>CM077674.1:266166903-271166903 GCA_039707655.1 Elymus sibiricus | reverse complement strand
AACCCAGAGCAAAAAGAATCAATTGATTTGGACTTATGGATCAAAAGTTATGGATGGTCAAAGTTACTGGTCAAATCTGGAATTTAACAGAAATTAGAAAAATCAGCTGAGGGCCACGTCGAAGGCGTATTTTCCGAATACGCCTCCACTTAAGTACCGGTTCAGACGCGGCAGAGTCACTGACGAGCGGGCCCCAGCTGTCATATTTAAAAGAAAAAGATAGGGCACAGAAAACGGGCGGCTCACCGATGGCGATAGCCGGAGTTAGCGACGGCGGCGAGCTCGAGAGACTGCGGAGATGGATCGGCCACTCGACGGCGGTCCTCCCTCTACCAGTGGCATCTTCGGAGACGGCCTGACAGCGTCGATCCCTTCTTCTCCGGCGGCGGCTGGTTCGGGGGTCGTCGGCGACGGCGATTCCGGCAGCGATTCGGCTCAGGAAGAGGTCGGGAGGAGTCGTGGGAGTGCGGTGAGCTCGAATGTGGAGTCGGGCAGAGCTGGGGTGGGGGAAATTGAGCTATAGCAGTGAGGGGATCGGCGGCGGAATGCCGGCGAGCGGCGAGGCCAGAGGGCCTCTCGGCCGTGGCTCGGTGCTTAGGGTGTCTCTATGAGGCGGAGGGAGTGGGGTGAGGAGCGGAGAGAGGCCGGGGAGGCCTATTTATAGGAGCGGGCGAGCTCTCTGGAAGTGGCGGAGCTCGGGTCACGTCGCCGGCGCCAGGACGTCGCGCTGGCTGGCTGGGAGCGGGCGACGGGACGGAGGAGGGCAGGAGGAGTTAATGCAGTGATGGCGGCTTGTGGAGGAAGAAGACGAGCGGCAGAGCCACTGTGGCCGCACGGGTGCCACAGTGCCCGCGCGCGTGGCGGCCTGCGAGAGCGATTCCGGCGAGGGGAGGCTTCGGGAGAGGGGTACGTGGACGGCATTGACGACGTCGGCACCACCAGACACCGAGTGACAGCGCGGGACGGCCGAAATGACCACACCAGACACGGGCGAGGTGTAGAGCGCGCGTTCTGGCATGCCATTGTCGTGCTCACCACGGGCATTGGCACTTGGAGGGCACGCAAGTCTGGCGCTTCTTGTCCAACACGTCGACCCTTGATCACTTAGCCCCCCTGCGACTCTGGTTCGACTAGATTCACTCTGATGCGAATGGTAGCTTCAGCTACAGTTTCTGACAGAAACTTTGAGAGGGATCTGGAGGAGATATGAGCTGGAGATGGAACCAAGGGAGATGTCTGGAGTGATCTACATTGGAAGGACTACGAGCTGGCCAAGTTTGAGAGAATTTCATCAAGATTTGAATATAGTTCAAGTACAACTGCTATTACTGACCAGAAGAAGGATGAGCTTGTAGCACTCATTTGGCTGATCTGCTGGAGCTGAATTTCGGTGTGGGAGGGTTATTTGGTGGATAGAAAATGCCATAAAAATTTCAGCTCAATTGGATACCTCTAGATGGTACTTCCTTCACAGAGGTTCAAAATGAGCAGAAACTTGGCAGAATATTGTGGCTGAAAAGTTGCACTGGACAAGATGCTATTTTTGAATATTGTGGCAAGATATGTTCCCTAATATCTCAGGCAATTTTCTGAGAGTTTTCTGAGTTGAGAAAATAGGAGTTGCTTCACAAATGGCCAGTACTGTCCAGAAGACAAATGAAGTTTTCTGGACAAAATTTTGTATTGGACCATGAATTTTTTTTGAAGATTGTGGGAGTAGATGATGACAAGAAGGTGTGGTATTAATTTGGGATTTTTCTGATCATCAGAAATATAGGTTGCTTCATAACCCATGGTGATGACAGATTTGCCCAAAGGAAGAAAATGAATAAATAGGAAAGATTAAGAATTGGAATTTGATCCAGAAGATGTGTGGCAGGATTATGGCAAGATGTTGAGGGCTTTGGATCATTGAAAGAGATTCATAAGTCCAAAGTCAACTGAAAAGATTCAAAATCCATCCAAATTGCAAATTAAGCCAGAAAGTTTTGAAAAGAAAAAGTTGCCAAAAACCAGGGTGTCACATATGTTCAGGCCGCTTCCACCGTCCATGAGGACCTTACGCAACCGAACGCCTCCCACGACAGGATCGACCACCAGCGCCTGCCGCCCAGGGGTGGCAATGTAGGCCGGGTGGTCTGACTGATCAAAGGTGATCGGAGTCTTCGACCAGTTCAAAAAATTTGTCGTCGTAGGCATGGCCATGTTTACTTCCCGGTTGATGACCTTCAGTCTGCTCTTGCTCTCAACATCCGCAAAGATCACCAGAGTCGCATTGACACTAGGATAAGCTTCATTTTTGTCTTCATCATCGACATCGCCTGGACTTTTATCACTCGACTGACCCTATCGGAACTGCTGTATCAGCAATCTGCACTGTCGAGTGGTATGCTTGGGCAATATCAGATTGCCCTCTTCATCTTTTTTGGTGTGAATGTGGCATGGCAAATCGAGGACATCCTGGTCCGATTGATCTTTCTTTTTCCTCTGGATCCACTTTTCTTTAGCCTTCCCTTTGTTTTTGGCTTGACCGGCCAGTGTGACAGCCTTGGCCTGAGTTGATCCGTCAGCTTTGCGCTTCGGCTTCTGACTGGGGTTGTTGTTTCCAGGGCCGGGCTCACTAGCTTTTCCCTTGCCGTTATGGAGACAGTCTTCCTCTTCTCCGTTCGCATACCGAGTGGCGATCTCCATCATTCGACTCATGGTCAAGGATCCCGACCGACCAAATTTCAGGATGAGCTCTCGATTTCTGACTCCTGCCCTGAAGGCGCAGACGGCTTGGTGTTCAGTGACATTCTCAACCACATGATGCAATGTTGTCCAATGCTGAATGTACTCCCTCAAGGTTTCATTCGGCTTCTGCACACAATGCTGCAACTCAGTCAATCCGGCGGGGCATTTGCATGTGCCTTCGAATGTTTTGATGAACGCTCGAGCCAAATCTTCCCAGCAATAGATGCTTGCCGGAGTGAGTTGGTTGAGCCAGGCTCGCGCTGACCCTTCCAGCATCAAGGGCAAATGTTTCATAGCCACATAATCGTTACCCCCTCCAATATGAACAGCCACTCGATAATCCTCTAGCCACGTCTCCGGCTTGGACTCACCGGTGGATTTACTCACTCCAGTCGCCAATTTGAAGTTAGGTGGAATCTCCGCGGCCCTGATTGCTCTGCTGAAACACTCAGGTCCAGAGACAAAGACTCCACTCCCACTCGGACGATCTCTGTACAAACTCTCTCTGAGGGCTCTGCCTCTGTCGACCAGGTTCTGAGCGAGTACAGATCTCGCGTTGAACTGCGGGTCGCGGAAGTCGACTTGTTCCCTCTGGCGATAACTGATATGTCTCCAACGTATCTATAATTTTTTATTGTTCCATGCTGTTATATTATCAATCTTGGATGTTTTTACATACATTTACATCAATTATATATCATTTTTTGGGACTAACCTATTAACTTAGTGCCCAGAGCCAGTTGCTGTTTTTTGCCTGTTTTTGGTTTTCTAGAATATCAGTACCAAACGAAGTCCAAATGCCACGAAACTTTTTAGAGATTTTTTTCTGGACATAACAAGTACTGGAAGCTTCGGGAGAGGGCCAGAAGATGAAGCAGTGGCCCACGAGGCACCAGGGCGCGCCCCAGGGGGGGGCGCGCCCTAGTGGCTTGTGGGGCCCACACAGCTCCATTTGACCTAATTCCACCACTATAAATTCTCTAAAATCGGGAAACCAACAGAGGAGTCCACGAAATACTTTCTTTAGCATTGATATTTTGAAAAGCATGGTTGCTTGTTAGTATGCTTGAGTATTTATGTCTTCGTGTCAAACTATAGACTATTGCTTTGAATCATTCAAGTCCAAATGTCCATGCTACAAAAGAAAAGAGTATATGATGAATATGATAGGCAGCATTCCACATCAAAAATTCTATTTTTATCATTTACCTACTCGAGGATGAGCAGGAATTAAGCTTGGGGATGCTTGATACGTCTCCAACGTATCTATAATTTTTGATTGTTCCATGCTATTATATTATCAATCTTGAATGTTTTTATATATATTTACAGCAATTATATATCACTTTTTGGGACTAACCTATTAACTTAGTGCCCAGTGCCAATTGCTGTTTTTTGCCTGTTTTTGGTTTTCCAGAATATCCGTACCAAACGAAGTCCAAATGCCACGAAACTTTTTGGAGATTTTTTTCTGGACATAACAAGTACTGGAAGCTTCGAGAGAGGGCCAGAAGATGAAGCAGTGGCCCACGAGGCACCACCCTGGTGACTTGTGGGACCCACACAGCTCCGTTTGACCTAATTCCACCACTATAAATTCTCTAAAATCAGGAAACTAACAGAGGAGTCCACGAAATACTTTTTCCGCCGCCACAAGCTTATATTCTCGAGAGATCCCATCTGGAGGCCTTTTTCGGTACTCCGCCGGAGGGGGAATCGATCACGGAGGGGCTCTACATCAACCTTGCTGCCCTTCCGATGATGCGTGAGTAGTTTAACACAGACCTTCGGGTCCATAGTTAGTAGCTAGATGGCTTCTTCTCTCTTTTTGATCTTCAATACAATGTTCTCCTCGATGTTCTTGGAGTTCTATCCGATGTAATCACTATTTGCGGTGTGTTTGTTGGGATCCGATGAATTGTGAGTTTATGATCAGATTATCCATGAATATTATTTGAGTCTTCTCTGAACTCTTTTATGCATGATTGTTATAACTTCGTATTTCTTCTCCGATCTATTGATTTGGTTTGGCCAACTAGATTGATTTATCTTGCCATGGGAAGAGGTGCTTTGTAATGGGTTCGATCTTGCGGTGCTCAATCCCAGTGACAGAAAGGGACATGACACGTATGTATCATTGCTATTAAGGGTAAAAAGATGGGGTTTATTCATGCGTGAGTTTACTTTGTCTACATCATGTCATCTTGCTTAAGGCGTTACTCCGTTCTTTATGGACTTAATACACTAGATGCATGTTGGATAGCGGTCGACGTGTGGAGTAATAGTAGTAGATGCAGGCAGGAGTCGGTCTACTTGTCTCGGACGTGATGCCTATATACATGATCATTGCCTTGGATATCGTCATGATTATTTGCTTTTCTATCAATTTCCCAACAGTAATTTGTTTACCCACTGTATGCTATTTTCTTGAGAGAAGCCTCTAGTGAAAACTATGCCCCCCGGGTCTATCTAAATCATATATTAAAAACCCTAAAAATACCTTGCTGCACTTTTTGTTTATTTATTTTATTTTATATTTTATTATTAATCTATCTATCTATCACATACAATTTAATCTTGCAAATAACCACCGAGGGATTGACAACCCCTTGTTTGCGTTGGGTGCAAGGATTTGTTGTTTTGTGTGCAGGTGCTGCTAACGAGGTGTTGCGTGATTCTCCTACTGGATTGATAACCCTGGTTTCATAACTGAGGGAAATACTTATCTCTACTATACTGCATCTCCCTTCCTCTTCAAGGAATTACCAACGCAGCTCACAAGTAGCAGGAAGAATTTCTTGCGCCGTTGCCGGGGAGACATCATCAACATCTATCAAGTACCTACGCATAAAACTTACATCTCCTTGCATTTACTTTATTTGCCTTTGCCTCTCGTTTTCATCTCCCCCACTTCTAAAAAGTTTTTACAAAAATAAAAAAATATTTTCCGTTTGCTCTTTTGCTTGATTTGTCATCATGACTAGCATAACTATCCCTCCTTTGTCGCCGGATTTTGAAGTACTTTACTTCAAACAAAAACAAGGAGAAAATCTTAAAGATGCTTGGTATAGGTTAATGGAATCCTACCGTGTTTGCTCTGTAAAAGGGGATTTAAAAATTTTGCTTCGCAATTTCTATATAGGTTTAACCATGCATCATAGACAACTTTTGGACTTTGCCGCAAAAGGGAATTTTATTGAAAGTGAGGCTAATACTGCCTATGAAATAATAGAGGGTATATTAGGGATTCCACCACCACAAAAGGGTTTTGATTTTACTCAAGAGGGGGCTCAAATATTAGACAAATTGGGTGACATGCAGAAAAATTTGGTTGAGTTGCAAAAGTCTAACGAACCTCTTAAAAATATTAGTGGAAACCTCAATCGCATGAACACTTTGATTACTCTATGCAATAAGCGATTGGATATTCTAGGCCTTAAAATTGCCTCATTTCCTGAGAATAATGGGAAGCATAAAGAGCCTCCTGGGTTTGAGAAAACTCCTATAAAGATTACTAAAACCAAAGATTACAATACTTGAAACTATGCATTATGCCTAGCTAGGGGCATAAAACAATAGCACTTGTTGGGAGGCAACCCAATGAATAAAATAAATTTTTACCTTTTGTTTCTGTTATTGTGTGTTTTCACATTTATGCTACTGTTATGATTGTGTTTTTTTGTTTTTAATTAGTGTTTCTGCCAAGTAAAGCCTTTAGGATGATTTGGAACATAATATAATTGATGCTGTTTGGAAAACAGAAAGTTTTGCGTCCAGTGCTGGAATTTTGGTTCTGTACTGAAGTGTCAGAAAAATCTGAAATTTTTACACAGTATTGGTATATGAATTTCCCACGTTTTCCTAATTTTTCAGAATTTTTGGAGTTACAGAAGTATAGCTTTTAAATAGATCTCTACAGACTGTTCTGTTTTTGATGCACTACTTGCTTGTTTTGATGAAACTATGGATTGTATCGGGGGGTATAAGCCATGGAGAAGTTAGAATACAGTAGGTATAATGCAAAAATAAAATATGAATGGGTTTGCAACAGTACTTAAAGTAGTGATTTGTTTTCTTATACTAACGGATCTCACGAAGGTTTTGTTGAGTTTTGTGTGATTGAAGTTTTCAAGTTTTGGGTGAGATCACGATGGATGAAGGAATAATGAGTGGCAAGAGCCTAAGCTTGGGGATGCCCGAGGCACCCCAAGGTAATATTCAAGGAAGACTCAAGCGTCTAAGCTTGGGGATTCCCCGGAAGGCATCCCCTCTTTCTTCTACCAACCATCGGTAATTTTACTTGGAGCTATATTTTTATTCGTCACATGATATGAGTTTTTGTTGGAGCGTCGTGTATTATATGAGTCTTTGCTTTGTTTGCTTTTTAGTTTGTCACAATCATCTTTGCTGGACACACCTATTTAAGAGAGCCACACGTTTATCATGATTTGTTAGAATACTCTATGTGCTTCACTTAAATTTTTTGAGCTAGACATTTGCTCTAGTGCTTCACTTAAATCTTTTTGAGCACGGTGGTGGCTATATTTTGAAGAAATATTTAAACTCTCATGCTTCACTTATATTATTTTGAGAGTTGATAAAATTTTGAAGAAATATTTGCACTCTCATGCTTCACTTATATCTTTTTGAGAGTTGATAATAGTAATGGTAATTTGCACAAGATATGAATTTGGTCCCAAAGTGATGAATATTCAAGAGGGATATAATAAAAACTTTCATATAGATTATTGGATATGATAAGAGTGATTCCTTGTAATAGTTTTGCGATATGGAGATGATAATATGTGAGTCATGTTAGTGAGTAATTGTGATTTAGTAAGAATATTAGTGTTAAGGTTTGTGATTCCCTATGCATGCACGTAAAGTCAATAGTTATGCAAAGAAATTATATCCTACTTATGGTGCATTATTCGGTGTTAGTTATGTTCAATGCATGTTTATGACCGTTTTCGCTTTTTGGTTGGTCGCTTCTCAATCTATTTGCTAGCCTTCATTTGTACTAAGCGGGAATACTGCTTGTGCATCCAAATTCCTTAAACCCAAGTTGTGCCAAATGAGTCCACCATACCTACCTATATGCGGTATTTCCATGCTGTTCTAAGTAAATTTGCGTGTGCCAACTCTAATTTTCAAAATAATTTTCCGTTTTGTGTGCCTGTACCGCTCACAAGGCGGAAGGGGGTAGCCAATATTTTCCATGCTAGGTGGGTTATTCTCACGATGAGTGTTTATTCACTTGTCATTGCACGAGAGAGTGGCAGGTAATAGGGATGCCCAGTCCCAAAATGAAATGAAATGAAATGAATTTTTTTATGATGATAATATTAAAATCCTTGGAAAGTGTTGGTATGGAGGGCACCCGTGGATACGGCTAGCCATGGATTGTGAAAGAATGGTGGAAAGGAAACAAACTTTATTTTCTGTTTGGGAACCGCCTATAATGTGTCTAGCATGGAAGATACTAGAAATTCTCGTTCGTTTTTGTTGACAGGAAAAGCATGGCTCCCAAAATATTTTTTATCTCTCTAATTTAAGCTTTGAGCTCTGGCACATTTGCAAATCTCTGCTTCCCTCTGCGAAGGGCCTATCTATTTACTTTTATGCAATTTTTATTTTTATTTGAGTCTCCATCTTCTCATATAAAGCACCAACTAGAGAGCACTATTGTCATACTTGTGCATTGGATGTAGCTAATATGGAGTGTGTTTCATGAATGGATCAATGATTGAACATAATGGGCTAGGGATAACTGTTTTTAGCGTTGATATTTTGAAAAGCATGGTTGCTTGTTAGTATGCTTGAGTATTTATGTCTTCGTGTAAAACTATAGACCATTGCTTTGAATCATTCAAGTCCAAATATCCATGATACAAAAGAAAAGAGTATATGATGAATATGATAGGCAGCATTCCACATCAAAAATTCTATTTTTATCATTTAACTACTCGAGGACGAGCAGGAATTAAGCTTGGGGATGCTTGATACGTCTCCAACGTATCTATAATTTTTGATTGTTCCATGCTGTTATATTATCAATCTTGGATGTTTTTATATACATTTACAGCAATTATATATCATTTTTTGGGACTAACCTATTGACGTAGTGCCCGGTGCCAGTTGCAGTTTTTTGCCTGTTTTTGGTTTTCCAGAATATCTGTACCAAACGAAGTCCAAATGCCACGAAACTTTTTGGAGATTTTTTTTCTAGACATAACAAGTACTGGAAGCTTCGAGAGAGGGCCAGAAGATGAAGCAGTGGCCCACGAGGCACCACCCTGGTGGCTTGTGGGGCCCACACAGCTCCGTTTGACCTAATTCCACCACTATTAATTCTCTAAAATCGGGAAACCAACAGAGGAGTCCACGAAATACTTTTTTTTGCCGCCGCAAGCTTCTCTTCTCGAGAGATCCCATCTGGAGGCCTTTTTCGGTACTCCGCCGGAGGGGGAATCGATCACGGAGGGGCTCTACATCAACCTTGCTGCCCTTCCGATGATGCATGAGTAGTTTACCACAGAACTTCGGGTCCATAGTTAGTAGCTAGATGGCTTCTTCTCTCTTTTTGATCTTCAATACAATGTTCTCCTCGATGTTCCTGGAGTTCTATCCGATGTAATCACTATTTGCGGTGTGTTTGTTGGGATCCGATGAATTGTGAGTTTATGATCAGATTATCCATGAATATTATTTGAGTCTTCTCTGAACTCTTTTATGCATGATTGTTATAGCTTCGTATTTCTTCTCCAATCTATTGATTTGGTTTGGCCAACTAGATTGATTTATCTTGCCATGGGAAGAGGTGCTTTGTAATGGGTTCAATCTTGCGGTGCTCAATCCCAGTGACAGAAAGGGACATTACACGTATGTATCGTTGCTATTAAGGGTAAAAAGATGGGGTTTATTCATGCGTGAGTTTACTTTGTCTACATCATGTCATCTTGCTTAAGGCGTTACTCCGTTCTTTATGGACTTAATACACTAGATGCATGCTGGATAGCGGTCGATGTGTGGAGTAATAGTAGTAGATGCAGGCAGGAGTCGGTCTACTTGTCTTGGACGTGATGCATATATACATGATCATTGCCTTGGATATCGTCATGATTATTTGCTTTTCTATCAGTTGCCCAACAGTAATTTGTTTACCCAACGTATGGTATTTTCTTGAGAGAAGCCTCCAGTGAAAACTATGTCCCCCGGGTCTATCTAAATCATATATTAAAAACCCTAAAATACCTTGCTACACTTTTTGTTTATTTATTTTATTTTATATTTTAGTATTAGGCTATCTATCTATCACATACAATTTAATCTTGCAAATAACCGTCGAGGGATTGACAACCCCTTGTTTGCATTGGGTGCAAGGATTTGTTGTTTTGTGTGCAGGTGCTGCTAACGAGGTGTTGCGTGATTCTCCTACTAGATTGATAACCTTGGTTTCATAACTGAGGGAAATACTTATGTCTACTATACTACATCTCCCTTCCTCTTCAGGGAATTACCAATGCAGCTCACAAGTAGCAATAACCGTCACCATGGCGAGGAGGGCTGGCCCTCCGATCATTGCCGTAAGGACGTCCGACATCGTACGGCCGGGGCACGTACGAGCCATCCCGCAGAGGGGGCGTCGGCATACAGCGACGATCATCCTGACGCCGCGGAGGCGTATTCCGACTGCGACCCTGCCCCGAGTACTAATCTCGGTGGTGACCTTGGTCATTTCGCCGCTGAGGCGAGTGTCTGTTTCTTCTCGGAGTCACCGGGCTGTGGGCCGACTGGACGGTGTCAGCCCTGACGGATCAGCTGTGAATCCTATAGCACGACTGGGACACCGCTGAATTCTGCTCTTCAGCCGCCTTGAGTAAGGCCCGGATCTGCCGTAGGCCCTCTCCCGCCTCGGATTGGGACGGCTCGATGGAATCTGCTATCCGAGTGGCCGCCGCCAAATTCTGAACGGGAGTGTGAAATACCTGGAAGTTCTGTTGCTGGTCATTCGAGAACAACTGCCGCTGTCGACGATTGGAACTGGGTTGATGCTGTCGGTGGGCACGATCTTCTAGTGATTTCTGGAGCGCCTCCAGACGACTGCGCTCAGCCAAATTGGCCTGGCGCGCGGCCTCCAAAGCCTGAGCCTCGGGGGTCGTCCCGACGATGGGCGTCCGGAGGGCCTGCTCATTTCTGCGCTGCAGTTCTTCTCTCTGCTGCTGAGTGAGAGGTTGGGGGTAGTACTCGTCGGCGCGACGGTTATCGCCACCGTCAAGGTCGGCACGCGACGGGCCGCCAGTTCCCGCACCGCCGCGGGCGTACCCAGGCGGACTGGGCGGGGAATCGGCCATCAGCACCTCCGTAGCGGGATCGCTTCTCTCGCACTCGGATAAGCTTTCCGAGTCCTCATGCAAGGAGGCGAACGAATCGAAAATGGGATCATCGGGCTCGATCGCCGCGACTTGCGGGGCCGCAACCTGAAGGGCCACCGCGTGATTGATCCACCACTGAAGCCGTGAACGTCCGGAATGCTTGCGACGGCGGCTGGTGAAGCGAGGAGGCGTCGACTGGTACGGTGTTGAAGGTTGTCGAAGAAGAACGCCGAAGGTACTCACGCGGAAGTGCGCTGCGCCGCGGATGGGCAACGCCTCGACATCCAGTGGGGCTTCCTAAAGCCACGCTGAATCGTCAGCGATGAAACTGAGGACGCCGAAACGGATCTCGCCGCCGAGAGTCAGTCCGCCACCGGAAACCATGATGATGGTGGGAAAATCGCAACTACGCCGGAAGTCGCTAGACGCCGCCCCATGGTGGGCGCCAACTGTCATGGGTATAAGTCTGACAGTAGTGTATGGGGGTACGGATTAGAGGGCAGAGCCTAGCTACGGCGCAGTTGTTACACTCGGATTTACGAGTTCAGTCCCCTCGCGGTGGAGGTAATAGCCCTACGTCTCGGTGCTCTGGAGCTGTTGATTGAGTGTATGGTTTACAGGAGATGCGAATCCTTGTAATGGAGCTGAGGGGTGGCTTATATAGAGTCTGCCAGGCCCCCATGAATGCCACCATAACCAAGGATTAAAGAGGAGGTTTAAGGGCGCCGGTTACTAGTAACAGGCGCACTAACTACACTTGATGAGGGTGGACGCATGTCCTGACCATTGCGCTCCTGGAGAGTCTCCTAGTCTTCTCTGACCGAGTGATGACAGGTACTCCGAGTGAAATAGGCCGGTCGAGTGAAGTGTTGTCTTCCGAGTGGTCCATTGTGTTCCGAGTGAATGTCAGGCTGCAGAACATCTGACCACTGGTCTGGCCCTGGGGTCCAGTATAAGGTTTATGGTGCCTTAGGGTAGGGTATGTAGGTCAGGCCTGTTACCCTATCCCTAATATATGCCCTCATCATTGGGTGCAAGTGTTTGCTTTTGTGTGTGCAGGTGCGCTTAACGGAATTTTGCTTGGTTCTCCTACTGGATTGATAACCTTGGTTCTTAACTGAGGGAAATACTTATCTCTACTATACTGCATCATCCTCTCCTCTTCAGGGAAATACCAACGCAGTCTACAAGTAGCAGATGTCAATATGATTCTCATGAGATGGAAATAGAACCAATGTTGTATATTTGATACGGTCCAAAGGTAATTTTGTCGATCCAGAGGATGCTAGTAGGTGTGCAAACTTCAAGAGATCCTATAATGATTTGAAGCAAGCATAGTGAAGTTGAAATCTTCGTTCTGATGAAATAGTCAAATAATTTGATTTCATCGAGGAAAGTGAAGATGCTTGTATTTACAAGAAAGTAAGTGGGAGCATGATAGTATTTCTGAACACTCTGTGTGCATGACACATTATTGATTCGAAATTTCTTGACACGAAATAGGATGTTATTGAAACTAGTTTTTCAGTAAAGTACTTAGGCAATATAGCCTTGGTATTAGGCATAATTATCTATGGAGATATTAGTACCTAATCTGGCTTAGCCAAATACATATTTACAAGATACTAAAAGCAGATTAGTATGAAAATGCCAAGAAGAGTTTCTTGTCAAAAGTCACATGGAAGGAGTTTTAAGCAAGAATCAGTATCCTGAAATATTGATGAGCAAAATATACTTGTGTTAATCATATTCCATGGTATGTAAACAACCGGATATGTCCGGTACTCCAAGTAAGTTCTGAGTAAAGTTACCAGATTGATCAAAGTGTTGATCATAGGACAACAGTAAAAATGTCATTAAATGCAAAGACGACATGTTTCTCGCATACGGAGAAAATGAAGAGATTGTTGTAAGGAGTTACATCAATACAAGATCTTTGTAAGTAGTACATCGATAAAATCTTCATCGATGCTCCAAGCAATTTTCGATTTCAATTAGATGATTTATGGTGGCACCGTAAATTGGAATTGGTCCAAGAAAGTTACTTTGGTGAATTCTATAACAGAAGGCTGACTATATTATTGCTTTAGAAGCAACAATGGAGGGTGATGAATCAAAAGTTCATTTATGAGCTTGATATGGTTTCTAGATGATTGTGCCAATGAAACACTGTTCTTAATAGTGGTTCCATAGCTCAGTCTAAGGAATCATAGGTACTACCAGTGATTCAACACATACAAAGCCAGTTTCACACAAATTATGAAATTCATGTGAAAGCATGACAGATGCATTGAAATGCAAATGATACACGCTGATATGAAGTTGTCAAGATCCGATAGGATGAAGGCTATACCACAAGCAGAGCATGGACAAACACCGGACTGCCATTGGTGTAAATGAAAATATGCTAACTAGATTATTGACTCTAGTGCAAGTGGGAGTCTGTTGGAAATATGCCCTAGAGGCAATAATATTATATTATTAGATTTCCATATTCATAGTTAAGAGTTGATATTCTATGCTATCACTGCTATGATCTTGGAATATGCGATTCAGTGGAAAACTCATATGCACATGTGGAATGATAAACAGTAAATATATGATTCCTAGTCTCGCCTCTAAGACTAGCTCAAGTGTTGTTGGTGATCATGTTTTCCGGATCTTAGTATATCGTTAAGTGTAACGATAGTCCTAAAACAACTCTAAGAGTATGATGTTAGAAGAATGACATCATATTGAATCGACCCAAACTTGTTTCTTATACTTTGAGATAATATCGTCAGAAGTCAATTGTTAACACAGAAAGTTTACGTGTGATTTAGTTCCTTAGACCATGAAAGTATCGTAGTCACTTCTTACCGTACGATGAACTTTGGGGTTGCTCAAACGTCATCTATAACACCGTGATCATAACAACAACTTACAGGTTCATCAGAAAGTTTGACAAGGGACTAGATAGCTCGAGAGTGGGATTTGATCCTCCGACGATGGAGAGTGATACGTCTCCAACGTATCTATAATTTATGAAGTATTCATGCCATGTTGATACGTCTCCAACGTATCTATAATTTATGAAGTATTCATGCCATGTTTATAACAATTTTATATGGTTTTGGTATGATTTGATTAGAACTAACCCGGACTGAAGCTGTTTTCAGCAGAACTACCGTGGTGTTGTTTTTTGTGCAGAAATAAAAGTTCTCGGAATTGGACGAAACTTTTTGACGATTTTTTTGGACCAAAAGAGACCCCCGAAGCTTCGTGGAAGGACCAGAAGCCTCACGAGGTGCTCACAAGGCACCACAGCACGGCCTGGGGGGGTCACGCCGTGGAACCTTGTGGGGCCCTCGTAGCTCCGTTTCGCGTGATTCCAACGCTGAAAAATCCTATAAATAGAGAAACCCCCAGAAATAAACCTAGAACTTCGACGCCGCCGTCGCACGCCTCTGTACCGAAGAAATACCATCTAGAGCCTTGTTCCGGCACCTTGCCGGAGGTGGGGAATCATCACCGGAGGCCATCTTCATCATCCCGGCGGTCTCCATGACGAGGAGGGAGTAGTTCACCCTTGGGGCTGAGGGTATGTACTAGTAGCTATGTGTTTGATCTCTCTCTCTCTCGTGTTCTTGATTTGGCACGATCTTGATGTATCGCGAGCTTTGTTAATATAGTTGGATCATATGGTGTTTCTTCCCTCTCTATCTTCTTGTGATGAATTGAGTCTTTCCCTTTGAGGTTTCATTATTGTCGGATTGAATATTTCAGATTTGAGAACACTTAATGTATGTCTTGCATGTGGATACCCGTGGTGACAATGGGGTATTCAAGTGAGTCACTTGATGTATGTTTTGGTAATCAACTCGCGGATTCCCGTGACCTTGGGGTGATCTAGGCATAGGGGTTGGTTGCATGGTTTCATTATCTTTTCTCCGATAGAAACTTTTGGGTACTCTTTGAAGTTCTTTGTGTGGATTGAATATTATGAATCTGAAGTTGTTTTGATGCATATCGAATAATCAACTCACGGATACTTGTGGTGACATTGGAGTATCTAGGTGACATTAGAGTTGGTTGATGTGTATCATATGGTGTTATTTTAGTACGAACTCTAGGGCTATTTGTGACACTTAGAGGGACGGCTCAATAGATTGATCGGAAAGGATAACTTTGAGGTGGTTTCGTACCCTACAAAAATTTCTATCTTATGTTCTCCGCTATTAGGAACTTTGGAGTGATTCTTTATCGCACATTGAGGGATTGTTATATGATCCAATTATGTTAACATTGTTGAGAGATTGCACTAGTGAAAGTATGAACCCTAGGCCTTGTTTTTAAGAATTGCAATACCGTTTGTGCTCCATTTTATCACTTGCTACCTTGCTGTTTTTTTATTTTCAGATTACAAAAACCTATATCTACTATCCATACTACACTTGTATCACCATCTCTTCGCCGAACTAGTGCACCTATACAATTTACCATTGTATTGGGTGTGTTGGGGACACAAGAGATTTCTTGTATTTGATTGCAGGGTTGTTTGAGAGAGACCATCTTCATCCTACGCCTCCCATGAATTGATAAACCTTAGGTCATCCACTTGAGGGAAATTTGCTACTGTCCTACAAAACTCTGCACTTGGAGGCCCAACAACGTCTACAAGAAGAAAAGTTGCGCAGTAGACATCAAGCTCTTTTCTGGCGCCGTTGCCGGGGAGGTGAGTGCTTGAAGGTGTATCTTTAGATCTTGCAATTGAATCTTTTAGTTTCTTGTTTTGTCACTAATTTGGTTTTATAAAAGAAAACTACAAAAAATGGAATTGAGATTGCCTCAGATGCTACATCTTTATAATGTCTTTCTTGAAAATGATGGTTCGGAAAATTGTGCTCAATTGCTAGAGGAAGAATTTAATAAAATGCTTAATGTGAGCACTTTGCATGATGAGCATGATTGCAATGTTGTTAGTTTGAATTCTTTGAATATCCATAATGCTAATGATGATTGCACTAGTCATGATAAGGTTTCTTATAAGCATGTCAATTTTTGTGGAGTGAATAAAATTTGTGAAGACATGCCTTATAGAGATGATAGATTTTGTAGGAAGCATAAACATGATAAAACCAATTGGTGGCTTAAGGTGATAGATAAATTTGCTACGAAATTATGCTCTGTTCATCCAATCACTTGTGAACTTTGCAATAAGGTTGGTCATCTTAATTTTCAATGCATACTTTTTCATGATCGAATCATGTCCAAATATTGCAATAACTTGATCACCCTTGAACTTTATAATGAACTTTGTTTATTTTTGGGGTGTGAAGAATTGACACATAAAAATTGTTGGTTTGAAGTATTCATTCTCACAAAAGACATTGAAAATAATTTAGAGGAAATCTATATGTTTTGTGTGATAAATTGCAATGAGAATGCTTATATAGCCAACTATAGAAAAATGGGAAAACAAATAGAATATAAAAGAAATACTAATGGAAGCGTAAAGATCCCCCCTTTCCCTCCTATTTTCTCTCATGATGAAACAGGTAATGAGGAGGAGCTTCCTATCCAACCAATCTCTTTAATAAGAAGCTCGGAAGAATTAAATAAACCCACACATAATGTGGTAAAGAAAAAGAAAAGAAGGAAAACTAGAGGTAAAGAGATATCTCTCCCAAATAATGCTGCTCCTATTATTGTTGTACCTCATGAGAATGAATCAAAAATAATTGTGGAAGATGATACACTTGATGATGATTTTGTTATGCCTATTGCTTGTTGTGATGATTATGATTGGGAAGATAATGATTCTTCTTATGATCTTGAAAATCCTTATGGCGTCAATTTGGAGGAATATGATAATAATTGTTATACTATTGGTGCTATTCATACTATTGATGATAATAGTGATAATGCTAATGATATGCAAGCCAACAAGCTTGGGGATGCTATGTTTGATTGGAATGATATGTTTGAGAATTTATTTGCTGCAAATAATGTTTGCCCTAAGCTTGGGGATGCTATGCTTAATGAAAATGATCTTTTTATTCCCCCTACTTTTGATGAACAAATTTATTATGATGATGACATGCCTCCTATCTATGATGATTATTGTGATGATACTTATGTTATGAAAAATAGTGATGATTATTATTATAATACTTGTTATAATTATGAAAATCCTTTTACTGAACATCACTCTTTTAATGTGGAAACAATTTATAATATTCGAGTTTCATACGATACTCCCACTATTATGAATGAGAAGAAAATTGCTTGTGTGGAGAGTAATAAAAATTCTATGCTTATGTATCATGACAAGAATGCTTTGTGTGATGGATATATTGTTGAATTTCTTCATGATGCTACTGAAAATTATTATGAGAGCGGATCATATGCTTGTAGGTGTTGCAATAATATCAAGTTTCCTCTCTATGTGTTGAAAGTTTTGAAGTTATGCTTGTTTTGCCTTCCTATGCTAGTTGATTCTTGCTCCCATAAAATATTTGCTCACAAAATCCCTATGCATAGGAAGTGGGTTAGGCTTAAATGTGCTAGTCATATGCTTCATGATGCTCTCTTTGTGTTTCAATTCTTTAGTTTTATGCGAGCATCATTGAAATCATCATGCCTAGCTAAAAGGAATTAAAGAAAAGCGCTTGTTGGGAGACATCCCAATATTTGTACCTACTGTTTTTGTGTATACACATGATTAATATACTGTAGTAATCATGTTTTATATGTTTTGTTTCAATAATGTGCCCAGTAAAGCCTTTGGGATAGTGTGGATGCTTGTTGATTTGATTCTGTGAAAAACAGAAACTTTTGCGTCCAGTGCTGGAATTTCTATTCTGTACTGGAGCATGATAAAATTCTAAATTTTTTTATAAAGTATTGGGTTACAATTTTTTTTACTTTGTCCTAATTTTTCAGAATTTTTGGAGGTACAGAAGTATGTTTTTTAAATCGCTCACTACACGCTGTTCTGTTTTTGACAGATTCTGTTTTCGGTGCATAGTTTGCTTGTTTTAGTGTTTCCATAGCTTATATTGAGTAATATAAATTGTGGAAATGATAGAATACAGTAGGAATTATGTGAGAACAATTATGAATCTTGTCTTGACAGTACCTAAGTGGATGATTTATTTTTTATCATACTAACCTATCTCACAAGTTCCGTTAAGTTTTGTGTGATTGAAGTTTTCAAGTTTTGGGTGAGATATCGATATGAGGAGAATAAAGAGTGGCAAGGCCCTAATATTGGGGATGCCCAAGTCACCCCAAGGTAATATTCAAGGAATACCCAATCAACTAAGGTTGGGGATGCCCCGGAAGGCATCCCCTCTTTCGTCTTCAACATTATCGGTAACCTCACTTGGAGCTATATTTTTATTCATCACATAATATGTCCTTTGCTTGGAGCGTCATTTTATTTTTTTGATATTTGCTTGATGTTATCAATAATCATGTTTTGTATCTTTTAGTTCACTAAAATGCCAAGTATAGCCTTTACCATGCTCAGTTTACAAGTTTATGTGTTGCTGTTTGAAAACAGAAAGTTTTCTGTTATGTCCAGAATATTCCTGAATAGTCAGAACATGATAAAAATCTGAAATTTTTACAAAGTAATCATGCATGATTTATATGTCACGTGGTAGTTTTTTAGAATTTTTGGAGTTAGGGAAGTATGAATTCTTATTCACCCTTTACAGACTATTCTGTTTTGGCAGATTGCTGTTATAGTTGCATTCTTTGCATATGTTTGCTAGTTTAATGTTTCTATTTGTAGATAGGAGTATTAAATATGCATAGGCATTTAGTATGCAATGTTTAATTATAATTTTAGTGATTTGCTACAGTGGAGAATGTTAAGGTTTTGAGTTGATTTATACTAACTTATCTCACAAGTTCTTGTTGAGTTTTGTGTGGATGAAGTTTTTAAAGATTTAGGAGAAGCCATGATATGTGAGGAATTAAGGAGACACAAGAGCTCAAGCTTGGGGATGCCCAAGGCTCCCCAAGTTAACATTCCAAGAAGTCTCAAGCAACTAAGCTTGGGGATGCCCCGGTAGGCATCCCACCTTTCTTCATCAACATCTATCAGTTAGCCTAAGTTTTTACTTGTTCACATGATATGTGCTATTCTTGGAGCGTCCTTTTATTTTCATTTTGTTTGCTGTTTTAATAAAATTATCAAGATCTGAAATCTTTATTTGGAGAGAGTCTTCACATAGCTACTTAATTGTTTGACTACTCATTGATCTTCACTTATATCTTTTGAAGTAGTTTGTCATTCATTCTTGTGCTTCACTTATATCCTAAGAATGAATTGTTGAGTGAATTGAATATCATAAATCTGAAATTATATATGTTCCATATGCTTAGTAATATTTCACATTGGGTTTAGAAAGTAAAATCTATTGAAATTTGACAATCATAATATTGGCCATCCAAGCAATTCATGAATGATGAGTTTATGGAAGAGAACTTTCACATATAAATATATTATCTTGGACATCTTTTATGATTGTGAATACCCATTAATTATTTTCAAACTTGAGCAAATTAGTTGAAATTGGACAAGGAAGACAACGTAATGAGTTATGTTTGGTTATATTTGCATAGAAGTTATATTGTTATGGATCCTCCAACATGTGGTGCTTGTTTAGAATCTTTTGCTAGCCTAAATTTCTGTACTAAGCGGGAATACTGCTTGTGCATCCAAAATCCTTGAGCCAAGTTTCTTCCATGAGTGTCCACCATACCTACCTATATACGGTATTACTCTGCCGTTCCTAGTAAATTTGCATGTGCTACCTCTAATCATTCAAATAAGCATTTGTTTTGTGTGCCCGTACCGCTCATGAAGCGGCAGGAGGTGGTTAGTATCTTCCATGATAAGCGGGTTATTCTCAGATGAGTGTTTATTCACTTGTCATTGCACGAGAGAGGCTGGTATTTGGGATGCCCAGTCCTGTTGTCAAAATCGAAATTATATAATGCAACAAACTCCCCCGGAAAGTTGATTGTATGGAGGGCACCCGAGGATTCGGCTAGCCATGGCTTGTGTTTGAATGGTTGAGGGGGAGTAAACTTTACCTTTCCGCTTGTGTGACGCCCGGACTTAATCGTGCATTAATCATACACGCAAATGCACACGATCAAGCCTAAGGACTCACTTGAAGATATCACAACACAACTCTAAACACAAATAAAAGTCATACAAGCTTTATATTACAAGCCAGGGGCCGTGAGGGCTCGAATACATAAGCTCGAGTCATACAAGCATCAGCGGAAGCATCAGATATCTGAGTACAGACATTAAAGTTAACAGATATGCCTTAAGAAGGCTGGGCAAAACAACGACATGATCGAAAAGGCGCAGGCCTCCTGCCTGGGTGCCTCCTATCTACTCCTGGTCATCGGTGGTCTCCATGTAGTAGTACTCTCCACCAGTAGGGTAGTAGTAGTCGTCAACTGGGGCAGCTGGCTCTGGGGCTCCGTCATCTGGTCGCAGCAATCGGGTATGGGGAAAAAAGGGAAGCAAAGCAACCGTGAGTACTCATCCAAAGTACCCGCAAGACTTACATCAGATCTAGTCTATGTATGCATCGATATCAAGTGAAAGGGCTGTATCAGTGGACTAGACTGCAGAAATGCCAGAATAGAGAGAAAGGCCTAGCCTATCGAAGACTAGCATCTTCAGTGTCTTGCAGCATAAGAAGAGTGCAGATTAGTACATAGTAAAGTAGTAGTAGCAAGTAACTTCGCCCAGAGATCCCTCCTCGACTCCCTACGAGAAAGCGATCCTGGAGCTATCATATCCATTAGCATCTCAAGTATCCATTTCTAGTTGTAAAAGATCGGGATATTTTCCGAGCGTCCTGTTACCGTGGACATGACTATTCGAATAGATATACTTCCCTGCAGGGGTGCACCAACTTACCCAACACACTCGATTAACTCTGGCCGGACACACTTACTCGGTCCATGCCCGGCCTCGGCTGATCGACATGTCGTAGCCCTACCTAGACTCAACAGAGAGGCCAGCATGCCGGTCTACACCCTAAGCGCTCAGGGGTCTTGGGCCCATCGCCCTTTGCACTCCCGCGCGTTGCGTACGTGGCCGGTGAGCAGACCTAGCCCCCTTAATACAAGCGCAGGCTTTCCCAGTCCAACCCGGCACGCGCCGCTCAACTGCTGATGTTTGAAGAACTTCGGCTGATACATACGACGCCGAGTGCCCATACTATTCCCGCGTGGTGGTTAGTGCGAAAAGGCCAAAGGCCTACTCAGATTACATATCCTAACCCATTAGTGCGTTGGGAGCTCGCGGAAACGAGCAGAGATCCACGATCATGTGACCCCGTCGCCCCGTCTCGTGGACTTACGGCAAGGGCTAAGAATGCCCGGCCATGCCACGTAATTATCTCGCGGGTACCCTCACGGTCAACCCGACTCCACATCACATCACTCGCGGTTACCCCTCGGGGCCGACCCGACTTTATCAAGTAACTGTAGTAAAGTAAAGTAACCGTGTGTCCAACACATCAAGGAGGAATCCGAGGAATCACCCTCGTGGGATTCCCACTCGATGTATCCGTCAAGGTGAACCCGGAGGAATCACCGTCGATAGATTCACACTTGAGGGGTTGCACGACAGAAGCTTCATCGGAGGTGGTGAAATAGAAATCACCCTCGGTAACCCACAACCGGCTAGCTATACTACAGATGCAGCATCAGGAGTGAGATAAGAGGTATCACCCTCGGCTCTCGATGGTAGTTCTACAGAGTCGAGCAACTTAGGAGGTGTGCGGTGATGTGCTGGTCTCAGCCCATCCATCACCTCGATCGGGGCACTGGTAACAAAGCGGGGCAACTAGGATAAGGAAGAGGGGCCACAGATGGTTTACCATCCAACCTATACTAAGCATTTAGGATAGCCGGTAAGGTATCAATAGCAGTTTACAAAAACAGGATATGCATCAGAATAGGTAATATCGGGACAACAATTGTAGCAATTCTAATGCAAGCATGAGGGAGAAAGAATAGGTGCTATAGACATGATGAAGGGGGTTTGCTTTCCTGGAAACTTTGCTGGAAAAGAAGGGTTGTCGGTGATGAAGTAGTCCTCAGGGGCCACGTCAGTGTCGGGATCTACCGGAGAAGAAGAAGGGGAAGAAACAGATAAATACACGGCAACAAAAGCAATCACAAATCATGACATGACTATAAGCTAAGCCGGGGTGATCTAACGCAGTACTACACGTTACAGACGGAGCGGGAAAATATCTGGGGCTTCGGGCATCTGTCAGACAGATGAACCGGAGGGGAAGGTTCCATGTTGCAGCGTTGTGGGCATGTGACAGCTACATGGAGGGCATATTCAAATTCGTTGGATTTTTCTGATCAACTTTCATGTAGAAAACTTTTTCATCCGAGCTACGGATTATTTTCTATGATTTTCCGAAGTTTAAATCATTTTCTGAAAAATCCTGGAATTAATTAAATCTGAAAATGCATAGGAAAATGCTGGGTACACCCGGTGCACTGCACCCAGAGTGCACCAGAGGCTGACCAGTGGGCCAGGTTGACTGGGTTAACGGTCCAGTCAACGGCCAGCCCACAGAGGCTCACATGTGGAGCCTACTGGCTGAGTCAGCAGTCAACAGCTGACCTGTTGACTAGTCAACAGGGTCAAAGGGCCCACATGTCACTGACTGGGATAGCCCAGTCAGCAGTTGACTGGGTCAACTGGGCGTAGGAGGCCCACATGTCAGTGCCTCAACGGTTAACAGGCCATTTAGTTTATCCAAAAAGCTTAATTAGGGAAATGGGCCCCAGTGGTTAGTGGAACAGGGAGTTAATTAAGCGCTACAGTACTTGGACCCACCGTTAGTGACTGTTAGCGTGTTAATAAGCTCCTAATGAGCTGACGAGCGGGACCCACCGGCGTTTAAACGCCGGCGCGCGCTGGTGGCCTCTGGCGACCACCCGACACGGCGGCGACCCACCGGAATCTCGCTGTGATTGACTTGACGGGGCGCGGCTGGGTCCATCCGAACGAGCTCGACGAGCTGCGTCCAATGGTGGCGGCAGTTCAACCTGCGGTGGCCGGAGACGACAGCACCGTCGACGTCCGACGGCGGCGGCAACACGAGCTCGAAGGGATCGAGCAACTGGGCTCGCATCCGTCGATCTGGTAGGGCGGGTAGCAGCGGAGAGGGGTCCTGAGCGCGGTGGCAACATCGGTTGGACTCGAGGGGGTCGGCAGTGACGGCTACGAGCTCAATGGCGGCGCCATGGCCACAGCCAGCTCTCGGCCTCGGTTACGGCTAGCTAGGCGGCGCGCGAGAGGCAGGAAAGAGAGGGGAAGAAGGGCGGCGCTCACAGAGAAGCTCGGAGAGGGCTCGATGAGGCCGGAGCTTGTTGGAGAAGAGCAGATCGACGACGATGCCGGGGTGGCCGTGGCGGAAACGATGATGCTAGCGACGGCAATGCGATGACTCGGCCCCGATCCAGTGGTGAGGGAGAAGAAGTGGTCCACCGCGGACCTCCTGGTCATGGGGAGGCGGCGCGGGGTGGCCCGTGGCTGCGCAGCCGACGACGGTGAGGCAATGGCCACGCTCGGACTCATGCGGGAAGAAGGGGCGAGCAAGAGGGGGGAAACTGAGGGGGGCTAGGGTTCCAGGGGGTTGGGCTCGACCTTATCCACCTCCTGGTGCCGCGGGATGGCCGGCGCGTGGAGGATCGCCGGCTCGGGCGCGTGTGCGGGCGACAGCGAGCGGGAGCAGGTGAGGTTGAAGACGACTGTAGCTGCGGACTGGGCCGCACTGTAGCATGGGCCTTCGGCCGGTCGCCAGGTAAGCCTTCTGCACTTTTCCATTTTTCTGTTTTTCCTTTTTGCTAAAAACAGAGAGGGTTAGGGAAATATTTGGGCATCCAAATGACTTAGGAAAAATATAGGACTTGGCCCATTAAATCCAGTGCATTTTTAGGCACTGCCACAAATATTTTGGAGGCAAGATGAAATCATTTGATTTTTTCACAAATAAAATGGCATTTTAAAATGCTGAAATAGCACTGTTTTAATTGCTATAGTCCAATTTAGCAAATAGGTGATGTTGTTTTCCTGAACAAATATTTGTTTTGGAATATTTGCTAAATGATGAACTATTTTTCAGCAATTTTTGTGCAACTTCAAATTTCACTTGAAAATTGAATTTGAATTCAGTGGTGGAATTTGAAATGAGATGTGATTTCACTGTGCTCATTCTCTGCAAAACTAATTAGCTTAGCATTAATTTGAAGATCACTGTGGCTCATTACTCAGGGGTGTTACAGTTTGGGAACCGACTATAATGTGTTTAGCATGGAAGATATTGAGAACTCTCGGTCGTGATGTTGACAGGAAAAGTACACCACTCAAAATGTATTCATCTCTGTTTTAAGTTATGAGCTCTGGCACCTCTGCAAATCCCTGCTTCCCTCTGTGAAGGGACATTCCATTTACTTTTATGCTATTTACTTTCATGTTATTTATTTTTGTTGAGTCAACTTCTCATTCCAACCTATTCTCTAGTTGGCAAGCATCATGTGGTGGGGATAGATCCAGGCACATATATCCATTCAAATATATTTGATCATGATTTATTATTGTTGACAATTATCTCTATGATAAATGAGTTGGGAGGCGAAACATCAAGCCCCTATCTTTCTCTGTGTTTGACGAATGCTATTTGTTCTAAAAATATGCTTTGAGTATTAGCAATCATAGAGGACTATATGATAATTGAGTATGTGGAGCTCTTACTTAGACTCTGTTGAAGATAAATTGAATTGCAATTGTTTGGTGACTAAGAACATAGGTTGTTAAGTTTCAAGAGAATGCATTGTTTGAACCATAACATGTGAATTGATTGCTATTTTATCATGATGAGTTTTATGAGAAAGAGTTGTTGTTATGATGCTAGGAAAAGTGATTGAAATTATCATTGATCAAACTTGTGCACTATGCTAGTATTCACACTTCATAAATTATTTCTTTTATCATTTACCTACTCGAGGACGAGCAGGAATTAAGCTTGGGGATGCTGATACGTCTCCAACGTATCTATAATTTATGAAGTATTCATGCCATGTTTATAACAATTTTATATGGTTTTGGTATGATTTGATTAGAACTAACCCGGACTGACGCTGTTTTCAGCAGAACTACCGTGGTGTTGTTTTTTGTGCAGAAATAAAAGTTCTCGGAATTGGACAAAACTTTTTGACGATTTTTTTGGAACAAAAGAGACCCCCGAAGCTTCGTGGAAGGACCAGAAGCCTCAAGAGGTGCTCACAAGGCACCACGGCGCGGCCTGGGGTGGGTCGCGCTATGGTACCTTATGGAGCCCTCGTAGCTCCGTTTCGCGTGATTCCAACACTGAAAAATCCTATAAATAGAGAAACCCCCAGAAATAAACCTAGAACTTCGATGCCGCCGCCGCATGCCTCTATACCGAAGAAATACCATCTGGAGCCCTGTTCCGGCACCCTGCCGGAGGGGGGAATCATCACCGGAGGCCATCTTTATCATCCCGGCGGTCTCCATGACGAGGAGGGAGTAGTTCACCCTTGGGGCTGAGGGTATGTACTAGTAGCTATGTGTTTGATCTCTCTCTCTCGTGTTCTTGATTTGGCACGATCTTGATGTATCGCAAGCTTTGTTAATATAGTTGGATCATATGGTGTTTCTTCCCTCTCTATCTTCTTGTGATGAATTGAGTCTTTCCCTTTGAGGTTTCGTTATTGTTGGATTGAATATTTCAGATTTGAGAACACTTGATGTATGTCTTGCATGTGGATACCCGTGGTGACAATGGGGGTATTCAAGTGAGTCACTTGATGTATGTTTTGGTAATTAACTCGTGGATTCCCGTGACCTTGGGGTGAGCTAGGCATAGGGGTTGGTTGCATGTTTTCATTATCTTTTCTCCGATAGAAACTTTGGGGTACTCTTTGAAGTTCTTTGTGTGGATTGAATATTATGAATCTGAAGTAGTTTTGATGCATATCGAATAATCAACTCACGGATACTTGTGCTGACATTGGAGTATCTAGGTGACATTAGAGTTGGTTGATGTGTATCATATGGTGTTATTTTAGTACGAACTCTAGAGCTATTTGTGACACTTATAGGGATGGCTCAATAGATTGATCGGAAAGGATAACTTTGAGGTGGTTTCGTACCCTACAACAATTTCTATTTTATGTTCTCCACAAATAGGAACTTTGGAGTGATTCTTTATCTCACGTTGAGGGATTGTTATATGATCCAATTATGTTAACATTGTTGAGAGATTGCACTAGTGAAAGAATGAACCCTATGCCTTGTTTTTAAGAATTGCAATACCGTTTGTGCTTCGTTTTATCACTTGCTACCATGCTGTTGTTTTATTTTCAGATTACAAAAACCTATATCTACTATCCATACTACACTTGTATCACCATCTCTTCGCCGAACTAGTGCACCTATACAATTTACCATTGTATTGGGTGTGTTGGGGACACAAGAGATTTCTTGTATTTGATTGCAGGGTTGTTTGAGAGAGACCATCTTCATCCTATGCCTCCCATGAACTGATAAACCTTAGGTCATCCACTTGAGGGAAATTTGGTACTGTCCTACAAAACTCTACACTTGGAGGCCCAACAACGTCTACAAGAATAAAAGTTGCGTAGTAGACATCACATGTGTATAAATATTTTATATGGTTTTGGTATGATTGAATAGAACTAACCCGGACTGACGCTGTTTTCAGCAGAACTACCGTGGTGTTGTTTTTTGTGAAGAAATAAAAGTTCTTTGATTGACCCCAAAAAATTTGAAGATTTTTTTTGGACCAAACGAGACCCCCGAAGCTTCGTGGAAGGACCAGAAGCCTCACGAGGAGATCACAAGGCAACACGGCGCGCCCTGGGGGGGTCGTGTGATGTTGCCTTGTGGGCCCCTCATAGCTCCTTTTCGCGTGATTCCAACGCTGAAAAATCCTATAAATAGAGAAACCCCAAAAAATAAACCTAGAACTTCGACGCCACGGCCGCAAGCCTCTGTACCGAAGAGATCCCATCTGGAGGCCTTTTTCGGTACGCTGCCGGGGGGGGAATCATCACCGGAGGCCATCTTGATCATCCTGGTGGTATCCATGACGAGGAGGGAGTAGTTCACCCTCGGGGCTGAGGGTATGCACTAGTAGCTATGTGTTTGATCTCTCTCTCTCTCTCTCTCTCTCTCTCTCTCTCGTGTTCTTGATTAGTCACGATCTTGATGTATCGCGAGCTTTGTTAATATAGTTGGATCATTTGGTGTTTCTTCCCTCACTATCTTCTTGTGATGAATTGAGTCTTTCTCTTTGAGGTTTCGTTATTGTCGGATTGAATACTTTGGATTTGAGAACACCTGATGTATGTCTTGCATGTGGATACCCGTGGTGACAATGGGGTATTCTGTTGAGACACTTGATGTATGTTTTGGTAATCAACTTGCGGATTCCCGTGACCTTGGGGTAATGTAGGCATATGGGTTGGTACACGTTTTCATCTTCTTTTCTCCGATAGAAACTTTGGGGTTCTCTTTGAAGTTCTTTGTGTGGATTGAATATTATGAATCTGAAGTTGTTTGATGCATATCGAATAATCAACTCACAGATACTTGTGGTGACATTGGAGTATCTAGGCAACTTTAGAGTTGGTTGATGCGTATCATATGGTGTTATTTTAGTAAGAACTCTAGGGCTGTTTGTGACACTTATAGGGATGGATCAATAGATTGATCGAAAAGGATAAATTTGAGGTGGTTTCGTACCCTACAACAATTTCATCTTATGTTCTCCGCTAATAGGAACTTTGGAATGATTCTTTATCGCACGTTGAGGGGTTGTTATATGATTCAATTATGTTAGCACTGTTGAGAGATTGCACTAGTGAAAGTATGAACCCTAGGCCTTGTTTTCAAGCATTGCAATACCGTTTGTGCTCACTTTTGTTACTTGCTACCTTGCTGTTTTTATATTTTCAGATTACAAAAACCTATATCTACTATCCATACTACACTTGTATCACCATCTCTTCGCCGAACTAGTGCACCTATACAATTTGACATTGTATTGGGTGTGTTGGGGACACAAGAGATTTCTTGTATTTGATTGCAGGGTTGTTTGAGACAGACCATCTTCATCCTACGCCTCCCTGCTACTTGTAGACTTTGTTGGTATTTCCCCGAAGAGGAGATGATGATGCAGTATAGTACAGATAAGTATTTCCCTCAGTTAAGAACCAAGGTTATCAATCCAGTAGGAGAACCAAGAAAAATTTCGTTAAGCGCACTTGCACACACAAAAGCAAACACTTGCACCCAATGCAAATACGAGGGTTGTCAATCCTCTTAGTGGTTATTTGCAAGGATTAATTCTGATAGTGATAGATAGATAAACTAAAATACTAAATAAAATAAAAGTAAGTAAATTGCAGCAAGGTATTTTTAGGTTTTTTATATATGATAAAGTAGACCCGGGGGCCATAGTTTTCTCTAGAGGCTTCTCTCTCGAACACATAACATACGGTGGGTAAACAAATTAGTGTTGGGCAATTGATAGAAAAGCAAATAATTATGATGGATTCATGGCAATGATCATGTATATAGGCATCACGTCCGAGACAAGTAGATCGACTCCTGCCTGTATCTACTACTATTACTCCACCCATCGACCGCAATCCAACATGCATCTAGGGTATTAAGTATGAAACAGAGTAACGCCTTAAGCAAGATGACATGATGTAGACAAATTAACTCAAGCAATATGATTAAACCCCATCTTTTTATCCTTAATGGCAACAATACAAATACGTGTCATGTTCCCTTCTGTCACTGGGATTGAGCACCGAAAGATTGAACCCATCACAAAGCACCTCTCCCATTGCAAGATAAATCAATCTAGTAGGCCAAACCAAATCGATAGATCGGAGAGAAATACAAAGCTATAATAATCATGCATAAAAGAGTTAAGAGAAGACTCAAATATTTCTCATGAATAATCTGATCATAAACTCACAATTCATCGGATCCCAACAAACACACCGCAAAAGAAGATTACATCGGATAGAACTCCAAGTACATCGAGGAGAACATGGTATTGAAGATCAAAGAGAGAGAAGAAGCCATCTAGCTACTAGCTATGGACCCATAGGTCTATGGTAAACTACTCACACATCATCGGAAGGGCAGCAAGGTTGATGAAGAAGCCCTCCGTGATAGATTCCCCCTCCGGCAGAGTACCGGAAAAGGCCTCCAGATGGGATCGCGGAAGAACAGAGGCTTGCGGCGGCGGAAAGGTTTTCTCTTCTGTCCCTATGGTATATTGGGAATATTTGGGAATTCATAGCGCTGGAATTAGGTCAGGAAGAGCCACGAGGAGGTGACAAGCCTGGAGGGCGCGCCCAGGGGGGGCGTGCCCTACTCCCCTGGGCGCGCCCTCCAGGCTTGTCGCCTCCTCGTGGCTCTTCTGGTCTTCTCCCGAAGCTTCGTGGATCTCTTCTGGTCCAGAAAAAATTAATCCAAAGTTTTTTTTCTCGTTTGGACACTTTTTGATAATGATTTTCTGAAAAAGCAAAAACAAGCAAAAAACAACAACTGGCACTGGGCACTGGGTTAATAGGTTAGTCCCAAAAAATGATATATAATGGAATATAATTGCATATAAAACATCCAAGATTGATACTATAATAGCATGGAACAATAAAAAATTATAGATACGTTGGAGACGTATCAAGCATCCCCAAGCTTAATTCTTGCTCGTCCTTGAGTAGGTAAATGATAAAAACAGAATTTTTGATGTGGAATGCTACCTATCATGTTTCATCATGTAATCTCTCTCTTACGGTATGAATAATAAGATCTGAATGATTCAAGCAATAGTCTATAGTTTGATATAAAGACATTAATACTCAGGCATACTAATAAACAATCATGTTTTTCAAAATAAAAATGCTAAAGAACGTTATCCATACAAAATCATATAATCCTGTCATGCTCCATCTTCTTAACACAAAATATTTATCATGCACTACCCCGATGACAAGCCGAGCAATTGGTTCATACTTTTTAACGCGCTTCAGCTTTTTCAACCCCCACGCAATACATGAGCGTAAGCCTTGGATATAACACTATGGGTGTTATAGAGTATGGTGGTAGAGATAAATAAGGAGAAGTCAAAAATAAGAAGATAGTCTCACATCAATGATTCTAATCAACGGGCTATGGAGATGCCCATCAATTGATGTCAATGCGAGGAGTAGCGATTGCCATGCAACGGATGCACTAAGAGCTATAAGTGTATAAAAGCTCAACATGAAAACTAAGTGGGTGTGCATGTGTCATGGGAAACGAACACCTATGGGATCAAGGAGATCCCTTTACAGTTCGGCAAGGGGAGAGGATTGCACAAAGAGCAGAACTAACGAACAGCACACGGGGATTTACCCAGGTTCGGGCCGCACGGATGCGTAAAACCCTACTCCTGCTTTGATTGTATTACTGTGGATGCTCTTGGCCAAGTTATGGGAGCTACAGTACTCGGTAGCTGCGCATGCAGAACGGACCCTCAGAAGTGCTATCCCCCCAAAAGTGCCCTCCTCTCCCTCTGTACGCCTCGGGCCTCCTTTTATATGAGTCAAAGGGGCTACCACAGTGGCGTACAAGATAAGGCATGAGGTGGAAAGTAGCTACAGTGTTATCATACCTAACCCTGACGGCTTAGGACAAGCTCATTAAATGCACCGTGAGGTGTCCGTCGAGGTGTCCCTCAGCGTCTTGGGCTTGGAAAAGCTTTACAGGGGATGGGCAAAAGCAGCCATCCCATCAGCACCACTTAAGCATCTCGTGGCCAGCATCGCACCACGTCACCATGAGGACAAGCCCTAAACGACAAGGTTGGCCGCTGCACTGGAGTGATAGCGCTGCTCTATGCAGAGCCTTGCCGGGGCTGAATCCTTGCCGGGCCCGGGGCTTGCCGGGATTGAATTCTTGCCGGGCCCGGGGCTTGCCGGGATCGGGTCTTGCCGGGTGCGAGGCCTTGCCGGCAAGGGTCTTGCCGGGCCTCCGCAACCCTTTGGCCTTCTGTCTTCTGGTCTGATCGTTGACTTGAACGTCTCCTTGGCATCTTAGTCTCGTGATTACTCCTAGCTATTCCCCGGCAAGGCTTGCCGCGGTACGGCTACAACTGCCCGTGCACAAGTAAGGGGTACTAAAAAGACCCATACTTTAGTACACCGACAGGAGCCCCCGGGCCTAGGCCATACACGGGTGCCAGGCCTGTTGGGCTAGGCCCAAAACAGTGCACGGGCACGCGTGGCAGGGAATAACTGCTCGCAATCATTATCTCTTTTACCACGCCCCTCCACTATGCGCATTAATCGCGCGAAGTAGGAGACGTGGGCGGAAACCCCGCTGCAAAAGCGGGCGGTAAAGAGCCTGCCTCGCGCCTTCCCCATAAAAAGGGAATCGCAGAGGGCACTGCTCATTTACCCCCCTCCGCCTTTCCAATCTCAATCTCAGAGCCGTCGCCATCGTCTTCTTCCTCGCGCCCAAAGCAGAGCTTTTCTCCCTCCACCTGCCTCCACCGTGCTCTCGACGTCTTCAGCGCCCACCTCCATAGCCACCATGCCGCCCAAGCCGACCAAGGGCAAGGCGGCGGAAGCGACCGCCGCAGAGAGCAGGTTGGCGAAGATGCGGAAGGAACGCGCTGTCTTCCCCTCGACGCTTGATGCGGAGACCTTGAAGAAGAGGTACCAGTTCGCATGGGCGAAGGAGACCACGACGCATCCAGCCACCAAAGTGAGTGTAGCTTCTCGCAGGGCAGAGCCAGGAGATTATCCTTTCTTTGCCGATTACTTCTGGTGCGGCCTCTGTCCTCCGTACTCGGATTTCTTCGTAGACATCATGCTCACCTACGGCTTCCAGCTGCTAGATTTCACGCCGAATGCCGTGACTTGCATGTCCGTCTTCGCGCACCTTTGCGAGAATTTTGTTGGGGTCATCTCGAGCACTGCACTTTTCCGGCACTACTTCTACCCCCGCATCCAAAAGGGCGACGCCCTCTCCGGCAGCATCACTTGGATTCCGAGGACGGCGACCAAGGAGACGTACCCAGAGGGGCTCTACCGCGAGAGATGGGATGAGTGGCGCGGCAAGTGGTGCTGGGTCTGGGAAAAGGAGCCCAAACCGTTCTGTGAGGTGCGGAAGCAGAAGGTGGTCCGCGGCAAGGATTGGAGCGCCGCGGACCCTGACGACAGCAAGCTCACCATCGCCATCACCAGGATACATTGCCTCAAGGCTGCCGGGTTGAAGGTGGAGATGATTGCTTCAGATTTCCTTCGCCGGCGCATCGCCCCACTGCAGAACAAGGGGCGCCCTGCCTAGGAGTACATGAACGCTGCCGACGTCATGAGGGTGCGGCCTGGGCTGGATAATGATCTGACAGCCATAGGGCACGCAGCCCTCTGCCAACAGCTGTTCAAATCTGGAGCAGTGGGAGACTTGCCGGCAGGCGTCGTCCCACTATGCAACAACTCGTCGCTGACCTCCATCATCGCCATGATGCCGGTGCTCAATGCCCATAGCATCGACGAGAGGTGGATCGAGCCGTCCGCGGAGCAGGCGCTGGCGTTCTTCGACAACTTGATGGAGAAGGCCATCCACGAGGAGAACCTTGTCCGCGCCACCACGGAGGAGGAGCTCGCCTACATCGCCAGCAGGGCGGAAGAGGCGAACCTTGCCGAAGAAGCTGGTAGCGCTGAGTCCAGCGAAGGTGAGGACTTGCTGCGGGAAGATCTTGCCGGGCGAGGTCAGGCTGCCGGGGAGCCGAGCGGAGCCGCTGCCGGGAGCTCTTCTGCCGGAGGCGCCGCCGAAGAGGAAGAAGAGGAGGAGGAAGAGCCCCCAGCTCTTCAACACAGGAAGAGGCGCGGCCTCCGGAAGAACGCCACTGGCGCTCCAGCCCGCCAACCTTCCTCAAGCAGCGAGGCTTCCGGCAAAGGGGCGGCCGGCGAGGCCGCACTGCAACCTGCCGCTGCCAAGTGGCCCAGGACCACTCCTCCTCCTCCTCTGTTAGGAACTGCGGCGGGGGTCGGCTTCGACCTCTCCGCCATCAGCTCCGAGGAAGAAGAAGAAGAGTAAGAGTCCCGCCACAGCTTTGATTCTTATCCTTCTAGTTTTGCTTGATTAACTTGCTCTATTTTTGCCTCCTCAGGGGTACGGAGACTCTGGCGTAGAGGATGGCGAAGAGGGCCAAGACCTCAACAAGCGTCGAGACGCCGGCAAGCACCTCGGGCGCGCCGGAAACGGTTCTCGTCAGCTCGGAGTCAAGCCCAGAACGCAACCCTCGATGCAGCCCTCGACGCAGCCCCCGGCGCAGCCCCCAGCATGAGTCTTCTACTCACTACCCACTGGCGCGTGCCGGGGTGTGCATCTTCTCTGCTGACATCTCCGGGCGTGCAGGAGCGGAGCAATAGCGGGAGCTGCCTCTGCCATGCCACCTCCGTCGACCACACCGCCCAGGGGCGAGTCTTCGGGCAAGCTCTTCCACGACGATGAGGAGGGGCCGGCAAGCGTAAGCTCCGGCAACCCCTTCCCTGACGCAGGTAAATGGCTCAGCCCAGAACTCTTGTCGCTTTGGTTTTTCTTCTTTTTGTCTTCTTGAACTTCCTTCCCAGCTTCATCTTAATCAACTCCTTGGCTTTCAATCTTCTTCTGACAGAGCTCATGGACACTGACGTTGTCATTGAAGAGACTGCCAAGGATGCCGCCACTGAAGCCGACAAGGTTGCTGCCGAAGAGGCCGCCAAGCATGCCGCCGCCGAGGCCACCAAAGCTGTTGCCGCCGAGGCTGCTGCTGTTGAGGCCGCCAAGGCCGCTGCCGCTGAGGCTGCCAAGGCCGCGCAAGAGGAGGCCGCCAAGATGCCCGCCGAGGGAGCCGGTGAGGAGACCCGTGGCCATACTGACGGCGCTTCCGCCGCAGGAGCGCCAGGCGCTTCTACTGCCACGGGGCCCTCGACTGCCGAAGACCAACCCTCGTCCTCCCAGGCCCCTTCCTCAAGCCAATACATCAGGGCCGGCAAAAACGTTGTCAGCATGCCGGGGTCGGCAAACATCGAAGAGTTGGTTGAAGGAGAACATCTTGACGGGGAAATCACCGCCGCCGCCGCCAGTGAGCTCAAGGAGGAGCAGCTACTTCAAGCCATGAATGACAACTATCAGAAGCTCCAAACGCTCTACTGTGCCCGGAAGGAGAAACTGGACTCCCAGGCAGCGCTCGTCGAGGCCGCGGAAGGAGACTTCCAACAACGCGTCATGGAGACACAGGCTTGGTATGGCGAGGCCCTCCAAGAGTTGAATGTTTATCGGGAGCAGCTGGCGGAAGAGCGGAACGTCCTCCTGCTGAAGCAATCAGACATCGAGAAAGCGCAGGAGGAGGCCGCCCGGCAAGCCGCCGCGGCATAAGCCCTCTTGACGCAGCGCCGCATCAGCCTTGACGCCCAAGAAGAGGACCTTGCCGCGCGCGAGGCAGCGCTTGCCGCCAAGCTTCGCAACAAGGATGAAGAGCTCGAAAGTCTTGTCGCACGGCGGGTCCAGGAGCTTGAGCAGAAACACTTGAAGACGCTCAGAGCTCTAACTGAAGACCACGCCGGCAAGCTCAAAGAGGCCCTCGACGCTGCCGGAGCTGCGGAGACCGCCAAGAACTTGCTGGAGGAGAAGACGAAGCAGCTGGAGGCCGCTCTCGAGGACCACGGCAAGAAGGTCTCAGCACTCGAGGCCGAGAGAGACAAGGCTCTCCACAGCCTGATGGAGACGCAGGCTGCCGCATCCGAGAAGGTCCAGTAGCTTTCCTCCGCCAAGGACTCCATTGAAGATCTGAAGCTGAAGCTATCCACGCTAGAGGAGACTCTTGAGGCCGCCCGAGTTCGCGAGAGGACTCTTATCAAAGACCTCCACGACGAACAGGAGCTGCTCCAGAACGCCGCCGCCACCCACAACGAGTACACTTCTAGCGTGAAGCTCTGGACTGCCAGGCTGGCGGACGTCGCCGAGAAGCTTGGCGCGGAGCTGGACGCCATGGACTTGCCAGGCTTCGGATACTCTGTCGACGACAACGTATCCTCAAGCGCCAGGCTAACCATGTTCTTCGACAAGCTCGTCGACGCCCTCAAGCTACTCCAGGCGAACCAGACAAGCAAGCTGGCCGACGAATCCCGGAAACTCTGCCAGCTCGTCCTCCGCAAGGTGTTGATGAAGGTGGCGTATAGGAACCCTGGCGTCGACCTCTCCAAAGCCTCGAAGAGCTTGCCGAAGGACGCGGACGTCAAGGCTCTCGAAGAGCTTGTCGCGCCCATCGTCGATCGGGTGAGCCAGGTGAAGAGGGTCGAGGGCGATCGCCGGGACTAGCCGCATCCGCCTCATCTCTTCTTCATCTTGCCGCCAGCATTCCATGTAAAAGACAATTCATCTTATGTCAGAAACGTGGCAAGCACTGGATGTAATATAATTTGCTCTATTTGAATTATGGCATGCTATTCCCTTTGTTCAATTTCTTTCTGTATAGCATATACCCTACACTTTGCTGGGAACTTGCCGGAGCATAACCCCGTCGCGAGCGCTGGATTCGGGTCGTCAGCAGCTTGCGGGCAGTGCTGCTCATGGCAAGAAATCTTGACGCTTTCAGCGCGGCCACCTAGACTGTTGAGCGGGCTCGAAACAGAGTAAGGGCGCAGCCGATCACGACAAGATTCCATCGCATGCAGGTTTTCCATACAAAGCCGAAATCGTTCAAGGGAATACAGCCTTACAAAAATCAAAATCTGCTTAAGGGGTTTAGCAACTTAGCTCTGCTTTTCGTCGCTATTCTTTTTCTTCCGGCAAGGCGCTAACCTTGAACGTCGTCTGGTATCCATACCACCATTCTCCTTCCCCCCCGGCAAACTTGCACGCGAGGGAATCTTCTGTCTCTTGAGAAAAAGAAAGAAGAGAAAATAAAGGTATGGAACCTTGACGGTTCGTTAGCTCTTACCGGGATCGAGTGCAATACACATCTCAGATAATACATGCATATAGAATGACATGAAATCAACAAGAAACATAAAGCACACAAATCTTATAAAATATGCACAGGGATGTGCCTGCTCTGTACAAAGGATTACATGCCAGCGGCAACACTTGTACAGAATGGCGTTGCTGGGATCTTGCCGGAGCGTTACGCTGCCGCGAGCGCTGGATTCGGGTCGTCAGCAGCCTGCTGGCCGTATCGCTATCACAGCCAGAAACCCGAACAACTGCGCCTTACGGGTAGAACTTGCGAAGATGCTCGATAGTCCAGGAGTTGCTCACTGGCAAGCCCTCTTCGGTCTCCAGGCGGACAACGCCAGGCCTGGTGACTCGCACTACCCGGTAAGGGCCTTCCCACTTCGGCGTCAACTTGTTGGAATTCTTGGCCGACTGAACGCGCCGAAGAACAAGGTCGCCTTCCTCAAGACTCCGGGCGTGAACCTTGCGGCTATGGTAGCGGCGCAAAGCTTGCTGGTAGCGAGCGGCTCGCACAGCAGCCCGAAGACGGTTCTCCTCAAGGAGCAGCGCGTCATCTTGCCGCAGCTGCTCTTGCTCAAGCTCATCATAAGGGAGCACTCGAGGTGACCCGTATATGAGTTCCGTGGGGAGAACTGCTTCCGCTCCGTAAACCAGAGCGAAGGGTGTCTGGCCGGTGGCTCGATTTAGCGTCGTCCTGATCGACCAAAGAACCGCCGGCAGCTCATCAATCCAGCGTCTTCCATGCTTGTGCAGCTTGTCGAAAGTTCTGGTCCGGAGACCACGCAACACTTCAGCGTTCGCCCTTTCCGCTTGGCCATTACTTCTCGGGTGAGCAACAGAGGCAAAACAAATCTTGCCGCCAAGGTCTTGGACGTACTGCATGAAGGTGCGACTAGTGAACTGCGTACCGTTGTCGGTGATGATCCTGTTCGGCACACCAAAACGGCACACAATCCCCTTGAAGAACTTGACTGCTGACTGTGCTGTCACCTTCCTCACTGCCTCCACTTCTGGCCACTTCGTGAACTTGTCGATGGCAACGTACAAGTACTCGAAGCCCCCGGCAGCGCGGGGGAAGGGACCCAGTATGTCAAGCCCCCAGACCGAGAAGGGCCAGGAGAGAGGGATCGTCTGGAGAGCTTGAGCTGGCTGATGAAGTTGCTTCGAATGAAACTGGCACGCTTCACACTTGGTTACTAGTGCCGTTGCATCCTGGAGGGCAGTAGGCCAGAAGAATCCTTGCCGGAATGCCTTGCCGACAAGGGCTCTCGAGCCTATGTGGGATCCACATATGCCCCCATGAATCTCTGCCAACAACTCTAGTCCATCCTCCCGAGGAATACACTTCAATTTCACCCCGTTCGGTCTCTTTCTGTACAGAACGTCATCGACGAACTGGTACATACTTGACTGACGGGCTACTTTTTCAGCTTCTTCCTGCTCTTCAGGGAGTTCTCCTGTCTGAAGGAAACGGACAATTTGCTGTGCCCATGCCGGAGCTTGTGGCTCGACGACAAGGACTAAAGGCAACTCTTCAGTTGCGGGAGTATTTGCTTCTACGGCAAGAACCTGAGGTTCTTGGCGGAGCAGCTGCTCACCGGCAATTGGTATTTCTTCGGCAGCAGGGGCGCTTGCTTCAGCGGCAAGAACCTGAGGTTCTGCGCGAAGCCGCTGCTCACCGGCAACCGTGTCGTTCCTGGCAAGATTCTTGCCGGGGGCTTCGGGAAGCCCTGCCGGGAAGTACTCGCCGGTACTTAACTTTCTTCTCTTATCAGGCCTTGTCGATGGCGACACGGATGGTTGAGTCAAGCGGAGCACAAAAGTCCCTGGTTCCACAGGCAGCTTGAGTGCGGCACGCTTCGACAGGTCGTCGGCAATGCTGTTCTCTGATCGAGGAACATGCTCTGTCTGAAGACCGTCAAAGCGCTCCTCCAGCTTCCTCACTTCATCGACGTACGCTTCCATCAACGGGCTCTGATAATCTTTGTTGACCTGCCTCACGACGAGCTGGGAGTCACCTCTGACGATGAGCTTCTTGATCCCAAGGTCTGCCGCGATCTTGAGGTGCTCTCCGGTGGGTGCGACAAGCAGCACGCCGGCACCGGCGCCTTGCAGCGAAAAGGCTCCATCAAAGTACATGATCCATTCGCGATCTGTTTCCTTGCCGGGAATCGCTGATTCTTGAACTTCGTCGTCTGGCGTTGGGGTCCATTCTGCAATGAACTCTGCCAAGGCTCTGCTCTGGATAGTTGAAGAACTTTCAAACTTGAGACCAAAGCATGACAGCTCCAACGCCCACTCCACGATCCTGCCGGTTGCTTCTGGGTTCCGGAGAATCCGTTGCAGCGGAAAGCGAGTGACGACGGTGATCTCATGTGCTTGGAAGTAATGGCGCAGCTTCCTCGAGGCCATGAGAAGGCCGAAGAGCAACTTCTGCATATCAGAATATCTCGACCTAGCCCCCTACAACAGGGACCTGACGAAATAGACTGGGCGCAGCACCATCTTCTTCTTCTGCACTGCTTGACTTGACTGCGCGGATCTTTCTTTGTCGGCGCCAGACTCTGCCGGGGCTAGCTCCGGTAAGTCGCTTGGCGGGCCTGCCGTTGCCGCTGCATCCTCCTCTGCTTCTCTCTCTGCCACCAGCGCAGCACCAACCACTTGATTCGTTGCCGCCAGATATAGCAGCAACGGCTCTTGTGGTCTAGGCACGACTAGTACTGGCGGAGAGGAGAGGTACTTCTTCAAATCCTGCAGCGCTGCCTCCGCTTCTGGAGTCCATTTCATTGGACCTGCCTTCTTCAAAATTTTGAAAAACGGCAGGGCGCGCTCAGCAGACTTTGAGATGAACCTACTCAAAGCAGCGACGCAGCCGGCAAGGCGGCGCACATCCTTAACTCGTCTTGGCGCTTCAATCTGCTCAATTGCCTTGATCTTGTCGGGATTGGCTTCAATTCCACGCTGAGATACAAAGAAACCGAGAAGCTTGCCGGATGGGACGCCAAACACGCACTTCTCAGGATTGAGCTTCAGGTTGATCCTACGCAGATTTGCAAATGTCTCCTCCAGATCTTGAATGAGCGTTGCCTTGTCCTTGGTTTTGACCACTATGTCATCCATGTAAGCTTCCATATTTCTATGCAGCTGGGCCCCGAAACCAATCTGGACAGCTCTTGCGAAGGTCGACCCAGCACTTTTCAACCCGAAAGGCATACGCAAGAAGCAGTATGTGCCACACGGGGTGATAAATGCGGTCTTCTCTTCGTCTTCTTTCGCCATGAAGATCTGGTGATAGCCTGAGTATGCGTCAAGGAATGACAACAGATCGCAGCCGGCAGTGGAATCCACAATCTGGTCGATGCGCGGCAAGGGAAAAGGATCTTTTGGACAGGCTTTATTGATATCTGTAAAGTCAATACATAGCCTCCATTTACCATTCGCCTTGCGCACAACAACTGGATTGGCCAACCACGTAGGATGGAGGACTCCTCTAACCAGGCCTGCCGCCTCAAGCTTCTTAATCTCTTCTGCAATAAATTCTTGCCGCTCCAAAGCTTGCTTCCGCACCTTCTGCTTGACGGGCCACGCGTGAGGACAGACAGCTAGGTGGTGCTCAATTACCTCCCTGGGAACACCGGGGATGTCAGATGGTTGCCATGCAAACACATCGATATTCGCCCGCAGGAAGGCAACGAGCGCGCTTTCCTATTTGTCATCAAGGGTGGAACTTATGGTGAAAGTTCCCCCCGTCCCGTCCTCCTTGGCGGGCACCTTCTTGGTCTCAGGTGGAGTAGCCTTGGATTTCTTGGTCTGGCCGGCAGAGCTTTCCGGTGCATCCTCGACGGTAGCGCAGCACTCCGGAGAGGCGCGCTTGCCAGAGTTTGTCCCAGAGGTCTTGCCGGGCTTCTTCTTCTTGCCGGGATCTTGAGCGGCAGGAGCATGCGCCTTGGCGGCGGACGCTGCAACTGCTTCCCGGTAGAGCTTGTCGGTGCAAATGAGCGCGACTTTCTTGTCGGAGTGGACAGTGATGACGCTCATTGGACCGGGCATCTTCAAGACGTTGTAGGCGTAGTGTGAGGTCGCCATGAACTTAGCCAGCGCTGGGCGGCCAAGGATTCCATTATAAGGTAACGGAATCTTGGCAACGTCGAAAACGACCTTCTCCGTCCTAAAGTTCAGCTCGCTGCCGAATGTCACCGGCAGCGTGATCTTGCCCTTCGGCTGGTTCCTTCCCGGATTGACCCCTTGGAATGAGCCTGTCTCCTCAAGGTCCTCGTCAGGAATCTGCAGCCTCTTGATGACGTCTGGCGAGATCAAGTTCAGGCCGGCCCCACCATCAACTAACATTTTCGTCACCTGGAGGTTGCGGATCGTTGGTGAAACCAACAATGGCAAACACCCGACCGCAGTTGTGCGATCAGGGTGGTCCTCGGCATCGAGGGATGGCTCTGCCGCATTAATCTCGCGCGCCCACTGCTTGAGCTGGCGGTGAGAAGAATGCAACGAAGCGCCCCCGTCGACGCACATGGCCTCTGTAGCCTTCTGGAACTCGTGTTCGCTGGACTCGTCGCCCTCTGCATCATCATCATCATCTCCTTGCTCTTTGGCGCGGCCCCGGGCAGGCTTCTCTTGCTGCTGCCTGGGCTTGCCGCGGCGACCTCCTCGACCGCGTTTCCTGCCAGACCCTCCGGTACCATCTTGGGCTCTTTCCTTGTCGCGCCTTTCGTACTCGGCGCGCTGCTTCTCGGCAAGTTCCTCAACTTGCCGGCAGTCTTGGAGATCATGGCCCTTGGTACGGTGGATCTTGCAGTACTGCTTGCCGGACCCTTTCGGCTTGTCGGCAGCCGCCAAGGCCTGACACGACGCACACCCGGCAACCTCCTTGCCGGGGTCGTTGGTCTTGGCCTTCTTGGTGGTGCCGGAGTTGCCGGAACCTTCGACGGCAAGCACGGCCTTGCCCTTGCGCTTCTTGTTCTTCCGCCGCCCCTTCTTTGCCGAGGCAGGAGCGTCTTCGCTCTCGGAGTCGACTCCGGCGCCAGCGTTCTCGCCGGGGAGTCTCCTTCCTTCCTCTGCCCGAGCACATTTATCGGCCAAAGCGTAGAGCTCGGCGACATCCCTGACTTTGTTCATCGCCAGCTCCTCCCGCATCTTACGATTGCGCACATTCTGATGAAAGGCGCTGATGACGGCGGCGGGATGAACGTCAGGAATGTTGTGCTGGATGCGGCTGAACCTCTGGATATACTTGCGCAAGGTTTCGCCCTCTTTCTGGGGAATGATGTGCAGATCACTCTCCTGGCCAGGAGCTTGATAGCCGCCGGTGAAGGCGCCAACAAACTGATGGCACAGGTCGGCCCAAGAAGAGATGGAATTCTCGGGCAGGTCAACCACGATCTCACGTTGGGCTTCAGCACCAACGGAAAGTAGTTGGCCAGTACCTTATCGTCACGACCCCGGCAGCCTGCACCGATGGTGTAGATGCTCAAGAACTCGGACGGATGGGTCTTGCCGTCGTACTTCTCCGGTACTTCCGGCTTGAAGGAGCGGGAGCTAGGCCACTGGACTTGCCGCAGCTCACGAGTAAACGCTGGACAACCCACCTCGTAAGGTAGGCAGCCAGGGTACCCTGGCGTGGGCTCGTCAACAACGGTCCCAGCGCGCTTGTCAGACTGGCGACGCGCTTCCCTTCGGCGCTCGATGGTGGTTCGAGCGTCCTCCTTCTTCCGTTCCCGAAGAATGTGACGTTGATCGCGGCGAACCCACGGATCAGACGACGCCGTGGAATCATCCTCACGGGCGCTGGTCCGTCGAGTTAACGACCGCTCTTGATGCAGCGGAGGGGAACGCAACGTAGTCGTTCCAGCTCCGGTCTTGTCTCCATCGCCACGCACCAGCCTAGACGACTGCAGCCGCGAGGGTTCACCCTGCTGCGGTACGTCGTTGTTGGCTAGGCCGATGAGGCTCTGGATAGCGGCTCGCCACTCGTCTAGCTTCTCCGCGGCGGGAGGGAAGTCTAGGAGTAGCTGAGCTCGCGCCAACGCCTCTGCTGGCGTAGGCGGCGGCGACAGGTGCGAAGAACGTGAGGTGCTCAAACTCCTAACAGGGTTAGAAGGAGCACCATCATGACTCTGCACCCGTGCGCGGCTTCCACCAGCGCGCTGGCGCGGATCTTGGCCCTGCGCACCCTGGGAGTGATGCGCAGGGGTCTTCCCATGCGGACGCCTAGAACCACCAACGTCTTGAGGCCGCACGTCACGCGCGTCCTGAGAAGGTCGCGGTGCATGCGCCGGCGTATTCGTCCTGGAAGGCGCCGCTCCATCCTTGGAAGTCGCTGCACCACCCGCAGTTTGCGCAGCTCCATCCTTGGAAGTCGCTGCACCACCCGCAGGTTGCGCAGCTCCATCCTTGGACCTGTTGCTCGTCCGGCTCGGATCACCGGAACGCCGTGGAAGCTCGGAGCCTCCACCTCCTCCACCCGTGTCTACCCCGTCGCCTGTGCGCGCAGCGTCAGGCACGACGGATGCAGATGGACCAACCGCCATGAAACCCTTTTTCTTGGGAGCCATGGTGGTGAAGATGATCGAAGATCTGACGCGTTGATCGCTAGATCAGGTTCGCACAACCTCGATCCCCCTACCTGGCGCGCCAAAGATGTCGTGGGAAACGAACACCTATGGGATCAAGGAGATCCCTTTACGGTTCGGCAAGGGGAGAGGATTGCACAAAGAGCAGAACTAACGAACAGCACACGGGGATTTACCCAGGTTCGGGCCGCACGGATGCGTAAAACCCTAGTCCTGCTTTGATTGTATTACTGTGGATGCTCTTGGCCAAGTTCTGGGAGCTACAGTACTCGGTAGCTGCGCATGCAGAACGGACCCTCAGAAGTGCTATCCCCCCAAAAGTGCCCTCCTCTCCCTCTGTACGCCTCGGGCCTCCTTTTATATGAGTCAAAGGGGCTACCACAGTGGCGTACGAGATAAGGCATGAGGTGGAAGTAGCTACAGTGTTATCATACCTAACCCTGATGGCTTAGAACAAGCTCATTAAATGCACCGTGAGGTGTCCGTCGAGGTGTCCCTCAGCGTCTTGGGCTTGGAAAAGCTTTACAGGGGATGGTCAAAAGCAGCCATCCCATCAGCACCGCTTAAGCATCTCGTGGCCAGCATCGCACCACGTCACCATGAGGACAAGCCCTAAACGACAAGGCTGGCCGCTGCACTGGAGCGATAGCGTTGCACTGTGCAGAGCCTTGCCGGGGCTGAATCCTTGCCGGGCCCGGGGCTTGCCGGGATCGAATCCATGCCGGGCCCGGGGCTTGCCGGGATCGGGTCTTGCCGGGTGCGAGGCCTTGCCGGCAAGGGTCTTGCCGGGCCTCCGCAACCCTTTGGCCTTCTGTCTTCTGGTCTGATCGTTGACTTGAATGTCTCCTTGGCATCTTAGTCTCGTGATTACTCCTAGCTATTCCCCGGCAAGGCTTGCCGCGGTACGGCTACAACTGCCCATGCACAAGTAAGGGGTACTAAAAAGACCCATACTTTAGTACACCGACAGCATGCAACTTGCTTGCTCATGAAGACCTCGGGCATTTGAGGAAGCCCATCATCAGAATATACAAGCCATGTTCTATAATGAAAAATTCCCACTAGTATATGAAAGTGACAAAATAGAAGACTCTCTATATGAAAAACATGGTGCTACTCTGAAGCACAAGTGTGGAAAAAGGATAGTAACATTGCCCCTTCTCTCTTTTTCTCTCATATTTTTTTTCATGGGCTCTTTTTGGCCTCTCTTTTTTTTTATTTAGAATGGTCTCCTAGACCTCATCCCCACTTTTTCGAGGACTCATTAGTCTCCACCATTCTTTCCTCACTGGGACAATGCTCTAATAATGATGATCATCACACTTTTATTTACTTACAACTCGATATTACAACTCGATACTAGAACAAAAATATGACTCTATATGAATGCCTCTGGCAGTGTACCAGGATGTGCAATGATGCTAGCGTAACATGTATAAAAATGATGAATGGTGGTTGAGCCACAAATACTATGTCAGCTATATGATCATGCAAAGCAATATGACAATGACGATGTGTGTCATAAAAACGGAACAGGGGAAGTTGCATGGCAATATATCTCAGAATGGCTATGGAAATGCCATGATAGGTAGGTATGGTGGCTGTTTTGAGGAAGATATAAGGAGACTTATGTGTGATAGAGCGTATCATATCACGGGGTTTGGATGCACCGGCGAAGTTTGCACAAACTCTCGATGTGAGAAAGGGCAATGCACAGTACTGAAGAGGCTAGCAAATTGTGAAAATGTGAGAGTGCGTATAATCCATGGACTCACATTAGTCATAAAGAACTCACATACTTATTGCAAAAGTTTATTAGCCCTCGAAGCAAAGTACTACTACGCATGCCCCTAGGGGGATAGATTGGTAGGACAAGTCCATCGCTCGTCCCCGACCGCCACTCATAAGGTAGACAATCAATAATAAATCATGCTCCAACTTCTTAGCATAACGACAGATCATACGTGCATGCTTCGGTATTCACAAACCTTAACACCAATATTCTTACTAAACCACAATTATCTACTAGCACCTCCCACATATTACCATCTTAATATCGCAAAACTATTGCAAGGAATCAAACTTATCATATTCAGTGATCTACATGAAAGTTTTTATTATATCCCTCTTGAATACCTATCATATCAGGACCAAATTCATAACCCGTGCATATTACCATTGCTATTCATTAGACTCTCAAAAAGATATAAGTGAAGCATGAGAGTGCAACTATTTCTTTAAAATATAACCACCGCCGTGCTCTAAAAGATATAAGTGAAGCACTAGAGCAACTGCCTAGCTCAAAAGATATAAGTGAAGCACATAGAGTATTCTAACAAATCACGAATAATGTGTGTCCCTCTCAAAAAGGTGTGTTCAGCAAAGACGAATCTGACAAACTAAAAAGCAAACAAAAGCAAACAAACTATATCACAAGACGCTCCAAGTAAAACACATATCATGTGATGAATAAAAATATAGCTCCAAGTGAGTTACCGATAGATTGTAGACGAAAGAGGGGATGCCTTCCGGGGCATCCCCAAGCTTAGATGCTTGAGTCTTCCTTGAACATTACCTTGGGGTGCCTTGGCATCCCCAAGCTTAGGCTCTTGCCGCTCCTTATTCCTTTATCCATCGTAGTCTCACCCAAAACTTGAAAACTTCAGCACACAAAACTCAACAGAAACCTCGTGAGATCCGTTAGTATAACAAACAAATCTTAAACTTTAGGTACTGTTGTAAATTGATTCATATTTAATATTGGCATAATGCTACTGTACCCCAACTTCTCCATGACTCATACCCCCTGATACGATCCATAGATTCATTAAAATAAGCAAACTATGCAACAAAAACAGAATATGTCTAAAACAGAACAGTCTGCAAAGATTTATTTAAATGCCATACTTATGTAACTCTAAAAATTCTGAAAAATTAGTAAAATGTAAATAATTCATATATCAATACTGTGTAAAAATATCAGATTTTTCTGATGCTCCAGTACAGAATTAAAATTCCAGCACTGGACGCAAAACTTTATGTTTTCCAAACAGCATCAATTATACTATCATCAACATCATCCCAAAGGCATTACTTGGCACAAAAACTAATTAAAAGATAAAAACACAATCATAACAGAGGCTATAATTGTGTAAACATACAAGAATAGAATATTGGGTTGTCTCCCAACAAGCTCTTTCTTTATAGCCATTAAGATAGGCTTCGAGATTTTAATGATGCTCACATAAAAGATAAGAATTGAAGCACAAAGAGAGCATCATATAGCATGTAAGAAACATATTTAAGTCTAACATACTTCCTATGCATAGGCATTTTATAAGCAAACAAATTATCAAGACAAGAAGTATCTAGCATATGCACGGAAGAATAACGAAGCATTAACAATTTGAACTTCAAGAGAGGTAATTGAGTAACATGAAAATTTCTACAACCATATTTTCCTCTCTCATAATAATTACTTGTAGGATCATAGTCAAATTCAAAAATATAGCTATCAAATAAAATATTCTCTTCACGATCTACATGCATAAAAGTTTTATAATCTTCCAAGATAGTGGGATTAACATCAACTAAAGTCATGACCTCTCCAAACCCACTTTTATAAAAAATTTCATAAGATTGAACACTCTCCAAAGTAGTGGGATCATTATTACCTAAAGTTGACGCTCTTCCAAACCCACTTTTAGTAGTATTGCAAATTTTATTATCAATAACATATTCATCATGAGGCTGAAATAAATTTTCAAGATCATAAGAAGCATCATCACCCCAATCACGATCATTGCAATAAGTAGTGCACATAACAAAATTTTCATCCCCAAGCTTGTAGCTTTGCATATCATTAGCACAATTGACATTAATAGTATTTATAATAACATCATTGCAATCATGCTTTTCATTCAAGGAGCTATCAAGTATGGGTGCTATAGCAATAATTTCATTTTGAACATAAGGAACTATAGCAAGTTCATCTCTATAATCATCATTAATACTGGCATCATGGCCATAGCAAGCATCACATTCATCAAGAGGGGATATTTCAATCGAATCAATGGAATCATAATTATATATAGATTCATGCATATCATTATTCTCTTCCAAAGCAGCAGACATTCTCCCAATGAATTCACTAACATAGGTATTGGAAGCATAGTTTTCATCGCGATATTTAAGTATGGCAAAAAATTTAGATTTGTAGAGAGTAATATCATACTTTTCAATCAAAGAAGCAACTTCATGGGCACCCTTAAAAGTAACAAATTCTTCAATTTGTTTGATATCATAATAGCTATAAACACCCTTGGCATAAGAAGATAAGATTTCATTATCATTAAACTCACATAGGTAGGGAAGGTGTTTTTTAGGGTTCTCAGAGCAACAAGTAAAATCATGAATTTCACATAGATTCCAAGCATAGCATAGCAAACAATTTATTTGATTCCATAATAGTCTCCCTTTTTTAGACAAACGATGACGCACAAAATGAGCATGCTCATCTAATGATTTACCCTCAACTAAACTAGTTGGGGTTTCAGCACGAGCACAAATGGATCGAAGATGATCCAAGTAGAAAACTTTAAGGTGATCCATATTGATCTTTAAATTTTTGTTTTACTTTCTGTTTTTGTGTGTTGACATTGCAATAAAAGCAAGCAAGCAAATAAAATATTTTTGTCTTTTGTAAAAAAAAATAGAAATGGGGGAGATAAAAACAAGAGGCAAATGCAAATAAAAAGGCAAATAAAATAAATGCAAGTGGATGATAGTTTGTGCGAAGATACTTGGTAATTTTGATGATGTCTCCCCGGCAACGGCGCCAGAAATTCCTCCTGCTACTTGTAGACTGCGTTGGTATTTCCCCGAAGAGGAGAGGATGATGCAGTATAGTAGAGATAAGTATTTCCCTCAGTTAAGAATCAAGGTTATCAATCCAGTAGGAGAACCAAGCAAAATTCTGTTAAGTGCACCTGCACACACAAAAGGAAATACTTGCACCCAACATAAATAAGAGGGTTGTCAATCCTCTTAGCGGTTATTTGCAAGGATTAATTCTGATAGTGATAGATAGATAAAATAAAATACTATATAAAATAAAAGTAAATAAATTGGAGCAAGGTATTTGTAGGTTTTTTATATATGATAAAGTAGACCCGGGGGCCATAGTTTTCACTAGAGGCTTCTCTCTCGAACACATAGCATACGGTGGGTAAACAAATTACTGTTGGGCAATTGATAGAAAAGCAAAAAATTATGATGGATTCATGGCAATGATCATGTATATAGGCATCATGTCCGAGACAAGTAGACCGACTCCTGCCTGCATCTACTACTATTACTCCACCCATCGACCGCTATCCAGCATGCATCTAGGGTATTAAGTATGAAACAGAGTAACGCCTTAAGCAAGATGACATGATGTAGACAAAGTAAACTCAAGCAATATGATTAAACCCCATCTTTTTATCCTTAATGGAAACAATACAAATACGTGTCATGTCCCCTTCTGTCACTGGGATTGAGCACCGCAAGATTGAACCCATCACAAAGCACCTCTCCCATTACAAGATAAATCAATCTAGTAGGCCAAACCAAATCGATAGATCGAAGAGAAATACAAAGCTATAATAATCATGCATAAAAGAGTTCAAAGAAGACTCAAATATTTCTCATGAATAATCTGATCATAAACTCACAATTCATCGGATCCCAACAAACACACCACAAAAGAAGATTACATCGGATAGAACTCCAAGAACATCGAGGAGAACATGGTATTGAAGATCAAAGAGAGAGAAGAAGCCATCTAGCTACTAGCTATGGACCCATAGGTCTATGGTAAACTACTCACACATCATCGGAAGGGAAGCAAGGTTGATGAAGAAGCCCTCCGTGATCGATTCCCCCCCCCCCGGCAGAGTACCGGAAAAGGTCTCCAGATGGGATCGCGGAAGAATAGAGGCTTGCGGCGGCAGAAAGGTTTTCTATTCTATCTCTCTGGTATATTTGGAATATTTGGGAATTTATAGTGCTGGAATTAGGTCAGGAGGGGCTATGAGGGCCCACAAGCCTGGGGGGCGGGCCCTCCAGGCTTGTCGCCTCCTCGTGGCTCTTCTGGTCTTCTCCCGAAGCTTCGTGGGTCTCTTCTGGTCCAGAAAAAATTAATCCAAAGTTTTTTTCTCATTTGGACACTTTTTGATAATGATTTTCTGAAAAGGCAAAAACAAGCAGAAAACAGCAACTGGCACTGGGCACTGGGTTAATAGGTTAGTCCCAAAAAATGATATATAATGGCATATAATTGCATATAAAACATCCATGATTGATACTATAATAGCATGGAACAATCAAAATTATAGATACATTGGAGACGTATCACTCCCACGGATTGATAAACCTTAGGTCATCCACTTGAGGGAAATTTGCTACTGTGCTACAAAACTCTGCACTTGGAGGCACAACAATGTCTACAAGAATAAAAGTTGCGTAGTAGACATCAAGCTCTTTTCTGGCGCCGTTGCCGGGGAGGTGAGTGCTTGAAGGTATATCTTTAGATCTTGCAATTGAATCTTTTAGTTTCTTGTTTTATCACTAGTTTGGTTTATTAAAGAAAACTACAAAAAAATGGAATTGAGGTTGCCTCAAATACTTCATCTATATAATGCCTTTCTTGAAAATGATGGATCGGAAAATTGTGCTCAATTGCTAGAGGAAGAATTTAATAAAATGTTTAATGTGAGCTCCTTGAATGATAAGCATGGTTGCAATGTTGTTAGTATGAATTCTCTGAATATCCATAACGCTAATGATGATTGCACTAGTCATGATAAAAGGGTTTCCTATAAGCATGTCAATTTTTGTGGAGTGAATAAAATTTGTGAAGACATGCCTTATAGGGATGATAGATTTTGTAAGAAGCATAAACACGATAAAACCAATTTGTTCCTTAAGGTGATAGATAAATTTGCTACAAAATTATGCTCTCTTCATCCCATTACTTGTGAACTTTGCAATAAGGTTGGTCATCTTAATTTTCAATGCATACATTTTCATGATCGAATCATGGCCAAATATTGTAATAACTTGATCACCCTTGAACTTTATAATGAGTTTTGTCTATTTTTGGGTTGTGAAGAATTGACACATAAAAATTGTTGGTTTGAAGTATTCATCCTCACGGACGACATTGAAACTAATCTAAAGGAAATCTATATGTTTTGTGTGGTAAATTGCAATGAGAATGCTTATATAGCCAACTATAGAAAGACGGGAAAACAAATAGAATATAAAAGAAATACTAATGGAAGGGTAAAGATCCCCCCTTTCCCTCCTATTTTCTCTCATGATGAAACAGGTAACGAGGAGGAGCTTCCTATCCAACCAATCTCTTCAATAAGAAGCTCGGAAAAATTAAATAAACCCACATATAATATGGTGAAGAATAAGAAAAGAATGAAAAGTAGAGGTAAAGAGGTATCTCTCCCAAATAATGTTGCTCCTATTATTGTTGTGCCTCATGAGAATGAATCAAAAATAATTGTGGAAGATGATACACTTGATGATGATTTTGTTATGCCGATTGCTTGTTGTGATGATTATGATTGGGAAGATAAAGATACTTCTTATAATCTTGAAAATCTTTTTGGTACCAACTTGGGAAACTATGATGATAATAATAGTTATACTATTGGTGCTATTCATACTATTGATAATACTAGTGATTATGCTAATGATATGCAAACCCACAAGCTTGGGGATGCTATGTTTGATTGGAATGACATGTTTGAGAATTTATCTGCTGCAAATAATGTTTATCCTAAGCTTGGGGATGCTATGCTTAATGAGGATGATCTTTTTATTCCCCATACTTTTGATGAGCAAATTTATTATGATGATAGCATGCCTCCTATCTATGATGATTGCAATAATAATGAAAGTGGGTTTGGAAGAGTGTTAACTTTAGGTAATAATTATCCCACTATTTTGGAGGGTGTTCAATTTTATAATAATGATAAAAGTGGATTTGGAGAGGTCAGGACTTTATTTAATGTTGAATCCACAACTTTGGAAGAGGTTTCAATTGATTATGATGAGAACAAAGTTGCTAATTATGATGATTATTGTGATGATACTTATGTTATAAAAAGTAGTGATGATTATTCTTATAAAACTTTTCATAATTATGAATACCCTTTTACTGAACATTACTCTTTTAATGTGGAAACAATTTTTAGTATTCAAGTTTCATTCGATACTCCCACTATTATGAATGGGAAGAAATTTGCTTATGTGGAGAGTAATAAAAATCCTATGCATGTAGGTCATGAAAAGAATGCTTTTATGTGATAACTATATTGTTGAATTCATTCATGATTCTACTAAAACTTATTATGAGATAGGGAGATATGATTATATATATATATTTCAAAAACATCAAGTTTCCTCTCTTTATGTTGAAAGTTTTGAAGTCATACTTGTTTTGCCTTCCTATGCTAGTTCATTCTTGCTCCCATAAATTGTTTGCTCACAAAATCCCTATGCATAGGAAGTGGGTTAGGCTTAAATGTGCTATTCATATGCTTCACTATGCTCCCATTATGTTTTAATTCTTTACTTTTATGTGAGCATCATTGAAATCATCATGCCTAGCTAAAAAGGCATTAAAGAAAAGCGCTTGTTGGGAGACAACCCAATATTTATACCTACTATTTTTGTGTGTCCACATGATTAAGCTAATTTATTAATCATGTTTTATATGTTTTACTTCAATAATGTGCCAAGTAAAGCCTTTGGGATAGTGTGGATACTTGTTGATTTGATTCCGTGCAAAAACAGAAACTTTTGCATCCGGTGCTGGAATTTCTATTCTGTACAGGTGCGTGAGAAAATTCTGAAATTTATACACAGTATTGAGTTACAATTTTTTTACATTTTACTAATTTTCAGAATTTTTGGAGGTACATAAATATGCTTTTTAATTCGCTCACTACATGTTGTTCTGTTTTTGACAGATTCTGTTTTTATTGCATAGTTTGCTTGTTTTAGTGTTTCCATAGCTTATATTGAGTAATATAAATTTTGGAAATGATATAATACAGTAGGAACTATGTGAGAAAAATTATGAATCTTGTATTGACAATACATAAGTGGATGATTTATTTTCATACTAACCTATCTCACGGAGTTCTGTTAAGTTTTATGTGATTGAAGTTTTCAAGTTTTGGGTGAGATAACGATATGAGGAGAATAAGGAGTGTCAAGACCCTAAGCTTGGGGATGCCCAAGGCACCCCAAGGTAATATTGAAGGAAGACTCAAGCGTCTAAGCTTGGGTATGCCCCGGAAGGCATCCCTTCTTTCATCTTCAACATTATCGGTAACGTCACTTGGAGCTATATTTTTATTCGTCACATAATATGAGTTTTGCTTGGAGCATCATTTTATTTTGTTGATATTTTCTTGCTGTTATCAATAATCATGTTTTGTATCTTTTAGTTCAATAAAATGCCAATTATAGCCTTTACCATGCTTAGTTTGCAAGTTTATGTGTTGCTGTTTAAAAATAGAAAGTTTTCTGTTATGTCCTGAATTTATGTGAATTGTTAGAACATGATAAAAATCTCAAATTTTTACACTGTAAGCATGCATGAGTTCTCTGTCACTTGGCAATTTTTCAGAATATTTTGAGTTATGCAAGTATGAAATTTTATTCCTTCTTTACAGACTGTTCTGTTTTGGCAGATTGCTGTTATAGTTGCATTGTTTGCATATGTTTGCTTGTTTAATGTTTCTATTTGTGGATAGGAGTATTAAATATGCAGAGGCATTTAGTATGCAATGTTTAATTATAATTTTAGTAATTTGCTACAGTAGAGAATGTTAAGGTTTTGAGTTGATTTATACTAACTTATCTCACGAGTTCTTGTTGAGTTTTCTGTGGATGAAGTTTTTAAGATTTAGGAGAAGCCATGATATGAGAGGAATTAAGGAGACACAAGAGCTCAAGCTTGGGGATGCCCAAGGCACCCCAAGATAACATTCCATTTAGTCTCAAGCAACTAAGCTTGGGGATGCCCCGGTTGGCATCCCACCTTTCTTCATCAACAACTATCGGTTAGCCTAAGTTTTTACTTGTTCACATGACATGTGCTATTCTTGGAGTGTCCTTTTATTTTCATTTTGTTTGTTGTTTGAATAAAATATTTAGATCTTAAATCTTTATTGAGAGAGAGTCTTCACATAGCTACCCATTCACTAAATTGCTCTTTGTTCTTCACTTATATCTTTTGGAGTAGTTTGCCATTTGCTCTCGTGCTTCATTTATATCCCAAGAGTAAATTGTTGAATGAATTGAATATCATAAATTAGAAATTATATATGCTTCATATGCTTGTCCCATGGGGAGTTTTGAATTCACATATAAGAAGTATAAGTGGTAAAATTTATTGAAAGTTAACAAACATAGCATTGGTCACTTGAACAGTTCATGAAAGAATATTGAAGGAAGAGAGATTTCACATATAAATATACTATCTTGGACATCTTCTATGATTGTGAGCCCCCATTAATTATTTTCAAACTTGATCAAGTAGTTGACGATGGACAAGGAAGACAACGTAATGAGTTATGTTTGTTTATATTCACTTAGAAGTTATATTGTCATGGATCCTCAAACATGTGGTGCTTGCTTAGGATCTTTTGCTAGCCAAAACTTCATACTAAGTAGAAATACTACTTGTGCATCCAAAAACCCTTCCCAGTTTCTTTCCATGAGAGTCCGCCATATCTACCTATGGATTGAATAAGATCCTTCAAGTAAGTTGTCATCGGTGCAAAAAGCAATAAAAAATTGCTCCTAAATATGTATGATCTTTTATTGGAAGGGAAAATAAGCTTTGTACGAACTTGTGATGGTGAAGAAATAAAAGCGACAAACTGCATAATAAAGGTTGCTATCACAAGGGGCAATATAAAGTGACGTTCCTTTCCATTAAGAGTTTGCACATCCAAAAATAAAAAGTGCATGACAACCTCTGCTTCCCTCTGTGAAGGGCCTATATATCTTTTACTTTTCTATATTTACTTTTATGCAAGAGTCAGTAATGTTCATCCCTATTCCGCTCTATTTATTCTCTAGTGGACAAGCATCATGTGGTAGGGAATGATCCAGGCACATATATCCAGTTGAATATAGGTGATCATGAGTTATTATTGTTGACATTATCCCTGAGATAAATAAGTTGGGAGGCAAAACATTAAGCCCCTATCTTGCTATGTGTTTGACCGAAGCGGTTTGTTCTAAAAATATGCTTTGAGTGTCAGCAATTATGGAAGACTAAATGATAGTTGAGTATGTGGAATTTGCTAAAACAAAGCTCTTACATAGACCCTTCCTGAAAATAAGATGAATTGCAATTGTTTGATGACTGAGAACATAGTTTGTTAGTTTTCAACAAAGTTTATGGTCTATACTTTAAACATGTGAATAGCTTGCTACTTGATCATGAGAAGTTTTATGAGATGAGCTACTGTTTATGATATATATTTATGCTAGAAAAAGTGATTGCAATTATCATTGATCAAGCTTATGCACTATGCTAGCATTCACACTTCATAACTTATTTCTTTTATCATTTACCTACTCGAGGACGAGCAGGAATTAAGCTTGGGGATGCTGATATGTCTCCAACGTATCTACAATTTATGAAGTATTCATGCCATGTTTATAAAAAATTTATATGGTTTTGGTATGATTTGAATAGAACTAACCCGGACTGACGTTGTTTTCAGCAGAACTACCGTGGTGTTGTTTTTTGTGCATAAATAAAAGTTCTTGGATTAACCCCAAAAATTTTGACCTTTTTTTTGGACCAAAAGAGACCCCCGAAGCTTCGTGGAAGGACCAGAAGCCTCACGTGGAGCTCAGAAGGCAACACGGCACGCCCTGGGGGGTCATGTGATGTTGCCTTGTGGGCCCCTCGTGGCTCCTTTTCGCGTGATTCCAACGCTGAAAACCCTATAAATAGAGAAACCCCCAGAAATAAACCTAGAACTTCACCACCGCCACGGCAAGCCTCTGTACCGAAGAGATCCCATCTGGAGGCCTTTTCCGGCACCCTACCAGAGGGGGGAATCATCACCGGAGGCCAAGTTCATCATCCCGGTGGTCTCCATGACGAGGAGGGAGTAGTTCACCCTCGGGGCTGAGGGTATGTACTAGTAGCTATGTGTTTGATCTCTCCCTCTCTCTCTCTCTCTCTCTCTCTCTCTCTCTCTCTCTATCTCTCTCGTGTTCTTGATTTGGCATGATCTTGATGTATCGCGAGCTTTGTTAAAATAGTTGGATCATATGGTGTTTCTTCCCTCTCTATCTTCTTGTGATGAATTGAGTCTTTCTCTTTGAGGTTTCGTTATTGTCGGATTGAATACTTTGGATTTGAGAACACTTGATGTATTCTATTGAGTCACTTGATGTATGTTTTGGTATTCAACTTGCGGATTCCCGTGACCTTGGGGTAATCTAGGCATATGGGTTGGTACACGTTTTCATCTTCTTTTCTCCGATAGAAACTTTGGGGTACTCTTTGAAGTTCTTTGTGTGGATTGAATATTATGAATCTGAAGTTGTTTGATGCATATCGAATACTCAACTCATGGATACTTGTGGTGACATTGGAGTATCTAGGTGACATTAGAGTTGGTTGATGCGTATCATATGGTGTTATTTTAGTATGAACTCTAGGGCTGTTTGTGACACTTATAGGGATGGCTCAATAGATTGACCGGAAAGGATAACTTTGAGGTGGTTTCGTACCCTACAACAATTTCATCTTATGATCTCCGCTAATAGGAACTTTGGAGTGATTCTTTATCACACGTTGAGGGATTGTTATATGATTCATTTATGTTAGCACTGTTGAGAGATTGCACTAGTGGAAGTATGAACCCTAGGCCTTGTTTTCAAGCATTGCAATACCGTTTGTGCTCACTTTTGTTACTTGCTAACTTGCTTTTTTTATATTTTCAGATTACAAAAACCTATATCTACTATCCATACTACACTTGTATCACCATCTCTTCGTCGAACTAGTGCACCTATACAATTTGCCATTGTATTGGGTGTGTTGGGGACACAAGAGATTTCTTGTATTTGATTGCAGGGTTGTTTGAGAGAGACCATCTTCATCCTACGCCTCCCACGGATTGATAAACCTTAGGTCATCCACTTGAGGGAAATTTGCTACTGTCCTACAAAACTCTGCACTTGGAGGCCCAACAACGTCTACAAGAATAAAAGTTGCGTAGTAGATATCAGAGAGATATTCTTAGGGCCCTCTCAGTGTGACAACATCCATCATCATCTGGCCAGACACAGGTGACTATGTCATAGGGATGCCGAAACATGTCAATGAGGAAGAAGAACAAAACTGGTAACAAGGAGACCGGTATAGTGAGCATGTGTATGACTCAAGAGGATACCGATTTATCTCACCTCGGGTTTTGTAAAGTATCGTGAAGCAAAGAGAATAGCACATGATAACCAAAGGTTCACTCGAATGTCATCGTGTACTCATAGGGATCGATATGGACGTCCACGGTTCCGCTGTTTGTCATTGAACGAAAGGGGTTTTGTTCATGTCTATGTTTTATCGAACCTACAGGGTCACAAGCTTAAGGTAATGATGATCTGCTGAGTGTTAGTAGGACAGGAGTATCGAGGAAATATTTATGAAATTGTTTCACTAATATTTGAAATAGTTTCGAGACGAACCGGAAGTGTTTCGGAGGTCACCGAACGGGTTTCGGAGTTTATCGGTGATACGTCCATTTTGCATCATGTTTTCCTACTATTATTTATTATGTTTTGGGTCATTATTTCACTTTATGATACAATTCTTATGTCTTTTCTCTCTTATTTTGCAAGTTTCACATGAAGAGGGAGATTGCCGGCAGCTGGAATTCTGGACCGGAAAGGGCTACAGCAGAGATAGCTATTCTGCACAACTCCAAATGACCTGAAAATTTACGTAGAATTATTTTGGAATATATAAAAAATATGGGATTTTTATTTCCATGCCCCTGGTTCCTTAACACTACTCAGTTTTGTCCCGCCTCCTTAACATGCCTCACTTTTCCCCTCCTGTCTTCACCCCAGCCTCACAACTACAAACGGAGTGTTTCCGTTGGGTCAAACATATTGACCGTTACCTGGGTGGGTTCCTGACGAGTGGGCCTTGGATGAGAGCCCGGCGAGTGGGCCCACCTGGACACCTTGGCGCTGCTCAGTGCGGGCTTTAAGTAATTGGGTCGGCCTGCTCTGTGCGGGTTTTAAGTGCGAACAGTGTCGAATACCTTTTTAAATTTCCAATCAACTTAAGAAATTGATAAAATGTTAATTTTAAATGCAGTTCAGTTGATTCAATATCCTAAATTCATTTTATATTTAGTCCTATTTATAGCAAAGGCGTTGAATCTTTCGAATATCCATTTCTGACCCAGGCTCATCTGCGCTTGGTCAAGAAAAAATTCATAAAAATACAAAAAAAATCAAAAAAATCCAATTTTTTTGCATGGTAGATAATTTGGTGCGCTCCAAATTTCAGAGCATTTGTACATATGAGTAGCTCTCAGCAAAAAAGACAAATTAGGTCAAATCAGTACATGAACTGTAAACTTTTTTACAGAACCCAAATTTGTCTTTTTTGCCGAGAGCTACTCAGATGTCCAAATGAGATGAAATTTGGAGCGGACCTCATGCACAGAATTATCTACCATGCAAAAAAATTGGAATTTTTTGAATTTTTCTAGTATTTGTTTTGTATTTTTTATCCAGCATAGGTGCAGATGAGCCTGAGCACCGAATCACTGCTCTCTGAATCTTTCAACTATTTTGTGGATACTACATACAATCCTACTTAAGTATCTGAAAATGATTTTTGCAAATTGTTTGGACCAAACTATAACACACTTGTAGTACAATTTTGAATTATTTTCTTTAAATGCCATGAAATTCATATAATCAATGGAATATAGCAAAAAAGCTCAAAAATTCAAAAATCTTTTGGCAATATGGTCTACTTTGTGTGAAAATTGGATAAGTGAACTTTGGCATCTTATTTGTGCTACTTGCTTCACACAAAAAAAACACTCTTTTGGCACTTGAAAAATGAAAATTTATTTTTTTACAACAAAAAGTTAGAACCTCCCATGGGCATTCTTGTTTGGCATGCTAAGCCCCATGTTTGTGCCAAATATGGTCACCCTACCATGAACTATGACATGGATATGGCCATAAACTAGGTCATTTGGCTTGAAAGCCATGAACCTTCATAGATGGTAGTCCATTTTGCAAACATTTTTTTTAAAGTCATCATATTCCTAGTTTATCATTTTTCCTAGAAAGTAGTACACATAAAAGGACTCCATGCAAAAGGGTTGCATTTTTTGAATCTTTTTTAATTTTTTTCACTTTTTGCAAAATGGGGTCAACATTGTCAGCATGGCTATTCATAGAAAATGGTTGAATCTTTCAACCTTTTTTGTCAATACTGCATATAATCCTACCTAAGTACCTTAAAATGATTTTTTCCATTTTTTGTAACCAAACTATAACGCACTTGTAGTTCAATTTTGAATTACTTTTGGTAAATGTCTAGAAATTCATTTAATCAATGAAATATAGCAAAAAAGCTCAAAAACTCAAAATCTTTCGGTAGTAGGCCTCCAATATGGTCCATTTCATGTGAAAATTGCAAAGGTTCAATTTTCAATCTTATTTGTAGTACTTGCTTCACAAAAAAACCTTTTTTGACACTTGAAAAATGATTTATTTACTTTTATAACAAAATTTTGGAATCTCCCTTTGGCAATCTTGTTTGGCATGGTAAGCCCCATGTTTGTGCCAAATATCATCACCTTATATGAAATTATGACATGGATATAGCCATGAAGTTGGTCTTTTGGCTTGAAAACCATGAACCTTCATAGATGGTAGTCCATTTTGTGAACACTTTTTTAAAATAATCATTGTATTTCTAGTTTATCATTTTTCCTGCAAATTAGTACACATAAAAGGACTCCATGCATAAGGATTGCATTTTTTGACTCTTTTTTCATTTTCTTTCACTTTTTGCAAAATGGGGCCAACATTGTCAGCATGGCTATTCATAGAAAAGGGTTGAATCTTTCAACTTTTTTTGTGAATACAACATATAATCCTACCTAAGTACCTTAAAATGATTTTTTTCCACTTGTTGTAACCAAACTATAACACACTTGTAGTTCAATTTTGAATAACTTTTGGTAAATGTCCAGAAATTCATTTAACCAATGGAATATAGCAAAAAAGCTCAAAAGCTCAAAATCTTTTGGCAGTAGGCCTCCAATATGGTTCATTTCATGTGAAAATTGCAAAGGTTCAATTTTCAATCTTATTTGTGGTACTTGCTTAAAAAAATCTTAAAATGGTTAACCAGCCAAGTTTTTCTTTAAATTAGGAAAGAGACTAGAAAGTTTTTATACCTACAGCCATCCTAGCCACACCCATTGACGGGTGGGCCAGAGGCCACGTGGACCAGCCACGCAGGCAACTGGGCCCATGTTTTCGATTTGACTGGGGTCAACCCGGCGGTGGCTGAGTCTCAGGTGCAGCAGCGGCGGCGACCGGCTCGCTGCGGCAGCCCATTCTAGGGAACAACAGAGAGGGGAAACGCATGGAGATGTGGTAGAGGTCAACCCGAGGACACGGAGATGGTTGCTGAAGCCAGAGGGAACATGGCAGCGATGAAAGCGAGCTCAGATGCGGCGGCCAGAGTCGGAGGCGAAGCGGTCGATTCGGTTGTTACACTACATCAAAGCATATACGACTCACGGGGATGGAAGAGGATGGTGAGGCGGTTTCGGAGGTGCTCTCAATTCGTTGGGGTGGTCAGAGACGAGTCCGCGACTCCGTCCAAGCCGGCGCTAGGGTTCCACCAGGAGGAGAGAGGAGAGAGGGAGAGGGAGCGAGCGAGCAAGAAGAGCGAGGAGGGCGTCCTTGATGCGGGAGTCTGCGGGCTGCCTCCATCCATGGAGCCACCTCCACCGTGTCCAGTGGCCGCTGGCATGGCCACAGAGCTAGGGAACTTTTTTTCTTCCTATTTCCGTTTGTTCTATTGGTCCCACATGTAATAGAGAGAGAGAGGATGATGAGGTGATTCGGTGCCCAAGCTCAGCTGCACCCGCGATGAGCAGAAAATTCACAAACAATAGTAGAAAAATTCAAAAAATTCCAATTTTTTTTTTGCATGAAAGATAATTTGGTGCGTGAGGTGCGCTCCAAATTTTAGATCATTTGGACATGTCAGTAGCTCTCGGAAAAAAAGACAAATTTGGAGTCTGTGAAAAAGTTTACTGTTCATGTATTTTTCTGACCCAAATTGTCTTTTTTGCTAAGAGCAACTCATGTGTCCAAATGATCTGAAATTTGGAGCGCACCTCACCCACTAAATTTTCTTCCATGAAATTTTTTTTTGGAATTTTTTGAATTTTTTTAGTATTTGTTTAGAATTTTCTTTTCACCGAGTGCAGATGAGCCTGGGCTCAAAAAATGGATATTCGGAGAGAGGAGTGGCTTTGTTTTTTAGCAAGGGCCCATTGACATGTCAACATTTTAAGCGGCCCCATGCATCATCATTTTTAATGGTCCCACTCATCATGAACTCATCCATGTAACGGTCAACGGGCTTGACCCAATGGAAATGCTCCGTTTGGGCATCTCTGAGGTTCAAGTAGATGGTGAAGGGGAAAAGTGAGGAAAACTAAGACGGTTGGGCAAAACTAAGTACAACTAAGGAACCAGGGGCACGAAAATAGAAATCCCAAAAAATATTGGTGGAAGAAATACCAGAAGAGGACCCACAAGGAAGCCACAAGCCTGGGGGCGCGCCCCCGAGCTTGTGGGGCCCCTGGCAGGCCTCCGGCTCCCATCTTCTGCTATATAAGGCCATTTGCCCTAGGAAAAATAAAGAGAAGATTTTCAGGATGAAGCGCCGCCACCACGAGGCGGAACCTGGGCAGGAGCAATTTTTCTCTCCGGCGGAGCGATTCCGCCGGGGATACTTCCCTCTGGGAGGGGGAAATTGAAGCCACCGACATCACCAACGATCCTTTCATCGTGGGAGGACCAATCTTCATCAACATCTTCACCAGCACCATCTCATCTCAAACCCTAGTTCATCTCTTGTATTCAATCTTTGTCTCAAAACCTCAGATTGGTACATGTGGGTTGCTAGTAGTGTTGATTACATCTTGTAGTTGATGCTAGTTGGTTTATTTGGTGGAAGATTATATGTTCAGATCCTTAATGATATTCAATACCCCTCTAATCTTGAACATGAATATGATTTGTGAGTAGTTACTTTTGTTTTGAGGACATGGGAGAAGTCTTGTCATAAGTAATCATGTGAATTTGGAATTCGTTCGATATTTTCATGATATGTATGTTGTTGCTTCCTTTAGTGGTGTCGTGTGAACGTAGACTACCTGCCACTTCACCATACTTGGGCCTAAGGGAAGGCATTGTGGAGTAATAAGTAGATGATAGGTTGCTAGAGTGACAGAAGCTTAAACCCTAGTTTATGCATTATTCCGTAAGGGGCTGATTTGGATCCATATGTTTCATGCTATGGTTAGATTTTAATTAATTCTTCTTTCGTAGTTGCGGATGCTTGCAAGAGGGAGTAATCAGAAGTGGGAGGCTTGTTCAAGTAAGAACAGCACCCAAGCACCGGTCCACCCACATATCAAATTATCAAAGTAGAGAATGTGAATCAAATAAACATGATGAAAGTGACTAGATGAGAATTCCCATGTGTCCTTGAGAACGCTTTGCTTTATATAACAGATCGTTCCGGCTTGTCCTTTGCTATAAAAAGGATTGGGCCACCTTGCTGCACTTTTGTTACACTTGTTACTTGCTACTCTTTACGAATTATCTTGCTACAAAACAATCAGTTACCGCTACCTTCAGTGCTTGCAGAAAATACCTTGCTGAAAACCGCTTATCATTTCCTTCTGCTCCTCGTTGGGTTCGACACTCTTACTTATCGAAAGGACTATGATTGATCCCCTATACTTGTGGGTCATCTAGACTCTTTTCTGGCGCCGTTGCCGGGGAGTGAAGCGCCTTTGGTAAGTGGAATTTGGTAAGGAAACACTTTTATTACGTGCTGAAATTTACTGTCACTTGTCACTATGGGAAGTAATCCTTCGAGGGGTTTGTTCGGGGTATCTTCACCTCGACCGAAAGAATTAAGAGTTTCCCCTCAACCTACTGAACCTACTGAAAATATTTATTATGAAATTCCTTCGGGTATGATAAAGAAACTGTTAGCTAATCCTTATGCAGGAGATGGAAAGGTACATCCTGATATGCACTTGATATATATAGATGAAATTTGTGGATTGTTTAAGCTTGCAGGTTTATCTGAGGATGGAGTTAAGAAGAAGGTATTCCCTTTATCTTTGGAGGGAAAGGCATTGACATGGTATAGGCTATTGGATGATACAGGAACATGGGATTGGAACCGGTTGAAGCTGGAATTTCACCAGAAGTTTTATCCTATGCATTTGGTTCATCGTGATTGAAATTATATATATATTTTTTGTCCTCGTGAAGGAGAAAGTATCGCTCAAGCTTGGGGGGTGCTTAAGTATATGTTACACACATGCCCCAATCACGAGCTCTCAACAGAAATAATTATTCAAAACTTTTATGCTCGGCTTTCTGTAACACCCCTGAGTAATGAGCCACAGTGATCTTCAAATTAATGCTAAGCTAATTAGTTTTGCAATGCTTGATCAAAGTGGAATCATATCTCATTTCAAATTCCTCCACTGAATTCAATTCAAATCATAAGTGAAATTTGAAGTTGCTCAAAAATTGCTGGAAAATAGTTCATGTTGTAGCAAATATTCCAAAACAAATTATTGTTCAGGAAAACAACATCACCTATTTGCCCAAATGGACTAGAGCATTTTAAAATAGTCCAAAAATAGCAATTTAAAAGCCATTTCATTTATGAAAAATTCAAATGGATTCAAATAATCCTCAAACTTTTTATGGCAGTGCAGAATAATCCAAAGTATTTTTGTGGACAAGTTTCACATTTTACTAAATGCATTTTGGCAGCTCATTTATTTTTCAAAACCTTCTGTAAAAGAAAAACAGAAAAGAAAAATAAAAAGGGCCTAACCGCTACCGGGTACTGGGCCTAAGTGCACAGTGGCACGGCCCAGCCCACTCTCTCTTTCTCTCACCTCTCGCCTCGCTGTCGCCCGCACCATGGCCAGCGTGCGCGGCTCCGGCCGCTACTCGACAGCTGCCGTCGCCGAGCGCCGCTGGGGGGATAAGGCCGAACTCACCTGCCCCGGGCCATCTCCCCTGGCCACTCCCCTTCCCTCTCCTCGCCTGCTCGCTCTCCTCTTTCTCCCTCCCGAGCGCAGCCATCGCCACCGTCTGTCTCCACCGCGGCGACCGTCGTCCCCGCTTCCCTCCGCCGTGTCCGGAGACCTCGCCGCGCTCGACTTCATCTCCTGTGGCAAGCCGCTGCAGCTGGGGAGCGCTGTAGCCCCGGGATCGAGCCGCCCCCTTCCGCCTCGGCCACCGGCGTCCCCGACCTCTCCGGCAGCTCCTAAGCCTATCACCGGCCTTCTTGAGCCGCTAGGTGAGCTCCGCTTTCCCCCTCTCACTCTTGCCGCCCTCCTAGCCGCTGTTACTGGCTGCCGCCGATGCTGCCATCGCCGCACTCCCCGTGCCCCACCTCGCTGTCTGGTCGCGTCGCCGTGCTCCTGGGATGCCAGGGAGGCGCGCGCGTGCACCAGTTTGCCTCGGGCGAGCTCCTAGGCTCGAACCCGAGTGCGCCCGAACATAGCCGCCGCTTACGCTCGTCGCCGGCGACTTTTTCGGCCCCCCAGCTCTGGTCGTGGCCACCATTCGACGTGGCTCGGAGTGCCCGTTCGAATGAGCCCGGCCGCGCGCAAAACGATCCACCGTAGCGCGTTTTCGAGGTCGCCAGAGTTTGCTGCCGCGTTTCGGGCTCGCCGGAGCAACTCCGGCAGCCGGCGCTGACGAGGCGCCCTCGTGGCACGTCCTGTGTCACTGGCAACTGGGTCCCGCGGTCTTAGTTGACCAGTTGACCAGGTCAACTCGGCTGACTGGGCACACAGTGCCACTGACAGGCATGCCCCACCTCTAATTTAATTAGTTTTATAAAATATAATTAATCTAAATACTAACTAGACACTGACAGTGGGGCCCCACCTGCTAATTACCCTAATTAGTTTATTTTAACCTCTGTTAGCTAACTGTGACACTGACTTGTGGGACCCAGCTGTCAGGTTTGACCTGGAACAGCTGGGGTTGACCGATGACGTCATGCTGACGTCATAAGCTACTGTTCTGGATAATGCAAATTTATTAATTAAAATAATTCCAGAATTTCTGAAAAAGGTTTCAATCTTTGAAAATTCGTAGAAATTCAACCGTAGCTCGGATCGAAAAGTTTTCAACATGAAAGTTGATCAGAAAAACGAGACGAATCCGAATATGTGGTCAAAATGCTTGACCATCACACCTAACTATCTGAACATGGAACCTTCCCCTCCAGTTCAGTATATCGATAACTGCCTAAGGCCGGGAAAATATCCCAGATATTTTCCCACTTCGTCTGCAACGTGTAGCCTTGCATTAGGTCACCACCAGCACTACATTTTTCCATGGCATGCATTGTGTTGCATTTGCTTGCTTTTATTTATTGTTTCTTCCCCCTCTTCTTATCCGGTAGACCCCGAGACCGACGCAGCTCCGGAGTCCGACTACACCGTTGACGACCCCTCCTTTGCCGCAGAGCTTCCAGGCAAGCAACCCCCCTTGAACTTGCCTATATCACCTATTCTTTCTCCCTCCTGCTTGCATTAGAATTTGCTACTACTTTTGATTGATCCTATTCTGATGCATAGCCTGTTTTTGTAAACCGCTATTGATACCTTACCTGCCATCCTAAATTCTTAGTATAGGTTGGTTGATAAACCATATGTGGCCCTCTTCCTTGTCCTAGTTGCCCCGCTTAGTTACCAGTGCCCCTATCGATGTGATCGATGGGCTGAGACCAGCACATCACCGCACACCCCCTAAGTTGCTCGACTCTGCAGAGCTCCATCGAGTGCCAAGGGTGATACCTCTTATCTCACTCCTGATGTTGCATCTGTAGTATAGCTAGCCGGTTGTGGGTTACCGAGGGTGATTCCTCTTTCACCACCTCCGATGAAGCCTCTATCGTGCAACCCCTCAGGTGTGAACCCATCGAGGGTGATTCCTCCGAGTTCACCTTGACGGACACATTGAGTGGGAATCCAACGAGGGTGATTCCTCGGATTCCTCCTTGATGTTTTGGACACACGGTTACTTTGTCTTTACTACAGTTACTTGATAAAGTCGGGTCGGCCCCGAGGGGTACCCGCGAGTGATGTGGAGTCGGGTTGACCATGAGGGTACCCGCAAGATAATTACGTGGCACGGCCGGGCATTCTTAGCCCTTGCCGTAAGTCCATGAGACGGGGCGACGGGGTCACATGATCGTGAGTCTCTGCTCGTTTCCGCGAGCTCCCAACGCACTAATGGGTTAGGATATGTAATCTGAGTAGGCCTCTGGCCTTATCGCACTAACCACCACGCGGGAATATTATGGGCACTCGGCGTCGTATGTATCAGCCGAAGTTCTTCAGACGACAGCAGTTGAGCGGCACGCGCCTGGGTTGGACCGCGACGGCCTGCGTGTGTATACAGGGGCTAGGTCTACTCCCGGCCGTCCTCGCAACGTGCATGAGTGCAAAGGGCGATGGGCCCAAGACCCCTGAGCGCTTAGGATGTAGACCGGCGTGCTGGCCTCTCTGTTGAACCTAGCTAGGGCTACGACGTGTCGATCAGCCGAGGCCGGGCATGGACCAAGCAAGTGTGTCCGGCCAGAGTTAATCGGGTGTGTTAGGTAAGTTGGTGCACCCCTGCAGGGAAGTATATCTATTCGAATAGACGTGTCCACGGTAACAGGACGCTCGGAGTTGTATCCTGATCTACTACAACTATGAATGGATACTGTTACAATGTTAAACTGTTACTACTGCTCTCGAGATCACTTTCTCGCAGGGTAGTCGAGGAAGGATCTCTGGGCATGGCTACTTATACTTGTTGCTACTATTATATTTATGTACTAATCTGCACTCTTCTTATGCTGCAAGATGCTAGTCTTCGATAGGCTAGGCCCTCCCTCTATTCTGGCATTTCTGCTGTCTAGTCCACAGATATAGCCCTTCTTTGATACCGTTGCATAAGTAGAATAGATCTGACGTAAGTCTTGCGAGTACTTTGGATGAGTACTCGCGGTTGCTTTGCTTCCCTTTTTCCCATATACGATTGCTGCGACCAGATGACGGAGCCCCGGAGCTAGCTGCTACCGTTGACTACTACTACTACCCCTCTGGTGGAGAGTACTACTACGTGGAGACCGCCGACGACCAGGAGTAGATAGGAGGCATCCAGGCAGGAGGCCTGCACCTTTCGATCCAGTGTCGTTGTTTTGCCTCGCCTTGTTTAGGCATATCTGTTTAACTTTTATGTCTGTACTCAGATATCTGATGCTTCCACTGATGCTTGTATGACTCAAGCTTATGTATTCGAGCCCTCGAGGCCCCTGGCTTGTAATATAAAGCTTGTATGACTTTTATTTGTGTTTAGAGTTGTGTTGTGATATGTTCAAGTGAGTCCTTAGGCTTGATCGTGTGCATTTGCGTGTATGATTAGTGCACGATTCAGTCGGGGGCGTCACAAGTTGGTATCAGAGCCGACTGCCTGTAGGAAGCCCCTTTCCAACTCCTTGGCCGAAGTTGAGTCTAGTCGTTAAAAACGATTTTACTAACATGGCTGTGTGGCTTACGGGCCCACGTCGCCAATGGGTGGTATTAGGATCTTTTATTCCTCTTCTTTACTCTGGGACTCTAATCTCTCTTCTATTCGGGTTAAAGATTTTGCTAACTCTAACATTAGGTTCCCGTGACCATTTTCTCCCGGAGAGCCCCTCATTCCAGATGATCGCCTGCTTCACCAGAAGATTCTGAAGATACTCTTCGATGAATTCTGATATCCTTGTGCTCACTGCTTTTGCAGTTCCCAACCACCGATAAATCCCCGTGGATAACCACACCACCTTGCCGTTTGTACCTTCACTCCCAATTGTTCTTGCATTTACAAGATACCCTGAAATACTCTTCGTTGTTTCGAGAATCCTTTGTGCCTACTGCCTTGCAGCTTCTTTTCGCACTACGAATAATTCCTCACACTTACCGGGGATCCGTTCATCCCCAGTTGTTCATGCGTTTCCCAAATCACTTTGAACTACTATCTGATATCCCGAGAATCCACTGCAACCTATTGCTTTGGAAAGTCTTTCCTGCTTGCATTATGGTTAAATCCATATGTCTAGCAATATTCATTAACATCCTTTGTCATTGTCATTCTGAGCCTATTAACTCAATAGTTATGTGAATGCTCCCTATCATCAGTCGAATCCTAGAATTCATCCTTCCGGCTCAGACGTCAATTTTGGACATGAGTTGGTTCTCGGCCAATCAAGTTGCAATTGATTGTCCATATAGTTCTATTCAACTTACTCATCTTTTGATCAGAGCGTCTGCTTCTGATCTCTCGTTCCGGAAATCATAATTCCTTTGTATTTAAGCGTTGAATTATTCAGATGCTTATATAATCTGATGCCTTTGCATTCTTTCTTCTTCTGGTTGAGTACCGATACTCACATCAGATCCCTTGAGGAACGCCGAATCCTTTGTTGGATTATTTTTCCGACAGTGTCCTTCATATTCAATAACTCTTATTTGTTGTTTATGAGTCTGTACTCAACAATGTCATCCCTAGCCGACCGGCTACATAATTATCATGCTAATCGTAACTGTGCTACATGGTCCTCCTTCCCGGTACACATTTCTCACAATGGGCTAAGCCTGTGTCAACTCTCATCATCATATTGTTTTGCTTACACAATATGAATCCGAGTGTCATATCCATGGTTCTGTTGACCCTGAATTTCATTCCGTCCGCTTTGATCCTCTTATTGATCAATTTCATCTTCATGAAACCCCTCGACAAATGTGTCGAGATCATCATCTACATTTTGACTTCCTCTGAGATGTCAATTGAATTCATGGTGAGAAATACCATCCTTGCCCCTCAATGATTTGCGTTATCATCGACAACATCCTTTGCTTCCTGCCAACACAGACCTGGTCATGTTTTGGTTATACCTGAAGTTCCTTGCTATTCTTGAAATTGTTTCTTTGTACTTCTTGTGATCTTCGAAACCAATCTTTACTTTGACACCATATCATCGCTACCCCGAACCATGACGGTGGTATTCCGAATACTAACCAGAACATCGGAAGCGCAATGCTAAATATTTCTTGGTCTGTTACCCGAACACCGTTGTATGGGTAACATCATGATTTTTCCTCGCCCCTTTACCTAAATGGCTATCTACTTGCTAACATGTCATGTATATCATGCTCTGCTTTCCCTTGGGAAGGATATACTCTTAATACTTGTGAATAAACACATTTTCCTTTCCATTGGTCTGTTTAATCTGATAAACACATTTTCCTTTCCATTGGTCTGTTTAATCTGATAAACACATTTTCCTTTCCATTCGTCTGTTTAACCTTTCTTGTGGTATATATTATCTGAGCAGTGATAACTCCCTGCTTATGCAAACATCTCGGTGTACAACTCTGTCAGTATGACCCTATTACTATTGTTGATGACATTCCGGTAACCACCGATGGACGAGAACTCTGCCTATTGGTCCGCCTCGTCTTAACGAGCAGGAAAATGGTTCTCTTTGTCCCTCGCCCTTGGTACCGACGTTGTTGCCAACATAGCTGACAGATTGTCCTCTGACATGCCTTGCTGTCATGACCGTGCAAGATGTCACCGTCCCCCCTACTCTTAAACCACACTCACCGCTATTCCACAGGATCAAAACCTGACTCCCCTATACATCCTTGATTCCGAAGTATCCGTTGCACTTGGCTTCATGTGTAAATCACGATCCACCTCCCTAGAGAGGATCTATTCTGGTATCAGACGCAATATTTTTTTGTTGCTCTGAACCCCTCTCACACTCTGTTTCAAGCATCGAACAGGTGTTTATCCTCTTGAAACTTTTTATTGTACCTTCTTACTTTGCTCTCGATGTTTAACTTAAGTTTCAATTCGAGAGATACTTCCTGTCACATCCCCTGAGTTGTCCCCCAGATAATCGACCTTGCAAAGGTTCATTCTCCCGAAGATACCCCTTACTCCACCTCTTAAATCTCGGGACGAGATTTCTTGTAGTGGAGGAGAATTGTAACACCCCTGAGTAATGAGCCACAGTGATCTTCAAATTAATGCTAAGCTAATTAGTTTTGCAATGCTTAATCAAAGTGGAATCATATCTCATTTCAAATTCCTCCACTGAATTCAATTCAAATCATAAGTGAAATTTGAAGTTGCTCAAAAATTGCTGGAAAATAGTTCATGTTATAGCAAATATTCCAAAACAAATTATTGTTCAGGAAAACAACATCACCTATTTTTGCCCAAATGGACTAGAGCATTTAAAAACAGTCCAAAAACAGCAATTTAAATGCCATTTCATTTATGAAAAATTCAAATGGATTCAAATAATCCTCAAACTTTTTGTGGCAGTGCAGAATAATGCAAAGTATTTTTGTGGACAAGTTTCACATTTTACTAAATGCATTTTGGCAGCTCATTTATTTTTCAAAACCTTCTGTAAAAGAAAAACAGAAAATAAAAATAAAAAGGGCCTAACTGCTACCGGGTACTGGGCCTAAGTGCACAGTGGCACGACCCAGCCCACTCTCTCTTTCTCTCACCTCTCGCCTCGCTGTCGCCCGCGCCATGGCCAGTGCGCGCGGCTCCGGCCGCTGCTCGACAGCTGCCGTCACCGGGCGCCACTAGGGGGATAAGGCCAAACTCACCTGCCCCGGGCCATCTCCCCTGGCCACTCCCCTTCCCTCTCCTCGCCCGCTCGCTCTCCTCTTTCTCCCTCCCGAGCGCAGCCATCGCCACCGCCTGTCTCCGCCACGGCGACCGTCGTCCCCGCTTCCCTCTGCCGTGTCCGGAGACCTCGCCGCGCTCAACTTCGTCTCCTGCGGCAAGCTGCTGCAGCTGGGGAGCGCTGCAGCCCCGGGATCGAGCCGCCCCCTTCCGCCTCGGCCACCGGCGACCACCGGCGTCCCCGACCTCTTCGGCAGCTCCTAAGCCTATCGCCGGCCTTCTTGAGCCGCTAGGTGAGCTCCGCTTTCCCCCTCTCTCTCTTGCCGCCCTCCTCGCCGCTGTTACTGGCTGCCGCCGCAGTCGCGCTTTGCCCGTCGCCGATGCTGCCATCGCCGCGCTCCCCGTGCCCCACCTTGCTGTCTGGTCGCGTCGGCGTGCTCCTGGGACGCCAGGCAGGCGCGCGCGCGCACCAGTTTGCCTCGGGCGAGCTCCTAGGCTCGAACCCGATTGCGCCCGAACATCACTGCCGCTTACGCTCGTCGCTGGCGACTTTTCCGCCCCCCCCCCCAGTTCCGGCCGTGGCCACCATTCGACGCGGCTCGGAGTGCCCGTTCGAATGAGCCCGGCCGCGCGCAAAACGATCCACCGTAGCACGTTTCCGATGTCGCCGAAGTTCGCCGCCGCGTTTCGGGCTCGCCGGAGCAACTCCGGCAGCCGGCGCTGATGAGTCTCCCTCGTGGCACGTCCTGTGTCACTGGCAACTGGGTCCCGTGGTCCTAGTTGACCAGTTGACCAGGTCAACTCGGCTGACTGGGCACACAGTGCCACTGACAGGCGGGCCCCACCTCTAATTTAATTAGTTTTATAAAATATAATTAATCTAAATACTAACTAGACACTGACAGTGGGGCCCCACCTGCTAATTACCCTAATTAGTTTATTTTAACCTCTGTTAGATAACTGTGACACTGACTTGTGGGACCCAGCTGTCAGGTTTGACCTGGAACAGCTGGGGTTGACCGATGACGTCATCCTGACTTCATGCTAAAGTCATAAGCTACTGTTCTGGATAATGCGAATTTATTAATTAAAATAATTCCAGAATTTCAGAAAAAGGTTTAAATCTTTGAAGATTTGTAGAAATTCAACCGTAGCTCGGATCGAAAAGTTTTCAACATGAAAGTTGATCAGAAAAACGAGACGAATCCGAATATGTGGTCAAAATGCTTGACCATCACTCCTAACTATCTGAACATGGAACCTTCCCCTCCGGTTCAGTATACCGATAACTACCTAAGGCTGGGAAAATGTCCCAGATATTTTCCCGCTTCGTCTGCAACGTGTAGCCTTGCATTAGGTCACCACCAGCACTACATTTTCCCATGCCATGCATTGTGTTGCATTTGCTTGCTTTTATTTATTGTTTCTTCCCCCTCTTCTTATCCGGTAGACCCCGAGACCAACGTAGCTCCGGAGTGCGACTACACCGTTGACGACCCCTCCTTTGCCGCAGAGCTTCCAGGCAAGCAACCCCCCTTGAACATGCCTATATCACCTATTCTTTCTCCCTCCTGCTTGCATTAGAATTTGCTACTGCTTTTGATTGATCCTATTCTGATGCATAGCCTGTTTTTGTAAACTGCTATTGATACCTTACCTGCCATCCTAAATGCTTAGTATAGGTTGGTTGATAAACCATTTGTGGCCCTCTTCCTTGTCCTAGTTGCCCCGCTTAGTTACCAGTGCCCCTATCGATGTGATCGATGGGCTGAGACCAGCACATCATCGCACACCCCCTAAGTTGCTCGACTCTGCAGAGCTACCATCGAGTGCCGAGGGTGATACCGCTTATCTCACTCCTGATGTTGCATCTGTAGTATAGCTAGCCGGTTGTGGGTTACCGAGGGTGATTCCTCTTTCACCACCTTCGATGAAGCCTCTATCGTGCAACCCCTCAGGTGTGAACCCATCGAGGGTGATTCCTCCGAGTTCACCTTGACGGACACATTGAGTGGGAATCCAACGAGGGTGATTCCTCGGATTCCTCCTTGATGTTTTGGACACACGGTTACTTTGTATTTACTACAGTTACTTGATAAAGTCGGGTCGGCCCCGAGGGGTACCCGCGAGTGATGTCGAGTCGGGTTGACCATGAGGGTACCCGCGAGATAATTATGTGGCACGACCGGTGTAGGATCGAAAGTATGTCTAGAGGGGGGGTGATTAGACTACTTGACCAAATAAAAACCTAACCTTTTCCCAATTTTAAAAGTAGGCAGATTTTAGCAAGCATATAAGTCAAGCATCACCCTACACATGCAATTCTAAGAGTGTAGCAGCGGAAAGTAAACAATTGCATATGTAAGTAAAGGAGGGGATCAGAGATTTCAAACGCAATGAAGACACGATGGTTTTTGGCGTGGTTCTGATAGGTGGTGCTATCGGGCGTCCACGTTGATGGAGACTTCAACCCACGGAGGGTAACGGCTGCGCGAGTCCACAGAGGGCTCTACCCACAAAGGGTCCACGAAGAAGCAACCTTGTCTATTCCACCATGGCTTATGTCCAAGAAGGACTAGCCTCACTCGGTGTAGATCTTCACGAAGTAGGCGATCTCCTTGCCCTTACAAACTCCTTGGTTCAACTCCACATCATGTTGGAGGCTCCCAAGTGACACCTAACCAATCTAGGAGACACCACTCTCCAAAAGGTAATAGACGGTGTGTTGTTGTTGAACTCCTTGCTCTTGTGCTTCAAATGATAGTCTTCCCAACACTCAAACAACTCCTCACAGATTTGGCTATGGTGGAAGAAGGATTTGAGTGGAAAGCAACTTGGGAAAGGCTAAAAATCAAGGTTCAAATGGTTGGAATGGAATATCTTGATCTCAACACATGAGTAGGTGGTTCTCTCTCAAAAAATGTATGGTGGAAGTGTAGGCACGTTCTGATGGCTCTCCTTACTGAGAAGGAAGTGGTGGAGGGGTATATATAGCCTCCACACAAAATCCAACCGTTACACACTTTTGACCCAACTCAGTGGCACCGAAACCATAATCTCGGTAGCACCGAACTGTGTAAAAGATATGAACGTTAGGAATCTCGGTGGGACCGACTGGAACAACTCGGAAGGACCTAAGTGCAATGGCTAGGGCAAACCTCATCTCGGTGGCACCGACTGCATCAACTCGGTTGGACCGAAGTGAAGCAATAAGGCAACAGAGAGTTGACAAGCCATCTCGGTGAGACCGATTTGCAAAACTCGGTGGGACCGAAGTAAGTGCAAACGATTACAGAGAGTTGGCAAGGCCATCTCGGTGAGACCGAGATCCATATCGGTGGATCCGATATGTTAGGGTTTTGGCAGTGGCTAAGTCCAGATGAACTCGGTGGCTCCAGATAGGAAATTTCGGTGGGGCCGAGTTGGAATGTAGATTTTGGACATATTTGGGTAGAGAGAGTGGTTGAGGGTTTAGGATCATTGTCACTAAGCACTTGAGCAAAAAGACCATTAAGCAACACCTCATCCCCTTTTAATAGTATTGGCTTTCCTATGGACTCAATGTGATCTTGGATCACTAAACCAAAAATGTAGAGTCTTGATCTTTTGCCAATCCTTGTCCTTAGCATTTTGAGGGGTCCACATCTCTAGTCCATGCCATGCCAATCATTGAACATCCTGAAATCTTTATCTTGAATGGACATTAGATCAATGAGATATATGTTGTTATGAATTACCAAAACCACCAAGGGAGCAAATGTGCTTTCAGCCGGGCATTCTTAGCCCTTGCCGTAAGTCCACGAGATGGGGCGATGGGGTCACATGATCGTGAGTCTCTGCTGGTTTTCGTGAGCTCCCAACGCACTAATGGGTTAGGATATGTAATCTGAGTAGGCCTCTGGCCTTATCGCACTAACCACCACGCGGGAATAGTATGGGCACTCGGCGTCGTATGTATCAGCTGAAGTTCTTCAGACGTCAGCAGTTGAGCGGCACGCGCCCGGGTTGGACCGCGATAGCCTACGTGTGTATACAGGGGCTAGGTCTGCTCCCGGCCGTCCTCGCAACGCGCAGGAGTGCAAAGGGCGATGGGCCCAAGACCCCTGAGCGCTTAGGATGTAGACCGGCATGCTAGCCTCTTTGTTGAACCTAGGTAGGGCTACGACGTGTCGATCAGCAGAGGTCGGGCATGGACCAAGCAAGTGTGTCCGGCCAGAGTTAATCGGGCATGTTGGGTAAGTTGGTGCACCCCTGCAGGGAAGTATATCTATTCGAATAGCCGTGTCCACGGTAACAGGACGCTCGGAGTTGTATCCTGATCTACTACAACTATGAATGGATACTGTTACAATGTTAAACTTTTACTACTGATCTCGAGATCACTTTCTCGCAGGGTAGTCGAGGAAGGATCTCTGGGCATGGCTACTTATACTTGTTGCTACTATTATATTTATGTACTAATCTGCACTCTTCTTATGCTGCAAGATGCTGAAGATGCTAGTCTTCGATAGGCTAGGCCCTCCCTCTATTCTGGCATTTCTGTTGTCTAGTCCACAGATACATCCCTTCTTTGATACCGTTGCATAAGTAGAATAGATCTGATGTAAGTCTTGCGAGTACTTTGGATGAGTACTCACGGTTGCTTTCCTTCCCTTTTCCCCATATACGATTGCTGCGACCAGATGACGGAGCCCCGGAGCCAGCTGCTACCGTCGACTACTACTACTACCCCTCTGGTGGAGAGTACTACTACATGGAGACCGCCGACGACCAGGAGTAGATAGGAGGCACCCAGGCAGGAGGCCTGCACCTTTCGATCCAGTGTCGTTGTTTTGCCCCACCTTCTTAAGGCATATCTGTTTAACTTTTATGTGTGTACTCAGAAATCTGATGCTTCCGCTGATGCTTGTATGACTCAAGCTTATGTATTCGAGCCCTCGAGGCACCTGGCTTGTAATATAAAGCTTGTATGACTTTTATTAGAGTTGTGTTGTGATATCTTCAAGTGAGTCCTTAGGCTTGATCGTGTGCATTTGCGTGTATGATTAGTGCACGATTAAGTCAGGGGCGTCACACTTTCTCATAATGATCAATCCATGCTCGATACTTCTTCTACTGGTTCCTTTATGAGGAGGACTATTGAATTCAAATGGGATCTTCTGGAAAGAATTAAATGCAACTCTGAAGATTGGGAAATCGACAAAGGTAAAGAGTCAGTTATAAATCTTAAGTTTGATTGTGTTAAATCTTTTATGGAAACTGATGCTTTTCATAAGTTTAGTACTAAATATGGACTTGACTCTGAGATAGTAGCCACCTTTTGTGAATCATTTGCTGCTCATGTTTCATCCACCTATTGAATTAAATGAAGAACATGTTAGTGTTAAAGAAGAAACAATTGTTTACAATGTTGATCCAGTTGTGCCTACTACTTATATTGAGAAACCTTCTTTTCCTGTTAGGATAAAAGAACATGCTAAAGCTACGACTGTGGTTAATAAAAGTAATATTAGAACACCTAAACCTTCTGAAAACATTAAAGTTGAACCTAATATTGCAATGGTAAAAAAATTATTAGTTGATAATATTGATGGGTATGTTATTTACTTTTTCGAAGAGGCTGCTAGAATGGCTAAACCTATTAGAAATGAACGAGACATGTTAGATAAGAACAAGCCCGTGGTTGGCATGCATGTTGCTTCTGTTAAAATTGGAGAACATTGCTATCATGGTTTATGTGATATGGGTGCTAGTGTGAGTGCTATTCCTTTCTTTTTATATCAAGAAGTAATGAATGATATTGCACGTGTTGAGATTGAAGATATTGATGTTACTATTAAGCTTGCAAATAGAGATACTATTATACCACTTGGGATTGTTAGAGATGTTGAAGTCTTGTGTGGTAAGATCAAATACCCTACTGATTTCTTAGTACTTGGTTCACAAGAAGATAATTTTTGTCCCGTTATATTTGGTAGACCTTTCTTAAATACCATTAATGTTGAAATTGATTGTGTTAAAGAAAAAGGTTATATTTAATAAGTTTGGCGATGTGTCTCATGAATTTAATTTCTCAAAGTTTCGTAGACAACCACATGAGAAAGAATTATCTAATAAAGATGAAATTATTGCTCTTGCTTCTATATATTGTTGTACCTCCTACTGATCCTTTAGAACAATATTTGCTAGAACATGAGAATGATATGCATATGCATGAAAGAAATGAGATAGATGAAATATTCTTTAAACAAGCACCTATTCTTAAACATAATTTGTCCGTTGAAACTCTTGGAGACCCTCTTCCACCTAAGAGTGATCCTGTGTTTGAATTAAAGCAACTACCTGATACACTTAAATATGCTTATCTTGATGAACAGAAGATATATCCTGTTATTATCAGTGCTAACCTTTCAGAGCATGAAGAAAAGAGATTATTTAAAACTCTGAGGAAGCACCGTGCTGCTATTGGATATACTCTTGATGATCTTAAGGGCATTAGTCCCACTCTATGTCAGCACAAGATTAATATGGAGCCTGATGCTAAACCAGTTGTTGATCATCAAAGAAGATTAAATCCTAAAATGAAGGATGTGGTAAGAACTAAAATATTAAAGCTTCTGGAGGCAGGCATAATTTATCCTATAGCTGATAGTAGATGGGTAAGTCATGTTCATTGTGTTCCTAAGAAAGGAGGTATTACCGTTGTTTCTAATGATAAAAATGAACTTATCCCTCAAAGAATTGTAACTGGTTATAGGATGGTAATTGATTTCAGGAAATTAAATAAAGCTATTAGTAAAGATCATTACCCCTTGCCTTTTTTTGATCAAATGTTAGAAAGATTATCTAAACATACACACTTTTGCTTCCTAGATGGATATTCTGGTTTCTCTCAAATACCTGTATCAAAGGAAGATCAAGAGAAAACCACTTTTACTTGTCCTTTTGGAACTTATGCTTATCGCCGTATGCCTTTTGGTTTATGTAATGCACCTACTACCTTTCAAAGATGTATGACTGCTATATTCTCTGACTTTTGTGAAAAGATTGTTGAGGTATTCATGGATGATTTTTCCATTTACGGAACTTCTTTTGATGATTGCTTAAGCAACCTTGATCGAGTTTTGCAGAGATGTATGACTGCTATGTGTTTTATCTCTCTCTCGCGCGTTCTTGATTTGGCACGATCTTGATGTATCGCGAGCTTTGTTAATATAGTTGGATCATATGGTGTTTCTTCCCTCTCTATCCTTGTTGTGATGAATCGAATCTTTTCCCTTTGAGGTTTCTGTCGGTGTATAAAACATGGGTATTTTATACCCTGACTTATGCACAGACAGTAGCAGCCTCCTTGCCGGTCAAACCTTGACGGGAACCGCCAAGACCGAGATTCAGAGCTCGGTCGCAGAAGCCACCAGAAAGAAGCTCAAGACGCAGCACTCAACTAATACCGAAGATGAAGACTTTCCTTGCCGGCGAGGCTAAACCGGCAAGGTGAAGACCCGGCAAGCTCCAAACCAGCAAGCTTTTGCCAGCCCTCCTGCACTCCACCTCACCGCACGGATGTCCGCTAGTGGGTGAGGTGTCAACCGTGCAGGCTGTTTGGTAAGGCTTGTCGGGCACGTGTCAGCGCACTGGGAAAGGATTTGCCTTTAATGACACCCGTCCAGGAGGCGTGTCAGAATAATACGAGGTAGCTGGGCAAGCGGTGCAGAAACCTTGCCGGGACTACCTCTCCACATGACACCTCACGGTGCATTTAATGCCTTTGTCCTGAACTGGCAGAGTTAGGTATGATAGCACTGTTTGCTATCTAATCACTATGTAATTACTGTTTTGCCACTATGGTAACCCCTTTGAGCTATAAAAGGAGGGCCAAGGCAACAGTTAGGAGGATTCGGACCCCTTTTCAAACACAAGCACGCCTCGTGTAGCTGCTCCTCCCACCTTACCGGGAGAAGCGCTCCTTGTACTGTGCTCCCACACCATTAATACACCAAAAGCAGGAGTAGGGTTTTACGCTTCTCAGCGGCCCAAACCTGGGTAAAATCCCTTGTGCCCTCCATTGTTCATGCTCTTTGTGCACGTCGATCTCCCCCGCCGAACCACAAGGGGCTGCATGGCCCCATATATGGTCGTCACACCACGACATCTTTGGTGCGCCAGGTAGGGGTAGCGTCGCTAGCATGAAACTTGGTCAGTGGATTGCGCATCTTCTTCATCATCTTCATCAACCTCCTCATCGTCCTCCTCGTCGTCGATGGTGCCCAAGAAGAAGGGCATCACGATGACGACCACCCCGCACGCATCCGCAGGCGGCACAGGCGGCGTGGCCAATGCGGGTGGCGCGGGTACTGCGGTTGGCACGACCAGCGCAGGCGGCGCAGTCGTCATGCCCACCGCGGTCGGCGTAGGAGACGAGTGTGCTGGAGGTTGTCGACCTCCTCGATCCTCTGGCGAACGGAGCCGCGACGGCGCGGGCGAAACGGACGGATGACCTCTTCCTCCTCCACCTCCTCGCCGCGCGAACGAACGCAGCCACCGGAGCGGCAACGCCCAGACCGGCGCGAGCCAAGATCCCGCTGTGGCGGCGTCCAAGAACGCAGCTTCAGGACAGACACCGCGCCCCTCGCACAACGGGCGCGGCATAGCTCTGAGCAGCGCCAATGACTCTGGGCAACGGCGACCTTACGACAAGACTCCTATTGATCAAATCCCAGATCCTCAGGCACCGCCTCCGCCACGATGACCTGCTGCTGATCATGTGCCGCGGTAGCAAGACCACGATGGCGCTCCTACTGGCTCTGCCAGGAGTAGAGCGACGTCGCGTTCTTCGCTTCCGGCCATGCCAGTCACAGCAGCAGAAGCAATGGCGCGAGCCCAGATGTTGCTAAACTTCCCTCCAGCGGCAGAGAAGATGGATGAGTGGAGAGCCACTATCCAAAGCTTGATTGGATTCACCGAGGCCAGTAAATCGCAGCAAGCGGAGCCCTCACGGCGTCCGCAAATGGCACCGGCAAGCCCGGTTGATGGCCGCACTGACGGTGTCGCGCTAACGGTGCAATCACCTCAGCGGCAACAATCCCAGCGGCAACAACGCCAAAGACCGCAGCAAGCTCAGCGATCCTTCGAGCCCGACGAGGTGTCGATGGCCTCTTCGGATCCACGAGCACGGCAAGATCAGGGGCAAGTGCTGCGAGACAGGCGGGTAGAAGACACCCGCACCACCATCGAACGGCGCCGGGAGGCGCGTCGTCAATCCGACGCACGCAACGGCCCCATCGTTGATGAGCCTGCGCCAAGGGTTGGTGGATATCTACCCTACGAGATTGGATGTCCCGCCTTCACCCGTGAGCTGCGGCAAGTCCGATGGCCGTCCGTTCGAGCCTTCAAGCCAGAAGTGCCGGAAAAGTACGACGGCAAGCTGAACCCGGCAGAGTTTCTGGGCATCTACACGATCGCCGTGCAAGCTGCTGGGGGAAGAGATGAGAAAATCCTCGCCAACTACTTCCCGTTAGTACTGAAACCCAACGTGAGGTCTTGGCTGATGAGTTTGCTGGAGAACTCCATTTCTTCATGGTCGGATCTCTGCAACGAGTTCGTTGGTGCCTTTACCGGGGGCCACAAAGCCCCTGGACAGCCCAGCGACTTGCAGGTGATCCTGCAAAGAGATGGTGAAACTTTACGCAAGTACATCCAGAGGTTCAGCCGTGTGCACCGTAACATTCCAGATGTGCACCCCACAGCCGTGATTGCCACCTTTCACATGAATGTGCGCAATCGGAGGATGCGGGAGAAAATGAACGTCAAGTTGCCCAAGACTGTCAACGAGGTCTACACGTTGGCGGATAAGTGTGCACGTGCTGAGGAAGGAAGAAGGCTTCCCAGGGAGGACGCTGGTGCCGAAGTAGATTCTGAGGACGATGATGATGTCATCCCGGGGAAGAAAGGCCGGAAGCGCAATAGAAAGTGCAAGGGCAAAACTGTTATGGCTATCGAAGGCTCCGGCAACTCTGAGTCCGCCAAGAAAGCCAAGATTAAGAACTTCGGCAAGGAGGCTGCTGCATGCGCCGCTTGCCAGGAGGCGGTGGCAAACGAGAAGGCCGGCAAGTCAGATGGGCCGTACTGCAAGATTCACCGTACCAAAGGCCACGATCTCCAAGAATGGCGGCAAGTCGAGCACCTTGTTGAGAAGCAGAAAGCTGAATATGAAAAGCGCGACAAGGAAAAGGGTCAAGATGGTACTGGTGGATCCGAAAAAAAGGGCCGTGGCGGTCGAGGGGGCCGCCGCAGCAAGGCTAAGCAGCAGAAAGAGAAGCCTGCCAGAGGCCGAGACAAGAAAGAAGAGGATGATGGAAGTGACGAAGAGGACGATGATAAGCCCAGCGAACAAGAATTCCAGAAGGCAACTGATGCCATGTGCATTGACGGAGGAGCATCCTTACACTCCTCTCACCGCCAACTTAAACAGTGGGCGTGTGAGGTTAATGCGGCGGAACCGGCGATGGGCTCTCAGAAGCTACTCAAATGGTCACACATGCGTATCATTTTTTATGCTGAGGATCACCCCGATCGCATAACTGCGGTCGGGTGTTTGCCGTTGTTGGTTTCACCAACAATTTGCAACCTCCAGGTAACAAAGATGTTAGTTGACGGTGGGGCCGGTCTGAACCTGATCTCACTAGAAGTTATCAAGAGGTTGCAGATCCCCGATGAGGAACTCGACAGAACGGGCACGTTCCAAGGAGTAAACCCGGGAAGAAGCTAGCCCAAGGGAAAGATCACATTGCCGGTGACGTTTGGCGGAGAACTGAACTACAGGACGGAAAAGATTGTCTTTGACGTCGTCAAGATCCCCTTGCCATACAATGGAATTCTTGGCCGGCCAGCCTTGGCAAAATTTATGGCAGCATCTCACTATGCTTACAACACGTTGAAGATGCCAGGGCCGATGGGTGTCATTTCCATCAACTCCGACAAGAAAGATGCAGTCATTTGCGTCGACAAGATGTACAGAGACGCGGTCGCAGCAGAGGCCGCCGAGGCGCCAACTCCCACCAAGAAAAAGGAAAATAAGAAGTTCGGCAAGACCTCTAGCAAGGATTCCGGGAAGCGCACCTCTTCAGAGTGCTGCGCGCCTATTGAAGACTTGCCGGAGTGCTCTGCCAGTAAGAAATCCAAAGCCACTGCACCGGCAACCAAGAAGGTACCGGCGAGGGAGGACGACACTGACGGTACCTTCACCATCAGTGCCACCCTTGACAGCAAATAGAAAAGCGCGCTCGTTGCCTTCCTGCGGGCAAATGTCGATGTGTTTGCATGGCGACCATCTGACATCCCCGGCGTTCCCAGGGAGGTAATTGAGCACCACCTTGCTGTCTGTCCCCACGCCCGGCCCGTCAAGCAAAAAGTCTGGAAGCAAGCGTTGGAACGGCAACATTTTATTGCCGAAGAGATCAAGAAGCTTGAAGCAGCAGGCCTGGTCAAAGGAGTGCTACATCCCACTTGGCTAGCAAATCCAGTGGTGGTGCACAAAGCAAACAGAAAGTGGAGACTTTGTATCGACTACACTGATATTAACAAAGCATGTCCGAAGGATCCTTTCCCTTTGCCGCGCATTGATCAAATTGTAGACTCTACTTCCGACTATCATTTGCTCTCCTTCCTTGATGCCTACTCTGGATACCATCAGATATTCATGGCCAAGGAGGATGAGGAGAAAACCGCATTCATTACTCCCTGTGGCACGTACTGCTTTGTGCGTATGCCTTTCGGGTTAAAGAGTGCCGGTTCAACATTTGCAAGGGCAGTTCAGATTGGTTTTGAGCCCCAGCTGCACAGGAATGTGGAAGCATACATGGATGACATTGTAGTCAAGACCAAGGACAAGTCTACCCTCATTCAAGATTTGGAAGAAACGTTTGCTAACTTGCGCAAAATCAACTTGAAGCTCAACCCCGAGAAGTGTGTGTTTGGCGTTCCATCCGGCAAGCTTCTCGGGTTCTTTGTATCTCAACGAGGAATTGAAGCAAATCCCGGCAAGATCAAAGTGATTGAGCAGATTCGAGCACCGAAAAGCGTCAAAGATGTGCGGCATCTTGCCGGTTGTGTTGCGGCCTTGAGTAGGTTCATTTCAAGATCCGTTGAGCGCGCCCTGTCCTTTTTCAAGGTTTTGAAAAAGGCAGGTCCGACGAAATGGACTCCGGAAGCGGAGGCCGCGCTGCAAGACTTGAAAAGATACCTCTCCTCCGCGCCAACACTAGTTGCGCCAAGACCAAGAGAGCCGTTGCTGCTATACGTAGCGGCAACGAATCAAGTGGCTAGTGCTGCATTAGTGGCGTAGAGGGAACCCGATGACGAGGAAGTAACCGCAGCAAACTTATCCAACGACAAACCGGAATCTTCTCCGGCAAATCATGGTGCCGACAAGTCGGGAACAGCGCAGACCAATGGAGATAATCAACAAAAAGTGCCGAAGAAGAAAGTGGTGCATCGACCAGTATACTTCGTCAGTTCCCTTCTGCAGGGGGCTAGATCGAGATACTCTGGGGTGCAGAAGTTGCTTTTCGGTCTTCTTATGGCCTCGAGAAAGCTGCGTCACTACTTCCAAGTGCACGAAATCACCGTCGTCACCCGCTTTCCATTGCAACGCATCTTGAGGAATCCAGAGGTAACTGGCAGGATAGTGGAGTGGGCGTTGGAATTGTCAAGCTTTGCACTCAAGTTTGAAAGCACTTCAACTATTCAGAGCAGAGCTTTGGCGGAATTCGTTGTAGAATGGACACCAACGCAAGACGAAGAAATTCAAGAAACAGCTCTCCCCGGCAAGGAAACAGCGAAGAAATGGATTATGTACTTTGATTGTGCCTTCTCGCTGCAAGGCGCCGGTGTCGGAGTGCTGCTTGTCGCACCCACCGGAGAGCACCTCAAGTATGTGGTTCAAATGCACTTCCCCAGGGAGCAAGCTACGAACAACACTGCTGAGTACGAAGGACTCCTTGCTGGTCTTAGGATCGCAATGGACCTTGGTATCAAAAAATTGATCGTCCGCGGTGACTCGCAGCTTGTTGTGAAGCAAGTCAACAAAGATTACCAGAGCCCGTTGATGGAAGCGTACGTGGAAGAAGTGAGGAAATTGGAAGAACACTTTGACGGGTTACAAACAGAACACATTCCTTGTGCAGAAAACAGCATCGCTGACAGCCTGTCAAAATGTGCCGCTCAAAAGCTTCCCGTGGAACCGGGGACTTTTGTGCTCCATTTGAATCAACCGACAGTCACCCCATCAACACAGGCCAGTAAGAGAATAAAGTTGAATACCGGCAAGTATTTTCCGGCAGAACTCCCGAAAGCCGCCGACAAGGATGCTGCCGGGAACAACGACACGGTTGCCGGTGAGCAGCCGCTTAGCGCACAACCCCAGGTCCTTGCAGCAGAAGCGAGCGCTCCCGCAGCCGAAGAGATGCCTTTAGTCCTTATCGTCGAGCCGCAGGCTCCGGCATGGGCACAACAAATAGTTCGATTCCTTCAAACAGGAGAACTTCCCGATGAGCAAGAAGAAGCGGAGAAAGTAGCCCGTCAGTCAAGTATGTATCAGTTTGTGGATAACATCCTGTACAGAAAACGGCCAAACGGCGTGAAATTGAAGTGTATTTGCCAGGAAGATGGACTAAAGCTGTTGGCGGAGGTACACGGAGGCATATGTGGCTCTCACATAGGATCAAGGGCACTTGCCGGCAAAGCATTCTGGCAAGGCTTCTATGGGCCCACTGCACTCCAGGATGCAACTGAGCTAGTAACCAAGTGTGAAGCATGCCAGTTCCATTCAAAGAACATACATCAACCAGCTCAAGCTCTCCAAACAATCCCTCTCTCCTGGCCCTTTTTGGTCTGGGGGCTCGATATCTTGGGCCCCTTCCCCCGTGTTGCCGGGGGCTTTGAGTTCTTGTATGTCGCAATTGACAAGTTCACAAAGTGGCCTGAAGTGGAGTCTGTGAGGAAGGTGACAGCGCAATCAGCCGTCAAGTTCTTCAAAGGATTAGTTTGCCGTTTTGGGGTTCCTAATAGAATCATCACCGACAACGGCACACAATTCACGAGCCGCACCTTCATGCAATATATCCAAGACCTTGGCAGCAAAATCTGTTTTGCATCTGTTGCTCACCCGAGAAGTAACGACCAGATGGAAAGGATGAATGCTGAAGTGATGCGTGGCCTCAAGACAAGAACTTTCGACAAGCTGCGCAAGTGTGGAAGGCGCTGGATTGATGAGTTGCCGGCGGTTCTTTGGTCACTCAGAACGACACCAAATCGAGCTACCGGCCAAACGCCCTTCTCCCTAATCTATGGTGCAGAAGCGGTGCTCCCCACGGAACTCATATACGGGTCACCTTGAGTGCTCGCTTACGATGAAGCTGAGCAAGAGTAGCTGCGGCAAGATGATGCAACGCTCCTCGAGGAAGATCGTCTTCGGACGGCTGTCCGAGCTACACGCTACCAGCAAGCCTTGCGCTGCTATCATAGCTGCAAAGTGCATGCCCGAAGCCTTGAGGAAGGCGACCTTGTTCTTCGGCGTGTTCAGTCCGCCAAAGGATCAAACAAGTTGTCACCAAAGTGGGAAGGCCCTTATTGGGTAGTACGAGTCACCAGGCTTGGCGCAGTCCGACTGGAGACCGAAGATGGCATTCAAGTGCAAAACTCATGGAATATTGAGCATCTTCGCAAGTTCTACCCATAAGGTGCAGTTGCCGGGACACTTCCCGGCATCCCCTTTTGTACAAGCTTTGTCGGCAAGACATGTAACCCTTTGTACAAAGCCAGGCGCAGATCCTGTGCATAATAAAGCTAAGTGTTTCGCAACTACTCCTACATATTCATTTATATGAGGATGCATATGATGTTGTGATTTACACTTTAATTTGCATAAAATGACTGATGAACCGCCAAGGTTCCCAACCCACTCTTTTCTCTTCTTTCTTTTTCTTAAAAAGGACAGAAGGATCCCTCGCGCGCAAGTTTCCCGGGGAGAGTGGAGATGGGGTACCATTTTAATGACGTTCAAGTAATCATCTCATGCAACGAGAAAAACGGCACAAGGAAAAGCTAAGTTGAAAAACTTTGGCAATTTTTCTTCGTTACACCCACGGTTTCCCTTGAACGATTATGTGCTTTGTATGAGAAACCTGCACGCGAAAGGATCCTTGTCGCGATCGGTCTGCGCTCTAGCTTGCCTTGAGTCTGCTCGGCAAGCCTAGCAGCTGCGTTCTGTCCCGACAAGTAGCCTTGCCGACAGCGGCACTTCCAGCAGGCTGCTAAGGACTTGTTCCTCGAAGCGCTCGCGGCAAGTGTGCGCACCGGCAAGTTTCCAAATAGCGTAGGGATGCGATCATACAAAGGCAAAACAAAACAAGGGGAACGGCGCATGTACATTCAAGCGACGCAAGTTATATTACATCATAGAAACAGTGCGGGACTAATATAAGATCAAATGTGTCTTTTACATGCAGCACAGTGATGAATATAATGACAAATTCAATCCCGACGATCGCCCTGGACCCTGGGGATTTGGAGAACCTTGTCGGCGAGAGGAGCAGCGATCTTGTCGGCAGCAGTGATGTCTATGCTCGCCGGCAGCCTCCTGAAGACCCTGGAGAGATCGAGGCCGGGATTGCGATGAGCGATCTTGAGCAGCATCATGTACATGATTTCGCGCGCAAACTTCCGGGATTCATCGGCGAACGAAGCAGACATGTCCTCGTGGTGCGTCTTCAAGGCGTCGATAAGGCCCTCGAAGAACTTGGTCAGGCGGACGCTGGTGGCCTCCTTGTCGTTGACAGTGAAGCCCCAGCTCTTCATGTCCATCACGATGATCTGGGAGCTGATGCGTTCGGCGGCATTGACGAGCCTGCTGGTCCAGAGGGAGAGGTTCTCGTGCAGCTGGGCATAGTTGTTCTCAGCCTCCTTCTTCAAGGCCTCTTCCTTCTCCAGCTTCTCCGTCAAGACCCTCTCCCTCTCCTTGGAGGATTCTGAAGTTGATACCATGGTGCCCAATTGAGATTTCAGATCTCCAATTGTCTTGGCGGCGGCATCAAGATCTTGGTTCTTGGACGACAGCTGCATTTGCATGTCCCCTAGAGTGCGGGCTGCCTTCAGCGCTTCGTCCTTGAGAGCCTCGATTTCCTTGCCGCTGCCGACGAGATCTTCACTCAATTTGGCCACCTAGGACTCCAGTTCTGCCTTGGCAGAGTTAGCAGTAGCAGCCTTATCAGCAGCCTCTTTGAGCTTGGCGGCATTCTCCAGGGCCTGGGCTTCGATGGATTTCTTGTGCCCGTCCTCCAGCTCTTGGGTCCGCTGCTTAAGGAGCACTTCAATCTCATCATCCTTGCCGCGAAGAGTGGCGGCAAGGGCTCCTTCCCGTGCGGCAAGATCCTTCTCTTTGGCATTGGGTAGCATTTCGCGCTCTGTCAGCTTGCTGTCATGGATTGCCGCCTCCTCTTTGGGGGCATTGAGGTTGCGGGTGTAGGAGATATGCCCTAGAGGCAGTAAAAACAGTTACTTTGTATCTTCGAGTTTGTAATGAATGTTTATGTTCCATGCTATAACTGCAATGATTCTCGAGTCTACAATAACCACGAGGCTCAGAGGGAAACTCATGTGCACGTGTGGTATAATAAACGGAAAATGTATTCCTAGTCATGCCTCTATGACTGGCTCAAGTATTGCATGATGATCCTGTTTTCCTGATCATGGGCATGGCTATGCCGGCAATTTTGAGGGCACAAGGTTAGTAGAACACTTGTGTTGAATCGACCCGATTGATGTTATGCTATGAGATACATTCGTCATGAGTTAATGGTTAATAACACAGAGATAGTTAATGTTTGCATAGTTCCTTAGACCATGAGAGTGTCGAGTTTCTTCATGCTTGCTTCATGAACTTTGGGGTTTGTTAAACGTCATCCGTAAATGGGTGGCTATTACGGCGGCTTACGGGTTCATGGAAAAGTATGTCAAGTAACTTGATAGCTCAAGATTGAGATTTGCTCCTCCGACGATGGAGAGATATTCTCGGGCCCTCTCGATGTTACGGTATCCATCATCGTCTGGCCAGACACATTGTGATTTGATCACTGGGATGCCGGAACACGGAAACGAGTAAAGAGAACAATACCGGTAACGAGGTAACTTGCATAGTGGACAAGTTGTTGATCCATGGGGATGCAATAAATCTCACCTCGGGTATTTGTAATATATCGTGAAGCAACAGGAATAGCACACGGCAACTGGATGTTCACTCAAATATTCATTCGTGTGGGTATAGGGGTCAATATGGGTGTCCACGGCTCCGATGTTGATCATTGATCGGAAAGAGTTCCGGGTCATGTCTATACTTCACCGAACCTATAGGGTCACACGCTTAAGGGTCATCTATCTACTGAATACTAGACGGGGAGTCTGAGAGAAAATCACCGAAAAAGTTTCGGACGAAACGGAAACGTCCCGGAGAGAACACCGGAATAGTTTCGGTGAAACTGAAAAGTTGTTTCAGGGTATTCCATTAAGTCAAATTGGTTCTGGCACACGCCTGGAAATTCTTGGAGGATGCCAGAAGTGTTCTGGAAACTTCTGGGAATTTTCCGGGACAAAAACCGGAAATGTTCCGAAGCAGCCGGAACCGCTTTGGTTGCTTTTCGCTGAAGAAACATTGTTCTGAAATTGTTTCGGAATGCGTTCAAAATTGTTTTGGTGGGTGCTAGAATTATTCTAGGCACACAGAAATAATTTGGGTTTTAACGGACGCGGAAAAATGTCTTTGTGAATTGTTAAAGTGCTTTTTGGATATTTTTTGGAAAGCACCTTTTGGGATATTTTCCAAAAGCCTTCTAGAAGGACTTGGGAGCCAACGAAGCCCCCTCATGGGGGGGCCCCCAAGTGTGGCCGGCCAAGGGAGGTGGAGCTCCTTGGAGCTCCACATGGCACCCCTTTTTGCTTTATTCTTTTTAGTAAAGGCATAAAGTGGGGGCACTTTTGGTATTTTTGAATACCATCTTTACCCCTTGGCTATCCTATAAATAGAGGTGAGGGGGCAGCCCCAAATGCTCATCCTTGCTCTCATACACATGCCATTTGACTTGTCTGGCTTCTCTCTCCCTCCCAGCGAAATAGTTTCGTAGAGCCGAAAGGCTGTCTGGGTTCCGGCAGGAACTAGTTCTGGACGGCGAAGCCCTGCCGGATAGCTAACACCGTATGTGTGCAACCCCGTAGAGAGGTCATAGTTCTGATCTTTTGCCCGAGGGGCTGTTTGAGTGTCCTCCTGAAGGGCTGTCCGAGTTTCGGTTCGAGTTTCGAGGGTCCTCCCGAAGGGCTGTCCGTGACATCGTCCGAGGGACTGTCCGACCGCCTCCCGAAGGGCTGTCCGGCGAGGGAGTACATCCTTGCGGTTGGGAGGTTGTAAATCCTAGCTGCAGGGATCTGCACCGATGATCTACTCTGACTCTTCTTCCGCTGCGTTTCGAGTCGGTACGGATCAGATCAAACCTTGTATGCAGTCTCCATAGTGATCCTGGGCGTGCTCGCTGTACCGATTTTTTTTGTTTTCTGTCGCGTTCCCCTATAGCGGGCCTGCTGACTATACCATGTGCGCAGCTCGTCCGCCTTTTCCCTTAGCTTCTGGTCAACCAGATCCGCGGCTTTGCATTCCTCCTGCACCTTGTCCCACCTCCGACCGTACCATTCCTGGACGCCTTTGAAGCCGACAGCCATAATTTCCATGAAGGCAAGATCTTCGGCATTGTCGGCCACATCGGTGGATTCGTCGATTCTCTGGACCAGAGGGAGCGGGATCCGGGCTATCTCTTCATCAAAATTCGGCCCCAAAGTGCTAGATGAACTGGGGGATCTGGACCCGTGCTGGGAGGTAACCAACGCCAAGCTGCTTGACGAGGCCCGCAAGGTTGTCGCTGCTAGTTGGCTGCCAGGGGCCAGCACGTCGGTGCTGACGGGTGCCTTCTCCACAGCCACCCTGGTGGGGTCAGACGTGTTGCCGGAGGACCTCTCGGGCTCTTCGGGGAGTATTCTGGTCTACTCGGCAACTTGTGCGAGGCCCTCTTCAATGGCAACCTTGGCGGCTTCATCAGCGGCGTCCCTTGCGATACTGGCTACCTCCATGAGAATGTCGCCCTCTTCAGGAGGGGTCGGGGCTATGGATCGAAGCAAGAACAAAGGTGAAATAAGGGCACATAGCCACAAGTCAAGTTCAAGAAGACAAAAAGAAATCTTTCCCGGAAGAGGTATGCAAAGGCAAGAGGATTACCTGTTTGTGCATGCTGAGGAAGGACTCCTTCCCCGGCAACTCGCATTGCCGGCACACGGTCGTCGGCGGCCCCGCTCATCGGGGTGGCCCCCGTGTGAGCAGGCTCATTGGTGGAGGCCCTTGTCGGGGAAGCGCTCCCCGAAACATTGATCGATGGGGGAGCCACAGTTGGATCCGTTTCTTGGCGCTCCCCCTCTTGGCGGGCCTCCTCCGTCTCCACGACAGGCTCAGCAATAGGGACTCTAGTACTGGTGCTAGTGGGAGGCACCTGCACCACTTCCTCACGCAGGGGGCTGGGCTGGGGGCTGGTAACAATGGCTTCGGCCATCGCACCCCCCTGCCCAGCACTTGCCGCAGGATCCTATATTGCTGCAGACCTGGGCCGCTTCGACCGATGCGCGAGCAGTTCTGGATCCCTGTCAAGGCAAAAGGAATCAAGTTAAAATGACAGTCAAATGGAATCAAGGTTTGGCGGGAATAAGCGAAGTTACTCACTCCTCCTCTTTTTCGGACTCGCCGAGGACGTCAAAGTTGTACGTCACTGGCAGGGGCGATTCTCTAGCCCTCTTGAGTGCCGGGGGAGGCGAACTCGTCGGTTGGATGGACTCAACTTCCTCGACCACCTCCTGCTGGGGAGATGAGGGCTGAGTTCGTGGATGCCGGGTCGATTGCCGGCGTACTTCTTCTTGGCGGCCGGTCTTCATGGTCGTCTTCTTCACCGTGGGGTCGGCTCTCGGCGAGGAAGCACGCACCGGCTCTTGACTAACCGCCCTCCGAAGATGGCACCTCCTCTTCGGGGCTCGAGGGCCTTCCTCTTCTTCGGGCTCTCCGGCAGCTTCGGACCCGGCAGCTTCGGACCCGGCAGCTTCGGACCCGACAAACTCGGTCCCGGCAACCTTGTCCTCGGCGACCTCATCCCCGGCAGGCTCTTCTTGTTGCCCTTCGGCAGCCCCTTCCTCGGAATGCTCCTCTTCATTGTCCTCGGCTGCTGCGGCACCGGAACCGCCCGCCGCATTGATCCTTGCGATCTCTACGGCCTTGCTGGCGATGTACGCTAGTTCTTCCTCAGTGGTGGACCGGATGAGATCCGTTTCCTTCCGGGAAGCTTTCTCCGTCAGGTTGGAGGCCCATTCCATCTCGTGCTCCAAGGTGGGCAGATCCCAGTCTGCTTTCACTCCGTGAGCGTCGCGGTCCGGCATCACCGCCAGGATGGAATCCTTGGCGGAGTTGATATGCAGCGGGACAATCTTATCCGGCAAATGGAAAGTGTCGGTCTTTCGGAACAACGCTTCGCAGAGGCAGGCGTGTTCCATCACCGACAAGTTGTTGGCGGTCCCAGGGTATAGTCGCATGATGTCGGCGGCGTTCTGGTACTCCCAAGCGAATCTCTCCCTCTTCTGCAGCGGCGCTATGCGTCGCCAGAGCAAATCGGCGCCAACCATCTCTATGGTCAGATTGGCAGCTTTGAGGCAGGCGATCCTGTTCAGTGCCGGACGAAGCTTGGCGTCAGTAGCACCTATGCTGCTCCAGTTCTTGCCGCGCACAACCCTCGTCGTACACGGTATGCAGAACGGGGGGAAATCCTTCTCCTGGATCTAGCACCACTCCGCCCTCCACTCATCCCACTTGAGGTGGAGCTGCCCGGCAAGGTACTGATCTAGGCCACGCTGTCGGAGAGTGATTTGTCTTCGATCCGGGGGATGAAAAGGTGACGGAATAGATCCACATTGGGGGCCACTCCGACGAAGTTCTCGCACAGATGGGCGAAGACCGCCATGCAAGTCATCGCATTCGGAGTAAAATCCAGTAGCCTGAACCCGTAGCTGAACATCATGGCGCTGAAGAAATCCGAGAATGGGGGAACCAAGCTGCAGTAGAAATAGGCGCAGAAGAACGGATATGAATCCGATGGATCTTTGTCGCCTTCAGGAAGCACTACGGGCGCCTTGTGGTCCCTGGTATCTCTCCCCCACATGTATGCGTACCTCCTTATCGGCTCGTTGGCGTCTAAAGAGCACGGTGAGAAGATCGCGTTCTCCCTCCGCCGCTTCTCCAGCTCTTCCAGCGCCTTCTTCTTCTCCTCCGCCTTGGGATCGAGCGGCTTGGCGGGCTTCTTCCCCGCCACGTCGGCTATCTTGGGCGCCATCAGAGATTGAGGAAGAAGAAAGTGGTCGAGTCAAGATGCGAAGCACTGGCAGCGGCGGCGGAAGCGGTTCTGGCGTGAGGAAGAAGATGACGCAGGGGAAAGCAGGGGTGAATGAGCGGCGCCTCCTCGCGGTTGCCTTTTTATGGGGAAGGCGCGAGGGGGGCTGGCTCTTCACTATTTACCCATGCCACGTTCTTTTACACGCGCACTACCGCAACAGTCCAAGTTCCCACGACCCGCATTTAATGAGTGGATTGGACGTGCGTCAGGATAACCATCATGACCGAAAATTACAACGGCAGTTTCCCGCCGCGTGTCTATGCATTGTTTGGGCGTAGCCCAACGACACTTCGGACGAGCGTATGGCCCAGGCCCGGGGGCTCCTGTCGATGTATAAAACATGGGTATTTTATACCCTGACTTATGCACAGACAGTAGCAGCCTCCTTGCCGGCCAAACCTTGCCAGGAACCGCCAAGACCGAGATTCAGAGCCCGGTCACAGAAGCCACCACAAAGAAGCTCAAGACGCAGCACTCAACTAATACCGAAGATGAAGACTTTCCTTGCCGGCGAGGCTAAACCGGCAAGGTGAAGACCCGACAAGCTCCGAACCGGCAAGCTTTTGCCAGCCCTCCTACGCTCCACCTCACCACACGGATGTCCACTAGTGGGTGAGGTGTCGACCGAGCAGGCTGTTTGGTAAGGCTTGTCGGGCATGTGTCAGCGCACTGGGAAAGGATTTTCCTTTAATGACACCCGTCCAGGAGGCGTGTCAGAATAATACGAGGTAGCTGGGCAAGCGGTGCAGAAACCTTGTCGGGACTACCTCTCCACATGACACCTCACGGTGCATTTAATGCCTTTGTCCTGAACTGGCAGAGTTAGGTATGATAGCACTGTTTGCTATCTAATCACTATGTAATTACTGTTTTGCCACTATGGTAACCCCTTTGAGCTATAAAAGGAGGGCCAAGGCAACAGTTAGGAGGATTCGGACCCCTTTTCAAACTCAAGCACGCCTCATGTAGCTGCTCCTCCCACCTTACCGGGAGAAGCGCTCCTTCTACTGTGCTCCCACACCATTAATACACCAAAAGCAGGAGTAGGGTTTTAAGCTTCTCAGCGGCCCGAACCTGGGTAAAATCCCTTGCACCCTCCATTGTTCATGCTCTTTGTGCACGTCGATCTCCCCCGCCGAACCACAAGGGGCTGCATGGCCCCATAGATGGTCGTCACAACACGACAGTTTCGTTATTGTCGGATTGAATATTTCAGATTTGAGAACACTTGATGTATGTCTTGCATATGAATACCCGTGGTGACAATGGGGTATTATATTGATTCACTTGATATATGTTTTAGCACTCAACTTCTGGATTCCCGCGGTGACATTGGGGTAATCTATGCATATGGGTTGATGCACGTTTTCATTATCTTTTCTCCGATAGAAACTTTGGGGTGCTCCTTGGAGTTCTTTGTGTGGATTGAATATTATGATTATGAAGTTGTTTGATGCATATCATATAATCAACTCACGGATACTTGTGGTGACATTGGAGTATCTAGGTGACATTAGAGTTGGTTGATGTGTATCATATGGTGTTATTTTAGTATGAACTCTAGGGCTGTTTGTGGCACTTATAGGAATAGCTCAATAGATCGATCGGAAAGGATAACTTTGAGGTGGTTTCGTATCCTACAAACAATTTCTATCTTATGTTCTCCGCTAATAGGAACTTGGGAGTGATTCTTTATTGCACGTTGAGGGATGGTTATATGATCCAATTATATTAGCATTGTTGAGAGATTGCACTAGCGAAAGTATGAACCCTAGGCCTTGTCTTTAAGCATTGCAATACTGTTTGTGCTCACTTTTGTTACTTGCTACCTTGCTGTTTTTATATTTTCAGATTACAAAAACCTATATCTACTATCCATACTACACTTTTATCACCATCTCTTCGCCGAACTAGTGCACCTATACAATTTACCATTGTATTGGGTGTGTTGGGGACACAAGAGATTTCTTGTATTTGGTTGCAGGGTTGTTTGAGAGATACCATCTTCAACCTACGCCTCCCACGGATTGATAAACCTTAGGTCATCCACTTGAGGGAAAATTGCTACTGTCCTACAAAACTCTGCGCTTGGAGGCCCAACACGAGTCTACAAGAACAAGTTGTGTAGTAGACATCAAGCTCTTTTCTGGCGCCGTTGCCGGGGAGGTGAGTGCTTGAAGGTATATCTTTAGATCTTGCAATCGAATCTTTTAGTTTCTTGTTTAGCACTAGTTTGTCTTATAAAAGAAAACTACAAAAAAATGGAATTGAGGTTGCCTCATATTATTCATCTTTATAATGTCTTTCGTGAAAATGATGGAAAGGAAAATTTTGCTCAATTGATAGAAGAAGAATTCAATAAAAAGTTTGGCATAAAATCCATGAATGATGAGCATGATTGCAATGTTGCTAGTATGAATTCTTTGAATATCCATGATGCTAGTGATATGCAAAGCCATAAGCTTGGGGATGCTATGTTTGATGAAGATGAAATTTTTAGTCCCCCAAGTTTTGATGAGAAAATTTATTATGATGAAAGTATGCCTCCTATTTATGATGATTATATTGATAAAAGTGGATTTGGAGAGGTCATGACTTTATTTAATGATGACTCCACTATTGTGGAAGAGGTTTCAATTGATTATGACAACAAAGTTGCTATCTATGATGATTATTGTGATGACATGTATGCTATAAAGAATAATGATAACCATGAAACTTTTCATCATGATTTTAATTTTCAATTGGATTATGCCAATCAAGTATCTCATGATAGTTATTTTGTTGAGTTTGCTCCCACTATTATGAATGAGAATAAATTTGCTTATGTGAAGAGTAATAAAAAATTTATGCTTGTGGATCATGAAATGAATGCTTTATGTGATAGCTATATTGTTGAATTCATTCATGATGCTACTGAAAATTATTATGAGAGAGGGAGATATGCTTATATATATTTCAACAACATCAAGTTTCCTCTCTTTGTGTTGAAAGTTTTGAAGTTATACTTGTTTTGCCTTCCTATGCTAGTTGATTCTTGCTATCATAAACTATTTGCTCACAAAATCCCTATGCATAGGAAGTGGGTTAGGCTTAAATGTGCTAGTTATATGCTTCATGATGCTCTCTTTGTGTTTCAATTCTTTACTTTTATGCGAGCATCATTGAAATCATCATGCCTAGCTAAAAGGCATTAAAGAAAAGCGCTTGTTGGGAGACAACCCAATATTTATACCTACTATTTTTGTATGTTCACATGATTAAGATACTGTATTAATCATGTTTTATATGTTTTCTTTCAATAATGTGCCAAGTAAAACCTTTGGGATAGTGTGGATGCTTGTTGATTTGATTCTGTGCAAAAACAGAAACTTTTGCGTCCAGTACTGGAATTTCTATTCTGTACTGGAGCGTGAAAAAATTCTGAAATTTTTACACAGTATTGGGTTACAAATTCTTTACGTTTTCCTAATTTTTCAGAATTTTTGGAGGTACATAAGTATGGTTTTTAAATCGCTTACTACACGCTGTTCTGTTTTTGACAGATTCTGTTTTCAATTCATAGTTTGCTTGTTTTAATGTTTCCATAGCTTATATTGAGTAATATAAATTGTGGAAATCATAGAATAAAGTCGGCATTATGTGATAAAAATTATGAATCTTGTCTTGATAGTACCTAAGTGGATGATTTATTTTTATCATCCTAACCTATCTCACGAAGTTCCGTTAAGTTTTGTGTGATTGAAGTTTTCAAGTTTTGGGTGAGATATCGATATGAGGAGAATAAGGAGTGGCAATACCCTAAGCTTGGGGATTCCCAAGGCACCCCAAGTTAAAATTCATGGAAGACTCAAGCGCCTAAGCTTGGGGATGCCCCGGAAGGCATCCCCTCTTTCGTCTTCAACACTATCGGTAACCTCACTGTGAGCTATATTTTTATTCGTCACATAATATGAGTTTTGCTTGGAGCATCATTTTCTTCTGTTGATATTTGCTTTGTGTTATCAATAATCATGTTTTGTATATTGTAGTTCAATAAAATGCCAATTATAGCCTTTACCATGCTTAGTTTGCAAGTTCATGTGTTGCTGTTTGAAAACAGAAAGTTTTCTGTTATGTCCAGAATATTCCTGAATAGTCAGAACATGATAAAAATCTGAAATTTTTACACAGTAAGCATGCATGAGTTATATGTCACGTGGTAATTTTTCAGAATTTTTGGAGTTAGGTAAGTATGGATTCTTATTCACACTTTACAGACTGTCCTGTTTTGGCAGATTGCTGTTATAGTTGCATTGTTTGCATATGTTTGCGTGTTTAAAGTTTCTATTTGAGGATAGGAGTATTAAATATGAAGAGACATTTAGTATGCAATATTTAATTATAATTTTTGTGATTTGCTACAGTAGAGAATGTTAAGGTTTTGAGTTGATTTATACTAACTTATCTCACGAGTTCTTGTTGAGTTTTATGTGGATGAAGTTTTTAAGATTAAGAGAAACCGTGATATGAGAGGAATTAAGGAGACACAAGAGCTCAAGCTTGGGGATGCCCAAGGCATCCCAAATTAATATCTCAAGAAGTCTCAAGCATCTAAGTTTGGGGATGCCCCGGTAGGCATCCCACCATTCTTCATCAACAACTATCGGTTAGTCTTGGTTGAGCCTAAGTTTTTTCTTCTTCACATGATATGTGCTATCCTTGGAATGTCATTTTATTTTGTTTTCTTTGCTGTTTGAATAAAATACTTAAGATCTGAAATTTTTAAATGAAAGAGAGTCCTCACATAGCTACCTATTTACTTAACTACTCATTTGATCTTCACTTATATCTTTTTGGAGTAGTTTGTCATTTACTCTTGTGCTTCACTTATATCCTATGAGTAAATTGTGAAAGAATTGAATATCATAAAGTTGAAATTTTATATGCTTCATATGCTTGTCCCATGGAGAGTAGTGACTTCACATACAAGAAGTATAAGTGGTAAAATTTATTGAAAGTTAACAAGCATAGCATTGGTCACTTGAACAATTCATGAAAGAATTTTGAAGGAAGAGAAATTTCACATATAAATATACTATATTGGACATCTTCTATGATTTTGAGCCTCCATTAATTATTTTCAAGCTTGATCAAGTAGTTGACGTTGGACAAGGAAGACAACGTAATGAGTTATGTTTGTTTATATTCACATAGAAGTTATATTGTCATGGATCCTCTAACATGTGGTGCTTGCTTATGATCTTTTGCTAGCCAAAAATTCGTACTAAGTAGAGATACTAATTGTGCATCCAAAAACCCTTAAACCCAGTTTCTTGCCATGAGTGTCCACCATATCTACCTATGGGTTGAATAAGATCCTTCAAGTAAGTTGTCATCGGTGCAAAAAGCAATAAAAATTGCTCCTAAAATATGTATGATCTTTTATTGCAAGGGAAAATAAGTGTTGTACGAACTTGTGATGGTAAAGAAATAAAAGCGACGGACTACATAATAAAGGTTGCTATCACAAGGGGCAATATAACGTGACGTTCCTTTGCATTAAGAGCTTGTGCATCCAATAACAAAAAGCGCATGACAACCTCTGCTTTCCTCTGCGAAGGGCCTATCTTTTACTTTTCTATATTTACTTTTCTGTATTTACTTTTATGCAAGAGTCATTAAATGTTCATCCCTATTCCGCTCTATTTATTCTTTAGTTGGCAAGCATTATGTGGTAGGGAAAGATCCAGGCACATATATCCAGTTGAATATAGGTGATCATGAGTTATTATTGTTGACATTATCCATGAGATAAATAAGTTGGGAGGCAAAACATTAAGCCCCTATCTTCCTATGTGTACTGAAACGGTTTGTTCTAAAAATATGCTTTGAGTGTCAGCAATCATGGAAGACTAAAATATGGTTGAGTATGTGGAATTTGCTAGACCAAATCTCTTACATAGACCCTTCCTAAAATTAAGATGAATTGCAATTGTTTGATGACTGAGAACATAGTTTGTTAGTTTTCAAGAAAGTTTATGGCCTATACTTTAAACATGTGAATAGCTTGCTACTTGATCATGAGAAGTTTTATGAGATGAGCTACTGATTATGATATATATTGATGCTAGAAAAAGTGATTGAAATTATCATTGATCAAACTTATGCACTATGCTAGCATTCACACTTCATGAATTATTTCTTTTATCATTTACCTACTCGAGGACGAGCAGGAATTAAGCTTGGGGATGCTGATACGTCTCCAACGTATCTATAATTTATGAAGTATTCATGCCATGTTTATTATAGTTTTGTATGATTTTGGTGCACTTTTATATGGCTTTTATATGATTTTCATGGACTAACATATTGACCTAGTGCCCAGTGTCAGTTGTTGTTTTCTGCTTGTTTTTGGTTTTCCAGAAAATCTATATCAAATGAAGTCCAAATGCAGCGAAACTTTTTGACGATTTTTTCTGGAACATAAGAGACATTAGAAGCTTCGGGAGGTGGCCAGAAGACCCACCGGGGCCCCACGAGCCACCAGGTCACGCCACCCCCCCCCTTAGGCATGCCCTGGTGCCTCGTGGGCCCCCTGTGGCCCTTCTTCGCGTGATTCCAATGCCAAAAAATCATATATATTTAGAAACCGCCGAAAGTTAACATAGATGAGTTTTTACGCCGCCACAAGCTTCTGTACCTCCACGATCTAATCTACAGCCCTTTTCTGGCACCCTGCTGGAGGAAATCATCACCGAAGGCCATCTTCATCATCCCGGCGGTCTCCATGACGAGGAGGGAGTAGTTCACCCTCGGGGCTGAGGGTTTGTACCAGTAGCTATGTGTTTTATCTCTCTCTCGCGCGCGCGTTCTTGATTTGGCACGATCTTGATGTACCGCGAGCTTTGTTAATATAGTTGGATCATATGGTGTTTCTTCCCTCTCTATCCTTGTTGTGATGAATCGAATATTTTCCCTTTGAGGTTTCGTTATTGTCCGATTGAATATTTCAGATTTGAGAACACTTGATGTATGTCTTGCATATGAATACCCGTGGTGACAATGGGGTATTAGATTGATTCACTTGATATATGTTTTGGCACTCAACTTGCGGATTCCCGCGGTGACATTAGGGTAATCTATGCATATGGGTTGATGCACGTTTTCATTATCTTTTCTTCGATAGAAACTTTGGGGTGCTCCTTGGAGTTCTTTGTGTGGATTGAATATTATGATCATGAAATTTTCGATCTCACCGAAACCTGGTCTTGCCCTTGCCATTGCACTTTGGTCTCACCGAGAAGGTTATATCGGTCCCACCGAAAAGCCTAACGTTCATGTATTTTACACTAGTCAGTCTCACCGAGATTTTCATATCGGTGTCACCGAGTTGGGTCAAAGACTTGTAACAGTTGGATTTGAGGTGAAGGCTATATATACCCCTCCACCACCCTCTTACCAAGTAAGAGAGCCATCAGAACGTGCCTACATTTCCACCATACGATTTCTGAGAGAGAACCACCTACTCATGTGTTGAGATCAAGATATTCCAATCCAACCATTTGAACCTTGATTTCTAGCCTTTCCCAAGTTGCTTTCCACTCAAATCTTTCTTCCACCAAATCCAAATCTGTGAGGAACTGTTTGAGTGTTGGGGAGACTATCATTTGAAGCACAAGAGCAAGGAGTTCATCATCAACACACCATCTAATACCTTTTGTAGAGTGGTGTCTCCTAGATTGGTTAGGTGTCACTTGGGAGCCTCCAAGATCATGTGGAGTTGAACCAAGGAGTTTGTAAGGGCAAGGAGATCGCCTACTTCGTGAAGATCTACCCCGAGTGAGGCTAGTCCTTCGTGGACGGAAGCCATGGTGGAATAGGCAAGGTTGCTTCTTCGTGGACCCTTCGTGGGTGGAGCCCTCCTTGGACTCGCGCAACCGTTACCCTCCATGGGTTGAAGCCTCCATCAACGTGGACGTACGATAGCACCACCTATCGGAACCACGCCAAAAATCATCGTGTCTTCATTGCATTTGATATCTCCTATCCCCTCCTTTACTTACATGTGCAATGTTTTACTTTCCGCTGCAACACTCTTAGAATTGCATGTGTAGGGTGTTACTTGACTTGGTATACTTGCTAAAATCTGCCCACAACTAAAATTGGGAAAAGGATAGATTTTTATTTGGTCAAGTAGTCTAATCACCCCCCTCTAGACATACTTTCGATCCTACAAGTGGTATCAGAGCTTTGGTCTCCATTGCATTGGTTTCACAACCTAGGAGAGTATGGCGTCTAGTGAGGGTAACTATCACCGTAGAGATCCATATTTTGATGGTACAAACTTTGCTAGTTGGAAGCATAAGATGAAAATGCATATTCTTGGTCATAACCCCGCCATTTGGGCTGTTGTTCGTTTTGGCTTGCAAGGTGAATTCTTTGAGGATGGTAAAGAACCAGATCGTGAAGCAACTGCGGAAGAATTGAAGATGTTGCAATACAATGCTCAAGCTTATGACATTCTCTTCAACGGTTTGTGCCCCGAGGAGTTCAACAAGATCAGCCGCCTCGAGAATGCAAAGGAAATTTGGGATACTTTGGTTGATATGCATGAGGGTACTGAGTCTGTCAAGGAATCCAAGTTGGATGTGCTTCAAAGTGAACTTGACAAGTTCAAGATGAAGGACGGTGAAGGAGTTGCTGAAATGTACTCTAGGCTTGCTCTCATCACAAATGAGATTGCCGACTTAAGAAGTGAAGAGATGACTGACAAATTCATCATCAAGAAGATCCTTAGAGCTTTGGATGGAAAATATGATACCGTGTGCACATTGATCCAAATGATGCCAAATTACAAAGATCTCAAGCCTACGGAAGTCATTGGAAGGATTGTTGCTCATGAGATGTCACTCAAGGAGAAAGAGGAGCTACACAACAAATCAAGTGGTGCTTACAAAGCCTCAACCGATGCTCCCACAACTTCAAGTGACAAGCTAGTATCTAATGAAGAGATAAGCCTAATGGTGAATGATGTCTACTACACAACTTATTCTTGTAGACTCGTGTTGGGCCTCCAAGCGCAAAGTTTTGTAGGACAGTAGCAATTTTCCCTCAAGTGGATGGCCTAAGGTTTATCAATCTGTGGGAGGTGTAGGATGAAGATGGTCTCTCTCAAACAACCCTGCAATCAAATACAAGAAATCTCTTGTGTCCCCAACACACCCAATACAATGGTAAATTGTATAGGTGCACTAGTTCGGCGAAGAGATGGTGATACAAGTGTAGTATGGATAGTAGATATAGGTTTTTGTAATCTGAAAATAAAAAACAGCAAGGTAGCAAGTCGTAAAACGGAGCACAAACGGTATTGCAATGCTTAGAAACAAGGCCTAGGGTTCATACTTTCACTAGTGCAATCTCTCAACAATGCTAACATAATTGGATCATATAACAATCCCTCAACGTGCGACAAAGAATCACTCCAAAGTTCCTATTAGCGAAGAACATAAGATAGAAATTGTTGTAGGGTACGAAACCACCTCAAAGTTATCCTTTCCGATCAATCTATTGAGCCATCCCTATAAGTGTCACAAACGGCCCTAGAGTTCGTACAAAAATAACACCATATGATACGCATCAACCAACTCTAATGTCACCTAGATACTCCAATGTCACCACAAGTATCCGTGAGTTGATTATTCAATATGCATCAAACAATTTCAGATCATAATATTCAATCCACACAAAGAACTTCAAAGAGTGCCCCAAGATTTCTACCGGAGAAAGTAGGATGAAAACGTGCATCAACCCCTATGCATAGATTACCCCAATGTCACCTCGGGAATCCGCGAGTTGAGTGCCAAAACATATATCAAGTGAATCAATATAATACCCCATTGTCACCACGGGTATTCATATGCAAGACATACATCAAGTGTTCTCAAATCCATAAAAGTATTCGATCCGATAATAGTGAAACCTCAAAGGTAAAAACTCAATTCATCACAACAAGATAGAGAGGGAGAAACACCATATGATCCAACTATATTAACAAAGCTCGTGGTACATCAAGATCGTGCTAAATCAAGAACACGAGAGAGAGATCAAACACATAGCTACCAGTACATACCCTCAGCCCCGAGGGTGAACTACTCCATCCTCATCATGGAGACCGCCGGGATGATGAAGATGCCCCCGGTGATGATTCACCCCCTCCAGCAGGGTGCCGGAATGGAGCTTCGGATGAGATCGCTTCAGAACAGGGGCTTGCGACGGCGTAAAAACTCATCTAGGTTAACTTTCGGGGGTTTCTGAATATATATGATTTTTTAGCGTTGGAATCACGCAAAGAGGTGCCACAGGGGGCCCACGAGGCACCAGGGCGCGCCTGGGGGGGTGGCGCGCCCTGGTGGCTTGTGGGGCCCCTGTGGGTCTTCTGCTGCTCCCCCAAAGCTTCCTGTGTCTTTTTCCTTCCAGAAAAAATCATCAAAAAGTTTTGCTGCATTTGGACATCATTTGATATGGATTTTCTGGAAAACAAAAAATAAGCAGAAAACAGCAACTGGCACTGGGCACTAGGTCAATATGTTAGTCCATACAAATCATATAAAAGCCATATAAAAGTGCACCAAAATCATACGAAACTATAATAATTATGGCATGAACACTTCATAAATTATAGATACGTTGGAGACGTATCAGCATCCCCAAGCTTAATTCCTGCTCGTCCTCGAGTAGGTAAATGATAAAAGAAATAATTTATGAAGTGTGAATGCTAGCATAGTGCATAAGTTTGATCAATGATAATTTCAATCACTTTTCCTAGCATCATAATAGCAACTCTTTCTCATAAAACTCAACATGATAAAGTAGCAATCAATTCACATGTTATGGTTCAAACAATGCATTCTCTTGAAACTTAACAACCTATGTTCTTAGTCACCAAACAATTGCAATTCAACTTATCTTCAACAAAGTCTAAGTAAGAGCTTCACATACTCAATTATCATTTAGTCTTCTATGATTGCTAGTACTCAAAGCATATTTTTAGAACAAATAGCATCCATCGAACACAGAGAAAGATAGGGGCTTAATGTTTCGCCTCCCAACTTATTTATCATAGAGATAATTGTCAACAATAATAATTCATGATCAAATATATTTGAATGGATATATGTGCCTGGATCTTTCCCCACCACATGATGCTTGCCAACTAGAGAATAATTAAGGTTGAAATGAGAAGTAATACTATTCACTCTTGCATAAAAGTAAATACATAAAGTAAAAGATAGGCCCTTCGCAGAGGGAAGCAGAGGTTGTCATGCGCTTTTTATTTTTGGATGTGCAAGCCCTTAATGCAATGGAACGTCACGTTATATTGCCCCTTGTGATAGCAAACTTTATTATGCAGTCCGTCGCTTTTATTTCTTTACCATCACAAGTTCGTACAACGCTTATTTTCCCTTGCAATAAAAGATCATACATGTTTTAGGAACAATTTTTATTGCTTTTTGCACCGATGACAACTTACTTGAAGGATCTTATTCAATCCATAGGTAGATATGGTGGACACTCATGGGAAGAAACTGGGTTTAATGGTTTCTGGATGCACAAGTAGTATCTCTACTTAGTATGATTTTTTGGCTAGCAAAAGATCCTAAGCAAGCACCACATGTTAGAGGATCCATAACAATATAACTTCTATGCAAATATACCCAAACATAACTCATTACGTTGTCTTCCTTGTCCAACTTCAACTAATTTGCTCAGGTTTGAAAATAATTAATGGGTATTCACAATCATAAAATATGTCCAAGATAATATATTTATATGTGAAAGTTCTCTTCTTTATACTAATCATTCATGAATTGCTTGTATGACCAATATTGTGATTGTCAAGCTTCAATAGATCTCACTTTCTAAACCCAATGTGAAGCTACTACTAGGGATGATACAAGAATATGAAGCTTATATTATTTCAACTTTATGATATTAAATTCTTTCAATAATTTACTCATAGGATATAAGCGAAGAACAAGAGTAAATGACAAACTACTCCAAAAAGATATAAGTGAAGACCAAATGAGCAGTTAAGTAAATAGGTAGCTATGTGAGGACTCTCTATCATTTAAAAAATTCAGATCTTAAGTATTTTATTCAAACAGCAAAGGAAACAAAATAAAATTACATTCCAAGAATAGCACAACTCATGTGAAGAAGCAAAAACTTAGGCTCAACCAAGACTAACCGATAATTATTGATGAAGAAAGGTGGGATGCCTACCGGGGCATCCCCAAGCTTAGATGCTTGAGACTTATTGAAATATTATATTGGGATACCTTGGGCATCCCCAAGCTTGAGATTTTATGTCTCCTTAATTCCTCTCATATCAAGGTTTCCCTAAATCTTAAATACTTCATCCACACAAAACTCAACAAGAACTCGTGAGATAGGTTAGTATAAATCAACTCAAAACCTTAACATTCTCTACTGTAGAAAATTACTAAAATTATAATTAAACATTGCATACTAAATGCCTCTGCATATTTAATACTTCTATCCACAAATAGAAACATTAAACAAGCAACATATGCAAACAATGCAACAATAACCGAAATCTGCCAAAACAGAACTGTCTGTAAAGGGGGAATAAGAATTCATACTTACCTAACTCCAAAAATTCTGAAAAATTACCACGTGACAGAGAACTCATGCATTCTTTCTGTGTAAAAATTTCAGATTTTTATCATGTTCTGACTATTCAGGAATATTCTGAACATAACAGAAAACTTTCTGTTTTCAAACAGCAACACATAAACTTGCAAACTGGGCATGGTAAAGGCTATAATTGGCATTTTATTGAACTAAAAGATACAAAACATGATTATTGATATCAGCAAGCAAATATCAACAAAATAAAATTATGCTCCAAGTAAAACTCATATTATGTGACGAATAAAAATATAGCTCCAAGTGAGGTTACCGATAATGTTGAAGACGAAAGAGGGGATGCCTTCCGGGGCATCCCCAAGCTTAGTTGCTTGGGTATTCCTTGAATATTACCTTGGGGTGCCTTGGGCATCCCCAAGTTAGGGTATTGCCGCTCTTTATTCTCCTCATATCGATATCTCACCCAAAACTTGAAAACTTCAATCACACAAAACTTAACGGAACTTTGTGAGATAGGTTAGTATGATAAAAATAAATCATCCACTTAGGTACTGTCAAGACAAGATTCATAATTGTTCTCACATAATTCCTACTGTATTATATCATTTCCACAATTTATATTACTCAATATAAGCTATGGAAACACTAAAACAAGCAAACTATGCATCGAAAACAGAATCTGTCAAAAACAGAACAGCATGTAGTAAGTGATTTAAAAACCATACTTCTGTACCTCCAAAAATTCTGAAAAATTAGGACAACGTAAAAAATTTGTAACCCAATACTTTGTAAAAAAATTATAATCTTCTCACGCTCTAGTACAGAATAGAAATTCTAGCACTGGACGCAAAAGTTTCTGTTTTTGCACAGAATCAAATCAACAAGCATCCACACTATCCCAAAGGCTTTACTTGGCACATTATTGAAAGAAAACATATAAAACATGACTACTACAGTATCTTAATCATGTGGACACACATAAACAGTAGGTATAAGTATTGGGTTGTCTCCCAACAAGTGCTTTTCTTTAAAGCCTTTTAGCTAGGCATGATGATTTCAATGATGATCGCATAAAAGCAAAGAATTGAAACATAATGGGAGCATCATGAATCATATGTTCCTCTCTCATAATAATTTTCAGTAGCATCATGAATTGATTCATCAATATAGCTATCACATAAAGCATTCTTTTCATGATCCACAAGCATAGAATTTTTATTACTCTCCACATAAGCAAATTTCTTCTCATCAAACATAGCATCCCCAAGCTTGTGGCTTTGCATATCATAAGCATAATCACTTTCATCATTAATAGTATGAATAGCACCAATAGTATAATAATTATCATCATAATTTTCTAAGTTGGTGCCAAAAAGATTCTCAAGATTATAAGAAGTATCATTATCTTCCTAATCATAATTATCACAACAAGTAATAGGTATAATAAAATCATCATCAAGTGTATCATCTTCCATAAGTATTTTTGATTCATTCTCATGAGGCACAACAATAATAGGAGCAACATTATTTGGGATAAATACCTTTTTACCTGTACTTTTCCTTCTTTTCTTTTTCTTTACCACATTATGTGTGGGTTTATTTAATTCTTCCATGCTTCTTATTGAAGAGATTGGTTGGATAGGAAGCTCCTCCTTGTTACCTGTTTCATCATGAGAGAAAATAGGAGGGAAAGGGGGAATCTTTACCCTTCCATTAGTATTTCTTTTATATTCTATTTGTTTTCCCGTTTTTCTATAGTTGAGTATATAAGCATTCTCATTGCAATTTACCACACAAAACGTATAGATTTCCTTTAGATTAGTTTCAATGCCATCCGTGAGAATGAATACTTCAAACCAACTATTTTTATGTGTCAATTCTTCACACCCCAAAAATAGAATACGCTCATTATAAAGTTCAAGGGTGGTCAAGTTATTGCAATATTTGGCCATGATTTGATCGTGAAAAAGTATGCATTGAAAATTAAGATGAGCAACCTTATTGCAAAGTTCACAAGTAATGGAATAAAGAGAGCATAATTTCGTAGCAAATTTATCTATCACTTTGAGCAAAAAATTGGTTCTATCATATTTATGCTTCTTAACAAAGCTCGCGGTACATCAAGATCGTGCCAAATCAAGAACACGAGAGAGAGAGAGAGATCAAACACATAGCTACTAGTACATACCCTCAGCCCCGAGGGTGAACTACTCCCTCCTCGTCATGGAAACCGCCGGGATGATGAAGATGGCCTCCGGTGATGATTCCCCCCTCCAGCAGGGTGCCGGAACGGAGCTCCAGATGAGATCGCTTCGGAACAGAGGCTTGCGGCGGCGTAAAAACTCATCTAGGTTAACTTTCGGGGGTTTCTGAATATATATGATTTTTCAGCGTTGGAATCACGCAAAGAGGTGCCACAGGGGGCCCACGAGGCACCAGGGCGCGCCTGGGGGGTGGCGCGCCCTGGTGGCTTGTGGGGGCCCCTGTGGGTCTTCTGCTGCTCCCCCGAAGCTTTTTGCGTCTTTTTCCTTCCAGAAAAAATTGTCAAAAAGTTTCGCTGCATTTGGACTTCATTTGATATGGATTTTCTGGAAAACCAAAAACAAGCAGAAAACAGCAACTGGTACTAGGCACTAGGTCAATATGTTAGTCCATACAAATCATATAAAAGCCATATAAAAGTGCACCAAAATCATACAAAACTATAATAAACATGGCATGAATACTTCATAAATTATAGATATGTTGGAGACGTATCAGTGAAAAGTTCAACAAGTTTTACAAGAGCAAAGGGGAAAAAAGAAGCTCAAGCTCAAGACACTATGAGAAAAGATCATCAAGTCGTGACCGAAATTGCTATAATTGTGGAAGACCCGGACACTATTCCAATGAGTGTATGGCACCTCACAAGAAAAGAGACGATTCACCAAGAGGAAGACATAAAAGAGATGAATCACCTCACAAGGAGAGAAGGAGTAGGGATGATCGTTATGAATGAAGATCTTCTCGAAGAAGCAAGGATTCGGAAAGGAAGGACAAGTCATCCAAGTGCTACACAAGAATAAGACATCAAGCTCATGTTGGTGAATGGATTTCCGGCTCCGACTCCGACAACCACTCCGAGAGAAGTTATTACTCCGACTCCTACTATAGTCAAGATGAAGGTGTTGCCGGACTTGCTCTCGTATCCTCCAACTCCTATGATCTATTTGCTTCACCAAATGAAGGAATTGGAAGATGCTTCATGGCAAAAGGCCCCAAGGTATCACACCCCGAATATTTTGACTTCAATAGTGATGAGGATGATTTGCTTGGTGATGATGATTTACTTGTTGATAAGACAAGTAATGTGAGCTACAATGAAAATGCTAGTAATCATAGTCAAGAGGAAATGAATGACAATGCTATGAAGGATATTGAGCATCTAACTAAAGAACTAAACACTCTTAAGTTAGCTCATGAAACAACTCAAGAGGATCATAGAGAGCTTTTAAGATCTCATGAGAAGCTACGCTTCGAGAAGCTAAATTTAGAGCAAGAGCATGAGTTTCTTAAAGCTATCAATGATGATCTTCGAAAGAAGAGTTCTTCATATCTTGCCAAATGTTTACTCTTGTCTACCTTCATGCCCCAAGTTAAATCTAAGCAAACTAGTAACAAGGGTAAAAAGGGTTCTACCTCTAGTAGTAACAATAACAATGCTAAGTCCAATGTTGTTACTTCTAGTAGTTCTATTGATTCCACTAATGATTCTCTTAGCCAAGTTACACTTGAGCAAGAAAATGATTTATTGAAAGGAATTATAGAAAAGCGTGTCTACAAGAGCCTTGCCGGGAGTAAGCAATTTGAGGAAATTGTGCGCAAGCAAGGAAGGCACTGGAAGAACCAAGGTATTGGTTTTGAACGAAAGTTCAATGCCAATGGAGTTGAGTGGGAGCAAGATCAATGCCCCAAGACGAAGTTTGTTCCTCAACAAGAGAAGTAGGATCCTACTTCTTTCAAGGGGACACAAGCTCAAGACGATCTTCCATCTCAAGACCACAAGCTAAAAGGCAAGGACAAGCTTCAAGAAGAGATTGACTCATTTGAAGGACCACCTCAAGCTTTGGTCAAGTGGGTTCCAAAGGCTTCATCAAGTTCTACTTTATCAAGTGCTACCACAACTCCAAGGATTCCCATCAAGTTGATGTGGGTCCCAAAGAAGAAGAACTAGAGAGTTCTTGAGGGTAACTCCGCCAACAAACTTCACTCACATTCTTTTATGGCAAGAATTTGTGCAACCAACTTCAACATCTTGCACTAGTTCATGGAGTCACAAACCCTCTTATTGGTAAGGCAAGGGACAAGGTATTCAATGCATTCATGGACATCATCGTATGTGCACTTCACTCTATGTCTATGGATATCCTTGTATGTTCCTTGTGTGGGACTAACCCATGTAGGTGTTGAAAGTGCAAAACTCCAAGGATTGCTCCCAACTCTTGATGGTCAACATCAACATTGAGCATCCACATCTACAACTTCTACATAAAGTCATCATCGACAAAACCCAAGGTTAGTTCATCCCTCCTTGGGGGGATATCACATCTAGGGGGAGCTTTACTCTAAGACTTGAGTCAAAGCAACTCTAATGGTGTGAACACATTAATGCTTTATGTAAAAGTGGTAACCCCACTTGTGCTTAAACGATGAGTATGACCTATGATCAAATGTTCTCATTTGGATCCTAAGTCAATATACTCATATATAGATAACAATGTCATCGCCCATTGCTTGATAGTTGCTAGAATTGGTTGTGCATGTTTGACACATATTTCATTTGCTATCTTATTGTGTGAGCATGTTGATTTGCATATTTCTCATTCCAGGATATCCATTTGTAGTTTGATTGATTTGGTTTTATTTGGCCAGATGGATGTAAAAGAATGCCTAAGCACCCTCTCTAGCTATCTATCTCAACTCATCTAAATTATTTCTTGCTATATCACAAAAACTTGAACAAGTCTCTATCGGACCCTCTGGGTGAGGAGCACTCGGAGCCACTGATCCATTTAGGGCTGACCTCCAAAACCTTCTAAGTGCCCTTTCGGCCAGACCAAAACACAACCATTCGGTCTCACCGAAAACACTTGGACTGATCTGATTTTCAATCTCGGAGAAACCGATTTAGAATTCTCGGTCTCACCGAAGCGATGCGCTCACAGCAGTTATTCACTTAGGTGCCACCGATTGTTTTCACTCGGTCTCACCGACAGCACATGGGTATATATATGTCCGTGACTCGTACGTTGAAAATTTCTTCAATCGTCATGTTCCCGCACCCCATTGCTGTCGTCGCCCTGGTCCACGGATCGTCGCCTTTGTCTCCAGCGCGCCCTCGCCGCCGGATCCCGTCGCCGTTAATGGCATTCATCACCGCCGTTGCCGCCGTAGAGGATCTCCACCAAGTTAGGGTGAGATTCGATCCTCTAGTGCTTCAAATTTCCGATTCTATGCACTAGAGCTATTGCGCCCGCAATTATCACAAGGATTGAAACTTCTATTCCAGCAAACTCCGTAGAGATTGATTTTGAACTTTAGGGTTAGGGTTGCTCAAATTTTATCTCGGATTGACCGAATTAAAAGACTCGGGCTCACCGATTTGGCTTTTGGCCATTGCACTCAGTACACATCGGTGCCGCCGAGATGTATTGGTCGGTGAAACCAAATCTAAAGTTTCAGTAGAACCCCAGCGCTTCGGAGAGACCGGGACACACATCGGTCTAACCAAAATAGTGTGGCCAAGTCTCTGTTGCTGCTTTCGGTGCTACCGAGACCATCAAATCGGTGAATCCGAAATACTTTCTATGAAAACCTAAAACTGAAGTTTGGATTCAAATTGTTTCCAAAATGCTGTGTTTTTGTGATGCTCATCTACTCCACTCTACCCCATCTACTTCACGGGTGCAGGTGTCAAGATATCTGATGCTAGTGATAGCCAGAACAGGACAGAGCAGGAGGCTGAGCTGAGTGCAGGGTCAAGTCCTGAGGGAAGCTACTATGAAGGAGAAAGAAGCTCACCAGAATTGCCAAAGGCAGCCACCAGGACAAGGAAGAAGAAAAATTCTGATGATGATGATGAGGATTTTGCTGCTGAGGAAGCTACCTCTAAGAAGAAGAAACAATATGTTGTTGCAAAAGAGTTTGGCACCAAGAAAAAGAGAGGTGTCACAAGGAAGGTTTCTGCCTCTACTGCAGCCAAGAGAGGCATAACACTCACACTTGAGTAGCCAAGTGATTCAGAAGCAAAAGCTCCAGGGAAGAAGAGAGAAAGGAAGCAGACAGCACATGTGATTTTCAGGCCTACATCCATGAGAAGGGATGATGCTACAGATGAGGAAGCTGATAATCCACCTCCTCCCAAGCAACAGAAGCTTATGGGAGATGCCATCAAGACAGCTGCTCCTTCCAAGGCCAAGCTTGCAGCAACAAAGCCAAAGAGGACTACCAGAGATGTTCCAGCCAGTGAGAAGAACAAGGCCCCAGTGCCTGAGAGAGAAGAAGAGGAAGAGGAAGAAGCCCAAGTGCTCATGAAGCTAAGGCCCAAGTTGCCAGAACACAATGATGCTCACCCAGTAGCTGAGAATATGAAGAAGAGAAAAGATGCTGGTCTCAGGAAATAGAGGGAATCAGACCCCTATTCAGTCAAGAGGAGGACTGCAGTTGACTATAGATTCCACACCAAAGAGCAACAAGATTTCTATGAAACAGTGTTGCTTGACAAGAAGCCAATTGTCAGTGATATGAAATGGGTGGACTGGAAGTATATTGATGCAAATGAAGATCACTTTCCCCATGTTCATGAGGACTTCAGATCTATTGATCTTGATGAGTTCATTGGAAAGAAGCTGACTAGCTGGAATGATGAGATGATTATGCACTTTTACTCTACAGGTCATTTCTACCCCAATGGGAGGATTGTCTGGATGACAGAGGGTGTCAGGTATCAATCCAGTGTACAAGAGTGGGCCACATTGCTTGGTGTGCCAGAAGCTGAAGAAAATGACATTGATGTGTATGCTAAGTCCAAGATGGGTCATAATTCCATGGCAAACCTGTACATAGAGATTTCGGAGAAGGAGAAGGAGAATCACAAGCTTGGTTCAGTATACTATCTGCTTACAGGGCTTGCTACATCCAACACAATCATGAGGCATACCTTGATGCCCAAATCAAGAGATGAAAGGATGATCAGAGGACACTCCATCAACATGCTGCATCACATAGACCAACACGAGAGGATTAAAGTGATGGATCTCATAGTTGAAACTATCAAGAGGACAGTTGTTGATCAAAAAAGGTCTTATGGATTTTACCCTCATATCTAGATGGTCATCAACTCCAAGGGTGCAAACAAGTCTTTTCAGCTAGATCATAAACATTTGCCACTTCGCCTAGAATTTGAGGACAACACAATCACTATGGATGCATCACATCCTACCTCAGTCGAAGCACAGGCTAGTGCAGAAACTGCAAGAACTTCCAGGCCTAGTGTTCCACCTGCCCCAGTGCTGAAAACCAAGGATCAGATACAACATCTTCTACAGGCCACTCAGAGAATTGAGAAGAGTTTGGCTGACATGGCTGCAAATCAGAAGAGCCTTGAGAGGATTGTTGAGACAAAATTTCATGACCTAGATGTTAAGGTCACAGAGATCCAGACAGTGGTTGAGACACTGAAGTCTCAAGTGGATGAAGTTAGGAAGGGCACCAGCAGTGATGATGAAGAGCATCAGGGCACAGGTCTTCCTACGACAACTCAGTTCCAGAGGATGCCCAGATCTGCTGCTCTGCCAGTCACTTCTAGAGCCACAGTCTCTGCCCCTGCTACTACTGCCACAGTTCCATCTTCAGCCCCTCCAGTATCAACACCTCCAGCTCCTCAGACATCCACAGAGATCTTCGCAGATGCACTTATCTCCACTCCAACAACGTCTACACACACCGGCACTGCAAGTCAGAGGACTTCATCACCAGGAGCCACCGGAGATCAAGCCTAGAGCGACGATTAGCTCTATACTTATTTGAACTTTTTGGTACTCATTGCCAAAGGGGGAGAATTTGTATAGATCATTAGGCTTCGAGAGCGAGTGCTTTGCTTTTGTTCGTTTGTCTTTTTGAGATTCTTGCTACTTGGTTTATTGCTTTGTTTGATGCTTGTATGAGATACTACATTATTGTGTGCTTGATCATACCGTACATTATTGCTATGCTTGCTTGAATATCCATTTGCATGCTCTTGTATGATCATTCACTTGTTTGGTTGGTGATGAGTGCTAATTGCTATGCAATCTTATCATTTTGAGCGCTCCACCAAGATGTATGTGACATGGAAGAGTAACCCACTATCCTAATCGATTGTGCATTTGCATTCAAACGCAAATTTTAAATAATGCACAAATTTAGGGTGAGCTCTTACTTATCACATACTTCTCAAAGCGATGATATATTTCATTGATTATATCATTTGTCAAAGCTTTGATCTATATGTTGTCATCAATTACCAAAAAGGGGGAGATTGAAAGTGCAACTATTCCCCGGGAGGTTTTGGTAATCAATAACAACATATCCATCATTGATCTAATTCTTATTGCTAGTATATTTCAGAGAAGATCAATGATTGGCATGGCAAGGATTCATGGATGTGGACCCCTCAAAATGCTAAGGACAAAGATTGGCAAAGCTTCAAGATTCTACATTTTTGGTTAAGTGATCCAAGATCACATTGAGTCCATAGGAAAAGCCAATACTATTAAAAGGGGATGAGGTTTTGGTTATGACTCAGTTGCTCAAATGCTTAGTGATATTGCTCCAAAACTCTCAAATATTTCTTCACTTCTGTCGGTGTAAAAATCGGCAGACCTCGGGGTAGGGGGTTCCAAGCTGTGGATCTCGGATGGATGGTAACAAGAACAAGGAGACGATGTTTACCCAGGTTCGGGCCCTCTTGATGGAGGTAAAACCCTACGTCCTGCTCTTGTTTATATCAATAGAGATGTATCAAGTACAGAGTTGATCTACCTCGAGATCATAGGATATGTTCTAGTTCTAGGGCTAGGTGAATGAGATTGTGTTGAGATCCCCTCTAAGGGCTAAACCCTTTGGCTTATATACACGCCAGGTAGGGCATCTAAGGTTACAAGGTTGGTATCTAGGCGTGGCAGCGGTAGGAGGAGTCTTGTAGTATACGTCAAGTCTTCGGCAGATATAATCTTGATCTCTCCTCTCGCGTGTATCTTCCGGAGTCCATCTTGATAAGAATGAGGGCCCACTGGCCCAGCCCGAGGAATATGGGCCGACTAGGTTAGTACCCCCTAGTCTAGGACGCCGTCGGTAGCCCCCGAACTGGTCTTCTACGCTGAGCACGATCTCTTCAACGGAAGTAACTTCGGATCCGAAGTCCTTGGCTTGACAGACGAGTTCCCTTTCGTGATTCCAGATCTCTTAACCGTCTTTCCAAGGAGCGGTGTCTTGAAAATGAGGTTTAGCCGAGTTCTCTCCCCATCCGGGGTCGTGAGTTTACTTAACCTTGAAGGCTAGCCACCTAGGTGCGAACAGTACCTCATAGCCTGACAACTTTATCGAAGCGGCGCTACCTACGACGGGTCAGGCAGTTACTGCCCACCTCAAATCGTGGTTCGAGGCCACCCTTTTACTGATGCGTCCCATCGAGGTGGAGATCGTACCCGTATTCTCAGGGATATCATCAAGATTTTGTTTCTACCCATGCGTACAATGGCATCTTTTGCGGGGAGGAGTGGCATTTTTACCGGCGCGGCGAGGGGACTCTTGGCCTTTCAGCAGCCTATAAGAGTAAAAAGATAATAGAGCCAGTAATCACACTCCCATTTCCCCTGCCTTCTGCCTCCTCGAGCTCAAGCGCCTAGATCCAATCTCTCCCTCCTCCTCCTTTGCGCCTCCGAGCTTCCCCATTCAGCCATGGCCGACACCCTAAAAGGGCACTGGGGGCTCCATCATGACGGAGAGCACTATCCTGGAGCTGCATAACGCGGGGTACATCCCCGCCAACGTTGCCGCCCGTGCTCCCGACGCCAACCAGCAGGTGCCCGCTCCTAACCCAGGGGAGCGGTTAGTCTTTATCCCTCACCTCATCAGAGGTTTAGGGTTCCCTGTGACGCCCCCGACTTAATCGTGCACTAATCATACACGCAAATGCACATGATCAAGCCTAAGGACTCACTTGAAGATATCACAACACATCTCTAAACACAAATAAAAGTCATACAAGCTTTATATTACAAGCCAGGGGCCTCAAGGGCTTGAATACATAAGCTCGAGTCATACAAGCATGAGCGGAAGCATTAGCATCTGAGTACAGACATAAAAGTTAAACAAGTCTGCCTTAAGAAGGTTGAGCAAAACAACGACACTAGATCGAAAAGGCGCAGGCCTCCTGCGTGGGTGCCTCCTATCTACTCCTGGTCATCGATGGTCTCCACGTAGTAGTAGTCTCCGCCGGAGGGGTAGTAGTAGTCGTCGACTGGGGCAGCTGGCTCTGGGGCTCCGTCATCTGATCGCAGCAATCGGGTATGGGGAAAAAGAGGTAGCAAAGCAACCGTGAGTACTCATCCAAAGTACTCGCGAGACTTACATCAGATCTAGTCTATGTATGCATCGGTATCAAGTGAAAGGGCTGTATCAGTGGACTTGACTATAGAAATGCCAGAATAGAGGGAAGGCCTAGCCTATCAAAGACTAGCAACTTGCAGCAAAAGAAGAGGGTAGAATAGTACATAAATATAGTAGTAGCAACAGGCATAAGTAGCCAAGCCCAGAGATCCATCCTTGACTCCCTGCGAGAAAGCGATCCCGGAGCTAACATATTAATTAAGTTCACAAGTATCCAGTTCTAGTTGTAGTAGATCGGGATACTTTCCGAGCGTCCTGTTATCGTGGACACGGCTATTCGAATAGATATACTTCCCTGCAGGGGTGCACCAACTTACCCAACACGCTCGATTAACTCTGGCCGGACACACTTGCTCGGTCCATGCCCGGCCTCGGCTGATCGACACGTCCTAGCCCTACCTAGGCTCAACAAAGAGGCCAGCACGCCGGTCTACCTCCTAAGCGCTCAGGGGTCTTGGGCCCATCGCCCTTTGCACTCCTGCGCATTGCGTACGCGGCCGGTGAGCAGACCTAGCCCCCTTAATACAAGCGCAGGCTTTCCCAGTCCAACCCGGCGCGCGCCGCTCAACTGCTGACATCTGGAGAGCTTCGGCTGATACATACGACGCCAAGTGCCTGTACTATTCCCGCGTGGTGGTTGGTGCGAAAAGGCCAGAGGCCTACTCAGATCACATATCCGAACCCATTACTATGTTGGGAGCTCGCGGAAACAAGCAGAGACTCACGATCATGTGACCCCGTCGCCCCATCTTGTGGACTTACGGCAATGGGCGGGAATGCCCGACCGTGCCACGTAATTATCTCGCGAGTACCCTCACGGTCAACCCGACTCCACATCTCTCGCGAGTACCCCTCGGGGCCGACCCATCTTTAACAAGTTTCTGTGGTAAAGTTAAAGTATCTGTGTGTCCACAACATCAAGAAGGAATCCGAGGAATCACCCGCGTTGGATTCCCACTCGATGTATCTGTCAAGGTGAACCCGGAGGAATCACCCTTGATAGGTTCACACTCGAAGGGTTGCACGACAGAGGCTTCATCGGAGGTGGTGAATGAGGAATCACCCTCGGTAACCCACAATCGACTAGCTAGGCTACAGAGATATCATCAGAAGTGAGTTAAGAGGTATCACCCTTGTTACTCGATGGTAGCTCTGCAGAGTCGTACAACTTAGGGGTGTGCGGTGATGTGCTGGTCTCAGCCCATTGATCACCTCGATCGGGGCACTGGTACTAAAGCGGGGCAACCGGGACAAGGATGAGGGGCCACAGATGGTTCACTACCAACCTATACTAAGCATTTAGGATAGCAGGTAAGGTATGAATAGCAGTTTACAAAAACAGGCTATGCATCAGAATAGGTATTTTGGAACAACTACTGTAGCAATTCTAATGCAAGCATGAGGGAGGAAGAATAGGTGATATAGGCATGTTCAAGGGGGTTTGCTTGCCTGGAAGCTCTGCGGGGAAAGAGGGGTCGTCGACGGTGTAGTCGTACTCTGGAGCTTCGTCGGTCTCGGGGTCTATCGGACAAGAAGAGGGGGAAGAAACAATAAATACAAGCAAACAATGCAACACAGATGCATGGCATGGCAATATGCAGTGCTGGTGGTGACCTATCGCAGTGCTACATGTTGCAGACGAAGCGGGAAAATATCTAGGATATTTTCCTGGCCTTAGGCAGTTTTCGGATAGTTGATCCGGAGGGGAAGGTTCCATGTTTGCGGTGTTGTGGGCATGTGACAGCTACATGGAGGGTATATTCGGATTCGTCTCGTTTTTCTGATCAACTTTCATGTAGAAAACTTTTTGATCCGAGCTACGGTTTATTTTCTATGATTTTTCAGAGTTTTAAACAATTTTCTGAATTCCTGGATTTAATTCAAATTCAAAAATAACAGAAAAGGTTTTATTGCGTCAGCATTGGGTCAGCATGACGTCAGCAGTTAACACCAGCTAGTCCAGGTCAAACCTGACCACTGGGTCCCACATGTCAGTGACACAATGGCTAAACAGAGGTTAAATAAACTAAACTAGGGTTAATTAGCAGGTGGGGCCCCACTGTTAGTGTCTAATTAGTTTAACAAATTAATTTTAATTATAAAAACGTTAATTAGTGAGTGGGCCCCGCCTGTCAGTGGCACAGTGGTGCCCAGTCAGCAGAGTTGACCAAGTCAACTCGGTCAACTGGGCCACTGGGGCCCACTGGCAGTGACCCAGGGGTGGCCCCAGGCATGCCACGTCGGTGGCAGCCGGCGTTTAAATGCCGGCGACGCCAAACGCGGCGGAGGTCCTCGGGACCTCATCGGAATCGCGCTACGGTGCACCGTTACGAGCGCGGTTTGGCACGTTGGAACGTGCACTCGACGGCGCATCCAACGGTGGCGGTGGCGTGGCCAGAAACGGCCCGTGTCTACGGCGGCGAGCTCCGCGGCGGACGCCGGAGTACGGGTGACGATGAAAAATGCGGCAGCAGCGTGCAAACGGGCAAGTGGCTAAGCTAGTGAGGCCCTACGAGATGCGGTGAGGACGATGGGCACGGGCCCGTGACCATTTGGTCACCGGAGCCACACCGGCGATGAGCTCGAGCGGCGACGTGTTCGGCCACGGCGAGATAGCTAGCTAGAGGGCGCGCGTGAGCAAACGGAGAGGGTGAGAAGGAAGAGGGGCTCACCGGGAGGCACATGGTGGCCGTTGGGAGGATTAGTAGCAACAGGAGTCGCCGGAATCGACGACGAACGCCGGCGACCGAAGCGGAGGAAGACGGCGGCGTTCTCGCGATGCAGAGCTCCCCTGCTCCAATGGCTAGCACCGGACGGCGTAGGCGAGCACAGCGGAGCTAGCTGACATGGTGGCGAGGCGGGAGGAACTCGGTGGCCGCGGGATCGACGGCGGGCGGCGGCGGCTGCGCTCGGTTGCGAGTGGGAGAGAGCGAGCGAGCGAGGGAGAGAAGGGGGAAAGTGGGGGAGTAGGATGACGGGGTCGTGGGCGCCGTTCTTATCCGCTCGGCGGCGCTGTAGCGTCGCCGTGTCGGCCGTTCGCCGGAGCGCGCGCGCGCGCGTCCAGGGGCGCGGCGACACACGGTGAGAGAGAGCGGGAGAAGGAACAGAGAGGGGGAGGTGGGCTGGGCCGGTGCACTGTGCACTTAGGCCCAGCTCACAGTAGAGTTAGGCCTTTTTCTATTTTCTTTTCTGTTTTTCTTTTTACAGAAAGGTTTGCAAAATATTTGAGCTGCCAAATGCTTTTTGTAAAATGTGAAACTTGTCCACAAAATTACATTGCATTATTCTGCACTACCACAAAAAGTTTGGAGGCCATTTGAATTCATTTGAATTTTTCATAAATGAAATGGCATTTAAATTGCTGTTTTTGCACTGTTTTAAATGCTCTAGCCCATTTTAGCAAATAGGTGATGTTGTTTTCCTGAACAAGAATTTGTTTTGGATTATTTGCTAAATGATGAACTATTTTTCAGCAATTTTTGAGCAACTTCAAATTTCACTTGCAATTTGAATTGAATTCAGTGGTGGAATTTGAAATGAGATATTAATCCAATGTGATCAAGCATTGCAAATCAACTTGACTTAGCATAATCATTATGGATCACTGTTGCTCATTACAGAGGGGTGTTACAATTCTCCTCCTCTAAAAGAAATTCTCGTCCCGAGAATTCAGGAGGTAGAAGGGAAAAGTTCAGGGTATTCTTCGCGAAGACGATCCTCGCGCTCCCAAGTGGCTTCATCTTCAGTGTGATTCGACCACTGCACTTTAAGGAACTTGGTTGTCTTCTGACGGGTCCGGCATTCAGCTTGATCGAGAATGCGGATCGTATGCTCTGTATAAGATAGGTCATCTTGCAATTCGAGCAATTCATGATCCACTGCTCGGTGCGGATCCTTGAAGCAACGGCGAAGTTGCGACACATGGAAGACGTCGTGGATGTGAGAGAATTGCGGCGGCAACTCCAATTTATATGCCACATGTCCACGTCTGGCGAGAATTCGAAAGGGACCAATGTAGCGAGGAGCTAATTTGCCCTTGATTCCAAAGCGGTGAATGCCCTTCATAGGAGTGACACGCAGATAAGCTTGCTCACCAGGTTGATAAATCGATCCCAAGTGTTTATGATCATAATTACTCTTCTGGCGAGACTGGGCCGCCTTGAGATTTTCCCGGACGATACGGACTTGCTCTTCGGCGTGTTGGATAATATCCGGACCAATGAACGGCCGTTCCCCAGTTTTTGACCAATTCAGAGGGGTCCGACACTTACGCCCATATAGTACCTCAAAGGGGGCCATTTTCAAGCTGGCTTGATAGCTGTTGTTGTAAGAGAATTCAGCATACAGGAGAGATTCCTCCCACTTCTTGCCAAATGAAATGACACAAGCACACAACATATCTTCAAGCACTTGATTCACTCGTTCAACTTGGCCTTGAGACTGGGGGTGATAAGCAGAGCTCCAGGTTATATGAGTTCCCATCGCTTCTTGGAAACTTGTCCAGAACTTAGAATAGGCTGCCACGGTCTGAACTGATCTCCTTCGGAATACCGTGGAGTGACACAATTCTGGAGATATACAAATCTGCTAACTGACTAGCAGTGATCGTCTCCTTGACTGGCAGAAAATGTGCATCTTTGGAGAGTTGATCGATGACGACAAGAATGGCATCATGACCCTTTTGTGACCTGGGAAGGCCAGTGATAAGATCCATTTGCACCTTGTCCCATTTCCACTCGGGGATAGGGAGCGGTTGCAGAATTCCAGCAGGTTTCTAATGTTCTGCTTTGACGCGACGGCAAATGTCACATTCGGCAACATAGCGAGCAATGTCCTGCTTCATTTTAGACCACCAGTACCTTTGACGGAGATCACGATACATCTTGGTGCTACCCGGATGAATAGACAGTGGTGTATCATGTGCCTCCTTCATAACTTTGTCCGTCATAAGTTCGAACCGAGGTACTACAATGAGATCTCTGAAATACAAGGTTCCGTCTTCAGCAAGCGAGAAATCTTTGGACTTTTCAAGGTCAAGATCTCTTTTCATCTGATCAACTTCAGCATCCTTTGCTTGCGCAGACTTAACAGCTTTCTCAAGATCTGGCTGCAGAACTAGGGTATTAAGAGAACCCTGTGGAACGATATGAAGGTTCAACTTGCGAAGTTCCTCATAAAGAAGGGGTTGAGCTCGCTGAATCATGAGGTTGTTACAATAGGATTTGCGGCTCAAGGCATCGACCATCACATTAGCTTTGCCAGGGGTATAAGAAATACCGCAGTCATAATCTGTAATTGTTTCTAGCCATCGCTGTTGACGGAGATTGAGATCCAGTTGAGTAAACAAATACATCAGACTTTGATGATCCGTGTATATCTCACATCGATTACCAAGGAGGTAATGTCGCCATAGCTTCAATGCATATATCACTGCAGCAAGTTCAAGATCATGCACTGGATAGTTCTCTTCATGAGGACGCAACTGCCGCGAGGCATAAGCAATCAGTCTGCGCTCTTGCATCAGGACACAGCCTAATCCTTGATGAGAGGCGTCGCAATAAATCACGAAGTCCTTGCGAGAATCTGGAGGAGCAAGCACTAGTGCAGAAGTCAGCTTGTCCTTGAGAGTTTGGAAACTTTCCTGACATTTATCTGTCCACTCAAACTTAACGCCTTTGTGAAGCAGATTAGTCAGAGGCTTGGCAATCTTAGAGAAGTTCTCGACAAATCGACGACAATAGCTTGCGAGTCCGAGAAAACTTCTGACTTGCTTGACATTCTTCAGGGGAGTCCAGTCAAGAATAGCCTGAACTCGCTCTGGGTTGATAGCAATGCCATCCTTGGAAATTACATGACCAAGGTAGGTCACTTTAGATAACCAGAATTCGCACTTGGAATACTTGGCATATAGCTGATGCTCTCGAAGCTTTTCCAGAACAAGACGAAGATGTTTAGCATGTTCTTCCTTATTCTTGGAATATACCAGAATATCATCCAGATAAACCATGATGAATTTGTCGAGGTAATCCATGAAGATATAATTCATCAGGCGGGAGAACGTTGCTGGAGCATTAGTTAAGCCGAAAGACATGACAGTATACTCGTATGAACCATAGCGAGTAACAAAGGCGGTCCTCGGGATATCCTCTTCACGGACCCAAATCTGATGGTAACCCAACCTCAAGTCGAGTTTAGAGAATACTGATGATCCAGCAAGTTGATCATACAGATCGTTGATCCGAGGAAGTGGATACTTGTTCTGAATGGTTGCCTGGTTGATAGGTCGGTAATCTTGGACCAACCGGTTTGTACCATCTTTCTTCTTGACAAAGAGAGAAGGTGCTCCCCAGGCAGAGGAACTTGGACGAATAAAACCCTTGCGGAGTGATTTATCGATTTCCTCCTTAAGCTCAAGGAGTTCATGCGGTGGCATCTTATAGGGGCACTTCGCAATAGGAGTGGTGCCTGGTTTTAAGTCGATAACAAACTCGACAGCTCTAACAGGGGGTACTCCTGGAAGTTCTTCTGGAAAACATCTTGAAAGTCGTGTACGACTGGAACGTTTTCGATCCCCTCAAGAGGAGAAGCGTTCAACGCATTCAGTGCATAAATCTGAGCCTCGGCATTTTGAGCGATATGAGCATGGTAATTTACTATCTCATCCGAGGGGTGCAGAAGTTGGACGGCTTTAGTGGCACAATTGATTAAGGCGGTGTGAGCCTTCAACCAATCCATTCCCAGAATGAGGTCAATGTTGGAAGACTTCAAAATAATAGGAAAAGCATGGAACTCTAACCCTTCAATTTCGATGGTAACATTGGGGCTGAACATAGAGGTTTGGCATTGGCCCGCGGGAGTGTTTACCATTAACGGATTGTGCAACTGCTCACATTTAGTGTCATGCATGTATGCAAAAGCTTCTGACATGAATGAATGCGATGCTCCTGAATCAAATAAAACAGTAGCGGGTAATGAATTAACGAGAAGAGTACCCATCACAGTAGCAGGCTGGTCTTGAGCTTCATTCAGATCAACATGGTAAGCTTGGCCACGACCATAAGAAGGCCTGACATTGTTGTTGCGGGGCTGATAGTTACCACGGCCATTTCCACGGCCAGCTGACGGAAGCATAAGTTGATTCTGATCCTGAGAGCAGTCGCTGGCACGGTGACCTGGACGGCCACACTTGAAGTAGAGTCCATTATCGGGACGGGGAGCAAGGGCTCGAAGCATTGGAGCTTGAGGTCTCAGCTGCCTCGTAGGTGGAGGAGGCAGACGAGGTGCAGCATACAATGGCCTTGGAGCAGGTACAGTTGGATGGTACATGCTGTGAGGAATCCAGATACGACGCTTTTGGGAAGATGAGCCCGCTTCACGGGTGCGCTTGAGAGCGTCCTTGTGATCGTTCAGACCAGTCTCAACCTGGATAGCCTTGTTCACCAAGGTGGCAAAGTCAGCGAAGTCTTGGACTAGGAGTGTGAGCTTGATATCTGGGTTGAGCCCTTCACGGAACTTCTCCTGTCTGCGAGCATCAGTAGCAATATCCTCTTCAGCATAGCAGGACAGTTCAAGAAACTCCCGCTGATAGACCTCCACAGTCTTGTTGCCCTGGGTAAGGTTACGGAACTCACGCTTCTTTCAGTCCATAACTCCTTGTGGAATGTAACGGGCACGGAAGGCAGCTTGAAACTCCACCCAGGTGATGATAGTTCCAGCAGTTAGGGTATGCCTGTGGCTGTCCCACCATTGGGCTGCGGGTCCCTTCAGGAAGGAGGATGCGAAAGTGACATAGCTGGCAGGGGCCACATTAGCAGACTCCATCTCGAAAGTGATGTCACGGAGCCAGTCATCAGCATCAAGCGGCTGAACTGAGTTATGGAAGATAGTTGGATTGAGGCGCACAAACTCTTGCAAGGTTATTGGTGCTGGCTGCTGGTTGGCATTTGGACGAGGAAACTGATCCATAATCCCTTGTATGAATTGACGGTTCAGTTCAAACTGCTGCATCATTCCAGCCATATAGTCGGGCAGTGGTGGATTGTTGGCACCACGGCCACGACCTACGGGCCTAACCATCCTGCTAAAGTCAACAGGGGGTAGTTTAGCACCGAGCATTGCATATGTATGGAATCATTCATGAAGTAACACGCACAACAAAAGGAAGTGCAATAGATACAACATCATAGTCAAACATGACATGCAGATCCATACATAAAGTCGGTTACAAGCCAGCGTTACAACAGCGGAAAGGAAAGCTAGACAACTAGGCGGCACGCAGGCACGCGGTGGAGGGATACAACAACGAGACATAGCGATAGCTACATCAACGTCGGAGAAAACCACTGAAGCCAGGCAGCTGCAGGTGACGACGCATGGTACCCTCGATATAAGGATCCTGCGCTCCGTGAACACTCTGGTGCAGAATCTGGTCCCGGACTAGAAGAAGAGGACCATGGGGGGGAGTACAACCTCCAACAGCAGGCCACTCAAGACCTGGTGGCATCTCCGTCCTGCGCGGGTAAAGGATGTACTCTGGATGCATCCTCGCACTGACTGCTGGTAGCAACTGTGTCACAGCGTCGTAAAGACAAGCATGAGTGGCGTACAACTCAACATCAAGAGCTCGGGCAGTGCGATCCAGAGCCTCAGTGTACTGTACCAAAACCTGCGGGTCATAGCGACGTCGCACGTAAGGGGTACAGACAGTAGTGTAATATCCACTCTCGTCCCCAGCGGGGGCATATGGGATATATCTGAAAGCAGTCTCCTCCAAGCGACTATGCTCTCCACGGAGACGGGCAATAGCAGTATAGGCAGCATCATGGACGGCCATGTCGACAGTCACTCCAACACCGTGAAAGGCGTGCAACTCAGTGATGGAGTTGTTCTGCCGATCAAAGATACGAACCACAGCGTGGTACTGCTCCTGGTTGAACTCACGGTAGTCCTCGTAAACTGTGTACTCGGGGTACCAGCGATATCCCAACCTGGTCAAGAGATCGACCAAGATAGCAGGGAACCCAGTCGCATCAACAGCCATAGTGTGGCGTACGAGCTGTCTTGCGGGACGCATCTGAAACAAGGAGTGCAAGATGTCAAATGACAGTGTGAGAAGCATATGATAGCATTGGAAAGAAATGTTGCAGATAATCCAGCTCTCCGGGTGAATGTGATCACGAGATCCTAATGTCAGAGTTAGTAAAATCTTTACCCGAATAGAAGAGAGATCAGTGTCCCAGAGTAAGGAAAAGGAATAAAAGATCCTAATACCACCCATTGGCGACGTGCGCCCGTAAGCCACACAGCCATGTCCGTAAAATCGTTTTTCAAGGACTAGACTCAACTTCGGCCAAGGAGTTGGAAAGGGGGGTTCCTACAGGCAGTTGGCTCTGATACCAACTTGTGACGCCCCCGACTTAATCGTGCACTAATCATACAAGCAAATGCACACGATCAAGCCTAAGGACTCACTTGAAGATATCACAACACAACTCTAAACACAAATAAAAGTCATACAAGCTTTATATTACAAGCCAGGGGCCTCGAGGGCTTTAATACATAAGCTCGAGTCATGCAAGCATGAGCGGAAGCATTAGCATCTGAGTACAGACATAAAAGTTAAACAAGTCTGCCTTAAGAAGGCTAAGCAAAACAACGACACTAGATCGAAAAGGCGCAGGCCTCCTGCCTTGGTGCCTCCTATCTACTCCTGGTCATCGGTGGTCTCCACGTAGTAGTAGTCTCCGCCGGAGGGGTAGTAGTAGTCATCGACTGGGGCAGCTGGCTCTGGGGCTCCGTCATCTGATCGCAGCAATCGGGTATGGGGAAAAAGAGGTAGCAAAGCAATCGTGAGTACTCATCCAAAGTACCCGCAAGACTTACATCAGATCTAGTCTATGTATGCATCGATATTAAGTGAAAGGGCTGTATCAGTGGACTTGACTGCAGAAATGTTAGAATAGAGGGAAGACCTAGCCTATCGAAGACTAGCAACTTGCTGCATCTTGCAGCATAAGAACAGTGTAGAATAGTACATAAATATAGTAGTAGCAACAGGTATAAGTAGCCAAGCCCAGAGATCCTTCCTTGACTCCCTGCGAGAAAGCGATCCCGGAGCTAACATATTAATTAAGTTCACAAGTATCCAATTCTAGTTGTAGTAGATCGGGATACTTTCCGAGTGTCCTGTTACCGTGGACACGGCTATTCGAATAGATATACTTCCCTGCAGGGGTGCACCAACTTACCCAACACACTCGATTAACTCTGGCCGGACACACTTGCTCGGTCCATGCCCGGCCTCGGCTGATCGACACGTCGTAGCCCTACCTAGGCTCAACAGAGAGGCCAGCACGCCGGCCTACCTCCTAAGCGCTCAGGGGTCTTGGGCCCATCGCCCTTTGCACTCCTGCGCGTTGCGTACGCGGCCGGTGAGCAGACCTAGCCCCCTTAATACAAGCGCAGGCTTTCCCAGTCCAACCCGGCGCGCGCCGCTCAACTGCTGACATCTGGAGAGCTTCGGCTGATACATACGACGCCGAGTACCCATACTATTCCCGTGTGGTGGTTAGTGCGAAAAGGCCAGAGGCCTACTCAGATCACATATCCTAACCCATTAGTGTGTTGGGAGCTCGCGGAAACGAGCAGAGACTCACGATCATGTGACCCCGTCACCCCGTCTCGTGGACTTACGGCAAGGGCCAGGAATGCCCGGCCGTGCCACATAATTATCTCGTGGGTACCCTCACGGTCAACCCGACTCCACATCTCTCGCGGGTACCCCTCGGTGCCGACCCGTCTTTAACAAGTTTCTGTGGTAAAGTCAAAGTATCCGTGTGTCCACAACATCAAGATGGAATCCAAGGAATCACCCGCGTTGGATTCCCACTCGATGTATCCGTCAAGGTGAACCCGGAGGAATCACCCTCGATAGGTTCGCACTCGAAGGGTTGCACGACAGAGGCTTCATCGGAGGTGGTGAAAGAGGAATCACCCTCGGTAACCCACAACCGACTAGCTAGGCTACAGAGATATCATCAGAAGTGAGTTAAGAGGTATCACCCTCGTTACTCGATGGTAGCTCTGCAGAGTCATACAACTTAGGGGTGTGCGGTGATGTGCTGGTCTCATCCCAACGATCACCTCGATCGGGGCACTGGTACTAAAGCGGGGCAACTGGGACAAGGATGAGGGGCCACAGATGGTTCACTACCAACCTATACTAAGCATTTAGGATAGCAGGTAAGGTATGAATAACAGTTTACAAAAACAGGCTATGCATCAGAATAGGTATTTCGGAACAACAATTGTAGCAATTCTAATGCAAGCATGAGGGAGGAAGAATAGGTGATATAGGCATGTTCAAGGGGGTTTGCTTGCCTGGAATCTCTGCGGGGAAAGAGGGGTCGTCGACGGTGTAGTCGTACTCTGGAGTTGCGTCAGTCTCGGGGTCTACTAGATAAGAAGAGGGGGGAGAAACAATAAATACAAGCAAACAATGCAACACAGATGCATGGCATGGCAATAGGCAGTGCTGGTGGTGACCTATCGCAGTGCTACACGTTGCAGACGAAGCGGGAAAATATCTAGGATATTTTGCCGGCCTTAGGCAGTTTTCGGACAGTTGATCCGGAGGGGAAGGTTCCATGTTTGCGGTGTTGTGGGCATGTGACAGCTACATGGAGGGTATATTCAGATTCATCTCGTTTTTCTGATCAACTTTCATGTAGAAAACTTTTTGATCCGAGCTACGGTTTATTTTCTATGATTTTTCAGAGTTTTAAACAATTTTCTGAAATTCCTGGATTTAATTCAAATTCAAAAATAACAGAAAAGGTTTTATTGCATCAGCTTTGGGTCAGCATGATGTCAGCAGTTAACATCAGCTGGTCCAGGTCAAACCTGACCACTGGGTCCCACATGTCAGTGACACAGTGGCTAAACAGAGGTTAAATAAACTAAACTAGGGTTAATTCGCAGGTGGGGCCCCACTGTCAGTGTCTAATTAGTTTAACAAATTAATTTTAATTATAAAAATGTTAATTAGTGAGCGGGCCCCGCCTGTCAATGGCACAGTGGTGCCCAGTCAATAGAGTTGACCAAGTCAACTCGGTCAACTGGGCCCCTGGGGCCCACTGGCAGTGACCCAGGGGTGGCCCCAGGCGTGCCACGTCGGTGGCGGCCGGTGTTTAAACGCCGGTGACGCCAAACGCGGTCGAGGTCCTCGGGACCTCGTCGGAATCGCGCTACGGTGCTCCGTTTCGAGCGCGGTTTTGCGCGTTGGAACGTGCACTCGACGTTGCATCCAACGGTGGCGGTGGCGTGGCCGGAAACGGCCCGTGTCGACAGCGGCGAGCTCCGCGGTGGACGCCGGAGTACGGGTGACGGCGAAAAGCGCGGCAGCGGCGTGCAAATGGGCAAGTGGCTAAGCTAGCGAGGCCCTACGCGATGCGGTGAGGACGATGGGCACGGGCCCGTGACCATTTGGTCACCGGAGCCACGCCGACGACGAGCTCGAGAGGTGACACGTTCGGCCACGGCGAGATAGCTATCTAGAGGGCGCGCATGAGCAAACGGAGAGGGTGAGAAGGAAGAGGGGCTCACCGGGAGGCACACGGTGGCCGTTGGGAGGTTTAGTAGCAGCAGGAGTTGCCAGAATCGACGACGAACGCCAGCGACTGAAGCAGAGGAAGACGGCGGCGATCTCGCGATGCAGAGCTCCCCGGCTCCAACGGCTAGCACCGGACGACGTAGGCGAGTACAGCGGAGCTAGCTGACACGGTGGCGAGGCGGGAGGAACTCGGTGGCCGCGGGATCGACGACGGGCGGCGGCGGCTGCGCTCGGTTGCGAGTGGGAGATAACGAGCGAGCGAGGGAGAGAAGGGGGAAAGTGGGGGAGGAGGATGACGGGGCCGTGGGCGCCGTTCTTATCCGCTCGGCGGTGCTATAGCGTCGCCGTGTCGGCCGTTCGCCGGAGCGCACGCGCGCGTCCAGGGGCGTTGCGACACACGGTGAGAGAGAGCGGGAGGAGGAAGAGAGGGAGGTGGGCTGGGCCGGTGCACTGTGCACTTAGGCCCAGCTCACAGTAGAGTTAGGCCTATTTCTATTTTCTTTTCTGTTTTTCTTTTTACAGAAAGGTTTGCAAAATATTTGAGCTGCCAAATGCTTTTTGTAAAATGTGAAATTTGTCCACAAAATTACATTGCATTATTCTGCACTGCCACAAAAAGTTTGGAGGCCATTTGAATTCATTTGAATTTTTCATAAATGAAATGACATTTAAATTGCTGTTTTTGCACTATTTTAAATGCTCTAGCCCATTTTAGCAAATAGGTGATGTTGTTTTCCTGAACAAGAATTTGTTTTGGATTATTTGCTAAATGATGAACTATTTTTCAGCAATTTTTGAGCAACTTCAAATTTCACTTGCAATTTGAATTGAATTCAGTGGTGGAATTTGAAATGAGATATTAATCCAATGTGATCAAGCATTGCAAATCAACTTGACTTAGCATAATCATTATGGATCACTGTTGCTCATTACAGAGGGGTGTTACAATTCTCCTCCTCTAAAAGAAATTCTCGTCCCGAGAATTCAGGAGGTAGAAGGGAAAAGTTCGGGGTATTCTTCGCGAAGACGATCCTCGCGCTCCCAAGTGGCTTCATCTTCAATGTGATTCGACCACTGCACTTTAAGGAACTTGGTTGTCTCCTGATGGGTCTGACGTTCAGCTTGATTGAGAATGCGGATCGGATGCTCTTTATAAGATAGGTCATCTTGCAATTTGAGCAATTCATGATCCACTGCTCGGTGTGGATCCTTGAAGCAACGGCGAAGTTGCGACACATGGAAGACGTCGTGGATGTGAGAGAATTGCGGCGGCAACTCCAATTTATATGCCACATGTCCACGTCTGGCGAGAATTTGAAAGGGACCAATGTAGCGAGGAGCAAATTTGCCCTTGATTCCAAAGCGGTGAGTGCCCTTCATAGGAGTGACACGCAGATAAGCTTGCTCACCAGGTTGATAAATCGATCCCCGGTGTTTACGATCATAATTGCTCTTCTGGCGAGACTGGGCCAGCTTGAGATTTTCCCGGATGATACGGACTTGCTCTTAGGCGTGTTGGATAATATCCGGACCAATGAGCAGCCATTCCCCAGTTTCTGACCAATTCAGAGGGGTCCGACACTTACGTCCATATAGTACCTCGAAGGGGGCCATTTTCAAACTGGCTTGATAGCTGTTGTTGTAAGAGACTGGACCTAATTCCACTTCTATAAATTCACAAATATTGGGAAACCCCCAGGGAGCCAGAAGAGAAAACCTTTCCGCCGCCGCAAGCCTCTGTTCTTCCGCGATCCCATCTGGAGGCCTTTTCCGGTACTCTGCCGGAGGGGGAATCGATCACGGAGGGCTTCTACATCAACCTTGCTGCCCTTCCGATGATGTGTGAGTAGTTTACCATAGACCTACGAGTCCATAGCTAGTAGCTAGATGGCTTCTTCTCTCTCTTTGATCTTCAATACCATGTTCTCCTTGATGTTCTTGGAGTTCTATCCGATGTAATCTTCTTTTGCGGTGTGTTTGTTGGGATCTGATGAATTGTGAGTTTATGATCAGATTATTCATGAGAAATATTTGAGTCTTCTCTGAACTCTTTTATGAATGATTGTTATAGCTTTGTATTTCTCTCCTATCTATCGATTTGGTTTGGCCTACTAGATTGATTTATCTTGCAATGGGAGAGGTGCTTTGTGATGGGTTCAATCTTGCAGTGCTCAATCCCAGTGACAGAAGGGGACATGACACGTATTTGTATTGTTGCCATTAAGGATAAAAAGATGAGGTTTATTCATATTGCTTGAATTTGCTTCTCAACATCATGTCATCTTGCTTAAGGCGTTACTCTGTTTTCATTAACTTAATACTCTAGATGCATGCTCGATAGCGGTCGATGAGTGGAGTAATAGTAGTAGATGCAGGCAGTAGTCAGTCTACTTGTCTCGGACGTGATGCCTATATACATGATCATTGCCATGAATCCATCATAATTATTTGCTTTTCTATCAATTTCCCAATAGTAATTTGTTTACCCACCGTATGTTTATGTGCTCAAGAGAGAAGCCTCTAGTGAAAACTATGGCCCCCGGGTCTATCTTTCTCATATAAAAAAACCTAAAAATACCTTGCTGCAATTTATTTACTTTTATTTTAATTAGTATTTTAGTTTATCTATTTACCTCGATAAGATTTAATCCTTGCAAATAACCGCTAAGAGAATTGACAACCCTCTTATTTGCGTTGGGTGCAAGTGTTTGCTCTTGTGTGTGCACGTGCGCTTAATGGAATTTTGCTTGGTTCTCCTACTGGATTGATAACCTTGGTTCTTAACTGAGGGAAATACTTATCTCTACTGTACTGCATCATCCTCTCCTCTCCGGGGAAATACCAACGCAGACTACAAGTAGCAGGAAGAATTTCTGGCGCCGTTGCGGGGGAGACATGATCAAAATTACCAAGTACCTTCGCACAAACTATCAATCACTTGCATTTATTTTATTTGCCTTTTATTTTCATTTGCCTCTCTTTTTCATCTCCCCCACTTCTAATTTTTTTTTACAAAAACACAAAAAAAAAAATTTGCTTGTTTGCTTCACCATCATGGCTAGTTCTTCGCTCGTCACTACTACCCCTGAAAATGAAGTACTTAATTTTAAATAAAGGGGATGAGAGAATTTAAAAGATGCTTGGTATAGGATTTGCGATGCTCAAAATAGATCAACTCATAAGCAATCCACTACCGTTCTTCTTCAAAAAAATTATGTGGGAATTACTACTTGGTATAGATTTGTTCTTGACACTATTACCGGAGGGAATTTCTTGATGTGTCCCACTTTGGATGCTTTCAATGCTATGGGAAATTTAGTGGGTTCACCCCTTATCATTATTAATGAAATGGCATTGACTTTGGAGCACGTTATGCAAAGGCTAGAAGCTATAGGAAACAAAATGCCTACTATTGAACATCTTGAAAATTTAAATAAAAAGGTCCACAATCATATTACTCAATTTGGTTCCAAGGTGGGGATTGCTTATTTTGATGAATCTATGGATCGTTGATACGTACAATTTGCATCATGATTTCCTACTGTTATTTATTATGTTTTTGATCATTATTTCACTTTATGGTACAATTCTTATGCCTTTTCTCTCTTAATTTGCAAGATTTACATGAAGAGGGAGAATGCCGGCAGCTGGAATTCTGGACCTGAAATAGCCATATCAGAGATACCTATTCTACAGAGATCCAATTGACCTGAGATTTCACGGAGATTTTTTATTGAATATATAAAAAATACTGGAGAAAAGAGATTACAGAGGGGACCCACCAGCTGCCCACAAGGCAGTAGGGCGCGGCCCCCCTGGACGCGCCCTAGTGCCTTATGGGGCCCACAGCTGGCGTCTGGCCCCCTTTTTCTGCTATATGAAACCATTTTCCCTAGAAAAAATCGAGACAAAGCTTTTGGGACGAAGCGCCGCCGTCTCGAGGCGGAACCTGGGCAGGAGCTATTTTGCTCTCCGGCGGAGCGATTCCGCCGGGGATACTTCCCTCCGGGAGGGGGAAATCGGAGCCATCGACATCACCAATGATCCTCTCATCGTGGGAGGACCAATCTTCATCAACATCTTCACCAGCACCATCTCATCTCAAACCCTAGTTCATCTCTTGTATTCAATCTTTGTCTCAAAACCTCAGATTGGTACCTGTGGGTTGCTAGTACTGTTGATTACATCTTGTAGTTGATGCTAGTTGGTTTATTTGGTGGAAGATTATATGTTCAGATCCTTAATGCTATTCAATACCCCTCTGATCTTGAACATGAACATGATTTGTGAGTGGTTACTTTTGTTCTTGAGTACATGGGAGAAGTCTTGTCATAAGTAATCATGTGAATTTGGTATTCGTTCGATATTTTGATGATATGTATGTTGTTGCTTCCTTTAGTGCTGTCGTGTGAACGTCGACTACATGACACTTCACCATCTTTGGGCCTAAGGGAAGGCATTGTGGAGTAGTAATTAGATGATGGGTTGCTAGAGTGACAGAAGCTTAAACCCTAGTTTATGCGCTATTCCGTAAGGGGCTGATTTGGATCCATATGTTTAATGCTATGGTTAGAGTTATCTTAATTCTTCTTTCGTAGTTGCGGATGCTTGCGAAGGGGGGTAATCATAAGTGGGAGGCTTGTTCAAGTAAGAACAGCACCCAAGCACCGGTCCACCCACATATCAAATTATCAAAGTAGCGAACGCGAATCAAACAAACATGATGAAAGTGACTAGATGAAATTCCCATGTGTCCTCGAGAACGCTTTGCTTATTATACGAGTTTGTTCCAGCTTGTCCTTTGCTACAAAAAGGATTGGGCCACCTTGCTGCACTTTATTATATTTGTTACTTGTTACTTGTTACGAATTATCTTGCTATCAAAACTATCTGTTACCGCTACTTTCAGTACTTGCAGAGAATACCTTGCTGAAAACCGCTTGTCATTTCCTTCTGCTTCTCGTTGGGTTCGACACTCTTACTTATCGAAAGGACTACGATTGATCCCCTATACTTGTGGGTCATCAAGACTCTTTTCTGGCGCCGTTGCCGAGGAGTGAAGCGCCTTTGGTGAGTGGAATTTGGTAAGGAAACATTTAGATTACACGCTGAAATTTATTGCCACTTGTCACTATGGAAAGTAATCCTTTGAGGGGCTTGTTCGGGGTATCTTCACCTCAACCGAAAGAAATAAGAGTTGCTCCTCCACCTATTGAACGTACTGAAAACATTTATTATGAAATTCCTTCGGGTATGATAGAGAAATTGCTAGCTAATCCTTATGCAGGAGATGGAACGGTACATCCTGATATGCACTTGATCTATGTGGATGAAATTTGTGGTTGTTTAAGCTTGCAGGTTTATCCGGAGATGGAGTTAAGAAGAAAGTATTCCCTTTATCTTTGGAGGGAAAGGCATTGACATGGTATAGGCTATGTGATGATACTGATACATGGGACTGGAACCGGTTGAAGCTGGAATTCCACCAGAAATTTTATCCTATGCATTTGGGTCATCGTGATCGGAATTATATATATAATTTTTGGCCTCGTGAAGGAGAAAGTATCGCTCAAGCTTGGGGGAGGCTTAAGTATATGTTGCATACATGCCCCAATCATCAGCTCTCAAGAGAAATAATCCTTCAAAACTTTTATGCTCGGCTTTCTCATAATGATCAATCCATGCTCGATACTTCTTCTGCTGGTTCCTTTATGAAGAAAACTATTGAATCCAGATGGGACCTTCTTGAAAGAATTAAACGCAATTATGAAGATTGGGAAATCAACAAAGGTAACGAGTCATGTATAAATCTTGAGTTTGATTGTGTTAAATCTTTTATGGAAACTGATGCTTTTCGTAAGTTTAGTACTAAATATGGACTTGACTCTGAGATAGTAGCTACTTTTTGTGAATCTTTTGCTGCTCATGTCGATCTCCCTAAGGAGAAATGGTTTAAATATCATCCACCTATTGAATTGAAAGAAGAACCTGTTAATATTAAAGAAGAAACAATTGTTTACCATGTTGATCCAGTTGTGCCTACTGCTTATATTGAGAAGCCTCCTTTCCCTGTTAGGATTAAGGAACATGCTAAAGCTTCAACTGTAGTCAATAAGAGTAAAATTAGAGCACCTAGACCTTCTGAGCAAATTAAAGTTGAACCCAGTGTTGCAATGGTTAAAGATCTTTTGGTTGATACCATTGATGGACATGTCATATATTTCTGTGATGAAGCAACAAGAATTGCTAAGCCAGACCCGAAAGATAAAAATAAACCTGTAGTTGGCATGCCTGTTATTTCTGTTAAAATTGGAGATCATTGCTATCATGGTTTATGTGATATTGGTGCTAGTGTGAGTGCTATTCTGTTTACTCTCTATCAAGAAGTCATGAATGATATTGCACCCGTTGAGATTGAAGATATTGATGTTACTATTAAGCTTGCAAATAGAGACACTATTTCACCGCTTGGGATTGTTAGAGATGTTGGAGTCTTGTGTGGTAAGATCAAATACCCTACTGATTTTCCTGTTCTTGGATCGCCACAAGATGATTTTTGGCCCATTATATTTGGTAGACCCTTCTTGAATACTATTAATGCTAAGATTGATTGCACTAAAGAAATTGTTAGTGTTAATTTTGGTGAGATGTCTCATGAATTTAATTTCTCTAAGTTTCGTAGACAACCTCATCATAAAGAATTGCCTAGTAAGGATGAAATCATTGGTCTTGCTTCTATTGATGTGCCTCCCACTGATCCACTAGAACAATATTTGCTTGAGCATGAGAATGACATGCATATGAGTGAAAGAAATGAAATAGATGAATTATTCTTTAAACAAGCACCTATCCTTAAACATAATCTGCCTGTTGAAACCTTGGGAGGTCCACCTCCACCCAAGGGTGATCCTGTGTTTGAATTGAAGCAATTACCTGATACGCTTAAATATGCTTATCTTGATGAAAAGAAGATATATCCTGTTATTATTAGTGCTAACCTTTCAGAGCATGAAGAAAAGAGATTACTTAAAACTCTAAGGAAGCACCGTGCCACTATTGGATATACTCTTGATGATCTTAAGGGCATTAGTCCCACTTTATGTCAGCATAAAATTCATATGGAGTGAGATGCTAAACCCGTTGTTGATCATCAAAGAAGGCTGAATCCTAAAATGAAGGATGTGGTGAGAACTGAAATATTAAAGCTTCTGGAAGCAGGTATAATTTATCCCATAGCTGATAGTAGATGGGTAAGTCCTGTTCATTGTGTTCCTAAAAAGGGAGGTATTACCGTTGTTCCTAATGATAAAAATGAACTCATCCCACAAAGAATTGTAACTGGTTATAGGATGGTAATTGATTTCAGAAAATTAAATAAAGCTATTAGGAAAGATCATTACCCCTTGCCTTTTATTGATCAAATGTTAGAAAGATTGTCTAAGCATACACACTTTTGTTTCCTAGATGGTTATTCTGGTTTCTCTCAAATACCTGTATCACCTGAAGATCAAGAGAAAACCACCTTTACTTGTCCTTTTGGAACTTATGCTTATCGTCGTATGCCTTTTGGTTTATGTAATGCACCTGCTACCTTTCAAAGATGTATGACTACTATATTCTCTGACTTTTGTGAAAAGATTGTTGAGGTTTTCATGGATGATTTCTCCGTTTACGGAAGTTCTTTTGATGATTGCTTAAGCAACCTTGATCGAGTTTTGCAGAGATGTGAAGAAACTAATCTTGTCTTGAATTGGGAGAAGTGCCACTTTATGGTTAATGAAGGTATAGTCCTTGGGCATAAAATTTCTGAAAGAGGTATTGAAGTTGATAAAGCTAAGGTTGATGCTATTGAGAAAATGCCATGTCCTAAAGATATCAAAGGTATAAGAAGTTTCCTTGGTCATGTTGGTTTCTATAGAAGGTTTATAAAAGACATCTCTAAAATTTCTAGACCTCTTACCAATCTCTTGCAAAAAGATGTTCCGTTTGTTTTTGATGATGATTGTGTAGAAGCCTTTGAAATACTTAAGAAAGCCTTAATTTCTGCACATATTGTTCAACCACCTGATTGGAACCTACCTTTTGAAATTATGTGTGATGCTAGTGATTATGATGTTGGTGTTGTTCTAGGACAAAGAGTTGATAAGAAATTAAATGTTATCCATTATGCTAGTAAAACTCTAGACAGCGCTCAAAGAAATTATGCCACTACTGAGAAAGAATTTTTAGCAGTTGTGTTTGCATGTGATAAATTTAGATCTTATATTGTTGATTCCAAGGTTACTGTTCACACTGATTATGCTGCTATTAAATACCTTATGGAAAAGAAAGATGCTAAGCCTAGACTTATTAGATGGGTCCTTCTGCTACAAGAATTTGATTTGCATATTGTTGATAGGAAGGGAGCTGAGAATCCCGTAGCAGATAATTTGTCTAGAATGGAAAATGTTCTTGATGACCCACATCCTATTAATGATGATTTTCCTGATGAACAATTAGCTGTGATAAATGCTTCTCGTAATACTCCTTGGTATGCAGACTATGCTAATTACATTGTTGCTAAATACATACCACCCAGCTTTACATATCAACAAAAGAAAAAGTTTTTCTTTGATTTAAGACATTACTTTTGGGATGACCCACATCTATATAAAGAAGGAGTAGATGGTATTCTTAGACGTTGTGTACCTGAGCATGAACAGGAACAAATCCAACGTAAGTGTCACTCCGAGTCCTATGGAGGACATCATGCGAGAGACCGAACTGCACACAAGGTATTACAATCTAGTTTTTATTGGCCTACTCTTTTTAAGGATGCGCGTAAGTTTGTCCTTTCTTGTGATGAATGTCAAAGAATTGGTAATATTGGTAGACGTCGGGAAATGCCTATGAATTATTCACTTGTTATTGAACCATTTGATGTTTGGGGTTTTGATTATATGGGACCTTTTCCTAAATCCAATGGGTATACTCATATTCTAGTTGCTGTTGACTATGTTACTAAGTGGTTAGAAGCTATTCCCACTAGTAGTGCTGATCACAACACTTCTATTAAAATGCTTAAAGAAGTCATTTTCCCGAGGTTTGGAGTCCCTAGATATTTAATGACTGATGGTGGTTCACATTTTATTCATGGTGCTTTCCGTAAGTTGCTTGCTAAATATGATGTTAACCATAGAATTGCATCCCCTTACCATCCTCAGTCTAGTGGTCAAGTTGAATTAACTAATAGGGAAATAAAATTGATTTTGCAAAAGACCGTTAATAGATCCACAAAGAATTGGTTAAAGAAACTTGATGATGCATTATGGGCTTACAGAACTGCATATAAAAATCCTATGGGTATGTCTCCGTATAAAATGGTTTATGGAAAAGCATGTCATTTACCTCTTGAATTAGAACATAAGGCATACTGGGCAATTAAAGAACTTAATTATGATTTTAAACTTGCCGGTGAGAAGAGGTTATTTGATATTAGCTCCTTAGATGAATGGAGAACCCAAGCCTATGATAATGCTAAGTTGTTTAAAGAAAAAGTTAAAAGGTGGCATGACAAAAGAATTCAAAAACGGGAATTCAAAGTAGGTGATCATGTTCTATTATACAATTATCGTTTGAGATTCTTTGCAGGAAAACTCCTCTCTAAATAGGAAGGACCGTATATCATCGAAGAAGTTTATCGCTCCGGAGCCATCAAAATAAACAACTCCGAAGGCACTAATCCGAGAGTGGTGAATGGGCAAAGAATTAAGCACTATATTTCAGATACTCCTATTAATGTTGAAACTAATATTATTGAAACAATTACATCGGAAGAGCACATCAAAGAGTCCTTCCGGAACGCTCCAAAACCCTGAAAAGGGGTAGGTATGTGATACGGTAAGTAAACCGACTCCAAAAATTCCATAAAAATTATTTCTGTCAGTTTTGGAATATTAGAAAAATTACAAAAATAAGAAACAGCCGAGGGGACCCATGTGCTGCCCACAAGGCAGAAGGGCGCGACCCCCCTGGGCGCGCCCTAGTGACTTGTGGGCCCCACGTGTGCCTTCCCGACTCCGTTTTCTTCCTGTATTGCTTGTTTTGCAAGATAAAAATTCTTTATATATACTCCCGTATGTTTTGACCACCGCATCGCGAGTTTCTCCTCTGTTCTTGTTTCGGGCTATTTTTCTGACAGATCTAGGTCGCCATGACGTCTCCAAGCTCGTCCAAGGACAAGTTCTATGAGAAGGTCATTAACCCGTACCTATCGGAGGTGATGAAGCACCCTCAAACCATTGAGATGCGTGAGGGGGTGCTCCACATCCGGGACGTTCAAGGACCTAAGAAGACCGAGAGCGAGAAGGCCAGTCTGGAAGCGATGGAACAGAAGATCTTCAAGTGCCAGGGCATGGTGGAGCGCGGACTTTGTGCTAACCACTCCATGATCACAGAATTCATCCGTGAGCACAAGGTGGACGGCAAGAATATTGGGGATGTCATCTTCAAGCTTAATGATCGAATTGACTATCTCCAGGCCCAGATATATGATCTACAAAACCAAAATTTTGAGTACGAGGCCAAGTTCAAAGGTATGAGTTTAGCTGCAAATTTCAGGACTTCGGAAACACGTTCGTCCTTTTATGATGGAGAGCATATGCCTTGGAAGACAGAGGACAAGCCCACTTCATCACCACCATCACCGAAGAAGGAGACTTGAGTACATGGGTATGGGCACTCCCCTTGGCTTGTGCCAAGCTTGGGGGAGGCGCCCCGGTATCGTATCACCATCACTTTCTCATCATCATTATCTATCTTAGTTCGATCCTTAGTTAATTCATGATTTAGAGGAATAAAGTTTTAGTATGATTTAGTTTTGAGTGCTTACTGTGTGATCTATCTATGTAATCATGCGTGAAAGTTATATAATAACGATTAGTTTGAGTTGAGTGTTTTGCTTTTGATGATCCAATCTTAGAAATAAAGAATAAAAAGTAAGATCATATGCTAATCCCATGGGGAGTGATGACTTCACATAAAAGAAGTATAATTGATAAAACTTGTTGAAAGTTGACAAACATAGCATTGGTCATTGTAGCAATTCATGAAAAAGTAATAAAGGGAGAGAGGTCTCACATATAAATATACTATCTTGGACATCTTTTATGATTGTGAGCCCCCATCAAATATTCTATGACAATTAGTTGACGTTGGACAAGGAAGACAACGTAATGGGTTATGTTTGCTTATATTCACATAGAAGTTATATTGTTTTGGATCCTCTAACATGTGGTGTTTGCCACCTATCTTTGCTAGCCAAAAAATCTGCACCAAGTAGAGATACTACTTGTGCATCCAAAAACCCTTAAACCCAGTTTCATACCATGAGAGTCCATTATATCTACCTATGGATTGAATAAGATCCTTCAAGTAAGTTGTCATCGGTGCAAAGCAATAAAAATTGCTCCTAAATATGTATGAACTTTTATTATAAAGGAAAATAAGCTTTGTACGATCTTGTGATGGTGGAGAAATAAAAGCGACAGACTGCATAATAAAGGTCGCTATCACAAGGGGCAATATAAAGTGATGTTCCTTTACATTAAGAGCTTGCACATCCGAAAACAAAAGCGCATGACAACCTCTGTTTCCCTCTGCGAAGGGCCTATCTTTTACTTTATGTATTTACTTTTATGCAAGAGTCATTGGTATTCTTCTTTATTCCGTTTTTATTTTATCTTTTGGCAAACATCATGTGGTGGGGATTGATCCATGCATATATATCCAGTTGAATGTAGGTGATCATGAGTTATTATTGTTGACATTACCCTTGAGGTAAATACGTTGGGAGGTGAAATTATAAGCCCCTATCTTTCTATGTGTTCGACTGAAACTTTTGCTCCATAAGTATGCCGTGAGTGTCAGCAATCATAGAAGACTAAATGATAGTTGAGTATGTGAACTTGCTAAACAAAGCTCTTACATAGTCTCTTTCTGATAATATGATGAATTGTAATTGCTTTACTGACTGGGATCATAGTTTGTTAGTTTTCAATTTGGTTTATGGTTCATACTTTAACTTGTGGATGAATTGTCACTTCTTCATGAGAAGTTTTATGATGATATATTGTTGTTATAATAAATATCATGATGCTCATGTCCGTATTTTATTTTTATCGACGTCTCTCTCTCTCTAAACATGTGGTCATGATTATCGATTTCGACTTTTCGCTTGAGGGCAAGCGAGGTCTAAGCTTGGGGAAGTTGATACGTCCAATTTGCATCATGATTTCCTACTATTATTTATTATGTTTTTGATCATTATTTCACTTTATGGTACAATTCTTATGCCTTTTCTCTCTTAATTTGCAAGATTTACATGAAGAGGGAGGATGCCGGCAGCTGGAATTCTGGACCTGAAATAGCCATATCAGAGATACCTATTCTACAGAGATCCAATTGACCTGAAATTTCACGGAGATTTTTTATTGAATATATAAAAAATACTAGAGAAAAGAGATTACAGAGGGGACCCACCAGCCGCCCACAAGGCAGTAGGGCGCGTCCCCCCTGGGCGCGCCCTAGTGCCTTGTGGGGCCCACAGCTGGCGTCTGGTCCCCTTTTTCTGCTATATGAAGCCATTTGCCCTAGAAAAAATCGAGAGAAGGCTTTTGGGACGAAGCGCCGCTGTCTCGAGGCGGAACCTGGGCAGGAGCTATTTTGCTCTCCGGCGGAGCAATTCCGCCGGGGATACTTCCCTCCGGGAAGGGGAAATCGGAGCCATCGACATCACCAACAATCCTCTCATCGTGGGAGGACCAATCTTCATCAACGTCTTCACCAGCACCATCTCATCTCAAACCCTAGTTCATCTATTGTATTCAATCTTTGTCTCAAAACCTCAGATTGGTACCTGTGGGTTGCTAGTACTGTTGATTACATCTTGTAGTTGATGCTAGTTGGTTTATTTGGTGGAAGATTATATGTTCAGATCCTTAATGCTATTCAATACCCCTCTGATCTTGAACATGAACATCATTTGTGAGTAGTTACTTTTGTTCTTGAGGACATGGGAGAAGTCTTGTCATAAGTAATCATGTGAATTTGGTATTCATTCAATATTTTGATGATATGTATGTTGTTGCTTCCTTTAGTGGTGTCGTGTGAACGTCGACTACATGACACTTCACCATCTTTGGGCCTAAGGGAAGGCATTGTGGAGTAGTAATTAGATGATGGGTTGCTAGAGTGACAGAAGCTTAAACCCTAGTTTATTCGCTCTTCCGTAAGGGGCTGATTTGGATCCATATGTTTCATGCTATCATTAGAGTTATCTTAATTCTTCTTTCATAGTTGCGGATGCTTGCGAGAGGGAGCAATCATAAGTGGGAGGCTTGTTCAAGTAAGAACAGCACCCAAGCACTGTCCACCCACATATCAAATTATCAAAGTAGCGAACGCGAATCAAACAAACATGATGAAAGTGACTAGATGAAATTCCCATGTGTCCTCGAGAACGCTTTGCTTATTATATGAGTTTGTTCCGGTTTGTCCTTTGCTACAAAAAGGATTGGGCCACCTTGCTACACTTTATTATATTTGTTACTTGTTACGAATTATCTTGCTATCAAAACTATCTGTTACCGCTACTTTCAGTACTTGCGGAGAATACCTTGCTGAAAACCGCTTGTCATTTCCTTCTGCTCCTCGTTGGGTTCGACACTCTTACTTATCGAAAGGACTATGATTGATCCCCTATACTTGTGGGTCATCAATCGTATCGGGGGGTATGGATCATGGAGAAGTTGGAGTACAGTATCATTATGCCAATATTAAATATGAATCAATTTACAACAGTACCTGAAGTTAGAGATTTATTTGTTATACTAACGGATCTCACGAGGTTTCTGTTGAGTTTTGTGTGCTGAAGTTTTCAAGTTTTGGGTGAGACTACGATGGATAAAGGAATAAGGAGCGGCAAGAGCCTAAGCTTGGGGATGCCCAAGGCACCCCAAGGTAATATTCAAGGAGGACTCAAGTGTCTAAGCTTGGGGATGCCTCGGAAGGCATCCCTCTTTCGTCTACAATCTATCGGTAACTCACTTGGAGCTATATTTTTATTTATCACATGATAGGTGTTTTACTTGGAACATCTTGTGAAATAGTTTGTTTGCTTTTTAGTTTTTCACAATCATCTTTGCTGAACACACCTTTTTGAGAGGGACACACATTATTCGTGATTTGTTAGAATACTCTATGTGCTTCACTTATATCTTTTGAGCTAGGCAGTTGCTCTAGTGCTTCACTTATATCTGTTAGAGCACGGCGGTGGTTGTATCTTAAAGAAATAGTTGCACTCTCATGCTTCACTTATATCTTTTTGAGAGTCTCATGATAGCAATGGTAATATGCATGTGTTATGAATTCGGTCCTGATATGATAGGTATTCAAGAGGGATATAATAAAACTTTCATGTAGATCTCTGAATATGATCAATTTGATTCCTTGCAATAGTTTTATGATATTAAGATGGTAATATGGGGGAGGTTTTAGTAGATAATTGTGGTTTAGTAAGAATAATTGTGTTAAGGTTTGTGATTCCTGAAGCATGCATGTATGATCTGTCGTTATGCTAAGAAGTTGGAGCATGATTTATTATTGATTGTCTACCTTATGAGTGGCGGTCGGGGACGAGCGATGGACCTTGTCCTACCAATCTATCCCTCTCGGGGTATGCGTAGTAGTACTTTGCTTCGAGGGCTAATAAACTTTCGCAATAAGTATGTGAGTTCTTTATGACTAATGTGAGTCCATGGATTATACGCACTCTCAACTTTCCGCAATTTGCTATCCTCTTCGGTACCATGCATTGCCCTTTCTCACATCGAGAGTTGGTGCAAACTTTGCCGGTGCATCCAAACCCCGTGATATGATACGCTCTATCACACATAAGCCTCCTTATATCTTCCTCAAAACAGCCACCATACCTACCTATCATGGCATTTCCATAGCCGTTCCGAGATATATTGCCATGCAACTTCCACCGTTCCGTTTTTATGACATACATCATCATTGTCATATTGCTTTGCATGATCATATACCTGACATAGTATTTATGGCTCAGCCACCATTCATCAATGTTATACATGTTACGCAAGCATCATTGCACATCCTGATACACTGCAAAAGGCATTCATATAGAGTCATATTTTTGTTCTAGTATCGAGTTGTAATGTTAAGTTGTAAGTAAATAGAGGTGTGATGATCATCATTATTAGAGCATTATCCTATTGAGGAAATAATGATGGAGACTAATGAGTCCTCGAAAAAATGGGGATGAGGTCCATGAGATCGTTCTAAAAAAAAGAGGCGAAAAAGAGCCATGAAAAAAATTAGAGAAAAAGAGAGAAGGGGCAATTTTACTATCCTTTTCCACACTTGTGCTTCAGAGTAGCACCATGTTTTTCATATAGAGAGTCTCCTATTTTGTCACTTTCATATACTAGTGGGAATTTTTCATTATAGAACTTGGCTTGTATATTCCGATGACGGGCTTCCTCAAATGCCCGAGGTCTTCATGAGCAAGCAAGTTGGATGCACACCCACTTAGTTTTCATGATGAGCTTTCATACACTTATAGCTCTTAGTGCATCTGTTGCATGGCAATCCCTACTCCTCGCATTGACATCAATTGATGGGCATCTCCATAGCCCGTTGATTAGCCTCGTCGATGTGAGACTTTCTCCATTTTTGACTTCTTTTATTTATCTCTACCACCATACTCTATTCCACCCATAGTGCTATATCCATGGCTTGCGCTCATGTATTGAGTGGGAGTTGAAAAGGCTGAAGCGCGTTAAAAAGTATGAACCAATTGCTCGGCTTGTCATCGGGGTAGTGCATGATAAATACTTTGTGTGAAGAAGATGGAGCATGACAGGATTATATGATTTTGTAGGGATAACGTTCTTTAGCATTTTTATTTTGAAAGACATGATTGTTTGCTTGTATGCCTGAGTATTGATGTCTTTATATCAAACCATAGACTATTGCTTTGAATCATTTGGATCTTATTATTCATACCGTAAGAGAGAGAATACATGATGAAACATGATAGGTAGCATTCCACATCAAAAATTATGTTTTTATCATTTACCTACTCGAGGACGAGTAGGAATTAAGCTTGGGGATGCTTGATACGTCTCCAACGTATCTATAATTTTTGATTGTTCCATGTTATTATAGTATCAATCTTGGATATTTTTATATGCAATTATATATCATTTTTTGGGACTAACCTATTAACCTAGTGCCCAGTGCCAGTTGCTGTTTTCTGCTTGTTTTTGGCTTTTCAGAGAAACAGTACCAAATGAAGTCCAAATGCCATGAAAATTTTTGGAGATTTTTTTCTGGACAAAAGAAAGCTTGGAAGCTTCGGGAGGAGGCCAGAAGCCTCACGGAGGCTTCACAAGGCAACAGGGCGCGCCCCAGGGGGGCGCGTCGTGTTGCCTTGTGGGGCCCACGTGACTTCGTTTGACCTAATTCCACTTCTATAAATTCTCAAATATTGGGAAACCCCCAGGGAGCCAGAAGAGAAAACCTTTCCGCCGCCGCAAGCCTCTGTTCTTCCGCGATCCCATCTGGAGGTCTTTTTCGGTACTCTGCCGGAGGGGGAATCGATCACGGAGGGCTTCTACATCAACCTTGCTGCCCTTCCGATGATGTGTGAGTAGTTTACCATAGACCTACGGGTCCATAGCTAGTAGCTAGATGGCTTCTTCTCTCTCTTTGATCTTCAATACCATGTTCTCCTTGATGTTCTTGGAGTTCTATCCGATGTAATCTTCTTTTGCGGTGTGTTTGTTGGGATCCGATGAATTGTGAGTTTATGACCAGATTATTCATGAGAAATATTTGAGTCTTCTCTGAACTCTTTTATGCATGATTGTTATAGCTTTGTATTTCTCTCCGATCTATCGATTTGGTTTGGCCTACTAGATTGATTTATGTTGCAATGGGAGAGGTGCTTTGTGATGGGTTCAATCTTGCGGTGCTCAATCCCAGTGAGAAGGGGACATGACACATATTTGTATTGTTGCCATTAAGAATAAAAAGATGGGGTTATTCATATTGCTTGAATTTGCTTCTCTACATCATGTCATCTTGCTTAAGGCGTTACTCTGTTTTCATTAACTTAATACTCTAGATGCATGCTGGATAGCGGTCGATGAGTGGAGTAATAGTAGTAGATGCAGGTAGGAGTCAGTCTACTTGTCTCATACGTGATGCCTATATACATGATCATTGCCATGAATCTGTCATAATTATTTGCTTTTCTATCAATTGCCCAACAGTAATTTGTTTACCCACCGTATGTTTATGTGCTCAAGAGAGAAGCCTCTAGTGAAAACTATGGCCCCCGGGTCTATCTTTATCATATAAAAAAACCTAAAAATACCTTGCTGCAATTTATTTACTTTTATTTTAATTAGTATTTTAGTTTATCTATTTACCTCGATAAGATTTAATCCTTGCAAATAACCGCTAAGAGGATTGACAACCCTCTTATTTGCGTTGGGTGCAAGTGTTTGCTCTTGTGTGTGTAGGTGCGCTTAATGGAATTTTGCTTGGTTATCCTACTGGATTGATAACCTTGGTTCTTAACTGAGGGAAATACTTATCTCTACTGTACTGCATCATCCTCTCCTCTTCGGGGAAATACCAACGCAGACTACAAGTAGGAACGGGCTCCTCCCTCAAGGAAGAGCACCGCGCGTTGATTGGCGTGGCGCTGCAGGGATTCCGGTCCACGGAGGCCAGAATGCGTGAGGTCTTCAAGGGCCTCATCACGAGCTTCGAGGTAATCTTTCTGTCTTTACGAGAAAAAGGACCTTCTCTGCTTAGATTTACTTTACCAATCCTTGCAACTGTCCGAAGACATCCGTTACCTAACGCTTAGATGGCCTCGCCAGTGACTAGCCCCCGAGCCCAAGGCCAGTTTTGGAAAACTGGTGTTGGGGTCGAAGTATAGGAGCAGAGGAAGGAGTAGCCCCCAAGACTGATAAGACAAAATGTATGTCCGAAGTGTCAATGAATTGATCATGGGGCTCATTAGAAAGTGTTTATGCAGGTTTCAAGCTCGGATCCGGGCTCCATCTCCGAGGAGATTGCAGAGATGAGCCAGAAGCTCGAGAGGTCCGAGAAGGACCTCGACCTGATGAACAAGCAGGTCGAGCAGTCTCAAGGTAAGCGACCAATGCGACGTTTTTTTTAAAAATTAATTTTGAACGAGGGTAGCGTGTTTTTTTTAAACTGATGCCGAACTGGTTTAATAACAGCGGTGTTGGCCGAGCTTGAGGGGCTCAAGGCTGAGCTCTTGAAGGCTCGGTAAGAGGTCGAGTAGCATAAAGCTGCTGCGGCCAAAGCAGAGAAGGACCTAGCCGCCGAAAAGGTGGCTAGGGGGAAAGACCAGGCCTGGGTCCTGGAGGTCGAGGAGACTCTCAAGAGCGTGTATCTCGAACGTGATTCCCTTGAGAAAAAGGAGAAAGAGATGGGCGACGAGCTACGGAAGCTACGTCTGTCTCATACTGAGCTCCAGACCCGAGGCCGGGCCGACCGCCAGGTGCTCCAACAAGTGGAGCGGATAGCCGCAGGTAAGCCATATTTACTTCAATGTGCATTTGGCAGCAAAGGGTTCGTCGAGCTCACCCAGCGATGGCGATCTGCAGAGGTCTTCGCCGATCTCCCAAAGAGTGCGGTGGACGCCCACCTTCATTTCGGCCAACTGGAGGGCCATGAGGCGGAGAAGGCGTTCTGGAGGCAGTTCCAGGAGTCGTCGTAGCCACAGTTGCTCAATCATCGAATGAAGCAGCTGGCGGAACTCCTCTGGATGGCGAGGCCAGCACTCCAAGATCTCCGCGTCAATTTGTGGCCAACAGAGGTGTTGCCAGCTGATACGTCTCCAACGTATCTATAATTTTTTATTGTTCCATGCTATTATATTATCAATCTTGGATGTTTTTATATACATTTACAGCAATTATATATCATTTTTTGGGACTAACCTATTAACTTAATGCCCAGTGCCAGTTGCTATTTTTTGCCTGTTTTTGGTTTTCCGGAATATCAGTACCAAACGAAGTCCAAATGCCACGAAACTTTTTCGAGATTTTTTTCTGGACATAACAAGTACTAGAAGCTTCGGGAGAGGGCAAGAAGATGAAGCAGTGGCCCACGAGGCACCAGGGAGCGCCCCGGGGTGTGGCGCGCCCTGGTGGCTCGTGGGGCCCACACAGCTCCATTTGACCTAATTCCACCACTATAAATTCTCTAAAATCAGGAAACCAACAGAGGAGTCCATAAAATACTTTTTTCGCTGCCGCAAGCTTCTGTTCTCGAGAGATCCCATCTGGAGGCCTTTTCCGGCACTCCGCCGGAGGGGTAATCGATCATGGAGGGGCTCTCCATCAACCTTGCTGCCCTTCCGATGATGCGTGAGTAGTTTACCATAGACCTTCGGGTCCATAGTTAGTAGCTAGATGGCTTCTTCTCTCTTTTTGATCTTCAATACAATGTTCTCCTCGATGTTCTTGGTGTTCTATCCGATGTAATCACTTTTTGCGGTGTGTTTGTTAGGATCCAATGAATTGTGAGTTTATGATCAGATTATCCATGAATATTATTTGAGTCTTCTCTGAACTCTTTTATGCATGATTATTATAGCTTCGTATTTCTTCTCCGATCTATTGATTTGGTTTGGCCAACTAGATTGATTTATTTTGCCATGGGAAGAGGTGCTTTGTAATGGGTTCGATCTTGTGGTGCTCAATCCCAGTGACAAAAAGGGACATGACACGTATGTATCGTTGCTATTAAGGGTAAAAAGATGGGGTTTATTCATGCGTGAGTTTACTTTGTCTACATCATGTCATCTTGCTTAAGGCGTTACTCTGTTCTTTATGGACTTAATACACTAGATGCATGCTGGATAGCGGTCGATGTGTGGAGTAATAGTAGTAGATGCAGGCAGGAGTCGGTCTACTTGTCTCGGATGTGATGCCTATATACATGATCATTGCCTTGGATATCGTCATGATTATTTGCTTTTCTATCAATTGCCCAACAGTAATTTGTTCACTCACCGTATGCTATTTTTATGAGAGAAGCCTCTAGTGAAAACTATGGCCCCCGGGTCTATCTAAATCATATATTAAAAATCCTAAAAATACCTTGCTGCACTTTTCGTTTATTTATTTTATTTTATATTTTTAGTTTAATCTATCTATCTATCACATAAAATTTAATCTTGCAATTAACCGCCGAGGGATTGACAACCCCTTGTTTGCGTTGGGTGCAAGGATTTGTTGTTTTGTGTGCACGTGCTGCTAACGAGGTGTTGCGTGATTCTCCTACTGGATTGATAACCTTTGTTTCATAACTGAGGGAAATACTTATCTCTACTGTACTGCATCTCCCTTCCTCTTCAGGGAATTACCAACGCAGCTCACAAGTAGCACCAGCCAGCTTCTTTGGGCTCCTGGCGCGACTGCAAGAAGCCGTCCCGCAAGTCAACCACTGGAAGTGATCCGCGTGTCTGGAAGGAGCACGGCGGGCGTATGCCTACGTGAAAATGCACTTTCGGAAGGTTGAGGCGGAGGTTGTTGCTGCGGGGCCCCCTGAAGGGAAGGCGCGCACTGCTCCGCAGTTCTTTGCCGAGGTGGAGGAGGGCGCCGGTGTTACCGAGGCCGTGTGTCCTAAGGACAAGTTGTATTTTTAGGTAGCACTTCAGAATGCCGAAGTGCATGGGATGTATAAAAATTATCAGTTATTTAATGAGTACGGCTTAAGTTCATCTCGTATGTTTCTGCGTTGTTTTTAATATTCCTCCTGTTTGACCGTGTTAAACTGAAATTGGCCAGTCGTCGGCTTCAACCGCTTCGTACAATGTACAAAGGGCGCCCCTTTTAGGCGATCATGACCCTTAGCCGATGTCTCGGTTCCCGGAGGAGGTCTATGCACATAGGGACTAGGCAATCGGACTGTGGTGGCTTTATAACTTTCACTTAGTCATAGGAGTTTGACGGTGGGGATTGATGACGTGCCCCCGATGGGTGAAGTGGTCGGCTTAACCAGCCGAGGTCTATGCCCGCGCCCACCTTGGCTAATTTGAGGAAGAAGCCCTTCGTTTAACACGGGTGATCTCTAACGACACGTCGCTTGACGCGGTCTTCGGATGGCCGACCAGTTTGCGCTTACCTAGATAGTCAGTTTTCGGCTTTTTCCACTGAGGCGCTCTGTCAGTTAAACTGGCGGCACTATCACAGTGGTTCTCCCGTTACACCCTTAGCCGAATTTGTCGGGAACGTAAGGGGTACACATAGGAGCCGAGCAACCCAACTATTGACCAAAATCTAGGTTCGAAACTGATGCATATAATGTGACATCCGAGACGTCGAGTACTTCGGACTTGTTTTTCAGGGTGTAAAACCGAGGCCCTTTAGCAATTGTATCTTAGAGATGTTCTCATAGTTCGTGGGTAGTGCTTGTAAGAAAATACGTTTAAAGACCTTTATGGGCACGATTTCTTTATTTCATGTAGCCAAGCTTTACATGCCAAACTTTTGATGAGGGGAACTAAGCAAGATACAATGCGAGTGAAGATAAGGAAGGAGAAACTAAAAGAAAAAACAGGGCGGATCTTGTCATCGGGTCTATGAGCCCGGGCCGCTCCCTGCCGCACGTCTGCGTCTCCATGCTGTTGACCAGCTCATCCTCGTTGATAGCGGGGGTTGATATTGATAGCATGCGACTTCGACCCAGCATGCGCCTGATGCGTTCATTGGTCGAGCCCTTTGAAGAGGTCCGCAGCTGTTAGTTTGTGGTTAAAGCCACATGGGCATGCTAGTGTTGGCTAGCTCTTTGACAGAACCCTGCCGACATGTAAGCCCGAGATTTCGTCGCTGTTCGGTCGAACCGACCCGATGTTTCCGTTGTTTTGGCTCCTCGGCGACCCATGGAATTTTTAGTGCGAAGTTGTGCACCCTGGGGACGTAGTACCCCTCCAGGGGGAAGCGCGTGAAGAGCCCGTACCCCTATTTAACGTGGGGAGGTGCCTGTCCGAGGTCAACTGGCATAGCCCGCGTACGCTTCGAAGAGCTGGGGGTGTGCTTACCGCCACGGGCTGCCTCCTCGGATGCCTGCACCTCGGCTGCGAAAGCCGCGGTCTGCTCCTCCGTCCGGAGAGAGCATTCGGTGTTACCATTTACTATAATAACACCGTTGGGTCTCGACATTTTGAGCTTGAGATAAGCGTAATGCGGGACTGCATTGAAGCGGGCGAATGCGGTGCGCCCTAGGAGCGCATGGTATTCGCTGCGAAAAGGTATGATGTCGAAGATTAACTCCTCACTCCTGAAGTTCTCGGGTGATCCGAATACTACCTCCAGGGACACGGTTCCAGTGCAGCGAGCCTTGACCCCTGGTATTACACCTTTAAAGGTGGTGCTGCTAGGCTTAATCCGAGATGAGTCAATCCTCATCTTCCTTATTGTGTCCTCATAGATCAAGTTGAGGCTACTCCCTCCGTCCATAAGGACGCACGTCAGATGAAAACCATCGACGATCAGGTCCAGGATGAGTGCGGCCGATCCACCATGCCTGATGCTTGTCGGATGGTTGTGTTTGTCGAAGGTGATCGGGTAAGCCGACCATGGATTGTACTTCGAGGCCACAGGCTCTAACGTGTAGATGTCCCGAAGTACGCGCTTCCTCTCCCTTTTAGGGATGTGGGTAACGTAAATCATGTTTACCTCGGTTACCTCATTAGGAAACTTCTTTTGGCCTCCATTGTTTGGCCGTCGAGGTTCATCCTCGTCTTCGCTGCGATTTTGGGTTTTATTCTGACCCTCTGTCGCTATCTTACCAGCCTGCTTAAAGACCCAGCAATTCATGTTGGTGTGGGTTGCTGGTTTGTCTTGAGTGCCATGAATTTGGCACTGTCGATCCAGGATCTTGTCGAGCTAGCTCGGTCCATCCTTACTCCCTTTAAAGGGCTTTCTTTTCTGTCCGGATTGAGGTCCGGTGAAGCCTGCATTGACTGCTGCGTCTTCTGTGTCGCTTCCACCATTTCTATGCCTGCGCTTATTTTTGTTGTGCTTAGGCTTGCCGTTGGCGTCGCGAGTCTCCGAGGTCCCCACCTCACCGTCGTGTGTGCTGCAGGCCAGCCAACTATCCAGTCCCACGCAAAGGCGGGTCATGAGTTAGGTTAGGGCTGCCATGGTCCTTGGTTTGTCCTGGCCGAGCTGGCAGGCGAGCCACTCATCTCGGATGTTGTTTTTGAATGCAGCGATGGCCTCGGCGTCTGAGCAGTCTATGATCTGGTTCTTTTTAGTAAGAAACCGGTTCCAGAATTTCCGAGCTGATTCACCGGGCTGCCGAGTGACACGGCTGAGGACATCGGCGTCCGGAGGTCGGACGTAGGTTCCTTGGAAATTTTCCCTAAAGGCGTCTTCAAGAGCCTCCCAGCTTCCAATGGAGAGGCGTGGCAGGCTATTCAGCCAATGCCTCGCCGGCCCCTTTAGCTTGAGCGGCAAGTACTTGATGGCATGGAGGTCATCTCCATTGGCCATGTGTATATGGAGATGAAAGTCTTCAATCCATACAGCTGGGTCTGTGGTGCCATCGTAAGATTCTATGTTGATGGGTTTGAACCCATCGGGGAACTGGTGTTCCATTACCCTATCTGTAAAACAGATCGGGTGGGCTAGTCCTCGGAACCGAGCGGTATCATGTCGGATGTCGGGAGGGAGCCGACTATAAGTCTGATCTCAGGTGCGGCCGTTCCTGTCCAACTAGGCGTCGTAGCCGTCAGGCCCGGCCGGAGCGCGTCCTCTTGATCCATAAATGGACCGGGGTGGCGCCCGGTTTGCCTCTATCCGACGTCGAACGTCTTGAGGGTCCAGATAATCCACAGGGTCCTTGCCATGACGGTGTGGGGCTGGTTGAGTGTGGAAATCCTCCCGCGCGGGCCTGTCGCGTCCTCAAGGGGGGCGATCAGGTGCCTCAGCGGTTAATTCATCGTCAAATTCAGGCAGTAAACGCCTGTGTGGATAAGATTTAGGCGCACTATGGTGCCGTTCTTCGAGGTCTTGCTCGGCCGAGAGTATTTCAACCCACTTGTCGTTTAGTGCATCCTCGTTAGTCTGCAGCTGCTGCTGCTTGCGCTTCATGCTTCGGGCGGTAGCAACTAAGCGCCGCAGAAAGCGTTCTTGCTCGGCAGGGTTTTCGGGGACTATGAAGTCCTCAGTGCCGAGGCACACGTCCTCCTCGGATTCCGGCATATAATTGTCATCGGCTCCTTCAAAGAGGTCGTCGGGATCCGAGTCCCTGGGGATGCCTTCGGGGTCGGCGTGGCGTTCTGGGGAGGCTTGAAGGTCCTCCCCTGGGTCTTCCGCGTCGTTGGCCGCCGTGTCGGCGGTAGGGTTGTTCCCGCTGGGCTCCCCGTTAGCACCCCTTCTGCGTCTTCACCTACGCCTTGGAGGGGAGTTGGGAGTGCTGACCATGTACACATCGTACGTGGATGTTGCTTTCCACCTGCCGGTGTTAGTAGGCGGCAAGGTGTTGTCCATAGGGCTGTCGACATCTTCGTCCATGTCGGTTGCCTCGTCGTAGTCCAGCATATCGGTTAAATCGCCGATAGTGGAGACTAGGTGGGTGGCGGGTGGGATGTAAATTTCTCGATTGTCGGCTTTAAGTCTGATCTTATCATAAACCGAGGTCTTGCCGTCCGAGATTGACAAGCTCTGGATCCGATCAAGCATCTCATTGAGGTGAGATAGCTCCTCAGGGTTCATGGTCTGGCCGTAAGCTGGGTCGGCTCATAGCATCACGCCTGATGCATTTTCGGCCATACAAGGAGGCGAGGTGGATTCCAAATCCACCACCGAGATCGGTTTTAAGCCCGATGTTGTGTCCAAGGCGAGCTCTGATCTATGTCGGAGCCGGGTACCAAGACAGGGTTGTCCAAGGCAGGGGAGGGAAGTTTCTCCATAGCCCCCGGCGATGTCGGGGGGCATGACACGTTGTTTTCAATGGAGATCGATTCCGAGGTCGAGCCCCCGATGTTTGCCAGCCCCTGAATCCGGGCGGGAGTCCAGCCTGATAGGACGAGCTCGCCGCGGGAATCCGCGGTGTACTCCAAACCTCCGAAGGTAATGATCTGGTCAGGAGCGCAGTTCTCGACGGTGGCCAGGTGGCCCGTCGAGTCGGCGCAGAAGATCATGCTGCCGAACACAAAAAGCTGGCCGGGGACGTAGGTGTCCCCACAACCACTGCCACAGTTGATCTGCATATGATCCATCGATCCTTTGCGATCACACAGTGGAACTCTCAATGAAAGCACCAGTGTCGGTGTAAAAACCGGCAGACCTTGGGGTAGGGGGTTCCGAGCTGTGGATCTCGGATGGATGGTAACAGGAACAAGGAGACGATGTTTACCCAGGTTCGGGCCCTCTTGATGGAGGTAAAACCCTACGTCTTGCTCTTGTTTATATCAATGGAGATGTATCAAGTACAGAGTTGATCTACCTCGAGATCGTAGGATATGTTCTAGTTCTAGGGCTAGGTGAATGAGATTGTGTTGAGATCCCCTCTAAGGGCTAAACCCTTTGGCTTATATACACGCCAGGTAGGGCATCTAAGGTTACAAGGTTGGTATCTAGGCGTGGCAGTGGTAGGAGGAGTCTTGGAGCATACGTCAAGTCTTCGGCAGATATAATCTTGATCTCTCCTCTCGCGTGTATCTTTCAGAGTCCATCTTGATAAGAATGAGGGCCCACTGGCCCAGCCTGAGGAATATGGGCCGACTAGGTTAGTACCCCCTAGTCTAGGACACCGTCAACTTCCATCCTATCTAAAACCCTAAAAGTTGATCTCGGTCCCACCGAAACATTCCTATCTGGACCAATCGAGACTGCTATACACTATGCCACATGCCAAACCCTAACTTATCGGTCTCACCGAAATGGTTCTCGGTCCCACCGAGAAGGCTTTACCAACTTGCTGTAACGTTGTTACTTCACTTCGGAATTTCAGAGATGAAATTTTCGATCTCACCGAAACCTGGTCTTGCCCTAGCCATTGCACTTTGGTCTCACCGAGAAGGTTATATCGGTCCCACCGAAAAGCCTAACGTTCATGTCTTTTACACTAGTCAGTCTCACCGAGATTTTCATATCGGTGTCACCGAGTTGGGTCAAAGACTTGTAACAGTTGGATTTGAGGTGAAGGCTATATATACCCCTCCACCACCCTCTTACCAAGTAAGAGAGCCATCAGAACGTGCCTACATTTCCACCATACGATTTCTGAGAGAAAACCACCTACTCATGTGTTGAGATCAAGATATTCCAATCCAACCATTTGAACCTTGATTTCTAGCCTTTCCCAAGTTGCTTTCCACTCAAATCTTTCTTCCACCAAATCCAAATCTGTGAGGAACTGTTTGAGTGTTGGGGAGACTGTCATTTGAAGCACAAGACCAAGGAGTTCATCATCAACACACCATCTATCACCTTTTGGAGAGTGGTGTCTCCTAGATTGGTTAGGTGTCACTTGGGAGCCTCCAAGATCATGTGGAGTTGAACCAAGGAGTTTGTAAGGGCAAGGAGATCGCCTACTTCATGAAGATCTACACCGAGTGAGGCTAGTACTTCGTGGATGGAAGCCATGGTGGAATAGGCAAGGTTGCTTCTTCATGGACCCTTCGTGGGTGGAGCCCTCCGTGGACTCGCGCAACCGTTACCCTCCGTGGGTTGAAGCCTCCATCAACGTGGACGTACGATAGCACCACCTATCGGAACCACGCCAAAAATCATCGTGTCTTCATTGCGTTTGATATCTCCTATCCCCTCCTTTACTTACATGTGCAATGTTTTACTTTCCGCTACTACACTCTTAGAATTGCATGTGTAGGGTGTTACTTGACTTGGTATACTTGCTAAAATCTACCCACGACTAAAATTGGGAAAAGGATAGATTTTTATTTGGTCAAGTAGTCTAATCACTCCCCCTCTAGACATACTTTCGATCCTACACTAGGGTTTAAGCTTTAGTCACTCTAGCAACCCATCATCTAATTACTACTCCACAATGCCTTCCCTTGGGCCCAAAGATGATGAACTAGGGTTTGAGATGAGATGGTGCTGGCGAAGATGTTGATGAAGATTGGTCCTCCCACGATGAGAGGATCATTGGTGATGTCGATGGTTTCGATTTCCCCCTCCCGGAGGGAAGTTTCCCCGGTGGAATCGCTCCGCGGGAGAGCACAAGTGCTCCTGCCCAGGTTCTGCCTCGAGACGGCGGCACTTCGTCCCGAAAGTCTTCTCTTATTTTTTTTCTAGGGCAAATGGCTTCATATAGCAGAAGGAGGGGGCCGGAGGCCTGCCTGGGGCCCCACAAGCTCGGGGGGCGCGCCCAGGGGGGTAGGGCACGCCCCCCAGGCTTGTGGCGTCCTGGTGGGCCCCCTCCTGGTAATTCTTTCACTAGTATTTTTTTATATATTCCAAAATAATTCCCCGTAAATTTTCAGGTCATTTGGAGTTGTGCAGAATAGCTATCTCTGTTTCACTCCTTTCCGGTCTAGAATTCCAGCTGCCGGCAATCTCCCTCTTCATGTCAAACTTGCAAAATAAGAGAGAAAAGGCATAAGAATTGTATCATAAAGTGAAATAATGATAAAAAACATAATAAATAATAGTAGGAAAACATGATGCAAAATGGACGTATCATGGAGTAATAGTAGTAGATGCAGGCAGGAGTCGGTCTACTTGTCTAGGACGTGATGCCTATATACATGATCATTGCCATGAATCCATCATAGCTATGCGCTTTTCTATCAATTTCCCAACAGTAATTTGTTTACCCACCGTATGCTATATGTTCAAGAGAGAAGCCTCTAGTGAAAACTATGGCCCCCGGGTCTACTTTTATCATATATTAAAATCCAAAAATACCTTGCTGCAATTTATTTACTTTTATTTTCTTTTGCAATTTATCTTTTTATCCATCACTATCAGAATTAATCATTGCAAGTGACAGCTAAGGGGATTGACAACCCTCTTATTTGCGTTGGGTGCAAGTGTTTGCTTTTGTGTGTGTAGGTGCTGCTAACAAGGTTCTGTGTGGTTCTCCTACTGGATTGATAACCTTGGTTCTTAACTGAGGGAAATACTTATCTCTATTGTACTGCATCATCCTCTCCTCATCAGGGAAATCCCAACGCAGTTCACAAGTAGCAGGAAGAATTTCTGGCACCGTTGCCGGGGCTACATCATCAAAACTTATCAAGTACCTTCGCACAAACTATCCCTTACTTGCATTTATTTTTATTTGCCTTTTTATTTGCATATTTCTCTCATTTTCATCTCCCCCACTTCTCTAAAAATAAAAAACACCAAAAATGTTTTGTGTGCTTTCTTTGCTTGTGTTGCCATGTGCCTTCTATTTGCTTGCATCTTCGCTTGCTAAAAATCTATTGATATGGATCCTCATCCACTTGCTAATCTTTTCAAAAGATCCAATTATAATGAACCAATTGCTAGCGAGTTGAGTGCACTTGATTTTCTCTATGAAGTTTTGCTTGAAAATCATGAATCTGAAAATTGTGTTGAAGTGTTAAAAGAAGAAATTTATAAAGTGATTCATGATAGCTCCTTGAATGAAAAGCATGATTGCAATGATGTTATTATAAATTCTATTAATGTCAATTGTGCTAATTATATGCAAAACTATGATACGTCTCCAACGAATCTATAATTTTTTATTGTTCCATGCTGTTATATTATCAATCTTGGATGTTTTTTATATACATTTACAGCAATTATATATCATTTTTTGGGACTAACCTATTAACGTAGTGCCCAGTGCCAGTTGCTGTTTTCTGCCTGTTTTTGGTTTTACAGAATATCAATACCAAACGAAGTCCAAATGCCACGAAACTTTTTGGAGATTTTTTTCTGGACATAACAAACACTAGAAGCTTCGGGAGGAGGCCAGAAGACCCAGGAGGTGGCCACGAGCCACCAGGGCGTGCCCTGGTGCCTCGTGGGCCCACCTCTAGCTCTTTTGACCTAATTCCACCACTATAAATTCCACATAAATCAGAAACCCTCGGGAGAGTCCACGAAATACTTTTTCCGCCGCCGCAAGCTTTTGTTCTCGAGAGATCCCATCTGGGGTCCTTCTCCGGTACTCCGCGGGAGGGGGAATCGATCACGGAGGGGCTCTACATCAACCTTGCTGCCCTTCCGATGATGCGTGAGTAGTTTACCACAGACCTTCGGGTCCATAGTTAGTAGATAGATGGCTTCTTCTCTCTTTTTGATCTTCAATACAATGTTCTCCTCAATGTTCTTGGAGTTCTATCCGATGTAATCACTTTTTGCGGTGTGTTTGTTGGGATCCGATGAATTGTGAGTTTATGATCAGATTATCCATGAATATTATTTGAGTCTTCTCTGATCTCTTTTATGCATGATTATTATAGCTTCGTATTTCTTCTCCGATCTATTGATTTGGTTTGGCTAACTAGATTGATTTATCTTGCCATGGGAAGAGGTGCTTTGTAATGGGTTCGATCTTGCGGTGCTCAATCCCAGTGACAGAAAGGGACATGACACGTATGTATCGTTGCTATTAAGGGTAAAAAGATGGGGTATATTCATGCATGAGTTTACTTTGTCTACATCATGTCATCTTGCTTAAGGCGTTACTCCGTTCTTTATGGACTTAATACCCTAGATGCATACTGGATAGCGGTCGATGTGTGGAGTAATAGTAGTAGATGCAGGCAGGAGTCGGTCTACTTGTCTCGGACGTGATGCCTATATACATGATCATTGCCTTGGATATCATCATGATTATTTGCTTTTCTATCAATTGCCCAACAGTAATTTATCTACCCACCGTATGCTATTTTCTTGAGAGAAGCCTCTAGTGAAAACTATGGCCCCCGGGTCTATCTAAATCATATACTAAAACCCTAAAAATACTTGCTGCACTTTTTCTTTTATTTATTTTATTTTGTATTTTTCTTTCAATCTATCTTTCTATCACATACAATTTAATCTTGCGATTACCGCCGAGGGATTGACAACCCCTTGTTTGCGTTGGGTGCAAGGGTTTGTTGTTTGTGTGCAGGTACTACTAACGAGGTGTTGCGTGATTTTCCTACTGGATTGATAACCTTGGTTTCATAACTGAGGGAAATACTTACCTCTACTGTGCTGCATCATCCCTTCCTCTTCGGGGAAAATACCAACGCAAGATACAAGTAGCAAACTACGATCTTGGGGATGATAATTTTGTTATGTCCACTACTTATTGCAATGATCATGATTGCGGTGATAGTGCTTCTTACGATCTTGAAAATTTATTTAAGCCTCATGATGAATATGTTATTTGCAATAATATTGAAAGTGGGTTTGGAAGAGTGTCAACTTTAGGTAAAAAGAATCCCACATCTTCGGAGAGTGTTCAATCTTATGCAATTTTTGATAAAAGTGGGTTTGGAGAGGTCATGACTTTAGTTGATGTTAATCCCACTATCTTGGAAGATTATAAAACTTTTATGCATGTGGATCATGAAGATAGTATTTTATATGATAGCTATATTGTTGAATTTGATTATGATCCTACATGTAATTATTATGAGAGACGGGAAAATATGGTTTTAGAAACTTTCATGTTATTCAATTACCTCTCTTTGTGTTGAAATTTTTAATGCTTCATTCTTCCTATTCGCATATGCTAGATATTTCTTGTCTTGATAATTTGTTTTCCTATAAAATGCCTATGCATAGGATGTATGTTAGACTTAAATGTGTTTGTCACATGTTTTATGATGCTCTCTTCGTGTTTCAATTATTATCTTTCTTGTCAGCATCATTGAAATCTGAAGCCTATCTTAATGGCTATAAAGAAAGAGCTTGTTGGGAGACAACCCAATATGTATCTCAAATTTTGCTTTTCTTTTATATTTTTGTGTGTTTACACAATTGTATCTTCTATTATGATTGTGTTTTTATCTTTTAATTAGTGTTTGTGCCAAGTAATACCTTTGGGATGATTTGGATGATAGTATAATTGATGTTGTTTGAAAACAGAAAGTTTTGAGTCCAGTGCTGGATATTTATTTATGTACTGGAGCATGATAAAATTCTGAATTTTTTACACAGTATTGGTATATGATTTTTTTACGTTTTCTTAATTTTTCTGAATTTTTGGAGTTACAGAAGTATGGCTTTTAAATAGATCTTTACAGACTGTTCTGTTTTAGACAGATTCTGTTTCTGTTGCATAGTTTGCTTATTTTGATGAATCTATGGATTGTATCGGGGGGTATAAGTCATGGAGAAGTTGGAGTACAGTAGCATTATGCCAATATTAAATATGAATCAATTCACAACAGTACCTAAAGTTTAAGATTTATTTGTCATACTAACGGATCTCACGAGGTTTCTGTTGAGTTTTGTGTGCTGAAGTTTTCAAGTTTTGGGTGAGATCATGATGGATAAAGGAATAAGGAGTGGCAAGAGCCTAAGCTTGGGGATGCACAAGGCACCCCAAGGTAATATTCAAGGAAGACTCAAGTGTCTAAGCTTGGGGATGCCCCGGATGGCATCCCCTCTTTCGTCTACAATCTATCGGTAACTCACTTGGAGCTATATTTTTATTCATCACATGATATTGTTTTGCTTGGAGCATCTTGTGCTATAGTTTTATTTTCTTTGTTTGCTTTTTAGTTTGCCACAATCATCTTTGCTGAACACACCTTTTTGAGGGGGACACACATTATTCGTGATTTGTTAGAATACTCTATGTGGTTCACTTATATCTTTTGAGCTAGCCAGTTGCTCTAGTGCTTCACTTCTATCTTTCTGAACACGGCGGTGGTTATATTTTAAAGAAATAGTTGCACTCTCATGCTTCACTTATATCTTTTTGAGAGTCTAATATATAGTAATGGCAATTTGCACATGTTAAAAGAATGGTCCTGATATGATAAGGTATCCAAGGGGGATATAATAAAAACCTTCATGTAGATCACTAATATGAAGTGCATGGTTAATTTTATTAATGTCGTAATATGAAAGGATATAGGTTCATGATCATTGGTTAGTAGAAATATCGGTATTAAAGTTTGTTATGACATATTCACCTAAATATTAGTCGTGGCAAGGCAAGGAAGTTGGAGCATTTATAGGTCTGAAATGAAATCCTTGGGTGCTGTTATAACCGGGGTCGCGCGATGGTAACTCCTACCAACCCTTCTCCTAGGGGCATGTCGTGAAGTGCTTTGCTTCGAGGTCTAAGTAGACTTTTGCAATAAGTATGTGAGTTCTTTATGAGTAATGTGAGTCCATGGATTATACGCACTCCTATCTTTCCGTAATTTTCTAGCCTCTTCAGTACCGTGCCTTGCCCTTTCTCACCTCGAGAGTTGGCGCAAACTTTGCCGGTGCATCCAAACCCCGTGATATGATACGCTCTTTCACACATAAACCCCTTTTACCTTCCTTAAAACAGCCACCATACCTACCTATTATGGCATTTCCATAGCCATTCCGAGATATATTGCCATGCAACTTCCACCGCTCCGTTTATATGACACACATCATCATTGTCATATTGCTTTGCATGATCATATAGCTGACATAGTATTTGTGGCAAGGCCACTATTCATCATTCATACATGTTTGTCGGGCCCATGGAACCCAGGGTATCCAGACCCGTCTACCTTTGGCCCAGGGCGCAACGCCTGGCGTGGGCCCAGCAGGCCGTCATCACCAAGCGCCTCACCAAGACCTCTCATGAGGCCCTGTCCTCCTGAGGACCACTCCTCGGGGAGCGGCGAGCAAGGCTCAGCATCTTCACCAACGGCCTTGCGAGGCGACCTCCCGAGGTGGCCTCCCGAGGCCTCCTCCCGACGGCGCCCAAGATGAAGGCCGTTCGCCACAGCCGCGCGGTCTGCGGCCCATCACGTGGGTGACGCGCGCGGCGACGAGCGGCGACAGAGGCCGCGCCAGCAGGCGCGGATGAAGATGGTTTCCTCTTTTGTGTTAAGGGAGCAGGGCCAGCTATCTACTCCCCAAAGCGACCCCAAAGGTTGCCCGATCGACGAAGGAAGACCAAGACGGCGGGCGCGCAGGGCGGAGGTCATCACCGAGCCCACCGGCGCGTCATGGATCATGCTTTGGCAGGCGAAGACCACCTTTAGTCAGGATAGCCTGAGCGCATGTCCCCTTTCAAAACCGCCAAGTGTGGCAACCCTTCCCGCCTAAGTTTTTGAGGGGGAAGAGGACCAAGGCTGATATAAAGGGCATTGCTGCCGTTGTAGAGAGGGATCTGGGACCTTGGTTGTGTTCTGCCTCCTCCACCTTGTACGCAAGAACTCTCTTGCCCCTTGCAATCCCAAACACAAGCAGGAGTAGGGTTTTACACCGCAAGGTGGCCCGAACCTGGGTAACCGCTGAGTCCACGGTCCGTCCCTCGCTAGCGCGCTCTCGCCGTAGCCTCGCTGTTGCTTAGTTGTGGTAGGAGACGAAGTGGTAGAACGAGCTCACCCTAGTGTTCGAACCTTTGGGTCCTCGGAGCCCGGCTTCCGACATTTGGCGCGCCAGGTAGGGGTGCGCTACTATTCTTCCACTCCGCCCTTTGCTCCACCAACCTCATGGCCGACGCACGTCGCGAGCGTGCCGAGCGCAGGGCTGGCCGCGTGGCACAGACGGAGCCAGTGGCCCGTGGCAACCGCCGCCGCCCCGACGCCGAGGCTGCTGCCGCCACCGACCCTGCTGCCCGCGAGCAGCAGGACTCCTCCCTGCATCCCTCCGTGCAGGCGAATGGCCACACCGCCACAGCCTCCTCCCTCGTCCACCGCGGGCCGCCGAACCCGCAGGCCGCGCTGCACATGGCGCGCGAGCTGCTCCGCTACCGTCCAGCTGACGCCGGCTGGCTTGGCCGCATCACCGAGCTCGTCAACGCCACCGGGGACGCTCTGGCGCCTTCCCACTCGCTCCGCCCTCCGCCGTCTCGCGTTGGGGACCTGGCGCACGGCGCTCCCCCGCCGCCTCCTCTGCGCGACGAGCATGGCGGGCCCCAGCGCAACGCGCGGGCTCGTGAGCCGTCCCGTGGCGCGTCCTCGCCGGTCCGAGACAAGGCCAGCTGCCAGATCATCTGCCACGCGCCCCCTGATGCGCGGGTGCTCCTCGAGCGGCAGCGCCAGCGCCAGGACCAGGCTGTTCAGGCTGTTGCGGCGGCTGGGCGTCAAAACCGCGCTGCCCTCGCTGGCGGCGTCCCCTCAAGCGGTGTGGGCTGCCGTGCCTTCACCCGTGAGCTGCGTCGTGTGGTCTGGCCCGTGAAGTTCAAGCCTGAGCTGCCTCCGCGCTACGACGGCACCCCCAACCCCGCGGAGTTCCTCCAGCTCTACGCGCTGAGCGTCGAGGCGGCGAACGGCGACGACAAGGTCATGGCAAACTGGTTTCCCATGGCCCTCAAGGATGGCCCGCACTCCTGGCTCATGAACCTCCCTGAGGCGTCCATCTCATCGTGAGACGAGCTCTGCAGCCAGTTCGTCGCCAACTTCAAGGGCACACAGGACCGCTCCCTCACCATCAACGACCTGCGGCGTGTGCGGCAGCGCCCAGACGAGACCCTCTGCAAGTACATTCAGCGCTTCAGCCAGGTGCGCAACAAGATCCCGCGCGCCTCCGACGCGGCCGTGATCTCCGCGTTCTCCACCGGCGTCATGGACGTCAAGATGCACGAGAAGCTCACCATCAACGGTGAGCTTGACTCCATGCTTGAGCTGCTCGACCTCGTTGACAAGTGCGCCAAGGCTGAAGAAGGCCGCCTCTTCGTCCACAACGACCCCGACGCGGCGCTCTACGCCGCCAAGACCAAGAACAGGGACGTCAAGCGCAAGGGCCTTGCTGTGCTTGCGGCAGAGCCCGAGCAGAAGCACGGCCGCGACCGCGACGAGCCCAGGAAAGACAACCGGCCGCTCTGCGCCTTCCACAACATGCGCTCCCACAGCACCGAGGACTGCCAGGAGCTCAAGCTGCTCCGCGACGAGCGCCAGAGCCGCCGAGACGATCGCAATGGCCGCGGTGCCGGCCGCGGAGGAGGCCGCGGCGGCAACCGCTGGGACAGCCGCAACGGCAATGGCAGCTTCCGCCAGGGTTGGCGCGACCAGCCTCGTGAGGCGAATCCTCAGGCTAATGCCGCTCTTCCGCCGCTGCCGCCGCCACCCCGGAGGAACGATGTCAACTAGCCTGATGAGGGCGCTAGGGGCTACCAGGAGCCTCGCGCGGTCGCCTGCATCCTGGGCGGGTCTCAGGCCCCCGCGTCCATCCGCCACTTCAAGCAACTCTCTCGCGAGATGTATGCCGCCCTCCCGAGGCCTGAGGCCTCGTGGCCCCTCAAGTGGTCGCAGTACGCCATCACCTTCGACTCCAAAGACCACCCCAAGTCCACGGCCTCCGCAGGCGCCCTCCCCATGTTGTGCACTCCCACCATCAGCAACGTCGCGGTCACCAAGACCCTCATCGACGGGGGTGCCAGCCTCAACGTGATCTCCATCAAGACCTTCGAGACGCTCCAAGTGCCCTACGACCAGCTGATGCCGACCAGGCCCTTCTCCGGAGTGACCGATGGCTCCACCACCCCACTTGGGCAAGTGCGCCTCCCCATCACCTTTGGCACCCGCAAGAACTACCACACTGAGCTCATCGACTTCGACGTGGCGCACATCGGCCTACCCTACAACGCCATCTTGGGCTACCCAACTCTCACCAAGTTCATGGCGGCCACCCATCATGCCTACAACGTCCTCAAGATGCCTAGCTGCAGCGGCATCATCACCGTCACCTGTGACGAGAAGGACGCGGCCAGCACCCTCGAGCGTGCTTACAAGGCTGCTGCTGTCACGCATCCGGCTGACGAGGACGCGGCTGAGCCTCCTGAGGCTGCATCCGCGAAGAAGAAGCAGCTGTTCTCTCAGGACCGCGCTGAGACGAAGAAGGTGTCGGTGGACGGCAGCGGCTCCGGCCCTGCCTTCACCATCGGCGCTGGCCTTCCTCTTGCATAGGAAAGCGTGCTCGTCACCTTCCTTCGGGCAAACTCGGATGTTTTCGCCTGGAAAGCATCTGACTTGTCCGGTGTGCCGAGGGAGGTGATCGAGCACCACTTAGCGGTGTGCCCCAATGCACGCCCCGTCAAGCAGAAAGCATGGCGCCAGGCGCCAGAGAAGCAAGATTTCATCGTCAAGGAAGTTCAGAAGCTCCAGGAAGCTGGGGTCGTTCGCGAGGTGCGCCATCCCGAATGGCTTGCCAACCCAGTCATCGTCCCCAAGAAGGGCGACAAGGAGCGCATGTGCGTCGACTTCACCAGCCTCAACAAGTTCTGCCCTCAGGACCCCTTCCAGCTGCCGCGAATTGGCCAGGGCGTTGGCCCCGCCATCGGCGGCGTGCGCATGCCCTTCGGCCTGAGGAACGCCGGCGCCTCTATCCAGAGGCTGGCGCCCCTCGTGCCAGGGCCTCGTGAGCCCCCTGCTCCTCGCGGGCCCCCAGGGCCTCATGAGCCCCCTGGCCCCGGAGGAGCGGACTCCCTTGGCGCACCTCGCCAAGCGGTCTGACGTCACCCCAGCGCGGTCCTGCCAGGTGCGTCCGACGCGTCGCCTCGCGCGGCCCACACTCCTTCTCGCCGCGCCTCCCGTGCCCTCACTCCTGGAACCCTTCCGCCAAGGTGATTTTGTTTAAATGCGGCTGAGGGCGCCCCACGGGCTGCACCAACCTCAAGCTGATCCGTGCCGGACACGGTAGCCTAGCCCCTATCCTTTTGGTTGTGTAATGGATTTTGCTGATTTCACCCTGATGAGTTATGTTACCTGCTTAATTGCATGTTAAGTTCGATGCCGACCGGAGAGCGCCACACGCTCGCGACCCCTCCCCTGGCCAATTCCGTAAGCGGGGGCTAGGCATGGTGCCTGTGCTCGGGTCCGTCCCTACAGTGCCGCCAAATCCAAGCGACTGAGCTCTGTCTCGCGGGCCTGCTCCCGTGCACGTGACCTCACCAAGGTCCTTGGTGCCTTATCTCCTCACGCAACGGACACGGGCGAGTTAGCGAGCGCGTGCCGCTCCCCCCATTGTGAAATCTGTTGACATGCAGTCCCTCAGGAGGCAAGGCATGCAGTCCCTCAGGAGGCGAGCTACGCGAGGACCTCGCAGGCGGCCTCTCGCGAGCCGGCTTCGCGAGGCGAAGACACTTCGAACGCCGAGCCTCGTGAGCACGCCTCGCGAGCTGCGTGAGCCCCTCATGAGCTATGGCTCGCCCGACACCGCTCTCCGCCAAAAGCTAAGTCTGACTACCTCGCGAGACGCCCTTACCATCACTCAAGCTCTCTCCCCTCGCGATCCCGCTGGGTGCTAGCATTTTTTCTTCTGAGTAAGCCGCTTGCACGCCAAATGGGGGCTCCCTAAGCATTGCGCCTCAGGAGCCCTCACTAGCTCCCGGTGCCCCTCACCTCCTGGCCTTGTCCCGGCATTGCGACCGGACATACCAGTGGCGGCTGAGGCCCACTCGGGGGCTGGGTCCTGACGGCGTAGAGTGCTAAGGCGAACAAAGAAAAAAAACCAGCCTCACGAGAGGACTTCGGGAGGGAATGCATACACCCCGAATCACAAAAGCATTAAGTTAAGCATAGAAGATACTGTTTTCACGTCCCCACGGGGCTACATCGGTTCAATGCAGGAAAATAAAAAGAAAGAAAGGGCCAAGGCGAGGCGCCGTCACCCCCAAGATTCCAGCGCGGGTGCCGCACGCGTTCCCAAGAAGGCGCTGCAGGCGAGTGCGGCTTCGTCACCGTGCGCGTGGCGCCCGCCCCCAGGGGCTCCGGAATCATCGCCGCCCGCGCCTAGTCGGAGTCCTCATCCTCGCTCTTGACGCGGGGGGAGCTGTCGTCGCTCCCGCTTCCGCCAGAGGGGGCGGCGCCATTGTCGCTGTCGTCCTCGCGGGAGGAGCCGCTGTAGCTGCCGTCCTCGCTCTCCGCACAGCACTCCAGGCGGCTGCCGGAGATCCCGAAGATCTTCACGAAGAGCGTGGCGGCCCCGTTGTACTTGAAGTGGAGGACGTGCCCCCGCTTCAGGCCGCGGGCGAGAGAGAACGACTTCCACCCCTGCTTCAAGAACATGAAGCCCGAAGGGGTGAGCTCCGTCGCCACCCAGGAGGGGCCGTTGCAGCAACCGTCGGCCTGCACCCACAAGCCCAAGGGTGCGCAGTCTGCCATCGCCGCCGCGAAGGAGGCCGGGAGCCAGACCCAGGTGCAGGGGCTGCGGTGCATGTTCACAATGAATTCGTGCGCCGCCTCCGCCGAATGGCTCCCCGCCTAGGGCGGTAGCGCGGCCGCTCCGCCGCGGCCGCCTTGGCCCCGCGCGCCTCGCCCTCTGCGCCCGCGAGCGGCGCCCCTTCCGCGACCGCTGGGCCCGGCGCCGGCAGCCGTCGGGGAGCGCCCACGCCCTCGGGGCGGAACCTGGGATGCGGCAGCGGAAGCACGGCCACGCCCTCTCCCCCTCACCATCTCTGCGGTGGCTCCAGCAAGAAGATGGAGGAGGTTGGAGGAAGGAGAAGATGGGTGGAGGACTCCGGCTCTCCTCTCCCCCTCTTTATACTCGGTGCGGAGCTCCTCTCGTCGCTCCGCCTTCTCCGGCATCGGGAATTGAAGCAATAGCAATGTGTGAAGGAAGGCAATGATGGCCTCTCGTCGCTCGCGGCAGGTTTTATGTCAGCGCGAGCGGTTACCGAGGCGTTGTGGGAGAAGTGGGGGTGTCCCCCATCACATCGTGCACCACGCGTCGCGCCTGGCCGCAGGCGGTTAGGGCCCGCGCCGTTTCGCCCCCCAGTAGGCGGGAACGTGCGCGCTGCGGGCCCGGGGGCTACTGTCGGGCCCATGGAACCCAGGGTATCCAGACCCGTCTGCCTTTGGCCCAGGGCGCAACGCCTAGCGTGGGCTCAGCAGGCCGTCATCACCAAGCACCTCACCAAGACCTCTCATGAGGCCCTGTCCTCCTGAGGACCCCTCCTCAGGGAGCGGCGAGCAAGGCTCAACATCTTCACTAACGGCCACGCGAGGCCCTCTCGCGAGGCGGCCTCCCGAGGCCTCCTCCCGACGGCGCCCAAGACGAAGGCCGTTCGCCACAGCCGCGCGGTCTGGGGCCCATCACATGGGTGACGCGCGCGGCGACGAGCTGCGACAGAGGCCGCGCCAGCAGGCGCGGACGAAGATGGTTTCCTCTTTTGTGTTAAGGGAGCAGGGCCAGCTATCTACTCCCCAAAGCGACCCCAAAGGTTGCCCGATCGACGAAGGAATACCAAGACGGCGGGCGCGCAGGGCGGAGGTCATCACCGAGCCCACTGGCACGTCATGGATCATGCTTTGGTAGGCGAAGACCACCTTTAGTCAGGATAGCCTGAGCGCCTGTCCCATTTCAAAACCGCCAAGTGTGGCAACCCTTCCCGCCTAAGTTTTCGAGGGGGAAGAGGACCAAGGCTGATATAAAGGGCAGTGATGCCGTTGTAGAGAGGGATCCGGGACCTCGTTTGTGTTCTGCCTCCTCCACCTTGAACGCAAGAACTCTCTTGCCCCTTGCAATCCCAAACACAAACAGGAGTAGGGTTTTACACCGCAAGGTGGCCCGAACCTGGGTAACCGCTGAGTCCACGGTCCGTCCCTCGCTAGCGCGCTCTCGCCGTAGCCTCGTCGTTGCTTAGTCGTGGTAGGAGACGAAGTGGTAGAACGAGCTCACCCCAGTGTTCGAACCTTTGGGTCCCCGGAGCCCGACTTCCGACAATGTTACGCTAGATCATTGCACATCCTGGTACACTGCCAGAGGCATTCATATAGAGTCATATTTGTTCTAGTATCGAGTTGTAATTTCGAGTTGTAAGTAAATAAAAGTGTGATGATCATCATTATTAGAGCATTGTCCCAGTGAGGAAAGGATGATGGAGGCTATGATTCCCCCACAAGTCGGGAAGAGGCTCCAGACGAAAAAAAAGAGGCCAAAAAGAGCCCGGCAAAAAAATGAGAGAAAAAGAGAGAAGGGGCAATGTTACTATCGTTTTCCACACTTGTGCTTCAAAGTAGCACCATGTTTTTCATATAGAGAGTCTCCTATGTTGTCACTTTCATATACTAGTGGGAATTTTTCATTATAGAACTTGGCTTGTATATTCCGATGATGGGCTTCCTCAAATGCCCGAGGTCTTCATGAGCAAGCAAGTTGGATGCACACCCACTTAGTTTTCAGTTTGAGCTTTCATACAATTTTAGCTCTTAGTGCATCCGTTGCATGGCAATCCCTACTCTTCACATTGATATCGATTGATGGGCATCTCCATAGCCCGTTGATCCGCCGAGTTGATGCGAGACTTTCTTCTTCTCCTTTCCATTATTTGATACCTACCACCGCATTCTATTCCACCTAGTGCTATATCCATGGCTTGCGCTCATGTATTGCGTGAAAGTTGAAAATGCTGAAGCGCGTTAGAAGTATGATCCAATTGCCTGGTTTAACACCGGGGTGCTCACTATTTATATATTTGCGGTGAAGATAGAGTCATGCCATGATTAATATGAGAAAGTGAGTAGGGATAACACTCGTTAAGGATTGTATATTTTGAAAGTTAATGATTATGCTTCTTATGTTCATGGATACTATTATGTTGATATTGTTAATTCATCGCTTCACAACTTATATGCCATAAAGAGATTACATAATAAACATGTTGGGTAGCATTCCACATCAAAAATTCTGTTTTTATCATTTACCTACTCGAGGACAACCAGGAATTAAGCTTGGGGATGCTTGATACGTCTCGAACGTATCTATAATTTTTTATTGTTCCATGCTATTAAAGTATCAATCTTGGATGTTTTATATGCAATTATATACAATTATATATCAGTTTTTGGGACTAACCTATTAACCTAGTGCCCAGTGCCAGTTGCTATTTTCTGCCTATTTTTGGTTTTTTAGGAAATCAGTACCAAACGAAGTCCAAATGCCACGAAACTTTTTGACGATTTTTTTCTAAACAAAAGAGACCCTGGAAGCTTCGGGAGGAAACCAGAAGCCTCACGAGGAGCCCACATGGCAACAGGGCGCGGCCCTAGGGGGCGCGCCCTGATGCCTTGTGGGCTCCTCGTGGCTCCTTTTGACCTAATTCCACTTCTATAAATTCTCAAATATTGGGAAACCAACAAAGAGCCAGACGAGAAAACCTTTACGCCGCCGCAAGCCTCTGTTCTTCCGCGATCCCATCTGGAGGCCTTTTCCAGTACTCTGCCGGAGGGGGAATCAATCACGGAGGGCTTCTACATCAACTTTGCTGCCCTTCCGATGATGTGTGAGTAGTTTACCACAGACATACGGGTCCATAGCTAGTAGCTAGATGGCTTCTTCTCTCTCTTTGATCTTCAATACCATGTTCTCCTCGATGTTCTTGGAGTTCTATCCGATGTAATCTTCTTTTGCGGTGTGTTTGTTGGGATCCGATGAATTGTGGGTTTATGGTCAGATTATTCATGAGAAATATTTGAGTCTTCTCTGAACTCTTTTATGCATGATTGTTATAGCTTTGTATTTCTCTCCGATCTATCCGTTTGGTTTGGCCAACTAGATTGACTTATCTTACAATGGGAGAGGTGCTTTGTGATGGGTTCAATCTTGCGGTGTTTTATATCCCAGTGACAGAAAGGGACAAGACACATATTTGTATTGTTGACATTAAGGATAAAAAGATGGGGTTTAATCATATTGCTTGAGTTTACTTTGTCTACATCATGTCATCTTGCTTAAGGCGTTACTCTATTTTATACTTAATACTCTAGATGCATGCTGGATAGCGGTCGATGAGTGGAGTAATAGTAGTAGATGCAGGTGAAAGATCGTGGATGTCGCCTAGAGGGGGGTGAATAGGCGCTTTAAAATAATTACGGTTTAGGCTTGAACAAATGCGGAAAAAACCTAGCGGTTAATTTGTCAAGCACAAAACCTACAACAACTAGGCTCACCTATGTGCACCAACAACTTATGCTAAGCAAGATAAACAACTAAGTGATAGCAAGATATAACATGAAACACTATGGCTATCACAAAGTAAAGTGCATAAGTAAAGGGCTCGGGTAAGAGATAACCGAGGCACGCGGAGACGATGATGTATCCCAAAGTTCACACCCTTGCGGATGCTAATCTCCGTTTGGAGCGGTGTGGAGGCACAATGCTCCCCAAAAAGCCACTAGGGCCACCGTAATCTCCTCACGCCCTCGCACAATGCAAGATGTCGTGATTCCACTAAGGGACCCTTGAGGGCGGTCACCGAACCCATACAAATGGCAACCCTTGGGGGCGGTCACCAAACCCGTACACTTTGGCAACCCTTGGGGGCAGTCACCGGTACCCGTCAAATTGCTCGGGGCGATCTCCACAACCTAATTGGAGACCCCGACGCTTGCCCGGAGCTTTACACCACAATGATTGAGCTCCGACAACACCAACCGTCTAGGGCACCAAAGCACCCAAGAGGAACAAGCTCTAGGGTGCCCAAACACCCAAGAGTAACAAGGTTCTCAAACTTCACTTCCACGTATCACCGTGGAGAACTCAAACCGATGCACCAAATGCAATGGCAAGGGCACACGGAGTGCCCAAGTCCTTCTCTCCCAAATCCCACCAAAGCAACTAATGCTAGGGAGGAAAATGAGAGGAAGAACGAAGAAGAGAACATGAAGAACTCCAAGATCTAGATCCAAGGGGTTCCCCTCACATAGTGGAGAAAGTGATTGGTAGAAATGTGGATCTAGATCTCCTCTCTCTTTTCCCTCAAAAACTAGCAAGAATCCATGGAGGGATTGAGAGAAAGCAAGCTCGAAGAAGGTCAACAATGGGGGAAGAACATGAGCTCAAGTGAATTAGAACCATTGGGGAAGAAGGCCCCCTTAAATAGCCCCCCCCCCCGAATCCAACCGTTATCTGCCCAGCCCGCACACAAGCGGTACTACCGCTCGGGCGGTAGTTCCAGGTGTAGCTCAGTGTGCACGTGAAATGCGGGAGCGGTAGTGCCGCCGAAGAGGTACTACCGTCCCTCATTCGCGGTACTACCATTTAGAATCACTTAGTACAGTAGGAACAGCGGCACCGGGAGGCGATAGGGCGGCAGTACCGCACGGAGCGGTACTACCGTTGCCTACTACCGCCCAACTACCGCTGAGCTCGAAACGAGTCCAGAAGCACAAAGACAAGCGGCAGTGCCCGCGGCGTTGGACCGCGAAAGTACCGCGCAAGCGGTACTACCGCCAGAGAGCAACAAAACAGCCTAGGCAAAACTGATGGATGGAAGAAAACCAGAACTGCCACAACTTCCCCATACGAACTCCGAATCCAGCAAACTCAAGCTCGTTGGATAGATGACGACGAGTAGTATCCAACAGCGACATATTAAGAAGTGGCAGTAGAGATATGCCTATGATATAGAGATGTGAAACCTCTATCAGTGATGATCTGGCATAAACCCCAACATCGAGAACATACTAGAAGAAGCAAACAAAATCCGTTCTCGATGAACTTGAGCTTGTCATGAAGGTGACCAAAAGCTCAAAGACACTCAAAGCAAACAGGCCAAACAAGAACCAAGAAAGATGATGCAAGGATGCAATGGTTTGAGCTCTCTATGAATGATACGATCAAGCTACTCATCTGAGAGCCCCCCTTGATAGTACGGCTATCGATCCTATAACCCGGTCTCCCAACTACCACCATGAGACCAGTAAAATAGAAAACCTATCAAGGGCAAACCTTTGCCTTGCGCATAGTCCACTTGAGCTAGATGATGACGATCTTGACCTCCTCAAGTTGGACCACCTTTCTTGATTGCGCCGGCTCGATGAAGACTAGTAGATTGCTCCCCCATACTCCACTTTGGGTGAGCCACTCTTAGGCACATCTTCACAAGTCCATTATCACCATAATGGATGGCAAGCTTCAAGCATGTGATCTCTTCGTGATGCTCCACTTGAACTTGCACACCGCAATCTTGATGACGATCACCACTTGATGTCATCCTCCATGGGTTGAATGAGATCTTCCTCTTGACGCAAGCCCATGGATACAAACCTAACCCCACATAGAACTCTCACGTAGACAATGGGTTAGTACACAAAGCGTAATGGACAATGCTTACCATACCATGGGATCACTTGATCCCTCTCGGTACATCTTCTACGCTTTGTGTGTTGATCAACTTGAATCTCTCTTCGTATTTAGTCTTGATCAACCTTGTATCTTTCCAACTCTCTTCATTAAGATGATGTCTTGAAGGTAAACATGAATGTCCACACAATCTTCTTTTTCAAGACATGCTTGCAATAGGCTCATCTCTTACATGACCAATCTTTGGATAACTCCATGAATAACCCCTTGGTCAACACATATTCTTCTTCAAATCACCTTGAGACCAACAAATGGTCTACAAGCAAAGCCTATGGACAAACCCTTCAAATATAACTCAAGGCAACCATTAGTCCATAGGGATTGTCATCAATTACCAAAACCAAACATGGGGGCAACACATGTTCTTTCAGTAGGCAGGAGTCGGTCTACTTGTCTAGGACGTGATGCCTATATACATGATCATTGCCATGAATCTGTCAGTGCATGCTCGAAGGAATCAGCTCCTGGTGGTACCCGAGGAGATCGACAATTCCAGCAACTGGGACGAGAGGGAAAGTACTGGTGGCTTGGACGGGCCGGTGGTCAGGGTGGACGGAAAAGTGGACCTGGATGATGATGTGGTAGTGGAGGAGGAGCCTGAGGTGGAGCCGAAGGCGGCGCCGCCGCGCTGGAGGTTGTTGGGACGCTACGTCAACCAGGGGCGTCCGAACGTGGACGACATGACTGAACACTTTAGCGATGTCTGGAAGATAAGATCAGGTCTGAATATTGCTAGGATCAAGAACAACTGGTATGCGGTGACCTTTTTCTCTGAGGGGGATTATAACTTTGTGGCTCGTGGCAGCCCCTGGATCTACAAGGGGAATGCACTCATAGTTGGACAGTTTAAGGGTGAGGCACAACCCTCTGAAGCTGAGCTGAATGAGGTGCCGGTCTGGGTGCGTATCTTCAATGTCGTATGGGATAAGCAAACAGTGGACTATGGGAACTTTCTTGGTGGTCTGCTCGGCAAGGTCTTGGAAGTAGATGCCGAGGTGGATGCTAGTAGGGTTCGTGAATTTCTATGGGTTCGGGCTGAGCTGCCTCTGATTCGTCGATTACAGACAAAAATCACCATTGGACGTGCCAACAAAGGAGGTGGTGTATCCACTTAGATATGAAAGAGTTCCCCACTAATGCTTTGGTGTGGATTCATAGGGCATGATGATAACCGGTGCGAGAAGAAGAGGTTGGGGGTTCCCTCTAGAGTGTATGATGAAGGCTTGAGATGCTCACCCTACAGGAAGTATGAAAATAAATCAGCTTTTGTTGCCCCGGGTGCGCAACCTGCAGCGCGGCGTGGCCTCAACTTCTCAAGCAATGCACCATCCGAGGTGCTAGGAAGGCCGAGAGATAGTTGGCGCAACAGGCGAAATCAGACACAACAGTCAGCGAGGGATATACCTGATCGTGTGGACGCGCGAGATGGGTTTGAAGATCGGGAGTGAGCTGGTGCTCCGGGTGTCGATGCTGAACTGTCTTCACGGGTCTTGGCCATGCGTATGAACTTATCACAGCAACCAGGGGAGCCGAGCAGTAGAAGGGATGCGCATGCTACGTCTGAACCCCCCTCCTTTGGGTTCCTCAGAGGCAGGGTGGAGGCGCCTATACCATATGCAGTCAGGTCCCCGGCGTCTACGGCAAACTACAACAACAATCTGGGCAGTGGGGAGATGATCCCAGCCTTGCGTAATCTGAGTACTAACTCGGGGTTCTCCTCTTCAGACTCCGACCAACATATGCAAGAATGTGACTCGGTACTAGGGAAAAGGCTCTCCAGAATTGCAGGGGACATGAGGAGTGGTGGTGTGCAAGAGGGAGCGCTTATCCTGCATAGCAAAGAGCTGGAAGGTAATATTCAAAAGAAGGGAAAGATTGAGGACAGTGAAGAGGACCAGATGGAGGAGGATGGGAGGGCAACCGTGGACAGCTTAGAGGACATGGAGGCAACCGGTCTTGGGGCCACCGGAAAACTGACGGGGCAGGCGGCGCCGCCCTGTCAGGAGCAATGAATTGGATAAGTTGGAACTACCGAGGGGCGGGGAACCCCTCGACAGTTCGGGACCTCGCGTCGCTTGTTAGGACGCATTCCTCGAGTCTTGTTTTTCTTTGTGAAACTAGGCAGAATAAAGAAAAGATGTATCGTCTAAGAAATAGGCTAGGACTTTTTGGTTTTGAAGCAGTCAGTTGTAATGGTCGTGGTGGTGGTCTAGCTCTTTTTTGGCATGAGTCTATGTACGTAGATGTTCAGGAAGCCAATGAAAGATTGATCGATGTGTACCTGCGTGTCTCGGCCGATGCACCACTTTGGAGGGCTACATTTGTGTACGGAGAACCACGCGTGAAGAATCGACACCTCATGTGGAACAAAATCAGAAGTTTGCATGCACAAAGCACACTGCTGTGGATTCTTGTAGGCAACTTTAATGAAGCCATGTGGGACTTCGAGCTAAAATCAGAGACGCCTAGACCGCCAGGCCAGATGTTAAGTTTTTGTGATTCCTTGGAGGCTTGTGCTCTTACTGATCTTGGTTTTTCAGGTCACCCATTCACATACGAAAACAGAAGGAGTGGCAGGGCAAATGTTCAGGTCTGGCTAGATAGAGCCGTTGCGTTGAATGAATGGAGGGATTTGTTCATGCACGCCTCGGTGACACATCTAGTCTCGCCGGCGTCCGACCATTGTCCCCTTCTTCTCAAGTGCTCATTGGAGGAGGACCGGAGACCGAAGAGTGGCCGGAGATACGAGCTAATGTGGGAAAGATCACCAACGTTGGAAGCCATCATCGCGAACTCATGGACGAGTCGAGGTATGAAACAGAACCTTTGCCAATGTTACAAGAGAACTCGAAAAATCACGTTCACGATTGGAAGAACTCACCAACATGAATGCAGATCGGAGGGAAATAAGAGCAGAAATGGATAAAATGAATGAATTGCTGTACAGGGAAGAGATGCTATGGTTACAGAGATCAAGGATCCAATGGCTAAAGGAGGGGCATCAGAACACTAAGATGTTTCACCGGAAGGCGGTCTGGAGAGCTCGGAAAAACAGAATAAAAGGTTTGACAGATGATCATGGTGTGGTGCACACCGACCAGAGTATGATGTTACAACTTGTTAACAATTATTTCCAGAATCTTTTTGCCGCTAACCATCTTCTTGATCCTAGAGATGTCTTACAGCTTATCCAGCCTAAGGTCTCTACAGCAATGAACGATGATTTGTGTAAAGAGTTTACTGATGATGAGATATCCAATGCTATGTTCCAAATAGGTCCGTTGAAGGCGGCGGGACCAGATGGGTTTCCAGCGAGATTTTTTCAGCGACATTGGTCAGTGTTGAAGAATGATATTATAGCTGCAGTGAAATTATTTTTTGCCACAGGGGTGATGCCTGAAGGAGTGAACAGCACCACCATTGTGTTAATTCCAAAGGTTGACTCTCCAACTCGGCTTACTAATTTTTGGCCAATTAGCCTCTGTAATGTGATCTATAAGGTCATTACCAAGTGCTTAGTTAACAGGCTACGCCCCATTCTGGATGAGCTCGTGTCCCCAGTACAGAGCGCCTTTGTGCCAGGGAGGTTAATCACTGACAATGCACTACTTGCTTTCGAGTGTTTTCATGCAATAAAACAGAAAAGGACCCAGCGCAGAGTTTTTGCGCGTACAAGTTGGATTTGTCGAAGGCATATGATAGAGTGGATTGGGTGTTTCTGGAACGAATGATGCAACAGTTGGGTTTCTCTCGCCGATGGGTGAATTGGATAATGACGTGTGTCACCTCGGTGAGATATAATGTAAAAATCAATGGAGCCCTCTCAGATTCATTCGCACCGGCCTGTGGGCTACGGCAGGGAGACCCTCTTTCGCCGTTCCTATTCCTTTTTTGTTGCTGACAGGTTGGATGCTATATTAAAACATGATATTGAAGGAAATCTCATCACGCATGTGCGGGTCTGTCCTCAAGCCCCGGGCATCTCCCACCTCCTGTTTGCGGACGACATGCTACTGTTCTTTCGTGCCAATGCTACAGAGGCTAACCATGCGAGGGCTGCTCTTGAGAGGTATGCTACAGCAACCGGGCAAGTCATAAACCCAAACAAGTGCTCTATTTTGTTTGGGCCAAGGTGTCCGGAGATGAATAAGCAAGAGGTTATGCACACACTGGAGGTGGTCAATGCGAGCTTTGAAGAGAAGTATCTTGGCTTTCCTACCCCTAGTGGCCGGTTCTCTAGTGGGAAATTAAAGAACTTGCAACAGCAGCTCACGAAGAGAATTATTCAGTAGGGGGGGAGCTTATGTCCCAGGCAGGAAGGGAGGTTCTGATCAAGGCCGTGGCACAGTCACTACCGACGTTCCTTATGAGCATCTTCAAGTTCCCGAGAAGTACATGTGATGATCTTGCACGCATGATTCACAGCTACTGGTGGGGCGCATATAGGGGTAAGAGGAAAACACATTGGAAGGCTTGGGATCACCTGTTGCGTCCCAAATCCTCTGGTGGGATGGGGTTCAAGGATTTCAGACTGTTTAACCAAGCGATGTTGGCTAGACAAGCTTGGAGGTTGTTGGCAAACCCTGACAATTTATGTGCTCAAGTGTTGAAAGCACGCTACTACCCAAATGGAAGACTAGAGGACACGATTTTCTCCACAAATGCTTCTCAAACCTAGCAGTCTATAGTGCATGGTCTGGAGTTATTGAAGAAAGGTTTGGTCTGGCACATAGGTAACGGTCGCTCAGTTCGCATCTGGAGGGATTCATGGATTCCTCATCCTACTGGCCGACCCCCAATCTCTCAACAAGGACATTATAGGTTATGAAGGGTCAGTGGGCTACTTGATGATACCGGTGCTTGGCGCGCTGACCTACTGCAGCAGCTTTTCTTGCCAGTTGACGCCCAATAGATTATAAAGATCAAGGCTTCTCCAAGGCTGGGTGATGACTTCATTGCTTGGGGTGCGGAACGTACTGGTATCTTCACCGTACGTAGTGCGTATCGACTGGCGCTCGAGGACAAGTTGCGTCCTTCTTCAGTCGCGGCGAGCAGGGCACCGGACGGGCGACGTGCCGTCTGGGCATTTTTATGGAGGTGCCCTGCTCCTCCAAAGGTGAGTGTTTTCGGGTGGCGTGTGGCTATGAATGCACTTGCAATGTGGGCTAATAAATTTGATCGTCATATGGAGTTAACTGACGTGTGCCCACTATGTGGTCTCGAGGGTGAGGACACATTTCATGTGTTTTGCAGGTGCCCACGGGCTGTGGATCTATGGCGAGCCATGGCGCAAGTTTGGTGAATCCCCGACGTGAAATCAATCCATAACACAGGGCCGGAGTGGTTCCTGAACCTCATTGCTGAGTGTGACGAGGGCGACCGTCTCAGAGTCCTCATGTTGATGTGGAGGTGCTGGTTCATCCGTAATGAGATCCAACATGACAAGAAACCGCCGCCCATGGAGGTATCTCGACGGTTCTTACAGAGCTACGTCACCTCACTGTTAGGCATACAACAATACCCAGTGGGAGACTGGGACAAGGGAAAGATGGTCGTGCAACTAGAAGGGGCGGAGCAACCATTACCGCATGTGATGACAGGGCCGAAGCTTATTCGCAAGTGGTGTCCACCTCCTGATGGGTGAGCTAAGCTTAACGTCGATGGGTCCTTTGCCCACGACGACGGCAGGGCAGGAACTGGGATGGTCCTGCGAGGTCATGATGGGGCCATCATCTTTTCTGCATGCCGTTCCTTACAATCATGTCCGGACCCTCTACATGCTGAACTTGAGGGATGCAGGGAGGGGCTCGGAGGGGCTCGTCCTAGCTTTTCAGTGGACGGAGCTGCCGATTGTTCTTGAGTGTGACAACCGGCAGGCAGTACAGATGATTAAGGCGACTGGCCTGGATCGATCTGAGCATGCTATGGTGGTTTCTGAGGTTAAAAATCGTCTGGGTAATAGGGAGTGTTGTGTTACTCATATTTCTAGAGAGCAAAATAATGTTAGTCATGTGTTTGCAAACTTTGGTAGAACGGAGGGCCGCACTGTGGTTTGGCTCCGCTCTGGACCTGCGAACATCCCTAGTCTGTGTAGGGATGAACCCTTATGCTCTTGAGTAATACAATCCTTTTACCCCGAAAAAAAAAGACATCCCAAATTAAGAACGAAACCCAATGCCGTGGTAGTAAATTAATTAATTAATACCACACCACAAAAGACCGAAGTTAATTCGAGCTTATCCTCTCCTCACTTACTTCTTTCCTTGCTTAGCTGCCGTTCGTCACGTTTTACGGCGGCTGTTTTCCCCTCTTCCTGCAAAAGCGAAGCTCATGCCGTTCGCGGTAAAAATAGAAAAATACTATCGATACTGTACCTCCGGCCCGTCTTCCCCGTACCTCTCTTCCCTGTTCTAAACTGAAGAAAAAAACACTCCCTTTCCTCTTCCTCCCGACTTCGTGGCTCCTGAGTGAGAGTGGCCTACCAACCCAAACCCAACGCGGCTCAAATCTCCCCCACTCTACCACCGCGCGCCCTGCCGTAGCTCCGCGTCACCGCCGGCGCCTCAATCCCGCCCAGCGCCGGCCCACCCGACACCCCCCGCCTCTCACGCGCGCCGCCGCCGTCCGCTCCCGTCCGTCCTCATCACGGCATCGCGCTCCTGCTGCCTCCACCCCGTCCGCAATCGTTGGCCATTGGGTTCGAGGTATGAGCTTGTTTTCTCCGGCGATTAGTTAGACCCCCACAATTTATGGGCGTGGCTGGTGCCACCATCTAGATCCGCCCTCGTCTGCTTGAATGCGCATTTTGTCATAAGAGCTCTTTGCAGAGGCCTGCTGATGTACCACGTGTGAACGATCAGCTCTTGATACATTTCTACCATAAGAATGGGTCGAATTGTCGCCTGACGGATTACAGCCCTTGATGATATGGCATGTTCTTCCGGATTGAGATGAATTACTGTTTGCTTGCAACTCAACATTTTGCCCAAAGCTGAATCTGTTGTAATTTACTATAGTTGTCTTTATCGGCATACATTCTCAAGATGTTCAACAACCCCTCAAGGCCTCAACATATAAATATCAAGATGTTGGTAACTTATCTGAGACGTTGGTAACTTACCGAATGGCCTTAAACCAAAGTCTTCAGATTTCCAGACTTGGAATGTTTCCACCTTAGACACACCCTTCCATTTTTGGATGAGCAGGGCAGTAGGCAACGCTGCAACAAGTACCTTACGGTTGTAAAAATGATTCTACATACTTGACAGAACTTGACATGGCATTTATCCTGTTCAAATAAATGTGATTTTAAAAATCTGAGTGTACATCTAGATTCACCAAAATCTAACCAAGAAAGCATGCGTCACCTTGATCCGCTCAACAATCATGCACTCATCTATTGAAAATTACATAGTTCAAAAAAGCGCTAGGCGTTAATTGTGCGTTTTGCCACCTCCTTGCGCTTTTCTGACCAGAGCGCATGCTTATGCGCAATTATGCCCAGATTAAGCGCAGTTATGCGCTAGGCATTTTGCTATCGCCTAGAGCCTAGGCGCACTTAAGCGCTCGCTTAGGCGCGCCTTTTTTAACTATGGAAAATTATAGTTTTCTTTCAGTTGTCGTAATAATGTCATGATGCTGTGTGCTTATGCTCATTGCTGTTATTTATGTGATGCTTGTTATGAATTTGATTTCACTATTTGGGATGAAGCAGGCATTGAGCATTGATCTCAACATGAACAGGCACTAACAAGAAATCTCTACGTTTCAGATTCCATTGTGTGGAGGGTTTTTGTTGCTCCACTGGGGAAATGGATGCCCCAATCCATCAACTGTTTGGCAGAACATGATAGTTTATTAAACTGCAGGACTTCACTATAAATATATAGCTCAGCTAATTCCTCTACAACTTATTTCTTATTCAATATGCCACCATGGTGGGGAAGGTCTTCATCCAAAGAAGTAAAGAAGTCGGCCACAGAAAATCTAATTGACACATTTCAGCGGTTCATAAGTCCAAGTGAGCAAAAGGGGAGCACAAAATCACGAGGGGGTCGCAGACGTGGTAAAGACCAAACTGCTGAGAAACGTTGCTGGTCTACCGCCCACTCACGCTCCACATCCCCTTCAAAAGAGGTTTCTCGCTGTCAAAGCTTTGCAACAGATAGAGCACATGCACAACCACTCCCTCTTCCTAGATCACGTGCTGGGGTAAGACGTATTGTATCTGATAATCCCGACTCAAAGCCCATTTTGGAGAAGAGTGGTACAGGACATCAACTACCACTGCCAGCCCTGAACCGGCTTGCAACTGCTTCTGTCTCCAGCAACAGTTCTATTGATAGTGATGATCGTGCAGATTCTCAACTTCAGAGCCCCGCAGGAAATGAGGTGACCAATGTTACAGCACCGAGTAGTTCAAGGTATGATCCTTAGTGCCACTTTTCATCAACAACAACATTTTGTTGCTGTAATCACTCAAATACATCGTTATGACTCTTCAATGTTCTATTTTTGAAGCGGTGTGCGTAAAGAGTGTTCAGGTACTACCACCAGAAGGAGCACCAAGGAAGTGACAAAGCCAAGAAATGCTTTTCCCAGTAACCAAATTCTGTCCACATCTCCAAGTGGCGCTGTCACTGACAGTTACCAACCGAGTTTGCAAAATTCACGACAAGTTGCTCTTGAGAGTGCTCCAAATAGTTTGATGTCAAGCCCTTCTCAAAGCCCAAGAACAATATTTCCTGACCAGATTCCAACTTCAGCTTTTTGGGCAGTGAAGCCTCAGCCAGAGGTAGTTTTCCTTGGGTCTGGTCAGTGCTCCAGTCCAGGTTCAGGGCAAACATCTGGGCATAATTCAGTGGGAGGTGATACGCTAGCTCAGTTCTTTTGGCAGCCTAGCCGAGGTAGTCCAGAGTATTCACCAATTCCAAGCCCAAGAATGACGAGTCCTGATCCAAGTTCAAGGGTGCATAGTGGTAGTGTCTCTCCGTTGCATCCAAGGGCTGGTGGGGTGGTACCTGAATCTCCAACTAACTGGCGTGATGAGGGGAAGAAAAGGCAAACCCACCGATTGCCCCTTCCACCGTTAAGCATCTCTAACAGTTCCCCATTTTTACCGAACAACTCCGCACCAACAAGTCCTATATCTCGTAGTCCTGGTAGAGCAGAGAATCCACCCAGTCCTGGACCACGGTGGAAGAAGGGAAAGCTGATTGGGCGTGGCACATTCGGCCATGTATATGCTGGCTTTAACAGGTATGTCTTTCAACGATTGAAGTTGGAATTGGAAGATGTTCAATTCAATATGTATGACAACTGCACACACGGCATGTTTTTCATAAAAAACATAGATGTTAAAAGACTGTCTAGAAAAGTCTTGTTTTTGCTTGTGATCACATTTTCTGTACTTTCGAATGCTTGTTGATACGCTATTTATTTCTCATGACTGTGTTTATGTACTGCTACCTTTACAAGAGAAGAGTTCAGCCGAGTTGCACACATGCTACAAAATACCCTACAGTCTGACTAATCCTCTTCAGTTAACTCTTGTAATATTTCTCGTGTATACCTCTTTCTCAAACTGCATATGCAAACCATATCGAATATGACAATTAAATGATTAATACATTAGCATTTTTTTAATAGAGTCACCAACATAAATATCCTGTCTTGATAGCCTAGAACGTAAACTACTCTATGGCAATAACTTAATGCTAAAACATTTTATTATCTTGTAACTGGGAATAATAAATTATCTTAGTTGGTTTTATGTTGAATTGTGTCCTCATTACTCCATTAAAGTGGTCTTGTGACAATGTTGTGTGTCAGAGCCGACCAACACTCGAGCTATCTTTTATATTAAGGTAAAATTGCACACACACTCCTACATGTAACTCCTGAGTTTAAGGACACTCCCACAGCTTATTTTGTGGCGTGCACACAGTTCACAAGTATCTCAATTCCCCTAGATGCCTTCCATTACTTTCTTCACTAATTTTAATGAAAAAACACTAGAAGAGAAATAGTAACTAAAATACCAGCCAGCATGTTAATCATCACGCTAAGTAAAAACTCAATTTTTCTACTTATATTTTATCTGCTTGCTCTTACTTTCCTCTGTCGTGTTTAAAACCTTAGTTCACAGACTTGGTACGCGAGAGATGTGTATGTCAAAACTGCTTCATTTTTGTTGAGGTCCTGGTTGAAAACCACAGAAAAGTACCATCGAGGGGGCGGGGGTGGGGAGGGGGGGGTTAAACAGAGGAATCCTACGAGGGTGTAAATCCCAGTGACAACTGGCCGGGGGCGCTTTTTTACAATTTCCCTTGTTTTAAATAGTTTCATTGCGATTGCTCGTCCTTTGCTTCATCACCTTAATTTTGTGCTTTTTTTTTGTCATCTGTATGATTGTTGTTTCAGTGTTAGAGGCCAAATGTGTGCAATGAAGGAGGTTACCCTTTTCTCAGATGATCCTAAGTCAAAAGAAAGTGCAAGACAGTTGGACCAGGTATGCCCATTTTTCCATGTTTACACTGAGTAGTCACAACTCAGATTTTTGATTGACATTTTTTTATCTTATCTTTTTCAATGTTATTGGTTCAATCCTCAGGAAATATCACTTCTGAGCCGTCTGCAACATCCAAATATTGTACGATACTATGGATCTGAAACGGTATAACCTATTCCCATCAGTTGTTATTTACTGCTAATAGTATCAACAAAGCTCATATTCTTGTACCTCTGTGTATTTTTCTAAACATGTCTTGTCATCATCCATGTATCCAAAATAGGTTGAAGATAAGCTTTATATATACCTGGAGTTTGTGTCCGGTGGATCCATCCACAAGCTTCTCCAGGAGTATGGACAGTTTGGTGAACAAGCAATTCGGAATTATACTAAGCAAATACTTTTGGGCTTAGCTTATTTGCATGCGACGAATACAGTTCACAGGTAGCGTTCCATTTACTTTTGTTGATTACTTGTTTAGTCTAATTTAGGTATGCTGCTAAGTTGTAATTTACTTTGAATTTTTGTGTTTATTTATGCTCTTTTTAAAATTTCAGGGATATTAAAGGTGCAAACATATTAGTTGACCCTAAAGGCCGCGTAAAGCTTGCCGACTTCGGAATGGCGAAACACGTAAAGTTTCTGTTCATTTTTCATCTGTAAATACTAGTTCGAAATTTGAATGAGAATATTATTAGCTATAATGCCATAAACAATCTTCATAGAAGGAAATGGTGTACATTATCTTATTGTTACCCTTGTGTGCTCCTCCACTCATGCCAACCACACTTGAGCTTGGTCAACCTCTTTGATAGAAACAACTACTTTAATTAGCCTTGCTATCCCCACATATCTGCTGACTTACTTGAAGAAGGGTTTTCTCTCTCTCAAAATATGATTCTTTTTTTTTGTTTACTCACAAGTCATGAACTTGTATAAGCTTGCTTTCTGTTTTTTTAGATCAATGGGCAGCAGTGTCCTTTCTCACTTAAGGGTAGCCCATACTGGATGGCTCCTGAGGTATTGCTCCAATCTTGCTTTTTCCATCACTTCTTTAGCTATTTTTATTTGATTTATATGTATCTTCCCTTCACTGTTTCAAAATGCAACCCTTTTTCTCATTCTCTCACATCAAAGTATGTAACAAATATGCAGGTTATAAAGAATTCTAGTGGATGCAACCTTGCTGTTGACATATGGAGTTTAGGATGCACAGTTCTAGAGATGGCTACCTCAAAACCTCCATGGAGCGAATATGAAGGGGTTAGTACCAGATTTTGAAGCTACAATTTATATTTATTCATGGAGTATTAATTTGTCTGCAAGGGAGAAGCTGCTATGTAACATGCATAATGCTTTGTTGCTGCTGCATTACAGTCAGCAGTTCAGCATGGCTAGTTATTTTACCTTAATTACCTCAGTGCCCTTTTAAATTATCATGTATAATTGGATAACTCTAATGGTGTGCCTTCACAAAAGGTATATCTCTTATGTTGCGCGTACTTGAATTTTGAATGCGTGTGACAAAGCAATCCCAATGTTTTAAATAGCTAGCTTTTTTTTTTGAGAGAGAGAACGCAGAAGCTTTTGCGTCTCGTTGTACTGAAAAGGCAGGAACAAAAGTTATTTACACTCCCAAGCGGGCAAGGTCGAAACAAGAAACAGAACAAGAAAAGCTAGCTATTGCTATGCTATAGCTTTTTGTAGCCTAAAAGGTATGCTATGGCACCTAATACCGCTATTCTAGCTAAGGCCGCCATCGAAATAAATAGCTGTGCTGTTTGCCTCAGAGCGGAAGTAGCTTAGCTGACGCCGTTCCTTTGTAAGTGAAAATGGGCCAAAACAGGAGGTTGTTTTCAGTTTTAGTTATAAACTAAACCCAGAATGTATATATAATGCTACTTTGCCTGCAATAGCTTAGACCTACCAGGATGGCATCCACAATCTTGTGTCGGTGCATGCTTTTTTGAGTTTTTATAATGCTACTTTGCCTGATTCAATGGTACGTCTAAATTACTACGGTTTCTTACTTCTTTTTACTGTGACTTTTCTAATACTTTGATGTTTTGTATACTTTAATAACAAAACACTATTGGAAATAGCTTTCGTAGCTATAGCTTAGACAACCTAGCCGCGAAGCCACGGAAAACACGATTTAAAACATTGAGCATTCCGAATTAATTCAAAGAGCAGCCAGGGGGCTAATTTCACTCTGAATTTCTTATCAGTTGAACAATATGCTTGAATTGTTGTTGTGGTATTCCTATATTGACCTAATCCTATCATGTTTGGTGTTATTTGCTGGTACTTTTGGATTTTATAAGATGTTACTTGGTTCTTGTCTATACAAGCAAACACTTCTTTGCTCTCTGTGTTTTTCCTTCCCTATATGCATGCCATAATTTTCCTTTTCTGCAGTAGTGGGTACGCAGAACACATCTTCTCCGATCTTTTATTTCTTTTGAAAAAATTACATGGATCGGTAAACAGAATAAAATTTGAGAAATTTCCTTATATGCCACTGAAATTTGCTTCCTAATCTGCTGCTTAAAATGGTGACCCGTTCTATTTTAGGGAATTGAAATTTCAACCGTCATGTGCCACTGCCACAGCTCCGTTTGGCGCAGCTGCTTTTAACCCTTGAAAAACTTATCGGTTTCTTGTCAAATAGACAAATAGTACCAATCATACATCCACAAAAACTTATGGCGCATGTCATCTGTTATGTGCCACTGTCTTCTTTCGTACACTCTCCAAAGATCTTGGAGCGCTGCCACCTTGTCCAGTGCAAGGCAGACGAGCTTTAGGTCCGGTGAAGTCCGGTCAGAGGAGGCCGGCCGATTGGGGGTGGGGGTTGTGGGTAGTACTCTACCAGCCAGGAAGAAGAGGAAGATGAAGGATTGAGAAATGGCAATTCCATCCTTTTGCGGCCCACTTGACAGGAGGCTAACACCACATGGTTGGATGTAAACTTTCAGCGGTTTGGTAAACAGAATAAATTTTGAGAAAATAACCACATACTCTAAAGCACTTAGAAATGCTATGCTCGCAGCTCCTCCCTGCCCTGCCTATTCATGGCTGTCCGAGCTGGACTCCAACAAATCTTGGCCGTTGGATCAAGTTCATGGAGTGAAGTTACATTTGCTTTGACTGCCACAGGACCTATCAAATGCTGGGTCCGTGGCACAGCGACCGAGCATGTGCGCCACACGGTAAAAAAAAATTAATACCGGGGATGGAAACGTAACCTAGCCCCCATGCTCTTCCTTTTCCAGTCTCATGCCTTTGCTCATGTAGCGCCTTGGACCGATGGTTGACACTCACGCCGTGCCGCCATGCTATATCCTCTCTCCTCCCTTCACGCAGCCACTCTGATATTGAACCTGAAGTTGTTGGTGGATTTCGTCTTTATCGGAGCCAGGGATGAGTCCTTGGTTTCCTAGATTTGCGTGAACAAAACTTGCAATGACTGGATACTGCATCTGGTTTCCTTATTTGTACATGTCGATAATCAATCCATTGCGATTAGGGGCGACGCAGCAAAGCGTGCCCCTCCACCTCCTTCCCTAACCTTACACCGGTGACGCCGCAGTCCCCCGTCTTTGCTTGTGTTGCCCACGTCTACGCGGCAGAAACAGAACCGCGCGACGAAGGCGTGCGTCCCCTTTTAGTTCCTTACATGCCACTGTTTTTTTTTCCATTTCCTAATTGGTTGCTAGAAAAGGTAACCCATGCTAAGCCGGCCTGATCCAGTAATGACCGGCTCCCGTGAGGTGTCCCTGTCTTTGGTCCCCAGCCAGTGAGACCCGGGAGGAGGAGTGCGTGTTTTTTTGGCATGTTTGGCTTTGCACGTCGGCCTCCTTCTAGTGGTCACCCGTCGGCATGTGTACGGACGAAGGAACGGCCGATGGAGTTGGCAGTGGTGAATGCTTGGCGGTGGTGCGCGTGACTTTGGTTAGCAGTGGTGAATGCTTGGCGGTGGTGCGCGTGACTTTGGCCGTCGGGCTTCGTGTGCCAGGCTACCGCATTCCTCCCGCCCACATGATGGACCATCTTGGGTATCCGTCGTGTTCCGGTGATGGTGGGGTTGTACCTCATATCGGCGCAGGTGTTAGCATGCTCAACGTCTGCGTTGGTGGATTTGATGTCTTAGCAAATGCCCGATGTGTGGAGTTCACTATGGTCCGTGTTCCGGTGCTGATTGGGACATTACAGCAGGACTTCTTCTTTTTCAAGTTGGTGGCGGCAACAGAGGGGACTTCATCTATGGTGGTGCTCTTCGAGTACCAGGTCTCATTTTCCGGGGTGAAAACCTTAGTTCTGACCTTCACTGATTGTACTTGGCAGTGGCATTACGCCCCCTTGTTGAAGGCTCTGAAATCCATCGCCATGCTGGTTCCCTGTATGATATGGAAGCATAGGAACAAATGCGTCTTCGACAATGCGAGACCCTCGATTGATTTGGTAGTTGATAGGATCAAGGACGAGGTCCGATGTTGGGCAAAGGCAGGGGCTCAAGGGCTCAGGGTTGTTTTGCCCACATCCTGGGATGTCCACTGATCGGGCTTATAGCCTTGTAAAACTCATCTCCTAGGAGGATTGTTCTATCACCCACCTCTTCAATGCAATGAAACGCAAAGGTCCTCTGCGTTTTCTCGAAGAAAAAAAAAAGGCACTGCCGGAAGCTTACTCGGACTTTCTCTTCTGGGTGAGAACCCACATGGTTGGATCCACCGACAATGGCGTTCATGCACCGTTTCCTTGCTGAAGACATTGCTGTTGGGGAACCTTCTCGTCGTTCGGGTGTTGTCAGTAGCGGTGGTAGCAGTTTATGTTTTGCTGCGGTGGGCCGTTCGCCTCGCCCTGACCCCTGTGGGTCACTTTATTTTTCTTTTCCTTTTTTGGCTTTGTGCATCCTAGTCGTGCAGAGGCCAGGTGTGTACTTGTTTTGTTTGTTTCCCCTTGAAGTGACATCATGTGTCAATAAAGGGCGCCCTTTATTGAAAAAAAAACTTTCTATGCTACCCAATTGGAATTTTGGCTGTCGTGTGTCACTGCCACAGCTCTGTTTGGCCCAGCTGCCGTTAACCCATGAAAAGTTCTCAGTTTCTTGTTAAATACCAATCTTACCCTAAAAAAAAACTTATGGTGCATGTCATCTTCCCATCCTGTCTGTCTTCTTGCTTGTGCACTCCAAAGATCCAATGAAGTCTGGGCAGTATATGCTGGCCAATTGACGGTGGTCTGGTGGAGGTTGTAGGTGGCACACTCTCCTTTTGCAGTCCACTTCACAGAAGGCTGGAAGTGGCACATGGTTGGAAGTGGCACGAAAGGAACCAAAAAGTGAACTCAGTAGCATAGTTTCAAGGTTAGAAAAGGCGCTAGGCGTTAATTGTGCGTTTTGCCACCGCCTTGTGCTTTTCTGGCCAAAGCGCACATTAAGCGCTAGGCGTTTTGCTATCGCCTAGAGCCTAGGCGAGCTTAAGCGCCCACCTAGGCGCGCCTTTATTAACTATGATTTTTTCCTTGAGGCGTATCAAGAAACAACTTCCAGTTTCATTTAAGAAACTTCCGAATAATTTTTTATTATTTAAACCTGGATGCTGACATGATACTTTTCTCCTTTTTTAGATTGCTGCAATGTTCAAGATAGGGAACAGCAAGGAGCTTCCACCAATACCGGACCACCTTTCTGAAGAGGGCAAGGATTTCATACGACAGTGCTTGCAACGTGATCCATCTAGCCGTCCAACAGCAGTGGATCTTTTGCAGCATTCATTTGTACGAAGTGCATCACCAATTGAAAGACCAGCTGCCTCTGTTCCATTGGAACAGTTGGCTGCTATATCTTGCAAACCAAGTTCTAAGGTACTAATCGTTGAGTGTTAGTGAACAAGGTGTTATTCTTAGGCTAAACGATCATCCTGCTTGTTAAGCAGGCAGATGCGTATAGAAAATTCTGCAAATTTCATAAATTTAGGCACTCCCAGTTTATTCTCCTTACATTCCTTTCATTTGTTTCACCTTGTCCCTCGAATATAATTTTTTAGAAGGGTTGCATGGATATATTTTGCTGAGTGATCTACTTGATTATTGAAGGCCTCATTTGACTCTTGTTGTTTTATTTTTAATATTTCATCTGCATGGCTTATATTTTGTGTCTTTTGATATTCCAGGTGGTTGGGCAGGCCAAAAATATGCCCTCTTTGGGCTTGGAAGGGCAATCCATTTACCAAAGAAGAGCTGCCAAGTTTTCTTCAACAAACAGGTGAACCATTCAGCATTTACTGCATTCACGTCTTTGGCATGTGTCCGAATTTGGCGAGCTGATCCGCTTTGATCCAGGAGAATGCCCAGTCAGTCATAGAATAGGAAGATTTCTAACCGTTAAAAAAAGATGCTTCTAAACGTTAAGGGGCCCTCAACCTTCCACTCAAATCCTTTTTACCAGAAGGGACCTTGCTGCCCTAAACGAGCAGTAACCAATATATATCTGTTGGGAGATGTTTCACCCTGAAATATAATCTGAAGCAATCATTTTCATAGCAGAACTTTGTGTTCTAGTTTGATGAGGGATAAATTAGCTAAATTTTCAAAACAAAGTATTGCAATTAACACCAGTATTCCATATTTTACTGAACTACTATTTTCTGCTACGTACTTTATTTTAACAGTTGCCTTCACATACTTCCAGTTTGCAAATTTGGTCGTACTGTACCGTAGATAAAAAGACCAATGTATGAAATTACACACAAAAATAAAAATACTTGATTTTTGTGCTGTTGTCCCTCCTTTTTCATTTATGTAAACTGCAATGGACTCCATTATAAACACTGAAGCAGTGTAAAAGAAAAAAAGCTATCACTTAAGCAGTATATAAAGCTATCACATTGCTGTTGCATTTTCTCTGCAGTCTATTTTCAACCACAACTTAGTTCTGTACTTTTTGTCAGAAAACATGCACCGGGTGATTTTTCTTTATATCTGCATAGTAATACCTGTCCTCTAATTACTGGTGCTCTGCAGTGGGATTCATATTCGGAGTAATACATCTTGCCCAGTTTCTCCGTGTGGAAGCCCTCTTCTAAGGTCAAGATCCCCACAACATCAAAATGGTAGAATGTCACCGTCTCCGATTTCTAGCCCCAGAGCTACTTCTGGTGCTTCCAGTCCTGTGGCAGATGTCAATGGAGCTATTCCTTTTAGCCATGCCAGACAACCAGCTTGCAGCAATGAGGGATTCACAATTGCACCGAGAGGCCTTGATAGAAACTTGCCTACCCGGCCTCCGGATCCGGTCCTTGGTCATTTTGGTAGAGCGCAGCAATTCTCGACAGACACTCAGGAGAGGGTGATCTCTGAATGTGACATTCTGAGACCTCAGTCTGGAAAAATGAGACGGCTCAATGTGCAAGATTTGAATGCTACGACATTGCCTTCCAAGCATGTTTCCCAGCATGGCTCTGGGAGTCACGTGAGGCTAAAACCTTCACTGGACTTGACATCTGGTAATCAGCGCCTTGTGCGCAACCATGGTCATTGATTCTGAAGCAAAGGTTGCGCGATAGCGTTGAGTCGAGTTTGATGAGATATCTCCAATGCTAGTTTGTCCATCTCTCTGTTAAGACCTGGAATTGTATCATAATACAAGAAGGATATCCACTAATTATTACAGATGCTGACAGTTGACAATTCATATAGACTCTCCAAAGTGATTTCCATTATTTTCAACTAAAGGTACGTCACTTGTCAGACATTCCTTTGAATTATCAGTCAACATTTATATATTTTCAAGAGTTTGAGTAGGAAGTTTTACATTCAGCTATGTAGAACAAAGTGATGTTCAATATTTACAGCATCAACATCTTTTACACCTTCACTGGCTATATGATGTTACCAATGAGTGACTTATTACCATCAGTTATTTATTTTTCCCTGGTTTATTTAAGGCACAAAATCTTTTATGTATAAAATGTGACTAGCTCAACACCTTGTTTACTCTTGGTACTGCATTAGTTGCTAAACTGTTACTCTACAAGTTGAGTTACTGTCGGTAAAATCCTGAAACAATGGCCTGAGATTCAGGAATCAAATCGGTCGAGCTATCGTTACATATTCATCATTTTATCTCTTGGAGAGCTCCAACACCGCCCTCTAGACTTCAGTTTTTTATACATTTTGTCAGCTCATTGAATCCTGTCTTTGTCAGAAGAATCCATGTTAACTAAAGTTGCATTCCTAATTTGCAGATGAGGCCTGCCCTATCAGGAAGAGGCGTAGACTGACTACCTGGTCTGCAATTGTACATTAGAGCGTCTTTACACCGAATGATCCAAAATTTGTGGTGCTGCTGTGCCCGTGTCTGCATCTTCTTTTCTGTCTTATGTGGTTCGGAGCCCATTGAACTCCCTTGTACAAAAGGAACCTCACATAAGAGCGCAACTGAACCATCCAGTTAATCATTACCCAAACATTTACATCTATGCATCTCTTTCCATGTGAAGATGTACCGTGGAAATTGTACAAAGATTTGGATCTTAATCAAACTTAACATCATGAGAAGCCGTTCATCTATCATTTCTTGCTTGTCGTGTTTAGCTGTTTTAAAAGTCGTTGGTATCACTTCTTTGTTTGTCATGTTTAGCTGGTTTGTCCCAGCGGCGCGCTTTTCAGTTTCAGCTCTTGCAGTCGCGCAATGTGTATGCCCACCTGAGCTTATGCGGCTTGTGCCCGCTATAAGCCGGAGTACTTTCCAAATTGGGCATATGAACTGGAATGTTTCTCTTAGACTGAATTTGGTAGTTGTACGTTGGCTGCAAGGCAATTTTGCTGAATGTCACCATTCCTGCAGAGCTTGGTGAGCTGACAAATCTGTCTTCTAATGGATTAGTTGGGCTGACGCTTCCTTGGCACAACTCCAATGCCTTATTCTATCAAATAACCACCTACGAGTAGATGGCACCATTCCTGTTGAGATAGGTCAAATTCTTCCCAAAATTTCGAAGCTAGACTTGTCCGGTAATGTACTTACTGGAAGCCTACCCCAGTCTTTGCTGTGCCACAAATACCTGAACCGCCTGGGTGTCAGTCGCAACAATCTCTCCGGGAAAAATGCTGTCCTCTTGTCCCATGGACGGAGGATCCTCAAGCTCACCACCGTTCTTCAATTCGAGCAACAACCATTTCTCAGGGACCCTAGATGGGTCTATCTCGAACTTCACTCAGCTGTCTTCTCTTGGTATCCGCAACAATAGCCTCACGAGAGAATTCCTTATTTGACCCTTTCTTAAAATCTGCGTCCCTTTTTGGCCCTAACAAAAAATTTCTTCCCTTTTTGACATCCAAACTTCATTTCGTTCCCTGAATGACATTTCTGTTAGTTTTCGCCACTAACACCGTCAACTGCAACCTAAAAGGTCTTTTTTACCCTTGCTGTAGCTCACATGTAAAAAGGAAGAAAATGCTATGACCGAACTTCTCTCCCGGTTCCCACCCCTAGTCAATGCTCTTGCTGCGGCTGGCAGGGCGGAGGCCGGAGGGTGAGGAATCCTCGGCTTCGGTGTTGGTTTTAGATCGATAGAATAAATCCACCAGAAGTTGGTATGCATACGTGCAAACTTAGCCTTAAACAAACATACAGACAGCTTGATTAATTCTTGTAAGCGGAGCTTGATTAATTTCCTAGCAACCTAGCAGTAGCACACGCACGTACACGTACAAGTGAACGCCTGGGCTGGCTTCAACTGGATCGATTAGCTATTGTCTTTTGATGGAATTGCACGGCTTTCTCGCCGGAAACTCTCGTAAGTAAACTCGACAACAGAAAAATAGATCGGAGAAACTATTTATGTGATGCGTACAACTTCCTATGCGAGAGAGGAGGCAGAGAGAGTAGTTGCGAGGACCGGACGACTGCCTCAGTCCAGCGAGCGCGCCTCCGGCTGCGCGAGTGGCTGGCTGCTGTCGTTCCCAACTACCGGGCCGTGTGCGTGGTGTCCAGCTGCTCGTGATCAGTAGTAAGCGTTCTCTTAGTCAACGTCTGCCTGTCATGCGCGTGGTGTATAGCTGCCGGTGCCCGCAGTGTACTATGTAGTATATACTTGTTTGGATATTATGCGTACTGTACTAATTTTAAACGTGTGTTAGCTAGAACAGTTAGTAGTATGTGTAATATACTTTGTAACCTGATAAACTAACCAATGTTGTAATGATGATATAGATATGATAATACAAGTTCTGCAGATGATTTCTACGGCTTTTTGTACGCACAGATCAGTTTAGCTAAGGAAAAAATATTGAAACATATATATGCAAAACATCAGTGAACATCTTTAAAAAAAAATTGGTGAACTGATTTCTTTTTTACTTAGATATCCGGGATAGTCACATAGTACAATAGGGGCAAAATGGTCTTTTTATTTCACACTTAACATCGTGAGTGGCAAAAATAGACAGAAATGTCATTGAGGGAACAAAATAAAGTTTAAGTGTTAAAAAGGGAATAAATTTTTGTTTAGGGCCAAAAAGGGAATCAAATTTTAAGGATAGGCCAAATAAGGAATTCTCTCTAGCCTCACTGGAAACCTACCATCAGCACTCTCTGATCTCAGTTTTTCTTCTGAAATATCATGCACTAGCAGTATTTCTCCTGAAATTTGAATCTGATCCCGCAAACAATTTCTAATGAATGACCCTGCAGTCGCAGGAAGACCGACGAACGTGCGTGTTACCTGTCCCATGCCCTGTTCAGAGAACATGCAGCGTAAGATTGCTGCGGTGAGCTGCCGTTGGATCGGCGTCGGACGGCTGAGATGAGTCCGAGATGGCGCGAAGCGAGGGGTGTCGAATTCTTCAGAGAAAAGAGAGTGAGGTGTTGATTTCTTCAGGCAGGTAGGCCGGCTCCCGAAAGCCTGTTTTGGCGCCTCTGGAATTCGGGCATTCAACGGACAGGGACAGCCCATGTGTCGTGGCGTAGAGGTAGAGCGCAGTGCGCACCATCGGCCTTTACACCGTGTGCCATCAATCAATCATCCTCATCTCCGCCTTCACGCCTGTCCCCACCATCCACCAGAGCAACCAGCTCCAACAACCACCACCACCACCGTCCATTGCAGTCCTTGCAGATTCAAATAAAAATGGAGAAAACTTCTCCAGTCCGCAAACCTCGGCGTGCTGATCTCCCATCATCTGTTCCCGGAGAGTCGCTGGTCACTCGGGTTCATTTCTCTCATTTGCCTTCACTCGATTCAGAGCAAAACCTCATCTCCTTTTTGTTTTTCTTACGGGTTTTCATTTGGTTTTGGTGGGTTTAGGATCGAATTCTGTCTTCCTTGCTTTTAGTTTAGGTTAGCTAACATCCAGGACAATCTTAGCATCATTGTCAACGCTCCAGACGCAATCACGGGAGCAGCTATAGGGAAACTATAGCAATAAGTTATAACTTAAATCTTCCACAACAAGAGCACACACAACTGTCACACTGAATTACACACACGGGTCTGGATTCAGGCAGGAGAGATAGAGAAGCGACGACGGCGGATGCGATAGTAGGCGCTCGAAACAAGACATCACACGAAGCTCGTTATTCTGATCGGCGTTTGGTAGCAGAGGCGGCTTAGGACCTGCTCTTGTTGAACGGAATTGCTCTGATGATCACCTGGTGGTAGACGGCGGCCAGGGCGGCGCCGACGAAGGGGCCCACCCAGAAGATCCACTGCAAAATGAAACTGGCTTAGTATGAAGTTTTTTAGGGTGTAGCCTCTGTTCTCTCAGCAGTATTTGATAGGTTAGGCATGAGAAAACAGGTTGATGTGCTATCTTATCCCATACACAGCTCACATAAATTGGGTGCTTCCAGCTACATATACTCAAACGACTCAGTTTTCAGAACAAATGAGTATTATTAAACACCTATCGATGATGTGCTGCTATGCTAGCATCATTGAAGTTGTTAATTCTATGATTAATTTGTGGTTGGTTACATACAACACCTGGTCAGTTCAGGCTTCCCAGGACTACAAATATTTAAAGGGCTCACTTTTCAGAACAAGTGAGCTACTAAACATCTACTGATGGTGTGCCGCTATGCTAGCATCATGGAAGTTGTTAAGTGCATGATTAGTTGTGTTTGGTTACATACAACGCCTGATCAGTTCAGACTTCAGACTCCCCAGAACAAGAAGACATAACAAAACTGTGCACTAACTATCAACTAATATGCCCCACTATGCACAATATCTGGAGGTGCTGATTATTTACATCTGATATATTCGTCTGGAAGCAGTTTGATTATTAGTGGAGCAATTTGCTGAAAAAGGCAAGTAGGTGAGAGTGGGGTTTCACTCACATGGTCATTCCAGGCATGGTCCCTGTTGTAGATGATGGCAGCCCCAAGGCTCCTAGCTGGGTTGATGCCGGTGCCAGTGATGGGGATGGTGGCCAGGTGGACCAGGAACACCGCGAACCCAATCGGCAGAGGGGCGAGGATCTGTTTTCACAAACAACAGATGGAAAAATGTTACAATATGTACCAAAATACATAGCAAAATCATAAGTAGAGGACTGTAAACACAATTCACTGGAGCAAGCAAGATGAACCAGAGAATGTATATTCTAGGCATAAACATACCACATCAGCCCTTACAAGTTACAAAGCACGTCAGTTCAATGTATTTACATAACGAAGACATAAATCACCAGAGCACGAATGACACCGTAGGATGTTGGGGCAAATAACAATAACGATAGCATTGCATTGCTATTCAGTTCAAACTACCCAACTAATAACCAAGGCATTACTAGCATATAGCTTCATCACATATCAAAAAGAACTGGTGGAGTAAAAGTGTAGGGTACTTACAGGAACATGGGAGTCTCTGGCATTTCTCTTGGCATCAGTGGCCGAGAAGACGGTGTAGACCAGGACGAAGGTGCCAATGATCTCAGCACCAAGGCCATCGCCCTTGGTGTAGCCACTGGCAACTACATTGGCGCCGCCACCGTTGCCCATGTACAGACCCTGCTGGAAGCCCTTCACCACTCCAGCTCCACAGATGGCCCCTAGGCATTGCATAATTATGTAGAAGATGGCCCTGGTCAGGGACAGCTTCCTGGCCAAGAACAGCCCAAAAGTCACCGCTGGGTTGATGTGTCCTCCTGTCATTTTAGCAGATAATAGAGATTAGCAGTGTCCTCAGCTTTGGTAGTAGTGCTTTTATTGTTACATCAGAGTTGTTCTCTCTCCTCACAATTTCATACTGAGATTAACCAGGAAAAATCTGAGATTCAAGAGCAGCAAGTACTGAGAATTGGACCACAACATTTACTGAGAGACATTGTACAATTTTTGACAATAAAAGAGGTTTAGTGACTACTAAATGATGTATTGCCCGTAGCAAAGTTTCAGAAAACGAATTTTAAGAAATATTACTTCATATTGGTCACCTCCAAGTAAAACAAAAACAGATCGAGTAATTAAAATGGTGTTTTTCATGTGCACTTTTCACCTTTTGAGGTTTGAATATCCAGATTTGGACATTACAGAAGCGCTGCATTGAAATGTTGGAAGACGTTTCAGATCACTATTTTAGTGACCTAAAATGTCTTGCATTTGTTTACAGAGGTAGTAGCTGCTAGTACTACAAAACAAAGACACAGATTTTGTGCACATGGTCGAGCACGGACCCTAAATTCTCTCTTAGTACTCCCTCCGTTCCAAAATATAGTGCGTCCGCGCTTCCCGAGGTTTAACTTTGACCATAAATTTAACCAACGAGACCGACTGCGGCGGGAGCAAAAAATTATATAATTGAAAACTTCTTTCGAATACGAATTCACTGGTATAATTTTTGCCCCCGCCGCAGTCGGTCTCGTTGGTCAAATTTATGGTCAAAGTTGAAGCACGAAAACCGAGGACGCACTATATTTTGGAACGGAGGGAGTACATTATTACTTTACTTTTTAATTTTATGATTTTTTCGAAAGAAGATAATATGTATGTTCATCTTGATGATACGTATATGTCAGCAAGCAAAATTTGGTGGGAAAATATGATATTGTACGTCCTGTGCCCCCTCAACAAAATTGGTGGTCTCAGTGTCAGTGCCTCAGTGGTGAATAGTACTGCCATCAGCAGGCACACATTTAGTCGTTTTTGTTTAGATAGAAGAGTGCACGCCTAGTTATTTTTTTGTTTGTTTTACAACTGTTTAATAAAGCGAACGGAGAAGAGAGATTATTGTAGGTTGGACACGCAACCCATTTCACTTTTTGGAAGACAAAACTCTCTAGATGCGTTGCGTACAATAACAACAAAAAGGTACAGTACTAACTGACAGCTGCTTCAGTTGTGAAGCAACAAACAGCTAGGAGTATGTAGTGATTCTCAAAAAAAAAAAAAAAAAACTAGGAGTATGTAGCAAGCCGAGAAGAGAGAGAAGGTTGTGGAGAGACCTGAGATGCCGGCGGTGCAGTAGACGAGCGCGAAGATCATGCCGCCGAAGGACCAGGCGATGCCCTGGATGCCGACGGTGGCGCACTTGGAGGGGGACTTGGAGACGCCCATGACGGTGAGCACGGTGACGTAGAGGAAGAGGAAGGTGGCGATGAACTCGGCGATGCCGGCGCGGTAGAAGGACCAGGACTTGAGCTCCCCGGGCTCGAACAGCGGCGCCGGCGGCGGCTCCTTGTAGTCCTTGTCGTCGCCGCCGCCCTGCGCCGCCGTCCCGATGGGCTGCCGCTCCGAGTACCTGTTGGCGCCCAGCCGCACGTCCTCCTCCTTCCCCTCCATTGCCCTCTCGCTCCCTTGCTCTCTGTTCTGCTGCTACGGGAAGTTGAAGCAGCGGCGGTGGGTGTGTTGTGAGCTGTGAGCTGTGAGGTGGTGGAGTACAGGCGAGTTATAAAGGGAGGAGCGGGGGTGAGTGAGTGAGGGCGGCACTCGCACTGGCACAGGAGAGGAAGGTGGTTCTGGAAAGGGGCGAGGATGGTGATGACGGAGGAGCACGGGGGTGTCGAGTGGGGCAGCCCAATGGAGTGCAGTGGTAGTACTCCCTCGGTTTCAAAATACAGTGCGTCCTCGGTTTCCGCGTTTCAACTTTGATCATAAATTTAACTAACGAGACCGACTGCGACAGGAGCAAAAATTATACCAGTGAATTCGTATTCGAAAGAAGTTTTCAATTATATAATTTTTGCTCCCACCGCAGTCGGTCTCGTTGGTTAAATTTATGATCAAAGTTGAACCTCAGGAAACGCGGGCGCACTATATTTTGAAAGGAGTAGTTGGTTGCGTCAGGCGCCTTTTCCGCTTTACTGTCCGTCTCCGAGCTTATCCAATTCGAGCGCCTCTTCCTCCACTCTGTTTGTCTGCGCTGAGCATCATTGTTTCATCAATAATCAGAGAGTAATGGAGCATATTTGCAAATGCAACAGAAAGTACGGACGAAATTACAAAGAAATGCTTCGGCTCTAGTAGTGGTGTGTGGGCCGAGGGTGATGATGCCCATTTCCATTTCTCTTTGCTTCTCGGTAAATTTATTGGATTCTCCCTAGCTAGCTTGTGAGTACATTCTTTTGCTGCACTCCTCGATCTTTCTTAGCTAGGCCACCTAGCTTTTTCCTCGCTTCCTTCCAAGGATTCTTTGCTTTTGCTTTTGTTCTGTCCGGGGTCCACCAAAGCCATCAATCAATCCTCCAGCAGAGGAGAGGACAAGGAGCACCAGCACAAACACAACGACAGCGATGGGACTACAGGAGTACGTGCCCCTTTCGCCATTACCGAATTCTCACTCGAACAATTTGTGACACTGTTTCCTCGATCAACACCATAAGCACAGCAAAGAAGAGCTAGTACGTATACCTGCTGTAGCTCTCACAGCGCGGAGTTTAATGTTTCTGTCATTGATGATTCAGCATGGCCTTGCAAAATTACTACTCCTACTCCTATCGTATCCCCTGCCAGACTTGTGACACGGCTTTACACCACAGGCGCCGGCGGGAGCATGGCGGCGACCGGGGCTGCTGGACATGACACGGCTTTATCTGCCAGACTTGTGATACTTCAAAACAGCATCGACTCGACCTCAGTCCACCTCTGTCTGCTCTCCTCCTATTACGCGGGCTCTCGGCGGCGGGAGCATGGCGGCGACCGGGGCTGCTGGACAGTAGGGGCTCGCCGTGGTGGTCCATGCCTGGGAAGAGGGTGACATCTTCCGGCGACAAGGTGAGCTTCGCCTAATCCTCTCTCTCTCTCATCTGTTCTCTGGTATGAAGATCCTTTGCAGATCTTGCTAGGTGGCTCACGCCAAGCATCGTTTCACATTCAGGTAGAGCTCTTTGTTTGCAACCACTGCTGTACCCACTGCACATGGGGTTATCAGAAAAATGGTCTGGTTGAGGAACATTTGGTACATAATTTTTTTGACCTGGAACTCTAATCTGTTGCCCCAAAGATCTTTAAAGTTGTTGTTCACCACGTTCCTCTGGGATCCCATAATATATTAGACAATATGGTAGTCCAATGCTGTTTTGAAGTATATATTGGCATTATGCTGAAAATGGACCTGACAGGTGAAGTTTTATTATCTATCCTGGTAGAATAATCCAAAGAAGATATGTTTTACTCACCAATTTATATGCCTAACTGTGCTTCTATTGTTATTATTTTCTTAATGGATGCTCCTAAAATTGTTTCGGTACTCTTCTACCAAGATTGACCAAATGAGTGTTCTGCTAAAGTAAAAAAGTCATAAGAATGAAATATCATGGGTCAGCCTTTGTATGTCTGCCAGTGCTACAAACTATTTGAATGAAAGATCTGGAAATACATAGCACATCGTATGTCCACAGTTGTGATTATGATAGGTGCAAAGTCTTGGGCTGTTCATTACATAATTTGAAAACATGTGTTCTTTTGAGCTTACATTGTGTAGCATCTCTACTGTAGGTTTATAAGTAGCTTTCTCCTTTATCTGATGGGAATCATAATTGTTTTACAGGAAGTGAAGACGGCCATTCATCGCGCCATATTCCCGTGAGCTCCATTCATATTACTATATGCTTAAAACATCATGCGCTCCTTCTCTACATCATGTGGTAGTAGTATTTACTTGCCATTCATGCATCTTGTTCCATCATGTCAGTCATATCTTACATATCACGCTTGACTGATTTGCTCAATTCCTCTGCTATGCTTTTCTGTCGTGTTTTTCAAACATTCTTGGTTACTATAGATTATCTTGCCATCTTGCTGCAATGCATTCAAACCTGCATATAGCTTTGTAAACAGAATTATGTGCCCAGGCATTTGATTGTGCTTATATGTTTCCAAATGGGGCCTCTCTTTTCCAAATAGCTTTCCAAGATTGAACCCAAATGGGGCCTCTCTTCGTACACAATTGAATATGGGATTGAACCCATGGTCACATAATATTGTGAGACATGTCTGAAACGTCTAAGCTGGGAAATCAGGTCGATTTATCTGACTACTGAAAATGAGCTTCAGAATATCTGTAGAACTTATCCACTTCCAGCCAAATATCAATTATGATAAATCCACCATGTACCATGATCATTTGAATAGTCTTGCTTAAGTTTATGTTAGCTCTGTGTGCTAATTTGAGGAGATTGTTAACTTTAAGGTCGTGAGCATGTATAAAATGATGATTCTATCCATTTTTTGGGACCCCTAAAAAAATCCATTTTTTGGGATTTTGCGATTCCTATGGAATTAAGAGGTCATCTATTGTTCTATCCATATTTGTAATTTCAGATAGTTATTTTTTGGTGCACTTCTATTTCAGAAATGAATCAGTAGCCAATTATGCTTGATGTTTCAAGCAGAACTAGAATTGGTAAACAACTATCTGCGAAGCATATATGTTGCTTCAATTTTTTAGGGAGGCGGGGGTCTGCTTTAGTTTTTTGCTATGTGCCTATTCGCTTAAGAAATACTTGACTGGAGAGCAGATTCCAAATGGAGCTGCATTTTCATGCGTTGGGGGGCAGAAGTAGAATAAATAGCTAATCTTGATCTTATGGAGTGATGATTTACATTCTTTATGTGATGAGATAAAACACAACTAAGGTATTATTTAGCTTGCTGCTGTAGGTCAGAGGAACAAAACGTGGGTCATTGAGTTCACTGCTGCTGTATGGAGAATCGACATCTGAAGGAAAATAAAACGCTCACAATATGTTTCAGTTCATATGATAAGTGTCTCATGTTTCTCCTGCGTAATATTAGGCTAAAGTCTGATTTTTTTTCTCTGTACTACTCCAGCTTGGTTCTATCTCAAACCCCCAAACAAAACCTGCGTATCTTTTTCATTTATACATTAGTAATGATGTGACGTACTAACCAGTTTTTAGTAAACCTGATGATCCAGCTATATATTTTAATCATGTATGTACTTGATGATTAGGCACATGTAAGTGCTTTTGTCATATTGCTCAAACAATGATCGGCTACCATTGAATTTTGGGTTCAGCTATACAATAGTAATGATGTGATGTACAAACCTGTTTTCAGTAAACCTGATGATCCAGCTATATCTTTTAATCATGTATGTACTTTGATGATTAGGCACATGTAAGTGCTTTTGTCATATGGCTCAAACAATGATCTGCTACTATTGAATTTTGGGTTCAGCTATTGACATTTTCCCTCTGTCGTAGTGGTTAGTAGTAAAGTAACTGAAATAAATATATGCGTACGATGCAATTTATTTTTAGTAGATATCACAGAGATTTTGTTGTACTTGCATTCTTGCATAGTAAGCTAAGCATGCTATACATTATGTCAAACACTCATGCCTTCGATATTAGATATGCTATTTCAGCATAAGGTACCTTTTTTTAAACTGTACCTTTTGGTTTACCATTAGGACCCCTTAATGTTATCTTGTGCAGAATCTTGAGTTCCCCTATCCCCATTTGTTTGCTCGTTCTAAAGTTGCATCTACAAAGGTTTTGTACAACATAAAAAGGTTAGCCCTGTTAACTTGCTAATATACCGCCCTACAGGTGCTTAAAGATCAACCTATTTGCTTATGAATCAACCACCGTTTCCTTTGTTCAGGAACTTCCAGTCGGCTTCGACTCTATCCAAGGACGTGAAAAACTGAGATTGCAACTAGGATGGTGTTATCAGGATGACAAATTTCAGTAACAGAATTGTTTAAGATTAATGGTCTGAATATAGCCAAGCAATATTCCTGCTAGGCTGCTGTTTAAGTACTTACGAAACAATATCGGAGGGATGGAACGGCTAAAATATGTAGGGTTTGTGAGCTTGGAGCAAGAGATGCGCTGGTCATCTTTTATGTACCTTCGTAATATTATTAAATGCTCAATTAGTTGGAAAAGAGCATGATTAGCCTATTGATGCTGCAGTGCTTAATATGATTATTATTGGAAAAGAGCATCAGAACATCCCATATGATTAGCATTTGCATCAAATTAATACTTTGCCTGTCATGCTCTGCGGGAATTCAAAATCGTGACCTTTGGGTATCAATTATCGGTTTATAATTTTGCGACAGGACCTAAAAGCATTTGTCTCATCTTTGACTATCATATCTATTTTCTCTATAAATAAATTGTAGACCTCCAGGTCAGATTATGATCTTTACATGCCCCTTTTTTGTATCTTCTGGAATAGGCTAACATTACAAAAAAGAGCCACGTTTTTAGAAATTGAATTATGTGGTCATCGTGACGTCTTTTCATGTTATGCTTCATGAAATGAAACATAATGCATAGTTCATCAGTTTGGAGACTTACCCACATATTTTTGCTGCTCCTTTTGCCCTGCACCATATTTTCTTACATGTATTTCTTCACCCGTCACCACAGAGATCTTACCTCACCTTGACAATGGAGCCACTAGAAGTACGGTTAGTATATGATAATTCTTAGAGTTGAAATTCTAATATCCATGCTAAATTAATTGCTTCCTTCATCAAGGGATTCGTAGTAAACCAGTAGACATGAATTTTGAATTTTATGTGTATATATTACTTCTTCATTAGCCATTTATTTTGTTCAAAAAAATTGTATGGTATTTTTCAAGAAGCTTAAGGTTAGAGATGTGGCGCTGTATGAGGCTATCATTAGGACAGAAGATAAATCAATGTTAAAATATTTTTGAATTTCCTTCCTTCCATAAACGGCAATACAAGATATGTTTGGGCCATGATTCTGTTCCAAAAATCTGAGCAATTAACGACACATCAAATGTTCTGTATTGAAATGGATCACTTTGTCAGGTTGGATTTAGTAGGTCGTAATGGTTTTATCCTACGACAAGATTAATTTTGTTTATAATGTAACCAGTTCAAGGATTGACGGGTTTTTGAGCCCTATGACAAGATTAATTTTTCTGCAAGGCTCATGTGTCTTGCTTTGTTTTTGCTTTCCAAACTACATTTTTTGGATATACTTGAAAGGACATTATTTATATGTTGTTTGATTCCATCAGCCGTACAACATAAATTAGCAATTAGGCATCTATGTAGTGGAACCATTGTGCTTGATGCAGTTTTATTTTAGTGTTGAAATGTTTTCTTAGTTTGTTCTGTACTGAGAATTATTTTCATTTACCTGCCATTGTTTTCTAAATCCTATCAACATATTACCTGATATGGCCTTTGAAGTTTGTGTTTTATAACGAGCTTTGTTGCAGTGATCAACTTGAGTATAGTATGGTTTATTCTTTTCTGTTGCAGCTTATTCCAGAGGAGAAGTTTAGAGCTCTACAACCTTCTGAAGACTTGATTTACAGTAGCAGAGATGAAACAATCAATCAGTTGAGGTTGCAGAGTCCTTTCTTTTGCCGCAAAGGGTAGGAGACGTGCTATTTGACTCAAAGGACAAATGCTTCATCACAAGGGGTTGTCTTTAGGATATATATACACAAAAGAGGAAATTTCCTTTTGTATAGAACCAAATTATATGATGTAATTGACCACTCTTTCTAAGAGATTCTCATGTACACAATGTTCATCATGTACTGAGTACATTTTATTGTGTCACATATGTTTACCTCTTTTTTTAGCGTAAGTTTACAACTACTCGGACATTCTAATTGCAGGCTCAACTATTTGGACCCATTGATCTAATCTTGTTCGGTATGTACTGAAGTTTGGTGAATACCTAAGGACGAACCAAACTTCCATTCCTATCTAATCATATGCTATCTTAAATGTAAAGTGTTAGCTACTTCAATCTCATGTTTGGAACTGTGATCGATTACAAATTGTGCATGCTCAAGTATATATTTGTAAAGAGAAATCCTTATTAAGGTTTGTTTAAAAGGATTTGTGGTGTCTCCTCTATTGCTTCCCGCTTTCTCATGACATGCAGAAACCAATCTTCTAGGCCTTTTATTCGAACTATAAAAGCGATTCACATTTGGTTATGATGAAGTTGCAGTTTGTAACTGGGAGCAATTAAGAAATATCTTACCCTTTGAAGAGCTGAGAGCACATCTCTTTCAAGGCTTCCTCTTCTGTTAGTTTCTTCAGACACGTCTTTTCCACACGATTCAGTCAGATTTTCTGTTTTAGTTCCACTGGCTATTGATCCACCGTATTGAGAATATTGAGACCATTTTTTGGAGCAAAATATGGTCACTCCCATCCAATACCAAGGCGATAATAAGTATTTCATCCATTCACAAATATAAGATGTTCTAACCGTTCACTCATTTTAGTCCCTATCTAGTCAATATTGAAATATCCAAAACATCTTATATTATTTCAGTCCGTATCTAGTCCATATTGAAATATCCAAAACATCTTATATTTGTGAACGAGGCAGTAAATGATACTCCTAAGAGATACTATCACATACAGCAACTACACGAGCATGCTTGCTTTGGGTATCTTCTTAGATTCAAATAGTGATATTATTCATCAACAGGATTTGAGAACACAAATATAAACGAACATCAGAACTTTATTACTGTATTATTTATTCAACTTGCACATTGATCAGGAAGCAAAAAATAAGTACTCCGTATTGAAGAAAGAAGAAGACCTTTCTTTCTTTCTTTTTCTTCATTTTCAGCCTCGGTCAGCCGCCGCTGATCGGCGGGATGATGGCGAGCTCGTCTCCGTCGGCGACGGGGGTGGACTCGGGCGCGTACTCCTCGTTGAGCGCGAGCACCATGGAGCGGCGGATCTCGTCCAGCTTGGGGAACGAGGCCAGCACCCGGCCGAGGCACTCCCCCGCTGTGCTCCCGGCGGGCACCTCGACGAAGGACTCCGCCACGCCCGTCAGATCCCGCGCGCGGGCGAAGAACAGCACCTTCACCCTCACCTTCGCCGCCGCCGCCGGCGCTGACCCGGCCACGGGGTCGTCCCCGGGAGCAGCGTCTGGAAGCATGAGATGAGGAAAGGAGGAGGAAGCCGTATCTTTCTGAACTCTGGGGTACGGGATATGACACGACTCAACGGAGGCGGGGGAACCAACAGTGGTGGCTTTGACCAAACTACCCCCTCGGTCTGACTGACACCCCCGGACTACGGCGCTACCACGCCGCTCGCCGGCCCCCCGCACAACACGCACCTCCGCCTGTCGCCGCCCGTAGGAGCCCCGCCGGCGAGCGAAACTCGAGCACTGGCCATCCACCCTCGTGTGTCGTCGCACGCGCGCCAGTTCGTTGCTCGTCAAATCGCCGTCTTTTGACGTGGGCGTCCGTCCCCATCACTGCCCGGACCTCTGCGCCCCTCCCCGTCGGCGCGGAGGCCACTCTTGCCATTCCAAGGCTAAAGCCGTCGCGCTCCAAGCTTCCTCCCTCGCTTCGACCTGCCTTTTGTCCTGGTTTCTAACCGGCGGCGCATTTGCGCTGAGGACAACGTGTTCGATGAAATGCCACCGGCTGGGCTTTTGGCTCGGCGAGTCGTGCGTGGGAGAGCTGAACCGCTGGTGAGGCATTTGCGTCCTCTCAGGGCATGGGCACAATGGCTGCACGGCGGCAGGGAGCCACAGGAAGAAGAGTTCCCGTACGCCGACGTACCCCGGCCCGGGAGGAAGTGGGAGAGGAAGCCGTACGTGACGCCGATGAAGGTCCTCATCCGGAGGGCCAAGGAGGAGAGACGGGCCCGGCAGGAGGCCCCGTGCCGCGTGCTGGAGCACCCGCCCGCCAACGGCCTTCTCGTGCCGCACCTCGTCGAGGTTGCGCATCGGGTACACAGAGCAAGGGAGAGGCTCCTCCGCGGCCTCGCCGGCCTTGTCAAAGGCGAAGCTGCCATCCCGGTGAAGCGATGCAGGTAAAAGCAAAACGTGCACACCCCAATGACAATGTAATTTGCTTTACGCAGCCATGGTCTGGTGGATTCAGCACAGTGGTATGAGTAACGGTGTCAAGTGTCTGATCAGGTTCTGCTCGGAGGTGCACATCGGTGACGTCGGGCACGAGATCAGGACGTGTGAGGGCCCCAACAGCGCGTCGAGGAACTCCTTGCACGTGTGGCGGCCAGGGACAGTACGGGACGTCCTTGGCTTCCCGTACTGCTACCACCTGTTTGATCGCGTTGGGAAGCCCAGGGTGGTGCACAAGGAGAAGTACGTCGTCCCGAGGCTCCCGGCCATCCTGGAGCTATGCATCCAGGCAGGTGTCGACGTCGAGCGATACCCAACCAAGAGGAGGACGAGGCCAGTCTACTCAATCGATGGCAGGATTGCAGACTTCGAGCTGTACGAAGAAGACGGCTCCTCCGAAGCAGAAACATCACCTGAAGCTTGGTCTTGTCCATCCCAGCCGCCTCAAACGAGTTCTGCTTGTACTGCCTATGCCGGTGACCGAGCAGAAGAAGAGATCACTGTGAGGGAGTTGAGCTCCAGGACTTTGCAGTCCTGGCTGGATATGCGGTCGGGCGCGGTGAGGCTGATGAGGAAGTACGGTGTGGTCACCTGCGGGTACTGCCCGGATGTGCAGGTCGGGCCCAAGGGCCACAAGGTGAGGATGTGCAAGGCGAGCAAGCACCAGCAGCGGGACGGCCAGCACGCGTGGCAGGAGGCCACGGTGGACGACATTGTCCCCCTGAACCACGTCTGGCACGTCCGTGATCCGGCTGGCGACAGTGTACCTCTTGTGAACGAGCTCAAGAGGTACTACGGCAAGGCCCCGGCCGTGGTGGAGCTCTGCGTGCGGGCGGGCGCCCCAATACCGGCACAGTACAGGAGCATGATGCGGCTGGATGTCGTGCCGCCCGCGCGCGACGAGTACGACCTCGTTGCCTGAGATTCGGACTGGCATTGCGGTGCCGGGTGCTCGTGCTTGTTTTCATTTTTCAATCCTCAGTTCGCCTGCATGTTGGAGCTGCGCAAGGTTGAAATGGTCAGGATGCCGATGCTATTTCTTCAGGGCATGTTTGTTTTTTCTAAGTCATGGGAGAGAAGTCCACATTACCCTCCTGAACTTGTCTTAGGGTTTACTTTAAACCCTCAACTTTACTTTGGTTCGAATTTGTTGAGGTAAACTTTGGTTCAAATTTCACCCTCCCAAGTTTAAAAACTGTTTATAATACAAACCTGAGATGTATTGATATGTTTTAACTCCGGTTTTACCAGCCACGTCGTCAGTTTTTTCTCCTGTAGGTTCTCAGGAGAAAATTCTCCCGTGTTAGTAAGAACATACTTTCAATTGGGGTCAACATACCTGGTTGAGTTTCTTGATGGTTTTCTCAGCCATGGAAGTGAACCATGCAAGTGTGTGTGTGCATATTAGCACAATTTAGTACTACTGGAGAGAAAATACTCAGTTTCAGTCTCCAGCCTCTGTCTTGCAAGTGTCGTCTCAATTTGTTTCCACTGGCTCACCTCATGAAGATATGAATATTTAGCCTGCAAGAATATTTTGTCATTCTTCCTTTGGCTAAAAGACAAACTAATTTTGCTGGTCCATAAAAGGCATGCTACTTTCATTACTTATGGACATGCTGCATGGACTCATGAAACAAAGCTTACTTTTTGAAGAGCTGAAAGCAGATCCAATTCGGGTTTGCGGCGTTTGTTAGATTCGTCATCCGTCCCTTCCTTCCACAGCTCAGCTTCAGTGTACATCTCCTGATGTTTAACATATGTTTCTTCATCTACAATTGTCTCTTCCTGTATGATAACATTAGCAGGGAATTATAACCAGGTTACTTTAGTAATTTAATGATTTAGCACTGGTAATCATACCATATGACATTCAGGCACCAAGAAGTGGACGTCATCATATTCATAAGTTGGAGAGTGCTCCACTGGCCTTACTTCATGTACATCATCAATAATCACAGATAAAGTTGTGGCTCCAGAGATACCGACTGCATCATCTGTCCTGGATGAGACATAGCCGGTCTTTCCCCAATCTGGAGTTCATTATTGAAAAAAACACCTTGACTACCTTTAAAGGGAAAAAGTAAACAGTATGGCCAAAACCATTTGTACTCTGTTCACATAAGGAAACATTGTTTCCACACATAGAACTAAAAATGGTTGTTTTGATCTGCTTCCTACACTATCCACGTATCTTATTGGTTAATTTCTACGGTGTAGATTCAGCAATTTTAACATACGTAAAGAACGTAATTTTATTGAAAATTGAAAAGTGTATAAGTTAGGTTGTACCTTGTAATGTTGCCAGTTTTATTGATTAAATATAGATCTCCAAGTTTGTTCGTGAATCCTTTGGACTCTTTGAATGGCCAACTGTGGAAACCACAAATCAAAGTTTTGGTTCTTTTTTCTTGTAGAATGATAATACAATGTCGTAAGGATAAATCGTTTACCGAGAAATTAAAGGAAAAAGAATCCAGAATACCTGTTTACGCAATTAGCAAGAACGGTGTAAAGTAGTCACTATAAATATGTTTAGGATAGTCAACCCTGAAAAAGATATTCCATTCACTCATGTCTGATTCAAACAACGAACCTGGATTATATCCTTTTGAGCTTGCTTGCTTCATCTTCAGTGCCATTGATCTCATCTGGCTCGAAATGCTGTATACTGAAGACGGTGTTGTGCTTTGTACAGGTGACTGGGAAATGAAAACATTGCAGGAAGGTTTTCATTAACTTTCCTGTAACTGCACAGGTATGGTTAGCGGATTTTCAGCCATTTGCATGATTTCTGTGAGAACACAATAAATTGCTTTCCTAGCTTAACTTGAAGATACTATCAATATATAGAAGTTTAAATACAAAATTCTGGATAATTTAGTAAACCTGCTGATACAGAATGAACCTTGCTTTACTTTACCTGGTACATATCAGATGCCCATTACAAGTAAACCATATCTTGCATGATGGATCCGCTATCTCCATCAGCTTGATCGCTGTCTTGAACTTTGGTTTTTTCATTTCCCTGTAGTTTGAGAACATTTTTTCTAAGCCCAGAACGTTTTTATTATATAAAACAGAGTATTTACAAAAAATTACAACAGATTGAGAAGCAGCTCAGCTCCCTATCCAATTCCTGTTTTGGTAAACATCACGATTAAAATGATAAAGTCATAATAACAATGACCCAAGGTTTTCGAGTCGACGAGTCGTTCTGGGCTAGCGACTCGTGACGAGTCGAGCCCTGCCGGTCGACTAGTCTCGACTAGTCGAGGGGTTTGAGTCAACCCTGGCAGTGCGACTCGTCGACGACTAGTCGCGCGACTCAAAAACAGTGCAATGACCATATCATCATAGATGATTATCAATCTATCTGTGAAGGCATTCAGCATTCTTGCTTTTGACTCGATGCTCAAGGAGAAGATCTTATTTCAATAGATATTTGCAAGTGTTGAGAGCAGGAGCTTCTCTTTTAAAAATCTTGCCATTTCTTTGGTTCCAAATATTCCAGCATCCCAAAATTATGATATCCAACGCAATTTCTTGAGGGACCCTTGAAGGGCTAGAAGAATTTCATCATAGATAGAGATGCTTTCAGTTTATTGGGGAGGATAGAATTCCAGAAACTTTGAACCAAATCACAATCCCAGAAAAGGTGCAAGGCTGTTTCGTCAACATCCTCATTACAAAAGATACAGTTGTAACATTCAAGGTGCATGGATTTCCTTAGAAGATTTCTTGTGTTCACTCTATCATGTAACAGAAGCGAAAAGGAAATCTTGTGTCTCAATCTGGCAGCACATTTCCAGAGCCACTGAAAGATAATATGAGCTTTCTCAGTTCCTAACTTCCCATCAACCATTTATGCATCTTCATAGAAGAATATCTTTGGCCTTGCCATTTGTAAGACCATTTATCATCTTGAGTTGATAGACTAATTTGTTGGAGTTTCTCAGAAATTTCATTGAATTGATCATATGCTTCCATAGTCATAGGTCTGTGAAAATGAAGAGCCAGATCATCACTGTTCACAAACTCAGCCAGGGAAAGTTTTCCTTGATGGCAAAAGAGAACAGATCAGGATATTGCTGGGAAAGAGGTAAATCTTGCCAGGGATCATGCCAAAACAGAATAGAGTTTCCAGATCCAATATTGCATATAGCAGCTTGTTTGGACTCATTCAGAAGCTTACGGTGAGTTCTCCACCAGTAAGAACCCTCAGGCTTATCCATTGAAAGATTGTTAGATTGTGCATTGGGGTAACTATGTAGCTTAAGTCTGGATTAATCTAAGAAACCATTCTGTCTAAGCCTGCTACCTGCATGCTTCACTCGCTGCTTGTTAAGAAATACAATTAGAAGTTCGAAAATGCAGTCCGTATACTCTGCTTCCTGATTGTGAGTCCGGACAAATCTGTAAACCGTAACTCCGTAAGCAGTAACTAATATAGGTGATGTCCTGATCAATCGTGGATAATCTGAATAGTGTGATATATACAGTTTTCAAATTACACTGAGTTGGATCATTGGTAACATATTTTGGTTCCATTTAAAAATCCCAGAAATACAGTATTTACCAATCTGGACCGAAAATATCTGAAATATTAGACATACTGAGTTATCTGTTAAGCTCCTTGAAGTGCTATCACAGTTCAACTCATACAGTATACCACTTTTCCATTACTTGCAGGCCACTTTGTTACTTAATTTTACCCGTACGTCAGTTTGGAACTATCTTAGTAAGATACGTGCCAAATTGATAAAAAATTAAAGTTGTTGTGCTATATTATGTTAACATGCAACTGTGAATTTGTTTGGTAAATTTGGTATCTAGGTTGAAATACTGTGTTGAAGAAGAAAGACATGTACTGAAAATACAGTTTTTTTTTTTACCCGTGTACTGAAAATACAATTAGTCCAGAGTACTGGTGCCACCTGTTCTAGAAGCAGAAATTTGGCATAAGAAAAACAGCAGATCCTTTAGGGGGAAAAGATGAAAAGCACTGGGCTGGGCCGTGTGATCTATCCTTTGAGTAGTATTGGTCCGCAGCCGCTCCCATGATAAGCTTGGTCCATGATTTACTCAAAAAACAAAAAAAAAGATAAGCTTGGTCCATGAGTAGCAAAACAGTTGTGCAAGTCCTTCAGCAACATCGTCCATCTCTATCATCACATTGTCAAAATCAATCTGGAATAGTAGAATATGAACTCTCGAGTTGAATTCGGATGATAGACGTATCCGCGTCTAAAATTGCCTGATACAAATTCATCAAGAGGGCTTCAAAAGGCACTTTACCGGTGAAGGAAATTGCACCTCTATATCTTTTCTCGCGCATTTCGCTGTCACGCTATATTCATGTAACATCCCCAGATCTCAACCCTGTCATTAAGCTAATTAATTAGCCATGTCATCACGATCATCCTAAATAAATTGCATTTAGAAAATAATCCAACTTCAAGTTCAAATTCAAAATTCAAATGCAAGTCAAATTATTACTTATTCAAATAATTAAACAAAATAGTTCATAATATTGAAAAAATTCCCAAAGCAATTATAAAAATAAAACTAACATTATTTAAATTCCCAAATTGACCCTAGCAACCAAAACAGTGGACCAACAGCAATTTAATTGACATTTTCAATTTCTAAAATAGATAAACAATTCCAAAAATCCTAAAACTTTTTGTGACACCCCAGAATATTACCTAGTATTTAAGTGCCAAGTTTCATGTTCACCAAAAATCATTTGGTACTAAAAGAAAATAGAAAACAGTGCCAGAAAATGTAAAACAGAAAAAAAAAGAAAAAAAAAACCTACTATGCACTAGAGCCCACTATCTACAGTGCTCGGCCCAGCCCACGCCTGTCACCTTCAACCTCCTGCTCACTCCCCTCGCTGTCAACTGCAGACGTGCGCGCGCCCTGGCTCCCCCCTCGCCGCTGCTCAACAGCGAGCGCTACAGACGCCGCGGGCGCCTACAAGTCGTCGTCTGCAGCCCCCCCGACAAACCCTAGCCCTCTCTCTCTTCTCCCTCGCGTCGTTCCCTCTCTCCCGCAAAGCGCCCGAACGCGCCGTCACCGCCGCAGCTCGCCTACGCGGCCACCGGCCTCCCCGCGCCTCCTGCTGATGTCCGGGACGACCACCGTGCTCTTCTGCATCACCCACCACTACCGGTTCGAGTTGGGACGCCGCCAAGCCGTCGCCATCGCCGATTTTCCCCGACTGCATCCGTCGAACGCCGCCACTCGATCCGCTCGCCTCCGTCCTCCTCCGGCTTCCCCTAGGCCTCCCCGAGTTGCTCCTCGTCGCCGCTGTGATCCACCACGTCGACCCCCCCTTCTTTCCTGCTCTCCCGCGCCCTCTAGCTCCCCTACCCGCACGAGCCGAAGCTCGGCTCCGCCATTGTCGCAACACGCGTGCTCCCCGTGCTCCGTTTGTTGCCGTCGTGCAACAGGCGTGCTCCAGAGCGGCCCCTGACGCTGATGTGCAGCCCAGCCGACTCGGTAGCGAGCCCTAGCGCGCGCCCGAACAATCACCGAACGCCGCCGCCGCCGCCATTGCTCGTCGCCGGCGCCCTTACCGGCCTCCCCAGGTCGTGTCGCGGCCACCATTCGACTCGCCTTGATGCGCACGGTCGAACGCCACCACCCACGCGAGCTCCCGTGGCCGGAATCGGCCGGCCGGAGCTCCTCCGCCGTGCTGGATTAGCGCCGGCGGCTAACCACCGATTAGTGCTGACGTGGCACGTCATTAGGGCTCTAACCACCCCCACTAACAGTCATTGGCTATGGGCCCCTGGCACTGTAGCACTTAGGTTAATTCTAATCTAAACACTAGTCAGCCACTGACAGCGCGCCCCACCACAAAAATAACAATTCGGTTAAGTCAGACACTGACACGTGGGACCCATCCGCTTATTAACCTAATTATGTTTAATTAAAACCATGTTAACTAGATGTGACACTGACAGTCGGGTCCCACTGGTCAGTTGACCAGTCAACGTTGACCCAGTCAACCGCTGACTGGGCAGTTGACTGGGCCCCCCTGTCAGCCACACATGCAAATTACTGGGTACACTTTCTGTGTACCCGTAGCAATTTGTCCATTTATTTTTGAATTAATTTAAATTCCAGAAATTTCAGAATATTGATAAAACTTTGAAAAATCATAGAAAATAAACCGTAGCTCGGATCGAAAAGTTTTCTACATGAAAGTTGATCAGAAAAACGAGACGAATCCGAATGTGCCCTCCATGTACCAGTCACATGCCCACAACACTACAAACATGGAACCTTCCCCTCCGGATCAACTGTCCGAAAACTGCCTAAGGCCGGGAAAATATCCCCAGATATTTTCCCGCTCCGCCTGCAACGTATAGCACTGCATTAGATCACCCCTAGCATAGCATACTGCCTTGTCATGCATTTGTGTTGCATTGTTTGCCGTGTATTTATTGTTTCTTCCCCCTCCTTCTCTCCCGATAGACCCTGAGACTGCCGACGACACTGCTGAGTACAACTACGTCGTCGACGGCCAGACCCCTTCAGCAGAGCTTCCAGGCAAGCAAAACCCCCTTGATCATCCAGATATCGCCCACTCTTTCTCTCTTATGCTTGCATTAGAATTGCTTCTGTTGATATTCCGATAGCTCCTATTCTGATGCATAGCCTGATTTCGTCGCCTGCTATTGATACCTTACCTGCTATCCTATGATGCTTAGTTAGGTATGTTATGTTTCATCAGTTGGCCCTTCACCCTTGTCCGTTTGACAGGCTTGTTATCGGGCCGTGATCACTTTGGGTGATGATCACGGAAGTGTTACATTACTGCAATACTTTAAACTGTTAAAGTCGGGCCGGCTCCAAGAGTGCCCGCGAGATAATGAAACAAGACGGGTTGAACCCAAGGGTACCCGCGAGTGATATTGTGGCGGAACGACAGGGCAGGCGGAGACCACCTAGGAGAGATGTGGGCCTGGTCCCTGGTCGGGTCCGCGTGTTACCAAGTCGGAGCGACAGGAACCCTGTTCGTCTCTGCGAGCTACTAAAACACTCCTAACGGATTTGGGTATTTGATCTGAGTTGGCCGCTGGCCTATACGCACTACCACCACGCGGGATAATGGTTTAATGGGGCCCTCTATGTCGTACGTTCCTTCCGAAAGCGATCCAGATGTCACAGTTCAGAGATGCGGGCTGATTGTTGGGGTGAGCTGCTTACGTCTGTGGTGTTTCCACAGTCGCGCTTGGGCCCCGGCCAGTCTCGCAACGTGCAGGAGTGCAGAGGGCGATGGGCCCAAGACCCCTTCGCACTTAGGATTTAGACCGACGTGTTGACCTCTCTGGAGAGTCTAGGTTGGTCTACGGCGTGTCGATTACCCGAGGCCGGGCATTACCCAGCAAGTGTGTCCGGCCAGATGTAATCGAGCGTGTTGGGTAACAGAAGTGCACCCCTGCAAGGAAGTAATCTATTCGAATAGCCGTGTCCACGGTAACAGGACGCTCGGAGTTGTATCCTGATCTACTACAACTATGAATAGATACTGTTACAATGTTAAATGATTACTACTGCTCTCGGGATCACTTTCTCGCAGGGTAGTCGAGGAAGGATCTCAGGGCATTGCTAATATATACTTACTATTATATGCTGCTGTGTTCTATTCTCTTCTGATGCTGCAAAATTGCTTCAAGATGCTAGTCTTCGATAGGCTAGGCCTTTCCCCCTCTGTTCTGGCATTTCTGCAGTTTAGTCCAAAGATATAGCCCCATTCCTTTGATACCAATGCATACTTAGTATAGTTCTGATGTAAGTCTTGCGAGTACTTTGGATGAGTACTCACGGTTGCTTTGCTACCTCTTTTCCCCCTACCCGGTTGTTGCGATCAGACGACGGAGTCCAGGAGCAGGAGGTCCTCGGAGGCACCTACTACTACGTGGAGACCGACGACCAGGAGTAGTTTAGGAGGCTCCCAGGCAGGAGGCCCGCGCCTTTTCGATCTAGATGTCGTTGTTTTGTTCAGCCTTCTTAAGGCAGACTTGTTTAACTTTGTGTCTATACTCAGATACTAATGCTTCCGCTGATGCTTGTATGACTCGAGCTTATGTATTCGAGCCCTCGAGGCCCCTGGCTTGTAATATAAAGCTTGTATGACTTTTATTTGTGTTTAGAGTTGTGTTGTGATATCTTCCCGTGAGTCCTTAGGCTTGATCATGTGCAATTGCGTGTATGATTAGTGCACGGTCGAGCAGGGGCGTCACAAGCTGGTATCAGAGCCGACTACCTGTAGGAAGCCCCTTTCCAACTCCTTGGCCGAAGTTGAGTCTAGTCTTAAAAAAAACGGTTTTACTAACATTGTTGTGTGGCTTACGGGCCCACATCGCAAATGGATGGGATTAGGATCTTTTATTCCGCACCTTTACTCTGGGACTCTGATCTCTCTTCTATTCGGGTTAAAATTTTACTAACTCTAACTCTAGGTTCACGTAACGACTTCATTCCGGAGAGCCACTCATTCCCGATCATCCCTGGATATTTAAAGATATCCCGAAGCACTCTTCGATGCTTTCCCGAGACCCTTGTGCTCGTCACTTTTCGATTCCCTACCACCGATAAATCCCCGTGGATAACTACACATCCTTGCCGTTCATACATTCATTCCCAGTTGCTCTTGTTATTACAAGATGCCCTGAAATACTCTCTGACTTTCCGAGAATCCGATGTGTCCTGCTGCTGTTGAAATTCCTTGTCGCCTACTTACCCTTGTGGTTAACTCCAGGTGTTCGACAATCATCATTGACATCTTTTGTCATTGTCATTCTGATCCTATTGATTCAACAATTGTGCGAATACTCGCAATCATCAGTTGATTCCCTATAAATTATCCTTCCAGCTCAGACGTCATTCCAGATATGAGCTGGAACTTGATCGATCAAATTGTGCTCGACTGTGCCTCTAAGTCTATTCAACTTACTTATCTTTTGATCAGAGCGTCTGCTTCTGATCCCTCGATTTGGAAATCATAATTCCTTTGTAGTTAAGCCTCGAATTGTTCATATGTTTCTATGATTTGATGCCTTTGCCTTCTTTCTTCTTCTGGTTGAGTACCGATACTCACATCAGCTATTTTGTGAACCGCCAGATCCTTTGTTGGGCTGTTATCCGACAATGTCCTTCATATTCAATAACCTTGTGAGTTCTTCCCCTGATGCATAATGCCTTTGGTAAATTGTATCCTCTGTTTTTGTCAACCATGCTCTGCTTCCGAGCTTGTGTTATTTACTCCTGGAATTTGTGGTACAGGTTCCTAAAATGCCCCGATGGGTGGTATCTATGCTTCTGCCATCTGAGTGAACCCGGAAACTCCTACGGGTCTTACTCTACTGGTATTACTCCAGATAAAATTTCAACACCACAACTTCATCGAAAGCGAGAAGTGAATGAAGGGTTATGCATTGAAGTGGGAGTCGACCTTGAACTTTGTGTTCATGCCCATGGAAACGACGTAGACCGTCACAGAAGCTTCTTGCAAAATATTTATTCATTTGTATAATTCTTCCAGTTTCCTTAACTTGATTCCATGCAGTAATAGTTCTGACCATGCTGACCTCATTTGATAACTCCATTCCCGTGCCTCGTCTATTTTTCAACAAGGTTAAAGCACCTGCCATCCACAGATCAACGATCTAGTTCAGCTTCTATTCTGTTCTACCTTCGAGTATTACCCTCTGGTATCTCGAGGATATCGTACCATTGCACTACATCTTATGAAGCTTTGATAAGGTGATACCATTCCCCATCATAGTAATCCCACGGGTTCTGGTTTGTTGTCAACCGAGAACACCGATAAGTGAATCAAATCCACCCTATAACACATTGACCTTCTGCTTCCCCATTTCTTCTGCTTGATCATGTTATTGATCAATTACATCTTCCTGAAACCTTTCGATAAATTGTGTCGTGATCATCGTCAACATTTTGACTTCTTCTGAGATGTCAATTGAACTCATGGTGAGAAATACCATCTTTGCCCCTCGATGATTTGTGTTATCATCGACAACATCCTTGACTTCCTGCCAACACAGACTTGGTCATGTTTTGCTTACACCTTGTTTTCCCTCCTATTCCTGAAATTGCTCCTTGTGTATTTCTTATGATCTTCGGACCCAACCCTTACTTGAAACACCATATTATTGCTACCCCGAAGCATGACTGTGGTATTTGGAATATCAACAAGAACATTGGAAGCGCAATGCTAAATGTTTCTTGATCAATTATCCAAACACCATTGTATGGGTAACATCATGAATTTCTTCGCCCCTTTATCTAAATGATTTTGTACTTGCTGTCCTGCCATGTATATCATGCTCTGCTTTTCCTTGGGAAGGATATACACCTAATACTTGTGTATAATCATATTTTCCTTTCCATTAGTCTGTTTAATCTGATAATCACATTTTCCTTTCCATTGGTCTGTTTAACCTTTCTTGTAAATCTAACTTATCTGAGCAGTGATAATTCCCTGCTTATGTAAACACCTCGGTGTACAACTCTGTCAGTAAGACCCTGTTACTATTGTTGATGACATTCCGGAAACCACCGGTGGACGAGAACTTTGCCTATTGGTCCGCCTCGTTTTAACGAGCAAGAAAACGGTTCTCTTCATCCCCCGCCCTTGGTACCGACGTTGTTGTCGACATAGCTGACAAGCTATCATCTGACATGTCTTGCTATCATGACCGTGCAAGATGTCACCGCCCTCCCTACTCTTAATCCACACTAACCATCGTTCCACAGGATCAAAACCTGACTCTCCTGTACACCCTTGGTTCCGAAGTATCCTTTGCACTTGGCCTCGTAAGTAAGTCACGAGCCACCTTCCTAGAGATGATCTAGTTTGGTATCAAACGCAATGCTTATTCCTGTTGCCCTGGTACCCCCCCCCCCCCCTTTCATCATCTGTCATAGGTAACAATGATTGCCTACCTGCTTGAAACTCCTTATAACTTCTTATATATGTACCTTGCTCTCGATGATTTCCCTGAGTTTCCAACTCGAGAGATACCTTGTGCTTCATTCCCTGAGATAATTACCGGATGAAAATCCTTCCAGACATCCGTCTCTATAGAGTTTCCCCTCCTACCCCTTTTCGTAAGTACGATGAAGATCCCGAAGGAAGGGTGACCACTTCGTCACGATGCACAGAAGCAGAGAAATGAAGACATCAACGAAAATGATCAACTACTTCGGGAAGAGCAACCAAGACCGAGAAGACTCGTTAGAATTCCGTAACCAATTCTTTCCCCTTTACCCTACCTCTTAAATCTCGGGACGAGATTTCTTGTAGTGGGGGAGATTTGTAACATCCCCAGATCTCAACCCTGTCATTAAGCTAATTAATTAGCCATGTCATCATGATCATCCTAAATAAATTGCATTTAGAAAATAATCCAACTTCAAGTTCAAATTCAAAATTCAAATGCAAGTCAAATTATTACTTCTTCAAATAATTAAACAAAATAGTTCATAATATTGCAAAAATTCCCAAAACAATTATAAAAATAAAACCAACATTATTTAAATTCCCAAATTGACCCTAGCAACCAAAACAGTGGACCAGCAACAATTTAATTGACATTTTCAATTTCTAAAATAGATAAACAATTCCAAAAATCCGGAAACTTTTTGTGACAGCCCAGAATATTACCTAGCATTTAAGTGCCAAGTTTCATGTTCACCAAAAATCATTTGGTACTAAAAGAAAATAGAAAACAGTGCCAGAAAATGTAAAACAGAAAAAAGAAAAGAAAAAGAGAAAACCTACTCTGCTCACTCCCCTCGCTGTCAACCGCAGACGCGCGCGCGCGCCCTGGCTTCCCCCCTCGCCGCTGCTCAACAGCGAGTGCTACAGACGCCGCGGGCGCCTACAAGTCGTCGTCCGCAGCCCCCCCGACAAACCCTAGCCCTCTCTCTCTTCTCCCTCGCGCCGTTCCCTCTCTCCCGCAAAGCGCCCGAACGCGCCGTCACCGCCGCAGCTCGCCTGCGCGGCCACCGGCCTCCCCGCGCCTCCTGCTGATGTTCGGGAGGACCACCGTGCTCTTCTACATCACCCACCACCACCGGTTCGAGTCGGGACGCCGCCAAGCCGTCGCCATCGCCGATCTTCCCCGACTGCATCCGTCGAACGCCGCCGCTCGATCCGCTCGCCTCCGTCCTCCTCCGGCTTCCCCGAGAACTCCCCGAGTTGCTCCTCGTCGCCGCTGTGAGCCACCGCGTCGACCCCCCCCTTCTTTCCTGCTCTCCCGTGCCCTCTAGCTCCCCTACCCGCACGAGCCGAAGCTCGGCTCCGCCACTGTCGCAACACGCGTGCTCCCCATGCTCCGTTTGTTGCCGTCGTGCAACAGGCGTGGTCCAGAGCGGCCCCTGACGTTGATGTGTAGCCCAGCCGACTCGGTAGCGAGCCCTAGCGCGCGCCCGAACAATCACCGAACGCCGCCGTCGCCATTGCTCGTCGCCGGCGCCCTTACCGGCCTCCCCTGGTCATGTCGCGGCCACCATTCGACTCGCCTTGATGCGCACGATCGAACGCCACCACCCACGCGAGCTCCCGTGGTCGGAATCGGCCGGCCCGAGCTCCTCCGCCGCGCTGGATTAGCGCCGGCGGCTAACCGCCGATTAGTGCTGACGTGGCACGTCATTAGGGCTCTAACCACCCCCCACTAACAGTCACTGACCGTGGGCCCCTGGCACTGTAGCACTTAGGTTAATTATAATCTAAACACTAATCAGCCACTGACAGCGGGCCCCACCACAAAAATAACGATTCGGTTAAGTCAGACACTGACACGTTGGACCCATCCGCTTATTAACCTAATTATGTTTAATTAAAACCCTGTTAACTAGTTGTGACACTGACAGTCGGGTCCCACTGGTCAGTTGACCAGTCAACGTTGACCCAGTCAACCGCTGACTAGGCAGTTGACTGGGCCCCTCTGTCAGCCACACATGCAAATTACTAGGTACACTTTCTGTGTACCCGTAGCAATTTGTCCATTTATTTTTGAATTAATTTAAATTCCAGAAATTTCAGAATATTGATAAAACTTTGAAAAATCATAGAAAATAAACCGTAGCTCGGATCAAAAAGTTTTCTACATGAAAGTTGATCAGAAAAACGAGACGAATCCGAATGTGCCCTCTATGTACCTGTCACATGCCCACAACACTGCAAACATGGAACCTTCCCCTCCGGATCAACTGTCCGAAAACTGCCTAAGGCCGGGAAAATATCCCCAGATATTTTCCCGCTCCGCCTGCAACGTATAGCACTGCATTAGAGCACCCCTAGCATAGCATACTGCCTTGTCATGCATTTGTGTTGCATTGTTTGCCGTGTATTTATTTTTTCTTTCCCCTCCTTCTCTCCCGATAGACCCTGAGACTGCCGACGACACTGCTGAGTACGACTGATGTCTACTACACAACTTATTCTTGTAGACTCGTGTTGGGCCTCCAAGCGCGGAGTTTTGTAGGACAGTAGCAATTTTCCCTCAAGTGGATGACCTAAGGTTTATCAATCCGTGGGAGGCGTAGGTTGAAGATGGTATCTCTCAAACAACCCTGCAACCAAATACAAGAAATCTCTTGTGTCCCCAACACACCCAATACAATGGTAAATTGTATAGGTGCACTAGTTCGGCGAAGAGATGGTGATAAAAGTGTAGTATGGATAGTAGATATAGGTTTTTGTAATCTGAAAATATAAAAACAGCAAGGTAGCAAGTAACAAAAGTGAGCACAAACGGTATTGCAATGCTTAAAAACAAGGCCTAGGGTTCATACTTTCACTAGTGCAATCTCACAACAATGCTAACATAATTGAATAACCATCCCTCAACGTGCGATAAAGAATCACTCCCAAGTTCCTATTAGCGGAGAACATAAGATAGAAATTGTTTGTAGGGTACGAAACCACCTCAAAGTTATCCTTTCCGATCGATCTATTGAGCCATTCCTGTAATTGTCACAAACATCCCTAGAGTTCGTACTAAAATAACACCATATGATACACATCAACCAACTCTAATGTCACCTAGATACTCCAATGTCACCACAAGTATCCGTGAGTTGATTATACGATATGCATCAAACAACTTCATAATCATAATATTCAATCCACACAAAGAACTTCAAGGAGCACCCCAAAGTTTTTATCGGAGAAAAGATAATGAAAACATGCATCAACCCCTATGCATAGATTACCCCAATGTCACCTCGGGAATTCGCGAGTTGAGTGCCAAAAATACATCAAGTGAATCAATATAATACCCCATTGTCACCACGGGTATTCATATGCAAGACATACATCAAGTGTTCTCAAATCTGAATATTCAATCCGACAATAACGAAACCTCAAAGGGAAAAGATTCGATTCATCACAACAAAGATAGAGAGGGAAGAAACACCATATGATCCAACTATATCAACAAAGCTCGCGATACATCAAGATCATGCCAAATCAAGAACACGAGAGAGAGAGAGATAAAACACATAGCTACTAGTACAAACCCTCAGCCCCGAGGGTGAACTACTCCCTCCTCGTCATGGAGACCGCCGGGATGATGAAGATGGCCTCCGGTGATGATTCCCCCCTCCGGCAGGGTGCCGGAAAAAGGCTGTAGATGAGATCGTGGAGGTACAGAGGCTTGCGGCGGCGTAAAAACTCATCTAGGTTAACTTTCGGGGGTTTCTGAATATATATGATTTTTTGGCGTTGGAATCATGCGAAGAAGGGCCACAGGGGGCCCACGAGGCACCAGGGCGCGCCTGGGGGGGTGGCGCGCCCTGGTGGCTCGTGGGGCCCCTGTGGGTCTTCTGGCCACCTCCCGAAGCTTCTAGTGTCTCTTATGTTCCAGAAAAAATAGTCAAAAAGTTTCGCTGCATTTGGACTTCATTTGATATAGATTTTCTGGAAAACCAAAAACAAGCAGAAAACAGCAACTGGCACTGGGCACTAGGTCAATATGTTAGTCCATGAAAATCATATAAAAGCCATATAAAAGTGCACCAAAATCATACAAAACTATAATAAACATGGCATGAATACTTTATAAATTATAGATACGTTGGAGACATATCAGCATCCCCAAGCTTAATTCCTGCTCGTCCTCGAGTAGGTAAATGATAAAAGAAATAATTTATGAAGTGTGAATGCTAGCATAGTGCATAAGTTTGATCAATAATAATTTCAATCACTTTTTCTAGCATCAATATATATCATAATCAGTAGCTCATCTCATAAAACTTTTCATGATCAAGTAGCAAGCTATTCACATGTTTAAAGTATAGGCCATAAACTTTCTTGAAAACTAACAAACTATGTTCTCAGTCATCAAACAATTGCAATTCATCTTATTTTCAGGAAGGGTCTATGTAAGAGCTTTGATCTAGCAAATTCCACATACTCAACCATCTTTTAGTCTTCCATGATTGCTGACACTCAAAGCATATTTTTAGAACAAACCGCTTCAGCCAAACACATAGGAAGATAGGGGCTTAATGTTTCGCCTCCCAACTTATTTATGTCAGGGATAATGTCAACAATAATAACTCATGATCACCTATATTCAACTGGATATATGTGCCTGGATCTTTAACTACCACATAATGCTTTCCAACTAAACAATAAATAGAGCGAAATAGGGATGAACATTAATGACTCTTGCATAAAAGTAAATACAGAAAAGTAAATGCATAAAAGTAAAAGATAAGCCCTTCACAGAGGGAAGCAGAGGTTGTCATGCGCTTTTTGTTGTTGGATGCACAAGCCTTTAATGCAAAGGAACGTCACGTTATATTGCCTCTTGTGATAGCAACCTTTATTATGCAGTCTGTCGCTTTTATTTCTTTACCATCACAAGTTCGTACAACGCTTATTTTCCTTTGCAATAAAAGATCATACATATTTTAGGAGCAATTTTTATTGCTTTTTTCACCGATGACAACTTACTTGAAGGATCTTATTCAATCCATAGGTAGATATGGTGGACACTCATGGGAAGAAACTGGGTTTAAGGGTTTTTGGATGCACAAATAGTATCTCTACTTAGTACCAATTTTTGGCTAGCAAAAGATCCTAAGCAAGCACCACATGTTAGAGAATCCATGACAATATAACTTCTATGTGAATATAAACAAACATAACTCATTACGTTGTCTTCCTTGTCCAACGTCAACTACTTGATCAAGCTTGAAAATAATTAATGGGGGCTCACAATCATAGAAGATGTCCAAGATAGTATATTTATATGTGAAATTTATCTTCCTTCAAAATTCTTTCATGAATTGTTCAAGTGACCAATGCTATGTTTGTTAACTTTCAATAAATTTTACCACTTATACTTCTTGTATGTGAAGTCACTACTCCCCATGGGACAAGCATATGAAGCATATAAATTTCAACTTTATGATACTCAATTCATTTCAACAATTTACTCATAGGATATAAGTGAAGCACAAGAGTAAATGACAAACTACTCCAAAAAAGTTATAAGTGAAGATCAAATGAGTAGTTAAGTAATTAAGTAGCTATGTGAGAACTCTCTCTCATTTAAAATTTTCAGATCTTAAGTATTTTATTCAAACAGCAAAGAAAACAAAATAAAATGACATTCCAAGAATAGCACATATCATGTGAAGAAGCAAAAACTTAGGCTCAACCAAAACTGACCGATAGTTGTTGAAGAAGAAAGGTGGGATGCCTACCGGGGCATCCCCAAGCTTAGATGCTTGAGACTTCTTGAAATATTAATTTGGGATGCCTTGGGCATCCCCAAGCTTGAGTTCATGTGTCTCCTTAATTCCTCTCATATCATGGCTTCCCTAAATCTTAAAAACTTCATCCACACAAAACTCAACAAGAACTCGTGAGATAAGTTAGTATAAATCAACTCAAAACCTTAACATTCTCTACTGTATAAAATCACAAAAATTATAATTAAACATTGCATACTAAATGCCTCTTCATATTTAATACTCCTATCCTCAAATAGAAACATTAAACACGCAAACATATGCAAACAATGCAACTATAACAGCAATCTGCCAAAACAGAACAGTCTGTAAAGGGTGAATAAGAATCCATACTTCCCTAACTCCAAAACTTCTGAAAAATTACCAAGTGACAGAGAACTCATGCATGCTTACTGTGTAAAAATTTCAGATTTTTATCATGTTCTGACTATTCAGGAATATTCTGGACATAACAGAAAACTTTCTGTTTTCAAACAGCAACACATGAACTTGCAAACTGAGCATGGTAAAGGCTATAATTGGCATTTTATTGAACTAAAAGATACAAAACATGATTATTGATAACAGCAAGCAAATCTCAACAAAAGAAAATGACGCTCCAAGCAAAACTCATATTATGTGACGAATAAAAATATAGCTCCGAGTGAGGTTGCCGAGAGTGTTGAAGACGAAAGAGGGGATGCCTTTCGGGGCATCCCCAAGCTTAGACGCTTGAGTCTTCCTTAAATTTTACCTTGGGGTGCCTTGGGCATCCCCAAGCTTAGGGTCTTGCCACTCCTTATTCTCCTCATGTCGATATCTCACCCAAAACTTGAAAACTTCAATCACACAAAACTTAACGGAACTTCGTGAGATAGGTTAGTATGATAAAAATAAATCATCCACTTAGGTACTGTCAAGACAAGATCCATAATTGTTCTCACATAATTCCTACTGTATTCTATCATTTCCACATATTATATTACTCAATATAAGCTATGGAAACACTAAAACAAGCAAACTATGAATCGAAAACAGAATCTGTCAAAAACAGAACAGCGTGTAGTAAGCGAGTTAAAAAAAACCATACTTCTGTACCTCCAAAAATTCTGAAAAATTATTATAACATAAAAAATTTGTAACACAATACTGTGTAAAAATTTCAGAATTTTTTCACGCTCCAGTACAGAATAGAAATTCCAGCACTGGACGCAAAAGTTTCTGTTTTTGCACAGAATCAAATCAACTATCATCCACACTATCCCAAAGGTCTTACTTGGCACATTATTGAAAGAAAACATATAAAACATGATTACTAAAGTAGCTTAATAATGTGGACACACAAAAACAGTAGGTACAAATATTGGGTTGTCTCCCAACAAGCTTTTTTCTTTAATGCCTTTTAGCTAGGCATGATGATTTCAATGATGCTCGCATAAAAGTGAAGAATTGAAACATAAAGAGAGCATCATAATACATAAGGAAAGCACATTTAAGCCTAACCCACTTCCTATGCATAGGGATTTTGTGAGCAAATAATTTATGGGAGCAAGAATCAACTAGCATAGGAAGGCAAAACGAGTATAACTTCAAAACTTTCAACACATAGATAGGAAACTTGATATTTTTGAGATATGTAAAAGCATATGCTCCTCTCTCATAATAATTTTCAGTAGCATCATGAGTGAATTCAACAATATAACTATCACATAAATCATTCTTGTCATGATACATAAGCATAGAATTTTTACTACTCTCCACATAAGCAATTTTCTTCTCAACAATAGTAGTGGGAGCAAACTCAACAAAATAACTATCATGAGATACTTGATTGACATAATCCAATTGAAAATTAAAATCATGATGACAAGTTTCATATTTATCATTATTTGTTATAGCATACATGTCATCACAATAATCATCATAGATAGGAGGCATGCAATCATCATAATAAATTTTCTCATCAAAACTTGGGGGACTAAAAATATCATCTTCATCAAACATAGCATCCCCAAACTTGTGTCTTTGCATATCATTAGCATCATAGATACTCATAGAATTCATACTAACAACATTGCAATCATGCTCATCATTCAAAGATTTTATGCCAAACATTTTATTGAATTCTTCTTCTATCAATTGAGCACAATTTTCCGCTCCATCATTTTCAAGAAAAACATTATAAAGACGAATAATATGAGGCAACCTCCATTCCATTTTTTGTAGTTTTCTTTTATAAACCAAACTAGTGATAAAACAAGAAACTAAAAGATTCAATTGTGTGACGCCCCCGACTTAATCGTGCACTAATCATACACGCAAATGTACACGATCAAGCCTAGGGACTCACTTGAAGATATCACAACACAACTCTAGACACAAATAAAATAATACAAGCTTTATATTACAAGCCAGGGGCCTCGAGGGCTCGAATACATAAGCTTGAGTTACACAAGCATCAGCGGAAGCACAAGTATCTGAGTACAGACACAAAGTTAAACAAGGGTGCCTTAAGAAGGTGAAAACAAACAACGACTCTGATCGAAAGAGGCAAGGCCTCCTGAAAGATCGTGGATGTCGCCTAGAGGGGGGGGTATAGGCGCTTTAAAATAATTACGGTTTAGGCTTGAACAAATGCGGAATAAAACTAGCGTTTAATTTGTCAAGCACAAAACCTAAATCGACTAGGCTCACCTATGTGCACCAACAACTTATGCTAAGCAAGATAAACAACTAAGTGATAGCAAGATATATAACTAGAAACAATATGGCTATCACAAAGTAAAGTGCATAAGTAAAGGGCTCGGGTAAGAGATAACCGAGGCACGCGGAGACGACGATGTATCCCGAAGTTCACACCCTTGCGGATGCTAATCTCCGTTAGAGCGGTGTGGAGGCACAATGCTCCCCAACAATGCCACTAGGGCCACCGTATTCTCCTCACGCCCTCGCACAATGCAAGGTGCCGTGATTCCACTAAGGGACCCTTGAGGGCGGTCACCGAACCCGTACAAATGGCAACCCTTGAGGGCGGTCACCGAACCCGTACACTTTGGCAACCCTTGGGGGCGGTCACCGGTACCCGTCAAATTGCTCGGGGCGATCTCCACAACCTAATTGGAGACCCCGACGCTTGCCCGGAGCTTTACACCACAATGATTGAGCTCCGAGGCACCACCAAGCCACCAAGCCGTCTAGGACGCCAAGGCACCCAAGAGGAACAAGCTCTAGGGTGCCCAAACACCCAAGAGTAATAAGCTTCTCAACTACTAACTTCCACGAATCCCGCGGAGAACTCAAACCGATGCAACTAATGCAATGGCAAGGGCACACGGAGTGCCCAAGTCCTCCTCTCCCAAATCCCACCAAAGCAACAAAAGCTATGGAGGAAAATGAGAGGAAGAACGAAGAAGAACACGAAGAACTCCAAGAACTAGATCCAAGGGGTTCCCCTCACTTAGAGGAGAAAGTGATTGGTGGAAATGTGGATCTCGATCTCCTCTCTCTTTTCCCCCCAAAACTAGCAAGAATCCATGGAGGGATTGAGAGAAAGCAAAGCTCTAGAAAGTCAACAATGGAGGAGAGAGAGCTTAGAAGAGATAAGAAAACCGTTGGGGAAGAAGACCCCTTTTATAGGGCCACCCCAAATCCAACCGTTACCCGTGCTGGACGCGTACAAGCGGTACTACCGCTCTTGCGAGCGGTACTACCGCTTAAGCGGTAGTAATTCAAAAACAGCAGGCGAGAACACGGGACTGGAGCGGTAGTGCCGCACCAAGCGGTACTACCGCTCAACTAAGCGGTACTACCGCTAAAGCGAAAAGAGCAACAGAAGCTTGCACACTCTGCGAAAAATAAGCGGTAGTAGCAGCGGTAGTGGAGGGCGGAAGTACCGCACCAAGCGGTACTACCGCCCAGCAGAGCGGTACTACCGCCCTGAGCGGTACTACCGCACAACTGCCGCACTACTACCGTTTAACAGAAAACGGCAACAGAGACGTGCACAGAAGGAAACCCCGCAAGCGGTAGTGGCGGCGGTAGTAGGGGCGGTAGTACCGCCAGAGCGGTACTACCGTGCTACTACCGCTCTACTACCGTGAATGGCAAACTGGCAACAGAGAGTTGCACGCTCGGGGAAACCCCAAGCGGTAGTGCCACGGAAGTACCAGCGGTACTACCGCATAAGCGGTACTACCGTGGGCACCAGCGGTACTACCGCTTGCAAGCTACTGAAAATCCACAGAAAACAGAGGATACAAATAAAACCAGAACTGCCATAACTTCTGCAAATGAGCTCCGAATTGAGCAAACTCAAGCTTGTTGGATAGAAGACAACGAGTACTATCCAAACAACGACTGGTTATAATAAGAAGTGGCAGGGGAGATATGCCTAACATATAGAGATGAGAAACCTCTATGAATGAAGAACCGGCATAAACTCCAACATCGAAAACATCATAGAAGATGCATATATGAACTCCGTTTTCGATGAACTCGAGCTTGTCATGAAGATGACCAAAAGCTCAAAGACTCACAAAGAGAAACACCAAACACAAACCAAGAAAGATGATGCAAGGATGCAATGGTTTGAGCTCTCTACGAATGATACGATAAAGCTACTCACTTGAGAGCCCCCCTTGATAGTACGGCTATCGATCCTAAAACCCGGTCTCCCAACTACCACCATGAGACCGGTAAAATAGAAAACCTATCAAGGGCAAACCTTTGCCTTGCGCATAGTCCACTTGAGCTAGATGATGACGATCTTGACCTCCTCAAGTTGGACCACCTTTCTTGATTGCGCCGGCTCGATGAAGACTAGTTGATTGCTCCCCCATACTCCACTATGCGTGAGCCACTCTTTGGCACATCTTCACAAGTCCATTGTCACCACAATGGACGGCAAGCTTCAAGCATGTGATCTCTTCGTGATGCTCCACTTGAACTTGCACACCGCAATGTTGATGACGATCACCACTTGATGTCATCCTCCATGGGTTGAAAGAGATCTTCCTCTTGACGCAAGCCCATGGAAACATACCTAACCCCACATAAAACTCTCGCATAGAACATGGGTTAGTACACAAAGCGTAATGGACAATGCTTACCATACCGTGAGATCACTTGATCCCACTCGGTACATCTTCTACGCTTTGTGTGTTGATCAACATGACCAATCTTTGGATAACTCCATGAATAACCTTGGTCAACACATATTCTTCTTCTAATAACCTTGAAACCAACAAATGGTCTTCAAGCAATGCCTATGGACAAACCCTTCAAATATAACTCAAGGCAACCATTAGTCCATAGAGATTGTCATCAATTACCAAAACCAAACATGGGGGCAACACATGTTCTTTCACCTCCTGCCTGGGAGCCTCCTAACTACTCCTGGTCGTCGATCTCCATGTCGTAGTAGGCTCCACCGGAAGTGTAGTAGCGGTCGTCAGCGATAGCAGTTGACTCCTGGAATCCGTCATCTGGTCGCAGCAATCGGGTATGAGGGAAAAGAGTAGCAAAGCAACCGTGAGTACTCATCCAAAGTACTCGCAAGACTGACATCAGAACTATACTAGATATGCATCGGTATCAAAGGAATGGTGCTATATCTGTGGACTAACTGCAGAAATGCCGGAACAGAGGGGGAAAGCCTAGCCTATCGAAGACTAGCATCTTCAGCGGTCTTGCAGCATAAGAAGAGTGCAGATTGGTACATAATTAAAATAGCAAGCATGTTGTAGCAAAGCCTAGAGATCCTCCCTCGACTCCCTGCGAGAAAGCGATCCCGGAGCTTCCAATTATTTAAAAGTATCCAGTTCAAGTAGTAATAGATCGGGATACAACACTGAGCGTCCTGTTACCGTGGACACGGCTATTCGAATAGATAACTTCCCTACAGGGGTGCACTACTGTTACCCAACACGCTCGATTAACTCTGGCCGGACACACTTTCCTGGGTCATGCCCGGCCTCGGCTGATCGACACACTGTAGCCCTACCTAGAGCTCAGCAGAGAGGTCCCCGCCGGTCTACATCCTAAGCGCTCAGGGGTCTTGGGCCATCGCCCTTAGCACTCCGGGTCGTTGCGTGCAGGGTGAAGCCAGGCACCACCCTACTGGATGGCGCCGGTCCGTTCCGGCCGAAATGCTGAACTGGACGTCTGACAGAGCTTTCGGCTGATACATACGGCGTAGAGGGCCCCATTAAACCATTATCCCGCGTGGTGGTAGTGCGTATAGGCCAGTGGCCAACTCAGATCAATACCCAAATCCGTTATCGCATTATTAGGAGCTCGCGGTGACGAACAGTACTCCTGTCGTTCCGTCTCGAGGAAGTGCAACAAGGGCCAGGCCCATCCCTCTCTAGGGCGGTCTCTGCCTGCCCGGTTGCGCCTCGTAATTATCTCGCGGGTACCCTCACGGTCAACCCGACTACACAACTCTCGCGGGTACCCCTCGGGGTCGACCCGACTTTACCCGGGGACTGTAGTAAAAGTAGGGTATCCGTGTGTTCATCACACCAGAGGGGAATCCGAGGAATCAACCTCTATGAATTCCTACTCGATGTAATCCGTCAAGGAGAACCAGGAGGAATCACCCTCGATGGTTTCACACTTGCGGGGTTGCACGACAGAAGCTTCGTCGGAGGTGGTGAAAGAGGAATCACCCTCGTAACTCACGACCAACTAGCTGTGCCACAGAGGCAACATCAGGAGTGAGATAAGAGGTATCACCCTCGTCACTCGAGGATAACTCTGTAGAGTCGAACAACTTAGGGGGTGTGCGGTGCTGCGTCAGTCTCGGCACATCGATCACATAGATCGAGGCATCGGCAGTAAAGCAGGGCAACAGGGACAAGGGTAAGGGGTCACTGATGGCTCTATAACCAACCTATTCTAAGCAGTTTAGGATGACAGGTATAGTAGCAACAACAAGTTACAAAAGCAGGCTATGCAGCAGAATAGGAGCAATTAATTACAATAGCAAAATCTAATGCAAGCATGAGGGAGAAGGAGTAGGCGATATAGAAATGATCAAGGGGGTTTTGCTTGCCTGGAAGCTCTGCTGAAAGGGGCTGGTCGTCGACGACGTAGTTGATCACAGGGGCAGCGTCGGTCTCGGAGTCTACCGGAGAGAAGAGGGGGAAGAAACAATAAATACAATGCAAACAGACGAATCACGATGCATGACATGGCAATACGCGGTGCTAGGTATGACCTAACGTAGTACTACACGTTACCGGTGAAGGGGGAAAACATCCGGGAATGTTTTCCCGAAGTTTAGCGTTTTCGGTCAGATGAAACGGAGGGGACGGTTCCATGTTCGCTATGATAGAGGCATGTGACAGATGAACGGAGTGCATATTCGGAATCGTCATATTTTTCTGATCGTTTTACATATATAAATTATTTTAATCCGAATTACGGTTTATTTTATATTAATTTTCAAAGTTTTTATCATTTTCTAAAATTATTTAAATTATTTAAATCAACATTATCCGAAATAGTGCAGGCTGACGTCAGCATGACGTCACTGTGACGTGAGCGGTCAACTTTGACTGGTCAAAGTCAACCTGACATGCGGGTCCCGCCTGTCAGCGTCTGTTTGGACTAATTAGGGTTTAATTAAGTTAATTACTGATTAATTAGGTTAATTAAATAATTAGTTTAATTAAACAGAATTAATTAAGTTAATTAGTTAATTAATTAATTAATTAATATTTATTTATTTATTTTAATTAACAAAATTAATTAAGTTAATTAACTATTTAACTAATTAATTAAATAATAATTATTTATTTTATTTTTATTTTCTTTTCTTTTTAAACAGTGACTGGGCCCAGGCGTCAGTGGCTTTAGCCGGACATGTCCGGGCTGTGCCCATTCGGGGCCGGACATGTCCGGGGACGGCATGCGCGCGCGAGCACAGAGGAGCGGTCGGACACGTCCGGCAGTGCGTGCGCGCACAGAGGGGCGGCTGTGGCCAGCGGCGGCGCACGGCGAGGCCGGCTGCGCGCGGTTGGGCGCGCGCGGGGCAGGCGGCGGTAGCGGAGCAGCAAGGCAGCGGCGGCGGGCGAGCGGGAGCAGCGCGCAGGCGGAGCAGGGGGCGGCAGCGGCGGCTGCGGGGTGCGTGCGGGGCCGCGTGCGAGAGGCGAGGAGGGGCGAGCGCGAGCGGGCGGGGCTGTGCGGGCGAGCGGCCAGGGCGCGACCGCAGGCGGCTGGCGGTGACGGGGACGGGCACCGGCGACGGCGACAGCAGCGGCGGCAGCAGCGCACGGGGAGAGGAGGAGGAGCAGGGCGCGGCTCACCCTCGTTGCCGGGGAACGGGCGGCGAGGCTCGGTGGCGCCGGCGAGGGAGAGGGCGAGGAGGCGACAGCGGCGACGGGGAGAGGCGGCGACGGCGGCGGGCGGCGGCGGCGGACGAGGCAGAGGGAGAAGGGGATCGGGGGGGAGTGAGGGGATCGGCTAGGGTTTCGGGTGGGGAAGGCCAAATAGGCCAGTGGTGAGCTGGTGGGCCGGCTGGGCTAAGGCCCAGTTGGGCCGGGGGGGTTATTTTTTTATTTTTATCTTTTCTGTTTTTCTGTTTTCATTTCTATTTTGCAAATAGATAGGCCACTAAATGACTTTTATAAAATGTGTGACTTGGTTCAAATATTACCGTTCATTATTACTTAACACCAGAAATTGGTTTGGATAAAATATAATTTCATTTGTAATTCTATTAATTAAAATGGTATTAAAATGTTGTTGTTTGCTACTGTTTTAGGTTAATAGAGTCACTTAGGCATTTTTAGTGATGTTGTTTTCCTGAACATAACTAGTTATGGATTATTTGCTATTTAATGAACATTTTTATTTCCAAATTGGAACAACTTTTATTTTCACTTGCATTTTTAATTTTGAATTTGAATTGAATTATTCCTTAATTACATTTCTTAGTATATACTTATGATGACATGGAAATTTAATTAACCTAATGACAGAGTTGAGCTCTGGGGATGTTACAAATCTCCCCCACTACAAGAAATCTCGTCCCGAGATGTAAGAGGTGGAGTAAGGGTAATCTTCGGGATCAAGGATATACAGGAGAGTCAGGTTTCGATCCTGTGGAACTGTGGTGAGCGTGGATTAAGAGTAGAAAGGGCGGTGACATCTTGCGCGGTCACGACAACAAGGCATGCCCGAGGAAAGTCTGTCAGCTATGTCGGCAACAACGTCGGTACCAAGGGCGGGAGAACGAAGAGAACCATTTTCCTGCTCGTTAAAACGAGGCGGACCAATAGGCAAGGTTCTCGTCCATCGATGATTACCGGAATGTCATCAACAATAGTGACAAGGTTTTATTTGGGGGGTGTGGACTTAAGCAGGGAATATCACTGCTCAGATATAGTCAGATTACAAGAAAGGTTAAACAGACCAATGGAAAGAAAAATGAGATGATCTGATTAAACAGACCAATGGAAAGGAAAATGTGAGGATCTGATCCAACAGACCAATGGAAAGGAATAGTTGCAGACAATCCAGCTCTCCGGGTGAATGTGATTACGAGAACCTAATGTTAGTGTTAGCAAAATCATTTAACCCGAATAGAAGAGAATTCAGAGTCCCAGAGTAAAGATGAGGAATAAAAGATCCTAATACCACCCATTGGCGACGTGGGCCCGTAAGCCACACAGCCATGTTAGTAAAACAGTTTTGCAAAGACTAGACTCAACTTCGGCCAAGGAGTTGGAAAGGGGCTTCCTATAGGTAGTCGGCTCTGATACCAACTTGTGACGCCCTCGACTTAATCGTGCACTAATCATACACACAAATGTACACGATCAAGCCTAGGGACTCACTTGAAGATATCACAACACAACTCTAGACACAAATAAAATAATACAAGCTTTATATTACAAGCCAGGGGCCTCGAGGGCTCGAATACATCAGTTTGAGTTACACAAGCATCAGCGGAAGCACAAGTATCTGAGTACAGACACAAAGTTAAACAAGGGTGCCTTAAGAAGGCGAAAACAAACAACGACTCTGATCGAAAGAGGCAAGGCCTCCTGCCTGGGAGCCTCCTAACTACTCCTGGTCGTCGATCTCCATGTCGTAGTAGGCTCCACCGGAAGTGTAGTAGCGGTCGTCGGCGATAGCAGTTGACTCCTATTCTGATGTATAGCCTGATTTCGTCGCCTGCTATTGATACCTTACTTGCTATCCTATGATGCTTAGTTAGGTATGTTATGTTTCATCAGCTGGCCCTTCACCCTTGTCCGTTTGCCAGGCTTGTTATCGGACCGTGATCACTTTGGGTGATGATCACGGAAGTGTTACATTACTGCAATACTTTAAACTGTTAAAGTCGGGCCGGCTCCAAGAGTGCCCGCGAGATAATGAAACAAGACGGGTTGAACCCAAGGGTACCTGCGAGTGATATTGTGGCGGAACAACAGGGCAGGCGGAGACCACCTAGGAGAGAGGTGGGCCTGGTCCCTGGTCGGGTCCGCGTGTTACCAAGTCGGAGCGACAGGAACCCTGTTCGTCTCTGCGAGCTACTAAAACACTCCTAACGGATTTGGGTATTTGATCTGAGTTGGCCGCTGGCCTATACGCACTACCACCATGCGGGATAATGGTTTAATGGGGCCCTCTACGTCATACGTTCCTTCCAAAAGCGATCCAGATGTCACAGTTCAGAGATGCGGGCTGATTGTTGGGGTGAGCTGGTTACGTCTATGGTGTTTCCACAGTCGCGCTTGGGCCCCGGCCAGTCTAGCAACGTGCAGGAGTGCAGAGGGCGATGGGCCCAAGACCCCTTCGCACTTAGGATTTAAACCGGCGTGTTGACCTCTCTGGAGAGTCTAGGTTGGTCTACGGCGTGTCGATTACCCGAGGCCGGGCATTACCCAGCAAGTGCGTCTGGCCAGATGTAATCGAGCGTGTTGGGTAACAGTAGTGCACCCCTGCAGGGAAGTAATCTATTCGAATAGCCGTGTCCACGGTAACAGGACGCTCGGAGTTGTATCCTGATCTACTACAACTATGAATGGATACTGTTACAATGTTAAACAATTACTACTGCTCTCGGGATCACTTTCTCGCAGGGTAGTCGAGGAAGGATCTCAGGGCATTGCTAATATATACTTATTATTATATGCTGCTGTGTTCTATTCTCTTCTGATGCTGCAAGATTGCTTCAAGATGCTAGTCTTCGATAGGCTAGGCCTTTCCCCCTCTGTTCTGGCATTTCTGCAGTTTAGTCCAAAGATATAGCCCCATTCCTTTGATACCGATGCATACTTAGTATAGTTCTGATGTAAGTCTTGCGAGTACTTTGGATGAGTACTCATGGTTGCTTTGCTACCTCTTTTTCTTCTACCCGGTTGTTGCGATCAGACGACGGAGTCCAGGAGCAGGAGGTCCCCGGAGGCACCTACTACTACGTGGAGACCGACAACCAGGAGTAGTTTAGGAGGCTCCCAGGCAGGAGGCATGCGCCTTTTCGATCTAGATGTTGTTGTTTTGTTCAGCCTTCTTAAGGCAGATGTAACACCCCAAAAATCGGGTTATCGATTTTTGTGTTGTTATTCCTTCCTAGCTTTCCTCTCCCAAATTTTTCCTCTGGAATCTGGTGAGTGACCAAGTGAATTCAGGCAATCCTCAGCCTCTCAGTACCTTTCCCATGCTCTTGCGCCAGCCAAGCTTCCGTCAGTAAACCCCGAATCTCATTCAAACCCTAGTTCCAAAATATTGGAACTGGAAATCCTGCTTTTGTATTTACAAAGGAGCTATCATTTTCCTTGCTCTGTTAATCCTCCAAAAATTTCTAGAGATCTTCCTTCACTCATAAACCTTAGATGTGCAAAAATATTGCCAAGTCATATGCAATATTTTTCATCTAGAATTAATTCCTTTTTCTGCCTTTCCGAGGAATTAAATCCAGGAAAATATCTATCCATCTCCAAAGTTCATGAAAACTTGTGGAGATATTCTTTGTGATCATATTGAGCTCTCAGAAAAATATTGGCCACAATTAAATAAGGGAAATTGCATTTTCCTATTTAAAGCCAATATTCCAATTTGGGGCCTTTCCAAAGGAACTACCATTTTGGTAGCTAGGAAAAATCCCAAATAATTTGTGGAGCTTGTCCTACCCATGTATTCACCATTTTCATAAAAATCCCAAGTTCCACAATTCAAATTTTGAGCACAACATCCATTTGCAAATTCTGCCCAGATTTCTAGTTTGCAAAGGAAGTACTTGAACCCTTGATCTTTTTGGGCTGAAATTTTTCAGGGTGGTTAACCATGATAAATCACCCCTGGATACCAAAAACCAGCCCATTTCATCTAGCCAATCTTCCCCAGTAAATTATCTAAGTTTCTGTCCAGATTGCATCTCTGTGAAGGAAGTACCCTCATAGATGATCCAAATAGGCTGAAATTTTTCCGGCTAGCTCTCATGACCAAATCATCACCCTACACCAAAAATCAGCCAAATCCATCTAGCCATTTGACCCCAGCATCATTATTTCCATTTCTGGCCAATTTGCAAGGTTACAAAGGAAGTACCAGATAACCTTGTCCATTTGTGCTGAAATTTTGCCCAGATGACTACCTTAGTGGATGAGTGAGCCATGCCCAAGATCAAGCCAGGAGGAGTACTGTGGTGGCCACACCACGTGTCCAAACTTTGCTGCTGGAAACTGTTTGACCTAGGTGTGGTCACACCAGATCTCTCCCGTGCCATCCAGCTGCACAAGTCAACTCAGGGAAGGGAGGAGAAGACCCCAGACAAGGTTTGGCATGGAGTGCGGCGTGGCAACGCCGTGGCCACGCGGTGACCACGTGCAGTGCACGCCAAGGCAGTGCACCGCGTGCCAGATCCTTCGGGAGCACGCTTCCAGCGGGTTCCAGCTCGTTCGAGCGCGCCGGCGAGCTCCCCACCGCACACGTACGCCGTCTAGAAGCTTTCCCCCTCGTCCCCTAGCTCGTGGCCGCCTCTGCCGACATCGATGCTCCGCTAGGTCGCCGCCACGGTGGTGAGCTCTCGGAGCTTCGGCCGGCGTCGCGTAGCCCTCCCCGAGGCTATTTAAGGAGTGCCCGAGCCCCTCCCGAGCACCAACAAGCCCCAGTCCCTCCCTCTCGAGCTCAAGGAGCTCCCCTCCTCTTCCCATGGCCGAGAGCCGCCGCCCGATTCCCCTCGTCCACCCCAGCGCTTTGACCATCCCCTACCTCCTCTTCCGCAACCGCGGCTGCCCCAGGAGCCAGTGAAGCCGCCGCCATCTTCACTCCCGCCGGGGAGGCCCTGCCGGCACGGCCCCTCTGCTGTCGTTCGGCCGTCGTGCCTCGAGCCGCGGCATCGGCGCTGTAGGCCGTCCCCGGTGACCGTGCGGCCACCCACGGGCGCGGCGAGGAGTGGCAGAGTTCCCGCGCTCGCCAGCCGACCTCTTGAAGCTGCGAGGCGACGGCTACACCGGCGGCCGAGTGCCCTCACTCCTCCTCTGTTTCCATCGGGCGCAAGGTAGAAGGAGGCAGGGGAGAGGAAGAAAGTCAACGTGGGACCCGCCCGTAAGTGAGACAACCGCCGGGCCCAGCCGTTGTAAGTGGAGGCGCATTGTGAAAATACGCTTTCGGTTCAGTGAAAGCGTAATCTGTAAAAAGCGCCTTCATTCTCTCAGCCGCGGCCGAAGAGGCTATTTAGCGGACGTTCACCCGTTAGGAGCTGAAACGGACAGTTTCTGTCTGTTTCTCCGCTTAACGAATGAACGACCATTTCTCCGCGACCGTAACTCCGATTGAGGTAATTCCAACGCCCAAGTCTTCAGTTCGTCGAGCCCGTTCCGATGGCATCATTTTCATAATGTTTTCACACTGTGAAAATGACCATTTTTCCCTTGCCCTTCGATCAGCCCCTTCGAGAGGGAAACTTTTCCGGCAAATCTTTCCGCACTTCTTCCCGGTGGCTCCGTCAACCTCAAGGCAAGCCAACCTCTTATCATGAGCTCCGGACTTGCGTGATGACTTTGCTTGCACCCTGTGTGTGTGTTGCAGTATATTTCGGATCATCTGTTAGTCTGCACTGACATAGCCCTGTTATTTCATCTGTGCCAGATGCTAGTATTATTTACCAAGCAATATCATGAATTGCTTTCATGTCATATCTTTCCATGTTAGTAACAATACTTTTCATACCATTGTCATGTTAGTGCTATGATTTGATCTCATGCCATGATTGTCAATACTGTTATGATTTTGCTATGCTGTTGTTAAGGGATTGTTCCTGCTCATAAATGTTGATGTTATGGTGTGATGACGGAATTATTAAATTGAACTTATAAACTAAACCTTCTCCGTCATCGATGGGATCGAGTCATAGTGCCACCGAACCGAGCTTATCCGTGCAGCCACATTTGCCATTATGGGACGGCCTTGACTTGGTCTAACTTTGTGCTCTCTTATCGGTACCACCAAAGAGGGAAGGTTATGCGTGCGTGCTACCCTGATCAGGTAGGCGACGATAACCTTGTGAGCCCAGGTTATTTGCGCGCGGTCCCCGTTTGGGACAGTTGGTTGGCCACGACGGTGGCAGGTGTCGAGAGTGACACAGGGGTCACCCAGGGCATGACTCCAGGGGAGGATGATTGTCGGTGGTACGGTGGAGGAGTCACGGGTTAGGCAAGTTTCGTTGGAGCAGCACCGGTCCACCCGGAAGGGAAGTGTACCAAGGTATGGGACAAGGAGCTCCATGGTGTGAGAAAAGTGCGCAACCTCTGCAGAGTGTAAGAATCTATTCGAATAGCCGCGTCCACGGTATTGGACACAGTTCGTACTAGGTCACACTATTTGGTCTTGGTCGATCTGGAGGATGAACCTGTTGTTATAAACATGTTAAGTAATGTGCTACTAAGTAAATGTGGTAACTTGGACTATGGGATAGTTGTGAGCAGTCACCATATTGCTCTGACATGATCACGGGATGAGATCTCGGTGAGTCACGAGTTAGCCCAGAAGGGCAGTAAGACTGAATGATGTCACAACATGTTACTTTAACGCTTCACGGGAGGTAAGTGTAGTGTAGGTTCCAGTTCAAATTTTGGATACCATGTCTTGTAGAAATAGCTATGCCATGCCATGATATATAGTTGTTATGCCCGATCCATGCTATGCCATGCTTGATCCATGATTTCCTGTTAACTCCATGCCATGTTTAGAATAAATTCTTATATAAGCATAGGGCTTGCTTGTCATCTGCTTGTTTGGATCCTATGTATTTGGTTGTCTTGCGAGTACATTCAAAGTACTCACCTGGCCTTGCACGTGGCCAGTTGCAGGAGAAGATCCGTCATGCTAGATCGTAACCCAGCCAGTCCTGTGCGTTGTGGAGCCCAGCCAGAGACGTCGTTGCCGCTGAACCAAGACCTCCGCTGCCAGTTAGTTAGCCTTGGAGCCATGTAATATTGTTGTAAGCAACAATATTGTAAAACTCCATTTCATATAATAAAGCCATTTTTGTGCCTGGAATTGCTGTATCATGTCTCAGACGTGCGCCAGGTCTTATCCTGGGACTGGCATGCGTCGGCCCTCTATCGGGGTGCCACAGAGCGTGGTATCAGAGCCAGGCTGGCTGTAGGTTACCCTAGCCTCGAACCACCCCTATTTTCAGCCGGTAGTGAGCCCAATAGAGTTGACCCATCCCTGGCATCTGACACGGCCACTGTTGATCAACAATCGGCGCAGTCGGAATTGACGAGCCCTTACCCAGCTGTCCGCCCACCCAGCCGTCCCTGGATTGGACCGTGACCCTACCCAGTTGCCGGTCGTGCCAGCGTATCCTTTACCCGGCACGAGAAGGATCCACGCCATGCTGGTATGTCCCAGCCTGGCTGCCTATTTAAAACCCCTCCCACTTGCGAGTCGTAGCCCTCTCCATTCAGTAAGCCAGATCTCCGCAAGAGAACCCACGCCAGTATCCTCAAACCAGCAGCCATGGCTAGTTCTTCCAGAGCACCCACTTTACATAGCCGAACTTTGGCTAATGGTTATGCCGGCTTTCCGCCCATCCTTTCGAGTATGCTCACCCAAGCCCTTGGCTGTAGTACTAGCCCGGTGTATCTGGTGTTCCAATCGGAACCCGTCCCCCACCTTTGCCGATTCTATGCGAAGGCGCATATCTGCCCAGGTCCAACAGAGGATAGGAAGCCCATGACTTTTCAGGGCAAACCCATGCCCACCCCCGCATTGGCTGTCCAGACAGCTGCTGCGGAAGCCATCGCGCGTCTTCGTTCCCAGTTCTCGCAAGTAGCGGAGATGCGGGAGTTCCGCTACTTTCCCTCTGCGTCCAGCGAAGGCTGCGAGTTCTTCAGCACAGTCGAAGATGCCGACTCGGCAATGGCTTGCCTGGTTCAGTTCATTGCTGCCCAGGGGTTGCTGCTCTCCGGCATTCTTGGAGAGTTTAAAGCCATTGACCGTGACACCATTCGGGTTGTTACGGAAGCATACCGTGAGGCCCGTCAAACTGCATCCCAGGCCACCAGTTCCCTGATGCCAAACCCAGTGCCACCTTCACAGCTAGTGCCACCCCCGCAGCCCGAGAACCCATATCGACCAGGCATCATTTCCCCAAGTTCCTTCTTCCAAGCTTTTCGGCGTCTTCATCGTCGGGATGTGTTCCGTCAAGTTCTAGCCGCAGCTCCAGCAGTTGAGCCCCAACCTATAGAGGTGTCCGACGATGAAGACGGAAGTTGGCTCAGCCTACGCCCCCCAGGAGAGCCCCAGCAGGAGTAGAACCCTGTAGCCGGGAGTGAGTTGTTGCTGTTAGGTGCCTAGTAAGGTTGTGTGCCTGTAATGCTTGTAACTTGTGTGTTGTTGTAATGTTATGTATGCCCGCTTGCTCGGTGGATTTAGTTCCTTGCCTCTCTGTTAAGCAGAGATGCTTAACAGAGCTGGCAATGGTTTCTTAACAAGATTTTGATCAGTAGAGCACTTACACTTAATAATAATAGACTCGCTCGGAGTCCCTAATGAAACACGAGCTGGTGTAGGTATATGTATACCAGGAGTACATACACCCACTAGCATTAAAACACCTTAGTGTAATCTGTTGGATGTGTTCTTTTTCCTTTGCATGTATTTTGCTCTATATGCATTCTGCATTTGCTTGCATATTGGTTGAATAGATTGTATGTGTATCGTGCGAGCAAAGTTTACATACCAAGTTCATCCTCCTGAGTACAGTTGCAGTACTCGGGTAGAATGCAAAGCCGCAGGCCCACATCCATTCGTGCTTTCTCCGTTTGCCAGCCTCCCAAACCCGGAACTCTGGAGAGCCAGTTCTTCCCAAAAATTCCCCGGTTTCAAAATCTTTTTCCCAGAGCCCAGTTGCAATCTCGGAGAAATTCTGAGAAATTTTATTGCAGCATAAACCGTTACAACCCCTCCAGTCCAAGATCTAAACCCCGATTTTACCCCAACACCCACTCATTGTGGATGTTGCTCGACGAGGAGCTACCAGCAGCGCGACCCCTGCATTGGTAGAGCTCCGCTAACCACACTGCACTAGCCACAGACCCAACGGCGCCTCTGTCACCGTCTTGCGTGACGCTGGATAGGCCGCCACCTCGCCCCACCGCAACACATGCTTATTCCGCCCGCCTGAGCCGGCGAAGGAACCAGCGTGGATGACCACCAGCCACCACGCCAGCATTGCCCTCATCTCGACCCGCCGCGGCAGGACCCTCGTCGTCGCGAGCCCGCTCCTGCAGGATGAGCTGCAGCAGGCAGAGCGACGAGCCGATCAGAGTAGCCAGCAGCGCAGTGAGGAACCACCGTAGCCCCACCAGGAACACCGCATCACCGAAAGATCTCAGCTCGAGCTCGTCCAAACCGAAGAGTTGGAAGAGAGGCATGGTGTGAGTTGGACAGAGCCGCGTTGCCGTCATCTTTTATAGCCCAAGTCCGGTGTACGGTGAGCGAGGTCCAGGAGAACCGCGCGTCGCTCGATCACCGGCGTCCAGGAGGCGAATCCACGAGCAGTGCCGACCAGCGCTGGCCCACGACGGGAGTGCTCTCTGCGCCGACCTCGTGCACGCCGCGCACTATCGTCGTAGGGGGTGCTTTTATGCCCTAGGGGCTAGGCGCGAGCTGCCCATAGGCCGCCACCTCGCCCCACCGCAACACATGCTTATTCCGCCCGCCTGAGCCGGCGAAGGAACCAGCGTGGATGACCACCAGCCACCGCGCCAGCATTGCCCTCATCTCGACCCGCCGCGGCAGGACCCTCGTCGTCGCGAGCCCGCTCCTGCAGGATGAGCTGCAGCAGGCAGAGCGACGAGCCGATCAGAGTAGCCAGCAGCGCAGTGAGGAACCACCGTAGCCCCACCAGGAACACCGCATCACCGAAAGATCTCAGCTCGAGCTCGTCCAAACCGAAGAGTTGGAAGAGAGGCATGGTGTGAGTTGGACAGAGCCGCGTTGCCGTCATCTTTTATAGCCCAAGTCCGGTGTACGATGAGCGAGGTCCAGGAGAACCGCGCGTCGCTCGATCACCGGCGTCCAGGAGGCGAATCCGCGAGCAGTGCCGACCAGCGCTGGCCCACGATGGGAGTGCTCTCTGCGCCGACCTCGTGCACGCCGCGCACTATCGTCGTAGGGGGTGCTTTTATGCCCTAGGGGCTAGGCGTGAGCTGCCCCCCCCCCCCCCCCCCCCCCTCCCCTTTTGTGCCTGACGGCAAATTCCTCACTTCAAAATTGAAACAATTTTGTTGGATTCAAACTTCTATGTACATGATTTACAGGATTTCGTGCGTGTTCACGGGTTGGTCATCTCCAGTCCTCATGGTACCGCTGCCGATGCTGTTGTTGCCACTCGAGAATCACCGAGCGGAGCCCCCTGTTCGGGGTGAGCTCGCGGTGCGCGAGCTTCAGGTTGGTCATCGGCGACGTGTCGTGCCCGCTGTCCAGCCACCCTCTGATCGCCTCTGCCTCGTACGTGAACCCGTCTGCCGCGATGTGCGGATCACTCATCATCTCCTGTTCACCACCCATGACAGAAGAATGATTTTGGTAAGATTCATCTGAGCCTTGTAATCTTGGTCGCCAGAAATCATGCATCGTCACGCCATGTACGTACCTGGAAGATCGGACAGACGAAGTAGGACGGCGTGGAAGCCTCGTCCAGCGAAGCCGACGAAGCGGCGAACGTCGGCCGCCGGGCGGTCAGCGAAGCGGCTTTCATCAAGGGCTCGATCACCGTCCACACCTCCCGGGCGAGGTCCGGGCGGCGCCTCCTGCTCATCTCGGCGCACCGCAGGCCGAGGTGCGCGAGCTGGTTGGCCTGCACGAACGGCCAGGCCCCCGCGGAGGGATCAAGGACGGTGTGCAGCTCCCCCTTCTCCACCGCGTCCTCCACCACCTCGGCGATCTTCTGGGGCCGCCTGCCCGTCAGGAGCTGCAGGATGATGATGCCCAAGGAGTAGACGTCGGAGCGCGGCGTCAGCTCGCCGGTGGACAGGAACTCTGGGTCCATGTACGCGAAGGTCCCCTTCGGCGTGCTTGTCCGGTACAGAGTGGTGGCGGTGGAGGTGCTGGACTGCGTCAGGAGGCGGCAGACGCCGAAGTCCCCCAGCTTGCTCACCAGATTGGCGTCCAGGAGGATGTTGGCCGGCTTCAGGTCGCCGTGGACCACCGGGTGCGGCTTGTTCGAGTGCAGGAACGTCAGGGCCGAGCACATCTCGTAGATGATCCTGGTGCGCACCTGCCATGTCAACGGCGGCGTGTCGTTTGTGCACGTGAGCCGGCCCTCGAGGCTGCCGTTCGGGAGGAACTCGTACACCAGGCCGAACGTCTCCCGGCACGACCCGATCAGCGCGACGAGGTTCGGGTGCCTTACTCTGCCGAGGACAGCAACCTGCCATGGTGTGTGTCACTGCATAATCATTGATTCTGTGAACTGACGCCAATGATGATCAACTGGAGAATTACCTCTTGGTTGAATTCTGACTGGCCCTGCAAGCTTTTCGGATGCAACAGCTTTATAGCTACAGTTGTGCTGCGAAGTGAGCCTTTGTAGACACACCCGAACCCGCCCTCACCGATCTTGAGTGCTTCGTCAAAGCTCCGAGTTGCCTGTTCGAGCTCAAAGGCGGAGAACTCGGTGTTTAATGCTTCAGCCGCCATAGAAATTCTCTGCTCGTTCTTCTGGCGCAACTCTTCAGCTGCGGTTACCGCAGCATCTCTCTCTTGTTGCAGCTCCTCTTTGTCTGCTTGGAGCGCTTCGAGAAGGTACTTGCTTGTGGCCAGCTTCTCTTCACCATCTCTAAGAGCAGACTCCATCTCGGTTATGCGCTGCTCCAACACGGCCTTCTGTTTTTCTGCATCAAGTAGTTGGTCGTATATCGTGTCACACTGAATTTTCGTTTCTTCAAGCTCCTGTGTCTGTCTCACGAGTGTCACCTCAATAGTTTTTCTCTGTCTTATCTCGAGATGATACAACTTCTCCAATTCCTTGGCCTGTAAGATTACATTGTCTTTAGTTGGTTTCAGATCAGGCCCTTTACAATCTGAATTATGCGCCATAAAGGAACCGACTTACGGGTCAGAACTCAGAACCAGTTACCTTTTGAAGAGATAAAAGCAGACCAAATTCAGCTTTTCGGCGCTTGGTTGATTCTTCGAACACCTCTTTCTTCGATTCTTGAGTTTCGCGGAGAGCCTCCTCAAGTCTACCGTACATTTCCGCATCAGCACCTGGACACTCCTGTATAGCACAAACACTTCAGTTATCTGTTGCATTTAACTAGGTGGAGTTCTTTCTTTGGTGATTAATTTTGTGAAACTTCGACAAAACAGTAAGTGATACATACGAGCTCATGAAAAGGAGACAAAAAGCGGTCATCATCAGACTCGTGCATTGAATGCTGCGTTGCTGATCCGGAGACACTGATTGCATCATCATTCCTTGATAGATTGTACCAGGAGCTTTGTGATCTCCTCCCAAATTCATCCCAGGAATCCATAGAACTCAATGGTGTTCTTGTTGGCCTGGCGTTCGCATTGAGTTCCAAAGGTTCAAATAGCTGAGGTGGTGTATTGCCAGCTCCTCGAGAGTGATGCTGCAGCACTTCTGTTCTCGATCTGTTCAGATTCTGCTGTGGACTTCCATTTGAGCTTGGTGCTTCACTCTCTGACTGGTGGATCGTAATTGATCTCATGTGGCTGGAAATGCTGCTTGCTGATAATGTTGATGCAACTGTCGATGCAGGTGATGGTGGTATCATAGGAACGGTTGTGTTTGCTTCCCTGCAGCATTGAGCCATTGATAAGTAAGGCTAACTAACTTTCATATGTTGTTCAATGCACTCTACTGAGATATATATAACGGAAAACTAAGTGCCTATCTTAAGGCTGTTGGCTTAATCTTACCTGGTACATATCAGTTGTCCTTTACAAGTAAACCATATCTTACATGGTGAGGCTTCTGCCTCCATTAGTCTGAGTGCTGTCTTGGACTTCGGCTTTTTCATTTTCCTACAATTTTGCCATCAAATTTAGGTTTGATATCATAAAATGTCAAGGCTTTTTTGTTTCTTGTTCGTTACTACTTACTAGCACCATACACAGATTGGTACTTATCAGCGGGCAGCCCGGTGCAAATAGTTCCCGCTTGCGCAGGGTCCGGGAAAGGGTCCGACCACTTTGCGTCTTTTGTATGCAGCCTTTCCCTACATTTCTGTAAGAGGCTGTTTCCAGGATTTGAACCCGTAACCTCATGGACACAAGGCAACAGCTTTACCGCTGCGCCAAGGCTCCCCTTTGGATTGGTACTTATCAAGAACAAACAAAATTTGCGCCACGATTTCAAATTTGTAATGTGCGGGCTGATAATGTGTGTCACTTCATTCTGATGATATTCTGCAGATCTAAACTACAAAAATATTGCATGAGAAGAAAACTATCAAGGTGTTTGGTCCATACTTTGAGTAATGTTTGTCTGCAGCTGCTCCCATGACAAGCTTGGTGATGCCATGAAGGGCAATAAGCTCCTCAAGTCCTTTAACAACATCATCTTTCTCGATTATGATCTTCTCACAGCTGACCTGTGAAAGCAAAATGGTAAAAGCAGATTCTCGTAGCTGACCTGTGAAAACAAAATGGTAAAAACATATTTCGCAATGGGGATACATGTATGCTTCTTAAATTCTACTATTTGTTAATCCATACTGGATTACTTAGTGGCAATGTATCATGCACAACCCATCCTTAGGGTATACTCATGTAAACTAGTTGGCTGAGGCACCAAATAAACATGAAAGAAATCTAAAATGAACTCCACATGCACTTACCATTTTTTTACTCCACCTACGTATACAATTTAAAATTAAAATTCCAATGTGCAATAAAAGTTCCAAGAATGAGAATTTTTTTCCCCTGTGCACTTGGATTTCAAGTTGATTTTAGAATTTGTTTTGCCACTACACTCCATTGATTGCACCTGAATAAAAACCGAGAAAAGTTCATGTCGATTTGATGCCCGAACCAAAGGCAGGCAGTACGATATCTTCCTTGATTATAGTTGGTTTATCCGTGAGAGAGACGTAGCAGATGCAGGGAAGAAAACCTTTAGTATTGTGCATAGCACAACATATTCATCTAGTCTTTCCAATGCCTTTTCTAGCTCCTGCTTCCTGTAGTCCTTGACCTGTTCTGGATCCAGCCTGGTATGATGCATTTTTGCTCCCACTGGAATAACAGAAAGACAAGGGGGGATTCAAAATTTGATTAGAACAAATCTTGTTAAGTCTACTCTGAACTCTCAAGCAAAATGACCACATAAAGGTAGGATGCAAATTTTCAGTTAAATGGTTAGCAAATATGTATGCCTGATGCCACCCTGTGAATCTAAAACAACTAAATTATGCATGTTGGTTCCGATATACTGCACTAAATTTATGCTAGATTGACACCGAATGGCGGCGCTTCAAGGCCTGTTCGGTGTCGATCTAGCTGCAGTAAGTACGTTGGAGGACTCTACATAGTCAAAGTCTAAGCATTGGCTCGGCTTCCTGTTGGCCAAAGCAACATAGAAAATACCAACAAACCAAATCCATTTAATTTGATAGACGGCACATTCACTGAGAATCAAAATGGCATCGGCATCCGATTTCGCGGATACCTTCTTCCCTCGGAGAAATTCATGGCTAAAATCAATCACCCAAAGAAAATAAGGAAGCCTTACTCATGGGGATCATCTGCGCGGGGCGGTGGACGTGAGCCACCACGACCTGCGCGCCGTCCTTGGCCAGGTTCTGCAGCGCCCACTGCAGGGCGCTCTTCCCGTGCTTGACCTCTCCGGGGACGGCCACGAACACCCTGTCGGCGGCGGCCCGTCTCGCCTCCGCCTCCAGCTCGCCGCCGGCCCGGTCCACCTCCACAATCTCGCCGCCGATGTCCGCGAGGCTGCTCACCGACGTCCTGAAGCTGTACCGCGACCCGCTTCCCGACGTGTCCCACCGCCTGTGCGCCGCACCGCTGGCGACGGCCTCCATCGCCGCTGACTCGCACGGCGCCAGTAATGCCGCGGCCGGCTGCTATAGGCGTGTTGCGTGAGCGCGTCGCGGGCTCTGAGGAACTGGCCGGGGATGACGGGGGAAATTCGGGGGAAATGGCTGGGCCGTGCCGAGTTGGTGTTTATCAATGCTTCACGACTTGAGGTCAACGGTCTCCGGGCCCGTGACAGGGAGTTCCGAATTGGTTAACGGATTCTAAAACCTCCCTCTTAAATTTTAACTCTTCAAATTTAAATTTGTGAAGGCGAAAAACTGGATGAGCTAACGAACCCCTATACTTGACTTCGTATCTTTTTTCTCCAATTCTTTCACCTTCTAATACACACTCTTTCCGTGGTATGTAGTCCATATTGAAATATCACTCATTTCAGTCTTTATATAATCCAAATTGAAATACCAAAACATATTATATTTGTGAACAGAGGGAGAACATTTTAAATAATGGCACAACATTTCAACAACAATTTCAATGATTCAAATGCATCAGATGGAACAATTCAACTACAACCATAAAATGTAGTTCATTCAATCCAACAATTAAAAAAAAAACATGCACGTAGTTCATCCAAAAGTTTGTAAGAAAAAAAAAACACCACACAGAATATCATGGATCGAAAGCATCGTCAAACTACACCAAATCAAGCACTCCCATGGTCACCACCACCATCAGCAACACCACTGTCACCACTACCACTCGGGCCGAACCTCGGTTTGGCCAATATTTCAACACGAGTGAATTGTCAACATTGCCTTGGCGTGCTGCCCATTGTGCTCGGATCCATGAACATGATACCACGATCTTCGGCCTTATTCTCCTCCTCGACTGCAATCATACGCTCCACCCCACCCAAAATCTTGCACGCCCATCGTTAGGTCGATCCCTCCGCAACATGTCTAAGTCGAGTGACATCAACATGTTTTTCCTTTCTCATATTATGTTCATTTTTTTTCTAACTTTTTTCCGTCCCCTTTTTCTCTCGATTTGTGTTTTCTAATACATGATTATATTTTTTCTAATTTTCTAATCAAAGATAAAAGAAAATAAAACATGTATTCCCTCCGATCCATATAACTTGTCGCGGCTTTAGTATAACTTTGCATATGGATCAGAGGGAGTAGATGTATTTGTCCACATCTGAAGGACATTCAATTGCAGTTGCACGTGATCTGTGGACATGCAGTTGCGCACATCCAATAGATGTACAACTGCGGTTGTGTGTCGATGTGCTGGTGTGCAACTGTAGTTGTGCTATGGTGTGAAGGAGTACAACTACAATTGCATGCGGCCGGTGGACATGCAACATTATTTGAGGACAACTGGAGTGTAACCGTAGCTTCATAGCCGCCGGGGCGTACAACTGAAATTGTGCGCGGTGTGAGAAGGACAAAATAAAAATCGTAAAATCAATCAAATGGATACAAAATAACAGATGTAAAATAGATAAAAGGAAACAAAAAATATGCATGGATTTTTCATGTAAGTCTTGCGGATATAGCCTAAGTTAAGTCAGAATGAAATTTTGCAAAACCGATAAAATAGACCCTTCTTAATGAAGAGATTTCCTTGTCGGGTAAGTTTCGACCAACACGAAAGGTGTAACGATCTGGACGCTTAAATAAGAGAATTGCATACTAAAAGAGAATCAAACACAATAAACTGCGCGGAAGGATACGATAAAAAAAGAAAAAGAAAAAAAAAGCTGCGTGGAAGGATCACCCGCTCGGCCTGTCCACGTAATCACCATGGCACTGTGCGCATTGTTTTTTACTGGTGTTCGTATTGGCTAGGAAAAACAAAGAGTGGCCCACCTCTTCACGTTTGCTTAGTCCAGAAGAAAGAGAGGAAGAACGCCGGGAACTGCTCCCTCCCGTAGCAATCAGCATCGCACGCCACCTCCCCTTTCCTCGTTATCCCTTCCACTAGGGTTGTCGCCGCCGCCGCCCCATCGGCTCGTTCCAGCTCCTCCGGCACCGTCCACTGGAGAAGGCCCCCTCCACGGTCGACCTGGGCCTTCTCCATGGTCGCGCTCCGGGAGAGGAGCCAGGCTTCTCCGCGTGGTTTTTCTCCGGCGACGATGCGGCCGTTCCCTCCGACGTTAAGAGCCCGACTGTCAACAAGGTCCTCTAACGCCCCTCTTTTCTCCTCTTTCTTTGATTCGATTCGATTTGGATGTTGCGTTGTTGTTATTCATGGAGGTCCGATTTGCTTTCCTTCCTGATGCGGTCGGTTTCCTCACGCAGGTCGTTGTCGTCAAGGCCTCGGCCTAGAGGTCATGCGCGCGCTCATGCAGTCCGAAGTCCGCTTCAAGATCTGCGACCTGCAGGCCAACATCAGGAAGACCTTCAACCTCGAGGTCCTCACCGCCGGCACCAACAAGCTCCTCGTCATAAAGAAGGCCGTCAGAATGGAGCTCTGCGGCATGCTGGATACCGTGAAGGCTGCCTTCATCCCCAAGAAGGGTAAGCCTAATGTCGTCATGTTCGTCGGATTGCAAGGTCACTATGATTGACCAACCTCGATTGCCTGTTCCCTTCTACCCTTTTTGTTGTTGTTGTACACCTATCTCTGAATTTCAATATCCATATACGGTTGCTGATTTGAATTACAAGATCGCTGAAGACTAGACATGCAACGATATATGTCTGTAGGTTCTAGAAAAACCACTAAATGTACCAAATACGCGTATTATTATCAGCACAAGGGATTTAAACCGTCACTGATTTGTGCCGATATGTTCCGAGCCGGTGCAGCTTCTCCCCAAGATCTGCGCTAAATAAAATTGTCGCTTTTCTTTGCAGCTACATGGAATCATATACTGTGAAGATTGCCATTAAGGGCCTGGAAAGGTTCAGGGAAGTGAAATATGATCTCATCATTATTGACACGAGTGGGCGCCATAAGCAGGAGGCTGCGCTCTTTGAGGAAATGCGTCAAGTTGCTGAATCAACTGTATGTACACTATCATAGTCTTGCACTTCCTCTTTTATTGAGATTTTCACCGACCTTTCAATATGAAGAAGTCGGTGAAAATCATGTAATAGGCCAACTATGGCGTGGTGTTTCATCTATCTAATATGTAAATTGTAAATTGTCAGCATGAACTCTGAAATACTTGGGTCAATTAGGCAGTTTTGACCTTCTCAACTGATTAGAATTCACCTCCAGTTTGACTTAGTGTGGATGTCAAATTTCAGTTTGAGCCTAAATCAGTTGTTAACATTGGAATATTTCGTTTTATCACCTCAAATATAGCAGTGGTAGAGTTTATATGCCACTATGTCATGCCCTTCCTCCCCTCGGTTTGTAGTATTTGCATCAGGCAGCTGCCATGATTGACCTTCCTCCTCTCGAGCTCCTGATCTACGTCGACCTCCACCCCGGCTCCAAGTGCCGACGCCAAGTGCGAGGAGAAGGTGACATCGAATCTGGCAGGTCGTCCTGTTTTAATCCCCTGTCCCTGCCCTCGTTTGGGTCGGATCGCGCATAAGAGTGGAAACAGGTAACTGACCCTTGTGTGTTAGTTTGAAACTTGTCGGTGACCATTTTTCCATTCGGCATGTCTACCAGTTTGTTAGTAGTCTTAGCTGGTTCTCATGGTAATCAATCAGTCAGGTTCTTTTTCTTTCGAGTTAAATGACAATCCGCTTCTGATGCCCAAGTTCATGCTAAGATACATAAGGTTGGACTTGATGTTGAAACTGACATGACTGATAAGAAAATTCAGAAGAAGGTAATGCTATCATGCATTTTTATTTATCCTTGTATGTATGAAATACATACTCCATTCTATGCATATTTCTCCACTGCTTTTATTTCATTTTTATCAGTTATCTTACACTCTGTCCCATTAGAATCTTGCTTTCTTTTTCTAATGACTACGTATTCTGCTTATCTATCAATCTATGCATATTTCTCATATGCTTTTCTTTCATTTTTGTTACTAGATGACTGACACAAAATAATTGTCTTTGTCATCAGTGGCTATGGTCAAGAACCCTCATGATTACTACATTCTTATAAAGCAAGAAAAAAAGAGATGAAATTTCCTTGTTGCTCTGCAGTGCTTAAGAGATCTCATTTTGGAGCCATTGGATTGAACATGATAAAGTTTGTTATTCTGAGTCTATATGGTTATTAAGAAATCGATTGTGTTTGAGATGTGAATGCATTTGTTTACTTAGCATCGATGATCATTTCCCACTGTACATAAAATTCTTGACCTACTGTTCTGGTTGCATTCTCATGCTCAGTCAATTTTCAGGCTGCAAATATACTGTCCAAGGAGGGAATCAGTGCTGAGGTAGTTGCCTTTTGCAAAATACATTATGTAGTACAGTTATGTTACTAACGTTCTTTTTTTACTACATCCATTAGTATTTTCTTATTATCCTAATATTTGTTAACATGTGATCAACCATCAGTCAATTAGACCATTGGATAGAGCTGCTATCAATGCATTTGTTAGGAAAACAAACAAATTGGTAACCGTTGAAAAAGGTTTTCCACAACATGGGGTTGGTGCTGAAATATGGTGCATCTCATATGCTTGGGTGTTGATTTCTCAATGCATCTTTATTGCAGCATGTCCGTTGCGGAGGACAACTTTGAGTAGCCTCAAAAACTCAAAAGATTGGCAGCTCCACAGGTCTGCACTTGCTTCTTCTTTTACATTAATCCAAAACTTAGGGGGGGGGGGCATTTTGTTATAGATGTTATTGAGAAAATCCGTCTAATGATCAATAAATATTGTCCGTTGCATAGCATTTTTCATGAGTAGTCTTCCCCTTCCGCTCTTGTCTGTTAAGAAATTTCAATAAATAATTTACATGATTTTCTGATTTTAAATTATTTGATATAGGAACTTTGTATAACCAAAGTTAAAATAGAATCATTGTTTAGCAAAACTGTCAGCTCCCACATATGCTAACAATAAAAGATTAGGAGTCACTTGATTTTGAAAAAAACATTGAACTTTATATGTTGTGATTAAGATCTCATATGTTCTGCCTTTTAGGATCTCATGTGTTCTTTTCTAATTGTCCTGCAATACTTTTTGTGGTCAATATCACATTTTCAATATGTGGGTATGATATATATTGCTAATACCCTCAGATGGATTCCGGGTGGACAGCTTGAGGATCTCCTTTCTTCCGATCTCATACCAACTCAAGTGAGACTGTGAGGGGTTTGGACATAAGCACGGTCTCGGTGTCAAAACCGACAGACCTTGGGGTAGGGGGCCCCGAGCTGTGGATCTCGGATCAGTGGTAACAGGAATGAAGGAGACGATGTTTACCCAGGTTCGGACCCTCTTGATGGAGGTAAAACCCTACGTCCTCCTCTTGTTTATATTGATGGAGATGTATCGAGTATAGAGTTGATCTACCTTGAGATCGTAATGTATGTCTAACTCTAGGGCTAGGTGAATGATGTTGTGTTGATGTCCCCTCTACGGGCTAAACTCTTTGGCTTATATACACGCCAGGGAGGGGATCTAGGGTTACAAGGTCGGTATCCAGGAGCAGGGCGGTAGGAGAGATCTTGGAGTATACGTCAAGTCTTCGGTGGAGACAGTCTTGATCACGCCTCCTGTACACGGCCTCTGGAGTCCACCTTGATCACGCACGAGGGCCCATCGGCCCAACCGAAGAGATATGCTGGCTAGGTTAGCACCCCCTAATCCAGGACATCGTCAGTAGCCCCCGAACTGGTCTTCTACGCCGAGGACGACTTTCTTAACAGACGCCACCTCGGATCCGGAGTCCTTGGCTTGACAGACGAGTTCCCCTTTATGATTTACTCTTTTTAGTGGAGCGACGTCATCCGAGGCCCAACCGAACTTGTACCCTGCCCGAAGAGGATAGATATCTTAGCCTCGAAGGCCCGCCGTCCAGGTATGAACGGTCCAATCTGGTCTGACAGCTTTAGTGAAGTGGCATGCCCCACGACAGGTCGGGCAGTTACTGTTTCCCTTAAATCGCGGTTCGAGGCAACCCTTTTTACTAGCACGTCCCTTCGAGACAGAGATCGTGCCCATTTTCTCAGGGATATCATCAAGATTTTGTTTCCCCCTATATGCTCAACGGCATCTTTGATGGGAGTGGCGAGTTTATCGGCATAGCGATGGGGACTCTTAGCCTTTCACAGGCTTATAAGAGCGAAGGGAAGGAAAGCGCAATTGACCCCGCTCCCATTCTTCCCTCCTACTGCTTCGTCTAGCTCCAACGCCCAGATCCCATCCTGCTCCCTTTTCCTTCTGCGAGTCCAACCTCCACCACCAGCCATGGCCGACACCCTCAAAGGGCACTGGGATGGTTCCATCGTGATGGATGGCACCATCCTAGAGCTGCGCAGCGCGGGGTATCTGACCCCCGCCATCGCCGCCCGTGCTCCAGCTGCTGGCCAGCAGGTGCCCGCTCCCAACGCCGGGAGCGGGTAGTCTTCGTCCCCCACCTCGTCCGAGGCCTGGGGTTCCCGCTGCAACCCTTTGTGCGCGGGGTAATGTACTACTACGGGCTCGATTTCCACCATATGGCCCCAAACTCCATTCTTCACCTCGCCTCCTTCATCACGGTCTGCGAGGCCTTCCTCCGCCGCGAGCCGCACTTCGGCCTGTGGCTGAAGCTCTTCGGGATCAAGCCGAAGTCCAGCGGCTCCGACCTCGCGGAGTGCGGAGGGGCCATGATCAGCAAGAACCAGGGGGCCACGTGGTTCCAGGGTACCTTCATCGAAACGGTGAAGGAGTGGCAGCGGGAGTGGTTTTATATCACCGAATCACTCGACCCTGGTCAGGCTGAGGTCCCAGCTTTCTCGGCCGGGCCTCCCAAGAAGCTCAAGTCCTGGAGGGAGAAGGGCGTCGCCTGGGGGAACCCAAAAGAGGTGGAGGCCCTGGTCGAGAGGGTCAAATGGTGGTCCACCACGGGGAAGATCGAGCTTGCCGACGTTATCAACGTCATGCTCAACCGCCGCATACTCCCTCTCCAGCTTCGGGCTACCCCGATGTGGGCGCAAAAGCCCGAGGACATGGACTCTATCACCACCTTCTTCCGCTCCACCTCGGCCTCCATGTGGACGAAGCTCATGAAGCTGGCCAAGGACAAGATCCCCAAGGAAGGGGAGGATCGCGGCCTCGAGGACGGCTATGAAGCCCCCCGGTAAGTGATCTTGCTCATCAACTATCATTTCTGTCCTCCGTATTGGGGAGTAGAGTTTAACGAATCGTTATGCTTGGCGCTTTGCAGAAGTGGCTGGCCTGGGTACAAGGAGTGCGATGCCCGGCTCCACTGCCTGAGGAGCCCATGAATCCCCTGCTCTCGGCGCTCCTGACCGAGGATCCGCACGTGGTGGCCCCCAAAGGGACGAAGTCCCGGAGGGGTAAGTCAAGTGCTCGGACTCGGGAGACCTCGGTCACCCGGTCCGAAGAGACCCACACCTCCGCTGCCCACGACGGCGACGTGGAAGAAGGTGACGTCGAGGAAATCCCTCTCCCTAAAGGGAAGAGATAGGCGTCAGAGGACGCCGAAGCTGGTATGCCACCCAAGGGCCTGAAGAGGCCGAGGAGGACCTCGTCCGGGGCCGCTAGCACGTTGTCGGAGAGAGTCGAGCTCTCCGGCGACTCAGAAGAAGACCTCCTCGCGGCGGGGAGGAAGAAACCGGCGCCTCGAGGGTAAGCCGTCGTCTTTATATCCCGTCTTTCAATTTGACAAGTTCTTTTTAGCAAGGGAGAACTCATAGAGCGCCTCTTCTTACACAGTCCGCCGAGGGTAATCCCCAGCGGTTCCTCGAGCGGGTTGCCATCCGCCAGCGGGACTCCAGAGCCCGATGTTCCTCCCCCGGCGCATGACGGGCTAGGGGAGGTGACATCCACCCTGGCCCCCGACGTCGACATGACGAGGGTCGGGGAGGTGGCCGTCACGGCCGAGGTTAACACCTCGTCCCAACAAGACCGGGGGGAGAAACACCCCGAGGTCATCGGAGAGGAGCTGGGCCAGTCATCGGTTCAGCCGATATCTGCTTCGGCTCCGCCACTGTAGGTGGAGGCTACCCGGATCGGTACATCCAAGGTCATCCCTCCACAACCGCCAACTGCCCAAGGACGGGCTGGCGCGGGGTGGACCGAGGAGATGGAGGACACCCTGAAGGGCTCCTCCATCAAGGAAGAGCACCGTGCCTTGATAGGCGCGGCGCTGCAGGGCTTCCGGTCCGCAGGGGCCGGCCTGCACGAGGTTTTTAAGAGCCTCGTAGCGAACTTCGAGGTATGCTTATGTCCTCGCACCAAGTTTTAACTTGTTCATTTGAGCTTATTGATTTATGTATTTTCCGAGGACATAGTATCACAGCCTGCTAAACGGCTTAGTGAGTGAGTAGCCCCCGAGCCCGAAGTCGGTTTCAAGAAACCGGCATTGGGGTCGTTTAATTGAGTAGGAGCCTGTTAAGTAGCCCCCAGGGTGCTGCCCAAGGTAGCCGTCCTGGACCTTTTTAATAATTTAGTTGTTGCCTTTGTAATAAGGATTTTTGCTGCCAGGTTTCGACTTCGGTTCAGGACTTCGTCTCCGAGGAGATTGCGGAGATAAACCGGAAGCTCGAGAGGTCCCAGAAGGACCTCAACCTGGTGAACCAGAAATTCGAGCAGCCTCAAGGTAAGTGATGTATACTACACAACTTATTCTTGTAGACTCGTGTTGGGCCTCCAAGCGCAGAGTTTTGTAGAACAGTAGCAATTTTCCCTCAAGTGGATGACCTAAGGTTTATCAATCCATGGGAGGCGTAGGATGAAGATGGTCTCTCTCAAACAACCCTATAACCAAATACAAGAAATCTCTTATGTCCCCAACACACCCAATACAATGGTAAATTGTATAGGTGCACTAGTTCGGTGAAGAGATGGTGATACAAGTGTAGTATGGATAGTAGATATAGGTTTTTGTAATCTGAAAATAAAAAAAAGAGCAAGGTAGCAAGTGATAAAAGTGAGCACAAACGGTATTGCAATGCTTAGAAACAAGGCCTAGGGTTCATACTTTCACTAGTGCAATCTCTCAATAGTGCTAACATAGTTGAATCATATAACAATCCCTCAACGTGCGACAAAGAATCACTCCAAAGTTCTTATCAAGCGGAGAACATAAGATGAAATTGTTTGTAGGGTACGAAACCACCTCAAAGTTATCTTTTCCGATCAATCTATTGAGCCATCCCTATAAGTGTCACGAACAGCCCTAGAGTTCGTACTAAAATAACACCATATGATACACATCCACCAACTCTAATGTCACCTAGATACTCCAATGTCACCACAAGTATCCGTGAGTTGATTATACGATATGCATCAAACAACTTCAGATTCATAATATTCAATCCAACACAAAGAACTTCAAAGAGTGCCCCAAGATTTCTACCGGAGAAAGTAGGACGAAAATGTGCATCAACCCCTATGCATAGATTACCCCAATGTCACCTCGGGAATCCGCGAGTTGAGTGCCAAAACATACATCAAGTGAATTAATAGAACACCCCATTGTCACCACGGGTATTCATATGCAAGACATACATCAAGTGTTCTCAAATCCATAAAAGTATTCAATCCGATAATAGTGAAACCTCAAAGGTAAAAACTCAATTCATCACAACAAGATAGAGAGGGAGAAACACCATATGATCCAACTATATTAACAAAGCTCGCGGTACATCAAGATCGTGCCAAATCAAGAACACAAGAGAGAGATCAAACACATAGCTACTTGTACATACCCCTAGCCTCGAGGGTGAACTACTCCCTCCTCGTCATGGAGACCGCCGGGATGATGAAGATGGCCTCCGGTGATGATTTCCCCCTCCGAAAGGGTGCCAGAACGGGGCTCCAGATGGTATTTCGAAGGTACAGAGGCTTGTGATGGCGTAGTCCAAAATCTAGGGTTATTTCTGAGAGTTTCTCTATTTATAGGATTTTTTGGCGTTGGAATCACGCGAAGATGGGCTAAGATGCGCCCACGAGGCACCACGGCGCCATACCCCCCCTGGCGCGCCCAAGTGCCTCGTGGGCACCTCGTGGCTCTTCTGGTCCTCCCACGAAGCTTCCTGGTTCTCTTTTGTTCCAAAAAAATCATCAAAAAGTTTCGCTGCATTTGGAGAACTTTTATTTCTGCACAAAAAACAACACCACGGTAGTTCTGCTGAAAACAGCGTCAGTCCGGGTTAGTTCTAATCAAATCATACCAAAACCATATAGAATTGTTATAAATATGGCATGAATACTTCATAAATTATAGATACGTTGGAGACGTATCAGCATCCCCAAGCTTAATTCCTGCTCGTCCTCGAGTAGGTAAATGATAAAAGAAACAATTTATGAAGTGTGAATGTTAGCATAGTGCATAAGTTTGATCAATGATAATTTCAATCACTTTTCCTAGCATCATAATAGCAACTTTTTCTCATAAAACTCAACATGATAAAGTAGCAATCAATTCACATGTTATGGTTCAAACAATGCATTCCCTTGAAACTTAACAACTTATGTTCTTAGTCACCAAACAATTGCAATTCAACTTTTCTTCAAAAAAGTCTAAGTAAGAGCTCCACATACTCAATTATCATATAGTCTTCTATGATTGCTAGTACTCAAAGCATATTTTTAGAACAAATGGCATCCATCGAACACAGAGAAAGATAGGGGCTTAATGTTTCGCCTCCCAACTTATTTATCATAGAGATAATTGTCAACAATAATAATTCATGATCAAATATATTTGACTGGCCATATGTGCCTGGATCTTTCCCCACCACATGATGCTTGCCAACTAAAGAATAGGTTGGAATAATAAGAAATACTATTGACTCTTGCATGAAAGTAAATACTGAAAAGTAAAGGATAGGCCCTTCGCAGAGAGAAGCAGAGGTTGTCATGCGCTTTTGATTTTTGGATGTGCAAGCTCTTAATGCAAAGGAACGTCACATTATATTGCCCCTTGTGATAGCAACCTTTATTATGCAGTCCGTCGCTTTTATTTCTTTACCATCACAAGTTCATACAATGCTTATTTTCCCTTGCAATAAAAGATCATACATATTTTAGGAGCAATTTTTATTGCTTTTTGCACCGATGACAACTTACTTGAAGGATCTTATTCAATCCATAGGTAGATATGGTGGACACTCATGGGAAGAAACTGGGTTTGAGGGTTTTTGGATTCACAAGTAGTATCTCTACTTAGTACGAATTTTTGGCTAGCAAAAGATCCTAAGCAAGCACCACATGTTGGAGGATCCATAACAATATAACTTCTATGCAAATATACCCAAACATAACTCATTACGTTGTCTTCCTTGTCCAACTTCAACTAATTTGCTCAAGTTTGAAAATAATTAATGGGTATTCACAATCATAAAAGATGTCCAAGATAATATATTTATATGCGAAAGTTTTCTTCCTTATACTAATCATTCATGAATTGCTTGTATGACCAATATTGTGATTGTCAAGCTTCAATAGATTTCACTTTCTAACCCAAATGTGAAACTACTACTAGACATGATACAAGCATATGAAGCACATATAATTTCAACTTTATGATATTCAATTCATTCAATAATTTACTCATAGGATATAAGTGAAGAACAAGAGTAAATGACAAACTACTCCAAAAAGATATAAGTGAAGACCAAATGAGTAGTTAAGTAAATAGGTAGCTATGTGAGGACTCTCTCTCATTTAAAATTTCAGATCTTGATAATTTTATTCAAACAACAAACAAAACAAAAATAAAAGGACACTCCAAGAATAGCACATAACACGTGAACAAGTAAAATCTTAGGCTAACCGATAGGTGTTCATGAAGAAAGGTGGGATGCCAACCGGGGCATCCCCAAGCTTAGTTGCTTGAGACTTCTTGGAATGTTATCTTGGGGTGCCTTGGGCATCTCCAAGCTTGAGATCTTGTGTCTCCTTAATTCCTCTCATATCATGGCTTCTCCTAAACCTTAAAAACTTCATCCACACAAAACTCAACAAGAACTCGTGAGATAAGTTAGTATAAATCAACTCAAAACCTTAACATTATCTACTGTAACAAATCACTAAAATTATAATTGAACATTGCATACTAAATGCCTCTGCATATTTAATACTCCTATCCACAGATAGAAACATTAAACAAGCAACATATGCAAACAATGCAACTATAACCGAAATCTGTCTAAACAGAACAGTCTGTAAAGGGTGAATAAGAATTCATACTTCCCTAACTCCCAAAATTCTGAAAAAATACCACGTGATAGAGAACTCATTCATGCTTACTGTGTAAAAATTTCATATTTTTATTATGTTCTGACTATTCAGGAATATTCTGGACATAACAGAAAACTTTCTGTTTTCAAACAGCAACACATGAACTTGCAAACTGAGCATGGTAAAGGCTATAATTGGCATTTTATTGAACTAAAAGATACAAAACATGATTATTGATAACAGAAAGCAAATCTCAAAAAAATAAAATGACGCTCCAAGCAAAACACATATCATGTGACGAATAAAAATATAGCTCCAAGTAAGGTTACCGATAATGTTGAAGATGAAAGAGGGGATGCCTTCCGGGGCATCCCCAAGCTTAGACGCTTGAGTCTTCCTTGAGTATTACCTTGGGGTGCCTTGGGAATCCCCAAGCTTAGGGTCTTGCCACTCCTTATTCTCCTCATATCGATATCTCACCAAAAACTTGAAAACTTCAATCACATAAAACTTAACGGATCTTGTGAGATAGGTTAGTATGATAGAAATAAATCATCCACTTAGGTACTGTCAAGACAAGTTTCATAATTGTTATCACATAATGACTAATATATTGTATCATTTCCACAATTTATATTACTCAATATAAGCTATGGAAACACTAAAACAAGCAAACTATGCACCGAAAACAGAATCTGTCAAAAACAGAACAGCATGTAGTGAGCAATTTAAAAACCATACTTCTGTACCTCCAAAAATTCTGAAAAATTAGGACAACGTAAAAATTTGTAACCCAATGCTCTGTAAAAATTTCACGCTACAGTACAGAATAGAAATTCCAGCACTGGATGCAAAAGTTTCTGTTTTTGCACAGAATCGAATCAACAAGTATCCACACTATCCCAAAGGCTTTACTTGGCACATTATTGAAAGAAAACATATAAAACATGATTACCACAATAGCTTAATCATGTGAACACAAAAAAACAGTAGGGGTAAATGTTGGGTTGTCTCCCAACAAGCGCTTTTCTTTAATGCCTTTTTAGCTAGGCATGATGATTTCAATGATGCTCGCATAACAGTAAAGAATTGAAACACAAAGAGAGCATCATGAATCATATGACAAGAACATTTAAGCCTAACCCACTTCCTATACATAGGGATTTTGTGAGCAAACAATTTATGGGAGCAAGAATCAACTAGCATAGGAAGGCAAAACAAGCATAACTTCAAAACTTTCAACACATAGAGAGAAAACTTGATATTATTGCAACACCTACAAGCATAGATAGCAACTTTGTTGTCATAATCAATTGAAATCTCTTCCAAAATAGTGGATTCGTCACTAAATAAAGTCATGACCTCTCCAAATCCACATTCATAATTTTTGCCATAAGATTCAACACCCTCCAAAATAGTGGGGTCATTAGTACCTAGAGTTGACACTCTTCCAAACCCACTTTCATCAATATAATCATCATAAATAGGAGGCATGCTGTTATCATAATAAATTTTCTCATCAAAACTTGGGGGGCTAAAAATATCATCTTCATCAAACATAGCATCCCCAAGCTTAGGGCTTTGCATATCACTAGCATCATGGACATTCAAAGAATTCATACTAGCAACATTGCAATCATGCTCATCATTCAAAGATTTTATGCCAAACATTTTATTGAATTCTTCTTCTACCAATTGAGCACAATTTTTTGCTCCATCATTTTCAAGAAAAACATTATAAAGACGAATAATATGAGGCAACCTCAATTCCATTTTTTTGTAGTTTTCTTTTATAAACCAAACTAGTGATAAAACAAGAAACTAAAAGATTTGATTGCAAGATCTAAAGATATACCTTCAAGCACTCACCTCCCCGACAACGGCGCCAGAAAAGAGCTTGATGTCTACTACACAACTTATTCTTGTAGATTCGTGTTGGGCCTCCAAGCGCAGAGTTTTGCAGGACAGTAGCAATTTTCCCTCAAGTGGATGACCTAAGGTTTATTAATCCGTGGGAGGCGTAGGATGAATATGGTCTCTCTCAAACAACCCTCCTCGGGAATCCGTGAGTTGAGTGCCAAAACATACATCAAGTGAATCAATAGAACACCCCATTGTCACCACGGGTATTCATATGCAAGACATACATCAAGTGTTCTCAAATCCATAAAAGTATTCAATCCGATAATAGTGAAACCTCAAAGGTAAAAACTCAATTCATCATAACAAGATAGAGAGGGAGAAACACCATATGATCCAACTATATTAACAAAGCTCGCGGTACATCAAGATCGTGCCAAATCAAGAACACGAGAGAGAGAGATCAAACACATAGCTACTTGTACATACCCCTAGCCTCGAGGGTGAACTACTCCCTCCTCGTCATGGAGACCGCCGGGATGATGATGATGGCCTCCGGTGACGATTTCCCCCTCCAGCAGAGTGCCGAAATGGGGCTCCAGATGGTATTTCGAAGGTGCAGAGGCTTGCGGCAGCGTAGTCCAAAATCTAGGGTTATTTCTGGGGGTTTCTCTATTTATAGGATTTTTTGGCGTTGGAATCACGCGAAGATGGGCTAAGATGGGCCCACGAGGCACCACGGCGCCATACCCCCCCTGGCGCGCCCAAGTGCCTCGTGGGCACCTCGTGGCTCTTCTGGTCCTCCCACGAAGTTTCCTGGTTCTCTTTTGTTCCAAAAAAAATCGTTAAAAAGTTTTGCTGCATTTGGAGAACTTTTATTTCTGCACAAAAAACAACACCACGGTAGTTCTGTTGAAAACAACGTCAGTCCGGGTTAGTTCTAATCAAATCATACCAAAACCATATAGAATTGTTATAAACATGGCATGAATACTTCATAAATTATAGATACGTTGGAGACGTATCAGTAAGCAAGTTAAACTTGCATTACACTTTGTACGAAAGAGTTATGATGTGTTTTGCTAAATTAAAAACTAAGGCCGAACTGTTTCAATGACAGCGGCGTTAGCAGAGCTTGAGATGCTCAAGGCCGAGCTCGAAAAGGCTTGGCAGGAGGTGAAGCAGCATGAGGCTGCGGCCGCAGAGGCGGAGAAGGCCCGAGCCGCCGAGAAGGTGGCCGGGGACAAGCACCGGGCGCGGGTTCTTGAGGTCGAAGAGACCCTGAAGGGCGTGTTTGAAGCACGCGACAAGTTTCAGGTGGAGGGGCAACGAACAAAGGAGGAGCTCGAGAAGCTTCAACTTGCCCACTCCGAGCTCAAGACCACGACCCGGGCTGACCACGAGGTGCTCCAGCAAGTGGAGCAAATCGCCTCGGGTAAGCTATTTCTGCTGCAGTGTGAGTTTGGCAGCAAAGGGTGTATCGAGCTCACCCAATTATGGCGTTCCGCAGAGGTCTTTGCGGATCTTCCGCAGAGTGCGGCGGATGCGGTGGCGTACTTCGGCCAACTAGCGGGCCACGAGGCGGAGAAGGCCTTTTGGGGGCAGTTCCCAGGGTCGCCGTCGGCACAGCTGCTAAATCATCGAGTGAAGCAGCTGGTGGAGTTGTTTCGCATGACGAGACCGGCGCTCCAGGACCTCTGCGTCGTGTTGTGGCCTGCCGAAGCCATGCCCAACAGCCTCTTCGGCCTGACGGCCCGTCTCCGAGATGCCATGCCCTGCGTGAACCGCTGGAAGAGGTCCGCGTGTTTTGAAGGAGCGCGGAGGGCATACGCCTGCGTGAAGACGCACTTCCGAAAGGTTGATGCGGTGACATGTGCCACGGGCCCTCCTGCCGACAAGCCGCGCACCGCCGAACAGCTCTTCACCGAGGTGGAGGAGGGAGCCCGTTGTTGGAAATATGCCCTAGAGGCAATAATAATTTAGTTATTATCATATTTCCTTGTTCGTGATAATCGTTTATTATCCATGCTATAATTGTATTGATTGGAACTCAAATACATGTGTGGGTACATAGACAACACTGTGTCCCTAGTATGCCTCTAGTTAACTAGCTCGTTGATCAAAGATAGTTAAGGTTTCCTAGCCATGGACATGAGATGTCATTTGATAACGGGATCACATCATTAGGAGAATGATGTGATGGACAAGACCCAAACTACGAACATAGCATATGATCGTGTCAGTTTATTACTATTGTTTTCTGCATGTCAAGTATCTGTTCCTATGACCATGAGATCATGCAACTCACTGACACCGGAGGAATACCTTGTGTGTATCAAACGTCACAACGTAACTGGGTGACTATAAAGGTGCTCTACAGGTATCTCCGAGGGTGTCTGTTGGGTTGGCATGGATCAAGACTGGGATTTGTTACTCCGTGTGACGGAGAGGTATCTCAGGGCCCACTCGGTAATACAACATCACAATGAGCCTTGCAAGCAAAGTGACTAAAGAGTTAGCCACAGGATCTTGTATTACGGAACGAGTAAAGAGACTTGCCGGTAACGAGATTGAACTAGGTATAGAGATACCGACGATCGAATCTCGGGCAAGTAACATACCGAAGAACAAAGGGAACAGTATACGGGATTAACTGAATCCTTGACATAGAGGTTCAACCGATGAAGATCTTCGTAGAATATGTAGGAACCAATATGGGCATCCAGGTCCCGCTATTGGTTATTGGCCGTAGAGGTGTCTCGGTCATGTCTACATAGTTCTCGAACCCGCAGGGTCTACACACTTAACGTTTGGTGACGATTAGTATAGTTGAGTTATTGTGTTGGTGACCGAAGGTTGTTCGGAGTCCCGGATAAGATCCCGGACATGACAAGGATCTCTGGAAGAGTCCGGAGGTAAAGATTGATATATGTGATAATAGTGTTTTGATCTCCGGAAGGGTTCCGAAATTCACCGGAAGGGGTTCCGGATGTTTACCGAAGTGTTCGGGTGCAGCAACACTTTATAGAGGGGCAACATAAAGTTTAGACCCCAGGGCTCAACATATAAATAGAGGGGCAAGGCTAGCACACGGGATACATCAAGATTTCCCCAAGCCGTGTGCCGGCAACCCTGTCCCTCTAGTTCATCCTCCGTCATAGTTTCCGTAGTGCTTGGCGAAGCCTTGCGGAGATTGTTCTTCACCACCACCGTCACCACGCCGTCGTGCTGCCGGAACTCATCCACTACTTCACCATCGCTCGCTGGATCGAGGAGGTGAAGGCGTCATCAAGCCGTACGTGTGTTGAACGCGGAGGTGCCGTCCGTTCGGCGCTAGATCGGAAGGACCGTGATCGTGATTGGATCGCGAGACGGATCGTGATGAGATCGCGGGATGCTCGGCGATTTGGATCGCGAAGACGTTCGACTACATCAACCGCGTTTCTTAACGCTTCCGCTTAGCGATCTACAAGGGTATGTAGATTCACTCTCCCTCTCGTAGATGCTCATCACCATGGATAGATCTTGCGTGTGCGTAGGAAATTTTTTGTTTCCCATGCGACGTTCCCCAACAGTGGTATCAGAGCTAGGTCTATGCGTAGATTAGATCTCGAGTAGAACACAAAAGGGTTTTGTGGGCGTTGATATTCAGATTGCTTCCTCCCTTGGTCTTTTCTTGTTTCGGTGGTATTGTGGGATGAAGCGGCTCGGACAAACATTACTCGTACGCTTATGAGAGACCGGTTCCTTCAACTGACATGTAACTTTGTTGCATAAAGATGGCTAGCGGGTGTCTGTTTCTCCCACTTTAGTCGGATCGAATTTGACAAAGGCGGTCCTTGAGAAGGTTGAAAAGCAATTTTTATATCACCGTTGTGGTTTTTGCGTAGGTAAGAATCGTTCTTGCTAGATACCCGTAGCAGCCACGTAAAACTTGCAACAACAATTAGAGGACGTCTAACTTGTTTTTGCAGGGTATGTTGTGATGTGATATGGCCAATTACATGATGAGATATATGTGATGTATGAGATGATCATGTATTGTATAGAATATCACGACTTGCATGTCGATGAGTACGGCAACTGGCAGGAGCCATAGAGTTGTCTTTAATTGTTTTCGCCGTTTTTGCTTTACTTTATCGCTATGAGTTAGCTATAGTCGTGGAAGCAACAGTCGGCGCGACAACCTCATGGCGACACGTTGATGGAGATCAAGATGATGGAGATCATGGTGTCATGCCGGTGACGATGGAGATCATGCCGGTGCTTTGGAGATGGAGATCAAAAGCACGAGTTCATGGCCATATCATGTCACTTATGATTTGCATGTGATGTTAATCCTTTTATGCATCTTATTTTGCTTAGGACGACGGTAGCATTATAAGGTGATCCCTCACTTAAATTTCAAGATAAATTGTGTTCTCCCCGAGTGTGCACCGTTGCGAAAGTTCGTCGTTTCGAGACACCACATGATGATCGGGTGTGATGGACTCTACGTTCACATACAACGGGTGCAAGCCAGTGTTGCACATGCGGAACACTCGGGTTAAACTTGACGAGCCTAGCATGTACAGACATGGCCTCGGAACAAAAGAGACCGAAAGGTCGAACATGAGTCATATAGTAGATATGATCAACATGAAGATGTTCACCATTGAAACCACCTCAACTCACGTGATGATCGGACTTGAGTTGGTGGATTTGGATCATGTGACACTCGAATGACTGGAGGGATGTCAATTTGAGTGGGAGTTTTAAGTAATATGATTAACTAAACTCATTATCATGAACATAGTCTAAGTGTCTTTGCAAATTATGTTGTAGATTACTAGATCGCGCTGTAGCTCCCTTGAATTTTTATATGTTCCTAGAGAAATAGATTTGAAAGATGATGGTAGCAATAATGCGGACTGGGTCCGTGATCTGAGGATTGTCCTCAATGCTGCACAGAAGGCTTATGTCCTTAATGCATCGCTCGGTGTGCCACCCCCTCTAGCGTCGTCTGTAGATGTTGTGAACATCTGACAGGCACGTTCCGATGACTACTTAATAGTTCAGTGCGTCATGCATTACGGCTTAGAATTGAGGCTCCAAAACGTTTTGAACGTCACGGAACATATGAGATGTTCTAAGAGCTGAAATTGGGATCTCAGACTCGTGCCCGTGTTGAGAGGTATGAGACCTCCAACAAGATTCTTTGCCTGCAAGATGATGGAGAATAGCTCAATCGTTGAACATGTGCTCAGATTGTCTGGGTGCTACAATCGCTTGAATCGAGTGGGAGTTGATCTTCCAGATAAGATAGTGATTGATATAGTTCTCCAAGTCACTGTCACTAAGCTACTAGAGCTTCGTGATGAACTATAAAAGGCCAGAGATGGAAATAATGATCCCTGAGCTGTTCGCAATGTTTGACACTGCGAAGGTAGAAATCAAAAAGGAGCATCAAATGTTGATGGTTAGTGAAACCACTAGTTTCGAGAAGGGCAAGGGTAAGGAGGAAAACTTCATGGATGACAAGTCAGTTGCTGCTCCAGTGAAGAAACCCAAGGTTGAACCCAAACCCGAGACTAAGTGCTTCTATTATGAGGAGAACGGTCGCTGAAGTGGAACAAACCTAGATACTTGGTAGATAAGTAGGTTGGCAACGTCGACAGAAGTATATTTGATATACATGTTATTGATGTGTACCTTACTAGTACTCCTAGTAGCACCTGGGTATTAGATACCGGTTCGGTTGCTAAATGTTAGTAACTCAAAATAAAAGCTACGGAAGAAACGGAGGCTAGCTAAGGGCGAGGTGACGATGAGTGTTGGAAGTGTTTCCAAGGTTGATGTGATCACCATCGCGCGCTCTCTCTACCTTTGGGATTAGTGATGAACCTAAATAAATGTTATTTGGTGTTTGCGTTAAGCATGAACGTGATTAGATCATGTTTATTGCAAAACGGTTATTCATTTAAGTTAGAGAATAATGGTTATTCTGTTTACATGAATAATACCTTCAATGGTCATGCACCCAATAAGAGTGGTTTATTGAATCTTCATCGTAGTAATACACATGTTCATAATATTGATGCCAAAAGATACAAAGTTAATAATGATAGTACCACATACTTGTGGCACTGCCGCTAAATGTCATATTGGTGTAAAACGCATGAAGAAACTCCATGCTGATGGATCTTTGGACTCATTCGATTTCGAATCGGTTGAGACATGCAGACCATGCCTCATGGGCAAGATGACTAAGATCCCGTTTTCCGGTATGATGGAGCGGGCAATTGACTTATTGGAAATGATACATGTTGATGTGGTCGGTCCAATGAATGTTGTAGCGGGCGGTGGATATCGTTATTTTCTTACCTTCACTGATGATTTGAGTAGATATAGGGTATATTTACTTAATGAAACACAAGTCTGAATCGTTTGAAAAGTTCAAGCAAATTCAGAGTGAAGTTTGAGATCATCGTGACAAGAAGATAAAATATCTATGATATGATCGTGGAGGTGAATATCTGAGTTACGAGTTTGGTATACAACTTAAGACAATGTGGAAGTTGTTTCACAACTCACGCCACCTGGAACACCATAGTGTAATGGTGTGTCTGAACGTTGTAGTCATGCTCAATTGGATATGGTGCGAACTATGATGTCTCTTATCGATTTACCACTATCGTTTTAGGGCTATGCATTAGAGACAACCACATTCACTTTAAAAGGGGCACCATAAGTCCGTTGAGATGACACCGTATGAATTTTGGTTTGGCGGAAACCTAAGCTATCATTTCTTAATGTTTGGGGTTGCGACGCTTATGTGAAAAAGGGTTTTCACCTAATGAGCTCGAACCCAAAGCGGACAAATGCATCTTCATAGAATACCCTAACGTAACAGTTGGGTAAACCTTCTACCTCAGATCCAAGCACAAAGTGTTTGTTGCTAAAACGGGTCCTTTCTCGAAAAAGAGTTTCTTTCGAAAGATTGAGTGGGAGGAAGATAGTACTTGATGAGGTTGTTGAACCTTTACTTCAACCTGAGAGTAGCGCAGCGCAGAAAGATGTTTCTGTAGAGCCTACATCAGTTGAAGAGGAAGTTAATGATGATGATCATGAAGCTTTGGATCAAGTTACTATCGAACCTCGTAGGTCGACAAGGATGCGTACTGCTCCTGAGTGGTACGGCAACCCTGTCTTAGAGGTCATGTTGTTGGACAACGCCGAACCTACGAGCTATGGAGAAGCGATGATGGGCCCGGATTCCGAGAAATGGTTAAGACCATGAAATCCGAGATGGGATCCATGTAAGAAAACAAAGTATGGGCTTTGGAAGTATTACCTGAAGGGCGAAAGGCCATTCAGAACAAATGGATCTTTAAAAGGAAGACGGACACGGACGGTAATGTCACCGTCTATAAAGCTCGACTTGTGGCAAAGGGTTTTTCACAAGTTCAAGGAGTTGACTACGATGAGATTTTCTCACCCGTAGCGATGCTAAAGTCTGTTGGAATTATGTTAGCAGTTGCTGTATTTTTCGATTATGAAATCTGGCAGATGGATGTCAAAACATCGTTTCCTTAATGGTATCCGTGAGGAAAGGTTGTATGTGATACAACCGGAAGGTTTTGTCAGTCCTAAGGATGCTAAAATGTATGCAAACTCCAGCGATCCTTCTATGGACTGGAGCAAGCATCTCGGAGTTGGAATATACACTTTGATGAGGTGATCAAAGTTTTTGTGTCTATACAAAGTTTATGAGAAACTTGTATTTACAATAAAGTGAGTGGGAGCACTATAGAATTTCTGATAAGTATATGTGGTTGACATATTGATTGATCGGAAATGATGTAGAATTTCTGGAAAGCATAAAGGGTCGTTTGAAAGGAGTTTTTTCAAAGGAAGACCTGGAATGAAGCTACTTAAATATTGGGCATCAAGATCTATAGATAGATCAAGACGTCTGATAAAACTTTCAATGAGTACATACCTTGACAAGATTTTGAAAGAGTTCAAAATGGATCAGTCAAAGAAAGAGTTCTTGCCTGATTTGTAAGGTGTGGAGTTGAGTGAGACTCAAAGCTCGACCACGGCAGAAGAAAGAGAAAGGACGAAGGTCGTCCCCTATGCCTTATCCATAGGCTCTGTATAGTATGCCATGCTGTGTACCGCACCTGATGTGTGCCTTGCCATGATTCTATCAAGGGGTACAAGAGTGATCCAGGAGTGGATTACTGGACAGCGGTCAAGATTATCCTTAGTAACTAGAGGACTAAGGAAATATTTCTCGATTATGGAGGTGATAAAGAGTTCGTCGTAAAGGGTTACGTCGATGCAAGCTTTGACACCTATCCGGACGACTCTGAGTAGCAGTCAGGATACATATAGTGGAGCGGCCATTTGGAATAGCTCCAAGTGGAGTGTGGTAGCAGTGTCTACAGTATGACATAGAGATTTGCAAAGTACACACGGATCTGAATGTCGCAGACCCGTTGACTAAAGACCTCTCTCACATGCAAAGCATGATCGAACCCCAGAACTCATTGGGTGTTAGAACAATGTAAATCACATAGTGATGTGAACTAGATTATTGACTCTAGTGCAAGTGGGAGACTGTTGGAAATATGCCCTAGAGGCAATAATAATTTAGTTATTATCATATTTCCTTGTTCGTGATAATCGTTTATTATCCATGCTATAATTGTATTGATTGGAAACTCAAATACATGTGTGGGTACATAGACAACACTGTGTCCCTAGTATGCCTCTAGTTAACTAGCTCGTTGATCAAAGATAGTTAAGGTTTCCTAGCCATGGACATGAGATGTCATTTGATAACGGGATCACATCATTAGGAGAATGATGTGATGGACAAGACCCAAACTACGAACATAGCATATGATCGTGTCAGTTTATTGCTATTGTTTTCTGCATGTCAAGTATCTGTTCCTATGACCATGAGATCATGCAACTCACTGACACCGGAGGAATACCTTGTGTGTATCAAACGTCACAACGTAACTGGGTGACTATAAAGGTGCTCTACAGGTATCTCTGAGGGTGTCTGTTGGGTTGGCATGGATCAAGACTGGGATTTGTTACTCCGTGTGACGGAGAGGTATCTCAGGGCCCACTCGGTAATACAACATCACAATGAGCCTTGCAAGCAAAGTGACTAAAGAGTTAGCCACATGATCTTGTATTACGGAATGAGTAAAGAGACTTGCCGATAACGAGATTGAACTAGGTATAGAGATACCGATGATCGAATCTCGGGCAAGTAACATACCGAAGAACAAAGGGAACAGTATACGGGATTAACTGAATCCTTGACATAGAGGTTCAACCGATGAAGATCTTCGTAGAATATGTAGGAACCAATATGGTCATGCAGGTCCCGCTATTGGTTATTGGCCGTAGAGGTGTCTCGGTCATGTCTACATAGTTCTCGAACCCGCGGGGTCTACACACTTAACGTTTGGTGACGATTAGTATAGTTGAGTTATTGTGTTGGTGACCGAAGGTTGTTCGGAGTCCCGGATAAGATCCCGGACATGACAAGGATCTCTGGAAGAGTCCGGAGGTAAAGATTGATATATGTGATAATAGTGTTTTGATCTCCGGAAGGGTTCCGAAATTCACCGGAAGGGGTTCCGGATGTTTACCGAAGTGTTCGGGTGCAGCAACACTTTATATGGACCAAAGGGGTAAAGCCCACGCGGTATTGGAAAGTGCAAAAGGAAGTTTTGCTGCTGCCTTAAGCGATACTACCGCTGGTAAGGCAGTACTACCGCGTAAGCGGTACTACTGCTTGTGTGAAGCGGTACTACCGCCCAAGCGATACTACCGCTCATGAGCGGTACTACCGCTTGTACGCGGTACTGCTGGAATCCGAGTGGGACTCTTTCCGTGCGGGCCAAACCGACCTTGTGCGGGCAAAACCGACCTTGTGGAGGCTTTCTCTCCAAGTTTAGACCCCAGGGCTCAACATATAAATAGAGGGGCAAGGCTAGCACACGGGATACATCAAGATTTCCCCAAGCCGTGTGCCGGCAACCCTGTCCCTCTAGTTCATCCTCCGTCATAGTTTCCGTAGTGCTTGGCGAAGCCTTGCGGAGATTGTTCTTCACCACCACCGTCACCACGCCGTCGTGCTGCCGGAACTCATCCACTACTTCACCATCGCTCGCTGGATCGAGGAGGTGAAGGCGTCATCAAGCCGTACGTGTGTTGAACGCGGAGGTGCCGTCCGTTCGGCGCTAGATCGGAAGGACCGTGATCGTGATTGGATCGCGAGACGGATCGTGATGAGATCGCGGGACGCTCGGCGATTTGGATCGCGAAGACGTTCGACTACATCAACCGCGTTTCTTAACGCTTCCGCTTAGCGATCTACAAGGGTATGTAGATTCACTCTCCCTCTCGTAGATGCTCATCACCATGGATAGATCTTGCGTGTGCGTAGGAAATTTTTTGTTTCCCATGCGACGTTCCCCAACACCCGTATCACCGAAGACATGTGTCCAAAGGACACTATGTATTTCTAAATAGTACTTCGGAATGCTGAAGTGTGTGGTGTACAAAACTTTATCTTTTGCTTGAATGAATATGACTTTAAATTCCATGTGTGTTGTTCAATTAGTTTTACCTCCTGGATGACTGTTTTAAACTGAAAGTGGCCAGTCGTCGGCTTCAACCCCAGTGTAGATCATACAAAGGGTGTTCCTTAAGGCACTCTTGACCCTTAGCCGACGTCTCGGTGCCCGGAGGTGGTCGGTGCTTATAGAAACGAGGCAATCAGACTATAGTGGCTTTATGACTTTCAGTTAGTCATAGGAGTTTGACTATGGGGGCTGGTGACGAGCCCCCGGTATGGGAAGTGGTCGGCCTGGTCGGCCGAGGTCTAGGCCATAACACACTTCGGCTAGAAATTGAAGCCCTTCGTTTAACATGGGTGATCTCTATCTTCACATCGCTTAATGCGGTCTACGGATGGCGGATCAGTTTGTGCCTACCTAGATAGTCAGTTTTAGGCTTTCTCCACTGAGGCGCTATGCCAATTGACCTGGCGGTGCAATCGTAGTGGTTCTCCCGTTACGCCCTTAGCCAAATTCATCGGGAACGTAAGGGGTACACATAGGAGCCGGGCAACCCAACTATTGACCAAAATCTAGGTTCGAAACTGATGCATATAAAGCCAAAATCCGAGACGCCGAATACTTCGGACTTGTTATACAATCGTATCTTTTTTAGAAAACTTCTTCGTAGCGCAGGGGCCATGCTTATAAAGAAATATGATAAGGACCTTTAAGGGGCACGGTTTCTTTATTTCATAATTTCAAGCGTTTACATGCCCAGCTGCTACAAGAGGAATTGAAAGAATACAACGTAACAAATAAAAAGGGAGGAAGAAACAGGGCGGATATTTGTTATCGGATTTTTAAGAATCCGGGCCGCTACCTGCCGTACGTCTGCGCTTCCGAGCTGTTGACCAGATGTTTCACCATTAAAGGCGGGGACTCGCGGAGGCTGATGCCTTCCCGGCCCTTTATACGCTCCAAGCGTTGATTGACCGAGCTCCTTGAAGGAGGTGTTGCCGAAGTCCGTTCTGTGGTTGAAACCACATTGACGTAGTCATGTTTGGCTGTTTCTTTGACAGAGACTTGCCTGTGCAGGGGCTCGAAGCCACGTCGTTGCTTGGTTGAACCGTGCCGACGTTTGAGCAAATTTTTTGGCTCCTCGACGACCCAGGGAATCTTGAGTGCGAAATTATGTACCCTGGGGACGTAGTGCCCACTCCAGAGAGGGCACGCGAGGAGCCCGTATCCCTATTTTGGGTGCGGGAGTACATGGCCGAGGTCGATTTGTGCGGCCCGGGCGCGCTACGAAGAGCGAGCAGCGCGTTTATCGCTGCGGGCTGCCTCCTCGTACACCTGTACCTCGGCTGCGAAATCCGCGGTCTGTTCCTCCATCTGGAGTGAGCGTTCGGTGTTACCATTAACTGTGATAACGCCATTGGGTCCTGGCATTTTGAGCTTGAGGTAAGCATACACTACAACAAGAACCCCCATATAGCAACGGATGGTCTGCAACGATAAATAAAGATGTGTTGTACCCGCAAAGAAAAAAAAAGATGTGTTGAGGTTTGTTAGTAACAGCCCCACGTAATTATTCCACCATTCCCACGTCTTGAGGAGTCCTTTTATCCCTCCATAGATATCTCATCCTCCCCCTTAAGAAATAGAACTACCCACTTATTCCTACCATCGTGATAGCCCTAAATAGTCCCTCCAGCCACGGGCGGTGGCGGCGCCTAGTAAACTCGAACCTCCGCCTAGGGCATGTCCCCTGCACCCCTTACGAATTGTCTCGCACCACCTCCAGTTCTGATCTGTTTGGCGTCCATCAGCAACAGGGGTGTTGTGGCCAAAATCGTGGAGTTTCTATGTCGGCCCCTAGATGTAGAGTGGCAACGTGTCCGCGCAGAGACTCCTAGATGCCAGCGGCGGCTCCCAGATGCGATGAAGCGGAAGGGACGCTCTATGGAGAAGGTATGTATTGCAGCATGTCCATTAGCATCAACCTAATCCTGACCAATCCACCGCCATAGTTTAGTCAACTAGGTTCTTTATCTGTATATATATTTCTAATGCCACGTTGATTCATCTAATTAATGGTTTGTCTCTTATTATAGTTTGTATATGCAGGCCTCTATGGATTTGTGTTTCTTATATTTGCATTGATTAAATTTTCCGACAGGAACTTAATTAGCCATATTCCTACAGTATAATGTAAGGTGCAGCAGCTATAAGGTATATGGATATTACTAGGTGTGGTTGTGTTTTTTCTGTTTGAATGTTGGCATTGATTAGGATAAAGCGAAGTACAGGAAAAATCCGAACTGGCAAGACACATTGCGATTGCTAGTGGGAAAAAGGAGAAAAAAGAAGATGGGAAATCCTAAGGCAGATCGTCTTCTACTAGTATACAGTTATCACCCAAGGAGGAAAAGTTACATGCATGTACAAGTACGAAACTGACTAGCAGTACTCAACTCTGAAGTAATTTTTCCATTGAAACATACATAATTACTATCAGTGGCGGTTCTACCATTGGGGCGAGCTGGGGCGGCCGCCCCGGCTCTCCGACGACGGAGCAGGGTATCTCCCGTGCCTAGCGACCATCAGCGCAGTGTAGTGAAGCTCCATCGTCATTCTTCGCCCCGGCAACCCTCAATATCTGGGTCCGCCACTGATTACTATTGGAAAACTTAGCTTACCAATTTGCAGAGTAATATGTTACTTGAAATATTGAACCATCACCCCCTGTCAAAGTTTACTTGTTAATTAAATAGACAATATTAACGTGCATCAATTTCTCTGTATTTTTTATTATCTCTTAAGCAAGTTCACATTTAGATATATGAACCATTCCGGCTAGAGATCTTTGTATGGGTAATTATGTTCTTACGACTGGAAGCCAATCAACCAGTGCAGAACTTAAATTATACTTCTCCAGTTTACCAGAGGTATTGGCTTATGGAGATCAAAGTATATCTATGGAGCAAATTTAATGTCAGCGTACATATATAATATTTGAAATATTGGTTTGTGGTGTTCTAAATTACCAATACATATGCCAAATCTGCAGGTTATATAAACTGGATTGTTCCAGGCAGTGGCGTTGCTACATGATGGCTGCAATGCCAAACGACAAATACAGGGTTCTGGATGTCACTTCTATTTTACTACGTTGGAGATTAGTTTTTGTTGTCTAATCTAATTTTATAACCTTTACATCACAATGTATGACTCCTAGTGTCGCCACTTCTTCCACGTGAATATTCTTTGCACTAAAACCCTCCAGCCACTGGTTCCAGGCAGAAGGCTACTAGTGCGAAGTCAGAATTGCTATGAGGTAATCTGTAATTGTAGTTCTATATATTACCTCAATGGATTCTGCACCAGTTCAATGGGAAATGGGATTATTAATAGCAATACTGAATATATTTTTCGTATCTACCATATGCCTCTCTTTCTTCCCACCTAATTTATACAAAAGAACACTTTTCTTGCATGCGAAAAGGGTCATACTACTTCCGTGAGACAAGAAGACTCTTTGTGCCTAGATTAGAAAAAACAATTATCGAATACTGTATGGGTGCACTACATTGCATCACTTCATATAAACTAGTCAACAAGTTTAACCTTAATTATGGAATGAGTTGCATTAGTTTAGTCACAATGTCTATTTTAAGCTAGAGATGTCTTGGTTGAGAATATCTAACTAGTCTGGATTTTTGTTGTAGCATATGACACCCTCGTTACTCATGCTATTGCGGACTAGTCACATAAGTTTATTTAATATCAATTAGATATGTATTGTAATGCTTAAATACTAACTGAAATACATGTCGCATTGTGCGATGATATCTAAATATGGTTGTAGGTTGTATGCTTCCAAACAATCTGTAGTTAACAAACTAATGAACTGTAGTTTTATTTCTGTAGAGAAGTACATGTAGTGTGATTTGATGCTACATTAGCAAAATTTGAGCAGTTGATACGAACGCCAAAAGGTCAAAAATACTGTCATGCAGAAGGATTAATTATCGCATGGCTTTCAACCTTAGGTTGCTGTTCCTCTAAATTTGCTGCTCTATTGACCTTTTTTTCTATTGTAAGTTACTGATCTCATATCTTTATTGTCGTAGATTGATAAGAAGTTGAGGATGGATGGCTTAGATGCTGATTGCAAAGTGGAGAATGTGGCTGCTACTGCTTGATAGTCTTATGTTATGTTTTAGGTTGTTATTTCCAGTGCCAATGTTTTAAACACTATGTTTTAGAATGGCCGAGGCGTTTAGAATTTGGCTACTATTACTAGTAAGGATCACATCATGTAATCTATGGATCGTGTTCTTTGTAATGCAACTGAGTAAATTTGATATATGAGATATCTCTCTTTAATATATCGTGTCTCCTATGAAATATCAACATTGACCTTATCATTCTGCATGGCAGTATATAAAAAAGCAGTAGTTGCTGTTCATTTGAATATCCTTATGTGTAGGGTAGCCAGCAACGCATATGAAGTGTTGTTAGAGTCAACTCTATACGTTGCTAGATAGCAACGCCTCTTCACACTGTTTACCAACGCATGTATATACGTTGTTGTAGACCTTTCCAACGCCACCAACGGCAACGCATATTAATCTGTTGGTGTAGACATTAGCAACACTTATATGAACATACACCAACGCATTGATGCATTGTCGAAGGGGGTTCCTGTTGTAGTGATAATGCGGGACTGCGTTAAAGCGTGCGAAGGCCGTGCGCCCTAAGAGCGCATGGTATCCACTTCGGAAAGGCACGATATCGAAGATTAACTCCTCGCTTCTGAAGTTCTCGAGCGAGCCGAAGACTACCTCCAGGGTGACCGTTCCGGTATAGCGGGCTTCGACACCAGGGATGACACCTTTAAAGGTGGTGGTGCTTGGCTTGATCCGGGATGAGTCAATGCCCATCTTTCGAACCGTGTCCTCGTAAATGAGGTTGAGGCTGCTTCCTCCGTCCATCAGGACGCGTGTCAGGTGATAACCATCAACAATAGGGTCCAGGACGACTGCCGCCGATCCGCCATGCCTGATGCTGGTCGGATGATCATGCTTGTCAAATGTGATCGGGTAAGCCGACCATGGGTTATACTTCGGGGCGACTGGCTCTAGCGCGTATACATCCCGAAGCACACGCTTCCTTTCCCTTTTAGGGATGTGGGTGACATAGATCATATTGACCTCTGTTACCTCGTCAGGAAACTTCTTTTGGCCTCCCTTATTGGGCCGCCGAGGTTCTTCCTCGTCTTCGCTGCGATTTTGGGTTTTATTTTGACCCTCTGTCGCTACCTTGCCGGCTTGTTTAAAGACCCAGCAATTCCTGTTAGTGTGGGTTGCCGGTTTGTCCTGAGTGCCGTGGATTCCACATGGGCGGTCCAGGAGTCTATCAAGCTGGCTAGGTCCGTACTTGTTCCCTTTAAAGGGTTTTCTTTTCTGTCCGGATTTAGGTCCGGTGAACCCCGCGTTGACCGCAGCGTCTTTCGTATCGCTTCCACCATTTTTATACCTGCGCTTATTTTTGTTGCGCTTGGGTTTTCCATTGGCGTCGCGTGTTTTCGAGGTGCATGCCTCGCCGTTGTGAGTGCTACGGGCAAGCCAGTTGTCCTCTCCCACGCATAAGCGAGTCATCAGTGAGGTCAGAGCCGCCATAGTCCTCGGCTTATCCTGGCCGAGTTGACGGGCCAACCATTCATCACGGATATTGTTCTTGAATGCGGCGATGGCCTCGGCTTCGGAGTAGTCTATGATCTGGTTCTTCTTGGTGAGGAACCTGTTCCAGAATTTTCGGGTTGATTCGCCTAGCTGCTGGGTGACACGGCTGAGGTCATCAGCGTCCGGAGGTCGGACGTACGTGCCCTGGAAGTTTGCTCGAAAAGCGTCCTCTAGGGCCTCCCAGCTGCCAATAGAGTGAGGAGGGAGGCTGTTAAGCCAATGCCTCGCCGGCCCCTTTAGCTTGAGCGGCAGGTATTTAATGGCGTGAAGATCGTCTCCGTTGGCCATGTGTATCTGGAGAAGGAAATCCTCGATCCATACTGCTGGGTCTGTGGTGCCATCGTATGATTCTATATTGATGGGCTTGAATCCTTCTGGGAATTGATGTTCCATCACCCTGTCTGTAAAGCAGATCGGATGAGCCGGACCTCAGAACCGATGAGCATCTCGTCGGAGATCGGGTGAGAGTCGTGAGTAGGCCTGGTCTCGGGCACGGCGGTTCCTGTCCATCCAGGCATCGTAGCCGTCGAGTCCGGCGGGCGCGCGTCCTCTTGATCCATAGATGGACCGAGGAGGTGCCCTATTTTCCTCGATGCGGCGTCTAGCGTCGTGAGGATCTAGGTAATCCACGGGGTCCTTGCCATAACGGCGTGGAGGTGGCCGGTCGTTGAGGTTTTCTCGTCTTGGCCTGTCCCGTCCTCTAGGGGGTCGGTCGTGGTCGTCAGTGAGCTCCTCATCAAAATCCGGCAGGAGACGCCTGCGTGGGTATGATTTCGGCGCGCTATGGCGCCGGTCTTCCATGTCTTGCTCGGCGGAGAGCACTTCGACCCACTTTTCATTCAGTGCGTTGGTATTGGCCTGCAGCAGCTGCTACTTGCGTTTCATGCTCCGGGCCGTCGCAATGAGGTGCCGCCAGAAGCGCTCTTGTTCAAAAGGGTCTTCGGGAACGATGTAGTCCTCGGTACCGAGGCTCTCGTCCTCCTCGGATTCCGACATGTAGTTATCGTCGGCCCCTTCAAAGAGGTCGTCGGGATCTGAGTCCCTGAGATGTCCGTCGGGTGTGCCGTTCCTCCCTGGGGAGGCTTGAAGGTCCTCCTCGGGGTTATCGGCGTCACCGTCTTCCGTGTTGCCGTTATTGGCCGTCACGTTATTATTGCTGGGTTCCCCATTGCTGCCTCTTCGGCGTCTTCGCCGACGTCTTGGAGGGAATTTGGGGGTGTCCACCATGTAAACATCATAGGTGGACGTGGCGGTCCACCTGCCCGTGTTTACCGGGGGCGAGGTGTTCTCGATGGGGCCATCAGCATCTTCATCCATGTCTGTGGCCTCACCATAGTCCAACACGTCGGTTAAATCGTCAACCGTGGCGACTAGGTGGGTGGTGGGTGGGATGCAAATTTCCCGATCGTCGGCTTTAAGTCCGATCTGATCGTAAACCGAAGTCTTGCCGTCCAAGATGGACATACTCTGGATGCGGTCAAGCATCTCATCGAGGTGAGATAACTCTTTGGGATTTATTGTTGCGCTATAAGTAGGGCTGACTCGAAGTATGCCCGGCGTGTAACTTGACGCGTCTTCGACGCTGAGGGAATCTGAACACAATTCCGGGCTCTGTGCCGAAGTCAGTTCTAATACTGACGTAATTTCAGAGGTGGGAGCCGAATTTATGTCCGGACCGAAGATCGGAAGGAGACTGGCCGGAGTGGTTGCGTCGGGGGTCTCTAAGGGCGCCACGACGGAGATCGGTTCCAGAGTCGAGCCCCCGGAGCCGGACAAGCTCTCAATTCGGCCGGGAGTCCATCCAGATAGGACGAGTTCGCCGCGGGAATCCGCGATGTATTCGAGGCGACCGAAGGTCACGATCCGACCTGGGGCGTAGTTCTCGACAGAGGCCAGATGACCCGTCGAGTCGGCGCAAAACACCATGCTGCTGAAAACAAAAAGCTGGCCGAGGGCGTAAACGCTCCCATGCCCGTTGGTGCAGTTGATCTGCAGGTGAGCCATCGACCCTTCCGATGATCGCACAACGGAACTCTCAATGAAAGCAGCAGTGTCGGTGTCAAAACCGGCAGACCTCAGGGTAGGGGGTCCCGAGCTGTGGATCTCGGATCGGTGGTAACAGGAACGAAGGAGACGATGTTTACCCAGGTTCGGGCCCTCTTGATGGAGGTAAAACCCTACGTCCTGCTCTTGTTTATATTGATGGAGATGTATCGAGTACAGAGTTGATCTACCTCGAGATCGTAATGTATGTCTAACTCTAGGGCTAGGTGAATGATGTTGTGTTGATGTCCCCTCTACGGGCTAAACTCTTTGGCTTATATACACGCCAGGGAGGGGATCTAGGGTTACAAGGTCGGTATCCAGGAGCAGGGCGGCAGGAGAGATCTTGGAGTATACGTCAAGTCTTCGGTGGAGACAGTCTTGATCACGCCTCCTGTACACGGCCTCCGGAGTCCACCTTGATCACGCATGAGGGCCCATCGGCCCAACCGAAGAGACATGCTGGCTAGGTTAGCACCCCCTAATCCAGGACACCGTCACACGGGTAGTAGCTGACCAACTTTATTTAATAGGTAGGGTGATCAAAATAGTGTTTGCAAGGTCTTGGTTTAGCTAGATAATTTACAATGTTTGTAAAGTTCGTTTGTTTATTCTTTTGATCTGAATGACATGGAAAATGTTGATTCATTTCATGTTGTCATTTTTTACTTAATGTGGTGCTCAATAAAGCTTGAATTAACGTTAACAACTATGACAACTTGATTAGCGCGCACAGTAATGCCTCAAGTGGTGCGCCCGGGGCGCACCCCAGCCACTAGTTACATAGTAAAGTGAGACTTCCTTCCTGGTGGTACAAAGCACTGATGTAGGAGTTGTCGTTCCTTAGTTCATCCCATGGTAGAACAAGGCATCTATGCGGTGGGTTGACTCCCACGGGAGTGTATATTTCCAATCGATTTGATACTTTTCTCGATTCAGAGCTCTTGCTATCTATTATAAAAAATCTTGACCGAGTCACAAACTAAACTGGCTAAGAGCAGCCTGGGCACGAGCATGGAAGTAAGTATGACTTCACAACTACCCATGTGAACACCTCTGAAAGATTGAGCTAACAAATATTGAGATTACCACGCCTCGTCGTCAACGAAAACATCGTCTCCACAGAACGAACATCGCTGGACAGTCTAAAATAAATCCAGAAAAATACGAGCACCCATGCCAAATCTATGACTTAAACCTGCGCAGGCTTATTTCGACACAAAGAATCTAACCATCTGAGCTACAATCAATTCCCATGATTTTTTTAGAAGATGAAATTGCAGATCTAAATGGCATATGGAAGTTGTAGTTTGCCGAAGAGCTACAAGTTAATGCTTCATCTCAGATTTTTACAATGGTGCGTGCATCTAAGATTGGAACATCAGACAACATATAGTTTTAATTTCTAGTATATATTTTTAAAATAATTATCATTTAAGTATGACATTAGTTATACATTTGGTAGGTATGGTTCTCCAGAGCCTCAAATCTGCTATTGACTAAAAGAACATCCTACTTCCTGTAGTTCAGTGGTACAATTTTATTTGCTTATTCTTATCAATATTTCTCCTCTAAATTCCCGCAAAAAAATATTTCTCCTCTAAAGAGAGCCCATGATATCGCTTATATTTGGCCTAATCATGTCCGGCACCAACGCGAAAGTTAACATATAGTGTCATATAAAACTAAGCTGGATAATTCTTTTATTTATTACACATGTTTGTCTAAAGGTTTTTGGTAAAAAAAATTAAGGTAAGGTTGAATAAAACATTAATACATGTGACATTGTGATGCGAGTTCCTACTACTATTAGAGGAACTTTGGTGCTTACAAATTTTCCGATGAAATGGGTTTGTGGCTATGTTGTGACCATAATTAAGTTATTTGTTGAAGCATGTATTGCATGCGCATGGTCACTAGTTCGGTTATTATGAATCAAGATGAAAACTGCACCAGAATCCTCCACCAAAGTAGGAATATGAGCAATAAGGTGATGGTTATCACCACACCCAACACTAGGTCCTCCACAATCCAAAAAATTCCACGTTTCCTACATGCAGTTTTTTTTGACAATTTTTTTCTGCATGTAGTTGACACATCACCCAAGGGAAAGTATGACATAACAAACAAACTATTCAATTTTGCATCTTGTGATTAACTTACCTTTGGAAATCTTGGATACGGTTCCAACCAATAATTAACCACACATCGTGTAGCTTTGCGTTCACCCCATACACCCATTCAAACCTCGTGTAATAGTCAAATCTTCCATATAAGCTCCACATTTGAGCAGTTGCTATTTCAGATAAACACTCTTCAAGATTGTATCACTTGTATTTGCAGCCATGTTCATGAAGATCCTTTCCTGTCATGTAAGACCTTTTAGGATCTTCTATTGCCTTCTCTTTGCCACATCGATGATCAGTGCACTTGCAATCTTTTTGAATGCCTTGCATTGGGTAGGCAGCTAACATCCCTAAGGGCTCCTTGCATATATCCAGAATGACATATGATGTTCTTGAACCCAAGACTACACATGTCGTAGTAGAGGGCATATCCCCCCCCCCCCCCCCCCCAAAAAAACTTTTTTTATATTTTCCCATGTAAGTACATACAAGTATACACAGAATGAATGCAGCCAAAACAATTTGACTTGAGTGTTTTTACTTGAATCTACCTTTTCTTTTACCATGGGTCACATTGAGGCCAAAAAAAAAATCCAAAAGTTCTCTTGACATGGTCCTCAACCAATTTCTGTTTATGCAAATAAAAAGAGGCTAGACACGAGGCAAATTTCCTCAATATAGCAAGGACGCAAGAACATAAATGTGAGATTCAATTGTACCTTTCTTGTGAACATTCTGGTAGTGCAACGAAACACAAAACTGGTTGTTTTCTACAGTAGCACCCTTTGTTCTTTGATAACCTCTTCTAGATACTATATGCCATGTCGTGCAAGTAGTGCGTTAGCATTTCCATGATGTAATCAAGTTTAATAAAAACTATGTCGATTATAATTATTAATTGTAGTTTATACCTGAGTTATTATAGGTTCATACTCGCGGTAGGTTGGTAGCCTTCTGTTTCTTCTCAAGCTCAGACGAAGTCGCACACTGGATTCTTGTTGGGAGCTTGACCCCTTTTGGCCCTGGATAGTTTCTCCTTGCCTTGATGTGTTGGGTTTGTGTCAAAGCACAAATCACATTGTCCTTTTTGGTTCTTCCTTTTGTTATATTTTCTAATTGTGTGTGTGTGTGTGTGGGGGGGGGGGGGGGGGGGGGGGGGGGGGGCATATGCCCTCTACTACGAGATGTGCACTCCCAGGTTCCCTAAGAAGAATATCGTATATTTTCTAAAAAATATTAACAGGAGAGCTGATAAAATTCCATTAGAAGGGTAAGCCGCTGGTAACATATTGGGGCTCGGGTAGTAGAAAAACTATCCGAGGTAACATAACAAGCAGTGTGAAGCACACAAAAGGAATTAGTAGAGGGCCCATTGTCCTTTTTGGTTCTTCATTTTCTTATACTAGGAAACATGCCCGTGCGTTGCAATGGAAGAGAAAAAAATCACCCCTTATGCACACACTCGACGAAATCAGCAAATCCATTGAAATATTTTACGATGCCACACAACAAACAACATGATAAGTGGTGTTACGAAAAACATAAAAGTGGGATGATTTTTGAGTGTACTCAAGGTGTTTCCAAAAAGCTTTACGGGCACAATTTCAAACAATATGGAATTCATCATTAAGCCACTTGTTTACATAAAGCTTGTACCAACAGTTTAGTGTAATTCATCGTATATGGGTTGGTTATTGTGCACTGTGCGAAGTAGAGAGGATGATTATGTATGTATTGTAACCTTTAGCATATGGTATCTGGTAGGAATCAACATCTCCTATGGTACAAATAATATCTTTGGTGAGAGCATCAGACTATCATATCTACCCAATTTAAATGGTGTAGGAAACATATATAATAGGCATTTAAAAAATAACTCATATAAAGAAGGTATTAATTAAGGTTGCAGCCTAAACTTAATTTTAGAAATGATTTACATGCAAGATAATAGCATATTTGGAATCTACATATTTTTCTGAGTGATTTCCATATATAACATGTTAGATTTGGAGTTAGGGTTTGAAAGATATGAATATTTTGAAAAGCATTTGAATCTGCCAAAAATAAAAGGTTAAATAGAGTTTCTGAGCCGAAATTTCAATATTGTGCAGCCCATCTGTTAAGAATTCTGAGAGAAAGTGCCCATCTGATAAGAATTCAGAGAGAAAAGGGAGAAAAAGAAAAAGGGAAGAAGCTGGGATCAAACCCAGGTCTCCCATGTGGTATGGTGTGGCTCTAGCTAGTGGGGTGCCTGCGTACTTATGATTAATTTGTGGATCGCGATATATATGAACAAAAGGCGACAACTGATGCAGTGAAACAAATCGTCGCAATTTTAGGGGCAATTCTCCGACGGACGAGCAGAAACATTAGTCCCTTTATTAGTAGGTATAGATAATAAACTTGAGTGTTGTTCAGTTGAATCTACTTACCAATTTACCATGGATCACTTTGAGTTATTAAAAACCTATCAAAGTTTCTTGGACAAGGTCCTTAACAAATTTATGTTTATGCAAAAAAAAGAGGCCAAACAGAGACGATTTTCGTAGAATAGCAAGGATGGAACAATAAAATTGAGATTCAATTATACCTTCTTGTGAACATTCCGGGAGTGCAATGAAACACAAAACTTATTGTTTTCGACGGTAGAACCCTTAGTTTCTTTGACAACTTTATCCACACACTCTGTGACCTGCTGTGCAAGTTGTGCATTAGTATTTCCGTAATGTTATCAAACTGAATAACAAATGTGTTGATTATAATAATTAACTGTAGTTTATAACTAAGCTATTGTACGTTAATACTCACGTAGGTTAGTAGCCTTCTATATAATCACTCTACGAGCAGAATATTTATGTAAACTGAGAGATCATTAAAGACAAATCGTAGATAAAGTTTAATAATTACAAGAGTATACTAGTTTGATGTCCATCACATGACTCCTCGCGTACTGGAGATCGACGAGCAATATGAAGCCTTTCTGCTGAGCATGATAACAAAAAAAATTGAATTCTCCAATTATAAATACATAAAACTTTGAAATAAGAGCATTGTTGAGTAAATCGTTAACTGGTAACTGCTCGGTTGGCTGGCGAGTAGGGGATTAATAGGCTAATCGGCAAGTTAATCAATTAATCGGGCGACTTATCAGTTTCTCGGCTACTCGATGACCCTACGAGTAGGGATTAATCGGCAAGTTAACTGATTAATCGGACGAATTTTTGAACAGGGAATAAGAGGCTAAAAAATCATTAGTACCACAATGCCTTATCATAGAACCTTCTTGTGATGACTGAAGTAGGGAACCAGTAGGCAGCTTGTCTAACATCATCGCGCATTTGATTATTTGAAAATGAGGATAGAAAAGATTTTGATATCAAGAAACTTGTAAGCATTTTGAAATTGTCAAGTCCTTTTGCCCAACCATCTAGGAGATTGGAATATTCTTACAAATTTCAGGCTGGTTCAGGCTCAGTAAACGGCTCAAGGCATTGTAACTATTCACCCGCAAAAAAAAGGCATTGTAACTATTGGTTTTTTGTTACTTATCTTTTTTTTACTGGATTTTTTTTGTTACTTATCAGCCCTGCAGTCCGGGTTATGAACATTCCATCATCACTATTCTGAGCCTTAGTTGCGACATCTGTCTATGTAATCATAAATGGTGATGATTTTGCCATCAGAAATGGAAGCATCGATTGGGATGAAAAAACAACATTATTTTGCCACTTTGGTGACAACATAGTGTTGGATTGATCTGTCGGTTGAAATAGGCGGTTATGCTATAAGTGTTGAGGTTCTATGGCATTTTACTAGCTGTTGTAACATCTCACTTTGGTATATCATTCCTATGGAGAATGGGCGAATGGAGTTAAACCTAACGATCAAGGGGGAGAATGTTGGATTGATCTGTCGGTTTAAAAGAAAAAGAGAGAGTCAAATAACCATAAAAGAGAAAGAAAAGGGGAGGCCCACGAACCAACGTTCTGGACCCCCTCGTACGCAACTGATACGCCCTGATCGGGGGCACCCCAACCAACTTGGTTTAGGTCCCCTGTCGCCAGCGCCATATAAAAGGAATAGCGGGAGAGAGTTGGCTGCTACACAATCTAAACTCACGTACGGTTGACTCTCCTCCCCTTGATTCCCCAAACCCTATCCGATCAGAGGGGGCGTTGTACGACAGGAAGACCTAGCCTACACGCTGCCGTCACAGGGCAGTGCCGGCGGTGCCCTGAAGGGATCAAGATGTCGAGGAGATCATCTACTTCAACTACGTCATCCCTCCATCTCGCCTGCACCGAGCAGGCGAACATGTCAACTTCTGTGACTCGTAAAGAATCCCTGAACCCTCTCTGTTTATATGATTAGGTGTTCTGAGATACAATCTGTTCATGTTAATGGCATCCTAGTGATGCAAAAGTCCTAACAATGGTGTCAGAGCCTCCCTGATTGTACCAGAATCCTAATTCTTGATCGCTAGATCAATCATGCTTAGGGAATTATGTTCAAAGTTGTATGATTAAGCCCCTGGTTAGCCCTATATGCTTGCTACTGTTTTATGTTCATGTTAATTGCCCACTATTAAGGATCAAGTTTTGTTCTAATTGACTCAGATCAGTACTGTTAATCATGTAAATCAATTTAAATTAACCTCTGCTAATGTTTAATGCTCACAATTGTGTTTCGGTTAATTAAAATTGATCACTTTTAGTACTGCTTCCGGTTCTAGTAGCAATTAGAAGAAAGAGGGAAATCAAGAGAATATAAGTAGAAGAAATTCCCAATTTTCAGAACCCTAGCAAAAATCCCCAATTCGGAGGAACCCTATTTTTGCAATCAGGGATTTTCCACTAAAATGAAATTCCACACACACGAATTGGGATCAAGAAAGATCACCTAATGCGCCGCACCGTCGCCTTTTCCCTTTGGGGCCCGCGTAGCGCTCACCGCTGCGCGAGGACGAGGGTGCCGCGACGCCGTCGCCTCCCACCGGAGCGACGCCCGGAACGCCGCCGCCGTGTTCATGGACGCGTGCCTGCTCGACCGCCTGGTTTGTGCTCGCCGCCGTCGTTGATAAATGGATCCGCACGGCGCGGATCTCTTCCCCCTCGCCGTCCGGCACGAGTGCGGCGCCAGTAGCCATGCTCGACAGAGGAGCACGCCCTGGACTGAGTCCGGCATGCTGCTCCGGCGAGCACAGCCACCGCGCTGCCATGGGAGAAGGGGAGCAGCCCATCGCCGTCGGTGTCGCCTCTCCAGAACGGGAACGAGAAAATCGGGGGAGGAGGAGATAAATGAGCTAGGGTTAGCTCGGGCAGCCATTTTGATCCGATCGGGAGCAAATCGAATCGTCCGATTCGATCAGACGGTTCACAGCGAGGCTGCCGATCCGAGCGGGCCTTCCGGGGCTAATGGGCCATTTTCGGCCGTGGGCTGCGGCCCAAGTTACCTTAGCCCAGCAAAAAGTTTTTTTTGGACAGTTTTAGCTGCTGGACTGGGCCATTTTACGGGTAGCCGTGGGTAAACCTTTTTTGGGCCATTTTTTTTAGCAGTCTGTATTTTTTGCAGTGCGTTAAGTTAATTTTTTTTATGTTTTTGCACTGTAATAAATTGAAGAATTGCCAGAAAATATGTTACAAATTATGCTTATGTCATTTTCATGTAATTAATATTTATGTCATTTTTGGCATTCCTCAATGATGGTACAAAATTTGTTAATAGAAAGCCATGGGTTGTCATGGGCCGAATCATGTTATTTAAGCATTTTATGCAGTTTTAGTGCATTTCTTAAGTTTCTAATTATGTTTATGCACTAATAAGTTAGAAAATGCCTATAATTATGTTTACAATTTTCTGGTTAAAATTGTACCAATGGGAAATTTTTAATGTGACATTAATGTGGATGCCATTTTAATGACACTTTTTTTTATGATGATCAATTTTTTTTGTGTCATTTCAATAATGGAATTAATGGGAATCACTCATTGAATTTGAATATTTTATTTGAATGTTTTAATTGAGTGTGAATTTTATGTTGATGCTATACTTATGGCATTTTTTTTAATGATGTGATCGTCACTAAAGAGCTGAGGCCACCTCAAGAAAAATGTTAATGGTCGCGTGGTGTGGTTTTCCGCGCCACACTATGCATCTAAGAATGTTGGGCTAGTGTGCTCGTTGACCAATACTAAGGATTATGTCAGTACATTTTCTATTGTATAATTAAGATATGCACTACTGAAATAAGCATAATGGACCAAAACGGTGTTGATAAAATTATGCTCGATTCTCTAAACAAAGAAATTATGTTTAAAGAATTTTATGGGATATGTAATATCCTAGTCATTATCTGACATTTTTATGAAATCTATCCAAAGTACATGCTGCCATTCATGTCACCGTTATAATTTACCAAATATTATTATTTGGTGAATCCTTATGTAAATTTATGTTTAAATTTTATTATTTGGAAAATCTTATGATATCCTGACGATTATGTTAATATCATTTTCAATGTGAATGTCAATTTTAATGTTTACTCAGTGGCAATGACATTTATATTTTTATGTTAATTCCATGTCATCTTCATTTATGTCATTGAGAATTTTAATGATAATTTTGACACTGATGTTCACTGTTTTTATCGGTGTCAACTTTAGTGACAAAAGGTATCATTGTGTATGATGGGAAACATGGTTTTATGTTGTTGCTTTATGTTAATGTTAGCTATTAATTTAGCCAAAGTTCTTGCTCGTAATAATGTGATTTTATGTCTCTTTAGTCAAAATAAAACCAACGAGAAGTTTTGATTAGAGATTTAATAAAAAAGATGTTATAATGCCATATGATGATATTCTGACCAACGTTGATTATTTTCATGTGTCATTTATGAATACGAATAATAATTAAGCATCTCTTAGATTCATGTCATGGCATGGTTAATTCATGCTTGATGTTTTGTTGTGATGTTCATAATATTGTCTCCTTTTTATATATATAGCAATGAACATTAATAATGATGCCAAACTTCCGTTTTGGCATAGACGAACCTTATGTAAGTAACTTTCCCACATGTAGAGTGGAGATTATTGTCTCATGTCAGGAATCTCCCAACGTTTTTTCTGCCACTACGGTTGAAGGATGTTAATCATGATGATAAGGCAGACATTGGAAGAGATCTCAAGACGGATGTGCCATGATGCACATTACTAATGCAAAGGAGATTAAAGTCAAAACTATTGGATTTATTCCACTAGCTTTTGGAGATGATTTAATTCTTCATCTTATTGATGATGTTGTGTTCATGCTCCTAGTTATTGGAGAACCTTAATTTTGTCTCTCGAAGAGATGACGTGATTTTGTATGTTATTAACTCAACTCCAATTATGTAATGTTAGTCCCACCTTATGGTGAGACGAGTTATGTTTTCACTAAATGTATCTTTTGTAAAGATTGTATGCTATGTTACAATTGAAGATGTAAGAGAAGTGTAATTAATGAGACCTCATCAAAATTGTGGTTTTAGGCCACATTTCGAGGGGGAGAATGGAAGTCTCATTTAATATGAGATGTCACGTCACTTCTCCTACTTAGATCATAGCATGTACAGCTAAGAAAAATATGTATCTCAATTCTCTAATTAAGATGGAACCAACGAGAAGTCTTGGTTGGAGAATGTATGAAAAGCACATTCTAATGTTGGTTCTCTAATTAAGATGCAACAAGTCTTATTTAGAAGAACGAATGAAAAGAACTCCTTTATCATGTTAGTGTGTACTTAGTCCCTTATGAGCATTATGAAGCACACATGAATGCTAAAGTGGCAAGCTTGCTAGTGTAATGACCATCATGATGTAACGTGTTGCTTATATATTTGACCAACGTCGTTTATAATCATATGTCACACTTCACTTAAGTGGCAAGTTTGTCAGTATCACGTGGCTCGTGTTATATTTCTGACTAACGTCGTTTATAATCACTTGTCACAATTCATTAAGTTCTTTTCCATCTTCAGCCCAACGGTGTTGTGGTTTAGAACTGAAATGGTTATTATCAAGATTTTGGATATGTTTTCCAATTTTAAATAAAGTGATCATCAGGGACCTGGAGCGTATGAACATGAATCTTAAGGATAACTCCATTAGATCTTTGTTCATATGCATCAGGTAAGTTGAGAGGAAACACTTAGTGTTGAGACTTAACAATTTCCCTGTGATTGATAATGTGTGTGAATGATCATCTTAGAGGCTTGTGTGATAATGAGCTCTAATGATGTATGGAACTCAATACATTTCCTCAATGAGTTGTTATGACGCTTGTGTTATTATTATAACATGCTCTTGTGTTGAATAAGTTAAGAATGTATGTATGACTCAACCGTAAGGTTTCGTCAAATAGGTGAAGTTAACATAAGTATGTTGCCTCAAGAAATTCAATTATGAAATAAGACGAGGGTTGGACACTCATACTATAAGACGAGGGGGAGTAAGATCACTACCTTGTGGAGATGGAATATTTTGGCGAGCCAAGTAATTTCTATCTTCTATTTGTAACATGAAGGATCTTGGTGATGCCTCATACTTTGCTTGTATTGAGTTTCGCCAAGATATAGGTCCAAAAGGAGTATAAGTTTTATTATGATGACATACGTTGATAGAGTACAGAAGAAAAATATTTCGGGGTAGTACTCTATCGCACCCGCTACTAAAGTCAAGGGCAATTAAGCTGGGCATTTTAGTGTCCAAGGAACCATTATGAACTGATCAGGTAATGTTAGTTCCTTATGCTTCAGCTGTCAGAAGCAATGTAAGTATTCAAATATGAACGTGCCCTATTTATGATCGGGATAATTGGCAAATATACAAGTAAGTCCATAAATGGACCACTGGAAACGCCGACAAAAGTCTTGTAGATATGCAAGACAATATAGTTTACATGTTCACTAATAAGAAGTCTGGTAACCTCGATATCCTGGGTTATTTAGACATTGTTTCTACGAGATGTGTGGATATTAAAGTGTCCACGTTATGTTACATCCTCACTCTCGCATATGGAGCTATATCGTGGAAAAGCTCCATAATGACAGTGATGGCACTTAATTATGTGGCATGTTAAGAGGCTATTCGACAGGTTGTATGTCAAGAAATTTTATTCCCGAAATTATGGTGGTAGACAACATTTTATAACCACCTACTGCAATATGAACACGCAGTTTCCTATGCGAGTAACAACAAGTTAAATGGTGTTGCCAAAACCATTGACAATATGTTTCGTGTTGTGAAAGATAGAATCCAGGATCAAGCTATTGAAGTTATGTCTAAATATGGATCCGTTTATCAAAGGCTTGGCACCCATACTTATGATTATGTTGCCGGCATGGGTTTAGAAAGCCTTTTGATCCTGGAATAAGAGGACCATTAAAATAAACCACTTCCCATAAGCAAAATGTTTCCCATTTTGAAATAGGCGGTTATGCTATAAGTGTTGAGGTTCTATGGCATTTTACTAGCTGTTGTAACATCTCACTTTGGTATATCATTCCTATGGAGAATGGGCGAATGGAGTTAAACCTAACGATCAAGGGGGAGAATGTTGGATTGATCTGTCGGTTTAAAAGAAAAAGAGAGAGTCAAATAACCATAAAAGAGAAAGAAAAGGGGAGGCCCACGAACCAACGTTCTGGACCCCCTCATACGCAACTGATACGCCCTGATCGGGGGCACCCCAACCAACTTGGTTTAGGTCCCCTGTCGCCGGCGCCATATAAAAGGAATAACGGGAATGAGTTGGCTGCTACACGATCTAAACTCACGTACGGTTGACTCTCCTCCCCTTGATTCCCCAAACCCTATCCGATCAAAGGGGGCGTTGTACGACGGGAAGACCTAGCCTACACGCCGCCGTCACAGGGCAGTGCCGGCGGTGCCCTGAAGGGATCAAGATGTCGAGGAGATCATCTACTTCAACTACGTCATCCCTCCATCTCGCCTACACCGAGTAGGCGAACATGTCAACATCTGTGACTCGTAAAGAATCCCTGAACCCTCTCTGTTTATATGATTAGGTGTTCTGAGATACAATCTGTTCATGTTAATGGCATCCTAGTGATGCAAAAGTCCTAACACATAGTGGTGATGAAATTTGTCATCACAAAACCCCGACCACTTGTGTCGACAAAAATGGTACACCATGTATACACGCCGCTCCCTATTTACGTATTCGTATTGTCCTAGTGGAGGGTGGACTACGTAGGAAACAAACATCAGTACACAGAATTATACTCCATCCGTCCAAAATAACTGTCGCTGATTTAGTACAAGTCTCAAAATAAGTGTTGCTGATTTAGTACAAAGTTGTTTTAAATCAGCGACAGCTATTTTGGGACGGAGGAAGTAGTAGAGAATACATTCTATGTCCCTCTGCAGTAGTATGCTTCTATGGTCCATGCCCAAGGAGAGTTTCTACCAGAACTTCACCAAGGCATCTACTGCTTACAAACCCACCGACGTTCAGATCGAAGCTAAATGCTAATGGAGTAACCACGACACGCCCGCGAGCTACGAATCACCCACGCGCTGGCCATTATTAGCCATCGAGTTTTCTTTGAAGAACTTCTTGGAAGATACGAGGATGGGGCTACGCACGACGTGCTTGCGCGAGACCCACTTGACCTGCCCTTCCGCGATGCGGTCCTTCATCTTCTGCCCGTCCTTAGTCCTGATGGTCACCGTGAATGTCTGCACCTCGTTCACCTCCCTGAACCCGAGTATGTCCGGCTTCACCGTCGCCGACAGCGACGCCGGGAGCTCGACGGACGCGGCGTACACCGCTACGCCGTTGTCGACGTTTGTCACGGCCCGGCTGACGGTCACGGCGTAGGGCTCCTTGTCGAGGTAGACGGTGATGGACGGGTAGTTGAGGTCCTTCTGGTGGATCACCGGCAACTGCTTGCATGACAGGGGCGGCGCCGGGTGGATGATCGAGCTCACCTCGTGGTCGTTGTAGCCGAGCCCACACAGGTACGGGATGTAGTCGTGGGCGCTTTGGTTGTACACGAGTCCGGGATTCATGGCTCTGGTGGGGTTGATGAAGCCGGCGCCCATCGAAATCAAGTTGGCCGGCCGCCCGTCCTGGTCCAGCATCGGCATCCGGCGGCCGTCCCTCGTGTCGGTCGTCGTCATCATGGCCGACTTGATGGCCGCCGGAGACCAGGTCGGGTGTGCTTTCTTGATCAGCACGGCGACCCCGCTGATGTGCGGCGCGGCCATGGACGTGCCGGACATGATGTCGAACTTGTACGCCATCTCGTTGGGCGGCTGAGGGAGCCCGTTGGGCATGGGGACGGCGGCGATGATGTTCACTCCCGGGCCGGTGATGTCGGGCTTGAGGATCCCCTGGTTTTGCCTGCTCGGGCCCCGTGACGAGAATGGCGCCACGACCGGCGCCATGCGGTTGCCGAGCAACGTCCCTTTGAAGACCAGTTGAGCGGTCGGGCTCTGCGTGGAATTCACGTACGCCATGATCTTCTCCAGTGACTTGAATTCTACTTGCGTTGCTGGGAGGGCATGCGCCTTGGGTGAGATCACCGAGCCAGCTTCCTCCGGTAGAACGATGATCATGGCGACAGCGCCGGCGTCGTGCAGGATGCTTCCCTTCTCGAGGTTGCTCAGGTTGCCGCCGGACTGGCAAAGGACTATCTTTCCGGCAACTAGCTCGGCCGTTAGGACGGTCTTGTCCGAGCACGTGCCGTCGGCGGCAGTGTCCGTTACCAACGGCTGCTGCACGCTCACGTAGGTGTTGGGCTGGTAGTGCGATTCACCGTTGATCTCAACCCCACTGCCAAGCTTCACGTCCGCAGGGAAACTCCGGTCAGTTGTGGCCGCAGCAACGGTGAGCAGCCACGGGGCCTCGTTGGCAACTGTCGCCGGGACCGGGCCTTGGTTCCCAGCCGCTGTGCAGACAAAGACGCCTCTCATGACGCTGCTGAATCCCCCGAGCGCAATGGGGTCAGCGGCGAAGTCTCCGGCCGAATCATCGCCGAGCGACATCGAGAGCACGTCGATGCCCTCGTCGAGGGCGTCGTCGATCGCCGCGAGTATGTCGTCGCGGTCACAGCCCTTGCCCACGAAGCACACCTGGTAGAAGGCCAGGTGCGCGCGGGGCGCTACGCCGGCCGCCGTGCCGAAGCCGCTGCCCATGGCGTTGGCTCCCGGCACGAACGCGCCGGCCACCGTGCTCGACACGTGCGTCCCGTGCGCGCTGTCGTCGATGGGCAGAACCGGGTCGTCGATCCCCTCCCACCTCCACTTGGCCGACTCGTAGAACGACCGCGCGCCGATGAGCTTGTTGTTGCACACGGAGCTGTTGAAGTCGCAGCGGCCCTTCCACTTGGCCGGCGGCGGGGGCATGCCGGTGCCGTCGAACGACGGGTGCGCGCCGGCGATGCCGCCGTCGAGGACGCCGATGATCATCCCCTCCCCCATGTTGGTCCTGTTCCACACGCCGGCGTGGAACATGGGGCCGGTGAGGCCGAGCATCCGCGGCGTGTGCGTGGTCATGAGCTGGTACGTCTTCTCCGGCATGGCCTTGAGGAACCAATCCTTCTGGCTCATATGGTACACCTCGTCCGGGGTGAGGCGGGCGGCGAAGCCATTGATGACGTTGCGGTAGGAGTAGATGAGGCGCGCCGCGGCGGCCGGGTCCGCGTCGAGCTGCTCCTTGGCCTGATCGCACACGGACGACAGCAGCGAGGCGTGCCAGCTCGACACGTTCTTGTACACGTTCCGGTAGTACTCGTACGGCGTGCGCACGACGACGAGGTAGTTCTTGTGCTCGCCGGTGTCGTTGTGGGCAACGACGGCGGTGGCGGTGGCGGCCACGAGGAGGAGGACGGCCAGGCTCCCCGGATAACCCATCGGAGAAGAAGCAAAAGCTAGACAGGAAGGCCAAGGGGGGCCGAGAGATATGCTTCCTGTCCTAAACTTGTGCATATGCGGGGTGGATGCGCCTAATATAGCAACGGTATGCAAGATTTGCGCCACGAGCTCCATTGTTACGCTTCATTTGAGCTTGGCAATGCATGTGGGGGGAACGGAAGAGGACTCTGCACCCCACGTTGCCAGACACTGAGATGGAAATGCCGGTATAAATTCACATTTATCAAACCCAACTATTGATCGTTCCTACCAACTGTATATAGAGATCGATTTCAATGCGTCACCTGTCAGCAAGCCATTATGGTGTTCATTCATATGGAGTCCTCATATCGTGTTCATTCATATGGAGTCCTCGTATGGTGTTCATTCATATTTTGAGACGGAGGTAGTACTACATAGGTGGCGTGGCTTGTCACACGTTGCCCTCGAAACAGCGGGCACCATACATAAGTCTCCATTATTAAGTACGGTATAAATTCAAACTGCATAATCACAGGTAATCTAGCAAAACATCAAACTGTCTTACATCATAAGCAAAGAAAATTGCCTGGATTATATAGGTAGGAAATATAAAGTTTGACCGGAACACAAAAGTATAAATGAACACAATAGATTCTATGCTGAGTTGAAACATTTGAATAAGCATCGTTTGAATTCATTGAGGTTTTCCAGATTATTGTACAAACTCACTGGAATTGGCATCCGCGACTTGCAACGCACCGACATTGCGTTGCGCGTGCGTTGGCTCTGGCTTCTGGTGACCGACCCATAGCGCCCCTGGCGGCACTTACCACCGTCATGCAAGCTCGAGGTTTGGCAAATATGCCGTGCCTCCACTTCTTGGACTCTCGGCGATGGGCGAACTTGCAAATTCTAGTTTGATCACTAGCTCGACGGCGCTTCCATTGCCGAGATTGCACCAGCGCTTACTTCTCTCATACCTCGACGCCGGCGGAAGCGAGACCTTGTCTCGGAGGCTCTGGACTCCTAAGCTTGGTTCATTGACATTGGTGGCAGCCTGGGTCCACAGGCCACGGTTCAGTACGTCGACGTTTGGCGCCATCTTCGCGGCATCACTCTATCTTCCTCCCCATACTCGATCCGCTAGCGTTGGACGAATGGCGCCTACTCGGCGTGTTCCTGCAACCTCGCTGGAAACCTTGGGCTCCGCTCAGTGTCAAGATCTTCCTATGGCTTGTGGGCCTTGACAAATGCTGGATAGCAGCGCGCCTCGCGCCGTCGAGGCTTGCGACATGCCCCTGCTTGCGTCCTCTGCGACCAATGCGACGAGACTATCCACCACCTACTAGTCGGCTGTGTCTTGGTCCACAGCGTCTGACACAAGGTGTTTCACTCGTGCCGCATCCCAGCATTGCCACCCGACAGCTCCTCTGATTTCTACGAATGCTGGTCATCGACCGAGAATTTGGCTCGCGATGCCTAAAAACAGTCGCCCCCGCGCGGCCGAGTAAACTTTCCCCAGTCTTCTCCCGCCTGCGCGGCGCCACCGTTCTTGCCGTCGCCTCCCCCACGAACCGCCATTGCCATCGATGATTGCAACTCCAGTCGGAATAGGTTGCCAAGAACCTTTCACCTTCCCGCCGGACCCGCGCTGCCCGCCCGCACCGAAGAAAAGATTGGGCACAAAAGGTGTTGTCTGTTCAACCACACCAGCTACTGCCGCCGGTCACCAAGTCGACGGGGTGGCCCTTGCCTCTCCAGTGACTATAGGCCGCCCGCCCGCTGCTCCCACCGGCACCAAGCATGCTAGGAAGCCGACCACCGCCACGTCGGCCCTTGTCGAGGAGGCGACGAAGAAGAGGAAAAAAAGCCACTCCCACGCCTCGTGCAGTGGCTCCAGCCACCCCTACGGCCAGTGCTCCGGCACGTCCAGCCGCCGCAGCCGGCAACGAGGTCCCCGGCGGCCAAGTGCTTGACGAAATGCCTACAAGGTAATTTTTTTTTGCTTTTTTCATTTCGGCCTATGCATTGCGGTGATTGTTGGCGGCCGATGGATGATCTACTTTGTTGTTGTTGTCGTAGTGTGGAGATGAACACGGCCGAATTCTTGTCATCTTTGGAAGCGTCACATATGCTTGGACTGGATGAACTCAATTACGCATGTTTGAATTTGAACATCTCGATCGGTGAAACTTTAGCTTATTAACGGTTTATATGTTTTGCATGTTGATTTGAATGATTGATGATATGTTGTCCAATTGTTTGTACACCATGCGGCTAGGCTAAAAGAATTGAGCAATTTTTTTATTTATCCACTAAGTTTAGGGGATCGGCTAGGTCCGGCCTCGATTAGAGGAGTAAAATTTACTGCTCTAAGTTTACTCGGCCATTTACTCCTCTATTTTTAGGGGATCGGCTAGAGATGTCCTTAGGTACAGATGCACGCTCTGCGAGGTCTCTCTACTCCGCCCATGGCACCTTCTGAGTAAAACTGAAACCTCTACACCTTGATCTTCCATGCACACTTCACCTTGAACGTCGGCAACTCGTCGTCCATGTCGATATCCCCAGGGTGGCTCGGGGTTCTGCTGGTGGTCGGTGTGGCGACGATGGCTCCGATGGCCGTTGTGAAGCGCGCACGACCGACCGCTTGTGTTGTGTCAACCTCTGCAAACCAGACAATAACATCGAGTTAACCGCGTCTACCAATAATTTGAGCACTCGCCGGCTACATGCCAGCCGGTCACATTGCCGATTCAAGTGGCATTGTTGGTCGACGGGCATCTCCGTCGCGGTTGAGAGGGGCCACGCAGAGGAGGGCCGAGGGGGGAGGAGGACGGGGGCGGCAACACGTGGGTGTTTTTTGACCTAACATATCGTGCGTGAGATCATGCACGCGTAGGGTCGTATGAGAGGGTGGGAGGAAGGGCGGGGTAGATGGTTTACCGGGGTTTCGGTGGAGTAATGCTACATGTACAAAAGGTTACTTAAAATTTTTGCATGCAAAGTGATGTGGAGGATTATGATTGGTAATAGGAGGATAAAGGGGCCCACCTTAATTGATTCGCACAGTTGAGGGAAGAGAAAGAATTAGTTTGAAAAGTTAAGTAAAACGTTTGTAGATTCTTTGATGATGTAACAAATAACAATCATCTGAAGCCTCTGAAAAATATTTGAAAATTATCTGAAGTTTTATTTAGGTTGAATTATTTAACGGCATGATGACATGATGATGTAACAAATAACAATCAAAATCTAAATAGGGAAAACTCCGGGATGTTACAAAGAGGGCGCCACCGTCGATGCTCCGGACGCGCTCTCCTCGCCTTGCCCCTAAGCAAGGGGAGAAAACCCTCGTACGGGGGTAAAAAAACCTACCAGCCGCCGTCGTCGCAGCCGACGGGCTTCCCTCTGTTGACGCACCCCAAATGATTACCTCCGAAGCCGGAGCCGCATTCACCGGTGGGCGGCCTGCTGCAGATGTGGGACGCCGCCCGAATTGCCGACATCAGGTCAATGCCGAACCGGGCGAGGCCGACCATCCACTGGTGTTGGATGGCATTGCTGCCGATGAGGATGGGGTGGGGGCGCGGCTCTGGGTCCGCCATCCGAGAGCACTAATGGGCGGTGAGAGAGAGAGGGAGTGTGGTGTGAATGAGAGTGGGAGGTGACTCAAGAGAGGGAAGGAGTTATGAGCCGCCCCGTCGTTTTCTGCGCTTTCCGACGTGTGCAGGCGAGGGACAAGCATGGCTCGTGCGAGCCTGGCTCACGAAAAACGGTCGATTCGACTGTTTCCCCTCAGCCAGACCCAGGACTGCTTTAAGTTTCGTGTGGGTCGAGAAACACATGCAACCCAGCCAACCAAACACCCGCTTTTTGCATCACGCGAGCCTGAATGGGCTGTATGCAGCCAGACCTGGCCTTCTGGGTCGTGCCAGCTGGCCCGGTAGCACGCAGGCACGACACGAGCTAAACACCATGCCCACCACGCGGCACGCCAGGGGCCGTGCCTAGGTCTGGAGGCTGGACACGCGAGTCGGCACGACGGAACCGTTTATTTTTGGACGCTGATAACCACCACACGTGTGGTGGGAGTAACGCCCGATCACACGCCCTATAATCACAGATTGCGCCACGTCACCGCATGCATGCATGTGGGAATCTTTTTGGATTTTCAGTTTTGAAAATGTTTTATCTCTTAAATGAAAAATCCGATTGAAGATTCGTTTTCACCATTAAATCCGTCGCGACGAGATCTTCGAAACTAGATCTCATATCGATATGTTTCGATGACTTTTTTTTAATTAAAAGTTGCCATGTCTATTGCACATAAATTGCCATGGTGTTTTTACACTGAAGTTGTCATGCTATGTTTCAGCTATTTTTTCTTCTACGTTTAAAAGTAAATTTTGACATATTATAAAACAGGGAATTAAGAAACTAGACTTGCCATGAACCATAAACTAAAATTGCCATGGTTCATAATTAAAAAGAAAATCCGTCGTCGGTTACTTTAAAAATACATGATCAATGATTCAAACTTGCCATGAACCATAAACTAAAATTGCCATGGTGAATTACTTAAATTTACCGTGATACATGCACTAAAATTTGCCATGATTCATACAAAAAATAATTTCCATGGTCAAAATACTGGAATTGCCGTGGTTAAAATACTAAAAGTGTCATGATCTATAAACTAAAATTGCCATGATCTATAAACTAAATTTGCCATGATGGATTACTAAAAATTGCCATGATTCATGCATTAAATTTGCCGTGATTAATTACTAAAAATTGTCATGGTCAATTAATAAAAATTGCCGTAAAATGTAGTTGAAATACAACGGTAGCTTTAAATCTAGAAGAAAAAATAGGTAAAACATGTCATGTTAACTTTAGTGTAAACATTATGGCAACTACAGTGTAAACATCATGTCAATGCAAAAAAAAATCGTCAAAACATATCAACATGGGATCTAGTTTTTGAAGATCTCGTTGAGACAGATTTAATTGTGAAACGGATTTTTAATTGGATTTTTTAATTAGGAGATAAAACATTTTTAAGTCTGAAAACCAAAAAGATTCCCGCTGATGTAATCTGTTTTGACGTGGCAAAATTGATGGTAATGAAGGCGTTTGGGCCATGTTGCTTCGTGCCACACATATGGGCCTTAACATTTAGATTATTTTTTATATATACATTTGAAATTATATATATATATATATATGACTAAAAACAGGCTAATATGCCTAAAAACAGCCCAGTAGACCAAAACGCACGCGGGCCAAACGTGCCACGGGCCGGCCCGTTTACTAAATATGCCATGCCTGGCCTGGGAGCGAGGCACGTGGGCCGGCACGGCACGGCCCGTCTAGTAAACGTGCCTGTGTGGGCCGTGCAGCCTACCAAACACGCCCAGGTCTGTATGCAGCCCTCACGGGGTCACATTCACACAAACGATACAGCCGCCGCCTCCTCTTCTTCCCAAACCCTCGAGTCACAGACTCCCGGCGAGCCGCAGCGACGACGGTCGATCGCCTCAAGGCACGGATCTGCGAGCCCTGAGTATGCGATGACGTCAGGAGGAGGAGGCCATTTTGTTCTACTTCATTTTGGTTTTGTTCTTCCTATCTGTCTACTTCATTTTAGCTCCTATGTCTACTTCATTTTGTTCTTCCTATCTGTTTGTGTTCAGAGGTGTGCCATTTGTGGCTTTGAACATCACTGGTTAGCCATACAGAATTTCTGAGGAACCCTCTGATGGGTCATTATCGAGGTCACTTTGTTAGCTCCTCACGTGGGCTACGTTTGACACTTTATCTATCTGAATCTCATTTCAATTGCCTTTAGTATGCAACTTGTCATCCATTGTTTTTAAGTAATTATTTATGTCGTGCTATTTCTTCTGCATTTGGAAGCATCACTCTCTTGTCTGTTTTATTTTATTTCAAATTTTTAATCTTTATCAGTGATGTGATATTGTGCACTGCCCTTTCTGTATTATGCATAGAGGGTAAAGAAATCCGCTTGGTCACAATCATTATACAGTACATGGTTATCTCACTTTTTTTAGTAGCAGACATCTTTGTTGGGGCACAGAACAGAATAATTCAGTCAATGGCATGTCTGAGGAACCTTCTGATGGGTAATTTGTCAATGATTATTTTCTTCTTGGGTTTTGACAGATGGTATTATAATTTGGGGAATCTTCTTGTCCATTATCTAGCATACTTAAATATCCTTCTGTAATCCTCAATAGATGGCTTAGCGGATCTGAGTTGACACTGTAACTTCAAGATTCCAGCAAGTTAACTATCTCTTCCTGGATTAGGAAGCTGCATATGTAGCACCGGTACTATCTTTACTACCTGCAGCTCTAGTATGCATTGGAGTATTGGACACCTTATAAAAGTATTTTAACAGAAGCTGTAACTTGATGTTTATTGTCATTCGAAATGAAAAGGATAGAAAAGCCTCCTACAAATTAATTTCAATCGATCATTTAATCCAGGCAACGATGAAACAAAATTAGCCTTTGCATTACCCTCAGGTTTATTCTTTTCCTTGAGCGAAATCTGAGAAATTAAATTACAATGTGACTTTCTCTATATCATCCAAAGAACTAGCAAGCATGCTCTAAGCAAGAGCTCACTGTGATTGACTCCATGCTAACACGGGGATATCGATTGCCAGGTCTAAATCTAGGCATAAACTAGCCCCTCATCTTTTTTTCTTAAATGACACAAATTATCGCACTTTCCTGTAAACCACCCTTTTAGAACCAATCTAAAGATTGCAGAACTGTTTTGTGTCCCCGTGTTTCTAAATATTTTTGAAACAACTCATATGTATGGGGAGCTCTAACCTGGAAAGTGTGTCAAATGATATGATCATCTCCATCTTGTATCGTGTCTTCTTTCAGTAGGACACATTTTTTCATAATTTTCTGGAATTTGCAAATCATCCATGATCTAGGGAATCTTATGGTTGGTCTAGAACTAGAGTAGGAAGAAGAGGGAACTGTGGGTGGACGGGAGTATATGATAAATAGAAGTTTGACAGCATGGCTAACTTATATTCACCATGTCTTCGTCTTCTCGTTCCTACCATGGCGTGCGCCTAACGCAGGTGAAGACAGTCGTTGCTTGAAAAAACAGCCATTCACGACGCACTGAAGAACTTCATTCCTAGTATCACGTTGACGATGATGTTCAAGACAACACTTTTTTAGATAAAAAATCTTAATGAGATCATGCGGATGTCCCAACCATAAATGACAATTTTGGTCTAAAGTTAAAGAATGCCAAGCAAGGTTATAAGCTTCATAATTAGAGCTCCTTTCTCGTGAGCAAAAATACACGTAATAAAAGAATCCTTTCAAATTTTAATCTCCTTGAGGACACCTCCATAGATCCGTCCCGCACCATGATGAACATAAGTGGCGGAGACAATATTTCCAAATTGGGTGTACATGGCTTAAAATCTTGGTGTTATACTAATCAATTTAAAGATTAACTATGAGTTTTGAGCTCTTCTTCCAAAAGTAATGGTTGTACATCTGTACACCCATGTCCTTTAGTAGCTCCGCCAATGATGAACATCTTTAATCACCGTCTTGCAGTTCGAGCAACAAGCAGATTTTGGATGCCCAGATCCTCCGTAGGGAAAGCACTTCACGACATGCAATAGTTTCAAGTGATGGCAATTCAAATAAGCCATGAATCACCAGTGTCGATGGCCCCAAGTACGTGTCATTGTGATATCAACAGAGCACTGCTGTTGCACAAAGATTTCCTCCACGCGATACACCCGCATCAACATTGAATTTCACACTTCCCTCAGGGCCTCGTCATTTCATTATGTGTGGTCCAATTATCATTTCAGATCTCTGTTGTATTTCCATTACCAATGCGCCTCACAAGACCCCGCTTTATGACATTTGGGAAGGATGATTTACCACTTGGCCCTTCAGGATAGAGGATTCCGGGAAGTATACTACTTCTAAAATTCTTGAACTAAGCGATGTTGGGTTCTCTAGGCTAGGAGTGCCAAACAATATCAAAATCTATGAATCCAAGACCACCCATGTAGCGTGGCCTGGTCATCGTGTCCCATGTCACCCAACACGACTTTCTTTGACCTTGTTTGCTGCCCCATCAGAATGATCGAATCCATGACGTCAAAATGTTCACATAGGCCTCTTGGCAACTTGAAGCAAGACATTGAGTATAAGGGAATTGGTAGTGCCACCGTTTTAATCAGAACATCCTTACCTCTAGAAGACATAGTTTTATCAATTCAACCTTGGACTTTGCTCCACAGACGGTCTTTCAGATATTTAAAAGCCCTATTCTTTGAGTTTCCAACATCAAAAGGCATGCCAAGATACTTCTCACTTGAGTTGCTCATTTGGAATTTGCAAAACATTTTTAACAACCATCCTCACATCATTGGAACATACCTTACTGAAAAATATTGGTGACTTGTCCTTACTAATACGCTGCTCGGATGCTCTCACATAAGATTCCAACAGAAGAGACACTTCATGAGCCCCCTCTCTACTTGCTTTAAAAAACAACAGGCCATCATCTGCAAACAATAAGTGTTTCACCGGCGGGGATGAAGCCACTTTAATACACTGAGATTAGATGAAACTCTGGATTTAAAACGCATGAAAGGGCCTCTGCTTCCAGCAAGAAAAGATAGGGCGAAATCGGATCTTCCTGACGGATTCTTTGTAAAGATTTAAATTCCTCAAGCTTATGTCCATTAAATAATACCGAGAAAGAAACTGACCTGACCATCCCCATGAATATCTACCCAACTCTCCAAGAATCCCAATTTTAACATAATTGCTCTCAAATAACTCCATTCTACCCGGTCATAAGCCTACATCATATCCAATTTCAAAGCATAATGCTTGTGTTTCTAAGCTTTGTTTCTCTTCATAAAATGCAAACATTCATATGCAGCTAAAATATTTATCAGTGCAGGAAAAAAACGGACTGGTCTTTCGAGATGATTTGAGGAAGTACTATCTTCAAGCGATTATATAGCAAAAAACTACCACATTACAGGCTAGGTCAACAAAAAACTACCACTTTTATTAATCTTTCAAAAAACTACCACTTTTTTGGTTCGTTGTTCCAAAAAACCCTAGTCGCTGAACGGTTACATTTTAAGCGCGGTTATGACATGTAGGGCCCGCCCGTCAGGGTTCTGTCAGCCAGAGGCTGACGGCGCGCGTGCTGACGGCCGTTAAGGCGCGCCGTTCCGACCAGGTCAAAGTGACCGAGCCAGCTCCTTCTCTCTCTCACTCGCACTCACTCCCATTCTCTCCCTCGCTCTGTTCTCCCCTGCCCGAGCTCGCCATCGTCGCTGACCACGTCTCTTCCTCGTCGCCGGCAAGGATGCCTTCTTGGAATGATGGGGATGAGAGCTCCGACGACGACATCATGGGTGGCAACCTGATGGGCATGGAGTACTTTGTAAGTATCATCCTCTCCCTCTGCCATTACTTAGGGTTAGGGTTAGGTTTCATTCGATTTGGGATTTAGGGGACCGGATCTGCAACTATGGATGGATTCTTTGGTTTAGCCAGCGCTTGATGGATCTGCAAATATTGGATGGATCCTTTGACTGATTTAGCTTCTACTGTGTGTAGAACACACCTGACACCATCCCTGAGCCACTGTTCTGTGGTGCTCCCATGGAGTTCGTTCCCAAATGCACACTGCACCAGATGATGCCTAGGAAGTGTGTTGCTTTTGAAGGTGCTAACACTGGAAGGAGGTTTTATGGATGCCCTGTTCAGGTGGGTGTGAGTAAGCAGCAGCAGTTTTGCTTCCAATTAGTACTCCATGTCTAGCTGAAGTCATTGCTTGGATAATTGGATAGCTCATATGAAATTAATGTGCACAATTGTTGTTTCATTTGTTGGCAAATGTTATCTGTTTGAACTGAATTAAGTTCTGAATTGGATAGCTCCTTATATCTACAGACTCTGAATTTATAGCTACAAGTGTTGTATGACTGAAGTGAATTCAATTCTGAATTTATAAATGTTGTTTGATTGAACAGGGAGGTGTGAACTGTGGTGTAGTCCAGTGGGTTGATCCTGTCTGACCTGATGTACTTAAGAACTGCCTCCTCAAGCTGTGGGAAATGTTCCATGAGCAAAACCTTGGCAAGATTCAAGACAAGCATGCATATGAGGATGAGGTTGCCAAGTTGAAGAAGGAGCATGGTCAACTTTGCACTGAGTATCATAAAATGGTTGAGGATGTTACCAAGATGTTTGACTGGCAGGATGGTGTTGGCAAGGTGGACTTCCAGAAAGCAATGGATGCTGACAAATTTGAGAAGAAGGAAGAGATAGAGATGGAGATGAAGATGGAGAAGCTTAGGCTAGCAAAGGAGCAGAAGTGTATCCTGCAGGCCCAGGCAGACATAATTCACAACACCAGGAAGGCTATGAAAGAGATCAAAGTGGACAGGGATCTTCTTGCACAAGAGAAGAAAGAGCTGGAGAAAGTTGTTGCTGATCTGCTGAATGCTGGCCATGGGAGCAAGGAAAAGCTTGAGCAAATCAAGGCCATACTGGAGGCTTGAAGATTTGCACAATGGTGGTTAAGTAAGTAAGTTGGCCTACATATATAATAGGCCTTGCAAGATGATGGTAGGAGTATATTTTGTGCAGTCCTATATGAACTGTTTAAGTTATGGTAATGGAGATGGTAACTGGAGTGATGGTAGTCTGTTGAGAACCTATGCTAAGTGTTGCTTATGTTAATTGTTGCACTAGATGCTACTATTCAGAACCTATCTTAAGTAATGCAGTGAAGAACTGTTTTATTTCTTTAGGTTGTTTTCCTGTATCTAGTTATGTTGTGCTATATTACTTTACTGTGGGCCTAAAATCCTTATGTATGCAATGTGGGCCTACTACTGGGCTGTTCTCTTACTCTGCAACCTACCTACCAGCAACCATTACTACTCTATAAAATCCACCCCTTGGCAGAATCCGTACTCAAACCCAAACCCCTGCCTTCTCCCCCCCAGCCGCCAAAGAAAACCCTAGAATCCCAGGGAGCCATGGATCCTGGAGAGGTCATATATGAAGAAGAAGAGGTGCCCAGGGGAGCCAGGCGAAGAGAGGCAGGAAGAGCAACAACCCAAAGGAGGGGGAGAAGGCTACTGGCTGAGAGGATCCTTGCAGCACGCAACCGCAAGGACATGGAGCAGTTCCTGGAGGCATTCCCCATTGGCTCAAACCCTAGTGATGATGATATCATCTACTGGGCAAGGAGGAGGGCAAATTTCCATCCATTTCAGGTTACTAGGCAGAGGTGGACTAGGATTCTCTACCCATGAAGCTGCTGTTATGTTTCTGTGGTCTTAGATCTATCTTTCTATCCATGCCTATCTGATGTGAATCAATCTGTGTATGATGCAATGTATGAATGTGGTGTAAGAAATTTGTTGAATGATCTATCTATGTATCAATGAGTGAATGGTACCCATGAAGATGCTGTTATGTTTCTGTGGTCTTAGATCTATCTTGCTATCCATGCCTATCTGATGTGAATCAATCTGTGTATGATGCAATTTATGAATGTGGTGTAAGAAATTTGTTGAATGATCTATCTATGTATCAATGAGTGAATGGTATATCTATCTAGTGTATGAATGATTTGATTTGGTCAGGTGTGATCTGGTAAGAATTGGTGGATTTTGTGAAAGATTTGATGACGCAAGTAGGGTTAGGTCGATGTCGTGCCACCCTAATTGACCAATATAGGCAAGTAGGGTTTGTTCGATGGCGTGCCACCCTAATTGACCCTATTTAGGCAAGTAGGGTTAGGTCGACGCCGTGCCACCCTAAATGACCCAATATAGCCGAGTAGGGTTTGGTCGACGTCGTGCCACCCTAAATGACCCTATTTAGCAAGTAGGGTTTTGTCGACGCCGTGCCACCCTAATTGACCCTATTTAGGCAAGTAGGGTTTGGTCGATGCCGTGCCACCGTAATTGACCCTATTTAGGCAAGTAGGGTTTGGTCGACGCCGTGCCACCCTAATTGACCCTATTTAGCCGAGTAGGGTTAGGTCGACGCCGTGCCACCCTAAATGACCCTATTTAGCCGAGTAGGGTTAGGTCGACGCCGTGCCACCCTAAATGACCCTATTTAGGCAAGTAGGGTTTGATCGACGCCGTGCCACCCTAATTGACCCTATTTAGGCAAGTAGGGTTTGGTCGACGCCGTGCCACCCTAATTGACCCTATTTAGCCGAGTAGGGTTAGGTCGACGTCGTGCCACCCTAAATGACCCTATTTAGCCGAGTAGGGTTAGGTTGACGCCGTGCCACCCTAAATGACCCTATTTAGGCAAGTAGGGTTTGGTCGACGACGTGCCACCCTAATTGGCCCTATTTAGGCAAGTAGGGTTTGGTCGACGCCGTGCCGCCCTAATTGACCCTATTTAGCCGAGTAGGGTTAGGTCGACGCCGTGCCACCCTAAATGACCCTATTTAGCCGAGTAGGGTTAGGTCGACGCCGTGCCACCCTAATTGATCCAATCATCATCATCTCACAACAACAACAATCATCATCATCTCACAACAACAACAATCATCATCATCTCACAACAACAACAATCATCATCATCTCACAACAACAACAATCATCATCATCATCATCATCTCATAACAACAGTCCACACATAACTTAAGTGCCAAATTCACACATAACTTAAGTGCCAAATTCACACATAACTTAAGTGCCAAATCCACACACAACCTAAGGTACCCAAATCCACACAGAACTTAAGGTAGCAAACATGAAACAAAGCATAGTTGAGCATGCCAAACAAGCACAGTTCATGGCATGACAAATAAAAGTTTTGTAAGCATATTACAACTTAGTCAGTGGTGGTTGCCACTGGCTGTAAAATACTCATCCCACTTGCTTGGGGCCCTCCTCTTCCTCTTTGAGCCAACCCCAGGTTCAGCTGATGTTGATGCTGCCCTTGGAGCATTGAAACCTCTTCCTAGTCTAACTGCTGACCTGGTGTTTTTGGCTGGAGATGATGCACTGGACCTGGTGTTCTTGGCTGGTGCTGAAGATGTGCTCTTTCTCTTTCTTGATGCTGCTGTAGAGACTGCAGTAGCAGTAGCTGATGCTCTTGATGCAGTTTTGGTTACCCTAGTTGGTGCCCTTGGAGGCTGGGCAGCAGCTTGTGTTAGCCCAGTTGTTGTTCTTGCAGCAGTTTGGGTGGCCCTACTTGCTGCTCTTGCACCAGCTTTGGGGGCCCCAGTAGCAACTCTGGCAGGAGCTGAAGCAGCAGGGGCTCTGGATGATCCTGGAGCAGCACTAGGTGGCCTTGTTGGTGCAGAACTTGATGGGTATGATTCCCTGTTTTCCTACACATGAAACACAAGATGATATAGCAGATGCACTTGATACTAGATGCACAAGATGCTATAATATATTGCAAGTACTTAGTTACCTGGTGCATGTTTTTCCTTGTCTGCAACTTAGTCTTAAGTGTGTCTCCACACATTGTCCACCTGTGACCTTGCTTGCTGCAGTTACTGCATGTTATTGTGCTCATTCTAGATGTATCCTTAGGAGCTGGCACTTCAAACTGACCCTTTCTCCTAGCTGTCTGCTTCTTCCCTTTCTTCTCCCTAAATACTGGTGGCTCTATGTCTGGTGTGTTTGTGTTTGGCCAGAATTCTGGCCCAGGAACAGGGTAGATGATGTGCTGGTATGCAGCCTTGTACATTTCCTTCTTAAAGAATGGATGCACATAATGTTCAGGGTGAACTTTGATCTTCTGCATAGCAGCTATTGCATGGTGGCAAGGTGATCCGTTCATGTCCCACCTCCTACAAGAACAGCTCCCTTCATTTAGCTTCACACAGTAAGTGTTCTCTCCACTAGTAACTTGCCAGATGTTGGGACCAGCCATGTCTGCTTCACAATATTTGGCCCATTTCTTGCTCTCTTCAAGCTTCTCCATGTAATGTGGGGTTATTTCCCACCTGCAACCCTCTGTTTTCTCTCTTATGCCCTGGTATTTAACCATTAGTTTGGTCCTCAACCCTTCAAACATGGTCTTAATTGGCTTAGACCTAACATCTAGAATCATCTTGTTGAAAACCTCACTAAGGTTGTTGACAACCAAGTCAGTCTTGCACACATGATCCATTGCATATCTAGCCCAACACTCCTTAGGGATGCCATTCAACCACATGAAAGCTGGTTCACATGCTGCTTTCAAACCAGACATCCAAGCTTTGTGACCATGTTCAGTGTAGGAATAGCTAGCTTTGTCAACCCATTTCTTAAGTTCTTCTGCTCTAAAGCCAGCTGACTGGAAGTTGGCATATATGTGTCTAAGGCAATATCTTTGTGGGGACTGAGGAAATACTTCATTAATTGCCTTAAGAAGACCCTGTTGTTTGATTTCATAAGCAACAAATAAGATAAGTACAGCAGCATGTCTATGTGCATTGGTCAGATTTATGTAAGGCATAGAAAATACCTTCTGTCTGTCAGATATGATGGTGTAGTTCCCAAATTTGTTACTAGTGCCAATGCACACTCTAAGCTGGTTAAGAAACCAGGTCCAGCTGTCACCATCCTCTTTGTCAACCACCCCAAAAGCAATAGGGAATATATTGTTGTTCCCATCTCTCCCTGTTGCTGCCAATATCTGTTGACCTGTGGATAATTTGATGAAGCAACCATCTAGTCCTGCATAAACAGTGATATTTAGGGTCAAATGAAATAACTATGTCCAATAGTTAAATTTGAGAAAGAAGTACAAACTGAAATTTACCTATGAAAGGCCTACAACCACTAAGGAATCCATCCTTTGATGCCTGCAGGCAGTAGAACATGTACTTGAACCTTGGTGTGGGTGCTGGGTTCAAAGGATCCTCAAAAGTGGTCACTATGCATCTGCTTCCAGGGTTTGTGTCAAGCACACATTGTAGGTAGTCCCTCAACCTGAGATACTGGTCTCTATGATCACCTTGCACAACATCAACAGCCATGACTCTTGCCCTATAGGCCAAACTCCTAGGAACATGCACCCCAAACTTCTTCTTTGTATGTTTGAGAATTGTCTCCACACCAGCCCTTACATTTGATCTAATTGTGTCCTCCACAGCTTCTGCAACCCACTGTGCAGTGACCTTGGTACTCTCTCCACTAGCTCCACAAGTGTGATCCAGGTGGCACTTCTTGATTGTGAATGTATCTTCATGGGCTACTTTGGAGGCAGTCATGAAAAATTCACAACCATTTTTCCTGTCTGGGCACCAAACAATAACCGTTGTTGGTTCATTCCTATGGTACTGAAAGTTTCTCAAAGTCCTAACATGATAATTTCTCAATGCCTTTCTGAACTCATACACATTGGTAAAGCAAAGATCCTTGCACAACTGCTCATGTGCATCAGGTAGTAGTGGGTCATACCATGTCCTCTCTTTCTTCTTCTTCAATCTTCTCTTCCTTCCAGAAGGTAGTATAGGAACCTCTCCATCTGAATCAGAAATGCCAACATCACCAGGGAAGCAAAATTCATCAGGTTTAGGTACAAAATCTTGAAACTTGGGGATCTCTGGCTCACTGTGAGCTCTGGAAGTAGGCCCTGGGTTTACTGCTGCTCTTCTAACAGGCTTAAGTTTCTTAGGCCTGCCTTTTGCCACCATTGTCTCCTCTCCACTATCAGCCTCTTCCTCCTCCTGCCAAAACTCTGAAACATCACTATCCCCTTCAAACTCTGGTCTGTCTTGTGCAGCATATGTTTCTTCTTCATTGACAACATTTTCTTCACCTCTCTTCCAAGCCTTGTAAGACATCTTTATCCCTCTGTAATCTCCCCTATCAATCTCAAAGTCTGAGGATGATTTGTCAATATCATCATCTTGTACACCAGCAGTTCCATCCTCACCACCAGCACCTCCATCCTCACCAACATCATCTCCATCATCACCACCAGGAGCTTCTGCCATGTTCAAGTTGCAGCTCTGCTGTGTGTTCAGATTAACTTCAAGAGGATGAACAACTCCATCTTGTGACAGACTTAACACAAAACCAGGGCCCCTCAATGGACTGCCAATTGGAACTTGTTCTTCATAAGCATTCTGAGCCCTGTTAAATTCAACATCTCTATCTTCATTTGCCTTGGCCACTATGATATTCAAAACTGTGAAATCAGAGTGGTCTAACATTTCTTCAACTGCATCTTCACTGTCCAGAAGCAATAAACCATCCTGTCCAATTCCTACTTCTTTTACCCAGTACATGTAGTCATCTGACCCATAGCCTTCAGTTTCAGTCAGTGCTATCAAGTTGAGAAAAGTGATGTCTGACAGAGAGAACCTTCTTTCCATGTTATCTCTGCCCTGGAAATGCAGCCTCACCTCCCAAATGTCATCATCCAGCCTGCATTACATAATGTGTTAATTCAAAACCCTTTGTAACTTGTACACTATTTTTAGACATAACTAAATAAGTGTCTTTTGCTATAAACATAACTGAATAAGTGACTAAAAACTACAGTAATGCATCTGCAACTGGGTACAAATGCTCTTCTCTGAATCCACAATGCTTTTCTGAAATCACTACTGCCTCAGTACTGCATCAATACTACATCTAGCAACGCCATCAGTGCAAAATCCAACTACTGCATCCAACTAACTACTCTGAATCAGTTAAGCATCCAACTAAGTACATGTTCTAAGATGAAATGCTGCTGCATTAACCTAGGGTTTGGTCAAAAGCCCACTAAACATTGCCTGAACTGTGTAGTAACCTAGCACTAATGAATCCACTAGGGTTTGTTCAAGGAGATGATGAAGAGAATAAAAAAAATACTTACTCAACCCCTCCAAATGCCGACGCCCAGCGGTGGGAGTTGGTCGGATCCGCGGCGACAGAGCTAGCAAGAGTCCTGGCCGCTCTGTACTCAAGTGAGAATTGTTGATTCTCCGACGGCTGCGTTGTGAAGCTGCCGCTGCCCAGCCAGTTATCCACTTCCGAATATTCTCCGCCGCCATCCCCCGTTCCACCTCCCCCCCCGTAGAGTGGCCGCCGTCGATTGGTTTCGCCGCCGCCGCCACCATCGCCCTATGCAGGAGAGGGAGAGCGCGTGAGAGAGAGGGGGAGGGGGGAAACAGAGCAGCCGGCTCGGTCACTTTGACCTGGTCGGAACGGTGCGCCCTAACGGCCGTCAGCACGCGCGCCGTCAGCCTCTGGCCGACAGAACCCTGACGGGCGGGCCCTACATGTCATAACCGCGCTTAAAATGTAACCGTTCAACGACTAGGGTTTTTTGGAACAGCGAACCAAAAAAGTGGTAGTTTTTTGAAAGATTAATAAAAGTGGTAGTTTTTTGTTGACCTAGCCTGTAATGTGGTAGTTTTGTGCTATATACTCTTCTTCAAGCGGTTGACAATGACCTTAGAAACCAGTTTATAAAAAATATTGCACAAACTAATTGGGTGAAACTGCGAGAGCAACGTGAGATTTTTTTTTTACCTTGGGGATAAGGACGAGAATCATATTGTTTATATCTTCCGCACTTTCCAATCCTCCACCAATCTGGAGCACAACCTTAGCTACCCCTTCACTGCATGTGTCCCAATACCTCTAAAAAAATTGTGCAGGAAAGCTGCCCGGTCCCAGAGCTTTTGTTGGGGCCATTTGAAACAATGCATGCTTAAATTCCTCAACAGTGTAAGGGGCCGTTAAAGATTTATTCATTTGATCATTAACTTTCCATGGAAAAGTATCCAACACATCATGCATATTCGAAACCCCTTCTAAAGTATAAAGATTGTTATAGAAAACATTAGTCATATTGTTTATTACCTCAATATCATCTATTGGATTTCCATCTTCCTTTCACCAATGATTTTTATCAAATTCTTTCTTCGATTCATACTCGCTCTCTAGTAGAAATATCGAGTATTTTTGTCGCCCACACTTTACCATTCCACCCTCGAGCATTGCTTCCACATTACTTCTTCGGTTCTTACTTGTGATATAATTCCTCATTTATTTTAATCTTCCTATGCGAAGATCCAACATGTCGAGGAACATTGTGCTCTCTCTCTCTCTCTCTCTCTCTCTCTAGCGTGCTTTTTCTAACACTGTCGGATGTGTTCATGTCCCAGCTGGTGAGAGATCCTGCGAGAGCAGAGATTTTTGATGAGACGATGTAAGACAACAAACACAAAGTTATACTCCCTCCGTTCCTTTGTATAAGGTTCATTTTTTTGGGCGTAGTGACCACAACACAGAATTGAGAAGAATGTTGGACGAAAATATCCTGAACTAATCAGGTGGTTAGCAGCTTAATTACCGGCAACTAAATAACCAGTGACCTAATAACATGCAACTAAATCCTGCTGCATCAGAATAAAATCAATCACTAGGATGGGGGACAGAGAAATGTGAGTGCATGCAATGAGGGAGAGAGATTCTTTTTTACTACCTTCCAATTGGGGATCACGTGCTCCTTTTTATGGAAGACACCCTTTGGATGGTAGAGGGGCACAAACGAAAAACTGAAGGGAAAAGAGAAATAAACCTTAAATTGTGGAATTTTGTGAAAATTAAATACATCTTATTTAGATAAAAACACACCTTTTTTACATCTTTTTTAGATTAAAAAACACACCTTTTTGACAAATAAAGGTGTTTTTATTTTTCAAGAAAAATGTATTATCTACCTTTTTTTTAGACACCCTTTACAAGGAAAAACAGAGGGAGTAAGACTTTGCCCGAAAAGCGCCGGCACTGGCACACCGGCCCAGTGCGGCTGGAAAACCCTATGCGCCGCTCATTGCATCAAAATGTCGACGCAACGCACACGCGATACCCCGCATCGCTAGCAATGGGCCGGCCCATTATACCAGAGCTCGCCAGCCGGTTTTGCGAACCTTCTAGAAGGTTCCCTGAACCGTTTTTTTCCTTTTTGACCGGTTTTCCAGTTTCTTCTTGGGTTTTCTTGTTTTCTGTTCTTTCGTTTTATTTTTTCCGTTTTTCTGTTTCTTTTTCTTCTTTCTTTTCCTTTTTTCACTTTTCTGTTTGTTTTTTCGTTTTTTTCATTTTTTTCATTTTTTTCGTTTTTTTCGAAAATTGTTCGGAAAGTTCAAAATTTGTTCGTGTTTCTAAAAAACGTTCAAAATTTCAAAAAAAATGTTTGTGTTTTAAAAAATTGTTCATAAATTCAAAAAATGTTCGCATTTTTCAAAAATTGTTTGGGCATTTCAAAAAATGTTCTTGTTTTACAAAAATTGTTTGGAATGTTTTTGTTCAAAATTTTCACAATTTTTCAAAAATGTTTCTGTTTTAAAAAATTGTTCACAAATTCCAAAATTTGTTCATGCTTTCACTTTTTTCAGGAGTTTCAAATATTGTTCCAATTTCAAATATTGTTCACAAGTTTAAAAAATCGTGTTTGCAAATTTTGTTCAGGAATTTCAAAATATGTTCACGTTTCCAAATTTTGTACTGGAATTTCGAAAAATGTTCCGTTTTCAAAAATATTGTTCAAGATTTGCAAAACTGTTCGCATCTTTAAATTTTGTTCACAAATCTGAAAAATGTTCATGTTTTCAAAATTTGTTCATATTTTTCAAAAAAGTTCAAAAACTTGGAAATTTGTTCACTTATTCAAAAAATGTTCGGGATTTCAAAAATTGTTCATGTTTTCAGTTTTTTTTTCGTTTTTACAAAATTTACTCTCTTTTTTTAGAATTTTTTTTGTATTTTCAAAATTTGTTCTTGTTTTTTAAAAAAATGTTCGGGATTTTCAAAAATTGTTCATGTTTTCAGTTTTTTTTTCGTTTTTACAAAATTTACTCTCTTTTTGTATAATTTTTTTTGTATTTTCAAAATTTGTTCTTGTTTTTTAAAAAAATGTTCGGGATTTTCAAAAATTGTTTATATTTTAAAAAAAAAATCGGAATTTCAAAAATTGTTCATTTTTCTTTATGCTTTTCGAAAAATGTTTGGAATTATAAAATTTGTTCACGTTTTTGTTCGTGCTTTTAAAAAAAAGTTCGCGTTTTGAAATTCTGAACCCATGAACATTTTTTTGAAATCCCGTACAATTTTGAAAAATGCTAATATTTTTTTAAAATTTATGAACAAAATTTGAAAAAAGTATATTTTTTGAATTTTGGAACAATGTTTCAAAAGCACGAACATTTTTTGAAAAAGAAAAAGAAACAAAAAACGAAAAATGAAAAAGAAACAAAAAACGAAAAGAAAAAAGGGAAAAGAAAAAGATCAGGTTCGGTTCGCTACAGCCCGGTTCGGTCGCTACAGGATCCGGTCAGGTTCGCTACAGCCTGGTTTGGTTGCTACAGTACCAGATCTCGCTCGCTACGCCTGCGCCAGTGGGCCGGCCCAGGCGGCAGCCGTCTGTGTGCGTCGCCCCGCCAATCTGCCGCAGAGAGCGGCAGATAGGAGTTCCCAGTGCGGCTTGTGCGGCCCCCTCCTCTCCTCTCTGGTGGGCCGGCAGTTCCGTAATAGTAACCTCCAAAACGTAACCAAACGAACAAGCGCGCTCGGCGTGTGTCCCTCTCCGATAAAGATCTTTCTTTCCGGCATGGAAATGCTCTTTTCCATCTTTTCTTTTTTTTTTTTTTTTTGCGGGGAGTGCTCTTTTCCATCTACAAAACAAGAAAACAAAACGTACTTTTCAGTGCAGTGCCGACCTGAAGCAGTCAGCCAGGATCCACAAATGTTACATCACGGGATAAACGCTAGCTACAGTGCTGTTTCTAGCTACGTCTCCGTGCCTGATATTTTCGTCTTCACGAAAGAGAAAATATCCTCCGTGCGCTTTTATCCCGAGCTACTGACACATAAGCAGGATTTTTTTTATCTCGATTTCCATTTTCCAAACGCGGCAACATCTTCGCCAGCGTTTTGCGCCTGCCCAGAAGAACATATAAGTATTTGCACATCCCGCCGTGCTAGCCAGCAAGCATTCCTACCTAGCTCTCCCATCAAGCACCACGTACATCACCAGGCTCAAGGCTCAGGCTGGCAGCTGCTTGCTCCCGGCTCAGGAGGGAGGAGGCGATGGGAAAGGAGCGGGAGGTGTCGATGGTGGCCGTGCTGGAGGCGTGGCGCAGCACGAGCGCGGCCATCACGTCGTGGTGCCTGTCGGCGCTGTGGAGCGGGCTCAGGCGAAGGCACCGGCGGACGGCCTACGCCCTCGGAGCCGGTGGGCTCAAGCTCAACTACGACGCGCTCAGCTACGCCCAGAACTTCGACGACGGGAGCCGTCCCGGCGATTGCGAGCCCGACTTCACGGCCAGGTTCGCGCCCGCTGGAGCGCGGAGGCCGTCGGTTTCGGTCACTTGTCCTTAGGAGAGCTAGCTCATCGCTGTCTGTAGTTCCGGCCCGGCGTACGTATGTGGTGGTATTGTTGCTACCTTCCAATCATCTCTCTCTCGCGTGCGTGTGTAGTTACTCATGGTAGTAAACTAGTAATCGAGGTTATGCTAAGTCTATATATCGTGGATGGATGGGTGTACAAGTATTTAGAGTGGAGGAATGAAGTATTGTTTGCTGGATGGCACATGGCAGTACATGCATGGGACTACTTTGGGAATATGGTGCTAGGTGCGTTACTAACGAGTCGTAGTCGTAGACGCGCCGATGTCGCCGCTTCCAGTAGCCGCTCCCATACTGGAGACCCTTGAGATGTAGTGGTCGCCGTTGAACACTTGAATCGATCTGAAGAATCTGACCAAAATACACTCTACTCTCTATTGAATTGAATGGAGCGCACAGATTCTAAAATGAATAGACTTGATAGTTCGCTCTCAGTTTCGGAATTATAACAATATGGGAGTTAGTGCGTCTCCCATAAAGTTTTCATTTAAAATAACTGGGAGTTGCACTTGCACAGATGAAATGTTAACGTTAAACAGTTCAGCGACACTTTTCCCCCCTGTAAGAACACAAACCAGGATACAATTATATTCACATGTCCTCCCGCAAGGAAATTTACATCTCAAGTTTGCTCATGATACAAAATTCCTGTTGCCTACATGTTGTGTTTCTACTAGAAAAAAGGTTAAATACCAACTGTGGTTTTCTAATGTCTATGTATCCAAAAATGATGTACACTAGATTGTTACAAGACCTTCAAAGGATAGTTTGTAACCACAAAACTACAACAATACTTTACTCAGGCCATCCCAGATGTTAGCTCATGGGATCGACCCAGAAATTCCACCGGGGTTGCAGCGAGTCCTCCCCTTCAATGATCAAACGCTGCTTGCATGAAGCTCTTGTTCAGGAAACATAATTGTTTTGAGAAACTCGTAGGATGTGAAAAATAGCGCCCCTTGGGATACATACATAAGCAGCCTTGGACTTAATCCCCTGGAAACAAAGATGTCGAGTGATAATTTGCATGCTTGCAGTAAGAATGACACGGATGGGTACGAATTTACATCCAATAACATGGTAAGTCTGTACTATCATGTATAAATGATTGTACCTGTAAAGACCTCGCAGCCCTTCTTGCTCAAAAATGTGTGCAAGGGCATGAAGAACCCCTTCATACTTTCTAACAGGGCTGAGTGCCTAATGAACAATTTTATTTTCAGAATTAGTCCCGCAGCAACTATTAATTTAGTTTTGAAGAATTGAAGGCAAACAAGCGGTCAGAACTGATAGAGAAAACAAAGACCTAACCATGCTTTTCCATCTCAACAAGTTTCACTATAATGAAACAGAAAAAAAGACAAGCTTTTGTTTTTCGATCTTGGGACTCTGGAAAAAGTTTATTTTTCAATATCGAACTCTGAAATCATTAGAATGCAACCTAAAACTATGAATCAGTCCACTTTTCACCCTCTGCACTCTGGTGATTTTGCAAATGGTTTTTGGTGTTGTGCATGCCACGTGGCCACAACCTCCTCACTGCCATGTATCAATTCCAGTTTCTGATCCGTTTGTAACAAATTTCATCCACTCATAACCGAATTGTTGTGAATTTGTTATCCAAATAATAATTTTGTTCTTGATTGTTTGTTTGCCAAAGTGTGTGGTTGTTCATGGAGTGACATGGACAACTGGAAGAGCTCCAAACAGACTTCATTTCAGAACGAGGAATCTTCCTACAAACACAAATGTGCTCAATAATGGCTATACTACCTCTGCCTAGGAAAACTAGAGTCGTCCTACAAAAATGTGGTTCCGATCCCTCCGGTGATTCCAAGCCGTTTCAATATACGATTTTTATCTGGTCCCTAATTTATTTATTATCCACTTTTTATCCAAGTCACACAAAACCTCTAACAGGAATAATCTGAGACTAAAAAGTGGACTGTTTTGATAGATAATTTGAGATTGCAATTAGATAGTTTTAGGGTTCAGGGTTAAAAAGTGAAACTTTTGCCAGAGTTTGATGTTGAGAGGTGAACTTTTTCCATTAAGTAACCAATCAAAATCAACAATACTATAATTGGAAGTTACTTGTACACTGATATAGTGAGATATACAAACTGGGAATGTGGCATAAGCAAGTTTTTTCTTTCTTTTGAGTAAAAGGGTTTCCCCAAATTTGTGGCATAAGCATGTGTTGCACCTGTAACTGTACTCGTGTCTTCACAACATCGAACGGAGTCGTAAACAGAGCAGCAGTTGACCCTGCAAAACCTCCACATAAGAGCTGCAATGCAAACGGAAAAAAGGAGTTTAACACACTAAAATTCGGAATTTGTAGTTGAATTAAGCTCGACCTGAAGTATTTACATTTATGTCTAAGGTAAGTGGAATCAATGGAAAACTGAATTTAGTGATGAAAATAGGCCAATCAGTACCGGTTCAATACTGAATAATGAAACACATAAATAAGATGGTGTAACAAGTTGAGGTTCAGGAACTAACCGTCTGGCCAGAACTGAGTTTAGTTTTAGCAGGTGACGCATTCAACAGGAACTGCTTCAGACTTTCATAGGCATAAAACTGCAAATTCCAAAAGATGTGAACACCAAAATGAAACAGCAAAACAGCTGAAGAATTAAAATCAGTAATGTTAAATTCCGACGTCAGATTTTTAACCATGGCAAATCTGACGCTTTTGATGGCAAATTACGTTGTTGGGAGCATGGCACTTCCTTCACCAAACATGGCAAATCCTTGCCATGCTCGGGTTTTTGCCAGGACTTGCCATGTCTGCTGAAAGAATTTGCCATGCTTCCAACAACATAATTTGCCATAAAAAACGTTGATTTGCCATGGTTAAAAATTTGATGTCAGATTCGTATGAAAATCCATTAAAATTTATGACTAGGGTGTAATTGTTTGTATTTCAGGATACCTTCACTATCGAATGTGGAATATTTCTGCAAAGAACAGCCCCCCATCCAGCATATAACGAAGCAATGCCACCCCTTTGAAGACATCCAACCAAAGCCTTCCTGATGACATGAAACTCTTATTAGGGCTGAAGAAGAATATGGTGAACTGCGGGCAATGGTGCCAAATAATTTCAACAAGCAAGGTAGAGGCAGGTTATTGTCATTTTTTCAGAAGGGCAGGTTATTTTCAGGATGCAGAACTAGGACTGATAAACTGTATGCTTTTGTCATTCCTTATTATTTATCAGCAATTCTAAATAAAAAAAAAACTGAATGAACAACCCAAGAAGAGGCATGGAAATTAAATACCAGCAATTCTGATACTGTGAACCCACTTGCATCTGTTGTTTTATGCATTCGCTTGGTGTAAAAATAAAGGATGTTGCAATACTAGAACAACCACCCGCAGCACAATGAGCAATTGAATGACAGTCCTGTAGAGATGTCAATGTAATAACACAGTATAAGATTAAAGTGTGTACGAAAGTAAAACTAATTGGATATCAGTTGTAAAATAAAACTGAAATCACCTTTGGCACAGTAGGCAGAAGAGCTCCCTTTACTATTTCGTAAGTTAAGGTATAAATAGCTGAAATTGGTGCAGAAGAAACAATTTTGCTAGCAAGCCCTCCATAAAGTCCCAAGACACCTGTAGAAAAATATTTGTCAAGCATGAAAATTTATAGTAATTAATGTTTGACAATAGGAAAAGGTACATGGAAATACGATAAACTTGTTGCTAGCATCTCAGTGTGTGTAAATACATCCAAAATTTTACCTCTCTCAACAAGGGTACGTCTTAGTATGTGGTAGAATGAACTTTGTCCAGAACTGTTAGCCTGAATAATGGTTTTCACCGTATCAACTGGATGCAGAGAGATACTGACAACTGTCCCAGCTATTGCTCCTGCTGCAGCATGCTTGTTCGCAGCAACGGCACCATGAAATCGATGCCCCAAGGATGATTCAAACTCTGACGAGTGCTTGTCTACAAGCTGAGACATATCTTCCCCGTAGGCATATTGGTGTACATTTGGTGGGTTAACAATAGCATCACCAACCAGACAAGATGTGCATGTCAAGCCTTCAGGCCGAATATGTTCACATGTGCTGGAAATCTGATTTTCCAGCATTATCCTAGCCTCTTTGCAAACCACCACCTGCTCTGATGAACAAGCTGACATATTGGAATATTCTCTAGAAACGTCTGCATTTGATCCATCATCGTGTAGAGAATTTTCACAGGCATGCGTGATGTTATCCTCCTCACTTGAGCTTGTGCAATGCTCAGCTGGCATGTCTCCTGTTTGACTGCAATAGTTATCACCCCTTCTGAAGCAGTCATCCTCCTTGATGTCCATACTTCTGGAAGTAGCATAAGCTCCTATCTTTCTGGTTTGCATTTGGTATATATTTTGATATTGCAAAAAATGCATGTTCCCAAGTTTACTGGTAAGATGCATATGTCTCCATGTGGAAGAAGCACCGACCATGTTGCTGCGTGATGTAAGCATTAACATCTTCTTCATCAATCTAAGATCTTCATGAATTGATTTTGATGTTGATAAACAGGTTTGAGAGTTGAGGCCAGCGGAGCTTTCAGTACAGCAAGATGTCAATGCGCGTCCTTCTCGGTCCCTAGTAAAGCACACAGGGTCTTCCTTGTGCAAAATATCCTCGCTCACAGATCTTTGATCTGTTGTGCCAGAAGATTCTGTGTGGCCAACAAGATTCCAGATCCCTGCCAATGCAGATACTAACTGAGGAGTAGTGAATAGTCTATCAGTATGTCTGCTGCCTGATTGAGCACTTTGTGATTGATTGGCACCACGATCCTTTGAAAGAAATGCATCTCGATCAACAACTTGATGCTTATCTAATGGAAGCCGATGGTAATTAATTGTTGATTTTCGAGCTTTTGAAGCTCTACGATTTGAGCTCATCTTCGACAAGCATGCAGCAAAGGTAGCCGTTCCTTCATGAAGAAGAAGTCAGCTAATCATCTGACTGAGACCTGCAAGAGGCAGGAAGCGGAAAAGGCAAAATTAGCATAGCAAAACAGCTCTCATATGGTACTAAGCAAAGAGTATGTTTCATGGGAGATCATCTGACTAGACCTTTGAGCTAGGTACTAACAATAGCGCCTAAGCCCAAAGAGCACCACATTGCATTGCAGTACTCACTTCAGGAGCGAACGATTAGCAATTGGACCGTGGTATAAGTGTCGCTAAATACGGCTGACGCCTTATGCCTTTTACCCGATGCGAATTTGAGACAACACCACGAGCGGTAACTGCCAAGCTCCAACCCCATAGTGCTCCATTTCGCGAGACATGTCGTAGGACAGACTCCGAATCTGTTAACTCGCAAGCTGTAATCTCTGGTCCTAACAGACGTTTCGTCGAACAGCTTGCGTGCGCGGAGACACGCACCCGATTCGATCCGAGCGGACGAAAGGAATGCCCTCCGAAGGTAGTACCTAGTGTTCTGCGCGAGTCCGGGAGGGTCAAGAGCTTGTCTTACCTTGCGGTGGCTGGACAGGAGCTCAGCTCCCGATGCCCGATGGCGGCTTCGCAATAGTTCGCGCTTCACGGGAGGGGGAGGGGAGGAGGAGGAGGAGGAGGAGGGGGGGAGGTACGACGACCTAGTCCCCGCCGCTTCTCCGCCCCCCTCTGGCTCCACGAGCTTGCGAGGCGGAGAGGTTACGGGCGCGGCGTCATGGGAGCTTGGGCTTCCAGGTCCATCTCCATGGATTTTCTGGCTGTTTCGAGGCTGCCGCTGTGCCGCTCACCGATGTGCGGCCGCAGCCAGCAGCGTCAATCGGGCAACCAGACAAACGTGGGCACGCTGCGCCTTTATTCTTTGGGTCCCCAAACGTGTCTGCGCCGTTCGATGCAAAGTGCACGGTCAAACTATAAAGGCCCTAAAAAAGATTAATCACCCCTCATAAAAACAACAAAAAACGAAAATGTTAAAAATCTAACACCAGATTTTAGCGTTTCCGAGTGAAAGCCATCAGGCACATCGAATCCCACGCGCAAATCCTGTTCTCGCTTCCACGCACCCCTCCAAGCGAACCGTAATAAGCTACTAATTCTATTATCTGGTGATACCATCCTTCAGTATGATGTTGAATAATTACGAAAGTGCTCCACACACGACAGCATGTGGCCGATCTATGCACGACAAAAAATCCAATGGACAGAGTGTGGGCTGTGGGCGAGATTCCCTGGCTAGGATTCATCGTCGTGCGCTGGTCGTCCAAATTCCGTCGTCCGCCTAGCAGTGCTCGAATAATTATGCATGTACTTCAGTTTTATATGACAATCAATTGTCATAATCTTTGTTGATGTCATCTGCTTCCGAGGTTTGCTCATGTCATGATCATTGTATGTACTAAAATGGTTTCGTTCAAGATGGCAATCTGAGCGAACACATTCGAGTGACAATTTTAATTTTCGGAGAATGACACTTTTCACTTTTTTTCCTTGATGTCGCATGGCAATTTCCTTCGGTCAGCATGGCAAAATCCTAAGTATGACAATTTTTATCATTTCTTTTAGGCTGGTAGTTCTCCATGTTGCAATCATGACAATTTTTCTGAAAACGCATGGCAAATACTCTAATGCAGTATGCCAAAATTTTGACAATCTTCTATACAACATGGCAATTTTTACTTTGACAAATCCTTATACAAAGGCATGGCACTTCCGGGGCGTTAGCTGGAAGTGTACACATGCGTTTTATAGCAAGCAAAAATGTTCTTCGTTTCTACCATAATATAAGATGATATTACAGCCTTATATTATGGGATGGAGAGGGTAACATTTAGATAGGTACTCCCTCCTGAATATAAGGTGTATCGATTTTCAAGTAAGTCAAATTTGTGTATGTTTGATCAAGATTATATAGAATAAAATATCAACATCTACAATACAAAATAAATAAAATATGAAAATACTTTTAGTGATAGATGTAATGATAAAAATTTGGAACAGTGGTATTGATTTTTTTTTCTAAAACTTGATCAAACGTGTACATGTTTGGCTTTTTTAAAAACTAATACACCTCCAACTAAAAAAACCAATACACCTTATATTTCGAAATGAAATGAGTATATCTCAAAAGCGAATTCAGCATGACACGACTCTCCGTCGCACGCAGCAAGCAGCAACCCTACAGGCTTTCCAAAAAAAAAAAGCAGCAACCCTGCAGGGAGAAAAGAGGAGCCGAAACTCGTTTATAAAAGTGGGGACAACTGCTCTCTGGATATTTCCTTTCTATTCATTTTTCTTAATTATATAATCTGAATGTTACTGCTGGAATTTTTTTATTAATCCAAACAAAAGCTTATCTTATATCCTCCAAACTACGTATGCACTGGTACAGTTACATCTTTCACGGCCACAGCTCAAAGAGCTCGACACATTTTGATAGAAACGGCGAGAAGCGCTGACGAGATCTTCTCCAAATCCAAAGAAGGAAAAGAAACGCAGCGACGGGCGTTTTCAGTTTCCACTGATCATTCTTTCGCTGTCCATTGGTTGGAGCGGGTGCAGAGGAAGAAGAACCTCCTCCACGGCACGCACGGCAGCGTGATGTTCAGGAAGGGCGTGTGCACCACGTGCGGCCGCCTCGGCGGCACGCCGCGCACTGCCGGCGCTCTCCCGGCTGCTCCGGGCCTGCGCCGGAGAGGAACTTGAGGCCGAGCTTGAGCTCCCCCTTGTAGGTGCCGTCCCGGAGCACGATGTTGTACGGGGCGGGCTTCATCTGCAGGAACTCCCTCTCGCTGCCCTCCCTGATGATCTCGCCCACATGCAGCCTGCAATGCAGTGCACAAGGTCGTCGGACCGGGCACGATGGATATATAGAGTTTTTCGCACGTAGTAGTACATACCTAATTTCGCCGACCAGAGTGTCTTCGGCGAACTTGTCCCTCTCCATGATCTTGAGCGTGACCTTGGCCAGCTCCCTGCACTCGCGGGGCGACAGCGGGAACCTGAACTTCTCGTTCCACCAGATTCTCCTGTGTTTACCTGGGCATGAAATCACGAACATCCTTACAGGCTTCGATCGATGCTGTTAGTAATAATTTGCATCGGAGAAGAATGATCACCGTGTGTGATTTTACTGGCGCGGAGCTGGTCGCCGCATTGGATGGTCACGTAGTATCTTTGCGGTCCTGCAGGCGGAACTCAACGGTGATCACGGTGATCTAGATATACCACGAGATTGCAGCTTCTGATGCGGGATGGTGACCACGGACCTAGGTGATGGTGCGCATGCTTCAGGCCCACGGCGCTGACCAGCAGAAGTTCCAGGACTCCGTGCGTCGTCTCCATGGAAAGGGGCAAGACAACACAAACGCACCAGGCCAACATATATATTTGCATCGTGTAACTCTCCTAGACAGATCTGTTAATGGAGTAGTACGGGAGTTCCATTGGACGCATTAATTACAAGAAACGCTTAACGCACTAATTTAAGAGCCCAAGTTGAACACAAAGTTTTCTAAGGCGGGTCACAGTAAAAAGTAACTTAGATTAGTATAAAGGTTTAAAAAAGACTTAGATTAGTAACCAGGGGGCAGAGCCAGGATTTGGACATAGGGGGGCGAAGGAGACATGATAGACTATTTTAAAAATACCAGGCACAGCGTCTTTTAAAGAAAGTAGAATAAAAACGAAGATAACATGAAGTGTCTAAGGCTCATGATCTCTTTGTTATTGCTGGTAAAATCATAGATAAGAAAGGATAATTAGTTAATAATCTTATGCCATTTGATAAATATATGATCTTTGTCTTCTACTAAGTAAATTGTATAGCTTATCAGTAAAAATGTAAATAAAGTAATCAATCCTAATTCTTAAGAGTAGAGCTTGTATATAGATGTACCTTGATTAGGTTAAGAATGAGTAGACATAATTAACGAACAACGATAGGATGCCCAGATGCCGCGGCGGGGCGGCACTGTGAGCGCAAGCAATCCAGTTAGTACGTATGAAATCCAGCACGGCAGCCATCATCCTTGAAGGGCCACGGAGATTGAAAAGTGATTGATGCATTAGATTGCCTTTTAGGCTTCAGATCGTGTATATGTCGTACCTTCAGGTTTCACCAGACTGGAAAGAACCAGAAATCGATCAATTCAGGCGGTAGTTTCCCTCCCAGGCGAGCGGCGGCAGGCGAGACGGCGGCGGCCCTGGCGAGCGGCGGCAGGGGAGACGGCGGCTGCCCTGGCAAACTAAGGGTGTGTTTGGTTGTTATCACCAGTTAGAACGTCATGGGTCCGACCCATTCCCGCGGCCCATTCCCGCGTTTTGTTAGTCGAATGAATCAGAACCCACCCGTCCCAGGAAAGGGAATATTCGCTCATTATCCCGAACCGAGGCATACCTCGAAATCGACCGGATGACAGGGAACGAGCCCTCATTCCCCTCGCCCCGCACCCGTACCCTATCCTCTCGCTACTCCCTGGACTAGCGCCGCCACCCTCCCGCATCTCCCTCTCTCTCGATCTGCCTTCTCCATCCCTCCCCGGCGCCGGCCTCACCTTCCTCCCGTCGTCTCCTCCGTGATGGCGCGCATCTGCACCTTGGCGGCGACCTAGCAGCAGCGACGAAGCAGTTTGGCCGCGACCTAGCAGCAGCGACGAAGCAGCGGGGCGGCTACCACGCAGCGGGGCGGCGAGAGAGGAGTGAGCGACCGGAGGTGCTGCAGCAAGGTCTGGATCGGCAGCTAGCAGCGGAGGCAAGGTACGGTTTCCACTACCCCTTTGTATATCTCTGAATATGTTCATGTTTGGGCAGATTTTATTTCCTGTGTGTGCCATGTTCCTCCTCAATTTGTTTCATATATATGTGCTTCTGTGTAGTACCCAGATCCATGGTTACCCAATTTTTATTTCAATATGTGCTGCTGTGTACAACCTAGATCCATGTTTACAAGTCATTGCTAGCCATATTTTTTATAGTATGCATCACTTGTAGATGGTCAGCAAGATGAACAAAAGAAAAAGGATGGCTAAGGGAGCCGCTGTTTTTGTTGCACTAGCTGCAATGGCAGTCATTGTTCGGGCTATAATAAGGAAGAGGAGACCACGTATTACCTATGGCCCAATGTATGAAAGAGATCGAATCAGATTTGATTATCTAAACTAAAAAAATTGGCAAAGCGATGTGTTATGCAAAAACATGCTAAGGTTTGAAAGAGCTGCATTCTTTCGCTTGTGTGGCATATTGAGGGATCGCAATTTGCTAGAAGACAGTCCACATCTTAGTGTGGAGCAACAATTGGCAATGTTTTTGCATACAATTGGTCATAACCTTTGGAATAGGGTTATTTCAGCCAATTTTGGTAGATCATACGGCACAACCAGCATCTATTTTAGAAAGGCTCTTCATGCCATAGGCGAGCTTTGTAATGATTATATAAGGCCACCATCAATGGAAACCCCCGCAAAAATTGCAGGAAATCATCGGTTTGACCCATATTTTAAGGTAATTACAGAAACTATTCCTTAGCTATCTAGGCTATATGATATGCCATTTAATACGGGTCACTATATAGGATTGTATTGGAGCTATCGATGGTACACATGTGCGAGCAGGTGTTACCAAAGATGTGGAGCCTTCTTTTCGTGGTAGGAAGGCCTTTACCACTCAAAATGTGATGGCAGCAGTGGACTTTGACATCCGCTTCACATATGTGTTGGCTGGTTGGGAAGGGTCCGCACACGACGCGACCGTTTTAGCTGATGCATTAATTCGTGAGAGAGGCTTACAAGTACCACCTGGTAAGAAGTTGACCTAGATAGAAATTGTCCATATGTTCCATTCTTCCAAACCAAACACCGGAACGGAACCAACCCGTTCTACTTTTCTGCACCTACCAAACACAGGAATGGAACCGACCCATTCCTCTGGAATGGAACCATTCCATTCCATGACAGTTGGTTCCTCAACCAAACACACCCTAATAGCATCTCCGTTCTGTACCCTCGTGCAATGCAGATGGCCTAGGGCCTCGTAGGTACAAAATACTTATGTGGAGTAAAACACGTCGCCACATGCCCAAATTGGTCTTCGGCTTTTATGGGCCGTGTAAATCTGTTGGGCTTAATCCCTAATTAGTGCTAATTATATGCATGCTGCCAATTTGTACGCATAGTAGTTGCTGTAAATCCCATAGGGGGGGCGAAGCGATGGGGGTGTCTGACCCCTGCTCGCACCCCCTGTCTCCGCCCCTGTTAGTAACATGTTACTGGTCTATGTTAGAGCATCTACAATCAGGATTGGCAAATTGCGGTTCCCAAACACCAACGGGCGCGTTCGCTGGCAGTGCCCATGTAGTTGTCATTTTGCCCTCCCCACAACCACGGACCTCAAATGTCCTACCCCTTTTTTATATAAACACATGCAAAGTAGGTAGATCATACGAGATAGCATAGAACATAGCATTTCGATCATCGTACATCCACAAAGTTCATCCAAAAGGGTCGACGGAGTTCAAATTCAACCTAAATACGACATTAAACAACTAAAAATATTAACATAGCAGTGGGTGGCCGGAATTCACCACTTCCCGCGGGCCCTTGCCCTTGCGGTCGGCGGCGCGGCGGTCCATCTCCTCCATGTAGGTGTCCGCGGCGGGAGGATCATCGTCGTGGTCGTCCGTGGTGGTGCCGCTCTCCAACGACGGGGAGATGTAGCCGGAGAGGCGGGAGAGGAGGCGCTGCTGCTCCTTCGCGTGGCAAGCCACTTTCGACGTGGCGTACTCCTTCTCCCTCGTGAGGCGCTTGGACGCCTCGAGGCCGAGGCGGAGCGCCTTCGCGTTCTTGCGCCGGAGGCGTCGCGCGTCGGTCTCCGCTGTGGTTAGCGAGCGCCACATGACCTCACGGAGGATGGCCTCCTCCTGGTCAATGGGGACGGAGCGTGCGCGTTGGCGGGAAGAGCCGGGCTCCGCCGCCCACTCCCGCTTGCGTTGGGCCGCCTTCGCCTCCGACTCCGGCATGCCCATGCGCACGGGAGCCACGGGCACGAGCACCCACCGCTGCCCGGGCTGTGCAGTCGCCGGAGCGGAAGGGGACACGCTCGCCCTGCTCCGGATCTAGAGCGGCGCGGAGCGGGCCACGCTGGCAGGACGCGGAGGAGCTGGCGGATGCGACAGAGCTCGTGCTTCCTCCGGTTTCGATGCGCGGCCGCTCGATGGCGATGCGGAGCGCGAGCTCCTCCTCGTCTGGCGCATCGCTGCTAAATCCAGCACCGGAGTTGACCATGGCGGAGAGGGGGGGATGGAGTTGGGAGGGAGCGGGTAGGATGAGGGGAGCGGAGAGGACTAGTTTACTGAGAGGAGTGGGGTTTAACTGGGGTTCGTCCGGCCGGGTGGGGTTTTTGTGGGGACATCGGTGGGGGCGGCACGGGCCGATCCTACGTGGCGGCCGCGTCCAGGCGCGTCCAGGCGTCCCCATATCCACCCCATATATGGGCCAGATATGGGGGTTGCCGGTCGGTTCGGGCCGGATTTGGGGCGCCCGGTTAGGTGCCGCTTTTGCGTCCGGTCACTGACCCCGTCCGATCGTTTGGGGAGGATTTGAGGGCTCCGGTTGTAGATGCTCTTACTACCTCCATAATGGGTAGTAACATATGTGTGATATCATGCAAACCTTCATTTATTTAGATATATAGACACATTTTGCCTCGGCATGCGTTACGTTAAGATAACGTATTATGTTATCACAAACATCTCTCTTCTCATTAAATACTTGCCACATAAGCAAATTTGCCTTGTGATGCGTTATGTTACTATCTAAGTTACACCCACTATGGTCAGCCTAAGGGCTCTTCCAATGCACAAGTGCTTATAACATGGCAGAATTGATGGTGCAGCCGGTGCCGCTGGCAGTGCAAGAGTGTCCCTTCAGCGGCCAGTAGGAAGAGCAACAGTTCCAGAAGGTGTACGACCAACATTCAAATCGGCCCTCTCTTTCTTGATAGATCAACATCATCCATGTCCACATCCAGTTCCTCTGACTCGAAGTCGCTAGCTCCTCCTCTTTCTCTCCCCGACATGCTACCTCTTCCTCTACCAGTCACACGGCATCTACCATTGCCTGAACCCATCCCTGGCCTCATGAACCATGTTGCATGAAGGTTCATAAAAACCGGCGTCTTTTGGAGGGTGAACATCATCCCCATGCTCCTTGAACATATGGCTAAGATGACCATAAACCGCACACCAATCGGGCAAACGTTCATACTTAACCCGAAAAATCTATCTCTTTCTGCCTTTGACTATAGAAGATGCGTTCTTGAGTGGCTTGTTAACATTTATCTTTACCATTGCCCTGAAGAAGTTCCAGAGAAGTCATGGGGATAAGGATCCGCGAACACAAACTCACCCACCTTGGCAGCAAGCGATTTCACCATAGCAGCGAAACCATCATGTAGGACATGGATTTGGATCCATATAGTGATCTTGTCAAGACTGGTAGATGATGGTTTGGAGAACCCATCATAACTCATAAGGAGCAAGGATTACTAAATTCCCTCTGAAAGTCCACGACCCTCCTTCCATCACCCGTTCCTAATCATCGAGACAAGTAAATTGCAAAGTATATAGATTTTTTTTTTCCAGTGGGTGAATCTTGACGGGCTGGGCAAGATCCCACACTACTAGGAAATACCTTATAGGTAGAGGATTAACAGTAGCACGGGGACAATGGGCCGCGCTACTGTTATTTAGCAGTAGCGCGGGCTTAGCACACACGCTGCAGGTGGATATTAGTAGTAGCGCGGGCTTGCCAAACAGGCGCTACTACGATGAGGGCCCCGCCACCCCCCCACGGGCTGGCCATAGCAGTAGCGCCGGCCCACGGCCCAACGCTACTGCAAAACCCACTAGCAGTAGCGCCGGCCCACGGCCCGCGCTGTTACTATGGCCAGCCCGGGCCCAGCTGCCCTTCCCCACTTAGCAGCAGCGCTGGGCCGTGACCCGCGCTGCTGCTAATCTAGCCTTATCCTCCCCGTCCTGCCCGTTCCTCACTCTCCCTGTCTCACTCTCTCACTCTTCCTACCGTCGCCGCCGTCGCCGCATTGCCACCGTCGTCGCCGCCATCCCCCGGCCTTGGTAAGCCTCCTCCTCCCTCCTCCTGCCTCTTCCCTCCTCCATCTCCTCCTCCCTACTCCCTCCTCCTCCCTCCTCCCTCCCCCTGCTCCTCCCTCCTCTAGCCGCCCCTCCTCCTCCATCCACAGCCCCTCCTCCCTCCCCCTCCTCCATCCACACAGCCCCTCCTCCCCCTCCTCCATGCACAGCCCCTCCTACATTTTGATTAGTTGATATGTATTACTTTGATTTAGTTAATAGTTTTTAGGGTTTAGAGTGAATTAGTAAAAATTTAGACATAGTTGATAGATTTAGTCATTTTGATTAGTTGATATGTAACACTTTGATATAGTTAATATTTTTTAGGGTTTAGAGTGAATTAGTAAAAATTTAGACATAGTTAATATATTTAGTTGATATGTAACACTTTGATTTAGTATGCTTCTAGGGTTTAGTTGATAGCTTATAGGGTTTCACTAAGTCCTAAAATCAGCATAACAATCTTTTTGTTTATATTTTGTTTTCACAGAAATCAAGTATTTGCCCCTGCATCGTCCCCGTCGTCGTCCCCGTCATCGACCCCCTCCGACCTCGAGGTGAGACCAACCAAATCCCCATGTCGCTGATGTCGATGATGATGTGTTGTGAATGTCAATGATGGACATGCATAGAGGTCCTGTTATATGCTAGTTTTCATAGATGTTTTTATAGATGTAGTAGTAGTAGATGAGTAGCTGTGACAATGCGAAGCTAGTTTTTTTTTTTGAAATGACAATTGATTCAGATAGCATTTCAAGTTTAAACTTTTCTGTATAAAAAAGAACTTGACTCTGTTCATGCTTAAAAAAGAACATGTGTATGTGTATGGACATGTCGATCTTGAGCTGCTGTGTATATGGTGCCAAAGATGGCCACATTTGACTCTTTGTATCGCAGGGAAAATCCGAGTGGCCTATGTTTTGCCGGAGTGTTGATTCATCTCCGTTCCGGCAAATTTCAGGCGCTCGATATGTCCTATTTTAGCAAAGGTCATGCCGGATTTTTCCGTGAATTTTAGCATGACTTGTGCTAGAATATATAGGAAATATCGAGTGCCCTGGATTTGCCAGAAAGAGAATTAAATGACATTTCGGGTTGACTTTAAGTCTGTCGGGGCTCCATACATGACAGTCAAAAAATCAGTGAGGGAGAGTGTCCACCATATATGAGAGAAGAAGAATGCCGACTGTTGTCGTGGGGGTCGTTTCTCCTTCTTCTCCTTGTGCTAGACCTTTGTTATGCACTAGGGGAAGGAGGAGTAGCGACCATCATCGACGGTCGAAAATGTTAGAGGGAGTGCCCACCATATACACCACGTGAGATGAGAGTTTTCAAGGAAAGACTCGACAGACCGACAGTCAACCCGTGATTAATAATAATGATCGGTGTATTGAGTTCCTGTTAGTTGCCGTCAATTTATAATCTTTGAATTTTGAACACAGAAAATGTTCGACGATGATAGGATTCCGGAGTGCGACTACTGCTGCGATGACCGGGGTTTGTGCGACAGGGAGCCTCACCTGCAAAATGGTAGATTCTTCACCGTGAAGCTGGAAGAGACCTTCGATGTTTGTACGGTACGCAACGACAAGTATTTCATCGTAATTAATCATGACTTGTGATTCTTTGCTTCAACGTGTAATTTCCGTTTTTTTTCAATTCGACTAGTACATCCCATGCCATGCAAGACCGTATGTCTTGCAGAAGCTCGGTTTCCAAGACCTTGAGAATATGGAGACGAGGAGGGCTCACCTCAGGACTAAACACGGTTATGCTTTTCGGTTTAAGCTCTACAATGCACTTAATCACTCACATTTCGGCTGCTCTAATTGGGAAGCTTTCTGCAAGGCCTATGGATTTGAGGAGAATATGCAAATAACTTTTGATATTCGTCCCGAAGATGAAGATATTGAAGATAATATCGACATTTGGGTCGATGTGGATATGCCTCCTGTTTTGCCTAAATGTGAGTTTGTCAAACTAATTTGTTAAGTAATTTATATTTTTTATTTAAAAATATTTGGCATTCATCGCTACTAAACTTGTTTATTTATAATTATCAGCTTATTACTTATCTTTAAAAAATACTCAGAAAGCTGTGGACATGATGTACTACAGTTATGGCTCCGAGCTTAATTGTGAGGAGAAAGCATATCTTGTCTCATTTATAAATGATGTTGAGACTTTTAAGACCAATCAGTTTATCAGCCCAAATTATACTGGATACGTGCCACTAGTCCATCAGTTGCTTGCTGGTAATCTCATTGCCAAAAACTTGGTATGATTTTGTTAATGATGGTAACTTCGTTGCATACATTCTTCTTAAGTAAACTACATTGCTAACTATATATGTTACTATATTGTTCAACAGAAGCTCCCTAGAGAGGTTGTGCCTCACATGATGCTTACCGAAGAGAGTATGTACATGGTTAGCTTACGACCGTTTCCACCGACGGCCTACCAAAGTGCATACTCTATTTCTTTGAAAGATGGAAGGCTCAATATCAAAGACTGGAGCAAAGTAATGAAGGCGCGCACGCAACCGATTGGAGACAACATGCGTGTGCGCAAGCCAGAAGTTGGCGACAGGTGAATCTCCATTCTCCATTTTGGAGATGGACCGGTTTACCTGTTTTATGTTATTTTACCTAAGAGAGAGGACTAGGTCCTAGGTAGTAAGAACAATTAGCTAGCGTTGATTATGACTATGATGATGATGATGAGTTATGTGCTACAATGTGTTAGCTAGAATGATGAGTTGTTATATGACTCATAGATGATGATCACGAGGAGTTGTTATGATGATAAGTTGTTATGACTATGATGATGATGATGATGAGTTATATATTATGATGATGATGATGATGATGATGCGTTGCTATTATGATCATGATGAGTTATTATATCATTGGGTGAAACAAACGCGGATTAGATTCAAGTGGATGGGTCCACTTGAATCTAATCCGCGTTTGTTTCACCCAATGATATAATAACTCATCATGATCATAAAATCATATGATGAGACTACTTTATAAAACCTGTACAAATACAGCGCAAATACGCAGAAGAAAATAAAAATACAGAAAATTATAACAGTAGCGCTGGTTATACACACGTTACTGCTAAAGTTTAGCTGTAGCGGTGGCTCAGCCCGCGCTACTGCTAAAGTTTAGCTGTAGCGCCGTAGCAGTAGCGCGGGTACAGGCGCTACTGCTAGGCAACAAACCCGCGCTATTGCTAGGGTTTTCCCTAGTAGTGCCAGGCCACACACTTGTTTTTATAGAACCAATATTGACTATATGTTTTCTCCATGTGGACTCGGGCTATGGCCATCCATCTCACCGCAGTCTCTACCGGCTCACGAACCCTAGAACCAACCAAAGGTACGACGGCAACACAAGCCAAAACCGAGAATGGATGTGAGGACCCTCCTTGATTGGTCCCAACCTGAGATCGCTGCGTAGAATTGAGTCCAAGAAGAGCCATAACCCTAGAATGAGGGAAAAACTACTTGTGACGTATATGGGTCTGAGACATTGGTTTAGCGGACCCAAGATTGCATAACAGGCCGTTGTATGAATTTTCACCATAGGATTTTATCCACTAATATAACATAAAAATAGGCCTTCAGTTTTGGGTGAAAAAGGTTGCCCGTGGCTCTAGCTCGGGTCGAGACCGGACACACACCGAAGCCGAGATCCAGGCCAAGCCAGCACGCCGCCGCCGGCAGTCGAAAATAACATTCCCCTAGCCGCAGCGAGACATGGCCACTCCGACGGCAGCCGCGGACACCGCCGCCGCCTCTCTGACTCCAGTTGCCCCGGAGCCCGCGGCGAAGGTCTCTCTTGCTCCTTCTGATATGGCTGCTCCGACCGCAGCAGCCGACACCTCCGCCCCGCCGCCGCCTGCTCCAGCCCCTCCGACAGCAGTCCCCGACACCGCCACGCCGCCGCCGTCAGCCCCAGCCCCTCCGACCGCAGCAGCAGACACCGCTGCTCCGCCACCTCCTCCTCCAACAACAACGACGGAGCCTGCGGCCAAGGTCTCTCATAGTCCTTACCACATGGCCGCCCCGACGGCAACCGCCGATACCGTCGGTCGGCCAATTCCTCCTCCTCCAGCCCCGGAACTCGCGGCCAAGGTCTCCCATTTCCCCCCTCCTTTTCCTCCTCAGCCCGATGCGCCGGCGCCGAAGAGGCGGAAGCTGGAGGAGGCGGGGTTCCACACGTCCCCCTACTACAAGATCCGGGCCACCGTTGCCGACCTGCGCCTCCGCTTCGTCCAGGTCTGCATTCCCACATGCCACAGTATCCTAATATTTTTCACTGCTAGTACTAGTTTGGTGCTATGCAATGTGGAAATGGCTAGCTAGTTGGCCTCTTAACCTCCGGAAAGCGGGGATTTTGGGCAAATTTTCGGCTGCAAGACCGCAGAAGAAATCTACCAATCTGAACTGTCCACGTGCTTATGTTTGCTGACATATGTTTTATGTATTGTTAAGCTGGTAATTTGTTCTGAACTGTTTACCTCTGTTTGTAAGGTTCACGAAGCTACTGATTTCCGAAAGAGTGATGCTGCTCGCGAGATTCTGAGAGGTAATTTTGTTTCTCGAACATATTCTATGTTAGAAAGACATCATGGTCTTAGACGACCCTAGGGCACATGAAAGAAAATAGGGAAACAAAAGGTTATTCAGTCATTGATCCATATATGAACCCTTTTTGCATACCATAATTTCATCCAGAGGTATCCTCAGTCATGTTATCCACACTGCCGGCAGCAGAGGAGGGCTGTGTTAACCTGGAGAGTGGTGGAGAAGTCCACAGGCTGAGGATTGATCAATGGGGTAGTATGTAAGCATTGAAAGGAAGGAATGTACCTGATAGCTTCTGAGTAGTTAATTGGCCTATCTGTGAAGAGGTGTCTATTTGGTTTGACACTACCAGCAAATATAATTTTAGCATTCTGGAAATATATCATCTAGCTTGAGAGCTAGGACAAGATATACCAATACCTTGGATGAACTATAGCTGTTACTTGCTGTCTCATGCCTTTTTCGTGCTAAGTAATACATGAAAGAGGGAATAGGACAGAATCCTTCTGCCTCTTATCCAAAATAAATCCCTCTTCCAAGGTGTCTACTGCTTGCGTGTGTGCTGTATTGATTGCAAAGGTAAACCTGGGCCAAAAAACCCAAATAAAAAGTCATTACGAATCATGCCCACTATCTTGGTCATGGAGGTTTTATATTTGATCATATAGACAATGGAACAACGGAAGGAGATATTTTCAAACCCTTACTTCTGTAAGGACTATATGTCAATAGATGAACTGTTGCATGGAGACGCATCTCTGAATCTGGACTGATGTAGTCTTGTGTTGTTTAATCATGAGATTGCCGAATTGGTTAAATGTATATCACACTGCTCTTTCTTTTGTTGGCTGTGTAGTCAACTTTTTGCAAAGTATAGTTTGTTGGTCCTTTCTGTGTGTGGATCACCTAGGTTGTATAGTCCTGCAGATTGAAGCATATAAACTATTAACTTGTTTTACCGCTTAGATTCGACATTCATAACTACTTATTGACATGTGAGAACTTGGGTTTATGCAGTTTACATCCTTTTTCATTTGTTGCCACTATCATGTACCATGTCGTTCTACATGCTTGCCGGTGTTAGTAATGCAGAAATGTGTTCTTCACAACACTGCAACTCATACAAAATATCGTTTCATTTGTATCCTTTTATTCCGTTATGGAGTTTCTGCAATTCATGTTAGATGTTTATATCAAACTTCTTGGGGTATTGAAATTAGCTAAATAACCCACCAGAGGTATCTCATGTTTTATCAATTATGAACATTTATCTCTTAACATGCATTGCCTTTTTGTGCTTCAGAGATAAAGACAGTTATGGAACTCTCCAAGAAAATGAGGCTTGATCTCTGTGCCTCTTCTGAACCCATGAAACCGCCAGAGAAGCCTTTAGCTGGAGCCGTGAAGGACGGGTCTACAGAGCCAATTCCATCTGCAGAAAGAAGTCAAGTTCCTCAGACAGGTCAGCCTGCAGTTCCTCCTAATATTGCAAACGATGGTGCACCGGCCACCTAAGCCTGATAAGTGATGATAACTCAGCGAGTGCAGCAGAGAAAATACCAGAGGGGAAGGGAACCCTAAGCAGTGAGATGGCAAATCACCCAAAGCACCTCGTGGAAACAGTGCAAGGGTCTTATGTGGTTGGTGGATCTCCTGTTGGCTGGAATTTTCTTGTTTGGCTTGGTGGTAAAATAATGTACTATGGGTTGGCCAAAGATGTGTTTCGGACGCGCCACGCTGCAAATTGAGATGCTGCCCTTCAAATTGAAACATTCTGATTTGTAATGTACTCTTAAATTGATGGGAGTTATGGTCTAGTTTTAACATCCTTATCCTTAAATTCACTAAGCTCCCTAGGGGCTGGCCGGCTGGGGCTCTCTCAGTCAATTGAGGTATCAATTTTGGATCTGACCTTCGATTTTGATTTTGACTGTGGGGCTGGATACTCGTTGGGGTCGATGGTCAGTCGGTGCCTGTTGTTCTTGGCTCGGTTCCATCGCGTTTCACTGTCTTCAGGGCCCGAGATCGTTTGCTTTTGATCTACACTATGATTGCCTTTTAGGTAGAGCTATAGAGGCTGCCTATTGGTAATCTCGAATCGGAGAATTGGTTGGAGGGTCATGGATTGTGAACTCTTTGTTCAGGGCTGGTAGCATAATAACTTGGCCCTCGGATTTTGATGCTTGGCTCTCGTGAAGGGAACATTCACATAGTTCTGCACGTTCGCACGATAAGAAGTACCACCGAAATGCTGAATATTTCTGTGAAATATATTTTCAGTTTTAGAAAACCGATGTAACTCTACAATTAAGAGGTCTATAACTAGTTTTCTTGTTATTAAGAAGCTAACCGAATGGTAGTGAAATCTCTCTTCAGCCAAGTAAGCTCCAATTTTCTATATGCCCGGCCGAGAGCGAGCGACACTGACAACCCGTCCCGGCTCCCCCGCCGCGCGCGGAGCAATGCACAAGGGTGCGATGCAAAGCCACCACACCGAGGTGACCCGGTCACATCCGCGGACCACGTGTGATGGACTCCCGAGGAAAATAGGTCGGGTGCAACGCGTCCGCGGAGACCGGATGGCGTGAGCGTGCCAATGAGCCACGGACGAAGGCGACTCCCCCCTTCCAGCCTAGGGGTGCACCATATGGGTCCAACTAAGGGCCCATTAGGGCGTTGCCCCTTGGGCCTAGCCAAGGGGTCCGCCCAATCGGACCCCTGAAACCTTTCGAAAGTTTCCGGACCTTCCGGGATAATGGGCAGGCGGGTCTTACATCGAGAAAAGTCGCGCCTAACAAGAAAACTAGTCCCAACTCCCAAAATCATACAATCTAATATTTTTATGTGACATACGCCGCAACTATTACATAGGCGTTGTTAGCACATCGACGGATATGGCATGACAAGAACACGCCTTTGCAATACGCGAATCCAAAAACGTAACAGCGCACCAAATGGGCAGGCGGTGCAGCGGGGCAACATACCTCGCCAAACGAGTGGGCGTGAAGCGGTGCTAGGTAAAGCACCTAATGCTTGACTTTGTCGCCTTCTATTGATGTCATACCGTTTGGCGAATCTACGATGCTTCGTTGCCAAACAGATGGTCGTGTTAGCAATATAAACGAATGACACATGTTTGTCCTGCGTGTCCGGCGAAAATCAAATCATTCAATAATGTTTACCAGGAGAACCAGATATGTGAAGACTCTCGAATGGTCTACCATCTAAAAGCTAGGGGTCATGTGTGCGCTTGTCGGTTAGGCGGGACAAGGCCGTGCCACGTCGGTAGCGTGACCGACAATCGTGGACCGGTAGAGGTCAAACGCGCCTTGTAGGAAGGCACGGTCACGTGTACCATAGTAGTCAGTCAGTTAGGCACGAATGCTGGGCCAGATTTCGAAATAAGTTTTCCAGGGTCAGTGGGCGGATTAGTCATTTAGTACACAAAAATATTGATTTATCGGTGAGTGTAGCTCCCATGAGTCAAACGATTTGAATTTGATACTATTCATAGACTAAATTGTGTTTTTTGTTTCCTAAGCTTTGAGTCGAAATTGAATGTACAATTTTGACACATGGTAGATGTGCATTGTGTGGACTTTTTTATCGGATTTTTACACCATGCCTAGATGCATTTTGGTGGCACCAGTGTGCTGGTTGTTAATAAAATCGCAGCAGTTGATCTAAAATATGTTGATTGGACTCGAAACCCCTTAGGATCAGATTTCAGCTCTTAGCCAAGAGGTTGGCAGCGGAAGCTGAACCAGTAATCATTAAAATCGCTTGGTTTACCACAAAATACTGAACGACAACATATCAAACTTTTGTCCATACATGCAACAATATGTGTATTGTCTCTATTGTCATTACGTTAATACTCCACTGAAGTTAGATTGCTCCTAGCAATACTTGATAAGGGACCAGCTCACAGTGACCTCAATCTCACATGAATCAACATGAATTGTACCTTTGAGTCTACCGCGTTCCTGAGGTGTAAAATGCAGACCGTCATCAAATCGTTGCCCACCGACGCCATAAGCACCGACAGAAACTTCCAGATGCTCTCGTTTTTTAAGTTCAGCACAAACAACATGGCGTTGAAGCTTGATCGTGCCATCATCAGCAAGAGGCAACCCATTATCATCACCGGTCTGAAGCAACCAAATTGTCATGTCATTTATACTGGCAGTTCTTGCAGCAAAAGTACCTCGGAAACCATCTGGCCATGACCCATGGATGACTTTCATACTGACTGAGGCCTCTACTGACCCAATAATGTGGCCAAATGTCAACTCGAGTGTGCTGATCTTGTTGGTGTAGACAGACGTAAACAGGGATGATTCAAGCGGCTGGGTATTCCTGAACGGACAAGCTATGTAGATCAGTTCTTGATCCTCAGATTGCCCAGCTCCATTCACCTTGAGGTCAACCTCAAAGTACACAGGATCAACCAGCACAACAGCACGTGCAGGACCAGTCAGTGCTAGGTATGGGCGTGATCTTATCTAGTTGACCTCAACCCGCAGCAGCGCCCCCCCCCCCACCCCGCGCGCGGGCGGCCGAGGGGCCCCAATCTTAGCCGCCGGTCACTCCCCCTCCCATCCCTCCCCTCCGCCACCGCTGGAGGAAGCCGCCAGGCTAAGCCCGGGCGGCTGACGGTGGTGGCGGAGGAGCCTTTCCTTCTTGCGCGCGAGGGTGGCGCGGGGCACCCGGGCGAGCGGAAGTGCGCCCCCGGATCCGAGCCTCCGCGGCGGTGGCTCGCTCCCGGCGGCGAGCGGCGGCGGTTTGGCGCTACGGCACCTCAGATCGGCGGCGGTGTGGAGGGCTTTGGTGGATTGGTCGGCTGCGGGCGTGGTTGGCCCTCCGGTTAGATCTGATCTGGACAGAGTGGCTTGCTCGCTCCGCTACGGTGGAGATCGGTGGTGGTCCGTGCGCACGATGCGGGATGGTGGTTCGTCGAGCGGATCCGGGTGAAAACCTCGTTCTCGGCTTGTTGCCAAGACCGGCGATGGCGGCACTCTTTTGTGTCGTTACCTTCTTGAAGACATCACCGTGGAGAAGCTCCAGACCTATATCCGCTACCACTGGGGGAAACCCTAGATCAGTAGATCGGATGACGGCGGCGCTCTGGTGTCGTTTCCCTCTTGAGGGCGTCATTCTTGGAGGTGTACACAGGCTCGAGGGACCAGTGGACGGCTTCTTTGGTGGAGCGGTGCTTCATCTTACTCATTGATGGCGGCGGATCTCGGCGGCGTGGCGCAGTGGAGACTCGGTGTCTGATGCGCGGAGATGGACTCGCGCAGGAGGAGGACGTTGTCTGGCGTCATGGTGGCGTCGATGGCAGAGAGGCCTGGCAAGGTCGGTGCGTTAGTTTCTGCTCTGAAGATGGATTGGTGGAAGACGGCGGCGACGACACATGAGAGTGCGTCGGACCGGTTTGTACACCAAACTCAGTATGTGGCTCGGTTGGGGCCTCCGGCTTTAGATGTTAGGCTTTGGTGCGATGTCTGTTTGGTATTAGGCTCGGACTATCGGCACCCCTTCATCAAGTGGATAGGAGTAGCGATAATTGTTGCTAAGATGGTGGCTTCAGACTATCTGATGTACTACTTTGTAAGGTCTCTGTGAATAATTAATAAAATGGCTGCATGCATCGCCCAGATGCAGAAGCCGGGGGTAATCCTCCTTTTCAAAAAAAAGAAGAAGTCAGTGCTAGGTATGGAGACTGCATGCAAATTAAATTAATCAAGTAAATACTAGTGTAAGGCTTAGCTGAAGACCAGATGAAATAGTGATCATGTAAATATAGACAAGGGGCTAGCAAGCAAGACAGAGAAACGAACCCCCTCACTGACGATCTGGCAGTTATCCTTTTCACGTTCAAAGATGATATTGCGCTTGTAATCCACCGAATCACGCGCGGCGATAAAACCATGCACATGCAGTGGCCACATTAAACCTGAGGTCTCTTTGCATGAGACTCTTGACTTCAAAGAGCTGCACAGTGTCGATGGGGCCGATGAGGTCCCTGGGGGAAACAACGTCCGTGTAACGCACGCTGGGGACAGTCGCTGCATCACATGTTCCCATCTAGTAAGAAGAAGAAAATTAAGAAACGCATGCAGTTAGTAGGATATATGCTTACTTTTTCGGTCCATGGAGACGATGAGATCGCCCCATGTTCCCATCCAGGATTCGTTGAACAAGTCGCGATCTTCATCATCGACAGGAATTGTCAGCTTGTATACTCGCGCTCGGCGACGCGTTTCCTTGACCATGCTGTCTATCTTCCTCACACTCGGTTTCGCTGCCTTCTTTCCCATCGCAGGTACCCTTTTCTTCGTCTTCCGCTTCCCAGCCGCCGTATCCTTGCTTGTCGCCGCCGCATCCATCTGCAGCATCTCGGACCACCCCTTCTTCGAATCCATCTCAATCTTCTCTCCCTATGGCTCGCACGCACCTTGAATGGTTTCTTTTCCTAACCCTCGCCACCGCTTTTTTCCGCGAGGAAACGCTAGGGTTTAGAGTTCGCGCGAGTCGCTCGCAACAAGGGGGCGATTGGAAGTGGAGGGGATCTCGGCTACCAATCCTGATCGCGCCCACAAGCAAGCAGGTTTTGCTTGCTGCTGCTGTTACTCCGGTTAATCTGCTTAATGCTGTTGTTATTTTAAATGTGTTGATAATATTATTTCTTCTCGTTTTACTTTTAAATTTAGCTCGTGACATTAGGTCCAGATTTTCTTTTTTGCGGGGTTAGGTCCAGATTTGTTAATAATGTTACTTCTTCCAATTTTGTTGTTAAATATCAGAATGAACTGGTAATTTGAACTAAGTTGACGCGGGACAGCATCTCATGTTTCAAACTGGCATCCTGAAAAACATACCCTCAATCGATCAACTGTTCGATATGTTAAAATAAAGGATGTGGACCTACAAAGAGTCGGGAAAGAGAGTTACTGTGGTGCGTGTGGGCAAAAAGTATGCAGGGTCCAACACGAAGATGCGGATGTGGACCTGTAGAGGGTCTTGATCCATATTTATTGGGCTAGAGGCATGTGATATTAATTTTCTTCCGGTGCAACACGCGGGCATGTTTGCTAGTCTATACCAAGTAGTTATAAAGGGAGGTGAATTTCTCTGGATTTTTCATCGGTCATCCAAACTACCCCTAAAAGTTGGAGGAAATTACCTTCCATCCCCAAGTCACATACCCTTCGCTTCAGTCCTTTTTTGTCGGTGTCGTCCATCATTTCGCGTGTGTGGTGGTCAGTTTGCCTGGCTTTTTATAGAACCTTTGTTGGACCGAACCAGCCAAGCTCATATATATTATATAACATAACAGAAAAATAAATTAGCAATGAAAAAAAGACCCCACAGCCATGCTGATCGACCACCTTCTTCATCCACCGATGCAGAAAATCTTCCAGATCCAGCCCAACTAACCTTTTTTAGGTACCCCGCCCAACTAAATAACAAAGCGTGCAATTACTTTTCTTTTAGGTTGGATTCCAACCAAGCTATCTCTTATTTTTTTATAAGATAATAAGATGGTTCATTCACATAGGAAGAAATATGTTATCTTATCTACAAGATCAATTATATGTGAACATAGTTATTGCACATCTAGATGTTTCCTAGTTACCTACGTAAAGGTCTGTCTAGGACACATCTAGATGTTATTGTATATCTAAATGACCCAATCAAACATAAAAACAAAAAGAAAATACTCACATGAATTTCTACATAAAATCAATGACATGAGACTTAGATGTGCAATATTTAGGACACATCTAGATCCACCTCGCTCCCTTATACCTGAACCGACCAATTAAAATAGGACTGCAAGTTAGAATCAATAAGTCTCCCGAAGGATAAATAGGAAGAGGGTGAGGAGTGTGTCCCCTTAATCCCTATGGAGACCGCACCATTGTTTGGTTATACATGAGCAAAGGATCAACGAAAATACGGACGTGCCCCCATCAAAAAGATGGTAAGCGAGAAGGATCAATGAAAATACGGACGCGGACCCCGTCAAAAAGATGCGTGAGCAAGACATGAAAAATACGGCTAAGTGACCCATGATCTAATGATCTGGGCAGAAAATACAAACACGACTAAGTAGACCTCGGGAAATGTGTCAATCAAATCTCAGGTATCAATGGAAATACGGCTAAGTGACCTCGGCCTAATGATGTACACATACAATACGAACATGGCTAAGTGGACCCCGGCAAAAATGCCTAGTGACTTGTGCGAAAAATACGAACACAACTAAGTGGACCCTGGCCTAAGAATACCAATTGATGGAGAATAACATAAGCGTTGATGACTTGTGTGAGAACTATGGACGCGTCTAAATGGACAATTGGCCCGTGGCCTCATAAATACCAAAACGAGGGAGCATAACGTAAGAGAGTCTATGTGGTTGATAAAAATTTCTTGTACACTTTTTTCGTGTGCGGGACAATTAGCGACCTGGGCCTGCATGTATTTTGATGGGCGGGACAGTTAGCACTTTTTTTCGTGGGAAGCACAACTGTACGTGCACATACAATGAGATAACATAACGTAAGACAGGGTTGAATGGGTGTTCCTTGAAAAGGTACTCCTCCGTTTGGGTTTCTCTACTGCATGGGTGACACTCATTATGGAGTGTGTGCGGTCAGTCAAATACCAGGTGAGAGTGAATAATTCCCTTACATATTACTTTACACCTACTAGGGGGCTCCGTCAAGGAGACCTGCTATCGCCATATCTGTTATTACTTTGTGTTGAGGCATTGTCTAGCTTACTAATGCACTAGTAGAAAACAGGGCATCTGTCCCGGTTCCAGAGGGCCTTTAGTCCCGGTTTTGGAACCGGGACAAAACGATCGGGACTAATGCCCATCACTTTTAGTCCCGGTTGGCTTACGAACCGGGACTAAAGGTGCTCCACATGGACGCTGTGGGGCGCCCAGGCAGGAAGACCTTTAGTCTCGGCTGGTAACACCAACCGGGACTAAAGGTGCTCCACGTGAACGCTGTGAGGCGCCCAGACAGGAGGACCTTTAGTCCCGGTTGGTAACACCAACCGGGACTAAAAGGTAGCCACGCGTCAGCAGCTCCCAGGCGCTGTTTTTTTTTGAAAGGGGGGTTTAGGGGTTTTGGAGGGTTTAGGAGTTTCATATTGTGTTAGCTAGCTACTACATATAGAGAGAAGTGACCTCTCTTTCTCCGTGCTTGGTCGACGCTAGCTACTACATATAGAGAGAACTCGACGCTAGCTAGTAAGCAATGAAGGAACCATTAATTACACAACATCGTCATGCATGATCAATATATAGAGAGAAGTAACCTCTCTTTCTCCGTGCTTGTTGGTCGAACAATAAGTTTTCGTATATCTATTCGACGCTACTACAGATAGTACACGTTGGTGCATATATATATATACAATATAACATCTGTTATGATCCCTAACATCATCGACGACCAAAATCGGTTTGCAATTCCCGATTGCATTTTCCGTCTTTAGGAATGACGTTGTTAACAAAGAATCCCGCCAACTCCTCTTGAATTGCGCGTAGGCGATCAGCTGGTAGGAGTACGTCCCACTTCTGCCAGGTCTAGTTTAAAGAAGGGGGGTCAATATATATATATGAATGAAATCAACACAATTGATGGTGATAAAATAAAATTATGAATATTGTTTACGTACTTCAAATTGTTGTTTAGTGAAGCCCCTCTCAGTGGTCTTTTGGTGAATGAACTCGCAAACGTAGTATCCACAAAAATCATTTTCGGGTTGCTGCCACATGCACTTTACGAGAATAGAGTTCAATCAAAATGATAATCAACCATGATAATGGTATTGAAACTAGAATCAATGAGAGATGCGCGGAACTAGCTAGTACTACTTACTCTGGGTTGTGTAAATCGCAGCTCCGGTCTCCATTCACCCTTAACCCGCGTGATGAACTTTTTCCAAACCCTGCCCGGCAAAGAAAATGATTACTTGATATCAGGAAATGAACGAAAGTTGCCGATATAGTGCGATAATGATTGAACTTACTTCTGGAGCATTTCAATCATGTCTGCATACTCCGTAGCCTCTTTACGTCTCGAGTCCAAGACAGTTACTGCTCCCTCGTCAAGCTGAATGGCTAGCAGAATAAAGTGGAATCTGCGCGCGCATAACTCATCAATTACACTTAACCTCGAGTCAGCGAAACAGAATATGCAGAAGACAGTAACACTCACTTGAAGTTGTAAGGAAAGAGTATTTCCCTTTTGTTTTGGTGTCGAAGGAACGCCATTAGCAAGATTTTCTCAGTCTCCTCGGGGATGTTCTGTACCGACCATTCATTTACGATATTTGGGTTAATGAACCCAATGTCATAGATTTGTCCTCTTTTAAATTCGACGATCTTCAATCTGCATAATATAGTGAGGATAATTATATACATGCAATGAACGAGCTGAGCTAGAGACTTAATTACAGAAATAATACTTACAGACAATAACAACCCACGAGACTTTTGTCGAGGGCGGCTTGATTGTATAACTGAAAGAGTTCGTCAAATTCAACGTAGATCGAGTCGACTCCAGCGAAGTCGTGCTCATCCTTAATTCCCACCAAGATACTGCCCGTCCCATCCTTGCAGGTTTCCAAGTACCATTTATGTAATCTTCGCATCATCGTTGGTAGATCTCGTTCCAGATCATCACTTCTGACGAGACGCTTTCCGTGCTGGTATTTAAAGGTGTCTACCTTAGCGATTTCAAAATGTACATCATCGCCTAGGTAATCATCAGGATTGAAACCAGGAGCAACGGCCGCTACCCCCGGGGTATCGGTAAACACCTTGAGCGGGGGGCACGATTGCTTTTCCTGTTCGCCGAGCTGGGGAATTGTTTTCCCACTTCTTGCACCAGTACTGCTACTTCTCGACCGACTCATAGCTTCGTCATATGTCTTTGCAATAATGCGGTCATAGTTTGATAGCGGCGGAGGCGGAGGTGGTCGCGTAAGGGCATCCAGAGTGCGATTCGCCTTTACCGGATCTATTTTTTACTTTGGAGGTGGAACTTTCCGTGCAAATTGACGTTTCAAATCGGCAGCCACGACCTCATCGGTTTCCTTGTCAGTCAGCTCATATGGTAACTTGGCAAGAGGCTTGAGGCTTGGACCAAATTTGAATTTCTTCCCACCACCTCTTGTACTGCTATCCGCCGGAGCGGCGGCGGCTCTCTTCTGCGGTTGCTGACGAGGCGGAGTTCGCTGACGCGGCGCAGGAGGCGGAGTCCGCTGACGCCGCGGAGGAGGCGAAGGAGGATTCTGCTGAGGGGCCTCCTCCGCCGGAGTCGGCTGACGCGACGGAGACAGCTGACGCGCCGGAGACGAATGAGGCAGCGGAGTCTGCTGAGGGGCCTCTTCCGGCTGAGTCTACTGAGGCGGCGTCCAGTTTGGAAGCTTGATGTTCTCCTTTCTCCATAGGCAGGTACTCCTTAAGGCATTTTCCAGAAACATCTCCCCTTCACCTGTAGGGTACTCAAGCTCCAGCCACTCAAATCCCTCCATTATTTCATCCACCCCGACAATAGCAAAGCCATGTGGAATCGGACGGCAATGGAAAGTTCCCTCAGCTCGAGGAGGTAAGACAGAGCCGAGCGCCACCTTCAAGGTCAGGTTATGGCATTTCGCCATTAGCACACAATGTTCATTCTCCGTGATACTATCCACGGGGTAGCGAGGAGCCGTGATATCAGGCTGAAGGAGCTCCGTGGAAGCCACGCTGCTTCTCCGCTGAGATGGTGGGGTAGCTTCGGGGGCAGGGTCGAACGAAGGATCTTCGTGCCGCTGAGATGGTTGACCGGTAGCTCGCTGGCTCTCAAGTTCCTCTAGTTTCGCTAATCTTGCATTGATCTTCTGCATTTCGCTTGCTTCCGCTTTCTTCTTTCTCTCTCGGCTTCTATAACCACCGCTGTCGAGAAACCCATACACCCACGGAAGGGAGCCTGATGTGCCTCGTGTTCGTCCAGGGTGTTCAGGATTCCCAAGGGCCTGTGTCAGCTCGTCATTCTCTCTGTCGGGATGTAACCTCCCTTCCTGCGCTGCCTGGATTGCTTCCTCAAGCTTCTTGACGGGTATTGCAAGTTGAGCTTTCGTCCAAACACACTTCCCTGTGTCTGGGTCCAAAGTTCCCCCAACCCCGAAGAACCAAGTCCTTGACCGATCTGGCCAGTGCAATGTCGCTGGTTGGACCCCTTTAGCAAGCAGGTCTTGCTCAGCTTTGTCCCACGTAGGCCGGGCTTTGCTGTAGCCACCTGACCCCGTAACATGGTGATACTTCTTCTTTGCAGCATTTAGCTTATTTGTCGCTGACCTTTGCTTGCCCTTGTCCGATTTCTTGTAGGCCACAAATGTGGGCGAGTGATCTTTTATCTTCTCATATGGACCGGTGAATTCTGGAGTCTTGTCTTTCTCGACAAACTTTTTGTTCAAATCTTTCTTCCAGTTCTTGAATAGTTCTGCCATCTTCTTAAGAGCAAACGCCTTGACCTTATTCGGATCCACCTCTGGTGGTAGGCTGAAATTTGTCATCAGCGAGGTCCAAAGATCATCTTTCTGTCTATCCTGGACATAAGAAACTTCAGGGTCCTTCTTCTTATTCCTTTCTTGGATGCTGATCGGGACGCTGTCCCTAACAACCACTCCGCACTGATGTATAAATGTGTCCCTGCTCCGCTTGGGAGCAATCGGTTGGCCATCTCGACCGACTTCTTCGATCGTGAACCTTTCATCCTGGCGCAACCTTTTCTTCGGGCCTCGTCTCCTTACAGAAGTTTGGCTCGATCCGGAGGGCTAATTAAAAGAAGAAAGAAGCGTTAATATATGTACATACAAAACAATTAATGCATCAAGTCAGCAGAGGCTTAATTAATATATGTATATATACCTCGCCGGACTTTGCAACAGTTAAGGCTCCCTCCTCCGTTCGGTCGCCGGAGCCGTCATGATCTCCTTCCTCCTCCGTTCGGTCACCGGAGCCGTCATGATCTCCTTCCTCCTCTATTGGATCACCGGAGCCGTCATCCTCTCTTTCCTGACCATCGGTGTCGTTGAGAAACGACAAGGTGATATCACCTCCGTCGCGGATTATATCCCCCAACAACTCTTCTTTTTCTAAGTCTCTGTCCATAGTTTCTGCAAATATTACAACCATGAGAGATGGATTAGTGGCAAACATAGACCTAGCTAATCACAACAAGGAATCATATGCATATATGAGCAATGGATTAGTCGCAAACATCATGCAAAGTTATCGGGGGTTATACTTTCGAGAGAGAATACTTTGCGGACCGCCTCTCTCATGGTCGTCGACGATACTTGCGGACCCCCCCCCCCCCCCTCATGTCGAAGTTATCGGGGATATGTTGAATTCCCGAGAGAGTTAGGGGTGTTCTAACGCGGCACTACACGATATAGGTGAAGGGGGATAACATCCGGGAATGTTTTCCCGAAGTCTGCATTTTCGGACAGATGAACCGGAGGGGGACGGTTCCAGGTTCGCTATGCTAGCTGCTTGTGACAGACGAACGGAGGGCATATTCGGATTCGTCATATTTTTCTGATCGATTTTCATATATAAATTATTTTCATCGGAGTTACGGTTAATTTTGTACGAATTTCTAAAGTTTTACCAATATTTTCTATATACATCCATCCATACATACATACATATACATCTATATTATATATACACTAAGCATCTACATATACATCTACATTATATATACACTAAGCATCTACATATAAATCTACATTATATATACACTAAGCATCTACATAAACATAAACATAATTAATAAACATATACATGCCCGCAAAAAAAATAAAAATAAACATATACATACATACATATACATACATACATACATCTATCATCTATCATCATATCATACATACATATACATCAACATATACATACATATATACATAAACATAATTAAAAAAAACAGTGGGCCGGAGCGGCGGCGGCGCGGGCTCGGGGGAGCTCGGGAGCGACGGCGACGAGGAGCAGCCTGGGGGCGTCGGGGAAGAAAGAACTGATCTTTCGAGAAACTGCTAAGTGCTGCTTATATACAAAAAGCATTGGTCCCGGTTGGTGTCACCAACCGGGACAAAAGGCCCCCCTTTCGTCCCGGTTGGTGACACCAACCGGGACTAAAGGTCAATTTCAGCAGCCCAAAAGGCGGGAAGCAGAGACCTTTGGTCCCGGTTGGTGGCTCGAACCGGGACGAAAGGGGGGCCTTTCGTCCCGGTTCGAGCCACCAACCGGGACCAATGGTCTGTGCTGCCGCATCCAAAACTTTAGTCCCACCTCGCTAGTTGAGAGGGGCTCGGAGTTGTTTATAAGCGCAGCTGCCGCTTCCCTCTCGAGCTCCTCTCTACTGCAGGCAGTAAATGCCTATCTGACGCCCTGTTGGGCCTGCTTCCACTGCGGGCCTGCATCCTGGCCCATCTCTACGGTTTCTAGTCGTATGCAGGCCGTGGTGGCTAGTAGGTGGGTCTTTTTTTTGCATATGTTATGTTTTTAATTTTTTAATGTTATTTTTTGCATATGTTATTTTTAGTTATATAATTTTAGTTGCATAAATTTTATATAATTTTAGTTGCATAATTTTTTTTATTGATTCTTTTTAGTTGATTCCTTTTGCTATTAGAGTTTTATAAAACTTTTTAGTTTTCTATTAAAATTTGTAACAAAAAATACTTTATGAAAATTCCTTTTACTATTAAAGTTTTTAACAAATAAATACTTTGATAATTTTAGTTAATATTATTTTGATTATTTTTAGTTGATTCTTTTTGCTATTGAAAAATATTATATTTAATTGATTCTTTTTAGTTCATTCTTTTTGCTATTAGAATTTTATGAAAGCTTTTTAGTTCATTCTTTTTGCTATTAGAGTTTTATAAAAGCTTTTTGATTCATTCTTTTTGCTATTAATTCATTCTTTGAGCTAAATGAACCTGAAATTGAAAAGCAGTACAAATGAACTCTGAAAAGGTTGAAAGTTGGCATGGTATCATCATTTCACCCACATAGCATGTGCTAAAAAGTTGAGAGGGTTACGACAAAAACTGGATGCACTTCGTGTACAAAATGGACAATCTCTTTCGAAGTATCACGGTTTCAGATGAAAACTCATATGTTACAAAAGGCATTTCAATTTTTGACATGTAACTGCAGTGATATTCTAGATCAAAGCCATCATCAAAATAGTTGTGGAGAGAAAGTCTTCACTTTTTCTTCGCGTGTGTCCCTTGCTTATTGCGCCGTAACCATGGATAATCTTCATCGTTTAACAGGGTGCTTGGGTCAGCCTTCACTTTGAAGGGAGGAATTTCATGAAACTTTTCATAATCTTCAGACATGTCTGTCTTGCCCTCCACTCCCACGATGTCTCTTTTCCCTGAAAGAACTATGTGGCGCTTTGGCTCATCGTATGATGTATTCGCTTCCTTATCTTTTCTTTTTCTCGGTTTGGTAGACATGTCCTTCACATAGAAAACCTGCGCCACATCATTGGCTAGGACGAATGGTTCGTTTGTGTACCCAAGATTGTTGAGATCCACTGTTGTCATTCCGTACTGCGGGTCTACCTGTACCCCGCCTCCTGACAGATTGACCCATTTGCACCGAAACAAAGGGACCTTAAAATCATGTCCATAGTCAAGTTCCCATATGTCCACTATGTAACCATAATATGTGTCCTTTCCCCTGTTGGTTGCTGCATCAAAGCGGACACCACTTTTTGGTTGGTGCTCTTTTGATCTTGGGCGATCGTGTAAAATGTATTCCCATTTATCTCGTACCCTTGGTAAGTCAATACAGTCGAAGATGGTCCCCTGGCCAACGAGTACAGCTCATCTCCAACAATGTTGTTACCCATGAGATGTGTTTGCAACCAACTGCCGAAAGTCTTGATGTGTTCACATGTAATCCAGTCGTCAGACTGCTCCGGGTGTTTGGAGCGCAGAAAATTCTTGTGTTCATTGACATACGAGGTCACCAAGGTAGAATTATGTAGAACTGTGTAGTGTGCTTGAGCCCAAGAATGCCCGTCCCTACATATTATTGCATCCGCTCCTAGCGTGCCTTTTCCAGTCAGTCTCCCCTCATACCGCGATTGAGGGAGACCAATCGGCTTAAGGTCAAGAATAAAGTCAACACAAAACCCAATGACCTCCTCTGTTTGATGGCCCATGGAGATGCTTCCTTCTGGCCTAGCACGGTTACGAACATATTTCTTTAAGACTCCCATGAACCTCTCAAAGGGGAACATATTGTGTAGAAATACAGGACCCAGAATGGCAATCTCGTCGACTAGATGAACTAGGACGTGCGTCATGATATTGAAGAAGGATGGTGGGAACACCAGCTTGAAACTGACAAGACATTGCACCAAATCATTCTTTAACCTTGGTAGGATATCTGGATCGATTACCTTCTGAGAGATTGCATTGAGGAATGCACATAGCTTCACAATGCCTAATCGAACGTTTTCCGGTAGAAGCCCCCTCAATGCAACCGGAAGCAGTTGCGTCATAATCACGTGGCAGTCATGAGACTTTAGGTTCTGGAACTTTTTCTCTGCCATATTTATTATTCCCTTTATATTCGACGAGAAGCCAGACGGGACCTTCATACTGAGCAGGCATTCAAAGAAGATTTCCTTCTCTTCTTTGGTAAAAGCGTAGCTGGCAGGACCTTCATACTGCTTTGGATGCATGCCGTCTTTTTCGTGCACACGTTGCTGGTCCTCCCGTGCCTCCGGTGTATCTTTTGTCTTCCCATACACTCCCAAGAAGCCTAGCAGGTTCACGCAAAGATTCTTCGTCACGTGCATCACGTCGATTGCAGAGCGGACCTCTAGGTCTTTCCAATAGGGTAGGTCCCAAAATATAGATTTCTTCTTCTACATGGGTGCGCGTCCCTCAGCGTCATTCGGAACAGATTGTCCGCCAGGACCCTTTCCATAGATTACTTGTAAATCCTTGACCATATCAAGTATGGCATCACCAGTACGGAGGGCGGGCTTCTTCCGGTGATCTGCCTCACCTTTGAAATGCTTGCCTTTCTTTCTTAAGAGATGGTTGGTCGAAAGAAATCGACGATGCCCCAGGTACACATTCTTCCTGCATTTGTCCAAATATATACTTTCAGTATCATCTAAACAGTGCGTGCATGCGTGGTATCCCTTGTTTGTCTGTCCTGAAAGGTTACTAAGAGCAGGCCAATCATTGATGGTTACAAACAGCAACGCATGTAGGTCAAATTCCTCCTGTTTGTGCTCATCCCACACACGTACACCTTCTCCATTCCACAGCTGTAAAAGTTCTTCAAATAATGGCCTTAGGTACACATCAATGTCGTTGCTGGGTTGCTTAGGGCCTTGGATGAGCACTGGCATCATAATGAACTTCCGCTTCATGCACAACCAAGGAGGAAGGTTATAGATACATAGAGTCACGGGCCAGGTGCTATGATTGCTGCTCTGCTCCCCAAAAGGATTAATACCATCTGCACTTAAACCAAACCATACGTTCCTTGCGTCACCTGCAAAGTCCCCCCACCTTCTCTCGATTTTTCTCCACTGCGACCCGTCAGCGGGTGCTCTCAACTTCCCGTCTTTCTTACGGTCTTCTTTGTGCCATCGCATCAACTTGGCATGCTCTTTGTTTCTGAACAGACGTTTCAGCCGTGGTATTATAGGAGCATACCACATCACCTTGGCAGGAACCCTCTTCCTGGGGCGCTCGCCCTCAACATCACCAGGGTCATCTCGTCTGATCTTATACCGCAATGCACCGCATACCGGGCATGTATTCAAATTCTCGTACTCCTCACTGCGGTAGAGGATGCAGTCATTAGGGCATGCATGTATCTTCTGCACCTCTAATCCTAGAGGGCAGAGAACCTTCTTTGCTCCGTACGTACTGTCAGGCAATTCGTTATCCTTTGGAAGCTTCTTCTTCATTATTTTCAGTAACTTCTCAAATCCCTCGTCAGATACACCATTCTCTGCCTTCCATTCCAGCAATTCCAGTGTGGTACCGAGCTTTGTGTTGCCATCTTCGCAATTTGGGTACAACCGTTTTTTGTGATCCTCTACCATGCGATCGAACTTCAACTTCTCCTTTTCACTCTCGCATTCTCTCTGTGCATCAACAATGACCCGGCGAAGATCATCATCGGGCACATCGTCTGGTTCATCTTGATCTTCAGCTTTCCCCGTTGCAGTATCACCGTATTCAGGGGGATAGTTGTCATCATCCTCTTCTTCTTCGTTGTCTTCCATCATAACCCCAATTTCTCCGTGCTTGGTCCAAACATTATAGTGTGGCATGAAACCCTTCTCAAGCAGGTGCAAGTGAAGGGTTTTCGAGTCAGAGTAATCCTTCGTATTCCCACAGACAGTACATGGACAATACATAAAACCATTCTGCGTGTTTGCCTCAGCCACTTCGAGAAAATTATGCATGCCATCAATGTACTCGGAGGCGCGTCGGTCACCGTACATCCATTGCCGGTTCATTTGCGTGTATTATATAATTAAGTGTATCAAAAACCATTACAGAACATCATGAATAGAGAAGTGACCAAATTAATACATGTTCATCATCACATTAAAACCAAAGTACTGTAGTGATCAAATGTTATTACTGAAAAAATAAATACATAAAGTTCATACATAGTTCTCATTATCAACTATGTAAAACATTTAAATGCAATAACAAATGCGATCATAATCGCAACGAAGGTAACAATTGATCCAACAGCATAATGATACCAAGCCTCATTATCAATGGCATATTTTCTAATCTTTCTAATCTTCAAGCGCATTGCATCCATCTGCATCTTGTGATCATCGACGACATCGGCAACATGCAACTCCAATTTCATCTTCTCCTCTTCAATTCTTTTCAATTTTTCTTTCAAATAATTGTTTTCTTTTTCAACTAAATTTAACCTCTCGACAAGAGGGTCGGTTGGAATTTCCGGTTCACATACCTCCTAGATAAAAACATCTATGTCACGTTGGTCGGCATAATTCTTATAAACACTAAATGAAACAAATAGTTATAAAAGATAATATACCACATCCGAATCATAGACCGGACGAGAGCCGACGGGGGCGGATACCAAAACCATGGCACTATATAATAACAAACAATAATAAAAGTAAGAAAATTATACAAGTAGCTATATAACTCATACAACAAGTAAGAATTTTTTTATTTTAAAAAGAAGATAAGAACAAGAGGCTCACCACGGTGGTGCCAGCGACGAGATCGGCACGGGCGATCGACGGCGGTGAGGACGGGGACGGGGACAATGGTGCACCGCCAAACCTAGACAAATCTTGGGGAAAATGGAGCTTGGAGGTCGAGCTTGGAGAGGAGAAAGCTTAAGTGTGACTCGGGCATTTCATCGAACACCTCATGTGCATAGGAGGTGAGAGCAGAGCAGCACACACCTCCCACACCGGCCGGCCAAAAAACAGAGCAGTGAGCGGGCAGGGGAGAGCATATATATAGGCATCTCTTTAGTCCCGGTTCGTGGCTAGAACCGGGACAGAAGACACACATTAGTCCCGGTTCCAACCACCAACCGGGACTAAAGGGGCTGCGCCAGGAGCGAGGCCCTTTAGTCCCGGTTCGTGTCTGGAACCGGGACCAAAGGGGTCAGACGAACCGGGACTGGTGCCTGCCGTGGCCCGGCCGGCGCCCTGGCCTCACGAACCGGGACTGATGCACCCATTGGTCCCGGTTCGTAACAGAACCGGGATTGATGCTCTTATCTGGCCTGGACCAAAGCCCTGTTTTCTACTAGTGATGCATGAGGAGTGCGGCAATCTGGTGGGAGTTAAAGTATGCAGGGATGCGCCAGCAGTGTCCCATCTTTTGTTCGTGGATGATTCTCTAATTCTCATGAGAGCGGACGACACCGATGCAACCAGTCTCCGTCGTGTGCTTGATGATTATTGTACAGCTTCTGGACAGCTGGCTATACCGTCATACGCAATGTCAGTCTTCAAGCTGCCTAAACAAGCATGTAATGGGATAACTACTGCTATGTCCCAATACTGGTGGGGAGATGAGGATGTGAAGAAGCATATGCACTGGTTTGCATGATGGAAAATGTGTGTCCCAAAAATAAATGGAGGTATGGGCTTCAGAGACCTTCACTGTGTCAAAGAATTTTTCACGAGCAAAAAAGAATGGTCCAGGGCGTATTAAGAGACATGGATGGACTAAGCCAAGCGATGGTCTTGTGAAGCTCAATGTAGATGCATCTTTCTCTGAGGACAGTGGATCGGGGGGGACAGGATCAATCCTCCGAGACGCCCATGGGATATTCATAGCTGCATCTTGTAGCAGTATACAGTTCGTCAAGGACGCAGCAACGGCGGAGGCCAGAGGGCTACGAGACGGACTAATTCTGGCGAATGATATAGGTTGCAACAATCTGGTGATTGAGGCTGATTGCATGGAAGTAATCCAAGTGATGCTCAATGGAGGCAACTCACTAGGACCGGCAGCAGCTATTTATGAGGAATGCTCTTTTATTTGTCGTAACTATTCTGTTAGTTTTCATCATTGTCCTAGGGAAGCCAATATGGCGGCGGATTTGTTAGCTAGCATGTCGGAGGACTCGCGGACTATTGTGTGGCAGTCCGAGCCTCCCGATTTTTTGCTTGACACTCTGTCAAACGATGTAGCCCTTTTTGCACATGAAATATAAACCGCCATGATGGCTTTTCCTAAAAAACATTTCGTAAGAGTCAATGTTGTTGACATAACTTCCTTCTAGATTTTTTTCATGTGCGGGACAATTAGCGACCTCGACCTACGCGTATTTCGTAGTGAACCACAATTATGCTTACACATACAATTTTCACTAAATTTGGGTATACGTCAAATATCTCTTCCATTGCGACGCACGGGCATATGTGCCAGTGCCACCGTGCATGTGGTTCAACAAAAAGCACGAATGCCGATCATAAAGTAAGGCGCGCATTAACGACAGGAAGTTCCCTATTAGGGCAGAGTTACTAAAAATAGAGCATGTTTTCTGGGGCAAAAAAGAGTATTGCAAAACTCTGAAAACACCCTATTTTCTTTTTCTTTTTTTTTTCAAAACACACACTATTTTCGACCAGATATACGGTTTTGCGAAAGCACATCAAGATTTTTCCTAAGTATTGCACATCTAAGTCCTATGCCGTTGATTTTTTGTGGAGATTCGTGTGATTATTTCATTTTCCTTTTTTATCCTTTTAATGTTTAATTAAGTCACTTAGATCTGCTATAACTAGGAGACATCTAGATGTGCCCTAGACATATGATATATATTTTTTTGCATTATAACAACACAAGCATTGAGTGGATCATTCATTTACGGAACTTAATCACTGATCATATATTTTCCCACGACTTTTCAGCAGAAATCTCATGCTCTCTCAGTTTCTAAATATAAGACCTTCTAGATATTTCAATGCGGAATACATACGGACGTATATAAACATATTTTAAAGTGTAGATTCACTCATTTTGCTCCGTATGTAGTCCATATTAGAATCTCTAAAAGGTCTTATATTTAGGAACGGAGGGAGTATATTTTTCCTTTTAATTCCCGACAATGCTCAGTCTACGATCACCACGAACAGGACTGACCACGATTCCTTAATTTCTTAAAGCAACTCAAACAATTCCCCAAAAATCTTCCCGATGACCGTAACTTTAGAGGAAGCTGTCTAGAAGCAACTTTTTTCAGTTCCCGTAAACTTCTTCCCCTAAATCTGCTTTTATTTTATTTTTCATTAAACAAAGCTAGATAAATGGCCTAGGGCCCGTCAGTTAATGACATGTGTGACGGCCTCCGACCAGGGGCGACGCGAGGCAGTGTGGTGGCTGTCGGCGAAAGCGCGATATGGTGAAGCGGGGCGGCGGTGGTGCGGTATGGCGGCAGCGCCTGGTGTGCGGCAGTGGAGTGGTGGCGTTCCGGCGGGGCGGGTGGGCCATGGCGGTGCGTTGGCGGGGCAAGAGATGACATTACAGCGGGACATCGGTGTTCCGGTGGGGCGGCGACGGCGTGTCGGGAAGTTTCAGGCGGTTACTAGCCCAGCAAAATTTTACGGGAAGATTGGGTCTATTTTACGGGATCATGTAAAGTCAAGGCCACTTTATGAGAACTGTTGGAGAGGTTTTTTTTGCCCCAACTTCTCGTAAACGGCGGTTATTTTAGAGATAGTGGAGCTATCGGAGATGCTCTAACCACGAAAAACATTAATACTTGTAACTAGCAAGACTAGTAAAATTGACACCCTTATTAGGAGTGTTAAGGACCAAGTGAAGTGTCTTAGTTGTGTGTAGGTACTAACCATTGGTTGTAGACCAAGACTCCACAGATTGTTACCTTGATTTTTCAACTAATGGAAAAAATTGCTACTTAATACAAACCCGTGTGCTGGGGGCAACTATCTGAATGAGTAAAGAGAAGCAACATCCTTCGTTGATACATCCAAATTTCGTGGAAGAATTTTCTCATGTTCTCCTACACATAAGCCCAAATATCTTCATAAAAACAGTCACCATACCTGCCTATCATGACATTTTTGTAGTCATTTCGACATATATTTCCATGAAACTTCCATGATCATTAATTTACATTATATGATTAGAGATATGTTTTACATCTTATACAATGTTTTTGAGCTAGCAGTCTAGCTTTGTATGTTTTCTTTTTGCGAGGAAGTCTAGCTTTGTCTTGCTATGGCATCATCTTTAACTTCTCACATGTATTGAGAAATAGTCATAAATACATTCAAAAGTGTATTCTAATCATCGTAAGGTGTTGCTTATACCATTGGAGATAAAATAAAAGATGCATCATGAAGGTGTCAATAACAAAAAAAGGAGAGGATGAGAGAAGGAGCAACACCATTATCATATTTAGAGTACACGGAAGTGTTGGAAAGTAGCAGTCTGTATTAATAGAGAGTTTACATGTGCATCATGTTTCATACACTAGTGGGGACTTTGCACGATAGAACGTGGATTGTATATTCGAAGGATGGGTTTCCTCGTATGCTATAGGTCTTTGTAAGCAAGCAAGTTGGATGCATATCCCACTGGTACATAGGAGATCTTTCATACATTCATAACTCTAATACGTCCGTTGTGTGGCCATCCTTACTCTTTGTATTAACATCGATTATAAGGTTCTTCCATTGCCTAATGATCAGATGCGTTGATGCAAGATTTTCTTCATTTTTGACTTCTCATGAACAGCGCCGAGCAAACAACCTAATGTGACGTCCCCTGGTACTCTTCCCCTTCCCCTCAAAAAGAGGGGGAAAATGGTTCCCTATTACTCAGGGCAACTCTAACCGATCCCCTATCCGGCGTTAGAGGAGGATAATTTCGGTTTTCCTCCTCTAACCGGCACCTACCCGATCCCCTAAACCGAATAGCAGAGGATAATTTATCCTCCGTCGCCTATCCCGCCCCTAAATTTACTCCGCCGCTACCGCTCGGAGGAAAAACTCTCGCCTCTCCCCCGCCACTACCTCTATGCCGGCGACCGCCCGCCGGCCCCCGCCGCTACCTCGTTGCCTCCCTTGGCCCTTGTCGCCCTTATGCCCGACACCAAGCCCGTTCGTCCCACGTCGCTGTCGCCGGAATCGAGGTGAAACCCCGCCACCGTCGCCATAACTGATTCGTCGGATTGATTCGTATTCTCTTCCGATTTGGCGGCCGCCGCATCTGACCTTGCTTGCGTGCCGGTGCAGGTCACTCCCACGCTTCGTCGCCCGCCGGTTTGGCCGAAACGACGGCGGCTGGCCGGTGCATCACCACCGCACCGCAAGTGTTCGACGGATTGCCTAGGTGAGTTTTTTCGTTCGTTTCTTTTCGAACCAAGCCGTTTGGATTGAACCAAGCCGTTTGAATTGTAGATGAAGAGGTTGAGGGAGATGGTCTTCGAGAACTCGTCATCATCCGAAGAGGAAGAAGACGACGAATACTTTGAAACCGTTTTAGGGATGATTTTCAATGATGATATTCGGTGCCCTAGGAGAGGATTGCAGTTTGGCCGCATACACATCAACCGTGATAGAGCGGAGGGCCATGCCATGAGAGACTACTTTGCTCCAAATCCAACCTATCCGGAGAAGTATTTTCGTCGGCACTTTCGGATGCACACAAGTCTTTTTCTGACCATTGCAAAAGCCGTTGAGAAGTATGATGACTGGTTCAAGCTCCAGAGAAATGCAAGTGGAGAGATAAGTGCAAGCCCTCTGACGAAGTGCATTGCGGCTATTTGAGTCTTGGCATATGGGTGTTCGGCGGATGCCATTGACGACTATGTCCGCATTGGTGAAGGCACAATCTTGGAGGCCGTTCGAAGGTTCACTAAAGCAGTGATCGATATTTTTGGACCGGAGTACTTGAGAGCACCCAACGAGGAAGACACCCAGAGGCTGATGACAGAGAGTGAAGCAAGAGGATGGCCAGGGATGCTTGGATCACTTGACTGTATGCACTAGACATGAAAGAATTGTCCTGCAGGGTGGAAGGGTCCGTACAAAGGCCACTGCAACGATCCAACGATCATTCTTGAGGCAGTTGCAACGAAGGATCTCTGGATATGGCATTCATTCATTGGTTTGCTTGGCTCTCACAATGACTTGAATGTACTGTCGAGATCACCACTATTTTCTAGGCTTATTACAGGAGATGCTCCTTCTTGCAACTACTCGATCAATGGGCACAACTACTCGATGGGTTACTACCTTGCGGATGGCATCTATCCACCATGGGCCACATTAGTCAAAACAATTCCGCGTCCAAAAGGTAACAAAAACATTCACTTTGCCCAATGTCAAGAAGTTGCTAGAAAAGATGTGGAGAGAGCCTTCGGTGTGCTTCAGAAGCGCTTTTGCAATTGTTCGTGGCCCTGCCGAGTACTGGAGCTCCAAGGTTCTATGGTAGATCATGACTTGTTGCATCATATTGCATAACATGATCATTGAAGACGAGAGGGATATGCCTGAGAACTTTCGGTACATCACCAACGGGACTCCGGTTGAGCCAGAGTATGATACAAATAGGATCCTGGCATTCCTTGAAGAGCATCGCAGGATCGAGAACCGACAAGTTCATGCTCAGCTCCAAGATGATCTTATTGGGCATCATTGGCAACGTCATAACGCTTCCTAGTTGTTCTATCACATGTTATTTGCTACACTTGGACCATTCGGTGTGTTTAAATTTAAATAATTCGGTTTGTAAACTCTGAATTTGGTTTGTAAACTATATTCGTGATTTGCTTGAACATTCATATTTATATTTAGTTTCTATATGTTTACTCTGCCGGATCCTGCTTTATTTTTAGGGGATCGGTTAGAGTTGCCCTCAGGTGTAAGGAGAAAAGCATAGCACAATTTGCGCAAACATCGAGGATCTCACTGTATTTTGTGCATCACTTTACTTAGCTTCCCATGAAAAATAAGCGACGTTGGGTTTTGAAAAAGGGAAAATAAAGGGACAATCCTCGAATAAATGAGAAAGATAGGCAAATAAATGGATCACTAACTGACCAAAGATATACGGTACTACCGCAGCGCGCGCGTGCGGTTAACAAAAGGTAGGGATGCCCGATCATAAATTAACGACCGGAAGTTCCCTATTATCGGAGATGATCCTATAATTAGGGCAGAGTTACTAAAAACAGGAGCATGTTTTCTGGGGCAAAAAAAGGAGTATACACTGCGAAACTCTAAAAGCACCCTATTTTTGACTGAAATGAATCGGTCATTTATTACGAAACCTAACCACCGATCGTATATTTCCCCACGATTTTTCAGCAGAAATCTCATCTTTTTTCCCATTAATTCGGGCTCAGATCCGACAATCACGCCCCAGCAATTAATGTCCAGTCCGCGATCACCACGAACAGGGACTGACCACGATCCCTTCTCCTGTTCTCCGGGCGCGTACATGCGCGCTCCCTGGCACGTGGTGGCGTGCAGAGGAGGGGAGGGTTGGAAGCTACAAAGGCGCTCGGGTTACCTACGTTACGGACGCGGGATATGATGGATTGGTGATGTTGCGGATTCCGCGGACGCGCGCGCGCGGTGGAAGGCCTTCCCTTCCCACCACCAACGATCTGACCGGATCGGCCGTGGCTCGCCGATCGATCGCGATCGCAATATATTGGCGTAGCGCGGAGGCAGCATTGGCTCCCACCCCGGCCCCGTACGATGATAACATGGGATCGGCGAGGCGGCTGCCGCTTCTCGTCCTCGTCCCGCATGGAGGAGGAGGCGCGTCGGGCCGCTCCCGTTATAAGTACCGAGGGCTCCCACCCCCGCCCACGCGCGCGCGGCTCCCTCAACCAGACCAGACGCCCCAAGACCCCCGGACGCGAGGCCCCTCCTCGATCGATCGCCAGGTGAGCTCTCTCGTTCCGTGGCGGTTGCGCTGCGCGTCTAGGGCTAGCTCTTGCTTTTTCGCCGATCGACTCGAATTTCTCGCCGGATCGCTGCCAGGAAAACGTCTTCTCGATCGTTTCCTGTTAGGCGGAAATCTTTCCTTCTGTACAACAAATTCTTTTCCTTTTCTCAGAGACGATCGTCTGCATGCGATCTTTCTTTTTCTGCGAATTGTTTGCATGCGATCTCGTTTCTTCTTGTGGCACGCGTATCGATTTTAGGCTTAAACACCTTGTGCGAACGTTCTTGCAGGCATTACTCTGAGTTTCATACGACAAGATCGCCGCGGAGATGGCGGGCTACGGCGACAATGAAACCAACGTAAGATCAATCTCACTCTTTTCTATTGGAATATACAACAATCCTTTGTCTCCTCATTATTGGAGATCGTAGCACAAATTCTCAACTACGAGCCAATGCTGATTTGCGGAATTAGTAGTTTCGATAGCAGATTGCAGCCTTTAATTCTATAACCTAACCGATGCTATTTATCGCAAACACATGTGCATCCAGCTAGTGGAGGACGAGTACGACGACCTTGATGATTTCATCGTTGGAAGCGACGATGAGGGCGACAATGTAGCGGAGGACGAGGTGCAGGAGGAGCTGCCAGAGGCCGAGGAGGAAGAAGTGGAAGAAGAGTATGAGGAGGAGGAAGAAGAAGAGCCACCTGTTGGCACGCAGGAGATACTTTCCTTCAGGGAGCAATTAAAGGCCAAATTAAGGAAACAACATCAGTCTAACGGCGCCGACAATGGGAACCCTAGCTGCTCATCGTCCGATCAACCGTCGGTCAGGTCCAGGTTAGTTTTCGCTCGGTCTCTTGTTTTTTATTTGATTCTAGCATCCTTGTTAACGGTGTCAGTAATAACTTATTGCAGATTTGGTACCTTCTTTGGTCCGTCCACGCCGGTGCTTGCTCCCCGGCTCATCGAGGCGGGATGCTCATCGATAATGAAGGAGAACCAGAACCTGCCGTCCAGAGTATGTCCTGCTAATTAAACCTTTTTTATCCTGAAGTATCTAACTCTTTGAACTGTCCCGTGACTCATCCGAACATCAAAATTGTCTGCAGAAACATGCTGCCCCGTCGTCGGCTTCGGAGATGCAGCCAAGTGCGAGCGCCCATGAGCAGAAACCCAAGATCGTACCTCAGGTTTGAAGGGTTTGGCTTTGACATTACCACATTAATTATTAACTTGTTATGCTGTTGAGATGTGAATGAGAATTTGGGGGGTTTGGCAATTGCAGGTGAAACGTAAGGTTGACACGCTTCGCGAGAACAGGGACTACTCAAACCTGTTCTCAGACGATGCCGATGCACCTCCCCCAACAGAAGAACGCGCAGAAAGTAAGCCTGTGATGGCCACAAAATGTGGTGAGTATGATAAACACGGTAGCTCTTAACATAGCGATAATTTGTGTGGGTAAAATGCTTAATTCTTTTGACATTATATATGGTAGATGTTGAAGCTCATCGGATGAAACCAATACAATCTGCTGCGACAAACAAGAAGGTGCCCACAAACCATCCTGCCAGACCATCAAAAGACCATGGATCCATCCAGAGCCGCGTGCAAAACAAGGTGGTCTCTCAGGTGAAGAAGGAGCCACTCCCAAACGGGAGGAAACCGATTGCTGCTGCCAGGAACGGGTCCAGACCGCCCAACGGCACCACCAAAGCTCGTCCAGGGTTGCAGCCATCCTCAAATGGCCAAAACCCGCAGCGCTCGATGCAGAGCAAGAGCCCGCAGACGTTGCCTGCTGCCCAGCGGCAGCAGCAGCGGCCGCCGAAACCGCAGGGTCAGAGGCAACAGAACCACACTCCGTCTTCGCCGCAAGTTCGAAGGATGAATTCGTCGGTGCAGGGCCAGCAACCTGCGCACAAGGGTTCTGCTCTGCCTCGGGACAGAACAAAATTAGGGCAGAAGCAGCTGGCTCCTTCCTCAAGACCAAAGGTGACATTCTTTGATTTGTCTCGTGTTTTTGCTCTCTTTACCTTCTTTTCAATCCCACCGATATGATAATAATTCCTATCAAGACTATGGAAATATTACCAACCATTCCGGAATGTGTATCTGAGTCCCGTTCCTGCTTGTTTGCAGCCATCTCCAATAAGTGCGGTTTACAGTGATCCCGCAAAGAAAAAGGGTGTAGTGAAGAGGAAACTCAGTGACGCGGAAAAAGTTCGTCAAATGGTCAGAGATGTGTTGAAGTATGGTTTGCTTATTATTAACCTACTAGTCTTTGATACCCTTATTGTTTGTTCACCGACCTTGATCCGGTCAGTGAAGTAGTTCTAGCCCACTAGAGAGGAAGCCGAGCAATTTGTGTGGTGTTTCTTCCCTGATTGCTGGTACTTTTGTGCTTTATGTGCAGCTACGACCCGGGCAAGTACTCTGGCAAGGATGATGATGATAGCGACATGGAAGCAGGTTATGCCAGCATACAGATGGAAGAGAGAAGGAGGTACGTACTTAGCAAATTACCTTCTTAGCGAAAAGTATATGCTTGTTTCTTTCATTGTCAACGATGGTTTTGCCTAGTCCATGCTGATTTTCCCTTGCCTTTTTTGCTTTGGACATCCAGTGCAAAGATTGCAAGAGCAGAGGATGAAGAGCAATATCGCCTGATTCAGCAAGAGGAGCAGAGCGAGCGGGCGAAGAAGAAGAAGAAGCAACGGACAGAATCGTAGACAATTCCATGGCCGGATTGTATTGCCCTAGTCATATAGTGTGCTCTTTTATAGTAGCTTAATTTCCAGGACATCAAGTTAAGGATTGTCATATCCCATGAGTACAAGACGAGACTACATTTTGACGGTTCATATTAGTTCTGCAACATGGTAGTTTTTTTAACAAACGTAGATTGAATTTGGAACTGCGATTTAAAAAATGAAATAAAAAGAATTCGAAAATTAGAAGATTAGGTTTACTCCTTCCGTTCCTAAATATAAGACCTTTTAGAGATTCCACAATGGACTACATACGAAGCAAAATGAGTGAATCTACACTCTAAAATATGACTATATACATCCATATGTAGTCCATAGTGGAATCTCTAAAAGGTCTTATATTTAGGAACGGAGGGAGTACTATTTTGGAACAAAAAATGGAAGTGGAATTAAAAAGTGAGTTAAAATTTAAGAAAGTGAGGTGGTCAATAAAAGATGGAAGTTTTGGCCAAAGTACTTTTTTTTTTGAATAAGAAACAGATTTTTAGCCAAAGTACAAAATGAAAAGTTTTGGAGATGCTTTCAACTGCAAAATACAACAATAAAAAAGAAGCCTCCATTTATTGCAATATCTAGGCCAAAGATTGGCATTTGCGACCGAGATGGCATTTTTAGTGTTGGTGGGGTGGCACTTTTAGTGTAGTGCATGGCAATTTGTTTATTTTGAAGCAAATTTCTTCAGAAACTGTCATCCGTGCGATCTGTATCTCAGCCAGATAGCATATTTCCGTTTAAAAATTGAAGCACACTATTCCAAATCGAAGTAAAGTCAAACTTTCACTATATTACGGCTTCATCACATTCATATGAAGGAGCTAAAATGAGAAATCTTTGCCATCCAATCTGATTATCACAAAGTATAAGTGGCAGAATTTATTTCTTCATTTTCATTTCATTTGTACCCCTGGCAATCTCGTACTTACGTCGAAATGGTCTCCAAGCAATCCCACATTCTTGCTTACATAAACATCCACACTGAAACAACAGACATAAGGCCTGCAGCAAACGACCTGAACTACGTGCAGCAACTAATGAAGAACAAAACTACCAGACTCGCTTTCCTTAGCAATGGCTGCTGTCCTAAGAGATATGAACGACCAGACTCGCTTTCCTTTTGTATCGATGTTGTCAACATTTTTGCGACTTCTTAATTGTCAAAATTTTAATAGGTTAGTACATAAGAGGGTGGTAGCAGATAATCAATCATCGTACCATCAGCATATCACATAAAGATCGTTTCCCCGCCACTGAGTCCACCAGCGACATGGAAGGCACACCAATGTAAATTAATGACGAAAATGTCCATTAAACTGCATATACCGTGGACTTTTGATGTAGTGCATGAACAATGCAAGCATTAGGAGATTAGGAAAAGGTGGGTGCCCATGACAAGGCACAGGGAAGTTCATGGAGGAGTGTGCCACCGGAGAATATCACAATACCACCCGCATACATACAACCACCATCACCACAAGAACAGCCACAGGGAAGTTCATAAGACCTTGCAAGTTCGCACAACACCACCCGCATACATGCAGCTATACCCATGACACAATACTGGGGTAAAGTCAATCAACAAGTGTCAGCGGCATTGACCCACAACGTGCAAGCAATACAAACCGTGAGACCATCGATGAACACTAAACTTGACTGCAGGCTCCACCAAAAGGACAACCGGAGCATTTTGCAAGATGGAGTGGGCATCATGCGCCAACAAAGAGCAAAGATCTACTGAGAACACGAGGAAACACAAATCTCACCTCAACACATTGAACACCATGGGAAGGAGTTGAGCATGCACAGCAACAAAAAATCAATGTCGGGAGCAACACAACGATGGACAGAGGGAGCAGATGGATGGCAGCACAGTGACGCCAAAGGAGCCACCAGTAAACCGCCAATTGTCTTGCCGTGAACTTTTGTGAACCAGTTTAATATTTTACTACTACCTCCGATCTGAATTAATTGACGCAACCCATATCATTGTCCAGTTTAAAATGTATATGGGCTGCGTCAATTAATTCAGACCGGAGGGAGTACTAATTTTTTGTGGAAATGGTTTTACTAATGCCCTTACATGCTCTCAAACTAAAGTCCAGGTGTATACGAGGCTATGAGCAGCTTAATCATGCGGCCACTCAAAGGAACTACAATCGATAACCAAAATCATCCAGGTGAAGAATTCGACAAGCAAGCAAAAGTGGACGAACAGAGAATCCAATGTGGCAGCACTTGCATGCCTTGTTACCATTTCAACAATTGGAATGTCAAATGGAAGATCCCTGTAACGAGAAATGTTGCATCCAACAATGACACAAAGTACTGAACCTACTGATGCTGAAATAAATGTTAAGCATACCCAATTAAAAGGGAGGCAGAGATGGAGGAAAGCGGACATGCATCCACTGCTTTTCATAAGCCGATAGATGTGCCCATCCTATCTCCTCAATCAGCTGGATCTTCAGATCATATAATTTCTTCTTTGGTTGCTCGGAGTCCTCTTGAATCATGTCGTTTAGAACCTAACCCATCACAAAGATAGCTAATATTAAGCATGAATTCATAAGTAAAACAGAACCAGTGGGTTCTTTAATTCTTTACAGAAAATAAGATACAAGTAAAAAATTGTGCCAGATTTCAGGAATGCTGAATAGTCCAGTTTTGTTGGGTTTGATATTTCATCTTGTCTTGATGGACGTCTTTCAACTATTGAACATACTATGGTTTCCTCCTTGTTACATCCCAAATAGACCAAGCAGTTCAAATTGATTAATACTCCCTCCGTCCCATATTTATTGTCGCTCAAACAGATGTATCTGTATTTCAGTGCTAGATACATCCGTTTGAGCGACAATTAATATGGGACAGAGGAAGTATAATAGTAATAATATCCATCCCATATGTGTAAAGACTTGTCTGATAATGTGGCAGTGGAAATTACTCCCTCCGTTCTGAATTAACTGTCGCTGAAATGAGTGAATCTACACACTGAAACGCGTCTAGATTAGCATAGATTTATCAGTGAGTTAAGAGAACAAAATGGGTTGTGGGAGTGAGAATATTGAGTGCAAAGACGTAATAATTAATATTTTGTTGTTTTCATAACAATGACAAGTTGGCCATTGAAAATCTTGGACATACCACTTGCTGAGCGAAGCCAAGCTAAGCTAACAACCATTAGCAATCAAAATACATGTGCAGACTAGATCCACTAAACAAGATAGTCTGCAATGCCATATGTATTTACGTAAGAACTCTTGGGCACTCAGTCATAGAATTATTTGACAAAGTCAACCGTTAATTTTCATTAAAGTTGTCATAATTGTCCCAATAAAAGAAGTTCTTGTAAGTGCAACTGCAAAATGCTAATAATACAGATAACGGGCACTTGGTAGGGGGAATGAATATACCTTGAGTGCCGTGCCACATCTTCCACAGCGCCTCTCACGTAAGACAGTCAGAGTGCCGTATTTTGTAGATTTGGCATCAACCCATTTAATCAATTCTTTGTAATTCTCCTCAAAAACATCTTTAGCAGATGCCTCGGTTGACTCATCAGGCTGAAAGAAAGATTTCTTCATAAGTAATGCATTAATAATATGCACACTATCACAAATACATGTTCTAGACTAGAGACTGCCAGTTGACAATGTACAAAGCTAAGACCAAGGTATGGCGCCCAAGCCAAGTCACCTACCTGACAAAGGCGAAGAGAAGGAGGGGGCTAAAAGAAGTAGGTTGTTAGATATATATTATAGCTGTTTTAGGTGTCCATATACAACACCTGGACATGTACTGTATATTGTCCTAGAGCCACATGGAAGCAGTGTAGTAGCAAGACGAGCTTGGTTTCATCTCTGCCAGCCGCTAGTTTCCACCACGCCGTCTCCACCACTTGCTTCTGCACCCGCTCGTCTTGCTATCATGGTGCTACACTGCTACTGCATGCCGCTGCACTCTTTAGCCACCGCCACCAGTTCCACCAGCCTGGCCCAGAGAGCAGATCCTAACCAATCCGTAACCCTAAACATCACACTCCGTCTCCCTCACTGGCTTGTCCGCCCTACTTCAACCTGCCTCTCCTACCTCTCCCCTTTTGTTTCCAACTGTTTCTCCATCCCTTCCGCCAGAGTGCAATCGGCAAAGAGGCTGCCAGCAACACTGACTAGCAATGGAGGTAAAAAAGGCAACAACCGCGGAGCTTCAGCGACAATAGGCTCGCCTTTCTCTTTTTCGATCTGCCTCTCAAGGCAGGGCAACCGGGCACGATGACTCTCGAATTGCATCTGCCCGAAAACCAAGGTGGCCCCTAGATACATTGGCTAAGACAAAAAAAAATTATACAGAATATACACATTGGCTGGGCATGAAGTAGGAAGTAGGAGCATGTTCCTCATTCCAACAACCAGGTAATTTGAAATATAATAGAGGTTTCTATAGTTGACCATCAAACAGCCTGATGCAGAACCCAACTTCTAGGTTATGACAACTGATAGTACGAGTATATAATATAAACTTCAAAGGGAACTTGGCATTCAAGGTAAAGGAAAATATGCTAAAAAGAAAGATAATGTACCTTTAACAACTCAATCTCTGCCAGTGCAAGACCTTTTTGGTATAGTGCATCTGCTAGCTGGTCTCGTGTTTCTTCCATTTTTTTCTTAGTTTTCTATTTGCCAGTAAATGTTCAAGGAAAACAGCATTCAGTAGGAGCTGGTACATTTGATTAATTAAGGAGCAATGATAGTAAATAATTATAATGTTATATACCTGTGATTCTTCGTCCTCAGGATCGGGTTTTAAAGACAAAAGCTTTGCTAGTTGCTCTTTGTCAATACTGTCCACGACCTCATCAGCTGCAACAATAACCTGAACACCAAGAATACCATAGACAAAGTCAGAAACAAATCTCTTACTGGAAACATAAATTTTGATAGTCAGATAAATATGAAGATAGCTGATTGGAGCATGAATACTGACACAGAACTACAGTGGCAATATATCTACATTTTGACAGCAAAGAAATAATCTCGCACCAAAATGAGGGTGCCATCTGAAGTGAGATTGAAGTGCGCTGTGTATAATATTTAGTTAACTAAACAAATTAACCTGGGAATTCTATCAGGCAGTTATACAGTTATAGATCATGCGAAAGATGCAAGACTGTAGACCATGTGATTGTCTGATTGTTGGCTAGAATCAATATAGGCATACCAGGAGTTTTGATGTCCTTAAACAGAAACAAAATCAGCACAGGTTTTATATTCAGGTAAGACCTGAATTCAGTTTTGCCAGCATATTGGACGTCAGGATATATTAATGAACTGCATGCCAGTTCGGCATGTTCAAACTTGGTTTTGCACCAACCCGTGAAACCATCTTGTACAAAAAAAGATAACCAGCGCTGCTGCTGACATCACGTTTAGCAAAGGAAGTTGAACTAACATCGCGTAGCCGGTTTTGTCCGGGTTGATCCCAGCCCGTACTTGAGCACTCTTAATGCCAGCATTGTCATCAGCAAAAGTTCCACTATTTGAAGGAGTTAGACCCATGATAACATTCCGTTGCATGAAGTCATCGACTAGAGGATCAGATCTTTTTGTAAAAGAAGAGTAAAAGGTACATCAGATTGCCCCTAGTGATTTCTTCTACCTTGGTCATATATTTATTTAGAGGACATTAACATGAACTGTTCCACGTATCCAGTCATAGAGATGGTAAACAGTGATGAAAGTCTGAACAAGCAGCATACTCGTATAAAGACAGCACCTTTGTTCATAGTTGTTAAGTCCAACAATTCAAGATGCATGCAGTACAACATAAACGACGAATCAATATCAGTTACCTCTTTGTGATGGCTAATTTTATCATCAGAGGCTGATTCCTGAAGTACACATTCCAAAATTTTGGCAAGCAAAGGTGTATATTTTGGATACTCCGACTGCAATATGCCAGGAAAGACTATGGTAAGTTAATTGACATCAAAGAAAACAATAATGCAACCAAATATAGCTCACAGTTTCAATAGCAGAGTAGCAGAAAACATGTTTATCAAGAAAAAACTCATAAGATATAGCATCTTATTGCATGTATTAACTGTATGTGTTAGTATGTACTCCCTCAACTAAAACCACGACACTTGTTTTGGAACGGAGGGAATAGAACTTAGATTTGGCAGAGGGACCAGTCAACAACATATTCTCAAAAAGAAATAGAAAAGGAAAACGCAGGCATGAAAGGAGTTACAAATTCAGATTAAGATCAGTGGAAGGTGTGAAGGATACAATAAACACCTTCAGAGGGTTGAGTCATATTAGTCTGTAACCACATAAAGGATGATAAAAAGGAATAACAATGCTTGCATATAAGATTCTCTGGTGTTTTGAGTAAGAAGAATACATGTACATAATTAACAAAGTACTGACAGATCAATATATTCAATAGCACACAGGTACGATGAAATCCTCACATCTGGTGCTTTCTGATTGTATCTGAAATTACAAGATTATAAAATGATTAATGAAGGGAAGTCATCGCTATTACCTTAAGAGAAGCGACAAGCTCGGTCCAGGCAGACTTGTTGTCCTCATTGTCTTGTTTAAGGCCCGAAAGAAACTTAATCTTGGTGTCTCGAACCTATTAATACAATTAATTATGAAGATCATATTAGCCCCTAGGGATTTCAATTGCAGTAAAGTAAAACCATTCTTATCTATTAGCTAAAAATAGTATTGTTCATGATTCTTTCCAAGTAACCGAAGCTTGCTGTAATCTATCCCAGGACCAAGATTTATCGTTGATGAAAAAGTACATAGACATAGCATTTAGATTACCAACATATCTTCTAAATCATGAATTATCAAGAATTAGCAACATGAGTTGAGAGAATATGAAACAAAAAAGGTGTGCTAGAAATTTCAACAATCTGAATTCAAGTAAATAGCATTTAACTAACTACTAAAGTGTGCCAACCTCGTCATTTAACCTCTCAGAAATACTCTTCTTTGTTTCAACTGAAACCCCCTTTTCTTTAGTATCATCAACCTGCAATTTACATAATCACAAAAAAAGTACCCTGAATATGCGAGACAACATAGAGCTGAAAACATGGGTGAAAGCTGAAAACTAATATGCCCTTATTGGGACCCTATAAAATTTACATCTGAACTGGTGGTCTAGCGTTATAAGGATAATAATAACAAATAAAGATAATGGTAAACTAAAAGGAGTTCATAATTTATTCCACTGCTACTGACCTTTGATGGTGGAATGATACACAAAATGCTATAAGATGCTGGAGCATGCTGTTCATCTTTCTTATTGAATGAGCTTACTATACCATAGGTTATGGAGCCAACTAAAACAGACCCAGGTGGAGCACCCTGTAAAGCAATCCAACATATAAAACCAAAACATCACAAAACTGTTAAAAAACTGATATGGTATTTTCGTGATATCTAATAAAATAACATCAAGATATGTACCTTCGGAAGTTTTTCTCTAGATGGTGGACCCACATAGAATGCTTCAGGTTCTCTATTAACAATAAACAAGGGTGGTGACAATGTGTTATTTTCTTAAGACGGTAGTGAACATTCAAAAAGGAACATACCCGGGAACTAAAATAGAGGACTTAAAGGTGGCATTTCCAATTATAGGACCATCAGGTTCAGAGTAGAAACTTAATCGAATGCAATCCTGCAATTAAATTGAACATTTAAATCAACCCTGTATCGGTAAAATGCTAGATAAATAATCTGCATGTGCAAAATTCATGATAAGCATCATTCGTTCCGCTTGCAACTTGCATACTAATTGGACATACTGAGAGAAAGAGAAACTCCACCTGAAATATTTAATAGTAAGAGGATAATGTTTTACCCCATGGAGCAAAAGAATACAGTTGTATCAAAGCCTAGAGGAATGCATGAAAGAACACAATTTAATCATGTGGTTTATTCGATCTGTCTGTGAGCAACAAACTGAGAAGTAGTATGTGTTGGGAAGTATTAGTATTGGTCTAGGAGTCCTTATTAGACTATGTTTCCTTTCCTTGTACCCCGACTCATGTGTAATATATATATGCCCCATGAAAGAATGGTATGTGTTAGGAAGTATTAGTATTGGTCTAGGAGTCCTTATTAGACTATGTTTCCTTTCCTTGTACCCCGACTCATGTGTAATATATATATGCCCCATGGGCTATGTAAGAGCATCTCTAGCAGACACCGTAAAAGTTCGACCTTTAAAACATGTATACAGGGCGCCTAAAACTGGTTTTACGGGCTGAAAACGGTCACGATAGAATAGATACACTAAACTGGCCCTTAAAAGAGCATCTACCAGCGGGACCCACTTTTTTTCCATATTTTATTTCTTTTCTCTTCTTCCCGTGAGGCTCCTCATCCTCACGCATGGACTGGTCGAGGCCCGACCCGCCGCTGCCCCTCCGGCCTGCCGCCGCCGCCCACCCGCTGCCCCTCCGGTCTGCCGCCGCCGCCCATCCTCTGCCCCTCCGGCTGCGCCTCCGGCTGGCCCATCCCCCGCCACCCATCCGCTCTCCGCCGCAGTCCCGCGCACCGCCGCCGCGACCTGGCACCTCGGGAGGAGGAGTTCGGGGCTGCTCCCCGAGTGCGCGAGCCCAGCCCCAGGACCGCATCCGCCCGCCCGCCATGGCCGCACGCACACGCGAGCCCGGCCCCAGGCCCGCATCCCGTTCCTCTTCCTCGATCCTTTTGCAGTGCAGAATTTTGTTGGAGCTGGGAGAAATCGACGGCTGGAGACGGGTGGTACGGACGGCGGCGCGCGGGGAGAGGGCGGCGGAAGGACCCAGTTCGTGGCCTGTATACCGTCCTCGGACCTGTAGAAGTATGGGTCGGAGGCTCGCGTTTTCGGTGGCCCGTAAAACGTATAAGGGTCCGCGGACTTTTACCGCGTCTGTTCTGGATAAAAAAAATGGTCTGAAACCATAAACCCGCCGGAATTTTACAGGTTTGGCCTTTTTAAGGAGTCTGCTAGAGATGCTCTAATAGAGATAAGTTGCTTTCATAACATGGTATTAGAGCCTAGGTTTAGATCCCCTCCGGCGCCGCAACTCGCCTCATGATCGTTTTTTTCCATTGATCGATCTCTTCTGGATTGATCTCATGCTCCTGCTGCCATCGCTCACTATGACGGCTATGCCGACGCCTCACAGCCCAGGCCGCCGCTGCAAGTCAACCACCCGCTGCAGATCGCCTCGCGGATCCGGCTGTTGCAAGTCAAATGCCCCCCTGCAGATGTCACCCGGCCGCCGATCCCATCGACGTGCCCCGCAGCAGGTCTCCAATCCGGATTGATGCGCCCGCCTGCTGGATCCCGTCACTGTACGCTTTGCCTCCATCTGGTTCGGGCCGTCTGGCGCACTTCCGTCCAGATCGGGCAGAGCCGCCGAAGGTCAGCGTCTCCAGATCGGGCGCGCTGCCATTCCAGATCGCCGCTTCGGCCGGCCTGCTCTCCGTCGCCCGTCTCCAGGCAGTTTTTCTGGCCACCGTCCCAGGCTGCCTCATGTCCGGATGTTTGACCTCCCTGCTGCAGGTCCCCGTCGCGTCTGCCCTCCGTCATCCCTCGCTCAACGCTTCTCCCGGCAGCCAGCTTCGCAGTACGCCAGCGCCGCTTCCTCCGCTGCTCAGACTTGCGCTGCTGCTGTACTACTACTATGCTTGGGCTGCTACGGGAGAACTACCTGAACCACGCTTCTAGTGCTTGGGCCTGCTACGGTTGTCCTGGAAGCTAACTTGGGCTGCTCATTTGCTGGTTTTCTGTCCAGCTGCGTTGAGCACTGCTTCTTAAAAAAAAGTCTAATGTCAGCCAGCATCTTTTCTCTCCCTCGATGTTCGGTGATTTTCGACGGTGGTCGTTTCGTCGACTTCGTCTCGCACATGCACCTTCCTTCGGTGTTGCGTGCTCTTCCGCTGCCATCATCTCTAGTCTAGTGTGTGCTTCCTAGCTTTCTAGTTTTCTATATTTTCCGCTGCGTCCACCAAATCCGTTGATATTTTGTGTTTCTCATGCCATGCGAGTCCACCATACCTGTCTGTCAGCCTTTCTCTGGTCCTGGTCCTTTCTATACAACTTTTGTGGCCTACATGCCCTTGTTGTTTTGTATAGGATTTTCATGGACTCCTTTTGCATTGTCGATCTACGCTCATTGTCCTTAGCCACCGAGCTTCTTTTGCCGTCGGTTGTCATGGGCTATGATTTTCTGCGCGATGCTTTATTCTCTTGATGTGCCATCTTCCTTCGACAACCCATCTTCTGTATCTTCTACTGATGTGGTATCTTTCTCTGATGTGCCATCTCTTCGTTATCCCCTTTGGCTTGACTAGACAGGTTTTGAAGACTCTTCATGCTACAACGACACTCTCAAGACACAGATTTGGATTATCATTTTTTTTTGCTAGTGTTACACTTCTTCAAATGCAATGCTATTGCATACGCTTTGCATTTGAGGGAGGGTGTTACCCCAAGTCATGTGTAATATATATATGCCCCATGGGCTATGTAATAGAGATAAGTTGCTTTCATAACAGTACGAACCTCTATAGGAGTGTGATTCTATGCATGCTAAATAGTGTAAGCTGATGATACATCTTTTGGGTGGTGCCCTATGTACAAAACTCTAATCCTTGCGCAGGATAATTCCCAAAAAGACGATTAAGCTAACATCTACAGCATTACCTATATGAGCCTAACCAATGTCCCCAAAAAGGAAAGAGAAATATAACAGCTTCTATGTCACAATATATCATGTGATGCACAGTCAACAAGAAAATCATCATCAAGCCATCAATAAAGCACGATTAGCAACATTTTTTTAGTATTAGATGCAATACCTTCTTCTCTAGTTTTCTCTCAATAAATAGAACCAATTGCTTCAGCTTCTCCAAGATTTGCACATTTTCATGCCTACAACCATCCATAAGATAAATTCATGCAACAGATCATATATGAACAGCATCTAAAATAAGATAACCACACAAATATGTAATAAAAAAGATCCCATATGCCAGAGGGTGCAAAGAAATGTATTACTTTCCATCTCTACTTTTTCCTCAAACTGTTTAAGAATGCATAGCTATCTGAATTATTTTGAATTAAATCATAAAAGTAGAACATAGTTAACAAACTAAGAAAAGCATCAAATAAATGCAGCCTAGAAGACACAAAGCTAATCTTGCTTTTGTCCATTTACCAATTAACAACATATTATATATCCTATTAACATTCAGCACTGGTGCTCTAGTCATATTTGTATTCATATCAACCTCTAGTATCGGGCAAGAATGGACTAAAAACAGTATAGTCAGAAGAACACCAAAGTATTGGTGGGGCACTGTTACAAAAACCGGCCGATTAAACGCAGCTCGGAGGCACACCGATGCGAATAGGTCCAATTCAGTGTGTTAACCGCCAGGGGCAATTAATTGGTCTGATAAGCCAATTAATCCAGTGTCAGAACAAATAATCAGGGAGAGAGCGATTAAATGGACCCAGGTTTGGGCTGATAGAGCCCAAAAAAATCAGCCCGTGCCCATCTCCCAGCCACCCCATGCCTTAATAGTTTGGCAATTTGGGAGCTCCCGCTCCTCTACTCTCGTCTCCCGCTCGATCCCACCGGCCACCGGACAGTTCCTCGACGACATACCCGGTCCCCCCAACAAGCGCAGGCACCTCCAGCACCTCCTTGCCCGGGCAGAGTAGATTTGGTATGTTTCAACTTACGACAAAACTAATATGCTAAGTAAAAAGAAACGGAGGGAGTATGTTGCTGCTCCTCCCTCCACTGGTTGCTATGTTGCTGTCCTCCCTCCTCTGCTGCTGCTGCTGGCTTGGCCCTAGTTGACCCACAGATTAATGGTTGATCGGTTAATCCCTACTCCCCTGCTGCGTCTATATGATTCACTGTTAGTATAACTCTCCTGAACTTACGCTCAGTTTGTAGTTAACTGGAATTTACTAAGTTAGGTGAATCTTTAGTAATTCTAGTAAAATCTTTTATGTTATATTCCTAAAAAGAAGGTGCTTCCAACTAATTGCCATATCTGCAAGAACGAAATGCTTTTGAGAAGACAACACAATGCCCTTAACCAAGCTATAGTGGTTTATTTAGTTATGATTCTTCAGTGCTGACACATTACTTAGCAAAATCATATTAGTCATCTAACCATATATATACAGCAATACTTAGTAGGTGGGAGAGCTGTACCTTATGTACAATTGCAGTGTGTATTCACCTTTTGGAAGTTTGACATAACTAGGATAGACATCACCAGAAGAGTAAACACACTATTTTCAAACAAAAAGGAAACATTCTAAGTCAGTAACAGAGCATTAGATATGTAGATCGAACTAATGATGAGTCAAAGAGTAAGGATAGCCCTGAAACGAATAAGCCACAGGAACTGCGCTGAAAAATACCTAAATTGCTATCGGTATTTGGATGGTACAATATATCACCTTATTTGGCACATAGTAAACAGCACGGTTTTCATAATGTGAAAACCGATCATATACCGAATTACAAAATGCAAAGTAGGTGTCATACTTCATTACTAAATGGGCATATGCTACTTCTATCCTTAGGCCATTTAATCACCTTGGCACTTGCAAACGTAAGCCTTCCCTACAGATTACATGCCTCTAGTTGGATTTTTAAGCTCAACTTAAACATCTAGCATGCACATCTTCTTATATATATTTCATTGTTTGTTGAGAACTTTTTGTATTTTCATGAATACAAGAGGTAGCACTGAACTCCAACTCTCTAATGTATCTCGAAATCTAGGCGCAAATGCATGCGTGCAAATATAGCTTCATCTATACTGCTGTCCACACATGACAACCGTGCGAGAGGGCTGCATCATCTTCGCTGGGGCGCATGGAACTTCAAACACATCCGAAGGTTATGGTACAATTGAAATCACGAGACCAATAAGTTGGGTGTTGTAGAGCATTTCTGGCCATCTATTTTTAGTATGGCAACAAAATGGTAATGTTTAGGTAGAAGATCGACATCAGTCATGTGCAAAGTATACTTTCATACTGGACTAGTGCAAGCAGAATAATAGAAATAAAAAAAGAAAAAGGTAAAAATGTTTCTGTTAAGAATATAATTCCATACTTAGTCTAGGTTTGTGCCTCTTAAACTCTGCTATATGTGTCATTTGAGCCTCAATGCGTCAACTAAATGTTATCCAAGTCAATTCGTAACAGTTTAAACCGCTAGCAGGAATAACAGTTACTCGAATCACATATAAACCCTCCTGCCATTGGAGAGATACAGGAATTAAAGAGATAAATTTTTATAATGAAAAGAAGTGTACCTTATTTGAATCTGAAATTCTATAGAACTGAGACTCAAACTTATTATCGTATATTCTGTTGTTAAGTAGGGGCAGATGGGGCTTTACTTCAGCACCATCCTCCAGTTTGAATTTGTAACTGTAGAGGTTCAGAGGGAAAAAAGATTGTGAAAACCACATCAAGGACTAACTCAAACATAATTACCCCAGAACCAAATATAACTCACGTCAAAGTCAGTGCAATAATTTGCTTGCCAGAGGGTAATCTATCACGGCTGGTGGGAAGCGGAGAAAAGTTAGAATCCACTGGTCGATAAGGTATCTTGATCTGCAAGCCACAAAAGTCAATATCTGGTCAAAAGAGTAACTAGTCATAGCCTTCTATTGATTCTTGACTAACCTTGTTCAGAGTGGCAACAGGAACAAGCCTTTCTGATGCTAATAATGATCTAGCAACAATACGCATAGGTGACTCACTACCATCAAGGGCAATTACTTTCTCATCAATGGAAATTCCATGAAACACAATCTGCCAAGTTGCAAATGAATATATTTAGCACGTCATTTAATATAAACCAGATGCTATGTCTTGGAAGTTGATAAAAGTACCTCGAAATCAACACAGGTAGGTTCATGGCTAGCATTTCCACTAGACCAAAACTGGGCTATAGACAATTCCAAAGTTAAGCCACCTTCAACAGGAAAACTGAAATTCTTGATAGATGGTGACGAGAAAGTAACAACAGACTCCCATTTGATAGGTCGCTTCAGTGGACACATCTGTCATATACTCCCATTTGACGTTAGAATTCACATCTTTAACCCATAGGACTAAAGATAAAATCTCGATGTAGTGTATACCTGAACAGTATCCAAAAAGAACCTTCTAGGAGTATCAAAGGCTGATGTGCGCATGGTAACTTCCGCCCACGAGGCCCCAATTGGCACATTTATGAACCTCCTTTCGATATGACCTGCAATCAACAAGATGGAAATAAACTAACTTCACTGTATTTCATATAAAAAAATGGAAGTAATTAAAAATATTAAATATCTGGAAGCATGTCAACAGAAATGAGAAAACAAAGCATGAGCCAGAGTTTTAAAAAATTAAACTCGATGGTATTGGTTGACAAAAAAAAAAAAAATTATGATCATTGTTCATCATCGGTTCCCAGGTGGCGGCATTGTACATCCATCCCCCAACCCAAGTTGGCTAGGCTCACTTCTTTGGTTCAGCATTATAGTAGTGATAGGTCAAAATAAACAAAGTATGGTGGCTGATTCATCAACAAAGATAAAATCAAGATTTGAAACAACAGAGTTTCAGCACACTGTAAGTGAACTAAATCTGTGGAGAAAGACAGAGTTAAAAGAGCTCCCAGTAAGCAAGAACAATAATTGGTACCTGACTTGAAGTACAGTTTGGAAAGTGACAATACTGGCGGCTCTCCTGATAGAGCAATAGGCTTAATTATGGTGATTGGCACTCGGAAAATGGGTCCACGCCATGGTGCTCTGCAATCCATGCCATAAACTTCATAGTAGTGAAGGCCACTACTGATATTAACAGGATTGACGACAATGCTGCAAAAAGGCAAAGCAAACCAAATGAAAGCAGGACACTAGACAAAATGAACAGGGCATGTAATTGATCAAATTATGTACTACTACTATTCTGCATGTCTAGCTTAAAGGCCTTTAATTTCATCTGCCATTGCGTGCTATGATACTAACCAACCTACACATCCCTTTGGTTGAAAAGCCTTTATAAGTTGTAATGCGCCGCTGGTTTTTAGTGATGTCAGGTTGCTACATGCATAAATATAAAAGAATATCTGGCATCAGTAATCATGTTTGGATGACACATATATGCATAAGCATTACCTATAACGAGATGAACTATAGTGCAGTTCAGTTTAACGGGCATGTCCTTATAAACCGAAGCATCAACAATTATAGCAAGACCAACTACAAGTTGATATCTAAAATTATTGCTGTTGAGAAGGAGAATGAGGGAAATAACATCTAGTTGAACAGAAAGAAGGTACCAACTTGAAACTGCGCCCATTGTTTGTCAACAATATATACTCAGGAATATTAACAACAGAGCTATCAGTGGAATGCAGCTGCAGGCACTCCTCAAATGGAACCAATTGCTCCAAATTACTCGCATCGTCGTGAAATTTTGGGTTAAGTTGAACAGTCCACTGTAAAGCAGAGGATAGAACATATAGTTAATTGTAATGTTTAAAACAAATGAAAACATCTAGTACAGATAATAATTCCGTGCTCCACCAGACAGAAAAACTGGTAAAACATTTTCTTAATCTTACTGATCATAAAAGCGTCATGCACGCCCAAGGATTACGAGTCGAACGACTAGTCTAGACTAGTCGCTCGACTAGTCTAAGAGTCGCACTCCAGCTGTCGACTCCTTTTCTCGTGTAGACTACAAATACGAGTCGAGCCGTGGATGGACTAGTCGACGACTAGTCTGGACTAGTCGACGTATACGAGTCGAGCGACTCAAAAAGATTTCTTTTGCTGGACTGGACTTGTTGCTTGTGGTGTTGTTGAACCTTTATATTTCCATCTCCATCATGAACTGCTTTCTTTTGTAATTCAGACCTTGATGTTGGACTACATGTTGAACCTTATGTTGCTGGACTGGACTTGTTGCTTGTGGTGTTCTTCATCCACTTCCCAATTCCCATGCATTCATTTATATTGTATACTGCTTGTAGGACAACAACACAAAACGAGGGAGTTATGTACTGTATGTTCAGTACTACAGTACCATGTCGACTAGTCTCGCACTAGTCTAGACTAGTCACGATTAGTCTATGAGTCTCAACCTTGGAACGACTCGACGACTCTTCGACTCGTAATTCTTGTGCACGCCTACTAAGCTACTACCTCCGTCTCAAAATTTAAGACGTTTTTGTAGGCTAAACTAACCTACAAAAACGTCTAATATTTTGAGACGGAGTCGTACTAAAGAAGTAAAAGAACCATCTTACAGTGGTCAAATACACTGCTACAAAACCAACTCTCTTTTTGGGGAGAGGGAAATATAAGCATGCCAGGATAACCCAAACAAGTTATCAGGAACTGACCTCACTCGTTTGTTGACATGAATTACTCCCACGTAGATATATCCCTCTTAGTTTTGGAACTGCAGATAACACATTGAGTTAAGTAATCAAATATAATGTATGAACTCAACATCAATTAGTGTGAATCACAGGTAGTCCATCATACCCCCTCCCCAATTGTTTTGCCTGATCTACTATAAACGGCTATTCTAGAGTAGAACAGCGTCCCAAAATCAATAGAAAACACCAAATTACCAATACAATATTGCCCAGTAGAAGTTGTAACTGTGACTAATCCCTCTGTTCACTATTTCAAGGCCTTGGGGGTCTTAGTTTCAAATTGTTCATCCATTAAGAAAATCGAGTGTAGTACCGGTAGTGTTTCCACTCATCTATACAATATCAATAAGCACGAGTTAAGATGAGATAATTTTGATCTGAGCCATCCGAAATCTTTAACTCCCTTTCTTAGTTATCCACCCAATTGTTGTGCAGAAATGTTATACTTGTTAAGCTTCATGCACTAGCCAACGCAACCAAAAGTCCAAATTTATGGAAAGGGCTAGGCAATCTACATATACACTTCAACACCCCCTCTCACGTGTGACACAGGAAGTCAACACGTGAATAGACTCAGAGGTATGGCTCAAGAGGCCCATACGTGGACATAGAGGGGGCAGCAGCAATTTTTCGATAAATTGCGAAAGCCAAGACTTGAACTCAAGACCTTAGGCTCTGATACCATGTTAAGCTTCATGCACTAGCCAACGCAACCAAAAGTCTGAACTTATGGGAAGGGCTAGGCAATCTACATATACACTTCAACAATACTCTCCTCTAACCACTGCTATGAGAATTATTCTTCTTTCATCCTTACAGATTTGTTTTCGACGTGATATTTATTTCATCAAAAAGGTAGTTCATGTCTTTGCTCTCGAGATGAGAATGTTATCAGAACTTCTCTAACAATACATTTTAGTTTTATATGACATTTTAAGGATGATGGGCGTACGTGGATTAAAAATTGTGTATGCACAGTTCCATGCTTTTTATTATAATTTTCTTCCACAGCAGAAACATTTCAAGGTAAATAAACATGTAAAAAATGTACTTGTACATGCCAAAAAATTGATTTCTTTTTTCATGTTTCAATTATGTTAGATGAACATTACTTGTCTCTGCTTAAAATGCTTCAGAAGAGCTTTTCCAAAGAAAACAGAATGAAAAAAATGCTTCAGAAGAAGTTGAGTGGCTGTAGCGTTCAGTAGAGGTCATTCTTCATTCTTATTAATTTCTGTTGGAACTCATAAGTTTATTCAGAAGATTTATTATGGGAAAATATGATACATACTTGACTTCCCTACTTGACTGATTGAGATTCTGTAAGAAACAAGTGGCAACTTCTTAGCTTGCCGCGCATATTCATAAGCCCTGAGAAAACAGCAATGGTATGATGATTGAACTCAAAATCAACCGCTTGAGATTAGGAAAAATGTATCCCTCTAGAGCATAACAGAGAGAAGAAAAATTCTACTAACCTATCAACTTGCAAAAGCCCATGCCCTGTTGTCAGTTTCTCCTCAGGCACATCATTTATAGATGAAGCTGTATTCTCGATTGCCTTCCTCACAGTATAAGGGCTTACTGGAATGCCTTCAGCCTAAAATATACACCTCATTAAAGTAACTGAATACATGTTTCATACTTCACATTGTGTTAACGGAAAAGATGTTGACCAGACAAACCTTCATGGCACTAACAAGGAGAGCAACCCCACCACAGGCAGAAGGAGATGACATGGAAGTACCATTCATGAGCATGCGAGACTGAAGTGTCCATGTTGGCACAGGGGCCACTGCTCCACCAGGTGCGCTAATGGAGACACCAAGATCCCCATCAGCTGTGGGACCTCGACTAGACCTTAAAAATCCAAAATGTTCAATTAGCAATAAAAATTATTGTTTGAGAACTAGAGGACAACGAGCATTCCCGGGCTAGTGCTGTCCAGTTGTTCGCCGTACATTAGAGGACTAGACCCAAGATGACCTTGGATGATGCCATTGTTAGAGAACTATATATTGTATAACGCAATAAAAGAATTTCCAACTGATCACATACCATGTGTACTCCATCCCCTCCGACGGAGGTTGTACGACACAGTGAGCTCCAGCAGCCATAGCTGGTGAGACATAGGCACCAATACCAATAATGCTTGAACTAGTCCCGCCAGGTGCACCAACAGTGTTTAAGGCCGGACCGTTGTTTCCAGCACTACTAATAAATATAATACGATGCTTGTCTACAACCTGTGAAATAACATAGAGCTCCAGCTAAATTCCTACAAAACATTCTAAGAAAGAAGACTAGAATGTCCAAGAATGAATATGGATAAGAAATAATAGCACACAAAAGGAGTTCACCTCATTGACAATATCAATGAATCTTCCATAGTCAGGAAGAAGAGCAGGCTCACCATAGCTCATATTAATCAGATCGCATTTGTGCTGGATATACAAGAATTCAAGGAAGCAGGTCAATAAAAAAACTGATATATCAGGGGAAAAAACAATTATTATTTCGCAAACATTAAGCACTTCATTGGGAGGCGTTTAAGGAGTTGTAAATATAACAGAGGCAAATACACTGTTATTTACTCTGATAAATAATGCACAAAAGGGAGGGGGTATTATCACCTCTACTGCAGCTATCAAGGCCCTAATCAAGCCTGTCCCTGTCTCCATTGATCCTAAGCGGGTATCTCCTATTCTACAAGAAATCAATTGTGCCCCTGGTGCAACTCCATTCAGCAAAGGTTCCTGTTTAAAAACATTTCCATAAACTGGTGCTTGTATAATTGTGGTTTAAATGAAAAGCCCAAAAGTTAAGGAACATACTTCAGGATGAAAAGCAGCTGCAATGCCGGCAACATGGGTAGCGTGCGGAGAGCAGTCAGTTACTATGCTGACAAGGTTCCCATCATCATACACATTTGCTACAAAAGAGCAAGCATCTAATTTGCTAAAAATCCCAAACTTCCGCTCAATCCTGCAGATAATTTTGTATAGATCAGAAACACAGTACATGGACGATAACCTTCTAGTTTACAATGGTAATACGGATAAATTGCATAAGATAAGATATGGGAGCAGCATACTACTTCAACTACAAGTGAAAACATGTCTGGTATATCATGTTTAGAAAATTTGTAATAAAACATCCAATATTGAATCACTGGCTTCTCGTTACTAGATCTACAAATCATATATACATTTGGAAAGAACCTAAAATGGCTAGCTTCTCCAACCAGAAGAAGTGGTGCAGCAGTAATTGTATACAACAAGTAGGTAACTACCGCCATGAAGATGGCTGGGCTGTACAGATAGGGATTTAATGTAACAGATTCATCTTCAGAAGTACTTATGATAATGATTTTGTATCACATAAATGATAAATCACATATTAGTAGAGTATAAATGTTGGTGAAACGTATCCTAATAAATACGCCTTATATTTTTGGGATGGAAGACGTATTTCACAGTTGATACATACTAGAAGGAACCCCGCGCGTTGCTGCGGAATTGCTGGTTGATAAGTTTGTAAATGTTCTGTCAAGACAAATAGAGATTATTGAGGTTATTGTGATGCACTTTAACAGATGCGAGCTACATTTTGGAAGCTAACAAATAAGCAATAGCTCCTGAGCCAAATTAAATATTTTAGTTGTTTGAGGGCTAAAAATAATAGACTGCAGCATGAATGGACAATTAAATTTAAGTACTTCGGTGCTGCTAGGGAAAAAAATGCAGTTTTACCACTCAAACATATGTGAAAAATCATAAAATCGTAATTTCTAAATTGTCGCCGTTGTAGACTGATACAAAAAAAGGTCAAAATAGGTTGACGGTAATGGATCTTATAAACAGTTTAAGAAATAAAGGGAAAGGAAAATTATTGTATATATTTGACCTGTTAATGGAAGTGAAAAATAAGTTTAATTTGAAGACCACATGAACATGAGCAGAGAGGTTTATATATGTTTGATCATTTATATTCAACAAATAACAAACAAATCCAACAAATAGTGAATTATATCATTAAGGTAAGGCATGTATTACTAATACATCCTATTTTGGAAGTTTGTCGTCATAGAAACATTTGGTGAGCATGCTGATAAGCCACGGTGTTATTGCTGAAAAAGCAAGAGAAATTAACTTCCATCTATTCACAATAAATCAAATATAATTTCTTGCACGAAAGGATCAACCATAACTGGGAACCATTACATTAGAAGGCGAAGTAGCAATAATTAGAACAGTGAATGAAATTAAGATATAAAAATAGCTAGCTCGAGTTTAACTGAAAGATCTGTGGCAATCAAATTCATAAATGTTATTCATCTGTGTTCAGATACAAAAATATATGCAGAGTATTCAAGTTGCATAGTAGCTACCCCATAAAACTGTATGAAGAAACTTGAGTGGTCAACTATATCTGAACCAAAAAAATGCACGTGCAAAGGCTAATTGGTGTGAAGCAATCATCGTGAAGCAGATTGGTACTTACAGGCAATCATAAAATGCTACTTACAGGCTTGACTTCAATCATCGTGAAGCAGATCTGTGTGATGCATATACATGTTCGTACTATTCTTCGCTCCTATGATTGGATCCAGGGAAACAACAAAGAAACCTCCACTTCCTCTCATTTAATCACCTGATCTTTGCTAATCATCCCAAATATGTAGTACACGGAGGATGACAGTGCCAGATACCTGTAGGGAGATGGGAAGTTGATACTGATTTGGGATACCCCTGGCCGGCATTGGACCGCAACTCAGGCGCATGCCCGTGAGGATGCCTCCCCATATCAGACAAATGGATAATGGAGTGCCAATGGTCTGCCTTGGTCGTCCTCGACGGCCGCGCCTCCTCCTCCTCTTCCTCCGGCACGCCGCAGCGGCGATGACCGGTTCTACGATGTCCGCCACGGCTGCATGGGAGATGGTTCGGGACGAAATCTCGGTAGGCAAGCGGCGCTGGGCCGACGACCAAGCATGTACGGAAGCGGGAGGAGGTGTTGGAGGTACGGGGAGAGAAAGTGGACATGTTACAGATGGAAAGGAAGCAGGGAAGGTGCCCAAGATTGGGAAAACCGGAGGAGAGGGGAAGGGAGGATGAATGAGAGGAGAATAAGCAGCGGCGTCCACGGAGGGGTAGCGGAGAAGGCCAACCTGCTCGGTAATGTGGCTCACTGAGTTTGCGTTGAATCCAACGGCTATCTATGATGCATGCCTTGAATCGATGGCTAAAATTAATTGAGGTGATGTGGCTTAAGGAGAAGCTAGAGAATTCCTAGTAGTGGGGGGCTCCTATTTAGATATAGTAGATGATGTCCCTGTAGGAGGACTTACTTGAACAACATCAACAACAACAAAGCCTTTAGTCCCAAACAAGTTGGAGTAGGCTAGAGCTGAAACCCATAAGATCTCGCAACCAACTCATGGTTCTAGCACATGGATAGCTAGCTTCCACGCACCCCTGTCCATGGCTAGTTCTTTGGTGATATTCCAGTCCTTCAGATCTCTCTTTACGGACCCCTCCCATGTCAAGTTTGGTCTACCCCGACCTCTCTTGACATTCTCAGCACGCTTTAGCCGTCCGCTATGCACTGGAGCTTTTGGAGGCCTGTGCTGAATATGCCCAAACCATCTCAGACGATGTTGGACTAGAAGGAGGAATGAACTGTGTGTGCAAGGCATTACATCGTCTACTTTACAACATCAACACCACAAGATCGACCATACCTGTAGTTTGTCAACGGAACAAAATCTGCTAGTTTTCCACAATCTTTCTTATCCTCAAGCCCCTGAGTATCAACTGCAACCCTCCACACATCACCATCATGCCATACAACAACATCAATCACAGGTCCCCTGTCATCATAACCCTGAAGAAACAGAAATAAGACATGTACAATAGCTGAAATCGGCTAAAACTTCAGGGAAGTATGATCGCTTTCTTACATCTGCTTGTTTCCTCAGGCAATCAAGTCTGTTTTGCAGGTCTTCTTGAGCCTTTTTCAGTTTAGCATCATCAGGCTTACTATGCTTCTGCAATCATTTTCGGTGGAGGTGAGCCACTCATTTAAATAGGTGTTTAAAGAATCTCCTAAAAAGCAGTGTGCAAGGCCAGCAGTATCATTCTTAGCTGGAATATAGACTCAATATTAGCAGTACATATGCAAAATCACTTCATTAATGGCTTTCTGTATCTCCTAGCTGAACCACTTTATTTGCCTGCCACATCACATACTCACAATGCTTGACAATAGCTATCGTGCAAAGTGTAATCTACAAGGAGTACATATAATAAAAAGAAAAACGGCGTGCGAAGAAGAATCAAAATTGTAAACCAAATGAATCTATACGCAACAAAAGAAGTCACTTCAACCTTTTCAAACTCATTCAGCTGGTTCAGAGCTCCGGATATCGCTTCTTGGTTTTCTTCATCCCATTTCTTTTTCCTTTCCTTCTGAAGTCATATTTAGTAGATTTTAATTAAAATATCGGTATTGAGTGTGATATAAAACCTTCAGAATGCAGGCATTAAATGTCGTATTTACCTTCAATCGAGATATAAGTGTGTCCGTGAAGAGTTCATATACTAGTTTGCAGCCAACACGCCACTCTTGAGAAGGGTTCTTCCATGAGGGGTTTACAGACAAACGAGCGCCTGAGTGTAAACAGAGCTTAGCATATCAGGGAATCTGGACAGGAAATTGCCTTTCAGAATATGAATATTCTTCAAGGCATGGAGCGCTACAGGTAGCAACTATTGAAAAGACAATATTATTGGTATATGGTACCTCAGATACCAATAGAATCATAATCAATAAGCATTAACAAAAAAAAGTTGCAATGCCTACGACAAGGGGAAAAAACGAGTTTGGTTTTAACACAATTTGCTAATTCACATAAATAAATGTTTAGCTTCAAATTATATCCCATTAAATGAGTAATATAAACAATACAAATCCTCAGGGCATGACCAACCTGAAGCACCAACTATAGCACCATCAGCATCAGCTTTCACCACTTTGGACGTGTCAACATCACCACTACCCGTGCTACATTTAAGAGCATACTCGTTGGCAAATATATCATTCAAGAGAAATTGGCATCTGAAAATAAATAAACAAATAATGCAGTTTCCAAATTCTGGAAGAGTCTAAGTACCAATCGATAACATCAAGGATCTTGGGCTTCCCATCAGAAGTTTTCTGCAACCCAGCTGCAGCCGGATCAACTCCAGAATCTATCAGACATACAAGTCACATCAGCGCAAAACAAGTAGGACAATGAAATCCTATGAAATACACATAATAATTGCATGCCAGAGTCAGATCCATGACAGATCATCCAAGACTCAAGCTATACCCATGTAACCTGCCTGAGCTCTTCCCCAAATGAAGAAACCTTTCAACCACCATCTACGCAAGTTGTTAACTTGTAATAGCCTCATACTCGTGAGCTTTAGAGCATGTTTATCTCATCCTTGCATAGATGACTACTCGCAGGAGCATTTATCTTTTGTCAAAAGAAATTGGTTGTGTTTCGTTAGCGACAAGAGGCGCTATGCCATGTGCTGCAACATGGCAACATCTGAGCCTATGTTAAGTTAGGATCATGCAAACCGGGTACGTGCTGCTGTAGTAGTCCGAACGATACAACAAGAAGTGAAGTCACACCCCATAATCTGCAAATAGTATTATAAAAACAGCAGATCAACTCCCATATAAGTCAATTAACCATTCCATTAATCTCCCACATCCTACAAGCATTACATACGTGGGCATAAACTGCAGCGATTGTTGGACTAAGCCCCCTAGTGATGAATCAGAAATTCCTCTGAAGCTACGCAGCTCCGTGTAGTCACCTACTTGAACACTACAAACTGCGCAGAACGACGATCCAAAACACCTCGTGAACTACACTCTCCAGTCGACGGCATGCCATATCAGAACTCAGACGCGGTTTAACCTCTGTCGAATCAAAGTATCACCTAGGGATCCAGCCGAATTGCCAATTTAGACCGCGTCGGCTCCATTCTCCAGCCAAAAGCTGAGGTCAACTACAGTCAACCCTCACCTCAGGGCAACGATGTCACGTATCGACTAGCCGGAGCAGAGGTTGGGGGCAACTGGAAGGCACTCACCGAAGATGGCGATGAGCGAGCCGCGGCCGTCGTACTCGGGGTGCTCGGCGAGGAAGCGGTCAACGCCAATCTCCTTCTTCGGCATCAGGGACTCGAGGAAGGAGGGCTCGGTGAGGCGGAATCCACTGGCGGCGGCGGCGGCGGTAGTCTCCTCGGCGGGCGGCGGCGTCGTCGGCGAGGAGGAGGAAGACGGCATCGCGGTGGGCGCGACGCCTGCGCTGGGGCCCGGGCCTCGGGTCGGACCAGCAGCAACGGTGGGGTGGGCGTGGGTGTGGAGCGGTGCGGGGCTGGAGGAATAGGCGGAGACTCTGAGGACGGGCCGCAGGTGGGCGACGGGTTTATGTAGCGCGGCTGCGGCTGCGGCTGCGGTCGCGCAGCTCCCGAGCCACATTTAGGTGGCTTCTCCTTTACACTTTTCCAAGTGATTTTGCAGTTTGTTTATTTTGAATGGATTCTGAATGTTCAGCTCGGTTGCGGAATCTGCGTGGAAAGCATGGCTGATGATGATGGGGAAATGAGTGAGTGGAAGTGGAATTGAAAATGGCGGAACTGCTGTACCAGAGCAGAGCGGCAATGGAGACTGTGCCAAGCGCCCGCCGGAAGCCGCGAGCGTGGTGGGCGTAGGCTGGCAGCCGGTGGTTGGCTAGGGGCAGTCTGGCTAGTGCTGAACAGATAGATAATTTGGCTGCTGCCTTTCATGATACATAGAATATCCAAAAAGAGATATGGGAGATATTTGTGGCCCTGAAAGGATGATTTATCTGTGAAACTGAACATTAGGTGGTGCTGAGAATTTTTATCTCTCTTTTTCTTCTGCTGCTACTCAAATATGCCATTGCCATATGTACATAGTTTACCTGTATTGCGCAAAGTAGACATGTTTTTTTTTCCAAGTTTTCAGAGACTTCCGCCTGCAGCAAAGCCGCGCCGACAAAACAAGCTACAGAAAAGTTTCCAATGAACGCACCATCGGTAACACAGAGGCACGAACAACAGCTACGCATCACATTCCAAACTTGTTCCTCGGGAACAGGAATCTCGCAACAATAAAAACAAAAACACAGATAGAGGGGATATCTCTGCAACAGAAGTAATGCATTCCACCAAATCCATTACATGCCATATACTACTACGAGATTGACTGCACAAGGCAACTGAGCACATATATAACATAGCGAGTTCCGAACACAGACTTTATTACAACATTACTGAAGCTTCAGGTGATGCACCAATGCATCTAGTTGATGCAGCAACAAGGTTTAAGAACTCGCGAGCAGCTTCTTGATGTCCTTCTGCAAATATCCAAGGAGTAAGCGCCACAAGATGAGGAAAGGAGGCTTGATCAAATGAAGCGCATATTGCACTGTTGGGACTTACCTCGATGCTGAGGGGGGAGGTGGTTGGCGCGTAGCGATCCACAACACGCCCCTCCTTGTCAACCAAGAACTTGGAGAAGTTCCACTTGATGTTGTCCCCGAAGAGACTGCCTTTGCTGGACTTCAGAAACTTGTAGACAGGTGCAACATTGTCACCGTTGACATCAACCTAACAGATAATGGAAGTTGAGTTAGAACAACTAGCTGCTTGCCTCTCTAGTACTCCCTCTGTAAACTAATATAAAAGCGTTTAGATTACTAAAGTAGTGATCTAAACGCTCTTATATTAGTTTACGGAGGGAGTATATAACTGTAGAATGTGAAGAAAAATCAAGCGACAAAACTACTGTTGCTATTTTCAGAAAGAAAGGAAAGTCAATTGCTACAACTAAAGTACGACTATCTGATAACCAACAGCGATTTCAGAGTTTATATCACACAGACTGCAAACAAAACAGAGAACACATGTTGGACTAGGTTTCCTCAATCAAATGATAATGACTGTTCATGGACGCAAGTCATAGTGTGCACTGTACACTAAAGCAATCGTTTCTTTCAGCTTAAAACAGACGAAGAAATATTAAGCACACATTTTACCTTGTCGAAAATTGGATACTCGGCCTTGAAGCGAGTGCAAGCAAACTGAACAATTTCCTCATTAGTGCCAGGTTCCTGCCCACCAAACTGGTTGCATGGGAAAGCAAGGATCTCAAAACCTATGGTCACATCAAATTGTTAGCATAATAGATCATAACTGAAAATCAAGGACTAATCCATGTGCAGATAGATCATACCCTGGTCCTTGTACTTCTCGTACAACTGAGCAAGTTCCGTGTAGTTTGAATTCGTCAAGCCACTGCAGTAGTTATAGGCAACGATTATCTTTACAACAACAAACAAAGCCTTTAGTCCCAAACAAGTTGGGGTAGGCTAGAGGTGAAACCCATAAGCTCTCGCGACCAACTCATGGTTCTGGCACATGGATAGCAAGCTTTCACGCACCCCTGTCCATGGCTAGTTCTTTGGTGATGCTCCAATCCTTCAGGTTTCTCTTTACGGACTCTTCCCATGTCAAGTTCGGTCTACCCCGGCCTCTTTTGACAATATCAGCACGCTTTAGCCGTCCGCTATGTACTGGGGCTTCTGGAGGCCTGCGTTGAATATGTCCAAACCATCTCAGACGATGTTGGACAAGCTTCTCTTCAATTGGCGCTACCCCAACTCTATCTCGTATATCATCATTCCGGATTCGGTCCTTCCTTGTGTGGCCACACATCCATCTCAACATGCGCATCTCCACCACACCTAACTGTTGCACATGTCGCCTTTTAGTCGGCCAACACTCAGCGCCATACAACATTGCGGGTCGAACCGCCGTCCTATTGAACTTGCCTTTTAGCTTTTGTGGCACCCTCTTGTCACAGAGAATGCTAGAAGCTTGGCGCCACTTCATCCATCCGGCTTTAATTCGATGGTTCACATCTTCATCGATATCCCCATCCTTCTGCAACATTGACCCCAAATATCGAAAGGTGTCCTTCTGCGGCACCACCTGCCCATCAAGGCTAACATCCTCCTCCTCCTCGTGCCTAGTAGTACCGAAAGCGCACCTCATGTACTCGGTTTTAGTCCTACTAAGTCTAAAACCTTTCGATTCCAAAGTTTGCCTCCATAACTCCAACTTCCTGTTGACCCCCGTCCGACTCTCATCGACTAGCACCACATCGTCCGCAAAGAGCATACACCATGGGATATCTCCTTGTATATCCCTTGTGACCTCATCCATCACCAAGGCAAAAAGATAAGGGCCCAAAGCTGACCCTTGATGCAGTCCTATCTTAATCGGGAAGTCATCAGTGTCGCCATCACTTGTTCGAACACTTGTCACAACATTATCGTACATGTCCATCCTTACTTGCATCTCTCCACACGTGGAGAATTAAATAAAACAGGGACACAAATCAGAGTCAATGTCATGACATCACAAATGCTGATCCTAATGAACCGGAAACTAGTGCGATGATTGTGGATATTTAGCAGGGCAATATTTTAAACTTTTGAGTCGTATAATATACACACTATACTTAACTTTGCAGACGGCAATCCAAACTTGACAGCTTAATGCATACCAATTGTTTATTTTCGTTTTCTAGCCTCATAATAATAATAGATGTAAAGCCGATTTTCATTACAATAAATGAGAGGGACTACTAGACGAGATGAGCATACCATTCACCTTAAAGTCTTAAGGAGCACTCTTGGTAGTAGCAATAGAGTAAAATGCATGCGCGGTCCTAATTCTTTCACGAAAATGTTGATTAGGTCCTAATTCTTTCAAAATGCACGTCTGGGTCCTAAATCTTTTTAGTTGTTCATTCGAGGTCCTAAATCCTTCTGACCACCGCTGACCTGCCTACGTGGCGCTTTGACCCTGGCCACATAGACAGGAGGTCCAACGGCAGTTGGATATTTATGCAAATTGGCCCCTGTAATATTTCTCCTTCTCAATCCTCGTTCCGTAGGTCATCTCTCCCACTCTCTTCTCTCTGTCGGCGCTCCATCGTCATGTCTGCCGGCGCAAGCTCGTCTGCGGTCAAGCGCCACAGGAAGAAGCCGTTCGGTGCAGCCCTGACCTTTGCAGCGTCGTCTCCACCGCAAGTAGTAGCTCCTCTTGCGCCGCCGCTACCATCGGGGACACTACCGTTGGTGCCATGCCCCTGCCCCCGTGCGCCTCCCATCGCGACCAGCCCGAGCCGGAGCTCGCCTTCCTCATGTTCCTTCCTTCACCTCCTCCTCACTCCCGGTCTCTCATCTCCCTATCTCTCCCGGCACGGGAACCTCCATGGACGAACACTCGAGCTCCCCTGTCGCCGATCTGGACGCCGTCCGCCGGAACCCTTGCGTCACCGGCCAGATCCGGTGCCCCGCAGCCGGATGCGCCCATCCCTGCCGCCGCAGCTCTTCTCCTCCTCGGCTCCGACGAGTCCCAATCGCCCCCGTCGAGTCCCGTCGCCTTGTCATGGTGCGGTCACGCCAAAGGAGACGACAAAACGCCCTTGCTGCCTCGCTCGTCCCCAACGGGTGTGCGAGCGCCCCTGCATGCACACGCACAGCGATGGGCACGACGGGCAATGGATTATTCCTAGCGGGTTTGGCGCCATCCTAGCGCCCGACGCTGCCGGACTACTGCCGTCGATGACCTCTGCTTCTCACCGGAGCTGCGCCACCACCGTCGCTCGCCTTCGGTTTCGCCGGAGAGGGTGGGAAAGAGGAAAGGGACCGCGACTATGAACAAATTGGTGTTCGAGGGCTTTTTTGCAAATATGCACGGCCGGTCGTTACTCCTCCTGGACCCTCCTGTCCACGTGGCCACGGTCAAAGCGCCACCCAGGCAAGTCAGCGCTAGTCAGACAGATTTAGGACCTCGGATGAACAACTTAAAAAGATTTAGGACCCAGACGTGCATTTTGAAAGAATTAGGACCCGGTCGACACTTTGGTGAAAGAATTAGGACCGCCCATGCATTTTACTCGTAGCAATACACCACAACATGAATAATAGAATTACATGACGATTTCTAAATAATTTCACAAGACATGAAAAAGTGAACATAAAAGATAAAGTGTAGATGTGAAGGAGCAGTAATAGTTCATAGTTCATACCACTGGGATGCAACATTGACGATGAGGAGAACCTTCCCCTTGTAGGTGCTCAGGTCGACATCTTTTCCACTTGCATCCTGCAGGCACAAAATGAAGCGTTCCTTTATTATCAAAATTCGCGCAGAAAAACAGAGTCAACTAAACTATTGGTTAAGAACACAAGAGTGAAGTGACAGCGGGATCAAGGGCGTGCACATGTGCAAGAGCAATTGCAGACACGGAGAATTGGCAGGGGCTTGGATGCGAAATTCGGGCTGAAATAACGGAAGGGACAGGCGTGACATGAGGCAGGCAAACCTTGACGGTGAAGTCGTGGACGGAGGAGGCGGAGGAGGCGGCGGCGGCCATGCTGCTGAACAGCGAGAATCTGGCGCCGACCGGGCGGAGCAGCGGCGACGAGGAGGCGGCGAAGGCGGGGGCGCGGAGCGGCGGCTGCGCGAACGGGATGGCGAGGCGCGGGCGGCTGCACGGCAGCAGCGCGGAGGAAGGGGAGACGACGGCGCTTCTCAGGAGGCGGAGGCGATGGACGAACGGGGCGGGGCGAGAAGGCATCGGGGATCGGAGACCGGGCTTTATAGCGGAAATCGAGGGTGTGTGGCCGCGTGGGGGAGAAAGAAGGATATGCCTACTTCGACTTTGCATTCCGGAGTGTGAACGCCCTCTGGCTCTGGGCCTGTGACGCGCGGCTCGACCGACGCACATCCTGGGTGGGCTCGCCTCTGGCCACGTTCGGCTTCGGGGGGCCGCCACGTGTGAAGGGAATCCGGGACCGGTCGACGCCCGGGGCCCTGCCGCCCGATCGGCATTCGACGGCTGCCCAATACACGGTGCGTCTCTCGGCCTCGGAACCCCAGGGCGCGTTGGCGTTGCTTGGCTGGCATCAGCGCTTAGCTCTGCCGGGGGATAGTTTGTCGTATTATTTTTACTAAATGACCCCGGAGGTCCTTACGTCGCACACTTACCTCCTAAAAAACTTATTTCGTCGCCTGACCCCCATTTGCGCTGGCCGTCAGGCGTGTCAAGTGCACATCGCAGCGCCGCGTGCGAAGGCGCCTTTGACCGAAGCCGATGACCGGCCGCCAGCGTGGCAGCCGCCATACGCGCGAGCCCGGAAGGCGTTATTCACTTGGATGATCCAAATTTCTGCGATAAGCTTGTTCTCATTGTAATCAGACCGTCTGATATATTCATGTAACGATTGGTGTTGTACCTGCTTCCGGCTAACATATCGGACAGTCTGATGTTCTCCCTTGACACGCTCGACTGTTTGGCGCGTACAGCATGTCAGATCATTCGGCACGTTATGTTGGCATGGCTCGGTGGTTGTGGGCCATAGCTGCACGTCGCCGCGCCTACTTACTAGGCGTTTATCCTGAAGTACAAAATGACCTTCCTTGGCGCTTAAAAAACCAGACGGTCTGGCTCTTCATTGTTCTGTCACTGCTATGTGGGTCCATGATTCCATTGGGAGCGTCCTATTTAGCCTCCGAACCCCTTTTTTGGTGAAACCAGTTGTCATTTCTCCCCGCCGCCCCTCGTCCTCCTCTTCCCCAACGCCAGTCGTTCTCATCTTCCCAACCGCCGGCACCGCCACCTGCATGCGCCTCCGCCGTGTAGGGTTGGATCTGGATGGCTGATAAGCCGACTCCGGCCCCAAAGCCAAAGCCAAGGAAGGAGATGGTTGATCAGTACATGGAAGAACTGGAGCGGCAAGTTCGTGCCAAGATTGCCGGAAAGCAGGCTGTCGGTGGCACCCCCATGGAGGGAGGATCCAGCCATCCTTCTACTCCTGTAAGTAATCCCGACGCACCATATGTATCGTTGGTTGATTTCAAATCGTTAGGATATATCTTTTGTGGGTGGTTACTTTTCTTGATTCTGCATCTATCATTACTGATTAAATCCTAGGTTTGGGGGACAATCTGGATTCATGCTGTGGTTGAAATGTCTGGATCCGTGCATATTTAATTTGGTGTTAGGGTTTTCTAATGTGCAGAATCGATCCGAAACCATTAGTTATAGGTGGTTTTTGATACATTCCCACTTGCAGTTTGGTTCAATTTTATAGATCTGCATTTGAACATGCAGTCAGGTGGTATTTGATTTATTTCCACACGCAGTTAGCACAGTCATCGGTTCGTTTGGATTGCATACATGGCTTATCCACGCTGATTTACTTAATCGTTCTCTCTCTAGATTGCTTATTCAGCAAATCTATGTCACATGCAGTTCTGAATTGTATTAGTTCATTGGTCCTTAGATTATTCATTCAGCAAACTGTAGTCGTGCTATGGCTCAACTTGGCATCGGTGGTGTCGACAAGGCCCCGGAGGATAATACTGTCCATGACCTACGTGCGCGCATTTTCGCGAAGCGGCAAGCGAGAATGGCACGTGCACTCGCACGCGAGCAAACGTGTGGCTGCCCGAGACCGACGCTCCAGATGCCTTCCATGTTTTTCGTGATAGCCCCGTTAATTATTTGTTTGTCGCATTCATCATCGCATCATTCGCATTGCATCGGCACTTCGTTGTCGTCATTTTCTTCAAAACTTGCATCCGTTCGTAGTTGTCGTTTCTCCTCGTTGCCATTCGTAGTTTGTCGCTTCTCTCGAAGAGGTGAGCGTTGGCCATTGTTTTCCGTTAATCTTTTCTCAGACCCGTTGTCTTCGTTGACCTCCCTCAGATCCGCTCACAACCTTGTCCGAAACCTTCCCCGAACCCAAACCGACCGGCCATGATCGTTGGGTCCGGATCAGTCTCAAACTACCCCAAACATCTTCGGTTTCTTCATTGGACTCCCCTAGCCTTTTATCTCGACCGTCCGATCTATATCGGAGTGTCCAGTTAGCCCTAAGCTAGCTCACTTGCTATATATAGCCGGGCAACCCTAGTTTCTAGGCCTCCTGTCCCATCCATCCATCCATCCCGCCGCCAGCCTCCCTCTTCCTCGGGATCCCTCCCGATCCAATCCCACCAATCACCCGCCAGCCACTGCTCTTCCTCGATCCATCCCGATCCACCCAGCTCCTCTCCCTCGAATTCCCCATCGGGCCAACCCCGGCCTCTCTTCGATCCACCCATCCAGCCGCAGCCATGCAGCAGGAGAGCAGCAGCTCCTCCTCACGCCCGTGTCCCGACGCCAACCGCCACCTCCGGCTGATCTCCAGCGCGCCTGAGCCTCCCCTTGTCCAGGAGCCCGAGCGCTCGACCCCCTCATCCACGAGCTCGATCGAGGCAGCCACCTCGCCCGAGCCTCCTCGCATGGCAACCGAGGGCCTCTCCGACCCCGCTGTACCTCGTCGAACCAGCAGATGAGCCCCGCGCCGCCCCTACCTTCCCTTTCCTTCCTTCCCCGTGCTCTCTCTCTCTCTCTCTGACCCTCTCTCTCTAAACCAGGAGCTTCCCCCGTGGAGCAGCCGCCCCAACCTCGCCGCCGTTGCCTGCGTCATCTTCAACGCGAGGAGAATGACTGTGTCGCTCGGTCGAGCCGGCCTCCTTCGCGTGTGGGTCCCGCCTCCCTGCAACCCGGCGCTCCCTACCGCCGCCGTCTTCGTCAGTTCCCGACAAGGAGGGCGCCCCTGTTCATCTCGAGCGCCAAGTCCCTTCTGCTGCCTCGCCAGCTGTCGTCGTCCAGGCCCAGCTGCACCTCTCGTCGACCTTCCTCTCCGCCTCCCCAAGCCGCGTCCCCGCCGTCACCGTTGCCTATGCGCGAGCTCGACCCCTGCGTCTTCTGCATCGCATCGCATCGCGCCAAGTCCTTTGCTTCGCCGTGCCCAGCCGCTCGAGCCTCTGCTCGTTGACCCTACCTCGCCGACCTGGGCTTGGCCCAGCTATGGTGAGCGCTCCCCCGCAGCTAACCCTCGCCCTGTGCGTCTGATGCTATGTTGTGCCCTTGCTCCTGTTCCAGATTCAGCTCGTAGCATTTTTTTCCCTGCGCTGTGAATTTGACTATTAATCCAGGATTTACAGATTTGCAGAAAAACCCTTGCATTTCATGCATATAATAACTCCACAACCATGCATCGGATTAAAATGATTCATATATGTAAAATGCTTAGAATTTCATGTAGTTTCATAATATGCAACTTTCATCCATGTTAAATATGTTTAAATTGCTGTTTGCATTATTTTGCATAAATGACATGCTAAAATGGTTTATTTCATAACTTAATAACCGTAGCTCCGAATTAAATAAACTTTATATGTAAATGGGGTAGAAAAATGTGTAGATTGACATGGTGACATTCCTTTTCCTGTTTAACAACATTAAAATTGTGTTTTATTCAGAACAGTACCAAATTCGAAATTTGCATATGATGATTTTTCGGAATTGGTATGTGTTGTTTCCGGCCTCATTTAAATTGCCTAGATAGGTAGTTTAATCATGCTTCACCTCTTGCCATGTTTAACCACATTTAAACTTGTTGAGTACATAAACGGGAGAGAACTAAATGTTTGAACGTGGAGTTTCGTCAATATGCAACTCGTTGCATATTGAGCTTCATTTAATGTGTAGTATTTGTTTGTTGCACTTTGCCATGCCATGACTCGTTAAACCGGACATGCATCATACTTGGTTGTGTATCATGCCATGTTTATGCTTGTGTGTTTACCATGTTGTTTGCTTCTTTCCGGTTGTGCTTCTTCTCGATAGTTTCCGGTAACGTTTCGGAGTGAGGATTCGTTTGACTATGTTTGTTCGACTACTTCATGGACTCGATCTTCTTGCTAGCGGGATTCCAGGCAAGATGACCATTACCTTGGATATCTCTACTATCTTTGCTTGCTAGTTGTCTCGATGCTATCGCTATGTCTCGCTACCTGCCACTTGTTTGTCAGCCTCCCAACTTGCCATGATACAGCCTCTAACCCTCCACCATCCCAGCAAACCGTTGTTTGGCTATGTTACCGCTTTGCTCAGCCCCTCTTATAGCGTGCTAGTCGCAGGTGCAGTTGCAGGTTGTTCCATGTTGGGACATGGATATCATGTGATATCACACTATATTGATTATTTAATTAATGCATCTATATACTTGGTTGTGTGTGGAAGGCTCGGCCTTTTGCCTGGTGTTTTGTTCCACTCATGCCACCCTAGTTTTCGTAATACCGGTATTATGTTCCTTGATGAGCGCTTCTAACACATGTGGGGCATATGGGAACCACCCTGATCATTCATTTTAGGATAGAACTCTTCCAGCAAGGCCCAACATTGGTTTTAATTTGCCTAATAACAACTAAAACTTGCATAGGGACATGCCGGCCCCCATGGATAATTTAATCAACAACCCGGGCCAATGCTCCTCATGAGTGTTGGTCCAAAAACCAGAGCACTGTGCGGGGCCGCCCCTTGGCAACTTGGGGTATTTGGCACCTGTACGCGTTGCTTATCCGCCGTGTCCTGAGAACGAGATACGCGGCTCCTATCGGGATCGTCAACACGTCGGGAGGTCTTGCTGGTTTAGTTTTACCTTTTGCGAGTGGCTTGTCCACCGGGATTCCTTATCGTAAGCATCGTGTTATCATGATGTGAGGATGTTCCATCGGATGCGTGTGGTAATTTATAATGGACTACTTGGAGCACCCCCTACAGGGTTAAATCTTTCGGAGAGCCGTGCCCGCGGTTATGTGGCGACTTGGAAATTTATAACCTCCGGTTGTAGAGAACTTGACACTAAATTCAATTAAAATACACCAACCGCGTGCATAACCGTGATCGTCTCTTTTCGAGGGAGTTCGGGAAGAGAACACGGTGGGGTTATGTTTGACTCGTAAGTAGGTGTTCAGGATGACTTCTTGATCATTATTAGTTTGCGACCGATTATGCGTAGTTTACTCTTCTTATTCTTGTACTCGTAAGTTAGCCACCATACAATGCTTAGTGCTTGCTGCAACCTCACCACTTATCCATTCCATACCCATTAAGCTTTGCTAGTCTTGATACCCATGGTAATGGGATTGTTGAGTCCTCGTGGCTCATAGATTACTACAACAACAGATGCAGGTACAGGTAAAGCGATGATTTGACGTGAGCGTGATGCATGTTTGCTTTTGGAGTTCTTCTTCTGCTTCTTCTTCTTCTTCATCGATCATAGGATGGGTTCCCGGTTGGCAGCCTGGGATTAGCTGGGTGGATGTCATTCTTCTTTTTCGTTTGATTTCATCCGTAGTCGGATCCTGCTCTTCTGTATGATGATTGCTATGTATTGATGTATTCATGTTGTAGCTTGTGGCGAGTGTAAGCCTTTATCTGGTATTCTCATCTATTCAGTACATGGTATGTTGTAATGATATCCACCTTGCGAAGCGTCTTCGATATGCGCTTCTATCCTTAGTGGAACTTCCGAGTTCCTTGGGGATAGGACCGTATATTGGGCGTGACAAAACGCGAGCACTTCATTCGCTCACTGGCCTGCCTCCCATAGAGGAGGATGCCGAGGATGCCTCCAACAGCTCCGGCAGTGAGCAGATAATGCTGGACCCATATTGTGTTTTCGGCCGGTACCTAGGCAGTGAACATGGCAAGGGGAAGAAGGGGAAGCGAAAGGGAAAGAAGAGGAAGAAAGGGAAGGGAAAGGGAAAGGGCGTCTCTGAATTTCCTATGATAGCCATGTTTTAGCTGTTACTATCTTGCGGCATCTCAGTTGTCTGTTTTAATGTCCCTATGCTACATTAGTGTTTGTGTAGATGAATTATGTACGCTTATTGACTTACTAAATGCAATTCAGGCACTGGCAAGGGGAACCAGTGGACCGTCTTGCTTACCACCGGCTGTGGATGCTGAACTGAGGCTTCTTGCTGTAAAAAATGCAGTATGTTATGTTGTATGATGTTGTTGTATGTCATTCAAGCCCCTACAATGAAGTAACTGTCCGATTGATTAAGATCTGAACTCGCTAAATGCAGGCAGCAGTGCCAGCGGTTACTACAGTTTCATCACCTGCATGTGTTTATGTATCCTTTGGTGACAGAGCCCCTAAGGCATGTTCATCTTGGTTTTGCAAGGACAACTTTGATTTACCAAAGTTTATAAACTGTACCTTGTTGTTATTGACAGGGGAGGTCGTCTTCTGAACTAAAAAAGCTTTATGCTCGCATCGGGCACTCCCATGAAGAAAAGAGGCCAAACTGTTTCATGAGAATCATGCAGGACCGCTGCACATCCCATTTGGTGATACCCGACGATGCAGCCTCTCTTTTACAGGACACCAAGCTGCGTTTGCCTAGGTTTATCAATCTGGAGACGATCACGGGCTGTTGTTGGCGTGTTGAGTTGAAGCAAGAAGATGGAATGCTGGTGTTATCTATGTTGTGGTCTGTGTTTGCGAAGTTCCATGGACTCGAGCCTGGCTGCGTGGCTGAATTTGAGGTTGTGCACCCTGAGCTGATGAAGGTGATCGTCTACGACAAGACAGGAATTGAGATGACATACAAAGTGTGTGGCAACGTGAAGCTGTTTACGCTGGTTAAGTGAGGCTTACTGAGCTGATGAAGGTGATCATGTTTACTTAGTCTGTCATGCTTGTGAGAGTGTCTGTCTTGTCAATGCCAAGAACAAGAGGATGTTATTTGTGTGTCTTTTGCGAACTGCTTATGTTTGATGTAAGGTGTGTGTCTGCAGAATCTAAGCTAAACCGTGTGTTCATGCCTTTTAACAATTCTTGGTCTAGTCATCTTATTACTGAAACTACTGTTGGAGTTTACAGTACTTGTTCATCCTGCGCCCCCGTGTCCTATAGGCCGGGCTGTTACAGCTTGGGTTGCACGTCCAAGTGTTAGCTCTCGCACTACCATAGACGGTGCAGTAAGATCATAGCATCGCAAGTTACGTGATGTTCAGGCCGAGCAGGTCTAAACTGGACGTGAAGATGTGTGGAGAAGGTGGTCAAACTCCTTTAACCCAAGAAAGCGCTAGTTTTGAGGAAGAAATTAAGGTGTGGCCCAAGCGCATTTTCCCGAGATGCGCCTAGTAGCTGGGCGTTTTAAGAGGTGGTACGCAATATTGGACGGTCCGGCTCTCCATACGTCTGACTATGTGGGCCCGGCTGCGCCTCTCTCGTCGTCTGGTACATGTCTTATTTATTTATATGCGGTTACGCGCTCCACTCCTCTGAAACCCCTTCTCATCATCACTATCTTCTACCTCGCCGCCGCTCGCACACCCACCACCCTCCCACCGACGATGGACCTGTCGGAGCTGTCAGAAGAAGAATGGCGGAGATCTATCCAAACCTCCTGAAAGCGCCAGTACGCACGGAGAGATAGCTTGGAGGCGGCCAATGCTGCCAATCCGCGGCGAGATGTTCAGTCCAGCGGCAGCAATGTGCCCCCAACTGTAAGTAATCCTCCCCATCGTTGTTGCTACAATTGATTTAGGTTAGGGTTTTCAAATCTCACCGTCCTTGCCTGTTATCAAGTAGGTAGATTAATGATTTCCACATTCGAATCTAGACTGAAGTATTTGCGATAGGTTTCTTTTGCCAGTTCTGGCTTTCAAAACCGCATGGAATTGGTTGTACTAGATTTATTTTAGAAGTCGGGCTTAATCAACAGGATCTTCTGTTCTTTCCATTCCACTTTCCTAGGGATCTTGAGGTCTTGGCATCCCACTTTTCTAGTCCCCAGCCTCACAAATGCATGATTATGATTTTATAATTGGGGTTTTCTAATATGTTTACTTCATCCCTAGGAAGGCACTGCCTAAAGATTTGATCGTAATCTATTCCGTCTTGCTATTGGTAGCATATGGATTGTAATTTCATTAATCCCCTGCTACTGTTCTTGCGGACTGCTAAATGAATGCAGGAGGTTCAGACGTTTGTACCTAACGTTGGGTTAGCAGCACCGCGCATTTCAAAGCAGGCGGAGACGCCTGGTCAGGGCTCCTTGCCACCTGCAGAACGTGCCAAGAAAAGACAGGGAGATGTTTTGCCAAGTTCAACAAAGCAAAGAACTACCGCTGCACCCGCTCCTGTAAGTAACCAGCAGTGTCTTGAGTACAGATGCAGTATATTTGTCGTTGTAACCTACATTCATTCATAGCAAAACTTGCTCATTGCAGGAGGCATCTAGCCATAGCCTTCCAGGTTCTCATGTTGATCCTGCTGCACCGGTTCAACGTTATGCTTCTGCTCGTCCGGCTTCTCCAGTTGGCCCAGCCCGAGATCACAACAAGCTGCTGATGAACGAGTTTTCCACCAAGACCACAGTCGTCAAGCTTCCCGGGCCACCGGCAGGCCAGCGTCAGCACAGGGGCAGGGGTCGTCCTTTCAAAATTGGCCACGTCCATGAGGTGCATACTCCTAGGCGTTTTACGGTTCAGATAAATGTACATGAGAATCTTCATCTGTTCGTGCTGCCGAAAGGAGGGGAGAAGTTCTTCAAGGGCATAGTGCCTCGTAGCATTCAGGTGCGCACGAGCCCTCATTGCCACTGGAACATCCGTATGACCCACTACGAAGGCAAACTGGTCTTCGATGATGTGGAAGCTGGTTGGCGGAAGTTTGCAAATCACCATGATCTCAGGCACGGTGACATCCTCACCTTCACCGTGCTTGACGAGCAGAAGCTGGATTTGAAGATCTACAGCACATTCGACTCCATGCAGAACAAGATGAAGTGCAAAGACCACCCACAGTTCGCCTGATCTCCTAGATGATCAAGTGTACTGTTCTTATTAACTAGATGATCTTTTGTGTTGACCACCTGCAGTGGAATTGTTTAAATTTAAGTGATCGTTAGAACTATGTTGGTCTGTTTACCTTACCTTTTGGTTGTATCATGAAGCTGTCCATGAGCTTTACATTATCATCTTTGGTCACTAGTGCAGTATGAAATTTGAGTGATCGTTAGAACTATGTTCTATCGGATGGACATTGTACAGGCTTTATCTATTTCAGACGCTATACCATTCTTCGTTAGTTAGAAGCCATTAATCCGTTGGCGCTGGTACAGTTCAGACTCGCTGATCGATTACCAAGCACAACCAGTTCTGTAGACACGCTGATACGTCTCCAACGTATCTATAATTTATGAAGTATTCATGCCATGTTTATTATATTTTTGTATGATTTTGGTGCACTTTTATATGGCTTTTATATGATTTTTATGGACTAACATATTGCCCTAGTGCCCAGTGCCAGTTGCTGTTTTCTGCTTGTTTTTGGTTTTCCAGAAAATCCATATCAAATGAAGTCCAAATGCAGCGAAACTTTTTAACGATTTTTTCTGGAAGAAAACAGACCCAGGAAGCTTCGGGGGAGCTGCAGAAGACCCACAGGGGCCCCACAAGCCACCTGGGCGCGCCTTGGTGCCTCGTGGGCCCCTTGTGGCCCCTCTTCGCGTGATTCCAACGCCAAAAATTCTTATAAATAGAGAAACCCCCAGAAATAACCCTAGAAATTTGACTCCGCAGCCGCCCGCCTCTGTACCAAAGAAATACCATCTGGAGCCCTGTTCCGGCACCCTGTCAGAGGGGGGAATCATCACCGGAGGCCATCTTCATCATCCCAGCAGTCTCCATGACGAGGAGGGAGTAGTTCACCCTCGGGGCTGAGGGTATGTACAAGTAGCTATGTGTTTGATCTCTCTCTCTCTCTCGTGTTCTTAATTTGGCACGATCTTGATGTATCGCGAGCTTTGTTAATATAGTTGGATCATATGGTGTTTCTTCCCTCTCTATCTTCTTGTGATGAATTGAATCTTTCCCTTTGAGGTTTCGTTATTGTCGGATTGAATATTTCAGATTTGAGAACACTTGATGTATGTCTTGCATGTGGATACCCGTGGTGACAATGGGGTATTCTATTGAGTCACTTGATGTATGTTTTGGTAATCAACTTGCGGATTCTCGAGGTGACATTGGGGTAATCTAGGCATAGGGGTTGATTGCACGCTTTCATCTTCTTTTCTCCGATAGAAACTTTGGGGTACTCTTTGAAGTTCTTTGTATGGATTGAATATTATGAATCTGAAGTTATTTTGATGCATATCGAATAATCAACTCACGGATACTTGTGGTGACATTGGAGTATCTAGGTGACATTAGAGTTGGTTGATGCGTATCATATGGTGTTATTTTAGTACGAACTTTAGGGCCGTTTGTGACACTTATAGGGATGGCTCAATAGATTGATCGGAAAGGATAACTTTGAGGTGGTTTCGTACCCTACAACAATTTCATCTTATGTTCTCCACTAATAGGAACTTTGGAGTGATTCTTTATCGCACGTTGAGGGATTGTTATATGATTCAATTATGTTAGCATTGTTGAGAGATTGCACTAGTGAAAGTATGAATCCTAGGTCTTGTTTTCAAGCATTGCAATACCGTTTGTGCTCACTTTTGTTACTTGCTACCTTGATGTTTTTTTTATTTTCAGAGGCATTTAGTATGCAATGTTTAATTATAATTGTTGTGATTTGTTACAATAGAGAATGTTAAGGTTTTGAGTTGATTTATACTAACTTATCTCACGAGTTCTTGTTAAGTTTTGTGTGGATGAAGTTTTAAGATTAGGAAAAGCCATGATATGAGAGGAATTAAGGAGACACGAGAGCTCAAGGTTGGGGATGCCCAAGGCACCCCAAGATAACATTCCAAGAAGTCTCAAGCAACTAAGCTTGGGGATGCCCCGGTGGGCATCCCACCTTTCTTCATCAACACCTATCGGTTAGCCAAAGTTTTTACTTGTTCACATGATATGTGCTATTCTTGGAGTGTCCTTTTATTTTCATTTTGTTTGTTATTTGAATAAAATTATCAATATCTGAAATTTTTATTGAGAGAGAGTCTTCACATAGCTACTTAATTGTTTGACTACTCGTTGATCTTCACTTATATCTTTTTCAGTATTTTGTCATTTATTCTTGTGCTTCACTTATATCCCAAGAGTAAATTGTTGAATGAATTGAATATAATAAAGTTGAAATTATATGTGCTTCATATGCTTGTCTCATGCTTAGAAATATTTCACATTTGGTTTAGAAAGTAAAATCTATTGAAGTTTGACAACCACAATATTGGTCATACAAGCAATTCACGAATGATTAGTATAAGGAAGAGAACTTTCACATATAAATATATTATCTTGGACATCTTTTATGATTGTGAATACCCATTAATTATTTTCAAACTTGAGAAAATTAGTTGAAGTTGGACAAGGAAGACAACGTAATGAGTTATGTTTGGGTATATTTGCATAGAAGTTATATTATTATGGATCCTCCAACATGTGGTGCTTGCTTAGGATCTTTTACTAGCCAAAAATTCGTACTAAGTAGAGATACTACTTGTTGATACGTCCATTTTGCATCATGTTTTCCTACTGTTATTTATAGTGTTTTTAATCAATATAACACTTTGTGGAGCAATTTTAATGCCTTTTCTCTCTTAATATGCAAGATTTACACAAGGAGGGAGATTGCTGGCAGCTGGAATTCTGGACCTGAAAAAGCTATGTCAGAGATACCTATCCTGCACATCTCCAAATGAGCTGAAATTTCACGGAGATTTATTTTGGAATAAATAAAAAATACTGGAGCCAAGAAGTACCAGAGGGGGCCACCCAGGTGCCCACGAGGCACCGGGGCGCGCCACCCCCCCCCCCCCAGGCGCGCCCTGGTGGCTCGTGGGGCCCCTGGCCAGCCTCTGGCCCCCATTTTCTGGTATATAAGCCCATTTACCCTAGAAAAAATAAGGAGAAGACTTTTGGGACGGTGCGCCGCCGTCTCGAGGCGGAACTTGGGCAGGAGCACTTTTGCTCTCCGGCGGAGCGATTCTGCCGGGGATACTTCCCTCCGGGGGGGGGGGGGAATCGGAGCCATCGACATCACCAACGATCCTCTCATCGTGGGAGGACCAATCTTCATCAACATCTTCAACAGCACCATCTCATCTCAAACCCTAGTTCATCTCTTGTATTCAATCTTTGTCTCAAAACCTCAGATTGGTACCTGTGGGTCGCTAGTAGTGTTGATTACATCTTGTAGTTGATGCTAGTTGGTTTATTTGGTGGAAGATTATATGTTCAGATCTATTATGCTATTTAATACCCCTCTGATCTTGGACATGAAGATGATTTGTGAGTAGTTACTTTTGTTCTTGAGGACATGGGAGAAGTCTTGTCATAAGTAATCATGTGAATTTGGTATTCGTTCGATATTTTGATGATATGTATGTTGTTGATTCTCTTAGTGGTGTCATGTGAACGTCGACTACATGACACTTCACCATCTTTGGGCCTAAGGGAATGCATTGTGGAGTAGTAATTAGATGATGGGTTGCTAGAGTGACAGAAGCTTAAACCCTAGTTTATGCGCTATTCCGTAAGGGGCTGATTTGGATCCATATGTTTAATGCTATGGTTAGAGTTATCTTAATTCTTCTTTCGTAGTTGCGGATGCTTGCGAAGGGGGGTAATCATAAGTGGGAGGTTTGTTCAAGTAATAATAGCACCCAAGCACCGGTCCACCCACATATCAAATTATCAAAGTAGCGAACGCAAATCAAACCAACATGATGAAAGTGACTAGATGAAATTCCCATGTGTCCTCGAGAACGCTTTACTTATTATAAGAGATCGTTCCGGCTTGTCCTTTGCTATAAAAAGGATTGGGCCACCTTGCTGCACTCTTTGTTACTATTGCTACTTGTCACTTGTTACAAATTATCTTGCTATCAAACTACTCGTTACCGATAATTTTAGTGCTTGCAGAAAATACCTTGCTGAAAACCGCTTGTCATTTCCTTCTGCTCCTCGTTGGGTTCGACACTCTTACTTATCGAATGGACTACGATTGATCCCCAATACTTGTGGGTCATCACTTGTGCATCCAAAAACCCTTAAACCCAGTTTCTTCCCATGAGTGTCCACCATATCTACCTATGGATTGAATAAGATCCTTCAAGTAAGTTGTCATTGGTGCAAAAAGCAATAAAAATTGCTCCTAAAATATGTATGATCTTTTATTGCAAGGGAAAATAAGCGTTGTACGAACTTGTGATGGTAAAGAAATAAAAGCGACGGACTGCATAATAAAGGTTGCTATCACAAGGGGCAATATAACGTGACGTTCCTTCGCATTAAGGGCTTGCGCATCCAAAAATAAAAAGCGCATGACAACCTCTGCTTCCCTATGTGAAGGGCCTATCTTTTACTTTTATGTATTTACTTTTATGCAAGAGTCAATAAGTATTCATTCTCACTTCAACCTCAATTATTCTCTAGTTGGCAAGCATCATGTGGGGGGGGGGGAGATCCAGGCACATATGGCCAGTCAAATATATTTGATCATGAATTATTATTGTTGACAATTATCTCTATGATAAATAAGTTGGGAGGCGAAACATTAAGCCCCTATCTTTCTCTGTGTTCGATGGATGCTATTTGTTCTAAAAATATGCTTTGAGTACTAGCAATCATAGAAGACTAAATGATAATTGAGTATGTGGAGCTCTTACTTAGACTTTGTTGAAGATAAGTTGAATTGCAATTGTTTGGTGACTAAGAACATAGGTTGTTAAGTTTCAAGAGAATGCATTGTTTGAACCATAACATGTGAATTGATTGCTACTTTATCTTGATGAGTTTTATGAGAAAAAGTTGCTGTCATGATGCTAGGAAAAGTGATTGAAATTATCATTGATCAAACTTATGCACTATGCTAGCATTCACACTTCATAAATATTTCTTTTATCATTTACCTACTCGAGGACGAGCAGGAATTAAGCTTCGGGATGCTGATACGTCTCCAACATATCTATAATTTATGAAGTATTCATGCCATGTTTATTATAGTTTTGTATGATTTTGGTGCACTTTTATATGGCTTTTATATGATTTTTATGGACTAACATATTGACCTAGTGCCCAGTGCCAATTGTTGTTTTCTGCTTGTTTTTGGTTTTCCAGAAAATCCATATCATATGAAGTCCAAATGTAGCGAAACTTTTTGACGATTTTTTCTAGAAGGAAACAGACCCAGGAAGCTTCGGGGGAGCAGCAGAAGACCCACAGGGGCCCCACAAGCCACCTGGGCACGCCCACTCCCCTAGGCGCGCCTTGGTGCCTCGTGGGCCCCCTGTGGCCCCTCTTTGCGTGATTCCATCGCCAAAAATTCTTATAAATAGATAAACCCCCAGAAATAACCCTAGAACTTCGACTCCACCGCCGCACGCCTCTGTACCGAAGAAATACCATCTGGCGCCCTGTTCCGGCACCCTACCGGAGGGGGGAATCATCACCGGAGGCCATCTTCATCATCACAGCGGTCTCCATGACGAGGAGGGAGTAGTTCACCCTCGGGGCTGAGGGTATGTACAAGTAGCTATGTGTTTGATCTCTCTCTCTCTCTCGTGTTCTTGATTTGGCACGATCTTGATGTATCGCGAGCTTTGTTAATATAGTTGGATCATATGGTGTTTCTTCCCTCTCTATCTTCTTGTGATGAATTGAATCTTTCCCTTTGAGGTTTCGTTATTGTCGGATTGAATATTTCAGATTTGAGAACACTTGATGTATGTCTTGCATGTGGATACCCGTGGTGACAATGGGGTATTCTATTGAGTCACTTGATGTATGTTTTGGTAATCAACTTGCGGATTCCCAAGGTGACATTGGGGTAATCTAAGCATAGGGGTTGATTGCATGTTTTCATCTTATTTTCTCTGATAGAAACTTTGGGGTACTCTTTGAAGTTCTTTGTGTGGATTGAATATTATGAATCTGAAGTTGTTTTGATGCATATCGAATAATCAACTCACGGATACTTGTGGTGACATTTGAGTATCTAGGTGACATTAGAGTTGGTTAATGCGTATCATATGGTGTTATTTTAGTACGAACTCTAGGGTCGTTTGTGACACTTATAGGGATGGCTCAATAGATTGATCGGAAAGGATAACTTTGAGGTGGTTTCGTACCCTACAACAGTTTCATCTTATGTTCTCCGCTAATAGGAACTTTGGAGTGATTCTTTATCGCACGTTGAGGGATTGTTATATGATTCAATTATGTTAGCATTGTTGAGAGATTGCACTAGTGAAAGTATGAACCCTAGGCCTTGTTTTCAAGCATTGCAATACCGTTTGTGCTCACTTTTGTTACTTGCTACCTTGCTGTTTTTTTATTTTCAGATTATAAAAACCTATTTCTACTATCGATACTACACTTGTATCACCATCTCTTCACCGAACTAGTGCACCTATACAATTTACCATTGTATTGGGTGTGTTGGGGACACAAGAGATTTCTTGTATTTGATTGCAGGGTTGTTTGAGAGAGACCATCTTCATCCTATGCCTCCCACAGATTGATAAACCTTAGGTCATCCACTTGAGGGAAATTTCCTACTGTCCTACAAAACTCTGCACTTGGAGGCCCAACAATGTCTACAATAATAAAAGTTGCGTAGTAGACATCAAGCTCTTTTCTGGCGCCGTTGCCGGGGAGGTGAGTGCTTGAAGGTATATCTTTAGATCTTGCAATCGAATCTTTTAGTTTCTTGTTTTGTCACTAGTTTGGTTTATAAAAGAAAACTACAAAAATATGGAATTGAGATTGCCTCATATTATTCATCTTTATAATGTCTTTCTTGAAAATGATGGATCGGAAAATTGTGCTCAATTGTTAGAGGAAGAATTTAATAAAATGTTTAATGTGAGTCCTTTGAATGATGAGCATTGCAATGTTGTTAGTATGCTTTCTATGAATATCGACGATGCTAATGATATGCAAAACTACAAGCTTGGGGATGCTATGTTTGATGAAGATGATATTTTTAGTCCCCCTAGTTTTGATGAGAAAATTTATTATGATGATAGCATGCCTCCTATTTATGATGATTATATTGATGAAAGTGGGTTTGGAAGAGTGTCAACTCTAGGTACTAGTGATCCCACTATTTTGGAGGGTGTTGAATCTTATGGCAATAATGATAAAAGTGGATTTGGAGAGGCCATAACTTTATTTAATGATGATTGCACTATTTTGGAAGAGGTTTCAATTGATTATGACAACAAAGTTGCTATCTATGATGATTATTATGATGACATGTATGCTATAAGAATAATGATAACTATGAAACTTGTCATCATGGTTTTAATTTCCAATTGGATTATGCCAATCAAGTATCTCATGATAGTTATTTTGTTGAGTTTGCTCTCACTATTATGAATGAGAAGAAAATTGCTTTTGTGGAGAGTAGTAAAAATTCTATGCTTGTGATCATGAAAAGAATGCTTTATGTGATAGCTATATTGTTAAATTCATTCATGATGCTACTGAAAATTATTATGAGAGAGGATCATATGCTTGTAGGTGTTGCAATAATATCAAGTTTCCTCTCTTTATGTTGAAAGTTTTGAAGTCATGCTTTGTTTGCCTTCCTATGCTAGTTGATTCTTGCTCCAATAAATTGTTACCTATGCATAGGAAGTGGGTTAGGCTTAAAAGTGCTAGTCATATGCTTCATGATGCTCCCATTATGTTTCAATTCTTTACTTTTATGCGAGCATCATTGAAATCATCATGCCTAGCTAAAAGGCATTAAAGAAAAGTGCTTATTGGGAGACAACCCAATATTTTTACCTACTATTTTTGTGTGTCCACGTGATTAAGCTACTGTAGTAATCATGTTTTATATGTTTTCGTTCAATAATGTGCCAAGTAAAGCCTTTGGGATAGTGTGGATGCTTGTTGATTTGATTCTGTGCAAAAACAGAAACTTTTGCGTCCAGTGCTGGAATTTCTATTCTGTACTGGGGTGTGAGAAAATTCTAAAAAATTTATAGAGCATTGGGTTACAATTTTTTTACGTTTTCCTAATTTTTCAGAATTTTTGGAGGTACAAAAGTATGATTTTTAAATCGCTCACTACATGCTGTTCTGTTTTTGACAGATTCTGTTTTTAGTGCATAGTTTGCTTGTTTTAGTGTTTCCATAGCTTATATTGAGTAATATAAATTGTGGAAATTATAGAATACAGTAGGAATCATGTGAGAACAATTATGAATCTTGTCTTGACAGTACCTAAGTGGATGATTTATTTTTATCATACTAACCTATCTCACAAGTTCCGTTAAGTTATGTGTGATTGAAGTTTTCAAGTTTTGGGTGAGATATCGATATGTGGAGAATAAGGAGTGGCAAGGCCCTAAGCTTGGGGATTCCCAAGGTACCCCAAGGTAATATTCAAGGAAGACTCAAGCGTCAAAGTTTGGGGATGCCCCGGAAGGCATCCCCTCTTTCGTCTTCAACACTATCGCTAACCTCACTTTGAACTATATTTTTATTCATCACATAATATGATTTTTGCTTGGAGCATCATTTTATTTTGTTGAGATTACTTGCTTTCATCAATAATCATGTTTTGTATCTTTTATTTCAATAAAATGCCAATTATAGCCTTTATCATGCTCAGTTTGCAAGTTTATGTGTTGTTGTTTGAAAACACAAAGTTTTCTGTTATGTCCAGAATATTCCCGAATAGTCAGAACATGATAAAATTCTGAATTTTTTACACAGTAATAACGCATGAGTTCTCTGGCACATGGTAATTTTTCAGAATTTTTGGAGTTATGAAAGTATGAATGCTTATTCACCCTTTACAGACTGTTCTGTTTAGACAGATTTCGGTTATAGTTGCATTGTTTGCATATGGTTGCTTGTTTAATGTTTCTATTTGTGGATAGGAGTATTAAATATGAAGAGGCATTTAGTATGCAATGTTTAATTATAATTTTTGTGAATTGTTACAGTAGAGAATGTTAAGGTTTTGAGTTGTTTATACTAACTTATCTCACGAGTTCTTGTTAAGTTTTGTGTGGATGAAGTTTTAAGATTAGGAAAAGCCATGATGTGAGAGGAATTAAGGAGACACGAGAGCTCAAGCTTGGGAATGCCCAAGGCACCCCAAGATAACATTCCAAGAAGTCTCAAGCAACTAAGCTTGGGGATGCCCCGGTGGGCATCCCACCTTTCTTCATCAACACCTATCGGTTAGACTAAGTTTTTACTTGTTCACATGATATGTGCTATTCTTGGAGTGTCCTTTTATTTTCATTTTGTTTGCTATTTGAATAAAATTATCAATATCTGAAATCTTTATTGAGAGAGAGTCTTCACATAGCTACTTAATTGTTTGACTACTCGTTGATCTTCACTTATATCTTTTTTAGTAGTTCATCATTTATTTTTGTGCTTCACTTATATCCCAAGAGTAAATTGTTGAATGAATTGAATATCATAAAGTTAAAATTATATGTGCTTCATATTCTTGTCTCATGCTTAGAAATATTTCACATTTGGTTTAGAAAGTAAAATCTATTGAAGTTTGACAACCACAATATTGGTCATACAAGCAATTCATGAATGATTAGTATAAGGAAGAGAACTTTCACATATAAATATATTATCGTGGACATCTTTTATGATTGTGAATACCCATTAATTATTTTCAAACTTGAGCAAATTATTTGAAGTTGGACAAGGAAGACAACGTAATGAGTTATGTTTGGGTATATTTGCATAGAAGTTATATTGTTATGGATCCTCCAACATGTGGTGCTTGCTTAGGATCTTTTACTAGCCAAAATATCGTACTAAGTAGAGATACTACTTGTGCATCCAAAAACCCTTAAACCCAGTTTCTTCCCATGAGTGTCCACCATATCTACCTATGGATTGAATAAGATCCTTCAAGTAAGTTGTCATCGGTGCAAAAAGCAATAAAAATTGCTCCTAAAATATGTATGATCTTTTATTGTAAGGGAAAATAAGCGTTGTACGAACTTGTGATGGTAAAGAAATAAAAGCGACGGACTGCATAATAAAGGTTGCTATCACAAGGGGCAATATAACGTGACGTTCCTTCGCATTAAGGGCTTGCGCATCCAAAAATAAAAAGGGCATGACAACCTCTGCTTCCCTCTGCGAAGGGCCTATCTTTTACTTTTATGTATTTACTTTTATGCAAGAGTCAATAAGTATTCATTCTCATTTCAACCTCAATTATTCTCTAGTTGGCAAGCATCATGTGGTGGGGAAAGATCCAGGCGCATATGGCCAGTCAAATATATTTGATCATGAATTATTATTGTTGACAATTATCTCTATGATAAATAAGTTGGGAGGCGAAACATTAAGCCCCTATCTTTCTCTGTGTTCGATGGATGCTATTTGTTCTAAAAATATGCTTTGAGTACTAGCAATCATAGAAGACTAAATGATAATTGAGTATGTGGAGCTCTTACTTAGACTTTGTTGAAGATAAGTTGAATTGCAATTGTTTGGTGACTAAGAACATAGGTTGTTAAGTTTCAAGAGAATGCATTGTTTGAACCATAACATGTGAATTGATTGCTACTTTATCTTGATGAGTTTTATGAGAAAAAGTTGCTGTCATGATGCTAGGAAAAGTGATTGAAATTATCATTGATCAAACTTATGCACTATGCTAGCATTCACACTTCATAAATTATTTCTTTTATCATTTACCTACTCGAGAACGAGCAGGAATTAAGCTTGGGGATGCTGATACGTCTCTAACATATCTATAATTTATGAAGTATTCATGCCATGTTTATTATAGTTTTGTATGATTTTGGTGCACTTTTATATGGCTTTTATATGATTTTTATGGACTAACATATTCACCTAGTGCCCTGTGCCAATTGCTGTTTTCTGCTTGTTTTTGGTTTTCCAGAAAATCCATATCAAATGAAGTCCAAATGCAGCGAAACTTTTTGATGATTTTTTCTGGAAGGAAACAGACCCAGGAAGCTTCGGGGGAGCAGTAGAAGACCCACAGGGGCCCCACAAGCCACCTAGGCGTGCCCACCCCCCTGGGCGCGCCCTGGTGCCTCGTGGGCCCCCTGTGTCCCCTCTTCGCGTGATTCCAACGCCAAAAATTCTTATAAATAGAGAAACCCCCAGAAATAACCCTAGAACTTCGACTCCGCCGCCGCACGCCTCTGTACCGAAGAAATACCATCTGGAGCCCTGTTCCGGCACCCTGCCAGAGGGGGGAATCATTACCGAAGGCCATCTTCTTCATCCCAGCGGTCTCCATGACGAGGAGGGAGTAGTTCACCCTCGGGGCTGAGGATATGTACAAGTAGCTATGTGTTTGATCTCTCTCTCTCGTGTTCTTGATTTGGCACGATCTTGATGTATCACGAGCTTTGTTAATATAGTTGGATCATATGGTGTTTCTTCCCTCTCTATCTTCTTGTGATGAATTGAATCTTTCCCTTTGAGGTTTTGTTATTGTCGGATTGAATATTTTAGATTTGAGAACACTTGATGTATGTCTTGCATGTGGATGCCCGTGGTGACAATGGGGTATTCTATTGAGTCATTGATGTATGTTTTGGTAATCAACTTGCGGATTCCCGAGGTGACATTAATCTAGGCATAGGAATTGATTGCATGTTTTCATCTTCTTTTCTCCGATAGAAACTTTGGGGTACTCTTTGAAGTTCTTTGTGTGGATTGAATATTATGAATCTGAAGTTGTTTTGATGCATATCGAATAATCAACTCACGGATACCTGTGGTGACATTGGAGTATCTAGGTGACATTAGATTTGGTTGATGCGTATCATATGGTGTTATTTTAGTATGAAGTCTAGGGCCGTTTGTGACACTTATAGGGATGGCTCAATAGATTGATCGGAAAGGATAACTTTGAGGTGGTTTCGTACCCTACAACAATTTCATCTTATGTTCTCCGCTAATAGGAATTTTGAAGTGATTCTTTATCGCACGTTGAGGGATTGTTATATGATTCAATTATGTTAGCATTGTTGAGAAATTGCACTTGTGAAAGTATGAACCCTAGGCCTTGTTTTCCAGCATTGCAATACCGTTTGTGCTCACTTTTGTTACTTGCTACCTTGCTGTTTTTTTATTTTCAGATTATAAAAACCTATTTCTACTATTCATACTACACTTGTATCACCATCTCTTCGCCGAACTAGTGCACCTATACAATTTACCATTGTATTGGGTGTGTTGGGGACACAAGAGATTTTTTGTATTTGATTGCGGGGTAGTTTGAGAGAGACCATCTTTATCCGACGCCTCCCACAGATTAATAAACCTTAGGTCATCCACTTGAGGGAAATTTGCTACTGTCCTACAAAACTCTGCACTTGGAGGCCCAACAACGTCTAAAAGAATAAAAGTTGCGTAGTAGACATCACACGTTTGGTTAGAAGGCGTTACAAAATTTCTGTTGGCACGACAGTTCAGCAAGCAACCGTCTAATCAGTTGGCGTATCTGTCCAATATTATTTACAACTTTGCCCAGCACACACGCTAGCTCAGTAGGTGCTACAGACGCTTAAAATAATTGGAAATCTTACAACACAGAGAAGCATGCCATGCCCAGTCCCATCGGCAGCAAACAATGCTGACTGAGATATGCCTGTCACGCCTATCTTATTAGCGCTACAAACAACGTTTTGATAAAGCCGGATGCTCTCTTAATTTTCATCATTTACGGTGCACTCGTAGCGCCTTGCCCTGTTGCCCAGTCCCATCGGCAGGAGACAGGGCTACACAGGGCTGAGCGAGAGGGTTGCATGTCACATGTATCTCTTTGGTGCTACATGCATCGCTCCAGTAAGCCGGATGTTCTGGCTCACTTTCATCGTGCACAGTGCAACGGCGGCCCGACCACGCTGAACATATTGGCACTACCGTTGTGAAGTTTTGTCTGCCTATGCTTGCAACATGGTTCTGAAGTTTGCTATGTTTTTGCTTCCAATGTGGTTGAGAAGATTGCTCTCTGTTTTTGCTTCTAATGTGGTTGACAAGACTGCTATTTGTTTTCTCATGATATGTTGCTCTGAAGATTCTTCAGTTACAGTAATTGCCGGCTTTCTGAAGATGGTTTTCAAGTTTGCTTTGTTTTTGCTTCTGATGTGTTTGACAACACTGTGCAGTTTTTCCATGTAATGCTGCTCTGAAGATTCTTCAGATACAGTAATTGCTGGCTTTCTGAAGATGGTTTTGAAGTCTGCTTTGTTTTTGCTTCTGATGTGGTTGATAACACTGTGCAGTTTTTGCATGTAATGTTGGTCTGAAGATTGTTTAGTTAGAGTAATTGGCTGCTTTCCGGAGATGTTTCTGAAATTTGATTTGTTTTTTGCTTCTGATGTGGTTGAGAAGATTATGCAGTTTTTGCACGTAATGTTGTTCTGAAGATTGTTCAGTTAGAGTAATTGGCTGATTTCTGAAGTTCAGTCATCTTAGCAATTGTACGGCCAAGATACATGCATATGGTTACGAACAATGGTATCCAGCATTATCTTACATATTAGCACTAGTTCATACAGATAACTAACGCATTACTGTCGAAACTATAGTTGATGGTGTTGAGCACATCATTCAAACATGTAAGGATGGAAGAACAGGACATAAGAAAGAATGTTACTGACAAAAGCTAGACCCGACAGTGTTGGTGGCCGGCCTTGGCGAGCTCATCGGTGCATTCGGCGCGTGTAGGTCTTCATGGCGGCTGGCATTGTCGCATCAACGGCAGGGACCCTGGAGTCTTGGACGCCTTGAGTGCATGCCGATATACGGTGCCTAGCGTAGAACTCGGCCTCGTCGGCGATGCACGCAGCCTCTTGGACGCGCGCGGCGCAGTTCCAGACCCTACTCCTGGTGTCGCGTTCCACCTCGGTCGCTTGCCGGCGGAGCTCGATGACTCAAGCTGACAGGTGCCTCACCTCTTCGGAGAGGCGGGCGACCTCTACGGCTCGCGCCTGCACCATCTCTGCCTCTAGCATCGCCTGGTCTCTCATGGAAACAAGAACCACGACCGCTTCCTGTACGGATAGGCAATACCTGACACGGCGGTAACGCCTTTTTGTCCTGGGTCTCCTTGGAGTAGGGGCTGCCAAGATGTCTGTGGGAGTGGACGTAGTTACTCCGGTGGGGACTGTTCCTACTTCTAATGCAGCGCACTCGAATTCCTCGGTGGAGGCGGCAGGGGTTAAAGATGCTGCCGGCTCAGGTGAGTGTCCCGGTTGGCTTTCGCGGACGTGCCATATGGATATGGCAGGAATCACCTTGGATGAAGATGCCATGGAGGCGGGGGGGGGGGGGGGGAGGGGGTGAATGGGAGCTGGAGGTACGTGAAACTAATTAATGTACCTCTTATACTCGATGTTTTATTTGGCGTGTATACGGGCTAGATGGTCTGATATATGATGCATAGTGTGCTTAGTACGCCAACTAGCCAGCCGCTCGTAGTTACAAGACGCTGCGTGTAAATGAAGACGCCTAGCTGATGGTGGCAAGTACAAAAAATATGACGCCTTTTTATAAGACGTTTCACGCGATCAGATGTTCCCTTTACTTTGTTGGATGGTCCGACAATAGGTACCCTTCAAATGCCACCCCCACCCGCGTGCCACACCCCCACAACCTCCCCGCAAGCATCGTATTATTCCTATCCCACTTCCCTCTTATCTACTTTTCTTTGGATGAACAACCTGATGGACGCAAGCCCAGGCGACATGGTGCTTATGGGTGCCGTCAACGAGGCTACTACTGCGGCAGATTTTGTAAGTATTCGAACCACGCAGATCTGGGTACTTAGATGTAGTTAGGCACTTCAAATCTTCTATCCATGGGTGTACTGATGAGGCGTCACTTTTCATTGTCTCTTTTGAAGCTGCAAACGTTGTGGTCCTTGCTGTCGGCCGGATTCAGGTTCGATCCATCTGACCATGAAATCATGGAGCATCTCTAGGCCAAGTCTTCTGTCGACAGCGTCGGATCTCACCCTCTTATTCATCACTTCATACCCACCTTAAAGCACGGCGTATGCTCGACCCATCCCGACAAACTCCCAGGTGATGCAATCCTCCTTCACCGCCATGTCATCTGTGTCTGATGAGCTGCCTCTGATCTTCGATTTACCAGGTTTGAGAATGGACGGCGTGAGCAAACATTTCTTCTACCGCCCTTCGAATGCGTACGGCAAGGGATCGAGGAAGCGTCGCATAATACAGACGGAATGTCTAGCGGGAACTACATGGCACAAGACCGGCAGAAGCTTGGGGATAAAGGTCAACGGCCGGTACGCAGGCTGGAAGAAGGTGTTGGTGCTTCACACTAGGTCGGGCGATGCCAGGTACAACACCAACTGGGTCATGCACCAGTACCACCTCGGAGAGCAAACCGACGAGAAGATTGGAGAGCTGGTCGCCTGCAAGATCTTCTACAAGACGGAGAGAAGGACCAAGTCAAGGACAGTGTGTTAGTTGCGTACTTCATCAAGCTTAAATCGAGTGTGCTTGTTTCTGTGTTATACAGACCTTTTGGTATGGTACATCTAGTGCGAAGGATGGTTTTCTGTGTGCCTGACATTACTATGGCGCAATCTTTTGGTATTCATGTATGGCAAGAGCGCAACCACGCTTCAGTGTACTACGAACGAACATATTCATGTATGACTCAATGTTTCTGATGTTTATGTATGAGCACTTTTCGCTGCTTATGTTTCTGATTTTTATGTTTCCCATGCCTTGTAATAAGCCATTCGCCTCATTGAACCAGACGGTTGCCTGCGCCGTGTCACATCGGTTGGCATACGCACACACTGGGTGCTCTGGTCTTAGCGTCTGAGTGTACGGTTGCCTGGGTGACGCCACACCTGCAAGCGTACAAACATACATTGATATGGTTTCCTAGGTCACGCCACACCTGTGAGGCGTACAAACATACATTCGTGCGGTTTCCTAGGTCACGCCATACCGTTTGGCATACAAACGTATATTGGATGATCTGGTTCATACGTTCGAGTGAACGGTAAGGTTGCCTGGGTCACGGCACACTGTTTGACGTGGAAACATACACTGGATGTTTTGGTTTGTATTGCTGGAGTGGTTGGGTCGGCCGTGTTGTATTAAAACCCTCTTAGGCGGAAGTCACCCCTATGACCCCACTCAGCCCACAACCATCCCCGCTCTCTACAGTGTTCACCTCCCGGCGTTCACGGTGGCTATGTGCTAATCCCCGCCGCCGTAAATGGACGACGAGGAGAGCAGTGCAAGTAATTCACAGTTCGTCCAACGCTGGCTGCGTATCGTTGGCCAGAGGAAATCTGATGGACATGGGGATGTAGCTCGCAAAGTAGATGTTCGAAGTACCATCCAGCAGGATGCACTTACCAAGCCTCCATGTACTGTAAGTATTTCAAATCCAGCACTGTTAATTCAGGGTTCTGTAGGGATTATTTTAGGCGAACGCGCATCTGGTGTTGCACAAATCTTTCTGTCATAACTTGTCCGTCTGAACAACGGCGTAGGAAATGGTCCGAGCAGCTCTGGAGGCCATAGATCTAGACCACGAACTCGACTTGTTCAAGACGGGTATGATTCACCCGAACCAACTGTCAATGAAAACAATTTATGAGCCCCACGGAGACGAAGCACCTGCAGCTCATGTTTACGATTGGATCAACACTGTTCTGAAGTCTGACGACGGAAACAACAACATCCCCGAATCTAGGCCTAGGAGTGCCGCCGTAAGTAACCTCTCTCTCTCTCTCTCTCTCTCTCTCTCGCCATACTAGTTTCTCATTGCAATATGTTATTAAGAGAACTGACTAAACATGGCCGCACAGTGTGCCGACAGAAGCTAGCTTCAAATTCGTCGGCGCAGTTCTCCGCGGCGAAGAAGAAGCGAGGGAGGCGGCTGAGGGATGCGCTTTTCACTTGGCTCAATAGTGTGATGCAGCACAATAGGGCGAAAGAGATCTTCGCTGACGTCGGCATCTCGGAGGCACAGTTGAAGGAGTATCTCAGGACAACCCGTCACAAACTGCATCTGCTGCAAATCTGCATATGGATGGAAGCTAACCAGGAGGAGAGGAATCGGATGGGTCCTCAGGCTAGAGAGCTACCATATCCCGGCACATCCATCAGGTGGGCAATCCTAGAAGGCGCGTCTCCGAATCCGGAGCAGGCGGCGCGATGGTCCTTCCTGTGCAAGCGTACACCGCTGTTGGATTCCCCTGAAGAGTGTGCCGCTTTTCCTGCCTTTCCCCGGTTCCACGGGTAACCATGTAACACTATGCAATTCATGATAATGGAGTCACAAATGAATGTCACTGTGTTCTCAAATTAATAGAACAACACTTCCATCCAATAACGTTAGAATACAGTGGATACAGACACGAGTTACCTGCAACAATGACTAGTATACAGACACGTAATAGCGTACATTGATGGTACATGATAGTAACAACCATACAGTTCTTCACTCCAAGGTTGTACATGACACCTCACATGATTCTCCTAATCTTATACCTCGACACCTCTCTTTCGTTCATGACTTGTTGAACCCGTGATTCGAGCTCGATCTTCTCCTCCCTGGCTTTGTTAAGATCTGCAGTCAGCCTATGAGACTGAGCCTGCAGCTTCATCTTCTCCCCCTCTAGCTTATAATACTGTTCGGCACTACAAACGTTGTCTCTGATTCTTCCGCATCAGTCCTCATCATACAACCTCCAAAGCTCTGTCAAAGCTTTCTTCAGACACTCCGGCCATTCCTGGTCAACCCATTCCAAGAAGCCACAGTTGGAGCTGCCCTACACAGTGTTTGCATGGATAGATGGATGAGTTACTCTGTCTCGCAGATCAACCAGTACATCACATAGCCAGTTAGTTAGTGTACTCACCAGATCAGCGCATCCTAAAAATCTCCGGCCGGTGTCAGTTCCTTCGAACGCGACCAGTCTACGACAGTACGCTCGGTGATGGCATCGCGTACTTTCATTGACCGCCCGGCCGCAGTATTCCGTGTCGTGGATGGTGTCTATCACCTGCGTGAACAGATTAGTAACCAAAACATGTCAATTTATTTAGCAAATGACAAATCAATATGTGTCGGCGGACCCGAAAGATGCAACTCACGATGTTGAACAGGGAATCGACGTCGAAGTTGTCTGCTCTGCCGTTGTCCGAGCCTCCGCCAGCTGAGACCATGGACCGGTTCGTGTGGTCCGACCTTGGGGATGGAGGCCTGCCGGGGGGCGGGGGGGGGGGATGCTGTGGGGGGAGCGGAGGTCGGGGTGGGTGGATTGGGGAACGGCTACCGTAGGCACCGTGTCCGTGCCTTTTATCGTAATCCAGATCCGCCGTACTCCTTGGCGGCGCACGTTTCAAATTTTTGGTGAAAACAAGGTCCATTCTGAACGACAACTAATTTGGCGTGGTAGACTTGTCAAATGTCGTTCCCTCTCCTCCCTTACGCACGCATTCAGATGAATGCCTTAAAACCGGCAAATCCGAAAACTGCCACCTCCAATTGCTTCAACTTCCATTTCACGCGCCCCCCGCCCACCCCCATGATCTATTCCTTCCCCTTCATTCACTTCCTTGGCCTATTGCCTGCCGCACAACTTCCAACCCAGAGGAACTTACCCTGCGGTTCCTGCCGCACACACGACACTCGCCGTCGCCGGAGCCATGGATGAACCAGGCGGTAGCCGGCCAAGATGGCTAGCGGGCGCCATGTCCGACGATGCGCTCAAGGCGATCGCATCTACCATTGATGTCTTGAACGCCACAAGGCTCGCCGCTGCCTCCTCTAGATTCTTCAAGGTTATCGTTAAGCATTCAAGCGAGTTGCCCAAGTTCCTTGGTCTTCCATGCCTCTTCGAGAACGATCATGTCCCAGGGCCCGAACCTACCCCGGGTGTTGGCCAGCGTTGCAGCATCATGCCGCTGGACAACCCAACTTTCACGGGCACCTGGATTGCAACAGACGAGGAGGTTCGAAGTTACGATTATTACGCCAGGTCGCTATAATTTCTTGATTTCGCTCACTTGTGCATTGTTTTCCGCCGTTCGCAGGTGTGCATAGGCGCGTTAGAAGATTGGATCGCGTACATCGGAGAGAACACCGATATCAGGCTACACAATGTGTTCACCGGTGTGACCGTGGGTGTGGAGCCGCTGTCTACGATTGGTTTTGGCCGTACTGACGTGGACTGACGGACCATGCGATACAATTACACTGAAGCAGCATTGAAGAAGGTGGTGATTACCAGTCCACCAACAAGGTACCAAGGGTACGACGACCAGTATCTCATCGCTGTTTTCGACATAGCGTTGGCTATGAAAGAGCACAGGGAAGGATGGTGCGCGCTGGCCCCCGCGCTGTTGTTCCCCGCTAAATACGAAGACGCATTGCGCTCCGGGGACCGGATCTACGCACTGACAAATGAGGGGACTTGTTTCGTCTGGCATCCTTACACCTATGGTAAGAGATCGTACTATTAACGTTCCCCTAGGCTGTAGTAACTCATTTTATCTACTTCGCAGGGAATGCACACCCCCCTGTGAAAATTAGTTCACCATGGCAGGAAGTTCCGCCTCCCGTAGGGCTCACATGGAACCTTGCGAAGGAGCAGCCGGCATGGGCAGGCAAAGTCTTCTTGGTCATCACTTATGGTCAGGTCACACGGCAAGAAGTCGAGAAGCCTTACTTGGATCGGACCCTGACCGTTGATAACCCACAAGTATAGGGGATCAATTGTAGCTTTTTCGATAAATAAGAGTGTTGAACCCAACGAGGAGCTAAAGGTAGAATTAATATTCCCTTCAAGTTCTATCGACCACCGATATAACTCTACGTGCACTTAACGTTCGCTTTACCTAGAACAAGTATGAAACTATTTTGTAGGTGATAGGATAAGTTTGCAAGAATAAAACTAGGAGTACTTTGTGAGAATAAAACTATGAATAAATTGCAAGATAATAAAAGTTAGTTGTTTAGTAGAAAGCTTTTTGTAACACAAGAGAAAGATTTGTCCATAGGCAATCGATAACTAGACCGGTAATCATTGTTGCAATTTTATATGAGGGAGAGGCATGAGCTAACATACTTTTCGTACTTGGATCATATGCACTTATGATTGGAACTCTAGCAAGCATCCGCAACTACCAAAGATCATTAAGGTAAAACCCAACCATAGCATTAAGTATCAAGTCCTCTTTACTCCCATACGCAACAACCCCCTTACTCGGGTGTAAGCTTCTGTCACTCTAGCCGCCCATTATAAGAGAATTATGAACGTATTGCAAACCCTACAACGGGAATCCCTAATGCTTGCGTGAGACGGAGAGCACCATAGGACAGCACCAAAATAAAACATACAACTCAAACCAATCACGATCATCAATCAACCCATAGGACAAAACGAATCTACTCAAACATCATAGGATGGCCACACATCATTGGATAATAATATGTAGCATTAAGCACCATGTTTAAGTAGAGAATTACAGCGGGAAAAGAGAGGTTACACCGCTGCATAGAGGGGGAGAGAGTTGGTGTTGACGGCGGCGAAGTTGTTGGTGTAGATCGCCGTCATGATGATTCCCCCGGCGGCGCTCCGGCGCCACCGGAAGAGAGGGGGAGAGAGCCCCCCTCCTTCTTCCTCTTCCTTGGCCTGCCCCCCTAGATGGGAGGAGAGTTTCCCCTCTAGTCCATGGCTGCCATGGTGGCGGAGGGGCAGGAGCCCCTCCTAGATTGGATCTCTCTCTCTGTTCTCTTCTGTTTCGCGCTCCTGTTTTCTGGCCTTTCACCGTTTCTTAAATCCCCGGAGATCCGTAACTCCGATTGCGCTGAAATTTTAACATGATTTTTTCTGGATATTAGCTTCCTTGCGGCCGAAGAAGAGCCCCAACCGACTTACGGTGTGCCCACGAGGCACCACACCGCGCCTAGGGGGGGGGGCACCCATGTGGCTTGTGGAGGTTGTGGGCCTCCGTTTGCGTTGATTCCACCTCCCAAAAATCACATATATTCCAAAATAATTCTCCGTAAAATTTTATTGCATTTGGACTTCGTTTGATATGGATTTTCTGTGAAACAAAAAACAAGCAGAAAACAGGAACTGGCACTGGGCACTGGATCAATATGTTAGTCCAAGAAATCATATAAAATGTTGCCAAAAATATGTGAAAGTTGTAGAATATTGGCATGAAACAATCAAAAAATATAGATACGATGGAGACGTATCAACCGTCTACACAGGTTCGGGCGATCCTCAAAAACTACGGCATGATAATCTAATTTCATCATCATCCCCTGGTTCGGCATTGACCACTTATGTGTACTCGTAGGGTTGCGTTGCTTGGTATTTAGTTGGACGGCGGCGGCCATGACGTACGTGATGCTGCATGGGCACCCAGGAACACTCTCGGTGAGCACTCGATCTTCGTTGGGGACAGCCACCCACTAATGCTGAAGGTGGGACCAAACATGCAAGATGCCGACGGCCTGCCGTTCCTGAAGACGGGTTGTGTTTTCAGTGCCCACAGGCGGCTTGGAGGAGGAGCGGCGAACCATATCCCTAACCTATGCTGCTTCAGCTTTGATGGGGCTCCTGCATTAGGTACCGCCCTCAGAAGCTGCGAGGCCTCATCTAGAAGCCCGCCTATGTGGATGCTCTCGTCCATGGACAACATGTGGGACTGGAACATACCCGAGGATGAAGAGGAGGCCATGGATTATTTCCACAACATGTGAATGTGGTGATGAGTTCTAGTAATGTTGCTGTCGAAGAAAATCTAGTTATGTCAATAGTAATGTTGCTGTCGAACAAAATCTAGTTTAATCTTTATTCGTCCTCCTGTTTATTCGTCCACCTGTTTAATCTTTCAGTAGTAATGTTGATGTTTAATCGTCCTCCTATTTAGTCATTCAGTAGTAATGTTGCTGTCGAACAAAATCTAGTTCTGTCACAGTTTGTTTTCTGAACGAACCTGAAGTTACTGCCTCTTATGTTTACTTTTCATTGCGGACGATTGACTGAATTTTGATAAAGTAGGCGTGATTCCAAAAAATATTACATTTCACATCACAATGATAAGAAAGATGATAAATGTACCAACTGAGTACACAACAGTTGGCCTGCGTAGTTAATCAGATGACTGAAGACTAAATATGCCGGAACGTCTTGTACGAATCGGCTAGCCAGCTGTAGTTCTCATCCGTACGCCGCTTCTTCCTTTCTTCCCTTGCGATCTCTTTGACCTCTTGTGCCGCCTTCACCTCACGTTCCTTCTTGAGGCGCTCAGATTGACGGGCCTCCATTTTCCTACGCCATGAAGCTTCAAATTCTCTATCTCTGACGTCCTGTTCCTTGCGAAGTTCCTCGTCGAAGACTTTCCAAGCTTGGTCCAATGTGTCTGGGCCGTGCAACGGGCACCACCGAGTTATGTCTTGGCAATGCTCGCACCACACCGGATCTAGAGCCCGCGGTGTTGTCTGACCCGGACGCCATATCGCTGGCGGCGATGGGGGAGGACGGACCGCCCGCGTCCAGGTGTCTACGGGCTTCTTACGGAGTGCAAAACGGGCTATACTGGTAAGCAGATAATCGTCGTACACCTCTGGGCCATCGATCCATTGGAAAAAGTAGTAACACGGCTGACTCTGCAATGAAGACACGAACTCTATTAACAGGAAACCTTGCTTCAATAGATCCTGTTGGGATGAAATAAGCAGAAACACACCTCCCAATGTCCAGAACAGTAGTACGCACGTCCGGCTGTATCTGGATGCATCGATTGGAATATGAATGCTGGGTTGCCGCAGCAACATAGAGGAACTGGCAGCCTAGGTGGAACAGGAGCATATTTGGAAGCAACAGTAGGGTACTTACCCTTGCTCTTCTTCACGAGGGCACGAAGCCTGTTGAACTCATTCCAGTCCACATGCCGCTCTGTAAAATAGTTGTTATGACAGATCAAACAAGGTGGTAAACACGAAATAGGATCTGAAAGCATGGAAAGCATGGATAATCACCTCCAAGAACCATGGCCATTCCTTATCCTGCGAGGACCTGCCTGCTCTTGCGGCGACTTGGGTATAGGGGATGTAGATTTGAAATACAGGGGGAGGGAAGGGATGCTATTATAGTGTTGTGAACGCGCCACGTGAGTGGGCGAAACTCAATGCAGGTAGATACATCAGACGCATAGGTGTAACGTGCTAGATGGTTCCGATGGGCTCTCGTAAACCGGGCGGCCCAAAAAAGCGGTAGGCTGGGCCTGGGCTATTGGCTTAGCGGGCAATGGGACGACGGGGAGACTACTTCTCACATCAGCTGGCATGTCCCGTTTTGCCATAAGCACCAACATCCCCTAAATCCCTCGCCCTTGCCGGCGGCCTTTCCCTCGTCGGCGGTCGGGGCCACAAGTCGGACCTGTCAACTGGAACGGCCAATCGACGTCCCGGGGTCGACGCGTACATAGCCAATAAAAACCACTCGTGGAGAACGTTGCGCCACCTATCCTTGACGGCCTAGGGTTTTGTCATGCCAGACCAGGTTAGTGTAATACTTGTCCCTTAGGTTCATCCACCCAATTCCGGCAGCTGATCTTCCTGCTAGCAATGTCCTAATATGTCTGATGTTTTGCTCATCAGGTGTTGACGTGCTCCTCCTATAACATGTTGGTACTGTTAACGTCCTTCTTGTGTTGTATCGTTCTCCTCGTAAGTGTGTACTGGTAGGTTTGGTATTTCTCCATACTATGACCGGGATTATTTAATTAGTAACGAAACATCTGTCACCATAAGGGTGCACAACAGAAGGGAACAGTTGAAGCTAACATTCAGCACAGAGCGATTTGAAACAACAGAAGCTGCATAGTTCAACATCTACGTACCTCAGCAGAGTACGATGTTAAAAGGGGCGACAAAATCCAAAAGATTACAAAATTAACTACACATAGTGATCTTCGTGATCACATACCATAGGAGCTTCAACCAGTGATGGGTTGAATACCGTGACCTCCCAGTGATCAGGCCAAACAACATCGAAATGTGGAATGTAGCTGAGCGACACCTTTGTGTCCTTCACAAAATGAATCCATCCCTCGCTGAGGAACATCTTTCCACCTGAAGATCGCAGCTTCACTGACCACGAGCAGCTTTCTGCCAACACGAAGGTTAACTGTACGGTGCGCGAGCTTACCACAACTCAGGCGCTGCGCAAACTCCTTGGGTATAGGAAGGGTTGACTGCAGGTGACAGGGGATGAGGATGCAAACAAATTTTGTTCCATAACTGGGCTGCAGTATATGCCCAGCCGAAACGGGCCGCCCCCTCTTCTTCTTTGTACCTGTACCATCTATGTTCTGCTCCTCATGTGCAACACCCTTCATCTTCTTGTGCTCCTCCTGGGAAACATCCTTCATCTTGTTCTGCTCTTCTTTGGAATCAGCAATGGAAGCACTGGATCCAGGGCGTCCTTCGGTGCCAGAAAAATGTTGCCTCTTTTTGGATCCTGGTCCTATCTGATCCCTTGGATAGGTAAGCGAATAGTCGGTCCTATTCTCCCTCTGCCTTACCTAACTGCTCATTTCATCTAGCTTTTCTCTCTTTTGACGACTGACGGGCTGGTCACTACCCTCATGGTGCTCATCCTGGGCTACACCCTTCATCTTATTCTGCTCATCCGTCATCTTCTTGTGCTCCTCCTGTTTGACGCGCTTCATCTTAAGCGTCTTCTTGTGCTCCTTCTGGGGATCATCCTTCATGTTGTTCTGCCTCTTCCTACGACCCTTTCTGTCCGAGCTTGGATAGGTAAGATGTTCGACGGTCCTCCTCCACCTCAACCGGCTGCTCATTTCATCTAGCTTTTCCCTGATTTGTCGGCTGAGTGGCCGTTCCCTACCCTCATTGTGCTTCTCCTCAGCGTTCACCTTCCTGGCTGTCAGCACGTTGGGCAAGCTGCCGTCCTGCTCACTGTCTGAATCTTCGATCATTATAGGTGTACCCTCAGAAGCCATCTCTGCACAAAAAAAATAACATATCGAGATCATAAGACCTTGCACAAAAGCGTAACACGCTCTACATCAGTAAATGGAATGTCAAACCATATAACAGATCGAACGGTTATCATCATTCACAACAAACATAACGGACCGTGCAAACACAACTGCAATGCTTTGTAATTCAAAGACATTACAAGATGAAGCAATCATGTATAATCGATTATCATAAAAACTAGATCATTACATCAGCGATGAACATTTCAAGGGCAGACCAACTAGTTCAGCAAGTCTGACGGCAAAAGTACCAACCAAAACACTGCTCACATCACTGCAGTACAGATACAAAGAGCACTAACGGAGATACATGTTCATTGCTGCTTACGACATATCTAAAAGTGTTAGGTAAAATCCTTAATCTGAAGCATCAATAAGGTACGGCGCGCATGGAGGGTGCTGTAAATAACCTGAAGAACACGAATCCGACGTATAAGAGGAGGCACACCTTTACGGTAGGGACGAGGGACGAGACGACAACGGCGAGGAGGAGGCAACGGCTGGTTCTGACCGATAGCTTGCACGGCCGAGACGAGGGGGGAGATTGAATGCGAGAGAGCTTCCACGGCCAATGCTTGAGAATGTGAGAGGGTTGGGGGTTTTTAGAGACGGGGGGGGGGGATGGGAACAGTGCTCGCTGGTTTATTGACTAGCCTAACCGACTGACGCGACCACCCTATAACAATCGAGGAGAAGACTCTGCGATTTATGTGGCACCAGGGGAATACCGGATACAGGTCAGATGGCACGTGAAGAACATTGGATGTTCCAATAGGTCTGCTCCGCCTGATCGTTAGGCGCCTACAGATTGCATGTCAGAAACACAAATTATGATTAACAGTACATAAAGGCGCTGCTTACGAATCACGAAAAGTAGATTACAAATTCTAAAGAACCACAACTAAAAAAAAGGAAAATACTGCTGACTGGGCTTTGGTAGAGGATCATAAGGCAAAATCACAGGATCCAGCCCAGTACATGAGAACATGCTCTTTTTGGCGTACGAAACACCAGCGAGCAGCTCGCTCAAGATTGGATGATATTCCTTGCCTTATTGCCCAACCTATGATCTGCCCAGGACTGTCAATATCCAGCTCATCTAATTCTTCAATACTGGCAGACGCGGAGATTTCCATAGCCAACATGTGTTTGAGCTTCACTTCTTCCGCCTGCAGTGACCGAAGGATCTGTTCCTTTTTGCCGATGGCAAGATCAATCTCTTGTTGCGCAACGTTGAGCAGAGTGGATGAGTCAGGATAGCACAAAAAATCCCTCTCGGCCCTAACAAGCTCTTTGCAACACTCTATCCAGCCGTCTATCTGGACCTCGATGGAAATACGCCAAACCTCTTCCCGCCGCTCCCGATTCTATTGCCGCCGAGATCCCAAGAGAGCCATCGATCGTAGAGCTACACGATCCATCCTAATTCATAGGTCAGTTGCTGAATGGAGTACTGGACTACTATTATCTGAGGGTTCGGAAGGTTTCAGAGGGAAAACAACGTATATACTGAAGGGAAAGCGCGACTGAAATTTAGGATATTCACACACGCCAGGCTAACTGGCGTTGCACCTGACATTGATGCACCAAAGCCAGAATGTAACACGCCTAGCGACCAGGCGTCCAATATGTTGGGGAACGTTGCATGGGAAACAAAAATTTTCCTACGCACACACAAGATCTATCCATGGTGATGAGCATCTACGAGAGGGAGAGTGAATCTACATACCCTTGTAGATCGCTAAGCGGAAGCGTTTAAGAAACGCGGTTGATGTAGTCGAACGTCTCCGCGATCCAAATCGCAAGTCGTCCCTCGATCCGATCACGAACTAGCGCCGAACGGACGGCACCTCCGCGTTCAACACACGTACGGCTTGATGACGCCTTCACCTCCTCGATCCAGCGAGCGATGATGAAGTAGTGGTTGAGTTCCAGCAGCACGACGGCGTGGTGATGGTGGTGAGGAACAATCTCTGCAGGGCTTCGCCAAGCGCTACCGAGATTATGACGGAGGAACTAGAGGGTTAGGGTTGCCGCACACGGCTTGGGGAAATCTTGATGTGTCCCGTGTGCTAGCCCTGCCCCTCTATTTATATGTTGAGCCTTGGGGTCTAAACTTGGAGTAAAAGCCTCCTCCAGGTCGGTTTTGCCCGCACAAGGTCGGTTTGGCCCGCAGGGAAAGAGTCCAACTCGGATCCCTGCCGAACCGTGCACAGCCGTGCACAAGCGGTAGTACCGCTTCACACAAGCGGTAGTACCGCTTGGGCGGTAGTACCGCTTCACACAAGCGGTAGTACCGCTCGGGCGGTAGTACCGCTTCACACAAGCGGTAGTACCGCTTACGCGGCAGTAAAACTACTTTTGCACTTTCCAATACCTCGTGGGTTTTATCTCTTTGGCCCATATAAAGTGTTGCTGCACCCGAACACTTCGGTAAACATCCGGAACCCCTTCCGGTGAACTCCGGAACCCTTCCGGAGATCAAAACACTATTATCACATATATCAATCTTTACCTCCGGACTATTCCGGAGATCCTCATCATGTCCGGGATCTTATCCGGGACTCCGAACAACTTTCGGTCACCAACATAATAACTCAATTATACTAATCGTCACCAAACGTTAAGTGTGTAGACCCTGCGGGTTCGAGAACTATGTAGACATGACCGAGACACCTCTACGGCCAATAACCAATAGCGGGACCTGGATGCCCATATTGGCTCCTACATATTCTACGAAGATCTTTATCGGTCGAACCTCTATGTCAAGGATTCAGTTAATCCCGTATGCTGTTCCCTTTGTTCTTCGGTATGTTACTTGCCCGAGATTCGATCGTCAGTATCACTATACCTAGTTCAATCTCGTTACCGGCAAGTCTCTTTACTCGTTCCGTAATACAAGATCTCGTGGCTAACACTTTAGTCACATTGCTTGCAAGGCTCATTGTGATGTTGTATTACCGAGTGGGCCCTGAGATACCTCTCCGTCATACGGAGTAACAAATCCCAGTCTTGATCCATGCCAACCCAACAGACACCCTCGGAGATACCTGTAGAGCACCTTTATAGTCACCCAGTTACGTTGCGACGTTTGATACACACAAGGTATTCCTCCGGTGTCAGTGAGTTGCATGATCTCATGGTCAAAGGAACAGATACTTGACATGCAGAAAACAATAGCAATAAACTGACACGATCAAATGCTACGTTTACAGTTTGGGTCTTGTCCATCACATCATTCTCCTAATGATGTGATCCCGTTATCAAATGACATCTCATGTCCATGGCTAGGAAACCTTAACCATCTTTGATCAACAAGCTAGTCAACTAGAGGCTTACTAGGGACACAGTGTTGTCTATGTACCCACACATGTATATGAGTTTCCAATCAATACAATTATAGCATGGATAATAAACGATTATCATGAACAAGGAAATATAATAATAACCAATTTATTATTGCCTCTAGGGCATATTTCCAACAGTCTCCCACTTGCACTAGAGTCAATAATCTAGTTCACATCACTATGTGATTTACATTGTAATGAATCGAACACCCATGCAGTTCTGGTGTTGTTCATGTTTAGCCCTTGGAAGAGGTTTAGTCATCGGATCTGCAACATTTAGATCCGTGTGTACTTTGCAAATATTTATGTCGTCCTCCTTGATGTAATCGCGGATGGAATTGAAACGTCGCTTTATGTGTCTGGTCCTCTTGTGAAATCTTGGTTCCTTGGCTAGAGCAATAGCACCAGTATTATCACAAAACAGAGTCATTGGGTTAAGCGCACTAGGCACTACTCCAAGATCTGTCATTAACTCCTTCATCCAGACACCTTCCTTCGCCGCCTCCGAGGCAGCGATGTACTCCGCTTCGCATGTAGAATCTGCTACCACGCTTTGCTTGGAACTGCACCAGCTAACAGCACCCCCATTAAGAATAAATACGTATCCGGTTTGCGACTTAGAGTCATCCGGATCAGTGTCAAAGCTTGCATCGACGTAACCCTTTACGACGAGCTCTTGATCACCTCCATAAACGAGAAACATGTCCTTAGTCCTTTTCAGGTACTTCAGGATATTCTTGACCGCCGTCCAGTGTTCCATTCCTGGATCACTTTGAAACCTTCCGACCATACTTATGGCAAGGCTGACATCGGGTCTTGTGCACAGCATTGCATACATGATAGAGCCTATGGCCGAAGCATAGGGGATGACACTCATCTTTTCTCTATCTTCTGCAGTCACTGGGCATTGAGTCTTACTCAACTTCACACCTTGCAAAACAGGCAAGAACCCCTTCTTGGACTGATCCATTTTGAACTTCTTCAAAATCTTATCAAGTTATGTGCTTTGTGAAAGTCCTATTAAGCGTCTTGATCTATCTCTATAGATCTTGATGCCTAATATGAAAGCAGCTTCTCCTAGGTCCTTCATTGAAAAACTCTTGTTCAAATATTCCTTCACGCTTTCCAGCATTTCTATATTGTTTCCAATCAGTAATATGTCATCCACATATAATATTAGAAACGCTATAGAGCTCCCACTCACTTTCTTGTAAATACAAGCTTCTCCGTAAACTTGTATAAACTCGAACGCTTTGATCACTTCATCAAAGCGAAGATTCCAACTCCGAGATGCTTGCACCAGTCCATAAATGGATCGCTGGAGTTTGCAAATTTTGTCAGCATTCTCTGGATCGACAAAACCTTCTGGTTGCATCATATACAACTCTTCCTTAAGGTAACCGTTAAGGAACGCTGTTTTGACATCCATCTGCCAAATTTCATAATCGAAAAAGGCAGCTATTGCTAACATGATTCTGACGGACTTAAGCATCGCTACGGGTGAGAAGGTCTCATCGTAGTCAACTCCTTGAACTTGTGAAAAACCCTTTGCCACAAGTCGAGCTTTATAGACGGTGACATTACCGTCCGCGTCCGTCTTCCTCTTAAAGATCCATTTGTTCTGAATGGCCTTACGCCCTTCAGGTAATACTTCCAAAGTCCATACTTTGTTTTCATACATGGATCCCATCTCGGATTTCATGGCCTCTAACCACTTCTCGGAATCCGGGCCCATCATCGCTTCTCCATAGCTCGTAGGTTCATCGTTGTTTAACAACATGACCTCTAAGACAGGGTTGCCGTACCACTCAGGAGCAGTACGCGTCCTTGTCGACCTACGAGGTTCGATAGCAACTTGATCCAAAGCTTCATGATCATCATTATTAACTTCCTCTTCAGCTAATGTAGGCTCCACAGAAACAACTTTCTGCGCTGCGCTACTCTCAGGTTGAAGTAAAGGTTCAACAACCTCATCAAGTTCTATCTTCCTCCCACTCAATTCTTTCGAGAGAAACTCTTTCTCAAGAAATGTTCCGTTTTTAGCGACAAACACTTTGCCCTCGGATCTGAGGTAGAAGGTATACCCAATTGTCTCTTTTGGGTATCCTATGAAGACGCATTTCTCCGCTTTGGGTTCCAGCTTTTCAGGCTGAAGCTTTTTGACATAAGCATCACATCCCCAAACTTTAAGAAACGACAGCTTTGGCTTCTTGTCAAACCAAAGTTCATATGGCGTTGTCTCAACGGATTTCGATGGTGCCCTATTTAAAGTGAATGCAGCTGTCTCTAATGCATAACCCCAAAACGATAGTGGCAAATCGGCAAGAGACATCATAGATCGCACCATATCCAATAAGGTTCGATTACGACGTTCGGACACACCATTACGCTGTGGTGTTCCAGGCGGTGTCAATTGTGAAACAATTCCACACTGTCTTAAGTGACTGCCAAACTCATAACTCAGATATTCTCCCCCTCGATCAGATCGTAGGAATTTAATCTTCTTGTTACGATGATTCTCAACTTCACTCTGAAATTGTTTGAACTTTTCAAATGTTTCAGACTTGTGTTTCATTAAGTAAATATACCCATATCTACTTAAGTCATCAGTGAAGGTGAGAAAGTAACGATAACCACCGCGCGCCTCAATACTCATCGGACCGCACACATCAGTATGTATGATTTCCAATAAGTCACTTGCCCGTTCCATTGTTCCAGAGAACGGCGTTTTAGTCATCTTGCCCATGAGGCATGGCTCACATGTGTCAAGTGATTCAAAATCAAGTGACTCCAAAAGTCCATCAGCATGGAGCTTCTTCATGCGTTTTACGCCAATATGACCTAAACGGCAGTGCCACAAGAAAGTGGTATTATCATTATCAATTCTATATCTTTTGGCATCAATGTTATGAACATGTGTATCATTACTATCGAGATTCAACAAGAATAAACCCCTCACATTGGGTGCATGACCATAAAAGATATTACTCATATAAATAGAACAACCATTATTCTCTGATTTAAATGAGTAACCGTCTCGCAATAAACAAGATCCAGATATAATGTTCATGCTTAACGCAGGCACCAAATAACACTTATTTAGGTTCATCACTAATCCCGACGGTAATCGAAGAGCGAGCGTGCCGACGGCGATCACATCAACCTTGGAACCATTTCCCACGCGTATCGTCACTTCGTCCTTTGCTAGCCTCCGTCTATTCCGCAGTTCCTGTTTTGAGTTGCAAATATGAGCAACCGCACCGGTATCAAATACCCAGGCACTACAACGAGAGTTGGTAAGGTACACATCAATAACATGTATATCATATATACCTTGTTTGTTGTTGGCCGCCTTCTTGTCAGCCAAATACTTGGGGCAATTCCGCTTCCAGTGTCCAGTTCCCTTGCAATGAAAACACACAGTTTCTGGTTTGGGTCCAGCCTTGGGTTTCTTCACGAGAGGAGCAACTGCTTTGCCACTCTGCTTGGAGTTACCCTTCTTACCCTTGCCATTTTTCTTGAAACTAGTGGTTTTATTGACCATCAACACTTGATGCTCCTTCTGAATTTCAGACTCAGCGGCTTTCAGCATCGCAAACAGCTCGGCGACTGACTTGTTCATCCCGTGCATGTTATAGTTCAACACGAAGCTCTTGTAGCTAGGTGGCAATGATTGAAGAACTCTGTCAGTGATAGCCTCTGGCGGAAGGGGCATCCCTAACTCAGCCAGACGGGTGGAGTACCCAGACATTCTGAGCACGTGATCACTGATAGACCCGTTCTCCTCCATCTTGCAAGCATAGAACTTATCGGAGATCTCATATCTCTCGATCCGGGCATTCTTCTGAAAGATAAACTTCAACTCCTGGAACATCTCATATGCTCCATAACGTTCAAAACGTCTTTGAAGTCCCGGTTCTAAGCCATACAACATTGCACATTGAACTATTGAGTAATCATCAGAACGAGCCTGCCAGGCGTTCACAACGTCTAGAGACTCAACTGGAGCGGGTGGATCACCAAGCGGTGCATCAAGGACATAAGCCTTCTGGGAAGCCGTAAGGATAATCCTTAGATTACGGGCCCAGTCCACAAAGTTACTTCCATCATCTTTCAACTTAGCTTTCTCTAGGAACGCATTAAAATTCAGGGGTGCTACTGCGCGAGCCATGATCTACAACATAAATATAGCAAAGACAACTTAGACTATTGTTCTAGATAATGAGTTTAGTTAATCATATTACTTTAAAACAAAAACTCCCACTCAAATTGACATCCCTCCGGTCATTCGAGTGTAACATGATCCAAATCCACCAACTCAAGTCCGATCATCACGTGAGTTGAGGTGGTTTCAATGGTGAACATCTTCATGTTGATCATATCTACTATATGACTCATGTTCGACCTTTCGGTCTCTTGTGTTCCGAGGCCATGTCTGTACATGCTAGGCTCGTCAAGTTTAACCCGAGTGTTCCGCACGTGTAACATGGCTTACACCCGTTGTATGCGAACGTAGAGTCTATCACACCCGATCATCACGGCGTGTCTCGAAACGACGAACTTTCGCAACGGTGCACACTTGGGGAGAACACAATTTTATCTTGAAATTTAAGTGAGGGATCACCTTATAATGCTACCGTCGTCCTAAGCAAAATAAGATGCATAAAAGGATTAACATCACATGCAAATCATAAGTGACATGATATGGCCATGAACTTGTGCTTTTGATCTCCATCTCCAAAGCACCGGCATGATCTCCATCGTCACCGGCATGACACCATGATCTCCATCATCTTGATCTCCATCAACGTGTCGCCATAAGGTTGTCGCGCCGACTGTTGCTTCCATGACTATAGCTAACGTTTAGCGATAAAGTAAAGCATTACATAGCGCTTAATGATTGACACGCAGGTCATACAATAATTAAAGACAACTCTATGGCTCCTGCCAGTTGCCGTACTCATCGACATGCAAGTCGTGATATTCTATACAACACATGATCATCTCATACATCACATATATCTCATCATGTAATTGGCCATATCACATCACAACATACCCTGCAAAAACAAGTTAGACGTCCTCTAATTGTTGTTGCAAATTTTACGTGGCTGCTACGGGTTTGCAAGAACCGTTCTTACCTACGCAAAACCACAACGTGGTGTAGTGATTGCTTTTTGATCTTCTAAAAGAACCCTCTTCATTGAAATCGATTCAACTAAAGTGAGAGAGACAGACACCCGCTAGCCATCTTTATGCAACGAAGTTACATGTCAGTTGAAGGAACCTGTCTCGCGTAAGTGTACGCGTAATGTCGGTCCGGGCCGCTTCATCTCACAGTACCGCCGAATCAAATATCAACTAGTAACGGCAAGCAATATGTATACACCCACGCCCACAACTCGTTTGTGTTCTACTCGAGATCTCATCTACGCATAGACCTGGCTCATGATGCCACTGTTGGGGAACGTTGCATGGGAAACAAAAAATTTCCTACGCACACACAAGATCTATCCATGGTGATGAGCATCTACGAGAGGGAGAGTGAATCTACATACCCTTGTAGATCGCTAAGCGGAAGCGTTTAAGAAACGCGGTTGATGTAGTCGAACGTCTCCGCGATCCAAATCGCAAGTCGTCCCTCGATCCGATCACGAACTAGCGCCGAACAGACGGCACCTCCGCGTTCAACACACGTACGGCTTGATGACGCCTTCACCTCCTCGATCCAGCGAGCGATGATGAAGTAGTGGTTGAGTTCCAGCAGCACGACGGCGTGGTGATGGTGGTGAGGAACAATCTCTGCAGGGCTTCGCCAAGCGCTACCGAGATTATGACGGAGGAACTAGAGGGTTAGGGTTGCCGCACACGGCTTGGGGAAATCTTGATGTGTCCCGTGTGCTAGCCCTGCCCCTCTATTTATATGTTGAGCCTTGGGGTCTAAACTTGGAGTAAAAGCCTCCTCCAGGTCGGTTTTGCCCGCACAAGGTCGGTTTGGCCCGCAGGGAAAGAGTCCAACTCGGATCCCTGCCGAACCGTGCACAGCCGTGCACAAGCGGTAGTACCGCTTCACACAAGCGGTAGTACCGCTTGGGCGGTAGTACCGCTTCACACAAGCGGTAGTACCGCTCGGGCGGTAGTACCGCTTCACACAAGCGGTAGTACCGCTTACGCGGCAGTAAAACTACTTTTGCACTTTCCAATACCTCGTGGGCTTTATCTCTTTGGCCCATATAAAGTGTTGCTGCACCCGAACACTTCGGTAAACATCCGGAACCCCTTCCGGTGAACTCCGGAACCCTTCCGGAGATCAAAACACTATTATCACATATATCAATCTTTACCTCCGGACTATTCCGGAGATCCTCATCATGTCCGGGATCTTATCCGGGACTCCGAACAACTTTCGGTCACCAACATAATAACTCAATTATACTAATCGTCACCAAACGTTAAGTGTGTAGACCCTGCGGGTTCGAGAACTATGTAGACATGACCGAGACACCTCTACGGCCAATAACCAATAGCGGGACCTGGATGCCCATATTGGCTCCTACATATTCTACGAAGATCTTTATCGGTCGAACCTCTATGTCAAGGATTCAGTTAATCCCGTATGCTGTTCCCTTTGTTCTTCGGTATGTTACTTGCCCGAGATTCGATCGTCAGTATCACTATACCTAGTTCAATCTCGTTACCGGCAAGTCTCTTTACTCGTTCCGTAATACAAGATCTCGTGGCTAACACTTTAGTCACATTGCTTGCAAGGCTCATTGTGATGTTGTATTACCGAGTGGGCCCTGAGATACCTCTCCGTCATACGGAGTAACAAATCCCAGTCTTGATCCATGCCAACCCAACAGACACCCTCGGAGATACCTGTAGAGCACCTTTATAGTCACCCAGTTACGTTGCGACGTTTGATACACACAAGGTATTCCTCCGGTGTCAGTGAGTTGCATGATCTCATGGTCAAAGGAACAAATACTTGACATGCAGAAAACAATAGCAATAAACTGACACGATCAAATGCTACGTTTACAGTTTGGGTCTTGTCCATCACATCATTCTCCTAATGATGTGATCCCGTTATCAAATGACATCTCATGTCCATGGCTAGGAAACCTTAACCATCTTTGATCAACAAGCTAGTCAACTAGAGGCTTACTAGGGACACAGTGTTGTCTATGTACCCACACATGTATATGAGTTTCCAATCAATACAATTATAGCATGGATAATAAACGATTATCATGAACAAGGAAATATAATAATAACCAATTTATTATTGCCTCTAGGGCATATTTCCAACACAATATAGTACACCATGTGTACTGCCGCCCACCTCCCGCACTAAACAATATTATCGCTGGCCCAAAAACTTCTAGTTCCCTAGAGCCGTCCCCTCCGTTAACGATCTATTCTGCGGCTTCCTTCCATTCCCCACGGACAACACCGCTGCCATGGATGCGCCACCGCGCGATCCTCCTAGTACACGCTGGGAGACCATCGATAGCGATACTCTGGGACAGATCGTAAATCACGCGGACTTCCTGACCACCGCAAGACTCGGCGGTTCCTGCAGCAACTACTTCAGGACGCTTGTGCGTGAACATGCAGGTGACAAGGTGATGATCGTTGATCTTCCATGCGTCCTTGAGGAACATGTTTTCTGGTGGGCCGGTCCACAACAGCATGGTCGAAGATGCACGATTACGCCTTACCAAACAGACTTAGATCTTCTATACATACTGTGAAACTGGTCTCATCAATCTGCCGTTGTTCAATCATGCATGTATTTACCTAGGGAACGCAGATACTTTGTGAATGTACTTACTTTCTGAATGTACTTGGTTGTTCCAGGCACATACTTTCTGAATGTAGCATAATGCATAGATTTACCTGGGACCGCAGATACTTTGTAAATGTACTTACTTTCTGAATGTACTTGCTTGTTCCAGGCACATAATTTCTGAATGTAGTTACCTAAGAGCGCATAATAGATTTACCTTCGAACGCGCATACTTTCTGAATGTACTTGTTCAATCATGCATAGGTTTGGGTTTGCACAAACGGTGATTGGCTTGTTTACTTAACGGATGATACCGTGGTGAAGCTTCACAACATCTACACCGGTGTCGACGTTCTAGTAGCCCCGATGTCCACCGTCGGGTTTGAAAGTGGAAATTTGCATAGAAGGTACATGCGTTACTCTGGCGCGATAGCAATTTTGAAGAAAATGGCACTCGTGAAAACCCCCAAAAGGGTGCACGCTTACACCGAATTCCGTCTCATCGCGGTGTTCGACATCACGATAGCCATGATGCATCGTCGGGTAGACGAGAATGGCTAGTTCGTGTTGCGTGCGGCAATTTTGTACCCATACACATATGAAGACGCCGTGTACCATGCAGGCAGGGTCTTCACGGTAACAAACCACGGGGATTGCTTCGTATGGGTTACGTCCTACGGTATGCAAGACAACAAATGAAATTGAGTCTTCATGTACAAATTTTCCTGTTCACATTTGCATCTGGCATCACATGTTTTGCAGGAGCGAGCCACCCCCCTATCAGAATCGCTCTACCGGATCTTGGAGTTGGGCCCGTTGTTACATGGAACCTTGTAACTGACCTTCAGCGCTTGGGATGTAATATCTTATTAGTCCGTGTCAACAGTCCCCTCATCGGTGCAGGTGTTACCGTAAACTACTTCGATCGAACCCTGACGATGCACCCAGGTAATGCTTCACAATCGGACCCTGAAAAGCTGTAAATCATTAAACATCACCTTGACCACATGTATGTGACATTATGCGTTCAGGTATGCTATGTGAGCTATACCAGATGGACGGCAACTCGATAGACCTCCGTGATGCTATCTGGGAGCTAGCAAATAATCTTGGAGAGCACTCTATTTTCGTTGGGGACAGCTACCCAATAGTCAGAAGGATGCCACCTTCCGTCCACGATGCACAAGGCTTGCCGTTCATGAAGCATGGGTGCGTATTCACAATGCACCACCGGAAAGAAAACTGGGATGGCCCTCTGCCTGATCTTAGCCGCTTCAGCTTCGATGGGACTTCTTCATGGGGTATGAGACTAAGCAGTTGCGAAAGATATTGCCGCTGCCCACCACTCTGTATCGTGCCATCTATGAGAAATGCCTGGGACTAGAACAATGAAGTCCAGCATGTCATGTAATGAGAAAGTAATAGGAGAAACTTACGTTCTTGTTCAAAAGATGTTATTATACTGCAACTTATGTAAACATTGGTTCTCCATACACGCCTGTTTAACTGGAGTTCTACCAAACTGTCTCTAAACTTTTTTGTAGTTCCCCACGATGTAGGCAGCAACTAACCCACGCGTGTTGACCACTTCAAGTTTACAACTCCCAAAGTAACCATGAAAGCCTGCACAACTTCCATTTCCCAAGGGTCCTACTCTGTGGAAACGCATAATGGCATACACGCCGGATCAAAATACGCGGCTCCAGCATGCCAATCACCAAGGCGTCTATAAAAGCTACCTGCCTACCCGAGAATTGCTGCACATTCCTCCTCCTCTCCTCACCTCACCATCCACAGTTGTTAGCAAAAGAACAAGCCTTTCTTCTTCGTCGTTCCTTGGCTCTGCCATGGCCGGTGGGTGGAGAAATAACCAGGGAGAGTTGGCCAAGGCCGTGGAAAAGGCAGAGAAGGCCCGACGCCTTGCGGCGGTGGCCGCACAGGCGGCAAGCGAGGGCTCTACAAAGCGCACATAGCCCGGAGGCGAACACGCAGGCGAGGGCTCTACGAAGCGCACACGGCCCGCATGCGAACACTCCTTCGCCCGCGATGACATGCCCGCTGAGGAGATCGCCGACTGGGCGAGGCTGCACGAGGAGAGCAATGCCTCGCTGCAGGAGAGCAATGCCTCGCTGGAGAAGGAGACCGCTCGCATCGTCAAACTTATGGATGACAAGGAGAAGGCGATCGCTCTCATCGTCAAACTTATGGATGACAAGGGGAAGCTCTACATCGAGCGAGACCTGCTGAAGGAGGAGATCGCCATCCAGGCTAAGCTACACAAGGAGAGAACGGCAACGCTGGATGAGGCGGCCGCCGTCATCGCCGAACTGATGGATGACAAAGAGAAGCTCGACATCCAGCGCAACCTGCTGATGGATGAATCCATGGCTGCTCTCAGGCAACGCCGTGAGGACATGAAACAGATCATGAGAGCTCGCGTCCAGACCGCCAAGGCCATGGACGCAATGAAGAAGTTGAAGGAGGAGAGGGAAGATGAGATGGCGTTCGTGGAGGCCATGAAGAAAGACATGGAGGAAATACTGAAGGCGGCTGGAAACTAAGGTTACTGAGTTTGTCCTATTGTAAAAAGTTAACTGAATTTTTCAGTTAACTCAATTTGTCTGAATCTTTCCAGTGTAATGAATTTGTCCTGGTGTTAAGAGTATTTTTGCAGGTTACTGAATTTGTCCAACTGTTAAGAGTTAACTGAATTTGTCTATCTGATAGATTTAACTTCATCTTTCCAGTTAACTGAATATGTCCTGCTGTTAGAAGTTAACTGAATTTTGAGTTAACTCAATTTGTCTCAGTGTTAGATTTAACTGAATCTTTGCAGTTTACTGAATTTGTCCTACTATTAAGAGTTAACTAAAATTGTCTAACTCATGGATTTAACCGAATATTTCCAGTTCACTTGAATTTGTCCTGCTGTTATAATAAGTTAACTGAATTTGCCCTGGTGTTAAAAGTTAATTGAATTTGTCAGTTTACTGAATTTGTCTCATTGCTCAAATTTAACTGAATCTTTCCACTGTACTGAATTTGTCCTCGTGTTCAAAAATAACTGAACAGCAAAGCAACAGAGCCAACATTGATAACTTGTTCACTGCATACCATAGCATTTCAGACACATAACAAGTTCACAACATACCATGCAAAGCAACAAAAGCAACATTGATAATTTGCTAACTTATATGCTGAAATGTAAACCTAATCAGCATACCTAATTAGGCTTCACATCTTCTGCAACTTCTTTAGTTCTTGACAGTCCCTGCTCAGAAAGAACTGCTAAATTAAAAGTCATACCAAACCATCGAAGTCCCTCTGCTTCTCCATGCGCACGACCGTGGTGATGCACGACGCCACCGCCCGCAAAGCCCGCTCCCGGTCGACGGGAGCAAGCTCGTCAAAGACGGCGTCCAATGGCACCAATGGATTACGGTGATGAAGCCCGGAGAGGATTCTACCGGCAACGGCGCCGGCACCCCGAACCCCCTCCTTGTCCAGCGCCTCCCCCACCACCGCGCAGAGACGGTTGAGCTCCTTGGAGAGATTGGTGAAGGACACCAGGTCCGGAAGCCGCAGCTCGCAGAAGTCAATGGGGTGATCGAACGGGTCTAGCCCGATGGCCGGCATGGTCGCGCTGGCACGATAGTACGCATCGTGAAGCTTCAACACCTGCCCGGTAACATGATCCAGCAAGCGGTCGAGGCGACCCTGGACCTCCTCACGGTCGGCCCGCTCGCGCTCCAGCGTAGCTGCCGCTTCCTGCATCAACGCCGACGACGCCTGAAGCATCTTAGTGGTGGACTCCTGCCGCTTCTGAAGCTCTGTGAACTGCCGCTCATAACGGAGTAGCAAGTCACTCTTCTCCTCCCTGAGCTCACGGAGCTACGCATCCTTGGCCTCGAGCTCCTCTCTCAGGCGCCTGAGCTCAGACACGGTGATCTCGTGCGCCGCCATGGAAACGGGTAGAACGAATGGGGAACGAAAGCAGGACGGGGCGAAACGGCAATGCGGAGGTAGCCAGAGCACGAAGATAGTCAATATGAATCTTTTGGTTTTCCCCAGTCCATGCCCTTTCACATCAGCGAGTTTTAATGGTAGAGTCTTCATGACCCCTGCCGCACCCAAATACCAAGCACACAGTAGCGACAAACGAGAAGGCGGTATGAGGTGTCAACACACCTAACGGCCAGGCGTCTCTGTGATGGTTCTATACACGCCTAAGCAAAACACGCGACCGCGCTTCACCATAACACGCCATAGTAATAGGCGTTTGATGGATTATGGTTAAACGCTAAATTATCTGGCGTTGCATGGCTTGCAACGCCTTCCGGGCTGGCGCGTATGGCGGCTGCCACGCTGGCGGCCGGTCGTCGGCTTCGGTCAAAGGTGCCTTCGCACACGGCGCTGCGATGTGCACTTGACACGCCTGACGGCCCGGCGCGAATGGGGGGGGGGGGGTTCAGGTGACGAAATAAGTTTTTTGGGGGGTCAGTGCGCGACATAAGGACCTCCAGGGGTCATTTAGTAAAAATAATACTAGTTTGTCAAGAAAAAGAGAAAAACTCTGCCGGCAGATACGCGACGGGTAGCCGCGAACCGTTCGACGCGAAACCTTCGATGCCGTAGTGCAGGTCAGCTGTCGCGCCGGGGGAGAGCATGTCGCCGTCTGGTGTTTGATCTGAGGCAAACACGGTGAAATGGAAAGAGCATAAACCCGGGCATCTTTGGCATCTTCTTGTCTAGGAGCATCCTTCATCTTTGCGCAGAATACTATGGACCGGCTTCCATTATGTGCACGGGTACGATTTGGTTAAATCATCTATCTTTGTTTCTTCATGTTTTCCAGAAACTCGCAGGGGCACGCAGGGACAGAAGCACGCAAGCATGCAGCCGCTGGATTGCTTTAAAATTCGTAAACTTGTTTGATTTGAAGACATTTGATTACTATAATGCGGGATCCATTCATGCATGCTTTTAGCAGCCTTTGTCAGGGTTGCATGCGCCATCCACCCCCACCTCACATGCCTTTTTATTTCATCTTCAAATTCGAATGTACTACTCCAGTATATCTTTTGAACCGAAAGCCCAAATTAAGTTTAATTTCCATATTTGTGTCAGTTGCGGCTACAACTTTCGAACAAGACCAATCTTAAATACATTTTGACAACTTTTAAAAAGATTGCAAGTTTCAAATATTCAAACTTGACAGTCGTAATATTAAGTTGTTACCAAGTTTTGCCAAATTTCATTTGGTTTTAGGGTTCTGGGTTTAGGGCTCGGGGCTTAGTGTTTAGGGTTTACGGTTTACGGTTTAGTCTTTAAGTTTTAGTATTGAAAGCTTAGGGTATAGGGTTTGTGTTTTAAGTTTTTGTTTTGAAACTTGACGTATTTACCATTCATTCTTATCAAGTTTCAGTGGTTGAAACTTGGTGAAGTTTCTAAAATTTGTCCAAAGGTGTTCAAGAGTGATCATGTTTCAACGCCCTCGTCGCAACGAACACAAAATGTGCAAACGGAATACAATTGGACTTTCGGTTCAAAAGATACAATAGATTAAAATTTTGAAGTCAAAATAAAAAACATGGTAGATGTGGTTGGTGGACAGGGTTGTCTCTCCCAAAAGCCGCCTCATGCAGGAATTCGTAGGAAATTAAGCCCTAGATACATGCAGGGGGCAATCCACTTCACGGATTACGACGCAATGTTGTGGCCCAAAATCCACGTGACCTGCCCCTTACGTGCCACAAATCCTCGCTCCTTGGAATACTAGACATTTAGTACTCCTTCTATTCAATAACGTGTTGTCTATAAAGTCAAACTTAACAAAATTAAAAGAATAACATTAGCGGAACTCATGGTCAAGGCCTCACGGGCCCGCCGATCCCTTGGTTGATGCAATATGAGTTATTTTTATTTGTCGAACTCAAACTGCTCCTACCTACTTCCTCCGTCCGGTGAAAAGTGAACATCTAGAAATTTTAGGAGAAATTATGGAGTGAAGTAAAAAATGCATTGGAAAGGTGCAAGCCACCATCTCTCTCCTCTTTAATTACCTAACCCCCAACGAGCTAAGTGCAAGTAGAAATTAATAAGACCATGTGTAGAATGCTATTGGTCTTGATTATCGTGTGATGAGAGAGAAACATTTTTTCCTTCTTTAAAGTGCATTGGGAGGATAGAAGTACACTCTTTTGTGGACAAATTTTAAAGCCAAATGTTCACTCTTTACTGGACGGAGGGAGTAGTGTTGTCGTCCTGAGAGAAAGATCAAGGATCAATTAGCGCATCAGACAAATAAAGTGGACGAAGAGACACTGAGTGGTCGCTGGAGGCATACGTCTCCTCGAGATGAATTGTTGCACAAGGATTAGTGCATCGTGTGATCGGGCGGCTTGATGGAGCTTCATCGTGCTCATGGCCCATAGGCCCGCCTCCGGAGGACCCATAGGAGGACTCTTTGGAACAACCAACGACACAAATTGGGTTGTGTGCATGCAACTGGGTCTGCTCATATGTAGTGGGTTGCAATCTTGTTTCTAAACTAGCGCCCCAAAAAACTGGAGGGGGGCTACAGTGCAAAAAAGGAGCGATGCGAGCAGTTTTGTTGGGACTCTAGTGGCCTCCACCTAAGCTTCTCAATGATTGTTGTCTATGGCATGGTTACTCCGTCGACCCTGAGACAATTGTCTGTAATGGCATGCTTGCGCTAGCGACTGATTTGAATCTTCATTCACTTCACATTGCATCAGATGCCCCGGCGGTGATCACCAATACAAACATTGGAAGTCTATGCCACTACAACACTATCCTAAAGGACGTAGGAAATAGAGGAAGAAGCTTTTGATGGTATAAACTTTACGTTTAGATGTTAGAACATTGAATGTCGATGCATAATCTAGTATGTAGTAATGGTTTCTAGTTCCTCCACTATGGTCGGCATGTTTCGCTAACAGAGCCACGGGGTGATTCATATGTACCATTTTCTATTAATGCATAAAGACCATAAATCAACTTAAAAGGTGAAACAACTATGTTGCATACGTGTGAACATATGGTCGCCCATCCAGCGAGATATGGTCGGTTGCCACCAGGGGATAAACATGCCGCCTTCGCTAAACCTTTCTTAGAGAGGACGCCAAGTCTTCGGAGGTTTCCTTCTGGTACACGGGGTCGCCTACATTCCGGCCTCCCTTTGATGAGTTAGGAGCGACCCACGAGCACGGCCCACGAGAGACAGGCCGTCAGCGTCAGGACCCCTCGGTCCGGAACTCCCTCAGTAGCCCCCGAACTAGTCTTCGAAGCCGAGGTACACGCCGAACATTATCGGCTTTGCAGACCAGTTCCTTCCCTTCTGTGGTATTTGTGTCGGGCCCGCTATCCCTATGAATCAAGTCCTCGAGGATTGCTTGGCCATTCCCGACCATACGTTTCCTCGGGTTATGCTTCGGCTTCCAAAATATGCAAATAACTTAGCCCCGAAGGCCAGTCGCACAAGTGTGAATAGCGACCTCGTCTGACAACTTTTGCCGAAGGGTCATAACCAGCCACGACCGCGAGCCAGTTATGAAGACTCGATTCGCGGTTCAAGGCGGTTTTCCCATGGGCACGTCCCATCAATATGGAGATCGAGCCCTGTTTTTAAGGGATATGATCAATGATTTGTGATATCCCGTGCGCGTATGACGGCACGATTATATCGGGAAGTGGCGAGGTCCGCGGTGCAGTAAAAGGACTCTTGGTCTTATGGTAGCCCATAAAAGGGAGCAGCCACCATTTCCTTTGCACGCTCTCACTTCCGCCTGCGCCATCGCTTTCCCAAACCTTTGAGCTCCAGCGCCCAGATCCGTTTTCCCTTCTTCGAACCCCTCCGGCCATCCCCTCAATCCGGCCATGGCCGGCTCTGGGTCTAAAGGCAAGTGGGAGGCTTCCATCGTTACAGAGAGCGCCATCCAGGAGCTGAAGGGCGCGGGTTACCTCCCCGCCGATGTCGCTCACCGCGCCCCAGAGGAGGGCCAGGTTATCCCTACGCCGAAGCCCGGTGAGAGGGTGGTATTCCTCCCCCACTTCATTCGGGGATTAGGTTTTCCCCTCCACCCCTTTGTTAGGGGCTTGATGTTTTTCTATGGGCTAGATTTCCACGATCTTGCCCCGAACTCCTTCCTACACATCTCGGCCTTCATCATCATCTGCGAGGCCTTTCTTCGGGTCCAGCTAACTTCGGCTTGTGGTTGAAGGTGTTCAACGTCAAGCCGAAGATTGTCGACGGCCAGCAGGCAGACTGCGGGGGGGGGGGGGGGTGATGGTTAGCAAGCTCCCTCGGGTCGAGTGGCCAGAGGGCACTTTCATTGAAACTGTCAAAGATCTGGCAGAAAGAGTGGTTCTATATCACAGAGCCACACAACGCGGACTGGGCGGCGATTCCCGCCTTCAGATCCGGACCCCCCATGAGGCTGGTCTCGTGGACCAAGAAGGGCCTAGACTGGGGGTCAACCAAGGAGGTGGAGCTGCTGCAGAGCCGGATATCCAAGATGATCGAGCGGAAGGTCGAATTACCTAACGTGATTCAGATCATGCTCCGCCGCCGCATCCTCCCCTTTCAAGACCGGGCCTCCCCGATGTGGGCCTACAAGCTCGAAGACCCCACCACCGTGCTCAGTTTCTTCCGCACCTCCCACGCTCAGCTGTGGAAAGCACTATTTAAGCCGCAGAAGGAGTGGCCGACCAAGGAGGAAGACATCGGCCTCGATGCCGAGAACCCCCCTCGCGAGGTATGATAAGTTTTACTCTTATGCTCGGACGTTCCTTTTTGACAAAGTACTAAGATTTATTTTCTTCCATCCACAGAGCTGGCTGAAGATGGCCGAGCGAATCAACAGCCCGGCCCCGCTGCCCGAGGGCCCCAGGACAGCCTTGCTGACGGCCATGTTGGCCGAGGAGCCGTATGAGGCACCGGAGAAGAAGGAGAAGAAGAAAGAGACCCGAGAAGGCCTCCGTTCCCGTGGACCTCCGGACACTAGATCCGGGGACACCCATGCCCCCTCCACCCTTGAGGGGGAGAAGGAGCAGGGAGAGGATGGGGAGGAAAGCGATTCCTCCTGAACAAGGAAGAGGGCTGCGTCCAAAGACACTGAGGAGGATCAGCCTTCTCCCGCCCCTAAAAGACCATGCAGGGCCAAGGTGGCCCTGTCCAATAACAGTTCGGCTTCTGCCGAGCACTCCCAGGCCTCCGAAGAGGTTCCTCGGAGGACCCCCAGGGTCAAGCCGCAGGCCCAAAGGTATATATCCTAAGATACACCTATGTACTTTTAGCCGAACTAAGTCTGTTGTTGATCGCGCGCCTGCTTTTAACATTGCAGCCCGCCACGTGACCTCCCTACCGATCGAGTCTCGGAGGGGGACTCTCCACCGGCCGCGCTGGCGGAGAGCGGGACCGAATCGCGCGCCTCACCTCCCCGGGTCGTTGAGGAGGCCGAGGAGGTTCTGTCAAGGAGGACCCTTCCCGCGCCGAACACAAGGGGAGGAGGCGACTTTGTTATGGCCGAGGTGCATGCTTCGGCCGCCGAAGACCAGGAGGGGAGAACCCTTCTGGTGAACGAAGAGGGGGAGCCCGAACAATCCGAGCTCTCCCCGAAAGTGGCTCCGGAGCCGTTAAGGCACCAGGAGCCAACCATTCCGGTCTCCACGGAGGGAGGGGCCAAGATGCCCCCGCCACCCCCGCCCGCTCTAGGGCGGGTTTCGACTGGGTGGCCGGATGAGATGGAGGAAGCTTTAACCAGCTCCTCTATCGCTGAAGAGCACCGTGCCCTGATGGGCATGGTTTTGCAAAGTCTTCGGTCCGTGGACAACGGACTGAAGGAGGCCTTCAGTGGCCTTCTGACAGGCTTCAAGGTAGGCCATGTAATGACTTTTCCTTAGAAAATTTCCTTTATATGATCATGCAACCTCATACACAGTTGCCCCCGAGCCCTGAGTAAGTTTGAAAAACTTATGCGGGGGTCGAATAACTTTGAGATATAGATGATAGCAAAATGGGTAGTAGCCCCCGAGACTCTGGCTGGATTGAAAAAGCCGGCCAGAGGATCGAAAAATGATAACTCGAGAATCTAATGTGCTTAGTCTAATGTGCAGGCGTCGTCCTTGGCGGCAGCTTCCAACGCCGAGGAGCTGGCCGAGCTGAATCGGAAGCTCAAGAGCTCCGATGACGACCTCGGTCTGCTGAACAAGCAGTTCGACGAGGCGCAAGGCAAGTCCGAACTAAACTGTTTACTACTGCGGTTTTTTAGTAAGGTTTAAGAAGTTAATCTAAACGGGATGCAACTGATATTACTGCAGCTGCTGCCGCGGAGGTCGAGAACCTCAAGGCCGAGCTTAAGAAAGCTCGACAGGAGGCGCCGGAGCAAAGGGCTGCGGCCAAAAAGGCAGCCACCGAACTGGCCGCGGTGAATATTGTGAGCCAGAGGCACGAGGCCAGGGTGTTTGAGGTGCAACAAGAGCTCAAGGATGCCATCACAAAGTGTGAGGTCCTTGCGCAAAAGAATAAGGATCAGGCCACCGAGCTAACCTCACTGGGGTCGGCGGCTAAGGAGGCGCGGACGGAGGCGCGGGGTTACCAGGAGGAACTCCGCCAAGTCAAGCTTATTGCGGATGGTAAGCCATACTTACTGCAAAGTGTCTTTGGTGGTAACAGGTTCGCTTTGCTCACGCGAGTGTGGCGTTCCCCAGGCGCTTTTGCGGACCTCCCGAGGAGTGCATCAGACGCGGCTAGGTACTTTGCGTCCCAGGAGGGTCGTACCGAGCAGAGGCTGTTTTGGGCGCAGTTTCAAGCGCCCGAACACCCTCCCCTCCTCAACAACCAGCTGAAGCAGCTGATAGAGTTGCATCGGATGGCGGAGCCGGCGATGAAGGACCTCTGTGTCAAATTGTGGCCTTCAGAGCCGCTATCGAGCAGCTACTTCGGCTTGGTGCAGAAGTTGTGCGACGCCACGCCCCGAATCGATGTCTGGAAGCGCTCCGTATGTATTGAGGAAGCTCGGATGGCCTTCGGCAAGACCATGGTGCATTGGCCGAAGATCAAGCCAACCGAGGTGGCCACCGGACCACCTCCCCCTGGGAAGGAGCACAGGCGCCCCGAGAAGTACTTTCCCGTTGTGATGGATGGTGCTCGGGCGATAGAGGCCCAGTGCTCCAAGAATGTAATTTATGAATGAATTTTATTTTGTTGTGTCCCAAGAAGTTGGAACTTTTGTGCTTTACAATGCAACTGGTCGGCTTTATACATAATGCCTTTATGTGTTTATTTTGACTCCTGTGCGGCCGTTTTGAACTGAAAGTTACCAGTCGTCGGGTTCAACCCCCTTGCAAATACTGCATGAGGTGTTTCACCCTAAAACCTTAACCCTTAGCCGACGTCTCGCTGCCTGGAGGCGGTTTGTGTGTAGGGAAAACAAGGCAATCGGACTATGCGGCTTTAGTGCTTTCACTTAGCCATAGGAGCTTGACTGCGGGAGCTAGTGACTAGCCCCCAATATACGTGATATCCGGACGTACCGAGGTTTGATGCCATTATCACTTGATTCCTATGACAGCGAACCCTTCGTTTGACACGGAATAACCTCCATCGATTTTTAGTTTAACACTTGTCATCGGATCGCTGACCAGTTCTCGCTTATTATGACAGTCAGTTTTCGGCTTTCTCCACTGAGGTACTTAACCAGGTGAGCTAGAAGTACAATCGCAGTGGTTCTCCCTTTACCCTCCTAGCCGAACGATGCGGAATGTAAGAGGGCAAACACAGGAGCCGGGCAACCCAACTATTGACCAAAGACATAATTCGGAACTAATTCATATAATGCAATATCCAAGACGCCTAGCACATGTGATGAAATTGGTGCCGGAATGATGCTTGGGAAAGATTTATGGTCGAGCCCCCAGTCTATTAGCCGGTCGCATCTAAAAAAAGGATGTATCATTATAGTTTACCTGAGCCCATAAGCGGAAAGGAATACGCAACACAAATGACTGCAATATGACCGGAGGAAAATGGTCTTTATTTCCTGTGACGTCAAACCGTACAATCCGAACTGCCGAAGCAACTTTTATAGATACTTTTTTTTGAACGAAAAGATAGAATTATAAGAGGAAAGGTTTACACAGGGCCTCCATAAGTGGTTTGACGTCCCAACTGCGCCCTGCTGCACGTCTGCGCCTTTGCTCTTTATGAAGCTTCCTTGGGGAACATGCGATTGAAGTCGCCGTTTGTATGCACGACGGAAGTAATAATGTTCGGCAGACGAGCCCTTTGAGAAAGGGTTTTGAGAAGTCACCGCAGGGTATTAGCTTGATGCTGATCAGGCCGTAGATGGTGCCTGTTGTTGATGTTAATCCGAGAACATCTTTGGTCATGGCTCGGTCGAACCGAGTGCTCGACCCTTGTAACGTTTGCCCCCACAGCTGCCCATGGAATTTTAAGCGTGAAATTATGTACCCGAGGTATGTATTTCACGGCTGGGGAGGCCATGTTGTGGGGCACGTATCCCTATTTAGGATAAGCACAGAAGTGCTCCTGAACCGAGGCCGTAGCTCGGGCGCGTTTGCGGGCGTCCAGTGCCTTGATGGTAGACTGGGCCTTCGACGTTTCTTTGAAATAGAGGCCCAGTGCCTTGATGGTAGACTATTCGAGCGTGTTTCCTCGGACATCTGTTGTTGATGAAATCGACGGCCTGGGCTTCGGCTGCCAGAGCCGCTGTGTGTTCCTCGGTTCGGAGCAAGCGCTCGGTGTTGCCGTTAATGGTAATGACACCCTTAGGTCCTGGCATCTTAAGCCTCAGATATGCATAGTGCGGGATGGCATTAAAGTGAGTGAACGATGTTCGGCCGAGGAGTGCGTGGTAGCCGCTGCGAAAAGGAACGATGTCAAAGATTAAATCTTCACTGCGGAAGTTTTCGGGCGAGCCGAAGACCACTTCCAAGGTCATGGTTCCCGAGCAGCGTGCCTCAACGCCTGGGATTACACCTTTGAAGGTAGTGTTACTGGGTTTGATCCTTGACGGGTCAATTCCCATCTTCCTTACAGTATCTGAATAAATCAGATTGAGGCTGCTACCTCCGTCCATAAGGACTCTAGGAAGGTGGTATCCATCCACGATGGGGTCGAGCACTAGAGCCACCGTTCCTCCGTGACGGATACTGGTTGGATGGTCTCGCCGGTCAAAGGTGATCGGACAAGCCAACCATGGGTTGTATTTCGGGGCAACCGGCTCTAAGGCATAGACATCCCGAAGTGCAAGCTTCCGCTCCTTCTTGGGTATATGCGTGACGTAAATCATGTTCATGGTTTTTACCTCAGGAGGGAACTGCTTTTCGCCTCCATTGTTCGGCCCGCAAGGTTCGTCGTCGTCCTCGCTGCGGGGACCCTTGCCTAGTTCCTTGGCTGTAAGCTTGCCGGCCTGCTTGATTACCCAACAGTTACGGTTGGTGTGGTTGGCGGACTTGTCCGAGGTACCGTGTATCTGGCAGGGCCTATCCAAGACTTTTCCAGCACGGTCGGGCCGTCCCAGTTCCCTTTAGAGGGCTTCTTCCGCGGTCCTGATTTCGAGCTGCTGAACCCGGCGTTTACTGCCGTGTCATCGGCTTCACTGCCGTTGTTGGTGTGTCGGTGCTTGTTGTTCTTGTTGCGCTGGGGTTTCCTGTTCCCGTCCCGGACCTCTGAGGTGCCGGGATCGTCGGGGTGGTTGCTTCTATGAGCTAACCAACTGTCTTCACCCGCGCAAAAGCGGGTCATTAAAGAGGTAAGGGCCAACATTATTGTTCTCGGCTTATCTTGGCCGAGCTGGCGAGCGAGCCATTCGTCCTGAATACTGTGCTTGAATGCGGCGATTGCCTCAGCACCCGGGCAATCAACAATCTGGTTCTTCTTAGTCAAGAACTGATTCCAGAATTGCCGAGCTGACTCCCCGGGCTGTTGAACGACGTGGCTCAGGTCGTCGGCATCCGGCGGCCTAACATAGGTTCCTTGAAAGTTGGCTCGAAAGGCGTCCTCGAGCTCTTCCCAGCTCCCAATGGAGCTTTCGGGTAGGCTGTTCAACTAGTGTCTTGCCGGTGCTTTAAGTTTTAATGGCAGATATTTAATGGCGTGGAGGTCATCTCCTCGGGCCATATGAATGTGGAGAAGGAAATCTTCGATCCACACAGCTGGGTCAATTGTCCCATCATACTTTTCTATATTTACGGGCTTAAACCCCTAGGGGAACTGATGCTGCATCACCTTGATGACCCACAAGTATAGGGGATCAATCGCAGTCCTTTCGATAAGTAAGAGTGTTGAACCCAACGAGGAGCAGAAGGAAATGGCAAGCGGTTTTCAGCAAGGTATTTTCTGCAAGCACTAAAATTATCGGTATCGAGTAGTCTGATAGCAAGATAATTTGTAACAAGTGACAAGTAGCAATAGTAACAAAGAGTGCGGCAAGGTGGCCCAATCCTTTTTATAGTAAAGGACAAGCCGGAACGATCTCTTATAGTAAGCAAGCATTCTCGAGGACACATGGATTTTCATCTAGTCACTTTCATCATGTTGGTTTGATTCGCGTTCGCTACTTTGATAATTTGATATGTGGGTGGACCGGTGCTTGGGTGCTGTTCTTACTTGAACAAACCTCCCACTTATGATTACCCCCCTTCGCAAGCATCCGCAACTACGAAAGAAGAGTTAAGATAACTCTAACCATAGCATTAAACATATGGATCCAAATCAGCCCCTTACGGAATAGCGCATAAACTAGGGTTTAAGCTTCTGTCACTCTAGCAACCCATCCTAATTACTACTCCACAATGCATTCCCTTAGGCCCAAAGATGGTGAAGTGTCATGTAGTCGACGTTCACATGACACCACTAAGAGAATCAACAACATACATATCATCAAAATATCGAACGAATACCAAATTCACATGATTACTTATGACAAGACTTCTCCCATGTCCTCAAGAACAAAAGTAACTACTCACAAATCATCTTCATGTCCAAGATCAGAGGGGTATTAAATAGCATAATAGATCTGAACATATAATCTTCCAACAAATAAACCAACTAGCATCAACTACAAGATGTAATCAACACTACTAGCAACCCACAGGTACCAATCTAAGGTTTTGAGACAAAGATTGAATACAAGAGATGAACTAGGGTTTGAGATGAGATGGTGCTGGTGAAAATGTTGATTAAGATTGGTCCTCCCACGATGATAGGATCGTTGGTGATGTCGATGGCGACGATTTCCCCCTCCCGGAGGGAAGTATCCCCGACAGAATCTCTCCGCCGGAGAGCAAAAGTGCTCCTGCCCAAGTTCCGCCTCGAGATGACAGTGCACCGTCCCAAAAGTCTTCTCTATATTTTTTAGGGCAAATGGACTTATATACCAGAAAATGGGGGCCAGAGGCTGGCCAGGGGTCCCACGAGCCACCAGGGCGTGCCTGGGGGGATGGCGCGCCCTGGTGCCTCGTGGGCACCTGGGTGGCCCCCTCTGGTACTTCTTGGCTCCAGTATTTTTTATTTATTCCAAAATATATCTCCGTGAAATTTCATCTCATTTGGAGATGTGCAGAATAGGTATCTGTGACATAGCTTTTTCAGGTCCAGAATTCCAGCTGCCGGCAATCTCCCTCCTTGTGTAAATCTTGCATATTAAGAGAGAAAAGGCATTAGAATTGCTCCACAAAGTGTTATATTGATTAAAAACACTATAAATAACAGTAGGAAAACATGATGCAAAATGGACGTATCAACTCCCCCAAGCTTGGACCTTGCTTGTCCTCAAGCGAAAGCCAATATCGATAATCATGTCCACATGTTTTGAGAAAGAGGTGTCGATAAAAACAAAATACAGACATAGTAGCATCATGATCATTATTATAACAGCAATATTTATTATCATATAACTTCTCATGAGCAAGTAACAATTCATCACAGCAATGAAGTATAAGGCATAAACTTTCTTGAAAACTAACAAACTATGTTCTCAGTCAACAATGCAATTGCAATTCATAATATTTTCAGGAAGGGTCTCATGTAGGAGCTTTTTAGCAAGTCCACATACTCAATCATCATATAGTCTTCTATGAATGCTAACACTCACAACATATATATGGAGCAAAAAGTTTCAGCCAGACACATAGAAAGACAGGGGCTTATAATTTCGCCTCCCAACTTATTCACCTCAAGGGTGATGTCAACAATAATAACTCATGATCACTCATATCCAACTGGATATATATGCCTAGATCTTTCCCCACCACATGATGCTTGCAAAAGAGAAAAATAAAAAGGAAGTAGAGGAGAACACTGTTGACTCTTGCATAAAAAGTAAATACATAAAAGTAAAAGATAGGCCCTTCGCAGAGGGGAGCAGAGGTTGTCATGCGCTTTTTGTTGTTGGATGCACAAGCTCTTAATGCAAAGGAACGTCACTTTATATTGCCCCTTGTGATAGCAACCTTTATTATGCAGTCTGTCGCTTTTATTTCTTTACCATCACAAGTTCGTACAAAGCTTATTTTCCCTTACAATAAAAGTTCAGACATATTTAGAGGCAATTTTTATTGCTTTTTGCACCGATGACAACTTACTTGAAGAATCTTATTCAATCCATAGGTAGATATAGTGGACTCTCATGACATGAAATTGGGTTTAAGGGTTTTGGATGCATAAGTAGTATCTCTACTTGGTGCGGATTTTTGGCTAGTAAAGATATTGGGCAAGCACCACATGTTGGAGGATCTATAACAATATAACTTCTATGTGAATATAAGCAAACATAATTCATTACGTTGTCTTCCTTGTCCAACGTCAACAATTTGACATAAAATACTTAATGGGGGCTCACAATCATAAAAGATGTCCAAGATAGTGTATTTGCATGTGAATCTTGTCTTCCCTTATTAATTGTTTCATGAATTGCATCATTGACTAATGCTATGTTTGTTAACTTCCAATAAATTTTACCACTTATACTTTTCTTTATGTAATGTCATTACTTTCCATAAGATTAGCATATGATCTCTTTCATTATTTTCATTGCTAAGATTGAAACATGAAAGTAAAGAAACAAAAACTCAAACTACTCTTTATTATATAATTCTCAACTCGATTACATAGATAGATAGATCACGAAATTAGCACTCGAAAAAAGATCATACTAAACTTTTATTCAACTAAATCACGAAATAACTAAGGATCGAACTAAAAATAGGTAAAGATAGCAAAAGTGATGGTGATACGATACCGGGGCACCTCCCCCAAGCTTGGCACAAGCCAAGGGGAGTGCCCATACCCATGTACTCAAGTTTCCTTCTTCGGTGATGGTGGTGGTGATGAAGTGGTGGGCTTGTCCTCCGGCTTCCATGGCATAGGTTCCCCATCATAAAAAGATGAACGAGTCTCCGGAGTCCTGAAACTTGCTGCTAAACTCATACCTTTGAATCTTGCATCATACTCATAATTTTGGTTTTGAAGATCATAGATTTGGCCTTGGAGATAGTCGATTCGTTCATTGAGCTTGAAGATGATGTCCCCCATCGATCGGTCGTCCACCTTGCGATCACGGGTGAACTCCGTGATCATGGAGTGGTTGGCGCTGAGTCCACGTTCCACCATCCCTTGGCACTTGAAGATCTCCTGCTCCACCGCTTCGAGCCTGGACTCCACACTCCCGGTCTTCTTGGGTCCTTGCATATCCCGGATGTGAAGCACCCCCTCACGCATCTCAATGGCTTGAGGGTGTTTCATCACCTCCAGTAGGTAGGGGTTGATGACCTTCTCGTAGAACTTGTCCTTGGAGGAGCTTGGTGGAGCCATAGCGATCTAGACCTGTCAGAAAAATAGCACGAAACAAGAACAGAGGAGATTTTTGCGATACGGTGGTTAAAACGCCCGGGAGTATATATAAAGAATTTTTATCTTGCAAAACAAGTAATCCAGAAGAAAAACGGAGTCGAGAAGGCTCACGAGGGGCCCACGAGCGACCATGGCGCGCCTGGGGGGGTGGCGCGCCCTGGTGCCTCGTGGGCACCAGGTGGGTCCCCTCGGCTGTTTCTTATTTTTGTATTTTTTCTAATATTCCAAAACTGACAGAAAGTATTTTTATGATATTTTTGGAGTCGGTTTACTTACCGTATCACGTACCTCTTCCTTTTCAGGGTTCTGGAGCATTCCGGAAGGTCTCTCTTATGTATTCTTCTGGTGTAATTGTTTCAATAATATTAGTTTCAACATTAATGGGGGTACCTGAAATATAGTGCTTAATTCTTTGCCCATTCACCACTCTCGGATTAGTGCCTTCGGAGTTGTTTATTTTGATGGCTCCGGAGCGATAAACTTCTTCGATGATATACGGTCCTTCCCATTTAGAGAGAAGTTTTCCTGCAAAGAATCTCAAACGAGAATTGTACAATAGAACTTGCTCACCCACTTTGAATTCCCGTTTTTGAATTCTTCTACCATGCCATCTTTTAACTTTTTCTTTAAACAATTTGGCATTTTCATACGCTTGGGTTCTCCATTCATCTAGTGAGCTAATATCAAATAACCTCTTTTCGCCGGCAAGTTTAAAATCATAATTGAGTTCTTTAATTGCCCAATATGCTTTATGTTCTAACTCAAGAGGTAAATGACATGCTTTTCCATAAACCATTTTATAAGGAGACATACCCATAGGATTTTTATAAGCAGTTCTATAAGCGCATAATGCATCATCAAGTTTCTTAGACCGATTCTCTATTGCTCAATTCTACTTAACCACTAGTTTGAGGGTGATAGGGAGATGCAATTCTATGGTTGACATCATATTTAGCAAGCAATTTATGGAATGCACCATGAATAAAGTGTGAACCACCATCAGTCATTAAATATCTAGGGACTCCAAACCTCGGGAAAATAACTTCTTTAAGCATTTTAATAAAAGTGTTATGATCAGCACTACTAGTTGGAATAGCTTCTACCCACTTAGTAACATAATCAACAGCAACTAAAATATGAGTATACCCATTGGATTTAGGAAAAGGTCCCATATAATCAAATCCTCAAACATCAAATGGTTCAATAGCAAGTGAATAATTCATAGGCATTTCCTGTCGTCTACCAACATTACCAATTCTTTGACATTCATCACAAGATAAGACAAACTTACGAGCATCCTTGAAGAGAGTAGGCCAATAAAAACCAGATTGCAATACCTTATGTGCAGTTCTGTCTCCCGCATGGTGTCCTCCGTAAGCCTCGGAATGACACTTCCATAGGATTTGTTCCTGTTCATGCTTAGGTATACAATGTCTAATAATACCATCTACTCCTTCTTTATAAAGATGTGGGTCATCCCAAAAGTAATGTCTTAAATCATAGAAGAACTTTTTCTTTTGTTGGTTTGTGAAACTAGGTGGTATAAATTTAGCAACAATATAATTAGCATAGTCCGCATACCATGGAGTATTACCAGAAGCATTTATGACAGCTAATTGTTCATCAGGAAAATCATCATTAATAGGTAGTGGGTCATCAAGAACATTTTCCATTCTAGACAAATTATCTGCTATGGGATTCTCAGCTCCCTTTCTATCAATAATATGCAAGTCAAATTCTTGTAGCAATAAAACCCACCTAATGAGTCTAGGTTTAGCATCTTTCTTTCCCATAAGATATTTAATGGTAGCATGATTGGTGTGAATAGTTACTTTAGAATCAACTATATAAGATCTGAATTTATCACATGCAAACACAACTGCTAGAAATTCTTTTTCAGTAGTAGCATAATTTCTTTGGGCACTGTCTAGAGTTTTACTAGCATAATGGATAACATTTAATTTCTTATCAACTCTCTGTCCTAGAACAGCACCAACAACATAATCACTAGCATCACACATAATTTCAAAAGGCAAATTCCAATCAGGTGGTTGAACAGTAGGTGCAGTGGTTATGGCTTTCTTAAGTGTTTCAAAGGCTTCTACACAATCATCATCAAAAACAAATGGAACATCTTTTTGCAAAAGATTGGTAAGAGGCCTAGAAATTTTAGAGAAGTCTTTAATAAACCTTCTATAGAAACCAGCATGACCTAGGAAACTTCTTATACGTTTAATATCTTTAGGACATGGCATTTTCTCAATAGCATCAACCTTAGCTTTATCAACTTCAATACCTCTTTCAGAAATTTTATGCCCCAAGACAATACCTTCATTCACCATAAACTGGCACTTCTCCCAATTCAAGACAAGATTAGTTTCTTCACATCTCTGCAAAACTTGATCAAGGTTGCTTAAGCAATCATCAAAAGAAGTTCCGTAAACGGAAAAATCATCCATGAACTCCTCAACAATCTTTTCACAAAAGTCAGAGAATATAGCAGTCATACATCTTTGAAAGGTAGCAGGTGCATTGCATAAACCAAAAGGCATACGTCTATAAGCATAAGTTCCAAAAGGACAAGTAAAGGTGGTTTTCTCTTGATCAGGTTGTGATACAGGTATTTGAGAAAAACTAGAATAACCATCTAGGAAACAAAAGGGTGTATGCTTAGATAATCTTTCTAACATTTGATCAATAAAAGGTAAGGGGTAATGATCTTTTCTAGTAGCTTTGTTTAATTTTCTAAAATCAATTACCATCCTATAACCAGTTACAATTTGTAGGAACGAAGTATGTCTACCAGAGGGGGGAGGGGGTGAATGGGAGTTTTAAATTTTCTTCAGAAATAACAAAACTCTCGGAACCCAGCAGCGGAACGAATGAAAACAGTAAGCAGTGAGCGAATATGAACTATCGAATGGAAACTAACAGCATGCATCGAGATAAATCACATGTTTGAAATATGTCATATGTCACAGTTCGAATGTAAAAGGGGGTAGCAAAGGTGACCAGTAATGCTCGATGGCGACAGGGTGTTTGGTAGACCAGTTCGCCCTTCTGCAAAAAGGACTACGTCTGGTTGGAGGGGTTGTGATTTAACACAGAAGATAAACTCTCTTCGCCCTATTCTCCTCGACAATTGGTTCATCAACCAATGCCGATTACTCATGGTAGATGCTTGAGGCGATCTCCGAACCTTTACAGACTTCTTCTTCGAGAACCACAATTACTCTTGGTCTCTGAAGGAATTGACACCTAACCGTCTAGAGAGTTCGCAGCTCTCAAGAGTAATAGGCGGAGCGTACTGGACTTAGATTCGAGTGATGTTGAACCACTATCTAATTTTTTGGCCCTAGGGTTTTCTCTCGGTGGATTTTAAACTCAAATCTCTCGGAGAGGGGGTTGCTCAACAATCTTCTCAGAATCAAAACGGAGCAGCCACCAGACAACGCCGGTGCGGGGTGGCTATTTATAGCCGCAGCCTTCCCGGATGGGAAATGACCATTTTGGACACGCGGTCCAGCCAATGGCCAACCGACACGTTCACAACGGTCGGATTTTGGGAGCAACGGTAACATTACTTGGGGAGCAAGTAATGCTAACTCCTCGGTCAGAGACAAATCTCTCGCGGCGAAGAAGATCACAGTCTCTTGCTGGCAAGTATTTGCTCGGAACACAAAGAGATTTCTCTCGCAACTTTCATAGGATTTGGGTTTAGCATCAGCGAATCAAAGTTTTGAACGCTACACCCCTCTTAATAGTAGGGTGGTCCTGTGACTCAAGAAAGAGAAAAGAAACGACGAAAAGAATACTACGTCTTCACTTCGTCTTCAATCTTCTCGGCTGCAGTCACTTTCTTCGGACGGACAACGAACGAATTGCTTTGCGTCAACAATTTTTGAGGGGTCACTCTTGTCATCATAATCTTCGGTGATAACCTTCACTGCCACACAGGGAATATTCTTTGGAGTTTGAATCCAAACTCCTCTTGACTCCAGGGACCTGTTACTCTGTGTGCACTAGCAAACACATTAGTCCCTCACTATTTGTCAACAATCTCCAAAACATAAGGAGGCAAATTATTGCACCAACAATCTCCCCCTTTTTGGACGATTGATGACAAAAAATATAATCATCGAAGTGAAGATAGATAAGTAAAGAACAATTCCAACAAGAGTGAGTAAGTGTTACTTTGCTCGAAGATGAAATAGACTCCGCCTTAATGTATGCAGGGAAGAAAAATATGAGGTAAATTCTCCTGCAAGAATCGAAGTATATGGAGGAAATTTCAATCATTCGAGACATTGATTTGCACTGATGAGATATAATCCATCGAGATCGTAGTGCAATCATTTATAACTTCTGATAATAATTCCACCTGCAAGATAAATGCTTCGAGAGGAATGGTGCAGCAGCAGGGGTTATAGACATTAAGGCACAAAAGTTAACAGAAGTTAACGAGTTTTACAACAAAGTACAAATAATCTTAAGAACCAGAAGTTGCAAACTCGCACGAAACCAAAACAATCGATACACCGAAATCAAATCTATCGAGACTCGATGTAATTCTCCCCCTTTTTGTCAACAAGTGTCAAAAAGGTGACGAATAACATGAGTGCAAAAGCGCAAAACGGTTTAGTCGGTGGCATCTCCAGATGAACTATCTGAGGAGAGTTCTTCTTCGGAAGTGACAGGAGTGACTTCGTCTTCAGCAGCAATAGATTTTCCTTCAGGAATAACAGCTTGGGGCTGAGCAGACGAGGGAATAGCTGGAGTGGCCACAGGAGGAGCACGGGAATGCATATTGCCTTCGGCAGGTTTCTCTGTCGGTGAGGTGGCTTCAGATTCGTCAAGCAGTTTGTGAAGCTTGAGATGAAGAAGATCTGTTGTAGGCTCACGAGTAGGCAGAGGAGGGGTACTCCGATCTTGAAAATCTTCGATAGTGAAGCCTTTGTCAATATAATCATAGAGCTCTTGGAGATTGACAGTTAGGAGTTGTTTCTCGGTGAAGAACTTGCGAAGCAATTTCCAGAGCCTCTTCTTGCTTTCATCAGCTATCAAATGCATTATCCTCGTGCGATTGTTGAGAGCATTTAGCTCGGAGGCGAGATGTTCTTTCTCGCGTCGATCCTCAGCGATATGATGCAGGAGCAGTTGTTGAGTACGCACACTAACTTCGAGTTGCGATGGAGGTTGAGGCGAAATCTTTCGGTCGCGCTGAGGCAGACGTGGCCCGTCGAATTGCTTGTGATAGTCTTGAGGGCTTGATGCGGGTGATTTGCCCGAAGAGATATCATCCATGACTTTCAAAGTATCGCGAACAGGAGGAATGAAGCACTTATGGCTTTCCTTCGCGAGATACACTGTGCACATTGCATGATCAATAACTTTCTGGATCCATGGCGCAAACACTTTGATGCAGATGGGATATTGAGCGGAATCCTTCAGAATGCGTAGGAACATGTCTTCCACATCGAAAATGTATCGCTCAGAGATTGCATATATAGCATTGCGAAGCATAGCTGAGATGGACTTGTCCGGATTCATACCCGCCAGAGGACAAATGGTGTAGGAAAGCATGTGGAATAGCATCTGATTTTCGAACGTTAAGTGCTCTGGACGAGGAGGACCAGAGTAGTCATGAATCTTTTCTTGATCCATAGTGCACCGAAAAATTTCATCTGATATAACATCAATGTTATGAACCCGAATTTCAGTATCACCGTGCTCAAAGCGAGGGAAATGGAAGTGCGAGACAAAATCCGTTGATGTGCATTTTATGCGTTTCCCTTCGGTCATCCATTCCATAATCCATTTGGAGCTATCAGATTCATCGCCAGAGATATATAGGGTAGCATAGAATTGAAGAATAATCTCTCTGTTCCAAGGGTGCTCGAACTCAAAGACCTTGGTGAGGCAGAAATCATCCAGATCCTGAAGCAATTGATTGAAACAGCCAAGGTTGCACATGGCAGAGATGTCGAGATATTCGTGAGAAATATCTTTCGGCTCTCATACAGGACCCGAGAGTAATAGATGGCCTGTTCCTTAGTCCAGAAACGAGGCGAATCAGAAGTGCGCGGCCCATCATATGGACTGGCTTGAAAGAATTTGGGATGCGCATTTCGATTGAAAAGAGGACCTTTTGCGCCTGCGCCTGACGAGAACAAAGGCAGTTCTTCACGAGGGTATGGATACTTGAGTTCTTCTTCAGGAGAAAGATATTCATCACCATAGACAACCGAGTCCGCGCGGCGAGCAGAGACAGATTTCTGTTCGGAGGGACCAACATCTGGCATTCGGGTAGCTGTGTCGATGGATAACTTGAGTGGAGACGGTGTAGGTGTTGCAACTGTGGGAGGTGCGGAGGTAGAACGCGGCAAAGCAGGTTCAATCACTGTAGGCACTGAGGCGGATTCATTCACTGAAGGTTGTTGCTCGACTATAAGAGAAGCCGAGACTTTTGTCGTTACATGAGCCGGAGAAGCTTGGAGCTCGGACCGAGGGATTTCACCTTCCTCAGAGACAAATTGTTGCGAGGGAAAATCAGCTCGAGCAGGGGAGGCCACAGGCGCTGATTCAGTTTGCCTTGGCGAGGGAGGAACATCTGAGTCCTTGCCTGGAGGGTTCGAAAGAATAACTGGCTCAGGAGATTTGTCTTGTGGAGCAGGAGACTTAGCAACTTGGAGAACAGGTGATGGTTCTTTCGGAGCAGGAGGTGCATTTTTCGTTGCAATTCTTTTTCGTTGCTTTTTCTTTTGCTGAGCAACTTGATCAATATGGCCCTTGACCAGATCATTGTATCCAGTGACTTTGGCTTGATTTTCATCACAGATCTTCTGAACAATTTCATCTAGATCTGTGTGAAAGCGTAACCTGCGGTGGCGAAGGAGAGTCATGGCACGATTGATATCCTTGTAGGAATCTTCGAGCACTTTGATGACAAATTTTGAAGAAGCAGTTTTCATGCGTTCATCAATGTCCATTAGCTCGGCAGAGAGAGAGTTGATCTCAACTGCATCTTCTCTCAGTTCTTGAACTACGGAAGTGGCTTGAGTAACAACTTCGGCAGGAATAGGTAAAGATGCCACTTCTCCATCGAAAGGATTGTCCACAAATTTATCAAGCTGTTCCATGATGAATATGTGATCGTAGTAATGAGGAGCATCAGACTTGACAGAGGGTGCAGTCTGGACATGAACTGGCTCGGAAGGAGGCTTTGAAGCCAACGGCTGAGTCAAGGTAGGCGCAAATTTAGCAACCTTCTCCTTCGGAGCAGTAGCCTGCGGAGCAACTTTCTCGGTAGGCGCCTTGATTTTCTTCAAGTCAGGTTTGGGAATATTTTCGCCTGGCTTGGCAGTACTCACAGGAGCGTCAACTACCAAATCCTTCAAATTGATAGCATCTGGATGAGGAGTTGTGTTCACATGCTTCTTCATCGTGACAGTGGTAGCAGGGGTCTTCCTATTTGGGATCTTCTTCGGTGGTACTTCCGGGACCAAGTTAACCCGAAGATCAGGCAGCACAGTTGATGTGGTAATGTTTACTTCCTCGCTGAGAGTAGCAGCAATTTCTTCCTTGGTGAGCGGAGGATCATCATCATCAGCAGAAGAATCATCCACTCAAAAATCATCAGCAGGTTCAGCCTTTTTCCTCTTTAGTGCACTCTTTCTCTTCGCAGCAGAGCTGGGATCATGCTTGCGCTTAGAACGACTTTCAGATTTTCCTTCGGCCTTTTTCTTCTCCACATCATCTTTGAGGAGGCGTAGATTTTTCTGTTCACGAGCCTTTTGTTTTTCGGCCCTCTGGACTCGCTTGATCGCATTTCACTGTCGCTTAGCAAGCTCATCGGGATATGATGCAGGTGTGCGAAGGGATGACTCATGAGCATTTGACGGAGGAGGTGGTCTCTCTTGGGGACCATTTGCTTTGATGAGAGAAATTTCACGGCAGTCACCCCATGGTGGATGAAAAGCAAAGTTCTGAGCAAACCGAGGATGAACAAATTCATAGTTGAACCACTTGCGCACCCAGTGGCGGCGAATCCATTGTTGACGCGTATCTCTTTGGTGTTTGGTTTCACCTGGGACAGTGTCATACCGATCATGAGAGATGTATTCGGCGGTGTTGGTGTATGCTTGTCTGCCACCCCTCTTCTTCTTCGGAGCAGTCTCTTCTTGCTTGTCGGCATTTTGATCGGTCCTTTTTCTCTTGCTGGTTGATGGGCCTACCGTTGGGCCCTTAGCATTCGGAGCTTTGGATTCATCAGCAGTGCCCAGAATAACATCATCTCTGTCAGCCCGACTAACTGGTTTAGCTGAATCCTCAACTGACTGCATTTTCCTGTGAACATAGATAGATGCAAGGGAAAATGGGGACAGGGTTACGAATGCACACAACGAAGATTTTGAAAAAGAAATCGTTTTTGATGAAGAAATAGATGCAGACTTTGAGAAATGTTTCGGGCGAAAGAAATGTGTAGAACGAGCTAGTAGGTTCAAAGAAAATACTAGTAAATGTGCTAATCATTCCGTTCGTACGAGACATAACACAAACCCTAGATCTGAAATTTTTCGGATGCGAGGGACAACTACAAACCACATCCGCACAAGGTACCTACCAGTAAGGATCTGAGAAATACAGTAAAAATTAGGCAATTTTTACCGCGGACGAACTCGAACAGGAAGAATGGAAGAACGAGTTCGCACTACACATACCCTAACTTGGTGATGTGCATCGACTACGGCGGCGCAGAGAGGAAGATGATCCGCGGCGGCGAGGAATGACTCCGGCGACCTCTTTCCGGCAGCGAAGCGGCGAAGATGGTCAACGTCATCGAGCTCGAGGAGGAGCAGTGCGGTGGGGCTTCAGAAGGTGGCGACGGTGAAGATGCGAAGTGAAACGAGGAGGGTGGCGGCGCAGTATTTATATGCGAGGAGGAAATGACCGCACCCGATGAATCTGATCGGACGGCCACGGTCAGAGGACTATTGCGATTCAACGGACCAGATAACCTGGCAGTTGATGAGGAGCACATGGCAACCGTCACCAAAGAACGTGGTCCAGACTTGGGCGGGAAACCCCAAATTTTGGACGGCTTTCGCCAAAGCTGATTAAGTTCGGACCGAAACTTTAATGTGGTCAAGGACACGAGAGAAGGTTTCGTTCCCAGATGAAATTTGTGCATTCATAACGAATCAGCATAGACTGGATGAGATAGAATAGAGGGAAAAACTGGGTCCTAGGTATTTCACTCAGACGAAGAAACACAAGCACGCGAGAGAAAAGCTATGAGTGAAATACATTCGGACTAACACGAAAGATTCAAATCCAACTTCAACGAAGAGAAATTGTGGTGGCGTTACCCACCGTATAAGAACTGTATGACCCCGAGCATCGCACAATTATCGTGGCACCCGGTTAGTCTAGTTCTTCGTTAATGTATTCACTCTCAGAAAGAAAATTTCACTTTGTCGAAATTTTCAAACTCTTCGAGTGTTATGCACCCATTCCTTCTGAGATGTGGAAGTGATGGTACGGGTGCCGAGTCCAGCTTACTGCACGTTTGCAGAATCTAGGATATTTAGCTCACACTGTAACGCACAGAATCTTTTCTCATCGAGAGGCTTGGTGAAGATGTCGGCGAGATTCTCTTCGGTGTTGATGTGACTGATAACAATATCCTCTCGAGCAACATGATCGCGTAGGAAATGATGTCTGATCTCAATATGCTTGGTGCGAGAGTGCTGCACAGGATTGTGTGCAATTTTGATCGCACTTTCATTGTCGCACAATAGAGGGATCTTCTTGACCTTGATGCCATAATCCCTCAGAGTCTGCTTCATCCATAACAACTGAGTGCAACAAGCACCAGCAGCAATATATTCGGCCTCAGCCGTAGAGAGTGAGACACAATTTTGTTTCCTTGACGACCAACATACCAATGATCTACCGAGGAAATGGCATGTCCTCGAGGTAGATTTCCTGTCAACCTGGTCACCTGCATAATCTGAGTCGGAATATCCAATGAGGTCAAACTGTGCTCCCTTAGGATACCATAAACCTAAGGTGGGGGTGTGAGCCAAATATCTCAGAATACGCTTGACCGCTTGGTGATGCGATTCCTTCGGTGCAGCTTGAAAACGAGCACACATACAAACACTCAACATAATATCAGGTCTAGATGCACATAGGTAAAGCAACGAACCAATCATCGAACGATAGGCTTTTTGATCGTAATCTTTACCGTACACATCTGCGTCCAGCTGGCCATTTGTGGGCATGGGAGTTTTGTAACCCTTCTGTTTGCAATCTTGCATTTTGAACTTCTTAAGACAGTCTCTCAGATATTTTTCCTGAGATATGAAAATTCCATTGTCCTGTTGACGAATTTGTAGTCCGAGAAAGAACTTAAGTTCACCCATCATAGACATTTGATACTTCTCGGACATCATTCGCCCGAATTCCATGCTGCAGGCATTGTTAGTACAACCGAAAATAATATCATCCACATAAATTTGACATACGAATAGGTCACCATCAATAGCACGAGTAAAAAGAGTGGAATCAGTGGATCCTGGCTTGAACCCTTTATCGAGGAAAAACCTCTTCATAGTGTCGTACCAAGCTCGAGGGGCTTGCTTTAGCCCATACAACGCCTTTTTCAACCTGAAAACTTTGTTAGGAAACTGAGGGTTTTCAAAGCCAGGAGGCTGCTTAACATATACTTCCTCATCAATTTCACCATTGAGGAAAGCACTTTTCACATCCATTTGGTAAAGCAGAATATCATTGTAATTTGCATAAGCGAGAAGAATACGAATTGCCTCAAGGCAAGCAACATGAGCATATGTTTCACCGAAATCGATACCTTCTACCTGTGTATACCCTTGAGCGACAAGACGTGCTTTGTTTCTCACAACAATGCCATTCTCATCTTGCTTGTTCCGAAAAATCCATTTTGTGCCGATGATATTGTGCTTCTTAGGATTCAGTTTGTCAACCAATTCCCACACATCATTTAATTCGAATTGCACCAATTCTTCTTGCATGTCATTCATCCAATCGGGATCATTCATAGCTTCTTTATACTTGGTAGGTTCTGTCAATGAGACAAAAGAGAAACTGCCACAGTAGTTAGCCAAACGAGTGCGAGAGCGAGTTGTGGGTCGGTAACCTGGATTCTCGAGATCTTCGAGGATTAAAGTAGGGTCAACTCAATTTTCCACTCGTGGGAGAGGATTTCCTTCTTGATGATCATTTTCATTTTCCTCAGCATCAGGATTGGCATTAGTATCGCCACTTTCATCATGATTGCCATTTTGATCGGCATGTGCATTTGCATTTGGGTTGCCATTTGTGTTCGGTGCGGCATTTTCTTCGGCAGTAGATTGGCGTGTTCGTCGAGCCATGGGAGAATCATTATCGGAAGAGTCGGGTGTATTTCCTTCGACTGGCCTGACGTCCCCAATAGCCATTTGCCGAATAGCATCCGAAATCGAAGGTTCATCTATCACATTAGGCAGGTGCTCCTTTTGGGAGCCGTTAGATTCATCAAATCGCACATTTACCGTTTCCATAACTTTACCGTGATGAGAGTTATAGACACGATAAGTATGCGAGTTCGAGCCATAACCAAGAAGAAAACCTTCATGTGCCTTTGGTGCAAACTTAGAATTATGATTCATGTCACGAATATAGCAAGGTGCACCAAAAACACGTAAATAAGAAACATTCGGTTTCTTGCCAGTGATAAGCTCATATGAAGTTTTCTTAAGGAATTTGTGAAGATAAACACGATTAACAACATGGCAAGCAGTGTTAATAGCATCAGCCTAGAAACGAATGGGAGTTTTATACTCACTGAGCATTGTTCTCGCCATTTCAATGAGAGTTCTATTCTTTCGCTCAACAACTCCATTCTGTTGGGGAGTGTATGCGGCAGAGAATTCATGGGTGATACCATTTTCATCGAGAAAGTCTTCGATATGAGTATTTTTGAACTCAGTACCATTGCCTCTTCTAACATGCTTAATCGCACATCATATTCATTTTGAGCCTTCTTAGCGAATCTTTTGAAGATGTCTTGGGTGCAGGTTTTGTCTTCGAGAAAGAATACCCAAGTGTATCGAGAGAAATCATCAACAATAACTAGGCCATAATGACTGCCTCCGAAACTTGCATAGTTTTGAGGCCCGAATAAATCCATATGATGAATTTCCAGTGGTCTTGTTGTGGTCATGACAGTTTTTGATGAATGGTGTTTCTTGGCCAATTTACCGGCTTCACACGCAGCACAGAGACGATCCTTGTCGAATTTCACATCAGGAATACCACGGAGATGATTTTTCTTCACGAGAGTCTGCAAATTTCTCATACCTGCATGACCAAGTCTTCGGTGCCACAGCCATCCTTTGGTTGCTTTTGCAAGCAAACAAGTTCGGACTGAGGGACCCTTAGAGAAATCCACAATATATAAATCACCTTTTCTATTTCCCTAGAAAACGAAGGAATTGTCAGTGGCCATAAATACGATGCATTTGGATTTAGAAAATAGAACAAGCATGCCTAGATCACAAAGCTTGCCTGACATGAGATTGAATCCAAGAGACTGAACAAGTAAAACATCATCAATGTTCTTGTCCTTGGATATAGCAATTTTACCTAACCCAATTACCTTCCCTTTGTTGTTGTCGCCGAAAGTAATATACTTCTCAGATGAAGCAGTTAAGTTGGGGTCGACGAACAACGACTTGTCTCCGGTCATATGACTAGTGCATCCACTATCCATTATCCATTCTGTACACCCGGAGACATAGTCCTTTTCTTTCGAGGCTTTGGCCATGAAGCAATACGCCGGAGACTCGTTGTCGCTCGAATGATTCTCAAAGAAGTTTGAAGCAGGAGTGGAGGCACAGGCTATGCCAGCCATGCCGGAATCAGAATCCTCATCGGATTCTTCAATCTCTTCATTGTCAGATGAAGCTTCTTCTTCGGAATCCATCTCCTTGCCGATGTACGCCTTGGCCTTGCGAGAGGTGTTCTTGCGATTGGATGAGGACTTGGAGGGATTCCTTGAGGAAGATCTTGACGAGGACTTGGAGGAGCTATCCTTCTTCTTGAAGAACTTCTTCATTTTCTTCTCATCATCGGAGTCGTAGCTTTTGCTTTTGCCTTTGCCATGGTTGCTTCCTGAATCATATCTTCCACTTGCAGGGATTTCAGCTTCCCAGAGAGGACAGTCCGAAATGAAATGCCCTGGCTTTTTGCACTTGAAGCAGGTGTAATCTCTAGTCGGTTTTGGTGAGGATTTGGAGCCGCCAGAGTTGCTGGATCCTTTCTTATGAAACTGATTTTTCCTATGAAGGCGCTGGAATCTTTTCGAGATCAAGGCGAGATCCTTGCTGATCCTTTCGGTGTCATCTGAATCTTCATCGGCGTTTCCTTCTGAGGAAGAATCAGCCGCAGCCTTGAGAGCATGACTTTTTCGGTGACTAGAACCATAGAGATCTCTCTTTTCTTCTTCTTGTTCTTCGTGGGTGTTTAGCCTTTCCATGATATCAGCAGAGTCGAGAACTTTGAAATCAGCTCGTTCCCGAATCATCAGGACTAGAGTGTCGAACGAACTGTCAAGGGATCGGAGCAGTTTCTTCACAACTTCGTGGTCAGTGATGTCTTTGGCGCCGAGACCTTGGAGCTCGTTTGCAATGTCACTCAGACGATCGAAGGTTTGCTGGCAGCTTTCATTTCCGATACGCTTGAACCTATTGAACTTGGCCCGAAGAGTATCAATGCGAGCTTCTTTCTGAGTTGAAATGCCCTTATTTATCTTCTCGAGAATGTCCCACAATTCCTTAGCAGTTTCACACTGACGATAGCGAAGAAATTGAGCACGAGAGAGATGGCCACCAATTTCATCTTTAGCTTGAGCATCCATCTGAATGAGTTTCTTCTCGTGGTCAGTGGGGACCTGGGGCACTTCAACCGTGAATCCATTCTGCACCACATTCCACATATCATCATCAATGGCTCGGAGACGGATCTTCATCTTCTCCTTCCGGAAGGGATAGTCTGTCCCATCGAAGATGGGAATCTTGAGGTGCGACTTGTAGCTCACTGAAGACATACTTAAACTCCAAGGTGGTTAGACCAAAATGAGCAGAGTCAAGGAGTACCTTGCTTTGATACCAATTGTAGGAACGAAGTATGTCTACCAGAGGGGCGGGGGGGTGAATGGGAGTTTTAAATTTTCTTCAGAAATATCAAAACTCTCGGAACCCAGCAGCGGAACGAATGAAAACAGTAAGCAGTGAGCGAATATGAACTACCGAATGGAAACTAACAGCATGCATCGAGGTAAATCACATGTTTGAAATATGTCATATGTCACAGTTCGAATGTAAAAGGGGGTAGCAGAGGTGACCAGTAATGCTCGATGGCGACAGGGTGTTTGGTAGACCAGTTCGCCCTTCTGCAAAAGGACTACGTCTGGTTGGAGGGGTTGTGATTTAACACAAAAGATAAACTCTCTTCGCCCTATTCTCCTCGACAATTGGTTCGTCAACCAATGCCGATTACTCGTGGTAGATGCTTGAGGCGATCTCCGAACCTTTACAGACTTCTTCTTCGAGAACCACAATTACTCTTGGTCTCTGAAGGAATTGACACCTAACCGTCTAGAGAGTTCGCAGCTCTCAAGAGTAATAGGCGGAGCGTACTGGACTTAGATTCGAGTGATGCTGAACCACTATCTAATTTTTCGGCTCTAGGGTTTTCTCTCGGTGGATTTTAAACTCAAATCTCTCGGAGAGGGGGTTGCTCAACAATCTTCTCAGAATCAAAACGGAGCAGCCACCAGACAACGCCGGTGCGGGGTGGCTATTTATAGCCGCAGCCTTCCCGGATGGGAAATGACCATTTTGGACACGTGGTCCAGCCAATGGCCAACCGACACGTTCACAACGGTCGGATTTTGGGAGCAACGGTAACATTACTTGGGGAGCAAGTAATGCTAACTCCTCGGTCAGAGACAAATCTCTCGCAGCGAAGAAGATCACAGTCTCTTGCTGGCAAGTATTTGCTCGGAACACAAAGAGATTTCTCTCGCAACTTTCATAGGATTTGGGTTTAGCATCAGCGAATCAAAGTTTCGAACGCTACACCCCTCTTAATAGTAGGGTGGTCCTGTGACTCAAGAAAGAGAAAAGAAACGACGAAAAGAATACAACGTCTTCACTTCGTCTTCAATCTCCTCGGCTGCAGTCACTTTGTTCGGACGGACACCGAACGAATTGCTTTGCGTCAACAATTTTTGAGGGGTCACTCTTGTCATCATAATCTTCGGTGATAACCTTCACTGCCACGCAGGGAATATTCTTCGGAGTTTGAATCCAAACTCCTCTTGACTCCAGGGACCTGTTACTCTGTGTGCACTAGCAAACACATTAGTCCCTCACTGTTTGTCAACAATCTCCAAAACATAAGGAGGCAAATTATTGCACCAACACAATTCTTTGTGGAATGAGTTCATTTTTATCATTAGGAACAACGGTGATACCTCCTTTCTTAGGGACACAATGAACGGGACTTACCCATCTACTATTAGCTATGGGATAGATTATACCTGCTTCCAGAAGCTTTAATATTTCAGTTCTTACCACCTCTTTCATCTTAGGATTTAATCGTCATTGGTGGTCAACAACTGGTTTAGCATCAGGCTCCATATTAATTTTGTGCTGACATAGAGTGGGACTAATGCCCTTAAGATCATCAAGAGTATATCCAATAGCAGCTCGGTGCTTCCTCAGAGTTTTAAGTAATCTCTTTTCTTCATGCTCTGAAAGGTTAGCACTAATAATAACATGATATATCTTCTTTTCATCAAGATAAGCATATTTCAATGTATCAGGCAATTGCTTCAATTCAAATACAGGATCACCCTTAGGTGGAGGAGGGCCTTCAAGAGTTTCAACAGGCAAATTGTATTTAAGGATAGGTGGTTGATCAAAGAACATCGTATCTATTTCATTTCTTTCATTCATATGCATATCGTTTTCATGGTCTAGCAAGTATTGTTCTAACGGATCAGTAGGAGGTACGGCAATAGAAGCAAGACCAATAATTTAATCTTTACTAGGTAATTCTTTATCATGAGGTTGTCTACGAAACTTGGAGAAATTAAACTCATGAGATGTACCACCGAAATCAACACTAACAGTTTCTTTAGCGCAGTCAATCTTGGCATTAACAGTGTTCAAGAAAGGTCTACCAAATATAATGGGACAAAAATTGTCTTGTGGAGAACCGAGGACTAGAAAATCAGTAGGGTATTTTATTTTTCCACACAAGACTTCAACATCTCTAACGATCCAAAGTGGTGTAATGGTATCTCTGTTTGCAAGCTTAATAGTAACATCAATGTCCTCTATTTCAACAGGTGCAATATCATTCATAATTTCTTGGTATAAAGTAAACGGAATAGCACTCACACTAGCACCCAAATCACATAAGCCATGATAACAATGATCTCCTATTTTAACAGAGACAACATGCATGCCTACTACAGGTATGTTTTTATCTTTAGGATCTTGTTTAGCAATTCTAGCTGCTTCATCACAGAAGTAAATAACATGCCCATCTATATTATCGACCAAAAGATCTTTAACAATAGCAATATTAGGTTCAACTTTAATTTGTTCAGAGGGTTTAGGTGCTCTAATATTACTTTTGTTAACCACAGTTGAAACCTTAGCATGTTCCTTAATCCTAACAGGAAAAGGTGGTTTCTCAATATAAGCAGTAGGCACAACTGGATCAACATGGTGAACAATTGTTTCTTCTTTAACACTAACGGGTTCCTCAATCTTTTCTTTAACAGGGGGATGATATTTAAACCACTTCTCCTTAGGGAGATCAACAGGAGTAGCAAATGATTCACAAAAGGAAGCTACTATCTCAGAGTCAAGTCCATATTTAGTGCTAAACTTACGAAAAGCATCGGTATCCATAAAAGATTTAACACAATCGAACTCAAGTATTATACCTGACTCATTACCTTTGTCGAGTTCCCAATCTTCAGAGTTGCGTTTAATTCTTTCTAGAAGATCCCATCTGAATTCAATAGTTTTCTTCTTAAAGGAGCCAGTCGAAGAAGAATCGAGCATGGTTCGATTATCATGAGAAAGCCGAGCATAAAAATTCTGTAAGATAATTTCTCTTGAGAGCTGATGGTTGGGGCATGTGTACATCATGTACTTAAGCCTCCCCCAAGCTTGAGCGATGCTTTCTCCTTCACGAGGCCAAAAATTATATATATAATTCCGATCACGATGAACCAAATGCATAGGATAAAATTTCTGGTGGAATTCCAATTTCAATCGGTTCCAGTCCCATGTATCAGTATCATCACATAGCCTATACCATGTTAATGCCTTTCCCTCCAAAGATAAAGGGAATACTTTCTTCTTAACTCCATCTTCGGATAAACCTGCAAGCTTAAACAATCCACAAATTTCATCCACATAGATCAAGTGCATATCAGGATGTACCGTTCCATCTCCTGCATAAGGATTAGCTAGCAGTTTCTCTATCATACCCAGAGGAATCTCATAATAAATATTTTCAGTAGGTGCAGTAGGTTGAGGAGCAACCATTTGTGTTTCCGGTCGAGGTGAAGATACCCTGAACAAACCCCTCAAAGGAATACTTTCCATAGTGACAAGTGACAGTAAATTTCAACACGTAATATAAATGTTTCCTTACCAAATTCCACTCACCAAAGGCGCATCACTCCCCGGCAATGGTGCCAGAAAAGAGTCTTGATGACCCACAAGTATAGGGGATCAATCGCAGTCCTTTCGATAAGTAAGAGTGTCGAACCCAAGGAGGAGCAGAAGGAAATGACAAGCGGTTTTCAGCAAGGTATTTTCTGCAAGCATTGAAATTATCGGTAACGAGTAGTTTGATAGCAAGATAATTTGTAACAAATGACAAGTAGCAATAGTAACAAAGAGTGCAGCAAGGTGGCCCAATCCTTTTTATAGCAAAGGACAAGCCGGAACGATCTCTTATAGTAAGCAAGCGTTCTCGAGGACACATGGAATTTCATCTAGTCACTTTCATCATGTTGGTTTGATTCGCGTTCGCTACTTTGATAATTTGATATGTGGGTGGACCGGTGCTTGGGTGCTGTTCTTACTTGAACAAACCTCCCACTTATGATTACCCCCCTTCACAAGCATCCGCAACTACGAAAGAAGATTTAAGATAACTCTAACCATAGCATTAAACATATGGATTCAAATCAGCCCCTTACGGAATAGCGCATAAACTAGGGTTTAAGCTTCTGTCACTCTAGCAACCCATCATCTAATTACTACTCCACAATGCATTCCCTTAGGCCCAAAGATGGTGAAGTGTCATGTAGTCGACGTTCACATGACACCACTAAGAGAATCAACAACATACATATCATCAAAATATCGAACGAATACCAAATTCACATGATTACTTATGACAAGACTTCTCCCATGTCCTCAAGAACAAAAGTAACTACTCACAAATCATCTTCATGTCCAAGATCAAAGGGGTATTAAATAGCATAATAGATCTGAACATATAATCTTCCACCAAATAAACCAACTAGCATCAACTACAAGATGTAATCAACACTACTAGCAACCCACAGGTACCAATCTGAGGTTTTGAGACAAAGATTGAATACAAGAGATGAACTAGGGTTTGAGATGAGATGGTGTTGGTGAAGATGTTGATTAAGATTGGTCCTCCCATGATGAGAGGATCGTTGGTGTTGTCGATGGCGACGATTTCCCCCTCCCGGAGGGAAGTATCCCCGGCAGAATCTCTCCACCGGAGAGCAAAAGTGCTCCTGCCCAAGTTCCACCACGAGACGGCGGCGCACCATCCCAAAAGTCTTCTCTATATTTTTTCTAGGGCAAATGGACTTATATACCAGAAAATGGGGGCCAGAGGCTGGCCATGGGCCCCATGAGCCACCAGGGCGCGCCTGGGGGGTGGCACGCCCAGGTGCCTCGTGGGCACCTGGGTGGCCCCCTCTAGTACTTCTTGGCTCCAGTATTTTTTATTTATTCCAAAATAAATCTCTGTGAAATTTCAGCTCATTTGGAGATGTGCAGAATAGGTATCTCTGACATAGCTTTTTCAGGTCCAGAATTCCAGCTGCCGGCAATCTCCATCCTTGTGTAAATCTTGCATATTAAGAGAGAAAAGGCATTAGAATTGCTCCACAAAGTGTTATATTGATTAAAAACACTATAAATAACAGTAGGAAAACATGATGCAAAATGGACGTATCACACCTCATCTGTAAAACACATTGGGTGTGCGGCGCCCCTGACCCGGGCCACGTCGTGCCGGAGATCCGTTATCATCCGAACACAATGTTGTTACTGGGCTCTATCATTCCTGTCGCGCCAAGCTTGGTATCCGTCCTGTCCAGCGGGCGTGTATCCTCTGGATCCGTAAATGGATCTTGTCTGTGCCGTTCTGGCGTTTAAGTTGTGCCGCAGATCATATGGATCATCTGGCTGTACTGGCTCCTTGCCCGCCTGGCGAGGCAGCATAGGTGGGTTTTCGGCTTCTCCAGCCGCCCTATCCCGTCCTTGAGGGGGGCGATCGGGCTGGTTTGCCTGAGTTCGTCTGGGGGGTATGGGCTCAAGGGCCTCGTCTTCAAATGACGGAAGCAAACACCACCGTGGGTAGCTTTTGTTTTGATCCTGTCGCTGATTGTCGAATCCCTCTTCAGCTGCTAAGACCATAGTCCACCTGTCATTAAGGGTGTCCTGTTCAGCTTTTAGCTGCTGCTGCTTCTTCTTCAGTCTTCGGGCAGTAGCTATAAGTTGCTGCTTGAACTTTTCAAGATCTAGAGGGTCCTCGGGGACGATAAAATCCTCCGGTCCGAGGCTGTCCTCCTCTTCTGAGGGAGGGAGGTAGTTGCTATCCTTGGAATCATTGGGGTCCTCGGGGTTACCCTGGTCCTCATGCCCTTCAGAAGCGTCGTGGTGTTGTTCGGGGGCGGTGTTGTCGCCGAGCTCCTCCATGTTGTCCGGAGTATCATTATCTCTAGTGCCGTTTGTGTCTGTGTTGCTTTCCCTGCCCTTTCCCCGCCCATTGGATCGCCTTCGCTGGCGTCGACGTTTAGGCGGCTCCTCGCCGGGGTCATCGCCATCCTTTTTGGGGGTATCGACCATATAAACGTCATAGGTTGAGGTGGCGGTCCACTTGCCAGTGTTGGTAGTGGCAAGGGAGGGAGCAGTATAGGACGTGACGTCGATATCTTCGTCCATGTCGTCAGCCTCCTCGGAGGCGTAGTCCAGCATGTCAGTTAAATCTTCGACAGTGGCTACCAAGTGGGTGGTGGGTGGGACGTAAAATTCCCCGCAGTTGGCCTCAAGTCCGATCTGATTATAGACTGAGGACGGGCCATCCGCGATACTCATCATCTGGATCCGATCTAGCGTCTCGCTTAACAGTGAGAGGCCTGCCGGATCTATCCTCTGACATCTTCTGGGGTTAACCTCCAGTGTGCCTACGTTGGGGGTGCATTCGGCCAAGGCTGACCCCTGGTTCTTGGGCGCTGAGATTGGATCCGAGCTCAAGGCCAGATCCGAACTAAAGGCCGGCCCGGAGATGGAGCCGGGGAGAAGATCCGAAGTTAAGGCCTCGGGATCACTAGGCCCCTCAGGTAAAGCTGAGAACCCAGTAAAGATCAGATCGCCCCGAGAGTCGGCGACGTACTCTAGGTTACCAAACCTGATTTCTTGCTCAGGGGCGAAACTGTCGATCTGGTCAAGGTGACCGGTCGGGTTGGCGTGCAGTACGATGCTGCCAAATCCGAAGAGCTGGCCGGGAACGAAGACGTCCCTATAGCGGATGCAGTCGCTGATGACTAAGCGAGCCATTGATCCTTGATGATCCTACAGCGGAACTCTCAATGAAAGCACCAATGTCGGTACTAAAACCGGCAGATCTCGGGTAGGGGGTCCCGAACTGTGGATCTCGGAGTCAATGGTTAACAGGGAACGTAGAGACAGCGTTTACCCAGGTTCGGGCCCTCTCGAAGAGGTAAAACCCTACGTCCTGCTTGGTTGTATTGATGTGTTGGTATGACAATTACAGGGTTGATCTACCTCGAGATCAGATGAACTAAACCCTAGGTGGGTATATCGATAATGGTTGGCCCCTCCTCGGACTAAACCCTTGTAGGGGAACACAGCAGAAAACAAAAAATTTCTGACCTACGCACCAGCCCAGGACCACTATGAAGACTGCATACAAGGTTTCGATCTTTTCGTTACCGACTCGTAGCGCAGCGGAAGTAGAGTCGACGACGATCGTTGGTGTAGATCCCCGCAGCTAGGATTTACAACCTCCCAATCACGAGGATGTTCTCCCTTGTCTGCTCATCGGACAGCCCTCCGGGAGGCGGTCGGACAGTCCCTTGGACGGTGTCACGGACAGCCCTTCGGGAGGACCCTCAAAACTCAGACGGTCACTCGGACAGCCCTTCGGGAGGCACTCTCGAACAGCCCCTCGGGCAAAAAGATCGAACCTACGACCTCTCTACGGGGTTGCACACATACGGTGTCATCTATCCGGCAGGGCTTCGCCATCCAGAACTAGTTCCCACCGGAACCCAGACAGCCTTTCGGCTCTATGAAACTATTTCGCGGGGAGGGAGAGAGAAGCCAGATCATGCATGGCACTTGTATGTGAGAAAGGAGTGACTGTGGAGAGTGTCTCTCCACCTCTATTTATAGGAAAACCCAAGGGGTAGGGTGGCTCACAAAAACCCAAAATGCCCATGCAAATGTCACACATGAAGGGCATAATGGGGAGGCAAAGGAGCTCCATGGAGGAGCATCCTTGGCCGGCCACCCCCTAGTGGGACCCTCCCAAAAGGGGTTCCTTAGTCCCTAAGTCTTTCCTTCTAGAAGCTTGACAAAAGCCCTAAAAGGTGGCTTTCCAAAAAGTAACCCAAAAAGCACTTTCACTATTCACGGAAACATTTTTCCGCGATCGTTAAATCCGAAAATATTTCTGTGGGTCTTAGAACAATTCCAGTACCCACTAAAATGATTTTGGACGCGTTCTGAAACAATTCCGGATTAGTGATTTTCATCTGCGAAAAGCAAACAAAGCGGTTCCGGCAGCTCCGGAACATTTCCGGGTTTTTTCTCCGAAAAATCCCAGAAGTTCCCAGAACAATTCTGGCACCCTCCAAGAATTTCCAGGCGTGTGCTGAAACCAATTTGACTTAATGGTATACCCTGAAACAACTTTTCAGTTTTACCGAAACTATTCCGGTGTTCTCTCTCCGGAACTTTTCCGTTGTCTCCGAAACTTTTCCGGTGACTTTCTCTCAGATTCCCTGTCTAGTATTCAGCAGATAGATGACCCTTAAGCATGTGACCCTATAGGTTCGGTGAAGTATAGACATGACCGGAACACTTTCCGATAAATGATCAACATCAGAGCCGTGGACACCCATATTGACCCCTATACCCACACGAATAAATATTCGAGTGAACCTCCAGTTGCTGTGTGCTATTCTTGTTGCTTCGCGATATGTTACAAATACCCGAGGTGAGAATCATTGGCATCCCCGTGGATCAACACTTGTCCACAATGCCAATTACCTCGTTACCAGTTTTGTTCTCTTTTCTCGTACCCGTGTTCCGGCATCCCCGTGATCAAATCACATTGTGTCTGGCCAGACGATGATGGATACCGTAACACCGAGAGGGCCCAGAGATATCTCTCCATCGTCGGAGGAGCAAATCCCAATCTTGAGCTATCAAGTCCCTTGTCATACTTTCCCATGAACCCGTAAACCGCCGTAATAGCCACCCAGTTACGGATGACGTTTAACAAACCCCAAAGTTCATGAATCAAGCATGAAGGAACTCGATACTCTCATGGTCTAAGGAATTATGCAAATGTTAACTTTCTTTGTGTTATTAACCATTAACTTGTGACGAATGTATCTCATAGCATAACATCAATTCGGGTCGATTCAACACAAGTGTTCTCCTAACATTGTGCCCTCAAAGTTGCCGGCATAGTCATGCCCATGATCAGGAAAACAGAAACATCATGCAACACTTGAGCTAGTCTTAGAGGCCAGACTAGGAATACATTTTACCGTTTATTATTCCACACATGCATATGAGTCTTCCTTCGAGCCTCGTGGTTATTGTAGACTTGAGAACCATAGCAGTTATAGCACGGAATATAAACATAATTACAAACATGGAGATAAATAATAACATTTATTATTGCCTCTATGGCATATCTCCTACAACCCTCTGGTTTATATAGACACCAGGGGTACCTAGGGTTACATATGGTCGGTTGCCACCAGGGTATAAACATGTCGGCTTCGCTAAACCTTTCTTGGAGAGGACGCCAAGTCTTCGGAGGTTTCCTTCTGGTACACGGTGTCGCCTACAGTCTGGCCTCCCTTTGATGAGTTAGGAGCGGCCCACGAGAGACAGGCCGTCAGCGTGAGGACCCCTCGGTCCGGAACTCCCTCACAAGGTTAGTTAAAAGCATCAATGACAAGGACAAACAATTGGCATGATGAGGTTGTGAGCTACCATTGCTTTGTTTTTTTTTGTTTTTTTCGAAAAGGAGGATTACCCCCGGCCTCTGCATCACCATGATGCACACAGCCATCTTTATTAATTATTCACCAGAGTCTGACAAAATGAATACAAGGATCAACCCGAAGCCCCCTTCTAGGCGAACAAAGTCGCTACACCTACAAGTATACAGATGTGCCATGTCCGCATAATAGACACAATCTAATCCAGAGGCCTTAAGACCATCCGGTCTAGGCGTCCCATACATGCACCACCTGCACACGCTCAAGGATCCGCCGCCGCCATCTTCCGCCATCCCGTCTTCAGGAGGAATCACTGCATAGATCTTGCCAGTCCCATCTGCCGTCGATGTCACCACGACACCAGACAGTGCCACCAGCCTGCACGCGTCAATCAATCCGCGTCCAACTCTAAGACTCCACTGTTCCACACCGTCGAGACCCACCGTCTTCAATACGGTTGATGTAACACCGCTCAACCTATTGGCCTCTCCAGTGAACCACTGCTCAAAGACAACGCCCCCAGGAGGGAGAACGACACCAAAGTCTCCGACATCATTCGATCCGGGAGACCCAGATCTAGGGTTTCCCTCGGAACAGCTACCACCTGGAGGAAAAGGGGCGCGCCATCTGCAACTGCCGACGCACCCAAGCGGTGCCCACTGCCACATAGCTCTCACGACGACGCCTTCAAGAAGGACACAACGCCAAGAGCGCCGTCGCCGCCCTAGGGTTTTCACCCGAGAGACCGTGAGGTGGGAAAAGGTAGGGCGGACCCGAACGACGTCTCCAAGAAGAAAAACGGCACCCTCGGGTGTCGTTGCCGTCACGGCCTGCATGAGCCGACCTGGGAATTATCCCAATCCGGATCCCCACCTCCCGCTCCGTCCCAACCCAGTAACCGGCTAGCAGCACGGCGATGTCCGGTAAGACGAAGTGCACGCAACATGGGTTGGAGGAAGAAGCAGCTTGGCGCTGTTGGCCGTCGGGGCAGCAAGCCGCGACACCAACCCGCCGGTGTATCGCCGACCATCCGGTCCGATCCCCGGCAGCCCACCTGCCCCGCCGCGCCACCGGACAGGGAGGCCATCCCAGGGGCCGCCGCCCCTGATCCAGGGCCCTCCGCCCCAGATCGGGAAGGGCCGCGCCAGCCCTGCCGCCAAGGCCACTGCTGGGACGCCGGCCGGCCGCCACGCCGTCATTGTCCATCAGGACGCCTTGGTCCAGATCGGCACCGCCATGATCCAGATCGGGATCACACCCTCGGGATGGGGCATCCCGCGCCACCCAAAGACCCCGAGATGGGAGGCAGTACCTCCGCCGCCGCCGTCAGACGCACGGGCTTTGCCCGGCGCCGACCACCGGCGGCGGCGGAGGGGAGGGAGGGGAAGGCGGGGAGAACCGACGGCTGGGGATAGGGCCCCTCGGTCGCCCGCGCGGGGGGCGACGGAGGGGAGAGGAGGGAAGGAGCGGCGGCGATCTAGTGGCGGCTCGCGAGGGAGGGGCTGGTGGCGGCTCTCGCTCGTCCTACCATTGCTTTGTTAATGCTACAAACAGTAATAGTGAGCCCATGTGCTGATCAAACTAGATGATAATCCGCATGTTGTTGTGGGAATGTTCTGTGAAATATTTTACTACTATTTGCTTGTATGGAACATGAAGATTTGGAGTAATAATATGAGAACTAAGACAGAACATACATAGGGTTTATTGTTTATGATTATTTATAGTTGTATAATATTTATTAAATATAAATAACATAATTGAATGGAATTCTCATGCATGTATGCATGTTGAGGTGAGTCCATGCACAGATAAATGTTGAGGTGAACCTTTTGACATGCATGTTGCATGTTGAGGTGGCATGCTTACATGTTGGGAGAAAATAGTATAATGAGGAACAACTATTTAGATACACAAGATTAAACCTAGGCCATGGTATTTACAGGCGACGCTCAAATTAAGGGGTGTGATATACCCATCCTCAAATCCTACACAAGTAGAACATGCACCAACTTGACACCATGTATCACAAATAAACCCTAATATCCATACATTGATAAATATCACGTAGATAATACAAACTATGGCATATCTTCTTATATCCTAATACAAGGCGATGCGATTCAGAGGAAAACTCATATGCACGTGTAGAATGATAAACGGTAAAACTTGATTCCTAGTCTTGCCTCTAGGACTAGCTCAAGTCTTGTGTGATGATCATGCTTTCCTGATCATGGGTATTTGGTTAAGTGTAATGAGGATACCAAACAACATTGAGAGTATGATGTTAGAAGAACGATCATATTGAATTGACCCAACTTGTTTGTTATACTTATTGGCCTTGCCATAAGTATGGTCGGAAGGTTTCAAAGTGATCCAGGAATGGAACACTGGACGACGGTCAAGAATATCCTGAAGTACCTGAAAAGGACTAAGGACATGTTTCTCGTTTATGGAGGTGATCAAGAGCTCGTCGTAAAGGGTTACGTCGATGCAAGCTTTGACACTGATCCGGATGACTCTAAGTCGCAAACCGGATACGTATTTATTCTTAATGGGGGTGCGATTAGCTGGTGTAGTTCCAAGCAAAGCGTGGTAGCTGATTCTACATGCGAAGCGGAGTACATCGCAGCCTCGGAGGCGGCGAAGGAAGGTGTCTGGATGAAGGAGTTCATGACAGATCTTGGAGTAGTGCCTAGTGCGCTTAACCCAATGACTCTGTTTTGTGATAACACTGGTGCCATTGCTCTAGCCAAGGAACCAAGATTTCACAAGAGGACCAGACACATAAAGCGACGTTTCAATTCCATCCGCGATTACATCAAGGAGGACGACATAAATATTTGCAAAGTACACACGGATCTAAATGTTGCAGATCCGATGACTAAACCTCTTCCAAGGGCTAAACATGAACAACACCAGAACTGCATGGGTGTTCGATTCATAACAATGTAAATCACATAGTGATGTGAACTAGATTATTGACTCTAGTGCAAGTGGGAGACTGTTGGAAATATGCCCTAGAGGCAATAATAAATTGGTTATTATTATATTTCCTTGTTCATGATAATCGTTCATTATCCATGCTATAATTGTATTGATTGGAAACTCAAATACATGTGTGGGTACATAGACAACACCGTGTCCCTAGTAAGCCTCTAGTTGACTAGCTCGTTGATCAAAGATGGTTAAGGTTTCCTAGCCATTGACATGAGATGTCATTTGATAACGGGATCACATCATTAGGAGAATGATGTGATGGACAAGACCCAAACTAAGAACGTAGCATTTGATCGTGTCAGTTTATTGCTATTGTTTTCTGCATGTCAAGTATCTGTTCCTATGACCATGAGATCATGCAACTCCCTGACATCGGAGGAGTACCTTGTGTGTATCAAACGTCGCAACGTAACTGGGTGACTATAAAGGTGCTCTACAGGTATCTCCGAGGGTGTCTGTTGGGTTGGCATGGATCAAGACTGGGATTTGTTACTCCGTGTGACGGAGATGTATCTCAGGGCCCACTCGGTAATACAACATCACAATGAGCCTTGCAAGCAATGTGACTAAAGTGTTAGCCACGAGATCTTGTATTACGGAACGAGTAAAAGAGACTTGCCGGTAACGAGATTGAACTAGGTATAGTGATACCGACGATCGAATCTCGGGCAAGTAACATACCGAAGAACAAACGGAACAGCATACGGGATTAACTGAATCCTTGACATAGAGGTTCGACCGATAAAAGATCTTCGTAGAATATGTAGGAGCCAATATGGGCATCCAGGTCCCGCTATTGGTTATTGGCCGTAGAGGTGTCTCGGTCATGTCTACATAGTTCTCGAACCCGCAGGGTCTACACACTTAACGTTTGGTGACGATTAGTATAGTTGAGTTATTATGTTGGTGACCGAAGGCTGTTCGGAGTCCCGGATAAGATCCCGGACATGACGAGGATCTCCGGAATAGTCCGGAGGTAAAGATTGATATATGTGATAATAGTGTTTTGATCTCCGGAAGAGTTCCGGAGTTCACCGGAATGGGTTCCGGATGTTTACCGAAGTGTTCGGGTGCAGCAACACTTTATATGGGCCAAAGGGATAAAGCCCACGAGGTATTGGAAAGTGCAAAAGTAGTTTTGCTGCCGCGTAAGCGGTACTACCGCTTGTATGAAGCGGTACTACCGCCCGAGCGGTACTACCGCTTGTGTGAAGCGGTACTACCGCCCAAGCGGTACTACCGCTTGTGAGCGGTACTACCGCTTGTGCGCGGCTGTGCACGGTTCGGCAGGGATCCGAGTTGGACTCTTTTCCTGCGGGCCAAACCGACCTTGTGCGGGCAAAACCGACCTGGAGGAGGCTTTTACTCCAAGTTTAGACCCCAAGGCTCAACATATAAATAGAGGGGCAGGGCTAGCACACGGGATACATCAAGATTTCCCCAAGCCGTGTGCGGCAACCCTAACCCTCTAGTTCCTCCGTCATAATCTCCGTAGCGCTTGGCGAAGCCCTGCAGAGATTGTTCCTCACCGCCATCACCACGCCGTCGTGCTGCTGGAACTCAACCACTACTTCACCATCGCTCGCTGGATCGAGGAGGTGAAGGCGTCATCAAGCCGTACGTGTGTTGAACGCGGAGGTGCCGTCCGTTCGGCGCTAGTTCGTGATCGGATCGAGGGACGACTTGCGATTTGGATCGCGAAGACGTTCGACTACATCAACCGCGTTTCTTAAACGCTTCCGCTTAGCGATCTACAAGGGTATGTAGATTTACTCTCCCTCTCGTAGATGCTCATCACCATGGATAGATCTTGTGTGTGCGTAGGAAAATTTTTGTTTCCCGTGCAACGTTCCCCAACAGTGGTATCAGAGCCAGGTCTATGCGTAGATGAGATCTCGAGTAGAACACAAACGAGTTGTGGGCGTGAGTGTATACATATTGCTTGCCGTTACTAGTTGATATTTGATTCGGCGGTACTGTGAGATGAAGCGGCCCGGACCGACATTACGCGTACACTTACGCGAGACGGGTTCCTTCAACTGACATGTAACTTCGTTGCATAAAGATGGCTAGCGGGTGTCTGTCTCTCTCACTTTAGTTGAATCGATTTCAATGAAGAGGGTTCTTTTATAAGATCAAAAAGCAATCACTACACCACGTTGTGGTTTTGCGTAGGTAAGAACGGTTCTTGCAAACCCGTAGCAGCCACGTAAAAATTTGCAACAACAATTAGAGGACGTCTAACTTGTTTTTGCAGGGTATGTTGTGATGTGATATGGCCAATTACATGATGAGATATATGTGATGTATGAGATGATCATGTGTTGTATAGAATATCACGACTTGCATGTCGATGAGTACGGCAACTGGCAGGAGCCATAGAGTTGTCTTTAATTATTGTATGACCTGCGTGTCAATCATTAAGCGCTATGTAATGCTTTACTTTATCGCTAAACGTTAGCAATAGTCGTGGAAGCAACAGTCGGCGCGACAACCTTATGGCGACACGTTGATGGAGATCAAGATGATGGAGATCATGGTGTCATGCCGGTGACGATGGAGATCATGCCGGTGCTTTGGAGATGGAGATCAAAAGCACAAGTTCATGGCCATATCATGTCACTTATGATTTGCATGTGATGTTAATCCTTTTATGCATCTTATTTTGCTTAGGACGACGGTAGCATTATAAGGTGATCCCTCACTTAAATTTCAAGATAAATTGTGTTCTCCCCAAGTGTGCACCGTTGCGAAAGTTCGTCGTTTCGAGACACGCCGTGATGATCGGGTGTGATAGACTCTACGTTCGCATACAATGGGTGTAAGCCATGTTGCACGTGCGGAACACTTGGGTTAAACTTGACGAGCCTAGCATGTACAGACATGGCCTCGGAACACAAGAGACCGAAAGGTCGAACATGAGTCATATAGTAGATATGATCAACATGAAGATGTTCACCATTGAAACCACCTCAACTCACGTGATGATCGGACTTGAGTTGGTGGATTTGGATCATGTTACACTCGAATGACCGGAGGGATGTCAATTTGAGTGGGAGTTTTTAAGTAATATGATTAACTAAACTCATTATCTAGAACAATAGTCTAAGTTGTCTTTGCTATATTTATGTTGTAGATCATGGCTCGCGCAGTAGCACCCCTGAATTTTAATGCGTTCCTAGAGAAAGCTAAGTTGAAAGATGATGGAAGTAACTTTGTGGACTGGGCCCGTAATCTAAGGATTATCCTTACGGCTTCCCAGTAGGCTTATGTCCTTGATGCACCGCTTGGTGATCCACCCGCTCCAGTTGAGTCTCTAGACGTTGTGAACGCCTGGCAGGCTCGTTCTGATGATTACTCAATAGTTCAATGTGCAATGTTGTATGGCTTAGAACCGGGACTTCAAAGACGTTTTGAACGTCATGGAGCATATGAGATGTTCCAGGAGTTGAAGTTTATCTTTCAGAAGAATGCCCGGATCGAGAGATATGAGATCTCCGATAAGTTCTATGCTTGCAAGATGGAGGAGAACGGGTCTATCAGTGATCACGTGCTCAGAATGTCTGGGTACTCCACCCGTCTGGCTGAGTTAGGGATGCCCCTTCCGCCAGAGGCTATCACTGACAGAGTTCTTCAATCATTGCCACCTAGCTACAAGAGCTTCGTGTTGAACTATAACATGCACGGGATGAACAAGTCAGTCGCCGAGCTGTTTGCGATGCTGAAAGCCGCTGAGTCTGAAATTCAGAAGGAGCATCAAGTGTTGATGGTCAATAAAACCACTAGTTTCAAGAAAAATGGCAAGGGTAAGAAGGGTAACTCCAAGAAGAGTGGCAAAGCAGTTGCTCCTCTCGGGAAGAAACCCAAGGCTGGACCCAAACCAGAAACTGTGTGTTTTCATTGCAAGGGAACTGGACACTGGAAGCGGAATTGCCCCAAGTATTTGGCTGACAAGAAGGCGGCCAACAACAAACAAGGTATATATGATATACATGTTATTGATGTGTACCTTACCAACTCTCGTTGTAGTGCCTGGGTATTTGATACCGGTGCGGTTGCTCATATTTGCAACTCAAAACAGGAACTGCGGAATAGACGGAGGCTGGCAAAGGACGAAGTGACGATGCGCGTGGGAAATGGTTCCAAGGTTGATGTGATCGCCGTCGGCACGCTCGCTCTTCGATTACCATCGGGATTAGTGATGAACCTAAATAAGTGTTATTTGGTGCCTGCGTTAAGCATGAACATTATATCTGGATCTTGTTTATTGCGAGACGGTTACTCATTTAAATCAGAGAATAATGGTTGTTCTATTTATATGAGTAATATCTTTTATGGTCATGCACCCGATGTGAGGGGTTTATTCTTATTGAATCTCGATAGTAATGATACACATGTTCATAACATTGATGCCAAAAGATGTAGAATTGATAATGATAATACCACTTTCTTGTGGCACTGCCGTTTAGGTCATATTGGCGTAAAACGCATGAGGAAGCTCCATGCTGATGGACTTTTGGAGTCACTTGATTTTGAATCACTTGACACATGTGAGCCATGCCTCATGGGCAAGATGACTAAAACGCCGTTCTCTGGAACAATGGAACGGGCAAGTGACTTATTGGAAATCATACATACTGATGTGTGCGGTCCGATGAGCATTGAGGCGCGCGGTGGTTATCGTTACTTTCTCACCTTCACTGATGACTTAAATAGATATGGGTATATTTACTTAATGAAACACAAGTCTGAAACATTTGAAAAGTTCAAACAATTTCAGAGTGAAGTTGAGAATCATCGTAACAAGAAGATTAAATTCCTACGATCTGATCGAGGAGGAGAATATCTGAGTTATGAGTTTGGCAGTCACTTAAGACAGTGTGGAATTATTTCACAATTGACACCGCCTGGAACACCACAGCGTAATGGTGTGTCCGAACGTCGTAATCGAACCTTATTGGATATGGTGCGATCTATGATGTCTCTTGCCGATTTGCCACTATCGTTTTGGGGTTATGCATTAGAGACAGCTGCATTCACTTTAAATAGGGCACCATCGAAATCCGTTGAGACGACGCCATATGAACTTTGGTTTGGCAAGAAGCCAAAGCTGTCGTTTCTTAAAGTTTGGGGATGTGATGCTTATGTCAAAAAGCTTCAGCCTGAAAAGCTGGAACCCAAAGCGGAGAAATGCGTCTTCATAGGATACCCAAAAGAGACAGTTGGGTATACCTTCTATCTCAGATCCGAAGGCAAAGTGTTTGTCGCTAAAAACAGAACATTTCTTGAGAAAGAGTTTCTCTCGAAAGAATTGAGTGGGAGGAAGATAGAACTTGATGAGGTTGTTGAACCTTTATTTCAACCTGAGAGTAGCGCAGCGCAGAAAGATGTTTCTGTGGAGCCTACATTAGCTGAAGAGGAAGTTAATGATGATGATCATGAAGCTTTGGATCAAGTTGCTATCGAACCTCGTAGGTCGACAAGGACGCGTACTGCTCCCGAGTGGTACGGCAACCCTGTCTTAGAGGTCATGTTGTTAGACAACGATGAACCTACGAGCTATGGAGAAGCGATGATGGGTCCGGATTCCGAGAAGTGGTTAGAGGCCATGAAATCCGAGATGGGATCCATGTATGAAAACAAAGTATGGACTTTGGAAGTATTACCTGAAGGGCGTAAGGCCATTCAGAACAAATGGATCTTTAAGAGGAAGACGGACGCGGACGGTAATGTAACCGTCTATAAAGCTCGACTTGTGGCAAAGGGTTTTTCACAAGTTCAAGGAGTTGACTACGATGAGACCTTCTCACCCGTAGCGATGCTTAAGTCCGTCAGAATCATGTTAGCAATAGCTGCCTTTTTCGATTATGAAATTTGGCAGATGGATGTCAAAACAGCGTTCCTTAACGGTTACCTTAAGGAAGAGTTGTATATGATGCAACCAGAAGGTTTTGTCGATCCAGAAAATGCTGACAAAGTTTGCAAACTCCAGCGATCCATTTATGGACTGGTGCAAGCATCTCGGAGTTGGAATCTTCGTTTTGATGAGGTGATCAAAGCGTTCGAGTTTATACAAGTTTACGGAGAAGCTTGTATTTACAAGAAAGTGAGTGGGAGCTCTATAGCGTTTCTAATATTATATGTGGATGACATATTGCTGATTGGAAACAATATAGAAATGTTGGAAAGCGTGAAGGAATATTTGAACAAGAGTTTTTCAATGAAGGACCTAGGAGAAGCTGCTTTCATATTAGGCATCAAGATCTATAGAGATAGATCAAGACGCTTAATAGGACTTTCACAAAGCACATACCTTGATAAGATTTTGAAGAAGTTCAAAATGGATCAGTCCAAGAAGGGGTTCTTGCCTGTTTTGCAAGGTGTGAAGTTGAGTAAGACTCAATGCCCAGTGACTGCAGAAGATAGAGAAAAGATGAGTGTCATCCCCTATGCTTCAGCCATAGGCTCTATTATGTATGCAATGCTGTGCACAAGACCCGATGTCAGCCTTGCCATAAGTATGGTCGGAAGGTTTCAAAGTGATCCAGGAATGGAACACTGGACGACGGTCAAGAATATCCTGAAGTACCTGAAAAGGACTAAGGACATGTTTCTCGTTTATGGAGGTGATCAAGAGCTCGTCGTAAAGGGTTACGTCGATGCAAGCTTTGACACTGATCCAGATGACTCTAAGTCGCAAACCGGATACGTATTTATTCTTAATGGGGGTGCGATTAGCTGGTGCAGTTCCAAGCAAAGCATGGTAGCTGATTCTACATGCGAAGCGGAGTACATCGCAGCCTCGGAGGCGGCGAAGGAAGGTGTCTGGATGAAGGAGTTCATGACAGATCTTGGAGTAGTGCCTAGTGCGCTTAACCCAATGACTCTGTTTTGTGATAACACTGGTGCCATTGCTCTAGCCAAGGAACCAAGATTTCACAAGAGGACCAGACACATAAAGCGACGTTTCAATTCCATCCGCGATTACATCAAGGAGGACGACATAAATATTTGCAAAGTACACACGGATCTAAATGTTGCAGATCCGATGACTAAACCTCTTCCAAGGGCTAAACATGAACAACACCAGAACTGCATGGGTGTTCGATTCATAACAATGTAAATCACATAGTGATGTGAACTAGATTATTGACTCTAGTGCAAGTGGGAGACTGTTGGAAATATGCCCTAGAGGCAATAATAAATTGGTTATTATTATATTTCCTTGTTCATGATAATCGTTCATTATCCATGCTATAATTGTATTGATTGGAAACTCAAATACATGTGTGGGTACATAGACAACACTGTGTCCCTAGTAAGCCTCTAGTTGACTAGCTCGTTGATCAAAGATGGTTAAGGTTTCCTAGCCATTGATATGAGATGTCATTTGATAACGGGATCACATCATTAGGAGAATGATGTGATGGACAAGACCCAAACTAAGAACGTAGCATTTGATCGTGTCAGTTTATTGCTATTGTTTTCTGCATGTCAAGTATCTGTTCCTATGACCATGAGATCATGCAACTCCCTGACATCGGAGGAGTACCTTGTGTGTATCAAACGTCGCAACGTAACTGGGTGACTATAAAGGTGCTCTACAGGTATCTCCGAGGGTGTCTGTTGGGTTGGCATGGATCAAGACTGGGATTTGTTACTCCGTGTGACGGAGATGTATCTCAGGGCCCACTCGGTAATACAACATCACAATGAGCCTTGCAAGCAATGTGACTAAAGTGTTAGCCACGAGATCTTGTATTACGGAACGAGTAAAAGAGACTTGCCGGTAACGAGATTGAACTAGGTATAGTGATACCGACGATCGAATCTCGGGCAAGTAACATACCGAAGAACAAACGGAATAGCATACGGGATTAACTGAATCCTTGACATAGAGGTTCGACCGATAAAAGATCTTCGTAGAATATGTAGGAGCCAATATGGGCATCCAGGTCCCGCTATTGGTTATTGGCCGTAGAGGTGTCTCGGTCATGTCTACATAGTTCTCGAACCCGCAGGGTCTACACACTTAACGTTTGGTGACGATTAGTATAGTTGAGTTATTATGTTGGTGACCGAAGGCTGTTCGGAGTCCCGGATAAGATCCCGGACATGACGAGGATCTCCGGAATAGTCCGGAGGTAAAGATTGATATATGTGATAATAGTGTTTTGATCTCCGGAAGAGTTCCGGAGTTCACCGGAATGGGTTCCGGATGTTTACCGAAGTGTTCGGGTGCAGCAACACTTTATATGGGCCAAAGGGATAAAGCCCACGAGGTATTGGAAAGTGCAAAAGTAGTTTTGCTGCCGCGTAAGCGGTACTACCGCTTGTATGAAGCGGTACTACCGCCCGAGCGGTACTACCGCTTGTGTGAAGCGGTACTACCGCCCAAGCGGTACTACCGCTTGTGAGCGGTACTACCGCTTGTGCGCGGCTGTGCACGGTTCGGCAGGGATCCGAGTTGGACTCTTTTCCTGCGGGCCAAACCGACCTTGTGCGGGCAAAACCGACCTGGAGGAGGCTTTTACTCCAAGTTTAGACCCCAAGGCTCAACATATAAATAGAGGGGCAGGGCTAGCACACGGGATACATCAAGATTTCCCCAAGCCGTGTGCGGCAACCCTAACCCTCTAGTTCCTCCGTCATAATCTCCGTAGCGCTTGGCGAAGCCCTGCAGAGATTGTTCCTCACCGCCATCACCACGCCGTCGTGCTGCTGGAACTCAACCACTACTTCACCATCGCTCGCTGGATCGAGGAGGTGAAGGCGTCATCAAGCCGTACGTGTGTTGAACGCGGAGGTGCCGTCCGTTCGGCGCTAGTTCGTGATCGGATCGAGGGACGACTTGCGATTTGGATCGCGAAGACGTTCGACTACATCAACCGCGTTTCTTAAACGCTTCCGCTTAGCGATCTACAAGGGTATGTAGATTTACTCTCCCTCTCGTAGATGCTCATCACCATGGATAGATCTTGTGTGTACGTAGGAAATTTTTTGTTTCCCATGCAACGTTCCCCAACAGATCTAGATGTCGACGCTGCTAGGCTACTTCTCCCTCTAGTTTTCTCAGTTGTTCTTAGCTCTGAACGGCGAAGCTCTGCTGAACCACTAGTTCTGTATGTGTGCAATCCGTAGAGGCATCGTGCTTTCAGTGCTTGTTCGAGGGATCGTTCGTGGGACGGTTCGAGGGACTTCAAGTCCGATCTACACCAACTCCTCTTTCGCTGCAACTCAAAGTTGGTAATAGTTCGATTTAAACCTCTAATCATAGTGTTCGTGGGATTGTGGTCGTAGGGCGATTTTTTTTGTTTTCTACTACGTTTCCGAACAGTGGTATCAGAACCAGGTTCAATGAGTAGATGCAAGTTACGATCTAGATCACATATGATTGTGAGGGTATTGCACACAAAATTTAGTAATAAATTTGATCTATTGCTAAAAATTAAGAACTAGATGAGTTCTAGAGCTTAATAAAATTGTGCGAGTAGAAGATAAGATCTATTGTGTTAGATGCAATCTTTTACTTGATGTTCTTGTTTGCTTCCCTCGAGTGTTGCTTCGTTTCAGTTCATTGACGGCTTGATATAGCTTTGTACAAAGTTCTGACAATCGATTGACTCTGGCTGTCAACGATCTCCTAACAGTTTTTTGTGATACATCATAGTCAAGAATAGTGAACCGTCGCAAACATGAGAGGGCATGTAGATTATGATCTAATACGGGGGTCACGCGTATAGACCACACTACTGCTATCTTGATGTTGGTTATTTACTAATAATACCTAAAAGAAGCATCTTTTCTTGCCAAAGCGCTACCACTGATTACACGAGCTCATTCTGTTGGTATGCTAAAGGCCCTCCACCTTTGCCTTCTTTGCTATGGGAAAGACCTCGACCACATCGTCACTGTCGTAGGAGTCGCTAGGAACCTCCATGACTGGTTTCTTGACCCGTGCCTCTATCACTTTCTTCACCACTTGATATTTCAACCCCTTCTTGTCGGTCGTAGCATCAACGAAAACCATAGTGCCCTCGCCGGCTTCCCCTTTGACTAGCAACTCAGAGAGCTTTGTCATGACATTCTTATGCACCCACCTCCTTATGGGCCTTGCACCATACATCTGTGGGGAGCATAGCATGATTACCAAACCATATAGACTGGTGAATAAGTATATCTGTTTTTTTCTAAAATACAACAAGTATCTCATGGTTATTTGACTAGAAGCACACTTGGATTTGAAAATGAACTTCACTTACTGGGTTGTATGATTCTGACAGAATGACATCTAGCGCATCGTCACTTGCAACTAGAGAGATGCCCTTGTTAGCTACATTGGCAATAATAATCTTCATCTGGATTTTGACTACCTCCTTCAGTTTGTCATGCGAAAGAGGTTCAAATATCACCACCTCACTCAATCTGTTTAGAAGCTCGGGCTTGAAGCATTTCTGAACCTGCCAAACAAGTATATATGATGATCATAATACAACTATTGCACCCATAAGAAAATAATTTGTTCACAAACCTGCTCCATAACAAGACTACGTGCAGCTTCCATTGTTGTTTCTCCATTCATTCCTTCTGTTAGGTGCTCTGCTCCCATATTTGATGTCATAATGATGATGGTATTCTTGAAATCCACAGTCCGTCCTTTGCCATCAGTCAACATACCATCGTCAAGGAGCTGAAGAAAAACATTAAACACCGACGGATCTGCCTTCTCCACCTCATCAAAGAGTATGACACTGTATGGGCGCCTCCTGATTTTCTCAGTCAGTTGCCCACCATCTTCATGACCATGATAACTTGAATTGTCACAAAACAAGCACTAAAATTAGCCAAACCAAGGATAAGTATGGAAATATAATGTTGACAAAGAGAACACTACACAAACCTCGGAGGTGCTCCAATGAGGCGCAACACTGAACCACTATTAACATACTCAGACATGTCAAAGCGAACTAACATCTTCTCAGTATTGAATAGTTGCTCAGCAAGAGCTTTTGCAAGCTCAGTCTTTCCCACACCAGTCGGTCCTAGAAAGAGGAAAGATCCTATCGGTTGGCCAGATTGATCAAGACCAGCTCTGGCACGTAACACTGCTTGTGCAACCAAATTGACCGCTTCGTCCTGGCCAACAACTCGCTCATGCAATCTGTTAGCAAGGTGGATCAACTTATCCTTCTCCTCTTCATCAAGCGTGGTGACAGGAATTCCTGTCCATCGACTCACAATCTTCAAATAACAAATGAAACATGAGAAGCAGTTCACGTTGAAATAAAGGAAATATTCAAAAGGAGATTATGCTGGCACAATGGGAATATTAACAAACACTATTAAGAATGCCTACTTGCGCTACATGATCTGGACCAAGAACTTCTGCCTGCACTACTCTTGCGGAGGTATTTTGTGTTGCGCTCAATTGTCTTTGGCTATCAATCTGCATCCTTGTGGTGGAACATGCCTCGTCAATCAGATCAATTGCCTTATCAGGAAACTGACGACCTATAGACAACATTAAAAACCATCAATTTTATCCAACACAAATGTTGCCCACATGTATGCAGCTCGATGGGAGTATTACACAATGCTACATTTACTCACACGACAATGCCACGAATTCACTAACACGGTTTGTACTTTAACTCAAGCGTATCCAATGTTATTAGACTCAATCACACAAAGACAATATGAATGTATAAGCACTCTTGCCCTTGAATTGCAGTGCACAATAGCACAAAACCTATATTTAAATAGTTTAAATATAAAAGTGACATCATAAGTCAAATGACCAATTATTTTTAATTTTCATCTATTTTTCTACGTGACTAGGTGAGTGAAAGAACTGGTCACCACTCATGTCTGATTCACGCAAAGCTCAAAACTCAAAGATTGAAAATATTAATGAATACTCCATCCAATTTCTTTCAGCTAAAGCCTTATTCGTTCGACTTGGTTTATAGAAAATATATCAATATCTAAAATACCAAATCAGTATCATTAGATCCATCATGAAACAATGTTTCATGTATTGTTTATTTGATATTGTGGGTGCTGATTTCCCCCCTATAAACTAGGTCAAACAAATAAAGGATTGACTTCTAAAAAAAATACACCTTATATTTTGAAATGGAGGGAATAACAAAAATGTGGATAAAACAACATGTAATCTAATTTCTTGTTGCCCCTGCTATTGTTGTAATCTACAATCCATACGATTTACAAATTGGTATTTTTTTGCATATTACCTGTTTTAGTAACCAAATGCATTTTATTAAGTCATCACATGTGAACTCATGTTATTACTTATTAGAAGTAGCATAAGACATTGATGCTTTTAACCCCAACTGACAGTATATTAATACATCACAAAGGAAACCAATGCAAGCAAGATAAAACAAAATTACGATTGCTCACCAGTTATATAGCGGCCAGCAAGCTGTGCAGCAGCAACAAGAGCAGCATCCTGAATCTTCAGGCCATGGTGCTCTTCATACCGCTGCTTTAGCCCCTGCAGGATACAAATGGTTGCCTGCGTGCTTGGCTCCTCCACATGCACCTTCTGGAACCGTCGCTCCAATGCGGCGTCTTTTTCAATGTACTTGCGGTACTCATCGAAAGTCGTAGCGCCCACGCATCGGATACGACCACGGGCCAATGCCGGCTTTAGCAGGTTGGCGCCGTCCATGCTGCCGCCCTTGGTCTTCCCGGAGCCGACAAGCATGTGCACCTCGTCAATGAACAGAACTACCTGGCCGTCCGCATCCTCCGCTTCCTTGATCACATCCTTGAGGCGTTGCTCGAACATGCCGCGGTACTGGGTCCCTGCCACCATCGCCCCAAGGTCGACCTCCACCAAGCGCGCCCCGGCAAGAGCCGCGGGGACCATCCCACCTGCGATGCGCCGAGCGAGCCCCTCGGCAATGGCCGTCTTGCCGACCCCCGGTGCGCCGACTAGCAGGGCGCTATTCTTGGTCCGGCGGCACAGGATGCAGACGACACGATCGATCTCGTCGTCGCGGCCGATCACCGGATCAGTCATGCCTGCCTCCGCCGTCATATCCCGTCCGTACGTGTGCAAAGCCGTCTCCTTCGGAGGTGCCTTGGGCGCGACGCCCGCCAGAGAACCGCGCCGGCCTCCGGCAGAAGTGTTCAATGTGGTGCGGGTCTTCACAACGGGCGGCTTGTACACGGATCCAGTGGTACAATGGCCTAGAGCATCGGCCGAGGCGGCTGCCAAACCGGTAGGCGACGGAGTGGTCGAGGAGGCGACGGGGATCACCGTTCCTGCGGTCCGGGTCACGAAGTACGCCGGAGCGACTCCACCGGAGGCGGGGGCAGGAGCACTAGAGGCCAAATAGCGACGCCTCCGCTTCAGGTTAAGCTCCGTCGGCGGGCCAAGGATGTCAGCCTCCGTGGAACTGGAAGATGCTGGAGCCGCGCGCTTCAATCTCAAGGGAGCCTCGAGGGGGTCGGAGGAGCGATGGTCGACAGATTTTGGCTGCAGCCGAGACTCCCGGAGGAGGGAGCAACGGGGCCTGCTATGCCGGAGTGAGGTGGGGGAGGAAGGAGGGCTCTCTTCGTCGACGCCGACGTGGCGGAGATTGCGACGCCGTCTCAGCGAGAACTCTCCGTATGTGGGGATTTCATCGTCGTCGAACTCTCCACTGGGGAAGATGGGAACGTATTCGACGCCTCCAGTGGAGGGGTGGAGCGGGTCGGGAGTGCTTCCGTTGGACATGGTGCGGGCCGGGGGTGAGTCGATCGGGATAGGGCGGATCGCGTGTCCTTGTATATATCGGAGCACGAAGGGAACCCAGCAGTCCCGTTCCGTTTTCACTGCACGTTGATGACGGTGGACGTGAGCGGAAAACTCGACGCTACAGTTAATAATTTCCTATGTCCATCTCATCATTATCCTTTTTTTAGGAAAATCTCATCATTATCCTTTTCTTAGGAAAATCTCATAATTATCCGGCCCGTACTGCAATATGTTGTTCAAAGAAAAAATACGAAAATGATAAATCCCGAACGTTTGGATTTTAAGCATGGCAATTTGAACATTTTTCATGGCAACTTTAGTTCACGCGAGGTTGACAAGCATGGTAATTTTCTGGCAAAAATAAATAAGTAAACTGTGACAAGGTTGCCATGTTTTAACAACTAAAGTTGCCACCTCGCGTCAACTAAACTTGCCATGAAAAAACGTTCGGGATGACATGCTTAAAATCCAAATTTATCGGGGTCCAAAAAATATCCGTACTGCAATGTTCATGGGCTTATTCTACTACAAAAAAATGTTCTTGGGCTTCCATGTCGCTGCTAGAACTCTACTTCCTTCCTCCGGTCGGTCGGGGCGCACAAGTGCTATGTCTCGCATTAAGCGAGACCGTAGCAGCTCTCGTTGAAGCTTTTTCCTCCCTCCGCGCCGTATTGGGTCGGCCTATTCGCATGCACATAGTAAGTAAAAAAGGAGAGAAAAAGGGAGAAACAGGTATCGAACCCTGGTCTCCAGGGATATCGCTAGCGCTGCTAATCACTCCGCCAAGTCCCATGACGTGGTTAGTAGTAAGGGCACATCCTACTTGAGGGGATTCGAGCCGGTTTTCTTCGGTTTTTTTTTTCTTTTTTCGTTTTTTCTTTTTTTTCTTTTTTCTTCTCCTTTTTAAGTTATTTTTTTGTATTTCCTTTTTTCTTTTTTTTCACTTCTTTTTTTATTTTTGTTTCTTTTTTCGGATTTCATTGTTCTTTTTGGTTATTATTCTACATTTTTTGTACTCCCTCCATTCCTTTTTTTTGAGTGGTACTCCCTCCGTTCCTAAATATAAGTCTTTTTAGAGATTACACTAAGGGACTACATACGGAGCAAAATGAGCGAATCTACACTCTAAAATATGTCTATATATATCCGTATGTAGTTTGTATTGAAATCTCTAAAAAGACTTATATTTAGGAACGGAGGGAGTATAAGTCAAAAAAAGTTTCTGATACACGTCTAACATTTTTCCAATACAAATTAAACATTTTTGTAATATATGATCAACATTTTTTCTATTCACATTTAAAAAAAATGCTTGATTAACATTTTTCAAATACAAGATTAATATTTTTTTTAATACATGGTCACATTTTTTCTATACATTTTTAACATTTTCATAAATGCTTGATTAACAGTTTTCATATAAAAAGATTAACCTTTTCTGAATACATGGTCCACATTTTTTTATACACATTTAACATTTTCCAAACGCTTGATTAACATTTTTCAAACACTTGTTCAACATTTAAAAAAAATTCTTGGTTAACATTTTTATATACATGATGAAAAAAATTCATAATTTTTTAATACATGGTAAAAAAAAATTCTATACACATTTGACATTTTCCAAATGCTTGACTAACATTTTTCAAATACTTGTTCAACATTTTTTCAAATGCTTGATTAAGATTTTTATATACAAGATAAAATTCTTTCATCCTTTTTTTAATACATGGTCAACACTTTTCCTATACACATTTAACATTTTCCGAAATGATTCATTAACATTTTTCAAATACTTGTTCAACATTTTTTTAAATGCTTGATTAACATTTAACCTTTTTTCAAATACTTGTTCAACATTTTTTTCAAATACTTGTTCAATATTTTTTAAATATTTTTTGGAGAGTGTTTTTTGTAATAAATATATTTAGAATATTTTAAAGTATAAACAAAAGTTCAAAAATAAAGCAAAAGAAAGAAAACTAAAAACAGAAAAAGCATAAAAAAGACACTGTAGCCATTTGCTGTAATGGGCCGGCCCATCTAGTTCGCCCCTTCGGCGAGTCGGAAGCTTGCCTCGCTGAAGGCGAGATATAGGGGCGCCCGTCGGGGCGGGAGTTCTTATACGCCGCTTAATGCATCCGATAGCGGGGCGACGCACGGAGGCGCTCCCAACTAGGCTGGCCAATTAGCACAGAGTAGCAGTTCGGCTGCTGCAGGGAGCCGGCACTGTAGCGTATGATTTTTTAATGGTTTTCCCAAAAAACGGAAAACAATAAAAAAACGTGAACTTTTCTTATAAAAAAGGAAACATTTTTTGAACTTATGAACAATTTGAAAACGTGAACATTTTCCAAAAATGCAATTTTTAAAATAATTCTGAACATTTTTTGTAAAAATGATTTAATTTTTCTTTAGAAAACACGAATATTTTTCACTTTTATTTCAAATATGGAGATTTTTTGAAAACTTCGATCATTTTTGAAAATGCGAACATTTTTTAAAATTTTAAATATTTTTTGAAAAGGTGAACAAATTTTGAAAATTTCAAATATTTTTAGAAATTCCAAACATTTTTGCAATAAGTTGAACATCATTTGAAATTTACATTAAAAAAAACAAGAAAACCCAAAGAAAATCAAGGAAGAAAAAAAAGGGTTCAGGTGCCTTCTAGAAGGTTCCCAAAATTGGTCAGGAACCTTCTAGAAGGTTCCCAAAACCGGTGGCTCTAACACTGAGTAGGCCAGACAATCTATCGGTTGGGGGTGTGTGTAGCCTCGACTATTTTTGTCGCAAATTGTGGCAAATAGAAAATGCGAGTTGGGGCTTATTCTAATAAAAAATGTTCTTGTGTGGGTTTTTACGTTCTTAATTTCACTATTGTTCCTTAAAAACATGTGTTATATATACCATCAAAAGAATATCATAGGATTCATATTTTAATATAGTATCTAAACATATAATCTTGATGGCATATAACACATATTTATTTTTAAAACCTGTGCAGATCCTATAAATGTGGCCTAAGGGAGTACTAGTAATCGTGCGGTGCTAAAAGCACGTCTCAACTTGCATCATCCCTTCTAAAAAAATGGTTCAACCCCATCACTTCTTTAGAGGAGTAACCAATATAACTCCAAAAGGCCAAAAATAACGACAAAATAGTGTGATGCACATGATGACAAGAAAGACGTCATCACGAAATCCACTGAGGAAGACCGTTGTAATGCTTAACTACATGTTGGGGCCATGGATTACTTGAAAAAATGGTCTACGCAATGGCGATCCACTACCTCCCTACCCATTCATCATAGTTGCCGACATCCTTCAACAACTCATAATCCTGGTCCATTATTCGAGGCACTCAAATTCCTAATGAAAACTTGTGGAGGAGGGTTTAGTGAAATTCGTGAGTAAGTTGTGAAGGAAAGGTCCTCTCTGTCGGCGGGAGGCTAGTCCTTGTCAATGTAGTGCTCAGTAACATGGTTATGTACATGCATTCCTTTTCCAAACCCCCAAAAAGAGTCCCGCATATGATGGACTATTTTATATTCAAAATTTTCTGGCAAACTGTCGATGAAATGACATAGATATGCCAAATGAGATGTCATTTGTCATCCAAAAGACCATGGGTTCTTGTCATTCAAGACCTTGAGGTTAAAAACATTGCCCTCCTTGTTGAATGGCGCTTCAAACTTCTTACCAGAATAGTCTATGACAAAACCTCATCTGAAACAAGTATCTAAGCTTGAAAGCCCTCTCTTAGGTTCATTGGAAAATAGAGGATTCACAATTATGAGTTGTTCGTTGCAAAGAAATATTTCTTTCACTTCAAATCTTTCTTCATTAAGGGCGGCTTTGAGATTCGGTTATGCGAGGATGAGAGACCAGGTAATGCTACTCTTCAAGAACAATATACAACCTTGTACCATACTGTTAGTAAACAAGAGTTATACTGTTGCACAAGTGATGGTCTTATCGCGCAAGTGATGGTCTTACCCCCCTAATGTGTCATTCTGACGGGAGTTGATTGGACCACGTTTTGCGACATGGAATGCCGTACTGGGGCGATTAGCACTTGTCCAATTATCGCACATTTGTCTTTTTAGCATGCATGCATTCATATAACTAGAGGGAGGGAGAGGGCACGTGAGAGAATGAGAGTTGCCATTCAATTCTAACACTAAAAACTTAACGTTTATCTGTTAGTCACTCCATAAATAAAATATAAAAATACATTTCATGATGGATCTAATTATATAATTTGGTACTATAGATATTCGTACTTTTTACAAAAATGGTCAAACATGCATAAATTTGACTTCTGAAAAAAATACACCTTATATTTTGAAACAGATGGAGTAGTATGGTCTAACTATATGACATCTAGATGTGAGATATCACATCTAAGTTGTGACATCAGCAATTGTTTTCACTGCCTAGGAATCGAACTCGCAAACACGTACTGATCACCGCTAGCCCCTACCACTAGAACCCATAGTTGCTATTGATTTTTAGAAAGAAGGGAGTATATAAGAACATAGTAGAGAATCGAGATTACAAGACAATATTGCATTTTTTTGAAACCTTTTTTGCAAATTGTGATTTTCTTTTAAATGTTGAATATTTTTGAAAACACAAACAATTTTAAAATTTTGAACAGTCTTTTCGAAATGTAAATAAACTTTGTAGTTCTGAAGCTTTTTTTAAAATAAGAACAAAATTTGATATCCCGAACAATTTCTTCACGAACAAATTTTGAAAACGTGAATAATTTTTAAAAATCCCCGAACAGTTTTTAAAGTGTAGACAATTTTGAAAATTCCATTTTTTTGAAAAATACGAATACATTGAGTTTATTTTTATAAACAAATTTGTTTGCACCATTTAAAAAATTGGCATTTGAAAAATGTTCATGCATTTCAAAATGTTGTTTCTGATGTTTTAAAAAATGTATTATACAATGAAAAAAGGTTTCGTAACATTCAAAGGAATGTTTGTGACAATTTTTTAGAGAAACTTCCCGCATTTAAAAAAAAATCACTACATTTTCTATAAAAAATGTTTATGCAATGTAAAAAAAATGTTCACATAATTTTTTAGAAAAGTTTCCTACCATTTATAAAATTGACCAGCGGGAATTTGAAAAAATGTTTACCATGTATTCTAAAAATTGCTCGGGCCTGTACTTGAAAAAATATATTCATCATGTATTTAAAAAAATGTTCAACGTGTGTTAAAAATAATGTTCCTCATATATACAGAAAAATATACAATGTGTATTAAAAAATTTGACATGTATTTGCAAAAATACAACTAGATAGGGGTACTGCGTTGGGGAACGAGTTGTGTGCTGAGAGTGGATATGCAACTCGGATGAAAAACAAAGCACATGCCTAGTTGCGAGTCGATGGTGGGCTTGCAACTGGGAGAACTACGAGCTGAGTTGCGTGTAGAGGATGGACTTAAAACTGAGACAACTACAAATTACGACCTCAGTTGCGAGTCAAGGGTCGACTTGCAACTGGGATGAAACAAACTACGGTCCTAGTTGCGAGTAAACACGGGCAAACGTCGGGCCGGGCCGGGTTTCGGGCCGTGCTTGTAAAAGCCCGACCTTCTTTTCTCAAGCCCGAGCCCGGCCCGAAGCCCAAAATACACTATGTTTTCAAGCCCGAGCCCGGCCCGAAATGAAGCCCGAAGCCTAAAAGCCCTACCCGAACGCTATTTTCTAGTGTACACACGTGCAAGCCCGGTCCGAAGCCCGAAAGCCCAGCCCAAAATACAGAAAAAAGAAGCCCGAGCCCTACCCGAACTACCTTTCGGGCTGCAAAACAAGGCCCGAGCCCGGCTCGGGTTTTTCGGGCCGGGCTCGGGCCGTGTCGTCGGGCCGGGCTCGGGCTGGGCTGTCCATGCCCGGGTTTAGTTGCGAGTCAAAGAAGGACTTGCAACTGGGATGGAAGACAAAACACGAGCCCAGTTGCGAGTCAAGGCTGGACTTGCAACTGGGATCAAACAAACCACGGGCCTAGGTGCGAGTCGAGGGTGGACTTGTAACTAGGACAACAAAAACTACGAGCTTAGTTGCGACTCAAGGGTGGACTTGCAACTGAGATCGTAAAAAACACATGCCCAATTGCGAGTCGAGGGTGGACTTGCAACTGGGACAATAACAAAATATGGGTCCAGTTGTAAGTCGATGGTGGACTTGCAACTAGGACAAGAACAAAATTATGATCCCAGTTACGAGTCGAGAATGGACTTGAAATTAAGATAAATAGGAAACAACGAGCCAATTACGACTCAAGGGTCAATTTGCAACTAGGATGAAACAAACTACTATCCCAGTTGCGAGTCAAGGGTGGACTTGCAACTAGGTTGAAAAACAAAACATATGCCTAGTTGCAAGTCAAGAGTGGGCTTTCAACTGGGAGAACTATCAGCACAATTGTGAGCAGAAGATGGACTTGCAACTGGACAACTATGAAACTACAAGCCCAGTTGCAAGTCAAGTGTCGACTTGCAAATGGGATGAAACAAACTACAGTCCCAGTTGCGAGTCAAGGGTGGACTTGCAACTGGGATGAAAGACAAAACACATGTCTAGTTACGAGTCAAACTGGTTTTGTAGGATCGACTTGCATGTCGGGGGTGGACTTGCAACTGGGACAAAAGTGGTCGGGCCCCCAGTTAGTTGTCGAGGGTGGACTTGCAATTGAGACCAATAATGGTCAGGACAAGTTGCGTATGAACAGTGGACTCGCAAGTAGGACAAGAAAAGGGGCAGGCCGATTTGCATGTTGAGGGTGGAGTTGCAACTCAGACAAAAAATTGTCAATTCCTATCCCCCACCCACCTAGTTGCATGTCGAGTGTGGTCTTACAACTGGCACAAATAATGGGCCAGGCCAAGTTACGTATGAACGGTGCACTCGCAGGTAGGACAAGAAAAGAGGCGGGGCCCAGTTGCATGTTGGGAGTGGACTTGTAACGGGGGCAAAAAATGGGTCGACACCCGTCCACCCCCATAGTTGTGTGTCGAGAGTGGACTTGCAACTGTGGACAAAACAGTTGTGTTTCAAAGTTGAACTTGCAACTAGGACCAAAAAGGAGGTTCACCCATTTCCACGTTGAGAGTAGACTACTGGGATATCGGGTTTGGACTTGCGACTAAGAAAAAAGGGGTTGGGCCCCCAATTGAGTGTTGATGGTGGACTTAAAACCGGGACAAAAAATGGGCGATGATCCAGTTGCATGTCGGGGGTGGACTTGCAGCGGGGACAAAAGTGGTCGGACACTAGTTGCGTGTCGAGGGTGAACTTGCAACTAGAACAAATAATGTGTGAGGCCAAGTTGCGCATGAATAGAGGACTCGCAGGTAGGACAACAAAAGAGGCATGCCTAGTTGCATGTTGAGGATGTACTTGTAACTGAGAAAGCAAATGGGTTGACCCACATCCCCCACTCGCCCAGTTGCGTGTCGAGAGTGGAGCTGCAATTGGGACAAATAATGGGCCATGCCATGTTGCATATGAACGGTGGACTCGCAAGCAGCACAAGAAAAGAGACGGGGCCCGGTTGAATGTTGGGGGTGGACTTGCAACTGGGACAAAAAAGGATCGACACCCCTCCACCCTCCCCAGTTGCTTGTCAAGGGTGAACTTGCAACTGTGGACAAAACAATTGCTTTTCAAAGTTGAACTTGCAACTCAGACCCAAAAAGAAGGTGCGCCCATTTGCATATTGAGAGTAGACTTGCAACTGGGGCGGAAAATGTGTCGTGCCCAGTTGCATGTCGACTGAGACAAAAGGGGCCAGGCCCCCAATTGCGTGTTGATGGCCGACTTAAAACTGTGAAAAAAATGGGCCAAGGCCTAGTTGCATGTCGGGGGTGGACTTGCAACTGAGACAAAAGCGGTCGGGCCCCAGTTGTGTGTCGATGGTGGACTTGCAACTGAGACAAATTTTGGGTCAACCCATCCCCCACCCGCCCAGTTACGTGTCGAGCGCGGACTTGGAACTGAGAAAAATAATGGGTCATGCCAAATTATCGTATGAACGATGGAATCACAAGTAAATAAGAAAAGGATGTGGCCCAGTTGCATGTTGGGTGTGGACTTGCAATTGAGACAAAAAAAGTGTCGACCCCTCCCCCACCCGCCCAGCTGCGTGTCGAGCGTGGACTTACAACTGAAACAAATAATGGGTCAGACCAAGTTGCGTATGGACGATGAACTCGTAATTAGGACAATAAAAAAGGCGTGCCCAGTTGCATGTTGGAGGTGGACTTGCATTTAGGATAAAATGGGGTTCGGGTCCAGCTACATATCGAAGAGAGGTTCAGGTCCAGCTACATATCGAAGACAGACTTGCAACTAAGACAAAAAAATGCATACGACTGGAGTTACAACTAGAATGGAAAAATCATGATTTTTTAATTTAAATCAAAGAAATAAAAAAGAAAAACAATTAATTACCTACACTGTCAAAGAGACAAAAAACACACAAGTAACAGATAATCATGCTCCAGTCAAAATTCCTCCTCGTGCTCGCATGACCGAAGCAGCAGCAGCGGCACAGCGGAAGTGGCAAAATGGCCGACAACGACACAGGCGCAACCACGCGGACGATCAAAATTTTACACTAATCAAAACAGCTTTTTTTAGGGATACTAATCAAAACAGCTAGCACGTTCAGATTTAAACACAACGCAAACAAACAAAGGCGGAGGCCGACCACAGCGTGCGACTTGACAACCGGCCCAAACAAGCAAAAAGCGGCCTGCCCCGCTGTAGCCCTCCGGCCTGACAACCGCGACAACGCAGACGATCGCGACGCGCGCGAAGATTAAAGACAAGCACATCGGACGGTTGAGCACTTAGATGTGAGGTAACTATATATTGCATCTAGATGTGAAATAGCAATCCTGATAATATATACTGTAAGTCAGTTGCCTGGCTGCGTATAACCTAGGTTCATAAACTAATCTCCCCTGGCCAAGGCTTGAACTGACCCAAACTTCCAGGCATTACGCGCCAACGTGGTTGTTAATCTTGTTGATCTGCCAGGCACACGGGATGTTCGTTACTCTGCTGAAGTCATGCACCAACATGGTAATGCGGCTACTTCCTACTCTTCTGAACAACTAAACTCAGTAGATGGCCCAACGTCCCACAGCAAACACACCAACCGTGTCGATCACCAACCCAAAAGGCCATGCATGCACGACGCCACGGCCGTTTGGTGGCCAGATGGCAGAACGCACATAATTAAGAGCGTGCGGCCTCCTCACTGAGTACCTCCATCAGCATCGCTCATCCGATCCCCGACAGCACGAGGTAGCGCGCGTTCTCACTGGCCATGGCCGGCGTCTTGCCGAGGTTTGGCCCCTTCGGCCCGCTGCCGCCCTACGATGAGTTCGGGATCAAGGAGACGAGGCCCCGCCTCCCCGGCGGGCGGACCGGCGGGTACGACCTGGTCCAGAGGATGGAGTACCTCTACGTGCGCGTCGTCAAGGCGCGGGAGTTCAAGTGGAGCGGCGGCGAGTTCGACCCGCTGGCGGAGGTGAAGCTCGGGAGCTACTCCTGCGCCACGCGCCACATCGAGAAGACCGTGGGCCCCGAGTGGAACGACGTGTTCGCCTTCTCCAGGGAGCGCCTGCAGGCGTCCTTCCTGGAGGTGTTCGTCCGCGGCCGGGGCTTCGCCAAGGACGAGTACGTCGGGCGCGCGCGCTTCGACCTGGGCGACGTGCCCGTGCGCGTGCCCCCCGACAGCGCGCTCGCGCCCATGTGGCACCACGTCTTCGACAAGAACGGGGAGCGCTGCGGGGAGGTGATGGTGGCCCTGTGGATCGGCACGCAGGCCGACGAGTGCTTCCCGCTGGCCGTGCACGCGGACGCCGCCTTCGCAGTGGACGCCAAGCTCGCCGCGCACATCCGGTGCAAGCAGTACACTGTGCCGCGGCTGTGGTACGTGCGCGTCAACGTCATCGAGGCCCGCGACGTCACCTTCGCGGACAAGGCCCGCGTCGGCGAGCTCTTCGTGCGGTCGCGCCTCTCGACGCAGGTGCTCCGGACCAAGACGTGCGTGTCCCGCCTGCCGTCCTACGGCTGGAACGAGGACCACCTGTTCGTCGCCGCCGAGCCGTTCGAGGACCACCTCATCATCTCCGTCGAGGACCGCGTCAAGGTCGACAAGGAAGAGGTCATCAGCCACGTCCACATCCCATTCACCGACTTCGAACGCCGATGGGACACACGCCCGATTCGCCCAAGGTGGTATAATTTGGTGCAACCAGAAGGAGCCACGAAAATCGACAAGTTCTCGTGCAAGGTCTGCGTCCGGCTCTGCCTGGAAGGCGGATACAGGGTCCTGTCGGAGCCTATCCACTACCTGAGCGACGTCCGGCCGGCGGCCAGAGAGCTGTGTCACGGGCGGCCTCCCATTGGCCTCGTCGAGCTCGGCATCCACCACGCTTTCGGCCTCAGCGCTCTGCGTGCGCGCAACGGTCGGGGCTCCTGCGACGCCTACTGCGTGGCCAAGTACGGCACCAAGTGGTTCCGCACGCAGACAGTGATCGACAGCCTCGCGCCGCGGTTCCACCAGCAGTGCTTCTGGGAGGTGCACGACCACCTGCACCGTGCTCACCGTCGCCGTCTTCCACAACTGCCAGATCGGCAAGAAGGGCGGCCTCGTCACCGGCGACCCCGTCAAGGACGTCCTCCTCGGCAAGGTGCGCATCCGGCTCTCGACGCTCGAGACCGGCCGCATCCACACGCACGCCTACCCGCTCATATCCCTCCACGCCGGCGGCATCAAGAAGATGGGGGAGCTCCATCTGGCCGTGCGTTTCTCGAGCACGTCGACGCTGGGCCTGCTCCAGACGTACTCGCAGCCGCACCTGCCGCCGATGCACTACCACTGCCCGCTGTCCGTGGTGCAGCAGGAGAGGCTGCGGCGGGAGGCTGTCGCGGTCATCGCGCACCGGCTGGGCCGGATGGACCTGCCGCTGCGCCGGGAGTGCGTCGAGCACCTCTGCGAGGCGCACGGCCACCGGTGGAGCATGCGGCGCAGCAAGGCCCACTTCTTCCGCATCATGTCCGCGCTCGCGCCGCTGTTCGCCGCAATCAAGTGGTTCGTCGACGTCTGCCATTGGAGGAACCCGGTGACCACGGTCGCCGTGCACATCATCTACGCCATGCTCGTGTGCTGCCCCAACCTCATCCTGCCCACCTTCTTCCTGTACAAGTTCTGCCTGGGCCTGTGGAACTACCGGCGCCGGCCGAGGCACCCGTGGCACGTGGACACGAAGGTGTCGCACGCCGTGACGGCGCACCTGGACAAGCTCGACGAGGAGTTCGACGAGTTCCCGACGGTGCGGCCCCACGAGGTGGTGCGCATGCGGTACGACTGGCTGAGGAGCCTCGGGGGCCGGATACAGGAGATGGTGGGCGACGTGGCGGCGCACATCGAGCGCGCGCGGTGCGTGATGACGTGGAGGGACCCCCGGGCCACGACCATGTAGCTGCTCGTCTGCTTGTGCCTTGCCGTGGTCACGTTCGTCGCGCCGTTCCAGGCGGTGGCGCTGCTGTCCGGGTTCTACTTGATGCGCCACCCGAGCCTCCGGCAGAGGCTACCCGACGTGCCGGCCAACTTCTTCCGGCGCCTGCCCTGCAAGGTGGATTGCCTGCTTTAATCAGAGCACGTTTTGGTTTGGTACTCCTGTACTGCTGTTATGCACTCCAAAAATTAGATTCCTTGAGATTGCTTACCACGCCTGCCGCGCGGTTCTGTTATTATTAATCCTGGTCTATAAGACTTCTGGGAGCAGCCAATGTGCCATATCTTCTGCCTCCAAAATTGTTTTAGAGCCTTGTTCATAATTTTCTAAACGAAAGTGTTGTACACAAGATGTTGATGGACGATTTGTGCACGACATGATTAGAAGCCATTCAGATTGAAATGAGGCGATCCAATGGTCTAGATGACCTGTCGTGCACAAATCCGTCGTGTGCATAGCACTACTCTTTTCTAAAAGTTGTGCGCAAACTCAGAGTCGACCTACATAGCCTACGTAAGTTTTTTCTTTTCTAAATTTGCATCAACTCAATGTTCATACTTCTAACTGGAGGCATTGAAACACTAAAAGTGAATTGAGTTGAATCGTTTCGCCACCGTGTCCCGTCCCCCGCAGGCGACACGGGTGGAGCCTCCAGCCATAGCCGCCAGCGCCGCCGGCCTCCCCTCCCTCGCCGTAGAGGAAGCCTACAGGCGAAGCCCGAGTGGCTGACGGCAGCAGCGGGGTTCTCCTCCCTCTTGCATGTCCGCGGGTGTCACGGGGCGCCCTGGCGCGTGGGGGCTCGACCTGATCTGGGCCACTAAGGTGCGGGGCGTGGCGCCGGTAGATGGACGCGACGACGGAGCAGGGGCGCCGTGGAGGTGTGGGCGGTGCGGCTCACGCAGAGTCTTGTCCGACGGTTGATCTGGTCGCCAAACGGCCGAACGGCTGTCCGGTCACTGACCGGACGAAAAAACACCCAATCGGGCTCTCCACAATCAGCCCAGGCATCTGGTGACCGGCAGTCCCCATATCTGGGACGGACATGGGACGCCCGGACGTGCCTGTCACGTCGAACTAGCCGCTAGGGTCCGCGCTAATTCGCCCATATTCGTCCCCTTCCTTACCGCTCAAGTTCACCGCCACCGGACTTAAAAAAAGTTATCAATGTACCCTTTTGGATTTGGACGAAGAAGTCAAAATGATTTAACTTAAAAAAAAGAGTAGGGCCATTAATGCTCGCTTTGTGAGGGATATGACATTGTCACTATGAACTGAGAAGATTCATAGTGAACAGAGAAGATTCATAGTGACAGTCCATATCCTACAGAAAGGATATGTTGATGACCGAACCTTACCGTTTTTGGACGACGCGGCTATTTTGTGTCGCACCTCGCACGGCGAGGTGGGACTAAACACCCAACCCTGCGCGGCCCAACACGGATGTTACATCTAAGTACGAATAATTTATTTGGTGTTTATAACAACCCCGTTGGCCCAACATGGACTAAACATCTAAAATGATCGACGTACATGTGTTTGCACGTATTTAGTGTTTTGAAAATATAGTTTATGGTTGCAAATGGCAAAAATTGAGGCCCGTCCGGTCACTGTCCGCGGGCGCGTCCGCGGACGTATAGGGACCCGAATTAGGCAATTTCGGTTGTAGATGCTCTAATAGCATCTATAGCCGGGCTCCCAAATTGACCGAGCGGACGGCCTGTGATGACCCACAAGTATAGGGGATCAATCATAGTCCTTTCGATAAGTAAAAGTGTCGAACCCAACGAGAAGTAGAAGGAATCAATAAGTGGTTTTCAGCAAAGTATTCTCTGCAAGTGCTGTAAAATAGTTGTGACAAATAGTTTGATAGCAAGATAATTCGTAACAAGTAATAAGTAATGAAAGTGATAAGGTGCAGCAAGGTGGCCCAACCCTTTTTATTGCAAAGGACAAGCCGGAAGTACTTCTTATAGTGATCAAAGCGTTCTCGGGGACACACGGGAATTTTGTCTAGTCACTTTCATCATGATTTACTGACTCATGTTCACTGCTTTGATAAGTTGCTATGTGGGTGGACCGGTGCTAAAGTATTGTTCTTACTTGAACAAACAACCTACTTATGATTACCCTCTTTCGCAAGCATCCACAACTACAAGAGAAGAATTAAGATAAATCTAATCATAGCATGAAACATATGGATCCAAATTAGCCCCTTATGAAACAACTCATAAATTGGGGTTTAGGTTTCTCTCACTCCTGTAACCCATCATCTACAAACTAATCCCACAATGCCTTCCCCTAGGCCCAAATATGGTAATGTGTCATGTAGTCGACGTTCACACAACACCACTAGAGGAAGAACAACATAACACATCATCAAAACATTGAACGAAAACCAACTTCATATGATTACTTATAACAAGACTTCTCCCGTGTTCTCAAGAACAAACGGAACTACTCACAAATCATATTCATGTTCATGATCAGAGAAGATAAATATATGATTAGCAATCTGAACATATAATCTTCCACCAAGTAAATCAACTAGCATCAACTACAAGATGTAATCAACACTACTAGCAACCCACACGTACCAATCTGAGGTTTGAGACCACTACTGCAGGCCGCTAATGCGACACATGAATCAGAGACCCCGCGACGAAACTGTGTGCGCTGCATGCATCGCAAACGGTGTAGTAAGAAAACCGTCGCCAATAATACGAACTGTTTGCGATGCCGGAGACATCAAAAACGATTTAGATTAGAGACGCGTGTGCGATACGTGGCATACAGTTGGTCATACGAACTGTTTGCGATAAGCCAGAACAACAAACATGGTCAGCCAGTTCGAGGTGTGTGTGATACACGGCATACAGTTCACTCGGATGAACTGTTTGTGATTATCCAACACAACAGAAACGGTCAGACAAATCAAGGTGTGTGCGATGCACGGCATGCGGTTCACTCGGATGAACTGTTTGCGATTACCCAACACAACAAAAAAGGTTCAACTTAACAAGGTGTGTGTGATACGCGGCAAACAGGTCAGTAATCCGAAATGTGTGGGAAGACGGATAACAACACGGACGATTCCTGCTAATAACCCGTGTGTGTTGTGGGCAAACGCTTGCTTGTATACAATTGTCAGCGATTGATGAAATCATCACCAACGGGTTCCCTAGTTTAGTCCGTCTGCGATGTAATTTGCTCAGTCTACAGAAGAAGAACATATATAACCAAATTAAACATCCAATTACATAGGTGACTATACAAAACATTCGCACACACCTCAATAAACAATTACATGCATTCTAAACTAGGAGAAACGATCATCTAATCATCTACTTCTTGTGACGCTGCCGCCACTACTCGTGGCTAGCTCGATCCCTCGTCGTCAACAGGAAGGAGGCACTCCCGCATGTTAACGATCCGCCTGTACATCTCGTAGCTTGTGTACGCGTCCTTGGCCGCGTACTTGACGTGTTCTTCATCCAGTCTCCGCACCCAGGCCTCGTGCCAGGCATCCGTGTTCTTTTTGCACTCATCCTTCATGCCTCTGTAGTAGGGGTCGATGATGGCCACAGCTAGGTCAACCAGGGAGTCCTTCACCTTCTTTCTGCCCCAGACCCTGTACTGGCCTTGGATGTCGACCAGATTCTGGCAGGCCAAGCCCGTAGTCTCGAGCACCTTTAGATCGTTCACGGTGTCCACCATAGCGAACCTGTAGTCGGGGCTGTTGATAAACCTGGCGAAATGCTCGCAAGGCCTTGTGGCCAGGGAGTAGTGGTAGATGAGGACGTGATGGCGCACGCACAACTAGGCGACGGCAACCTTCTGATCACACCCGGTACGACTGCCGGTGAACTCGAGGTCGAAGCCGACCACTTGGTACTCGTCCTCAGCAAGTAACTGCTCCATAGTGTGGATGGAGCTCTCCACCGAGACCGGCTCGTTGGTGTACACCACCGAGAGGTCCTTCCTGTTGGAAATATGCCCTAGAGGCAATAATAAATTGGTTATTATCATATTTCTTTGTTCATGATAAAGGTTTATTATTCATGCTATAATTGTATTGACCGGAAACTTAAATACATGTTTGAATACATAAACAAATACAATGTCCCTAGTAAGCCTCTACTAGACTAGCTCGTTGATCAAAGATGGTTAAGGTTTCCTAACCATAGACATGAGTTGTCATTTGATAACGGGATCACATCATTAGGAGAATGATGTGATGGACAAGACCCAACCGTAAGCTTAGCATTTGATCGTATCACTGAGTTTATTGCTATAGCTTTCTTCATGTCAAGTATCTATTCCTAAGACCATGAGATCATGCAACTCCCGTATACCAGAGGAATACTTTGTGTGCTATTAAACGTCACTTTGTAACTGGGTGATCATAAAGATACTCTACAGGTATCTCCGAAGGTGTCTGTTGGGTTGGCATGGATCAAGACTGGGATTTGTCACTCCGTATGACGGAGAGATATCTCTGGGCCCTCTCGGTAATACAACATCGTAAAGAGCTTGCAAGCAATGTGCCTAATGAGTTAGTCACGGGATCTTGTATTACGGAACGAGTAAAGAGACTTGCCGGTAACGAGATTGAACTAGGTATGGAGATACCGACGATCGAATCTCGGGCAAGTAACATATCGCTGGACAAAGGGAATTGCATACGGGATTAACCGAATCCTGGACATCGTGGTTCAACCGATAAAAGATCTTCGTGGAATATGTAGGAACCAATATGGGCATCCAGGTTCTGCTATTGGTTATTGACTAGAGAGGTGTCTCGGTCATGTCTACATGATTCTCGAACCCGCAGGGTCCGCACGCTTAACGTTCGGTGACGCTAGAGTAATATTGGGATATTTTGATGTTGGTAACCGAATGTTGTTCGGAGTCCCGGATGAGATCCCGGATGTCACGAGGAGCTCCGGAATGGTCCGGAGGTAAAGATTTATATATGGAAAGTTGTTTTCAGGGTTTCAGAAAAAGTTCGTTTTTTTCGGTATTGTACCGGGAAGCTTCCAGAAGGTTCCAGAAACTTCCGGAGGGGTCCGGAAGTCCACCAAGGGATCCACCAAGTTCCTAGGGCCAACATGGGCTGAGGGGAGGCGCCCTGGCCTTATTGGTCCAGGCGCACTAGCCCTCAAAGGCCCAGGCGCCTAGAGGAGAAGGGGGGAGTCCCGAAGGGACAAGAGGGGAAGAGTTGGACTTGGAGTCCAACTCCTCTCCCTTGGCCGCCGGCCCTAGAGGGAAGAGGGGCTGGACTCCTAGCCCCTCCACCCATATAAATATAGAGGAGGGGCGCACCAAAGGGCACACCAGCCCCTGGGTGCCCCTCTCTCCCGTTACTCCACCGCCTCGTCCCGACGACGCTTAGCGAAGCGCTGTCGGCGCTCCACCACCACCATCACCACCATGTCGTCGTGCTGGTTGTGATCCCATCTACCTCTCCTCTCCTGCTTGCTGGATCAAGAAGGAGGAGACGTCATCGAGCTGCACGTGTGCTGAACGCGGAGGTGCCGTCTGTTCGGTACTATATCGGTTTGGATCGTGATCGGATCGCGAAGAGTACGACTACATCAACCGCGTGATATACGCTTCCGCTTAATGGTCTACGAGGGTATGTAGACACACTCTCCCCTCGCGTTGCTATGCTTCTCCTAGATAGATCTTGGGTGTTCGTAGGAATTTTTTTGATTTTCATGCTTCGTTCCCCATCAGTGGCATCATGAGCTAGGTCTATGCGTAGATGTATATGCACGAGTAGAACACAAAAGTTGTGGGCATTGATGCTCAAATTGCTTACCTCTCTTGTCTTATTTGGATTTGGCGGTATTGTGGGATGAAGCGGCTCGGACCAACTTTACATGTCCTCGCACATGAGACCGGTTCCATCGACTGACATGCAACTTGTTTTGCATAAGGTGGCTAGCGGGTGTATGTCTCTCCTACTTTAGTTGAATCTAATTTGACGAAGGCGGTCCTTGTAGAAAGTTAAAAGGCAACTTGATTATCACCATTGTGGCTTTGCATAGGTAAGAACGGTTCTTGCTAGTTGCCCATAGCAGCCACATAAAATTTGCAACAACAAAGTAGAGGACGTCTAACTTGTTTTTGCAGGGCATGTTGTGATGTGGTATGGCCAAAACATGATGTGATATATGTTGATGTATGAGATGATCATGTTTTGTAATAGGTTCACGACTTGCATGTCGATGAGTACGGCAATCGGCAGGAGCCATAGGGTTGTCTTTAATTTATTAATCGCCATGTAATTTCTTTACTTTATCGCTATGCGTTAGCAATAGTTGTAGAAGCAATAGTTGGCGGAGACGACCACGTGACGACACGATGATGGAGATCATGGGGTCATGCTGGTGATGATGGAGATCATGCCGGTGCTTTGGAGATGGAGATCAAAGGCACGAGATGATAATGACCATATCATGTCACATATTGATTGCATGTGATGTTTATCTTTTTATGCATCTTATTTTGCTTAGGACGACGGTAGTATTATAAGATGACCCCTTCACTTAATTTCAAGAAATTGTGTTCTCCCTAAGTATGCACCGTTGCAAAAGTTCATCATTTCGAAGCACCTCGTGATGATCGGGTGTGATAGACTCTACGTTCGCATACAACGGGTGTAAGCCAGTTTTACACATGCAGAATACTTGGATTAAATTTGACGAGCCTAGCATGTACAGACATGGCCTCGGAACACAGGAGACCGAAAGGTCGAACATGAATCATATAGTAGATATGATCAACATGGAGATGTTCACCATTGATAACTACCCCATCTCACGTGATGATCGGACATGGGTCAGTTGATTTGGATCATGTAACACTTAGACAACTTGAGGGATGTTGATTTAAGTGGGAGTTCATTAGTAATTTGATTAACTGAACTAATTATCATGAACTTAGTCTAAATTGTCTTTGCAAAATTGTGTTGTAGATCAATGGCTCGCGCTGTAGTTCTCCTGAATTTTAATGCGTTCCTAGAGAAAGAAAAGTTGAAAGATGATGGAAGCAACTATGCGGTCTGGGTCCGTAATTTGAGGATTATCCTCACTGCTGCACAGAAGGCTTATGTCCTTGATGCACCGCTAGGTGAAGCACCCCCTCCAGCGTCGTCTGTGGATGTTGTGAACATCTGGCAGGCACGTTCTGATGACTACTCGATAGTTCAGTGCGCCATGCTTTACGGCTTAGAACCGGGGCTCCAAAGATGTTTTGAGCACCACGGAGCATATGAGATGTTCCAGGTGCTAAAATTGGTATTTCAAGCTCATGCCCGGGTTGAGAGGTATGACACCTCCGACAAGTTCTTTAGCTGTAAGATGGAGGAGAACAGCTCCGTTAGTGAGCACGTACTCAAAATGTCTGGGTACTATAACCGCTTGAATCAGTTGGGAGTTAATCTTCCAGATGAGACGGTTATTGACAGAGTTCTCCAGTCACTGCCACCAAGCTACAAAGTCTTTGTGATGAACTATAATATGCAAGGGATGTAGAAAACGATCCCCGAGCTCTTCGCGATGCTTAAGGCCGCGGAGGTAGAAATCAAGAAGGAGCATCAAGTGTTGATGGTTAAAAAGACCACTAGTTTCAAGAAAGGCAAGGGAAAGAAAGGGAACTTCAAGAAGTACGGCAAGACAATTGCCGCTCCCGTGAAGAAACCCAAGGCTGGACCCAAACCTGAGACTGAGTGCTTCTACTGCAAGGGGAATGGTCACTGGAAGCCGAACTGCCCCAAGTACTTGGCAGATAAGAAGGCTGGCAACGTCAACAAAGGTATATTTGATATACATGTTATTGATGTGTACCTTACTAGTGCTCGTAGTAGCACCTGGGTATTTGATACTGGTTCGGTTGCTAATATTTGTAACTCGAAACATGAGCTGCAGAATAAACGAAGACTGGCTAAGGACGAGGTGACGATGCGCGTCGGAAATGATTCCAAGGTTGATGTTATCGCCGTCGGCATGCTACCTCTACATCTACCTTTGGGATTAGTTTTAAACCTAAATAATTGTTATTTGGTGCCTGCGTTGAGCATGAACATTATATCTGGATCTTATTTATTGCGAGAGTCAGAGAATAATGGTTGTTCTATTTATATGAGTAATATCTTTTATGGTCATGCACCCCTTGTGAATGGTTTATTCTTGTTGAATCTTGATCGTAGTGATACACATATTCATAATATTGATGCCAAAAGATGCAAAGTTAATAATGATCGTACCACATATTTGTGGCACTGCCGCTTAGGTCATATTGGTGTAAGGTGTAGGAGATATGCCCTAGAGGCAATAATAAATGTTATTATTTATCTCCATGTTTGTAGTTATGTTTATGTTCCATGCTATAATTGCTATGGTTCTCGAGTCTGCAATAACCACGAGGCTCGGAGGAAGACTCATATGCACGTGTGGAATAATAAACGGTAAAAAGTATTCCTAGTCTGGCCTCTAAGACTAGCTCAAGTGTTGCATGATGGTTCTGTTTTCCTGATCATGGGCATGACTATGCCGGCAACTTTGAGGGCACAATGTTAGGAGAACACTTGTGTTGAATCGACCCGATTGATGTTATGCTATGAGATTCATTCGTCACAAGTTAATGGTTAATAACACAGAGAAGTTAACGTTTGCATAATTCCTTAGACCATGAGAGTGTCGAGTTTCTTCATGCTTGCTTCATGAACTTTGGGGTTTGTTAAACGTCATCCGTAAATGGGTGGCTATTACGGCGGCTTACGGGTTCATAGAAAAGTATGTCAAGTAACTTGATAGCTCAAGATTGGGATTTGCTCCTCCGACGATGGAGAGATATCTCTGGGCCCTCTCGGTGTTACGGTATCCATCATCGTCTGGCCAGACACAATGTGATTTGATCACAGGGATGCCGGAACACGGAAACGAGAAAAGAGAACAATACCGGTAATGAGGTAACTGGCATTGTGGACAAGTGTTGATCCACGGGGATGCCGATGATTCTCACCTCGGGTATTTGTAACATATCGCGAAGCAACAGGAATAGCACACGGCAACTGGAGGTTCACTCGAATATTCATTCGTGTGGGTATAGGGGTCAATATGGGTGTCCACGGCTCCAATGTTGATCATTGATCAGAAAGAGTTCCGGTCATGTCTATACTTCACCGAACCTATAGGGTCACACGCTTAAGGGTCATCTATCTGCTGAATACTAGACAGGGAGTCTGAGAGAAAGTCACCGGAAAAGTTTCGGAGAGAGAGCACCGGAATAGTTTCGGTAAAACTGAAAAGTTGTTTCAGGGTATACCATTAAGTCAAAATGGTTTTGGCACACGCCTGGAAATTCTTGGAGGGTGCCAGAATTGGTCTGGGAACTTTTGGGATTTTTCGGAGAAAAAAACCGGAAATGTTCCGGAGCTGCCGGAACCGCTTTGTTTGCTTTTCGCAGATGAAAATCACTAATCCGGAATTGTTTCGGAATGCGTCCAAAATCATTTGTGTGGGTACTGGAATTATTCTAAGACCCACAGAAATATTTTCGGATTAAACGGTCGCGGAAAAATGTTTCCGTGAATAGTGAAAGTGCTTTTTGGGTGTCTTCTTGGAGAAGCTACCTTGAGGGCCTTTTGGTATTTTCCCCCTTAGCTTCTTGGAGAAGCTACCCTTGGGCTTGGCCTATAAATAGGGGTGGAGGGGGCTGCCTAAAGACACACTCTTTCTCAACATACACAAGCCATGCATGATCTGGCCTTCTTCTCTCCCTCCCCGCGAAATAGTTTCGTAGAGCCGAAAGGCTGTCTAGGTTCCGGTGGGAACTAGTTCTGGACGGTGAAGCCCTGCCGGATAGATGACACCGTATGTGTGCAACCCCGTAGAGAGGTCGTAGGTTCGATCTTTTTGCCCGAGGTGCTGTTCGAGGGTCCTCCCGAAGGGCTGTCCGAGTTACTGTCCGAGTTTCGGGGGTCCTCCCGGAGGGCTGTCCGAGTGACCCGCCCGAAGGGCTGTCCAAGAGGCCTCCCAGAGGGCTGTCCGAGGATCCGTCCGGTGGGACTATCCAAAAGACTGTCTAGAGGCCTCCCGGAGGGCTGTCCGAGGATCCGTCCGGTGGGACTATCCGAGGGACTGTCCCGAGGCCTCCCGAAGGGCTGCCTGGAGATCCGTCCGGTGAGCTGACGAGGGAGTACATCCTCGCGGTTGGGAGGTTGTAAAATCCTAGCTGCGGGGATCTGCACCGCCGATCGTCATCGACTCTACTTCCGCTGCGCTACAAGTAGGTAACGAAAAGATCAAACCTTGTATGCAGTCTCCATAGTGGTCCTGGGCTGGTGCGTAGGTCGGAATTTTTTTGTTTTCTGCTGCGTTCCCCTATAGTGGCATCATGAGCCATGCTATGCGTAGATGTAGGTTACGATCTAGAATACATAGAGATGTATGGGTGTTGCACAATATAATTTGTATTAGATGAGTTCTACTGCTGATAATTATTTGTGCGGGTAGCAGATGAAATCTGTTACCCGATGTTCTTGTTGCTTCCCTGGAATTTGCATATTTCTGATCTTGATAACAGCATGGTGGAGTTTCAAAGTTCTGGCAATCCGCGATCCTGATTGATCAACGAAGTGCTAACAGTTCTTTGAATTCCACCATAGTTAAAAAGAAAGATGAAATTTCGCAGACAAAAGGGCAATGCAGATATGATCTGCACGGGAGTCATGCGTATGACGAAGTTTAGTATGGGGCTCGAGATTTTATTATCTTGTGTTTCATACACCCCGCAATGTTAATCTAGCGACTTGAATAATCATACTTGATGATAAAACGTTGGTAGCTGCGGTTTGTTCGAAACCTTAGAAGCTACGTAAAATGAAATTTTGCATAAACCGATTAGAGGCGTCTAACTTGGTTTTGCAGGATGGTTTGCATGTGCATGTGATGTGGTATAGCAGTGCTCATATTAATTTGATTATGTATGAGATGACTATATAATGTAAAATTAACATGACCTGCGTGTCATGATTCAGCATGATGGCTGGAGCCATATGATTGTCACTTTAATGACCTGCGTGTCAACCTTGAGTATTGCACTTATTTTATTAGCTATAGAGATAACAATATTATCTGGTGCATCGACAAGGTGGTAGCAAACTTCGCGAAGGTGAACACCGACGCGAATGCCGAAGACGAAGAAATACAAGACTTCTCCGTCAGAAAGGGCTATACCATATTATGCTATTATGAATTGCCTGAGATGTTTATCCCTTTGATGCACCCTTCTTTATTGCGCGGTAGTCGCTTTTATTAGGGTGATCTCTCACAAAAATATCAAGTAGTTAGTGTTCTCCCAAGTGTAGCACCGTCACGGCACCTATCTCTTCGGGGTATCACATGGATGCATGGGTACGAACGATTAGAGAAGTGTGAGGCGGGTGAGTTGAGACCTCGCAGCGAGATCACTTGGTTGTCTTGACGTTCAGGCATGAAAGTCATGAGCTCAGAACACATGCATCGAAAGATGAACAAGAGTCACATAGAGATGTGATTGGCAAGTTGGCCTACCGATTGCAATTCTCGTCACTTGAGATGGATGCATCCTTGGCGTTGAATTGTAATATGGGTCTTGAATCACTCACAATCAATTATGAGAGATATTGATTTGAGTGGGAGCGCACTTTAGAATTAATTCTTTTAATTCATAGTGTAATTAATTATGGACTTTGTCTAAAAGTAAAATTTGCATAATAGTTGTAGAATAATGGCTCGCGTTTCCACCTTCCCTATTAAAATTGAATAAAGTTGTTAAATATCTGGTTAAAATTTTACGGTTGGTAACGTAATTTGAGGATTGTCCTCAAGAGTGCCGAGAAGGATTTTGTCCTATCGCATGCTTTCGGTATCCTCCCGCTAAATGCTATGGATGATGTGACTCTCGTCCTTCGATCCAAAAGCTAGAATTCCGTTACGGTCAAGTGCAATATGTTTGCTTCCATGAAACCCGAACTTCAAAAGTTTGGGATAGCTATGTGATATTCATGGAACTGAAAATCATTTTTCAGACACAAACAAAGGCTAAAAGATATGTGATATCCAAAGTAATGTTTGTTCGCAAAGTATTAGTAAAGTGTTTACTGGGCATTTGACTGTTAGGAGAGCGATCCAGAAGAACGCCTGTCATGTGATGATAGTGAATAATACAACCGCTTAAAGAGAAAGGGAATGTCCGAAGGGTGTTAGTGAGACTTTCACACCTTGGAAGTCCGGGGCTAACGCCACTCTTAAAGTTGGATATTTCTTCTGATAGTAGGAGAAATACTGAAAGTTAAACTATTAGAAGTATAAAGGCAAAAAGAGAGAAGACTGGAATATCCAGCTCATGTATGAAAGTCATACAAGTTATTGATGTATGGAAGGCTGGTCAAAGAAATAGTTCTTGGGAATTATGATTAAACATGTTAATCACTGATTCTTGGGTATTGTGAGTTTATCACAGAGATACCCGCTCGATTGCACTCTGTTGCGACTCGATGCAAGAACTACTTTGGCCTGAAAGACTAGCCAGGAATGAGGTTTAAATACATGTTGGGAACTTAGTAAAAGTTACTATACCTTCCATCGGTGTATTACCTATGTATTTATTTTCATAATTCATTATAGAGTTTTACACACTCTAGCCCATTGCATAAGGTATCTTGCAAGAAGGTTGTTCATAAGAGAACTTTTGATGTTCGGTGTTATGAATAACATAAGGGCCATACTTTCATTATGAATGAGATGTATGTTATGAATATTGATAATAATACTTTACCTCTGTATTTACTTTCATAAATCATTTTAGAGTTTTATACACTCTAGCCCATTTGCATAATGTTTGTTGCAAGGGTGTTGTTCATAAAAGAACAATTGTTGTTCAGGATTATGAATAACATAAGGGCCATACTTCCATCATCGATGGAACGTATGTTATGAATATTGATGGTAATATGATACATCCATAACACTGACGCTAAATGTCGCAAGACTAAGAGAATACCACACATGTGTGGCACTGCATTTGGTCACATTGGAGAAACCCGCATGGAGAAATTCCATAATGATGGATTTTGAAGTCGTTTGATTACGAATCATCTAACACTTGCAACTTTTCTCCGAAGAGTGAAGTGACTGAAATACCGTTCACAGGCCATAAGGAACGAGCAATGAACTTATTGGTGATCATACATTTTGATGTATGTAGTCCGATAAATGTTGTTGAAAACAGTGGATTTGTCTATCTTCAAAAATGACTCAAGTAGATATATGGATATTTGCTTGATGAGACGTAAGTCTGGATCTTTTGAAATCATTCGAAAGGTTTTCAACATGAAGTAGAAATTATTGTAACAAGAAAGATTATGTTTCTGCAAACTAGATTGCAGAAAGGAATATTTGAGTTACAAGTTTAGCGAATGTCTGATGAGTTGTGAAAAGTGTTTCATAACTTACACCTCACGGAACACCACTGTGAGTGGGATGTCCGTGAAGATGTATTCAAACCATTTATGACATGGTAAGATCAAAGATGACATAAATCAATTTGCCATTATCCCTTTTAAAAGTAATGCTTTAGAGACTGCGGCTTTTACACTGAAAAGAGCACCATCAGGTCTGTTGAAATGACACCATGGTATGGTATGCCCAACCATGTTACATCTTTTCTTAAACATTTGGAATATGGGGCTTGTGTAAAAGGTTACAAACCTATTCCAAATCAGACAAGAGCTACTTTGTAAGTTATCCCAAGATGTTGGGTATTCCCTCACCACAATACCGAGGCAACAGGTTTTGCCACAAAACGGTATGCTTTTAAAGAGAATGGTTCTTGCAAAAAGGTGAGTGGGAGGACAGTGCAACTCGACGAGATAACAATATCTTCGTCATCAGATCAAAGGAAAGGAACCTTGGAAGTGATTTCAGAGTTTCCTACTGCGACTAATACGGAAGCCTCTACATGAGATGTAGGGACTTCGATCGAACTTGCAGATGAACGACGTAGGCAAAACTCGTGCAAACCTCTCAGGTGCGCAAACAAGATATTGTTGTTAGACAACAGTATACCTACGATACACAAGGAAGCGTTGATGGGCCCTGACTCCGGAATTGGCTAAATGCCAATACAATCTGAGATAGTTTCCATATAAGTGATTGAAGATTAAAATCTTGATACACCTTTCAGAAGACTTAGAGTCTAACGAATATTTATGGAACTGTAAACTGATGTGGATAAAATGTTTTATCCATAAAGCTCGACTTGTTGCAATAACAAGTTCAAGGAGTTGACTACGATGAGATTGTCTCACCGTAGCGATGCTAAAAGTTGGTTCGGGTTGAACTAGCAATTAATACATATTTCAAAATGAGATATGAAACATGGATGCCAAAAGGATTTCCATCTGATGGAAATACAACCTAGGACTTGTATGTGATACAGTCCAAAGTATTTTGTCGATCCAGAGGATGCTAGTAAGTATGCAAACTTCAGAGTTCCATCGATGGACAGAAGAGAGCAAAAGGGAGTTGGAATCTTCAATTTTGATGAAACAGTCAAAGGAGTTTGATTTCATCAATGGATAACGAAGATGCTTGTGGTTTCAAGAAAGTAAGTGGGAGCATAATAATATTTCTGAAAACCTTGTGTGCTTGACACATTGTTGATTGGAAATATAAATTTCTTGACACAAATTAGGACTTCATTGAAAATAGTTTTTCCGATGAAGTGCTTGGGCTAAGTATCCTTGATATTAGGCATATTTATCTTCAGAGATACAATTGCCTAATAGGCTAAGCCAGAAATATATATTGACAAGATGCTAAAACAGTTTAGCATAAGAACGCCAAGGAGTGATTCTTGCCGAAGTCACATGGAAAGAGTTTTGTAAGACTCGGTGTCCCAAAACACTGATGAGCAAAATACATGATGGAGATTCCACACACTTTCGTGTTTGGATTAATCATGTATTCCATGATATGTAAGACAACCAGATATGTCCGATACTCCCAAGGTGTTGCGAGTATAGATACCAAAGTGATCAAAAGTACTGATCATGGACAACAGTGAAAAACGGTCATTGAGTACTAAAGTAGCACTGATGACATGTTTTCTCGCAAGCGGAGATCATGAAGAGTTCATTGTAAAAGGTTACATCGATACAGTCTTCATCATTTCTCCATGCAATTTTTGATTTAAAGTTAAGGGTTTTGTGTAACACACAATATGGTGGCAGAGTAGTTGGAAATTGTTCCAAACAAGTTACTGTGGCAAATTCTATAACAGAGGCTAAGTATGTTGCCGCTTTCGAAGCGACAAAGAAGATGTTGAATCGTACAGTTCGTTCATGAACTTAGTGTGGTTCCAAGAAGGCTTTGGTCAATGGTACACTATTGCAGATAGTTGCTCCATAGCTCAGTCTGAGGAATCCAGGTTCGACCAGTGATTCACATACATACAAAGCCAAGTCCACACAAAATATGAATTTTGTGAAAGCGTGAAAATGCGAGGATATGCAAAGATACACACGGAGCTGAAGTTGTCAGATCCGTTGGACATCAGGCTATACCACAAGCGAAGCATTTTTTTACACCGGTATGCCATAGGTGTAAAGTGCATTAGCATTGACTAGATTATTGACTCTAGTGCAAGTGGGAGTCTGTAGGAGATATGCCCTAGAGGTAATAATAAATGTTATTATTTATCTCCATGTTTGTAGTTATGTTTATGTTCCATGCTATAACTGCTATGGTTCTCGAGTCTGCAATAACCACGAGGCTCGGAGGAAGACTCATATGCACGTGTGGAATAATAAACGGTAAAAAGTATTCCTAGTCTGGCCTCTAAGACTAGCTCAAGTGTTTCATGATGGTTCTGTTTTCCTGATCATGGGCATGACTATGCCGGCAACTTTGAGGGCACAATGTTAGGAGAACACTTGTGTTGAATCGACTCGATTGATGTTATGCTATGAGATTCATTCATCACAAGTTAATGGTTAATAACACAGAGAAGTTAACGTTTGCATAATTCCTTAGACCATGAGAGTGTCGAGTTTCTTCATGCTTGCTTCATGAACTTTGGGGTTTGTTAAACGTCATCCGTAAATGGGTGGCTATTACGGCGGCTTACGGGTTCATGGAAAAGTATGTCAAGTAACTTGATAGCTCAAGATTGGGATTTGCTCCTCCGACGATGGAGATATATCTCTGGGCCCTCTCGGTGTTACGGTATCCATCATCGTCTGGCCAGACACAATGTGATTTGATCACAGGGATGCCGGAACACGGAAACGAGAAAAGAGAACAATACCGGTAACGAGGTAACTGGCATTGTGGACAAGTGTTGATCCACGGGGATGCCGATGATTCTCACCTCGGGTATTTGTAACATATCGCGAAGCAACAGGAATAGCACACGGCAACTGGAGGTTCACTCGAATATTCATTCGTGTGGGTATAGGGGTCAATATGGGTGTCCACGGCTCCGATGTTGATCATTGATCGGAAAGAGTTCCGGTCATGTCTATACTTCACCGAACCTATAGGGTCACACGCTTAAGGGTCATCTATCTGCTGAATACTAGACATGGAGTCTGAGAGAAAGTCACCGGAAAAGTTTCGGAGACAGCGGAAAAGTTCCGGAGAGAGAGCACCGGAATAGTTTCGGTAAAACTGAAAAGTTGTTTCAGGGTATACCATTAAGTCAAAATGGTTTCGGCACACGCCTTGAAATTCTTGGAGGGTGCCATAATTGGTCTGGGAACTTTTGGGATTTTTCGGAGAAAAAAACCGGAAATGTTCCGGAGCTGTCGGAACCGCTTTGTTTGCTTTTCGCAGATGAAAATCACTAATCCGGAATTGTTTCAGAACGCGTCCAAAATCATTTGTGTGGGTACTGGAATTATTCTAAGACCCACAGAAATATTTTCGGATTAAACGGTCGCGGAAAAATGTTTCCGTGAATAGTGAAAGTGCTTTTTGGGTGTCTTCTTGGAGAAGCTACCTTGAGGGCCTTTTGGTATTTTTCCCCTTAGCTTCTTGGAGAAGCTACCCTTGGGCTTGGCCTATAAATAGGGGTGGAGGGGGCTGCCTAAAGACACACTCTTTCTCAACATACACAAGCCATGCATGATCTGGCCTTCTTCTCTCCCTCCCCGCGAAATAGTTTCGTAGAGCCGAAAGGCTGTCTAGGTTCCGGTGGGAACTAGTTCTGGACGGCGAAGCCCTGCCGGATAGATGACACCGTATGTGTGCAACCCCGTAGAGAGGTCGTAGGTTCGATCTTTTTGCCCGAGGGGCTGTTCGAGGGTCCTCCCGAAGGGCTGTCCGAGTTACTGTCCGAGTTTCGGGGGTCCTCCCGGAGGGCTGTCCGAGTGACCCGCCCGAAGGGCTGTCCGAGAGGCCTCCTGGAGGGCTGTCCGAGGATCCGTCCGGTGGGACTATCCGAAAGACTGTCCAGAGGCCTCCCGGAGGGCTGTCCGAGGATCCGTCCGGTGGGACTATCCGAGGGACTGTCCCGAGGCCTCCCGAAGGGCTGCCCGGAGATCCGTCCGGTGAGCTGACGAGGGAGTACATCCTCGCGGTTGGGAGGTTGTAAAATCCTAGCTGCGGGGATCTGCACCGCCGATCGTCATCGACTCTACTTCCGCTGCGCTACGAGTCGGTAACGAAAAGATCAAACCTTGTATGCAGTCTCCATAGTGGTCCTGGGCTGGTGCGTAGGTCGGAAATTTTTTGTTTTCTGCTGCGTTCCCCTACATAAGGCACTTAAAGAAACTCCATGCTGATGGACTTTTGGAATCTCTTGATTATGAATCATTTGAGACATGTGAACCATGCCTCATGGGCAAGATGACTAAAACTCCGTTCTCCGGAACAATGGAGTGAGCTAGTGACTTATTGGAAATAATACATACCGATGTATGCGGTCCGATGAGTGTTGAAGCACGCGGTGGATATCCTTATTTTCTTACCTTCACAGATGATTTGAGTAGATATGGGTATATTTACTTAATGAAACACAAGTCTGAAACATTTGAAAAGTTCAAGGAATTTCAGAGTGAAGTGGAGAATCATTGTAACAAGAAAATAAAGTTTCCACGATCTGATCGTGGAGGTGAATATTTGAGTTACGAGTTTGGTATGCATTTAAGACAATGTGGAATTGTTTCACAGCTCACGCCACCTGGAACACCACAGCGTAATGGTGTGTCCGAACGTTGTAATCGTACTCTATTGGATATGGTGCGTTCTATGATATCTCTTACCGATTTGCCACTATCGTTTTGGGGTTATGCATTAGAGACAGCCGCATTCACTTTAAATAGGGCACCGTCTAAATCCATTGAGACGACACCGTATGAGTTGTGGTTTGGCAAGAAACCTAAGCTGTCGTTTCTTAAAGTTTGGGGATGCGATGCTTATGTCAAGAGGCTTCAGCTTGATAAGCTCGAACCCAAAGCGGAGAAGTGCATCTTAATAGGATACCCTAAAGAGACCATTGGGTATACCTTCTACCACAGATCCGAGGGCAAGATCTTTGTTGCCAAGAATGGGTCCTTTCTAGAAAAGGAGTTTTCTCTCGAAAGAAGTGAGTGGGAGGAAAGTAGAACTTGATGAGGTAATTGTACCTTCTCTCGAATTGGAAGGTAGCACATTGTGACGCCCCCGGCCCGACCGTGCGCTAATCATACACGCAAATGCACACGATCAAGCCTAGGGACTCACTTGAAGATATCACAACACAACTCTAGACACAAATAAAATAATACAAGCTTTATATTACAAGCCAGGGGCCTCGAGGGCTCAAATACATAAGCTTGATGTCATACAAGCGTCAGCGAAAGCATCAGATATCTGAGTACAGATATAAAAGATAAACAGAATAAGTCTTAAGAAGGCGAGGCAAAACAATGACAACGATCGAAAAGGCGCAGGCCTCCTGCCTGGGAGCCTCCTAACTACTCCTGGTCGTCGGCGGTCTCCATGTCGTAGTAGGCTCCACCAGAGGGGTAGTAGTAGTCGTCGACGGTGGCAGCTGACTCCGGGGCTCCATCGTTTGGTCGCAGCAATCGGGTATGGGGGAAAAGAGTAGCAAAGCAACCGTGAGTACTCATCCAAAGTACTCGCAAGACTGACATCAGAACTATACTAGATATGCATCGGTATCAAAGGAATGGGGCTATATCTGTGGACTAACTGCAGAAATGCTGGAACAGAGGGGGAAAAACCTAGCCTATCGAAGACTAGCATCTTCACCGTCTTGCAACATTAGAAGAGTGCAGATTAGTACATAATTAAAGTAGCAAGCATGTTGTAGCGAAGCCTAGAGATCCTTCCTCGACTCACTGTGAGAAAGCGATCCCGGAGCTTCCAATTAATTAAAAGTATCCAGTTCAAGTAGTAATAGATCCGGATGCAACACTGAGCGTCCTGTTACCGTGGACATGACTATTCGAATAGATAACTTCCCTGCAGGGGTGCACTACTGTTACCCAGCACGCTCGATTACATCTGGCCGGACACACTTGCTGGGTAATGCCCGGCCTCGGGTAATCGACACGACGTAGTCCTACCTAGGCTCAGCAGAGAGGTCCCCGCCGGTCTACATCCTAAGTGCTCAGGGGTCTTGGGCTCATCGCCCTTTGCACTCCGGGTCGTTGTGTGCAGGGTTAGATCCAGGCACAACCTCTGTCATGGATGGCGTCGATCCTGCCGTGCCACAATGCTGAACTGGACGTCTGACAAAGCTTTTGGCTGATACATACGGCGTAGAGGGTCCCATAAACCATTATCCCACGTGGTGGTAGTGCGTATAGGGCCAACGACCCACTCAAATCAATACCCAAATCCGTTAGCGAATTATTAGGAGCTCGCGGTGACGATCAGTACTCCTGTCGTCCTGTCTCATGGAAGTGCAACAAGGGCCAGGCCCATCCCTCTCTAGGGCGGTCTCTACCTGCCCGGCCGCGCCTCATATTTATCTCGCGGGTACCCTCACGGTCAACCCGACTTCACATCTCTCACGGGTACCCCTCGGGGTCGACCCGACTTTATTCAGTAAATGTAGTAAAATCCCAGTAACTGTGTGTTCAGAACAACAAGGAGGAATCCGAGGAATCACCCTCGTTGGAATCCTACCCGATGTAGTCCGTCAAGGAGAACCAGGAGGAATCACCCTCGATGGTCCACACTTGAGGGGTTGCACGACAGAAGCTTCACCGGAGGTGGAGGAAGAGGAATCACCCTCGGTAATCCACGTCCGGATAGCTATTCTACAGAGGCATCATCGGAAGTGAGATAAGAGGTATCACCCTCGGCACTCGATGCCAGCTCTGCAGAGACGAGCAACTTAGGGGGTGTGCGGTGATGTGCTGTTCTCAACCCGATCGATCACACTGATCGGGGCACAGATACTAAAGCGGGGCAACTACAGCAAGGGAGAGGGGCCACAGACGGTTTACCATCCAACCTATACTAAGCATGTAGGATATCAGGCAGGTACCAATAACAGGTTACAAAACCAGGCTATGCACCAGAATAGGATAAAACAATAGCAGCAGCAAATTCTAATGCAAGCAGGAGGAAGAGAGAATAGGTGATATAAGCATGCGTCAAGGGGGTTTGCTTGCCTGGTTGCTCTGCGGCAAAAGAGGGGTCTTCGACGGTGTAGCAGTCCTGCGGGGCGGCGTCGGTCTCGGTGTCTAACGGAAGAGAAGGAGGGGGAGGAAACAATAAATTCACGGCAAAAATGCAACAGCGATGTATGGCATGCCTAAATGATATGCAGATGTGATATATTGCCTATTTAAATGTTTTAGTTAATTTAGGAGTTTATTTGGATTTATTTTATTGAAGTTATGCACTATTCATTTATCGAATCCGGGCAAAAAGTTCCATGTTCACCTAGATAGGAGTGAAGGTCAAGCATTTTGACCACATATTCGGATTCTTCATATTTTTCTGATCATTTTTCATATATAAATTATTTTCATCCGAGTTACGGTTTAATTTATATGATTTTTCAAAGTTTTAATGAATTTCTGGAATTATTTTAATTAATTAAATTAGAATTATCCGAAACAGTAAATGATGACGTCAGCATAACGTCACGATGACGTCAGCAGTCAACTGACCAGTTGACTGGTCAACCTGACAGGTGGGGTCCACCTGTCATAGACTAGACTAATTAACCAGTAGTTTAAATTAACTAATTAAACTAATTAATTAGAGGGACCCACTATCAGTGACTGTAAATAATTAATAGATTAAGTTTAATTAGTTATTTAGTTAATTAACGCATGGGGCCCAGTGGTCAGTGGTTGACCAGTTGACTGGTCAACTGGGGCCCACCGGTCAGTGACTGGGCGTGCCCAGTCAGCAGGTTGACTGAGTCAACAGGGCCCAGTGGTCCCACATGTCAGTCTCGATTTAGTTTAACTGTGATTTAATTTATCTAATCAACTAATTTAGACAGTGGGCCCAACCTGTCAGTGGGTATACTAATTAACAGATTTAGTTAGTTTAATTAAACCGCTACAATAGCGGGCCCACGTGTCTGTGAGTGTTAGGGTGGGGGTTAGCTGTTAATTAACTGACGCGCGGGACCCACCGGAGTTAGCACGCCGGCGCACGGTGGCGCGGCTCCGGTGACACAGACGACGGCGGAGAGGCTCGGGTTCGTCGCACAGGCGACCAAATCGAGCGCCGTGAGCACCTACGAGATGCGGCAGCTCGCGCGCGTCCAGCACGTCAAATGGCAGCGGCTGGGGAGGTCGGGAACGGCGGGTGCGACGACGGCCGACGGCGACTGCGGGCGGAGCTAGTACCAGGCGGCGTTACAGGGCACGGGAAGAAGAGGGGGAAGGTCACGGAGGACCGGGAGCTCACAGCAGAGCCGGTCGTGGAGGGCAGCGGGCTCGGGGAGGCCTGCCGGAGCGAGACGAGGCAGCGGAGCTCCGGCGGGGCAGAGGAGGAAGACGATGGCGTTGCGTGCGCTCCGGCGGTTTCCGGCCTAGCCTAGCGGCACCGCAGGTCGTAGCGGTCGACGGCGAGCACCGTGGACTTGGCGGCGAGGCGGAAGGCGGTCGGAGGTCGCGGTGGGCGACGGCGGACAGCGACGGAGATGCTCGGGCGAGGCGGATCTGGCGAGGCAGAGAGCGGGCGAGGGGAAGAAGAGAGAGGGAGAGGCCAGGGGAGGCGGGGAGGAGATGAGGAGGCGACGAGGACGACGGGGACGAGGACAAGGCGGCGACGGCGTCGGGCGGCGGGGCGGCGCCCGATCCAGGAGGGGGAGGCGAGGGGAGAGGGGATCGGGAGAGGGGAGTGGGGGTTAGGGTGTCAGGGCTGGTGTGGGGGGGGGGTTAGGTCATGTAGGCCGTGGTTGGGCCGGCCTGGTCGGCCTGGTGGCCAGCTGGGCCAAGAGGCCCAACAGGGGGGGGGGCTTTTCTTTTATTTTATTTTTTTGTTTTCTTTTTTGTTTTGTCTTTTCTTTCTACTCCAAATGACTTTTGTAAAATAGGAGGCTTGCCCAAATAAATACTATGCATTATCTACCACTGCCAGAAATTGGTTTGGAGATAATACGATTTCATTTGCATTTCTAATTAAATAAAATGGTATTAAATATTGCTGTTTGGTTTTGTTTTTAGGATGTTAGGGTCATTTAACTAATTCAATTAATGTTGATTATATTTTTATAATTGCCTCTGGATTATTTGCAATATTATGAACATTTTAGTTATTCAAATTTGAACAACTTTTATTTTCAATTTATATTTGAATTTTGAATTTGAGGTTAGATTATTTTCTAAATGCAATTTAATTAAGATGATCATGATGACATGGCAATCTAATTAGCTTAATGACAGGGTTAGGATCTGGGGATGTTACAAATCCCCCCCCCCCACTACAAGAAATCTCGTCCCGAGATTTAAGAGGTGGAGGTAAGGGGAATCTTCGGGATCAAGGATATACAGGAGAGTCAGGTTTCGATCCTGTGGAACTGTGGTGAGTGTGGATTAAGAGTAGAATGGGCGGTGACATCTTACACGGTCACGACAACAAGGCGTGCCCGAGGAAAGTCTGTCAGCTATGTCGGCAACAACGTCGGTACCAAGGGCGGGGAACGAAGAGAACCATTTTCCTGCTCGTTAAAACGAGGCAGACCAATAGGCAAGGTTCTCGTCCATCGGTGGTTACCGAAATGCCATCAACAACTAGTGACAAGGTTTTATTTGGGGGTGTGGACTTAAGCAGGGAATTATCACTGCTCGGATAAAGGATAGATTGTAAGAAAGGTTAAACAGACCAATGAAAGGAAAAAGTGATGATCAGATTAAACAGACCTATTGAAAGGAATAATTGCGGACAATCCAGCTCTCCGGGTGAATGTGAGCACGAGATCCTAATGTTAGAGTTAGCAAAATCTTTTAACCCGAAAGGATGAGAAATTCAGAGTCCCAGAGTATGGAAGAGGAATAAAAGATCCTAATCCCATCCATGTGCAACGTGGGCCCGTAAGTCACTCAGCACTGTTAGTAAAACAATTTTTTGAAAGACTAGACTCAACTTCGACCAAGGAATCGGAAGGGGGCTTCCTACAGGCAGTTGGCTCTGATGCCAACCTGTGACGCCCCCGGCCCGACCGTGCGCTAATCATACACGCAAATGCACACGATCAAGCCTTGGGACTCACTTGAAGATATCACAACACAACTCTAGACACAAATAAAATAATACAAGCTTTATATTACAAGCCAGGGGCCTCGAGGGCTCGAATACATAAGCTTGATGTCATACAAGCGTCAGCGAAAGCATCAGATATCTGAGTACAGATATAAAAGATAAACAGAATAAGCCTTAAGAAGGCGAGGTAAAACAACGACAACGATCGAAAAGGCGCAGGCCTCCTGCCTGGGAGCCTCCTAACTACTCCTGGTCATCGGCGGTCTCCATGTAGTAGTAGGCTCCACCAGAGGGGTAGTAGTAGTCGTCGACGGTGGCAGCTGACTCCGGGGCTCCATCGTTTGGTCGCAGCAATCGGGTATGGGGGAAAAGAGTAGCAAAGCAACCGTGAGTACTCATCCAAAGTACTCGCAAGACTGACATCAGAACTATACTAGATATGCATCGGTATCAAAGGAATGGGGCTATATCTGTGGACTAACTGCAGAAATGCTGGAACAGAGGGGGAAAAGCCTAGCCTATCGAAGACTAGCATCTTCAGCGTCTTGCAGCATTAGAAGAGCGCAGATTAGTACATAATTAAAGTAGCAAGCATGTTGTAGCGAAGCCTAGAGATCCTTCCTCGACTCACTGCGAGAAAGCAATCCCGGAGCTTCCAATTAATTAAAAGTATCCAGTTCAAGTAGTAATAGATCGGGATACAACACTGAGCGTCCTGTTACCGTGGACACGGCTATTTGTAAGTGCATCAAGTGCCCCCTTAGTGGTTTTGGAGTATTGAAGACAAATAGGTTGAGGAACTAATGTGTTTGTGAGTATACACAGGAGACAGAGTCCCTGAAGATTTGGTTTAACACATGGAAGACGACCCCTAAAAGTTGATTTCTTCAAGTGAAGAATTTGATGATGAACTTGGTACGGCCTTTGAAGAAATTGATGTGAAGACTTTGAAGCTTGAAGACTTTGGTTTTCGTAGTTTCTTTTCTTCTTATTTAAGTCATAGGAAAAACCGTACTGTTAAAGGGGGTCTAGGTGAAACATATTTCACATTTCCAAAGTGATGCTCAAACCTTCTCAAACTTACTAAAACCCATACACAAGCCGCTTCGAGTGAAGCCTTTGGAAATCTCCAGCATAGCTGACGCATTTGCTAGCGACAGTGACGAAGTTCATCTGGTCGCTGACGAATTTGGTCAGGCTGAGGAGTTAGGAGTTCGCCAGTGCGATCTGCCTAGAAGTGAGGAAATTGAGTGCCCCGACGAATTTGAGAGTTCAAATTCCGACCGTTGCTGCGCCGCGTGCCAGTTGTCGAGTGGATCCTTATCCTGACAACGGTCGAATCAGTCGAGGGCATTTATGACATTTTATGTCGGGTTGCCCCCTGGCTATAAATAGCCGCCCCCAACCAGTTGTTGGTTGGCTGCTCCGAGAGAACTTGACACTTGTCATTTGAGAGCAACCCTTCCTCTGACGACTTTGTGAGAACCCAAGTGAGGAAAAACCCAACCAGAGCCAAAGTGATTGAGCATCACTAAAGAGATTGATCTGTGTGATCCGACGCTTGTTACCTTTGAGGACTGTCATTCCTCCAGACGGTTAGGCGTCATGTTCTGAGCACCCAAGAGTAATTGTGGCGTGCCGGTGAACAAGTCTGTGAAGGTTTCGGAAGTCTACCTTGAAGACTTACCACGAGTGATTGGGCGAGGTCTAAGTGATCTTAGCTCAAGAGGAATACGGTGAGGACTAAGTGTCCTCTGAGTTGCGACTCAGCCGCCTCAACCAGACATACAGTTGATGCAGCAACTGGAACTGGTCTACCAAATATCATTGTCTTCACCAAGCCAACCTGGTTTCAAATTCCTCACCCTCTCTTACATTATTCCGCTGCTGAAGAATTTGAGATCTGTGCGCTGACGAATTTGAACTGAAGCATTTGATCATGTTATCTTTTATTTCCTCAGTTCATATTCTTCATGCTTGTATGAGTGTATGATTGCATGTTCTTCATTGTTATGTATCCTGCTCGCATGTACTCTGATTCTGTGATGTCTTAGTTTCCCTTGCGTTTCTATTACTTCACTCTGTTCTTCGTCAAATTCATCAGAGTTTGACGAATTTCTAAAAATCTCCCATTCACCCCCCTCTGGGAGTTTACCTGTGCTTTCACTATTCTAATAGATAACTTCCCTGCAGGGGTGCACTACTGTTACCCAGCACGCTCGATTACATCTGGCCGGACACACTTGCTGGGTAATGCCCGGCCTCGGGTAATCGACACGACGTAGTCCTACCTAGGCACAGCAGAGAGGTCCCCGCCGGTCTACATCCTAAGTGCGCAGGGGTCTTGGGCCCATCGCCCTTTGCACTCCGGGTCGTTGTGTGCAGGGTTAGATCCAGGCACCACCTCTGTCATGGATGGCGCCGATCCTGCCGTGCCACAATGCTGAACTGGACGTCTGACAAAGCTTTCGGCTGATACATACAGCGTAGAGGGTCCCATAAACCATTATCCCACGTGGTGGTAGTGCGTATAGGGCCAACGACCCACTCAGATCAATACCCAAATCCGTTAGCGAATTATTAGGAGCTCGCGGTGACGATTAGTACTCCTGTCGTCTCGTCTCGAGGAAGTGCAACAAGGGCCAGGCCCATCCCTCTCTAGGGCGGTCTCTGCCTGCTCGGCCGCGCCTCGTATTTATCTCGCGGGTACCCTCACGGTCAACCCGACTTCACATCTCTCGCGGGTACCCCTCGGGGTCGACCCGACTTTATTCAGTAAATGTAGTAAAATCCCAGTAACTGTGTGTTGAGTACAACAAGGAGGAATCCAAGGAATCACCCTCGTTGGAATCCTACCCGATGTAGTCCGTCAAGGAGAACCAGGAGGAATCACCCTCGATGGTCCACACTTGAGGGGTTGCACGACAGAAGCTTCACCGAAGGTGGAGGAAGAGGAATCACCCTCGGCAATCCACGTCCGGATAGCTATTCTACAGAGGCATCATCGGAAGTGAGATAAGAGGTATCACCCTCGACAGAATATAGTCTTCAGTTTCAGTATAGAACATAGTCTTCGGTTTCAGTAAAAAAATTCTGTACATGGATGTATTCAGTACTGAAACTGAAGACTATATTCTGTACCTTGGTCGATTTTTTACATCTTAAACATTGTGTACCTTGATTCATTTTAAACATTTTTACTGAAACATTCTGTACATGGATGTATTCAGTACTAGTGTAGATCGAACGGATTCTTGTTCAGTACTAGTGTACGGCAAACTGATCAATATTCCTATAATAGTGTACGCAGTACTTGGATGTATTCGTGTGTGCACTATTGTGTTTGGCCGTTTGATTAACTAGTTAATCTCTATAAACTTCTAATTAAGATTCTTCTGTTGCATGTTTTTGGTGCAAAGAATTTTAATTAGTTACTGGTTACTCTAATTTTAAATATTTCTATTTAGGGGTCACAATATTTTTGATTTTTTACATTTTAAACATTCTGTACCTTGGTTCATTTGTACTGAAACTGAAGACTATGTTCTATACAGTTCAGAAACTTGGTTGTTTTGTATTATGTACAGTTTGCAGGCTTCTCAAGATGAAGCACAAGTCTCAGCTGTGGCAAACACTGAAAATGTGAACTCAGCTAGTACCCCAGCATCTGATGCTCAGGCCACTCCAATAACTGAAGCTACTCCATCTCAAGTTGCTGCTGCTGGTACAACAAGCAGAGTTGGTACTAAGAGGAAGCTCACATCAGCAGTATGGAATGAGATGGAAAAGAAACTTGTTGATGGATTATGGAAAGCTGAGTGCAATTATTGTCACACAAAACTTAGTGCTCTTGGTACACATGGCACCAAACACTTGCATTCTCATTTGGCCTCCTGTCCTGCTAGGCATGCACCTATGGGTCCAAAGCAACAAAAATTAAAGTTGACAACGGTTGAAGGTGGAAAAGTAAATGTTGAAAATTACACTTTTGATCAAGAGAAGGCTAGGAGAGAGCTTGCTCTAATGATCTGCGAACATGAGTACCCTTTATCTATGGTGGATCACCATGGTTTTCGTCGATTTTGTTCTTATCTGCAACCATTGTTCAAGATGGTCAGCAGAAATACTATTAGGAATGACATTATAGCTATGCATTCTGCTCAGAAAGAGAAGATGGTGAATTTCTTTGCAAGCTTCAAACACCGAGTGGCTGTCACTACAGATTTGTGGACAGCAGGCTATCAAAAGAGAGGTTACATGGCTGTTACGGCACACTACATAGATGATTCTTGAAACCTGAAGAGCTTTCTTATAAGGTAAAATTATAAATATTCCAGAATTCTAATTATTGCCATGGTTATGTAGCCACTCATGATTTATTTATGTTTTATGGTGTCAGGTTTGCTTATGTGCCGTGTCCACATACAGCTGAGGTCATATGTGAAGCCTTGTATGAGTGTCTTGTTGAGTGGCACCTAGAGAGGAAGATTTCCACTGTCACTTTGGACAACTGCACATCTAATGAGAAAGCTATGACTATATTGCCAGATAAGTTGGATACTAGGTCTCTTATGTTAGAAGGCCAATTTCTGCACATGCGTTGTGCTGCTCACATATTAAACCTGATTGTGAAAGATGGAATGAGTGTCTTAGAGGAAGGTGTAGAGAGAGTACATGATAGTGTTGCATTTTGGTCAGCAACACCTAAAAGACATGAGAAGTTTGAAAAGATGGCAAAAACATTGAACATAGAGTATAACAAAAGGTTAAATCTTGACTGTAAGACTAGATGGAATTCAACTTACCTTATGATAAGCATTGCGCTACAATACATAGAGATATTTGAAAAATTGAAGGCACGTGAAAAGAAATTTGATTGCTGCCCAACCAAAGATGATTGGAAGTTTGCAAAGGAAATGTGTGATAGGTTGAAGCTCTTCTTTGATATCACTGAGTCATTTTCGGGAACTAAGTATGTAACAGCAAATATCTTTTTCCCTAAAGTAGTTACCATTCGTTTGGCCATAAGGAAATGGGGTAATAGTGAAAATGAGCTTATACAAAAAATGTCTGAGGAAATGAAGGATAAATTTGAGAAGTATTGGAAAGATATACATGGTCTTATGGCAGTTGCAACAGTCCTTGATCCAAGGTACAAACTTCATATTCTCAATGCTCTTTATGGTCCTCTCTACGGAAGACATCATGCATCCAAAGAAATAGAGAAAGTGAGGAAGTTAATGTTTGACTTGGTAAAGCAATACCAAGATGAAGCAGAAGGTGAGGACACATGGGATGCTTCTGCTACTTCAATCCCAACTGGAGAAGAGGATGAAGCCATGAAACTCTTGGATCTTTACATGTCCAATCGTGTCGTTATGCCTTCTTCTTCTTCTTCAGCCCATACAGAATTGGAATTATATTTGGAAGAAGCTGCTCTGCCTAGAACACAAGACTTGGACATCATTGATTGGTGGAAGGTTGGGGGCGTCAAGTATCCTACCTTACAGAAACTTGCTCCTGATATATTGCCTATTCCTATAACATCCGTGGCTTCAGAATGTGCATTCAGTACTAGTGGTAGAGTACTTAGTGCACATCGTAGCAGACTTACTCCTAATGTGGCTGAAGCTCTGATGTGCATGCAAGCTTGGTCTCGTGCTGATCTATTAGGTACTAAATGTTTGCACTTGCATCTTATTCTTATTTTCCAAATACCTTACTGTTTACATACTAATTGTTGGTTATTCCATTAGGTGGTTGGAATTCCACTCTCTTTGCAACATTTCAAAGTGTTCTTGAGGATAATGAAGAAGAGATGGTAAATACTTTTGTTGCAACCTTACTGTTTGCACTTTAAGATTTTGCTCTTAAATTGTAAGATTATCGCTGCATAATTAAACCATATTCTTTTGGTCTGTATTGTGTGAAGGATGAATCTACTTCAATTATCACTCAAGAATGAAGACTTGGAGCTACTGGTTGGCGGCTGCGATAGAAAGCACACTTGTTATTTAATAAAATCATGTTTCAAGACTTGGAGATGTACTTTGTTTTACATAATTTTGCACTGCTATTATTGGCTACTCATGTAATAAGGTTATTTACTGCTGCGTGTGATTGTCAGACCATTGGTTTTGTGAACATAGTCATATTATTACTTATGTGTGTGATTTTCATTTGTCAGCTTGTTAACTGTGAATTAAGATAATTGTTTTTTTGCTGAATTTTCTATTGGTGATGGTATAATATGCCTATTGTTGAGCTGCCCGATGGGTACCCATCGGGTATGGGTACCCAATGGGTATGGGTATGGGCAGGGTTTTGTGCCCGTGGGCATGGGTATGGGTGTGGTTTTGTGCCCATGAGCAACATGGGCATGGGTATGGGATTATTGTACCCGCCCTATACCCTACCCATTGCCATCCTTAGACCTAAGCATGCACCCAAGGACACACATATGATTTTTCAACCCATTTTGTTGCACCGGAGCATGTGCATGTAGTTCAAATTTGAATTATGCACATAAAATGCCTAGAAAACTCAGTTAATGTATAAAAATGTCCAAATTCCAAAATTTAACACGACACTCGTATAGTTTTATGTTCACTGCAGACAAATGTTCTAGCAATTCAAACACCGTCCTTTGCCGCTATGACCCCATTCCGTATTTCAAATCAAGACGAAAAATCAAGTACATCACACACAGTTTATTATCACCAACCATGTGAGATGCAGGACGAAATATCTTGGTGCACCGTCATATATGGCTTACGTGAGAAGGTTCGTTGGCTACAGTCCACAGCTAGCGCATCAAGTAAACTAGCCCCCCAAATATCATTTCATTGTTCAATCGTCACCGGTCAAAGATGGGGATGTGGACCCGCGTCGTGAGGGCAACTTCGGCGGCTCACTCCGGCGAGAGCGCGGCCGCAACCTTCATGAGCGTGCTCACAACCTGCTTGAGCGCAGCCGCAATCTGCGACCGGGCGGCTAAGGCAACCGACACGGCCGCTACTGCGGCTGAGATGGCGGCAGCAACATCTGCGACGGGGATAGCAAATGGCGAGAGTGGGACAACAGCTGTCCATTCCGCAGCGGCCGCCTTAGCCCTGATGGAGGCCGCCCGCGCCCATGTCGAGGCCGCCCACGCCCAGCTCCTGGCGGTCACCGCACAAATCACATGAAGCTTCTTCGATAACGGTCGACAACCCATGGCCAAAGAGTTGGCAATCGCCGAGAGCGTTCGAGCAGCCGTCCGTTCGTTCGCGGCATACATTGCCGCGATGGAGCCCGTCCAAGCCCAGACCGCGTCCGCCCATGCCCAGCTCGTGGTGGCATTTTCCGAAGAGATGGCGGACGCGGATGGTGAGATGCTTGCCGAGTATGGTGCGATGGATGCCATGGAGCCCCTTCCCTAGGAGATCGTCGGGCATGAGCTGGACATGGAGGAGGCGGCGGAGATCGACGAGCGCCAGACGGAGTAGTAGTCTTTGTTTAGAGCGCCGGTCTTTTGTTAGAGTAATGTTTAGGTCAGCTAGCTCTGTTTAATTACTGAACTTGGTCGATTAAGAAGTGTGGGTGTGCTGTAGGCTCTTTTGTGTACCCAAATTATTCAATGACGTGGATGACCACTGTAACCAGGGAAATTCGAACCAAAATTTGCACGTTCAAACTCATCACACATGGGGTAAGCCATAGGAATCGTTTGTGATGTTCAGATATCGTACACAGTGCTGAATAAGGGACTGTGTCTGATGACACTTCGCGCGCCAGTTTTTCGCTGCACGGAGCGAAAATTTTCGGCATCCGCGGAAATATCTACCTCCCATGGCCCCCTCCTCCTTACCAAAAGCCACATTTCCCCTGTTTCCTCCTTCCATTCCAAGTTCAAACCTTCACTGCTTGCTTGCAGCGCCGCCGCCTCGCCGGCGACGAGCCTTCCTGTTGCTCGGCCTTGTCGATCTAGTCAGGTAATCCACACCCGACCCCCATCCTCCACCTTCTTCTACATCCCACATGCCCCGACCGCCGGCGCGACACCTTCCACCCAAATCACCGACCCATCCTCCAAATAAGTGCCGCCCTAAGCCATGGTGCACGCAGTATAGCCAGGAGCTCAAGGAGCATCTGGCAGCGGAGAAGCAAATCGCGGCCGCACGCGCGGATGAGGTCACGATGGCTGCCATGCGTGCCGACCCCCAGATCTTGGAGGAGCACCTTGCCGTCAAGGCCACCGTCGATGCCTCGCGCGCGGACGCCGCCACGCGGTTGGCTGCTTTAAATGACAGTTCATGGCGTTTTCTCGAGGCCACAGTCTGTGCCTTCGATGAAGACTACGAGGTGTTTTCTCAGTGTGCCCGTGCTTACCTCAACTCCAGAGCCAGCAGGTTGGTGCCCGGAGCGGCTCAGGCGACTCACCACTACGAGGAGGGCACCCACGATGTGGAGGCCTCGCCCTCTTCCAAGTCTAAGGAGCCCATCATCATCGATATCTCCAATGATGAGGAGTAGCTTGTCTTTTTAGCTCACTGCAAGGACCTATGTTCAGCTAGCTATCTACGCCGATTAAGCATGTTCGGTTTACCTGTTGCATGTGCTGCTCCTGCCTTTCCTTTACAAATTCTAGTGAATTGTCCTATGTACTCTTACTATGCAATCTGATCCTCTAGTATATATGTTCTATATATTGTGCAATGTGGTGCTGAGTTAACTATTTGGTTATTTTTTTGTCATGTTCAGTTAAATGTTTAGTTCAATTCTGCAATGTGATGCTCAATTCTTGTGGGTGCAATTTTGTATTCTCTTGCGTGTGAGAAATAATCGAATTTGGCTGTACAAAATACATGAGATACAAATACAATTGCTATATTTCCAAGTTGTTAAGCATACTAGGTTTGGTTAACTGTCTGATCTTGTAGTATGTTCTCTTGTGCAATGTGGTGCTCAGTTAACTGTTTGGTTCATTTATTGCGGTGCTTAGTTAACTATTTGGTTCAATTCTGCAATGCGATGTTCAATTGTCATGGGTACAATTTTGTATTGTTATGCACGTGAGAAATAAATCCAATTTGGCTGTACTAAATACATGAGAAACATATACAATTGCTATATTTCCTAGTTCTTAAGCATGCTTGGTTTGGATAAATGGCTTTTCCATGTGGCTCAAATTAATCTGCTGAATCTGCAATGTGTTTATTTTTCATCAACATATTTTACTGATAGTATGCTAACCCTCACTTAACCTGATCAATAACTACCTTATATGTGTTGCAGGGAAACAATGGGAGGCACTGAGGTTTACCATCGAGGTTCGCACATGCATGGTCCTTTGTCTAATAGCACAATATTGTGCAATTGCAGGAACCATTCTAGTATTTAGGTTTTTAACAATTTGGTCTTGCACATGTAGGTCCTGCTGTCAGAGGTTTTGACCCACTGTTCGACCCATTTTGCATATGGGGAAATGAGATGTCCATGAATATCAGTCAAGTCAAGAAACTAAGAAAGATTGTGAGGATCAAGAAACTAGCGACAAAAAACAACAAGATCTTTGTCTGCACAATGAAGAAGACATCAGTGAACTACAGGATGGTACTAACTCTTATACTCCCTCCGGTCCTTTTTAGTCTGCATATAAGTTTTGTCCGAAGTCAAAGTATCTCTACTTTGACCAAAGTTATAGAAAAAAAGCATCAACATTCAAACTGCAAAATCATTATTTTTAGATGCATTATGAAATACAATTTTATAGTTTACATATTTGGTATCGTGGATGTTGATATTTTTTAAAATAAATTTGGTGAAACTTTACAAAGTTTGACTTGATACAAATCTAATGCGCGGAGTAAAAAGGACCGGAGGGAGTACCTTGTTTTTTTATTCCTTTGCACCATTTCAAAATTCAGAGAAGATATTTATGCATATCTTTGTTTTCAGGCCTTTCCAAAGCAGTTCACAGATGATTACCTCTCAAACCACCTATATGGTCAAGAGGCGAGGAAGGTGTTCATACAATACCCACCGTACAATATTGAAGTCTTCCTCAAGAGTATGAAGGATGGGCGGTCAATCATCCACAGGCACTGGCCTAAAGTTGCAAGGACCTTCAACATCATTGAAGGCTCAATATTTGCCTTCCGCTTCAACAGTTTTCCAGATGAGATTCATCTGTCTATCTACCGTCTATGATGCTAATTTCCAAAGGTTTTAGATGTTGCATGTGAAACTTGGTGCTGTTGTGTAATGGGGTAGCTAGCTATATGCCTATATGGTGTGAGTGAGTGCTTAAGCTATATGATGTTGTACTCTGATGTATTTCAATTATGAAATCCTGGTTCCGTAATACAAAAATGAAATATATTGTGTGTTTATTATGAAATGTAAATTTGATTACTAAATGGATTAATAATAATAGGCCGATTAGCCTGCTTATTGGGTTTTTCTAGTGCAAACGGTTATTGAGACAACACCGTGGGCGATGATCTCAGACAACCCACACAGTTTATAGGAAGTAAATGTGTTGGATCAATGAACAATCACACACGACTTCGTTTGGACAACTGTTTGCGTTAGGCTACCTTACACAAACTTTTTCCACATAAAAAGTGTGTGTGATGGACAGCCTATGCCACACAGTTTCTTCTAGACACCGTGCGTGATGCATTCAATAACACAAACGATAAAATTATTACTATCGTCTACAATGGCAACACTATCACAAACGATGTGATTCGGAAAACTGTGTGCTTTGTATATACGAACGGAAATGTTTGTCTGGGATTCACTGTTTGGGATGTATATACGAATGGAAACGTTTATCTTGGATTCACCGTGTGGGATGTATATACGAACGGAAACGATTGGGCCAGTATAATTGTCTGCGATGGCTCACCCGATCGCACACGAGCTCTTTTTGCCCCGCGTGTGTGACCTGAGGCCCTATCGCGGACGGTTTCTGGGTCGTGTGGAAAGGACCCCCTATCGCACACACATGCAAGGTGACGGTTTAAAACTCTGTCGCTGAAAGGGGGTAAAAACCGTTTGTATAGCAGTTCGCTGTACCAGTGGACAAAGATCGGATACAAGAGATGAACTAGGGTTTGGAGATGAGATGGTGCTGGTGAAGATGTTGATGGAGATGAGTCCTCCCATGATGAGAGGAGCGTTGGTGATGACGATGGCTTCGATTTCCCCCTCCCGAAAGGGAGTATTCCCGGTGGAATCGCTCTGTCGGAGAGCAAAAGTGCTTCTGCCCAGGTTCAGCCTCAAGACGACGGCGCCTCATCCCGAAAGTCTTCTTCTGATTTTTTTTCTATGGCAAATGGCTTCAAATAGTAGAAGATGGGCTTCGGAGGCCTTCTGTAGGCCCCACACGCTCACATGGTGCGCCTCGGGGGGGGGGGGGGGGAGGGGCATGCCACCTGAGCTTGTGGGCCTATGGTGGGTCTTCTCCAGTATATTTTTCTTCTAGTACATTTTAAATATTCCAAAATAAATCTCCATAAGTTTTCAGGTCATTTGGAGCTCCGGAGAATAGCTATCTCTGTTGTAGCTCTTTTTTCAGGTCCAGAATTCCAGCTGCCAGCAAGCTCCCTCTTGTGATATAACTTGCAATTTAAGAGAGAAAAGGCATTAGAATTGCATCAAAAAGTGAAATATAACTTTAAAACAATGAAAATAACAGTAGGAAAACATGATACAAAATGGACGTATCAACTCCCCCAAGCTTAGACTCTGCATGTCCTCAAGCGAATAAAAGTCGATAATGATGACCACAGGTTTAGAGAGAGAGAGAGAGAGAGAGAGAGAGAGAGAGGTGTCGATAAAATAAAATACGGACATGGTAGCATCACGATCATTATTATAATAGCAATTATCAATCATAAAACTTCTCATGATTAAGTAACAGTTCATTCACAAGCTAAAGTGTAGACAATAAACCTTCTTGAAAACTAACAAACTATGTTCTCAGTCATCAAAGCAATTGCAATTCATCATATTTCTAGGAAGGGCTTATGTAAGAGCTTTTTGGTTTAGCAAACTTCACATACTCAACTATCATATAGTCTTCCATGATTGCTGGCACTCAGAGCATATTTTTAGAACAAACTGTTACAATCAGACATAAAGGAAGATGGGGGTTTAGTGTTTCACCTCCCAACTTATTTATCTCAGGGATAATGTCAACAATAATAACTCATGATTACATATATTCAACTAGATATATATATCTGGATCATTCCCTACCACATGATGCTTGCCAAGTGGGGAATAATTAAGATTGGAATAGGAGTAAATATTTTTGACTCATGAAAGTAAATTTTAAACATTGAAAGATAGGCCCTTCGCAGAGGGAAGAAGAGGTTGTCATGCGCTTTTAATTCGGATGTGCAAGCTCTTAATGTAAAGGAACTTCACTTTATATTGCCCCTTATGATAGCAACCTTTATTGAGCAGTCTGTCGATTTTATTGTGTTACCATCACAAGTTCGTATAAAGCTTATTTTCCCTTACAATAAAAGATCATACGTATTTAGGAGCAATTTTTATTGCTTTGTGATACGTCTCCAACGTATCTATAATTTTTGATTGTTCCATGTTATAATAGCATCAATCTTGGATGTTTTACATGCAATTATATATCATTTTTTGGGACTAACCTATTAACCTAGTGCCCAGTGCCAGTTGCTGTTGTTTGCCTGTTTTTGCCTTTTTAGAAAATCATTATCAAAGGGAGTCCAAACGAAGAAAAAACTTTGGATTAATTTTTCTGGACCAGAAGGGACCCTAGAAGCTTCGGGAGAAGACCAGAAGAGTCATGAGGGAGCGACAAGCCCGGAGGGCGCGCCCTGATGTCTACTACACAACTTATTCTTGTAGACTCGTGTTGGGACTCCAAGCGCAGAGTTTTGTAGGACAGTAGCAATTTTCCCTCAAGTGGATGACCTAAGGTTTATCAATCCGTGGGAGGCGTAAGTTGAAGATGGTATCTCTCAAACAACCCTGCAACCAAATACAAGAAATCTCTTGTGTACCCAACACACCCAATACAATGGTAAATTGTATAGGTGCAGTAGTTCGGCGAAGAGATGGTGATAAAAGTGTAGTATGGATAGTAGATATAGGTTTTTGTAATTTGAAAATATGAAAATAGCAAGGTAGCAAGAAACAAAAGTGAGCACAAACGGTATTGCAATGCTTGAAAATAAGGCATAGGGTTCATACTTTCACTAGTGCAATCTCTCAACAATGCTAACATAATTGGATCATATACCCATCCTTCAACGTGCGATAAAGAATCACTCCCAAGTTCCTATTAGCGGAGAACATAAGATAGAAATTGTTTGTAGGGTACGAAACCACCTCAAAGTTATCCTTTCCGATCGATCTATTGAGCTATTCCTATAAGTGCACAAACAGCCCTAGAGTTCGTACTAAAATAACACCATATGATACACATCAACCAACTCTAATGTCACCTAGATACTCCAATGTCACCAAAAGTATCTGTGAGTTGATTATATGATATGCATCAAACAACTTCATAATCATAATATTCAATCCACACAAAGAACTCCAAGGAGCATCCCAAAGTTTCTATCGGAGAAAAGATAATGAAAATGTGCATCAACCCATATGCATAGATTACCCCAATGTCACCGCACGAATCCGCGAGTTGAATGCCAAAACATATATCAAGTGAATCAATATAATACCCCATTGTCACCACGGGTATTCATATGCAAGACATACATCAAGTGTTCTCAAATATGAAATATTCAATCCGACAATAACGAAACCTCAAAGGGAAAAGATTTCATTCATCACAACAAAGATAGAGAGGGAAGAAACACCATATGATCCAACTATATTAACAAAGCTCGCGATACATCAAGATCGTGCCATATCAAGAACATGAGAGAGAGAGAGAGATCAAACACATAGCTACTAGTACATACCCTTAGCCCCGAGGGTGAACTACTCCCTCCTCATCATGGAGACCGCCGGGATGATGAAGATGGCCTCCGGTGATGATTCCCCCCCTCCGGCAGGGTGCCGGAAAAGGGATGTAGATGAGATCGTGGAGGTACAGAGGCTTGCAGCGGCGGAGTCGAAGTTCTAGGGTTATTTCTGGGGGTTTCTCTATTTATAGGATTTTTCAGCGTTGGAATCAGGTCAGACGGAGCCACGTGGGCCCCACGAGGTACCAGGGCGCGCCAGGGGGGTGGGGGTGGCGCGCCCTGGTGCCTCGTGGGCACTGGGTGGCCCCCCTCTAGTGGGTCTTGGTTCCAGTATTTTTTATTTATTCCATAAAAAATCTCCGAAAAGTTTCATCCAATTCCAAGAACTTTTATTTCTACAGAAAAAACAACACCATGGCAATTCTGCTGAAAACAGCGTCAGTCCGGGTTAGTTCTAATCAAATCATACCGAAACCATATAGAATTGTTATAAACATGGCATGAATACTTCATAAATTATAGATACGTTGGAGACGTATCAGCGTCCCCAAGCATAATTCCTGCTTGTCCTCGAGTAGGTAAATGATAAAATAAATAATTTATGAAGTGTGAATGCTAGCATAGTGCATAAGTTTGATCAATGATAATTTCAATCACTTTTTCTAGCATCAATATATATCATAATCAGTAGCTCATCTCATAAAACTTCTCATGATCAAGTAGCAAGCTATTCACATGTTTAAAGTATACGCCATAAACTTTCTTGAAAACTAACAAACTATGTTCTCAGTCATCAAACAATTGCAATTCATCTTATTTTCAGGAAGGGTCTATGTAAGAGCTTTGATCTAGCAAATTCCACATACTCAACCATCTTTTAGTCTTCCATGATTGCTGACACTCAAAGCATATTTTTAGAACAAACCATTTCAGTCAAACACATAGGAAGATAGGGGCTTAATGTTTCGCCTCCCAACTTATTTATCTCAGGGATAATGTCAACAATAATAACTCATGATCACCTATATTCAACTGGATATTTGTGCCTGGATCTTTCCCTACCACATAATGCTTGCCAACTAAAGAATAAATAGAGCGGAATAGGGATAAATATTAATGACTCTTGCATAAAAGTAAATACAGGAAAGTAAATGCATAAAAGTAAAAGATAGGCCCTTCGCAGATGGAAGCAGATGTTGTCATGCGCTTTTTGTTGTTGGATGCACAAGCTCTTAATGCAAAGGAACGTCACATTATATTGCCCCTTGTGATAGCAACCTTTATTATGCAATCCGTCGCTTTTATTTCTTTACCATCACAAGTTCGTACAACGCTTATTTTCCCTTGCAATAAAAGATCATACATATTTTAGGAGCAATTTTTATTGCTTTTTGCACCAATGACAACTTACTTGAAGGATCTTATTCAATCCATAGGTAGATATGGTGGACACTCATGGCAAGAAACTGGGTTTAAGGGTTTTTGGATGCACAAGTAGTATCTCTACTTAGTATGAATTTTTGGCTAGCAAAAGATCCTAAGCAAGCACCACATGTTAGAGGATCCATGACAATATAACTTCTATGTGAATATAAACAAACATAACTCATTACGTTGTCTTCCTTGTCCAACGTCAACTACTTGATCAAGATTGAAAATAATTAATGGGGGCTCACAATCATAGAAGATGTCCAAGATAGTATATTTATAGGTGAAATTTCTCTTCCTTCAAAATTCTTTCATGAATTGTTCAAGTGACCAATGCTATGTTTGTTAACTTTCAATAAATTTTACCACTTATACTTCTTGTATGTGAAGTCACTACTCCTCATGGGACAAGCATATGAAGCATATAAATTTCAACTTTATGATATTCAATTCATTTCAACAATTTACTCATAGGATATGAGTGAAGCACAAGAGTAAATGACAAACTACTCCAAAAAGATATAAGTGAAGATCAAATGAGTAGTTAAGTAAATAGGTAGCTATGCGAGGACTCTCTCTCATTTAAAAATTTCAGATCTTATTATTTTATTCAAACAGCAAGAAAAACAAAATAAAATGACATTCCAAGGATAACACATATCATGTGAAGAAGCAAAAACTTAGGCTCAACCAAAACTGACCGATAGTTGTTGAAGAAGAAAGGTGGGATGCCTACCGGGGCATCCCCAAGCTTAGATGCTTGAGACTTCTTGAAATATTAACTTGCGATGCCTTGGGCATCCCCAAGCTTGAGCTCTTGTGTCTCCTTAATTCCTCTCATATCACGGCTTCTCCTAAATCTTAAAAACTTCATCCACACAAAACTCAACAAGAACTCGTGAGATAAGTTAGTATAAATCAACTCAAAACCTTAACATTCTCTACTGTTGCAAATCACAAAAATTATAATTAAACATTGCATACTAAATGCCTCTTCATATTTAATACTCCTATTCACAAATAGAAACATTAAACACGCAACATATGCAAACAATGCAACTATAACCGAAATCTGCCAAAACAGAACAGTCTGTAAAGGGGGAATAAGAATCCATACTTCCCTAGCTCCAAAAATTCTGAAAAATTACCAAGTGACAGATAACTCATGCATTCTGACTGTGTAAAAATTTCAGATTTTTATCATGTTCTCACTATTCAGTAATATTCTGGATATAACAGAAAACTTTCTGTTTTCAAACAGAAACACATGAACTTGCAAACTGTGCATGGTAAAGGCTATAATTGGCATTTTATTGAACTAAAAGATAAAAAACATGATTATTGATAACACCAAGCAAATATAAACATAATAAAATGACACTCCAAGCAAAACTCATATTATGTGACGAATAAAAATATAGCTCCAAGTGAGGTTACCGATAATGTTGAAGACGAAAGAGGGGATGCCTTCCGGGGCATCCCCAAGCTTAGTTGCTTGGGCATTCCTTGAATATTACCTTGGGGTGCCTTGGGAATCCCCAAGCTTAGGGTCTTGCCACTCCTTATTCTCCTCATATCGATATCTCACCCAAAACTTGAAAACTTCACACAAAACTTAACGGAACTTGTGAGATAGGTTAGTATGATAAAAATAAATCATCCACTTAGGTACTTTCAAGACAAGATTCATAATTGTTCTCACATAATGCCTACTGTATTCTATCATTTCCACAATTTATATTACTCAATATAAGCTATGGAAACACTAAAACAAGCAAACTATGCACCGAAAACAGAATCTGTCAAAAACAGAACAGCGTGTAGTAAGCGATTTAAAAACCATACTTCTGTACCTCTAAAAATTCTGAAAAATTAGGACAACGTAAAAACTTTGTAATTCAGTACTTTTTAAAAATTTCAGAATTTTTCCATGCTCCAGTACAGAATAGAAATTCCAGCACTGGACGCAAAAGTTTCTGTTTTTGCACAGAATCAAATCAACAAGCATCCACACTATCCCAAAGGCTTTACTTGGCACTTTTATTGAAAGAAAACATATAAAACAAGATTACTACAGTATATTAATCATGTTAACACAAAAAAAAACAGTAGGGGTAAATGTTTGGTTGTCTCCCAACAAGCGCTTTTCTTTAATTCCTTTTTAGCTAGGCATGATGATTTCAATGATGCTCGCATAAATGTAAAGAACTGAAACACAAAGAGAGCATCATGAATCATATGAAAAGCACATTTAAGTCTAACCCACTTCCTAGGCAGATTTTGTGAGAAAATAATTTATGGGAGCAAGAATCAACTAGCATAGGAAGGCAAAACAAGTTTAACTTCAAAACTTTCAACACATAGAGAGGAAACTTGATATTTTTGAGATATGTAAAAGCATATTCTCCTCTCTCAAAATAATTTTCAGTAGCATCATGAAGAAGTTCAACAATATAACTATCACATAAAGCATTCTTTTCATGACCTACAAGCATAGAAATTTTATTACTCTCCACATAAGCAAATTTATTCTCAATAATAGTAGTGGGAGCAAACTCAACAAAATAACTATCATGTGATACTTGATTGGCATAATCCAATTGAAAATTAAAATCATGATGACAAGTTTCATATTTATCATTATTCGTTATAGCATACATGTCATCACAATAATCATCATAGATAGGTGGCATGCAATCATCATAATAAATTTTCTCATCAAAACTTGGGGGACTAAAAATATCATCTTCATCAAATATAGCATCCCCAAGCTTGTAGCTTTGCATATCATTAGCATCATGGATATTCAAAGAATTCATACTAACAACATTGCAATCATGCTCATCATTCAAAGATTTTATGCCAAACATTTTATTAAATTCTTCCTCTATCAATTGAGCACAATTTTCCGCTCCATCATTTTCAAGAAAGACATGATAAAGATGAATAATATGAGGCAACCTCAATTCCATTTTTTTGTAGTTTTCTTTTACAAACCAAACTAGTGATAAAAAAAGAAACTAAAAGATTTGATAGCAAGATCTAAAGATATACCTTCAAGCACTCACCTCCCCGGGAACGGCGCCAGAAAAGAGCTTGATGTCTACTACACAACTTATTCTTGTAGACTTGTGTTGGGCCTCCAAGCGCAGAGTTTTGTAGGACAGTAGAAATTTTCCCTCAAGTGGATGACCTAAGGTTTATCAATCCGTGGGAGGCATAGGTTGAAGATGGTATCTCTCAAACAACCCTGCAACCAAATACAAGAAATCTCTTGTGTCCCCAACACACCCAATACAATGGTAAATTGTATAGGTGCACTAGTTCGGCGAAGAGATGGTGATAAAAGTGTAGTATGGATAGTAGATATAGGTTTTTGCAATCTGAAAATATAAAAACATCAAGGTAGCAAGAAACAAAAGTGAGCACAAACGGTATTGCAATGCTTGAAAATAAGGCCTAGGGTTCATACTTTCACTAGTGCAATCTCTCAACAATGCTAACATAATTGGATCATATAACCATCCCTCAACGTGCGATAAAGAATCACTCCCAAGTTCCTATTAGCAGAGAACATAAGATAGAAATTGTTTGTAGGGTACGAAACCACCTCAAAGTTATCCTTTCCGATCGATCTATTGAGCTATTCCTATAAGTGTCACAAACAGCCCTAGAGTTCGTACTAAAATAACACCATATGATACACATCAACCAACTCTAATGTCACCTAGATACTCCAATGTCACCACAAGTATCCATGAGTTGATTATACGATATGCATCAAACAACTTCATAATCATAATATTCAATCCACACAAAGAACTCCAAGGAGCACCCCAAAGTTTCTATCGGAGAAAAGATAATGAAAACGTGCATCAACCCATATGCATAGATTACCCCAATGTCACTGCGGGAATCCGCGAGTTGAATGCCAAAACATATATCAAGTGAATCAATATAATACCCCATTGTCACCACGGGTATTCATATTCAAGACATACATCAAGTGTTCTCAAATCTGAAATATTCAATCCGACAATAATGAAACCTCAAAGGGAAAAGATCCGATTCATCACAACAAAGATAGAGAGGGAAGAAACACCATACGATCCAACTATATTAACAAAGCTCGCGATACATCAAGATCATGTCATATCAAGAACACGAGAGATAGAGAGATCAAACACATAGCTACTAGTACATACCCTTAGCCCCGAGGGTGAACTACTCCCTCCTCATCATGGAGACCGCCGAGATGATGAAGATGGCCTCCGGTGAGGATTCCCCCCCTCCGGCAGGGTGCCGGAAAAGGGCTGTAGATGAGATCGTGGAGGTACAGAGGCTTGTGGCGGCGGAGTCGAAGTTCTAGGGTTATTTCCGGGGGTTTCTCTATTTATAGGATTTTTCAGTGTTGAAATTAGGTCAGACGGAGGCACGTGGGCCCCACAAGGTACCAGGGCGCGCCTGGGGGGGTGTCGCGCCCTGGTGCCTCGTGGGCACTGGGTGGCCCCCCTCCAGTGGGTCTTGGTTCCAGTATTTTTTATTTATTCCATAAAAAATCTCTGAAAAGTTTCATCCAATTCCAAGAACTTTTATTTCTGCACAAAAAACAACACCATGGCAATTCTGCTGAAAACAGCATCAGTCCGGGTTAGTTCTAATCAAATCATACCAAAACCATATAGAATTGTTATAAACATGGCATGAATACTTCATAAATTATAGATACGTTGGAGACGTATCACGCCCAGGGGGGTAGGCGCGCCCCCCAGGCTTGTGGGCCCCTCGTGGCACCTCTTGACCTAATTCTAGCGCTATAAATTCCAAAATATTCCCCGTATACTAGAGAGACAGAAGAGAAAACCTTTCCGCCACCGCAAGCTTCTGCTCTTCCGCGATCCCATCTGGAGGCCTTTTCTGGTACTCTGCCAGAGGGGAATCGATCACGGAGGGCTTCTTCATCAACCTTGCTGCCCTTCCGATGATGCGTGAGTAGTTTACCACATGCCTACGGGTCCATAGCTAGTAGCTAGAGGGCTTCTTCTCTCTCTTTGATCTTCAATACCATGTTCTCCTCGATGTTCTTGGAGTTCTATCCGTTGTAATCTTCTTTTGCGGTGTGTTTGTTGGGATCCGATGAATTGTGGGTTTATGATCAGATTATTCATGAGAAATATTTGAGTCTTCTCTGAACTCTTTTATGCATGATTGTTATAGCTTTGTATTTCTCTCTGATCTATCCGTTTGGTTTGGCCAACTAGATTGATTTATCTTGCAATGGGAGAGGTGCTTTGTGATGGGTTCAATCTTGCGGTGCTCAATCCCAGTAATAGAAAGGGACATGACACGTATTTGTATTGTTGCCATTAAGGATAAAAATATGGGGTTTAATCATATTGCTTGAGTTTACTTTGTCTACATCATGTCATCTTGCTTAAGGCGTTACTCTGTTTTATACTTAATACCCTAGATGCAGGCTGGAAATGGGCGATGGGTGGAGTAATAGTAGTAGATGCAGGCAGGAGTCGGTCTACTTGTCTCAGACGTGATCCCTATATACATGATCATTGCCATGAATCCATCATAACTATGCGCTTTTCTATCAATTGCCCAACAGTAATTTGGTTGCCCACCGTATGCTTTGTGTTCGAGAGAGAAGCCTCTAGTGAAAACTATGGCCCCCGGGTCTACTTTTATCATATATTAAAATCCAAAAAGACCTTGCTGCAATTTATTTACTTTTATTTTATTTTGCAATTTACTTTTCTATCTATCATTATTAGAATTAATCCTTGCAAATAACCGCTAAGGGGATTGACAAACCTCTTATTTGCATTGGGTGCAAGTGTTTGCTTTTGTGTGTGTAGGTGCTACTAACGAGGTTCTGTGTGGTTCTCCTACTGGATTGATAACCTTGGTTGTTAACCGAGGGAAATACTTATCTCTACTATACTGCATCATCCTCTCCTCTTCGGGGAAATCCCAACGTAGTTCACAAGTAGCAGGAATAATTTCTGGCGCCGTTGCCGGGGAGACATCACCAAAACCTATCAAGTACCTTCGCATAAACTATCATCCACTTGCATTTATTTTATTTGCCTTTTTATTTGCATTTGCCTCCCGTTTTCATCTCCCCCACTTCTAAAACAATTTTACAAAAACACAAAAATATTTCCGTTTGATTGTTTGCTAGTTTGCTCGCTTGTTAGTTTGCTTCACCACTATGGCTAGTTCTTCGCTCATTACTTATACCCCTTAAAATGAAGTGCTTAATTTTAAACAAAGGGGAGGAGAGAATTTAAAAAGATGCTTGGTATAGGATTTGCGATGCTCAAAATAGATCAACTCATAAGCAATCCACTACCGTTCTTCTTCGCAATTTTTATGTGGGAATTACTACTTGGTATAGATTTGTGCTTGATACTATTACCGAAGGAAATTTCTTGATGTGTCCCTCTATGGATGCTTTCAATGCTATGGGAAATCTAGTGGGATCACCACCTATCACTATTAATGAAACGTCATTGACTTTGGAACATGTTATGCAAAGGTTAGAGGCAATTAAAAATAAAATGTCTACTATTGAACATCTTGAGAATTTAGACAAAAAGGTCCATAATCACATTACTCAATTTGGTTCCAAGGTGGGAATTACATTGAAAACCTTAAGGGAAAAGGAGCCGATAATTAACGAAAGGATAGAACAAAGTCCCGCTAGAATCAATAAGCTAGAGGAAATTATTAATAATTTGGGTTCCGCTTTTTCCTCTGCTAAAGCTATTGATATGACTCCTCCCAATAAAAATTGCAAGTTCATGTATGTTCCTAAGACTAAAGGTGCCACTTCTAGCAAGGGAAATGAGGATCTTAAAATGATTAGCGTGCACCCCAATTTCATTGATATAATAAAGGAACCTATCTATAAAAGCAAAATTCTTAATTTTGTGCCTAGGAGCGTGATGATAAGAAACCCCCATGTTAAAGTTTCTAGAAAGAGTGGGTGTGTAATTTAGGATTTGGAAACCAAGGATGACAACACTTGAAACTATGCATTATGCCTAGCTAGGGGTATAAAAGAATAGCGCTTGTTGGGAGGCAACCCAATAAATAAAATAAATTTTTGTTTTACTTTATGTTTTTGTGTGTTTACACAATTGTAGCCTATGTTATGATTGTGTTTTTATCTTTTAATTAGTGTTTGTGCCAAGTAATGCCTTTGGGATGATTTGGATGATAGTATAATTGATGCTGTTTGAAAACAGAAACTTTTGCGTCCAGTGCTGGAATTTTGAGTTTTTGCTGGAGCGTCAGAACCTTCTGAATTTTTACACATTATTGATATATGAATTGCCCATGTTTTCCTAATTTTTCAGAATTTTGGGAGTTACAGAAGTATGACTTTAATTCAGATCTTTACAAAATGTTCTGTTTTAGACAGATTCTGTTTTTGTTGCATAGTTTGCTTATTTTGATGAATCTATGGATCGTATCGGGGAGTATGAGCCATGGGGAAGTTAGAGTACAGTAGCATTATGCCAATATTAAATATGAATCAATTTACAACAGTACCTAAAGTTTAAGATTTGTTTGTTATACTAACGGATCTCATGAGGTTTCTGTTGAGTTTTGTGTGCTGAAGTTTTCAAGTTTTGGACGAGACTACGATGGATAAAGGAATAAGGAGCGGCAAGAGCCTAAGCTTTGGGATGCCCAAGGCACCCCAAGGTAATATTCAAGGAAGACTCAAGTGTCTAAGCTTGGGGATGCCCCATATGGCATCCCCTCTTTCGTCTACAATCTATCGGTAACTCACTTGGAGCTATATTTTTATTCATCACATGATATGTGTTTTACTTGGAGCGTCTTGTGCTATAGTTTGTTTGATTTTGTTTGCTTTTTAGTTTGCCACAATCATCTTTGCTGAACACACCTTTTTGAGAGGGACACACATTATTCGTGATTTGTTAGAATACTCTATGTGCTTCACTTATATCTTTTGAGCTAGGCAGTTGCTCTAGTGCTTCACTTATATCTTTTAGAGCACAACGGTGGTTATATTTTAAAGAAATAGTTGCACTCTCATGCTTCACTTATATATTTTTGGGAGTCTAATGAATAGCAATGGTAATATGCACGGGTTATGAATTTGGTCCTAATATGATAGGTATTCAAGAGGGATATAATAAAAACTTTCATGTAGATCACTGAATATGATAAGTTTGATTCCTTGCAATAGTTTTGCGATATTAAGATGGTAATATATGGGAGGTACTAGTAGATAATTGTGGTTTAGTAAGAATATTGGTGTTAAGGTTTGTGATTCCCGAAGCATGCACGTATGATATGTCGTTATGCTAAGAAGTTGGAGCATGATTTATTATTGATTGTCTTCCTTTGCGTGGCGGTCGGGGGCGCGCGATGGTTAACTCCTACCAACCTCCCCCCTAGGGGCGTGCGTAGTAGTACTTTGCTTCGAGGGCTAATAAACTTTCGCAATAAGTATGTGAGTTCTTTATGACTAATGTGAGTCCATGGATTATACGCACTCTCACCTTTCCGCAATTTGCTAGCCTCTTTGGTACCGTGCATTGCCCTTTCTCACATTGAGAGTCGGTGCAAACTTCGCCGGTGCATCCAAACCCCGTGATATGATACGCTCTATCACACATAAGCCTCCTTATATATTCCTCAAGACAACCACCATACCTTCCTATTATGGCATTTCCATAGCCATTCCGAGATATATTGCCATGCAACTTCCACCGTTCTTTTTTATGACACACATCATCATTGTCATATTGCTTTGCATGATCATATAGCTGACATAGTATTTGTGGCTCAGCCACCGTTCATCATTTTTCATACATGTTACGCTAGTATCATTGCACATCCTGGTACACTGCCAGAGGCATTCATATAGAGTCATATTTGTTCTAGTTTCGTGTTGTAATTTTGAGTTGTAAGTAAATAGAAGTATGATGATCATTATTATTAGAGCATTGTCCCAGTGAGGAAAAAAAAGTGGCCAAAAAGAGCCCATGAAAAAGAAAAGAAAAAAAAGGAAAAAATAAAAAAAGGAAAAAAATGAGAGAAAAAGGGAGAAGGGGCAGTGTTACTATCTTTTTCCATACTTGTGCTTCAAAGTAGCACCATGTTTTTCATATAGAGAGTCTCCTATTTTGTCACTTTCATATACTAGTGGGAATTTTTCGTTATAGAACTTGGCTTGTATATTCCGATGATGGGCTTCCTCAAATGCCCGAGGTTTTCATGAGCAAACAAGTTGGATGCACACCCACTTAGTTTTTCATGTTGAGATTTCATACACTTATAGCTCTTAGTGCATCTGTTGCATGGCAATCCCTACTCCTCGCATTGACATCAATTTATGGGCATCTCCATAGCCCGTTGATTAGCCTCGTTGATGTGAGACTATCTTCTTCTTTTTGACTTCCCCTTATTAATCTCTACCACCACGTTCTATTCCACCCATAGTGCTATATCCATGGCTTGCGCTCATGTATTGCGTGGGGGTTGAAAAAGTTGAAGCGCGTTAAAAAGTATGAACCAATTGCTTGGCTAAAACCGGGGTTGTTCATGATAAATATTTTGTGTTAAGAAGATGGAGCATAACATGATTATATGATTTTGTTGGGATAACTTTCTTTAGCATTTTTATTTTGAAAGACATGATTGTTTGTTAATATGCCTGAGTATTGATGTCTTTATACCAAATTATAGACTATTTCTTTGAATCATTCGAATCTTAATATTCATACCGTAAAAGAGAATTACATGATGAAACATGTTAGGTAGCATTCCACATCAAAAATTCTGTTTTTATCATTTACCTACTCGAGGACGAGCAGGAATTAAGCTTGGGGATGCTTGATACGTCTCCAACGTATCTATAATTTTTGATTGTTCCATGCTATTATAGTATCAATCTTGGATGTTTTATATGCAATTATGTGCAATTATATATAATTTTTGGGACTAACCTATTAACCTAGTGCCCAGTGCCAGTTGCTGTTTTTTTGCTTGTTTTTGCCTTTTTCAGAAAATCATTATCAAACGGAGTCCAAACGAAGAAAAAACTTTGGATTAATTTTTTCTGGACCAGAAGGGACCCTAGAAGCTTCGGGAGAAGACCAAAGGAGTCACGAGGGAGCGGCAAGCCCGGAGGGCGCGCCCAGGGGGGGGGGGGGGGGGGGTAGGCGCGCCCCCAGGCTTGTGGGCCCCTCGTGGCACCTCTTGACCTAATTCCAGTGCTATAAATTCCAAAATATTCCCCGTATAACAGAGAGACAGAAGAGAAAACCTTTCCACCGCCGCAAGCCTCTGTTCTTCCGCGATCCCATCTGGAGGCCTTTTCTAGTACTCTGCCGGAGGGGAAATCGATCACAGAGGGCTTCTTCATCAACCTTGCTGCCCTTCCGATGATGTGTGAGTAGTTTACCACAGACCTACGGGTCCATAGCTAGTAGCTAGATGGCTTCTTCTCTCTCTTTGATTTTCAATACCATGTTCTCCTCGATGTTCTTGGAGTTCTATCCGATGTAATCTTGTTTTGAGGTGTGCTTGTTGGGATCCGATGAATTGTGGGTTTATGATCAGATTATTCATGAGAAATATTGGAGTCTTCTCTGAACACTTTTATGCATGATTGTTATAGCTTTGTATTTCTCTCCGATCTATCCGTTTGGTTTGGCCAACTAGATTGATTTATCTTGCAATGGGAGAAGTGCTTTGTGATGGGTTCAATCTTGCGGTGCTCAATCCCAGTGACAAAAAGGGACATGACATGTATTTGTATTGTTGCCATTAAGGATAAAAAGATGGGGTTTAATCATATTGCTTGAGTTTACTTTGTCTACATCATGTCATCTTGCTTAAGGCGTTACTCTGTTTTATACTTAATACCCCAGATGCATGCTGGATAGCGGTCAATGGGTGGAGTAATAGTAGTAGATGCAGGCAGGAGTCGGTCTACTTGTCTCGGACGTGATGCCTATATACATGATCATTGCCATGAATCTGTCATAACTATTCACTTTTCTATCAATTGCCCAACAATAATTTGTTTACCCACCGTATGCTTTGTGTTCGAGAGAGAAGCCTCTAGTGAAAACTATGGCCCCCGGGTCTAGTTCTATCATATATTAAAATCCAAAAATACCTTGCTGCAATTTATTTACTTTTATTTTATTTTGCAATTTACTTTTCTATCTATCACTATTAAAATTAATCCTTGCAAATAACCGCTAAGGGGATTGACAACCCTCTTGTTTGCGTCGGGTGCAAGTGTTTGCTTTTGTGCGTGTAGGTGCTGCTAACGAGGTTCTGTGTGGTTCTCCTACTGGATTGATAACCTTGTTTCTTAACTAAGGGAAATACTTATCCCTACTGTACTGCATCACCCTCTCCTCTTTGGGGAAATCCCAACGCAGTTCACAAGTAGCACTTTGCACCGATGACAACTTACTTGAGAGATCTTATTCAATTCATAGGTAGAAATGGTGGACTCTCATGACAAGAAACTAGGTTTAAGGGTATTTGGATGCACAAGTAGTATCTCTACTTAGTACATAATGTTTTGGATAGCAAAGATTATAAACTGTTGGAAATATGCCCTAGAGGCAATAATAAATTGGTTATTATTATATTTCCTTGTTCATGATAATCGTTTATTATCCATGCTATAATTGTATTGATTGGAAACTCAAATACATGTGTGGGTACATAGACAACACTGTGTCCCTAGTAAGCCTCTAGTTGACTAGCTCGTTGATCAAAGATGGTTAAGGTTTCCTAGCCATTGACATGAGATGTCATTTGATAACGGGATCACATCATTAGGAGAATGATGTGATGGACAAGACCCAAACTAAGAACGTAGCATTTGATCGTGTCAGTTTATTGCTATTGTTTTCTGCATGTCAAGTATCTGTTCCTATGACCATGAGATCATGCAACTCCCTGACATCGGAGGAGTACCTTGTGTGTATCAAACGTCGCAATGTAACTGGGTGACTATAAAGGTGCTCTACAGGTATCTCCGAGGGTGTCTGTTGGGTTGGCATGGATCAAGACTGGGATTTGTTACTCTGTGTGACGGAGAGGTATCTCAGGGCCCACTCGGTAATACAACATCACAATGAGCCTTGCAAGCAATGTGACTAAAGTGTTAGCCACGAGATCTTGTATTACGGAACGAGTAAAGAGACTTGCCGGTAACGAGATTGAACTAGGTATAGAGATACCGACGATCGAATCTCGGGCAAGTAACATACCGAAGAACAAAGGGAACAGCATACGGGATTAACTGAATCCTTGACATAGAGGTTCGACCGATAAAAGATCTTCGTAGAATATGTAGGAGCCAATATGGGCATCCAGGTCCCGCTATTGGTTATTGTCCGTAGAGGTGTCTCGGTCATGTCTACATAGTTCTCGAACCCGCAGGGTCTACACACTTAAACGTTTGGTGACGATTAGTATAGTTGAGTTATTTTGTTGGTGACCGAAAGTTGTTCGGAGTCCCGGATAAGATCCCGGACATGACGAGGATCTCCGGAATAGTCCGGAGGTAAAGATTGATATATGTGATAATAGTGTTTTGATCTCCGGAAGAGTTCCGGAGTTCACCGGAATGGGTTCCGGATGTTTACCGAAGTGTTCGGGTGCAGCAACACTTTATATGGGCCAAAGGGATAAAGCCCACGAGGTATTGGAAAGTGCAAAAGTAGTTTTGCTGCCGCGTAAGCGGTACTACCGTTTTGTGAAGCGGTACTACCGCCCAAGCGGTACTACCGCTTGTGTGAAGCGGTACTACCGCCCAAGCGGTACTACCGCTTGTGCGCGGTACTGCAGGGATCCGAGTTGGACTCTTTTCCTGCGGGCCAAACCGACCTTGTGCGGGCAAAACCGACCTGGAGGAGGCTTTTACTCCAAGTTTAGACCCCAAGGCTCAACATATAAATAGAGGGGCAGGGCTAGCACACGGGATACATCAAGATTTCCCCAAGCCGTGTTCGGCAACCCTAACCCTCTAGTAACACCGTCATAATCTCCGTAGCGCTTGGCGAAGCCCTGCAGAGATTGTTCCTCACCACCATCACCACGCCGTCGTGCTGCTGGAACTCAACCACTACTTCACCATCGCTCGCTGGATCGAGGAGGTGAAGGCGTCATCAAGCCATACGTGTGTTGAACGCGGAGGTGCCGTCCGTTCGGCGCTAGTTCGTGATCGGATCGAGGGACGACTTGCGATTTGGATCGCGGAGACGTTCGACTACATCAACCATGTTTCTTAAACGCTTCCTCTTAGCGATCTACAAGGGTATGTAGATTTACTCTCTCTCTCGTAGATGCTCATCACCATGGATAGATCTTGTGTGTGCGTAGGAAAATTTTTGTTTCCCATGCAACGTTCCCCAACAGTGGCATCATGAGCCAGGTCTATGCGTAGATGAGATCTCGAGTAGAACACAAACGAGTTGTGGGCGTGGGTGTATACATATTGCTTGCTGTTACTAGTTGATATTTGATTCGGCGGTACTGTGAGATGAAGCGGCCCGGACCGACATTACGCGTACACTTACGCGAGACAGGTTCCTTCAACTGACATGTAACTTCGTTGCATAAAGATGGCTAGCGGGTGTCTGTCTCTCTCACTTTAGTTGAATCGATTTCAATGAAGAGGGTTCTTTTAGAAGATCAAAAAGCAATCACTACACCACGTTGTGGTTTTGCGTAGGTAAGAACGGTTCTTGCAAACCCGTAGCAGCCACGTAAAATTTGCAACAACAATTAGAGGACGTCTAACTTGTTTTTGCAGGGTATGATGTGATATGATATGGCCAATTACATGATGAGATATATGTGATGTATGAGATGATCATGTGTTGTATAGAATATCATGACTTGCATGTCGATGAGTACGGCAACTGGCAGGAGCCATAGAGTTGTCTTTAATTATTGTATGACCTGCGTGTCAATCATTAAGCGCTATGTAATGCTTTACTTTATCGCTAAACGTTAGCAATAGTCGTGGAAGCAATAGTTGGCGCGACAACCTTATGGCGACACGTTGATGGAGATCAAGATGATGGAGATCATGGTGTCATGCCGGTGTCGATGGAGATCATGCCGGTGCTTTGGAGATGGAGATCAAAAGCACAAGTTCATGGCCATATCATGTCACTTATGATTTGCATGTGATGTTAATCCTTTTATGCATCTTATTTTGCTTAGGACGACGGTAGCATTATAAGGTGATCCCTCACTTAAATTTCAAGATAAATTGTGTTCTCCCCGAGTGTGCACCGTTGCGAAAGTTCGTCGTTTCGAGACACGCCGTGATGATCGGGTGTGATAGACTCCACGTTCACATACAACGGGTGCAAGCCATGTTGCACACGCGGAACACTCGGGTTAAACTTGACGAGCCTAGCATGTACAGACATGGCCTCGGAACACAAGAGACCGAAAGGTCGAACATGAGTCATATAAGTAGATATGATCAACATGAAGATGTTCACCATTGAAACCACCTCGACTCACGTGATGATCGGACTTGAGTTGGTGGATTTGGATCATGTTACACTCGAATGACCGGAGGGATGTCAATTTGAGTGGGAGTTTTTAAGTAATATGATTAATTAAACTCATTATCTTGAACAATAGTCTAAGTTGTCTTTGCTATATTTATGTTGTAGATCATGGCTCGCGCAGTAGCACCCCTGAATTTTAATGCGTTCCTAGAGAAAGCTAAGTTGAAAGATGATGGAAGTAACTTTGTGGACTGGGCCCGTAATCTAAGGATTATCCTTACGGCTTCCCAGAAGGCTTATGTCCTTAATGCACCGCTTGGTGATCCACCCGCTCCAGTTGAGTCTCTAGACGTTGTGAACGCCTGGCAGGCTCATTCTGATGATTACTCAATAGTTCAATGTGCATTATTGTATGGCTTAGAACCGGGACTTCAAAGACGTTTTGAACGTCATGGAGCATATGAGATGTTCCAGGAGTTGAAGTTTATCTTTCAGAAGAATGCCCGGATCGAGAGATATGAGATCTCCGATAAGTTCTATACTTGCAAGATGGAGGAGAACGGGTCTATCAGTGATCACGTGCTCAGAATGTCTGGGTACTCCACCCGTCTGGCTGAATTGGGGATGCCCCTTCCGCCAGAGGCTATCACTGACAGAGTTCTTCAATCATTGCCACCTAGCTACAAGAGCTTCGTGTTGAACTATAACATGCACGGGATGAACAAGTCAGTCGCCGAGCTGTTTGCGATGCTGAAAGCCGCTGAGTCTGAAATTCAGAAGGAGCATCAAGTGTTGATGGTCAATAAAACCACTAGTTTCAAGAAAAATGGCAAGGGTAAGAAGTGTAAATCTAAGAAGGGTGGCAAAGCAGTTGCTGCTCCTGTGAAGAAACCCAAGGCTGGACCCAAACCAGAAACTGAGTGCTTTCATTGCAAGGGAACTGGACACTGGAAGCGGAACTGCCCCAAGTATTTGGCTGACAAGAAGGCGGCCAACAACAAACAAGGTATATATGATATACATGTTATTGATATGTTCCTTACCAACCCTTGTTGTAGTGCCTGGGTATTTGATACCGGTGCGGTTGCTCATATTTGCAACTCTAAACAGGAACTGCGGAATAGACGGAGGCTGGCGAAGGACGAAGTGACGATGCGCGTGGGAAATGGTTCCAAGGTTGATGTGATCGCCGTCGGCACGCTCGCTCTTCGATTACCGTCGGGATTAGTGATGAACCTAAATAAGTGTTATTTGGTGCCTGCGTTAAGCATGAACATTATATCTGGATCTTGTTTATTGCGAGACGGTTACTCATTTAAATCAGAGAATAATGGTTGTTCTATTTATATGAGTAATATCTTTTATGGTCATGCACCCAATGTGAGCGGTTTATTCTTATTGAATCTCGATAGTAATGATACACATGTTCATAACATTGATGCCAAAAGATGTAGGATTGATAATGATAATACCACTTTCTTGTGGCACTGCCGTTTAGGTCATATTGGCGTAAAACGCATGAGGAAGCTCCATGCTGATGGACTTTTGGAGTCACTTGATTTTGAATCACTTGACACATGTGAGCCATGCCTCTTGGGCAAGATGACTAAAACGCCGTTCTCTAGAACAATGGAACGGGCAAGTGACTTATTGGAAATCATACATACTGATGTGTGCGGTCCGATGAGTATTGAAGCACGCGGTGGTTATCGTTACTTTCTCACCTTCACTGATGACTTAAGTAGATATGGGTATATTTACTTAATGAAACACAAGTCTGAAACATTTGAAAAGTTCAAACAATTTCAGAGTGAAGTTGAGAATCATCGTAACAAGAAGATTAAATTCCTATGATCTGATCGAGGAGGAGAATATCTGAGTTATGAGTTTGGCAGTCACTTAAGACAATGTGGAATTGTTTCACAACTGACACCGCCTGGAACACCACAGCGTAATGGTGTGTCCGAACGTCGTAATCGAATTTTATTGGATATGGTGCGATCTATGATGTCTCTTGCCGATTTGCCACTATCGTTTTGGGGTTATGCATTAGAGACAGCTGCATTCACTTTAAATAGGGCACCATCAAAATCCGTTGAGACAACGCCATATGAACTTTGGTTTGGCAAGAAGCCAAAGCTGTCGTTTCTTAAAATTTGGGGATGTGATGCTTATGTCAAAAAGCTTCAGCCTGAAAAGCTGGAACCCAAAGCGGAGAAATGCGTCATCATAGGATACCCAAAAGAGACAGTTGGGTATACCTTCTATCTCAGATCCGAAGGCAAAGTGTTTGTCGCTAAAACCGGAACATTTCTTGAGAAAGAGTTTCTCTCGAAAGAATTGAGTGGGAGGAAGATAGAACTTGATGAGGTTGTTGAACCTTTACTTCAACCTGAGAGTAGCGCAGTGCAGAAAGTTGTTTCTGTGGAGCCTACATTAGCTGAAGAGGAAGTTAATGATGATGATCATGAAGCTTTGGATCAAGTTGCTATCGAACCTCGTAGGTCGACAAGAACACGTACTGCTCCTGAGTGGTACGGCAACCCTGTCTTAGAGGTCATGTTGTTAGACAACGATGAACCTACGAGCTATGGAGAAGCGATGATGGGCCCGAATTCCGAGAAGTGGTTAGAGGCCATGAAATCCGAGATGGGATCCATGTATGAAAACAAAGTATGGACTTTGGAAGTATTACCTGAAGGGCGTAAGGCCATTCAGAACAAATGGATCTTTAAGAGAAAGACGGACGCGGACGGTAATGTCACCGTCTATAAAGCTCGACTTGTGGCAAAGGGTTTTTCACAAGTTCAAGGAGTTGACTACGATGAGACCTTCTCACCCGTAGCGATGCTTAAGTCCGTCAGAATCATGTTAGCAATAGCTGCCTTTTTCGATTATGAAATTTGGCAGATGGATGTCAAAACAGCGTTCCTTAACGGTTACCTTAAGGAAGAGTTGTATATGATGCAACCAGAAGGTTTTGTCGATCCAGAGAATGCTGGCAAAGTTTGCAAACTCCAGCGATCCATTTATGGACTGGTGCAAGCATCTCGGAGTTGGAATCTTCGTTTTGATGAGGTGATCAAAGCGTTCGAGTTTATACAAGTTTACGGAGAAGCTTGTATTTACAAGAAAGTGAGTGGGAGCTCTATAGCGTTTCTAATATTATATGTGGATGACATATTACTGATTGGAAACAATATAGAAATGCTGGAAAGCATAAAGGAATATTTGAACAAGAGTTTTTCAATGAAGGACCTAGGAGAAGCTGCTTTCATATTAGGCATCAAGATCTATAGAGATAGATCGAGACGTTTGATAGGACTTTCACAAAGCACATACCTTGACAAAGTTTTGAAGAAGTTCAAAATGGATCAGTCCAAGAAGGGGTTCTTGCCTGTTTTGCAAGGTGTAAAGTTGAGTAAGACTCAATGCCCAGTGACTGCAGAAGATAGAGAAAAGATGAGTGTCATCCCCTATGCTTCGGCCATAGGCTCTATCATGTATGCAATGCTGTGCACAAGACCCGATGTCAGCCTTGCCATAAGTATGGTCGGAAGGTTTCAAAGTGATCCAGGAATGGAACACTGGACGGCGGTCAAGAATATCCTGAAGTACCTGAAAAGGACTAAGGACATGTTTCTCGTTTATGGAGGTGATCAAGAGCTCGTCGTAAAGGGTTACGTCGATGCAAGCTTTGACACTGATCCGGATGACTCTAAGTCGCAAACCGGATACGTATTTATTCTTAATGGGGGTGCGGTTAGCTGGTGCAGTTCCAAGCAAAGCGTGGTAGCAGATTCTACATGCGAAGCGGAGTACATCGCTGCCTCGGAGGCGGCGAAGGAAGGTGTCTGGATGAAGGAGTTCATGACAGATCTTGGAGTAGTGCCTAGTGCGCTTAACCCAATGACTCTGTTTTGTGATAATACTGGTGCCATTGCTCTAGCCAAGGAACCAAGATTTCACAAGAGGACCAGACACATAAAGCGACGTTTCAATTCCATCCGCGATTACATCAAGGAGGACGACATAAATATTTGCAAAGTACACATGGATCTAAATGTTGCAGATCCGATGACTAAACCTCTTCCAAGGGCTAAACATGAACAACACCAGAACTGCATGGGTGTTCGATTCATTACAATGTAAATCACATAGTGATGTGAACTAGATTATTGACTCTAGTGCAAGTGGGAGACTGTTGGAAATATGCCCTAGAGGCAATAATAAATTGGTTATTATTATATTTCCTTGTTCATGATAATCGTTTATTATCCATGCTATAATTGTATTGATTGGAAACTCAAATACATGTGTGGGTACATAGACAACACTATGTCCCTAGTAAGCCTCTAGTTGACTAGCTCGTTGATCAAAGATGGTTAAGGTTTCCTAGCCATTGACATGAGATGTCATTTGATAACGGGATCACATCATTAGGAGAATGATGTGATGGACAAGACCCAAACTAAGAACGTAGCATTTGATCGTGTCAGTTTATTGCTATTGTTTTCTGCATGTCAAGTATCTGTTCCTATGACCATGAGATCATGCAACTCCCTGACATCGGAGGTGTACCTTGTGTGTATCAAACGTCGCAACGTAACTGGGTGACTATAAAGGTGCTCTACAGGTATCTCCGAGGGTGTCTGTTGGGTTGGCATGGATCAAGACTGAGATTTGTTACTCTGTGTGACGGAGAGGTATCTCAGGGCCCACTCGGTAATACAACATCACAATGAGCCTTGCAAGCAATGTGACTAAAGTGTTAGCCACGAGATCTTGTATTACGGAACGAGTAAAGAGACTTGCTGGTAACGAGATTGAACTAGGTATAGAGATACCGACGATCGAATCTCGGGCAAGTAACATACCGAAGAACAAAGGGAACAACATACGGGATTAACTGAATCCTTGACATAGAGGTTCGACCGATAAAAGATCTTCGTAGAATATGTAGGAGCCAATATGGGCATCCAGGTCCCGCTATTGGTTATTGGCCGTAGAGGTGTCTCGGTCATGTCTACATAGTTCTCGAACCCGCAGGGTCTACACACTTAAACGTTTGGTGACGATTAGTATAGTTGAGTTATTTTGTTGGTGACCGAAAGTTGTTCGGAGTCCCGGATAAGATCCCGGACATGACGAGGATCTCCGGAATAGTCCGGAGGTAAAGATTGATATATGTGATAATAGTGTTTTGATCTCCGGAAGAGTTCCGGAGTTCACCGGAATGGGTTTCGGATGTTTACCGAAGTGTTCGGGTGCAGCAACACTTTATATGGGCCAAAGGGATAAAGCCCACGAGGTATTGGAAAGTGCAAATTTAGTTTTGCTGCCGCGTAAGCGGTACTACCGTTTTGTGAAGCGGTACTACTACCCAAGCGGTACTACCGCTTGTGTGAAGCGGTACTACCGCCCAAGCGGTACTACCGCTTGTGTGAAGCGGTACTACCGCTTGTGCGCGGTACTGCAGGGATCCGAGTTGGACTCTTTTCCTGCGGGCCAAACCGACCTTGTGCGGGCAAAACCGACCTGGAGGAGGCTTTTACTCCAAGTTTAGACCCCAAGGCTCAACATATAAATAGAGGGGCAGGGCTAGCACACGGGATACATCAAGATTTCCCCAAGCCGTGTTCGGCAACCCTAACCCTCTAGTTCCACCGTCATAATCTCCGTAGCGCTTGGCGAAGCCCTGCAGAGATTGTTCCTCACCACCATCACCACGCCGTCGTGCTGCTGGAACTCAACCACTACTTCACCATCGCTCGCTGGATCGAGGAGGTGAAGACGTCATCAAGCCGTACGTGTGTTGAACGCGGAGGTGCCGTCCGTTCGGCGCTAGTTCGTGATCGGATCGAGGGACGACTTGCGATTTGGATCGCGGAGACGTTCGACTACATCAACCGCGTTTCTTAAACGCTTCCGCTTAGCGATCTACAAGGGTATGTAGATTTACTCTCTCTCTCGTAGATGCTCATCACCATGGATAGATCTTGTGTGTGCGTAGGAAATTTTTTGTTTCCCATGCAACGTTCCCCAACATAAACAAGCACCAAAGGTTAGAGTATCCATGACCATATAACTTCTATGCAAATATAAGCAAACATAACTCATTATGTTGTCTTCCTTGTCCAACATCAACTATTTGATCAAGTTTGGAAATAATTAATGGGGGTTCACAATCATAGAAGATGTCCAAGATAGTACATCTATATGTGAAATTCCTCTTCCTTTATTATTCTTTCATGAATTGCCTCAATGACTAATGCTATGTTTGTTATCTTCCAACAAATTTTATCGACTACACTTCTTTTATGTGAAGTCGTTACTCCCCATGGGACTAGCATATGAACTTTTTATTATTATTGCTACGATTGATGCAAAAGAATAGAAGCAAAAGAACACTCAGACTCATAGTACTCTTTATTATAACTTTCATGCATGATTACATAGATAGCACAGGGACGAAACTAACACTTATACTATTTCATACTAAAACTTTTATTCCAAATCATGAAATAACTAAAGATCAAACTAAGATAGATAGTAATGATAAAAGTGATGGTGATATGATACCGGGGCACCTCCCCCAAGCTTGGAACAAGCCAAGGGTGGTGCCCATACCTGTGTACTCAAGTTTCCTTCTTCGGTGATGGTGGTGATGAAGTGATGGGCTTGTCTTCTATCTTCCAAGGCATAGGCTCCCCACCAAATAAAGAAGAACGGGTCTCCGGAATCCCGAAATCTGCAGCTAGACTCATCCTTTTAAACCAGGGTGACGGTGTCCTAGACTAGGGGGTATTAACCTAGTCGGCCCATATTCCTCGGGCTGGGCCATTGGGCCCTCATTCTCCTTAAGGTGGACTCCGGAAGCCGTACGCTAGGGACAAGATCAGGACTACATCTGCCGAAGACTTGACATATAGTCCAAGACTCCTCCTACTGCCTCCAGGCCAAGTTACTGACCGTGTAACCTTAGATGCTCTACCTGGCGTGTATATAAGTCAAAGGGTTTAGCCCTTAGAGGGGATTTCAACACAATCTGATTCACCTAGCCCTAGAACTAGAACATATCTTACGATCTCGAGATAGATCAACTCTGTACTTGATACATCTCCATTGATATAAACAAGAGCAGGACATAGGGTTTTACCTCCATCAAGAGGGCCCGAACCTGGGTAAACATCGTCTCTTTGTTCCTGTTACCATCTGTCCGAGATCCACAACTCGGGACCCCCTACCCCGAGGTCTGCCGGTTTTTACACCGACACTGGTGCCTTCATTGAGAGCTCCGCTGTGTGATCACAAAGGATCGATGGCTCATCTGCAGATCAACTGCGGCGGTGGCTGTGGGGACACCTACGTCCCCGGCCAGCCTTTTGTGTTCGGCAGCATGATCTTCTGCGCCGACTCGACAAGACACCTGGCCACCGTCGAGAACTACGCTCCTGATCAGATTGTTACCTTCGGAGGTCTGGAGTACACCGCGGACTCCCACGGCGAGCTTGTCTTATTAGGCTAGACCCCCGGCCGGATTCCGGGTCTGGCAAACACCAGAGGCTCGACCTCGGAACGGATCTCCTTTAAAGACCATGAAGCATGCCCCCCAACACCACCAGGGGCTACGGAGGAACTCCCCTCCCCCTCCTCGGATAACCCTGTCGCAGTGCCTGACTCCGACATAGATCAGTGCTCAGCCTTGGACACCAAATCGGGCTTAGAACCAATCCCGGTGGCGGATCTCGAATCCACCCTGCTTCCTTGTACGATAGAAAATGCATCAGGCGTGCCACTACGAATCGACCCAGCCTACGGCTAGACCATGAACCCTGAGGAGCTATCTAACCTCAATGAGATGCTTGACCGGATCCAGAGTTTGTCAATCTCGGACGGCAAGACCTTGGTTTATGATAAGATCAGACTTAAAGCCGATGATCGGGAAATTTACATCCCACCCACCACCCACCTGGTCACCACTATCGACGATTTAACCGATATGCTAGACTACGACGAGGCAACCGACATGGATGAAGATATCGACAGCCCTATGGACAACACCTCGCCACCTACTAACCCGACAGGTGGAAAGCAACATCCACGTACGATGTGTACATGGTCAACACTCCCAACTCCCCTCAAAGGCGCAGGCGAAGACGCAGAAGGGGTGCTAATGGGGAGCCCATCGGGAACAACCCTACCACCGATACGGCAGCCAACGACACGGAAGACCCAGGGAAGGACCCTCAAGCCTCCCCAGAATGCCATGTCGACCCCGAGGGCATCCCCAGGGACTTGGATCCCGTCGACCTCTTTGAAGGGGCCGATGACAATTATATGCTGGAATCCGAGGAGGACGTGAGCCTCGACATCGAGGACTTCATAGTCCCCGAAGACCCTGTTGAGCAAGAACGCTTTCGGCGGCGCCTAGTTGCTACCGCCCGAAGCATGAAACGCAAGCAGCGACAGCTGCAGGCTAACGAGGATGCACTTAATGACAAGTGGGTCGAAATACTTTCGGCCGAGCAAGACCTTGAAGAACGGCACCGTAGTGCGCCTAAATCATATCCACGCAGGCGTTTACTGCTTGAATTTGACGATGAATTAGCCGCTGGGGCACTTGATCGCCCCCCTCGAGGACGCGACAGGCCCGCGCGGGAGGATTTCCACACCCAACCAGCCCCACGCTGTCATGGCAAGGACCCTGTGGATTATCTGGACCCTCAAGACATTCGACGTCGTATAGAGGCAAACCGGGCGCCACCCCGGTCCATTTATGGATCAAGAGGACGTGCTCCGGCCGGGCCTGATGGCTACGATGCCTGGTTGGACAGGAACGGCCGCGCCCGAGATCAAACTTATACTCGGCTCCCTCCCGACATCCGACATGGTACCGCTCGGTTCCGAGGACCAGCCCAACCGATCTGTTTTACAGACAGGGTAATGGAACACCAGTTCCCCGATGCGTTCAAACCCATCAACATAGAATCTTACGATGGCACCACGGACCCAGCTGTATGGATTGAAGATTTTCTTCTCCATATACACATGGCCAATGGAGATGATGTCGGGGCCGGATTTTCGGGATACGATATCCCAGAAATTAACCCCTCGTGTCGTCAGCAGCCCAGGATTACTATTACTGGTGGACACGTCCTTGTTACAGATTACCAAGCAATTACAAGAATTGGATACAAGACCATAAAGGTCTAATGATACAACAATGATCTCTGGTGACGGGTGACGGAAGCGACTCGGGGTTCTCCAACGCCGATGGGGCTCCATTCCCACAGGAACAACTAACCCGGATAATTCCTATCCCGCGTGGCTGCTATCCTAGGCTCCGCATGGACATTGTTGTAGTACTCCTCGTTGAAATCCTGACCTGGCCAATTAAATAGCCAGGGGCAAGCCAGTGAGTACGTTGGAATGTACTCGCAAACACTATGAACAAAAGATATACCGAATGCATATGATCACGATGGATTAACTTATATGCATATGCTGACTGGAATTAAATCATGGCATGATAAATATTAATACGGTGCGGATGAATAAATATAACATGTTAGTAATAAATCAAGGAATTAAATGGAATCTCGGGCGTTGGAACGCCCGAGGAATTTCCAAGAAAAATACCAAACGGGTGTCTGAATGCGACGCCTCAAGAGGTCTTGAAAATAAATGCCAAACGGGTGTCTAAAAGCGACGCCTCGAGAGGTCTTGAAAAGAAATGCGAAACGGGTGTCTAAAAGCGATGCCTCGAGAGGTGTTGAAAAGAAATGCCAATCGGGTGTCTGAAAGCGACGCCTCGAGAGGTCTTGAAAATAAGTGAGTATCCAGGTGGACTAGCCATCCCAAGTGATACTCAGAAAAGAAAATAAAACTGAGTATCTCAGGTAGTCTAGCCATCCCAAGAGACACTCAGAAAAATGAAAATGAATATCTCAGGTAGTCTAGCCATCCCAAGAGATATTCAAAAAAATAAAATAAAAATGAGTATCTCGGGTAGTCTAGCCATCCCAAGAGATACTCAAGGTTGCACATAAGAGGAAAAGGTTAGTCCACAAGAATATTCATGTCAAGAATAATATTCATAATAGCACCAGTAGTGACAATAATTATCCTGCAAAATGAACCATGCCCAATTTTAATTATTTCCTCCGGAGACCGACACTTGAGCAACCCAGACTCTAGTCCTTAACCGCGGACACGGCTATTCGAATAGGTATAACTCTGCAGAGGGTGCACTCTTTACCCACAAGTAAAGGATTTCTTTAGCCAACACCGAGACGCTGACTAATTCCCATTACGGTCTTTGGGTTGAAAACACACCTGACCCGCACACACCAGATTAACTTACCAAAGCCAGGAATCACCCAAGGTAATGATAAGTAAAACTCTAAGTGGGAAGGCTTCTCACCTCCAATAGCATGGGATCACAATATTTATACCGCGCGCAAACAGGGGTGCTACCCCTCTCCAGCTACAACCGGAGACACCCATGCCCCCCGACCAAGTGACATGCCTACCATGGGCCAATGGTATCTTTCACTATGGCCTCTCTGTACGGTGTGTGCATGGAAAGGGGTTAACAACTTATTGAACCATACCCTACCTGTGGTAGGGACATGTGGTAGCACGAAACAAGTATGGGGGTTACCGGAACAAGACTCGATCTACTGTCGACTCATGAGGTTTAAATTTTCCTGCAGTGGTTAGCACAATATTTTTCCTTGGTAATAACCAACAGGGTCACCATCTGGCATGTCTCGACATGCCCTCACTGATCATTCTCGTCACAACGAGATTTCAGTCTCACGGTCACTTTCCTCGTGACTGATTCTTTCCTGCAGATTAGTCCGGACCAACATGGCATATGTGACATGTGAAAATTACCATACTCACTCATACTTCATGTTTAAATAAGGTAAAATATTTTCAAGGGATCATGCATTCATAACTAGCAATATGCACATCTATATGATTTCAACATATTCATAATTCAATTATTCTTGCAACAACAACTATGCATTCACCATATCAAGTGTTCAAGATGCTTGCCTTGAGCATGCAGAAGTGTTGGGTGTAGTCCAAAATTTTGAAAATTATATCTTCCCTCCATTTCCTATTTTAAAAAATATTGCAATTACCACATAAAGCAAAAACAGTACTAAAAAGTTGTTTGGGAAATTTTGAAATAAATATTAAAATAAACTAGATGAAAAATGAAAAAAAACCAGAAAAAGAATCAATTCATTTGGAGTCCAGAAGATTTTTCTAGGGATTTTCTAAGCCGGAATACATAGAGAAATGGCCTATTTAATAAATCCTATAGAAATAATGCCTAGGAAAAATATTCACCCTAGCTGGATTAATAGGGCATGATTTTAGGAGTATGTAGAAATTTGAATCATCAAATTTGGTTTTGAAATGAGTGCTGTGGAATTATTTGGAATTTGCTAGAAAAGGAAAAGAGGAAAGGGCAGAAGCACGCCCTGAGCGTAATTTAGCCATGCGGTGCCACTGGGCCGGGCCCAGTCGCTCCGCCGCGCGGAAGAGTTGTCGACGTCAAAGACGTATTCGGGAAATATGTTTCCCGCGCGCGAAGGCGGCTTCAGGGGAAACCCGCCTCCACTTAAGACAGCTCCGGCGCGGCACTATCGCTGACGTGTGGGACCCCTTGGTCAGGTTTGACACTGGTCAAACTGGCCGTCTCCCTCCTCTGGCCGAGTGGAGGAGGGGGAGCTCCGGTGGCGTCGGAATCAACAGAGAAGCGGTGGCGGCCATTCTTGCCGGAGAGGAAGAGGACGGCATCCCTGAGCTCCGTGCTTGTCCTGGAGGGTGACTGCGGTGATGGTAAGGTGATGATGATCCAGAGTGAGGCTCGGGGCAGCTTATATAGCACGGGGTGGGCGTGCTCGTGGCTTCCAGAGGAAGCCACCACGACGGTTGGCCATTAATGGCACGGCGTGGTCGGCGGCGAGGTAGGTTGGCTGCAGATGATCCATGGTAGTTGGCGGATAATATGTGAGGTGCTGGAGGCCTCCAATTTGACCATGTGGCTCGGGGCAGTGGCGTGTCCAAGCCGACGACTACGGGCGGCGGCGGTGGTCGGTGAGAGGTGGCTCTGGACGGTGGGGCAGCGCTAAAGGCCAGTCCCGGGTGTCGGCAAGCTTCCTGGCTTTCCCGTGAAGCTAGCTAAGGTGGAAAACGTGCGGGGGAGGCAGCAGAGCAACGGTGCGAGGACAAGGCCGAGCCTGCCAAACGAGCGCTCTGCTCGTGCTCTGCAGATCAACCTAAGCTGATTTGTTTGAGCAAACCTTTGGTAGGATGATGCTCCTCGACTTCCTAGAGCTACTGTACATGGTGTTTTGGCCAGAAGAGCAAGTGCCCAATGCAGGCACATGAGGTTGCAGATTCCTTCCATGCACACAATGTGCTTGGTGAAATGAAACTGTGCCCCAGGGGTTTCTTTTAAAGGTGAAACTTGGCAAGATTGGGTCTCTTTGGATGGTAGAGATTCTAGTAGAGTTGGTTTGTGAAAAGAGAAAACTTGCTAATGCAAGTTTGGAAGAATTTCAGTTCTGGACAGAAACTACAGGAAATTATTTGGAGGTATTCCAAGATGTAAATGGAGTTGATCTCCTGGACTTAAGGGTTTGGTTAGAAGGACTATAAGTGGGAAAAATTTCAGAATTGTTTGAGCAACAGAAAATTGGGTTGTAGTTCAAAGCTGAATCTGGACTAGAAATGAAAAGAGGATGTTTTGATCAAAATTTTGAAAAGACCAAGTTGGGTTTTTGCATAAAAGTGATATATAGGCATCTCATGGCCCCTCATAATTTTAGTGGAATTTTTGAAGAATTATTTAAAATAATTATAGTGCAACAGAAGCATTTCAAAGATTGAAATTGCTATTAAAAGAATTATTTCTGGGCAAATTTTATTATGAAAATATTTCCTATTGTTATTTAAAATATAAATGGAATGATTTAAGAAAACTACCAAAGCCAATAATATTTTTCAAAATTTTCTATATGGAGGGAAGAATTTTGGAAAACAGAAAACAGAAAATACTCTAAAATTAATAAAAGACCTAATATAATTCAAAATTTTATTTCTGGCCAAATTTTACTTAATAAAAATATGGTTAATTTTTTTTTGGGGTGTTACAAACTCTACCCCCCTTAGGAAAATCTCGTCCTCGAGATTTGTTAAGGGCGGAATAATTAAATGCATATCACAACAAATGATCATATGCAGAATGCAATCATAGCAATGCAATTATGACATATGCCCCTAAATACAATACAAGGGTTGCATCATGCCAACCAGTGTTAGACACATCAACAACCACACTCATGACCATCTATGGTTCGAAGGTGAGATCTACAGGGTCTTGCGGAAGGGTTCCTGGTGCTAGAGCACATTCTTCTTCTTCCGGAGGAAGTGGAGGAAGTAGGCGAAGAACATGCCCCTCCTGAGTTGGCAAGGGTGGTCCGCCAATGGCGATCCGAGGATTTAAAACAGCAAGAATTTGAAGGTAATCCATCAGTTGTTGAGTCAAACGCTCCTGAGCGATGACATACTGAACAAGGTTGGCCAGCACTGGATCGCTCTCTATTTGTCTGCAGGGGAATGTTGATTCTGCTCCAGGAGCTGCGCGGCTCGGAAAGTAATAATACCCCCTTTCGCTGGCACAAGGCACCGCAAATTGAAGACGGGTAATTGCTTCATATGTAGCAATTTCTATGGCCATGCCTGGAGTTGGCATGGATTTCCCAACGAAGACAATATACGGAGGGTCTTGGTTTGGGTCCTCCAGTGGAATGTGCACAACTGCCCAATATTTCGAGGAACTGGGGGTGATCCTCAACTTGAACAACTCATACTGGGGTGGGTGGGTGGAGCCAAGGGTGTTGTGGGTGAAATCCCACAAAACCCTAGCAAAACTACCAGGGCTTGCATCCGGGATTCTCAGGTAGGCTCCGAGGTGAGACATTGGAGAGGTTGGTTATGAACGCAGTGCACAAGGGTGATGGATGCGGTGCGCACGGCTGCTGGTTGCTGGTGTTGGATATGGAAGGGGCCTCTTATAGAGTGCCTGGGTTAGGGAACATGAGGCGGCGCCGGTATGACTTGGGTATCGGCTCCGTCGTAGGGTTGTCTGAGTGAAAGTCTCAGACCCCATTTCCCAAAGAAATGTGACGTATCACTGTGCGTGTCGGTTAGGGGGGGTTCGGCAGTCACGTCAAAAATTAACTCTGTCACCACACGCCAATAATTTATGCTGGATCACGCATATCACTATTAAGACAATGCGCACAAATAGTTTACCAACTTACTACGCCATACAACTGCTACTACAAAAATACAGAAAAACAGGGCCACTAAGGCTCTATAACAATTCTGGTGGACTCAGTCCACCTCGTTGACATCTAGCCGGGCGCGTCTTGTGGATGTCGAGGCTTCCCCGTGAGCTTCAGTGTCGGAGCTGACTGGGGTCAAATGGGGAGCTACAGGGCTGGTGTAGCGGTGGTGCCCTTCGCGGGGTGTCGAGGTCACCGTCCCATTGGAGTAGGTCTCCAAGAGACGACGGAGTTCCCCGGGGGAGGCGATGGCATTGCCCGGGTAGATGACAGGGGCAGATCTTGGGGGCTCAACTGGCCTCCCAAGCAGCATTATTGGGGTGTCGGTGGTGGTTGTAGCTTCTCTCCTCACCAGAGTCAGGATAGCAAGTGTCCTGCAGGTCACAATTAGATCAAGGGTGACCTGATCAAATAGTGCCTCTTGCGCTCTCAGGTAGCGCACCAGATGCACCAGGGCAGGATCCGTCTCATGGTCTCCGTTGGCGACTTGGGTCGGGATACCATAGCCTTCACGACTAGGGTAGTAGTAGAAAGGACGGATGTTAACCCGCGGCGACAAATGCCGGAGATTAACTACAGCCTCTCGGGCTGCAAGTTGGATGGCTTGGCGCTCATCGGAGGTAGTCCTCCCGGTGAACCGGTAGGGGCGTTCCGATGTGATGCCCCTCCCATAGATGTGCACCGTGGCCCAGAAGTGGTGGATGGCATCACTCGTGTGCTGTTGGTACACGACATACTCCGGGGGCTCTTCTGTGCCAAAAGCTCGGCGGGTGAGATTGGCGAGGATGACAACAAAGTCTCCAAGCTCGGCTGCGGTGGTCTCGTTGCGAACGATGGGGCCAGGCATCTTGGTGGTTGGATTTTGAATTGAGAGTGAGGCTGTGATGTGCTGAGTTGGGGCAAGGCTTCCTTTATAGGCCAGTGGAGTCTTCCATCGCACGCTTGTGGATGGGATAACTCAGGTGTCAGCCACAGGCACACGGCCTATGGGCATGGCTGATAGGTTGGGCATCGACTGTCAAAAGATGTCGGCTGGTCACTATGTATGCTTATCAGATGAGATGGGCTTGCCTGCGGACAGGAAAAGATTTGGACGGTGTGGAAACCTAAGGATAATGACCAGGCTAAGATAGGATTAGCCAGTGGTCATCCTGGGCTCTGATACCAAGGCTGTCGGGGCCGGATTTCCGGGACACGATATCCCAGAAATTAACCCCTCATGTCGTCATCAGCCCAGGATTACTATTACTGGTGGACACATCCTTGTTACAGATTACCAAGCAATTACAAGTATTGAATACAAGACCATAAAGGTCTAATGATACAACAATGATCTCTGGTGACGGGTGACGGAAGCGACTCGTGGTTCTCCAACGCCGATGGGGCTCCATTCCCACAGGAACAGCTGACCCGGATAATTCCTATCCAGCGTGGCTGCTATCCTAGGCTCCGCATGGACGTTGTTGTAGTACTCCTCGTTGAAATCCTGACCTGGCCAATTAAATAGCCAGGGGCAAGCCAGTGAGTACGTTGGAATGTACTCGCAAAGATATACCGAATGCATATGATCATGATGGATTAACTTATATGCATATGCTGACCAGAATTAAATCATGGCATGATAAATATTAATAGGGTGCAGATGAATAAGTATAACATGTTAGTAATAAATCAAGGAATTAAATGGAATCTCGGGCGTTGGACCGCCCGAGGAATTTCCAAGAAAAATGCCAAATGGGTGTCTGAATGCGATGCCTCGAGAGGTCTTGAAAAGAAATGCCAAACGGGTGTCTAAAAGCGACGCCTCGAGAGGTCTTGAAAAGAAATGCCAATCGGGTGTCTGAAAGCGACGCCTCGAGAGGTCTTGAAAATAAGTGAGTATCCAAGTGGACTAGCCATCCCAAGTGATACTCAGAAAAGAAAATAAAACTGAGTATCTCAGGTAGTCTAGCCATCCCAAGAGACACTCAGAAAAATGAAAATGAATATCTCAGGTAGTCTAGCCATCCCAAGAGATATTCAAAAAAATAAAATAAAAATGAGTATCTCGGGTAGTCTAGCCATCCCAAGAGATACTCAAGGTTGCACATAAGCGGAAAAGGTTAGTCCACAAGAATATTCATGTCAAGAATAATATTCATAATAGCACCAGTAGTGACAATGATTATCCTGCAAAATGAACCATGCTCAATTTTAATTATTTCCTCCGGAGACCGACACTTGAGCAACCCAGACTGTAGTCCTTAACTGCGGACACAGCTATTCGAATAGGTATAACTCTATAGAGGGTGCACTCTTTACCCACAAGTGAAGGATTTCTTTAGCCAGCACTGAGACGCTGACTAATTCCCATTGCGGTCTTTGGGTTGAAAACACACCTGACCTGCACACACCAGATTAACTTACCAAAGCCAGGAATCACCCAAGGCAATGATAAGTAAAACTCTAAGTGGGAAGGCTTCTCACCTCCAATAGCATGGGATCACAATATTTATACCGCGCGCAAACAGGGGTGCTACCCCTCTCCAGCTACAACCGAAGACACCCATGCCCCCTGACCAAGTGACATGCCTACCATGGGCCAATGGTATCTTTCACTATGGCCTCTCCGTACGGTGTGTGCATGGAAAGGGGTTAACAACTTACTGAACTATACCCTACCTGTGGTAGGGACATGTGGTAGCACGAAACAAGTATGGGGGTTACCAGAACAAGACTCGATCTACGGTCGACTCAGGAGGTTTAAATTTTCCTGCAGTGGTTAGCACAATATTTTTCCTTGGTAATACCCAACAGGGTCACCATCTGGCATGTCTCGACATGCCCTCACTGATCATTCTCATCACAATGAGATTTCAGTCTCACGGTCACTTTCCTCGTGACTGATTCTTTCCTGCAGATTAGTCCGGACCAACATGGCATATGTGACATGTGAAAATTACCATACTCACTCATACTTCATGTTTAAATAAGGTAAAATGTTTTCAAGGAATCATGCATTCATAACTAGCAATATGCACATCTATATGATTTCAACATATTCATAATTCAATTATTCTTGCAACAACAACTATGCATTCGCCATATCAAGTGTTCAAGATGCTTGCCTTGAGCATGCAGAAGTGTTGGGTGTACTCCAAAATTTTGAAAATTATATCTTCCCTCCATTTCCTATTTTCAAAAATATTGCAATTACCACATAAAGCAAAAACAGTACTAAAAATTTGTTTGGAAAATTTTGAAATAAATATTAAAATAAACTAGATGAAAAATGAAAAATGACAGAAAAAGAATCAATTCATTTGGAGTCCACATGATTTTTCTAGGGATTTTCTAAGCTGGAATAAATAGAGAAATGGCCTATTTAATAAATCCTACAGAAATAAAGCCTAGGAAAAATGTTCACCCTAGCTGGATTAATAGGGAATGATTTTAGGAATATGTAGAAATTTGAATCATCAAATTTGGTTTTGAAATGAGTGCTGTGGAATTATTTGGAATTTGCTAGAAAAGGAAAAGAGGAAAGGGCAGAAGCACGCCCTGAGCGTAATTTAGCCGTGCGGTGCCACTGGGCCGGGCCCAGTCGCTCAGCCGCGCGGAAGAGTTGTCGACGTGGAAGACGTATTCAGGAAATATGTTTCCCGCGCGCAAAGGCGGCTTCAGGGGAAACCCGCCTCCACTTAAGACAGCTCCGGCGCGGCATTGTCGCTGCCGTGTGGGACCCCTCGGTCAGGTTTGACACTCGTCAAACCGGCCGTCTCCCTCCTCTGGCCGAGTGGAGGAGAGGCTTCCGGCGACCCTCGTCGGCGATTGGAGGCACGACTCTGGGAGGTGAGCACACCGCCGTGCTCAGGAACTTCAGGCGGTCAGGATGAGGTACACCACGGCCGCCAGGGAGCCCTGTCTCACCTGCGGCGAGGACTCCCGAGAGGATCCGGCGAAAGTGAATTGTGGCTTTTGCCCATGTTCAATCCCGAGCGAAATTGGAGAGTGGAACAAAGTCGTGGGGTCAAGGGAAAAGTGTTGGTGAGGAGAGTGGAGGAGGGCGAGCTCCGGTGGCGTCGGAATCAACAGAGAAGCGGTGGCGGCCATTCTTGCCAGAGAGGAAGAGGACGGCATCCTTGAGCTCCGTACTTGTCGTGGAGGGTGACTGCGGTGATGGTAAGGCGATGATGATCCAGAGTGAGGCTCGGGGCAGCTTATATAGCACGGGGTGGCGGTGCTCGTGGCTTCCAGAGGAAGCCACCGCGGCGGTTGGCCATTAATGGCACGGCATGGTCGGCGGCGAGGTAGGTTGGCTGCGGATGATCCATGGTAGTTGGCGGATAATATGTGAGGTGCTGGCGGCCTCCAATTCGACCATGTGGCTCGGGGCAGTGGCGTGTCCGAGCCGACGACTACGGGCGGCGGTGGTGGTCGGTGAGAGGCGGCTCTGGACGGTGGTGCGGCGCTAAAGGCCAGGCCCGGGTGTCGGCAAGCTTCCTGGCTTTCCCGTGAAGCTAGCTAAGGTGGAAAACGTGCGGGGGAGGCAACAGAGCAATGGTGCGAGGATGAGGCCGAGCCTGCCAAACGAGCGCTCTGCTCGTGCTCTGTGCATGCGCTCAAGTTGCTCAACGAAATGCCAGATCAACCTAAGCTTATTTGTTTGAGCAAACCTTTGGTAGGATGATGCTCCTCGACTTCCTAGATCTACTGGACGTGGTGTTTTGGCCAGAAGAGCAAGTGCCCAATGCAGGCACATGAGGTTGCAGATTCCTTCCATGCACACAAGGTGCTTGGTGAAATGAAACTGTGCCCCAGGGGTTTCTTTTAAAGGTGAAACTTGGCAGGATTGGGTCTCTTTGGATGGTAGAGATTCTAGTAGAGTTGGTTTGTGAAAAGAGAAAACTTGCTAATGCAAGTTTGGAAGAATTTCAGTTCTGGACAGAAACTACAGGAAATTATTTGGAGGTATTCCAAGATGTAAATGGAGTTGATTTCCTGGACTTAATGGTTTGGTTAGAAGGACTACAAGTGGGAAAAATTTCAGAATTGTTTGAGCAACAGAAAATTGGGTTGTAGTTCAAAGCTGAATCTGGACCAGAAATGAAAAGAAGATGTTTTGCTCAAAATTTTGAAAAGACCAAGTTGGGTTTTTGCATAAAAGTGATCTATTGGCATTTCATGGCCCCTCATAATTTTTGTGGAATTTTAGAAGAATTATTTAAAATGATTATAGTGCAACAGAAGCATTTCAAAGATTGAAATTGCTATTAAAAGAATTATTTCTGGGCAAATTTTATTATGAAAATATTTCCTATTGTTATTTAAAATATAAATGGAATGATTTAAGAAAACTACCAAATCCAATAATATTTTTCAAAATTTTCTATATGGATGGAAGAATTTTGGAAAACAGAAAACAGAAAATACTCTAAAATTAATAAAAGACCTAATATAATTCAAAATTTTATTTCTGGCCAAATTTTACTTAATAAAAATATGGTTAAATTTTTTTGGGGTGTTACAGATGACCTCCACGCTATCAAATACTTGCCGCTCAAACTAAAGGGGCCGGTGAGGCATTGGCTGAATAGCCTGCCGCCCCACTCCGTTGGAAGCTAGGAGGCTCTTGAAGATGCCTTCAGGGCAAATTTTCCAAGGAACCTACGTCCGACCTCCGGACGCCGATGACCTCAGCCGTGTCACTCAGCAGCCCGGCAAATCAGCTCGGAAATTCTGGAACCGGTTTCTTACTAAAAAGAACCAGATCATAGACTACTCAGACGCCGAGGCCATCGCTGCATTCAAAAACAACATCCGAGATGAGTGGCTTGCCCGCCAGCTCGGCCAGGACAAACCGAGGACCATGGCAGCCCTAACCTCACTCATGACCCGCTTTTGTGCAGGAGAGGACCGTTGGCTGGCCCACAGCACTCACGATGGTGAGGCGGGGACCTCGAAGACTCGCGACGCCAACGGCAAGCCTAAGCGCAACAAAAATAAGCGCAGGCATAGAAATGGCGGAAGCGACACGGAAGATGTAGCAGATAATGCAGGCTTCACTGGACCTCGATCCGGACAGAAAAGAAAGCCCTTTAAATGGAACAAGGATGGACCGAGCCAGCTCGACAAGATCCTGGATCGACCATGCCAAATTCATGGCACTCCAGATAAACCAGCAACCCACACCAACAGGAATTGCTGGGTCTTTAAGCAGGTTGGTAAGGTAGCGACATTGTTGGGCCATTGGGAACCAGGGTACCCCGTCCCGTCTGCATGCGGCACAGGAAACAATGCCTGGCGAAGGCCCAAGACGCGGCCCATCTGAGGGCGCCGCAAAGCGAAGACATCTCCCGAGGCGCCAGCCTCGTGAGCACCCCTCCTTAGCACACGACTTGCCAACACTTAGCCGCGGTGGGAGCAGGGGCCTCGCGAGGCCCTCTCGCGAGGCCGCCTCCCGAGGCCATCTCGCCTGACGTCGGCAGCGTGGTCCCATGCCCACCACGTGGGTGACGCGCGTAGCGACGAAGGGCGGCAGAGACCGCGCCAGCGGGCGCAGATAGAGAAGCTTTCCTCTTCGGTGCTAAGGGGGCAGCCCCAGCTGCCCATCCCCAAAGCGAGTCCCAAGGACTACCCGTTTGGTGATAGAAGACCGAGACAGGAAGGCGGGCAGGGAGGAGGTAACCACCGAGCCCACCAGCGCATCATAAGACCTTGCTTTTGCAGGCGAAGACTGCCTTTAGTCAGGATAGACTGAGCGCATGTCCCCTTTCAAAATCCGCCAAGTGTGGCAACCCTTCCTGCCTAGTTTTTGGGGGAAGAGGACCAGGGCGGCTATAAAGGGGGCAGAGCTGCCATTGTAGAGAGGATCGATTCCTCTGCTTCCTACCTTGTACACGAGAGCACATCCTTGCCCACAGCAATCCCAGCCACAAGCAGGAGTAGGGTTTTACACCGCAAGGTGGCCCGAACCTGGGTAACCGTCGTGTCCCCTATCGTGCTCCCGCGTAGCGCTCTCGCCGTAGCCTCGCCGTGGTCACCGTTGGTTGGAAAGAACCAACTCGCCCCCAGTGTTCGAACCTCTAGATCCCCGGAGTCCCGGCTCCGACATTTGGCGCGCCAGGTAGGGGGCGTCTTCGGTTCTTTTCATCTCCTCGCCGCCATGGCCGATGCTCGCCGTGAGTGCTACGCGCGCCGAACTGCCAGGGTGGCCCAGACAGAGCCAATCGCCCGCGACGACCATCGACGCCGCGCTGCCGGCGTTGCTACAGACCCCGCTGCGAGGGAGCAGCAGGCTTCTTCCCTCCACCCGTCCATGCGGGCATATGGTCACACCGCCACGGCCTCGTCGCTCGCTCTCCACGACGCGCCGGCCCCGCAGGCCGCGCTGCTCATGGCGCGCGAGCTCCTGCGCCACCGCCCTACCGACGCCAGCTACGACGCCTGGCTCGGCCTCATCACCGAGCTCGTCAACGCCGCAGGTGACGCCCCGGTGCACTCTCACTCGCTTCGTCCTCCGCCATCTCATGCCGGGGACGTGGCGCACGATGCGCCTCCCCCGCCTCCTCTGCATGGCGAGGGTGCCCGGCGCCACCATGACGTGCGGGCGCGCGAGCACTCTCGCGGCGCACCCTCTCCGGACCATGGCGAGCCCAGCTGCCAGATCTTCCGGCGCGCGCCACCCAACGCGCGCGTGCTCCTCGAGCAACAGCGCCAGCGCCAAGACAAGATTGTCCAAGAAGTTGCAGCCGCTGGCCGTCCAAACCGCGCCGCCCTCGCCGGCGGCGTCCCCTCCAGCTGCTGCGTGGGCTGCCGTGCCTTCACCCGTGACCTGCGCCGTGTGGTGTGGCCCGCCAAGTTCAAGCCGGACCTGCCTCCGTGCTATGACGGCACCCCCAACCCCACGGAGTTCCTGCAGCTCTATGCCTTGAGCATCGAGGCAGCGAATGGCGACGACAAGGTCATGGCGAACTGGTTCCCCATGGCCCTCAAGGATGGCCCGTGCTCCTAGCTCATGAACCTCCCCGAGGCGTCCATCTCTTCGTGGGGCGAGCTCTGCCGGCAATTCATCGCCAACTTCAAGGGCACGCACGAGCGCTCCCTCACGCTCAACGACCTGCGCGCTGTGCGCCATCGCCCCGATGAGACCCTCCGCAAGTACAACCAGCGCTTCAGCCAAGTGCGCAAAAAGATCCCACGTGCCTCCGAGGCTGCCATCGTCTCCGCATTCTCCAACGGCGTCACGGACGTCTCGATGCGTGAGAAGCTCGTCATCAACGATGAGCTCGACTCCGTGCTCGAGCTATTCGACGTCGCCGACAAGTGCGCCAAGGCCGAGGAAGGCCGCCTCTTCGTCCACAACGACCCTGACGCGGTGCCGGACGCCGCCAAGGCCAAGAGCAAGGACGTCAAGCGCAAGGGCCCTGCCGTCCTTGCGGCGGAGCCCGAGCAGAAGCGCAGCCGTGAGTGTGACGAGCCCAAGAGAGACAACCGCCCTCTCTGTGCCTACCATAACTCGCACTCCCACAGCACAGAGGACTGCCACGAGCTCAAGCTGCTTCGCGACGAGCGCCTTGGCCGCCACAGTGACCGCGGCACCGGCCGTGGAGGTGGCCATAACGGTGGCCGCTGGGGGGACCGCGGCAACAACGGCAACTTCCGTCAGGGCTGGCGCGACCAGCCTCGCGAGGCTGCCTGGCGCAACTAGCCTCGCGAGGCTGCCTGGCGCGACCAGCCTCATGAGGCCAACCCTCAGGCCAATGCTGCACTTTCACCACTGCCGCCGCCACCACGACGGAATGATGGCAACCAGCCCGACCAAGACACCGGGGGCTACCAAGAGCCTCGCGGGGTGGCTTGCATCCTAGGTGGAGCTCAGGCTCCCGCATCCAACCGCCACTTCAAGCTGTTCTCTCGTGAGGTGAACGCTGCCCTCCCGAGGCCTGAAGCTTCTCGCCCCCTCAAGTGGTCACAGTACCCAATCACCTTCGACTCCGATGATCACCCAAGTCCTCAAGCGCTGCTGGCACGGTCCCCATGCTGTGCACCCCCACCATCAGCAACGTCGCCGTCACCAAGACACTCATCGATGGAGGCGCCGGCCTCAATGTGACCTCCATCGAGACCTTCGAGCAGCTCCAAGTGCCTTACAACCAGCTGATGCCGACCAGGCCCTTCTCCGGAGTGACCGATGGCTCCACCATCCCTCTGGGCCAAGTGTGCCTCCCCGTCACCTTCGGCACCCGCAAGAACTACCATACTGAGCTCATCGACTTCAACGTGGCGCACATCGGCCTGCCGTATAACTCCATCTTGGGCTACCCAGATCTCGCCAAGTTCATGTCGGCGACTCACCACGCCTACAATGTCCTCAAGATGCCGGGCTGCAGCGGCATCATCACCGTCAGCGACGACGAGAAGGACGCGGTCCGTTCCCTCGAGAGCACCTACAAGGCCGCCGCCACCGCCTACCCTGCTGACGAGGACGCCGCCGAGCCTCATGAGGCCGCACCCGCGAAGAATAAGCAGTTGTTCTCTCAGGACCGCGCCGAGACGAAGAAGGTGTCGGTGGACGACAGCGGCTCAGGCCCTTCCTTCACCATCGGCACTGGCCTCTCTCCTGCATAGGAAGACGCACTCGTCACCTTCCTTCGGGCAAATTCGGATGTGTTCGCCTGGACGGCATCTGATTTGTTCGGTGTGCCAAGGGAGGTGATCGAGCACCACTTAGAGGTATGCCCCAACGCACGCCCTGTGAAACAGAAGGCACGGCATCAGGCGCCAGAAAAGCAAGATTTCATCGTCAAGGAAGTTCAGAAGCTCCAAGAAGCTGGAGTCATCCGTGAGGTGCGCCACCCTGAATGGCTCGCCAACCCTGTCGTGGTGCCCAAGAAGTGCGGCAAGGAGCGCATGTGCGTCGACTTCACGAGCCTCAATAAGTTCTGCCTGCAAGACCCATTCCCGCTGCCCCGCATCGACCAGATCGTGGACTCCACCGCCGGGTGCGAGTTGCTATTCTTCCTAGATGCCTTCTCAAGCTACCACTAGATCAAGATGGCAACCGAAGACGTGGAGAAGACGGCCTTCATCACCCCCTGCGGCATATTCTGCTACATCTGCATGCCGTTTGGCCTCCGGAGCGCCGGAGCCACCTTCCAGAGGCTAATGCGCATCGCCTTGGGGCCCCAGATGGGAAGAAACACCGAGGCCTGGTCCCTCATTGCGGACCTCCAGGAGACATTTGACAACCTGCGCAAGGTCAACCTCAAGCTCAACCCAGACAAGTGTGTCTTCGGAGTCCCCTCCGGCAAGCTGCTCGGCTTCCTGGTCTCCCACCGTGGCATCGAGGCCAACCCCGAGAAGATCAAGGCCATCGAGAAGATGCGCCCTCCCCGAAGCCTCAAGGAGATGTAGCGCCTGGCGGGATGCATGGCCTCCCTTGGGCGATATATCTCCAAGTTCGGCGAGCGAGGCCTGCCATTCTTCAAGCTCATGAAGAGATCCGGTCCCTTCAAGTGGACTCCCGAGGCCGACGCTGCCTTCGAAGACCTCAAGAAGTACCTCACGAGCCCGCCCATCATGGTCGCGCCACGCTCCCGCGAGCCCTTGCTCCTATACTTGGTGGCTACTCCCCAGACGGCCAGCGCAGCCCTGGTGGCAGTTCAAGAAGAGCGCGTCTGCGCACAGAAGAAGCCCACCGCGCCGGTGCCTCGTGAGGTCACGCCGTCACCAGCCGAGATTCCGCCTCAAGAGGCCATCGGCGCGTCACCTCCCAAGGCCGCGCCGTCACTCGCCGAGGCCTTGCCTCGGGAGGCCTCCAGTGAGCCGCCTCGCGAGCCGCCTCCCGAGCCTCCGGAGCCTCATGAGCCCCTCGTGCCCCCTGAAGACCAAGCTGCTGCAACAACTACCCGCCTCGTCGAGCACCCAGTGTACTTCGTCAGCACGGTGCTGCGAGATGCGCGCGAGCATTACCCCATGCAGCAGAAGCTCCTCCTCGCGCTCCTCATCACCTCTAGGAAGCTGCGCCACTACTTCTAGGGCCATCCCATCAAGGTGATATCGTCTTACCCCCTGGAGCAGGTCCTGCGCAGCCCCAACGCCGCCGGCCGCGTCGCCGAGTGGAACATTGAGCTACAAGCCTTTGAGTTGGAATTCTGCACCACAAGGGTGATCAAGGGCGCAACCCTGGCTGACTTCATAGCAGAATGGACAGACCCACCCCAGGAGGAGCCTCGCGAGGCTGAATCCCTCTTACCTGGGGACGAAGCGCCTAGCGGATGGTCCATGCACTTTGACGGCGCCTTCTCCCGACAGGGCGCGGGGGCTGGCATTGTGCTCACCTCGCCAACGGGAGACAAGATCTACTACGCCGTCCAACTCTGCTTCAAGCGTGACGACAAGGTCTCCAACAACATCGCAGAATACGAGGGATTCATCGCCGGCCTCAAGGTTGCATCTGCCCTGGGCATCAAGTGCCTCACCATCAAGGGTGATTCATAGCTCCTCGTCAACTTCTCCAACAAAAGCTACAAGCCCAAGGTCGAGCACATGGCCGCCTACTTAGAAGAGGTACGTAAACTTGAGATGCGTTTCCTTGGCCTGGAGCTGTAGCACGTTCCTCGCGGCGGCAACAAGGAGGCCGACGACATCGCCAAGCGAGCATCCCGCCACGAGCCTCAGAGCCCTGGCATCTTTGAGGAAAGGCTCCTCAAGCCATCAGCTGCACGACCTGCCGCGGGTGCCGCGCTGCTTCATGAAGAACTCCCACCCGCACCGCCCACGGGCGCGCCAGACTGCGGCCCAGCCTCAGGAGCCCGCCTGCTCCCGGTGCTGGAGCCTCAAGCAGACAACTGGGCCATGGAGTTCAAGGTCTACTTGCTTCACAACACCCTTCCAGACAAGGACTCAGAGGCAGAGCGCGTGGCTCGCCAGGCCACCGCTTACTGCTTGCAAGACGGCGAGTTGTACCGCAGGCGCCCCAATGGCGTCTCACTGCGGTGCATCTCTGAAGAACAAGGGCGCGAGCTGCTCACCGACATCCATGGAGGAGACTGCGGCCATCACTCCTCGTCGCGCACCCTTGCCGACAAGGTGTTCCGTAGCGGTTTCTACTGGCCCACCGCGCTCCACGGCACCACCGAGCTGGTCCAATCCTGCGAAGCTTGTCAATTCCACGCCAAACAAATCTACCAGCCGGCGCAAGGCCTCGAGACGATCCCCCTCTCGTGGCCCTTCACGGTCTGGGGGCTGGATATCTTGGGACCCTTCCCTCACACAGCTGGCGGCTACCGCTACCTCTACGTCGCCGTTGACAAGTTCACCAAATGGGCGGAGGTCGAGCCTGTGCGCACCATCCCGGCAGGCTCTGCCGTCAAGTTCATCAAGGGCCTCGTGAGCCGCTTCGGTGTCCCTAACCGCATCATCACTGACAATGGCTCCCAGTTCACAAGCGGCCTCTTCAAGTCATACTGCGTTAGCCTCGGCATGCAGATCTGCTACGCCTCTGTGGCGCACCCTCGAAGCAACAACCAGGCCGAGCGTGCCAATGCCGAGGTCCTCAAGGGCCTCAAGACAAGAAGCTTCAAGAAAAAGCTTGAAGCCTGTGGCAAAGGCTGGCTCGACGAGCTGCAGTCTGTGCTGTGGTCCATCCGCACAACGGCAACCAAGCCTACCTGCGAGACTCCCTTCCTCGTCTACGGAGCCGAAGTAATCCTCCCGTCTGAGCTCCGGCACGGCTCTCCGCGAGTCCTTGCCTTCGACGAGGCTCGTCAGGATGCCTCGCGAGAGGCCGACCTGCTGCTCCTCGAAGAAGCCCGTCGCCAGGCCGCGCTCCACGCCGCCAGATACCAGCAGGCTTTGCGTCGCTATCATAGCCGCAACATACGCCCGTGCACCCTCGAAGTTAGCGATCTCGTCCTGAGAAGGATCTTCTCCAGAGAGGGACTCCACAAACTCTCACCCATGTGGGAAGGCCCTTTCAGGGTTGCTCATGTCTCCAGGCCCGGCGCCGCCCGGCTGGAGACGGAGGACGGAGTTCCTGTGCCTAACGCCTTGAACATCCAACACCTCCGCAAGTTCTACCCGTGACCCTCACGCGTACGAACAAAGTGGGGCTGTACACGCCCCGGAGCCTCTCATTGCATTTTCCTGATGGGCCCGCGAGAGCTCCCGCCCACATCTCAGTGGAAGCCCCATGCTCCGCGCTGGCGGAACGATCGAACCGCGATCATGCCCACGCCTAGTGGAAGCCCCATGCTCCGCGCTGGCGGAACAATCACTTGAGGGCGCCCCACGGGCTGCACCAACCTCACGCTGATCCATGCCAAACAAGGCAGTCATATCTCTTTTGGTTGTGTAATGAACTTATTACTATGTTTCAGTAAAGCTCTATTTCCTAAGATATCTTATGTGTTGCTAAGTTGCTTGCCTCAGCAGCTGTGCATGCTCGCGACCTTCCTCTTGCGCATCTCGTGAGCAGGGGCTGGACACAGTGCCTGTGCTCAGGTCAGTCCCAGCAGCGCTGCAAAAACCCAAGTGATCGAGCTCTGGCTCGTGGGCCTGCTCCCGTGCACGCCACCTCACCAACGTCCCTGGTGTCTCGTCTCCTCGTGTGATACCCACGAGCAAGCTAGCAAGCCCACACCGCTCCCCCCGCTTTATGAAATCAATGTAAAGTTATCACAGGAACAAGGCACTCAAAAGCCTCGCGAGCGCTGCCTCGCGAGGCGACTCATGACAAGACATCCTCGTAAACCCCCAGGAAGCCTCGCGAGCACTGCCTCGCGAGCCAACCTACGGCGACCATCTCCGCCAAGTGCTAGTGGGAGGCCTCATGAGCAGGAGCCTCGCGAGGCGCGCCCCGCAGCCATGACACGGCAATCGACAATCGCAAGAGTTAAGTACAAAAATACCTCACGAGCCGCTCGCGGTGCCTCTCAAGTCTCCTCTTCCCGTGACCTCGCTGAGTGCGCATGTTCTCTCCTCTGCGCAAGCCGCTTGCACGTCAAGGGGGGACTTCCTGAGCATCGCGCCTCAGGAGTCCTTACCGCCTCTCAATGCCCTACACCTCCTGGCCTTGTCCAGGTGATGACCCACAAGTATAGGGGATCAATCGTAGTCCTTTTGATAAGTAAGAGTGTCGAACCCAACATGGAGCAGAAGGAAATGACAAGTGTTTTTCAGCAAGGTATTTTCTGCAAGCATTGAAATTATCGGTAACGAGTAGTTTGATAGCAAGATAATTTGTAACAAGTGACAAGTAGCAATAGTAACAAAGAGTGCAGCAAGGTGGCCCAATCCTTTTTGTAGCAAAGGACAAGCCGGAACGATCTCTTATAATAAGCAAAGCGTTCTCGAGGACACATGGGAATTTCATCTAGTCACTTTCATCATGTTTGTTTGATTTGCGTTCGCTACTTTGATAATTTGATATGTGGGTGGACCGGTGCTTGGGTGATGTTCTAACTTGAACAAGCCTCCCACTTATGATTACCCCCTCTCGCCAGCATCCACAACTATGAAAGAAGAATTAAGATAACTCTAACCATAGCATTAAACATATGGATCCAAATCAGGCCCTTACGGAATAGCGCATAAACTAGGGTTTAAGCTTCTGTCACTCTAGCAACCCATCATCTAATTACTACTCCACAATGGATTCCCTTAGGCCCAAAGATGGTGAAGTGTCATGTAGTCGATGTTCACATGACACCACTAAGAGAATCAACAACATACATATCATCAAAATATCGAACGAATACCAAATTCACATGATTACTTATGACAAGACTTCTCCCATGTCCTCAAGAACAAAAGTAACTACTCACAAACCATATTCATGTTCAAGATCAGAGGGGTATTAAATAGCATATTGGATCTGAACATATAATCTTCCACCAAATAAACCAACTAGCTTCAACTACAAGATGTAATCAACACTACTAGCAACCCACGGGTACCAATCTGAGGTTTTGAGACAAAGATTGAATACAAGAGATGAACTAGGGTTTGAGATGAGATGGTGCTGGTGAAGATGTTGATGAAGATTGGTCCTCCCACGATGAGAGGATCGTTGGTGATGTCGATGGCTCCGATTTCCCCCTCCCGGAGGGAAGTATCCCCGACGGAATCGCTCCACTGGAGAGCAAAAGTGCTCCTGCCCAAGTTCCGCTTCGAGACGGCGGCGCTCCGTCCCAAAAGTCTTCTCCTTATTTTTTCTAGGGCAAATGGGCTTATATACCAGAAAATGGGCACCGGAGGCTGGCCAGGGGCCCCACAAGCCACCAGGGCGCGCCTGGGGGGGGGGGGGGGGGGTGGCGCGCCCTGGTGCCTCGTGGGCACCTGGGTGGCCCCCTCTGGTACTTCTTTCTTCCAATATTTTTTATTTATTCCAAAATAAATCTCCGTGAAATTTCAGCTCATTTGGAGATGTGCAGAATAGGTATCCCAGACATAGCTTTTTCAGGTCCAGAATTCCAGCTGCCGGCAATCTCCCTCCTTGTGTAAATCTTGCATGTTAAGAGAGAAAAGGCATTATAATTTCTCCACAAAGTGTTATATTGATTAAAAACACTATAAATAACAGTAGTAAAACATGATGCAAAATGGACGTATCAACTCCCCCAAGCTTAGACCTCGCTTGTCCTCAAGCGAAAGCCGATATCGATAATCATGTCCTCATGTTTAGAGAGAGAGGTGTCGATAAAAACAAAATACGGACATAGTAGCATCATGATCATTATTAAAACAACAATATTTATTACCATAAAACTTCTCATGAGCAAGTAACAACTCATCACAACAATGAAGTATAAGGCATAAACTTTCTTGAAAACTAACAAACTATGTTCTCAGTCAACAATGCAATTGCAATTCATCATATTTTCAGGAAGGGTCTCATGTAGGAGCTTTTTAGCAAGTCCACATACTCAACCATCATATAGTCTTCTATGACTGCTAACACTCACAACATATATATGGAGCAAAAAGTTTCAGCCAGACACAAAGAAAGAAAGGGGCATATAATTTCGCCTCCCAACTTATTCACCTCAAGGGTGATGTCAACAATAATAACTCATGATCACTCATATCCAGCTGGATATATGTTCCTAGATCTTTCCCCACCACATGATGCTTTCAAAAGAGAAAAATAAAAAGGAATAGAGGAGAACACTATTGACTCTTGCATAAAAAGTAAATACATAAAAGTAAAAGATAGGCCCTTCGCAGAGGGAAGTAGAGGTTGTCATGCGCTTTTTGTTGTTGGATGCACAAGCTCTTAATGCAAAGGAATGTCACTTTATATTGCCCCTTGTGATAGCAACCTTTATTATGCAGTCTATCGCTTTTATTTCTTTACCATCACAAGTTCGTACAAAGCTTATTTTCCCTTACAATACAAGTTCATACACATTTAGAGGCAGTTTTTATTGCTTTATGCACCGATGACAACTTACTTGAAGGATCTTATTCAATCCATAGGTAGATATAGTGGACTCTGATGGCAGGAAACTGGGTTTAAGGGTTTTGGATGCACAAGTAGTATCTCTACTTGGTGCGGATTTTTGGCTAGCAAAGATATTGGGCAAGCACCACATGTTGGAGGATCTATGACAATATAAATTCTATGTGAATATAAGCAAACATAATTCATTACGTTGTCTTCCTTGTCCAACGTCAACAATTTGACATAAAATTCTTAATGGGGGCTCATAATCATAAAAGATGTCCAAGATAGTGTATTTGCATGTGAATCTTCTCTTCCCTATTAATTTTTCATGAATTGCATCATTGACTAATGCTATGCTTGTTAACTTCCAATAAATTTTACCACTTATACTTTTCTTTATGTAATATCATTACTTTCCATAAGATTAGCATATGATCTTTTTCATTATTTTCATTTCTAGGATTGAAACATAAAAGTAAAGAAGCAAAAACTCAAACTACTATTTATTATATAACTCTCAACTCAATTACATAGATAGATAGATCACGAAACTAGCACTCGAAAATAGATCATACTAAACTTTTATTCAACTAAATCATGAAATCACTAAGGATCGAACTAAAAATAGGTAAAGATAGCAAAAGTGATGGTGATACGATACCGGGGCACCTCCCCCAAGCTTGGCACAAGCCAAGGGGAGTGCCCATACCCATGTACTCAAGTTTCTTTCTTTGGTGATGGTGGTGGTGATGAAGTGGTGGGCTTGTCCTTCAGCTTTAGCAGATACTCCAGTTTACGGTTGATGCTCCGAAGGGCGATGTTTTGCTCTTCCAACAAAATAACTTCACGAGTGAGAGATGTATTCTGAGCACTAACTGTTTCAAAGATTCTTAGTGCTTCAATTACGGATTGGGGGAGATGATCATAGGGGGATTGAAGGATATCTCCCTTCTCTGCGGCCTCCTCCATGGGGATGGTTTGCCCTCCTTCCAGAGCCTGGGTTCCCGCAACTTCCTCGGCCTCGTCCTCCTTGCCATTGTCTTCCTCCCCTGACGACCACTCGTAGTAAACCTCGCTGTAGGGCATTTGCCCGGCGATGGTTCCAAAATACGGTGCTTGGTACGGAGCCTTTGGGGAGCCATGGCGATCTAGATCTGTTAGAAAAATAGCACGAAACAAGAACAAAGGAGATTTCTGCGATACGGTGGTCAAAACGTCCGGGAGTATATATATATAGAATTTTTATCTTACAAAACAAGTAATCCAGAAGAAAACGGAGTCGGGAAGGCTCACGAGGGGCCCATGAGCCACCAGGGCGCGCCTAGGGGGGGGTGGCGTGCCCTGGTGCCTCGTGTGCACCTCGTGGGTCCCCTCGGCTGTTTCTTATTTTTGTATTTTTTCTAATATTCCAAAACTGACAGAAAGTATTTTTATGGAATTTTTGGAGTCAGTTTACTCACCGTATCACGTACCTCTTCCTTTTTAGGGTTCTGGAGTGTTCTGGAAGGTCTCTCTTACGTATTCCTCCAGTGTAATTGTTTCAGTAATATTAGTTTCAACATTAATAGGAGTACCTGAAATATAGTGCTTAATTCTTTGCCCATTCACCACTCTCGGATTAGTGCCTTCGGAGTTGTTTATTTTGATGGCTCCGGAGCGATAAATTTCTTCGATGATATACGGTCCTTCCCATTTAGAGAGAAGTTTTCCTGCAAAGAATCTCAAACGAGAATTGTACAATAGAACTTGCTCACCCACTTTGAATTCCCATTTTTGAATGCTTCTATCATGCCATCTTTTAACCTTTTCTTTAAACAATTTGGCATTTTCATAAGCTTGGGTTCTCCATTCATCTAATGAGCTAATATCAAATAACCTCTTTTCACCGGCAAGTTTAAAATCATAATTGAGTTCTTTAATTGCCCAATATGCTTTATGTTCTAACTCAAGAGGTAAATGACATGCTTTTCCATAAACCATTTTATAAGGAGACATACCCATAGGATTTTTATAAGCAGTTCTATAAGCCCATAATGCATCGTCAAGTTTCTTAGACCAATTCTTTCTAGATTTATTGATGGTTTTTTGCAAAATTAATTTTATTTCTCTATTGCTCAATTCTACTTGACCACTAGATTGAGGGTGATAGGGAGATGCAATTCTATGGTTGACATCATATTTAGCAAGCAATTTACGGAATGCACCATGAATAAAATGTGAACCACCATCAGTCATTAAATATCTAGGGACTCTGAACCTAGGGAAAATAACTTCTTTAAGCATTTTAATAGAGGTGTTATGATCAACACTACTAGTTGGAATAGCTTCTACCCACTTAGTAACGTAATCAACATCAACTAAAATATGAGTATACCCATTGGATTTAGGAAAAGGTCCCATATAATCAAATCCCCAAACATCAAATGGTTCAATAACAAGTGAATAATTCATAGGCATTTCCTGACGTCTACCAACATTACCAATTCTTTGACATTCATCACAAGATAAGACAAACTTACGAGCATCCTTGAAAAGAGTAGGCCAATAAAAACCAGATTGTAATACCTTATGTGCAGTTCTGTCTCCCGCATGGTGTCCTCCGTAAGCCTCGGAATGACACTTCCGTAAGATTTGTTCCTGTTCATGCTCAGGTATACAACGTCTAATAATACCATCTACTCCTTCTTTATAAAGATGTGGGTCATCCCAGAAGTAATGTCTTAAATCAAAGAAGAACTTTTTCTTTTGTTGGTATGTGAAACTAGGTGGTATAAATTTAGCAACAATATAATTAGCATAGTCCGCATACCAAGGAGTATTACGAGAAGCACTTATGACAGCTAATTGTTCATCAGGAAAATCATCATTAATTGGTAGTGGGTCATCAAGAACATTTTCCATTCTAGACAAATTATCTGCTACGGGATTCTCAGCTCCCTTTCTATCAATAATATGCAAGTCAAATTCTTGTAGCAATAGAACCCACCTAATGAGTCTAGGTTTAGCATCTTTCTTTTCCATAAGATATTTAATAGCAGCATGATTGGTGTGAACGGTTACTTTAGAATCAACTATGTAAGATCTAAGTTTATCACATGCAAACACAACTGCTAGAAATTCTTTCTCAGTAGTAGCATAATTTCTTTGGGCACTGTCTAAAGTTTTACTAGCATAATGGATAACATTTAATTTCTTATCAACTCTCTGTCCTAGAACAGCACCAACAACATAATCACTAGCATCACACATAATTTCAAAAGGCAAGTTCCAATCAGGTGGTTGAACAATAGGTGCAGTGGTTAAGGCTTTCTTAAGTGTTTCAAAGGCTTCTACACAATCATCATCAAAAACAAATGGAACATCTTTTTGCAAGAGATTGGTAAGAGGTCTAGAAATTTTAGAGAAGTATTTTATAAACCTTCTATAGAAACCAGCAAGACGTAGGAAACTTCTTATACCTTTAATATCTCTAGGACACGGCATTTTCTCAATAGCATCAACCTTAGCTTTATCAACTTCAATACCTCTTTCAGAAATTTTATGCCCCAAGACAATACCTTCATTCACCATAAAGTGGCACTTCTCCCAATTCAAGACAAGATTACTTTGTTCACATCTTTGCAAAACTCGATCAGGGTTGCTTAAGCAGTCATCAAAAGAAGTTCCGTAAACGGAAAAATCATCCATGAAAACCTCAACAATCTTTTCACAAAAGTTAGAGAATATAGCAGTCATACATCTTTGAAAGGTAGCAGCTGCATTGCATAAACCAAAAGGCATACGTCTGTAAGCATAAGTTCCAAAAGGACAAGTAAAGATGGTTTTCTCTTGGTCGGCTTGTTATACAGGTATTTGAGAAAAACCAGAATAACCATCTAGGAAACAAAAGTGTGTATGTTTAGACAATCTTTCTAACATTTGATCAATAAAAGGTAAGGGGTAATGATCTTTTCTAGTGGCTTTGTTTAATTTTCTAAAATCAATTACCATCCTATAACCAGTTACAATTCTTTGTGGAATGAGTTCATTTTTATCATTAGGAACAACGGTAATACCTCCTTTCTTAGGGACACAATGAACGGGACTTACCCATCTACTATCAGCTATGGGATAGATTATACCTGCTTTTAGAAGCTTTAATATTTCGGTTCTTACCACCTCTTTCATCTTACGATTTAGTCGTCGTTGGTGGTCGACAACTAGTTTAGCATCAGGCTCCATATTAATTTTGTGCTGACATAGAGTGGGACTAATGCCCTTAAGATCATCAAGAGTATATCCAATAGCAGCGCGGTGCTTCCTCAGAGTTTTCAGTAATCTCTTTTCTTCATGCTCTGAAAGGTTAGCACTAATAATAATAGGATATATCTTCTTTTCATCTAGATAAGCATATTTCAATGTATCAGGCAATTGCTTCAATTCAAATACAGGGACACCCTTAGGTGGAGGAGGGCCTCCAAGAGTTTCCACAGGCAAATTGTGTTTAAGGATAGGTGGTTGATCAAAGAACATCTTATCTATTTCATTCATATGCATATCATTTTCATGGTCTAGCAAATATTGTTCTAACGGATCATTAGGAGGTACTGCAATAGAAGCAAGACCAATAATTTCATCTTTACTAGGCAATTGTTTATCATGAGTTTGTCTACGAAACTTGGAGAATTTAAACTCATGAGACATACCACCAAAATTAACACTAACAGTTTCTTTAGCGCAATCAATCTTGGCATTAACAGTGTTCAAGAAAGGTCTACCAAATATAATGGGACAAAAATTATCTTGTGGAGAACCGAGGACTAGAAAATCAGTAGGGTATTTTATTTTTCCACATAAGACTTCAACATCTCTAACGATCCCAAGCGGCGTAATGGTATCTCTGTTTGCAAGCTTAATAGTAACATCAATGTCCTCTATTTCAATCGGTGCAATATCATTCATAATTTCTTGATATAAGGTTAACGGAATAGCACTCACACTAGCACCCAAATCACATAAGCCATGATAACAATGATCTCCTATTTTAACAGAGTCAACAGGCATGCCTACTACGTGTCTATTTTTATCTTTAGGGTCTGGTTTAGCAATTCTAGCTGCTTCGTCACAGAAGTAAATAACATGCCCATCTATATTATCGACCAAGAGATCTTTAACCATAGCAACATTAGGTTCAACTTTAATTTGTTCAGAGGGTCTAGGTGCTCTAATATTACTTTTGTTAACCACAGTTGAAACTTTAGCATGTTCCTTAATCCTAATAGGAAAAGGTGGTTTCTCAATATAGGCAGTAGGCACAACTGGATCAACATGGTAAACAATTGTTTCTTCTTTAACACTAACGGGTTCCTCAATCTTTTCTTTAATAGGGGATGATATTTAAACCACTTCTCCTTAGGGAGATCAACATGAGTAGCAAATGATTCACAAAAGGAAACTACTATCTCAGAGTCAAGTCCATATTTAGTGCTAAACTTATGGAAAGCATCAGTATCCATAAAAGATTTAACACAATTGAACTCAAGTATTATACCTAACTCATTACCTTTGTCGAGTTCCCAATCTTCAGAGTTGCATTTAATTCTTTCCAGAAAATTCCATCTGAATTCAATAGTTTTCTTCATAAAGGAGCTAGTCGAAGAAGAATCGAGCATGGTTTGATCATCATGAGAAAGTCGAGCATAAAAATTCTGTAAGATAATTTCTCTTGTGAGCTCATGATTGGGGCATGTGTACATCATGTACTTAAGCCTCCTCCAAGCTTGAGCGATGCTTTCTCCTTCACGAGGCCAAAAATTATATATATAATTCCGATCATGATGAACCAAATGCATAGGATAAAATTTCTGGTGGAATTCCAATTTCAATCGGTTCCAGTCCCATGTATCAGTATCATCACATAGCCTATACCATGTCAATGCCTTTCTCTCCAAAGATAAAGGGAATACTTTCTTCTTAACTCCATCTCCGGATAAACCTGCAAGCTTAAATAATCCACAAATTTCATCCACATAGATTAAGTGCATATCAGGATGTACCGTTCCATCTCCTGCATAAGGATTAGCCAGCAGTTTCTCTATCTTTCCCGAAGGAATCTCATAATAAATATTTTCAGTAGGTGCAGTAGGTTGAGGAGCAACACTTGGTGCTTCCGGTCGAGGTGAAGATACCCCAAACAAACCCCTCAGAGGATTACTTTCCATAGTGACTAGTGACAGTAAATTTCAGCACGTAATATAAGTGTTTCCTTACTAAATTCCGCTCACCAAAGGCGCTTCACTCCCCGGCAACGGTGCCAGAAAAGTGTCTTGATGACCCACAAGTATAGGGGATCAATCATAGTCCTTTCGATAAGTTTGAGTGTCAAACCCAACGAGGAGCAGAAGGAAATGACAAGCGGTTTTCAGCAAGGTATTTTCTGCAACCACTGAAATTATCGGTAACGAGTAGTTTGATAGCAAGATAATTTGTAACAAGTGACAAGTAGCAATAGTAACAAAGAGTGCAGCAAGGTGGCACAATCCTTTTTGTAGCAAAGGACAAGCCAGAACGATCTCTTATAATAAGCAAAGCGTTCTCGAGGACACATGGGAATTTCATCTAGTCACTTTCATCATGTTTGTTTGATTCGCGTTCGCTACTTTGATAATTTGATATGTGGGTGGACCGGTGCTTGGGTGTTGTTCTTAATTGAACAAGCCTCCCACTTATGATTACCCCCTCTCGCAAGCATCCACAACTACGAAAGAAGAATTAAGATAACTCTAACCATAGCATTAAACATATGGATCCAAATCAGCCCCTTACGGAATAGCGCATAAACTAGGGTTTAAGCTTCTGTCACTCTAGCAACCCATCATCTAATTACTACTCCACAATGCATTCCCTTAGGCTCAAAGATGTTGAAGTGTCATGTAGTCGACGTTCACATGACACCACTAAGAGAATCAACAACATACATATCATCAAAATATCGAACGAATACCAAATTCACATGATTACTTATGACAAGACTTCTCATGTCCTCAAGAACAAAAGTAACTACTCACAAACCATATTCATGTTCAAGATCAGAGGGGTATTAAATAGCATATTGGATCTGAACATATAATCTTCCACCAAATAAACCAACTAGCATCAACTACAAGATGTAATCAACACTGCTAGCAACCCACAGGTACCAATATGAGGTTTTGAGACAAAGATTGAATACAAGAGATGAACTAGGGTTTGATATGAGATGGTGCTGGTGAAGATGTTGGTGAAGATTGGTCCTCCCACGATGAGAGGATCATTGGTGATGTCGATGGCTCCGATTTCCCCCTCCCGGAGGGAAGTATCCCCGACGGAATCGCTCCGCCGGAGAGCAAAAGTGCTCCTGCCCAAGTTCTGCCTCGAGACGGCGGCGCTCCATCCCAAAAGTCTTCTCCTTATTTTTTCTAGGGAAAATGGGCTTATATACCAGAAAATGGGCACCGGAGGTTGGCCAGGGGCCCCACAAGCCACCAGGGCGCGCCTGGGGGGGTGGCGCGCCCTTGTGCCTCGTGGGCACCTGGGTGGCCCCCTCTGGTACTTCTTTCTTCCAATATTTTTTATTTATTCCAAAATAAATCTCCGTGAAATTTCAGCTCATTTGGAGATGTGCAGAATAGGTATCTCTGACATAGCTTTTTCAGGTCCAGAATTCCAGCTGCCGGCAATCTCCCTCCTTGTGTAAATCTTGCATATTAAGAGAGAAAAGGCATTAGAATTGCTCCACAAAATGTTATATTGATTAAGAACACTATAAATAACAGTTGTAAAACATGATGCAAAATGGACGTATCACCAGGCAACGCGACCTGACATACCAGCGACGGCTGTAGCCCGCTCGGAGGCTGGGTCCTGACGACGTAGAGCACGAAGGCAAACAAGGAAAGGGAAACAAGCCTCACGAGAGAGCCTCACTAGGAAGCATGCATCACGACTAATCATAAATACTTAAGGCAAGGGACATCATTTTTCACACCATCGGGGGCTGCATCAACCTATTACTGGAACAAAAGAAAGAGGGCCAAAAGGGGGGACACGGCGCGCCTCCAAGATCCGACACGGGCGCCGCCTGCGCCTAGTCGGAGTCTTCGTCTTCGCTCTTGATGCACGGAGAGCCTTCGGCACTCTCGGCCCCGCTGCTGGAGTCTCCGCTGCTACCACTGTCGCTCCCGTCGGAGGAGTCGAAGCCACTGTCGTCCTCGCTCTCCGCGCAGCACTTGAGACGGGCACCGGAGGCCCCGAAGATCTTCACGAAGAGGGTGGCAGCTCCATCGTACTTGAATTGGAGGAGATGCCTGATGTCTACTACACAACTTATTCTTGTAGACTCGTGTTGGGCCTCCAAGCGCAGAGTTTTGTAGGACAGTAGTAATTTTCCCTCAAGTGGATGACCTAAGGTTTATCAATCCGTGGGAGGCGTAGGATGAAGATGGTCTCTCTCAAACAACCCTGCAATAAAAAACAAGAAATCTCTTGTGTCCCCAACACACCAAATACAATGCTAAATTGTATAGGCGCACTAGTTTGGCGAAGAGATGGTGATACAAGTGTAGTATGGATAGTAGATATAGGTTTTTGTAATATGAACATAAAAAAAACAGCAAGGTAGCAAGTAATAAAACGGAGCACAAACGGTATTGCTATGCTTAGAAACAAGGCCTAGGGTTCATACTTTCACTAGTGCAATCTCTCAACCGTGCTAACATAATTGAATCATATAACAACCCCTCAACGTGCGACAAAGAATCACTCAAAAGTTCTTATCTAGCGGAGAACATAAGATGAAATTGTTGTAGGGTACGAAACCACGTCAAGGTTATCTTTTCCGATCAATCTATTGAGCCATCCCTATAAGTGTCACAAACAGCCCTAGAGTTCGTACTAAAATAACACCATATGATACGCATCAACCAACTCTAATGTCACCTAGATACTCCAATGTCACCACAAGTATCCATGAGTTGATTATTTGATATGCATCAAACAACTTCAGATTCATAATATTCAATCCAACACAAAGAACTTCAAAGAGTGCCCCAAGTTTTCTACCGGAGAAAGTAGGATGAAAACGTGCATCAACCCCTATGCATAGATTACCCCAATGTCACCTCGGGAATCCGCGAGTTGAGTGCCAAAACATACATCAATTGAATTAATATAATACCCCATTGTCACCACGGGTATTCATATGCAAGACATACATCAAGTGTTCTCAAATCCATAAAAGTATTCAATCCGATAATAGTGAAACCTCAAAGGTAAAAACTGAATTCATCACAACAAGATAGAGAGGGAGAAACACCATATGATCCAACTATATTAACAAAGCTCGCAGTACATCAAGATCGTGCCAAATCAAGAACACGAGAGAGAGAGATCAAACACATAGCTACTAGTACATACCCTCAGCCCCGAGGGTGAACTACTCCCTCCTCGTCATGGAGACGGCCGGGATGATGAAGATGGCCTCCGGTGATGATTTCCCCCTCCGGCAGGGTGCCGGAAAAGGGCTGTAGAAGAGATCGTGGAGGTACAGAGGCTTGCGGCGGCGGAGTCAAAGTTCTAGGGTTATTTCTGGAGGCTTCTGAATATATTGGAATTTTTGGCGTTGGAATCACACAAAGAGGGTCCACAAGGGGCCCACGAGGCACCAGGGCGCGGCCACCCTCCTAGACGCGCCTTGGTGGCTTGTGGGGCCCCTGTGGGTCTTCTGTTACTCTCCCGAAGCATCCTGGGTCCCTTTCCTTCCAGAAAAAATCGTCAAAAAGTTTCGCTGCATTTGGACTTCGTTTGATATGGATTTTCTGGAAAACTAAAAACAAGCAGAAAACAACAACTGACACTGGGCACTAGGTCAATATGTTAGTCCATGAAAATCATATAAAATCCAAATAAAAGTGCACCAAAATCATACAAAACTATAATAAACATGGCATGAATACTTCATAAATTATAGATACGTTGGAGACGTATCAGCATCCCCAAGATTAATTCCTGCTCGTCCTCGAGTAGGTAAATGATAAAAGAAATAATTTATGAAGTGTGAATGCTAGCATAGTGCATATGTTTGATCAATGATAATTTCAATCACTTTTCCTAGCATCATAACAACAACTCTTTCTCATAAAACTCATCATGATAAAGCAGCAATCCATTCACATGTTATGGTTCAAACAATGCATTCTCTTGACACTTAACAACCGATGTTCTTAGTCACTAAACAATTGCAATTCAACTTATCTTCAACAAAGTCTAAGTAAGAGCTCCACATACTCAATTATCATATAGTCTTCTATGATTGCTAGTACTCAAAGCATATTTTTAGAACAAATGGCATCCATCGAACACAGAGAAAGATAGGGGCTTAATGTTTCGCCTCCCAAATTATTTGTCATAGAGCTAATTGTCAACAATAATAATTCATGATCAAATATATTTGAATGGCCATATGTGCCTGGATCTTTCCCCACCACATGATGCTTGCCAACTAAAGAATAATTTAGGTTGAAATGAGAATGAATACTTATTGACTCTTGCATAAATGTAAATACATAAAGTAAAAGATAGACCCTTCACAGAGGGAAGCAGAGGTTGTCATGCGCTTTTTATTTTTGGATGTGCAAGCTCTTAATGCAAAGGAACGTCACGTTATATTGCCCCTTGTGATAGCAACCTTTATTATGCAGTCCATCCCTTTTATTTATTTACCATCACAAGTTCGTACAATGCTTATTTTCCCTTGCAATAAAAGATCATACATATTTAGGAGCAATTTTTATTGCTTTTTGCACCGATGACAACTTACTTGAAGGATCTTATTCAATCCATAGGTAGATATGGTGGACACTCATGGCAAGAAACTGGGTTTAATGGTTTTTGGATGCACAAGTAGTATCTCTACTTAGTACGAATTTTTGGCTAGCAAAAGATCCTAAGCAAGCACCACAAGTTGGAGGATCCATAACAATATAACTTCTATGCAAATATACCCAAACATAACTCATTACGTTGTCTTCCTTGTCCAACTTCAGCTAATTTGCTCAAGTTTGAAAATAATCAATGGGTATTCACAATCATAAAAGATGTCCAATATAATATATTTATATGTGAAAGTTCTCTTCCTTATACTAATCATTCATGAATTGCTTGTATGACCAATATTGTGATTGTCAAGCTTCAATAGATTTTACCTTCTAAACCCAATGTGAAGCTACTACTAGGCATGATACAAGCATATGAAGCACATATTATTTCAAATTCATGATATTCAATTTATTCAATAATTTACTCATAGGATATAAGTGAAGAACAAGAGTAAATGACAAACTACTCCAAAAAGATATAAGTGAAGACCAAATGAGTAGTTAAGTAAATAGGTAGCTTTGTGAGGACTCTCTCTCATTTAAAAATTTCAGATCTTAAGTATTTTATTCAAACAGCAAAGAAAACAATATAAAATGACATTCCAAGAATAGCACATCTCATGTGAAGAAGCAAAAACTTAGGCTCAACCAAGACTAACCGATAATTGTTGATGAAGAAAGGTGGGATGCCTACCGGGGCATCCCCAAGCTTAGATGCTTGAGACTTCTTGAAATATTAACTTGGGGTGCCTTGGGCATCCCCAAGCTTGAGCTCTTGTGTCTCCTTAATCCCTCTCATATCACGGTTTCTCTAAATCTTAAAAACTTCATCCACATAAAACTCAACAAGAACTCGTGAGATAAGTTAGTATAAATCAATGCAAAACCTTATCATTCTATACTGTAGAAAATCACTAAAGTTATAATTTAACATTGCATACTAAATGCTTCTGCATATTTAATACTCCTATCCTCAAATAGAATTATTAAACAAGCAAACATATGCAAACAATGCAAACATAACAGCAATCTGTCTAAACAGGATAGTCTGTAAAGGATGAAGAAGTATCCATACATATTTAACTCAAAAAATTCTGAAAATTTACCAAACTGTCTAAAATTTATCATATCTTATTGTGTCAAAATTTCTAGCTTTTATCACAATCTGACTTTTCTGAAGAATTCAAACAATAACAGCAAACTTTCTGTTTCGAAACAGCAACTCATATACTTGCAAACTAAGCATGGTGAAGGCTATCCTTGACACTTTTTATTGAAATAAAAGGTACAAAACCTTATTATAAATAACATCAAGCAACTCCAATTAAAATAAAATGATGCTCCAAGCAAAACACATAACATGTGATGAATAAAAATATAGCTCCAAGTGAGCTTACCGATAATGTTGAAGACGAAAGAGGGGATGCCTTCCGGGGCATCCCCAAGCTTAGTTGCTTGGGTCTTCCTTGAATATTACCTTGGGGTGCCTTGGGCATCCCCATGATTAGGGTCTTTCCACTCCTTATTCTCCTCATATCGATATCTCACCCAAAACTTGAAAACTTCAATCACACAAAACTTAACGGAACTTCGTGAGATGCGTTAGTATAGTAAAACAAATCATTCACTTGGGTACTGTCAAGACAATTCATAATTTTTCTCACACAATGCCTACTGTACCCTATCATTTCTACAATTTATATTGACCAATATAAGCCATAGAAACTATAAAACAAGCAAACTATGCATTGAAAACAGAATCTGTCAAAAACAGAACAGCTGTAAAGATCTGAATAATGATTAAACTTATGTAACTCCAAAAATTCTGAAAACTTAAGACAACGTAGGAAATTTGTATATCAATCATGTGTAAAAAATTAAGAATTTTTCCACGTACCAGGGAATTTAGAGATTTCCAGTACTGGGCGCAAAAGTTTCTGTTTTTGCACAGAATTAAGTTAACTAACATCCACACTATCCCAAAGGCTTTACTTGGCACATTATTGAAACAAAAGCTATAAAATATGATTACTACAGTAGCCTTATCCTGTGAACACACAAAAACAGTAGGGGTAAGTATTGGGTTGTCTCCCAACAAGCACTTTTCTTTAATGTCTTTTTAGCTAGACATGATGATTTTAATGATGCTCACGTAAAGATAAGAATTGCAACATAAAAGAGAGCATCATGAATCACATGGCAAGCACATTTAGTCCTAACCCACTTCCTATGCATAGGGATTTTGTGAGCAAACAATTTATTGGAGCAAGAATCAACTAGCATAGGAAGGCAAGACAAGCATAACTTCAAGATTTTCAACACAGAGAGAAAACTTGACATTATTGCAATTCCTACAAGCATATGTTCCTCTCTTACAATAATTTTCAGTAGCATCATGAATGAATTCAACAATATAACTATCACATAAAGCATTCTTTTCATGATCTACAAGCATATAATTTTTATTACTCCCCACATAAGCAATTTTCTTCTCAATCGGAATAGTGGGAGTATCATATGAAACTCGAATACTATAAATTGTTTCCACATTAAAAGAGTAATGTTCAGAAAAAGGATATTCATAATTATGACAAGTTTTATAAGAATATTTATCACTACTTTTTATAATATAAGTATTTTCACAATAATCATCATAAGTAGCAACTTTGTTCTCGTCATAATCAATTGAAACCTCTTCCAAGATAGTGGAATCATTACTAAATAAAGTCATGACCTCTCCAAATCCACTTTTATCATTATAATAAGATTCAACACCCTCCAAAATATTCGAATTATTATCTGAAGTTGACACTCTTCCAAACCCACTTTCATCATTGTAATCATCATAAATAGGAGGCATGCTATCATCATAATCAATTTGCTCATCAAAACTTGGGGGACTAAAAATATCATCTTCATCAAACATAGCATCCCCAAGCTTGTAGCTTTGCATATCATTAGCATGATGGATATTCAAAGAATTCATACTAGCAACATTGCAATCATGCTTATCATTCAAAGATTTTATGCCAAACATTTTATTGAATTCTTCTTCTAACACTTTGGCACAATTTTCTGATCCATCATTTTCAAGAAAGACATTATAAAGATGAATAATATGAGGCAACCTCAATTCCATTTTTTGTAGTTTTATTTTATAAACCAAACTAGTGATAAAACAAGAAACTAAAATATTCAATTGTAAGATCTAAAGATATACCTTCAAGCACTCACCTCCCCGGCAACGGCGCCAGAAAAGAGCTTGATGTCTACTACACAACTTATTCTTGTAGACTCGTGTTGGGCCTCCAAGCGCAGAGTTTTGTAGGACAGTAGCAATTTTCCCTCAAGTGGATGACCTAAGGTTTATCAATCCGTGGGAGGCGTAGGATGAAGATGGTCTCTCTCAAACAACCCTGCAATCAAATACAAGAAATCTCTTGTGTCCCCAACACACCAAATACAATGGTAAATTGTATAGGTGCACTAGTTCGGCGAAGAGATGGTGATACAAGTGTAGTATGGATAGTCGATATAGGTTTTTGTAATATGAAAATAAAAAACAGCAAGGTAGCAAGTGATAAAACGGAGCACAAAAGGTATTTCAATGCTTAGAAACAAGGCCTAGGGTTCATACTTTCACTAGTGGAATCTCTCAACAATGCTAACATAATTGAATCATATAACAATCCCTCAACGTGCGACAAAGAATCACTCCAAAGTTCTTATCTAGCGAAGAACATAAGATGAAATTGTTGTAGGGTACGAAACCACCTCAAAGTTATCTTTTCTGATCAATCTCTTGAGCCATCCCTATAAGTGTCACAAACAGCCCTAGAGTTCGTACTAAAATAACACCATATGATACGCATCAACCAACTCTAATGTCACCTAGATACTCCAATGTCACCACAAGTATCCGTGAGTTGATTATTCGATATGCATCAAACAACTTCAGATTCATAATATTCAATCCAACACAAAGAATTTCAAAGAGTGCCCCAAGATTTCTACTGGAGAAAGTAGGATGAAAACGTGCATCAACCCCTATGCATAGATTACCCCAATGTCACCTCGGGAATCCGCGAGTTGAGTACCAAAACATACATCAAGTGAATCAATATAATACCCCATTGTCACCATGAGTATTCATATGCAAGACATACATCAAGTGTTCTCCAATCCATAAAAGTATTCAATCCGATAATAGTGAAACCTCAAAGGTAAAAACTCAATTCATCACAACAAGATAGAGAGGGAGAAACACCATATGATCCAACTATATTAACAAAGCTCGCGGTACATCAAGATCGTGCCAAATCAAGAACACGAGAGAGAGAGATCAAACACATAGCTACTAGTACATACCCTCAACCCCAAGGGTGAACTACACCCTCCTCGTCATGGAGACCGTCGGGATGATGAAGATGGGCTCCGGTGATGATTTCCCCCTCCGGCAGGGTGCCAAAAAAGGGCTGTAGATGAGATCGTGGAGGTACAGAGGCTTGCGGCGGCGGAGTCGAAGTTCTAGGGTTATTTCTGGAGGTTTCTCAATATATAGGAATTTTTGGCGTTGGAATCACGCAAAGAGGGGCCACAGGGGGCCCACGAGGCACTAGGGCGCGGCCACCCCCCTGGGCGTGCCCTGGTGGCTTGTGGGGCCCCTGTGGTTCTTCTGGTACTCTCCCGAAGCTTCTTGGGTCCCTTTCCTTCCAGAAAAAATCGTCAAAAAGTTTCGCTGCATTTGGACTTCGTTTGATATGGATTTTCTGGAAAACCAAATACAAGCAGAAAATAGTAACAGGCACTGGGCACTAGGTCAATATGTTAGTCCATGAAGATCATATAAAATCCAAATAAAAGTGCACCAAAATCATACAAAACTATAATAAACATGGCATGAATACTTCATAAATTATAGATACGTTGGAGGCATATGAATGCCCCCGCTTCAGGCCGCGGGCGAGGGCAAAGGACTTCCACCCCTGCTTCAAGAACATGAAGCCGGCGGGGGTGAACTCCGTCATCACCCAGGAGGGCCCGTTGCAGCAGCCGTTCGCTTGCACCCACAGCCCCAAGGGCTCCCTGCCCTCCATCGCTCTCGCGAAGGAGTCGGATAGCCAGAGCCAGCTGCAAGGCCGGCGGTGCATCCCCACGATGAACTCATACGACGCCTCTGCCAAATGAAACCCCGCCTGGGGAGGACGGGCGGCCGCCCCGCCGTGCCTGCCTCGGCCATGGGCATCGCGCCCTCTGGGGCCACGGGCGTCGGCCCTTCCACAAGCGCTTGGACCGGCTTTGACAGCCGCCGAGGGGCGCCCACGGCCCTGGGGCAGAACCCTCGTGGTGGCGGCGGACGCACGAGCTCGCCCTCTGCCCCTTGCCATTGTGACGGTGGTTCTAGAAGGGCTAGAAGAAGGAGAAGGGAAGGAACGGAGGAAGGAGATGGGAGAAGGGTCCTTGCCTCCCGTCCCTCTTTATACTCGATGGGGGCGCTCTCCCTGTTGCTCCGCCTTCTTTGACGTCGGGAATCGAGGCAGCAGCAGAAAGGAAGCAATGATGGCCTGCACCCCGCGCAGGCAGGCTTTTTGGCAGGCGCGAACAGTTACCAAGATGGAGTGGGGAAGTGGGGGCGTCCCACGTCCCGTCGTGCACCACGCGTCGAGCCTGGGCCTCGCGGTCTGTCAGGGCCTGCGCCGTTTCGCTCCCAACGGGCGGGAACGTGCGCGCCACGGGCCCGGGGGCTACTGTCGGGCCATTGGGAACCAGGGTACCCCGGCCCGTCAGCCTGCGGCCCAGGAAACGATGCTTGGCGAAGGCCCAAGATGCGGCCCATCTGAGGGCGCCGCGAAGCGAAGACATCTCCCGAGGCGCCAGCCTCCTGAGGACCCCTCCAGCACACGACTTGCCAACACTTAGCCGCAGTCGGAGCAGGGGCCTCGCGAGGCCCTCTCGTGTGGCCACCACCCGAGGCCATCTCGCCTGACGTCGGCAGCGTGGTCCCGTGCCCACCACATGGGCGACACGCGTAGCGACGAAGGGTGGCAGAGACCGTGCCAGTGGGCGCGGATAGAAAAGCTTTCCTCTTCGGTGCTAAGGGGGCAGCCCCAGCTACCCATCCCCAAAGCGAGTCCCAAGGACTACCCATTTGGTGATAGAAGACCGAGACAACAAGGCGCATAGGGAGGAGGTCACCACCGAGCCCACCAGCGCGTCATAAGACCATGCTTTTGCAGGCGAAGACCGCCTTTAGTCAGGATAGACTGAGCGCCTGTCCCCTTTCAAAATCCGCCAAGTGTGGCAACCCTTCCCGCCTAGTTTTTGGGGGAAGAGGACCAGGGCGGCTATAAAGGGGGCAGAGCTGCCATTGTAGAGAGGATCGATTCCTCTGCTTCCTACCTTGTACGCGAGAACACATCCTTGCCCACAGCAATCCCAACCACAAGCAGGAGTAGGGTTTTACACCGCAAGGTGGCCCGAACCTGGGTAACCGTCATGTACCCTATCGTGCTCCCGCGTAGCACTCTCACTATAGCCTCGCCGTGGTCACCGTTGGTTGGAAAGAACCAACTCACCCCCAGTGTTCGAACCTCTAGATCCCCGGAGTCCCAGCTCTGATAGACATAGGGTCAAAGTAAAACCCAAAATCGCAGCGAAGACGAGGACGAACCTCGGCGGCCGAACAACGGAGGCCAAAATAAGTTTCCTAATGAGGTAACAGAGGTAAACATGATTTACGTTACCCACATCCCTAAAAGGAAGAGGAAGTGCGTACTTCGGGACATCTATGTGTTAGATCCTGTGGCCCCGAAGTACAATCCGTTGTCGGCTTACCTGATCACATTCGACAAACACGACCATCCGACAAGCATCAGGCATGGCGGATCGGCCGCACTCGTCGTGGACCCGATCGTCGACGGTTTTCATCTGATGCGCGTCCTTATGGATGGAGGGAGCAGCCTCAACTTGATCTATGAGGACACGGTAAGGATGATGGGGATTGACTCATCTCGGATTAAGCCTAGCAGCACCACCTTTAAAGGTGTAATACCAGGGGTCGAGGCTCGCTACACTAGAACCGTGTCCCTGGAGGTAGTATTCGGATCACCCGAGAACTTCAAGAGCGAGGAGTTAATCTTCGACATCGTACCTTTTCGCAGCGGATACATGCACTCTTAGGGCGCACCGCATTTGCCCGCTTCAATGCAGTCCCGCATTACGCTTATCTCAAGCTCAAAATGCCGGGACCCAACGGTGTTATTACAGTCAATGGTAACACCGAACGCTCTCTCAGGATGGAGGAGCAGACCACGGCTTTCGCGGCCGAGGTGCAGGCATCTGAGGAGGCATCCCGAGGCGGTAAACGCACCCCCAGCTCTTCGATGCGTGCGCGGGCCACGCCAGTCGACCTCTGACATGCACCTCCCCACCCTAAATAGGGGTACGGGCTCCTCGCGCGCTTCCCTCGGGAAGGGCAATACATCCCCAGGGTGCACAACTTCGCACTAAAAATTCCCTGGGTCGCCGAGGAGCCAAAACAATGGAAACGTCGGGTCGGCTCGACCGAGCAGCGATGAAACCTCGGGCTTACATGTCGGCAGGGTTCTGTCAAAGAGCTAGCCAACACTAGCATGCCCATGTGGCTTTAACCACACAACTAATAGCTGCAGACCTCTTGAATGGGCTCGACCAACGAACGCATCAAGCGCATACTTGGCCGAAGTTGCATGCTATCAATATCAACCCCCCTATTAACGAGGACGAGCTAGTCAACAGCATGGAGGCGCAGATGTGCGGCAGGAAGCGGCCCGGGCTCATAGACCCGATGACAAGATCCGCCCTATTTTCTTTTAGTTTCTCCTTCATTATCTTTACTCGCATTGTATCTTGTTTAGTTCCTCTCATCAAAAGTTTGGCATGGAAAGCTTGGCCACATGAAATAAAGAAATCATGCCCATAAAGGTCTTTAACGTATTTTCTTACAAGCACTGCCCACGAACCATGAGAACATCTCCAGGATACAATTGCTAAAGGGCCTCGATTTTACACCCTGAAACACAAGTCCGAAGTACTCGACGTCTCGGATGTTGCATTATATGCATTAGTTTTGAACCTAGATTTTGGTCAATAGTTGGGTTGCCCGGCTCCTATGTGTACCCCTTACATTCCCGACAAATTCGGCTAAGGGTGTAACGGGAGAACCACTGTGATAGTGCTGCCAGTTTAACTGGCAGAGCGCCTCAGTGGAGAAAGCCGAAAACTGACTATCTAGGTAAGCGAAAACTGGTCGGCCCTCCGAAGACCGCGTCAAGCGACGTGTCGTTAGAGATCACCCATGTTAAATGAAGGGCTTCTTCCTTGAATTAGCCAAGGTGGGCATAGGCATAGACCTCGGCTGACTAAGCCGACCACTTCACTCACCGGGGGCTCGTCATCAGTCCCCACCGTGAAACTCCTATGACTCAGTGAAAGTTATAAAGCCACCACAGTCCGATTGCCTAGCCCCTATGTGCACAGACCTCCCCTAGGAACCGAGACGTCGGCTAAGGGTCATGATCGCCTAAAATGGGCAGCCTTTGTATATTGTACAAGGGGGTTGAAGCCGACGACTGGCCACTTTTAGTTTAACACGGCCAAACAGGAGGAATATTAAAAACAAAGCAGAAATATATGAGAGAAACTTAAGCCGCACTCATTAAATAACTGATAATTTTTATACATCCCATGCACTTTGGCATTCCGAGGTGCTACCTAAGAATACAACTTGTCCTTAGGACACACGGCCTCGGTAACACGGGCGCCCTCCTCTACCTCGGCAAAGAACTGCTCGGCGGTGCGCGCCTTCCCTTCAGGGCGCCCTGCAGCAACAACCTCCGCCTCAACCTTCCGAAAGTGCGTATTTACGTAGGCATACACCCGCCGCGCCCCTTCCAGACACGCGGATCGCTTCCAGCGGATGACTTGCGGAGCGGCCTCTTGCAGTCGCGCCAGGATCCCGAAGAAGCTGGCTGGCAACTGATACGTCTCCAACGTATCTATAATTTATGAAGTATTCTTGCCATGTTTATTATAGTTTTGTATGATTTTGGTGCACTTTTATATGGCTTTTATATGATTTTTATGGACTAACATATTGACCTAGTGCCTAGTGCCAGTTGCTGTTTTCTGCTTGTTTTTGGTTTTCCAGAAAATACATATCAAATGAAGTCCAAATGCAGCGAAACCTTTTGACGATTTTTTCTGGAAGGAAACAGACCCAGGAAGCTTCGAGGAAGCAGCAGAAGGCCACAGGGGCCCCACGAGCCACCTGGGCACGCCTGCCCCCCCCCCAGGCGCGCCCTGGTGCCTCGTGGGCCCCCTGTGGCACCTCTTCTCATGATTCCAACGCCAAAAAATCATATATATTCAGAAACCCCCGAAAGTTAACCTAGATGAGTTTTTACGCCATTGCAAGCCTCTGTACCTCCACGATCTCATCTACAACCCTTTTCCGGTACCCTGCCGGAGGGGGGAATCATCACCGGAGGCCATCTTCATCATCCCGACGGTCTCCATGACGAGGAGGGAGTAGTTCACCCTCGGGGCTGAGGGTTTGTACCAGTAGCTATGTGTTTTATCTCTCTCTCGTGTTCTTGATTTGGCACGATCTTGATGTACGACGAGCTTTGTTAATATATTTGGATCATATGGTGTTTTCCCCCTCTCTATCTCGTTGTGATGAATTGAGTTTTTAACTTTGAGGTTTCACTATTATCGGATTGAATACTTTTATGGATTTGAGAACACTTGATGTATGTCTTGCATGTGGATACCCGTGGTGACAATGGGGTATTCTATTGGTTCACTTGATGTATGTTTTGGTGATCAACTCGCGGATTCCCGTGACCTTGGGGTGATCTAGGCATAAGGGTTGGTTGCATGTTTTCATTATCTTTTCTTCGATAAGAAACTTTGGGGCACTCTTTGAAGTTCTTTGTGTGGATTGAATATTATGAATCTGAAGTTGTTTTGATGCATATCGAATAATCAACTCACGGATACTTATGGTGACATTGGAGTATCTAGGTGACATTAGAGTTGGTTGATGTGTATCATATGGTGTTATTCTAGTACGAACTCTAGGGTTGTTTGTGACACTTATAGGAATAGCTCAATAGATTGATCGGAAAAGATAACTTTGAGGTGGTTTCGTACCCTACAACAATTTCTATCTTATGTTCTCCGCGAATAGGAACTTTGGAGTGATTCTTTGTCGCACGTTGAGGGATTGTTATATGATCCAATTATGTTAGCATTGTTGAGAGATTGCACTAGTGAAAGTATGAACCCTAGGCCTTGTTTTTAAGCATTGCAATACCGTTTGTGCTCACTTTTATCGTTTGCTACCTTTCTATTTTTATTTATTCAGATTATAAAAATATATTTCTACTATCCATACTACACTTGTATCACCATCTCTTCGCCGAACTAGTGCACCTATACAATTTGCCATTGTATTGGGTGTGTTGGGGACACAAGAGATTTCTTGTATTTGGTTGCAGGGTTGTTTGAGAGATACAATCTTCATCCTACGCCTCCCACGGATTGATAAACCTTAGGTCATCCACTTGAGGGAAAATTGCTACTGTCCTACAAAACTCTGCGCTTGGAGGCCCAACACGAGTCTACAAGAATAAGTTGTGTGGTAGACATCAAGCTCTTTTCTGGCGCCGTTGCCGGGGAGGGGAGTGCTTGAAGCTATATCTTTAGATCTTGCAATCGAATCTTTTAGTTTCTTGTTTTATCACTAGTTTGGTTTATAAAAGAAAACTACAAAAAAAATGGAATTGAGGTTGCCTCATATTATTTGTCTTTATAATGTCTTTCTTGAAAATGATGGATCGGAATATTGTCTCAATTGATAGAAGAAGAATTCAATAAAATGTTTGGCATAAAATATTTGAATGATGAGCATGAATGCAATGTTGTTAGTATGAATTCTATGAATATCCATGATGCTAATGATATGCAAAGCTACAAGCTTGGGGATGCTATGTTTGATGAATATGATATTTTTAGTCCCCCAAGCTTTGATGAGCAAATTTATTATGATGATAGCATGCTTCCTATTTATGATGATTATAATGATAAAAGTGGATTTGGAGAGGTCACAACTTTATTTAAAGATGATTCCACTATTATGGAAGAGGTTTCAATTGATTATGACAACAAAGTTGCTATCTATGATAATTATTGTGATGACATGTATGCTATAAAGAATAATTATGGCCATGAAACTTGTCATCATGATTTTTATTTTCAATTGGATTATTCCAATCAAGTATCTCATGATAGTTATTTTGTTGAGTTTGCTCCCACTATTATGAATGAGAAGAAAATTGCTTATGTGGAGAGTAATAAAAATCCTATGCTTGTAGGTCATGAAAATAATGATTTATGTGATAGCTATATTGTTGAATTCATTCATGATTCTATTGAAAATTATTATGAGAGAGGATCATATGCTTTTACATATTGCAATAATATCAAGTTTCCTCTCTATCTGTTGAAAGTTTTGAAGTTATGCTTGTTTTGCTTTCCTATGATCGTTGATTCTTGCTCCCATAAACTATTTGATCACAAAATCCCTATGCATAGGAAGTGGGTTAGGCTTAAATGTGCTAGTCATATGCTTCATGATGCTCTCTTTGTCTTTCAAATCTTTACTTTTATGCGAGCATCATTGAAATCATCATGCCTAGCTAAAAGGCATTAAAGAAAAGCGCTTGTTGGGAGACAACCCAATATTTATAACTACTGTTTTCATGTGTCCAAATGATTAATATACTGTATTAATCATGTTTTATATGTTTTCTTTCAATAATGTGCCAAGTAAAGCCTTTGGGATAGTGTGGATACTTGCTGATTTGATTCTGTGCAAAAACAGAAACTTTTGCGTCCAGTGCTGGAATTTCTATTCTGTACTGGAGGGTGAGAAAATTCTGAATTTTTTACACAGTATTGGGTTACAATTTTTTTTACATTTTCCTAAGTTTTCAGAATTTTTGGAGGTACAGAAGTATGGTTTTTAAATCGCTCACTACATGCTGTTCTGTTTTTGACAGATTCTGTTTTCGGTGCGTAGTTTGCTTGTTTTAGTGTTTCCATAGCTTATATTGAGTAATATAAATTGTGGAAATGATAGAATACAGTAGGAATTATGTGAGAACAATTATTAATCTTGTCTTGACAGTACCAAAGTGGATGATTTATTTTTATCTTACTAACCTATCTCACAAGTTCCGTTAAGTTTTATGTGATTGAAGTTTTCAAGTTTTGGTTGAGATATCGATATGAGGAGAATAAGGAGTGGCAAGACCCTAAGCTTGGGGATGCCCAAGGCACCCCAAGGTAATATTCAAGGAAGGCCCAAGCAACTAAGCTTGGGGATGCCCCGGAAGGCATCCCCTCTTTCGTCTTCAACATTATCGGTAACCTCACTTGGAGCTATATTTTTATTCATCACATAACATGAGTTTTGCTTGGAGCGTCATTTTATTTTGTTGATATTTGCTTGCTGTTATCAATAATCATGTTTTGTATCTTTTAGTTCAATAAAATGCCAATTACAGCCTTTACCATGCTCAGTTTACAAGTTTATGTGTTGCTGTTTGAAAACAGAAAGTTTTCTGTTATGTCCTGATTTTTTGTGAATTATCAGAACATGATAAAAATCTGAAATTTTTACACAGTAAGCATGCATGAGTTCTCTGTCACATGGTAATTTTTCAGAATTTTTTGAGTTAGGGAAGTATGAATTTTAAATCCCCCTTTACAGACTGTTCTGTTTTGGCAGATTGCTGTTATAGTTGCATTGTTTGCATATGTTTGCTTGTTTAATGATTCTATTTGAGGATAGGAGTATTAAATATGCAGAGACATTTAGTATGTAATGTTTAATTATAATTTTAGTGATTTGCTACAGTAGAGAATGTTAAAGTTTTGAGTTGATTTATACTAATTTATCTCTCGAGTTCTTGTTGAGTTTTGTGTGGATGAAGTTTTTAAGATTTAGGAGAAGCCACGATATAAGAGGAATTAAGGAGACACAAGAGCTCAAGCTTGGGGATGCCCGAGGCATCCCAAGTTATTATTCCAGGAAGTCTCAAGCATCTAAGCTTGGGGATGCCCCGGTAGGCATCCCGCCTTTCTTCATCAACAATTATCGGTTAGTCTTGGTTGAGCATAAGTTTTTGCTTCTTCACATGAGATGTGCTATTCTTGGAATGTCATTTTATTTTATTTTCTTTGCTATTTGAATAAAATACTTAAGATCTGAAATTTTTAAATGAGAGAGAGTCCTCACATAGCTACTTAATTACTTAACTACTCATTTGATCTTCACTTATATCTTTTTGGAGTAGTTTGTCATTTACTCTTGTGCTTCACTTATATCCTATGAGTAAATTGTGAAAGAATTGAATATCATAAAGTTGAAATAATATGAGCTTCATATGCTTGTATCATGCCTAGTAGTAGCTTCACATTGGGTTTAGAAAGTGAAATCTATTGAAGCTTGACAATCACAATATTGGTCATACAAGCAATTCATGAATGATTAGTATAAGGAAGAGAACTTTCACATATAAATATATTATCTTGGACATCTTTTATGATTGTGAATACCCATTAATTATTTTCAAACTTGAGCAAATTAGTTGAAGTTGGACAAGGAAGACAACGTAATGAGTTATGTTTGGGTATACTTGCATAGAAGTTATATTGTTATGGATCCTCCAACATGTGGTGCTTGCTTAGGATCTTTTGCTAGCCAAAAATTCGTACTAAGTAGAGATAATACTTGTGCATACAAAAACCCTTAAACCCAGTTTCTTCCCATGAGTGTCCACAATATCTACCTATGGATTGAATAAGATCCTTCAAGTAAGTTGTCATCGGTGCAAAAAGCAATAAAAATTGCTCCTAAATATGTATGATCTTTTATTGCAAGGGAAAATAAGCGTTGTACGAACTTGTGATGGTAAAGAAATAAAAGCGACGGACTGCATAATAAAGGTTGCTATCACAAGGCGCAATATAACTTGACGTTCCTTTGCATTAAGGGCTTGTGCATCCAAAAATAAAAAGCGCATGACAACCTCTGCTTCCCTCTGTGAAGGGCCTATCTTTTACTTTTATGCATTTACTGTCATGTATTTACTTTTATGCAAGAGTCAATAAGTATTCATTCGCATTTCAACCTCAATTATTCTCTAGTTGGCAAGCCTCATGTGGTGGGGAAAGATCCAGGCACATATGGCCAGTCAAATATATTTGATCATGAATTATTATTGTTGACAATTATCTCTATGATAAATAAGTTGGGAGGCGAAACATTAAGCCCCTATCTTTCTCTGTGTTCGATGGATGCCATTTGTCATAAAAATATGCTTTGAGTACTAGCAATCGTAGAAGACTATATGATAATTGAGTATGTGGAGCTCTTACTTAGACTTTGTTGAAATTAAGTTGAATTGCAATTGTTTGGTGACTAAGAACATAGGTTGTTAAGTTTCAAGAGAATGCATTGTTTGAACCATAACATGTGAATTGGTTGCTACTTTATCATGATGAGTTTTATGAGAAAAAGTTGCTGTTATGATGCTAGGAAAAGTGATTGAAATTATCATTGATCAAACTTATGCACTATGCTAGCATTCACACTTCATAAATTATTTCTTTTATCATTTACCTACTAGAGGATGAGCAGGAATTAAGCTTGGGGATGCTGATACGTCCCCAACGTATCTATAATTTATGAAGTATTCATGCCATGTTTATTATAGTTTTGTATGATTTTGGTGCACTTTTATATGGCTTTTATATGATTTTTATGGACTAACATATTGACCTAGTTGTCGGTCATAAATCCGGCATATCTCGTAGTAGGGGTCCTAAGCTAGGCGTCTTGGAGCGATGGTAAGACGGACACATGATTTTACCCAGGTTCGGGCTCTCTCGAAGCGATAATACCCTACGTCCTGCCTTTGATTGTATTCATATGGGGTGTAGTACAGAGTACATGTATCTACCACGAGATTGTTCTAATGAATATGAGTTCTGATGATCTATTGACTAGCCTGGCCTCGGTTTATATATGCACCGGTGTCCTAGGGTTTAGAAGAGTCTTCGGCTTGTGCACCAAGTCTTGTAGAGTCTTCCTTGTATGCGTCATGGGCTGCCCGAAGTGGCCCATTAGTGAACCGCCATGGGGGTCCTCGGCTCAACCCACCTGGTCGGGAGACGATGTGGTGAGTCCCCCCTAGTCCAGGACACTGTCAGTAGCCCCCTGAACCGGTCTTCAAGTTGGGGACGCTCCTTGGTTCTTCCGAACTGTTCTTCGTCTTCGGTCGTCGGTCTTGAAAACTGGTTCAACAAATCTTCCCATCTCCGATCTTGAGGATCGCCGAGGTGTATCTGAAGTGTTCATACATCGGGTATCCGAGGAGCCCCTTTAGGTTCTTGGCCTTTATCAATGCCTTGTTATTTTTTATGCCACACCTCGGGTTCAAAGTGTTTCCAGCGAGGGCGGTGTCCTCTTTGCGTCCGAGCTCCAGCGCCGGACTGCATCCGAGGTGTCTTCTTGTAGCCGAGCTCCAACGTCGGTCTGCATCTGAGGTACATTTTAGCAGCCGAGCTCCGACGTCGGCCTGTATCCGAGGTGTCTTCTTGCAGCCGAGCTCCAACGCCGGACTGCATCCGAGGAGGCATAGACTACCTCATCTTTGAAAAAGTTTGAAGGAGGTTATCCGAGCTTAACGCCGAAAAAGTTCTCTATGGAGCTAGCCACTTGCAGCCGAGCTTTATGCCGAACTGCTTCCGAGGTGGTGCACCACCTCGGCCGTGAGGTGGTTTTTTGTGGATTGGTGCAATTTATTCTCTGCCGAGATGTATAGCCAGTAGCCCTCAAGGTGTGTGTCGGCCTAAAATCCGAGATGCACCTGAAGGATAACATAAAACCGCAGATCCCAGTAGCCCCTGAGACTCAGGTCAATTCGCGAAATCGGCCTGAGGATCAACTCCTAGCTCGGCAGCATACTTAGAAACATAAACACGGTGTGCATAGTTCTCGAGACTCAGGTTGGGTGCGGCTGACCAACCTGAGGATCGTAATCTCCTCGGAAACTATTTTGCACTTTTTTTTAAATTATCTGCATTGAATAGGCAATGCAGTAGCCCCCGAGACACTGGTCGGGTGGCAACACCAGATCAGGGGATCGATGTAACCCGTTAATGGCTTTTACATGAGAAGCGCGAAACCCAGTAGCCCCCGAGCCAGGCAACCCAGCTTGGCCAAAATCTTAAGTCAAATTGATGCATATTTATGGCTTTATAACGATGATTACGGAAGGCATGAATACAAACGCTTTTATGCTATATGTTATTTTGACTCCTTTGTGACCGTTTATCATTTGAGAGTGGCCCATCGTCGGCTTATACCCCTTTGTAGATGCTACGCAGGGTGTTTCCGCAGTAACAAGACAACCCTTAGCCGACGTCTCGGTGCCTGGAGGCGGTTGTGTTAGCGAAAATGAGGCAATCGGATATCCAGGCTTTATAATTTTCACTTAGTCATAGGAGCTTAAAGTTGGGAGGCCAGTTACTAGCCCCCGGTTAGTGTTCGGCGTCACCCGAGGTCAAGCCATTAACACTTCGGCCGATTTTATGAAAGGCCCACGGGGTAACCTTTATCGATCTATAGGTGGATACAGTCATCGGATTGCTGACCAGTTTGCGCTCATTGTGACAGTTAGTTTTCGGCTTTCTCCACTGAGGTACTTGACCAGTTAAATCGGAAGTACAATCGCAGTGTTTCTCCCTTTGCACACCTAGCCGAACAAAGCGGAACGTAGGAGGCAAGCACAGGAGCCGGGCAACCCAACTATTGACCGAAGACACAATTCGAAACTGATGCATATAAAGCAATATCCGAGAACGTTTTGCCGAGGACTCCTCGGAGTACCTTGGCTTTTGGTGGGTTCGGCTCTAGTCGCAGCCCCCCGTTGATATTGCCGATGCTTTAAAGGCATTCGACGTTGTACTGCGAGAGTTATGCTGGAGACACACAGTATCCCCCGAGACTCAGGTTGGGTGCGGCCGACCAACCTGAGGATTGAATCTCCTCGGGAACTAGTCCAGATGTCATGTGCGTTTCGCCAACGCCGAGGCGTAGGTCGGCAGGAAAGATGCCGAGCTGCGGGTCAGAAAAGATCTCCCGAGCTGAATTATTACGCAGGGCACCTCGGTCATGAAGATGTCTCGCCTCCTGAAAGAAAAACATACAAATAGCTTAAAAAGTGCCATGAGCTCGAAAAGCCAAAAAACTTATGTAAAAACTTGACGTCCGAACTAAATCAAGTTTTTAGGTGCCAATCCGAAAAGTGGTCTTAAAATTAGTTTGTGCTTCTGTCATGCTTTAACATGACACATCCGATCTCAAGACTTCAAGCGGGTCAGCCTTCGGCTTCAACCTCCAATTCCCGAAGGTGGAGTGCTTCTCAGGCCAGTTTAGCAAACTAAACTCGAGCGACTTTAGTGAGAAACCAGGCGACCCGGCTATTGACCACACACTCGCATCGGAAAAAGGAGTAGTAGAAAAAGACATTGCAACGACTAAGAAGAAAACACTTATTATAACGGCTCATATAAATTTAAGAGCCCCCAGTTGACTTGGGTAAAGGAAGTGGTTTTTAAGAAACCTAGTTTTTAACAAACATATTTTATTTAACATAAATATAATGCTCGGTTGAACCGAACAAAAAAAATTAAAATTGAAAAAATTTGAGCATGAAAGCGACTTAGCTGGTTAATGCGCTCGGTGTTGATGATGCGGTCCGAGCTTGCAACGGGATGAGATCCCAGCCCGCAAGCCGGTCCTGGGGTGGCCGAGCGAAGAGCTCGGCTAATGAAGTGGCAGCACAAAACTGCCGATGTGCCGAGGTGAAGCCCCTGGTCCAGCCGAGGAGACAGAGTAGGTCGGCAGGGTGACGCGGGAGTAGGTCGATGAAGCGATGGTGAAGTCCCCGGTCCGGCCGAGGTGTCCGAGCGAAGAGGACGGCTTGATGAAGTGGTAGTACAACACTGCCGACATGTTGAGGCGAAGCCCCCGGTTCGGCCGAGCTGACGAAGCTGGTCGGCTGGTGACGCCGAAGTCCCCGGAGTAGGTTGATAAAGAGATGGCGAAGCCCCCGGTCTAGCCGAGGTGACGGAGCAGGTCAGTAAGGTGACGTTGCAGCCCTATGCCAGCCGAGGTGTCGAAGCAAGTCGGCGTGGTGGACATCGGCTTGAAGAAACAACGGCGCGGCGATGCCAACGCAGGTCGGAACTTGTGACGCGGTCAATGCCGGCTTGGGAAGTGACCGCGCGGCGATGCTGGCGCGCCCGACCCGTACAATCCGTAAGGTGATGATGTTATCTTGACGATCATTAGGGAGAGCGGTGCCGAACTCTTGGTCGGCTCGTCGAGGTGATGATCCGAGGTGGTTGTCGTCGGCTCGATGGAGCGACGGCGCAGTCGATGTTGGCGCAGGTCGGCAGCCGTGGAGCAACGTGGTCGGGCCGGTTTGACATCGGCGCGATGGTGAAGATCGCCTCGGAAAAGACTCAAAATTTGTGGGCACGTGTTTGAGGACAACACACAATACCCTAGAAAAATTCCCTTCAAAAAGGATGTCCGATAATCTGTTCATGAAAAAGATGAACTCGGGTCGGATTCGTTTTCGCGCAGAAAACAGATCCGAAAATTGATGCACTCATCGGATGCTTCCCGGAGTTTGAACGGTCGGATCGAGCTGAAATTTTGAGGGGTGGTAGATATGGGAATTCTGCAGCCGATGAACGGTTGGATCTTACAAAGGACGTCCGGGCTGACTGCTGGACTCCTCTCCCTAAACTCGTCCAGATTTCCGTCCAGATTCGACAGGGCTCCGGTATATCGGAGATCGCCGGAGATTCCTCCATCGGAACGCGACGAAATTTTGCAGGGTTGTTCTAGACTCAATTCTGCACAATTCCACCGAAGCAATCGTCAAAGTGACGCTCGAGGAGATGGGGACGGCGAACACGAATCCGCTGTCCAGAAAAAACTGCATGATCGCGCGAGGGCAATGTTGACGTTGAGCCCCCGAGCACCATGGACGATTTTTCCATGATCCCGGATGAGATCGGAGTTGATGATGATGAAGACATCCGTCCAAACTTGACGATCAGAAGAGAAGCCTAGTCCTCGGTCCAGACAAGGTGACCAGTCGGGTCGGCGACGAAGATACCGACGCTGACGATGTAGCTCGGTTCCGACGCGTAGATCGCGGTGGAGCCGATCTGAATTCCCATCGCACCGCGGCGACTACCCAGCAGACTCTCAATGAAAGCACCAATGTCGGTCATAAATCTGGCATATCTCGTAGTAGGGGTCCTAAGCTAGGCGTCTTGGAGCGATGGTAAGACGGACACAAGATTTTACCCAGGTTCGGGCTCTCTCGAAGAGATAATACCCTACGTCCTGCCTTTGATTGTATTCATACGGGGTGTATACATAGTACATATATCTACCACGAGATTGTTCTAATGAATATGAGTTCTGATGATCTATTGACTAGCCTGGCCTCGGTTTATATATGCACCGGTGGCCGAGGGTTTAGTAGAGTCTTCGGCTTGTGCACCAAGTCTTGTAGAGTCTTTCTTGTATGCGTCATGGGCTGCCCGAAGTGGCCCATTAGTGAACCGCCATGGGGGTCCTCGGCTCAACCCACCTGGTCGGGAGATGATGTGGTGAGTCCCCCCTAGTCCAGGACACCGTCACTAGTGCCCAATGCGAGTTGCTGTTTTCTGCTTGTTTTTGGTTTTCCAGAAAATCCATATCAAATGAAGTCCAAATGCAGCGAAACCTTTTGACGATTTTTTCTGGAAGGAAACGGACCCAGGAAGCTTCGAGGAGGCAGCAGAAGAACCACAGGGGGCCCACGAGCCACCTGGGCGCGCCTGCCCCCCCCCCCCCAGCCGCGCCTTGGTGCCTCGTGGGCCCCTTGTGGCACCTCTTCGCGTGATTCCAATGCCAAAAAATCATATATATTCAGAAACCCCCAAAAGTTAACCTAGATGAGTTTTTACGCCGCTGCAAGCCTCTGTACCTCCACGATCTCATCTACAGCCCTTTTCCGGTACCCTGCTGGATGGGGGAATCATCACCGGAGGCCATCTTCATCATCCCGACGGTCTCCATGACGAGGAGGGAGTAGTTCACCCTCGGGGCTGAGGGTTTGTACCAGTAGCTATGTGTTTTATCTCTCTCTTTCGTGTTCTTGATTTGGCACGATCTTGATGTACCACGAGCTTTGTTAATATAGTTGGATCATATGGTGTTTTCCCCCTCTCTATCTCGTTGTGATGAATTGAGTTTTTACCTTTGAGGTTTCACTATTATCGGATTGAATACTTTTATGGATTTGAGAACACTTGATGTATGTCTTGCATGTGGATACCCGTGGTGACAATGGGGTATTCTATTGGTTCACTTGATGTATGTTTTGGTGATCAACTCGCGGATTCCTGTGACCTTGGGGTGATCTAGGCATAAGGGTTGGTTGCATGTTTTCATTATCTTTTCTTCGATAAGAAACTTTGGGGCACTCTTTGAAGTTCTTTGTGTGGATTGAATATTATGAATCTGAAGTTGTTTTAATGCATATCGAATAATCAACTCACGGATACTTGTGGTGACATTGGAGTATCTAGGTGACATTAGAGTTGGTTGATGTGTATCATATGGTGTTATTCTAGTACGAACTCTAGGGCTGTTTGTGACACTTATAGGAATAGCTCAATAGATTGATCGGAAAAGATAACTTTGAGGTGGTTTCGTACCCTAAAACAATTTCTATCTTATGTTCTCCGCGAATAGGAACTTTGGAGTGATTCTTTGTCGCACGTTGAGGGATTGTTATATGATCCAATTATGTTAGCATTGTTGCGAGATTGCACTAGTGAAAGTATGAACCCTAGGCCTTGTTTTTAAGCATTGCAATACCGTTTGTGCTCACTTTTATCATTTGCTACCTTGCTGTTTTTATTTATTCAGATTATAAAAATATATTTCTACTATCCATACTACACTTGTATCACCATCTCTTCGCCGAACTAGTGCACCTATACAATTTGCCATTGTATTGGGTGTGTTGGGGACACAAGAGATTTCTTGTATTTGGTTGCAGGGTTGTTTGAGAGATACCATCTTCATCCTACGCCTCCCATGGATTGATAAACCTTAGGTCATCCACTTGAGGGAAAATTGCTACTGTCCTACAAAACTCTGCGCTTGGAGGCCCAACACGAGTCTACAAGAATAAGTTGTGTAGTAGACATTAGCAACACCTCTTTTGGCCACAAATTGACGTAGAGATCTTGGAGCACCGGACTCGCTATCCGGAAAAGTTCCTCTAGCTGCTTCATCTGATGATTGAGCAACTGCGGCTATGACGACTCCTGGAATTGCCTCCAGAATGCCTTCTCCGCCTCATGGCCCTCCAGGTGGCCGAAATGAAGGCCGGCGTCCGCCGCACTCTTCGGGAGATCGGCGAAGACCTCTGCGGATCGCCATAGCTAGGTGAGCTCGACGAATCCTTTGCTGCCAAACGCAGATTGAAGTAAATATGGCTTACCCGCGGCTATCTGCTCCACTTGTTGGAGCACTTCGCGGTCGGCTCGGGCCTTGGTCTGGAGCTCGGAGTGCGCAAGACCGAGCTTCTTGAGCTCTTCCTTCCCCTTCTTCTCCTCGGCCTGAAGGGCATCACGTGTCTCAAACACGCCCTTCAGGGTCTCCTCGACCTCCCTGACCCGCACCTGGTATTTCCCCCTAGCCACCTTTTCGGCGGCTAGGTCCTTCTCCGCCTTGGCCGCAGCAGCTTTATGCTGCTCGACCTCCTGCCGAGCCTTTAAGAGCTCGGCCTTGAGCCTCTCAAGCTCGGCGACAGCCTCTGTCATTCAAACAGCTTGGCATCAGCTTCTATTTCGCAAAATATATTTGCTTGAACTCACACTCAAAGATAAAAAGCATCGGTCGCTTACCTTGAGACTGCTCGACCTGCTTGTTCATCTCCCCAATCTCCTCGGAGACAAAGCCCGGAGCCGAGGTTGAAACCTGCATAGACACTTTCTGATGAGCCCCATGATCAATTCATTGACACTTAGGACATACATCCTGTCTTATCAGTCCTGGGGGCTACTCTTTCCTCTGCTCCTATACTTTGACCCCAACACCAGTTTTTCAAACTAGCCTTGGGCTCGGGGGCTACTCACTGGCTAAGTCGTCTAAACGCCAGGTAACGGATGTCTTCAGGCAGTTACAAGGATCGATAAAGTAAGTCTAAGCAGAGAAGGTCCTTTTTCGCATAAAGACAGAAAGATTACCTCGAAGCTCATGATGAGGCTCTTGAAGGCCTCACGCATTCCGGCCTCTGTGGATCGGAATCCCTGCAGCGCCGTGCCAATCAACGCGCGGTGCTCTTCCTTGAGGGAGGATCTCCTCAAGGCCGCCTCCATTTCTTTAGTCCACCCCGCGCTAGCCCGCCCTGAAGCGGGAGGTGGGTTGGCAAGACCATAGACCTTAGCACCTGGGTGCTAGGTACGAGGGTCTCCAGCTGTGGCGGTGGAGCCAGAGTAGACTTCGGGTGGGCCACCGATTGGCCCAGCCCTTCCTGGACGACCTCGGGGACCCCGCCCCCTTGGCCTTGTGGGGCCGAGGCATCAACCTCGGCCATGACGACCAACTCCTCGGCCCCCGCCGTGTCAACCTGAGGGGTTGGAGTCGATGTTGCCTCCCCCAGCCCTTCTTGAGCCAGGGGAGCGTGGTCCGGCGTCCCGCTGGTGGGTGGCAACCCGCTGGAGGAGTCGCTAAGGCATGCCCTTGGCGGGCTGTGGAAAAATACTCATGTGAATTTAGTCCTGCTGAAAGGACTTGATGTAAAATCAAACACAAAAAATGATTACGGACCTTCGAGGTGCCAGCCTCTTCCTCCCCATTGTTAGGGGATCATCTCCTGACTCGTCGGAGAGTATGACCTTCTCCGACGTGGTGGCCTTGCTGACGGCCCCGGCCGGGGTCTTCTTCGACCTCTTTGGGCCCTCGGGCCGCATCCCAGCCTCGGCGTCCTCCGACGCCACCCTCTTCCCCTTTGGGGGAGGGTTCTCTTCTTCCTCGTCCTCCCCCCATCGCCCTTGTGGGTGGAGGAGGCGTGGGTCTCCTCGGAACGAGTGACCGAGGTCTCCCACTTCCGAAGACCCGCCCTGCCCTTCTGGGGCTTGGACCCTTTGGGGACCACCACGTGCGGCTCCTCAACTAGGAGCGCCGTGAGTAGGGGGGATCTCTCCTCCTCTGGCAGCAGTGCTGGGCACAGCATCTACTGCATCTTGGCTACCCAGTTCTGCAAATACGAAATGAGGTGATTCGTCAAAATCTGTCTCACTTAACAGGAGAAGAATATGAACGTGTATATCAAACACTCACCGGTGGGGCGTCGTAGCCGACCTCGAAGCTGAGGTCTTCCCCCACCTTAGGGATCTTGTCCTTGGGCAGCTTAAAGAGCCGTGCCCACATGCCGGCCAAGGAGGAGCGGAAGAAGTTGAGCACGGGCCCCGCATCCCCAGATTTATGCTCCCACATCGGGGTGGCCCATAGTTGGAGCTGGAGGATGCGGCGATGGAGCATGACGTTGACCACGTCGGACATTTGGAGGTTCTTCTTGGTAGACCACCACATGATCTTCTTGAGCAGTGTCTCCACCTCCTCTGGGTTCCCCCAGATGACGCCCTTCTCCCTCCAGGACTTGAGCTTCCTTGGGGGTCCGGCCGAAAAGGCTGGAACTTCGGTTTGGCCGGCGACAAGCGTCTCAGTGATATAGAACCACTCACGCTGCCACTCCTTGACCGTCTCGATGAAGGTGCCTTTGAACCAGGCGGCACTCTTGTTCTTCCTGACCATGGCCCCTCCGCACTCTGCTAGGACGGAGCCGCTGGACTTCAGCTTGACGCCGAAGATCTTCAGCCACAGGCCGAAGTGCGGCTTGATGCGGAGGAAGGCCTCGCACACCGTGATGAAGGAAGCGAGGTGGAGAATGGAGTTCGGGGCCATGTGATGGAAGTCGAGCCCGTAGTAGAACATCACCCCGTGCACGAACGGGTGCAGCGGGAACCCTAAACCTCTGGGAGCGGGCACTTGCTGGTTGGCATCAGGAGCACGGGTGGCGACGTTGGCGGGGATATACCCCGCATTCCGCAGCTCCAGGATCATGCCCTCTGTCACGGTGGAGCCCCCCCAATGCCCTTTGAGGGTGTCGGCCATGGCTGAATGGGGAAGCTCAGAGGCGCAAAGGAGGAGGAAGGAGAGATTGGATCTGGGTGCTAGAGCTCGAGGAGGCAGAAGGCGGGGGAAATGGGAGCGGGATTACTAGCTCTATTAGTTTTTTTACTCTTATAGGCTGCTGAAAGGCCAAGAGTCCCCTCGCCGCGCCGGTAAAAATGCCACTCCTCCCCGCAAAAGATGCCGTTGTACGCATGGGGAGAAACAAAATCTTGATAATATCCCTGAGAATACGGGCACGATCTCCACCTCGATGGGACGCATCAGTAAAAGGGCAGCCTCGAACCACGATTTGAGGTGGGCAGTAACTGCCTGACCCATCGTGGGTAGCGCCGCTTTGATAAAGTTGTCAGGCTATGAGGTACTGCTCACACCTAGGTGGCTAGCCTTCAAGGTTAAGTAAACTCACAACACTGGATGGGGAGAGAACTCGGCTGAACCTCGTTTACAAGACACTACTCCTTGGAAGGACGATTAAGAGACCTGGAATTGTGAAAGGGAACTCGTCTGTCAAGCCAAGGACTTCGGATCCGAAGTAACTTCCGTTGGAGAGATCGTCCTCGGCGTAGAAGACCAGTTCGGGGGCTACTGACGGTGTCCTAGACTAGGGGGTATTAACCTAGTCGGCCCATATTCCTCGGGCTGGGCCATTGGGTCCTCATTCTCCTTAAGGTGGACTCCGAAAGCCGTACGCTAGGGACAAGATCAGGACTACATCTGCCGAAGACTTGACGTATACTCCAAGACTCCTCCTACCACCTCCAGGCCAAGTTACCGACCTTGTAACCTTAGATGCTCTACCTGGCGTGTATATAAGCCAAAGGGTTTAGCCCTTAGAGGGGACTTCAACACAATCTCATTCACCTAGCCCTAGAACTAGAACATATCTTACGATCTCGAGGTAGATCAACTCTGTACTTGATACATCTCCATTGATATAAACAAGAGTAGGATGTAGGGTTTTACCTCCATCAAGAGGGCCCGAACCTGGGTAAACATCGTCTCTTTGTTCCTGTTACCATCTGTCTGAGATCCACAGCTCGGGACCCCCTACCCCGAGGTCTGCCGGTTTTTACACCGACACTGGGTTTCATACTCACAGTTTTGGTTTTGCAGGTCATAAACTTGTGCTTGAAGATCTTCAATCCGGACGTGAAGATTATCAATGGCATCCCCGATCTTGTTGTTATCCCACTTATGCCCACAAACAAAATTTGTGATAATGGAGTGGTTGGCATCGAGTCCACGCTCCACCATCCTTTGGCACTTGAAGATTTCTTTCTCCACCGCTTCAAGCCTAGCCTTTTCGTCTCCCTCCTTCTTTGGTCCTTGAACGTCCCGGATGTGGAGCACCCCATCACAAAACTCCATGGTTTGAGGGTGCTTCATCACCTCCGGAAGATAGGGGTTGATGACCTTCTCAAAGAACTGATCCTTGGATGAGTTTAATGACGACATAACGATCTAGATCCTGACAGAAAATAGCTCAAAACAAGAACAGAGGAGAAACTTGCAATACGGAGGTCAAAATAGAGAAATATATATATAATGAATTTTTATCTTGCAGGAAAAGTCTATGGGAGGAAAACGGAGTCGGGAAGGTACACGAGGGGCCTAGAAGCTCAGGTGGCACGCCCCCTGCACTTGTGGTCTCCTCGTGAACCTTTTTGGCTGTTTCTTATTTTCCTAAAAAATATTCCAAAACTGACAGAAAATATTTTTATGGAATTTTTGGAGTCGGTTTACTTACCGTACCTATTCCTTTTTCAGGGTTCTGGAGTACTCCGAAAGGTCTCTTCGATTTAGACTTCCGGTGCAATTACTTGAATAATGTCTGAATCAATGTTAATGGGGGTACCTACAATATAATGTTTAATTATTTTCCCATTAACCACCTTCGGTTTGTTTCCTTCGGCGTTATTAATCTTGATGGCTCCGGGGCGGTGCTACTTGTAAACTGCGTTGGGATTTCCCCAAAGAGGAGGGGTGATGCATCACAACAGACATAAGTATTTCCCTCAGTGAGAACCAAGGTATCAATCCAGTAGGAGAACCACGCAAAACCTCATGAACAACACCTACACACACAAAAGCAAATACTTGCACCCAACGAGGGCAAGAGGGTTGTCAATCCCCTTGAACTCGTTATTTGCAAGGATTAATTCTGATAGTGATAGCTAGATAAAATAAATTGCAAAATAAAATAAAGGAAATAAAATTGCAGCAAGGTATTTTTGGATTTTATATATGATAAAAGTAGACCCGGGGCCATAGTTTTCACTAGAGGCTTCTCTCTCGAACGAATAGCATACGGTGGGTAAACAAATTACTGTTGGGCAATTGATAGAAAAGCACATAGTTATGACGATATTCAAGGCAATGATCATGTATATAGGTATCATGTCCAAAACAAGTAGACCGACTCCTGCCTGCATCTACTACTATTACTCCACCCATCGACCGCTATCCAGCATGCATCCAGGGTATTAAGTTAATAAAAACGGAGTAACGCCTTAAGCAAGATGACATGATGTAGACAAAGTAAACCCAATCAATATGAATAAACACCGTCGTTTTATCCTTAATGGCAACAATACAAATACGTGTCTTGTCCCCTACTTTGTCACTGGGATATAGAACACCGCAAGATTGAACCCATCACAAAGCACCTCTCCCATTGCAAGATAAATCAATCTAGTTGGCCAAACCAAACGGATAGAACGGAGAGAAATACAAAGCTATAACAATCATGCATAAAAGAATTCAAAAAAGACTCAAATATTTCTCATGAATAATCTGATGATAAACCCACAATTCATCGGATCCCAACAAACACAACGCAAAAGAAGATTACATCGAATAGAACTCCACGGAGATCGAGGAGAACATTGTATTGAAGATCAAAGAGAGAGAAGAAGCCATCTAGCTACTAGCTATGGACCCGTAGGTTTGTGGTAAACTACTCACACATCATCGGAGGGGCACCAAGGAGCCCTCCGTGATCAATTCCCCCTCCGGCAGGGTGCCAGAAAAGGCCTCCAGATGAGATCGCGGAAGAACATAAGCTTGCGGTGGTGGAAAAGTTATTTCGTGGGGCTCTCTGTTGGTTTCCCAATATTTGGGAATTTGTAGAGGTGGAATTAGGTCAAAAGGAGCCATGAGGGGCCCACAAGACATCTTGGCCCCCCTGGGGCCGCGCTCTGTTGCCTTGTGGCTTCCTCGCGAGGCTTCTGGCCTCCTCCCGAAGCTTCTAGGGTCTCTTTTGTCCAAAAAAAATTGTCAAAACGTTTCGTAGCATTTGGCATTCGTTTGGTACTGATTTCCTGAAAAACCAAAAACAAGCAGAAAACAGCAACTAGCACTGGGCACTAGGTTAATAGGTTATCCCAAAAATGATATAAAATAGCATATTATTGCATATAAAACATCCAAGATTGATACTATAATAGCATGGAACAATAAAAAAATATAGATACGTTGGAGACGTATCAGCATCCCCAAGCTTAATTCCTGCTCGTCCTCGAGTAGGTAAATGATAAAAACATAATTTTTGATGTGGAATGCTACCTAACATGTTTATCATGTAATCTCTTTTACGGTATGAATATTAAGAAACGAGTGATTCAAAGCAATAGTCTATAATTTGATATAAAGACATCAGTACTCAGGCATACTGATACGTCTCCAACGTATATAATTTTTGATTGTTCCATGCTATTATAGTATCAATCTTGGATGTTTTATATGCAATTATATGCAATTATATATCATTTTTTGGGACTAACCTATTAACCTAGTGCCCAGTGCCAGTTGCTGGTTTCTGCCTATTTTTGGTTTTTCAGGAAATCAGTACCAAACGAAGACCAAATGCCACGAAACTTTTTGAAGATTTTTTTCTGGACAAAAGAGACCCTGGAAGCTTCGGGAGGAGGCCAGAAGCCTCACGAGGAGGACACAAGGCAACAGGGGGCGGCCCTAGGGGGCGCTCTCTGATGCCTTGTGGGCCCCTCGTGGCTCCTTTTGATCTAATTCCACTTCTATAAATTCTCAAATATTGGGAAACCAAAAGAGAGCCAGACAAGAAAACCCTACCGCCGCCGCAAGCTTCTATTCTTACACGATCCTATCTGGAGGCCTTTTCCGGCACTCTGCCGGAGGGGGAATCGATCACGGAGGGCTTCTACATCAACCTTGCTGCCCCTCCGATGATGTGTGAGTAGTTTACCACAGACCTACGGGTCCATAGCTAGTAGCTAGATGGCTTCTTCTCTCTCTTTGATCTTCAATACAATGTTCTCCTCGATCTCCGTGGAGTTCTATTCGTTGTAATCTTCTTTTGCGGTGTGTTTGTTGGGATCCGATGAATTGTGGGTTTATGATCAGATTATTCATGAGAAATATTTGAGTCTTTTCTGAATTCTTTTATGCATGATTGTTATAGCTTTATATTTCTCTCCGTTCTATCCGTTTGGTTTGGCCAACTAGATTGATTTATCTTGCAATGGGAGAGGTGCTTTGTGATGGGTTCAATCTTGCGGTGTTCTATATCCCAGTGACAGAAAGGGACAAGACACGTATTTGTATTGTTGCCATTAAGGATAAAACGATGGGGTTTATTCATATTTCTTGAGTTTACTTTGTCTACATCATGTCATCTTGCTTAAGGCGTTACTCTGTTTTATACTTAATACTCTAGATGCATGCTGGATAGCGGTCGATGAGTGGAGTTGTAGTAGTAGATGCAGGCAGGAGTCGGTCTACTTGTCTAGGACGTGATGCCTATATACATGATCATTGCCTTGAATATCGTCATAACTATGCACTTTTCTATCAATTGCCCAACACTAATTTGTCTACCCACCGTATGTTATGCGCTCGAGAGAGAAGCCTCTAGTGAAAACTATGGCCCCCGGGTCATTTATCATTATTATATAAACAAAAATCCAAAAAATACTTTGCTGCAATTTATTTACTTTTATTTTATTTTGCAATTTACTTTATCAATTTATCTATCACTACGAGATTTAATCCTTGCAATTAACCGCCGAGGGGATTGACAACCCCCTTGTTCGCGTTGGGTGCAAGTATTGGTTTTTGTGTGTGTGCAGGTGCTGCTAAAGAGGTTTTTCTTGGTTCTCCTACTGGATTGATAACCTTGGTTCTTAACTGAGGGAAATACTTATCTCTACTGTACTGCATCATCCTCTCCTCTTCGAGGAAATCCCAACGCAGCTCACAAGTAGCAGGAAGAATTTCTGGCGCCATTGCCGGGGAGACATCATCAAAACTTATCAAGTACCTTCGCAAAAACAATGCCTTTATTGCATTTATTTTTATTTGCCCTTTTATTTGCATTTGCCTCTCATTTTCATCTCCGCCGCTTCTAAAACAATTTTACAAAAAATACAAAAATATTTTGTGTGCTATCTTTGCTTGTGTTGCCATGTGCCTTCTATTTGCTTGCATGTTCGCTTGCTAAAAATCTATTGATATGGATCCTCATCCACTAGCTAATGTTTTCAAAAGATCCAATTATGATGAACAAATTGCTAGTGAGTTGAGTGCACTTGATTATCTCTATGAAGTTTTGCTTGAAAATCATGAATCTGAAAATTGTGATGAAGTGTTGAAAGAAGAAATTTATAAAGTGATTCCTGATAGCTCCTTGAATGAAAAGCATGATTGAAATGATGTTATTATAAATTCTATTAATGTCGATTGTGCGAATAATATGCAAAACTACAAGCTTGGGGATGATGATCTTGTGATGATCATGATTGGGGTGATGTTTCGTATGATCTTGAAAATTTATTTAAGCCCCATGATGAATATGTTTGAAATAATATTGAAAGTGGGTTTGGAAGAGTTCCAACTTTAGGTAATAATGATCCCACTACTTTGGAGAATTATCAATATCGTGATTTTTTTTTATAAAAGTGGGTTTGGAGAGGTCATGACTTTAGTTAATGTTAATCCCACTATCTTGGAAGATTATAAGACTTTTATGCATATGGATCATGAAGAGAATATTTTATGTGATAGATATATTGTTAAATTTGATTATGATCCTACATTTAACTATTATGAGAGAGGAAAATATGGTTATTGGAATTTTCATGTTGAATTACCTCTCTTGAAGATCAAATTGTTAGTGTTTTGTTCTTCTTCTTTGCATATGCTAGATACTTTTTGTCTTGATAATTTGTTTGCTTATAAAAATCCCTATGCATAGAAAGTATGTCAGACTTAAATGTGTTTGTCACATGTTTTATGATCCTCTCGTTGTGTTTCAATTATTATCTTTCATGTGAGCATCAATAAAATCACAAACCTATCTTAATGGCTATAAAGAAAGAGCTTGTTGGGAGACAACCCAATAGTTATCTTTTCTGTTTTTGTGTGTTTACACAATTTTAGCTACTGTTATGATTGTGCTTTTATGTTTTAATTAGTGTTTGTGCCAAGTAATGCCTTTGGGATGATTTGGATGATAGTATTATTAATGCTGTTTGAAAACAGAAACTTTGGCGTCCAGTACTGGAATTTTGATTTTTTTTATGGAGTGTCAATAGATTCTGAAGTTTTTACACAGTATTGGAATATGAATTTCCCACGTTGTCCTAATTTTTCAGAATTTTTGGAGTCACAGAAGTATGACTTTAATTCAGATCTTTACAGACTGTTCTGTTTTAGACATATTCTGTTTTTGTTGCATAGTTTGCTTATTTTGATGAATCTATGGATTGTATCGGGGGGTATAAGTCATGGAGAAGTTGGAGTACAGTAGCATTATGCCAATATTAAATATGAATATATTTACAACAGTACTGAGATTTTAAGATTTGATTATTATACTAACGGATCTCATGAGGTTTCTGTTGAGTTTTGTGTGCTGAAGTTTTCAAGATTTGGGTGAGATCATGATGGATAAAGGAATAAGGAGCGGCAAGAGCCTAAGCTTGGGGATGCCCAAGGCACCCCAAGGTAATATTAAAGGAAGACCCAAGCGTCTAAGCTTGGGGATGCCCCGGATGAGATCCCCTCTTTCGTCTACAATCTATCGGTAACTCACTTGGAGCTATATATTTATTCATCACATGATATGTGTTTTTCTTGGAGCGTCTTGTGCTATAGTTTTTTTTTAGTTTGACACAATCATATTTGCTGAACACACCTTTTTGAGAGGGACACACATTATTCATGATTTGTTAGAATACTCTATGTGCCTCACTTATATCTTTTGAGCTAGGCAATTGCTCTAGTGCTTCACTTATATGTTTTAGAGCACGGTGCTACTTGTGAGCTGCGTTGGTAATTCCCTGAAGAGGAAGGGAGATGCTGTACAGTAGAGATAAGTATTTCCCTCAGTTATGAAACCAAGGTTATCAGTCCAGTAGGAGAATCACGCAACACCTCGTTAGCAGCACCTGCACACAAAACAACAAATCCTTGCACCCAACGCAAACAAGGGGTTGTCAATCCCTCGACGGTTACTTGCAAGATTAAATTGTATGTGATAGATAGATAGATTGAAACAAAAATACAAAATAAAATAAATATAGAAAAAGTGCAGCAAGGTATTTTTAGGGGTTTTAATATATGATTTAGATAGACCCGGGGGCCATAGTTTTCACTAGAGGCTTCTCTCTTGAAAATAGCATACGGTGGGTAAACAAATTACTGTTGGGCAATTGATAGAAAAGAAAATAATCATGACGATATCCAAGGAAATGATCATGTATATAGGCATCACGTCCGAGACAAGTAGACCGACTCCTGCCTGCATCTACTACTATTACTCCACACATCGACCGCTATCCAGCATGCATCTAGTGTATTAAGTCCATAAAGAACGGAGTAACGCCTTCAGCAAGATGACATGATGTAGACAAAGTAGACTCACGCATGAATAAACCCCATCTTTTTACCCTTAATAGCAAGGATACATACGTGTCATGTCCCTTTCTGTCACTGGGATTGAGCACCGGAAGATCGAACCCATTACAAAGCACCTCTTCCCATGGCAAGATAAATCAATCTAGTTCGCCAAACCAAATCAATAGATCGGAGAAGAAATACGAAGCTATAATAATCATGCATAAAAGAGATCAGAGAAGACTCAAATAATATTCATGGATAATCTGATCATAAACTCACAATTCATCGGATCCCAACAAACACACCGCAAAAAGTGATTACATCGGATAGAACTCCAAGAACATCGAGGAGAACATTGTATTGAAGATCAAAAAGAGAGAAGAAGCCATCTAGCGACTAACTATGGAAGGCCTCCAGATGGGATCTCTCAAGAACAGAAACTTGCGGTGGCGGAAAAAGTATTTCATGGACTCCTCTATTGGTTTCCCAATTTTAGAGAATTTATAGTGGTGGAATTAGGTCAAACGGAGCTGTGTGGGCCCCACAAGCCACCAGGGCATGCCACCCCCCTAGGGCGCGCCCTGGTGCGTCGTGGGCCACTGCTCCATTTTCTGGCCCTCTCCCGAAGCTTCCAGTACTTGTTATGTCCAGAAAAAAATCTCCAAAAAGTTTCGTGGCATTTGGACTTCGTTTGGTACTGATATTCTGGAAAACCAAAAACAGGCAAAAAAATAGCAACTGGCACTGGGCACTAAGTTAATAGGTTAGTCCCAAAAAATGATATATAATTGCTATAAATGTATATAAAAACATCCAAGATTGATAATATAATAGCATGGAACAATAAAAAATTATAGATACGTTGGAGACGTATCAGCATCCCCAAGCTTAATTCCTGCTCGTCCTCGAGTAGGTAAATGATAAAAATATAATTTTTGATGTGGAATGCTACCTATCATATTCATCTCATATTCTTTTCTTTGTAGCATGGACATTTGGACTTGAATGATTCAAAGCAATAGTCTATAGTTTGACATGAAGATATAAATACTCAAGCATGCTAACAAGCAACCATGTCTTTCAAAATATCAACGCTAAAGAAAGTTATCCCTAGCCCATTATGCTCAATCATTGATCCATTCATGAAACACACTCAATATTAGATACACACAATGCACAAGTACAACAATAGTGCTCTCTAGTTGGTGCTTTATAAGAGAAGATGGAGACTCAAAATAAAAATAAAAATTGCATAAAAGTAAATAGATAGGCCCTTCATAGAGGGAAGCAGAGATTTGCTAATGTGCTAGAGCTCAAAGCTTAAATTAGAGAGATAAAATATTTTGAGAGGCATGCTTTTCCTGTCAATGAAAATGACCGAGAATTCCCAATATTTTCTATGCTATACACATCATAGGCGGTTCCCAAACAGAAAGTAAAGTTTATTTCCTTTCCACCATTCTTTCACAATCCATGGCTAGCCGTATCCACGTGTGCCCTCCATACCAACACTTTCCAAGGAATTTTGTTGTTATTAATTGTTGATTCATTGTGGGACTGGGCATCCCTATTACCAGTCACTCTCTCGTGTAATGACAAGTGAATAAACACTCATCATGAGAATAACACACCTAGCTTGGAAAATATTAGCCACCCCCTGCTGCTTCATGAGCGGTACGGGCACACAAAACGGAAAAATTATTTTGAAAATTAGAGTTGGCACACGCAAATTTACTTGGAACGGCATGGAAATACCGCATATAGGTAGATATAGTGGACTCATTTGGCACAACTTGGGTTTAAGGGGTTTGGATGCACAAGCAGTATTTCCGCTTAGTACAAATGAAGGCTAGCAAATAGATTGAGAAGCAACCAACCAAAAAGCAAAAACGGTCATAAACATGCATTGAACATAACTAACACCGAATAATGCACCATAAGTAGGATATAATTTCTTTGCATAACTATTAACTTAATGTGCATGCATAGGGAATCACAAACCTTAACACTAATATTCTTACTAAATCACAATTACTCACTAACATGACTCACATATCATCATCTCCATATCGCAAAACTATTGCAAGGAATCACACTTATCATATCCAATGATCTATATGAAAGTTTTTATTATATCCCTCTTGAATATTCATCACTTTGGGACCAAATTCATATATTGTGCAAATTACCGTTACTATTATCAACTCTCAAAAAGATATAAGTGAAGCATGAGAGCGCAAATATTTCTTCAAAATTTCAATCTTATCAAGTCTCAAAATAATATAAGTGAAGCATGAGAGTTTATTTCTTCAAAATTTTAATCTTATCAACTCTCAAAATAATATAAGTGAAGCATGAGAGTTTATTTCTTCAAAATATAGCCACCGCCGTGCTCAAAAAGATTTAAGTGAAGCACTAGAGCAACTGCCTAGCTCAAAAAATTTAAGTGAAGCACATAGAATATTCTAATAAATTATGATGAACGTGTGGCTCTCTCAAGTTGGTGTGTCCAACAAAGATGATTGTGACAAACTAAAAAGCAAACAAAGCAAAGACTCATATAATACAAGACGCTCCAAGGAAAACACATATCATGTGACGAATAAATATAGCTCCAAGTAAAATTACCGATGGTTGGTAGAAGAAAGAGGGGATGCCTTCCGGGGCATCCCCAAGCTTAGACGCTTGAGTCTTCCTTGAATATTACCTTGGGGTGCCTCGGGCATCCCCAAGCTTAGGCTCTTGCCACTCATTATTCCTTCATCCATGGTGATCTTACCCAAAACATGAAAACTTCAATCTCACAAAACTCAACAAAACCTTCGTGAGATCCATTAGTATAACAAAACAAATCACTACTTTAAGTACTGTTGCAAACCCATTCATATTTTATTTTTGCATTATACCTACTGTATTCTAACTTCTCCATGGATTATACCCCCCCCCCGATACAATCCATAGTTTCATCAAAACAAGCAAGTAGTGCATCAAAAACAGAATCTGACAAAAAACAGAACATTCTGTAGCAATCTATTTAAAAGACTTAATTATGTAACTCCAAAAATTCTGAAAATTAGGACAACGTGGGCAATTCACATACCAATACTGTGTAAAAATTTCAGATTTTTCTGACGCTCCAGTACAGAACCAAAATTCCAGCACTGGACGCAAAACTTTCTGTTTTCCAAACAGCATCAATTATACTATCTTCCAAATCATCCTAAAGGCTTTACTTGGCACAAACACTAATTAAAAACACAAAAACACAATCATAACATTAGCATAATTGTGAAAACACACAATAACTTATTTTATTCATTGGGTTGTCTCCCTACAAGCTCTTTCTTTATAGCCATTAAGATAGGCTTGAGATTTCAATGATGCTCTCATGAGAGATAATAATAGAAACACAAAGAGAGCATCATAAAGTATATGAAAATACACTTAAGTCTAACATACTTCCTATGCATAGGCATTTTATAGGAGAACAAATTATCAAGACAAGCAATCTCTAGCATATGCAAGGAAGAAGAACGGAGCATTAACAATTTGAACTTCAAGAGAGGTAATTGAGTAACATGAAAATTTCTACAACCATATTTTTCTCTCTCATAATAATTACATGTAGGATCATAATAAAATTCAACAATATAGCTATCATATACAATTTTATCTTCATGATCCACATGCATAAAAAAATTATAATCTTCCAAGATAGTGGGATTAACATTAACTAAAGTCATGACCTCTTCAAACCCACTTTTGTCAAAAATTTCATAAGATTGATAATTCTCCAAAGTAGTGGGATCATTATTACCTAAAGTTGATGCTCTTCCAAACCCACTTTTAATAGTATTGCAAATTTTATTATCAATAACATATTCATCATGAGGCTTAAATAAATTTTCAAGATCATAAGAAGCATCATCACCCCAATCATGATCATTGCAATAAGTAGTGCACATAACAAAATTTTCATCCCCAAGCTTGTAGCTTTGCATATCATTAGCACAATTGAAATTAATAGAATTTATAATAACATCATTGCAATCATGCTTTTCATTCAAGGAGCTATCAAGTATGGGTGCTATAGGAATAATTTCATTTTTAACATGAGGAACTATAGCAAGTTCATCTCTATAAGCATCATTAAGATTGGCATCATGGCCATAAGAATAGCAAGCATCACATTCATCAAGAGGGGATATTTCAATTGAATCAACGGAATCACAATTATCTATAGATTTATGCATATCATTATTCTCTTCTAAAGCAGTAGACATTCTCTCGATAAACTCTTTAACATAGGCATTAGGAGCATAGTTTTCATAGCAATATTTAAGTATGTCAAAATTTTCAGATTTGTAGAGAGTAACATCATACATTTCAATAAAAGAAGCAACTTCATAAGCACCCTTAAAAGCACCAAATTCTTCAATTTGTTCGATATCATAGTAATTATAAACACCCTTGGCATAACAAGACAAGATTTCATTATCATTAAACTCACACAGGTAGGAAAGGTGTTTTTTAGGGTTCTTAGAGCAACAAGTAAAATCATAAATTTCACAAAGATTCCAAGCATAGCATAGCAAACAATTTATTTGACGCCATAAGAGTCTCCCTTTTTGAGACAAATGGTGATGCACAAAATGAGCATGCTCATTTAATGATTTTCCCTCAACTAAACTAGTTGGGGTTTCAGCACAAGCACAAATGGATCGAAGATGATTCAAGTAGAAAACTTTAAGTGGATCCATAGTATCTTATATTTTTGCTTTTTCTTTCTGTTCTTGTGTGTTCGACATGAAGGCAATAAAAGCAAGCAAGCAAGTAAAAATATTTTTGTGTTTTTGCGATAATTTTTTTTAGAAGTGGGGGAGATGAAAACGAGAGGCAAAGGCAAATAAAATAAATGCAAGGAGATGTAAGTTTATGCGTAGGTACTTGATAGATGTTGATGATGTCTCCCCGGCAATGGCGCTAGAAATTCTTCTTGCTACTTGTGAGCTGCGTTGGTAATTCCTTGAAGAGGAAGGGAGATGCAGTACAGTAGAGATAAGTATTTCCCTCAGTTATGAAACCAAGGTTATCAATCCAGTAGGAGAATCATGCAACACCTCGTTAGCAGCACCTGCACACAAAACAACAAATCCTTGCACCCAACGCAAACAAGGGGTTGTCAATCCCTCGGCGGTTACTTGCAAGATTAAATTGTATGTGATAGATAGATAGATTGAAATAAAAATACAAAATAAAATAAATAAATCAAAAGTGCAGCAAGGTATTTTTAGGGTTTTTAATATATGATTTAGATAGACCCGGGGGCCATAGTTTTCACTAGAGGCTTCTCTCTTGAAAATAGCATACGGTGGGTAAACAAATTACTGTTGGGAAATTGATAGAAAAGCAAATAATCATGATGATATCCAAGGCAATGATCATGTATATTGGCATCATGTCCGAGACAAGTAGACCGACTCCTGCCTGCATCTACTACTATTACTCCACACATCGACCGCTATCCAACATGCATCTAGGGTATTAAGTCCATAAAGAACGGAGTAACGCCTTAAGCAAGATGACATGATGTAGACAAACTAGACTCACGCATGAATAAACCCCATCTTTTTACCCTTAATAGCCACGATACATACGTGTGATGTCCCTTTCTGTCACTGGGATTGAGCAACGCAAAATCGAACCCATTATAAAGCACCTCTTCCCATGGCAAGATAAATCAATCTAGTTGGCCAAACCAAATCAATAGATCGGAGAAGAAATACGAAGCTATAATAATCATGCATAAAAGAGATCAGAGAAGACTCAAATAATATTCATGGATAATCTGATCATAAACTCACAATTCATCGGATCCCAACAAACACACCGCAAAAAGTGATTACATCGGATAGAACTCCAAGAACATCAAGTAGAACATTGTATTGAAGATCAAAAAGAGAGAAGAAGCCATCTAGCTACTAACTATGGACCCGAAGGTCTGTGGTAAACTACTCACGCATCATCGGAAGGGCAGCAAGGTTGATGTAGAGCCCCTCCGTGATCGATTCCCCCTCCGGCGGAGTACCGAAAAAGGCCTCCAGATGGGATCTCTCAAGAACAGAAACTTGCGGCGACGGAAAAAGTATTTCGTGGACTCCTCTCTTGGTTTCCTGATTTTAGAGAATTTATAGTGGTGGAATTAGATCAAACGGAGCTATGTGGGCCTCACAAGGCACCAGGGCACGCCACCCCCTGGGGCGAGCCCTGGTGCCTCGTGGGCCACTGCTCCATCTTCTGGCCCTCTCCCGAAGCTTCCAGTACTTGTTATGTCCAAAAAAAATCTCCAAAATGTTTCGTGGCATTTGGACTTCGTTTGGTACTGATATTCTGGAAAACCAAAAACAGGCAAAAAACAGCAACTGGCACTGGGCACTAAGTTAATAGGTTGGTCCTAAAAAATGATATATAATTGCTATAAATGTATATAAAAACATCCAAGATTGATAATATAATAGCATGGAACAATCGAAAATTATAGATACGTTGGAGACGTATCACACGGCGGTGGTTATATTTTAAAGAAATGGTTGCACTCTCATGCTTCACTTATATCTTTTTGAGAGTCTAATATATAGTAATGGCAATTTGCACATGTTAAAAGAATGGACCTGATATGATAAGGTATCCAAGGGGGATATAATAAAAACCTTCATGTAGATCACTAAGTATGAAGTGCATGGTTAATTTTATTAATGTCGTAATATGAAAGGATATAGGTTCATGATCATTGGTTAGTAGAAATATCCGTATTAAAGTTTGTTATGACATATTCACCTAAATATTAGTTGTGGCATGGCGAGGAAGTTGGAGCATTTATAGGTCTCAAATGAAATCCTTGAGTGCTGTTATAATCGGGGTCACGCGATGGTTAACTCCTACCAACCCTCCTCCTAGGGGCATGAGGTGAGTGCTTTGCTTCGAGGGCTAAGTAGACTTTTGCAATAAGTATGTGAGTTCTTTATGACTAATGTGAGTCCATGGATTATACGCACTCCTATCTTTCCGTAATTTGCTTGCCTCTTCAGTACCGTGCCTTGCCCTTTCTCACCTCGAGAGTTGGCGCAAACTTTGCCGGTGCATCCAAACCCCGTGATATGATACGCTCTTTCACTCATAAATCCCTTTTACCTTCCTCAAAACAGCCACCATACCTTCCTATTATGGCATTTCCATAGCCATTCCGAGATATATTGCCATGCAACTTCCACCATTCCGTTTATATGACACACATCATCATTGTCATATTGCTTTGCATGATCATATAGCTGACATAGTATTTGTGACAAAGCCACCGTTCATCATTTTTCATACATGTCATGCTAGATCATTGCACATCCTGGTACACTGCCAAAGGCATTCATATAGAGTCATATTTGTTCTAGTATCGAGTTGTAATTTCGAGTTGTAAGTAAATAAAAGTGTGATGATCATCATTCTTAGAGCATTGTCCCAGTGAGGAAAGGATGATGGAGGTTATGATTCCCCCACAAGTCGGGATGAGGCTATGGACGAAAAAAAATAAAAAAGGGAAAAAAGAGAAAAAAAAGAAGAAAAAAAATGAATGAGAGAAAAAGAGAGAAGGGGCAATGTTACTATCCTTTTCCACACTTGTGCTTCAAAGTAGCACCATGTTTTTCATATAGAGAGTCTCCTATGTTGTCACTTTCTGTCGTGCGTACGACCATCTATGGGGCCATCTAGCCCCTTTGCGGTTCGACTAGGGAGATCGACGAGCACAAAGAGCAGAACCAGCAGAAACGCAAGGATTTTACCCAGGTTCGGGCCACCATGAGGTGTAAAACCCTACTCCTGCTTTGATATATTGAGTGAGCATGAACACAAGTACAAGGAGCTGCTACGCATGCAAGTTGTGCAAAGGATCGATCCCTGTAAACGTTGCCCTGGTCCTCCTTTTATAGCTCAAGGGGTCACCACAGTGGCAAAATAGTCATTACAGGTTGATTAGATAGCAAACAGTGCTATCATACCTAACTCTGTCAGTTTAGGACAAAAGCAATAAATGCTCCGTTAGGTGTCATGTGGAGGAGTAGCCCCGGCAAGGATTCTGCACCGCTCGCCCAGCTACCTCCTATTATCTTGACACGCCTTCTGGACGGGTGTCATTAAAGGCAAATCTCCTTCTAGCGCACTGACATGTGCCCGACAAATCTCACCTAACTGCCCACGGGCTCGACACCTCATCGATTAGTGACTAGCTGCTCGATGAGGTGGAGCGCTAACAGCTAGCGAGAGTTTGCCGGCACGGAGCTTGCCGGGCCTTCACCTTGCCGGCTCAGCCTTGCTGGCAAAGGTTATCTTTGGTGTATAACTTGATGCTTCGTCTTTATCTTCTCACCAGTAGCTTCTGCAACTGGGCCTTGAATCTTGGTCTTTGTTCTGGACTCGGCTTGAATTATTCTCCAGCAAGCCTTGCCGTCGGGAAGGCTACTACTGCCTGTGCATAAGTCAGGGGTATTAAGGACCCATTTCTTAATGCACCGACAGGAGCCCTCGGGCCTGGGCCATACGCGCATGCCAAGCGTCGTTGGGGTAGGCCCAAAACAATGCACAGGCACGCGTGGCAGAGAATAACTGCCATATCTGTCATAATCTTCACTTTTACTGCTCCTTCCGCCACGCGTTTTACATGCGAGGCGAGGGATTGGCGAAGAGGGGTGGTCGCTGGGGGAACAATGAAGGGCCAACCCCCGCGCCTTCCCCATAAGAGAGGGCTATGGAGGGCGCTGCTCATCCATCTCTTCCCATTCCATTCTGCCAATCACCATTGCTCTCTTCCTTCGTCTTCCTCCCCTTGTTGTTCTCTCCGAAGATCCACCGTTGCGATAGTGAGGGGTAGAGGCCAAGCACGAGCGTCTGCCGCCTCCGTGAGGTCGTCCGCGCGAGGCCGGGTGAGCGCCCTCGCCATGCCCGTGGAGGCCGGCTCCAGCTTCCGCGGGGGAAGGGCCACAAATCGTGGTCGTGGAAGGCGCGGACTCCGGGGCCGAGGCGGCCACGACGGATTACCCGCGCCTCCTCCCCCAGCAGAAGCTCACTCGGTGGAAGCGGCGCACGAGTTCGTCATGGCGATGCATCACCAGCCACACAGCTGGTTGCGGCTTCCAAAGTCTTTTGCAAAGACAATGGAAGGCGACGAGCCCCCAGGCTTCTGGCTGCGAGAAGATGGGTGCTGCAACGGCCTTGCCTGGGTGGCCATGGATATCTCCCCCAACGGCTTCATATATCTGCGGCGGGGGTGGAAGACATTCGCCCGCTCCCGTGGGCTAGGACGAGGGCATCTTCTCCACTTCAGATTTGATGGCTCTTCCACGCTCTTCGTGAAGTTCTTCGGAACTTCCGACGAGCGCTTGGAGTGCTGCGCAGAAAGCGAAAGCAGCAGCGACACCAGCTCCTCCAGCGAGACCGAGGATGACGACGACAGCTCTCCAAGCATCAAGAATGAAGATGACGACTCCGACTCCAGCTAGGCACCGGCAGCATCATCATCTGGCCTTCTGGGAATGAGTCATACTTTACCTAGGCGCTTCTTTTGCCCCTGTAACAAAATCGATGTATCTCGCTTATGGCGCATTTGAATGAAATGCATGTTGATTCCATTGTGTTAAAAAATGTGCAATTTTTCCTTGTCTGTCTTTGTGTTTGCATGTTTTTATACCCTACGCTTGCCAGAAGTCTTGCCGGTGCGCACACTTGCCACGAGCGCTTGAGGAACGGATCCTTAGCAGCCTGCTGGAAGTGCCGCCTCTGGCAAGGTAACTTGACGGTCACCATGCAGCTGCAAATCTTGCTGAGCGGACTCGAGGCAAGACAAGACTGCAATCTGATCGCGACAAGGTTCCTTCGCATGCAGGTTTTTCATACAAAGACTAAATCGTTCAAGGGAAATTGCAAATATAACAAGGAATTTGTTTCGAAGTTTTTCAACTTAGCTTTTCCTTGCACTGTCTTTCTTGCCGTAAAAAATGAATACTTGAATGCCATTCAAATGGTAACCCCATCACCCCCCCGGGAAACTTGCACGCGAGGGATCCTTCTGTCCTTTGAGAAAAAGAAAGAAGAGAAAAGAGTGGTTTGGGAACCTTGACGATTCATCAGTCATTTCATACAAATCAAAGCGTAATCACAACATCCCATGCATTTATACACAAACGAATATGTACAAATGGTTGCGAAACACTTAGCTTTATTTATGCACAGGGTCTGTGCCTGGCTCTGTTCAAAGGGTTACAAGTCTTGACGACAAAGCTTGTACAAAAGGGGTTGCCGGGAGGCCCGGCAACTGCGCCTTATGGGTAGAACTTGTGAAGATGCTCAATATTCCATGAGTTCTGCACTTGAATGCCATCTTCGGTCTCCAGACGGACTACGCCAGGTCTGGTGACTCGCGCTACCCGATAAGGGCCTTCCCACTTCAACGTCAACTTGTTTGATTTCTTGGCGCACTGAATGCGCCAAAGAACAAGGTCGCCTTCCTCAAGGCTTCGGGCATGCACCTTGCGGCTATGATAGCGGCGCAAAGCTTGCTGGTAGCGTGCAGCTCGCACAGCCGCCCGAAGATGATCTTCCTTAAGGAGCATTGCATCATCTTGCCACAGCTGCTCTTGCTCTGCCTCATCATAGGCGAGCACTCGAGTTGACCTGTATATGAGTTCCGTGGGGAGCACCGCTTCTGCACCATAGACTAGGGAGAAGGGTGTTTGGCCGGTAGCTCGATTTGGTGTCGTTCTGAGTGACCAAAGAACCGCCAGCAATTCATCAATCCAACGCCTTCCGCACTTGCGCAGCCTGTCAAAAGTTCTTGTCTTGAGGCCTCGCAGCACTTAAACATTTACCCTTTCTGCTTGACCGTTGCTTCTCGGGTGAGCAATAGATGCAAAACAGATTTTGCTACCAAGGTCTTGGATGTACTGCATGAAGGTGCGACTCGTGAATTGTGTGTCGTTGTCGGTGATGATCCTGTTAGGGACACCAAAACGGCAAACTAATCTTTTGAAAAACTTGACGGCTGACTGTGTTATCACCTTCCTCACCGTCTCCACTTCAGGCCACTTTGTGAACTTGTCGATTGCAACGTACAAGAACTCAAAGCTCCCGGTAGCACGGGGGAAGGGGCCTAAGATATCAAGCCCCCAGACCGAGAAAGGCCAGGAGAGAGGGATTGTTTGAAGGGCTTGAGCTTGTTGATGTATATTCTTCGAATGGAACTGGCATGCTTCACACTTGGTTACTAGCTCAGTCGCATCCTGGAGGGCAGTGGGCCAATAGAAGCCTTGCCGGAAAGCTTTCCCGACAAGTGCTCTTGATCCTATGTGAGAGCCACATATGCCTCCATGTATCTCCGCCAACAGCTTTAGTCCATTTTCCTGGCAAATACACTTCAATTTCACACCGTTTGGTCTCTTTCTGTATAGCATGTTATCCACAAACTGATACATACTTGACTGACGGGCTACTTTCTCAGCTTCTACTTGATCATCGGGAAGTTCTCCTGTTTGAAGGAAATGAACTATCTGCTGTGCCCATGCCGGAGCCTGCGGCTCGACGACAAGGACTAAAGGCATCTCTTTGACTGTGGGAGCGCTTGCCTCAGTGGCAAGAACCTGAGGCTCTCCGCGAAGCCACTACTCACCGACAGTCGTGTCGTTATCCCCTGCAAGTTCCTTACCATCGGCTTCTGGGAGCTCTGCCAGAAAATACTTGCCGGTGTTCAACTTTCTTCTTTTACTGTCCTGCGTTGATGGAGTGACTGATGGTTGATTCGAATGGAGCACAAAAGTTCCCGGTTCCACAGGTAGCTTTTGAGTGGCACACTCTGACAGATGATCAGCAATGCTGTTTCCCGCATGAGGAATGTGCTCTATTTGCAATCCGTCAAAGTGCTCTTCCAATTTCCTCACTTCTTCCACATACGCTTCCATCAACGGGCTCTGGTAATCTTTATTGACCTGCTTCACAACAAGCTGCGAGTCACCACTGATGATCAACTTTCTAATCCCAAGGTCCACTGCGATCCTAAGACCGGCAAGGAGTCCCTCATACTCAGCAGTGTTGTTTGTTGCTTTCTCCCTGGGAAAGTGCATTTGGATTACATACTTGAGGTGCTCTCCGGTGGGTGCGACAAGCAGCACTCCGGCACTGACGCCTTGCAGCAAGAAGGCACCGTCAAAGTACATGATCCATTCTTTAGCTTTCTCTTTGCCGGGGAGAACTGTTTCTTGGATTTCCTCGTCTTGCGTTGGCGTCCATTCTGCAATGAACTCCGCTAAGGCTCTGCTGTGAATAGTTGATTGTGGCGCCCCGCCTGATTACCACTGTAGCCAGACGGTCGCCGCATATACCAGCCCAAGAAATCACTCTGGCATGCGCGTTTACAACAAGTATCATGAACACATGCATTTCTATTAATGGATATATAATAGTCTTACATGAGATCTTACAAAGGTGATGGCAGCGGAAAAGCTCTATCTAAGGCAGCATGGTCTTGGTGCGGCTCCAATCCACAGGGATCTGACTGGGTTACTCGTCTAGCCCGCGAACACTCCGGCTCCTCGCTAGTGGACGTCGGATCCTTAGGTGAACCTGGCCACATTGAAGGCCGCCGAGTACTTTTGAATGTACTCGCAAGCAAACCAAACCAACATATACACCAAGCAAAGCAATCCATGGCATTCAAGCATGCGTTCATTATCTTAACAATATTAGCTATCATGTGTTGGCAGGATTATATATCAATATCATATCATAACAGGATTATCTAGCATGTTAACTATCAAAGTAACTGTAGTATGACGAAGATAAAGCATATCAAGTAATTAATCCATACTCCGAATATTCTCATGATCCAATCCAAATTCGATCCAAATCCAATCCAATTTTTTCGGTCATACGACCGTTTCTCTCTTAGCCATTCCATGGCTAACCTCTCATATTCCTGACATCATCCGATGTCCATGCATCTGTACTGCAAGTCTGATAAATCATAGCTTTCTCTGGTTCAGTCTTAGCAATAACATTATATAGTTTATTCCTCCAGACTCGACACAGACCAAATAGTGAGACCTAGTACGAACTGTGTCCCATGACCGAGGACGCGGCTATTCGAATAGATTTACACTCTGCAGAGGTCGCGCACTTTACCCACACTATGGAGCTCCTGGCCTCGTACTCCCATTCGGGTGGACCGGTGCTGCTCCAACAAAACTTGTCTATTGCCTGGCACGGCCCCACCGACAATCATACCCTCCCAGGGTCAAGTCCTGGGTGGCCCCTGTGTCACCCCGTGACACCTGCCACCGTCGTGGCCAAACTAAACTGTCCCAAACGGGGACCCTGGATCCATATAACCAAACTAGGCTCACAGGATTATCGCCGCCTACCGGGCCAGGGTAGCACGCACGCATAATCCCCCCTCTTTGGTGGTACTGATGGGAGGCACGACAATAGACCAAGCTAGGGCCTCCCCATCCAGGCAAGTGTGGTTGCACTCGATGAGCTCGGTTCGGTGGCACTATGACTCGATCCAGCCGATGGAGGAGGTTGTCATTATTAAGTCACATTCTTTTATTACAATACAACAGTAAAGCATGATGAAAATAATACAAACTATCTCCATATTGTCACATACGAGTCACTAGTGCAATAACATGATGAGCATTAGCAGGTAATGAAAATAGCAAGTTCAACTTAGCAGGAGTTCAATTATTTCTAACACAGGCATATTCATTAATTAAACATGCAGGAACAACATAGAGCAATTCTTTAGGGCATATATCAGATGGTCGGCTTGCCTGGGGGTCAACGGATTCACCGAAGAGAAGTGCGATCACCTTGCGGAAAAATTCGTCGGAGAAGATTCCCTCTCGGAGGGGCTGAATATAGGGCAGGGGCAAAATGGTCATTTTCAGAAAGTGTCAACATGGTGGAAGTGGTACCATCGAAGCGGGCTTGACGAACAGAGAACGTGGGCTTTGGATTCACCTGAATCGGAGTTACGGTCGCGAAGTTGTGGCTGTTCGTTCGTTAAGCAGAAAACAAACAGAAAACTGTTCGTTTATGTTCTTAACAGACGAACATCCACTATATAAGGATTTCAGCGGCTGGGTTAAAACAGAAGGCGCATTTAGGAGAATACGCTTTGGTTGAAGTGAAAGCATATTTTGTCCTGAGACAGCGCTGATTGCGCTTTCATAAGTGGATGGCATACTTTGATAAGGGCGCCTTCGTTTAAAATCACGTGGGCCCGGGCGACAGACGCTTACAGGCGGGGCCCGCCTGTAGGTCCATCTCCCTCCTCTCGTGCCCGCGCCCGTCCGAGGGAGGAGCAGAGTCCGGCGATGACTGCCGGTGCTGTGGGCCACCATTTGAGATGCCCCGCCAACTGGCGTGCTCAGGGGACCGAGCCGGTCCCGCCCGTGTACGGCACCGCCGCCGGGGAGGTCGGAGTTAGGCGAGGCGTCGGCCGTGGCGGAGGGTAGCTCCGGCGAGCTCGGGCTCGAGGCTCCGGTAGGTCTCCCGGGCGGCCGAGGCTATGGATGGATGCGCCGGAGACCGCCACGTCCAGAGGAGGTCTCGGACGCGGCTGGGGATGGCTGGAGGTGGAGCTACATAACGCGACCGAACGCGGCGGCTCCAGTCACTGTGAGAGTTCCGACGGCCGGGGAGGCTGGGCGAGGGGGCGGAGGTGGACTACGGCAGCCGGGGAGTCCAGCAGTGGACTCGGTGGAGGCGGGGAAGGCCAGGGGCACGCGAATTTAGGAGGGGGATGGCGACGGCCATGGCGGCCATGGGAGGGAACCGGAGCTCTTCGAGCTCAAACGAGGGGCTGGGGAGGACGCTAGGGGGGAGATGGGAGTGGTGTGAGGTCGAGGGAGGCCCGGGCTGGCTTTTTATAGCCGAGGGAGGGTGCGGGATGAGGATGGCCGTGGATAAGGTTGGCCGAGGCGACGTGGTGGCTACGGCGATGAGCTGGGCCGCATGGGGAGGGGACGGCTCGGCCGGTAGCGGTGCCGACCTGACCGCCACTGCTGCGATGCGGTGCGAGGAACGAGCCAATGGGGAAGGGGACGACGGCCGGTGACACGCGCACGTACTGGTTCGTACGGCCGTGCTTGTCGCCGTCCGGCGAGGATGAGAACGGAGGGGGAGAGGGCTAGAGAGAGGGTACGTGGTCGCCGCGAAACCGCTAGACATGACCGGACAAGCCGGAGCTGGCCGGAGCTAGCTGGCTGACGCGACGACCGCGTAGAGCGCAGTTTCTGCTCGCTGTTCACGCGGTCACCGCATTCACCGCCGGCTCTGGGACACGTCTGGGCGTTAGGCCTTGTCAAACGCGGTGGCCACTGATCATATGGATGGGTTCTGTCATTGGATGGGACAGGATGGCTCTAGAGTGGTCGAGGGGATCCACAACAACTTCTGGACAAAAACTTGGGGACCAAGCTGAGGTGAAATGGCTTAGTAAATGAGATTGAAATGTTGTCAAATTAAGATGGGGTAGGAAGGAGTAGATGCTGGAAAAATTTCAAGTCATTTGTACCAGTTTTGCATGCACTTCCTTCACAACTTGGAAATCTGGACAGAAGTTAGATTTTGATGTTGTGCTCATCTGTCTTGGTGAAATGAGCTAAAGTTTTGTGTAGGGTGATGATTTGGAAGTATGGAGGTACTGGAAAAATTTCAGCTCATTTGGAAATACCAAAGTGGTACTTCCTTCACAAAGCTTTCTACTGGACAGAAACTAGATGGAATTTTTGAGAGAAATTGGTTAGATGAAATGATGTGAATTTTTGCATGCTCACATCACATAGGGAATGTGAGGTCCTGGATTAATTTCAAGATTTTTGAAGCAATATAAAATATAGTTGCTTCACAACCTCAAAATAAGTGCAGAAACAAGAATTGGAAGATGTGCTCAAAACTTGAACTGTGGAACTTGGGTTCTTCATGTAAATGGTGAATATATGGATAGGAGAAGCTCCACAAATTATTTGGGATTTTTCCTGGCTACCAAAATGGTAGTTCCTTTAGAAAGTTCCCAAATTGCAATATTGGCTTTAAATAGGAAAATGCAATTTCCCTTATTTAATTATAGCCAATATTTTTATGAGAGCTCAATATGATCACAAAGAATATCTCCACAAGTTTTCATGAACTTTGGAGATGGATAGATATTTTCCTGGATTTAATTCCTTTAAACAGCAGAAAAAGGAATTAATTTTAAATGAAAAATATTGCAAATGTCTTGGCAATATTTTTACATATCCATGGTTTATTGATATAGGAGAGTTACTGGGAAAAGTTTGGGAGGCAACAGATCGAGGGAAATTGGGGTTCCTTTGTAACGGAAGGAATTAGGGTTTCCCCTCCGATAATTCGGAGAGTAGGGTTTCGGCGGTAAAATCCTGAGAATGAAGTTTGAGTGGAAAGGTTGAACTGGAGAGATTCTCTGGTTGGGTAGGAAAGGCAAAGCTAGATGACCATCTTCATATACTCAAGAGCGAGAGAAAATCCAATAACATCGAAAAAAAGACGGGAGTCAAATCCCGCGAGGAAAAACACAAGGAGCGAAAACCAGGGTGGTACATTGATGTACTTTCAAACATGAGTGCAAAGCTTTACAGTTCCAACGCCCACTCCACTATCCTGCCAGTTGCATCTGGATTCCTTAGAATACGCTGCAACGGAAAGCGAGTGACGACGGTAATCTCATGTGCTTGGAAGTAGGGACGCAACTTTCTCGAGGCCATACGAAGACCGAAAAGCAACTTCTGCACTCCAGAGTATCTTGATCTAGCCCCCTGTAGAAGGGAGCTAACAAAATATAATGGTCACTGCACCACCTTCTTCTTCAGCACCACCTGCTGATCAGCTTCATTTGCTTGTGCTGCTTTTGATTTGTCGGCACCAAACCTTGCCAGAGAAGATTCCGGTTTGTCGTTGGACGGGCTTGCCACTGTTGCTTCCTCGTCATCGACTCCCTCTGCACCACTAATGCAGCACTGACCACTTGATTTGTTGCCGCCAGATATAGCAGCAACGGCTCTTGTGGTTTGGGCAGAACTAGCGTTGGCGCAGAAGAGAGGTATCCTTTCAAATCCTGCAGCGCGGCCTCTGCTTCCGGAGTCCATTTCATTGGACCTGCTGTCGGTACCAAAACCGGCAGATCTCGGGTAGGGGGTCCGAACTGTGGATCTAGGAATCAATGAGTAACAGGGAACGTAGAGATAGCGATTTACCCAGGTTCGGGCCCTCTCGAAGAGGTAAAACCCTACGTCCTACTGGATTGTATTGATGTGATTGTATGAAGGTTACAGAGTTGATCTACCTCGAGATCGGATGGGCTAAACCTTGGGTGGTTATGATGATTCTCTACCTCTACGGACTAAACCCTCTGGTTTATATAGACACCAGAGGGACCTAGGTTTACACATGGTTGGTTGCCATCAGGGGATAAACATGCTGGTTATGCTAAATATTTCTTGGAGGAGACGTCAAGTCTTCGGAGGTTTCCTTCTGGTGCACGGGGTCGCCCACTATCCGGCCTTCCTTTGATGAGTACAGGGCGGCCCACTAGTCCGGTCTACGAGAGATAGGCCGGCAGCCCGAGTACCCCCTAGTCCGGGACACCCTCAGTAGCCCCTAAACTAGCCTCCAATGCCGAGGTTGACAGTCTTCGGTAGCTCCATGCTCCGAGGGTCTTCGGCTTGGGCGGCGAGTTCCTTCCATCACCTGTGTTTGGTTTGACAACAGTTCGGCCACCAATAGCTCGGTCGCCGAAGAATCCTCCGATTGGCGAGGCATCGTGGGGCCTGCCACACCGCTTATCTTCGCCTAGAATTAAATGACGACCCTCGATTCCTGCGCATCCAGGGAATGCGAGTGGCCCGATGGGTTTTTACAAAAATGCCCCTCTTTGGGGGGTGACAATGCCCTTTTAATAGGCCAAGGGCGTGGAGGCTAACGCACCCCACCCCCTGCCATTTTTCCTCACATCCCCGCGAGGTCATAGCCAGCAAACAATGGCGAGCGTTCCATGCTCTTCCTCACACCCTCACGGCCCCCGTCAAGGTGATTGGGCGAGCTGCTCCGTATCCCACATTTGATTGCGCAGGCTCGAGATGCAGGGGTATCTCCCCGCTTCAGATCTCGCGTCCACCCGCCCCGGATTAACTTCCGCAGACGGGGGAGGCCCTCGCAGAGAACTTTCCTTCCCCCCACGGGGAGGAGAGGGTGTGCTTTGTGCCCTTCCTCTTGCGAGGCCTGGGTTTCCCCATTCATCCCTTCTTGAGGGGTCTACTAGAGTTTTACGGGATCCAACTCCACCACCTTACCCCAGGATCGATTCTTCATATCTCGGGCTTCGTCGCTTTTTGCAAGATGTTCCTGGGCTGTGAGGCTCATTTCGAGTTGTGGAGGAAATTCTTCTGTCTTGTCCCCCGCACCCGAGGAGGGATAATTTATGAAGTTCGCGGGGCTGAGGTATGGCGCATCGCCGGAACAGGATACCCCGTAGGGACTCCCAAGAAAGATGCCGAGGAGTGGACTTCGGAATGGTTTTATATCGAATACGCCCCCTACTCGATCCAGTTCGGAGGGGGTTACCCGAATTCTCATCGGCTTCCCCGAAGAAGCGGTTCAACTGGCGCCCGAAGAGTTCTTCCCAAGAGGAAAGCGCCGAAGTAACTCGGCTGGCTGCTCAAGTGAGGTGGCTAGCCCACAACGGGCTAATCGTCATCGACGTGATAGCCGCAGCCATTGCTCGGTGCGTCCAACCTCTTCAATAGAGAATACACCTGCCATGGTGCTACAACAGGGAGGATGATGCAACCCGATACACACGGATGGGACCTGCCGATCAGGCGGCGATGGCAGCCATACTGGCCGATCTTTTCAAGGGAGAAGAGCAAGAATTTGCCCAGTTAAGGCCCAAGGAAGGCTTCTCGAGCTATAAACCCATCGAAATGGTGAGTCCAATCACGCTTTATAGCTCGGAGGGCACCCGAAATTTTTCTTAATCAAATTTTTTATCCTGTCCGAACAGAACTGGAGGCGCTGGATCGAGACAGTGAGCTGCCCTGCTCCTCAACCGGAAAATCATTCTCGTGACGACGATCCTGGGTTCCACGACGACCCCGAAACATCGATCAATTTCGAGGAGGGGGTCTTCTACCAGGAGAGCCTCGATGGCTCTAAGGTGGCCCTTTTGGCCGATCACCCCGGGGCGCTTCCCTCCTCCGCTGTAAGTGACCAACGGGCTTCTTCTCCAAAGAGACACTCAGCTGCTGCTGCTCCGAATACACTGACTCCTACTCCCAAGGGCCGCCGTACGACGCGCCGGACGGCCGCAACAGCGGCACCAGCGGCCCCAGCGGCAAGTGGTTGTGGGGTGACCAAACGCGCGGCCCCAACGGGAGTTACATCATCCGCGCCCAGCCCGAAGAGGTAACGCATCCGCCGTACTGTCATAGCCTTTATCTTTGTCATCCACCGAGAATGCCAATAATTCTCTCCGCGGTGTCATGTAGGCGATATGTAGAACCGCCTTCAGCCGGGGATGTTGAAGAGGGGCCGAGGGGTGACTCGAACCCGAGGTCGCCAGTTCTAGCCGGAGTTACTCCGGAGGTCCCTACCGAGGACCAACATCCCGAGGACTCAGGGGGTGTCTCGGTCGCCAACTCTGAGGTTGAAAGCGTGATGAATCACCGGCGGCGCAAGGCATCGCTTCGGCACTCTGCGTTTTCCGATCAGGAGTTTAATGCTCTTAGTTCGGTAGATGCGTACCTTGAAACTGCCCGAACGGGACTCGAGGGGGAAGTGAAGCTCATGTCTACTAATGTGCAGGTATACCATTGGTTTTGACAACTAGTACCTAATCCAGTAGCCCCCGAGCCTTAATTTGGGCGGAACGGCCGAGTTAAGGGTTTGATGTTTATAATGCCATGCTATTGTGCAGACTGTTCGGGAGCGAAACAAAAAGCTGTTCGAGGACCTCAGGCTGGCGCAAACACAGTTAGAATCTGTGAAAGCCGAGTTAGAGGGGGTAAAGAAATTTAGCAGAGAGGCACATGGTAAGTGCCGAACTTAAATTTGTGTAAGAAAATTTTGATGGAACACCTATTCTAATGAAAGATGATTCCATAGCAGCCGAGTCTATAAATCAGCTACAGAAGGATCTGGATACTGCTAGAGAAGCTCAAAGGTATGCGGAGTCACAGCAAGAGGCTGGCTACCGCGTGCTTACCCGAAGTCATGAGGAGAGGGATAAGCTCAAGGCGGAAGGTCAACAACAGGCCCAAGAAATCAAAAGCTTGAAAGCTCAACTAGTCCTATCCCAGGAGGAGAACCAGAGACTGAAAGCTGGCATGTTCGGTGAGTGCAACCTATTTTTTCAGTTCATAAACTATATGTATTAAACAGCAGTATGAACAACGCCACGTCTCATTGTAGTTCTTCTGACTGGACGCCCCGAAGAGGAGGCCGGCTCTTTCGGATGGGACCTGCTGAAGGAGCTATCCGCCATACATGAGCGGGCCGGAAAAGCCATGAAAAGCATGTTCAAAGCACTGTGACCTGGCGAGGTGGCTCCGGAAGGGATGGCCGAACTCACGAATCAATTCAAAGGAGCTCGGTGCCAAACTTGTCGAGAGGGAGCACGGGAAGCTTGGGCGATGATCAAGACCCGTTTCACCAAACTGGAATCGGAGCATTTAGCTAGGGTTGGGCCAGTAGGGCCAGATGGGCACGAAATGCCCGTTCATCTGGTATATGACCAGGTTATGCCCGCAGCTCGGCTGTCCCAAGCAGATTGTGCTCTGGAGACCATAATAGATGATCTTGATCAAGATTGACATTTTGATTCTATGTATCTATGTACTGAACATCAAATAGTCTCCAAACCGTGCTTGAATTGTTGTCGTAACCGGCCATCAGCTTCCGCCCCCTCAGCCAGGGGCCGAGGGGTGCTTCCTACTATGCGGTCCGAGAACATCGGAAAAACACTTCGGAGAACCAGGCAATCCGGCCATGTGGTGCAAACAGACAAAAACGCGCTCGGGGAGTTATGTTATATTACTGCTTAACGTAAGAAACATCTTCCAACGAAAATAGTTCCTCTACGGGTTCCTTTCTTCGGGTTGCCATGTTGATCATGGACGTATAACCGAATACCCGAAATAGACGGGGATGGTTAATTTGGGAAAATAACCCCGGAATCTTGGCAATAGCTACCAATTATTTTCACTTCCCCCATGGCCGACCAATTATGTTCTTAAGAACGCTAGCTTTTGGCTTCACCCGTCTGAGGTACGCACCCGGGCAATCCGGACGTAACAATCGCAGAGGTGCTCCCTTTACTCCCTAGCCGAACAATCGGGAACGTAGGGAGTAAACACAGGAGCGAGGCAACCCAGCTTGGCCAAATCTTAAGTCAAATTGATGCATATGATGGCTTTAGAACGATACTGGAAGGTTGCAAGCATGTAAAAACTGATGGTTGCACAAATAATGTATGATCGGCTCCGTAAAAGAAGCCCCCAGGTAATAGCGTTTGGTACATTCGAGGATGTTTGCCAAAGAAAAACTTAACATAGTTCAGCTTAACCGAACACAACCCGAGAAAGACTAGTTACTCGAAAAATATAAATCCGAGAAGGATAAACCGAACAAGGTAAGGACGCTGAGTTAGCCGTAGAAACGTCGTAGCCGAGCTGCGTTCCATGGGTTTGGTTCGAGGCGGTCGTCCTTTGGGTCGCAGAGATGATATGCTCCGCCCACGAGTACCTGATCGATTATGAAGGGCCCCTCCCATTTGGGCGACAACTTATGCTTCTGCTTCTCCGGGAGGCGCCGGACGAGGTCGCCTACATTATAGGCTTTTGCCCGTAGTTCCCTGCTCTAATAGCGTCTGGCCTACTCCTGATAAAAGGCAGAGCGAGCCCGAGCTATGTCGCGCTCGCCCTCCAGGGCGTCCAGGTCATCTTGCCGATCTAGCTCGGCCTCCTTTTCTTCATACATGCATACCCGAGGTGCGTCGTGAATAAGATCGCCGGGGAGGACGGCTTCTGCCCCATACACCATGAAGAACGGTGTGTAGCCCGTGGATCGATTGGGAGTGGTGCGCAGGCCCCACAATACGGAGTCGAGCTCCTCAACCCAATGGCAGTCAGATTCTTTTAAAGAGCGGACCAAACGGGGCTTAATGCCGCTCAAAATCAGTCCATTAGCTCGCTCGACCTGTCCATTGGACTGTGGGTGGTACACCGAGGCATAGTCACGCTTGATACCTAAATTGGCGCACCAGTCTTTGACTTCCTGGGCAGTGAAATTGGATCCATTGTCCGTTATTATGCTATGTGGGACACCGTAACTGTGCACGACGTTGGATATAAAATCAATGACCGGCTTGGACTTGGCTGAGGTCACTGGTTTTGCCTCAATCCATTTAGTGAATTTGTCTACCATGACGAGTAGATATTTCTTTTTCTTGGTCCCCCCTTTAAGTGGTCCGACCATGTCCAGCCCCCAGACCGCGAAAGGCCAAGTAATCGGTATCGTCCGAAGAGCCGTGGGGGGCATATGACTCTGATTTGCAAAGAGCTGGCATCCAACGCAATGTTGGACCAATGTTTGGGCGTCTGTTCGGGCAGTGGGCCAGAAGAACCCGGCTCGGAAGGCCTTGTTGACCAGGGCCCGAGCTGCTGCGTGGTGACCACCCATGCCAGCGTGGATCTCGGCCAAGAGCTGCCTTCCCTCCTCCTCGGATATACATCTTTGGAGGACGCCGGTAGTGCTTTTCTTATATAGTTCTCCCTCGTGGACTTTATAGGGTTTAGATCGCCGAATAATGTGCCTTGCCTCAGTCTGGTCATCGGGTAGCTCTTGGCGGAGGAGATAGGCGAGGAAGGGCTCGGTCCATGGCGTGATTACCGCCATGACTTTATGAGCCGAAGACGTCGTTTCGACGGCCGAGCCCCCGATAATTCCTTCGTCTGGTTCGATAGGCGGAGGGACGAGCTCTCCTGAGGTCTTGGTTTCCGAGTCCTTGGCATCCTCCTGCCACACCACGGACGGCTTGAAGAGTCATTCCAAAAAGGTGTTCTCAGGAACACGGTCGCGCTTGGCGCCCATCCGAGCAAGAATATCGGTAGCTTGATTGCTGTCTCTAGGTACATGTTGAAACTCCAGTCCTTCAAAACGGGCGGAGATTTTTAGGACGGGGTTGCGATATGCTGTCATTTTTGGGTCTTTTGCATCTCCCCGTACCTCGAGCCGATGTACGCCCATTGACACCGCAATCCAAAGTCCATGCAACAAAGCTTCGTATTCGGCCGCGTTGTTGGAGTCGGTGTACATGATCTGGAGTATGTATCAAATATTGTCACCAGTGGGGGATGTGAGGACCACTCCAGCCCCCAGCCCGACGAGCATTTTGGAGCCGTCGAAGTACATCATCCAATGCGAGTATGTACTGTACTCCCTAGGGAGTTCGGCTTCCGTCCATTCCACTACGAAATCTGCCAACACCTGAGATTTAATAGCTCGGCGCGGTCGATATATGATTTCGAAGGGAAGGAGTTCTATAGCCCATTTGGCTATACGGCCAGTGGTGTCTCGATTGTTGATTATGTCATTCAGTGGTACCTCGGATGCCATCGTGACCGAGCACTCTTGAAAATAGTGGCAGAGTTTTCAAGATGCCATAAAAACTGCGTAGGCGATCTTCTGATAATGCGGGTACCTCGTTTTACACAGGATGAGCACTTCGGATATGTAGTACACTGGTTTCTGCACCTGGAGCTTGTGACCCTCTGTCTCTCGTTTGACGACGAGAACCGTGCTGACCACCTGATTCGTGGCCGAAATGTATAGCAGCATTGGCTCGCCCAGGCTGGGTGTTGTCAAGATCGGGTTGCTAGCCAGTAGGGTTTTAAATTCCTCAAGTGCTGCCGCTGCTTCACTGGTCCACTCGAAGTTCTTTGTCCGTTTGAGCAATTTATAGAGCGGTAAGGCCTTTTCTCCGAGGCGTCAGATGAAGCGGCTTAAGGCTGCAACGTAGCTGGCCAGTTTCTGGACATGCTTTAGCTCTGTGGGAACCGCCAGCTGGGACAGTGCCCGTATTTTCGCTGGGTTAGCCTCTATTCCTCTATGGGAAACAATGAATCCGAGTAGCTTACCGGCCGGCACTCCGAAGACGCACTTTTCTGTATTGAGCCGTATATCGAAAGTCCGTAGACTGTCGAAGGTTTGCCGGAGATCGTCCACCAGCTGACTGACGTGTTTGGTTTTGACAACCACGTCGTCCACATATGCCTCGACCGTTTTGCGGATATGCTTTTCCAAACATGTTTGGATCATGCGCTGGTATGTAGCTCCTGCGTTCTTTAATCCGAAGGGCATTGTGTTGAAACAGAATGGTCCATAGGGGGTGATGAATGCTGTGGCCGCTTGATCGGACTCCTTCATTTTAATTTGATGGTATCCGGAGTAAGCGTCGAGGAAACACAGCGAGTCATGCCCGGCAGTGGCATCTATGATCTGGTCTATGCGGGGCAGGGGGAAAGGATCCTTGGGGCAGGCCTTGTTTAAATCCTTGAAATTGACACACAACCGCCAGGATTTATCCTTCTTGGGTACCATGACAAGGTAGGCCAACCACTCCGGATGTTTGATGTATCGGATGAATCCGGCTTCGAGCAACTTTGCCAGTTCCTTGCCCATAGCTTGACGCTTGGGTTCAGAAAACCGACGTAGAGTCTGTTTGACTAGCTTGAAACCTTTAATTATGTTCAGGCTGTGCTCGGCTAATCTACGCGGGTTCCCTGGTATGTCTGACGGGTGCCAGGCGAAGATATCCCAGTTCGCGCGCAAAAAATTGCGCAACTCTTCATCGACCGCGGGGTCCAGCTGAGCTCCAATGGATGCCGTCTTGTTGGGATCTGTTGGGTGCACTTGGAATTTGACGATCTCATCCGCTAGTTTGAAGGACGTAGATTTGGGCCTTTTGTCGAGGATTACGTCGTCCTTATCCACCATTGAGCGGAGCGCGGTCAGTTCTTCAGCTGCGAGGGCTTCGGACAACGCTTTGAGGGCTAGCGATGCTGTTTTATTCTCGGCCCGAAGAGCTCTGTCCAGATCACTTATTCTCGGCATCTTAAGTTTCATGTACCCGTAATGTGGGATGGCATGGAATCGTGCGAAAGCGTCGCGCCCTAATAAGGCATGGTAGCCACTGCGGAAGGGCACAATGTGGAAAAGCAGTTCTTCGGATCGGTAGTTCTCGGGGGTTCCGAAGACCACATCGAGAGCAACTCGGCCACTACAACATGCCTCCTTTCCGGGGATGATCCCTCGAAAGGTGGTGTGACTTTGCTCGATGCGAGATCTGTCAAACTGCATTTTGTCCAAGGTGTCCTCGTAAATGAGGTTTAGCCCGCTGCCGCCATCCATTAGCACTTTTTGGAGTCGAAATCCATCCACTATGGGATCAAGGACAAGGGCGGCAGTAGCTCGGGTCGGGCGGAGCCTTGGCTGATCTTGTTCGCTGAAAGTGATAGGTATGTCTGTCCATGAGTCTGTCGCTGCCACATGGTGAATTTGAGCGAGCTCTCGAAGGGCTCTCTTCCTCTGATTCTTTGAGGAATACGTCTCGTAGATTGTTAGGATCTCGGCGTCATCATCAAGGGGCATTGCTGGATGTTTATTTGAGTACGGGCCTCCGAGGATGACTTCGCCGCTCTTGGCGATTTACCTGACCACCCAGCAAGCTCGAAGGCTGTGGGATGGGTTTGTGTTGAGAAGGACGGAGTGTATGGGGCATGGTTTGCCCAGTAGTTCGTCAAGGACCGTTCTGGATCTTGTCAGGGGTTTCATCCTTTTCTCGGACGGCTCGTATTGAGGTGTCCGGAGAGGGTGTGCGTGTTTTGCCCGAGCTCGGTTTGATCCCTCTGTACGGATTGACTCCGTTTGCTCGAGCTGAGCCTGCCAAGCATACTCCATGGAGCAGTATTTGGACACCAGGTCCGATAACTCAGAGAAGTTTTGGATGTGGTGGCGGGCGAGGGCATTTAAGATGCCTTCGTCTCGGCAGTTCTGTCGGAAAACCTCCAGAATTTCCTTGCTGCAACCGTCCGTCATCTTGTTTTTGACGAGAAGGAATCTGGCCTAGAAGTGCCGAACTTTCTCTCCGGGCTGTTGCTTTACATACATTAGGTCCCATATGTCAGGCCGTCCTGAGTTGCTTGGACAGTGCTCGATGTGGGGGGGGGGGGGTGGGTGGGATAAAATTTTTGATCCCAGCGGGGTGTAAGTCCGGGGTCTTGGCGGCTGCATCCTGGATCGACATGGAATCTGACGTGCCGAGCTCTGGATCCGGATAGTTGGCCAGGTGCGGATGTGTAAACTCGAGGTTGCGTGCTGAATCAGACTTCGGCTCAGAACCCTCTCCGGGGCGGAGTTCGGCTGCCAAACTGGAGGATGAAGTTTGCTGATCGGAAACTTGCACCCCATGCGCTTTTTGTTCCGGGGGGAGGGGCGAGCCCTCGGTTGAGCCCTCGATAGTGGCGACCAAGTGGGCGGCCGGAGGGGCATGAGTTTCCCTGTCATCGGTTTTAAGCCCGATCTGGTCGTAGACCATGGACTGGCCATCAGTGATTCCCATGGCTTGGATCTGATCTAGTATCCCGTTTAGTAGTGAGAGATCCGTTGGATCCAAGTTCTGGCAGTTTATGGGGTCAACCCGCAGTATGGCCGTGACGGGAGCGTTTGACTTCGCCCCGCAGTCATGTTCGGCCGAGGCCGATTTTCGGCAGCCGGTTGCGAAGATTAGATCCGGGCTCGAGGCTGGATCCAGAGTGGCGGCCATCCCGATAGTGGGGCTGGCCGTACCCGAAGTCAAAGCTTCAGGATTTGCAGGTCCTTCAGGCGAGGCTGAGGACCCCGTAAGGATAAGATCTCCCTGGGAGTCGGCGATGAACTCTAAGTTTCCGAACCTGATCTCCTGATCGGGGGTAAAGCTGTCGACCCAGCCGAGGCGACCGGCCGGATCGGCGTGTAGCATGACGCTGCCGAACGCAAAGAGCTGGCCGGGAATGAAGGTGTCCCCGCAGCTAGCACTGTAGCTAATGACTAAGCGAGCCATTGATCCTGGATGACCCTACAGCGGAGCTCTCAATGAAAGGACCAATGTCGGTACCAAAACCAGCAGATCTCGGGTAGGGGGTCCGGACTGTGGATCTAGGAATCAATGAGTAACAGGGAACGTAGAGACAGCGATTTACCCAGGTTCGGGCCCTCTCAAAGAGGTAAAACCCTACGTCCTGCTGGATTGTATTGATGTGATTGTATGAAGGTTACAGAGTTGATCTACCTTGAGATCGGATGGGCTAAACCCTGGGTGGTTATGATGGTTCTCTACCTCTACGGACTAAACCCTCTGGTTATATAGACACCAGAGGGGCCTAGGTTTACACATGGTTGGTTGCCATCAGGGTATAAACATGCCGGTTATGCTAAATATTTCTTGGAGGACACGTCAAGTCTTCAGATGTTTCCTTCTGGTGCACGGGGTCACCCACTATCTGGCCTTCCTTTGATGAGTACAGGGCGGCCCACTACTCCGGTCTACGAGAGATAGGCCGGCAGCCCGAGTACCCCCTAGTCCGGGACACCCTCACCTGCCTTTTTCAAAATCTTGAAAAATGGCAGGGCACGTGATAACCCACAAGTATAGGGGATCGCAACAGTTTTCGAGGGTAGAGTATTCAACCCAAATTTATTGATTCGACACAAGGGGAGCCAAAGAATATTCGCAAGTATTAGCAGTTGAGTTGTCAATTCAACCACACCTGGAGACTAAATATCTGCAGCAGAGTGATCAGTAGCACAGTAGTATGATAGTTTGATAGCAGTAGCAATAATAGTAACAGTAGCAGTAACGGTAATAGCAGTAGCAGTAGTAATTGTAATAGCAGCAGCAATAGTAGTAACTTAGCAAGATTCAATATATGAAAAGCTCGTAGGCATTGGATCGGTGATATTCATTGGATAACATTCATCATGTAACCATTATAACCTAGGGCGACACAGAACTAGTTCCAATTCATCAATGTAATGTAGGCATGTATTCCGTATATAGTCATACGTGCTTGCGATAAGAACTTGCATGACATCTTTTGTCCTACCCTCCCGTGGCAGCGGGGTCCATAAGGAAACTAAGGGATATTAAGGCCTCCTTTTAATAGAGAACCGGAACAAAGCATTAACACTTAGTGAATACATGAACTCCTCAAACTACGGCAATCACCGAAAAGAATCCCAATTATTGTCACCTTGGGGTATGCGGTTCATAACACATAGCAGGTGCATACAACTTGCAAGATCGGATCAAGAACACAAATATATTGATGAAAACATAAAGGGTTCAGATCTGGAATCATGGCACTCGGGCCCTAGTGACAAGCATTAAGCATAGCAAAGTCATATCAACATCAATCTCAGAACATAGTGGGTACTAGGGATCAAGCCCTAACAAAACTAACTCGATTACATGATAAATATCATCCAACTCATCACCGTCCAGCAAGCCTACGAAGGAATTACTCACTCCCGGCGGTGAGCATCATGAAATTGGTGATGAAGGATGGTTGATGATGACGATGCCGAAAGATCCCCCTCTCCGGAGCCCTGAACGGACTCCAGATCTAGCCTCCCGATGAAGAACAGGAGGTGGCGGCGGTTCCGTATCGTGAAACGCAATAAAACTTCCTCTCTTATTTTTTCTTTGGAAAACTGAATTTATAGCGTTGGAAATAGGTCAAACGGAGCCACGTGGGCCCCACGAGGTACCAGGGCGCGCCTGGGGGGGGGGGGGGTGGCGCGCCCTGGTGCCTCGTGGGCACTGGGTGGCCCCCCTCCAGTAGTTCTTGATGCCAATATTTTTTATATATTCAATAAAAAATCTCCAGAAAGTTTCATCCAATTCCAAGAACTTTGATTTTCTGCACAAAAAGAACATCATGGCAATTCTGCTGAAAACAACGTCAGTCCGGGTTAGTTCCATTCGAATCATGCAAATTAGGGGCCAAAACAAGAGCAAAAGTGTTTGGAAAAGTAGATACGACAGAGACGTATCATCTCCCCCAAGCTTAACTCATTGCTTGTCCTCAAGCAATTTAGTTGACAAACTGAAAGTGATAAAGAAAAACTTTTACAAACTCTTTTGTTCTTGTGTCTATATATATGCTTAAGTAGTGTCCAAGTTTTCAGCAAAGATTATAACTAACCACGCAAATGATAACTCTTAGAATTTATATTCACTCATATTGATGGCATAATCAACTAGAGAGCAATAATAAAATATCTCAAATGCCAACACTTTGTCAAAACAATCATGATATAATATGATAACATGGTATCTCGCTAGCCCTTTCTGAGACCGCAAAACATAAATGCAGAGCACCTCCAAAGTTCAAGCAGCGACTAAACTTTGTAATTCATGGTAGAAGAGATCCAGTCATGATGGACACAACATTGACTATACACAAGGCATGAGAATGACAATAGTGCTCTCAGGTCTGGTGCTTATTTGAGAAGGTGATGACTCTACAATAAAAGTAAAATAACATAAAAGTAAATAGATAGGTCCTTCGCAGAGGGAAGCATGGATTTGCAGAGGTGCCAGAGCTCGAAGCTAAAATCAGAGGTAATTAAATTTTGGGAGTATGCCTTTCCTGTCAACGTCACGACCAAGAGTTTTCAATATCTTCCATGCTAAACACATTAGCGGCGGTTCCCAAGCGGTAAAGTAAATTTTACTCCCCCTCCACCATCAATCACAAGCCATGGCTAGCCAAATCCTCGGGTGCCCTCCATACTAACAACTTTCCGGGGGAGTTTGTTTTATTATTTTGCTTTTTTAATGATGGGACTGGGCATCCTGATTACCAGCCCCTCTCGTGCAAGGACAAGTGAGTAAACACTCATCATGAGAATAACCCGCTTAGCATGGAAGATACTGACCGCCCCCTGTCGCTCCATGAGCGGTACGGGCACACAAAACAGATGTTCGTTTGAATAATAGAGTTGGCACATGCAAATCTACTTAGGACGGCAAGATAATACCGCAAATAGGTAGATATAGTGGACTCATCTGGAATAACTTTGGTTTAAAGGTTTTGATGCACAAGTAGCATTCCCGCTTAGTACAGGCGGAGTCTAGCAAATAGGTTGAGAAGCGACCAGCTAGAGAGCGAAAACGGTCATAACCATGCATTATGAATAATCATCATTGAATACTAGCATGAGTAGGATATAAACACCATGAACATAAATATCGTGGAGGCTATGTTGGTTTTGATTCAACTACATGCGTGAACATGTGCCAAGTCAAGCCACTTGAAACATTCAGAGGAGGATACCGTATCATCATACTACATCATGAACATTTTAATGCATGTTGACACTCAAGATAAATCATTATCCACTCCTAGCTACTTAAGCATGGTATGAGCAACTATAATCTCTAATTGTCATCACAAACATGTTTAATCATAATATGCTGAATCATGGATACTGAGTTAAACATATTTACAAAAACAAAGAACAAATTGAGTTCATACCCGCTTTTCCTTGCCACAGACACTTCATCAAATCATCATCATTATTGCCTTTCACTTGCACGACCGAATGATATAAAAATAAAAATAGTGCAAGTGTGCCGTGGACTAAGCTGGAATCTGCAAGCATTTTATTCAAAGGAGAAGACAAGGTAAAATGGGCTCTTTGTTAAATCAACAATAATGCATATGAGAGCCACTCATCATTTTCATCGTGGTCTTCTCCTTGCATTGACTCAACAAAAGAAAAAAATTCAGAGAAACAAACTGAAATATTTTTGGAGTTTTTAGTTTTCTGAAGAAAGCAAATTAAAGAAGAAAACAAAAAACGAGAGAAGAAAACTATTTACACAAGAAAACTCCCAACAAGCAAAAGAAGAAACGGGAAATCTTTTTTGGTTTTCTTTTACTATCACGAAACTACAGCTAATTAAACTAGAAAGATAAACTGAAAAGAGATGAGGAATGTTTTTGGATTTTCTCAAAGTTTTTCAAACACACAAAAAGAAGGCGAGAAAATAAAACTAACATGGATTATACAATGAAAAAGTATGAACACCGACAACTGGAGTAAAAAGTGTGAACATGAATGTAATGTCGGTGAGAAATACGTACTCCCCCAAGCTTAGGCTTTTGCCTAGCTTGGTCCACTACCATGGCTGTCTTGGATAGTGATCGAAATGGTAGCTCGTAGAGGGGTTCTGAGCTGCCCCTTTAGCCTGACGAGCAGCCTCAACGGCCGCATTGTACTCGTGCACCTCACTCTCATGAAGGAAATGTCTCTGTTTGTTCTAAAAATCAAAGAGGGCAGGAGCAAGCAAAGCAACATACACCGAGTGATATTTATTAAAAACTAAGTTATATCGAATGTTGTGAGGGGGCTCGGGATCATCAATAAAATGGTGGTCAATCATGGACTGGTGATCTAAGTAAACTCTGGGCAATCGATAATCATGAGGGCGTATGTTAACATTAAAACGTGTCGCTAAGCGAGTAGCATAAATACCGCCATGAATCTTACCCCTAGTCCTATTAGTGTGCAAGCGGCGCGCAACGATAGCTCCAAGGGTATAAGTGTAATCATTATGCAATGCACAGCGTAAAATGGCCCAGTCAGGTGCAGCTAGCGCACTACCTTGCTCCCTAGCAAGCAAACATTTCCCTAAGAGTAAAGCAAAGTAATGAACAGAGGGAAACTGCAAGCTAGTGGCTCGAGCTTTCGACACGCCCCTTTCCTCTCCCACAGTCAAGGTGCGGAGGAAACCTTCAAACTCCTCCGGTCGAGGCTCTCTGATTTCCCCCTCAGAGGGAATCAAACATATTTCACAAAATTCAGTTAGAGGTATCTGATGATGTTCAGCATATAAATCAAAACGCACCTCAGGGGGTTCGAGCCTATTCAGAAAGTGAAAGTTTTGCACAAAGGAGTTTGTAAGGATGTGGTACTGTTCACACTCATCGCGAGGAAGTCAGTCAATCCGGCATTTGCAATGAATTGCGTGAACTCTTGATAGAATCCGGCTTCGTTCATGAAGGGGTTGTGCGGCCATTCACACGGCCGGACCTCTGTCCTACGCGGGAGGTTGAGGTCATTGTCCGAGGACTCCCCGAGGACTCCCTTGGCATTCCACTTCGAGGAACTCCTCCGAAAAAAACTCATTGTCCTATGAACAAATTTCTGAAAATTTGTGGACCACAAAATGATAACAATAAAACTTCACAAGATTGATAGCAACTACTCATATGGATGTCTAGAGGCTATATCAAGCATTCAAACTACTTGGAACTCAAAGGATTCAACATGCAAGCACATTTTCTGTAGCACCAACAGTAGCTAATTATGCAAGATATAATCCACTAAAAAAAACTAATTGGAGCAATGGAGGAGTCACATACCAAGGAGCAATTCCCCAAAACAGTTTCGGAAACGGAGCTCCGAGCAAAGAGATCGAAAATTTCAGTGTTGTGAGCAAGAACACGAGAGAGAGAGCTACCAGGAATTTTTTCTTGAGGTAGGAGACAAAGTGAGCTAAATGGATAAGTGAGGGGGGCTCTGTGGGGCCCACGAGGTAGCAGGGTGCGCCAGGGGGGGGGGTGGCGCGCCCTGGTGCCTCGTGGGCACCTGAGGCACCCCCCCTGGTAAGATTTTTATTCCAAAAATTCTTAAATATTTAATAAAAAATCGTGATAAAATTTTATTGTATTCTGAGCACTTTTATTTTTGGGGATTTTTTTTATTGCAAGGGTAATTTAGAAAACAGAGTAATCATGGCATTTTATTATATTTGAATGAAAATAACAGCAAACTAAGAGTGTGTATAGAAGGTTGTGCCTACTAAATTCATCGACCACATGCCTCTCAAAAAGAATCCATTAATAAGGTTGATCAGGTCTTATTAACAAACCATTTTCGAGTGACATGAAACCGAAGAACTTTCGTATAACACTAAGTTACCTCAACGGGGATATGCATCTCCCCAACAATAAAAGTTTCATATCTCTTTTTAACAGTAGGAAGAGGAATTTGGAAACTCCCAATAGTAATTGTCGGAGTCTTTTCAATAATATGAATACCATTCACTTGAAATTGTTTCTTTGGAAAGTGCACCGTATGTTCATTACCATTGATATGAAAAGTGACCTTGCTTTTGTTGCAATCAATAACAGCCCCTGCAATATTCAGAAAGGGTCTACCAAGGATAATTGACATGTTGTCATCCTCGGGCATATCAAGTATAGGCATACAAAGTCTGTTAGAATAGTAACATTTGCAACTATGACAGGCACATCCTCACAAACGCCGATAGGTATGGCAGTTGATTTGTCAGCCATTTGCAATGATATTTCGGTGGGAATGAGTTTATTCAAATCAAGTCTTTTATATAAGGAGAAAGGCATGACACTAACACCAGCTCCTAAATCACACAAAGCAGTTTTGCCATAATTTTTCTTAATGGAGCCTGGTATAGTTGGTATTCCTGGATCTCCTAGTTTCTTAGGTACTCCATCTTTAAAAGAATAATTTGCAAGCATGGTGGAAATTTCAGCTTCAGGTATCTTTCTTTTATTTGTGACAATGTCTTTCATATATTTAGCATAAGGAGGCATCTTTATAATATCAATTAAACGAGTACGCAAAAAGACTGGCCTAAGCATTTCAGCAAAGCATTCAAATTCTTCCTCATCTTTTTTCTTAGATGGTTTAGGAGGAAAGGGAATGGGTTTTTGGACCCATGGTTCTCTTTCTTTACCATGTTTTCTAGCAACAAAATCTTTTTTATCATAACGTTTATTTTTAGTAGGTGGGTTATCAAGATCAACTTCAGGTTCAATTTCAACATCATTATCAAGTTCTTTATCATTATATGGTTGGGTATCCATATGAACATCATCATTATTATTATGATCAAGTGGTTGTTCATTACCGGATTGTGTTTCAGTATCAGAGATAGAAACATCATTACTATCCTCCAAGGGTTTTTCTACCTCGGGTTCACTAGAAGTATGCAAAGTCCTATCATTTTTCTTTTCCTTTTTCTTTTTGGAAGGACTAGGTGCATCAGCATTAATTCTTTGAGAGTCTTGTTAAATTCTTTTTGGGTGACCTTCAGGATATAGTGGCTCCTGAGTCATTCTTCCCCCTCTAGTCATTACTCTAACAGCATGATCATTCATATTGTTGTTCATTTCATTAAGCAATTCACTTTGAGATTTGGCAACTTGTTCTAATTGAGTTTGAACCATAGATGCATGTTTACTAACACCTTTAACACCATTAGCAATTCTAAATAACAAGTCACTCAGGCGATCAATCATATAAGAGTTTCGTTTCAATTGTTTCATAACGTTTGCATTAAAATGATCTTGCTTCATAATATAATTGTCGAATTCATACAAGCATTGACTAGGCGGTTTGTTATAAGGAATATCACTTTCATTAAATTTTATAAGAGAATTTACCTCTACTACCTGTGTCGGTTTGTCAAGACCATATATCTCTTCAATAGGTGGTAAATTCTTAACATCCTCAGCTTTAATACCTTTCTCTTTCTGACATTTCTTTGCTTCTTGCATATCTTCTGGACTGAGATATAAGATACCCCTCTTCTTCGGAGTGGGTTTAGGCGGTGGTTCAGGAAGTGTCCAATCATTATCATTCTTCAATATATTATTCAATAATTCCTCGGCTTGTTCAATAGTCCTTTCCCTGAAAACACAACTCGCACAACTATCTAGGTAATCCCTAGAAGCATCAGTTAGTCCATTATAGAAGATATCAAGTATTTCATTTTTCTTGAGAGGATGATCAGGCAAAGCGTTAAGTAATTGGAGAAGCCTCCCCCAAGCTTGTGGGAGACTCTCTTCTTCAATTTGCACAAAATTAAATATTTCCTGTAAGGCAGCTTGTTTCTTATGAGCAGGAAAATATTTTTCAGAGAAGTAGTAAATCATATCCTGGGGACTACGTACACATCCAGGAGCAAGAGTATTATACCAATCTTTAGCATCACCCTTTAATGAGAAAGGAAACAACTTAAGAATATAATAGTGGCGGATTTTTTCCTCATGAGTAAACAGGGTGGCTATATCATTTAATTTAGTAAGATGTGCCACAACGGTTTCAGTTTCATAACCGTGAAAAGGATCAGATTCTACCAACTTAATCAATTCCGGATCAACAGAGAATTCATAATGCTTATCAGTAACAAATATGGGAGAGGTTGCAAATTTAGGATCATATTTCATTTTCTCTCTCATAGATTTTTCTTTCATATCAGCAATTAATTTTATAACTTCATATCTATAATTGCAAGCAAGAATGACTCTAGCGGTCTCCCTATCAAAACATTGTTCATCGGGTGTTTCAACTCTAGTAGGAGAGCTAGGCATAACTGGTGAATCATCATTCTCAGGAGTTTCAGCATTTTGAATTTCTTTGGCTTTAGCAATTTGTTCAGTAAGAAATTCACCAAGTGGCACAACATTCTCAAGCATAGTACTAGCATCATCATGAGTATCATTCATAGCAGAAGTGGTATCATCAATAACTTGCGACATATCAGAATTAATAGCATGTTGTGGTGTTGCACGTTTATTCAAAACAGAAGGTGAATCAAGTGCAGAGCTAGATGGCAGTTCCTTACCTCCCCTCGTCTTAGAGGGAACAATCTTGGTTCTAGTATCCTTCAGATTCTTCATAGTGATCAACAGATATAAATCCCAAGTGACTTAGCAAATAAAGCTATGCTCCCCGGCAACGGTGCCAGAAAAAGGTCTTGATAACCCACAAGTATAGGGGATCGCAACAGTTTTCGAGGGTAGAGTATTCAACCCAAATTTATTGATTCGACACAAGGGGAGCCAAAGAATATTCGCAAGTATTAGCAGTTGAGTTGTCAATTCAACCACACCTGGAGACTAAATATCTGCAGTAGAGTGATCAGTAGCACAGTAGTATGATAGTTTGATAGCAGTAGCAATAATAGTAACAGTAGCAGTAATGGTAACAGCTGTAGCACTAGTAATTGTAATAGCAGCAGCAACAGTAGTAACTTAGCAAGATTCAATATATGAAAAGCTCGTAGGCATTGGATCGGTGATATTCATTGGATAACATTCATCATGTAACAGTTATAACCTAGGGCGACACAGAACTAGTTCCAATTCATCAATGTAATGTAGGCATGTATTCCGTATATAGTCATACGTGCTTGCGATAAGAACTTGCATGACATCTTTTGTCCTACCCTCCCGTGGCAGCGGGGTCCATAAGGAAACTAAGGGATATTAAGGCCTCCTTTTAATAGAGAACCGGAACAAAGCATTAACACTTAGTGAATACATGAACTCCTCAAACTACGGCAATCACCGGAAAGAATCCCAATTATTGTCACCTTGGGGTATGCGGATCATAACACATAGCAGGTGCATACAACTTGCAAGATCGGATCAAGAACACAAGTATATTGATGAAAACATAAAGGGTTCAGATCTGGAATCATGGCACTCGGGCCCTAGTGACAAGCATTAAGCATAGCAAAGTCATAACAACATCAATCTCAGAACATAGTGGGTACTAGGGATCAAGCCCTAACAAAACTAACTTGATTACATGATAAATCTCATCCAACTCATCACCGTCCAGCAAGCCTACGAAGGAATTACTCACTCCCGGCGGTGAGCATCATGAAATTGGTGATGAAGGATGGTTGATGATGACGATGCCGGAAGATCCCCCTCTCTGGAGCCCTGAACGGACTCTAGATCTGGCCTCCCGATGAAGAACAGGAGGTGGCGGCGGCTCCATATCGTGAAACGCAATAAAACTTCCTCTCTTATTTTTCTCTCTGGAAAACTGAATTTATAGCGTTGGAAATAGGTCAAACGGAGCCACGTGGGCCCCACGAGGTACCAGGGCGCGCTTGGGGGGTGGCACGCCCTGGTGCCTCGTGGGCACTGGGTGGCCCCCCTCCAGTAGTTCTTGATGCCAATATTTTTTATATATTCAATAAAAAATCTCCATAAAGTTTCATCCAATTCCAAGAACTTTGATTTTCTGCACAAAAACAACATCATGGCAATTCTGCTGAAAACAGCGTCAGTCCGGGTTAGTTCCATTCGAATCATGCAAATTAGGGGCCAAAACAAGAGCACAAGTGTTTGGAAAAGTAGATACGACGGAGACGTATCAGCGCGCTCAGCAGGCTTTGAAATGAACCTACTTAAGGCAGCAACACAGCCGGCAAGACGCCGCACGTCCTTGACGCTCTTTGGTGCTTGAATCTGCTCAATTGCTTTGATCTTGTCGGGATTTGCTTCAATTCCACGTTGAGATACAAACAACCCGAGAAGCTTGCCGGATGGAATGCCAAACACACACTTCTCAGAGTTGAGCTTCAAATTGATCTTGCACAAATTTGCAAATGTTTCTTCTAAATCTTCGATGAGGGTTGATTTGTCCTTGGTTTTGACCACTATATCATCGATATATGCTTCCACATTTCTGTGCAGCTGGGGCTCGAAACTAATCTGGACTGCTCTTGCAAATGTTGAACCAGCACTCTTTAATCCGAAAGGCATGCGCACAAAGCAGTACGTGCCAGATGGAGTAATGAATGCAGTTTTCTCCTCATCCTCATTAGCCATGAATATCTGATGGTACCCAGAATATGCATCAAGGAATGAGAGTAAATCACAGCCGGCAGTAGAGTCTACAATTTGATCAATGTGCGGCAAAGGGAAAGGATCCTTTGGACATGCTTTGTTAATATCAGTGTAGTCGATACAAAGTCTCCACTTTCCATTAGCTTTACGCACTACAACTGGATTTGCCAACCATGTTGGATGTAGTACACCTCTAACTAAGCCTGCTGCTTCAAGTTTTTTAATTTCCTCGGCAATGAACTATTGCCGCTCCAAAGCTTGCTTCCTAACCTTCTACTTGACGGGCCGAGCGTGAGGACAGACAGCAAGGTGGTGCTCAATTACCTCCCTGGGAACACCGGGGATGTCAGATGGTTGCCATGCAAACACATCAACATTCGCCCGCAGGAAGGCACCGAGCGCGCTTTCCTATTTGCTGTCAAGGGAGGCACTGATGGTGAAGGTACCTCCAGTGCCATCCTCCTTCGCCGACACCTTCTTTGTTGCTGGTGGAGTGGCCTTGGATTTCTTGCCGGTAGAGCACTCCGGCAAGTCTTCAACAGGTGCGCAGCACTTCGAAGAGGTGCGCTTCCCAGAATTCTTTTCAGAGGTCTTGCCAGACTTCTTGCTTTTCTTCTCCTTGGCGGGAGCTGGCGCCTTGGCGGCCTCTGCTACAACCGCATCTCTGTAGAGTTTGTCGACGCATATGACTGCATCCTTCTTGTCGGAATTGATGGAAATGACACCCATCAGCCCTGGCATCTTCAGCGTGTTGTAGGCATAATGGGACGCTGCCATAAACTTAGCCAAAGTTGGGCGACCAAGAATTCCATTATACGGCAAGGGGATCTTGACAACATTGTGGCACCCCGGCTCAGAGTCACCGGAGCACCCCGTATTCCAGCCCAGAGATCAAGTCTTCTGGAATACGGCACTGCTTGGCATAGAACAAATCAGCTCTTTATTTCTAATAGTTGGGGTACGAGGGTTACAAGAGTTTACAAAGGTTACAATGATACCACTACTGCTAAAGTAGCTCTATGCTAGCAGCGGCTCAACTCCTAGCAGCGGAACCATGACAACGGTAATGGACTCCACTCCGCAGGGACTCTGGCTGGGACACGTCCTAGCTCGCCACTCGAAATCCTCGGCTATGCACACATGTCAGCACCTGCAAACTGGCATGACACACTAGGTGAGTACTTTGAATGTACTCGCAAGCTCACAACAAACACAAGCATCAAGGCACGACAACGTCATAGTAAATCATGATTATATCAGATCCAGATGCTACTAAAAGGGTGGAAGAAAATAATAACATACTATTGCTAAACTATCCACCGAAAGTCACCTATGCTAAAATCACAGGAACTGTAATGCTCTAGGCTACTCGGTTGAAACACTTACTCATGTGACCAACTCTTGGTCACCTCAGAAACCTCGGACAGTCATTCCCGAGATCGCCTACAACATTACCAGCGGTCTTTCACCAAGGGGATACCTTGCTCTACTAAGACGAGTTCTTCCATCATTAACAAGTCATTCCATCATGAGTGTTGATTAGGCAGTGTCACTTAGTACGAACTATGTCCAATTCTATGGACGTGGCTATTCGAATAGATTCTTACACTCTGCAGAGGTTGCGCACTTTACCCACACTATGGAACTCCTGGTTCCGTACCTCGGTACACTTCCCTTCTGGGTGGACCGGTGCTGCTCCAACGAAACTTGCCTAACTCGTGACTCCTCCACCGTACCACCGGCAATCACTCCCCCTACCGAGTCATGCCCTGGGTGGCCCCTGTGTCACTTCTGACACCTGCCACTGTTGTGGCCAAACAACTGTCCCAAACGGGGACCTGAGCTCAAAACCAAACCGGGCTGACAAGGTTATAGTCGTCTACCTGATCAGGGCAGCACGCACGCATAACCTCCCCTCTTTGGTGGTACCGATAAAAGAGCACGCGATTAGACCAAGCCAAGTCCGTCCCATTCCAGCAAGTGTGGCTACACTGGAAAGTTTGGTTCAGTGGCACTTGATCAACGATGAAGGAATTTATCCCCAAGCAACTCTGGTCATTACTGACCCTCCGGTATTACAGTGATCCAAGTTACAACAATAGCTAGCTAGAAATCCAATGATCAATATGATCAAATACCACTACTGATCCCATATATGAGGTACCGGACGGAGTCACAAAATAATCATAGACGGTAATCTCTTAATCCACCCGTGTCATATCACCAACCAACTTGAAATCTACTAATGACCATAATCTCATCATCAACATGACAGTAGCCTACTCATGATTTCCAAAGTATTTCATGAATTAACTTATTTACAAATAATTCATATTTAACATTAAAATAATTATTTAAACCATGATATTGCAATGCATTTGTGCGAATGAGAGTTGTGGCTTGCCTTGCACCAAGGAAGTGTGGGAGTACTCCTAGTCTTCACCAACTACTCAAACCAATCTGAAAAACATTTTTGGAAACATTTTCAAATATCACATAAAGCCATTTCTTCTGTCCAGAAATTCTAGACAGCAGAGAAAAATACCAAAATTTTACAGCAAATAGAGGAGCTCATAAGAAAAATAATGCAAAAAGAATGAACTCATTTGGACTTATGGGTTAAAAGTTATTGAGGGTCAAAGTTGAGTCAAACTTCTGGAATTATTTGAATTTAACAGAAAAACAGAAAAACCAGGGGGCGGCCACGTCGAAGGCGTAAAGTGGAGGTGCGCTTCCCCTTACGTACCGCTTCGGCATGAGGAGAGCCACTGACATGCGGGGCCCGCTGTCAGTTTTAAATAGAGGAGGAGAGGGAATAGGAGACGGCGGAACTCACCGGCATGGTTCACCAGCGTGGAGGCCACGGCGGAGCTGGGCGGAAGCAGGGATGGATCGGGCGTACGATGGCGAGCAAGCCCGTACCCGCAGCTCCCCGAATGGTGGCCGAACGGCATCGCCCCCTTCGACTCTGGCGGCGGCGAGCTTCGGTTGCCGGCGGATCCGGCGATTCCGGCGAGCTCTTGGGCATAGGAGAGGCCGGGATGGATCAGTGGAGCTCCACGAGCTCGATGGCGGTCTCGGTTGGGGCTGGGGTGGACGGAGGCGAGCTGGAGGAGCAGGGGCAGTACGGCGGAGCTTCTCGCCGCAGATGTAGCAGAAGAGCTCTTCAGCTTGCTCCGGTGCTGCGAGGCGACGATTGGGAGTGGGAGGGCTCGAGTGGTGAGGAGAGACGGGGTGGGGGCGGCTTTTATAGCCGAGCGAAGCCGCTGTGGCCGAATGCCGCCACCGATGTGCTGGCACGGCAAGGACGGTGAGCTGGCGGCTACGCTGGCCGTCGCGGCGTGGGCTGAAGTGGACTTGAGCGCGCAGAAGTGACGGGACGCGAGCGGAGCCATTAAGGGCGTGAGGATAACGGCGATGACCGCGGCGCCCTGTTTGGCCCGTGCATGAACTTGGCCGTGTGCGGCGACGAGCTTCGCCGGAGCTAGGAGAGGGTTCTACAGGGGGTACGTGGATGGTGGCAATGACGTCGGCATGATAGGACAAGGAGGGACAGCGTGGGGTGGCCAGAACGGTCGTGTCCGACGCGGGCAGCACGCAGAGCGCGACTTTGGCTCGGGCAGACGCGTGGTCACCGCGTGCATTGACGCAGGCGGTGCGCTCTGGCCCGAACGGTCATGTCTACGCGGTAGTCCCTCCATCCGGTGATCTCCCTATGCCCTTGGTGTGACAAGAGATGGCCTAGACTGCTGGCTAGCTCCCAGACAAGTTTCTGGTCAGAAACTTGGGCAGCAAGCTGAGGAGAAATGGCTAAAGATTTGAGAGAGAGAGAGTTTGTCACAACGACTTGTGGTAGCAAGGTGCCCATTCTGGACAAATTTCAGGCCAAATGGATAAGCCTTGGAGATAGTTGCTTCACAACTACTCCTCTGGTCCAGAAACTTATAGATGATGATGCACTCACTTGAATGAGCTTCTGGAGTTGAAACTTGGTATAGGTGGGTTATTTGGTCGTATCAAGATGCTATAAAAATTTCATAGCATTTGGGCAAGTATAAGTGGTACCTCCTTCACAAAGCTTCCTTCTGGACAGCAACTTGGAGGAATTTTATAGAAAAAATCGCTAAATGAAATGAGCCAAAAATTGGTGGAAATTGATAATATGGGTAGGAGAATGTCCTGGATTAATTTCAGAATTTTTGGAGCAATATAAAATATAGTTGCCTCACAACCTGAAATTATGACCAGAAGCAGAGATTGGATGCTGTGGTCACCATGAAGAATAAATCTTGAATATTTTCACATATCCAAGGTTTATATGATCCAAAGAATTTATGAGAATTTTCCTGGAATTCTTGGAAGGACAGAAATATTGGTTGCTTCACAACCTAAAGCTCAAAGGGTTATTCCTTTAATGAAAAAGGAATATTTAATTGGGAGAAAAATTGAGATGTGGCAAGAATAGAAATGGCATGACTTGGGGAAAGTTTTTGGAAGCTTAGGTTCACTTGGGAGAGAAGAGAGAAAAAATATTCCCATGTTAAGTCCATAAAGTCCTTCAAAACCAAATCCGAACCAAATTCCAATTAAAATTCAAATGAGTTTTTGAAAAAAAAAGTTGGTAAAAACCAGGGTGTCACAAACATCAAACAAAATCTTCTCTGTCCTGTAGTTCAATTCCCCGCCAAACGTGACCGGCAATGTGATCTTCCCTTTGGGCTGGCTCCTTCCCGGGTTCACTCCTTGAAAAGTGCCTGTTTTCTCGAGTTCCTCGTCGGGAATTTGCAGCTTCTTGATAACCTCTGGTGAAATCAGATTCAGACCAGCCCCACCGTCAACTAACATTTTTGTTACCTGGAGGTTGCGTATTTTTGGTGAAACCAACAACGGCAAACGCCCGACCGCAGTTGTGCGATTAGGGTGGTCCTCGGCATCAAAAATAATAGGCGTGTGTGACCATTTGAGTGGTTTTTGGGCGCCTATTGCCGGCTCTACTGCGTTGACCTCACGCACCCACTGCTTGAGTTGACGGTGAGAGGAATGCAAAGATGCACCCCCGTCAATGCACATGGCCTCAGTTGCCTTCTGGAATTCCTGTTCACTGGACTCTCCGTCGTCCTCTTCCTCTTCACTTCCATCAGCTTCCTCTTTCTTTTCACGGCCTCTAGTAGGCTTCTCTTTTTGCTGCTTGGCCTTGCCGCGGCATCCTCCTCGGCCACCACGGCCTTTATTGCCAGATCCGCCAGCACCATCCTGGCCCTTTTTCTTGTCGCATTTTTCATATTCAGCTTTCTGCTTCTCCGCGAGGTGCTCAACTTGTCGGCACTCTTGAAGATCATGGCCCTTGGTGCGGTGAATCTTGCAGTATGGTCCATCAGATTTGCCGGCCTTCTCGTTTGCCGCCGCCTCCTGACAAGCGGCACATACAGCAGCCTCCTTGCCGGAGTCTTCCGTTTTTGCTTTCTTGGTGGTGTTGGAGTTGCCGGACCCTTCGACAGCCATCACAGTTTTGCCTTTACGCTTCCTGTTGCGCTTTCGGCCCTTCTTCTTCTGGGTGGCAGCATCGTCGTCCTCGGAGTCCACCTTGGCACCAGCGTCCTCCACGGGAAGCCTCCTTCCTTCCTCAGCACGCGCGCACTTATCTGCCAACGTATATAGCTCGTTGACGGTTTTCGGCAGCTTGACGTTCATCTTTTCCCGCATCCTTCGATTGCGCACATTCGTGTGGAAGGCGGCAATCACGGCTGCGGGGTGCACATCCGGAATATTGCGGTGCACGCAGTTGAATCTCTGGATGTACTTGCGCAAATTTTCACCATCTCTTTGCGGGATCACTTGTAGATTGCTGGGCTGTCCAGGGGCCTTGTGGTCTCTGGTAAAGGCACCAACAAACTCATTGCAGAGATCTGACCACGAAGACACGTGCCCGAAAAATCTCACCTAACTGCCTGCGGGCTCGACACCTCATCGATTAGCGACTAGCTGCTCGATGAGGTGGAGCGCTAATAGCTAGCGAGAGTTTGCTGGCACGGAGCTTGTCGGGCCTTCACCTTGCTGGCTCAGCCTTGCTGGCAAAGGTTATCTTTGGTGTATAACTTGATGCTTCGTCTTTATCATCTCTCCAGTAGCTTCTGCAACTGGGCCTTGAATCTTGGTCTTTGTTCTGGACTCGACTTGAATTATTCTCCGGCAAGACTTGTCGTCGGGAAGGCTACTACTGCCTGTGCATAAGTCAGCGGTATTAAGGACCTATTTCTTAATGCACCGACACTTTCATATACTAGTGGGAATTTTTTATTATAGAACTTGGCTTGCATATTCCGATGATGGGCTTCCTCAAATGCCCGAGGTCTTCATGAGCAAGCAAGTTGGATGCACACCCACTTAGTTTTCAGTTTGAGCTTTCATACACTTATAGCTCTTAGTGCATCCGTTGCATGGCAATCCCTACTCCTCGCATTGATATCGATTGATGGGCATCTCCATAGCCCGTTGATCCACCGAGTTGATGTGAGACTTTCTTCTTCTCCTTTCCATTATTTGATACCTACCACCGCATTCTATTCCACCTAGTGCTATATCCATGGCTTGCGCTCATGTATTGCGTGAGAGTTGAAAATGCTGAAGCGCGCTAGAAGTACGATCCAATTGCCTGGTTTAATACCGGGGTGCCCACCATTTATATATTTGCGGTGAAGATAGAGTCATGCCATGATTAATATGAGAAAGTGAGTAGGGATAACACTTGTTAAGGATCATATATTTTGAAAGTTAATGATTATGCTTCTTATGTTCATGGATATTATTATGTTGATATTGTTAATTCATCGCTTCACAACTTATATGCCATAAAGAGATTACACAATAAACATGTTGGGTAGCATTCCACATCAAAAATTCTGTTTTTATCATTTACCTACTCGAGGACGAGCAGGAATTAAGCTTGGGGATGCTTGATACGTCTCCAATGTATCTATAATTTTTTATTGTTCCATGCTATTATAGTATCAATCTTGGATGTTTTATATGCAATTATATGCAAATATATATCATTTTTTGGGATTAACCTATTAACCTAGTGCCCAGTGCCAGTTGTTGTTTTCTGCCTGTTTTTGGTTTTTCAGGAAATCAGTACCAAACGAAGTCCAAATGCCACGAAACTTTTTGACGATTTTTTTCTGGACAAAAGAGACCCTGGAAGCTTCGGGAGGAGGCTAGAAGCCTCACGAGGAGGCCACAAGGCTGGGGCCGCGCCCTGATGCCTTGTGGGCCCCTCGTGGCTCCTTTTGACCTAATTCCACTTCTATAAATTCTCAAATATTGGGAAACCAACAGAGAGCCAGACGAGAAAACCCTACCGCCGCCGCAAGCTTCTGTTCTTTCACGATCCCATTTGGAGGCCTTTTTCGGCACTCTGTCGGAGGGGGAATCAATCACGGAGGGCTTCTACATCAACCTTGCTGCCCCTCCGATGATGTGTGAGTAGTTTACCACCGACCCACGGGTCCATAGTTAGTAGCTAGATGGCTTCTTCTCTCTCTTTGATCTTCAATACAAAGTTCTCCTCAATGTTCTTGGAGTTCTATCCGATGTAATCTTCTTTTGCGGTGTGTTTGTTGGGATCTGATGAATTGTGGGTTTATGATCTGAATATTTATGAATATTAATTCAGTCTTCTCTGAACTCTTTTATGGATGATTGTTACAGCTTTGTATTTCTCTCCGATCTATCTGTTTGGTTTGGCCAACTAGATTGATTTATCTTGCAATGGGAGAGGTGCTTTGTGATGGGTTCAATCTTGTGGTGTTCTATATCCAAGTGACAGAAAGGACAAGACACGTATTTGTATTGTTTCCATTAAGGATAAAATGATGGGGTTTATGCATATTGCTTGAGTTTACTTTGTCTACATCATGTCATCTTGCTTAAGGCGTTACTCTATTTTATACTTAATACTCTAGATGCATGCTGGATAGCGGTCGATGAGTGGAGTAATAGTAGTAGATGCAGGCAGGAGTCGGTCTACTTGTCTAGGACATGATGCCTATATACATTATCATTGCCTTAAATATCATCATAACTATGCGCTTTTCTATCAATTGCCCAACAGTAATTTGTCTACCCACCGTATGTTATGCGCTCGAGAGAGAAGCCTCTAGTGAAAACTATGCCCCCCGGGTCATTTATCATTATTATATAAACAAAAATCCTAAAAATACTTTGCTGCAATTTATTTACTCTTATTTTATTTTGCAATTTACTTTATCAATTTATCTATCACTACGAGATTTAATCCTTGCAATTAACCGCCGAGGGGATTGACAACCCCCTTGTTCGCGTTGGGTGCAAGTATTGGCTTTTGTGTGTGTGCAGGTGCTGCTAAAGAGGTTTTGTTTGGTTCTCCTACTGGATTGATAACCTTGGTTCTTAACTGAGGGAAATACTTATCTCTACTGTACTGCATCATCCTCTCCTCTTCGAGGAAATCCCAACGCAGCTCACAAGTAGCACATACCAACAAACAATCATGCCTTTCAAAATAAAAATGCTAAGGAACGCTATCCCTACAAAATCATATAGCCCGTCATGCTTAGTCTTCCTAACACAAAGTATTAATCATGCACTACCTCAATGACAAGCCGAGCAATTTGTTTATACTTTTTAACGCGCTTCAGCTTTTTCAACCATCACACAATACATGAGCGCGAGCCATGGACATAGCACTATGCGTGGAATAGAATGTGATGATAGGGATTAATAAGGGGAAGTTAAAAAGGAAGATAATCTCGCATCAACGCGGCTAATCAACGGGCTATGGAGATGCCCATCAATTGCTATCAATGCGAGGAGTAGGGATTGCCATGCAACGGATGCACTAAGAGTTATAAGTGTATGAAAGCTCAAACTGAAACTAAGTGGGTGTCCATCCAACTTGCTTGCTCATGAAGACCTCGGGCATTTGAGGAAGTCCATCATCGGAATATACAAGCCAAGTTCTATAATTAAAAATTCCCACTAGTATATGAAAGTGACAACTCAGGAAACTCTCTATATGAAAATCATGGTGCTACTCTGAAGCACAAGTGTGGAAAAGGATAGTAACATTGCCCCTTCTCTCTTTTTCTCTCATTTTTTTGCTGGGCTCTTTTTGGCCTCTTATATATATATATATATATATATATATATATATATATATATATATATATATATATATATATATATATATATATATTATTTTTTGTCCGGAGCCTCATCCCGACTTGTGGGGGAATCACAGTCTCCATCATCCTTTCCTCACTGGGACAATGCTCTAATAATGATGATCATCACACTTTTATATACGTACAACTCAATATTACAACTCGATACTAGAACAATATGACTCCATATGAATGCCTCTGGCAGTGTACCTGGATGTGCAATGATCTAGCATAACATGTATAAAAATGATGAACGGTGGCTGAGCCACAAATACTATGTCAGCTATATGATCATGCAAAGCAATATGACAATGAAGATGTGTGTCATATAGAAAGAATGGTGGAAGTTGCATGGCAAAACATGTTGGAATGGCTATGGAAATGCCATAATAGGTAGGTATGGTGGTTGTTTTGAGGAAGATATAAAGAGGCTTATGTGTGATAGAGCGTATCATATCACGGGGTTTGGATGCACCGGGGAAGTTTGCACCGACTCTCGAGGTGAGAAAGGGCAATGCACGGTACCGAAGAGGCTAGCAAATTGCAAAAAGGTGAGAGTGCGTATAATCCATGGACTCACATTAGTCATAAAGAACTCACATACTTATTACAAAAGTCTATTAGCCCTCGAAGCAAAGTACTACTACGCATGCCCCTAGGGGGATAGATTGGTAGGAAAAGACCATCGCTCGTCCCTGACCGCCACTCATAAGGTAGACAATCAATAATTAATCATGCTCCAACTTCATCACACAACTAAGGACTATAGGTGCATGCTTCGGGAATCACAAACCTTAACTCCAATATTCTTACAAACCCACAATTATCTACTAGCACCTCCCACATATTTCCATCTTAATATCGCAAAACTATTGCAAGGAATCAAACTTATCATATTCAGTGATCTACATGAAAGTTTTTATTATATCCCTCTTGAATACCTATCATATCAGGACCAAATTCATAACCCGTGCATATTACCATTGCTATTCATTAGACTCTCAAAAAGATATAAGTGAATCATGAGAATGCAACTATTTCCTTAAAATATAACCACCGCCGTGCTCCAAAGGATATAAGTGAAGCACTAGAGCAACTGCCTAGCTCAAAAGATATAAGTGAAGCACATAGAGTATTCTAACAAATCACGAATAATGTGTGTCCCTCTCAAAAAGGTGTGTTCAGCAAAGATGATTGTGACAAACTAAAAAGCAAACAGAAGCAAATAAAATATATCACAAGATGCTCCAAGTATAACACATATCATGTGATGAATAAAAATATAGCTCCAAGTGAGTTACCGATAGATTGTAGACGAAAGAGGGGATGCCTTCCGGGGCATCCCCAAGCTTAGACGCTTGAGTATTCCTTGAATATTACCTTGGGGTGCCTTGGGCATGCACAAGCTTAGGCTCTTGGTGCTCCTTATTCCTTTCTCCATCGTAGTCTCACCCAAAACTTGAAAACTTCAGCACACAAAACTCAACAGAAATCTCGTGAGATCCGTTAGTATAACAAACAAATCTTAAACTTTAGGTACTGTTGTAAATTGATTAATATTTAATATTGGCATAATTATACTGTACTCCAACTTCTCCATGACTCATACCCCCCGATACGATCCATAGATTCATAATTATACTGTACACCAATATTTTTACTAAAGCACAATCATTCACTAGTACATCCACATATTACCATCTTAATATCGCAAAACTATTTCAAGGAATCAAACTTATCATATTCAGTGATCTACATGAAAGTTTTTATTATATCCCTCTTGAATACCTATCCTTTATGGACCAATCTTATAACCCGTGCAAATTGCCATTACTATTTATTAGACTCTCAAAAATATTTAAGTGAAGCATGAGAGTACAACTATTTCTTTAAAATATAACCACCACCATGCTCTAAAAGATATAAGTGAAGCACTAGAGCAACTGCCTAGCTCAAAAGATATAAGTGAAGCACATAGAGTATTCTAACAAATCACGATAAATGTGTGTCCCTCTCAAAAAGGTGTGTTCAAAATATGATTGTGGCAAACTAAAAAGCAAACAAAGAAAATAAAACTATGGTATAAGACGCTCCAAGTAAAACACATATCATGTGATGAATAAAAATATAGCTCCGAGTGATATACCGATAGATTGTAGACGAAAGAGGGGATGCCATCCGGGGCATCCCCAAGCTTAGACGCTTGGGTCTTCCTTGAATATTACCTTGGGGTGCCTTGGGCATCACCAAGCTTAGGGCATTGCCGCTCCTTATTCCTTCATCCAACGTGATCTCACCCAAACTTGAAAACCTCAGCACACAAAACTCAACAGAAACCTCGTGAGATCCGTTTGTATAACAAACAAATCTTAAACTTTAGGTACTATTATAAATTGATTCATATTTAATCTTGGCATAATGCTACTGTACTCCAACTTCTCCATGACTTATACCCCCCGATACAATCCATAGATTCATGAAAATAAGCAAACTATGCAAGAGAAAACAGAATCTGTCTAAAACAGAACAGTCTGTAAAGATATATTTGAAAGCTATAATTCTATAACTCCAAAAATTCTGAAAACTTTGAACAACGTAAAAAATTCATATACCAATACTGTATAAAAATTTCAGATTTTTCTGACATTCCAGTACAGAACCAAAAATCCAGAACTGGGCACAAAACTTTCTGTTTTTCATGTAGCATCAATTATACTATTATCCAAATCATCCTAAAGGCATTACTTGGCACAAACACTAATTATTAAAAGACAAAAAACACAATCATAACACGGGCTACAATTGTGTAAACACACAAAACAGAAAGCAACGCAAAAAATTAAGATACATATTGGGTTGCCTCCCAACAAGCGCTATTGTTTTATGCCCCTAGCTAGGCATAATGCATTGTTTCAAGTATTATCATCCTTAGTCTTTGAATCTTGAGATGTGTTTTTATCAGGAGGCTTTTCAAAAACAATGGGGAACACATCATCAATCAAGATTTTATCATTATTAAGGCAACTTTCCTCAAATCCTTGTTGATTCCCTTTTACGATCCAAGAATATTTCTGATTAATACCATTGAAAACTTGTTGGATAATATGTAAAGGAGGGACTTCCTTTTTAGTATTTTCATCAAAAGTATGATCGCCATGAAACACATACCTCATCATATAATCTTCATTATATAAATTTCATCTATCATAGGGTGTTCATGACTCATATTATAAAAATCAAAGATCTCTCTAGCTTCTCGCACTATGTAATAAAATTCATTCATAAGGATAAGAGTAGCTATCTTTTTAGCCTTAGGGTTATTTATGACAGGTAACTCATAGAACAATCTTTGCAAAGTGGGGTGAGTGCGCATAAATCTTCTTTCAAGTTTAAGAACAAGAGTAGAAAAAGCTTCGGCGTAACTATTGGTTCTTTTAAGAATAGGAATATCATTACAAACCAAAGTTCCCGTACAAGTAAAGAATTCTTGGATAACACTTTTTCCTATGATAGTCCCACTTCCCGTCACAAAGATTTTAGTATCCAAATTTACGGAAGTTTCCATATTGGGAGTCTTATGGTCCTCACTTTCTCCTTTAGTGATAACAAATTCAGACATGGTAGCAAGCAAAAGAGCAAACAAGCAAATAAAATATTTTTGTGTTTTTGTAATTTTTATGAGAAGTGGGGAAGATGAAAATGAGAGGAAAATGCAAATAAAAAGGCAAATAAAAGTAGAGCAAGTAGATGATAGTTTGTGCGAAGGTATTGGTGACGTCTCCGCAGCAACGGCGCCAGAAATTCTTCCTGCTACTTGTAAACTGCGCTGGGATTTCCCCGAAGATGAGGGGTGATGCAGCACAGTAGAGATAAGTATTTCCCTCAGTGAGAACCAATGTATCAATCCAGTAGGAGAACCATGCAGAACCTCGTGAACAGCACCTACACGCACAAAAGCAAATACTTGCACCCAACGCGGGCAAAAGGGTTGTCAATCCCCTTGAACTCGTTATTTGCAAGGATTAATTCTGATAGTGATAGATAGAGAAAATAAATTGCAAAATAAAATAAAGGAAATAAAATTGCAGCAAGGTATTTTTGGATTTTATATATGATAAAAGTAGACATGAGGCCCATAGTTTTCACTAAAGGCTTCTCTCTCGAACGAATAGCATACGGTGGGTAAACAAATTACTATTGGGCAATTGATAGAAAAGCGCATAGTTATGACGATATTCAAGGCAATGATCATGTATATAGGCATCACATCCAAAACAAGTAGACTGACTCCTGCCTGCATCTACTACTATTACTCCACCCATCGACCGCTATCCAGCATGCAACTAGGGTATTAAGGTAATAAAATGGAGTAACGTCTTAAGCAAGATGACATGATGTAGACAAAGTAAACCCAATCAATATGAATAAACCCCATTGTTTTATCCTTAATGGCAACAATACAAATACGTGCCTTGTCCCCTACTTTGTCACTGGGATATAGAACACCACAAGATTGAATCCATCACAAAGTACCTCTCCCATTGCAAGATAAATCAATCTAATTGGCCAAACCAAACGGATAGAACGGAGAGAAATACAAAGCTATAACAATCATGCATAAAAGAATTCAGAAAAGGCTCAAATATTTCTCATGAATAATCTGATCATAAAGTCACAATTCATCGGATCCCAACAAACACACCGCAAAAGAAGATTACATCGAATAGAACTCCACGGAGATCGAGGAGAACATTGTATTGAAGATCAAAGAGAGAGAAGAAGCCATCTAGCTACTAGCTATGGACCCGTAGGTCTGTGGTAAACTACTCACACATCATCGGAGGGGCAGCAAGGTTGATGTAGAAGCCCTCCGTGATCGATTCCCCCTCCGGCAGGGTGCCAGAAAAGGCCTCTAGATGGGATTGCGAAAGAACAGAAGCTTGCGGTGGTGGAAAAGTTAGTTCGTGGGTCTCTCTGTTGGTTTCCCAATATTTGAGAATTTATAGAGGTGGAATTAGGTCAAAAGGAGCCACGAGGGGCCCACAAGGCATCTTGGTGCGCCCCCTGTGGCCGTGCCCTGTTGCCTTGTGGCTTCCTCGTGAGGCTTCTGGCCTCCTCCCAAAGCTTCTAGGGTCTCTTTTGTCCAGAAAAAAATTGTCAAAAAGTTTCATAGCGTTTGGACTTCGTTTGGTACTGATTTCCTGAAAAACCAAAAACAAGCAGAAAACAACAACTAGCACTGGGCACTAGGTTAATAGGTTAGTCCCAAAAAATGATATAAAATAGCATATTATTGCATATAAAACATCCAAGATTGATACTATAATAGCATGGAACAATCAGAAATTATAGATACGTTGGAGACGTATCAGGCGGTAAACTTCTTCGACAATATACGGTCCTACCCACTTAGAGAGAAGTTTACCTGCAAAATTCTGAAAGAGACTTGTACAAAAGAACTTTATCACCAATATGAAATTCTCGTTTCTGAATTCTTTTGTCATGCCATCTTTTAACCTTTTCTTTGAATAATTTAGCATTTTCATAAGCTTGTGTCCTCCATTCATCTAGAGAACTAATATCAAATAACCTCTTTTCACCGACAAGCTTGAAGTCATAATTAACTTCATTAATAACCCAATAAGCTTTATATTCTAACTCAAGAGGTAAATGACAAGCTTTTCAGTAAACCATTTTATATGGTGACATACCCATAAGATTTTTATAAGCAGTTCTGTATGCCCACAATTAATGCATCATCAAGTTTCTGAGACCAATTCTTTCTAGATCTATTAACAGTCTTTTGCAAATTAACTTTATTGCTCGATTACTTAGTTCAACTTGCCCACTAGATTGAGGATGATAAGGTGATGCTACTCTATGGTTTACATCATATTTAGCTAGGACTTTACAGAAAGCACCATGAATGAAATGTGAACGACCATCAGTCATTAAATATCTAGGGACTCCAAACCTTGGAAAGATAACCTCTTTAAGCATTTTAATAGAAGTCTTATGATCAACACTACTAGTTGGAATAGCTTCTACCCACTTAGGAATGTAATCAACAGCAACTAAAATATGAGTGTACTGATAACCCACAAGTATAGGGGATCGCAACAGTTTTCGCGGGTAGTATTTCACCCAGATTTATTGATTCGACACAAGGGGAGCCAAAGAATATTTGCGAGTATTAGCAGTTGAGTTTTCAATTCAACCACACCTGGAGAACTAAATATCTGCAGCAAAGTGTTTAGTAGCACAGTAGTATGATAGTTTCAAGAGCAATAGTAACAGTAGCAGTAGTAACAAAGGCAGTAACAGTAGCAGTTTTGTAGTGATTGTAACAGCAGCAGCAACGAAAGTAACTTAGCAAAGATCAATATGAGAAAAGCATAGGCATTGGATCAGTGATGGATAATTATGCTAGATGACATTCATCATGTAACAGTCACAACTTAGGGCGATACAGAATAGCTCCAATTCATCAATGTAACAGTAGCAGTTGAGTTGTCAATTCAACCACACCTGGAGAACTAAATATCTGCAGCAAAGTGTTTAGTAGCATAGTAGTATGATAGTTTCAAGAGCAATAGTAACAGTAGCAATAGTAACAAAGGCAGTAACAGTAGCAGTTTTGTAGTGATTGTAACAGCAGAAACAACGAAAGTAACTTAGCAAAGATCAATATGAGAAAAGCGTAGGCATTGGATCAGTGATGGATAATTATGCTGGATGACATTCATCATGTAACAGTCACAACCTAGGGCGATACACAATAGCTCCAATTCATCAATGTAATGTAGGCATGTATTCCGTATATAGTCATACGTGCTTATAGTAAGAACTTGCATGACATCTTTTGTCCTACCCTCCCGTGGCAGCGGGGTCCTTAAGGAAACTAAGGGATATTAAGGCCTCCTTTTAATAGAGAACCGGAACAAAGCATTAACACACAATGAATACATGAACTCCTCAAACTACGGTAATCACCAGAAAGAATCCCAATTATTGTCACCTTGGGGTATGCGGATCATGACACGTAACAGGTGCATATAACTTGCAAGATAGGATCAAGAACTCAAATATATTCATGAAAACATAGAGGGTTCAGATCTGACATCATGGCACTCGAGCCCTAGTGACAAGCATTAAGCATAGCAAAGTCATAGCAACATCAATCTCAGAACATAGTGGATACTAGGGATCAAAGCCCTACAAAATTGACTTGATTACATGGTAAATCTCATCCAACCCATCACCGTCTAGCAAGCCTATGAAGAAATTACTCACGTACGGTGGTGAGCATCATGAAATTGGTGATGGAGGATGGTTGATGAAGACGACGGCGTCGAATCCCCCTCTCCGGATCCCCGAACGGACTCCAGATCAGCCCTCCCGATGAAGAACAGGAGGTGGCGGCGGCTCCGTCTCGTAAAATGTGATGATTCTTTCTCTCTGATTTTTTTCTCCATGAATAGGTACTTATAGCATTGGAGTTAGGTCAAACGGAGCTGCCAGGGGCCCACAAGACTGCTAGGCATGCCCTGGGGGGTGGGCGCGCCCCCAGGCTTGTGACGCCTGGTGGCCCCCCTTCTGGTAGATCTTTGCGCCAGTATTTTTTATATATTCTGAAATAATTCTCCATAAATTTTCAGCTCCATCCGAGAACTTTTATTTCTGCACAAAAACAACACCATGGCAATTCTGCTGAAAACAGCGTCAGTCCGGGTTAGTTCCATTCAAATCATGCAAATTAGAGTCCAAACTAGAGCAAAAGTGTTTGAAAAAGTAGATACGTTTGGGACGTATCAACTCCCCCAAGCTTAACTCATTGCTTGTCCTCAAGCAATTCAGTTGACAAACTGAAAGTGACAAAGAAAAACTTTTACAAACTCTTTTGTTCTTGTTGTCTGTATATATACTTAACTAGCATCCAAGTTTTCAGCAAAGATTATGAACTAACCATATTGATGATAACACTTAGGTCTCACATTTACTCATGGCAATAACATAACCAACTAGCGAGCAATAATAAGATATATCAGATGCCAACACTTTGTCAAAACAATCATGATATAATATGATAACATGGTATCTCGCTAGCCCTTTCTGAGACCGCAAAACATAAATGCAGAGCACCTCTGAGATTCAAGCAATGACTAAACATTGTAATTCAGGGTAGAGGATATCCAGTCATGGTCTCACCCAACATTAACTATACTCAATGCATAAAAATGACAATAGTGCTCTCCAACTGGTGCCTAAATGAGAGGGTGGTGACTCAACAATAAAAGTAAAATAACATAAAAGTAAATGGATAGGCCCTTCGCAGAGGGAAGCATGGATTTGCAGCTGTGCCAGAGCTCGAAGCTTAAATTAGAGATGAAAAAAAATTGGGAGGTATGCTTTTCCTGTCAACGTCACGACCGAGAGTTTTCAATATCTTCCATGCTAAACAAATTATAGGTGGTCCCCAAGCGGAAAGGTAAAGTTTACTCCCCCTCCACCATACCAACACAAGCCATGGCTAGCCGAAACCTCGGGTGCCCTCCATACCAACAACTTTTCGGGGGAGTTTGTTTGCATTATATAACGATTTTGAGCATAGGACTGGGCATCCCAATTACTAGCCTCTCTCATGCAATGACAAGTGAATAAACACTCATCTCGAGAATAACCCACTTAGCATGGAAGATACTGACCACCCCCTATCGCTCCATGAGCGGTATGGGCACACAAAACAGATGTTCGTTTGAATATTTAGAGGTGGCACTTGCAAATTTACTTGGAACGGCAGAGTAATACCGCATATAGGTAGATATAGTGGACTCATCTGGAATAACTTTGGTTTAGGGATTTGGATGCACAAGTAGTATTCCCGCTTAGTACAGGCGAAGGCTAGCAAATAGATTGAGAAGCGACCAGCTAGAGAGCGAAAACGGTCATAGACATGCATTGCGAATAATTAACATTGAACACGAGCAGGAGTAGGATATCAACACCCTGAACATAAATATCATGGAGGCTATGTTGATTTTGATTCAACTACATGTATGAACATGTGCCAAGTCAAGCCACTCGAATTACTCAGAGGAGGATACCATGCTAACATACTATATCACAACCATTTTAATGCATGTTGACACTCAAGATAATTCATTATCCACTCCTAGCTATTTAAGCATGGCATGAGCAACTATAATCTCTAATTGTCATCACAAATATGTTTACTCATAATAATGCTGAATCATGAATACTGAGCTAAACATATTTACAAAGACAAAAACAAGAAGAGTTCATACCAGCTTTTCTTCACCGCAATCACTTCATCAAATATCGTCATTATTGCCTTTCACTTGCACGACCGAATGATGTGATAATAATAATAGTGCAAGTGTGCTGTGGACTAAGCTGGAATCTGCAAACATTTATTCAAAGAAGAAGACAAAATAATAGTGGCTCTTTGTTAGATCAACAATAAAGCATATGGGAGCCACTCAACATTTTCATCGTGGTCTTTCTCCTTACAACGACTCAACGAAAAGAGAAGAAATTCAGAGAAACACACTGAAATATTTTTGGAGTTTTTGGTTTTCTGAAGAAAGCAAATTAACAAAGGAAAAACAAAAACAAGAAAAACTATTTACACGGGAAAGCTCCCAATAAATAAAAGAAGAAACGAGAAATATTTTTGGGTTTTCTTTTACTACTACGAGTTAACTAAGCAAGAAAGAAACTACAACTAATTTTTTGGATTTTTGAAACTTTTTCAAACACACAAGAAGAAAGCGAAAATAAAACTAACATGGATACAGAATGAAAAAGGATGAACACCGACAACTGGAATGAATGTGTGAACAATGAATGTAATGTCGGTGAGAAATACGTACTCCCCCAAGCTTAGGCTTTTGGCCTAAGTTGGTCTACGGCCATGTGTCGAACTCAGCACCTCCTGGATAGTACTGAGGCTGCTGAGGATCCCACTAGTAAATGGCCTCCTGAGGATCCCACTGATAGATGGGCTCCTGGTATGGCTCTAGTACAGATGCTGGCTCTGGTGCTTGGGGCTGACCCAAGCCCCAATAAGCTTAAATGTCCTCAGGCATGATGATGTATCTGCCCCTGTGAATATCAAACAAAGTAGGTGCAGGCAGAATAATAACCTGACGAGTGCCCTGACTGAACACCAAGTTATATCTGAAACAAATAGGGCCCTCGTCTATGAAGTCCTGTCCAACCATACTATCATAATCAAGATGCATAACGGGTAAAAGCCTCTCTTCCATCTCGTCGTGCCTAATAGGAATCTCAAAATGTTTAGCGAGACGGAAAGCATAAACACCACCATAAATAGCGCCCCTCGAACGGTTGGTGTGCAACCGCCGGGCAACCATAGCACCCAAACTGAAGGTCCTATCAGCATAAAGAGCATGGTGCAAAATAGAAAGGTCAGGCGAACTGAGTGTGCCACTCTCCCACCGACCAGTCAAACACCTCCTAGCAAATAATGAATAATAGCGCAAAACAGGGAAATGTAAACTAGCAACCCTAGCCTCAGAAACTCCCCTTGACTCCCCCACAGTAACCTCAGGGATGAACTCCGCGACATCTCTAGGATGTGGCTCTAATGGGCTGCCCTCATTGGGAAGTTTGCATACATCGCAAAAATCCTCAAGTGTCATCTCTTTGGGAATATCATATAAGTTAAATGACATGGTGGGTATATCTCTCCTAGCATGAAAATGAAAGCTTTGCACGGAAGTATTAGTGAGGAGAAGATACTAATCACACTTATCTTCGAGGAACGGGATAATGCCGGCGTTGTTCGCCAAATGATAGAAATCGTCAAAAAATCCCCGCATCCCTCAAGAACGTGTTGCATGGCCATTCGCATGGCCGCACCTCGGCCGCACAAGGAAGAGTATACTTGGGCTTAAGAGCCTCCTTGGGATTCCTGCTCGAAGAGTCCCTCAACCTCCACTTGAGCATTTTCTTTTTCTGAATTTTTTTGAAACTTTTAGTGACTCAAAATAAAAGTGAACGAAACTCAACAAAATTGAAACCAACTACTCCCACATGCATCTAGAAGCTATATCATGCATCAAAACTACTTGGGGCCATACAAATTCAACATGCAAGCTCATAAACATGGTCACCACAGCAGCAAAAATTTGCAAAGTATAAAGCACTAGAGCAAAAACTAATTGGAGCACTGGAGGAGTCACATACCAAGGAGTAATTCCTCAAAATAATTTCAGAAATGGAGTTCCGAGCAACGAGATCGAAAATCACAGCAAAATGGGCAAGAACACGGGCTTGGGAGCAAGTTTCATTTTTTCTGGAGGAAGAAGAAGGAGATGGGTGGCTGGCATAAGTGAGTGGGTCCCTATGGGACCCACAAGCCTGCTAGGCGCGCCCATGTGGGCTTGTGGCTCATAGGTGCACCCCCCCTGGGGTGTGTTCAGTGCCAAAAATTCTTAAATATTCTAGAAAAAATTATACCAGATTTTCATGGCATTCTGAGAAATTTTATTTTTGGGCCATTTTTTATTGCACGAAAAATTCAGAAAATAGGATAATCATGGCATTTTATTTTATTCTACTAAAAATAACAGAGAGCAAATGGTGGGTACAGAAAGTTGTGCTTACTAAATTCATCGACCACTTGCCCCTCAAAAAGAATCCATTAATAAGGTTGATCACGTCTTATTAACAAACTATTTCTGAATGGCATGAAACCGAAGAATTTTCGTATAACACTAAGTTACCTCAATGGGGATATGCATCTCCCCAATAATAAGAATTTCATATTTCTTTTTGACAGTAGGAAGAGGAAATTTGAAACCTCCAATAGTGATTGTCGAAACTTTTTCAATACAATTAATACCATTCACTGAAGTTTGTTTCTTCGGGAAATAAACCGTATGCTCATTACCATTGACATGAAAAGTAACCTTGCTTTTGTTGCAATCAATAACAGCCCCTGCAGTATTCAAAAAGGGTCTACCAAGGATAATCGACATGTTGTCCTCGGGCATATCAAGTATAACAAAGTCTGTTAAGATAGTAACATTTGCAACTACAACGGGAACATCCTCGCAAATTCCAATAGGTATAGCAGTGGATTTATCAGCCATTTGCAAAGATATTTCAGTAGGTGAGAGCTTATTCAAATCAAGTCTTCTATATAAAGAGAAAGGCATAAAACTAACACCAGCTCCCAAATCACATAAAGCAGTTTTGACATAACTTCTTTTAATGGAGCATGGTATAGTAGGTATTCCTGGATCTCTGAACTTTTTAGGTACTCCACCCTTAAAAGAATAATTGGCAAGCATGGTGGAAATTTCAGCTTCAGGTATCTTTCTTTTATTAGTGACAATATCTTCCATGTATTTAGCATAGGGAGACATTTTCAACATATCAATTAAGCGAGTGCGCAAAAAGACAGGTCTAAGCATTTCAACAAAGCGCACAAAATCTTCATCATCCTTATTTTTTGATGGTTTAGTAGGGAAAGGCATAGGTTTTTGAACCCATGGTTCTCTCTCCTTTCCATGTTTTCTAGCAACGAAGTCTCTTTTATCATTTCTTTTATTCTTAGGAGGTGGGTTATCAAGATCAACAACGGGTTCTATTTCTACATCATTATCTGGTTGAGCATCAACATGCACATCATCATTATCATTGTCATTATCATTATCATTATCATTATCACTAGGTGTATGTTCATTACCAGATTGTGTCTCAGCATCAGCAATAAAAACATCATTACAGTTCTTAGGAGGTTTTTCTATCTCAGGTTCACTAGGAGTAGGCAAAGTCCTATCATTTTTCTTTTTCTTTTTTTCTTAGATGGACTAGGTGCATCAATATTAATTTTTTGAGAATCTTGTTCAATTCTTTTAGGATGACCTTCAGGATATAGAGGATCCTGAGCCTCCTCTAGTAACAACTCTAACAGCATGATCATTCTTTTTATTATTCATCTCATCAAGCAAATCATTTTGTGACTTAGCAATTTGTTCTAACTGAGTCTGAACCATAGAAGCATGTTTACTCAACCATTTAGCATCATTAGCAGTTCTAAACATGAAATCACTCTAGCGTTCAATCATGATGGCATTCCGTTTTAGTTGATTGCTAACATACATATTAAAATGTTACTGTTTAATGATGTAATTATCAAATTCATACAGGCATTGACTAGCAGATTTATTATACGGAATATCACCTTCATCAAATCTAGTGAGAGAATTTACCTCCATTACCTGTGTCGGGATGTCGAGCCCATCTATTTCTTCAATAGGTGGTAAATTCTAAACATCTTCAGCTTTTATACCTTTTTCCTTCATAGATTTCTTAGCTTCTTGCATATCTTCTGGACTAGGGAATAGAATACCTCTCTTCTTTGGAGTTGGCTTAGGTGGTGGTTCAGGAAGTGTCCAATCATCAGCATTTCACAATATGTTATTCAATAATACTTCAGCTGTCCAACAGTTCGTTCCCTGAAAACACAACCAGCATAACTATCTAGGTAGTCCCTAGAAGCATCGGTTAGTCCATTATAAAAGATATCAAGTATTTCATTTTTCTTAAGAGGATGATCAGGCAAAGCATTAAGTAATTGGAGAAGCCTCACTCAAGCTTGAGGGATATTCTCTTCTTCAATTTGCACAAAGTTAAATATTTCCTGTAAGGCAGCTAGTTTCTTACGAGCAGGAAAATATTTTTCAGAGAAATAATATATCATATCCCGGGGACTACGCACAGAACCAGGAGCAAGAGTATTAAACCATTTCTTAGCATCACCCTTTAATGAGAAAGGAAACAACTTAAGAATATAGTAATAGCGAATCTTTTCCTCATGAGCAAATAGGGTGGCAATATCATTCAACTTAGTAAGGTGTGCCACAACAGTTTCAGTTTCATAACCATGAAAAGGATCAGATTCAACCAAAGTAATTAACTCAGGATCGACAGAGAATTCATAATCCTTATCAGTAACAAATATGGGAGAGGTAGCAAACTTAGGATCATTTTTTATTCTCTCCATCATAGATTTTTCTTTCATCTTAGCCAGCAATTTTCTAACATCATCTCTATCATTTCAAGCGAGAATTGCCCTAGCTGTTTCTCCATCAAAAACATAACCATCAGGTATCTTAGGCATTTCAACTCTAGTAGGAGGACTAGGCATAACAAGTGAATCGTAATTTTCAAAAGTTTCATCAATTTCAGCATTCTCAATTTCTTTAGCTTTAGCAAGTTGTTCATCAAGAAATTCACATAGTGGCACAGTATTATCAAGCATAGTACTAGCATCATCATAAGTATCATTCATAGCAGAAGTAGTATCATCAATAACTTGCGACATATCAGAATGAATAGCAGGTGGTGGCATCGCAAGCCTACTCAAAATAGAAGGTGAATGAAGTGCAGAGTGTGATGACAGTTCCTTACCTCCTCTAGTCATAGAGGGGACGATCTTGGTCTTAGCGTCTTTCAGATTCTTCATAGTGATCAATAGATATAAATCCCAAGTGACTCAACAGATAGAGCTATGCTCCCCGGCAATGACGCCAGAAAAAGGTCTTGATAACCCACAAGTATAGGGGATCGCAACAATCTTCGAGGGTAGTATTTCACCCAAATTTATTGATTCGACACAAGGGGAGCCAAAGAATATTTGTGAGTATTAGCAGTTGAGTTGTCAATTCAACCACACCTGGAGAACTAAATATCTGCAGCAAAGTGTTTAGTAGCACAGTAGTATGATAGTTTCAATAGCAGTAGTAACAGTAGCAATAGTAACAGAGACAGTAACAGTACCAGTTTTGTAGTGATTGTAACAGCAGCAGCAACGAAAGTAACTTAGCAAAGTTCAATATGCGAAAAGCGTAGGCATTGGATCAGTGATGGATAATTATGTTGGATAACATTCATCATATAACAGTCACAACCTAGGGCGATACACAATAGCTCCAATTCATCAATGTAATGTAGGCATGTATTCTGTATATAGTCATACGTGCTTATAGTAAGAACTTGCATGACATCCTTTGTCCTACCCTCCCATGGCAGCGGGGTCCATAAGGAAATCTAAGGGATATTAAGGCCTCCTTTTAATAGAGAACCAGAACAAAGCATTAACACATAGTGAATACATGAACTCCTCAAACTACGGTAATCACCGGAAAGAATCCCAATTATTGTCACCTTGGGGTATGCGGATCATAACACGTAATAGGTGCATATAACTTGCAAGATAGGATCAAGAACACAAATATATTCATGAAAAAATACAGGGTTCAGATCTGAAATCATGGCACTCGGGCCCTAGTGACAAGCATTAAGCATAGCAAAGTCATAGCAACATCAATCTCAGAACATAGTGGATACTAGGGATCAAAGCCCTAACAAATTGACTCGATTACATGGTAAATCTCATCCAACCCATCACCATCCAGCAAGCCTACGAAGAAATTACTCACGTACGGCGGTGAGCATCATGAAATTGGTGATGGAGGATGGTTGATGATGACGACGGCGTTGAATCCCCCTCTCCGGAGCCCCGAACGGACTCCAGATCAGCCCTCCCGATGAAGAACAGGAGGTGGCGGTGGCTCCGTATCGTAAAACGCGATGATTCTTTCTCTCTGATTTTTTTCTCCATGAATAGGTACTTATAGCGTTGGAGTTAGGTCAAACGGAGCTGCCAGGGGCCCACAAGCCTGCTAGGCGCGCCCTGGGGGGTGGGCGCGCCCCCCAGGCTTGTGGCGCCTGGTGGCCCCCCTTCTGATAGATCTTTGCGCCAATATTTTTTATATATTCTGAAATAATTCTCCGTAAATTTTTAGGTCCATCAGAGAACTTTTATTTCTGCACAAAAACTAGAGCATGGCAATTCTGTTGAAAACAGCATCAGTCCGGGTTAGTTCCATTCAAATCATGCAAATTAGAGTCCAAACTAGAGCAAAAGTGTTTGGAAAAGTAGATAGGTTTGGGATGTATCATGTACCCATACGAAGGAGGAAAAGTTCCCATATAATCAAAACCCCAAAGATCAAATGGTTCAATAGCAAGTGAATAATTCATAGGCATTTCCTGGTGTCTACTAATGTTCCCAACTCTTTGACATTCATTACAAGAAATGACAAATTTACGTGCATCTTTGAAGAGAGTAGGCCAATAAAAACCAGATTGCAATACCTTGTGTGCAGTTCTGTCTCCAGCATGGTGTCCTCCATATGCATCGGAGTGACACTTCCTCAAGATCTGTCCCTGCTCATGCTCAGGTACACAACTTCTAATAACACCATCTACTCCTTCTTTATATAATTGTGGGACATCCCAACAGTAATGTCTTAAATAAAAGAAGAACTTTTTCTTTTGTTGGTATGTGTAATTAGGTGTGGTATATATTTAGCAACAATGAAATTAGCATAATCTGCATACCAAGGGTTATCACGAGAAGAGAAGGCATTTATAAAAGCTAATTGCTCATCAGGAAAACTATCATTAATAGGTATTGGGTCATCAAGAATGTTTTCCATCCTAGACAAATTATCTGTGACAGGATTATCAGCTCCCTTTCTATCAACAATATGCAAATCAAATTCTTGTAATTAAAGAACCCACCTAGGCTTAGCATCTTTCTTATCCATAAGATGTTTAATAGTAGCATGATTTGTGTGAATCGTAACTTTAGAGTCAACAATATAAGGTCTGAACTTATCACAAGCAAACACAACTACAAGAAATTCGTTTTCAGTAGTAGCATAATTTTTCTGAGTGTTGTCCAAGGTCTTACTAGCATAATGAATAACATTTTAATTTCTTAATAACTTCTTGACCAAGAACAACACCAATAGCAAAATCACTAGCATCACACATTATTTCAAAGGGTTAATTCCAATCAGGTGGTAGAGCAATAGGAGCAGTTATCAAAGTTTTCTTAAGTATTTCAAAGGCTTCTACGCAATCATCATAAAAAACAAATGGAACATCTTTTTGTAGGATATTAGTAAGAGGCCTAGAAATCTTAAAGAACTCCTTAACGAACCTTCTATAAAAACCTGCATGACAAAGAAAGCGTCTTATACCTTTGATATCTTTAGGGCATGGCATTTTCTCAGTGGCATCAACTTTAGCTTTGTCTACTTCAATGCCTATTTTAGAAATTTTATGACCAAAGACTATACCTTCATTCACCATAAAGTGGCACTTCTCCCAATTCAAGAAAATATTAGTCTTTTCACATCTCTGCAAAACTCTATCAAGATTGCTCAAACAGTCATCAAAAGAAGTTTCGTATACAGAAAAATCATCCATGAAGACCTCAACAATTTTCTCACAGAAATCAAAGAATATAGCAGTCATACATCTTTGAAAAGTAGCAGGTGCATTACATAAACGAAAGGCATATGTCCATAAGCATAAGTTCCAAAAGGACAAGTAAAAGTAGTTTTCTCTTGATCTTCTAGTGACATAGGTCTTTGAGAGAAACCAGAATATCCATCTAAGAAACAAAAGTGTGTATGCTTAAATAATCTTTTGAACATTTGATCAATAAAATGCAAAGGATAATACTGTGCTTTCTGTGCCATCCCTAGATCAGTATGCTGGCACACACAGTACTTTGATGAAATACCATAACATCACATGTAAAATAAATACCGTAGATCCAGAGTATACCTTATATATGTCACAGCGGAAACATATCAATAGGGGTGTGGAGTCCCATAAACGCCAACGGCAAGTTGAGTGTAGACCGTAACCCTATATCGTAACTCTTACTCATCGTAGAAATACCTGCAACATGATACATTGCAGCCGTGTAAGTCAGTACATTGAATGTACCGGCAGGATCACAATAGAAAGCAGATGATAATGACTAATCTATATGCAATATGGCTTTGAGGCTCTGTGTCTGATGTTTTTGCAGAAAAGCTTGTTTTATTTTCCCTGCAACAAAGGAATAATCAGGAGTCTTTACTATGGAGGTATCTACTATGACATGGTTCTGCCAACCGATGTCTCATAGCCCATAATTATCATAAGTTGCCCACAATTAGTTATCAATCCGGTGTTGAGAGTTCAGAGATAGATCCAAGTCCAGAGGCTCAAATTGTCCGTAACCGGGGACACGGCTAATCAATTAGGTTTTAACTCTACAGAGTGTTGTGCACTTTACCCACAAGATCCGTTCCCTCCTTGTAAGTTCTCGCACTGCCGGGTGTTTGAGAACAGGATGAACGAAACATGGTCTTTCAAAGAGTTCCCCTGACCACTGTCCGGTGCTCATCCAATCCTACCGTCGACTACATCTGCTAGCACCGTCCCAGCCAGGGTCACAACTAAGGTCAAGCAAGCCAGAGCCCATATTGACTTGTGGCTGCACAGGTAAGCTTCCAGGCATGAAGTATTCATCTGTCTCTTTGAGTCTGGGTGAAGCTTTCTGCAAGATGTCATGGCGCTTCTCCATGCATCCCGGCCATCCACTGGTTGCTCCAGGGTGCCCATCAAATCCATCCTTCACAAAGTAGTGTGTATTGAAATCTTGTCTCGAGTCTCGAAGTCTTGAGGTCTTGTAGATGTAGTCCTTGACGTAGCCATCTTAAAGATTGTCGTCTTTGACGTAGAGTCCTCCACCTCACACCACTCACGAGCATTCATACCAAACCTAGTCTACTATAGCGTAGCATTAAAGTGAATGACGTTCCCGGGTCTTGGTAACAGGGGTGTGGCTTCCTACCTCATGCTTCTACCCAACTACAAGATTCAATAACACTACGGGAGGAAAGATGAAAAGGGTAATACTAAATGCAATAAAAGCATAGGTATGTAAAATGGTCAAAGTGAACTTGCCTGGTAAGTTGATGAAGATAATAACGCTCTCGGAAACTTGATAAAACTATTTGTCACTCCGAGAAAATCTATATAATCAAACATAGTATTCACATAAGCAATCACATCTAGCAAGCAATACTAACAATCAAAATAACAATCAAAAAGCAATAAAGAAAACAATAATGAAGTCAAAGAAAACCAAATAAAATTCCAAAGGAAACTTCAAAGAAAACAAGGGAGAAACCAACTCACACAATATCAATCAATACTCTCATAACAACACTAAATTATTCTAAATAACTTTTCTACAGCAAAGAAAATTAAATTCTAATAAAACAACAGAAAGTAATTTACTAAATTATTAACTAGCAAAAAGAACTAATTTAAAAACTATTATAACTATCTAGTTAACATTAAAACTGTTATAACAACCAAGTATACACTAAAACAATACTAAACAATACTAAATAATTACAAAAACTAATTTAGTGCTACTTAACAGAAACAACAGCCTATTATAATAAAGAGGCAAAAAGAATTACTTTTGAAACTAATAAAACTAATTCTATTAACTATAATTATGAGCTAAAATACAAAAACAGTAGCTAAATATTAATAATTAATTATAAAATTTTATCTACTGTAGTCTAATAGAAGCATATAACCACATGTAACAATCTACAAAAAGAACTAACTAAAAATAATTAAAAACAATAATTTAATGACTAAAACAACTATATAAGTAAAACAGTACTGTTTTAGCTAAAACCCTAATTTAAATAAAACTAAAAATAAATCACTAAATACTACTGTATAAACAAAACAATAAGAAAACAGTAGCAAAAGGAATCAATCAAAAATATATTTTAAAACTCAAGATATGGCCAAAATAGTGATTTGAACATATTTCATCAAATTTAAATTTAAACTACTCAAATTTGAAATCCAATTGCACAAACAGAAACTTCATAAAATTCTGAATCTAATGCAAAAAAGAATCACTCAATTTGGACCTATAAAATAAAAGATATTAAATTTCTAAAAACAGGACTAATCTGAAAAAGAAAAACAAAGATAGAAAAACAAAATCACTACGGGCCGGCTAATGGCCACGTGGCGACATGTGAATGGCTAACTCTAGCGATCGAAAGATAAGCGCGAGCGGACAACCAAAGTTTAACAGAAAACGTTTCGGCCTATTTATGAACCTAATCGCGGGCGTTCGTTTTAGATCTAACGGTGGGGTGAGTCGCCGATGGGAGAGAGAGAGGCGGGCGACCGAAGTTTACCGCGGGGTCGTCGGCGTCGACGGCGGCAGGTCGTACGTGGTCGGGGACAGCACTCCGGGCGTCGGTGAGCTCGGGGCAGTCGTCCGCGAGGTCGGGCGGAGTGAGGAGAAGTCGGAGGTGGGCTCGGACGGCGGCGAGGTGGTCGGAGGAGGTGGCTAGGGCAGCAATGGCGCGGCGGCGACGTCGGTGCTCCGGCGAGGAATCGTAGGGGCGGCAGGTGTCAGGCAAGGGGGTTTAGGGGTGGAATCGATCAGGGAGGCCTCGGGATTTATAGTGGCGGTGACGTGGTGCAGGGGGCGAGCTGGAACAACAGGAAATCGCGACGTGATCCGCTTCCGGCAAGGCTCCGGCGGGATATGGAAGGAGGAGGAAGAAAGGTAAGGCAAGATCCGATCGGGCAGTGGGTCCCACATGTCGGTGAGGGAGAGGGAGAGCGGCAGGGGATCGGTGGCCGATCGGTAACGATTCAGGAGCGGGCGAGGGAATCTGGGCCGGCCTGCTATTGTTGGGCCTGGGGCTTCGCCGATTTTTTTGTTTTTAAAACAAAAGCAGTCAAACAAAAAGAACATACACAAAATAAATAAAAATAATATATAGGCATATAATATAACAAAATTTTCAGAAAAATATTTCCTAAAACATGCACTATTTTTCATAGTCAAATAAAATCCACAAAAATTCATATAATTCAAATAGTGCTACTGTTATATTTAAAATGCAAATATAATTATTTTAAAATATCAAAATGATTTCAAATTTATTTTTCTCCATTTTTCTGTTGAAGGGAATCATGTTACCCTATTTTTCCAAATATTTTATTTTTGGAGAAAAATAATTTGAAAAAAACCAAATAACTCCCAATTGGGTTTGAATTTGAATTTCAAACCACTTTCAAGTCATTTCTGTTTTTCCTTGGTCAAATATATTTCAAATGCCCCTGAATTTTTGAAGTGTCATATTACTTCTCTCTTTTTGAATATTTCCAGAGGTTTTGAAATTTGAAAAATTCAAATAACTTCAAATTGAAAGTGGGTTTGAAAATAACTTCAAAATGACTTTCAATTTGATTCTTTTAAACCTCCAACTCATATTTCATATAATTTGAAGAAGTCATCTTATCCTCTCTCACGAAAATCATTGAGTTGCATAAAGTCTCTGCTTTGAAATATTTTCAAATGGAAATTCAAATCTATTCCAAATCCCTTTTCATTTCTTTAAATGGAAGAAGTCATATCATCTTCACTCTAGGGCTTTGTGATGAAATGAATTTGAATTCCTGGGGACCAAAATGTAAGAGTGAAAGTTTTGTGAAAGTCCTTTTATTCCCTCTCATTTAAATTTCAAAAAGTTTCAGTTTCCACTCAATTTCACACAATCAATCACACAACAATCAAACAAACAATCATAATTATCTATTTAATATAACATTCCAAAATTTAGAATTTTCGGATGTTACATTTATTCAATTTTCTAAAATCAATTACCATCCTATAAACTGTAACAACTCTTTGTGGGACAAATTCATTTTTATCATTAGGGACAACAGTAATGCCACCTTTCTTAGGGACACAATGTACATGACTTACCCATCTACTATCAGCTATAGGATAAATTATACCTGCCTCCAGAAGCTTTAATATTTCTGTTCTTACCACATCCTCCATCTTAGGATTCAAGCGACGTTGATGATCGACGACTGGTTTGGCATCGGGCTCCATATTAATTTTGTATTGACACAGAGTAGGGCTAATGCCTTTAAGATTTTCTAGTGTATATCCAATTGCAGCATGATGTTTCTTCTAAGTTTTGAATAGTCTTTTCTCTTCCTACACTAAAAGGTTAGCATTGATAATAACAGGATATATCTTCTTTTCATCTAGATAAGCATATTTCAAAGTATCTGGGAGTTTCTTTGATATGAACACAGGATCACCCTTAGGTGGAGGAGGATCTCCAAAATTTCAATAGGTAAATTATGCTTAAGGATAGGCTCTTGCCTAAAGAATTTTTCATCTATTTCATTTCTTTGATTCATATGCATATCATTTTCATGATCTAACAAATATTGCTGTAAGGATCAGTAGGAGGCACGACAATAGAAGCAAGACCAATAATATCATCTTTATTAGGTAAATCTTTATCACGAGGTTGTCTAGTGAACTTAGAAAAATTAAATTCATGAGATACGTCACCAAACTTAACCTTAACCATTTTCCTAACACAATAAATTTCAGCATTAACAGTATTCAAGAAAGGTCTACCAAATATAATGGGACAAAAATCATCTTGTTGTGATCCAAGTACTAGAAAATCAGTAGGGTATTTAATCGTACCACACAAGACTTCAAGATCTCTAACAATACCAAGCGGTGAAATGGTATCCCTATTTGCAAGCTTAATAGTAACATCATCTCTTCTATCTCGGCAGGTGAAATATCATGCATGACTTCTTGATAAAGGGAGAAAGGAATAGCACTTATACTAGCACCCATATCACATAAACCATGATAACAATGATCTCCAATCTTAACAGAAACAATAGGCATGCCAACACCTTTCTTATTCTTATCTAGCATATCTTGTTCATTCCTAGAAATTTTAGCAATTCTAGAAGCTTCATCACAGAAATAAATAACATGCCCATCAATGTTATGAACCAAGAGATCTTTAACCATTGCAATAGGAGGTTCTACTTTAATTTGTTCAGAGGGTTTAGGTGCTTTAATATTACTTTTATGAACCACAGTTGTAGCCTTAGCATGTTCCTTAATCCTAATAGGGAAAGGAGGCTTCTCAATTTAAGCAGTAGGTACAATAGGTTTAGCAGTGTAAGCAAGTATTTCAGTATTGGCAATAATAGGTTCTTCACAAATACCTTTAGTAGGTGGATGAAATTTAAACCACTTCTCTTTAGGAAGATCAACGTGAGCAGCAAAAGATTCACAAAATGTAGCTACTATCTTAGAAAAGTCCATATTGTACTAAGCTTATGAAAAGCATCTGTTTCCACAAAAGACTTAAGATAGTCATATTCAAGATTTATACCTGACTCATTATCTTTGTCGACCTCTGATGTCTACTACGCAACTTTATTCTTGTAGACTTGGGTGGGCCTCCAAGCGTAGAGTTTTGTAGGACAACAGCAAATTTATCTCAAGTGGATGACCTAAGGTTTATCAATCCGTGGGAGGTGTAGGATGAAGATAGTCTCTCTCAAACAACCCTGCAATCGAATACAAGAAATCTCTTGTGTCCCCAACTCACCCAATACAATGGTAAATTGTATAGGTGCACTAGTTCAGCGAAGAGATGGTGATACAAGTGTAGTATAGATAGTAGATATAGGTTTTTGAAATCTGAAATAATAAAAAAAGCAAGGTAGCAAGTGATAAAAGTGAGCACAAACGGTATTGCAATGCTTGGAAACAAGTCCTAGGGTTCATACTTTCACTACTGCAATCTCTCAACAGTGCTAACATAATTGAATCATATAACAATCCCTCAACGTGCGACAAAGAATCACTCCAAAGTTCCTATCGGAGAAAGTAGGATGAAAACGTGTATCAACCTATGTGCCTAGATTACTGATAACCCACAAGTATAGGGGGTCCCTACAGTCTTCGAGGGTAGTATTTCACCCAAATTTGTTGATTCGACACAAGGGGAGCCAAAGACTATTTATGAGCCTTAGCAGTTGAGTTGTCAATTCAACCACACCTGGGATATAATATTTCTGCAGCAAAGTGTTTAGTAGCACAGTAGCAATAGTAACAGGAACAGTAATAGAAGCAGTTTGTGATGATTGTAATAGCAGCAGCAGTAGTAACGTAGCAGATATCAATATGAGAAAAGCGTGGGCATTGGATCAGTGATGGATATTTGTGTTGGATGACATTCATCATATAACAGTCACAACCTAGAGCGATACACAATAGCTACAATTCATCAATGTAATGTAGGCATGTATTCCGTATATAGTCATACGTGCTTATAATAAGAACTTGCATGACATCTTTTGTCCTACCCTCCCGTGGCAGCGGGGTCCATAAGGAAACTAAGGTATATTAAGGCCTCCTTTTAATAGAGAACCGGAACAAAGCATTAGCACATGGTGAATACATGAACTCCTCGAATTACAGTCATCCCCGGAGAGTATCCCAACTATTGTCACTTTGGGGTCTATGGATCAGAACAATAACAAGTGCATATGACTAGCAGGCAGGATCAAGAACTCAAATATATTCATGAAAACATAGAGGGTTCAGATCTGAAATCATGGCACTCGGGCCCTAGTGACAAGCATTAAGCATAGCAAAGTCATAGCAACATCAATCTCAGAACATAGTGGATACTAGGGATCAAGCCCTATTAAATTGACTCGATTACATGACAAATCTCATCCAACTCCATCACCGTCCAGCAAGCCTATGGAGGAATTACTCACGCCCGGTGGTGAGCATCATGAAATTGTTGATGGAGAAGGGTTGATGATGACGACGGCGATGAATCCCCCTCTCCGGAGCCCTGAATGGACTCCAGATCAGCCCTTCCGGTGAAGAAAGGAGGTGGCGGCGGCTCCATATCGTAAAATGCGATGAAACTTTGAAAGCGCAGGTTATCTCCCAGAGGGGGGGTGAATGGGAGATTTTTAAAGTTATTCGGCAAACTCTGATGAATTTGACGAAGAACAGAGTGAAGAAATAGAAACACAAGGGAAACTAAGTCAGCACAGAATCAGAGTACATGCGAACAGGATACATAAGGGTGAAGAACATGCAATCATACAATCATACACACATGAAGAATATGAACTGAGGAAATAAAAGATAGGACGATCAAATACTTCAGTTCAAATTCGTCAGAGGATGGATCACGAATTCTTCAGCAGCGGAATAAAGTAAGGGAGGGTGAGGAATTTGAAACCAGGTTGGCTCGGTGAAGACAATGGAATTTGGTAGACCAGTTCCAGTTGCTGCATCAACTATACGTCTGGTTGAGGCGGCTGAGTCGCAACTCAGAGAACACTTAGTCCTCACCGTATTCCTCTTGAGCTAAGGTCACTTAGACCTCGCCCAATAACTCGTGGTAAGTCTTCAAGGTAGACTTCCAAAACCTTCACAGACTTGTTCACCGGCACGCCACAATTACTCTTGGGTGCTCAGAACATGACGCCTAACCGTCTGGAGGAATGACAGTCCTCAAAGATAACAAGCGTCGGATCACACAGATCAATCTCTTCAGTGATGCTCAATCACTTAGGCTCTGGTTGGGTTTTTCCTCACTTGGGTTTTTCCTGTCTTGGGTTCACTCAAAGTCGTCGGAGGATGGGTTGCTCTCAAATGACAAGTGTCAAGTCCTCTCGGAGCAGCCAACCAACAACTGGTTGGGGGGCGGCTATTTATAGCCAGGGGCAACCCGACATAAAATGTCATAAATGCCCTTGACTGATTCGACCGTTGTCAGGATAAGGATCCACTCGACAGCTGGCACTCGGCGCAGCAACGGTCGGAAAATTGTACTCTCAATTTCGTCAGGGCACTCAATTTCCTCACTTTAGGCAGATCGCACTGGCGAACTCCTAACTCCTCAGCCTGACCCAATTCGTCAGCGACCAGATGAACTTCGTCACTGTCGCTAGCAAATGCGTCAGCTGTACTGGAGATTTCCACAGGCTTCACTCGAAGCGGCTTGTGTATGGGTTTCAGTAAGTTTGAGAAGTTTTGAGCATCACTTTGGAAATGTGAAATATGTTTCACCTAGACCCCCTTTAACAGTACGGTTTTTCCTATGACTCAAATAAGAAGAAAAGAAACTATGAAAACCAAAGTCTTCAAGCTTCAAAGTCTTCACATCAATTTCTTCACAGGCCGTACCAATTTCATCATCAAATTCTTCACTTGAAGAAATCTATTTTTAGGGGTCGTCTTCCATGTGTTAAACCAAATCTTCAGGGACTCTGTCTCCTGTGTATACTCACAAACACATTAGTTCCTCAACCTATTTGTCTTCAATACTCCAAAACCACTAAGGGGGCAATTGATGCACTTACAATCTCCCCCTTTTTGGTGATTGATGACAAATTGGTTAGGCTTTCAATGGGAGTAAAAATAATTGAAGTGTAAGTACAGAGTTTGAAGAAATTGATTACAAGATATTGAGGAACTCCCCCTGAAGATGTGCATATGAGGAATTTGCTTTGGATTGCAAATGCACACGGCAGGTTGAAATTTTGGAGATCTCCCCCTATATCTTGGAATTCAATCATGCATGATCATAAGATATTTGAAGAATATGAATGCATGATGAAAATTGGTGTCTGACGAAATTGTGCATGCATGATGAACAAATATATTTAAGATCAGAGCATGCATATGAAATATAGCAAAAGAGGCAGACAGCCAACAGTTATTAGAGTTACAACTCGTCAGAGAGCGAATCAGATGAAGTTCGAGAGTTGTAATTCAGCAAAAAAATAGCAAGATAGCCCATATATAGACCCGTTTGAAGACTAACTCACACTTCTCCCCCTTTGTCATTAGATGACCAAAAGGAGACAAGGTGAGGACTAATGCCCCTGAAGAATATCATCTCGATGAAGACTTGGGAGCACCAGCGTTGTCGGTGTCGCGTGAAGCAGATGGACCAGTCGCATCGTCTTCAACAGCTTTATTTTCATCAGTCCGGCGTGATGAAGACTCTGAAGATGGCATGAGGGGAGGAACTTTGGTATTCTTGAATTTCTTCCTTGCCGGGTCTGCCCAGTCAAAGTTCATCTGGAAGTCCAAATCAGCAAGTTCTTCATCGGTCTTGAGATGCGAGAGGATGGCCCATGATCTGTCAAATATCTCATGAAGATAGTAGCGGTTTTTGCGCACTGAGTTATGCGTCACAGTCATGTTGGCTTGAACCGCAACAAACTGACGCTTAACCCATCGGTGATTTCTGTCCACTTTCTGATGAAGACTGATAAGCAACTCACGGTCCGTCATGACACGTGGTGCTTCAGTTGAAGAATTTGGCCTTGAAGCTTTTGTTGTAGTGTCCTGGCTAGCAGATTCATCAGCGTGGGAGCTGGAGATTGGTTGATGAAATTATCCATCAAGGGGATGAATTCCTTCATCTATAGGTGTCTTGCCCTTGCCAGGTACTGAGGAGATGGTGCTTTGAATAATTTCAACTTCTGGCAAATAGCTCAGATGATTTTGTTTGTCAGCCTTGTAGTGAGTTACAGATCGGGATCGGATGAATCTCATGATCCATGGAGCATATGGCTTCAAATCAAAAGGCGACTGTGCTACTGTGACCACAGTCCTCAGAAAGAAGTCATGAATGTTGATGGGAGTGCCATGTATAATATGAAACAGCAAGTTCTTCATGATTCCCACAACTTCTTCAGTGTTGGAGTTGTGACCCTTAATTGGTCTGAGGGTTTTGGACAGAATTCGAAAAATGGTCCTTGGCACATATAGCAAGTCCTTCACTAGGAAGGTTGTCCTTTGAGCTTCTCCTTCAGCGATTGGCTTCATCAGCACTTGCATCAGGTGGTCAGGCAGCTCAGGTTCTTCATAGATTTGCTTTGCATCATCTTGGGGCGGATCAACTGGGAGAGCACGAAGAAGTTCTTCAATTGGTGCTTTATAGTGAGTGTCTTCACTCATCCATTCCAGTGCCCATGTTGCAATGTCTTCAGCCTCTCCAGAAAAATGCACAGTGGCGTAGAACTGAAGAATGAGTTCTTCATTCCAATCGCACACATCAGAGCAGAAGCTAAGTAATCCTGCATCGTGAAGAACAGCCAGAACTGGCCGAAAGCATGGAAGTGACTCCATATCCACGTGAGGAATATATCGATGAGGAAATACTTTGTTCTTGTTAAACAACAATGAGGCATAAAAATTCATCTGCGTCCTTGTCCAGAATCGCAGGCACCTGATCTTGGCTGAGTCATATGGGGACTCGCCTATGAAGAAATTCTTCTCTTCGAAGAATTTGGCGTTGTCGAACTGAGGCCGCCTGAGGGTTCTGCCAATCTTGGGCATAACTGGCACTGGCTGAAGGTTGTGCATCTTCTTGTGGACATCAAACACTGGTCGTGGGGACCCAGTGGAATCATTGGGATCAGTAACAGCAAGTGATTTAGCAATTTCCTCAGTTGTGGCAGTTGGAACAGTATCTGTATCTGCTGAAGGAATTGAATCAGCGCGCTGAGGGGATGTATTGATGACATCCACGGTGGGATCTTCTTGAGCAGTTTCATCAGCTGCTGCAGCTGGTATTTGTTCAGGAATGCTCTGGAGGGGTGATGGTTGTTTCTCCTCAGAACCTGTTTGAATTTCTTCAGTGACGGCGGGTGATTGCAGCACTTGCGTCAGAGGTGTGGTGAGGGGCGAGTTAGGATGGAACGCTTCCCAAAAGTCATCAACGATCGGTGGGGTTGTAGCGCCATCAATGTCCACATCCTCTTCAGTTGCTTCACTGCTTGCAGACGAAGCGGTGTCATTTTCTTCAGTCAATGGAACCTGTGAGGGCTTCCGTGACACAATCTGGTGAAGCGAAGCAGTATCTTCGACTTCAATCTCTTCATCCACTAGCTCTGTGGTAGCAGCTGAGTGGGTTTCTTTGTCATCTTCATCAGCCTGAGGAATTTCATATTCCACCCCAGATGGAACAAGTTGAAGATTTGCAGAGGCAGGAGTAGGGGGCGCTGATGAGATTGGTATGGCATCAATTGGTTCTTCTGAAGACAATGGAGCCGTCTTCACTTTCTTCACTGTTGCAGTGATGGTCGGTGGGGCTGAAGCTTTTCTCTTCACAGATGAAGACATTGGAGGAACTGTTGCAGAGGAACTTGGTGGTTCATTTTCTTCAGGTCGACTGTTGCAGTCGCCCTTGCTGTTTCTTCAGGAACAATATCGTCAGTTGCCCTTTCACTTTCTTCAGGCGCAACCTCTGTTGCCCTGGTTGTCTCACTGGTCGGAGCAGGTGGTGGTGAAGCAGAAGAACTTGTGGGTGGCACAGTACCAAACTTGGCGGCTTCGCGCTTGTTGTGGTCTTGAACAACCTGGTTGGTTGCAGTGATGAATCTGTCACGCACACCACAGCAGTGACTAGACTGTCTTTCAAATTTCTCAGACAGCTGTTAAATCTCAGTTTGTAAGGCTACAAGCTGCTGAGGGGAAATGGAAAGCATGTTCTTCCGCAACTCTTTTTCTTTCTGCAGCTGTTGTTTCCTCACCAGTTTAGTTTGAGCAATTTTGTGCTTCTCGTTCAATATGAAAGCAGACAGCACATGACTCGGACTAGGAGGCAGGTTCAGTTCGTCAAGAGGTGTATCTGGCTTGGTGCACCAGATATCAATGAAGTCTAGCAGCTTATTTGGATCAAGCATCATTGGAACTGAAGAATTCTTAGCAATGGCAGCTTGCTCTTGCTTTCTTCTGAGGAACTCCGCGAGCTCATCTTCGTCAGCCTGCCCGTGTTCATCAGCCTGAGGCACGACGGCCTTGCTCTTGGGGCTTGGCCTAGGTCCACGGCCAGCAGTAGCCTTTTTCTTCAGTGTGGGCAATGAAGATGATGACTGCGCACAAGCTGAGGCACTTGATGTAGCGATAGAGGCTGTTGCAAAGCCCTCGGTGCGCTGGCAAGATGCGAGCACGGCCGGTGTTGAAGATTTTGCTGCTGCCACTGAAGAACTTGTAGCAGGAGAAGGCACTGAAGATTTTGATGCCTTGGGTGCTGAAGCCTTTGAAGAAGCTGGCTGGGCCACTGAGGGCTTTGGGACAGTTGGCTTCGGCTTGATGGCAGGCTTCTTTTGCATAGCATTCTTTGGAGAACTAGCACTGCCACTTGCACTAGCTTCAGCTGAGGCCTTTGTGGCCCGGTTGAATTCATCAACGGCCTTCTTGGCCTGTTTCTGCAACTTAGCCTGTTACTTTGCCCATTCTTTGGGGAATTCTTCACCCCTTAGGGTGCTGGTGGGATCAGCAGTTTGGCCTTCAGCAAGTGGTGGCCTGTTGCATGGTGGCTTCACAGCGAAGTCCTTCATGTACTTGGAGGTGACGAAATTGTAGTCCCTCCACTGGTATGTCCAGTACCTCTTGATCTTTTGCATGCGCGTTTTGCTCTGCTCCTTCGTTTCCTTTCCATGAGTTTCCTCATCAGGTGTGCAATATCCATCATACAGATCATCTGGTATCTCAAAAGCTGTGTGTTCTTCTTTTCGTTTGCCTCCCTTCTGAGGCCTTTTCCCATCAGCCATTTTCTTCAGCTGAGGTTTTTGAACTTTTGAGGACTCTGAAGATGTTTGAAGATTTTCCTCAAGCAATGCTGCAAATGAATTAATTTGATGAGAACCTAGTGATTCGTCTGCAGACATGGTACCTGTGAATAGAGTATAGTTGCGAGGAAATAGGGAAGAGTCACATGCGTTCTCAGAGATTTTTCAAAATAAACCAGGTGAAGAAATTGACCCTTATCGTCTTGACGCATTTCACCAAGTGTTCTTGACACAGATTCCCGAGTTGTACAGATTGAAGCAATTGCACAATTGAGGAATCTTGTTGTTAAGTGTAACTTAGATGCGAATACTCAAGACTGGCCAGAAGGAAGTGCTGATGAATTGAAAGAGTGGTAAAAACAACACTTGAAGATTTTGAGGCAGCAAAAAGGATCAAACTGGGGTGGTAAAAATAACTTTTAGTTACCCCAATGATGAACTCGACGAACTGGACGGCGAGGCGATGGAAATCGTCAGTTCAGATCTTCCGTGCCCTAACTTGGCTACGAGAGACGTCTACGGCGGCGGCGGAGGTGAAGAAATCCGCGGCCGGCGCGAGTACGGCAGCGAAGAAGTCGCGGCAGTGAAGCTCTTCCTCTCCGGAGACGATGAGATCCAGCGGCGGCGCTAGGGATTGAGAGCGACAGGGGCGCGAGTGTGAAATGAGCTAGGGTTGATGAGGTCAAGCCTTTATATAGGCACGGTAAAAACTGAGTGGTCCAAAGATTTTGGACGGATAAGCCCCTGGCGTTTTGCATCTGAGTGACACATGTCACACATGCAATTTCATCTTAATCCACGCGTGCGAAGCGAGGGATGAAGTTGCTGTGGCAACCGCCAAAAATTGATTTGAATATTTTCAAAAAGTGTTCGCAATTTCTTCAGCTGTGAAGGACACAGTGAAGACTTTGAACAGTGTCAAGTAGAACGCATATGAAGAATTTGTGAACAGAGTGGGTTGAGTTTAGCATAGAGGGGAGCGGGTCCGATCACATCCACATAGATGATGAAAAACACGACTGAAGAATTAGCTATATGTGGATGCTGTTGAGGACATGAAAAACTCAATCATATATATATATAGGTATAGAACCAAAAGCGGAGAAGAATAACCTCAAATGACGAATTTGAAAAGTTTGACGAAATTGCAAATGACGAAAAACTCAAATTTGAAGAATGTCAAAAGAGGTGGTGGCGTTACCCACCGTATAAGAACTATGATGATTTCAGACACCACGTACAATTGTCGTAGGGTTCTGAGAATCAAGTTCTTCATTAATTTCTTCACACTTGGAGGGCTAGTCTTCATTGGTTGAAGAAAAACGTTACTTCGTGTGTTGTGCATCAAAGTCATCAAGAATGCATAAGCGTTAGGATGTGTGTCCAATTCAAAGGACATTCGAAGATTCTAAGATGTTTAGCTCACACCGCAACATGCAAAACCTTCTCTCATCCAAGGGCTTAGTGAAGATATCTGCAAGCTGGTCTTTAGTCTTCACGTGGTCGATGACGATGTCTCCCTTCAGCACATGATCACGAAGAAAATGGTGACGAATCTCAATGTGCTTCGTCCTTGAGTGTTGCACTGGGTTGTGGGCGATCTTGATGGCACTCTCATTGTCGCAGAAGAGTGGCACTTTCTTCACGTTGACACCATAATCTTTGAGTGTTTTCTTCATCCAGAGTAACTAAGAGCAGCAGGCGCCAGCAGCAATGTACTCAGCCTCGGCAGTAGAAAGTGAAACACAGTTCTGCTTCTTCGAGGACCAACATACAAGAGATCGTCCGAGGAAATGGCATGTGCCTGATGTTGACTTGCGATCCACACGATCACCAGCATAATCAGAATCAGAATATCCAGCAAGATCAAGTGATGAGCCCTTGGGATACCATAATCCAAGCGTTGGGGTGTGAGCCAAATATCGAAGAATTCGTTTCACAGCCTGGTGGTGTGATTCCTTCGGTGACGCTTGAAAGTGGGCACACATGCAAACGCTAAGCATAATATCTGGCCTAAATGCACATAGGTAAAGCAGCGAACCAATGATGGAGCGATATACCTTCTGATCGAAATCTTTACCATTTTCGTCAGTGTTGAGTTGGCCATTTGTTGGCATTGGTATCTTGAGGCCTTTGCAATCTTGCATTCTCAATTTCTTCAGGCAGTCTCTGAGGTATTTCTCCTAAGATATAAAGATGCCATTGGGTTGTTGATGAATTTGAAGCCCGAGGAAGAATTTCAACTCTCCCATCATAGACATTTGATATTCTTCTTGCATCATATGAGCAAATTCGTCACTGTATTTCTTGTTAGTGCAACCAAAGATAATATCATCAACATATATTTGGCATATGAACAGTTCACCATCATAAGATTTAGTAAAGAGAGTAGGATCAAGTGAACCGGGCTTGAACCCCTTTTTCTTCAGGAATTCCTTCAGTGTATCATACCAAGCCCTAGGTGCCTGCTTGAGGCCATAGAGAGCCTTGTTGAGTCTGAAGACTTTGTCAGGATGCTTTGGGTCCTCAAAACATGGTGGTTGAGCAACATATACTTCTTCCTCAAGCTTACCATTGAGGAATGCACTTTTCACATCCATTTGATATAAGAGGATATCATGATGGTTAGCATATGCAAGCAATATTCGAATGGCTTCAAGCCAAGCAACAAGTGCAAATGTTTCATCGAAATCAATACCCTCAACCTGTGTGTAGCCTTGAGCTACAAGACGAGCCTTATTTCTCACCACTTGGCCATTTTCGTCTTGTTTGTTGCGGTAGATCCACTTAGTGCCGATGATATCGTGCTTGCGTGGATCAGGACGCTTAACAAGCTCCCACACATTGTTGAGCTCGAATTGACGCAATTCATCTTGCATCGCTTGAATCCATTCAGGTTCCAGAAAGGCTTCATCAACTTTGGTGGGCCGGTTGATGATGTGGCATGCAGTGTCAATTGCCTCAGGCCAGAAGTGACGAGGAGTCTTGTATTCATCAAGCATAGTACGCGCCGTCTCGATGAGGGTTCTGTTCTTGCGCTCCACAACTCCATTCTGCCGAGGAGTGTAGGGAGCAGAGAGCTCATGAGTGATACCAAGTTCATCAAGATAATCATCGAGGCCAGTATTCTTGAACTTAGTGCCATTGTCACTCCTGATGTGCTTGATCTGGAGACCATAATTCGTCATGGCCCGATTGGAAAATCGTCGGAAGACGTTCTGAACTTCAGTCTTATTGGTAATGATGTGCACCCAGGTGTAGCGAGAGTAGTCATCAACAATGACGAATCCATAAAGAGATGTTGCATTGGTTAGTGTGGCATAATGCGTAGGACCAAACAAATCCATATGAAGCAATTCAAAAGGATGAGTAGTGGTCATGATAGTCTTCGCCTGGTGCTTGGCTCTGGTCATCTTTCCAGACTCACAAGTGCCACAGAGGTGATCCTTGACGAATTTGACACCCTCGACGCCAATGATATGCTTCTTCTTGACGAGAGTGCTCAAATTCCTCATTCCAGCATGTCCAGGTCGTCGATGCCATAGCCAGCATTCCGAAGCTTTTGCCATTAGACATGTTGCGGGTTGAGGACCTGTAGAGAAATCTACAATATACAAGTCACCTCTCCTAAAGCCTTCGAAGACTTTGGATTTGTCAGATTCCAACAACACAATACATCTATATTTTCCAAAGATGACAATCATATCAAGATCACAAAGCATTGAGACAGACATGAGGTTGAATCCAAGGGACTCGACAAGCATCACCTTTTCCATGTGTCGATCCTTTGAAATGGCAACCTTACCCAGACCCAATACCTTGCTTTTTCCTTTGTCAGCGTATGTGATATGCTTCAGATGAGATGGTGTAAGGGGAGCATCAGTGAGGAGATTCCTATCTCCAGTCATGTGATTCGTGCAGCCACTGTCCAAGACCCATTCAGTGGCTGAAGGTGTATCATCCTGTAGAAGCATTAGTCTGACTTACAAATTCATATGCTTCAAAGTGAAGAATATGATAATGATCAATTTCGTCAGATAATTTCATCAATGAATAATATCAAGCAGCATAAGGGATGTGTGAAATGAAAATTTCATTCCAGCATGATTAGCCTGCATCCCAACAGGCATTTTGTCAGGTCTTCAGCAAATTCATCAGACATTTAGTTGACTGAAGACCCGACCCTGCAGAAGAGATTAGTTCTTCTTCTTAACCACCCACATCTGAATGGGTGGCTAAGAAGCAATGTGACGAAGTGCATTGATGGAGAACTTAGGCATTGAAGATTATGCATTTCTTTTCACAGGAGGGTTATAGTAATTGAATGAATAAGCAGAGAAATTCTTCGAAGATTTGTGAACATAGTGGTTTGAAGAATAATGCTCATATTCATCAAATCGCTGTTTGTTTCCCTACGAAACAGAGGCATTAGTGCGACCATAAGTGGGTCTGCGTCCATTTGACGACTTTGATCCCTGTGAAGAATTTGCCATGGGAAGTTTCTTCTTCATTGGTGGTGTCATGATGACATTCACCTGAAGATTTTCCAAAAGGCTTTTAGGAACCCAGATTTTCTTCACAGGTGGACCGTTCCTGTAGTTAGTACCAATGAATCTGGCAAAGACCTCACCGTTCTGATTCTTGAACAGTTTATAGTTAGAGTCAAATGACTCATCAGAAGAATATGAAGAATCACAAGTATAGCCAGATAAAGTGGATGGGTCTACTGGAGGTCCGTTTGCAGCAACCCAGGTGGTTTTGGGATACTGCTCAGGCTTCCAATATGAGCCATCAGCATTGAGCTTTCTCTCAAAGGCAATACCCTCTTTCCTAGGGTTCCTGTGAAGAATTTGCTTTTTGAGCACGTCACACAGGGTTTGATGCCCTTTGAGGCTTTTGTACATGCCAGTGACATACAATTCCTTTAGCCCTGCATTTTCATCAGTATCACTGGTGGCTTCCTCAGATGAGGGGTTAGTAGCCACCGTAGCAGTTGAAGCAATTGCAAGAACAGAAGCATTTGAACATTCAGCTGAAGAATTAGCATTATCACGTTCAAGGAATTTTAGGCATGGTGCAACAAATTCTTCCTGAGCGGTACTGATCTGTTGAGCGAGGAGTGAATCGTTTTCCTTTTGAAGATCATCATGAGACGCTCTCAGCTTCTCGAGATCTTGCTTCCTTTGAAGAAATTCATAGGACAACTTCTCATGTTCAGCTGAGAGGGACACATGACGACTTTCAAGTTCGTCATATTTAGACTTAAGCCTTCTGAGATCGTCAGATAGGGCTTGACTACGATCCATTTCCTCGTCCAACAGGTCATCGCTTTTGTCTAGCAGTTTTTGAATCTTTTCCATGGCATGTTGCTGTTCAGTTGCAATTTTAGCAAGTTTCTTATAGCTTGGTTTAGATTCACACTCAGAGTCATCATCACTGGAGGTTTCAAAGTAAGCTTCTCGTGAGGTTACCTTTGCACCTCAAGCCATGAAGCAATAGGTGGGAGCGTAGTCATCAGCACAGTCATCGTTGTTGGTGGAGATACCATTATCCTCAGTGTTGAAGATGGACTTGCTGACGTACTCAGTAGCGAGTGCAAGGCTTGCCACACCAGTGTCTGACTCCTCCTCAGATTCCTCGGCTTGTTGATCATCAGATTCTTCTTCAGAATCCATTTCCTTCCCGAGGAATGCACGAGCTTTGCCAGAACTAGATTTCTTGTGAGATGAGGACTTTGATGAAGACTTTGAGGACTTAGATGAGGACTTCTTTTTCTTCCCATCAGATTCATCATCATCCCTGCTCTTCTTCTTCTTCTTTTGCCAAAGAGGGCAGTCGGCGATGTAGTGGCCTGACTTCTTGCATTTGTGACAGGTTCTTTTGTTGTAGTCTCGAGCAGACGCTTCTCCAGTGTTCTTCGAGTCATACCTTGAAGATTTTCCGAATCTGTCCTTCTTGGAAAACTTCTGGAACTTCTTCACCAGCATAGTCAGTTCTCTACCAATTTCCTCAGCACCGTCAGAACCGCTCTCATATTCCTCTTCTTCTTCTTCAGATGAAGAAATAGCCTTGACTTTTGCTTTTGCCTTCAGAGCGCGGGGGCGACCATAGCTGGGTCCATACATATCTCTCTTCTCAGCTTGCTGAAATTCATGTGTGTTGAGCCTCTCAAGAATATCAGCAGGATCCAGAGACTTGTAATCAGGGCGCTCTTGAATCATTAGTGCCAAAGTGTCGAAGGAACTGTCCAGAGACCTCAGCAACTTCTTCACCACCTCATGATCAGTGATGTCGGAAGCACCAAGAACCTGAAGCTCATTGGAGATATCAGTGAGGCAGTCGAAGGTTTGCTGCACGTTTTCGTTGTCGAGTCTTTTGAAGCGGTTGAAGAGATTGCGCAGAACATCAACTCAGGAGTCACGTTGAGTGGAAACACCTTCATTCACTTTTGAAAGCCGGTCCCAGATAAGCTTCGAGGTTTCCAGTGCACTCACTCTGCCATACTGTCCTTTGTTGAGATGACCACAAATGATGTTCTTCTCTTGAGAGTCCAGTTGCTTGAAACGCTTCACGTCAGCAGCATTGATACTTGGTGAAATGGTGGGGATGCCGTTCTCGACGACGAACCAGAGATCATTGTCAATAGCCTCAAGATGCATTCGCATCTTGTTCTTCCAGTAGGGGTAGTCTGTGCCATCGAAGATGGGGCACGCAGCGGAGACCTTGATCATACCTGCGGTCGACATAACTAAAACTCCAGGTGGTTAAACCAAAATCACACAGAACAAGGGAGTACCTTGCTCTGATACCAATTGAAAGCACATGTTATCTCCCAAAGGGGGGGTGAATGGGAGATTTTTAAAGTTATTCGTCAAACTCTGATGAATTTGACGAAGAACAGAGTGAAGAAATAGAAACGCAAGGGAAACTAAGTCATCACAGAATCAGAGTAGATGCGAACAGGATACATAAGGGTGAAGAACATGCAATCATACAATCATACACACATGAAGAATATGAAATGAAGAAATAAAAGATAGGACGATCAAATACTTCAGTTCAAATTCGTCAGAGGATGGATCACGAATTCTTCAGCAGCGGAATAAAGTAAGGGAGGGTGAGGAATTTGAAACCAGGTTGGCTTGGTGAAGACAATGGAATTTGGTAGACCAGTTCCAATTGCTGCATCAACTATACGTCTGGTTGAGGCGGCTGAGTCGCAACTCAGAGAACACTTAGTCCTCACCGTATTCCTTTTGAGCTAAGGTCACTTAGACCTTGCCCAATCACTCGTGGTAAGTCTTCAAGGTAGACTTCCAAAACCTTCACAGACTTGTTCACCGGCACGCCACAATTACTCTTGGGTGCTCAGAACATGACGCCTAACCGTCTGGAGGAATGACAGTCCTCAAAGGTAACAAGCGTCGGATCACACAGATCAATCTCTTCAGTGATGCTCAATCACTTAGGCTCTGGTTGGGTTTTTCCTCACTTGGGTTTTTCCTCTCTTGGGTTCACTCAAAGTCGTCAGAGGATGGGTTGCTCTCAAATGACAAGTGTCAAGTCCTCTCGGAGCAGCCAACCAACAACTGGTTGGGGGCGGCTATTTATAGCCAGGGGGCAACCCAACATAAAATGTCATAAATGCCCTTGACTGATTCGATCGTTGTCAGGATAAGGATCCACTCGACAGCTGGCACTCGGCGCAGCAACGGTCGGAAAATTGTACTCTCAATTTCGTCAGGGCACTCAATTTCCTCACTTTAGGCAGATCGCACTGGCGAACTCCTAACTCCTCAGCCTGACCCAATTCGTCAGCGACCAGATGAACTTCGTCACTGTCGCTAGCAAATGCGTCAGCTGTACTAGAGATTTCCAAAGGCTTCACACGAAGCGGCTTGTGTATGGGTTTCAGTAAGTTTGAGAAGTTTTGAGCATCACTTTGGAAATGTGAAATATGTTTCACCTAGACCCCCTTTAACAGTACGGTTTTTCCTATGACTCAAATAAGAAGAAAAGAAACTACGAAAACCAAAGTCTTCAAACTTCAAAGTCTTCACATCAATTTCTTCACAGGCCGTACCAATTTCATCATCAAATTCTTCACTTGAAGAAATCTATTTTTAGGGGTCGTCTTCCATGTGTTAAACCAAATCTTTAGGGACTCTGTCTCCTGTGTATACTCACAAACACATTAGTTCCTCAACCTATTTGTCTTCAATACTCCAAAACCACTAAGGGGGCACTTGATGCAATTACAAACTTTCTCTCTGCTTTTTTTTCTCCACGAGACGGTACTTATAGAGTTGGAATTAGGGCAAACGGAGGTCTGTGGGACCCACAAGCTCACAGGGCGCACCCTGGGGGGGGGGGGGTGGGCGCGCCCCCTGAGCTTGTGGCTCCTTGGTGGCCCCCCTGTAGTAGATGTCTTTGCCAATATTTTTTATATATTCTGAATATATTCTCCGTAAATTTCAGCTCCATCTGAGAACTTTTATTTCTGCACAAAAACAACACCATGGTAGTTCTGCTGAAAACAGCGGCAATCCGGGTTAGTTTCATTCAAATCATGCAAATTAGAGTCCAAAACAAGAGAAAAAGTGTTTGGAAAATTAGATACGTTTGGGACGTATCAACTCCCCCAAGCTTAACTCATTGCTTGTCCTCAAGCAATTCAGTTGACAAACTGAAAGTGATAAAGAAAAACTTTTACAAACTCTTTTGTTCTTGTTATTGTATATAAGCTTAACTAGTGATCAAGTTTTCAGCAAAGATCATGAACTAACCATATCCATGATAACACTTAGGTCTCACATTTACTCATGACAATAACATAACCGACTAGCGAGCAATAATAAGATATCTCGAATGCCAACAATTTTTCAAAACAATCATGATATAATATGATAACATGGTATCTCGCTAGCCCTTTCTGAGACCGCAAAACATAAATGTAGAGCACCTCTGAGGTTCAAGCAACGAATAAACATTGTAATTCAGGGTAAAAAAGATCCAGTCATGGTCACATCCAACATTAACTAGACTCAATGGATAAAAATGACAATAGCGCTCTCAGGGTTGGTGCTTTAAATGAGAACATGATGACTCAACAATAAAAGTAAATAACATAAAAGTAAAAGGATAGGCCTTCGCAGAGACAAGCAGAGATTTGCAGAGGTGCCAGAGCTCAAAGCTTAAAATAGAGATGAATACATTTTGAGAGGTGTGCTTTTCCTGTCAACGTCACGACAAAGGATTTCGATATCTTCCATGCTAAACACATTATAGGCGGTTCCCAAGCGGAAAGGTAAAGTTTACTCCCCCTCAACCATACAGACACAAGCCATGGCTAGCCAAATTCACGGGTGCCCTCCAAACAATCAACCTTCCGGGGGAGTTTGTTTTATTATATTTTTATTTATTTACAAGTTACAGGATTGGGCATCCCAATTACCAGCCTCTCTCGTGCAATGACAAGTGAATAAACACCATCATGAGAGTAACCCACTTAGCATGGAAGATATCGACCGCCTCATCGCTCCATGAGCGGTACGGGCACACAAAACAGATGTTAATTTGAAGGATTAGAGGTGGCACATACAAATTTACTTGGAACGGTAGAGTAATACCACATATAGGTAGATATGGTGGACTCATCTGGAACAACATTGGGTTTAAGGATTTGGATGCACAAGCAGTATTCCCGCTTAGTACAGGCGAAGGCTAGCAAATAGATTGAGAAGCGACCAACTTAAGGAGCGACAACTGTCATAATCATGCATTGCGAATAATTAACATTGAATATGAGCATGAGTAGGATATAAACACCCTGAACATAAATATCATGGAGGTTGCGTTGGTTTTGATTCAACTACATGTGTGAACATGTGCCAAGTCAAGCCACTTGAATTATTCAGAGGAGGATACCATACTAACATGCTACATCACAACCATTTAAATGCATGTTGACACACAAGATAAATCATTATCCACTCCTAGCTATTTAAGCATGGCATGAGTAACTTTAATCTCTAATTGTCATCACAAATATGTTTACTCATAATATGCCGAATCAAGATTGACTGAGTTAAACATATTTACAAAAACAAAAACAAGAAGAGTTCATACCAGTCTTTCTCTGCCACAGTCTCTTCATAAAATCATCGTCATTATTGCCTTTCACTCGCACGACTGAATGATGTGAAAATAATAAGTGCAAGTGCCGTGGACTAAGCTAGAATCTGCAAACATTTTATTCAAAGGAGAAGACAAGGTAATATTGGCTCTTCGGTAAATCAACAATAAAGCATAAATGAGCCACTTTAACAACTCTAGCATAGTCTTCTCCATACGATGACTCAACTAAAAGAAAAGAATTTCAGAGAAACACACTGAAATATTTTTGGAGTTTTTAGTTAATCTGAGGAAAGCAAACTAACGAAGGAAAAACGAAAAGCAAGAAAAACTATTTACACGGGAGAATTCCCAACAAACCAAAGAAGAAACGAGAAATCTTTTTGGGTTTTCTTTTAGTACTACGAACTAATTAAACAAGAAAGAAAAACCGAAAAGAAACAAGAAATAATTTTGGATTTGCGAATTTTTTCAAACACTCAAGAAGAAAGCGAAAATGAAACTAACATGGATATACAATGAAAGAGGATGAACACCGACAACTGGAATGAATGTGTGGTACATGAATGTAATGTCGGTGAGAAATACGTACTCCCCCAAGCTTAGGCTTTTGGCCTAACTTGGTCTACTGCCATGGATTGAAGTGATCGGCTCCAGGATAATGCCGAGGCTCCTGGGGATTCCACTGTGGCTGTTGTGGCTCCCACTGGGGCTACTGAGGCTCCCACTGATAGGTAGGTGCTGGAGCCGGTGCAGCTGGTGGCGTGAGACCCCAATAGGCATAATTATCCTCGGGCATAATAGTGTACCTGCCACTGGAAAGAACGAACAAAGACGGCACAGGCAAAGTAATAATCTCCCGAGTGCCCTGGCTGAATACCAAGTTATACCTAAATCGAACTTTGCTAGAATCAATAAAATTATGCCCAACCATGCTGATATAATCAAGATATTTGGTAGGCAAAAGCTCATCCTCCTCACGTCTAATAGGAATCTCAAAATGTCTACCGAGGAGAAGCATAAATACCACCATAAATAACGCCCTTCGAATGGTTAGTGTGTAACCGTCGAGAAACCATAGCTCCCAAGCTAAAAGTTCTATCTCGCAAAAGAGCATGGAGTAAAATAGCAAGATTAGGTGTACTAAGTGTTCCACTCTCCCATCGACTAGTTAAACACCTCCTAGCAAATAATGAGTAATAGCGCAAAACAGGGAAATGTAAACTAGCCACTCAGGCCTAAGAAACTCCTCTCGTCTCCCCCACAGTCACGACAGGTATAAAATCTGCAACGTCCCTCAGACGTGGCTCTAGAGGGCTGCCCTCATTAGGAATTTTGCATACTTGGCAAAATCTATCAAGTGTCATTTCTAGGGGGACATCATAGAGGTTAAATGACATGGTGGGTGTACCCCCCCCCTAGACTGAAAGTAGAAACTTTGCATGAAAGTATTAGTCAGCAGGAGGTATTGACCACACTTATCTTCGAGGAATGGAATGATGCTGGCCTTGTTTGCCAAATGATAGAAATCATCATGAATGCCCGCGTCCCTCAAGAATGTGTTGCATGGCCATTCGCACAGCCACACCTCGGCCGCACGAGGGAGTTTGTATTTGGGCTTCTCCTTCGGAGTTTCCTCGGAACTCCGGCTCGAGGAACCTCTCAACATCCTCCTAAGCATTTTCTTTTCTCTGAAATTTTCTGAAATTTTTAGTCCCTCGAAATAAAAGTGAACAAAACTCCACAAAATTAATAGCAACTTCTCCCACAAGTATCTAGAGGCCATATCATGCATCAAAACTACTTTGGACCATACAAATTCAACATGTAAGCTCATATACATGGTCACCACAACAACAAAAAATTGCAAAACATAAAGCACTAGAACAAAAACTAATTGGAGCATTGGAGGAGTCACATAGCAAGGAGTAATTCCTCAAAACAGTTTCAGAAATGGAGCTCTGAGCAAGGAGATCAAAAATCTCACAGAAATGAGCAAGAACACAGGCTTGAGAGCAAGGGTGATTTTTTCTAGAGGAAGAAGAAGGCCGTGGGCTAGTGGAATAAGTGAGGGCCCCCCTGTGGGACCTACAAGCTCACTAGGCACGCCCAGGGGGTGGGCGCGCCCTGTGAGCTTGTGGCTCATAGGTGCACCCCCCTGGAGTGTGTCCAGTTCCAAAAATTATTAAATAATACAGAAAAATCATACTAAATTTTCAGGTCATTCGGAGAACTTTTATTCTCAGGACATTTTTTTATTGCACGGATAATTCAGAAAACAGGATAATCATGGCATTCTACTTTATTAAATTTTAAATAACAGAGAGTAAATATAAGGTACAGTAGGTTGTGCTCACTAAATTCATCGACCACATGCTCCTAAAAAAGAATCGATTAATAAGGTTGATCAAGTCTTATTAACAAACTATTTCCGAGTGACATGAAACCGAAGAATTTTCGTATAACACTAGGTTACCTCAACGGGGATATGCATTTCCCCAACAATAATAATTTCATATTTCTTTTTGATGGTCGGAAGAGGGAATTCAAAACCTCCAATGGTAATTGTCGCAATATTTTCAATGAAGTTGATACTATTCACTAAACTTTGTTTCTTCGGGAAGTATACCGTATGTTCATTACCATTGACATGAAAAGTAACCTTGCTTTTGTTGCAATCAATAATAACCCCTGCAGTATGCAAAAAGGGTCTACCAAGGATGATCGACATACTATCGTCCTCGGGCATATAAAGAATAACAAAGTCTGTCAAGATAGTAACATTTGCAACTACAACGGGAACGTCCTCACAAATTCCAATAGGTATAGTTGTTGATTTATCAACCATTTGCAAAGATATTTTAGTAGGTGTCAACTTATTCAAATCAAGTCTTCTATATAAAGAGAAAGGCATAACACTAACACCGGCTCCTAAATCACATAAGGCAGTTTTGACAAAACTTCTTTTAATGGAGCATGGTATAGTAGGTATTCCTGGATCTGCTAACTTCTTAGGTACTCCACCCTTAAAAGAATAATTTGCAAGCATGGTGGAAATTTCAGCTTCAGGTATCTTCCTTTTATTAGTGACAATATCTTTCATGTATTTAGCATATGGAGCCATTTTCAAAATACCCGTCAAACGTGTTCACAAAAGACGGGCCTAAGCATTTCAACAAAGCGTCCAAAATCCTCCTCATCCTTATTTTTAGGAGGTTTACTAGGAAAAGGCATAGGTTTTTGAACCCATGGTTCTCTTTCCTTACCATGTTTTCTAGCAGTAAAATCGCTTTTATCGTTTCTTTTATTCTTAGGAGGTGGGTTATCAAGATCAACAACAAGTTCTATTTCTACATCATTATCAAGTTCTTTATTATTGTCTGGTTGAGCATCATCAATACGAACATCATCATTATCATCATTAGGTGGATGTTCATTTCCGGATTGTGTCTCAGCATCAGAAATAGAAACATCATTATGATTCTCAGAAGGTTTTTCTATCACAGGTTCACTAGAAGCATGCAAAGTTTTATCATTTTTCTTTTTCTTTTTCTTCTTAGATGAAATAGGTGCATCTACATTAATTCTTTTAGAATCTTGTTCAATTCTTTTAGGGTGACCTTCAGGATACAGAGGCTCCTGAGTCATTCTACCTCCTCTAGTCACAACTCTAACAACACGATCATTCATTATATTATTCATTTCATTAAGCAAATCATTTTGTTACTTAGAAACTTTTTCTAACTGAGTGTGAACCATGGATGAATGTTTACTTAAACCTTTAACATCATTAGCAATCCTAAACATCAAGTCACTCAAGCGATCAATCATAATAGCATTTTGTTTCAATTGATTGCTAACATACATATTGAAATTCTCTTGCTTAACAATGTAATTATCAAATTCATCCAGGTATTAACTAGCAGATTTATTATAAGGAATATCACCTTCATCGAATCTATAAACAGAATTTACCTTTACTACCTATGTTGGGATATCGAGTCCATGTATTTCTTCAATAGGTGGTAAATTCTTAACATGTTCAGATTTAATACCCTTTTCTTTCATAGATTTCTTGGCTTCTTGCATATCTTCTGGACTGAGGAATATAATACCTCTCTTCTTCGGAGTTGGTTTAGGTGGAGGTTCAAGAAGTGTCCAATCATCGGCATTCTTTAACATATTGTTCAATAGTTCTTCAGCCTGTCCAACCGTTCATTCCCTGAAAACACAACGAACACAACTATCTAGGTAGTCCTTAGAAGCATCGGTTAGTCCATTATAAAAGATATCAAATATTTCATCCTTCTTAAGAGGATCATCATGCAAAGCATTAAGTAATTTGAGAAGCCTTCCCCAAGCTTGAGGGAGATTCTCGTCTTCAAATTGCACAAAGTTAAATATTTCCTGCAAGGCAGCTTGTTTCTTATGGACAGGAAAATATTTTTCAAAGAAGTAATATATCATATCCTGGGGACTACGCACACAACCAGGTGCAAGAGTATTAAACCATTTTTGAGCATCACCCTTTGATGATAAAGGAAACAACTTAGGAATATAGTCGTAGTGAATTTTTTCTCATGAGCAAACAGGGTGGCTATATCATTCAATTTGGTAAGGTGTGCCACAATAGTTTCAGTTTCATAAACATGAAAAGGATCAGATTCTACCAAAGTAATTAACTCAGGATCAATAGAGAATTCATAATCCTTATCGGTAACAAAGATAGGAGAAGTAGCAAACTTAGGATCATATTTCATTCTCTCTATCATAGCTTTTTCTTTCAGCTTACTCAGTAATTTCTTAACATCATCTCTATCATTACAAGCAAGAAATTCTCTAGCTATCTCATCATCCATAACATAACCCTCAGGTATCTTAGGCATTTCAACACTCTAGTAGGAGAGCTAGGCATAATTGGTGAATCATAATTTTCAGAAGTTTCAGCATTCTCAATTTATTTAGCTTTAGCAATTTGTTCATCAAGAAATTCACCTAGTGGCACAGTATTATCAAGCAGAGTACTAGCATCATCACAAGTTTCATTTATAGCAGAAGTAGTATCATCAATTACTTGTGACATATTAGAGTGAATAGCAGGTGGTGGTGTCGCAAGCCTACTTAAAACAGAGGGTGAATCAAGTGCGGAGCTAGATGGCAGTTCCTTACCTCCCCTCATCTTAGAGGGTAAGATCTTAGTCTTAGCGTCTTTCAGATTCTTCTTAGTGTAAAATCCCAAGTGAACTCAATAAATAGAGCTATGCTCCCTCGCAATGGCGCCAGAAAAAGGTCTTGATAACCCACAAGTATAGGGGATCGCGACAGTCTTCGCAGGTAGTATTTCACCCAAATTTGTTGATTCGACACAAGGGAGCCAAAGATTATTTTCGAGCCTTAGCAGTTGAGTTGTCAATTCAACCACACCTGGGATATAATATTTCTGCAGCAAAGTGTTTAGTAGCACAGTAGCAATAGCACTGTTCAAGAATTTGTCTGATTAATCAGTTAACGGGCCAGTTAATTGCTACTCATAGGACAACCGAATCGAATAGCACCTATTTGTCGTGTTAACTTGTCAAGCCGATTACCTTGCATGTAAGGCCGATTAATAGGTTGTCAGTCCGATTAACTTGCCTGTGAGGCCGATTAATAGGCTGCTGGCCCATTCACTTAGGGGCAAACAAAGCCCAAATTTTTGGCCCGTAACCCCTCCCAACCCCCTCTCACTCCTCAATAGCTAGGGTTCGACCAAATCGTAACATATTTGGTATATTACATAGTTGAGACGATGAGAGTATGGTGTAATACCTACAAAATTAGATATATGTTGGCAGGTTCCTATTTAATCTACCGATCATGGTCGACCAATTAATCCAGTTAATAGGCCGATTCACCGATTAATCGCTACTCCCAAACCGACCGAGCAGCTATCGGTTACCGATTTCCTTAACAATGAGCAATAGTAACAGGAACAGTAACAGAAGCAGTTTGTGATGATTGTAATAGCAACAGCAGTAGTAACGTAGCAGATATCAATATGAGAAAAGCGTAGGCATTGGATTAGTGATGGATATTTGTGTTGGATGACATTCATCATATAACAGTCACAACCTAGAGAGATACACAATAGCTCCAATTCATCAATGCAATGTAGGCTTGTATTTTGTATATAGTCATACGTGCTTATAATAAGAACTTGCATGACATCTTTTGTCCTACCCTCTCGTGGCAGCGGGGTCCATAAGTAAACTTAGGGATATTATGGCCTCCGTTTAATAGAGAACTGAAACAAAGCATTAGCACACGGTGAATACATGAACTCCTCGAATTACAGTCATCCCCGGAGAGTATCCCAATGATAACCCACAAGTATAGGGGATCGCAACAGTCTTTGAGGGTAGTATTTCACCCAAATTTATTGATTCGACACAAGGGGAGCCAAAGAATATTTGTGAGTATTAGCAGTTGAGTTGTCAATTCAACCACACTTGGAGAACTAAATATCCGCAGCAAAGTGTTTAGTATCACAGTAGGAACAATAGCAATAGGAGCAGAAACAGTAACAGTAGCAGTTATGTATTGATTGTAACAGCAGCAGCAACGAAAGTAACTTAGCAAAGATCAATATGCGAAAAGCGTAGGCATTGGATCGGTGATGGATAATTGTGTTGGATGACATTCACCATGTAACAGTCACAACCTAGAGCGATACACAATAGCTCCAATTCATCAATGTAATGTAGGCATGTATTCCGTATATAGTCATACGTGCTTATAGTAAGAACGTGCATGACATCTTTTGTCCTACCCTCCCGTGGCAGCGGGGTCCTTAAGGAAACTAAGGGATATTAAGGCCTCCTTTTAATAGAGAACCGGAACAAAGCATTAGCACTTAGTGAATACATGAACTCCTCAAACTACAGTAATCACCGGAAAGAATCCCAATTATTGTCACCTTGGGGTATGCGGATCATAACACGTAATAGGTGCATTCAACTTGCAAGATAGGATCAAGAACACAAATATATTCATGAAAACATAAAGGGTTCAGATCTGAAATCATGGCACTCGGGCCCTAGTAACAAGCATTAAGCATAGCAAAGTCATAGCAACATCAATCTCAGAACATAGTGGATACTAGGGATCAAGCCCTAACAAAACTGACTAGATTACATGATAAATCTCATCCAACCCATCACCGTCCAGCAAGCCTACAAAGAAATTACTCACACACGGTGGTGATCATTATGAAATTGGTGATGAAGGATGGTTGATGATGACGACAGCATCGAATCCCCTTCTCTGGAGCCCAGAACGGACTCCAGATCAGCCCTCCCGATGAAGAACAGGAGGTGGCGGCGGCTCCGTATCGTAAAACATGATGATTCTTTCCCTCCAATTTTTTTCCTCCACGAATAGGTATATATAGCATTGGAATTAGGTCAATTCGAGTTTCCAGGGGGCCACAAGCCTGGAGGGCGCGCCCTGGGGGGGTGGGCGCGCCCCTGGGCTTGTGGCACCTGGGTGCCCCCCCTTTGGTAATTCTCTTCGCCAGTATTTTTTATATATTCTGAAAATATTCTCCGTAAATTTTCAGGTCCATCCGAGAACTTTTATTTCTGCACAAAAATAACACCATGGCAATTCTACTGAAAACAGCATCAGTCCGAGTTAGTTCCATTCAAATCATGCAAATTAGAGTCGAAAACCAGGGCAAAAGTGTTTGGAAAAGTAGATACGTTTAGGACGTATCAACTCCCCCAAGCTTAACTCATTGCTTGTCCTCAAGCAATTCAGTTGACAAACTGAAAGTGACAAAGAAAAAATTTTACGAACCCTTTTGTTCTTGTTGTCTGTATATATACTTAGCTAGCATCCAAGTTTTCAGCAAATATTATGAACTAACCATATGAATGATAACACTTAGGTCTCAAATTTACTCATATCAATAACATAACCAACTAGCGAGCAATAATAAGATATCTTGGATGCCAACAATTTGTCAAAACAATCATGATATAATATGATAACATGGTATCTCGCTAGCCCTTTCTGAGACCGCAAAACATAAATGCAGAGCACCTCTAAAGTTCAAGTAATGACTAGATATTGTAATTCATGGTAGAAGAGATCCAGTCATGTCACACCCAACATTAACTATACTCAATGCATAAAAATGACAATAGTGCTCTCCAACTGGTGCTCGAATGAGAAGGTGATGATTCAATAATAAAACTAAAATAACATAAAAGTAAATAGACAGGTCCTTCGCAGAGGGAAGCTTGGATTTGCAGTGGTGCCATAGCTTGAAGCTTAAAACAGAGATGAAAACAATTTTGAGGGGCGTGCTTTTCCTGTCAACGTCACGACCGCGAATTTTTAATATCTTCCATGCTAAACACATTGTAGCTGGTTCCCAAGCGGAAAGTTAAAGTTTACTCTCCCTCCACCATACCAACACAAGCCATGGCTAGCCGCATTCACGGGTGCCCTCCAAACGATCAAATTTCCGGGGGAGTTTGTTGCATTATATATAATTTTCATTTTGATTACGGGACTGAGCATCCCAATTACCAGCCTCTCTCATGCAATGACAAGTAAATAAACACTCATCTGAGAATAACCCGCTTAGTACTGACTATCCCCTGTCGCTCCATGAGCGGTACGGGCACACAAAATAGATGTTTATTTGAATGATTAGAGGTGGGACATGCAAATTTACTTGGAACGGCAGAGTAATACCGCATATAGGTAGATATAGTGGACTCATCTGGAACAACTTTGGTTTAAGGATTTTGGATGCACAAGCAGTATTCCCGCTTAGTACAGGCGAAGGCTAGCAAATAGATTGAGAAGAGACCAGCTAGAGAGCGAAAACGGTCATAGTCATGCATTGAGAATAATTAACACTGAATATGAGCATGAGTAGGATATAAACACCATGAACATAAATATCGCGGAGGCTATGTTGGTTTTGATTCAACTACATGTATGAACATGTGCCAAGTCAAGCCACTTGAATTGTTCAGAGGAGGATACCATACTAACATACTACATCATAACCATTTTAATGCATGTTGACACTCAAGATAAATCATTATCCACTCCTAGGTATTTAAGCATGGCATGAGAAACTATGATCTCTAATTGTCATCACAAACATGTTTACTCATAATTTGCTGAATCATGAATACTGAGCTAAACATATTTACAAAGACAAAAACAAGAAGAGTTCATACCAGCTTTTCTTCACCACAATCACTTCATCAAATATCGTCATTATTGCCTTTCACTTGCACAACCGAATGATGTCATAAAAATAATAGTGCAAGTGTGCCGTGGACTAAGCTGGAATCTGCAAACATTTATTCAAAGGAGAAGACAAGGTAATGGTGGCTCTTTATTAGATTCAACAATAAAGCATATCAGAGCCACTCAACATTTTCATCGTGGTCTTCTACTCGTGACTCAACGAAAAGAACATAAATTCAGAGAAACACACTGAAATATTTTTGGAGTTTTTAAGTTTTTCTGAAGGAAGCAAATTAACGAAGGAAAACGAAAAACGAGAAAAATTATTTACATGAGAGAGCTCCCAACAAGTAAAAGAGGAAACGAGAAATCTTTTTGGGTTTTCTTTTAATACTATGAATTAACTAAACAAGAAAGAACCTACAACTATTTTTTTTTGATTTTCAAAGTTTTTCAAACACATAAGAAGAAAGCGGAAATAAAACTAACATGGATATACAATGAAAAAGGATGAACCCTGACAACTGGAATGAATGTGTAAACATGAATGTAATGTCGGTGAGAAATACGTACTCCCCCAAGCTTAGGGTTTTAGTTGGTCTACGGCCACGGGTCGAAGTCTGCCCCTCCAGGATAATACTGGGGCTGCTGAGGATCCCATAGTGGCTGCTGAGGGTCCCACTGATAAACAGGCTCCTGAGCGGGTGCTGGCACAGGTGCTGGCTCAGGTACTGGGGGCGATGCCAGGCCCCAATAAGCGTAAATGTCCTCCGGCATGATGGTATATCTGCCCCTGTAAAGATCAAACAAAGCAGGTGCAGGCAAAGTAATAATCTCACGCGTACCCTGACTAAATACCAAGTTATATCTAAAGCGAACGTCTCCAAAATTAATAAAGTTGTGCCCAACCATGATGTCGTAATCAAGATGCATAGTGGGTAAGAGCCTCTCTTCCCTCTCGTTGTGTCTGATAGGAATCTCATAGTGTTTAGCGAGACGGGAAGCATAAATACCACCATAAACAACGCCCCTCGAGCAGTTAATGTGCAACCGCCGGGCGACCATCGCACCCAAACTGAAGGTCCTATCAGTGTAAAGAGCATGGCACAAAATAGCAAGGTCAGGTGAGCTGAGCGTTTCGCTCTCCCACCGACCAGTCAAACACCTCCTGACAAATAATGAATAATAGCGCAACACAGGAAAAATGTAAACTAGCAACCCTAGCCTCAGAAACTCCTCTCGACTCCCCTACTGTCACCTCAATGATAAACTCCGAGACATCCCTAGGGTGTGGCTCTACTGGGCTGCCCTCATTAGGAAGTTTGCACACATGACAAAAATCCTCAAGTGTCATCTCTTTAGGTATATCATATAGGTTAAATGACACCATGGGTATATCTCTCCTAGAATGAAAGTGAAAACTTTGCACGAAAGTATTAGTGAGGAGAAGATATTGTTCACACTTATCTTCAAGGAACGGGATGAGGCCGGCATTGTTGGCCAAGTAATAGAAATCAATGAAAATTCCCGCATCCCTCAAGAATGTGTCGCATGGCCATTCGCACAGCCGCACGAGGAAGATGGTACTTGGGCTTCGGAGCCTCCTTAGGATTCCGGCTCGAAGAACCTCTCAACCTCCACTTGAGCATTTTCCTTTTCTGAAAATTTCTGAAATTTTTAGTGACTCAAAATAAAAGTGAACGAAACTCAACAAAATTGGTAGCAACTACTCCCACAAGTGTCTAGAGGCTATATCATGCATCAAAACTTCTTTGGACCATACAAATTCAACATGCAAGCTCATATACATGGTCGCCACAGCAGCAAAAATTTGCAAAGTATAAAGCACTAGAAGAAAAACTAATTGGAGCATTGGAGGAGTCACATACCAAGGAGCAATTCCTCAAAACAGTTTTGGAAATGGAGTTCCGAGCAAGGAGATCGAATTTTGCAGCACAATGAGCAAGAACACGGGCTTGAGAGCAAGGATGATTTTTTTCAGAGGAAGAAGAAGGGTGTGGGTGGCTGGAATAAGTGAGTGGGTCCCTGTGGGACCCACAAGCCTGTTGGGCGCGCCCTGTGAGCTTGTGGCTCATAGGTGCACCCCCTGAGGTGTGTTCAGTGCCAAAAATTCTTAAATATTCTGGAAAAAATCATACTAAATTTTCAGGGCATTCTAAGAACTTTTATTTTTGGGCCATATTTTATTGCACGGAAAATTCAGAAAACTGGATAATCATGGCATTTTATTTTATTCAACTACAAATAACAGAGAGCAAACTGTGCTTACAGAAGGTTGTGCTTACTAAATTCATCGACCACATGCCCCTCAAAAAGAATCCATTAATAAGGTTGATCAAGTCTTATTAACAAACTATTTCCGAGTAACATGAAACCAAAGAATTTTCGTATAACACTAAGTTACCTCAATGGAGATGTGCATCTCCCCAACAATAAGAATTTCATACTTCTTTTTGACAGTAGGAATAGGGAATTAGAAACCTCCAATAGTGATTGTCGAAACCTTTTCAATACAATTTATGCCATTCACCGAACTTTGTTACTTCGAAAAATAAACCGTGTGCTCATTACCATTGACATGAAAAGTAACCTTGCTTTTGTTGCAATCAATAACAGCCCCTGCAGTATTCAAGAAGGGTCTACCAAGAATAATCGACATGTTGTCGTCCTCGGGCATATCAAGTATAACAAAGTCTATTAAGATAGTAACATTTGCAACAACAACGGGCACATCCTCGCAAATTCCAATAGGTATAGCAGTTAATTTATCAGCCAATTGCAAAGATATCTCAGTGGGTGTAAGCTTATTCAAATCAAGTCCTCTATATAAAGAGAAAGGCATAACACTAACACCGGCTCCTAAATCACATAAGGCAGTTTTAACATAAGTTCTTTTAATGGAGCATTGTATAGTGGGTATTCCCGGATCTCCTAACTTCTTAGGTATTCCACCCTTAAAAGAATAATTAGCAAGCATGGTGGAAATTTCAGCTTCAGGTATCTTCCTTTTATTAGTGACAATATCTTTCATGTATTTTGCATAGGGAGACATTTTCAAAATATCAATCAAGCGAGTGGGCAAAAAGACAGGTCTAAGCATATCAACAAAGCATTCAAAGTCTTCCTCATCTTTATTTTTAGATGGTTTAGCAGGAAAAGGCATGGGTTTTTGAACCCATGGTTCTCTTTCTTTTCCATGTTTTCTAGCAACGAAGTCTCTTTTATCATATCTTTTATTCTTAGGAGGTGGGTTATTAAGATGAACAGCAGGTTCTATTTCTACATCATTATCTGGTTGAGCATCACTATGAACATCATTATCATTTTCATTATCATTATCATTAAATGGATGTTCATTACCAGATTGTGTCTCAGCATCGAAAATAGAAACATCATTATGATTCTCAGGAGGTTTTTCTATCTCAGGTTCACTAGAAGCAGGTAAAGTTTTATCATTCTTCTTTTTCTTTTTCTTCTTAGATGAACTAGGTGCATCAGTGTTAATTCTTTGAGAATCTTGCTCAATTCTTTTAGGATGACCTTCAGGATATAGAGGATCCTGAGTCATTCTACCTCCTCTAGTAACAACTCTAACATCATGATCATTCATTTTATTATTCATCTCATCAAGCAAATCATTTTGTGACTTAGCAATTTGTTCTAACTGAGTATGAACCATAGAAGCATGTTTACTTAAACCTTTAACATCATTAGCAGTCCAAAACATCAAATCACTCAAATGATCTATCATGAAAGCATTTCTTTTTAGTTGATTGCTAACATATAAATTGAAGTGTTCTTGCTTAATGATGTAATTATCAAATTCATACAAGCATTGGCTAGCAGATTTATTATAAGGAATATCACCTTCATCAAATCTAGTGAGATAATTTACCTCCACTACCTGTGTCGGGATGTCGAGCCCATGTATTTCTTCAATAGGTGGTAAATTCTTAACATCTTCAGCTTTAATGCCCTTTTCTTTCACAGATTTCTTAGCTTCTTGCACATCTTCTAGACTGAGGAATAGAATACCTCTCTTCTTCGGAGTTGGCTTAGGTGGTTGTTGGGGATATAACCCCGCGGTTAACCCTGTTGGTGACTCATAGTGCAAGAGCCTAAGCCGGCCCAGGAAGGCAAGGCGTGAAGACGACGACTTACAGATGGGCCAGTCGAAGGCCTAAAGCCTGGTGGCGACTCAAGGCCCGAAAGGGTAAACCGCCATGTGAAGACTTATCTTGTAAGACTAGGAAAGTAGAACCTGGGTCGGTTACATTGTGTAACCCGACCCGGATTCTTGTAAGCCCAGGGCCTATACCTATGTATATAAAGGTGAGCCCCTGCGGCGGGTGAGGGGGGGGGTTAAGAAAGAAAGACAAGCCTTACGGCGAGAGAGATCAAGCAATTGAGAGTTAGGGCAAGCAAGCCGCCCCTTGTACTTGATATACCAGTTAATACAGCTTAAGCAGGACGTAGGCTTTCACCTCCACCGTGAGGGGCCGAACCTGGGTAAACCCGTGTCCCTTGTCTCGCTTAACCCCTTTGAGTCCACTTCCATGGCGTTGACTCCGAACCTAAGCCTTCGGGCATCTGCCGTGACAAAACCACGACAGTTGGCGCCCACCGTGGGGCTAGCGCTCGGTGGTGTTGAGTTCTCAAAGGGTGCTCTCCTCGGGGGCGAGGGGCACGTGGTCGGCGAGATGACTAAGAGCCGCCGCGGAAAGCTTTACATCGACGACGCCAGCTGGGGTCCTGAGGCTGACTCAATCGAGTACGGCTTCCGGGTCCCCTTCGGTGGAATCCATGTCTTCATCGGCAAGATTGGCGGATCTGAACCCGGGCCGGACATCTGCACCAACATCGTCGAGCCGGCCCGGCGCAAGCAACCCGCCCAGAGCATGCAACCCGCCCGTTCTGACCCGGGCAGGAAGCATGTCTTCGTCGGCTTCACTCAGGGCGTAGAACTTGAGGGTTCTGTGTCCGAGGAAGAAACTCACGACTACTCCGGGGAGGAATCTTCATGTGGGGAGACGGAATCGATCTATCAGCTTCAGGATGGAGGGCTTGGGGGCTACGACGAGCCTTACCCCGAGTCAGAATACCATGCGCCGGAGGGTTATGAGCCGCCAAGTCATGCAGCCGTCTTCATGGCCGGTTCAGCGGCGGCTCAGGGCAGTACACCTGGTGCGGCCGTGTCCGGGTCAGGCGCGCCCCCGGCTCAAGTTCTCCTGGATCTGATGAACGAGCTTACAACCTTGATGGCAACTGAGGTCACTGTTGCGAACCAAGCGGCCCGCAATGCAGAAATCACTAGGTTGAAGGATCGGATGGCCGCGGTCCAGCAGGAAGTTAACGAGCTGAAGGCCCAGATGGATGCTGAGGCGGAGCGCCTTAAGGCAGACGCTCTTCGCCTCGAGATAGAGCAACAGTCGGCCGCGGCGGTTCAGCGGATGAGACATCAGTCCCGCTTGCCGGAGCAGTATGAAGCTAGGAATCTCTTCAACACGCCAGGAACGGGATGAAGTGTGCCTTTGGCCATAACCCGGACGGCGGAAATACCTGGGAGCCGGGCGGCGGTTCAGCGTCAAGACCTGCCACGACGGGGCCAAAACCCGCCACCGCTTTATCCGACACCGCCGGGTCATTATTCTAACCCGGCGGAGAACATGGTGGCAGCCGCAACCAGGCTTGATACAATTCCGATCCCCGATGAGGCGCCTTATGCAGAAGAGGTGCGGAACGCCATCGGATACCTGCGCACGGCGATGGCCCAGCAAGAGAAGTATAATTACAGCCGGAGTCGCGTGCACTCAACACCCATCCACAGCCGTAGCTACAGCCGGCGTTATGAGTCGCCGGCGGTTTCTAGCAGCGAACGACATCGTAACCCGCCACAAGCGGATCGGGCGGCTCTGGATGCTCAGACATTGGTGGATCAGGCACGGCGAGAAGAGGCGGCTCAGGCAGCGGTGGCGTCTCAGGAACACACAGTCGCCCCTTCCGTTTCAGGAGGAGCAGGGTTGACTTCCAGGGCTGTGGGGGTGCGTGTCTGGTACCGGCTCTGCGGAATGAGCGTCTGCCGAAGGATTTCAAGGGTCCTCGTAAGGTGCCCAATTACACTGCAGATTTACCTCCAGAGGCGTGGGTTGAAAGTTATGAGCTAGCCATGGAGATGTTGGACGTTAGCGATGCGGTCTGCGCCAAGTATTTCATCATGATGCTGGAAGGGCCGGCTCGCACATGGTTGAAGGGTTTGCCACCCAACACCGTTAACTCCTGGGCCGAGTTAAGGGAGAAATTCGTCAAAAAATTTAAAGGAACATGCAAGCAGCCCATGACGATTGTGGATTTGGACCATTGTGTACAGCGTGAGGACGAGTCGGCTCATCACTGGGTCCGGCGGGTCTCTACTATCATCCACTCTTCGGAGCAGATTACGGCGGCTCAGGCGGTTTTAATTCTTGAGAAGAACTGTCACTTCACGCCTCTGAAGCAGAAGCTTGGCCGGCTCAAGCGGTCATGTCAAGACATGGGGGAGCTCATGGTGGCTCTCACCAAGTATGCAGATTCTGACAATACGAAGGACCCGGGCTCTGATGAGGAGAAATCAGGTCAGGGGAAGAAGGGTAACAATGGCAAGGGTCAACAGCCGGGTACGGCTGGAAGTAACAACGCTGGAAAGCGGAAACACCCGGAAGGCGGGTCAGAGCTAGTGGCTAATACCAACACTGGGAATAACCGTGCTAAGGGCAATGGGAATTATAGACGGCCTTTTAACAGGGGTAAGATTCCTCTAGAGGAGATGCTTAATAGACCTTGTCCAGAGCACAGCCGGAATGGCAAGCAAGCAGATCATACATGGGGAAATTGCAGCGTTATGCGGGATTTCCGGAACTACAGCATTCAGCAACATCGTAACAACGGTAATGGCCCGTCGGGCGGCTCAGGGCCGGGCGGCCAGGGTCAAGGCAACGAAGGAGGTCATAACCAATAGCCTGGTGGCGGAGGCCAGCAGTAGAATAACCAGTCAGGGTATCAGAGTAACCCGAAGCAGCTCAGCGGGGGTCAGTACCACGTCTTCACAACCAGCCTTGACAAGCGGGAACGGAAGGTACGCAAACGGGCGGTTAACGCGGTCATGCCGGCTCTCCCACAGTATCTCAAGTGGTCTGAGTATGACATCACTTGGAGCAGGGCTGATCACCCGCCACGTGTTGATAACCCGGGGCAGCTAGCCTTAGTGGTTGCCCCCCAAGTGGGAGGATACAAGTTCACTAAAGTACTTATGGATGGCGGCAGCAGCATCAACATCTTGTACTATGACACCTTTCGCCGGATGAACTTACTTGACAAGGATCTTAAGCCTTCTTCAACAGTTTTTCACGGTGTGGTACCAGGAAAGTCGGCTTACCCAGTCGGGAAGATCTCTTTGGAAGTGGCTTTTGGTGATGAACACAACTACAGGGTGGAGTCTCTATGGTTTGAGGTGGTCAAGATCAAGAGCCCGTACCACGCTATTTTTGGACGGCCGGCTTACGCGAAGTTCATGGCCAGACCCTATTATGTGTATTTGCAGCTCAAGATGCCCGGCTTGGAGGGAACGATTACTGTACATGGTGATCGGAAGACAACTATGGAATGTGAGGAAGGTGATGCGGCTTACGCAGAGACAAGCTGTGCAGAGGCAGAGCTTAATTTCTATAAGCAGAATGTTGACCCAGCAGATATGACCTCTCTGAAGAAACCCAACACGGAATCTGAGCCGCCCCTCAAGTTTTTGGCAGAAGATACTAGTTGGTGGACTTTAAACCGGGCGACTCATCACAGCAGTTCACTATTGGGGCCAATATGGACCCCCAATAGGAAAGCGCGCTCATCGAATTCATCCGTGAGAATCGGGACATCTTTGCATGGAAGCCTTCTGACATGCCGGGTGTACTGAGAGAATTCGCTGAGCACCATCTTAATGTGGATCCTAAGTTTAAGCCGGTTAAACAGTTCCTCCGGCGGTTTAACGAAGAGAGACGTAAAGCCATGGGAGAAGAGGTGGCCCGGCTCTTGGCTGCAGGGTTCATCGTCGAAGTGTTTCACCCGGAGTGGCTTGCTAACCCGGTGTTGGTACTTAAGAAGAACGGCACGTGGCGCATGTGTGTGGATTACACGGATCTCAACAAGGCGTGCCCGATTGATCCTTTTGCCCTCCCCCGCATTGATCAAATCATTGATGCCACGGCGGGTTGCGAGAGCCTATGTTTCCTGGATGCTTACTCCGGGTATCATCAGATCAAGATGGCGGTTAAGGACCAAGAGAAGACGGCTTTCATAACGCCTTTTGGTGCTTTCTGCTATGTGTCTATGCCTTTTGGGCTCAAGAGTGCCCAGGCGACTTATCAGCGCTGTGTGCAGAACTGTCTTCACAATCAAATTGGGCGCAATGTTCATGCTTATGTGGATGATATTGTGGTTAAGTCTCGGAAGAAGGAGACTCTGCTCGCAGACCTGAAGGAGACGTTTGATAATCTACGGGTTTACAAAATGATGCTTAACCCGGCCAAGTGTGTTTTTGGAGTTCCAGCAGGAAAACTCTTGGGGTTTCTAGTTTCAGAGCGAGGCATTGAAGCTAACCCGGACAAGATAAAAGCTATTACCTCCCTGTCAGAACCGAAGTGTGTTAACAATGTTCAGCGCCTGGCGGGTCGAATCGCTACGTTAAGCCGGTTCATAAGCCGCCTGGGCGAGAAAGCTATCCCCCTGTATCAGATGATGAAGAAGACAGACAACTTCATCTAGAGTAAGGAGGCGGGTGAGGCGTTTGAAGCTCTTAAGAGGCAGCTGTCTGAGCCGCCCGTCTTGGCTGCTCCGATTGAGAAGGAACCTTTGCTCCTCTACGTGGCGGCTAATAACAGAGCAGTCAGCGCCGCAGTGGTTGTGGAGCGAAAGGAGGCAGGGAAGGAATATCCGGTTCAGAGGCCGGTTTACTACATCAGTGAGGTGTTGAGTGAGTCTAAGCAGAGGTACCCCCATTGGCAGAAGCTGGTGTATGGGGTGTTCATGGCGAATCGCAAGCTGAAGCACTATTTCTTGGGCCACCCGATTACTGTGGTGAGCTCTGCCCCGTTGGGGGACATAATTCAGAACAGGGAGGCCACTGGTCGGATTGCAAAGTGGGCATTGGAACTTGGGCCTCTCAACCTTACGTACGTGCCTCGTACGGCTGTCAAGTCTCAAGCTTTGGTGGATTTCATTAACGACTGGACAGAGCTGCAGGCGCCCGAGGAAAAGCCGGATAACACTTATTGGACGATTCACTTTGACGGGTCTAGACAGCTAGAAGGCTCGGGGGCTGGGGTTGTCTTAACCTCCCCTAAAGGTGATAAGTTCTGTTATGTGCTCAGACTAATGTTTACCTGTACTAACAATGCAGCTGAGTACGAGGCCTTGCTTCATGGTCTTCGCGTGGCGAAAGAGATGAGCCTGAGCCGGGTTCGATGCCTTGGCGATTCAGACCTCGTGGCTCAGCAGGTTTCAGGCACTTGGGACTCCAAAGACCCAAGGATGGCGGCTTATCGTCAGTCGGTGGATGAAATTGCTGGTCACTTCAAAGGCTATCAGGTGGACCATATTGACCGTCGCAGGAACGAGGCGGCTGACGCATTGGCAAGACTCGGCTCACAGCGTAAGCCGGTGCCGCCTAACGTCTTCTTGGACGTGTTACACCACCCGTCTGTCAAGCTGCCTTCAGAGGAAGATCTGGCTGTCCCTGACCCGGAGGGGCCATTGGTGGCGGCTCTACATGCTACTCCTGACTGGACGTTGCCTTACTTGGCATATCTGACGCGCGGCGAGTTACCAGAGGATGAGATCTTGGCCAGACAAATCATAAGGCGGTCTAAATCTATGACTATCCTCAATGGCGAATTACATAGACGCAGCGTCACCGGCGTCTTTCAGCGGTGTGTTTCACCAGAAGAGGGTAAGGAGATTTTAAATGAAATTCACGCTGGCGACTGTGGTCATCATGCCGGCTCAAAATCTTTGGTGGCCAAGGCTTTCCGTCATGGTTTCTTCTGGCTGACGGCTCATAAGGACGCGGAAGACCTGGTTCTTAAGTGTGACGGATGTCAGAAGTTTGGGCGTCGTGCTCACGTGCCGGCTCAGGAGCTACGTATGATTCCAATTACTTGGCCGTTTGCGGTCTGGGGGCTTGACATGGTTGGACCCTTCAAGAGATCTAAAGATAAGAAGACCCACCTTTTGGTGGCGGTGGATAAATTTACCAAGTGGGTGGAAGCTGAGCCGGTCAGTAAGTGTGATGCGGCTACGACGGTTCAATTTATTAAGAAGTTAATCTACCGTTTTGGTTATCCTCACAGTATCATCACTGATAATGGTACAAACCTGTCCAAGGGGGCTATGCAGACGTTTTGTGAGAGTGAACATATCCGGCTTGATGTTTCGGCGGTTGCTCATCCACAGTCCAATGGTCAGGCAGAGCGTGCTAACCAGGAGATCTTGAAAGGTATCAAGCCCCGGCTTATGGTTCCTTTGCAGCGAACACCGGGTTGTTGGGTTGAGGAGTTACCATCAGTGATATGGAGCATCAATACTACTCCCAATAGATCGACGGGTTATACACCTTTCTTCATGGTTTACGGCGCGGAAGCTGTATTACCAAGCGACATACGTCATGACTCGCCGCGTGTGGCGGCTTATGTTGAGCAAGACAACGAGATGGCGCGTCAGGATGCGCTAGATGCTCTGGAGGAGAAACGTGATCTGGCGGCGGCTCGTTCGGCGATTTATCAGCAAGACCTGCGTCGCTATCACAGCCGCAGAGTTAAGACCCGGACGTTTCAAGAAGGCTACTTAGTGTTGCGTTTGATTCAAGACCAGGCGGATATGCATAAGCTATCTCCTCCATGGGAAGGGCCTTTTGTGGTCAGCAAGAATCTCAACAATGGGTCATGCTACCTAGTTGACGTGCGAGACGAGTCAAATACCTCTGGGCAGGAGACCCGCCGGCCGTGGAACATAGTTCATCTACGGCCTTATTACACTTGAGTCATTGACTCCCGTCGTTGTACATATCACATATATGATAAATAAAGTTGGCATCCCCATAAGCCGGGGCCTCTGCCGTTTTTTTCGTGTATCTCAGATTGTGCACAAGTTATGTCATCGTCAAGGTCAAATTGGGGTGCAGCGAGTTTAATACTTACCCCCTCTTTGATGACTTATTCCAAAATTGGGGTGCAGCGAGTTGAGAACTTACCCCCTCTTTTGATGATTTTTTCCAAATTGGGGTGCAGCGAGTTGAATACTTACCCCCTCTTTGATGACGTATTCCAAAATTGGGGTGCAGCGAGTTGTGAACTTACCCCCTCTTTTGATGATTTTTTCCAAATTGGGGTGCAGCGAGTTGAATACTTACCCCCTCTTTGATGACCTTTTTTCAAAATTGGGGTGCAGCGAGTTAGCCACTCACCCCCTCTTTTGATAACCTCTCCAATATTGGGGTGCAGCGAGTTGGCCACTTACCCCCTTTTTGGATGACTTGTAAGAGCAGAGAGCATCATACATCAGGCATTGCATCATACATCGTGCATTGCATCATACGTCATGCATTGCATCATACATCACACTTACATATCATTCCGGTTTTGACAAGCCGGGTCAAGGAAAGATTATGAAACAAGACGCAAGACCATGAAAGACATCTCCGGGTTGTGCTGTTATAAGCCGCCCTTACAACAATACAGAAGTTTTCTGTCTTGTTTATTTTGCAGGTTTTATCTTTTTTGATAAGCCGCCATGGTTGAGAGTAAGAGCATATGAAAGATATCATTGCAGCAAGACTATTCAAAAAGGGTTATACGCGCACGAAGGCACGACTCAGGCATTTCAAATGTCTCTACAGCTATTACAAAAGCTCCCCATGGAGTACAAGACAAGGTAAGATTAAAGTTTTTTACAAAAGACAGCCTTGGCGGCTCAGACAGGCCGAGTTATCAGTTTCAGCCGAAAGTACAGCTCGTTGGCTAGTCATCCTTCGCTGGGTCTTCGACCTCTTCGATCTGAAGATTGTCGACATCCCAGTTGCAGCGTGTTAAGGCCTCAAATTGGGTCTGGTCGAAGAAGGGAGATGCATCAAGGTCAGGAGCGAACAGCTGCTTACGACGTGCGGGAGTCAGGCTCCTCGATTCAAAGGATGGGCCGCGCACGCGTTTGTTTTTCGTGTCTTAAGCCGCTTGGTATGTGGAAAGGTCTAACTCATTGGCAAGACTTGAGGCCAGCACCCGGGAATCTTTCATACATTTGACGTAGTCGGCTTCTGTGAAATCTGAGCCGTCGACCTTTTTGGCTGGGAACCCGTCCGTCATTTCCGCTGTAGTTAACTCCGGGGCAAAAGCAAGACACCGGCTTAAAGCAGCCATGGCTCCCTGCCTGGCGGCTGACCGTTTGAGTTCTCCAACCTGTTTGGGCAGGGTGGATAGAAGTTCTATCACCCCCTTCATATGCTTTGGGATGCATTTCTCGGTCAGCATCGCCTTCATGGTGCAGAGGGTCCCGCAATATAACTGTTCGGTTAAGGAGTAGATGGCTTTCAGCTTAATCACGCTGTCAGAAGCGAGTTGTCGGCTCCGTTCACCTGCAAGATAGTCAAGTATTATAAGCCGCCTGTATGAGTTATTCAACAAGACAAGGTAATTTTCAAGTGCTTGGCACTTACCAAAGATCGCAGAGGTCATTCTGGAGATATGGTCTTTGAGAGTTTGTAGCTCATCGGACACAACCTTAAGCCGGTTTTCAGTGTCGTTGGCTCGTTGGGTTATAGCAGCTTTTTCCGCCTCAGCCGTCTTCTGATAAGCAGCGAGTTCAGCCCGGATTTTCTCCATCTCTGTCACGGCAACTCGCCATTTATTGTCCGCCTCAGCCCTGGCGGCTTGTTGCACAGTGAAATTCGACTCAGCAGTTGCTAAAGCTTCCTGCGTTATGCAAAAGACAGTTTCAAAGGTTTTCAGTCAGGATATGATTCGCACATTGGTGAAACTATTGTGTTATAAGTCTCAAGCAGATTGCAAGCAATATACTTGACACTTGGGGGCTAATGCCTGTGTTTTTCTCTAAGTCTACATGGCAGTCCCGGCTCATCTTTGTTAAAGTTAAGCCGGCACTTGGAGGCTACACAGAGCTCTCCAAAGTTTACAATGGAGTTCTGGCTCATCGTCATGACCCGAACTCGGGGGCTACACTTGGATCAACCCTTTCAACTAAGTACCGGCTCAATATCAGTATTAACCCGATACTTGGGGGCTACAGGTATTATAATTTGAAGTATGACAAGAAGTATAAGACCCGGTCTACTATTTTGCAAGACTAAACCGGATCTTGGGGGCTACATAAGGGTATAAGGAAAGCAAGAAAGGAGCAGTACCTCAAATTTGGACTTCATAAGGCTAACAAGTTTTCGCTCCATGTTGTGGCTTGCGCTGAGACGATTTAAATAGCCGGCATGAAGATCATCTGTAGACATCTTTTCCAACGAGGGCAATGCAAAGTCGAATCTTTCTGGCGAGTTCTCTTTAGCCTCGCCGGTGTGTCTTGTCAGCATATGAGAGGTCGATTGATAACCCGCCCCAGTAAGAGCGACGTTTTTGGTAGCTGGAGAGCTCGGCGTTTGGAAGTCAGTTCGTGGAGGGCTCGTAGGAGCGACCGTATCATGAACAGCCGGCTCATGGGGCTGAGGATCATCGGCAGGTGTTTCTTTTATAGCTTCTGTAGGCTCAGCATGAGGTACAGGGGAAGCCGGCTTGGATTTCTCCGGCTCTTGGACAGTGGGGGCGGCATCAGACCCGCCGGTTTTCTTCCGCTTCGCTTGAGCCCTAGAGAGCAAAAACAATTGTCAAATAAAAGACAAGATTGAAGAAAAATATAGTGCAAAGGAAAAATGCATACTCTGGGTTGATTCTCAATGGAGGCAGCTTAGTGGCCGTTGAGTCGCCAGACGAAGGGGGCGAGTCCTGGAAAAGTTACAGTTCTTCAGGTAAAGTAAGGTTGCAAGACAAGACTGTTAAGATGATCAGACTTGGGTAAAAAGTACCTCTGCAGGACGCTTTCGGGAAGCCGGGGAGTTGGGTAAGCCGCCCATCAGCTCCTCAGAGCCGGCACTCCGGGTCTGACGCCTGGAGGCGTGCTGTTGCTTTTTCAAAAGAAAATGGCAGTCCAAGTAAGCAAGAGGATGAGAGAATGGGACTTTTCGGATAACCCGCCGTTTCTTCTTTGGGGGAGAATTTTCTAAATCGGAGGAAATATTGATTACCTCAGGAGCGTCCACACGGCTAGTCTCTGGTTCAACCTGTGAAATAAATATCATCAATAAGCTGTATAAAGAGACGGTCAGAAGAAGTCAAGCTTTACCTCTGAATCGTTAGACTCAGGAATGGAGGAGGCGGTGGTTCTCCTTTTATGAGCAAGGGTTTTACCCGCCCAGGGCTTCCTCACGGGCGGGTTGAGTTTTTTCTTCTAGAAATCTGAGCCGGCCTGCGCACAAGCCGCCAGAGAGGTTAAAAGATGCTAATTAAAACGAGCAAGACGAAGATTGTAAGGTTTCCAGAAGTTTTTCTTACAGGCAGAGCCGGGTTCTGGGCATAGAAGGGTCTCAGCCCAATTTTATCACAAATTTCCTGTTTTTCGCCGAGAAGATTTTTAACGCTATTGCTGATTTCCTGTTGTGACAATTGGGCGTTTGAGAAGCAGAGGGGGTCATTGGGTTCACCCGTGTATTCAAACATAAGCCGGTCACGCCGGCTCAGGGGCGATATTTGCCAACTGACCCAGCAGCGGGTCAGGTCGACACCAGTTAATCCGTTTGCAATCAAAGCTTTGATCTTGGCAATGGAAGGGGCATACTTCGCTCTTTCAGTAGTGGATAGCCTGTCGGGAAGTTCTCCGGAGCTGGGAAGCCGGGTAGGGCGGTAACCCGGCAGCGGATTTTCACCCTCCGGAGAAGTGTCTTTGCAATAAAACCAGGTCCTGTTCCAGTTCTTAGAATGACTTGGCAGGGTAGCAGATGGGTAAGGCACATCTCTCCGCCTCTGGATAGTCACGCCGCCGAGTTCCAGACTTGAGCCGCCTGCTTTCTCAGTTTGGCGGTTGATATAATGGTAATCACGAAAAATGTCCACAGAAGGTTCTTCTTGCAGATACACCTCACTCAAGACTTGGAATTGGCAGATATTGGTGACTGAATTGGGGCCTATGTCCTGAGGGTGAAGCTTAAAAAAAGTGCAGAACATCTCGGAAGAATTTAGACCCGGGCGGGCTAAAGCCGCGGACGAGGTGGTCAGCGAAAACAATGACTTCTCCGTCTTGAGGTCTGGGTCTTTTCTCTAACCCGGGAGCCCGCCACTGAATGACGTCCCGAGCCGGTAAGACGCCTATCTTCACATAGTCTAACAGTAGATCTTCGGTAATTTCGGATTGGACCCAGTCACAAGACGATGTTGCGCTTGACATATTGGCGGGTTAAGTGCTGAAATTTAAAAGCCAGAGGTATGTTGGCGGGTTAAGTGAAAGAAGCAATAGTCAAACTTTATGGCGAGTTACAAACATATGTGCTAAGCCGCCCGGAAGATCAATGGCGGGTCAGTCGTCAGTACCCCCAAGATGGCCCAAGATTTCACTAAGTATGGGACAAACAGATTTCACAATCTGCGGCAACATTTTTGGATCTACGAGTGGTTCGGAAAGGGGGAAAAACACTAACCCTAGCAGACAGTGGAAGAACAGATAGATCAGGGACTCGTTAATGCTGAAGCAGAATCAATCCGTACAAGATACAAAGGGGGAGCTGATCACTACCGCAATGTATTTTGACTCGATTTGAATTAAAATACCGTTCCTAGCCCTAAGAACGCGAAGAACAGGGATGAACTCCGGCGAGCTCCATGAACAGTACAGATCTAATGCGAGTCCAGGGAGAGGCAGGAGGTTTACGTTGATGATTCGAGGGAAGAGCGGAGGAGCACCGCGGTTCTCTGGTCCCGATTGGGTTGGTGCAGTGGCCCGTTTCGAGTTCGCTGGAGATGAGCGACGGCGGCGGGGCTGTTTGCGACAGTAGTCGCGACAGCGTCGGGAGGAGGAAGAAGAAGTGATAGTGTAAAGGAGCGACCCTGTGCCCATTTATAAGGGTAGGTGGGGTAGTGAAACGGCAGGCCCGGAGATCGAGGAGGCGATATAGTTATCATGAGTGAGATGGCGCCTCGTTTCTCGGATGGCGGGTAAATGAAAGATTCATTGTGACGTCACTGTTGGATATGGCGGGTTAGGGAAGACCAGTCAAAGTTGCAGTTCCAGAAGACCCGCAGAAGGCTCGCCAACTGAAGAATTTAAATTGACATGAACAGGTTCAAATTAATTTGGGGCCTAATGTTGGGGATATAACCCCGCAGTTAACCCTGTTGGCGACTCATAGTGCAAGAGCCTAAGCCGGCCCAGGAAGGCAAGGCGTGAAAACGACGACTTACAGATGGGCCAGTCGAAGGCCTAAAGCCTGGTGGCGACTCAAGGCCCGAAAGGGTAAACCGCCATGTGAAGACTTATCTTGTAAGACTAGGAAAGTAGAACCTGGGTCGGTTACGTTGTGTAACCCGACCCGGATTCTTGTAAGCCCAGGGCCTATACCTATGTATATAAAGGTGAGCCCCTGCGGCGGGTGAGGGGGGGGTTAAGAAAGACAGACAAGCCTTACGGCGAGAGAGATCAAGCAATTGAGAGTTAGGGCAAGCAAGCCGCCCCTTGTACTCGATATACCAGTTAATACAGCTTAAGCAGGACGTAGGCTTTCACCTCCACCGTGAGGGGCCGAACCTGGGTAAACCCGTGTCCCTTGTCCCGCTTAACCCCTTTGAGTCCACTTCCATGGTGTTGACTCCGAACCTAAGCCTTCGGGCATCTACCGTGACAAAACCACGACAGTGGTGGTTTAGGAAGTGTCCAATCATCGGCATTTCTCAACATATTATTCAATAGTTCTTCAGCCTGTCCAACAGTTCGTTCCCTGAAAACAGAACCAGCACAACTATCTAGGTAGTCCCTAGAAGCATCGGTTAGTCCATTATAAAAGATATCAAGTATTTCATTTTTCTTAAGTGGATGATCAGGCAAAGCATTAAGTAATTGGAGAAGCCTCCCCCTAGCTTGAGGGAGATTCTCTTCTTCAATTTGCACCAAGTTAAATATTTCCTGTAAACAGCTTGTTTCTTATGAGCAGTAAAATAATTCTCAGAGAAGTAATATATCACATCCTGGGGACTACGCACACAACGAGGAGCAAGAGTATTAAACCATTTCTTAGCATCACCCTTTAATGAGAAAGGAAATAACTTAAGGATGTAATAGTAATGAATCTTTTCCTCATGAGCAAATAGGGTGGCTATATCATTCAATTTAGTAAGGTGTGCCACAGCAGTTTCAGATTCATAACCATGAAAAGGATCAGATTCAACCAAAGTAATTAACTCAGGATCGACAGCGAATTCATAATCCTTATCGGTAATAAAGATAGGAGAGGTAGCAAACTTAGGATCATATTTCATTCTCTCCATCATAGAATTTTCTTTTAACTTAGCAAGCAATTTTCTAACATCATCTCTATCATTACAAGCAAGAATTTCTCTAGCTATTTCTCCATCCAGAACATAACCATCAGGTATCTTAGGCATTTCAATTCTAGGAGAGCTAGGAATAATAGGTGAATCATAATTTTCAGAAGTTTCATCATTTTCAGTTTCTTTAGCTTTAGCAATTTGTTCATCAAGAAATTCACCTAGTGGCACAGTATTCTCAAGCATAGTACTAGCATCATCATAAGTATCATTCATAGCAGAAGTACTATCATCAATAACTTGCGACATATCAAAATGAATAACAGGTGGAGGTGTCGCAAGCCTACTCAAAACAGAAGGTGAATCAAGTGCAGAGTGTGATGGCAGTTCCTTACCTCCTCTAGTCATAGAGGGGACGATCTTGGTCTTAGCGTCTTTCAGATTCTTCATAGTGATCAACAGATATATATCCCAAGTGACTCAACAGATAGAGTTATGCTCCCCGGCAGCGGCGCCAGAAAAAGGTCTTGGTAACCCACAAGTATAGGGGATCGCAACAGTCTTCGAGGGTAGTATTTCACCCAAATTTATTGATTCGACACAAGGGGAGCCAAAGAATATTTGTGAGTATTAGAAGTTGAGTTGTCAATTCAACCACACCTGGAGAACTAAATATCTGCAGCAAAGTGTTTGGTAGCACAGTAGGAACAATAGTAATAGGAGCAGAAACAATAACAGTAGCAGTTTTGTAGTGATTGTAATAGCAGTAGCAACGAAAGTAACTTAGCAAAGATCAATATGCGAAAAGTGTAGGCATTGGATCAGTGATGGATAATTGTGTTGGATGAGATTCACCATGTAACAGTCACAACCTAGAGCGATACACAATAGCTCCAATTCATCAATGTAATGTAGGCATGTATTCCATATATAGCCATATGTGCTTATAGTAAGAACTTGCATGACATCTTTTGTCCTACCCTCCCGTGGTAGCGGTGTCCTTAAGGAAACTAAGGGATATTAAGGCCTCCTTTTAATAGAGAATCAGAACAAAGCATTAGCACTTAGTGAATACATGAACTCCTCAAACTACGGTAATCACCGGAAAGAATCCCAATTATTGTCACCTTGCACTACAAAAAAAACACTTCCGTGATGATACGTAGGTCACGTTTTTTGTCATGCATGTACATCCATGACGATTTTTGTGACAGAATCAAGATATTTATACATGTGCTGTCGTAGAAGTGTTCCATGACAATACTAAAATTATCATCACGAAAGTGTCCACTTCCATGACGATAAATGTTGCGTCATGGAAGTGTTTTCGTCAAGGGTAACCGACACGTGGCATCCACCGTAACGGGTCGCCGTTAAGCTATCGGGTGCAGGTTTGGATCCGATAACCCGTTAGCAGCCCTGACCGATGGCGATTTACCACGTGTAAATTTCTCATTCGTCGGCGGATCCACGTGTCAGCTCGGCATTGCGACAGATGCCATCCATTCATTGGACAAGAGTCGTCTATGATACGTCGACACGTGGCATGGCCCAACAGTGGCCCATTTAGGTTAAAAAGGACGGCCCATTTGACTTGGTCAAAAGTTAGTAGGCCGACCCATGGAAAGCCTGTTAATGGCTTGTTCGCATACAGCCCATCTACGGCCCGGGTACTCACGGCCCGTTATGGCCTTTTAATATTCGGCCCAGTAGCGTCATGTGGGCCATCCCATATGATTCCAGCCCGTTGTCACTTTCAGCCCATCTATGGCCCATGAAGTCTTTCGGCCCATATGAGGCCTTTTGCATCTCTAGGCCCATTGACGGCCCGTGGTGAATCAGGTCCATCATGAACAGTAAACTGCTTTGAGCCCATTAATGGCCCATGATTCAGTTGGGGCCGTTTCCAGCCCGTGCTCCCTTTCGGACTTCTAAGGGCCCATAAATTCTTGGGCTCATTTACGGCCCTTGATTACTTACGGTCCGTTACTGGCCTGTTATGCTAATGGGCCAAATTCTGCCCGTGGTAACAATCGGTCCGTTTGTGGCCCGTTAACCTGTTGGGCCGTTTTCATCCTGTCCTATAATCCGGCCCATTAATGGCCCGTCATGCCTCTTGATAGAATTAAGCATGTGCTGTCTTCCAGCCTGTTAATGGCCCGTTAAGGTCTGGGCCCATAAACGGACGGTTCCGATTTTGGCCCGTTTACGGTCCATATTGCGGTCCGGTTTTGGCCCATGAACAGTACGGCCCATGGATCCTACGGTGCGAACGAGCCCCATGGATCCTACGGCCCATAGGAGGCCCATGGATCCTACGGCCCGTAGGAGGCCCATCGTTACCACGGCCTGTATGTGGCCCATGGTTATTGCGGCCACTATTAAACCGAGGAAAAAGAACTGCAGTGACTATAAGCAAACAAATCAACAAGACTATAAGTAAATAAATAAGAAAGCAACTAATGCTAGGATATTATGGCGATTACACAGATTACATCCACTGGGCATCAAAGTTCGCTACCAGTGCAAATATTAGGGAACAACAAAGCAGCATATTACATACACTGGGCGTCTAAATTGGCCACCAGTGAAAATAAACACTGCAGCAAAACAAGTCCAGAACTGAAACCAATTCAGAAGAGCTAAAGAAACAATATCCTGGGCACCCACCATGCTGGCAAGAAGCTTTGCAAGCTTATTAGTTTTCTCTTGTTTGGCACTAAAATCCTCCAACTCTTGTTGTTTCTCCAGAAAGTATGCATCTGAATTCTGCATGGACTTCCTCAGTCCTTCGGCTTCTTGTCGCAGTACAGTTGATCATTGTCTTTCAGCTTGTAGTTGAGACTCAAGAATCCGAACGGATTCAGGCAGCGAGTTCAAAGGGCTTGTGCCAACGGTAGTGGCTAGTAACTCGAACACTACATCAAGGCAGGACTTTGGGGTTGTCTCACTGTCTTCAAGATAATTTTTATTAGCTTTCTTGGAGAACAATAGGGTTGTCTGACTATCTTGGACCTTATCTACATTACTTCCTTTACCATTGCATAATGGGGTACTCTTCTACACTATTCTGCCGGCATTCTAAAAGAGGAACAAGCAGACACATCACATGTTTAGCATGTAGTATATGAAACTCATTTTGGTGAACCAGTTCAGTAGTAAGGTTGACAGGATTATACTAACTTGTCTTCTATTGCAAGGTAGTACATAATAACAGAATGAAACAAACATATATCTATGTACTATGGTCACTGTATTGTCTATATCATCCTAGTCTATGTTGCCAAATCAAGATAGAGACACAGTTCAAATCATATCTGTTTAAGACAAAGCAACATAGACAGAATATAATGAAGTGTGGGAAACTACACAGCACTAACAACACTTGTAATGTGCATGACATGAGAACATAACTGTTTATATAATTGAAACTGAAATCAACATAGAGCAAGAAGTTACAATAGCAAACCAGTTAAAGAAACAGGTTTAAAACATACCTTTTGCACCATTGGAGTTTCAATTGGATCCTTCAAATTAGAAATTAGTTGGTATGAGTAAATACAGTGATGCAAGAGCAAAGGAGAATGCACCATAGCTACGGAATCTGACCTGAGAACAGTTGTTCTTCTGCTTTAAGAGTGGAGTTTGGGTTCGCTGTGGTGGTCCTCGTGATTTGGGCACTGCAGTTGCCTTACTAACTGCTCGTGTGTGGGTGCTTTGTGGTGGAGATGGTGCTGTGTCAACTGGAAGTGGGTTACTATCTGCTGGGGTTGGGGTTAGATGGGGTGTAGCTGGTTCTCTGGCCAACGGGGTAGGGGTACAATCTGCAAGAGTGTCGGTTTTGTGTGGTGGGGCTGGCTCTTGGGCAAGTACAACCGTGGTTCTATCTGCAACTTGGGTTACCATCTTTTGTGAAGACCATGTATTTACTCCCTTAGATACTGCCATCACCCCCTCCAATTCAAATGGCTGATAAACAAGAAAAGAAATTGAAGGTACAAACATTGTATGATAGACAGATGTAGTAATTCACGTATATGTTGTCTAACCAAATAGGACAACATGACACAATTTCACATATATGATGGCTAAGGCTAACTAAACAGGATAGCATGACACAATTTCAGATATATGATGGATAACTAAACAGGATAGAATGACATAATTCAACATATGATGACTATCTAAACAGGATGACATGACATAACTATATGATGTCTTTATAAAATAGGTTGGCATGAAATAAGTCACATACATGTTGTCTAAGTATACAGGATGGCATGATATAATTCACCTATATGATTGATATACTAAGCAGCTGGCACTCGCATATATGATCTCGAACCTAAGCAAATGGCATTAAATATTGTGTATATGATGTCTAAACTAAGCAATGCAAGACACCATATGCATGATATGAGAAATATAACCATCGCAAGTTAGAGCATACACCTTAGGGGGGATATAGGACTGGTCATCTGTCTCTGAATCCTCCTCTGAGGAGCTACCTGTAACCAACGAGATATTTGCTTCAACAGGTAGCATTGTCTGCTTTGAAGACCTTGTTTTCACTCCAGATTTTTCCATAACTGACTCAAATGGCTGATGCACAAGAAGAGTAGTTCAATATACAAACATTGTCGGCAAATGGAATACGTAATGAAAAAAAAGGATGGCATGACATAATTCACATATATGATGCCTGGCTACATAGGATGGCATTGCATAATTCACATATATGATGCCTTGCTAAAAAAGATGGCATTGCATAATTCACATATATGATATACTCCCTTCGTTCCTAAATATAAGTCTTTGTGGAGATTTCACTATAGACCACATACAGATGTATATAGATGCATTTTAGAGTGTAGATTCACTCATTTTGCTCTGTATGTAGTCCATAGTGGAATCTCTACAAAGACTTATATTTAGGAACGGAGGGAGTAGAAACTAAACAGGTAGCATTCACACAAAGCAGGTCTAATCTAAGCAGATGACATAGCAATGCAAGACACCATATGCATGATATGAGCAATATAACCCTACCAAGCTAGAGCATAAATCTCGGGGGGGGGGGGGGATAGGACTGGTCATCTGTCTCTGAATCCTCCTCTGAGGAGCTATCTGTAACCAGCAAGATATCTGCTTCGACAGGTAGCACTGACTGCTCTAAAGACCTTGTTTTCACTCTAGATTTTTCCATCACCGACTCAAATGGCTGATGCACAGGAAGAGTAGATGAATGTACAAACATTGTCGACAAATGGAATACATGATGAAAAAAATAGTATGGCATGATATAATTCACATATACGATGACTGGCTAAACAGGATGGCATTGCATGATTCACAAATATGATGCCTGGCTAAACAAGATGGCACTACATAATTCACATATATGATATAGAAACCAAACAAGTGGCATTCACACCAAGCATGTCTAAACTAAGCCGATGACATATACGATGTATAAATTAAGCAATGCAAGGCGCCATATGCATGATATGACCAACATCAGCATGCCAAGTTAGAGCAAACACCTCAGGGGGTAAATAGGAGAGGTTTGCTCCCTCTGAATCCCCCTCTGAACAGTTATCTTCCTCTGGAATACAATCTGGAATGGGGGGAGGGGGCTGCCATTGCGCCCACCATGGAGCGACGTCTGCATGGCATTATATTCCCACGCAATGCTCTTCTATTTTTCTCTACATGTTCTGTACGATTGTGTACAATAACTGACATGCATAATAAAAAAACATAGTCAGATTATGTAAGGCCTAAGGGGTGCATGCAGAAATCTAGACTGATGGTAGCAACCAGTGGATAGATCCAAAACTAATGGTAGCAGACAGATGATAGCTTCAGTTAAAAAAGACAGATGATGGCTCCTCTACTGTTTGTTGCCCACCCAACATGAACCACATAGAAGACCCGAGATGAACCGGATAGTAGACAGAGATACTATTCGTTGCTGCCTCGATATGTGCCCCACAAGCATTTTAAAACTCAAGTCTGAACATTAGTTTGGACCTGACTCAGAGTCTAAGAGGTGAACAGGACGATAAAGTAGCAGGTAATATTAATCGATGTATGACGTAAGCAGACACGAAAGAGTGCGACCTCTCTTCCGGAACTATTTAGTCAACAGGTTCAGTCGATGATGGTAATGCAGTTGGTGTGGCTGCCGGCTGCGGGGAAGAAGATCTGAGGCGGCAAAAGAAGGTTTGGAGTGGGGATCTCTGCTGCGGTGGATGTTTCCGTCGATGGAGCAGCTCAGGTGGGGTGGACGACGGCACGACAGTACCGGGACAAACCACACAGAGTTTTCTTTGACACCTATCTGTAAATGAAGTAAATCTATAAGGGCTCCTTTGAACTGGAGGATTCTAAAAACGCATGGACTGGAAAAACACAGGAATAGGATAGGAATGCACGTGCAAAACAGAGCATTTGCAAACACAGGATTTCTGTCAAACTGGGTGTTTGGTTCACAAGAATTGGAAGAACACAGGAATGCAGAGAAACATGGTCAAATTAAAGTCAAACCACATGAAAATGTAAAGTTAGAATCTTATTAAGCCACTAATGCACTTAGTCTTGTTCTTCATGCATAGGAATTTGTAAAGGACGTCCAAGTGGATATTAAAATTCCTACGTTTTTTCTTTGAGAGAGACACCAAAGGAAAAAAAATCTTCCAGTTTTTCTTTGCTCCATTCCTTCTAACCAAATGCATGAATAGTAGTACCATAGGAAACTTTCCAAGTCCTATGTTTTCCTTCACTTTTTCTTTGAACCAGTGGCGATTCTAGTAGGCAGTCTTCAACAGGTTGAAGCCTGCCCTCGAATAATGTTTTTGTACTACTACTATTTTGGACACAACCAACTAGCTCAACTCCCAGGTCCATCTACACATGCACGGCTCCAACACGCAGAAATAAAAAATGATCACTTTTGAGAGAGTCCAACACGGATAGCTAACTTGCCTACTACCTCACTGCTTGTCATATGGAAGAAACTATTCATATTTCTCGTTACTACGTGTTCTTGCCTGCATGAACTGGATATTTTTCGAAAAGAAACCTAAAGTTTTTCAATATATACTACATGTGCTCTGTTGTACTCTGAATAAATTTGAGCTTATATGGACAACATAAGTAGGTCCATTATTCTGGTTAAAAAATTATATCTTTAAAAAAACTAAACAATTCAGTAATAGTACATGTTCCCGTTGTAATCTGAAATTTTGTGAGTTTATTTGGTCCACATGATTATGAGATAATGGCTATCTTGCTAAACCGATTCAAATTGTGGTTCAAAAGAGCATTTAGTTTTCTCCCTATTAAGTTTGGGACCACCGTCCATTTCTTTCTAGATTTGCAACTGCTTTGAACAAAAGAATCCCTAAGGGATCGACGTGAATGTAGAGTAAAAAAGTGATGTGATGAGTGTACAGCCTCTTTGGCGTAGCCTTGTCGACCTCGGCATCATTGGGTTGGTCGTGGAGGATGGTGCGGCTGGTGTGACTGTCGAAGGCGGGGAAGAAGATCTGAGGCGTCTGGAGACGGCGCCGAGGGTACTTCTCCGCTGTGATGGATGGTTCTGTCGTTGGAGCAGCTCCAGTGAGGTGTACGACGGCGAGGCTGGAGCAGGACAAGACAGACAACGTTAATCTGAAGTGGGATTCTAATAGCATCTGCAATAGATGATGTAAAATACATCAGCAAACAGTGCTAGATGTAAAATGCATCAGCCGCGCCGCCGTTGCTCCAACAGATGATGTAAAAACTGTTGACTCTGAACTTAACTGAAGAAGCTGAATTGTACAGTCAAAACTGAATTTTACTGACAAAACTGAATTTACTGTCGAAATTGTTTGCACTAGTTGCAGAGCACTGCAATAGAAGTTTAGGCCGCTGGAGCACTAGTAGCTCCCGAAGCAGTGATCTAAATCAGCAGCCGCTCGAGCAGTGAACGCACTAGCAGAGAGCAGCTCGTGCAGCTGCAGCAGCTGCGCCCGGAGCAGCAGCACGAGTGAGAGCTAAAGCAGCAACTCATGTAGCTGCAGCAGGTCATGTAGTAGCAGCAGCAGCACGAGCGAGAGCAAGAGCAGAGCACAGCAGCAGCATGAACGAGAGCAAGAGCAGAGCAGTAGCGCGACCAACATCAAGAGTAGAGAAGCAACACGAGCAAGAGCCGGAGTAGCAACAGCGTGAGCGAGAGCCAGAGCAGCAGCAGCTCCTGCTGGTGTGGACGTCGCCGCCGAGGGAGCAATGCCATGGAGGAAGTGGCCGGCGACGCCGCCGTCGATGGAGAGGCGCCATGGCGGCTCGGGATCGAGCACCGGCAGCCCCTTGAGATCGAATAAAAGAGAAAATGCAGCGATGAGTGTAGAACCTCCTTGGTGGCGCCGAGTAGGCTTCAGCTTCGTCGGAGGAATTGGAGAGGGTGCTGTGGTTCCGGTGGGGCAGGTGAAAACGACGCTATGGGAATGGAGGTGGCGCGTTAGACGAGGCGAACGTTGGGGCAGCTCCTTGGAGGTGGAGGATGGGGCGGCTAAACCGGCGGGACGACGACATCAACGACGGATCCTCATCCGGAGCGGTGGATGAGGGACGTCGAGCTGTTGCTGTGGACGACGTCGTCGGGGAAGAGGCTTCGGCTGGGCGGCGGTCGGGTGGCGGACGGAGGAGGGTGGGGTTTCGCGGGCTTTGGCGGCCTCGGTGTACGAATGGGGGTAACGCAGGGGAAGAGAGGGGGAGCCATGGCTTAGGGACACGCTTGTCCGAAATTTGGGGTATGTTACGAAAGTACCCCCCACCCGTTTTATCCATGGGATGTCGAGACGGTATTTCCGGCTGATGGGTAAAAGGGAGATTTCGCGTGTTGGGTGGCGCGATCGATTTTGGATGAGGAGGGAGTTTTCGCGCACGTTGAAATTTCGGGATAACAAGGCGCGGGTTGAGAGGCGGGAGTTTCGCACCACAAGAGACAAAGAGATACTCTAGCTTGAATATTTTGGGATAACATGGCGCGGCTTCGAATTTCGGGAAAACAAGCTTAACGTGTACCAAAAAAACAAGACAAAGACAATTTGTACAAGACATGAGAGAATCATGTCCCATTTTACAATATTACTACAAATGTCATTCAAAACCAACAACAAATAACTAACAAATTCGGTAGAACAAGCTTAGCCTGTACAGTACCAAATCAATTCGCACTTCCCTCAACAACAAAAACAACAACAAATCAACAAATCAAAACACTCTCGCAAAAAAAAACAAATCAAAACACTGTCATCTACCATATTGACTCAATTTGAATCAATTTTCCCTTTTTGAATATGATTGTTGTCAAGTTATAGCATCATTTAAATATTATCTTGATAACACAATACATGCATGTAGTAGTAATCCTATTTAAATATGAACTACATGTACCATACGATCTCCAATTCAAATATGTGTATCCATTTTATGTTGAATTCAAATCACAGTACATTTCATGCTCTAGCTAGACGTTCGGAATGATCTAAACCATGTTTTCATATGTATAATGTGTTTAACACACAAAATGCATGCCCCCCCCACACACATCATTTAGATGTTAGCTGCGAAAGCCACACATTATCTCAAATTCGAATAGTTATGTCCATGCATGGATGCAATGTGGTCAAATGATGCCTGCCATCGGTGTCTCAAATTCAAATCAATTTTGGCTTGTTCGACATGTATATAGTATTGCATGTTTGATTCAAAACCACACACATATCTCCATTATATTCATGCATGCATGGGTTACAAACATCATGATCTCTTATTCAAATATTTGAATCCACTTTTATATTGATTATCATCTATGTGAGTCTTTTACACCCACTCACACACTCCTCCTCTCTTTGTGGATATATACCACTAACTTTCCTATCGTGTATGCATATATATATGCACAGACACTCCCCACTCGGCATCCTCTACATCGCGCACACATGTTCTCATTCTCTAGGTCGGTCTCCCACGATCTCTCTATGTCTCTCCATATGCCTCTTTCCCACACACACACCAATCGATATACCTCTCTAGCTAGGTCTGCCTAGCTACCACACAGAAACTTGTACACATATGGTCCTACCCTCCTCTCACCATCCATGCCTCCCGCCCTAACTCTGAGGAACGCGTGCACTATCGCCCCCTCTGTTGTTATCCATCTCGCACTCGTACACTGTCTCAAGCTAACTAACTAATAGGCCTCTCGCACCATCTCCTAGGTAGGTAGGTAGCTAGCTAGCTGCATCCCTACCCCCCCCCCCACACACACACACCTCTCCCTCTCTTCGTCACTCTGGGAGTTCTTTATCTCTGACACATGCATGCATGTGCACCAATCGATTTCCCTCTATGTGTAGCCAGGTCTCTCTCACTATTTTCCCACACAAACCGACCGATCTATATCTCTAGTTAGGTCTCCCCCTCTTTTCCCACGTACACACATCGACGGAACTATGACCTCTCTCGATAGGACCGCCAACCACACACACATTAATTGTCCCTCCAATCTCATCATCCATGCCTTCCGCTTTATCTATCAATCAGACGCGAGCGCCCACGCACGTTCTCTTCCCCTCTCTTTAATTATCGACATCGCACTTGTACTCCTTCCTTATCTTCCTCTACCTGGCCTCTCGCACCATCTTCAAGCACCCCCTCTGTCCTAGCGCTTGTATGCTCGTAAAGTTCTTCCCTCTATCCGTCTCTATTGATATCTGGCGTAAACGATATGCTTCCCCTCTCTTCTCGTATATCGCCCCCTGCACATACATATACTATATATGTAGGCCTCTCTTTGACACAAACATATGTATAGAGGCATGTCACACACACCATCTCTCTCTCTCTCTCTGACACACCCACTAGGTGGAGTACATGTACGAAGAGAAGAGGTGCACGCACACACTCACTCTTCCCTCATACAGACACACGGGTACACGGTGGATCACATTTATATATAAGAAGAGGCGGCCCACGTGATTGATACTTTGACGCGTGTAGAAAGGCTTTTTACATGATGTGGCACTAGTACTTCCGGTACGTGCAAAGCAACCAAGTTGGATTTCCAATAGCATGGCACTACTTCGTAGGAAACAAAATACGAGGAAGATCTTGTTTAGGGTGATGTCTCTCTTTTTCAGTCAATATATTTATGAATAAAATGATGGGGGGCATCAATGAAGCCACGTGGCACATGTGGAGGTGTTGTTTGCCAGCTTCCTGTGTGGATTTGGTCACACTGACGTGCCGATGGTTCTAGAAGAACGTAGACACTTTTTTTTGAGGGTGGGTACACTTAGGTTACTGTAGACGTGAATACGAAACACCTAGACCGTTGGATCAACATCAATGAACGGCTGATATCACATCACACGTGGACGATTGAGAATTTCAAAACTAATTATAGAAATAGCCAGCAGCGGGCTCCTCTTTTTTTGGTCTGAGAGGTTGCGGGCGTCTGGCTCCGCCATGATGGCCTCCGAGAGCGCGGGCCCACGTACGCGTCCGAGAAACGTATGCAAACCGTCGGCCAAACTCCCATGCCTCCACTCCAGTAAAAAAAAACCCCTCGCTTCCCGCGCTGGAAAAACACCGCCCTCGCCTTTCTAATAGGGATTTCTATCGACCGATCTCGTTAAGGAGTGAAAGCAAGCGTTACACTTTACATAGTATTAAGTTAGGCGGTAAACTTACAGCCCATCGCGTTCGCGTCGCACCAACACACGCTCGGTCTGGCCCGCCGCTCACTGAAGGGACGCGCATTGGTTTGGTGCGTCACTGACATGTGCAACCACATGTGAGTAGTAGCACGAACAGACGGTCGGTCTGGCCCGCCGCTCGACACGCATCGGCTTGATACATCACTGAAATGTACGACCGCATGTGAGGAGTAGCAAACGGACAGGCCAAGATCCCCCACCTACCACACGCCAAAAGCCCGGCCTTTTTAATAATTCTATAGATCACACCAAGGAGAAGACCATGGCTATGGCTCCCTCAGTTGTGAATGCTTGCGTGGCAGTTTCATGTGTGGGGAGGGGCGTGGTGTGGCAGTTTTGTAAAATGCCATGGCATTTCCTTTTTTACTGCTGTTTTCCTCCAATAACTGGCACCGTCGGATGCAGATCTTACGGTTACTGGGGCGTTCGCCAGGAATAGCCTAGCGGCAAACTATTGACTTTTTTTTCACACGCATTACATCGACACATATCATCTTTCTCCCTCTTTCCCACGCACACACCTACGCTCACAAGTCTCTCGGGACTTCTCGCACGGACCATCTCTAGCTCTCTAGGTCGATGCCACACACATACACTTGTACTCTAGGTTTAGTGCGTCGTACACAAAGAGAAGAGGTGCACGCACGCACTCGTCCTCTCTCAAACATGCATCTGTAGCTACGAATCGTAGTGTTCTCAACCATCCGATTCGCTCTATCAACGGTTCACGTTGCTCCTTGGCCTTCAGATTCAAAGGTTCAAAACGCGGAGGCTCAGCTGGAGGCGCGAGGTTTTGCTTAATGTGGGTACCACACACGACACCAACACGACACGAGATTGGTCTGCCTGGTGCGCAGTCGGGTGAGTACTAGTAGTACTACTTTGATGTGTCGCGTCAACTCGCAGAAGTATGCAACACTTCCTTAACAAACAAACATATAAGCATCTTATATTTAGGTTTATTTCTTACCCAAAAGATCTTATATCCAACAGACACAAAATATCCCTTGGACTATTGGGAATTACTTCAACTGCTGATGTGATGTTGAAGTACTTGCTGCATCGCCACCAAAATCAACCATCTCTTAAGGTAAAGTAGACCAAACTAAACCCTACATTAGCATATTACTATGATAACTAGAAGGCATTGTGGAATCATTTAGGAGGTGAGCTTGTCAATCCGAATGAGGAGGGATACCATCCTTGACGACCCATCACCGGCCAGCAGCTTGGGCAGCACTATCAAGAAGGTCAGCTCCTCCACGGCGACGGCGCCGGGCTCCTTGCTGCTTGTCACCTTGATTTCCACCTTGACAGCATCGGGGCACCCCCACCGGCCCGTTCGCCCACACCTTGGCCGCGTAGTGCGACGGTGGGGACACCCCCGCTCTGATGCAGATGACTGACACGGCGATAGGCACGCCGATGCCGAGCGCGCCGCCGACCACAAAAAACGCGCGGCCGTCCTCCTCCGCGAACAGCAATCGCCACGACACCAACACTGGCACCTGCAGCTGGAGCACCTTGCCATACTGGATCCTATGCATGGGCATGGGGTGCACGATGATGAGGTGGTTGGGGAGCGCCGGTGGCGGGCCTTCGTAGCCACAGCCGGGCACGGGGCACTTGGACGGCGCAAGTGGACACGCGCTCTGGTGATCGTGGAGCTTGTGGTAAGTTACGTAGAGCCCACAACCTTCATGCGGGCACTCCACCCTCGCCGAGGCGAGGACGGCATCCATTGCCGTGTTGCGCACGTCGATGCCGCCGCTGCGCTCGCACTTCTGGCACTACCGCTAGTTCCCGGGCCGCTCGCCGCGGCAGTCCGCGCAGGCCAGGTGCCCTCCCTTGCACTGCACGAATCAATCAAACACCACATCAATCAAGAAAACTGCGCCTTGCTCGATCAGCCAAATGGACGAGATGTATTCGAACCTCATACACCGGAGGCTTCAAGGGGCAGAGGCAGAAGGGGCAGTGGAGCATGGTGAGGTCCATAAAGACGTCCATCGTCGGGTCCTGTTCCGTCGGCATGATCTCGCTCTCCTCGTGCACCACCATCTCTCGCTTTAGGGCCGGGGCATTATTAGAAAGTTTTTCCATCACATGTTCATACTTCAAGGTGCATTAAATCAACACATGAAAGGATCAAAAGGAAACTCACGGCATGCATGCATGCATTGTAATTTATGCATCGGTAAACACAACTTCTTGAGAAAATCGAGTGTACTGCTTTGATGTGTCGCATCAACTCGTACAACAAGGAGAACCTTGATTACTACACCCTCTCCCTCGCCCATGTACGAGGAGAAGCTTTTGCTTACAACACACTCTCCCTCCCCCACGCTGTGGACATGTAGCAATTCATTCGGTGTCAGATTGCCAGAAGCATATACTAGTATTATTATAGTAGTACGACTTCCCGAAGAGGTGAAGAGCCAAGCGCAACTCGAATGTGGCAGTTGTGAATGCTCACGTGGCAGTCTCTCATGTGTAGGGGAGGGGCGTGGTGTGGTAGTTTTGTAAAATGCCATGGCATTTGTTTTTTTTATTGCTGTTTGCGTCCAATAGGTGCCACCGTCGGATGTAGATCTTACGGTTATTGTGGCGATCGCTAGTTATAGGCTCGTGGCGAACTGTTGACTAGTCTCTTTTTGACACGCATTTACATTGATACGGCTTGAATGCCAACGAGGAGAGGGTAGCGGTTCCCGAAACATTGAACGATCAATGATGCATCCTCATTCAATTTTCCACAATGTAGTGCGCCTACGCTTCCCGAGATCTTTAACCAACGAGACCGACTGCGGCAGGAGCAAAAATTATACTACTACTAGTAACGTACACACTATCCTAGACTATGTTACTACCTCCATAGTGGGTAGTAGTAATAACATATGTGTACTGTCATGCAAAGCTTCATTTATTAGGTTATAGACTCATTTTGTGTTGGTATGTGTGATGTTACTCATAGAATGTGAGTAACTAGCTAAGTTACTCAATTTACCTCTCTCCTCATTAACTCATTGCCACATAGGCAAATTTGCTGAGTTGGACCCGATGTTACTCTTGAAGTTACTCCCACTGTGACCAGTCGTATAGTTTTTGCTCCCACCGCAGTCGGTCTCGTTAGTTAAATTTATGGTCAAACTTAGATCTCGGGTAGGGCGGGTGCACTACATTGTGGAATAGAGGGAAGCATGCAAAGGGAATTAATTGGAGAAGCAGAATGGAGCCAGCATGATATGAATGCAACGCAGTTTACACTCTCATATAAGGCGCCCCTCCACTCCAATCCATCAACCGAATCATACGCACCTACTAGTACTACGCACCTAGTCTGCGCAACACTGCTCACTCCAATCCAAGACCAAGTGACGAGGAACCACAACCATCCATGGTGGCGATGGACGCGAGCTACAGGCGGCTGTGCCAGATGATCCACGACGCTGGCCTGCGGCCCGGCACCGAGTAGCGTCTCCAGACGATGCTGGCGACCGCCAGCATCATAGCCCTCGGCAACAACGGCTTCGCCTCTCACATGGGCGAGATGATGGTCCGCTCCATCTGCAAGTTCACCGCCATCAAAAAGCGTGTGGACGACCTTGCCGTACTCCTCCAGCCTGCGCACCCAGGCTCCTCGTTGCCTGCCACCCTCATCGGCCTCCATGGTGACAACCTCTTTCACGCACTGGTGGCCCTATAGCTGCCCGATGTCGCAACGAAGAATGTCCACCTCGAGGCCGCGCTCGCCACACAGCGCCTCGCTGAGCAAGAAACCGTCAACCTACACAGCCATTTTGTATGAGGAAATCGTCTACATAGGCCACTACAGGGCCAGGGACGACGTTAAGACGTTGGCCTTCTTCAACCGGTTGGAAGCCTTGGACGCCATTGTTCAGAAGCACGTTGACCTCGCCATGAAAGCCGCTGCTCCTTAGCTGCCATTTGGTGGGCCGGCGCCTTGAGTCGAAGAGGAGGAGGTCGTCTATGGATGCATCTTTCTTCTTGCCTCCTGTAACCAGCACTGCATCGCGTACTGTATCGCATTATCATTCCAGTCGTAAATGACATGTGTGATCCCTTCCTCTCATTTGGCGTTAATTATATGTATCACTATCTTCGTCCTGGTTTATTGGTCACCTTCATGTTTTGTGCCAAATTTTGACTTCAGATTTAACTAACAATAAGTTAATGCATGTCACAAAAAACAATATCGTTGGAAACTACTCCCTCCTTTCCGGTTTATAGGGCTCAATTTCAAAATCTCTTCAACCAAGGTAGATGGTGAGTGGTGGAATAAATTTCATAGTTTGCATAAGTACTTAATTAGTACGCTCGTTTTCCTCAAAAAGTTATGTTTACCAATGCATTAATTACAACGCATGCATGCATGCATGACCACTAAATGTCCATGAACTTCTACATGCATTGGTGAGTTTTCTCTTGGTACTTGCATTAGGTGATTTAATGTACCTCAAAACCCTAAACCGGAAAGGTGGGAGTATGTTCAAATACGAATCCAACGATATATTTTTTGGTGACATGCATTAATATTTTGTTAGTTAATTCTATGGTCAAAATTTGGCACAAAGGGGACCAACAAACCAGGACGGAGGTAGTACTTACCTATTGCATCAACTTCATAATTTACGTATGATGCATGACCCAACCTACCAAACTATAGTATATATATGGGCGCAACAACCAAACTTATAAATTCAAAACTAAGCGTTATACGTCACAAGTTCAAAACGAGAAAGTGGAACAAGTACAACATGCCTGTCCCGTTCGCGTCGCACCCACACTGTCGTTCCGGCCCGCCGCTCAGCGCGCATTGGCTTGGCATATTATCACTGACATGTGGGCCCGATGTGAGAAAACCGACGATGCGACAAACTGGCAAACTCCCCCGCTTATTGCGCGGGAAAATCCCCGCCCTAGCATTTTTAATCATTGTTTATATCTATCTACCGTGCCAAGGAGCAGAACTAGAACCAAATGTTACATTTTCTACAAGTTCAAAAGGAAAATCCTGCCGCGTCGCGTGGCACCCCCACACAGTCAGGAGTACTAGGGTCGGTCCGGCACGCCGCTCAAGCTAGGGAACACGTGTTGTCTAGTATTTTCACTGTCATGTGGGACCGCAGTTGAGCAAACCGACTATCGGCAAATCCCCACCCTGCCCACTGCCCGTCGGCTGAGTTAGAATTAGAAGAGACAAGCGAGGAGGGAGAAGTGCTTGCTGTAGAACGGACGCCGTTGTCCGATGGGACTCGTGTTGATAGAGTAGGAGTACCCCGTACTTGTTTGTACTCGTACGTACTACGACCACTCGTTGGGTGCGTGTGACCTATACATGTTGTCACTTTGCAGCTACACTTCATAGTACTACCTCCGTCCGGGATTTTTAGTCCCGCAGACGAAAACTCGAAGACCAAGGCAGCTGCAGTTAACTGCATGCACGCATTTAGCTCTGCGGTAATTGGCCGGAGTATTAACTAATAGCGGTGATTCAATTGTTGTAGGCGCTTGCCCATAATTACTGCGAGCATGCACTGGCTGGCCTCTGCACGCATGCATGCACCTTCTTTGGCACCCAGGTCGCAGCCAATCAAACAGACGAAAGCATTATTGATTGTGCTTTGGAAAATACATCGTGGCCTAATATTTATGGACGTAGCTCAGGGGCTCAGGGGACCTAAAATCCTGGACGGAGGAAGTACATATTTTTTCACGCATTTTTCCTACTTGCTGAGATGTACTGCTCGGCTCCTCGGTCGTCGGAAATATTTCTACGTGCTTCCTTTCGCCGACATGTGGGACATAGAGCATCTGGGTCCACCTGCAAGCACTCGGGGCATCTCCAACGCTGAGCGCCAACCGGTAGGGACGAGTCCTCGGACAGTAATGCGGCAGCGGGCCATCCAACCATGCTAGTGTAAGAGTACATTTCAAACCAGATGAATTACATGCAAAGCCCCCGCAAAGGAATAAATAAATGAATTACTACATGCAAACCGGATGATTTTCATAGAAACCGGAGCACATTCATTACATTTTGGACATATTTCATTGGAAAAAAACGACCGGCCCTAAACCAGTCTAAGGGCCTCTTTGATTCCCAGGATACTGAAAATACAGGAATGGGGAAAGTATGGGAATGGAGTGCTAAATCCAATAGGATTAGCAAAGAGTGTTCAACGCCACAGGAAAAACAAAGAAATTGTAAAAAAAACGTTGGAGAGGAGTAGGAGTACTACTAGCTAAGCTGCGACGATTCTCTTGCTCCGCTGATGGCGATAAACCCAGAGGGGGAGGAGGAAGCAGTGGCGTGTTTTTACATGCTAAGGTTGGACTGTAGTACATTGTTTTTTATCGCCATATCGCCTGCTGGTTCACTGGGCTGCCATGTTTCACACTCCTCCGACATATACTAGTACTCCAATGCTAAACTAGAGTATACCGGATGGTTCTTTGCTCCTTATTACGTCATCGGCAACAATTATCCTTCCTTTCGCTAACATGTGGGACAGCCAGCATCCGGGTCGACGTGTCATGCACCAAATTAGAGTGGGGAACAGAAGGGGAGCCTCACCCGATCGTAGCGCCGCAGTAATAATGACTATAAATGAGCAGTCATATCACAAGGCCCCACCTTTCCTGCAGTAATGAGCTGACAAATCACACAGTCCCACTCTTCCAGCAATAAGTTGAATCCGCTACTCCCTCATCCTCCTCGCCTTTCTGTCAAACCGACTAGGCAAAACTGTCACGCGTACCACGCGGGAAAAGCCCCGCCCTCGACTTTTAAATATAATTTTGTATCGATGGATTGCGGCATGGAGCAAAACCAAAAGAAAAAGGTGGTACATGTACATAGCACGCCCGTCGCATTCGCGTCACATCCCCACGGTCGGTCCGGCACGCCGCTCACCGAATGGAACGCACGTCACATTACTACTACTACAGTACTAGAAAAGAGAGACGAGCGATGGTAACATACGGCTGAGTTAATTTTTTTTAGGTAGGCTGAGTTACTACTAAGTACTATAGTACAGTAGAAAGAGAGACGAGCGATAGTAACATACGGGCTGTAGATATGTTGACAAATCGAAATAAAAAGGTCGAGACACCGGCTATATAGTACTGTACAGTACCAATAAAATTCGAATCTATTTCGATATGAATACACATCTACTCTCCCACCCTAGGCAGCTAGGGCAACCTCCCCGCTCCATGCTTCATCGGTGATTCCATGGATTCGCCCCTCCCCTCTTCCCACCGCTTGGGCCACTGGTGGCAGGGAGGGGAATCCAGGTGCCTCCGCTCCAGTTAGTAGTTTACATTAGGGTTTTTTAGTCCACACACGCGCAACCCTCACTCGGATGGGGGCACTTCTCCTTCTCCTTTGTCTTTCGGTCTCCGATCCTCCTCGAGTTCGTCCGTCTAGACATAGTGGATGGAACATGAGCGTATTGTCGTGTGGCGAGATTAGGTGTCAAGTGCTTCGGATAATTACAAGGGTTCAACGATGATAAGGGTGTGTTTTGGTAGGGTGTATGAAGGGTGCACGAGAGCAAAAGTTCCGTTCTTGACCCACTTTTGGGTGTTTGGTACGGTGTATGAGAGCAAAAGTTCCCTTCTCGACCCACTTTTGGGTGTTTGGTAGAGTGTATGAAGGGTGCATGAGTCCACGCTAGCTTAACACAAATATACTAGGAGCATGCATGAAGAGGGATGCTGAGATGAGCATGCACAAAGAGGGAACAACTATGCTGAGATGAGAATGCAACCAAACACACAATACAGCTCTACGGCTTTGGTCCTTTTGGGCATCTGCACGAAGACTTCCCGTTTATCGTCAAAAAGGTCCAGCCGACTCCGGTAGGACAGTGGCGATATCGATCGACACATCTTGTATGAGTTTGTCTTTCGAGCTCTGATCCTTGTCGGGGCATAGTCGATGGAGCTCCAACGTAGATTCATGTCGTCTCCTTGGGGCGGTAAGGCTAGGGTTTCTTGTCGTGTGGCGAATTTTTTTGTTATATGAATTAGGTGCTTCACATTAATTACGACTACTATGGCTTTGGGTCGCCGCTCCTTAGGGGCAAGTGCACAAACACTTCCCAGCTGTCATCGACGAGGTCAGGCCGGCTCAGGTAGGATGGCGGCAACAGCGGTACGTCGGCGGCTCATTGTGACGGTAGTAGGTCTTTCGGTGGTCTCGGAATCTCGATGTAATTTTTATTATGTTTGAGATGCTTTGTAGTACTCATGGTGAACTTTTTATAATAGATCTGGTCATTTTCACAAAAGGGTTGCATATGTTGTAGTATGTTCAAAAGCAGAACAAAGATCGATGGCCCTTTACATTTTCTTTGCAAACGCTAAGATTGTGGCGCCCCCGGCCCGACCGTGCACTAATCATACACGCAAATGCACACGATCAAGCCTAAGGACTCACGGGAAGATATCACAACACAACTTTAAACACAAATAAAAGTCATACAAGCTTTATATTACAAGCCAGGGGCCTCGAGGGCTCAAATACAGAAGCTTCAGTCATACAAGCATCAGCGGAAGCATTAGCATCTGAGTACAGACATAAGTTAAACAAGTCTGCCTTAAGAAGGCTGAGCAAAACAATGACACTGGATCAAAAAGGCGCAGGCCTCTTGCCTGGGAGCCTCCTATCTACTCCTGGTCGTCGGTCTGCACGTAGTAGTAAGCTCCACCGGTAGGGTAGTAGTAGTCGTCGACACGGGCAGCTGGCTCCGGGGCTCCGTCATCTGGTCGCAGCAACCGGGTATGGGGAAAAAGGGGAAGCAAAGCAACCATGAGTACTCATCCAAAGTACTCGCAAGACTTACATCAGATCTATTCTATTTATGCATTGGTATCAAAGAGGAGGCTATATCTGTGGACTGGACTGCAGAAATGCCAGAATAGAGAGAGGGCCTAGCCTATCGAAGACTAGCAACTTGCAGCATCTTGTAGCATTAGAAGAGTGTAGATTAGTACATAAGTATAGTAGTAGCAACGCCCAGAGATCCTTCCTCGACTCCCTGCGAGAAAGCGATCCCGGAGCCAACATATTAAACAACTTATGTATCTAGTTCTAGTTGTAGAAGATCGGGATATTTTCCGAGCGTCCTGTTACCGTGGACACGGCTATTCGAATAGATATACTTCCCTGCAGGGGTGCACCAACTTACCCAACATGCCCGATTAACTCTGGCCGGACACACTTACTCGGTCCATGCCCGGCCTCGGCTGATCGACACGTCGTAGCCCTACCTAGGATCAACAGAGAGGCCAGCACGCCGGTCTACATCCTAAGCACTCAGGGGTCTTGGGCCCATCACTCTTTGCACTCCTGCACGTTGCAAACACGGCCGGTGAGCAGACCTAGCCCCCTTCATACAAGCGCAGGCTTTCCCAGTCCAACCCGGCGCGCGCCGCTCAACTGCTGACATCTGGAGAGCTTCGGCTGATACATACAACGCCGAGTGCCCATACTATTCCCGCGTGGTGGTTAGTGCAAAAAGGCCAGAGGCCTACTCAGATCACATATCCTAACCCATTAGTGTGTTGGGAGCTCGCGGAAACGAGCAGCGATCCATGATCTATGGTCCCGTCACCCCATCTCGTGGACTTACGGCAAGGGCTAGGAATGCCCGGCCGTGCCATGCAATTATCTTGCGGGTACCCTCATGGTCAACCCGACTCCACATCTCTCGCGGGTACCCCTCGGGGTCTACCCATCTTCCACAAGTTTCTGAAGTAAAGTCAAAGTAACCGTGTGTCCAAAACATCAAGGAGGAATCCGAGGAATTACCCTCGTTGGATTCCCACTCGACGTGTCCGTCAAGGTGAACTCGGAGGAATCACCCTCGATGGGTTCACACTTGAGGGGTTGCACGACAGAGGCTTCATCGGAGGTGGTGAAAGAGGAATCACCCTCTGTACCCCACAACCGACTAGTTATACTACAGAGGCAACATCAGGAGTGAGATAAGAGGTATCACCCTCGGCACTCGATGGTAACCCTACAGAGTCGTACAACTTGGGGGGTGTGCGGTGATGTGCTGGTCTCAGCCCATCGATCACATAGATCGGGGCACTGGTAACAAAGCGGGGCAACTAGGACAGGGATGAGGGGCCACAGATGGTTCACTAACCAACCTATACTAAGCATTTAGGATAGCAAGTAAGGTATCAATAACAGTTACAAAAATAGGCTATGCATCAGAATAGGTAATAACGGGACAACAATTGTAACAATTCTAATGCAAGCATGAGAGAGAAAGAATAGGTGATATAGGCATGTTCAAGGGGGGGTTTGCTTGCCTGGAAGCTCTGTGGCAAAAGAGGGGTCGTCGGTGGAGTAGCAGTCCTCAGGGGCAGCGTCGGCCTTGGGATCTACCAGAGAGAAGAGGGGGAAGAAACAATAAATAAAAGCAAACAATGCAACACAGATGCATGGCATGGCAATATGCAGTGCTGGGGGTGACCTAATGCAATGCTACACGTTGCAGGCGGAGCGGGAAAATATCTGGGGATATTTTCTCGGCCTTAGACAGTTTTCCGGACAGTTGAAACGGAGGGGAAGGTGCCAAGTTTGCGGTGTTGTGGGCATGTGATAGCTACACTGAGGGTATATTCGGATTCGTCTCGTTTTTCTGATCAACTTTCATGTAGAAAACTTTTCGATCCGAGCTACGGTTTATTTTCTACGATTTTTCAAAGTTTTAAACAATTTATGAAAATCCTTGAATTAAATCTAATTCGAAAATACCAGAAAAATACTTTATTGCGTCAGCATTAAGTCAGCATGATGTCAGCAGTCAACACTAGCTGGTCCAGGTCAAACCTGACCGCTGGGTCCCACATGTCAGTGGCACAGTTGACTAACAGAGGTTAAATTTAAGTAATTAGGTTAATTAGCTAGTGGGCCCCATTTGTCAGTGACTAACTAAATTAACAGATTAGTTTATTTTTAAAACCGGTTAATTAAGCGCGTGGGGCCCAGTGGTCAGTGGCACAGGGCTGCCCAGTCAGCACGTTGACTGGGTCAACCCAGTCAACTGGGCCCCTGGGGCCCACAGGCAGTGACCCAGGGGTGGACCCCAGCCATACCACGTCGGCGGTGGCCGGCGACCTCCAAACACGGCGGAGGGCCACGGGAGGCATCGGAAAACGGCTACGGTGAGCCATTTAGCGCACGCGAGGGCGCGTTCGAACGGGGAGACGACGCCGCGTCGATCTGTGGCGGTGGCGCGTCCAGAGATGGCTGGAAACGACGACGGCGAGCAGCGCAGCGGACGCCGGCGTACGAGTGTGGTCGGGTTCATCGCTACGGTGCACGTGGAGGGGTGTGCGTGCGCGCATTGGGCTCCTGGGAACCCCAGGAGCACGATGCGGTGCTCGGCCGCGCGTGACAGCGGCTATGGCCACGGTGGCGAGCTCGTCGGCGGCAACGCGTCCGGCCACGGCGGATGAGCTAGCTAGGGGGCGCGCGAGAGCAAACAGAGAGGGGGAGAAGGGAGAGAAGCTCACCGGGTGGCACCACGGTGGCCGTTGGTGGCTTAGGAGCTGCAGATGGCGCCGGAATCGGAGAAGATCGCCGGCGACCGAAACGAGGAAGACGATGGCGATCTCGCAATGTAGGGGTCCCGAGCTCGAGGCGGTGGCCGTAGTCGATGTAGCGGAACACGGCGGAGTGGCTGGACAGCTCGAAACGGCGAGGGGAGGCCGGTGGCCACGGTGGCGAGGCAGCGTGGCGACGGCGGCGCACTGGTGAGCTCCAATGCGAGCGGGAGAGGGCGAGAGAGGAGGGGGCGAATGGATGAGGGCGGTGACGGGGCCGAGGTCGTCGGCCTTATCCTCTCCCCGACGTTGTAGCATCGCCGTGTCGTCCCCTGGCCGGCGAGCGCGCACGCGGCCACGGCCAGGTCAACACGGGGAGGAGAGAGGCGGGAGGTGGGAGAGAGAGAGCGGTTGGGCTGGGCCGGTGCCACTGTGCACTTAGGCCCAGTTGTTTTAGGCCTTTCCAATTTCTTTTCTGTTTTTCTATTACAGAAAGGATTTGCAAATAATTTGAGCTGCCAAATGCTTTTTGTAAAATGTGAAACTTGCCCACAAAATTACATTGCATTATTCTACACTGCCACAAAAAGTTTGGGAGAGATTTGAATCCATTTGAATTTTTCATAAATGAAATGGCATTTAAATTGCTGTTTTTGCACTGTTTTAAATGCTCTAGCCCATTTTAGCAAATAGGTGATGTTGTTTTCCTGAACAAGAATTTGTTTTGGAATATTTGCTAAATGATGAACTATTTTTCAGCAATTTTTTAGCAACTTCAAATTTCACTTATGATTTGAGTTGAATTCAGTGGTGGAATTTGAAAAGAGATATTAATCCAATGTGACAAGCATTGCCAATCACAGTGACTTAGCATAATCAATATGGATCACTGTTGCTCATTACTCAGGGGTGTTACGAAGATCATGAGTTCAAACATTTGATTCCACTTTATGTTGAAAACAAATACAGTTCAAGTTATAGCTAGCGATTCGGAATGTAAACCGTGCATGTGTTTATACGTATATCAAACAAAATGTATGGTATTCCCCCATTTAGATGGGAACTGCAACAGCCACGCATTACAGCAACTTCAAAGTACTGAGTCCATTGATGCAGTATGGTCAAACGGTACCATCGATATCTCAAAGCCAAAAGAGTTCCAGCTTGTTTGTTCTCTCTCTATATATATTCACCCGTGTGGTTGTTCAATGAATGGAAGGCCGGGGTCCACAAGTGAACAATACTACTAGTACTCCTAGACGCCGTGGAGTTTATTCACTGTAGCACGTTACATAGAGAGTTTCTTTTCTTTAATGTCACGTACACAAATTGAATCGATTGTTGTGGAGAGAAAAAGAAAATCACTCCACTATATATATGGGTAGGAGCCTGAGCGCTTGCTTTACTAGGGTTGCTCTCTCCACTCTCTCACCCTCTCCAGATCTAAACAAGACAGCGGTGGCCACACTCTCTCTCTGCTCACCGCTGGTCACAGATACGTCCGGATCCTCTCGGATGGGGTAGGGGAGTAGGTGCATCGTTTACGCGGTCATCAGCGGCTCGGGAGGAGACCCACAGCTGGGCGTGTCCCAATCGGCTACCCGTGCCGTTCTCTCCGACACAGCGCCGGCTTGGGAGGGCCTCCGACCCCTTCTTCCTCCATGCCGTATTGTGGCCAGATCCGGCCTCCGGCCGCCCTCCTAGCCACATCCCGACGACCCTCAGGTAAAACTTCCTTCGAAAATGGCCTTGCTCCACTGCCCCAGCTCCCCACGTGGCTGCATGTGGATCTTTTTCTACTTCCATCAGCTGTTCCAAAGCCACCTTAATTTTTACTATTATTAGAGGTAAGCTACTTCATGCAGTCGAATCTAGGACTTGGTTCAAACAGGGAATAAAGGGGGAAAGGTGTAGCATGAATCTAGGACTTGATTCAAAGAGGAAATAGAAGGGGGGGAAGTTGTAGAGACTGGCTACCCAACCGGTCTCTTGGTTCAAAAGGGAAATAAAGGGAAAACGCAGTACAAACTGGATAAGGAACATATCTATTATTGGTGGAAGAAGGAAAGAAAGTGGCAGCTGGGGGACAAGTCAATAGAGTATGTCCAGGATTAGATTTGCTGTCCTCACGTAGTAAAAGGTGCCTAACAAGTACTAAATTTGGGACCATCCCAGATCTTGGTTGGATGTTTGTTGCTCAGGGCAACAAACTCAACCTCACCACATTATGCCTCCTTGCAGGTACATGGTGCTGATGCGTCCACTGTCTGCATGCCATTGTACCAACTTTTTGCTATTGTTAATGTAATGGCGCTTGTAAAATGAAGCAATCGCACTGTTAAAGTAAGGACATGTCTAACCAATGTTGTTGTTAATCTAATGCCTCCAGTAATATGATGCAATTAAACTGTTTTACAAATGCTACTCTCCTGCTAGATTTCCCATTATGATAAGTAAGTTGCTTCTTTACGCTGGTGAATGTCCTGGTGTCCCCACTGTCCCATGCACTTATACCAACTATTTAGTTGATGTTAATCAAATGTAGCTGGTAAAACGAAGCAATGCCACCATTAATGTAATGGCATATTTGACCGATGTCATTGTTGATCATAATGCTTCGAGTAATATGAAGCAATGCTGCCATTTTAAAATTTCTACTGTCCTTGCATGATTGCCATGAAGATAGATGCTTCTTTTCATTTCGTGCATGTTTCATATCTTGTTATTGACCAGTAACTGTTTTCTTTCTATCTTTTTGTGCAGATAGGGATATCCATTTCACCTCGTTGCTATTGTGATCTTTTGGTGAACTGCACAAAACACTTTGTTTTTTTTAAAGAGTGTCTTGTGCAGTTCTAGTAAAATATCACATGGGCAATGTCTCTCGATTTTAGTGGAACTGCACAAAGGGTGATTGGAGTTCCTAACCTCTTCGTCTAACTCTGCCGGTAATCTTGTGCAACAGTTTATTAACCTTTGAAGAATAGCCGTCACCGTCACCACAATGGCACTTGATTTTAGTGAAACTGCACAAAAGGATAAGCAAATTATAGTTGCACCTTCCATGAGCATGACAGCCAACCTTGACATTGCTCAATTTTAGTGCAACTAATGAAGGAGAAGTTGCCAGCTCATGGGACCAAGTACATCTTGCTAGCTGCATGATGCAAACATTGCTTCATTTTAGGTGAACTGCACAAAAAGGTCACATGAATTGAATCATCCATGTTGGTGACTGGTGTCAACCCATCTACAATGGCGTTGACTACAGTTATGGTTCCCATGATCGGGTATGTTCCTTTTTGGTTGATTTTGACTCTTCATTCAGCTAGTGATCTTGTGCTACTATTTTTGCACTGCTATGAGAAAGCAATAATGATATTGTTTTTGCATCTTAATGTAATGCCACTGATAAAATGAAGTAATAATACAGTTATAATAGAGCTATTGTCTTAGCTATCATCTCATTTCCAATGTAGATAACTTGCTGAAGGCATATCCGGGAGAATTGAGTCCATTTGCACTGCATCAACCACATAGCATATGAACTAAACTAGCTGAGTCCATGAGGCGTACCCGTCGAGGTGGCACGGGCCCCTCTCTCCCTCGCAGCATGGCGAGCGCCATAATTTTAGTTGCACTGCACAAAAAAAGAGATTGGAATGACTCAAGGCCCCTCCTTCTACTGCCACACTGAAGTTGTTGATAGATGTCAATGAATCGCCATCATGGCAAGATACGGGGACCTGAAGAACAACTTGATCTCACAACGTCATCTCACACTGGTCAGTACTGTCCTTCATCCACATGATCGTGCTTTGTCATACTGTGCTAGCGTTGTATTTTTTTATATAAAGCTATTGTATCGCAATCTTTTTTCCCATTAAGAAAATAAAGTTGCTACAATTAGTGCCACTATTATAGTAATCATGTTTTTTCATTATTTGTGCAAACGGGAATACTCAGCTACAGATGTTGGGATGGTCAAAGCATTCGCCAAGTTCTTGGTGACCCACTTATGCAGATATTGGAAGTGTTAGTGCCACCAGCTATCCAGAAAATGTTCATCTGCCAATGTTTGACATGCGTGGCCATAAACGGGACTGGTTTCAATGTTTCAGCAAATCCTTGAATCAAATTGCTTACATGAAGCATCGATCGATTTTATTGATTTGTTAACATTCTCACAACGTTTTAGTTAAACAGTAACTATTGGCTCTGATCTGTGAATCATTGAGATGCGTAGACATCTTTGTTGTACTTATTATTTGAATCTTATGAGTTGGTTGTGAATCTTGCAAGATGTGAAACACGGCATGATGATGCAAAGGACAGAAACCCTAACAATCTGTTCAAACTTGGTAGTATTGTCTGTCTGAAAGCGCGGCAAATGAGCTGTTTGCGTGCGTCCTAAGAATAATAATTCTAATTGTTTTGCATGTTGATTTTATGGCACTGATAGAATGAGCCAATGCTTTGCTTGTTTTAAGAATAAAATTTAAGTAAAGCAACCACACTAACACTCGCTATTACAGTGCCAATGCCGACCCTCTCGTGAACGGACGTGTGGACGGAATAGGTTTCTCGGCTTCCACGCTAGTTTAATGGAGGCATTTGAATGGGTCGAGGGGGCGTGCAGCGGGCGAGGGAGGAGGGGGTAGTAACTGCTGCTGCCTGTACCCATTACGTTCACCGGCGATTGCAGTTCCCCAAGAGTGGAAAAATGAACTGCTGCATGTACCCATTACGTTCACCGGCGATTGCAGTTCCCCAAGATTGAAAAAACGAACTGTTGCTGCCGCCCCCCAGTACCCCACTACACACCGATCCCCAGTGTAAATAAGGAGCCCTCCGCGGTCCATATCTCCCCATCATCTTCATCTTCCCCCCTGCCCCCAATCCCCACAAAACGAGAACCGCCACAACAACTCTGCGTGAGAAGAGACTCCAATGGCGATCCGAGGGGTGAGCCTGCTGGATATGGACTCCAGCAAGGAGTTGACCTTTGAGTTCGCCGTTCAGATCCATGGCAGCACCAAGTTGAATGTGATGTATCCCAATGATCTGGACTCAGTGAAGCTCTGCGTCGCCAAGTTCAAGCAGTACCTACATGACGAGAAGCACAAGGTCGCGGGACTAGACCTTGTGCCCATCCATCTGTCTCCTGACAGGGACCAGCGGATCCCCGTCGCCCAGGTATGCGTGCGGGACGAGGTTCTAGTCTACCACTACTGTAGGGCCATCAAGGGTTCTGGAGCATTCGCCCATTTCATTGGCACTTCCGACTGCACCTTCGCTACGGTGGAGAGCAGGAAGAACGCCACTGTGCTTTACGATTTGGCCATCTGGTCCAAGAAGCTCGTCGACATCTAGAAGAAATACGATTTGGCAACGGGCAAGAGGAGGACTCCGTGGTTGACCTCGCCGTGGCCATCATCGACCCTTGCTATGCCAACATGAAAGAAGACGTGGATACGAAGGACCTGAACACGTGGGAGGTACCTCAGAATCTAGCCTACATCACCTACGCGGCCAAGGACGCATACGCATGCTACGACATGTATAGGCGGATCTTGGACATGAGGGCGTGTCTGTTTCCCGTGACCGAGGAGTACATGGACAGCCACAACGTCATGATCAAGCATGCCAGGAAGATCTAGATGGTGTAGTTTGTCTATTTAAGCACATTTATCATCTGAGTGTTTCATGCATTAGCTCATGTGTCATAATTATCTGTTTTATCCGTAATATTTCATCTAAGAACCCATGAACCTGTTTGCTTTTTTTCTGAGTGGCTATGAATATGTTTGCTTATGTATGTAATAAGAGTACTAGTTCACAGGGCTGCCGTGTTTCCTTTTTTTTTTGAGGTCGAGTAGGTATCAACTGGGTTGTGGCTGCCCACCCCAGGTTTCTTTTCTTAGGACATCTGTGGCCCACAACATGCTTATGGGGATCCAGCAGTTGTATCATTTTTTTGTGCATTTTTTAAGTCTGAGTGCGGTTTTCTGTAGGTTGCACAATCATTTATTTTGCCTAGATTATCAGATAACTTCACTCAGGGTGGTCTTCTTTGATCACGAACGACGAGAACAAGTTAAGTTTGATACCTCTTCCGTTAGTCCTTCTGGCAGCCATTAGATTGAAATCCAACGGCTGGTGTGATTTGAATCCCCTTCCTCCCAACATATTCCCCTTCTCAGGTGGACCCAGCAGGTCTCGTACACAGACATCTGGGACCAACCACCTATCCATTTGTATTTTTGTTTGTTCAATCTTTCGTCCTCTCCCTACAGCGGCTGGCGGCACTGCCACGCACGCCTCGACGACCCATCCTAGCCTATGCATGGCGCTGGCCAGGCCATCCCTCTACTCCCCCACATCTCCTTTTATTCTCTGGCGGCGGCAGCTCCACCAGCCCACCCTGCACCCGAACCAGTCAACCCTCGTACTCCCCTCCGCCTGCGTCTTCCCCGGCTCCGGTTCGTTCCGGTCCGAGGTCTCGACGTCGTCCTCCACCATGGTGCTCTCGCCGCGGCGCTGCCGTCTGTCGTTCTCAACATGGTCAATAAACGAGAGGAATCGGGAGATGACTGTACGTGGAGAGGCTCATAGTCCGAGCCCACCAGGTCCATGGCCGTACGCAAACAAGTGCCTCCTTATATATTGCAAAAATGCTTCCTCCTTATGGTATGTTGACGTGTGGGGCCCACGAGATTGTCAACGTAGTCAAGGTGGCTGTCATCCGGGACCTAGCAAGTAATCTTTTTTTTCCCGAGGTCAAACAAGTAACAACTGGGCTGTGGCCTGCCCCGCCTAGGTTTTGTTGTTTAACATGCGCAGCCCATGACATGCTGACACAGTTGATCCAGCAGGTTTCAACTTTTTTTGAGGTCCAGCAGGTATCAATCGGCCTCTGGGCCTCCCAGCCTAGCTTGTTTTATAACATCAGCATCCCAACTTATGTTTATTTCTTGAAGACAACTCACATCTCAGTTCTAGTTTTCTATACTGCTAAAAAAAGTTCTATTTTTCTATAAGAATGCCAAACTCAAATTATGTTTTCCCTTCTATAATAGTATATATATTTATATTTTATTTTATTACATATACTCCGTACATATATTGGAAGAACATAAGGTTCCCGTTTGACCTGTCCTTCATCCAACCTTTGTATAGACCTTCCCACTTCCTTTATTTTTGTTTTTTATTAATCCTATCTCTGATTTTTCTCCCACAGGTTTTACCTAAAACCAACTCAATTGTCCCACGTCTAGCCTAAAAAAATAATACCCCACATCTTATTAACTCTTCAAAATAAATAATATTTTATTTGGTAAATCTATAAGTTCTTACCAAATTATTATTATTATTTAACAATAAGTTGGCAAGTTAATTCCTGGTGATTGCGTACATAAGCTTGCTAAGATTTTACGGACCAATGCAGTAATAGACATGCAATCACATGTTTATGCTCCGCAAATTATGTAGTTTTATAATAAAATGCCCAGCACCAGTTTATGTTTTTATAACATTTCTTCGACCTGCCCAAAATGATATTTTCACCCAGCCCAGCAAAACCGTGTATTTTGAAAAATAATACAAATAGGCTGTAAATGCTAACAAAATATATAAATGGGCTGCATAGACGCTACATTATTGTTTCACCCAGCCCACCAAATGGATTGGCTGACATGTGGACCAATAGGTCGAAGCCTACGCAAGGCGTTGCCAACTTAGTCAAAAAAAGTTTTTGACAGCCTTATCTGTTGGATGTACATCCAACGGCCAGCATTCTTCTTCAATCTCTTGTTTTATTCCTCCAGCGCTGGTGGGACCGCCTACTCTAGCCTCCGGCGTCCAGCAGCGCTGCTTCGCGCGCTTCGCTGCGAAACACTACCCCACCGATGGCCAGGCCATCCCTCCACTCCTCCGCACCTCCTGTTATTCTCCGCCGAGTGTAGCCCCACCCCGCACCCGAACCAGTCAAGTCTCGCACTCATCTCCGTTTGCGACTCAACTGCCGCGTCTTCCCCATCTCCGGGTCATTCCCGTCTGGGGCGGTGGGGCCTCGCCGTCGTCCACTGCCTTGGTGCGCTTGGCGCAGCGTGTTCAACATGGTCAACAAATGAGAGTCATCGGAAGATGACTGTACGTGGAGAGGCTGACAGCTGCGACCCACGAGGTCCATGGTCACACGCAAGGAAAGTGCCTCCTTATTACGCGGAAAAAAAGTTTCCTCCCCCTGATAGCTGTGACTCACCAGCTACATCTTCGCACGCAAGGAAGTGCCTCGTTATTACGCGCAAAAAAATGACTCCTCCCCCTGACATCCGGGACCCACCAGCTACATCCTCGCACGCAAGGAAGCACCTCCTTATTACGCAAAAAATAAATGATTCCTCCCCCTGATAGCTGGGACCCACCAGCTATATCTTCGCACAGAAGGAAGTTCCTCCTTATTACGCGAAAAAAACGATTCGTCCCCATGACAACTGAGACCCACCAGATTTGGAGGCTGACTTGTGGGCCTACTAAGTTGACGCGTACGCAGGGCTTTGTCAACTTAGTCAACAAACAATTCTAGCAGCAGTGACCATTGGATGCTCATCCAACGGCCGTGCAGCTTCTTCAATCTCTGATCTTCTTGCTCCAGCCGCCCAAACCAGCGCCGGCGGGACCGCCTGCTCCTGCCTTCCATGGCCGGCTGTGCTGCCGCGCAGACCTCACTGCCCCACCCAACTCCCACTGCTGGCCAGGCCTTCCCTCTACGCACCCACATCCCCTGTTATTCTCCGGCAACGGCGGCTTCAGACCGCAGCCGAACCAGTCAACCCTTGTACTCCCCTCTGCGTGGGCATCCACTGCCGCGTCTTCCCTGGCTCTACGTTGTTCCCTTCCTAGGCCTCGCCGTCGTCCACCGCCTTGGTACTCTCGGCGCGGCGTAGTCAACGTGGTCAATGAACGACAGCCATCGGAAGAGGACTGTACGCGGTGAGGCTGACAGCTAGACCCACCAGCTACATCTTCGCACGCAAGGAAGTGCCTCCTTATTACGCGGGGAAAAATTATCCATCCCCCTGACAGCTGGGACCCACCTGCTATATCTTCGCAAGCTAGGAAGTGCCTCCTTATCCTCCCTGATAGCTAGGACCCACCCGGTTGAAGCGTACGTAGCGTTGTCTGTCTGGTCGCGAACATGTACGTACATACTGGTCGATCGGTCTCTCTGCAACGATGAACCGTGGGCATGTAAGGAGCGGCATGTGTCGTAGTAGAGCCCCCGACGTAGCAGTTCAGGCAGCCCCATCTAAATCATGTACACATACGTACATCCACGCTGCAAAAAATACGGGCACGTACGTACATACGGGCGGGGTCTCAAACGCATACTCATGCATACATACGGCCAGGGCTCGTGTACATGGAGAGGCGACGGTCGGAGTATGCGGCAACGGCCTCCTGTTCATCGGCAGCCAACCGGCTGGGTCGGAATGGAGGAAACAGCGTCGTGTTCATCAAGAGGCAACTGACTCGGTCGGAATGAGTCTTGCTCATTGGGAGCCCACCGGCTTGGATGGAACAGCCGAAACTAGGTCCTGTTCATCGACTCGGGTTCTGGCGTACCGCAAAATGGAGGAAATGGCCTTCTGTTCGATCGCCTACGGTTGAAACGGGGTCTTGTTCATCGACTGGGAATCTGGCGTACCGCAAAACGGATGAAATAGACTTCTGTTCAACCGCCTACAGTCGAAACGGGGTCCTGTTGATCGGGAGGGGTCTGGCGTACCGCAAAATGGAGGAAACAAACTTCTCCCCAACTGCCTACGGTCGAAACGGAGTCCTGTTCATCGGGAGGGGTGTGGCGTACCTCAAAACGGGACTCCATGGGCTACTGTTCATCCACCGTCGACTTCCTCCAGCCTCCACCGGCTATTGTTCATCCAGCCTCTCCTGTTCATCCATCCTCCATCGGCTAGTATTCATCCAGCCTCCACGGGGTCCTGTTCATCCATCCCCAACCAGTTGGGGTATGGCGTACCGCGGCACGGCCTCCTCGGGGTCCTGTTCATCCAGCACCAACCGCCTACATGGCCGGGGACTTGTTCATCCAACCCCCACCAGCTGGGGTGGGGCGTACAAGCGGGCGGCAGCAGCGGGAATTGTTCATCCACAGCCAACCAATCGGCTCAATCGATGCGTCTCGACTCGTGTCTACGTGTATCGCGCGCGCGGCAGCAATGGGCACTATTCATCGAGAGGCAACCCAACCGGCTACGTCTCGCACACGGGGGCTCGATGCAACGCATCGATCAATCGGCTTCATTAAGCAGCATGCAGCAGCGATCGATGGCTCGAGTTCAGTTAGCAGCCAAGGAATCGCTCGGGTTCAGTTAGCAGCGAAGGAATCACTTGGTTCAGTTAGCAGAGAAGGGATCGATCGATTGTCTTTAGTACGTAGTGGGATCGATCGCTCGTCTTCAGTACGTAGCTGGCTAGTGTGATCGCTCGGGTTCAGTAAGAGAACGCCTCGCTCGGGTTCAGTTAGAGAACGCCTCGCACACATGCATGTATGAGAGAAACATGCAAACCACACTGCATCGCTCGGCCCCGACCACCCACCGTAACTGGGAACTCCCCGGAAATTTCCTTGCCCTCACTTCTACCATGATTTTTTACGTCATGGACGGCCCAAAGAATGTCATGTGTGTGCTTCTCCGGCCCGCCCAGGATGAAAAGCCCATTTTCTGTCATAATTTTTTGTCATAGAAGTAGGAGCCTACCACATCTATGATGATACGTGTTTTTCTCACAATTATTGTCATAGAAGTGTCACAACCATGACAGAAAAAGTTTTCGTTCGGGCCATAATGTCACGGATGTGTCTTTTTTTTGTAGTGTTGGGGTATGTGGATCATAACACATAATAGGTGCATACACCTTGCAAGATAGGATCAAGAACACAAATATATTAATGAAAACATAAAGGGTTCAGATCTGAAATCATGGCACTCGGGCCCTAGTGACAAGCATTAAGCATAGCAAAGTCATAGCAACATCAATCTCAGAACATAGTGGATACTGGGGATCAAGCCCTAACAAAACTGACTCGATTACATGATAAATCTCATCTAACCCATCACCGTCCAGCAAGCCTATGAAGAAATTACTCACACACGGTGGTGAGCATCATGAAATTGATGATGGAGGATGGTTGATGATGACGACGGCGTTGAATCCCCCTCTCCGGAGCCCCAAACGGACTCCAGATCAGCCCTCCCGATGAAGAACAAGAGGTGGCGGCGGCTCCGTATCGTAAAACGCAATGATTCTTTCCCTCTGATTTTTCTCTCCACGAATAGGTATATATAGCGTTGGAATTAGGTCAATTGGAGTTTCCAGGGGCCCACAAGCCTGGAGGGCACGCCCTGGGGGGTGGGCGCGCCCCCTGGGCTTGTGGCGCCTGGGTGGCCCCCCTCTGGTAATTCTCTTCGCCAATATTTTATATATATTCTGAAAATATTCTTCGTAAATTTTCAGGTCCATCCGAGAACTTTTAATTCTGCACAAAAATAACCCCAAGGCAATTCTGCTAAAAACAGCGTCAGTCTGGGTTAGTTCCATTCAAATCATGCAAATTAGAGTCCAAAACCAGAGCAAAAGTGTTTGGAAAAGTAGATACGTTTGGGATGTATCACCAAACTATTGTCACTTTGGGGTCTACAGATCAGAACAATAACAAGTGCATATAACTAGCAGATAGGATCAAGAACTCAAATATATTCATGAAAACATAGAGGGTTCAGATCTGAAATCATGGCACTCGGGCCCTAGTGACAAGCATTAAGCATAGCAAAGTCATAGCAACATCAATCTCAGAACATAGTGGATACTAGGGATCAAGCCCTAACAAATTGACTCGATTAAATGACAAATCTCATCCAAGTCCATCACCGTCCAACAAGCCTATGGAGGAATTACTCACGCCCGGTGGTGAGCATCATGAAATTGTTGATGTAGAAGGGTTGATGATGACGACGGCGTCGAATCCCCCTCTCCGGAGACCTGAACGGACTCCAGATCAGCCCTCCCGATGAAGAACAGGAGGTGGCGGCGGCTCCATATCGTGAAACGCAATGAAACTTTCTCTCTGATTTTTTTCTCCGCAAGACGGTACTGATAGAGTTCGAATTAGGGCAAACAGAGGTCTGTGGGACCCACAAGCTCACAGGGCGCGCCCTAGGGGGGTGGGCGCGCCCCCTGGGCTTGTGGCTCCTTGGTGGACCCCTCTAGTTGATCTTTTCGACAATATTTTTTATATATTCTGAAAATATTCTCCGTAAATTTTTAGCTCAATCTAAGAACTTTTATTTCTGCACAAAAACAACACCATGGTAGTTCTGCTGAAAACAGCGTCAGTCCAGGTTAGTTTCATTCAAATCATGCAAATTAGAGTCCAAAACAAGAGCAAAAGTGTTTGGAAAAGTAGATACGTTTGGGACGTATCAATTACCCCAATGTCACCACGGGAATCTGTAAGTTGATTACCAAAACATATTTCACGCGATATCAATAAATTACCCCATTGTCACCACGGGAATCCTCAAGCAAGACATACATCAAGTGATCTCAAATCTAAAGTATTCAATCCAACGTACGAAACTTCAAAGAGCAAGACTCAATTCATCCAACAAAGATAGAGAGGAAGAACTTTGTATGATCCAACTATATTAACAAAGCTCATGATACATCAAGATCGTGCCAAATCTAGAACATGAGAGAGAGAGAGATCAAACACATATCTACTAGTACATACCCTCAGCCCCGGGGGTGAACTACTCCCTCCTTGTCATGGAGGCAGCGCGGATGATGAAGATGGCCTCCGGTGATGACTTCCCCCTCCGGCAGGGTGCCAGAAAAGGCCTCCAGATGAGATCTCTTCGGAACAGAGGCTTGCGGCGGCGGAAAAAACTCATCTAGGTTAACTTTCGGGGGCTTATGTATTTATAGGAATTTGCAGCGTTGGAATCACGCCAGGGGGAGTCCCGAGGGGCCCACAAGCTCATCCCACGCGCCCTAGGGGGGAGGGCGCACCGTGTGAGCTTGTGGTGTCCTCGTGGATCTTCTGGTCCTTCGTCGAAGCTTCGGTGGTCTCTTATGTTCCAGAAAAATCACCATAAATTTTCATCGCGTTTGGACATCGTTTGGTATGGTTTTTCTGCGAAACAAAGAAATAGACAAAAACAGAAACTGGCACTAGGCACTAGATTAATAGGTTAGTTCATAAAAATCATATAAAAGTGCACCAAAACCATATAAAACTCATGTAAATATAGCATGAATACTTCATAAATTATAGATACATTGGAGACATATCAGCATCCCTAAGCTTAATTCATGCTCATCCTCGAGTAGGTGAATGATAAAAGAAAATAATTTATGAAGTGTGAATGCTAGAGTAGTGCATAAGTTTGATCAATGATAATTCTAATCACTTTTTCTAGCATCATTATATACCATAAACAACAGCTCGTTCTCATAAACTCATCATGATAAAATAGCAATCAATTCACATGTTATGGTTTAAACAATGCACTCTCATGAAACTAAAAAACATATGTTCTTAGTCACCAAACAATTACAAATCATATCATTTTCGGAAAAGTCTAAGTAAGAGCTCCACATACTCAATTATCATATAGTCTTCTATGATTGCTAGTACTCAAAGCATATTTTTAGAACAAACAGCATCCATCAGACACAGAGGAAGATAGGGGCTTAATGTTTCACCTCCCAACTTCATTATTGTAAGTGCATCTAGTGCCACCCCTTGTTGGTTTTGGAGTATTGAAGACAAACTTGGTTGAAGGGACTAATGTGTTTGTGAGATTTACAGGAGAACACAGGTAGAAGTCCCTATTGATTCGGTTTACCCATCAAAGATGACCCCTAAAAATGTATGAAGACATTGAAGACAATGGTGGTTCACGAAGACATTCATATTGAAGCTAATGGTTCACGACGACATTCACTTGAAGCCAATGGAACGCGAAGACTTAGTCTTTTGGTAGTTTCATTTTTTGCTTTCTTGAGTCATAGGAACTACCGTACTGTTAAGTGGGGTCGAGGTAAACGAAGTAAGAAACTGACGTGATGCTCAACCCAAATCCTATGTCTTCGAGCGAATACAAATGAGAGAAAACCTCTTCCAGAGTTGGTTGAGTCAGCTTTGCTTGGAGCCCAAGTAAAGCTGCCACGTGTGTTCAAATTCTGACCGTTGGACACGTGTCAGTTCCCAAATGACCCAGGGTCATTTCGGACATATCATGTCGGGTTGCCTCCTGGCTATAAATAGCCACCCCCTACAACCATAAATTGGTGGCTGCTCCGACTTAGTGCACGGCTTTTGTCATTTGAGAGCAACCCACCTTGAAGCCTTTGAGAGAGAATCCTTGAGAGGACAAAACCCAAAACACCCAGAGCCCAGAGTGATTGAGCATCACTGAAGACATTCTGTTCGGAGTGAATCGAAGACTTATTACACTTGAAGACTGTGATCTTCCAGCCGGTTAGGCGTCATGTTCTGAGCATCCAAGAGTCATTGTGGATTGCCGGTGAACAAAGTCTGTGAAGGTTTGGAAGTCTACCTTGAAGACTTACCAGAGTGATTGGGCGAGATCTGTGGGTCTTAGCTCAAGGGGAATAAGGTGAAGACGTGATCTTCTGAGTTCAATCTCAACCTCCCTAACCAGACGTACAACTGTCACAGCAGTTGGAACTGGTCAAACAAATCATTGTCTTCCCCGAGCTACTGGTTCTATCCTTTCACTTCCTTACTGTTTTGAACTGTGAAGCCTTTGCATGCTTGTCTGTGTTTGAAGATATTCCCTGAAGCCATTCATCTATTTGCCCATTTATCTTCATGCTTCCTGTGTTTATGTTCAATGCATGCATGTATGTATGATGTCTATGCCTGTCATATCTGTTCATCTTATTCATAGGCTTTGTTAGTTCTTACCTTGCTTCCGCTTACTTCGAAGACATTGCTTGTTTTCGAAGCCTTTCATAAAAAATGCCTATTCACCCCCCCTCTAGTCGATAACTAGCACTTTCAATTGGTATCAGAGCAAGGTGCTCCCTTGTTCTGTGTGATTCGGTTTCACCACCTGGAGTTTTAGCTATGTCGACTACAGGGATAATCAAGGTTTCCGATGCGTGCCCCGTCTTTGATGGCACTGACTATCCCTACTGGAAGATTATGATGTGCAAACATCTCAAGGGGATCAATTATGATCTATGGACTGTCACCGAGCAGGGCTTGACAGAGCTCTGCAAAAAGGCGTGTGCTAAAGACATTGACAGATTCACACAATTGGACGCTCGAGCAAAGTACATCATATGCTCTCATTTTTTCAAAGATCAGTTTACTCGTGTGTATCATATGGACTCCGCCAAACTGATCTGGGACAGGATCTCCGATGTCTATAAGGGCGCCTTCACTCGTCATGTTCCTTGGTTTGAGGAATTCAAGAATTCCCTCAACCCCGTGGATGTTGGCCCCATCACAAAAGCCTCCGGTCTTTGTCTAATGGCCAGGGGTGTCAAGGTACCTAAACATTCCTCTTTTTCTTCGAATGAAGATGAATTTGATGAGAACTTGACCCCCAGCTATTCCAAGGTTGCAAAAATTGTCACTAAACAACAATCCGCTTTAGAGAAGCTTCAAAAATTGCTAGATAAGAGCAATTATCTATTGAACGAGGAAATGGATCGTGGTCAAACACAATCTGAAGACTTCAGACGTCTTCAAATGTCTTTTGATGAACTTCAAGGTCATCATGATACCCTCTCATCTGATCATGAGAAGCTCTCCTATGAATATCTTCAAAGGAAGCAAGAGCTTGAGAAGCTGAGAGCGTCTCATGATGATCTTCGAACTAAAAACGATTCACTACTCGCTCAACAGATCAGTACCCCTCAGGATGAATTTGTGACACCTTGCTTAAAATGCCTGGAGCGTGATAACGCTAATTCTTCTGCTGAATGTTCCACTATTTCTGAATCTACAATATCTTCAACTGTTGATGTGGCCACTAACCCCTCATCTGAGGAAGCCACTGCTCTTACTGATGAGAATGCCAAGTTGAAGACATTCCTTGAGACTGGCATGTATAAGAGTCTCAAAGGGCATCAGACTCTTTGTGATGTCCTCAAGAAACAGATCCTGAACAGGAACCCTAGGAAAGAGGGCATTGTCTTAGAGAGAAACATAAATGTTGATGGTACATATTGGAAGCCTGAGCAGTACCCCAAAACCACTTGGGTTGCTGCAACAGGTCCCCCAGTAGACCCATCCACATTATTTGGCTATACCTGTGCTAACCCCATCATCATTGATGAGTCCTTCGACTCAAACTATAAACTGTTCAAAAACCAGAATGGTGAAGTGTTTGCCAGGTTTATTGGAACTAACTGCAGGAATCGTTCGCCTATGAAGAAGACCTGGGTTCCCAAAAGTCTTCTGGAAAAGCTTCCCGTGAATGTCATCATGACACCACCTGGGAAGAAGACAAACCCCGGAGCAAAAGCTTCATATGGACCAAAGTCTTCATACAGACGAAGGTCTTCGTATGATCAAGCTAACACTTATGTTTTGCAGGGTTACAATGATCAGACTCATGAATATGAGAGATGTTCCCCAAACCATTATGTTCACAAATCAAAGAATTTCTCTGCTTATTCATTCGATTACTCTAACCCCCCTGTGAAGCTATTTGCTAGGGCTTCAAAGCCAAAGTTCTTAGATGCTGCACTTAGACTCATTGCTTCTAAGCCACCCCTTCAGATGTGGTTGGTTAAGAAGAACTGATCTTTCTTGCAGGGTCAGGTCTCCAGCCGAAAAGCATTGGGTTCTGAAGACAATGCTGGGGACCTGAAAAATCTTGTCGGACGCAAGATAAAATGTCCAAATGGTCTTACCATTTATTTCGTCCATGGATTTCTTGATGATCATCCTACTATATCCTCCAAGAAACTTACATTCTCTAAAAGTCTTCATCGTCAAATGTTTGCACTTCACAATTGTCTTGGTGAAGCCTATCCTACTAACTGCTCTGTAGGGTACACTTCCGAAAGCTACTGAATGGATCCTGGACAGTGGCTGCACCAACCGTATGACTGGTGACCGAAGCTTGCTCACGGACTCTACACTTCGTCCATCTACACAAAAGCACATTACTTTTGCTGACACTGGGAAAAGCAAGGTATCGGGTCTAGGTAGGGTTGTAATCTCAAAGGATTGGCACATGGATAAAGTGATGCTTGTCGAATCCCTTGGATTCAACCTCATGCCATCTCAATGCTTTGTGATCTTGATATGATTGTCATCTTTGGCAAATTTTGCTGTCTTGTGCTAATGGCTTCTGACAAAACTCAAGTCTTCGAAGGTTATCGAAGCGGTGACTTGTACATGGTAGATTTCTCCACAGGACCACAGCTTGCCACATGTCTTCTAGCAAAAGCTTCAGAATGCTGGCTTTGGCATCGACGGCTAGGGCATGCTGGCATGAGGAACTTGCACACCCTTGTGAAGAAGAAGCACATCATTGGGATCGAGGGCGTCAAGTTCAAGAAGGATCATTTATGTGGAGCCTGTGAAGCTGGGAAGATGACTAGGGCGAAACACCCCTCGAAGACAATCATGACGACCACTCGTCCCTTCGAGCTGCTACACATGGACTTATTTGGCCCTACTCATTACTCCACTCTTACTACTTCTGCACATCTATATGGCTTCGTGATTGTTGATGATTATTCTCGATATACCTGGGTGCACATAATCCTGTATAAGAATGAAGTGCAGGATGTCTTTAGGCGGTTCGCCAACCAGGCCATGACCAACTATGGCATCAAGATCAAGCACATCAGGAGTGACAATGGCACCAAGTTCAAGAACACTGGACTCGACACTTATCTTGACATTCTTGGCATCACTCATGAGTTATCAGCTCCATACACTCCACAACAGAATGGCGTCGTGGAGCACAAGAATAGAACTCTTATTGAGATGGCTCACACTATGCTCGACGAATACAAGACACCACGCAAGTGGTGGCCTGAAGCCATTGATACTGCATGCCATATCATCAACAGGGTATTCTTCACAAGTTCTTCAAGAAGACATCTTATGAAATTATCACTGGTAAGAAGCCAAATGTAAGTTATTTCAAAGTATTCAGTGCTAGGTGTTGGATACGGGATCCACATCACACTTCCAAATTTGCACCGAAAGCACATGAGGGGTTTATGCTTGGCTATGGAAAGGATTCTCACACCTACAGAGTCTTCAACCTCTTTCACCACAAAGTGGTTGAAACTGTAGATGTGCAGTTCGATGAGACTAACGGCTCGCAAAGAGAGCACCTGCCACATGTGATAGATGAACTCCCTCCAAGTGAATCCATCAAGCTAATGGGTACTGAAGACATAATACCCACTGAGGAACCCGGAGATGAAGAGGTTGTGGTACCTGCTCCTGTCCAGCGTGAAGACAGTGGTCAGCCTGAAGATAATGCTGAGCGTGAAGACAATGCTCAGCAACAGCAAAGTCTTCGCCATGTACATCCTCGTGTGGCCAATGAAGTTCAAATCGAGAAGATACTTGACAACATCAATGCACCTGGTCCTCTCACTCGCTCAAGAGCCACACAGCTAGCAAACTTCTATGGACACTTCGCTTTCATCTCCATCACTGAACCAACCAAAGTCATTGAAGCCTTCATGGAATCAGAATGGATTCAGGCTATGCAAGAAGAGCTTCAGCAATTTGAGCTCAACAATGTGTGGGAACTCGTCAAGCGTCCTGACCCTCGCAAGCATAACATTATTGGAACCAAATGGATCTACCGCACCAAGCAAGATGAACATGGTCAAGTTGTCAGAAACAAAGCTCGTCTAGTTGCACAAGGTTACACACAAGTGGAAGGAATTGACTTTGATGAAACCTTTGCTCCTGTGGCTAGACTTGAAGCCATCCGCATACTTCTTGCTTATGCCAATCATCATGATATTCTCTTATATCAAATGGATGTGAAGAGTGCCTTTCTTAACGGCAAAATTGAGGAAGAAGTCTATGTTGCTCAACCACCTGGTTTCGAAGATCCAAAGCACCCTGACAAGGTCTATAGGCTTAACAAGGCACTGTATGGCCTCAAACAAGCTCCACAAGCCTGGTATGACACACTCAAGGAATTTCTGAAAAGCAAAGGCTTCAAACCTGGTTCACTTGATCCCACTCTCTTCACCAAATCATATGATGGTGAACTGTTTGTGTGCCAAATCTATGTGGATGACATTATCTTCGGCTGCACTGACAAACGATATAGTGATGAGTTTAGTCATATGATGCAAGAGCAATATCAAATGTCCATGATGGGAGAGCTGAAAATCTTTCTTGGTCTTCAAATTCGTCAACAACGCAATGGCATCTTCATATCACAAGAGAAGTATCTCAAGGACTGCTTGAAGAAGTTTGGTATGCAAGATTGCAAGGGCTACAAGACGCCAATGCCAACCAATGGTCATCTGAGTTCTGATGACAATGGTAAAGAGTTCGATCAAAAGGTATACCACTCCATGATTGGTTTTTTATTGTACTTATGTGCATCTAGGCCAGATATAATGCTTAGTGTTTGCATGTGTGCCCGATTTCAAGCGGCACCAAAGGAATCGCATCACCTCGCGGTGAAGCGAATACTTCGATATTTGGCTCACACCCCAACGCTAGGATTATGGTATCCAAAGGGCTCAGAGTTTGATTTGGTTGGATTCTCCGATTCTGACTATGCTGGAGATAGGGTGGATCGCAAATCCACATCTGGCACTTGTCACTTTCTTGGACGTTCACTTGTATGTTGGTCTTCAAAGAAGCAGAACTGTGTATCACTCTCCACTGCAGAAGCCGAATACATTGCTGCTGGATCCTGCTATGCTCAGCTATTCTGGATGAAGCAAACCCTGAAGGACTACGGCATCAACAAAAAGAAAAGTACCTGACAATGAGAGCGCCATCAAGATTTCACACAATCCAGTCCAGCACTCCAAGATGAAGCATATTGAGATCAGGCACCATTTCCTTCGTGATCATGTGCTCAAGGAAGACATTGACATCATTCACGTCAACACTGAAGATCAGCTAGCAGATATCTTCACGAAGCCTTTGGATGAGAAGAGGTTTTGCAAGTTGCGGTGTGAGCTAAATATCTTAGAATCCTCGAATGTCCAATGAATGGACACACATCCTAACGCTTATGCATTGTTGATGACTGTGATGTACAACACACGAGGTAACGTATGTCTTCAATTCATGAAGATGTACACTCTAAGTGTGAAGATATTAATGTGGAATTTTACTTCAGAGTGCCACGATAATTGTGCGCCGTGTCCGGGTCTAATACTTCCTATACGGTGGGTAACGCCACCACCAAATTTTCTTGAAGATTTTCGTTTGGCGTCACATCTATTGCATTATCTTATTGATTTGGTTTGTCTTCACAAATGGCTTTATCTTCGCACTTTGTTTAATCATTGCCTATACTACATATGTATGAGTTTGTCCTCAACAACATTCACTTATTGCTATGTCTTCAAGTTGGATTTTTCTGAACTAAGTGAATGTGATCAGACCCTTACCCCTCTATGCTTATCTCTTCCAATCTCTCTAAATATTCATATGCATTCTATTTGACACGTGTCGATTGTCTTCACTGTGTCCTTGTCAGTCGAAGATTTTGAGACCAAAAATTTAAAACGTTTGTATATCCTTATCCACTTTACCGGCTGCCGCAGAAGCCGGAACGAACTCCCGCCATAACTGCTAAGTAGTGGGGTCTGTGCGTGGCTGTCAAAATAGCACCAGCATGCCACGCGTCAACCAAAGATGTATCGCCAGGGGCAGCGCAGTAAACTCACCATGATAAACTCCTCCCTATAAATACTTCGCCCCTACGGCCATTAAGATCTGTCACACCTGTCGCTCTCACCATCTCAACCCTAGCGCCGTCACTAGCTTCCATCGACGCCGGAGAAGAAGCGCTTCGCTGCGACGACCTTTCCGACGCCGTACTCACGCTGGCCGTGGATATCTTCTCACCGCCGCCGCCGTAGCCGTCTTCCACTGCCAAGTTAGGGCGTGGGAGATCAAGCTGCTCAGCTTCCTTCGCGTCTTGTTGAGCTGTTCATCGTGCGGTAAATAAAGATTACCTTTTTACCATTTGTTTGATCTGAAATTTCTCCATATATCTTTAGAAGTTGTTCTTTCACCTTCAAACCTATATCTTCAGTCACACATCTCATATCTTGCAAAGTTCCTTCACTTATGCTACGTTTCATATGATTCCTCACTTGTACGTATTTTCGAATTTGTACAAATCTGGAACCAACACACTATAGGTGAATGTCTTCGCACTATGAGGTCATTGTCTTCAAACTGATTTATCTTCAAAATCCTCTGAGAATGCATATGACCTCTCCTCCTTCCCTCGCATCTCTAATTCTTTCACAGGTACATGTCCGTGGGGGAGTCACTTGGTTCTCATAGTCTAAATTCATTTGCAGACTTCTTACAGCTTCATCTTGATTCTCCTGAAGCCAGTTCCTGTCGAATCAGCAGAGCGAAGCCAATCAGCCCCTTGAAGCCAATGGCTGGTGGTAAATCTTCAAAGAAGGGAGGAAGACAAAGGCGAGCAAACACCGCTCTTGACCTCCCTCCAGATCTATATGAGCAATACAAGTCAGATCTAGAGGAAACATATGGTGAATGCAAATCGCTTCACTACAAAAAAAACACTTCCGTGATGATACGTCTTTGTCACAGTAGGTCAAGTTTTCTGTCATGCATGTACATCCGAGACAATTTTATGACAGAATCAAGATAGTCATAAATGTGCTGTCGTAGAAGTGTTCCATGACAATAGTGAAATTATCATCACGGAAGTGTCCACTTCCATGACGATAAATGTTGCGTCATGGAAGTGTTTTCGTCAAGGGTGACCGACACGTGGCTTCCACCATAACGGGTCGCCGTTAAGCTATCGGGTCCGGTTTTAGATCCGATAACCCGTTAACAGCACTGACCAATGAGGATTTTCCACGTGTAAAATTCTCATTGGCCGAAGGAACCACGTGTCAGCTGGGCGTCGCGACAGATGTCATTACTCCAATGGACGAAACGGGCCTATGGAAATGTTACACGTGGCACGGCCCAACAGTGGCCCAATTAGGTTTAAAAGGCCGGCCCACTCAAAGGCCCATAAGATTTACTCAGGTACTAGTGGGCCGGACCACTAGCGGCTTGCTTAAACATGGCCTATTTATGGCCCACCGCCAGATCGGGCCCGTTAATTGTTCGCTCAGTCTTTGGGCCCCATTACGGCCCAGTGAGTTTTCGGCCTGTTAAAGGCCCGATGTAGAAATGGGCCCATTTTAGCCTGGTGTGCCTTTCGGCCTGTTAATGGCACGTGATACACATGGGCCATATATGGTCTGACGCGACATTCAGCCCCTTAAGGGCCCGTGATCTCGGTTGCAAAATTTCAGCCCAACCTGACTTTGGGCCTGTTAAAGGCCTGTCGTACAATTTGGCCCATTGGTCCTCTACTAATCTTTCGGCCTACTAAAGGCCCATGATATGATTGGGCCAACCAAGGCCCGAGATATGTTTCGGCCTGGTAGCGGCCTGTCATGTAACTGGGCCAATAATGGTCCGAGGTATATTTCAGCCTGCTAAAGGCCCGCGGTCGACAAATGAAAATTGATGCCCAATAAGCTTTTCTGCCTGCTAATGGCCCATGCTATCTTCTGGGCCATAATAGGCTAGCAGAATATTCAGCCTATTAATGGCCCGAAGCTACATGGGCCCAACTAAAGTTTGGGCACACTAGAGGCCCATGTGAGTTATGGGCCTGGGCATACCGTGTCCATGATGGGCCATTACGGCAGGTCCGCGCAGGCCGGAGTAAAGCCTGTTGCGTGGAACCCATTAATGGCCCACTGAAACGGAGGCCCGTTAGAGGCGCATGTTTCGGCCCGTTCGCCTGAATCAGATTTTCACCCTTTTTCTGATAGCGAATGATGACATATACGGTAACTTCGAATTAAGAACAAACCTACACTATACAATAAAGAAATTATGGCACAGTAACTTAGAATTAACCTACACTATACAATAAAGGAATTAGGGCATATTACATCCACTGGGCATCAAAGTTCGCCACCAGTGATCATAAAGCGCAACCAAGAAGCAGATTACAAAACCTGGGCGTCCAAGGCTCTGCCATTGCAGTGCAACAAAATAATACTGAACCAAGACCACTTGAACACAGTTCAAGAAACATTAGCCTTGTGCGGGAGCTGCTGCGCAAGTAGCTGAGCAAGGAAGTGAGAATGGCCTAGCTTGTCGGTCATATCTTCTAGCTCTAGCTGTTTAGCAATGAGGTTCTCATTGGAGTTCTCTGAGATCTTCCATAGAGATTGGACTTCAAGTCGAAGTTGAGTTGCACTATGCCTTTCTGCTTGCAGCTGAGACTGAAGAAGTCCAATTGATCCAGGCAGCGACTTCTGTGAGCTTGTGTGACTACTAGTCTCGAGTAACTTGAACACTGCATCAACACATGACTTTGGGGTTGTCTGACTATCTTCAAGATTCTTTGCCTTCTTTGCTGCAATATATGTTGGGTTTATCTCAGAGTCTTCAGCAGACTTGTGCGTGCCATCAGGCATATCACCCTGAAACAACAAGACAGATGACAGGTTTTGCACGTATATAAACAAAGATGGTAGCTGCGCTGTCAATTCCATCCAGTTTCATATTACAAAATAAAGAGACCATTCAAAATGTCAAGAGCATAATTTGGCATTGTTCATAATGTGGTGAGCTACACCACACTACTGGATTACAGATCAACAACACAAGCATAGATGCAGGGCAAAAGAAAATCATTGTATCTCTTTTCGTTAACATGCATGCCATGTTCATATCATCGGCCATATCAGTTAAGACAAAGCAGGAAATGACAAGGTGCAAATGTGCGTAGCTTCACCACACACTGGATTACAGATCAACAACACAAGCATACATGCAGGGCTAAAGAAAATCAATGGATCTGTATTGAATAATGTGCATGGTATGAATAAGGAATTTGGTTTCATGACTAAAACTTGAAACTTGCAGTTGTTGCGAACATGCATTTTGATAGAAACATCAAACTAAACAGTAGTTGACGATAGGGAGTATGAGCAAATTAAACAGTAGTTGAGGAGAAAGGCTTTAGAAGGATGGACTTACATTAACAGTTAACACCGGCTCTATAATGCCCTTCTCCATGTCAAGGGAGGGATAACTCAAGAATTTCAGCACAGAAACTTCTTCATAAGCATTGCATGTACTCTACATTTTGTAGAGAGTAATTATTGATATGATAATACTGGAAGGGATAGAGGATAATGAAGATAAGATGCACAGTGATGCTACATAATCAACTACCTATCCATGTAAGTACATCGTTACAGGACAAAATGTACTGACAAGAGCAATGGGTTACATTTCTGCACTGCCATTGTCTGTGTATTCAACTTTTTGGTAAGATTAAGTATAGATCTGATAATTTTTAGGAAATGGTGGGCGAGGGAGACAAGATGAAGAGTAATGCAGCACAATGAACTACTCACTCCGTCCCATAATATAAGTGTTTTGTACACTAGTGTAGTGTACAAAACGCTCTTATATTATGGGATGGATGGAGTAGCTGTTAATGTAAGTACAGTGATACAAGACGTTTGGTCCTTACAAGAGGACTGCAGAGCTAAACTTCTTCAGAAGCATTGGGTTGATTCTAAATTTATGTAAGAGTCAATATGGATCTTATAATGTCCACCAAATGGAGGATAAGGAGGCTAACATGTGCAGTGATGCTACATAATCAACCAGCTATGAAAGTAAGTATGGTGATACAGGGCAAGAGGTACTCACAAAAGCAATGCAGTGTGCAGTATAGTTGGGAGATCCTGTGGTCCCTTGAGGATGGATATTCTCCTGCAAACAGTTTTCATAGAAGTGAGACGGTAAGGCACATGCATAAATGTAGTTCAAATTGTGATGCGATATCATAGACAGTACCTTACGCTGCAGACGAGACCAGTGTGTAACAAGCTTATTCTAGTCACTGTCTAGTAAATGAAGCACCAGAGACTTTACAGAAATTTTGTTTAGAGGCTTGCCATCGAAGTGTGCTTGCCTCAGGTAGCAACGATACTTCCTCATAGCGTCCTTGAAAAGCGGAACCAAGCTTTGCTCGTCTTGACTATCCAGTTTGGTCCTCGCCTATTTAAATGAATGAAATCTCTTGAGTTCTGTCAGCAGAAACATAGGCACTAATTACCATGAATAACATTAGTACATTACTTACACGTAAGTTGCGGAGGAAGATTGGAAATTGTTGTTTGTCTGTAGTATAATCTTTCCATGAAGGAAAGATGCGCACAAAAGTTCCTGACAACAATAAAAGCTTCGTCTTCTAAACTGGGAAGAAGTGGAACAGAGGTCCTATTTGCTGCAATTGGGGCTCTCTCCAGTTCGAAAAGGGATTTGGCAACTGGAGTTGGTGTACTCTTTGCTGGAATGGGGGTTTTGCGTCGTAGAGCTGGTGCTATGTCAACTGGAATCGTCATACTTTTTGCTGCATATGGGGTCTGCTGAGTTGGGGCATCTGAGATGGCCAGTGGGGTAGGGGTAGAGTCTGCTAGAGTTGGGGTTGTGTTTTGTGGGTCTGGTGATATTGCCACTACACCTAATGGGCTATTTGATTTATCAGGTGTCACTACCTTTTCCAAATACTTTGTTCGTGCTCCATCGCGATCAGCAATCGCCCTCTTCCTTTTGAATGTCTGATACACAAGATCAGCATTTCAATGGATAAATATGGTATGATGATAGATGGAATATGTACTGAAAATGGATAGGCATGGCATATTCACATATATGATGTGTAAACTAAGCAAATGGCGGTGTAACAAAGTAAGCAATGCAAAGCATCATTTGCAAGATATGTGCGACCAATATAACCTTGCCAAGTTAGAGCAAGCACCTTGATGGGTGAATAAGATAGGGCATCTGCCTCTGAATCCTCCACTAGGGAGCAACATTGAATTAGGTCTCCCTCTAGCTCAGAATCATTATTAGGATCATATTCTGAACACGAATCTGTAGGTGGAGAGCGTGTGCATTCCATTTGCATCCAGACTGGATCTTAGTCCCTTAACGCCAAGTTTGATAGCCATGTCATTGTTCTGCTTTATTCTTCTCATGCGCCCAAGCTCATAATCATTATGATGATGTTCAATATCTGAGATTCAAGAAAACAAAAGTAGTCAGATTATCTTTGGAATGCATTGCGGATTCTACTCCAATAGTGTCTCCATACAAACCCCTGTGTATACAAAGTTCATCCCCCAACCATGCTGACCAGACCACGCATAGAAATACGAACCTCTTATGTCTCTATAAGGGGCGGACACACATTTCAAAACTGAAGTAGGAACATTAGCATCATATCAAATTCGTATTTGAACAAATAAACTTTGGAATTATGAGTGGCATAATGTTTAGCTTCTAGGGTGGAGTACTGGTAGTGTGACACAAAGCACGTAGGCAGATTGTATTCCATGTAAAAGATCGTAGTCTATGTAAAAGGTGGATATAACACTTTTCTTTCTATACATTGCAGTGTTCGTTGCCCACACATGATGGAAGAGATGACACAGAGAAATACTATTCACTCATGTCTGCGGTTCCAGGATTTTGAAACAGGGTGGTCCACCCTAAAAAAATATTGACAACAAATATGACAAAGCAAGCATAAAGCTAGTGAATCAATCATTACTTGTGAGCTTACTAGGACAAGTATGCAGAATCGTAACTGCAGTAAGAGACCGTCCAAAATCTGAATCAAGAAGTTGGACTAGCACTTATTGTTTGCAATTAATCGAAGTGAATAATTGGATATCATATCAAATGAGTAACAAAGACTAGTAAAATTGTCAACAAACCTGGCCTGCGGTAGTAATCTGGGTCAATGTCACTATGACCAACAATCAACATGACTAGTGTTTGTTCCTAGGTGTAACACCCATGATGTCATGCTACAGTGAACCCATGATAATGATGCCATGTCATCATGTTTTACTAAGCCACATTGCCACTTGACAAAAATCAAAGTTAAAATCAAATTCAAAACACAAGTCAAATTATTATTTCTGCAAACAGTCTAACAAAATTGTTGGCATGATTCTAAATAATTCCCTAGCATTTTTCATGCTGAAACCAACAATGTTTGACTTATCATTTTGAGCCTAGCCTCAATTAAAGTGGACCTATAACGTTTAATTTAACCATTTGAAATAAAACAATTATTTAAACATTTCCAAAATATTTGGAAGTTTGTGAGTGGCCTTGGTATGTGGTGTTTGATTTGTGTGCTAAGTATCATGTGTAGCAAAATTCGTTTGATAACTAAAGAAATAGAAAACGGTCCTAGAAAAATAACACAGAAAAGAATAAAAGGATAAAGAAGCAAACTACTGTGTCACTGGGCCTAAGTGCCACAGTGCACCGAAGCCTAGCCCACCTACGGCCTTCTTCCTCTGTACAGAGGAGGAGGCAGAGCCTTCTGCGTGGCCTACATCCACGCCCGCCATGGCCTCGGCTGGCGTCGTGTCGATCATCTAGTGACTCCCCGAGATGGATAAGGCCACTCCCGATGCAGTGGACAAACCTAGCACGCCAATCCCCCCCTCGTTCGTCCTCTCCCTCTCTGTCAAGATCACCCGAGCGAGCTCGTCGACGCACCGTTGCCATTGACGCGGACACCGGCCACCCCGTGCCACCGGAGCATGTCCAGGAGCTCCCTCGTCGTCGACTCCTTCGCCTACCCCCGCTGATTCAATCCGGGCCGTGCCGTATGCTCGGCATCGAGCAGGTCTTCCGCCACGGCCGTCGTCTCTCGTCGTCGAGCTCGTCGCAACCGGTCGTCCCCACTCCACCAAACCATGTCTACGAGCTTCGTGGTGAGCTCCTCGACTGATTACCCTCGTTTTCCCCTTCGATCCGTGCCTTTGTACGCCGTCATTCGTCGTGTACCGAGCTCCAGTGTGCGCACGCGCCCGCGTATCTGCTGCTGCTCCTAGCGAACTGCTGCTGCGCTGCTGTGCTTGTCGTGGTGAAATCGCGGCAGATGCCATGAGATGGATGAAAGTGGGGGGCTGCGTGAGGACGCCGGTGGGTTCCGGAAGCGAGGTTTGCACGCGCGTGCGGGAGACACAAGGCGTACCCAGGTTCGGGGCCCTCCGGAGAGGTAACACCCCTAGTCCTGCTGAGTGGGTTGATAGGCTCAAAGGCCACAATGGTTACAATGGTGCTCCTGGAGCTGTTGGGTGGAGGAGGAAGAAGGAGCTAGCTTTCCCTCGGCCTCTCCCGTGAGTGTGTATGCGTGTGTTGCTACTAAATCCCACCTGGTGCTGACCCCCCTGCATGGAGGCCTCCTGGGGGGTCTTATAGCCCGACCCCCCAGGGTTACATGGGTAAACTACACGCGCCGGGACCCGGGTGTCGGCGACTGGAGCCGGCTGTGGGCCCGCCGGCTGCTGGGCCCCGCCCGCGGCGGGGCCCGCCGGCTGCTCGGCACTGTGGCCCGTCGCCTCAAGCGTCACGGAGTGGACGGCGCGTGCGCGCTCCGCAGAGGCATGCAGGTGCTGACGCCGGCCGTCATGGTCAACAGGGTTGGCAGCTTTGCAGGCGCGCCCTCCCGAGACAGATCGCACTGTAGCCATGTTCTCCCGTCGTGGGGGGCTGTCTTGTCGTCGGACGCGATGGGACGGCCGCCGACCCATGGCCAGCCTGCTATCGGACAGCCGGACCCGGCCCGGGGCCGGGCCTAGCCGGCTAGCGCTGGGAAGCCAGCCGGTTGGCCAGCCGGCGGGGAGGGGCATGGGCTGCCCTGATGTTTTTGAAAAGGGGCTCCGGGTTCGCTTGCCTACCCGGGGGTCCTCCCCCCGACAGTAGTCCCCGAAGCTATAAAGGCTCATCGGCTCCAAGCGGGGGAGGCTTTGCGGCTTACCTTCTCCCCGAAGGAGCGCGGTTGCGTGGCGAGGATGTGCCGGCTCGAAGTCGCCGCTCGCCGGCTTCTGGGAGCCGGGTTGAGATACTTGATTTCGCTGGAGTACGATCGGTTCAGCTGGCTGGCCATGTCGGTACGGGGGAACGCGCCGGTCGCTAGACGAAATCCCGCCACGTGCAGCCCAGCGGTCGAAGAGGCCTGCCCGGCCACGCACGCGACGAGACGTCGCGGCGGGCTGGGTCCCACTGGGCCGCGGCCTCGGCCCGCGCGCGGGATTTACTGCGGCCACACGCGCCTGTTGGAATTCTCGAGGCAGTTAAGGCATGTCTTTAATGCGCCCGCGCATGGCGGGGGAGTGGGGATTGTGGGCGCAAACGATCCCACTCTCCCACGTTCGACCGGGGTCTTTAAATGGGAAGGGAGGGGGAGAGGCCGAGGAATTCGTTCCTCTGCCCCCGCCCGTTGGTTCGCCTCTGCCTCCCCATCTTCCTTCTCGCGCACACCGCCGCCGTACGCCATCGCCCGCGCGCTGTCACTCGCTAGGCGTGCCACCGCACTGAACTGCGACCTTCGCGCGGCCGTTCTCTCCTTGCTCCACCATTTTCTGCTTTCTTTCTTCCTCGACCGCGTTTCTCCCGCTTTCGCCAATGGCGCCGCCTAAGGGCTCGTGGGAGGGGTCGGTGGTCACCGACGACGACATCGAATATCTTCGCCGCACGTGGCGGCTGCCGCCGGCAGCGGAGATGGAGGCGCGCGCGCCCGGCGAGGAGGTGGCGCCGGAACCGCGGAGTGGCGAAGTGGTGGTGTTCTACACCCACTTCCTCCGCGGGCTCGGGCTTCCGGCGAGCGTCTTCTTCAGGCACTTCCTCACGTACTTCGGTCTCCAGCCGCACCACCTGGGGCCGAACGCCATTCTGCAGCTCACCGGCTTCGCAACGCTGTGCGAGGGCTACGTCGGCATCCTCCCATACGTGGAGCTATGGTGCCGGCTGTTCTACCTCAAGCAGCAAGGCGCCTCCGCCGGCGTCATGTCCGAGTGCGGGGCAGCCATGCCGGTTACCCGGACGGTGGGTCCCTTCCCGAAGCTGCCGCTCGAGGACTCCGCCAAGAAGTGGCAGAAGTCCTTCTTCTACATGAAGAACGCGGACCCGGCCAACGACCGCATCAACCTTCCTCCCTTCGTCGACGTGCCCCCGGCCGAGAAGCTGAACTGGGGGCACAACCCGAAGAACCCGTCCGTGGAGATCTTGGGGATCTACCGCCGGGTCAAGGAGATGACGGACCACGAGGGGCTCACCGCCGTGGACCTCATCGCCGCCTTCATCGGTCGCCGGGTGCTGCCGCTGCAGAGGCGGCCGCACCGGATCTGCGACATGAGCGGCCGGCGCGACCCCTGCCGGCTGTCGACGAAGGAGCTGACGGCGAAGGAATTCGCCGTGCGCGTCAATGACGTCTCCGCTTCCGGGCTCAAGGTGAAGGAGTGGCGGTTCGGCAAGGAGCCGTACAGCCGGAATGACCCGGCTCCAGCGGTGAATGTATGGTCTCTGTTTTTTGCCACGTCTGCCCTTCTCATGTGCCCTGACCACCCGGGCCGGCTGCAGCACTTCCCGAGGCAGTTGGTACATGACGGCCTGAGTCCCATGGTTCTGCAGCCGGACCGGGATGAGTCGGACCCGGAGGACGAGGAGGCCGGCAACGCGGGGGCCGAAGGCGGCGAGGAGCATCTCGCGGATGCGGAAACCGCCGGCTCCGCTCAAGCCGGTAAGTCTCTGATCCCGGATGTTTTGCGCGAGTGGCCGGATGACGACGAAGATGATGAGGACGGGATGGGCGATGCAGATCCTCAGGACGCGGAGGCGGGCGACGGGGCCGGCCCCAGGGGGCGGCAGAGGAGGGCGGCCGGGGAGCCAGCGGGTTCAAGCCGGCCGCACGGGAAACAGTCGGTCGAGGTGCGGCCGGCTGCGAAGCGCCCCGCCGCGGCGCAGGCTGGCGCCTTGAAGAGATCCGCCAAGAAGGCGCGCCGGATGGCGGCGCCGGCGGGCCCAACGCGGGCGGTTCCCGTGGTCATAGGGTAAGTTCCTTTTGCGGTTAGAGTCGTTGTCTTTTTTACCGCTGTTGTTGTTGTTGTTGTTGTTGTTGTTGTTGTTGTTGTTGTTGTTGTTGTTGTTGTTTCTTCTTATTCATCTCCCTCGCGCACCGTTTAGGAGCGCGCTCGAGCTGGCGGAGGCGGCGGCGGCGGCGGCCGCGGCGGCAGCCGCGGAGGAGGCCGACCGGCGACGGGGCCGAAGCGGCACGGAGAAGCGCGAGGCGGTGGAGACCGCCGAAGATGTGCTTGCGCCCCCTAATCCAGCTCCGCCTTGGAGGACGCCGAGCGGGACGCTTGGAGGGCCCGGGACGCGGCCGAGAAGGAGATGGTCGAGACTTCGGCCAAGGCGTGGAGCGCCGCCGTGGCCGAGGTCGTGGCAAGACGGCGGCGGGTTGCGGAGGAAACCGCGTGGCCGGAGTGGACGGCGTCGTCGCCACCGCCGTCGCCGGTCGCGGAGCATCGCTCCAAGGCGGTGCATGACTCGGCCCGCCGGGCGGAGGCGGATGCCCGTGCGGCCGCCGAGGAAGCAGCCGGTCACGGAGAATCCGGCGACCGTGAGCCGGAGGCCGACCCGACGGCCGACCAGGAGGTGCCGCCGGCTGTAGACCCGGCCGACGCAGCCGGAGCCGGAGGCGGAGGGGACCGTGAGCCGGAGGCCGCGCCGAGCGGAGGAGGAGCGCCACCGCCAAGGACGGAGACCGCGCCGGGGAGCTCACGCGCCCTGGTGACGGCGGAGCCGCGGGCCGCGGGGCTTAGCCTCGAACTGAGGCCGGCCGGCAGCGGGACCAGCGCCAGGTCCGCGGTTCAGCCGCAGCGGACCTGGGCGGCGAGCTCCAGCGAGGCGACGAGCGGCGCCCCCCGGAGCGAGTTGGACGCGGCGGTGGACTCTCTGTGGTTCTAGATTGCCAACCACCACAGCCAGTGGCAGAGCTTCGCCCAGGCGGAGAGCGGCCGGCTGCGACAGCTGGAGCAGACCTTCGCGGTGAGTTCTTTTGCCCTTCATGCTTTCTTGCTTTTCGTTTCCTTTTTGCTCTTTTTGACCGGCTTGGTCGCTTTCCAGTGGGGGCGCGTCAGCGCACCCACTGGGTGTAGCCCCCGAGGCCCGGGCCGGCTGCGTAGCAGGCGGGTAGGGCCTTCTTAGGCGTCCGTGTGCTGACTTGCTTCTTTGCAATCCATCTACGACCAGCGGGTGGCGGCGTACAACCGCCTCCTGGGCCGGTACCGCACAGTCAGGGACCAGCTGGCGGCCAAGGAGGGGGAGCTTCACTAGGCCAGAGGTATTTTTTTGAACTTCTTTCTTGCATTCCTCCAGTGGGGGCGCGCCAGCGCTCCCACTGGGTGTAGCCCCCGAGATTCGGGCCGGTTGCTCAGCAGCCGGGTCGGATCTTCTTTGCTTCTTGTTTTGCTTTCTTGTCCGGCTTCTGACCGGAATCCGGGTCCGAATGCACAGCCGCCGCAGTTGACCCGGCGGAGATGGAGACGCTCTGGCGCCAGCTGGCGAAAACCGGCCAGCTCCGTGACCAGGCAGCCGCGGAGCGCGACCGGCTGCAGGAGGAGGCGGCCTGGGCAGTCCGGGAGAGGGACGAGGCCGCCGCCGCCCATAAGGCCAAGCTGGACCGGCTAGCCGAGGAGCGCCGTCAAGCGGCGGCGCGGCAGGAGGAGGCGGCGAAGAAGGCCGCTGAGGAGGTCGCTCAGCTCCAAGCGGACCGCGACCGCAGCGCCAATGCGTTGGCGGCGAGGGAGCTGGAGGCGTTGCAGGAGGCGCTCAACATCGACGAGCTCCTCACGCGTAAACGTTTTTACTTGCGTCTCTTGCTTCTTTCTGTTTTCCGCCCTTTGGCGTCTTGGTCAATCTTCTTCCGCTTCTCTTCCAGGGTTCTTCCCCAAGACCCAAGGGTCGGCCGAGGCGGCGGTGAACGCCCACCGGCAGGAGCATATGGCGGCGGGGGCCGCCATCGAGGAGTACGACGCCTGGTCGGTGGCGGAGATCACCGTGGCCGCCAAAGCTCGCTTGGAGGCGGTGGAGCGCCAGATGAACCGGCTATTCAAAGCCGGTTTGTCGATGGTGGCCACCCTCTGGCCGGGTGCGGTGGCGCCGAGCAGCGTGAGCCGGCTGGCGCGTTGGCTGGAGGCCGGCGCGGCGCGACTCAACGCGTGGAGGGCCTCCGCAGCTCGAGCCGGCGCGGACATGGCACTCGGGGTCGTGCTGTCTTGGTACCCGACCATCCGCTAGGATCAGCTGCGCGCCCGGAGGGCTGGGGCGGAGGCGGACTTGGCGGAGCGGGCGACGGCGATCGCCGTGCGGGCTAGCGACATTGCGTCGTTCGCCCCGTACGGGGAGTTCGTGCTGGAGCGGGTGCCGGACGGCGCGGAGCTTCCCGCCGATGATTTCGTCCTGGAACTCGAGGACCCGGAGGGCAGCTCGGCAGAGACGGGCGCCGACGCGAACGACGACGCTGGCGAGCTGGACGACACCGCCACCACGGAGAACCCAGCGCCAAGTGATGCCGCAGCTTAGGGCTTTTATTTTTCCTGTTTCTTTTGAACTCAGAACTTTTGTTAGTCGGCAAGTCCACCCACTGGGGTGTGTGAATTAATTGTAATGAACCACCGGCCGTGGGCCTGGCTGTATATATGAAAACTTGTTTCTCTTGTATGCTTGTGCTTGCCGTCTGGCGGTTTCGCCTTTGTTCCTTTCCCTTAGTCATTTTCTTACTCACTCCCCCTTTCATCCTCCTCCCCGCCAGCCGGACAGCCGGGAGCCAGTCTGTAGCTGGGACGGGGAGCCAGACTCGGGAGAGAGCGATTAGTACTTAGGCCTTACGATTTGAGCGCAAGCGAAACACCCACTGGGCCGGCTGGCTGCAGGCGGCGAAGCCGGCTGTAGCGCAGCCGGTCTATGCGGCGGAGAGTTGAGGGAGAAGGCCGGGTTGGCCAAGCCGGGCGTTCGTACTTAGCCATTTTTCGCGTGGGGACGCTTGCAGCCTTTGGCTCTTGCCAGCCTTGAACAGCCAGGAGCCGGTCTGTGGCTTATGGCAGCGAGGGGGCCTTTTAGCGGCGCGCACGTTACTGACCGGGTTGAGGAGAACGCGGCGCGGGCTAGCCGGCGAGCCCCCGAGCCCCCGAGCCGGCCATGCCGACCCGGTGGGAGGGAGGCCAATGCGGTAAAGGGCGCAAGAACTCGATAGAGATGAAAAAGGTAGCCCCTGAGTGTCGTTCGGGGGACCTGCTACTTTCATTAAGTCCAAAAGGAGTAGTGATACATACATACATGGTTCAACTGTAAAACGGACGGAGGAGCTCCGCGTTCTAGGGGCGTTCCGTCTCTTCGCCGGAGGCGTCTCTCTTGCGCTTGCTTCGCTTTTGCACGTCGATGAGGTAGTATGCGTTGTTGCGCAAGGACTTGCTGATGATGAAGGGGCCCTCCCATGGGGAGGATAGCTTGTGCTGGCCAGTTGTTCGCTGGATCAGCCGGAGCACGAGGTCGCCCTCGCGGAAAGCGAGGGGCTTGATCTTCTTGCTGTGGTAGTGGCGTAGGTTTTGTTGGTAGATGGCCGACCGGCTGAGGGCCAGCAGGCGCGCCTCCTCTAGCAGGTCGACGCCGTCTTCGCGTGCGGCTTCGGCCTCCACTTCCGTGTACAGGGTGACGCGAGGCGAGTCGAACTCGATAACCGTGGGGATGATCGCTGTGGCGCCCCGCCTGAATACCACTGTAGCCAGACGGTCGCCGCACACGCCAGCCCAGGAGATCACTCTGGCATGCGCTTTTACAACAACTATCATGAACACAGACATTTCTATTAATGAATATATCAGTCTTACATGATATATTACAAGGGGAATGGCAGCGGAAAAGTTCTATCTAAGGCAGCATGGTCCTGGTGCGGCTCCAATCCACAGGGATCTGACTGGGTTACTCTTCTAGCCCGCGAACACTTCGGCTCCTCGCTAGCGAACGTCGGATCCTTAGGTGAACCTGGCCACATTGAAGGCCGCTGAGTACTTTTGAATGTACTCGCAAGCAAACCAAACCAACATATACACCAAGCAATGCAATCCATGGCATTCAAGCATGCAATTGTTATCTTAACAATATTAACCATTATGTTATGACAGGATTATCTAGCAGGATTAAACATCTAGCAGCATAAATCATCATGTCATAGCAGGATTATCTATCATGATAATTACTGAAGTAAGTTTAGTAAAGTAAAGTATATCTGGTAAATGATCCAAACTTTGAATATGCTCACGATCCAAATTTGATCCAAGCTTTGCGGTCACCCGACCACTCATCTCATAGCCATCTCATGGCTAGCATTCAAACCTTTGACATCATATGATGTCCATGCATCTGCACTGCAAGTCTGACAACCCTTACCACTTTCTGGTTCAGTCTTAACAATACGTTATATAGTTTGTTCCTCCAGACTCGACACAGGCCAAATAGTGGCCTAATACGAACTGTCCATGACCGAGGACGCGGCTATTCGAATAGATTTACACTCTGCAGAGGTTGCGCACTTTACCCACACCATGGAGCGTCTGGCCTCGTACTTTAGTACATGTTCCCATTCGGGTGGACCAGTGCTGCTTCAACAAAACTTGTCTATTGCCTGGCACTCTTACAGTCCCACCGACAATCATACCCTCCCAGGGTCATGTCCTGGGTGGCCCATGTGTCACCCCGTGACACCTGCCACCGTCGTGGCCAAACAAAACTGTTCCAAACGGGGACCGCGCGCAAACAAACAACTGGGCTCACAAGGTTATCGCCGCCTACCAGGCCAGGGTAGCGCGCACGCATAACCTTCCCTAGTTTGGTGATACCGACAAGAGGCAAGACAATAGACTAAGTCAGGGCCGTCCCATACCGGCAAATGTGGTTGCACGTGATGGGCTCGATTCGGTGACACTATGACTCGATCCAGTCGACGGAGGAGGTTGTTGTCATTAAGTCACATTCTTTATCATAGCAATAACACTGGTAATGCATGATGCAAACATAGCAACCTATCTCCATGTTGTCACTTACGAGTCAATAGTGCTATAATATGATGAGCATTAGCAGGTAATGTAAATAGCAACTTCAAACTAGCAGGAGTTTAATTATTCCTAACATAGGCATAAACATTAATTAAACACGCAAGAATAACATAGAGCAATGCTTCAGGGCATATATCAGATGGTCGGCTTGCATGGGGGTGAAGGAATACTCTGGGAGAAGTGCGATCACCTCGCGGAAGAATTCGCTGGAAAGGATTCTCTCTCAGAGGGGCTGAATAGAGGGGCAAGGGCAAAATGGTCATTTTCACAGTGTGAAAACATTATGAAAATGATACCATCGGAACGGGCTCGACGAACTGAAGACGTGGGCATTGGAATCACCTGATTCGGAGTTGCGGTTGCAAAGATATAGCAGATTGACTGTTTGGGGACCTTTCTGTAAAACTTTTATTCACATCTGGCTCCCTGGACAGTTTTTCTGTGAAAAAAGAAAAAGAGCACTGTGCTCTTGGGCTATACGGGCCGAAAGCGGCTGGAGCCTGGGGCGCTGCCTGAGCCACGCAGCCACTGCTGTTGCTGGGCCGGCCCACCTCGTTGCTGCTCCATTTAAAAAACGGAGGGAGGAGGGGGTCGCTGACGAAGGGGCCCCACTGGCAGGGGCGTCTCCCTCCTCGCGCGCGCCGGCTGGAGGAACAGAGGCGCCGTTGACCGGCGATTCCCGGCGCTACGGGCCGTCTCCGGTGGAGTTCCGGCTACCGGCGTGCTCAGAAGGGTGCGGCACATCCACCGGCGTAGGGCACGGACGTCGGGAGCGACGGGAGCGACGGCCACCTTAGGCAGGGCGGACGGCGGCTTCGGGCGATGATGGTCCCGGCGCTCCGGTGAGCTCCTGGATCGGGCAGTGGCACGGATGGGATCGCCGGAGAGCACCGCATCTAGTGGTGGGTGGCTTGGGCCGCGGGGAGGGCTGGGGTCGTGGCGGCGCGCGGTGACAATGAGCGGCCACTCCGGTCGATTAGAGGGCTCCGGCGAGTAACTCGATCGGGCGAGGAGGTGGGAGTCAACTGGAGGGGAGGGGAAGCAGCCTGGCGAGCTCGAGGGACCTCGGCGTGGCTATTTATAGCCGCGCGAGCTCGCCAGATAAGCTCGGCCGCCGTGGCCTCCTTATCACCGTACTGGAGCTCGGGGACACGCGGAGGACGGAGGCGATGTCGGCAGGGGCTCTGGGAGAGTGGAGAAGCCGGACGCAGCTTCAGGAGGGCTCGCAGAGGAAGAAGCCAGAGAGGAAAACGACGACGGCGGTCACGGGCGGCAGCGGCCATGGCAGTACTCGCCGCGGCATGGGGGGGAAGAAAACGGAGGGGGAGATGACCCGAGAGGAGGAAGTGGACGACGGGGAAGCTGCTGGACATGAATGGACAAGCCAGGGCAGCCTGAGCTGGTCTGCCCGACGCGACGAACACGTGGTGCACAGTTTCTGCGTGCAGCTCACGCGGTCACCACGGGCATGTCGTGTTCTGGCCCTCCTCTGAGTACCAAATCTTGTCAAACACGGAAGGCATTGATCATATAGATGAGATGGGTCATTGGATGGACCAGGATTGCTCTAGAGTGGTCGAAAGGATCCAGAACAGTTTCTGGATAGAAACTTGGGGAGGAAGTTGTGGTCAGAAAAATATGCCAACGAGCTGGAAAAGTTGTCACAGGGAAATGTGGTAGGAAGTACTAGGCTCTGGTAAAATATGAAGCCATTTGGACCTCATTTGCATATACTTCCTTCACAAAGCATAATCTGGTCCAGAAACTTGACTTTGAAGCTGCACTCATTTGTCTTGGTGAAATGAGCTTAATTTTGGTGTAGGGTGATGATTTGGAGATATGAAGGTACTGGAAAAATTTCAGCTCAATTGGAAATGCCAAAGTGGTACTTCCTTCACAGAGCTTGAATCTGGACATAAACTAGATGGAATTTTTGGGAGGAATTGGCTAAATAAAATGATGTGAATTTTGGCATACTCACATCATATAAGGAATTTGAGGTCCTGGATTAATTTGAGAACTTTTTAAGCAATATAAAATATAGTTGCTTCACAACCTCAAAATAAGTCCAGAAATAAGAATTGGATGATGCTCTTAAAATTTGATCTGTGTTACTTGGGATCTTGATGGAAATGGTGAAGATATGGATAGGAAAAGCTCCACAAATTATTTGGTATTTTTCCTGGCTACCAAAATGGTAGCTCCTTTGGAAAGTGCCCAAATTGCAATATTGGCTTTAAATAGGAAAAGGCAATTTCCCCTATTTCATTATTGCCAATATTTTTGTGAGAGCTCAATATGATCACAAAGAATATCTCCACAAGTTTTCATGAGCTTTGGAGATGGATATATATTTTCCTGGATTTAATTCCTTTAACTGGCAAGAAAAGGAATTAATTTTAAATGAAAAATATTGCAAATGACTTGGCAATATTTTTGCATATCCAGGGTTTAAAGATATGGTATGATCACTGGGAAAAATTTGGGAGGCAAAAGATCAAAGGAAATTGGGGTTCCTTTGTAACGGAAGGAATTAGGGTTTCCCTTCCGGTAGATCGGAGAGTAGGGTTTCGGTGGCAAAATCTTGAGAAAATATCTTGGGTGGCAAGATTGGTCTGGAGAGAATCTCTGGTTGGATAGGAAAGGCAAGGCTATATGACCATTTTCATATACCCAAAGGCAAGAGAAAATCCAATAACATCGAAAAAAAGACGGGAGTCAAATCCCGCGAAAGAAAAAAAACAAGGAGCGAAAACCAGGGTGTTACAAACCTACCCCCCTTAAGAAAATATCGTCCTCGAGATTTCCGAGCTTACCTCCCGGTAAAGGGGACTTACCTGTGTGCGACTTGGATCCATCAGCTATCTTGTCTTCATTCGTTTGCTGACCTTTTAACTGCCTCTTTTGATGGCTCAGGTGCTGTCTTTTCAGACGGCTGCATTGAATCCTTCTCTTTCCTGTCAGGCAAACCCTTTGTGCTGGTAGTTTGTTGGCTAGGGTTGGTGGGTAGCTCCGAGTATCGACAAATAGTCTGGTTTCCATGGCCTGGACTAGCTGCTTCGGGTTTTATTGTGATACTTCATACACTGACTGCCAAGGGCAAAACATTCTTTCTGGTTACCGAACTCACGTGCTTGTATGGCCTGGAGTGGCTAGGAGTGGCTCTCTTTTTGCCTTATCAGAATGCTCAGCCTGGCTGTGAGTTCTATACGGATGCTTTCTTCCTGTCTCTCGCATTCTGGCTTCGTTCCCAGGAGGTTCCCAACTGAAATGTCAGGCATGATCACAAAGTACTCATAGACGGTAATCTCTGAGGTGGCTCTGCCATATATAGCCTCTGTGGTCCTTGCTATGACCACTGAGTTTTGAGGCGGATGTTTGTCTGGACTAGTTCGTGCTTTTGACAAGATTGTTGTGAGCACGTTGGCGTGCTAAAGAAGGCTGGGTATCGTACCTCAGAAGCTTTCCCTCATGTGGCTTACTGAGGAAGGTTGAGTGCCTTATACCGAAAGTCTTTCCACGGTAGCGAGCTGAGGAAATTTTGGAGTGTCGTACTCCAGAAGATTCTTCCCACTAGTAGCGTAGTGAGGAAGATTGGGAGCCTTGCATTGTAAGCTCTTCTCGATAGCTTGCGGAAGAAGGCTGGGTTTCTTACACCCGAATCCTTTCACTGTGTATGCAGTCGGATCTATGGCCGGTTTTGGCTTCCTTCCGAAGTATCCGGAATTTACCCATAGAGGAGCCAAAACTTGGTATAGGCCACATCTTGACTGAAGATATTTCGTTATTCATGCACACCACTTGTCCTTCCGCTAGTCCGATCATTGCTACTGTAAAGGTTGCACAACTAATGCAGACTTCGTGTTGATGATTAATTCAGAATACCCTTTGCATTCAAACCAAGTGTTGCCGGTAGTGAGCAATTGACGGATAATTCCATTCGATTTAGCTGAGCTTCCAGGTGTTTGGAATCCTCATTGATTCTGGGCAGCCATGAACTCATCCATATTTCTCGCAGACCTTGTTCATCATGCCCAGAAAATTTCTATATGCACTGAAGCATTCCAAAATATGCTTTGAAATTTGTATCCACATACCAGAGTGTTGTTGTTGCTCTCGGCACATTCACATTCTTGAAATATGTCTTCCGTGGGTAATAATTCTTGAGTCCATTGAGAAGAACTCAAGATTCACCCCACTGACTGAAATAATCCTTGTGTCGAGGACCGAATGATTTTCTCCTTGGGTGTAATCTATTCTGCGGCAAACTCCCTTAGGTATGGTCTGGCCTTGTCGGTAGCACGCAGAGTCTGCTTCTGACCCATTCTTCATTCTTGACAGATCCGGTGATAATGTTCTGAATATCGTGCAGTTGGCTTGGCTTGACTTTTACTGAATTTGGATTATTGGGTAGTATCCAAGTTGTGTGCTGGTCTTCTTTGCTGCTCTTGTGGATGGATCCAGTCGGAGCAAGAGAACGGAATCGAGCAAAGAAGCAAGAAATATCGAAAAACCAAAAAGCAAATAGAGCTCAAATTTTGCGAACCTTACACATGTGGCCGGAGATTCACTAGTATAACTATTATAGCGCACTCAATGCACCTCTAAGGACTTAGAAGCAAAACCACACAACGCTCCTGGTAGCAATTGGGGTCAAGCTCCTACTACTTCCTTAGGGAACATCAAACTCGACACACGACCATAGCCGAAGTGGCTTAGTTAACGATCCTAGGGTTTTCAGGGAAAAGATGGAATTTGTATGCGTTTCCCAAAGGAAACTGGATTTGAGGAGAGAAATGCCATGGTTAGAAAGCAAGGTAGGGATATCTGGTTTACCTAGGGGTTCAAGGCTCACAGGTCGTTGCCTGGTGCGGACATTTCCCACCAGAGGCAAAGGCCACGAGAGTTGGGGTCTGATGGAGCCAAAAACCAATGGGGTTGCCTTATGATCAATAGTAGCCGTGCCTGTCTGGCAAAGATGGCTGAAATCCATCTGGGCTTTCTACAGATCAAGAGGCAATGAAATCTGGCTAGGGTAACCTACGGTCAGCCTGGCTCTGATACCATCCGTTGTCGCGCCCTGCCTGAATACCACTGTAGCCAGACGGTCGCCGCACATGCCAGCCCAGGAGATCACTCTGGCATGCGCTTTTACAACAAGTATCATGAACACAGACATTTCTATTAAAGAATATATCAGTCTTACATGATATATTACAAGGGGAATGGCAGCGGAAAAGTTCTATCTAAGGCAGCATGGTCCTGGTGCGGCTCCAATCCACAGGGATCTGACTGGGTTACTCTTCTAGCCCGCGAACACTCCGGCTCCTCGCTAGCGAACGTCCGATCCTTAGGTGAACCTGGCCACATTGAAGGCCGCTGAGTACTTTTGAATGTACTCGCAAGCAAACCAAACCAACATATACACCAAGCAATGCAATCGATGGCATTCAAGCATGCAATTGTTATCTTAACAATATTAACCATTATGTTATGACAGGATTATCTAGCAGGATTAAACATCTAGCAGCATAAATCATCATGTCATAGCAGGATTATCTATCATGATAATTACTGAAGTAAGTGCAGTAAAGTAAAGTATATCAGGTAAATGATCCGAACTCTGAATATGCTCACGATCCAAATCTGATCCAAGCTTTGCGGTCACCCGACCACTCATCTCATAGCCATCTCATGGCTAGCATTCAAACCTTTGACATCATCTGATGTCCATGCATCTGCACTGCAAGTCTGACAACCCTTCCCGCTTTCTGGTTCAGTCTTAACAATACGTTATATAGTTTGTGTTGGGGAACGTTGCATGGAAAACAAAAAAATTTCTATGCACACGCAAGATCTATCCATGGAGATGCATAGCAACGAGAAGGGGGGTGTGTCTACGTACCCTCGTAGACCGTAAGCGGAAGCGTTAGACAACGCGGTTGATGTAGTGGAACTTCTTCGCGATCCAACCGATCAAGTACCGAACGTACGGCACCTCCGCGTTTAGCACACGTTCAGCTCGGTGACGTCCTCGACTTCTTGATCCAGCAAGATGGCGAGGTAGTGGATGAGTTCCAGCAGCACGACGGCGTGGTGACGGTGATGGTGATGCTATCTCCGCAGGGCTTCGCCCAAGCACTACGAAAATATGACCGAGGGACGGAATTGTGGAGGGGGGCGCCGCACACTGCTAAGACAATGTTGTGTGTCCCTTTGGGGCGCCCCCTCTCCTCTATTTATATATGTGTAGCGTCTTGGAGTAGAAGGAATAGTGCCACGTGAACAGTAACCGTGAATAGTACACACGTGGACTTGGACTCCAAAGTCCAATCCTATTCCTACTAGGACTCTCCCTTTTTCCTTCCCTAGTTGCATGGGCTTTTGAGGACTTGGTGCGCCTGGCCCAATAAGGCCAGGGCACCTCCCCTTAGCCCATGCCAGCCCTTGGGATGTGGTGGACCCACTTGTGGACTTCCGGAATCCTCCGGAACCTTCTGGAAGCTTCCCGGTACAATACCGAAAAAAACTGCACCTTTTTCCGGAACCCAAAATATGACTTCCCATATATAAATCTTTACCTCTCGACCATTCTGAGACTCCTTGTGACGTCCGGGATCTCATCCGGGACTCCGAACAACATTCGGTTACCAATTCACATAACTCATATAACATTATATCGTCAACGAACGTTAAGCGTGCGGACCCTACGGGTTCGGGAATGATGTAGACATGACCGAGATGCCTCTCTGGTCAATAATCAATAGCGGAACCTGGATGCCCATATTGGTTCCTACATATTCCACGAAGATCTTATCGGTCGAACCGCAATGACAACATACGTAATTCCCTTTGTCCGTCGGTATGTTACTTGCCCGAGATTCGATCGTCGGTATCTCCATACCTAGTTCAATCTTGTTACCGGCAAGTCTCTTTACTCGTTCTGTAATACATCATCCCGTAACTAACTCCTTAGTCACTTTGCTTGCAAGCTTCTTATGATGTGCATTACCGAGAGGGCCCAGAGATACCTCTCCGAAACACGGAGTGACAAATCCCAGTCTCGATCCATGCCAACTCAACAGACACCTTTGGAGATACCTGTAGAGCATCTTTATGATCACCCAGTTACATTGTGACGTTTGATAGCACACAAGGTATTCCTCCAGTATCCGGGAGTTGCATGATCTCATGGTCGGAGGAACATGTATTTGACATTCAAGAAAGCAGTAGCAATAAACAGAACGATCATATGCTAAGCTAACAGATGGGTCTTGTCCATCACATCATTCTCCTAATGATGTGATCCCGTTATCAAATGACAACTCATGTCTATGGTTAGGAAACCTTAACCATCTTTGATCAACGAGCTAGTCTAGTAGAGGCTCACTAGGGACACGGTATTTGTTTATGTATTCACATATGTATTTAAGTTTCCGGTCAATACAATTCTAGCATGAATAATAAACCTTTATCATGAACAAGGAAATATAAAATAATAACATCTTCATTATTGCCTCTAGGGCATATTTCCATCAGTCTCCCACTTGCACTAGAGTCAATAACTAGTTCACATCGCCATGTGATTAACACCCAAGAGTTCACTAGAGTCAATAATCTAGTTCCCATCACCATGTGATTAACACTCAAAGAGTTCTAAGGTGTGATCATGTTTTGCTCGTGAGAGATAATTTTAGTCAATGGGTCTGCAATATTCAGACCCATGTGTACTTTGCAAATCCTTATGTCATACTGTAGATGCTGCTATCACGCTTTACTTGGAGCTATTCCAAATGACTGCTCCATTATACGTATCCGGTTTGCTACTCAGAGTTTTCCAGATCGGTGTCAAAGTTTGCATCAACGTAACCCTTTACGACAAACTCTTTATCACCTCCATAATCGAGAAACATTTCCTTAGTCCTTTAGTTACTAAGGATAATTTTGACCGCTGTCCAGTGATCCACTCCTGGATCACTCTTGTACCCCCTTTGCCAGACACGTGGCAAGGCACACATTAGGTGTGGTACACAGCATGGCATACATTATAGAACCTATGACTGAGGCATAGGGAATGACTTTCATTCTCTCTCTATCTTCTGCCATGGTCGGGTTTTGAGTCTTACTCAACTTTACACCTTACAATACAGGCAAGAACTCCTTCTTTGACTGATCCATTTTGAACTCCTTCAAAATCTTGTCAAGGTATGTACTCATTGAAAGTCTTATCAAGCGTTTTGATCTATCTCTATAGATCTTGATGCCCAATATATAAGCAGCTCCACCGAGGTCTTTCATTCAAGTATCCTTTTATGCCATCCAGAAATTCTATATCATTTCCAATCAACAATATGTCATCCACATATAATATTAGAGATGCTACCGAGCTCCCACTCACTTTCTTGTAAATACAGGCTTCACTGTAAGTCTGTACAAAACCATATGCTTTGATCACCTCATCAAAGCGTATATTCCAACTCCGAGATGCTTGCACCAGTCCATAGATGGATCGCTGGAGCTTGCACACTTTGTTAGCACCCTTAGGATCGACAAAACCTTCTGGTTGCATCATATACAACTTCTTATTTAAGAAACCCATTAAGGAATGCAGTTTTGACATCCATTTGCCAGATCATAAAATGCGGCAATTGCTAACATGATCCGGACAGACTTAAGCATCGCTACGGGTGAGAAAGTCTCATCGTAGTCAACCCCTTGAACTTGTCGAAAACCTTTCGTGACAAGTCGAGCTTTGTAGACAGTGATATTACCATCAGCGTTTGTCTTCCTCTTAAAAATCCATTTATTCTCAATGGCTTGCCGATCATCGGGCAAGTCCACCAAAGTCCATACTTTGTTCTCATACATGGATCCTATCTCAGATTTCATGGCCTCAAGCCATTTGTCGGAATCTGGGCTCATCATAGCTTCTTCATAGTTCGTAGGTTCGCCGTTGTCTAACAAGATGACTTCCAGAACAGGATTACCGTACCACTCTGGTGCGAAACGTACTCTGGTCGACCTACGAGGTTCAGTAGTAACTTGATCTGAAGTTTCATGATCTTCACCATTATCTTCCTCTCTTATTGGTGTAGGCATCATGGGAACGGTTTTCTCTGATGAGCTACTTTCCAATTCGAGAGAAGGTACAATTACCTCATCAAGTTCTACTTTCCTCCCACTCACTTCTTTCGAGAGAAACTCCTTCTCTAGAAAGGACCCATTCTTGGCAACAAAGACCTTGCCTTCGGATCTGTGGTAGAAGGTGTACCCAATTGTTTCTTTAGGGTATCCTATAAAGACGCACTTCTCCACTTTGGGTTCGAGCTTATCAGGTTGAAGCTTTTTCACATAAGCATCGCATCTCCAAACTTTAAAAAATGACAGCTTAGGTTTCTTGCCAAACCATAGTTCATACGGTGTCGTCTCAACGGATTTAGACGGTGCCCTATTTAACGTGAATGCAGTTGTCTCTAATGCATAACCCCAAAACGATAGTGACAAATCGGTAAGAGACATCATAGAACGCACCATATCCAATAAAGTACGGTTACGACGTTCAGACACACCATTACGCTGTGGTGTTCCAGGTGGAGTGAGTTGTGAAACAATTGCACATTTTCTTAAATGAAGGCCAAACTCGTAACTCAAATATTCGCCTCCGCGATCGGATCGTAGAAACTTTATTTTCTTGTTACGATGATTCTCTACTTCACTCTGAAATTCTTTGAACTTTTCAAATGTTTCAGACTTGTGTTTCATCAAGTAGATATACCCATACCTACTCAAATCATCTGTGAAGGTTAGAAAATAACGATACCCGCCGCGTGCTTCAACATTCATCGGACCACATACATCGGTATGTATTATTTCCAACAAATCAGTAGCTCGCTCCATTGTTCCGGAGAACGGAGTTTTAGTCATCTTGCCCATGAGGCATGGTTCGCAAGTATCAAATGATTCATAATCAAGAGATTCCAAAAGTCCATCAGCATGGAGTTTCTTCATGCGCTTTACGCCAATATGACCTAAACGGCAGTGCCACAAGTATGTTGCACTATCATTATCAACTTTGCATCTTTTGGCATCAATATTATGAATATGTGTATCACTACGATCGAGATTCAACAAGAATAAACCATTCACAAGGGTGCATGATCACGAGGGATATTATTCATATAAACAGAATAACCATTATTCTCTGACTTAAATGAATAACCGTCTTGCAATAAACAATATCCAGATATAATGTTTTATGCTCAACGCAAGAACCAAATAACCATTATTTAGGTTTAATACTAATCCCGAAGGTATTACGAGCGTGTCGATATTGATCATATCAATCTTGGAGACACGTCCAACACATATCGTCACCTCGCCCTCAGCTAGTCTCCGTTACTCTGCAGCTCCTGCTTCAAGTTACTAATATTAGTAACTGAATCGGTATCAAATACCCAGACGCTGCTACGAGCACTAGTGAGGTACATATCAATAACATGTATATCAAATATACCTTTGTTCACTTTGCCATCGTTCTTATCCGCCAAATACTTGGGGCAGTTCCGCTTCCAGTGACCAGTTCCTTTGCAGTAGAAGCACTCAGTTTCAGGCTTGGGTCCAACTTTGGGTTTCTTCGTGGGAGCGGCAGCTTGCTTGCCGTTCTTCTTGAAGTTCCCCTTCTTTCCCTTGCCCTTTTTCTTGAAACTAGTGGTCTTGTTAACCATCAACACTTGATGCTCCTTCTTGATTTCTACCTCCGCCGATTTCAGCATCGCGAAGAGCTCGGGAATTGTCTTCTCCATCCCTTGCATATTATAGTTCATCACGAAGACTTTATAGCTTTGTGGCAGTGACTGAAGAACTCTGTCAATAACACTCTCAACTGGAAGATCAATTCCCAGCTGAGTCAAGTGGTTGTGGTATCCAGACATTCTGAGTATGTGTTCACTGACAGAAATGTTCTCCTCCATCTTACAGCTGAAGAATTTGTTGGAGACTTCATATCTCTCAACCCGGGCATTAGCTTGAAATATCAATTTTAGCTCCTGGAACATCTCATATGCTCCATGGCGTTCAAAACGCTTTTGTAGTCCCGGTTCTAAGCCATAGAGCATGGCACACTGAACTATCGAGTAGTCATCAGATCGAGCCTGCCAGGCGTTCACAACGTCTGCAGCAGCTCCTACAGCAGGTCCATCACCTAGCGGTGCATCAAGGACATAATCCTTCTGTGCAGCAATGAGGATAATCCTCAAGTTACGGACCCAGTCCGTGTAATTGCTACCATCATCTTTCAACTAAGCTTTCTCTAGGAACGTATCAAAAACAGGGGAGCTACAAAGCGAGCTATTGATCTACAACATAATTTGCAAAGACTATCAGGACTAAGTTCATGATAAATTAAGTTCAATTAATCAAATTACTAATGAACTCCCACTTAAATTAACATCTCTCAAGTTAACTAAGTGATACATGATCCAAATCAACTAGCCCATGTCCGATCATCACGTGAGATGGGATAGTCATCAATGGTGAACATCTCCATGTTGATCATATCTACTATATGACTCATGTTCGACCTTTCGGTCTCCAGTGTTCCGAGACCATGTCTGTACATGCTAGGCTCGTCAAGTTTAACCCAAGTATTTTGCTTGTGTAAAACTGGCTTACACCCGTTGTATGTGAACGTAGAATCTATCACACTCGATCATCACGAGGTGCTTCGAAACGACGAACTTTAGCAACGGTGCATACTCGGGGAGAACACTTTTATCTTGAAATTTAGTGAAGGGATCATCTTATAATGCTACCGCTGTTCTAAGCAAAATAAGATGCATAAAGGATAAACATCACATGCAATCAAAATATGTGACATGATATGGCCATCATCATCTTGTGCTTTTGATCTCCATCTCCAAAGCATCGTCATGATCTCCATCGTCACTGGCTCGACACCTTGATCTCCATCGTTGCGTCGTGGTCGTCTAGCCAACTATTGCTTCTACAACTATTGCTAACGCATAGCGATAAAGTAAAGCAATTACATGGCGCTTGCATTTCATACAATAAAGAGACAACCATAAGGCTCCTTCCGGTTGCCGATAAATTACAAAACATGATCATCTCATACAATAACGTATATCACATCATGTCTTGACCATATCACATCACAGCATACCCTGCAAAAACAAGTTAGACGTCCTCTACTTTGTTGTTGCAAGTTTTACGTGGCTGCTATGGGCTTCTAGCAAGAACCGTTCTTACCTATGACACAAAACCACAATGGTGATTTATCAAGTTTGCTGTTTTAACCTTCAACAAGGACCGGCCGCAGTCATATTTGATTCAACTAAAGTAGGAGAAACAGACACCCGCCAGCCACCTTTATGCAAAACTGGTTGCACGTCAATCGGTGGAACCGGTCTCATGTACGTGGACATGTAAGGTTGGTCCGGGCCGCTTCATCCCACAATGACGCCGAATCAAAATAAGACGTTGGTGGTAAGCAGTATGAACATCACCGCCCACAGCTCTTTGTGTTCTACTCGTCCATATCATCTACGCATAGACCTGGCTCATGATGCCACTGTTGGGGAACGTTGCATGGAAAACAAAAAAAATTCTACGCACACGCAAGATCTATCCATGGAGATGCATAGCAATGAGAAGGGGGAGTGTTTCTACGTACCCTCATAGACCGTAAGCGGAAGCATTAGACAACGCGGTTGATGTAGTGGAACTTCTTTGCGATCCAACCGATCAAGTACCGAACGTACGGCACCTCCGCGTTCAGCACACGTTCAGCTCGGTGACGTCCTCGACTTCTTGATCCAGCAAGACGGCGAGGTAGTGGATGAGTTCCGGCAGCACGATGGCGTGGTGACGGTGATGGTGATGCTATCTCCGCAGGGCTTCGCCCAAGCACTACGAAAATATGACCGAGGGACGGAACTGTGGAGGGGGGTGCCGCACACGGCTAAGACAATGTTGTGTGTCCCTTTGGGGCGCCCCCTCTCCTCTATTTATATATGTGTAGGGGCTTGGAGTAGAAGGAATAGTGCCACGTGAACAGTAACCGTGAATAGTACACACGTGGACTTGGACTCCAAAGTCCAATCCTATTCCTACTAGGACTCTCCCTTTTTCCTTCCCTAGTTGCATGGGCTTTTGAGGACTTGGTGCGCCTGGCCCAATAAGGCCAGGGCACCTCCCCTTAGCCCATGCCAGCCCTTGGGACGTGGTGGACCCACTTGTGGACTTCCGGACCCCTCCGGAATCCTCCGGAACCTTCTCGAAGCTTCCCGGTACAATACCGAAAAAAACTACACCTTTTTCCGGAACCCAAAATATGACTTCCCATATATAAATATTTACCTCTCGACCATTCTGAGACTCCTTGTGATGTCCGGGATCTCATCCGGGACTCCGAACAACATTCAGTTACCAATTCACATAACTCATATAACATTATATCGTCAACGAACGTTAAGCGTGCGGACCCTACGGGTTCGGGAATGATGTAGACATGACCGAGACGCCTCTCCGGTCAATAATCAATAGCGGAACTTGGATGCCCATATTGGTTCCTACATATTCCACGAAGATCCTATCGGTCGAACCGCAATGACAACATACATAATTCCCTTTGTCCGTCGGTATGTTACTTGCCCGAGATTCGATCGTCGGTATCTGCATACCTAGTTCAATCTCGTTACCGGCAAGTCTCTTTACTCGTTCCGTAATACATCATCCCGTAACTAACTCCTTAGTCACTTTGCTTGCAAGCTTCTTATGATGTGCATTACCGAGAGGGCCCAGAGATACCTCTCCGAAACACGGAGTGACAAATCCTAGTCTCGATCCATGCCAACTCAACAGACACCTTTGGAGATACCTGTAGAGCATCTTTATGATCACCCAGTTACGTTGTGACGTTTGATAGCACACAAGGTATTCCTCCGGTATCCGGGAGTTGCATGATCTCATGGTCGGAGGAACTTGTATTTGACATTCAAGAAAGCAGTAGCAATAAACAGAACGATCATATGCTAAGCTAACAGATGGGTCTTGTCCATCACATCATTCTCCTAATGATGTGATCCCGTTATCAAATGACAACTCATGTCTATGGTTAGGAAACCTTAACCATCTTTGATCAACGAGCTAGTCTAGTAGAGGCTCACTAGGGACACGGTATTTGTTTATGTATTCACATATGTATTTAAGTTTCCGGTCAATACAATTCTAGCATGAATAATAAACGTTTATCATGAACAAGGAAATATAAAATAATAACAACTTTATTATTTCCTCTAGGGCATATTTCCATCAGTTTGTTCCTCCAGACTCGACATAGACCAAATAGTGGCCTAATACGAACTGTCCATGACCGAGGACGCAGCTATTCGAATAGATTTACACTCTGCAGAGGTTGCGCACTTTACTCACACCATGGAGCGTCTGGCCTCGTACTTTAGTACGTGTTCCCATTCGGGTGGACCAGTGTTGCTCCAACAAAACTTGTCTATTGCCTGGCACTCTTACGGTCCCACCGACCATCATACCCTCCCAGGGTCATGTCCTGGGTGGCCTCTGTGTCACCCCGTGACACCTGCCACCGTCATGGCCAAACAAAACTGTCCCAAACGGGGACCGCGCTCAAACAAACAACTGGGCTCACAAGGTTATCGCCGCCTACCGGGCCAGGGTAGCGCGCACGCATAACCTTCCCTAGTTTGGTGGTACCGACAAGAGGCAAGACAATAGACTAAGTCAGGGCCGTCCCATACCGGCAAATGTGGTTGCATGTGATGGGCTCGATTCGGTGACACTATGACTCGATCCAGTCGACGGAGGAGGTTGTTGTCATTAAGTCACATTCTTTATCATAGCAATGACAATGGTAATGCATGATGCAAACAAAGCAACCTATCTCCATGTTGTCACTTACGAGTCAATAGTGCTATAATATGATGAGCATTAGCAGGTAATGTAAATAGCAAATTCAAACGAGCAGGAGTTTAATTATTCCTAACACAGGCATAAACATTAATTAAACACGCAAGAATAACATAGAGCAATGCTTCAGGGCATATATCAGATGGTCGGCTTGCCTGGGGGTGAAGGAATACTCCGGGAGAAGTGCGATCACCTCGCGGAAGAATTCGCCGGAAAGGATTCTCTCTCGGAGGGGCTGAATAGAGGGGCAAGGGCAAAATGGTCATTTTCACAATGTGAAAAAATTATGAAAATGATACCATCGGAACGGGCTCGACGAACTGAAGACGTGGGCTTTGGAATCACCTGATTCCGAGTTGCGGTTGCAAAGATATAGCAGATTGACTGTTCGGGGACCTTTCTGTAAAACTTTTATTCACATCTGGGTCCCTGGACAGTTTTTCTGCGAAAAAAGAAAAAGAGCACTGTGCTCTTGGGCTATACGGGCCGAAAGCGGCTGGAGCCTGGGGCGCTGGCAGAGCCATGCAGCCACTGCTGTTGCTGGGCCGGCCCACCTCGCTGCTGCTCCATTTAAAAAAAACGAGGGAGGAGGGGGTCGCTGACGAAGGGGCCCCGCTGGCAGGGCTGTCTCCCTCCTCGCGCGTGCCGGCTGGAGGAACAGAGGCGCCGTTGACCGGCGGTTCCCGGCGCTATGGGCCGTCTACGGCGGAGTTCCGGCTACCGGCGTGCTCAGAAGGGTGCGGCACATCCACCGGCGTAGGGCACGGACGCCGGGAGCGAAGGGAGCGACGGCCACCTTAGGCAGGGCGGACGGCGGCTTCGGGCGATGATGGTCCCGGCGCTCTGGTGAGCTCCTGGATCGGGCAGTGGCACGGATGGGATCGCCGCAGAGCACTGCATCTAGTGGTGGGTGGCTTGGGCCGCGGGGAGGGCTGGGGTCGTGGCGGCAGGCGGTGACAGTGAGCGGCCACTCCGGTCGATTAGAGGGCTCCGGCGAGGAACTCGACCGGGCGAGGAGGTGGGAGTGATCTGGAGGGTAGGGGAAGGAGCCTGGCGAGCTCGAGGGACCTCGGCGTGGCTATTTATAGCCGCGCGAGCTCGCCAGATATGCTCGGCCGCCGTAGCCTCCTTATCACCGTACTGGAGCTCGGGGACACGCGGAGGACGGAGGCGATGTCGGCAGGGGCTCTGGGAGAGTGGAGAAGCCGGACACAGCTTCGGGAGGGCTCGCAGAGGAAGAAGCCAGAGAGGAAAACGACGACGGTGGTCACGGGCGGCAGGGGCCATGGCAGTACTCGCCGCGGCATGGGGAGGAAGAAAACGGAGGGGGAGATGACCCGAGAGGAGGAAGTGGACGACGGGGAAGCTGCTGGACATGAATAGACAAGCCAGGGCAGCCTGAGTTGGTCTGCCCAACGCGATGAACACGCGGTGCACAGTTTCTGCATGCAGCTCACGCGGTCACCACGGGCATGTCGTGTTCTGGCCCTCCTCTGGGTGCCAAATCTTGTCAAACACGGAAGGCATTGACCATATAGATGAGATGGGTCATTGGATGGACCAGGATTGCTCTAGAGTGGTCGAAAGGATCCAGAACAGTTTCTGGATAGAAACTTGGGGAGGAAGTTGTGGTCAGAAAAATATGCCAACGAGCTGGAAAAGTTGTCACAGGGAAATGTGGTAGGAAGTACTAGGCTCTGGTAAAATATGAAGCCATTTGGACCTCATTTGCATATACTTCCTTCACAAAGCATAATCTGGTCCAGAAACTTGACTTTGAAGCTGTACTCATTTGTCTTGGTGAAATGAGCTTAATTTTGGTGTAGGGTGATGATTTGGAGATATGAAGGTACTGGAAAAATTTCAGCTCAATTGGAAATGCCAAAGTGGTACTTCCTTCATAGAGCTTGAATCTGGATATAAACTAGATGGAATTTTTGGGAGGAATTGGCTAAATAAAATGATGTGAATTTTGGCATACTCACATCATATAAGGAATTTGAGGTCCTGGATTAATTTGAGCATTTTTGAAGCAATATAAAATATAGTTGCTTCACAACCTCAAAATAAGTCCAGAAACAAGAATTGGATGATGCTCTCAAAATTTGATATGTGGAACTTGGGATCTTGATGGAAATGGTGAAGATATGGATAGGAGAAGCTCCACAAATTATTTGGTATTTTTCCTGGCTACCAAAATGGTAGCTCCTTTGGAAAGTGCCCAAATTGCAATATTGGCTTTAAATAGGAAAAGGCAATTTCCCCTATTTAATTATTGCCAATATTTTTGTGAGAGCTCAATATGATCACAAAGAATATCTCCACAAGTTTTCATGAGCTTTGGAGATGGATAGATATTTTCCTGGATTTAATTCCTTTAACTGGCAGGAAAAGGAATTAATTTTAAATGAAAAATATTGCAAATGACTTGGCAATATTTTTGCATATCCAGGGTTTAAAGATATGGTATGATCACTGGGAAAAATTTGGGAGGCAAAAGATCAAAGGAAATTGGGGTTCCTTTGTAACGGAAGGAATTAGGGTTTCCCTTCCGGTAGATCGAAGAGTAGGGTTTCGGTGGCAAAATCTTGAGAAAATATCTTGGGTGGCAAGATTGGTCTGGAGAGAATCTTTGGTTGGATAGGAAAGGCAAGGCTATATGACCATCTTCATATACCCAAAGGCAAGAGAAAATCCAATAACATCGAAAAAAAGACGGGAGTCAAATCCCGTGAAAGAAAAAAAACAAGGAGCGAAAACCAGGGTGTTACAATCGCCTCGGCCCCGTAGACGAGGAAGAATGGGGTGAAGCCGGTCGAGCAGTTGGGGGTGGTCCGGAGACTCCATAGGACGGCCGGCAGCTCGTCGATCCAGCTGCCGGGTGAACGCGCGAGCGGCTCGATGAGTCGCGGCTTGATGCCGGCCAAGATGAGGCCGTTTGCCCGCTCCGCCTGGCCGTTTGACTAAGGGTGTGCGACGGAGGCTAGGTCAAGCCGGATGCCGGAGACGGAGCAGTAGCGTGCTAGCGCACCTTTGGCGAAGTTGGTGCCGTTGTCGGTGATGATGCTGTTGGGGACGCCGTAGCGGACAGCGATGTCTTTGATGAATTTGATGGCCGTGGGGCCGTCGAGCTTCTTGATCGGCCTCACCTCGATCCACTTGGTGAATTTGTCGACGGCCACCAAAAGGTGTGTCATGCCGCCCCGAGCGGTTTTGAACGGTCCCACCATGTCGAGGCCCCAGACGGCAAAGGGCCACGCGATGGGGATGGTTTGGAGCGCTGCAGCCGGCTGGTGGCTCTGGGCCTTGAAGTGATGGCAGCCCTTGCACTTAAGGACCAGCTCCTCGGCCTCCTTCAGCGCTGTTGGCCAGTAGAAGCCGTGGTGGAATGCCTTGGCCACCAGGGACCGGGAGGCGGCGTGGTGCCCGCACTCGCCCTGGTGGATATCGAGCAAGATCTCTAGACCCCTGGTCGTCTCGACGCATCGCTGGAAGATGCCGGTTGTGCTGTGCTTGACGAGCTCGCGGTTGATGATGTTGTAGGCGGAGGCCCAGTGTTGCACCTGCCGAGCCTCGACCTCGTTTGCCGGGAGCTCGCCGTTAGCCAGGAAAGCGAGGATCGATTGGGCCCAAGACGGCGCCTCCAACACCGTGAGGACGGCCACTCGCGCGGGTTCGGCCTGGTCAGGAGGCGGCGGGCTGGAGCCGGTGGCCCCCAAGGCTGGGCGAGAGGTGGCGGCGGCCGGGATCGGGATGGCAGTCCCCGGGGTATCGCTGGCAGTCCCCGAGCCGGAGGCGGCAGTCCCCGAGGTGGGGACGGCGGTCCCCAAGCCGGAGCCGGCAGCCCCTGAGGTGGAGGGGAGGATTGTTGGGTCGGCCGGGACGAAGATGGACTCCAAATTCGGAGACGGCTTGACGGATGGCTTGCGCAGGTGAATACAAATATTTGAAACAACTATATGTTCAACTCAATTGTAACATGTATGACACAAGCAGCATATAGTGTACTCCCATTTAGATATGAATTTCAGAAGCCAAGCGATGTCTCAAAATTCAAAATACTGAGCCAACCAACAAATAATAAAGAAAACTAACAGACATATGACCACATATAGAGTATATGGATCAATAATATGAACTAACATACATAAGCCAGGCCGTTGTACTGTTTTTGGCTAGAAGAGCATCTTTTTTTGTACCAAAACTAGTACAGCATCTTGGCCCTTTCAGATGCGTGCCACTTAAGGCCCATCTATACTACTATTTTTGCTGAATGCACAATCAGCCCGATTAGCATATTTTGTAGGCCTGGCATAGCAAACAAAATGAAATGTCTTTGCCTCAACAAAAAAAATGAAATGTCTCATGTTCTTATCAATTATTACATACTCATGCTAAAAAAAATACAGACAAAAAAACAAATTATTACATGATCTCTAAAACAAATGGTTCCAATCTATTACATGAACAAACAACACAAAGGTAATTCAACGATGGAAAAAACATTTCACCTATGATTTACCAAGTGGGATTTTAATTTCCTTTTTTCCTCCAGGACCTTAACAATGCGGTCAGTCTCAGCTTGCTTCGTTGTGAAATCCACCAAATATTTAATGGTTTTCGTGAGTACTGCTTCTGGTTGTGCTGCTTGCTTCCTCAACATGTCAACTTCATCTCTAAGTGCAGAAGCAGACTCTCTCTACCAATAGTTTAGCCTCTAGAGCATCAGCAGTTGGCAATTCACGATGCACGATAGGGCCGGTGCCACTGCTCTGGGATGATCCAACGTCCATGGGGACGTCGCTCTTTGATCTTGGGCTAGCTTGTTTTGCCATTACAGTTCCGATTGGATTCGGAAAAGTTGAAGTTAGCAGAACATCTCAACTGGGAGTTAGAACAGCAACCCAGTTAAACAAACAAGGATTTAAAGAGTTGTGATTGGATGCTGAAAAGTATAGATTATTAACATCATTAGAGCAACCGGTTGCAGCAGCAAAGCAGTTAAACAAACAACCTGTTGTGCCATTAGGGTTTCTCTTGGATACTGAAAAGTTGAGTAGTCAGTAACTTGATTAGAGCAACAAGTTACAGCAGCAAACCTGTTACACAAATAAGTTTTCAAAAATGTACCTGCTGTGCAATTGGAGTTCCAATTGGATCCTGAGAAGTTGAAGTTGGTAACATGATTAGAGCAACAAGTTACAGCAGCAAACCAGTTAAACAAGGAAGTTTTTCAGAACATACCTGTTGTGCCATCGGAGTTTCAATTGGATCCTGAAAACTTGATAGTTAGCAAGCATAAATAAAGTGTTGCAAGAGCCATAAGAAACTAACATCAAACTAGTAAAACTAACCAGTTCTGGCAACGTATTTAATTACACGTGAACTAGTAAAACTATCAAGTTTTTGGCAACGTATTAAAGCAACAAGTCGGTAGAGTTTACCAGCAACACATACATCCCTAAATTTCATTCATGTAAGCAAAATGATTCTGACAGATATATATAACTTAAAAAGATGGTGTCCCTCATATAAACCTGACAGTTGTCTCTCCATGAACATGCAAACATTACTAGTGCTAGAAGTCATAACAGCAAACAAGATAAACAAACAGGGTATCAGAAGGTAAATTACACATGAATTTTGTTGCACCCTAGAAGTAGATATGACCAGCTACCTAGGTGCTTAAGTAGCTATTGAAGTTCAGGCACAGGTAGTTCTATAACAGTATGTAACAAACACATAGATAGGTGCAGTCTATAATAGTATTAACAGGCTATGGCATTATGTAATCAGTAGCAAACTAAATTAAGGCAAGCAAGGTAATTGAACAATTTTTTAATCAGTGGCTAACTAAAATTCCAAGAAGCAGATAATTGAACTTACGCTAGCTCTTTGTATAGGCACACTGCAACTTCTTTTTCGCTTACGAGGTTCTACAAAGGAGTCCATGACATCACTTGCTTGGATACGCAGTCCCAATACTCCTTCCTTCCCACACTACATTTTGGTAAGTCGAATGGTTAATATTATAAGATGGTGCGACCTTGTTATATTATATGAGGACAGGTTGTGAGACTAGTTGTAGCAATACACACCACACTGGCTTTTACTGTATAATTCATGTGATTATATTTGGCCTATCGAGATCTAAGCAATCTACAATATGATGAAAAGACTGACATCCTTCTCATTATTGGCCAACTCAGTTCATAGAAACAAGCAATTCAATCATTATGTGGATAAATCAAAAGTGCCACTGGAATACATTTCACTGCCCCAATCATACACGCATGCCAGTACGAATTAAATGAAATGCAGGGACTTACGCTAGCTCGTTGTACAGGCTCACTGCAGCTCTGCTTGCGCTTGGGATGTTCCATGAAGAAGTCCATGTTACCACTTGCTTGGATGTGCAGGCCGTGTACTCCTTCCTTTCCCCTCTGCATTTTTGGCATGGCGAATGGTTGATCTAATGAGAGGAATCGACCTTACTGTTGTACCGGAGGACAAGTACTTACAGGTTATACGAGCGTGCAGGATGTGTACCAGATCCCGTAGCGCCGTCATGCTTCGCTGAAAAATGGTTTTGCTTGTTTCAGATGATAGCTCCAGAAGAAATAAGATTTGAAGTCAGAGTTGCATAGGTGTATAAGCTAAGAGAGCAGTAAAAGGATATCCAAGCATCGTCGGAACAGTGCACAGCGCAGTGACATGTGGATACGTAGTTCGGGCCGGCGTTTGGGCATACTCGCCTAGAGTGCGGGTCACTTCAGAGCCGTTGAGGGTGATGCGCTTGCGTTGGCTGACCGCCTACGGAAGCAGATCTTGAGCGGCGGCGGAGCGCTAAGATGCGGTGGACGAGGCCGTTGGTGAAGCACCAGCGGGGGGGTGGAGGCGCAATGATGTGCTTGGTGAAGTATCCCCGGTAAGGTGGAAGATGGCGTCGGTGAAACAGACCTGATGCGGTGGAAGTCGGTGTCTGTGAAGCACGTCGGCTGCGGCGGCCCACGTTGTCGGTGGACCACCCGGTGCGGTGGACGAGGGCGTAGATGAGGCAGCTCCGGTGCGGTGGTGCAGTGCGACCGTCGTCTTCGTCGTAGTCGTCCGGTACGGAGGTGGGAACGAGATGAGACGAGGGGCGATTCAAATTTTGCTTGGGTGGCAGCGAATTAGGGATTTGAGCACTCTGGGCATGGAAGGGGGCAGGGGAGAAGGGGGATTTTGCAGGGCTGGAATTTGGGCCGCCAGATATTTCAATCCGAAACATGGAGGCGCGCAGTTTATAACGTCCGTATGACACACGCCACCACGACCACGACACGACCGTGGTCTACCTGATGCGCCTACATTTGAGAATGCAAACGAATATTTTTTTCATTGGCAAACGAATCTGTATGTATTACCATGGCCGTGTTTTCCTTGCAAATAATTAGTCCTTTGAAACGACACACTAGTAATTAATTAATGATGAGTTCTTTGAATTAGAGTGTGTTTGTGACATAGCGATCTCCAATTCTAACGTGGATTTCGCATTTCATGGTATCCACGCTAAGTTTTTGAATGCAAATTCATATGTATAAGATTAACACTATGGTGGTGAGAAAACTTTGGATGTATTCAAGCATATGACCACACACATACAAAATACCACAACAATCGAGTCAATATTAGTGCATCAACTTTTCCAAACCATGCATGTATGGCACGAATTCAAAATAATTACAGAAGCCATATGCATGGTCCTCAATTCAAATTTTACAATGTGCACTAAATTGAAACGTCAATATTAAGTCTATTACTATCTACATTCAAATGTTGTGTTTAGTCCCCCCCCCCCGACACACACACTACGTACTTCCTCTATCGATCAATCTTCCACTCTTAAACACCTTATAGAGCTATTGGTTTCCAACACCCGCTCATTCTTTCTCTCCATGTTTCGATCTCTAATTCTCTCAAATACACAACCCCCTTTCCCCCACTCTCTCAACAAACGTATTTCTCTCACACACCCGCCATTGCACTCCATGCCGAGCTCTCTCTCCCTCCCACCCTCTCTCGCTAGATACATACATTGGCTCTGTAGACCCCCCTTCTCTCGCACATGCACGCACGTTGTCTATCTAGGTCACTCTCTCCACACTGTCTCACTCTTTCGACCACACGGTGGCCCACACTCGCTCAATCTTTCTATCTTTCTCTTTATCTAAGTCTCGATTAACCTCGCTTTCTCTCTCACACAAACATTATATTTCCCTGTTTGGGCCTCAATCGACACACTACATACTCTGTCACGCGGATTATCTATCTAGGTCACTCTCACCAAACCGTCTCACTCTTTCGACCATTTGGCGGCCCACACTCGCTCAATCTCTCCCTCTCTCTTTATGTATGTCTCGATTGACCTCGCTTTCTCTCACACACAAACGATATATCTCCTTGTTTGGGCCTAGTTCGACATATTGTATAAACTCTCTCACGCACATTATCTATCTAGGTCACTCTCTCCAACCCGTACTTATCACTCTTTCGACCACATGGTGGCCCACACTCGCTCAATCTCTCTCTATTATCTATGTCTCGATTGACCTTGCTTTCTCTCACACACAAACGATATATCTCCCTGTCTGGGCCTCAATCCACACTCTGTATACTCTGTCACGCACATTGTCTATGTAGGTCAATTTCTCAAGATCTCCCTTACAACCCTCACCCTCCCCAAAAGCTCGATCGCACAATATCTCTCCAGAGCATATCTCTCTTTTGACTGAATGTCGGGCCACACTCACCCTATATCCCTGTCTATCAATGTCTCGATTGATCTCGCTTTCTCGCGCCGTCTCTCCCACACATAGACGCTACCTCTCCATCTCTCGTCGGGCCGGAGCTATTTACATTGCCAGGGGGACTATGCCTCCATCCTTGGATTAATTTGTGAAGGCATTTATTTCTGAGGGTTTAGGTTAGTTTTTTCTAGCATTTGGCCGACAACCACTCCAAACACCGTTGCCCCCCCCCCCCCCCTGCGGCCCTGCCCCTCCCCCAATTATTTCCCTCTAGCTCTATGACCGCTCTCTCGCACGCTCTTTCTCACCTTTCCTGTCGCACCAAGGTATTTTTGCAAAAAAAACTCTCGTGCTTTCTTTAATTATTACAAACAAGCTACAAACTACACACCGGGGGTCCACCTGTAATGGAACAAATTTCGCCCCATAAATTAAAATGCTACAAACTACACACCGGGGGACCCACCTGTCATGGAACAATTTTGGACCCATATATAAATTAAAAATGAGAAGGACGAGGATCGAACAGGCGACCAGGTCCTTCCAGGCACACGTCAGCGACTTAGTGCCCAGGCTCATCTGCACCCGGTCAAGAAATGATTCACAAAATGTTCAAAAAAATTCAAAAATTTGACAAAAATTCAAAAAAATCCAATTTTTTGTGCGTGCTAGATAATTTGTTGCGTGAGGTCCGCTCCAATTTTAAGAGCATTTGAACATCTTAGTAGCTCTCAGCAAATAAGACAAATTGGGTCAGAACAGTACATGAATAGTACACTCTTTTACAGACCCCAAATCTGTCTTTTTTGCCGAGAGCTACTCAGATGTCCAAATGATATGAAAATTGGAGCGGACATCACGCACTAAATTGTCTACCATGCAAAAAATGGTATTTTTTGAATTTTTCTAGTATTTGTTTTCATTTTGTTCTTCAGCGTGGGTGCAGATGAGCCTGGACTCAGAAATCGATTGTCGTGTTTGTTGTATCTTTAATGGATAACATGCTTTTATATTACTTTCAGTACATCAGTGGGACCGGCTCGTCAGCACGTACTACTCCCCTTCGTTGAGCCACTTACTAGTGGGTCCCATGTCTGCTATCTCTCCCTCCTCCCCTTCTACTCCCATGGGTGCAGACGCACGGGCAAACACGAAGAACGCGTGAGCTAATAAACATGGCGCGCCACCCGGGACAGATGCCCAATGCCGTCGACCGTATCTGGACGCGTTCACAAGTTACGGTACCAGTTTCACGTACTACTAGTACATATTTTACAAGTATAGGAAAAAAGTGACCGTGATGGACAAGTTTAGGCACCCGTGGTGTATTTAACAAGTAGTAATAATTAAATGCGTGGATAAATGTATGTATCGCCTAGTGCTCGAAGGGACCTGCTTGCGCCCTACAAGTATTTGGAATTGACGCAGGAATTTAATATGAAATGTTTGCGATGAGAAGGAATACATGTCGCTTGATGACTTTTTTATTTAATTTGATAGGGCTCTAGCAGAACACTCAATCGATCAAACCATAGATTTCATTCAGTCTGACTATGACTTTACATTCATACCATGATCGAACTAAAAAAATAAATGAATAAAACTAATTGCAGCGGCGGCGGGTGCGTCCTGCGGCGGGAAGCGGCTCCTCTGCCGTGCCCTGTGTGCCGTTGGGCCACTGGCCGGCGGTGACGGCGGCGTCTTGCGCCGGCGTTGGCATACTCTTGGACATTGGCCCAAGCTTCAAGGAAGGCCAGTATGTTCTAGACTTCGGTCTCCAGGAGCTAGTCAACTGGCGGGAGGCGGCGACTGGCGTCGCTGCAAGGTAGCGGTCGACGGCAGCGACCCATGCTGCTGAGGGGGGCACTGGCACCCACGCGGGGACAGGCGCTGGCAACGGTGCGGTGGAGACATTCGTGTGCACGTGCACCGGCACGGGCGCATGCGTCAGTGCATGCACAGGCGCATGCGCTGGTAGGTGCACGGATGCGTGCAAGTCAGCGGGGACCTCGTGGATCCCCACGGCTTCAAGCTAGGCGACAGTGTGTGGCTCCCAGCCCATCAATGCCACGGGGATGGGTGCTGGCGCTGGCGTGGCAACGGGAGCTGGAACAAGCGCGGGGACGGACGCAGTGACTTCCCGCACGGTCAGGTCAAGCTCGTCTGAAACCTCATTAGGGTCTTCCTCAGGAAACTGGAAGACTAGGGGCAGCCCATCGTGATGCGCCATGGCGTACGGCGAGGTCAGGCTGATTGGAGGAAGACGACAGGAGAATTGGAAAAGCAGATAGAAGATTGTAGCGAGAGCGGGGAGTGCGGCGGTGATTTAAACTGCGGCGCGGGGGCCATTAAAAGTGGGTGTGGTTGGGATGAAGGTGGGTGGCGGAGGCTGGTCAAAGGGCTCGCCTCCCGGTGAGCCTGCGCAGTAGCCTGCTCGCTGATATGTCCAATTTGCATCACGATTTCCTACTGTTATTTATTATGTTTTTTATCATTATTTTGCTTTATGGTACAATTATTATGCCTTTTCTCTCTTATTTTGCAAGATTTACATGAAGAGGGAGAATGCCGGCAGCTGTAATTCTGGACCTGAAATAGCCACATTAGATATACCTATTCTACAGAGCTCCAATTGACCTGAAATTTCACGGAGATTTTTTATTGAATATATAAAAAATACTGTAGAAAAGAAATCCACCAAAAATTATATATATAATTCCGATCACGATGAACCAAATGCATAGGATAAATTTTTTGATGGAATTCTAGTTTCAATCGGTTCCAGTTCCATGTATCAGTATCATCACATAGCCTATTCCACATTAATGCCTTTCCCTCCAAAGATAAAGGGAATACTTTCTTCTTAACTCCATCTCCGGATAAACCTGCAAGCTTAAACAATCCACAAATTTCATCCACATAGATCAAGTGCATATCAGGATGTACCATTCCATCTCCTGCATAAGGATTAGCTAGCAGTTTCTCTATCATACCCGGAGGAATCTCATAATAAATATTTTCAATAGGTGCAGTAGGTTGAGGAGCAACTATTTGTGTTTCCGGTCGAGGTGAAGATACCCCGAACAAACCCCTCAAAGGATTACTTTCCATAGTGACAAGTGACAGTAAATTTCAGCACGTAATATAAATATTTCCTTACCAAATTCCACTCACCAAAGGCGCTTCACACCCCGGCAATGGCGCCAGAAAAGAGTCTTGATGACCCACAAGTATAGGGGATCAATAGTAGTCCTTTCGATAAGTAAGAGTGTCGAACCCAACTAGGAGCAGAAGGAAATGACAAGCGGTTTTCAGCAAGGTATTTTCTACAAGCACTGAAATTATCGGTAACGAGTAGTTTGATAGCAAAATAATTTGTAACAAGTGACAAGTAGCAATAGAAACAAAGAGTGCAGCAAGTTGGCCCAATCCTTTTTATAGCAAAGCACAAGCCGGAACGATCTCTTATAATAAGTAAAGCGTTCTCGAGGACACATGGGAATTTCATCTAGTCACTTTCATCATGTTTGTTTGATTCGCGTTCGCTACTTTGATAATTTTATATGTGGGTGGACCGGTGCTTGGGTGCTGTTCTTACTTGAACAAGCCTCCCACTTATGATTACCCCCTCTCGCAAGCATCCGCAACTACGAAAGAAGAATTAAGATAACTCTAACCATAGCATTAAACATATGGATCCAAATCAGCTCCTTACGGAATAACGCATAAACTAGGGTTTAAGCTTCTGTCACTCTAGCAACCCATCATCTAATTACTACTCCACAATGCATTCCCTTAGGCCCAAAGATGGTGAAGTGTCATGTAGTCGACGTTCACACGACACCACTAAGGGAATCAACAACATACATATCATCAAAATATCGAACGAATACCAAATTCACATGATTACTTATGACAAGACTTCTCCCATGTCCTCAAGAACAAAAGTAACTACTCACAAAACATAATCATGTCCAAGATCAGAGGGGTATTGAATAACATAATAGATCTGAACATATAATCTTCCACCAAATAAACCAACTAGCATCAACTACGAGATGTAATCAACACTACTAGCAACCCACAGGTACCAATCTGAGGTTTTGAGACAAAGATTGAATACAAGAGATGAACTAGGGTTTGAGATGAGATTGTGCTGGTGAAGATGTTAATGAAGATTAGTCCTCCCACGATGAGAGGATCGCTGGTGATGTCGATGGCGACGATTTCCCCCTCCCGGAGGGAAGTTTCCCCCGGCAGAATCTCTCCGCCGAAGAGCAAAAGTGCTCCTGCCCAATTTTCACCTCGAGACGGCGGTGCACCGTCCCGAAAGTCTTCTCTATATTTTTTTAGGGAAAATGGGTTTATATACCAGAAAATGGGGGCCAGAGGCTGGCCAGGGGCCCCATGAGGTACCAGGGCATGCCTGGGGGGGTGGCGCGCCCTGGTGCCTCATGGGCACCTAGGTGGCCCCCTCTGGTACTTCTTGCTTCCAGTATTTTTTATTTATTCCAAAATAATTCTCTGTGAAATTTCATCTCATTTGGAGACGTGCAGAATAGGTATCTCTGACATAGCTTTTTCAGGTCCAGAATTCCAGCTGCCGGCATTCTCCCTCCTTGTGTAGATCTTGCATATTAAGAGAGAAAAGGCATTAGAATTGCTCCAAAAAGTGTTATATTGATTAAAAACACTATAAATAACAGTAGCAAAACATGATGCAAAATGGACGTATCACTAGTGATTATGCTGTTGGTTCTGTTCCAGGACAAAGAGTTGATAAGAAATTAAATGTTATCCATTATGCTAGTAAAACTCTCGACACTGCTCAAAGAAATTATGCTAGTAGTGAGAAAGAATTTTTAGCAGTTGTGTTTGCATGTGATAAATTTAGATCTTATATTGTTGATTCTAAAGTTACTATTCACACTGATCATGCTGCTGTTAAATACCGTATGGAAAAGAAAGATGCTAAGCCTAGACTTATTAGGTGGGTTCTTTAGCTACAAGAATTTGACTTGCATATTATTGATAGAAAGGGAGCTGAGAATCCCGTAGCAGATAATTTGTCTAGAATGGAAAATGTTCTTGATGACCCACTTCCTATTAATGATGATTTCCCTGATGAACAATTAGCTGTGATAAATGCTTCTCGTAATACTCCTTGGTATGCAGACTATGCTAATTACATTGTTGCTAAATACATACCACCTAGCTTTACATATCAACAAAAGAAAAAGTTTTTCTTTGATTTAAGACATTACTTTTGGGATGACCCGCATCTATATAAAGGAGTAGATGGTATTAATAGATGTTGTGTACCTAAGCATGAACAGGAACATATCCTACGTAAGTTTCACTCCGAGGCATATGGAGGACACCATGCGGGAGACCGAACTGCACACAAGGTATTACAATCTGGTTTTTATTGGCCTACTCTTTTCATGGATGCACGTAAGTTTGTCCTTTCTTGTGATGAATGTCAAAGAATTGGTAATGTTGGTAGACGTCAGGAAATGCCTATGAATTATTCACTTGTTATTGAACCATTTGATGTTTGGGGTTTTGATTATATGAGACCTTTTCCTAAATCCAATGGGTATACTCATATTTTAGTTGCTGTTGATTACGTTACTAAGTGGGTAGAAGCTATTCCAACTAGTAGTGCTGATCATAACACTTCTATTAAAATGCTTAAAGAAGTTATTTTCCCGAGGTTTGGAGTCCCTAGATATTTAATGACTGATGGTGGTTCACATTTTATTCATGGTGCTTTCCGTGAGTTGCTTGCTAAATATGATGTTAACCATAGAATTGCATCTCCTTATCATCCTCAGTCTAGTGGTCAAGTTGAATTAACTAATAGAGAAATAAAATTGAGTTTGCAAAAGACTGTTAAGAGATCTAGAAAGAATTGGTCTAAGAAACTTGATGATGCATTATGGGCTTATAGAACTACATATAAAAATCCTATGGGTATGTCTCCGTATAAAATGGTTTATGGAAAAGCATGTCATTTACCTCTTGAATTAGAACATAAAGCTTATTGGGCAATTAAAGAACTTAATTATGATTTTAAACTTGCCGGTGGGAAGAGATTATTTGATATTAGCTCTTTAGATGAATGGAGAACCCAAGCCTATGATAATGCTAAATTGTTTAAAGAAAATGTTAAAAGATGGCATGACAAAAGAATTCAAAAACGGGAATTCAAAGTAGGTGATCATGTTCTATTATACAATTCTCGCTTAAGATTTTTTGCAGGAAAACTTCTCTCTAAATGGGAGGGGCCATATGTCATCGAAGAAGTTTATCGCTCCGGAGCCATCAAAATAAATAACTCCGAAGGCAATAATCCGAGAGTGGTGAATGGGCAAAGATCTAAGCATTATAATTCAGGTACTCCCATTAATGTTGAAACTAATATTATTGAAACAATTACTTCAGAAGAGCACATCAAAGAGTCCTTCCGGAATTCTCCAGAACCCTGAAAAGGGGTAGGTATGTGATACGGTAAGTAAACCGACTCCAAAAATTCCATAAAAATTATTTCTGTCAGTTTTGGAATATTAGAAAATTTACAAAAATAAGAAACAGCCGAGGGGACCCACGTGTCGCCCACAAGGCAACAGGGCGCGACCCCCCTGGGGCGCGCCGTGATGCCTTGTGGGCCCCACGTGTGCCTTCCCGACTTCGTTTTCTTCCCGTATGCTTGTTTTGCAAGATAAAATTTCTTTATATATACTCCCGTATGTTTTGACCACCACATCGCAAGTTTTCCCTCTGTTCTTGTTTCGTGCTATTTTCTGTCAGATTTCGAGGCCAGGCATCATGTCTTCCTCTTCCTCCAACAATGTGGGAGATGACGCTTGGTTGCTGCAGATGGAGCTCGGGAGGGAGGAGGAAGGAGAGGTTACCATGGAAGAAGATGATGGAGATTCGCTTGAGGTCCACCCTTCGGCTTCCGAGAGGGGTACCCTTGCCGGCATCTCCACAATTCCAAATCCTCATCAAGCCGGGAGAAGCACTACAAGCCATGGGAATCCAGAGGTACAAGGAGGGCTTCCTCCTCGGAGGCCCTTACACAGGTTACATCGGAACAACTTTCATAACTTGGTTCACAATTATGGGGTTGAAAACACTCCTCGTATGCACATACCCTCCAATTGGGACATCTCTCGTCCAAGTGAAAGTGATGCAGGAAAGAATGCTTGGGGGCCAGAGAATAAGCATATTATGGCCGAAGTCCGAAAGAATACAGAGATGATACAGCATGTGCTCCGAGAAATTCAGAGCCTAAAAGAGATCCTAATTAATGTCATGAAGGACAAGCCCACCACTTCATCACCACCATCACCAAAGAAGGAGACTTGAGTACATGGGTATGGGCACTCCCCTTGGCTTGTGCCAAGCTTGGGGGAGGCGCCCCGGTCTCGTATCACCATCACTTTTCCATCATCATTATCTATCTTAGTTCGATCCTTAGTTATTTCGTGATTTAGAGGAATAAAGTTTTAGTATGATTTAGTTTCGAGTGCTTGCTTTGTGATCTATCTATCTATGTAATTGTGTGTGAAAGTTATATAATAAAGAGTAGTTTGAGTTGAGTGTTTTACTTTTGATGATCCAATCTTACAAATAAAGAAAAAATAAAAATAAGATCATATGCTAATCCCATGCGGAGTGATGACTTCACATAAAAGAAGTATAATTGATAAAACTTGTTGGAAGATGACAAACATAGCATTGGTCATTGTAGCAATTCATGAAAATGTAATAAAGGAAGAGAGGTCTCACATATAAATACACTATCTTGGACATCTTTTATGATTGTGAGCCCCCATCAAATATTCTATGTCAATTAGTTGACGTTGGACAAGGAAGACAACGTAATGGGTTATGTTTGCTTGTATTCACATAGAAGTTATACTGTTTTGGATCCTCTAACATGTGGTGCTTGCCCCATATCTTTTGCTAGCCAAAATTCTGTACAAAGTAGAGATACTACTTGTGCATTGATACGTCTCCGTCGTATCTACTTTTCCAAACACTTTTGCTCTTGTTTTGGCCCCTAATTTGCATGATTTGAATGGAACTAACCCGGACTGATGCTGTTTTCAGCAGAACTACCATGGTGTTGTTTTTTGTGCAGAAACAAAAGTTCTTGGAATTGGATGAAACTTTTTGGAGATTTTTTATGGAATAAATAAAAAATACTAGAACCAAGACCCACTGGAGGGGGGCCACCCAGTGCCCACGAGGCACCAGGGCACGCCACCCCCCCCAGGCGTGCCCTGGTGGCTCGTGGGGCCCACATGGCTCCGCTGACCCTAATCTCTAGCCTATAAATTCACAATTCTAGAGAAAAAATATGAGAGGAAGTTTTATTGCATTTCACGATACGGAGCTGCCGCCACCTCCTGTTCTTCATCGGGAGGCCAGATCTGGAGTCCGTTTGGGGCTCCGGAGAGGGGGATCTTCCGGCATCGTCATCATCAACCATCCTTCATCGCCAATTTCATGATGCTCACCGCCGGGAGTGAGTAATTCCTTCGTAGGCTTGCTGGACGGTGATGAGTTGGATGAGATTTATCATGTAATCGAGTTAGTTTTGTTAGGGCTTGATCCCTAGTATCCATTATGTTCTGAGATTGATGTTGCTATGCTTAATGCTTGTCACTTGGGCCCGAGTGCCATTATTTCAGATCTGAACCCTTTATGTTTTCATGAATATATTTGTGTTCTTGATCCAATCTTGCAAGTTATACACACCTGCTACGTGTTATGATCCGCATACCCCAAGGTGACAATAATTGGGATTCTTTCCGGTGATTGCCGTAGTTTGAGGAGTTCATGTATTCACTATATGTTAATGCTTTGTTCTGGTTCTCTATTAAAAGGAGGCCTTAATATCCCTTAGTTTCCTTATGGACCCTGCTGCCACGGGAGGGTAGGACAAAAGATGTCATGCAAGTTCTTATCGCAAGCATGTATGACTATATACGGAATACATGCCTACATTACATTGATGAATTGGAGCTAGTTCTGTGTCGCCCTAGGTTATGACTGTTACATGATGAATGTTATCCAACATAATCACTGATCCAGTGCCTACGAGTTTTTCATATATGGTTCTTTGCTAAGTTACTACTGTTGCTACTACTGTCACAATTGCTACAAAACTATTGTTGTTACAGTTACTGCTACTGTTACTACTATTGCTATTGCTATCAAACTACCGTATTACTGTGCTACTAATCACTCTGCTGCAGATATTTAGTCTCCAGGTGTGGTTGAATTGACAACTCAACTGCTAATACTTGCAAATATTCTTTGGCTCCCCTTGTGTCGAATCAATAAATTTGGGTTGAATACTCTACCCTCGAAAACTGTTGCGATCCCCTATACTTGTGGGTTATCAAGACCTTTTTCTGGCGCCGTTGCCAGGGAGCATAGCTCTATTTGCTGAGTCACTTGGGATTTATATCTGTTGATCATTATGAAGAATCTGAAAGACGCTAAAACCAATATCGTTCCCTCTAAGACGAGGGGAGGTAAGGAACTGCCATCTAGCTCTGCATTTGATTCACCTTCTGTTTTGAGTAAACTTGCAACACCACCACATGCTATTAATTATGATATGTCGCAAGTTATTGATGATACCACTTCTGCTATGAATGATACTCATGATGATGCTAGTACCATGCTCGATAATGTTGTGCCACTTGGTGAATTTCTTGCTGAACAAATTGCTAAAGCTAAAGAAACTGAAAATGTTGAAACTCTTGAAAATTATGATTCACCTATTATGCCTAGCTCTCCTACTAGAATTGAAATACCTGATGAACATTGCTTTGATAGGGAGACGGCTAGAGCCATTCTTGCTTGTAATGATAGAGATGAAGTTATAAAACTGCTTGCTGAAATGAAAGAAAAATCTATGAGGTAGAGAATGAAATATGATCCTAAGTTTGCTACCTCTCCTATATTTGTTACTGATAAGGATTATGAATTCTCTGTCGATCCTGAGTTAATTACTTTGGTTGAATCTGACCCTTTCCATGGTTATGAAACTAAAACCGTTGTGGCACATCTAACTAAATTAAATGATATAGCCACCCTATTTGCTCATGAGGAAAAAATTCGCTATTACTATATTCTTAAGCTATTTCCTTTCTCATTAAAGGGTGATGCTAAGGAATGGTATAATACTCTTGCTCCTGGTTGTGTGCGTAGTCCCCAGGATATGATTTATCACTTCTCTGAAAAATATTTTCCTGCTCATAAGAAACAAGCTGCCTAACAGGCAATATTTAACTTTGTGCAAATTGAAGAAGAGAATCTCCCTCAAGCTTGGGGGAGGCTTCTCCAATTACTTAATGATTTGCCCGATCATCCTCTTAAGAAAAATGAAATACTTGATATCTTCTATAATGGACTAACCGATGCTTCTAGGGACTACCTAGATAGTTGTGCTAGTTGTGTTTTCAGGGAATGAACTATTGAACAAGCTGAGGAGTTATTGAATAATATATTGAAGAATGATAATGATTGGACACTTCCTGAACCACCGCCCGAACCCACTCTGAAGAAGAGGGGTATTTTATTTCTCAGTCCTGAAGATATGCAAGAAGCAAAGAAATGTATGAAGGAAAAAGGTCTTAAAGCTGAAGATGTTAAGAATCTACCACCTATTGAAGAAATACATGGTCTTGACACACCGCCACAGGTAGTAGAAGTAAATTCTCTTATAAAGTTTGATGAAAGTGATATTCCTTATAACAAACTTCCTAGTCAATGCTTGTATGAATTTGACAATTATATTATTAAGCAAGATCACTTCAATGCAAATGTTATGACACAATTGAAACGAAATGCCTACATGATTGATCGCTTGAGCGACTTTATATTTAGAATTGCTAATGATGTCAAAGGTGTAAGTAAACATGCATCTATGGTTCAAACCCAATTAGAACAAGTTGCCAAATCTCAAAGTGAATTGATCAATGAAATGAATAACAATATGAATGATCATGTTGTTAGAGTAATGACTAGAGGAGGTAGAATGACTCAGGAGCCACTTTATGCTGAAGGTCACCCTAAAAGAATTGGAAAAGACCCCCAAAGAATTAATGTTGATGCACCTAGTCCATCTAAAAGGAAAAACAAAAAGAAAAATGATAGGACTTTGCATACTTCTAGTGAACCCGAGGTAGAAAAACCCTTGGAGGATAATATTGATGTTTCTATTTCTGATGCTGAGACACAGTCTGGTAATGAACAACCACCTGATGATAAAGATAATGATGATGCTCATGTGGATGCCCAACCAGATAATGATAAAGAACCTGACAATGATGTTGAAATAGAACCTGCTGTTGATCTTGATAACCCACCTTCTAAAAACAATCGTTATGATAAAAGAGACTTCGTTGCTAGAGAACATGGTAAAGAAAGAGAACCATGGGTTCAAAAACCCATGCCCTTTCCTCCTAAACCATCTAAGAAAAATGATGAGGAAGAATTTGAATGCTTTGCTGAAATGCTTAGGCCAGTCTTTTTGCGTGCTCGTTTGACTGATATTATAAAGATGCCTCCCTATGCTAAATACATGAAAGACATTGTCACAAATAAAAGAAAGATACCTAAAGCTGAAATTTCTACCATGCTTACGAATTATTCTTTTAAGGATGGAGTACCTAAGAAACTAGGAGATCCAGGAATACCAACTATACCATGCTCCATTAAAAGAAATTATGTCAAAACTGCTTTGTGTGATTTAGGAGCCGGTGTTAGTGTTATGCCTTTCTCTTTATATAAAAGACTTGATTTGAATAAACTCACTCCCACTGAAATATCATTGCAAATGGCTGACAAATCAACTGCCATTCCTATCGGTGTTTGTGAGGATGTGCCCGTTGTAGTTGCAAACATTACTATCCTAACAGACTTTGTTATACTTGATATGCCCGAGGATGACAACATGTCGATTATCCTTGGTAGACCCTTTTTGAATACTGCAGGGGCTGTTATTGATTGCAACAAAAGCAAGGTCACTTTTCATATCAATGGTAATGTACATACGGTGCACTTTCCGAAGAAACAATTGCAAGTAAATTGTATTCATGTTATTGAGAAGACTCCGACAATTACTATTGGAGGTTTTCAACTCCCTCTCCCTACTGTTAAAAAGAAATATGAAACTCTTATCATTGGGGAGATGCATATCCCCGTTGAGGTAACTTAGTGTTATACGAAAGTTCTTCGGTTTCATGTTACTCGGAAATGGTTTGTTAATAAGACTTGATCAACCTTATTAATGGATTCTTTTTGAGGGGCATGGGGTCGATGAATTTAGTAAGCACAACCTTTTGTACCCACCTTTTTGTTTTCTATTATTTTTAGTTAAATGCAATAAAATGCCATGATTATCCTGTTTTCTGAATTATCCGTTCAATAAAAAAGTGCCCAGAAATAAAAGTGCTCAGAATGCAATAAAATTTTGATATGAATTTTTATGGAGTATTTAAGAATTTTTGGCACTGGAAACATACCAGGGGGTGCCTCAGGTGCCCACGAGGCACCAGGGCGCGCCACCCCCCTGGCGCGCCCAGGTGGCTTGTGGGCCCCACAGGGACCCCCTCACTTATCCCTTCAGCCCACTTCATCTCTTACCTCTAGCAAAAATTCCTGGTAGCTCTCTCTCTCTCTCGTGTTCTTGCTCACAAACCTGAAATTTTCGATCTCTTTGCTCGGAGCTCAGTTTCCGAAACTGTTTTGGGAGATTGCTCCTTGGTATGTGACTCCTCCATTGCTCTAATTAGTTTTTGCTCTAGTGGATTATATTTTGCATAATTAGCTGCTCTTGGTGCTACTGAAAATGAGCTTGCATGTTGAATTCTTTGAGTTCCAAGTAGTTTGAATGCTTGATATAGCCTCTAGACATCCATATGAGTAGTTGCTATCAATCTTGTGAAGTTTTATTGATATCATTTTGTGGCCCAAAAATTTTCAGAAAATTGTTCTTAGGGAAATGAATATCTTCCGGAGGAGTTCTTCGAGGAGGAGGTCCTCTGAAGCGTCATCAAGTGAAAGCTCAGCACGCCAATCATATGAGGAACCAAGGGCAAGTTCGGTGCGGGGTGCCGAAGCAAAATCATGTCGATGGCCGTGCAACGAGTTCATGCTAGGTGCAGGCATCAAGGAAGAATTTGACCAATATATTCACAACACCAAGCTCGCTGCCTTCATCACAGATAAGCCACCACAGCACTACTACCTCACTCATTCATTCACTCAAAACTTTGAATATCATCCGCGCACTTCTAGAGTTTTATTTCACCTCTATGACAAATCCTATAGTATGTCTTTAGAAGAATTCTACGATGCATGCAAAATTCCATATTGGGGTTCGTTAGATGAGCCACAAAAATCTGATTATGAGTCATTTCTTAATAGCCTTTGCAACGGTGAGGATAGGGGAGTCACGCAGGCCAGAATAGTTAGCATCCACTTTCCTGCTATCCGATATTTTGCACTCTTTAACAGTAAATGCAGTGTTGGTAAGCAAGACTGCAGTACGCTTTGCGCCCCTGATCTGAGCCTTATTCATACGGCTTTGACTGGCAGCAAGTATTATAATCTTGGGGCTATTGTCGCGCGTAGGCTGCAGCGTAACGCGGGTAATGGTGATTTGTATGGAGGAATTTATGCCTCCCGCGTAGCTGCAAAGTTAGGGGTCTCGCCCAATCCCAATGATCCCCTCCTACCTTATAAATATTTAAATTTGAAACAATGCGAGAACATAAGTTTTTAAAACACAATGCACAGGGATATGAATATAACTTAGTTTTTGATAAATATCGTTCTCTATATGTTGCTTTGCCTGCTCCTGCCTTCTTTGATTTTCAGAACAAACAGAGATATTATCTATTGGAGAGCGAGGTGCACGAGTACAAGGCGGCGGTCGAGGCTTCCCGTCTGGCTGAGGAGGCGGCTCATAACGCCTCTACGAGCTACCACTTTGATTATTACCCAGACTAGGGATGGCGATGATCAAGCTAGGCAAAAGCCTAAGCTTGGGGGAGTACGTATCTCTCACTGACATTACATTCATGCTCACACATTTCATTCTAGTTGTCGGTGTTCACACTTTTTCATTGTATAATCCATGCTAGTTTTATTTTCTCGCTTTCTTCTAGTGTGTTTGAAAAACTTGAGAAAATCCAAAAACATTTCTCGCTTCTTTTCGGTTTTTCTTTCTAGTTTAATTAGTTGTAGTTTCGTAGTAGTAAAAGAAAACCCAAAAAGATTTCCCGTTTCTTCTTTTGCTTGTTGGAAATTCTCCCGTGTAAATAGTTTTTCTCATTTTTGTTTTGTCTCCTTTATTTCTTTTCTTTAGAAAAACTAAAAACTCCAAAAATATTTCAGTGTGTTTCTCTGAAATTCTTTTCTTTTGTTGAGTCATTGTAAGGAGAAGACCATGATGAAAATGTTGAGTGGCTCTCATATGTATTGTTGTTGATCCAACAAAGAGCCCATATTACCTTGTCTTCTCCTTTAAATAAAATGATTGCAGATTCCAGCTTAGTCCATGGCACTCTTGCACTATTATTATTTTTCACATCATTCGGTCGTGCAAGTGAAAGGCAATAATGACGATGATTTGATGAAGTGGCTGTGGCAAGGAAAAGCGGGTATGAACTCAACTTGTTCTTTGTTTTTGTAAATATGTTTAACTCAGTATCCATGATTCAGCATATTATGATTAAACATGTTTATGATGACAATTAGAAATTATAGTTGTTCATGCCAAGCTTAAGTATCTAGGAGTGGATAATGATTTATCTTGGGTGTCAACATGCATTAAAATGTTCATGATGTAGTATGATGATATGGTATCCTCCTCTGAATGTTTCGAGTGGCTTGACTTGGCACATGTTCACGCATGCAGTTGATTCAAAACCAACATAGCCTCCACGATATTTATGTTCATGGTGCTTATATCCTACTCATGCTAGTATTCAATGTTGATTATTCATAATGCATGATTATGACCGTTTTTCGCTCTCTAGCTGGTCGCTTCTCAACCTATTTGCTAGCTTTCGTCTGTACTAAGTGAGAATACTGCTTGTGCATCAAAATCCTTAAACCAAAGTTATTCCAGATGAGTCCACTATATCTACCCATATGCGGTATTACTCTGCCGTTCTAAGTAAATTGCATGTGCCACCTCTAAATATTCAAATGAACATCTATTTTGTGTGCCCGTACCGCTCATGGAGCGACAGGGGGTAGTCAATATCTTCCATGCTAAGCGAGTTATTCTCATGATGAGTGTTTATTCACTCGTCCTTACACGAGAGGGGCTGGTAATCGGGATGCCCAGTCCAATTATTAAAATTGCAAATAATAAAACAAACTCCCCCGGAAAGTTGTTGGGTATGGAGGGCACCCGAGGATTCGGCTAGCCATGGCTTGTGATTGTTGGTGGAGGGGGAGTAAACTTTACTTTACCGCGTGGGAACCGCCGCTAATTTGTTTAGCATGGAAGATATTGAAAACTCTCGGTCGTGACGTTGACAGGAAAGGCATACCTCCCAAAATTATATTTATCTCTGATTTAAGCTTTGAGCTCTGGCACCTCTGCAAATCCCTGCTTCCCTCTGTGAAGGGACTATCTATTTACTTTTATGTTATTTTACTTTTATTATTGAGTCATCACCTTCTCAAACAAGCACCAGTCCTGAGAGCACTATTGTCATTCTCATGCATTGTGTATAGTTAATGTTGTGTGCATCATGACTGGATCTCTGCTACCATGAATTATAATGTTTAGTCGCTGCTTGAAATTTGGAGGTGCTCTGCATTTATGTTTTGCGGTCTCAGAAAGGGCTAGCGAGATACCATGTTGTCATATTATATCATGATTGTTTTGACAAAGTGTTGGCGTTTGAGATATTTTATTATTGCCCGCTAGTTGATTATGCCATTGATATGAGTGAATATAATTTCTAAGAGTTATCATTTGCATGGTTAGTTATAAACTTTGCTGAAAACCTCGGTATTATTTAAGCATATATACAGATACAAGAACAAAAGAGTTCGTAAAAGTTTTTCTTTATCACTTTCAGTTTGTCAACTGAATTGCTTGAGGACAAGCAATGAGTTAAGCTTGGGGGAGTTGATACGTCTCCGTCGTATCTACTTTTCCAAACACTTTTGCACTTGTTTTGGCCACTAATTTGCATGATTTGAATGGAACTAACCCGGACTGACGCTGTTTTCAGCAGAACTACCATGGTGTTGCTTTTTGTGCAGAAATAAATGTTCTTGGAATTGGATGAAACTTTTTGGAGATTTTTTATGGAATAAATAAAAAATACTGGAACCAAGACCCACTAGAGGGGGCCACCCAGTGCCCACGAGGCACCAGGGCGCGCCACCCCCCCCCCCCAGGCGCGCCCTGGTGGCTCATGGGGCCCACGTGGCTCCGCTGACCCTAATCTCTGGCCTATAAATTCACAATTCCAGAGAAAAAATATGAGAGGAAGTTTTATTGTGTTTCACGATATGGAGCCGCCGCCACCTCCTGTTCTTCATCGGGAGGCCAGATCTGGAGTCCGTTTGGGGCTCCGGAGAGGGGGATCTTCCGGCATCGTCATCATCAACCATCCTTCATCGCCAATTTCATGATGCTCACCGCCGGGAGTGAGTAATTCCTTCGTAGGCTTGCTGGACGGTGATGAGTTGGATGAGATTTATCATGTAATCGAGTTAGTTTTGTTAGGGCTTGATCCCTAGTATCCACTATGTTCTGAGATTGATGTTGCTATGACTTTGCTATGCTTAATGCTTGTCACTAGGGCCCGAGTGCCATGATTTCAGATCTGAACCCTTTATGTTTTCATGAATATATTTGTGTTCTTGATCCGATCTTGCAAGTTATACACACCTGCTACGTGTTATGATCCGCATACCCCAAGGTGACAATAATTGGGATTCTTTCCGGTGATTGCCGTAGTTTGAGGAGTTCATGTATTCACTATGTGTTAATGCTTTGTTCCAGTTCTCTATTAAAAGGAGGCCTTAATATCCCTTAGTTTCCTTATGGACCCCGCTGCCACGGGAGGGTAGGACAAAAGATGTCATGCAAGTTCTTATCGCAAGCACGTATGACTATATACGGAATACATGCCTACATTACATTGATGAATTGGAGCTAGTTCTGTGTCGCCCTAGGTTATGACTGTTACATGATGAATGTTATCCAACATAATCACCGATCCAATGCCTACGAGTTTTTCTTATATTGTTCTTTGCTAAGTTACTACTGTTGCTACTACTGTCACAATTGCTACAAAACTATTGTTGTTACCGTTACTGCTACTGTTACTACTATTGCTATTGCTATCAAACTACCGTATTACTGTGCTACTGATCATTTTGTTGAAGATATTTAGTCTCCAGGTGTGGTTGAATTGACAACTCAACTACTAATACTTGCAAATATTCTTTGGCTCCCCTTGTGTCGAATCAATAAATTTGGGTTGAATACTCTACCATCGAAAACTGTTGTGATCCCCTATACTTGTGGGTTATCATGCATCCAAAAACCCTTAAACCCAGTTTCATGCCATGAGAGTCCACTATATCTACCTATGGATTGAATAAGATCCTTCAAGTAAGTTGTCATCAGTGCAAAAGCAATAAAAATTGCTCTTAAATATGTATGAACTTTTATTGTAAAGGAAAATAAGCTTTGTACGATCTTGTGATGGTGGAGCAATAAAAGCGACAGACTGCATAATAAAGGTCGCTATCACAAGGGGTGATATAAAAGTGATGTTCCTTTACATTAAGAGCTTGCACATCCAAAAACAAAAAGCGCATGACAACCTCTGCTTCCTTCTGCGAAGGGCCTATATTTTACTTTATGTATTTACTTTCATGCAAGAGTCAATAGTATTCTTCGCTATTCCATTTTATTTTCTCTTTTGGCAAACATCATGTGGTGGGGATTGATCCATGCATATATATCCAGTTGAATGTAGGTGATCATGAGTTATTATTGTTGACATTACCCTTGCGGTAAATACGTTGGGAGACAAAATTATAAGCCCCTATCTTTCTATGTGTTCGACTAAAACTTTTGCCCCATAAGTATGACGTGAGTGTCAGCAATCATAGTTGAGTATGTGAACTTGCTAAACAAAGCTCTTACATAGACTCTTCCTGATAATATGATGAATTGCAATTGCTTCAGTGACTGAGATCATAGTTTGTTAGTTTTCAATTCGGTTTATGGTTCATACTTTAACTTGTGGATGAATTGTCACTTTTTCATGAGAAATTTTATGATGATAGATTGCTATTATAATAAATATCATGATGCTCCATGTCCGTATTTTATTTTTATCAACGTCTCTCTCTATCTCTAAACATGTGGTCATGATTATCGATTTCGACTTTTCGCTTGAGGGAAAGTGAGGTCTAAGCTTGGGGCAGTTGATACATCCAATTTGCATCATGATTTCCTACTGCTATTTATTATGTTTTTGATCATTATTTCACTTTATGGTACAATTCTTATGTCATTCCTCTCTTATTTTGCAAGATTTACATGAAGAGGGAGAATGCCGGCAGCTGGAATTCTGGACCTGAAATAGCCACATCAGAGATACCTATTCTACAGATCTCCAATTGACCTGAAATTTCACAGAGATTTTTTATTGAATATATAAAAAATACTGGAGAAAAGAAATACCAGAGGGGACCCACCAGTTGCCCACAAGGCAATAGGGCGCCCCCCCCAGGGCGCGCCCTGATGCCTTGTGGGGCCCACAGCTGGTGTCTGGCCCCTCCTTCTGCTATATGAAGCCATTTGTCCTAGAAAAAATTAAGAGAAGACTTTTGGGACGAAGCGCTACCGTCTCGAGGCGGAACCTGGGTAGGAGCTATTTTGCTCTTCGACGGAGCGATTCCGCCGGGGATAGTTCCCTCCGGGAGGGGGAAATCGAAGCCATCGACATCACCAACGATCCTCTCATCATGGGAGGACCAATCTTCATCAACATCTTCACCAGCACCATCTCATCTCAAACCCTAGTTCATCTCTTGTATTCAATCTTTGTCTCAAAACCTCAGATTGGTACCTGTGGGTTGCTAGTAGTGTTGATTACATCTTGTAGTTGATGCTAGTTGGTTTATTTGGTGGAAGATTATATGTTCAGATCCTTAATGATATTTAATACCCCTCTGATCTTGAACATGAATATGATTTGTGAGTAGTTACTTTTGTTCTTGAGGACATGGGAGAAGTCTTGTCATAAGTAATCATGTGAATTTGGTATTCGTTCGATATTTTGATGATATGTATGTTGTTGCTTCCTTTAGTGGTGTCGTGTGAACGTTGACTACATGACACTTCACATCTTTGGGCCTAAGGGAAGGCATTGTGGAGTAGTAATTAGATGATGGGTTGCTAGGGTGACAGAAGCTTAAACCCTAGTTTATGCGCTATTCCGTAAGGGGCTGATTTGGATCCATATGTTTCATGCTATGGTTAGAGTTATCTTAATTCTTCTTTCGTAGTTGCGGATGCTTGTGAGAGGGGGTAATCATAAGTGGGAGGCTTGTTCAAGTAATAACAGCACCCAAGCACCGGTCCACCCACATATCAAATTATCAAAGTAGCAAACGTGAATTCAACAAACATGATGAAGGTGACTGGATGAAATTCCCATGTGTCCTCGAGAACGCTTTGCTTATTATACGAGTTCTTTCCGGCTTGTCCTTTGCTACAAAAGGATTGGTCCACCTTGCTGCACTTTTTGTTACCATTACTACTTGTTACTTGTTACGAATTATCTTGCTATCAAAACTATCTGTTACCGCTACTTTCAGTACTTGCAGAGAATACCTTGCTGAAAACCGCTTGTCATTTCCTTCTGCTCCTCGTTGGGTTCGACACTCTTACTTATCGAAAGGACTACGATTGATCCCCTATACTTGTGGGTCATCACTCGCATGGCTCGCGTCGACTCACACGTTTGCTCCGACGGCACCTACCTATGAGAAGCGGGATGCGTGGCGGCATGCTGGTCTAACGCCCATGGTTTGAATATATTAGTGAAGCATTCACGTTAACGTGACAGCTCTTTGTTCCAAAATACCTTGGCTATTCATGTGTGCAACTTTTCATAAGCAGCTTGTCTCAAATTGATCAAAAAAAATTACCACAGCCTATTTGTGCCGTATCGCGAGACCATGCGCAGTTTCATGAATTTCATGTGAGTTTTGGATTTTCTGGAATTTAAAAACCAGGATTCAAAACAATATCATTACATGCATCATGAAATAAAATTTCAGGCGATACATCTTTAGTGTTGTAGTAGATGTTCATATTTTTTAAGATAGAATTTGGTCAAACAGTGCTTAGTTAGACTTCAAACAATGCATCGTGTCATACTCTAATAATAATGCATGTCACCAAAAATTATGTCGTTCGACTCGTATTTGAACATAGTTTCCAGTGATATTATTTTTGATTACATGCATTAACATTTTGTTAGTTAAATGTAAGGTCAAATTTAGCACAAAATGCGAAGAGGACCAATAAACCAGGACGGAGGTAGTAGGCACGAACAAACGAAGCTCCATTCTATACTCATCCTAGTGTAGTAGGCAATGGAGTTGACGGGTGACCTTGGGTAGCAGCGACCGAGGGACTTGAACGTGCTCGGCATGTGTCGTGGTTTTGTCACGGCAGATGCCCTTGTGAAAGGACTTAGAGATGAGGCCATCGCACAAGTGTGGAAGCTTAGCGGGGTTGATCGGGGACAAGAAGACGTTGGGTTACCCAGGTTCGGCCCCTCACGGTGGAGGTAAAAGCCTACGTCCTGCTTGATTATATTGTTGTAGATCTCGATTACAAGGATGCGGATTCGCTAACCTAGCTCTCGAGGAGATTGCAACTTAGTGTTTCTCGCATAGGTGCTCCCCTTTATATATACAGGTGGAACCCTAGATTACATGAGAGTCCGGGTCGTCCTTTGACCCGTCTCCTACTCTTTCCTACTTGTTCTCCAAGACGGCCTTCGTGCCACTCATCATCTCCGTGAGTCGGACGTATTACCTAAGCCGGCCTGTCCTCACCAGGCCTCGCTAAGCCGGCCCACCAATAGTCCTTCAGCCCCGCAGCGAGCTGACCCGCTGAGCCTGCTCTATGGCCGGGTCAACACCCTGCCGGGTCTACATGCTGGTAAACATCCCCAACATTAGCCCTCAGTTTGACTTGAATTTATTCACGTTAAACTTCATTCTGAAAAAGCAAAACATTAGTAATATACTCTCTGAGTGCTTCTCAAGCCTGTCCTTTAGAACATCGTCCTTGGCCGGCTCAATTTGCCGGGTTAAATAGATCGACGGTTCACCCCTTCAGGTTCAGACTTACCATTTTCAGCTCTTTTTCCCTCATGATGTCACAATCCACTTCCACAAAATCTGGGATGACATCATATCGAATCTTTGAGTTGGTATGCATCGTATTGTCAGGCGCGAAAATCGAGGAGCCCAAAGCCGAAAATTACTGCGCCGCCTGGGGTTCCGCCCCTGCCGTTTTAACTTTTACTGTGCCTATAAAGAGGCCACCTCACCTCCTCTGTCACTTTTACCTCTTCTTCTTCCTCGCGCTCGCATCTTCGCATCCGAAGCACCGCCGCTCATCTCGAGCTCTCCGACCGCCTCGGCTGCGACCTTTCCACCGCCCCAGTACCCGCCGGAGCTCATCCAAAACACTCGGACCACATCCGCCGCACGTAGGTACACTCAAGTCTCTCTCTCTCTTTAGATCTGTAGCTCTCCATTCTTCGGCGCTGTTCGTCGTAGTTCATCAGTGCTCGTCAGTGTTCATCCCCTCTCTCTCATCAGATCTTGATTCACCTAAATAACTGGAATGAATACTTTAGGTGCCATGGTGATACCAGTTTTCCTCGTATAGATCCCTGCACTGCTTTCATCGGACCCCCACTGACAGTAGGGCTCCCGCCTCAATTCATGTTTTAGGTCTTTAAAATTTCTTTTTCGAAGTGTTTCTAGATCCGTAAAAATGGCTGCTCCGCCGGATTCTTGTTTGTAACTAGCTCCACACTTAGGAGAAAACCAAAAACACCACTAACTCACCAACACCGACTCATTGTCACGCCGGCTTTACACTGCTTTCGGCGGCTTGTATAAATCCGGGTCATGATTTTTAACAACCATGATCGTCTCATTACCTTGCTAGGTTACACCTCATGAAATTGACACACCAGCTTATCATTATTGCCTTTGCAGTTAAAGTCTGAAGTCATCATGGCCCCCAAGACCGACAAGTCCTGCAACTGGGTTAGGTCCCACGTCTCCACCCTCATGTTAACCGAGCTCGTTGGGCAAGGCCTCTTTCCGGCTCAAGAAACAATTAGCTAGCGGGCGCCTGATGAAGAGAGCACCCCCCAGCCTAAACAAGACGAAGTGGTGGTCTTTGCAGATCATCTTCATAAGGGGTTTCGTCCACCCGGGTCAAAATTCTTCTGTGACGTTCTCCACTTTTTCAACCTCCGACCGCAGGATCTTGGCCCAAACTCCATCACCAATCTCTGCCAATTTCAAGTCTTTTGCGAAGTGTATCTCCAAACAGAGCCGACTGTCCTTCTCTTTCGAGAATTCTTCTACATCAACCATCAGACCAAGTTCACCGATGGCCCTAGTATAGAACTTGGTGGTATTTCTATTCAAAGGTGAAGAAACACTCCTTTTCCTGAGGCTAAGCTGGCGAGACACCCCAAGGGTTGGAATAAGACTTGGTTCTATTGCAAGAACACTGCCCCTCAAGATGAAAACCCCCTGCCGGGTTACAGATTGGACCGGCTCAATGCCACCCTTGCCTTCCTGGGTTGGCCATCAACAGAGGAGCGGAAATAGTTTGCTCCAGTTTACTCCAAGATAAGGGCTCTGGCTGCTAATGGCCTCACCGGAGTTGACCTGACCCGGTGCTGGGTAAGTTGGCGAATTCAGCCCCTTAGCCACAGGGGCGACTTGATGTGCAACTACACTGGTGAGCCGGCTGACGTTCAACGCTTCAGCCAAGTTAATCTATCTGTGAGTGACATCAACAAGGTCACCAAGAGGTTGCTAGGAGAGCCCCAAGATAAATGCAACAAAACTGGGCTAGCTCCCATCTGCTTGACCAATCCTGTGCCTTCAGTAAGTACTTGCACCCTCTTATTTCTGTTCTTGACTTGCTTTTTTTATCTCAATCATAACCACCGACTCATCCCAAATGCAGGCAGACAATAAGTTTTGGAAGATGAAGAAGCCTCGACAACCCACCCCCGCTGCAGTGGAGCAACAGGATGAGCCGGCCGATGCTAATGAGCCGGCCGCAGATAATGAGGTTGAGGTAGAACTTGATTCACTTGGTCATCTTTTTATTCAACTTGCTGATGCCCCTTCTCTTCAGGATGAAGCTGAAATTAGCCACACCAACGAGCCAGAGGTAACTTTGATCTCTTCCGACTCTGACTATCCCATACCTATTCGGAAGAAAACGCAGGTTGTAATCCGCAAGGTTCTAAGGAAGCCCCGGGTTGCCATCCGTAAGGTAACTTTTTCACACCAAGACGCTCATTTGGATCCCCAATTTGTTTTGAAGAAAACACAGCAAACCGGCACCTCCAAATGGAAGACCCAGAGCAGTGAAGGTGAGTTAAGCGGTGGGCTTCCATATGAGCCGCCATCCCATAAAGCGCGAGTTGAGGTGCTTCTTAGTCCAACTTCCTATTTTCCTCTAGCTGGCTATTTTAAGGAGCCCTTACATTTAAATGACTCGGCATATCAGACGTCCCACTCCTCGGGCGAGTCAAGCGCTACGCAGGCGCCGGCTTTCTACATCAACCTTGGGTAAGTAAATACTCTTGTGACATATAGCAGTTCCTTATTCTTCCCCCCTTCAAATGAATAACTCCTTTGTTTCTTGTACAGTGCCAAGGCTATCAAGAAGAAAACACCTGTCGGGTCATCTGACCCGGTCATTCAACCAGACCCCCAAGGAGAGAGAGAGACCACCTTGGCCACCCAAGACGAGCCGGCAGCCCAAAACAGCCCGCCGCCCCAGGACACAACAAGCCCGGCTCGCGCATCCCCTCCTGCTCAGGAGAGGGAAAGTGTAATTGAAGACCAACCCGCCCCGCAGCCCGAGGCGCCGGCTCAAGAAGAAGTAGTGGTGACGAGTGAGCGGCAAACTGCTGCACCAAAATCCTCCACCGCTCTTACCAAAGTTCTGGCCAAGCCTGAGCCGGCCCCGAAGGACAAGGGGAAGACGGCTCTTGAGTTTTCTACATTTGAAGATCAAGATGCCAGTACCCTGCATCTGGCTATGCTGACCCGGTTGTCTGAAAGCCGAGACACAGAGATCGCCATGATAACGTCTTTGAAGCGGAAATATGAGGTAATTTGCATCCTTTGTTCTGTACCATATATATATAGCCCCCAAGGGCCGGGTCATTATGGAATGACGACCCGGGACTTCAAAATTTGACTTGTAAGTAGAACTATACTCGACGACCCCAAAGGCCGGCTTGTCATCCATGACGGGCGGGTCTTGAGAACTCAGCAGGATAGATCAATTGATGCATTAGCCCCGAAGTGCCATGTAGAGTGCCTGCAGTTGCATGGAACTTGCCTTGATATTTTATTTGAAGCTCGAAAACGTGTAGCCCCCATGTGTCGGGTTGTCCTTTAGGGCGACCCGGGTCATACGTATATTTTGTATAACAGTCTGTGCTGCAGGAAATGCTAGATCAAGCAGAGACCCAGACTTCCCTCTTCCGAAAGGAAGCAAGGAAGGAGAAGAAATTGCGCAAAGAGGCTAAAGAATCCGCTGCTGAGGCCAAGAAATCTTTGGTCATTGTGAGGAACACCTTGCAAGAGACTGAAGGTGCCAGAGCCGCCCAAGCTGCGCGAGCGGAAGACCCCGAAGCCAAACTTGAACCGGTAGCTCAAGAACTGAGGACTTTAAAAGGCCAAATCACCGACATGTGCCGGGCCATCTTCGGTAAGCAAACAAACCATCATGCACCAATAGTGCCGGCTTAAATATACTGAGCCAGCTTGACTGATCGTGTGTACCTTTGCAGGGCGGAAGAATCAAACTCTTGTGTAGCAACCTTTGGTGAAGTTGAAAGAAGTATATACCTTTGTGGAACAGCTCTACATAGGCGGCTCAAGATGCATTAAGACCGCCAAAAACACCACCTCACCACCACAACTGATCGCGGACATGTTGAAGGAGCTATCTATTGTGCCCAGGTGGTTTGAGGACTGGAAGAAGGCGTGCTGTCGCGCTGGGGCACTAACAGCGCTCGCTCGAGCCAAGGCATACGTGCCAGAGCTCGACCCGGCTCAAATTGTGGGCGGCTACCCAGAGTTTAATGTAGACGACACGCCCTTTACCAAGAAGGATTTCCAACGCTGCATCAAAGAAACCCGGGTTGCAGCCACCGCAATTGCAGAAGAGGCCGATCTGACCCGGTACCAGGCGCCTTACTCCAAGGATAATTAATGGATAGAGCCGCCAAATCATGAGCCGGTGGCCTTAACCCGCACGCGTAAGCCAACTTTCGCCCCTGAAGTCGACCCTTCCTCCCTGATAACCGCCAATGCCCTATTTGAAGCTTTACGCTCAATTCAGTGGTCGACCGGCGAGTCAAGTCAAGAAGCAGAGGATGACGACGGCCGCGAAGAGCCGGCACAGGGCGCTTCCTCGGGCGCTGGCGCCAGCTCTGACCCGGCAACATAGAGCGTCGGCTTTATCCTTTGTAGGCAGAACTTGTAAAAAAATTGTCGTGGCCACAGCTAATTGGTAGCTTGTAATAGGGTAGTATGCAACACTTGGTGCTGATGCCAGTGCCATCGTGTACTGAGCTTGTTTATTGCCTGTACCAATACTACGATGCCTTGCTTCCGGAAATCCTCCTTTGGGCTGCGAGAGCCGGTTGTTATAATAGAGTGATCCTACTGAAACAATAACAACTGCGTGTGATGGTGATTGATGAAATCACATAACGAGTAATCTTTGTTACTGTTTGCAATGAATCAAAAATATCGAAGTAACTAAAGTAAATGCTACGCATTGGATGTATGCATGTATGCAGAGATGAGATGAGTGCAACAAGAAGAACATAATCATAAGCCGGAATACGCTTTATAAAGCGCAAGCCGGAATACTCTTGCAACGGTCGGCTCATAGAGCACAAGCCGGAACATGCTTTCATGAAGCTGGCACGTTGGCCTGTTGGTTTGTCCTCGCTCTCTGAAAGTCGGCTCTCACACAACCAATCAGACGTTTTAACTCTGACGAATTCAGGGTCATCAATATGATTGACTCGTCAGACGCATGACGGGTCATTTTTAGGGAGTATCATCTTGCTAACAGGCAGGTTTAACCAACTTTGAGGCATCTCGCTGGGTTAAAGGGTTTTGTAAGCTAAACTCAATTGAGTTGGAAGCCCCCAAGTAACCAAGATCAACAAATAAAGATCCAGCACACAAATTTTGAGGCAAAACAGCACCTTTACACAGTGCTGCTGGTCGTTATTTTATTTGATCGAAAACAGGTATATACAGGGTAAAAGGTATGTACAAAAGTATGACCCAGTCGATGACTTAGGTGTAGTATGGCCGGAGCTGGGCAATGTTCCAGGGCCGGCTTGTTTCCTCCTCAGCAGTACGTGATTTTTCTGCTTCACGTACATCAATCAGGTAATAGGACCCGTTGTTGAGATTCTTGCTGACCACAAAGGGCCCTTCCCAAGGTGGGGAAAGCTTATGCATGCCAGTCTGGTCTTGTATCAGACGGGGCACTAAGTCACCCTCCTAAAAAGCGCGGCTTCGAACTCTACGGCTATGATAGCGACGTAGGTCTTGCTGATAAATTGCTGATCTGGACGCGGCAAGGTCGCGCTCTTCCTCCAGAGCATCAAGAGCGTCTTGGCGAGCCAGCTCATTATCTGATTCCACATAAGCCGCCACTCGAGGGGAGTCATGACGAATATCGCTCGGAAGTACAACTTCTGCGCCATAGACTAGGAAAAACGGCGTATAGCCTGTTGACCTATTGGGAGTAGTCTGTATGCTCCAAAGCACCGAAGGTAACTCTTCTTCCCAGCAACCCGGCATGCGCTGCAAAGGCACCATGAGCCGAGGTTTGATACCACACAGCAATTCCTGATTGGCCCGTTCGGCCTGCCCGTTGGACCGAGGATGCGCAATCGATGCTAGATCAAGCCGGATGTGCTCCTGCTGACAGAACTGTTCCATGGCTCCCTTGGAAAGATTGGTCCCATTGTCTGTAATGATACTGTGCGGGTAGCCAAATCAGAATATTAGCTTTTTCAGAAACTTGACAGCTGTAGCCGCGTCACAGTTGCTGACCGACTCTGCTTCCACCCACTTGGTAAACTTGTCCATAGCCACCAGTAGGTGTGTATGCTTGTTCTTAGAACATTTGAAGGGTCCCACCATGTCAAGCCCCCAGACCGCAAAAGGCCAAGTAGTTGGGATCATCCTCAACTCTTGAGATGGCACATGGGTCTGGCGAGCATATTTCTGGCAACCATCACACTTGCGGACAATGTCCTCTACATCCGCATGAGCCGTGAGCCAGTAAAAACCGTGCCGGAAAGCCTTTGCGACCAGTGATCTTGAGTCGGCATGGTGGCCACAGTCACCTGAATGAATCTCATTGAGAATTGCATGGCCTTCTTCAGGTGAAATGCAACGCTGAAAAACACCAGTAACGCTTCGTCGGTGCAACTCGCCATTGACAATAGTCATAGACTTGGACCGTCTAATGATCTGCCAAGCAAGGAGTTCCTCTGTTGGCAGTTCTCCCCAGCTTAGATAAGCCAAGTAGGGGACCGTCCAATCAGGGATTGTGTGGACAGCAGCCACTAGAGCCACCTCCGGGTCAGGAACAGCTAAGTCCTCCTCTGTTGGTAACTTGACAGACGGGTTGTGCAAAACGTCCAGGAACACATTGGGTGGCACCGGCTTGCGCTGCGAGCCCAAGCGAGAGAGTGCGTCCGCCGCCTCGTTCTGCCTGCGATCAATGTGATCAACTTGATAACCTTTGAAGTGTCCAGCGATATTGGTGACCGCGTGCCGATAAGCCGCCATAAGGGGATCCTTGGAATCCCAAGTACCAGAAACCTGCTAGGCCACCAAGTCTGAGTCGCCCAAACACCTGACCCAGCTCAGGTTCATCTCCTTGGCTATCCGAAGCCCATGAAGCAAGGCCTCATATTTTGCCGCATTGTTAGTACAGGGAAACATGAGTCTCAAAACATAACAGAACGTATCTCCTCGGGGGGAAGTAATCACAACTCCAGCCCCCAAGCCTTCGAGCTACCTGGAGCCGTCAAAGTGTATGGACCAGTATGTTGTGTCGGGCTTCTCTTCGGGAGCCTGCAACTCTGTCCAATCATTGATGAAATCCACCAGCGCCTGTGATTTGATTGCTGTGCGGAGCACGTATTTGAGAAGATGCGGACCGAGCTCGATGGCCCACTTAGCAACCCGGCCTGTCGCCTCCCGGTTCTGGATTATATCCCCAAGAGGTGCTGAGCTGACCACAGTGATTGGATGCTCATGGAAGTAATGCTTCAGCTTGCGGCTAGCCATAAATACCCCGTAGAACAGTTTCTGCCAATGTGGATACCGCTGCTTGGACTCAGATAACACCTCACTGATATAATACACAGGGTGCTGGACTGGATATTCCTTGCCATCCTCCTTGCGCTCCACCACGACTGCCACGCTTACCGCTTTGTTATTGGGAGCAATATATAGCAACATTGGTTCCTTCTCACGAGGGGCAGCAAGGACTGGCGGCTCAGACAACTACTTCTTAAGGGCCTCGAAAGCCCGATCTGCAGCATCACTCCAGACGAAGTCATCTGATTTCTTAAGCAACTGGTATAACGGTATTGCCTTCTCTCCAAGCCGGCTTATGAACCGACTTAGGGCCGTGACCTGCCCAGCCAGCTTCTGCACATCATTCAGTCTGGCCGGCTTAGCTAGGGTCGTGATTGCCTTGATCTTTTCCGGGTTAGCATCAATACCACGCTCGGAAACAAGAAATCCCAGAAGTTTTCCTGCGGGGACACCAAAAACACACTTCTCCGGGTTAAGCTTCATCTGGTAGACATGGAGGTTGTCAAATGTTTCCTTGAGATCCTCCAGCAGAGTTTCTTTCTTCCGAGACTTAACCACAATATCATCAACATAAGCATGAACGTTCCACCCGATCTGTTTATGAAAGTAGCTCTGGACACAACGCTGGTAAGTCGCCTGTGCACACTTCAGACCAAACGGCATGATGGTATAACAGAAAGCCCCAAAGGGTGTGATGAAAGCCGTCTTTTCCTGGTCTTCCAGCTTCATTTTGATCTGATGATAACCAGAGTAAGCATCCAGGAAGCATAAACTCTCACAACCAGCCGTAGCATCAATGATCTGGTCAATACGTGGCAAGGCAAAGGGGTCGCTAGGACAAGCCTTATTCAGGTATGTGTAATCAACACACATCCGCCAAGTCCCGTTTTTCTTCAGAACAAGCACTGGGTTAGCAAGCCATTCAGGATGGAAGATTTTGACGATGAACCCGGCAGCTAGGAGCCAGGCCACTTCTTCACCAATAGCTTTCTGCCTTTCCTCATTAAAGCGACGGAGATACTAGCGAACTGGCTTGAACTTGGGATCCACATTAAGGGAGTGCTCAGCGAGTTCTCTCGATACACCTGGCATGTCAGAAGGTTTCCATGCAAAGATGTCCCGGTTCTCACGGATGAACTCGATGAGCGCGCTTTCCTATTTGGGATCCATATTTGCCCCGATGGTGAACTGCTCAGAAGAATTGTCCGGGGTGAAATCAACTTGCTTCGTGTCTCTGGCCGAATTAAACTTGAGCAGAGGGTCTGACTCCGTTGTGGGCTTCTTCAGGGACGTCCTGTCCGACGGGTCGACATTGTCCTTATAATACCGCAATTCCTCTGCAGCACAAGCTGTCTCGGCGTATGCTTCCTCTCCTTCCTGGCATTCGAGTGTAATCTTCCGGTTTCCTTCCACTGTGATGGTCCCCCTTGGTCCTGGCATCTTCATTTTCAGGTAGACATAACACGGCCGCGCCATGAACCGTGCATAAGCCAGCCGGCCAAATAAGGCGTGGTATGGGCTCTTAAGTTTAACCACCTTGAAGGACAGGAACTCAGAACGCCAGTTATCCTCTGAGCCAAAAGCCACCTCAAGGGAAATTCTTCCCATGGGATAGGCCGACTTGCCAGGAACAATGCCGTGAAAGACTGTAGAGGACGGAGTTAACTGCTTATCAGACAGATTCATCCGCCTGAACGTGTAGTAGTACAGAATGTTGATGCTGCTGCCTCCGTCCATGAGCACCTTAGTCAGGGTGTAACCGCCGACTTGTGGTGCAACCACCAGAGCTAAGTGGCCAGGGTGATCGAGTAGGACTGGATGATCCGCCCTATTCTAGGTAACCGGCTGCTCAGACCAGTTAAGATAATAGGGAACTGCCGGCTCAACTGTGTGGGCGGCTCGTCGTTGCACCTTCCGATCCCGTTTGCAGGTGCTAGTGGTGAAAACATGATACTGCCCACTACTTAACTGTTTCGGGTTACTCTGAAATCCCGTCACGCTGGCTTGGTGCTGATTCCCCTGGTTGTTTCTCTGATTGCCACCTCCAGTATTACCAGCTCCCTGAAACCCGCCGCCTTGGCCACTGTTCCCCTGGAAGCCGGGTCCTGCGAAGGGCCCTTGCAAGCCGGCCCCTGAGAAGCTAGGTCCCTATTGGGCGGGTTGTCCGCCATTGCCGCCCCCATTATGATGATTCTGGAAGACCCGCTTGGCAAACTCTTGCATGACGTAGCAATTTTCCCAGGAGTGACTGGATGGCTTACCATTGTAACTGTGTTTCGGGCAAGGAGCCTTGAGAGCCTCTTCGTAAGTGAGAGGGCGATTACCAGTGGACTGCCTCCTAGAACCGTCATTCTAGTGCTGACCCTTGGTCTCTGCGTTCGTATTCGCCACCAGGTCAGAGCTACCATCATAACCCTTACGTTTCCCGTCGTTGTTGTTCTGACCATTGCTGTTGTTCTGCTGCTAACCCTTACCACTGGCTTTCTTCCCATTATCGGATTTCTCCTCGTCCGACAGCGGATCCTTGGCGTTATCTGACTCTGCATACCGGGTTAAGACATCCATGAGGTCACCCATATCCTGGACTTTACGCTTGAGCCGCCCAAGCTTCTGGACCAGGGGCTAAAACTTGCATGTTCATTCCAGAACGAGTACTGCTTGTGCAGCCAAGACGCTGTCTGAGCTGTGTATAACCTCCGCAACTCGGCGAGCCCAGTGATGCGCCGACTCATCCTCGCGCTGGACACAATGCTCAAGATCCACAATTGTGGTTGGCCTTTTACATGTTCCCTGGAAATTCTTGATGAAGCGCTCCTTCAGTTCGAGCCATGTGTTGATGGAATTCGCCGGTAGGTCTTTCATCCAGGTGCGTGCAGGGCCTTCCAACATCAGAGGTAGGTAACGTGCAAAGACCGACTCACTTGCACCCAACAAGTCCATTGCCAACTCATAGCTCTTGATCCACTTGGTGGGCTCTAGATTCGTTGTATAGTTAGGAACCTTGCGAGGCCCTTTGAAATCCGGGGGAATGCGCGCCTCTCGCAACGCTGGTACCAAGCAGGGAGTTCCGATCATGCGGCTTGAAGAGCCCCCAAGCCGGCCATCTGACCGGGTTACGTCGGGCGAGCGTTGCACTTCCGGCGGGTTGGCATTCGGCGGCGGGTCGACTCGCGCCGGCGTGTTGACGTGCGCCGACGGGTTGTGCCATGCACGCGCGTTTTCCTCCTCCCACGCTCGTAGAATCCGAGCCGCACCCGCAATGTCTTGCGGGATCCTAGGCTGGTGCTGCTCCGCCAGTGGCTGGGCGGCTCTCCTGCGGTGTGCGCTGCTGGAGACCGCAGGCGACTCAGGGCGCTGACTCCTGGTGCGGCTCTGATGAGGGGTTGAGTGAAGCCGATGCTGGCTATGCGAGTAATTGGCTTGTTGCACCACTGCTGTCTTGAGCATTGCAATGGCGTTCCTGGCCTCGGTCTGAATCGGGTCGTCCCCCTCGATCGGAATAGCCGCCAAGTTGTGGGTTGTAGCCAGCACGTTATCAACCGGGTTGGAGTAGTGTCCAATTGGGGTCTGGAACCGGTGAGACGACGGCTGCTGTTGCTGATCCGGCGTGCGATGTCGGGCCGGCTCTCGCTGCTGAACAGGTTGCTGCAAAGGCGGCTCTCCCGTGGGGATGACTCCAGCCCCCGGGTTCGTCGGAGCCGGCGGTGTGGTGAACAGCTGAGTCGGCTCGAGATTAGCCGGAAGTCAGCTCTCATGACGCCTCCTGTGAACGAACTCCGACTCGGCCTGTCGGTGGTTCAGATAATGCGCCTCCTCATCCAGACGCTGCCTCTCTGCGGCAATCTGTGCCTGCTCCTGCGCCATGCGGGCGTTCTCCGCATTGATGTCCTCTTGGATCTTGGCCATCTGCTCGCGACACTTCGTGATCTCCGCGTTGTGTGCCGCCGCGTTCTCTGAAGTGACCGACTCAGTCAACAGGGCTGACAGTGTAGTCATCAAGTCCGCGAGCGCTTGAACCCCGGGCTTCTGAGAGCCGGTGGCCGAGGCGCCGACTCCTCCTGAGCCGGCCAGGAGGTTGTTCTGCCCCGCTGTCGGATTGGCCGGGTCACGCATGGGATCTTGCCTACCCGCCATGTACACCGCCGCGAAGCGAGGCAGATCAGGGCTCTCCGAAAAGATGTTGTCCGTGTGCCCGAGCCCTCCATCATGGAGCGGAAGAATTGACTCGGTTTCCCTCGTCGAGGACTCGCCGTCAGATTGGACGAGCGTGTCATCCTGAGACAGGGAGTTCTCCGACGAGGCCACCCCTTGGGTGAAAACCACGAAGACATGGCTTGGGCCGGCTTGACGCGGGCCGGGTCTCGCCTGGTGCTGACCAGCGCAGCGTGCCGACTCGACGTCGGCGATATTCTCCAACCCGGCGGCCGGCTCGCCGATCACGCCGATGAAGGTGTGAATCTTGCCGAAGGGGACCCGGTACCCGTACTCGATTGAGTCGGCGTCGGGGCCCCAGTATGAATCGTCGATGTAGAACTTCCCACGGCGGCTCTTGGTCATCATGCCAACCGTGTACCTCCCGAACCCTGGGAGAGATTCCGCTAGGAACTCAACTCCACTGTACGTGAGCCCCACGGTGGGCGCCAACTGTCGTGGTTTTGTCATGGCAGATGCCCTTGTGAAAGGACTTAGAGATGAGGCCATCGCACAAGTGTGGAAGCTTAGCGGGGTTCATCGGGGACGAGAAGACGTCGGGTTACCCAGGTTCGGCCCCTCACGGTGGAGGTAAAAGCCTACGTCCTGCTTGATTATATTGCTGTAGATCTCGATTACAAGGATGCGGATTCGCTAACCTAGCTCTCGAGGAGATTGCAACTTAGTCTTTCTCGCATAGGTGCTCCCCTTTATATACACAGGTGGAAACCTAGATTACATGAGAGTCCGGGTCGTCCTTTGACCCGTCTCCTACTCTTTCGTACTTGTTCTCCAAGACGGCCTTCGTGCCACTCATCATCTCCGTGAGCCGGCCCTATTACCTAAGCCGGCCTGTCCTCGCCGGGCCTCGCTAAGCCGGCCCACCAATAGTCCTTCAGCCCTGCAGCGAGCTGACCCGCTGAGCCTGCTCCATGGCCGGGTCAACACCCTGCCGGTTCTACATGCTGGTAAACATCCCCAACAGCATGGTAGGAAACGTGGGCTAGTTACGAAAGCATCCCTCCACTGTTCATCGGTAGTAGTAGGAGTAGTCATTATGGACCGGGGACATAAGGGGAATTTCGCAGGGCTGGAATTCTGGCCGCCAGATATTTCGATTCGAAACGCGGAGGCTTGAGTGGAGGTGCGAAGTTTTATCGCGGTTCTTTTGGTTGGGGTTGGCTAGTGTACCACGCACGCCACCACCACGACGCGAGCCCGGTCTGGCTGGTACGCCGTTGGGTGCTACCATTCGAGAATGCGAAAGGAATCTTTTTTTATCAGGAAAGGAATCTTTTTTAAAATTGGCGAACGAATCTATATGTATTACAATGCCCGTATTTTCCTTGCAAATAATTGGTCATTCCAAAAGGGACAGTAATTCATTTATGACGAGTGATATAGTGATCTCAACGTGGATTTCACATTTCATTGTATCCACACTAGGTTTTTTAATGCAAATTCAAATTTAAAAGATGAACGGTATGGTGGTGAGAAAACTTTGTATGTATTCAAGCATATGACCACACACACACAAATACAACAACAAACGAGTCAGTATAGTGCATCTACTTTTCTAATCCATGCATGTATGGCACGAATTCAAAAATATAATGTAAGCCATACATGGTCCTCAATTGAATGTTTACAATGTACACTAAACTGAAACATGAATATTAAGTCTACTACTATGTACACTCAAATGTTGTGTTAGGTCAGTCCATCGCCCCCTCCCCTTGACCACACATACTTCCTATATCGATCGATCTTCATCCCTTTGTTAATAGAGCTATTGGTATCCGACACACGCTCATTATTTCTCTTCATGTTTCGATCTCCATCTATCTCACACCCGCCCTCATGCTCTCAACAAATGTATTTCTCACACACAACCTCGTCGGACCCTCCATGACGAGCTCTCTCTCTCTCCCTCTATATCGCCCTCCCTCTCTCCCTCTAGACACATATGTTGCCTCTGTAAAAAAACTCCATGCACACCGCGCGCACAGACACAAAGTCTATCTAGGCCACTCTCTCGGTAACTATCTCCCTCCAGCCCTCACTACAGCTTCGTCGAACGATATCTCTCTGTATCATCTTTCTCATTCGAGTGTACGCTAGCCCACACTAACTCGATCTCTCCCTCTATATATGACTCGATTGACCTCGCACACATAGACGCTCGCTCTACGCCTCTTGCATTGGCGGAGCCATGTAGATTGTCGGGAGGGGGGGTAACCCCCGAGTTAGCCCCAACCCTAGATAAAATTGTGAAGGTCTTTTTTTAGGAGGGTTTAGATTATATTTTTTAAACATTTGGCTCCACCTCCCAAACACCGATGGGTTGTGCCCCCACCCCCCGGAAGAATATCAGGTGCTCCCACCTTATATGCTATATGGTGATACGAGTTCTTGTGTGCCGTTAGATCTGAGATCCAATGGCTCACACGAGGTCTGAATATATTTGTAAAAAAACGTTAATGAGTTTGAGAATTGCACACAATTAGTACAAAAACTACTCAGATGCCATTGGAACCTAGATCCAACAGCCTTGAAGCTCGTATCACCATAGCATCTAAGATGCAGGAGCACCTAATATTCTCTCGTCTATAAGAATATCATGTGCTACCACACCTTAGATGATGTGGTGATACGAGCTCCTCACCTAGTAGGTCCGAATGGTTTTTGCAAAAAAAAAAACCTCAAAGAGTTTGGGAATTGCTCACAAGTACAAAAAATTATACTCAGATGCCATTGGATCTCAGATCTAACCGCCTCGAATCTCGTATCACCGTAGCAACCAAGCAGCGAGAGCACCTGATGTTCTCTCGCGCGGGAGAATATGAGGTGCTCCCATACCGTAGATACTACGGTGATACGAGCTCCCGGGAGATCTAACGGCTCCCATTAGGAGGTATGAATATTTTTGCAATATAGGCCTCAAAGAGTTTGGGAATTGCGCAGAAGTACAAATACTACACACATGGCACTGGATCTCAGATCCAACGGCTGATAGCATCTCGTATCACTATAGCGGCTAAGCTGCGGGGAGCACCTTATATTCTCTCGTACGTGAGAATATTGGGTTCTCCCACACCTTAGATGCTACCGTGATACCAGCTCCTGGGAGCCGTTGGATCCAAGATCTAGCAGCTCACAGAGGTCTATATGTTTTTTTGTTGCAAAAAAGCCCTCAAAGAGTTTGGTAATTGTGCAAAAGTACAAAGACTACTCACATACCATTGGATATCAGATCCAACGATGTAGAATCTCGTATCACCGTAGCATCTAAGCCGCGGGGAGCACGTGATATTCTCCGCCGCTGTCACTTTTGTTCCTAAACTTGTAAAATACGTGTAACTGGTGCCGTAACTTGTCTAACCGCGCAAAGTGTTTGTGTAAAAATCCCTCGTACACAGAAATATCGGAACAACACACGGGGGTTCCACTCATCATGGAACAAATTTGGACCTAAAAATAAAAAATCAGAAGGACGAGATTCAAGCTGGCAACCTGGACTACAAAGCGTACGTCGATAGCCAGAAATAGCAACGGTTGTTGGCTTTGTCGCATAACTTGATTTTATACTGTACTGTATCAAGTTGAGTAGAGTAGAGGGAGTGGCTCGTCAGCACGTGCATGAACGTTTACTCACTTACTGCCTGGTCCCATGTCTGCGATCTCTCTCTCCTCTCCATCTACAATCTTTAGACGCATGGGCAAACACGAAGAGCAGCGCGAGCTGGCCGTGGTGTTATTATAACTAACAAATGCTAGGAAAATAGATGAATCGCCTAGGAACAAGAGACCTCCTGGCTGGTCGAGACGGAGCCAACCACACCTATCCTTCGTGCCACGTTAGCATGATGAAGCTGTGTGGCTAGTGGGGTGTTTTCGACCCACTCGCTGGGTCCCAAGTTCTTACCATAGCTATGTCTCATATATTTTTACACGCACATTTTCCTCCGTGTTGAGATGTGGCACACCCTACCGCACGGTTTCTTGGTCCTCCCCGGTGGTGCACGCATATTTTCTTCCTTACTGAGACGTGGGACGGTGGGAGCATGGGACACCCTACCACGCGGTTTCTGGGTCCTCCTCAGTCGTAGCGCCGAAGTAATGATTCGGCAAATCACAAAATCCCACCTTTCCCGCCGAGTACAAGCACGGTGGCTAGCTAGTTGGGCTAGTGCGACCGATCAGCTAGGCCGCCGCCACATTTGTTTTTTCAAGCATTTTTTCCTCCTTGCGGCTAGGTAATTTAAAATACTATCCACCGCTGCATTGCTTTGGTCCTTGGGCATGGCAGGATTCTTTTTTTGTTTGACGAGAGCAGGCGCGACAGGAATTAGTCATGATGACTCCGCCAGTAAAACCCACTGCTCCTTGATGTGAAAAGGCATCGACTGGGGTTTCCCATGGTGAAAACCAAAAGATTTACCCCGATCCCTCCGCCTTCCCGTAGATTGTATTGCATTCCAGCTATTTCACCCCCTTTGCTTCCTTTCCCCATTGCTTCTACCGGGTTCCATGGCGGCGCACCAGATCACGGAGTTTGAGGTGAGGCGCCTGACGGAGGAGCTCCAGGCCATGGATGTGGAGCTCAGGGCCAAGGACGTGGAGATCCTTGAGCTCAGGGAGGAGAAGAGTGCCATGCTCCTCCGTTATGAGCGGGAGTTCACGGAGCTTCAAAAGCGGCAGGAGTCCACCACAAAGATGCTTGAGGCGTCAGTGGCGTTGTTGCAGAAAGCGGGAGATACCCTAGGCGGCCAGGTTGCCCTGATGGCGAGCCGGCTGGAGCACGAGCAGGCCGATCGTGACAAGGTCCAGGATCGCCTCAACAACTTGCTGGACCATGTTGCCACGCAAGTGTTGTAGCCGCGCGATGCCTACCATCGTGCCAGCGCGACCATGCCGGCTGTCGGGCTAAACCCGTTCGACCAGCCCATCAACTTCAATGAGCTGCGGCTTCCTGACCTGGTCTCCTTCTTCACCTATATCTCCGAGGAGCTGAACCGTCTCCGCGCGGTTGTGGGGGCAGCGCTGGACAAGGAGGGGGTGCGGGCGACCGTCGCCATTGCCAGGCGAATCCTCTCTGGGCTATGTCATCGGAATCCATTTGTGCCATTAGACGCCGTCTTTGACGAGCTGGCTCCCATCGACCGAGAGCAGGCTCTGCGGGCGGTGGCACCCTGCATCACCACCGTCATGCGCCTGGAGAAGCAGAGGGACTTCGGTGCTGTTTAGGCGTCCTTTGCATGGGCATGTCACGGCGTAACATGACCGTTGGATCAAACTCAGATCATTATAGAGGCGTGCCTCGTATGGTTCCTGTTCGGTCGAGCACTGTAGCAGCATACTATCCGTGCACTGTACCCTGAGTACTGTTGACATTGATCTCACCGTTCATTCTCGGTCGGACGTTAAAAAAATAGGCATGTTACACTACTGTTCATAGGTGACATGCGCACAGCATGCCACTGGATGTCAATCCTCCGGAGACACCCTTCCAGAGCGGCTGCCGCCTCCATCCCTTGGTTCTACTTCTCCAGTTGCGTTGTCTGCTAAAAATAATAGTACTCCACCACAGGTCGACTATACGCCGAGGTAGCACGGGATAGAAGGCATGTACACGCAGGGGACTCACCCAGGACCGTATTCATGAATACTAGCCGCGATGTAAACCAAAAATATGCTGAAACACTCGCAACAATATCCCTCACAACAGATTTATTTATAGTCAGTTACTTTTCTTCGGGTGGTATAATCAGTTTACTATACATCATTTTTTATCGTCATATCTTACTACACTGGCAACAAGATAAGACTGATGTATGAACCACTGCACATGCCTAGTAGTAGGAGTACTAGTAGTAGTGTAAGTTCAAGTGGCTGCCGTGTTTCGCACTCCTCTGTCGTAAGAGTGGAAACGCTTGCTGTAATCAAAAATATTTTTTTAAGAAATAGTGCAGACGCTCTACCATGCGGATCCTCCTCCACGGTCGTCGGGAACCTTGCTACTCACTTTCGCCGATGTGTGGGACAGCCAGCATCGGGGTCCACTTGCCATGCACCAAATTACTCCGCACTAGAGTGCACAACTGCACGGTGGACTTACCACAGTCGTAGCGCCGCAGTAATGCCCAATGAGGCGTCAAATCACAAAACCCCACCTTTCCAGCAGTAAGTTGGACGGACGAAGCAACCATCATTTCACTCTTCTTCCTCGTCTTCCTCTCTTCAAGAAAACCCCACTCGCTTCTCCCTCATCTTGTTCCTCATTTCTTCAAGAAAACCCCAACTCGCTTCTGCCATTGTTCTTCTCTCCCAAAGAAGGAAAGGTGAGCGCATCAATGGTGCTGCTATACTTCCGTTCTAGTCTTCTTTTGCAACCCCGCGACCGATCCTAACTCCTTTTCTGTTCTTCTTTTGGGTTTCTGATTATCATTTTCTTTCCTTTTATTTCTATTTGACAGTTTCTTGATGGACCCTGGAGCACCAGCCAAAGTGATGTCTATGGCTCTGGCCAAAACCATCGAGGCTCAGAGTCTGAAGAAGCGCAAGCACCCCGCCGAGACGACCAAAGACAAGCTCAAGGCCATCGCCTTGGCCAAGGCCACTGATACGTCCAATTTGCATAATGATTTCCTACTATTATTTATTATATTTTTGATCATTATTTCACCTTATGATACAATTCTTATGCCTTTTCTCTCTTAATTTGCAAGATTTACATGAAGAGGGAGAATGCCGGCAGCTGGAATTCTGGGCCTGAAATAGCCACATTAGAGATACCTAATCTACACAGCTCCAATTGACCTGAAATTTCACGGAGATTTTTTATTGAATATATAAAAAATACTGGAGAGAAGAAATACCAGAGGGGACCCACCAACTGCCCACAAGGCAGCAGGGCGCGGCCCCCCTGGGCGCGCCCTATTGCCATGTGGGGCCCACAGCTGGCGTCTGGCCCCCTGCCTCTGCTATATGAAGCCATTTGCCCTAGAAAAAAATAAGAAGAAGGCTTTCAGGACGAAGCGCCGCCGTCTCGAGGTGGAACCTGGGCAGGAGCTATTTTGCTCTCCGGCGAAGCGATTCCGCCGGGGATACTTCCCTCCGGGAGGCGGAAATCGAAGCCATCGACATCACCAACGATCCTTTCATCGTGGGAGGACCAATCTTCATCAACATCTTCACCAACACCATCTCATCTCAAACCCTAGTTCATCTCTTGTATTCATCTTTGTCTCAAAACCTCAGATTGGTACCTGTGGGTTGCTAGTAGTGTTGATTACATCTTGTAGTTGATGCTAGTTGGTTTATTTGGTGGAAGATTACATGTTCAGATCCTTAATGCTATTCAATACCCCTCTGATCTTGAACATGAACATGATTTGTGAGTAGTTACTTTTGTTCTTGAGGACATGGGAGAAGTCTTGTCATAAGTAATCATGTGAACGTTGACTAGATGATACTTCACCATCTTTGGGCCTAAGGGAAGGCATTGTGGAGTAGTAATTAGATGATGGGTTGCTAGAGTGACAGAAGCTTAATCCCTAGTTTATGCGCTATTCCGTAAGGGGCTGATTTGGATCCATACGTTTCATGCTATGGTTAGAGTTATCTTAATTCTTCTTTCATAGTTGCGGATGCTTGCGAGAGGGGGTAATCATAAGTGGGAGGCTTGTTCAAGTAAGAACAGCACCAAAGCACCGGTCCACCCACATATCAAATTATCAAAGTAGCGAACACGAATCAAACAAACATGATGAAAGTGACTAGATGAAATTCCCATGTGTCCTCGAGAACGCTTTGCTTATTAGACGAGTTCGTTCCGGCTTGTCCTTTGCTATAAAAAGGATTGAGCCACCTCTCCGGGATCCCTCGTTATGCCGGTCGAGGTAATATCTCTTGTTGACGATCTTTTTGGCGATCTTGATCGTGTTTTTTGATCTAACTTGCAAAGTGCTTGCTAATATGCGATGTTTGTGTAATGTACACGTTGTACTAGTAGTATAACTTTCTGGGCAATCTTTCATGTGGTTTTTGTGTGCCAAATGACTATTCTAAATGTCTCTTTTGACCAAAACATGCGAGAGGTTGACATGCATATGATTTTTGCACATAACACAGATTTCTTATAGATTACTTTCAACTACTTTATGAACATCAATGCTAGCTGTAGGAAGAGAATATAGTACCCTCAGTAACTTGTGTTATGGGTATTGTAAGTAATCGCTCTGTTCACAGATATAAGATGTTCTAACATTTTTGTGTATCTGATGTAGACATGTTTTAGTGTCTTTGTTCACTCATTTCTATGCTTATATGTAGTCTCATATGGAGTAAAATTTAGAAAATCATCTTATATTTGTGAACGGAGGCAGTAATAAAATATTAGTTTCTGTTTGAATTAGAACCAGGTCCGCTGTGGAGATGAAGTTCTCAAAGTCATGTCGTGTGAACTGGAAGACCTGAGGATGTGCACTACTAAACTATCCAGCTGCCGTGTCCTTGTAGCCACATGTCGTGAACAAGTGTTTTCCTATAGGATTATTGTCAGGCGTGTTCTTGAGGGTGTACTTCACCACAACAATTTCGTAGCTGTGCCTGCGATTACGAAGGGTGTGGTTCTTGTAAAGCTTCCCAACAAATCTGACGCGGCCTGTCTTCATCGGCATGTTTATGAGTGGAAAGACCACACTGTTAGGTTCTCCAAGGTTGACGGGATGGCGAAGGTGCCAATAGACATCTCTCACGATGTCCATGGCCTGGTCAGTTATGTGGGGCACATCCCGTAGGTCGATGGCAAGAAATAGTCTGCAGAGTTTAATTAGTGCTACTTGGCTTGTGTGTAGTAAGTAATATTGTTCAGTACTTGATTTGTGTGTGTGAACCCTGTATGGGTTAGTACTGCCGCTTTTGTTTTGTGGTGAATCCTGAGAACACTCTATGTTAATGTTTTAGAAATGGTGAACCTTTAATACCAATTTCGGTTGTTTGATATCTGTGTTTTTTCATGCCAGTACAGTACTCCCTCTGTTCAAAGACATAAGATGTTTACATTTTTTCTGAATCAGATGTATATAGAGTTAGACACGTTTTGGTGTGTTTGTCCACTCAATTCAGTCCGTATATTTCGAAATATCCAGATCATCTTATTTTTGTGGATGGCGGGAGTATACATCAGTTATGGTTACACTCCAATATATGTATGCATTGCAGGGTTTATCGCACCCACCAGGATTTCCATTCCCGCGGATGTTCGCTCCATACGAGTTGTCACGACCTTTGGACTATCCTGCTTGTGGGAGTAAGGAGGGGCCATGCATGCCACCCGTAATTGGACGAACAACCTTCAATTTAGAACTTGAAGATAGTGATTTCCTGGTAAGAATTAAGTCGTGTCACATAAAGTAAATCTCATTGATTAACTGTCATGTTTTCTTACTTTTGCTGCAATTTTACGATGCAGGTTTTGCCATGTCACATTCATTACAGAATAAACCGTTTGGTTTGCTCTATGATGGTTATTTTAGCAGGTTTCACTTCTTATGATGTGTCAATAATGAAGGCACTGTCCATCACTTATATTAGTGGACACAATTGGATCCGTCTGTTGTCTGAGTACAATCTAAAGCCCTCTGATCAACTGCAGTTTACTTTAACAACCACGCCAGAATTAGTCCTTGTCGCCTTTAAAAGAAGGAAAGAAAAGGACTGGATCTGGGTCACGGAGCCGGAGGAAGTTTGAATTGCTCGTGTGCACTCTCGCTTAAGAAGGATGCGTAGCAAAGTTCCAAAGTTGCAGTCTGAAATCAAAGCAGACCAGAGACGAGCGTTGCTGTCTCGCACATCGGTACCACCTCCAGCATCGGCAGACGCAGCGGATCGAGCACCGCCACCTGCTCCGACACCGGCACTGGCTCTAGCACTGACAGCGGCAGCATCTCAGTCTGATCCAGCAGAGGATTGGGCACCGACCGCGTCAGCGGATCAGGCTGATGTACCAGAGGATCCGACACCGGCACCAGCTCCAGAAGGAGCGCCATCTCCGGCAGTAGCAGCGGCACTACCAGTCGCACCGCCACAGGCATCAGCAACGGCTCCGGCACCTGCACCAACACTTGAACTTGCACTTGCACTGGCAACAGACTAGGCTGCAATTCGCACTGCATATTCCAAAGTCCTTACAAAAACCGACATCTCCACCTCTTTGGTAAGCACTGGCAACCCAAGTGCTTCATTCTTTTGTCTTTCCATGTTGTTTCATATGATTCACCATGTTGATCTAACTATTTGCGTATGTCCTCTTGTTTGCAAACAGAAAATTCCTAGAGGAATGAGGGAGTCGTTCAATAATCCGGGCGACTGTGGCCAAGTTTCTCTTACCATGCGCAGCATTGGTGTGAATGAACCTGCGCAATATACCATAAGTAGAAAGGATGGTCGCATGATGATTGATGCTAAAGGATGGTCAAGGTTCAAAACTCAATCAAATCTTGTGGTTGGGGATGATGTCAGAATCGAAGTTTCTCTGCAAGGAGATCTGGTCCTAATCAACTTTGAAATTCTTCAGTAGCAGCACGCAACTGTCGAACTGATCTATCCTCTGAGAGCTTTTGATGTAATATATGCCATGGTGAAACAAGTGTCATGTGTGTATAAGTAGTACTAGCGTATATCACGTTGGACATCCTGAAAGAATTGAAACTCTGATTGCTGGTTAGGAACTGTCGTTCGATTTCAGTCTAACAGCTGCCGTGCTTTGTTCAATTTTTTGTCTTCTCCTTGCGACAGCATCTAAAACCAGCGCCATCCCTATCGGATGCAATATTTATGGGTTGAAATGTGCTAACTTAGAGCACATGGGCCCCCAAACATGCATGCCCACTGGCCTGTGGCCCAAAGTCAAGAGCTGTCAGCCTATCTGAGCATTTTATCTGTCTCAAAAAAAATATGAGCATTTTATTCTAAAAAAACATACATATATATATATATATATATCCGAACCCCATATTTGTGTATATATATTCCCCTTGATTTTTCTTATTTATAAAGTGGTGCTATAAAAGATTTTTATATTTCTTTACAGGGGGAGTATCTCTCTTATCAAAAAAATATTTATGTGTAACTAGTTACTCCTGCCTTTCTACTTCGTTTCGCTGATATGCAGGACATCCAGCAACCAGGTCCACGTGTGATGCACCAAATTAGAGTGCACAACTACACGGTAGACTCACCCCGGTCGTAGCACTGCAGTAATGCTCAATGAGCCGTCAAATCACAAAACCCCACCTTTCCAGCATTAGCAGTAAGCTCAACAGACGAAGAAGCATTATTTCACTCGACCTGAATCCCCTTCTCCATCGTCTGCTTGTTCAGAGAAAACCACCTTTCGGCGATTGCTTAGGGTTTTCTCATGGAGAACCAGGTGCGAAATCTTCATCCATCCCTGATAAATCCTTGTCCCTTTGTCGCCGGTAATCCTAGGATGGCAACCGCCGCCGTTGATGCATTTTTCTTCATACTGAATCTAGTGTGTTTCATTTTGCAGTGCCCAAAGTGCGAGGACCCTACAAGTTTCTGCGCCCTTGGTGAGACGCCAGACTTGTTCCTTCACATCCTAACACAGGATTTCAAAAATCGCACGGTATGTTCCTAGAATCCTCTTTTCTATCCGGTAGGGTTGGGGTTTTTGAACATGCTGTCGACTAATTTGAAAATTTGGATTGCTATATTTGGATAAAAGGTACTAGTACCATGCTGAACACTAACGTGAAAGAGGAAATTATTTCTAGATTTGGATAGCGAATAAATTGTGTTCTCATATTATTTTTCCTGGAGTACATCCCTTGCTCTGCCAGAACACATGTACTCAAGAAGGTCGGCCTTGCCATAAATGAATACACCAGTATAATGGTCACATTGGAGACATGCCATGGATATAAGTTCACAGTTGGGTTCATTAACCAAGAAGATCACTCCTTTTTTTATGGCCGAACTTGGATAAACTTTCTCAAGTGTTACGGACTGAAAGTTGGCACACCAATGTTCATGGAAATAGCAGAACCTGGTCTTATCTTCCCTGTGACCTTCCACCCCGACGTCGTTCCAGTGGTACATCCATGTTAGTTTTGTATCTGGTTCTTGCATGTGGCCTCTCTTTTACTTTGTAATCCACCTATTCTGTCTAACTGGTCACAATTTGACTTAGAAGTGGCAACAATTTGTGATTCCCTTCTCTCACAATGATGCTACTTCTAACTAATATTTCTTATAATTTGTGACACGCGTAGGTTATTACAAAGTGCAGGACACTACTCATCTATTATTTGATAAGAACTCGACGGTTACTGATGGCACCGAAGTCGACTGGGAGGACATCCACCAATTCCTACACTTTATTGATCGTCTTGAGGACCTTGTGGGGCATTTCAATGGTGGAAGGCCACGTGGGATATGTGTGCCACTGGTGCACACGTTGAATAGGTCCAACTGTGTCAAGAAACTGATGGTACGAGTTGTTTTCTGTTATATATGTTGTTCATAAACTCTTGCTTATACACAGTTTTACAGCTGTGTTCTTCTTCTTGAAACAGAAACTGCCCAGTTTTATTGTTCCTATACAGATGCCTGGCCATGGTCGACTAAGACTTGCGCTTGGTCACAACATGATGTTTATGTCGACCTACTCCATTTCCCTTAGAGGTGAAAAGATAATTATTCATGGGTGGTCTCAAATCATGAAGGCCCGTCGATCTTAGAGAATAGGATAGAAGGTTATGTTCATGCTTTTCCATGGCTCTGAAGCGAATATCATGTTTATTGACCACATTGCGAGATGAAGCCATTTTCAGAAAGTTGTGGATGTGCGGGGTGGCGCCTGGGCCTTGTCCTGGGGCTTGGTGGCCTCACCCTTCGTTAACAGTAGGCAAAGTAGCACTGTTCGAGGCGTGCCTTGTATGGTTGAACATGTATAAGTACTCATACTGCTTTCAGCTCTGGTTGTTAAGTGCTCCTGCTGCTTTCAATTAACGTTGTTAAGTATTCCTGCTGCTTGTACACTCTGTCGTGTTTCTTCAGTCTCTTCTTCCTCCAGCCACCAAAACCAAACCAGCGCCGGTGGGGCCGCCTGCTCCCGCCTCCCACGGCTAGCTGCGCCTCCGCGAACGCATCATCGCCCTACCATCTCCTAAATCGTTAACGGTGACATCAGCCCCACCCAGCACCTAAACTAGTCAACCCTCGTACTCCCCTTTGCCTGCGACTTCACTGCCACATCTTCCCCGGCTCCTGTTCGTTCCCGTCCGAGGCCTCGCCGTCGTCCACCACGCGCCTTGGTGAGCTCGCTGCGTCGCCGCCGTCTAGCGTTGTCAACATGGTCAACAAACGAGAGGAATCGGGAGAGGACTGTACGTGGAGAGGATGACAGTAGGGACCCACCATGTCCATGGCCGTACGCAAGCAAGTGCCTCATTGTTACAAGCAAAAAAGAAAATGCTTCCTCCTAGTGGGCTGCTGACATCTCGGACCCACGACATTGTCAGCGTATAGTCAATAGACAAGAGAACTGCACAAGAGCAGCTGGCACCTGGGACCTAGCAGATGTAGCAGTTTTTTTGTTATTGTTGAGACGGAGCAGGGTATCAACTGGGTTGTGGCCCGTCTAGCCGCCCATCTATTTTTTTCTTTGTGAAAATGGCTAGCCCAGTTTTTTTTTCTGATGAATACCCAATCAAGGCCAACCCAACCTAGGCCGACTTGTTTTTCTTTGCCCTGCTGGGCTGCAAATCTTTCAAGACGGTTGCAAATCTTAAAATTAATATGAAATATGAAATGGGCTGTAAATATAAAAACACACAACAAATTGGCAATTACTTTCAAATTTCTAATTTTCTCACATTTTCAGATTTCAAATTTCATTGGTTTTTAACCTAATTTAAATATATTTTGAAATTACTTTAAATCTGGCTCAACATTTTGGGATTAAAAATAGTTTGGACCCCACCGAAATATGCAAAATTTCGTTTAAATTTTTAGCCCTGGTCCTGGCCAACAAAAAGAAAATGGACTGCAACAAATTGCATAAGAATTTGCAAATGAGCTGTAAATTATTTAAAAAAATAGCAAATGGGCTGTATGCTGTCCACCACAGATTGGGAGGCTGACTTGTGGGCCTATTAAGTTAACGCGTATGCAAGAATTCTTTACTTATTATATATTAGTCAATAAACGATTCTAGCAGAAGTGACCGTTGGATGTCAATCCAACGGCCGTCGTGCTTCTTCAATATCTGATCTTCTTGCTCCAGCCACCCATCCAGCGCCGGCGGGACCGCCTGCTCCTACCTCCCGTGGCCGGCTGTGCTGCCGCACAGGCTTCACCGCCCCCTCCTACTCACACCGCTGGCCAGGCCATCCCTCTACTCACCCACACCTCATGTTATTCTCCGGCGACACATGCCTCATACCGCAGCCGAACCAGTCAACCCTCGTACTCCCCTCAGCATGGGCATCCACTGTTGTGGCTTCGCCGGCTCCGGGTCATTCCCTTCCTGGGCCTTGCCGTCGTCCACCGCGTTGGTGCTCTCGGCGCGGCGTGGTCAACGTGGTCAACAAACGACAGCCATCAGAAGAGGGATGTACATGGAGAGGCTGACAGTAGGGACCCACATGGTCCATGGCCGCACGCAAGCAAGTTTCTCCTTATTACGCGAAAAAAATGATTCCTCCCCCTGACAGCTGGGACCCACCAGCTATACCTTCGCACGGAAGGAAGTGCCTCCTTATTACGCGAAAAAATGATTCCTACCCATGACAACTGGGACCCATCAGATTGGGAGGCTGACTTGTGGGCCTACTACGTTGATGCATACGCAGGGCTTCGTCAACTTAGTCAACAAACGATTCTAGCAGTAGTGACCGTTGGATGCTAATCCAAAGGCCGTGCTGCTTCTTCAATCTCTGATCTTCTTGCTCCAGCCGCCCAAACCAGCGTCGGCGGGACCGCCTGCTCCTGCCTCCCGTGGCCGGCTTTGCTGCCGCGCAGGCCTCACCACCCCACCGTACTCCCATCGCTGGCCAGGCCTTCCCTCTACTCACTCAAATCCCCTATTATTCTTCGTCAATCGCAGCCTCACACCGTAGCCCGAACCAGTCAACCCTCGTACTCCCATCCGTGTGGGAATCCACTGCCGCGTCTTCCCCAGCTCCGTGTCGTTCCCTTCCTAGGCCTCGCCGTCGTCCACTGCCTTGGTGCTCTCGGCGCGGCGTAGTCAACATGGTCAATGAACGACAACCATCGGAAGAGGACTGTACGCAGTGAGGCTGACAGCTGGGCCCACCACGCATGGAAGAGCCTCCTTATTACGCGCAAAAAAATGATTCCTCCCCCTGACAGCTGGGACCCACCATTCGCACGCAAGGAAGTGCCTCCTTATCCTCCCTGACAGCAGGGACCCACCCGGTCGAAGCGTACATAGTGTTGTTTGTCTGGTCGCAAACGTGTACGTACAATATACTGGTCGATCGGCCTTTCTACAACGATAAACCGTGGGCGTGTAAGGAGCGGCACGTGTCGTAGTAGAGCCCCCAACGTAGCAGTTCAGGCAGCCCCGTCTAAATCGTGTACACGTATGTACAGCCACACAGCAAAAAATACGGCCACGTACGTACATATACGGGCGGGGTCTCGAACGCGTACTCGTGCATACGTACGGCCAGGGCTCATGTACATGGAGAGAGGCAACGGACGGCAGTAACGGCCTCCTGTTCATCGGCAGCCAACCGGCTGGGTCGGAACAGAGGAAACAGCGATGTGTTCATGGGGGCCAAGCGACTAGGTCAGAACGCATCCTGTTCATTGGGAGCCAACCAGCTTGGACGGAACAGCCGAAACGGGGTCCTGTTCACCGACTCGGGGTCTGGCGTACCGCAAAACGGAGGAAACGGCCTTCTGTTCGACCGCCTACGGTCGAAACAGGGTCCTGTTCATCGGCTGGTGGTCTGGCGTACCGCAAAACGGAGGAAACGGACTTCTGTTCGAGCGCCTACGGTCAAAATGGGGTCCTGTTCATCGGCTGGGGTCTGGCGTACCGCAAAACAGAGGAAACAGACTTCTCCCCAACTGCCTACGGTCGAAACGGGGGTCCTGTTCATCGGGAGGGGTGTGGCGTACCGCAAAATGGGACTTCATGGGCTACTGTTCATCCACGGCCGACCTCCCTCCAGCCTCCACCTGCTACTGTTCATCCACCATCGACTTCCTTCAGCCTCCACCGGCTACTGTTCATCCAGGCTCCACGGGGTCCTGTTCATCCACCCCCAACCGGCTGGCCTCCTCGGGGTCCTGTTCATCCAGCGCCAACCACCTTCACACGGCCAGGGTATTGTTCATCTACAGCCAACCCACCGGCTGGGGTGGGGCGTACGAGCGGGCGGCAGCAACGGGAACTGTTCATCCATAGCCAACCAACTGGCTCGATCGATGCGTCTCGACTCGTGTCTACATGTATCACGCGCGTGGCAGCAACGGGCACTGTTCATCGAGAGGCAACCCAACACTGGCTGGCTATGTCTCGCACGGGGGCTCGATCGGCTTCAGTAAGCAACGAGAAGGATCGATCGGGTTCAGTTAGCAGCGAAGGAATCGCTCGGGTTCAGTTAGCAGTGAAGGGGTCACTCGGGTTCAGTTAGCAGTGAAGGGATCACTCGGCTTCAGTACACAGTGGGATCGATCGCTCGGGTTCAGTACGTGTAGTAGTGCGAGGGATCGATCGATCGCTCGGGTTCAGTAAGCGAACGCCTCGCTCGGGTTCAGTTAGCGAACGCCTCGCACACACGCGCGCGTACGAGAGAAACGTGCAAACCACACTGCATCGCTCGGCCCCGACCACCCACCGTAACCAGTGTCACAACCATGACAGAAAAAGTTTTTTTTCGGGCCATAATGTCACGGATGTGTCTTTTTTTTGTAGTGCGTGTGCAGTGGATTAGAAGATATTGGGCTGAGCAATGGTTCTACTATCATTTTTTTACACCAGAATATGCTGACAAGAATGATGTCAGGCCACCATGGGCGGATATTGTCTACCGAAAACTGATTCCGAAGACAAAGGCTGACGTCATTGCTCAACACTTCTATCCATGCATGGTGAGAGGTGTGAAGCCACAAGATGTTGACCCATCCAGTATCAGATGGTGTCGTGAAGATGATTCTTTGAAGCCAATTACCAGTTTGCAAAGGGTTCTGCTGAGCAGAACAAGAAGGATTATGGTGTTGACTTCAACCCTGGTCCGGCAGAACCAAGGCCCGATGGGTCCCGTCAAGCAGATCCAAATCTGACTGGTCCATGGGATAGTCTTCAAGCGTACATTGAGCATATTGACGCTCTTCGTGCTGCCGCAGCTGCCGCTCACGGTGCAGCTCCTGCTGAAGACATTGCTCCTGCCTTCCCCAAGACACAGAGAAAGTCTAAAGCTTCCACAGCTAAAGAGGGGCAATCCTCAAAGTCTGCCACCGCACCAAAAGCTTCAAGAGTGAAGCCTATGAGATCTGCACCTCCTGAATCCAGTGTGCAATCTGAAGATGTATCTCACAACTCTCCAAAGAGAAAGCAATCTGTAGGGCGAGGCCCTAAACCAACAAACACCCTTCGGGATGATGATGCCATTGTTGATTTGTTGGATGATGAGTTTGACGATGATGCTCTTGAGTAGCTCATCAAGAACAAGTAGGAAGAGGCCGATATCTTCGAGGACCTACCTCTGTTCGATCATGACATTCTGAATAACTTCATTGATGAATGGTTTCGCGACCCATCTCTGTCAATTGATGATCTGCAGCTTCCAATTGACATCAGTGTCACCTTCCAAGGTTTCATCAACCAGGAACTTGCAGTCGTTCAAAAAGTACTTGAATAGAAGAACAAGACTGAGCATGAAAAGCAACTTTTCAAGAAGCATCTTGCCAAGTTCAGCGTCAAGGAAATTCAAGGCTACAAGAAGATGATGGAAGGCCTGAAAGAAGAATTTCAAAAGCGTTGCGATGACGCCAAAGGTGCCACGGAACGTCTCAAGCACTATGCTGAGAAGACAGTGCAAGCTCACAATGAGGGCTTGAAGAGAAAAGCACTTGGTCGTCCTGCAATTGATCCAAAGCTGATCAAGAAGAAGAAGAAGAAGCCAGTAACACCTGCTGAGGTACCAAGGCAAGATACGCCCAAGATTGTCTTCCCGCCAAGCTTCTCTGGCTCGAAGCCATCTGTGCCGTCCATTGCTTCAGAAAAGAAGAAGACACAGCAAGCTGAAGCCGAAGCTCATAAGCGCAAGCATTCTGATGCCTCTGCTGTCTCTCCGTCTCAGAAACGCCAAAATTCGAAGTCTTCAAAGGCTTCGCACAGGGCACAAGCGGCAACTGCTTCATCAGCTCCTCAAGAGCCGCTGCTTGTGACGCCAATCCCTGTGGCACCCCCTGTTTCAATAAACACAGAAAGAAGAGTTGTTGTGTATGAACCTGCTTCCACAGAGGTTCCTGTAACTAAAGATATTCCAGCTGTTGACCCCACCGCAGCTGAAGACATTGGTACTGACGCCAATGTGCGAAATGAAGATGATAAAGTCCTTCCTCAGATTACCCAAGATGTGGTATCATCGCCTGTTCAAGAGAACAGTGAACCTATCAGTATTGGAAAACCCCTGACGCCAATGGCCAGTGACGAGTGCTGGGATGAGCAGCCTCATGAAGAGATCCCCACCACTCCACCTCCTCAAACGGCAACCACTGATATGCCGTAGATGCAAGGAACGCCTAAAGCCATGGAGGAAGACCATTTGTCTCCAAAGGCTTCGCCCTCATTTCGAAGGCTTCGCCGTGGCCCAAAAGCTTCAGCCTCCATGTCACGTATTCCTGAGGAGGATGTGCATCAAGAAGCTTCTGTTTCTCAAGATATTGTGCAAGAAGATGTTCCTATCAGTACCACTGCTCTGACTGAAGCTGCACAAGTTGAACCAGTACAAACTGTATCCACTGAAGTTCAACATGAGCTAGAAGTAAAACAGACTGAAGACATTCCGGCTGAAACCACTGAACCCATTCTAGAGCCGGTGTCTGAAACTGTTGCTCCTGCTGCCACTGAGACCCTTGTGCCTGAAGTCAATCTGACCGCATCGCATGAAGCTCCTGCTCCTGAAGTCATTGCTTCAACTGAAGCCAATGCGCCAACTACATCTTTGGCCTATAAGCGAGCTGGTGAGCTTGTTCCTGTTTTGTGGCCAACTCTCACTCCACCTGTGCAGCATGGCCCGCAATATGAGTTCAACATCAACAATCGGCCACTCATATAGAGTCCTATGCCCAGAATACCAAGGCTTCATAGCACACCTTCATCTGACTGTTCATTTAGTGTCGCTGCTTTCAGAAATGAGAACACATTCTTTGACAGCTCCAAGAATCCCTTCAAGAAGACACGAATATCTTCGGACAGATTCTGGACTCATCATTAGCGCAGCTACTATATGTGCGTCATGTATAATCAAGACCGGATTCATCCTCACAGGTGTTTGGATCGTGAAGCCATGTCTGGACTCCCTTGCTTGGACCAAGCTTTGGAGTGCTTTAGAGATGTTGGATTGTTGCCCTTTGTCACGGACAAGGAACACAGGAATGAGGAGCTCATACTCCAATTTTATGCAACTCTCCACATTTTTGGCTTCAACAGGGACCCCAAGACTTGAACCCTTGAGTGGATGACTGGGGATGTTCATCATGAAGCCAAACCTCAAGATCTTCTCGAGCTCACCACCTTGCCCACTACTGGCGACTTCTACAATCTAGGTTGTCCTGCTTATGAGAAGGAAGTTGAAAGCATCTTCCAGAAGCCAGAGCCCAACATGACTGAAATGCTCACAATGATGAAGCCATTGCCATTTGAAGCTGAATACCCCAAGGAGTTTTTCGTCAACAACCTTGAGTACTTGCCTCAAACTGTCTATCACATTCTTCGCAACACTCTATGGCCAATCAAAGGGCATTCATCTTCAGCCAAGCTTGAAGGCACCATGAAGACATTGGTATACTATGTCATCAATGGCATCAGATTCAACACCCATGACTTCTTCATTCGACAGCTTGCTGCCTCTGGGATGGATCTGTTTGGCCTCAAGTTCTATGCACCATGGATCATGCGCCTCATTAAGCTTCACTCAACTGGGCAATATGAACCCTCTGGTCGCACTCATCATATCTTTCTGCCTGAAGTGGATGCACCTCATGAAGTCATTTATCCTTCAGTAGATAAAGATCCAAGAATTGTTGAAGCAAGCCACTATGCTTATATGGAAGCTATTCATCTTCCCAATGTGGCCCCTACTTCAGAACTTGCTGGTCAGTTTCGGCAACCACGTCAAGCCAACATTGAAGCCACTACCAGTACAGTTCCTCAACGGCCTCAGAAGTGGCCCAAGGTGATGACAGCCAGGGAGTTGATTGTCTCGCTGCATCAGAAGCAAGATAAGCATCATGACTGGCTCAAGAGGCAGATGAAGAGCATCATATCTGATCTCAACAGAGTTCGAAACCTCTCCACGAAGAATGCCTTTGTAGCTCAAGAAGCCAACCATTGTGCTTGGTAGAGCCTCACACTGCTATGCTCTGAAGATAACCTTGCTGCCGATGGCTTCAAGGAGAGCTTCAATTTGGCTCCAAGCCTCCAACACCAGAGAAGTGGCGTGCTATGCCTTCACTTGAGGACTCGGATTACTCTTCTTCAGCGCCCACGATTCATGCCAAGATTGTTGATGAAGAAGATGATGCCACTTCTCCAGCTATGGCTTCACTGCACCAAGATGCTGCATCAGGCCCGTCTGCACCGCCAAACTCCAACATCGACCCGGCTGCCCCAACATCTTCGTCGCCTCCTTGGGACGTTTAGACATCCTATGTCTTCATACCTTTTTGGTCATTCGTTGACAAAAGGGGGAGAAGCATATGGGTTGATAGTCTTCAAGCGGGCAAATTGGGTCGGTCTTGATATATTTTGTTAAGTTTGCAACTCTCGTTTTTGAAACATTTGGTTATTTGGGTTGTAAACTTGAGTCCTGATGGACATCTGCTACATTTGCTACTTGTCATTTCTGTGATACTGCTATATCTGATTTTATGCACTTGAAGTCACTCTGCAGACGCCCATTTTTCATTGTGCATTCCATTATCCTCGTATTATCTGTATGCACATGTTGTGACTTCATGAATAAAGGGAGATCTCCACAAAGTAAAACCTGCCATGTGCATTTGCATTCAAAAGCAAATTACTTATATGCACATCTTCAGGGGGGCCTCCTAAAATTTCATGAAGCCAAACACCTTGTTCCTTAAACTTTCACATATTTTTATCCCCGTTGAAACTTCAACCAGTTTGTCATCAATCACCAAAAAGGGGGAAATTGTAAGTCATCTAGTGCCACCCCTTGTTGGTTTTGGAGTATTGAAGACAAACTTGGTTGAAGGGACTAATGTGTTTGTGAGATTCACAGGAGAACACAGGTAGAAGTCCCTATTGATTTGGTTTACCCATCAAATATGACCCCTAAAAATGTATGGAGACATTCGTGTTGAAGCTAATGGTTCACGAAGACATTCACTTGAAGCCAATGGAACGCGAAGACTTAGTCTTTTGGTAGTTTCATTTTCTGCTTTCTTGAGTCATAGGAACCACCGTACTGTTAAGGAGGGTTGAGGTAAACGAAATCAAAAACTGACATGATGCTCAACCCAAATCATATGTCTTCGAGCGAAGACAAATGAGAGAAAACCTCTTCCAGAGTTGGTTGAGTCAGCTTTGCTTGGAGCCCAAGTAAAGCTGCCACGTGTGTTCAAATTCCGACCTTTGGACACGTGTCAGTTCCCAAATGGCCCAGGGTCATTTCGTACATATCATGTCGGGTTGCCTCCTGGCTATAAATAGCCACCCCCTACCACCATAAATTGGTGGCTGCTCCGAGTTAGTGCATGGCTTTTGTTGTTTGAGAGCAACCCACCTCGAAGCCTTTGAGAGATAATCCTTGCGAGGACAAAACCCAAAACACCCAGAGCCCAAAGTTATTAAGCATCACTGAAGACATTCTATTCTGAGTGAACCGAAGACTTATTACACTTGAAGACTATGATCTTCCAGCCGGTTAGGCGTCACGTTCTGAGCATCCAAGAGTCATTGTGGATTGCCGGTGAACGAAGTCTGTGAAGGTATGGAAGTCTACCTTGAAGACTTACCAGAGTGATTGGGCGAGATCTGCGGTTCTTAGCTCAAGGGGAATAAGGTGAAGACGTGGTCTTCTGAGTTCAATCTCAACCTCCCTAACCAGACGTACAACTGTCACAGTAGTTGGAACTGGTTAAACAAATCATTGTCTTCCCCGAGCTACTGGTTCTATCCTTTCACTTCCTTACTTACTCTTTTGAACTGTGAAGCCTTTGCATGCTTGTCTGTGTTTGAAGATATTCCCTGAAGCCATTCATCTGTTTGCCCATTTATCTTCATGCTTCATGTGTTTATGTTCAACGCATGCATGTATGTATGATGTCTATGCCTATCATATCTGTTCATCTTATTCATAGGCTTTGTTAGTTCTTACCTTGCTTCCACTTACTTCGAAGACATTGCCTGTTTTCGAAGCCTTTCATAAAAATTGCCTATTCACCCCCCTTCTAGTCGATAACTAGCACTTTCAATTATCATAGAGATAATTGTCAACAAAAATAATTCATGATCAAATATATTTGACTAGATATATGTGCCTGGATCTTTATCCACCACATGATGCTTGCCAAGTGGAGAATAATTGAGGTTGGAATAAGGAGTTAACTCAATATGAAAAGTAAATAGATAGGCCCTTTGCAGAGGGAAGCATGGATTTGCTAATGTGCCAGAGCTCACTGCTTAAAACAGAGATAATTTCATTTGAGAGGTGTACTTTTCTTGTCAACGATTTAACGACAAAGTTTTCAATATCTTCCATGCTAAACACATTAATGGCGGTTCCCATGCAAAAGGTTTACTCCCCCTCCACCATAGTAACACAAACCATGGCTAGCCAAATCCACGGGTGCCTGCCAACTTTCAACTTTCCAGGGGGAGTATTTTTCATAAATAATTCAGGACTGGCATCCTTATTACCAGCCTCCCTCAAATTTTGACGAGTGAATAAACTCCCATCGGTGAGTAAACACTACTGCAGGATGCTGCTAACGCGACACATGAATCAGAGACCCTTCGACCAAACTGTATGCGATGCATGTGTCGCAAACGGTGTCATAATAAAACCGTAACCAATAAGACAAACAGTGTGCGATGGCGGAGACATCAAGCACGATTCATATTAGAGTTCCGTGTGTGATACATGGCATACCGTTGATCCTCACGAACTGTTTGCAATGAGCCAGAACAACAGAAACGGTCAGCCAGATCAAGGTGTGTGCGATATATGGCATACAGTTCACTCGGATGAACTATTTGCGATTAGCCAACACATCAGAAACGGTCAGCCAGATCAAGGTGTGTGCGATAGACGGCATACAATTCACTTAGATGAACTGTTTGCGATTGAACCAAAACAACAGAAACGGTTCAACTTAACAAGATCTGTGTGATACGCGGCAAATAGGTCAGTAATCAGAAATGTGTGGGAAGACCGATAATAACACAGACGATTGATCCAAATAAGTTGTGTGTGTTCTGGGCAAACGGTTGGTGGTAAACAATTGTCAACGATTGATGAAATAATCACCGACGGGTTCAGGAGTTTAATCCGTATGAGATGTGATTTGCTCAGTCTGCACAACATCTATGCTCAATCTACAGAACAACAACATATATACTTATAAGGACATGATTGCATAACCAAATTAAACATCCAATTACATTATATCACAAATACCAGAAATATTGCAAGGTTCAAATTCCAGCATTACAAGGCCCAAATTCAAAGATTACAAGGTTCAAACTGTTCTTACAAATCAAATTCATCTTCTTCAGAATCTGAGTCATGCATTATTTCTGCGAAAGGATCAGCAACAGAGAAGTCATATAGCGGCTTGATACAGTGACTTCCGAATAATCTATCATATGAAGTTACAAACTAAAATTCAGCTTCTGCAGAGCCTTTTCCATTCAGTTGTAGATGCCTGCGCTGATTAGCAAACCATTCACTTCTGCGCACTAAATTTAGGGCAAACCTCATTACCTTGAGCACACTTGCACTGTGAACAAAGAACCTGGCGAATTTAATCTCTGGTGTGGTGCCTCGGTACTCATTCAAAGTATTTTTTGTGAGATGAAGATCAAGGCATTCAATGGGATTGTTATATTGCGCCACATTTTCCACTTTCGGGCCTGCTTGTATCTGCAAACGAAGACAAAATATTAGTGCCTAGCTGCAGTTTTGAACACTTCGGGCCTCTTTGATTTGTAGGATTTCTAAAATACATGAATAGAGTGACATGCCATCTTCAATCGTTCATGATTAACATCTCAAAAAATATATGTATTGAAATCCTCCAAATTTCCTTTAGAAATCATACTACATTTGTCATTGTAATCATGGGTAAAAGTAACAACAAATTGAACTCCATTGTGGTTAACAATTAACAGGAAAGGAGCATCACCTCGATGTATAGCTTCTCTGTGCATGGAAAGCATCTAAGGAATCTAACAACTTCATCCAGATCGGGGCCGACAGATTGTAGTACCAAGATCTTCACTGTGCGCAGAGACGGGGTCAAGCTTGTGGGAATCATTTTCTGGATGATAGCCGAACATAGATCAACAAAAATTAGATAAAATGTGATGTCCAATAAGAAGAAGGAGAAGAAGAAGAAGACAGTTGTACCTAAACGGATAATGATCCAGTAACAAGTTCGGAGAATTCAGCACACGAATAGCCCAACACTGTCAATTTCGGCGCGTCAATGACCCTGATTCTTGTTGGACCTTCTTTATCAAGTACAAACAATCTCTCAAGGAAAGGCGCATTCTCAGTGACCATATCGTGAAACACCTCAACTGACAACCTATTGCGGCACTAGCAATGCACATAAATCGTACGGACATTCATCGAGGCAATGTGAAGGCTACTAAACCCATCCATCACCTGAAGACGAAGGTACTCAAGCGCTGTATAGCCGCCGAGCAGGCGCTCCAAATCTTCCTTTGAGATGCAGACGCCCATGAGCTCGAGGTGCTTCAGTTTAGGGAGATGAAGAGCGGGTGTGGCATCAATCTGGGGGGGAAAGCACTGCCTAAACATAGCGCGACGCAGCATGGGCGCGAGGCGGAGCGCGGACGGCGGCAGCGAGCACGGATGTCTAGCATGAAATCTGAGCTCCTCAAGCCGATCTAGGGCGGGGGATAGGAACCACTCATGAAACTTGGGTTCGACCTTGTAGTTGGAACGGAACTTACTGATGGCAAGGCGTTTGACCGGCCCAGGGTGTGTGGCGAGGATGTGGGACAATGCGTCCAAGCATTTGCGCTCCCCGCTGCAGAGCTCATCATCGTCGATGAGGTCCAGAGGGATGGAGTGCCAGAGGGGGCGCCACCACCGGGAGAGGACAGTGGTCCGCACGCCAGATTTGATGGGGAGGGATATGATGGTTACCAACATCTCGTCGGGGAGGATGCTGATGAAGTCCATGCTCGCCGGAGGCTCTTGCGGTTCTGGCTCGTCCCGCCCCCGCTTGTTGGCCGGCTCGTCCTCCATCGCAGCAGGTGGCGATCCTCGGCGGCGGCGCTTATAGATAAGAACGGAGGAGTAGGAGGAGCACTGGAAACTGTTCTACGTACCTTCCTGAGGCGGCCGAAACCAAAACCATCAATAAATTTTTGGCACCGCTCGCTGGCAGGTCAAACGGCTCGCTTCCCGGTGAGCCTGCGCGCAAACTGCTCGCACGCATCCCGTCGAGCCTACACAGTGGACAGCTCGCATGCATCCCGTCTAAGCACATCACTCAAGCATTCAATAATAATAGAATTTTGTTTTAGTTGATCACTTATTTGCATATTAAAGTTTTGTTGTTTAACAACAAAGTTATCAAATTCATCTAAGCATTGACTTGGAGACTTATTGTAAGGAATGTCACCTTCATCAAATTTATAGAGAGAATGTACCTCTACTACATTTGTTTTCTTCAATAGGTCATAGATTCTTAATATCTTCATATTTAATACCTTTTTTCTTCATAGATTTCTTGGCTTCTTGCATATCTTCTGGACTGAGGAATAGAATACCTCTCTTCTTCAGAGTTGGCTTAGGAGGTGGTTCGGGAAGTGTCCAATCATCGGTATTTCTCAATAAGTTTCAATAATTCTTGAGCCTGTTCAATTGTTCTTTCCCTGAAAACATAACCAGCACAACTATCTAGGTAGTCCCTAGATGCATCTGTTAGTACATTATAGAAAATATCAAGGATTTCATTTTTCTTGAGAGGATGATCAGGCAAGGCATTTAATAATTGGAGAAGCATCCCCCAAGCTTGAGGGAGATGCTCTTCCTCAAGTTGTTTAAAATTATATATTTCCCGTAAGGCAGCTTGTTTAACATGAGCAGGAAAATATTTTTCAGGGAAGTGATACATTATATCCTGGGGTCTACGCACACAACCAAGAGCAAGATTATTAAACCATACTTTACCATCACCCTTTAATGAGAAAGAAACAGATTAAGAATATAATAGTAGCGGATCTTTTCCTCTTGAGCTAATAGGGTGGCAATATCATTCAATTTAGTAAGATGTGCAACAACTCTTTCAGACTCATAACCATGAAAGGGATCAGATTCTACCAAAGTAATAAGTTCAGGATCAACAGAGAATTCATAATCCTCATCATCAATAAATATAGGAGAAGTTGCAAACTTAGGATCATGTTTCATCATTTTGTTCATGGCCATTCCTTTAACTATAGTAATAAACTTCGAAGCCATTACGAGTATCATAAGCCATAAGATCTCTAGTAATCTCCTCATCAAAAGTGTACCCCTCAGGAACATCTTCTAATATTTTACTTCTAACAGGAGTACTAGGTGTAACAGGTGATTCAATTTTTTTAGCAAATTCAGTTTCTTTAGCTTTAGCAATTTGAGCATCTAGCAATTCACCAAGTGGAACAGTTTCATTAAGCAAAGTAGAAGCATCATCATAAGTATCATCAATAGCAGAAGCAATGTCTATTACTTGTGACATATCAGATTGAGCAGGTGGTGGTGTCACAAGTTGACTCGAAACAGAAGGTGAATCAAGTGTAGGGCTAGTTGGTTGTTCCTTACCTGTCCTCGTTCTAGAGGGCATGATCTTGGTCTTAGAGTCTCGAAGATTCTTCATAGTGAATATAAATTGCAGCAGATATTTAACTCCCAAGTGAACTTGATAAATAGAGCTATGCTCCCCAGCAATGGTGCCAGAAAATAGTCTTGATGACCCACAAGTGTAGGGGGTCGCAACAGTCTTCGAGGGTAGTATTGCACCCAAATTTATTGATTCGACACAAGGGGAGCCAAAGAATATTTATAAGCCTTAGCAGTTCAGTTATCAATTCAACCACACCTGAGAATCACTTCCTTGCAGCAATTTTTTAGTAGCATAGTAATATGATAGCAGTGATAGCAATAGTAACAAAGTAACGGCAGCAGTAATAGTAGAAACAGAGCAGCAGTAGTAACTTGAGCGAAGACAATAGTATTAAAGCGTAGGCATGGAGTAGCGATGGATATTTGGATCAAATTCAATATGTAACAGTCACAACCTAGAGCGATACACAATAGCTACAATTCATCAAACATATGTAGGCATGTATTCCGTATATAGTCATACGTGCTTGCGATAAGAACTTGCATAACATCTTTTGTCCTACCCTCCCGTGGCAGCAGGGTCCTAACAGAAACTAAGGGTATTTAAGGTGCTCCTTTTAATAGAGAACCGAAACAAAGCATTAACACATAGTGAATGCATGAACTCCTCAAGTTAAAGTCATCCCCGTCGATATCCCAATTCATGGTCACCCTGGGGGTCTAAGGTTCAGAATGATAACATATGCATATAACTTCCAGGTAAGATCAACATCTCAAATATATTCACGAAAGCATAAGTGTTCAGATCTGAAATCATGGCAGTCGGGCCCTAGTGACAAGCATTAAGCATAGTAAAGCCATAGCAAGATCAATCTTAGAACATAGTGGATACAAGGGATCAAGCCCTAACAAATTGACTCGATTACGTAAGAAATCTCATCCACCTCCATCACCATCCAGTATGCCTACAAAGGAATTACTCACTAATGATGGTGAGCATCATGAAATTGTTGATGGAGAGAGGATGGTCATGACGACGGCGACGAATCCCTCTCTCCGGAGCCTCGATCGGAGTCCAGATTAGGGTTCCCAATGAACAATAGGAGGTGGCGGCGGCTCCATATCGTAAAACGCGATGAAACTTTCTCTTTGATTTTTTTCTCGGGGAGACGGTACTTATAGGCTTGGAATTAGGTCAAACGGAGGTCTTTGGGACCCATAAACCAGTTGGCCATGCCCAGGGGGGTAGGCGCGCCCCCCGGACTTGTGGCCCACTGCTGGCCCTTCTCCGGTAGTCTGTTGCTCCACTGTTTTTTATATATTCCATGAAAAATCTCCGCAAAGTTTCGTCCAATTTCGAAAACTTTTATTTTTGCACAAAAATAACACCAAGGTAATTCTACTGAAACATCATCAGTCCGGGTTAGTTTCATTCAAATCATGCAAATTAGAGTAAACAAGAGCAAAAGTGTTTGGAAAAGTAGATACGATGGAGACGGATCATGTCGCTGCAATTCCGGGGCATGATCTCTTTACTGATTAGCGATACATCTCCAACGTATCTATAATTTTTTATTGTTAAATGTTATTATATTATGACTTTTGTATGTTTTTTATATTGATATGTCTGCATAATTTAGGAAGTATTCATGCTATATTTACATCAATTATATATGGTTTTGGTGCACTTTTATATTATTTTTATGGACTAACTTATTAATCTAGTGCCCAGTGCCAGTTCTTGTTTTTTGCATGTTTTTGGTTTCGCAGAAAATCTATATCTAGGAAGGTCCAAACACGGTGAAAAATTATCACGATTTTTTATGGAATATATGTGATTTTTGGGAGAAAGAATCAACGCAAGATGGTGCCCGAGGGCCCCACAAGCCAGACCGGCGTGCCCTACCCCCCAGGGCGCGCCCCATGGCTTGTGGGCAGCACTGAGGTTAGTTGGATCCCTTCTTTTTCCGCAAGAAATCTAATTTCTAGAGGAAAATCCCCTCAAAATTTTAGCCCAATCGGAGTTACGGATCTCCGGCTATAAAAGAAACGGTTTTTGGCCAGAAAACATACTCGAAAAACAGAAGATACAAGAGAGATCCAATCTAGGGAGAGCTCCCTCTCTCCCCGGAGGGCCAAGAAAGAAGAAGAAGGAGGGGGCCCCTTCCCCCTCTCTTTCGGTGGCGCCGGGACGCCGTCGGGGACATCTCTGTCATCACCATCACCACCAACTTCTCCTCCGTTCTAAGGGTGATGCGTGAGTAGTTCGTCCTCAGGGCTGAGGGTTTGTACCAGTCAAAGCACATTTGCTCCCTTGGTGGTTTTGGTAATTCATGCCAACATACATGTTGTTGGACTAATGCCTCTATCTAGTGAATTTCAGATAAGTGCAACAATGGCGTGGCGAGGACAAGGAGATGTGAACCCTTCAAAATGCTAAGGACATGGATTGGCAAAAGCTCAAGACTCTACATTTTTTGTTAAGTGATCCAAGATCACATTGAGTCCATAGGAAAGCCAATACTATTAAAAGGGGATGAGGTGTTGCTCAATGGTCTTTTTGCTCAAGTGCTTAGTGATAGTACTCCAAAATCCTCAACCATCTTCTCCATCCAAATATGTTCAAAACCTACATTCCAACTCGGCCCCACTGAAAATTCCTATCTGGAGCCACTGAGTTCATCTGGACTTAGCCACTGCCAAAACCCTAACAAATCGGATCCACCGATATGGATCTCGGTCCCACCGAGATGGCCTTGCCAACTCTCTGTAATCGGTTGCCATTACTTCGGTCCCACCGAGTTTTGCAAATCGGTCTCACCGAGATGGCTTGCCAACTCTCTGTTGCCTTATTGCTTCACTTCGGTCCCACCGAGTTGATGCAATCGGTGCCACCGAGACGAGGTTTGCCCTAACCATTGCACATCGGTCCATCCAAGTTGTTCCAGTCGGTCCCACCAAGATTCCTAACGTTCGTATCTTTTACACAGTTCGGTGCTACCGAGATTTCTGATCGGTGCCACTGAGTTGGGTCAAAAGTGTGTAACGGTTGGATTTTGTGTGGAGGCTATATATACCCATCCACCCCTTCTTACTCAGTAAGGAGAGCCATCAGAACGTGCCTACATTTCCACCATACATTTTCTGAGAGAGAACCACCTACTCTTGTGTTGAGATCAAGACATTCCAATCCAACCATTTGAACCTTGATTTCTAGCCTTTCCCAAGTTGCTTTCCACTCAAATCCTTCTTCCACCATAGCCAAATCTGTGAGGAGTTGTTTGAGTGTTGGGGAGACTATCATTTGAAGCACAAGAGCAAGGAGTTCATCAACAACACACCGTCTATTACCTTTTGGAGAGTGGTGTCTCCTAGATTGGTTAGGTGTCACTTGGGAGCCTCCGACATGATGTGGAGTTGAACCAAGGAGTTTGTAAGGGCAAGGAGATCGCCTACTTCATGAAGATCTACCCCGAGTGAGGCTAGTTATTCATGGACGTAAGCCATGGTGGAATAGGCAAGGTTGCTTCTTCGTGGACCCTTCGTGGGTGGAGCCCTCCATGGACTCGCGCAGCCGTTACCCTCCGTGGGTTGAAGCCTCCATCAACGTGGACGTACGATAGCACCACCTATCGGAACCACGCCAAAAACCACTGTGTCTTCATTGCGTTTGATCTTCCATACTCTACCCCTTTACTTTCCGTACACTTGCATGCTTTACTATTTCCTCTGCTCAATCTCTAGATATGCATGTGTAGAAAGTATTGGTGTTATCCTAACTTGTGCCAAAATCTGCCTAAGTTCCAAGAGAAATTAAAAACTGCTACTTTGGTTGGTTAAGTGTCTATTCACCCCCCCCCCTCTAGACCTATCTCCTTGATCCCACAATTGGTATCAGAGCCAGGTTTCCATTGCTTTGGTTTAATCACCATTGGAGGGAGATGGATGTGTCTACTTTGGGGAATCTTAGACGTAGAGTGCCTATTCTCGATTGGGAGTATTACAATGCTTGGAAACATGAGATGCTTGATATCTTTGATGAATTTAACTTGAACAAGTATATTCATAATCCTTATGTGCCCCCTATTGATCCCTTGCATCCTACTCATGAAGAGGAAATTGACATGCTTCGTAATCTTAGAACCGTCAATCTTATCATTAGAGGATTACCTAAAGTTGTGCTTCGTTGTATGCAAAACTTTGAATGTGCTTATACTCTATGGCATGACGTGGAAAAGCGATATCCCGATTACTCTTTAAAGAATCTTGATGAGATTCTTCATAAGACTATTGCTTTTCACAAGATGAGTCCTAATGATCCTAACTTTGATGATTGCTTGTTTGAGCTTCATGATCTTATGCGTGCTAAAGGAGATGTTGGAACTATTAGTAACATTATCATGGAAGCCATTAGAATTCATAAACTTGAACATTGTCATGATCATGAAACTAATGAATTCATTGCCCTAGGTGATGATCATATACATGATGATGATGATGATGATGTTGAGCATGGCTATTATGATGAGGACGAAGAATTTGATATTGAATTTGAGAAGACCATGAGGAATCTTAGTCTTATGGCAAATCTTCGAGATTACATGGCCGGAGGAAAAGAGTGGATTCTTGATAGTTGATGTACCGATCACATGACCGGAGATAGAGACATGTTTCGTGAGCTTGCTAAAAATGATGGTCCACGCAAGTATGTGACTTTTGGAGACAACTCCAAGGGTAAGGTACTTGGCCTTGGTAAGGTGGCCATATCCAATGATAGCTCCATTCAAAATGTTATGCTTGTTGAATCTCTTGGTTACAATCTTCTTTCCGTATCTAGATTAGCCGATTTTGGTTTCAATGTTCTATTTACCAAAGTAGATTGCCAAGTGTTTCATCAAGATAATCATAATATGGTCTTTACCAGCATTCGTAGAGGTGATCTATACATTGTTGATTTCACTAAGAGAGCCCAACCTTGTACATGTTTAATTGCTAAATCTTCTAAAGGTTGGTTATGGCATAGGAGACTTGGACATGTTGGCATGCGTAAACTTGATAAACTTGTTAAAGGAGATCACATTCTTGGTGTGAAAGATGTTATATTTGACAAAGATCGACTTTGTAGTGCTTGCCAAGCAGGAAAACAAGTTGGAGGAAGCCATCCCGTGAAGAACATTATGACCACGAGGAGACCACTCGAACTAATTCATATGGATCTCTTTGGTCCCAACTCCTGTAAGAGTCTTGGTGGTAACTCTTTTGGTTTGGTCATTGTTGATGATTTTTCCAGATTTACGTGGGTGTTCTTTCTTGATGACAAATCGCAGGTACAAAAGATCTTCAAGAACTTCGCAAGAAAGGCTCAAAATCAATTTGAAGTGAAGATCAAGAAGGTTTGGAGTGACAATGGAACGGAGTTCAAGAACGCCAATGTGGACACCTTTCTTGATGAGGAGGGTATTTCACATGAGTTCTCGGCTACGTACACACCTCAACAAAATGGAGTTGTTGAGAGGAAGAACCATACTCTTATTGAGATGGCAAGAACAATGCTTGATGAATACAAGACACCAAAACACTTTTGGGCGAAAGCGGTTGAAATAGCTTGTCATGCAACAAATCGACTCTACCTTCACAAGCTTCTTGGTAAAACGGCGTATGAACTGCTCACCGGTAACAAACCACAAGTTGGATACTTTCGAGTATTTGGCTCAAAATGTTACATTCTTGATAAGCATCGTCGTTCAAAATTTGCTCCTAAATCTCATGAAGGTTTCCTACTTGGTTATGGATCGAACTCTCTCACTTACCGTGTCTACAACAACTTCACTCGAAAAGTTGAAGAGACGGTAGATGTGAAGTTTGATGAGACTAACGGCTCGCAAGTCGAGCAATTGCCAATTGATGTAGGAGATCAAGAACCATCGGAAGCAATCCAAGACTTGTCCATTGGCAAGATTCGCCCCGTGGAAGTAAAGAAGAGTACCTCTTCTATTCAAGTGGAAGCCCCAACTTCACATCAAGGTGAACAACAAGTTGATATGGAGGCATCCACAAGTGGAACACGTCAAGACGATGGGAATGAGGAAGTGCAACAAGATGATCCACCTCAACCTCCTTCTCCACCTCCACAAGCGAACAACGACAACATCAACGAAGAAGATGATGATGATGATGAGGAAGCCTCACCACAACCCAAGCAAAAGCTACCTCGAGTTAGAGCAAGAATCGACAAGAATCATCCCGTCGAACAAATACTTGGAGATACCAATCCGGGAGAATCACTCGCTCTAAAACTCGTTTAGCTAACTTTTGTGAGCATTACTCATTCATCTCTAGTGTTGAACCTATGAAGGTGGAAGATGCTCTCAAGGACCCCGATTGGGTGAATGCAATGCACGAGGAGCTACACAACTTTGAGAGGAACCAAGTTTGGACATTGGTTGAGAAGCCTAAAGATGAGCAAAACATTATTGGAACCAAATGGGTGTTTCAAAATAAGCAAGATGAAGATGGACAAGTTGTACGCAACAATGCTCGTCTCATAGCACAAGGTTACACATAAGTCGAAGGTATGGACTATGGTGAGACCTATGCCCCTGTTGCAAGACTTGAGTCCATTCGCATTTCACTTGCTTATGCCAATCACCATGATATCACTCTTTACCAAATGGATATTAAAAGTGATTTCTTAAATGGTGAAATTGAGGAGAAAGTGTATGTTAAACAATCTCCCGGCTTTGTGAATCCTAAGAAACCTAATCATGTCTACAAACTTCGTAAAGCTCTTTATGGACTTAAACAAGCCCCTAGAGCTTGGTACAAATGCTTGACAAAGTTTCTTCTTGAAAAAGGTTTTGAAATTGGGAAAATTGATTCAACTTTGTTCACTAAGAGGGTTAATGGAGAATTATTTGTATGCCAAATTTATGTTGATGATATTATCTTTGGATCTACTAACCCCTCTTTTAGTGAAAAGTTTGGAAGGTTGATGTCGGAAAAGTACGAGATGTCTATGATGTGTGAACTCAAATTCTTTCTTGGTTTGCAAATCAAGCAAACTAAGGAGGGTACCTTTGTTTCTCAAACAAAGTATACCAAGGACTTATTCAAGAAGTTCAACATGCAAGAAAGTAAAGGTATGAAAACCCCCATGCCCACGAGTGGACATCTTGACTTGGCCAAGGATGGCAAACCGGTTGATCAAAAGGTTTATCGATCTATGATTGGTTCATTGCTATATCTATGTGCCTCCCGTCCCGACATTATGCTAAGTGTGTGCATGTGTGCACGATACCAAGCGGCACCAAAAGAGTGTCACCTTAAGGCCGTGAAAAGAATTGTGAGATACTTGTTACATACACCAAACTTTGGCATATGGTATCCCAAAGGATCTTCCTTTAATCTTGTTGGCTATTCTGATTCAGACTATGCTGGAGACAAGGTTGATAGAAAATCCACTTCGGGTACATGTCAATTTCTTAGTAGATCTCTTGTGTCTTGGTCCTCCAAGAAACAAAACTCGGTATCTCTATCTACTGCCGAAGCGGAATACATTGCCGCGGGATGATGTTGTGCTCAATTGCTATGGATGACTCAAACTCTTAAAGACTATGGTGTGCATGTGAGACATGTACCATTACTATGTGAAAATGAGAGTGCTATTAAGATTGCACACAATCCCGTGCAACATTCTCGAACTAAGCATATTGAGGTTCGTCACCATTTCATTCGAGACCATGTTGAGAAAGGTGACATTGACCTTAAACATGTTCGTACCGACAAACAATTGGCGGACATCTTTACCAAACCCCTTGATGAGAAAGTGTTTTGTCACTTGAGAAGTGAGTTGAACATCATTGATGCTTCAAACGTGAACTAGAGGTTCATGTGGATGCATACAAGGGCATGAGCATTCTTGACTAATCCATGATACTTTCATGATCATCTTATATCTTGGCCATTTTGCTCCCTTGTATTGTATCTAACCTTTTGTAGGTACTTGGACAAGCTTCATGTCACAATATTGCATCTTACTCTTACCTTGAGCAATCTTGTATAACTCAGGTATCAACAATTATTGGTGGAACAAGGAACAAGACAACATAACCATATCCTTTGACAACTTTTGAGATATGCTTCATTCTTGTCATGTTGGATATATATATATATATATATATATATATATATATATATATATATATATATATATATATATATATATATATATATATATATATATATATGTTGTTCCTTGCAAATCTAACCCATGTAGGAAGATGAACTACAAATGATAGGATAGCTCCCAACTTCAACTCATGAGCATCCACTTCAAGTTCAACTACATGATGGACATCACCACCAAATCCCAATGTGAGTCCTCACATCTTAGAGAAGCTTTACTCAAAGTCATGAGCTAAAGCAACTCAACAAGATGTGAATACATTGAAATGCTTAAAGGAAAAATTGCAACCCCATTTTGAGCTTAAACGATGAGTATGACCTATGATCAAGTGTTCTCACTTGACTCCTAAGTCAATATACTCTAACATAGGTGACCTAGTCGCCGACCCATCTAGATGAAGTTCTCTAGTGTTTCTTTTGTTTGTTCTCCTCTTGCTAGAGTGTCTCTTTTTCAAAAAAAAACTTCATCTAGACGTTTCTTTGCTTCTTTCCTGTGTTTCCTTTCTTTTAGTTAGTTTCGCAGCAAATTCCTTGCAAATATTGGTAAAAATTCCTTTGCCTAGTGAGGTGAGTTGACAAAAAGTTCCTTTGCACCAAACTCGGTTCCACCGAAGCAATACAACTCGGAATCACCGACTTTGCTGCTCTAAGGAGTTTTCTGTCAAATATTTTCTGAATTTTTTTGCTCCAGCTCCACTCAATGATTCTTATCCTCTACTTGCATCTAGAGCCACTCAATGGCTAGATGTGTTTCTCAAGGACCAAACCCACTTGACAAATAACCTTGAAGTCCCTTCTTGGAAATTGATGTCAAAGGGGGAGAGAGGAATACATCAAAAGCTTATCACTACAAAAGAGATGCACCTTACAAGAGGAGAGAATGTTACATGTTTCTAAGAGGGGAGAAACATGATTCCAGTTGCTTTAGTTTTCTCACCCTACCTGCTCCCAACATCCTATGTCAGACTCAGGGGGAGAGGAAGTTCTTTAAGGGGAGACAACTATTTCTTTCTTTTGGGGACATGTCTGCTTCAAAGAAGTATTCACCTAGCGATACTCTCTTCTACATGTCATCCCAATCTTGGTTTCTTGTTGATCTTGTATCTTTTCTTGAAGAAATTATCTTGTGTTATCTAACCTTGTTTTCTCAAGTGTATTTTTTCAGGTACTTGATCAAGAACTACAAGGTAAGTATATGCATCACACTCATGTACATGATTGACTTCTTGCAAGTATACATTGTTTGCAAGGAGACAATCATGGACATGTGGACACCTAAATGCCATATATTGCTCTGATGCATATAGCCAAGATACATGTTGCAAGTATATTTCCCATGTGATATCATCATTCTATATGCATATCTTTAGGGGGAGCTCATACATGTTACATGCTTTTCTTCAAAGCTTTCATACAATCTTGTGCTAAATCTTTATTTGAAGCTTTGATGTATGTTGTCATCAATTACCAGAAAGCGGGAGATTGAAAGCACATTTGCTCCCTTGGTGGTTTTGGTAATTCATGCCAACATACATGTTGTTGGACTAATGCCTCTATCTAATGAATTTCAGATAAGTTCAACAATGGCGTGGCGAGGACAAGGAGATGTGAACCCTTCAAAATGCTAAGGACATGGATTGGCAAAAGCTCAAAACTCTACATTTTTTGTTAAGTGATCCAAGATCACATTGAGTCCATAGGAAAGCCAATACTATTAAAAGGGGATGAGGTGTTGCTTAATGGTCTTTTTGCTCAAGTTCTTAGTGACAGTACTCCAAAATCCTCAACCACCTACCCCATCCAAATATGTTCAAAACCTACATTCCAACTCGGCCCCACCGAAAATTCCTATCCGGAGCCACCGAGTTCATCTGGACTTAGCCACTGCCAAAACCCTAACAAATTGGATCCACCGATATGGATCTCGGTCCCACCGAGATGGCCTTGCCAACTCTCTGTAATCGGTTGCAATTACTTCAGTCCCACCGAGTTTTGCAAATCGGTCTCATCGAGATGGCTTGCCAACTCTCTGTTGCCTTAATGCTTCACTTCGGTCCCACCGAGTTGATGCAATCGATGCCACCGAGACGAGGTTTGCCCTAACCATTGCACATCGGTCCATCCGAGTTGTTCCAGTCGGTCCCACCGAGATTCCTAACGTTCATATTGTTTATACAGTTCGGTGCTACCGAGATTTCTGATCGGTGCCACCGAATTGGGTCAAAAGTGTGTACCGGTTGGATTTTGTGTGGAGGCTATATATACCCCTCCACCCCTTCTTACTCAGTAAGGAGAGCCATCAGAACGTACCTACACTTCCACCATACATTTTCTGAGAGAGAACCACCTACTCATGTGTTGAGATCAAGACATTCCAATCCAACCATTTGAACCTTGATTTCTAGCCTTTCCCAAGTTGCTTTCCACTCAAATCCTTCTTCCACCATAGCCAAATCTATGAGGAGTTGTTTGAGTGTTGGGGAGACTATCATTTGAAGCACAAGAGCAAGGAGTTCATCAACAATACACCGTCTATTACCTTTTGGAGAGTGGTGTCTCCTAGATTGGTTAGGTGTCACTTGGGAGCCTCCGACATGATGTGGAGTTGAACCAAGGAGTTTGTAAGGGCAAGGAGATCGCCTACTTCGTGAAGACCTACCCCGAGTGAGGCTAGTCCTTCGTGGACGTAAGCCATGGTGGAATAGGCAAGGTTGCTTCTTCGTGGACCCTTCGTGGGTGGAGCCCTTCATGGACTCGCGCAGCCATTACCCTCCGTGGGTTGAAGCCTCCATCAACGTGGACGTACGATAGCACCACCTATCGGAACCACGCCAAAAACCACCGTGTCTTCATTGCGTTTGATCTTCCATACTCTACCCCTTTACTTTCCGTACACTTGCATGCTTTACTATTTCCGCTGCTCAATCTCTAGATATGCATGTGTAGAAAGTATTGGTGTTATCTTAACTTGTGCCAAAATCTGCCTAAGTTCCAAGAGAAATTAAAAACTGCTACTTTGGTTGGTTAAGTGTCTATTTACCCCCCCCCCCTCTAGACCTATCTCCTCGATCCCACAACCAGTAGCTGTGTGTTTGATCTCTCTCTCCCATGTTCTTGATGGATTCTGATCTTGATTGTATCATGAGATTTATTAACAAAGTTGGATCTTATGATATTCATCTCCCTCTATCCTTTTTGTGGTGAATTGAGTCTTGCTCTTTGAAGTTTCTTTATTTTGAATTGAATACTTTGGATTTGAGATTGCATGATGGATGTCTAGTATTAACTTGCGGATACCCGTGGTGACATTGGGGTAATCTAGGCATCAAGGTTGAATGATACGTATCATATGGTGTTACCGTAGTATGATCTCCACTTTTGTTACTTGTTACCTTACCGTTTTCATGCACTTTTGTTACTTGTTACCTTGGTTTTAGTTGTTCAGATTACAAAAACCTATTTCTACCATCCATATTACACATCTATCACCCTCTCTTCGTCGTACTAGTGCACCTATACAATTGACAATTGTATTGGGTGTGTTGGGGACACAAGAGATTACTTGTATTTGATTGCAGGGTTGCTTGAGAGAGAACCACCTTAATCCTACACCTCTCGTAGATTGACAAACCTTAGGTCGTCCACTTGAGGGAAATTTTCTACTATCCTACAAAACTCTGCGCTTGGAGGCCCAACAAAGTCTACAAGAATAAAGTTGTGTAGTAAACATCATATATCATTTTATATTATTATTTTTGGACTAACTTATTAATTTTGTGCCCAGTGCCAGTTCCTATTTTTTGCATGTTTTTGGTTTCACAGAAAAACCATATCTAGGAAGGTCCAGACACAATGAAATTTTACGACAATTTTTTATGGAAAATAAGATGCCCTAGAAGCTTTGGGAGAAGACCTGAAGATGCACACCGGGCCCACAAGCCCAGGCGGCGCGGCCTACCCCCTGGCCACGCCATCCAGGCTTGTGGGGCCCCTATGGCTCCGTTTGACCTAATTCCTGGCCTATAAATTCCCAATATTCCCAAAACCATCAAAGAGATAGACGAGAAAATTTTATCGCCACCGCAAGCCTCTATTCCAAAGGCGATCCCATCTGGAGCCCTGTTCCGGAGCTCTACCAGAGGGAAACCATTGGGGTGGCCATCTTCATCAACCTTACTGCCTCCATGATGATGTGTGAGTAGTTCCTTTAGGACCTACGGGTCCATAGTAGTATCTAGATGGCTTCTTCTCTCTCTCTCTCTCTCTCTCTCACTTTTGGATCTTCAGTACAATGATCTCCTCTGAGATCAATCCGATGTAATTCTTGTGGTGTGTTTGTTGGGATCCGATGATTTGTGGATTTGTGATCATATTGTTCATTGAATATAATTGAATCTTTTGAAGTTTCTTTGTTGTATGATTGGCTAGCTATGTATGCTTTCCGAGTTATTTGTCTTCTCTGGCAAAGATAGATGGTTAATTCTTCAGAGGGAGTGGTGCATAGTAGTGGGTTCAACCTCACGGTGATCTATATACCAGTGACAGAATGGGGAGAAGGCATGTGATGTGTTGTTGCTACTAAGGATAAAACGACGGGGATTGATCTTATTGCTAGGTTTTTTTGTCTACATCATGTCATCTTGCTTATCGCATTACTCTGTTTCTTGCTAACTTAATACTTTGAGATGCATGCTGGATAGCGATCTTGGGGTGGAGTAATAGTAGTAGATGCAGTTGGATTACGGTCTACTTGTTACGGACGTGATGCCTATACAAGATTATGCAATGAATGATCATAGTTACGAATGTTGCTTATCTATCAATTTCCCAATAGTAATTTATTTACCATGCCACTACCTGCTTTGGAGAGAGAAGTCACTAGTGAACCTATGGCTCCCGGGTCCATTCTCTATTATTATTCGCGTTGCTCTATTGCTCTCTTCACTATTTTGCCATTTGCCATATCACTATCTATCACTATTTCCTTTTAACCTTGCAACTAGCAAGACGAGGGGATTGACAACCCCCTTGCCAAGTTGGGTGCAAGCATTTATTTTGTTTGTGTGCAGGTGTTGCTTATCTTGCTAGCTTGTAGACTCCTGCTGGTTCGATTAAACCTTGGTTCTTAACTGAGGGAAATACTTTCTGTTGTTGCGCTACATCATCCTTCCTCTCCGGGCAAATCCAATAACTCCTATGGGAGTAGCAATTAGACGTACCAATAGTGGCAGCCTCGAGCCACGCTAGCACGCCATAATCACATCTGAAAAGACCGCACAGTTCTACAGTGCGTGGTGGCGGTTCGGGCTTGGTCAAACTGTCAGAACACGGTTAAATCGGCACCCTTATCACGACGCAGGAAGACTTTGCCATTAAGGTAGCTCTGCATAAAAGGGAACTTCGAATCCGATGAATGGAAGAATACCTCTTGCAAAGCACGGTTGGGGCTCCTCGGATGCCCGAGGTATGATATTCCTCGGGCAAGACTTGACCGCTTCTGGAGAGGGCGCACAAGGAAGTTGTTGAACCAGTTTACAAGGCCGGAGACTGAAGATGAAGGACAATTGAATGAGGATAGTCCTCGGCTTGAAGACCAGTTCGGGGGCTACTGATGGTGTGTTGGATGAGGGGGTGCTAACCACATCGGCTCCCGAGCATGTGGGCCAGGCCGAGGACCCCCAAAAACTACCAACTAGTGGGCCACATTCGTCAGGCCCCCGGAGGGATCAAGATGGAATCTTCTGAAGACTTGGTGCATACTCCAAGACACGAAGGCAATCTTCGGCATGCTTATCCTTAGATGAAACCGACCTATGTGTAACCCTAGGTACCCCCGATGTCTATATAAGTTGAGGGGTGTAGACCGTAGAGGCCAACTCATTCATACACGATCTCGTGATAGATCAACATGTACTTTGTACCTCATCCATCAATACAATCAAAGCAGGACGTAGAGTGCTATCTCCTAGAGAGAGCCCGAACCTGGGTAAAATGATGTGTCCTTGTTACCATTGTGCCAAGGCTACTAGCTCGGAACCCCCTACCCGAGATCTGCCGGATTCGACTCCGTCATGCGCGACGGCAGGTTTGCAATGCTTCCGTACACTTTTTCCGATTGTAACTTTTTCTCGAATACGCATGAGTGTGCGTATCTATACCTACTAATAAAGGGATTAGTACTTCTACTCGTTCGTCATGAATTTTTATAGAAAACCCCCTTATGTTTCGAAGAATCAACCTGTAGTACTATTTTAAGTGGCAAAACGAATCGTTTTTCAGATTATACAGAAAACCCCCTACACTTTTAGGTAATTAACCCGTAGTTCACTTTTAAGTGACAAAACGAATCGTTTTTTGTGTTTTACAGAAAACACCATGTCTTTTATGGTAATTAACCCGTAGTCCACCTAGAACAAATGTTTTCTTATTTGAAATATCCATATCTTTTAAACCATAATTCCAATTTTAACGTGTTATATATGAAATTTGATTAGAAAAATGTGTAGAATTTGAATATGATGTTATTTTACCTGTTAACCATTTTCAAATGCTATTTAGAGTGCAACTTTAATCAGTAGTGCACGATCCATCTTTCTTTCATACTAGCACCAATTTGGATTGCAAATGAACACCTCGACAAACAAAATTGGAGACGAAAGAAACCTAGCAAGGAAAAAAAATCTCATTTTATGTCAAGAGAGAGACGACTTAGGATTGACCACATTCAAACGCGTTGTGGTTCTGTAAGCACTATGATCATCTTATGCGAGAATGGGACGACGGACAAACGGCAACACAGATGGGATGTCATCTATGCCTACTAATAAAATACAGAGCATTTCTGCCCGTACCACGTCATATGTTTTACAAAAAATCCCCTGATTTTTTTTTTAAGTAACCCACGGTCCAACATTAAGTGCCCTTTCTCTGTTGGGCTTCGGCTCAACTGCGGCAGCCACTATCTCGCGCGCCTGAGCGTCGGTTAGTATTCCGCATTCAGCTGCAGTAGGCCCAATTTGCTCTATTTTCAGCCCGTTAGGTCCCTGGATTTTATTATTTACAGAGAATATGTTAAACATGATTATGCTATAACTTTCCAACCGTAACTCTGATTAAAATAATTTGTATATGTAATTTGATCAGAAAAATGCGTAGTTTTCAACCATGCTATTATTTGTTTCTGTTAACCACTTTAAAATTCTGTTCAGGGCATAAACTTGATTAACCTAATTAATTGCTATGGTGTATTTTGGGAAATGCTAACACACAATATAAGTTTTATATAATCTTTATATATATATGAAATATGTTATGAGGGCCTATATGGATCGGAGGGAGTATGAATGATTGATTTCAATGGGCATATAGGGGTAATAAAGAAAGGAGAGAATAAAGGGTGTGATCAGTAGAGATAAAAAAAAGAACGGGAGATTCAAAAAATATGAAAGAGAGAATAACACGAAGGAATTAGTATTAATACCAAGGGCGTGGCATGCCTGCAATGCAATAATAAAAAGGAATTAATACCGAGGGACATGGGAGGGACAGACATAATTTCTGCTAGACGTCAGTGTGTGCGCCTCTCTGCCGTGGCCGGGCACAATTCAGATGTTGTTGGGCCGTCCTGACGGATATTTCAGTGGACACGTCAATTATCTCTCTCGTTGCAACGCACGGGCATATGTGCTATTATAATAAAATAATAATAATAATAATAATACTAATAAAGGAAGGTGCATTTCTCTGATATTTTTGGTCCATCCACCTATCCTAAGCTGCCCATAAAGTTGAAATAAATTACCCACCCCGCTACGCGTGAAAAAAAACTCTTCATTAATTGTTTCTCTGAATTTTTAATCTGTCACCCTAAAGTTGAAGTAAATTACCCACCTCACCACCCGTAAAAGTGAAAAAAAAAATGAGTGTTCCAAATTACCCACCATGCCACCCGTAAGTGAAAAAAACTCTTTGTTAATTGTTTCTCTGATTTTTTTTCGTCAGTCATTGAAATTGCCTCTAAAGTTGAAGTAAATTGCCCACCCCGCCACCCGTAAGTGAAAAAAAACTTTTCGTTAATTATTTCTCTGATTTTTTTCGTCAATCATTGAAATTGCCTCTAAAGTTGAAGTAAATTACCCACCCCGCCACCCGTAAGTGAAAAAAACTCTTGGTTAATTGTTTATCTGAATTTTTCATCTATCACCCCTAAAGTTGAAGTAAATTACCCACCTTGCCACCTGTAAAAGTGAAAAAAATGAGTGTTCCTCCGAATTATTCGTACGTCATATGGCCCTCCAGTTTTGAGACTGGCCTTTTCTTTTCCTTCTCATACACGCACCGAGGATGTACTAAAAAAACAAATACACGGATCAAGGATCAATTCCAACATTGATCCAGTGTGAGCATGTCAGAATGCACGTGTCTTACGTCCGCATGCGCGGCGGTTGGTGCACTAATATTCAAATACGTGTATATACATGTAGTGTGAATATTTGAAACAAGATTTGAAGACCACGATTTTATTATCCTGTTGCAACGCACGGGCCTTTTTGCTAGTGTTGAAATAAAGAACATGGACCTATTGGGATCTTGACTCGTGATTATTGGGTTACGGACATGTGGTATCTTTTTCTCCCATTGCAACAACGCGCTCTTTTGCTAGTCATGTATTAAAGAAGAGAACAGGGGAAAAGAGCCCCTCCATGTTACAAGTTGTTTTTACATGCGCAAAAATACACTCCTCCACCCATGCATGCAACACCTAGCCTCTCTAACTCGCCCACCTAACTAAGCCGCCTATAAAACTATCTACATCTCCGGTGAAGAGGTCGGCCTTGCTCCAGTTTCTACCTTCCCTCTCAATGACGCCAACGACCAGTAGCTTCGATGGCGTTTCACCATCGAACACTATTGTGTTGCAGTGCTTCCAAAGCGTCCACATGGTCAGAATCAGCAGAGCCCCAACGTCCTTGGTTGTGATTCCACTTCCAGTCCTCGATGTGCACCACACATTTAGTTGGTCATTGATCCTCGGTGCCCACTCCGGCTTCCCCAGTGATGAGCACACCGCGGCCCAATCTTCGCTCGCAAAGCTGCAGTCCAGGAGGATGTGATTTATTGTTCGTCATGTTGGGCGCAGAATGGGCAGTGATTCTGGTGCAGCATGCCCCTGCGAGCGAGTTTGTCAGATGTCTAGCATCTTTTCCGTAATGCCAACCACGCAAAGAACATGCACTGCAAAGGTGCCCTAGATTTCCACGTGAAATCCGTAGTCGGGACAACCTCCCTACCCTAGAACATTGTCGCGTAGTCCGACCTCGTCGAGAACTCGCCATTCTTCTCCCATGCCCATAAAATAGTGTCATTGATGTTGTCCTGTAGGTTCACCGTGCTAAACCCGCATCCAAAGATGGAAGTATTCATGTAGCCTCCTCGCATTGAGATCAGACCCAACATCATTTTCCCAGGCCCCGTTGGCCATGGCGTCATCACCGTTCTTATCTTCTTGACGCGGCCCGACACTCTGCCATATAGGAGAGGGGCGAGCTCTTGGACCTTGAACCCCTCAGCCATCTATCCTCCCAGAACAGTGCGGTCCGGCCGTCCCTGATCTCTGTCCTCGCAACCACCTTGAAGATTGCTAGTGAGGTCGACGGCACCCTAATCTGGAACTCATGCCATAGTCGCTCGGTGTCTGTCCATTGCAGCCATGGCCAGCTAGCCTGCATCGCCACATTGAGCCACCCGAGGTTCGGGATTCCTAGCCCGCCAATCCACTTAGGCGCGCACACGCTATCCCAAGCCACCGTGCAATTCCCACCATTGGCCTTAGCCTTGCCACACCACAGGAAACCCCTGCAGATCTTGATCGTTGCTGCCAACGTCTTCAGTGGTATATCCAAGGCCATCATGGCATGAATCAGGATCTCACTTAGCGCCAACAGCAGACACCCACTCTTTGGCAGCGACGAAGCCCTCCTGGTTGGCAAGCAAGCAGCCAGCTGATCCACCAAGCTCGCAAACTGCAGCACGGTTTGCTTCCTGGTCGTCAATGGAAGGCCTAAGTACTGACATGGGAAAGTTCCTGCCGGGCAACCCAGGAACCAGGTCGCCATCATCATGTCATCATCCGTGCAACGGATTGCCATGGCCGCACTCTTGAGTAAATTGACTCTCAGGCCCGAGGCCTGACCAAACATGTCGAGCATCCTAGCGCACACGCGCAACTCATCTTCTGTTGGCTTGACGAACACCATGACATCATCGGCAAACATAGATAGTCTTTGCTTCATTCTTGTCCTAGCAAATGGTGAAAGGAGGCCCCGAGAAGTGGCAAGCTCAAAAAGTCTCTAAAATGGCTCCATGATAAGGATAAACAACATTGGGGACAACGGGTCCCCTTGTCTAAGCCCACAACAGTTGAAGATTGTCCTCCCCGGCACGTCGTTAGTGAAAATCCGCGTGAGGCATTGCCAAGCAGGCCACAAACCCAAGACAGCCACTGCGGCCCAAAACCCATCCTTGTCAGAACTTCCACCAGGAAAGGCCATTGAACCAAGTCAAAAGCTTTTGTAATATCCAACTTAAGCATGATCGTCGAGGTTTTTAGCGCATGGAGGCGTCTTGCCGTGCATTGCACAAGCATGGAAGTGTCATGCAGCAATTGTCTCTTGACAAAAGCACTCTGGCGCAATCCCACTAGCTTTGGCAGATCGGCCGCAAGTCTATCTGAGAGAACTTTGTCAAAAATCTTGATTGTGCCGTGGATGAGGCAGACCGGACGGAAATCATGAAGTTCCACTGCTCCGTCCAACTTGAGTAACAAAATGACAAGGGCCTTGTTGATAGCCGGCAACCTGCGCATGTCTCCCCGATAGAAAACCTCAAATGCTCTCAAGATATCAGCTTTGATTATATGCCAACACGAAGAAAAGAGCCGATGGTGAATCCATCTAGCCTTGGAGCCATGTCCGGAGGCATAGCTTTGATTACCTTCTCCACTTCCTCCTCCGAGAACGGCACCTCCAAGTACGTCAGATCCCTGCATGGGATGTTTAGCAGCCCCAAATTCAAGGGGGACTGGCTACAGGTCAACTGACTGAAAACAAGATTTGGGTCAGTCGACTGACCCAAACATGTTTCAGTCAAGCGTGCCTCTAACCGTAATGTGCATGCTTCATTATGTTAACGCTCTATTTTTTTCTTTACCTTTTCCATGCTTTACTCAAATTGAATTTTTAAGTTGCGCGTGCATGCGTACATACCATTCATGCATGCACGTACACTTGTGAACTCCTGCCTTCATACATAAATATAAGGCGTACATAAATATAAGACGATTTGAATATTTCAATAGGGACTACGTACAGACTAGAATGAATGAACAAACACAGTAAAACACTTGTGGCACTGGTATTACCCTTTCAGAAAAAAACTAAAACAAAATCCAAATAATAAAGTTTTCTAAGAAAGAATGAAACCCTTTAAGAAGAAAGAAAATGAAAAAGAAAAAACTTTCAAAACTTGCACAAAATTTGCAATGAAAATGCACTTATTTAAAATATGCAAAGAATAAGCATATAATAGTGCATTTTTCGCATTCTACTATAATTTACACAGAGGGTAACTGAAATGATGTATTTCCTTTAAGAAGAATGAGAATTAAAAAAAACTTGCACACAACTTTGCACCAAAATTGCACTTTATCGTAATATGCAAAAATAATCATATAATCATGAAATTTTGGCACATATTATATAGTATTTGTTTGTATATAATTACACTCAGTCAAAAACCCACCAAAAAAATATAAGACGATTTGAATCTTTCAATAGGGACTATGTACAGACTAGAATGAATGAATAAACATAGTAAAACACTTGTGGCATTGGTATTACCCTTTCAGAAAAAAACTAAAACAAAATCCAAATAATAAAGTTTTCTAAGAAAGAATGAAACCCTTTAAGAAGAAAGAAAATGAAAAAGAAAAAACTTTATAAACTTGCACAAAATTTGCACCGAAATTGCACTTATTTGAAATATGCAAAGAATAAGCATATAATAGTGCATTTTTCGCATTCTACTATAATTTACACAGAGTGTAATTGAAATGGTGTATTTCCTTTAAGAAGAATGAGAATTAAAAAAACTTGCACACAACTTTGCACCAAAATTGCACTTTATCGTAATATGCAAAAATAATCATATAATCATGAAATTTTGGCACATATTATATAGTATTTGTTTGTATATAATTACACTCAGTCAAAAACCCACAAAAACCAAAAAAATAACCAATAAAGGAAAGAAAAAATGAAAAAGAAAAACGTATAGAAACAAAATACAGAAATAAAAAATGAAGCAAAAATACCCTTAAATAGGAAAGAAAATGATATACAAAACTAAAACAAAATAATGACAAAATTTGCACACAATTTGCACATAAATTGCCCTTTGTTATTATATGCAAGAAATAACACATAATAGTGATTATTTTTTTGCAAAAAAGATTTTTTCTAAAGAAAGAATGAATTAGTGGCATTGGTATTTGATCCATGGTGTCTCTACTTCTCCGAATCAAAATAATGAATTAGTGGTATCGGTATTACCGTTCAAGAAGAAAGAAAAGTACAAAAAAAAACAATAATGACAAACTTTGCACGTGGTTTGCGTAGTAATTGCGCTTTTTTATAATATGCAAGAATAAGCACAAATAGTGAAATTTCACAAAAAAGAGAGTTTCCTAAGTAGGAATGAATTAGAGGTATTGTTATTACCCTTAAACAATAAATAAAATGAAATAAAAACTTAAACAAAACTAAAATAGTGAAGTTTTCTTAGAAACAATGAATTAGTGTCATTGGTTTCCGGTTAAGAAGAAAGGAACTGAAAATAATACAACAAATAATGAAATATTTTGCAAAGAATTTGCACAAAAGTTGCACATTTTTATAATATGCAGGAATAAGAATATAATAGTGTAATTCACACAAAAAGGAAGTTTCCTGAGAAGAAATGAATTTGTGGCATTGGTATTACCATTAAAGAATAAAGGAAATAAAATAAAACTAAAAAGTCAAAATACCAAAGTTTTCAAGAAAGAATGAATTAGTGGCTTAGGTATTACTCTTTAAGAAAAAAATGAAATGAAATAAAAACTAGAACAAAATCCAAATAATGAGGTTTTCTAAGGAAGAATGAATTATTAAACATTGGTATTACCCTTTAAGAAGAAAAAAATAAAATAAAAACTAAAACAAAATAATAAGTTTTTCCATGGAAGAATAAATTAGTGTCATTAGCATTACCCTTTAAGAAGAAAGAATAAATAAATAAATAAAAATAAGGAACAATGAATTATTAGCATTATTATTATCCATTAAAAATATAACAATTTTTTTTTACAAAACTTGACCACAACTTCGCTCTTGAATTACACTTTTTTAGTACGCAAACAATAATCATATAGTAGTGTAATTTTCGCACATATTTCAAAGTTTTTATGTGTATACATTACACTCACCCAACATCCCAAAAATATTTACAAAATAAAAATAAAACCAACTAACAAAGAGAAACAGAAAAACAAAAGCAAAAAACACAGAAAACATTAAAAAAAGAAGGGAGAGAGAGGAGGGCTGGATTTCACAGTTAATGGGCTTCGGCCCAAAAGGAAATCGACTGACCCAACTAAGGGGTCTGTCAAAAAAAGAAACAAGCCCACACAACAAACAACACTGGTCAGGAAAAAAAAATGCAGCACGAATCTCAGAGAAAAATCAACGGACGGAAAATCGACTGACCCAAAAGTGAAATTCCAGCTGACTGAAATGTAGCTAAAGTGAATTCAAGGTGTACTCACGCTCCGGCGCCTGACCAAATAGGTTCTCACTAGCAAAAGGGCTCGTGCGTTGCAACGGGAGAAAAAAAATCATAATCTCCAATGGCCATGACCACATTTTGCTGCATCACTATCACTCTCAATTTCGTGAAATCATAAACAATTTTTGAAATCATGAACATTTTTTTAAACTCGTGCACATATTTGATATCGTGAACATTTGTCAAATTCGTGAACAATTTTACAAATTTTCAAACATTTTCTAAAATCAAGAACATTTTTTGAATTCATGAACATTTTATACTATTTGCAAACATTTTTTTTAAAATTGTGCACATTTTTTTAAACAATTTTCTTGAATCGGCGAACATTTCTGGAATCGACGAACATATTTTTGGAAATTGGTGGAACCATTTTTGAAATTCACGAACATTTTTTTGATTTAACGAACATTTTTTGAAATGCATGATCATTTTTTGAATCAGCGAACATTTTATGAATGAATAAACTATTTTATAAGTCACGAACGGTTTTTGAATTTTTAGGATATTTTTCCATTCATGAACATTTTTTGAATTGGCAAAATTTTGTTTAATTTCATTAATATTTTTTAATACATGAACTTTTTCAAAAATCATGAACATTTTTTGATTTCCTGAACATTTGTTTTCAAAATTATGAAACTTTTTTTGAATAAGTAAACATTTTATTACAAAATTGCGAACATTTTTTGAATCCGCAAACATTTTATGATTTATTAAACATTTTATTTCAAAATTATCATTTTTTTTTGAAATTTTTTTGAAGTCCCAAATTATTTAAAGTAGAAAAAAAAGAAAACGGAAAAGAAAAAAATGAAATTTAAAAAAAGGCCACCCGGACATGGGCCGGCCCAAACGGGCGCGTTGCGTCTTCTCCCAGCGCGCAGAGCGCAGTATAGGAGGTCCTACTGCATGGGCTGGCCCAAGGGGGATTTCCCTGTGTGAAACGTATTTTATCACTTATAGGTGGCATTGGTCGGTAATATTTTGCAATTTTGGGAGCAATTTCCGTGACGTACCGCCAGAAGCAATAGCCCCTTTATTATTAGATAGCACATATGCTCGTGCGTTACAACGAGAGTAAACGCCATCCTCTGTGTCCTCGTGCGGTATGGGTGCCAGCGGGTCGAGTCTGGCTTCTGCCCTATGGCACGGGCTTTAGCGGATACCATGCAGTGGGAGCCCAGCTAATGCGTGAAGCCCTGGCCGCCATCCTTTACTCAATCATGTCCTCGACGGGTCGTGGATGCCGTCGAGGCATCACTGATGTGCCACGCTCCTTTTTGTTAGGGGATACGCCGGATTTGCCGGAAGGAAATAAGCACCCGATTCTCGGAACGGCAAACATCCTAAAAAAATAAGGCGAAGGCGAGGAAATTGTACTTGTAGTGCGGATCTCTCCGAAAAGTAGTAGGAAGCGGCTCCCACTCGTGGCCAGAGATAGCGTTGAGAATGATGGTGCCTAGGTCAGCCTAGCTGGCTTCCGGTGTGGCTCCTCCGTGCTCGCCATCGTACGGCCTTGGCTCCGCAACGGACGTCAAAAATAAAATAACATTTTTAGAGTTTGAACGTACTTGAATTTAAATTGACTTTGTATTTTCAAAGGGAAGTATTAACTATGTGTAATATGTAAATATTTTATTTGGGTCTTTAATGATTCATATAAGCCTACTGAAAATTTAGAAGGCTTTTGAATAAAGTTTGGGTGTTCAAACAATCAAAAAGGTTTTTGAATTATAAAGAAAATGGAAAATATTAACTATGTGTAATATGTAAATATTTTATTTAAATCTTTAATGGTCCATATAAGCCTGCTGAAAATTTAAAAGGCTTTCGAATAAAGTTTGGACGTTCAAACAATCCAAAAGTTTTCTGAATTATGAAGAAAATAGAGAAGGAAAGAAAGCTGGCTTTTGTTCGGCCTTTGCCCAGCCTTGACCATTTTAGTAGCAGCTAGCCAAGTAGTACAGTAGAGGCCATGCCATGAACGGCCGTAAATGCGTGGCCAGCGCTGCCTCTTTTTCTTCCTCACACAGTTGCGTGGCAAGCGCATCGTGCCGCCCGCGGACAACTCTCATGGCGCGGCTGTCCGTCTATTTTCGTCCATGAAAATCGCGTATCTGCGCCGTATAAGCGACGAATTAATCCTCTGAAGCAATTCCGTCGTTGTCCATGTGTGCTCAGCCGTCAGCCATCAGCCGCCAGCCTCCGTCGTTCGTATCTGCGCTCCTCCTCTGCTGTTGTCCGTCCATGTCTGCTCAGCCGTCAGCCGCCAGCCTCCGTCGTTCATATCTGCGCTCCTCCGTTGTCTGTCCCTTTCCGTTCTTAGTTAGCTTCTCTTTCTGTCCCATCTCTGTCACCTCACCGTCTGTTGATTCTCGCAGTCGCATGTGTATATAAGTCGATGGGATTTGGTCTAAAAGAGCGATGTGGGACTATTAATGAACAAACGAATCCTACAATTCAACAGAGCCTTGAGCTAGCTCAGCTGGTGGCAAGTTTAATGGCTACAGGCAAGGTCGTGGGTTCGATACGTACCCATGCATATCTTTTTAGTTTCTTTTTGGAAACCCATGGCTCGCGGCCCACGAGATTAATTCTGTGGCCTAGGTGGATTTTCACGGACCAAATTACGGTGGTAAGAAGCAATAGCCCCTTTATTATTAGAATTATTAGATTAGAGATTAGATTAGAAAATTAGAGATTAGAAAAGATTAGACTAGGAAAATTGCCCGTGCGTTGCAACGGAAGGAAAAACCACATGCCCATTGCCCGTTTATAGTTCATGTATATGGAACACCTTCAGCCCAGCACCCCACAGGACTTGAGCGACCCCCACATCAATCACCTTTTAGTTTCTTTTTGGAAACCCATGGCTCGCGGCCCACGAGATTAATTCTGTGGCCTAGGTGGATTTTCACGGACCAAATTACGGTGGTAAGAAGCAATAGCCCCTTTATTATTAGAATTATTAGATTAGAGATTAGATTAGAGATTAGATTAGAAAATTAGAGATTAGAAAAGATTAGACTAGGAAAATTGCCCGTGCGTTGCAACGGAAGGAAAAAACCACATGCCCATTGCCCGTTTATGGTTCATGTATATGGAACACCTTCAGCCCAGCACCCCACAGGACTTGAGCGACCCCCACATCAATCACCTAGTGTACTATCTTTAGAATCACAAGCATATCTGCATGTAAGTGCTGCTAGTATCCTAATACAATAGCCAAGAATGACAACACCAAGTTCCCAACTGTCTTAACTGACGGACAACAATAGTTCCACTTCCACATGGAAGTTGAAGTTGACTAACCTAGTAATAGAATCAAACGATGTGCTCATAAGAATGATTTCTGTCAAGTCATGAGCAATTTTCTAAAGTGGATTTCAAAGTTCACTTTGAGCAGAAAAGCCATGAGCAATGGACGATGCCTGCACATGTATTGGTTAGGGGTCATCACGGATTGGAAGGAGGTCTACAACAGTACCTTGCTCTGAAGTGTATTTGCCAGAGCAGAGCACCGTCCGGGATCCGGGTCCTCTCCTCCGACTTAACCTTTTCATGAAAGAAAGAAAGAGAGAAAATACCTTGGACCCAAAGAAGCTGAGTATGCACGGCAAGATGCAGCAACAGGTTGGAGTTCAGAGAAGAACTGCATCAACGGGTTTGAGAAGAGCTTCAGAAGAAGTGTAGCAGCAGCAGCGCTAGGAGAGATGGGACAGCCACATGCAGCAAGGAGCAGAGAGGAGAGGCAGCAGCGGAGGGAGAATCGACAGCAGAGAGATGGAGTTAGAGGAGCAGCAGTAGGGACGTGGTGGAAGAGAGATGCAGCAGCAGAGCGTTTGGAGAATTCAGAGCAAGCAGGTGCATCAGAGAATGAGAAGGAGCAGCAGCAGAGGCGTGGGGAGAGAAGAAGTAGCAGTAGCAGGGTAGCTCGCGCAGGTGTCCAGGCACCGTCGGCTCCGTGTCTGGTCGGGCGCGCCGGCTGGCGGGAGACCACGCGGATGACCAGACACCCTCCTGGTGTCGTCTTGTAGGGCGCGCAAGTTGATGTTTGGTGCTGGCAGCGCTGGTTGTGTGCCGCCTCAACAGGAGCTTGCCGCCCAGCCCGCCGGCGACCGCCTCCCTCACCCTGCGCCCCCTTACCCTTCTCCTTTCTTCCTCTCTTTCCTCTCTCCCTCATGCCCTGTCTCTCGCTTTCTCTGGATGAGCAGGACGCCGCCGCCATCGGAGCAAGCTGCCGCACCAGCCGCCAGATCCCTCGACGCCGCGCCCGGATCCGCCAGTCTTCCTCGCGCCGGCCGCCGGCCGCCTGCCCGTTCCGGCGAACTTTAGCGCTGCCTGCCCATTTCGATGGAGTTGGCTGGCTGATGAAGAGCGGTGGCGGCAGAGGAGGAGGAGAGAGAGGAGTTGGGGCAAGGTGCGGCGCCGGCGTCGAGTGTCGCCGGTGGTGGAAAGCCGTAGGGGTGGGGGCGGCGCACGGCGGAGGGGCGGGGGCTGGCTGCGGCGGCGCGTGGCAGGGGCCGGCAGCGCGCGGCAGTGTGGAGGGGGGCGGAGGCGCGCTGGAGGTGGAGATGCGCTGGAGATGGAGGCGGGGGAGGTAAGGTCGTCGTGCAGGTTTTTTTTCTTTTTCCTCGATCGTACCGGTTCGCGTTGACATATTAGGAGGACTGCGGGTTGAATATCTAAAAACACAAGGGCTTTTCTGCAAAATCGCCGACGACGGGTACGCGGGCAGAAGCACTCCGTGCTTTAGTATTAGGTAAGGTAAAGATATAGATATAGAATAGATATAGATAAAAGTCATCGACAGCAGAATTTGTTCCTGCCCAGTCAAAACCCCATCATCTTGTCGGAGTGTTGTAATTGCGTCCTTCCTTTGCCTGTCGGAGTGTTGTAATTGAGTTCTTCCTTTGCCGGCAGTGGGCGTGTTGATGGAAAAAAATTGTATTGGCGTCGCCCTCCCTCAGATACAGAAGCCTCGAACGCTGCCTCGCAATTGATCTTTGTAATAAGGAACAAATGCCCAGCAACTTCCGTTTCAGAAGTCTCCCGAGGAGTTCAATCTGATTGCAACTTGAGTTCAATCAGATCTTTGGACACTATAGCTTTGTCGCCCGAGGAGTTCAATCCGATTGCAACTTGACGTAGGCTCCACAACCTCAAACAACCCCGCGTCATGCTCAAGCTCGACATCGCGCGCGCTTTCGACTCGGTCTCATGGGCGTTCCTGCTTGACACGTTGCGCCATCTCGGCTTCGGTAGACGCTGGTGTGAGTGGATATGCATCCTCCTCGGCACGGCCAGCACGCGCATCCTTATCAACGGCATCCCAGGACCACCGATTCTCCACCGCTGCGGCTTCCGGCAAGGGGACCCCTTGTCCCCCATGTTATTCGTCATGGTCATCGACACCCTCAACAACCTGCTCTGTCGGGCGGTCAACGTTGGCGTGCTCCAACGACTCACCACGCGCCACATGGCGTCAAGCATCTCCCTTTACGCCGACGACGTGGTCGTGTTCTGCCAGCCGAATACGCAGGACCTCTCCGCCATCCACCAGTTTCTCGATACCTTCGGCGCAGCTTCCGGGATGTACACCAACTATGCCAAGTGCGCGGCCTCCCCCATTCAGTGCACACCCGATGACCGCGCCGCGATCACCACCAACTTCGCGTGTCCGCTCAAGGATTTCCCAACGACATACCTCGGCCTACCGCTCTCTATATGCAAGACCAGCGCCGCTGCCTTGCAGCCACTCCTCGACAAGCTGGAGCGCAGACTATCGCCATGGTGGGCATCCATGATGTCGCGCGGAGACCGGCTGGCGCTCTGCCGCCACGTGCTTGCCGCGATGCCCGTGCACACGCTCCTCGCGATGGCCATCAACCCCCTTGTCCTCAAGCAGTTCAACTGCCTCCTCTGCAGCTTCCTCTGGTACGGGCGTAAAGAGGCGAGCAGCGGCCACTGTCTCGTCAGCTGGCGCCGCGTCTGCCGGCCTCTCGCCCTTGGCGGCCTAGGCATCCCCGATCTCCAGTGTGTGGGCGTCTCCCTCCGCACTCGCTGGCTGTGGCTGCAGAGGACCGATGCCTCACGGCCGTGGCAGCACCTGCACATCCCGCATTGCCCCGAAGTCCAGGCCATCTTCCGGGCCTCCACCTCCTGGTCGATCGGCGACGGGCGCACCTGCAAATTCTGGGAGGACCACTGGCTCGACGGACAGTCCATCGTCGAGATCGCGCCGCTGGTGCATGCTAAGGTTGCCAAACGACGGCGTAAGACTCTCTCTGTGCGCGATGGCCTGCACAAACGCACTTGGATCGCTGATATCCAGGGTGCTCTGGGCACGGAGATGGCCATCCAGTACGTGTCCCTATGGCGGCGCCTGAGACAGGTGACTCTCACTGACGAGCCGGACCGGATATCCTAGCGATGGTCTACTTCAGGCTCGTACACCGCAAGCTCATGCTACCAATCCCTATTCGTTGGATCCACGTAGGACCCCCACTGGCGCATCACCTGGCGATCGTGGGCACCCCTACGCATCAAATTCTTCATCTGGCTGGCCCTGCTCGGACGATGCTGGACGGCCGACCGCCTCGCGCGACACGACCTGCCACACGAGCCTACCTGTCTTCTATGCGACCAAGAGCCCGAGACGATGCAACACCTCCTCGCGGGATGCTCCTTCTCCCGCCAGGTATGGCACGAGGTGCTATCTTGGTGCCGATCCACTGCCGCGATCCCTAGCCAGGACGACGAGTTCATTACCTGGCTGTCCTCCGCCATCGCCACCACGCCGCGCTGTCTTCGACGCGGGCTCGCCTCCATTGCCATCCTCACGGCATGGTGGCTTTGGAAGCACCGCAATGGCTGCACCTTCGACGGCGACCACCCCTCTGTGAGCCGAGCCGTTAACGCCATCCGGGAGGAAGCAAGACTTTGGGCACGCGCGGGTGCCACGGGACTAGCACTTATCCTACCAGAGACGTAGACTAGGGCTTATGTGGCCGGCGCACCCACACTTCCCTGTGCGTCGCAGCTGCCGATGCATGCCATCCTTGCGCACATGCTAGGCCCGCCTTATTGTAATTTCTTGTACTAAACTTCTCCCTACCTATCAATGCAATGATACGCAAGCCTTTTGCGTATTCGCGAAAAAAAAAGAAACATCGTACTAGCCCGCACTATCTTTTTTCCTGCCGCCGCCGACTTCTCCTGCCAGCCTGCGCCATGGCAATTTGCAAGCGATCAGCCACCGCCGTCTTCCACAGCGCCGATCCTGTCAAGAAGAGGAGAGCTAAAAGAACAATCCCCTGCACCATCAAGAAGCCCGTCTTCGTTAGCACCGAGGACTACGAGGAGACGGCTTACCTCGGCGAGGGCACCTACGGTGTCGTCTACAAGGGCCGCCACCGCGCCACAGGCCAAACCGTCGCGATCAAGTTCCTCGGCTCGTCGCCGGACTGCGCCGACGAGCCCGCCGACCCGCGCGAGCTGCTGAGGGAGGCCCGCTTCCTCGAGGCGTGCAGCGGCAACCCTCACGTCGTCGGCTTCCACTGCACCGTGCGGGATCCCGCCACCGGCGAAGTCGGCCTCGTCATGGAGTTCGTCGGGCAGAACCTCCGTTGCTTCCTTGACGAGAAACGCGGCGCACCGCTCCCGGAGGCCACCGTGCGCGCTTTCATGCAGCAACTCCTGACGGGCGCCAAGGGGATGCAGGAGCGCCGCATCGTCCACCGCGACATCAAGCCCGGCAACGTCCTCGTCGTGGAAGGCGGGGAAGTCCTGAAGATCTGCGACTTCGGACTGGCCATGTCGGAGTCCGAGCAGCCGCCGCGCAAGCAAGCCGGCATGAAGCTATACCGCGCGCCGGAGATGCTCATGGGGAAGTCGGACTACGACGCGCTCGCGGACGCGTGGTCGCTCGGCTGCGTCATGGCGGAGCTCGTCAGCGGCGACATACTGCTGCGGGGCGTGGACACTGCCCTGATCGACATGCCGCACTGCCCCTGATGGAAGGGGAAAGGCTATAGGATTCAACACACCTTCATTAGCTCTGCGGCTGAGAATATATACAGATTACAGAGTGATCGTGTGCCACTACCAGGCCGATCGTGGGCTAACATCGTGCCCACTACACACGCGCGTGCACTGACCAGAGGTCGTGCTACATGCGCAGCTCATATACAGGTATACACGCAGGTATACTACATACACTCTAACACCCCCCCCCCCCCCCCCCCCCCCCGCGGTCTTGGCGTCGGCTGGCGCGACGCAAAGACTGGCCCAGAACTGAAGAAAAACATCCGTCCTTTGGTCATGACATCGGCGAGCTGTTGCTTGGTGGGGATGTGAAGAACTCTGAACTCGCCCAGCGCCACGCGTTCCCGCACGAAATGAATGTCAAGCTCCACATGCTTGGTACGCCGGTGATGCACTGGGTTCGCTGAGAGGTAGCAGGCGGAAACGTTGTCGCAGTAGACCACGGTCGCCGTGCGCACTGGAAGAAGGAGCTCGCCGAGGAGTTGACGAAGCCAGACACACTCTGCAACGGCATTGGCAACACCTCTGTACTCGGCTTCAGCACTCGAGCGCGACACTGTGGCCTGTCGTTTCGACGACCAGGAGATGAGCGCGTCACCAAGGTAAACACAGAAGCCAGACGTAGAGCGGCGGGTGTCCGGACAGCCCGTCCAATCGGCATCGGTGTAGGCTCGAAGGTCCAGCGTGGATGAGGCACGCAGATGCAGACCGTTGGAGGGCGCCCCGCGCACATAGCGCATCACGCGTTTGATGAGAGCCTGGTGACACTCCCGCGGATCTTGCATATGCAAGCAAATCTGCTGCACGGCGTATGCCAGTTCAAGCCACGTGATGGTGAGATATTGCAGAGCTCCGGCGAGACTATGGTACGCCGACGGGTCAGAAACACGGGGCCCGGTGGCCTCGGGGAGCTTGCCCTTCGTGTCGATCGGCGTGGGCAACGGTTTGCAAGTGTCCATGCCTGCTCGATCGAGGATGTCTTCAGCGTACTGCTGCTGGCAGAGGAAGAAGCCCGCCGTAGTGCGTGTCACCTGGATGCCGAGGAAGAACCGCAGTGCACCAAGGTCCTTCATGGCGAACTCGCTGGTGAGCCGGAGGACGATCCGTTGGAGAAGAGCCGGAGTCGAGGAGGTGAGGACGATGTCGTCGACGTAGAGGAGGAGGAACGCCGCGTCCGCTCCGCTAGTGTAGGTGAACAGCGAGGAGTCAGAGTGCGTCGCCGCGAAGCCGATCGTCTTGAGGAAGCCGGCGAACGTCTGGAACCAGGCGCGGAGAGCCTGTTTAAGCCCGTACAGCGACTTGTTGAGGCGACAGACATGCTGCGGCTGGTGCTCGTCGACGAAGCCGGCAGGCTGGATGCAGTACACCTCCTCCGCGAGCGCCCCGTGCAAGAACGCGTTTTTGACGTCCAACTGGTGGACCGGCCATCGTCGCGACGCAGCAATGGTGAGGACGGCGCGGATGGTAGCCGGCTTGACGACCGGCGAGAAGGTCTCGCCGTAATCCACGCCGGCGCGCTGACGGAAACCGCGGACCACCCACCGCGCCTTGTAGCGCTCAAGAGAGCCATCGGCACGAAATTTGTGCTTGAAGACCCATTTGCCGCTGATGAGGATGGCACCGGGTGGCCGTGGAACCAGTTCCCAGGTACGGTTGGAAACGAGCGCGGCGAACTCCTCACGCATCGCAGCGAGCCAATGGGAATCGCGGACGGCGACCCGCACGGAGCTCGGGATCGGGGAGAGCGCAGCTGCAGAGGTAGCAGCGGCCGCGTCATAGTACTTGGGGTTCGGCCGGAAGATGCCTCCCTGGGCCCGCGTCACCATGCGACGTGGCGGAGCAGCCGGTGGAGTGCAGACGGCGGAGTCTGCAGTGGGCGCGCTTGACGAGGAGCCAGCGTCGTGCGACAAGTGTAGGGGAACGCGACAGAAAACAAAAAATTTCAGTACAGCGAGCACGCCCAGGATCACAATGGAGACTGCATACAAGGTTTGATCTGATCCGTACCGACTCGAAATGCAGCGGAAGAAGAGTCGGTGTAGATCATCGGTGCAGATCCCTGCAGCTAGGATTTACAACCTCCCAACCGCAAGGATGTACTCCCTCTCCGGACAGCCCTTCGGGAGGCGGTCGGATAGTCCCCCGGACGATGTCGCGGACAGCCCTTCGGGAGGACCCTCGAAACCCGAATGGTAACTCGGACAGCCATTCGGGAGGACACCCGAAAACCGAACGGTAACTCGGACAGCCCTTCGGGAGGACACACGAACAGCCCCTCGGGCAAAAGATCAAAACTACAATCTCTCTACGGGGTTTCACACATACGGTGTCAGCTATCCGGCAGGGCTTCGCCGTCCAGAACTAGTTCCTGCCGGAACCCAGACAGCCTTTCGGCTCTACGAAACTATTTCGCTGGGAGGGAGAGAGAAGCCAGACAAGTCAAATGGCATGTGTATGAGAGCAAGGATGAGTTTTGGGGCAGCCCACTCACCTCTATTTATAGGATAGCCAAGGGGTAAAAATGGCATACAAAGAATACCAAAGTACCCCCACTTTATGCCTTTTCAAAAAAGAATAAAGCTAAAAGGGGTGCCATGTGGAGCTCCAAGGAGCTCCACCATGCTTGGTCGGCCACACTTGGGGGCCCCCCCATGAGGGGGCTTCTGTTGGAAATATGCCCTAGAGGCAATAATAAATTGGTTATTATCATATTTCCTTGTTCATGATAATCGTTTATTATCCATGCTATAATTATATTGATTGGAAACTCAAATACATGTGTGGGTACATAGACAACACTGTGTCCCTAGTAAGCCTCTAGTTAACTAGCTCGTTGATCAAAAGATGGTGAAGGTTTCCTAGCCATGAACATGAGATGTCATTTGATAACGGGATCACATCATTAGGAGAATGATGTGATGGACAAGACCCAAACTATAAACGTAGCATATGATCGTGTCAGTTTATTGCTATTGTTTTCTGCATGTCAAGTATCTGTTCCTATGACCATGAGATCATGCAACTCACTGACACCGGAGGAATACCTTGTGTGTATCAAACGTCGCAACGTAACTGGGTGACTATAAAGGTGCTCTACAGGTATCTCCGAGGGTGTCTGTTGGGTTGGCATGGATCAAGACTGGGATTTGTTACTCCGTGTGACGGAGAGGTATCTCAGGGCCCACTCGGTAATACAACATCACAATGAGCCTTGCAAGCAATGTGACTAAAGTGTTAGCGACGAGATCTTGTATTACGGAACGAGTAAAGAGACTTGCCGGTAACGAGATTGAACTAGGTATAGAGATACCGACGATCGAATCTCGGGCAAGTAACATACCGAAGAACAAAGGGAACAGCATACGGGATTAATTGAATCCTTGACATAGAGTTTCGACCGATATAGATCTTTGTAGAATATGTAGGAACCAATATGGGCATCCAGGTCCTACTATTGGTTATTGGCCGTAGAGGTGTCTCGGTCATGTCTACATAGTTCTCGAACCCGCAGGGTCTGCACACTTAAGGTTCGGTGACGTTTCGGTAGAATTGAGTTATGTATGATTGGTGACCGAAGGTTGTTCGGAGTCCCGGATGAGATCCCGGACATCACGAGGAGCTACGGAATGGTCCGGAGGTAAAGATTGATATATAGGAAGTCCCGTTTTGGCCACCGGAAAAGTTTCGGGTATTTCCGGTAGTGTACCGGGAGTACCGGAGGGCCATCGGGAGGGGCCACCCACGCCGGGAGGCCACATGGGCCTGAGGGGGGTTGCACCAGCCCTTAGTGGGCTGGGAAAACCAGCCCTACAAGGCCCATGCGGCTAGGAATAAGTGGGGAAGGAAAAACCCCAAAGAAAAGGGAAGGGAGACCAAATATGGAAGGTGTCCTATTTGGACTAGGATTGAAGTGGAGGAGTCCACCTCCTCCACCTCCAATTTCGGCCAGCCCTTGGGGGTTTGAGGCTGCCTCCTCCCCTCCCTCCCTCCTATATATACTAGAGGATTTAGAGGAGAAAAATAATCCTAATTGCCACGTGCTCCCTCTACTTCATCTAGATCGGTTTCTCCTCTAGTCTAGTTTCAGCGGTGCTTAGGCGAAGCCCTGCCGGAATTGTTCCACCACCATAGCCGCCGCGCCGTCGCGCCACCGGAGAACTCTTCTACCTCTCCGCTCTCTCTCTTGCTGGATCAAGGAGGCGGAGATCATCATCGAGCTGTACGTGTGCTGAACGCGGAGGTGCCGTCCGTTCGGCGCTAGATCGGAAGGACCGTGATCAGGATCGCGAGACGATTCATGATTTGATCGCGGGACGGATCGTGATGGGATCGTGGGACGGATCGAGATTGGATCGCGAGATGGATCGTGATGAGATCGCGGGACACTCGGCGATTTGGATCGCGAAGACGTTCGACTACATCAACCGCGTTTCTTAACGCTTCCGCTTAGCGATCTACAAGGGTATGTAGATTCACTCTCCCTCTCGTAGATGCTCATCACCATGGATAGATCTTGTGTGTGCGTAGGAAATTTTTTGTTTCCCATGCAACGTTCCCCAACAGCTTCCTTGGCTCCCAAGTCCTTCTAGAAACCTTTTGGCAAATATCCCAAAAGGTGCTTTCCAAAAAATATCCAAAAAGCACTTTCACTATTCATGAATACATTTTTCTGCGTCCGTTAAATCCCAAATTATTTCTGTGTGCCTAGAATAATTCCAATACCCACCAAAATAATTTTGAACGCATTCCGAAACAATTTTGGAACAATGTTTCTTCAGCGAAAAGCAACCAAAGCGGTTTCGGCTGCTCCGGAACATTTCCAGTTTTTATCCCGGAAAATTCCCAGAAGTTTCCAGAACACTTCTGGCATCCTCCAAGAATTTCCAGGCGTGTGCCAGAACCAATTTGACTTAATGGAATACCCTAAAACAACTTTTCAGTTTCACCGGAACTATTCCGGTGTTCTATCCGGAACGTTTCCGTTTCGTCCGAAACTTTTTCGGTGATTTTCTCTCAGACTCCCCGTCTAGTATTCAGCAGATAGATGACCCTTAAGCGTGTGACCCTATAGGTTCGGTGAAGTATAGACATGACCCGGAACACTTTCCGATCAATGATCAACATCGGAGCCGTGGACACCCATATTGACCCCTATACCCACATGAATGAATATTCGAGTGAACCTCCAGTTGCCGTGTGCTATTCCTGTTGCTTCATGATATATTACAAATACCCAAGGTGAGATTTATAGCATCCATGTGGATCAACAACTTGTCCACTATGCAAGTTACCTCGTTACCGGTTTTGTTCTCTTTACTCGTTTTCGTGTTCCGGCATCCCAGTGATCAAATCACCCTTTGTCTGGCCAGACGATGATGGATACCGTAACACCGAGAGGGCCCGAGAACATCTCTCCAACGTCGGAGGAGCAAATCCCAATCTTGAGCTATCTTGTTTCTTGCCATACTTTTCCGTGAACCCGTAAGCCGCCGTAATAGCCACCCATTTACGGATGACGTTTAACAAACCCCAAAGTTCACGAAGCAAGTACGAAGGAACTCGATACTCTCATGGTCTAAGGAATTATGCAAACATTAACTATCTCTGTGTTATTAACCATTAACTGTGACGAATGTATCTCATAGCATAACATCAATTCGGGTCGATTCAACACAAGTGTTCTACTAACATTGTGCCCTCAAAATTGCCGACATAGACATGCCCATGATCAGGAAAACATGATCATCATGCAATACTTGAGCCAGTCTTGGAGGCAAGACTAGGAATACATTTAACCGTTTATTATACCACACGTGCACATGAGTTTCCCTCCGAGCCTCGTGGTTATTGTAGACTCGAGAATCATTGCAGTTATAGCATGGAACATAAACATTCATTACAAACTCGGAGATACAAAGTAACTGTTATTACTGCCTCTAGGGCATATCTCCTACAGACTCCCACTTGCACTAGAGTCATAATCTAGTTACATGGCTTCCCTAACACCAATGGTTGTCCGGTGCTGCTCATGCTTTGCTCATGGTAGAGGCTTTGTCATCGGGTCTGACACGTTCAGATCCGTGTGAACTTTGCGTACTTTCACTAAACCCGCTTCGACATGATGTCAAATGAGTTTATATTTGCGTTCAATATGTCTTGTCTTATGGTGCGAACTTGGCTCCCTTGCCTGAGCCATGGCGCCACTATTATCACAATAGATCTCCACCGGGTCCAGAGCACTTGGAACCACACCAAGGTCTTCAAGAAATTGCTTGATCCATACTGCCTCCTTGGAGGCTTCTGAAGCAGCAACATATTCCGCCTCCGTCGTAGAATCTGCTACAGTCTTTTGTTTGGAACTTTTCCAATCAACTGCGTCGCCGTTCAATATGAAAGCATAGCCTGATTGAGATTTGAAGTCATCTGGGTCAGTCATGAAGCCTGCATCAGTGTAACCACTTACAATGAGCTCTTCATCACCTCCGTACACAAGGAGTAAATCCTTGGTCCTTCTGAGGTACTTAAGAATACCCTTGACTGCGGCCCAGTGTTCCAATCCTGGATCACTTTGGTACCGGCTGCTAACACTTAGCGCATAGGAAACGTCCGGTCTTGTACATAGCATGGCATACATAATAGAACCAACTGCCGAGGCATATGGAACATCATTCATTTGTACTCGCTCATCGAGAGTCCGAGGACACTGATTCTTGCAAAGCACTGTGCCAGGTGACATGGGGAGTAGGCCTTTCTTGGAGTTCTCCACGTTGAACCTTTTCAACACCTTGTCAATGTACGTGCTTTGGCTAAGCGCTATCAGGCGTTTTGATCTATCTCTATAGATCCTAATGCCTAATACATATGCCGCTTCGCCCAAGTCTTTCATTGAAAAACTCTTTTTCAATGAGTCTTTTATTTCGTTAAGAAAATTCACGTCATTTCCAATCAATAATATGTCATCCACATACAAGATTAGAAATGCTTTTGCGCTCCCACTAAACTTCTTGTAAACACAAGATTCTTCGTCATTCCTGATGAAGCCAAACTGTTTGACTACTTCATCAAAACGAATGTTCCAGCTCCTTGACGCTTGCTTCAGACCATAAATGGCTTTCTGAAGTTTGCATACCTTTCCAGCATCCTTATGAATGACAAAACCTTCTGGCTGTATCATGTATACATCCTATTTGAGGTTTCCATTTAGGAAAGCCGTTTTGACGTCCATCTGCCATATTTCATAATCGAAATAAGCAGCAATTGCTAGTAATATCCGAACAGACCTAAGCATAGCTACGGGCGAGAAAGTCTCGTCGTAGTCCACTCCTGGAACTTGTGTGAACCCTTTCGCGACAAGTCTGGCTTTGTGGATAGTAATGTTACCATCCGCGTCCGTCTTTCTTTTGAAAATCCATTTACAACCAATGGGCTTTACGCCTTTTGGAAGTTCTTCCAAGTTCCAAACTTGGTTTTCGTACATGGATTCCATCTCGGATTTCATGGCCTTGTGCCATTCCTTTGAGCTGGGCCCCGCCATCGCTTCTTTGTAGTGCGCAGGTTCATCGTCTTCAAGAATGAAGATTTCGTTATGAAACCACTCAGGTGGCTGGATAGCCCTACCTGATCTGCGCGGTTCAGTTACAACATTGTCTGAAGTTTCCGCATCACATGCGACAACTTCCGGCTCGGTTGTAGGGATAATTAGCGGAATTTCTTCCGGTTCCTTAGCCATATCAACAGTTGCCGAAGATTCACTAATCTCATTAAGTTGTACTGTCCTCCCACTCACTTCTTTAGCGAGAAACTCTTTCTCGAGAAAGACTCCGTGTTTTGCAACAAACACTTTGTTCTCGGAGGCATGGTGAAAGATCGTGGATGTCGCCTAGAGGGGGGGGGTGAATAGGCACTTTAAAATAATTACGGTTTCTGCTTGAACAAATGCGGAATAAAACTAGCGTTTAATTTGTCAAGCACAAAACCTAAATCGACTAGGCTCACCTAAGTGCACCAACAACTTATGCTAAGCAAGATAAACAACTAAGTGATAGCAAGATATATAACGAGAAACAATATGGCTATCACAAAGTAAAGTGCATAAGTAAAGGGCTCGGGTAAGAGATAACCGAGGCACGCGGAGAGGACGATGTATCCCGAAGTTCACACCCTTGCGGATGCTAATCTCCGTTTGGAGCGGTGTGGAGGCACAATGCTCCCCAAGAAGCCACTAGGGCCACCGTAATCTCCTCACGCCCTCGCACAATGCAAGATGCCGTGATTCCACTAAGGGACCCTTGAGGGCAGTCACCGAACCCGTACAAATGGCAACCCTTGGGGGCGGTCACCGAACCCGTACACTTTGGCAACCCTTGGGGGCGGTCACCGGTACCCGTCAAATTGCTCGGGGCGATCTCCACAACCTAATTGGAGACCCCGACGCTTGCCCGGAGCTTTACACCACAATGATTGAGCTCCGACAACACCAACCGTCTAGGGCACCAAGGCACCCAAGAGGAACAAGCTCTAGGGTGCCCAAACACCCAAGAGTAACAAGCTTCTGAACTTTCACTTCCACGTATCACCGTGGAGAACTCAAACTGATGCACCAAATGCAATGGCAAGGGCACACGGAGTGCCCAAGTCCTTCTCTCCCAAATCCCACCAAAGCAACTAATGCTAGGGAGGAAAATGAGAGGAAGAACGAAGAAGAGAACACGAAGAACTCCAAGATCTAGATCCAAGGGGTTCCCCTCACATAGAGGAGAAAGTGATTGGTGGAAACGTAGATCTAGATCTCCTCTCTCTTTTCCCTCAAGAACTAGCAAGAATAATTGGAGGGATTGAGAGATAGCAAGCTCGAAGAAGGTCAACAATGGGGGGCAAACACGAGCTAGAAGGATTAGGTCCATTGGGGAAGAAGACCCCCTTTTATAGGACCCCACAAATCTGCCCGTTATGTTGCAGAAAAACACAGGAGCGGTACAACCGGTCCAAGGACTGGTACAACCGCTTTTTGCGGGTTCCCTTGAAGCAGAGTACCAGGCGGTTCAACCGGTGGAGCCACCGATAGTACCGGTCGGCCGGAGCCAACCAGGAACTACCGCTCCACCACCGCCCAACAACCGCCTCTCATACAGAAGGGGTTCACCCCATAGCGGTGGTTGGGGCGGTGGTTGTGCCGGTGAAACCGCCAAACCAGCGCTCCTGTGGTGGCTAAGTCCGGAGCGGTACAACCGCTCCAGACACCGGTAGTACCGGTTCGCCTTAGCCGTCCGGGAACTACCGGGCCACCACCGCCCAACCACAGCTCCACTACAGAAGGGAGTCCGGTAGTGGAGCGGTGCTAGGCCGGAACAACCGGTCAAGCGGTACAACCGCTTTTACAAGCGGTACAACCGCTCGGTACAAGCAAAAGCATTGCCACAGAGAACAGAGGATACAATAAAACCTGAACTGTCACAACTTCTGCAAATGAGCTCCAAATTGAGCAAACTCAAGCTTGTTGGATAGACGACGACGAGTACTATCCAAACAGCGACTAGTTATAGAAAGAAGTGGCAGAGGAAAAATGCCAATGATATAGAGATGTGAAACCTCTATGAATGAAGAACCGGCAAACACTCCAACATCGAAAACATCATAGAAGATGCACATGAACTCCGTTTTCGATGAACTCGAGCTTGACATGAAGATGAGCATAAGCTCTAAAACTCACAAAGAGAAACACCAAACAAGAACCAAGAAAGATGATGCAAGAATGCAATGGTTTGAGCTCTCTACGAAAGATACGATTAAGCTACTCATCCGAGAGCCCCCCTTGATAGTATGGCTATCGATCCTATAACCCGGTCTCCCAACTACCACCATGAGACCGGTAAAATAGAAAACCTATCAAGGGCAAACCTTTGCCTTGCGCATAGTCCACTTGAGCTAGATGATGACGATCTTGACCTCCTCAAGTTGGACCACCTTTCTTGACTGTGCCAGCTCGATGAAGACTAGTTGATTGCTCCCCCATACTCCACTATGGGTGAGCCACTCTTCGGCACATCTTCACAAGTCCATTGCCACCACAATGGACGGCAAGCTTCAAGCTCTTGATCTCTTCGTGATGCACCTCTTGAACTTGCACACCGCAAACTTGATGACGATCACCACTTGATGTCATCCTCCATGGGTTGAATGAGATCTTCCTCTTGACGCAAGCCCATGGAAACATACCTAACCCCACATAGAACTCTCGCATAGAACATGGGTTAGTACACAAAGCATAATGGACAATGCTTACCATACCGTGAGATCACTTGATCCCACTCGGTACATCTTCTACGCTTTGTGTGTTGATCAACTTGAATCACTCTTCATATTTAGTCTTGATCAACCTTGAATCTTTCCAATTCTCTTCATTAAGATAATGTCTTGAAGGTAAACATGAATGTCCACACAATCTTCTTCTTCAAGACATGCTTGCAATAGGCTCATCTCTTACATGACCAAACTTTGGATAACTCCATGAATAACCAACTTGGTCATCTCAAAATCTCCTTGAAACCAACAAATGTACTTCAAGAAAAGCCTATGGACAAACCCTTCAAATATAACTCAAGCCAACCATTAGTCCATAGGGATTGTCATCAATTACCAAAACCAAACATGGGGGCAGCGCATGTTCTTTCACGTGGTAGAAAGAATACCCAACTGTTTCCTTGGGATAACCTACAAAGTAACATTTGTCTGATCTGGAATCAAGTTTGCTTGGCTGTAAACGTTTTACATAAGCTTCACAACCCCAGATTTTGAGAAACGACATGTCGGGTTTCTTCTCGTGCCATATCTCATATGGCATCGTCTCAACAGACTTAGACGGTGCTTTGTTTAGTGTGTGAGCGGCAGTTTCTAGTGCATGACCCCAAAAAGATATCGGTAGATCTGTAAGAGACATCATCGACCTTACCATGTCTAACAAGGTTCGGTTATGTCGTTCCGACACTCCGTTTCGTTGTGGAGTTCCGGGAGGCGTAAGCTGTTAAACGATTCCACGATCACTCAGATGTTGGCCAAACTCATGACTAAGGTATTCGCCCCCGCGATCAGACCGCAGAAACTTAATCTTTTTGTCACGATGATTTTCTACCTCATTCTGAAATTCTTTGAACTTTTCAAAGGTTTCCGATTTATGCTTCATTAAGTAGATATAGCCATACCGACTTAAATCATCAGTAAAAGTCACGAAGTAGAAATACCCACCCCGTGCGGCTGTGTTCATTGGACCACATACATCACTATGTATTATTTCCAATAATTCACCCGCCCGTTCAGGATGACCCGTGAACGGCGTCTTGGTCATTTTCCCCATCAAGCAAGCTTCACATGTGTCAAATGATTCAAAATCAAAGGACGGTAAAACTCCATCTTTATGGAGTCTTTGCATGCGTTTCTTTCCGATGTGGCCAAGGCGATAGTGCCACATGAAAGTGGTGGTGGTATCAGCCTTCTTAAGGCGTTTAGCATTCACGTTAAAGACATCATTTCCACATTCAAGATTTAGAATGAAAAGGCCCCCAACAATGGGTGCAAATCCATAAAACATATCCTTACAATAAAGTGAACAACCATTGTTCTCAGACTTGTACGAATACCCATCGTGTACTAAACATGTTCCGGAGATAATGTTTCTACACAATAGTGGAACAAAATAATAGTTATTTAGTTCTAAGATAAATCCTGAAGGGAGACGTAGAGGCATAATGCCGACGGCTTGAGCGGCGATCCCAGCGCTGTTCCCGACGCGCATCACGACTTCATTCTTTGCTAGCTTGCGCACCTTCTGAAGTCCCTGTATCGAGTTGCAAATGTGAGCAACCGATCCGGTATCAAATACCCAAGACTTAGAATTTTCGCTAGCAAGCAAAACGTCAATGACATTAACTTGTATAACATTATACCTTTTCCGGTTTTCCCGGACTTCTTATCTTCCAGATACTTCTTGCAGTTTCTCTTCCAGTGTCTTGTGCCCTTGCAGTAGAAGCACCCAGTTTCATTCTTGGCTCCGCCCTTAGAATTGCTTCGGGAGCCGGTCTTACCGGCGCCCTTGCCCTTCTTTGGCTTGCCTTTCTTTTTGAAACTGGCGGTTTTATTCACAAGCAACACTTGCTTGCGATTTTTCCGCAGTCCTCCTTCTGTAGTTTTCAGCATGGCGAGCACCTCTTCCGGTGTATTCTCCATCCCACTCATGTTGTAGTTCACGATAAAACCGTCGTAAGACGGGGGGAGTGAAGAAAGCAGCATGTCCATCATATGGTCAGGTGGAAGTGGAAACTCCAGGGTTTTAAGCCTTTCAGCATAGCCAATCATTTTGACTACGTGTTTGCCAACTGAACTACCCTCAGCCATCTTGCAATCCATCACGGCCTTCATGATATCAAATCGTTCAGACCGTGCGGTTTCCTTGTACAGAGCATCCAATTCCCGGATCATATCGCGGGGTTTATGGAATTCAAAACGTTTTTGAAGCCCTGCACTCATGCAAGCTAGCATGAGGCACTGCACTAAGTTATGATCATCATCCTTAGTGGCCCAGACATTTTGTTCCTCTTCCGGGGCAGTGGCCGCCGGTTTGGTTGGAAGAGCATTTTCAAGCACATACATTTTCTTAGCGCTCCTGAGGACAATCCTCAGGTTACGGACCCAGTCCGCATAGTTGTTTCCAGTCGCAGCTAACTTCTCTTTCTCTAACATCGGGCCTAAGTTGAACGCAGTGTTGCGAGCCATTTGATCTACAACGGAAAACACAAGTTTCACTTAGACTTTGTTTATAATGATTTTGGCACTAGTGAATAAACAATTTTATTCTAAAGTGCGCTCCCACTCAAATCAATATCTCTCAAAATTGATTATGAGTGATTCAAGATCCGCGTTTTGATTGTTCGCCATTGGTGTAACACCACTGATGACGAAAATCTTAACCGGTAGGCCAACTTGCCAATCACATCTCTATGTGACTCTTGTTCATCTTTCGATGCGTGTGTTCCGAGCTCATGACGGTCATGCCTGAACGTCAAGACAACCAAGTGATCTTGCTGCGAGGTCTCAACTCACCCGCCTCACACTTCACTAATCGTTCGTACCCGTGTGACACGGCGCACCCCGAAAAGATAGGTGCCGTGACGGTGCTACACTTGGGAGAACTCTATCTACTTGATATTTTTAGTGAGAGATCACCCTAATAAAAAGCGACTACCGCGCAATCAAGAAGGGTGCATCATAAGGGATAAACATCTCAGGCAATTCATAATAGCATGATATGGTATAGCCCTTTCTGACGGAGAAGTCAAGTATTTCTTCGTCTTTGGCATTTGCGTCGGTGTTCACCTTCGCGAAGATTGCCACCACCTTGTCGATGCACCAGATAATATTTCTATCTCTATAGCTAATAAAATAAGTGCATTACTTAAGGTTGACACGCAGGTCATTAAAGTAACAATGAGCCATCATGCCGAATCATGACACGCAGGTCATGTTAATAAATTTACATCATATAGTCATCTCATACATAATCGAATTAATATGAGCATTGCTATACCACATCATATGCACATCCTGCAAAAACAAGTTAGACGCCTCTAATCGGTTTATGCAAAATTTTATTTTACGTGGCTTCTAAGGTTTTGACTTAAACCGCAGCTACCAACGTATTATCATCAAGTATGATTATTCAAGTCGCTAGATTAACATCTCGGGGTGTATGAAACACGAGATAATTAAATCTCGAGCCCCATACTAAACTTCGTCATACGCATGACCCCCGTGCAGATCATATCTGCATTGCCCTTTCATCTGCGAATTTCATCTTTCTTTTGACTATGGCGGAACCCAAAGAACTGTTAGCACTTCGTTGATCAACCAGGATCGCGGATTGCCAGAACTTTGTGAAATTCCACCATGCTGTCTCGAGATCAGAAATACGCAAATTCTAGGGAAGCAACAAGAACATCGGGTAACAGATTTCATCTGTCACCCGCATAAATAATTTTCAGCAATAGATCTCATCTACTCCAAAATTATATTATGCAATACCCATACATCACCATGTATTCTAGATCGTAACCTGCATCTACGCATAGCACGGCTCATGATGCCACTGTAGGGGAACGCGATAGAGAACAAAAAAATTCGGTACAGTGAGCACGCCCAGGATCACTATGGAGACTGCATACAAGGTTTGATCTGATCCGTACCGACTCGAAACGCAGCGGAAGAAGAGTCGGTGTAGATCGTCGGTGCAGATCCCTGCAGCTAGGATTTACAACCTCCCAACTGCAAAGATGTACTCCCTCTCCGTACAGCCCTTCGGGAGGCGGTCGGACAGTCCCCCGGACGATGTCGCTGACAGCCCTTCGGGAGGACCCTCGAAACCTGAATGGTAACTCGGACAGCCCTTTGGGAGGACACTCGAACAGCCCCTTGGGCAAAAGATCGAAACTACAATCTCTCTACGGGGTTGCACACATACGGTGTCAGCTATCCGGCAGGGCTTCTCCGTCCAGAACTAGTTCCTGCCGGAACCCAGACAGCCTTTTGGCTCTACGAAACTATTTCGCTGGGAGGGAGAGAGAAGCCAGACAAGTCAAATGGCATGTGTATGAGAGCAAGGATGATTTTTGGGGCAGCCCACTCACCTCTATTTATAGGATAGCCAAGGGGTAAAAATGGCATACAAAGAATACCAAAGTACCCCCACTTTATGCCTTTTCAAAAAAGAATAAAGCTAAAAGGGGTGCCATGTGGAGCTCCAAGGAGCTCCACCATGCTTGGCCGGCCACACTTGGGGGCCCCCCCATGAGGGGGCTTCCTTGGCTCCCAAGTCCTTCTAGAAACCTTTTGGGAAATATCCCAAAAGGTGCTTTCCAAAAATATCCAAAAAGCACTTTCACTATTCACGAAGACATTTTTCTGCGTCCGTTAAATCCCAAATTATTTCTGTGTGCCTAGAATAATTCCAGTACCCACCAAAATAATTTTGAACGCATTCCGAAACAATTTTGGAACAATGTTTCTTCAGCGAAAAGCAACCAAAGCGGTTCCGGCTGCTCCGGAACATTTCCGGTTTTTATCCCGGAAAATTCCCAGAAGTTTCCAGAACACTTCTGGCATCCTCCAAGAATTTCCAGGCGTGTGCCAGAACCAATTTGACTTAATGGAATACCCTGAAACAACTTTTCAGTTTCACCGGAACTATTCCGGTGTTCTCTCCGGAACGTTTCCGTTTCGTCCGAAACTTTTTCGGTGATTTTCTCTCAGACTCCCCATCTAGTATTCAGCAGATAGATGACCCTTAAGCGTGTGACCCTATAGGTTCGGTGAAGTATAGACATGACCCGGAACACTTTCCGATCAATGATCAACATCGGAGCCGTGGACACCCATATTGACCCCTATACCCACACGAATGAATATTCGAGTGAACCTCCAGTTGCCGTGTGCTATTCCTGTTGCTTCACGATATATTACAAATACCCGAGGTGAGATTTATAGCATCCACGTGGATCAACAACTTGTCCACTATGCAAGTTACCTCGTTACCGGTTTTGTTCTCTTTACTCGTTTCCGTGTTCCGGCATCCCAGTGATCAAATCACCCTTTGTCTGGCCAGACGATGATGGATACCGTAACACCGAGAGGGCCCGAGAATATCTCTCCATCGTCGGAGGAGCAAATCCCAATCTTGAGCTATCTTGTTTCTTGCCATACTTTTCCGTGAACCCGTAAGCCGCCGTAATAGCCACCCATTTACGGATGACGTTTAACAAACCCCAAAGTTCACGAAGCAAGTACGAAGGAACTCGATACTCTCATGGTCTAAGGAATTATGCAAACATTAACTATCTTTGTGTTATTAACCATTAACTGTGACGAATGTATCTCATAGCATAACATCAATTCGGGTCGATTCAACACAAGTGTTCTACTAACATTGTGCCCTCAAAATTGCCGACATAGACATGTCCATGATCAGGAAAACAGGATCATCATGCAATACTTGAGCCAGTCTTAGAGACAAGACTAGGAATACATTTAACCGTTTATTATACCACACGTGCACATGAGTTTCCCTCCGAGCCTCGTGGTTATTACAGACTCGAGAATCATTGTAGTTATAGCATGAAACATAAACATTCATTACAAACTCGGAGATACAAAATAACTGTTATTACTGCCTCTAGGGCATATCTCCTACAACAAGGGAGAGGCGATGGAGTTTGAACTTGCGGAGCGCGCACTGGAGGCGGCACCAGCAGAGCCGTCCGTCGTCGATCCGGTGCTGGTTGAACCTGGCGAGGGCGCGCGCTGGGAGGGGGCGGGGATGCCGTCCACGCCCGATCCAACGCTCTCCGTGGAATGTGTGCGAGGCGCGGGCGAGGCGGGGCCGAGACGGGGTGCCGGACGAAGAATCTGCAGGAGCGGCGGTGCGCCGAGGGCCGATGGAGCCGGCGGAGCCGACGAAGCGACGGGGGCGCCATGCACGAAGGGGAATACGTCCTCATGGAAGTAGACATGGCGCGAGGTGAGGACCCGCTTGGAAGCGAGGTCAAAGCAGCGATATCCACGGTGGTCAGCAGGGTAACCGAGGAAGACACAGGCAGCCGAGCGACAGTCGAGCTTATGGCGCGCGGTGGCGGCGGTGTTCGGGTAGCAGAGGCAGCCGAAGACGCGAAGGGTACTGTAGTCAGGCGCGACGCCAAGCAGGAGTTCGTGAGGCGTGTGCGGCGAGCTGTGGTGGCATGGGCGTCTGTTGAGCAGAAAGGTTGCAATGTTCAGGGCCTCAGCCCAAAAGCGCGGTGGCAGCGAGGCGTGAAACAGAAGCGCGCGCACACTGTCGTTGAGAGTGCGGAGAGGGCGTTCGGCCTTGCCGTTCTGCTGGCTCGTGTAAGGGCAGGAGAGGCGCAGAACGGTGCCATGGGAAGCGAGAAACGCACGCGCGGCGTGGCTGTCGAACTTGCGGCCATTGTCGGTTTGGACAGAGAATACTGGCAGCTGAAATTGGGTGCGAGCGTATGCATGGAAATCTCGTAGGATAGGCAATACATCAGACTTTTGCTTGAGGGGAAATGTCCAGACGTAGTGAGTGTAATCATCGAGAATCACTAAGTAAAACTGATAGCCAGAAATACTAGAAACAGGAGATGTCCATACATCCAAATGCAGTAACTGAAACGGAAAATATGTACAGCTGAGAGAATCTGAAAATGGCAAGCGTTACTTCAAAAAAAAAAAGGCAAGCGTGCATGTTTGCCGATGCGACAGGCATGGCAAGAATGTGGCGCTGATTTGGTGAAACTAAAGGGAAACTTGCTAGCTAGGTGCTGAAGTTGCGCAGATCCTGGGTGGCCAAGCCGCTGGTGCAAACGATCAGCAGTGACGACACCAGCAAATGGATGTGCAGTGGGTCGGTGAACCGCCGTCACAGAGTACAGATCGCCAGTAGAATCACAGCGGAGGATCACCGCCCGCGTTCGGAGGTCCTTGACAGAGAAACCAAACAAGTCAAATTCAACCGAAACGGGATTGTCACGACAAATTTGACGTACTGAAAGAAGATTTTTGATGAGGGAGGGCGAGACAAGGATGTTGCGCAGCTAGATGCGAGACGTGCCGGAGATGAGCGAGCCAGTGCCAGTGTGCGTAATGGGAAGATGCTCACCACTACCAACGACAATATGAGAGGTGGAAGTAGAGGGAAGGAGAGACTGAAGGGTACCAGGCGAGTTGGTCATGTGGGACGCGGCGCCGGAGTCCATGTACCACTCGAAGGAGCTGCCGGACGACGACGGACCAGCTGTGGCGCCAGGGGCTGCTGCTGCTGTGGCGCTCCAGGGGAGGGGTTGGTGTAGACGGGCACGGGGCCGTATCCAGACGGCGCATAGCCGGGCGGCGCGTAGCCACCGTAGCCGTAGGCGCCCGGCGCGGCATACATAGCCTGCTGAGGAGGGGTGCCGGGCCGGGGGCCAAGCACGCCGGAGCCCGGTGCACGCCAGGGCATGGGCCAGGCATGGACGAGCCCGGTCCAGGAGTTGGTGCCCGGCGCTGGTGCGGGCAGTCCAGGGACGCGAGGCGGCGGTTGCTGCGGCGGTCCGCCGCCGCCAGAGCCACCACCGGCGCCGTTGCCGCGACTGCGGCGACGCCCGTGGCCACCACACCCGCGCCCACCATTGTTGGTGTCGGGAGCAGCAGGAGGCGGAGAGGGGGGTGGGGCTACCCCACGCCCGGCGACGAGGGCATGCGCGCCCTGGATGCGGGCGGTCTGCTCGGCGCGGTGCTCCTCGAGAAGCAGGAAGGAGCGCGTCTGGAGAAGGGAAGGAAGGGGATTGCGCGAGGTGATGTGAGGAATGGCACCGTGGTACTGGCGCCCAAGCCCGCGCAAGAGGTGGAAGACCTGTCGCGTCTCTGTCACCGGCTGGCCGAGGTCACGCAGTTGGTCGACGTACATCTTCAGCTTGGTGCAGTACTGCATGATCGTCATGTCGCCCTGCACCACGGCATGATACTCGGCGTCGATGTAGACAGCCCGAGCGAGCTGGTTGTCCCGAAAGACGCCGTCGATCGCCGCCCAGACGGTAAGCGCCGTGTCGTCCTGCTACATCACGGCGTCCAGGAGATCAGGCGCGACGGTGTTGTTGAGCCAGTGAACGACGGCATGATCAGCCATCGCCCACTCGGGGTCGTCGAAGCGCGGCACCGCCTCGGCGTCCAGGTGGTCGCGGAGCCCAAACATGCCGATCGCCGTGTCGAAGTGGCGACGCCACTGCGCATAGTTGCCGGCGAGGAGATCGAGGGTGACCGGGACGTGGCGGCGGATGTCGATCGTCTGGAGCACCGAAGAGGGAAGAGGAGTGACAGGCGGTGCAGGGGGAACGGCAGGGGCAGGCGCGACAGAAGTGCCAGCGGGAAGGAGGGCAGGAGGTGGTGGTGGTGGTGCGACGGTGTCAGGAGCGCCGGAACCGCCAGCAGTAGGAGAGGAAGGGGGACTGGAGGTGTCGCCCATAGCGGCGGAAGCGGGATCGACGACCGGAGCAAAGGGATTGGTCTGGTCGACGGTATCTGATACCATGATGGAAGGGGAAAGGCTATAGGATTCAACACACCTTCATTAGCTCTGCGGCTGAGAATATATACAGATTACAAGTGATCGTGTGCCACTACCAGGCCGATCGTGGGCTAACATCGTGCCCACTACACACGCGCGTGCATTGACCAGAGGTCGTGCTACATGCGCAGCTCATATACAGGTATACACGCAGGTATACTACATACACTCTAACAGCCACGAGGAGTTCGCCTATCTCTGGACCATCTTCGGGGTGCTCGGAACGCCGGACGACGCAACGTGGCCGGGGTTCACCTCCCTGCCGCTCGCTACCACGATGCCGCCGCTGAAACTGGGGCAGCGCAGCCGGCTGCGCAAGCTGATCCCGGAGGAGATGCTGTCCGTGGAAGGATTTGAGGTCTTGAACGGTCTTCTCGCGTGCAACCCAGACAAGCGGCTGACGGCTGCCGACGCGCTCAAGCTCCCCTGGTTCGCCGACGCCGCAAACTCTTCTCCTCGTCGTCTCGCTGCCGCTGGTGCCGATGTCGGCGAGGAGGTGGCAATCGCCAGTTGCCCAGGAAGAAGGAGCTGATGATCAATTCATGTTCACCGGTGGATCTTTCCACTGGCCATTGGTCAACCGGCGACATGGAAGGAGCAAGCAGCTTGTTTAGTTGCACTAGGACGAGATCCATGTTAGTAACTTCTAGAGCTGAAGATATTGTAAATGTTGCAATGCACTCTGTTCCAGATTGCAGAGTAATCGTCTCTGTTCCAGCTTTGTGGAACAATGTACAATTATTTGGGGAAAGTGGGTATAATTTACTCTTGCCCAGAAACAATGTACGATCATTGGCAGGAACAAATGCTTATCTGTTGCAATCTGGGAACCTAATCGTCTGATTGATGTTTTGGTAATGGGAAACACTTAAACTCAGCCGGGCTGATTTCTGGAGAGAAATCAGCCGCATCCCTTGCTTGCCACGCGTCCGTGGTCCTACCGCCTCAAGTTGCGTTCCGTAGCGACTGATTTTTATAGCGACCGCGTCAACTGTCCACGGCGCTGTTCAACCCCCGAGCGTGGAGCACGGCTTTCGCAGATTTACCTGTCCTTTGTGCATGATCACCACGGGCTAGCTAGCTACAATCATTTTTCACTCCCACTGCGTCACGTGCTACTAAGTTGATGCTAACCAGCCAATACTAGATAGTACTACGGATGTTTGTCTAAAAAATAGAGAGAGAAAAATGTTGACATTCTGTTGTAATCTGGGCATCCCTACAAGGCTTAGGCGGCGCTATTACAAGCCATGGACACACGACGTTATAAGAGGGACGCCCTACACGGCTACACTGCAAGGGCTAGTCACCGCTGTTGTAAGGCTCACTGTTGTTGTCGAAAGTTGGGATACGTTACTTTGCAATGCGGTATGTCGCTGTTGCAATACGGTACGCGTGATGCTACAAGGCCACAAGGGTGGACTGCCATTGCTGCAAGCGGGATGCTCGACGCTGCAAGGGTACCCCGTTGCTGCAAGCGGGACGCATGACGTTGCAATGGTTGGCAACGCTCTACAAGGCGGGGACCCGTGATGCTGCAAGCGGGACACTCGACGCTGGAAGGGTATGCACTGTGGCTGCAAGCGAGGCGCATGATGCTGCACTGGTCGGCACCACTATGCAAGACGGGACGCGTGATGCTGCAAGGGCCGATTGCCATTGCTGCAAGCGAGACACGTGACGCTACAAGGGATGATGGTCGTTGCTGCAAGCGGGCGCTCACGCTGCAAGGGTCGACCCTGTTGCTACAAGCGGGACACATGATGCTCCAATGGTCAGCACCGCTCCTGCAAGGTAGGAGACGCGATGTATGCTGCTGCAAGTGGGACGTGCGAAGTTGGAAAGGTCGATCAATACCATTGCAAGGCGGGACACGCGACGCTAAAAGGGTCGACTTGTCGCTGTAAGCAGGACGGGTGATGTTGCAAACAACTGATCACCACTGTTGTGAGACAAGAGATATGACGCTACAAGGATCGACCAACGTTGTTACAAGTGGGGCGCATGATGTTGCAATGGCCGACCAACACTCCTACAAGAAGAAACACGCAACACTACATGACCCAACCACAACACCATAAGAGTCGGCAGTTGTTGTTGCAAGCGGAGCACATGGCGCTAGAAGGACGTGCTACAAAGCCCGTTGCGATGTTGCGAGCCGAACCATGGATGCTTCTAAACCGAACGACACACATGTGGCAAACTACAACGTTCTCATAAAATGTTAATGGGTGACGCTATGCGTCGGTTGGGTGATAACCGAATCATCGGTCGCCTCGGCAACCGTTGGCTGGGTGTAGGATAGCCGTTTGATCTCTCCTCCCGTCAGCAGTGCGTCCGAGCCCGTTCGCAACATGGCTCATGTTACGTTTAGGGCTTTGCAACACGATTTGTGTTGCATTCCGTCAAATTGTTTTCTATGGTTCATGTAAACAAAAGGTTTCCATTTGCAACATGTTCTATGTTTCAACCGCCTTTGATGCTCGTGCCTCGTGCTGTCTCCATCCTTTGCAAATGGCCGGTGTTGCAACCGCAACATGGCCCATGTTGCAATACCAGGCTAAGATCCCACATGTACACATGTCACGCACCTTGTGTAGCCCCCATCCTTTGCAGCATAGCCGGTGTTGTGATTGCAACATGGCATGAGTTGCAAATCCTGGCTGAGCTCCCATAGGGACATGCGTCGCGCGCGCGAGGTGGCAAGGTCAGTTGGCCCTGATGCAAGTCGTCTGATACTTTTTTTTGTTGCGAAGCCGGACCGTCGTGTTACAAAACCAGTTGCATCGTGTTCTAAGGGCGGCCACTACTGTTACAAAGAAATGTTTTCCAAGTAAATATGTACTGCTCCTCATACTACTAGCTTAGTGTTGCAAAGTGGTTTCACCGTTGCGTAATTTTTATGCTTGTAATTTGCATGTATTTTGCCATCATTTTTCCGAACGATTTTTGTTGCCACTAATGAGGATTTGCAAAATATATATGCTCAAATATTTACAGTACTTTTTAGATCTTTGACACATATAGATCACAGAAGAATGAGTGGCGATGTTACGTACGCATACAAATTTGTTGATAGTTTCTCTAGTAAGTGGATGTAGCACTATAGTAAGTGAACTAGTAGTCAGTTTTTGGTGGGTCTCCTTGCGCCGTGGCATGCAGGAAGCAGCCACGAGCCCACGAGAGAGCGAGAGCTTTGGCCTCCATGAGTAGTTGGGTGGGCTCCACCCACACGGCTGGGAAATCTTTTGCATCGCAACTTGTGGATCCAAGCGCCAGAAGCGCACCATCCAACGGCCACTGACCCGGCTGATCCGTGCGCGGGATCAGCCAGATGATTCGTAGCACGCGCCTTTGGTAATGCATAACTGGTGTCTGTTTGCGCCCGAAAATATGATTGTTGCAACGGCAAAGGCTCCTGAGAAATATAGAGACAGATCACAGTATAGGGAAGTACATGAACAAGAACAACAGATGAGATAAAATAAACTTTTTTTTGTGAAAATCGGCGGTTACCTACGCCACATTAGGCTTTCACACCTGGCATCAAATGCAAATATGTTCTAGTTTACAGCAGTAGTCAGAGACTATGGCACCAAACACGGGGGAAAACAAGAATGAAGACGGATGGGGAGGAACTGCAAGAACAGGAACCGGTGCAGATGAAGGCCCTCCTCTGCTCCTGCTCCTGGGTGGGTGTGGGTGTACGTAGTAAGTAGCTGGGCTCGGATTTTCTCTTCTTCAGAGGGCTCGCCCCTTTACGATGTCCATGCTCATCTCGCTCGGGTCGGTTGCCTGTAGCTCCACCTGGATGCCGTCCAGCTCCCTCTTGAAGCGGTCCTTGGAGCTCGCGTACAGCATCTTGCTCCTCACCCTTGATGTGTCAGGAGCCCTGCGGAAGAAACAGCAGGATGCGCAAAACGCTGCTTCAGTTTTCAGCTGAAAGTAGCAAGAACCAGTTCTGTTTCGTCGTGCATTTACACGATCATGCTTAAGGATTTACGATATTGCAGACAATTCGTTATGTACAGACTCCAGAGCACTGAAACCAGGAAGCAGCTTGTTAGAAGAAACAGCCTGTGGCCTTTTTGGAGTCTTCATTTGAGGTCACGCTGAAAACTGTCCACTACAATATATACGTGGAAAAGATCAAGGCATGTCTTCTTTGGTGTTACGGTCTGTAACACAAATTTGAATTCAAAAACTTAATACCAAATTCTTGAGATTCTAATATTAATTTCTTAAGATCCATGCTTCCTACGTTGGATTTCTGTTTTTCCATTTTTCGTGTGGTAAATAAGCTAGTAAGTGCCTTCCCGGTTCCTTTGCAAGCTGATCTAATAAAATTACAGGCTTTGGTCACCAGTGTAATATGAAACAAATCTGTAACTTTTTGTGGACAATGGAATAAATGCGCTAATTTGCTCCAGAAGTGGTAAAGGGTGTGTTCAATTATTGCTTGTAGAAACCAAATGATCAAAAATAAAATAAAATACTCCCTCTGTAAAGAAATATAAGACCTTTTAGATCACTACTTTAGTGATCTAAAAGGTCTTATATTTCTTTACAAAGGGACTACCAAACTGCATTGCTCTAACATGCAGAAGTGATTTTATCAAACTGAATCCCATCCAAATTCATAAATATGAACTAGCAACTGCCTTCCATAAGATTGAATAAGAACTCTGTAATATACTATGAAAATGCAACACTCTATTCATTTAAAAAAAAACAATATATGTGATCCGAGCAGGTGTTACCAAGAGATGAAGAAGATCTTGCTCTTCTGGCAGTTCTCATCGGTGACGAAGTCAAAATCAAACACTGCGTAGCGGCACTCGTCAGCGGGCAAGCAGGCTGTGAAATCATCGTAGCTCTCGGTTTTTCCCCCGACCCTGTCCACCACCACCTGCTGCACCTTCTCATTGATCTTGAACACGATGAAGCGGAAGCTCCTCTTCGCCTTGAGTTCCTGGAACTTGAGTTTGCATTCGTCGCAAACGGCCATTCCTGACGCGGAATTCGACTTGCAACAAGGAATCCCCATAACATGTTAACACATACCCCGTTATAAGGGAGCGGTTCCTTGAACAGCATTGTGAAAGAATGAGGTCGGGCTCTACTCACCATGGTTGATGCTTTCTCTTGTTTCCTTCCTTCCTTTCTCGGGTTGAGAAGCAAACAGGGGAGTGGCGAGGGGAAGAGGAAGGAAGGGAGGGAGGGATGTGCAGCCACGCAAGCAGGGGCAAGATTTGAAGGCCTGAAAGAGAGGAGAGCGGAGGCAAAATATAGGGAGGCCTGCTGCATGATGCCACCACATCCGGGGAGGGGCTTTTGACCAAGCATGGCCCCTCCTTGGTGTGTGAGAACCAGAAACTTTTGTGTCCAACCAACATGCGCGCTACCACCCGTCCCTATAATAGACAGACCCTCCCTCAGCGAAATCGTTGCAGCATCAAAACAAGGGTACATGGGGTGGTGTGTATTTATTACTCTTAAAAGACACTTCCTTTTTATGATAAAGAAAAAATTGTTTTGATATATCTGACACGAGTGCAAGACTTACATTCTATAACATCGCTGTTCGGCATTGTTCAGACCATGCCTCGACCAAACTAGATCCTGGTTCTTTGATGAGGCCCTTTCTTCCCATCATTTTCCAGACATCCTGAACATCGTTCCATCTGTCAGCTGCAGCATATATGCTCCCAAGGAGCACACGATTCCCCGTGTTGTCCGGCTCAAGCTCAAATAAATGCTTCGCCGCAATCTCCCCAAACTCAACATTTTTGTGTAGAACACAAGCACCCAGCAGAACACCCCACACTGAGGTGCTCGGCTCGAATGGCATATCTTTGATGAGGCGGTAGGCCTCCTTGATCCTCCCAGCACGCCCAACCATGTCGACCAGGGACAGGTAGTGCTCGACATTTGGCACCACGCCATGAATGCTACGCATGTCCTCAAATAGCTGAAGGCCTTCGTCTATCAAGCCTGCATGGCTGCAAGCATACAGCAGGGAGGCGAAGGTCACGGTGTTCGGCTTCACCCCCAACTTCATCATCCGGTCATATAGCAGGATGGCAGTTTGGGCATGTCCGTGCATACCGTACCCAGCGAGGATGGTGGTCCAGGCAACAACATCCTTTTCAGGTAGCCCGTCGAAGAGTGTCCATGCCATGTCCAGGTCACCTGCCTTGGCATACACATCGACTAAACCAGTTGTGATCGCTGTGCTCCGAAGAAACCCAAGAGTCAGCAAGTAACAGTGGATGTTCCTTGCTTGTCTCAGGTCTGCAGATTCTGCATACGCCGGGAGGATGCTTGCAAGTGTTGCAGAGTCTGGGCGCACCGATTCTCCAATCATCCGCTTAAATAATTCTACAGCTTTCTTCTCCTGTTCACTGCGACTATAACCAGAGATGGCTGCATTCCATGTTTCTGTCCGCCGTGAGCCATTTTCAAGTGTCAACTCCATCATCTTCATCTTATGGCACTTCGCGTAAGTGTCAATAAGTGCAGTCTCAACAACGATGTCGGATTCAAGCCCAAGTCTAATGCACATTGCGTGCGTGCACTTGGCACGCCTCCATGACGGCAAGCTGGAACAAGCTGAGAGTAGGTACGTCATGGTCACTCCATTCGGCCATGGCGCACCACCAGTCATGAGCATGTCACAACCAAGATTAAAGGCCTCGTCCACACGGTCATTCAGCACGTACGCACCAATCATCACTGTCCAAGAAACAACATTCTTGTCATATTTATGGCCGTCGAAGACCTTTCGTGCATCCTCCAATCTCCCGCACTTCCCATACATATCAATCAACGCGTTCTTCACCGCGGCATAGTCCCCCAAGCCTCTTTCCTCAACCAACCGGTGCACAGCTCTTCCCATGCTCAAATTCTTGGCTCGCGCACAGGCTGGCAGTACAGACACAATCGTGGCACGGTCAACCCCGGCACCATCACCAACCATCTCGCCAAACACCTCCAACGCCCTTTCTGCACAGCCGTTCTTGACGCACCCAGCAATCACCGCATTCCAGGACACGACCGAACGGTTCTGCATCGCACCAAACACCGCCTCCGCCTCGGCAACATCGCCGCAGCTCATGTACATGGATATCAACGCATTCTGCACGTACGGGTCGCCGCCGAAGCCGGCGGCGAGCGAGCGACAGTGCACAGCACGCCCATGGCGGCCGAGGCGGAGGCCGGCACAGGCCTTGGCGGCCAAGGGGAAGGTGAGGTGGTCGAAGCCGCGCATCCGCGAGTAAAGAGCGACGGCCTCCCTGTGGTGGCCAAGGCCGGTATAGGAGCGGAGGAGCGAGTTCGTTAAGGAGACCGGAGGTGGGTGGGGCATTTGCGCGAGCAGGTTGTGGGCGTCGGAAGGGCGGCCGCTAGCGCAGTGCAGCATGAAGAGGGGATGGATGCTGCTGTAGTGGAGGTGGCCGGACGTTAGGAGGAGAGCGTGGAGCTGGGCGGTGGTGGTGGGAGCGAGGGGGATCGCGTTCTTGGAGTGGAGGAGGCCGAGGCATTGCCGCACGAGCGGGCCGGGTAGGAGTATCATTCAGGAACAGAGAGGGCGGCGGGTGCTTGGATCTTCGGTCTTTCTGTTTGAGTGTACTTGAAACTCACTCAAACCGTTATAAACGCCCGCAAACGTTTGAATGGGATGGTCCGGACACTTTTAGCTATCTAACACGGCTCATCAAATTTGTTTGAATCGGTTCGGACGTCTGAAATCCAATACATCGTCCTCTAGGCTAACTTCAATTCGGATCACCAAATAGATGAAACCAAATGTTCGTGGACAGCGAGAGAGGTGTCACTCATCCAAGCAGACTCACCAAATGTTCGGGTCATATGAAACAGATCACGCACAAATAGATGAAATTGAAACGAAACAACAAAATTTAAACAAAGTTTGATATATTATAACCACGCAGACAAAATTTAAACAAATTCAATCTGAATTTAACTAATCATAACTAAAACTAGGCGAGGTATCAGACGGTGACCTCGTAGAGGTGGTCTCCGAGGCCACCGACACCTTCATCGCTGTTGTTGCCACCGTACGAGCCGTCGTCATCCAATCCGGAGCACATGGTGGCCACTATGAGCTGTGTGGGAGAGGTCTCTCCTCCTTCTCATACGGGATCAGCATGTAGACGTGCTGGATATTCCACACAATGGACTGTGTTTTGTGATTCTGATCCGGGTACTCATCAAGGGCAGGATCCTCCTGCGCGGCCTCTAGCGTATAACGTTGATCGTCCTCCTCCCCGGCGATGAGGGCGGCGTCCTCCTACGATTGCTCCTCATCAAACATCCGCTCCTCCTCCTTCGAGGGCGGCACCCAGTTCTCAGGAGAACCGGCATGGCGACGGAGAGTGAAGCCTTGGAGAGGCCACCGGAGACCGTGGGCGCCGACGCCAACTCGATCCGGAGCTGCCCCCGAATCGGGAGTCACACGTCTGCAACCACTTCTCGGCATCGGATTTCTTGCCCATCGCGGTGGTCGGAGGTGTGCGGCGGACAGTGGATGTGTGAAGAGGATGAGGATTATGCTGGTAGGAGTTTGCAGAGAAGGAGCCCGGCCAGCTTTAAAGCCAGGGTAGGCTTCTCGGTCGTCGTGCCACCATGAATGTGGGTAGGCGGGAGGACGGTCTACCGGAGTGAATGCAGTCAAGCCGGAGCAGATGCGACGAGAGAGGGTTTTGGGTGGATCTGGGGTGTTGGGGTCCATTTGCGGCCAATATGGTGACCCGCATTGGAGTTGTCCTTAGGCGAACATTTGGCGGATATGGTTGAATGGCCTCTGCTCGGCACGCTGTTTATGGACACATCTGAATGTGTCTGTAGACATTTGGTGATGTCTAATAGGTGATCCGCGTTGGAGTGTCCCTAAGGTGTTGGCCATTGGATGGCGGAATTGCTCAGAGTACCAGTTAATTTGACCTGGCCATTGGGTTGCAGAATTGCTTGCATCCATGCGGCAACCGTACAATGTTGGCATCCTAATTTTGGCACTAAATTAAGGGGTAGAGTAGGAGACTCTAGATAAGTTAAGTTTGTGGACGCCGTCAACTCAGCACAGGACCACTCTTTCCCCATCTCAAATCCACTTGTTCTTTATTCCTTTCTCTCTCCTCTCTCAATTGGAAAAAGAGGCGGACAATTGAGGAATACCACTGGATTACCGGAATAAATGGGGTGTTCGTGGACACGTTCAGACGTGTCCGCGGATAAATAGGGGCTTCCATTTGATGTTTGCCGTTGGAGATGCCCTAATCTCCATGTCCCCTGGCATAGCCACGATCGAAGGAGTTACAGGCTTACAACTGAGCTCCTTGGGAGAGAGCATCACCATGTGTGGTTGTCATGAGCAAGTACTTTTGGGGCGGGTCTTGGAGTTGCTTGAAGCCAAAATATTCATATTAGTTGATGGAACCTCTGCTCTCTTCTCTTCTGGGAGGACCAATGGATCGAGGGTCGGTCGATCTCTGAGATCGCGCCCGAGCTACTTCTCCTAATCTCGAGGCGAATTCGAAAGTGGCACACCATACATGAGACCATCATTAATAGGCAGTGGATCACGGACATATGTGGTGCGCTTAACCCCTTGGCGTTATGGCCGTACATCTGGGTCGGTCGTTCACCTTGTGCGTCTCTCTGACTCACGGACGTTTTGACTTACCATTGGTCCATCAGTGGCATGTACGCCGCCAAGCCATCCTAAGATACCCTCTTCCAAGGCGTTGTGGCATCGGCTTCCTGGAAGTTGAACTAGAAGACTTGGACCTGCCACGCGTGAAGTTATTCATCTAGCTTGCTTGCTAGGACAGATGTTGGACGTCGGAGAGAATTGTCGAGGACGGTCTACCTCACCTATGTGTTGTGTGTTGCATGGCTAGGAGGATGATTTGATGGATCACCTACTCAGTGGGTGCCCCTTTCGCGCACCTTTTGGTAAGAGGTCTGTCGTAGTTTTCTCACGACAGATGTCCTCATGAAAGGACTTAGTGGTGAGGCCATTGCTGCTAGATGGAAGCCTGAAGGGGTTGGTCGGAATCGAGAGACGCGAGTTTACCCAGGTTCGGCCCCTCACGGTGGAGGTAAAAGCCTATATCCTTCTTGATTGATATTGATGATGATGATCTTGATTACAAGGGTACTGTTTCGCTACCTCTATCTCGAGAGCTATTAATTTGTCTGTCTCCTAAAATCTGTCCCCCTTGGGGTGCCTTGCCCCTCCTTATAGAAGTTGAAGGGACCGGCTTACACGTAGAGTCCTAGTAGGACTACAACTAGTCTCTTTTCTATTACAAGCCGGATGCTAGTCCGGGTCTTATTCGAACGGTCCAAAGCCGGCCTGCTGGGCCACTCCCATGTTGGGCCATGTTCGGGCACCCGTATTCTCTTCCGCACCAATCAACCCAGGCCGACTCTGTCATCGGCCGGGTCATGCTTCCTCCGCCAGGTCTTGCTTCCCTTGTCGGGTCTTGATATTCCTGGCCGGGTTCTGTGCAGGCTCCCAGCTCATAGTGAGCCGGCCCAAGTTGTTTCCTCGATAACCTGGGCCTGGGCCTTCTGGTCTAGCCGGGTCATGTCTTGGACTGTCGGGTCTAGCCGCGGGTAATTCCCCCGACATTAACCCCCAGGTTAGCTTGAATTTATTCATGCTAAGCTCCTAAAATAAGAATAATCAATGTGTTAAGGGACCGGCTCGCTCAACTAATCGGCTTACTCAATGAACCGACTCCTCAAAAGTCCGGGTCTCTTTGTCATATCAACAGGCCGACTTCAGAATCAACTTGCTGACGCTGGTTCTACGTAGAAAAATATTGGAAAAATAACCCATGTGACGTTGAGTCGTCTTCCAGCGCTTCGGCTTGATAAAAATATTGGAAAAAAATAAATCCATCTGATGTTGAGCCGGCTTGCTCAAAACTGATAGCTTGAAGGTGTTCTTCTCTTTTTTATCTCCATATTACCTGTAGCCCCCAAGCTCCGAGTTTATCAGTTCATGATGACTTGGTGCTTTGCATAGAAATAATATCTTGACTGTGTAGCCCCCAAGTGTCGGGTTGTCTTGCCTGCAGCAACCTGGGACTTGTAATTGTCTTATACTTGTAAAACTTCAGCCAGTGTAGCCCCCAAGTCTTGAGAGTAGAACGTAGTGATAGCTTAAGACTTGCTTAAATATAAATGTTGCAACTTTGGAGAAATCCGGGTTATTCATCTGAGTCGCCAGTTATAAACTGAATGTTTTTGCATTTCACATGTGTAGCCCCCAAGGGCCGGCTCATCGGTATGTGATGGGCCGGGTATTCAATTTGGACCATATGATCTGTTTAAACAACTGAACGCTGTAGCCCCCAAGTGTCGGGTCGCATGCCTGCAGCGACTTGGGACTTTTTTAGAAAATTCGTAGATCTTGAACTGAGTAGTATAGCCCCCAAGCGCCCGGTCGTTTGCCTGCGATGACTCGGTCTTGTGAATATCCTTGATAATTAATCGATAGTAAAACGCGGATAGTCCGTAGCCCCCAAGTGTCGAGTCGCAAGCCTGCAGCGACTTTTTTAGAAAAGAAGACTGGTGAAGGTGAAATAGGTTTTAATAAACCAAAAGAAAGGGTTATAAGAAACCAAATAAAGGCCGGCTTTCGAGGCTCGACACTTGAAATATAAAGGCCGGCTTTCGAGGCTCGACGTTTGAAACATAAAGGCCGGCTTTCGAGGCTCGACACTTGAAAGATAAAGGCCGGCTTTCGAGGCTCGACACTTGTAATATGCTTCCTGTGGAAGTAGGCTTTTAGCCTTTACGGTTTGTCCTTGCTATCTAGAGAGCCGGCTCTCACGTGACATAAGCCGGTGTTTTAACTTTGATAAGTTCAGGGTCAACAAAGTACATAATAGGCGTCAGTGTGATTGACTTATCAAGCGTACAGCCGGGTCACCTTGTTGTGAGTAGCATCAAGCTAACAGGTAGGTATAACCAAATATTATGATGGCATATGCCGGGTTAAAAGGGATGTTATAGCTGAACTCGATGAGTTGGAAGCCCCCGAGTAACCAATGATCAAAGAATAAAAACTCAACAACACGCTATTATGAAGTCAAACGACAAAACTCTGGGGTCCAGAGGTCCCGGCTTTATTCCATTGATCATATTTGAGCAGGATACCCATGTTTAGACTGCGCATCATGGCGACTAGTCTTCTTTGGTAACTTTTTCTTTATGTTTTGCCAATATGGCAGTATACCTATGTTTGAACTGCGCATCATGGCAGCTAGTCCTCTTTGGCAACCTTTTTTTTTGCCAACAAGGCAGGATACCTATGTTTGAACTGCGCATCATGGCAGCTAATCCTCTTTGGCAACCTTTACTTTTTCGCTAATAAGGCAGGATACCTATGTTTGAACTGCGCATCGTGACGGCTAGTCCTCTTTGGCAACCTTTACTTTTTTGCCAATAAGGTAGGATACCTATGTTTGAACAGTGCATCGTGGTAGCTAGTCCTCTTTGGCAACCTTTACTTTTTCGCCAATAAGGCAGGATACCTATGTTTGAACTGCACATCGTGGCAGCTAGTCCTTTTTTGATAACTCGGCCGGAACTTTTTGGCGACTTGGCCAGAACTTTTCCGCAACTCGGACGAACTCTTTTTTGGTAACTCGACCGGAACTTTTCGGCAACTCGGCCAAACTTTTTTTGGTAACTCGGCCGGAAATTTTCGGCAACTCGGCCAGAACTTTTTGATAACTCGGCCGGAACTTTTCTCGATCTCTGGGAGGGCTCCCTCCAAGAACATAACACCACCGTGCGCAGGCCCTATGGTGGGCGCCAAATGTCATGGTTTTGTCACGGCAGATGTCCTCGTGAAAGGACTTAGTGGTGAGGCCATTGCTGCTAGGTGGAAGCTTGAAGGGGTTGGTCGGAATCGAGAGACTCGAATTTACCCAGGTTCGGCCCCTCACGGTGGAGGTAAAAACCTACATCCTGCTTGATTGATATTGAAGATAATGATCTCGATTACAAGGGTGCTGTTTCGCTACCTCTATCTCGAGAGCTATTAATTTGTCTGTCTCCTAAAATCTGTCCCCCTTGGGGTGCCTTGCCCCTCCTTATATAAGTTGAAGGGACCGACTTACACGTAGAGTCCTAGTAGGACTACAACTAGTCTCTTTTCTATTACAAGCCGGATATTAGTCCGGGTCTTATTCGAACGGTCCAAAGCTGGCCTGCTGGGCCACTCCCATGTTGGGCCACGTTCGGGCACCCGTATTCTCTTCCGCACCAATCAACCCAGGCCGGGTCTGTCATCGGCCGGGTCATGCTTCCTTCGCCAGGTCTTGCTTCCCTTGCCGGGTCTTGCTTCCCTTGCCGGGTCTTGATATTCCTGGCCGGGTTCAGTGCAGGCTTCCAGCTCATAGTGAGCCGGCCCAAGTTGTTTCCTCGATAACCTGGGCCTGGGCTTTCTGGTCTAGCTGGGTCATGTCTTGGACTGCCGGGTCTAGCCGCGGGTAATTTCCCCGACAAGGTCCTTTCCTGGATCCGAGCGATTGCTCATCCCTCAGCCTGTGGAGTTAGGTTTGCGGATAGGTGGCACGAGGCCACCTACTACACCCCTATAGTTGCGTGATACATCCATTTTGCATCATGTTTTCCTACTGATATTTATAATGGTTTGGGTCAATATTTCACCTTATTATGCAAATCTAATGTCTTTTCTCTCTTATTATGCAAGATCTACATGAAGAGGGAAATTGCTGATACGTCCATTTTGCATCATGTTTTGCTACTGTTATTTATAGTGATTTTAATCAATATAACACTTTTTGGAGCAATTCTAATGCCTTTTCTCTCTTAATATGCAAGATCTACACAAGGAGGGAGAATGCCGGCAGCTGGAATTCTGGACCTAAAAAAGCTATGTCAGAGATACCTATTCTGCACATCTCCAAATGAGCTGAAATTTCACGGAGAATTATTTTGGAATAAATAAAAAATACTGGAAGCAAGAAGTACCAGAGGGGGCCACCCAGGTGCCCACGAGGCACCAGGGCGTGCCACCACCCCCCCCCCCCCAGGCGCGCCCTGGAACCTCGTGGGGCCCCTGGCCAGCCTCTGGCCCCCATTTTCTGGTATATAAGCCCATTTGCCCTAAAAAAATATAGAGAAGACTTTCGGGACGGTGCGCCGCCGTCTCGAGGCGGAACTTGGGCAGGAGCACTTTTGCTCTCCGGCGGAGAGATTCTGCGGGGGGGACTTCCTTCCGGGAGGGGGAAATCGTCGCCATCGACATCACCAGCGATCCTCTCATCATGGGAGGACTAATCTTCATCAACATCTTCACCAGCACCATCTCATCTCAAACCCTAGTTCATCTCTTGTATTCAATCTTTGTCTCAAAACCTCAGATTGGTACCTGTGGGTTGCTAGTAGTGTTGATTACATCTCGTAGTTGATGCTAGTTGGTTTATTTGGTGGAAGATTATATGTTCAGAACTATTATGTTATTCAATACCCCTCTGATCTTGGACATGATTATGTTTTGTGAGTAGTTACTTTTGTTCTTGAGGACATGGGAGAAGTCTTGTCATAAGTAATCATGTGAATTTGGTATTCGTTCGATATTTTGATGATATGTATGTTGTTGATTCCCTTAGTGGTGTCGTGTGAACGTCGACTACATGACACTTCACCATCTTTGGGCCTAAGGGAATGCATTGTGGAGTAGTAATTAGATGATGGGCTGCTAGAGTGACAGAAGCTTAAACCCTAGTTTATGCGCTATTCCGTAAGGGGCTGATTTGGATCCATATGTTTAATGCTATGGTTAGAGTTATCTTAATTCTTCTTTCGTAGTTGCAGATGCTTGCGAGAGGGGGTAATCATAAGTGGGAGGCTTGTTCAAGTAAGAACAGCACCCAAACACCGGTCCACCCACATATCAAATTATCAAAGTAGCGAACGCGAAGCAAACAAACAAGATGAAAGTGAATAGATGAAATTCCCATGTGTCCTCGAGAATGCTTTACTTATTATAAGAGATCGTTCCGGCTTGTCCTTTGCTATAAAAAGGATTGGGCCAACTTGCTGCACTCTTTGTTACTATTGCTACTTGTCACTTGTTACAAATTATCTTGCTATCAAACTACTCGTTACCGATAATTTCAGTGCTTGCAGAAAATACCTTGCTGAAAACCGCTTGTCATTTCCTTCTGCTCCTCGTTGGGTTCGACACTCTTACTTATCGAAAGGACTACGATTGATCCCCTATACTTGTGGGTCATCAAGACTCTTTTCTGGCGTCGTTGCCGGGGAGTGAAGCACCTTTGGTGAGTGGAATTTGGTAAGGAAACATTTATATTACGTGCTGAAATTTACTGTCACTTGTCACTATGGAAAGTAATCCTTTGAGGGGTTTGTTCGGGGTATCTTCACCTCGACCGGAAACACAAATAGTTGCTCCTCAACCTACTGCACCTATTGAAAATATTTATTATGAGATTCCTCCGGGTATGATAGAGAAACTGCTAGCTAATCCTTATGCAGGAGATGGAACGGTACATCCTGATATGCACTTGATCTATGTGGATGAAATTTGTGGATTGTTTAAGCTTGCAGGTTTGTCCGGAGATGGAGTTAAGAAGAAAGTATTCCCTTTATCTTTGGAGGGAAAGGCATTAATGTGGTATAGGCTATGTGATGATACTGATACATGGGACTGGAACCAATTGAAACTAGAATTCCATCAAAAAATTTATCCTATGCATTTGGTTCATCGTGATCGGAATTATATATATAATTTTTGGCCTCGTGAAGGAGAAAGAATCGCTCAAGCTTGGGGGAGGCTTAAGTACATGATGTACACATGCCCCAATCATGAGCTCTCAAAAGAAATTATCTTACAGAATTTTTATGCTCGGCTTTCTCATGATAATCAAACTACGCTCGATTCTTCTTCTACTGGCTCCTTTATGAAGAAGACTATTGAATTCAGATGGGATCTTCTGGAAAGAATTAAACGCCACTCTGAAGATTGGAAACTCGACAAAGGTAATGAGTCAGGTATAATACTTGAGTTTTTCGATTGTGTTAAATCTTTTATGGCCACCGATGCTTTTCATAAGTTTAGCACTAAATATGGACTTGACTCTGAGATAGTAGCTTCCTTTTGTGAATCATTTGCTACTCATGTTGATCTCCCTAAGGAGAAGTGGTTTAAATATCATCCCCCTGTTAAAGAAAAGATTGAGGAACCCGTTAGTGTTAAAGAAGAAACAATTGTTTACCATGTTGATCTAGTTGTGCCTACTGCTTATATTGAGAAATCACCTTTTCCTGTTAGGATTAAGGAACATGCTAAAGCTTCAACTGTGGTTCACAAAACTAATATTAGAGCACCTAGACCCTCTGAACAAATTAAAGTTGAACCTGATGTTGCTATGGTTAAAGATCTCTTAGTCGATAATATAGATGGGCATGTTATTTACTTTTGTGAGGAGGCTGCTGGAATTGCTAAACCTGTTAGAAATGAACGAGATAAATTAGACAAGAACAAGCCCGTAGTTGGTATGCCCATTGTTTCTGTTAAGATTGGAGATCACTGCTATCATGGTTTGTGTGATATGGGTGCTAGTGTGAGCACTATTCCATTTTCTTTATATCAAGAAGTAATGCATGAAATTGCACCTGTTGAGATTGAAGATATTGATGTTACTATTAAGCTTGCGAATAGAGATACTATTACACCGCTTGGGATTGTTAGAGATGTTGAAGTCTTGTGTGGCAAAATCAAATATCCTACTGATTTCTTAGTACTTGGTTCACAACAAGATAATTTTTGTCCCATTATATTTGGTAGACCTTTCTTGAATACCGTTAATGCTGAAATTGATTGTGTTAAAGAAAAGGTTTGAGTCAAGTTTGGTGATATATCTCATGAGTTTAATTTCTCCAAGTTTTGTAGACAACCTCATGATAAAGAATTGCCTAGTAAAGATGAAATTATTGGTCTTGCTTCTATTGCCGTACCTCCTACTGATCCGTTAGAACAATATTTGCTAGACCATGAAAACGATATGCATATGAATGAAAGAAATGAAATAGATAAGATGTTCTTTGATCAACCACCTATCCTTAAACATAATTTACCTGTTGAAACTCTTGGAGGCCCTCCTCTACCTAAGGGTGATCCTGTATTTGAATTGAAGCAATTGCCTGATACATTGAAATATGCTTATCTCGATGAAAAGAAGATATATCCTGTTATTATTAGTGCTAACCTTTCAGCTCATGAAGAAAAGAGATTTCTAAAAACTCTAAGGAAGCACCGAGCTGCTATTGGATATACTCTTGATGACCTTAAGGGCATTAGTCCCACTCTATGTCAGCATAAAATTAATATGGAGCCTGATGCTAAACAGTTGTCGACCACCAACGACGATTAAATCCTAAGATGAAAGAGGTGGTAAGAACCGAAATATTAAAACTTCTGGAAGCAGGTATAATCTATCCCATAGCTGATAGTAGATGGGTAAGTCCCGTTCATTGTGTCCCTAAGAAAGGAGGTATTACCGTTGTTCCTAATGATAAAAATGAACTCATTCCACAAAGAATTGTAACTGGTTATAGGATGGTAATTGATTTTAGAAAATTAAACAAAGCTACTAGAAAAGATCATTACCCCTTACCTTTTATTGATCAAATGCTAGAAAGATTATCTAAGCATACACACTTTTGTTTTCTAGATGGTTATTCTGGGTTTTCTCAAATACCTGTATCACAACCCGATCAAGAGAAAACAACCTTTACTTGTCCTTTTGGAACTTATGCTTATAGACGTATGCCTTTTGGTTTATGCAATGCACCTGCTACCTTTCAAAGATGTATGACTGCTATATTCTCTGACTTTTGTGAAAAGATTGTTGAGGTTTTCATGGATGATTTTTCCGTTTACGGAACTTCTTTTGATGATTGCTTAAGCAACCGTGATCGAGTTTTGCAGAGATGTGAAGAAACTAATCTTGTCTTGAATTGGGAGAAGTGCCACTTTATGGTGAATGAAGGCATTGTGTTGGGGCATAAAATTTCTGAAAGAGGTATTGAAGTTGATAAAGCCAAGGTAGATGCTATTGAGAAAATGCCATATCCTAAAGATATTAAAGGTATAAGAAGTTTCCTTGGTCATGCTGGTTTCTATAGGAGATTTATTAAAGACTTCTCTAAAATTTCTAGGCCTCTTACCAATCTTTTGCAAAAATATGTTCCATTTGTTTTTGATGATGATTGTCTAGAAGCCTTTGAAACACTTAAGAAAGTCTTAACCACTGCACCTATTGTTCAACCACCTGATTGGAACTTGCCTTTTGAGATTATGTGTGATGCTAGTGATTATGCTGTTGGTGCTGTTCTAGGACAAAGAGTTGATAAGAAATTAAATGTCATCCATTATGCTAGTAAAACCCTAGACAGTGCCCAAAGAAATTATGCTACTACTGAAAAAGAATTTCTCGCAGTTGTGTTTGCATGTGATAAATTCAGATCTTACATAGTTGATTCTAAAGTAACTGTTCACACCGATCATGCTGCTATTAAATATCTTATGGAAAAGAAAGATGCTAAACCTAGACTCATTAGGTGGGTTCTATTGTTACAAGAATTTGACTTGCATATTATTGATAGAAAGGGAGCTGAGAATCCCGTAGCAGATAATTTGTCTAGAATAGAAAATGTTCTTGATGACCCACTTCCTATTAATGATGATTTTCCTGATGAACAATTAGCTGTCATAAATGCTTCTCGTACTACTCCATGGTATGCGGACTATGCTAATTACATTGTTGCTAAATACATACCACCTAATTTCACGTACCAACAAAAGAAAAAGTTCTTCTTTGATTTAAGACATTACTTCTGGGATGACCCACATCTTTATAAAGAAGGGGTAGATGGTATTATTAGACATTGTATACCTGAGCATGAACAGGAACAAATCCTACGGAAGTGTCATTCCAAGGCTTACGGAGGACACCATGCGGGAGACCGAACTGCACACAAGGTATTGCAATCTGGTTTTTATTGGCCTACTCTTTTCAAGGATGCTCGTAAGTTTGTCTTATCTTGTGATGAATGTCAAAGAACTGGTAATGTTGGTAGACGTCAGGAAATGCCTATGAATTATTCACTTGCTGTTGAACCATTTGATGTTTGGGGATTTGATTATATGGGACCTTTTCCTAGATCCAATGGGTATACTCATATTTTAGTTGCTGTTGATTACATTACTAAGTGGGTAGAAGCTATTCCAACTAGTAGTGCTGATCATAACACTTCTATTAAAATGCTTAAAGAAGTTATTTTCCCGAGGTTTGGAGTCCCTAGATATTTAATGACTGATGGTGGTTCACATTTTATTCATGGTGCATTCCGTAAATTGCTTGCTAAATATGATGTCAACCATAGAATTGCATCTCCCTATCACCCTCAAACTAGTGGTCAAGGTGAATTGAGCAATAGATAAATAAAATTAATTTTGCAAAAAACCGTCAATAGATCTAGAAAGAATTGGTCTAAGAAACTTGATGATGCATTATGGGCATATAGAACTGCTTATAAAAATCCTATGGGTATGTCTCCTTATAAAATGGTTTATGGAAAAGCATGTCATTTACCTCTTGAGTTAGAACATAAAGCATATTGGGCAATTAAGGAACTAAATTATGATTTTAAACTTGCCGGTGAAAAGAGGTTATTTGATATTAGCTCATTAGATGAATGGAGAACCCAAGCTTATGAAAATGCCAAATTATTTAAATAAAAAGTTAAAAGATGGCATGATAGAAGAATTCAAAAACAGGAATTTATAGTAGGTGAGCAAGTTCTATTGTACAATTCTCGTTTGAGATTCTTTGCAGGAAAACTTCTCTCTAATTGGGAAGGACCGTATATCATCGAAGAAGTTTATCGCTCCGGAGCCATCAAAATAAATAACTTCGAAGGCACTAATCCGAGAGTGGTGAATGGGAAAAGAATTAAGCACTATATTTCAGGTACTCCCATTAATGTTGAAACTAATATTATTGAAACAATTACACCGGAGGAATACATAAGAGAGACCTTCCGGAACACTCCAGAACCCTGAAAAGGAAGAGGTATGTGATACGGTAAGTAAACCGACTCCAAAAATTCCATAAAAATGCTTTCTGTCAGTTTTGGAATATTAGAAAAAATACAAAAATAAGAAACAACCGAGGGGACCCACCTGGTGCCCACGAGGCACCAGGGCGCGCCACCCCCCTGGCGCGCCCTGGTGGCTCGTGGGCCCCACGTGAGCCTTCCCGACTCCGTTTTCTTCTGGATTACTTGTTTTGCAAGATAAAAAATCTTTATATATACTCCCAAACGTTTTGACCACCGTATTGCAGAAATCTCCTCTGTTCTTGTTTCGTGCTATTTTTCTAACAAATCCGAAAGTATGTCGTCCCCAAACTCAGTTGGAGAGAGCCATGTCTCTCATGTTGCTGCAAACCCAAGAGCCTATGATGATGAAGATCACCATGGGTGGTCAATCGACGAGGAGGTCGAAGCTGACTTAAAGAGGCTGGATTCTATGGAGCAGGAAGAAACTTCTCGACCACAGCCCATGAACATGCACGTGGAATACGGGGAATCAAGCTTACCGGATACGGTTAAACCTCCCAACACTCAATTTGTTTCTTATCGTAACTTGAAAAAGAGTGTTGCTTCATCTCCTTCAGACAGGAAACACCCTTGGGTGGATGGTGCATTAACTGTCACCTGGAAGCTCCGGAAGGAAATTATGGATCTTAAGCATCAAGTCAATAAGCTTGAAGAGGAAAATCGCATCCTCAAAGGCATCATCGCCAAGAACATCCCACCACCATCACCGAAGAAGGAGACTTGAGCACATGGGTATGGGCACTCCCCTTGGCTTGTGCCAAGCTTGGGGGAGGTGCCCCGGTATAGTATCACCATCACTCTTATTATCTTTACCTATTTTTAGTTCGATCCTTACTTATTTCGTGATCTAGTTGAATAAAAGTTTAGTATGATCTATTTTCGAGTGTTAGCTTCGTGATCTATCTATCTATGTAATCGAGTTGAGAGTTATATAATAAAGAGTAGTTTGAGTTTTTGCTTCTTTACTTTCATGTTCCAATTCTAGCAATGAAAATAATGAAAAATATCATATGCTAATCCTATGGAAAGTAATGACATTACATAAAGAAAAGTATAAGTGGTAAAATTTATTGGAAGTTAACAAACATAGCATTAGTCAATGATGCAATTCATGAAAGAATTAATAGGGAAGAGAAGATTCACATGCAAATATACTATCTTGGACATCTTTTATGATTGTGAGCCCCCATTAAGTATTTTATGTCAAATTGTTGATGTTGGACAAGGAAGACAACGTAATGAATTATGTTCGTTCATATTCACATAGAAGTTATATTGTTATAGATCCTCCAACATGTGGTGCTTGCCCAATATCTTTGCTAGCCAAAAATCCGCACCAAGTAGAGATACTACTTGTGCATCCAAAACCTTTAAACCCAGTTTCATGTCATGAGAGTCCACTATATCTACCTATGGATTGAATAAGATCCTTCAAGTAAGTTGTCATCGGTGCAAAAAGCAATAAAAATTGCCTCTAAATATGTCTGAACTTTTATTGTAAGGGAAATAAGATTTGTATGAACTTGTGATGGTAAAGAAATAAAAGTGACAGACTGCATAATAAAGGTTGCTATCACAAGGGGTAATATAAAGTGACGTTCCTTTGCATTAAGAGCTCTTGCATCCAACAACAAAAAGCGCATGACAACCTCTGCTTCCCTCTGCGAAGGGCCTATCCTTTACTTTTATGTATTTACTTTTTATGCACGAGTCAATAGTGTTCTCCTCTATTTCCTTTTTATTTTTCTCTTTTGTAAGCATCATGTGGTGGGGAAAGATCTAAGCATATATATCCAGTTGGATATGAGTGATCATGAGTTATTATTGTTGACATCACCCTTGAGGTGAATAAGTTGGGAGGCGAACTCACAAGCCCCTATCTTTCTATGTGTCTGGCTGAAACTTTTTGCTCCATATATATGTCGTGAGTGTTAGCAATCATAGAAGACTAAATGATGGTTGAGTATGTGGACTTGCTGAACAGCTCCTACATGAGACCCTTCTTGAAAATATGATGAATTGCAATTGCATTGTTGACTGAGAACATAGTTTGTTAGTTTTCAAGAAAGTTTATGCCTTATACTCCATTGTTGTGATGAATTGTTACTTGCTCATGAGAAGTTTATGATAATAATATTGCTGTTATAATAATGATCATGATGCTACTATGTCCGTATTTTGTTTTTATCGACACCTCTCTCTCTAAACATGTGGACATGATTATCGATATCGGCTTTCGCTTGAGGACAAGCGAGGTCTAAGCTTGGGGGAGTTGATACGTCCATTTTGCATCATGTTTTGCTACTGTTATTTATAGTGTTTTTAATCAATATAACAATATTTGGAGCAATTCTAATGCCTTTTCTCTCTTAATATGCAAGATCTACACAAGGAGGGAGAATGCCGGCAGCTGGAATTCTGGACCTGAAAAAGCTATGTCAGAGATACCTATTCTGCACATCTCCAAATGAGCTGAAATTTCACGGAGAATTATTTTGGAATAAATAAAAAATACTGGAAGCAATAAGTACCAGAGGGGGCCACTCAGGTGCCCACGAGGCACCAGGGCGCGCCACCCCCCCCCCAGGCGCGCCCTGGTACCTCGTGGGGCCCCTGGCCAGCCTCCGGACCCCATTTTCTGGTATATAAGCCCATTTGCCCTAAAAAATATAGAGAAGACTTTCGGGATGGTGCGCCGCCGTCTCGAGGCGGAACTTGGGCAGGAGCACTTTTGCTCTCCGGTGGAGAGATTCTGCCGGGGGAAACTTCCCTCCGGGAGGGGGAAATCGTCGCCATCGACATCACCAGCGATCCTCTCATCATGGGAGGACTAATCTTCATCAACATCTTCACCAGCACCATCTCATCTCAAACCCTAGTTCATCTCTTGTATTCAATCTTTGTCTCAAAACCTCAGATTGGTACCTGTGGGTTGCTAGTAGTGTTGATTACATCTCGTAGTTGATGCTAGTTGGTTTATTTGGTGGAAGATTATATGTTCAGATCTATTATGTTATTCAATACCCCTCTGATATTGGACATGATTATGTTTTGTGAGTAGTTACTTTTGTTCTTGAGGACATGGGAGAAGTCTTGTCATAAGTAATCATGTGAATTTGGTATTCGTTCGATATTTTGATGATATGTATGTTGTTGATTCCCTTAGTGGTGTCGTGTGAATGTCGACTACATGACACTTCACCATCTTTTTGCCTAAGGGAATGCATTGTGGAGTAGTAATTAGATGATGGGTTGCTAGAGTGACAGAAGCTTAAACCCTAGTTTATGCGCTATTCCGTAAGGGGCTGATTTGGATCCATATATATGTTTAATGCTATGGTTAGAGTTATCTTAATTCTTCTTTCGTAGTTGCAGATGCTTGCGAGAGGGGGTAATCATAAGTGGGAGGCTTGTTCAAGTAAGAACAGCACCCAAACACCGGTCCACCCACATATCAAATTATCAAAGTAGCGAACGCGAATCAAACAAACATGATGAAAGTGACTAGATGAAATTCCCATGTGTCCTCGAGAACGCTTTACTTATTATAAGAGATCGTTCTGGCTTGTCCTTTGCTATAAAAAGGATTGGGCCAACTTGCTGCACTCTTTGTTACTATTGCTACTTGTCACTTGTTACAAATTATCTTGCTATCAAACTACTCGTTACCGATAATTTCAGTGCTTGCAAAAAATACCTTGCTGAAAACCGCTTGTCATTTCCTTCTGCTCCTCGTTGGGTTCGACACTCTTACTTATCGAAAGGACTATGATTGATCCCCTATACTTGTGGGTCATCAATTGCCGGCAGCTGGAATTCTGGAGCTGAAAAGAGCTACAACAAGGATAGCTATTCTCCGAAGCTCCAAATGACCTGAAAATTTACGGAGATTTATTTTGGAATTAATAAAAAATACTAGAAGAAGAAGTACAAGGAGGGGCCCCACCAGTGAGCCACAAGCTCAGGTGGCGCCCCCTGGGGCGCGCCATGTGAGCTTGTGGGCCCACCAGCAGGCCTTCGTGGCCCATCTTCTCCTATATGAAGCCATTTAACCTAGAAAAAATCAGAAGAAGACTTTCGGGACGAAGCGCCACCATCTCGAGGCGGAACCTGGCAGGAGCACTTTTGCTCTCCGGCGAAGCGATTCCACCAGGGATACTTCCCTCTGGGAGGGGGAAATCGAAGCCTTCATCATCACCACGTTCCTCTCATCATGGGAGGACTCATCTCCACACCAACATCTTCACCAGCACCATCTCATCTCAAACCCTAGTTTATCTCTTGTATTCAATCTTTATCTCAAAACCTCGGATTGGTACCTGGGGGTTGCTAGTAGTGTTGATTACCTCTTGTAGTTGATGCTAGTTGGTTTATTTGGTGGAAGATTATATGTTCAGATCCTTAATCATATATTTATCTCCTCTGATCTTGAACATGAATATGATTTGTGAGTAGTTCCGTTTGTTCTTGAGGACATGGGAGAAGTCTTGTTATAAGTAATCATGTGAAGTCGGTATTCGTTCAATATTTTGATGATGTGTATGTTGTTCTTCCTCTAGTGTTGTCGTGTGAACGTCAACTACACGACACATTACCATGCTTGGGCCTAGGGGAAGGCATTGGGGAGTAGTAAGTAGATGATGGGTTGCGAGAGTGACAGAAGCTTAAACCCTAGTTTATGCGCTATTCCGTAAGGGGCTGATTTGGATCCATATGTTTCATGCTATAGTTAGATTTTTCTTAATTCTTCTTTCGTAGTTGCAGATGCTTGCGACAGGGGGTAATCATAAGTGGGTTGTTTGTTCAAGTAAGAACAACACCCTAGCACCGGTCCACCCACATATCGAACTATCAAAGTAGTGAACACGAATCAACTAAACATGATGAACGTGACTAGACGAGAATTCCCATGTGTCCTCGAGAATGCTTTGTTCACTATAAGAAGTACTTTCGGCTTGTCTTTTGCTACAAAAAGGATTGGGCCACCTTGCTGCACCTTTGTTACTATTGTTACTCGTTACTTGTTATGAATTATCTTGCTATCAAACTATCTGTTACTACTACTCTCCGCACTTGCAGAGAATACCTTGCTGAAAATCGCTTATCATTTCCTTCTGCTCCTCATTGGGTTCTATACTCTTACTTATCGAAAGGACTACGATTGATCCCCTATACTTGTGGGTCATCATTGCACACAAAGCCATGTCAATGATGATTATGCTAACAGTCGTCGATCTGGAAGCCTCGCAATGTGGTCGTCTTCGAAGGTGCGCACCCAAACATCGCTCACCTTCTTGACATGGTGATGAGTGGATTTTATGCATACTTTTTAGAGTATATTATAGTGCCAAAATCCCTCATATCATATCCATCTAGCACTTGTTCATGTCTCCAATGCATAGTTTTCGGTATTTACTTGTTTTACAAAGTTCATTGCACACTTTTTATTTTTATTTAGTTTTTATTAGTTTGCCTTTGTTTTGTGGTCTTTGTAGGTGTGTTGACATGTTCATGGACTTGGGACATCAAAAAAATCAAGCTAGGGGTCAAACCAGAGAAGTTCCAGGCATTAGATCAAGGCCCTTTGGAGAGTTTGATGATTTGACATTTATCAGAGTGTCCAGAATGAAGATCCAAGGTCACTGATACATCAGGCTTTTCCTTAGCAATCCAACGAGCCCAAGAACGTCAAAATCAGAGTTCGTATGAAGAAATGGCGACCAAAATACGAAACAGCTCACAAAGTCCAGATTGAAGGATGGCCTCCATATGAGCGGAGCTGCTTGTATGGGCGGTCGTGTGACCTCCTGACAGCTCCGAAAATCAGCAGTAACTACGCCGATTGAGCTCCAATTTCATCCCCGTTTTTTCCTACGGGATCCTTAACAACCAAGGCTTGTTTGGGACGTGGATTTGGCTTCCCTTGAGCCCTTGGATGAAAGGGAGGAGGCTAGATCAATGGAGGACACCCGAGGAGGACTCCTATCTGAAGACCTCCAACCCTAGCCGCCGCCTCATTCCATCTCCATCCTCCACAAGTTTCATCTCCTGCCGCCACACCTCCATTGTAGCAAACTCCACCATAGAGAAGGGCCAAGACAAGGAAGGGAGAAGGAAGGAGGCGCCTCCCACGTCCGGCACCACCGCTGCCATGTCTCCCTCCGTCACCAACTCCATGTTGGATTGTAACTTGTCCCTAAACTCTATGTACTCCATCACCATGTTTGAGTAGTATAATTTGTTCTTGGGGGAATAAGATGAACTCTAGTATGTGCTAGTACCGATTGTCTTGCGCGATATGATATCATCTTTACATGTTTATGTTAGTAGTATTCTTGATGTTGGGTGAAGTCGACCGTCCAACATATGCCAATTTTGGATGGGAGGTTATTACTGTTGGCGAACCATGTGGTTGCTGTCGTGGTTTTGTGACAGCAGATGTCCTCGTGAAAGGACTTAGTGGTGAGGCCATCACAACTATGTGGAATCTTGAATGGGGTTGATCAGAAATGAGAGACGCGGATTTACCCAGGTTCGGCCCCTCACGGTGGAGGTAAAAGCCTACTCCTGCTTGATTGATATTGCTATGGATCTTGATTGCAAGGATGTGGATTCGCTAACCTAGCTCTCGAGAGATTGTAACTTAGTCTTTCAGTCCCAGGAACTCCCCTTTATATAATAGGTTGAGTCCCTAGGTTCACAACAGATTCCGGGTCATACTCTTAACCCGTGTCCTACTCTAACTCCTACTCATCTTGTTCTCCAAGTTAGGGAACTTTCTCCTCCTGAGCCTTCTCCTTGAGCCAGCCCATAAGATCTCTGAGAGCTGGCCACCTGCCCGGTCTCACTTCGGGCATCAAGCCCATCTGTGGTTATCTTCATGCTAACCCATCAATGAGATGACCCACTGTGCCCTAAGGCCCAGGGCCGGGTCACGCTCATGCTAGGTCTCAACCGCGGGAAATATCCCCAACATTAGCCCTCAGTTTAATTTGGATTTATCCATGTTAAAATTCATCCTGAAAATAAGAAACAAAGTAAACCATGAAAGGTTGCGCCCTGGTCCGGGTCTTTCTTGAGCCGGCAAATGGCTGCATCCTTCCTGTCTTGTTAGTTTCTTCACAACTTCTTGACCAGGTCAAATTATTCACCAGCTCTCATGGTTCTTCTCCACACTTGGCGATTTCTGCGGCTATATATCGTGACATCACCTCCTTTGCCTTGGCATATGCATATGTCATCACAATGAACCTTTAAATGGATATGTCAAATCTTGTCAACGTGAGACTCAAGGCAACTTTGTAGCCTAAATTTTTGGCGTCACCTGGGGTTTCGCTCTTGCCGCTTTGGGTTCCACTTCCCCTATAAATAGGCCGGCAACCCCTCCAGCTCACTCTTTACCTCGTATGCTCCCCACTTCTTCTTCCTCCTCTATCTTCTGACGCCGTCGCGCCCCTTCGAGCTCACCGCCTCCGGAGACAACGGCAACAGCAACCTTGCCGCCGCCGGAGCTCGTCAAATGCGCCGCGGCCACACTCGCGAAGCTTGAAGCCTTTAAACCCATCTCTGTAGATCTGTGAGTGCTCCATTCCTTTCCTGCCTTTTACCCTCGCCGTAGTTCTTCGCGAGTTCTTCGGTGTTCTTCGAAGAACCTCATTTGTAGATCTAGTTCATTATAACCTTGGATCTATAAACATGATACTGCGTCCGCATCACATCTAGTATAAATTTAAGCCCTCCCTGTAACCTAAGTAATCCTCATTCTTCGACATCTGTAGTTGCTCTGTCATGAACTTAGGTCTTTTTATTTTTCTTTATAAGCATTTTTCAGATCTTAAACTGCAATCAAATCTGAACAGTAGTTGTTTGTGACACCTTGACCCGGATCTTATTTCACAGTCTTTTTCCGGGTCTCAATCTTCCTTTGATATGCTTGCCGGCTCATACTTTAGATAGTTTTTTGCCAGCTCTCGACTACTTTGGCCGACTCAAGATCTGCACTATTCTTTTGCCGACTCTCAAACCATAATGGTCCATGACTGATGTATGCTTATAAATATCAATTCAATGTTCTCAACCCACATGTTAGGGATGGCTTGTAATTCAATTCCTTCATTTCTGTAGTTGTTTCATCGCTACCTGCATCCATGGCTCCCAAAGTGAGTAAAGCTGCCAATTGGGCTAAGTCGTGCATGACCGAGCTCATGCTTGAGGATCTGGTGAACACCGGGTTGCTCCCGCCCCAAGAACAGATTGAATGGTGAGCCGCCCATGAAGAGACCCAGCCAACTCCAGGTCCTAATGAGATTGTTATTTTTGGAGATCATCTTGACAGAGGCTTTCGACCGCCGGGTTCCAAATTTTATCGCGACATCCTTCACCACTTTGGCATCAGGTCACAAGATCTCGCTCCCAACTCGGTTCTTAATCTGAGTAACTTCCAGGTTTTCTGCGAAGTGTATCTCGAAACTGAACCAACAGTCGGTCTATTCCAGGAATTATTTTACTGCAACCGTTAGACAGAACACAAGAACGGGCCAAGTCTGGAATGCGGGGGAGTTACAATACAGCGAAGAAGGAACTCCGTGTTTCCTGAGATGGCTCTGGCGAGTCACCCCAAGTCCTGGCATGGGACTTGGTTTTACTGCAAAGACACGTCTCCAGAACAGCAACATCCTCTGCCGGGTTACAGGCCAGAGCGGCTTGCAGCTTCAATGCAATTTGATGCATATGCCTCTGCTAAGGAAAGGGCAGCAATGAAGCCCATTTATGCCAAGATTAATGCATTGATTGCCCATGGCCTCACCGGGGTAGATTTGACCCGGTGCTGGATGAGCTGGAGGATCCAGCCCCTTAGTTTCAGGACCCGGCTCCTGCATGAGTACCCGGGCAAGGTAGATGATGACTTGCGCTTCAACAAGCAGAATCTGTCAAAAACTGATCTGATCAAGGCCACCAAGAAACTCCTTGGTGAGACGAAAGAGAAGATCGCCCTCGTCGGTCTCGCCCCCTTCTATGCTGGCAACCCGGCTCCCAATGTGAGTCGCTTTTCACTTCCATACTTAAACTTATTTGTGCAATTTTCATTCTTGCTTTATCTGATATGCCGGCTTAGTATCTTAGGAGGACTCTGAGTGGTGGAAGACTGAGCCAGAAAACCCACTCCTCCTAAGGACCGGAACCAGGAGGAGATGGAGGAAGATGAAGATGAAGATCATGAGGTAGAACTTGATTCCCTTGGTCGTCTGTTTATTGAACTTGCTGACGCCGACTTGTCTCAGGATCAAGCCGAAACGAGCAGAGCCGGCGAAGTAGAGGTAAACATGTTTCCCTTTGACTCGGAAATGCCTAGCCGGAAGAGAACCCGACAGGTGGTCCGTAAGGTACCCTTCTCGCATCCAGAAGCTCATTTAGACAAACAATTTGCTTTGAAGAAAACACAGCACACTGAAGGGCAGAAGAGGAAGACCTGATCTACCTCTGGTGAGTTGTCGGATGGGTTATTGATGACCCACAAGTATAGGGGATCAATCATAGTCCTTTCGATAAGTAAGAGTGTTGAACCCAACGAGGAGCAGAAGGAAATGACAAGCGGTTTTCAGCAAGGTATTTTCTGCAAGCACTGAAATTATTGGTAACGAGTAGTTTGATAGCAAGATAATTTGTAACAAGTGACAAGTAGCAATAGTAACAAAGAGTGCAGCAAGGTGGCCCAATCCTTTTTGTAGCAAAGGACAAGCAGGAATGATCTCTTATAATAAGCAAAGCATTCTCGAGGACACATGGGAATTTCATCTAGTCACTTTCATCATGTTTGTTTGATTCGCGTTCGCTAATTTGATAATTTGATATGTGGGTGGACCAGTGCTTGGGTGCTGTTCTTACTAGAACAAGCCTCCCACTTATGATTACCCCCTCTCGCAAGCATCCGCAACTACGAAAGAAGAATTAAGATAACTCTAACCATAGCATTAAACATATGGATCCAAATCAGCCCCTTACGGAATAGCGCATAAACTAGGGTTTAAGCTTCTGTCACTCTAGCAACCCATCATCTAATTACTACTCCACAATGCATTCCCTTAGGCCCAAAGATGGTGAAGTGTCATGTAGTCGACGTTCACATGACACCACTAAGAGAATCAACAACATACATATCATCAAAACATCGAACGAATACCAAATTCACATGATTACTTATGACAAGACTTCTCCCATGTCATCAAGAACAAAAGTAACTACTCACAAACCATATTCATGTTCAAGATCAGAGGGGTATTGAATAGCATATTGGATCTGAACATATAATCTTCCACCAAATAAACCAACTAGCATCAACTATAAGATGTAATCAACACTACTAGCAACCCACGGGTACCAATCTGAGGTTTTGAGACAAAGATTGAATACAAGAGATGTAATAGGGTTTGAGATGAGATAGTGCTGGTGAAGATGTTGATGAAGATTGGTCCTCCCATGATGATAGGATCGTTGGTGATGTCGATGGCTCCGATTTCCCGCTCCCGGAGGGAAGTATCCCCGGCGAAATTGCTCCGCCGAAGAGCAAAAGTGTTCCTGCCCAAGTTCCGCCTCGAGACGGCGGCGCTCCATACCAAAAGACTTCTCCTTATTTTTTCTAGGGCAAATGGGCTTATATACCAGAAAATGGGCACCAGAGGCTGGCCAGGGGCCCCACAAGCCTCCAGGGCGCGCCTGGCGGGGGAGGGGGGGGGGTGGCGCGCCCTGGTGCCTCGTGGGCACCTGGGTGACCCCCTCTGGGACTTCTTTCTTCCAATATTTGTTATTTATTCCAAAATAAATCTCCGTGAAATTTCAGCTCATTTGGAGATGTGCAGAATAGGTATCTCTGACATAGCTTTTTCAGGTCCAGAATTCCAGCTGCCGGCAATCTCCCTCCTTGTGTAAATCTTGCATATTAAGAGAGAAAAGGCATTAGAATTGCTCCACAAAGTGTTATATTGATTAAAAACACTATAAATAACAGTAGTAAAACATGATGCAAAATGGATATATCAACTCCCCCAAGCTTAGACCTCGCTTGTCCTCAAGCGAAAGCCGATATCGATAATTATGTCCACATGTTTAGAGAGAGAGGTGTCGATAAAAACAAAATACGGACATAGTAGCATCATGATCATTATTATAAAAGCAATATTTATTATCATAAAACTTCTCATGAGCAAGTAACAATTCATCACAACAACGAAGTATAAGGCATAAACTTTCCTGAAAACTAACAAACTATGTTCTCAGTCAACAATGCAATTGCAATTCATCAAACTTTCAGGAAGGGTCTCATGTATGAGATTTTTAGCAAGTCCACATACTCAACCATCATATAGTCTTCTATGATTGCTAACACTCACAACATATATATGGAGCAAAAAGTTTCAGCCAGACACAAAGAAAGATAGGGGCTTATAATTTCGCCTCCCAACTTATTCACCTCAAGGGTGATGTCAACAATAATAACTCATGATCACTCATATCCAACTGGATATATGTGGCAAGATCTTTCCCCACCACATGATGCCTGCAAAAGAGAAAAATAAAAAGGAATAGAGGAGAACACTATTGACTCTTGCATAAAAAGTAAATACATAAAAGTAAAAGATAGGCCCTTCGCAGAGGGAAGCAGAGGTTGTCATGCGCTTTTTGTTGTTGGATGCACAAGCTCTTAATGCAAAGGAACGTCACTTTATATTGCCCCTTGTGATAGCAACCTTTATTATGCAGTCTGTCGCTTTTATTTCTTTACCATCACAAGTTCGTACAAAGCTTATTTTCCCTTACAATAAAAGTTCATACACATTTAGAGGCAATTTTTGTTGCTTTATGCACCGATGACAACTTACTTGAAGGATCTTATTAAATCCATAGGTAGATATAGTGGACTCTCACGACATGAAACTGGGTTTAAGGGTTTTGGATGCACAAGTAGTATCTCTACTTGGTGCGGATTTTTGGCTAGCAAAGATATTGGGCAAGCACCACATGTTGATGGATCTATGACAATATAGCTTCTATGTGAATATAAGCAAACATAATTCATTACATTGTCTTCCTTGTCCAACGTCAACAATTTGACATAAAATACTTAATGGGGGCTCACAATCATAAAAGATGTCCAAGATAGTGTATTTGCATGTGAATCTTCTCTTCCCTATTAATTTTTTCATGATTGCATCTTTGACTAATGCTATGCTTGTTAACTTCCAATAAATTTTACCACTTATACTTTTCCTTATGTAATGTCATTACTTTCCATAAGATTAGCATACGATCTTTTTCATTATTTTCATTGCTAGGATTGAAACATAAAAGTAAAGAAGCAAAAACTCAGACTACTCTTTATTATATAACTCTCAACTCAATTACATAGATAGATGGATCACGAAACTAGCACTCGAAAATAGATCATACTAAACTTTTATTCAACTAAATCATGAAATAACTAAGGATCAAACTAAAAATAGGTAAAGATAGCAAAAGTGATGGTGATACGATACCGGGGCACCTCCCCCAAGCTTTGGCACAAGCCAAGGGGAGTGCCCATACCCATGTACTCAAGTTTCCTTCTTCGGTGATGGTGGTGATGAAGTGGTGGGCTTGTCCTTCATGACATTAATTAGGATCTCCTTTAGGCTCTGGATTTCCCGGAGCACATGCTGTATCATCTCTGTATTCCTTTGGACTTCGGCCATAATATGCTTATTCTCTGGGCCCCAAGCATCCTTTCCTGCATCACTTTCATTTGGACGAGAGATGTCCCAATTGGAGGGTATGTGCCTACGAGGAGTATTTTCGACCCCATAATTGTGAACCAAATTATGAAAGTTGTTCCGATGTAACCTGTGTAAGGGCCTCCTAGGGGGAAGCCCTTCTTGTACCTCTGGACTCCCATGGCTTGTAATGCTTCTCACGACTTGATGAGGGTTTGGAATTGTGGAGATGCCAGCAAGGGTGCCCCTTTCGGAAGCCGGAGGGTAAACCTCGAGCGAATCTCCATCATCTTCTTCTATGGTAACCTCTCCTCCCCCCCTCCTGAGCTCCATTTGCAGCAACCAAGCGTCGTCTCCCATGTTGTTGGAGGAAGAAGAAGACATGGTGCCTGGCCTCGAAATCTGGCAGAAAACAGCACAAAACAAGAACAGAGGAGATTTCTGCGATACGGTGATCAAAACGTCCGGGAGTATATATAAAGAATTTTTATCTTGCAAAACAAGTAATCCATAAGAAAACGGAGTCGGGAAGGCTCACGAGGGGCCCACGAGCCACCATGGCACGCCTGGGGGGGGGGGTGGCGCGCCCTGGTGTCTCGTGTGCACCTCGTGGGTCCCCTCGGCAGTTTCTTATTTTTGTATTTTTTCTAATATTCCAAAACTGACAGAAAGTATTTTTATTGGATTTTTGGAGTCGGTTTACTTACCGTATCACGTACCTCTTCCTTTTCAGGGTTCTGGAGTGTTCTGGAAGGTCTCTCTTATGTATTCCTCCGGTGTAATTGTTTCAATAATATTAGTTTCAACATTAATGGGAGTACCTGAAATATAGTGCTTAATTCTTTGCCCATTCACCACTCTCGGATTAGTGCCTTTGGAGTTGTTTATTTTGATGGCTCCAGAGCGATAAACTTCTTCGATGATATATGGTCCTTCCCATTTAGAGAGAAGTTTCCAGCAAAGAATCTCAAACGAGAATTGTACAATAGAACTTGCTCACCCACTTTGAATTCCCGTTTTTGAATTCTTCTATCATGCCATCTTTAACTTTTTCTTTAAACAATTTGGCATTTTCATAAGCTTGGGTTCTCCATTCATCTAATGAGCTAATATCAAATAACCTCTTTTCACCGACAAGTTTAAAATCATAATTGAGTTCTTTAATTGCCCAGTATGCTTTATGTTCTAACTCAAGAGGTAAATGACATGCTTTAACATAAACCATTTTATAAGGAGACATACCCATAGGATTTTTATAAACAGTTCTATAAGCCCATAATGCATCGTCAAGTTTCTTAGACCAATTCTTTCTAGATCTGTTGACAGTTTTTTGCAAAATTAATTTTATTTCTCTATTGCTCAATTCTACTTGACCACTAGATTGAGGGTGATAGGGAGATGCAATTCTATGGTTGACATCATATTTAGCAAGCAGTTTATGGAATGCACCATGAATAAAATGTGAACCACCATCAGTCATTAAATATCTAGGGACTCCGAACCTAGGGAAAATAACTTCTTTAAGCATTTTAATAGATGTGTTATAATCAGCACTACTAGTTGGAATAGCTTCTACCCACTTAGTAACGTAATCAACAGCAACTAAAATATGAGTATACCCATTGGATTTAGGAAAAGGTCCCATATAATCAAATCCCCAAACATCAAATGGTTAGATAACAAGTGAATAATTCATAGGCATTTCCTAACGTCTACTGCTACTTGTAGCTTGCATTGGTGTTTTCCCCGAAGAGGAAGGGATCATGTAGCACAGTAGAGGTAAGTATTTCCCTCAGTTATGAAACCAAGGTTATCAATCCAGTAGGAGAACCATGCAACACCTCATTAGCAGTACCTGCACACAAACAACAAATCCTTGCACCCAACGCAAACGAGGGGTTGTCAATCCCTCGGCGGTCAATTGCAAGATTAAATTGTATGTGATAGATAGATAGATTGAAACAAAAATACAAAATAAAATAAATAAAAGAAAAGTGTAGCAAGGTATTTTTAGGGTTTTTAATATGTGATTTAGATAGACCCGGGGGGCATAGTTTTCACTAGAGGCTTCTCTCAAGAAAATAGCATACGGTGGGTAGACAAATTACTGTTGGGCAATTGATAGAAAAGCAAATAATCATGATGATATCCAAGGCAATGATCATGTATATAGGCATCACGTCCGAGACAAGTAGACCGACTCCTGCCTGCATCTACTACTATTACTCCACACATCGACCGCTATCCAGCATGCATCTAGTGTATTAAGTCCATAAAGAACGGAGTAACGCCTTAAGCAAGATGACATGATGTAGACAAAGTAAACTCACGCATGAATAAACCCCATCTTTTTACCCTTAATAGCAACGATACATACGTGTCATGTCCCTTTCTGTCACTGGGATTGAGCACCGCAAGATCGAACCCATTACAAAGCACCTCTTCCCGTGGCAAGATAAATCAATCTAGTTGGCCAAACCAAATCAATAGATCGGAGAAGAAATACGAAGCTATAATAATCATGCATAAAAGAGATCAGAGAAGACTCAAATAATAGTCATGGATAATCTGATCATAAACTCACAATTCATCGGATCCTAACAAACACACCGCAAAAAGTGATTACATCGGATAGAACTCCAAGAACATCAAGGAGAACATTGTATTGAAGATCAAAAAGAGAGAAGAAGCCATCTAGCTACTAACTATGGACCCGATGGTCTGTGGTAAACTACTCACACATCATCGGAAGGGCAGCAAGGTTGATGTAGAGCCCCTCCGTGATCGATTCCCCCTCCGGCGGAGTACCGGAAAAGGCCCCCAGATGCGATCTCTCGAGAACAGAAGCTTGCGGCAGTGGAAAAAGTATTTTGTGGACTCTCCTGTTGGTTTCCCAATTTTTGGGAATTTATAGTGGTGGAATTAGGTCAAAAGAGGCAGAGGTGGGCCCACGAGGCACCAGGGCGCGCCTGCCCTCCCCCCAGGCGCGCCCTGGTGGCTCGTGGCCACCTCTTGGGGCTTCTGGCCTTCTCCCGAAGCTTCTAGTGTTGGTTATGTCCAAAAAAAAATCTCCAAAAAGTTTCGTGGCATTTGGACTTCGTTTGGTATTGATATTCTGTAAAACCAAAAACAGGCAGAAAACAGCAACTGGGACTGGGCACTAAGTTAATAGGTTAGTCCCAAAAAATGATATATAATTGCGGTAAATGTATATAAAAACATCCAAGATTGATAATATAACAGCATGGAACAATCAAAAATTATAGATATGTTGGAGACGTATCATCTACCAACATTACCAATTCTTTGACATTCATCACAAGATAAGACAAACTTACGAGCATCCTTGAAAAGAGTAGGCCAATAAAAACCAGATTGTAATACCTTATGTGCAGTTTTGTCCCCCGCATGGTGTCCACCGTAAGCCTCGGAATGTCACTTCCATAGGATTTGTTCCTGTTCATGCTCAGGTATACAACGTCTAATAATACCATCTACTCCTTCTTTATAAAGATGTGGGTCATCCCAGAAGTAATGTCTTAAATCAAAGAAGAACTTTTTCTTTTGTTGGTATGTGAAACTAGGTGGTATAAATTTAGCAACACTATAATTAGCATAGTCTGCATACCAAGGAGTATAACGAGAAGAATTTATGACAACTAATTGTTCATCAGGAAAATCATCATTAATAGGAAGTGGGTCATCAAGAACATTTTCCATTCTAGACAAATTATCTGCTACGGGATTCTCAGCTCCCTTTCTATCAATAATATGCAAGTCAAATTCTTGTAGCAATTGAACCCACCTAATGAGTCTAGGTTTAGCATCTTTCTTTTCCATAAGATATTTAATAGCAGCATGATCGGTGTGAACAGTTACCTTAGAATGAACCATGTAAGATCTAAAATTATCACATGCAAACACAACTTCTAGAAATTCTTTCTCAGTAGTAGCATAATTTCTTTGGGCATTGTCTAGAGTTTTACTAGCATAATGGATAACATTTAATTTCTTATCAACTCTCTGTCCTAGAACAGCACCAACAACATAGTCACTAGCATCACACATAATTTCAAAAGGCAAGTTCCAATCAGGTGGTTGAACAATAGGTGCAGTGGTTAAGGCTTTCTTAAGTGTTTCGAAGGCTTCTACACAATCATCATCAAAAACAAATGGAACATCTTTTTGCAAGAGATTGGTAAGAGGTCTAGAAATTTTAGAGAAGTCTTTTATAAACCTTCTATAGAAACCAGCATGACCTAGGAAACTTCTTATGCCTTTAATATCTTTAGGACATGGCATTTTCTCAATAGCATCAACCTTAGCTTTATCAACTTCAATACCTCTTTCAGAAATTTTATGCCCCAAGACAATACCTTCATTCACCATAAAGTGGCACTTCTCCCAATTCAAGACAAGATTAGTTTGTTCACATCTCTGCAAAACTCGATCAAGGTTGCTTATGCAGTCATCAAAGGAAGTTCCGTAAATAGAAAAATCATCCATGAAAACCTCAACAATATTTTCACAAAAGTCAGAGAATATAGTAGTCATACATCTTTGAAAGGTAGCAGGTGCATTGCATAAAGCAAAAGGATACGTCTGTAAGCATAAGTTCTAAAAGGACAAGTAAAGGTGGTTTTCTCTTGGTCGGCTTGTGATACAAGTATTTGAGAAAAACCAGAATAACCATCTAGGAAACAAAAGTGTGTATGCTTAGACAATCTTTCTAACATTTGATCAATAAAAGGTAAGGGGTAATGATCTTTTCTAGTGGCTTTGTTTAATTTTCTAAAATCAATTACCATCCTATAACCAGTTACAATTCTTTGTGGAATGAGTTCATTTTTATCATTAGGAACAACGGTAATACCTCCTTTCTTAGGGACACAATGAATGAGACTTACCCATCTACTATCAGCTATGGGATAGATTATACCTGCTTCCAGAAGCTTTAATATTTCAGTTCTTACCACCTCCTTCATTTTAGGATTTAGTCGTTGTTGATGGTCGACAACTGGTTTAGCATCAGGCTCCATATTAATTTAGTGCTGACATAGAGTGGGACTAATGCCCTTAAGATCATCAAGAGTATATCCAATAGCAGCTCGGTGCTTCCTCGGAGTTTTCAGTAATCTCTTTTCTTCATGCTCTGAAAGGTTAGCACTAATAATAACAGTATATATCTTCTTTTCATCTAGATAAGCATATTTCAATGTATCAGGCAATTGCTTTAATTCAAATACAGGGTCACCCTTAGGTGGAGGAGGGCCTCCAATAGTTTCAACAGGCAAATTGTGTTTAAGGATAGTTGGTTGATCAAAGAACATCTTATCTATTTCATTTCTTTCATTCATATGCATATCATTTTCATGGTCTAGCAAATATTGTTCTAACGGATCAGTAGGAGGTACGGCAATAGAAGCAAGACCAATAATTTCATCTTTACTAGGCAATTCTTTATCATGAGGTTGTCTACGAAACTTGGAGAAATTAAACTCATGAGACATACCACCAAAATTAACACTAACAGTGTCTTTAGCGCAATCAATCTTGGCATTAACAGTGTTCAAGAAAGGTCTACCAAATATAATGGGACAAAAATTATCTTGTGGAGAACTGAGGACTAGAAAATCAGTAGGGTATTTTATTTTTCCACACAGGACTTCAACATCTCTAACGATCCTAAGCGGTGTAATGATATCTCTGTTTGCAAGCTTAATAGTAACATCAATGTCCTCTATTTCAATCGGTGCAATATCATTCATAATTTCTTGATATAAGGTAAACGGAATAGCACTCACACTAGCACCCAAATCACATAAGCCATGATAACAATGATCTCCTATTTTAACAGAGACAACAGGCATGCCTACTACGGGTCTGTTTTTATCTTTAGGGTCTGGTTTAGCAACTCAAGCTGCTTCGTCACAGAAGTAAATAACATGCCCATCTATATTATCGACCAAGAGATCTTTAACCATAGCAACATTAGGTTTAACTTTAATTTGTTCAGAGGGTCTAGGTGCTCTAATATTACTTTTGTTAACCACAGTTGAAACTTTAGCATGTTCCTTAATCCTAATAGGAAAAGGTGGTTTCTCAATATAAGCAGTAGGCACAACTGGATCAACATGGTAAACAATTGTTTCTTCTTTAGCACTAACGGGTTCCTCAATCTTTTCTTTAACAGGGGGATGATATTTAAACCACTTCTCCTTAGGAAGATCAACATGAGTAGCAAATGATTCACAAAAGGAAGCTACTATCTCACAGTCAAGTCCATATTTAGTGCTAAACTTATGAAAAGCATCGGTAGCCATAAAGGATTTAACACAATCGAACTCAAGTATTTTACCTGACTCATTACCTTTGTCGAGTTCCCAATCTTTAGAGTTGCATTTAATTCTTTCCAGAAGATCCCATCTGAATTCAATAGTTTTCTTCATAAAGGAGCCAATCGAAGAAGAATCGAGCATGGTTTGATCATCATGAGAAAGCCGAGCATAAAAATTCTGTAAGATAATTTCTCTTGAGAGCTCATGATTGGGGCATGTGTACATCATGTACTTAAGCCTCCCACAAGCTTGAGCAATGCTTTCTCCTTCACAAGGCCAAAAATTCCAAATCCCATTTCTGGTGGAATTCCGATCACGATGAACCAAATGCATAGGATAAAATTTCGATCACGATGAACCAAATGCATAGGATTAAATTTCTGGTGGAATTCCAATTTCAATCGGTTCCAGTCCCATGTATCAGTATCATCACATAGCCTATACCATGTCAATGCCTTTCCCTCCAAAGATAAAGGGAATACTTTCTTCTTAACTCCATCTCCGGATAAACCTGCAAGCTTAAACAATCCACAAATTTCATCCACATAGATTAAGTGCATATCAGGATGTACCATTCCATCTCCTGCATACGGATTAGCCAGCAGTTTCTCTATCATACCCGAAGGAATCTCATAATAAATATTTTCTGTAGGTGCAGTAGGTTGAGGAGCAACACTTGGTGCTTCCGGTTGAGGTGAAGGTACCCCGAACAAACCCCTCAAAGGATTACTTTCCATAGTGACAAGTGACAGAAAATTTCAGCACGTTATATAAATGTTTCCTTACCAAATTCCACTCACCAAAGGCGCTTCACTCCCCGGCAACGGCGCCAGAAAAGAGTCTTGATGACCCACAAGTATAGGGGATCAATCGTAGTCCTTTCGATAAGTAAGAGTGTCAAACCCAACGAGGAGCAGAAGGAAATGACAAGCGGTTTTCAGCAAGGTATTTTCTGCAAGCACTGAAATTATCGGTAACGATTAGTTTGATAGCAAGATAATTTGTAACAAGTGACAAGTAGCAATAGTAACAAAGAATGCAGCAAGGTGGCCCAATCCTTTTTGTTGCAAAGGACAAGCCGGAACGATCTCTTATAATAAGCAAAGCGTTCTCGAGGACACATGAGAATTTCATCTAGTCACTTTCATCATGTTTGTTTGATTCGCGTTCGCTACTTTGATAATTTGATATGTGGGTGGACCGGTGCTTGGGTGCTGTTCTTACTTGAACAAGCCTCCCACTTATGATTACCCCCTCTCGCAAGCATCCGCAACTATGAAAGAAGAATTAAGATAACTCTAACCATAGCATTAAACATATGGATCCAAATCAGCCCCTTACGGAATAGCGCATAAACTAGGGTTTAAGCTTCTGTCACTCTAGCAACCCATCATCTAATTACTACTCCACAATGCATTCCCTTAGGCCCAAAGATGGTGAAGTGTCATGTAGTCAACGTTCACATGACACCACTAAGAGAATCAACAACATACATATCATCAAAACATCGAACGAATACCAAATTCACATGCTTACTTATGACAAGACTTCTCCCATGTCCTCAAGAACAAAAGTAACTACTCACAAACCATGTTCATGTTCATGATCAGAGGGGTATTGAATAGCATATTGGATCTGAACATATAATCTTCCACCAAATAAACCAACTAGCATCAACTACAAGATGTAATCAACACTACTAGCAACCGACAGGTACCAATCTGAGGTTTTGAGACAACGATTGAATACAAGAGATGAACTAGGGTCTGAGATGAGATGGTGCTGGTGAAGATGTTGATGAAGATTGGTCCTCCCATGATGAGAGGATCGTTGGTGATGTCGATGGCTCCGATTTCCCCCTCCCGGAGGGAAGTATTCCCGGCGGAATCGCTCCGCCGGAGAACAAAAGTGCTCCTGCCCAAGTTCCGCCTCGAGACGGCGGTGCTCCATCCCAAAAGTCTTCTCCTTATTTTTTCTAGGGAAAATGGGCTTATATACCAGAAAATGGGCACCGTAGGCTGGCCAGGGGCCCCACAAATCACCAGGCGCGCCTGGGGGGGGGGGTGGCGCGCCCTGGTGCCTCGTGGGCACCTGGGTGGCCCCCCTCTGGTACTTCTCTCTTCCAATATTTTTTATTTATTCCAAAATAAATCTCCGTGAAATTTCAGCTCATTTGGAGATGTGCAGAATAGGTATCTCTGACATAGCTTTTTCAGGTCCAGAATTCCAGCTGCCGGCAATCTCCCTCCTTGTGTAAATCTTGCGTATTAAGAGAGAAAAGGCATTAGAATTGCTCCCGAAAGTGTTATATTGATTAAAAACACTATAAATAACAGTAGTAAAACATGATGCAAAATGGACGTATCAGTTATCATATGAAAGATCTCCTCGCCGAGCTCGTGTTGAAGTACCAATGAGCCCTACACCCAGTCGCCCGCAAGCCAGCTTGTTCAAACAACCACTGACGCGCTCTGCTCGGCATATCAGACTTCTCCTTTGTCTGACGAATCCAGCGTCACCCAGGTGCCGGCTTACAACATCAACAAGGGGTAAGATTGTGTGCTGAGGGACTTTGTCAATTGTCAACATGTTCTGTTCATTTACTAATCATTGTATCTTTGCTATTTCAGTGCCAAAGCCTTTACGAAGAAGAAGAAGGCAGGCGGGTCCTCTGCCACCATGACCAACACTGAGGGGGAAATCCTTCTCATGATGTAATCATGGACAACCCGGACGTCCAGAACGACCCGGCTGGCGACGAAGAGCTGCCTCTACAGGAGAAAATAGCAAGCCCTGTCCGTGCTCCGACTCCTCCCCCCATTGAAGAGAAGGAAGAAGAAACTCCAACACCAGAACAGCCGGCTATAACAGCTCAAGATGATGTGACCATCACTGGTGAAGCCCATAGTACACCTCCAGAGACCTCGACTGCCTTAGCTAAAATCATAGCAATAGGAGAGTCGCCAATAAAAGATAAGGGGAAAGCCAGTCTTCATTTTTGGTCTTTTGAAGATCAAGATGTGGATTCCTTGCATCAAAGTTTTCTGACCCGGCTGTTTGAGAGCCGGGATATGGAAGCAGCTATGATAAATAGCTTGCAGAGAAAATATGAGGTATGTCTTGTTGCTCCCTCATTTACTTATGTATATGTATGTAGCCTCCAAATCTGAAGTAAAGAAGAATAATGATTTGCTTGAGATTTGCCGCAATTTGAACTCTGAACAAATCTGGGTTGATAACATTAACTGCAGTCAACTGTATCCCGCAAGCGCCAGGTCACTATGTAATAGTGGGCTGGGGCTTCCATGTTTGAACTGTAATTGGAGCAAGTGGTAGCCCCCAATGGCAGGCCCATCAATTAGTGATGGGCCGGGTCTGCAAGAATTTTAGCTCAAATGCTAATGCATTAGCCCCCAAGTGTTGTGTTGCATGCTTGCAGCATCACGGGACTTTACTTTGTATTTTGAATTTGCACAATGTATCCCCCAAGTGCCGGGTCAGCCGCCTGCGGCGACTTGGGAGGTGGGTGACGTGACATGCCCCATCTCCCTTCGTAGCGGATCATTGCAGCAGGGGATAAAACAAAGACTACTTTGGCTGCATCCACGGGGACCTTTTTTCCCTTAATCACCATTTGATAACCGGAGTGGGGTGATGTCTACTACACAACTTTATTCTTGTAGACTCCGTTGGCCCTCCAAGCGCAGAGTTTTGTAGGACATCAGAAAATTTCCCTCAAGTGGATGACCTAAGGTTTATTAATCCATGGGCGGTGTAGGATGAAGATGGTCTCTCTCAAACAACCCTGCAATCAAAATACAAAGAGTCTCTTGTGTCCCCAACACACCCAATACAATGGTAAATTGTATAGGTGCACTAGTTCGGCAAAGAGATGGTGATACAAGTGTAGTATAGATAGTAGATATAGGTTTTTGTAATCGGAAATAATAAAAACAGCAAGGTAACAAGTAGCAAACAACGAGCAAAATGATATATCAATGCTTAGAAACAAGGCCTAGGGTTCATACTTTCACTAGTGCAATCTCTCAACAGTGCTAACATAATTGAATCATATAACCATCCCTCAACGTGCGACAAAGAATCACTCCAAAGTTCCTATCAATAGCGGAGAACATAAGATGAAATTGTTGTAGGTAACAAAACCACCTCAAAGTTATCTTTCCGATCAATCTATTGAGCCATCCCTATAAGTGTCACCAACAGCCCTAGTGATCGTACTAAAATAACACCATATGATACGCATCAATCAACTCTAATGTAACCTAGATACTCCAATGTCACCACAAGTATCCGCGAGTTAATTATTCGATATGCATCAAACAATTTCAGATTCATAATATCCAATCCAACAGAACGAACTTCAAAGATTACCCCAAAGTTTCTATCGGAGAAAGTAGGATGAAAACGTGTATCAACCTATGTGCCTAGATTACCCCAATGTCACCTCGAGAATCCACAAGTTGATTACCAAAACATATATCATGTGACTCATTGGAATACCCCATTGTCACCACGGGTATCCACATGCAAGACATACATCAAGTGATCTCAAATCCAAATATTCAATCCGATAATAATGAAACCTCAAAGGGCAAGACTCAATTCATCACAACAAAGATAGAGAGGAAAGACACCATATGATCCAACTATATTAACAAAGCTCATGGTACATCAAGATCGTGCCAAATCAAGATCACGAGAGAGAGATCAAACACATAGCTACTGGTACATACCCTCAGCACCGGGGGTGAATAATACGTCTCCAACGTATCTATAATTTTTGATTGTTCCATGCTATTATAGTATCAATCTTGGATGTTTTTATATGCAATTATATATATCATTTTTTGGGACTAACCTATTAACCTAGTGCCCAGTGCCAGTTGCTGTTTTCTGCTTGTTTTTGGCTTTTCAGAGAAACAATACCAAATGAAGTCCAAATGCCATGAAACTTTTTGGAGATTTTTTTTTGGACAAAAGAAACCTTGGAAGCTTCGGGAGGAGGCCAGAAGCCTCATGGAGGCTTCATAAGGCAACAGGGCGCCGTGTTGCCTTGTGGGGCCCACGTGACTCCGTTTGACCTAATTCCACTTCTATAAATTCACAAATATTGGGAAACCATCAGAGAGCCAGAAGAGAAAACCTTTCTGCTGCCGCAAGCCTTTGTTCTTCCGCGATCCCATCTGGAGGCCTTTTCCGGTACTCTGCCGGAGGGGGAATCGATCACGGAGGGCTTCTACATCCTTGCTGCCCTTCCGATGATGTGTGAGTAGTTTACCACAGACCTACGGGTCCATAGCTAGTAGCTAGACGGCTTCTTCTCTCTCTTTGATCTTCAATACAATGTTCTCCTCGATGTTCTTGGAGTTCTATCCGATGTAATCTTCTTTTGCGGTGTGTTTGTTGGGATCCGATGAATTGTGAGTTTATGATCAGATTATTCATGAGAAATATTTGAGTCTTCTCTGAACTCTTTTATGCATGATTATTATAGCTTTGTATTTCTCTCCGATCTATCGATTTGGTTTGGCCAACTAGATTGATTTATCTTGCAATGGGAGAGGTGCTTTGTGATGGGTTCAATCTTGCGGTGCTCAATCCCAGTGACAGAAGGGGACATGACACGTATTTGTATTGTTGCCATTAAGGATAAAAAGATGGGGTTTATTCATATTGCTTGAATTTGCTTCTCTACATCATGTCATCTTGCTTATGGCGTTACTCTGTTTTTATTAACTTAATACTCTAGATGCATGCTGGATAGCGGTCGATGAGTGGGGTAATAGTAGTAGATGCAGGCAGGAGTCGTTCTACTTGTCTCAGACATGATGCCTATATACATGATCATTGCCATGAATCCGTCATAATTATTTGCTTTTTTTATCAATTGCCCAACAGTAATTTGTTTACCCACCGTATGTTTCTATGCTCGAGAGAGAAGCCTCTAGTGAAAACTATGGCCCCCGGGTCTATCTTTATCATATAAAAAACCTAAAAATACCCTCTTGCAATTTATTTACTTTTATTTTAATTAGTGTTTTAGTTTAACTATTTACCTCGATTAGATTTAATCCTTGCAAATAACCGCTAAGAGGATTGACAACCCTCTTATTTGCGTTGGGTGCAAGTGTTTGCTCTTGTGTGTGCAGGTGCGCTTAATGGAATTTTGCTTGGTTCTCCTACTGGATTGATAACCTTGGTTCTTAACTGAGGGAAATACTTATCTATACTGTACTGCATCATCCTCTCCTCTTCGAGGAAATACCAACGCAGACTACAAGTAGCAGGAAGAATTTCTGGCGCCGTTGCCGGGGAGACATCATCAAAATTACCAAGTACCTTCGCACAAACTATCAATCACTTTCATTTATTTTATTTGCCTTTTTATTTGCATTTGCTTCTCGTTTTCATCTTCCCCACTTCTAAAACAATTTCACAAAAAAATATACAAAAATATTTTGTGTGCTATCTTTGCTTGTGTTGCCATGTGCCTTCTATTTGCTTGCATCTTCGCTTGCTAAAAATCTATTGATATGGATCCTCATCCACTAGCTAATATTTTCAAAAGATCCAATTATGATGAACAAATTGCTAGTGAGTTGAATGCACTTGATTATCTCTATGAAGTTTTGCTTGAAAATCATGAATTTGAAAATTGTGATGAAGTGCTAAAAGAAGAAGTTTATAAAGTGATTCATGATAGCTCCTTGAATGAAAAGCATGATAGCAATGATGTTATTATAAATTCTATTAATTTCAATTGTTCTAATTATATGCAAAACCACAAGCTTGGGGATGATAATTTTGTTATGTTCATTACTTATTGTAATGATCATGATTGGGGTGATGCTTCTTATGATCTTGAAAATTTATTTAAGCCTCATGATGAATATGATATTGATAATAATGATTGCAATAATATTGAAAGTGGGTTTGTAAGAGTGTCAACTTTAAGTAAAAAGAATCCCACATATTCGGAGAGTGTTCAATCTTATGAAATTTTTGATGAAAGTGGGTTTGGAGAGGTCATGACTTTAGTTGATGTTAATCCCACTATCTTGGAAGATTATAAAAAAATTATGCATGTGGATCATAGAGAGAATATTTTTTGTGATAGCTATATTGTTGAGTTTGATTATGATCCTACATGTAATTATTATGAGAGAGGAAAATATGGTTGTAGAAATCTTCATGTTACTAAATTGCCTCTCGTTATGTTAATGCTTCATTCTTCCTATTTGCATATGCTAGATATTGCTTGTCTTGATAATTTTTTTGCTTATATAATGCCTATGCATAGGAAGTATGTTAGACTTAAATGTGTTTGTCACATGTTTTATGATGCTTTTTTTGTGCTTCAATTATTATCTTTCATGAGAGCATCATTGAAATCTCAAGCCTATCTTAATGGCTATAAAGAAAGAGCTTGTTGGGAGACAACCCAATACTTTATGTTTTTGAGTGTTTGCATAATTATAGCTTCTGTTATGATTGTGTTTTTATGTTTTAATTAGAGTTTGTGCCAAGTAATTCCTTTGGGATGATTTGGAAGATAGTATAATTGATGCTGTTTGGAAAACAGAAAGTTTTGCGTCCAGTGCTGGAATTTATTTTCTGTACTGGAACGTTAGAAAAATCTGAAATTTTTACACAGTATTGGTATATGAATTTCCCACGTTTTCCTAAATTTTCAGAATTTTTGGAGTTTCAGCATTATATCTTTTAAATAGATCTTTATAGACTGTTCTGTTTTAGACAGATTCTGTTTTTGTTGCATAATTTGCTTATTTTGATGAATCTATGGATCGTATCGGGGGGTATGAGTCATGGAGAAGTTGGAGTACAGTAGCATTATGCCAATATTAAATATGAATCAATTTACTACAGTACCTAAAGTTAAAATTTGTTTGTTATACTAACGGATCTCACGAGGTTTCTGTTGAGTTTTGTGTGCTGAAGTTTTGAAGTTTTGGGTGAGACTACGATGGATAAAGGAATAAGGAGCGGCAAGAGCCTAAGCTTGGGGATGCCCAAGGCACCCCAAGGTAATATTCAAGGAAGACTCAAGCATCTAAGCTTGGGGATGCCCCAGAAGGCATCCCCTCTTTCGTCTACAATCTATCGGTAACTCACTTGGAGCTATATTTTTATTCATCACATGATATGTGTTTTACTTGGAGCGTCTTGTGATATAGTTTGTTTGCTTTTTAGTTTGTCACAATCATCTTTGCTGAACACACCTTTTTGAGAGGGACACACATTATTCGTGATTTGTTAGAATACTCTACGTGCTTCACTTATATCTTTTGAGCTAGGCAGTTGCTCTAGTGCTTCACTTATATCTTTTAGAGCACGGTGGTGGTTATATTTTAAAGAAATAGTTGACTCTCATGCTTCACTTATATCTTTTTGAGAGTCTCATGATAGCAATGGTAATATGCACGGGTTATGAATTTGGTCCTGATATGATAGGTATTCAAGAGGGATATAATAAAAACTTTCATGTAGATCACTGAATATGATAAATTTGATTCCTTGCAATAGTTTTGCGATATTAAGATGGTAATATGGGGGAGGTATTAATAGATAATTGTTGTTTAGTAAGAATAATTGTGTTAAGGTTTGTGATTCCCGAAGCATGCACGTATGATCTGTCGTTATGCTAAGAAGTTAGAGCATGATTTATTATTGATTGTCTACCTTATGAGTGGCGGTCGGGGACGAGCGATGGACCTTGTCCTACCAATCTATCCCACTAGGGGCATGCATAGTAGTACTTTGCTTCGAGGGCTAATAAACTTTCGCAATAAGTATGTGAGTTCTTTATGACTAATGTGAGTCCATGGATTATACGCACTCTCACCCTTCCGCAATTTTCTAGCCTCTTCGGTACCATGCATTGCCCTTTCTCACATCGAGAGTTGGTGCAAACTTCGCCGGTGCATCCAAACCCCGCGATATGATACACTCTATCACACATAAGCCTCCTTATATCTTCCTCAAAACAGCCACCATACCTACCTATCATGGCATTTCCATAGCCATTCCGATATATATTGCCATGCAACTTCCACCGTTCCGTTTTTTATGACATACATCATCATTGTCATATTGCTTTGCATGATCATATAGCTGACATAGTATTTGTGGCTCAGCCACCGTTCATCATTGCTATGCATGTTATGCTAGCATCATTGCACATCGTGGTACACTGCCAAAGGCATTCATATAGAGTCATATTTTGTTCTAGTATCGAGTTGTAAATGTTGAGTTGTAAGTAAATAGAGGTGTGATGATCATCGTTATTAGAGCATTGTCCCAGTGAGGTAAAAATGATGGAGACTAATGAGTCCTCGAAAAAGTGGGGATGAGGTCCATGAGATCGTTCTAAAAAAAAGAGAAAAACGAGAGGGCGAAAAAGAGCCATAAAAAATGAGAGAAAAAGAGAGAAGGGGCAATGTTAATATCCTTTTCCACACTTGTGCTTCAGAGTAACACCATGTTTTTCTTATAGAGAGTCTCCTATTTTGTCACTTTCATATACTAGTGGGAATTTTTCATTATAGAACTTGGCTTGTATATTCCAATGACGGGCTTCCTCAAATGCCCGAGGTCTTCATGAGTAAGCAAGTTGGATGCACACCCACTTAGTTTTCATGTTGAGCTTTCATACACTTATAGCTCTTAGTGCATCCGTTGCATGGCAATCCCTACTCCTCACATTGACATCAATTGATGGGCATCTCCATAGCCCGTTGATTAGCCTCGTTGATGTGAGACTTTCTCCATTTTTTTTGACTTCTCCTATTTATCTCTATCACCATACTCTATTCCACCCATAGTGCTATATCCATGGCTTGCGCTCATGTATTGAGTGGGAGTTGAAAAAGCTGAAGCGCGTTAAAAAGTATGAACCAATTGCTCGGCTTGTCATCGGGGTAGTGCATGATAAATACTTTGTGTGAAGAAGATGGAGCATGACAGAATTATATGATTTTGTAGGGATAACGTTCTTTAGCATTTTTATTTTGAAAGACATGATTGTTTATTCGTATGCCTGAGCATTGATGTCTTTATATCAAATTATAGACTATTCCTTTGAATCATTTGGATCTTATTATTCATACCATAAGAGAAAGATTACATGATGAAACATGATAGGTAGCATTCCACATCAAAAATTCTGTTTTTATCATTTACCTACTCGAGGACGAGCAGAATTAAGCTTGGGGATGCTTGATACGCCTCCACTGTATCTATAATTTTTGATTGTTCCATGCTACTATAGTATCAATCTTGGATGTTTTTATATGCAATTACGTATCATTTTTTGGGACTAACCTATTAACCTAGTGCCCAGTGCCAGTTGCTGTTTTCTGCTTGTTTTTGACTTTTCAGAGAAACAGTACCAAATGAAGTCCAAATGCCACGAAACTTTTTGGAGATTTTTTTCTGGACAAAAGAAACCTTGGAAGCTTCGGGAGGAGGCCAGAAGCCTCACGGAGGCTTCACAAGGCAACAGGGCGCGCCCCAGGCGGGAGGGGGGGCGCCGTGCTGCCTTGTGGGGCCCAAGTGACTCCGTTTGACCTAATTCCACTTCTATAAATTCACAAATATTGGGAAACCATCAGAGAGCCAGAAGAGAAAACCTTTCCGCCGCCTCAAGCCTCTGTTCTTCCGCAATCCCATCTAGAGGCCTTTTCTGGTACTCTGCCGGAGGGGGAATCGATCACGGAGGGCTTCTACATCAACCTTGCTGCCCTTCCGATGATGTGTGAGTAGTTTAGCACAAACCTATGAGTCCATAGCTAGTAGCTAGATGGCTTCTTCTCTCTCTTTGATCTTCAATACAATGTTCTTCTCGATGTTCTTGGAGTTCTATCCGATGTAATCTTCTTTTTCGGTGTGTTTGTTGGGATCCGATGAATTGTGAGTTTATGATCAGATTATTCATGAGAAATATTTGAGTCTTCTCTGAACTCTTTTATGCATGATTGTTATAGCTTTATATTTCTCTCTGATCTATCGATTTGGTTTGGCCTACTAGATTGATTTATCTTGCAATGGGAGAGGTGCTTTGTGATGGGTTCAATCTTGCGGTGCTCAATCCCAGTGACAGAAGGGGACATGACACGTATTTGTATTGTTGCCATTAAGGATAAAAAGATGGGGTTTATCCATAGCTTGAATTTGCTTCTCGACATCATGTCATCTTGCTTAAGGCGTTACTCTGTTTTTATTAACTTAATACTCTAGATGCATGCTGGATAGCGGTCGATGAATGGAGTAATAGTAGTAGATGCAGGCAGGAGTCGGTCTACTTGTCTCTAACGTGATGCCTATATACATGATCATTGCCATGAATCCGTCATAATTATTTGCTTTTCTCTAATTTGTTTACCCACCGTATGTTCCTGTGCTCGAGAGAGAAGCCTCTAGTGAAAACTATGGCTCTCGGGTCTATCTTTATCATATAAAAAACCTAAAAATACCTTGCTGCAATTTATTTACTTTTATTTTAATTAGTGTTTTAGTTTATCTATTACATCGATAAGATTTAATCCTTGCAAATAACCGCTAAGAGGATTGACAACCCTCTTATTTGCGTTGGGTGCAAGTGTTCGCTCTTGTGTGTGCAGGTGCGCTTAACGGAATTTTGCTTGGTTCTCCTACTGGATTGATAACCTTGGTTCTTAACTGAGGGAAATACTTATCTCTACTGTACTGCATCATCCTCTTCTCTTTGGGGAAATACCAACGCAGACTACAAGTAGCAGTGAACTACTCCCTCCTCGTCATGGAGGCAGCAGGGATGATGAAGATGGCCTCCGGTGATGACTTCCCCCCTCTGGCAGGGTGCCGGAACAGGGCTCCGGATGAGATCGCTTCGGAACAGAGGCTTTCGGTGGCGAAAAAACTCATCTAGGTTAACTTTCGGGGGTTTCCCAGTTTATAAGAATTTTCAGCGTTGGATTCACGTCAGGGGGGTTCCCGAGGGTCCCACAAGCTTAGGTGGTGCGCCCTGGGGGGCGCGCTAGGTGAGCTTGTGGCCCCCCTGGACACCTTCTGGCTCCCTCCCGAAGCTTCCCGAGTCTCTTATTTTCCATAAAAAAAACACTGTAAATTTTTGTGGCATTTGGAGTTCGCTTGGTATGGATATTCTGGAAAACCAAAAACATGCAGAAAACAGCAATTGGCACTGGGTGATACGTCTCCATTGTACCTATAATTTTTGATTGTTTCATGCCAATATTTTACAACTTTTATATACTTTTGGCAACATTTTATATGATTTTCTTGGACTAACATACTGATCCAGTGCCCAGTGCCAGTTCCTGTTTGTTGCATGTTTTTTGTTTCGCAGAAAATCCATATCAAACGAAGTCCAAACGCGATAAAAATTTACGGAGATTTATTTTGGAATATATGTTATTTTTGGGAAAAAGAATCAACGCGAGACGATGTCTGAGGACACGGCAAGCTTGGAGGGCGCGGGCCCCCCTGGGCGCGCCTAGGGGGCTTGTGGCTCCCCTGTAAGGCGGTTGGGGCCCTTCTTCTACCGCAAGAAAGATAATATCCGGAAGAAAATCCCCTCAAAATTTCAGCCCAATCGGAGTTACGGATCTCCGGAAATTTAAGAAACGGTTTTTGGCCAGAAAACAGGAGCGCGAAACAGAAGAGAACAGAGAGAGAGATCCAATCTCGGAGGAGTTCCTCCCCTCCGGGAGCCATGGCAGCCATGGACTAGAGGGGGAACTCTCCTCCCATCTAGGGGGGAGGCCAAGGAAGAATAATAAGGAGGGGGGCTCTCTCCCCCTCTCTCCTTGTGGCGCCGAAACGCCGCCGGGGCAATCATCGTGACGGCGATCTACACCAACAACTTCGCCGACGTCAACACGAACTCTCTCCCCCTCTATGCAGCGGTGTAACACCTCTTCTCCCTGCTGTAATCTCTACTTAAACATGGTGCTTAACGCTCTATATTATTATCCACTGATATGTGGCAATCCTATGATGTTTGAGTAGATTCGTTTTGTCCTATGGGTTGATTGATGATCGTGATTGGTTTGAGTTGTATGTTTTATTTTGTGCTATCCTATGGTGCCCTCCGTGTCACGCAAGCGTGAGAGATTCCCGTTGTAGGGTTTGCAATACATTCATAATTCGCTTATAGTGGGTTGTGTGAGTGACTGAAACACAAACCCGAGTAAGGGGGTTGTTGCGTATGGGAGTAAAGAGGACTTGTTACTTAATGCTATGGTTGGGTTTTACCTTAATGATCTTTGGTAGTTGCGGATGCTTGCTAGAGTTCCAATCATAAGTGCATATGATCCAAGTACGGAAAGTATGTTAGCTCATGCCTCCCCCTCATATAAAATTGCAATAATGATTACCGGTCTAGTTATCTTGCCTAGGGACAAATCCTTTTCTTGTTTTACAAAAAGCTTTATACTAAACAACTAATTTTTATTATCTTGCAAATTACTCATAGTTTTATTCTCGCTAAGTACTCCTAGTTTTATTCTTGCGAAGTAGTTCTAGCATTACACCTACAAAGTACTTCTAGTTTCATACTTGTTCTAGGTAAAGCAAACGTTAAGTGTGCGTAGAGTTGTATCGGTGGTCGATAGAACTTGAAGGGAATATTGATTCTACCTTTAGCTCCTCATTGGGTTTGACACTCTTATTTATCGAGAAAGGCTACAACTGATCCCCTATACTTGTGGGTTATCAAGACCTTTTTCTAGCGCCGTTGCCGGGGAGCAATAGCGTGGGGTTGATATTCTCATGTGTGCTTGTTTGCTTTATCACTAAGTAGTTTTTATTTTCTGTTCCACTAAGTAGTTTTTATTTTCTGTTCTAAGTTGTTCTCTATCTTTAGTTATGGATATGGAACACGAAATACCAAAAAAAATAGTTGTACTTGCTACTCATGGAGATGGGGGACCTCCTAAAACCCTTGATGCTGGTTATGTGGAAAACATTAATTACTACTTTGATAATCTTGATAAATCTCCATTCAACTTGATAATGGGATATACTTTGGATCAATGGGAATACTTTAGGGATTATCGCTTGTCTCAAAAAGGGAAATTCTTATGGGATCAAATTGATTATTTGCATTGGTATGCTCGGAATTTATGCTTAAGATATGATTATACTTGTTGCTCTAAGATGAAGGCCCCACACCTTCCCTTTTCATGTAAATTTAATGATAATGAAACCTTGGCTTCTTATGCTAATGGTGTATATGATTACTATGATGTGGAACAAATAGAAGAATTTGTTGCTTTTAAGGGTGCTTATGAAATTGAATCTTTGTTTGAAAAGTATGAAAACTATGATGATGTTGTTTACAGATCTGAAAATTATGCTATACTAAAATATTGCTATGAGAATTATGAATATAATGCCTATATTGATGAATTTATTGAGAAAGTCTCCGCTGTCCAAGAAGCGACTAATATTTTGCAGGAATCTATGGAAGAAGAAATTGCTGAAACTGTGAGCTCATTAGATGAAAAAGATGACGAGGAGAGCGAAGAACAAAGGGAGGAAGAGCGGATTAGCTACCCGTGCCCACCTTCTAATGAGAGTAACTCTTCAACTCATACATTGTTTAATTTCCCTTCGTGCTTACCGAAGGATGAATGCTATGATCCCTTGGATTTGTTTGAAATATCCCTTTTTGATGAAATTGATGCTTGCTATGCTTGTGGCCATGATGCCAATTTGAATGATGCTTATGGAGATGAACTTGCTATAGTTCCTTATGTTAAACATGAATTTTTTGCTATTGCACCTACACATGATAGTCCTATTATCTTTTTGAATTCTCCCAACTACACTATATCGGAGAAGTTTGGGCTTATTAAGGATTACATTGATGGGTTGCGTGTTACTACTACACATGATGATTTTGATGAATATGATATGCATGTGCTTGCTGCTCCTACTTGCAATTATTATGAGAGAGGAACTACATCTCCACCTCTCTATGTTTCCAATACGATAAAATTGCAAGAAACTACTTATCCTATGCATTGGCCTTTACTTGATGTGCATGAATTGTTCTTTTATGACATGCCGATGCATAGGAAGTTCGTCATTGCATGAAATATGTTGCTTTGTGCTCACTACTAAATTATAAATCATTGTTAATTAAAATTGGCTTTGATATACCTTGGGATCCGGGTGGATCAATTACTTGAGCACTGTATGCCTAGCTTAATGGCTTTAAAGAAAGCGCTGTCTGGGAGACAACCCGGAAGTTTTAGAGAGTCATTTATTTCTGTTGTGTTCTTTAAAAAAATTTAAAAACAAAAAAATATAGAGGGGAACCTAAAAACTTTTTCAAAAAGAGAAGCGATTGGAAGGTTATGCATTGGAGAAGTGAGGGTCGACCTTGAACACTTGTGTTCATGCTCATGGAAACAATGTAGAATTTTTCATGGAAGTTTCTCGCAAAAATAATTATCCCCTTGTACAAATCCATTGTATTATAAAAATAAGGTGCCAAGATTTAGCTTTAGGATGTTTAAATTGCTTGTTTGGTGTGTGCTGTGAAAAAACAGAAACTTTTGCTGTAGTGCTTGAATTTTGATATTTTACTGGAACGTGAAAAAATTCTAAATTTTTTACACAGTACTTCTATGCAAATTGTTTATTTTGTGTTAATTTTTCAGAATTTTTGCAGTTACATAAGTATATGTTTCATTTGCATCTTTACAGACTGTCCTGTTTTCACAGATTGCTGTTATAGTTTCTTTATTTGCGTATGTTTGAAATCTTGTTGAGCCCCATTGACTTGGGAGCCATAGAATTGTGATAGCATACAGTGGGTAATGTTTTATTATAATTATACAATAATGTTACAGCAGGACATGATGGGATTTGATGTTATATGTACTAACCCTCTAATAAAAAGTTCGGTTAAGTTTTGTGTGGATGAAGTGTTCGAAGATCGAGGAGGTATCGATATGAGGAGAATAAGGAGAGGCAAGAGCTCAAGCTTGGGGATGCCCAAGGCACCCCAAGTAAATATTCAAGGAGACTCAAGCATCTAAGCTTGGGGATGCCCCGGAAGGCATCCCATCTTTCTTCAACAATTATCGGTATGTTTTGGTTTTTGTTTCGTTCACATGATACGCGTAAATTCTTGGAGCGTCGTGTGCTTTTTCTTTTTCTTTTAATAATGAACCATGCTGGTATGAGATAGTCCTTGGTTGATTTATAGAATGCTTCATGCACTTCACTTATATCTTTTGAGTATGGCTTTATAGAATGCTTCATGTGCTTCACTTATATCATTTGAAGTTTGGATGCCTGTTTCTCTACATATAAAAAACCGTTATTTGTAGAATGCTCTTTTGCTTCACTTATATTTATTAGAGCATAAGAAAGTCTTTTGTAGAAAGAATTAAACTCTCATGCTTCACTTATATCTATTTAGAGAGTCAACATGAATTGGTCATTCACATGGTTAGTCATAAAATCCTACATAAAACTTGTAGATCACTGAATATGATAAGTTTGATTCCTTGCAATAGTTTTGCGATATTAAGATGGTAATATGTGGGAGGTACTAGTGAATGGTTGTGGTTTAGTAAGAATATTGGTGTTAAGGTTTGTGATTCCTGAAGCATGCACGTATAGTGTTGTGCGTACGACCATCTATGGGGCCATCTAGCCCCTTTGCAGTTTGACTAGGGAGATACGCAAGCACAAAGAGTAGAATTAGCAGAAACGCAAAGGATTTACCCAGGTTCGGGACACCGTGAGGTGTAAAACCCTACTCCTGCTTTGTGTATTGGATGTGCTTGGGCTCAAATACAAGGAGCGCTTCTTGCCGGCAAGGTGCAGGAAGAGCAGCTATGCATGCAAAATGACCAAAGTGTCGACCCTTGTAAAGGTTGCCCTGGCCCTCCTTTTATAGCTCAAGGGGTAACCACAGTGGAAAAACAGTCATTACAAGTTGAGTAGATAGCAAACAGTGTTATCATACCTAACTCTGCCAGATTAGGACAAAAGCATTTATTGCACCGTTAGGTGTCATGTGGAGGAGGAGCCCCGGCAAGGTTTCTGCACCGCTCACCCAGCTACCTCTTATTACCTTGACACGCCTCCTCGACGGGTGTCATTAAAGCTAAATCTCCTTCCAACAGGCTGACACATGCCCCGACAAACCTTACCAAACTGCCTGCGCGGTCGACACCTCACCGATTAGCGACTAGCAGCTCGGTGCAGTGGAGCGCTGATGAGCTAGCAAGGGCTTGCCGGCACGGAGCTTGCCGGGCCTTCATCTTGCCGGCTTGGCCCTTGCCGGCAAGTATCTTCTTCATAGCTAGCACAAGTCATGTGCTTCTTGATATCTTGTCTTGATCTTCTCCCTAGTGCCTTTGCAACTAGGCCTTGAATCTTGATCTTGGTAATCCCCGACAAGCCCTGGCCATCAGGAAGGCTACTACTGTCTGTGCATAAGTCAGGGTATAAAATACCCATGTTTTATACACCGACAGGAGCCCCCGGGACTGGGCCATACGTGTGTCCGAAGCGTCGTTGGGCTAGGCCCAAACAATGCACAGACATGTGGCAGGAAATTACCGCCGTAATTTTTGCAATGATGATTTTCCTCCAAGCACGCCCACGCCGCGCATTAAATACGGGATGCAGGAGTGGTGGACTGTAGTGGTTATTCCACGGTAGTGCGCCTGCAAAGGCGCTGGCAAGGCAAACAGTAAAGAGCCAGCCCCCTCACGCCCTCCCCATAAAAAGGCAACCGCGAGGGGACGCTGCTCATTCACCCTTGCTTGCCTCTGCTTCATCTTCTTCCTCTAGCCAGAGCAGCTTCCGCCGCCGCCGCCGCCGATTCACACCTGACCTCAACTCCCTCTTTTCTCCCTGAGCCCTTATGGCACCTTAGAAGACCGACACAGTGGGGAAGAAGCCCGCCAAGCCTGTCGATCCCAAGGCGAAGAAGAAGAAGGAACTGGAGGAACTGGAGAAGCGGCGGAGGGAGAACGTGGTATTCTCGCCGCCGGCTTTGGATGAGAATACCTTGATCGAGAGGTATGCCTATATGTGGGGACGAGACACCAAAGATCACGATGCCCCAGTGGTGCTCCCCGCAGGAGGCAAGACCCCATCAGATTCGTATCCATTTTTCTGCGCGTACTTTTATTGCGGGCTGGTTCCTCCATTTTCGGATTTCTTCTGCGCAATGATGTACAGCTTTAGGTTTAGACTGTTGGATTTCACCCCAAATGCTATGACTTGCATGTTAGTTTTCGCCCATTTGTGTGAGAATTTCATTGGAGTTGCCCCCAATGTCGATCTGTTCCGCCATTTCTTCATTCCTCGCATCGAAGATAGAGCGCTCTCCGGCAGTGTCACATGGATCCCCAGGGCCAAGACCAAGGACCAGTATCTTCCCGGGCAGCTGCACTTAAAGTGGGAAGAATGGCGGGCTGAGTGGTGTTGGATCCAGGAAAAGGATTTTCCCAGTTTCTGCTTGCCGCGCATAGAGAGAGTTGTACGCGGCGACGACTGAAGCAACTTGGGCACCAGCGACAAGAGACTTGGCCCGACACTGAACCGAATTGCTCGCCTTAAAGCCGCCAAGTTGACTATAGAGATGGTGGGTGACGATTTCCTCCGGTGACACATTGCGCCACTGCAAAAAAGGTAGAGGTTCACCTGGGAGTACCAGAACGTAGGTGATATCATGCGATTGTATCCAGGGCTCGGCAACAATTTGATTGTTCTGGAGCACGCCAGCCTTTGTGAGCAGTTGTTCAGATCTACTGGCACCTTCCACTTGCCGGACCAGATCATCCCATTGCATATCAATTTCACCAAGGATTCCATCTTGGCGATGATGCCAGAATGCAACGCTCAAGGAGTCGAAGCTCGCTGGCCAATGCCTACTCTAGAGAATGAGATGTCCTGGGCTTCAAACTTGTCGGAGAAGGCCATCCGGAAAGAGAGGGATCTCATCAAGGCCACCAAAGATGAGGAACTGGCATACATCGCCAGCAAAGCCGCAGAAATTGCTAGAATTAGCAAGGCTGGCGGTTCTCAGGTCGCGGCAACTGAGGATGATGAAGAAGAACATCCTGACGATGAGGCTGCCGAGGAACCCCAAGAAGAGCCTGCCAGGAGCAAGGTTGCCGGGGAACCCAAAGACGAAGAAGAAGAAGGTCCTCGGGCTCCAAAGAAGAGGGCACGCATTCTTCGGAAGACGACCAGCCAGGAGCCAGTGCGCGCTTCTTTGCCAAAGGCTGGGCCGGTCGTGAAGAAAATGACCACCAAAACTGGCCACCAAGAAGAAGTGCACCGGCAACCATCTCGGCATCCACGAGCTCAGTGCCCATCTTCTCAGCAAGAGATTGTCGGTGAAATCGGGTCTTCTCAGCCGGCAAGTTCATCCCCTCCAGCACTCAAAAGGGCCAGAGAATCGCCCCCGCCGGCGAGATATGACCTCTTCATCCTTAGCGAGTCAGAGGACGAGGAGTAAGCATAATTGCCTTTATCTTTACCAAGTCTTGACTCCATCTTGATTATGATTTCTGACTTGATTCTTTTTGTTTTTGTAGAGACACAGAACCACTTGTGCACCGGGCCAAGCGAGCCAAGGCTGCAGCGAAAAGCGAGCCTGCGGCAAGCACTGGGCAAGGGGACGTATCTGCTGATACCATCGTCATCAGCCCCCAGCCCAGCCCCCTGCGTGAGGCCGTGACGCGGTTCCCGCTCGCCGGCACTGACGCCGATGCTTCTTCTTCTGGCCTCGACAAGGAGGTAGGAGAAGGCCACCAGGAGGAAGAGTGCCAAGAGGCGGATCCTACCGTGGTTCCTCCATCAACCACCGTCCCGGAGAGTGCTTCTCCGACAAGGGCCTCCACTGATGAGCCTGTCCGCACTGAAATAGTTCCGACAAGCGAGGCTGCCGAAGACCGTGCGGCGGCAACTGAAGTTGTCGGGGAAGGAACTGTCCTTTCACAACAAGCACCAACAGGTAATCCACTTGCTTCTGAGCACTTCCCAATTTTTTTTTCTTGAACTTGACTTGTAAATTGATTTTCATTATATCCTTTGCTTATGTTCCACTCTGCAGTTCCCACCTCTCTCGAAGAAGGGGAAATCCTTGTAGAAGTGGCAGATATTGCAAAGGAAGCTGCCGATGAAGCCACCAAGATAGCTGCTGAAGAGGCCACCAACTCTGCCGCCGAGGAAGCAAAGGAAGTTGCCGGAGACATAAGGGAATCTTCCGGCAACATATCTGCTCCCATCCAGACAAGCACGGAGATGGTGCTGGTTGGTGCTGACAGGCTAGGCTTCGAGACTCAACCAACCGCGCCAACAATTCAAGTCTTGACGGATGCACTTATCCCTGCCGCTCCTCAACAATGGTCTGAAGCCCCCAATTCATCAGGTACTGGGGAGTTAAACTTTGATGACGAAATTGCTCGTATCCTTGCCTCCATCCCCAAAAGCACTCTTGAAGATGACAACGCTACCGATAGCACAGCAGACCTTGCCTTCCTAGAGATCATGGCTGCTGGTCTCAGGGATGTGCAAGAGCGTTATGGTAAGCGATGGGACAAACTTCAAGCATAACACACGGCTCTGGAGTTGATCGAGGAGAAGCTGAAGAAGAAGGCAGAAGATATCCGCACTTGGTACAACAACCAATCCCACAATCTAAGGAGGCATGAGGAAAAACTTGCCGCCACTCAGGAGAAGGCGACAGCCTTGGATGGCAAGTTGGCAGAGCGCAAGGCGCAGCTCAATGCCCGGGAAAGGAATCTTGCCGCACAAGAGGAGGCCCTTGCCGCCAAACTTCGTGACAAGGATGAAGAGATCGGAAAGCTCCTTGAGCAAAGGACGCAGGAGCTGGAGAAGAATCATAAGGACTCCATTAAGACCCAAGCTCGAGAAAACACCGCCAAGCTCCAGATGGGATCTCTCGAGAACAAAAACTTGCGGCGGCGGAAAAAGTATTTCGTGGACTCCCATATTGGTTTCCTGATTTTTGGGAATTTATAGTGGTGGAATTAGGTCAAACGGAGCTGAGGTGGGCCCACGAGGCACCAGGGCGCGCCTGCCCCCCCAGGCGCGCCCTGGTGGCTCATGGCCACCTCCTCTGGCAGCTGGTCTTCTCCCGAAGCTTCTAGTGTTGGTATTGTCCAGAAAAAAATCTCCAAAAAGTTTCGTGGCATTTGGACTTCGTTTGGTATTGATATTCTGTAAAACAAAAAACAGGCAGAAAACAACAACTGGCACTGGGCACTAAGTTAATAGGTTAGTCCCAAAAAATGATATATAATTGTTGTAAATGTATATAAAAACATCCAAGATTGATAATATAACAGCATGGAACAATAAAAAATTATAGATACGTTGGAGACGTATCAGCATCCCCAAGCTTAATTCCTGCTCATCCTCGGGTAGGTAAATGATAAAAACAGAATTTTTGATGTGGAATGCTGCCTATCATATTCATCATATATTCTTTTCTTTTGTAGCAAGGACATTTGACTTGAATGATTCAAAGCAATAGTCTATAGTTTGACATGAAGATATAAATACTCAAGCATGCTAACAAGCAATCATGTCTTTCAAACTATCAACGCTAAAGAAAGTTATCCCTAGCCCATTATGCTCAATCATTGATCCATTCATGAAACACATTCAAATATTAGCTACACACAATGCACAAGTATGACAATAGTGCTCTCTAGTTGGTGCTTTATAAGAGAAGATGGAGACTCAAAATAAAAATAAAAATTGCATAAAGTAAATAGATAGGCCCTTCGCAGAGGGAAGCAGAGATTTGTCAAATGTGCCAGAGCTCAAAGCTTAAATTAGAGAGATAAAAATATTTTGAGAGGCATGCTTTTCCTGTCAACGAAAACGACTGAGGATTCCCAATATTTTCCATGCTAGACACATCATAGGTGGTTCCCAAACAGAAAGTAAAGTTTATTTCCTTTCCACCATTCTTTCACAATCCATGGCTAGCCGTATCCACGGGTGCCCTCCATACCAACACTTTCCAAAGAATTTTGTTGTTATTAATTATTGATTCATTGTGGGACTGGGCATCCCTATTACCAACCATTCTCTCGTGCAATGACAAGTGAATAAACACTCATCGTGAGAATAACACACCTAGCATGGACAATATCGGCCACCCCCTGTCGCCTCATGAGCGGTACGGGCACACAAAACAGAAAAATTATTTTGAAAATTAGAGTTGGCACACGCAAATTTACTTGGAACGGCATGGAAATACCGCATATAGGTAGATATAGTGGACTCATTTGGCACAACTTGGGTTTAAGGAGTTTGGATGCACAAGCAGTATTTTCGCTTAGTACAAATGAAGGCTAGCAAATAGATTGAGAAGCAACCAACCAAAAAGCGAAAACGGTCATATACATGCATTGAACATAACTAACACCGAATAATGCACCATAAGTAGGATATAATTTCTTTGCATAACTATTGACTTGATGTGCATGCATAGGGAATCACAAACCTTAACACTAATATTCTTACTAAATCACAATTACTCACTAACATGACTCACATATTATCATCTCCATATCGCAAAACTGTTGCAAGGAATCACACTTATCATATCCAATGATCTATATGAATTTTTTTTATTATATCCCTCTTGAATATTCATCACTTTGGGACTAAATTCATATCTTGTGTAAATTACCATTACTATTACCAACTCTCAAAAAGATATAAGTGAAGCATGAGAGTGCAAATATTTCTTCAAAATTTCAATCTTATCAACTCTCAAAATAATATAAGTGAAGCATGAGAGTGAAAATATTTCTTCAAAATTTCAATCTTATCAATTCTCAAAATAATATAAGTGAAGCATGAGAGTTTATTTCTTCAAAATTTAGCCACCGCCGTGCTCAAAAAGATTTAAGTGAAGCACTAGAGCAACTGCCTAGCTCAAAAAATTTAAGTGAAGCACATAGAGTATTCTAACAAATTATGATGAACGTGTGGCTCTCTCAAATTGGTGTGTCCAGCAAAGATGATTGTAACAAACTAAAAAGCAAACAAATCAAAGACTCGTATAATACACGACGCTCCAAGTAAAACACATATCATGTGACGAATAAAAATATAGCTCCAAGTAAAATTACCGATGGTTGGTAGAAGAAAGAGGGGATGCCTTCCGGGGCATTCCCAAGCTTAGACGCTTGAGTCTTCCTTGAATATTACCTTGGGGTGCCTCAGACATCCCCAAGCTTAGGCTCTTGCCACTCCTTATTCCTTCATCCATCGTGATCTCACCCAAAACTTGAAAACTTCAATCACACAAAACTCAACAAAACCTTCGTGAGATCCGTTAGTATAACAAAATAAATCACTACTTTAAGTACTGTTGCAAACCCATTCATATTTTATTTTTGCATTATACCTACTGTATTCTAACTTCTCCATGGCTTATACCCCCCGATACAATCCATAGTTTCATCAAAACAAGCAAGTAGTGCATCAAAAACAGAATCTGTCAAAAACAGAACAGTCTGTAGCAATCTATTTAAAAGCCATACTTCTGTAACTCCAAAAATTCTGAAAAATTAGGACAACGTGGGAAATTCATATAACAATACTGTGTAAAAATATCAGATTTTTCTAACGCTCAAGTACAGAAAAAACATTCCAGCACTCGATGCAAAACTTTCTGTTTTCCAAACAGCATCAATTATACTATCTTCCAAATCATCCTAAAGGCTTTACTTGGCACAAACACTAATTAAAAACAAAAAAACACAATCATAACAGTAGCATAATTGTGAAAACACACAATAACAGAAACAAAAAGTAACTATTGGGTTGTCTCCCAACAAGCTCTTTCTTTATAGCCATTAAGATAGGCTTGAGATTTAAATGATGCTCACATGAAAGATAAAAGTTGAAACACAAAGAGAGCATCATAATTCATGTGATAAACACATTTAAGTCTAACATACTTCCTATGCATAGGTATTTTATAAGAGAGCAAATTATCAAGACAAACAATATCTAGCATATGCCAATAGGAAGAATGGATCATTAATAATTTCAACATAACGAGAGGCAATTTAGTAACATGAAGATTTCTACAACCATATTTTCCTCTCTCATAATATATAATTACATGTAGGATCATAATCAAACTCAACAATATAGCTATCATAAACAATATTCTCTCTACGATCCACATGCATAAAAAACTTACAATCTTGCAAGATAGTGGGATTAACATCAACTAAAGTCATGACCTCTCCGAACCCACTTTTGTCAAAAATTTCATAAGATTGAACACTCTCCGAATATTTGGGATTCTTTTTACCTAAAGTTGACACTCTTCCAAACCCACCTTCAACTTTATTGCAAGCATTATTATCAATATCATATTCATCATGAGGCTTAAATAAATTTTCAAGATCATAAGAAGCATCACCCCAATCATGATCATTGCAATAAGTAGTGGACGTACCAAAATTATCATCCCCAAGCTTGTAGTTTTGCATATTATTAGCACAATTTACATTAATAGAATTTATAGTAACATCATTGCAATCATGCTTTTCAATCAAGGAGCTATCATGAATCACTTTATAAATTTCTTCTTCTAACACTTCATCACAATTTTCAGATTCATGATTTTCAAGCAAAACTTCATAGAGATAATCAAGTGCACTCAACTCACTAGCAATTGGTTCAACATAATTAGATCTTTTAAAAAGATTAGCAAGTGGATGAGGGTCCATATCAATAGATTTTTAGCAAGCGAAGATGCAAGCAAATAGAAGGCACATGGCACACAAGCAAGGAAAGCACACGAACAAAAAGGCAAACGGAAAATATTTTTGCGTTTTTGTGGAAACGTTTTAGAAGTGGGGGAGATGAAAACGAGAGGCAAAGGCAAATAAAATAAATGCAAGGAGATGAAAGTTTATGCGTAGGTACTTGATATATGTTGATGATGTCTCCCCGGCAACGGCGCCAGAAATTGGCAAGTTGACGGGAGACGGTTTTGCAGTGGCTTCTCCCCGGCAACGGCGCCAGAAATTCTTCCTGCTACTTGTGAGCTGCGTTGGTAATTCCCTGAAGAGGAAGGGAGATGCAGTACAGTAGAGATAAGTATTTCCCTCAGTTATGAAACCAAGGTTATCAATCCAGTAGGAGAATCACGCAACACCTTGAAGTCTACTACACAACTTATTCTTGTAGACTCGTGTTGGGCCTCCAAGCGTAGAGTTTTGTAGGACAGTAGCAATTTTCCCTCAAGTGGATGACCTAAGGTTTATCAATCCGTGGGAGGCATAGGTTGAAGATGGTATCTCTCGAACAACCCTGCAACCAAATACAAGAAATCTCTTGTGTCCCCAACACACCCAATACAATGGTAAATTGTATGGGTGCACTAGTTCGGTGAAGAGATGGTGATAAAAGTGTAGTATGGATAGTAGATATAGGTTTTTGTAATCTGAAAATATAAAAACAGCAAGGTAGCAAGTAACAAAAGTGAGCACAAACGGTATTGCAATGCTTAAAAACTAGGCCTAGGGTTCATACTTTCACTAGTGCAATCTCTCAACAATGCTAACATAATTGGATCATATAACCATCCCCCAACGTGCGATAAAGAATCACTCCCAAGTTCCTATTAGCGGAGAACATAAGATAGAAATTGTTTGTAGGGTATGAAACCACCTCAAAGATATCCTTTCCGATCGATCTATTGAGCTATTCCTATAAGTGTCACAAACAGCCCTAGAGTTCATACTAAAATAACACCATATGATACACATCAACCAACTCTAATGTCACCTAGATACTCCAATGTCACCACAAGTATCCGTGAGTTGATTATACGATATGCATCAAACAACTTCATAATCATAATATTCAATCCACACAAAGAACTCCAAGGAGCACCCCAAAGTTTCTATCGGAGAAAAAGATAATGAAAACGTGCATCAACCCCTATGCATAGATTACCCCAATGTCACCTCGGGAATCCGCGAGTTGAGTGCCAAAACATATATCAAGTGAATCAATATAATACCCCATTGTCACCACGGGTATTCATATGCAAGACATACATCAAGTGTTCTCAAGTCTGAAATATTCAATCCGACAATAACGAAACCTCAAAGGGAAAAGATTCGATTCATCACAGCAAGGATAGAGAGGGAAGAAACACCATATGATCCAACTATATTAACAAAGCTTGCGGTACATGAAGATCATGCCAAATCAAGAACACGACAGAGAGAGAAAAAACACATAGCTACTGGTACAAACCCTCAGCCCCGAGGGTGAACTACTCCCTCCTCGTCATGGAGACCGCCGGGATGATGAAGATGGCCTCCGGTGATGATTTCCCCCTCCGACAGGGTGCCAGAACAGGGCTCCAGATGGTATTTCGAGGGTACAGAAGCTTGCGGCGGCGTAAAAGCTCATCTAGGTTAACTTTCGGGGGTCTCTGAATATATATGATTTTTTGGCGTTGGAATCACGCGAAGAAGGGCCACAGGGGGCCCACAAGGCACCAGGAGCCCCTGTGGGTCTTCTGGCCTCCTCCTGAAGCTTCTAGTGTCTCTTATGTTCCAGAAAAAATCGTCAAAAAGTTTCGCTGCATTTGGACTTCATTTGATATGGATTTTCTGGAAAACCAAAAACAAGCAGAAAACATCAACTGGCTCTGGGCACTAGGTCAATATGTTAGTCCATGAAAATCATATAAAAGCCATATAAAAGTGCACCAAAATCATACAAAACTATAATAAACATGGCATGAATACTTCATAAATTATAGATACGTTGGAGACGTATCAGCATCCCAAGCTTAATTCATGCTCGTCCTCAAGTAGATAAATGATACAAGAAATAATTTATGAACTGTGAATGCTAGCATAGTGCATAAGTTTGATCAATGATAATTTCAATCACTTTTCCTAGCATCATTATATATAATAATCAGTAGCTCATCTCATAAAACTTCTCATGATCAAGTAGCAAGCTATTCACATGTTTAAAGTATAGGCCATAAACTTTCTTGAAAACTAACAAACTATGTTCTCAGTCATCAAACAATTGTAATTCATCTTATTTTCAGGAAGGGTCTATGTAAGAACTTTGATCTAGCAAATTCCACATACTCAACCATCATTTAGTCTTCCATGATTGCTGACACTCAAAGCATATTTTTAGAACAAACCGTTTCAGTCAAACACATAGGAAGATAGGGGCTTAATGTTTCGCCTCCCAACTTATTTATCTCATGGATAATGTCAACAATAATAACTCATGACCACCTATATTCAACTGGATATATGTGCCTGGATCTTTCCCTACCACATGATGCTTGCCAACTAAAGAATAAGTAGAGCGGAATAGGGATGAACATTAATGACTCTTGCATAAAAGTAAATACAGAAAAGTAAAAGATAGGCCCTTCGCAGAGGGAAGCAGAGGTTGCCATGCGCTTTTTGTTGTTGGATGCACAAGCCCTTAATGCAAAGGAACATCACGTTATATTGCCCCTTGTGATAGCAACCTTTATTATGCAGTCCGTCGCTTTTATTTCTTTACCATCACAAGTTCGTACAACGCTTATTTTCCCTTTCAATAAAAGATCATACATATTTTAGGAGCAATTTTTATTGCTTTTTGCACCGATGACAACTTACTTGAAGGATCTTATTCAATCCATAGGTAGATATGGTGGACACTCATGGCAAGAAACTGGGTTTAATGGTTTTTGGATGCACAAGTAGTATCTCTACTTAGTACGAATTTTTGGCTAGCAAAAGATCCTAAGCAAGCACCACATGTTAGAGGATCCATGACAATATAACTTCTATGTGAATATAAACAAACATAACTTATTACGTTGTCTTCCTTGTCCAACGTCAACTACTTGATCAAGCTTGAAAATAATTAATGGGGGCTCACAATCATAGAAGATGTCCAAGATAGTATATTTATATGTGAAATTTCTCTTCCTTCAAAATTCTTTCATGAATTGTTCAAGTGACTAATGCTATGTTTGTTAACTTTCAATAAATTTTACCACTTATACTTCTTGTATGTGAAGTCACTACTCGCCATGGGACAAGCATATGAAGCATATAAATTTCAAATTTATGATATTCAATCCATTCAACAATTTACTCATAGGATATAAGTGAAGAACAAGAGTAAATGACAAACTACTCCAAAAGATATAAGTGAAGACCAAATGATTAGTTAAGTAAATAGGTAGCTATGTGAGGACTCTCTCTCATTTAAAAATTTCAGATCTTAAGTATTTTATTCAAAAATAAAATAAAACAAAATAAAATGACATTCCAAGAATAGCACAACTCATGTGAAGAAGCAAAAACTTAGGCTCAACCAAGACTAACCGATAATGTTCATGAAGAAAGGTGGGATGCCTACCGGGGCATCCCCAAGCTTAGATGCTTGAGACTTCTTGAAATATTATATTGGCATGCCTTGGGCATCCCAAAGCTTGAGCTCTTGTGTCTCCTTAATTCCTCTCATATCACGGTTTCTATAAATCTTAAAAACTTCATCCACACCAAACTCAACAAGAACTCGTGAGATAAGTTAGTATAAATCAACTCAAAACCTTAACATTATCTACTGTAGAAAATCACTAAAATTATAATTAAACATTGCATACTAAATGTATCTTCATATTTAATACTCCTATCCTCAAATAGAAACATTAAACACGCAAACATATGCAAACAATGCAACTATAACAGCAATCTGCCAAAACAGAACAGTCTGTAAATGGTGAATAAGAATCCATACGTCTCTAACTCCAAAAATTCTGAAAAATTATCACGTGACAGATAACTCATGCATTCTTACTTTGTAAAAATTTCAGATTTTTATCATGTTCTTACTATTCAGGAATATTCTGGACATAACAGAAAACTTTCTGTTTTCAAACAGCAACACATGAACTTGCAAACTGAGCATGGTAAAGGCTATAATTGGCATTTTTATTGAACTAAAAGATACAAATCATGATTATTTATAACACCAAGCAAATATCAACAGAAGAAAATGACGCTCCAAGCAAAACTCATATTATGTGATGAATAAAAATATAGCTCCAAGTGAGGTTACCGATAGTGTTGAAGACGAAAGAGGGGATGCCTTCCGGGGCATCCCCAAGCTTAGTTGCTTGATTCTTCCTTGAATTTTACCTTGGGGTGCCTTGGGCATCCCCAATATTAGGGTCTTGCCACTCCTTATTCTCCTCATATCGATATCTCACCCAAAACTTGAAAACTTCAATCACACAAAACTTAACGGAACTTCGTGAGATAGGTTAGTATGATAAAAATAAATCATCCACTTACGTACTGTCAAGACAAGATTCATAATTGTTCTCACATAATTCCTACTGTATTCTATCATTTCCACAATTTATATTACTCAATATAAGCTATGGAAACACTAAAACAAGCAAACTATGAATCGAAAACAGAATCTGTCAAAAACAGAACAGCGAGTAGTAAGCGATTTAAAAACCATACTTATGTACCTTCAAAAATTCTGAAAATTAGGAAAACGTAAAAAATTTGTAACCCAATACTGTGTAAAAAATTTAGAATTTTTTCACGCTCCAGTACAAAATAGAAATTCCAGCACTGGACGCAAAAGCTTCTGTTTTTGCACGGAATCAAATCAACAAGCATCCACACTATCCCAAAGGCTTTACTTGGCACATTATTGAAATAAAACATATAAAACATGATTACTACAGTATATTAATCATGTGAACACACACAAAAAGTAGGTATAAGTATTGGGTTGTTTCCCAACAAGCGCTTTTCTTTAATGCCTTTTAGCTAGGCAGATGATTTTAATGATGCTCACATAAAAGTAAAGAATTGAAACACAAAGAGAGCATCATGAAGCATATGACAAGCACATTTAAGTCTAACCCACTTCCTATGCATAGGGATTTTGTGAGAAAATAGTTTATGGGAGCAAGAATCAACTAGCATAGGAAGGCAAAACAAGCATAACTTCAAAACTTTCAACACATAGAGAGGAAACTTGATATTATTGCAATACCTACAAGCATATGATCCTCTCTCATAATAATTTTCAGTAGCATCATGAAGAAATTCAACAATATATCCATCACACAAATCATTCTTTTCATGATCCACAAGCATAGAAATTTTACTACTCTCCACATAAGCAATTTTCTTCTCATTCATAATAGTGGGAGCAAACTGAACAAAATAACTATCATGAGATACTTGATTGGCATAATCTAATTGAAAATTAAAATTATGATGACAAGTTTAATAGTTATCATTATTCTTTATAGCATACATGTCATCACAATAATCATCATAGATAGGAGGCATGTCATCATCATAATAAATTTCCTCATCAAAACTTGGGGGACTAAAAATATCATCTTCATCAAACATAGCATCCCCAAGCTTGTGGCTTTGCATATCATTAGCATCATGGATACTCATAGAATTCATACTAACAACATTGCAATCATGCTCATCATTCAAAGATTTTATGCCAAACATTTTATTGAATTCTTCTTCTATCAATTGAGCACAATTATCGGAATCCTTCTTTTCAAGAAAGACATTATAAAGATGAATAATATGAGGCAATCTCAATTCCATTTTTTTGTAGTTTTCTTTTATAAGCCAAACTAGTGATAAACAAGGAACTAAAAGATTCGATTGCAAGATCTAAAGATATACCTTCAAGCACTCACCTCCCCGACAACGGCGCCAGAAAAGAGATTGATGTCTACTACACAACTTATTCTTGTAGACTCGTGTTGGGCCTCCAAACGCAGAGTTTTGTAGGACAGTAGCAATTTTACCTCAAGTGGATGACCTAAGGTTTATCAATCCGTGGGAGACGTAGGTTGAAGATGGTATCTCTCGAACAACCCTGCAACCAAATACAAGAAATCTCTTGTGTCCCCAACACACCCAATACAATGGTAAATTGTATGGGTGCACTAGTTCGGCAAAGAGATGGTGACAAAAGTGTAGTATGGATAGTAGATATAGGTTTTTGTAATCTGAAAATATAAAAACAGCAAGGTAGCATGTAACAAAAGTGAGCACAAACGGTATTGCAATGCTTAAAAACTAGGCCTAGGGTTCATACTTTCACTAGTGCAATCTCTCAACAATGCTAACATAATTGGATCTTATAACCATCCCTCAACGTGCGATAAAGAATCACTCCCAAGTTCCTATTAGCGGAGAACATAAGATAGAAATTGTTTGTAGGGTACGAAACCACCTCAAAGTTATCCTTTCCGATCGATCTATTGAGCTATTCCTATAAGTGTCACAAACAGCCCTAGAGTTCGTACTAAAATAACACCATATGATACACATCAACCAACTCTAATGTCACCTAGATACTCCAATGTCACCACAAGTATCCGTGAGTTGATTATACGATATGCATCAAACAACTTCATAATCATAATATTCAATCCACACAAAGAACTCCAAGGAGCACCCCAAAGTTTCTATCGGAGAAAAGATAATGAAAACATGCATCAACCCCTATGCATAGATTACCCCAATGTCACCTCGGGAATCCGCGAGTTGAGTGCCAAAACATATATCAAGTGAATCAATATAATACCCCATTGTCACCACGGGTATTCATATGCAAGACATACATCAAGTGTTCTCAAATCTGAAATATTCAATCCGACAATAACGAAACCTCAAAGGGAAAAGATTCGATTCATCACAACAAGGATAGAGAGGGAAGAAACACCATATGATCCAACTATATTAACAAAGCTCGCGGTACATCAAGATCGTGCCAAATCAAGAACACGAGAGAGAGAGATAAAACACATAGCTACTGGTACAAACCCTCAGCCCCGAGGGTGAACTACTCCCTCCTCGTCATGGAGACCGCCGGGATGATGAAGATGGACTCCGGTTATGATTTCCCCCTCCGGCAGGGTGCCAGAACAGGGCTCCAGATGGTATTTCGAGGGTACAGAAGCTTGCGGCGGCGTAAAAACTCATCTAGGTTAACTTTCGGGGGTTTCTGAATATATATGATTTTTTGGCATTGGAATCACGCGAAGAAGGACCACAGAGGGGCCACGAGGCACCTGGGCGCGCCTGGGGGGGGGGGGGGGGTGGCCCGCCCTGGTGGCTCGTGGAGCCCCTGTGGGTCTTCTGGCCTCCTCCCGAAGCTTCTAGTGTCTCTTATGTTCCAGAAAAAATCGTCGAAAAGTTTCGCTGCATTTGGACTTCATTTGATATGGATTTTCTGGAAAACCAAAAACAAGCAGAAAACAGCAACTAGCACTGGGCACTAGGTCAATATGTTAGTCCATGAAAATCATATAAAAGCCATATAAAAGTGCACCAAAATCATACAAAACTATAATAAACATGGCATGAATACTTCATAAATTATAGATACGTTGGAGATGTATCACACCTCGTTAGCAGCACCTGCACACAAAACAACAAATCCTTGCACCCAACGCAAACAAGGGGTTGTCAATCCCTCGGCGATAAGTTGCAAGATTAAATTGTATGTGATAGATAGATAGATAGAAAAAAAAATACAAAATAAAATAAATAAAGAAAAAGTGCAGCAAGTATTTTTAGGGTTTTAGTATATGATTTAGATAGACCCGGGGGCCATAGTTTTCACTAGTGGCTTCTCTCAAGAAAATAGCATACGGTGGGTAGACAAATTACTGTTGGGCAATTGATAGAAATGCAAATAATCATGACGATATCCAAGGAAATGATAATGTATATAGGCATCATGTCTGAGACAAGTAGACCGACTCCTGCCTGCATCTACTACTATTACTCCACACATCGACCACTATCCAGCATGCATCTAGTGTATTAAGTCCATGAAGAACGGAGTAACGCCTTAAGAACGATGACATGATGTAGACAAGATAAACTCACGTATGAATAAACCCCATCTCTTTACCCGTAACAGCAATGATGCATACGTGTCATGTCCCTTTCTGTCACTAGGTTGACAGCATATTTAGCAAGCAGTTTATGGAATGCACCATGAATAAAATGTGAACCACCATCAGTCATTAAATATCTAGGGACTCCGAACCTAGGGAAAATAACTTCTTTAAGCATTTTAATAGATGTGTTATAATCAGCACTACTAGTTGGAATAGCTTCTACCCACTTAGTAACGTAATCAACAGCAACTAAAATATGAGTATACCCATTGGATTTAGGAAAAGGTCCCATATAATCAAATCCCCAAACATCAAATGGTTAGATAACAAGTGAATAATTCATAGGCATTTCCTAACGTCTACTGCTACTTGTAGCTTGCATTGGTGTTTTCCCCGAAGAGGAAGGGATGATGTAGCACAGTAGAGGTAAGTATTTCCCTCAGTTATGAAACCAAGGTTATCAATCCAGTAGGAGAACCACGCAACACCTCATTAGCAGTACCTGCACACAAACAACAAATCCTTGCACCCAACGCAAACGAGGGGTTGTCAATCCCTCGGCGGTCAATTGCAAGATTAAATTGTATGTGATAGATAGATAGATTGAAACAAAAATACAAAATAAAATAAATAAAAGAAAAGTGTAGCAAGGTATTTTTAGGGTTTTTAATATGTGATTTAGATAGACCCGGGGGGCATAGTTTTCACTAGAGGCTTCTCTCAAGAAAATAGCATACGGTGGGTAGACAAATTACTGTTGGGCAATTGATAGAAAAGCAAATAATCATGATGATATCCAAGGCAATGATCATGTATATAGGCATCACGTCCGAGACAAGTAGACCGACTCCTGCCTGCATCTACTACTATTACTCCACACATCGACCGCTATCCAGCATGCATCTAGTGTATTAAGTCCATAAAGAACGGAGTAACGCCTTAAGCAAGATGACATGATGTAGACAAAGTAAACTCACGCATGAATAAACCCCATCTTTTTACCCTTAATAGCAACGATACATACGTGTCATGTCCCTTTCTGTCACTGGGATTGAGCACCGCAAGATCGAACCCATTACAAAGCAGCTCTTCCCATGGCAAGATAAATCAATCTAGTTGGCCAAACCAAATCAATAGATCGAAGAAGAAATATGAAGCGATAATAATCATGCATAAAACAGATCAGAGAAGACTCAAATAATATTCATGGATAATCTGATCATAAACTCACAATTCATCGGATCCCAACAAACACACCGCAAAAAGTGATTACATCGGATAGAACTCCAAGAACATCGAGGAGAACATTGTATTGAAGATCAAAAAGAGAGAAGAAGTCATCTAGCTACTAACTATGGACCCGAAGGTCTGTGGTAAACTACTCACGCATCATCGGAAGGGCAGCAAGGTTGATGTAGAGCCCCTCCGTGATCGATTCCCCCTCCGGCGGAGTGCCGGAAAAGGCCTCCAGATGGGATCTCTCGAGAACAGAAACTTGCGGCGGCGGAAAAAGTATTTCGTGGACTCCCCTATTGGTTTCCTGATTTTTGGGAATTTATAGTGGTAGAATTAGGTCAAACGGAGCTAGGTGGGCCCACGAGGCACCAGGGCGCGCCTGCCCCCCCCCCCCAGGCATGCCCTGGTAGCTCGTGGCCACCTCCTCTGGCGTCTGGTCTTCTCCCGAAGCTTCTAGTGTTGGTATTGTCCAGAAAAAAATCTCCAAAAAGTTTCGTGGCATTTGGACTTCGTTTGGTATTGATATTCTGTAAAACAAAAAACAGGCAGAAAACAGCAACTGGCACTGGGCACTAAGTTAATAGGTTAGTCCCAAAAAATGATATATAATTGCTGTAAATGTATATAAAAACATCCAAGATTGATAATATAACAGCATGGAACAATCAAAAATTATAGATACGTTGGAGACGTATCAGCAACCCAATGAATAAAATATATTTTTTGCTTTTACCTCTGTTTTTGAGTGTTTGCATGATTATATCCTCTGTTATGATTGTGTTTTTATGTTTAAATTAGTGTTTTCGACAAGTAATGCCTTTGGGATGATTTGGAAGATAGTATGATAGATGCTGTTGGAAAACAAAAACTTTTGCATCCAGTGATGGAATTTTAGTTTTTTTCTGGAGCGTGATAAAACTCTGAATTTTTTACACAGTATTGATATATTAATTTTCCACGTTTTCCTAATTTTTCAGAATTTTGGAGTTACAGAAGTATGACCATAATTCAGATCTTTACGGACTGTTCTGTTTTAGACATATTCTGTTTTTGTTGCATAGTTCGCTTATTTTGATGGATTCTGTTTTTGTTGCATAGTTCGCTTATTTTGATGAATCTATGGATCGTATCGGGGGGTCTGAGTCATGGAGAAGTTGGAGTATAGTATCATTATGCCAATATTAAATATGAATCAATTTACTACAGCACTTAGAGTTTAAGATTTGTTTGTTATACTAACGAATCTCACGAGGTTTCTATTGAGTTTTGTGTGCTGAAGTTTTCAAGTTTTGGGTGAGACTATGATGGATAAAAGAATAAGGAGCGGCAAGAGCCTAAGCTTGGGGATGCCCAAGGCACCCCAAGGTAATATTCAAGGAAGACTCAAGCGTCTAAGCTTGGGGATGCCCCGGAAGGCATCCCCTCTTTCGTCTACAATCTATCGGTAACTCACTTGGAGCTATATTTTTATTCATCACATGATATGTGTTTTACTTAGAGCGTCTTGTGATATAGTTTGTTTGATTTTGTTTGCTTTTTAGTTTGTCACAATCATCTTTGCTGAACACACCTTTTTGAGAGGGAAACACATTATTCGTGATTTGTTAGAATACTCTATGTGCTTCACTTATATCTTTTGAGCTAGGCAGTTGCTCTAGTGCTTCACTTATCTTTTAGAGCACGGCGGTGGTTATATTTTAAAGAAATAGTTGCACTCTCATGCTTCACTTATATCTTTTTGAGAGTCTCATGATAGCAATGGTAATATGCACGGGTTATGAATTTGGTCTTGATATGATAGGTATTCAAGAGGGATATAATAAAAACTTTCATGTAGATCATTGAATATGATAAATTTGATTCCTTGCAATAGTTTTGCGATATTAAGATGGTAATATGGGGGAGGTACTAGTAGATGATTGTGGTTTAGTAAGAATAATTGTGTTAAGGTTTGTGATTCCCGAAGCATGCACGTATGATCTGTCGTTATGCTAAGAAGTTGGAGCATGATTTATTATTGATTGTCTACCTTATGAGTGGCGGTCGGGGAGGAGCGATGGACCTTGTCCTACCAATCTATCCCACTAGGGGCATGCATAGTAGTACTTTGCTTCGAGGGCTAATAAACTTTCGCAATAAGTATGTGAGTTCTTTATGACTAATGTGAGTCCATGGATTATACGCACTCTCACCCTTCCGCAATTTGCTAGCCTCTTCGGTACCATGCATTGCCCTTTCTCACATCGAGAGTTGGTGCAAACTTCGCCGGTGCATCCAAACCCCGCGATATGATACACTCTATCACACATAAGCCTCCTTATATCTTCCTCAAAACAGCCACCATACCTACCTATCATGGCATTTCCATAGCCATTCCGAGATATATTGCCATGCAACTTCCACCGTTCCGTTTTTTATGACATACATCATCATTGTCATATTGCTTTGCATGATCATATAGCTGACATAGTATTTGTGGCTCAGCCACCGTTCATCATTGCTATGCATGTTATGCTAGCATCATTGCACATCCTGGTACACTACCAAACGCATTCATATAGAGTCATATATTGTTCTAGTATCGAGTTGTAAATGTTGAGTTGTAAGTAAATAGAGGTGTGATGATCATCATTATTAGAGCATTGTCCCAGTGAGGTAAAAATGATGGAGACTAATGAGTCCTCGAAAAGTGGGGATGAGGTCCATGAGATCGTTCTAAAAAAAGAGAAAAAAGAGAGGGCGAAAAAGAGCCATAAAAATGAGAGAAAAAGAGAGAAGGGGCAATGTTACTATCCTTTTCCACACTTGTGCTTCAGAGTAACACCATGTTTTTCTTATAGAGAGTCTCCTATTTTGTCACTTTCATATACTAGTGGGAATTTTTCATTATAGAACTTGGCTTGTATATTCCGATGACGGGCTTCCTCAAATGCCCGAGGTCTTCATGAGCAAGCAAGTTGGATGCACACCCACTTAGTTTTCATGTTGAGCTTTCATACACTTATAGCTCTTAGTGCATCCGTTGCATGGCAATCCCTACTCCTCACATTGACATCAATTGATGGGCATCTCCATAGCCCGTTGATTAGCCTCGTTGATGTGAGACTTTCTCCATTTTTTTGACTTCTCCTATTTATCTCTATCACCATACTCTATTCCACCCATAGTGCTATATCCATGGCTTGCGCTCATGTATTGAGTGGGAGTTGAAAAAGTTGAAGCGCGTTAAAAAGTATGAACCAATTGCTCAGCTTGTCATCGGGGTAGTGCATGATAAATACTTTGTGTGAAGAAGATGGAGCATGACAGGATTATATGATTTTGTAGGGATAACGTTCTTTAGCATTTTTATTTTGAAAGACATGATTGTTTATTCGTATGCCTGAGTATTGATGTATTTATATCAAATTATAGACTATTGCTTTGAATCATTTGGATCTTATTATTCATACCGTAAGAGAAAGATTACATGATGAAACATGATAGGTAGCATTCCACATCAAAAATTCTGTTTTTATCATTTACCTACTCGAGGATGAGCAGGAATTAAGCTTGGGGATGCTTGATACGTCTCCAACGTATCTATAATTTTTGATTGTTTGATGATATTATAGTATCAATCTTGGATGTTTTTACATGCAATTATATATCATTTTTTGGGACTAACCTATTAACCTAATGCCCAGTGCCAGTTGCTGTTTTCTGCTTGTTTTTTGGCTTTTTAGAGAATCAGTACCAAACGAAGTCCAAATGCCATGAAACGTTTTGGAGATTTTTTCTGGACAAAAGAGACCCTGGAGACTTGGAGAGGAGGACAGAAGGTTCACGAAGCCTCCACAAGGCAACAGGGAGCGGCCCCAGGGGGCGTGCCCTGATGCCTTGTGGGGCCATCGTGGCTCCGTTTGACCTAATTCCACACCTATAAATTCACAAATATTCGGAAACCATTAGAGAGCCAGAAGAGAAAACCTTTCCACCACCGCAAACCTCTGTTCTTCCGTGATCCCATCTGGATGCCTTTTCCGGTACTCTGTCGGAGGGGGAATTGATCATGGAGGGCTTCTATATCAACCTTGTTGCCCTTCCGATGATGTGTGAGTAGTTTACCATAGACCTACGGGTCCATAGCTAGTAGCTAGATGGCTTCTTCTCTCTCTTTGATCTTCAATACCATGTTCTCCTTGATGTTCTTGGAGTTCTATCCGATGTAATCTTCTTTTGCGGTGTGTTTGTTGGGATCCGATGAATTATGAGTTTATGATCAGATTATTCATGAGAAATATTTGAGTCTTCTCTGAACTATTTTATGCATAATTAAATATAGCTTTGTATTTCTCTCCGATCTATCGATTTGGTTGGCCAACTAGATTGGTTTATCTTGCAATGGGAGAGGTGCTTTGTCATGGGTTCAATCTTGCGGTGCTCAATCCCAGTGACAGGAAGGGACATGACACGTATTTGTATTGTTGCCATTAAGGATAAAAAGATGGGGTTTATTCATATTGCTTGAATTTGCTTCTCTACATCATGTCATCTTGCTTAAGGCGTTACTCTGTTTTTATTAACTTAATACTCTAGATGCACGCAGGATAGCGGTCGATGAGTGGAGTAATAGTAGTAGATGCAGGCAGGAGTCGGTCTACTTGTCTCGGACGTGATGCCTATATACATGATCATTGACATGAATCCGTCATAATTATTTGCTTTTCTATCAATTGCCCAACAGTAATTTGTTTACCCACCGTATGTTTCTGCGCTCGAGAGAGAAGCCTCTAGTGAAAACTATGGCCCCCGGGTCTATCTTTATCATATAAAAAACATAAAAATACCTTGCTGCAATTTATTTACTTTTATTTAGTTTAGTAATTTACTTTATCAATTTATCTCTATCAGACTTAATCCTTGCAAGTAACCGCTAAGAGGATTGACAACCCTCTTATTCACGTTGGGTGCAAGTGTTTGCTTTTGTGTGGGTAGGTGTTGTTCACTGGATCTTGCTTGGTTCTCCTACTGGATTGATAACCTTGGTTCTTAACTAAGGGAAATACTTATCTCTACTATACTGCATCATCCTCTCCTCTTCGGGGAAATACCAAAGCAGTCTACAAGTAGCAATACTCTTTTCTTTTCTTCATGCAATACCGTGAAAAATGTCCTTCTTCTCCACATGAATAGCATGCCTTGGAGTAAAGTTTGATTGGTTCTTCTTCGTGTGTGTCTTCAACATCTTCCTTCATCACATGTTCTTCTAAAATTTCCCTGAGGGCTTCTTTCATTGCTTTCTTCTTCTGCTAGATAGTTCGTTATACCACAGGGTAAATGGGACACTGGGTAGGGTAGTGAGTAGTTCCTTCACACAGGAAACAAGTAACCTGTCTAGTTGGGCATTCTTTAGCTGGGTGATTTCCTTCACAATGAGGGCATCCATCCTTGTGTTCTTCATGGGTGTATCCTATTTCTCCGCACATCTTGCATGCACAAGGTTTCTTCTTCGGGTTATCACAGTGCTTCCGGATAAGACGGGATCTCAGTAGAATCATCTTGAATTCTTCCCAAGCATTTGCTCCATTCCATCCTTGTACAACTTGATGTATCTCTCGCCAGGTTGCAGTACCTTGTGTGATGTGCCGTAAGGTGTATGGAACCATATACTCTCCTCCAATATCGTACTCCTTCATGCGATCTTCTATGTTCCGTATCCACTGTTCTACTTCCAGTTGTGTCAGAAATCTCGGAAATACAAGTCCATCTTCATTCTTCATCTATGGGGTCCAAGGGTTTTGGGATGAGATACGAGAGAGAGATAGAGAGTTACACACAATACAAACAATATATTTTTGAAAATAGTTTTTATTTGTGGCTGTCGGAAAACACACACAAATGACAACTCACAAATCATCGTATCTAACGTGAGTATACAACAGGGGTTTGGTCTTCTAAAGGTCATATAAACATTGGGATTCTTCAGGGTCTTCAATTTCTTCGAGTCTTCTGAGTCTTCAATCGTTGTAGCCTCAATTCTTCCAATGCATGGTAAAGTCTTCTTTTACTCTGAAGTGGCCATCAGTTGTCTGATGTCTTGTCCTTCTCAGAGTTGTCTCAGTTGATCCTCCGTGTGGTCAAAAAGGGAAGGGGTATTTTCTTACTATTTGAGGTAAGAGGGAGTATTTGATAAAGCTCAGAAAAGATGAGAAGCAAAGGATCTTTTTGAAAATAAAGTTTTAGAGATATCCTATCCTAGGGGCTTTCCAGTTTCTAGGGCCACATCCTATAGTCAACATGTGCTCTGATACCATCTTGTAACGACCCGGTTTCAAAAAGGATCCAAGTCTCTGTGCTTAAGTGCCATCCCTGGATCGGTATGCTAGCACACACGGTAGTACTCGATGAAATAACAGAAAATCACATGTATAAAGTAACGTAAATACTATTACCTTAATCCATACAGCGGAACTAACATCAAAGGTTGTGGAGTCCCATCAACACCAACGGCAAAGTTGAGTTTAGACAACGTAACCCTATCGTATCACTTACTCGTCCTATAATTCCTGCAACATGAGACGTTGCAGCCGTGTAGGTCAGTACGTTGAATGTACTGGTAAGTCACGCCACAAGAGATGTATAAATGTCCTACTTCTACATGCAATATGGCTGGTGGAAGATTTTAAGTTTAATTTGCATAAAGCTGATTTTTCCCTACCATCAAAAAGAATATCAAATTATTACTACAAAGCTTATCATAATATGATTGAGATGGTTTCTCCACTCAATCTATACCCAAATTGATTAAAACCCATTAAATTAGTTAAATGTGATGAGATCGCTCAAATTCCCAATTCTAGATGCTCAAGTTGTCCATAACCGGGGACACGGCTAATCGATTAGTTTTACACTCTGCAGAGGTTTGCGCACTTTTCCCCACAAGACTCGACCACCTCCATGATCGAAAGATCGAGACACAGTCTTTCAGAAGCATTTCCCCTTAACCCTGGGTAGACCGGTACACCTACATTCCCCTACATCTGCTAGCCTACCCGGAAAGAGGTCACACAACTTACTCAACTATGCCAGAGCCCATAATGGATTGTGGCTGCACACGGAAGTTTCTAGTTATGAAGTGTCGTTGATCCCTTTGAGCCTGGGTGGCATTCCATAGGGTGATTCTCCGGGTACTCCGGTATCCCCTTGGGCAAGCACTGGTTTCTCCAGGTGACCCTACCAATCCACCCAGATGTGTGTTAATGTTGCCACCTTAAAGTTACCCAAATTATTATTACTCTCACAACTTTCATGCATTCACACATACCACCCCGTCTACAAGCATGGCTAAGCAATATAAGACATAACGAATATTCCCGGGGTGATCAAAGGTCATAGGTTCCTACCTCATGAACTACATAGCAATGCCACAATTTCCCAATCCTACTCATGCAAATTTTAACGGTGAAACTAATGCATAGTAAAAACTGGGTATAGAAAAGTATGATCAAGATGTAACTTGCCTTGTACTATTGATGAAGATTCTTTGCATTCATAATCATGATAGTTCTACTCGTCACACTCCGATCAATCTATTGTAAGCAAGCAATTATAACCACACATAAGCAATCATCCAAAGATCAAAAAGAAACCAAACAAAAGACTCATGAAACTCCAAAAGAATCAAACACAGTTTTCAGGACAGAAACATAATTTTTTTTAACAGAAGAAAATATTATAAAGCTTTAGTTTCACAGAAAGTACTTGCTCTTAGTTTTAATTAGCAAAAAGAATCAACTAAAAAGGTTTTATAATGCAAAAGTTATGGCCTAATTAAGATAGATCTTAAATCTGATCAGATTCAAAAAAAATTATATAAAAAAAATTATTTTTATTAGTCCACTGGATAGATATAACCTATAGAAATCAGTAGCAAAAAGAATTAATTAAAAACCTATTTTTAAATAAAAGTTATTAGCAATCTAGGGTTTAAGGCAAATTTGGTCAAATTTAAAAGGTTCAAAATATTTTTTAGTTTGCTTCTCTGGATAGATGGGTTTTTTATTTACTAGTAGGAAAAAGAATTACTGAATTTGGATCTATGTATTTAAAGATATGCTAAAAGAAAAATTGGAATAGAATCTGAAACTGAAATTATTAAGAATCGACCGATCGTGACAGACGTGCCACGTGGCGAGCTAGGGTTGGCTGTGGGTGTCTGCTGCGGGCGGACGACCGACAATTAAGAAAAACAGCGGCGCCGGCTAATAAAAAGAAAAAAACCGCTAGTCGGTTCGATCTAAACCGATCTACTAAAATAAAACCTACCCGTTCGGATTAGATCTAATCTAAGGCGTTGAAAATAGATCGGACGGCCGAGGGCGGCGGTGGCTTACAGAGGTGGTAGGCGATGGCAAGGCGGCACGGGCGTCGGTGGTGATGGCGCTCCGGTGGTCAGCGGCGTCGACGGAGTGGACAGGCGGATGCGGCGGAGCGAGGGGGTCTCGGTGGTGGGGTCGGTGGAGCTCGGGGACGTCAGGGTAGAGCGGTACGAGCTCGGCAAAGCTACTGTGAACCAAGAGCTCCGGGGACAGCAGAAAAGACCGTGGAGGCGATTCCGGTGAGGACTGGGCGTCGAAAAGATGTCAAAGAGATGCGAGACGACGTTGGAAAAATAAATACAGAAGGAGAGGTCTCGGGATTGCTCACTGCTACTTGTAGACTGCGTTGGTATTTCCCCGAAGAGGAAAGGATGATGCAGTATAGTAGAGATAAGTATTTCCCTCAGTTAAGAACCAAGGTTATCAATCTAGTAGGAGAACCAAGCAAGATCTAGTGAACAACACCTACACACACAAAAGCAAACACTTGCACCTAACGCGAATAAGAGGGTTGTCAATCCTCTTAGCGGTTACTTGCAAGGATTAAGTCTGATATAGATAAATTGATAAAGTAAATTACTAAACTAAATTAAAGTAAATAAATTGCAGCAAGGTATTTTTATGTTTTTTATATGATAAAGATAGACCCGGGGCCATAGTTTTCACTAGAGGCTTCTCTCTTGAGCGCAGAAACATACGGTGGGTAAACAAATTACTGTTGGGCAATTGATAGAAAAGCAAATAATTATGATGGATTCATGGCAATGATCATGTATATAGGCATCACGCCTGAGACAAGTAGGCCGACTCTTGCCTGCATCTACTACTATTACTCCACTCATCGACCGCTATCCAGCATGCATCTAGAGTATTAAGTTAATAAAAACAGAGTAACACCTTAAGCAAGATGACATGATGTAGAGAAGCAAATTCAAGCAATATGAATAAACCCCATCTTTTTATCCTTAATGGCGACAATACAAATACGTGTCATGTCCCTTACTGTCACTAGGATTGAGCGCCACAAGATTGAACCCATCACAAAGCACCTCTCCCATTGCAAGATAAACCAATCTAGTTGGCCAAACCAAATCGATAGATCAGAGAGAAATACAAAGCTATATTTAATCATGCATAAAAGAGTTCAGAGAAGACTCAAATATTTCTCATGAATAATCTGATCATAAACTCACAATTCATCGGATCCCAACAAACACACCGCAAAAGAAGATTACATCGGATAGAACTCCAAGAACATCAAGGAGAACATGGTATTGAAGATCAAAGAGAGAGAAAAAGCCATATAGCTACTAGGTATGGACCCATAGGTCTATGGTAAACTACTCACACATCATCGGAAGGGCAGCAAGGTTGATGTAGAAGCCCTCCGTGATCGATTCCCCCTCCGGCAGAGTACCGGAAAAGGCCTCCAGATGGGATCGCGGAAGAACAGAGGCTTGCGGCGGCGGAAAGGTTTTCTCTTCTGGCTCTCTGATGGTTTCCAAATATTTGTGAATTTATAGGGGTGGAATTAGGTCAAACGGAGCCACGAGGGCCCCACAAGGCATCAGGGCCCCCCCTAGGGCCCCGCCCTGTTGCCTTGTGGAGGCTTCGTGAACCTTCTGGCCTCCTCTCCAAGTCTCCAGGGTCTCTTTTGTCCATAAAAAAATCTCCAAAAAGTTTCATGGCATTTGGACTTTGTTTGGTATTGTTTCTCTGAAAAGCCAAAAACAAGCAGAAAACAGCAACTGGCACTGGGCACTAGGTTAATAGGTTAGTCCCAAAAAATGATATATAATTGCATATAAAAACATCCAAGATTGATACTATAATAGCATGGAACAATCAAAAATTATAGATACGTTGGAGACGTATCACTCACCGGCGTGGGAAATCGACGATGAACGGCTGCGGCTCCAGCGAGATGCGAACGACGCGTTCGTGCAGTATGGGTGGACTCGGGCGTGGGGTTTTGAAGAAAACGAGAGAGGGCGTAGAGGGGTATTTATAGGACATAGGCGTGCGGAAGGGGTCAATCTCCAGATAGGGTTTTGGAAGGATTTGGACGGCGCGGCGTCGGGTGCGTGTCCGAGCTAGGCTCCTCCTGTCGTGGGGAGGAAGAAGAGGTGGGGCCCAGCGGTCAGCGGCAGTGGCAGGCGAGCGTGGGAGCGGGCAGCCGACGCTTAGGCATTTCTCGGGCGAGGGCAGGCCGCGGAGGAGGTGGGCCGCGGCTCGGGAGCTGGCTGGGCCTGGCGACTAGCGCCTGCGTGCGCTGGATTTGTTTTTTTTTTTGAATAATAAAGAGAAGAAAAGTCAAAAAAGAAAAAAACAATTCCTATACAATATATATCAAAATTCCTAAAATAAAACATAGAAAAATATGAACTATTTTTTAGAGGCAAATAAATTACTTTAAAAAATTATTTTTTTGTAATAACTTCAAATTGGATTTAAATTTGATTTTCAAATCTTTTGCAAATTGTCTCTGTTTTCTTTCTCCAAATACTTTTCGCGTCTTCTCTGAATTTTGAAGGGTCATATTTCCTTCACTCATACATTTTTAATTCAGAGAATTTGAGATGGTTTGAAATTCCAACATAAAAGAGAAAAACTTCAAATGGGTTTTCAAATAGGTTTTGAAAGTGGTACTCATCACTCCCCACTCTATTTCATAAATTTTGAAGAAGTCCTATTATCTTCTCTCATTGAAAATCCTTGAGTGGCATAAAGCTTCTAAGTTTGAATTATTTTCAAATGGAATTCAAATCTTTTTAGAACTCCTTTTTCAAATGGAAGAAGTCATGTTATCATCACTCTAGGATTTGTTTTGAATTTGAATTTTGAATTCCATGGGAACCAAAAGCAAGAAGGAAAGTTTGGGAAAGTCCTTTTATTCCCTCTCATTTAACTTTCAAAAAGTTTAAAATTCCACTTGATTTCACACAACAAATCACACAAGCAATCATTATTACTTAATTAATATAACATTCCAAAATTTAGAATTTTGGGATGTTACAATTTTATTCATTGGGTTGCCTCCCAACAAGCTCTTTCTTTATAGCCATTAAGATAGGCTTTGAGATTTTAATGATGCTCACGTCAAAGACAAGAATTGAAACACAAAGAGAGCATCATAGAACATGTGACAAACACATTTAAGTCTAACCCTCTTCCTATGCATCGGCATTTTATAGAAAAACAAATTATCAAGACAACCAATTTCTAGCATATGCAAATAGGGAGGATGAAGCATTAATAATTTCAACACAAAGAGAGGTAATTTAGTGACATGAAGATTTCTATAACCATGTTTTCCTCTCTCATAATAATTGCATGTAGGATCATAATCAAATTCAACAATATAGCTATCATATAAAATATTCTCTTCATGATCCCTATGCATAAAAGTTTTATAATCTTCCAAGATAGTGGGATTAACATCAACTAAAGTCAAGACCTCTCCAAACCCACTTTGATCAAAAATTTCATAAGATTGAACACTCTCCAAATATGTGGGCTTATTTTTACCTAAAGTTGACACTCTTCCAAACCCACTTTCAATATTATTGCAAACATTATTATCAATAACATATTCATCACGAAGCTTAAATAAATTTTCAAGATCATAAGAAGCATTATCACCCCAATCATGATCATTGCAATAAGTAGTGGACATAAAAAATTATCATCCCCAAGCTTGTAGCTTTGCATATTATTAGCACAATTGAAATTAATAGAATTTATAATAAAATCATTGCAATCATGCTTTTCATTGAATGAGCTATCATGAATCACTTTATAAATTTCTTCATAACAATTTTCAGATTCACGATTTTCAAGCAAAACTTCATAAAGATAATCTAGTGCACTCAACTCACTAGCAATTGGTTTATCATAATTGGAGTTTTTGAAAAGATTAGCAAGTGGATGAGGATCCATAACAATAGTATTTTAGCAAGCAAAGATGCAAGCAAATAGGAAGCACATTGCAACACAAGCAAACAAATGAGCAAATAAAAATATTTTTGTATTTTTGTAAAAATTGTTTTAGAAGTGGGGGAGATGAAAATGATAGGCAAATGCAAATAAAAGGCAAATAAAGTAACTGCAAGTGGACGATATTTTTTGCAAAGTTACTTGATAAGTTTTGGTGATATCTTCCCGGCAACGACGCTAGAAATTCTTCCTGCTACTTGTAGACTGCGTTGGTATTTCCCCGAAGAGGAGAGGATGATGCAGTATAGTAGAGATAAGTATTTCCCTCAGTTAAGAACCAAGTTTATCAATCCAGTAGGAGAACCATGCAAAATCCCTTTAGCAGCACCTGCACACACAAAAGCAAACACTTGCACCCAACGCAAATAAGAGGGTTGTCAATCCTCTTAGCGGTTATTTGCAAGGATTAATTCTGATAGTGATAGATAGATAAAATAAAATACAAAATAAAATAAAAGTAAATAAATTGCAGCAGTGTATTTTGGTTTTAAATATATGATAAAAGTATACCCGGGGGCCATAGTTTTCACTAGAGGCTTCTCTCTCGAACACATAGCATACGGTGGGTAAACAAATTACTGTTGGGCAATTGATAGAAAAGCAAATAATTATGACGGATTCATGGCAATGATCATGTATATAGGCATCACGTCCGAGACAAGTAGACCGACTCCTGCCTGCATCTACTACTATTACTCCACCCATCGACCGCTATCCGGCATGCATCTAGGGTATTAAGTATGAAACAGAGTAACGCCTTAAGCAAGATGACATGATGTAGACAAAGTAAACTCAAGCAATATGATTAAACCCCATATTTTTATCCTTAATGGAAACAATACAAATACGTGTCATGACCCTTTCTGTCACTGGGATTGAACACCGCAAGATTGAACCCATCACAAAGCACCTCTCCCATTGCAAGATAAACCAATCTAGTTGGCCAAACCAAATCGATAGATCGGAAAGAAATACAAAGCTATAACAATCATGCATACAAGAGTTCAGAGAAGACTCAAATATTTCTCATGAATAATCTGATCATAAACTCACAATTCATCGGATCCCAACAAACACACCGCAAAAGAAGATTACAACGGATAGAACTCCAAGAACATCGAGGAGAACATGGTATTGAAGATCAAAGAGAGAGAAGAAGCCATCTAGCTACTAGCTATGGCCCATAGGTCTGTGGTAAACTACTCACACATCATCGGAAGGGCAGCAAGGTTGATGAAGAAGCCCTCCGTGATCGATTCCCTCTCCGGCAGAGTACCGAAAAAGGCCTCCAGATGGGATCACGGAAGAACAGAGGCTTGCGGTGGTAGAAAGGTTTTCTGTTCTGTCTCTCTGGTATATTGGGAATATTTGGGAATTTATAGCGCTGGAATTAGGTCAAGAGGTGCCACGAGGGGCCCACAAGCCTGGGGGCGCGTCCTACCCCCCAGGGCGCGCCTCCCGAGCTTGTCGCTCCCTCGTGGATCGTCTGGTCTTCTCTCGAAGCTTCAAGGGTCCCTTCTAGTCCAGAAAATATTAATCCAAAGTTTTTTCTTCGTTTGGACTCCGTTTGATAATGATTTTCTAAAAAGGCAAAAACAGGCAAAAAACAGCAACTGGCACTAAGCACTAGGTTAATAGGTTAGTCCCAAAAAGTGATATATAATGGCATATAATTGCATATACAACATCCAAGATTGATACTATAATAGCATGGAACAATCAAAAATTATAGATACGTTGGAGACGTATCAGGTCCTGCCGCGCCGCGGCGGCCTGGGAAGATCTCTTCCAGGAAGGCGAGGGCTCTCGCAGGCGCATGTGTGCTGAGCTCAATAAGCTGATGGATGAGATCTCCGGCTGGGAGAAGCTGCACGAGGAGATCAATGCCTCATTTGATAAGGCAATCGGTGTCATTCGAGGACTAAGAGATGACAAGGCGAAGCTCCGCACCCAGCGCGACGTGCTGAGGGCCAAGATCGCTGGCAGTGCGAAGCAGCACGAGGAGAGCACTACCGTGATGAAGAAGACGGCCGCCATGGTCGAGAAAATTATGGACGATAATGCCAACCTCTGCATCGAGCATGAAAGGCTGGTGCGGGAATCCAAAGCTGCTGTCAAGCGAAGTATTGAGGACGTGAAAGAGATCATTGCCGTTCGCCACGAGAACTCCATCGACATGGATGCAATGACGAAGATGGCGGAGAAGAGGCGAAAGGAGGTGAAGGTCGTGGAGGCGATGAAGAAGGAGTTGGAGGAACTCCGTGCCCTACAGCAACCCATCAAGAAGGAGTAGAGCAGCGACCCAAATTGTTGTCTGCGTCTTCTTCCTTCTTCTTTTGCCCCTGTGTCTTTCAGGAGTTGCCGCGTGTGGCATTTTAAATTGTCTTCCTGAATATGTAAGACAATTACTATCCATTGCCATCGTCATCATATATAATAGTCTTGTTAAATCTTCGTTAAGTTTCAGCCGAGGCTATGTCCGTGAGTTATCAGTGCAAATTTTTGTTTTCAAATTTTCTTTTTTCTCCCTTAAATCTCAGTCGACTGAGACCTAGCCAGGCTCGAGTGCCATTAATGGAGAAGTTGGGAGCGAGGTGGGCGGCGGATGGAGGTCAAAGGGCTCGCCTCCCGGTAAGCCTGCGCAGCGGTCTGCTCCATGCCTCCCGTCTACTCAAATAGCTACCCCGCACAGTGCCTCCTAGCCAATAAAAATGGGGACACATGGCGGCACGTAAATGGATAGTACAACGCCCACGGTTTGAATAACACTTGTGTTTCCGATTGTAATGTGACCACTCTTTGTTCCAAAATGACTTTGTTTGTTGTTAATGTGTGCGCCTTCAAAAAATCGGACAAATGTTTTACCACAGCATGTTGGTTCCATGTCAAGGCAACATGCCAAGTTTCATGATTTTCAGGCAAGTTTTGGATTTACAGGAATTTAAAAACCAAGTTTGTCAATGTTTTCGGCCGAGCCACGACGCCCGAATATCTGAAATTCATTCCCATTTCTTGCATGGGACCTAAACATTCACCCAAGGACACATATACGATTTTTCAACCCATTTTGGTGCACTGGAGCATGTGCATGTAGTTCAAATTTGACTTATGCACATTAAAATGCCTAGAAAACTCAATAAATGTATAAAAAGTCCAAACGAACCCGGAATAATTCCAAATTATAGCGCGACACTCCTATTGGTCTTTGTTGCCTCTGTAAAAAAATTCAAGGCAGGAAGAGGCAGAGTATGTCGTTTCGCCCACAAAGGTGACACATTCCCTTTTGGAACCATGAGCCTTCTTGAGAGAAGCTCCGGTTTGTAAGAAGCTTATACCAAAACCTGTCCCAAATCGAACAATTTTTTTACCACAACATGTTGGTGCCATGTCAAGACACCATGCCAAGTTCCATGATTTTTAGGCAATTTTTGGATTTACAGGAATTTAAAAACCAAGTTTCTCAATGTTTTCGGCCGAGCCACGATGCCCAGATGTTTGAAATTCATTCCCATTTCTTTTATGTGACCTAAACATTCACCCAAGGACACATATACGATTTTTCAACCCATTTTGGTGCAGTGGAGCATGTGCTTGTAGTTCAAATTTGTATTATGCACATTAAATCCCTAAAAACTCAATTAATGTATAAAAAAGGCCAAACAAACCCGGAATAATTCCAAATTTTAGCACGACACTCCTATCGGTCTATGTTGCCTATGTAAAAAAATCAAGGCAGGAAGAGGTAGCTTATGTCGTTTCGCTCACAAAGGTGACACGTTCCCTGTCGGAACCATGAGCCTTCTTGAGAGAAGCTCCGGTTTGTAAGAAGCTTATACCAAAACTTGTCCCAAATCGAACAAAATTTTTACCAAGGCATGTTGGTGCCATGTCAAGACACCATGCCAAGTTTCGTGATTTTTAGGCAATTTTTGGATTTACATGAATTTTAAAACCAATTTTCTCAACGTTTTCGGCCGAGCCACGACGCCCAGACGTTTGAAATTCCCACCCATTTCTTGTATGGGACCTAAACATTCACCCAAGGACACATATACGATTTTCAACCCATTTTGGTGCACTGGAGCAAGTGCCTGTAGTTCAAATTTGATATCTCTTTGTCTGTTTATGCTCCGAAAACTCCCTCCTTCTCAACCCGCGCCATGCTATCCCGAAATTACAACGCGCGCGAAAACTCCCTCCTCCTACGAAATCCCGACACGCGAAATCCCCATTCTACCCCTGGGTGGAAAGAGCCGCTAGTTCAAATTGGTGTGGGTACTTTTGTAACTTACCCTACATTTCGGACAAGTGCGTACCTAAGTCATGGTTCCCCCCTCCCATCCCCTTATTTTCCCCATTCGAAAACCGAGGCCGCCAAAACCACTCTCCACTAGCCACGAAACCCCACCCTCCTCGGTCTGCCCCCCCCACCGCCGCCCCGCCGGAGCCTCTTCCCCGACGACGTCGTCCACCGCAACAGCTCGACGTCCCTCATCCACCGCACCTGATGAGGATCCGTCGTCGATCTCGTCGTCCCGCCGGTTCAGCCGCCCCGTCCTCCACCTCCAAGGAGCTGCTCCGACGATCGCCTCGTCTATCACGGCTGCTCCATTCCCACAGCGCCGCCATAACCTGCCCCACCGGAACCGCAACATCCTTACCGACTCCTCGGATGAAGCCGAGGCCTACTCGGCGGCACCAAAGAGGTTGTACACTCATCGCATCTTCTCCTTCACTCAACCTCACGGCGCCGCCGGTGCTCGATCCCGCTCCGACATGGCCCGGCTCCCTCGACGCCGGCGCCGCCGGTGACATCCTCCACGGCGGATCTCCCCCATTGCGAGGCTCCCTCGGCGGCGGCGGCCATACCAGCCGGAGCTGCTACTGCTCCGCTCTTGCTCTCATTCGTGTTGCTACTCGGCTCTTGCTCTCACTCGCGCTGCTGGTGCTGGTACATGGGCTGCTGCAGCTACACGAGTTACTGCTTTGGCTCTCGTTCGCGTTGCTGCTCCGGCTGCTAGCTGCTGGTGCGTTCCCTGTTGAGCGGCTGCTGATTTAGATCACTGCTTCTCTGCTACCAGTGCTCGAGTGGCCTAAACTACCAATGAAGTGCCTGTTTGCTACTAGTGCGTCCAGTTTCGACAGTAAAATTCAGTTTCGACAGTAACAGTCAATTTCGACAGTAAAATTCAGTTTCGACAGTTAAGTTCAGAGTCAACAGTTTTTACATCATTTGTTGGAGTTGGTTGTCTTTTGGTGATGTAAATTTTACAGCTAGCACTTTTTGGTGATGTATTTTACATCATCTATTGGAGATGGTATTAGAATCCCACTTCAGATTGGTTCAATTATTCATGCATTTGGTTGAAAGGAATGGAGCTAAACAAAATTGAAGGATTTTTTTTCATTCATGTCTGTTTCAAAGGAAAAACACATAAATTTTAACATCCACCTGGACCTACTTATCAAAATCCTATGCATGAAAAGAAGACTAAGTGCATTAGTGGCATAATAACATTCTAACTGTACACATTTGAAGGTGGTTTGACTTTAATTTGGTCGTGTTTCTTTGCCTTCATGTGCTCTTCCTGCAAGCCAAAGGAGCCCTTACAGAATTACATCATTTACAGATAGGTGTCGAAGAAAACTTTGTGTGGTTTGTCCTGCTCCTGCCGCGCCGTCGTCCACCTCACCTGAGCTGCTCCATCGACAGAAGCGTCCACCATACCAGACATCATGACTCCTTACCGTCTTTCGCCGCCTTAGATCTCCTTCCCTGCCGCCGGCAGCCATCGCAACTGCATCACCATCATCGACTCGGTAGATGAACCTGAGGAGTACACGGGTCCGCAAGAGAGGTTGCACTCTTTTGTTTCTGCTTACTTTATGCATTGCTTAATATTACCTGCTAGTTTATCATCCTGTTCATCTCTTAGACTCCAAGTTAGGTCCAAATTAATGTTCAAACTTGAGTTTGAAAATGCTTGTGGGGCACATATCGAGGCAGCAATGAATAGTATATCGATCTACTATCTGTTTCATCTAGGGTATCTACTATGTCGTTCATCTTGGGTGGGAAACAAACAGTAAAGCGGCCATCATCTATCTTTTTATTAAATTAAGCTATCATTTGCCTGCTATCATTGTTTTAGGATCTATCCACTGGTTGTTACCATCACTCTAGATTTCTGCATGCTCTCCTTACTTAATCTCACTATATTTTTTTCGTATGCATGTCAGTTATTGTACACAGTCATGCTGAACATGTAGAGAAAAAGAGAAGAGTCTTGCGCGGCAATACAATGTCATGCAGACATCGCTCCATGGTGGGTGCAATGGCAACCCCACCCCTCCCTCCTTGAGATTGTAATCCAGAGGAAGATAGTTGTTCAGAGGTGGAGTCAGAGGGAGCTGACCACTCCTATTTACCCCCCGAGGTGTTTGCTCTAACTTGGCATGATGATGTTGGTCATATCATGCATATGGTGCCTTGCTTTGCTTACTTTCGACATCATATATGTCATCTGCTTAGTTTAGACATGTTCTGTAATGCCACCTGTTTAGTTTCTATATCACATATGTGAATTATGCGATGACATCTTTTTTTAGCCAGCCATAGTATATGTGAAATATGCAATGCCATCCTGTTTAGCCAGGCATCATATATTGGAATTATATCTTACCATTCCTTTTTTCCATTATATTTCCATTTGTCGACAATGTTTGTACATTCAACTACTCTTCCTGTGAATCAGCCATTTGAGTGGGTGATGAAAAAATCTGGAGTGAAAACAAGTTCTTCAGAGCAGACAGTGCTACCTGTCGAAGCAGATCTCTTGCTGGGTCCGGATAGCTCCTCAGAGGAGGATTCAGAGCCAGATGACCAGTCCTATCCCCCCCCCCCCCGAGGTGTATGCTCTAACTTGGCACGGTTATACTGCTCGTATCATGCATATGATGTCTTGCATTGCATAGTTTAGACATCATATACACAATATTCAACACCATCTGCTTAGTTTAGACATGATATATGCGAATGCCATCTCCTTAGTATATAAATCACATATGTGAATTATATCATGCCATCCTGTTTACTTACATAACATGTATGTGAATTATGTCATGTGAACCTGTTTACTAAAGACATCATATAATTATCTCATGACATCCTTTTTAGTTAGTCATCATATCTTTGAATTATGTCATGCTATACTGTTTAGATAGACATCATATATGTGAAATTATGTCATGCTATCCTGTTTAATTAAACAACATATATGCGAACTATTTCATGCCCTCTTTTTTCCTCACTATCTATTGCATCTGTCTCATACAAGGTCTATACATTCAACTACTTTTCTTGTTTATCAGCCATTTGAATTGGAGGGGGTGATGGCAGTATCTAGCGGAGTAAAAACATGGTCTTCAAATAAAACAGCGCTACCTGTCGATGGAGATAGCACCCCGGTTGTACTTGCACAAGAACCAGCCCTACCACACATAGCCTAGACTATCGCAGATTGTACCCCTACTCCGATGGACAGAGAACCAGCTTCACCCAATCTAACCCCAATCCCAGCAGATAGTAACCCAGTTCCAGTTGACACAGCACCATCTCCACAACAGAGCTCCCAAACAAGAGCAGTTAGTAAGGCAGCTCCAGTGCCCAAAGCGCCAGGACTACCACGGCGAACCCCAACTCCACCAGTTAGTACACCTATTCCTGTGGACGAAGCAGAACCAGTCATCCGTAGTTTAGCGCCTATCGCATTTGATGTTGTTAAATCCTATGTGCGTATCTTCCCATCATGGAAATATTATACTGAAGATGAAGGAAAAAGCCAGTTGCAGGCGTTCCTCCAGGAGTTATGTGTAAGTATTCATGGCAATTACTTTGCTTTGTCCCATATGTTCTACCTCCCTGCTAGTTATAACACAGCAAATGTTCCCATTTTTCTATGTAGAGAATGATCGATTTGGATACTCAGGATGAGGTAACCTGTGCTAATACCTGTGCTATCTTCAAGAATGCTTTGCGGCAGTATCAGAATTACCTGAAGAAAACGTATTTCACTGGCAAGGAAACTCATCAAATTCCCTTACTTTCTCCGGAGACACATTTACGGGACGATGACTGGGAACGCCTTGTTCTGTATTGGTCTAGACCCATGAATCTGGTAGGGTCTATAAGATCATATTTCATTTTGAAGTACTATATGGATGCGTCTTACTGTACTCTCTTCTTGTAGAACAAGTGCTTAAACCTGAAGAACAACTGTTCTCAGGTAAGATTCCATAGCTATGGTGCATACTGATTTGCTTTGTATCACTGTATTTACTCATACCAACTAATTTTTAAATAGAAGGATCCAGTCGAAACTCCAATGGCACAACAGGTATGTTTAAACATGTTTCTTTAACTGGTTTGCTCTTTTAATTGATCTATGTTGATTTCAATTTCAATTGTGTAGACATTTGTCTTCTCATATCATTCACATTACTGGCATCAAAACAGACCCAATAGTGTTGTTAGTTGTACATGTATACCCGTGGTACCCATCTGAAATCTTGTGGTGCCGTGTACTTTCCCACACTTATATTCTTTCAATGCTATTTTGTCTTGAACTGATATGATTTGAATTGTGTCTCTATTTTGATTTGGCAAGACAATGCAGTGACAGTAGCACATAGATATATGTTTGTTTGATGCTTTTATAATTTACTACTTTGCAATAGAAGACTTGATAGTTTAATCATGTCCACCTTCCTACTGAACTGGTTCGCCAAAATGAGTTTCATATACTACATGCTAAACCTGTTATGTGTCTGCTTGTTTCTTCTTTTAGAATGCTGACAGAATATTGGAGAAGAATACCACATTAAGCAATGGTAAAGTAAGTAATGCGGATAAGGTTGAAGATAGTGAGACAACCTTGCTGGTCTCCAATAAAGCTGATAAAACAGATAAGGAAAACTATCTTGAAGACAGTGAGACAACCCCAAAGTCCTGTCTTGATGTAGTGTTCAAGTTACTGGCCACTACCGCTTGCACAAGCTCTTCAAACTCGCTGTCTGAATCAGTTCGGTTTCTTGAGTCTCAACTACAAGCTGAAAGACATCGATCAGCTGTGCTGTGACAAGAAGCCGAAGGACTGAGGAAGTCCCTGGAGAACTCAGATGCATACTTTCTGGTGCAACAGCAAGCGTTGGAGGATTTTAGCGCCAAACAAGAGAAAGCTAATAAGCTAGCTAAGCTTATTGCCAACATGGTGGATACCCAGGATAACGTTTCTTGATCTCTTCTGAAGTTGTTTCAGTTCTGGACCTGCTTTGCTGCCGCGTTTATTTGCACTGTTGGCCAATTTAGATGCCCAGTGTATGTAATATGGTGCTTTGTTGTTCCCTTTATTTGCACTGGTGGCGAACTTTGATGCCCAGTGGATGTAATGTCTGTAATAGCCGTAATAGCCTAGCGTTAGTTGCTTGCTTATTTATTTGTTTTCTTGTAGTCACTGCAGTTCTTTTTCCTCGGTTTGCTAGTGGCCGCAATAACCATGGGCCACATACAGGCCATGGTAACGATGGGCCTCCTACGGGCCGTAGGGATCCATGGCCCTCCTACGGGCCGTATTTTCCATGGGCCTCGTACTTGCCATAGGATCCATGGGCCGTACTGTTCGTGGGCCAAAACCGGACCGCAATATGGACCGTAAACAGGCCAAAATTGGAATCGTCCGTTTTTGGGCCCAGACCATAACGGGCCATTAACAGGCCGGAAGGCAGCACAGGCTTAATTCTATCAACAGGCATGACGGGTCGTTAATGGGCTGGATTACAGGACAGGATGAAAACGGCCCAACGTGTTAACGGGCCACAAACGGACCGATTGTTACCACGGGCTGAGTTTGGCCCATTAGCACAACAGGCCAGTAAGGGACCGTAAGTAATCGAGGGCCGGAAATGAGCCCAAGAATTTATGGGCCCTTAGAAGGCCGAAAGAAAACATGGGCTGGAAACAGCCCAACCGAATTATGGGCCGTTAATGGGCTCAAAGCAGTTTACTGTTCATGATGGGCCTGTTTCACCATGGGCCGTCAATGGGCCCAGAGATGCAAAAGGCCTCATATGGGCCAAAAGACTTCACGGGCCATAGATGGGCTAAAAGTGACAACGGGTTGGAATCATATGGGACGGCCCACATGACGCTACTGGGCCGAATATTGAAAGGCCCTAACGAGCCGTGAGTACCCAGGCCGTAAATGGGTTGTATGCGAACAGGTCATTAACAGGCTTTCCATGGGTCGGCCCGCTATTTTTTGACCAACTCAAACGGGTCGGCCTTTATAACCTAAATGGGGCACTGTTGGGCCGCACCACGTGTCGACGTATCATAGGCGTCTCTCGTCCAATGAACGGATGACATCTGTCGCAACGCCGAGCTGACACATGGATCCGCCGGCGAATGAGAAATTTACACGTGGAAAATCGCCATTGGTCACGGCTGCTAACGGGTTATCGGATCCAAACCCACACCCGATAGCTTAACGGCGACCCGTTACGGTGGATGCCACGTGTCGGTCACCCTTGACGAAAACACTTCCATGACGCGACATTTATCATCATGGAAGTGGACACTTCCGTGATGATAATTTCAGTATTGTCATGGAACACTTCTACGAGAGCACAGGTCTGACTATCTTGATTCTGTCATAAAATTGTCACGGATGTACATGCATGACAGAAAACTTGACCTACTGTGACAAAGACGTATCATCACGGAAGTGTTTTTTTGTAGTGTATGTTTCCATGAATATATTTGAGTTCTTGATCCTATTTTCTAGTTATAGGCACTTGTTATTGTTCTGAACCGTAGACCCCAAGGTGACAATAATTGGGATACTCCGGGGATGACTGTAATTCGAGGAGTTCATGTATTCACAATCTGTTAATGCTTTGATCCCGTTCTCTATTAAAAGGAGGCCTTAATTACCCTTAGATTTCCTTATGGACCCCGCTGCCACGGGAGGGTAGGACAAAAGATATCATGCAAGTTCTTATTATAAGCACGTATGACTATAGACCGAGATCAACTTTTAGGGTTTTGGATAGGAAGGAAGTGGAGAATAGTTTGAGAGTTTTGGAGCAATATCACTAAGCATTTGAGCAACTGAGTCATAACCAAAACCTCATCCCCTTTTAATAGTATTGGCTTTTCCTATGGACTCAATGTGATCTTGGATCACTTAACCAAAAATGTAGAGTCTTGAAGCTTTGCCAATCTTTGTCCTTAGCATTTTGAGGGATTCTACATCTTCCAGTCCTTGCCATGCCATTGTTGAACTTGTCTGAAATATACTAGATAAAATCATTAGTCCAACAACATGTATGTTGGCATAAATTACCAAAACCACCAAGGGAGCAAATGTGCTTTCAATCTCCCCCTTTTTGGTAATTGATGACAACATACATCAAAGCTTCAAATAAAGATGTAACAGAAGATTATATGAAAGCTTTGAAGGAAACATGTAACATGTATGAGCTCCCCCTAAAAATGTGCAGCTAGTAAAAGGTGATAGCTCATGGAAAGTAGAAGCACAAAGTGAAGGAAATACACATGTAACATGTATCTTGGCTATATGCATCAGAGCAACAAAATGAAGTTGAAGTACCCACATGTTTATGACTATCTTCTTGCAAACAATATGTGCAAAAGGAAGAAGTCATCATGTACGTGAGTATGATGCACATACTTACCTCGAAGTTCTTGATCCTATACCTGAAGAAATACATTTGAGAAAACAAGGTTAGATAACACAAGATAATTTCTCCAAGAAAAGACACAGGATTAACAAGAGACCAAGATTGGGATGACATGTAGAAGAAAGTATCACTAAGTGAATACTTTTGTCACAAGCAGACATGTCCCCAAAAGAAAGATCAAATATAATTAGTCATCTCCCCTAAAAGAAACTGCCTCTCCCCCTGAATCTGACATTGGATATTGGGAGTAGGTAGGTTGAGAAAACTAGAGCAACCAGAAAACAGATCATGTTTCTCCCCTCTTAGAAACATGTAACATTCTCTCCTCTTTTAAAGTGCATCTTTCTCTCCCCTTTGACAAGGAAGAGCTGGTGGTGAAAAGCTTTGATGTAGATCTCTCTCCCCCTTTGACATCAATTTTGAAGAAGGGATACTTCAAGGTTATTGATCAAGTGGGTTTGGTCCTTGAGAAATACATCTAGCCCTAGTGTAGTTCCAGATGCAAGTAGAGGGTAAGAATCATTGAGTGGAGCTGGAGCAGAAATCTCAAGAAATATTTGACAGACAATTCCTTTAGGCAGCAAAGTCAGTGACTCCGAGTTGAAGCAATTCAGTGTGACCGAGTTTGGTGCAAGTGGAAGATTTTGTCAACTCAGCTCACTATGCAAAGAATTCTCACAAGGATTTGCAATGAATTAACTACTAAACTAGCTAAGAGAAAAGAACTCTGAAAGGAAAGAAGCAAAGAAACAAAGAAACGTCTAGATGAAGTTTTTTTTTAAATAGAAACACTCTAGCAAGAAGAGGAACACAAAAGAAACACTAGAGAACTTCATCTAGAGGGGTCGGCGACTAGGTCACCTATGTTAGAGTATATTGACTTAGGAGTCAAGTGAAAACACATGATCATAGGTCATACTCATCGTTAAGCTCAAAATGGGGTTGCCATTTTTCGTTTAAGCATTTCAATGTATTCACATCTTGTTGAGTTGCTTTAGCTCATGACTTTGAGTAAAGCTTCTCTAAGATGTGAGAACTTACATTGGGGTTTTGGTGATGATGTCCATCATGTAGTTGAACTTGAGGTGGATGCTCATGGATGAAGTTGGGAGCAATCCTATCATTTGTAGTTCATCTTCCTACATGGGATAGATTTGCAAGGAACAACATATGTATCCAAAATGACAAGAATGAAGTATACACTCAAATGTTGTCAAAGGATATGTTTGAGTTGTTTTGTTCCTTGTCCCACCAAGGATTGTTGATACTTGGTTCATACAAGATTGCTCATGATAATAGTGAGATGCAATCTTGTGACATGTAGCTTGTCCAAGTACCTACAAAAGGCTAGATACAATACAAGGGAGCAAGGTGTCCAAGATATAATATGATCATGGAAGTATAATGGATTAGTCAAGAATGCTCATGCCCTTGTATGCACTCAAGTGAGTCACTAGATCAAGTTTGAAGCATCAATGATGTTCAACTCACTCCTCAAGTGACAAAATACCTTCTCATCAAGAGGTTTGGTGAAGATATCTGCCAATTTCTTGTCGGTACGAACATGTTTGAGGTCAATATCACCTTTTGCAACATGATCTCGAATGAAATGGTGACGAACTTCAATATGCTTAGTTCGAGAAAGTTGCACGGGATTGTGTGCAATATTGATAGCACTCTCATTGTCACATAGTAGTGGTACATGTCTCACATGCACACCATAGTCTTTAAGAGTTTGTGTCATCCATAGTAATTGAACACAACATGATCCCGCGGCAATGTATTCCGCTTCGGCGGTAGATAGAGATACCGAGTTTTGTTTCTTGGAGGACCAAGACACAAGAGATCTACCAAGAAATTGACATGTACCCGAAGTGGATTTGCTATCAACCTTGTCTCCGACATAGTCCGAATCGGAATAGCCAACAAGATTGAAAGAAGATCCTTTGGGATACCAAATGCCAAAGTTTGGTGTATGTAACAAGTATCTCATGATTCTTTTCACAGCCTTAAGGTGACACTCTTTTGGTGCTGCTTGGTATCGTGCACACATGCACACACTTAGCATAATGTTGGGACAGGAGACACATAGATATAGAAATGAACCAATCATAGATCGATAAACCTTTTGATCAACCGGTTTGCCATCCTTAGTCAAGTCAAGATGTCCACTCGTGGGCATTGGAGTTTTCATACCTTTACTTTCTTGCATGTTGAACTTCTTGAACAAGTCCTTGATATACTTTGTTTGAGAAACAAAGGTACCCTCCTTAGTTTGCTTGATTTGCAAACCAAGAAAGAATTTGAGTTCACACATCATAGACATCTCATACTTTTCTGACATTAACCTTCCAAACTTTTCACTAAAAGAGGGGTTAGTAGATCCAAAGATAATGTCATCAACATAAATTTGGCATACAAATAATTCTCCATTAACCCTCTTAGTGAACAAGGTTGAATCAATTTTCCCAATTTCAAAACCTTTTTCAAGTAGAAACTTTGTCAAGCATTTGTACCAAGCTCTAGGGGCTTGTTTGAGACCATAAAGAGCTTTACGAAGTTTACAAACGTGGTTAGGTTTCTTGAGATTACCAAAGCCGGGAGGTTGTTTAACATAAACTTCATCCTCAATTTCTCCATTTAAGAAAGCACTTTTAATATCCATTTGGTAAAGAGTGATATCATGGTGATTGGCATAAGCAAGCAAAATGCGAATGGACTCAAGTCTAGCAACGGGGGCATAGGTCTCACCATAGTCCATACCTTCGACTTGTGTGTAACCTTGTGCTACGAGACGAGCCTTGTTGCATACAACTTGCCATCTTCATCTTGCTTATTCCGAAACACCCATTTGGTTCCAATAATGTTTTGCTCATCTTTAGGCTTCTCAACCAACGTCCAAACTTGATTCCTCTCAAAGTTGTGTAGCTCCTCATGCATTGCATTTACCCAATCAGGATCCTTGAGAGCTTCTTCTACCTTCAAAGGTTCAACACTAGAGATGAATGAGTAATGCTCACAAAATTTAGCTAAACGAGATTTAGAGCGAGTGATTCTCCCAGATTTGATGTCGCCAAGAATTTGTTCGACGGGATGATTCTTGTCAATTCTTGCTCTAACTTGAGGTAGCTTTTGCTTGCATTGTGGTGAGGCTTCCTCATCATCATCTTCTTCATCTTCGTTGTTGTTGTCGTTGTTTGCTTGTGGAGGTGGAGAAGGAGGTTGAGGTGGATCATCTTGTTGCACTTCCTTATTCCCTTCGTCTTGACGTGTTCCACTTGTGGATGCCTCCATGTCAACTTGTTGTTCACCTTGACGTGAAGTTGGGGCTTCCACTTGAATTGACAAAGTACTCTCCTTCACCTCCATGAGTCGAATCTTGCCAATGGACAAGTCTTGGATTGCTTCTGATGGTTCTTGATCTCCTACATCAATTGGCAATTGCTCGACTTGCGAGCCGTTAGTGTCATCAAACTTCACATCTACCGTCTCTTCAACTTTTCGAGTGAAGTTGTTGTAGACACGGTAGGTGTGAGAGTTCGATCCGTAACCAAGTAGAAAACCTTCATGAGATTTAGGAGCAAACTTTGAACGACGATGCTTATCAAGAATGTAACATTTTGAGCCAAATACTCGAAAGTATCCAACTTGTGGTTTTGTTACCGGTGAGTAGTTCATATGCCATTTTACCAAGAAGCTTGTGAAGATAGAGTCGATTTGTAGCATGACAAGCTGTCTCAACCGCTTTCGCCCAAAAGTGTTTTGGCATCTTGTATTCATCAAGCATTGTCCTTGTCATCTCAATAAGAGTCCGGTTCTTCCTCTCAACAACTCCATTTTGTTGAGGTGTGTACGTAGCCGAGAACTCATGTGAAATGCCTTCTTCATCAAGAAAGGTACCCACATTTGCGTTCTTGAACTCCGTTCCATTGTCACTCTAAACCTTCTTGATCTTCACTTCAAATTGATTTTGGGCCTTCCTTGTGAAGTTCTTGAAGATCTTTTGTACCTGCGATTTGTCATCGAGAAAGAACACCCATGTAAATCTGGAAAAATCATTAACAATGACCAAACCGAAGGAGTTACCACCAAGACTTCTATAGGGGTTGGGACCAAAGAGATCCATATGAAGTAGCTCGAGTGGTCTCCTCGTGGTCATAAAATTCTTCACGGGATGGCTTCCTCCAACTTGTTTTCCTGCTTGGCAAGCACTACAAAGTCTATCCTTGTCAAAGATAACATCTTTCACACCAAGAATATGATCTCCTTTAACAAATTTATCAAGATTATGCATGCCAACATGTCCAAGTCTCCTATGCCATAACCAACCTTTAGAAGATTTAGCAATTAAACATGTACGAGGTTGGGCTCTTTTAGTGAAATCAACAATGTATAGATCACCTCTACGAATGCTGGTAACGACCATATTATGATTATCTCGACGAAACACTTGGCAATCTACTTTGGTACATAGAACATTGAAACCAAAGTCGGCTAGTCTAGATACGGAAAGAAGATTGTAACCAAGAGATTCAACAAGCATAACATTTTGAATGGAGCTATCATTGGATATGGCCACCTTACCAAGGCCAAGTACCTTACCCTTGGAGTTGTCTCCAAAAGTCACATACTTGCGTGGACCATCATTTTTTGCAAGCTCACAAAACATGTCTCTATCTCCGGTCATGTGATCGGTACATCCACTATCAAGAATCCACTCTTTTCCTTCGGCCATGTAATCTAGAAGATTTGCCATAAGACTAAGATTCCTCATGGTCTTCTCATATTCGATATCAAATTCTTCATCCTCATCATAGTAGCCATGCTCAACATCATCATCATCAACATGTATGTGATCATCACCTAGGGCAATGAATTCATTAGTTTCATGATCATGACAATGTTCAAGTTTATGAATTCTAATGGCTTCCGTGATAATGTTACTAATGGTTCTGACATCTCCTTTAGCACGCATAAGATCACGAAGCTCAAACAAGCAATCATCAAAGTTAGGATCACTAGGCTTCATCTTGTGAAAAGCAATAGTCTTATGAAGAATCTCATCAAGATTCTTTAAAGAGTAATCGGGATATCGCTTTTCCAAGTCATTCCATAGAGTGTAGGCACACTTAAAGTTTTGCATACAACCAAGCACGATGTTAGGTAATCCTCTAATGATAAGATTGACGGTTCTAAGATTACGAAGCATGTCAATTTCCTCTTCATGAGTGGAATGCAAAGGATCAATAGGGGGCACATAAGGATTATGAATGTACTTGCTCAAGTTAAATTCATTAAAGATATCAAGCATCTCATCCTTCCAAAAGTGATAATATATACTCCCCATTGAGAATAGGCACTCTACGTCTAAGACTCCCCAAAGTAGACACAACCATCTCCCTCCAATGGTGATTAAACCAAAGCAATGGACACCAAAGCTCTGATACCAATTGTGGGATCGAGGAGATAGGTCTAGAGGGGGGGTGAATAGACTCTTAACCAACCAAAGGTGTAGTTTTTAGTTCTCTTGAAACTTAGGCAAATTTTGGCACAAGTTAAGATATCACCAAGACTTCCTACACAAGCATATCTAGAGATTGAGCAGCGGAAATAGTAAAACATGCAAGTGTACGGAAAGTAATGGGGTAGAGAATAGAAGATCAAACGCAATGAAGACACGGTGATTTTTGGCGTGGTTCCGATAGGTGGTGCTATCGTACGTCCACGTTGATGGAGGCTTCAACCCACGGAGGGTAACGGTTGCGCGAGTCCACGGAGGGCTCCACCCATGAAGGATCCACGAAGAAGCAACCTTGCCTATTCCACCATGGCTTCCGTCCACGAAGGACTAGCCTCACTCAGGGTAGATCTTCATGAAGTAGGCGATCTCCTTGCCCTTACAAACTCCTTGGTTCAACTCCACATGATCTTGGAGGCTCCCAAGTGACACCTAACCACTACAAAAAAAAGACACATCCGTGACATTATGACCCGAACAAAAACTTTTTCTGTCATGGTTGTGACACCTCTATGACAATAATTGTGACAAAAACACGTATCATCATAGATGTGGTGGGCTCCTACTTCTATGACAAAAAATTATGACATAAAATGGGCTTTTCGTCCTGGGCGGGCCGGAGACGCACCCACATGACATTCTTTGGGCCGTCCATGACGTAAAAAATCATGGTATAACTGAGGGCGAGGAAATTTTCGGGGAGTTCCCGGTTACGGTGGGTGGTCGGGCCGAGCGATGCAGTGTGGTTTTGCGCGTTTCTCTCTTGTACGCGCGCGTGTGTGAGAGGCGCTCGCTAACTGAACCCGAGTGAGGCGTACGTTCACTTACTGAACCTGAGCGATCGATCGCCCTCGCACTACGTACTGAACACGAGCGATCGATCCCCTCGCACTATGTACTGAACCCGATCGATCCCTTCACTGCTAACTGAAGCCGATCGATCCCTCCGCTGCTAACTGAACCCGAGCGATTCCTTCGCTGCTAACTAAAACCGGTCGAGCCCCCATACATGCGAGACATAGCCGGTGTTGGGTTGCCTCTTGATGATCAGTGCCCGTTGCTGCCGCGCGCGCGATACGTAGAACGAGTCGAGACGCATCGATCGAGCCCCTTGCGCGAGACATGGTGAGTTGACTGTGGCACCCCGGCTCAGAGTCACCAGAGCACCCCGTATTCCAGCCCAAAGATCAAGTCTTCTGGAATACGGCACTGCTTGGCATAGAACAAATCAGCTCTTTATTACTATTAGTGGGGTTACAAGGGTTACAAAGGGTTTACAAAGGATTACAATGATACCACTACTGCTAAAGTAGCTCTATGCTAGCAGCAGCACAACTCCTAGCAGCGGAATCATGGCATCGGTAATGGACTCCATTCCGCTGGGACTCTGGCTGGGACACATCCTAGCTCGTAACTCGGAATCCTCGGCTAAGCAAACATGTCTGCACCTGCAAACTGGCATGACACGCCAGGTGAGTACTTTGAATGTACTCGCAAGCTCACAACAAACACAAGCATCAAAACATAACAACATCATAGCAGGCATGATTATATCAGATCCAAATGTTATTAAAAAGGGTGGAAGAAAATAATAACATACCATTGTTAAACTATCCACCTAGAGTCAGTTGTGCTAAAAATCATGGGAACCATAATGCTCTGGGCTACTTGGTTGAAACACTTACTCCTGTGACCAACTCGTGGTCACCTCAAAAACCTCGAACGATCATCCCCGAGATCGCTTACAACATTACCCGCGGTCTTCCTTCAAGGGAATACCTCACCCTACTGAGACGAGTTCTTCCATCAATAACAAGTCATTCCATCATAGGTGTTGATCAGACAGTGTGACTTAGTACGAACTGTGTCCAATACCGTGGACTCGGCTATTCGAATACATTCATACACTTTGCAGAGGTTGCGCACTTTACCCACACTATGGAACTCCTGGTCCCGTACCTCGGTACACTTCCCTTCCGGGTGGACCGGTGCTGTTCCAACGAAACTTGTCTAACCCATGACCCCTCCATCGTACCACCGACAATCACTCCCGCTACCGGGTCATGCCCTGGGTGGCCCATGTGTCACTTCTGACACCTGCCACCGTCGTGGCCAAACAAACTGTCCCAAACGGGGACCTGAGCTCAAAACCAAACCGGGCTCACAAGGTTATCGTCGTCTACCTGATCAGGGCAGCACGCACGCATAACCTCCCCTCTTTGGTGGTATCGATAAAAGAGCACGCGATTAGACCAAGCCAAGGTCGTCCCATTCCGGCAGGTGTGGCTGCACTGGAAAGTTCGGTTCAGTGGCACTTGATCAATAATGAAGGAATTTATCCCCAAGCAACTATAGTCATTACTGATACTCCGGCATTACAGTGATCCAGGTTATAAGAATAACTAACTAGAAATCCAATAAGCATAGCGATCAACTGCCACTACTGATTCCTTTAACGGGGTACTGGCGGAATCACAAAATAATCATAGACGGTAATCTCTTAATCCACCAACGTCATATCAACATCAAACTTGAAATCTACTCATGACTATAATCTCCTCATCAACATGACAGTAGCCCATTCATGATTTTCAAAGTATTGCATGAATTAACTTATTTACGAATAACTCATATTTAGCATTAAAATAATTATTTAAACCATGATATTGCAATGCAACTTATGCAAATGAGAGTTGTGGCTTGTCTTGCACCAAGGAAGTGTGGGAGTACTCCTAGTCTTCACCAAGAACTCAAATCAATCTGAAAAGCATTTTTGAAAACATTTTCAAATAACACGTAAGGCATTTTCTTCTGTCCAGAAATTCTAGGCAGCAGAGAAAAATACCAAAATTCTACAGCAGATAGAGGAGCTCATAAGAAAAATACTGCAAAAAGAATGAACTCATTTGGACTTATGGTTTAAAAGATATTGATGGTCAAAGTTCAGTCAAATTTTCTGGAATTATTTGAATTTAACAGAAAAACAGAAAAACCAGAGGGCGGCCACGTCGAAGGCGTAAAGTGGAAGTGTGCTTCCACTTACATACCGTTTCGGGCGCGCCTAGAATCGCTGACATGCGGGGCCCGCCTGTCATATTTAAAAGAGAGAGAGAGAGAGAACAGAAAGAGGGCGACTCACCGGCGAGGTTTGCAGGCGATGGCGACGGCGGCGAGCCTGGGTGACGACGGGGATGGATCGGGCGGACGACGGCGAGGAAGCCCGTACCCGCAGCTCGTCGGGAGATGGCCAGACGGCGTCGGCCCCTTCCTCTCAGGCGGCGGAGCGCTGTGGTGGTCGACGGATCCGGTGATTCCGGCGGGCTCTCGGACGGAGGAAGGGCTGGGACGGGTCAGTGGAGTGCCACGAGCTCAGTGGTGGCCTTGGCAGGAGCTGGGGTGGACGGAGATGAGAGGACGGAGCTGGGGCAGCGCGGCAGAGCACCTCACCGGAGATGGAGCAGGAGAGCTCTCCTGCTGGCTTCGGTGCTGCGAGGTGACGATTGGGAGAGGGAGAGGGCGATGGGTGAGGAGAGGGGAGCTCGGGGCCGGCTTTTATAGCCGGGCGGGAGGTGCCCGAGCCGGATCCCGCCATGGTTAAGCTGGCCGAGCAAGGACGGTGAGCTGGCCGCTGCGCTGGCCGTCGCGGCGAGGGCTGGAGTGGACGTGAGCATGCAGAGGTGACGGGACGCGTGCGGAACCATTAAGGGCGTGAGGACAACGGCGGCGACCGCGACGCACTGTTCGGCCCGTGCGTGCACTTGGCCGTGTGCGGCGGCGAGCTTCGCCAGAGTTGGGAGAAAGTTCGGGAGTGGGTACATGGACGGTGGCGACGACGTCGGCACATGGGGACAAGCAAGGGCGGTGTGAGGTGGCCGGAATGGTCGTGTCCGACACGGTCGCCATGCAGAGCACAACTTTGGCTCGGCCGGACACGTGGTCACCGCGTGCACTGGTGCACGCGGTGCGCTCTGGCCAGACTAGTCATGTCTACGCGGTAGTCCCTTCAACATGAGGCCTCCCTGTGCCCTTGGTTTGACAAGATGTTGTCTGGACAGCACTGGAGCTTCCAGACAAGTTTCTGGATAGAAACTTGATCAGCAAGCTGGGGAGAAATGGCTAGGGTTTTGGGAGAGATAATTTGCCACACTGAAATATAGTAGGAGGGTGCCCATGCTGGAGAAAATTCAGGCCAAATGGACAATTTTTGGAGGTAGTTGCTTTACAACTGCTCCTCTAGTCCAGAAACTTGCTGATGATGTTGTGCTCACATAGATGGGCTCCTGGAGCTAAAACTGGGTATAGATGGGTTATTTGGTGGTACCAAGCTGCTATAAAAATTTCAGCCCATTTGGGTAAGTGTAAATGGTACTTCCTTCACAACACTTCCCACTGGACAGAAACTTGGAGGAATTTTGCAGAGAAAATGGCTGAATGAAATGAGCTAAAAATTGGTGGAGACTGATAATATGGATAGGAGAATGTCCTGGATTAATTTCAGAATTTTTGAAGCAATATAAAATATAGTTGCCTCACAAACTAAAATTATGCCCAGAAACCAAGACTGGATGCTGTGCTCACCATGAGGAGTGAATCTTGAATATTTTCACATATCCAAGGTTCACATGCTCCAAAGGATTTATGAGAATTTTCCTGGAATGTTTGGAAGAACAGAAATATAGGTTGCTTCACAACCTAGAGCTTTAAAGGGTTATTCCTTTAATGAAAAAGGAATATTTAATTGGGAGAAAAATTGAGATGTGGCCAGAATAGAAATGGCATGACTTGGGGAAAGTTTTTGGAAGCTGAGGATCACTTGGGAAAGAAGAGTGAAAAATCATTCCTAAGTTAAGTCCATAGAGTCATTCAAAACCAAACCCAAATCAAATTTAAAAAAAAATCAAATGGGTTTTTGAAAAGAAAAGATGGTAAAAACCAGGGTGTCACATTGACCTAGCCGGTTGGTTGGCTGTGGATGAACAGTTCCCGTTGCTGCCGCCCGCTCGTATATACGCCCCACCCCAGCCGGTGGGTTGGCTGTGGATGAACAGTACCCTGGCCGTGTGAGGGTGTTGGCGCAGGATGAACAGGACCCCGAGGAGGCGAGCCGGTTGGGGGTGGATGAACAGGACCTCGTGGAGGCTGGGTGAACAGTAGCCGGTGGAGGCTGGAGGAAGTCGACGGTGGATGAACAGTAGCTGGTGGAGGCTGGAGGAGGTCGACCATGGATGAACAGTAGCCCGTGGAGTCCCGTTTTGCGGTACGCCGCACCCCTCCCGATGAATAGGACCCCCGTTTTGACCGTAGGCAGTTGGGGAGAAGTTCGTTTCCTCCGTTTTGCGGTACGCCACACCCCTCCCGATCAACAAGACCCCGTTTCGACCTTAGGCGCTCGAACAGAAGTCCGTTTCCTTCGTTTTGCGATATGCCAGACCCCCAGCCGATGAACAGGACCCCGTTTCGACCATAGGCAGTCGAACAGAAGGCTGTTTCCTCTGTTTTGCGGTACGCCAGACACCCAGCCGGTGGGGGGTCGATGAACAGCACCCCGTTTCGGCTGTTCCGTCCAAGCCGGTTGGCTCCCGATGAATAGGACGCGTTCCGACCCAGTCGCTTGGCTCCCGATGAACACGACGTTGTTTCCTCCGTTCCGACCCAGCCGGTTGGCTGCTGATGAACACGACGCCGTTGCTGCCGTCCGTTGCCTCTCCATGTACACGAGCCCTGGCCGTACGTATGCGCGAGTACGCGTTCGAGACCCCGCCCGTATATATGTACGTACGTGCTCGTATTTTTTGCCGTGTGGCTGTACATACGTGTACACGATTTAGACGGGGCTGCCTGAACTGCTACGTCGGGGGCTCTACTATGACACGTGTCGCTCCTTACACGCCCACAATTCATCATTGCAGAGAGACCGATCAACCAGTGTGTACATACACGTTCGCGACCAGACAGACAACGCTACGTACGCTTCGACCGGGTGGGTCCCAGCTGTCAGGGAGGATAAGGAGGCACTTCCTTGCGTGCGAAGACATAGCAGGTGGGTCCCAGCTATAAGGGGGGAATATTTTTTTGCGCGTAATAAGGAGGCACTTCCTTGCGTGCGAAGATGTATCTGGTGGGTCCAGCTGTCAGCCTCACCATGTACAGTCCTCTTCCGATGCCTACCATTCATTGACCACATTGACTATGCCGCACCGAGAGCACCAAGGCGGTGGACGACGACGAGGCCTAGGAAGGGAACAACGCGGAGCCGGGGAAGATGTGGCAGTGGATGACCACGCGGAGGGGAGTACGAGGGTTGACTGGTTCGGATGCGGTGTGAGGCTGCCATCGCCGGAGAATAACAGGGGATGTGGTTGAGTAGAGGGAAGGCCTGGCCAGTGGTGGAAGTAGGGTGGGGCGGTGAGGCCTACGCGGCAGCACAGCCGGCCACGGGAGGCGGGAGCAGGCGGTCCCGCCGGCACTGGTTTGGGCGGCTGGAGCAAGAAGATCAGAGATTGAAGAAGCAGCACGGCCGTTGGATTAACATCCAACGGTCACCGCTGCTACAATTGTTTGCTGACTAAGTTTACAAAGCCCTGCGTACGCGTCAACTTAGTAGGCCCCCAAGTCAGCCTCCAAATCCGGTGGGTCCCAGTTGTCATTGGGAGGAATCTTTTTTTCGCTTAATAAGGAGGCACTTCCTTCCGTACGAAGATATAGCTGGTGGGTCCCAGCTGTCAGGGGGAGGAATCATTTATTTTTCACGTAATAAGGAGGCACTTCCTTGCGTGCGAAGATGTAGCTGGTGGGTCCCGAATGTCAGGGGGGACGAGTCATTTTTTTTGCGCGTAATAAGGAGGCACTTCTTTGTGTGCGAAGATGTAGCTGGTGGGTCCAAGCTGTCAGGGGGAGGAATCATTTTTCGTGGCGTGCAACCATGGACCTCATGGGTCCCAGCTGTCTGCCTCTCCACATACAGTCCTCTTCCGATGGCTGTCGTTCGTTGACCGCGTTGACGACGCCGTGCCGAGAGCACCAACGTGGTGGACGATGACGAGGCCCAGGAAGGGAACGACCCGGAGCCGGCGAAGCCACAGCAGTGGATGCCCACGCTGAGGGGAGTACGAGGGTTGACTGGTTCGGCTGCGGTGTGAGGCATGTGTCGCCGGAGAATAACAGGAGGTGTGGGTGAGTAGAGGGATGGCCTGGCTAGCGGTTGGTAGTAGGAGGGGGCGGTGAGGGCTGCGTGGCAGCACAGCCGGCCACGGGAGGCGGCAGCAGGCGGTCCCGCCGGCGCTGGTTTAGGCGGCTGGAGCAAGAAGATCAGAGATTGAAGAAGCAGCACGGCCGTTGGATGTTATCCAACGGTCACTACCGCTAGAATCGTTTGTTGACTTTTTTTTAGAACTCCTCGTTTGTTGACTAATAAGTTCACATAGCCCTGCGTACGCATCAATATAGTAAGCCCACAAGTCAGCCTCCAAATCTGTGGCAAACAGCATACAACCCATTTGCCATTATTTTTAATAATTTACACCGCATTTGCTAATTCTTAAGGATTTTTTTAAGCCCATATTCTTTTTGTTAGCATTACAGCCCATATTCTGGCCACGGTTAAAAAATTCAACGAAATTTTGCATATTATGATGGGGTCCGAACTGTTTTTAATCCCAAAATTTGGAGTCAGATTCAAACTAATTTGAAAAAGTAATTTATATTAATTTAAATCCATTGAAATTTTCCCCGTAGAAAAAAAATGAAATTTAAAATCTCGAAATCCCAGAAAACCGTAATTTGAAACTAATTGCCGGTTTGCATTTTTTTTAGTGGCTATTACCGGTTTGCTGTGTTGTTCTTAAAATTTACAGCCCATTTCTTACTACTTATAACCCATTTTCTGGGCAAACTCCGAATACATCCCTCCTCGTCTTGAAAGATTTGCAGCCCAACAGTGCTGAGAAAAGCAAGTAGGCCTCGGTTGGGTATTCTTAAAAAAAAAATTGAACTGGGCTAGCCATTTTCAGAAAGAGAAAAAAACAACTAGGCTGGTCATGTGGTAAACAGAAAATAAAAGCATGGGCTAGACGGGCTACAGCCCCCGCACAGCCCAGTTGATATCCTGCTCCGTCTCAAAAACAAAAAAACAACTGCGCGAGCTGCTGGGTCCCTGGTGTCAGCCGCTCGTTGGGCAATTCTCTCGCTTATTGACTACGTTGACAATGTCATGGGACCCAGATGTCAAACCATTAGGAGGAAGCATTTTTTCTGGCTTGTAATAAGGAGGCACTTGCTTGCGTACTGCAATGACCCTCGTGGGTCCCTACTATAAACCTCTTCGCGTACAGTCATCTCCTGATTCATCTCGGTTGTTGACCATGTTGACAACGCCAGACGGTGGCGCCGCGGCGAGCGAACTAAGGCGGAGGATAACGGTGAGGCCTCGGACGGGAACGAACAGGAGCCGTGGAAGATGCGGCAGTGTAGTCGCAGGCAGAGGGGAGTACGAGGGTTGACTGGTTCGAGTGCGGGGTGGGGCTGACTTCGCCGGAGAATAACAGGAGGTGTGTGGGGTAGATGGATGGCCTGCCAGACTTTTAGGGTGCGATGGGGCAGCGATGCATGCGCGGCAGCGCAGCCAGCCATGGGAGGCGGGAGCAAGCGGTCCTGCCGGCGCTGGTTTGGTTTTGGTGGCTGGAGGAAGAAGAGACTGAAGAAACACGATAGACATTGGATGTCAATCCAATGGTCAACATTGGCAGAATTGTTTGTTGACTAAGCCGACACCATGTTGCATACGTTTTTCGCAAGAAAAGAAAAACTGGGCTCGTTCACCAGATAACATTCCCGAAACTGCCACCGTTTGATCTTGCGTCGCAACTAAAACTGCCAGGAAAATGCGTTCGTTTGCCATCCTCCTCCCAGGGAACGTTCACCAGATAACATTCCCGAAAATCAAAGACTTGAGAAGGCGTACAGAACAAGCTAGTCCGGCAGTAAAGAGACATTCCTGACTGTTAGAAAAAAGAGAGACGTGTTGTTGTAACTGGTTCGAATCCAAACCTAGACTATATATAGTGTTATACTACTCTGCAAGTAATGAAACTGACATATCCAACGTTTGCTTCTCCTCTTCTCTAGTTACTCTGCCTAGCTTCAGAAGCTCCGGCCGCAGCAACCATGTCCGCTGGCTCGTCCACCTGCTCTTCAGCAGGGAATCGAGCCAACAACCAGATGTGCGCGAAGTCGCCACCCGTACCACCGCCTGTGGATCTCATCACACCCCCGCCGCCACACTCACCGCAGTCGGTTGCTCATCGCACCCCGCTGCCATTGGTGTGGTGCCACTACTGCAAATCACGCAGAGTCATCCATCGCGTCTCAACTACAACCCTCAACCCTGGCCGAGTCTTCTACAAATGCCCAAATCATGGGGTAATATGGTCAAGTTGTTCGCCTGCTTTCAGTTGCTGAATTTTATTTTTTAGCAGTTTGGTTGATGATCTTCGAATTTGATTCGTGCAGAAAAGGGAGGATTCTTGTGATTTGTATTTCTGGGAAGTTGCATATGTGGGGGAATGGAACTACGCGGATTATTTGGTTAGCCGACGAATCCTAATACCAGCAGGCTGGGGTGTTGGACAAGTAACTGAAGGAACGACAGAAGAGGAAGATGCATAGCAGAATGTTAAAGACAATTCAGTTCATCAGATCATGGCCAATCAACAGCTGGTGAACAGCCTTGGTAGCAATGAGGAGATGAAAGAGCTTGTGAAGATAATGGGCAAGATCGTTGTGCTCTGTAGGATGATTGTCTCTTTATTTGCAGTGTATGTAGCACTCGTGATGTATTCAGTGGCTCTGACATGAGCACTTTGCTGAAACTAGTAATGAATGAAACCTATTTAGCAGGCTGGGCGTCTAGCAAACTGCCATCAACTACATTTGCGGTTGTACAATCATCAAATACAAGTTTCACAGCAAAATATGAGTACTACTAAACAAAAATGTCATCATGTTTCAGTCGTCATACAATCACCAAACACAAATCAACATACATAATAAGTGATGTTCTCACTGAACAACTACTTCATCAGGTTTTAGTTGTCATAGCAAACACAATTTAACATAGTAGATAATAAGTCGTCTTCTCACAGGCAAATACGACAAAAGCAATCTAATCATCATCCGCAGCAGCAGCGTCAACATCTTCACTATGTGTGTCAGTCTGAATCATAATTCCCCCAGTGTCATCTTCTTCTTCAGCATCAATCTCCTCGAACGTTGGCTTCTTATTGATCAACTCATCTACTTCCACAGCGTGACAGGCAATCTTTTCTCTAGCCTTATTGATGTGATGGTCTGCAAACATATCATAAACATCTGTGGAATCCTCTACATCAGCAGCATTGTAAGCATCATCTTGTTGTGCAACTTCATTAAACGAATTCCTCTGCTCAAACTTTTGCAATATTCTCCAGTCTTGGCTACATGCATATGTGTCTTCCAAGAAAAATATCTGTGTTGCTTGATTTTCCAAAATATAAGGCTCGTCGGTGCGGTACGCCACCTTGACATTGATGGATTTGAAATAATCATCAGCTTTGGGTTTTGAGATGCTGGTAAACTGGTTATACCAACGACAGCAAAACAGAACCACGCACCGATGAACCTCGAAACTGGAGATATACTGCAACTGAACAATGTCTTTTATGTTAGCATACACTTTAGTTGTCACTTTCTTGTGTGTATCCATGCTCATGACGGCACTGTTTTGTGTCTTCCTGCCTTCGTCGCGTGCAAAGGTGTTGTAGCACACATCTCCAACAACGCAAGATGCATAATGTCTTACCCGAGTATCAGGACCCATTGCTAGTGCGTAAAGGGTATCACTAACTGCCTGCCCCTCCTCCCGCATCTCCTTAACCTATGGTTAGAAAATAGACAAGCTGATCATCTTATGTAATCTATATTAAAAAAACTGACAGTGCAATTCAAAAGCTTACACGGCTCTTCAACCATTTCGCAAATCCTTCCCTAAACCGTTTGTCAATGTTTCTTGGATTTTGCGCCAGTAACTCCTCTTCATACACGGTGCAGAACATAGTGATCGCGTCAAACATCTAAATATATAAGAATGTGCTACAAGTTTAGTAGATTACGATGTATAAGCTGTAGTACTTAGCACTTACTCAATATAAGGTAGAATCTCAGGACAGTTATTCAACACATACCAAACCATTTTGTCCAAATCTTTAGGTTTGTCATCTTGTCGACTCTTCCCTATTACTCGAACAGCAGGATCGAAAACATTGAGCTCAGGATTTTTTTTGCCCACCTTTTTGCTAGGCTAATCAGCTGTTTCAATGTATCTTGAGCAGAATGTCAACGCTTCTATAGCAATGTAGGCCTCTGCAATGGAACCCTCAGGTCTAGCTCTGTTCCTAACATAGCCCTTGAAAGTGCCTAGCCGCCTTTCAATAGGGTACATCCATCCATACTGTACTGGACCTCTAAATAATGCCTCATCAGGTAGATGAACAACCAAATGCACCATCACATCAAAGAAGGCTGGAGGATATATCTTCTCAAGGTCGCATAGGATAGTTGGTATCCTCTCTTTAAGACGATTAACAACATATATCCTGATTTTTCTACTGCAGAGTTCCCTGAAGAATTGTCCCAACTCTGCAACTGCTCTGTATAAGTCAGGGTGGCCTAATTCTCTAAGGAGAATAGGTAAAACCCTTTGAAGTAGGACGTGGCAGTCATGAGTTTTCAACCCTTGTACCTTGGTTCCATCTACACTGATTCTCCTTTCAGGGTTGGAAGAAAATCCATGTGGGAATCTCACACGTGACAGGATCTTGCAGAATTATTTTCTCTTTTGCTTGTCCAAGACGTACACAGCTGGTGCCATATCCCATGATTCACCGTTGTCTTTCACCTGCAAATCAGATCTGATAGCCAGGTGTGTCAAATCAATCCTAGATTTTAAGGTATCTTTTGTCTTGCCTTCAATATTAAGAAGTGTGCCGATAATGCTGTCACATATATTTTTCTCGATGTGCATCACATCAAGATTATGCCACAGATCCAAATCCTTCCAATACTCCAAGTCCCACAATGTGGACCTGCGAGTAAACAATAATCTCTCTTTTGCCTTGCCACGCTTCCTTTTCCCGCTACCATTATTGGGATGGTTTCCTGGTGTAATATGCCTGACCTTCTCTAATTCCTCCTGCAACTCATCGCTGGTGAGCCTCTCTGGTGCATCACGGTTTTCATGACTTGCATTGAACACAGATTTTCGGTGTTTTCTAAGACGCAGCTTGTCCTTGTCAAGAAAACGGCGGTGTCCAATGTAACAGACCTTGCTAAGTATTGGGTATGACAGCGGATTCTTGTCACAGCGAACACATGCATTGTAACCATGTGTCGTTCGCCCTGACATAGTGCCCAAAGCCGGATAATCATGGATGCACCAAATTATAACAACACGCAGAATGAAATCAGCTAGTGGGCTGCTATATAGGTCTCGAGTGAGAACACCCCTCCATAGCTTTTGAAGTTCCTCCACAACAGGCTCCATGAATAAATCAAAATCCTTTCCAGGACTTTTTGGACCTGGGATGAGCAAGGCCATGCGGTAGTTTGATTCTTTGGTGTAGACATTTGGCGGCATGTTGTAAGGAATAACAAGCACTAGCCACATGCTATATGTCGCGCTCTGGTGGCCAAATGGGCTAAATCCATCTGTAGCTAAGCCAAGTCTAATGTTTCTCGGCTCAGCAGCAAACTCTTCGTGTTTCAGATTGAAGCTTGTCCAGTCACTACCATGAGATGGATGGCTCATTACATTCCGATCTCTGTGCTCTTGGTTCCTAGAATGCCACAGTACATCCTCTCTTGTTTGAGCATCATGAAACAACGTCTGCAATCTTGGTATAATTGGAAAATGTCTCAGAACCTTATGAGGAATCCTCTTCACAGCATCGCCATCTTTCCATCTTGATGATTTGCATTTTGGGCATTCACTTAAGTTGGCATAATCCTTCCAGAACAGAACACAATTATTCTCGCAAACATGGATCATATCATATCCAATTCCAACCGCGCGAAGGAAATTCTTCATTTTACTGTAGGTGTGTGGCAGCTCCGACACAGCCGGGTAAGAATCGGGGAAAGCAGCCATCATCGCCTCGAATGATTTGTTGGTCATCCGCTGAGATGTCTTCACCTGAAGAAAGCTGACCATAGCTGAGAATACTGATAGCCTACAACATGCGGTGACTGCCACGTTGCATTGGTCCAACATGCGGGCCCACCATTTTTCTTGTACACGTGTAAGTTCTCGAAATGCGCGAGCATTTCGTAGCATTGTTTCAATCTTGGTCAAAATCACAGGCTCTGCCGCCACCTCCACCTCCTCCTCTTCCTCCTGAGCATCAGGCAGATCAAGATGGTGATCTGCTGCTTCCACATAGTCAGTGACATTGATGTTCACAGCTTCACCATGATGAATCCACCTAGTATATGTGACTGACATCCCATACAAGTGTAGATGATTTTGCACAATTGACTGGGGTCTTGAAACTGAATTCATACAACTGCTACACGGGCAGCGCACACCTGCTTTCGAACCACCGTACTCAGCTCGGATAAAGTTCATGAAGTTTTGAACCCCCTCGACATATAAAGGGGAGAATCGTCGAGCAGAAGTTATCCAAGTCCTGTCCATCTGTCAGACATACAAATTAGTTCTTCTACTAGATATTATAGGAAAAACATATATGTTTCATTATAAAGTCCAGAAAAAATACCTGGGTCGATGTCTAAAGCTATGACAAGATATTTGGACAAGCAGATCTAAGTAACGAAATATATGTAAAGCTGATTCAGCAAATAGATTGAGTGCTAAATTATGGCAGGCTATTTCAGCAAAAAATGAGGCCGAGCACACAGCCATCGAAGGCCATCTCAGCAACAAAGATTGAGTGTAAAACGGTGTCGAGCTATTTCACCTAACAGATTGGCTACTAGACCATGGCAATCTACTTCACAATACATACATGGTCCTAAAATATGGCAGGATATTTTAGCAACTAATCAGGCGTGGCATGCCATCTCAGCAAAGCAGATTGAGTGCAGAACAGGGCAAGGTAGCTTTTTAAGCAGAGCATATTGAGTGTAAACTATTTCGGCAAGCAGTGAGATTAACAGCGTCTATCAGCTAACATCCAGCGCTACTCCGACATGCACGGGGTCTTGATACGTCTCCAACGTATCTATAATTTATGAAGTATTCATGCCATGTTTATAACAATTCTATATGGTTTTGGTATGATTTGATTAGAACTAACCCGGACTGACGCTGTTTTCAGCAGAATTGCCATGGTGTTGTTTTTTGTGCAGAAATAAAAGTTCTTGGAATTGGATGAAACTTTTTGGAGATTTTTTATGGAATAAATAAAAAATACTGGAACCAAGACCCACTAGAGGGGGGCCACCCAGTGCCCACGAGGCACCAGGGCGTGCCACCCCTCCCCCCAGGCGCGCCCTGGTACCTCGTGGGGCCCACGTGGCTCCGTCTGACCTGATTCCAACGCTGAAAAATCCTATAAATAGAGAAACCCCCAGAAATAACCCTAGATGAGTTTTTACGCCGCCGCAAGCCTCTATACCTCCACGATCTCATCTACAGCCCTTTTCCGGCACCCTGCTGGAGGGGGGAATCATCACCGGAGGCCATCTTCATCATCCCGGCGGTCTCCATGACGAGGAGGGAGTAGTTCACCCTCAGGGCTGAGGGTTTGTACCAGTAGCTATGTGTTTTATCTCTCTCTCTCTCATGTTCTTGATTTGGCACGATCTTGATGTATCGCGAGCTTTGTTAATATAGTTGGATCATATGGTGTTTCTTCCCTCTCTATCTTTGTTGTGATGAATCGAATCTTTTCCCTTTGAGGTTTCGTTATTGTCGGATTGAATATTTTAGATTTGAGAACACTTGATGTATGTCTTGCATATGAATACCCGTGGTGGCAATGGGGTATTATATTGATTCACTTGATATATGTTTTGGCATTCAACTCGCGGATTCCGGCGGTGACATTGGGGTAATCTATGCATAGGGGTTGATGCACGTTTTCATTATCTTTTCTCCGATAGAAACTTTGAGGTGCTCCTTGGAGTTCTTTGTGTGGATTGAATATTATGATTATGAAGTTGTTTGATGCATATCGTATAATCAACTCATGGATACTTGTGGTGACATTGGAGTATCTAGGTGACATTAGAGTTGGTTGATGTGTATCATATGGTGTTATTTTAGTACGAACTCTAGGACTGTTTGTGACACTTATAGGAATAGCTCAATAGATCGATCGGAAAGGATAACTTTGAGGTGGTTTCGTACCCTACAAACAATTTCTATCTTATGTTCTTTGCTAATAGGAACTTGCGAGTGATTCTTTATCGCACGTTGAGGGATGATTATATGATCCAATTATATTAGCATTGTTGAGAGATTGCACTAGTGAAAGTATGAACCCTAGGCCTTGTTTTTAAGCATTGCAATACCGTTTGTGCTCACTTTTGTTACTTGCTACCTTGCTGTTTTTATATTTTCAGATTACAAAAACATATATCTACTATCCATACTACACTTTTATCACCATCTCTTCGCCGAACTAGTGCACCTATACAATTTACCATTGTATTGGGTGTGTTGGGGACACAAGAGATTTCTTGTATTTGGTTGCAGGGTTGTTTGAGAGATACCATCTTCAACCTACGCCTCCCACGGATTGATAAACCTTAGGTCATCCACTTGAGGGAAAATTGCTACTGTCCTACAAAACTCTGCGCTTGGAGGCCCAACATGAGTCTACAAGAATAAGTTGTGTAGTAGACATCAAGCTCTTTTCTGGCGCTGTTGCCGGGGAGGTGAGTGCTTGAAGGTATATCTTTATATTTTGCAATCGAATCTTTTAGTTTCTTGTTTTATCACTAGTTTGGTTTATAAAAGAAAACTACAAAAAAATGGAATTGAGGTTACCTCATATTATTCGTCTTTATCATGTCTTTCTTGAAAATGATGGAGCAAAAAATTGTGCTCAATTGATAGAAGAAGAGTTCAATAAAATGTTTGGCATAAAATCTTTAAATGATAAGCATTATTGCAATGTTGCTAGTATGAATTCTTTGAATATCCTTGATGCTTATGATATGCAAAGCCACAAGCTTGGGGATGCTAAGTTTAATGAGAATGACATGTTTGAGAATTTATTTGCTGCAATTGATGTTTGTCCCAAGCTTGGAGATGCTATACTTAATGAAGATGATCTTTCTAGTCCCCCTACTTGGAATGATCAAATTTGTTATGATGATTTCATGCCTCCTATCTATGATGATTACTGTGATGATACTTATGTTATGAAAAATAGTGATGATTATTATTATAATACTTGTTATAATCCTATTACTGAACATAACTCTTTTAATGTGGAAACAATTTATAGTATTCGAGTTTCATACTATACTCCCACTATTATGAATGAGAAGAAAATTGCTTGTGTGGAGAGTAATAAAAATTCTATGCTTGTGGATCATGAAAAGAATGCTTTATATGATAGCTATATTGATGAATCCATTCATGATGCTACTGAAAATTATTATGAGAGAGGAACATATGATTCATGATGCTCCCGTTATGTTTCAATTCTTCACTTTTTATGTGAGCATCATTAAAATCATCATGCCTAGCTAAAAGGCATTAAAGAAAAGCGCTTGTTGGGAGACAACCCAATACTTATACCTACTTTTTTTGTGTGTCCACATGATTAATATACTGTATTAATCATGTTTTATATGTTTTCTTTCAATAATGTACCAAGTAATGTCTTTGGGATAGTGTGGATGCTTGTTGATTTGATTCTGTGCAAAAACAGAAACTTTTGCGTCCAGTGCTAGAATTTCTATTCTGTACTGGAGCGTGAAAAAATTCTGAAATCTTTACACAGTATTGGGTTAAAAACAAATTACGTTTTCCTAATTTTTCAGAATTTTTGGAGGTACAGAAGTATGGTTTTTAAATCTCTTACTACATGCTGTTCTGTTTTTGACAGATTCTGTTTTTAGTGCATAGTTTGCTTGTTTTAGCGTTTCCATAGCTTATATTGAGTAATATAAATTGTGGAAATGATAGAATACAGTAGGAATTATGTGATAACAATTATGAATCTTGTCTTGACAGTACCTAAGTGGATGATTTATTTTTATCATACTAACCTATCTCACAAGTTCCGTTAAGTTTTGTGTGATTGAAGTTTTCAAGTTTTGGGTGAGATATTGATATGAGGAGAATAAGGAGTGGCAAGACCCTAAGCTTGGGGATTCCCAAGGCACCCCAAGGTAATATTCAAGGAAGACCCAAGCAATTAAGCTTGGGGATGCCCCGGAAGGCATCCCCTCTTTCGTCTTCAACACTATCGGTAACCTCACTTGGAGCTATATTTTTATTCGTCACATAATATGAATTTTGCTTGGAGCATCATTTTCTTTTGTTGATATTTTATTGCTGTTATAAATAATCATGTTTTGTATCTTTTAGTTCAATAAAATGCCAATTATAGCCTTTACCATGCTTAGTTTGCAAGTTCACGTGTTGCTGTTTGAAAACAGAAAGTTTTCTGTTATGTCCAGAATATTCCTGAATAGTAAGGACATGATAAAAATCTGAAATTTTTACAAAGTAAGCATGCATGAGTTCTCTGTCGCGTGGTAATTTTTCAGAATTTTTGGAGTTAGGGAAGTATGAATTATTATTCACCCTTTACGGACTGTTCTGTTTTGGCAGATTGCTGTTATAGTTGCATTGTTTGCATATGTTTGCTAGTTTAATGTTTCTATTTGTGGATAGGAGTATTAAATATGCAGAGGCATTTAGTATGCAATGTTTAATTATAATTTTAGTGATTTCTACAGTAGAGAATGTTAAGGTTTTGAGTTGATTTATACTAACTTATCTCACGAGTTCTTGTTGAGTTTTATGTGGATGAAGTTTTTAAGATTTAGAGAAACCGTGACATGAGATGAATTAAGGAGACACAAGATATCAAGCTTGGGGATGCCCAAGGCATCCCAAATTAATATTTCAAGAAGTCTCAAGCATCTAAGCTTGGGTATGCCCCGGTAGGCATCCCACCATTCTTCATCAACAACTATCGGTCAGTTTTGGTTGAGCCTAAGTTTTTGCTTCTTCACATGAGTTGTGCTACTCTTGAAATGTCATTTTATTTTGTTTTCTTTGCTGTTTGAATAAAATACTTAAGATCTGAAATTTTTAAATGAGAGAGAGAGTTCTCACATAGCTACTTAATTACTTAACTACTCATTTGATCTTCACTTATATCTTTTTGGAGTAGTTTGTCATTTACTCTTGTGCTTCACTTATATCCTATGAGTAAATTGTTGAAATGAATTGAATATCATAAAGTTGAAATTTATATGCTTCATATGCTTGTCCCATGGGGAGTAGTGACTTCACATACAAGAAGTATAAGTGGTAAAATTTATTGAAAGTTAACAAACATAGCATTGGTTACTTGAATAGTTCATGAAAGAATTTTGAAGGAAGAGAAATTTCACATATAAATATACTATCTTGGACATATTCTATGATTGTGAGCCCCCATTAATTATTTTCAAGCTTGATCAAGTAGTTGATGTTGGACAAGGAAGATAATGTAATGAGTTATGTTTGTTTATATTCACATAGAAGCTATATTGTCATGGATCCTCTAACATGTGGTGCTTCCTTAGGATCTTTTGCTAGCCAAAAAATCATACTAAGTAGAGATACTACTTGTGCATCCAAAAACCATTAAACCCAGTTTCTTGCCATGAGTGTCCACCATATCTACCTATGGATTGAATAAGATCCTTCAAGTAAGTTGTCATCGGTGCAAAAAGCAATAAAAATTGCTCCTAAAATTTGTATGATCTTTTATTGCAAGGGAAAATAAGCGTTGTACGAACTTGTGTTGGTAAAGAAATAAAAGCGATGGACTGCATAATAAAGGTTGCTATCACAAGGGTCAATATAACATGACGTTCCTTTGCATTAAGAGCTTGTGCATCCAACAACAAAAAGCGCATGACAACCTCTGCTTCCCTGTGCGAAGGGCCTATCTTTTACTTTTTTGTATTTACTTTTATGCAAGAGTCATTAATGTTCATCCCTATTCCGTTCTACTTATTCTTTAATTGGCAAGCATCATGTGGTAGGGAATGATCCAGGCACATATATCCAGTTGAATATAGGTGATCATGAGTTATTATTGTTGACATTATCCCTGAGATAAATAAGTTGGGAGGCGAAACATTAAGCCCCTATCTTCCTATGTGTTTGACTGAAATGGTTTGTTCTAAAAATATGCTTTGAGTGTCAGCAATCATGGAAGACTAAAAGATGGTTGAGTATGTGGAATTTGCTAGATCAAAGCTCTTACATAGACCCTTCCTGAAAATAAGATGAATTGCAATTGTTTGGTGACTGAGAACATAGTTTGTTAATTTTCAAGAAAGTTTATGGCCTATACTTTAAACATGTGAATAGCTTGCTACTTGATCATGAGAAGTTTTATGAGATGAGCTACTGATTATGATATATATTGATGCTAGAAAAAGTGATTGAAATTGTCATTGATCAAACTTATGCACTATGCTAGCATTCACACTTCATAAATTATTTCTTTTATCATTTACCTACTCGAGGACGAGCAGGAATTAAGCTTGGGGATGCTGATACGTCTCCAATGTATCTATAATTTATGAAGTATTCATGCCATGTTTATAACAATTCTATATGGTTTTGGTATGATTTGATTAGAACTAACCCGGACTGACGCTGTTTTCAGAAGAATTGCCATGGTGTTGTTTTTTGTGCAGAAATAAAAGTTCTTGGAATTGGATGAAACTTTTTGGAGATTTTTTATGGAATAAAAAAAAATACTGGAACCAAGACCCACTGGAGGGGGGCCACACAGTGCCCACGAGGCACCAGGGCGCCCCCCCCCCCCCCCCAGGCGCGCCCTGGTACCTCGTGGGGCCCACGTGGCTCCGTCTGACCTGATTCCAACGTTGAAAAATCCTATAAATAGAGAAACCCCCAGAAATAACCCTAGATGAGTTTTTACGCTAACGCAAGCCTCTGTACCTCCATGATCTCATCTACAGCCCTTTTCCGGCACCCTGCCGGAGGGGGGAATCATCACCGGAGGCCATCGTCATCATCCCGGCGGTCTCCATGACGAGGAGGGAGTAGTTCACCCTCGAGGCTGAGGGTTTGTACCAATAGCTATGTGTTTTATCTCTCTCTCTCGTGTTCTTGATTTGGCACGATCTTGATGTATCGCGAGCTTTGTTAATATAGTTGGATCATATGGTGTTTCTTCCCTCTCTATCTTTGTTGTGATGAATCGAATCTTTTCCCTTTGAGGTTTCGTTATTGTCGGATTGAATATTTTAGATTTGAGAACACTTGATGTATGTCTTGCATATGAATACCCGTGGTGACAATGGGGTATTATATTGATTCACTTGATATATGTTTTGGCATTCAACTCGCGGATTCCGGCGGTGACATTGGGGTAATCTATGCATAGGGGTTGATGCACGTTTCCATTATCTTTTCTCCGATAGAAACTTTGAGGTGCTCCTTGGAGTTCTTTGTGTGGATTGAATATTATGATTACGAAGTTGTTTGATGCATATCGTATAATCAACTCATGGATACTTGTGGTGACATTGGAGTATCTAGGTGACGTTAGAGTTGGTTGATGTGTATCATATGGTGTTATTTTAGTACGAACTCTAGGGATGTTTGTGACACTTATAGGAATAGCTCAATAGATCAATTGGAAAGGATAACTTTTAGGTGGTTTCGTACCCTACAAACAATTTTTATCTTATGTTCTCCGCTAATAGGAACTTGGGAGTGATTCTTTATCGCACGTTGAGGAATGATTATATGATCCAATTATATTAGCATTGTTGAGAGATTGCACTAGTGAAAGTATGAACCCTAGGCCTTGTTTTTAAGCATTGCAATACCGTTTGTGCTCACTTTTGTTACTTGCTACCTTGCTATTTTTATATTTTCAGATTACAAAAACATATATCTACTATCCATACTACACTTTTATCACCATCTCTTCGCCGAACTAGTGCACCTATACAATTTACCATTGTATTGGGTGTGTTGGGGACACAAGAGATTTCTTGTATTTGGTTGCAGGGTTGTTTGAGAGATACCATCTTCAACCTACGCCTCCCACGGATTGATAAACCTTAGGTCATCCACTTGAGGGAAAATTGCTACTGTCCTACAAAACTCTGCGCTTGGAGGCCCAACACGAGTCTACAAGAATAAGTTGTGTAGTAGATATCAGGTCTCAGTCTAGAATGCGCGTACCGTGGGAGAAGCTGACCGCCGTGCGTCTCCACAAGAATGTCGCCAGCGGTGGTGGCGCGGCTGGAGGACGGCAGTTTATCAGAGCGTACTATGGGATCGAGAGGATCGCCGTGCGTCCCCTCGAAGAACCGCGGCGCCGACATATCGGCGTGGCGGGGAGGGCTAGTTTGGCGGAGCGAATGGACTGGAGGGGGGCGGGGGGAGGGGGGTTTGGGGAAAATTATTGGCTAGTTGGCCGAAGGGGAGTTGAATTTGGGATTTGGGGCGAATTTTCACGCGGTGGGCGGGGTAGTTTGGCGAATGTCGGTTTCTCCAATTGCAGTCCCATGTGTCAGTGAAGAGGCAAGCCAAAGCGCGTTCCCTTTGGGTGAGCGGTGTGTAGGACCGACCGTGTGAGGGGTGCAATGCGACCGCGACAGGCGTGCTGTAAGTGTACCACCTTTTCCTTTTGAACTTTTAGAGGGTAACACTTGGTTTTGGTACTTGGCGTGATCCATCGATACAAACCCCGACTAAAACGGCGCGGGCGGGTCTTTTCCCGTGCGATATGCTGGGAGTTTGGCTTAGTTGGTTTAACAGACAGAGCGAGAGAAAGACGTGAAATGCGTGAATGTGTAGTGGACATAATTTTGGAGGGCCTAAAAGAAATTGTGTATGTAAACCCTCTGTATTTATTTACTTCACATATTAGCTTTGTCTCGGGTCAAACTTTCTAAACTTTGACCAAGTTTATACATACAAAAACAATGACAACCATAATACGAAGTAAATACGATTAGAATCATTATTCAATATATTTTCATACAACATATGTTTTTATTGTGAAAGTTCATATAACCGGACGAGATTCATGCAAACACGGCAGATTTTCATTACATTTCAAACGTTTAGGACAAAAAAAGAAAAGAAACACGACCCTAAACCTATCCTACGGTGACGGCGTATGTCCACTTTCCTTTGTATTCCGCATCGGTGACCACGTCCTCTATCTGCCGTCTCCATGAACGGTGGTGGGGTTCAAGACCCGTGAAGTAAAGGTGCGGTCTCCGGCGAGGCAGAGTAGAACACGGGAGACGGACCGGCCCACTTGGGACACCATGCCTACCGCCTCCCATGCCCTACTCATCCTCGGAGGAGTCCGCGACCTCGGCGGTGCCGGTGGATGTGAGGTCGATGATGGACGTGGACGGTCCATCATTGTTCACGTGCCATATGCGCCCCCGAATGTTGGACGGCGGCACGTAGAACGCGCGGCTGGCGGTGCTCTTGTCCTCGGCCGCCGGCACGGCCGACGCTTGTGCGGCCGCGTTCGCGTCCGGCTACGCCGGCATTGCGTTGCGAGCGGCGGGTTGAGCAAGGGCGGCAACCTCGAGCTTCATCTCCAAAGACAAGCTCTCCCGCAGAGCATTCCCGCCCGCGGTCATGGTGGATATGGTGCCAGGGAGGAGGATGTGCTCTGGTGTGGAGTTTAGCTGGGTGTTGCCGCCTTTAAGTAGAGCATACCAGTGAGGCCAAGCGTCCGGGTGCGTCAATGAGTCGCCGGAGTTCGTACCTCGGGCGGCGAGCCTGCTTAATGGCGGCATGGGGACGGACGACATGAATGCGGGCAGCTGGCGCCCGGGGGGACGCACGCGGGCGAGGGACGAGGGTTTTTTGTGGGCCAGGGTAGTCAGATGTGGGCGTGGCAACGTCGCAGATGCCCTTTGCTCACATACGATCCCACATGTCAGTGACAAAGCAAGACGACCAGCGTTCCCTTGGTGACGGTGTCCTGGATTAGGGGGTGCTAACCTAGCCGGCCCGTCTCTTCGGAATGAGCCAATGGGCCCTCGTACATGATCAAGATGGACTCCGGAGGCTGTACACAGGAAGCGTGATCAAGACTGTCTCTTCCGAAGACTTGACGTATACTCCAAGATCTTTCCTGCCGCCTCTCTCCTAAGATACCGACCTTGTAACCCTAGATACCCTCCCTGGCGTGTATATAAGCCATAGGGTTTAGCCCATAGGGGACATCAACGCAATATCGCTCACTTAGCCCTAGAAGTTAGACACATATTACGATCTCGAGGTAGATCAACTCTGTACTTGATACATCTCCATCAATATAAACAGAAGCAGGACGTAGGGTTTTACCTCCATGGAGAGGGCCCGAACCTGGGTAAACATCGTCTCCCTCGTCTCTGTTACCACCGATTCGAGATCCACAGCTCGGGACCCCCTACCCCGAGGTCTGCCGGTTTTTACACCGACGCTGGTGCTTTCATTGAGAGCTCCGTTGTGCGATCGCCAAAAGGATAGATGGGATCGCCGGTTAACGGCCTTAAGCCCATGGAGCACGTCTCCGCGTTCGAAGCTTTGGTCATAGAGACGCCTCCACGTAATGCGGAAGCGAACCATGACCCCTCTTTGGTTCCAACAAGGAATCCCCCCGCGGACGAGGGGCTAAGATACTTCCTGGAGAGCGGATACGACAGCGACCTGCCGGCGACCGACCTCCAGAACAATTCGGTTAAACCGGTAACCGCGGATCCGACATCAAGTGAGAATAATGAGGTCTCAAGCCCGCGATCTTTAGAGATCGGAGCTGGTCCGCTCATCTCCCATATAGAATATCGCCCCGATAACTCTGGCCCATCCGACGTCTGGGACTTGGCCTACGTACGACAGCTCCCTGATGAGCCGATCAGACGATACTGGGCCAGATTCTTATCCATCAAGAGCAAGATACTAGATTGCCAAGACTCTGACATAATTGCCGCTTTCGAGCGCGGATGCAAGGATAAAGGCGTCTTGAACGTCCTCGCTCGTCGTTGCGTCCAACACTTTCTGAATTAACCAACTTGGTAGCGCGATTTTGCGCCATCGAAGATGCCTGGCGAACCGAGGAAAACACGGACTCGATCTGTGAAGACTACACGGAACGCGACCGATCGGCACTTTGGCGCGAAAATCACAAACGGAACATTCCGGGCGATCGACCCGAGAAGAAGAAGAAAACCTCCGGTCAACCCGGAACAGCTCTGGACGGCCTTCTGGATAAACCATGCCCGATCCACGCCGTATTGATCAACTCTTGCCCTACTCACAGTCTTCGCGACTGTTGGGTGTTGAGGCAGGTGGCCAAAGGGGGACCCGCCCTCCTGGCGGGCACCTCCAGCCACCTTGAGCAGACCTCGGAAGAAGACGAGGTCCTAATGATTTATGAGACCTTTATGTCTAACAACCAGCGCAAATGGGCCTTGCGGGAAATCAACGCCGTCCGGCAAGTACCACCTCTGGGTGTGTGGATAGACACGCCAATCACCTTCACCCACCACGATCAGCCGAAGTCGGCCCTGGACAGGTGCCCCTCCGCGCTAGTCCTCAACCCCATCGTGGACCACTGCCACCTCCATAAGGTCCTTATGGACGGAGGCAGCAGCTTGAATCTAATATACGAGGACACTCTGGACAAAATGCACATCGATAAATCACGCATAGAACAGAGCACCACCACCTTCAAAGGAATAGTCCCTGGGCGAGAGGCACGCTGCAGTGGAAAGATAACTCTAGACGTAGTCTTTGGGACCTCGGATAATTATCGCTCCGAGGAGATTACGTTCCACATCGTGCTTTTCAAGAGCGGATACCACGCCATCCTCGGACGGAACGCATTTTCAAGATTTCAAGCGGTGCTGCACTACGGCTACATGAAGCTCAAGATGCCAGGCCTGAAGGGGATCATTACTATCTCAAGCGATCCCGACAGGGCACTTAAAGTCGAGAATAAAATGGCGTCCCTTGCCCTCGAGACTCTGTCTGAGGCCTTCGCGGCCGAGGAGTTGACCGCACTGCGCGCCGAGGTCGACCGAGATGATGTCGTTCTCGACAAAAGATAAAAACCTACTTCTTTCAAACCAGTCGACGAGATAGTCAGATTCCAGTTTCACCCAATGGACCTTGCTAAAACGGCATCCATAGGGGCTAACCTCGACCCAGAAGTTGCCGAAGCCCTACGCGCTTTCCTCAAGGAAAACTGGGACATATTCGCCTGACGCCCCTCCGATATGCTACAGATACCCCGTAGGCTTGCAGAGCATAGCTTAAACATATTAACAGGCTATAAGCCCGTTAAACAATCACTTCGGCGTTTCTCCGAGCCCAAGCATCAAGCAATGGGCGAGGAACTGGCAAAGCTACTGGAGGCGGGATTCATCAAGGACATAAAACACCCTGACTGGCTGGCCAATTTGGTCATGGTACCAAAAAAGGACAGGTCCTGGCGGTTGTGTGTCGATTTTAAAGACCTCAACAAAGCTTGCCCCAAAGACCCCTTCCCCTTACCCCGTATTGACCAAATTGTGGACGCCACTGCAGACCATGATGCATTGTGCTTCCTAGACGCCTACTCAGGGTATCATCAAATAAAGATGAAGGAATCGGACCAGGCAGCAACAGCATTTATCACGCCCTACAGGCCATTTTGCTTCAACACGATGCCTGTCGGACTAAAGAATGCTGGCGCCACGTACCAGCGCATGATTCAAACATGTCTGCAAAAACACATCGGAAAGACCGTTGAGGCTTACGTAGACGATGTAGTTGTCAAAACTAAACACGTCGACCAATTGGTATACAACCTTCGCGATACATTTGCCAGCTTACGGGAGTATCAAATAAAACTTAATCCGGAGAAATGCATCATTGGAGTCCCAGCCGGCAAACTCCTCGGTTTTATCATATCTAGACGAGGAATTGAAGCCAATCCGCCTAAAATTCGAGCCTTGGATCGTTTGGAGATTCCAACAGAGCTCAAGCACGTACAAAAACCGGCGAGCTGCGTAGCGGCCTTGAGCCGCTTCATATCACGGCTCGGAGAAAAAGCCCTACCCTTGTACAAGCTGTTAAAGCAGACCAAAACGTTCAAATGGACCAAGGAGGCCGCGGCAGCCCTGGAAGACATCAAGACCATCCTCGCCACAAATCCCATACTGGCAGCGCCAGGTGTCTGCGAACCGATGCTATTATACATCTCGGCCACGAACCAGGTGGTTAGCGCAGTCCTCGTGGTCGAACGAGACAGGGAAGGGCACAAATTCCAGGTCCAGAAGCCCGTGTATTACGTATCCGAGGTCTTAATCCCATGTAAGTCACGCTACCCTCACTACCAAAAGATAGCCTACGCGGTTTTCATGGCGTCACGAAAACTCTGTCACTACTTTCAAGAGTGTTCGGTGACCGTGGCCTCCGACGTCCCGCTAAGCAACATCATCAATAATAGGGACGCGACAGGGCGCATCGCCAAATGGGCCATAGAGCTCTTACCTTTCGAAATTATCTACAAACCATGCCGGGCCATTAAATCCCAGGTGTTGGCGGACTTCGTAGCCGAATGGACCGAAGCCGAACTCCCCCATGAGTACAGTACCTACTCGCATTGGACAATGTATTTCGATGGCTCCAAAATGCTCGCCGGCCTAGGGGCTGGCATGGTGCTCACGTCACCCACGGGAGATAACATTAGATATGTGTTGCAAATTATGTACACAGACTCTAATAATGCGGCCGAATACGAAGCCCTCCTACACGGACTTCGGATAGCAGTCTCTATGGGTGTCAAACGCCTGGAGGTCCGAGGTGATTCTAACCTCGCCATCTCACAAATCAACGGCGAGTTTGATGCTAAAGACCCGAAAATGACAGCTTACCGAAATGCCGTCATAAAGATCTCGGCCAGGTTCGAGGGGCTGGAATTTCACCACCTACCCCGAGACAGCAACCAGGCCACAGATGTGCTCGCCCGGTTGGGCGCAAAACGGGATAAGGTTCCCGAAAAAACCTTCCTCGAACGGCTTTTCAAGCCATCTGTAGTCTGGCAAGATAACTCAGGAACGTCGGATTCAACCGACGTCGGGCAACAGGCCCCGCCCGAAGAAGATGACGGTATCATGGACGGCTCAATGATCCGGAAGACTGCTTCAGCACATGAGGTCATGGCAGTCATCGCACCATGGACTGAGCCGCTCCTCGCGTACTTGCTCCGAAAAGAGCTCCCCGATAACCAAACCGACTCCCATCGGATTGTAAGGCAGTCTAAAGCCTACAAGGTTCACGAAGGGGAACTTTATAAACTGAGCAAAACGGGCATCCTCCAGAGATGCATATTCGAGGAAGAAGGAAAACTCCTACTTCGGGAGATACACTCCGGCATGAGCGGACATCACGCCGCTACTCGAACCTTGGTTAGCAAGGCTTTCCGAGCCGGTTTCTATTGGCCAACTACAGGTGCCGACGCTGCGGCATTAGTACAGCGTTGCCCAGGCTGTCATGTATTCGCCAAGCAGAGCCACTTGCCCCCCATGGCCCTTCTCACCATCCCCATCACTTGGCCTTTGCGGTCTGGGGGCTCGATATGGTCGGGCCACTTAAGGGTGGATTAAAAAAAAATAAGTACCTTCTCGTCATGGTCGACAAATTTACCAAGTGGATCGAAGCTAAGCCGGTCACCTCGGCCGAAGCCGTCCAAGTAATCGGATTCATCTCGGGGGTAGACCATCGTTAAGGTGTCCCCCACAGTCTGATTACAGACAACAGAACCAACTTCACGGCCAAAGAGGTCAAGGCATGGTGTAAAAAATTGGACATTAAGCTCGACTACGCGTCCGTCTACCACCCACAGTCGAATGGGCAGGTGGAGTGAGCCAATGGACTAATCCTTAGCAGAATTAAGCCAAGGTTAGTTCGCTCCCTTAAAAAAGCCAACTGTAAATGGGTTGAGGAACTTGATTCTGTACTATGGGGCTTGCGTACGATACCAAACCGGTCCACAGGATACACCCCGTTTTTTATGGTATACGGCGCCGAGGCGGTCCTCCCCTGCGATATCATACACGACGCACCTCGGGTGCGCATGTATGAAGAGCTAGAAGCCGAGCTCGACCGGCAGGACGCCCTAGACGCTCTCGAAGAGGAGCGCAACGTCGCATGGGCACGATTAGCCATTTATCAGCAGCAGGCTCGGCGCTACCATGGCAGAGAAGTTTGTGCTAAAGAATTCAACGTCGGAGATCTCGTAATGAGGCTACACCCCGAGAAACAAAAGCACAAACTCTCCCCTAGATGGGACGGGCCGTTCATCATTGATCAAGTTCTTATCGGAGGAGCCTATTGAATCCGAGATCCGAAGGACGGCCGATTAGAGACCCACCCCTGGAACACGGCGCTACTCCGACGCTTCTACGCTTGACACTACAAACACGGTCCGTGTAAATAACTTTTACATTTTCTTTGCCTTAATCTTTTACTCATTATTTATTTATTTCCCCACCTCGGAACGTTATTTAATGACCCCGAGGACAATATAGCACGTTATTTTCAAAACAAGAGCTATTCCGCCTCTTATGTACTATTGTCTTTTGAGCCACTATATGCATCGATTCGCTTTAAGATTTGGCCAAGCTGGGTTGCCCGGCTCCTGTGCTTGCCCCTTACGTTCCCGATATTTCGGCTAAGGGGCAAAGGGAGCATCGCTGTGATTGTTACTCCCGGGTCAACCGGTGTAGTACCTCAGACGGACAAAGCCGAAAGCTAGCGTTCTTATAATGCGAATTGGTCGGCTATGACATAGGACTAACGTGGCAAGGGTCTTTTCAAACCCTGGCCAGGGGCTTTACCCCCGAGGTCATCCGTCTTTGGATAAACGTGTTCGACACAAAGACCCGAGGAAAGGAACTGTTGGAAGAACTATTTTTCTCGGCTGATGTTTCTTACGTTAAACAGTAATATAACATAACCTTGCGTTACCCTCTTGTCTTTCGAGCCGCACAGCCCGATTGCCTGGTCGCCTGAAGCACCTAGTCCGATGACCTCGGCTAGTAGTATGGGACACTCCTCAGAATTTATCTGAGGAGGCGGAAGCCGAAGGCTGGCTGACAGAGTTTCGACAAACGGACGGAAACAATTGACATAGAATACCTCGGTACATAAAGTCATACAAAGTTTTCACGCGCGGTCTAGCCCATCTATTAGGGTGTCCAACGCGCAATCCTTTTGCGAGAGGCGTGCCGCAGGCATTACATTATTATATACCTGGCTGGTAGGGATTTCCTTCCCATCAGGCCCCATGGGTCCCACCTCTGCTAATTCCGTTGTCTTCAGACCGGTGTAGTGGGTCCTCACCATGGCCCAGGCCTCCCTCGCACCTTCCCGGCAAGCTGATACTTTCCAAGCCTGGATCCGGCGCCGAGCTCTCTTAAGCTATTCGGCTAGCGCGGCCATGTCCTCGGGGACCGGCACCACCTCAGGCCATAAAGCCTGGTGCACATCCTTCATCGATTTCCGTGCCCTCTCATGCACCTCGGATAGACGAACACTCATGTCTTCGGACATCGGACCCCGAGACTCCGGAGGAAGGCCAATCAAACAAGCTGCCAAATAAAACAACATTCGAAAGACAAATCCCCTCGGACAAACTACATGACAAATGTCTGTCGCGATTCATAACTTACCATAAATCATGTCGTCTGTTCGCCGATTCTTTGCTTCTGCAGCAGCAAGACGAGCCTTTAAGCTCTCAATCTCAATCTCCTGAGCCTAGCGGGCGTTCTCAGCCCTAAGCACATTCACGCTGTCCACTCTTTGAGTAACCACGTGTTGATTTGCCTGATGTTGCGCTTCCGCATATGCCAGATCCTCACGGGCCTACTTTAGGTCCCTTTCAAGATGGCCTAGGGCTTCCGCTGCTACAGGTGATTCTGGCGTCAACTCTATTTTCACTGGCATTAACCAATTCTAGCACAACGCACTTACCGTGCGCCTCTCTGGTGAATTTCTTCACCTGTTCAACCTCGGACAAAGCCGCGTCCAGCTGCACTTTGGTTTGCGCCAACGCCGAGGTCAATTGCTCGTTCTTCAAGCGAGCCTCCTGTTAATGACAGTGGTTGCTGGTTAGTACTCAAGTCTTGATTCGACCCCAGGGGCTCGTACCAAGCCTTAGGGGCTACTACCATACTTGGTAGTCATATTTGTTTTTAAAAACTTACCCGCAACCCCTGTGACAAGACGTCCAGCGATTCATCAAAGGCACCCCGGGTTGCCCCGAGGTATGCATCCACCGCGCTGAGAGCATAGAGCTTCCTGTCCGAGAAAGCCGGATTATTCAGAGAAGCTTTTCGCCGACGATAATTCTCGGCGCACTGAATCTCGGACGGAGTGGCCGATGTCGCCAAATCCTCGGCCTGGGCGGCTCCGGAGTCAACTCCTGCAGGATTTCGGACACCCGTCTCCCTGGGTGGGGCCGTGGCTCCCTCGGCCTCCACGTTTGCTATGGTAGGTGAAGGTTGTCTGCAAGTGATTGGGAAGGTTAGAATCCGAAGTGTCTTTGCAGTGGCATAGATCAAAGTATTACCTCGTAATGGAGGGGACACTTTCGCCTGCCCCCGTGACCTCGGCTTGAACTTCTTGCGCTTCGGCCGGAGCCCTTCCCAGTGAAGCCGTCTCTCTGCGTAGGCGTTGGGAGCGCTACCCCTTTGGAGAAGAAGTCAGATGGTTGGTGGCTAGAGGACGAGGGGCTCTCTTTTGTTTAAAGGAAAGGAGTGTTACCGATGAGGCTGGCCTCGTCCCCGGCGTGTCAGGGATGACAGCTACTTTTGAGCCGTCAAGGCTCTCCAAGAAAAAATTCCTCCCTTCGCAGATCAAGTCCAGGTCTTCATCCTTGTTATAGAGAGGGTCCTCCGCACGGCAGTGCAGTTCTGGCTCAGGGGCTGGACTATTCACGCCTTCAAGCCAACGCCTCCACCGCTGTTCAAAGGCCGAGGTGTTGCGGGTTAATTCTAAGGATCCCGAGGTAAACGAAAGAGTTCAGAGGAAAAAACTTACTATGTCGGCCGGGTTGTTGTACGACAGCCCGTCCTGGAACTGGTGCTTGGCGAAATCCTTCGCGGACCCTTGGTACATGCTGGCTAGTACAGCTCCAAGGTGAGGGTGTCCCGGACTAGGGGGTACTCGGGCTGTCAGCCTATCTCTCGTAGGCCGGGCTGGTGGGCCGCTCTCTACTCGTCGATGGAAGGCCGGATTGTGGGCGACCCCGTGTATCAGAAGGAAACCTCCGCAGACTTGGCGTCCCCTCCAAGGAATAATTGGCGTGACCGGCATGTTTATCACCTGATGGTAACCGACCATATGTAACCCTAGGGCCCTCTGGTGTCCTATATAAACCAGAAGGCTTAGTCCGTAGAGGATCATCATATCCATTGCCTAGGGTTTAGCCCATCCGATCTCGAGGTAGATCAACTCTGTAACCTTCATACAATCACATCAATACAATCTAGCAGGACGTAGGGTATTACCTCCTCGAGAGGGCCCAAACCTGGGTAAATCACCATCTCTACGTTCTCTGTTACCCATTGATTCCTAGACCCATAGTTCGGATCCCCTACCCGAGATCTGCCGGTTTTGGTACCGACAATGGTGCTTTCATTGAGAGTTCCGCCGTGGGTCATCAAGGATCAATGGCTCGCCTAATCATCAGCAACAGCGCTAGCCACAGGGACACTTTCATTCCCGGCCAGCTCTTCATGTTCGGCAGCGTCATGCTACACGCCGATCCGGCCGGTCGCCTCGGCCGGGTCGACATCTTTACCCCCGACCAGGAGATCAGGTTCGGAAACTTAGAGTTTGTCGCCGACTCCCGGGGAGATTTATCCTCATAGGGTTCTTAGCCTCGCCTAAAGGACCCGCAAGTCCTGAAGCATTGACTTCGGGTACGGCCAACCCCCCTACTGGAACGGCCGCCACTACGGGTCCAGCCTCGAGCCCGGATCTAATCTCCGCGCTCGGCTGCCGAAGATCAGCCCCGGTCGAACATGAATGCGTGGCAAATTCAGACGCCCCCGTCACGGCCATACCGCGGGTCGACCCCGTAAACTGCCAGAACTTGGAGCCGACGGATATCTCATTGTTAAACGGGATACTAGATCGGATCCAAGCCCTGGGAATCACCGATGGCCAGTCCTCGGTTTACGATCAGATCGGGCTTAAAACCGACGACAGGGAAACTCACGCCCCTCCTGCCACCCACTTGGTCGCCACTATCAAAGGCCCCACGGAAGGCTCGCCCCTTCCCCTAGAACCGAAAGCGCATGGGATACAAGTTTCTGACCAGCAGGCTTCATCCTCCAGCTCGGCAGCCGAACTCCGCTCCGGAGAGGGTTTAGAGCCGAAGTCTGGTTCAGCGCACAATTCCGGGTCCACGCACCCGCGCCCGGCCAACTATCCGAAGCTTGGCGCATCGGATTCCATGTCAATCCAGGACGCAGCCATCAAAACCCCGGACTCACACTCCGCTGGGATCAAATTTTTTATCCCGGCCACCCCCCACATCGAGTACTGTCCAAATAACTCAGGACGGCCCGACATATGGGACCTAATGTACGTAAAGCAACAGCCCGGAGAGACAGTTCGGCTCTTCTGGGCCAGATTCCTTATCGTCAAAAACAAGATGACGGACGGCTGCAACAAGGAAAATCTGGAGATCTTCCGACAGAACTGCCGAGACGAGGGCGTCTTAAACGCCCTCACCCGCCGCCACATCCAAAATTTCTCTGATTTATCGGATCTGGTGTCCAAATACTGCGCCATGGAGTATGCTTGGCAGGCTCAGCTCGAGCAAACGGAGTCAATCCATACAGAGGAACCAAACCGAGCTCGGGCAAAACGCGCACACCCTCGCCGGACACCCCAATACGAGCCATCCGAGAAAAGAATGAAACCTCTGACAAGATCCAGAACGGTCCTTGACGAACTACTGGACAAACCATGCCCCATACACTCCGTCCTCCTCAACACAAACCCTACCCACAACCTTCGAGCTTGCTGGGTGGTCAGGCAAGTCGCCAAGAGCGGCAAAGTCATCCTCGGAGGCCCGTACTCAAATAAATGTCCAGCAACGCCCTTTGATGATGACGCCAAGATCCTAACAATCTACGAGACGTATTCCTCGAAGAATCAGAGGAAGAGAGCCCTTCGAGAGCTCGCTCAAATTCACCATGTGGCAGCGACAAACTCATGGGCAGACACACCCATCACTTTCAGTGAACAAGATCAGCCGAGGTCCTGCCCTACTCGAGCTGCTGCCGCCCTTGTCCTTGATCCCATAGTGGATGGATTTCGACTCCAAAAGGTATTAATGTACAACGGTAGCGGGCTAAACCTCATTTATGAGGACACCTTGGACAAAATGCAGTTTGACAGATCCCGCATCGAGCAAAGTCACACCACCTTTCGAGGGATCATCCCCGAAAAGGAGGCACGTTGTAGTGGCCGAGTTGCTCTTGATGTTGTCTTCGGAACCCCCGAGAACTACCGATCCGAAGAACTGCTTTTCCACATCGTACCCTTTCGCAGTGGCTACCATGCCTTATTAGGGCGCGACGCTTTCGCACGATTCCACGCCATCCCACACTATGGATACATGAAGCTCAAAATGCCAGGGCCAAATGGCGTAATCACAGTAATAAGTGATCCGGACAGAGCTCTTTGAGCCGAGAATAAAACAGCATCGCTCGCCCTCGAAGCATTGTCCGAAGCCCTCGCAGCCGAAGAACTGACCGCGCTCCAGTCAACGGTGGATAAGGACAACGTAATCCTCGACAAAAGGCCCAAATCCACGTCCTTTAAACCAGCGGATGAAATCGTCAAATTCCAAGTGCACCCAACAGATCCCAACAAGACGGCGTCCATTGGAGCTCAGCTGGACCCCGCGGTCGATGAAGAGTTGCGCAAATTTTTGCGTGCGAACTGGGATATCTTCGCCTGGCACCCGTCAGACATGCCAGGGATCCCGCGTAGATTAGCCGAGCACAGCATGAACATAATTAAGGGTTTCAAGCCAGTCAAACAGACTTTACGTCGGTTTTCCGAACCCAAGCGTCAAGCTATGGGCGAGGAACTGGCAAAGTTGCTCGAAGCCGGATTCATCCGAGACATCAAACATCCCGAATGGTTGGCCAATCTGGTCATGGTACCCAAGAAGGATAAATCATGGCGGTTGTGTGTCGATTTCAAGGATTTAAACAAGGCCTGCCCCAAGGATCCCTTCCCCTTGCCCCGCATAGACCAGATCATAGACGCCACTGCCGGGCATGACTCACTGTGTTTCCTCGACGCTTACTCCGGATACCATCAAATTAAAATGAAGGAGTCCGACCAAGTGGCCACAGCATTCATCACTCCTTATGGACCATTCTGCTTCAACACAATGCCCTTCGGATTAAAGAAAGCAGGGGCTACATACCAGCGCATGATTCAAACATGTTTGGAAAAACAAATCGGCAAAACGGTCGAGGCATATGTGGACGACGTGGTTGTCAAAACTAAACACGTCAGCTAGTTGGTGGACGATCTCCGGCAAACCTTCAATAGTCTTCGGACCTTCGATATACGGCTCAATCCGGAAAAGTGCGTCTTCGGAGTACCGGCCGGCAAGCTGCTCGGATTCATTGTTTCCCATAGAGGAATAGAGGCCAACCCAGCGAAAATACGGGCACTGTCCGAGCTGGCAATCCCCACTGAGCTAAAGCACGTCCAGAAACTGGCCGGCTGCGTTGCCACGTTAAGTCTCTTCATATCACGCCTCGGAGAAAAAGCCTTACCGCTCTATAAATTGCTCAAACGGACGAAGAACTTCGAGTGGACCAGCGAGGCGGCGGCAGCACTTGAAGAAATAAAACTCTACTGGCTAGCAACCCGATATTGACAGCACCCGGTCCGAGCGAACCAATGCTGCTATACATCTCGGCCACGAATTAGGTGGTCAGCGCGGTTCTCATCGTCGAACGAGAGACAGAAGGTCACAAGCTCCAGGTGCAGAAACATGTGTACTACGTATCCGAAGTGCTCACCCCGTGTAAGACGAGGTACCCGCATTATCAGAAGATCGCCTACACAGTTTTCATGGCATCCCGAAAGCTCCGCCACTATTTTCAAGAGTGCTCGGTCACGGTGGCATCCGAAGTACCACTAAACGACATAATAAACAATCGAGATGCCACCGGCCGTATAGCCAAATGGGCTATAGAACTCCTCCCCTTCGAAATCATATATCGACCACGCCGAGCTATTAAATCTCAGGTTTTGGCTGATTTCATTGCGGAATGGATGGAAGCCGAACTCCCTAGGGAATACAGTACATACTCACATTGGACGATGTACTTTGACGGCTCCAAAATGCTCGCCGGGCTGGGGGCTGGAGTGGTCCTCACATCGCCCACTGGCGATAATATCCGGTACATACTCCAGATCATGTACACCGACTCCAACAACGCAGCCGAATACGAAGCTCTGTTGCATGGACTTCGGATTGCGGTGTCAATGGGCATACAGCGGCTCGAGGTACGGGGAGATTCTAATCACACCATCTCTCAAGTCAACGGCGAATTCGACGCAAAAGACCCAAAAATGACAGCATACCGCAACGCCATCCTAAAAATCTCCGCCCGTTTTGAAGGACTGGAGTTTCACCATATACCTACAGACAGCAATCAAGCTGCCGATATCCTTGCTCGAATGGGCGCCAAGCGCGACCGCGTCCCTGAGAACACCTTTTTGGAACGACTCTTCAAGCCGTCTGTGGTGTGGCAGGAGGATGCCCAGGGCGTGGAAACCAATACCTCAGGAGAGCTTGTCCCTCCGCCCATCGAACCAGATGAAGGAATTATCGGGGGCTCGGCCGTCGAAAGGACGTCTTCGGCTCACAAGGTCATGGCGGTAATTGCGCCATGGACCGAGCCCTTCCTCGCCTACCTCCTCCGCCAAGAACTACCGGCCGACCAGATTGAGGCAAGGCGTATCATCCGATGATCTAAAGCCTATAAAGTCCACGAGGGAGAGCTATATAAGAAAAGCACTACTGGCGTCCTCCAAAGATGTATATCCGAAGAGGAGGGAAGGTAGCTCCTGGCCGAGATTCACGCTGGCATGGGCGGTCACCACGCGGCAGCTCGGGCCCTGGTTAGCAAGGCTTTCCGAGCAGGGTTCTTCTGGCCCACTGCCCGAATAGACGCCCAAACATTGGTCCAACATTGCGTTGGATGCCAGCTCTTTGCAAATCAGAGCCACATGCCCCCCACAGCCCTTCGGACGATACTGATTACTTGGCCTTTCGCGGTCTGGGGGCTAGACATGGTCGGACCACTTAAAGGGGGGACCAAGAAAAAGAAATATCTACTCGTCATGGTAGACAAATTCACTAAATGGATTGAGGCAAAACCGGTAACTTCCGCCAAGTCTAAACCGGTCATCAATTTTATATCCGGCGTCGTGCACCGTTACGGCGTCCCCCATAGCATAATAACGGACAATGGATCCAATTTTACCTCCCAGGAAGTTAAAGACTGGTGCGCTAATTTGGGCATTAAGCTCGACTATGCCTCGGTATATCACCCACAGTCTAATGGACAGGTCGAGAGAGCTAATGGACTGATCTTGAGCGGCATCAAGCCCCGTTTGGTCCGATCTCTAAAAGAATCTGACTGCCATTGGGTCGAGGAGCTTGACTCCGTGTTGTGGGGCCTACGCACCACTCCTAATCGATCCACGGGCTACACACCGTTCTTCATGGTGTATGGGGCAGAAGCCATCCTCCCCAGCGATCTTATTCACGACGCACCTCGGGTACGTACGTATGAAGAAAAGGAGGCCGAGCTGGATCGGCAAGATGACCTGAACGCCTTGGAGGGCGAGCGCGACATAGCTCGGGCTCGTTCTTCTTTTTATCAGCAGCAGGGCAGACGTTATCAGAGCAGGGAAGTACGGGCAAAGGCCTACAATGTCGGCGATCTAGTCCTGCGCCTCCCGGAGAAGCAGAAGCATAAGTTGTCGCCCAAATGGGAGGGGCCCTTCATAATCGATCAAGTACTCGCGGGCGGAGCATATCGTCTCCGCGACCCAAAGGACGACCGCCTCGAACCAAACCCATGGAACGCAGCTCGGCTATGACGTTTCTACGGCTAACTCCGCGACCTTACCTTGTTCGGTTTATCCTTCTTAGATTTATATTTTTCTAGTAAATAGTCTCTCCCGGGTTGTGTTCGGATACGCTGAACTATGTTAAGTTTTTCTTCGGCAAACATCTTTGAATGTACCACACGTTGTTACCTGGGGGCTTCTTTTACGGAGCCAATCATATTTTATTTATGCAACCATCCGTATTTTACGAGTTTGCAACCTTCCTGCATCGTTTTAAAGCCACTATATGCATCAATTTGACTTAAGATTTGACCAAGCTGGGTTGCCTCGCTCCTGTGTTTACCTCCTACGTTCCCGATTGTTCGGCTAGGGAGTAAAGGGAGCACCTCTGTGATTGTTACGTCCGGATTTCCCGGGTACGTACCTCAGACGGGTGAAGCCAAAAGCTAGCGTTCTTAAGAACACAGTTGGTCGGCCACGGGGGAAGTGAAAATAATTGGTAACTATCACCAAGTTTCCGGGGTATTTTCCCGAAGTAACCATCCCCGTCTACTTCGGGTATTCGGTTATTCATCCAGGGCTAACGTGGTAACCCGAAGAAAGGGACCCATAGAGGAACTATTTTCGTCGAAAGATGTTTCTTACGTTAAACAGTAATATAACATAACTCCCCGAGCACGTTTTTGTCTGTTCGCACCAAGTGGCCGGATTGCCTAGTTCTCCGAAGTGTTTTCCGATGTTTTCGGATCACGTAGTAGGAAACACTCCTCGGCTCCTGGCCGAGGAGGCGGAAGCCGATGGCTGGTTAAGACAACGTTTTACGCACGGTTTGGAGACTATTTGATGTAAAGTACATAGATACATAGAATCAAGCTGTTAATCTTGATCAAGACCATCTATTATGGTCTCCAGAGCACAATCTGCTTGGGACAACTGAGCTGCAGGCATAACCTGGTCATATACCAGATGCACGGGCGCTTCCTGCCCATCTGGCCCTACTGGCCCAACCCTAGCTAAATGCTCCGGTTCCAGCTTGGTGAAATGGGTCTTGATCATCGCCCAAGCTTCCCGTGCTCCCTCACGACAAGATGACATCTTCCATAACTCAAAGTGGCGCCGAGCTCATTTGAAACGATTCGTGAGTTCGGCCATCCCTTCCGGAGCCACTTTGTCAGGCCACAGTGCTTTGAACATGCTCTTCATGGCTTTCCGGGCCCGCTCATGTACGGCGGATAGCTCCTTCAGAAGGTCCCGCCCGAATGAGCCGGCCTCCTCTTCGGGACGCCCGGTCAGAAGAACTACAACGAGACGTGGCGTTGTTCATATTGCTGCCTAATACGTGCAGTTTATGAACTGACAAATTAGATTGCACTTACCGAACATGCCCGCTTTCAGTCTTTGGTTCTCCTCTTGGGATAGGGTCAGTTGAGCTTTCAAGCTTTTGATTTCTTGAACCTGTTGTTCGCCTTCCGCCTTCAGCTTATCCCTCTCCTCATGACTTCGGGAAAGCACCCAGTAGCCAGCCTCTTGCTGTGACTCTGCATACCTTTGAGCTTCCCTGGCAATATCCAGGTCCTTCTACAGCTGATTTATCAACTCGGCTGCTATGGAATCATCTTTGATTAGCAGAGGTGTTGCATCAAATTTTTCTTACAACAACTTTAAGTTCGGCACTTACCATGTGCCTCTCTGGTGAATTTCTTCACACCCTCTAGCTCGGCTTTCACAGACTCTAATTCTGTTCGCGCCAGCTTGAGGTCCTCGGACAGCTTTTTGATTTGCTCCCGAACAGTCTGCACAATAGCATGGCATTATAAATATCAAACCCTTAACTCGGCCGTCCCGCCCAAATTAAGGCTCGGGGGCTACTGGGTTAGATACTAGTTGTCAAAACCAATACCATACCTGCACATTAGTAGACATGAGCTTCACTGCCCCTTCAAGTCCCGTTCGGGCAGCGCCGAGGTACGCGTCTACCGAACTAAGGGCATTAAACTCCTGATCGGAAAACGCGGAGTGCCGAAGTGACGCCTTACGCCACCGATGATTCATCACACTTTCAACCTCGGAGTTAGTGACCGAGACGCCTCCTGAGTCCTCGGGATGTTGGTCCTCGGTAGGGACCCCCGGAGTAACTCCGGTTACAGCTGGCGACCTCGGGTTCGAGTCACCCCTCGGCGCCTCTTCAACATCCTCAGCCGAGGACGGTTCCACATATCGTCTACCGAACACCGTGGAGAAAATTATTGGCATACTCGGTGGATGTCGAAGATAGAGGCTATGACGATACGGCGGATGCGTTACCTCTTCGGGCGGGGCGCAGATGATGTAGCTCCCGTTGGGGCCGCGCGTCTGGTCACCCCACGACTACTCGTCGCTGGGGCCGCTGGTGCCGCTCTTGCGGCTATCCGGCGTGTCGTACGGCGGCCCTTGGGAGTAGGTGTCAGTGTATTCGGAGCAGCAGCGGCTGAGTGTTTCTTTCGAGAAGAAGCCCGTTAGCCACTTACAGCGGAGGAGGGAAGCGCCCTGGGATGATCGGCCAAAAGGGCCACCTTAGAACCATCGAGGCTCTCCTGGTAGAAGACCCCCTCCTTGAAATTAATTGATGTTTCAGGGTCATCATGGAACCCAAGATCATTGTCACGAGAATAATCCTCCGATTGAGGAGCAGGGCAGCTCACTGTCTCAATCCAGCGCCTCCAGTTCTGTTCGGACAGGATAGAAATCTGGTTAAGAAAAATTTGGGGTGCCTTCCGAACTATAAAACGTGGTCAGACTCACCATTTCAATGGGTTTATAGCTTGAGAAGCCTTCCTTGGGCCTTAACCGAGCAAATTCTTGCTCTTCTCCCTTGAAGAGATCGGCCAGTATGGCCGCCATCGCCGCCTGGTCGGCAGGTCCCATCCGTGTGTACCGGGTTGCATCATCTTCCCGTTGTAGCACCAAAGTGGGTGCATTCTCTGTTGGAGAGGTTGGACGCACCGAGCAATGGCTGCGGCCATCACATCGATAACAATTAGCCCGTTGTGGGCTAGCCACCTCACTTGAGCGGCTAGCCGAGTTACTTCGGCACTTTCCTCTTGGGAAGGACTCTTCGGGCGCCAGTTGAACCGCTTCTTCGGAGGGACCAATGAGAATTCGGACAGCCCCCTCCGGACTGGATCAAATAGGGGGACGTCTTCGATATAAAACCATTCCAAAGTCCAATCTTCGGCATCTTTCTTTGGAGTCCCTACGGGGTATCCGGTTCTGGCGATGCGCCATACTTCGGCCCCGCCAACCTCGTAAATTGTCCCTCCTCGGGTATGGGGGACAAGGCAGAAGAACTTCCTCCACAACTTGAAGTGGGCCTCGCAGCCTAGGAACATCTCGCAAAGAGCGACGAAGCCCGATATATGAAGAATTGATCCTGGGGTAAGGTGGTGGAGTTGTATCCCGTAAAACTCTAGTAGACCCCTCAAGAAAGGATGAATGGGGAAACCCAGCCCTCGCAAGAGGAAGGGCACGAAGCACACCCTTTCCTCCCCGTGGGGGGAAGGAAAGTTCTCTGCGAGGGCCTCCCCGTCTGCGGAAGTTAATCCGGGACGGGTGGATGCGAGATCGGAAGCAGGGAGATATCCCTGCGTCTCGAGCCTGTGTAATCGCATGCGGGATACGGAGCAGCTCGCCCAATCACCCTGACGGGGGCCGTGAAGGCGTGAGGAAGAACCTGGGACGCTCGCCATTGTTTGCTGGATGTGGCCTCGCAGGGATGTGAGGAAGAATGGCTGGGGGTGGGGTACGTTAGCCTCCGCGCCCTTAGCCTATTAAAAGGGCACTGTCTCCCCCCCCCCCCAACGAGGGGCATTTTTGTAAAAACCCATCGGGCCACTCGCATTCCTTCGATGCGCAGGAATCGAGGGTCGTCATTTAATTCTAGGCAGAGAGAAGCGGTATGGCGGGCCCCACGAGGCCCCGCCAATCGGAGGAATCTTCGGCAACCAAGCTATTGGTGGCTGAACTATTTTTAAATCAAATACAGATAAAGGGAGGAACTCGCCACCCAAGCCGAAGACCTTTGGAGCGTGAAACTGCCGAAGACTGTCAACCTCGGCATTGGAGGCTAGTTCGGGGGCTACTGAGGGTGTCCCGGACTAGGGGGTACTCAGGCTGCCGGCCTATCTCTCGTAGGCCGGGCTGGTGGGCCGCTCTCTACTCGTCGATGGAAGGCCGGATTGTGGGTGACCCCGTGTATCAGAAGGAAACCTCCGCAGACTTGGCGTCCCCTCCAAGGAATAATTGGCGTGACCGGCATGTTTATCCCCTGATGGTAACCGACCATATGTAACCCTAGGGCCCTCTGGTGTCTATATAAACCAGAAGGCTTAGTCCGTAGAGGATCATCATATCCATTGCCTAGGGTTTAGCCCATCCGATCTCGAGGTAGATCAACTCTATAACCTTCATACAATCACATCAATACAATCTAGCAGGACGTAGGGTATTACCTCCTCGAGAGGGCCCAAACCTGGGTAAATCACCGTCTCTACGTTCTCTGTTACCCATTGATTCCTAGACCCATAGTTCGGATCCCCTACCCGAGATCTGCCGGTTTTGGTACCGACACAAGGGTCATTTGGTCCATAAAGGCTCCCTTGATGGATCGGGAAGCATCGTTGGACCCGTTGTACTCGCACAATAAGTGCTAGCGCTGCCGGAGGGGTTGGACTCTTCAGTCTAGGGCCATCGCCATCACGTCAATGATGGTAAGGCCAGCGCTCGACAGTAGCTTCACTTTGGCCGCTAGATTGGTCACGGCTTCGTCTTCCTCTTGTGCCAAGCTCCGCGGCCTCCAGCTGTAGCGTTTCCTCGGTGGATCCAATGAGAAGGGTGGGAGGCCTGGCCGGACTGGCTCGTACAACGGGACGTCATTGATATAAAACCACTCGGATGTCCAGTAATCGACGTCCTCCCGAGGTGTTCCCGCTGGATAACCAGTCTTGTCGACTCGGCAGACTTCGGCTCCTCCAACCTCGAACAGCTTGTCGGCCGAGGAGCGGGACACAACACAGAAATACTTTCGCCATAATCCGAAGTGCGCCTGACAGCCGAGGTGTAGCTCGCAGAGCACGACGAACCCCGCAATATGCAATATCGAATTCGGGGAGAGATGGTGCAGATGCAACCCGTAAAACTCCAGCAGGCCGCAGAGGAAAGGGTGGATTAGAAACCCTAAACCGCGGAGGAGGAAAGGTACGAAGCATACCCGCTCGTCTCCTCGCGGCGAAGGGAAATTCTCGGCGTGGGCTTGACCGTCGAGCGACGTTAATCCAGGACGGCTTGGGGCCAGATCCGCGTCCGGTAGATAGCCTTGCGTCGCCAAGCGCTCTAGTTGAAGGCGCGCGACGGAGCAGCTCCCCCAGTCCCCTCTATCAGGACCGTGAGGGCGCCTAGACGATCCTTCACCACTCGCCATTGTTCGGGCTCTGGAGCTTGGGTGGAGAAGGAGGGGTTTTTTTTGCTACGGTTGCGGTTGATGCGTATGGCCGCTGGCAAAAGGCTGCGCGTTTATTAAGTAAAGGCAGAAAGGGCTGACGCTTCGATGTTTTTTCCATAAAGGGGCCCAATTCCCTAGGCAGCACGATTCTCAAAATCTGAAACTGGGTCCCAACAGAATTTTAAGTGTTGGCCGAGGTCTTTAAGTCTTGTCGGAGGAAAAAGCAGGGGAACTTGTCTATCGAGCCAAGACTCCGGAAATTGAAGGGCGTCGACTTCGGCATCGAAGACCAGTTCAGGGGCTACTGACGGTGTCCTGGATTAGGGGGTGCTAACCTAGCCGGCCCGTCTCTTCGGAATGAGCCGATGGGCCCTCGTACATGATCAAGATGGACTCCGAAGGCTGTACACAGGAAGCGTGATCAAGACTGTCTCTCCCGAAGACTTGACGTATACTCCAAGATCTTTCCTGCCGCCTCTCTCCTAAGATACCGACCTTGTAACCCTAGATACCCTCCCTGGCGTGTATATAAGCCATAGGGTTTAGCCCGTAGGGGACATCAACGCAATATCGCTCACTTAGCCCTAGAAGTTAGACACATATTACGATCTCGAGGTAGATCAACTCTGTACTTGATACATCTCCATCAATATAAACAGAAGCAAGACGTAGGGTTTTACCTCCATCGAGAGGGCCCGAACCTGGGTAAACATCGTCTCCCTCGTCTCTGTTACCACCGATCTGAGATCCACAGCTCGGGACCCCCTACCCCGAGGTCTGCCAGTTTTTACACCGACACTTGGGTCAGAAGAGCATGCCAGACCGACCGTCTGGGGGTGCGACATGAACGCGACAGGGGTGCTGTCAGTGCACAGCCTTTTCATTTCGAACTTGTAAATCGTAACACTTGTAGAGCGTAAGACCGAAAGCATATAGTATGAAGTTGGCACCTCACCTATATCCAGCCTAGTAGCCCACGTGTACAATAGTTATTCATACTAGCATATGTACCAGTATAATTAGTGTACCGCCGTTTCCTTTTCAACTCGTGAAGCGTAACGCTTGATTAAGTAGCCGGACAATGTGTGTTGCCTGTCTTTGTATGTATTTGAGGTGTGCTGATTGAGGTGTCCGGCTGTTTGAAGGAATAATTGAGGTGTGCCTGCTCCGTGCTCGCATTTAGGTGTCCAACTTACCATGTTCCGGCTGTAGTAACTATACTATGTAAGTTGCTTGGAAAAATAGTTACCTAGGTCGGTTTTGTGAGCCGTCCACTACATGTCGCTCCCCTTCTTAGTAGTGACAAACCCCTTCGGTTCATCACCCGACACATCTTGACGAGATCGATAGTTGTGGAGAGAACGAGTGTGTGTCATGCAAATCAAGGTTTTGGTGTGTGTCTATGATAGAAATGATCATGTGAGGTGGAGAGTGGGGGGTGTTTGTGTGTACGCTAGTCGGTCATGTACCATCTAGCTGTAGATCGATTGAAATAGGACTAGGGTGGGTCCGGAGATCGATCGATCGCCGATGTACATAGGGGTGTAGAGAAAGATGAATGTATGCTTAAAAAAATATAGATGAAAGGCTTGGTTACAATTAATGCATGGTAGAGTGACCTAGGCGTGTGTCGAAGAGCGACCTGATGAGCGAGATACAATCCCGATACCTCAAGAGGTCGATCATATGTGACATGCACAAAGAGGAAGAGAGGTGCTATGCGTGTGTGTGTGTGTGCGAGAGAGAGAGAGAGACCCTGAGATGAAACCGAGAGAGATCGAGTGGGTGTGCAATACAGAGAGAGCGTGCGTCAAAGAAAAAAAATGTGACAACACTCTATGTTGGGTGTGTGAGACACATTATGCATAAGAAGACACTTCGTACTTGAATCCAACCTAAAAAAAGTTTCAAATATTAGAATTCAACCTAAAGTGGATTCAAATATTTGAACCGGTGATCATAGCATTTGTAAATCATATGTAAAGGGCATTCAATCTTTGTTTCGCTTTTCAACTTACAATATACCATGTACAAGCACGTATATAAATTTGTATTCAAACAAAAAATGGTTTCCAATTTGTATTCAAACACGTGAATGTTTGTTCTCGCGCATGCGCTTGCTACTACGATTTCGCCACGTCTAGCCAATCCAATAGCAGTAGGAGTACTAGTACTAGTAGTACTACCTTTATTTTTCGTGCCAAATTTTGACCATAATTTCAACTCAATTTTTTTAATGCATGTCATCAAAAAGTATATCATTTGATTCATATTTGAACATAGTTTCCAATGATATTATTTTCGGTGACATGCATTAATATTATTTTAGTTAAATCTAAGGTCAAAATTTGACACAAAATACGAAGGGGACCAATAAACCAGGACGGAGGCCTCTGCACTAGAGTATGGAGTGCTTATTAACACATGGCCCACCTCACACTCTCAACAAATTTCTTGGAATCCATGCTACAATCTCTCCCTCCTCGTCTCTCTCTTCTAGTGTGTCTTTTTACATCAGTCGTCTCTCTCTTCTAAATTCAGCCGGCGCGGGCGGGGGATGGGGAGATGGAGGGGGAAAGTTTGCGTTTGCTCTCAACTGCGGTCCCGCAAGCGAGCGAAAACGCAAGACGAAGTGAGCGATGTGCCGGACATGCCGTGTCGGGGTGCAACGCGAACGCGACAAGTGTGATGTACACCGTCAGTTCCATTTGAACTTCCATACATCTTTTTTTGGAATGGCTAACGCGCGCGCGCGTCAGAGCGCATGATTTCCGACCGGCTGGGCTTGTCCTAATTAAGTAAGTTCATCAGGGTGTATTATTCATAATTAAGGAAAGGGCGGGCAAGTAGCTGGCGTAGAATATCGGGGGTTATCTTCAGAAGTTTAAAACAAGGAAAATGAACAATCACAACACGCCTGTCGCGTTCGCATCAGACCAGCACACGGTCGATCTACCCCACCGCTCAACGCCAACCAGCTTGGCATTTCACTGGCATGTGGGAACGAATGTCAGCAATCCGACCATGGGCCAAACTAGCCCGCCCCGCCGTCGCCATTTCCTCCACACGCGTGGTTCGGCCAAAATTTTCGCTCGCTTTTTTTTTGATAAAGTATGCTTGTATTCAAATCACGAAATAATACAAAGAAAACTTTCGCTCGCTGATGAACGGGGCAGTGAGGGGAATGAGGACAGAATTTAATGCATTGCCCCTAAGCATTTTGGGAATATCTGATTTTTGTAAGGTGACTTATACACCTGGACGGAGGGAGAAACCGCATGTGATCAAACAAAACTCAGCCATTCAATCGCTGACACCTAATTTTCGTCGATACAATATGTTTATAAGGCCAATTTATTAAATATAAATATGTTTTTACACAGCAATTGATCCCTAAAAACAACAACATAAAGAAAAACTATCACTACTCACGGAACGAGTTGGCCTCGTCGTCTTTGGCTATAGCATGATATGGTATAGCCCTTTCTGACGGAGAAGTCAAGTATTTCTTCGTCTTTGGCATTTGTGTCGGTGTTCACATTCGTGAAGATTGCCACCACCTTGTCGATGCACCAGATAATATTGCTATCTCTATAGCTAATAAAATAAGTGCATTACTTAAGGTTGACACGCAGGTCATTAAAGTGACAATCATATGGCTCCAGCCATCATGCCGAATCATGACACGCAGGTCATGTTAATAAATTTACATCATATAGTCATCTCATACATAATCGAATTAATATGAGCATTGCTATACCACATCATATGCACATCCTGCAAAAACAAGTTAGACGCCTCTAATCGGTTTATGCAAAAATTTATTTTACATGGCTTCTAAGGTTTTGACTTAAACCGCAGCTACCAACATATTATCATCAAGTATGATTATTCAAGTCGCTAGATTAACATCTCGGGGTGTATGAAAAACGAGATAATTAAATCTCGAGCCCCATACTAAACTTCGTCATACGCATGACCACCGTGCAGATCATATCTGCATTGCCCTTTCATCTGCAAATTTCATCTTTGTTTTGACTATGGCGGAACCCAAAGAACTGTTAGCACTTCGTTGACCAACCAGGATCGCGGATTGCCAGAACTGTGTGAAATTCCACCATGCTGTCTCCAGATCAAAAATATGCAAATTCTAGGGAAGCAACAAGAAAATCGGGTAACAGATTTCATCTGTCACCCGCATAAATAATTTTTAGCAATAGATCTCATCTACTCCAAAATTATATTATGCAATACCCATACATCACCATGTATTCTAGATCGTAACCTGCATCTATGCATAGCATGGCTCATGATGCCACTATAGGGGAACGCGACAGAAAACAAAAAATTTCGGTACAACGAGCACGCCCAGGATCACTATGGAACCTGCATACAAGGTTTGATCTGATCCGTACCGACTCGAAACGCAGCGGAAGAAGAGTCGGTGTAGATCGTCGGTGCAGATCCCTGCAGCTAGGATTTACAACCTCCCAACCGCAAGGATGTACTCCCTCTCCGGACAGCCCTTCGGGAGGCGGTCGGATAGTCCCCCGGACGATGTCGCGGACAGCCCTTCGGGAGGACCCTCGAAACCCGAATGGTAACTCGGACAGCCCTTCGGGAGGACACCCGAAAACCGAACGGTAACTCGGACAGCCCTTCGGGAGGACACTCGAACAGCCCCTCGGGCAAAAGATCGAAACTACAATCTCTCTACGGGGTTGCACACATAGGGCTTCGCCGTCCAGAACTAGTTCCTGCCGGAACCCAGACAGCCTTTCGGCTCTATGAAACTATTTCGCTGGGAGGGAGAGAGAAGCCAGACAAGTCAAATGGCATGTGTATGAGAGCAAGGATGAGTTTTGGGGCAGCCCACTCACCTCTATTTATAGGATAGCCAAGGGGTAAAAATGGCATACAAAGAATACCAAAGTACCCCCACTTTATGCCTTTTCAAAAAAGAATAAAGCTAAAAGGGGTGCCATGTGGAGCTCCAAGGAGCTCCACCATGCTTGGCTGGCCACACTTGGGGGCCCCCCCATGAGGGGGCTTCCTTGGCTCCCAAGTCCTTCTAGAAACCTTTTGGGAAATATCACAAAAGGTGCTTTCCAAAAATATCCAAAAAGCACTTTCACTATTCACGAAGACATTTTTCTGCGTCCGTTAAATCCCAAATTATTTCTGTGTGCCTAGAATAATTCCAGTACCCACCAAAATAATTTTGAACGCATTCCGAAACAATTTTGGAACAATGTTTCTTCAGCGAAAAGCAACCAAAGCGGTTCCGGCTGCTCCGGAACATTTGACTTAATGGAATACCCTGAAACAACTTTTCAGTTTCACCGGAACTATTCCGGTGTTCTCTCCGGAACGTTTCCGTTTCGTCTGAAACTTTTTCGGTGATTTTCTCTCAGACTCCCCGTCTAGTATTCAGCAGATAGATGACCCTTAAGTGTGTGACCCTATAGGTTCGGTGAAGTATAGACATGACCCGGAACACTTTCCGATCAATGATCAACATCGGAGTCGTGGACACCCATATTGACCCCTATACCCACACGAATGAATATTCGAGTGAACCTCCAGTTTCCGTGTGCTATTCCTATTGCTTCACGATATATTACAAATACCCGAGGTGAGATTTATAGCATCCACATGGATCAACAACTTGTCCACTATGCAAGTTACCTCGTTACCGGTTTTGTTCTCTTTACTCGTTTCCGTGTTCCGGCATCCCAGTGATCAAATCACCCTTTGTCTGGCCAAACGATGATGGATACCGTAACACCGAGAGGGCCCGAGAATATCTCTCCATCGTCGGAGGAGGAAATCCCAATCTTGAGCTATCTTGTTTCTTGCCATACTTTTCCGTGAACCCGTAAGCCGCCATAATATCCACCCATTTATGGATGACGTTTAACAAACCCCAAAGTTCATGAAGCAAGTACGAAGGAACTCGATACTCTCATGGTCTAAGGAATTATGGAAACATTAACTATCTCTGTGTTATTAACCATTAACTGTGACGAATGTATCTCATAGCATAACATCAATTCGGGTCGATTCAACACAAGTGTTCTATTAACATTGTGCCCTCAAAATTGCCGACATAGACATGCCCATGATCAGGAAAACAGGATCATCATGCAATACTTGAGCCAGTCTTAGAGGCAAGACTAGGAATACATTTAAGCGTTTATTATACCACACGTGCACATGAGTTTCCCTCCGTGCCTCGTGGTTATTGCAGACTCGAGAATCATTGCAGTTATAGCATGGAACATAAACATTCATTACAAACTCGGAGATACAAAGTAACTGTTATTACTGCCTCTAGGGCATATCTCCTACAACAAGGGAGAGGCGATGGAGTTTGAACTTGCGGAGCGCGCGCTGGAGGCGGCGCCAGCAGAGCCGTCCGTCGTCGATCCGGTGCTGGTTGAACCTGGCGAGGGCGCGCGCTGGGAGGGGGCGGGGATGCCACCCACGCCCGATCCAACGCTCTCCGTGGAATGTGTGCGAGGCGCGGGCGAGGCGGGGCCGAGACGGGGTGCCGGACGAAGAATCTGCAGGAGCGGCGGTGCGCCGAGGGCCGATGGAGCCGGTGGAGCCGGCGAAGCGATGGGGGCGCCATGCACGAAGGGGAATACGTCCTCATGGAAGTAGACATGGCGCGAGGTGAGGACCCGCTTGGAAGCAAGGTCAAAGCAGCGATATCCACGGTGGTCAGCAGGGTAACCGAGGAAGACACAGGCAGCTCGGCTCCAGAGGACTCGGGGATTGGCCCGCTGCAAAGCGAGCTTGGGAACGAAGGTCTGTGGCGCATACCGCCGCCGCGATTTCTGCGTGGCGCTCCAGCGTCAACATCTTGTAGTACGTGATCTTGCTACGCACCATGGCTATCCGGCGAACTAGGGGACGGCTGATGCGGGCTAGGGGATCGAAAGGTGGGAGAATGGGCTGGGAGGTTGGGTTTTGGGGCAGGGGTGACCGGCCGGCAAGTAGCTGGCATAGGCCGAGCAGCGAAGGTTCCGGTGTGAATAGTGGTACCGGTGACGACCGGCCAATCGGTTTTGACTGTGCGGAGTTTGCAAAGCCGGACGGCTGGAGCCAGGAGAGTTGTGGGGTGGGATGGGACCAAAGTTTCAGAGTTTGACGACGCAGACGTCCGGACCTCCCCACCCGTTCGGTCTGTGGGATTTGTTTTTTTAGATGTTGTAGGTGGGATTCGTATCCGAAAAGACTCTTTCGCGATCGCGCGTGCCAACGCGCGGATCCCCTTCTCGCAACCTCAATCAACTTCCGACCAAGTCTGTTTCTTTCCGAATTAATAAGTGCAGCTGTTTCCATGTATTTACAGTGGCCCCACCTCCTCCTTTGACGATACAAGCAGCACATGGTTGCATGCATGTTGGCCCACTTTACTTTCCATTTAATCCTCGCCTGGTGAATGCGCATGGACCTTTCCATCCCCAATTAATCGCCCCCCCCCCTGATTTTCACTTGGGTGGGGCCCGCCCTTTCCTTAATTATCAATAATACACCCTGATGAACTTACTTAATTAGCACAAGCCCAGCCGGTCGGAAATCGTGCGCTCCGACGCGCGCGCGCATATGAAAAAAATTGTGAAGATAACACTTGGTTCTTTGCCTTCGCGCGATACATCGATGGAAATCCTGATTATAATGACGCAGAATTTTCTACTAAATCCCGTAAAAGGGGTCCACTTCGCCCCTCCGGCCGCAATCATCGCGCTAATCATATACTTTCTATTTGACTTCCTTCCCCTCCGGCGAAGTGCGTTCGACGGAGTGCACCATTGAGGTAGACGACGGTCATGTCGTTTGGAAGTGCCGCCTGGAAGCCGAGACAACCGCCTTCTTTGCATCCAGGAAGTCCGTAGGAGACAACAACTGTCATGTCACCGTGACCGTTGGATGCGACGTGACCACGTCGTTCGAGCTCGAGCTGCCGCAAGGGAACTCGAACGTGACCGTGTACCCTTACACGGGCACTGGTTTACTGTCGGAAAGGCTCTTTCGTGTCGGGGACCCGTCTAGCCTGTGCAACCAATGGAAATGCCGGTGTGCAGTTCAGGGCTGGCTCCGCTCATCGATCTATGTCCCAACGAAACAGAGTGGGAGACGGTCGTCCCTGACGGCGTTGTGAGGAAGATAGTCCAGGAGGTGAATCGCCGGCGGTTACATCAACGAGGAGGGTGTGACTTCAGCTTCGACATGAATGTGGACCGGTGTCATGTCGTTACCCTGCCGGCGCTACGTTCATGGAGAAGCTTCTTAGCGAGGAAGGTGCCCGGCATGTCTCGCACACACACCATCAAACAAGTAGTACAGTAGTACCGCTTATCTAGGCTTTCGCCGGCCTATTGATGCACATACGAGAATTTTTAAATCATATAATGCTCTATGTACGTTTGGTCTTGTCACTAATAAGTACTAGTACTATATTTGTAACCATTGAGTAACTGGTACTAGTTGGTGAATGTTGCGTAGCCGTGGATGTCCGAGCTAAATTTGAAACACAGTCACGATCAAACGAGATGTTACCATTGGGCTCCACCACTCCACCAGCCGGAATCACCTTGGCCTATTTGATTTGTAGGATCCTCAAAACGCAGGAATCGCAAAAATATAGGATTGGTCTCTTTGGATGGGAATGGCTTGGATTGGAGTATAAGATTACGATTGTGTGTTTGATGTCATAGGAAAGACAGATGAATTTTTAAAATACTCCTAGGTTGGAGTAGATGCAGGATTTCCTATATTATTAAATGTAGCATAATAGCTTCGTCCATCCAGCTTACTGCAGGAAAGGTCGTTTCTGGAAGAGGACGATGGAGAAGCGGATTCAGCGAAGAGTGAAATTATGGTTGCTTCGCCCGTGACTTTGTGATTTGACGCCTCATTGCTTTGTGATTTGTGATAGTAGAAGGGAGTAGACTATGTGCTCTATGCATGCGTCCATGCAAGGGAGAAAGAGGAGAGAGGTTGCATTTTTTTTATTCCTTCAATCAATTTGGCATCGGCGCACCACCGAGTTCCGGTTCCCTCTTTTTTTGGCTTTCGCAGCACCCTCCACAATGGTTCCCATCGATGCCAAAAGCTATTTTACCATTTGGCTACACATTGTGGATGCCCTTAAGCGTACCACTTGGTTAAAGAGGAGGTGCTTTTGCCGCGTGGAAGGCAGGGGAGGTTGGCCTCACGGTTTCCTAACATGCGGTCCCATGTGTCAGTGATGTACCAAGCTGATCCGCGTCCCACATGACTGCATGAGGCAGAACAACGGCAGAAGCAACTTCAGTGAGGAGTGAAATGATGGTTGCTTCATCCCTCCAACTTATACTGCGGGAAAGCTGCAGCTTTGTGATTTGACGCCTCATTGCTCATTACTACTGCGGTGCCACGACCGGGGTGCGTCCCCCGTGCTGCTCTGCACTGTTATTTGGTGCATGGCACGTGGACCCGGATGCTGGATGTCCCACATGTCGGCAAAAGGGAGTAGAACATTTATGAAAGCGAGCGCTCCACTCTTACGACGGAGGAGTACAAGACACGGCGGCCCAGTGAACTGTAACTTGTATTGTACTGTACTGTACTAGTACTATGTGGTAGTCTTGTACTACTCTTGTACCACTTGGTTTTGCTATTTCGCGTGATCCCTCGATACAAACCCGATTAAACAGGCGAGGCCGGGTCTTTTCCCGCGCGGTAGGCAGGGTAGTTTGGCATAGTCGGTTTGACAGAGAGACCGAGAGAAAGATGTGAAATGCTTGAATGTGTAGTGGGCCCTTTTTTTGTGTGTCATGTGTGTGTAGTAGGACCTTTCAGATCACTAGATGATACTAGCCATACATTTCAACGCAATTTTAATGTATGCAACATGAATAATTGAAGTAACAATATGAGATCTAAAACTTAAAATACATATGATTTATTGTGTTAGAGTATAGTAGTACTGTATTGCATAGTTGTTAGATATAACATGCGAGAACGTGTAGGGACGTACTTTTCGAGTGCCTACAGAGAGAAATTCGGCATAAAGTGGATTCAAATATTTGTATTCGTCATCATAGCATTTGTAACTCATATCTAGAGTTTATACAGTAGACGTGAATGCTTGTTCGCTCTTACGAAACCAGTACAACAATATTGGGGTGGCATGCGCCAATTTAGGCGTGGGAGGTTGGCCTAGTCGGCTCCACGGAGAGAGCGAGAGAAGAAATAAATACACTGGCGGTCACTGTATTTGAAGCGAAAGCATAACACGGTCACCGGACTTCAGAATACGCTCATTAGGGTCACTATATACGTTTGACGGTGATTATATGGTCACTCGCTCACCGTTCAGCATCGTATTGCACTCTGTTGACCGGCCAAATAGTCTACGTGGCACTATGTTGACTGGTTAAATTTGCCACGTTCCTTGTGGGTCCCACCTGTCAGTTGGCAAAGGAAAGAGATAAGATAAACAGAAATTTACGTAGGCGCGACAAGACTCGAACCCTTGCGCGCGAACCACCTGGCTGTGTATGTGTGTGTCAGGGCCTGATGTGTGTGCATGCACGTGTAGGTTGAGCACTTGAGCGTGAGCGTGTGTGTTGGTCGTGTGGTGAGTGCATGCATGCGTGCGTGCATGCGTGTCTGCGTGTGTGTGCATGCATGCGTGCGTGTGTGCATGTGAGTGTTGCATGCATGCAGTTCGTGTGCATGCGTGCGTGTGTGTATAATCACCACACTAGATCCTGTGTATTAAAAGAACCAGTCAACCAGCACAGCATACCAATACAAGGCCACCTTGTCCGCGCCACTTCGAATCTCTTCTACTAGTGATACCCACCGTGCAATATTTTATTTTTGTTTGTTTACATTCTTATACCCGCTGACAGGTGGGCCCTATGGTAGTGAGATAATGAGCGCTGATGATGCAACACTAGATGCACCACGTGGACTGTTTAACTGGTCAACAAATCGTGTCTTCAACAAATACAGAGCTCTACGGTGAGCCTGTGACTGTATAACAACCACAAAACGTATATGGTGACCGTAGTGAGTGTATTGTGAAGTCCAGTGATCGTATCGTGCTTTCGCTTCAAATACAGTGATCATCGGTGTATATCTCGCGAGAGAGAGATGGAACATGCGTGAATGTGATGGGGCGTACTTTTAGAGGGCCTAGAGATAGTTTGTGTGCGTACGTGAAAGAGGCGTAGAAAGGGGGGCGATGGGGAGAGAGAGAGAGATGCTCTTCATTTCTCTTTATTATGACTAACTTCATAGTATAAAAATATAAACATTCACAATGCGGAATAAATATCATTGGATGCACCATGCAATTAACTTTCGTATTCCATATAACTTTGCAATATTGTATAGATGTACATTTTATAAAATAAATTTTGGCCACACTTTGCGTAGTTCTAATTCAAAAGGAATCTTGTATGTGAAGTAAACGTGAACAGAGGGCTTTTTAGATCAATGGAGCACATGATAAGATGCAACATGTGTGAATGTGTAGTTTACGTATTTGGCAGGGCCTGGAGAGGGTATGTGTACGTATTCGAGAGAGGCGCGGATAGAGGGGGTGTGTGTGCGATGAGAGATAGATAGCACGAGAAATGAGAGAGGTCTAGAGAGATAGAGACAAATAAGATATGTCTCAACGAGAGATGGTCTTGAGTGTGCGTATGCAAGGGAGAAGGGGAGAGACATGAGCAGAAATAGTGTGTGGGGTGTGTGTGTCTGGTATGCATGTGTGGGTGTGACAAGATACCGAGACCTAGGGGTAGGGGTGTGTGAGCTAGGTCTGGAGGCCCCGGGTCGGTTCCGTCCTGCGCCACATTGGTCCGCCCGTGACACATTATACGGAGACCCCTGGAGGACTAGTCGCACAAGAGAAAGAAACCAGAGCTGCGAAGGACTTTGTGTCCACCGACAAAGCCGGCTAGGAATTGTAACCCTAGGCCCCAGGTATGTTTATACAACCCCCGAGCCTAGTCTGTCGATAGCATGCATACACAGAATCCCTTGGTATTCACGTAGTGTACTCTGTACACACCCTAGTCACAAATATACATGACCGGGGGTAGGGTATTTCCTGGATCACAAGGGCCCGAACTAAGGTAAATCCTTGTCTCTTATTACCTTGCATCCAACCTAGCTGTAAGGGATATCCTACTGAATGCTCTGCTGGAATCATATTCGTCAACTAGTAAGAGAGGTGGAGATCGACAATGCGTGCGAGATAGGCCTAAGCGTCCGGGAGACACGTAGGCAGGTATATGTATAGAGAAAAGGGTCGATGTAGATCGTGCGTGCCTATGCGTGTGAAAGAGTTCTTGTGACAGAGACTAGTGAAAGGAGTCGTAGATAGTTGTGAGATAGAGGGAGGGAGGGTGATATATATAGACAGCGTGTGTGCGAGTGATACCTCAGGAGAGAGTGTGAGAATGTGCGAGAGAGAAGGCCGATGGATATACAGCGTGTGCGCATATGTGTGAGAGAGAAAGATAACACGTGTGTGAGGAGGGTACGCGTAAAAAACTGATGTACACATCAATTTAAAATATAAAATTGTATCATATTTGGATGGGATCATGATATTTGCGATTCGCGTATGGAACGATCATTGGTGTATCAAACATCCATATTCTGTCGAATTTGAGCATGTGTATGGTATTATTCGACATAATTGATCCATAGAGTCAGTATTTTGAAATCCAGGCAATGCATGGCTTTAGCAATTCAAATATAAACGTGATTATAGTTTATGTTGTGTGTGTAAAGCACATTATACATACAAAAGATACATAGTGAACATTCTAAATAGCTATCTAGGAACTAGCATACATTTGAAATCAACTTAAGGTGGTTTCAAATATTCGAATTCAATATGAAGTGCATTCAATTATTTGAATTCGAGATCATGCCATTTGTAAATCATACCTAAATTAAGGGTGCATCAATCTTTGCTTTGCTTTTGTACATAATAACATATAGTCGTGTACAAAATACATTCAAATTTACCACCTCCATTCCAAAATAATAGTAGTTATAGGATTTTCAAGAGTCAAAATTTCAAAAGAAGCGTATAATTTAATGAGGTTTTCAATCATACAAGGTCAAATTTAACGAGGTCTATTAAGGTCAATCCTAATAGTTCAAGAGTACTGTAAACGTGAATGCTTCTGGTTCAAAATTTTGAACGAAGCGCTAAAAGAGCCTCTCCTCACCCGAAACCGCGCGAGACCAATGTTTGGTAGAAGGAAATTACTGTCCTAACTCTGACCCGTGAAGCATATCGGCCCGACGTCCAGAAGTCTAAACTGGGGTAGGTTTGTAACTTCACCGAGACGCCACACAATCGCCTCCGAAAAACATTCATATACCGCGGGCGCCTAAACGCCGATGCGCTCGGCCGAAATCACTCCCACCCACTATTTTGGACACGTGAGATTACCGTCCTACCCCCGACCCGCTGCATGTCCGAAATTTTAGATGGGGGCAAAGTTTGTAACTTTCCCCAAATTTCAAACAAGCGTGTCCCGGAAACATGGTTCCCCCTTAGTTTCCCCCCTCCCCCGTCCGATTCCCCATTCGTACTCCGTGGGCGCCAAAACTCCCTCTCCACCAGCCGCAAAACCCCAGCCTCCTTCGTCCGCCACCCCATCGCACCGATCCACCGCCACCCTCCTCCATCACGCCGGAGCCGATACCCCGACGTCGTCGTCCACCGCAACGTCAACCGCAACGCCCTCCAGGACTTAGCAGTTGAAGCTGAGGCAGAGCTGCCTCCACAACGCGGACGTGCGTCGTACCCGAGCCACTTCAACCCCCCCGTCCTGTGCCTCACCACTGCTGCTCCAACGTCGCAACCGTCCGCCGCACCGGAGCTATTCCCGCTACGCCGTCGTTCGCAGCCTCGGATCTGCTTCTCCGCCACCGACAGAGGGCCATCGCACCACACTCAACAACTTGGCCATGGGTGCGTCCAAGGCTCCACCGTCCTCCACAACATCTGATTTCCAGCAAACCACAAGAAGATCGTCGAAAAATCATAAGGAGGACACAGCATGGCAAGCCGATATTGGTACTCCGCTTCCCTTATTCTTGCAAATCTTACATGTCTGCTCGCACGGTATTCATCCCACAAAGGAAACTAGTTGACCACTTCTTACTGCACATTCTTCCTGATACTAGATGTTCCAAGTAACTCGCGATGCACAAGGTTTCCCCCCATTTACTATTTCACTTTAGCTAGAGGTCCGTCGCCTGCCTGGATTTCAATTCAGTGTCAGTTGATTCCCAATTAAAGGAAGCACCACCCGCGGAGGCGCGCGGAGCACCTAGTCCGCATGTTCTCCGGGGAATCAGTGCCTCAGTGTCTATCTTAGAGGTGTGTGTGGCACAGGAGCTGCTGGCGCCCGATCTAGAGGTCCGCCGGGCTTAAAGGGATGGCCGGGGGGCACTGCCAAGCACGGTGGTGGGGTGAGGTCGAGGGGAGGGCGGGGCGGCGGAGGCAGGGGTCTGGGCCGGTGGTCGCTGGCGGTTCGAGGAAGATCATCAACAGTGACTAGCGGGAGGTAGATGAAGGCCATCTGCCCGTTCCTTGTAGATCGGACGGTGCAGAAAAAATTGACTGACCTATTTGTTTTCAGTCAATTGTTATTTTCATAGGACCACATGTGGTGGTTTGCTGGAGGATTACCTGCACTTCCCAGCCATCCCTGTGCTCATATTTCAAAAGCCTAGAATCTAATTTCATGTGCCATGCATGTTGTAGAGCTATCATATGTCTGCCGTCATTTGTTTTTGACCCACCAACTATCTGATACTTTTACACTGCACTACTTGTGGACAAACTACACCCATACTCTCTCACTATTGTTTTATTACGCATGGGTATTTCAGAATCTCAACCATAGTATTCTAAAAAGAAAACACAGTTGTCGCTCCAGTCTGCATCGAGGATTGGAAAGGCGCGGTTTGACGCTCTAAAGAAGAGTGTAGTGTCATTCGATGAAGACTGTCAACGTAGCTCTGTAGTTGATGACCCCATTCGCCATACACCAGCATTGTAGGTGCTTGCTTTAACTTCATGGTGTCATATGTGGTTGCATGTTGCATATGGTGTCTACCTTGTATATTTCTTCTAAATTGGTTAAATTGCATCTGCTTAGCCATATATTGTGAATATGACATGCCTTCCTGTTTTTGATATATACTGCATATGTCTATTAACCATGTTCTTACATCAAACTAATGTTCTTGTGTATCCCTCATCAATCACTTATGATGAGACAGTTAGACAGGTGGGTTAGTGTGAGACGCGCTACTCTTTTAAAGAGTGCAGTGTCATCCTCCCCACATGATTCTCAACAAACAGCAAGGCTAGATGAAGATAGTCAATGTAGCTCTGTAGTTGGTGACCGCATTTCCCCTACACCACCATCACAGGTGCTTGCTCTAACTTGGCAATGTGATATGTGGTTGCATGTTGCATATAGTGTCTAGCTTGTAATTCTTCTAATTTGGTTAAATTGCATCTGCTATTCTGCTTAGTTTACACATTATACCTGTTAATGTGACATGTCTTCCTGTTTTTGGTACATACTACATCTGTCTATTAACCATGTCCTTACATAAAACTACTGTTCTTGTGTATCCCGCATCAATCACTTATGACGAGACACCTTTAGTATATGCTGCTTGATATTTGTTGCATCTTGCATATGATTTATAGCATGTACCACGTCTAATTTATTGAAACGCCATTTATTATGAGACGCTTTTAACTTGGTAGAGTCATATTGGTTGCATCTTTCATGTGGTGTCTACCTTGCATTGCTTCTAATTTGTTGAAATGGCTTCTGCTTAGTTTACACAAATAGGTGTGAATATGCCATGCCATCCTGTTTTTCGTACATATTCCATCCTTGTATCATGTGTTTGCCTTACATCCAAGTAGTGTTCGTCAGTATCATGCATGAATGAGTTCTGAAGAGTGATTTTTATTCCTTTTTCTTGTCGTTTGACTTGACAATGCAAAATCAATAAAGCGGAAGGAAATTAGCAAGGTAGTGGATGATGGTGCTCCTTCCAACCAACTGAAACGGAGGGCCTCTACAGATTCTACTCCGCTATCCTCCAAACAAGATTTGCAAGACAACACATGCATAGACAGTCAACGTAGTTGTTTTGATGATGAGCACATCTCCCCTACCCAACCATCACAGGTGCTCGCTCTAACTTGGCACTGTTATATGTGGTTGCATGTTACGTATGATGTCTAGCTTGTATTGCTTTTAATTTTGTTGAATTGCATCTGCTTAGTTTACACATTATACTTGTGAATAAGACACGTGTTCCTGTTTCTAGAACATACAATATCTGTCTATCACGCCATGTTCTTACATCAAAGTACTACTATTGTGTAACCTATAACAATCACTTATCATAAGCCACATTTAACTTGGGAGTGTGATATAGGTTGCATCTTGCATTGTTTTCTAGCTTGTACTGCTTCTAATTTGTTGAAATGGCACTTATGACGAGACAGTTTTAACTCGGTAGAGTGACATTCGTTGCATCTTTCATACGGTGTCTAGCTTTCATTGCTTGTAATTTGTTGAAATGTCTGCTGCTTAGTTTACACATCATAGGTGTGAATATGCAATGCTGTCCTTTTTTCTTACATATTCAATCCTCCTATCATGCGGTCGCCTTACATGAAAGTAGTGTTCGTCAGCATCATGCATCAATGAGTTCTGAAAAGTGAATTTTATTCATTTTTCTTGTGGGTTTGAATTGACAAGGCAAAAAAATAAGAGAGAGGAAGGAAAAAAGTAAGGCGGGGGCTGATGGCGGTCATCTGGCGCCACCGGTAAGGAGGCGCTCTAGAGATTCTGCTACTACTGCTAGTGCAGTAGAAGTTCCAAGTAAATATGATGTGCCCAACAACCCTACTCCAGCATCCCAGGTGCTTTCTCTAGCTTGGCAGTGTGATATTTGCTTGCATGTTGCATATGGTGTCTAGCTTGTATTGCTTCTAATTTTATTAAATTGCATCTGCTTAGTTTACACATTATACATGTTAACTTGCCATGTCTTCCTTTTTTTGCATATACTACATCTATCTATTACATGTTCTAACATCGAAGTACTGTTCGTGTCTATCCTGCATCAATCACAAATGACGAAACACCTTTAACTTGGTAGTGTGATATTGTTTGGATCTTGCATATGATTTATTGCTTGTACTACTTGACATTTGTTTAAATGCCACTTATGACGAGACATTATTAACTTGGCAGAGTGATATTTGTAGCATCTTTCATATGGTATCTAGCTTCCATTGCATTGCTTCTAATTTATTGAAAAGCCTTCTGCTTAGTTTAAGCATCATAGGTCTGATTATCTCATGCCGTCCTGTTTTTCGTACATATTACATCCTCCTATCATGCGGTTGTCTAACATCAAAGTTCAGTTCGTCTGAATCACACATCAATTAGTTCTGAAGAACTAAATTTTTATTCCTTTTTCTTGTGGGTTTGACTTTACATGGAAAAAAAGAGGAAGGTACACAAAATGGTAGGGGATGGTGTTACTACTCGGGAGGCACGGAAACGAAAGCGGAACAACTCTGCAGATTCTGCCGGTACTGATAGTGCAAGAGAAGGTCGAAGTCCACCGGATAAATGTACAAACACAGTATCCCCTGCTACACCACCTGCAAAATGTACCAAAGACAAACGAACCAAACAAGCAACGACAGCCCTAGTGGTTGCAGCATCTTCTTCCACAGTACCAACATGTGCACGACTTGCTCGTGCGTCCACTCTGCTAGCGGCAAGTTCCCAAGCTCCTTTGCCACCTGACACTACTTCTGAAGCACTCTTGGCACAAGAGGACTTGGAAAGATCAGATGAACCTTGTGAGCTTCAACACCAAGATGGTAGTTGATCGAGTCAAGTTACAGTTGCATGCTTCTTTATATGTAGTCTTTGATGAACTCTTTATATGTAGTCTCACAGTTTGATGTACACTAACACTTCCCATGTTCGTTGTTGAACTAGCACCTATGCGCAAGAGGAAACAGACATCAGGGATAATGCTCGACAGGTTAACTAAATCTAAAGGAGGAAGAATGGAGATCCATTTTAAGTCAGGTTTAAAAAGGCCACGTGATGCTACAGAGTCAGCCAAGTTAGTATCAGAGGCAGCCGTTGCTGTTAGGTGTCATGCACGTATCCTCCCAACATGGATTCAGTAAAGGAATGACAAAGACGAAATCCAGTTTAACACCTTCCTCGACCATTTATCTGTAAGTATGGTTATTTATGGAGCTTAGTAATATTGTCTTGCTCTGTCCCATACTTTCTAGGTTGCTGGTAATGAGACTCCTATAATTTGAACAGATGAGGTTCAAGTTGGATCGGCAAGATGATGCAACCAGACAAGCATGCACTCATGTTTTCAAGTCTGCTCTGCGACAGTATTGGTATAATCTGAGGAAAACTCACTTTGAAGGCAAGGCTAACAATGAACTTGCCCAAACATCTCCAGTGGAAAATATAATGGATGAAGACTGGACAGCCCTTGTTAAACACTGGTCTAATCCAAAGTATCAAGTATGTTATATAGATGTGATCAGATCACATGTTGAACTCCTATTTACGCATGCCCCTCACAAATCTATCTTCTTCTAGGTGAACTGTTCAAAGAACAAGGCCAACCGTACGAAAGTGAAATTCCAACAGACGACAGGATCTCGTAGCTATATTGCACACTGCGAGGCTCTGGTAACTAGCTGCTGTTTCACTCTTTTGGCTGTGCCATATTATCAGATCTATATTGACTTGTTCCAAATGCAGAGGAAAGCCCGCAAGGACCAAAAAGAACCTGAACCAAATGCGGTAGAAATCTTCAAGGACTGTCACACCAGCAAGACGAAGGGCATGACTACACCAGTCAAAGCCGTTGTAGTAAGTCCTTAATCCTCAGGCCCTTTGAACTACTGGTTACTCTGACTTGTGGTGCATTGAACTGCATGGTTTGCAGCCAATGTCTATTAGTCTTTCAATTTTATACACAGTTGTCTGAACATATAATTGCACTTTACAAGGTTTAAAAGAGAGGAACGATGTTCCTTTGCTCTTGATCTGTAATCTAGTTCCGTGCTGCACACAGTGTTTCAATTGCCTGTTTGTCTGATCTCAGTAGTTTTGTGATATGAATGATGTCATACTATGCTCACCGTATTATAAACTTTGTCTCTTTATCTTAGTTGTCAATACAATGTGAATAAATAGACAATACATTAGCCATGGTATATGGTCATATGTTTGGAACCTGGTTTTATTATGTACTTTGCAGTAAAATACAACTAATATTTTACATGGGTTCACCAAAATAAGTTCTGTATATAAACCAAAGCTATTATGTTTGGTTTTGCTGCCTCATTAATAACTTCTGTTCTGGTACTACTAATGTACAAACTCAACTTTTCAGCAAGCTATGGAACAAATGGTGGAACCGCGACAACCTCCTGAAGGTGATGAGGCAACCATAACCACAATGTCACCTCTTGCTGCAGTGGGTCAGTATCTCTCCACTAACAGTGCCAAAAGCACCTTCCTACGTAATACTGGGTTGGTTGTTAAGGCTACCTCATCCAAACTACCTCATGAACAAGATCTGCAAGCTCAACAGAATGATATATCTGCGCTCCAGACACAAGTCCAATCCCTAATAGAGACCCTTTGTGAAACAAGAACAACCATTGTTCGATGTCATCAAGATATGCATGGTTTTGAAACCAGACTATCAGACATTTTCTATGTTGTTCAGGAGCCTAGGAGAAATGACAGCGAAGTTTATGGTGCTCCATCAGACACTACAGCATGAAAACGTACCAGTCAGGTCAAATCATCCGAGCTTCTGAACATCTGATGGTGCATTTACTTTTATGCCAACCCTCCTTTTGTTATATGGCTGTAATTTGTTTTGTTGCGTTACAAAATTTGTTCTTAACGGGTAGCGACCGGCTGAAGAAAACAGCAAGCGATTTTTGTATAGTGTAGGGTGTTCCCTATATTTGCACGGGTGGCGAATTTTGATGCCCAGTGGATGTAATGTGTGCAATCGCCGTAATAGCCTAGAGTTAGTTGCTTGCTTATTTATTTCCTCGTAGTCATCTTTTTCCTCGGTTTGTTAGTGGCCGCAATAACCATGGGCCACATACGGCCCGTGGTAACCATGGGCCTGCTACCTGCTGTAGTGCCCATGGGCCATCTACGGGTCGTAGGATCCGTGGGCCAAAAGCGGACCGCATTATGGGCCGTAAACGGGCCATAGTGGGAATGGTCCGTTTAAGGGCCCGTAGCATAATGGGCCGTTAACAGGCCGAAAGTCATCACAGGCTTAATTCTATCGACAGTCATAGCGGGTCGTTAATGGGCCAGAATACATGACGGGCTGAAAATGGCCCAATGGGTTAACAGGCCACAAACGGGCCGATTGTAACCACGGGCTGAATCTGGCTCATTAGCATAACAGGCCAGTAACGGACCGTAAGTAATCGAGGGCCGGAAATGAGCCCAAGATTTTATGGGCCTTTAGAAGGCCGAAAGAAAACACGGGCTGGAAACGGCCCAACTGAATCATGGGCCATTAATGGGCTCAAATCCGTTTACTTTTCATGATGGGCCAGAATCACCACGGGCCCTCAATGGGCCCAGAGAAACAAAAGGCCTAATATGGGCCAAAAGACGTCACGGGCCATAGATGGGCCGAAAGTGACAACGGGCTGAAATCATAAGGCACGGCCCACATGGCGTTGTGGGCCGAATTTTGAAAGGCCATAACGGGCCGTGAGTACCCGGGCCGTAAATGGGATGTATGCGAACAGGCTGTTAACAGGCTTTCCTTGGCCGCCCCGCTTACTTTTGACCAAGTCAAACGGGTCGGCCTTTTTAACGTAAATGGGCCACTATTGGGCCGTGCCACGTGTCGATGTATCATAGGTGTCTCGCGTCCAATGAATGGATGACATCTGTCCCAACGCCGAGCTGACACGTGGTTCCGCCGGCGAATGAGAAATTTACACGTGGAAAATTGTCATTGGTCAGGGCTGCTAACGGGTTATCGGATCCAAACCGGAACCCGATAGCTTAACGGTGACCCGTTATGGTGAATGCCACGTGTCGGTTACCCTTAACGAAAACACTTCCATGATGCGACATTTATTGTCATGGAAGTGGACACTTCCGTGATGACAATTTCAGTATTGTCATGGAACACTTCTACGACAGCACAGGTATGACTATCTTGATTCTGTCATAAAATTGTCACGGATGTACATGCATGACAGAAAACTTGACCTACTGTGAGAAAGACGTATCATCACGGAAGTGTTTTTTTTTGGTAGTGAACCAATCTAGGAGACACCACTCTCCAAAAGGTAATAAATGGTGTGTTGATGATGAACTCCTTGCTCTTGTGCTTCAAATGATAGTCTCCCCAACACTCAAACAACTCCTCATAGATTTGGATTTGGTGGAAGAAGGATTTGAGTGGAAAGCAACTTGGGAAAGGCTAGAAATCAAGGTTCAAATGGTTGGATTGGAATATCTTGATCTCAACACATGAGTAGGTGCTTCTCTCTCAGAAATCGTATGGTGGAAGTGTAGGCACGTTCTGATGGCTCTCTTACTTGGTAAGACGGTGGTGGAGGGGTATATATAGCCTTCACCTAAAATCCAACTGTTACAAGTCTTTGACCCAACTCAGTGACACCGACATGAAAATCTCGGTGAGACCGACTAGTGTAAAAGACATGAACGTTAGGCTTTTCGATGGGACCGATCAGAACATCTCGGTGAGACCGAAGTGCAATGGCTAGGGCAAGACCAGGTTTCGGTGAGACCGAAAATTTCATCTCGGAAATTCCGAAGTGAAGTAACAACGTTACAGCAAGTTGGTCAAGCCTTCTCGGTGGGATCGAGAACCATTTCGGTTGCACCGATCTGTTAGGGTTTGGCATGTGGCATAGTGGATAGCAATCTCGGTAAGTCCGGATAAGAATGTTTCAGTGGGACCGAGATCAACTTTTAGGGTTTTGGATAGGAAGGAAGTGGAGAATTGTTTGAGAGTTTTGGAGCAATATCACTAAGCATTTGAGCAAATGAGTCATAACCAAAACCTCATCCCCTTTTAATAGTATTGGCTTTTCCTATGGACTCAATGTGATCTTTGATCACTTAACCAAAAATGTAGAGTCTTGAAGCTTTGCCAATCTTTATCCTTAGCATTTTGAGGGATTCTACATCTTCTAGTCCTTGCCATGCCATTGTTGAACTTGTCTGAAATATACTAGATAAAAGCATTAGTCCAACAACATGTATGTTGGCATAAATTACCAAAACCACCAAGGGAGCAAATGTGCTTTCAGTCTTTGCTAAGTTACTACTGTTGCTGCTGTTGTTACCATCAACACAAAACTGCTATCGTTAATGTTGCTATCGTTATTGGTACTATCAAAACTATCATACTACTGTGCTACTAAATATCTTGCTACAGAGAATTAACTTCTCAGGTGTGGTTGAATTGACAACTCAACTGCTAAGGCTTATAAATATTCTTTGGCTCCCCTTGGGTCGAATCAATAAATTGGGTGAAATACTACCCTCGAAGACTGTTGCGATCCCCTATACTTGTGGGTCATCGTGCTTTCACGTGAAAGCACAAGTCCTTCACTTTTTGGAGAAGCATAATCGTGCTTTCGCGCAAGAAGCACGGTTATGTTTCAAGTGGAAGCACAAGTATGATCCACCCTCGTGAAGGACAAAAAAACAAAAATCAAAGAAATATAACAACAACAACAACAACAACAACAACAACAACAACAACAACAACAACAACAACAACAACAATGAGAAAGCCCTAAAAAACATAAATCCGAGGAAATAATTTCCTGATGAGGGAAGCGCCCTGCACACGACACATTGCGGCGCTAGGAAAAGTGCCCCCATAGGGGCATCCTCCAACTAGTTTCTTTGGTAAATGTTAAAAGTCTGATGTCAGATTTTTAGTGTTTGCCAGCTAACATTCAGATATGTCGTGCGAAAAAAGATAAATTTGTCATGTTGTAGCAATTAATAGCCATGCGTTTTGATCGGGATCCAACGTACGTGAGGGCGACCGATTTGTAAATAAAAATATATATTGAAATCCACTTCTTCTATTTGAGAAACACCCTCCACGTGCTGGCATACATAGGCACGCACAAGCCAAACAGGCGCTGAAAGACGGCCAGTATTTCAAGGGCGTGGCTATACCTTGTTTGTAGCGAGGCAACCTTCCGACTCGCTGTGGTCGCGCGAGCGTATGGGCCGGCCTACAGCGTGGGAGTCCACTGCCTCTCTTTTTTGTTTGTTTTCACTTTTTTTTCTTTTTTCTTTCAATTTTTTTTACTTTCATTTATACTTACAAATATTCTAAATAAATATATTTAAAAAACATTTTACACTAAACCTTTCAAAAAAAATAACCAAGCATTTGAAAAATGTTAAATGTACATAGAGAAAATGTTTCTCCCATATACAAAAAATATAAAATATGTGTGAAAAAAGTTGATCATGTATTTAAAAAATGTATCCAAGCATTTGGAAAAAAATGTTAAACAGGTATTTGAAAAATGTTAATCAAGCATTTAAAAAATGTTAAATGTTTATAAAAAATGTTGATAATGTATTAAAAAAATGTTAAACTTGTATTTGAAAAATGTTAATCAAACATTTGAAAAAATTAAATGTGTATAGTAAAAATGTCGACCATGTATTAAAAAAATATTAATCAAGCATTTGAAAAAATGTTATATGTGTATAGAAAAATGTTGACCATGTATTCAAAAAATGTTAATTAAGTATTTGAAAAATATTAATCAAGCATTTGAAAAAATGTTAAATGTGTATATATAAAATGTTAAACTTGTATTTGAAAAATATTAATCAAGGATTTGAAAACAAATGTAAAATGTGTATAGAAAAAATGTTGACCATGTATTTAAAAAATATTAATCTAGTATTTGAAAAATATTAATCAAGCATTTGAAAAATGTTAAATGTATATAGATTTTTTACCATGTATTCAATAAATGTTAATCTTGTATTTGAAAAATATTAAACGTGTATTAGAAAAATGTATTAGATATATACCAAAAATATGTACATAGAAAAACAATGAAACCCAACAAAAAACGAGAAGAAAACAAACAAAACCATAGAAAAAGGAGAGAAAAGAAAAAAGCTAGTGAAAAAAAACAAAGAAAACCCAGAAAAACAAAGAAAATAGAAAACCCCAGTAAAAATAGAGAAAAAAGCGAATAAAAGCCGGTGAAAAAACAAAAACAATAAAAAAAGAAAACTAGTAGAATACTGAATATTTTTCTTTAACAAGGCCGTGACCTACTAATTCAACACAAAACAGATGGTCGCTAGTGGCTAGCAGCCACCCTTTTTCTCTAGTGTATTTCTTTTAGCGCGAATAGGCCGGCCCGCAACTATAGACGCTTCAGGCCGGACCTTTTAGCGTCAATAGGCCGGCCCGCAACTATATAGACGCTTCAGGGGAGACCGGAGAAAGACTCGCTACAAGCGAGATACAACCTTTGCGTGTATTTGAATTCGGGATAAGCGTATTTGCTGTGTGCTAAAGTGTTGAGAGCAAAATATTATCCGGACAGAAAGCTCTTAGTTGTTGGCCCTAAGAAGGGCTCCTCTTATAATTGGCAAAGCATAATTGTAGGTTTACAAACTTTCGGGAGGGGACATATTTGGAGAGTTGGGTCTGGGAGTAATATCAATATTTGAGAGGACCATTGGATCCCAAACTATCCATCCAGGAAAGTACTTACCAGAAGGGGTCAGTGTCTTCTTCGGCATGTCGATGAGTTAATTGATCAAGGTACTCATTGCTGGGATGAACCATGTATTCGAGACATTTTCATGCCTGTGGATGCTCAAAACATTCTCATGATTCCTTTGAGTGAACACTTGCAGGAGGACTTTGTGGCTGGGCATAAAACAAAGTCCTTTGTCTTCTCGGTACGGTCTGCTTATTACACAGAATGGGAGCACCAGTTTGGCGCAAAGAACAAGATGTGAAGATGGACAAGGAGCATCAAAGCCGAATCCTGTATGGGATATTTTATGGAAGCTTTCAGTCCCTAGTAAAATAAAGATTTTTGTTTGGAAAGCCCTACATGGCACTGTCCCAGGGAAGGCTATTCTTGCTACACGCCACATTCCTGTAGAGCCTATTTGTCTGATTTGTGAGGGAGGCCCGGAAGATATTCGCCACCTTCTGTTCACATGTAATCGCGCCTCGGGAAGTCTGACATGCTCTTGGCCTCGAGGAAGTAATTGATAATGCTCTGGCTGTGGACAGATCGGGTTCGGTAATTCTGGAGTCTATTTTGTGTCATCCTACCCGGATATCACCCATCTTGGGGGGGGGGGGGCTCGGACTACAAGAATCGATTGTCGTTGCATGCTGGTACATATGGTGGCAAAGACGTGAGATGGTTAAGGGGGAATCGGTGGCGGCCCCATTAGAACTGCTTTTGCAATCGAAGCTTTGACAGGGAATTATGAAGTTTCATCTCACCCTAGTGCACCGCATGAAATATCTTGGACAAAACCTAGAACCGGATGCTGCTTTTCATGATAATGGTACAGGTGTAGCAGGGATTGTCCTGCGAAATAGCATTGGTGAAGCGGTTGCTGGTGCAGCTTGTCTACTTGACTCTACTCTTGATGCCACCTCGGCAGAAGCTTTGGCAATGTCGAAGGGGCTAGAGCTGCTCGAGAGGTTGGGGTGCACAAATATTATCGTTGAATCTGACTCGCTGGAATTGATAAATGCATGCAAGGGTGAGGTTGATATGTTCAGTCCATATACTGCAACCTTGGTGGAATGCTTAGCAAAAGCCTAGACGATTGATGGTATCTCTTTTGAGTTTTGTCCCAGGCAAGCTAATCAGGTGGCCCATCAGCTCGCAAAACATGTTTATGATAATCAGTTAGAGTTTAGCTGGGAGGGTGATCCACCATCCTTTTGATTGCCTTATGTTTTACACGATGTAACCCTGTTTTTTTTTTGAAAATTTACTTCTCCTTTATTCACTTATAAGAATGGTGGCATCATTTACAATAAAAGGGATAATCCCATTAGGGGGCATCATCCATCCAGACTCTAGGAGGAGCTAATCTGGCTAACTTAGCCAGTTCTTGTGCTACTTGATTCTCTTCTCTGTTACAGTGCTCATAGATTACATGCGAAAAATCTAGCGCCATGAATTGACAGTCATCAAAGACTGCACTTGCCACCGCGGAAGAAGATCCTTCTTGCATTGTAATTATAACCTCAGAGTTATCAGAGTTAACTTCAAGCCAGTTGCATCCAAATCTCAGCGCTATGGCTTCCGCTGTAAAAACATCGAAACAGACATCCAATAACTCGTTCGCCGCTGCTACAAAAGCACCCGAACTGTCTCTGATAACTGCACCAACTGAACCCTGTAGCGTATCCTCGTTGAAACTAGCGTCGACGTTCAGCTTCACATATCCGTTTCTTGGTTTTGTCCAACCCCCACTACTCACACGATGTAACCCTGTTGACAAAGCAATAAATCACCGAGAGGCTTTCCTGCTCAAAAAAGAATTCGGGATAAGCCTAAGGTTCAGCTCTAATTGGGCTTCCTTCAAAAATAAAAAGCTCTAATTGGGCTGGGACGAAACACTGATCTGCGAGGAAGTTTTATTCGGCCCTCCCCGTCATCATCCTGGGAGTCCAAAAACCTTTACCAACATGGCGACATCGACTCCCTCAAAAAAAAAAAAAAAAAAAACATGGCGACATCGACCAGCCCTCAAAAAAAAAAAAAAAACATGGCGACATCGACCATGGGCGCCGCCGCGGCCGATCTCGAGGCGCGTCAGCTCCGCATCCTCCGCCGCGTCGAGGACCTTGAGCTCGCTGCCCAGCAGCACCGTCTTGGGGCGCTCTCTCTCTCCGACGCCGAAGCGGAGGTGGAGGCGGGGGACACCGAGGAGCGGCTCTCGACTCTCCTGGCCGCGCACGGCGTGCACGACTTCGCCTTCCGGCGTGTTCCAGCGGACTACTACGACCGCCCTCTCGAGGAGCGCCGCGACCTCCTCGCCGCCGATTCAGTCGCCCAGCTTTGCAAGAGCATAGTGATGGTACGGCCTCTTCCCTTTCATATCCCCATGTGGCATTTCGTCGAACACCTGACCTGCGCAATTGCGCTACGTTGTTGCAATTGACTGTATTTACTTTATTGTGGCATTAGGTTATCTGTGTTATCGGTGGATTTAGAGGAGTAATGGATTGTTTTGGTAGTTATGTATAAAGGCAATGGCCTAAAGGATTGCTAATACGTATGGTTTATTGGATGGAAAATGCTATTAATCTTATATCAGGGTCTGTAATTCGTTAGCAGCATGAGCAAAAGGCTGTTATGATCCTCAATGATTTGTTCAGAAAAAAGTTGTACTTCCACTGTATGGTTGTACCATGATATTGGCAGAAGTGCTGCTCGTGTTCATGAAAAGAATGCTCTAATTTTCAGTTACCATATGCAGTTCAAATAATGCTGCAACTAATAAGTCTAATTTATTGATGATAAAGATTTGTGTCAACTAGTGTTTGGATTGCAGGTAGTTATGTTGGATTTATATTATCTGTTAAGATTGTGAGATAAACGGCCGTTAGCTTCCATGCAACAAAAAAATATGTCTCTAGTTGGTGGACGAATAAAGATACAGATTTGTGATAACTAGTTTTTGGCATGCCATTATAAGTTGGAAGGTGCTAGGTAGACTTGGTAGAGAACTAGGGAATGAATGGTCAATTTTTAGCACAAATGTGTGTTGTCATTGATTTGAGCGCAGATGGATGGCTGTGAGGTAGATTGTTATACATAGGTTAATGACAGTAGATGCTGTTGTTATGAACTACAGCAAGTTGGCACCTGGCCATGACATTTATAGTTTGATGGGTCCTTACAATTCGGCTACTCAAAGCTACTCAAAATTAGCTTCTTATTTTAATTTCGACACATAATTGATTACTGTCCTTGCTACTTGAAATATACATTTTTTTACTAATGCTCATTGGTAGAGAGTTTTTGCTAATCTGCTGTCTTAATGATTCAGTGGATTCCAGGCTAGGTCTGATTTGTTTATGCCCAAATTTGAGAATTGAAGCCAAAATTTGTTTGCTGATTAATATGTGACATTGTGAATGGTATCTCTCCCTTCTCTTTTTATTTCGGATTTCTTTTCAACAGATTTTGTCTTTTGTGCTTCTAAAGTGTTAGTAGATTGATTTTGTGTAATAGTATCTCTCCCTTCTCATTTTATTGCAATGTTGGCATGGTATCCATGGATATGTTCTCTGAATCATGTCCACTTTTCGTAGGTGAATACCAAAGCTGCTGCAGATGTAGTTGACTGCAGTAACCCAAAGAATTCTAAATATTATGTTGTTATTGTTCAGGTAACCTTTTAAAATCTCAATGTATCATCTTCAAACTTAATACTCAGTACAGTATATTTATCTTGATAACTTGAGTATCTTTTGCAGTATATGGCACGGCTTAATGCTGAAAATATCAAGAACTTCCTGTATACCCTGAACGAGAGTCAGATACCCAAAAAGAGATTTAACAGTAAGATTGTTTTCAGTGTATTGAAAATTCTACAATCTCAAACTATTCATTTGCAGGCAGATGTATGTACCATCAAACTTTGTTAGTCATATGTTTCTTCAGAATCATCATTGTCTGTATCTTAAATAAAAATATAAAATGCATATACCAATCTGCTTTAGTTTCAAGATCTTCAGCTATAGCTGCAGATACTGTTGCAGTATCAGAAAATTAAAATGTATACTTATGTTTGGTGCAGTGAGGCTCGCACCAGAAGAGGAGTCACTCATGCTTACTGGGTTTGTGCACAATGGTGTGACATGCATTGGAATGAAAACAGACATACCGGTAATGGAATTTTGTTGTTACCATGTTGCTTCGTGAAGGATGTATGTTGGTGAAGATACTATTGTAAGGGTTATATTCAAACTGAAGGACAACAGAATTACATAAGAGATAAATCGTGTATTTTGCATATCATATCTGACATTATATATGCCTAATGTGCCGTCTTCTTGAACTTTCATAGTCCTTATCAAATTCTGTACGAGTAAATTGATGGTATTAAACAATAGATATATGATTTCAACTTTCAACTGTGACTAGAATTGAAACATCTTATCAAGTTGTTCTTCTGATAAATTATTGTATATTCTTGCTCAAATAGGTGTTCTAAATGAATGACATCAATTTTTGACATTCTGTATTGTACCATTGGTTGCTTTATTTGTTTCTCTTAAATGTCAAGATTATAATCTGAAATTTGCAAGGCATCTTATACAAAGGGTTTGTCATCAGGTTATCATAGATGAAGCTATCACCAAGTTGGACGAGGATTTCTTCTGGCTAGGCGGTGGAGAAGTTGACCTCAAGCTCGGGATGCGGACCTCACAGTTCCTAAATGCTTTCAATCCATTTGTGGTGAAGTGTAGTTAATGAGTGATAACCATACAACTTAACAGAAGCTTCAGATCCATGTGGTTTTACCCGGCCTTGATCAACGCACTGCCAGGGAGGTACACTAGGCTTTTGCTTGGATCTGGGGTTAGGATGTCTGTCTTTTTTGGAGCAGGCTTTTCCCTTCCAGTTGCTCTTCTCACATTTTGTTACGTTATTTACTGCTGATTGTTGGTAAAATTGATGTAGCGGAGGGGACATTCTTGGGAAGATCGATATAATTGCGGCAAGTGGGCTTATACTAGTACTAAGCCCTTTGTAGTTTGGGCCTGAGAGTTGAAAATCAGTGTGAAGTGTGTAAGCCAGACATCTGGCTGCGTCCCCTCAAAAGAAGAAAAGAAGTCTGGCCACAAAAACCGAAGTTTGTTTCTGTCTTGTTGTACACACTCAACATCTTCTCCATGGAGCTTCTTAGCTGTTTTCACAAGTATGCCACCGTCATTTTTAGATAAAATGTGAGTGCAATTTGAGGTTACAGCGCACGTAGTTTGTGGTTTCGAAACGGGTGGCTTTGATTCAAGAGTTAGGCCTAGTATAATGTGCAACAGGCTGCTATATAAGACAGAAAGGGATGAAACCTGGGGTTTGATCATTGATGGGCTGAGGTACAATCACTCCTCTAACCACGTAGACCCAGGTTGGTTCTCTATCTAAGCAGCAAAAATGACATTCAGGTAGTGGTGCATATCTGTATTGCTCTTATTTCTTCCCTCGTCTCAAGTTCCCAACCCACCACTATGCAACTAACTACTGGCCAACTCTAGCGAACCATGGGTTGTGTGACAGCCCAAACATCCCTTTCACGGTTTCACCCTCCTGGCGTCTGTTGTTTCACCACACTGTCGGGGACATGGATGACCTCGCTGATGGTCAGGCCGAACCTGGGCGTCTTGAATTGCCATTTAAGGGATAAGGGAAGTATAATATTTTTCATGTCCCTTGCTTTATTATCAAAGATTATCCCAGATTTTTTGATTAAAAATTGTTCATAATAAAAACTGGTCCTCATCAAGAATAGCCGACGAATAAAATATGTGCTCATGATCACTCGTATTGTGTTTATTTAACATTGTTCGTTGTGTTTGCATGACAACTTCATATTAGTCAAGCAGTCGGCACGGCTCCTACACCAGCTGGGTGCCCCGCGAGTGTTGCTCAAGCTGGACCTCACACGCGCCTTCGATTCCCTGGCTTGGCCCTTCCTCTTCGAGGTGCTATGCCAACATGGCTTTGGGAACAGATTCTTGGAGTGGATTGCTATCCTCCTCTCGTCGGCAAGCACACGCGTCCTATGAACGGCGAGCCAGGCCCGCCTATTTGGCACCTACAGGGACTCCGCCAGGGTGACCCGCTGTCTCCACAGCTGTTCGTGCTCGCCGTCAACACTTTAGGAAGGCTCATCAAGCGCGCGATCGACCTCGGCATTATGGCCCAGCTGCACCCTAGGCGCTCGATTCCAGCAGTGTCCCTGTACGCGGACGACGTGGTACTCTTCTGCCACTGTACGTCCAGCGACATCGTGGCTGTGCGCGAGATCTTGGAGCTCTTCGGCCGCGCCTCTGGCCTACGAGTGAACTACACCAAGAGCTCCGCCTCGCTGCTGCACTGTGACGCGGATGAGGCAACGGACGTGCTCGCACACCTCAGCTGCCCTATCGCTGAGCTGCCGATCACCTACCTCGGGATCCCCCTCATGATCCGACGGCCTACTGCTACCCAATTGCAGCCGCTAGTTGATGGGATCGCTGGTCGGCTCCCTGCCTGGAAGGCTGGTCTGATGTCCAAACCTGGGCGCCTCGCGCTAGTGAAATCTGTCCTGGGTGCCATCCCAGTGCACCAGCTGCTCGCCTTTGCACCGCCAAAAAAGACTCTGCGTCAAATTGAGAAGATCCAGCGCGGCTTCTTATGGGCCGGCCGCGCGGCTGCCAACGGTGGTCACTGTCATGTCAACTGGCGACGCATTTGCCGTCCCATCTCGCACAGTGGTCTCGGAGTCCAGGACCTCGAGCGCGCTGGCCTCGCCCTGAGGCTACGATGGCTTTGGTTCTCTCGCACTGATCATGAGCGCGCTTGGCATGGCCTGGACCTGCAGTTTTCTGCCGAGGAAAGGGCGCTCTTCTTCGCCTCCACCACTATGGCCATTGGAAATGGCCAAACAACACTTTTCTGGGAAGACCGCTGGATCAATGGACAATCCATCAGTGAAATAGCCCCAGCCCTGTACAGTTGCATCCCCAAGCGCCGCCGTAAGATTCGAACCGTCGCTCAAGGCATGCATGTCCATAGCTGGGCGAGTGACATTCAAGGGATTGTGGGGATCAACGAGATTGGCCAATATGTACAAGTCTGGCAGGCGATCGAGCACTTCTTGCTCACGGACGCCCCCGACCAGCTTGTTTGGAAGTGGACTGCCTCCGGCACCTACACTGCACGCTCCTGCTACCTAGCCACATTCCAGGGATCTACAACTTGTTTCTCCTGGAAGCTCATCTGGAAGAGCTGGGCACCGCCACGTGTGAAATTTTTCCACTGGCTGGCCAACCTTGATCGCTGCTGGACTGCTGACCGCCTCGCTGGACGTGGCCTCCAACACCAGCCCCGATGCCCGTTGTGCGACCAGGCTCCCGAGACGATGCGGCACCTGCTACTGGAGTGCCCTTTCGCCAAACAGACCTGGCATGAGGTCCTTGCTTGGCTGAGGATGACAAACGCAGGACCAGACCAGGAGGATACTCTCATGGATTGGTGGCTCCACGCCAAGCAAAACACGCCTACGCAGATGCGCAAGGGTCTCGCCTCCATCGCACTCCTCACGCCGTGGATGATTTGGAAGCAGCGCAATGAATGCATATTCGACGGTGCCCAGCCTCTCGTCCCTGTCCTGGTCTCTAGGATCAAGGATGAAGCTGAGCAATGGGCACGCGCTGGTGCTCGTGGCTTGCGGGTCATCTTACCCACCACGTGGGATGTACACTAGATTTTACTGTTTTGGCATGAACCTGGCCTCTTAGGAGGATTGTAACAAACTTCTATCCTTTCAATGCAATGAAACGCAAAAGTCTTTTGCGTTTTCTCGGGAAAAAAAACATTGTCGTTGTAGGTCTCTAATCTTTTGGATTAACATTAGTATGTTCCCCCGCAATCACTATCGCCAACTCGTATGGATTCTTGATGTGCTCATATTACTTTTGAAGAAATTATCAGTCCTCTCCTTTTCCTTTTTGCACTGCCGGATGCACACATTTTGGAAGACATGAAGATGATGGATCTTAAGGAAAATGTGTGCATTATACTAGTGTGTACAAATGTACAAGATCAAATCAATAATCGATTACCACTTTGAGCTCACAGATGAAAAATCCCAATAATATATATTCTTAAGCAATGTGAATCAACCATTATCAATGGCCATGTTCCAACAATGAAGACGTAATACTGATAATCAATTATAACTCTTTATCAATCATAGTGGCAAATTCGTATAGGGCATATGCTACATATAGGTAGAGACATACCTTCTCTCTAATTGCATCGTCTTAGTGGACGGTGGGCGTGGCCACTTGGGGATAAGTGATGGGGCTTCTTCGGCTAACCGACTCTGCTGCTTGAGCAAGGAAAAAATGAGACAACACCACGCATGAGAGATCAAGAAGAATTAACAAAGGTTAATTTAGGGAGTTGATTGATCAGGATCACACAATATTACGATGTTAATTAATTCAAGAGCTTTGATTGATCAGGGGTGATCTCATCTCGTCTCAACATGGGTGTGCTCGCGCCTACCCGTCAGTACATACGCGCGGGGGCGGCGGCGGCGGGGGGGGGTGCGATTTGGTGCAAACAAGCGACGAGCCGATTCAGGTAAAACATCGCAAGCAACCGCCAACCGGGTAGGGCATGAAGGTGATAGATGTGTGTATGTATATTCAGAGCCTATCAGTTTGTATGTGTATCTAGGACTTGTTCCGTTTAGTATGGATCAGAAGGGATTGAAAACCCTGGCGATCCATGAAAAACCTAACATGGCCTTGGTTTCAAGGGACTCAAGGTGGCTGCCCTCCCCACCCGTCCCCCAAGGGTCGTACTTCCCCGTTCATAAGCATGTCCAGTGGGACCTTTGGTTGTGGGCCATGTGGCGCCCCCCCCCCCCCCCCGACGGGCCTACCTTGCTGTTGATGTGGTGCGCTGGAGGTGATTGGTTAGAAAACCCGGCTTGTCGATGAATATCACACCAGCAATGTTGAGGGAGAGAGGATGTGACAAGAGAATTGCATTGCATCCATTAAGTTCCACCTCTTTGACTTTGTTAGTGTTGATCATGCTTCCGTAGGCAACAATAATTGACTAATGGCTTTGGTCATATCAGCATGGATGGTAGTGGCCCTAGGAATCGATGGTCACGGTGTTCCTAGTATGGTGGCAAAGTAGCAAGGGAGCGGAACAGGTGGGAGACAACAGGGGGAGACGGGTGCTAACTGACCATGGAAAGACATGGATGACCGGGGAAGAAGATGGCCCGTGGGGCACTTCTGTCAAAGATGTTGTACAAAATAAGCATGGAAATGTCATTTATGTGAATAGTGTTGTTATTAGTGGCATCTCCTCTCTCGAGGCTAACATTTAATCATCAAGTCATTTCATAAAATAAGAAGACACGAATGTTATGGCATATACATCAAAGAACCCTAAGGACATGGCACATTGTGATTCACTCATACATACATACATTCATGTCTAGTAATAATCATATGCATAAATACAAGCTTGTGTAAAACCCGGAGTCGAGGAGCCAAGGGCTGAACATTGACAGATCCGTGCATGTAAGATACATTCAGAGGCAAGATCAATCAAATAGGTAAGCCCTGCTCATTGCTTCACGCACGCACTACCTGTTGTGAACAGCTGGTGCTGCGTGTGCAACTGGATAGTCCATGGTTACTAGTGTTCCCGCTGTGTACACGGTGGTCGCCTTAGATCCTAGCTGCTCTCCGTTAGAGCCACGAGATGAGTCCCCTGCAAATCATTATCACTGACTATGAAATACTGTGAATGGTCAATCAAGGCGACTAAAGGGCAAGCTGTACATGCACCGGCCTGTATCAGATATATATTCATGTAGCTGCTTATGTATGATACAGGAATAAAAAAGCTAATTAAGTGCAGAATTGGTACGTGTATAGCATATGCATTCTCATCTGAGCTACGTAGTATCTACTTCTTCACTTCTTTACCAAAAAAAATATCTGAGCTATCTAATATTCTGTCGCTAACTAGCTACAACATCACAACCCACCCAAACTGAAGCTTGTCCAAAATTATCTCAATATATATCGACGGCGAATCTGTCGTTAAAGTTGCAGAAAATAACTAGACATATAACGGAAACACAGATACGACTTGAAGCTGCTGGTAGCTAGCTAGTGAGATTCAAGGAGAAAATATACATGATAACTAGATAAATGATCACGACGACATAAATGTCATCTCATGAACGACTGCTCTCATCTGTGATCGATATATATATATATGTTCAGTTGTGATACGGAGTGCGGGTTCTAGGCTGAGCATAATCCAGGTGAATTCCCTGATCATCCACGTGCTTGCGATGGGGAAGCTGCTGGGAAGCCCTAGCGGCATGTGTGGTGTTTCGTATTCCACCTGATCGATTCATCAATGTTGCTCCCGCGCCCGTCGACTGACCGATGCTGCTTCCGACGGCTCGAGCCTTCTTCCCCGTATCATGAACCATCAACGAGTTTCGCGTTTGCTTCTGGGCATCAGCAACCTCTGTCGCATCCTACAGAAACACAGCAGAGAGAGAGAGAGAGAGAGAGAGAGAGAGAGAGAGAGAGAGAGAGAGGGCAAAGTTAGAACAAAATCTATGACGTATGATGTTTAACCGGATGGTGTTATGGCTGAAATTAACCTGGGATGACGAGGAAGACTTGTTGCTGCTCGAGTGCTTGCCATTGACGCGGAGGCGACGAGCTTCGCATGAGGTGATGTAGAGAGTGAAGAGGAAGAACACCAGGAGAATAGTGTAGATGGTGGTGAGCTTTAGCTTCCTCTCGAGAGCTAGGGGAGGGGAGCTTAGGCTAAACATGGAGGACCGGTGTGATTGGTGACCACTTAGGAAACATTAATAGGTAAGAGAGCTTAGAGAAGAGACATGCATCGAAGTTCGAAGAGGATATGGGGGAGGTACGTGGCACAAGCTAGAAAAGGGAGCCTCTGTTTGTTTTTTTAGAAAAAAGCTACCGCCCGGCTTTAAATTAATGAAGCTCTTACAGATAACCTTAGAACACAACAACACACTAAACAAAAGGAAAGGAAATAAAAACGGCACGATACAATGGTGTCGAGGAACAACCACAAACCCCAGATAACAAGCAGCCAAAATGAGAGGAAAGTTGAGGCGCCGCTTGTAGTCAGCTGAGCTCTTGTCCGCGATCTGGCACCCGGAGCTAAGAACGATGCCACTCGAGAAGGGGCAATCCCACAAGGGGGCATGCCTTTGCCATCACCAGGGCGGCATCCAGGTAGCGCCATCCTGGTCATCGCCGAAAGAAGCCCCGTTTGTTTACGTAAGATTTCTGTTTTTACGAGGAATACTTAAGACGTATTTGGAGTACCAAAACTAAGGTTTAACCAAAAATTAGTACACCCTCTGTTCCTAAATATAAGACGTTTTGACAGTTCAATTTGAACTGCCCAACACCGTCTTATATTTAGAAACAAGAGGTAGTGATTCAATATGTGTTGGTTATCTTGGTGCACAAATTGACAGTCCCATCACTCAGGTTTACTAAATGCTAAAACGTCGAAATTATATATGCATGTTTCTCTTCTTTTATATAAAAATCCTCGGAAGACATTTATTTAGGAACGGTGGGGGTTGGGGGGCAGTAACAAACCAAGACATTTATATTGTCTTGGTGCACAAAATGGGCACAGTCCCATCAGTCAGGTTTACTAAATCGCCAATACATCGAAATTATACATGCATGTTTCTCTCCTTTATTTAAAAATATGTACCTTCCCTCGACATTTATCTAGTAACAAACTAATTCCCTCCTAATTTTGTTTTCAGGATTTCAGGCATACAAATTAAGAAGGATGGTTTTCCCGCGAAAAAATAAAATAAATAGTGGTTGCACGCATAGCAGCACCTGCCGTACGAAAATGTGGTAAACAAAGGAAGAGCGCGCGCGGCATGACCGCACGAGGGTGTACTGGTCATGAAAACCGAGGCAGAGCCATCTCCTTAGCCGCACATGAATGTCTCGATGCGTCCCCTTTCTTGATACAGATTTTGTAGGCAGCCCAACCCATGGTTGCTTGCTGATCATGTGCATTGCAATTATTACGTGCGGTGCGATCTACCACTGTTCTAGCTAGTACCACCAGATGGCGTGGGTAACCCTAACCCCATAACCAATTTGATTAAACCAAGTACAGTTTATACCTTCGATGTGACCAAGTTGGCATACTTAAGCCCTACTTTTACTGTTGCTTGATGATCAATTTGCCTGGCTGCTGTGCGTACGCGTTTCCGGATTTTGTTAATCGGGCCGTTGACAATGTCCAAATTACATAAATCTTCCCGAACCACGGAGACCCAGGCCGCCCATTTTTTGTATGAATCTCCAAGGATATCGATCAATGTCAAACGCACATAGAGTAGGAAAATATTTCTCAACACACACACTGCGAATAATCGGGTGCTCTTTTTTTGTTGAGAAACACCGATGTGCCGTTCTGTAGCTGAGATGAGCGTGGCGGAGTTGACGTACGGCTTTTGAGGAAGTGTTGACGTACAGTGAAATGTTGCAAAGTTGAAACAAACAGATGTGGTCAGGCGTAAGAAAACAGGACGGCGTGAGGCCGTGTTCGATGCATGCAAAGAGTTTGCTAGGGAGGCGAGGCGAGGCGAGATGGATCGATGCATGTCGCAGGGCACGGGGATCTCGGTGTGAGCCGCGTGTGGACCTGGGGCCGGCCGTGGGAAGCGAGCTACAGCTACAGGAGGGCTGCCTGCACGCGATCTATGCCAAGAGCGAGCGAGGTTGCTTGGCGGGGCAAAGATATCGATGGGTGCATGGCGCGGGGACGTGGGAGAGAGTGCCGGAAAAGGGTAGGAGCATGGGTGTCGCACGAGAGATCGCGCTTGTCTCGCCGTGTCGGCCGCGCGGCCACACACCTCCGGGCTCCGGCCCGCGCGCGCGCCCGGACAGAGATCAGGTGCCTTCGCCATGGCAAGTCACGCTGTAACTGGCGGCTATGCATCAGCCACTCAAACGCCATCCAAGTGACAGCAACCATCCAAAGCAGAAACACCCCACACTTGACGCTCGGTCCATCCAGCGCAGCACAAGCCAGGACAAACATCTGTTTTTCAGCTCGTTTTCAGTTATTAGGAAATACAAATACTAACATTTTTTCAGTCAATTAACAGTACGAACAATCAGTTAAGAACTAAAAAAAACACATTTTTCAGCCTGTTTGCGTTATACAAATGGCATTGTATACTGAATGCAAGTGATCAACATTTATTAGTCACTGAGGGCATCTCCAAGGCGGACCTGCAAACCTCCCGCAACCGTCCGGACCGAGTAAGCTATCCAACGCGGTCCTGTATCGGTCCACGGAGCGGTCCGGACGCGATTTCTCCCGCAAACCGGAGACAAAAGTGGGGGAGGTTTGCGGGAGTCCGGACCGATCCCAAGCCCGTTTCTGACCACCCTGGCCCACCAAAAACCCCTCCCCCCTCCCGCGCGCGCTCCCGCCCGGCGCCAGCTGCCCGCATTCATGCCGCTTTAGAGCGCGCCGCTCAACATTGAAGCCGGCTCAGGGCGGACGCGACCTCTCACTGCCTCCGCTATTGAAGCGGCGCGCCGGCCGAGGGCGCCGCCCGCGATGCGTCTCCGGTGTCCGCGCCTGTTCAATGCCGGAGATGCTTGACTGGATGGGACGGGATGGATATCTACCGCACCCGTTCAATGCCGCTGTCCGTCCGTCTGCCGACATTAAGCAGGAGATAGGGAGTGCAACGATGCAGTTGTTGTCGGGCGCCGCCCACGTTTAAATAGTGGGCGGATGCCAGGCACCAAGCAGCGTGTTGTTTAATGGCGGCTGGCGGACGGACGAGCGCCGTTTGAATGCGGAGAGAAGACGCGTGCATCAGGAAGCGGCGCATGCGGCGCTCTTGGCCGACACGCCACTTCAATGCCGGCTCCAGTGGGAGGTCACATCTGCTCTGGGCCGACATGAATGCGAGTATGCGACACCGACAATTTGGAGCGGCGCTGACTGCTTCGGGCGGAAAAGCACGCGGGGGAGGGAGAGGGTTTTGGGTGGGCCAGGGTATCGGACGTGTGCGTGGCAGCGGTCCGGACGCCCGCAGAGTCCCCCTCTCCCTCCGGTTTGCTTCCAGTTTGCGGTAAAAAGGACATCCGGACCAGTCGACTGACGGATGTGGGACTGTATTGGATGGCAAAACATGTTCGAATAGTGCTATGCGGACGTATACATGCAATTTAAGGGTCCGCGTCGAAGATATCCTAACTGACTGGAAAATTATAATCACTTGCACTCAGTAAACAATGCCATTTGTATAACGCAAACAGGTTCGTATTGTTAACTGACTGGACTAATGACTGAAATCGAGCTGAAAAACTGATGTTTGTTTTGGCTGTGCTGCGCTGGATGGACCGAGCGTGTAAGTGCGGGGTGTTTTTGTTTTGGATGGCTGCTGTCCGTTGGATGGTTTTTGAATGGCTGATGCATAGCCGCAAGTTGCCGCGTGACTTGCTATGGGCAAGTCACCTGATCTCCACGCAGCGCGCTGCGCCACACGCACCTCGACTGCGACGGCCCGTCTGGGCAGACGTACACCTACAAATAGCTATAGCCCGGGCACTAAACTACTCCCGTCACTGTGCAAATTAAATTTCCCTTTAGTGAACTGTGCAAATTAAATTATTTTTTAAGCGAACTGTGCAAATTAAATGGAAACGCACATTCGCGCTGTTAAACATGTGACCCTGACGGCCTAACAAACTCGCGCCAGTTTGTCTTTTTTTTTAGGGGTACGCACCAGTTTGTCAAATCGTCGTTACTTACAACACTGGGTATTTGGGCCCAAAAAGACTGACCTCGCGGGATGAAATCGATCTACCAGCCAAGCTCGGCCTGAATGAGCAGCACTCTCTCCATTACGGGCCTACTGGACCGCTTTCAATCATACCCAGTTGTGGCCCACTTGCATTACACTTTCCTCTTTGCCTCTTTCTCTACTTCGGTCGACAACTCTTTTTATACCGAAAAAAAAACATACAAGTATCGTTTTCCCTCTCATTTGTGGTTGTAAATTTTTTTTAAAATACTTCCGATTTATTCATCAACTGTCAAGGTAGTACAAAAAAACACTTAAAGTAAAAATTATATCTAGGTTCGTAGACCACCTAGCGACGACTACAAACACTAGACGAAGGCTCGCCGCCGTCATCGCCCTTCCCTCACCGGAGCCAGGCAAACCATGTTGTAGTAGACAGTCGGGAAGTCGTCGTGCTAAGGCCCTAGAGGACCAGCACACCAGAACAACAATCGCCGCCGATGAAACGAAGCGTAGATCGGAAGGTCTAACCTGTAGACACACGACCACTGAGGAACGAAGACCTGATCCACGTGGATCCATCGAAGACAAACGCCGACCAAACCTCACGAGATTCGCCGGAGACAAACCTCCACACGCCCTCCAACAATGCTAGAAGCACCGCCGAAATGGGGCTAGACGGAAAGAACCTTATTCGATGTTCCGCCGTCTCGCCTCTTTGAGCAGGACACAAACCCTAACAAAACTCAAAAAAAATCAAAAAACGAAGCCCTCCCGTCGGCAAAGGCCCGGATCCACCACGCCTCCATGACCTTAAGGCCACAGAAGACGAGGCAGAGCGACGGCGGCGCCGACGGGAGGCACCCGAGCGCCGGCGGCGGCTAGGTTTAGGAGGCGGCCAGGTTGAAGCCGCTGATGGCCTAGTGTGGTTGTAAAATAAAGCTGCTGCGCAACCCTGCACCGTACGTGCCCGGCCAAACACACCATGCATTCGTCTTCACCAGTCCGCAAAGCCACGTCGCCCCCAAAAGATAGACGAGATTATATAATATATATATACCATGGACAAGACAAAGATCACCATACAGCCTCACTGACTGACGGAACTGACCGGGCAAAGCCCCCGAAGCGGCGAGGGGCAATCGATTGGAGGGGAAGAAGAACGAGCCCATGGCGGGCATGGCAGACGGGACGGGACCACACGGGACAAAAGGAAAAGGGCGCGGGCCTTGGAGAGCCTCGTTCCACCTTTCCATCATTAATTGCCAAAAGGTTTTCGGGCCGCACCGTCCTCGATCTATAAATGGGAAGCCAACAATCCAAGCATTAATTTGTTCGCGTCCCTCGGGAGATGGTTGCGATTTGTTTTGGAGCTGGGATCCCCCCGGGAGTGAAGGAGGAGGTAACGCATCATCATCACCCGCGCTGATGGGACGTCTGAGTTGCGTGGCCTGGACAGACAGGAATCGATTGCCGGTTTGCTTGCTTGCTTTGGCAGTACTGGTGAATTGATCGTGGGGCGATGGTTTTATCTATCTGCGCATATCCATAAGGCTAACGCTAGATATATATAAAGTTGGAAAGACAAATCTTGTATCTCGTGTCTATAGCATGCACAAACTGTAGTAGTATTGTAATTGATTTTCATTATTTGTGTTTTTCTTTAGTATCAAATTTCAATAGGTTTCCATGTATTGTGATTATATACATTTATAATATGAATCCAAATATGAAAATATATGATAGAGACATATACACCCTATATGAAAAAAATAGTAATTAAATAAAAAGTCAAAATTTCCGAAAATATTTTTGAAATAAACTTGACCTTCCATTGTACTTGTGAAAAAAATTCCACAAAAAGAAAATTCCCCTTTGACTTCTTTTAGAAAAACAATTTTTCGGCCAAAATAATGTGAATAGTGACGGAAGCGGATTTGTAGCACCCGGGTGCTCCACGCCCCTATCCGAACATTAAATTCAAAAAAATACCGAGAAATTTGAAAAAAAATCTGGGATTTTGGGATATCAAACCTGAGTTCCCGATCTACTCCCGTGTGAAATTTGATGAAAAAATACTAGGAAACGTATTCGTGGCAAAAAGACAAAAATTTCCTATGTATAGAAAAAAAACTGTTTGGATGGATTTTTTATTCGGACAGTATTTCCTTCGCCATGAATACGTTTCCTAGTATTTTCTTTCACGAAACTTCACACGGGAGTAGATTGAGAACCCATGTTTGATATCCCCAAATTTCAGATTTGTTTTTGAATTTTTTATATTTTTTGCGTTTAATATTCATATAGGGGTGTGGAGCACCCAGGAGCTCCTGTGTACTTTCCGAATAGTGACCTATAATAGCAAATATTTTGTTTTGGCCCTGAAGTCAACGCTGATTTTTTATTCGTGAAAATTTATATACTAATGCAACAGAAAGTCAAGTTTATTCTAATAACTTCTGAACTATTTTGACTTTTTGTAATTATTAATTTTTCATTTCAATATAAGGTGTAGATACAATCAAAAACCAAGAGGTATTTCCCCTCAGCACACGACCGAATACGGTATCATCAACAGAATGTGATGCACCAGGTGAGTAATGGCTATCCGCTTTAAATATCATGATTAATCAAAATGTACCCAGTTTTTTTTAGTGGTGTTGGCCTATAGCGATATTGATTGACACAAAAGAGATATACACCACTCCGGTGCACGCGGTTTACCATGCAAACTAGTTAGTGCTAGAAAAAGGAATTCATATTACTCATATTTTCGGAATTAGATTAACAATGTAGAGAAGTAAATAACATTTTCTAAAATATCTATATGAGAACAACAACCAAATTGAATCGGACCCCTCACCACCTTCTTCCAAAATCTTTAGACCGCATTTGTTTTACAATCCTAGCTAGTTAGAGTGTCTTGTGCAAGATTCTGAAAGAAGCTGGGAGAAGTTAGGGAGGGGTTCGATTACGGGAGAATCTTGCAAAAGAATTGGCCCTAGGCTCTGTAGCTAGTTTTTTTCACCAACCTGCAAGTGTAAATTATTATGCACATCATCTCGTGCACAAGCGTCTCCGTAGTCGACGGGAACTCCTCCTCCCACTGAACGTCTAGGATGTGCCACCCCAGTCTCTCAAATGTGCTCATAGGGGTAGGGAGTGTGTGCGTGCGTTCATAGGGATGAGTATATGTGCGTATGTATGAGCATCTGTGTCTTTATTGTGTTAAAAAAAGAAAAGTATATGGTAGGTGAGAATTTCTACGAGTCTAACCTTATGAAATTTATTTGCTGACAACTATTACATGCACCTAATACTTAAAAAACGTTAGGAGTTTATCTGAAAAAAGCAAGTGTAAGCTACATTTTATGTTCTTTTTGAGGAAAAACATGTCCAATAGTTATGTCAAAGTGTAATAAGAACATCTATAGCGGGGCTCCTCAAATACCCCCTATACTTCCACGCGGACGGTCCGATCAGTGACTAGTCACAAAAATCACGACTCAGCCGGGACCTCAAACCGGCCCTATACATCTGGACTGATCGGCACCCCCCATATCCAGCCCATATCTGAGGCGGATATGAGGAGGCTCGATCGTGCCCGGACACGTCCGCCACGCCGGACTGACGGGCGGGACACACGTCGAAATCCATCGGTCCAGTGAGGGCGCCACTCCGGTGCGCCACCTGAGGGGCCATATCCGGCTATTAAGCCGGACGGCGAGCCCCTACCCTAGCCACTCCGATTTCCAATCTTATCCCCTGTCCGCGCCGCCACTCCCATCCGCTCCGAGCACGTCGTCCACTCACAACTGCTCCGAGCTCACCGATAGCCATGGTCCGCCAGCGGATCACTACATATAAGATGCTCACTCTGCAGCGCCGGTCGGAGCTCCTAGCGGAGATACAAGCATGGCAATCCGCTAGGATTGCAGCCGGCGTGCCTCCGGACTCTCCGGGGCAGGACGAGTAGGAGGAGGCGAAGCAGCAGGTGCCCGACGTGGAGACGGATGAGGACGAGGAGGAAGGCGAGGCGGATCCGGTGCCTCTTGCTGCCGGATTCGGCATGGGTGACTCGCTGACCGAGTTCGAGGTGGCCCAAACGGAGGAGGCGTCAGAGCAGCATGCCATCCTCGACTCCATCCAGTCAGAGTTCGAGGTCATGACAAACCGCCGCTACCTCTGCCAAGCAGATGCGGAGCAAGAGGAAGTCTTCGTAGACCTCGACTCCGACGAGGAGCCGGAGCTGCGGGCCGTGGCCAACGACCAGGAGGCCGGTCTGTCCGGTACTGCCGGCAGGGAGGTCATCGACATCCCGACGACGAGTAATACTACTGTAGTTTTATCTATTGTGACGCCCCCGACTTAATCGTGCACTAATCATACACGCAAATACACACGATCAAGCCTAAGGACTCACGGGAAGATATCACAACACAACTCTAAACACAAATAAAAGTCATACAAGCTTTATATTACAAGCCAGAGGCCTTGAGGGCTCGAATACCTAAGCTCGCGTACAAGCGTTAGCGGAAGCAACAATAATATCTGAGTACAGACACAAAGTTAAAAAAGTCTACCTTAAGAAGGCTGAGCAAAACAACGACATCTGATCGAAAAGGCGCAGGCCTCCTGCCTGGGTGCCTCCTATCTACTCCTGGTCGTCGGTGGTCTCCACGTAGTAGTAGTCTCCGCCGGAGGGGTAGTAGTAGTCGTCGAATGGGGCAGCTGGCTCCGGGGCTCCGTCATCTGATCGCAGTAAACGGGTACGGGAAAAGGGAAGCAAAGCAACCGTGAGTACTCATCCAAAGTACTCACAAGAGTTACATCAGAACTATTTTATTTATGCATCGGTATCAAGTGAAGGTTGTATATGTGGACTAGACTGCAGAATTGCCAGAATGGAGGGGAAGGCCTAGCCTATTGAAGACTAGCAACTTGCAGCATCTTGCAGCATTAGAAGAGTGTAGATTAGTACATAAATAAAGTAGTAGCAACAGGTATGACAGTAGCCATGCCCAGAGATTCTTCCTCGACTCCCTGCGAGAAAGCAATCCCGGAGCTAACACATTAGTTAAACATCTCAAGTATCAATTCTAGTTGTAGTAGATCGGGATACTTTCCGAGCGTCCTGTTACCGTGGACACGGCTATTCGAATAGATAAACTTCCCTGCAGGGGTGCACCAACTTACCCAACACACTCGATTAACACAGGCCGTACACACTTTTATCGGGCCATGCCCGGCCTCGGCTGACGACACACCGTAGTCCTACCTAGGCTCAACAGAGAGGCCAGCACGCCGGTCTACATCCTAAGCGCTCAGGGGTCTTGGGCCCATTGCCCTTTGCACTCCTGCGCGTTGCGTACGCGGCCGGTGAGCAGACCTAGCCCCCTTAATACAAGCGCAGGCTTTCCCAGTCCAACCCGGCGCGCTCAATTGCTGACGTCTGAGAGCTTTCGGAAGAATCGTACGACGCCGAGTGCCCATACTTATTCCCGCGTGGTGGTTAGTGCGAAAATGCCAAAGGGCTACTCAGATCACATATCCTAATCCGTTAGTGCTCTGGGAGCTCGCGGTGACAATCAGTGATCCACGATCTGTGGTCCCGTCACCCCGTCTCGTGGACTTACGGCAAGGGCCAGGAATGCCTGGCCGTGCCACGTAAATATCTCGTGGGTACCCTCACGGTCAACCCGACTCCACATCTCGCGTGGGTACCCCTCGGGGTCGACCCGACTTCCACAAGTTTCTGGGGGTAAAGTTAAAGTATCCGTGTGTACAAAACATCACGGAGGAATCCAAGGAATCACCCTCGTTGGAATCTTACTTGATGTAATCCGTCAAGGAGAACCAGGAGAAATCACCCTCGATGGTCCACTTGAGGGGTTGCACGACAGAGTCATCATCGGGAAGGGGAGAGCGAGGAATCACCCTCTGCAATCACCACCGATGTGCTATACTACAGAGATATCATCAGGAGTGTAGTACGAGGTATCACCCTCGGCACTCGATAGTAGCCCTGCAGAGTCGTACAACTAAGAGGGGTTGTGCGGTGATGTGTCGGTCTCTGCACATCGATATGATCGAGGCACTGGTAACAAAGCGGGGCAACAGGGACGAGGGTGAGGGGTCACTGATGGATCACTAACCAACCTATTCTAAGCAGTTTAGGATGACAGGTAAAGTAACATTAGCAGGTTACAAAAACAGGCTATGCATCATAATAGGAGCAATCAATTACAGTAGCAAAATCTAATGCAAACATGGGGAAGAAAGAATAGGTGATATTGGAATGATCAAGGGGGGTTTGCTTGCCTGGAAGCTCTGCTGAAAAGGTCTGGTCGTCAGGGGCGTAGTCGTACTCGGCAGCAACGTCGGTCTTGGGGTCTACCGGAGAGAAGAGGGGGGAAGAAACAATAAATAAAAGCAAACAATGCAACACAGATGCATGGCATGGCAATATGCTGTGCTAGGGGTGACCTAATGCAGCACTACACGTAAGAGACGGAGCGGGAAAATATCTGGGGATATTTTCCTCGCCTTGGGCATCTGCCAGACAGATGAACCGGAGGGGAAGGTTCCATGTTTGCAGTGTTGTGGGCATGTGACAGCGACACGGAGGGCATATTCGGGTTTGTCTCATTTTTCTGATCAACTGTCATGTAGAAAACTTTTTCATCTGAGCTACGGTTTATTTTCTATGAATTTTCAAAGCTTTAAACAATTTCTGAATTTTCTGGAATTAATTTAAAAATTAAATTCGAATTTAAACAGTGAAAATACTTTTTATACCCAACGGTGAGCTAGCCACTGTGGCTGACAGGTGGACCACTGCCTAGTCAGCAGCCCAGTCAGCAGTCAACTCTGTTGATTGTTGACCTGGTCAACCTGATAGGTGGAGTCCAGGTGTCATCGACACGTGTGTTAAACAGACCAATTAAATTAGTTTAAACAGTGGTGGGGGCCCTGTGTCAGTGACTGACATTTAATTAAAAGGCGTTTTTTTAACAGTCGGGCCCCACAAGTCAGTGGCTAATTAGGCAGCTAATTAGATTAGCCCCTAATATAAACCAGCCGGGCCCACGTGCCAGTGAGCCACGACGGCTGTTTAAATGCGCGCGCGCACACAGACGCCGGCGGCGAGTCCAGACGCGGTGGTGGGTCACCGGAAAGGCTCTCCGGTGACCAAACGGGGCGGCGGCAATGGCAAAACACCTCTGCGTGAAGTGCCGCATCCAACCATGCATTCGGTGGGAGGAGGGGGTGTCTAAAACGACGGCGACGAGCAAACCCGACGGTGGCCGGAGCTCGGCCTCACGGCAACGGCGCCATGGGACGCGGGGGAAGAGGGGGGGGGAGGTTGGGGAGGACCGGATGCTCACAGGGGAGCCGCAGGTGAGCTTGGGGAGGCCGGGGCGCGTCGGAGGCGGCGGATCGAGCGGCAGTGACCGGCGGATGCAGCGGAGGGAGGCGACGCGGGCGGCAAAATGGGGGGCCCTCGCTCCATTCCAGCGAGCGCATGCGACGAGGACGAGGACGCTGCTCCTCCTGGGCATGTCGGCTCGGCGGGGGAGAGCCGGTGACCATTTGAACGACGGTAGGGCGGCGACGGTGGTTTCGGGCGGCGGCGGAACAGAGAGGTTAAGCGGGCGAGCGAGTGACTGGGGGGCTAGGGTTCGAGGAGGGAGAAGGAGGGGGCAGGGGCTGCTCTTATCCACCGCGAGGCGAGCGGGCACGCGTCGGCAGTCGCGAGGGGGGGGGTATGGCGTGAGCGCTGAGCAGGCGACAGCGAGCTGAGGGGGGAGCAAGAGGTTAGGGAAAAGGCTCTGGTGGGCTGGGCTCCAGCTACAGTGGCGAGCAGGCCAAGTGCACAGGGGTATTTCCCCTTTTTCTTTTTTGTCAAAAGGAATTAACCACTGTTGGCATTTATTTTGGCACCAAACAAATTTTGTTACAACTGAGACTTGGCACATAACACTACAGGAATCAGCTAATTTGCCGTCTGCCATAGCAGACGGCAAAGGACCAGGCCACCGACGGCAAACGTCTTTGCCGTCTGCCACGGACGGCAAACACTTCCGGCACTGAAAGTCACGGTAATGACTTTGTTTGCCGTCTGCGTAAAAACAGCTGACGACAAAGAAGTTTGCCGTCCGCTTTCCTGGCCAAGCTGACGGCAAAGATCATGGACGACAAAGAATAGCGGTTAGCCCCGTTAGGTGGCTAACGGCAGACTTTGCCGTCTGCCGGCGGACGGCAAACTTTGCCGTCAGCCCTATGACATCAGCAGACCTGATCTTTGCCGTCACTTCTGCTTAGTCTTTGCCGTCTGCCAGGCTGGTCTTTGCTGTCTGCTGGCAGATGGCAGAATGCCAAAATGGTCAGACCTGATGCTCCCAGGTTGAACAGGTTGCTGCCACGTGGCACCTTTGCCGTCCGCCTACCGACGGCAAAGGTCTTTGCCGTCGGCTGGCAGACGGCAAAGTGCCTGTATTGTTACTGTTTTATCTATTTTCTGTTATATCCCTGCATTTTCAAAAGACATATATGATATATATAGTTTCAACCTCAAGCATAGCCCATGTATCCAACATCTAGCAGTCCATCGAATGCAAGAGAACACATAGGGTATTAAAAGATCCAATACATACATAGTTTCACGGAGTTCATCCATATATACATAGATAGTTTCACATTGTTCATCAATACAAATCAAAACAAAAACTAAACACTAGCATTCCATCAATGCCTGCTTCCATGAAGTGAATCAAACCTGCAAAAATGGGAGTAAGAAAGTTAGAAGAAGAAGAAGAAGAAGAAGAAGAAGAAGAAGAAGAAGACTAGAAGAAGAAGACTAGAAGAAGAAGACTAGAAGAAGAAGAAGAAGAAGACTAGAAGAAGAAGAAGAAGAAGAAGAAGAAGAAGAAGACTAGAAGAAGAAGAAGAAGAAGAAAGAAAGAAGAAGAATAAGAATAAGAAAAAGGAGTAGAAGATGGAGAAAAAGAAAGAAGAGAAAAAGGAAGAATAAGAATATATTTTCTTCTTCTTCTTCTCTCCTTTTCTCATCTTTCTTCTTCTCTTCTATCTTTTTATCCTTTTCCTTCTCATTCTTCTTCTTTTAATCTTTCTTTTTCTTCTCTTTCTTCTTCTATTCTTTCTTTTTCTCCTCTTCCTTGTTTTTCTTCTTCTTATTCCTTATTTGTGTCATTTTAGAGCTAACTTAGGTAATTATGCCATTTTTGAGCTAACTAAGCTTATTATGTCAATTTGGAGGAAAATAAGGTAAGTATAGGTCATTTTTGTGCTAACCTAGGTAATTATGCCATTTTTGAGCTAACTTAGGTAAGTATAGGTCATTTTAGAGCTAACTTAGGTAATTATGTCATTTTGGAGGAAAATAAGCTAAGTATATGACATTTATGAGCTAACCAAGGTTATTATGCCATTTTTGAAATGAATAAGCTAATTATGTCATAAATGAACTAAATAAGCTAATTATCTCATTTTGGAGGATAATTAGCTATGTATGTCTTTTTCGGGGAAAATAAGCTAAGTATGTGGCATAATAGGGCTAACAAGCATGTAGGAAGCTAAGTATGCATTTGTTAAGCCAAAATGGGAGTAAGAAAGTTAGAAGAAGAAGAAGAAGAAGACTAGAAGAAGAAGAAGAAGAAGAAGAAGAAGAATAAGAAGGAATAGAAGATGGAGAAAAAGAAAGAAGAGAAAAAGGAAGAATAAGAATATATTTTCTTCTTCTTCTCTCTTTTTCTCATCTTTCTTCTCTTCTATCTTTTTATCCTTTTCCTTCTCATTCTTCTTCTTTTATTCTTTCTTTTTCTTCTCTTTCTTCTTCTATTCTTTCTTTTTCTCCTCTTCCTTGTTTTTCTTCTTCTTATTCCTTATTTGTGTCATTTTAGAGCTAACTTAGGTAATTATGCCATTTTAGAGCTAACTAAGCTTATTATGTCAATTTTGGAGGAAAATAAGGTTAGTATATGACATTTATGAGCTAACCAAGGTTATTATTATGCCATTTTTGACCTAACTAAGCTAATTATGTCATAAATGAACTAAATAAGCTAATTATGTCATTTTGGAGGATAATTAGCTACGTATGTTTTTTTTGGGGAAAATAAGCTAAATATGTGGCATATTAGGGCTAACTAGCATGTACGAAGCTAAGTATGCATTTGTTAAGCAAAACATTAGAGAAAACTTACCATCGTCGTCATCACGGAGGTCAAGCACCAGGGTTGCTCTGGCAGTCGCGATCACCTGGAGAAGGGGTGTGCGATGCGGCTCGGGAGTTATGCTGCACCAAAGATCATTTGCAATGTCTCGTTAGCATGATGACACTCAAATGTTAAGACTAGTAACTAATGACCATTCAAATGAAACTCACCGTTCCCGTCTGAGCAATGACTGGCATCGGCGGAGGGGTCTGACCGGTCTTCTCGCACATAGACTGCACATTTGGTTTTGACGAGTCAGTCATATTAGTTAGTAATGAAACGAACATTACGTGCATGATTTAGCTAATATGCAGAAGAAACTTACCACGAGGAGCTCGTACATGGCCCGGTGAGCCATCTCATTCCGATTCCTCTCCTCCTCCAACAACCTAGCCATCTTCTCCTCCGCCAGCAGTTCCTTCTCCGCCGCCACCCGGTCCCTCTCCTCCAGAAGCGCCTGGGTTGTCACTCTCTCTTTCTGAAGAGCAGCCTGCAACACCACTCCTCGTTAGCATTGTAATCATCGATGGCCGCACACACAATGTAATGGAGGAAAGATATCTGAGTCTGTATAACTAACCTCGATGGCGAGATCGACTGGCCGTGGACGAGTCCTTATCTCAGGACAGGAGCTCGTTTGGCGCGCCTTGATCTCCGGGAGAGTGAGAGGACAACGTATCAGTCCATCTCCAATGGCTAATGAGCCATGGGGCCTCCCGCCACCAAATATCATCACCAGCTCTAGATCAATAGGATTCTGGCTCGGGTTAAAGTCCTCCCCTTTCCTTGCCTTCCCCTCCTGGTTGTACCTCACGAGCTTGTGGTGGGAGGAGATGTTGGTGAAATTCTCTGGATGATCGAGGTCAGACTCAGAGAATGCCTTGGCCTTCTTGTACGAGGCAGTATGGGCCATGGCATAGAGGTCGTACACCTCAGGCACCTCCGTGTTATTGTGTCGCGCCTAAAAGAGAGGAACAAAGTATTAGTAAAGGGCTCAAGCTAGCATGAAGAATGAATTGCATGAATCATGAAGCAAACCACATACCCAGTTCCGCCCGAACTGATATAAGTTGGCGCTGCCTTGATGGTGTGGCACACCAACCATTTGGGCACGCCGGTCCTTGGCATTGTCGTGGACGGCTCGCCAGCGGCCTGTGCACCACTCATCCACCAACGCCTCCCAACAATCCATCTTATCCGCACACCATCTCGGGGGCACCTAAGTTAGTAAAGAGAAATTTGAGCGCTACGCCTATGAATCAAATCAAGGAAACTAAGTACAATGCCTTAAGAATAGGTAATTACCTTCATGTACTGATCCTTCTTCAGAAACTTAGCTCGGCACGACGGCTTGTCCTTCTTAATACCACGCTTGGCGTGGTAGTCTCGAACAGCCTGCGGCCGAGCCTCGTGCCGTAAGTTTTGTAGTAGGCGCTTGCACTCGGTATCGATAACCTTTGCCGCGTCCTCCTCGTATCCCTCCTCACACCTGTAGAAGGTCTGCAATCAAACGAGACAACACTGATTAGTACAATAACTAGCTATTGTTAATTTTTAATTGTGTAAAGGAGAAATTACCCAAAAGCTTTTGATCACCATCTCGGCCCTCGTGTGGCACAAGACACCGTCGATCATCTCCTCCGGCGGGGCCGGGGCAGCCAAGTAGTGCTCCCAGCTCAATCCTAGCTCTGGAAGCTGACCCTCACCGGGCAACGTGACAAACCCCGGGAAATTTTGCCGGCAAAGCACACCAAGGACGGTGTTGGGCCTGCGGACGTCACTGGCGTGTACCCAACCCCTGCAGTATGACAAGGCCAACGCATTAGATATTTGAAGAAACATGAAGGCAAAATGTACAAAAATAGTAAATGCACTTACTTTTCCCCATCAGGCCTAATCACCGGCCTCTGCTCACGGGTCGCCGGCAGGGGTGGGAGCCGTGTACCACCACGCTGGTACACGGTGGCCCCCTCAACCACCTCGCCCTCACTATCAGTACACTCATCCCCGCCACCATCAGCATGGCCACTCGGCCCCTCAGGCGGATCCAGCCAGGTACCCCATCCGGACGTCTCCTGGGACGTAGCCCGATCCCCGTCATGGTCCGGAGTCTCGTGGGCCGAAGTCTCGTGGGCCGAAGCCTCTGGGACCGGAGTCTCGTGGGCCGAAGGCCCGTCGAGCCGAGGCTCGTGGTCCGGAGTTCCCGTAGCCTCCACCTCAGACGGGTCCACCCTAGCAGTCCTGTGCTCGGGTGAATGAGCTGGGGGTGGCGGCGAGGAAGGCGTAGCAGTCTGCCTACCTCTCCCGCGGCCACATCCTCCACCTCTCTTCTTCCCTCCCCGACCTCCTCTCCCGGTGGGCAACGACGCCAATGAAGAAGCGCCCACCGGTGTCCCCATACTCTCTATCAACGCTCTCCGGAGAGGTAGGGGTGGAATGGAAGTAGCCCTCGTGCGGGCCGCCGCCGAAGAAGTACCTGCGGAGCGCTCTGGACCCGCGCCCACCATCTTTCAACACCTGCCATGACAAAGAGTAAACGCAATTAAATGAAAAAAAAGAATGGACTGGCAGAACAAACATAAGCACTCGCACATGAAAAGCACCGGCAGAACCAACATAAGCACTCGCACAACAATCTAATAAAAACATCATCAACATCATCTCGCAGTTCAACAACATCTAACCTATAAAGAAAATAAGCAAGAAAGAAACTAATTTTTTAATGAAAATCCATACATACATCCACCCATACATCTATATAGCATTCATACATGCTAGCCTTCTCCATTAACCACTCTGTGTGTGTGTGCTGCTATGCCATATGAACAAGCTAGTTGTATCTAGCAAATATATTTACATGTGTCCAACAACTAACATGGAGCCTAGCCTAGCAAATGCATTTTTGTAAATTAACTACCCAATTTCAGGTCAAGGTATATGTTTTTTTTTCTTCAGAATTGCTCATATTTTTTATAAACTTATCAATGCTGCTATGTGCAAATTTATTTCTGCTACAAATCATTTTAGTATATTAGTGTGACGTTTTTGGTAAATCACATCAATGTTCTTGCTGCATGCCCAAAGTGTTTCCAGAACAAAATCATCTAGTACATCCATAGCAAAATCATCTAGTACAACTACTTGCACAATCATCTAGTACTACTACTTGCACAATCTGTCCAAATCAATTTCTATTCATCTAGTACATCTATAGCAAAATCATCATCCATAGCAAATTTGAAAAAAAATCAGTGAGGGGAGGGGGGATGGGGTCCTCACCTTGTTGGACGAGGGGAGGGGGAACGGGGTCCGCCGGAGTGGAGCACTGGAGTGCCGGAGCGCCGCCGGACTATGGCGCCGGTGGCGGCAACGCTGCGGACGGTGGGGCGGTGGATCTGCACCAGGGCGCGGTGGGGCGGCGGGGCGGCGGCAGTGACGGGCGCGGTGGGGCGGTGGGTCGGCGGCGGGGCGGTGGGTCGTCGGCGGCGACGGGTGCGGCGGCGAGAGAGAGAGATAGAGAGAGGGGAGTGGAGGGGCGCGGAAAGAGAGACAGAGAGGGGCGCGGCGAGAGAGAGAGAGAGGGGCGCGCGCGGCGGCCGTTACAAAGTTAGTGAAAATTTTCTTTGCCGTCTGCTTTTTGATGATCTTTGCCGTCTGCTGCTCTTTGCCGTCCGCTAGCGGACGGCATCTAGGCCGTCCGTTTGACCTAACCAACGCCGCACTTCAGTGGGGCCCAGATGGGCTCTTTGCCGTCTGCTATTTTGCTATTTGCCATCCGCCTTTCTTTGCCGTCCGCTTTTTAGTTTCTTTGCCGTCCGCTAGCCGACGGCAAAGAACGGACTGACGGCAAAAACCATCTTTGCCATGAGGCCTTTCTTTGTCGTCTGTTTTATGGAAGCCGACGGCAAAGACCATCTGTGCCGTCCGCTAGCAGACGGCAGAGAACTGGCTGATGGCAAATTCTCTGATTCCAGTAGTGTAAATATTTGGCAATATACTGGGCCTGCACAAAAAGTTTCAAGGCAATTGGAAAAGGTTAAGCATTTTTAGAAATTGAAAAGGCCAGATTAAATGCTGCTGGACCACTCAAATTATTTCCAGGGGCATTTTTGAAATCCAAAGGAGGTAGGTTTCAACATGACAAATACTTAGAGATTATTTGCCAAATTATGAACTATTTTGATGGCATGTTTGAGGAAGCAAATATTTGACTGGCATTTCGAATGGAATTTGAATTTGGGTTTTGGACAAGTGGCATATTTGGATTAGAAAAGCATGATGACATGGCATCATTAATATGAGGTCACTGTAGCTTGACACTGGGGGTGTTACAAATCTCCTCCACTACAAGAAATCTCGTCCCGAGATTTAAGTGGTGGAGAAAGGGGTATCTTCAGGAGAACGGACCTTTAAAAGGTCGATTATCTGGTGGATAACTCAGAGAATGTGGCAGAAAGTATCTCTCGAATTGAAACTTAAGAAAACATCGAGAGCAAAGTAAGAAGGTACATTAAGAAGTTTCAAGCGGATAAACAATCGTTCGATGCCTGAAACAGAGTGTGGAAGGGGTTCAGAGCAACGGGAATAAGTATTGCATCCGATACCAGAATAGATCATCTCTTGAAAGGTGGCTCGTGAATTGCATACGAAGCCAAACAGGAGGAATAACTTTGGAAATAGGGATGTACAGGAGAGTCAGGTTACGATCCTGTGGAACTGTGGTGAGGGTGGAGTAAGAGTAGGGAGGGTGGTGACATTTTACACGGTCACGACAACGAGGCATGTCGGAGTATAGCCTGTCAGCTATGTCGGCAACAACGTCGGCACCAAGGGCGGGGGACGAAGAGAACCACTATCCTGCTCGCAAGGCGAGGCGGACCAATAGGCAAAGTTCTTGTCCACCGGTGGTTTTCCGGAATGTCATCAACAGTAGTAACAGGGTCTTACTGATAGAGTTGTACACCGAGGTGTTTACATAAGCAGGGAATTATCACTGCTCAGATAAGTTAGATTACAAGAAAGGTTAAATAGACCAATGGAAGGGAAAATGTGATTATCAGATTAAACAGACCAATGGAAAGGAAAATATGATTATACACAAGTATTAGGTGTATATCCTTCCCAAGGAAAAGCAGAGCATGATATACATGGCAGGACAGCAAGTACAAAATCATTTAGATAAAGGGGCGAGGAAATTCATGATGTTACCCATACAATGGTGTTTGCATAATTGATCAAGAAACATTTAGCATTGCGCTTCCAATGTTCTTGTTGATATTCGAAATACCACAGTCATGCTTCGGGGTAGCAATAATATGGTGTTTCAAGTAAGGGTTGGGTCCGAAGATCATAAGAAAGACACAAGGAGTAATTTCAGGAATAGCAGGGAAAACAAGGTGTAAGCAAAACATGACCAAGTCTGTGTTGGCAGGAAGTCAAGGATGTTGTCGATGATAACACAAATCATTGAGGGGCAAAGATGGTATTTCTCACCATGCGTTCAATTGACATCTCAGAAGAAGTCAAAATGTTGACGATGATCACGACACATTTCGTCGAGAGGTTTCAAGAGGATGCAATCGAACAGTAAGATGATCAAAGCAGATGGAATGAAGTTTAAGGTCAACGGAGCCACGGATATGACGCTCGAATTCAAGTTGTGTAAGCAGAACGATATGATGATGAAAGTTTGACACATGCTTATCCCATTGTCAGAAATGTGCACCAGGAAGGAGGACCAGGTGGCACAGTTAAGATTAGCGCGATAATTATGTAGCTGATCGGCTGGGAATGACATGGTTGAGTACAGACTCATAAGCCACAAGGATGTAATAAGAGTTATTGAATATGAAGGACACTGTCGGATAATAATCCAACAAAGAATTTTGCGGTCCACAAGGGATCTGATGTGAGCATCGGTACTCAACCAGAAGAAGAAAGAATGCAAAGGCATCAGATTATAGTATCAACTGAATAATTCGACGTTTAAATACAAAGGAATTATGATTTCCAAAACGAAGGATCAGAAGCAGACGCTCTGATCAAAAGATGGGTACGTTAAATAGAACCAGATGGATAATCAATTGCAACTTGATTGGCCGAAAACCAACTCATGTCCAAGATGACGTCTGAGCCGGAAGGACGAATTCATAGTGATCAACTGAGGATTGCGTGCATTCGCAACATATTAAATCAAGGGGCACAAAATGATAGCGACAAAGGATGTCCACGAAGATTATATGGGATTTACCATGATGCAGACAGACAAGACTTTTCAAAGAAATAGGTTGCAGAGGATTCTCGGGAGATCAGTTAGTATTTCAAAGTATTTTGAGAATCACATGATCAACTGGGGATGAACGGATCCCCTGTAAGTGTGAGGGATTATTCGCAGTGCGAAAGGAGCTGCAAGGCAGTAGGCACAAAGGATTCTCGGAACAACGGAGAGTATTTCGGGATATCTTGTAATAACAAGAGCAACTGGGAATGAAGGTACAAACGACAAGGATGTGTAGATATCCACGGGGATTTATCGGTGGTAGGGAACTGCAAAAGCAGTGGGCACAAGGGTCTCGGGAAACATCGAAGAGTATCTTCAAAATCTTCTGGTGAAGCAAGCGTTCATCTGGAATGAGGGGCTCTCTGGGAGAAAATGGTCACGGGAACCTAATGTTAGAGTTAGTAAAATCTTTAACCCGAATAGAAGAGAGATCAGAGTCCCAGAGTAAAGAAGAGGAATAAAAGATCATAAACCCATCCAATGGCGACGTGGGCCCGTAAGCCACACAACCATGTTAGTAAAACAGCTTCAAAGACTAGACTCAACTTCGGCCAAGGAGTTGGAAAGGGGCTTCCTACAGGCAGTCGGCTCTGATACCAACTTGTGACACCCCCGACTTAATCGTGCACTAATCATACACGCAAATGCACACGATCAAGCCTAAGGACTCACGGGAAGATATCACAACACAACTCTAAACACAAATAAAACTCATACAGGCTTTATATTACAAGCCAGGGGCCTCGAGGGCTCGAATACCTAAGCTCGCGTACAAGCGTTAGCGGAAGCAACAATAATATCTGAGTACAGACACAAAGTTAAACAAGTCTGCCTTAAGAAGGCTGAGCAAAACAACGACATCTGATCGAAAAGGCGCAGGCCTCCTGCCTGGGTGCCTCCTATCTACTCCTGGTCGTCGGTGGTCTCCATGTAGTAGTAGTCTCCGCCGGAGGGGTACTAGTAGTCGTCGACTGGGGCAGCTGGCTCCGGGACTCCGTCATCTGATCATAGCAAACGGGTACAGGAAAAGGGAAGCAAAGCAACCGTGAGTACTCATCCAAAGTACTCGCAAGACTTACATCAGAACTATTTTATTTATGCATCGGTATCAAGGGAAGGCTATATATGTGGACTAGACTGCAGAATTGCCAGAATGGAGGGGAAGGCCTAGCCTATCGAAGACTAGCAACTTGCAGCATCTTGCAGCATTAGAAGAGTGTAGATTAGTACATAAATAAAGTAGTAGCAACAGGTATAACAGTAGCCATGCCCAGAGATTCTTCCTCGACTCCCTGCGAGAAAGCAATCCCGGAGCTAACACATTAGTTAAACATCTCAAGTATCAATTCTAGTTGTAGTAGATCGGGATACTTTTCGAGCGTCCTGTTACCGTGGACACGGCTATTCGAATAGATAAACTTCCCTGCAGGGGTGCACCAACTTACCCAACACGCTCGATTAACACAGGCCGGACACACTTTTATCGGGCCATGCCCGGCCTCGGCTGATCGACGCACCGTAGTCCTACCTAGGCTCAACAGAGAGGCCAGCACGTCGGTCTACATCCTAAGCGCTCAGGGGTCTTGGGCCCATCGCCCTTTGCACTCCTGCGCGCTGTGTACGCGGCCGGTGAGCACACCTAGCCCCCTTAATACAAGCGCAGGCTTTCCCAGTCCAACCCAGCGCGCGCCGCTCAATTGCTGACGTCTGAGAGCTTTCGGAAGAATCGTAGGACGCCGAGTGCCCATACTTATTCCCGCGTTGTGGTTAGTGCGAAAAGGCCAGAGGCCTACTCAGATCACATATCCTAACCCGTTAGTGCTCTGGGAGCTTGCGGTGACAATCAGTGATCCACGATCTGTGGTCCCATCGCCCCGTCTCGTGGACTTACGGCAAGGGCCAGGAATGCCCGGCCGTGCCACGTAAATATCTCGCGGGTACCCTCACGGTCAACCCGACTCCACATCTCGCGCGGGTACCCCTCGGGGTCGACCCGACTTCCACAAGTTTCTCGGGGTAAAGTTATAGTATCCGTGTGTACAAAACATCAAGGAGGAATCCGAGGAATCACCCTCGTTGGAATCCTACTCGATGTAATCCGTCAAGGAGAACCAGGAGGAATCACCCTCGATGGTCCACACTTGAGGGGTTGCACGACAGAGTCATCATCGGGAAGGGGAGAGCGAGGAATCACCCTCTGCAATCACCACCGATGTGCTATACTACAAAGATATCATCAGGAGTACAGTACGAGGTATCACCCTCGGCACTCGATAGTAGCCCTGCAGAGTCGTACAACTAAGGGGGGTTGTGCGGTGATGTGTCGGTCTCTGCACATCGATCACAATGATCGAGGCACTGGTAACAAAGCGGGGCAACAGGGACGAGGGTGAGGGGTCACTGATGGATCACTAACCAACCTATTCTAAGCAGTTTAGGATGACAGGTAAAGTAACATCAGCAGGTTACAAAAACAGGCTATGCATCAGAATAGGAGCAATCAATTACAGTAGCAAAATCTAATGCAAGCATGGGGAAGAAAGGATAGGTGATATTGGAATGATCAAGGGGGGTTTGCTTGCCTGGAAGCTCTGCTGAAAAGGTCTGGTCGTCAGGGGCGTAGTCGTACTCGGCAGCAGCGTCGGTCTCGGGGTCTACCGGAGAGAAGAGGGGGGAAGAAACAATAAATAAAAGCAAACAATGCAACACAGATGCATGGCATGGCAATATGCTGTGCTAGGGGTGACCTAATGCAGCACTACACGTAAGAGACGGAGCGGGAAAGTATCTGAGGATATTTTCCCGGCCTTAGGCATCTGTCAGACAGATGAACCGGAGGGGAAGGTTCCATGTTTGCAGTGTTGTGGGCATGTGACAGCGACACGGAGGGCATATTCAGGTTCGTCTCGTTTTTCTGATCAACTTTCATGTAGAAAACTTTTTCATCCGAGCTACGGTTTATTTTCTATGTATTTTCAAAGTTTTAAACAATTTCTAGAATTAATTTAAAAATTAAATTCTAATTTAAACAGTGAAAATACTTTTTATACCCAGCAGTGAGCTAGCCACTGTGGCTGACAGGTGGGCCACTGCCTAGTCAGCAGTCAACTCTGTTGACTGTTGACCTGGTCAACCTGACAGGTGGGGTCCAGGTGTCATAGACACATGTGTTAAACAGACCAATTAAATTAGTTTAAACAGTGGTGGGGCCCCTGTGTCAGTGACTGCCATTTAACTAAAAGGCTTTTTTTAACAGTCGGGCCCCACAAGTCAGTGGCTAATTAGGCAGCTAATTAGATTAGCCCCTAATTTAAACCAGCCGGGCCCACGTGCCAGTGAGCCACGGCGGTTGTTTAAAACCGCGCGCGCACATAGACGCCGGCGGCGAGGCCCGACGCGGTGGTGGGTCACCGGAAAGGCTCTCCGGTGACCAAACGGGGCGGCGGTAACGGCAAAACACCTCTGCGTGAAGTGCCGCATCCAACCATGCATTCGGTGGGAGGAGGGGGTGTCTAAAACGACGACGACGAGCAAACCCGACGGTGGCCGGAGCTCGGCCTCGCGGCAACGGCGCCATGGGACGCGGGGGAAGAGGGGGGAGGTTGGGGAGGACCGGATGCTCACAGGGGAGCCGCAGGTGAGCTTGGGGAGGCCGGGGCGCGTCGGAGGCGGCGGATCGAGCGGCGGCGACCGGCGGATGCAGCGCAGGGAGGCGACGCGGGCGGCGAAATGGGGGCCCCTCGCTCCATTCCAGCGAGCGCAGGCGACGAGGACGAGGACGCTGCTCCTCCTGGGCATGTCGGTTCGGCGGGGGAGAGCCGGTGGCCATGTGAACGACGGTAGGGCGGCGACGGTGGTTTCGGGCGGCGGCGGAACAGAGAGGTTAAGCGGGCGAGGGAGTGACTGGGGGGCTAGGGTTCGACGAGGGAGAAGGAGGGAGCAGGGGCTGCTCTTATCCACCGCGAGGCCAGCGGGCACGCGTCGGCAGTCGCGAGGGGGGGGGGGCATGGCGTGCGCGCTGAGCAGGCGACATCGAGCTGAGGGGGGAGCAGGAGGTTAGGGAAAAGGCTCTGGTGGGCTGGGCTCCAGCTACAGTGGTGAGCAGGCCAAGTGCATAGGGGTATTTTCCCTTTTTCTTTTCTGTCAAAAGGAATTAACCACTGTTGGCATTTATTTTGGCACCAAACAAATTTTGTTACAACTGAGACTTGGCACATAAATATCTGGCAATATATTGGGCCTGCACAAAAAGTTTCAGGGCAATTGGAAAAGGTTAAGCATTTTTAGAAATTGAAAAGGCCAGATTAAATGCTGCTGGACCACTCAAATTATTTCCAGGGGCATTTTTGGAATCCAAAAGAGGTAGGTTTCAACATGACAAATACCTAGAGATTATTTGCCAAATTATGAACTATTTTGATGGCATGTTTGAGGAAGCAAATATTTGACTGGCATTTCGAATGGAATTTGAATTTGGGTTTTGGACAAGTGGCATATTTGGATTAGATAAGCATGATGACATGGCATCATTAGTATGAGGTCACTGTAGCTTGACATTGGGGGTGTTACATCTATGTCAGTACGTAGCTTATTTTGTGTTGCATGGTGTAGTATGGATTTAAGGTGTGATATTTGAGGTTTGATGAGAGGTGACCAGACCGCGTCCGCAGATGTGCCCGAACGTGTCCGCGAACATACGAAGGGCCATTGTCGAGGAGCCCGATTGAAGATGCTCTAAGGTTCCTTGAACTAATGTTTTGCGGAATCATTTATACTTTTTGACAGACTGTGAATTTTTCTATAGAATAAAATAATGTTATTCATAAAAAAGGAACATTTTTTGAAAAAAAAAAATTGAACCATGCTACACGAGGGTCTTTAGAGTAATAACAAACCGCAAAGTAAGCTTAGCTTAGATGATTGGGTGATTTAGTCGCATATTTTTCTGAATTTATTTCAGTTTTTTTAGGGTTTTTCTATTAGCGGTATGGCACATCATCATAGAGATAAAAGCAACTCCAACGCGCAGACACAAACTGTCTGTACGTGTCCGTTTGGATCAAAATGGACACAAATGGTAGCCCAACGCGCCGACGCAAACAGATCAGCTTTTTGTCCGCTTGTGATTCATTTCAGACCCAAATTTCGGCCGGGTTTGCGTCGACGCGGACACGCAGCGGACGCACGCGACGCCCACCGTTGTCCTCCCCCTGGCCTTCCAGTCGGTGGCACATTGTCCATTTCCCCCTTCCTCCCATCGACAGCCACCACAACCGGCCGCCCCCCTCGCCGCCGCCGCCAAGTTCCGGTGCCCAGGCCGCCCACCCGCACCCCCATACCTCCCCCAACATCATGCCACCCCGACGGCCCCATACTCCGTCGTTGGTGGGCTGTTTGCGTCGCCGTCGCGGCACCCCAACGTCGACGCCACCCCCTCGCCTCCGCCGCCAGCAGCACCGCCAAGCGCGGCTACCTCGGTCGCTGGTCGCCGTCACATTCGCCTCCGCGCCGACAAGCCTGCTGCCTGGTCTGAGAGAGGCGCGAGGCTCTTCACCGGTCGGCTTCTTCCACCACGCCCGCAAAGTGTTTGACGGTTCGCCCGCAAGGTAAAAATGGACTCCGGCGACGAGTACTTTTTCAACAATTTCATTTGCGATTCGGATGATTCGTCATCCGACGATGAGGAGATGGTGGTTGCTGCTTTGATCGTCCATGACCACATTAGTAGGCAGCGGCCGATGTTTAGGGGCTCGATCCGAGGGCATAATCCGGCGTTGAATCGCAGTAAAGAGAGCGGCCATTGCCTACTCTGGCAGGACTACTTCTAGTCCTCTAACCCGCTCTTCAAACACAACCAATTCCGGCGCCGCTTCCGGATGGCTAGACATGTGTTCAACCGTATGCGGAAGGGGCGACAACGTTTGCATAGTTCACTGAATTTCATCATCAAATGTGTGATTGGGAAACACACATTCAACTACAAGATGATTTGGTTGAGCATATGTGGGCTCACCTTGGCAACCAATAGATGTATCGGCTATTTTTTTGTTTCAAATGTATTTGTGACAACTTAAATTTTATTTGGCCTGTAAACCTTGAGATATTTATTTGGTTGTGAAACTATGATGTATTTGTATTTGTTTGAATTATGTGAACTTGGGTCAACTTTTTTGATATGCCGCAAAAAGAGAAAAAAAAATGGCCGCCGCGTGAACGAAAATGCTTCCGACCGCTGGGGCACTGCCAACCCACACACAAAAGGGGGTGTACATGCCGACCCAAACGGACAAAACGTTGGAGTTACTCTAATGAATGACTTCGCCTGTATTTGTACTGTGTTTTTCATTTTTCAAAACGGAGGGAAAGGATTTGTCGCTTATACTGGGTTTCGGTTTCACAGATAGTACCATGTTTTTTTTAAAGTAATCACAGACCATGAAACCAGTCCAGCAAGCAACATCCGAGCTACTCGTTCCAAAACAATTCTTGAGCGGGCATTTTCGTCAGCTGGAGTAGTAGCAATGATGGCACGGATTTGTTTGGGACCAATGAGCTTTAAAAAATTCTTTCTTTTGCCACTATCCCTTTCTTTCCTTCGGGGCCTTCGGTTATTATTATTTCCTTTTGGACCTGCCGGCCCAGGTCTCGAGCCTCGCTCCTCTGGTCACAGTCACTGTTCAAAAGACTGTAAAAAGCGGGCTTGGTGACTGGCGATGGTAAAAAAACAGCACAGGATTCTCTGCCCTGCAGCTCAAACGGTGACAGGGTCGCGCTGTGTTTCAAATGCAACGTCCAATCCAAGGTAACTGGCCCAATAAGAAAAAGATCGCTCTGGCATGCATGGGTTTATTTTTCTTCTTCTCTCGAACGCGTGACTCTTCTATCCACATGAACAGACGAGGGTGCAAATGCCACTGAAAACAATGGCGCATACGTACAAGCAAGAACGAACGCTCGGTTAGGAGTTAATGTAGGACACAGTAAGTAGACCATTTGCCATCCTAACCAAGTTTAAGGTTTATTGTAAACATAAGTGGTCAACACATGGATGATCGAAATTATAGTGGTCCACGCTGTCATTTCACAGATTTTTTGGTGGGGTTTGCCAAAAAAATTTCTTTCGAAAAGCGGCTTGTCATTTCATATGGCCATGGTGTCAAATCGTGAACTGGTATCCCCAGCAAAGCCGCATCAGCTCCATGTTTTATTTTGCCGGGGACAGCACGCTTTTAATGTAAGCCAGGCTAAGACAAGTTTCCTCGAAAAGCTAGAGCAGCCGAAAAGAACGTGTGATATTGGAGCAGTAATAGCTCTGTTTAAAATGGCACGATGCTATGAATGCAAGTCGCCAAATACTAAACCACGATTATTTATTACTGTACTAACTAAGTCGTGAAGACTCCGATTTTAATGATTTGCCTGCCAATCGTCACCACAATCTCAGTCTACGGCAGTGGTAGTGGTACTAGTAGCACTGTAGCATTACGACTCCAAACGTGACTCACACACCCGTACGCGCCACCGCCCAGCACTGTATAGAACATAACAAAACAGCCGTCAAAGTCCCAACGATTTCTCGCGGTCAATACCATACCTCCGCTGCTCCGCATGACTGACGGCTAGTCTCAGGTCTCGGCTCAGTGCAATAATTTTGGCCTCTACGTACGATACAGTCCACACAAATAAGCCCATGCATTGCATCGCCATTGCCAAGCAAAATACGTACGAGCAGATAAAACCTAGAAACCTAGGGTGAAAAAAGAAGAAGGCGCAGACCAGAGAGAGAGCTTGAAGCAGACTGAAAACGACGGGGGGAGAGGGAGGAGGAGGGAGAGGGGAGGGGTACCCTTTTTAACCTTTTTTATGGGGCACGCATCCAGGGAAGATAGCAGTAGAGAGAGAGAGAGAAGAGACGGACGAGGCCACACCACCACCCAGCGAGGACGGAGAGAGGAGAGAGAGAGAGCAGCAGAGGGAGGAGAGAGAGGAGAGCAGAGCAGAGCAGCGGGGCACAAGGCAGGAAGGCAAGGGCACGCACTGCTCCTCTCTCTGCCTGCCCCCACCTCCCCCTGTTGTATACTCTCTCTCGCACGCCAGGGCCAGGCCAAGGTGGGAAGGAGGGAGGGAGGGAGAGCCACATCCAAACGCACCAGCAAAGGAAAAATCCCCCGCGCGCGGCGTCCCAGATCTCGCCGGGCTGCCTGTTATGCGGTGGGATTAGGTAGATGAGGGCGGCGCTGTTCGGTGCCGAGCGGAGCGGGGGAGTGGGCCTCGCCGGCGGCGGCGGGAAGGATCTGTGCTACTGGCCGCCGGGGAAGCTGCTGGTGGAGCCCCGGTCGGTGCTCGACTGCTCGCGGAGGCTCAGCAGCCCGCCTAACTCCGCATCGACGCTGTCGTCGTCCCTCGGCGGCGGCGCGGCTGACTCCACCGGCGTGGCGGCGGTTTCGGAGAGCAGCGCCGGCGACGCCGAGGCCACCAAATGGGCGGACCACGGCGGCGGCGGTGGTGGTGGGGGGTGTGAGCTGCCGCCCATACCCGGGGCGCTGGATGGTGGCGAGGGCTGGGATGCCATGCTCGGCAACGCCGCGGCGGCTGCGGCGGCCGGGCAGGACCAGACCTTCTTGAACTGGATCATGGGGGCGGCCGGCGACCTGGAGCTGCCCGTCCCGCCGCTCCCAATGCATCAGCAGCCGCTCGTCGACAATGCGGGCTTCGGATTCTCGGCCGTCGACCCGCTCGGCTTCTCGCTCGACCACCACCTCGGCGGCGCCTCCTCTGACCTGTCGTCCTCCGGCGCCATGTCGCACACGACCACCGGCGGAGGTGGCGGTGGCGGCAGCAAAGCCTCCTCGGCCTTCGGCCTCTTCTCACCGGAGGCTGCCTCTCTCCAGCCCCCGCCGCCTCCGATGCTGTTCCACGAAGGTATCGACACAAAGCCCCCTCTCCTCGGACCGCAGTCGCATGGCCTCTTCAACCAGTACCAGCACCAGCACCAGCACCAACCGCCGCCTGCCGCCGCAACCTTCTTCATGCCCCTCTCGTCCTTCTCCGATCACAACCAGCGCTCACAACTTCACCAGCCACCGCCCAAACGCCACCACTCCGCTCCAGATGACCTCTACCTCACCCGAAACCACCTAAGCCCGTCGGCGGCGGCGGCCTTTCCCCTGCTACATGGCTCACTTCCGTTCCAGCTCCAGCCTTCGCCGCCACCGCTTCGCGGGGCGATGAAGATGACGGCTGCCGAGGCAGCGCAGCAGCAACTGCTGGACGAGCTGGCTGCGGCGGCAAAGGCAGCTGAGGCCGGTAATTCCACTGGCGCGCGTGAGATATTGGCGCGGCTCAATCACCAGCTTCCCCCCCTTGGGAAGCCCTTCCTACGGTCGGCCTCCTACCTAAGGGAGGCCCTCCTCCTCGCGCTCGCTGATGGACACCACGGCGCCTCCCGCATCACCTCACCGCTCGACGTCGCCCTCAAGTTGGCGGCCTACAAGTCCTTCTCCGACCTCTCGCCCATGCTGCAGTTCGCTAACTTCACGGCCACGCAGGCGCTTCTCGACGAAATCGCCTGCAGCGCCGCTTCCTGCATCCATGTCATTGACTTCGATCTTGGTGTAGGCGGGCAGTGGGCTTCCTTCTTGCAGGAGCTTGCTCATCGCCGTGGCACTGGCGGCGTGGCTTTGCCGTTGCTGAAGCTGACGGCCTTCGTTTCAGATGCTTCTCACCATCCACTGGAGCTTCATCTTACTCAGGATAACCTCACGCAGTTTGCTGCTGATCTTGGAATTCCTTTCGAGTTTAATGCCGTCAGGCTTGATGCTTTCAGTCCGGCGGAGCTCATTTCTCCTGGTGGCGACGAAATTGTAGCTGTTAGCCTCCCTGTTGGTTGCTCTGCTCGTGCACCACCGCTGGCTGTAATCCTTCGGTTGGTGAAACAGCTTGGTCCTAAGATTGTGGTCGCCATGGACTATGGAGCTGATCGTGCTGACCTCCCGTTCTCACAGCACTTCCTGCATTGCTTTCAATCCTGCATGTTCCTCCTTGACTCGCTTGATGCTGCTGGAATTGATGCCGACTCTGCCTGTAAGATTGAGAAGTTTCTGATCCAACCAAGAGTTGAAGACGCGGTACTTGGGCGGCGCAAGACCGACAAAGCAATGTCATGGCGGAATGTGTTTGCTGCTGCTGGCTTCACGCCTGTGCCGCTCAGCAATCTTGCCGAGGCACAGGCCGACTGCCTCTTGAAGCGGGTGCAGGTCCGAGGGTTCCATGTGGAGAAGCGCGGGGTTGCACTCACTCTCTATTGGCAGCGTGGCGAGCTTGTCTCAGTATCAGCTTGGCGGTGCTGATCATCGGTCCCCGCCGCCACCGTTTGCAGGCATCTTCAACTCCAGTAATGTTCATTTTGTCTTGCAATTAAAATGTTGCGAAGGAAACTACTATCTTGGTTGTTGGACACCCCGTATTTCTTTTCATCGCAACTTATTTAGCTAGGACTAGTGGATTTAGCAACATTTGTGTCAGTAACTCTATAGTGTAATGATGTTGCTCTAGGTTCTTACCACGATGTTCACACTCTGCTCATTTAGCATTTATCATGTCATTTCAAGGATTGCTTTGTGAGTCGAGAGGATAATTTAACCATTGGAACTGTTCTATGGTACAGCATTGATATTTTCTCATGTTGCTTTTGTTATTCCTAGTGTACCTTAATTGTGCACTTTTGTTGTTATTTTGAACTGTGTGGATGCTTCTAGGTATGTTTCTGTTCATCTTAGCAATGTTAACAATAGTCATAGTGCATTTTGACTAGATGTTTAGAATATAGTATGAAATAAAGCTTATGGAGCAGATCTTGCCATAGGGCAGTTTGCCTAGATGTTTAGAAACAACAGACAAGGGGACTAGGTGTCCCATTGATGTCCATCTGATCTGATAAATTCGCATTAGTACATTTTCTTTGTGATGACTTGTACTTGCTTTAGAATATGGTACGCAGGGGCACCACAGACATGTATTTTTATCTCAATAACAATGGATCACCACCCCTGATTATTTATATCTTCAAATTGAACTTCTCACAGTATTTAGCGTGTTCATAGCTACGTGAATACCTTAAACTGAACTTCTGACAAATTCTCATCATGTGGCATGGTTCCAAGCAAGGCTTGGTTTCCGAGTAGCGTAGCTACTGAGAGAAGGAAGAAGAACGTGAAGTATCTCTAGGAATAGACAGTGGCGCTCGATTTGCTAGTGTGCCGGACAGAGAGCGGAAATTCACTTTGGCTCTAGGAGCATATGCTCCTGCAATCGGAAAAACATTTTAAAATGTCAAAAAATTCCGAACAAAAATTTGACACGTACAACTCGATATTCTATGTGCGCACGCCAAGTTTTGTGGAAAACCGGCATTTTCTGTGGCTTGTGCAAAAAAGACAAAGAAATGCCTCGTGAAAAGCCTTTTTTACCATTGAATTTTGTTTTTTCACACGCGAAACAAAAATTGTCAAATTTTCACGAAACAACTTTGTGAGTGCGTAGAATGTCGAGATGTACGCGCGAAACATTTTGTCGGAATTTTGTGACATTTCAAAATACGTTTGAAACACATTTTAAAAAACAGAAGCATATGCTCCTAGGAACCAAAACGCCTCTCTCGGACAGAGAGTGCAAACAAGGCGATGGGCGAAATTTGGCGCTTCACTGGCCATTCTGTTATGTTTCCACAATAGACTTGCGCCAGTGGAACATGGCAAGCACAAAACAACACACGCCCATCGTAATTTCCCCGAGAACGTGCCGCGATGAGGTACGCGTGCTGTGTGCTGGCGCCTTGGTATGTTGGTGTTTTATTTCAAGGAGTATAGGCCTGGTTTTGAACTGAAAAAAAATGTGAGGAGACGGCCGGCCTAGTTTTGTTATTAGTATCTCGTCGGCGTGGTGCCCTGATGATGGCGTTCGTATTTTACTTGCCCAACTGGCCATGCCGATGTGTGACGTATGTTGCTGTCTACACAAGCCATCTATCCATCTATCTGCTTGCAAAATCTTAAAGGTCTCTTGAGACCAGAACACACCTAAAAAGGTTAGGTTTAGGTCCTGTCTCCAACATTGGATTCTCTGTTTTTGCTTAGGTTTACGCGGAAACTGATCTGTTCTGCTCAAAACTCAGATCGAATTTCATGTGGCTTCTGATTTCCGTTTACCTTTGCCCACAGCTGCTGCAGTACTGCGTGCGGTCAGTGCGAGCTTGCTTGTCACTCACAGCAGAGACAACTCTGCTACTACTATGTTTTTTTTTATCAATCCTCAATCCTCATCTACCGCTTGCATAATGCATGCCCTACCAGCGCCATCATGTGATGTGTCCTACTACCTCGGATTTTTATTTAAAAATGGGAGGGGTTATTTTTATCTGCGATTTTTAAAATGAAATACTACTCTACAAAAGTCTGAGAGACCCGGACAAGGGCACTGGCTGGCCCTGTAGACTGTAGTAGTTTATATCTAGGGCTTATTTCATCTTGATCTCCCTCCCACGCCTCTGCCCCCGTGCTGGCTTCCAGCCACTTAAAAATCCTCATCCTCTGAACTGCTTGTACTAGTTTGTTGTTCTTGTTGAGGAGCGGCTCCTTCTTTTTCGCCGGAAGGCGGGAACGAACAAATCAATCTGGGATTTGAAAGCCGGAGAACCCCACGTTACAGGTGTGTGACAGCGGAGTGGAGTCGGTTTTCCCCTTTCCCTCGCGAGTAGCCGATGATCTTGCGCATCAAGGCATTTTGTATATTTTTAGCAAACATCAAGTACAACACGTGGATGTGCACACACACTTGGAGCATCTTTTAGAACGGAGGCGCTTGCCCGGCCTTAAACTGAGGCCCTTACAGATCCACAGGTTCAAATATGAAACGACAGAAGTACCGAGAAGGAAAATAAAGGGGATACATGCCATAGGCAAACAAGGCGACGCAGCGCCGAAGAGCTAAAAACGACAAAACACCACACATAGCTGTCGGAGCTATCGAGGTAGCAAAGGGCGGCTCACAGCCGGTGATCTCCCTATGTCGAGCGCCGTAGCTCAGCGCACCGTGCACGCACCCTTGAGACGAGCGCCTCCACGTCTCCTCTGTCCTGGGTTCTTGCTAGGAGCTTCCACAGCTGCAAGAAAGACACGATTTTATACAGTAGGTCAGCCGGGTGTCTAATGATTTGCCCCTCTATCAGCGCTTTATTCCTAGTAGTCCACAACGCCCATGCGATGGCCCCGAAACCAAGCCAGGCCATTCGTCTGTCTCTCCCTCTAGTTGAAGCTATCAATCGGTAAAGGCCGGAAAAGCCACTTGGATTCCAAGTGGAACCCGTTGTCTCCCTAATGGCGCTCCACACGAATCGAGCCATGATGCACCTAAATAGGACGTGGTCTCGGTCCTCGTTAGCGCCGCACCAGATGCATTTGCCATCACCCGGGCCGTGTCTTTTCTGCACCTGGTCACCGCTCGTGATTCTATTGCGGGCAACCTGCCACAAGAATTTTTTTATTTTGGCCGGTACCCGTGCCTTCCATATGCCCGATAAGTCGCACAGAGTTGCAGTTTTGAATATCTCTTTGTATAGCGAACCCGTGGAAAATTGTCCAGATGGTTCTAGGCGCCAGCTGGCCACATCTTGGCCCGGGCTTAGCCGGTACCCCTGCAGTTTATTCCGCAAGTCTTCCCATTGACCTGCTTCAACCTCCCCAAGAGGTCGTCGGAATCTAGGTGCCCATCTCTCTTGCTGCCATACCTCAGACACCCTAACGCTTTGGTTTTCGGCAATGGCAAATAAAGTGGGAAATTCGTCCTGAAGTCTACTGCCCTCGCACCAAATATCCGTCCAGAAGCATGTGGCCTTCCCATTATGGACCTCAAATTTAGTCCCAAGCCGAAGGAGGGGCTAGACCTTTTTAACTGCCCTCGCAAATTGTGATAGCTTTACATTCCTTCTAAAGTCTACGCCTCCCTGGACAAGGTATTTCCTCCTAAAGATCTCTAGCCAAAGGCCCCCTTGCCCTGTTAGGATCTTCCAGGCCCATTTAGTCATAAGACACCAGTTCATAACCTTGGTATTAATGAGCCCTAGTCCGCCCACTTCCTTTGTTTCACAAACCTTGTCCCAGCTCACCATATGGTATTTCTGCTTCCCGTTCTCCTTCGCCCAGAAGAAACGGGACCACACCTTGTTCAACTTATCATGCGTACCATCATGCAGGAGATAGAAGCCCATGACAAACATTGGGATATTCGTGAGACAGTCATTAGTAAGCACGAGTCTGCCACCGGATGCTAGCAATTTTCCTTGCCACGGCTCTACCCTAGCCGCCGTCTTGTCCACCACCGCCTGGAAATCCCCCATGGATAGAGCCCTTGAAGATATAGGCATTCCCAAATACTTCATTGGGATGGATCCCAATTCGCAGTTCATCATGTGCGCCGCGCGTAATTGTGATTCCAGGTCACCACCCGTGACAAAGGCCTCATTTTTATCAAAATTTATCTTAAGGCCCGACATCTCTTCGAAGCACATTAAGAGGAATTTTAGGTTCATTATTTCACGCTCCGAGTTTTTGATAAAAATGAGGGTGTCATCCGCATATTGGAGATGAGATAACCCGCCTGGTATAACACCGGCAGCAACCCTAGATAAATGACCCGCCTCCTTAGCCTGATCCAGTATAGCGGCCAAGGCATCCACCAGGATATTAAAAAGCAACGGCGAGATCGGGTCTCCTTGTCGCACCCCCTTTTATTTCTAAAGTATGGTCCCACCTCTCCGTTAATGTTCACCGCCGTTTGTCCGCCCCTCACCAACTGTCTCATCCAACTTACCCATAGTGGATCGAAGCCTTTTGCTTTGAGTACCTCCTCAAGAAACTCCCATCGCACCCGGTCATATGCCTTCTCAAAATCAATTTTGAGAATGAACACCTCTTCTTTGGACGCCTCAATCTCATGCAACACCTCGTGAAGGACTGCCACCCCATCCAGGATACTTCGCCCGCGAATGAAGGTTGTTTGGTTCTCATCAATTATCTTATTAGCCACTGGGGACAAACGGGTCGCAAAACCTTTGACCATAAGCCGGAAGCTCACGTTAATGAGCGTTATTGGGCGATATTGGCGAATGTTGTCCGCACCCTGGACCTTTGGCAGAAGTGCCAGCACCCCATAATTGAGCCGTTTAATGTCGATCCTTCCTAGCGTGAACTCATGTACCAGATTGCAGAACTGGGGCCCCATGACATTCCAGAATTTCTTATAGAATGCTACTGGGAACCCGTCCGGTCCCGGCGCCGTGTTGACCCGCATTTCCCTAAGGTTGTTAGTTATCTCCTGATATGAGAACGGGAGTGTGAGCTCCTGATTATCTGCCGCAGAGACCCTCTTTGCCTGGTCCCACATATTTGGCCCCAAGGATACCGCCCCACCCGCGGTGGATCCTAAAAGTTGCCTATAGAAACCATCGATGTGGGCTCGTAACTCCCCTTCCTCGGAAAAAATACGGTCCCCTTCCCGCAAGACCCTGATTGTACATCGCCGCCTACGACCGTTCGCAACAGCATGGAAGAATTCCGTACTCGCGTCCCCTTTGAGTACCCATTTCTGTTGCCCTCTCTGCTTCCAATACAATTCTTCGCATGTCAGAATAAACACCATTTCATCCTCCGCCTCATATCGCCTAGCCCACCCCTCAGTTGATAAGGTATTATTATCAGCTTGAGCATCGAGAAGCTTTACCTCGTCCATTAATGACGCTTTGCGATCCCTCAACTGACTCCCCATGTTTGCCCCCCATCTTCTAAGGTGATGCCTCAAGCGGCAAATACAATGTTGCCATTCGTCAAGGATATCAAACAGCGGGCCATACCGGTGAGGTCTACGTGCCCTTGCCTCCCCCCAAATGCGTGTCACCCTCTCAATGAACCCAGGTTGAAGGATCCATTGCTTTTCGAAGAAAAACCGTTTCGGAATACGCCGAAGCGACTCCCCTGACTGTAGGATGAGGGGGCAATGGTCTGACCCCAGTCTCGTTTCGGCTAAGAGGGAGCATGCTGGGAATTTCATCTCCCATTCCGTGGACACAAAAACTCGGTCCAGCACACTTCGAATTGGATTTTCCTAGTTGTTAGACCACGTGAAACGTGCCCCCACCCTCTGTAACTCAATAAGCGCCAAATCCGCCACCCACTCATTGAACATGTCTACTAGGTTCTGATCATTAATTACTTGATTGCTTTTGTCCTCCCTAGATCAAATCAGGTTAAAATCGCCCGCGATGACTATTGGATTCCGGGAGTGCACCACTTTGTCAAAAATTTCCCTCAAGAATTCCGGAGACCTCGAATGGTCAGCCGGCCCGTAAACCACTAGTAATTCCCACTTGAAATTGTTATTGCGTTGAGTCATCTCCACCCCTAGGAAAAAATCCCCTCTACAGAAAGAAACCACCTCGAACGTCTCTTTGTTCACCCCTAGAAGAATGCCTCCCGACCGTCCCGAGGCTGGCACCCATTCCCACTGAAACATCATGGACCCCCCCAATGAGTCCAACTCCGCCTGAGAGAAGGACGCACGGATCATTTCCTGTAGGCCAACAAAATCGAGATGTTGCTCTCTGATGTACTCAATTAGCTGCCTCCTCCGATCCATTTGTCCAAACTCTCGTATGTTCCACATAATGCCCCTCATTGCATCACCGAGGGGGATCGGGCCCTCGCCCCCTCACCCATGTCAGCCTCCCTACTGGAGGTTGTCGTATCGCGGCCACGGCCGCGTCCCCGGCCTCGGCCCCTCCCTCTCCCTCGGCCCGGACCCGCACGGACGGCTGGTGCTGTCGTCTCCCTGACAGCACCATCCGCGGTCTGTGCCCGGGCTTCGGCCTGCTCCATTCTAGCGATATCCCGGCGTGCATTCGCCTCTGCAATAGCAGCCTGGGCCTCCTCCTATGCCCGAAAACACTCCAACACTTCAAGTGGGGATCGTTCTTCCGATCCCAGGACCACATTGCTTGTTGGAAATATGCCCTAGAGGCAATAATAAATTAGTTATTATTATATTTCCTTGTTCATGATAATCGTTTATTATCCATGCTATAATTGTATTGATTGGAAACTCAAATACATGTGTGGGTACATAGACAACACTGTGTCCCTAGTAAGCCTCTAGTTGACTAGCTCGTTGATCAAAAGATGGTGAAGATTTCCTAGCCATGGACATGAGATGTCATTTGATAACGGGATCACATCATTAGGAGAATAATGTGATGGACAAGACCCAAACTACGAACGTAGCATATGATCGTGTCAGTTTATTGCTATTGTTTTCTGCATGTCAAAGTATCTGTTCCTATGACCATGAGATCATGCAACTCCCTGACATCGGAGGAGTACCTTGTGTGTATCAAACGTCGCAACGTAACTGGGTGACTATAAAGGTGCTCTACAGGTATCTCCGAGGGTGTCTGTTGGGTTGGCATGGATCAAGACTGGGATTTGTTACTCCGTGTGACGAAGAGATATCTCAGGGCCCACTCGGTAATACAACATCACAATGAGCCTTGCAAGCAATGTGACTAAAGTGTTAGCCACGAGATCTTGTATTACGGAACGAGTAAAGAGACTTGCCAGTAACGAGATTGAACTAGGTATAGAGATGCCGACGATCGAATCTCGAGCAAGTAACATACCGAAGAACAAAGGGAACAGCATACGGGATTAACTGAATCCTTGACATAGAGGTTCGACCGATAAAGATCTTCGTAGAATATGTAGGAGCCAATATGGGCATCCAGGTCCCGCTATTGGTTATTGATCGTAGAGGTGTCTCGGTCATGTCTACATAGTTCTCGAACCCGCAGGGTCTACACACTTAACGTTTGGTGACGATTAGTATAGTTGAGTTATTGTGTTGATGACCGAAGGTTGTTCGGAGTCCCGGATAAGATCCCAGACATGACGAGGGTCTCCGGAAGAGTCCGGAGGTAAAGATTAATATATGTGATAATAGTGTTTTGATCTCCGGAAGGGTTCCGGAATTCACCGGAAGAGGTTCCGGATGTTTACCGAAGTGTTCGGGTGCAGCAACACTTTATATAGGCCAAAGGGGTAAAGCCCACGAGGTATTGGAAAGTGCAAAAGGAAGTTTTGCTGCTGCCTTAAGCGGTACTACCGTTGGTAAGGCAGTACTACCGCTCAAGCGGTACTACCGCTCGTGAGCGGTACTACCGCTTGTGCGCGATACTGCTGGAATCCGAGTTGGACTCTTTCCCTGCGGGCCAAACCGACCTTGTGCGGGCAAAACCGACCTGGAGGAGGCTTTTACTCCAAGTTTAGACCCCAAGGCTCAACATATAAATAGAGGGGAAGGGCTAGCACATGGGACACATTAAGATTTCCCAAGCCGTGTGCCGGCAACCCTAACCCTCTAGTTCCTCCCGTCATAATCTCCGTAGTGCTTGGCGAAGCCCTGCAGAGATTGTTCCTCACCACCATCACCACGCCGTCGTGCTGCCGGAACTCATCTACTACTTCATCATCGCTCGCTGGATCGAGGAGGTGAAGGCGTCATCAAGCCGTACGTGTGTTGAACGCGGAGGTGCCGTCCGTTCGGCGCTAGTTCGTGATCGGATCGAGGGACGACTTGCGATTTGGATCGCGGAGACGTTCGACTACATCAACCGCGTTTCTTAACGCTTCCGCTTAGCGATCTACAAGGGTATGTAGATTCACTCTCCCTCTCGTAGATGCTCATCACCATGGATAGATCTTGTGTGTGCGTAGGAAATTTTTTGTTTCCCATGCAACGTTCCCCAACAGTGGCATCTGAGCTAGGTCTATGTGTAGATGAGATCTCGAGTAGAACACAAACGAGTTGTGGGCGTGGGTGTATACATATTGCTTGCCGTTACTAGTTGATACTTGATTCGGTGGTATTGTGAGATGAAGCGGCCCGGACCAACATTACTCGTACGCTTACGAGAGACCGGTTCCTTCAACTGACATGTAACTTCGTTGCATAAAGATGGCTAGCGGGTGTCTGTCTCTCTCACTTTAGTTGAATCGATTTCAATGAAGAGGGTTCTTTTAGAAGATCAAAAAGCAATCACTACACCACGTTGTGGTTTTGCGTAGGTAAGAACGGTTCTTGCAAACCCGTAGCAGCCACGTAAAACTTGCAACAACAATTAGAGGACGTCTAACTTGTTTTTGCAGGGTATGTTGTGATGTGATATGGCCAATTACATGATGTGATATATGTGATGTATGAGATGATCATGTGTTGTATAGAATATCACGACTTGCATGTCGATGAGTACGGCAACTGGCAGGAGCCATAGAGTTGTCTTTAATTATTTTCGCCGTTTTTGCTTTACTTTATCGCTATGAGTTAGCTATAGTCATCGAAGCAACAGTCGGCGCGACAACCTCATGGCGACACGTTGATGGAGATCAAGATGATGGATATCATGGTGTCATGCCGGTGACGATGGAGATCATGCCGGTGCTTTGGAGATGGAGATCAAAAGCACAAGTTCATGGCCATATCATGTCACTTATGATTTGCATGTGATGTTAATCCTTTTATGCATCTTATTTTGCTTAGGACGACGGTAGCATTATAAGGTGATCCCTCACTTAAATTTCAAGATAAAATTGTGTTCTCCCCGAGTGTGCACCGTTGCGAAAGTTCGTCGTTTCGAGACACCACGTGATGATCGGGTGTGATAGACTCTACGTTCACATACAACGGGTGCAAGCCAGTGTTGCACGTGCGGAACACTCGGGTTAAACTTGACGAGCCTAGCATGTACAGACATGGCCTCGGAACACAAGAGACTGAAAGGTCGAACATGAGTCATATAGTAGATATGATCAACATGAAGATGTTCACCATTGAAACCACCTCAACTCACGTGATGATCGGACTTGAGTTGGTGGATTTGGATCATGTTACACTCGAATGACCGGAGGGATGTCAATTTGAGTAGGAGTTTTTAAGTAATATGATTAACTAAACTCATTATCTTGAACAATAGTCTAAGTTGTCTTTGCTATATTTATGTTGTAGATCATGGCTCGCGCAGTAGCACCCCTGAATTTTAATGCGTTCCTAGAGAAAGCTAAGTTGAAAGATGATGGAAGTAACTTTGTGGACTGGGCCCGTAATCTAAGGATTATCCTTACGGCTACCCAGAAGGCTTATGTCCTTGATGCACCGCTTAGTGATCCATCCGCTCCAGTTGAGTCTCTAGACGTTGTGAACGCCTGGCAGGCTCGTTCTGAAGATTACTCAATAGTTCAATGTGCAATATTGTATGGCTTAGAACCGGGACTTCAAAGACGTTTTGAACGTCATGGAGCATATGAGATGTTCCAGGAGTTGAAGTTTATCTTTCAGAAGAATGACCGGATCGAGAGATATGAGATCTCCGATAAGTTCTATGCTTGCAAGATGGAGGAGAACGGGTCTATCAGTGATCACGTACTCAGAATGTCTGGGTACTCCACCCGTCTGGCTGAATTGGGGATGCCCCTTCCGCCAGAGGCTATCACTGACAGAGTTCTTCAATCATTGCCACCTAGCTACAAGAGCTTCGTGTTGAACTATAACATGCACGGGATGAACAAGTCAGTCGCCGAGCTGTTTGCAATGCTGAAAGCCGCTGAGTCTGAAATTCAGAAGGAGCATCAAGTGTTGATGGTCAATAAAACCACTAGTTTCAAGAAAAATGGCAAGGGTAAGAAGGGTAACTCCAAGAAGAGTGGCAAAGTAGTTGCTCCTCTCGTGAAGAAACCCAAGGCTGGACCCAAACCAGAAACTGTGTGCTTTCATTACAAGGGAACTGGACACTGGAAGCGGAACTACCCCAAGTATTTGGCTGACAAGAAGGCGGCCAACAACAAACAAGGTATATATGATATACATGTTATTGATGTGTACCTTACCAACTCTCGTTGTAGTGCCTGGGTATTTGATACCGGTGCGGTTGCTCATATTTGCAACTCAAAACAGGAACTGCGGAATAGACGGAGGCTGGCAAAGGACGAAGTGACGATGCGCGTGGGAAATGGTTCCAAGGTTGATGTGATCGCCGTCGGCACGCTCGCTCTTCGATTACCATCGGGATTAGTGATGAACCTGAATAATTGTTATTTAGTGCCTGCGTTAAGCATGAACATTATATCTGGATCTTGTTTATTGCGAGACGGTTACTCATTTAAATCAGGGAATAATGGTTGTTCTATTTATATGAGTAATATCTTTTATGGTCATGCACCCAATGTGAGGGGTTTATTCTTATTGAATCTCGATAGTAATGATACACATGTTCATAACATTGATGCCAAAAGATGTAGAATTGATAATGATAATACCACTTTCTTGTGGCACTGCCGTTTAGGTCATATTGGCGTAAAACGCATGAGGAAGCTCCATGCTGATGGACTTTTGGAGTCACTTGATTTTGAATCACTTGACACATGTGAGCCATGCCTCATGGGCAAGATGACTAAAACACCGTTCTTTGGAACAATGGAACGGGCAAGTGACTTATTGGAAATCATACATACTGATGTGTGCGGTCCGATGAGTATTGAGGCGCGCGGTGGTTATCGTTACTTTCTCACCTTCACTGATGACTTAAGTAGATATGGGTATATTTACTTAATGAAACACAAGTCTGAAACATTTGAAAAGTTCAAACAATTTCAGAGTGAAGTTGAGAATCATCGTAACAAGAAGATTAAATTCCTACGATCTGATCGAGGAGGAGAATATCTGAGTTATGAGTTTGGCAGGCACTTAAGACAGTGTGGAATTGTTTCACAATTGACACCGCCTGGAACACCACAGCGTAATGGTGTGTCCGAATGTCGTAATCGAACCTTATTGGATATGGTGCGATCTATGATGTCTCTTGCCGATTTGCCACTATCGTTTTGCGGTTATGCATTAGAGACAACTGCATTCACTTTAAATAGGGCACCATCGAAATCCGTTGAGACGACGCCATATGAACTTTGGTTTGGCAAGAAGCCAAAGCTGTCATTTCTTAAAGTTTGGGGATGTGATGCTTATGTCAAAAAGCTTCAGCCTGAAAAGCTGGAACCCAAAGCGGAGAAATGCGTCTTCATAGGATACCCAAAAGAGACAGTTGGGTATACCTTCTACCTCAGATCCGAAGGCAAAATGTTTGTCGCTAAAAACGGAACATTTCTTGAGAAAGAGTTTCTCTCGAAAGAATTGAGTGGGAGGAAGATAGAACTTGATGAGGTTGTTGAACCTTTACGTCAACCTGAAAGTAGCGCAGCGCAGAAAGATGTTTCTGTAGAGCCTACATCGGCTGAAGAGGAAGTTAATGATGATGATCATGAAGCTTTGGATCAAGTTGCTATCGAACCTCGTAGGTCGACAAGGACGCGTACTGCTCCTGAGTGGTACGGCAACCCTGTCTTAGAGGTCATGTTGTTGGACAACGATGAACCTACGAGCTATGGAGAAGCGATGATGGGCCCGAATTCCGAGAAATGGTTAGAGGCCATGAAATCCGAGATGGGATCCATGTATGAAAACAAAGTATGGACTTTGGAAGTATTACCTGAAGGGCGTAAGGCCATTCAGAACAAATGGATCTTTAAGAGGAAGACGGACGCGGACGGTAATGTCACCGTCTATAAAGCTCGACTTGTGGCAAAGGGTTTTTCACAAGTTCAAGGAGTTGACTACGATGAGACCTTCTCACCCGTAGCGATGCTTAAGTCCGTCAGAATCATGTTAGCAATAGCTGCCTTTTTCGATTATGAAATTTGGCAGATGGATGTCAAAACAGCGTTCCTTAACGGTTTCGTTAAGGAAGAGTTGTATATGATGCAACCAGAAGGTTTTGTCGATCCAGAGAATGCTGACAAAGTTTGCAAACTCCAGCGATCCATTTATGGACTGGTGCAAGCATCTCGGAGTTGGAATCTTCGCTTTGATGAGGTGATCAAAGCGTTCGAGTTTATACAAGTTTACGGAGAAGCTTGTATTTACAAGAAAGTGAGTGGGAGCTCTATAGCGTTTCTAATATTATATGTGGATGACATATTACTGATTGGAAACAATATAGAAATGTTGGAAAGCGTGAAGGGATATTTGAACAAAAGTTTTTCAATGAAGGACCTAGGAGAAGCTGCTTTCATATTAGGCATCAAGATCTATAGAGATAGATCGAGACGCTTAATAGGACTTTCACAAAGCACATACCTTGACAAAGTTTTGAAGAAGTTCAAAATGGATCAGTCCAAGAAGGGGTTCTTGCCTGTATTGCAAGGTGTGAAGTTGAGTAAGACTCAATGCCCAGTGACTGCAGAAGATAGAGAAAAGATGAGTGTCATCCCCTATGCTTCAGCCATAGGCTCTATCATGTATGCAATGCTGTGCACAAGACCCGATGTCAGCCTTGCCATAAGTATGGTCGAAAGGTTTCAAAGTGATCCAGGAATGGAACACTGGACGGCGGTCAAGAATATCCTGAAGTACCTGAAAAGGACTAAGGACATGTTTCTCGTTTATGGAGGTGATCAAGAGCTCGTCGTAAAGGGTTACGTTGATGCAAGCTTTGACACTGATCCGGATGACTCTAAGTCACAAACCGGATACGTATTTATTCTTAATGGGGGTGCGGTTAGCTAGTGCAGTTCCAAGCAAAGCGTGGTAGCTGATTCTACATGCGAAGCGGAGTACATCGCTGCCTCGGAGGCAGCGAAGGAAGGTGTCTGGATGAAGGAGTTCATGACAGATCTTGGAGTAGTGCCTAGTGCGCTTAACCCAATGACTCTGTTTTGTGATAATACTGGTGCCATTGCTCTAGCCAAGGAACCAAGATTTCACAAGAGGACCAGACACATAAAACGACGTTTCAATTCCATCCGCGATTACATCAAGGAGTACGTCATAAATATTTGCAAAGTACACACGGATCTGAATGTTCCAGATCCGATGACTAAACCTCTTCCAAGGGCTAAACATGAACAACACCAGAACTACATGGGTGTTCGATTCATTACAATGTAAATCACATAGTGATGTGAACTAGATTATTTACTCTAGTGCAAGTGGGAGACTGTTGGAAATATGCCCTAGAGGCAATAATAAATTAGTTATTATTATATTTCCTTGTTCATGATAATCGTTTATTATCCATGCTATAATTGTATTGATTGGAAACTCAAATACATGTGTGGGTACATAGACAACACTGTGTCCCTAGTAAGCCTCTAGTTGACTAGCTCGTTGATCAAAAGATGGTGAAGGTTTCCTAGCCATGGACATGAGATGTCATTTGATAACGGGATCACATCATTAGGAGAATAATGTGATGGACAAGACCCAAACTACGAACGTAGCATATGATCGTGTCAGTTTATTGCTATTGTTTTCTGCATGTCAAAGTATCTGTTCCTATGACCATGAGATCATGCAACTCCCTGACATCGGAGGAGTACGTTGTGTGTATCAAACGTCGCAACGTAACTGGGTGACTATAAAGGTGCTCTACAGGTATCTCTGAGGGTGTCTGTTGGGTTGGCATGGATCAAGACTGGGATTTGTTACTCCGTGTGACGAAGAGGTATCTCAGGACCCACTCGGTAATACAACATCACAATGAGCCTTGCAAGCAATGTGACTAAAGTGTTAGCCACGAGATCTTGTATTACGGAACGAGTAAAGAGAGTTGCCAGTAACGAGATTGAACTAGGTATAGAGATGCCGACGATCGAATCTCGAGCAAGTAACATACCGAAGAACAAAGGGAACAGCATACGGGATTAACTGAATCCTTGACATAGAGGTTCGACCGATAAAGATCTTCGTAGAATATGTAGGAGCCAATATGGGCATCCAGGTCCCGCTATTGGTTATTGATCGTAGAGGTGTCTCGGTCATGTCTACATAGTTCTCGAACCCGCAGGGTCTACACACTTAACGTTTGGTGACGATTAGTATAGTTGAGTTATTGTGTTGGTGACCGAAGGTTGTTCGGAGTCCCGGATAAGATCCCAGACATGACGAGGGTCTCCGGAAGAGTCCGGAGGTAAAGATTAATATATGTGATAATAGTGTTTTGATCTCCGGAAGGGTTCCGGAATTCACCGGAAGAGGTTCCGGATGTTTACCGAAGTGTTCGGGTGCAGCAACACTTTATATAGGCCAAAGGGGTAAAGCCCACGAGGTATTGGAAAGTGAAAAAGGAAGTTTTGCTGCTGCCTTAAGCGGTACTACCGTTGGTAAGGCAGTACTACCGCTCAAGCGGTACTACCGCTCGTGAGCGGTACTACCGCTTGTGCGCGATACTGCTGGAATCCGAGTTGGACTCTTTCCCTGCGGGCCAAACCGACCTTGTGCGGGCAAAACCGACCTGGAGGAGGCTTTTACTCCAAGTTTAGACCCCAAGGCTCAACATATAAATAGAGGGGAAGGGCTAGCACACGGGACACATTAAGATTTCCCAAGCCGTGTGCCGGCAACCCTAACCCTCTAGTTCCTCCCGTCATAATCTCCGTAGTGCTTGGCGAAGCCCTGCAGAGATTGTTCCTCACCACCATCACCACGCCGTCGTGCTGCCGGAACTCATCTACTACTTCATCATCGCTCGCTGGATCGAGGAGGTGAAGGCGTCATCAAGCCGTACGTGTGTTGAACGCGGAGGTGCCGTCCGTTCGGTGCTAGTTCATGATCGGATCGAGGGACGACTTGCGATTTGGATCACGGAGACGTTCGACTACATCAACCGCGTTTCTTAACGCTTCCGCTTAGCGATCTACAAGGGTATGTAGATTCACTCTCCCTCTCGTAGATGCTCATCACCATGGATAGATCTTGTGTGTGCGTAGGAAAATTTTTGTTTCCCATGCAACGTTCCCCAACATTGCTATCCTTGGCAAGTCGCAGTAAATGTGCATTCGAAGCCAGGGCAAGAATCTTAAAGGAAGACATAGAACGAGTGAGAGGTTTGGAAGTTATACCTTGCAGTACCTTGCTTGCTTTGAGCTTCATGGCCTTGTCCATCATGTGCGATGCTTTGGTCGCGGCCGCCCTTGTACTGGTCCTTGATGCCCGCCCTGGGGAAGGTGGTGACGGAGTCAGCGGTCCCCCCACCTCACGATCGACACGCATCATGAAACCACTCGTCTCGCGGAAGATCTCGAACATGCCGCTGATCTTTGTCGGATCCCTGCACCAGATTTTTGCCCGGACTGGGGCACCACGGAGACCACCCATGTCAGGCCTGACGATCGTTAGTTCATCCACCAGCACAACTTTTCCAACCACCCGCAGAAATTCCTTGATGAGAGGGGCTTGACGAAGCTTGTCAGGGATCCCAGTGATCCGCACCCAGCATTCCTGTAGCCAAGATACAACATGTGGCTCGAAAAAAGGCTCCCCCACCTCCGCCTTATGCTCGCTAATAGGTAGCGTAATTGTGCCGCTCTTCTTGGCCATCCGCAGTGCTGCCTTGGACGGGTACACCACCGAGAAGCAGTTCCTTCGAATTAGAAGCACTTGCCAATCCCACTCTGAGTCCCACATATCACCCAAATCAAGTCTAACAGACTCCTCCGTGGCATCCCCTTATTTGACAACTAGCGATGCAGCGTTGGCGGGGAGATTGACCTCTGCATCAGCTCCCCCCTCAAGCATGTAAAAGCCCTGGTCTTTCACCCCAAAACCATACATCATGAGTTCCGGCTTCGATTGCCGGGAAGGGCAGTTGCTCTAGGTGTGACCCTCCACCTTGCAAACGAAGCACAGCGGCTCAAATTCACACCCCAGTTGATAATGCGCCAATCTCCCGCACTTGAAGCACATTACATCGGCGAGATTCTTTCCAGAGCTGCCGCGCTTACCGGCCGATGCCTTCCGCGCTTGCCGAAAGGAGTTGTCCCCCTCGCGGTTCCGTCGGTTGCCATCACCCCTCCACCCGCCCCGATCTGCACCACCCGTCATGTGGTCACTTGGAGCGCGGCCGGGGAGGCGTTGCAACCCCGTTGAGGGGGGAGCCCCGGAGGCGGCGGAGGGAGGTTGGTCGGTGAATCGCGGCCCCGGGATGCCGAGCGCCGCGGAGACCGGGACCCCCGACCCGCGCCGCCGCCCTGCCCGTTCCTCGGCTGCGACTCCCTGCGAGCCGAGAGCTGAGCGCGAAGGTCGCGTTCACGGTTCCGCTCCTCCTCGTCGCCCACCACCTCGTCCCGCGGCGTCCTGTTACGGCCATGGACCTGCAGTCGCCGCTCCTTCTCCATCCTGATCGCCGCCGCCACCAGCACAGGCGCCGCCGCCGCTGAGATGAACCTCGCCCCTCTCCCCCACCGCCGTATGTCGCGTGGCGCAGCTGGGAACCTTAGCCGAAATGCCTGATCCCCTCTGGCCACCCACCACCACTTCTTGTATCTAACCCTATCCGACCGGCCGCCCCCCTGGGCCGCACCCAGTTGGACCGCCTCCACTTGGGCCTTGACATGGGATAGGCCCGAGCGGATCTGCCGGCCTGGCCACAAGCTCAGCAAAACTGAAACCAAAGGAAGGGCCCAGCTTGCAGCCCATAGCCGTCGGGCCCACACCCCACCCGGTCTGGTCCACCCCCCCCGTTGACCCACCCGTGGCCAGGAGGGGGGGAAAATCCGTCTCCGTGAACTCCGGCGACCCCCTCGCCGGCGCCACTTCTCCAATCGGCCGCACCTCCCTGGAGCCCTGGGCGACCGGGCCACCCACCTCACTTGGCCCCTCGGACCCTGACGCACCTTGACGGCTCTCCTCGGCTCCCACCGGCGCCGACCCCGGCGACCAACAAGACCACTTTACCGACCCTCCCGACGCCGCCATGGCCCGCAGCCAGCTCGAGCTGCAGGATTTGCGACGCCGCACCAGGGTCCAGCTACCTGCATCCCTCTTTGCCTGGTTCGCGGCCCCCGCACCCCGGGTGCCCCCTCACTCCGCCTCCATGGGACACCCCACCCCGCTCGCTGCGGCGACCACGGGGCCGTCTCCCTCGGCACCCACCCTGTCCCGCATCGCCGGCGAGATCCAAGGCGACAGATCATCCGGACGCGCCGCAATAGAGCCCGTCCGCTCCCTTTCGCCAGATCCACTCATCCCATCCTCTTCATCCTCGCTCAGAGCCCAGAACCGACCACCACCGCCGCAGCCCGTGCCCACCGGCACTATCATGCACTCCCGTCTCCCCCCACCCGACCGGCCAGCCGCCGGTGTCTCCCTTCCGGCGGCGGCGCCCAAGGTGAGGGGCGAGGCGAGCGCGACGCGAGAGCTCCTTTCCCCAACGTTCATTTTCTCAGTCTCACACTTGGAGCATCTACAACCAAAACCGGCAAATCTGCCCCGTATGTCACATGGACCGCATCCGGACGTTCCGTGAACAGCGCCCGTCCATCCCTCAAATGTCCGCCGGTGCAACCATGCCCTCCCACTTTCAAATCCTCAAATCCATGCAACCACATGCAAGTTGAACATTTGATGATACAGATACACCTAACAATGAATGTCAGACACAAATAAAATTTATTCGTAGAGAAAAATACATAGTTCAAAGATAAAAGTTATTCGAAGTGCATAATTCAACCATGAAATTCAATGATTTTCAGTGCGGATCCAGATATGCTACACAAGATCTTGAAATTGTCGATGCATCTGTAGAAAGTTCACAGCATTGCTCCGCATCTTGTTTCAGGAGGCGGACCTCCGAACTTCTCAAAATCATGCGTGCGGGCTGCCCCTTTGCCCTTATCCTCCACAACTATGGTGTGCAAGATTACACAACATGTCATCAGCTGCCACAATGTCTCCGGTTCCCACATCATTGCAGCTCCACGAACAATACCCTAGCGAACATGGAGCACTCCGAATGCCCTCTCCACATCGTTCCTAGCACCTTCTTGCATTTGTATAAAGAGACATTGTTTGTTACCTTGGTGCTCAGATATAGTGGTGTGGAGCACCATCCGGTCATCCCCATGGACACTACACCTATTCCCCAAGCACCAAGTGGACCGATGACAAGAGCACGTGCAAGAGCTATCGAGACCGAGGTGAATTCTCTCCTTGGTGATTTCCACTTCGATGCGCTTGGAACGTGGCTACTGCCTCAAGTGGAGACACTTTTCATACCCGGGTAGCAAGGGAACTACCATGGAGAAGCTAAGGACTAAGACCAAGCATTGGCGAAAGCAGAACGAGAAGAAGAAGAACAAGTTGGACAAGTCTGCACATACCCGGACAATATGAACTCTTGTCCGGACGATCTGGCTTCACGCCTCGAAGGCACCCGAAGGCCGAGCCCGAAGCCGGATCATCCGGGACCTTGCTCGGATCATCCGAAGATGCCCAGACATCCGGACAACATCCCTGACGCCCCTCCCCCTGGATGCAGCTACGACCCTGCCGGACCATCGGGTAGCTACCCGGACGTCCGGCCTTGCCTGCGCTCAAACCGGCCCAAGTGGCCATGTACCCCTTTCTTTCGTCCCTATTTGCACTTAGACTGTAAATAGACGACCCCCTCCTCTCTTAGGGTGAGCAACGCATATTATTAGATCTTGAGAGAGCTTTGCTCATCTACCACTCTCCCAAGAGATCTAGGACCTCCTTTGGAGAAGACCCCTAGTGGATATCAAGGCCTCCTCTCTTAGGGATTGGAGAAGACTACCTCTCTAGACCTCAATTCCCCTGGGATTGGGAAGAACTACCTTTGCTATTTCCTTTTGTTGCATTTGGATCCTTGAACTTGTATGAGATTTGTGGATTTAGTGGATGTGTGACTAGTTCTTGTCATTGAGTGTTCTTCCTCTTGTGTTTGTCCTTGATCACATCCTTGTCCCACCTCCAAGTGTGATAAGATCTCGAAATTAGGGTTTCACCCTACATCATCTTGGATCAGAGCAAGGTTGATTCACATCTTGGAGTCCCACCCCCTCACTTTCTAGCCTATTTTTATTTATTTTGGTCCCAATTCAAAAATCCCCACCAAAAATAGCCCTACCAAAAAATAATAATTCATTTTGTTAGTTTTTGTGAGATTTTGTTGTTTGGCATGTGGATCTAGCCTCCCCCCACAATCCCTCACCCTCCCCACCATGAAATCCACCCCAAAATTCTCCCCAAATTTGTGTTCATCCCGAGCCAAATCGCACAGGATTTGGCCCACCCAGACGATCCGGACATCATCCCGGATGATCCGTGCAACATCCGGACACCATCCTGGATCATCCGGCCTCCTCCGACGACCTGAAAATTAAGAAAAGGGCCTCCACTATTTCTTCCGCAACCCTAGCCCATTTCCACCACACAACCTTCCGCAAAACACCAACTTCGACCTTATACACCCACCTTCCGTTACCAACCCAATTTGACCTTTTTTTTGAGATTTTGAGTTACGGCTTCCGTTTCCTCAGGTGTTTCGGCTAATTAGGGATGGTTCAACATCAACAACACCGCCACTCATCATCGCCATGGACTCGACATCGACAATGACCACTTCACCCTTTGACACCACGACCGTAAGCAAGGGCGGTAACTTCGACGACATCATTGTTCATTTCCTTGCCATTACATTGATAGCCCCGAGCCTTTTGCGTTACTTGCCCACCGAGACTAGCCATTTGAGAATTGTCGGGCCACGTTACTTATGTACCTTAGTGATACATACTCCACATAGCTTCAATTGTGTGCACATATCTTGTTATCATCTATTGTGTCATAAGTTGATTCCATGCATACATCATTGCTATCCTGGATTGAGCATTTCGCATAAGTGACAAAAGCATCATACATAAAAAAGATAAAGCTTTTATGCAAAAGGAGAAGAAAGCAAAGAGCTTCTAAGCAATAGCAATAATATGGAGCCACATTGCATATCATCTTGATATCATCGATCATCTTGGATCATCGTTGTGTGAGCTTCATCTTGGATCATACATACATAGCATACTTGGAATAGAAGACAACACGTTTCTCTTATAGGTTGGTGCACAAATCGTATCTAGCCCATTTGAGCAATCATGCTAGCATCTCTATTGTGTTGTGCAACACGAGATTTTCCATGGAAACATATTTTGTGCTCACTTTTTGGTTGCACGACCCCACTTATCTATCCATGTGTGTGTCTTCCTTATGCCACTATAGCTATTGATCTATTTGTCTTACTTGCAATTTGTGAATCTTCTTCAACATTATCAATATCTTGACTAACACATGCTTAATTTTTTTGCCACTCATCCTAACCAAGCTCCTCGAAAAGCATTACTTGTGTAGGTGTGAGATTGACAAGAACCGGTACCAATTCTACTACTTCCACATTTCCATATTTAGTGATCATTGGATCCATCTTCAACTTTGGTAAAGGTAACTTGGTATTGTTCTTCTCTATTTCCCACTCACATTTTCTTGAGTCTTGTGATGGATAGGCCTGGCACATTAAACCCACTCTTCGACGACAATGAACACGTTGGCAACTTCGTCACCAAAACTTACCAGTTTACTCTACAATGAGCTATGCATCAAGCAAATGAAGCCTTGAGTGTCCGCATCGACCAATTCGCCACCGACTTGCGTCAATTCAAAGCAAGGAACCGGGACTATCTTGACGCCAAGTTGGCCACACAAATGGATGAGATTTGCACAATGATGGTCACTCGCAAATCTTCTTCATCTTCGTACTCATCAAGGGGAAGACACTGAAGCAACCACTCTTCGGACACATGTTCTGACGCAAGTCTACTATGACCTCATACTCATCTTCGAGACGAACGTCAAGATCATCAAGTTCCTCAAAATCCATTCCATGGCAATGGATTACAAGAATGCCTTCATGAACGTGAACGACGTCATCGTGAAGAACAACTTGCACTTGAGCAAGATCAAGAACGACAACGTCAATGCCAAGAAGAGCAAGCCGACAATGCCCTATGACAAGAACAACAACGCCGTGAGGAACAAGCAAATGAAGCACAACAAGCTCTACGAGAAGCCACTGGCGCCTTGCATGAAAGCAATCGAAGAGTGCGTGAACAAGAACAAGCTCTACACGAAGAACGGTAAGAGTTGAGGCAATGGGCACGTATTCCTCGCCCTCAACTTCAAGATGATCACGAGGAACAAGACGACGTTGACCCTCCTCCATGCCAAGAATGACACCACCACTACAACAATACAGATAATGAGCAACACTACGGCAAGCTCAAGTTTGCCATGCCTAAGTCTCCGGAGGCACCGATCCTGAAGACTATCTTTCGTGGGCCTTAAAAGTGGACAAGATTTTCCGGCTCCACAACTATGAAGAGGAAAAGAATATCGCCATGGCCTCGCTTGAGTTCCAAGACTACGTTCTCATTTGGTGGGAACAAGTTGTTAAATGAACAAGGGAACAAGGAGTACTTGGTATGAAATGAAGGAAGTCATGAGGGCTAGATTCGTACATACCCATTACAACCGCGACCTCTTTAAGAAGCTCCAACTTCTAATGTAAGGCACAAATTCGGTTGAGGACTACTACCAAGAAATGGAGATAGCCATGATAAGAGCTAACGTTAAGGAAGCCGAGGAGCAAACAATGGCATGCTTCTTGAATGGACTCAACCATCCCATCAAGAAAATCACCGATTTCCAACCATACTCCAATCTCCTCGAGCTCGTCCACCAAGCAACCAAAGCGGAGCAACAAGTGCAAGATGACTACAAGTACTCGAAGTACTCGTCAAGATCCTATGGCTCCAACACTCAAGCTACCCCAACTCCGGCACCTACTACTCGAGCTACAACCACTAGCAGTGGTACTTCAAGCTCCAGGAACCCTAAAAATACTTCTAGTCGTCCTCCTACAAGAGACTACAAGCCAAGAGCTTCTTCCTCTACAACACCCCCAACGAATACTACTGCCAAGACAAGCTCCATCCAATATTTCACTTGCAAAAGCCGTGGCCAATAGACATTTGAGTGCCCCACAAGACGGACACTGATTGCCAATGATGACGACACCTGCTATAATGATAGCAAAAAACCTTGCTTTGAAGGATGATGGGCTTCTCCACGTCTCTCTTCGGCGATACCATTTCTCTCTCCGACGATCTCCACATCTAACCACTAATTCACTGGTTTTTGATGGCCTACAAGTGCACAGGGTTTAGTTGTAGCTTTTCGAAGTCAGAGTATCGATCCCACAGGTAGCACAGGAATTAAGCGTTGCCTCTTGTAGTGAATTATGAATTTGGGCCTGCAAGTTATTGTAGACTACAAACAAAGTGAGTGCGGAAGTGAATAGTTATAGTGGTGTAGAGCGAATTGAAAGTAAATAACATAAAAGTAAATATAAAACAACAACACTGGTAACAAGTAGAAATGACAAAGGAGTAAGGCGTTCTCAGGGAGTCCGAAATCCTCATTGGTATGTTTCTAACGCAACATATGCATCTGCATAGTATGGTCTGGATACTTCAGCCACTCTTTGACGATTATGCTGGGCGGAGCCGGGTACAGTACACGTTCTACTATAGGTAGACTTCGTGCCACGCACAACACCACCATACCCCCCTTGCAGGTTATGACTAAGGTAAGTAAGGGTTACCCTATGGACGCGACCTCTCTAAGGGTTCTCCGGAAATCCCCTATTAATTGCAAAGGCTAGAAGCAAAGGCTTTTACTGTGACCTCAAATTACCTTCACATCCTAACCTTTACAACGATGGTGATACACTTCGTGGCCTTTCGGCGGTAATGCTGAGTGGGGCCCCTTCACAACATTCACGAAGTTTATTAAACTAAGCATTCAATAGAGGATCTCATATCCAATATATGTTTCAGATCCTATACATACCAAGGTTCATCATATCCCCGAGAACTAGAGGTCTACTCACACATGGAGACAACAAACATCATGAGGGTGGTGATGGCAAACATGAATCAATCACACTCGTAACACACAAGATGATCCACTAGGGTTCCTGATGTTACAATGAGATGGATCTGGATGATGATGATGACAGTAGTGATGATGACAGTGGTGATGATGTTGCAGCCCCCTTATGCTTGGTGGTGAAGATGGCAACCCCCTCCTCCGTATGGTTTCCGGAGGCTAGGGTTTCACCTTCTGGACAAGTTTCTGGTGCCCATACGAGCGGGCGCGCTCGTATGGAGCGTCGTCTTTGGCTCTGGAGGCATCGCAGACACTTCTCCTTTGGACCCTTTGCTCCATTCTCTTATAGTAGTTGATTAGCACATTAAATACGTGATTTCACTACCATTTCCTGGGATTCTTTCCATAAAATATTATTTGCTCCAATAGGCGTTACCTGTGGAATACCGACAAAATGGGGTGCGCGAACGCGATAAAATCCCACAAAGCCTATCATGTAGGCACAAAATAGCTATCAAAATCATCACATAAATTGGACTCATCAACTCCCCCAAGCTTAAGTCTTGCTCGTTCCCGAGCAAGTATTGTAGCTTGTAAAGAGCAAGGTCAACTTGGGATTTATGGGGTACGGATATTTCTAGTGGCATGAGTCCATGCTACTCACTATGGAGTTGTTGGATTTCCCCAAAGAGGAAGGGTGATGCATAATAGTAGCAGATAGTATTTCCCTCAGTTAAGAACCAAGGTTTATTGAACCAGTAGGAGGCAACACATGAAAAACTTTAGCAGCACCTGCACACAAACAAAATAATTGCTTGCACCCAACAAAGGCAAGGGGGTCGTCACTCCCCTTGTTCTTGTCAGCTACAAGATTAGTAACAAAGATATATAGATAGTGATATGCAAAGCGAGAGAAACCAAAAGAGTAAATAAAAAGAGCAATTGTGGAGTCTTTTTGTATTGATGGAAAATAGACCCGGGGGCCATAGGTTCACTAGTGGCATCTCTCTCGAAAGCATAGCAACGGTGGGTAGACAAATTACTATTGGGCAATTGACAGAATAACGGATAGTTATAATTGTGATCATTCATGTCATAATCTCACATAGGTATTACGTCCGTGACAAGTAGACCATTAATCCAACTGCACCTACTACTATTACTCCACCTCACACTACAAAAAAAACACTTCTGTGATGATACGTGTTTGTCATAGTAGGTCACATTTTGTCATGCATGTACATCCATGCCGATTTTATGACAGAATCAAGATAGTCATACCTATGCTATCGTAGAAGTGTTCCACGACAATACTCAAATTATCATCACGGAAGTGTCCACTTCCATGACGATAAATGTCGCGTCATGGAAGTGTTTTCATCAAGAGTAACCGACATGTGGCATCCACCGTAACGGGTCGCCGTTAAGCTATTGGGTCTGGTTTTGGATCCGATAACCCGTTAACAGCCACGACCAATGGCGATTTTCCACGTGTAAAATTCTCATTGACCAAAGGAACCACATGTTAGCTCAGCGTTGTGACAGATGTCATCCATTCGATGGATGAAAGGCGCCTATGATACGTCGACACATGGCATGGCCCAACATTGGCCCATTTAGGTTAAAAAGGCTGGCCCATTTGACTTGGTCAAAATTAGCGTCCCGGCCCATGGAAAGCCTGTTAACGGTTGATACGTCTCCAACGTATCTATAATTTTTGATTGTTTCATGCTATTATATTATCAATCTTGGATGCTTTATATGAAGTTATATGCTATTTTATATCATTTTTTGGGACTAACCTATTAACTCAGTGCCCAGTGACAGTTCCTGTTATTTTGCTTGTTTTTGGCTTTTCAGAAAATCAATATCAAATAAAATCCAAACGGAAAAAAATCTTTAGATTAATTTTTTCTGGACGAGAAGGGACCCTAGAAGCTTCGGGAGGAGGCCAAACGATATAACTTTTTCGCCGCCGCAAGCTTCTGTTCTTCCGCGATCCCATATGGAGGCCTTTTCCGGTAATCTGCCGAAGGGGGAATCGATCACGGAGGGCTTCTAGATCAACCTTTCTGCCCTTCCGATGATGTGTGAGTAGTTCACCACAGACCTACGGGTCCATAGCTAGTAGCTAGATGGCTTGTTCTCTCTCTTTGATCTTCAATACAATGTTCTCTTCGATCTTCTTGGATTTCTATTCGATGTAATCTTCTTTTGCGGTGTGTTTGTTGAGATCTGATGAATTGTGGGTTTATGATCAGATTATTCATTGAAAGTAATTCAGTCTTTTCTGAACTTTCTTATGCATGATTATTATAGCTTTGTATTTCTCTCCGATCTATCCGTTTGGTTTGGCCAACTAGATTGATTTATCTTCAGTGGGAGAGGTGCTTTGTAATGGGTTCAATCTTGCGGTGCCCTATATCCCAGTGAAACACGTATTTGTATTATTGCCATTATAAGGATAAAACAATGGGGTTTATTCATATTGATTGGGTTTACTTTGTCTACATCATGTCATCTTGCTTAAAGCGTTACTCTGTTTGTCATGAACTTAATACCATAGATGCATGCTGGATAGCGGTCGATTGGTGGAGTAATAGTAGTAGATGCAGGCAGGAGTCGGTCTACTTGTCACAGATGTGATGCCTATATACATGATCATTGCCATGAATAACGTCATAACCATGTGCTTTTCTATCAATTGCCCAACAGTAATTTGTTTACCCACCGTATGCTATGCGTTCGGGAGAGAAGCCTCTAGTGAAAACTATGGCTCCTAGGTCTACCTTGCTGCAATTTATTTACTTTTCTTTTGTTTTGCAATTTATACTTTTGCCTATACAAGATTTAATCCTTGCAAGTAACGAGTTCAAGGGGATTGACAACCCTCTTGCCCGCGTTGGGTGCAAGTATTTGCTTTTGTGTGTGCAGGTGCTGTTCACGAGGCTTTGCGTGATTCTCCTATTGGTTCGATAAACCTTGGTTCTCACTGAGGGAAATACTTACCTCTACTGTACCGCTTCATCCTTCCTCTTCGGGGAAAATCCCAACGCAACTCACAAGTAGCAGAAAGAATTTCTGGCGCCGTTGCCGTTGAGACATCATCAGAACCTATCAAGTACCTTCACTCAAACTATTGTCTACTTGCTCTGCTTTTTATTTGCCTTTCTATTTGCCTCTCTTTTCATGTTCCCCACTTCTCTAAAAATCAAAAAACACAAAAATATTTTTGCTTTGCCTGTTTGCTTGCTTTGCTTGAAGTTGCTATCATGTCTGAGTCTGAGAAAATTATTGTTGAAAGTGCTAGTGAAGACGGTACTAGCGAATCTCTTGAGGAAATTCTCAAATCATTTAATCATGATCCTCCTGAGAATACAACTCCCACAAATTTCAAAACTAAAATCTACCATGTAGGTAGTGGGAATATTATTGGCAAGAATATCATTCAAGAACTCTTTAATTGCATGGTAGTCATACGAGTAAATCAAGGATCTATTCTTGACAAAACAAATTGCTATGTGGATGCTATTGCTATGCTTGTGGTTAAGTTAGAAAGAATTTTTTTGCATGTTCATCCTGCCTTACAAAAGATATTCTATGAACTTCCCAACATTCACAATCCAAGAGGTAAAAAGATTGCCACTATTATCCTTATGCATGAATTTGATTATATAATTCGAGAAGCTAGGGACATCTTTTCCTTTTATAAAATAAATTTTGAGCATCCTACAATAGAAGAAATCCTCCATGATAAGGACACTATACGTAGGTTGGAATCTAAGGATTATTTTGCCTACGGTGAAAACATTAGGAGGAGGGTTCCTTATGCAGAAATAAGTAAAACTTTGTACCACAATACTTGTGATAAATTTGAATGGATTACTAAGGGAATTGATGAAGCATTTAGTGAATAATGGTTTTAAAGTACGGCTAGAGATCCTATTGATGATGAAATACATGTTTTATATGAGGATCTTTATGGTGATGATTCAGAATTTGAGGTTATGAATGTTAAAATCACCGAACAAAGCCCCTTCAGTTATTTAAGTTCTCCTACTAGAAAATAAGAACATGAGAGTAGGGAATTAATGAGAAAAGTTTTGGAGTACTTGATTAGAAGGGATTTGGAAATCAAGGATGACAATATTTGAAACTATGCATTATGCCTAGCTAGGGGCATAAAACAATAGCGCTTGTTGGGAGGCAACCCAATATTTATCTTTATTGCAATTTTTATTTTTCTTGAGTCACACAATTTTTTCTACTTTAATGATTGTTTTTTATCTTTTAATTAGTGTTTGTGCCAAGTAATTCCTTTGGGATGATTTGGATGATAGTATAATTGATGCTGTTTGAAAACAGAAAGTTTTATGCCCAGTAGTTGATTTTTAATTTATTGCTGGAATGTCAGAAAAATCTAAATTTTTTACACAGTATTGGGATACAAATTTGTTACGTTGTCCTAATGTTTCAGAATTTTTGGATTTACATAAGTATGTATAAATATTCTGTCATTACGTACTGTTCTGTTTTAGACAGATTCTATATTTATTGCATAGTGTGCTTGTTTTAATGAAACTATAGATTATATCGAGGGGTATAAGTCATGGAAGAGTTAGAATACAGTAGGTACTATGCAATAAAAATTATGAATGTGTTTATAATAGTACCTAGAGTGGATGATTGATTTATTATACTAACGGATCTCATGAAGTTTCTATTGAGTTTTGTGTGCTGAAGTTTTCAAGCTTTGGGTGAGATTACGATGGATAAAGGAATAAGGAGCGGCAAGACCCTAAGCTTGGGGATTCCCAAGGCACCCCAAGGTAATATTAAAGGAAGTCCCAAGTGTCTAAGCTTGGGGATGCCCCGGATGTCATCCCCTCTTTCGTCTACAATCTATCGGTAACTTACTTGGAGCTATTTTTTTATTCATCACATGATATGAGTTTTACTTGGAGCGTCTTGTGCTATAGTTTTGTTTGATTTTTAGTTTGCCACAATCATTGTTTGCTGGACACACCTATTTGAGAGGGACACACATTTATCGTGATTTGTTAGAATACTCAATGTTCTTCACTTATATCTTTTAAGCTAGGCAGTTGCTCTAGTGCTTCACTTATATCTTTTAGAGCACGACAGTGGTTATATTTTGTAGAAATACTTGCACTCTAATGCTTCACTTAAATCTTTTTGATAGTCTAATAAATAGTAAGGGCAATTTGCACGTGTTATAAGACTGGTCCAGAAAGGATAGGTATTCAAGGGGGATATAATAAAAACTTTCATGTAGATCACTAAATATGAAACGTATGGTTTAATGATATTGATGTCTTAATATGAAAGGATATTGGTTCATGATCATTGGTTAGTAGAAATATCGGTATTAAAGCTTGTTATTAACTTCCCATCTAAGTGTTGGTAATGTCATGGTGGGGAGGTTTGAGCATTTTTCTGTCTGAAATGAAATCCTTGAGTGCTCTTATAATCGGGGGTGCACGATGGTTAACTCCTACCAACCTCCTCCCTAGGGGCATGCGAGTAGTACTTTGCTTTGAGGGCTAATAGGCTTTACAATAAGCATGTGAGTTCTTTATGACTAATGTGAGTCCATGGATTATACACTCTCACCCTTCAGCAATTTGCTAGCCTCTTCGGTACCGTGCATTGCCCTTTCTCACCTCGAGAGTTGGTGCAAACTTCGCCGGTGCATCCAAACCCCATGATATGATACGCTCTATCACACATAAGCCTCCTTATATCTTCCTCAAAACAGCCACCATACCTACCTATTATGGCATTTCCATAGCCATTCCGAGATATATTGCCATGTAACTTCAACCGTTCCGTCACATGACTTGTGTGTTCATCATTATATTTCTTTGCATGATCATATAGAGCTGACATGATATTTGTGGCTCAGCTACCGTTCATCATTATCATACATGTTACGCTAGATCATTGCACATCCTGGTACACTGCCAGAGGCATTCATATAGAGTCATATTGTTCTAGTTTTATCGAGCTGTAAGTAAATAAAAGTGTGATGATCATTATTAGAGCATTGTCCCAATGAGGAAAGGATGATGGAGACTGTGATTTCCCCACAAGTCGGGATGAGACTCCGGACAAAAAAAAGAAAAGAAAAGAAAAAGAGGCCAAAAAGAGCCCAACAAAAAAAAGAAAAAAAGAAAAATGAGAGATAAAGAGGGAAGGGGCAATGTTAGTATCCTTTTTCCACACTTGCGCTTCAAGAGTAGCACCTTGTTCTTCATATAGAGAGTCTCCTATGTTGTCACTTTCATATACTAGTGAGAATTTTTCGTTATAGAACTTGGCTTGTATATTTCGATGATGGGCTTCTCAAATGCCCGAGGTCTTCATGAGCAAGCAAGTTGGATGCACACCCACTTAGTTTCAGTTGAGCTCTCGTACACTTATAGCTCTTAGTGCATCCGTTGCATGGCAATCCCTACTCCTCGCATTGATATCGATTAATGGACATCTCCATAGTCCGTTGATCTGCCGAGTTGATGCGAGACTTTCTTACTTTGACTTCTCCTATTGATCCCTACCACCGCATTCTATTCGACCTGTAGTGCTATATCCATGGCTCACGCTCATGTATTGCGTGAAGTTGAAAATGCTGAAGCGCGTTAGAAGTACGATCCAATTGCCTGATTTAACACCGGGGTGCTCATGATTTATATTTATGTGGTGAAGGCGGAGTCATGCCATGCTAACATGATAAAGTGAGTGGGGATAACATTCGTTAAGGATCGTATATTTTGAAAGTTTAATGATTATGCTTCTTATATTCATGGATATTATTATGTTGATATTGTTACTTCATTGTTTCTCAATATTCATACCGTAAAGAGATTACATGATACACATGTTAGGTAGCATTCAACATCAAAAAATTCTATTTTTATCATTTACCTACTCGAGGACGAGCAGGAATTAAGCTTGGGGATGCTGATACCTCTCTAACATATCTATAATTTTTGACTGTTAGATGCTATTATATTATCAATCTTGGATGCTTTATGTGGCGCCCCGACTTAATCGTGCACTAATCATACACGCAAATGCACACGATCAAGCCTAAGGACTCACTTGAAGATATCACAACACAACTCTAAACACAAATAAAAGTCATACAAGCTTTATATTACAAGCCAGGGGCCTCGAGGGCTCGAATACATAGGCTCGAGTCATACAAGCATCAACGGAAGCGTTAGATATCTGAGTACATACATAAAAGTTAAACAGATATGCCTTAGGAAGGCTGGGCAAAACAACGACATAAGATTGAAAAGGCGCAGGCCTCCTGCCTGGGTGCCTCCTATCTACTCCTGCTCATCGGTGGTCTCCACGTAGTAGTAGTCTCCACCGGAGGGGTAGTAGTAGTCGTCGACAGGGGCAGCTGGCTCCGGGACTCCGTCGTCTGATCACAACAATCGGGTATGGGAAAAAAGGGGAAGCAAAGCAACCGTGACTACTCATCCAAAGTACTCGCAAGACTTACATCAGATCTATTCTAAATATGCAACGGTATCAAGGGGGAGGCTGTATCTGTGGACTAGACTGTAGAAATGCCAGAATAGAGAGAAATGCCTAGCCTATCGAAGACTAGCATCTTCAGCGTCTTGCAGCATTAAAAGAGTGCAGATTAGTACATAAATATAGTAGTAGCAACAAGTATAACAGTAGCCACGCCCAGAGATCCTTCCTCAACTCCCTATGAGAAAGCGATCCCGGAGCTATAATATCCATTTGCATCTCAAGTAACCATTTCTAGTTGTACCAGATCGGGATATTTCCGAGCGTCCTGTTACCGTGGACATGGCTATTCGAATAGATATACTTCCCTGCAGGGGTACACCAACATACCTAATACGCTCGATTAACTCTGGCCGGACACACTTACTCGGTCCATGCCCGGCCTCGGCTGATCGACACGTCGTAGCCCTACCTAGGCTCAACAGAGAGGCCAGCACGCCGGTCTACACCCTAAGTGCTCAGGGGTCTTGGGCCCATCGCCCTTTGCACTCCTGCGCGTTGCGAGGACGGCCGGGACCAGACCTAGCCCCTGTATACACACGCAGGCTTTCATGGTCCACCCGGGCGTGTGCCGCTCAACTGCTGACGTCTGAAGAACTTCGGCTGATACATACGACGCCGAGTGCCCATACTATTCCCGCGTGGTGGTTAGTGCGAAAAGGCCCGAGGCCTACTCAGATCACATATCCTAACCCATTAGTGCGTTGGGAGCTCGCGGAAACGAGCAAAGACTCATGATCTTGTGACCCTGTCGCCCCGTCTCGTGGACCTACGACAAGGGCTAAGAATGCCCGGCCGTGCCACGTAATTATCTCGCGGGTACCCTCACGGTCAACCCGACTCCACATTACTCGCGGGTACCCCTCAGGGCCGACCCGACTTCAATCAACGACTGAAATAAATATATGGTAACCGTGTGTCCAAAACATCAAGGAGGAGTCCGTGGAATCACCCTCGTTGGATTCTCACTCGATGTATCCATCAAGGTGAACCCGGAGGAATCACCCTCGATGGGTTCACACTTGAGGGGTTGCACGACAAAAGCTTCATCGGAGGTGGTGAAAGAGGAATCACCCTCGATAACCCACAACCGACTAGCTATACTACAGAGACAACATCAGGAGTGGGGTAAGAGGTATCACCCTCAACACTCGATGGTAGCTTTGCAGAGTAGAGCAACTAAAGGGGTGTGTGGTGATGTGCTGGTCTCAGCCCATCGATCACCTCGATCGGGGCACTGGTGCTAAAGCGGGGCAACTGGGACAAGGATGAGGGGCCTCAGATGGTTCACTACCAACCTATACTAAGCATTTAGGATAGCAGGTAAGGTATCAATAGCAGTTTACAAAAAACAGGCTATGCATCAGAATAGGTATTTTCGGAACAACAACTGTAGCAATTCTAATGCAAGCATAAGAGAGAAAGAATAGGTGATATATGCATGTTCAAGGGGGTTTGCTTGCCTGGAAGCTCTGCGGCAAAAGAGGGGTCATCGGGGATGTAGCAGTCCTCAGGGGCAGCGTCGACCTCGGGATCTACCGGAGAGAAGAGGGGGAAGAAACAAATAAATACAAGCAAACAATGCAACACCGATGCATGGCATGGCAACATGCAGTGCTGGTGGTGACCTAATGCAATGCTACACGTTGCAGGCGGAGCGGGAAAATATCTGGGGGTAATTTTCCCGGCTTCGGGCATCTGTCAGACAGATGAACCGGAGGGGAAGGTTCCATGTTTGCATGGTTGTGGGCATGTGATAGGTAAACGGAGGGCGTATTCGGATTCGTCTCATTTTTTTGATCCACTTTCATGTAGAAAACTTTTCGATCCGAGCTACGGTTTATTTTCTACGAATTTCAAAGTTTTAAACTATTTTCTGAAAATCCTGGAATTAGTTTAATTAATAAATTCATATTACCTAGAACAGTAAACACTTATGATGTCAGCATGATGTCAGCATGACGTCAGTAGTCAACCCCAGCTGTTCCAGGTCAAACCTGACAGCTGGGTCCCACTTGTCATACACAGAGGGATAATTAGAGTTAAATTAAACTAAACATGGGTTAATTAGGGAGTGGGCCCCATCTGTTAGTGTCTAATTAAGTTAATAGATTAATTTTATTTATAAAAACGTTAATTAACAGGTGCGGCCCGCCTGTCAGTGACTGGGGTTGCCCAGTCAGCAGGGTTGACTGGTTAACCCAGTCAACTGGGGCCAGGGGGCCCACTGGCAGTGACCCAGGGGTGGCCCCCAGGTGTGCCACGTCGGCGGTGGCCGGCGGCTAGCCGCCGGCGACCTCCAAACGCGGCGGAGGCACGGGAACGCGGCGGGATTCGGCTGCAGGGGGTCTCCGGACCCGTGGCTAGGCGCTTTGGACGCGGCTCGACGTCGCGCGCACGATGGTGCCCTAGGCTGGTGCCGGAGATGACCGAAACGACACCGGCGTCGAGGTTAGGTAGCGGTGGCTTTCGGGTGAACACGGCCGCGTGGCTACGGTGAGCTAACGAACTAACGGAGCTCACCGGCGAGCTCTACGGAGCACCCGAATCACGTCTGACAATGTGTGACGGCTCGAGCGGCTCTGCTTCGAGCAGTATGCCGGCAATGGCACCGTCGAGCTCGGGCTATACGGGAACGGCAACGGAGCGGCCAGCAGAGCGAAAGAGAAGGGGGAGTCGACGCGGTCGCTCACCGTGCGGCTCAAGGAGGCCGGCGAGTGGCTTAGTAGCTGCGGGCGGAGCTCGAAACGACGGTCATCGCCAGTGACCGAAGAAGGGGAGGGAGCTCGATCCACTCGAGATGGAGCTCCCCGGCTTCCGTAGATGGTCGAGGTGGACGTAGCGGTGGTCGGCGAGCCTCCCGGGCACCAGCAGGCGACGTGGAGAGGCCAATGGCCATGGCGGTGGTGAGGCACGACGACGGTGGCGCTCGGGCGATGGTGGAGAGAAGAGAGCAAGCGAGCGAGAGGGGAGGATGAGGATTGGGGGTGTCCCCGAGGTGCCACGGCGATGCTCTTATCCTCCCCCTCTTGCTGTAGCGGCGCGGACGGCGAGTGGGTGCGGTGGCGACGGCGAACTGGCTCGGGCGCGGGCGTGCGTGGGCGAAACGGGGAGGAGAGAGGAGGGAAAAGGCTGGGAGTGGGCTGGGCCGCACTGTTTGAGTTAGGCCCAGGTACAGTAGAGTTTAGGCTTTTTTCTGTTTTCTTTTTTACAGAAAGATTTGCAAAATATTTGAGATGCCAAATCACTTTTGTAAAATGTGGAAATCAGCCACATAAATACAATGCAATATTCTGCTCTGCCACAAAAACTTTGGGAGAGATTTGAATCCATTTGAATTTTTTATAAATGAAATGGCATTTAAATTGCTGCTTTTGCACTGTTTTAAATGCTCTAGTCCATTTTAGCAAAATAGGTGATGTTGTTTTCCTGAACAAGAATTTGTTTTGGAATATTTGCTACAACATGAACTATTTTCTAGCAATTTTTGAGCAACTTCAAATTTCACTTATGATTTGAATTGAATTCAGTGGTGGAATTTGAAATGAGATATGAATCCACTTTGATCAAGCATTGCAAATCACAGTGACTTGGCATAATGTAGGATCGAAGTATGTCTACCAGAGGGGGGGGGGGTGAATGGGAGTTTTAAATTTTTCTCGGAAATATCAAAACTCTCGGAACCCAGCAGCGGAACGAATGAAAATACAGTAGACAGAGAGCGAATACAAACTACCGAATGGAAGCTAATCACATGTACCGAGGTAAATCACATGATTGAAATATGGCATGTCACAGTTCGAATATAAAGAAGGGTAGTAGAAGTGACCAGTGATGCTCGATGGCGACAAGGTGTTTTGTAGACCAGTTCGCCCTTCTGCACAAGGACTACGTCTGGTTGGAGGGGTTGTGATTTAACACAGAAGATAAACTCTCTTCGCCCTATTCTCCTCGACAATTGGTTCGTCAACCAATGCCGATTACTCGTGGTAGATACTTGACGGCGATCTCCAAACCTTCACTGAAGATAAACTCTCTTCAACTCTCTTCGCGAACCACAATACTCTTGGTTGCTGAAGATTTTGCTCGGTGAAGACAATACTCTTCGACACTCGAGCTGACACCTATCTGTCTAGAGAGTTTCAGCTCTCAAGAGTAATAGGCGGAGCGTACTGGACTTAGATTCTAGTGATGCTGAACCACTATCTATTTTTTTGGCTCTAGGGTTTTTCTCTCGGTGGATTTTAAACTCAAATCTTTCAGAGAGGGGGTTGCTCAACAATCTTCTCAGAATCAAAACGGAGCAGCCATCGGACAACGCCGGCGCGGGGTGGCTATTTATAGCCGCAACCTTCCCTGGTGGGAAATGACCATTTTGGACACGCGGTCCAGCCAATGGCCAATCGACACGTTCACAACGGTCGGATTTGGGAGCAACGGTAACATTACTTGCGGAGCAAGAAATGCTAACTCCTCGGTCAGAGTCAAATCTCTCGCAGCGAAGAAGATCACAGTCTCTTGCTGGCAAGTATTTGCTCGGAAAACAAAGAGATTTCTCTCGCATCTTTCATAGGATTTGGGTTTAGCATCAGAGAATCAAAGCTTCGAACGCTACACCCCTCTTAATAGTACGGTGGTCCTATGACTCAATGAAAAGAAACGAAACAACGAAAAGAATGCTACGTCTTCTCTTCGTCTTCAATTTCCTCGGCTGCAGTCACTTCCTTCGGACAGGCACCGAACCAATTGCTTCACGTCAGCAATTTTTGAGGGTCACTCTTGTCGTCATATCCTTCGGTGATAACTTTCACTGCAACGCAGGGGATAAACTTCGGAGATATGAATCCAAACTTCTCTCAACTCCAGGGACCTGTTACTCTATGTGCACTAGCAAACACATCAGTCCCTTACTGTTTGTTAGCAATCTCCAAAACATAAGGAGGCAAATTATTGCACCAACAATCTCCCCCTTTTTGGACGATTGATGACAAAACAGATAATCATCGAAGTGAAGATAGATAAGTGTAAAATGAAACAAACAAGAGTGATTAAGAGTTACTTGCTCAAATATGAAATGAACTCCCCCTAAATGTATGCAGGTACGAAAGATATGAGATAGATTCTCCTGCAATAATTGAAATATATGGAGGAAGTTTCAATCATTCGAGACATTTGATTCGCACTGATGAGATATAATCCATCGAGATCTTAGTGCAATCAAAGTTAACTTCTGATAATAATTCCACCTGCAAGACAAATACTTCGAGAGAAATGGTGCAGCAGCAGGGGTTATTAATATTACATCACAGAAGTTAATCGAGTTTGACAACAAGGAGCAAATGGACTTGAACCGAAAGTTTCAAACTCGAACGAAACCAAAACAAATGAACCACCAAAAGCAAATCTATCGAGACTCGATGTAATTCTTCCCCTTTTTGTCAACAAGTGTCAAAAAGGTGACGAATAACATGAGTGAAGAAACGCAGATCTTGGATCAATCAGTGGCATCTCCAGATGAGCTGTCCGAGGAGATTTCTTCTTCGGAAGTGACTGGAATAGCTTCGTCTTCAGCAACAATAGATTTTTCTTCAAGAACAAGAGCTTGAGGTTGAGGAGACGAAGGAATAGCTGGAGTGGCCACTGGAGGTACACGAGACTGCACATTGCCTTTGGTAGGTTTCTCTGTTGGTGATGTGGCTTCAGATTCATCAAGCAATTTACACAGCCTTAGATGAAGAAGATCAGTTGTAGGCTCACGAGCAGGCAGAGAAGGAGTCCTATCTTGAAAATCTTCGATAGTGAAGCCATTGTCAATATAATCATAAAGCTCTTGGAGATTGACGTTCAGGAGTTGTTTTTCAGTAAAGAACTTGCGAAGCAATTTCGAGAGTCTTTTCTTATTTTCATCAGCAATCAGATGCATTATCCTCGTGCGATTGTTAATTGCATTCAGCTAGGAGGCAAGATGTTCTTTCTCACGTCTATCTTCTGCAATATGTTGCATGAGCAGCTGTTGAGTACGCAAACTGACTTCGAGTTGTGATGGAGGTTGAGGCGAAATCTTTCGGTCGCGCTGAGGCAGATGAGGCCCATCAAAGTGCTTGTGATAGTCGCGGGAGCTAGAAGCAGTCGACTTGCTCGAAGAAATATCTTCCATAACTTGCAGAGTATCGCGAACTGGAGGAATGAAGCTTTTGTGGCTTTCCTTCTCAAGATACACTGTTCGCATCGCATGATCAATAACTTTCTGTATCCAGGGTGCATATACCTTGATGCAAAATGGATACTGAGCAGAATCCTTCAGGATATGCAGGAACATGTCTTCGACATTGAAAATATATCGTTCGGAGATTGCATATATCGCATGACGAAGTACATCTAATATTGACTTATCTGGATTTATGCTGGCCATCGGACAAATAGTGTAAGAGAGCATGTGAAACAATGTCTGATTTTCGAATGTCAAATGTTCAGGACGAGGAGGACCAGAGTAGTCACGAATCTTGTCTTTGTCCATAGTGCACCGAAAAACTTCATCTGAGATAATGTCAATGTTGTGAACTTGAATGTTAGTGTTTCCATGCTCGAATCGAGGAAAATGGAAGTGCGAGACAAAATCCGTTGAAGTACACTTGATGCGTTTTCCTTCGGTCATCCATTCCATGATCCATTTTGAGCTATCATTTTCATCACCAGAGATGTACAAAGTTGCATAGAATTGAAGAATGATTTCCCTGTTCCATGGGTGCTCGAACTCAAAAATCTTTGTGAGGCTGAAATCATCTAGATCCTGTAGCAATTGATTAAAGTAGCCAATAGTTCGCATAGCAGGAATATCCAGAAATTCATGAGGAAAAATCTTCTTGCTCTCATAAAGGACCCGAGAGTAATAAATAGCTTGTTCCTTGGTCCAGAACCGAGGTGATTCAGAAGTGCGCGGGCCATCATATGGACTGGCCTGAAAGAATTTTGGATGGGCATTCCGATTAAAAAGCGGTCCTTTTGCGCCTGCGCCTGTCGAGAACAATGGCAATTCTTTGCGAGGATATGGATATTTAAGTTCTTCTTCGGGAGAAATAATTTCATCACCGTACACAACTGAGTCAGATCGGCGGACAGAGACAGATTTGCGCTCGGAGGGACCAACATCTGCCATTCGTGCGACTGTATCGATGGATAATTTTAGTGGGGCGGGAGCAGGAGGCACAACAGATGGTGCAGCAGGGGCGGTTGGTACTCGAGCAGGTTCATCAACTTGGGGCACCGAGGCCGAAACATCCATTGGAGGAGGCTGAGACTGTTCCACAGTAACTTGTTTTTGCCCGTCGACAGATGGAACTGGGACTTGCGACGCTTCATGAGCTGGAGAGGCCTGGGGTTCGGAGCGAGGAATTTTACCTTCCTCCGAAACAATGTGTTGCGAGGGAATTTCAGCCCGAGCAGGGGAGGCCACATGCACTGATTCAGTTGGCCTTGGCGAGGGAGGAGCATCCGAGTCCTTAACAGGTGGTGGTGAAGGAATAGCAGGCTCAGGAGATTTTTCTTTCTGAGACTGAGCATCTTGACGGACAGGCAACGGTTCCTTCGGAGCCGGAGGTACATTTTTCTTCGCCATTTTCTTTCTTTGCTTGATCTTTTGCTTCGCAACATGATCAATGTGGCCTTTAACCAGATCATTGTAGCCAGTTACTTTGGCTTGATGTTCATCACAAATTTTTCGAACAATTTCATCAAGATCTGTGTGAAAGCGCAACCTTCGGTTACGTAGAAGACTCAGGGCTCGGTTGATATCCTTGTAGGAATCTTCGAGTGTGTTGATGATGAACTTTGATGAGGCAATTTTCATTCGCTCATTAAGATCCAGTAGTTCGGCAGAGAGGGAATTAATCTCAACTGCATCATCTCTCAGTTCTTGCACTACTGATGTTGCTTGAGCAATAACTTCGGCAGGGATAGGCAAAGATGCCACTTCTCCATCGAAAGGATTCTCCACAAACTTATCGAGCTGCTCCATGATAAATATATGAACATAATAATGAGGTGCATCTGACTTGCCAGAGGGAGCAGTCTGAACAGGAATATGAACTTGCTCGGAAGGTGGCTTAGAAGCCAATGGTTGAGTCAGTGTAGGTGCAAATTTAGCAACCTCTTCCTTCGGAGCAGAGGATTGAGAAGCATCTTGCTCGGTAGACGTCTTGATCTTCCTCACGTCAGGTATGGGAATGTTTTCGCTAGGCTTCGCAGTATTCACTGGAGCATCAACTACCAAATCCTTCAAGTCAATTGCATCTGGATGCGGAGTTGTGTTCACGTGCTGTTTCATGGTGACAGTGGTAGCTGGCGTTTTTCTGGCAGGCATCTTCTTCGATGGCGCCAAATTGATCCGTAGATTAGGCAGCACGGTTGAGGTGGTAATGTTCACATCCTCGCTGAGAGCAGCAGCAACCTCTTCTTTGGTGAGCGGAGGATCATCTTCATCAGTCGAGGAATCATCCATATTTGCTTCATCTGCTGGTACATCCTTTTTCTTTTTCGGTGCACGCTTTCTCTTCGGAGCAGCAGCATTGGGATCATGCTTATGTTTGGTGCGTCCTTCAGACATCCCTTCGGCCCTTTTCTTTTCCATATCATCTTTGAGAAGACGAAGGTTTTCTTCTTCACGAGCCTTTTTCTTTTCTGCCCTCTCAGCTCTTTTAACAGCATTGCGTTGACTCTTAGCAAGTTCATCGGGATATGAGGCCGGAGTGCGAAGAGAGGACTCATCAGCATTTGCCGGAGGAGGTGGTCTCTCTTGAGGTCCATTTGACTTGATTAGAGAAAGTTCTCGACAGTCACCCCACGGTGGATGGAATGCAAAATTCTGAGCAAAGCGAGGGGCAACAAACTCATAATTGAACCATTTGCGCACCCAGTGGCGTCGAATCCATTGCTGTCGTGTATCTCGTTCGTGTTTTGATTCGCCTGGAACTGTGTTGTATCGGTCATGAGAAATATATTCAGCTGTGTTTGTGAGAGCCTGTCTGCCACCCCTCTTCTTTTTCGGAGCAGTTTCTACTTGCTCGACGTCATTTTGTTCGGCCCTTTTTCTCTTCCTGGTTGATGGGCCTACCGTTGGGCCCTTAGCATTCGGAGCTTTTGATTCATCAGCAGTGCCCAATACAATATCATCTCTTTCAGGCTGGCTTCGCTGAGCTGAATCTGCAACTGACTGCATTTTCCTGTGAACATAGATAGATGCGAGGGAAAATGGGGACAAGGTTACGAATGCACACAGCTAAGATTTGGGAAAACAGAAATCGTTTATGATGAAGAGGTAGATGCAGACTTTGAGAAATGTTTCGGGCGAAAGAAATGTATAGAACGAACTAGTAGGTTCGAAGAACATACTAGTAAGCGTGCTAAGCATTCCGTTCGGACGAGACACAACACAAACCCTAGATCTAAAGTTTTTCGGATGCGAGGGACAACTACAAACCACATCCACAAAAGTTACCTAGCAGTAAGGATCTGAGAATTTGCAGTAAAACAAGGCTATTTCTACCGCGGACGAACTTGAACTGGATGAACGTAAGAACAAGTTCGCACTGCACATACCCTAGCTTGGTGATGTGCAGCAGCTACGGCGGCGCGGAGACGAAGATGATCCACGGCGGCGAGGGAGGACTCCGGCGACCCCTTTCCGGCAGTGAAGCGGCGAAGGTGGTCGGCCTCGTCGAGCTCGAGGAGGAGCAGTGCGGTAGGGCTTCGGTGAGTGGCGATGGTGAAGACGCGAAGTGAATCAAGGAAAGGGGGCGGCGCAGTATTTATATGCGAAGGAAAAATGACCGCACCCTGTAAATCTGTTCGGACGGACGGAGTCAAGGGCCGTTTGCGATTCAACGGATAGGATAAGCTGGCAGTTAATGATGAGCACGTGGCAACCGTCATCTAAGAACGTGGTCCAGACCTGGGCGGTAAACCCCAAATTTTGGACGGCTTTCGCCAAAACAGATTAAGTTCGGACCGAACCTTTAACGTGGTCAAGACACCAGATAAAGTTTCGTTCACAGATGAAGTTTGTGCATTCATAACGGAACAGCATAGACTGGAAGAGATAGAATAGAGGGAAAAACAGGGTCCTAGGCATTTCACTCAGACGAAGAAACACAAATACCCGAAAAACAAGCTATGAGTGAAATACATTCGGAAAAACACGAAATCCTCAAGTGCAGCTCAACCAAGAGAAATTGTGGTGGCGTTACCCACCGTATAAGAACTGTATGACCCCGAGCGTCGCACAATTATCGTGGCACCCGGTTAGTCTAGTTCTTCGTTAATGTATTCACTCTCAGAAAGAAAATTTCACTTTGTCGAAATTTTCAAACTCTTCGAGTGTTATGCACCCATTCCTTCTAAGATGTGGAAGTGTTGGTACGGGTGCCGAGTCCAGCTTACTGCACGTTTGCGGAATCTAGGGTATTTAGCTCACACCGTAACGCACAGAATCTTTTCTCATCGAGAGGCTTGGTGAAGATATCGGCGAGATTTTCTTCGGTATTAACATGACTGATAACAATATCTTCCCGAGCAACATGATCACGTAGGAAATGATGTCTGATCTCAATATGCTTGGTGCGAGAGTGCTGCATTGGATTATGTGCGATTTTGATCGCACTCTCATTATCGCACAATAGAGGGATCTTCTTGACCTTGATGCCATAATCCTTCAGAGTCTGCTTCATCCATAATAACTGAGTACAACAAGCACCAGCAGCAATATATTCGGCCTCAGCCGTAGAGAGTGAGACACAATTCTGCTTCCTTGACGACCAACAAACCAATGGTCTACCGAGGAAATGGCATGTCCCCGAAGTAGATTTCCTGTCAACCCGGTCACCTGCATAACCTGAGTCTGAATATCCAACGAGGTCAAACTGTGCTCCCTTAGGATACCATAAACCTAAGGTGGGGGTGTGAGCCAAATATCTCAGAATACGCTTGACCGCTTGGTGATGCGATTCTTTCGGTGCAGCTTGAAAACGAGCACACATGCAAACACTCAACATAATATCAGGTCTGGATGCACATAGGTAAAGCAAAGAACCAATCATCGAACGATAAGCTTTCTGATCATAATCTTTACCGTACACATCTGCGTCCAGCTGGCCATTTGTGGGCATGGGAGTTTTGTAACCCTTCTATTTGCAATCTTGCATTTTGAACTTCTTAAGACAGTCTCTCAGGTATTTCTCCTGAGATATGAAAGTTCCATTGTCCTGTTGACGAATTTGCAGTCCGAGAAAGAACTTAAGTTCACCCATCATAGACATTTGATACTTCTCGGACATCATTCGCCCGAATTCCATGCTGCAAGCATTGTTAGTACAACCGAAAATAATATCATCCACATAGATTTGACACACGAATAGATCGCCATCGATAGCACGAGTGAAAAGAGTGGAATCAGTGGATCCTGGCTTAAACCCTTTGTCGTGCAAAAACCTCTTTAGAGTGTCATACGAAGCTCGAGGGGCTTGCTTCAATCCATACAACGCCTTTTTCAACCCGAAAACTTTGTTAGGAAACTGAGGATTTTCAAAGCCAGGTGGCTGCCTAATATATACTTCCTCATCAATTTCACCATTGAGAAAAGCACTTTTCACATCCATTTGATAAAGCAGAATATCATTGTAATTTGCATAAGCGAGAAGAATACGAATTGCCTCAAGGCGAGCAACAGGGGCATAAGTTTCACCGAAATCAATACCTTCTACCTGTGTATACCCTTGAGCGACAAGACGTGCTTTGTTTCTCACAACAATGCCATTTTCATCTTGCTTATTTCGGAAAATCCATTTTGTGCCGATGATATTGTGCTTCTTAGGATTCGGTTTGTCAACCAATTCCCATACATCATTTAATTCGAATTGCACCAACTCTTCTTGCATGGCATTCATCCAATCGGGATCATTCATGGCTTCCTCATACTTGGTAGGCTCTGTCAATGAGACGAAAGAGAAACTGCCACAGTAGTTAGCCAAACGAGTGCGAGAATGAGTTGTGGGTCTGTAACCTGGATTCTCGAGATCTTTGAGGATTAATGGAGGGTCAACTCGATTTGCCACTCGTGGGTGAGGATTTTCTTCTTGATTTTCATTGTCCTCGGTATCAGCATCAGGATTGGCATTAGTATCGCCATTTCCATCATGATTGCCATTTTGGTCGGCATTAGGATTTGGGTTGCCATTTGTGTTCGGTGCGGCATTTGCTTCGGCAGTAGCTTGGCGTGTTCGTCGAGCTATGGGAGCATCATCATCGGAAGAATCAGGTACATTCCCTTCGACTGGCCTGACATCTCCAATAGCCATTTGCCGAATAGCATCCGAAATCGGAGGTTCATCTATCACACTAGGCAGGTGCTCCTTTTGGGAGCCGTTAGATTCATCAAACCGCACATTTACCGTTTCCATAACTTTCCCGTGGTGAGAGTTATAGACACGATAAGTATGCGAGTTCGAGCCATAACCAAGAAGAAAACCTTCATGTGCTTTGGGTGCAAACTTAGAATTATGATTCATGTCACGAATGTAGCATGGTGCACCAAAAACACGTAGATAAGAAACATTCGGTTTCTTGCCAGTGATAAGCTCATATGAAGTTTTCTTAAGGAATTTGTGAAGATAAACACGATTCACAACATGGCAAGCAGTATTAATAGCATCAGCCTAGAAACGAATAGGAGTTTTATACTCACTGAGCATTGTTCTCGCCATCTCAATAAGAGTTCTATTCTTTCGCTCAACAACACCATTCTGTTGGGGAGTGTATGCGGCAGAGAATTCATGAGTAATACCATTTTTATCGAGAAAATCTTCGGTATGAGTATTTTTGAACTCAGTGCCATTGTCGCTTCTGACATGTTTAATACACACTTCATATTCATTTTCAGCTTTCTTGGCGAATCTTTTGAAGATGTCTTGGGTGCAAGTTTTGTCTTCTAGAAAGAATACCCAAGTGTATCGAGAAAAATCATCAACAATAACCAGACCATAATGACTGCCTCCGAAACTTGCATAGTTTTGAGGCCCGAATAAATCCATATGAAGAATTTCCAGTGGTCTTGTTGTGGTCATAACAGTTTTTGATGAATGATGCTTCTTGGCCAATTTACCAGCCTCACAAGCAGCACAAAGACGATCCTTGTCGAATTTCACATCAGGAATACCACGGAGATGATTTTTCTTCACGAGTGTCTGCAAGTTTCTCATACCTGCATGACCAAGTCTTCGGTGCCACAGCCATCCTTCGGTTGCTTTCGCAAGCACACAAGTTCGGACTGAGGGACCCTTAGAGAAATCCACAATATATAAATCACCTTTTCTATTTCCTTCGAATACGAAGGAATTGTTAGTGGCCATGAAGACAATGCATTTGAATTTAGAAAATAGAACTAGCATGCCTAGATCACACAGCTTGCCGACAGACATAAGATTGAATCCAAGAGACTGAACAAGTAAAACATCATCAATGTTCTTATCCTTGGATATAGCAATTTTACCTAACCCAAGTACCTTTCCTTTGTTGTTGTCGCCGTAAGTGATGTACTTCTCAGATGAAGCAGTTAAATTTGGGTCGACAAACAACGACTTGTCTCCGGTCATATGACTAGTGCATCCACTATCCATTATCCATTCGGTACACCCGGAGACATAATCCTGCAGAGAAATCAGGCTTTCTTAACCACCCACATCATTGTAGGTGGCTTCGAAACATATGAGCGAGCAGGATATGATTTCTTTCGAAAATTATGTGAATTGTAACTTGAGTCAGTACGAGCATAATCGAAAGAATAAGCATTGAAGTTTCTTCCTGACGAATGAGTATAGTGGTTTGGTGAAGAAAGTATGTACTCATTCCGTTGAATCTTTTCAAGGACATATCGAGCATTTTCTTCCTGCATGGTTAGTAGTCTAGTGACAGGTAATGCCTCGATAGTTTTCCTGGGCACCCAGATAGATTCCTTTGGGGGGCCATTCCTGCTGTTTGGACCAACATAGCGAGCAACAGCCTCACCACGTTGGTTTTTGAACAACTTATAGTTGTCCAGAGAATCATCATATGAGTATTCGGCGATTGGCGAGTCATATCCCAAAGTAAAGCTGGATCGAGCGTTTTGCTCTTAGCGGGCACCCACACAGTGCGAGGATATTGATCCGGTTCCCAGTAGGAGCCATTCTCATTTAGTTTCCTTTCGAAACCGATACCTTCCTTCCTGGGGTTTTTGTGAAGAATGGATTTCTTCAGAACATCACACAGGGTTTGATGCCCTTTGAGAGACTTGAACATTCCTGTCTGAAGAAGATCCTTCAACCTAGCATTTTCATCAGAAACAGAACCATTTTCCTCGACCGAGGGCTAAGCATTCACAGAAGATTCAGCATTTGATTCAACATTACTGCATTCAAGACATTTTAAGCAAGGAGGTACAAACACTTCAGGTTTCTCTTTGAGTTGTTGGGTGAGAAGAGAATTTTCTCTGATCAAATCATCATGAGCCTCTCTCAGCGACTCGAGTTCCTGTTTCCGTTTCAGGTAATCATAAGTCAATCTTTCATGGTCAGCCGAGAGAAAATCATGACGATCTGAGAGATCCTTCATTCGAGACTCGAGAGTGGAATACTCTTCGGTCAACGACTGATTTTTCTCCATCTCCTCAACCAACAACCCTTCAGACTTCCTGAGGGTTTTCTCAATTTTCTCGAGAGAGTTTTGTTGTATATTAGCAATTTTGATCAGTTTAGCATAGTCATCCTCATCAGAAGAATATTGATCACTGGAGTGAACCTTGTGATGTTTGGAGGATACCTTTTCTTTCGAAGCTTTGGCCATGAAGCAGTACGCAGGAGACACGTTGTCGCTCGAATGATTTTCGAAGAAGTTCGATGCAGGAGTAGAGCCACATGCTATGCCAGCCATACCAGAGTCGGAATCCTCCTCTGATTCATCAACCTCTTCGTCGTCAGAAGATGCTTCTTCTTTGGAATCCATTTCCTTGCCGATGTACGCCTTGGCCTTGCGTGAAGTGTTCTTGCGGTTGGACGAGGACTTGGAGGGATTCTTCGAGGAAGATCTTGACGAGGGCTTGGAGGAATCCTTCTTCTTGAAGAACTTCTTTGTTTTCTTCTCATCATCGGAGTCGTAGCTCTTGCTCTTGCTTTTGCCATGGTTTCCTGAATCATATCTTCCACTAGCACGGATTTCAGCTTCCCAGAGAGGGCAGTCCGAAATGAAATGATCTGGCTTTCTGCACTTGAAGCAGGCGTAGTCTCCTGTTGGCTTTGATGAAGATTTGGAGCCGCCAGAGTTGCTGGATCCTTTCTTCTGAAACTGATTTTTCCTATGAAGACGCTGGAATCTTTTTGTGATCAATGCGAGATCCTGACTAATCCTTTCGGTGTCATCTGAATCTTCATCGGCATTTCCTTCCGAGGAAGAATCAGGCACAGCCTTGAGAGCATGACTTTTTCGGTGACTTGAGCCATAGAGATCTCTCTTCTCTTCTTCTTGTTCTTCGTGGGTGTTTAGCCTTTCCATGATATCAGCAGAGTCGAGAACTTGGAAATCAGCCCGTTCTCGATCATCAGAACAAGTGTGTCGAACGAACTGTCAATAGACCGGAGCAACTTCTTCACAACTTCATGATCAGTGATGTCTTTGGCGCCGAGACCCTGTAGCTCGTTTGCAATGTCACTCAGACGATCGAAAGTTTGCTGACAGCTTCCATTTCCAATGCGCTTGAACCGATTGAACTTGGCCCGAACTTTATCAATGCGAGCTTCTTCCTGAGTTGAAACACCCTCGTTTATCTTTTCGAGAATGTCCCACAATTCCTTTGCAGTTTCACACTGACGGTAGCGACGGCGAACTGGCTCGGGCGCGGGCGTGCGTGGGCGACACGGGGAGGAGAGAGGAGGGAGAAGGCTGGGAGTGGGCTGGGCCGCACTGTTTGACTTAGGCCCAGGTACAGTAGAGTTTAGGCTTTTTCTGTTTTTCTTTTTTGTTTTCTTTTTTACAGAAAGATTTGCAAAATATTTGAGCTGCCAAATCACTTTTGTAAAATGTGGAAATCAGCCACATAAATACAATGCAATATTCTGCTCTGCCACAAAAACTTTGGGAGAGATTTGAATCCATTTGAATTTTTCATAAATGAAATGGCATTTAAATTGCTGCTTTTGCACTGTTTTAAATGCTCTAGTCCATTTTAGCAAAATAGGTGATGTTGTTTTCCTGAACAAGAATTTGTTTTGGAATATTTGCTACAACATGAACTAGTTTCTAGCAATTTTTGAGCAACTTCAAATTTCACTTATGATTTGAATTGAATTCAGTGGTGGAATTTGAAATGAGATATGAATCCACTTTGATCAAGCATTGCAAATCACAGTGACTTGGCATAATGTAGGATCGAAGTATGTCTACCAGAGGGTGGGGGGTGAATGGGAGTTTTAAATTTTTCTCGGAAATATCAAAACTCTTGGAACCCAGCAGCGGAACGAATGAAAATACAGTAGACAGTGAGCGAATACAAACTACCGAATGGAAACTAATCACATGTACCGAGGTAAATCACATGATTGAAATATGGCATGTCACAGTTCGAATATAAAGAAGGGTAGTAGAAGTGACCAGTGATGCTCGATGGCGACAAGGTGTTTGGTAGACCAGTTCGCCCTTCTGCACAAGGACTACGTCTGGTTGGAGGGGTTGTGATTTAACACAGAAGATAAACTCTCTTCGCCCTATTCTCCTCGACAATTGGTTCATCAACCAATGCCGATTACTCGTGGTAGATATTTGACGGCGATCTCCAAACCTTCACTGAAGATAAACTCTCTTCAACTCTCTTCGCGAACCACAATACTCTTGGTTGCTGAAGATTTTGCTCGGTGAAGACAATACTCTTCGACACTCGAGCTGACACCGATCTGTCTAGAGAGTTGCAGCTCTCAAGAGTAATAGGCGGAGCGTACTGGACTTAGATTCTAGTGATGCTGAACCACTATCTATTTTTTCGGCTCTAGGGTTTTTCTCTCGGTGGATTTTAAACTCAAATCTTTCAGAGAGGGGGTTGCTCAACAATCTTCTCAGAATCAAAACGGAGCAGCCATCGGACAACGCCGGCGCGGGGTGGCTATTTATAGCCGCAGCCTTCCCTGGTGGGAAATGACCATTTTGGACACGCGGTCCAGCCAATGGCCAATCGACACGTTCACAACGGTCGGATTTGGGAGCAACGGTAACATTACTTGCAGAGCAAGAAATGCTAACTCCTCGGTCAGAGTCAAATCTCTCGCAGCGAAGAAGATCACAGTCTCTTGCTGGCAAGTATTTGCTCGGAACACAAAGAGATTTCTCTCGCATCTTTCATAGGATTTGGGTTTAGCATCAGAGAATCAAAGCTTCGAACGCTACACCCCTCTTAATAGTACGGTGGTCCTATGACTCAATGAAAAGAAATGAAACAACGAAAAGAATGCTACGTCTTCTCTTCGTCTTCAATTTCCTCGGCTGCAGTCACTTCCTTCGGACAGGCACCGAACCAATTGCTTCACGTCAGCAATTTTTGAGGGTCACTCTTGTCGTCATATCCTTCGGTGATAACTTTCACTGCAACGCAGGGGATAAAGTTCGGAGATATGAATCCAAACTTCTCTCAACTCCAGGGACCTGTTACTCTGTGTGCACTAGCAAACACATCAGTCCCTTACTGTTTGTCAACAATCTCCAAAACATAAGGAGGCAAATTATTGCACCAACACATAATCATTATGGATCACTGTTGCTCATTACAGAGGGGTGTTACAATTCTCCTCCTCTTAAAGAAATTCTCGTCCCGAGAATTCAGGAGGTAGAAGGGAAAAGATCGGGGTATTCCTCACAAAGACGATCCTCGCGTTCCCAAGTGGCTTCATCTTCAGTATGATTTGACCACTGCACTTTAAGGAACTTGGTTGTCTTCTGACGGGTCCGACGTTCAACTTGATCGAGAATGCAGATCGGATGCTCTTTATAAGATAGATCATCTTGTAAATCAAGCAATTCATCATCCACTGCTCGGTGCGGAGATTCCTTGATGCAACGACGAAGTTGCGACACATGGAAGACGTCGTGCATGTGAGAGAATTGCGGTGGCAACTCCAATTTATATGCCACATGTCCACGTCTGGCGAGAATGCGAAAGGGGCCGATGTAGCGAGGAGCTAACTTGCCCTTGATTCCAAAGCGGTGAGTGCCCTTCATAGGAGTGACACGCAGATAAGCTTGCTCACCAGGTTGATAGATCGATCCCCAGTGTTTACGATCATAGTTGCTCTTCTGGCGAGACTGAGCCGCCTTGAGATTTTCCCGAACAATACGGACTTGCTCTTCAGCGTGTTGAATAATATTCAGACCAATGAGCGGCCGTTCCCCAGTTTCTGACCAATTCAGATGGGTTCGACACTTACGTCCATATAATACCTCGAAGGGGGCCATTTTTAAGCTAGCTTGATAGCTGTTGTTGTATGAGAATTCGGCATACGGGAGAGATTCCTCCCACTTCTTGCCAAATGAGATGACACAAGCACGCAACATATCTTCAAGCACTTGATTCACTCGCTCAACTTGGCCTTGGGACTGGGGGTGATAAGCTGAACTCCAGGTTATATGAGTTCCCATAGCTTCTTGGAAACTTGCCCAGAACTTAGAGGTGAAAAGGCTGCCACGATCTGAACTGGTCTCTTTCGGAATACCGTGGAATGATACAATTATGGAGATATACAAATCTGCTAACTGACTAGCAGTGATCGTCTCCTTGACTGGCAGAAAGTGTGCAACTTTGGAGAGTTGATCGATGAAGACAAGAATAGCATCATGACCCTTTTGTGACCTGGGAAGACCAGTGATAAGATCCATTTGAACCTTATCCCATTTCCATTCAGGGATAGGGAGTGGTTGCAGAATTCCAGCAGGCTTCTGATGTTCTGCCTTAATGCGACGGCAAACATCACATTCGGCCACATAGCGAGCAATATCCTGCTTCATTTTAGACCACCAATACCTTTGACGGAGATCACGATACATTTTGGTGCTACCCGGATGAATGGACAGTGGTGTATCATGTGCCTCCTTCATAACTTTGTCGGTCATAAGCTCGAACCGAGGTACTACAATGCGATCTCTGAAATATAAGGTTCCATCTTCAGCAAGCGAGAAATCCCTGGACTTTTCAAGGTCAAGATCTCTTTTCATCTGATCAACTTCAGCATCTTTTGCTTGCGCAGACTTAATAGCTTTCTCAAGATCTGGCTGTAGAACAAGGGTATTAGGAGAACCCTGTGGAACGATATGAAGGTTCAACTTGCGAAGTTCCTCATAAAGATGGGGTTGAGCTCGTTGAACCATGAGGTTGTTACAATCGGACTTGCGGCTCAGGGCATCGACCATTACATTAGCTTTGCTCGGGGTATAAGAAATACCGCAGTCATAGTCCGTAATCGTTTCCAACCATCGCTGTTGGCGGAGATTGAGATCCGGCTGAGTAAACAAATACTTCAGACTTTGGTGATCAGTGTAAATATCACATCAATTACCAAGGAGGTAATGTCGCCACAGTTTCAATGCATGTATCACTGCAGCAAGTTCAAGATCATGTACTGGGTAATTCTCTTCGTGAGGACGTAACTGTCGGGAGGCATAGGCAATCACTCTGCGTTCTTGCATCAGGACACAGCCTAATCCCTGACGAGAGGCATCGCAATAGATCACGAAGTCCTTGCGAGAATCCAGAGGAGCAAGCACTGGAGCAGAGGTCAGCTTGTCCTTGAGGGTTTGGAAACTTTCCTGACATTTATCTGTCCACTCAAACTTAACGCCTTTGTGAAGCAGATTAGTCAGAGGCTTGGTAATCTTAGAGAAGTTCTCGACAAATCGATGACAATAGCTTGCGAGTCCGAGAAAACTTTTGACTTGCTTGACATTCTTCGGGGGAGTCCAGGCAAGAATAGCCTGAACTCGCTCTGGGTTAACATCAATGCCATCCTTGGAAATCACATGACCAAGGTAGGTCACCTCAGACAACCAGAATTCACACTTGGAATACTTGGCATATAACTGATGCTCTCGGAGCTTTTCCAGAACAAGACAAAAGGTGTTCAGCTTTGTCTTCCTTATTCTTGGAATATACCAAAATATCATCCAGATAAACCACGACGAATTTGTCGAGGTAATCCATGAAGATATAATTCATCAGTCGGGAGAACGTTGCTGGAGCATTAGTTAAGCCGAAAGACATGACGGTATACTCATATGAGCCATAGCGAGTAACAAAGGCAGTCTTGGGAATGTCCTCTTCGCGGACTCGGATTTGATGATAACCCAACCTCAAGTCGAGTTTAGAGAATACCGAGGATCCAGCAAGCTGATCATACAGATAATTGATCCGAGGAAGTGGATATTTGTTCTGAATTGTTGCCTGGTTGATAGGTCGGTAATCTTGGACCAATCGGTTTGTACCATATTTCTTCTTGACAAAGAGAGAAGGTGCTCCCCAGGCAGAGGAACTTGGACGAATGAAACCCTTGCGAAGTGATTTGTCGATTTCCTCCTTAAGCTCAAGGAGTTCATGCGGCGACATCTTATAGGGACGCTTCGCAATAGGAGTGGTGCCCGGTTTTAAGTCGATAACAAACTCGACATCTCTAATAGGGGGCACTCCTGGAAGTTCTTCTGGAAAAACATCTTGGAAGTCACGAACGACTGGAACATTTTCGATCCCCTCAAGAGGTGAAGCATTCAATGCATTCAGGGCATAAATTTGAGCCTCGGCATTTTGAACGATATGAGCTTGGTAATTTACTATCTCATCCGAGGGGTGCAGAAGTTGGACGGCTTTAGTGGCACAATTGATTAAGGCGGTGTGAGCCTTCAACCAATCCATTCCCAGAGTGAGGTCAACCTTGGAAGACTTCAAAATAATGGGAAATGCATGGAATTCCAACCCTTCAATTTCAATGGTAACATTGGGGCTGAACATAGAGGTTCGACAATGACCCGCGGGAGTGTTGACCTCTAACGGCTGGTGCAAATTTTCATGTTTAATGCCATGCATGAATGCAAACTCTTCTGATATGAAAGAACGTGTTGCTCCTAAATCAAACAAAACAGAAGCTGGTACTGAATTAACATGAAGTGTACCCATCACAGTAGCTGGTTGGTCTTGATCTTCATTCATCTTGGCATGATAAGCCTAACCACGACCATAAGAAGGCCTGGCATTGTTGTTGCGGGGCTGGTTGTTGCCACGGTCATTACCACGGCCAGCAGATGGAAGTGCCAACTGATTCTGGTTCTGACGGCAGTCTTTGGCACGATGACCTGGATGTCCACAAGTGAAACATAGTCCATCCTCAGGACGGGGAGCAGGAGCTTGAAACGGTGCAGCTTGAGTTCTTGGCTGCCTCAGAGGTGGAGGAGGCATACGAGGTGTAGCATACGATGGCCTTGGAGCAGGTACAGTTGGACGGTACATGCTGTGAGGGATCCAAATACGGCGCTTCTGGGAAGACGAGCCCGAAGATGAGCCCGCTTCACGGGTGCGCTTGAGAGCATCCTTGTGATCCTTCAGACCAATCTCAACCTGTATAGCCTTGTTCACCAAGGTGGCGAAGTCGGCAAAGTCTTGGACTAGCAGTGCGAGCTTGATATCTGGGTTGAGCCCTTCACGGAACTTCTCCTGTCTGCGGGCATCAGTAGCAATATCCTCTTCAGCATAGCGGGATAGTTCAAGAAACTCCCGCTGATAGGCCTCCACAGACTTGTTGCCCTGAGAGAGATTGCGGAACTCACGCTTCTTCTGGTCCATGACTCCTTGCGGGATGTAATGGGCACGGAAAGCAGCCTGGAATTCCACCCAAGTGATGATGGTTCCAGCAGGTAAGGTATGCCTGTGAGTGTCCCACCATTGGGCTGCGGGACCCTTTAGAAAGTAGGATGCAAAGGTGACATAGCTGGCAGGGGCCACATTAGCAGACTCCATCTCGAAAGTGATGTCGCAGAGCCAGTCATCAGTGTCAAGTGGCTGAACTAAGTTGCGGAAGATAGTTGGATTAAGGCGCACAAACTCTTGCAAGGTTATTGCGGCTGGCTGGTGGTTAGCATTCATATGAGGAAACTGATCCATAAGTCCTTGCATGAACTGGCGGTGCATTTCAAATTGTTGCATCATTGCAGCCATATAGTCGGGCGGTGGTGGATTGTTGGCACCACGGCCACGACCCGCGGGTCTAACCATTCTGCTAAAATTCAACAAGGGTAGTTTAGCAACGAACATTGCAGTTGTATGGAATCATTCATGATGTAATACGCACGACAAAAGGAAGTGCAATAGATACAACATCATAGTCAAACATGACATGCAGTTCCATACATAAGGTCGGTTAAAAGCCAGCGTTACAACAACGGAAAGGAAAAGCTAGACAACTAGGCGGCACACAGGCACGCGTTGGAGGGATACAACAACGGGACATAGCGATAGCTACATCAATGTCGGAGAAAACCACTGAAGCCAGGCAGCTGCATGTGACGACGCAGGGTACCCTCGATATAAGGATCCTGCGCTCCGTGAACACTCTGGTGCAGAACCTGGTCCTGAACTGGAAGAAGAGGACCACGTGGAGGAGTACAACCTCCAACAGCAGGTCAGTCAAGACCTGGTGGCATCCCCGTCCTGCGCGGGTAAAGGATATACTCTGGATGCATCCTCGCACTGACTGCTGGTAGCAACTGTGTCAGAGCGTCGTAAAGACGAGCACGAGTGGCGTACAACTCGACAGCAAGAGCTCGGGCAGTGCGATCCAGAGCCTCAGTGTACCGAACCAATACCTGCGGGTCATAGCAACGTCGCACGTAAGGTGTACAGACAGCAATGTAATATCCACTCTCATCCCTAGCGGGGGCATAAGGGATATATCTGAAAGCAGTCTCCTCCAAGCGACTGTGCTCTCCACGGAGACGGGCAATAGCAGTAGGCAGCATCATGGACGGCCATGTCGACAGTCACTCCAACACCATGAAAGGTGTGCAACTCAGTGATGGAGTTGTTCTGCTGATCAAAGATACAAACCACAGTGTGGTACTGCTCCTGGTTGAACTCACGGTAGTCCTCGTAAACAGTGTACTCGGGGTACCAGCGATATCCCAGCCTGGTCAAGAGGTCGACCAAGATAGCAGGGAACCCAGTCGCATCAATAGCCATAGTGTGGCATACGAGCTGTCTTGCGGGACGCATCCAAAACAAGGAGTGCAAAATGTCAAACGACAGTGTGAGAAGCATAAGATAGCATTGGAAAGAAATGTTGCAGATAATCCAGCTCTCCAGGTGAATGTGATTACGAGAACCTAAAGTTAGATTTAGCAAAAACTTTAACCCGAATAGAAGAGAAATTAGAGTCCCAGAGTAAGGAAGAGGAATAAAAGATCCTAATACCACCCATTGGCGACGTGGGCCCGTAAGCCACACAGCCATGTTAGTAAAACAGTTTTGCAAAGACTAGACTCAACTTCGGCCAAGGTGTTGGAAAGGGGGTTCCTACAGGCAGTCGGCTCTGATACCAACTTGTGACGCCCCAACTTAATCGTGCACTAATCATACACGCAAATGCACATGATCAAGCCTAAGGACTCACTTGAAGATATCACAACACAACTCTAAACACAAATAAAAGTCATACAAGCTTTATATTACAAGCCAGGGGCCTCGAGGGCTCGAATACATAGGCTCGAGTCAAAAAAGCATCAACAGAAGCATTAGATATCTGAGTACAGACATAAAAGTTAAACAGATATGCCTTAAGAAGGCTGGGCAAAACAACGACATAAGATCGAAAAGGCGCAGGCCTCCTGCCTAGGTGCCTCCTATCTACTCCTGGTCGTCGGTGGTCTCCATGTAGTAGTAGTCTCCGCCGGAGGGGTAGTAGTAGTCGTCGACAGGGGCAGCTGGCTCCGGGGCTCCGTCGTCTGATCACAGCAATCGGGTATGGGGAAAAAGGGGAAGCAAAGCAACCGTGAGTACTCATCCAAAGTACTCGCAAGACTTACATCAGATCTATTCTAAATATGCATCGGTATCAAGGGGGAGGCTGTATCTGTGGACTAGACTGCAGAAATGCTAGAATAGAGAGAAAGGCCTAGCCTATCGAAGACTAGCATCTTCAGCGTCTTGCAGCATTAGAAGAGTGCAGATTAGTACATAAATATAATAGTAGCAACAAGTATAACAGTAGCCACGCCCAGAGATCCTTCCTCGACTCCCTACGAGAAAGCGATCCCGGAGCTATAATATCCATTTGCATCTCAAGTAACCATTTCTAGTTGTACCAGATCGAGATATTTCCGAGCGTCCTGTTACCGTGGACACGGCTATTCGAATAGATATACTTCCCTGCAGGGGTGCACCAACCCAACACGCTCGATTAACTCTGGCCGGACACACTTACTCGGTCCATGCCCGGCCTCGGCTGATCGACACGTCGTAGCCCTACCTAGGCTCAACAGAGAGGCCAACACGCCGGTCTACACCCTAAGCGCTCAGGGGTCTTGGGCCCATCGCCCTTTGCACTCCTGCGTGTTGCGAGGACGGCCGGGACCAGACCTAGCCCCTGTATACACACGCAGGCTTTCACGGTCCACCCGGGTGCGTGCCGCTCAACTGCTGACGTCTGAAGAACTTCGGCTGATACATACGACGCCGAGTGCCCATACTATTCCCGCGTGGTGGTTAGTGCGAAAAGGCCCGAGGCCTACTCAGATCACATATCCTAACCCATTAGTGCATTGGGAGCTCGCGGAAACGAGCAGAGACTCACGATCATGTGACCCCGTTGCCCCGTCTCGTGGACCAACGACAAGGGCTAAGAATGCCCGGCCGTGCCACGTAATTATCTCGCGGGTTCCCTCACAGTCAACCCGACTCCACATTACTCGCGGGTACCCCTCAGGGCCGACCCGACTTCAATCAACGACTGAAATAAATATATGGTAACCGTGTGTCCAAAACATCAAGGAGGAATCCGAGGAATCACCCTCGTTGGATTCTCACTCGATGTATCCATCAAGGTGAACCCGGAGGGGTTGCACGACAAAAGCTTCATCAGAGGTGGTGAAAGAGGAATCACCCTCGATAACCCACAACCGACTAGCTATACTACAGAGACAACATCAGGAGTGGGGTAAGAGGTATCACCCTCGACACTCGATGGTAGCTTTGCAGAGTAGAGCAACTAAAGGGGTGTGTGGTGATGTGCTGGTCTCAGCCCATCGATCACCTCGATCGGGGCACTGGTGCTAAAGTGGGGCAACTGGGACAAGGATGAGGGGTCTCAGATGGTTCACTACCAACCTATACTAAGCATTTAGGATAGCAGTTAAGGTATCAATAGCAGTTTACAAAAAATAGGCTATGCATCAGAATAGGTATTTTCGGAACAACAACTGTAGCAATTATAATGCAAGCATAAGAGAGAAAGAATAGGTGATATAGGCATGTTCAAGGGGGTTTGCTTGCCTGGAAGCTCTACAGCAAAAGAGGGGTCGTCGGGGATGTAGCAGTCCTCAGGGGCAGCGTCGACCTCGGGATCTACCGGAGAGAAGAGGGGGAAGAAACAAATAAATACAAGCAAACAATGCAACACCGATGCATGGCATGGCAACATGCAGTGCTGGTGGTGACCTAATGCAATGCTACACGTTGTAGGCAGAGCGGGAAAATATCTAGGGGTAATTTTCTCGGCTTCGAGCATCTGTCAGACAGATGAACCGGAGGGGAAGGTTCCATGTTTGCATGGTTGTGGGCATGTGACAGGTAAACGGAGGGCGTATTCGGATTCGTCTCGTTTTTCTGATCAACTTTCATGTAGAAAACTTTTCGATCCGAGCTACGGTTTATTTTCTACGAATTTCAAAGTTTTAAACTATTTTTTGAAAATCCTGGAATTAATTTAATTAATAAATTCGCATTATCAAGAATAGTAAACACTTATGACGTCAGCATGATGTCAGCATGACTTCAGCAGTCAACCCCAGCTGTTCTAGGTCAAACCTGACAGCTGGGTCCCACTTGTCATACACAGAGGGATAATTAGAGTTAAATTAAACTAAACAGGGGTTAATTAGGGAGTGGGCCCCATCTGTCAGTGTCTAATTAAGTTAATAGATTAATTTTATTTATAAAAACGTTAATTAACAGGTGGGGCCCGCCTGTCAGTGACTGGGGTTGCCCAGTCAGCAGGGTTGACTGGCAACCCAGTCAACTGGGGCCAGGGGGCCCACTTGCAGTGACCCAGGGGTGGCCCCCAGGTGCGCAGCGGAGGCACGGGAACGCGGCGGGATTCGGCTGCAGGGGGTCTCCGGACCCGTGGCTAGGCGCGTTGGACGCGGCTCGACGTCGTACGCACGATGGTGCCCTAGTCTGGCGCCGGAGATGACCGGAACGACGCCGGCGTTGAGGTTAGATGGTGGTGGCTTTCGGGTGAACACGGCCGCACGGCTATGGTGAGCTAACGAACTAACAGAGCTCACCGGTGAGCTCTACGGAGCACCCGGATCACGGCTAACAACGTGTGAGGGCTCGAGCGGCTCTGCTTCGAGCAGTACGCCGGCAATGGCGCCGCCGAGCTCGGGCTCTACGGGAACGGCAACGGAGCGGCCAGCAGAGCGAAAGAGAAGGGGGAGTCGACACGGTCGCTCACTGTGCGGCTCAAGGAGGCCGGCGAGTGGCTTAGTAGTTGTGGGTGGAGCTGGAAACGACAGTGGTCGCCGGTGACCGAAGAAGGGGAGGGAGCTCGATCCACTCGAGATGGAGCTCCCCGGCTTCCGTAGATGGTCGAGGTGGACGTACCGGTGGTCGGCGAGCCTCCCGGGCACCAGCAGGCGACGTGGAGAGGCCAATGGCCATTGTGGTGGTGAGGCATGGCGACGGTGGCGCTCGGGCGATGGTGGAGAGAAAAGAGCAAGCGAGGGAGAGGGGAGGATGAGGATTGGGGGTGTCCCCGAGGTGCCACGGCGACGCTCTTATCCTCCCCCCCTTGCTGTAGCGGCACGGACGGCGAGTGGGTGCGGTGGCGACGGCGAACCGGATCGGGCGTGGGCGTGCGCGGGCGACACGGGGAGGAGAGAGGAGGGAGAAGGCTGGGAGTGGGCTGGGCCGCACTGTTTGACTTAGGCCCAGGTACAGTTGAGTTTAGGCTTTTTCTGTTTTCTTTTTTACAGAAAGATTTGCAAAATATTTGAGCTGCCAAATCACTTTTGTAAAATGTGGAAATCAGCCACATAAATACAATGCAATATTCTGCTCTGCCACAAAAAGTTTGGGAGAGATTTGAATCCATTTGAATTTTTCATAAATGAAATGGCATTTAAATTGCTGCTTTTGCACTGTTTTAAATGCTCTAGTCCATTTTAGCAAAATAGGTGATGTTATTTTCCTGAACAAGAATTTGTTTTGGAATATTTGCTACAACATGAACTATTTTCTAGCAATTTTTGGGCAACTTCAAATTTCACTTATGATTTGAATTGAATTCAGTGGTGGAATTCAAAATGAGATATGAATCCACTTTGATCAAGCATTGCAAATCACAGTGACTTGGCATAATCATTATGGATCACTGTTGCTCATTACAGAGGGGTGTTACACTTTATATGCTATTTTATATCATTTTTTGGGACTAACCTATTAACTCAGTGCCCAGTGGCAGTTCCTTTTTTTGCTTGTTTTTGGCTTTTCAAAAAATCAATATCAAATAAAGTGCAAACGAAAAAAAAATCTTTAGATTAATTTTTTCTGGACCAGAAGGGACCCTAGAAGCTTTGGTAGGAGGCTAGACGATATAAATTTTCCGCCGCCACAAGATTCTGTTCTTCCGTGATCCCATCTGGAGGCCTTTTCCGGTAATCTGCCGGAGGGGGAATCGATCACGGAGGGCTTCTACATCAACCTTTTTGCCCTTCCGATGATGTATGAGTAGTTCACCATAGACCTACGGGTCCATAGCTATTAGCTAGATGGCTTCTTCTCTCTCTCTCTCTCTTTGATCTTCAATACAATGTTCTCCTCGTTCTTCTTGGAGTTCTATTCGATGTAATCTTCTTTTGCAGTGTGTTTGTTGGGATCCCATGAATTGTGGGTTTATGATCAGATTATTCATTGAAAGTAATTGAGTCTTTTCTGAACTTTATTATGCATGATTATTATAGCTTTGTATTTCTCTCCGATCTATCCGTTTGGTTTGGCCAACTAGATTGATTTATCTTCAGTGGGAGAGGTGCTTTGTAATGGGTTCAATCTTGCGGTGCTCTATATCCCAGTGACATAGTAGGGGACAAGACACGTATTTGTATTGTTGCCATTAAGGATAAAACGATGGGGTTTATTCATATTAATTGGGTTTACTTTGTCTACATCATGTCATCTTGCTTAAAGCGTTACTCTGTTTGTCATGAACTTAATACCATAGATTCATGCTGGATAGCGGTCGATTGGTGGGATAATAATAGTAGATGCAGGCAGGAGTCGGTCTACTTGTCACGGACATGATGCCTATATACATGATCATTGCCATGAATAACGTCATAACTGTGCGCTTTTCTATCAATTGCCCAATAGTAATTTGTTTACCCACCGTATGCTATGCGTTCGAGAGAGAAGCCTCTAGTGAAAACTGTGGCCCCCCGGGTCTACTTTAAACATATTAAAAACCCTAAAAATACCTTGCTGCAATTTATTTACTTTTCTTTGTTTTGTAATTTATACTTTTGCCTATACAAGATTTAATCTTTGCAAGTAACGAGTTCAAGGGGATTGACAACCCTCTTCCCGCGTTGGGTGCAAGTATTTGCTTTTGTGTGTGCAGGCGCTGTTCACGAGGCTTTGCATGATTCTCCTATTGGTTCGATAAACCTTGGTTCTCGCTGAGGGAAATACTTATCTCTACTGTACTGGTTCACCCTTCCTCTTCGAGGAAAATCCCAACGCAGCTCACAAGAAGCAACGACCTGTTCCCATATAGCCCATTTACGGCCCGAGAACTTATGGCCCGTTGTGGCCTTTCCAAATTCGGCCTAGTAGCGTCATGTGGGCCGTCCAATATGATTCCGGCCCGTTGTCACTTTCGGCCCATGTATGGCCCGTGACTTCTTTCGACCCATATGAGTCCTTTTGTATCTTTGGGCCCATTAACGGCCCGTGGTGATTCTGGCCCATGATGAACAGTAAATTGCTTTCGACCCATTAACAGCCCATGATTAAGTTGGGCCGTTTTTAGCCCGTGTTAACTTTCGGCCATCTAAGGGCCTATAAATTCTTGGGCTCATTTCTGGCCAACGATTAGTTACGGTCCGTTACTCGCCTGTGCCGCTAATCGGCCAAATTCAGCCCGTGGTTACAATCGGTCCATTTGTGGCCCGTTAACCCATTGGGCTGTTTTCATCCCGTCATGTATTCCGGCCCATTAATGACCTGTTATGCCTGCAGATAGAATTAAGCCTGTGCTGTCTTCCGGCCTATTAACGGCCCGTTATGGTCTGGGCCCATAAACGGACGGTTCCAGTTTTGGCCCGTTTACGGCCCATATTGCGGTCCGGTTTTGGCCCATGAATAGTATTGCCCATCTGTGACCCGTGGATCCTACGGGCCATAGGAGGCCCATGGATCCTACGGGCCGTAGGAGACCCAATGATCCTACGGCCCGTAGGAGGCCCATGGTTACCGCAAAACGTACGTGGGCCAGTGTTATTGTGGCCACTAGCAAACCGAGGAAAAAGAACTGCAGTGACTACAAGCAAACAAATAAACAAGACTATAAGGAAATAAATAAGCAAACAACAAATTCTAGGCTATTATAGCTATTACACAGATTACATTCACTTGGCATCAAAGTTCACCACCAGTGCAAATATAGGGGACATCAAAGCAACATATTACATACACTAGGCGTCTAAAGCCACCAGTGCAAATAAACGCGGCAACAAAACAAGTCCAGACCTGAAACCACTTCAGAAGAGCTCAAGAAACGATATACTGGGTACCCACCATGCTGGTAAGAAGCTTAGCAAGCTTATTAGCTTTATCTTGTTTGTTGCTAAAATCCTCCAACGCTTGTTGTTGCACCAGAAAGTATGCATCTGAATTCTACAGGGACTTCCTCAGTCCTTCGGCTTCTTGTTGTAGCGCAGCTGACCGATGTCTTTTAGCTTGTAGTTGAGATGCAAGAAGCTGAACTGATTCAGGCAGCGAGTTCGAAAAGCTTGTGCCAGTGGTAGTGGCCAGTAACTCAAACACTACATCAAGGCAGGACTTTGGGGTTGTCTCACTATCTTCAAGATAGTGTTTATCAGCTTTGTTGGAGACCAACAGGGTTGTCTCACTATCTTGAACCTTATCTGCATTACTTCCTTTACCATTGATAATGGGGTACTCTTCTCCAATATTCTGTCAGCATTCTAAAAGAGGAACAAGCAGACACATAACAGGTTTAGAATGTAGTATATGAAACTCATTTTGGTAAACCAGTTCAGTAGTAAGGTGGATAAGATTATACTAACTTGTCTTCTATTGCAAGGTATTACATAATAACAGCATGAAACAAACATATATCTATGTACTATGGTCACTGTATTGTCTATATCATCCTATTTTATGTTGCCAAATCAAGATAGAGACACAATTCAAATCATATCTGTTTAAGACAAAGCATCATAGACAGAATATAAGTGTGGGAAACTACACAACACTAAAAACACTTGTAATGTGTATGCGAAGATAACTATTTATACAATTGAAACTGAAATCAACATAGAGCAAGAAGTTACAACAACCAACCAGTTAAAGAAACATGTGTAAAACATACCTATTGCGCCATTGGAGTTTCGATTGGATCCTTCAAATTTGAAATTAGTTGGTATGAGTAAATAAAGTGATGCAAGAGCAAAGGAGAATGCACCATGGCTACAGAATCTGACCTAAGAACAGTTGTTCTTCTGCTTTAAGCATGGAGTTTGGGTTCGCTGTGGTGGTCCTCGTGCTTTGGGCACTACAGTTACCTTACTAACTGCTCGTGTGTGGGTGCTCTATGGTGGAGATGGTGCTGTGTCAACTGGAAGTGGGTTACTATTTGCTGGGGTTGGGGTTAGATGGGGTGTAGCTGGTTCTCTGTCCAACGAGGTAGGGGTACAATCTGCAAGAGTGTGAGTTATGTGTGGTGCGGCTGGTTCTTGGGCAAGTACAACCGTGGTTCTATCTGCATCGACGGGTAGCACCGTCTTTTGTGAAGACTATGTTTTTACTCCCTTACATACTACCATCACCCCCTCCAATTCAAATGGCTGATAAACAAGAAAAGAAATTGAATGTACAGACATTGTATGATAGACAGATGCAGTAATTCACATATATGTTGTCTAACCAAACATGACAGCATGACACAATTTCACATATATGATGGCTAACTAAACAGGATAGCATGACGCAATTTCAGTTATATGATGGATGACTAAACAGGATAGAATGACATAATTCAACATATGATGACTATCTAAAACAGGATGACATGACATAACTATATGATGTCTTTATTAAATAGGTTGGCATGAAATAATTCACATACATGTTGTCTAAGTATACAGGATGGCATGATATAATTCACATATATGATTGATATACTAAGCAGCTGGCACTCGCATATATGATCTCTAAACTAAGCAGATTGCATTGAATATTGTGTATGTGATGTCTAAACTAAGCAATGCAAGACACCATATGCATGATATGAGAAATATAACCATCGTAAGTTAGAGCATACACCTCAGGGGGGATATAGGACTGGTCATCTGTCTCTGAATCCTCCTCCGAGAAGCTATTTGTAACCAGCGAGATATCTGCTTCAACAGGTAGCATTGTCTGCTCTGAAGACCCTGTTTTCACTCCAGATTTTCCCATCACCGACTCAAATGGCTGATGCACAGGAAGAGTAGTTCAATATACAAACATTGTCGACAAATGGAATACGTAATGAAAAAAAGGATGGCATGACATAATTCACATATATGATGCCTGGCTAACCATGATGGCATTGCATAATTCACATATATGATGCCTGGCTAAAAAAGATGGCATTGCATAATTCACATATATGATATAGAAACTAAACAGGTGACATTCACACAAAGCATGTCCAATCTAAGAAGATGACATAGCAATGCAAGACACCGTATGCATGATATGAGCAATATAACCCTGCCAAGTTAGAGCATACACCTCGAGGGGGGGGGGGTAGGACTGGTCATCTGTCTCTGAATCCTCCTCTAAGGAGTTATCTGTAACCAGCAAGATATCTACTTTGACAGGTAGCACTGACTGCTATGAAGACCTTATTTTCACTCCAGATTTTTTCATCACCGACTCAAATTGCTGATGCACAGGAAGACTAGATGAATGTACAAACATTGTCGACAAATGGAATACATGATGAAAAAAATAGTATCGCATGATATAATTCACATATACGATGACTGGCTAAACATGATGGCATTGCATGATTCACATATATGATGCCTGTCTAAACAATATGGCATTGCATAATTCACATATATGATATAGAAACCAAACAGGTGGCATTCACACAAAGCATGTCTAAACTAAACTGATGACATATTTGATGTATAAAGTAAGCAATGCAAGGCACCATATGCATGATACGACCAACACCAGCATGTCAAGTTAGAGCAAACACCTCAGGGGGTAAATAGGAGTGGCCTACTCCCTCTGAATCCCCCTCTGAACAGTTATCTTACTCTGGAATACAATCTGGAATGGGGGGAGCGGGGCTGCCACTGTGCGCACCATGGAGCAACGTCTGCATGACATTATATTCCCACACAATGCTCTTCTCTTTTTCTCTGCATGTTCAGTACGATTGTGTACAATAACTGACATGCATGATTAAAAAAAACATAGTCAGATTATGTAAGGCCTAAGGGGTGCATGCAGAAATCCAGATTGATGGTAGCAATCAGTGGATAGATCCAAAACTAATGGTAGCAGGCAGATGATAGCTTCAGTTAAAAAAGATAGATGATGGCTCCTCTACTATTTGTTGCCCACCCAACATGAACCAGATAGAAGACTGTAGGATCGAGGAGATATGTCTAGAGGGGGGGGGGGTGGATAGACTCCTAACCAGCCAAAGGTGCAGTTTTTAATTTCTATTGGAATTTAGGCAAATTTTGGCACAAGTTAAGATCACTCCAATACTTTCTACACATGCATATCTAGAGATTGAGCAGCGGAAATAGTAAAGCAAGCAATAGTATGAAAAGTAAAGGGGTAGAGTATGGAAGATCAAACGCAATGAAGACACGGTGGTTTTTGGCGTGGTTCCGATAGGTGGTGCTATCGTACGTCCACGTTGATGGAGACTTCAACCCACGAAGGGTAATGGCTGCGCGAGTCCACGGAGGGCTCCACCCACGAAGGGTCCACAAAGAAGAAATCTTGTCTATTCCACCATGGCTTACGTCCACGAAGGACTAGCCTCACTCGGGGTAGATCTTCACGAAGTAGGCGATCTCCTTGCCCTTACAAACTCTTGGTTCAACTCCACATGTGGTTGGAGGCTCCCAAGTGACACCTAACCAATCTAGGAGACACCACTCTCCAAAAGGTAATAGACGGTGTGTTGTTGATGAACTCCTTGCTCTTGTGCTTCAAATGATAGTCTTCCCAGCACTCAATCAACTCCTCACAGATTTGGCTATGGTGGAAGAGGGATTTGAGTGGAAAGCAACTTGGGAAAGGCTAGAAATCAAGATTCAAATGGTAGAAATGGAATGTCTTGATCTCAACACATGAGTAGGTGGTTCTCTCTCAGAAAATGTATGGTGGAAGTGTAGGCACGTTCTGATGGCTCTCCTTACTGAGAAGGATGGGGTGGAGGGGTATATATAGCCTCCACACAAAATCCAACCGTTACACACTTTTGACCCAACTCGGTGGCACCGAAATGATCATCTCGGTAGCACCGAACTGTGTAAAAGATATGAACTTTAGGAATCTCGGTGGGACCGATACGGACAACTCGGATGGACCGAAGTGCAATGGCTTAGGGCAATCCTCATCTCGCTGGCACCGATTGCATCAACTCGGTAGGACCGAAGTGAAGCAATAAGGCAACAGAGAGTTGGCAAGCCATCTCGGTGAGACCGATATGCATAACTCGGTGAGACCGAAGTGAATGCAACCGATTACAGAGAGTTGGCAAGGCCATCTCGGTGGGACCGAGATCCATTTCGGTGGATCCGATTTGTTAGGGTTTTGGCAGTGGCTAAGTCTTGGATGAACTCGGTGGGGCCGGATTGGAAATTTCGATGGGGCCGAGTTGGACTTTAGGTTTAGGACATATTTGGGTAGAGAGAGTGGTTGAGGGTTTAGGAATACTGTCACTAAGCACTTGAGCAAAAAGACCATTAAGCAACACCTCATCCCCTTTTAATAGTATTGGCTTTCCTATGGACTCAATGTGATCTTGGATCACTAAACCAAAAATGTAGAGTCTTGATCTTTTGCCAATCCTTGTCCTTAGCATTTTGAGGGGGTTCCACGTCCTCTTGTCCACGCCACGCCATTGTTGAACTTGTCTGAAATTCACTAGATAAAAGCATTAGTCCAACAACATGTATGTTGGCATAAATTACCAAAACCACCAAGGGAGCAAATGTGCTTTCAATCTCCCCCTTTTTGGTAATTGATGACAACATACATCAAAGCTTTAAATAAAGATTTAGCAGAGGTATGTATGAAAGCTTTGAAGGAAACATGAGCTCCCTTGAACTCCCCCTGAAAATGTGCATAACATGATGATATCTTATGGGAAATATACATGCAACATGTATCTTGGCTATATGCATCAGAGCAATATATATATGTGACATTAGGGTATTCACATGTACAAGATTTTCTCCTTGCAAACAATATATACTTAGCAAGAGGTCAACCATGTACATGAGTGTGATGCATATACTTACCTTGAAGTTCTTGATCAAGTACCTGAAGAAATACACTTGAGAAAACAGGGTTAGATAACACAAGACAATTTCTTCAAGAAAAAGACACAAGATCAACAAGAAACCAAGATTGGGATGACATGTAGAAGAGAGTATCACTAGGTGAATACTTCTTTGAAGCAGACATGTCCCCCAAAAAAATAGCTGTCTCCCCTTAAAGAACTTCCTCTCCCCCTAAATCTGACATGGATATTGGGAGTAGGTAGGGTGAGAAAACTCAAACAACAGCCAAAGAACAGACTAATCATGTTTCTCCCCTCTTAGAAACATGTAACAGTCTCTCCTCTTGTAAGGTGCATCTTTGTTTTGAATAGATAAGCTTAAGCTTTGATGTATTCCTCTCTCCCCCTTTGACATCAATTTCCAAGAAGGGACTTCAAGGTTGTTGATTAAGTGAGTTTGGTCCTTGAGAAATACAGCTAGATGCATGTAGAGGATAAGAATCATCGAGTGGAGCTGGAGCAGAAAAACTCAGGGAAAATTTGACAGAAAATTCCTTAGAGCAGTCAAAATCGGTGACACCGAGTTGAGACAATTCGGTGGAACTGAGTTTGATGCAATGGAATATTTTGTCAACTCAGCTCACTAGGCAAGGAAATCTCACAAGGATTTGCAAAGAATTAACTGCGAATCAAGCTAAAAGAGAAGAAACAGAAAAGAAGCAAAGAAACATCTCGATGAAGTGTTTTTTTTGAAAAGAAACACTCTAGCAAGAAGAGAACAAGCAGAAGAAACACTAGAGAACTTCATCTAGATGGGTCGGCGACTAGGTCACCTATGTTAGAGTATTTTGACTTAGGAGTCAAGTGAAAACACTTGATCATAGGTCATACTCGTCGTTAAGCTCAAAATGGGGTTGCCATTTTTCTTTTAAGCATTTCAATGTATTCACATCTTGTTGATTTGCTTTAGCTCACGTCTTTGAGTGAAGCTTCTCTAAGATGTGAGAACTTACATTGGTATTTGGTGGTGAAGTCCATCATGTAGTTGAACTTGAAGTGGATGCTCATGAATTGAAGTTTGAAGCTATCCTATCATTTGTAGTTCATCTTCCTACATGGTTTAGATTTGCACGGAACAACATGTGTATCCAAAATGACAAGAATGAAGCATAACTCAAATGTTGTCAAAGGATATGTTTAGGTTGTCTTGTTCCTTGTTACTCCATCAATTGTTGATACTTGGGTTATACAAGATTGCTCAAGATAAGAGTGTGATGCAATATTGTGACATGAAGCTTGTCCAAGTACCTACAAAAGGTTAGATACCATACAAGGGAGCAAAATGTCCAAGATATAAAATGATCATGAAGGATATCATGGATTAGTCAAGAATGCTCATGCCCTTGTATGCATCCACATGAACCTCTAGTTTATGTTTGAAGCATCAATGACGTTCAATTCACTTCTCAAGTGACAAAACACTTTCTCATCAAGGGGTTTGGTAAAGATGTCCACCAATTGTTTGTCAGTACGAACATGTTTAAGGTCAATATCACCTTTCTCAACATGATCTCGAATGAAATGGTGACAAACCTCAATATGCTTAGTTCGAGAATGTTGCACGGGGTTGTGTACTATATTAATAGCACTCTCATTGTCACAAAGTAATGGTACATGTCTCACATGCACACCATAATCTTTAAGAGTTTGTGTCATCCATAGTAATTGAGCACAACATGATCCCGCGGCAATGTATTCCGCTTCGGCAGTAAATAGAGATACGGAATTTTGTTTCTTGGAGGACCAAGACACAAGAGATCTACCAAGAAATTGACATGTACCCGAAGTGGATTTTCTGTCAACCTTGTCTCCAGCATAGTCTGAATCGGAGTAGCCAACAAGATTGAAAGAAGATCCTTTGGGATACCATATGCCAAAGTTTGGTGTATGTAGCAAGTATCTCACAATTCTTTTCACCGCCTTAAGGTGACACTCTTTTGGTGCCGCTTGGTATCGTGCACACATGCACACACTTAGCATAATGTCGGGTCGGGAGGCACATAGATATAATAATGAACCAATCATCGATCGATAAACCTTTTGATCAACCGGTTTGCCATCCTTGGTCAAGTCAAGATGTCTGCTTGTTGGCATGGGAGTTTTCATACCTTTACTCTCTTGCATGTTGAACTTTTTGAATAAGTCCTTGGTATACTTTGTTTGAGAGACAAAGGTACCTTCCCTAGTTTTCTTGATTTGCAAACCAAGAAAGAATTTGAGTTCACTCATCATAGACATCTCAAACTTCTCCGACATCAACCTTCCAAATTTTTCACTAAAAGAGGGGTTAGTAGATCCAAAGATACTATCATCAACATAAATTTGGCATACAAACAATTCTCCATTAACCCTCTTAGTGAACAAAGTTGAATCAATCTTCCCAATTTCAAAACCTTTTTCAAGAAGAAACTTTGTCAAGCATTTGTACCAAGCTCTAGGGGCTTGCTTGAGACCATAAAGAGCTTTACGAAGTTTGTACACATGATTAGGTTTCTTGGGAATCTCAAAGCCGGGAGGTTGTTTAACATATACTTCCTCCTCAATTTCACCTTTTAAGAAGGCACTTTTAATATCCATTTGGTAAAGAGTGATATCATGGTGATTGGCATAAGCAAGTAAAATGCGAATGGATTCAAGTCTTGCAACGGGGGCATAGGTCTCACCATAGTCCATACCTTCGACTTGTGTGTAACCTTGTGCTACGAGACGAGCCTTGTTGCGTACAACTTTTCCATCTTCATCTTGCTTATTCCGAAAAACCCATTTGGTTCCAATGATGTTTTGCTCTTCCTTAGGCTTCTCAACCAATGTCCACACTTGGTTCCTCTCGAAGTTGTGTAGCTCTTCGTGCATTGCATTCACCCAATCGGGGTCCTTGAGAGCATCTTCTACCTTCAAGGGTTCAACACTAGAGATAAATGAGTAATGCTCACAAAAGTTAGCTAAACGAGATTTAGAGCGAGTAATTCTCCCGGTTTGGATATCTCCAAGTATTTGTTCGACGGGATGATCCTTGTCGATTCTTGCTCTAACTCGAGGTAGCTTTTTCTTGGGTTGTGGTGAGGCTTCCTCATCATCATCATCTTCTTCTTCTTCGTTGATGTTGTCGTTGTTTGTTTGTGGAGGTGGAGAAGGAGGTTGAGGTGGATCATCTTGTTGCACTTCCTCATTCCCATCGTCTTGACGTGTTCCACTTGTGAATGCCTCCATATCAGCTAGTCGTTCACCTTTTATGTGAGGTTGGGGCTTCCACTTGAATAGACGAGGTACTCTCCTTTACTTCCACGGGGCGAATCTTGCCAATGGGCAAGTCTTGGATTGCTTATGATGGTTTTTGATCTCCTACATCAAGTGGCAATTGCTCGACTTGCGAGCCGTTAGTCTCATCAAACTTCACATCTACCGTCTCTTCAACTTTTTGAGTGAAGTTGTTGTAGACACGGTAAGTGTGAGAGTTCGATCCATAACCAAGTAGGAAACCTTCATGAGATTTAGGAGCAAATTTTGAACGACGATGCTTATCAAGAATGTAAGATTTTGAGCCAAATACTCGAAAGTATCCAACTTGTGGTTTGTTACCGGTGAGTAGTTCATATGCCGTTTTACCAAGAAGCTTGTGAAGATAGAGTCGGTTTGTTGCATGACAAGCTGTTTCAACCGCTTCTGCCCAAAAATGTCTTGGCGTCTTGTATTCATCAAGCATTGTTCTTGCCATCTCAATAAGTGTACGGTTCTTCCTCTCAACAACTCCATTTTGTTGAGGTGTGTATGTAGCCGAGAACTCATGTGAAATACCCTCCTCATCAAGAAAGGTGTCCACATTGGCGTTCTTGAACTCCGTTCCGTTGTCACTCCGAACCTTCTTGATCTTTACTTCAAATTGATTTTGAGCCTTTCTTGCGAAGTTGTTGAAGATCTTTTGTACCTGCGATTTGTCATCAAGAAAGAACACCCACGTAAATCTGGAAAAATCATCAACAATGACTAAACCGAAAGAGTTACCACCAAGACTCTTATAGGCGTTGGGACCAAACAGATCCATATGAAGTAGCTCGAGTGGTCTCCTCGTGGTCATAATGTTCTTTACGGGATGGCTTCCTCCAACCTGTTTTCCTGCTTGGCAAGCACTACAAAGTCGATCTTTGTCGAATATAACATCTTTCACTCCAAGAATGTGATCTGCTTTAACAAGTTTATCAAGGTTACGCATACCAACATGTCCAAGTCTTCTATGCCATAACCAACCTTTAGAAGATTTTGCAATTAAACATGTACGAGGTTGGGCTCTCTTAGTGAAATCAACAATGTATAGATCACCTCTACGAATGCCGGTAAAGACTATATTATGATTATCTTGGCTAAACACTTGGCAATCTACTTTGGTAAATAGAACATTAAAACCAAAATCGGCTAGTCTAGATACGGAAAGAAGATTGTAACCAAGAGATTAAACAAGCATAACATTTTGTATGGAGCTATCATTGGATATGGCCACCTTACCAAGGCCAAGTACCTTACCCTTGGAGTTGTCTCCAAAAGTCACATACTTGCGTGGACCATCATTTTTAGTAACCTCACGTAACATGTCTCTATCTCCGGTCATGTGATCGGTACAACCGCTGTCAAGAATCCACTCTTTTCCTCCAGCCATATAATCTCGAAGATTTGCCATAAGGCTGAGATTCCTCATGGTCTTCTCAAATTCAATATCAAAGTCTTCGTCTTCATCATAATAGCCGTGCTTAACATCATCATCATCATGCATGTGATTAACAGATTCATTAGTTTCATGATCATGACAATGTTCCAGTTTATGAATTCTAACAGTTTCCATGATAATATTGCTAATAGTTCTAACATCTCCTTTGGCACGCATGAGATCACGAAGCTCAAACAAGCAATCATCAAACTTAGGATCATTAGGACTCATCTTGTGAAAAATAACAACCTTATGAAGAATCTTATCAAGACTCTTTAGAGAATAATCGGGATATCGCTTTTCTAAATCATGCCATAGAGTATAAGCACATGCAAAGATATCAAGCATTTCATCCCTCCAAAAGTTGTAATACTCCCCATTGAGAATAGGCACTCTACGTCTAATACTCCCGAACGTAGACATATCCATCTCCCTCCAATGGTGATGAAACCAAAGCAATGGAGACCAAAGCTCTGATACCAATTGTAGGATCGAGGAGATATGTCTAGAGGGGGGGTGAATAGACTCCTAACCAACCAAAGGTGCAGTTTTTAATTTCTATTGGAATTTAGGCAGATTTTGGCACAAGTTAAGATCACTCCAATACTTTCTACACATGCATATCAAGAGATTGAGCAGCGGAAATAGTAAAGCATGCAATAGTACGAAAAGTAAAGGGGTAGAGTATGGAAGATCAAACGCAATGAAGACACGGTGGTTTTTGGCGTGGTTCTGATAGGTGGTGCTATCGTACGTCCACGTTGATGGAGACTTCAACCCACGAAGGGTAACGGCTGCGCGAGTCCACGAAGGGCTCCACCCATGAAGGGTCCATGAAGAAGCAACCTTGTCTATTCCACCATGGCTTACGTCCACGAAGGACTAGCCTCACTCGGGGTAGATCTTCACGAAGTAGGCGATCTCCTTGCCCTTACAAACTCTTGGTTCAACTCCACATCTGGTTGGAGGCTCCCAAGTGACACCTAACCAATCTAGGAGACACTACTCTCCAAAAGGTAATAGACGGTGTGTTGTTGATGAACTCCTTGCTCTTGTGCTTCAAATGATAGTCTTCCCAGCACTCAATCAACTCCTCACAGATTTGGCTATGGTGGAAGAGGGATTTGAGTGGAAAGCAACTTGGGAAAGGCTAGAAATCAAGATTCAAATGGTAGGAATGGAATGTCTTGATCTCAACACATGAGTAGGTGGTTCTCTCTCAGAAAATGTATGGTGGAAGTGTAGGCACGTTCTGATGGCTCTCCTTACTAAGAAGGATGGGGTGGAGGGGTATATATAGCCTCCACACAAAATCCAACCGTTACACACTTTTGACCCAACTCGGTGGCACCGAAACAATCATCTCGGTAGCACCGAACTGTGTAAAAGATATGAACTTTAGGAATCTCGGTGCGACCGATACGGACAACTTGGATGGACCGAAGTGCAATGGCTTAGGGCAATCCTCATCTCGGTGGCACCAATTGCATCAACTCGGTAGGACCGAAGTGAAGCAATAAGGCAACAGAGAGTTGGCAAGCCATCTCGGTGAGACCGATATGCATAACTCGGTGAGACCGAAGTGAATGCAACCGATTACAGAGAGTTGGCAAGGCCATCTCGGTGGGACCGAGATCCATTTCGGTGGATCCGATTTGTTAGGGTTTTGGCAGTGGCTAAGTCTTGGATGAACTCGGTGGGGCCGGATTGGAAATTTCGATGGGGCCGAGTTGGACTTTAGGTTTAGGACATATTTGGGTAGAGAGAGTGGTTGAGGGTTTAGGAATACTGTCACTAAGCACTTGAGCAAAAAGACCATTAAGCAACACCTCATCCCCTTTTAATAGTATTGGCTTTCCTATGGACTCAATGTGATCTTGGATCACTAAACCAAAAATGTAGAGTCTTGATCTTTTGCCAATCCTTGTCCTTAGCATTTTGAGGGGGTTCCACGTCCTCTTGTCCACGCCACGCCATTGTTGAACTTGTCTGAAATTCACTAGATAAAAGCATTAGTCCAACAACATGTATGTTGGCATAAAATACCAAAACCACCAAGGGAGCAAATGTGCTTTCAAAGACCCGAGATGAACCAGATAGTAGACAGATATACTATTGCTGCCTCGATATGTGCCCACAAGCATTTTAAAACTCAAGTTTGAACATTGGTTTGGACCTGACTCGGAGTCTAAGAGGTGAACAGGACGATAAAGTAGCAGGTAATATTAGTCGATGCATAACGTAAGCAGAGACGAAAGAGTGTAACCTCTCTTCCGAAACTGTGTAGTCGTCAGGTTCATCTGCTCATTCAATGATGGTAATGCAGTTGGGGTGGCTACAGGTAATGGGGAAGAAGATCTGAGGCGGCGAAAGACGGTCTGGAGGGGGGATCTCTGCTGCGGTGGATGCTTCATTCGATGGAGCAACTTAGGTGGGGTGGACGATGACACGGCAGGAGCGGGACGAACCACACAGAGTTTTCTTTGACACCTATCTGTAAATGAAGTAAATCTGTAAGGGCTCCTTTGAATTGGAGGATTCTAAAAATGCAGGGATAGGAAAAACACAGGAATAGGATAGGAATGCACGTGCAAAACAGAGCATTTGCAAACACAAGATTTCTGTCAACCTGGGTGTATTGTTCACAGGAATTGGAAGAACACAGAAATGCAGAGAAACATGGTCAAATTAAAGTCAAACCACATGAAATGTAAAGTTAGAATCTTATTATGCCACTAATGCACTTAGTCTTGTTCTTCATGCATAGGAATTTGAAAAGGACGTCCAAGTGGATATTAAAATTCCTACATTTTTTCTTTGAAAGAGACGCCAAAAGAAAAAAAATCCTCCAGATTTGCTTTGCTCCATTCCTTCTAACCAAATGCATGAATAGTAGTACCATAGGAAACTTTACAATTCCTATGTTTTCCTTCACTTTTTCTTTGAACCAGTGGCTATTCTAGTAGGTAGTCTTCAATAGGCTGAAGCCTGCCCTCGAAAAATGTTTTTGTACTACTACTATTTTGGACCCAACCAACTAGCTCAACTCCCAGGTCCATCTACACATGCACAGCTCCAACACGCAGAAATAAAAAATGATCGCTTCTGAGAGAGTCCAACACGGATAGCTAACTTGCCTACTACCACACTGCTTGTTATATGGGAGAAACTATTCTTATTTCTTGTTACTACATGTTCTCAGTGGGTCTTCTTGCCTGCATGAACTGGATATTTTTTGAAAAGAAACCTAATGTTTTTCAATATATACTACATGTGCTCTGTTGTACTCTGAAAAAAAATTGAGCTTATATGGACAACATAATTAGGTCCATTATTCTGTTAAAAAATTATATCTTGAAAACCCCCGAACAATTCAGTAATAGTACATGTTCCTGTTGTAATCAGAAATTTTGTGAGCTTATTTGGTCCGCATGATTATGAGATAATGGCTATCTTGCTAAATCGATTCAAATTGTGGTTCAAAAGAGCATTTAGTTTTCTCTCTATTAACTTTGAGACCACCCTCCATTTCTTTCTGAAGTGGGATTCTAATAGCTTCTGCAATAGATGATGTAAAATACATCACCAGAAAGGGCTAGATGCAAAATGCATCAGCCGCGCAGCGGCCGCTCCAATAGATGATGTGAAAACCATTGATTCTGAACTTTACTGACGAAACTGAATTTGACTGTCAAAACTAAATTTTACTGTCGAAACAAAATTTTACTATCGAAACTGATTGCACTGGTAGCAGAGCACTGCACTAGTAGTTTAGGCCGCTCGAGCACTAGTAGAAGAGAAGCGGTGATCTAAATCAGCAGCCACTCGAGCAGGGAACGCACTAGCAGAGAGCAGCCGAAGCAGCAGCTCGTGCAATAGTAGCAACAGCTCCCGGAGCAGCAGCGCGAGCGAGAGATAGAGCAGCAACTCGTGTAGCTATAGTAGGTCATGTAGTAGTAGCAGCAGCGCGAGCGAGAGCAAGAGCAGAGCAGAGCAGCATCACGCACGAGAGCAAGAGGAGAGTAGCAGCGCGATCGACAGCAAGAGCAGAGCATTAGCATGAGCGAGGGCTGGAGCAGCAGCAGCAACGCGAGCGAGAGCCGGAGTAGCAGTAGCAGCTCCTGCTGGTGTGGACGTCGCCGCCGAGGGAGCAACACCATGGGGGAGAGACGCCATGGAGGAGGTGGCCAGTGACGCCGCCGTCGATGGAGATGCGCAATGGCGACTCGGGATCGAGCACCGGCAGCCCCGTGATATCGAATAAAAGAGAAAATGCAGTGATGAGTGTAGAACCTCGTTGGTGGCGCCGAGTAGGCCTCAACTTCATCGGAGGAATTGGTGAGGGTGCTGCGGTTCCGGTGGGGCAGGTGAAGACGACGCCGTGGGAATGGAGGTGGCACGATAGACGAGGCGAACGTCGGGGCAACTCCTTGAAGGTGGAGGAGGGGGGGCTGAACCTACGGGATGACGAGATCGACGACAGATCCTCATCCGGTGCGGTGGATAAGGGACGTTAAGCTGTTGCTGTGGACGACGTCTTCGGGGAAGAGGCTCCGGTTGGGCGACGGTCGGGTGGGAGACGGAGGAGGGTGGGGTTTCATGGGTTTTGGTGGCCTCGGTGTATGAATTGGGGGAACGGAGGGGAAGGGAGGGGGAGCCATGGCTTAGGGATGTGCTTGTCCGAAATGTGGGGCAAGTTACGAAAGTACCCCCACCCGTTTTGACCATGGGACGTCGAGGCGACATTTCTGGCTGAGGGATAGAAGAGGGATTTCGCATGTATGGGCCGTGACCGATTTCGGATGATGAGGGAGTTTTCGCACACGTTGAAATTTCGGGATAACAAGGAGCTGGTTGAAGAGGCGGGAGTTTCGCACCACAAGAGACAAAGAGACAGCTTGAAAATTTCGGGATAACAAGGCGCGGCTTCGAATTTCGAGAGAACAAGCTTAACGTGTACAAAACAACAGAACAAAAGACAATTCGTACAAGACAAGAGAGAGTCATGTCCTGTTTTACTATATTACTACAAATGCCATTCAAAAACAACAACAAAAAACTTAAAAATTCGGGAGAACAAGCTTAGCATGTACAATTCCAAATCAATTCGCACTTCCCTCAACAACAACAGAAACAATTCGATTCGCACCACAAGAAAGAGTCATGTCCCGTTTTATATGATTACAAATGCCACGATCTCAAATTTCAAATTTTGAATCCAGGTTATGTTGAATTCAAATATATCGTTAGGTGATTTTGCGGTGTATAATGGATGCAGTACTACATTTGGATGTTGCATCTTATGTGAACATTTTACTTCATCCAATGTATATATACTGCCGTCTACCATATGGACTAAATTTGAATCAATTTTCCCAATACGATTGTTGTCAAGTTGTACCATCATTTAAATATTATCTTGATAAAACAAGACATGCATATAGTAGTAATCCTAGTTAAATATGAACTACATGTACCATATGATCTCCAATTCAAATATTGGTATCTATTTTATGCTGAATTCAAATCACAGTACATTTCATGCTCTAGCTAGACGTTCGGAATAATCTAATCCCTGTTTTCATATGTATGATGTGCTTAACACACACAATGCATGCCCCCCACACAACATTTAGATGTTAGCTGCGAAAGCTACACATTATCTCAAATTCTAATAGTTATGTCCATGCATGGATGCAATGTGGTCAAACGATGCCTACCATCGGTATCTCAAATCCAAATCAATTTAAGCTTGTTCGATGTGTATATAGTATAGCATGTTCGATTCAAAACTACACCATGCATATCTCCTTTATATTCATGCATGCATGAGTTACAAACATCATGATGTCTTATTCAAATATTTGAATCCACTTTTATATTGATTATCATCTCTGTGAGTCTTTTACACCCACACACACACTCCTCCTCTCTTTGTGGATACCACTAACTTTTCTATCATGCATGCATATATGCACACACACACTCCCTACTCGGCATCCTCTACATCGCGCACACACGTTCTCGTTCTTTAGGTCGGTCTCCCACGATCTCTCTAGGTCTGTCCATCTCCCTCTTTCCCACACACACCGATCGATATACCCCTCTAGCTAGGTCTGCCTACCACACACAAACATGTACACCCATAGTCCCTCCCCCTCTCAGCATCCATGCCTCCCGCCCTAACTTTGAGGCACGCGCGCACTGTCGCCCCCTCTTGTTATCCATCTCACACTCGTACACTATGTCAAGCTAACTAACTAGCACTACAAAAAAAGACACTTCCTGACATTATGGCCCGAACGAAAACTTTTTCTGTCATGTTTATGACACTTCTATGACGATAACTGTGACAAAAACACGTATCATCATAGATGTGGTGGGCTCCTACTTATATGACAAAAAAATATGATAGAAAATGGGCTTTTCGTCCTGTGCAGCCTGGAGACGCACCTGCATGATATTCTTTGGGCCGTCCACGTCGTAAAAAATCATGGTAGAAGTGAGGGCGAGGAAATTTTCGAGGAGTTTCCCGTTACGGTGGGCACTCGGTGGGTGTTCGGGGCCGAGCGATTGTCGTGGTGTTCTCACAGTAGATGCCATGGGATGGCTTATTGTGGGTGGAGCCTGAGGACGCTGGTGGGTTCCGGAGGCGAGATCGGGCACAAGCGGTGCGACACACACGAAGTACCCAGGTTCGGGGCCCTCTGATGGAGGTAACACCCCTAGTCCAGCCGGATGAACTACAGAGAGCACAAGGGCTACAATGGTGCTCCTGGAGCTGTTTGGGTGGAGGAGGAAGAAGGAGCTAGCTCTCCCTCTGCCTTTTTATGGGTGTGTGTGTGTGTGAATGAATCGACCCCCGCTCTGGGGGGCTCCCGGGAGGTCTTATAGCCTGACCTCCTGGGTTACAATGGTAAAATAAGAGGGGGCGGGGCCCTGCCATCATCGTCTCTGGCCGGCAGTGGGGCCCGCTGGCTGCACGACACTGTAGCCTGTCGCCTCCTGTGTCATGGAGTGGTTGGCGTCATGCGTCTACAGTGCCGGGCCACGATGATGTCGGTCGCCCGGGTCAACGGGTACGGCGGCACTGTAGCCACGCTCTCTCGTCGTGGGGGAGAGATCTTGTCGTACAGTGAGATGGGACGGGCGTTGAACCACAGGGAGCCCGCCTGTGGCCAGCCGACCCGGGAGTGGCTCCGTGCCCAGCCGGCCCGCAGCTAAGAGGCTGGCTAGAGGGCCGGCCGGACTGAGGGGCGTTGGCCACCCTAATGTTTTGAAAATTGACTTGTACTCCCGAGCCTACCTGGGGGTCATCCCCCCGATAGTAGTCCCCAATGTTGTTGAGGCTCGCCGGCTCCAAGTGGGGGGCCTCTGCAGCTTACCCCCAAGAGAAGACGGCCGATTTCGAAGGATGTGGGTCTGACTGGGGTGCGCTCCCCAGCCGGTGGCCGGCCCGACGCCGCAGGCACTGACTACTGGGAGTCGGCCCACGACGCCCAGCCGGTGAAGAAGCCGAATGGCCCGGCCGGCGTGGCGATTTGTGCCCGTCGCGGGCCAGGGGCTCGCCACGTGCAGCCCAGCGGCGGGTGGGCCTCTGGCTGGCCACGCGCGAGATGAGACGTCACCGCGGACCGGGCCCGCCGGCCCGCGGCCTCGGCCCGCGCGCGGGATCCTCTGCGACTGGGCCTGGTGGTTGGCCTTCCCGACACAATTAGTGCACCCGTGTATCGCGGGGGGGGGGGGGGGAGGGGGGGGACTGGGGATCGTGGGCGCAGACAATCCCGCTCCCCCACGACCCCTTCGGGGGTTTAAATGGAGGGTGAGGGGAGGCACCGAAACGCAGTCGCCACAACGCCCCCGCTCCCCTTGCTTCTTCTTCTTTCTTGCTCTCTTCTTCTTCACACGCGCGACGAGCACCACCGCCGTGCCGTTCGTCCACGCCGCTGCCTGATGTCTACTACGCAACTTTATTCTTGTAGACTCGGTTGGGCCTCCAAGCGCAGAGTTTTGTAGGACAACAACAAATTTCCCTCAAGTGGATGACCTAAGGTTTATCAATCCATGGGAGGTGTAGGATGAAGATGGTCTCTCTCAAACAAGCCTGCAATCAAATACAAACAATCTCTTGTGTCCCCAACACACCCAATAGAATGGTAAATTGTATAGGTGCACTAGTTCGGCGAAGAGATGGTGATACAAGTGTAGTATGGATAGTAGATATAGGTTTTTGTAATCTGAAATAATAAAAACAGCAAGGTAACAAGTAAGAAATGTGAGCACAAACAGTATTGCAATGCTAGAAACAAGGCCTAGGGTTCATACTTTCACTAGTGCAATCTCTCAACAATGCTAACATAATTGAATCATATAACAATCCATCAACGTGCGACAAAGAATCACTCCAAAGTTCTTATCTAGCGAAGAACATAAGATGAAATTGTTGCAGGGTACGAAACTACCTGAAAGTTATCTTTTCCGATCAATCTATTGAGCCATCCCTATAAGGGTCACAAACAGCCCTGGAGTTCGTACTAAAATAACACCATATGATACGCGTCAACCAACTCTAATGTCACCTAGATACTCCAATGTCACCACAAGTATCCGTGAGTTGATTATTCGATATGCATCAAACAACTTCAGATTCATAATATTCAATCCACAAAAAGAACTTCAAAGAGTACCCCAAAGTTTATATAGGAGAAAGTAGGACAAAAACATGCAATCAACCCCTATGCCTAGATTACCCCAAGGTCACGGGAATCCGCGAGTTGATCACCAAAACATACATCAAGTGACTCAATAGAATATCCCATTGTCACCATACATCAAGTGTTCTCAAATCCAAAGTATTCAATCCGACAATAAGGAAACCTCAAAGGGAGAGACTCAATTCATCACAAGAAGATAGAGAGGGAAGAAACGCCATATGATCCAACTATATTAACAAAACTCGCGGTACATCAAGATCGTGCCAAATCAAGAACACGCGAGAGAGAGATCAAACACATTGCTACTGGTACATACCCTTAGCCCCGAGGGTGAACTACTCCCTCCTCGTCATGGAAACAACCGGGATGATGAAGATGGCCTCCGGTGATGATTTCCCCCTCCGACAAAGTGCCGGAACAGGGCTTCGGATGAGATCATTTCGGAACAGAGGCTTGCGGCGGCAGCGTGGGAGTTCTAGGTTTTGTTCTGGGGTTTTCGCAATATATAAGAATATTTGGCATTGGATTTACGTCAGGGGGGTGCCCGAGGGTCCCACAAGCTCGGGGGGCGCACCCTAGGGGGGGCTGCCCCCCAGGCTTGTGGCACCCTCGACCACTCCCTGGTCCATCTCCGGTGCTCCGTGGGTCTTTTTTGGTCCATAAGAAATCACCGTAAATTTTGGGCCCAATCCGAGAACTTTTTATTTCTGCACAAGAAACAACACCACGGTAGTTCTACTAAAAACAACGTTAGTCCTGGTTAGTTCCTTTCAAATCATACCAGAAGCAAATAAAATTGTTGTAAACATGGCATGAATACTTTATAAATTATAGATATGTTGGAGACATATTAGCATCCCCAAGCTTAATTCCTGCTCGTCCTCAAGTAGGTAAATGATAAAAGAAATAATTTATGAAGTGTGAATGCTAGCATAGTGCACAAGTTTGATCAATGATAATTTCAATCACTTTTTCTAGCATCATTATATATCATAAACAGTAGCTCATCTCATAAAACTTCTCATTATCAAGTAGCAAGCTATTCACATGCTAAAGTATAGACCATAAACTTTCTTAAAAACTAACAAACTATGTTCTCAGTCATCAAACAATTGCAATTCATCTTATTTTTAGGAAGGGTCTATGTAAGAGCTTTGATTTAGCAAATTCCACATACTCAACTATCATATAGTCTTCCATGATTGCTGACACTCAAAGCATATTTTTAGAACAAACCATTTCAGTCAAACACATAGGAAGATAGGGGCTTAATGTTTCGCCTCCCAACTTGCTTATCATAGAGATAATGTCAACAATAATTACTCATGATCACCTATATTCAACTGGATATATGTGCCTGGATCTTTCCCCACCACATGATGCTTGCCAAGTGCAGAATAATTGAGGTTGAAATGAGGATGAATACTATTGACACTTGCATAAAAGTAGAAACTGAAAAGTAAAAGATAGGCCCTTCGCAGAGGGAAGCAGAGGTTGTCATGAACTTTTTATTTTTGGATGTGCAAGCTCTTAATGCAAAGGAACGTCACTTTATATTGCCCCTTGTGATAGCAACCTTTATTATGCAGTCCGTCGCTTTTATTTCTTCACCATCACAAGTTTGTACAAAGCTTATTTTCCCTTACAATAAAAGATCATACATAGTTAGGAGCAATTTTTATTGCTTTTGCACCGATGACAACTTACTTGAAGGATCTTATTCAATCCATAGGTAGATATAGTGGACTCCCATGGCAAGAAACTGGGTTAAAGGGTTTTTGGATGCAGAAGTAGTATTTCTACTTAGTACGAAATTTTGGCTAGCAAAACATTATGAGCAAGCACCACATGTTAGAGGATCCATGACAATATAACTTCTATGTGAATATAAACAAACATAACTCATTACGTTGTCTTCCTTGTCCAACATCAACTAATTGATCAAGTTTGAAAATAATTAATGGGGGCTCACAATCATAGAAGATGTCCAAGATAGTATATTTATATGTGAAATCTCTCTTCCTTCAACATTCTTTCATGAATTGTTCAAGTGACCAATACTGTGTTTGCTAACTTTCAATAAATTTTACCACTTATACTTCTTATTTGTGAAGTCACTACTCCCCATGGGACAAGCATATGAAGCACATATAGTTTCAACTTTATGATATTCAATTCATTCAACAATTTACTCTTGAGGATATAAGTGAAGCATGAGAGTAAATGACAAACTACTCCAAAAGATATAAGTGAAGAACAAAGAGTTGTTAAGCAATTAAGTAGCTATCTGAGGACTCTCTCTCATTCAAAATTAAAATAAAATGAAATTCCAAGAATAGTACATATCATGCGAAGAAGCAAAAACTTAGGCTCAACCGAGACTAACCGATAGTTGTTGATGAAGAAAGGTGGGATGCCTACCGGGGCATCCCCAAGCTTAGATGATTGAGACTTCTTGGAGTTTTATCTTGGGGAGCCTTGGGCATCTCCAATCTTGAGCTCTTATGTCTCCTTAATTCCTCTCATATCATGGCTTCTCCTAAATCTTAAAAACTTCATCCATACAAAACTCAACAAGACCCGTGAGATAAGTTAGTATAAATCAACTCAAAACATTAACATTCTCTACTGTAACAAATCACTAAAATTATAATTAAACATTGCATACTAAATGCCTCTGCATAATTAATACTCCTATCCACAAATAGAAACATTAAACAAGCAAACATATGCAAACAATGCAACCATAACAACAATCTGCCAAAACAAAACAGTCTTTAAAGGATGAATAAAAATTCATACTTCCCTAACTCCAAAAATTCTGAAAAATTACCACGTTATAGAGAACTCATGCATGCTTAATGTGAAAAATTTCAGATTTCTATCATGTTCTGACAATTCACATAAATTCAGGACATAATCGAAAACTTTCTGTTTTCAAACAACAACACATAAACTTGCAAACTGAGCATGGTAAAGGCTAGAATTGGCATTTTATTGAAATAAAAGATACAAAACATGATTATTGATAACAGTAAGAAAATCTAAACAAAATAAAATGACACTCCAAGAAAAACTCATATTATGTGACGAATAAAAATATAGCTCCGAGTGAGGTTACCGATAGTGTTGAACACGAAAGAGGGGATGCCTTCCGGGGCATCCCCAAGCTTAGTTGCTTGGGTCTTCCTTGAATATTACCTTGGGGTGCATTGGGCATCCCCAATCTTAGGGTCTTTCCACTCCTTATTCTCCTCATATCGATATGTCACCCAAAACTTGAAAACTTCAATCGCATAAAACTTAACGGAACTCCGTGAGATAGGTTAGTATGAAAATAAATCATTCACTTTGGTACTGTCAAGACAAGATTCCTAATTGTTATCACATAATAACTACTGTATTATATCATTTCCACAATTTATATTACTCAATATAAGCTATGGAAACACTAAAACAAGCAAACTATGCAATAAAAACAGAATCTGTCAAAAACAGAACAACATGTAGTGAGAGGATTAAAAAGCATACTTTTGTACGTCTAAAAATTCTAAAAAATTAGGAAAACGTAAAATATTTGTAACCAAATACTGTGTAAAAGTTTCAGAATTTTCTCAGGCTCCAGTACAGAATAGAAATTCCAGCACTAGACACAAAAGTTTCTGTTTTTGCACAGAATCAAATCAACAAGTATCTACACCATCCCCAAGGCTTTACTTGGCAAATTATTGAAAGAAAACATATAAAACATGATTAATACAGTATCTTAATCATGTGGACACACAAAAATAGTAGGTATAAATATTGGGTTGCCTCCCAACAAGCGCTTTTCTTTAAAGCCTTTTTAGCTAGGCATGATGATTTCAATGATGCTCACATAAAAGTAAAGAATTGAAACATAAAGGGAGCATCATGAAGCATATGGCAAGCACATTTAAGCCTAACCCACTTCCTATGCATAGGGATTTTGCGAGCAAACAATTTATGGGAGCAAGAATCGACTAGCATAGGAAGGCAAAACAAGTATAACTTCAAAACTTTCAACACATAGAGAGGAAACTTGATATTATTGCAACTCCTACAAGGATATGTTCCTCTCTCATAATAATTTTCAGTAGCATCATGAATGAATTCAACAATATAACTATCACACAAATCATTCTTTTCATGATCCACAAGCATAGAATTTTATTACTCTTCTCCTAAGCAAATTTCTTCTCATCAATAATAGTGGGAGCAAATTCAATGAAATAGCTATCATGTGATACTTGATTGGCATAATCCAAGTGAAAATTAAAATCATGATGACAAGTTTCATAGTTATCATTATTCTTTATAGCATACATGTCATCACAATAATCATCATAGATAGCAACTTTGTTATCATAGTCAATTGAAACCTCTTCCAAAATAGTGGAATCATCATTAAATAAAGTCATGACCTCTCCAAATCCACTTTCGTAATTGTAATCATCACAAATAGGAGGCATGCTATCATCATAATAAATTCGCTCATCAAAATTTGGGGGACTAAAAATATCATCTTCATCAAACATAGCATCCCCAAGCTTGTAGCTTTGCAAATCATTAGCATCATGGATATTCATAGAAAGCATACTAATAACATTGCAATCATTCTCAACATTGAAGGATTTTATGCCAAACACTTTATTGAATTCTTCTTCTAACACTTAGGCACAATTTTCTGATCCATCATTTTCAAGAAAGGCATCATATAGATGAAGTATTTGAGGCAACCTCAATTCCATTTTTTTGTAGTTTTCTTTTATAAAACCAAACTAGTGATAAAACAAGAAACTAAAAGATTCAATTGCAAGGTCTAAAGATATACCTTCAAGCACCCACCTCCCCGGCAACGGCGCCAGAAAAGAGCCTGATGTCTACTACACAACTTTATTCTTGTAGACTCGGTTGGGCCTCCAAGCGCAGAGTTTTGTAGGACAGCAACAAATTTCCCTCAAGTGGATGACCTAAGGTTTATCAATCCGTGGGATGAAGATGGTCTCTCTCAACAACCCTGCAATCAAATACAAACAATCTCTTGTGTCCCCAACACCCAATACAATGGTAAATTGTATAGGTGCACTAGTTCGGCGAAGAGATGGTGATACAAGTGTAGTCTGGATAGTAGATATAGGTTTTTGTAATCTGAGATAATAAAAACAACAAGGTAACAAGTAACAAAACTGAGCACAAATGGTATTGCAATGCTTAGAAACAAGGCCTAGGGTTCATACTTTCACTAGTGCAATCTCTCAACAATGCCAACATAATTGAATCATATAACAATCCTTCAACGTGCGACAAAGAATCACTCCAAAGTTCTCATCTAGCGGAGAACATAAGATGAAGTTGTTGTAGGGTACGAAACCACCTTAAAATTATCTTTTCCGATCAATCTATTGAGCCATCCCTATAAGTGTCACAAACAGCCCTAGAGTTCGTACTAAAATTACACCATATGATATGCATCAACCAACTCTAATGTCACCTAGATACTCCAATGTCACCACAAGTATCCGTGAGTTGATTATTCGGTATGCATCAAACAACTTCAGATTCATTATATTCAATCCACACAAAGAACTTCAAAGAGTACTCCAAAGTTTCTATCGGAGAAAGTAGGACGAAAACGTGCAATCAACCCCTATGCCTAGATTACCCAAGGTCACGGGAATCCGCAAGTTGATCACCAAAACATACATCAAGTGACTCAATAGAATACCCCATTGTCACCACGGGTATCCACATGAAAGACATACATCAAGTGTTCTCAAATCCAAAGTATTCAATCCGACAATAACGAAACCTCAAAGGGAAAGACTCAATTCATCACAAGAAGATAGAGAGGGAAGAAACACCATATGATCCAACTATATTAACAAAGCTCGCGGTACATCAAGATTGTGCCAAATCAAGAACACGAGGGAGAGAGAGATCAAACACATTGCTACTGGTACATACCCTCAGCCCTGAGGGTGAACTACTCCCTCCTCATCATGGAAACCGCCGGGATGATGAAGATGGCCTCCGGTGATGATTTCCCCCTCCGATAAAGTGCCAGAATAGGTCTCCGGATGAGATCTCTTCGGTACCGAGGCTTGCAGTGGCGGCGTGGGAGTTCTAGGTTTCGTTCAGGGTTTTTCACAATATATAGGAATATTTGGTGTTGGATTCACGTCTGGGGGGTGCCCGAGGGTCCCACAAGCTCGGGGGGCGCGCCCTAGGAGGGGAGCCCCCCAGGCTTGTGGCGCCCTCGGCCACTCCCTGGTCCATCTCCGGTGCTCCGTGGGTCTCTTTTGGTCCATAAAAAATCACCGTAAATTTTGGGCCCAATCCGAGAACTTTTATTTCTGCACAAAAAACAACACCACGGTAGTTCTGCTGAAAACAGCTTTAGTCCGGGTTAGTTCCTTTCAAATCATACCAAAATCAAATAAAATTGTTGTAAACATGGCATGAATACTTCATAACTTATAGATACATTGGAGACGTATCACCGCCACACTGCGCCAGCGACCCGCTGTGCCAGCTTCTCAGCGCCGTCCGCACCGGCGTCGCCGCCGCGCCGCTGCCGCGCCCGTAGATGGCCAGACCCAAAGGATCTTGGGAGGGCTCTGCGGTGGCGGACGAGGATATCGTGCACCTCCGCCGGACGCGGCAGCTACCCGCGGCGGAGGAGATCGAGGCGCGCGCACCCGGCGACGAGGCCGTGCTGGCGCCGTGGGAGGATGAGCGCGTCGTCTTCTACACGCACTTCTCTCGTGGGTTCGGCCTCCCCACGAGTGAATTCTTCCGTCGCTTCCCCACGTTCTACGACCTTCAACTGCACCACCTTGGCCCCAATTCGATCTTGCAACTGGCCGCCTTCGTCGCGTTTTGCGAGGGGTACCTCGGCCTCCTACCGACGGTAGATCTCTGGTGCTGGTTCTTCAACCTCCGGCAGCAGACGGCGACGTCCCACATCATGACAGCCTACGGGGCGGCCTCCGTGTACATCCTACTGGCTGGAGGCTTCCCAAAGCTCCCCCTCCACGAGTCGGCAAAGATGTGGCAGAAATTGTTCTTCTACATGAAGAACGCCGACCCGGCCATCGACCGTATCAACTTGCCGGCCTTCGACGACATTCCGCCGGCTGCGAGGCAGAACTGGAATTACTACCCGAAGAAGCCGCTTGCGGAGATCGTCAACATCTGCGGCCGGCTGGCGGAGATGCTGGGGCGGGAGGGCCTCGTCACCACGGACCTCATCGCGGCCTTCATCGACCGCCGGGTGCAGCCGCTCTAGCGCCGGCCGCACCGGATCTGCGATATGAGCGGCCAGCTCGACCCTTGCCGGCTGTTCACCAAAGAACTGGCGCCGGGTCAATAACATTACCACCACCAAGCTCAACAATGGGAATTGGCGCTTTGGCAAGGAGCCCTACAGCTGGGCCATCCCTGCGCCAACGGTAAGCTTCCATCTAGCGACTTCTTGTTTCCTTCTTGCTTCATTTACATTTTGACGCGAGCCGGCTCCGACTGCAGAACTTCCCGAGCTAGCAGACCCACGACGGGCCGCACCCGCGAGACCTCCAGCCGGACGGGTCGGCCTCTGACGAGGAGGAGGACCCAGCCGTCGAGGCAGAGAAGGACTCGGAGGGCGCCGGAGTCGGGGGGCTCGACGCGACCGAGGACCAAGAGGACGCCGGGGCCGGGGGACAGCATGTGCCAACCGCCCAGCACTAGTTGGACGACGACCTGGAGGAGGACGCCGGCACGGGCCAGGCCGAGCCGGCCGGCCCCGTTCCCGCGCCCAGAAGGCAGGCAGTGGAGGGCGGCGGAGACCGCTCCGTCTGGGAAGCAAGCAGCCGAGACGCGGCTACACGGGAAGGAACCAGCGGGAGGCTAGACGGCCGACGGTCAGCCGGCTGGGAAACGGTCGGCGGAGGTATCGCCGGCCGGGGAGCGGCGAGCGGCGAAAAAGGTCCGAACCGCCGCCCGGTCGCCCGACGGCCGTCAGCCGGCCCCGAGGCAGCCGATCGCACGGACCAAGTGCCTGGTCCCGTGAGCTCGGGATGAGTTTCCTTCCCAAACTTTGATTCTTTAGTCATGTCTTGTTTTTACTTGGTTTTTGCCGTCTAAGGCCCCAATCAAGATCGCCAAGACCATTGCGCCGTCGGTGCTGGGAGGCAGAGCCGGCACGGAGGAGGGCTAGCCGGCCGATCCGACCGCCCAGGCCCCGCTAGGAGGAGGAGGCGCGAGTCGTGCAGGCGCGGGAGGAGGCCGCCGCCAAGATGCGGGAGGCAGCCGCCGCGGGAAGACCCCGCCGCCAAGGGGGTGGAGGACGCCGCGGCCCAGGTGAAGGAGGACGCCGCGGCCAAAGTGAAGGAGGACGCCGCGGCGCAGGACGAGGCAGCCCGCCGGGTGGAGGCCGACGCGCGCGCAGCCGGCGGAGTGGCCGACCAGGACATGACGGGCACCCACGAGCCGATGGCCGACCAGTCAACCATGCCGATCGCACCACTAGCCGGCAACCAGGCCAACGGGGCTAGCCGCGACGGTGGAGGAGGCCGCGGGCCCGAGACTGCCACTGCTGGGGGGGGGGGGGGGGGCGCCACCGCCGAGCACGGGGACTGCGCCCATAAGTTCTGGCGCCATAGTGCTCGTGGGGGCCCGGGTCCCCGGGCGCAGCCTCGAGCCAAGGCCGGTGGGCAGCGAAACCAGCGCCGGGTCTGAGGCCCGGATGCAGCGGGACTGGGCAAGCACCAGCGAGGTCACCAGCGGGGTGGTTTAGAGCAACAGGACCGCCGCGGTGAATGCCCTGTGCGCAGTTCGCTGATAACAGTGGCCGGCTGCAGGAGTTCGCCCAGGGGGCCAGAGCCGGCTGCGCCAGCTGGAGCAGTCTGTTGTAGTTAGTATCTCACTTTTGTTTTTCTGGAGTTCTTCAGCTTCTCTTCTTTACCAAACCGGTCGCTTTCTAGTGGGGGCGCGCCAGCGCACCAACTGGGTATAGCCCCCGAGGCTCGGGTCGGCTGCGCAGCAGGCGGGTCGAGCCTTCTCGAGCGTTTTTCCAATTTCGGTTTGGGCCGGCTGACTTTCCTCTTGCAGGACCTCAATGACCAGCAGGTGGTGGCATACGACCGCCTTGTGGGCATGTACCGGGCGATCAAGGCCCAGCTCACCACCAAGGAGGAGGAGCTGCAGCGGGGAAAAGGTGAGTGACTTGTTTTTCTCCAGTGGGGGCGCGCCAGCGCACCCACTGGGTGTAGCCCCCGAGGTTCGGGCCGGCTGCGCAGCAGCCGTGCCAAACCTTCCCGAGCTTCAATCTTTTTCCTAGCTGGTTACTGACGGCCGCCTTGGGCCTTTGTTGCAGCCGCTGCCACCAACCCGGCTGAGGGCAAGGACCTTCGACGCCGGCTGGCCCGGGCCAGCCAGCAGGGGGACTTGATCACCGCGGAGCGCTGATGTCTACAATGCAATTTTATTCTTGTAGACTCTGTTGGGCCTCCAAGCACAGAGTTTTGTAGGACAGTAGCAAATTTCCCTCAAGTGGATGACCTAAGGTTTATCAATCTGTGGGAGGCATAGGATGAAGATGGTCTCTCTCAAACAACCCTGCAATAAAATACAAGCAATCTCTTGTGTCCCCAACACACCCAATACAATGGTAAATTGTAGAGGTGCACTAGTTCAGTGAAGAGATGGTGATACAAGTGTAGTATGGATAGTAGATATAGGTTTTTGTAATCTGAAATAATAAAAACAGCAAGGTAGCAAGTGATAAAAGTGAGCACAAACGGTATTGCAATGCTTAGAAACAAGGCCTAGGGTTCATACTTTCACTAGTGCAATCTCTCAACAGTGGTAACATAATTGAATCATATAACAATCCCTCAATGTGCGACAAAGAATCACTCCAAAGTTCCTATTAGCGGAGAACACAAGATGAAATTGTTGTAGGGTGCAAGACCACCCCAAAGTTATTGTTTCCGATCAATCTATTGAGCCATCCCTATAAGTGTCACAAACAGCCCTAGAGTTCGTACTAAAATAACACCACATGATACGCACCAACCAACTCTAATGTCACCTAGATACTCCAATGTCACCACAAGTATCCCTGAGTTGATTATTCGATATGCATCAAAACAACTTTAGATTCATAATATTCAATCCACACAAAGAACTTCAAAGAGTACCTGTCAGGGAAATATCTTTGGGTGAAACCCGCCCGTTCAGGGCCGGGTCTCGAGGAGTAAAACCATGAAGGGCCAGGTGGGCCGTAGTGTCTTCTATGGAGGCCCAGAAGGAGAGCCGCCCATTGAGGGGCCGGCCCAAGACCCGCCGAGAGAGGCGGTAAGTGCAAACCGCCTTAAGGTATAACTTAGGAAACAAGTAAGGGGAGTTGGGCTCGGATTGTTATCCCGGCCCGGACTCTTATGTGAGCCCCGGGGCCCCGCCTGTATATAAAGGGGAGCCCCCGGGGATAGAAGGGGGGGGAAATCTTTCGAGAGCTAGGGCTAGACAAGTCTCAAAACCCTTGTAATCAAGATCTTCAAATACATCTAGCAGGAGTAGGCTTTACCTCCTCGAGAGGGGCCGAACCTGGGTAAATCTTGCCTTCCGTGTTCCTCGTTTGACCCCTTCGATCTGCTACTTACGCGATGGCTTCGAGATTAAGTCCTATGAGGACATCTGCCGTGAAACTACCACGACAGTTGGCGCCCACCGTGGGGCTATCGCATGGTGGTGTTGAGTATTCGAAGGGTCCTCCCCGAGGACTCGAGGGATACGTGATTGGCCGGATGACCAGGAGTCGGCGCGGCAATCTGCTCGTCGACGACTCAGACTGGGGCCCCGAGGCCGACTCTCTGGAGTACGGTTTCCGGGTCCCCTTTGGCGGAATTCATGTTTTCATTGGGAAGGCTGGCGGTTCTAAGCCAGTCACCTCCACGGAGGTCGTTGAGACGGCCCGCCGCGCGCAACCCGCCGTGGCGAGAGCCGCCCCTCGGCTTCCGGCTCCTGTGCACGCCGGCGGATCTGGATCTGGGCCGGATATCTTCGCCAACACCTTCAAGCCGGTCCAGGACACGCAGCCCGCCAGGCAGAGGCACGTCTTCATTGGCTTCACTCAAGGGGTGGAGTACTCTGGATCGTCGGCTTCCACAGAAGGCTCGGCGACTTACGATGATGGTGGCTATTCCTCTGGTGGAGAGTCGCTTTATTCTCTTCATCAGGAGGGTCTTGGGGGCTTTCAACAGAACTTGTCGTCGCAGGATTCTTTAGGCCCGCCCGCTCGCCCTGTTGTCTACATGGCAGGGGCGGCTGACATGCCAGACCCGGCGGCAGATGCTGGAACTTCTAATGCGATGCCAAGAGTCTCGCCAGCGCAGGCTCTGGTGGGGCTGGCGACCACGTTGACGACATTGATGGCCACACAGGTTACAGCGGAGAATCAAGCAGAGCTCAATGCGGAAATCGCCAGGATCAAGGGTCAGATGGTGCAGGCTCAGGCTAGCATTGATGCGGAGAACGTCCGTCTGGCGACTCGTGAACGAGAGATACAGGAAGAGACGGCGCGTTTGCAACAGGAGAATTATCATCTGGAGCAACGCCGGGCAGAGTCTGATGCGGTTCATCACCGACGACACCGGAGCCGCTATATCTCCAATATTGAAGGTCAGGCCCTGCAGTTCAGCACCCCACCAGGGGAACGCATTCGTGGTCCTGCAACAGGAACTCCCCAGAGGTCGCCAGACCCGGAAGCCCGCCACTTGGCGGGTCGTGAAGAGCCGCCACGGGTTGAGCCTAATTTACGCCGAGAGGCGCCGATGCTTACGGCGCAAGGGCATTTTACGAACCTTGTGGATAACCTTTATGCGGCCACTACCGCGCTGGCGCGACTTCCAATCAATGGAAACACGCCCCTGGAGATTGAGGCTCGCAACGCAATCGAGAAGCTGAAAACCGCTGTGGTCCAGCAAGCAAATTATTCTTACAGCCGGGAGCGACTGCATTCCACACCTGCTCCTAACAGAAGCCGCACTAGAAGCCGCCATGCTGAAAGTCCTGCAGTGTCTAGCACCCGCCATCATCGGGGTGCGCCTGGGGGCTTGCCATATTCACCAAATCCTATGGTCCCGGGGCACAGAGTACATGAGACTCACGCGGCACACACGGCGGCTCTCGCGGCAGATCAGACAGCGGCGCAGGCGGCGGCTCTCGCCGCTTAGGAGGCGGCTCTCGCACCAGTCGTGACTACAACAGTCACCCCAACAGGAAGATCCATTGGAGTGCCTTGCTTGAGCCCGACTCTCCGCAGCGCGCCCCTGCCCCGAGATTTCAAAGGCCCGCGGAAGGTGTCCAGTTATACACCAGACCAGAACCCGGCACAGTGGATCGAAAGTTATGAGTTGGCCATGGATATGCAGGGAGTCAGCGATGAGGCTTGTGCAAGATACTTCACCATGATGTTGGAAGGAGCAGCGCGGACATGGCTGAAGAATTTGCCCCCGAATTCCATCAACACATGGGTCGAGTTAAGGGAACGTTTTATCAAAAACTTCCAAGGTACCTGCAAGCGTCCAAAGACTATCATTGATCTTCAGCATTGTGTTCAGCGGCAGGGAGAGTCGGCTCACCATTGGGTCGGCCGAGTTGCGGAGATTATTCATTCTTCAGACAACATCTCTGCCCCTCAGGCAGTTTTGGTGCTGGAGAAGGCCTGCCACTATGAGCCTCTCACGCAGAAGTTAGGGCGGCTCAAACGGAGTGTCAAAGATATGGGGGAGCTCATGAATGCTCTCACCAAGTATGCCGAGTCTGATCCTACAAAGGACCCAGGAGTTGATGAGCCAGAGGTTCCTGATCCGAAGGGTAAAAAGCCTGTTGGTGGCAAAAGTCAGCAGCAGAACAATGATAAGAAGCGTAAGGGCCCAGAAGCCGGGTCAGAGCTGGTTGCTAATACAAATGCAGGTACAAAATTTCAGAAGGGTGGTCCTGATAACAGAGCTTTTAAGCCACAAAATTTTGAGGAGTTCCTGAAGGGGCCATGCCCAAAACACGACACTAAAGAGCGTCCAGCCAAGCATACCTGGGAACAGTGCCATATAATGGATGCTTTTGCTCGGCGTTTCCAGAACCCGCCAGGTGGTGGGGGTGGAGGATACGGACCAGGTTCCGGGCCCGGGTTCGGACCACCTGGTGGAGGCTCGCCTGGCGGTTTTCAGCAACAGTCACACCACCCGGGCGGGTCTGGTGGCGGCTTCCAGGGGAATAGCAGCGGTCAGCAGTTTCAAGGGAATCAATACAACAATGGCCAGCATTTTCAGCAGATCCCGCAGAACAACAATCAGCAACAACAGAATAATCAGACCGGGTTTCAGAGCAATCCTAAGCAGTTAAGTAGTGGACAGTATCATGTGTTCACTACATGTGCAGATAAAAGGGATCGCAAGGTCAGGAGACGTTCTGTTAATGCGGTAGAGCCGGCAGTTCCAGAATACCTAAAAGTGGTCAGAGATGCCGATTACTTGGAGCAGGGAGGATCACCCGCCCAGAATTGATAATCCGGGTCACCTGGCGCTTGTGGTAGCACCCCAAGTGGGAGGCTATGCTCTCACCAAGGTTCTGATGGATGGCGGAAGTAGTATCAATATTTTGTATTATGACACTTTCCGGCGTATGGGGTTGACGGAGAAAAACCTTACACCATCCAGCACAGTTTTTCATGGAATTATACCTGGCAAGTCAGCATACCCTGTTGGAAGGATCAAGTTGAATGTGGCTTTTGGGACGTCAGAGGATAATTCCAGATGCGAGTCATTGTCATTTGAGGTGGTCAGGATCAAGAGTCCCTATCATGCTCTCTTTGGGCGGCCTGCTTATGCCAAGTTCATGGCTAGGCCTTGTTATATTTATCTCAAGCTCAAGATGCCGGGTCCCAAGGGTCCAATCACAATTCATGGAAACCGGAAAGTCGCCATAGAATGTGAAGAAGGGGATGCCGCGTATGCCGAGGCGGCTTGTGCCACGGAGGAGCTCAAAATCTACGCCGGCAATGTAGACCCGGCGGATATGACGCCTCTCAAGAAGCCCTCTATAGAGGGAGAGCCGGCTCTCAAATTTCAGGCTCACAGAGATACTAAGGAAGTGGAGTTTACCCCTGGCGACTCTTTTGCTAAGTTCACTATCGGGTCTGATATGGATCCCAAATAGGAAAGCGCGCTCGTCGAGTTTATCCGTGAGAATCGGGACATCTTTGCATGGAAACCTTCTGACATGCCGGGTGTACCGAGAAAACTCGCCGAGCACCGCCTTAATGTGGATCCTAAGTTCAAGCCTGTCAAACAGTATCTTCGACATTTCAATGAGGAGAGACGCAAGGCTATTGGGGAAGAGTTAGCCCGGCTTCTGGCAGCCGGGTTTATCATAGAGGTTTTACACCCGGAGTGGTTGGCTAACCCGGTGTTGGTTCTGAAGAAAAATGGAACTTGGCGTATGTGTATTGATTATACGGATCTTAACAAAGCTTGTCCAGCTGATCCATTTGCTCTCCCTCGCATTGACCAAATTATTGATGCTACAGCGGGGTGTGAGAGGTTATGTTTCCTGGATGCATACTCTGGTTATCATCAGATCAAGATGGCAGTGGAGGACCAAGAGAAGACGGCCTTCATTACCCCTTTTGGCGCCTTCTGCTATGTTTCTATGCCTTTTGGGCTCAAGAGTGCCCAGGCGACTTACCAGCGTTGTGTGCAAAATTGCTTCCACGGGCAGATTGGTCGCAACGTGCATGCTTATGTGGATGATATTGTGGTCAAGTCAGCTAAGAAAGCAGCTTTACTGGAGGATCTCAAGGAAACCTTTGACAATCTCAGGATTTATCAGATGAAGCTTAACCCAGATAAATGCGTTTTTGGTGTTCCTGCAGGAAAGCTCCTGGGTTTCATGGTTTCTGAGCGTGGAATTGAAGCTAACCCGGAGAAAATCAAGGCCATCACCTCTCTGGCCGAGCCTAAGTGTATCAATGATGTCCAGCGCTTGGCGGGTCGCGTGGCGGCTCTGAGTCGTTTCATAAGCCGCCTGGGGGAGAAAGCTATTCCTCTGTATCAGCTGTTGAAGAAAGCAGATGAGTTCAAGTGGACGAAAGCCGCCGCAGAAGCTTTTGAGGCTTTAAAGAAGCAGCTGGCAGAGCCGCCCATACTGGCAGCTCCTGTCACTAAGGAACCAATGCTCCTGTATATTGCAGCAAATAACAAAGCTGTTAGTGTTGCAATGGTGGTGGAAAGAAAGGAGGCAAACCGGGAGTATCCTGTCCAGAGGCCGGTCTACTATGTTAGTGAGGTCCTGACTTTGTCCAAGCAGCGTTACCCACACTGGCAGAAGCTGGTTTTTGGAGTATTCATGGCAAGCCGGAAGCTGAGGCATTATTTTCTAGAGCATCCTATCACAGTGGTCTCTTCAGCTCCTTTGGGGGATATAATTCATAACAGAGAGGCTACAGGCAGGATTGCAAAGTGGGCCATTGAACTTGGACCCCATGATATCAGATATGTACCTCGAACAGCTATAAAGTCTCAGGCTTTAGTGGACTTCATCAATGACTGGACAGAGCTTCAAGCCCCGGAGGAAAAGCCAGACAATACATATTGGACCATACATTTTGATGGGTCTAGGCAGCTGGAAGGCTCGGGGGCTGGAGTTATAATATCTTCCCCTCGAGGTGACAAGTTTTGCTATGTTTTACGGCTTATGTTTCCTTGCATTAACAACGCTGCGGAGTATGAGGCCCTTCTCCATGGGCTTCGGATTGTAAAGGAGATGAATCTCAGCCGGGTTAGGTGCCTGGGCGACTCTGATCTGGTGGCACAGCAAGTTTCAGGGACTTGGGATTCTAAAGACCCGCTCATGGCGGCTTACAGACAAGCTGTTACTAATGTGGCTGGTTGCTTCAAAGGTTATCAGGTGGATCACATTGATCGGCGGCAGAACGAGGCGGCTGATGCCTTGTCACGACTTGGATCACAGCGAAAGCCGGTGCCTCTGAATGTTTTCCTGGATGTGCTCCATAACCCGTCAGTTAAGTTGCCAACGGAGGAGGACCTTGCTATCCCAGACCCGGAGGCCCAGCTGGTGGCGGCTCTCCATGAGATCCCGGATTGGACTGTCCCATACTTGGATTATCTGACTCGAGGCGTCCTGCCGGCTGATGAAATCGAAGCCCGTCTGATCGTGAGAAGGTCCAAATCTATGACCATTGTCAATGGCGAGTTACACCACAGAAGTGCCACAGGCGTCTTTCAGCGCTGTGTATCACCTGATGAAGGCCGGAATATTCTCAATGAGATACACTCTGGTGACTGTAGTCATCATGCCGGCTCTAAGTCATTGGTGGCGAAGGCTTTCCGCCACGGTTTCTTTTGGCTCACAGCTCATGCTGATGCGAAGAATATAGTTAGGAAGTGTGACGGCTGTCAGAGGTTTGCCCGCCAAGCTCATGTGCCGGCTCAGGAACTTCGGATGATCCCTGTCACATGGCCCTTTGCGGTCTGGGGGCTAGATATGGTGGGGCCTTTCAAAGCTTCTAGTGACAAAAAGACTCATCTCTTGGTGGCGGTTGACAAGTTTACCAAGTGGGTGGAGGCAGAGCCCATCAGTAATTTGGATGCAGAGACGGCTGTTAAGTTTGTCAAAAAGTTAATCTTCCGTTTCGGATACCCGCACAGCATCATTACTGACAACGGCACGAACCTTTCAAAAGGCGCCATGAAGCAGTTTTGTGATCAGGAGCATATCAGACTTGATGTGGCGGCTGTTGCGCACCCGCAATCTAATGGGCAAGCTGAACGCGCCAATCAGGAGATCCTTCGTGGTATAAAACCCCGGCTTATGGTTCCTCTTCAGCGCACACCCGGCTGTTGGGTAGAAGAACTTCCCTCCGTCTTATGGAGCATACGAACAACTCCCAACAGATCGACGGGTTTCACGCCTTTCTTCATGGTTTATGGAGCAGAGGCCGTCTTACCGAGCGACATCCGCCACGACTCGCCCCGGGTCTCAGCATACGTTGAAGAGGACAATGAGTTGGCTCGTCAAGACTCTCTGGATGCCTTGGAAGAGGAGCGGGACTTGGCAGCCGCCCGATTTGCTATCTACCAGCAGGACCTGCGTCGCTATCATAGCCGTAGGATCAGAAGCCGGACTTTCCAGGAAGGGGACTTGGTGCTTCGTTTAATTCAAGACCAGTCAGGCATGCATAAGCTTTCGCCTCCCTGGGAAGGGCCCTTCGTTGTCAGCAAAAATCTTTATAACGGGTCTTATTATCTGATTGATCTCCGGCCTGGAAAGGAGTCTCGAACATCTGAAGAAGAGACCAGCAGGCCCTGGAACATAGCTCATCTAAGACCCTACTACACCTAGAGTTCCGGCTCTGGGGATCATGTACATACCTCTCATGTATATATTATCAATAATGAATAAAAGCTGGAGGCCCTGAAACTCGGGGTATCTGTCGTTTTCCATCCATCATATGGAGGACCCTGCACTTAGTCGAATAAAAAAGACCCATATGGGCTGTGCTTACTGGTAATCCAGAAGCCTTCACCATCTTGGGACCTTCCACCCTATGGGCCGAACTTACTGGTAGTCCAGAAGTCGCCACCATATTGGGTTAAAGTCCTAATAAACGGGTCGTGTTACTGGTAATCCAGAACCTTCATCCGTGTACAGGCACCCAATAAGCGGGTCGTGTTACTGGTAGTCCAGAACCTTCATCCGTGTACGGGCTTAAAAGACTCAGATGGGATGATGCTTACTAGTAATCCAGAAGCCTTCACCATCCTGGGACCTTCAACCCTTATGAGGCTGAACTTACTGGTAATCCAGAAGTCGCCATATTGGGTTAAAGTCCTAATAAGCGGGTCGTGTTACTGGTAATCCAGAACCTTCATCCGTGTACAGGCACCTAATAAACGGGTCGCGTTACTGGTAATCCAGAACCTTCATCCGTGTACGGGGGAAAAAACTTAGATGTGACGATGCTACTGGTAATCCAGAAGCCTTCACCATCTTAAAATCAATAACCTTATGGGCCGAACTTCATGGAAGTCGCCACCATACGGGAAGAAAAGAACTGGTTTGGTTGGGGTTATTGGTAATCCAAGAGCCGCCATCATACTGGGGGCTTTCGCATCCTTTCTTACGTCTTTACAAGTTTGACAAAACTTTCTTGAGATTTATTGCCTTTGCGAGTCTTACGATTTTTATGAACTGTTCTAAAAGTTCGTATTTGGCCAAGAGCCGCCAGTTTATTGCGCTGTTTACAGCATGTTTATGCAAGTTTGCTGGTTATAAGCCGCCATGACTAATTAGTTTTTGGTTAAATACTTGTTTCAAATGATGCATACCTCTTATCAAAGTATTATGATTATCTTGATATTTGGCTAAGAGCCGCCAGCGTCCACGAAGGATTCAATTTCTTTCAGAAGCAGCCAGAGTAATTTTTTATAAGGAAGCTTCATGCCAAGGTATTAGGCTTGCTTCCCAAGGAAGCCAGTGTGCATTTAAAAGCAAGAGGCCAAGATCTTTCTAAAGTCTATTACAAAAGGCCACTAGAGGGAATTTCAGAATCATGGTTCAGATCATATATTACAAGAGGTTCGGCAGCTGGCGACTTTCAAGGTTCCAGCTTTACTCCTGGGTCTTGTCGCCTCCGGCTCGGTCCGCGTCTGCTGAAGGATTTATCTGGTCATGATCAGCATCCCAGTCAACGTCGGCAAAAGCCTCGAAGATCTCTTCAGCGTCTATAAGGTTTGAAGAGTCAATAGCAGGAGCGAATTCGTCCTTACGGCCTTTAGGAGATAATGTGAGAGGCGGCAGAGGGTCGAGTTTTTCCTTCTTTCCATCTTCGCCATAAGACGGTTGAACTCTTGCAAGCTTCATTTCTTTCACCAACAGACTTGTGGGGATGAAAGTTTCTTTCCTCAGAGCGTTGTAAGTCGCCTGATCGATCTTTTTCCCTTTGTAAGTTTCGGGAAAGCCGCCAACAAGAGTCTGCAGCTCCAAGTCCTCATAATGAGCTTTTGCGCGGGCCATAGTGTGCATCGTGGCGATACGGGCGCTGGATTCCTTCACAAACTTCAGTTGAGCAGGAAGAGTTGACAAGGCCTCCAGAACTCCCTTTATGGCGGAAGGTTTTTCCTTCCCATAAAAACCAGCATGGATTGCGCGACGGCTTCCAGTATAAAGTTGCTCGAGGAAAGTATAAGCTGCTTTGAGCTGTGTGGCTGGATCCTTCTCCAGCTTATTGCTTCTGGGACCTGCAAAGAAAACGTCAGAATTTAAAAATTATTTAGGAGACTTGTGTAAAAAGCTTCAGGAAATCTGGCGGCTTACCGAAGATTGCATGGCTCATTTGACGGATGTGAAGTTTAAGGCCGCCGAGCTCTGCAGAGATAGGCAGAAGGCGTTTTTCAGCTTCTTCGGCGCGTTGAACAAGAAGCTGTTTCTCTTTCGCATGTTCAGAGGTCAGGGTGACCAACTTGGCGGCTGCCTCAGACGCAGCCTTTTCTAACGATGTAACCCGCTCTTCTGCGGCGGCTCTCATTTCCTGTTCAGATTTCAGTTTCCTCTGAGAGTCGGCCAGCTGGGTCTCTAATGAAGACAATTGAGCCTGAAAGAAAAAGGAAGGATCAAATTACTTATGCAGATAAAGTTCCATACCGATTACAAGTAATCCACATGGCACTTGGGGGCTAATGCAAACCCGAAGTTTTTACAAAGAAATTTTTTCTGAAACCCATGAGGTTCTTTTAACTACATGTGGTTCTTTGATCTAAGACCCGGCTGTTTCAAGAAGACAGCCGGCTCTTGGGGACTACATGTGGTTCTTTGCTCTATTTAAAACACATGTGGTTCTTTGTTCTAAGACCCGACTGTTTCAAGAAGACAGCCGGTTCTTGGGGACTACATGTGGTTCTTTGCTGTATTTAAAACGCATGTGGTTCTTTGCTTTAAGACCCGGCTGTTTCAAGAAGACAGCCGGTTCTTGGGGACTACATGTGTACATTTACGCATTTTTAAAATATAAATTGGTAAACCTCCATAAAACTATGAAATCAGTAATATGCAGGTTTGGGCGACTAATAAGGATTATGAATAAAAATGATGTTTATCTCACCTTTGGTTTATTAACCAAGGTTTTGGCGATCTCCTGACTCTCAAATAATCGAGTCTGAAGAGCTTCATGAAGGCCATCTAAATCAGCATTCTCTAAGGAGGAGAGGTTTAACTTGTCTTTCCCTTGAGAAGACATGGCTTCAAGGGAAGATTTGCCCAAAGCCGCCGGCGAGTCTGCGGCGGTGGCAATAGCAGCAGCAACAGTACCCTCCTCAATATTGTGCGAGGGCGGAATAACAACGGCTTCTGAAAGTCGCACTTCCTGAATCGGTGAAGATATCGTTGCATCCGGCTGTTGGTCGATGTTATCAGCCGGTGCTTCCATCTCTGGCTCTAAAGATACCTGAGTTTCTGGAGGGTCATTGGTTATTTCTTCAGAGTCCTTGGCTGGGTCTCCGGAGCCCGCCGGAGGTGAAGAGGAAGTTGAGGGCTTCAGTCTCTTGGAGGTAACTCTGCATATTTATTGAGATTTTAAATAAACTGATAGCTTTGAGATCACACAAGGGTGTGATAATAAGAGCGATCATAATCTTACCCTGGTTTGATAACGAAATCCTCTGGCGACTCTGAGGCGTCATCAGAGGAAGATGAAACCTGATAGTCCGAATCAGAGGGATTAAGCGGATGTTTAAACAAACCAGCTTTAGGGAGCAGAGGTGTTGGATGGAGAAGCACCTCACGCGGGCGCTTATGAGAGTCGCTTTTATTAACGACAGAACCGCTGGCGCCAGTGTTAGAGCCGCCACAATCAGATTGGAGAAAGGCGGCATGCTGAATTGTTTTTAACGAATAGTTGGGATCCAGGCGAGCAAAAGGATGTGAGAAAGGATATTTCCTCACAGTAATTCTGGGTTTCCTAGAAAAATGATTGTTGAACGGAGTGGAAGTTACCTCAGTTTCTCCCTGTTCGTCTTCTTCTTCTTCACCCTGGAAGGTGTCAAGGTAAAATTATTAAGCATAAGCCGCTAATGAAAAGGAAAAAGGTGGGTGTAAATTATGAACTTGCCGATGTTTCATCTTTGGAGGATTCTAAGACAGCAGGATCCGCGTCCAAAGGGTTGATGGTCTCCTTCTTTTTCTTTCCTCCTCGAGAGCCGGCCTGTTTGCCCGGCTTCTGGCCTTTGGGTTCTTTTTCTTTCACCTGTGGCCGAGCTTCCCAAAAGGGATCATCATCCTGAAAGTCGCAAGGGGTAAGCCTCAAGAATGTAAACAATAAAACAGAAGCCTAAAGGAGATTTGCTTACAGCCGGTGGTGGATTGGCTTCAGTGAAGGGCTTCAGAGAAAACTCGCCAGTATAGTCGCCGGGTAAGTTGACGATTATCCTCATCTGTTTCACCACGTCTGACACAGGAGCAGGCGTATTATTATACCTCTGAGGATCTTCTAAACCGGAGTATTCATACATCAGCCGGTCTCGAAGGCTCAATGGCTGGATCCTCCAGGAAAGCCAGCAAAGGATCAAGTCAGCTCCTGTAAGACCATTGGCCATCAAAGCGGCTATCTTGTCCATCAGAGGCTGAAGCTGGATCCGTTCTGTTTCTGTGGGCCTGGGAGGATATTCTTTTTTATGATCCAGGCGGCCAGGTCTAAAACCCGGCAATGGGTGTTGCCCTTCAGGCACCTTGGTCTTCACGTAAAACCAAGTCTCCGGCATGCCCTTTGGGTGGCTCAAGAGCTCAGCACTAGGAAAATAAGTAAACCGCCGTCTCTGAAAGGATATGCCGCCAAGCTCTTGATGGCGGCCTCCGGCAACTTCAGTTTGCTTGTTCACATAGAATAAATTTCGGAATAACAAGATCGTTGGCTCTATCCGGAGATAAGCTTCACAAACTACTACGAAAGAGCTTATATTAACAATAGAGTTGGAGCCAAGGTCTTGAGGATGCAGACCATAGAAGTGTAAAAGGTCTCGGAAAAATTTAGAGCCGGGTGGATCAAACCCTCTCTCAATGTGATCGATAAAAATAATGACTTCCCCCTCCTTCGGCTTGGGAGGACAGTCCTTCTTGGAGACCCGGCAGTTTTCTGTTTTGGATAGGAGGCCGTTGTCTATGAGTCTTGTGACATGTTTGGTGGTAACCGCGGAGCGGACCCAGTTGCATTCTATTGCTTTCTTTGTCATCCTAGTAAATGGGGAGAAGGATTAAGTCAGCGGCTTTCATAAGTCGGAAAAGAAAAAATTATTAAAGCAAGGATGGCGACTTTCCTTAAGCCACCACGAGTGAAGGATGTTCAGCACAAGTGAAAATTTCGCTAAGTGTGTAACAACAGATTTCTGCCAATGCGGTAAATTTTTTGGATCAAACAGCTCTATAAAATAAGGAAAAAAGCAGTTCTTGCTACTGTTTGTTAAGCCGCGGCAGGTTTTTACAGATGGGGTTTCTCAGATCTATCTTGATACAAGATTTAATTCCTGATCATTGGAGGGATAGCAACGGCGCCATTTCAATGATGTAAGAGTACCAAGGTGCGGCCGGCGACAGTAGCCGCGGAGAGGCCGAGGCGGAGCTCGAGCCCGACAATGGCGGAACCCTAAGAAGGGTGAGAAGAACTGGGAATACCTGGATCGGATGACCGCGCGGCGCGGTTGCAGACAGGTGACGGCGGTGCGTCGGGACTGTTTCTCCTTCCGATGGCCGGCGAGCTCGAAGGTGTGTCGCGAGGAGGCGTAAGCTCGGGCGGCAGGAGGAAGAAGATGGAGAAAATGAGGAAAAGGACCTGAAAAGGGTATTTATAAGGGGGCGAGACACCGAAGGGTCGGGGCGAGATTTAAGGATCTACAGTAATCCGACGCCCCGATTTTCGCGCCTAATGAATTCATTTGAGATATTGGTGATGTCATGGAAAAATTCGTTCTGGAGATTCGGTGACGTCACAAGAAGAGCAGGACTGAAGGAAAGGCAGTTGAAATATTCAGAAGAGGCGGGTTCTGCTGAAGACTCGCCAAAATATCAAGGTTAAGTTTGAAAAGGACGAGGTTGTCTGGAACCAGTTCAAGCCAACCTGAGGGCTAATGTCAGGGAAATATCTTTGGGTGAAACCCGCCCGTTCAGGGCCGGGTCTCGAGGAGTAAAACCATGAAGGGCCAGGTGGGCCGTAGTGTCTTCTATGGAGGCCCAGAAGGAGAGCCGCCCATTGAGGGGCCGGCCCAAGACCCGCCGAGAGAGGCGGTAAGTGCAAACCGCCTTAAGGTATAACTTAGGAAACAAGTAAGGGGAGTTGGGCTCGGATTGTTATCCCGGCCCGGACTCTTATGTGAGCCCCGGGGCCCCGCCTGTATATAAAGGGGAGCCCCCGGGGATAGAAGGGGGGGGGGAATCTTTCGAGAGCTAGGGCTAGACAAGTCTCAAAACCCTTGTAATCAAGATCTTCAAATACATCTAGCAGGAGTAGGCTTTACCTCCTCGAGAGGGGCCGAACCTGGGTAAATCTTGCCTTCCGTGTTCCTCGTTTGACCCCTTCGATCTGCTACTTACGCGATGGCTTCGAGATTAAGTCCTATGAGGACATCTGCCGTGAAAATACCACGACAGTACCCCAAAGTTTCAATCAGAGAAAAGAAGATGAAAACGTGCAATCAACCCCTATGCCTAGATTCCCCCAAGGTCACGGGAATCCGCAAGTTGATTACCAAAACATACATCAAGTGACTCAATAGAATACCCCATTGTCATCACGGGTATCCACATGCAAGACATACATCAAGTGTTCTCAAATCCAAAGTGTTCAATCCGACAATAACGAAACCTCAAAGGGAAAGACTCAATTCATCACAAGAAGATAGAGAGGGAAGAAACACCATATGATCCAACTATATTAACAAAGCTCGCGGTACATCAAGATCGTGCCAAATCAAGAACACGAGAGAGAGAGAGAGAGAGAGAGAGAGAGATCAAACACATAGCTACTGGTACATACCCTCAGCCCCGAGGGTGAACTACCCCCTCCTCGTCATGGAGACCGCCGGGATGATGAAGATGGCCTCCGGTGATGATTTCCCCCTCCAGCAGAGTGCCGGAACAGGGCTCCGGATGAGATCGCTTCGTTACAGAGGCTTGCGGCGGCGGCGTGGAAGTTCTAGGTTTGTTTCTTGGGTTTTTGAAATTTATAGGAATTTTCAGCATTGGAATCATGCTAGGGGGCGGGGGTGCCCGAGGGTCCCACAAGCTCGGGGGGCGCGTCCTAGGGGGAGGTGGCGCCCGGTAACACCCTGATTTTTGGCCCTTTCTTTTTCTTTTGGATTTCTTCGAATTTTTATTTGGAGTCCCTTTTTCCGTGGCTATGTGGTCTTGAAACCTAGGGAGATCATCTCTTCTTCGTCTCCCAAGTGTCTTGTCACTCTCAACTCCATCTCAAGACCATGTCATTTTCATCTTAGCCCAACCCCAATGTTTATTTCTTGGGAATATTCCTTTTTCTATTAAAGGAATAACCCTGTTTGCCCTAGGTTGTGAAGCAACCTATATTTCTACCTTTCCAAAAATTCCCAAAAAATTCTCATAAATTCTTTGGATCATATATTCCAAAAATATGCCAAAATCCATCCTTGCCTAGTTCAAAAATAATTCAGGAATAATAATTTTCTATTCTGTCCAGTATGGCACTTTGTGAAGGAAGTGCTATTTAACTTTTCTTGATTGCCCTAAAATTTTTTGGGCACTCTCTCATATCCAAATTATTTCCACATGCCAAAATTCAACTTCATTTGCGTAGTAAATCTTCCTCAGAAAATTTCCAAAGTTTCTGACCAGAGAGAAGCTTTGTGAAGGAAGTACTAGCTAGGCTTATCCAAATGAGTTGAAATTTTGGGAGATCATCCATATGATCCAGTAATTACTCTCAACCAAATTTCATCTCCATCCAACAATCTATGTGAGCACACCATCCAATCTTCGTTTCTGGTCACAATTTCAGTTTGTGAAGGAACTATATTTTATATTGCTTCATAAAATCTGAAATTAATCCAGGACCTAAATATAAATATATACATTGGGCATGCCAAAATTCACATCAGTTTGCAAATCCATTTGCTCCACAAAATTCCCCCAAGTTTCTGTCCAGTAGAAAGCATTGTGAAGCAAGTACCATTTTGGTGTATCCAAATGGTATGAAATTTTTGCAGTGCCTTCATATGCCCAAATAATCATCCTACACCAAATTTCAGCTCAATCCAAGCATCCATGTGAGTGCTACTTCATGATCTAGTTTCTGGACCAGATTATGTGGTTGTGAAGCAACTATGACAAATTTTGGTCCAAATCATTTCATATTTCACAGGATCATAGTCCTTCCTACCCTAAACCTCTGGGACATCCTGGTTAACCCTTATTCCATCCCACTTGACCACAATTTCATGCCCAAGTTTGCTACAGCAAACTTCAGATGATCGCCCCATCAGCCCACAGTGGCTTTCTTTGAGCTATCACCTCAGAAGGGCCCCATGTTGAAAGGACTACGCGGCAGACACCTTTTGCCAGTCCCGCGTGCCCTCAGAGTGCTAGGCCACGCGCTGACCGCATGGTTAGCACGCCTTGGCCGTGCTCTCGGCGTCGTTTGTTTCGGGCCTCTTCCCCCCATCCGCCTCTGCTCGTCCCCTGGTGCCGTCCAGCTCCCTCCTCCTCCCACGTACCCCCCTGGCCCCTCTCCCGCTCTTCTTTCGACGCCAACGCAACGCGGTGACCACGTCCAGGAGCAGACCGCATCTGCTCTACCATGGCCGGTCGACCGCGTCGCTACAGAGCCCCCTGGATATTTGAGAGCATGCGTGAGCTCTTCCGCAACCCAATAACCTCCCCACCCTCTCCCTAGAGCTCCCTGAGCTCGCTCCTTCTCCAATGGCCGCCACCATTGCCGCCTGGCCTCCTCTGCAATCCCTCCCCGTGGCCCTTCCCCCTCGGTCCCCTCTGCGTCCTGAGCATCCCCGGAGCCTGCCGAGTCGCCGCCGTCCCCATCTCCGGCGTAGGAGCCCTGCAGGTGCGGTCCTCGAAGATCTTCGGCCGCCGCGGCTTCCTTCTCTGTCCCTGTGGCCGCCTCCTCTCCGAGCCCTCCCGCGCTCCCCGATGACCACCTCCGGGAGTGGTGCAGAGCCGCGAACCCGTCGGACTCGTCGGCGGGCACAGCCGGCGGGAGGAGCACCGGCGTCGGCCACGGCCGAGCGGCCCGGTCCCCTCCTCTGTCTCGCGTCTGGAGGAAGGAGACAACCTGGGGAGAGGGAGAGAGTCAACGCGGGGCCCGATCGTAAGTGAGCCAGCCGTCGGGCCCGCGCCAGTAAGTGGAAGCGTAGTTACTAGAATACGTTTTCCTGTCCCGAAAACGTACTTTGCTTCTTCTTCATCTCAAAATACGTTTTCCCCTCTCGAAGGCGGATTTTCGAAAAGGCGCTTTCTGTTTTTCAGCCCCGGCGCCGAAATCCTTATATTATGGACGTTCGTCGGTTAGCAGCAGAAATGAACACTTTTTATTTGATTTTCTGCCTAACGAACGAACGGCCGTATCTCCGCAACCGTAACTCCGATTCAGGTGATTCAAAAGCCCACGTTCTCTATTCGTCGAGCCCATTCTATTGGTATCATTTTCACTCTGTTTTAACATTTTGAAAATGACCATTTTGCCCTTGCCCTTTAATCAGCCCCGCCGGGAGAGAACCTTTTCCGGCGATTCTTTCCGCGAGTTCATCGCACCTCCGCCCGATGAATCCATCAACCCCAGGCAATCCACAACAGCCACTTGCATGATGGCATTGCAGTAGCCATGGTTTTCACTTGAATATTTAAATAATTGCTTGTTCATTTAATGATTTTGTTAATACTTCGAATATGTTTGTGAATCCATGCTCATTGCTTATGCCATGGTCATTTTCATCTAGTAAGTGATATGATTAATTGCTAATGATATTCTTATCATGTTTTATTCTTGTAATCATTTCCGATGCTGGTGCTAATGATATGCTCATATGGATCATTATGGTTTGATATGAAAATACTTGTGATATTCGTGATCAGCGTTATGCTATGCTCATTTGCATCTCGTAGAATAAAAAGATTTATCATTGTTGATGTTATGTGGTTAAATGGTTATGTTGCCCATCCGTGGTTACACTGATATCATGCTCGCATGCATTGTCATGTTATTTTATTGTGACTCAGCTCATCACCATTCAAGTTGAACCTGACATTAATCGAACTTGAACAAATCTGTTGGCTGAGTCATGGTGCCACCGAATCGAGCTAACCAGTGTAGCCACACTTGCCTTATGGGGGCCCCTGATTCGGTCTATTGTTATGCCTCTCGCCGGTGCCTCCAACTAGGGAAGGTTATGTGCGCGCGCTACCCTGACCAGGTAGGCGGCCATAAGCCTTGTGTGCCCGAGTTGTTTGTGCGCGGGTGTCCCCGTTTGGGACGAGTTTGTTTTGTTTGGCCATGACGGTGGCAGCCACAAAGGTGGCGGATGTCACGAGGTGACATCGGGGCCACCTAGGACATAGCCCAAAGGGGAGTTTGTCGGGAGTGGTCGGGAGAGTGTCATGCAATAGATTGGTTTTGTCGGAATGTCGTTGGTCCACCCGAATGTGAGCACGAGGCCATGAATTCCGTGGTGTGGGTACAGTGTACTAACCTTTGCAGAGTGTATAATCTATCGATAGCCGCGTCCTCGGTCATGGACACAGTTCGTAGTAGGTCACACTATGGGTCAACAGAAACAATAACCTGAATAATAACAACCCCGGTTCGATGAGAAAAGAAGTTGGTTGATCTTTATGTGGTCACGAGTTGATCACGATGGTATTCTTGATGATGCCTGATCATGAGATGATCGTGTGATGATCACGACGATAAGAAAGATTGATACCTAAGGTGGTTACGAGATAACCTCCGAGCAGAGTAAGTTGGTCCATGAGACCTTAAACGTCGACCCCCTTACATGCTAGTGCTAGTATCATCATGGTCATATCATGAATAATACGTACATGCCATGCTCATGTTGTTCTAGTAGTATCATGTTTATCATTGATGATTAACCTGTAAATGCCATGCTGTTGTATGCTTGATTGCTTTGGTTGCTGTGAGCTTGCGAGTACATTCAAAGTACTCACCTGGCGTGTCATGCCAGATTGCAGGTGATGCCGTGATTGCTTGTTTGTCGAGGATCCTGAGGTTGCACTCTAGGATGCGTCCCAGCCAGAGTCCCTGCGGAGCGGAGTTCATCACCGTCGCCGTTGTTCCGCTGCTAGAATTTATTCCGCTACGAGTTGTTCCGCTGCTAGCATAGAACTATCTAAGCAGGTGTAGTATCGCCGTGTCCCTGTATCCTTTGTAATATGGAACCCCTGTACCCCGAGTATTTGTAATAAAGAGCTGATTTGTTCTATGCCAAGCAGTGTCGTATTCTAGAAGACTTGATCTCTGGGCTGGAATACGGGGTGTTCCGGTCTCTCTGAGCCGGGGTGCCACACGCCCCCAGGCTTGTGGTGCCCTCGGCCACTTTCTGGTCCATCTCTGATGCTTCGTGGGTCTCTTTTGGTCCATAAAAAATCACCGTAAATTTTGGGCCCAATCCGAGAACTTTTATTTCTGCACAAAAAGCAAAACCACGGTACTTCTGCTGAAAACAGCGTCAGTCCGGGTTAGTTCTAATCAAATCATACCAAAACCATATAAAATTGTTTTAAACATGGCATGAATACTTCATTAAATTATAGATACGTTGGAGACGTATCAAGTGCGATCGGCTGCAGGAGCAGGCCGGCCGGCTGGCCGCGGAGAGGGACCGGCAGGCGGCCGACCATCGGGCCGAGCTTGACCGGCTAGCGGAGGAGCGCCGCAAAGTCTTGGAGGAGGTGGGCCAGCTGAAAGCCGATCGCAATCGGCTGGCTGACGAGTTGGCGGGGATGGAGCAGCGGACGCAGCATGAGGCGCGGCAGGTGGAGGAGCTCTTCCAAGGTTCATTTGTTTTTTGCATTGGCGACTGCTGGCTGCCACGCCCGAGCCGGAGTCTTGACTTTGTTTTCTTCTGCCTCTTTTAGAGCACTTTCCCGGCCTCCAAGGCGTGGCCGAGGGGGCAGTGGAGGAACATCGGCGGTACCGGAGGCGCCAGGGCGTCGCCATCGGGGAGAACGACGCTTGGTCGGTGGAGGAGATCACCCTCGCGGCCGAGGTGCGGATCCCGCTGCTTGGCCGGCTGTTCCACCGGTTCCACGCTGCGGGCCTGAGGTTGATGGAGACGCTTTGGCTCGGCGCGGTCATGCCTGACTCCAACGGCCGGCTGGCCAGGTGGCTGGAAGCGGTGCCGGAGCGTCTGGACGCGTGGAGGGCCTCGGCGGCCGGAGCCGGAGCCCAGATGGCGCTGAGCTTTGTCCCAACGATGAGGGAGATGGCTCGACCCTGCCTGAGGCCGAGGCGGACGCCACCACCTCGACGACTCCCGAGGCGACAGCCCCCGAGACCGACCAGCTGGAGGCCTACGCACTGGCGTTATCTGTTCTTTTGTTTTTGCTTGGACAAGTATGTGAGTTTGTCTGCAGTTCCACCCACTGGGGGTGTAGTTGAATGTAATGAACCTTGGCCGTGGGCCGTTATTTTATGTACATATGCATGCGTTTCTGCCTATGGGTGTTGTCTATCGGTTGCCAGCTCGCTTTGTTCAGTCATCCCTGATCCAAATTTCTTGTTCGCCTCCCCTTTCAACTTTTGCCCCGCCAGCCGGACTGCTGGGAGCCGGTCTGTAGCTGGGACGGGGAGTGGGCCTCGAGGGTGGGCATACAATACTTAGGATTTGGGACTTAGGTTTGAGCGAATACCCACTAGGCCGGCTGGACTGCAGGCTGCGAAGCCGGCTGGAGCGCAGCCGGCGAAGGCGTGGGTGGATGCAAGGTGCAGCCGGATTGACCGAGCCGGACACTCTTCCTTAGCTGTTTTTTGTGTGAGGGCGTTTCCGGCCTTTAGCTCTTACCAGCCGGACAGCCGGGAGCCGGTCTGTAGCTGGAGATGAAGAGAGGGCCTTGGCGACACGCACATTACTAAGCCGGCTGCAAAAAAGCTAGACGCGGGCTAGCGGGTGAGCCCCCGAGCCGGACGTGCCGACCCGGAGGGGAAAAACTAAATGCGGTAAAGTGCGCAAAAATGCTCGATAGAGACTAAAAGGTAGCCCCCGAGTGTCATTCAGGGTACCTGCTGCTTTCATTAAATCCAAAAGGTAGCGATACATACATACACTGGTTCAACTGTAAAACGGGCGAAAAAGCTCCGCGTTCCAGGGGCGCTCGGTGTCCTCATCGGAGCCGCCCCTCTTACCCTTCTTCGACGCCTGTGCGTCGATGAGGTAGTACGCGTTGTTGCACATGGCCTTGCTGATGATGAAGGGGCCCTCCCATGGGGAGGATAGCTTGTGCTAGCCGGCTGTCTGCTGGACGAGCCGGAGCATGAGGTCGCCCTCTCGGAATGCGAGAGGGCGTATCTTCTTGCTGTGGTAGCGACGCAGGCCCTGCTGTTATATGGCCGACCGGCTCAGGGCCAGCAGGCGTGCCTCTTCGAGCAGATCGACGCCATCTTCACGCGCCTCCTTTGCTTCCGCCTCCATGTACAGGGTGACGCGAGGCGAGTCGAACTCGATGTCTGTTGGGATGATCACCTCGGCCCCATACACGAGGAAGAAAGGGTTGAAGCCGGTTGATCGGTTGGGCGTGGTCCTGAGGCTCCAGAGCACAGCCGGCAGCTTGTCAATCCAGCAGCCGGCCGATCGTTCCAGCGGCTCGACGAGCCAGGGCATGATGTCGGCTAGGATCAGGTTGTTCGCCCGCTCCACCTGGGCATTCGACTGTGGGTGAGCAACGGACGCCAGGTCAAGCTGGATGCCGGAGCCGACACAGAAGCGAGCAAGTGCGCCCTTGGCAAAGTTGGTGCCATTGTCGGTGATGATGCTGTGGGGAACGCCGTAGCGGACAGTGATATCTTTGATGAACGTGATGGCTGTGGGACCGTCGAGCTTCTTGATTGGCCTGGCCTTGATCCACTTGGTGAACTTGTCGACGACCACCAACAGATGCGTCATGCCGCCTCGAGCGGTCTTGAACGGTCCCACCATGTCGGGGCCCCAGACGGCGAAGGGCCACGTGATGTGGATGGTCTTGAGGGCCGCAGCCGCCTGGTGTCTCCGCGTGCTGAACCACTGACAGCCATTGCACTTGAGGACCAGCTGCTCGGCGTCATTCAGAGCCATCGGCCAGTAGAAGCCATGGTGGAAAGCTTTGGCCACGAGGGCCCTCGAGGCGGCGTGGTGCCCGCACTCGCCCTGGTGGATGTCTCACATGATCTCCATCCCTTTGGTCGGCTCGACGCAGCGTTGGAATACGCCGGTTGCGCTGCGCTTGACGAGCTCGCGATTGATGATGGTGTAGGCCGGTGCCCGACACTTGATCTGTTGGGCCGCAACTTCGTCGTCGGGGAGCTCGCCGCTCACAAGGTAGTTGAGGATTGGCTGTGCCTAGGATGGCACCTTGACCACCGTCAGGACGGCAGCCTGCACGGGGCCGGTTGGGTTGGGAGGCGACAGGTTGGAGCCGGCAGGCGGCGGGGCAGAGCCGGCAGCCCCCGGGCCGGAGCCGGCAGCCCCCGGGACTGAGGCGGAAACCGTTGGGTCGGCCGGGACAAAGATGGACTCTGAGTCGGGCGAAGGCTTGATGAAGGGTTTGTGCAGATGCTCGAGGGAGACGCCGGCTGGGATGGCTGGCAGGGTTGAGCCAATTTTGCCCAGTGTATCGGCCGCCTCTTTGTCGGCTTGAGGGACGTGGTGGAACTCGCAGCCCTCAAAGCTGTCGGTCATCTGCTGGACCAGGAAACGGTAGCTGGCCATGTTGGCGTCCCTGGCGGCCCACTCGCCAGAGACCTGCTGCACCACCAGGTCGGAGTCGCTGTAGCAGAGAATGCGCCGGATGCCGATTTCCATGGCCAGCTGGAGGCCATGGACAAGGGCCTCGTATTCGGCCACGTTGTTGGAGGCGGCGAAGTGAATGTGGAATGCGTACCACAGACAGTCACCCTTGGGAGAGGAGAGCTCGATGCCGGCTCCCAAGCCGGTGCGCATCTTCGAGCCATCGAAGTGCATGCGCCAGTGCGTCGAGTCGGGAGCTGGCAGCAGGTACTGGGTTTCCGCCCAGTCGACGAGGAAATCGGCCAGCGCTTGGGACTTGATGGCCGTGCGGGGCTCGTAGAGGATCGTGTGGGCAGCCTGCTCGATGGCCCACCTTGCGACCCGGCCGGTGGCGTCCCTGCTACCGATGATTTCTCCGAGGCGGGCCATGCTCACCACGGTGATGGCGTGCTCCTGGAAGTACTACTTCAGCTTCTGGGCGGCTAGGTACACGCCGTAGCACATCTTCTGGTAATGGGGGTAGTTCTGCTTGGAGAGGGAGAGCACCTCGCTCAGGTAGTACACACGCCGCTGGACTGGCTGCGCCTTTGCCCTCCTCAGGGCGCTCCACCACCAGCACCACACTGATCACGTGGGTGGTGGCTGCAATGTACATCAACATGGGCTCCTTCTCAGCCGGCATGGCCAAGACGGGTGCCATGGAGAGCATGCGCTTGAGGTTGCGGAAAGCCACGTCCACCTGCGGCGTCCAGTCAAACGCCGCTGTCTTCTTCATCACTTGGTATAGGGGCAGGGCCCTCTCTCCCAGCCAGCTGACGAACCGGCTGAGGGATGCTAGGCAGCCGGTGAACTTCTGGACGTCACACAGCCGAGCCGGCTTGCGCATTCGCCCGATTGCCTTGATCTTCTCCGGGTTGGCCTCGATGCCGCGCTCCGAGATGAGGAAGCCGAGGAGCTGGCCAGCCGGCACGCCAAACACGCACTTCTCCGGGTTGAGCTTGATCTGGTACTGGCGCAAGTTGGCGAACGTCTCCTTGAGGTCCTCCAGGAGGGTGAGGTACCGCTTGGTCTTTACCACGATGTCATCGACGTAGACGTGCACGTTCCTGCCGATCTGCGGCAGAAGGCATTTTTGCATGCAGCGCTGGAAGGTGGTGCCGGCATTCTTTAGGCCGAACGACATGGTGATGTAGCAGTACGCCCCAAACGGCGTGATGAAGGACGTCTTGAGGGCGTCAGCCGGGTCCAGCTTGATCTGGTGGTAGCCGGAGTAGGCGTCCAAAAAGGACAAGAGCTCGTAGCCGGCTGTAGAGTCTATCACTTGATCGATCTGGGGCAGAGCAAAGGGATCCTTGGGGCACGCCTTGTTCAGGCTAGTGTAGTCGATACACATGCGCCAACTCCCATTCTTCTTCAGCACGAGGACTGGGTTGGCTAGCCACTCGGGGTGGAAAACTTCCATGATGAAGCCGGCTGCGAGCAGGCAGGCGATCTCTTCACCAATGATTCTTCGCTTCTCCTCGGAGAAGCGGCGGAGCGGCTGCCGGACCGGCTTGGCATCCGGCCGGACGTGGAGTTTGTGCTCGGCGAACTTCCTCGGAACACCCGGCATGTCCTTGGGAGACCAAGCAAAGATGCCTCAATTCTCACCGAGGAAGTCGACGAGCTTGCCTTCCTATTTGCTGTCGAGGCTTGTGCCCACGACAACGCACTGATCGAGGTTGGCCGGGTCGAGCGGGACCCTCCTGGTTTCCTTGGACGGCTGGAAGGCCGCCTCGTTGGCCGGCTGCTTGAGCGGAGCCGGCATGGCTGGCTGCTCGCTACCTAGCGCCATGAGCCGGTCGAGCAGGCGCTTCTCTTCAGCGATAACCGAGGTCTCATCCAGCCGAGAGCCGGCCGCTGCACACTCCAGGGATATCTTGTAGTCATCGGCTACGGTGATGATGCCCTTGGGACTCGGCATCTTCATCTTCAGGTAAGCGTAGTGGGGTACTGTCATGAACTTGGCGAGAGCGGGCCGGCCCCAAGAGCGCGTGGTATGGGCTGCTCAGGTCCACCACCTCGAACCAGATCGGCTCGGTCACTGGTGCCGAACAGGACGTCCAGCCGGATCTTGCCGATGGGGGAGCAGGAGTGGCCCGGAACGATGCCGTGGAACACCGTCCGGCTGGGCTGCAGGTGCTTCCCCTCAATGCCCAACTTGAGCATCGTGTCGCAGTAGAAGATGTTGATGCTGCTGCCACCGTCGATCAGCACCCGCAAAAAGTGGCAAGTGCGCCTCTCGGAGGCGAAGGTGGGGTCGAGGACGAGGGCGTAGCCACCCGACGTGGGCATCACAGCCGGGTGGTCCTCGCGGCTCCACATGATGTGTCTCTTAGACCAAAGCATGAACTGGGGAACCGAAGGGACGGTGGCATTCACCTCGTGCTGGCGCTTGCGCCTGCTGTGCTTGTCGTCGCCCTCACTGGTGAAGACGATGTAGGCCGCGTCCGGACAGGGGAAATCGTTGCGGAGTCCGCTGGCTGCTCGAGCCGGCGGATGCGGAGGCGGAGCCGGCAGGCCGTCGCCCCACATCAGCCGCTGGGTCCAGCTGCACTGCCGGGTGGTGTGAGTGGACGGCTTCGCGCCGCTATGGTGCTTGCATGGCACGTCCAGCATCTGCTCGAAAGTGAGCTTGGGCTGCCAAGCACCCTTGCCGGTTCGCTGTCGCTGGCTAGGGCCCTGATCGGCCGGTTGCTCCTTCCCGATAGGGGCAACTTGCCGGCTGCCGTAGCGAGCGTCCGGCTGCTCGCCCTTCCGCTTGTTGTTTTTGTCATTCTGCTGGCACTTGCCGTTGTCTCCAGTCGGACGGGGGTTGGCCGGCTGGGCCTGAATCGTCTTGCCGGCTGTGTCAAGCCGGACCGGAATGCGCATCGCAGAGTCGGCCATGGCGTACTTGTCCGCTTTGGCCATGAGCTCCGCCATGGTCGCCGGCTCAGAGTGCTTGAGCTTGTGCTTGAGCAGGATGCCGTCTCGGCACCCCTCGGTGAAGTACTGGATCGCCTGCACCTCATGGACCCCCTCGCAGGAGTTGCGTAGCTCCGTCCACCGCGTGAGGTAGTTGTGGTGAGACTCGTCCACCCCCTGGACGCACATGGAGAGCTGGCGGGGCCGGCCTGGACACTTCTACGTGCTGGTGAAGTTGCGCACAAGCGCCTCCTCGAAGTCCAGCCAGGTGTTGATGCTGTTGGCCGACAGGCTGTTCAGCCACGTCCGGGCCGAGCCTAGCAACATGAGCGCTACGTAGCACACTGCCAAGCTCTTGTTGCCGCCAGCTATGCCGACGGCCGTAGTGTAGTCAGTCAACCAATCTTCTGGCTTGGTGACGCCGTTGTACTTGGGGTGTCGTGGGCCAGCGTGAAGCCCATGGGGAAAGGCTCCTCGCGGATGCGTGGCCCGAAACAGGCCGGACCGACTGAACTCTCCTCTTCCAAGGCCAGAGAGCGAGCCAGCCGGTCGATGCGGTGGCGAGCGTCATGCTCGTCGTACGGCTCGTGCGGCCCCAGCTAGTCGGTTACAGCCGGACGCGCGGCCGCGCTGATTTAAACTGGCTGGGCCCGCCGAGCGGGCAGGGGTGGCAGTTCCGAATGACGACGGTCGTCAGCCGGCCGGCTCGATCGCTCGGCTATTGACAACCGGCGGTGTGCGGCCACACCGGCCCCGGCTGCCCCGGTGCCGGCTACCGCGGCTAATGGTGGGGTGCAGAGAAGACGCCTGCTGCGTGTTTCTGGGACCCCCGGCCGGCTGCCGGTTGTCCATCTGAAGAGGGGGGAGTGCGAAACAGATGCGGCCGGCTGGGCCGGGGCCCACTCCACCTGCTGCAGGTTCGCAGCGATGATGAGGTCATGGACGCGCTGCTGCTGCAGCAGCAGCTCCTCGCCTTCCAGGTGCTTGAGCTCGGCCGCGGCCTCCTGTGCGGCTCTCATGTTCTTGACGGGGGTGCTGTAGGTGGGCCTGTCGGTGCCTAGCATCTGGCCCAGGGCCCCGCCATGGCGTCGGACCTCATCGAGCTGGACGGGCCCGTCGGGAGCCGGCGTGAGGCCGTGGGCGGTGTTGTACTCGCGCTGGACGGACTCTAGCAGGCGCTGCACGGCGTTGAGCGCTGTGGCCTCCTCCAGCAGCTGTTGACGCGTCTCTTTGAGCCGGGCCGCGGCAGCGGCCGGGTCGGCATCGGGCGTGATAGGGGCGTGCAGGCTTTGCAGCACCGCGCACAGCGGGTCGGCCAGGCTGGCGCGGGCTGCAGCCACAACGGCCTCTTTCTTGTTGCGCCCGGTGTTGTGGCTGGAGCCGGTGGTCATCACCTCCACACGGGTGCAGAGATCTGCGACGTCGCTGGAGATGTCGCAGACGGTAGGGAGGAGTGAGTCGGCGAAGGTGAGTGCCTCGCTGGGGAACTTTTCAGGGATGAACACAACGAAGACGCGCAACTCGCCGAAGGGGATGACGGAGCCGCCTGCCGTGCAGGCGCTGTCCACGCCGAGCGTTGCGCCGCAGCCGGTGCGGCCAAACGCACTAGGCAGGCTGACTAAGCCATGCGTGATGCGCTCGATGGCGGGAGTGAAGGGTCTCGTCTGGAACGTGACTCCGGACGACACCGCGTGTGGCCCCACGGTGGGCGCCAACTGTCGTGGTGTTCTCACGGCAGATGCCTTGGGATGGCTTATCGTGGGTGGAGCCTGAGGACACCGGTGGTTTCCGGAGGCGAGATCGGGCACAAGCAGTGCGAGACACATGAAGTACCTAGGTTCGGGGCCCTCCGATGGAGGTAACACCCCTAGTCCTGCCGGATGAACTAGAGGGAGCGGAAGGGCTACAATGGTGCTCCTGGAGCTGTTTGGGTGGAGGAGGAAGAAGGAGCTAGCTCTCCCTCTACCGCGTATGGCTGTGTGTGTGAATGAATCGGCCCCCGCTCTGGGGGGCTCCCGGGAGGTCTTATAGCCCGACCTCCTGGGTTACAATGGTAAAATAAGAGGGGGAGGGGCCCTGCCGTCATCGTCTCTGGCCGATAGTGGGGCCCGCCGGCTGCGGGGCCAACCGGCTGCACGTCACTGTAGCCCGTCGCCTCCTGCGTCATGGAGTGGTTGGCGTCTTGCGTCTACAGTGCCGAGCCGCGCTGACATCGGTTGCCCGGGTCAGCGGGTACGGTGGCACTGTAGCCACGCTCTCTCGTCGTGGGGAAGAGGTCTTGTCGTACGGTGAGATGGGACGGGCGCTGACCCTCAGGGAGCCGGCCTATGGCCAGCCGGCCCGCAGCTAAGCGGCCCCCTGGAGGGCCAGCCGAACTGAGGGGCGTTGGCCGCCCTGATGTTTTGAAAATTGACTTATACTCCGGAGCCTACCCGGGGGTCATCCCCCCGACGGTGATGCACTGTGGTTTACGCGTTTCTCTTGTACGCGCATGTGTGCGAGGCATTCGCTAACTGAACCCGAGCGAGGTGTTCGCTTACTGAACCCGAGCGATCAATCGATCCCTCGCACTACTACACGTACTGAACCCGAGCGATCGATCCCACTGTGTACTGAAGCCGAGCGATCCCTTTGCTTCTAACCGAACCCGAGCGATTCCTTCGCTGCTAACTGATCCCGATCGATCCATCTTCGCTGCTAACTGTACCCGATCGATCCCTTCGCTGCTTACTAAAGCCGATCGAGCCCCAGTACATGCGAGACGTAGCCATTTGGGTTGCCTCTCGATGAACAGTGCCGTTGCTGCCGCGCGCGCGATACATAGAACGAGTCGAGACACATCGATCGAGCCCTTGCGCGAGACGTGGTGAGTTGACCTAGCCGGTTGGTTGGCTGTCGATGAACAGTTCCTGTTGCTGCCGCCCGCTCGTATGCCCCACCCCAGCCGGTGGGGGTTGGATGAACAGGACCCAGGCTGTGTAGGCGGTTGCCACTGGATGAACAGGACCCCGAGGAGGCCGTGCCGCGGTGCGCCATACCCCAGCCGGTTGGGGGTGGATGAACAGGAGGCTGGATGAACAGTAGCCGGTGGAGGCTGGAGGCTGCATGGAGGCTGCATGAACAGTAGCCGGTGGAGGCTGGAGGAAGTCGACGGTGGATGAACAGTAGCCTGTGGAGCCCCGTTTTGCGGTACGCCACACCCCTCCCGATGAACAGGACACCGTTTTGACCATAGGCAGTTGGAGAGAAGTCCGTTTCCTCCGTTTTGCGGTACGCCACAGCCCTCCCAATGAAGAGGATCCCATTTCGACCGTAGGTCGTGGGAGAGAAGTCCGTTTCCTCTGTTTTGCGGTACGCCAGACCCCTAGCCGGTGAACAGGACCCCGTTTCGAACATGGGCGGTTGAACAGAAGTCTGTTTCCTCCATTTTGCGGTATGCCACACCCCGAGCCGATGAACAGGACCCCATTTTGGCTGTTTCGTCCAAGCCAGTTGGCTCCCGATGAACAGGATGCATTCTGACCTAGTCGGTTGCCTCCCGATGAACACGACGCTGTTTCTCCGTTCCGACCCAGCCGGTTGGCCCCCGATGAATAGGAGGCCATTGCTTTCGTCCGTTGCCTCTCCATGTACATGAGCCCTGGCCGTACGTATGGCGAGTATGCGTTCGAGACCCCGCCCGTATGTACATACGTGGCCATATTTTTTGCAGCGTCGTTGTACGTATGTGTACATGATATAGACGGGACTGTGTAACATGCTACGTTGGGGGATCTACTACGACACGTGCCGCTCCTTACTCGGCCACGGTTCATCGTTGTAGAGAGACCGATCGACTAGTATGTACGTACACGTTCGCGACCAGACAGATAACGTTACGTACGCTTCGACCGAGTGGGTCCCAGCTGTCAGGGGGAATCAATTTTTTTGCGCTTAACAAGGAGGCACTTCCTTCCGTGCGAATATGTAGCTAGTGGGTTCCAGCTGTTAGGGAAAGGAAGCATTTCTTTTCCGCGTAATATGGAGGCACTTCCTTGCGTGCGAAGATATAGCTGGTGGGTCCCAGCTGTGTGAGGGAGGAATCATTTTTTTCACATAATACAGAGGCACTTCTGGTGGGTCCCAGCTGTCAGGTGGAGGAATCATTATTTTGCACGTAATAAGGAGGCACTTCATTGCGTGCGGCCGTGGACCCAGCTATCAGCCTCTCCAAGTACAGTCCTCTTCCGATGGTTGTCGTTCGTTTACCACGTTGACCACGCCGCGCTGAGAGCACCAAGGCGGTGGACAACGGCGACGCCTAGGAAGGGAATGCCCGAAGCCGGGGAAGATGCGGCAGTGTAGTCCCAGGTGGAGAGGAGTAGGAGGGTTGACTGCGGGGTGAGGCTGCCGTCGCCGGAGAACAACAAAAGGTGTGGGTGAGTAGAGGGATGGACTGGCCAGTGGTGAGAGTAGGGTGGGGCAGTGAGTACTTCGCGGCAGCACAGCCGTCCATCGGAGTTGGGAGTAGGCGGTCCCGTTGGCGCTGGTTTGGGCGGCTGGTGCAAGAAATCAGAGATTGCAGAAGCACAGCGGCCGTTGGATTAACATCGAACGGTCACGCTAGTAGAATCGATTGTTGACTAAGTTGACAAAGCCTCGCGTACCCATCAACTTCGTAGGCCCACAAGTCAACCACCAAATGTGTGGCAGATAGCATACAACCCATTTGCTATTTTTGTAAATAATTTACATCCCATTTGCTAATTCTTAAGGAATTTATTACAGCCCATTTTCTGCCCAGTACCACGGTTAATAAATTCAACAAAATTTCGCATATTTCGTTGGAGTTTGAACTATTTTAATCCCGAAATTTTGCGTTAGATTCAAACTAATTTTCAAATTAAATTAAATTAGATTAAATAAAATCCAATGATATTTCAAATCTCAAAATCCAAAGAAAAAAGCCTAAATTTTAAACTAATTGCCAATTTGTTGTGTTTTTTATACTTACAACCTTTTTCTTATTAGTTATTTCAGCCAATTTTCTGGGCAAGCCGAATGCATGCCTCATTGTCTTGAAAGGTTTGCAGCCCAGCAATTTGCCAATTTTTTTTGCAGCCCAGCATGGTCCCGCCAGCGCGGGAGGAAGAGGATGAGAGATTGAAGAAGCACGTTAGCCGTTTGATTTACATCCAACGCCTACGGCTATCATAATCGTTTTGTTAACCAAGTTGACAAAGCCTTGCGTGGGCTTCAACCTCGTGGGTCCACAATGTCAGCTTCCTATTTTGTGCCGGTCATTTAGCCCATTTCATATTTTTTGGAATTTACAACCCATTTGTTAAAAAATCGAAATACACCCATTTGCTGGGCTGGGTGAAAAAATAATGTTGCGGGCATGCTGCAACCCTTTATTCTTTTTTTCTTAGAACTTACAGCCTATTTGCTTCTTTTCTAAATACATGCATTTGCTGGGTTGACTAGACAGACGAATGTTATAAAAAAATAAAATTGGGCTCGGCATTTCGTTTGGACAAGAGATTTTCTTTAATAATTTACAGGATGGGCGAAAAAATAATGTTGCGGACTGCAGCCCATTAACTTTTTAGGAGAATTTAAAGCCCAATTTTTTTTGAAATACAACGATTTCTGGGCTGAATTAAAAAATAATGTTGCGGACATGCCCCATTTAATATTTTCGGATAATTTACAGCCATTACCTTTTTTTTAGAAATACACACATTTGCTTCTTTGGGTTAAATAGTAATGTTGGTCTGGCCACATCATTCTTATAAAATACAAGATATTTTGTAGGCTATTTTAGCCTGCCAAAACGTGTTATATTTTTTATACGGAGGGAGTAGAAAATAAGAACTTAGTTATGCGTTTTTTCTTAAAAAAGGTAACATAACCTGGCTGCGCCATTTTTTAAGGAAAAAAACTGGACTCGGTGTCCCACAGCCCAGTCGAGACATGCTGGATCCTGGTGTCAGTATGTCGTGGGCTGCGCAGGCCAAAGCCCAATTTATATTTGCTCGATCAAAAAAAAGAAGTCTTTGGTGACTGCCTCTCCTTGTTTAATTCACTCGTTTATCACTAGTACTTTGACAACCTGGTGGGTCCGAGATGTCAGTATTTTAGTAGGCGCTGAGACTCTTTTTTCGCTTTTACTATTTATATTTCTGCTGGGAAAACATTTGTTTCACGTTAGTCGCTGGCCGCGGGGTAGCGGGAGCATGCGGTCCGGCCGGCGTTGCTTTGGGAGCCTGGAGGAAGAAGACGGGAGATAGAAGATGTAAGATAAAACGCACGCCAGCCGTTCGATATGAATCCAATCATTGGCAAAAAGAAAACACCCCTTTGACAGTTGATTCATTCAGACGAACAACAGTAGTAGTACTAGTTAATTTGCTTCCACCACGACTACATTTTTTGAAGCTGAAGTTGAACCAGACACTAGCCCCGGCCAGCGCCACCCCCGCGGCCACGACCTCCGCCATCGCCACGGCCGCAGTCACCGGCACCACCACGGCCATCGTCAGTGCCACCCCCACGGCCGCGACCTCCGCCACCGCCACGGCCGCGGCCAGCGCCACCCCCACGGCCACGACGATCACCACCACGACCACCGCCAGTGCCACCCCCACGGCCGCGACCTCCGCGACCGCCATGGCCAGCGCCAACCCCACGGCCAGCGCCACCATCGCCGTGGTAAAATGTGTGGAATCGGGCAAAGTTGAAGTGGACGGCGTGGAAATACGCCTCGGCGGCGTCAGCGTCCAAGGCAGGCCATTTGTCCGCGGTGGGCGCGGGGGCCCCAAACAGCTGCTCCGCCTCCGCCTTCTTCTGGACAACTTTCTACAAGCCAGGTCCATCTCATCCCATAACGGATCTAGAGGATTCGCGGGATGCTCATCCTCCTCCTCTCCAAAATTGAACACGAGTGGGTGCTCCTCCGGTTGCGCCATTAACGAGGGAGTGTTGGTGGATTGGAGATGGGAATGGGAGGCGCCAGAGAGAGGATTTGGGCGATAGAGGGTACGGCGGCGGCGTCTTATAGGCTGCCACGGGTGCCATTAAGGAGGAGGGAAGAGCGGCGGCGACGATCAAAGGGTGCGTCTCCCGGTGAGAAAAGCTGCTTCCGCTGGCTCGCACGCCTCCTGGATGCACATGGATGACGCGTCGCAGTCTCGGTAATTGGAGAGATTAATGACAGGCAGCCATCACCGGTGGTGCATTGGATGTTGCGCTTCTTAAATCCCCCGGCAACGCGAGGGGTAAGAAGATGGAACTCTCGTCCTACGCTGGAGGTTGGGGAATGGAGCGAGCTGGATTTAAGAGGGGGCGGGGGGGGGGGGGGGGGACGGCGCGAGGCAGCGCCGCCAGCCCCTGGGCGGCAGCAGGCAGTGCAGCCGCGCTTGTTTGGGCGGTGGGACAACCAGCAGAGGGAAGACTGAAGAAGAACGTCAGATGCAATTTCTTTTCAGTGGATGGCTCTCAATGGAGTATTTTTTTTAGCTTGCCTCTCCACGATACAACTTGTTTTTATGGCCTCCCAGTCCATGGCGGACCTGCAGCCCATTTGCTGGGTGGCCCAACCTACAGAAAATAGCACTTGTCAAAGCCCAAAGACAATGTAGTAGTTTGTTTTTTTAGAGGCCACAAACAATATGGCGGGGGACTGAACGGGGCGGTTCAACCAGCTGGGTACCGGATGTCAGTCTGAAATCTGCTAGGTACCCAGTGTGTTCGAGCGTGATGATGCGCTGGGTCATTCGTGTAGGATACAGTCGATCTGATCCTATGTAGTGTTCGTGTGTTAGCAGGCTAGTTAGCGATCAGTGCTTGTAAGGACTGAGTAAAAGATAAATAAGAGTTGATGCGCCCTTGCAACCTTAAAAAGCAGGTGCCATTGTTCTTGGGACGATGGTGTGGACACTCACACATCACAACCCACAGTATACATTCTAACAAGTTAACACACAAGTACAACAGAAAAGGTAAACATTCAGATAATACTCAGATTCACGGGATACATTCATATTCATAGCCAACATTCACAATCAACTCCTCAAAAGATTCACATATACACAAGTTCAGCATGTTTATGCAAATGATTGAGAGATCACAAGCCAATATTCATAGCCAACATTCACAATCAACTCCTCAAAAGATTCACATATACACAAGTTCAGCATGTTTATGCATCCAAATGATTGAGAGATCACAAGCCAATATTCATAGCCAACATTCACAATCATAAACTCAAAAGATTCACGTATACAAGTTCAACATGTTTATGCATCCAAATGATTGAGAGATCACGGCCAATATCCTTCATCGACACACTTTAATTACATGGGGTGCAGACTAGTTAAGTGGTGTTCAGTCGGTGGTACTTCTTGCTAAAATTAGTGCTTGTCTGAACAAACTTTTGAGTACATAAGAGGCAGCACAGACCATCTGAACTTTGCTTGTAGGTTATCCTCATGATTGTAGCTTTGATGCCACAAGAGGTTTGAGAATCTTGGCCACTACTTTCATCAAACTAGTTTACTGGCTCATCTTGGTCCTGTAGCTCACCAAAATTCTACCGTGCAGACAAGGAGGCGATGGACAAAATGAACCACCCAAAGCTTTTTTGCAGTTGAACTGAAATGAAGCATCCTTGGAGTGCAGACTGGTTAAGTGGTGTTCACTGGCACTTCTTCTGTCCACATCGATGCTCAGGCAACATCGAAGCATCCTTGTATTGCATGAACTTTGGAGTACATAGGAGCCAGCATAAGTATCTGACCATCTGATCTTTTTGTGCAGTTCTACTGAAATCGGCAACGTAACGCTTTTGCTTGTAGGGTCTTCCCATTAATGTTGCAAGCAGTTTGGATGGGGTATGTTCTCAGTTGCGAGATTGACATGGAACATTACGAGATGATACGCTTAATGTTGCGTGCGAGTTGAGGCTCCAAGTTACTCCTTTTATAAAGCTATAAAGCTATGCTGCCTCATCTTGGGTCTGTAGCTCGCCAAGACCCTTACCTTGCAGCCAAGAAAGGAGGCAGTGAAAGCAATGAACCACCCACTGTGATTGCCATGCTTATTATCTACTCGTGGATTAGATTGATTGAAAAGGTGCCAATATTTCCAGCAGTCGAGCATCCCTATTTGCACAGATATTGAGAAAGTGAGATTTACTATAATAGCGGCACTAGTTCATTAAAATACTAACAAATAGAAGCATTGTGATTATCTTAATGGCTAAACATAGCAACATAGTAGCCTTGCTTAAAGGGTGGTATTAGTTTATTTTATTAGTGGCATAGGCTCATCAGGCAAAGAATTGGCGTGTACATAAGTTGCATTAGATTAACATGCAAAACTAAAGCACTTTTTCATGACAGTAGCAAAACAGTAGCACAATACCAAATTACCAATAGATATGACAAAGCACAATAATCAGGATGAAGGCTGTAGGCCGGTACCAACCTGTGTGAGGAAGCTTATCAATTAGTACTTCCTTTGACTGGAAGTAGAGATAAGCGACTGACAGGAAAGTAAGGAGGTAGTTGAGGCAATGAACTACCCAAAGTCTTTGTGCAGTTCCACTAAAATTGAGCATCCCTGTTGGCACATATATTGAGAAAGTGAGATTACTGTAATAGTGGGACTGGTTGATGAAACATACACTAACAAATAGAAGCATCCTCATTATCTTAATGGGTAAAGATAGCAACATAGTAGCCTTGCCTAAAGAGAGGTATTAGTTTATTTTATCAGTGCCAATTAGCTCAACACGCAAAGCATTGCCATGTATCATCGGTTGTAACGATTTAACGTGCAAAGATAAAGCACTTTCTCATGACAGTAGCAAAACAGTTGCACGATACCAATAAAGATGACAACACACTAATCTGGACGAAGGAGGGTACCAACTAGGGCGACGAAAATTATTCAAGTAATTCCAGAAGAGAAGATAAAGCACTGACTAAAATCATTCAATGGTATCCTCATGTGAGATTATATTGAGAGATTATCAAGCACTTCCAGCAGAGTAAAAGCACTAGCTGGAATACAATTGAAAGATCGTGGATGTCCCCTAGAGGGGGGGGGGGTTGAATAGGCGATTTAAAATAATTACGGTTTAGGTTTGAACAAATGCAGAATAAAACTAGCGTTTAATTTGTCAAGCACACAACCTAAAGCAACTAGGCTCACCTAAGTGCACCAACAACTTATGCTAAGTATGATAAACAACTAAGTGATAGCAAGATATATAACATGAAACACTATGGCTATCACAAAGTAAAGTGCATAAGTAAAGGGCTCGGGTAAGAGATAACCGAGGCATGCGGAGACGACGATGTATCCCGAAGTTCACACCCTTGCGGATGCTAATCTCTGTTTGGAGCGGTGTGGAGGCACAAAGCTCCCCAAGAAGCCACTAGGGCCACCGTAATCTCCTCACGCCCTCGCACAATGAAAGATGTCGTGATTCCACTAAGGGACCCTTGAGGGCTGTCACCGAACCCATACAAATGGCAACCCTTGGGGGCGGTCACTGAACCTGTACACTTTGGTAACCCTTGGGAGCGGTCACCGGTACCCGTCAAATTGCTCGGGGCAATCTCCACAACCTAATTGGAGACCCCGATGCTTGAACGGAGCTTTACACCACAATGATTGAGCTCCGACAACACCAACCGTCTAGGGCACCAAACCACCCAAGAGGAACAAGCTCTAGGGTGCCCAAACACCCAAGAGTAACAAGCTTCTCAACTTTCACTTCCACGTATCACCGTGGAGAACTCAAACCGATGCACCAAATGCAATGGCAAGGGCACACAGAGTGCCCAAGTCCTTCTCTCCCAAATCCCACCACAACAACTAATGCTATGGAGGAAAATGAGAGGAATAATGAAGAAGGGAACATGAAGAACTCCAAGATCTAGATCCAAGGGGTTCCCCTCACATAGAAGAGAAAGTGATTGGTGGAAATGTGGATCTAGATCTCCTCTCTCTTTTCCCTAAAAAACTAGCAAGAATCCATGGAGGGATTGAGAGAAAGCAAGCTCGAAGAAGGTCAACAATGGGGGAAGAACACGAGCTCAAAAGGATAAGAACCATTGGGGAAGAAGGCCCCCTTAAATAGCCCCCCCCCCCCCCCCCCCCGAATCCAACCGTTATGCCCACAAGTCGTGCTCAAGCGGTACTACCGCTTAGCACGGTCAAAACAGCCCAATGAGATACAAAAACACGAGCATTAGTTCTGCTAGAGAGGTAGTACTAATCGGGGGAGTAGTACTACCGCTCGGGGGAGCAGTACTACCGCTTGAGCAGTACTACCGCTCGAGCAGATTGGGCAACAGAAGCATATAAATAAGCGGAAGTGGTTGCGGTAGAAGGAAGCGGAAGTACCGTGCAAGCGGTACTACCGCTCGGGGGAGCAGTACTAGAGCTTAGAGTAGTACTACCACTCTCTACTACCGCTCGAGCAGAAAAACTACCCAAGCAAAACAGAAGGAAACTCCAAAACTGAAACTGCTATAACTCCTGCAAACGGACTCCGAAATCAGTAAACTCAAGCTTGTTGGATAGAAGACGATAAGTACTATCCAACGGCGACGGGATATTAAGAACTAGCAATGGAGAAGAAATGCCAATATGATAAGGAAGAGGACCTTCCCACAATATGAACCGGCAAACTCTCCAACATCGAAAACGCAAGGATGATGCATCCGGACTCCGTTTTCGATGAGCTTGAGTTTGACAAGAAGACGAACACAAACTCTAAAACCTCACCAAGAGAAGAGCCAAATAAGAACCAAGAAAGATGATGCAAGGATGCAATGGTTTGAGCTCTCTACGAACGATACGATCAAGCTACTTACTTGAGAGCCCCCCTTGATAGTACGACAACCGATTCTATAACCCGGTCTCCCAACTACCACCATGAGACCGGTAAAATAGAAAACCTATCAAGGGCAAACCTTTGCCTTGCACATAGTCCACTTGAGCTAGATGATGACGATCTTGACTTCCTCAAAATGGACCACCTTTCTTGATTGCGTTGGCTCGATGAATACTAGTTGATTGCTCCCCCATACTCCACTATGGGTGAGACACTCTTCGGCACATCTTCACAAGTCCATTGTCACCACAATGGACGGCAAGCTTCAAGCATGATCTCTTCATGATGCTCCACTTGAACTTGCACACCGCAAACTTGATGACGATCACCACTTGATGTCATCCTCCATGGGTTGAATGAGATCTTCCTCTTGACGCAAGCCCATGGAAACATACCTAACCCCACATAGAACTCTCACGTAGAAAATGGTTTAGTACACAAAGCGTAATGGACAATGCTTACCATACCATGGGATCACTTGATCCCTCTCGGTACATCTTCTACGCTTTGTGTGTTGATCAACTTGATTCACTCTTTGACTTAGTGCTGATCAAGCTTGTATCATGTCTTCTCAGCTTAAAGATGATGTCTTGAAGGTAAACATGAATGTTCACACAATCTTCTTCTTCAAGACATGCTTGCAATAAGCTCAACTCTCACATGACCAATCTTTGGATAAATCCTTGAATACCACCTTGGTCATCACATAATCTCCTTGAAACCAACAAATGGACTTCAAGAAATGCCTATGGACAAACCCTTCAATATAACTCAAGGCAACCATTAGTCCATAGAGATTGTCATCAATTACCAAAACCACACATGGAGGCACCATGCTCTTTCAATCTCCCCCATTTTAGTAATTGATGACAATCACTTTTAAGAGAGTTTATATAAGGAATTAAGCATAACCATGCAACGCAACAACCAATAATGCATGAGCATGATATGCAATTGCTTAGGAACAAAACCAAAGCATGAAACGAAGAAGCCCTCTAAACTTCTCCTATAAACTCTCTAAACTTCTCCCCCATTGGCATCGATTGCCAAAATGGGCGAAAAACTTAGAAAGCCAATATGATATGTGTTCCTCCATAAAGTGTGTATTTCTCAAAATATGAGTGCAATGAAATACACATATCCAGTGATAAGTAGTAGGAGGAAGACAAACTATATTGAGGATCCAAAGATTGCAAAAGGATGATATGGCACAAAGGTATACCAACAAGTGAAGCAAGCAATCAAAGGATTCCAAACGAAACAAGCAATCAAATGACCCGACGAGCCAAATGAATAAAAGATATTATGATATGGGCAAATGAGTGTTCTAAAGAAACTAGAGAAGCTCCCCATGATTTGTGCACTATATAGAATTTTTGTATTTAGATACAAGGTGCACAAAATAGGATCATCACTCCCCCAAAATCAATGAAAACACACAAACAAGTGCAAGTAAGCATACATAGTAAATTGATCATAGCACTTGCAACAAACCTATGGTTGAGCAACATGTAAAAGAGGCAACTAAAGAATGGGCTCAACCAAAAAGATGTGTGTGAGTCATGGCAAAGCACTTGAGAAGACTAAAATAAGGATGATCATTAAGCATCAACATAGTCTTGAATGGATGAGATATAAGGTGCAAGACATGTCCTTCCCACACACAACAAGCAAATGGGTTCACAAGCACACTATTATGCGAATTAACTACAAAGCTTGTGACAACCCACGGTGAAGATAGAAAAAGATAGCCTCATCAAGAGGAGGAATACCAATCGAAATGGCAAAAGCCTCGTCAAGACAAGTATGAGGAAAACAATCTTCACCACAAATGAGTGCATCAAGATGCAAGGATATAAGACCCGCACTGAAGACAAATCCTTTCACGGAACCACCAAGGAAATGAAAAGAGAATGAAAAGGTGGACATGAAAGAATAAGGATATCATCTAAAGATGTAACTTCTCTCAAGTGTATAAGATTCTAGGTAGATGAAAATCATGATGATATCAATCCACAAAGAAGGATGTACACTAGAAATAGTTACAAGGAACGGACAAGATATCCAAAAGGAAGTCATAAAATATACCAATAAGATCTTTGCTTGAAAAGCATATAGCACATGGCTTAATATTATCTTATAGTATATAAATGAACTCCAACCCCACGAACATCAAAGACATCACAACTAGCAACAAGAGATCATTGTTGGGATGCTTTGAGAAAGGAAGCAAGTATCACAAGAATGAATCAAGAAATTCATGCCATGATGCAACCTACACAAGGTTGAATGCAAGAAATGTATGCATGAAGTTGATACTTGTTACCTAGATAGCATTGGAATGATGTAGTAGATAGTAGTTCATTGATCATCCTAGGTTGACTCGAATAAGCACATGGTGACACCACCTTCCTTGTGAGTAAGCCGAGCATCCAATGCATCTCCAATTGTATCTAGAACAACAACACAAGCAAAATGGTACCCAAACTCATTGGAACCAAAGAGTTAGAGAACCAACAACACATAGGACAAACTCCACATAAATATGTGCAAATGGATATGAAATTGAATTTCATGCACATCTTAGCCAATATGTGACAATATGGAGTTTCCCCTATATTGGGTCAAAGAAAGAAAGCATGCCAAAGAATGTACATAAAGTAAATATGAATGCTCTAGACTTTCAAGAATCAAATCAACACATGATTGATAAGATACCGAAAGAAAAGATACCAAGAGAAAATAAGATACCAAGAGAAGGACTTATCACTTGAAGGATATCAATAAAAGATACATCATGGAATGAGATATCCATTGATACATACTAATTGAAAGATATCAAACTCCCAAAAGAGAGGAAGGTTCCAAACAAACCAAACCCTCTACAAAGTTTCATGATGGCACAAAGTACCAAAAAGAAACGACTTGCCTTCCACCAACACACACTTGATAAGGATCACAAGATGAGTGTTCTAAAGAAAATAGTATAGCTCCCCCAAGAGTTGTGCATTATAGAGAATTTGAATTTGAATACAAAATGCACAAGATGGGATCACCACTTTCACTATGTCTAGAGAAACACTAGGCAAGATCAAGAAATTAATAAGATCCACAAGTGGCACGGAAGACAACGGGAGTTGACACATTCCTTGGCAAGTAATAAGGCAATAAAAACACAAGCCAATGTAAAAATGATCAATAATTTCTACCACATAAGTGAGTACCAATTGTCAAAAGACAAGAAGTATTTGGAAAAAATTCCTGGTGGTAGATAGCAAAGATATTCAACATCATCTTCACACCAAGCACATAAATAAATGACTCTTGTAGAGCTAACATGCCACCTAGGAACAAGATAATTTATAATGTCAACTCTAAGTGGCAATACCTCAAATGTACACATTTTCTAGGCTTGTATATACACATAGCATATTACTCCCCCATAATGTGATACCCCAAAAATCTTAACAAGAGGCAAATAAGATCCAACAAGAGATAATTAATGGACCATTTAGAATTTGAATTTCTCATGAGAAGACATACCACATAGAGACTAGATAATCTTGCAATATCAATACTAGGTGATATTCCTCATGTACACACATTTGTAGGATTATGACGTGCACAAAGCACATCACTACCCCAAAATGGGATGTTCCATTAATCTCTCACAAGAGCCAACTAAGATACACACAAGATGCAAAAAGGCTCAACACAACACTCACGCGTACATGATGTGCAAACCAACATACACATACTTGATTACTCAGGATAAACAAGTTGGTAGCACAACATATGCAAACACATGCAAGGTACAAAACCAACACATGCAAAGGGGCAAGTAACTTTCAATGTAAACAAATGAAGTACAGGTTACCGCAAGGAGGCACATTGGATAAAGATAGAAACTTGATAATCTAATTGACTTGGCATGAGAAAATATAATGATGAAGATCCCTTAATTCTTCATGAGGTAGCCAAGTCTCCAATGCACTCCAACAACACCTATTGATCAAGTTTGAGCTTGTTGGTCCCCAACCAAGTTGGGTCCTAAGAGGTTAGTCACAATAGGCTTGGCAACCCAAATGGTTCTTTTCTTGATACCACTTTGAGTACCAACAAACTTGGCAAACACATTGCCAACCTTATCCTTCCCAAGAGAATAGATATCATCAATTAGAATAGGGTTGGATAAGGTACCATTCATGCATGAAGAAGCGATGTGACCTTTCTCACGACATAAGTAGCAATGTCTACTCTTCACTTTCTTCTCACTTGATTTCTCAACTTGAGAAGCATTAACTTGAGTCTTCTTGGGAAGAGGCCTTTCTTCAACTTGTGGTTGAGCATGAGATTGAACTTGTGGCCGCTGCCCTTGTTGCTGGTCACTATGATGCTTCTTCTTCAATGGGCAAGATCTAACATGATGCCCTTCAATCTTGCACTTGAAGCAAACAATCTTGGCCCAATTCTTGACTTGTTCTTGGCCCTTCTTCTTGTTGATCTTGGACTTCTTCTTCTTATTGGAGTTGAATCCAAGTCCACCTTTGTCATTGGGGGATTTTTGCACACTCAAGATATTGTTGAGTGTGGACTTCCCTTCATGACACTTCTCCAAGTCTTTCTTCAAAGAAGTGACTTGGGCCTTGAGCTCTTTGATTTTCTCTACATGGTTAGTATCAACACAAGTACTAGAGGAAGTATAAGCTTCATCGTTAGAGCAACAAGGCAAGGAAAGTAATTCATCACAAGATGTACCAACATTATGAGTAGATGAATTACACGGACTAACACAAGGCAATATAGCATTTTGAGTAGAAGTAGTGCTTATATCCACATGAGGCTCACTAGTGTTACCTTAGAGATACTAGCCTCATGAGCTAACAATAGACCATTATGGGAGACTAGAAGATCATCATGAGAGCTTGAGAGCTTTTCATGATTTTCTTCCAATTTCCCATAATTGCTAGATAGCAACTCAAGTTGAGCCCTTAGCTCAACATTCTCCTTCAATATGGATGCTTCACAAGAAATAGAGTTAGTAGCACAAGCATCATCATTAACAACAAGAGGAGAAGGCAACATGGCAAGCTCTTTTGAATAAGAAGCTTTAAGTTGAGCATGAGACTCGGTGAGTTCGATGAGCTCACTCTTAATGACCCTTGAGCCATTTTCGAGGTGCTCAAAGTTCTCAAGGAGTTTAGCATGTGCAACTTCAAGCTTAGCATTTTTAGTTTTGAAATCATTGGCCACCTCGAGAGCTCTATCACGGGATTCCTTCACTCTAGATAATTCTAGAGCAAAAGTTTCCTCAAGAGATTCCTTGGTGGTTTGTTCAAGTTCAAGAGCTTGAGATAGCTCCGCAATCTCATTAGCGTAATCACGCTCATGACCTTCCATTTTCTCAATGGTGACCTCATGCTCCTCGAGATGAGATTCCAACTCCTCAATGTATTTCTTGCCCTCAATGGCCATAGACATAATTTCGATGAAGGTGGAATGAGCAATTTTATTCTTATGAAGAGCTTTAAAAATAATTTCCCCCTTAATTTTTAAGGAAGCAACATTATCATTCTCTTCATCATTATCCTCATCATCATTAGCATCAACATCATCATCAAGAGACATATGGGGGTTCAAAGTAGGAGATACCTTTGAAGCCTTAGCCATAAGGCAAAAAACAATAGATGATGATGTAGGATCCATTGCGGCACCATTCAAGACCACATCTTGTTCCATGGAGTGTTGGGTTTCCTCTACATTGTTAGCACAACAACTAGAGGAAATACAAGCATTTTTATCATGGCAATAATACATAGCAAGCATATCATCATGCGATTTAGACAAGCAATTTCTACATGATATGCAAGGACTATCAACACAAGCATGTGAACCATCTAGGGTGCTCGAAGTGTCAAAGTCCAAAGAAGGAACATTGCAATAAGATAGTGATGAAGGATCATAAATAATAAGCCCATTATCATCATTGCAATGACCAACACTACTCACCATATAATTACCTTGTGGCAAACCACATGTAGGTGAAGTAGAAGAAGTTGAGAGAACAACACGACCGGAGGTGGAGGGAGAACAACCATCCCCACAAATCTTGGACACACCATATTTATCTTGAAGCTTTGTCCACAACTCATGAGCATCCCGAAACGGCATGAGTTGAAATATAACTACATTGCTCAAAGCATCGAAAAGCACATTAGAAGCTTGAGCATTGAGATAAGAGTTTTTCTCATCCTCTATAAATAATCTTTAAGGATCCTTTGGAGGAGAAAAACCCATATCTACAATTCGCTCTAAACATGGGTCAATGGCCCGAAAATGATTAAGCATGCGAATTACCCAAACATCAAAATTTGTGCCATCGAAACTAAGTGTGTCAAAGAATCCTAATCCCCTGGTCGACATCTTTACTCTCTAGGGAGTTAAGCCTAATAATGAGAGACGAGGCTCTGATACCAATTGAAAGATCGTGGATGTCGCCTAGAGCGTGGGGGGGGGGGGGTGAATAGGTGATTTAAAATAATTACGATTTAGGCTTGAACAAATGCGGAATAAAACTAGCGTTTAATTTGTCAAGCACAAAACCTAAAGCAACTAGGCTCACCTAAGTGCACCAACAACTTATGCTAAGCAAGATAAACAACTAAGTGATAGCAAGATATATAACATGAAACACTATGGCTATCACAAAGTAAAGTGCATAAGTAAAGGGCTCGGGTAAAAGATAACCGAGGCACGCCGAGACGACGATGTATCCCGAAGTTCACACCCTTGCAGATGCTAATCTCCGTTTGGAGCGGTGTGGAGGCACAATGCTCCCCAAGAAGCCACTAGGGCCACCGTAATCTCCTCACGCCCTCGCATAATGCAAGATGCCGTGATTCCACTAAGGGACCCTTGAGGGCGGTCACCGAACCCGTACAAATGGCAACCCTTGGGGTGGTCACCGAACCCGTACACTTTGGTAACCCTTGGGGGTGGTCACCGGTACCCGTCAAATTGCTCGGGGAAATCTCCACAACCTAATTGGAGACCCCGACGCTTGCCCGGAGCTTTACACCACAATGATTGAGCTCCGACAACACCAACCGTCTAGGGCACCAAAGCACCCAAGAGGAACAAGCTCTAGGGTGCCCAAACACCCAAGAGTAACAAGCTTCTCAACTTTCACTTCCACGTATCACCGTGGAGAACTCAAACCGATGCACCAAATGCAATGGCAAGGGCACACGGAGTGCCCAAGTCCTTCTCTCCCAAATCCCACCACAATAACTAATGCTATGGAGGAAAATGAGAGGAAGAACGAAGGAGAGAACATGAAGAACTCCAAGATCTACATACAAGGGGTTTCCCTCACATAGAGGAGAAAGTGATTGGTGGAAACGTGGATCTAGATCTCCTCTCTCTTTTCCCTCAAAAACTAGCAAGAATCCATGGTGGGATTGAGAGAAAGCAAGCTCGAAGAAGGTCAACAATGGGGGAAGAACACAAGCTCAAAAGGATAAGAACCATTGGGGAAGAAGGCCCCCTTAAATAGCCCCCCCCGAATCCAACCGTTATGCCCACAAGTCGTGCTCAAGCGGTACTACCGCTCGGGGGAGCGGTACTACCGCTTAGCACGGTCAAAACAGCCCAACGAGATAGAAAAACACGAGCAGTAGTTCTGCCAGAGAGGTAGTACCGCTCGGGGGAGCAGTACTACCGCTTGAGCAGTACTACCGCTCTCTACTACCGCTCGAGCAGTACTACCACTTGAGCAGTACTACCGCTCGAGCAGATTGGGCAACAGAAGCATAAAAATAAGCGGAAGTGGTTGCGGTAGAAGGAAGCGGAAGTACCGCGCAAGCGGTACTACCGCTCGGGGGAGCAGTACTACCACTTAGAGCAGTACTACCGCTCTACTACCACTCGAACAGAAAAACTACCCAAGCAAAACAGATGGAAACTCCAAAACTAAACTGCTATAACTCCTGCAAACGAACTCCGAAATCAGCAAACTCAAGCTTGTTGGATAGAAGACAACAAGTACTATCCAACGGCGACGGGATATTAAGAACTAGAAATGGAGAAGAAATGCCAATATGATAAGGAAGAGGACCTTCCCACAATATGAACTGGCAAACTCTCCAACATCGAAAACGCAAAGATGATGCATACGAACTCCGTTTTCGATGAGCTTGTGTTTGACAAGAAGACGAACACAAACTCTAAAACCTCACCAAGAGAAGAGCCAAATAAGAACCAAGAAAGATGATGCAAGGATGCAATGGTTTGAGCTCTCTATGAACGATACGATCAAGCTACTTACTTGAGAGCCCCCCTTGATAGTACGACAATCGATCCTATAACCCGGTCTCCCAACTACCACCATGAGACTGGTAAAATAGAAAATCTATCAAGGGCAAACCTTTGCCTTGCACATAGTCCACTTGAGCTAGATGATGAGGAAATTGACTTCCTCAAGTTGGACCACATTTCTTGATTGCGTTGGCTCGATGAAGACTAGTTGATGCTCCCCCATACTCCACTATGGGTGAGCCACTCTTCAGCACATCTTCACAAGTCCATTGTCACCACAATGGACGGCAAGCTTCAAGCATGATCTCTTCATGATGCTCCACTTGACCTTGCACACCGTAAACTTGATGACGATCACCACTTGATGTCATCCTCCATGGGTTGAATGAGATCTTCCTCTTGACGCAAGCCCATGGAAACATACCTAACCCCACATAGAACTCTCACGTAGACAATGGGTTAGTACACAAAGCGTAATGGACAATGCTTACTGATATGTCTCCAACGTCTCTATAATTTTTTATTGTTCCATGCTGTTATATTATCAATCTTGGATGTTTTCTATATGCATTTATAGCAATTATATATCATTTTTTGGGACTAACCTATTAACTTAGTGCCCAGTGCCAGTTGCTGTTTTCTGCCTGTTTTTTGTTTTACAGAATATCAATACCAAACGAAGTCCAAATGCCACGAAACTTTTTGGAGATTTTTTTCTGGACAATACCAACACTAGAAGCTTCGAGAGAAGACCATACGCCAGAGGAGGTGGCCACGAGCCACCATGGCGCGCCTGGGGGGGCAGGCGCGCCCTGGTGCCTCGTGGGCCCACCTCAGCTCCGTTTGACCTAATTCCACCACTATAAATTCCCAAAAATTAGGAAACCAATAGGAGAGTCCACGAAATACTTTTTCTGCCGCCGCAAGCTTCTGTTCTCGAGAGATCCCATCTGGGGGCCTTTTCCGGTACTCCGCCGGAGGGGGAATCGATCACGGAGGGGCTCTACATCAACCTTGCTGCCCTTCCGATGATGCGTGAGTAGTTTACCACAGACCTTCGGGTCCATAGTTAGTAGCTAGATGGCTTCTTCTCTCTTTTTGATCTTCAATACAATGTTCTCCTCGATGTTCTTGGAGTTCTATCCGATGTAATCACTTTTTGCGGTGTGTTTGTTGGGATCCGATGAATTGTGAGTTTATGATCAGATTATCCATGAATATTATTTGAGTCTTCTCTGATCTCTTTTATGCATGATTATTATAGCTTCGTATTTCTTCTCCGATCTATTGATTTGGTTTGGCCAACTAGATTGATTTATCTTGCCATGTGAAGAGGTGCTTTGTAATGGGTTCGATCTTGCGGTGCTCAATCCCAGTGATAGAAAGGGACATGACACGTATGTATCATTGCTATTAAGGGTAAAAAGATGGGGTTTATTCATACGTGAGTTTATCTTGTCTACATCATGTCATCTTGCTTAAGGCGTTACTCCGTTCTTTATGGACTTAATACACTAGATGCATGCTGGATAGCGGTCGATGTGTGGAGTAATAGTAGTAGATGCAAGCAGGAGTCGGTCAACTTGTCTCGGACGTGATGCCAATATACATGATCATTGCCTTGGATATCGTCATGATTATTTGCTTTTCTATCAATTGCCCAATAGTAATTTGTTTACCCACCGTATGCTATTTTCTTGAGAGAAGCCTCTAGTGAAAACTATGGCCCCCGGGTCTATCTAAAACATATACTAAACCCTAAAAATACTTGCTGCACTTTTTATTTATTTATTTTATTTTTGTATTTTTGTTTCAATCTATCTATCTATCACATACAATTTAATCTTGCAACTTACCGTCGAGGGATTGACAACCCCTTTACTTTATTTGCCGGGGAGACATCATCAACATCTATCAAGTACCTTCGCATAAACTCTCATCTCCTTGCATTTACTTTATTTACTTTATTTGCATTTGCCTCTCATTTTCATCTCCCCCACTTCTAAAAAGTTTTTTCAAAAATACAAAAATATTTTCCGTTTACCTTTTTCTTGTTTGCTGGATTGCTTGCTCGTTTTATCGCTATGGCTAGTTCTTCTCTCGTTACTGTTACCCCTAAAAATGAAGTACTCAATTTTAAACAAAGGGGAGGAGAGAATTTAAAAGATGCTTGGTATAGGATTTGTGATGCTCATAATTGATCAACACGTAAACAATCCACCACTATCCTTCTTCGCAATTTTTATGTGGGTGTTACTATTTGGTATAGATTCGTACTTGATACTATTACTGGAGGGAATTTCTTGATGTGTCCCTCTATGGATGCTTTCAATGCTATGGGAAATTTAGTGGGATCACCACCTATCACTGTTAATGAAACAACTTTGACTTTGGAACATGTTATGCAAAGGTTAGAAGCTATTGAAAGTAAAATGCTAACTATTGAACATCTTGCGAATTTAGATAAAAAAATTCATAATCATAACACTCAATTTGGTTCTAAGGTAGGAATCGCATTGAAAACCTTAAAGGAAAAAGAACCGGTAGTTAATGAAAGAATAGAACAAAGCCCCGCTAGAATCGATAAGATAGAAGAAATCATTAATAATTTGGGGTCGGTTTTTTCCTCCATTAAGAATATTGATAGAACTCCTCCCAATAAAAATTGAAAGTTCATATATTTTCTTAAAACCAATGGTGCTACTTCTAGTAAGGGAAATGAGGATCTTAAAATGATTAGCGTGCACCCCAATTTCATTGATATAATTAAAGAACCTATTCACAAAAGTAAAACTCTTGATTTAGTGCCTAGAAGTGTGATGATGAGAAACACCTATGTTAAATCCATTATAAAAAATGGATGTGTGATTGAGGAGTTGGAAACCAAAGATGACAATACTTGAAACTATGCATTATGCCTAGCTAGGGGCATAAAACAATAGCGCTTGTTGGGAGGCAACCCAATGAATAAAATAAATTTTTACTTTTTGTTTCTATTATTGCGTGTTTTCACAATTATGCTACTCTTATGATTGTGTTTTTGTGTTTTTAATTAGTGTTTGTGCCAAGTAAAGCCTTTAGGATGATTTGGAAGATAGTATAATTGATGCTGTTTGGAAAATAGAAAGTTTAGCGTCCAGTGCTAGAATTTTGGTTCTGTACTGGAGCGTCAGAAAAATCTGAAATTTTTACAAAGTATTGGTATATGAATTTCCCACGTTGTCCTAATTTTTAAGAATTTGTAGAGTTACAGAAGTGTGGCTTTTAAATAGATTGCTACAGACTGTTCTGTTTTAGATGCACTGCTTGCTTGTTTTGATGAAACTATGGATTGTATTGGGTGTATAAGCCATGGAGAAGTTAGAATACAGTAGGTATAATGCAAAAATAAAATATGAATGGGTTTGCAACAGTACTTAAAGTAGTGATTTGTTTTGTTATACTAACGGATCTCACGAAGGTTTTGTTGAGTTTTGTGTGATTGAAGTTTTCAAGTTTTGGGTGAGATCACGATGGATGAAGGAATAAGGAGTGGCAAGAGCCTAAGCTTGGGGATGCCCGAGGCACCCCAAGGTAATATTCGAGGAAGACTCAAGCGTCTAAGCTTGGGGATGCCCTCCGGGGCATCCCCTCTTTCTTCTACCAACCATCAATAATTTTACTTGGAGCTATATTTTTATTCGTCACATGATATGTGTTTTGCTTGGAGCGTCGTGTATTATTTGAGTCTTTGCTTTGTTTGATTTTTAGTTTTTCACAATCATCCTTGCTGAACACACCTATTTTGAGAGAGCCACACGTTATCATGATTTGTTAGAATACTCTATGTGCTTCACTTAAATTTTTTGAGCTAGGCAGTTGCTCTAGTGCTTCACTTAAATCTTTTTGAGCACGGCGGTGGCAAAATTTTGAAGAAATAAACTCTCATGCTTCACTTATATTATTTTGAGAGTTGATAAGATTAAAATTTTAAATAAATAGACTCTCATGCTTCACTTATATTATTTTGAGAGTTGATAAGACTGAAATTTTGAAGAAATATTTGCACTCTCATGCTTCACTTATATCTTTTTGAGAGTTGATAATAGTAACGGTAATTTGCACAAGATATGAATTTGGTCCCAAAGTGATGAATATTCAAGAGGAATATAATAAAAACTTTCATATAGATCATTGGATATGATAAGTGTGATTCCTTGCAATAGTTTTGCGATATGGAAATGATAATATGTGAGTCATGTTAGTGAGTAATTGTGATTTAGTAAGAATATTAGTGTTAAGGTTTGTGATTCCCTATGCATGCACGTTAAGTCAATAGTTATGCAATGAAATTATATCCTACTTATGGTGCATTATTCGGTGTTAGTTATGTTTAATGCATGTTTATGACCGTTTTCGTTTTTTGGTTGGTTGCTTCTCAATCTTTTGCTAGCCTTCATTTGTACTAAGCGGAAATACTGCTTGTGCATCCAAACTCCTTAAACCCAAGTTGTGCCAAATGAGTCCACTATATCTACCTATATGCGGTATTTCCATGCCGTTCCAAGTAAATTTGCGTGTGCCAACTCTAATTTTTCAAAATAATTTTCCGTTTTGTGTGCCCGTACCGCTCATCAAGCGGTAGGGGGTGGCCAATATTTTCCATGCTAGGTGTGTTATTCTCACGATGAGTGTTTATTCACTTGTCATTGCACGAGAGAGTGGCTGGTAATAGGGATGCCCAGTGCCACAATGAAATCAAAATTAAATACAACAAAATTCCTTGGAAAGTGTTGGTATGGAGGGCACCCATGGATACGGCTAGCCATGGATTGTGAAAGAATGGTGGAAAGGAAGTAAACTTTACTTTCTGTTTGGGAACCGCCTATGATGTGTCTAGCATGGAAGATATTGCGAATTCTCGGTCGTTTTCGTTGACTGGAAAAGCATGCCTCTCAAAATATTTTCATCTCTCTAATTTAAGCTTTGAGCTCTGGCACATTTACAAATCTCTGCTTCCCTCTGCGAAGGGCCTATCTATTTACTTTTATGCAATTTTTTTTATTTTGAGTCTCCATCTTCTCTTATAAAGCACCAACTAGAGAGCACTATTGTCATACTTGTGCATTGTGTGTAGCTAATATTGAGTGTGTTTCATGAATGTATCAATGATTGAGCATAATGGGCTAGGGATAACTTTCTTTAGCGTTGATATTTTGAAAGACATGGTTGCTTGTTAGTATGCTTGAGTATTTATGTCTTCATGTCAAATTATAGACTATTACTTTGAATCATTCAAGTCCAAATGTCCATGCTACAAAGAAAAGAATATATGATGAATATGATAGGTAGCATTCCACATCAAAAATTCTGTTTTTATCATTTACCTACTCGAGGACGAGCATGAATTAAGCTTGGGGATGCTGATACGTCTCCAACGTTTCTATAATTTTTGATTGTTCCATGCTGTTATACTATCAATCTTGGATGTTTTTTATATGCATTTACAACAATTATATATCATTTTTTGGGACTAACCTATTAACTTAGTGCCCAGTGCCAGTTGCTGTTTTCTGCCTGTTTTTTGTTTTACGGAATATCAATACCAAACGAAGTCCAAATGCCACAAAAAAATTTGGAGATTTTTTTCTGGACAATACCAACACTAGAAGCTTCGGGAGAAGACCAGATGCCAGAGGAGGTGGCCACGAGCCACCAGGGAGCACCTGGGGGGGGGGGGGCAGGCGCGCCTGGTGCCTCGTGGGCCCACCTCAGCTCCGTTTGACCTAATTCCACCACTATAAATTCCCAAAAATCAGGAAACCAACAGGAGAGTCCACGAAATACTTTTTCAGCCGCCGCAAGCTTCTGTTCTCGAGAGATCCCATCTGGGGGCCTTTTCCGGTACTCCACCGGAGGGGGAATAGATCACGGAGGGGCTCTATATCAACCTTGCTGCCCTTCCGATGATGCGTGAGTAGTTTACCACAGACCTTCGGGTCCATAGTTAGTATCTAGATGGCTTCTTCTCTCTTTTTGATCTTCAATACAATGTTCTCCTCGATGTTCTTGGAGTTCTATCCGATGTAATCACTTTTTGCGATGTGTTTGTTGGGATCCGATGAATTGTGAGTTTATGATCAGATTATCCATGAATATTATTTGAGTCTTCTCTGATCTCTTTTATGCATGATTATTATAGCTTCGTATTTCTTCTCCGATCTATTGATTTGGTTTGGCCAACTAGATTGATTTATTCATACGTGAGTTTATCTTGTCTACATCATGTCATCTTGCTTAAGGCGTTACTCCGTTCTTTATGGACTTAATACACTAGATGCATGCTGGATAGCGGTCGATGTGTGGAGTAATAGTAGTAGATGCAGGCAGGAGTCCGTCTACTTGTCTCGGACGTGATGCCTATATACATGATCATTGCCTTGGATATCGTCATGATTATTTGCTTTTCTATCAATTGCCCAACAGTAATTTGTTTACCCACCTTATGCTATTTTCTTGAGAGAAGCCTCTAGTGAAAACTATGGCCCCCGGGTCTATCTAAATCATATACTAAAACCCTAAAAATACTTGCTGCACTTTTTCTTTATTTATTTTATTTTTGTATTTTTGTTTCAATCTATCTATCTATCACATACAATTTAATCTTGCAACTTACCGCCGAGGGATTGACAACCCCTTGTTTGCGTTGGGTGCAAGGATTTGTTGTTTTGTGTGCAGGTGTTGCTAACGAGGTGTTACGTGATTCTCCTACTGGATTGATAACCTTGGTTTCATAACTGAGGGAAATACTTATCTCTACTGTACTGCATGTCCCTTCCTCTTCAGGAAATTACCAACGCAGCTCACAAGTGGCACCCCGGCTCAGAGTCACCGGAGCACCCCGTATTCTAGCCTAGAGATCAACTCTTCTGGAATACGGCACAGCTTGGCATAGAACAAATCAGCTTTTTATTACTAATAGTTGGAATACAAGGGTTACAAAGAGTTTACAAAAGGTTACATTGATACTACTCCGGCTAGGGTGGCTCTATGCTAGGAGCGGCATGATTTATAATAGCGGAGCCATGACGACGAAGATGGGCGCCATTCCGCAGGGACTCTGGCTGGGGCACTTTCTAGCTCGCAACTCAGAATCCTCGGCTATGCACACATGCCAGCACGTGCAACTGGCATGACACGCCAGGTGAGTACTTTGAATGTACTCGCAAGCTCACAACAAACACCAGCATCAAAACATAACAACATCATAGCAAGTATGATTATATTAGATTCAAATGTTATTAAAGAGGGGTGGAGGAAAAATAATAACGTACTATTTCTACACTATCCACCGAAAGTTACCCTTGCTAAAATCACCGGAACCATTACGCTCTTGGATACTCGGTTGAACCACTTACTCTTGTGACCAACTCTTGGTCACCTCAAGATTCTCAAACAATCATCCCCGAGATTGCCTACAAACAATACCAGCGGTCCTTCCACCAAGTGAATAGCTCACCATACCGAGACGAGTTCTTCCATCATTATCAAGTCATTCCATCATGGGTGTTGATCAGACAGTGTGACTTAGTACGAACTGTGTCCAATACCGTGGACGCGGCTATTCGAATAGATTTTTACACTCTGCAGAGATTGCACACTTTACCCACACTATGGAGCTCCTGGTCCCGTACCTCGGTACACTTCCCTTCTGGGTGGACCGGTGCTGCTCCAACGAAACTTGCCTAACCCTATGACTCCTCCACCATACCACCGACAATCATTCCCCTTTTTGGGTCATGCCCTGGGTGGCCCCTGTGTCACTTCTGACACCTGCCACCGTCGTGGCCCAACAACTGTCCCAAACGGGGACCTGAGCTCAATAACCAAACCGGGCTCACAAGGTTATCGTCGTCTACCTGATCAGGGCAGGACATATGCATAAGCTCCCCTCTTTGGTGGTACCGATAAAAGAGCACGAGATTAGACCAAGTCAAGGCCGTCCCATTCCGGCAGATGTGGCTGCACTGGAAAGTTCGGTTCAGTGGCACTTCATCAACAATGAAGGAATTTACCCCCGGGTGACTCCAGTAACACAGTGATCCAAGTAATCAACTAGAAACCTAATGAGCAATATAATCATTTCTTGCCACTAACTCTATAGCTGAGATACCAGACGGAGTCACACTGTAATCATAGACGGTAATCTCACAGCTCGATAAGATTTGGCAGCATCAAACTTGTAGGCCACTAATGACTACAATCTCATCATCAACATGACAGTAGCCTATCCAAGATTTCCAAAGCGTTGCATAAATTAATCCATTCACAAATAAACCATATTTTAGTGTGAAAATAATTAGTTAAACCATGATATTGCAATGCAATTATGCAAATGAGAGTTGTGGCTTGCCTTGCACCAAGGAAGTGTGGGAGTACTCCTGGTCTTCACCAACTACTCATATCAATCTGACAAACATTTTTGAAAACATTTTCAAATATCACATAAGGCATTTCTCTCTGTCCAGAAATTCTAGACAACAGAGAAAAATACCAAAATTTTACAGCAAATAGGGGAGCTCATAAGAAAATTAATGCAAAAAGAATGAACTCATTTGGACTTATGGTTTAAAAGATATTGATGGTCAAAGTTCAGTCAAACTTCTGGATTATTTGAATTTAAACAGAAATCCAGAAAAACCCAGGAGCTGCCACGTCAAAGGCGTAAACCAGCCGGGCGCCTCCACTTGCGTACCCCTTCGGGCGCGGCTGGGTCGCTGACATGCGGGGCCCATCTGTTATATTTAAAGGAGAAAGGAGGGGAACAGAAGGAGCGGCTCACCGGCGAGGTTTGCCGGCGATGGCAACGGCGGCGAGCTTGGGAGACGGCGGGAATGGACTGAGCGGACGATGACGAGCACTCCTGTACCCGCAGCTCGTCGGGAGATGGCCAGACGGCGTCGCCCCCTTTGTCTCAGGCGGCAGCGAGCTTCGGGGGTCAGCGGATTCGGTGACTCCGGCGAGTACTCGAGCAGAGGAGTGGTTGGGGAGAGCCAGTGGAGTGCCACGAGCTCGGGGGTGGGCTTGGTTGAGGATAGAGTGGACGGAGGTGAGCTGGAGAAACTGGGGCAGAGCGACGGCGCACTTCACCGAAGATGGAGCAGGAGAGCCTCCCTGCTGGCTCCGGCGTTGCTGGGCGAAGATTGCGAGAGGGAGAGCTCGAGTGGTGAGGAGAGACGGGGCGGGGAGCTCCTTTTATAGCCGGGTGAGGCCGTGGTGGCCGGATGCCGCCACGGTTGCGCCGGCACGGCGAGGACGGCGAGCTGGCTGCTGCGCTGGCCGTCGCGGCGCAGACTGAGGTGGACGTGAGCACGCAGGAGTGACGGGACACGTGCGGAGCCATTAAGAGCATGGGGATATGGCGGCGACCGCGGCGCCCTGTTCGGCCCGTGCGTGAACTTGGTCGTGTGCGGCGGTGAGCTTCGCCTGAGGTGAGAGATGGTTCTGGAGTGGGTGCGTGGACGGTGGCAACGACGTTGACACGACAGGACCAGGAATGGCAGCGCGAGGTGGCCGGAATGGTCGTGGCCGACGCGGTCGGCGTGCAGAGCACGACTTTGGCTCAGGCAGACGCGTGGTCACCGCGTGCACTGGTGCACGCGGAGTGCTCTGGCCAGACTGGTCATGTCTACGTGGTAGTCCTCTCAGTCTGAGGCCCCCCTGTGCCCTTGGCTTGACAAGAGGTGGCCTGGGCAGCTCTGGAGCGTCCAGACAAGTTTCTGGATAGAAACTTGGGCAAGAAGCTGGGAAAAAGTGGTTAGGGTTTTGGGAGTAAGAGTTTGCCATTTTGAGTTGTAGTGAGAAGGTGCCCATGCTAAGAAAATTTCAGCCCAAATGGGAAAGTTTTGAGCATAGTTGCTTCACAACTGTCTCTCTGGTCCAGAAACTTCCTGAGGAAGATGCACTCACATGGATGAGCTTCTGGAGTTGAAACTTGGTATAGGTGGGTTATTTGGTGGTGTCAAGATGCTATAAAAATTTCATAGCATTTGGACAAGTATAAGTGGTACCTCCTTCACAAAGCTTTCCACTGGACAAAAGCTTGGGGAATTTTATAGAGAAAGTGGCTAAATGAAATGGGCCAAAATTTGGTGGGGTATGACCATATGGATAGGAGAAAGTCCTGGATTAATTTCAGAATTTTTGGAGCAATATAAAATATAGTTGCTTCATAAACTGAAATTGTGACCAGAAACAAAGATTGGATGCTGTGCTCACCATGAGTTTGGAATCTTGAATATTTTCACATACCCAAGGTTCACATGGTCTAAAGAATTTATGAGTATTTTCCTAGAATTTTTGGAAAGACAGAAATATAGGTTGCTTCACAACCTAGAGCTCAAAGGGTTATTCCTTTAATAGAAAAGGAATATTTAATTGGAATTTTTTTTGAGATTGGGCAAGAATAGGGATGACATGACTTGGGAGAAGTTTTTTTTTGGAAGGTTGAGTTACTTGGGAAAGGAAGGAGAAAATATTCCCGCGTTTTAAGTCCATAGAGCCATTCAACACCAAATCCAAACCAAATTCCAAATGAAAATCCAATGGGTTTTTGAAGAAAAGTTGGTAAAAAAAACCTGGGTGTCAAAAACCTACCCCCCTTAAGATAAATCTCGTCCTCGAGATTTGGTTGCTCAGGGAACAAGTATATATATAATCTTAAGGAAACCGGCTCCAACTCAGGTATCCTTCTCCGTGTATAATGTTCCCACTGAATTTCATATGGCCTGTCTGTCATGACCGGGGTGGTTTGCTTCACCGTACCCATATTCTGACAGGTCTTCCCTCATATGTTCATTATTATGCTGACTCCAACCCTGTCACAGCTGCTGGTTCACTTAACATGTTATCAAGACTGGAATGTGTGTTCTTCCATACGCCCGAGAGGGGTTCCCGATCGACACGCCATTCTTTCACTGATAGTATACCGTGAAGTTGTGAGCCACTACCTTCTGTGGACACGAAACCTTCAATCCTTGCATCGAGATACTTGATGCATGCTTCCCGGGTTTGAAGCTGGATTGAGAACCACAACGTTTCTTTTAGCGGAGTCTGGCTACTTGTAGGACGTCGGAGTCTTCCAGGCTGACTCCTTTGTCTCGAATCCACGCTGGCAACTCGGCTGCCACCTGCAATAGAATACCATATGTGAGAGCATTTCGAGTACTCATTTGTCGATATATCCATACGCCATGTGATACTTTAGCGCGGTCATTGGAGTCGCACTGCTAAGCTGGCCAAGAAGTCTTTGATCTGATCCAACAGGCTTGAATATGTGCTGCTGACTACTTTGAGCATATGCAGTTGGACAAGAGGGTTACCGTGATATGAAACTCTTACAAACAGGGTGGTTCCCCTTGAATGTATATTCATGGTGACCAATTCGGAATCAGGCTGTCTTGGTATCCATGCCACTTTGTTTCTACACTGTAGCTCTTGTTCCTTCTCTACTGCCCTTCTTTCCGAGCCCTTTGCCAAAAGAGCTTGGCCTAGTATCTCCATAGGTGCTGTCAGGTGCAACATCCTGGCACGCATACCTTATCCTTAACTTAGTGCAAACACCTTTCACCGGCAAATTTATCCCTTCACAAATCTTAACCATAGGGCAATGATTCTCCGAACCCCTTGCATGAAATCAACGAATAAACCAGTAGCCACCAGAACGGTCTTTACAACTCAGATCTGGGACGTTACTGAAATAACTCAATCACTGCTCACAACGGCTGAAAGGCGGCTCAGAACATGAGGCAATGTTGATAAGAAAAATGTAGCAGCTCCCTAAGACGGCCGCAAACAACATAGAGCATGGGGTCACTGCTATGAAAAGAAACTCAACAGCTGCCCGAGACGGCCGAAAAATAGCTCAGAACACGGGCCGGTTGTTGAAAAGAGAAATATAAAGTCGGCATCCACCCCGGACGTCTGAAAGTAGCTCAGAACACAGGCGTGGTGCCGTTACCAAGAGAAGTCAAGCAAGGGTTCATCAGGATCACCCACCCGGTCCTCAAGTGTGAGAAGACTTGCCGGGTCCACTATTGCCAAGATTGGCATTCCAAATTGCCTTTTCCTCCTAGCCTTTCAGTCCTTGCAACGTGCTAAGGTGTATATTGGTCTTCTTCCTCCTGCATGACCTATGTAGCTATCGGATCCTTTCCTTCCTTTGGTAAACCTTCCTGAACCTGGTTGCTTCTTGTATGGTGACTTGCGTGACCTGGGCAACATGCCCACCATATATGGAAGTATGTATAACTGAACATCTTATTCCCGGGGCTTGACTCTTACGATGCACTGCCAACGCACTATATAATTGTGGGTTCTTCCATTGCCAGCTGTTTAGTGGTGTTGTACTGACGAAGGTTGGATATCTTGTGTGGGAAGCCATTGAGAGTATCGTGCTGAAGAAGACTGGGTAGCTTATGCTCGAAGCTTCTGCTGGGATAGCGTGCTGAGGAAGGCTGGGTAGCGTCCCTAAGAAGCTTCCCTTCCTGGTTGCTTATGCGGGGAGACTCGGTGCCTTATACCGGAAGCTTTTCGCGGTAGCTTACCGAAGAAGCCAGGATAGTTTATGCCGGAAGCTTTTCTCCTATCGTACTGAGAAAGATCTGAGGAGCCTTGCACCGTAAGCTTTCCCGTTAGCGTGCGAAGGAAGACTGAGTTGCTTACACCCAAAATTTCTCTTTATGTTATGCTGACCGAATGCCATGTATACCACCTCACAACTCCAGTTGTTGATTACTTGTACGAAAAGAAGTTGCCTGACTCTCCCTCGTGCTGAGTACTGGGTGCATGGCACGTTCTTGTTTGCTTCTGGGTATAACCTGTTTCATATTCTACCCAAGTAGAACCAAACTTCGTATCTGAGTTATCCTTCGGCCCGGTTGGTCCGGTACCCAAATTATCCTTTTGCTGGTTCCTTACGGTTGAAATAGTTACACCAAGAGGCAGGCTTGATACTGATAGCCAATCCAGGATATTATTTGTATTCCAAACCACATATTCACAGTACCAGGCAATCCACATATTCAGCTGAGCTTCCAAGTATTTAAAATCCTCATTAACTCTTTGAATCTGTCGGGGTTGATGAGCAACTTCCATAGGGGAAAGTAAAGTGACACCGAGGAGTCAAAGAAAAGACCAAATAAAACTGCTCAATAAAATGCACTAAGCTTACATGAAAACCACACTTTATTGCTACTCGAGGCAATTTACAACACTCAATACTACCACAACTCATGCAACATGAGCCTCGCAAGTGCTTAAGTACTATGGTCAGATGGCGGGTTACTGGAGAGCGAAGGAGCTGGCGGAGAGGTTGACGGAGCCAAAGCCATACCAAGCGCTCTCCGAGCGCGAGTGGCATCCCTGCCCAGTTCAGCGATGAGGACGTATTCGGCAATCATGTAACGGGACATGTATGCCACAGCTGGGTCGTCGTCCGAGCGAACGGGAGGAAATCTAACTCATGTGGGAGTGACGGCCATGGTGGGATAGTAGTGGAAGGCATGGTTCTCTTGCATTGTGCTCTCCTGATGGCGAAGAACAGTGAGGCCTGCCAAAGCTGCAAGCTAGATGGCGCGCTCAAGGGTAGAGGCATAACCACCATGGAGACTATAGGTGCGCTTCCCCAAAGGTAGGCTGACTGACAGAATGACATTGGCATGATACTCAAGCACCAGTCCTGCAAGCGGGGTCTGGAACTCTTGGTACCATGGCATCTCTCCACTAGGATAGAGGAGACGCCAAACATCACGAAGCAATGATGCGAAGCTGAGTGGTGTAGGGGCTGAGTCGTAGTTAGTCGGAACGGATGCCATCTACAAAATCAACCGGTTAGTGAGCCAAATCTATATGTATGCCATGCAGCAAACAAATGCGAGAACCAAATGCAGCAACTCAAATGGATCACACAAGCAAGATGGGCTCTCGACTAGCGGTTTGCTAACGTCTGGGTTGGCTAGGGTGTCCTATAGCCAGACCTGCTCTGATACCAAACCTTGTGGCACCCCGGCTCAGAGTCACCGGAGCACCCTGTATTCCAGCCCAGAGATCAAGTCTTCTGGAATACGGCACTGCTTGGCACAGAAAAAATCAGCTTTTTATTACTAATAGTTGGAATACAAGGGTTACAAAGAGTTTACAAAAGGTTACATTGATACTACTCCGGCTAGGGTGGCTCTATGCTAGCAGCGGCACGATTTATAAGAGCGGAGCCATGACGACGAAGATGGGCGCCACTCCACAGGGACTCTGGCTGGGACACGTCCTAGCTCGCAACTCGGAATCCTCGGCTATGCACACATGCGAGCACCTGCAACTGGCATGACACGCCAGGTGAGTACTTTGAATGTACTCGCAAGCTCACAACAAACACCAGCATCAAAACATAACAACATCATAGCAAGTATGATTATATCAGATTCAAATGTTATTAAAGAGGGGTGGAGGAAAAATAATAATGTACTATTGCGACAGTATCCACCGAAAGTTACCCTTGCTAAAATCACCGGAACCATTACGCTCTTGGATACTCAGTTGAACCACTTACTCTTGTGACCAACTCTTGGTCACCTCAAGATCCTCAAACAATCATCCCCGAGATTGCCTACAAACAATACCAGCGGTCCTTCCACCAAGTGAATACCTTACCATACTGAGACGAGTTCTTCCATCATTATCAAGTCATTCCATCATGGGCGTTGATCAGACAGTGTGACTTAGTACGAACTGTGTCCAATACCGTGGACGCGGCTATTCGAATAGATTTTTACACTCTGCAGAGATTGCGCACTTTACCCACACTATGGAGCTCCTGGTCCCGTACCTCGGTACACTTCCCTTCCGGGTGGACCGGTGCTGCTCCAACGAAACTTGCCTAACCCTGTGACTCCTCCACCGTACCACCGACAATCATTCCCCTTTTTGGGTCATGCCCTGGGTGGCCCCTGTGTCACTTCTGACACCTGCCACCGTCGTGGCCCAACAACTGTCCCAAACGGGGACCTGAGCTCAATAACCAAACCGGGCTCACAAGGATATCGTCGTCTACCTGATCAGGGCAGCACGTACGCATAACCTCCCCTCTTTGGTGGTACCGATAAAAGAGCACAAGATTAGATCAAGTCAAGGCCGTCCCATTCCGGCAGATGTAGCTGCACTGGAAAGTTCGGTTCGGTGGCACTTGATCAACAATGAAGGAATTTACCCTCGGGTGACTCCAGTAACACAGTGATCCAAGTAATCAACTAGAAACCTAGTGAGCAATATAATCATTTCCTACTACTAACTCTATAGCTGAGATACCAGACGGAGTCACAAAGTAATCATAGACGGTAATCTCACAGCTCGATAACATTTGGCAGCATCAAACTTGTAGGCCACTAATGACTACAATCTCATCATCAACATGACAGTAGCCTATCCAAGATTTCCAAAGCGTTGCATAAATTAATCCATTCACAAATAAACCATATTTTAGTGTGAAAATAGTTATTTAAATCATGATATTGCGATGCAATTATGAAAACGAGAGTTGTGGCTTGCCTTGCACCAAGGAAGTGCCGGCCAGGTGAAGGCCCGGCAAGCTCCGTGCCGGCAAACTCTCGCTAGCTCTTAGCGCTCCACCTCATCGAGCAGCTAGTCACTAATCGATGAGGTGTCGAGCCCGCAGGCAGTTAGGTGAGATTTGTCGAGTACGTGTCAGCGCACTGGAAGGAGATTTGCCTTTAATGACACCCGTCCAGAAAGCGTGTCAAGATAATAGGAGGTAGGTGGGCAAGCGGTGCAGAATCCTTGCCGGGGCTACTCCTCCACATGACACCTAACAGAGCATTTATTGCTTTTGTCCTAAACTGGCAGAGTTAGGTATGATAGCACTGTTTGCTATCTAATCAACCTGTAATGACTGTTTTGCCACTTTGGTGATCCCTTGAGCTATAAAAGGAGGACCAGGGCAACGTTTACAGGGATCGATCCTTTGCACAACTTGCATGCGTAGAAGCTCCTTCCGCACCTTATCGGGGAAGCACTCCTTGTACTTGTGTTCATACTCACTCAATATATCAAAGCTGGAGTAGGGTTTTACACCTCACGGTGGCCCGAACCTGGGTAAACTCCTTGCATTTCTGCTAGTTCTGCTCTTTGTGCTCGTCGATCTCCCTAGTCGAACCGCAAAGGGGCTAGATGGCCCCATAGATGGTCGTACGCATGACATCTTTGGCGCGCCAGGTAGGGGGATCGCTTGCGCGAACCTGAATCAGCAGATTGCGCGTCAATTTCATCAGCTTCATCATCATCTTCCTTGTTGTCGATGGCCCCCAAGAAGAAGGGCATCACGATGACGGCTCCTTCCACCTCCAAAGTTCCTTCGCACGTATCCGCATGCGGCGCAGCCAACGCGAGCGGTGCGGACGCTGCGGTTGGCACGACCAGCGCAGGTGGCGCGGTCGCCATGCCCATCGTGGTCGGAGCAGGAGGTGGAGGCGCTGGAGGCGGTCGACTTCCTCGACCCTCTGGCGAGCAAAGTCGTGACGGCGCAGGCGGAGCAGATGGACGTCTTTCTCCTCCTCCTCATCACGTTGACGAACGTAGCCAACGGAGCAGCAATGCCCGGGCCGGCGCGAGCCAAGATCCCACCGTGGTGACGTCTAGAGATGTTGTATCAGGATAGACGCCGCCCCCCCACACACAATGGGCGCAGCGCAACTCCGAGCGGCGTCGACGACTCAAGGCGGCGGCGACCACACGGCAAGACCCCTGTCGATCAGGTTCCGGATCCTCAGGCACCACCTCTGCCACGGCAGCCCGTTGCTGAGCATGTGCCGCAGCAGCACAATCGCAATGGCGCTCCTGCTGGCTCTGCCAGGAGTAGAGCAACATCGCATTCTTCGCTTCCGGCCATGCTGGCTACAGCAGCAGAGGCGATGGCACGAGCCCAGATGCTACTGAACTTCCCTCAGGCAGCGGAAAAGATGGATGAGTGGAGAGCCACCATCCAGAGCCTGATTGGATTTGCCGAGACGGGCAGGTCACAGCAAGCGGAGCCCTCACGGCATCCGGAAACGACACGAGTAGCTCCAACTGGTGGCCGTGTTGAAGGTGTTGCGCCAACGGTGCAGTCGCCTCCGCGGCAACAACAACAGCAGCAACGCCAGCAGCCACGACAAACCAGCGAACTGTAGAGCCCGACGAGATGTCGATGGCCTCTTCAGATCCACGGGCACGGCAAGATCAGCGGCAAGTGCTGCAAGATAGGCGGGAAGAGGATGCCCGCACTACCATTGAACGGTGCCGGGAGGCGCGCCGTCAATCCGACGCGCGCAAAGGCCCAGTCGTTGATGAGCCTACGCCTGAGGTTGGCGGATATTTGCCTTATGAGTTGGAGGTCTAGCCTTCACTCGTGAGCTATGGCAAGTCCGCTGGCCGTCCGTCTGGGCCTTCAAGCCGGAAGTACCAGAAAAGTACGATGGCAAGCTGAACCCGGTAGAGTTTCTGGGCATCTACACGATTGCCGTGTAAGCTGCCGGGGGAAGAAAAGAGAAGATTCTTGCCAACTATTTTCCGTTGGTGCTGAAGCCTAATGTGAGATCTTGGCTGATGAACTTGCCGGAGAACTCCATTTCTTCGTGGTCAGATCTCTGCAATGAGTTTGTTGGTGCCTTTACCGGAGGTCACAAGGCCCCTGGACAGCCCAGCGATCTACAAGTGATCCCGCAAAGAGATGATGAAATTTTGCGCAAGTACATCCAGAGATTAAGTCGCGTGCACCGCAATATTCCAGATGTGCACCCCGTAGCCTTGATTGCCGCCTTCCACACGAACGTGCGCAATCGAAGGATGTGGGAAAAGATGAACGTCAAGCTGCCAAAAACCGTCAACGAGCTCTATACGTTGGCGGATAAGTGCGCGCGTGCTGAGGAAGGAAGGAGGCTTCCCGGGGAGGACGCTGGTGCCGAGGTGGACTCCGAGGACGACGATGCTGCCACCCTGAAGAAGAAGGGCCGAAAGCACAATAGGAAGCGCAAAGGCAAAACTGTGATGGCTGTCGAAGGGTCCAGCAACTCCAACACCGCCAAGAAAGCCAAAACGGAAGACTCCGGCAAGGAGGCTGCTGTATGCGCCGCTTGTCAGGAGGCGGCGGCAATCGAGAAAGTCGACAAATCTGATGGACCATACTGCAAGATTCACCGCACCAAGGGCCATGATCTTCAAGAGTGCCGACAATTCGAGCACCTCGCGGAGAAGCAGAAAGCTGAATATGAAAAACGCGACAAGGAAAAGGGCCAGGATGGTGCTGGCGGATCTGTCAAGAAAGGCCGTGGTGGCCGAGGAGGACGCCGCGGCAAGGCCAAGCAGCAAAAAGTGAAGCCTGCTAGAGGCCGTGAAAACAAAGAGGAAGATGATGGAAGTGAAGACGAAGAGGACGACGGAGAGTCCAGTGAACAGGAATTCCAGAAGGCAACTGAGGCCATGTGCATTGACGGGGGTGCATCTTTGCATTCCTCTCACCGTCAACTCAAGCAGTGGGCGCGTGAGGTCAACACAGCTGAGCCGGCAATAGGCGCCCAAAAACCACTCAAATGGTCACACACGCTATCATTTTTTATGCCGAGGACCACCCTGATCGCACAACTGCGGTGAGGTCTTTGCCGTTGTTGGCTTCACCAACAATACGCAACCTCCACGTAACAAAAATGTTAGTTGACGGTGGGGTTGGTCTGAATCTGATTTCACCAGAGGTTATCAAGAAGCTGCAAATTCCCGATGAGGAACTCGAGAAAACAGGCACTTTTGAAGGAGTGAACCCGGCAAGGAGCCAGCCCAAAGGGAAGATCACATTGCCGGTCACGTTTGGCGGGAAATTGAAGTACAGAACAGAGAAGATTGTGTTTGATGTTGTCAAGATCCCCTTGCTGTATAATGGAATTCTTGGCCGCCCAGCTTTGGCTAAGTTTATGTCAGCGTCCCACTATGCCTACAACACGCTGAAGATGCCAGGGCCGATGGGTGTCATTTCCATCAATTCCGACAAGAAGGATGCAGTCATATGCGTCGACAAACTCTACAGAGATGCGGTTGCAGCAGAGGCCGCCAAGGCGCCAGCTCCCGCCAAGGAGAAGAAAAGCAAGAAGTCCGGCAAGACCTCTGACAAGAATTCTAGGAAGCACACCTCTTCGGAGTGCTGTGCACCTGTTGAAGACTTGCCGGAGTGCTCTACCGGCAAGAAATCCAAGGCCACTCCACTAGCAACAAAGAAGGTGTCCGCGAAGGAGGATGGCACTGGCGGTACCTTCACCATCAGTGCCTCCCTTGACAGCAAATAGGAAAGCACGCTCGTTGCCTTCCTGCGGGCGAATGTCGATGTGTTTACATGGCAACCATCTGACATCCCCGGTGTTCCCAGGGAGGTAATTGAGCACCACCTTGCTATCTGTCCTCACGCTCGGCCCGTCAAGCAGAAGGTCAGGAAGCAAGCTTTGGAGCGGCAACAGTTCATTGCCAAGGAAATTAAAAAACTTGAAGCAGCAGGCTTAGTTAGAGGTGTACTACATCCAACTTGATTGGCAAATCCAGTTGTAGTGCGTAAAGCTAATGGAAAGTGGAGACTTTGTATTGACTACGCTGATATTAACAAAGCATGTCCAAAGGATCCTTTCCCTTTGCCGTGCATTGATCAAATTGTAGAATCTACTACCGGCTATGATTTACTCTCATTCCTTGATGCATATTCTGGGTACCATCAGATATTCATGGCCAAGGAGGATGAGAAGAAAACTGCATTCATTACTCCATGTGGCATGTACTGTTTTGTGCGTATGCTTTTCGGATTAAAGAGTGCTGGTTCAACATTTGCAAGAGCAGTACAGATTGGTTTCGAGCCCCAGCTGCACAGAAATGTGGAAGCATATGTGGATGATATGGTGGTCAAAACCAAGGACAAATCAACCCTCATCCAAGATTTAGAAGAAACATTTGCAAATTTGCGCAAGATCAAATTGAAGCTCAACCCTAAAAAGTGTGTGTTTGACGTTCCATCCGGCAAACTTCTCGGGTTCTTTGTATCTCAGCGTGGAATTGAAGCAAATCATGACAAGATGAATGCAATTGAGCAGATTCAAGCACCAAAGAGCGTCAAGGACATGCAGCGTCTTGCCGGCTGTGTTGCTGCCTTAAGTAGGTTCTTTTCGAAGTCTGTTGAGCGCGCCTTGCCGTTTTTCAAGATTTTGAAAAAGGCAGGTCCAATGAAATGGACTCCAGAAGCGGAGGCCGCGCTGCAGGATTTGAAAGGATACCTCTCTTCTGCGCCAACGCTAGTTGCGCCCAAACCACAAGAGCCGTTGCTGCTATATCTGGTGGCAACAAATCAAGTGGTCAGTGTTGCATTAGTGGTGCAGTGGGAAGTCGAAGGCGAGGAAGCAGCAGCGGCAAGCCCGTCCAACGACAAACCGGAATCTTCTCCGGCAAGGTTTGGTGCCGACAAATCAGTAGCAGCGCAAGCAAATGAAGCTGATCAGCAAGTGGTGCCGAAGAAGAAGGTGGTGCAGCGACCAGTATATTTTGGTAGCTCCCTTCTGCAGGGGGCTAGATCAAGATACTCTGGAGTGCAGAAGTTGCTTTTCGGTCTTCTTATGGCCTCGAGAAAGCTGCGTCACTACTTCCAAGCACATGAGATTACCGTCGTCACTTGCTTTCCGTTGCAGTGTATTATGAGGAATCCAGATGCAACTGGCAGGGCAGTGGAGTGGGCGTTGGAACTGTCAAGCTTTGCACTCAAGTTTGAAAGTACATCAACTATTCAGAGCAGAGCCTTAGCGGAGTTCATTGTAGAATGGACGCCAACGCAAGACGAGGAAATCCAAGAAATAGTTCTCCCCGGCAAAGAGACAACTAAAGAATGGATCATGTACTTTGACGGTGCCTTCTTGCTGCAAGGCGCCGGTGCCGGAGTGCTACTTGTCGCACCCACCGGAGAGCACCTCAAGTATGTAATCCAAATGCACTTTCCTAGGGAGAAAGCAACAAACAACACTGCTGACCATGAGGGACTCCTTGTCGGTCTCAGGATCGCAATGGACCTTGGGATCAGAAAGTTGATCGTCCGTGGTGACTCGCAGCTTGTTGTGAAGCAGGTCAATAAATATTACCAGAACCCGTTGATGGAAGCGTATGTGGAAGAAGTGAGGAAATTGGAAGAGCACTTTGACGGATTGCAAACAGAGCTCATTCCTCGTGCGGGAAACAACATTGCTGATCATCTGTCAAAGTGTGCCGCTCAAAAGCTACCTGTGGAACCGGGAACTTTTGTGCTCCATTTTAATTAACCATCAGTCACTCCATCAACGCAGGCCAGTAAAAGAAGAAAGTTGAACACCGGCAAGTATTTTCCGACAGAGCTCCCAGAAGCCGCCGGTAAGGAAGTTGCCGGGGACAACGACACAACTATCGGTGAGCAGCGGCTTCGCGCAGAGCCACGGGTTCTTGCCGCTGAGGCAAGCGCTCCCACAGTCGAAGAGATGCCTTTAGTCCTTGTCGTCGAGCCGCAGGCTCCAGCGTGGGCACAACAGATAGTTCATTTCCTTCAAACAGGAGAACTTCCCGATGATAAAGAAGAAGCTGAGAAAGTAGCCCGTCAGTCAAGTATGTATCACTTTGTGGATAACATGTTATACAAAAAGAGACCAAACGGTGTGAAATTGAAGTGTATTTGCCGGGAAGATGGACTAAAGCTGTTGGCGGAGATACATGGAGGCATATATGGCTCTCACATAGGATCAAGAGCGCTTGTCGGGAAAGCTTTCCGGCAAGGCTTCTATTGGCCCACCGCCCTCGAGGATGCGACTGAGCTAGTAACCAAGTGTGAAGCATGCCAGTTCCATTTGAAGAATATACATCAACCAGCTCAAGCTCTTCAAACAATCCCTCTCTCCTGGACTTTCTCGGTCTGGGGGCTTGATATCTTAGGCCCCTTCCCCCGTGCTACCGGGGGCTTTGAGTTCTTGTATGTTGCAATCGACAAGTTCACAAAGTGGCCTGAAGTGGAGCCAGTGAGGAAGGTGACAGCACAGTCAGCCGTCAAGTTTTTCAACAGATTAGTTTGCCGTTTTGGTGTCCCTAACAAGATCATCACCGACAATGGCACACAATTCACGAGCCGCACCTTCATGCAGTACATCCAAGACCTTGGCAGCAAAATCTGTTTTGCATCTGTTGCTCACCCGAGAAGCAACGGTCAAGCGGAAAGGGCAAATGCAGAAGTGTTGAGAGGCCTCAATACAAGAACTTTTGACAGGATGTGCAAGTGCGGAAGGCGTTGGATTGATGAATTGCCGGCGGTTCTTTGGTCACTCAGAACGACACCAAATCGAGCTACCGGGCAAACACCCTTCTCCCTAGTCTATGGTGTAGAAGCGCTGCTCCCCACGGAACTCATATACGGGTCACCTCGAGTGCTCGCCAATGATGAGGCAGAGCAAGAGTAGCCGTGGCAAGATGACGCAACGCTCCTTGAGGAAGATCATCTTCGGGCGGCTGTGCGAGCTGCACGCTACCAGCAAGCTTTGCGCCGCAATCATAGCCGCAAGGTGCGTGCCCGAAGCCTTGAGGAAGGCGACCTTGTTCTTTGGCGCATTCAGTCCGCCAAGAAATCAAACAAGTTGATGCCGAAGTGGGAAGGCCCTTATCGGGTAGCGCGAGTCACCAGACCTATCGCAGTCCGTTTGGAGACCGAAGATGGCATTCAAGTGCAGAACTCATGGAATATTGAGCATCTTCGCAAGTTCTACCCATAAGGCGCAGTTGCCGGGCCTCACGGCAACCCCTTTTGTACAGGCTTTGTCATCAAGACTTGTAACCCTTTGTACAGAGCCAGGCACAGACCCTGTGAATAAATAAAGCTAAGTGTTTTGCAACCATTTGTACATATTCGTTTGTGTATAAATGCATGTGATGTTGTGATTACGCTTTGATTTGTATGAAATGACTGATGAATCGTCAAGGTTCCCAAACCACTCTTTTCTCTTGTTTCTTTTTCTCAAAGGACAGAAGGATCCCTCGTGTGCAAGTTCCCCGGGGGGAGTGATGGGGTTACCATTTGAATGGCGTTCAAGTGTTCATTTTGTACGGCAAGAAGGACAGTACAAGGAAAAGCTATGTTGAAAAACTTCAAAACAAATTCCTTGTTATATTCGCAATTTCCCTTGAACGATTTAGTCTTTGTATGAAAAACCTGCATGCGAAGGAACCTTGTCGTGATCAGTTGCGCTCTTATTTTGTTTCGAGTCCGCTCAACAATTTAAGTAGCTGCATTGAGAACGTCGAAGGAAAACTTGCCGGTAGCGGCACTTCCAGCGGGCTGCTAAGGACCCGTTCCTCAAGTGCTCGCGGCAAGTGTGCGCACCGGCAAGGCTTCTAGCAAACGTAGGGTATAAAAACATGCAAAGACAAAATAATACAGGGGAAACGGCATTCATTCATCCATCGACACAAGTTATATTACATCACAAAAGCAGTGCAGATCTAACATAAGATCAAATGTATCTTTTACATGACAGCACAGCAGTGGATATAACGACAAGCTTAATCCCGGCGATCGCCTTGGATCCTGGGGACATGGAGGAACTTGTCGGCAAGAGGAGCAACAATCTTGTCGGCGGCTGCAACATCAGTGTTCTCCGGCAGTTTCCTGAAGATCCCAGAGAGATCAAGGCTGGGATTGCAATGAGCAAGCTTGAGAAGTACCTTGTAAAAGACGTTGCGTGCAAACTTCCGGGATTCATCAGCAAACGCGGCAGACCTGTCCTCGTGATATGTCTTCAAGGCATCGATGAGGCCCTCGAAGAACTTAGTCAGTCTGACGCTGGTGGCCTCCTTGTCATTGATGGTGAAGCTCCAGCTTTTCATGTCCATAACAGCAATCTGGGAAGTGATGCGCTCAACAGCATTGACAAGCCTGCCGGTCCAGAGGGAAAGGTTATCGTGCAGTTGGTTGTAGTTGTTTTCAGCATCCTTCTTCAGGGCCTCTTTCTTCTCCAGTTTCTCCGTCAAGACTCTCTCCCTTTCCATGGCGGATTCTGTCGGAAGTTGGGCTCCGGGGACCCAAAGGTTCGAACACTGGGGTGAGCTTGTTCCTACCTCTTCGCCTCCTACCATGGCTAAGCTACGGTGAGGCTACGGTGAAAGCGCGCTAGTGAGGGGCGGACCGTGGACTCAGCGGTTTACCCAGGTTCGGGCCACCTTGCGGTGTAAAACCCTACTCCTGCTTGGTTTTGATTGTGGTGAGCAAGAATGTGTTCTCGCGTACAAGGTAGGAGATGGTCGAATCGATCGGATCCCTGCTACAATGGCAGCACTGTCCCTTTATACCCGCCTTGGTCCTCTTACCCCTCGAAAACTTAGGCGGGAAGGGTTGCCACACTTGGCGGTTTTGAAAGGGGACAGGCGCTCAGGCTATCCTGAATAAAGGCGGTCTTCGCCTGCCAAAGCATGATCCATGACGCGCCGGTGGGCTCGGTGATGACCTCTGCCCTGCGCGCCCGCCGTCTTGGTCTTCTTTCACCGATCGAGCAACCTTTGGGATTGCTTTGGGGAGTAGATAGCTGGCCTTGCTCCCTTAGCACGAAAGGGGAAACCCTCTTCATCCGCGCCTGCTGGCACGGCCTCTGTCGCCGCTCGTCACCGCGCGCGTCACCCACGTGATGGGCACGAGACCGAGCTGCCGGACCGAACAGCCTTCGTCTTGAGCGCCTTCGGGAGGAGACCTCAGGAGGCCGCCTCGCGAGAGGGACTCGCGAGGCCGTTGCTGAAGATGCCGAGCCTTGCTCGCCCGCTCCCTGAGGAGGGGACCTCAGGAGGGCAAGGCCTCATGAGGAGTCTGGTTGAGATGTTTGATGAAGATGGCCTGCTGAACCCCTGCCAGGCATTGCGCCCTGGGCCGAAGGCAGACGGGCCTCGATACCCTGGGTTCCACGGGCCCGACAGTAGCCCCCGGGCCCGCGGCACGCACGTTCCCGCCTACTAGGGGGCGAAACGGCGCGGGCCCTAAGCGCCTGCTGGCCAGGCGCGACGCGTGGCGCACGATGTGACGGGAGACGCCCCCACTTCTCCCACGACGCCTCGGTAACCGCCCGCGCTGACATAAAGTCTGCCGCGCGCCGTGAGGCCATCATTACCTTCCTTCGCACATTGCTGCTGCTTCGATTCCCGACGCCGAAGAAGGCGGAGCGACGAGAAGAGCCCCACACCGAGCATAAAGAGGGGGAGGGAAGAGTCGAAGTCCTCCACCCGTCTTCTTCTTCCTCCAATCTTCCCCGCCTCGCCTTGCCAGAGCTGCCGCAGAGATGGCGAGGGCAAGAGGGCGTGGCCGTCCTTCCGCTGCCGCATCCAAAGTTCCGCCCCGGGGGCGCGGGCGCTCCCCGGGGGCTGCCGGCGCCGGGCCCAGCGGCCGTGGAAGGGGCGCCGCCCGCGGGTGCGGAGGGCGAGGCGCATGTGGCCGAGGTGGCCGTGCTACCGCCCCATGCACGGAGCCATTCGGCGAAGGCGGTGCACGAGTTCATAGTGAACATGCACCGCAGCCCCTGCACCTGGCTCCGGCTCCCGGACTCCTTCGCGGAGGCAATGGCGGACCGTGCGCCCTTGGGCTTGTGGGTGCAGGCCAACGACTGCTGCAACGACCCCTCCTGGGTGGCGACGGAGTTCACCCCTTCGGGCTTCATGTTCTTGAAGCAGGGGTGGAAGTCGTTCGCCCTCGCCCGCGGCCTGAAGCGGGGGCACGTCCTCCAATTCAAGTATGACGGGGCCGCCACGCTCTTCGTGAAGATCTTTGGGATCTCCCGCAAGCGTCTGGAGTGCTGCGCGGAGAGCGAGGACGGTAGCTATAGTGGCTCCTCCAGCGAGGACGACAGCGGCAGCGATGCCACCCACTCCGGCGGAAGCGGAAGCGACGACAGCTCCCCCTGCGTCAAGAGCGAGGACGAGGACTCTGACTAGGCGCGCGCGGCGACGATTCCGGAACCCCTGGGGGCGGGCACCGTGCGCACGGTGACGGAGCCGCACTTGCCTGCACTACCTTCTCAGAGACGCGTGCGGCGTCCGTGCTAGAGTCTTGGGGGTGACGGCGCCCCGCTTAGGCCCTTTCTTTCTTTTTTATTCTCCTTCGCCGAATCGATGTAGCCCCACGGGGGCATGAAAACAATATCGTTTATGTTTTAACTTAATGCTTTTGTGATTTGGGGTGTATGCATTCCCTCCCGAAGTCCTCTCGTGAGGCTGTTTTTTTTTCTTTCTTCGCCTCAGCGCTCTATGCCGTCAGGACCCAGCCCCTGAGCAGGCCTCAGCCGCCGCTGGTATGTCCGATCGCGATGTTGGAACAAGGCCAGGAGGTGAGGGGGCACCGGGAGCTAGTGAGGGCTCCTGAGGCGTGATGCTCAAGGAGCCCCCCTTTGGCGTGCAAGCGGCTCACGCAGAAGCAAAAACGCTAGTGCTCAACGGGATCGTGAAGGGAGAGAACTTGAGCGACGACAAGGGCGTCTCGTGAGGTAGTTAGACTTAGCTTTTGGCGGAGAGCGGTGTTGGACGAGCCACAGCTCAAGAGAAGCTCATGCGGCTCACGAGGCGTGCTCACGAGGCATGCTCACGAGACTCGGCCTTCGAGGTATCTTCGTCTCGTGAGGTCCTTTGATTAGGCGACCGCCGTAGGTCGGCTCGCGAGAGGACGCCCGCGAGGTCCCCGTGCGGCTTGCTTCCTGAGACACTACATGTTGATGAATTTCACAATGGGGGGAGCGACACATGCTCGCTAGCTCGCCCGTGGCCGTTGCGTGAGGAGATAAGGCACCAAGGACCTTGGTGAGGTCACGTGCACGGGAGCAGGCCCGCGAGCCAGAGCTCAGTCGCTTGGATTTGCGGCGCTGCAGGGACGGACCCGAGCACAGGCGTCGTGCCTAGCCCCCGCTCACGGAATCGGTCAGGGGAGGGGTCGCGAGCGCGTGGGGCTCTCGGGACGGCATCGTACTTAACACGCAATTAAGTAGGCAACATAACTCATCAGGGTGGAATCAACAAAATCCATTACACAACCAAAAGGGAGAGGGGCGAGGCTGTCGTGTCCGGCACGGATCAGCTTGAGGTTGGTGCAGCCCGTGGGGCGCCCTCAGCCGCGTTAAACCACATCACCTTGGCGGAAGGGTTCCGGGAGCGAAGGTGCGGAAGGCGCGGTGAAACGGAATGTGGGCCGCGCGAGGTGATGCCTCGGACGCGCCCGGCAGGACTGCGCTGGGGAGTCGTCCGGCCGCCTGGTGAGGTGCGGCAAGGAAGACCGCTCCTCCAGGGCCAGGGGGCTCACGAGGCCCTGGGGGCTCGCGAGAAGCAGGGGCCTGACGAGGCCCCGGCACGAGGGGTGCCAGCCTCTGGAAGGAGGCGCCGGCGTTCCTCAGACCGAAGGGCATGCGCATGCTGCTAACGGCAGGGCCAGCGCCCAGGCCGATTCACGGCAGCAGGAAGGGGTCCTGAGGACAGAACTTGTTGAGGCTGGTGAAGTCGACGCACATGCGCTTCTTGCCGCCTTTCTTGGGGACGACGACTGGGTTAGCGAGCCATTCGGGATAGCACACCTCGCGAATGACCCCATATTCCTGGAGCTTCTGAACTTCCTTGATGATGAAATCTTGCTTCTCTGGCGCCTGGCGCCGTGCTTTTTGCTTGACGGGTTGTGCATTGGGGCACACCGCTAAGTGGTGCTCGATCACCTCCCTCGGCACACCGGACAAGTCAGATGCTTTCCAGGCGAAAACATCCGAGTTTGCCCGAAGGAAGGTGATGAGCGCGCTTTCCTATGCAGGAGGAAGGCCATCGCCGATGGTGAAGGTGGGTCCGGAGCCGCTGCCGTCAACCGACACCTTCTTCGTCTCGGCGCGGTCCTGAGAGAACAGCTGCTTCTTCTTCGCGGGCGCGGCCTCAGGAGGCTTGGCCGCATCCTCGTCAGCCGGATGCGTAGTGGCGGCAGCCTTGTAGGCGTGCTCCAGGGAGCAGATTGTGTCCTTCTCGTCGCAGGTGACGGTGATGATGCCGGCGCAGCCATGCATCTTGAGAACGTCGTAGGCGTGGTGGGTTGCCGCCATGAACTTGGTGAGAGCTGTGTAGCCCAAGATGGCATTGTAAGGCAGGCCGATGTGCGCCACATCGAAGTCGATGAGCTCGGTGTGGTAGTTCTTGCGAGTGCCAAAGGTGACGGGGAGGCGCACTTGCCCCAGAGGGATGGTGGAGCCATCGATCACTCCGGAGAAGGGCTTGGTCGACATCAGCTGGTCGTAGGGCACTTGGAGCGTCTCGAAGGTCTCGATGGAGATCACGTTGAGGCCAGCGCCTCCGTCGATGAGGGTCTTGGTGACCGCGACGTTGCTGATGGTGGGAGTGCACAGCATGGGGAGTGCGCTTGCGGAGGCCGTAGACTTGGGGTGGTCCTTGGAGTCGAAGGAGATGGCGTATTGCGACCACTTGAGGGGCCGCGTGGCCTTAGGCCTCGGGAGGGCGGCATTCACCTCGCGAGAGAGCTACTTGAAGTGGCGGTTGGACGCGGGGGCCTGACCCCCGCCTAGGATGCAGGCGACTGCGCGAGGCTCCTGGTAGCCCCCAGCGCCCTCATCAGGCTGGTTGATGTCATTCCTCTGGGGTGGCGGCGGCAGCGGCAGGAGAGCGGCATTGGCCGGAGGATTCGCCTCATGAGGCTGGTCGCGCCAGGCGGCCTCACGAGGCTGGTCGCGCCAGCCCTGGAGGAAGTTGCCGTTGCCGCTGCAGCCGTCCCAACGGTTGCCGCCGCGGCCACCCCCGTGACCGGCGCCGCGGCCATTGCGATCTTCTCGGCGGCGCTGATGCTCGTCACGGAGCAGCTTGAGCTCCTGGCAGTCTTCGGTGCTGTGGGAGCGCACGTGATAGGCGCAGAGCGGCCGGCTGTCTTTCCTGGGCTCGTCGCGGTCGCGGCCGCGCTTCTGCTCTGGCTCCGCCGCTAGCACGGCAGGGCCCTTGCGCTTGGCGTCCTTGCTCTTGGCCTTGGCGGCATCGAGCGCCACGTCGGAATCATTGTGGACGAAGAGGCGGCCTTCCTCAGCCTTGGCGCACTTGTCGGCGAGGTTGAACAGATCAAGCACTGAGTCAAGCTCGCCGTTGATGGCAAGCTTCTCGCGCATCTTGACGTCCGTGACGCCGGTGGAGAACGCGGAAATGACGGCCGCGTCGGAGGCGCGTGGGATCTTGTTGCGCACCTGGCTGAAGCGCTGGATGTACTTGCGGAGGGTCTCGTCCGGGCGCTGCCGCACGTGCCGCAGGTCATTGATGGTTGGCGACGAACTGGCTACCGAGCTCGGCCCACGATGAGATGGACGCCTTGGGGAGGTTCATGAGCCAGGAGCGTGGGCTGTCCTTGAGGGCCATGGGAAACCAGTTCGCCATGACCTTGTTGTCACCGTTCGCCGCCTCGACGCTTAGGCTTGAACTTCGTGGGCCACACCACGCGGCGCAGCTCGCGAGTGAAGGCACGGCAGCCCACACCGCTCGAGGGAACGCCGCCAGCGAGGGCAGCATGGTTTTGGCGCCCTGCCGCCGCAACCTCCTGAACGGCCTGGTCCTGGCGCCGGCGCTGCCGCTCGAGGAGCACTCGCGCAGCAGGGGGCGTGCGTCAGATGATCTGGCAGTTGGCCTCATCTCGGACCGGCGAGGACGCACCACGGGACGGCTCACATGCCCGCGCGTTGCGCTGGGGCCTGCCATGCTCGTCAGACAAAGGAGGCGGCGGGGGAGCACCGTGCACCAGATCCCTAGCGCGAGACGGCGGAGGGCGGAGTGAGTGGGAAGGCGCCGGAGCGTCCCCAGCGGCGTTGAGGAGCTCGATGATGCGACCAAGCCAAGCGTCGTAGTCGGCGTCAGCTGGACGGTAGCAGAGCAGCTCGCGCGCCATGAGCAGCGCGGCCTGCGGGTTTGGCGGCCCATGGTGGGCGAGGGAGGAGGCCATGGCGGTGTGGCCGTTCGCCTGCATGGAGGGGTGCAGCGAGGAGTCCCGCTGCTCGCGGGCAGCGGGGTCGGTGGCGGCAGGAGCCTCGGCGTCAGGGCGGTGGTGATTGCCGCGGGCCACCAGCTCCGTCTGAGCCATGCGGCCGGCCCTGCGGTCGGCGTGTGTCGGCCATGAGGCTGGTGGAACGGAGGGTGGAGCGAAAGAACAGTAGTGCACCCCTACCTGGTGCGCCAAATGTCGGAAGTCGGGCTCCGGGGACCCAAAGGTTCGAACACTGGGGTGATCTTGTTCCTACCTCTTCGCCTCCTACCACAGCTAAGCTACGGCGAGGCTACGGTGAGAGCGCGCTAGCGAGGGGCGGACCGTGGAGTCAGCGGTTTACCCAGGTTCGGGCCACCTTGCGGTGTAAAACCCTACTCCTGCTTGGTTTTGATTGTGGTGAGCAAGAAGGTGTTCTCGCGTACAAGGTAGGAGATGGTCGAATCGATCCGATCCCTGCTACAATGGCAGCACTGTCCCATTATACCCGCCATGGTCCTCTTCCCCCTCGAAAACTTAGGCGGGAAGGGTTGCCACACTTGGCGGTTTTAAAAGGGGACATGCGCTCAGGCTATCCTGACTAAAGGCGGTCTTCGCCTGCCAAAGCATGATCCATGACGCGCCGGTGAGCTCGGTGGTGACCTCCGCCCTGCGCGCCCGCCGTCTTGGTCTTCTTTCGCCGATCGAGCAACCTTTGGGGTTGCTTTGGGGAGTAGATAGCTGGCCTTGCTCCCTTAGCATGAAAGGGGAAACCTTCTTCATCCGCACCTGCTGGCACGGCCTCTGTCGCCGCTCGTCGCCGCGTGCGTCACCCACGTGATGGGCACGAGACCGCGATGCCAGACCGAACAACCTTCGTCTTGAGCGCCTTCGGGAGGAGACCTCGGGAGGCCGCCTCGCGAGAGGGCCTCGCGAGGCCGTTAGTGAAGATGCCGAGCCTTGCTCGCCCGCTCCCTGAGGAGGGGACCTCAGGAGGGCAAGGCCTCATGAGGAGTCTGGGTGAGATGCTTGATGAAGATGGCATGCTGGGCCCACGCCAGGCGTTGCGCCCTGGGCCAAAGGCAGACGGGCCTGGATACCCTGGGTTCCACGGGCCCGACAGTAGCCCCCGGGCCCGTGGCACGCACGTTCCCGCCTACTAGGGGGCAAAACGGCGTGGGCCCTAACCGCCTGCGGGCCAGGCGCGACACGTGGCGCACGATGTGACGGCGGATGCCCCCACTTCTCCCACGACGCCTCGGTAACCGCCCGCGCTGACATAAAGTCTGCCGCGCGCCGCGAAGCCATCATTGCCTTCTTTCGCACATTGCTGCTGCTTCGATTCCCGATGTCGGAGAAGGCGGAGCGACGAGAAGAGCCCCGTGCCGAACATAAAGAGGGGGAGGGAAGAGTCGAAGTCCTCCACCCGTCTTCTTCTTCCTCCAATCTTACCCGCCTCGCCTTGCTAGAGCTGCCGCAGAGATGGCGAGGGGAAGAGGGCGTGGCCGTCCTTCCGCTGTCGCATCCAAAGTTCCGCCTTACGAGGTTGGATGTCCAACCTTCACTCATGAGCTACGGCAAGTCCGCTGGCCGTCCGTCCAGGCCTTCAAGCCGGAAGTAACAGAAAAGTACGACGGCAAGCTGAACCCGGCAGAGTTTCTGGGCATCTACACGATTGCCATGTAAGCTGCCGGGGGAAGAGATGAGAAGATTATCGCCAACTATTTTTTGTTGGTGCTGAAGCCCAACGTGAGATCTTGGCTGATGAACTTGCCGGAGAACTCCATTTCTTCGTGGTCAGATCTCTGCAATGAGTTTGTTGGTACCTTTATCGGAGGTCACAAGGCCCCTGGACAGCCCAGCGATCTACAAGTGATCCCGCAAAGAGATGGAGAAAATTTGCGCAAGTACATCCAGAGATTCTGCCGCATGCACCGCAATATTCCAGATGTGCACCCCGTAGCCGTGATTGCCGCCTTCCACACGAACGTGCGCAATCGAAGGATGCGGGAAAAGATGAACGTCAAGCAGCCGAAAACCGTCAACGAGCTCTATACGTTGGCGGATAAGTGCGCGCCTGCTGAGGAAGGAAGGAGGCTTCCCGGGGAGGACGCTGGTGCCGAGGTGGACTCCGAGGACGACGATGCTGCCACCCTAAAGAAGAAGGGCCGAAAGCACAATAGGAAGCGCAAAGGCAAAACTGTGATGGCTGTCGAAGGGTCCGGCAACTCCAACACCGCCAAGAAAGCCAAACGGAAGACTCCGGCAAGGAGGCTGCTATATGTGCCGCATGTCAGGAGGCGGCGGCAAACGAGAAGGCCGGCAAATCTGATGGACCATACTTCAAGATTCACCGCACCAAGGGCCATGATCTTCAAGAGTGCCGACAAGTCTAGAACCTCGCGGAGAAGCAGAAAGCTGAATATGAAAAACGCGACAAGGAAAAGGGCCAGGATGGTGCTAGCGGATCTGTCAAGAAAGGCCGTGGTGGCCGAGGAGGACGCCGCGGCAAGGCCAAGCAGCAAAAAGAGAAGCCTGCTAGAGGCCATGAAAAGAAAGAGGAAGATGATGGAAGTGAAGAGGAAGAGGACGACGGAGAGTCCAGTGAACAGGAATTCCAGAAGGCAACTGAGGCCATGTGCATTGACGGGGGTGCATCTTTGCATTCCTCTCACCGTCAACTCAAGCAGTGGGCGCGTGAGGTCAACGCAGCAGAGCCGCCAATAGGCGCCCAAAAACCACTCAAATGGTCACACACACCTATCATTTTTGATGTCGAGGACCACCCTGATCGCACAACTGCGGTCGGGTGTTTGCCGTTGTTGGCTTCACCAACAATACGCAACCTCCACGTAACAAAAATGTTAGTTGACGGTGGGGCTGGTCTGAATCTGATTTCACTAGAGGTTATCAAGAAGCTGCAAATTCCCAACGAGGAACTCGAGAAAACAGGCACTTTTCAAGGAGTGAACCCGGGAAGGAACCAGCCCAAAGACAAGATCACATTGCCGGTCACGTTTGGCGGGAAGTTGAACTACAGAACAGAGAAGATTGTGATTGATGTTGTCAAGATCCCCTTGCCGTATAATGGAATTCTTCCCCGCCCAGCTTTGGCTAAGTTTATGTCAGCGTCCCACTATGCCTACAACACGCTGAAGATGCCAGGGCCGATGGGTGTCATTTCCATCAATTCCGACAAGAACGATGCAGTCATATGCGTCGACAAACTCTACAGAGATGCGGTTGCAGCAGAGGCCGCCAAGGCGCCAGCTCCCGCCAAGGAGAAGAAAAGCAAGAAGTCCGGCAAGACCTCTGACATGAATTCCGGGAAGCACACCTCTTCGGAGTGCTGCGGACCTGTTGAAGACTTGCCGGAGTGCTCTACCGGCAAGAAATCCAAGGCCACTCCACCAGCAACAAAGAAGGTGTCGGCGAAGGAGGATGGCACTGGCAGTACCTTCACCATCAGTGCCTCTCTTGATAGCAAATAGGAAAGCACGCTCGTTGCCTTCCTACGGGCGAATGTCGATGTGTTTGCATGGCAACCATCTAACATCCCCGGTGTTCCCAGGGAGGTAATTGAGCACCACCTTGCTGTGTGTCCTCACGCTCGGCCCGTCAAGCAGAAGGTCAGGAAGTAAGCTTTGGAGTGGCAACAGTTCATTGCCGAGGAAATTAAAAAACTTGAAGCAGCAGGCTTAGTTAGAGGTGTACTACATCCAACTTGGTTGGCAAATCCAGTTGTAGTGCGTAAAGCTAATGGAAAGTGGAGACTTTGTATTGACTACACTGATATTAACAAAGCATGTCCAAAGGATCCTTTCCCTTTGCCAAGCATTGATCAAATTGTAGACTCTACTGCCGGCTGTGATTTACTCTCATTCCTTGATGCATATTCTGGGTACCATCAGATATTCATAGCCAAGGAGGATGAGGAGAAAACTGCAATCATTACTCCATGTGGCAAGTATTGCTTTGTGCGTATGCCTTTCGGATTAAAGAGTGCTGGTTCAACATTTGCAAGAGCAGTCCAGATTGGTTTCGAGCCCTAGCTGCACAGAAATGTGGAAGCATATATAGATGATATAGTGGTCAAAACCAAGGACAAATCAACCCTCATTCAAGATTTAGAAGAAACATTTGCAAATTTGCGCAAGATCAAATTGAAGCTCAACCCTAAGAAGTGTGTGTTTGGTGTTCCATCCGGCAAACTTCTCGGGTTCTTTGTATCTCAGCGTGGAATTGATGCAAATCCCGACAAGATCAATGCAATTGAACAGATTCAAGCACCAAAGAGCGTCAAGGACGTGCGGCGTCTTGCCGGCTGTGTTGCTGCCTTAAGTAGGTTCATTTCGAAGTCTGTTGAGCGTGCCCTGCCATTTTTCAATATTTTGAAAAAGGCAGGTCCAATGAAATGGACTCCAGAAGCGGAGGCCATGCTGCAGGATTTGAAAGGATACCTCTCTTCTGCGCCAACTCTAGTTGCGCCCAAACAACAAGAGCCGTTGCTGCTATATCTGGCGGCAACAAATCAAGTGGTCAGTGCTGCATTAGTGGCGCAGAGGGAAGTCGATGACGAGGAAGCAGCAGCGGCAAGCCCGTCCAACGACAAACCGGAATCTTATCCGGCAAGGTTTGGTGCCGACAAATCAGAAGCAGCGCAAGCAAATGAAGCTGATTAGCAAGTGGTGCCGAAGAAGAAGGTGGTGCAGCGACCAGTATATTTTGTTAGCTCCCTTCTGCAGGGGGCTAGATCAAGATACTCTGGAGTGCAGAAGTTGCTTTTCGGTCTTCTTATGGCCTCGAGAAAGCTGCGTCACTACTTCCAAGCACATGAGATTACCATCGTCACTCGCTTTCCGTTGCAGCGTATTCTGAGGAATCCAGATGCAACTGGCAGGGTAGTGGAGTGGGCATTGGAACCGTCAAGCTTTGCACTCAAGTTTGAAAGTACATCAACTATTCAGAGCAGAGCCTTAGCGGAGTTCATTGTAGAATGGACGTCAATGCAAGACGAGGAAATCCAAGAAACAGTTCTCCCCGGCAAAGAGACAGCTAAAGAATGGATCATGTACTTTGACGGTGCCTTCTCGCTGCAAGGCGCCGGTGCCGGAGTGCTGCTTGTCGCACCCACCAGAGAGCACCTCAAGTATGTAATCCAAATGCACTTTCACAGGGAGAAAACAACAAACAACACTGTTGAGCATGAGGGACTCCTTGCCGGTCTTAGGATCGCAGTGGACCTTGGGATCAGAAAGTTGATCATCCGTGGTGACTCACAGCTTGTTGTGAAGCAGGTCAATAAAGATTACCAGAGCCCGTTGATGGAAGCGTATGTGGAAGAAGTGAGGAAATTGGAAGAGCACTTTGACGGATTGCAAACAGAGCACATTCCTCATGCGGGAAACATCATTGCTGATCATCTGTCAAAGTGTGCCGCTCAAAAGCTACCTGTGGAACCGGGAACTTTTGTGCTCCATTTGAATCAACCATCAGTCACTCCATCAACGCAGGCCAGTAAAAGAAGAAAGTTGAACACCGGCAAGTATTTTCCGGCAGAGCTCCCAGAAGCCACCGGAAAGGAAGTTGCCGGGGACAACGACACGACTGTCGGTGAGCAGCGGCTTCACGCAGAGCCTCGGGTTCTTGCCGCTGAGGCAAGCGCTCCCACAGTCGAAGAGATGCCTTTAGTCCTTGTCGTCGAGCCGCAGGCTCCAGCATGGGCACAGCAGATAGTTCATTTCCTTCAAACAGGAGAACTTCCCGATGATAAAGAAGAAGCTGATAAATGCATGTGATGTTGTGATTACGCTTTGATTTGTATGAAATGACTGATGAATCGTCAAGGTTCCCAAACCACTCTTTTCTCTTCTTTGTTTTTCTCAAAGGACAGAAGGATCCCTCGCGTGCAAGTTTCCCGAGGGGAGTGATGGGGTTACCATTTGAATGGAGTTCAAGTGTTCATTTTGTACGGCAAGAAGGACAGTGCAATTTCCCTTGAACGATTTAGTCTTTGTATGAAAAACCTGCACGCGAAGCAACCTTGTCGTGATCAGTTGTGCTCTTATTTTGTTTCGAGTCCGCTCAACAATTTAGGTAGCTACATTGGGAACGTCGAAGGAAAACTTGCCGGTAGCGGCACTTCCAGCAGGCTGCTAAGGACCCGTTCCTCAAGCGCTTGCGGCAAGTGTGTGCACCGGCAAGGCTTCTGGCAAACGTAGGGTATAAAAACATGCAAAGACAAAATAATACAGGGGAAACGGCATTCATTCATCCATCGACACAAGTTATATTACATCACAAAAGCAGTGCAGATGTAACATATGATCAAATGTATCTTTTACATGACAGCACAACAGTGGATATAACGACAAGCTTAATCCCGGCGATCGCCTGGGATCCTGGGGACATGGAGGACCTTGTCGGCAAGAGGAGTAGCAATCTTGTCGGCGGCTGCAACATCAGTGTTCTCCGGTAGTTTCCTGAAATCCCAGAGAGATCAAGGCTGGGATTGCAATGAGCAAGCTTGAGCAGTACCTTGTAAAGGACGTTGCGTGCAAACTTCCGGGATTCATCAGCAAACACGGCAGACCTGTCCTCGTGATATGTCTTCAAGGCATCGATGAGGCCCTCGAAGAACTTAGTCAGTCTGACGTTGGTGGCCTCTTTGTCATTGACGGTAAAGCTCTGGCTTTTCATGTCCATAGCGGCAATCTGGAAGTGATGCACTAAACAGCATTGACAAGCCTGCCGGTCCAGAGGGAAAGGTTATCGTGTAGTTGGTTGTAGTTGTTTTCAGCATCCTTTTTCAGGGCCTCTTCCTTCTCCAGTTTCTCCGTCAAGACTCTCTCCCTTTCCTTGGCGGATTCTGTCGGAAGTCGGGCTCCGAGGACCCAAAGGTTCGAACACTGGGGTGAGCTTGTTCCGACCTCTTCGCCTCCTACCATGGCTAAGCTACGGCGAGGCTACGGCGAGAGCGCGCTAGCGAGGGGTGGACCGTGGACTCGGCGGTTTACCCAGGTTCGGGCCACCTTGCGGTGTAAAACCCTACTCCTGCTTGGTTTTGATTGTGGTGAGCAAGAAGGTGTTCTCGCGTACAAGGTAGGAGATGGTCGAATCGATCGGATCCCTGCTACAATGGCAGCACTGTCCCTTTATACCCGCCTTGGTCCTCTTCCCCCTCGAAAACTTAGGCGGGAAGGGTTGCCACACTTGGCGGTTTTGAAAGGGGATAGGCGCTCAGGCTATCCTGACTAAAGGCGGTCTTCGCCTGCCAAAGCATGATCCATGATGCGCCGATGGGCTCGGTGATGACCTCCGCCCTGCGCGCCCGCTGTCTTGGTCTTCTTTCGCCGACCGAGCAACCTTTGGGGTTGCTTTGGGGAGTAGATAGCTGGCCTTGCTCCCTTAGCACGAAAGGGGAAACCCTCTTCATCCGCGCCTGCTGGCACGACCTCTGTCGCCGCTCGTCGCCGCGCGCGTCACCCACGTGATGGGCACGAGACCGCGCTGCCGGACCGAACAGCCTTCGTCTTGAGCACCTTCGGGAGGAGACATCGGGAGGCCACCTCAGGAGGCCGCCTCGCGAGAGGGCCTCGCGAGGCCGTTGGTGAAGATGTCGAGCCTTGCTCGCCCGCTCCCTGAGGAGGGGACCTCAGGAGGGCAAGGACTCATGAGGAGTCTGGGTGAGATGCTTGATGAAGATGTCCTGCTGGGCCCACACCAAGCGTTGCGCCCTGGGCCAAAGGCAGACGGGCCTGGATACCCTGGGTTCCGCGGGCCCGACAGATTCCAAGTCTGTTACCAAGGTGGCCAATTGGGATCTCAGATCTTCAATTGTCTTGGTGGCAGCATCAACAGCTTGATTCTTAGACGATAGCTGCATTTGCAAATCCCCTAGAGTGCGGGCTGCCTTCAGCACTTCGTTCTTAAGAGTCTCGACTTCTTTGCCGCTACCAGCAAGGTCTTCCTTTAATTTGGCCATTTGGGATTCCAATTCTGTCTTGGCGGTGGCAGCAGCAGCAACTTTATCGTAAGCCTCCTTGAGCTTGGCGGCATTCTCCAAGGCTTGGGTTTTGATGGATTTCTTGTGTTCATCTTCCATCTCTTGAGTCCGTTGCTTAAGGAGTGCTTCAATTTCTTCATCCTTGCCGCGGAGCTTGGCGGCAAGGGCCTCTTCGCGGGCGGCAAGTTCCTTCTCTCTGGCGTCGAGCTGCGCTGCGCGCTCTGTCAGCTTGCCGTCCAAAGTTGCTGCTTCTTTCTTCGAGGCGGCAAGCTTTTCTTCCTGATCTCTGAGGACGCGAGACTGCTGGTTGTACCATGTACACAGCTTGTTCGCTTTCTCCTTTAACTTATGATCAACCAGATCCATAGCTTTGTGCTCTTCCTGGACACTGTTCCACCTCCGGCTGTACCTTTCTTGGACACCTTTGAATCCGACGGCCATAATTTCCATGAAGGCAAGATCTTCAGCATTGTCAGTAGCATCAGTGGCCTCGTCGTTTCTTTGGGTCAGAGGGAGCAGGATCCGAGCTATTTCCTCATCAAAATTCGGCCCTGCAGTGCCGGATGAACTAGGGATTCAGATCCATGCTGAGAAGTGATTAGCGCCAAGCTACTTGATGGGATCTGCAAAGTTGACGCCGCTGGTTGGTTCTTGGGGTTCGGCATGTCAGTATTGACGAGCACCTTCTCCACATCCATTTTGGTAGGATTAGACATGTTGCTGGAGGACTTCTCAGGTTCTTTAGGATTTTTTCTGATCTCTTCGACAACTTGCACAAGATTCTCTTCAGCAGCGATCTTGGCGGCTTTGTCAGCGGCATCCTTTGCAATTTCAGCTACTTCCACGAGGATTTCACCTTCTTCGGGAGAGGTTGGAGCTATGGATTGAAGCAGAAGCAAGGGCAAAATGAGATGTGTTAAGGCAAGAGGATTACCCGTTGTCGTTTGTTGGGAAAGGGCATCTCCTTTCCCAGCAACTTGTGTTGCCGCCGCACGGTCATCGGCTACTTCGCTTGTTGGAGTAGCCTTCGTGAGGACAGGCTCATCGGTGGAGGCCCTTGCCGGAGAAGCAGTCTCCGGAGCGATGGTTGACGGGGAAGCAATAGTAGGATTCGCCTGTTGGTGTTCCACCTCTTGGCGGACCTCTCCCATCTCCTTGTCAGGCTCGGAAGAAGGAATTTCAGCGCTCGCACCAGTTGACGGGGTCTGCACCACATTCTCGTGCTGAGGGCTGGACTGGGGGCTGGAAGTGATGGTTTCCACAGTTGTGGCCCCTGCCCAGCACTTGTCGCAGGATCATGCTCCGATGCAGACTTCGCTTGTTTTGTACAGTGCGCGAGCGGCTCTGGATCCCTGCCAAGATAGAAAAAATCAAGTCAAGATGGCGATCGAATGCAATCAAGGCTTGGTGAAGATAAAACAATTTCACTTACTCTTCTTCTTCAGATTTGCTGAGGACGGAGAGGTCGTATCTTGCCGACGGAGGCGATTCTCTGGCTCTCTTAAGTGCCGGAGGAGATGAGCTTGCCGGCTGAGAAGATCCGACACCCCCAACAATCTCTTGCTGGGAAGATGAAGGCTGAGTTTGCAGACGTTTGCTTGGTTGCCGGCGCACCTCTTCTTGGTGCCCAGTCTTAGTGGTCGTCTTCTTCACCGTAGGGCCTGCCCTTGGTGAAGAAGCACGAACTGGCTCTGAACTGGCTGCCCTTCGAAGACGGCGTATCCTCTTCAGGGCTCGAGGACCTCCTCCCTGTTCCTCTTCGAGCTCGCCGGCAACCTCGGTCCTGGCAACCTCGGTCACGACAGCCTCAGCTCCGGCAACCTCGTCCTCGGCAGGCTCTTCTTGGTGTTCCTCGGCAACTTCTTCGTTAGGATGTTCTTCGTTATCATCCTCAGTTGCCGCGGCACCAGAATCGCTAGCCGCGTTGACTCTCGCAGCTTCTGTGGCTATGCTAGCGATATACGCCAGTTCTTCCTCCTTGGTGGCCTGGACGAGATCTCTCTCTTTCCGGGTGGCTTTTTCTGTTAAATTGGAGGCCCAGTCCATTTCGTTCACCAGGCTGGGCATCGGCCAATCTGCATTGACTTCATGAGCGTTACAATCCGGCATTATCGCCTAGATGGAATCCTTGGTGGAATTGATGTGCAGCAGGACGATCTGGCCCGGCAAGTGAAATGTACCAGTCTTTCTGAACAACTGCTCGCAAAGTGTGGCATGCTCCAGAGTCGTCATATTGTTACCGGTCCCAGGATACAGCCGCATGACATCAGCAGCACTCTGGTAATCCCAAGCAAATCTCTCTCTCTTCTGTAGCGACGCAATGCGTCGCCGGAGGAAATCAGCGCCAACCATTTCTATAGTCAGCTTGGCGGCCTTGAGGCGAGCGATCCTGTTCAGCGCCGGGCGATGCTTCTCGTCAGTGGCGCCAAGATCACTCCAATTCTTGCCGCATTGGACCCTCACTGTCCGCGGCAACCAAAACTGGGGGGAAATCTTTATCTTGGATCCAACACCATTCTGCCCTCCATTCCTCCCATTTGAGATGGAGTTGCCCGGCAAGATACTGACCCTTGGTTTTTGCCCTGGGGATCCATGTCACGCTGCCGGAGAGCGACTTGTCTTCAATTCGAGGAACGAAGAAGTGGCGGAACAGATCGACGTTGGGGGAAACTCCGACAAAGTTCTCGCACAGATGGGCAAAGACCGCCATGCAAGTCATCGCATTTGGAGTAAAATCCAGCAGTCTGAACCCAAAGCTGAACATCATCGCGCTGAAAAAGTCTGAAAACGGAGGAACCAGACCGCAGTAAAAGTAGGCGCAGAAGAACGGATATGAATCCGATGGAATCTTATCGCCATCAGGAAGAATTATTGGGGCCTTGTGGTCTTTTGTGTCTCTTCCCCACATGTAGGCGTACCTTTCAATCAGAGTACTGCCATCCATGGCCGATGGCGAGAAAATCACATTCTCTCTCTGCCGTCTCTCTAGTTCCTCCAACTCCCGCTTCTTCTTCTTTGCCTTGGGGTCGAGAGGATTGGCGGGCTTCTTCCCCTCTGCATCGACTTTATTGGGCGCCATCAGGGTCAGGGAGGAAGAAGGAGGTCAGGTTGAGATCCGAATCGGTGGCGGCGGCAGCGGAAGCAGATCTGGCGAGAGGAACAAGATGAAGCAGGGGAAAACGGGGATGAATGACCAGCGTCCCCTCGCAGTTGCCTTTTTATGGGGAAGGCGCGAGGGGGCTCGCTCTTCACTGTTTACCCCAGCAGCGCTTTTACAGGCGCACTACCACGGAATAACCGCAACAATCCACGTTCCCATGACCCGCATTTAATGCGCGGATTGGACGTGCGTCAGGAAAATCATCATGATTAAAATTTTGGCATTAGTTTCCCGCCGCGTGTTGTGTATTGTTTGGGCCTAGCCCAACGATGCTTCAGACGCGCGTATGGCCCAGGCCCGGGGGCTCCTGTCGGTGTATAAAGTATGGGTATTTTATACCCTGACTTATGCATAGACAGTGGCAACTTTCCTGCTGGCCTAGGCTTGCCGAAAATTGCCAAATATCAAGATTCAAGGCCTAGTTGCAGAAGCTACTAGAGAGAAGATAAAGACGAAGCATCAAGTTATACACCAAAGATAAGCTTTGTCGGCAAGGCCGAGCCGGCAAGGTGAAGGCCCGGCAAGGTCCGTGTCGGCAAACTCTCGCTAGCTGTTAGCGCTCCACCTCATCAAGCAGCTAGTCACTAATCGATGAGGTGTCGAGCCCGCAGGCACTTAGGTGAGATTTGTCGGGCACGTGTTAGCGTGCTGGAAGGAGATTTGCCTTTAATGACACCCGTCTAGGAGGCGTGACAAGATAATAGAAGGTAGCTGGGCAAGCGGTGCAGAATCCTTGCTGGGGCTACTCCTCCACATGACACCTAACGGAGCATTTATTGCTTTTGTCCTAAACTTGCAGAGTTAGGTATGATAGCATTGTTTTCTATCTAATCAACCTGTAATGACTATTTTGCCACTGTGGTGACCCCTTGAGCTAAAAAAGGAGGACCAGGGTAACATTTACAGGGATCGATCCTTTGCACAACTTGCATGCGTAGCAACTCCTTCCGCACCTTGCCGGGGAAGCGCTCCTTGTACTTGTATTCATACTCACTCAATATATCAAAGCAGGAGTAGGGTTTTACACCTCACGGTGGCCCGAACCTGGGTAAATCCTTGCGTTTCTGCTGGTTCTGCTCTTTGTGCTCGTCGATCTCCCTAGTCAAACCGCAAAGGGGCTAGATGGCCCTATAGATGGTCGTACGCACGACAAGAGTCTCAAACAATTACTGGCAATAACAATTGGTTAAACTTGTCATGACTAATAACAGTGAATTGGCTTCATTTTACCAGGGGCATTAGATTAAGAACAACTAAATAGTTGCTATAAGGGCATGGGACAGTGGGTGCACCAGCACCATGTACCTCAACCGGGGCATAAAGTATTGATGCAGAGTTTGTTGCCCCGAGAGAAACAAACATCCAAGCAACATATCTGGGTTGGTCCCATTTTTGTTCTCTTTAGCCACCTATTCCTATGTGTGGATAGCAAATCTAGTCCTGGTCATACTCTATTGCCTTGTCACACCCAGCCCCCACTTTCTTTCCTTTTTCAACCAAGATATTGGTTGCTTATCCAGTGTATACAAAGTTTCCCCTATATTTCCCTTTTCGACCAAGACAGCGGTTGGATAGCCAGTCTGTACTACTTTCACCCCCTTTCTTTCCTGTTTGAACCAAGTCCTATATACATACTACATATTTTCCCCCCTTTCTTTCTTGTTTGAACCAAGTACAAGATTCGACTGCATGAAGTAGATTTACCTTTAATAATAGAAAAAAGTTAGGTCACATTGGACCAGTCGATCGAGCCTAGCTACGAGGGGGGCTGAGAGGTAGAAAATGATGCACATGCAGTGACGTGGGGAGCTGGGCAGTAGAGCAAGGCCAGTTTCGAAGGAAGATATACCTGAAGGTCGTCGGGGTGTGGCTAGGTGGGGGCGGGAGGCTGGATCCGCCCACACTATGGCAATGACGAAGGGATCAGAGGACCTCCCGCGTCGGTGCTCGGTCAGAGATGACAGTGCGGCCGGTAGTGGGACTCCTCCCTCACCGTCGATGACGGCCTAAACGCTGCACCTCCTCCCCTTCCCCGACGGAGGGGATGCGTCCGGATCTGTGACCAGTGGCGAGCAGAGAGAGAGAGAGAGAGAGAGAGAGAGAGTAACCACCGCTATCTTGCTTTGATCTGGAGAGGATGAGAGTGTGTGAAGAGAGCAACCCTAGGAAGCAAGCACGGAGACTCCTGCCTATATATACATGTAGTGAGTAGTTTTCTTTTTTCACTCCATAAAAACAATCGTTTAAGATTGTGTACGTGCCCGGTCGCACTTTGTAACGTTCGCATGTGGTACTCGACCCTCCATTAAGTGCACAAACACCCCCTCATAAAATTTGTGAACAAGCCCACGGCTCAAATTATCGGAAACATGAGCTACACCAACATGCAATATTATTTATATTTTCTATGTACAGTTTGATCACATATATAAGTAGCAAACTTTTAATGCATGTCACCAAAAATTTTATTGTTGGATTCCTATTTTTATGGAGTATTGATTTTGCTACATACAATTTATATTTTATTAGTTTAAATTATGGTCAAAATATAGCACAAAATATGAGGGGACTACTACTCAGCGGTACTAACAGTAGACATGCTTGACCGCTTCGTAGCCCCTCGGTTGTCGAAACTGTTTCTATGACAAGCCGCTCTATTCCATTGTTTCACGGGCATGCGGGCCATCAAGCATCCGAGCCTGAGTGCCATCCACCAAATCACAGCGAGGTGCTACAGGCTAGACTCACTAGTCACCCCGGTGTGGCAGTCATGACCCGTCATATCACAAAACCCATACCTTTACCAGCAGTAGAAAAGTGGCCTGGTAAGTTGGATGGATGAAGCAACCATCATTTCACCGGAACGCTCTCTCAATACCTTTCTCCCCTATCTTGAAGAAAACCACACTCCAGGCTACTCGCTTCTGCCATTTTTCTTCTCTACCGACGAAGGAAAGGTGAGCGAATCAGTGATGCTGCTCTATTTTCTTTCCAAGATTCTTCTTTTTGTGAAGCACCGACCAATCCTCACTGCCTATTCTTTTTCTGTTGTCATTGTGATTGTGGTTTCCTTTCGATTTCTTTTTGTTTATTAGTTTATTGATGGATCCTGGAGCACTGGGCAAAGAGTTGCCGATGGACAGCCCACTCGACACAGAGATCTCCAGGAAGCGAGCACCGGCCAACGAGTTGGCGATGTTGGTGGGCAAACCCATGGAGACGAACAGCTCCAAGAAACAAGCACTGGCCAAAGAGTTGACAACGTTGGCAGACGAACTCCAGAACACAGAGAGCTCTAGCAACAGCAAGGGTCCCACTATGCCTACCCCAAAAAGCCTAATGGCCACCTATGAGAGGCTCAAGGTCGGGTTTGAAGAGATAGTTGTCGTCGAGGAGTAGTGTTCCCCTGGCAAGACGATGCCCCCCTTCAAGAAGATGGACTCCGGAGGGATGGGATCCCCCGGTAAGCTGCCCAAGGTTAAAAAAATATTGGCTTACCATAATTGTGGTCTTTGATTATTTGCAATGTGCGTGCTAATATCTTAGGGTTGTGCGGCTGTCGGTGGACGTCCTTGATGATTCCCATGCCACTGTCCGTCATGTGGACATTTCCCCAGAGATCAATAACACATCAAGATCATGGCAAATCAAGAACACGAGAGAGAGAGAGATCAAACACATTGCTACTGGTACATACCCTCAGCCCCGAGGGTGAACTACTTCCTCCTCATCATGGAGACCGCCGGGATGATGAAGATGGCCTCTGATGATGATTTCCCCTTCCGGCAGAGTGCCGAAACAGGGCTCCGGATGAGATCGCTTCGGTACAGAGGCTTGCAGCGGCGGCGTGGAAGTTCTAGGTTTATTTTCGGGGTTTTCTATATTTATATGATTTTTTCAGCGTTGGATTCACGCCTGGGGGGCCACGAGGGAGCGACAAGCTCGGCAGGCGTGCCATGGGGGGAGGGCGCGCCCCCTGGCTTGTCGCTTCCTCGTGAGGCTTCTGGTCCCTCCTCGAAGCTTCGGGGGTCTCTTTTGGTCCATAAAAAATCACCGTAAATTTTCAGCCCAATCCGAGGAATTTTATTTCTGCCCAAAAAACAACACCACGGTAGTTCTGCTGAAAACAATGTCAGTCCGGGTTAGTTCTAATCAACTCATACCAAAACCATATAAAATTGTTATAAACATGGCATGAATACTTCATAAATTATATATACGTTGGAGTCGTATCAAGTAACAGCTGTCGTCGGACAGCGGTGGCGGAGCATGTGGTGGGTGGTGTGCGCACACCCAACAGGGCCGCCACGCGCACTACACGCGGCCGGGGACTGCACCGCCGTGGTGCAGCCTCCCAGCTGGATCTGTCCTCTAGCGGAGTGGCTGAGCGACGACGATGAACCGGTGCCATTCGCAATTGGCGGAAAAGGAGATGAGATAAGCTACGGGGAGGGAGTGGAGAATGCGATGCGGAGTTGCCGGCCGTGAGGATTTATATAGCAGGCCGGTAAGCATTGCCATTTTGGGGGATTTCGCCGAGCCAGGTGGGAAGCTTGCCCGGTTGCTGCTACTTGTGAACTGCGTTGGGATTTCCCTGAAGAGGAGAGGGTGATGCAGTACAGTAGAGATAAGTATTTCCCTCAGTTAAGAACCAAGGTTATCAATCCAGTAGGAGAACCACACAGAACCTCGTTAGCAGCACCTACACACACAAAAGCAAATACTTGCACCCAACGCGAACAAGAGGGTTGTCAATCCCCTTGGCGGTTACTTGCAAGGATCAATTCTGATAGTGATAGATAGATAAATAAATTGCAAAACAAAATAAAGGAAATAAAATTACAGCAAGGTATTTTTGGATTTTATATATGATGGATAAATGACCCAGAGGCCATAGTTTTCACTAGAGGCTTCTCTCTCGAGCACATAGCATACGGTGGGTAAACAAATTACTGTTGGGCAATTGATAGAAAAGCGCATAGTTATGACGGATTCATGGCAATGATCATGTATATAGGCATCACGTCTGAGACAAGTAGACCGACTCCTGCCTACATCAACTACTATTACTCCACCCATCGACCGCTATCCAGCATGCATCTAGGGTATTAAGTTAATGAAAACAGAGTAACGCCTTAAGCAAGATGACATGATGTAGACAAAGTAAACTCAATCAATATGAATGAACCCCATCATTTATCCTTAATGGCAACAATACAAATACGTGTCTTGTGCCCTACTTGGTCACTATGATCGAGCACTGCAAGATTGAACCCATTACAAAGCACCTCTCCCATTGCAAGATAAATCAATCTAGTTGGCCAAACCAAACGGATAGATCAGAGAGAAATACAAAGCTATAACAATCATGCATAAATAAGTTCAGAAAAGACTCAAATATTTCTCCTGAATAATCTGATCATAAACCCACAATTCATCGCATCCCAACAAACACACCGCAAAAGAAGATTACATCGAATAGAACTCCAAGGAGGTCGAGGAGAACATGGTATTGAAGATCAAAGAGAGATAAGAAGCCATCTAGCTGCTAGCTATGGACCCGTAGTTCTATGGTAAACTACTCACACATCATCGAAAGGGCAGCAAGGTTGATGAAGAAGCCCTCCGTGATCGATTCCCCCTCCGGCAGAGTACCAAAATGGCCTCCAGATGGGATCGCGGAAGAACAGAAGCTTGTGGCGGCGGAAAAGTTATTCGAGGTGGCTCTCTGGTATATGGGGACTTAGGTCAAGAGGTGCCACAAGGGGCCCACAAGCCTGGGGACACGCATACTCCCCTGGGCACGCCTCCCGAGCTTGTCACTCCCTCGTGGCTCTTCTGGTCTTCTCCCGAACCTTCTAGGGTCTCTCTTGGTCCAGAAAAAATTAATCCAAAGTTTTTTCTCTGTTTGATACTGATTTTCTGAAAGCCAAAAACAAGCAAAAAACAGCAACTTGCACTGTTCACTAGGTTAATAGGTTTGTCGCAAAGAATGATATATAATTGCATATAAAACATCCAAGATTGATACTATAATAGCAAGAAACAATCAAAAATTATAGATACGTTGGAGACGTATCAGTTGCGCGTGGGAACCTGTGCGGTTGCATGGGGACGGGCTCACCGACGATTCATTGGCGCCTCTACGAGTCGACGCGTGGCCAAACGAAACGCCTGGGGGGTGCTCAAGCTTGCACTCGAATCCTTCGGTGGCAACGCGGTGACAAGACGTGCGAGAGGAGGATGAAATACTGACTCGTACACATATGGTTAATATAAAAAAAAGTTTGCGATTTAATTAGCAAACGGTCGTTCTCTATGCAGCGTCGCGAACGATTGTACGCCCACGGTTTGATGTGAAACGCGATGTCATTTCCCAGGATGCCGCCGGCTCGCAACCGTCGGCTAGATTCTAGACGGCCATTCCCTGCATGTTCAACTGCTCTATGTGTGTGGTTGCTCGTGGTTGAGGCGGCCGCGGCGCGTTCTGCTCATGTCCCTCCATGCCGCGCGCGCTCTGCTCGTGTCCCTCCGTGCGCTGCCAGCGGTTGGGGCCGGCGCACGATAACGTACATTCGGGTGTGTATCTACGATGCAGTTATGCACTGCAAAAACAACCATGTGGACATGCCGAGATTCCAGGCCGCCTGGCCCCCATTTATTCCCGCGGCCATTTACCTTAATCTCTTCAACCTTTCAATCGCACCCCACAACACAATAAGCACACCCACGACGACACATACAGAGAGAATATCTAGCGGCTCCAATGGCGCTCCCAGCGGCTGACGATGGGGACGAGCGGTAGTTCACCTTGCGTCTCGTAGTGGACACCCACGTGAGGGAGACGGACCTCTCGGTGGTGTACACCAACGACCCGGTCTGGGTGGAGAGCTCCATCAACACTATGGAGCAATTGCTTACTCAGGAGAACTACCAAGTGGTCGGCTTCGACCTCGAGTACACCAGTGGTCATGTTGGGTATTATTAGAAGGTTGCCATCGCCCAGTTGTGCATGTGCCATCACGTCCTCGTCTACCACTACTGCTTGGCCACAAGGCCTTGTGAGCATTTTGCCAGGTTTGAACAGCCCCGACCACAGGTTCACTACAGTCGACACCATCAACGATCTAAATGTGCTCAAGACTTTGGGCTTGGCCTGCCAGAATCTTGTCGATATCCAAGGCCAGTACGGGGTCTGGGGCAGCACGAAGGAGATGGACTCCGGGGTTGACCTCATCATGGCCATCATCGACCCCTACTACAGTAACATGAAGGACGAATGCAACAAGAACAAGCCTGCCTAGCACACAGCCTGGGTGTAGAGACTGGATGAAGAACATGTCAAGTACGTGGCCAAGGATACGTACACAAGCTACGAGATGTACATGTGGATTGTTGACATGAGGAAGTGCCTTCGTCCTGCCCCAGGAGAGGGATCGAGCCACAAGCAGAGCAGTGGCGGCAAGCATCACAAGTAGATGATTTGATGATCGTTTCTCCTAGTTTAGTTTGCATGTAATTGTTTATTGAGGTGTGTGAAAATGTTATGTGTAGTCACTTATGCAATTGGATGTTTAATTTGGTTATGCAATCATGTTCTTATAAGTATATATGTTGTTGTTCTGTAGACAGAGCATAGATGTTGTGCAGACAGAGCAAATCACATCGCATACGATTAAACTAGGGAACATGTCGGTGATGATTTCATGGATCACAGAAAATTGTTTACCAGCAAGCGTTTGCTAACAGCACACACAGTTTATTGGCAGGAATTGTCTGTGTTATTATCGGCATCCCACACAATTCTAATGACTGGCCTGTTTGCCAGGTATGACACACATCTTGTTACGCCGAATCGTTTGTGTAATTTTGGTTCATCACAAATAGTTCATCTGAGAGACTTATATGTCGTTCATCACACACACCTTGATCTTGCAATCATTTGTGTTGTTTTGGCTCATTGTAAAAATTTCATCCGAGTGACCTGTATGCCATCTATCGCACACATCTTGACCTGGGTAACCGTTTGTGTTTTTTTGCTCATCGCAAACAGTTCGTACGGATCAACTGTATGCCATGTTTCGCACACGCAACTCTTATCTGAATCGTGCTTGATGGATCAGCCATCGCACACGGTTCATTTTATTGGTGACGATTTTATTACCATACCGTTTGTGATTCATGCATTGCACATAGTTTGGTCGAATGTTGTCCTATACATGTGTCGTCTTAGGACCTTCCTGCAGTAGTGAAGAGCTCGTTGTAAGTGGTTACACCGACGCTAGCTTCATGACTGGTCTAGATGACTATAAATCTCAATCGGGCTATGTTTTCACTCTTAATGGAGGTGCGGTGGTTCAGAAAAGTTTCAAGAAGAACACAGTTGCGGATTCTATAGCGGAACAGAATATATTGCGGCTTCAGAAGCTTCGAAGGAGGAAGTCTGGATCAAGTTTCTTGAAGAGATTGGTGTGGTTCCAAGTGCGTTGAATCCAATGGAGCTCTATTGTGATAATAGTGGCGCCATTGCTCAAGCTAAATAACCAAGGTCCCACATGAAGGCCAAACATATCGAACGCAAGTATCATATCATTCGACAACATATGTCGAAAAGGGCTTTGTGAAAGTACTCAAGATTCACACAGATTTGAATGTGTCAGACCCGATGACGAAGCCTCTACCACGAGCAAAACATGAGCAACACCGAATAGACATTGGAGTTAGAGAAGCTATGTAACTAGATTATTGACTCCGGTGCAAGTGGGAGTCTGTTGGAAATATGCCCTAGAGGAAATAATATATTTTTTATTTATTTCCATGTTTATAATTAAGAGTTTATATTCTATGCTATACCTGCTATGATTCCGGAATATGTGATTCAGAGGAAAACTCATAAGCACGTGTGGAATTATGAACGGTAAAACATGATTCCTAGTCTTGCCTCTAGGACTAACTCAAGTGTTGTATGTTGATCATGTTTTCCGGATCTTGGGACTTTGCTAAGTGTATGGATAATCCCAAATCAACATTGAGAGTATGATGTTAGAAGAACGATCATATTGAATTGACCCAACTTGTTTGTTATACTTTGAAATGTTATCATCACAAGTCTATTGATATAACACGGAGAGTTAACTTATGTTTTAGTTCCTTAGACCATGAGAGTATCGTGGTCACTTCATTCCAGACAATGGACTTTGGGGTTGCTCAAACGTCATCTGTAACATGGTGTTGATACCGACAACTTTCAGGTTCATCGGAAAGTGTGACAAGGGGCTAGATTGCTCAAGAGTGGAATTTGCTCCTCCGACGATGGAGAGATATTCTTAGGGCCCTCTCGGTGTGACGGCATCCATCATCGTCTGGCCACACACAGGTGACTAGGTCACAGGGATGCCGGAACATATCAATGAGAAAGAAGAACAACATCGGTAATGAGGAGACCGGTATAATGAGCATGAGAATGACTGTGACACCTGATACGTCTCCAACCTATCTGTATTTTTTGATTGTTCCATGCTATTATAGTATCAATCTTGGATGTTTAACATGCAAATATTTGCCATTATATATCATTTTTTGGGACTAACCTATTAACCCAGTGCCCAGTGCCAGTTATTGTTTTCTACTTGTTTTTGCCTTTTCAGAAAATCATTATCAAAAACTGTCCAAACAAGAAAAAAACTTTGGATAAATTTTTTCTGGACCAGAAGAGACCCACGAAGCTTTGGGAGAAGACCAGAAGAGCCACGAGGAGGCGACAAGCCTGGAGGGCGCGCCTAGGGGGGTAGGGCGCGCCCCCAGGCTTGTGGGCCCCTCGTTGCCCCTCCTGACCTAATTCCAGTGCTATAAATTCTAAAATATCCCCAATATACCAGAAAGACAGAAGAGGAAACTTTTCCGCCGCCGCAAGTCTCTGTTCTTCCGCGATACCATCTGGAGGCCATTATCGGTACTCTGTCGGAGGGGGAATCGATCACGGATGGCTTCTTCATCAACCTTGCTTCCCTTCCGATGATGTGTGAGTAGTTTACCACAGGCCTACGGGTCCATAGCTAGTAGATTGATGGCTTCTTCTCTCTCTTTGATCTTCAATATCATGTTCTCCTCGATGTTCTTGGAGTTCTATCCGATGTAATTTTCTTTTGCGGTGTGTTTGTTGGGATCCAATGAATTTTGGGTTTATGATCAGATTATTCAGGAGAAATATTTGAGTCTTTTCTGAACTTATTTATGAATGATTATTATAGCTTTGTATTTCTCTCTGATCTATCGATTTGGTTTGGCCTACAAGATTGATTTGTCTTGCAATGGGAGAGGTGCTTTGTGATGGGTTCAATCTTGCGGTGCTCAATCCCAGTGACAGAAGGGGACATGACACGTATTTGTATTGTTGCCATTAAGGATAAAAAGATGGGGTTTAATCATATTGCTTGACTTCACATTGTCTACATCATGTTATCTTGCTTAAGGCGTTACTCTGTTTCATACTTAATACCCCGGATGCATGCTGGATAGCGGTTGATGGGTGGAGTAATAGTAGTAGATGCAGGCAGGAGTCGGTCTACTTGTCTCGGACGTGATGCCTATATACATGATCATTGCCATGAATCCTTCATAATTATTTGCTTTTCTATCAATTGACCAACAGTAATTTTTCTACCCACCGTATGCTTTGTGTTCGAGATAGAAGCCTCTAGTGAAAACTATGGCCCCCAGGTCTATCTTATAGTATATAAAAAACCTAAAAATACCTTGCTGCAATTTATTTACTTTTATTTTTAATAGTATTTTAGTTTATCTCTTTATCTCTATAAGATTTAATCCTTGCAAATAACCGCTAAGACGTTTGACAACCCTCTTATTTGCGTTGGTGCAAGTGTTTGCTCTTGTGTGTGCAGGTGCGATTAACGGAATTTTGCTTGGTTCTCCTACTGGATTGATAACCTTGGTTCTTAACTGAGGGAAATACTTATCTCTACTATACTGCATCATCCTCTCCTCTTCGGGGAAATACCAACGCAGTCTACAACTAGCAACACCCCAAATTTTGGCCCCTTCTTTTGCTTTTGGATTTCTTTGGATCTTGATTCGATTTTCTTTTGGATTGGCTCTATGGTCTTGAAACCTGGGTAGATCATTTCTGTTTCCTCTCCCAAGTGGTTCATCACTCTCAAATCCTTCCCAAGACCATGTCATTTCCATCCTAGCCCAACCCCAAATTCTTTTTCTTTGAAATATTCCTTTGTTCTATTAAAGGAATAATCCTGTTTGCCCTAGGTTGTGAAGCAACCTATATTTCTGTCTTTCCAAAAATTCCCACAAAATTCTCATAAATACTTTTACTCATATGGACCTTGGATATGTAAAAATATTCAAGATTCCATACTCATGGTGAGCACACCATCCAATCTTTGTTTCTGGTCAAAAATTCAGCTTGTGAAGCAACTATATTTTATATGGCTTCATAAATTCTGATATCTTAGTAGAACATGATCCCACCCATATAACTTCCCTCCATGATCCCACCCATATTTCTCTCAAAAATTCCCTCAAGTTTCTGTCCAGTGGGAAGCATTGTGAAGGAAGTACCATTTATATTTATCCAAATGGTGTGAAATTTTTACAGTGCCTCCCTATGTCCAAATCATCATCCTACACCAAATTTCAGCTCAATCCAACACTCCATGTGAGAACAGCTTCCAGTTCCATTTTCTGGCCAGTTTGGCACTTTGCAAAGGAAGTGCCAGCTAGCCTTCTCTATTTGAGCTGAGATTTTGCCACAGAGATCACCCTAGTGGATGATCACCCTCACCCAATATCAGGCCAAATGGACTTGTGAATTGCTCTCACCACTAATCAAACACCTCGCTGTTGATTAGGGTTTGAGCCTCGTTCAGTCACATCTTGGGCCACTGTTGTTGTCTCCTTGTACCTAGCAGCTACCTGGGGAGTGTCCAACCTGCCAGACATATTTGGGCCGCCCAGAACGCGTGGCAACGCCACGGTCACGCTGTGACCACGCGGATGCATGTCGTTTGATGCGCTCTGGACATCGAGGCCCTAGGTCACCGTCCAAACCATGCGCTCGCGGCACCGCAGCATGTCCGCAGCACCACCCACCCTCTCCTCCAAGTTCTATTGACCACCAATACAAATCTACTCACACTTAACGTTCACTTTACCTAGAACAAGAATAAAACTACTTTGTAGGTGTAAGGATAAGTTTGCAAGAATAAAAATAGGAGTATTTTGTGAGATAATAAAAGTTAGTTGTTTAGTAGAAAGCTTTTTGTAGAACGATGAGAAAGATTGTCCATATGCAATTGAATATAACACGATAGATACTTATCATATGCAATGAGGGAGAGGCATACGCTAACATACTTTCCGTACTTGGATCATATGCACTTATGATTGGAACTCTAGAAAGCATCCGCAAGTACTAAAGATCATTAAGGTAAAACCCAACCATAACATTAAGTAACAAGTCCCCTTTACTCCCATACGCAACAACCCCCTTACTCAGGTGTAAGCTTCTGTCACTCTAGCCACCCACTATAAGCGAACGTATTGCAAAACCCTATAGCGGGAATCCCTCACACTTGCGCGACACGGAAGGCACCACGGGATAGCACCATATTAACATACAACTCATATCAATCACACAATACCACAATTAACCCGTAGGACAAAAAGAATCTACTCACACATCATAGGATTGCCACACATCATTGGAAAATAATATATAGCGTTAAGCACCATGTTCAAGTAGAGAATTACAGCGGGAATAGAGAGGCTACACCGCTGCATAGAGGGAGAGAGAGTTGGTGATGACGGCGGTGAATTTGTTGGTGTAGATCGCCATCACGATGGTTCCTCCAACTACAAAAAAACACTTCGGTGATGATACGTCTTTGTCACAGTAGGTCACGTTTTCTGTCATGCATGTACATCCGTGAGGATTTTATGACAGAATCAAGATAGTCATACCTGTGCTGTCATAGAAGTGTTCCATGAGAATATTGAAATTATCATCACAGAAGTGTCCACTTCCATGACGATAAATGACGCGTCATGGAAGTGTTTTCGTCAAGGGTGACCAATATGTGGCATCCACCATAACGGGTCGCCGTTAAGCTATCGGGTGCGGGTTTGGATTCGATAACCCGTTGTCAGCCAGGACCAATTGCGATTTTCTACATGTAAAATTCTCATTCGCCAACGGAACCACGTGTCAGCTCGGCGTTGGGACAGATGTCATCCATTCCATGGACGAGAGACGCCTATGATACGTCCACACGTGGCACGGCCCAATAGTGGCCCATTCAGGTTAAACGGGGCGGCCCAACCAAAGGCCCACAAGATTTTGTCAGATACTAGTGGACCGGCCCGTTAACAGCCTGCCATGTTTCGGGCCAAATTACGGCCCATATCAGATATGGCCCGTTAACAGTGCACTGTGTTTTGGGCCCATCTAAGGCCCGGTTTGTATTACGGCCTGTTAAAGGCCCGTTTAATAGTTTGATCCAGTTTGGCCCGATGATAGTTTCGGTCTGTTACCGGCCCTTCACGCAATTGGGCCGTTTTCAGCCCGGTTTAACTTTTGGCCATTTAACGGCCCGTGCGACATTTGGGCCCATTTCTGGTACAAGTGACTTTCGGCCTTTTAACGGCCCGTGCCGCATTTCGGCCCATTTATGGTACAATTTACTTTTGGCCTCTTAACGGCCCGTGCAACATTTGGGCCCATTTCTGGTACAAGTGACTTTCGGCCTCTTAACGGTCCGTGGTCTTCGTGGATAAATTTAAGCCCACTCTGACTATTGGCCTGTTAAGGGCCCGTGAAATAATTGGGCCTAATTAGGGTCCGCTTTGGAACCGGCCTGCTTACAGCCCATCATGTTATTGGGCCAACCACGGCCCGAGATAAATTTTGGCCTGTGAACGGCCCATCATATAATTGGGCCAATCAGGGGCCGAGGTATATTTAGGCCTGCTGTCGGCCTGGGAATAATTCGGCACAATTCAGGCCCGATCTAATTTTCAGCCTATTAAAAGCCCACGGTATTTTCTGGCCCAACTAAGGCACGCGGTTTACTCGGCATGTTAAAGGCCCGAAACTACTTGGGCCCGGTTTACGTTCAGGCCTGCTAACGGCCCGAGGTGATTATGGGCCCACGTTTTGACCCATATATAGAGTTGCGGGCCGGCCCGTTTGCATGGTCTAATTTTTTTATATATAGCACTGATGGACCAATAACGTTTTGGCCCATTGATCTCTGTCGAATCTTACGGCCTAGCGACGATAGCATGTACAGTAAATAAATTCTTCTAAAAAAAGTAAATAAATTACAGCATAGTGACTACGAATAAACCTAGATTATACAATAAAGAAATAACGGGATATTACATCAACTGGGCATCAAAGTTCGCCACCAGTGATAATAAAGTGCAACCAGACAGCAGATTACATACCAGTGCAAATAAACGCGCCGACAAAATATGCTGAACCAACAACTCTTCAACAGAGTTAATAAAGGTTAGGCCTGCACGGCAGCTGCAGCGCCAGCAGCTGAGCAAGCTGATGAGACGGCGCTTGTTTGACGCTTATATCCTCCAACTCTAGTTGCATAGCATCAATAGACGTCCTGTACTTCTGGTTAATCTTCGATAGAGATTGGAGTTCGAGTATGAGTTGAGCTGAAGCATGTCTTTCTGCTTAAATTTGAGACTGAAGAAGTTGAACAGATTCAGACGGCGACTTCATCGAGCTTGTGTCACTGCTATTATCGAGTAACTTCGACACTACATCAAGACAAGACTTTGGGGTTGTATCGCTATCCCCAAGATGTGTTGCCTTCTTCCCTGCAATATATGTTAGAGGGACAAGCAATGGGTTCGTCTCACTATCATTGTGGCAGTTCTTCCTGGCGTCAGTGATATCACCCTGAAAGAGAAACAAACAGAGAGATAACAGGTTTTGCACGTATAAGCATCAGTGATGTCAATTCATCCCATTTCTTACTGGCAAATAAAGAGACACGATTTAAAATAGCATTAACATAATAAGACATGGCAGGAAATGGCATTGTGCAGGAGTGGCCAGCTTAACCACACCACTGGATTACAGATCAAGAACACAAGCATACATGCAGTGCTAAAGAACGTATAAGTATCAATGGTGAGTGTACTGTCAATTTATCCCATTTTAGATTGGTAAATAAAGAGACGATTTAAATAACATTAACATAATATGGCATTGTTCATAGTTAAGACATGGCAGGATATGACTTTGTGCTGGAGTTGGTAGTTTCAGCACGCCACAGGATTACAGATCAAGAACACAAGCATACATGTAGTGCTAAAGAAGATCACTTGCTATGCTTAGTTTAATTTACATGGTATGAATAAGGAACTAGGTTGTGTAACTAAAAACTGAAATTGAGAAGGACAAACTTATGTTTATGAACTTCTTCATAATAAACTTTAAACATGCAATTTGATGCAAAAGACAGAAATAAATAGCAGTTCCAGAAATAGCTATCCAAATATACACAACAAAGTTTGAAGGCTCGAGAAGGACAAACTTACATTAGTAGTGAAGACCAGCTCTATAAAGCCCTTTTCCATGTTGATGGGGGGGCGCAATTCAAGAAGTTTACCAAAGAGTCTTCTTCATAAGCATAGCCTTTATTCTACATTTTGTTAAGAGTAAATATAGATGTGATAATATAGGAACAAATGGAGATTATTTATGCTAAGATGCAGAGTGATGCTACATAATGAACTAGCTATAAATGTAAGTACAGTATACAGGCAAAAGGTACTGACAAGAGCAATGCAGAGCTAAACTTCTTCAGTAGCATTGGTTTTATTCAACATTTTAGTAAGAGTAAATATAGATTTGATGTGTACAAAATTGAGGGCAAGGAAAATAAGCTGCAAAGTGATGGTACATGAACAACTAGCTGACAATATAAGTACAGTGATAAAGGACAACAGATACTTACAAGAACAATGCAGAGCTAAACTTCTTCATAAGCATTGGGTTTATTCTACATTAATGTAAGCACTAATATAGATCTGATAATTTGGAGCAAACAGTGGATAAGCAAGCTATCATGCACACTGATGTCACATAATCAACCAGGTATGAATGTAAGTACAGGGATACAGGACAACATGTACTAACAACAGCAAAGCAGCGAGCAGCATAGTTGCGATATCCTAGGTTTTGTGGCACTGATTCTATCGCAAATATAAGTGGGGTGCTATCTGATTTCTCCGGTACCACACCCTTTTTCAAGGATTTTCCTTTTACTCCTTCAGGTTCTGCAGTCACCCTCTTCCTTTTGGATGTCTGATACACAAGAACAACATTTGAATGGAAAAACATGGTATGATGACAAATGGAATAGGTATTGATAATGGATGGGCATGGCATCTTCACATATATGATGAGTAAACTAAGTAGATGGTGGTGCAACGAAGTAGAAGAAATGCAAGACACCTTATGCAAGATACGTGCAAGCAAGAAAACCTTGCGAAATGAGAACCCAGGCACCTTGTTGACTGAACAGGATAGGCCATCTTCCTTTGACTCCTTGAGCTCAGAATAGTCATTAGGATCATATTCTGGACACGAATCTGTAGGTGGGGAGCGTGTGGGTTTCATTGCATCCAGAATGGAACTCAATCCCTTGATGCCAAGTTTGTTAGCCATTGCAATGTTCCACAATATTCTTCTGATGTGCGCATTCTCATATTCATTGTGATTATGTTCACTATCTGAGAAGCATAAAACATAAATAGTAGTGAGATTATTTGTGTAATGCAAAGGATGTACTAATATAATAGGGGCTCCCTGTAAACCCTTGTGTGCTATCACTAGATTCTGATGAGAGAGCCCATGTGTTCTATAATTTGGTGCATACATTAATATAATCTGGCACAACTACACAAAAAAATAGGCTCCCTATTGGGAGCTCCAGAGTTAAGGATAGTTGGTAGGTGATAGGTTTCAAAATATACAGTATAGAAAGTTTATTGCCAAACCATGATAACGAGAGTGCACAGAGAAATTGTATTCCCTCATGTCTCTATATGTGGCGCACATGCATTTCAAAACTCACGTACTAACATTAGCTGACCAATTAAATGTAAGCTTTGGAAATATGAGTGGCATGTAATTTAGCTTGAAGGATGGAGTGCTTCTAGTATGACACAAAGGCACTAGGCAGATCGCAGTGTAGATAAAAGGGGGACACCATAAGCATCATAAATAAATCGGGAAAGTGGAACTGGCTGGAAAATATGCGGTTATATTGCCGCTACTAATCGAAACCCTATCGATCACCTACAGGCCAGCTCTATTCACTTGAAGGTGCACTACTGTTACTATCAGTCTAGTCTCTCAAAGGCCACACGGCTCCCAGCATTTCCTGGATATTATGGCAGACCAACTCGAAGTGCTGAAAGCATCTAGCAGAAGTGGCCCAATAGACCTGTCGACTGCAGATGTCACTGATCCCCTTCCTGATAAGGAACATACTGTACTTATTAAAGAAGAACAGAAGAGGAACATGTTAAATAATAGAAGAGGAAGCATATTATGGAGATTCCGCTTCTTTCTATACAATGTTGGTTGCCCACCCATGATGAATCAGAGCGCCCAAAGAAATGCTATTCCCTGGTGTCTCTCTACATGTGGCCACATGCATTTGGAAACTCAAGTGGGAGCATTAGCTGACCAATTAAATGTGTGTCTGTTAACTAATATCAGTATCAAATCACATTCGTATTTGAACAACTAAGCTTTGGAATTATGATTGTTGTGTTGTTTAGCTTCAAGGGTGGACTGCTGCTAGTACGACACAAAGCACCTACGTAGATCATAGTGTATATATAATGGGAAAACCCTAAGCATCACGAGTAAAATCAGGAAAGTGGAACTTGCTGGAAAATATGGGCTAGTATTGCCGGTAAGGCTAGAAAGGATTCAGATACCAGCTCTCTTCAACTGGAGGCGCAATACTGTTACTATCAGTCTAACTCTCAAAGGCGACACAGCTCCCAACATTTCCTGGATATTATGGCAGACCAACACGAAGAGTTGAAAGCATCCATCACAAGCGACCGAATACCTGTATACTGCAAATGTCCCTGCTCCTCTTCACTACGAGGAACATACTGTACTACTATACTTATTAAAGAAGAACAGAAGAGGAACATGTTAAAGAAGAGCAAGCAGATTTTGGATAATAAAATGTTCGTTGCCCACCCATGATGAACCAGAGCGCATAAAGAATGCAACTCCCTACTGTATCTCTATATGTGGCGCACATGCTTATCGAACAAAAGAAGGAACATTAGCTGACCAATTAAACGGTCTCTATTTCAGTAATATCAGCATCATATCAGATTCGTATTTGAACAACTAAGTTTGGAATTATGAGTGGCATGTTGTTTAGCTTGATGGGTCGAGGAGCAGTGCTAGCACGTCACGAAGCACCTAGGATGATGGTACTGAATATAAAGGGAATGGCTACATGCAAGTCGCCTGACTTTCATCATCTGGGTCAGTCGACCATTTCAGGCGGTTGGATGAAGATCCTACGTCTCCTAACCCTTCTTCTTCCTCACCTCTTCTTCTTCCCCAACATGCCGCCCCACCCTCCCCTGAACCGCCCCCACCACCGCGCCCACCCGAAACCCTAAGATAGATAATGGGGTAGCCCCCCGGCGAGTCCCTTCCTTATCCTTCCTTCCCTATGGCAAACACCGGCGAACTCTCAAAAATCGACTGACCCCAATTTGAAATTCAGTCGGCTGTCATTTAGCTAATGTGGAATATAAAAGGGGAAAACCATAAGCATTGCGAGTATAGTGTTGAGCGTGCCATGGTGGATCTGAAGGTGCAAATCGTACAAAGGCTACTTCGCAACCAATGTTTGCTTTCAACTAACAAGTAAGATTCTAAGAGATGGACAAGAAATCATAGTAAAGCAGTGGCGATCTATTTTCTTGCTGAGATAAATAACTTGAGCAGATACGAAAGAGTACCACCTCTGGTGCGGCACCATGTAAGCATCTGCTGAGACGTTGAGGGTGCTGCAGTAGCGATGGTTGTCGGCGGCATGGAAGTAGATCTGGGAGGGAAGACGGTGGCGGCGGGGGATATGTCCCGGCGCGGTGGACGAGACGGTCATAGGAGCGACCTCAGCAAGGTGGACGATGGCGAGGATTAAGCGAGAGGACGTGATGCAAGGATCCTGGTCCGGAGCCGTGGATGAGAGACGTCGATCTCTTGTAATGGACGATGGCGTTGGGGTATCAGCTCCAGCATGGTGGAGGAGGACGGCGGTGGATGGGGTGGCGGACGGAGGAGGCTGGGGTGGAGAGGGTGTTTTGGCGCTCACGGAGTACGCATGGGGATATGGAGGCAGAGAGGTAGGGGGAACCGTGTCTTTGGGACGCGCTTGTCTCAGATGCGGGGAAAGTTACAAACTTAGCCCCGGTTTAAAATTTCAGACATCAAAGCGATATTGGTCGGTTGGGGGTAGGACGGTAATCTCGCATACCCCGAATATTGGGCAAGAGCGATTTCGGCCGAGGATAGTTTGTTTTGGTGCCCACTATTGGCACCCACCGTGTATGAATCAGGGTGAGAGCCGATTTCGGTCGAGGAGAGACTGTGTTTTGGCGCCCACCGTGTATAAATCGGGGTGAGAGGCGGTTATGTCACGTTTGAGTGAAATTACAAACCTACCCCTATCGAGACCTATAGAGATCGAGCCTGCAGGTTTTGCGTGTCTGGGCATAGGCAGTAATTTCCATCACCCAAAATTTGGTTTAGGGTGGTTGCGGCCGATGAGGGACTGGGTGTTTCGCCGCTTCGCTCAAATTTTAGGAGAATAAGCTTGCACGTTTACCGTGCCATCTCAATTCGAATCCATATTGTATTCTTTTTTTCGGGTAGGATCCAGTTTGTATTCGAATACAAATCTATATACATCATTTTTTATATATACTTTCAAAAGCACAACACCCTTTATATATATAAATGGTTTACAAATGCCATAATCTCAAATTCATAAGGTTGAATTCAAATATTTGAAACCACTTTATGTTCAACTCAAGTGCTTGGATCACTAATATCAAGAAATTAAAGAAATTAAATAACATACATGTGCCCAAATTCAAATGAATATGCATGTTTGATAGATCAATTTTGGTTCGAGTATGAATTACATGTATCATCATCTCTAAATCAAATATTTGAATCCCTTTTATGTTGACATCTTTTACACACGCAACTAAATATTTGAATCTCCTTTCATGCCCATCTCTCTCTAGGTCTCTCTCGCGTGCTCCTTCATATAGCAGTATAGCTATCACACTCTTTTCTCTATCTCACCCGCACACTCAGTACATGTTTCTCTTTTTTCACAAACACAGTCTCTCGCCGTCTCTCTCGACACGTGTCACACTCGCTCTATCTCTGTAGACCACTCGGCTTTCATTATCTCTTACGTCTCTATCGTGCTCTGGTATCTCTCCGGCTACCTAGCGTTATTTTTCCCTGCCACACAAACTCTCTCACTCGGCTTTCATTTTGTCTCTCTCTCTCTAGGGATCTATCACGCACCTCATCTCTTTCTAGATATGACTTCTACCACTAAAAATTATCTCTCTCTCACACACACCGTTTGTCGGCGTCTCCTTTCCCTCTTCACCTCCGTTCCAAAACTGAAACTATTCCTTTGTTTACTGGTCAGACAATCTCGCTCTCTCTCTCTCTCTAACTCTCTCTCTCTCTCTCACACACACACACACACCTCTTTGCTTTCGCCCGCCCCTTCCCGACCCCTGTCTCCCTCACACACACACACAACTCTCCCTTTCGCACCCCGACTCCTGTCTCTCCCACACACACTTATCGACCAGCCTCTAGCTAGGTTTATCCATCTATTACAGACTCTCGCTTCCCCTCTCTCGTATATGTCTCTCTCGCGCTCCTTGTATCTATGTAGATATCTCGCCCCTTCTTGAAACACACCCTCTCTGTGTAGTGTCTCCCACTCTCCCTATTTGTTTGTAGCAAGAACTCTCTTTCTCCGCAGCACACATACACACGCACTCGACATTCTTTCTCATGCGCTGTCTCTAGGTCTCTCTCGCACAATGTTTGTAGGCCCCTTCATTCCATGCACCCCGTCTCTCTCGGCCTCCCTTGCACACAATGTATCTCACTTCCTAATCATTCATGTGTACTCCATGTAACTTCTCCCATCCTTTCTCCGTCGCACACAAACACACTCAATGGATCACCGAGCCTTCTTCCCTACATCTCTCACACCCGCATACTCTGATGTCTCTCTCTGATCCTCGATCTTTTGTCTCCCTCAATTTCTCTCGATCGTGCACACACACTAGCTACCGTCTCTCTTTATGTTGATACCTCTCACACACACACTCTTCGTGTCTTTTCACACATGCAGTACTCCCTCCTCTCTCTCTCTGATCCTCGATCTTTTGTCTACCTCTATTTCTCTCGATCGTGCACACACACTAGCTAACGTCTCTGTTTATGTCGATACCTCTAGCACACACACTCTTCGTGTCTTTTCACACATGCAGTACTCCCTCCTCTCTCTCTCTCTCCCTCTCTCTTTCAGACACACGATCTATCTCGAGGTCAATCTCTCGTATGCACGCTTTCCCCCTCTCTCTCTCTCTCTCTCTAGGTTACTCTCTTTCTCTATGCCGGTTCTCACGCACACGCACCATTTGTTTGTAGGACGATCCCTTGTATGAAAAAATCTGGTGCTCCAAGGCCTCCCAAGCTCCCACGATACGATAGTTCTCCGGCAGATCGTGGAAAAAAACCTGTGGACCCGAGCAAAATTTTGAGACTCTTTGAGGGGTTTTCTGCAAATTTTTACAACCTCTACCTGTGTCCGTTTGATCGACGATCCAACGGTCCCCACAGGAACGCGGGAGTATTATAATTATTTTTTGTACATCACACAAAAGTGGAGTACATATACGAAGAGAAGAGGCGCACGCACTCGGTCTCTCGCTGTCTCGCACATATGAGAGTTACATAATGCATAGTAAACAAATAAACCCGTAGGTGCACGATTTCTGCATGCGCAGGTACCAGGTACGTGGAGGAGCGCACTTTTGTATGAAGAGTCAGCTCACGTGATAATTTGATCCGCTGGTGTTGACGGTCCGGGACTACACGTGAACGACCTGGAGGCGGTGGCTTGCTACTGGTCGAGTTGCCACGTTTATAAAATACATTTTTTGAGCAAGACACGAGTTCCGTTTTTCAATGGCGCGTTATACAATTTTTTTTAAGAATCGCCTTATAAAATTTATTAAAACGATTGGTATGGAGCGAAAAATGAAAATCATCACTATACAGGTACGCTGGAGTTTCAGCGCTTGCTGCTAGTCAGGGTTGCTCCCTTCACACTCTCACCCTCTCGTGATATAAACAAGACGGGCAGCAGCCATTGTCTCTCTCCTCAACAGTGGTGAAAGATCCGACCGGATCCTGTCCGCCGTTGAAGGGCGGCGATGAAGTGTTGATGCGGTCGCCGTCGGTGAGGTAGGAGACACACTACCGGCGCGTCCCGATATGCGGACCATGCCGTCCTCTGTCACCCGGTGCCAGAGCGGACGCGACCTCTCACTAGCGCAAGCATTGAACCGGCGCGCCGGCCGAGTGAGCAGCACCCGCTGCACGCTAGGCTGAACACGCCTCCTCGCCGCATTATATCTTTGCTTAGTTGGAGGAGAGAGAACAGGAGAGAGAAGGAAAGCGGGTTGTGGAATAAGAGCCAACTATAGCATGAGACCCAAGACACTGTGAGAATGTATGGTGGGCCAGCTATTAACAAATTACTACATATTTAAATCTTACTATTGTACAAGCCAGCTATTAGGTTGACTCTAAATGACATGGCAACTTCTTATAACCAATTGTTGGCTATATTATTAACCATGCTCTCAACCGGCTTCAGACTGCCCCGCCTACCTCCATTGAACCCTCGCGTGTGCCGAGAAACCAACTCTGCCCATACGTTAGTCCGCGAGCCTACCGGCATTCAACACAACGCCGCTTGGCTCCTAGCGTCCGTCCGCTAGTTAAACGAGGCCAGACGCCTGGCAAGAACCGCACCACACCTCCGATCCCATCTCCTCCTTGCACCATTTTCTCCACACTCTCCATAGCATCCGGCGACCATGAAGACGAGTTCTTCGCCATAAAAGCCGGTTGGGTGCCAAGCCGAGTCTGCCGGATACGAGCCAGGCAACTCGCTGATCCACCTCCCTCCCGCCCCAGGCCGTCAATACCATGGGCGAGGTTACAAGCGGGCAAGCGGAGTTGCAAGCCGCCGCTCCAAGCTGGCCCCTGGTGTAGCAACTCGCCGCTCCAAGCCAGCTCACAGAGGAGTGGCCAGTTGCTCCACGCATGCACGCGGGGGAGTACGGCGTCTAGTGCACCGTGGCCTGCTGCGCCATCCGCTGCAAACATTGGCGGAACCGCTGCTTGCCGGCAGAGGCGGCCAGCACCTCCGCGGCCAGCACCTCCATGGCCACCGCCGACACCGAGGAAAAGTAGACCATGGGAGCCACCACTGCTTGGGTCCCACGAAGGCCACCGCCACCGCGTCACCGGCATACACACCCGGTGTGTTGCCCGGTTTAGCGCACAACACCGTTGACCCCCGCCTCAGCTTCACGGAAGCGGAGGAGCCACTCTTCCCCTGGGTCATCCCCTTCGGCTGAAGCGCACCCGGACACCGGGAAGTTATGGTGGAGGCGGAAGGCACGGAGGGCCGCCGCGGCCGGCATTAGATTATACCTGCCTCCGGAAGCTATTCGCGTTTGGTTAAAAAATGTCCGAAATGTAATTAATTCCGTACGGTCTAGTTTTGTTGTGCTCGCACTGATATGTTTGTTGCTCTCGGCAATGAGCTCTGCCTCGACAATTTATTGCATCTGTGGAGGTACTTTACATGGTGTTGGCGCGCCCAACATCGTCATGCCCTTATATTGCCATTGTTTAAATGTTGTCAATCCAATGTCACTTGAAAAATGATGCAATGTCACACAGGTAGTAATATGTTGCGGTCAATCTAGTGCCATCGATAAATCCAATGGCACTTGTAAAATGACGCAATGCCATCGATAACCCTTTTACATATTTTTGCAAACACGGATGTCAATCTTAGGCATGTTTGTGCAAATAGAAGCAGATACCTCAATTTTAGTGGAACCACAAAATTATATGGGAGTCCCTCCGCCATTGGTAGAAAATGCATTTTTTTCATCAGTGCTCTCAGAAGGAATTTGTGTTTTGGCTGTGAACTAAATGTTGTTTTGGAGAAGCATTGATGTTGGTAGTAAGAACTATAGATTTTTCTTTATTTCTAATTCTCCTCACTTTTTTTTAGCTTTGAAGTGAATCATTGAGATGCATAAAATATTTCAACTATGGCTATTAATTGGTTGTGGACATTATCTATGAATGTGAAGATATCTGTGAACATGAGTTTGATGTGAAAGTTAAACTTGGAATGTTGGGCTTGCATGTGAACTATACCACGTCCCATGGTTTGTCTGTTATTGTTCTGGAAATAGAGTAAGTTATTACATGACCCGGAAAAAATATATTCTGTGCCACTTCTCGGCATCAGACTTACATACATCTTAGTCGATGCACGAACATTACAATATGCATGCTGACTGGATCAACATTTTAACCTAGCTATTATGAATGAAAATTCGGATTGACATCAGTTTTAGATAGCATGAGATGCTTAGCCTGCTCTGCCTCTGCTAGCTTCTTTCTGGCTTCTTCCATCTCTTGTTTGGCCTGGGTGAAGAGAGCATCTGATTGCTCTTTTTGCATCTTCAGGAACTAAGCTACATTCTCAAGGGCTGTTGCACACTTTCTTTCAGCCTTTACTAGAGCCACGAGGACACGAACACTTGACGACTTCACCTGGCTAGTGTGTAATCCAGCATCATTTAGGAATTGGCACCTTGTGTCTAATCTGGCATCATTAGGGAACTGGCACCTTGTGTGTAATCCAGCATCATTTGGGAACTGGCACATAGGACTAGCCTCAAAACCTAATCTTGAGGTTGACCATACTTCCCTCGTCGCGTGCTCCTACATCCTGACATGAAGAAGTTACTTCTTTTTTAGATCAATAGTGAGAGCTCCACATATCCATTCAGTAGAAGCCCCATAAACAGGACTAGTAGAAGTGAGTTCAGAAGGAGAAATATAAAAACAGACTCGTAGGGTGAGAACACCCACTTCCTACATCAAGCTAAGGGCCTCTTTGATTCGCAGGATTTTGAAAATGTAGGAATAGGAAAAGTATAGGATTGGAGTGGCATGCCAACTTGAATACTATAGGATTAGCAAGGAGTGTTTGATGCCACATGAAAAACAAAGGAATTGTAAAAGAGGTTGGAGTGCATGTTAGATTTCCTATAAAATGTAGTACAAAAGATTCCATAGGAAAAATTCCTATGGAATCCAATCCTATGAATCAAAGGGCCAACATAGGAAAAATTCCTAAGGGTTTCAATCCTCCAGAAATCCTATAGAATTCCTTTGAATCAAAGGATCCCTAAAAAGGAAAGCATTAGGACGATTAAGAGTGTGCTTATTACATATCAAGCAGAGCTACTTTCCAGAAACTACAATATATACATCAAAGAACACATGGCTAAGCCAAATAGGAAAACCAGCAGAGGGGTGCACTAAGCCAAGGGTAGCTGCAGCAAAACAACCGGCAACTAGATGATCTCCAGGGCCTCTCTAGCCGCGTTTGACTGACTAGTTTTTCATCCTACGGCATGGTGGGTCCAGTGAGTAAATTGAGATCCTACAAATGATAGAGAGCCCAATCAAGTGTAGAGGCAATTGTTTGTCCCACCTATTACTGTTTAATAATTTGCCACACCGCTATATTGCATGGCAAGAACCCTAGCCAAGCACACAACATTGTTTGGCGCTGTTTTTGGCTCGGGGCTTGCCCAGGGCCTAGCGTGGTCCTGTATAAAATACTGCTGGCAGACACATACCATGTCAAAGTAATTGAAAGGCTGTTACTTACCAAAGCTCGTTTTACAGGTTCGGTGCAGCTCGTCTTTATCTTGCGACATTCCTTAAAGATGTCCCCAACATCCCGTATTTGATCTTCATTTCCCCTCTGCAAGTTGGCATTAGTAGTTTTGTAAAATCCCAACATGGCAAGAAAAATACAGTAATACTCACACATCTTGTAGGCAACATTGTAGCACTCATCTGCAATGTTGGCACGAGTAATTTTTAATATCGTACTTTGTGGTTATTCAACTTTGCTACAAATACATTGTGGTCTCATTCTGAGTCAATAGAACTGGGGGATCACCTCCCTGCTATTCTCAAAAACTTTTAACCATCTGCCACACTACTGGTTAGAGATGAAGAACCTACGCAAGCACACCATAATAGAGGAGGGACGCCCAATTACAAGATGATATTCTGTGGATAATGCAAGCTATAACCAATTACTTTTACTGGAACAATAGCAGTCAGGAAAGGGGAACAATAGCAGCACAGAAATTTGATGGGTAGGTATGAACAAAATCGGAACTGCACAAGTACAGCTAAGAGAATCAATGTACACATTACCAATCGCAGAGGAGCACGAATGTCGCGGCCTCGTCTGTGCATCATGGGCGGCAACGGGAGTCAGTTCATTGTCGCCGACGGTGCTGCTGCTGCCCTTGTCGTCGGCAACCGGGCAGCAGATCCAAGACCATGGACGACGGCGCCGGGGAAGCGGCTCCTGCGCGGTGAACGACGGCGACGGTGGACCGGCTCCAGTGTGGCGTACGACGTCGTCGATGAGGCAGAAGCGCTGCGGTGGACGAGTGCGCCGATGTAGAAGGGGATGGGCAGGAAGGCCGGCTAACCGTAGCCGGCTTGTTGTGGGGTGCTGCGGTGCCGTGGAGAAGTGTATTTTGCGGTGGGGATTGAAAATGGGGATTATTGAGGTGTCCTCTGGGTGCGGGGGTGGGGGTGGCTGGGCGGGGTGCACGTGAAGTTACCAAAGCAACCCCTGACCCAACACCGTCCTTCGGCCAGTTGTACAAAGGGTATGATGGTCATTTCGTATTGCTCGAATCTTGGTCGCGGGAGATATCGATGGAAGCGGGAGATTTTGTCACCGACCTAAAAATTTGTAACACTGTACTCCCCGTCCGGCGTGTTGGATGATTGGGCTAAGCAACTAGGAGTACACATCTGTTTTCCTAGTTTAGTGTCATGACATTAATTATTTGTTATAGTTGTCAAATAAATATACTAAGCTATTGACTTTGAATGTAATGGTTTATACAATTCAACAGTTAGAATCATTGTTGAATTCCAAGATGAATACGAAGTCTATGGTACTTCACAATATACTCAAACTCACATTATCCAACTCAAATGTAAATCTAAATGCATTTCATAATTATTAATTAGTTGGATGCAACGAAACCATCAATAACTCTACATGATCCAGTCCAAAACAATATTTCAACACATCCCAATGTGTGAATTCCTGCGTTTGTGAATGAAGCGTAGAGAGAGAGTGTGTGACGATGGAGCAATGGCGGGAGAGTGATGTGTGCGCGCAACACACAAGATATACACCCCATGGAAGAGAGAGACAGAGGGCGGGAAATATTGTATATTTGTGGGCGAGAGAGTAGGAGAGAAACCTCACGAGAGAGAGAGAGAGGAAGTGTGTGAGAGAGGGACATTTGTATAGGGAGGAAGAAGTTAGGTCTGTGAGAAAGATGGAGACATGTATAAATACAGAGTGAGATGCGTGCGTGCGATCGAGATTTTGTACATGTGGAAGGAGAAGAGACAAAAGGTTTGATGAGATCGCTCAAAAAAACATGGACGAGAGGGGGGGAGCTTGTGTGTGTGCTTGTGGCCTTGTGGGTTCAGGGATTGATATTTTTGTGCGGGAGAGAGAGAGAGAGAGCGAGAGAGAGAGAGCAAAGCAGTCAGTTAGCCACTTTTACGTCAGCCTGCTTCCAACTGGCCCCGCATTCTCTAGTGCAGTCTGGTCGGCGTCTTCATTCTTCCCGATGCCCTCCTTGAAGATCGAGGTGGTGTGCATGCCGGGGTGCAGAGAAGCACAAGTGATAGTGGTCGCTATATAACCTTGGACGGGGATGGATAGTGTGCGAGGGGTGTGTGCGAAATATTGAGAGAAATCAAACCTAGGGAGAGAATGTGTGTGCATTGTGTGCAGGCGAGAGAGGCTAATGGTGCGAGATGGATAGATCGTGTGCGTGAGTGTTTAAGCAATATAGAGAGACCGTGTGCGGGATACGAAGAGAGGACTATGGGGAGTGTGTTTATGAGGCAGAGAGACATAGCGAGAGATAAATGTGTGTGCGTGGTATAGGGTGTATGTGACGAACAGGTACATGCTAAATAGGGTTTTCGGGAAGATATTGTGTGTGCGAGAGAGAGAGAGAGAAAGAGAGAGAGAGAGAGAGAGAGAGAGAGAGATATGGGCCTTGAGGTGGGCAGGGGCTCGGTGAGGGTGTGAAAATGTGTGCGTTGATGCATGTGTTACATGCGAGTGTCCGAGGGAGGGTCGGATCGAGAGAGATGGTTGTTGTGTTACGGATGCCTTTCTCTCTCTCTCTCTCTCTCTCACACACACACACACACACAAACACAAATACAAGACCGTTCTCTCGCGCATACACAATATCTCGGCATCTCTCTATCTCTAACTTATATACAATCATTTGCACATTCACACCTCTCTATATCACACACACACCATCTCCACATTGCCCTTTCGCCACAACACATATAGACACATACACACGTTCTCTCTCCTTCACACCCACAGAATCTCTCTCAAAAAAATACTATTAGGGTGCACCTAAAACATCCAAATCAAAATAAGCATGAACTGAAGCTAAATTCAAATATATGGAAATATTGTAGCGTGAAGAACTTTTCCAGCAAAAAAGTGTAGCGTGATATTCGGGGATTGTTTTCACACACACACACAAAGGTTCGGTGGATGTCCTTCGAGCGCGACACCATGACGCACCGTTCGATCGACCGCGTGGCCGCGGTGCATGCTCTTGCAGAGGATTCCGTATCGATGTTGTGCTAATTAATGTGGTACTGCTCCGGCCGACCATTTCTCGCCCATCACTGCCGTGTCCCCGCCATCCTGGTGCCATGAAGTCGCAGGCTCGCCCGCTCACATCGTCTGCAATCCCTCCGGGCAATGCCGCCGCGCTGCCAAGGACGTGAGCAGCTGGAGCCGCGTCTATGCCCGCAGTGTACGAAGAGGAGGAGGACGAGCACATGCTCTAGCATGCCGGCGAGGAGGAGGAGCTAGCGGGTCAGTGTGGTCTCCGCCCGCGAGGAGGAGGCCCGCATGGTGGCTGTCGCAGCGGAAGCCGGTCGCGTCCGCGCCGAGGCCCCAAACCTGGTACGGACGTGGTATCTACCCTCGAGACCTTGAACGCCACTTGGATAATCCAATCTGAAGGAACAATTTGGGTCAGTCGACTCTTGTGAGCCGTTGGATGCAACATGGACGGCCAGAAGGGCTTCTTCAACCTCTGAAAATGATGCACTCTTCATCTTCTCTCTCAACCATCGAGCCACCACAGGCCTAACCGGCTGCTGCCGCCGCCCCGCCCTCCCCTCAACCGCATCCCACTGCCGTGCTCCCCCCTTGCCATCCGTCTAACCCCGGGCACGATCCATTTTTTCTGGTGAACTGCATCCCACACCCAACACTCATAAGATATATCATGGGCACCCTGCCACCATAATATAGATACTGGGGTAGCATCTATGCCATCTTCTTCCTTCCCTCCGGCGAAGTTCTTCTCTCACAAATCGACTGACCCAAATTGCTATAGCTGTTGTGTAAGAAATGAGTAGTACAGACGAATAGTACCAACTAGTTAGATGGATGGAAATAATACGACCAGTACTTATTAAGTACAGTAGGAAGGTGAAGAAACGAGTAGTAGTACCATCTACAACTCGAACTGTAAGAAATACTAGTACGTAGTAAAGAGTTCAAGTAACGAGAAAGAACATAACATAGTTCTGCTGGGGGCTTAGCACAACACACCCCTGAAATAAAAGTAAGCACACCGAAATAAAACTAAGCACCCTGAAATAAAACTAAGCAACTAATCTGGTTGACACTGCACCAGAACCACCATGAGCAACGACAATGCCACCTTACTCAGAGTCCTCGTCCACATCCGCGAATTCGTCCTTGTCCCTCTTCCTCTTCACCAATACTTCCTTGCTTGAATCGGACACTAGGCTCCGCCTCTTCATCCAACCCTTGTAGATATTTAAACAAAGGTAGGCATCCAGTGCTGCGTACCCTATGTGAGCTTCATCTATATTCTTCCACTCCCATGAATAATGAAACCTATAGTGAGGTTTCTTTAGTTTACCGTACGAAGGATCAATCATGGCTTCTGCCAGGGTCAGCATTGAAGGCTGAGAGGAGGACACCAGGCCTTTCTTCTGGAGGTCGAAGGGCTGGTGTACAACGAGGCCTATCCGACCCAGGACTTCCTTGTCGTTGTTAAAGTCTATAGTAACGAATTTGACTCTTTCGTCCTTGAGGAAGTCTTCAAAATTCTGGCACCTTACATCGGCATGGCATATGTGGTACACCAAGCACAAGTTATGTACGCAAACCTGGATCACGGCGGGCTTCTTCTTCTCTTCCTACTTTAGAAACCTCTCTTTCTCCAAGACTGTGGTGTACTCAACATCTAGCCCAGCGACCCACTCATCATTTGAATTTTGGAACATGCGTTTGAAGTGACCAAGGCATCCTTGCACCGTCTTGGAAGAACGGGTGTAGATGACATCAAACTCATCGCCGGTGATGGTTTTAACCTTGTACTCACCGCCGATCATGGAGATTTGGGAGGCCGTGGAGTTTGGAGGAGGGCTAGGAGAAGTGGAATTGCTGTAATGCGGAAGGACGGGACGAGTGGGAGCGAACTGCTATAATGTTAAAGGACGGGGACGAGTAGGAGCGAACTGCTAGCGGTTTTCTGATTGTAATAATGCTGAGTAGGGCATGCGAACGGCGTGGGCTAGTGGCTTGCCCGGTGGATAAACGGCTGCATGCCCCAAAGAGTTCTCTAGTACTATGGGGGATCCACTAGATGTCATGTGTATTAGACCCACTTCGTAGGGCTGACAATACAGGATCTGTGTGTTCGCTCGCCATGCCGGCGTGTGCATGCAACTTTGACTTAATTCCGTCAAGCGTCGCGCCTCCCATGACCGTCGCCTCGCTCACGCGGTCACGCCCTTTGAGACTTTGGATGGCTATAAATGAGCACTTTTTTCCGATTTACCCTCTCTCTAAGGCTCGTCTCCTAATGTGAATTACTCATGTTAATTACTCTCTACCGGTCCTTTCCACTTTTTTCCATTGGTGGAAACGACTAGCATGCCAGTGGGTGGGAATTCCATTAGTCTTCATGAGGGGGCTGCATTGACCGCACCGTGAGAATACAATTGCATGCATGCATATCGTGGGAAACCAACTCTATTTAATTAACTAAACAGGATCTTGATTGGAGGAAAGGAACAAGACGAGTAATCGCTACTAGCCAGTAGTCATCCACCTTGGTCACGATGCGATTCCTAGTGAACCTTACACACCAGACCAGAGTACTACTTCCTCCGTTCGGGTGCGTTAGGCTATATGATGCTGCCATGTCATATGTAGTCATCACTTATAGTCACTCATACAACAAGGTTAGCTACAAGGTTGGCTCGAGCTCCAACACACTTTGTGAGAGAAACATGTGGGCCATATATTAATGCTATAGCATACTAGTATAGCCGATTGTTGACTCTCCGTCCCGTGCTCGTCCAATCTCCTCCTGCCTAATAAATCGCAGATCACCTAAACCCTAAACCGTTCTGACCAGCAATATCTCCACCTCGCCCCCTGAATTCAGCTCGGTGCCCCCACCTCCCCCTTAATTTCCTCCAACAAAAAAAATGCCCACCTAGCTGTTACGTTAATCACGCAACCTATCCTATGTAGGTGTACCATTGCTCGCTATAAATAATGCGCCTCCCACGGCATTCCGAAGAACGCTCACATTCATCTCCTCGCCCTCCCTCTCAATTACGGACCCGTCGACCACCATGGCATTGCCCCTCCCTAGCCCTAGGCACCCCTCGCTGCCCCGCGCGGAGGGTCACGCGTCGGCATTCTGTTCCTCGTCGCCACGATTCGAGGAGGATGCGTCGGCGTTCCGCTCCTTGCTTCCACGAGTCGAGGATGACGTGTCGGCGTTCCGCTCCTTGCCGTCGCCGTGACGCGTTGAGGTGGACGCGTCAGCGTTCCCAGACTCGCCAGCACGCGCATCGTAGGATGCGTCGACGCCCCGCTACGAGGAGGATGTCGTGCCGGCCCCCGAGCCACCCAGCTTGGAGGAGCTATGGAAAGAAATGGAGGTCGCCTTGTGGGAGGCTTTGCCTCTGGCGGAGCGCGCCAAAAGGTAGGCGGAGAAGAAGGCCGAGGAAGAGAAGCGCGCCGCGAGGGATGCTGCCCGGTAGGCCTATGTCGCCTCCGAGAGAGTCAGTCAATTCGCTCTTTGGTAGAAGGCTCGTGCGAGGGCCGCGTGGGTGGCGAAGGATGTTCGTGCCAAAGCCCTGAGTGTAGTCGGGTCGATGCGCCTCATCTACGCTTGGCGGTACGTCGATCGGGTGCACGCTTCCAGCGAGGAGGAGTACCTATTGGCGCCGCATCACCAGACCGGTGAGATCGCGCTCGCCTACCGGCAAGCCGCTAATCAGCACCTCACGACTTGCGAGGCCGAGGAAGAGGCATTGTCTCGCCGCGCTGGGAAACGGCCACGCACCAGGGCACTCATGGCGCGCCGCAAGCGCTCCTGCGAGCGTCGTTGCTTTTATTAGAAATAATTTATTGTCGTAATGTGACCCCATTAGTAGGAAGGAGTACTCGTAGTTCTCAATGGTATTGGGACGGAAATGATAAATCCCGAATGCTCGGGACTTATTAGCGTCCTTAAATAATTATGTATAAAAGGAACAAGTTTGAAAACCTTTTGTATCTGTACGCTTGTTACTTTTTGCAAGTAGAGTACGTACATAGCACGAAGTTCAACACTATATATCGCAGTACACGTCTCTCTCTAGTACACGTCTCTCTCTATATATCTAGGCTTATGCACTAGGACAACTAGTATATACACACGTGCAAATGCACGTTTGAACATTACGATGCGGTTTTGATAAAAGTAGTAAAATAGTAGACAACCTTGTGAAATGATTCAATGCAAAAGAAATGCAAGAATGAGAAGTGAAAACTCCATTGATTGTTTTCTGATGAACTATAAATGGTCGGACTCATTCTCATTTAATTGTTTACTTCCTTCTCTCTATAGATTTTTCTCTATCGTAGTAGTTATATCTCACTGGTCGGGAGGCATGTAAATTTTTCGGACAAGTGCCCTTGTGATTGTTCCAGAACAGTACGGATGCAGCAACTACTGTTAAAGCGAATCCTTCAGATCAGCCATTCGATCTATGCCCTATGCACCGGGGAGGGAGTAGTGGCCTTTGGCGGCACACCGTACGTACTAGCACGTACTCCTACGAGTGACCTACTACCCTACGTTCCATAATGTACTGCATATATACTTTTTCAAAAGTCAAACTTCACTAAATTTGACCCAGTTTTTGGAGAAAAATATTTGCATCTAGAGTGCAAAACATATTTCATTAGATTCATCACAACACATAGTTTCATAATTTATATATTCACTATATAGATACAAGTAGTTTTCTATATAAACTTGGTCAAAGTTTGCAAAGTTTGACTCTTCAAAAAATTTATACGCACTATTTTTTTTGCAAGTACTACTACTCCCAAATCGCTTCGTACTCCCAAATTGCTTCGTACACAAAGTTGTGCCGTGCAATTGGAATTCCAACTTGAGTACTACTAGTAGACAGGGATCGAGCGTGCCGCTTTAGTATCGACCGTAAATGTGGAGAGATGAACCGGACTGCAGAGAGATGAAATGTAATAAAGACAGGAGTGATATGATGGTTGCTTGTCCATTCATTTTACCAGGCCACTTATTACTGGTTTTGTGATATGACGGGTTTTGTGATATGACGGCTTTACTGCCGCGCCACGAGCGGGGTGAGACTCCCCTGCAGCGCCGCCCTCTACTCTAGTAGCCCCTACTACTCCTACTTCCGTCCCGGTTTACTAGCACCTCTCGTATTTCAACTTTTCGACCTATATTTTTTACCGTAAATTTAACTAGTAGGGAAATCGTACTCCAGTATAAAGTTTGACATCGGATCCACGTGACACATGTGGTAAGCAATCCAAACAATTCAAAAAAAAGAATTCGACGTTGGATTCGGGTTAAAAAATAGTGTATGTTATATGCCCTGGCAAAAATAATAATACTGGAAAGTGCATTCAAATGCAAATTATGATGGCTGTGAGTCGAGAAACCGGTTCCGATGATCAAAGAGGATCCAGGAAGCGATAGATTTTTTTAGAGAAAAGGCAGATCCCCCGCCCAACCAGCCAAATCACAGAGTAGCAACATGAACAATACGGCAACAAGGAAGGTTTACTAAAACCAAGCAAGCAAAAGGAACGCAGGCCCAACGAAACGAACGAAGATAAAGCAGCACAAATCACACTCGAGGGAGCTGGCTCTCATGGGCTGCAGGACGAAGGCTAAGGGCAGACGTACGGATCTTGGTAATCAAACCGGTGAGAGCGTCGGTGTCCACAAGCTTAGATAGCTGCTTCCATTGAGCGAAGACTATTGATGAACAGTTAACTTGGTAATGCATATGCCCAGGTGAACACGCGCGATCTGCGTGGCTGGGGTTCCGGCCATTCAGAATGCAACACACAATAGGTCAGCGCACACGGTTCTCATAGGCAATCAGATCTCGAGTGCTCTAAAAAACCACCGCACTATACGATTGTCCGGCCACCCTGTCCCAGAGCTCTCTCCAAGTGTCTTCGTTCATGCCACCGCGCCACACACTAACTAGTAAGGAAGCGATGGCATCCCGCCACGCCGAGTTCATCACCGCCCGCGATTGCACACAAACAAGTAAGGAAGCGATAGCATCCCGCCGCGCCGAGTTCATCGCCGCCCGCGACCGCACACCTACGTGGGCGGACTTTGAAGCTGCCTTGGACGAATGGGTGGTGGAGCAACAGGAGGCCAAAGCCGCACAGAAGGAGCGGCAAAGGCAGAAAGCACTCAAGAAAAGAGAGTCCCACCGCCGCAAGAAAAATGCTGCCGCACGTGCTGTTGAGGAGAGCCGGGCGGAGATCCAAGCACGGCGGGCTGCCGCCGATAAGGCCGGGAAGGAGAACAACGGTCTCTGGCCAGCATGGCCCGATGCCTCCACCTGCTAGGATCGCGGTGGTAGCTACCACGACGCTGAGGAGAGCTAGGCAGAGGTCCAACAAGCACAGTGGGCTGCTGCCGACAAGGACGAGAAAGAGAACGATGGCATTTGGGTCTGGCCAGTATGCGAGAACTAGTTAGTGTGTGTGTCGCCCGTACGTTTGTTTAATTAATTATGAGCATCTACCAGTACTACTTACTAGTTAGTAATGATACCTGGCGAACGTTCGCGACGAGCCTAGTCCTGGCGAATGCCCACATAACCGCTAGATTTCCATCCGATGGTGGCCTTTTTTTTAAGCCCATGGTATTTGACAAAACTGCCACCCTTACACATGTAACCGCGACACGGGCTTTTGCAACTGCCATGTCTCCCAGCGAACGTTTGATGGAGATGTGCGTTAGCATCGATGGTGGTTCGTAGTAGTTCCACTCTCGGGCATTGAATTTGTACTATTTACTATACAACTCTGGTAGAGCAGAGTCCTACTCCACTATAATAGGTACTGTAGTTTATAGGAGTATATTATAGTAGTACTGTAATCAGTCAAGTTGTCTCACATCGATATGACCCTACGCTACTGGGATGTGTCTCGTAAGTCAAGCGGCGTGCTGCTGTTACATTGTCATCATCACCTGTCCACTTCCCGCAGCACATATTCGCTTCTCCATCCTCGCCAACACAAAATCGTCCAATCTTCCATCACCGCTAGGCGCCTCCTCCCTCTTCCGAAACCCAAGCACTAACAATTGCAGAACCGAACAGCGTCCGCCAAAAGAGTGGCTGGAATTTGCTCCCCACAGAGGTAATGAAACTCATTGTTTCGCGTGTGGACAATCTCAGTACCATGCCACTCGCCGCGTGCTCGTCGGGGCTGTATCGTTTACTCAAAGCCCTCAGGCCGGAGCTTTTTAAGCCAGCTCCCTGCTTGCTGATGCTGCCTGATCTTCAGAAATGGCGTGTCACGCAGCTTAAGGATCCTAGGGTGGTGAGCATCAACCCCCTCGACCGCGATCCGATCCCCGTCACCCTCAACTACATTAACAGTATGTACTGGGTCGGCATGAATACGTCTTGGATGGTTCTCATCGACGGACGCAGCAGGTGGATGCTCGTGGAGGTCTACACCCGGCGATTGATACCCCTTCTTCGATTAACATTGCACTGCTTTGGCACCGCGGCCGAGAATACTCGGAATCTTACAGTAGCCAACATGATACCAAGTTTGATTTGCTCAAGGTTTTTAATCTACCAAGTGCCCACAGGATCTGCGAATTATAAAGACTTCAGGCTAATTGCGTTGTTCAACCGCGGTCTCGCCTATCTGACAGGTCACTATGGTAAGTGCATAAATATCCACGTCCATCGTAGGATCATACATCGTCCATGGCTCTCTGATGCCATTGAACACAAGGGCTTCATTTACGCTGTGGACTCCTTCTATGGCTGGACATATTGCTGGCCTACTCCAGTCATCACTACGAATGGCTGTTACAGCAGTATGTTACTCCTAATTTCCTATGATATCATGATGGCTTACTTCCTATTGTCAGAGTATAGTTTGAGAAGAGTTAGAATCATGACATTGTTGTTAGAAATTAACACCACGCTGTCAAATACACCCTCTGTTCTGTAACATGGACGTTTTGACAGTTTAATTCGAACTGCCAAAATGTCCCACATTAGTGATCAGATGTAGTAGAATTTTGGTGAAATCAAATCATCCTTCCCATGCTTATATTACTGTCAACATTTACTGAAAAAATATTCATGCTCTGAACATGTTGTTCTTAGATTTACAGTACCAGCCCATTTTTATTTGACTCCAACTTGATATGATGTTGTAGGCCGCGTGGTGTCCCTTCCCTTTCTAATCCCAGAACCTTTCAAAGAAAAGCGGCATGGCAGTTGCAGGTGGTTCCTAGCTCGATCAGACGACGACGAATGATTGATGATCGTTCGCACGTACCGGACGTGTTGTTTCGCGGAATACAATCACAGTCACTGCATGGTCTTTGAGCAGGATCCCAGCTTCTTTGGGCCTTCAGGAATTTTTGACTGGAGGCCGGTAACTAGCCTCGGCATACGCTCTTTGTTTCTCGGACTGAATTATCCGATTAACCAAGAGATCACCAACGTCAAGGATCCTGATGGCAGCTTGGTTCCGTTCATCAGGCAAAACTGTGTGTGCACAGCATACCATGCGTCTCTCCATGCGCCATACCCTGATATGTGCCGCCACGCTCTACAACCCAAAGTAGGAGAGAGGGTCGCATGTATCAGACTTCAATCTGTAGGCTGGAATTTCCCCCGTCAGGCACCCATCTGGTTCAAGCCTTCAGCCAATCTCCACAGCTTAATAAATAGTAACGTCTAACTGAACCAGTTAGTTAGATGCATAAACTTGGTGTAGTAGGATCTTTATTAAGTTTGATGCATACACTTGGTTTTTTTGGTAGCCCTTCTGTAATGTTGGCTGATATTTTGTTGGAAGAGAGAGCTGTGTCTTTACTCTTCTGGCTTGCTTACAGGTTCTGTTGCACCCCCACCCCTGGTGGTATTTTCAATCCCAAGGCTCCTTTGTAGGGATCTAGTTTGCTGTGAACATCTAGTGGTTTCTATTAATGAAAAATTGGCAGCAAACCCCTTTTACTAAAACAATATAGAGCCATGGATGCTGCTGGTGTTTTCAATGTACAATGAGTAATATATTTTGTCTGTTGGTTGAATAAATAGTGGTGTTAGAATGATAAAAACAATGTTTTGGAAGTTGTTGCACGCTCCGATCCTTTAGTGCCCCGTACGTTTTTTTCAGAGGTTAGTGCCCCGTACGTAGCACATACTATATTTTTTCTAGGGAACAAATCTTCCACTTGTCGAGGACATGCAGCCCAGTGATTTAGGCTCAATAGAAGAGCCCATAATTAACGATTTGAAAACACCTCATGCTCATGCTCATGCTCAGTGAATCTAGCCCAGCTACATGCTCATGCTCCCCTAAATAAATAAATAAAGCTAAATGTTCATGCACAGGTTGTTTAAATTTACGATTTGAAAACTATGATTTTAACTGAAGGATATTATTTTCCTATGAGAGTATCTTTACATTCAGTCGATATTATTCTTAGGAAAAGATAACGACCAGTCTTTTTTATCACACCCTTTTCTTCGTGCAACCAACGGACTGTTATTTGGTACCCACCAGGTTGAAGCCGATGCAAATCGTAGTCAACGTGGTCAACATCTAACAATTATTAGCGGCAAGTTGTAATAAATATCACAATTTTTTTCCGTTGCATTTGTATGTTTTATGGATTGTGCTGCCCAGGTCTCCCGTTCGAATCCCAGGTACCACAAGTTATTTGACAAGCCGAGTTTTTTTTATGATAAAAAGTTCCAGCCCAACATTATTTTTCGATAAGAATGCCCAGCCCAGCCCAACACATGTGGCGACCCCACTTTATCCCAGGGCTTCTGAATGTGCTCGGCTTCACACGTAAAGAAAAAAATAGTTCTCGGCTTCATTTTACAATAAGTTGTAGCCATATAAAATTAATTCTTATTATCGAGCACGCTGAGTTTTTGGGTCTGACCGATCCAGGCGCCAAAACCAAACCAGCGCCGGCGGGACGGCCTGTTCTCGCCTTCCACGGCTGGTTGCGGTGCCGTGCCCGGATCACCGCCCTGTCATACCATGAAATGCTGGCCAGGCCATCCCTCTACTCCCCCACACATCCTATTCTTCTCTGGCGACGGCAGCCCACCCCGCACCAGAACCAGTCAACCCTCGTACTCCCCGCCGCCTATTACCACACTGCCGCATCTTCCCTGGCTCCTGTTCATTCCCGTCCGATACCTCGGCGTCGTCCTCCGCCTTGGTGCGCTCGCCACGGCGCCGCCGTCCGGCCTTGTCAACATGGTCGGCCTGGTGATTCGGGGGAGGACTATACTTGAGAGTATGACAGTAGGGACCCACCAGGTCCACCGCCAAACGCAAGCAAGTGCCTCCTTACTACTCAGATCCACCCCTCAATTTTTTTACTCATATCCACCTTGCTGATATCTGGGACCGACATCATTGTCAACGTATAGTCAATTAACGACAGAATTGCACAAAGAGCGGCTGACAGCAGGGATCCAGTAGCTCGAGCAGTTTTTTTGGTTGTTCAGACGGAGCAGCGTATAAACTGGGTTGTACGGTGTGTGTGGTCCGTCTAACAACATGACCAGGCCAGTTGTTTTTCCTTTGGGAAAATGGGTAGCCCACCATTTTTTTTTGAAGAATACCCAACCTAGGCCTATTTGTCTTCTCCAACTTGCTGGGCTGCAAATCTTTCAAGATGAGGAGGGATGCATTTGGCCTGGCCAGAAAATGGGCAGTAAATCATAAAAGTAATATGAAATGGGCTACAAATGTAAAAAAAAACACAGCAAATGGGGAATTAGTTTCATATTTTGTTTTTTTCTTCTTTGAGGTTTTATATTTCATTGGATTTTAACATTTTTGAAATTAGTTTTAATCTCGCTCCTAATTTTGGGATTAAAAATAGTTCGGACCCTAGCAAAAATATGCGAAATTTCAAAAATTTCGCATATATTTTAGGAATTTTTTAACCCTGGTCCTGACCAGAAAAGGGCAGCAATTCTAAAAATGGCAAATGGGCTGTAATAAATTCCATATGAATTAGCAAATGGGCTTTAAATTGTAAAAATAGTAGCAAATGGGCTGTCAACTTATAGTCAACAAACTTGTTGGCCCACTAAATTTCGAAATTTTTGCATATATTTTAGGAATTTTTTAACCCTGGTCCTGACCAGAAAAGGGCAGCAATTCTAAAAATGACAAATGGGCTATAATAAATTCCATATGAATTAGCAAATGGGCTTTAAATTGTAAAAATAATAGCAAATGGGCTGTCAACTTATACGCCACAGATTTCCAGGCTGACTTGTTGGCCCACTAAGTTGACACCTACGTAAGGCTTTGTCAACTTATAGTCAACAAACGATTCTAGCAGCAGTGACTGTTGGATGTCCATCCAACGGCCGTCATGCTTCTTCAATGTCTGATCTTCCTGCTCCAACCGCCCAAACCAGCGCCGGCTTTACTGCCTGCTCCCACCCTACTCCCACCACTGGCCAGGCCATCCCTCTACCCACCCGCACCTCCTGTTATTTTCTGGCGACGGCAGCCTCACCCCGGAGCCGAACTAGTCAACCCTCGTACTCCCCTCCGCGTGGGCATCCACTGCTCTGTCTTCACCGGCTCCAGGTCGTTCCCTTCCTAGGCCTCGCCGTCGTCCACCGCGTTGGTACTCTCGGCGCGGCATGTTCAACGTGGTCAACAAACGACAGTCATCGGAAGAGGGATGTAGGTGGAGAGGTTGACAGTAAGGCCCTACATGGTCCATGGCCGCACATGAGCAAGTGCCTCCTTATTACGTGAAAAAAATGATTCTTCCCCCTGACAGGTTGGACCCACCAATGACATCTTCGCATGCAAGGAAGTGCCTCCTTATTATGCGGAAAAAAAGTTTCATCCCTCTGACAGCTGGGACCTACCAGCTGCATCTTTTTCAAGGAAGTGCCTCCTTATTTGGCGCAAGAAAAATAATTCCTCCCCCTTCTAGCTGGGTCCCACCTAATTTGGAGGCTGACTTGTGGGCCTACTAAGTTGACGCGTATGCAGGGCTATGTCAACTTAGTCAACAAAATCGACTCTAGCAACGTGAGACCGTTAGATGTCAATCCAACGGCCGGCGTGCTTCTTCAATCTCAGATCTTCCTGCTCCAGCCGCCCAAACCAGCGACGGCGTGACCGCCTGCTCCCGCCTTCCTTGGCTGACTGTGTTGTCGTGTAGGCCTCACCGCCCCACCCTACTCCCATCGCTAGCCAGGCCATCCCTCTACTGACCCACACCTCCTGTTATTCTTCGGCGACGGCAGCCTCACACCGCAGCCGAGCCAGTAAACCCTCATATTCCCATCTGCGTGGGCATCCACTGCCGAGTCTTCCCCGGCTCCGGGTCGTTTCCCTCCCTAGGCCTCGCCGTCGTCCACCACCTTGGTGCTCTCGGCACGGCGTCGTAAACGTGGTCAACGAATGACAGCCAACGGAAGAGGGCTATACGTGGACAGGCTGATAGCTAGGACCCACGAGGTCCATGGTCGCATGCAAGGAAGTGCCTCCTTATTACGCGGAAGAAAAATGATTCCACTCCCTGACAGCTGGGACCCACCAGCTACATCTTCGCACGCAAGGAAGCTCCTCCTTATTACATGAAAAAAATGCTGCTGACACGTGGGTCCCAGTTGCTCGATCAGTTCTGTTGTTATTTTTGTTGTTGTTGTTGAGAGGGAGTAGGTTATCAACTGGGCTGTGTGGTGTCTGTGGCCCGTCTAGCCAAGGCTTTTATTTTATGTTTACAACATGACAAGCCCAGCTATTTTTTTCTCGGTGAAAATGGCTAGCCCACCTCTTTTTTTCGTAGAATTGCCTACACAGGCCGATTTCTTTTTCTCCGTCCTGCTGGGCTGCAAATCTTTCAAGACGACGAGGGATACATTTGGCCTGCCCAGACAAAAGGGCTGTAAATCTCATAAGTAATATGAAATGGGCTGTATATGTATAAAACAAAGAAAATCGGCAATTAGTTTCAAATTGCGGATTTTCTTTTATTTTTTGATATTTCAATTTACATTTTTTAACATAATTTAAATTTAGTTTTGTCGGGCTCAAAATTTCGGGATTAGAAATAGTTCAGCAATTTTAATGAAATATCGCTGAAACTTTTAATCCTGTCTTTGCGAGAAAATGGTAAGGTATTCTAAAATATAATATGGGCTGCAATAAATTATGTAATAATTAGCAAATAGTCTGTAAATTTAGGAAAATAGCAAATGGGCTATATGTTGTCCGCCACAGATGTTATGCTGACTTGTGGGCCTACTAAGTTGACGCGTACGCAGTGATTTGTCAACTTAAAGGCAACAAACGATTCTTGCAGTGGTGACCATTCGATGCTAATCCAACGGTCGTGCTGCTTCTTCAATCTCTGATCTTCTTGCTCCAGCCGCCCAAACCAGCGCCGGCGGGACCGCCTGCTCCTGCCTCCCGTGGCCAGCTGTGCTGCCGCGCAGGCCTCAACGCCCCACCCTACTCCCACCGCTGGCCAGGCCTTCCCTCTACTCACTCACATGCCATGTTATTCTCCGGCGATGGCAGCCTCACACCGCAGCCGAACCAGTCAACCCTCGTACTCCCATCCGCGTGGGCATCCACTGCCGCATCTTCCCCGGCTCCGCGTCGTTCCCTTCTGAGGCCTCGCCATCGTCCACCGCCTTGGTGCTCTTGGTGCGGCGTAGTCAATGTGGTCAATGAACGACAGCCATCGGAAGAGAACTGTGCGCGGTGAGGCTGACAGCTGGACCCACCAGCTACATCTTCGCACGCAAGGAAGTGCCTCCTTATTATACACAAAAAAATGATTCCTCCCCCTTACAGCTGGGACCCACCAGCTATATCTTCGCACGCAAGGAAGTGCCTCCTTATCCACTGACAGCTGGGACCCACCAAGTCGAAGCGTACGTAGCGTTGTCTGTCTGGTCGCGAACGTGTACGTACATACTGGTCGATCGGTCTCTCTGCAAGGTTGAACCGTGGCCGATTAAGCAGTTCAGACAATCCCGTCTAAATCATGTACATGTACGTACAGCCACACGGCAAAGAATACCGCCACGTACGTACATACGGGCGGGGTCTCGAATGCGTACTCGCGCATACGTACGGCAAGGGCTCGTGTACATGGAGAGGTAACAGATGGCAGCAACGGCGTCGTGTTCATGGGCAGCCAACCGGCTGGGTCGGAATAGAGGAAACAACGCCGTGTTCATCGGGAGCCAAGCGACTAGGTCGGAACGCGTCCTGTTCATCGGGAGCCAAAACGGAGGAAACGGACTTCTGTTCGAGCGCCTATGGTCGAAACGGGGTCTTGTTGATCGGGAGGGCTCTGGCGTACCGCGAAACGGAGGAAATGGACTTCTCCCCAACTGCCTACGGTCGAAACAGGGGTCCTATTCATCGGAAGGGGTGTGGCGTACCGCAAAACGGGACTCCACGGGCTACTGTTCATCCACGGTCGACCTCCTCCAGCCTCCACCAGCTACTCTTCATCCGCCGTCGACTTCCTCTAGCCTCCACCGGCTACTGTTCATCCAGCCTCCACGGGGTCCTATTCATCCACCCCCAACCGGCTGGGGTGTGGCGGCCTCCTCGGGGTCCTCTTCATCCAGGCACACCTTCACATGGCCAGGGTACTGTTCACCCACAGCCAACCCACCGGCTGGGGTGGGGCGTACGAGCGGGCGGCAGCAACGGGAACTGTTCATCCACAGCCAACCAATCGGCTAGGTCAACTCACCACGTCTCATGCAAGGGGCTCAATCGATGCGTCTCGACTCGTTCTACGTATCACGCGCGCAGCATCAACGGGCACTGTTCATCGAGAGGCAAACCAACACCGGCTACGTCTTGCATGTATGGGGGCTCGACCGGCTCCAGTTAGCAGCGAAGGAATCTCTAGGGTTCAGTTAGCAACAAAGGGATCGATCGGCTTCAGTACGTAGCTAGTGTGATCGCTCGGGTTCAGTAAGCGAACGCCTCGCTCGGGCTTAGTTAGCGAACGCCTCGCACACACGCGCGCGTACGAGAGAAACGCGCAAACCACACTGCATCGCTCCGCCCCGACCACCCACCGTAACCGGGAATTGATTAACTCCTGCTCGTCCTCGAGTAGGTAAATGATAAAAAGATAATTTTTGATGTGGAATTCTACCTAGCATAATCTTGATCATATAATCTAATCATGGCATGGATATTAAGACACGAGTGATTCAAAGCAATAGTCTATAATTTGATATAAAGACATCAATACTCAGGCATACCAAGAAACAATCATGCCTTTCAGAATAAAAATGCTAAAGAACGCTATCCCTACAAAATCATATAGCCTTGTCATGCTCCATCTTCTTAACACAAAATATAAATCATGTACAACCCCGATGTCAGCCGAGCAATTGGTTCATACTTTTTAATGCGCTTCAGCTTTTTCAACCCCCACGCAATACATGCGCGTGAGCCATGGACATAGCACTATAGGTGGAATAGAATGCGGTGGTAGGGATCAATAAGGAGAAGTCAAAAAGGGAGAAAGTCTCGCATGAACTAGCGGATCAACGGGCTATGCAGATGCCCATCAATCGATATCAGTGCGAGGAGTAGGGATTGCCATGCAACGGATCCACTAAGAACTATACGTGTATGAAAGCTAAAACTAAAAACTAAGTGGGTGTGCATCCAACTTGCTTGCTCATGAAGACCTCGGGCATTTGAGGAAGCCCATCATCGGAATACACAAGCCAAGTTCTATAATGAAAAATTCCCACTAGTATATGAAAGTGACTACATAGGAGACTCTCTATATGAAAAACATGGTGCTACTCTGAAGCACAAGTGCGGTAAAGGATAATAACATTGCCCCTTCTCTCTTTTTCTCTCTTTTTTTCATTTTTTTCTCTTTTTTTTGATGTGCTCTTTTTGGCCTCTTTTTTCTCTTTTTTTATTATTTTTCGTCCGGAGTCTCATCCTGACTTGTGGGGGAATCATGGTCTCCATCATCCTTTCCTCACTGGGACAATGCTCTAATAATGATGATCATCACAACTCGATAAAAACTATACAAGATGACTCTATATGAATGCCTCTGGCAGTGTACCAGGATGTGCAATGATCTAGCGTAGCAAAGATATCAAAAAACGGACAAGCCATGAAAATATAATGCTAGCTATCTTATGATCATGCAAAGCAATATGATAATCAATGCTCAAGTCATCTATATGATGATGATGGAAGTTGCATGGCAATATATCTCGGAATGGCCATGGAAATGCCATAATAGGTAGGTATGGTGGCTGTTTTGAGGAAGATATAAGGAGGCTTATGTGTGATAGAGCGTATCATATCACGAGGTTTGGATGCACCGGTGAAGTTTGCTCCAACTCTCGAGGTGAGAAAGGGCAATGCACGGTACCGAAGAGGCTAGCAAATTGCGGAAATGTGAGAGTGCGTATAATTCATGGACTCACATTAGTCATAAAGAACTCACATACTTATTGCAAAAGTCTATTAGCCCTCGAAGCAAAGTACTACTACGCATGCCCCTAGGGGGATAGATTGGTAGGAAAAGACCATCGCTCGTCCCTGACCGCCACTCATAAGGTAGACAATCAATAATAAATCATGCTCCAACTTCTTAGCATAACGACAGACCATACGTGCATGCTTCGGGAATCACAAACCTTAACACCAATAATCTTACTAAACCACAATCATTCACTAGTACCTCCCACATATTACCATCTCAATATCGCAAAACTATTGCAAGGAATCAAACTTATCATATTCAGTGATCTACAAGTTTTATGTAGGATTTTATGACTAACCATGTGAATGACCAATTCATGTTGACTCTCTAAATAGATATAAGTGAAGCATGAGAGTTTAATTCTTTCTACAAAAGACCATGCTCTAATAAATATAAGTGAAGCAAAAGAGCATTCTACAAATAATGGTTTTCCAAATGTAGAGAAATAGGCATTCAAACTTCAAATGATATAAGTGAAGCACATGAAGCATTCTATAAAGTCATACTCAAAAGATATAAGTGAAGTGCATGAAGCATTCTATAAATCAACCAAGGACTATCTCATACCAGCATGGTGCATAAAAGAAAAGGGAAAAATAAACACAAAAGATGCTCCAAGAATTTACGCATATCATGTGAACAAAACAAAAACCGAAACATACTGATAATTGTCGAAGAAAGATGGGATGCCTTCCGGGGCATCCCCAAGCTTAGACGTTTGAGTCTCCTTGAATATTTAGGGTGCCTTGGGCATCCCGAAGCTTGAACTCTTGCCTCTCCTTATTCTCCTCATATCGATACCTCCTCAATCTTCGAACACTTCATCCACACAAAACTTAACCAAACTTTTATTAGAGGGGTTAGTACATATAACATCAAATCCCATCATGTCCTACTGTAACATTATTGTATAATTATAACCAAACATTACCCACTGTATGCTATCACAATTCTATGGCTCCCAAGTCAATGGGGCTCAACAAGATTTCAAACAAACGCAAATAAAGAAACTATAACAGCAATCTGTGAAAACAGGACAGTCTGTAAAGATGCAGAAAAAACATATACTTTTGTATCTCCAAAAATTCTAAAAAATTAGGAAGTAATAAAAAAATTGCATAGAAGTACTGTGTAAAATTTTCAGAAATTTTGCATGCTCCAGTAAAATATGTAAATTCAAGCACTACAGCAAAAGTTTCTGTTTTTTCACAGCACACACCAAACAAGCAATTTAAACATCGTAAAGGTAAATCTTGGCACATTATTTTTATAATATAATGGATTTGTACAAGGGGATAATTATTTTTGCGAGAAACTTCCATGAAAAATTCTACATTGTTTCCATGAGCATGAACACAAGTGTACAAGGTCGACCCTCACTTCTTCAATGCATGACCTTCCAGTCGCTTCTCTTTTTGAAAAGTTGTTAGGTTCCCCTCTATATTTTTTTGTTTTTAAACTTTTTTAAAAGCACACAACAGAAATAAATGACTCTCAAAAACTTCCGGGTTGTCTCCCAGGCATTGCTTTCTCTAAAGCCATTAAGCTAGGCTGTCGTGGGGTACGACCATCTATGGGGCCATCCAGCCCCTTGTGGTTCGGCAGGGGTGATCGGCGTGCACAAAGAGCAGAATCAATGGAGGGCGCGAGGGACTTACCCCGGTTCAGGCCGCTGAGAAGCATAAAACCCTACTCCTGCTTTTGGTGTATTGGTTGTATGCGGGCACAAGTACAAGGAGCACTTCCCCCGGCAAGGTGCGGAGAGAGCTGCTACGCGAGACGTGCAGGTGTTTGAAAAAGAGTCTGAATCCCTCTAACTGTTGCCTTGGCCCTCCTTTTATAGCTCAAGGGGTTACCACAGTGGCAAAACAGTAATTACATAGTGATTAGATAGCAAACAGTGCTATCATACCTAACTCTGCCAGTTTAGGACAAAGGCATTAAATGCACCGTTAGGTGTCATGTGGAGAGGTAGTCCCGGCAAGGTCTCTGCACCGCTCGCCCAGCTACCTCGTATTAGCCTGACACGCCCTCTGGACGGGTGTCACTAAAGGCAAATCTTCTCCCTGCGTGCTGACACGTGCCCGACAGACCTCACCAACCAGCCCGTGCGGTCGACACCTCACTGATTAGCGACTAGCCGCCCAGTGAGGTGGAGCGCTGACGTGCTGGCGGAGGCTTGCCGGGTCTTCATCTTGCCGGTTTAGTCTTGCCGGCAAGAAATGTCTTCATCTTCATTACTAGTGGAGCGCTTGTTGGTGCTGTGTCTTGAGCTTTTCTCCAGTAGCTTTCGTAACTAGGCCTTGAATCTTGGTCATGGCCGTTACCGGCAAGCCTTGGCCGGCGAGGAGGCTGCTACCGTCTGTGCATAAGTCAGGGTATAAAATACCCATGTTTTATACACCGACAGGAGCCCCCGGGCCTGGGCCATACGCGCATCCGAAGCGTCGTTGGGCTAGGCCCAAACAATGCACAGACACGCGGCAGGAAAACTGCCGCTGTAATTTTTCGGTCATGATGGTTATCCTGATGAACGTCCAATCCATGCATTAAATGCGGGTCGTGGGAACTTGGACTATTGCGGTTATATCGCGGTAGTGCGCCTGTAAAAAGCGCGGCCCCCCTCGCGCCTTCCCCATTAAAAGGCTACCGCGAGGGGGCGCCGCTCATTCACCCCTGCCTCCCTCTGCTTCATCTTCTTCCTCTCGCCAGAACTGCTTCCGCCGCCGCCGCTATCACGGATTCGCATCTCATCTCGGCCACCTTTTTCCTCCCCAATTCTTGATGGCGCCCAAGAGAGCCGACGCGGCGGGAAAGAAGCCCGCCAAGCCGCTCGATCCCAAGGCGGAGGAGAATAAAAAGGCGCTGGAGGAGCTGGAGAAATAGCGGAGGGAGAATGCGATCTTCTCGCCGTGCTCCTTGGACGCCAACGAGCTGATCAGAAGGTACGCATATATGTGGGGAAGGGATACCAAGGACCACAAGACGCCCGTAGTGCTTCCCGAAGGCAACAAGGATCCATCGGATTCATATCCGTTCTTCTGCACCTATTTCTACTGTGGCCTGGTTCCTCCATTCTTGGATTTCTTCAGCGTCATGATGTTCAGCTATGGGTTCAGGCTGCTGGATTTCACTCCGAACGCGATGATCTGCATGGCGGTTTTTGCCCATCTGTGTGAGAACTTCGTCGGAGTGGCCCCCAATGTGGATCTGTTCCGTCACTTTTTCATCCCCCGGATCGAACTCAAATCACTCTTCGGCAGTGTGGCCTGGATTCCCAGGGTAAAGACGAAGGGCCAGTACCTTGCCGGGCAGCTCCACCTCAAGTGGGAGGAGTGGAGAGCAGAATGGTGCTGGATCCTGGAAAAAGACTTTCCCCAGTTCTGCATACCACGCACAGTGGCAGTCAAGCGCGGCAAGAACTGGAGCCATATGGGTGCTACTGACGAGAAACTTCGCCCGGCACTGAACTGAATCGCCTGCCTCAAGGCCGCCAATCTGACCATAGAGATGGTTGGCGCCGATTTCCTCCGGCGACGCATAGCACCGCTTCAGAAGAGAGAAAGATTTGCTTGGCAATACCAGAACTTTGCTGATGTCATGCGACTGTACCCTGGGACCGGCAACAACTTTTCGGTTATGGAGCACGCCAGCCTCTGCGAACAGTTGTTTCGGAAAACTGGCATATTCCACTTGCCGGACAAGATCATCCCGCTGCACATCAACTCTGCCAAGGACTCCATCTTGTCGGTGATGCCGGATTGTGTTGCCCATGGAGTAAAAGCGGACTGGGATCTGCCCTCCCTGGAGCACGAGATGGATTGGGCCTCCAACCTGACGGAGAAAGCCTCCCGGAAGGAAACGGACATTATCCGGGCCACCAGTGAAGAAGAACTGGCGTATATTGCCAGCAAGGCCGCAGAGATCGCGAGGATCAACGCGGCGGGAAGTCTTGGCGCCGCGGCAGCTGAGGATGATAACGAGGAGCATTCCGAGGAAGAAGTTGCCGAAGAGCAACAAGAGGAGCCTGCCGGGGATGAGACTGCCGAAGCTGAGGCTGCCGGGACAGAGGTTGCCGGGACTGAGGCTGCCGGAGAGCCCGAAGAAGAAGAAGGCCCTCGAGCCCCAAAGAGGAGGCGCCGTCTTCAGAGGGCAGTCAGTCAAGAGCCGGTGCGTGCTTCTTCGCCAAGAGCCGGCCCCACGGTGAAGAAGACGACCACGAAGACCGGCCGCCAAGAAGAAGTGGGATCGCAATCAACCCGGCATCCCCGAACTCAGCCTCCATCCCCTCGGCAGGAGGTTGCCGAGGAAGTAGAATCCACTCAGCCGACGGGTTCACCTCCCCTGGCACTTAAGAGGGTAAGGGAGTCGCCTCCGCCAGTTGTGTACGACTTCGACGTCCTTGGCGAGTCCGAGGAGGAGGAGGAGTAAGTGATTTAACTTATTTCGATCAAGCCTCGATTCCATCTGTTTGCCGTTTTAACTTGATTTCTTCTGTCTTGACAGGGACCCAGAACCACTTGTGCATCGGTCGAAGCGGGCCAGGTCTGCAACAGCACAAGACCCTGCAGCGAGTGCTGGGCAGGGGGTTGTGATGGCTGAAACTACCGTTATCAGCCCCCAGCCCAGCCCCCAGCGCAAGGACGTGGCGCAGATCCTGCCCACCGGCACCGGTACTGAAGTCCGTCCTCCTGAACCTAATAAAGAGGTGGTGGAGGCCCGCCAAGAAGAAGATCGCCAGGAGGCGGACCCTGCTGTGGTCCCCCCGGTAGTCGATGTTCCAGAGGGTGCTTCCCTGACAAGGGCCTCCACCGATGAGCCTGCTCACACGGAGGCCACTTCGACAAGCGGGGCTGCCAACGACCGTGTGCCGGCAACACAAGTTGCCGGGGGCGGAGACGCCCCTCCTCAACAGACACCAACGAGTAATCCTCTCGTCTTCAAGCATCTCTCACGGAACATTTCTTTTTTTGTTTTCTTGAACTTGGCTCGTGATTTGAATCCTATTCCGCCCTTGTTCTTGCTCCAATCCACAGCTCCAGCCTCCCCCGAAGAAGGAGAAGTCCTTGTGGAGGTAGCCAATATTGCAAGGTATGCTACTGAGGAAGCCGCCAAGATTGCCGCTGAAGAGGGGCCCGTGCAAGTTGCCAAGGAGACCAGAACACTCCCCGAAGAATCTGAGAGGTCCTCGGGCAACGCGTCTGACTCCGTCAGGATGGATGTGGGGAAGGCGCCCGTTGATGCCGATGCACCGAACCCCAACAACCAACTAGCGGTGCCAACCTTGCAGGTCCCGTCAAGCAGCTTGGCGTTGGTTACTTCCCTGCGCGAATCTGGAGCCCCCAGTTCATCTGGCACCGCGGGGCCAAACTTTGATGAAGAAATAGCCCGGATCCTGCTCCCTTTGGCTCAAAGACCCGACGAAGCCACCGATGCAACTGACAGCGCTGAGGATCTCGCCTTCATGGAAATCATGGCCGTTGGTTTTAAAGGAGTCCAGGAACGGTACAGTCGGAGGTGGGATAAAATTCAGGAAGAGTGCAAAGCCGCGGATCTGGTTGACCAGAGGCTGAGAGAGAAGGCAGACGAGCTGCGCATATGGTACAGCCAGTAGGCCCGCAATCTTAATGCTACCACAGAAAGAGCAGCAATCCATGATGACAAGTTGACAGAGCGTGAAACGCTGCTCGACGCCAAGGAGAAGGATCTTGCCGTGTGGGAAGGAGCCCTTGCCACCACTCTCCGAGGCTAGGATGAGGAGGTTGAAGTGCTCCTTAAGCAGCGGACCCAAGAGCTGGAAGACGGGCACAAGAAATCCATCGAAGCCCAGGCCTTGGAGAACGCCGCCAAGCTTAAGGAGGCTGCTGATAAGGCTGCTGCCGCTAACTCCGCCAAGGCAGAACTGGAATCCCAGGTGGCCAAATTGAAGGAAGATCTTGTCGGCAACGGCAAAGAAATCGAGGCTCTCAAGGACGAAGCACTGAAGGCAGCTCGCACTCTGGGGGACTTGCAAACGCAGCTGTCGTCCAAGAACCAGGATCTTGATGCCGCCGCCAAGACAATTGGGGACCTGAAATCCCAACTGGTCACCATGGTAGCAGCTTCAGAATCTGCCAAGGAGAGGGAAAGGATCTTGATGGAGAAACTGGAGAGGGAAGAGGCCTTCAAGAAAGACGCCGAGAACAACTACGCCCAATTGCATGAGAACCTCTCCCTCTGGACCGGCAGACTTGTTAATGCTGCCGAACGCATCAGCTCCCAAATCACCGTGATGGACATGAAGAGCTGGGGTTTCACCGTCAACGACAAGGAGGCCACCAGCATTAGACTGACCAAGTTCTTTGAGGGCCTTATCGACGCCTTGAAGATGTATCACGAGGACAGGTCTGCTTCGTTCCCTGATGAATCCCGGAAGTTTGCGCGTGAAATCGTGTACAGGGTGCTGCTCAAGATCGCTCATCGCAATCCCGGCCTTGATCTCTCCGGGGTCTTCAGGAGGCTGCCGGTAAGCACCGATGTTACCGCTGCTGACAAGATCGCTGCCCCTCTCGCCGACAAGGTTCTCCAAATCCCCAGAGTACAGGGCGATCGTCCGGACTGAGTTTGCTGTTACATCTATCACTGTGCTGCATGTGAAAGATACATTTGATCTTATGTTAGTCCTGCACTGTTTCTGTGATGTAATATAACTTGTGTTGCTTGAATGCACGTGTGCCGTTCCCCTTGTTTTATTTTGCCTTTGTATGATCGTGTTCCCTATGCTTGTTTGGAAACTTGCCGGTGCGCACACTTGTTGCGAGCGCTTCGAGGAGTGGGTCCTTAGCAGCCTGCTGGAAGTGCCGCTGCCGGCAAGGCAGCTTGCCGGTCCAGAACGCAGCTGCTAGGCTTGCCGAGCGGACTCGAGGCGAGCTAGAGCGTAGACTGATCGCGACAAGGCTCCTTCGCGTGCAAGTTTCTCATACAAAGAACATAATCGTTCAAGGGAAAACGCAAATGTAACAAGGAAAAATTTCCAATGTTTTTTCAACTTAGCTTTTCCTGGCGATGTTTCTCTCGTTGCATGAAATGGTCACTTGAACGTCATTAAAATGGTACACCGTCTCCACTTCCCCCGGGAAACTTGCACGTGAGGGATTCTTCTGTCCTTTTAAGAAAAAGAAAGAAGAGAAAAGAGTGGTTTGGGAACCTTGGCGGTTGGTCAACCATTCCGTACAAACTAAAGTGTAAATCACAGCATCACATGTATCCATATAAAAATGAATATGCATGAAGAGTTGCGAAACACTTAGCTTTATTATGCACAGGATCTGCGCCTGGCTTTGTACAAAGGGTTACAAGTCTTGCCGACAAAGCTTGTACAAAAGGGGTTGCCGGGAGGCCTGGCAACCGCGCCTTATGGGTAGAACTTGCGAAGATGGTCAATATTCCATGAGTTTTGCACTAGGGCGCCATCTTCGGTCTCCAGACGGACTGCGCCAGGTCTGGTGACTCGTACTACCCGATAAGGGCCTTCCCACTTTGGCATCAACTTGTTTGATCTCTTGGCGGACTGAACGTGCTGAAGAACAAGGTCGCCTTCCTCAAGGCTTCGGGTGTGCACTTTGCGGCTATGATAGCGGCGCAAGGCTTGCTGGTAGCATTGCGTTGTCTTGCCGCAGCTGCTCTTGCTCAGCTCCATCGTAAGCGAGCACTCGAGGTGACCCGTATATGAGTTCCGTGGGGAACACCGCTTCTGCACCATAGATTAGGGAGAAGGGTGTTTGGCCGGTAGCTCGATTTTGTTGTCGTCCTGAGTGACCAAAGAACCGCCGGCAACTCATCAATCTAGCTCCTTCCACATTTGCGCAGCCTGTCAAAGGTTCTTGTCTTGAGGCCACGCAGCACTTTAGCATTCATCCTTTCCGCTTGGCCGTTGCTTCTCGGGTGAGCGACAGACGCAAAACAGATTTTGCTGCCAAGGTCTTGGATGTACTTCATGAAGGTGCGGCTCGTGAATTGTGTGTCGTTGTCGGTGATGATTCTGTTAGGAACCCCGAAACGGCAAACTAATCCTTTGAAGAACTTGATGGCTGATTGCGCTGTCACCTTTCTCACCGGCTCCACTTCAGGCCACTTTGTGAACTTGTCGATGGCGACGTACAAGAACTCAAAGCCCCCGGTAGCACGGGGGAAGGGGCCCAAGATATCGAGCCCCCAGACCGAAAAGGGCCAGGAGAGAGGGATTGTTTGGAGAGCTTGAGCTGGCTGATGTATGTTCTTCGAATGGAACTGGCATGCTTCACACTTGGTTACTAGCTCAGTTGCATCCTGGAGGGCGGTGTGCCAATAGAAGCCTTGCCGGAAAGCTTTGCTGGCAAGTGCCCTTGATCCTATGTGAGAGCCACATATGCCTCCATGTATCTATGCCAACAGCTTTAGTCCATCTTCCCGGCAAATACACTTCAATTTCACACCGTTTTGTCGTTTTCTATACAGGATGCTATCCACAAACTAATACATACTTGACTGACGGGCTACTTTCTCAGCTCCTTCTTGCTCATCGGGAAGTTCTCCTGTTTGAAGGAAACGAACTATCTGTTGTGCCCATGCCGGAGCCTGTGGCTCGACGACAAGGACTAAAGGCATCTCTACGGCTGTGGGAGCGCTTACCTCTGCGGCAAGAACCTGAGGCTCTGCGCTAAGCTGCTGCTCACCGACAATCGTGTCGTTGTTCCTGGCAACATCCTTGCCGGCGGCTTCAGGAAGCCCTGCCAGAAAGTTCTTGCCGGTATTCAACTTCCTTCTCTTACCGGCCTGCGTTGATGGAGTGACTATTGGCTGATTCAAATGGAGCACAAAAGTTCATGGTTCCACGGGAAGCTTTTGAGCGGCACACTTTGACAGGCTATCAGCAATGCTGTTTTCTGCAGGAGGGATGTGCTCCGTTTGCAACCCGTCAAAGTGCTCTTCCAATTTCCTCACTTCTTCTACGTACGCCTCCATCAACGGGCTCTGGTAATCTTTGTTCACTTGCTTCACAACAAGCTGCGAGTCGCCGCGGATGATCAATTTTCTGATTCCAAGGTCCACTGCGATCCTAAGACCGGCAAGGAGTCCTTCGTACTCGGCAGTGTTGTTTGTAGCTTGCTCCCTGGGAAAGTGCATTTGAACCACATATTTGAGGTGCTCTCCGGTGGGTGCGATAAGCAGCACTCCGTCACCGGCGCCTTGCAGCGAGAAGGCACCGTCAAAGTACATTATCCATTCCTTTGTTGTTTCTTTGCCGGGGAGATCTGTTTCTTGAATTTCTTCGTCTTGCGTTGGCGTCCATTTGGCGACGAACTCCGCCAAGGCCCTGCTCTAAATGGTTGAAGTGCTTTCAAACTTGAGTGCAAAGCTTGACAGTTCCAATGCCCACTCCACTATCCTGCCGGTTGCTTCCGGATTTCTTAGGATGCGTTGCAACGGAAAGCGAGTGACGACGGTGATCTCGTCTGCTTGGAAGTAGTGGCATAGCTTTCTCGAGGCCATAAGAAGGCCGAAGAGCAATTTCTATACCCCCGAGTATCTTGACCTAGCCCCCTGCAAAAGGGAACTAACAAAATAAATGGGTCGCTGCGCCACTTTATTCTCCGGCATCACTTGTTGGTTAGTTTTATCTGCTTGCGTTGTTCCTGACTTGTCGGCACCAGGCTTTGCCAGAGAAGATCCTGGTTTGTCGCTGGATGGGCTTGCCGCGGTTACTTCCTCATCCTCAACTTCCCTCTGCGCCACTAATGCAGCACTAGCCACTTGATTCGTTGCCCCTACGTATAGCAGCAATGCCTCTTGTGGTCTAGGCGCAACCAGTGTTGGCGCGGAGGAGAGGTACCTTTTCATGTCCTGCAGCACAGCCTCCGCTTCCGGAGTCCATTTCATCGGACCTGCCTTTTTCAAAATCTTGAAAAACGGCAGGACGAGCTCAGCGGATCTTGAAATGAACCTACTTAAGGCAGCAACACAACCGGCAAGATGCCGCACATCTTTGACGCTTTTTGGTGCTTGAATCTGCTCAATTGCTTTGATCTTGTCGGGATTCGCTTCAATTCCTCATTGAGATACAAAGAACCCGAGGAGCTTGCCGGATGGAACGCCAAACACACACTTCTCGGGGTTGACCTTTAGATTGATTTTGCGCAATTTTGCAAATGTCTCTTCTAAATCTTGAATGAGGGTTGATCTGTCCTTGGTCTTGACCACTATATCATCCATGTACGCTTCCACATTCCTGTGCAGCTGGGGCTCAAAACCAATCTGGACCGCCCTTGCAAATGTTGAACCAACACTCTTTAATCCGAAAGGCATGCGCACGAAGCAGTATGTGCCACATGGAGTAATGAATGCAGTTTTCTCCTCATCCTCCTTGGTCATGAATATCTGATGGTATCCAGAATAGGCGTCAAGGAAGGAGAGTAAATCACAGCCACAAGTGGAGTCTACAATTTGATCAATACGCGGCAAAGGGAAAGGATCCTTTGGACATGCTTCGTTGATATCAGTGTAGTCAATACAAAGTCTCCACTTTCCGTTTGCTTTGCGCACCACTACCGGATTTGCCAACCAAGTGGGATGTAGTACACCTCTGACTAAGCCTGCTGCTTCAAGTTTCTTGATCTCCTCGGCAATGAATTGTTGCCGCTCCAAAGCTTGCTTTCGGAACTTTTGCTTTACGGGCCGAGCGTGGGGACAGACGGCAAGGTGGCGATCAATTACCTCCCTGGGAACACCGGGGATGTCAGATGGTCGCCATGCGAACACATTGACATTCGCCCGCATGAAGGCAACGAGCGCGCTTTCCTATTTGCTGTCAAGGGTGGCACTGATGGTGAAGGTACTGTCAGTGCCGTCCTCCCTCGCCGGCACCTTTTTGGTCGCCGGTGAAGTGTCTTTGGATTTCTTACTGGCAGAGCACTCCGGCAAGTCTTCAACTGGCGCGCAGCACTCCGAAGAGGTGCGCTTCCCGGAATCCTTGCTGGAAGTCTTGCCGGACTTCTTGCTTTCCTTCTTCTTGGAGGGAGCTGGTGCTTCGGCGGCCTCCGCTGCAACTGCATCTCTGTACATCTTATCGACGCAAATGACTGCATCTTTCTTGTCGGAGTTGATGGAAATGACACCCATCGGCCCTGGCATCTTCAACGTGTTGTAAGCATAGTGAGATGCTGCCATGAATTTTGCCAAATCTGGGCGGCCAAGAATCCCATTGTACGGCAAGGGGATCTTGACAACATCAAACACAATGTTCTCAGTCTGGTAGTTCAATTCCCTGCCAAACGTTACCGGCAATGTGATCTTTCCCTTGGGCTGGCTTCTTCCCGGGTTTACTCCTTGAAAAGTGCCTGTCTTTTGAAGCTCCTCGTCGGGAATCTGCAACCTCTTGATTACTTCTGAAGAAATCAAGTTTAGGCCGGGCCCACCGTTAACTAACATTTTCATGACCTGGAGGTTGCGAATTGATGGTGAAACCAACAACGGCAAACACCCGACCGCGGTTGTGCGATCAGGGTGGTCCTCGGCATCGAAAATGATAGGCGTGTGCGACCACTTGAGTGGCTTTTGAGAGCCTATTGCCGATTCCGCCGCGTTAACCTCACGAGCCCACTACTTAAGTTGGCGGTGAGAGGAGTGCAAAGATGCGCCTCCGTCAACGCACATGGCCTTAGTCGCCTTCTGGAATTCTTGTTCACTGGACTCTCTATCGTCCTCTTCTTCCTCACTTCCATCATCTTCTTCTTTCTTTTCGCGGCCTCTAGCAGGTTTTTCTTTCTGCTGCTTGGCCTTGCCGCGACGGCCTCCTCGACCACCATGGCCCTTTTTGCCAGATCCACCGGCACCATCTTCACCCTTCTCTTTGTCATGCTTTTCGTATCCAGCCTTCTGTTTCTCAACATGGTGCTCGACTTGTCGACACTCTTGGAGATCATGGCCCTTGGTGCGGTGAATCTTGCAGTATGGCCCAACGGATTTGCTGGGAAGTTGGACAAGAGAGGGGAGCCGAGGAGTTAGTCGCAAGGAAGGCTGGGGGCGGGGTGAAGGAGCAATGAGATGCCTGCGTCCTGCGCGGGCAGGCTTTATCACCGGGACGGCGGTTATCGAGGCATTGCGGGGAAGCGGAGGTGCCGCGCCCGCAAAGGCCGCCACGCGTCGCCCCTGGGCCCGGTAGCTCGATGGGCCCCGCAGCGCTTCGTCCCCAACGGGCGGAACGCGCACGTCGCGGTCCCGGGGGTTACTATCGGCCCAGTGGGAACCAGGGTACCACGGTCCGTCTGCCTCTGGCCCGGAGGACAATGCTTGGGCCAGCCCATGAGGGTGGCCCCGCCTCGGCCGCACCGGAGGAAACCGCCTCGCGAGGCTCCCCTCGCGAGGCCTTCTCATGGAGCAGATCGTACGGCGTCAGCTACGGGGCTCCGCGCCCAGCACATGGGTGACGACCCGCTGTCAGGATAAGGACAGCGGGGCGCGACCGAGCCCAGCTTCCATTCTAGTGATAAGGGAGCAGTGGCATCTACCTCCCCCAAAGCAAGTCCCAAAATGCTTCCTCTTTGGTGATAGAAGACCAGGGCAGATCGGCGCGCCAGGATGGAGGTCATCGCCAGGCCCACCAGCGCGTCACGAAGACTGCTTTATCAGGCGGAGACTGCCTTTAGTCAGAATAGACCTGCGCGCCTGTCCCCCTTTGAATTGCCGCCCTGTGGCCACCCTTTCCCGCTCATATTTTCGGGGAAGAGGACCAAGGCACTACAAAAAGGGCAGGGCCGCTTCCATGTAAGGGGATCGATTCATTTTCTCCCCCACACCTCGTGTACCTCGAGCCACAAGCTCTCCATTACAGAGCAATCCAACACAGGCAGGAGTAGGGTATTACACCGCACGGTGGCCCGAACCTGGGTAGCTCGCACGTCCCCTTCGTGTCCGGTGAGAGCCAGCGAGCCCGTCGTGATCCCGCCGTAGTTGCCGTCGTGTCGTACGTCGCTAAGCGAAGTCCCCAGAGTTCGAATCCTAAGTTCTTGGAGAAGTTTCTTGGATGCAGATCCTAGACTCCGACAGAGGGAGACCGGGTCTATTGAAAATGTTTGCAAGTACATAGCATCTCTGATAAAAAAATACATCCAAATTCTGAGACCAGCGAACAACCAACTGCAGACAGAAAGAGCCGTCAACGCGTCGTTGTTGCTGGTATCCTACCGAAGCCAGCTTGACCTTGTCAATGACTATCGAGGAGTCTTCATGCACGTTCCCCTAAGGAGCAGCGCCCCGGAGGCGTAGTTGTCATCATTGATCTAAGGCACCTAATTAATATAACACCAAATTTTCCCATATGACCAGAAACGCCAACCTCACTGCCCCAAGGAGACAACGTGAATCTACGCTGGAGCTCCATTGACTACGTCCCGACAGACAAACTCGACGAGGATCAAAGCTCAAAGAGCAAACTAGTAGAAAAGGCGTCAATCGATGTCGCCGATGTCCTAACGTAGCCGGCTTCACCTTCTTGATGGCAACCGAGTAGTCTTCCTGCATGTGCCCCTAATAACCAGCGCCCTGGAGGAATGCAGTTGTCGTTGTTTAACCCTCGCATTGATCTGAAGCACATGACACCAAATCTCGCCGGATGACAAGAAACCTTAACCTCACTGCCCCAAAGGAGACGACAAGAATCTACGCTGGAGTTCCATCGACTATGTCTAGACGAATGAACTCAAGGAGGATCGGAGCTCAGAAGACAGACTCGGAATAAGAAGCACTGACATTGTCCGCCCGAGCGTTGGGCGTGCAAGGACTAAAACCCCTAACATAAACTAATAACCGGAGCATAGGCACCGGGATTCCCCTCCCCGCCACGGGTCGACGGAGCGGTGGGAAGAGGGGAGGGGTGAATCGACCGGCTCATCGGTGAAGCAGGGAGGGGAGAGGTTGCCCTAGCCACCTAGGGTGAGTGGACTAGATTTGTATTCATACCGAGAATGGATTCAAAGTTTATTGGTATTGCAATATACTTAGTGCTCCTACTGTTTTTTAGATTTATCAACAGAACTATAGCCGTATGTTAGTACTACACAGCCTGCACGATATGTACACGATAGCCAATCCAGCCGTCTGCTGGACTCTGGTCACATGGATGGACGAACTGATCTCCCCTGTCGTGCAGGGATCGTCCAGGCAACGACGTGTGTACAACACTACTCTAGTACTACTATCGCTGGTGTCTCTCTTCTAGTACAACTCAGCCGACGCGTGGGGCCTGAGGGACGGGGGGGAGTGTGCCTATGGTCGGCTGCTCAATTGCGGTCCCACATGTGAGTGCAAACGCAAGATGACTCGCGTTCCATTCCGTGAGCGGCGTGCCGGACCGACCGACTGTGTGGGGTGCGGGCGCGAACGCGACGTGCGTGATGTATACATGTAGTACCACCATTTTCTTTTTTTTTGCTCCATGGCGCAATCCATCGATACAAAATTATATTTAAAAGTGGAGGGCGGAGCTTTTCCCGCGCGTTAGGCGGGGCAGTTTCGCCTAGTCGGTTCGACAGAGAGGCGAGGAGGACGAGGGAGTAGCGGATTCAACTTACTGCTGGAAAGGTGGGGCTGTGTGATTTGATGGCTCGTTACTAATGGAAAGGTGGGGCCTTGTGATTCGACTGCTTATTACTGCCGCGCTACGACCGGGGTGAGTCTCCCCCTCCATGGTGTACAGGTGCTAAGCATGCCACATATGCAAAAAAATCTAATGTGACAAGGTAGGAGTAAAGAGAAGAGAGAGGAGTTTGGTGACCCCAGGAAGAATGAATGCGAAGCGCGCGGACCTATGCAAAACACTTAAATGAGAGAAGTTTACGCAACACATGAAGGAGTTTAGTTGTCAAAGAAAGACTTTAGCACCCCATCTAAGCACGTAGTACTATGCATAATTTGGTGCATGAAACGTCGATCTAGATGTTGGCTGTCCCAGATCCAGCATCATATACTACTGTACTAGTATCGTTGTTCTCTCTTTTCTACTTTAGTAGTAACTCAGCCGACGAACGTTCCATTCTGTGAGCGGCGTGCCGGACCGACCATGTAGGTGCGACGTGAACGCGAGGAGCGTGCTGTATAAGTCCCACCTTTTACATTAATTTGAGATTGTTAGTTTTCCTCCATGGCGCAATCCATAGATACTTACAAAACTATATTTAAAAGGCGAGGCCGGGCAAGTTTCTCCTGGTCGGTTTGACAGAGAGGCGAGGAGGACGAGGGAGTAGCGGATTCAACTTACTGCAGGAAAGGTGGGGCTTTGTGATTTGACGGCTCGTTACTGCTGGAAGGTGGGGCCTTGTGATTTGACTGCTCGTTATAGTCATTATTACTGTGAGGGGTAAGTCTCCCCTTCCATTCCCCACTCTAATCTAGTGCATGACACATCGACCCGGATGCTGGTTTTCCCACATGTCGGTGAAAGGAGGTATAATTGGTGCCGACGACCTAAGGAGGAGCAAAGAACCGTGCGGTATACTCTAGTTTTTCACTGGAGTACTAGCCCAACGCGGAGGAGTGCGAAACACGGCAGACCAGTGCGATATGGCGATAAAAAATGATCTAGTTTGCTTGTGATCCCACGGCACCGCTCATCGTTAGCACTGTTTTAGTCATGCCTCGCAGCCTAGTACCAACGAAATAATATGATGACAATGGCAACGGATAATAATTGTGTTACCTATTCAAGATAATTTAGAAGGACACATGCGGAAACACCCGAAAGACACAGTGGCAAAAGAAGAAGACACATGGGCAAAAGAAGAAGGAAGATTACCCGGGAAAAAAAAGGAAGACGCAGACAACGGTCTGGGTGCTGCTCTCTACTTCATGAAGGGTTGCTGAGTGCGGAGATCTAACTGCTTCTTCATCGCCTCCACGACCTTCATCTCCTCTCGCCTCTCGTCCGTCATCTAGTTCATTGCTTAAATGGCGCAGGATTTCTCGAGGCGAGCGTGGATGATCTCTTTCATGTCCGCATGATGTTGCTTAACAGCAGCCACGTTCTCGGTGTGGAGCTTCGCCATGTCATCCCTAAGTTCCCCCATGACGGCGGTCAGCATCTTCACCGAGGCACTGCTCTTCTCTTGCGGCTTCTCCTAGCCGGCGATCTCCTCCTTCAGCAGGTCGAGCTCGAGGCAGAGCTTCGCTTTGTCCTCCCGAAGTTCCACGATTTCGCCGGTCGCCTTATCAACCAAGGCATTGCTCTCCTTCACCAGCTTCAGCAAGCCGACGATCAACTCCTTCTGCTTGTTGAGCTGAGCGGGCATGTCGTCGCGGGCTCACGACTTCAGCATTGCCCGCTCGGCATGTTCGCCTCCGCGGCGAATGCGCTTCTGAGAACCCTCTCCTGCCCATGAGAGATCTTTCGAGGCCTCCGCAGCGCGGCGGTGCTACTTGTAGTCTGCGTTGGTATTTCCCCGAAGAGGAGAGGATGATGCAGTACAGTAGAGATAAGTATTTCCCTCAGTTAAGAACCCAACGTTATCAATCCAGTAGGAGAACCAAGCAAAATTCCGTTAAGCGCACCTGCACACACAAGAGCAAACACTTGAACCCAACGCAAATAAGAGGGTTGTCAATCCTCTTAGCGGTTATTTGCAAGGATTAAATCTTATCGAGGTAAATAGATAAACTAAATTACTAATTAAATTAAAAGTAAATAAATTGCAGCAAGGTATTTTTAGGTTTTTTATATGATAAAGATAGACCTGGGGACCATAGTTTTCACTAGAGGCTTCTCTCTTGAGCACATAAACATACGGTGGGTAGACAAATTACTGTTGGGCAATTGATAGAAAAGCAAATAATTATAATGGATTCATGGCAACGATCATGTATATAGGCATCACGTCCGAGACAAGTAGACCGACTCCTGCCTGCATCTACTACTATTACTCCACCCATCGACCACTATCCAGCATGCATCTAGGGTATTAAGTATGAAACAGAGTAACGCCTTAAGCAGGATGACATGATGTAGAGAAGCAAATTCAAGCAATATGAATAAACCCCATGTTTTTATCCTTAATGGCAACAATACAAATATGTGTCATGTCCCTTTCTGTCACTGGGATTGAGCACCACAAGATTGAACCCATCACAAAGCACCTCTCCCATTGCAAGATAAATCAATCTAGTAGGCCAAACTAAACCGATAGATCGGAGAGAAATACAAAGCTATAACAATCATGCACAAAAGAGTTCAGAGAAGACTCAAATATTTTTCATGAATAATCTGATCATAAACTCACAATTCATCGAATCCCAACAAACACACCGCAAAAGAAGATTACATCGGATAGAACTCCAAGAACATCGAGGAGAACATTGTATTGAAGATCAAACAGAGAGAAGAAGCCATCTAGCTACTAGCTATGGACCCGTAGGTCTATGGTAAACTACGCAAACATAATCAGAAGGGCAGCAAGGTTGATGTAGAAGCCCTCCGTGATCGATTCCCCCTCCGGCAGAGTACCGGAAAAGGCCTCCAGATGGGATCGTGGAAGAACAGAGGCTTGCGGCGGTGGAAAGGTTTTCTCTTCTGGCTCTCTGGGGGTTTCCCAATATCTGTGAATTTATAGAAGTGGAATTAGGTCAAACGGAGTCACCTGGGCCCCACAAGGTACTACGGCGCGCCCCCCCTAGGGCACGCCCTAGTGCCTTGTGAAGCCTCCGTGAGGCTTTTGGCCTCCCCCCAAAGCTTCCCAGGTTTCTTTTGTCCAGAAAAAAATCTCCAAAAAGTTTCGTGGCATTTGGACTTCATTTGTAGTGTTTCTTTGAAAAGCCAAAAACAAGCAGAAAACAGCAACTGGCACTAGGCACTGGGTTAATAGGTTAGTCCCAAAAAATGATATATAATTGCATACAATTTCATATAAAAACATCCAAGATTGATACTATAATAGCATGGAACAATCAAAAATTATAGATACGTTGGAGACGTATCAAGCATGCCCAAGCTTAATTGCTGCTCATCCTCGAGTAGGTAAATGATAAAAACAAAAATTTTGATGTGGAATGCTACCTATCATGTTTCATCATGTAATCTCTTTCTTATGGTATGAGTAATAAGATCCAAATGATTCAAAGCAATAGTCTATAATTTGATATAAAGACATCAATACTCAGGCATACTAGCAAACAATCATGTCTTTCAAAATAAAAATGCTAAAGAACGTTATCCCTACAAAATAATATAATCCTGTCATGCTCCATCTTCTTCACACAAAGTATTTATCATGAACAACCCTAGTTTTAGCCAAGCAATTGGTTCATACTTTTTAACGCGCTTCAGCTTTTTCAACTCCCACTCAATACATGAGCGCAAGCCATGGATATAGCACGATGGGTGGAATAGAGTATGGTGATAGAGATAAATAGGAGAAAAAATGGAGAAAGTCTCACATCAACGAGGCTAATCAACGGGCTAGCCTTTCCTGTTCGTCGTTCCTTGTGTCTGCCATGGCCGGTAGGAAGAGCTTTGGGACGAGAAATAACAAGGGAGCAACGACCAAGGCGGCGGAAAAAAAAGAGAGGGCCCGCCTAATACGTCTCCAACGTATCTATAATTTTTGATTGTTCCATGCTATTATCGTATCAATCTTGGATGTTTTTATATGCAATTGTATGCAACGGATGCACTTAGAGCAATAAGTGTATGAAAGCTCAACATGAAAACTAAGTGGGTGTGCATCCAACTTGCTTGCTCATGAAGACCTCGAGCATTTGAGGAAGCCCATCATCGGAATATACAAGCCAAGTTCTATAATGAAAAATTCCCACTAGTATATGAAAGTGACAAAATAGGAGACTCTCTATATGAAAAACATGGTGCTACTCTGAAGCACAAGTGTGGAAAAAGATAGTAACATTGCCCCTTCTCTCTTTTTCTCTCATTTTTTTTATTTTTTTTATTTTTTCTTTCCCTTTTTTTTTCTTTTTTTCTCTTTTTTTTTCATGGCTCTTTTTTGCCTCTTTTTTTCTATATTTTTTTTCGTCCGGAGTCTCATCCCGACTTGTGGGGGAATCATAGCCACCATCATCCTTTCCTCACTGGGACAATGCTCTAATAATGATGATCATCACACCTCTATTTACTTACAACTCAAAATTACAAATCGATACTAGAACAAAAATATGACTCTATATGAATGCCTCTGGCAGTGTACCAGGATGTGCAATGATGCTAGCGTAACATGTATAAAAATGATGAACGGTGGCTGAGCCACAAATACTATGTTAGCTATATGATCATGCAAAGCAATATGACAATGATGATGTGTGTCATAAAAATGGAACGGTGGAAGTTGCATGGCAATATATCTCGGAATGGCTATGGAAATGCCATGATAGGTAGGTATGGTGGCTGTTTTAAGGAAGATATAAGGAGGCTTATGTGTGATAGAGCGTATCATATCACGGGGTTTGGATGCACAGGCAAAGTTTGCACCAACTCTCGATGTGAGAGAGGGTAATGCACGGTACCGAAGAGGCTAGCAAATTGCGGAAGGGTGAGAGTGCGTATAATCCATGGACTCACATTAGTCATAAAGAACTCACATACTTATTGTGAAAGTTTATTAGCCCTCGAAGCAAAGTACTACTACGCATGCCCCTAGGGGGGAGGTTGGTAGGAGTTAACCATCGCGCGCCCCCGACCGCCACACAAAGGAAGTCAATCAATAATAATTCATGCTCCAACTTCTTAGCATAACAACAGACCATACGTGCATGCTTCAGGAATCACAAACCTTAACACAATTATTCTTACTAAACCACAATTATCTACTAATACCTCCCACATATTACCATCTTAATATCGCAAAACTATTGCAAGGAATCAAATTTATCATATTTAGTGATCTACATGAAAGTTTTTAGTATATCCCTCTTGAATACCTATCATATCAGTTCCAAATTCATAACCCGTGCATATTACCATTGCTATCATGAAACTCTCAAAAATATATAAGTAAAGCATGAGAGTGCAACTATTTCTTTAAAATATCATCACTGTCGTGCTCTAAAAGATATAAGTGAAGTACTAGAGCAACTGCTAGCTCAAAAGATATAAGTGAAGCACATAGAGTATTCTAACAAATCACGAATAATGTGTGTCCCTCTCAAAAAGGTGTGTTCAGCAAAGATGATTGTTAAAAACTAAAAAGCAAACAAAAGCAAACAAACTATTTCACAGGACGCTCCAAGTAAAACATATATCATGTGATGAATAAAAATATAGCTCCAAGTGAGTTACCAATAGATTGTAGACGAAAGAGGGGATGCCTTCCGGGGCATCCCCAAGCTTAGACGCTTGAGTCTTCCTTGAATATTACCTTGGGGTGCCTTGGGCATCCCCAAGCTTAGGCTCTTGCCACTCCTTATTCCTTTGTCCATCGTAGTCTCACCCAAAACTTGAAAACTTCAGCACACAAAACTCAACAGAAACCTCGTGAGATCCGTTAGTATAACAAACAAATCTTAAAATTTAGGTACTATAGTAAATTGATTCATATTTAATATTGGCATAATGCTACTGTACTCCAATTTCTCCATGACTCATAGCCCCCGATACGATCCATAGATTCATCAAAATAAGCAAACTATGTAACAAAAACAGAATCTGTCTAAAACAGAACAATCTGTAAAGATCTATTTAAAAACCATAATTCTGTAACTCCAAAAATTCTGAAAAATTAGGACAACGTGGGAAATTCATATACCAATACTGTGTAAAAATTTCAATTTTTTCTGACGCTCGAGTACAGAATTAAAATTCCAGCACTGGAAGCAAAACTTTCTGTTTTCCAAACAGCATCAATTATACTATCTTCCAAATCATCCCAAAGGCATTACTTGGCACAAACACTAATTAAAACATAAAACATAATCATAACAGAAGCTATAATCATACAAACACTCAAGAACAGTAGTAAAAAGTTTATTGGGTTGTCTCCCAACAAGCTCTTTCTTTATAGCCATTAAGATAGGCTTGAGATTTCAATTATGCTCACATAAAAAAATAAGAATTGAAACACAAAGATAGCATCATGTAGCATGTGAAAAACACATTTAAGTCTAAAATACTTCCTATGCATAGGCATTATATAAGAAAACAAATTATCAAGACAAGCAATATCTAGCATATGCAAATAGGAAGAATGGAGCATCAATAATTTTAGCACATAGAGAGGTAATTTAGTGACATGAAAGTTTCTACAACCACATTTTCCCCTCTCATAATAATTACATGTAGGATCATAGTCAAATTCAACAATATAGCTATCATATAAAATATTCTCTTCACGATCCACATGCATAAATTTTTTATAATCTTCCAAGATTGTGGGATTAACATGAACTAAAGTTATGACCTCTCCAAACCCACTTTCATCAAAAAAATCATAAGATTGAACACTCTCCAAAGTAGTGGGATCATTATTACCTAAAGTTGATGCTCTTCCAAACCCACTTTTAATAGTATTGCAAATTTTATTATCAATAACATATTCATCATGAGGCTTAAATAAATTTTCAAGATCATAAGAAGCATTATCACCCCAATCATGATCATTGCAATAAGTGGTAGACATAACAAAATTATCATCCCCAAGCTTGTAGTTTTGCATATTATTAGCACAATTCACATTAATAGAATTTATAGTAACATCATTGCAATCATGCTTTTCAATCAAGGAGCTATCATGAATCACTTTATAAATTTCTTCTTCTGACACTTCATCACAATTTCCAGATTCATGATTTTCAAGCAAACTTCATAGAGGAAATCAAGAGCACTCAAATCACTAGCAATTGGTTCATTATAATTGGATCGTTTGAAAAGATTAGGAAGTGGATGAGGATCCATAGTGATCTTAAATTTTTGTTTTACTTACTGTTCTTGAGTGTTTTCATGGCAATAAAAGCAAATAAAATATTTTTTGGTTTTTGTAAAAAAAAATTAGAAGTGGGGGAGATGAAAACGAGAGGCAAATGCAAATAAAAGGTAAATAAAGTAAATGCAAGTGAATGATAATTTGTGCGAAGGTACTTGGTAATTTTGATGATGTCTCCCCGGCAACGGCGCCAGAAATTCTTCCTGCTACTTGTAGTCTGCGTTGGTATTTCCCCGAAGAGGAGAGGATGATGCAGTACAGAAGAGATAAGTATTTCCCTCAGTTAAGAACCATGGTGAAAGGATCGATATGGTTGACTAGAGGGGGGGTGAATAGGCAACTACCAATTTTTAGCTTTTCTTAACAAATTAGGGTTAGTAACAAAATAGATTGTCTAGATGTGCAACTAGGTGAGCAACCTATATGATGCTAACAACAACAACAACAACACGAGCAAGCAAAGGATACAACACAAGGCAAGCACAAAGTAAAGGTAAGAAGTAACCAAAAGTGGAGCCGGTGAAGACGAGGATGTGTTACCGAAGTTCCTTCCCTTTGAGAGGTAGTACGTCTCCGTTGGAGCGGTGTGGAGGCACAATGCTCCCCAAGAAGCCACTAAGGCCACCGTATTCTCCTCAGGCCCTCACACAATGTGAGATGTCGTGATTCCACTAGTGGTGCCCTTGAAGGCGGCGACCGAACCTTTACAAACAAGGTTGGGGCAATCTCCACAACTTAATTGGAGGCTCCCAACACCACCACGGAGCTTCACCACAATGGAATGTGGCTCCGAGGTGACCTCAACCGTCTAGGGTGCTCAAACGCCCAAGAGTAACAAGATCCGCAAGGGATTAGTGGGGGGAATAAAAAATTTCTTGGTGGAAGTGTAGATCTAGGCCTTCTCAACCAATCCCCAAAGAATCAACAAGTTTGATTGGCTAGGGAGAGAGATCGGGTAAGTTTGAGCTTAGGAGCAACAATGGTGCTTGGGGGAGGAAGAGGTAAGTCAACTTGGGGGAAGAAGACTCACTTATATAGAGAGGGAAAAAACCAACCGTTATGCAGCCTCTGCCCGTGCACAAGTGGTAGTACCGCTCGGACGAGCGGTACTTCCGCTGGCACGGAAGTTCTAGCAGCTGCGTACAACCGAGCACATCGGGGAGGCGGTAGTGCCACCCGAGCGGTACTACCGCTTGGTGTTGAGCAACTGGTAGAAGTAGCGGAAGTAGAGGAGGGCAGCGCGGTAGTGCTGCTCAGAGCGGTACTACCGCTACTTACTGCCGCTCTACTACCGCCCGAAGGGCAGAGCAGTCCAGAAGACAAAAATAAGCGGCACTCCCTGCCGCTTAGTACATAGAGGTTCAATGAACCAGCGATAGTGAAGTGGTGGTTAAGGGCCGTAGTACCGTTGGAGCGGTACTACCGCGCATAACTACCGCAATACTACCGCTCAGTTACACAGAACCCTAAACTAAGCGGAAGTCCTAGTAGCACTAAACTGCGGTAGTACCGTTGGAGTGGTACTACCGTTCAGATGAGCGGTACTACCGCTTATGTGTCTCAAGAAGGCTCAAGCACAAGGAAGGGCAAGCTCCAAAGGCGGGAAAGAAGGAGGGTGCAAGGAAAGTGTGTACGTGTTGATTCCACCCAAACCTTTCTGACGCAGACCCCCTCTTGATAGTACGGTGTACCTACGACTCAAATCCACCGAAAAAGAAACTCAAGAAAAAACACCGTCTTCATAATAGCTCCAAGGGGCACGAATCGTCTTGTGCCATATGGTCGATTATCTGAAATGCTCAATGCACACGATTAGTCCGCAAAAGTATTGTCACCAATCACCAAAACCACTAACGGAGAAATATGCCCTAACAATCTCCCCCTTTTTTGTGGATTGATGACAACATGGGATTTGCACAAAGATAGAGCAAGATAATATGCAAACCCAACATCTACAAAATATAGACGGGCTCCCCCTAGATGTGTGCACTAGATAAGTTTGCCTTTGGAATGCAAAGTACACACACTAGGATCCACACTCCCCCTATATTTTATAGACCGGCAACACTTGCATCAACTACATAAGAGAGATAGAGATAAACATGGATGCAAGGAAATAGCATGTGAGCATAAAGATAGGGCACAATATAAATAACATCTCACAAGCTAAAAAGGTACTTGACATAAAGATAAAGATAGGGTAGCATATGTCTCACACCATATGATAGGTACTAACGAGAGGGTTCCACACCGAAACAAAAGCAAACCAACGAGAAAGAGTTCACGAGAGAACGAAATCAACAACAAAGAAGACACACTCGTGACTCGGAAAATCCCTAAACTCTCTCCCTCTTTGGCATCAAGACACCAAACGGGCAAAGAGTACTAAACCGGTCCAAGGTGATGAAGAACTCCAGATCATCAGAACTCCTCGTGCTCATCCGAGTCCTCGTGCTCCTCAGACTCCTCTGCTGCTGCATCCTGCTGCTCCACCTCTGAGTCTGACCACTTGCAGTGCGGCGAGATCCACTCCTCCTCATCTGTGACACGCTCCTCAGAGCCACTAGCGATCTCCTGACCCAGAGCCCTCTCGGCCACATGAGCTCTATACTGACCCTTGGACTCAATGCAAAAGAGCTTCTTCATCTTGGACTTGAGCTTGGAAGCCCAAGAAGGGACCTTCTGAGAAGAAGGAACAAACTCATAGTCAGGCTCTGGCTCATCTTCCGAGTCGGTGGGGGCAATCTCCTCATCAGGTGCAGCAGGTGCGGTCCCCCAATTCTCCTTTTGGCGCAAGCTCAGAACCCCATGAGACACCATATGCTCAGTGGGAAGAGCCTCCCCTGGAAACTCAGCAGCCCATGTCTTCTCAATCAATGTAAACAGATAAGGGCCATAGATGGGCACCTTCCGGTCAAGCACGGCAGAACGAAGCTCACGCCACATGATGTGGGAGATATCCAAAGTAGATGTCTTGCCCTTCTCCTTGATGCAAAGCAAGAGAAGATCCACCAAATAAGAGTGTACCTGATCCAGGTTCCCAATGCGAGGGCATAGAGTGTTACGAAAGATACGGTGCATGATGTCCAAGAACGGAATGAGCTCCATGCGAGTGATCCCCCTGAGAGAAGTCACAGACCTGGAGTAACGGATAAGCTTCGACTTGTGTGTAGGAGTGGTCTCCTTGTGAGGCCGGAGACCAATGGGGTTATCTTCCCCCTCATCAGCAATGCCCAAACAGTCCATGAAGTTCTTCCAATTAACCTTCAATCTTCTCCCACCAGTCATCCATGACATAGATCTCTCCTCATTTGCATGAAAGTGAACCCTGGCATAGAATTGAGCCACTATCTCAGCATCATAGTCCTTGTTGAATGAGATGAAAGGAATAAGGCCCCACTGGTGACAAAGAGCAAGAGCTTCTCCAAAATAAGCAAGGTCCTTCTGCATGTGAGTGATGTCGATAGACTTGACCGCAACATACAAGTTTTTCTTGGCCTTCAGAATATCCAAATAGATAAGAGATTGCTCCTTGGTCCAGAAGGGACGACCAACAAGAGCCTCGTCCTGAGGACGGCGATACGGGTTGCGCACACGGAAAGCAACAAATTCCTTGGCAGTCATCTCATCTGGAGGAGTATTCTTCTCGTTCTCCTTCTTCTTGCTGACGGTTGTCTTCACATTCTGATTTGGAGGTGCACTGGAACTGGCTGCTGCATCTTCAGAGGTGCGATAGCGCTTGGATCCACCGTGACGATCTGGGTTCTTGCGACAAGCCTGATGAGCGGAGCTACCATCACCTGGAACCCACAAACACAGAGCAAGGGAAAAGCAGCTGTAAAGCTATTGCATAAGCCAAGAGATAAGAAAATGAATATAGAAGTAAGTGCAAAAATTCAGAAAAACTACATCACAACGGTAGTACCGGGCACAAGAGCGGTAGTACCGCTGGACACGAGCGGTAGTACCGCTCTAAGCGGTAGTACCATCCGCGTCCCAGCGGTAGTACCGCCCACCCGACGGGAAAACTTCCGCGGATGGATCCGGTAGTACTTGTGACGTAGAAGTTCAAAATTTTGGCAAAGACTACTATACCCCAATCTAGCAGTCATACCACATCCTACTCATGCCTAGATTTAGCCAAAAATCTATGAATACCACATGCATTGCCCTAGAACCAAGATTCAAAAAATAGAACCGAAGGAGAGAAAGACGAGGGCAATACCGGTATCCATGGCAAGAGGAGAGGGTGGGGATCGATCCCACCGGTCGGAAATGGAGAAGACGACACGGATTCGGAGGGCCGGAGCCGGCCTCCAGAGCAGTTCCTGGTCGCCTGAGAGAGAGAACACGAGAGGAGGGGAAATGAATGGGCAAGGGGAAGTTAGAACTCCCCGTGCCCACCACTTAACCCCCTTGCGGGTCCTCGAAGCGGTAGTACCGGTTACCTCCAGCGGTAGTACCGCCCCAGTGCTTCGACAGGAGGTCGGCACACTGCACTCAGCGGTAGTACCATAGGATTGCGCGGTAGTACCGCCTGAGCGGTAGTACCGTGCTGTCCAGCAGTAGTACCGCCTGCTATCAGAAGAACTACTAGGTTCAAATTTGAAAGAGGGGCTTATGCAATTTATAATATGTTTGAGAGAGGGAAGGCTTGGGTTGGAGACAAGAAAACACAGCAAATGGAAAGGAGTACTCGAAGGTCAAAAAGCAACAAAACCACAAGCACACATGGAGTAATCCAACACCCAAAAAGCCTAAGGCACGGAAGCACAACTCAAACCAAACGAAGCAAAACCTCTCAAGGAGAGGGCGGTGACCGAGGTCACCTATGTTTGAGTCAATTAGTATGGCACCGCGAAGATTTTAACCTTGGGCCCATGACCAAAACTCATCTTTGAAGAACAATTACCATAAAAGAATGGCTAAAGTGAAAGACTTGATCTATTTATGCATAATGGGGGGAGGGAGAGTTCATTGAGAGAACAACACTCCCCCTATGTCCATGCCTACATCTAGAACAAGATAATCATGATGAATGCGGTGGGGTGTGACGATATTCAAGACACGTTGCTCGAATCAATGATATTTAGCTCCTGCCTTAACTCGCGAAATCTTGCTTCATCCAATGGCTTCGTGAAAATATCCGCTAGTTTCTCTTGAGTTCCAACATGAATAATATCAATCTCTCCACGCTTGACGTGATCCCGGATAAAATGATGACGAATCTCAATGTGCTTCGTCTTGCTATGTTGCACCGGATTGTAGGAGATCTTGATTGCACTTTCGTTGTCACAGAAAAGAGGCACTTTGTCACACATGACACCGTAATCCTTTAAAGTTTGCCTCATCCATAGCAACTGTGCACAACAATTTGCGGCTGCTACATACTCAGCCTCGGTGGTGGAGAGAGACACACAATTTTGCTTCTTCGAAGACCAACTCACCAAAGAGCGACCAAGAAATTGGCACCCTCCGGAAGTTGACTTCCTATCCACACGGTCTCCCGCTCAATCCGAGTCAGAATATCCCATGAGATCAAAGCATGCTCCTTTGGGGTACCATAAGCCAAAGTTTGGGGTATGAGCCAAATATCGAAAGATTCGCTTGACCGCCACAAAGTGACTTTCCTTAGGCGTGGCTTGAAACTGTGCACACATTCCCACACTCAACATGATATCCGGCCTAGATGCACAAAGGTAAAGCAAGGATCCAATCATGGAACGATATACCTTTTGATCCACCGCTTTGCCATTGGGATCAATGTCGAGTTGGCACTTGGTAGGCATTGGAGTCTTGGCCGGTTTGACATCTTCTAGCTTGAATCTTTTGAGCATGTCTTGGGTGTATTTGGCTTGGTTGATGAAGGTTCCTTCTCTTCTTTGCTTGACTTCGAACCCAAGAAAGAACTTCAACTCTCCCATCATAGACATCTCAAACTTCTCGGTCATGAGTGCGGCAAACTCATCATTGAAAGCTTTGTTAGGAGAACCAAAGATAATATCATCAACATTTAGTTGGCATATGAACAAATCCCCTTTAACCCTCTTAGTAAAAAGAGTGGGATCGATTTTCCCAATTTCAAACCCACGGTCTTGCAACAACTCGGTAAGGTGCTCATACCACGCACGTGGGGCTTGTTTAAGGCCATAGAGTGCCTTATCGAGTTTGTATACATGATTGGGGAACTTGGGATCCTCGAACCCCGGGGGTTGTTTGACATATACCAACTCATTAAGGGGACCATTAAGAAATGCACTCTTCACATCCATTTGTTGCAACTTAAAATCATGATGAGATGCATATGCAAGCAACATACGAATAGATTCAAGACGAGCAACGGGAGCAAAGGTTTCACCGTAGTCGATACCCTCGACTTGGGAGTAGCCTTGTGCCACCAATCTTGCCTTGTTTCGAGCGACAACACCGTTCGTATCTTGCTTGTTCTTCAAGATCCATTTGGTTCCAATGACATTATGATTCTCCGTTGGCCTTGGCACCAATGTCCACACTTTGTTGCGCTCGAAGTTGTTGAGTTCATCATGCATGGCTTCAAGCTAATCTGTGTCCTCGAGCGCCTCATGTACCTTTTGGGGTTCAACACAAGAAACAAACGCGTGATGCTCACAAAAGTTTGTTAATTGTCTACGAGTGGTTACCCCCTTCTTCAAGCTTCCATAGACATTCTCCAAGACATGTTGTTGATGCTTGAGTTTGGAAGCAATCTTGGCTGCACGATGCTCCAATAGTTCCTCCGAGGTCACTTGAGGAGGATCATCTTGAGCATCTTGAGCATCATTTTGAGCTTGCTCTTAATCTTGAGCTTGCACTTGATCTTGAGCTTGCTCGATGTCGTGATCTTGATCTTGGGCATCATTTGGTGCATCACCATCATCTTGAGGTTGATCTTGCCCTCGATCTTGATCACTTGGTTGAGGGCCTTCGGTTTGTTCTTCGGAAGCGTGTGGGTCAATGGTTGGTGATGGCTCCACTTGCGTAGAGCATTGTCCTTCTCCTTCGGCCACAAGGGGTTCCTCAATGGGGATTATTTGACCAATCCCCATTCTTCTTATGGCTTGGGGAGGATTTCATCACCTACATCACAAAGACCACTTTGCTCCACTTGGGAGCCATTATTTTCATCAAACTCTACGTTACACGTCTCCTCAATGAGTCCGTTGGACTTGTTGAGGACACGGTAAGTATGAGAGTTTGTAGCATAACCAACGAATATGCCCTCTTGAGCTCTAGATTCGAATTTAGACAAACGAGTACCTTTCTTGAGAATGAAACACTTACATCCGAACACCCGGAAGTACTTGAGGTTGGGCTTGTTACCGGTAAGTATCTCATATGGAGTCTTGTTCAAGCCTTTGCGGAGGTAGAGCCGATTGGATGCATGACATGCGGTGTTGATGGCTTTGGCCCAAAAGTTGTATGGAGACCTGAATTCCGCCATCATGGTCCTTGCCGCGTCCATCAATGTCCGGTTCTTCCTCTCCGCTACACCATTTTGTTGAGGGGTATATGGTGCGGAATATGTAGGAGATATGCCCTAGAGGCAATAATAAATGTTATTGATTATTTCCCTGTTCATAATTAGGTTTATGTTCCATGCTATAACTGCTATGGTTCTCGAGTCTACAATAACCACGAGGCTCGGAGGAAGACTCATATGCACGTGTGGGATAATAAACGGTAAAATGTATTCCTAGTCCGGCCTCTAAGACTGGCTCAAGTATTGCATGATGATCCTGTTTTCCTGATCATGGGCATGGCTATGCCGGCAATTTTGAGGGCACAATTGTTGGTAGAACACTTGTGTTGAATCGACCCGAATTGATGTTATGCTATGAGATTCATTCGTCATAAGTTAATGGTTAATAACACAGAGATGGTTAATGTTTGCATGATTCCTTAGACCATGAGAGTATCGAGTTTCTTCATGCTTGCTTCATGAACTTTGGGGTTTGTTAAACGTCATCCGTAAATGGGTGGCTATTACGGCGGCTTACGGGTTCATGGAAAAGTATGTCAAGTAACTTGATAGCTCAAGATTGGGATTTGCTCCTCCGACGATGGAGAGATATCTCTGGGCCCTCTTGGTGTTACGGTATCCATCATCGTCTGGCCAGACACTTTGTGATTTGATCACGGGGATGCCGGAACACGGAACGAGAAAAGAGAACAATACCGGTAACGAGGTAACTGGCATAGTGTACAAGGTGTTGATCCACGGGGATGCCAACGTGTCTCACCTCGGGTATTTGTAACATATCGCGAAGCAACAGGAATAGCACACGGCAACTGGAGGTTCGCTCGAATATTCATTCGTGTGGGTATAGTGGTCAATATGGGTGTCCACGGCTCCGATGTTGATCATTGATCGGAAGAGGTTCCGGGTCATGTCTATGCTTCACCGAACCTATAGGGTCACACGCTTAAGGGTCATCTATCTATTGAATACTAGACAGGGAGTCTGAGAGAAAAACACCATAAAAGTTTTGGACACCGGAAAAGTTTCGGTCAACGGAAAAGTTCCGAAGAGAGAGGACACCGGATGAGTTTCGGTGAAACTGAAAAGTTGTTTCAGAGGATACCATAAAGTCAAATTGGTTTTGGCACATGCCTGATAATTCTTGGAGGGTGCCAGAATCATTCTGGAAACTTTCTGGAATTTTCCGGGATGAAAACCGGAAATGTTCCGGAGCTGCCGAAACCGCTTCAGATGCTTTTCGCAGATGAAAATCACTAAACCGGAATTGTTCCGGCTCGCATTGAAAATTATTTTGGTGGGTACTGGAAATGTTCTAAGCCCACATGAATATTTTCAGTTCGATCAGACGCTGAAAAATGTCGTCGTGAATAGTGAAAGTGCTTTTTGGGATATTTTTGGAAAAGTACCTTTTGGGATATTTTCCCAAAAGGCTTCTAGAAGGGATGGATGGATGGGGACCACCTTTGGGGGGGCCCACAAGGGTTGTGGCCGGCCAAGAAGTGGGCTCCACCTTGGAGCCCCACTTGCCCACTTGCTTTCCCATTTTGCCCTTGGAAAGTGTTTCCTTCATGAGCAAGTTTTGGTATTTTTGAAATGCCCATCCTAGCCCTTGGTTTTCCTATAAATAAAGGTGAGTGGGCTGCCCACAAACTCACTCTTTTCTCACATACAAGTGCCATTGCAATGATCTGGCTTCTTCTCTCCCTCCCAGCGAAATAGTTTCGTAGAGCCGAAAGGCTGTCTGGGTTCCGGCAGGAACTAGTTCTGGACGGCGAAGCCCTGCCGGATAGATGACACCGTATGTGTGCAACTCTGTAGAGAGATCATAGTTTCGGTCTTAGTTTGAGAGTGCCTCCCGAAGGGCTGTCCGTGTGACCGTCCGAGTTTTGGAGGTCCTCCCGAAGGGCTGTCCGAGTGACAGTCCGAGTTTCGGAGGTCCTCCCGAAGGGCTGTCCGCGACACCGTCCGGGGGACTGTCCGACTGCCTCCCAAAGGGCTGTCCGCGGGGCAGATGAGGGTAGACATCCTCGCGGTTGGGAGGTTGTAAATCCTAGCTACGGGGATCTGCACCGCCGATCGTCATCGACTCTACTTCCGCTGCGCTACGAGTCGGTAACGAAAATGATCAAACCTTGTATCCAGTCTCCATAGTGGTCCTGGGCTGGTGCGTAGGTCGGAAAATTTTTGTTTTCTGCTGCATTACCCTATAGTGGCATCAAGAGCCGTGCTATGCGTAGATGCAGGTTGCGATCTAGAATACATAGAGATGTATGGGTGTTGCACAATATAATTAGGTAGTAGATGAGATCTATTGCTGAAAATTATTTGTGCGGGTAGCAGATGAAATCTGTGACCCGATGTTCTTGTTGCTTCCCTAGAGTTTGCATATTTCTGATCTTGATAACAGTATGGTGGAGTTTCAATGTTCTGGCAATCCGCGATCCTGATTGATCAACGAAGTGCTAATAGTTCATTGAATTCCACCGTAGTTAAAAAGAAAGATGAAATTTCGCAGACAAAAGGGCAATGCAGATATGATCTGCACGGGGGTCACGCGTATGACGAAGTTTAGTATGGGGCTCGAGATTTTATTATCTCGTGTTTCATACACCCTGGAATGTTAATCTAGCGACTTGGATTATCATGCTTGATGATGGACGTTGGTAGCTTCGGTTTGTTTCGAAACCTTAGAAGCCACGAAAAATAAATTTTTGCATGAACCGATTAGAGGCGTCTAACTTGGTTTTGCAGGATGGTTTGCATGTGCATGTGATGTGGTATAGCAGTGTTCATAATAATTTGATTATGTATGAGATGACTATATGATGTAAATTGATTAACATGACCTGCGTGTCATGATTCGGCATGATGGCTGGAGCCATATGATTGCACTTTAATGACCTGCGTGTCAACCTTATGTAATGCACTTATTTTATTAGCTATAGAGATAGCAATATTATTTGGTGCATCGACAAGGTGGTGGCAATCTTCGCGAAGGTGAACACCGACGCGAATGCCGAAGACGAAGAAATGAAAGAGTTCTCCGTCAGAAAGGGCTATACCATATCTTGCTATTATGAATGGCCTGAGATGTTTATCCCTTATGATGCACCCTTCTTGATTTGCGCGGTAGTCGCTTTTTATTAGGGTGATCTCTCACAAAAATATCAAGTAGTTAGTGTTCTCCCAAGTGTAGCACCGTCACGGCACCTAACTTTTCGGGGTATCACAGGATCTCCCTGGGTACGAACGATTAGGGATGTGTGAGGCGGGTGAGTTGAGACCTCGCAGCGAGATCACTTGGTTGTCTTGACGTTCTGGAAGGATCTCCCTGAGCTCGGAACACGCCCATCGAAAGATGAACAAGAGTCACATAGAGATGTGATCGGCAAGTTTGCCTACCGATTGAAGTTCGCGCCATCAGTGTTCATCTCGTTCAATGGCGTTGAATGGATATGCGGATCTTGAACCACTCACAATCAATTATGAGAGATATTAATTTGAGTGGGAGCGCACTATAGAATTAACTTGTTTAATTCTCAGTGCAATTAATTTGAACACTGTCAAAGTATGGTTTGCATAATAGTTGTAGAATAATGGCTCGCGTTTCCACCTTCCCTATTAAAATTGAATAGCTGTTAAATTTCTGGTTAAAACTTTACGGTTGGTAACATAATGTGAGGATTGTCCTCAATAGTGCCGAGAAGGACTTTGTCCTATCGCATACTTTCGATATTCTCCCGCTAATGCTATGGATCATGTGACTCTCGTCCTTCGATCCAAAAGCTAGAATTCTGTTTCAGTCAAGTGCAATATGTTTGCTTCCATGAGACCCGAACTTCGAAAGTTTGGATAGTTATGTGATATTCATGGAATCTGAAAATCATTTTCAGAGACAGACAAAGGCTAAAAGATATGAGATATCCAAAGCAATGTTTGTTTGCAAACTATTAGTAAAGGAGTTTACTATGCATTAGACTGATAAGAGAGGGATCCAGGAGAACGTCTGTCATATGATGAAAGGTGAATAAAACAACAACTTAAAGAGAAAGGAAGTGTCCAAAGGGTGTTAGTAAGACTTTCACGCCTAGGAAGTCCGGGGCTAACACCACTCTTAAGTTGGGTGCTTCTTCTGAGAGTAGGAGAAATACTGAAAGTTAAACTGTTAGAAGTATAATGGCAAAAGGAAAGGAGACTGGAATATCCAGCTCATGTATGAATGTCATACAAGTTTTTGATGTATAGTAGGCTGGTCAAAGATATAGTTCTTGGGAATTATGGTTAAACATGTTAATCACTAATTCTTGGGTATTGTGAGTCGATCAAAAAGATACCCGCTCGATTGCATTCTGTTGCAACTCGAAGCAAGAACTACTATGGCCTGAAAGACTAGCCAGGAATGAGGTCTTGATACACGCTGGGAACATAGTAAAAGTTACTATACCTTCCATCGGTGTATTACCTATGTATTTATTTTCATAATTCATTTAGAGTTTCACACTCTAGCCTTTTGCATAAAGTATCTTGCAAGAAGGTTGTTCATAAGAGAACTTTTGATGTTCGGTGTTATGAATAACATAAGGGCCATACTTTCATTATGAATGAAACATGTGTTATGAATATTGATAAATAATACATTACCTCTGGGTTTACTTTCATAATTCATTTTAGAGTTTCACACTCTAGCCCTTTGCATAAGGTATCTTGCAAGAAGTGTTGGAAATATGCCCTAGAGGCAATAATAAATTGGTTATTATTATATTTCCTTGTTCATGATAATCGTTTATTATCCATGCTATAATTGTATTGATTGGAAACTCAAATACATGTGTGGGTACATAGACAACACTGTGTCCCTAGTAAGCCTCTAGTTGACTAGCTTGTTGATCAAAGATGGTTAAGGTTTCCTAGCCATGGACATGAGATGTCATTTGATAACGGGATCACATCATTAGGAGAATGATGTGATGGACAAGACCCAAACTGTAAACGTAGCATTTGATCGTGTCAGTTTATTGCTATTGTTTTCTGCATGTCAAGTATCTGTTCCTTTGACCATGAGATCATGCAACTCACTAACACCGGAGGAATACCTTGTGTGTATCAAACGTCGCAACGTAACTGGGTGACTATAAAGGTGCTCTACAGGTATCTCCGAGGGTGTCTGTTGGGTTGGCATGGATCAAGACTGGGATTTGTTACTCCGTGTGACGGAGAGGTATCTCAGGGCCCACTCGGTAATACAACATCACATTGAGCCTTGCAAGCAAAGTGACTAAAGAGTTAGCCACAGGATCTTGTATTACGGAACGAGTAAAGAGACTTGCCGGTAACGAGATTGAACTAGGTATAGTGATACCGACGATCGAATCTCGGGCAAGTAACATACCGAAGAACAAAGGGAACAGCATACGGGATTAACTGAATCCTTGACATAGAGGTTCGACCGATAAAGATTTTCGTAGAATATGTAGGAGCCAATATGGGCATCCAGGTCCCGCTATTGGTTATTGATCGTAGAAGTGTCTCGGTCATGTCTACATAGTTCTCGAACCCGCAGGGTCTACACACTTAACGTTTGGTGACGATTAGTATAATTGAGTTATTATGTTGGTGACCGAAAGTTGTTCGGAGTCCCGGATAAGATCCCGGACATGACGAGGATCTCCGGAAGAGTCCGGAGGTAAAGATTGATATATGTGATAATAGTGTTTCGATCTCCGGAAGAGTTCCAGAGTTCACCAGAATGGGTTCCGGATGTTTACCGAAGTGTTCGGGTGCAGCAACACTTTATATGAGCCAAAGGGATAAAGCCCACGAGGTATTGGAAAGTGCAAAAGTAGTTTTGCTGCCGCGTAAGCGGTACTACCGCTTGGTGAAGCGGTACTACCGCCCGAGCGGTACTACCGCTTGTGTGAAGCGGTACTACCGCCCAAGCGGTACTACCGCTTGTGTGAAGCGGTACTACCGCTTGTGCGCGGCTGTGCACGGTTCGGCAGGGATCCGAGTTGGACTCTTTTCCTGCGGGCCAAACCGACCTTGTGCGGGCAAAACCGACCCGGAGGAGGCTTTTACTCCAAGTTTAGACCCCAAGGCTCAACATATAAATAGAGGGGCAGGGCTAGCACACGGGACACATCAGGATTTCCCAAGCCGTGTGCCGGCAACCCTAGCCCTCTAGTTCCTCCGTCATAATCTCCGTAGTGCTTGGCGAAGCCCTGCAGAGATTGTTCCTCACCACCATCACCACGCCGTCGTGCTGCTGGAACTCAACCACTACTTCACCATCGCTCGCTGGATCGAGGAGGTGAAGGCGTCATCAAGCCGTACGTGTGTTGAACGCGGAGGTGCCGTCCGTTCGGCGCTAGTTCGTGATCGGATCGAGGGACGACTTGCGATTTGGATCGCGGAGACGTTCGACTACATCAACCGCGTTTCTTAAACGCTTCCGCTTAGCGATCTACAAGGGTATGTAGATTCACTCTCCCTCTCGTAGATGCTCATCACCATGGATAGATCTTGTGTGTGCGTAGGAAAATTTTTGTTTCCCATGCAACGTTCCCCAACAGTGGCATCTGAGCTAGGTCTATGCGTAGATGAGATCTCGAGTAGAACACAAACGAGTTGTGGGCGTGGGTGTATACATATTGCTTGCCGTTACTAGTTGATACTTGATTCAGCGGTATTGTGAGATGAAGCGGCCCGGACCGACATTACGCGTACGCTTACGCGAGACTGGTTTTACCGCTGCGTGCACTTGTTGCATAAAGGTGACTGGCGGGTGTCTGTCTCTCTCACTTTAGTTGAATCGGTTCAATGAAGAGGGTTCTTTTAGAAGATCAAAAAGCAATCACTACACCACGTTGTGGTTTTGCGTAGGTAAGAACGGTTCTTGCAAACCCATAGCAGCCACGTAAAATTTGCAACAACAATTAGAGGACATCTAACTTGTTTTTGCAGGGTATGTTGTGATGTGATATGGCCAATTACATGATGAGATATATGTGATGTATGAGATGATCATGTTTTGTATAGAATATCACGACTTGCATGTCGATGAGTACGGCAACTGGCAGGAGCCATAGAGTTGTCTTTAATTATTGTATGACCTGCGTGTCAATCATTAAGCGCTATGTAATGCTTTACTTTATCGCTAAACGTTAGCTATAGTCGTGGAAGCAACAGTCAGCGCGACAACCTTATGGCGACACGTTGATGGAGATCAAGATGATGGAGATCATGGTGTCATGCCGGTGACGATGGAGATCATGCCGGTGCTTTGGAGATGGAGATCAAAAGCACAAGTTCATGGCCATATCATGTCACTTATGATTTGCATGTGATGTTAATCTTTTTATGCATCTTATTTTGCTTAGGACGACGGTAGCATTATAAGGTGATCCCTCACTTAAATTTCAAGATAAATTGTGTTCTCCCCAAGTGTGCACCGTTGCGAAAGATCGTCGTTTCGAGACACGCCGTGATGATCGGGTGTGATAGACTCTACGTTCGCATACAACGGGTGCAAGCCATGTTGCACGTGCGGAACACTCGGGTTAAACTTGACAAGCCTAGCATGTACAGACATGGCCTCGGAACACAAGAGACCGAAAGGTCGAACATGAGTCATATAGTAGATATGATCAACATGAAGATGTTCACCATTGAAACCACCTCAACTCACGTGATGATCGGACTTGAGTTGGTGGATTTGGATCATGTAACACTCGAATGATCAGAGGGATGTCAATTTGAGTGGGAGTTTTTTAAATATGATTAACTAAACTCATTATCTAAGAACAATAGTCTAAGTTGTCTTTGCTATATTTATGTTGTAGATCATGGCTCGCGCAGTAGCACCCCTAAATTTTAATGCGTTCCTAGAGAAAGCTAAGTTGAAAGATGATGGAAGTAACTTTGTGGACTGGGCCCGTAATCTAAAGATTATCCTTACGGCTTCCCAGAAGGCTTATGTCCTTGATGCACCGCTTGGTGATCCACCCGCTCCAGTTGAGTCTCTAGACGTTGTGAACGCCTGGCAGGCTCGTTCTGATGATTACTCAATAGTTCAATGTGCAATGTTGTATGGCTTAGAACCGGGACTTCAAAGACGTTTTGAACGTCATGGAGCATATGAGATGTTCCAGGAGTTGAAGTTTATCTTTCAGAAGAATGCCCGGATCGAGAGATATGAGATCTCCGATAAGTTCTATGCTTGCAAGATGGAGGAGAACGGGTCTATCAGTGATCACGTGCTCAGAATGTCTGGGTACTCCACCCGTCTGGCTGAGTTAGGGATGCCCCTTCCGCCAGAGGCTATCACTGACAGAGTTCTTCAATCATTGCCACCTAGCTACAAGAGCTTCGTGTTGAACTATAACATGCACGGGATGAACAAGTCAGTCGCCGAGCTGTTTGCGATGCTGAAAGCCGCTGAGTCTGAAATTCAGAAGGAGCATCAAGTGTTGATGGTCAATAAAACCACTAGTTTCAAGAAAAATGGCAAGGGTAAGAAGGGTAACTCCAAGAAGAGTGGCAAAGCAGTTGCTCCTCTCGTGAAGAAACCCAAGGCTGGACCCAAACCAGAAACTGTGTGTTTTCATTGCAAGGGAACTGGACACTGGAAGCGGAATTGCCCCAAGTATTTGGCTGACAAGAAGGCAGCCAACAACAAACAAGGTATATATGATATACATGTTATTGATGTGTACCTTACCAACTCTCGTTGTAGTGCCTGGGTATTTGATACCGGTGCGGTTGCTCATATTTGCAACTCAAAACAGGAACTGCGGAATAAACGGAGGCTGGCAAAGGACGAAGTGACGATGCGCGTGGGAAATGGTTCCAAGGTTGATGTGATCGCCGTCGGCACGCTCGCTCTTCGATTACCGTCGGGATTAGTGATGAACCTAAATAAGTGTTATTTGGTGCCTGCGTTAAGCATGAACATTATATCTGGATCTTGTTTATTGCGAGACGGTTACTCATTTAAATCAGAGAATAATGGTTGTTCTATTTATATGAGTAATATCTTTTATGGTCATGCACCCAATGTGAGGGGTTTATTCTTATTGAATCTCGATAGTAATGATACACATGTTCATAACATTGATGCCAAAAGATGTAGAATTGATAATGATAATACCACTTTCTTGTGGCACTGCCGTTTAGGTCATATTGGCGTAAAACGCATGAGGAAGCTCCATGCTGATGGACTTTTGGAGTCACTTGATTTTGAATCACTTGACACATGTGAGCCATGCCTCATGGGCAAGATGACTAAAACTCCGTTCTCTGGAACAATGGAACGGGCAAGTGACTTATTGGAAATCATACATACTGATGTGTGCGGTCCGATGAGCATTGAGGCGCGCGGTGGTTATCGTTACTTTCTCACCTTCACTGATGACTTAAGTAGATATGGGTATATTTACTTAATGAAACACAAGTCTGAAACATTTGAAAAGTTCAAACAATTTCAGAGTGAAGTTGAGAATCATCGTAACAAGAAGATTAAATTCCTACGATCTGATCGAGGAGGAGAATATCTGAGTTATGAGTTTGGCAGTCACTTAAGACAGTGTGGAATTGTTTCACAATTAACACCGCCTGGAACACCACAGCGTAATGGTGTGTCCGAACGTCGTAATCGAACCTTATTGGATATGGTGCGATCTATGATGTCTCTTGCCGATTTGCCACTATCGTTTTGGGGTTATGCATTAGAGACAGCTGCATTCACTTTAAATAGGGCACCATTGAAATCCGTTGAGACAACGCCATATGAACTTTGGTTTGACAAGAAGCCAAAGCTGTCGTTTCTTAAAGTTTGGGGATGTGATGCTTATGTCAAAAAGCTTCAGCCTGAAAAGCTGGAACCCAAAGCGGAGAAATGCGTCTTCATAGGATACCCAAAAGAGACAATTGGGTATACCTTCTACCTCAGATCCGAGGGCAAAGTGTTTGTCGCTAAAAACGGAACATTTCTTGAGAAAGAGTTTCTCTCGAAAGAATTGAGTGGGAGGAAGATAGAACTTGATGAGGTTGTTGAACCTTTACTTCAACCTGAGAGTAGCGCAGCGCAGAAAGTTGTTTCTGTGGAGCCTACATTAGCTGAAGAGGAAGTTAATGATGATGATCATGAAGCTTTGGATCAAGTTGCTATCGAACCTCGTAGGTCGACAAGGACGCGTACTGCTCCTGAGTGGTACGGCAACCCTGTCTTAGAAGTCATGTTGTTAGACAACGATGAACCTACGAGCTATGGAGAAGCGATGATGAGCCCGGATTCCGAGAAGTGGTTAGAGGCCATGAAATCCGAGATGGGATCCATGTATGAAAACAAAGTATGGACTTTGGAAGTATTACCTGAAGGGCGTAAGGCCATTCAGAACAAATGGATCTTTAAGAGGAAGACGGACGCGGACGGTAATGTCACTGTCTATAAAGCTCGACTTGTGGCAAAGGGTTTTTCACAAGTTCAAGGAGTTGACTACGATGAGACCTTCTCACCCGTAGCGATGCTTAAGTCCGTCAGAATCATGTTAGCAATAGCTGCCTTTTTCGATTATGAAATTTGGCAGATGGATGTCAAAACAGCGTTCCTTAACGGTTACCTTAAGGAAGAGTTGTATATGATGCAACCAGAAGGTTTTGTCAATCCAGAGAATGCTGACAAAGTTTGCAAACTCCAGCGATCCATTTATGGACTGGTGCAAGCATCTCGGAGTTGGAATCTTCGTTTTGATGAGGTGATCAAAGCGTTCGAGTTTATACAAGTTTACGGAGAAGCTTGTATTTACAAGAAAGTGAGTGGGAGCTCTATAGCGTTTCTAATATTATATGTGGATGACATATTGCTGATTGGAAACAATATAGAAATGCTGGAAAGCGTAAAGGAATATTTGAACAAGAGTTTTTCAATGAATGACCTAGGAGAAGCTGCTTTCATATTAGGCATCAAGATCTATAGAGATAGATCGAGACGCTTAATAGGACTTTCACAAAGCACATACCTTGATAAGATTTTGAAGAAGTTCAAAATAGATCAGTCCAAGAAAGGGTTCTTGCCTGTTTTGCAAGGTGTGAAGTTGAGTAAGACTCAATGCCCAGTGACTGCAGAAGATAGAGAAAAGATGAGTGTCATCCCCTATGCTTCAGCCATAGGCTCTATCATGTATGCAATGCTGTGCACAAGACCCGATGTCAGCCTTGCCATAAGTATGGTCGGAAGGTTTCAAGGTGATCCAGGAATGGAACACTGGACGGCGGTCAAGAATATCCTGAAGTACCTGAAAAGGACTAAGGACATGTTTCTCGTTTATGGAGGTGATCAAGAGCTCGTCGTAAAGAGTTACGTCGATGCAAGCTTTGACACTGATCCGGATGACTCTAAGTCGCAAACCGGATACGTATTTATTCTTAATGGGGGTGCGGTTAGCTGGTGCAGTTCCAAGCAAAGCGTGGTAGCAGATTCTACATGCGAAGCGGAGTACATCGCTGCCTCGTAGGCGGCGAAGGAAGGTGTCTGGATGAAGGAGTTCATGACAGATCTTGGAGTAGTGCCTAGTGCACTTAACCCAATGACTCTGTTTTGTGATAATACTGGTGCCATTGCTCTAGCCAAGGAACCAAGATTTCACAAGAGGACCAGACACATAAAGCGACGCTTCAATTCCATCCGCGATTACATCAAGGAGGACGACATAAATATTTGCAAAGTACACACGGATCTGAATGTTGCAGATCCGATGACTAAACCTCTTCCAAGGGCTAAACATGAACAACACCAGAACTGCATGGGTGTTCGATTCATTACAATGTAAATCACATAGTGATGTGAACTAGATTATTGACTCTAGTGCAAGTGGGAGACTGTTGGAAATATGCCCTAGAGGCAATAATAAATTGGTTATTATTATATTTCCTTGTTCATGATAATCGTTTATTATCCATGCTATAATTGTATTGATTGGAAACTCAAATACATGTGTGGGTACATAGACAACACTGTGTCCCTAGTAAGCCTCTAGTTGACTAGCTTGTTGATCAAAGATGGTTAAGGTTTCCTAGCCATGGACATGAGATGTCATTTGATAACGGGATCACATCATTAGGAGAATGATGTGATGGACAAGACCCAAACTGTAAACGTAGCATTTGATCGTGTCAGTTTATTGCTATTGTTTTCTGCATGTCAAGTATCTGTTCCTTTGACCATGAGATCATGCAACTCACTGACACCGGAGGAATACCTTGTGTGTATCAAACGTCGCAACGTAACTGGGTGACTATAAAGGTGCTCTACAGGTATCTCCGAGGGTGTCTGTTGGGTTGGCATGGATCAAGACTGGGATTTGTTACTCCGTGTGACGGAGAGGTATCTCAGGGCCCACTCGGTAATACAACATCACATTGAGCCTTGCAAGCAAAGTGACTAAAGAGTTAGCCACAGGATCTTGTATTACGGAACGAGTAAAGAGACTTGCCGGTAACGAGATTGAACTAGGTATAGTGATACCGACGATCGAATCTCGGGCAAGTAACATACCGAAGAACAAAGGGAACAGCATACGGGATTAACTGAATCCTTGACATAGAGGTTCGACCGATAAAGATCTTCGTAGAATATGTAGGAGCCAATATGGGCATCCAGGTCCCGCTATTGGTTATTGATCGTAGAAGTGTCTCGGTCATGTCTACATAGTTCTCGAACCCGCAGGGTCTACACACTTAACGTTTGGTGACGATTAGTATAATTGAGTTATTATGTTGGTGACCGAAAGTTGTTCGGAGTCCCGGATAAGATCCCGGACATGACGAGGATCTCCGGAAGAGTCCGGAGGTAAAGATTGATATATGTGATAATAGTGTTTCGATCTCCGGAAGAGTTCCAGAGTTCACCGGAATGGGTTCCGGATGTTTACCGAAGTGTTCGGGTGCAGCAACACTTTATATGAGCCAAAGGGATAAAGCCCACGAGGTATTGGAAAGTGCAAAAGTAGTTTTGCTGCTGCGTAAGCAGTACTACCGCTTGGTGAAGCGGTACTACCGCCCGAGCGGTACTACCGCTTGTGTGAAGCGGTACTACCGCCCAAGCGGTACTACCGCTTGTGTGAAGCGGTACTACCGCTTGTGCGCGGCTGTGCACGGTTCGGCAGGGATCCGAGTTGGACTCTTTTCCTGCGGGCCAAACCGACCTTGTGCGGGCAAAACCGACCCGGAGGAGGCTTTTACTCCAAGTTTAGACCCCAAGGCTCAACATATAAATAGAGGGGCAGGGCTAGCACACGGGACACATCAGGATTTCCCAAGCCGTGTGCCGGCAACCCTAGCCCTCTAGTTCCTCCGTCATAATCTCCGTAGTGCTTGGCGAAGCCCTGCAGAGATTGTTCCTCACCACCATCACCACGCCGTCGTGCTGCTGGAACTCAACCACTACTTCACCATCGCTCGCTGGATCGAGGAGGTGAAGGCGTCATCAAGCCGTACGTGTGTTGAACGCGGAGGTGCCGTCCGTTTGGCGCTAGTTCGTGATCGGATCGAGGGACGACTTGCGATTTGGATCGCGGAGACGTTCGACTACATCAACCGCGTTTCTTAAACGCTTCCGCTTAGCGATCTACAAGGGTATGTAGATTCACTCTCCCTCTCGTAGATGCTCATCACCATGGATAGATCTTGTGTGTGCGTAGGAAAATTTTTGTTTCCCATGCAACGTTCCCCAACAAGAAGGTTGTTCATAAGAGAACTTTTGATGTTCGGTGTTATGAATAACATGAAGGGCCATGCTTCCATCAAAGATGGGATGTATGTTATGAATATTGATGGAAATATGATACATCCATAACACTGACGCTAAATGTCGCAAGACTAAAAGAATACCACACAAGTGTGGCACTGCATTTGGTCACATTGGAGAAACCCGCATGGAAAATTCCATTATGATGCATTTTGAAGTCGTTTGATTTTGAATCATCTGACACTTGCAACTTTCCTCTGAAAGGTGAAGTGACTGAAATACCATTCACAGGCCATAAGGAACGAGCAAAGAACATATTGGTAATCATACATTATGATGTGTGTAGTCCAATAAATGTTGTTGCAAGTAGTGGATTTATCTATCTTCAAGAATGACTCAAGTAGATATATGGATATTTACTTGTTGAGACGTAAGTCTGGATCTTGTGAATTCATTCATAAGGTTTTGAAAAATGAAGTAGAAGTTGTTGTAACAAGAAAATTATGTTTCTACAATTCGATTGCAGAAAGGAATATTTGAGTTACAAGTTTAGCGAATGTCTGATGAGTTGTGAAAGGGGTTTCATAACTTGCACCTCCCGGAACACCACTGCAAGTGGAAAATCCGTGAAGATGTAATCGAACCATTTATGACATGGTAAGAGCAAAGAAGACATAAATAAATTTGCCATTATCCCTTTTAAAGTGATGCTTTAGAGACTGCGGCTTTTACACTGAAAAGAGCTCCATCGGGTCTGTTGAAATGACGCCATGGTATGGTACGCCCAACCATGCTATATCTTTTCTTAACATTTGGAATATGGGGCTTGTGTGAAAGGTTACAAACCTATTCCAAATCAGACAAGTGCTACTTTGTAGGTTATCCCAAGTCATTGGGTATTTCCCCACCACAATACCGAGGCAAATAGGTTTGCCACAAAGAACGGTATGCCTTTTGAGGAAAATGGTTCTTTCAAAAAGGTGAGTGGGAGAACAGTGCAACTCGACGAGATAAACAGTATCTTCGTCATCAGATCAAAGGAAAGAGACCTTGGAAGTAATTCCGGAGTTTCCTACTGCGATTGATACGGAAGTCTCTACAATAAAATGTATGGACTTCGGTCGAACTTGCAGCTGAACCACGTAGGCAAAGCTCGTGCAAACCTATCAGGTGCGCAAACGAGATATTGTTGTTAGACAACAATATACCTACAATACACAAGGAAGCGTTGATGGGCCCTGACTCCGGAATTGGCTAAATGCCAATACAATCCGAGATAGTTTCCATATAAGTGATTCGAGATTAAAATCTTGATACACCTTTCAGAAGGCTTAGAGTCTAACGAATATTTATGGAACTAAAAACTGATACGGATAAAATGTTTTATCCATAAAGCTCGACTTGTTGCAATAACAAGTTCAAAGAGTTGACTACGATGAGATTGTCTCACCGTAGCAATGCTTGAAGTCGGTTTGGGTTGAACTAGCAATTAATACATATTTCAATCATGAGATATGAAACATGGATGACAAAAGGATTTCCATCTCATGGAAATAAAACCTAGGACTTGTATGTGATACAGTCCAAAGCAATTTGTCGATCCAGAGGATGCTAGTAAGTATGCAAACTTCAGAGTTCTAGCGATGGACAGAAGAGAGCAAAGTGGAGTTGGAATCTTCGTTTTTGATGGAATGGTCAAAGGGGTTTGATTCCATCAAATGGGTATCGAAGATGCTTGTGATTTAAGAAAGTAAGTGGGAGCATAATAATATTTCTAAAAACCGTGTGTACATGACACATTGTTAATTAGAAATAAATTTCTTGACACGAATTAGGACTTCATTTGAAAATAGTTTTTCGATGAAGTGCTTAGGCTAAATAAGCCTCAATATTAGGCATGATGATCTATGGAGATAGATTTACCTAATGGGGCTAAGCTATGAATACATATTGACAAGGTGCTAAAACCTTTTAGCATTTAAAACGCTAAGGAGTGATTCTTGCCGAAGTCACATGGGAAGAGTTTTGCAAGACTCGGTGTCTCAAAACACAGATGAGCAAAAATACATGATGGTGATTCCACACACTCTTGTGTTTGGATTAATCATGTATTCCATGGTATGTAAAACAACCAGATATGTCCAATACTCCAAAGTTGTTGCGAGTATAGATACCAAAGTGATCAAAAGTACTGATCATGGGACAACAGTGAAAGATGTCATTAGGTACTAGAGTAGTACCGATGACATGTTTTCTCGCAAGCAGAGATTATGATCTGCTCGTTGTAAGTAATTACATCGATACAGTCTTCATCAATGCTCCATGCGATTTTCGATTTAAGTTAAGGGTTTTGTGTAATACACAATATGGTGGCACGGTAGTTGGAAATTGTTCCAAACAAGATACTGTGGCGAATTCTATAACAAAGGCTAAGTATGTTGATGCTTTAGAAGCGACAAAGAAGTTGTTGAATCATATAGTTCATTCATGAACTTAGTATGGTTCCAAGATGGCTTTGGTCTATGGGACACTATTGCAGATAGTTGCTCCATAGCTCAGTCTGAGGAATCAGGTTTCGACCCATGATTCACACATATGCAAAGCCAAGTCCACACAAAATATGAATTTTGTGAAAGCGTGAAAACGCGAGGATATGCAATGTTACACACGGAGCTGAAGTCGTCAGATCCGTTGGACATCAGGCTATACCACATGCGAAGCATATTTTACACCAGTATGCCATAGGTGTAAAGTGCATTAAGCATTGACTAGACTATTGACTCTAGTGCAAGTGGGAGTCTGTAGGAGATATGCCCTAGAGGCAATAATAAATGTTATTGATTATTTCCCTGTTCATAATTAGGTTTATGTTCCATGCTATAACTGCTATGGTTCTCGAGTCTACAATAACCACGAGGCTCGGAGGAAGACTCATATGCACGTGTGGGATAATAAACGGTAAAATGTATTCCTAGTCCGGCCTCTAAGACTGGCTCAAGTATTGCATGATGATCCTGTTTTCCTGATCATGGGCATGGCTATGCCGGCAATTTTGAGGGCACAATTGTTGGTAGAACACTTGTGTTGAATCGACCCGAATTGATGTTATGCTATGAGATTCATTCGTCATAAGTTAATGGTTAATAACACAGAGATGGTTAATGTTTGCATGATTCCTTAGACCATGAGAGTATCGAGTTTCTTCATGCTTGCTTCATGAACTTTGGGGTTTGTTAAACGTCATCCGTAAATGGGTGGCTATTACGGCAGCTTACGGGTTCATGGAAAAGTATGTCAAGTAACTTGATAGCTCAAGATTGGGATTTTCTCCTCCGACGATGGAGAGATATCTCTGGGCCCTCTCGGTGTTACGGTATCCATCATCGTCTGGCCAGACACTTTGTGATTTGATCACGGGGATGCCGGAACACGGAACGAGAAAAGAGAACAATACCGGTAACGAGGTAACTGGCATAGTGGACAAGGTGTTGATCCACGGGGATGCCAACGTGTCTCACCTCGGGTATTTGTAACATATCGTGAAGCAACAGGAATAGCACACGGCAACTGGAGGTTCGCTCGAATATTCATTCGTGTGGGTATAGGGGTCAATATGGGTGTCCACGGCTCCGATGTTGATCATTGATCGGAAGGGGTTCCGGGTCATGTCTATGCTTCACCGAACCTATAGGGTCACATGCTTAAGGGTCATCTATCTGTTGAATACTAGACAGGGAGTCTGAGAGAAAAACACCGAAAAAGTTTCGGACACCGGAAAAATTTCGGTCAACGGAAAAGTTCCGAAGAGAGAGGTCACCGGATGAGTTTCGGTGAAACTGAAAAGTTGTTTCAGAGGATACCATAAAGTCAAATTGGTTTTGGCACATGCCTGATAATTCTTGGAGGGTGCCAGAATCATTCTGGAAACTTTCTGGAATTTTCCGGGATGAAAACCGGAAATGTTCCGGAGCTGCCGAAACCGCTTCAGATGCTTTTCGCAGATGAAAATCACTAAACCGGAATTGTTCCGGCTCGCATTGAAAATTATTTTGGTGGGTACTGGAAATGTTCTAAGCCCACATGAATATTTTCAGTTCGATCAGACGCTGAAAAATGTCGTCGTGAATAGTGAAAGTGCTTTTTGGGATATTTTTGGAAAAGTACCTTTTGGGATATTTTCCCAAAAGGCTTCTAGAAGGGATGGATGGATGGGGACCACCTTTGGGGGGGCCCACAAGGGTTGTGGCCGGCCAAGAAGTGGGCTCCACCTTGGAGCCCCACTTGCCCACTTGCTTTCCCATTTTGCCCTTGGAAAGTGTTTCCTTCATGAGCAAGTTTTGGTATTTTTGAAATGCCCATCCTAGCCCTTGGTTTTCCTATAAATAAAGGTGAGTGGGCTGCCCACAAACTCACTCTTTTCTCACATACAAGTGCCATTGCAATGATCTGGCTTCTTCTCTCCCTCCCAGCGAAATAGTTTCGTAGAGCCGAAAGGCTGTCTGGGTTCCGGCAGGAACTAGTTCTGGACGGCGAAGCCCTGCCGGATAGATGACACCGTATGTGTGCAACTCTGTAGAGAGATCATAGTTTCGGTCTTAGTTTGAGAGTGCCTCCCGAAGGGCTGTCCGTGTGACCGTCCGAGTTTTGGAGGTCCTCCCGAAGGGCTGTCCGAGTGACAGTCCGAGTTTCGGAGGTCCTCCCGAAGGGCTGTCCGCGACACCGTCCGGGGGACTGTCCGACTGCCTCCCAAAGGGCTGTCCGCGGGGCAGATGAGGGTAGACATTCTGATTTGGAGGTGCACTGGAACTGGCTGCTGCATCTTCAGAGGTGCGATAGCGCTTGGATCCACCGTGACGATCTGGGTTCTTGCGACAAGCCTGATGAGCGGAGCTACCATCACCTGGAACCCACAAACACAGAGCAAGGGAAAAGCAGCTGTAAAGCTATTGCATAAGCCAAGAGATAAGAAAATGAATATAGAAGTAAGTGCAAAAATTCAGAAAAACTACATCACAACGGTAGTACCGGGCACAAGAGCGGTAGTACCGCTGGACACGAGCGGTAGTACCGCTCTAAGCGGTAGTACCATCCGCGTCCCAGCGGTAGTACCGCCCACCCGACGGGAAAACTTCCGCGGATGGATCCGGTAGTACTTGTGACGTAGAAGTTCAAAATTTTGGCAAAGACTACTATACCCCAATCTAGCAGTCATACCACATCCTACTCATGCCTAGATTTAGCCAAAAATCTATGAATACCACATGCATTGCCCTAGAACCAAGATTCAAAAAATAGAACCGAAGGAGAGAAAGACGAGGGCAATACCGGTATCCATGGCAAGAGGAGAGGGTGGGGATCGATCCCACCGGTCGGAAATGGAGAAGACGACACGGATTCGGAGGGCCGGAGCCGGCCTCCAGAGCAGTTCCTGGTCGCCTGAGAGAGAGAACACGAGAGGAGGGGAAATGAATGGGCAAGGGGAAGTTAGAACTCCCCGTGCCCACCACTTAACCCCCTTGCGGGTCCTCGAAGCGGTAGTACCGGTTACCTCCAGCGGTAGTACCGCCCCAGTGCTTCGACAGGAGGTCGGCACACTGCACTCAGCGGTAGTACCATAGGATTGCGCGGTAGTACCGCCTGAGCGGTAGTACCGTGCTGTCCAGCAGTAGTACCGCCTGCTATCAGAAGAACTACTAGGTTCAAATTTGAAAGAGGGGCTTATGCAATTTATAATATGTTTGAGAGAGGGAAGGCTTGGGTTGGAGACAAGAAAACACAGCAAATGGAAAGGAGTACTCGAAGGTCAAAAAGCAACAAAACCACAAGCACACATGGAGTAATCCAACACCCAAAAAGCCTAAGGCACGGAAGCACAACTCAAACCAAACGAAGCAAAACCTCTCAAGGAGAGGGCGGTGACCGAGGTCACCTATGTTTGAGTCAATTAGTATGGCACCGCGAAGATTTTAACCTTGGGCCCATGACCAAAACTCATCTTTGAAGAACAATTACCATAAAAGAATGGCTAAAGTGAAAGACTTGATCTATTTATGCATAATGGGGGGAGGGAGAGTTCATTGAGAGAACAACACTCCCCCTATGTCCATGCCTACATCTAGAACAAGATAATCATGATGAATGCGGTGGGGTGTGACGATATTCAAGACACGTTGCTCGAATCAATGATATTTAGCTCCTGCCTTAACTCGCGAAATCTTGCTTCATCCAATGGCTTCGTGAAAATATCCGCTAGTTTCTCTTGAGTTCCAACATGAATAATATCAATCTCTCCACGCTTGACGTGATCCCGGATAAAATGATGACGAATCTCAATGTGCTTCGTCTTGCTATGTTGCACCGGATTGTAGGAGATCTTGATTGCACTTTCGTTGTCACAGAAAAGAGGCACTTTGTCACACATGACACCGTAATCCTTTAAAGTTTGCCTCATCCATAGCAACTGTGCACAACAATTTGCGGCTGCTACATACTCAGCCTCGGTGGTGGAGAGAGACACACAATTTTGCTTCTTCGAAGACCAACTCACCAAAGAGCGACCAAGAAATTGGCACCCTCCGGAAGTTGACTTCCTATCCACACGGTCTCCCGCTCAATCCGAGTCAGAATATCCCATGAGATCAAAGCATGCTCCTTTGGGGTACCATAAGCCAAAGTTTGGGGTATGAGCCAAATATCGAAAGATTCGCTTGACCGCCACAAAGTGACTTTCCTTAGGCGTGGCTTGAAACTGTGCACACATTCCCACACTCAACATGATATCCGGCCTAGATGCACAAAGGTAAAGCAAGGATCCAATCATGGAACGATATACCTTTTGATCCACCGCTTTGCCATTGGGATCAATGTCGAGTTGGCACTTGGTAGGCATTGGAGTCTTGGCCGGTTTGACATCTTCTAGCTTGAATCTTTTGAGCATGTCTTGGGTGTATTTGGCTTGGTTGATGAAGGTTCCTTCTCTTCTTTGCTTGACTTCGAACCCAAGAAAGAACTTCAACTCTCCCATCATAGACATCTCAAACTTCTCGGTCATGAGTGCGGCAAACTCATCATTGAAAGCTTTGTTAGGAGAACCAAAGATAATATCATCAACATTTAGTTGGCATATGAACAAATCCCCTTTAACCCTCTTAGTAAAAAGAGTGGGATCGATTTTCCCAATTTCAAACCCACGGTCTTGCAACAACTCGGTAAGGTGCTCATACCACGCACGTGGGGCTTGTTTAAGGCCATAGAGTGCCTTATCGAGTTTGTATACATGATTGGGGAACTTGGGATCCTCGAACCCCGGGGGTTGTTTGACATATACCAACTCATTAAGGGGACCATTAAGAAATGCACTCTTCACATCCATTTGTTGCAACTTAAAATCATGATGAGATGCATATGCAAGCAACATACGAATAGATTCAAGACGAGCAACGGGAGCAAAGGTTTCACCGTAGTCGATACCCTCGACTTGGGAGTAGCCTTGTGCCACCAATCTTGCCTTGTTTCGAGCGACAACACCGTTCGTATCTTGCTTGTTCTTCAAGATCCATTTGGTTCCAATGACATTATGATTCTCCGTTGGCCTTGGCACCAATGTCCACACTTTGTTGCGCTCGAAGTTGTTGAGTTCATCATGCATGGCTTCAAGCTAATCTGTGTCCTCGAGCGCCTCATGTACCTTTTGGGGTTCAACACAAGAAACAAACGCGTGATGCTCACAAAAGTTTGTTAATTGTCTACGAGTGGTTACCCCCTTCTTCAAGCTTCCATAGACATTCTCCAAGACATGTTGTTGATGCTTGAGTTTGGAAGCAATCTTGGCTGCACGATGCTCCAATAGTTCCTCCGAGGTCACTTGAGGAGGATCATCTTGAGCATCTTGAGCATCATTTTGAGCTTGCTCTTAATCTTGAGCTTGCACTTGATCTTGAGCTTGCTCGATGTCGTGATCTTGATCTTGGGCATCATTTGGTGCATCACCATCATCTTGAGGTTGATCTTGCCCTCGATCTTGATCACTTGGTTGAGGGCCTTCGGTTTGTTCTTCGGAAGCGTGTGGGTCAATGGTTGGTGATGGCTCCACTTGCGTAGAGCATTGTCCTTCTCCTTCGGCCACAAGGGGTTCCTCAATGGGGATTATTTGACCAATCCCCATTCTTCTTATGGCTTGGGGAGGATTTCATCACCTACATCACAAAGACCACTTTGCTCCACTTGGGAGCCATTATTTTCATCAAACTCTACGTTACACGTCTCCTCAATGAGTCCGTTGGACTTGTTGAGGACACGGTAAGTATGAGAGTTTGTAGCATAACCAACGAATATGCCCTCTTGAGCTCTAGATTCGAATTTAGACAAACGAGTACCTTTCTTGAGAATGAAACACTTACATCCGAACACCCGGAAGTACTTGAGGTTGGGCTTGTTACCGGTAAGTATCTCATATGGAGTCTTGTTCAAGCCTTTGCGGAGGTAGAGCCGATTGGATGCATGACATGCGGTGTTGATGGCTTTGGCCCAAAAGTTGTATGGAGACCTGAATTCCGCCATCATGGTCCTTGCCGCGTCCATCAATGTCCGGTTCTTCCTCTCCGCTACACCATTTTGTTGAGGGGTATATGGTGCGGAATATGTAGGAGATATGCCCTAGAGGCAATAATAAATGTTATTGATTATTTCCCTGTTCATAATTAGGTTTATGTTCCATGCTATAACTGCTATGGTTCTCGAGTCTACAATAACCACGAGGCTCGGAGGAAGACTCATATGCACGTGTGGGATAATAAACGGTAAAATGTATTCCTAGTCCGGCCTCTAAGACTGGCTCAAGTATTGCATGATGATCCTGTTTTCCTGATCATGGGCATGGCTATGCCGGCAATTTTGAGGGCACAATTGTTGGTAGAACACTTGTGTTGAATCGACCCGAATTGATGTTATGCTATGAGATTCATTCGTCATAAGTTAATGGTTAATAACACAGAGATGGTTAATGTTTGCATGATTCCTTAGACCATGAGAGTATCGAGTTTCTTCATGCTTGCTTCATGAACTTTGGGGTTTGTTAAACGTCATCCGTAAATGGGTGGCTATTACGGCGGCTTACGGGTTCATGGAAAAGTATGTCAAGTAACTTGATAGCTCAAGATTGGGATTTGCTCCTCCGACGATGGAGAGATATCTCTGGGCCCTCTTGGTGTTACGGTATCCATCATCGTCTGGCCAGACACTTTGTGATTTGATCACGGGGATGCCGGAACACGGAACGAGAAAAGAGAACAATACCGGTAACGAGGTAACTGGCATAGTGTACAAGGTGTTGATCCACGGGGATGCCAACGTGTCTCACCTCGGGTATTTGTAACATATCGCGAAGCAACAGGAATAGCACACGGCAACTGGAGGTTCGCTCGAATATTCATTCGTGTGGGTATAGTGGTCAATATGGGTGTCCACGGCTCCGATGTTGATCATTGATCGGAAGAGGTTCCGGGTCATGTCTATGCTTCACCGAACCTATAGGGTCACACGCTTAAGGGTCATCTATCTATTGAATACTAGACAGGGAGTCTGAGAGAAAAACACCATAAAAGTTTTGGACACCGGAAAAGTTTCGGTCAACGGAAAAGTTCCGAAGAGAGAGGACACCGGATGAGTTTCGGTGAAACTGAAAAGTTGTTTCAGAGGATACCATAAAGTCAAATTGGTTTTGGCACATGCCTGATAATTCTTGGAGGGTGCCAGAATCATTCTGGAAACTTTCTGGAATTTTCCGGGATGAAAACCGGAAATGTTCCGGAGCTGCCGAAACCGCTTCAGATGCTTTTCGCAGATGAAAATCACTAAACCGGAATTGTTCCGGCTCGCGTTGAAAATTATTTTGGTGGGTACTGGAAATGTTCTAAGCCCACATGAATATTTTCAGTTCGATCAGACGCTGAAAAATGTCGTCGTGAATAGTGAAAGTGCTTTTTGGGATATTTTTGGAAAAGTACCTTTTGGGATATTTTCCCAAAAGGCTTCTAGAAGGGATGGATGGATGGGGACCACCTTTGGGGGGCCCCACAAGGGTTGTGGCCGGCCAAGAAGTGGGCTCCACCTTGGAGCCCCACTTGCCCACTTGCTTTCCCATTTTGCCCTTGGAAAGTGTTTCCTTCATGAGCAAGTTTTGGTATATTTGAAATGCCCATCCTAGCCCTTGGTTTTCCTATAAATAGAGGTGAGTGGGATGCCCACAAACTCACTCTTTTCTCACATACAAGTGCCATTGCAGTGATCTGGCTTCTTCTCTCCCTCCCAGCGAAATAGTTTCGTAGAGCCAAAAGGCTGTCTGGGTTCCGGCAGGAACTAGTTCTGGACGGCGAAGCCCTGCCGGATAGATGACACCGTATGTGTGCAACTCTGTAGAGAGATCGTAGTTTCGGTCTTAGTTCGAGAGTGCCTCCCGAAGGGCTGTCCGTGTGACCGTCCGAGTTTTGGAGGTCCTCCCGAAGGGCTGTCCGAGTGACAGTCCGAGTTTCGGAGGTCCTCCCGAAGGGCTATCCGCGACACCGTCCGGGGGACTGTCCGACCGCCTCCCGGAGGGCTGTCCGCGGGGCAGATGAGGGTATACATCCTCGCGGTTGGGAGGTTGTAAATCCTAGCTGCGGGGATCTGCACCGCCGATCGTCATCGACTCTACTTCCGCTGCGCTACGAGTCGGTAACGAAAATGATCAAACCTTGTATGCAGTCTCCATAGTGGTCCTGGGCTGGTGCGTAGGTCGGAAAATTTTTGTTTTCTGCTGCGTTACCCTACAGAATATTGATGCTTGATCCCCTCATCACTAAGAAACTCATTCAAGGTGTAGTTCTTGAACTCGGTACCGTTGTCACTTCTAATCATCAATATCTTTGCCTCATGTTGACGTTGAGCTTCATTTGCAAAGTCGATGACGGTTTGTTGGGTCTCACTCTTCCTCTTGAAGAAATATACCCAAGTGTATCTTGAATAGTCATCCACAACCACCAAGCAATACTTTCTTCCCCCAAGACTATCAAAGGATGGAGGTCCAAAGAGATCCATGTGAAGGAGCTCCAAGGGCCTCTTCGAGTAGATGATAGTCGTGGGTCGGTGAGCCATCTCATGTAGCTTTCCTTCGATACAAGCACTGCAAGCACGATCTTTGGCAAAGCTCACATTTGTTAGTCCACGAACGTGATCCCCTTTGAGGAGACTTTGCAAAGATCTCATATTGACGTGGGCTAGTCGGCGATGCCAAAGCCACCCCACATCAACTTTAGCCATTAGGCAAGACACGGTGTTAGTGGGTCGCTCCGAGAAGTTAACCACATAGAGACTGTTCTCGACATGCCCAACAAAAGCTACTTTAAGAGTCTTGCTCCACAAAAGGGCCACGGTATCAAGGTCAAAGAATGTGGCAAAGCCCATAAGTGAAAGTTGACGAACGGAAAGTAAATTGTATGCAAGGGTCTCAACAAGCATGACTTTCTCAATTGATAAATCATGAGAAATCACAACCTTGCCAAGACCCAATACCTTAGATGTTGAGGCATCACCGAATTGAACATGGGTGGGCATAGATGAGCTTGGTTGCACGTCCACCACCAAATGCTTGCTCCCGGTCATATGATTTGTTGCTCCACTATCAAGCAACCATGATCCTCCACCGGAAGCAAACTCCTACAAGAAGTCAATGCTTGGTTTTAGGTACCCATTCTCGAATGGATCCTTTGATGTTAGTGACAAGGGTCTTAGGAACCCAAATTGACCATTCTATGTACTCATAATAAGAACCAACAAATTTGGCAAAAACATGCCCATCACTAGCACGACACAAAACATAAGAAGGGTTAAAGTCGCCGGCTTTGTTTGAGGGAGTGGTTTCGTCCTTCTTGTCATTTCCACCCACCACCTTGTTCTTCTTCTCCTTATGGGCACCCTCTCCCTTCTTGACAAATACCTCTTTGAGAGGGAGAGGTTTCTTGATCTTGTTGTTCTTCTTCTTCTTTGACTTGGGCACAAACCCAAGTCCCTCCTTTGCCACAACTTCCTTTTGATTGCTCAAAAGTTCGTTGAGGTTCTTCTCGCCTTGTATGCAAGTCACAAGGCCTTTCTCGATTTGTTCCTTCAACTTGGCATTCTCCTCCACAAGATGAATATGCTCACAACAAGGGTTAGTATCATGGGCATTATCAATTAGCACAAAAGGAGGGCAAGTGGCTATTTCCTTAGTGAGCTTAGCTTGGAGTTGATCATGAGACTCCTTGAGTGTAGCATGTGCACTTTTCAAGGCCTTGTGAGCCTTGTCAAGTAGCTCAAACTCCTCTTTGAGTCTAGCATGGCCAACCCCAAGCTCAACATTCTTGGATTTAAGCACACGAGCAAGAACTAGAGCATGATCATGGTCTTTCTTTAGTTGAGCAAGATCAACGTTTTGCGACTCCTCAAGAGCCGAACAAAGACCTCGCTCTTCCTCAATAGCGATGGAAAGATCCGCAATCTCATCGGCATAGTCACGACTATGGCCTTCCAAGTTAGTGATGTTCTCCTCGTGAGATTCAATGATATCATTGGCCTCACCAAGTTGTTCCAAGAGAGCAACAAAGTGCTTCTTGGTCTCACCTTTGAGCTTACCCAAGAAACTTGTCAAACTCATTCTCATCCACCTTCACCTCCTCTTGATCATCCACACAATCCAACAAGGAAGGATTAGGAGAGATGGAAGTTTTGATGTTGGTGGTTGAGTTTACCTTGTTGACGCCTCTTGCCATGAGGCACTTGGGGATGACGTTCTTATTGGGGGCATCGAAGAGGGACACCGAGGTTGAAGAAGAGGTGGCAATGGCCACGGTGGCCATTGCTAACACTTCACCATTTGTATCATCATCATCGGAGTTGTACTCTTCATGCGCCACCAAGCCCTTTGGAGGCACCTTCTTGTTGGGGAAGGACTTGGCCTTGTCTTTGCGGATGAGCTTGCCACCATTGTCCTCCCTCTTCTCATACAGACAATCCGCCACAAAGTGACTCACATTGCCACAATTGTAGCAAGTCCTTACTCGTTGCTTGCCCTTTGAGTTGTTCTTGGAGGAGTTGGGCCTTGTGTTTCTCTTGTTGCCCCAAAATTGCCTTGACGCAAGAGCCATGTGCTCGTGGTAAGCATATTTGGTGTCTTCGGGGCAACTCTCTTCTTCTTCCTCTTCTTCTTCTTCTGGTACACCCTTGGCCTTCAAAGCAAGGTTGGGTGAGGCTTTCTTTGACCGTTGGACACGAGCTAGAGCATTGTCAGCGGTCTTGTTCATGATGTTCATGGCAATAAACTCATCCAACACTTCACTTGAAGACAAGGTGTGGAAGTCCGGTCTTTGACGAATCACGGGGGACATTGCCTTGTTGAATGGCATGATGGCTTTGAGAAACTTGCGCTTGATCCAATTATCATCCGTATCCTTGCTCCCATGATCTTGAAGAGCGACCGCAAGAGTTGTCAATCTTCGGTAGAGATCCCGAGGATCCTCATCTTCATTCATCACAAATTCATCGGCCTCATCAAGCACCACCTCAAAGTTGGACCGTTGAATGCTTGTGCTCCCCTTGTACAAAGATATAATGTGTTCCCAACAATCCTTTGCACGGGAGAAGGGGCGCAAGTGAGCTAGATCTTCGGGAGGCACTGCGGATTGGAGGATGAATAATGCGGAGTGATTGTATTGATTGTCCGCCTCTTCTCTTGGAGTGAAGTTGCTTGGATCATGTGGGTAGAAGCCTTGCTCAATGATTCTCCAAAGATTTGTTGAGCTGTGATTCAAATGAGACTTGATACGAAAAACCCAATTAGCAAAATCACACTTCACTAGTTTAGGAGGAGGACCTAGGTTGTTAATATGCGGTGTAGGGACCGGTCCTCCATAGACCGAGGGAGGGGGAACCGAGGCATAGGTTCCCGTCCCATTCTTACCATGAGGGGAAGAGGTTTGAGTGCCTTTAGCCGCTTCCTTGCCGGAATTGGCCTCCGACTCCGATGCGGTGGGATTAACCACAAGCAAAGGATCGGGAGTAGACTTCAACCCCTGAAGGAGTTCTTTAAGCATGGACTTGACCTCGGCCGTAATAGACGTCTTAAGTGAAGCCATAGCTGTAGCGGTCGTTCCTGCGGTAGTGCAATAGCGATAGTTCCGCTGGAGCAGTACTACCGCTCCGCAGGGCGGTACTTCCGCTTAGTACATAGAGGTTCAGTGAACCAGCAATAGTGAAGTGGTGGTTAAGGGCCGTAGTACCGCTGGAGCGGTACTACCGCGCATAACTACCGCTCAGTTACACAGAACCCTAAACTAAGCGGAAGTCCTAGTAGCACTAAACTGCGGTAGTACCGTTGGAGCGGTACTACCATTCATATGAGCGGTACTACCGCTTATGTGCCTCAAGAAGGCTCAAGCACAAGGAAGGGCAAGCTCCAAAGGCGGGAAAGAAGGAGGGTGCAAGGAAAGTGTGTACGTGTTGATTCCACCCAAACCTTTCCGATGCGGACCCCCACTTGATAGTACGGTGTACCTACGACTCAAATCCACCAAAAAAGAAACGCAAGAAAAAACACCGTCTTCATAATAGCTCCGAGGGGCACGAATCGTCTTGTGCCATATGGTCGATTATCTGAAATGCTCAATGCACACGATTAGTCCGCAAAAGTATTGTCATGAATCACCAAAACCACTAAGGAAGAAATATGCCCTAACACAAGGTTATCGATCCAGTAGGAGAACCAAGCAAAATTCCGTTAAGCGCACCTGCACACACAAGAGCAAACACTTGCACCCAACGCAAATAAGAGGGTTGTCAATCCTCTTAGCGGTTATTTGCAAGGATTAAATATTATCGAGGTAAATAGATAAACTCAATTACTAATTAAATTAAAAGTAAATAAATTGCAGCAAGGTATTTTTAGGTTTTTTATATGATAAAGATAGACCCGGGGACCATAGTTTTCACTAGAGGCTTCTCTCTTGAGCACATAAACATACGGTGGGTAGACAAATTACTGTTCGGCAATTGATAGAAAAGCAAATAATTATGACAGATTCATGGCAATGATCATGTATATAGGCATGACGTCCGAGACAAGTAGACCGACTCCTGCCTGCATCTACTACTATTACTCCACCCATTGACCGCTATCCAGCATGCATCTAGGGTATTAAGTATGAAACAAAGTAACGCCTTAAGCAAGATGACATGATGTAGAGAAGCAAATTCAAGCAATATGAATAAACCCCATCTTTTTATCCTTAATGGAAACAATACAAATACGTGTCATGTCCCTTTCTGTCACTGGGATTGAGCACCGCAAGATTGAACCCATCACAAAGCACCTCTCCCATTGCAAGATAAATCAAGCTAGTAGGCCAAACTAAACCGATAGATCGGAGATAAATACAATGCTATAACAATCATGCATAAAAGAGTTCAGAGAAGACTCAAATATTTCTCATGAATAATCTGATCATAAACTCACAATTCATCGGATCCCAACAAACACACCGGAAAAGAAGATTACATCGGATAGAACTCCAAGAACATCGAGGAGAACATTGTATTGAAGATCAAAGAGAGAGAAGAAGCCATCTACCTACTAGCTATGGACCTGTAGGTCTGTGGTAAACTACTCACACATCATCGGAAGGGCAGCAAGGTTGATGTAGAAGCCCTCCGTGATCGATTCCCCCTCCGGCAGAGTACCGGAAAAGGCCTCCAGATGGGATCGTGGAAGAATAGAGGCTTGCGGTGGCGGAAAGGTTTTCTCTTCTGGCTCTCTGGGGGTTCCCAATATTTGTTAATTTATAGAAGTGGATTTAGGTCAAACGGAGTCACGTGGGCCCCACAAGGTACTACCCCCCCCCCGAGGCGCGCCCTAGTCCCTTGTGAAGCCTCCGTGAGGCTTCTGGCCTCCTCCCGAAGCTTCCCAGATTTCTTTTGTCCAGAAAAAAATCTCCAAAAAGTTTCATGGCTTTTGGACTTCATTTGGTATTGTTTCTCTGAAATGCCAAAAACAAGCAGAAAACAGCAACTGGCACTAGGCACTGGGTTAATAGGTTAGTCCCAAAACATGATATATAATTGCATACAATTGGATATAAAAACATCCAAGATTGATACTAGAATAGCATTGAACAATAAAAAATTATAGATATGTTGGAGACGTATCAGGCGGGCCCTCTCTTTTTTTTCCGCCGCCTTGGTCGTTGCTCCCTTGTTATTTCTTGTCCCAAAGCTCTTCCTACCGGCCATGGCAGACGCAAGGAACGACGAACAGGAAAGGCTTATGAGGAGGAATGTGCAGTAATATTCAAGTAGTTAGTTTCCCTTTTTATAACCTAGTACTAATATGTTGCAAAGTGGAAATATGTTTAGGTTTGATCGGTGTGAACAGGTTTGCAATTAATTACGGTAGCATGGTACTTTGGAATGTGACGGGAAACAAGCTCGAAATTTATTGATGGTTTTGGTTTCGAAGCCCGGAACGGCTCCCGATGAGTTCTCACGACCAAGCATTCAAAAACTTGTGATAAAGCAATGACCATCTTTTTCCAAACGACCAACTATTTTCATAGAAATACAACACATATAGATGGAGTATTTTCATAGAAATACAATACATAGATGAAGTGATTGTCACGGTTGCAAACCGCCATGGCGCCGCGTGTTCACTGCAGCAGCAACTGAGCAGGTCAGTCCATCGCTGGCAGGGAAGGAGGGCAGGTCACCTCGCCTACAATGCATCCCCAGCGCCGCCGCCGCCGCTGGTTGAGCGATTTGGCTTCTCCTATCGCCCATTTGAACAGTTGCACCGGCTTCTCATGCCATTCCACAGGCATGCGCGTTCTCTCCTCCGTAGTCGACTCCATCAATATGATATCTACCATTAGCCCTAGCTCGAAATCAACGTGACGCTGCCAGATGCTGACATCCCTCAGCATCTCACCCCTGAGATTGACATGCACCTCCGCCTTGTGCTTCGCCAGGCGCAGCTCCTTTGAACTTGTCTCCAATTGATGCGACGCTTCCTCGATCCGATTTGCCCTTGCTGCCCACCACCTGAAACGCAGCCTCGGCATGTCCTCTGGCGCCACCGATCTGTGATTCCAGAGCAATGGATCCCCTCTGAAACACATGTGGGTTTCGCTCAAAGGCGGCAGTGCTGCGGGCCACAGGGAGAGGTAAGCCCGCGGGATGCTGGGATCTAAGGGATTATCCATGGTGGAATCGGATGGTCGAGGCGGGGAGGCGAGCGTAGGCAGTGGGAGAGCCCTGGTAGGCGAGCGTAGTACTCCACTCCGTCCATTTTTAAATACAAAGGCCACCAACAGTAACCGAGGCAGAAATTGATGACGTTGCCTCATAGTACTAGCAACCCATGATTTAACTACTCGCATGCATGCAGTGGACGATAGTAATGTCATTCTCAACTGTAGTAGTACTTACTCCCTCACGCGGTCACGCCACTCAATTTGCATGCGCTGTATTAAATTACCATCCATTAAGTGAACGACTCTACACACGTCAAATTATCACGTGGGCTGGCTCTTCGTACAAAAATGTGTTCCACCATGTACCCGCGTGAGTGTGCGAGGGAATGAGTGCATGCGTTCACATGTTCTCTTCGTGCACGTACTCCATCAATGTGTGTGGGGGAGAGAGAGAGAGCGTGGTATACATAGACCTAGAGAGAGATGGCGTGTCCCCGCAAAAAAGAGAGAGATGGTGTGTGTCGGAAAGAGTACCCGCGCGTGTGTGTGTGACAATGTGAGAGAGGACGAGTACATGCGTGCGCCTCTCCTCTTTGTGTACGTACTAAACCTAGAGTACAAGTGTATGTGTGTGACATCGACCTATAGAGAGATGATACTTATGTGTCAACGCAGTGCGTGTGAAAAAGAGGCTAGTCAATAGTTCGCCACGAGACTATTCCTGGCGAACACCCCAATAACCGTAAGATCTGCATCCGACGGTGGAAGTTATTAGACGAAAACAGCACTAAAAAAAAGAAATGCCATGACATTTCTTTTTACTGCCACACCACGCCCCTCCCCTACACATGAAACTGACACGTGATCGTTCGCAACTGCCGGTTTGGTAGAAATCCCGATAGGCCGGGCTTTTGGTGGTAGGCGGGGAGCTTGGACTGTCGGTTTGCTCACATGCGGGCGAACATGTCAGTGATGTACCAAGTCGATGCGCATCCCTTCGGTGAGCGGCGGGCCGGACCGACCGTGTGTTGGTGCGACGCGAAGGCGACAGGCTGTAAGTTTACCGCCTACTCCTTGACGAGATTGGTCGATACAAATCCCGATTAATAAAGGGTAGGGCGGCGTTTTTGCCTCGCGGGAGGCGTGGTAGTTTTTTTTTACAATGGGATGGACCCGGCACTGCAAAAGTCAAAGCGGTGGGCAGTACTACTACGCTTGTCGGAGGCGTACGTGGGCCCGCGTTCTCGGATGCTTATGTGGTGGAGCCGGACGCCCGCCAACCTCTCGTAGCGATAGCGTGGAGCCCGCTACTGGCTATTTTATATATAATCTTTTTTTTGTGAATATATTTTCTATATAATCAGCTTTGAAAATTTTCAATCGTTCATGTGTGTACCCTGTTGTGTCTACAACATTCTTCTGGAACCAGCAACACGTCACTGTGATCAATCCACAGAAGAAGCTCACAACAACCCCTCCCACATGTGCCACGTGGCCTCATGGGTGCACCCACATCATTTTAAGCATAATATATTGACTGAAAAAAGAGAGACATTTTCTAACGTGCCATTAGAATTCTAACTTACGTGCTTTTGCACATACTGGAAGTACTAGTGCCACATCATCTAAAGCCTTTCTACACACACACATTTCTTATACAAATGTGCTCCACCGTGTACCCGCGTGTTTGTATGTGGGAATGAGTGCGTGCGTGCACCTCTTCCCTTTCGTACACATAGTCTGTGTGTCTGAGAGAGAGAGATGGTGTGTGCAAGAAATCACGGGAGATTCGTGAATTTGTGTGTGGGTGGTGGAGGGGGGGAGGGAAATATAGATGGAGTATATGTCAATGATGCAATTTGTGTGAAAGAGAGGCCTATATTATACATATATGTATGTGCATATGGGGGTGATATACGAGAAGGGAGGGGAGGGGTCGTCTGCGCGATATATCGATAGAGACAGATGGAGGGAAGAACTCTATGAGCCTACAAGCACTGGGAGAGGGGGGTGTTGGGAGATGGTGCGAGAGGCCAACTGGACGGAGACTCGGAAGGAGTGTACATGTGCGAGATCGATATTTTAAGAGAGAACGTGCGCGGTTACGCGCGTCTGAGAGATGAAGCGGAAGGCATGGATGATGAGAGGTGAGACGATGGATAGACAATGTGTGTGTGGTAGCTAGGCAGTCGACAGGTAGATTGATCGATGTGTACGTGGGAAAAAGGGCGAGACCTGATTAGATATAGATCGATCGCTTTGTGTGGAAAACAGCGAAAGACCTATCTATATATATACAGAGAGGAATATCGATCGGTGCGCATGCATGTGAGAGATAATTAAAGAAGGCCCGAAGTGACGAAGAGGGGGAGGTGTGTGTGTGTGGGTCGGTGTGAGAGTCCTACTAGTTAGAGGTAATGTACGAGTGCGAGATTGATAATAAGAAATGAGGGGGCGAGAACGCGCTCGCGCGTGTGTGTGGGCTTGCGCACCTCATAACTGGGATGTGAGGGATGGATGGTGAGAGGGGGGAAGGGACTGTGTGTATATGTGTGTGTGGTAGGCAGACCTGCTAGCTAGAGGGGTATATCGATCGGTGTGTGTGGAAAGAGAGGGCGATGGAGAGATCTACCTAGCTTGAGAGATCGTGGTAGACAGACCTGAAGAAAGATATTGTGTGTGTGTGTGTGCGATGGATAATGCCGAGTGGGAGTGTGTGTGCATGCATGCACGAGCGAAAGTTAGTGGTACAACTATAAAGAGAAGACGACTGTATGGGTGTAAAAGACTTGGTGAGATCATAATCAATATAAAAGTGAATACAAATATTTGAATAAGAGATCATGATGTTTGAAACCCATGCATGCATGATATAATGGAGATATGTGGTGTGGTTTTGAATCGAGCATGCTATACTATATACACATCGAACAAGGCCAAATTGATTTGAATTTGATATACCGTTGGTAGGCATCGTTTGACCACATTTCATCCATGCATGGACAGAACTATTCAAATTGGAGATAATGGGTGGCTTTGGCAGCTAACATCTAAATGTTGTGTGTGTGTTGTGTATTAAACACATTATACATATCAAACATCGTTTAGATTCCGAACATCTAGCTAGAGCATACATGTACTATGATTTGAATTCAACATAAAATGGATACACATATTTGAACTCGAGATCATATGGTACATGTAGTTCATATTTAAATGGGAATTCAGTACCATATTCATGTCATGTGCTGTGAAGATAATATTTAGATGATGGTATAACTAACCTGACAACAATCCCATTCAAATACGGAAAATGGACTCAATTTTAGTCCATACGGTAGACGGTACAAATTGTTTTTTGTTGTTGTTGTTGAGGGAAGTACGAATTGATATGGTACCATACACGGTAAGCTCGTTCTCCCAAATTTTTAAGTTGTTTGTTGTTGTTTTTGAATGGCATTTGTAGTAATTCATATAGTAAAACGGGACATGACTCTCTCTTGTGTGGTGCGAATTGTCCCCCCCCCTTTAAGCTTGTTCTCCCGAAATTTCAAGCCGTGCCTTGTTATCCCGAAATTTCAAGCTATCTCTTTGTCTCTTGTGCTGTGAAACTCACGCCCCTTCAACCCGCGTCTTGTTATCCCAAAATTTCAACGCGCGCAAAAACTCCCCCTCCTCCGAAATCGGTCGCGCCGCCCCGACACGCGAAATCCCCCTTCTATCCCTCAGCCGAAAATCCCACTTCGACGTCCCATGGTCCAAACGGGTAGGGGTACTTTTGTAACTTACCCCACATTTTGGACAAGCGCGTCCCTTAGCCATGGTTCCCCCCTCCCACCCCCTATGTCCCCCATTCGTACACCGAGGCCGCCAAAACCCGCGAAACCCCACGCCCCTTCGTCCGCCACCCGACCGCCGCCCAGCCGGAGCCACTTCCCCGACGACATCATCCGCCGCAACAGCTCGATGTCCCTCATCCACCGCACCGGATGAGGATCCGTCGTCGATCTCGTCGTCCCGCCGGCTCAGCCGCCCCATCCTCCACCTCCAAGGAGCTGCCCCGACGTTCGCCTCGTCTATCACGCCACCTCCATTCCCACGGCGTCGTCTTCACCTGCACCACCAGAACCACAACACCATCACCGATTCCTCGGATGAAGCTGAGGCCTAGTCGGTGCCACCAAAGAGGTTCTACACTAATCGCTGCATTTTCTCCTTTGTTTGATCTCACGGTGCTGCCGCTGCTTGATCCCGAGCCGCCATGGCGCGGCTCCATCGACGGCGGCGTCACCGGCCACTTCCTCCATGGCGTATCTCCGACATGGCGTTGCTCCCTCAGCGGCGACGCCCACATCAGTAGGAGGCCTAGTCGCTGGCCGTGCTGCTGCTGCTCCGGCTCTCGCTCGCGCTGCTGCTCTGCTCTTGCTCTTGCTCGCGCTGCTGCTCTACTCTTGCTCGCACTGCTGCTGCACAAGCAGCAGCTCCGGCACTCCTGCTGCTGCTCCTGCTGCTACTACGGCTCTCGCAAGCGCTGATGCTCCGGGCGGTGCTACTGCTGCACGACCAGCTGCCCTGGCTGCTCTCTGGTAGTACGTTCCCTGCTGGAGCGGCTGCCGATTTAGATCATTGCTTCTCTGCCACTAGTGCTCGAGCGGCCAAAACTACTAGTGCATTGCTTCTCTACTACTACTGCGTTCAGTTCCGATAGTAAAATTCAGTTTCGACAGCAAAATTCAGTTTCGAGAGTACATTTCAGTTTCGACAGTAAAATTCAGTTTCGACAGTTAAATTCAGTTTCGACAGTTAAGTTCAGAGACGAGCGGCTGATGTATTTTAAATCTAGCACTTTTTGGTGATGTATTTTACATCATCTATTGGAGATGCTATTAGAATCCCACTTCAAGTTAACGTTGTCTCTCTTGTCCTGCTTCAGCCTCGCCATCGTACACCTCACCGGAGCTGGTCCAACGACAAAACCATCCATCACAGCGGAGCAGTACCCACGGCTCCATCTCCAGACGCCTAAGATCTTCTTCCCCGCCTCCGACAGCCACATCAGCCGCAGCATCCTCAACGACCAACCCAATGATGCTGAGATCGACATGGCTTCGTCAAAGAGGTTGTACACTTGTCGCATCACTTTTTTACTCTACATGTAATTTATATTGTCCACTGAGCACTCGTAGTAATGAGAAATACGAATACTTTCTCCTATATGACAAGCAGTGAGGTACTAGGCAAGTTAGCTATCCGTGATGGACTCTCTCAAAAGCCATCATTATTTATTTCTACGCGTTGGAGCTGTGCAAGTGTAGATGGGCCTGGGAGTTGAGCTAGTAGGGAAGTGGGTTGGATCCAAAGTAGTAGAAGTAGTACAAAAACATTTTTGGAGTGTAGGCATTTTCCTGTTCAAGCCTGCCTACTAGAATGGCCACTGTTTGAAAGGAAAAGTGAAGGAAAGACATAGAAATTGGAAAGTTTCCTATGGTACTACTGATGGGGATACGTACCTAGGGTAGGGTTATAGGCCTGACCTACATATCCTACCCAAGGACACTGCCCCAGAAAGCTTAAGGGCCACAAGGAAGTCTCCGACTGAAATAGCGAGGAAGCATAAATCACTCGACAATATACACTCGGAGATGCCTTTCACTCGACGGTTATCTTTCACTCGGAAGAGTCTGAAGACAGTCGACCGCAGGAGTCCAGAAGTCACCCCAGGGAGGCTAACGGGCAAGCAGTCATCAAGATCATTAACAGCATTTATGGTGTACGTTACCAGTAACGTACACCTCTTTATGACCACGATTAAACCCCTTCATGCCGGACGTTATGAGGGGCAGCGCACTCTATATAAGCCACCCCTCCCCGCTGGTAGAAGGGTTCGCAACCTTTTGTAATACAACACACATATTTCACTCGACAGAGTAGAGAGCTCTCCGGAGCACTGAGACGTAGGGCTGTTACCTCCACGAGAGGGGCCTGAACTCATACATCTGTGTGTACAACCTCGCCGTAGCTAGGACTCTGCCCTCTCCATTCGTACCCCTACCTTCTACTGTCAGGCTTGTTCCCACGACAGTTGGCGCCCACCGTGGGGCAGGCGTCTAAGCGACTTCCGGCGAGTTTGCATTTTTTCTCCTTCGTCATGTCTTCCGGTGGTGATTTGTTCCTGGGCCGCGAGATCCGTCTCGGAGCGCTCACCTTCATCGCCGACGATTCGGCATGGCTCCAGGAAGCGCCTTTGGATGTGGAAGCGCTCCCGATTCGCGGGGCGACGCACTTCTGTGCAAGCTCCTGCGGCGTTCTTCTCCTTCAGTCGTCGACTCCGTGTGTATCGGCCCTCTCTGCTGTTCATCGTCGCAAGCGATCCGGTCGCTCGCGGCTACAGCGTTGGGTGCGGCACGCGGCGGCACGCCAGGTTTCGTCCCCGCAGATTGCGGCCATCGAGCCCGCCGAGTCACTTCACGGCGTGTTCGACTCGGCGTCGGATCGGTCCGACATCCCTTCCGAGTGCGAGAGCTGCGACCCTGCGGCGGAAGTTTTCATGGCTGGCCCTCATCAGAGTCCGCCGCCCGGCTTCGACCACTCCAGGCGTGAGATTGGTGGAATGTCGAATGATCAGCAGCGCCGGGATGAGGATGTTCTCCGTACTCCCATCGTCGGTACGACCGCTGAGGCCCAGGCCATGGAGGCTACACGCCTTCGGCTCATAGAGATGCAGGAGGCACTCGACGAGCGTGCTGGGCAGCGTCCACCACGTCCCAATCGACAGCAGCGACAGTTGTTTCCGAGTAGATCTCGAAATAACGTCGAGGTATTTCGTACTCCAGTTTTAAATGTTGCAGCAGCTGCTAGAATTGCAGAGTCTATTCAACCGTCACGATCAGAGGCTGGTAGAGGTCTGCAGCAGATCAAGGCATTGCTTGAGGCGGCGCAGCACCAGAATGCAGCTGTTTCTCAGTCGCAGAACAGGTTACATGGCAATTCTACCAGGGCAGAAACAGTTCAGTCGGCTCACAGTCCTGGGTCACCTTCGCGTCGCAGAGGCGGAGAATACCGTGAAGACCGGTACAGAGATCAGGGGCGAGATCAGTCTGCTCCCCGTTATCACCGTGATGACCGCCGTCGAATGTTTTCTCCTCCGCGGAATGGTTCTTATGTGTCCCGGCACAATGATGATAGGCGCCCGTTCGGTGATGAGCGGAATCCCGGATTTGACGCAAGGGATGTCCTTGCTCAAAGGAGGGTCGACAGAGGCAGAGCCCACAGAGATGGTCATAACAGAGATTATCCGAGTGGAAGCAGTGCTGTTGTTTCTGGGCCCAAGTGTTTTAGCAGAGCCATTCGCTCTGCAGAGATTCCCCCCAACTTCAGGTTGGCGGCCGGGATCGGCAAGTTTTCTGGCGAGTCAAAGCCTGAAACCTGGTTGGATGATTACCGAGTGGCTGTACAGATTGGTGGAGGTAACGACAACATAGCCATGAAGCATCTGTCCTTGATGTTGGATGGTTCGGCCAGAGCTTGGTTAAATCGTTTGGCTCCCTCTAGCATCTATTGCTGGGAAGATTTGGCCCGAGTGTTTATCAGAACTTTTGAAGGCACTTGTAAACGTCCAGCTGGTTTGACTGATTTGCAGCACTGTGTCCAGAAGCCCAATGAAACCTTGCGAGATTACATTCAGCGTTGGTCCACCTTGCATCACACGGTGGAGAATGTTTCCGAGCATCAAGCTGTTTGTGCCTTCAAGGCTGGGGTTAGGTACAGAGAGCTCTATCTGAAGTTTGGTCGCACCGGTGACATTTCTATGAGCAAGATGATGGAGATTGCCACTCGGTACGCCAATGGAGAAGAAGAAGACCGCCTCCGAAGCGGTAAAGCCAAAATAGTCGACAATGATGCAGGTGGGAATTCCAGTCGGAAACAAAAGCGCAAAGCTGATCCCCCTGCTCAGGCAGAAGCGGCCGCCCTGGCGGCACAAGGCAAGAATAAGGGAAAGTCCAAGGCTAAGTTCACCCCAAAGAAGTCAAAGAATCAGTCGGGTACCGATGTTTTGGATTTACCGTGTGCAATCCACACGAGGAAAGATGAAGAGGGCAATTTGATATTGCCGAAGCATACCACTCGACAGTGCCGTCTGTTGATCCAGTCATTCAAAGAGAACCAGTCGAGTGAGAAAGACCCTGAGAAAGAAGATGAAGAAGAAAAAGAAGAGTTCCCTGAAGTCAATGCCACCTTGTTGATTTTTGCTGATGTTGAGAGTAAGAGTCGACTGAAAGTTATCAACAGGGAGGTTAACATGGCGGTTCCTTCTACCCCCACATATCTCAAGTGGTCTCAAACTGCTGTCACTTTCAGTCAGTCAGATCACCCTGCGCACATTGCTACCCCCGGGCGGCAAGCGCTGGTGGTAGACCCAGTTGTGGGGGGCACTCGACTCCGCAAAGTTTTGATGGATGGCGGGAGCGGTCTGAACATCCTGTATGCTGATACCCTTAAGGCAATGGGCATTCCGATGTCCCGGCTCAGTGAAAGCAACATGCAGTTTCATGGAGTAATCCCTGGGAAGAAGGCCCGTTCACTCGGCCAGATAGCATTGGATGTGGTGTTTGGTGATGACAAGCACTTTCGCAAGGAAAAACTGACGTTTGAAGTGGTAGATTTCCAGAGTGCCTACCACGCCATCCTTGGTCGACCAGCTTATGCCCGTTTCATGGCCCGACCATGTTACGTGTATCTCAAGCTGAAGATGCCTAGACCAAAAGGTGTGATCACAGTCACTGGCAATCGACAAAGGGCTGAGGAGTGCCTCCAGCAGGGCTCCAAGATCGCCGACCAGCAGATGGCTATGGTTGAGTTGGAGGAATACAAGAAAAATGCTGATCCTGCCGACCTGTTGCGTGCCAAGAAGCCCGCTTCTGAGTCAGCTTTTCAGTCGGCAGGAGAGGTGAAGAAGGTGCACATTCACCCGACAGATCCGACTGCTGCCCCGACCAACATCTCAACAACACTCGACAGCAAATAGGAAGCCGAGCTCATCCAGTTCCTCCGTGAGAACTGGGACATCTTCGCATGGAAGCCCGTTGACATGCCTGGTGTACCCAGGGAACTGGCTGAGCACCGTTTGAGAGTTGATCCGAAGGCCAAGCCTGTGAAGGAACATTTGCGTCGGTCAGCAACAGAGAAGCGAAAAGCAATCGGCGAAGAGGTGGCTCGTCTCTTGACGGCCAAGTTTATACGTGAGATTTACCACTCCGAGTGGTTATCAAACGTTGTCATGGTCCCTAAGAAAGACAAGTCTCTTCGCATGTGTATTGATTTCAAACATATCAATCGGGTCTGCCCGAAAGATCATTTCCCGCTCCCCCGCATTGATCAGATTGTCGACTCAACTGCGGGATGCGAGCGTTTATCTTTTCTTGATGCTTATTCTGGCTACCATCAGATCCGTCTGTTTGGTCCAGATGAAATAAAAACAGCCTTCATCACCCCTTTCGGGTGTTTCTGTTATATCACCATGCCTTTTGGTTTGAAGAATGCTGGCGCTACTTTCATGCGCATGATTCAGAAGTGTTTGCTCGATCAGATCCCTCGGAACATCGAAGCTTATATGGATGATATCGTGGTCAAGTCTCGCAAAGGTTCCGACCTGTTGTCTGACTTGGCTGAAACATTCGCCAATTTGAGGAGATATGATATTAAGTTAAATCCGACTAAATGCACTTTCGGCGTTCCTGGTGGCAAATTACTCGGTTTCCTCGTTTCCGAGAAAGGAATCGACGTCAACCCTGAAAAGATCGGTGCCATCGTCCGAATGAAAAGCCCCGAGCGTGTGCACGATGTCCAGAAGCTCACAGGTTGCTTGGCAGCATTGAGTCGATTCATTTCTCGTCTCGGTGAGAAGGCACTGCCTTTATACCGACTGATGAAAAAGTCTGATACATTTGAGTGGACTCCAGAAGCTGAAGCAGCGTTTGTCGAGCTCAAAGCCCTGCTTACCACCCAGCCGGTGCTTGCTGCTCCGCACAGCAAAGAGCCATTGTTATTGTACATCGCGGCCACTAATCAGGTCGTCAGTACAGTACTAACTGTCGAGCGGGAAGAGGAAGGCAAGGCTTACAAAGTTCAACGCCCGGTCTATTATATTTCTGAAGTGTTGACTCCGTCGAAGCAAAGATATCCACATTACCAGAAGCTCGTATATGGTATATATCTGACTGCAAAGAAGGTAGCACACTATTTTCAGGATCACTCCATTTCAGTCGTCAGTGATGCTCCGTTGTCTGAAATTCTCAATAATCGAGACGCGACTGGTCGAGTGGCCAAATGGGCTATTGAGCTCCTTCATCTTGATATCAAGTTTGAGGCGAAGAAAGCAATCAAATCTCAAGCGCTGGCTGATTTCCTCGCCGAGTGGATTGAGCAACAGCAGCCAATCCAACTTCACTCGGCACACTGGACCATGTTCTTTGATGGTTCAAAGATGTTGAATGGGTCTGGTGCTGGCGTCGTTCTGGTATCCCCAAAAGGTGATAAGCTCAGTTATGTCTTACAGATTCACTTTGATTCCTCCAACAATGAAGCTGAATATGAAGCACTTTTGTATGGATTGCGTATGGCCATTTCACTCGGCGTCCGTCGCCTGATGGTATATGGCGATTCTGATTTGGTGGTTAATCAAGTGATGAAAGAGTGGGATGTCAGGAACCCCGCTATGACTGGATACTGCAATGCAGTAAGAAAACTTGAGAAGAAATTTGAAGGTTTGGAACTCCATCATGTTCCCCGAGTGAAGAATCAAGCAGCTGATGAGTTGGCAAAGATTGGATCCACTCGGAAACCTGTCCCCAGCAATGTATTTCTCGAACACATTCATTCTCCTTCGGTGCAAGAAGATCTTTTCACTGAAGAGCCCCCGCAAGCAAAGAGTGCTTCTGATCCGACTGAAGTTGATGTCCCAGCTGTCATTGATCTGGTCATGGAGATTTTGGTAATCACGCCCGACTGGACTGTACCATATATTGCGTACATTCTCAGAAGAGAACTCCCAGTTGATGAAGATGAGGCTCGGCAGATAGTCCGCAGGTCCAAGGCTTTCACTGTGATCAATGAACAACTCTACAGAGAAAGTGTGACTGGCGTAGCTCAGCGGTGCATTTCTCCTGAAGAAGGTCGACTGATTCTGGAGGAGATTCACTCGGGAACTTGTGGCCATCATGCGTCCTCTAGGACGATTGTTGCCAAAGCTTATCGAGCTGGTTTCTTCTGGCCACGCGCCAATGAGATGGCTAAAGATATTGTCGATCACTGCGAAGGATGTCAGTTTTACTCGAATCTGTCACACAAACCTGCGTCTACCTTGAAGACCATTCCACTCGTCTGGCCGTTTGCTGTGTGGGGCTTGGATATGGTTGGACCCCTTAGAACAGGTCAGAGCGGGTTTACTCATTTACTGGTTGCAGTCGACAAGTTCACTAAGTGGATCGAAGCTAAACCCATCAGGAAGCTGAACGCCCGCACTGCTATCAAATTCATAAGAGAGATAACGTTCCGGTATGGGGTCCCTCACAATATCATTACAGACAATGGTTCTAACTTTGACTCGGAAGAGTTCAGGTACTATTGCTCTTCTCAAGGCACTCGGGTGGATTACGCATCTGTTGCGCACCCCCAGTCAAACGGTCAAGCTGAGCGAGCGAATGGCCTTATCCTCCAAGGATTGAAGCCTCGGCTCATGCGAGATCTTGATCATGCTGCCGGAGCTTGGGTCACTGAGTTACCGTCTGTTCTGTGGGGCTTGAGGACAACTCCCAACCGGTCGACTGGACGAACTCCTTTCTTCCTTGTATATGGAGCCGAAGCCGTATTGCCAAGTGACATCCTTCACAATTCTCCTCGAGTGGATCTTTACTCTGAAGACGAGGCTGAACAAGCAAGACAGGACGGAGTGGATCTCCTGGAGGAGGAGCGTGAGATGGCCCTGATCCGATCAACTGCATATCAACAAGACCTTCGCCGCTTCCATGCAAGACATGTCAAGAGCCGTTCATTCCACGAAGGGGATTTGGTGCTCCGAGTGGATCAGCAGCGACCTCATAAATTGGCCCCAGCCTGGGAAGGACCATTCGTCATTACCAAGGTGCTTAACAACGGGGCGTACCATCTTTTCAACTTGAAGAAGAATATTGACGAGCCACGCGCCTGGAATGCGGACCTACTTCGACGTTTTTATTCTTGATAACAGAGTTGTTTTGATGTAATAAGAGTATCCCAGATGATGTTATGGATTGAATGAAGACTCCCGCAGTCTATTGTCGATTCCGATCGCACAGATTTACATTCAAAATTACTCCGAGTGAAGAGCAATCCTCTCTCTCTGGGGTTAGCTGCGAATCCGTTTCGACTAAGTTTAAAATTTTTCCGAGTGTATTACATTCAATACACTCGGAGGCTTAGCTGCGAGCCAGTCTCGTCTAAGTTCAAAAATTACTCCGAGTGAAGAGCAATCCTCTCTCTCGGGGGCTTAGGTGCGAATCCGTTTCGCCTAAGTTCAAAATTTTTCCGAGTGTATTACATTCAATACACTCGGAGACTTAGCTGCGAGCCAGTCTCGTCTAAGTTCAAAAATTACTCCGAGTGAAGAGCAATCCTCTCTCTCGGGGGCTTAGCTACGAATCCGTTTCGCCTAAGTGCAAAACTTTTCCGAGTGTATTACATTCAATACACTCGGAGACTTAGCTGCGAGCCAGTCTCGTCTAAGTTCAAAAATTACTCCGAGTGAAGAGCAATCCTCTCTCTCTGGGGCTTAGCTGCGAATCCGTTTCGCCTAAGTTCAAAACTTTTCCGAGTGTATTACATTCAATACACTCGGAGACTTAGCTGCGAGCCAGTCTCATCTAAGTTCAAAAATTACTCCGAGTGAAGAGCAATCCTCTCTCTCTGGGGCTTAGCTGTGAATCCGTTTCGACTAAGTTTAAAATTTTTCCGAGTGTATTACATTCAATACACTCGGAGGCTTAGCTGCGAGCCAGTCTCGTCTAAGTTCAAAAATTACTCCGAGTGAAGAGCAATCCTCTCTCTCGGGGGCTTAGCTGCGAATCCGTTTCGCCTAAGTTCAAAACTTTTCCGAGTGTATTACATTCAATACACTCGGAGACTTAGCTGCGAGCCAGTCTCGTCTAAGTTCAAAAATTACTCCGAGTGAAGAGCAATCCTCTCTCTCGGGGGCTTAGCTGCGAATCCGTTTCGCCTAAGTTCAAAACTTTTCCGAGTGTATTACATTCAATACACTCGGAGACTTAGCTGCGAGCCAGTCTCGTCTAAGTTCAAAAATTACTCCGAGTGAAGAGCAATCCTCTCTCTCGGGGGCTTAGCTGCGAATCCGTTTCGCCTAAGTTCAAAACTTTTCCGAGTGTATTACATTCAATACACTCGGAGACTTAGCTGCGAGCCAGTCTCGTCTAAGTTCAAAAATTACTCCGAGTGAAGAGCAATCCTCTCTCTCTGGGGCTTGGCTGCGAATCCGTTTCGACTAAGTTTAAAACTTTTCCGAGTGTATTACATTCAATACACTCGGAGACTTAGCTGCGAGCCAGACCTCGTCTAAGTTCAAAAATTACTCCGAGTGAAGAGCAATCCTCTCTCTCGGGGGCTTAGCTGCGAATCCGTTTCGCCTAAGTTTAAAACCTTTCCGAGTGTATTACATACAATACACTCGGAAGCTTAGCTGCGAGCCAGTCCTCGTCTAAGTCCCGAATTCTTTCGAGTGCAGAACACCCGTTTCACTCGAGAATCAAATAAATTCGGCCAAGCTAAATGTCAGAAAGCGAAATGCGAGTAAGACTAAAATCTCCGGCGCAGCAGGAACTTGTTCGCGCAAAAGGGAAGTTCTCAGGCTTAAAGCCTGAACGAAGTTTACTCGGTTACACCAACACTCGGCATACCGAGGCAAATAAAGTTTTTACCATAAGCAAAATACCAACTTAAGCTCCAGCAGGACTTGAAGGCTCAACAAAGGTATCCAGGTCGATTCCGTCGGCGATCCGAGTGGCAGCATCGATGAAAGTCTCCATGAAATCTTCAAATTTGAGTTTCTTCGTGTTGGTCACTCGGAGATCCTTCAGTTTGTCCTCTCTAGCTTCCTTGCAATGAACCCTGACGAGTGAAAGTGCCACGTCAGCTCCACAGCGGGCAGCAGATTTCTTCCACGATTGCACTCGATTGGGAATCTCATTGAGCCGAGTCATCATTGACTCGAGGTCAGTCTGGAGAGGATCTTCAGGCCACAGTTCCTTGTCGACCTTCTCAAATGCAGCTCTCAGCCGAGTGATGAATCCTTGGACGCTCTTAAGACGAGCTTCGAGACGAAACATATCCATGGCCACGACGTCTCCGACGAGAGACTTTGTGGGGTCCAGATTGGGTTCAATTTCTTCAGTTTCTTTTTCGAAGTCTCGACAGAATTCTACATGAAGAGAAAGTGAAAGGGTGATCATAATACCATTCTGGAAAAACCGGAGAAATTCATTCGACAAATAAGGGTTACCTTCGAGCATGCTGAACATTTTCTTCGCAAAGTCGCCCAAGTGTTTCTCCAGAGCGGTCCTACTCTTGGTCTGCTCTTCGAGTTTTTTGATCCACTCGGATCGTTCCTGCTTGAGCTTGGCGTTCTCCTCTTCCAGTTTACTGGCTGCTGCAAGTTTCTTCTCAGCAGCTGCAGTCTTCTCCTTCGCTTCCTTCTGAGCATCAGCAAGTGATTTGTCCTTGTCCTCGAGCGCTTTCTTCATGGTATCTAAAGAAATAGCATTGTTGAGGCGCACTCGGAGACGACGGTTTTCATCACGTACGTCTGTTCGAGTGGATTCACTCGGTTCAAAAGATGGAAATTGAAAGTGATAATACAATTGATCAACAAAGATTACCTCCCAAAGTCTTCAGTTCGGTCTGTGCACGGTCCAGGTTGTTGTTCGTCAGTTCCAGATCCAGCAGAAGTCGGTTCTTTTCCTTCTCCAGCTCGACGTACTTGGTCCCGAGCCCACAGGCTTTCTGAAATCAGCAGAAATAGGGGTTCAGTCGACATAACCATTTCTCTACTCCCGAGTGGAAAAGGTCAATTGCACTCGACTGAAAGACGGCCCGCCACCCCACCTCACAACCATATACAAGCATCATACCATGGTTGATGGAAATGATGTCCATGAAACCTGCAGAATGGTTCTAAAGACTACCGCCCATCGTCAACGATCGACAGTAGTCTCGGGGACTACACCCAGTGGGTGCACTCAGCGTGCCCCCACTGGAAACGAAAATACTCGACCAGGTCTGGCCTGGCCGAGTATAAAAGAAAGAAGCAAGCAACCGAACATCGTCTCTATCAGACCACCGCCGAAGCAAGCACTCGACGGCGGCCTCGGGGACTACACCCAGTGGGTGCACTCAGCGTGCCCCCACTGCCCTGTCGAATGGAAACAATATTAAGACCCCCGCCGAAGCCTTCGTCATTCGACAGCGGTCTCGGGGACTACACCCAGTGGGTGCACTCAGCGTGCCCCCACTGGACCAGAAACTATTTGGTCTACTGGCGAAGAAAAACACCCCAGTGGGTGTAAAATCAAGACGGACAGGAATTCAATCGGAAATGAACTTACAATACCACTTACTCGGACGTTGGCCTGAAGCGCTGAGCTGGCATCATAGGCTAACTTGCTGGCTTCATACGCCTCCTTTGTTCGTAGCATCATCTGCCCAGCCTGGATCATGGCTTCCTTGGCAGCTCCGGTTTGGTCCTCCGGGACGTGGTACAAAGGGTATGCAGGCGTCGAGTGAATTGGTGTAGTCAATGGAGCAGCTGGAGGTGCTTGGGATTGTCCGATCTGCGTCGAAGCCACCAGAGTAGAAGTGGCCGGCGGAGCACTCGACAGCGGAATTACAAGGCTTAGAGGCGTCGCAGCACTCGTCCCACGGGGCGTCTGGACAGACGGTGGTCCCCGAGTGTCCACGCGTGGAGCCTCCGGAAGCACAGCTTCATCCTCTGCTCCCCGCCGCGGCTCCTCATCATCTTCCAGTTCGATGACTTCGTCAGCTGCATTCGACACTCGACAATTATTCTTCAGCAAGCAGAGTAAAGTGTGGGATTGTCATACCTCGTAGGGAGGTGGCCGCATCAGGAGTGTCTACTTCCATATGGTCTCCATCATCCCGATGGGGCGACGTTACGGAGGTAGCGGCTCTGGCAAATATATTTCACTCGGTCAACGTCAACATAAAGTTCTTCAACAGCAGAATAAGGAGAACGAACACTCACATGGAGGCAACAGGCACGGCTATCTTGATTCGAGGCAGGGCCTTCCGAGGCTTTGGCACGTCTGGCTTGAGCTGTTTCGCAGCCTTTTCAGTCGACCCCGATGCCGCGACACGGTCACGTTTCGGGTTCCTTGTGCTCGACGCCACTGTTTTGCTCGGGGTGACCTCCGGGTCGTTCTGCTGCCTGGCTCGACGCTCGGTGCGCGAAGGGACAGGGGCCTCCACCTCATCCTCATCCAGGTCGTCATCACTGCTCTCGGTGTCATCAGCATAGTCACCGTCTGCGCTGCCGTCGACGCTTCCTTCCTCTTCATCAGGATGTTCTCCATTGGGTATGGGCGAGTACATGTTCGTAAATTCCTGCGAGGTTCAAGCTTCAAATTCAATCGACTGAAGATTCAGTTACTCGGCAAAGTATTAAAACAATCGACAAATATGTGACTCACCAAGTTCTTTGGCGGGTTCAAAGCGGAGAAAGGCGGAATTCGTTTGGATCCTTCCGGATTATCACAGGCTCCAGTGATGCTCCTGAGCCACTGAGAAACAGTCTGATCGGAAACTTCCTCAGGATGAGTCCGAGTGGTATCCTCAGGGCCCGAATAATGCCACATGGTGTGATCCCGAGCTTGGAGAGGCTGAATTCGCCGACTCAGAAACGTTTCAAGGAGGTCCAGACCAGTCACTCCACCGCGGATCAGTTCGGATATGGCGTTCACTAAGATCCCTACCTGGATTTTCTCTACCTTTGTCACGTACAGAGGTTTGGGAGTAACAGGTCGATCCAAGGTGAAGGGAGGAAGCCCAGTCGACATATTTGGCGATGCGGCATCTTTGCAGTAAAACCAGGTCGACTGCCATCCCCGAACAGAATCGGGAAAGGTCATAGAGGGGAACCCACTCCTACCTCTCTTCTGAATCCCTAAGCCACCACACAGTTGGATCACATTGGTTTTGCTATCTTTGGGATTGGCTTTCTTGACAGCTTGGGATCGGACAGAGAATATGTGCTTGAACAAACCCCAATGTGGGGGACAGCCCAGGAAACATTCGCACAAAGTTACGAAGCAGGAAAGATATGCAACCGCATTCGGAGGAAGGTGGTGGAGTTGCGCTCCAAAATAGTTCAAGAAAGCGCGGATGAACGGATGGGGAGGCATGGAGAAACCTCGCTCGATGTGGGTGAGAAGCAGAACTCGCTCGCCGTCGCGTGGCTCCGGCTCGATCTCCCCCTTCGGCAACCGCCATGAATCGGCAGCTATCAACCCGTCGACGACGAGTTTGTCCACATCTTCCGCAGTGACCGTCGATTGGAGAAAATCCCCCTGGATCCACCCCGGCGGCACCGTCGACCGAGCTCCCGACGGCTTCTTCGCCTTGGCGCCTCCCCTCTGGGCGCGCTCGAGCTTCTCCGTCTTGCCCTTCGTCATGGCGGCGGCGGTCAACGAAGCAGAGCAGGGCGGAGGAAGAAGAGGAGAGGAGTGGATTTGGGAGAAAAATACTGTGCCAGCACCGGCGTCGTCGCCTCTTATATGCACTCAAGTGAGCCACTGACCTGCGGGCCCGCCGGATCTCTGAATATCCCGAAATCAGAGGAGGAGCGGTACGTGGCGATTTGGGCGGTGCGATAATCGAGGCGTCGTTCCCGCACTTGCCTTAGCAGTTACGCCATCTCCGCTGCGCGCGCGCGCGCTCTTATCCAAATTTCGAAGCCCGCGAGGCTCGGACCCGATGGAGCAAACTATTTCGTCAGAAGGTTTTCCAGATCACTCGGACCTATTTTCAAGTTCAGTTTTACTCGGACTCTCGAACCAGTTTTACTCGGACCGGTTTTCAAGCTCAGTTTTACTCGGATAACTTCAAGACGGAATTGATCAAGGCAAACGGTTAAGGTTTCAATCGACGCAGATTTCGAGGAAGCCTCAAAATACACTCAGAGTTTTGGTGTCTCGTTTGAACTTGCATTGACACCTTTTACCCTCGAACCCCGATCCATTCGGGGGCTAATGATGGGGATACGTACCTAGGGTAGGGTTATAGGCCTGACCTACATATCCTACCCAAGGACACTGCCCCAGAAAGCTTAAGGGCCACAAGGAAGTCTCCGACTGAAATAGCGAGGAAGCATAAATCACTCGACAATATACACTCGGAGATGCCTTTCACTCGACGGTTATCTTTCACTCGGAAGAGTCTGAAGACAGTCGACCGCAGGAGTCCAGAAGTCACCCCAGGGAGGCTAACGGGCAAGCAGTCATCAAGATCATTAACAGCATTTATGGTGTACGTTACCAGTAACGTACACCTCTTTATGACCACGATTAAACCCCTTCATGCCGGACGTTATGAGGGGCAGCGCACTCTATATAAGCCACCCCTCCCCGCTGGTAGAAGGGTTCGCAACCTTTTGTAATACAACACACATATTTCACTCGACAGAGTAGAGAGCTCTCCGGAGCACTGAGACGTAGGGCTGTTACCTCCACGAGAGGGGCCTGGACTCATACATCTGTGTGTACAACCTCGCCGTAGCTAGGACTCTGCCCTCTCCATTCGTACCCCTACCTTCTACTGTCAGGCTTGTTCCCACGACAACTACTATTCATGCATTTGGTTCAAAGGAATGGAGCAAGGGAAAACTGTAGGATTTTTTCCTTTAGTGTCTCTTTCAAAGAAAACCGTAGGAATTTTAATATCCACTTGGCCCTCCTTTTCAAATTCCTATTCATGAAGAACAAGACTAATTGATAGTAGCATAATCGCATTATAACTGTACATTTTCATGTGGTTTGACTTTAATATGACCATGCTTCTTTGCATTTCTGTGATCTTCCAATTCCTGTGAACCAAACACCCAGATTGACAGAAATCATGTGTTAGCAAATGCTCTGTTTTGCACGTGCATTCCTATCCTATTCCTGTGTATTTCCTATCCCTATGTTGTTAGAATCATCCAATTCAAATGAGCCTTTAAAGAATTATACTTCTGATACAGATAGGTGTCAAAGAAAACTTTGTGTAGTTTGTCCCGCTCCTGCCGCGCCATCGTCCGCCCCAGCTGAGCTGCTCCAATGACGGAAGCGCCCACCGCAGCAGAGATTCCCGCTCCAGACCGTCTTTCGCCACCTCAGATCTTCTTCCCCGCTGCCGGCAGCCACCACCACTGCATTACCATCATCAACTGAGGAGATGACCCTGAGGACTACACGGGTCCGCAAGAGAGGTTGCACTCTTTCGTGTCTGCTTACGTTATGCATCGCTTAATATTACCTGCTACTTTATCATCCTGTTCACCTCTTAGACTCTGAGTCAGGTCCAAAGTTTTTAAATGGTTGTGGGGTACAAATCGGGGCAGCGATGAATAGTATATCTGTCCACTATCTGCTTAATCTCGGGTGTCTACTATGTGTTTCATGTTGGGTGGGAAAAAACTGTAAAGGAGCCATTACCTGTATTTTTTAACTGAAGCTATTATCTGCCTGCTATCATTGGTTTGGGTCTATCCACTGGTTGCTACCATCACTCTGGATTTCTACATGCATTCCTTACATAATCTCACTATGTTTTATTCCTATGCATGTTAGTTATTGCGCACAATGGTACTGAACATGTAGAGTAAAAGAGAAGAGCCTGGCATGGCAATATAATGTCATGCAGATGTCGCTCCATGGTGGCCGCAATGGAAGCCCCCCCTCCCCCATTCCAGATTGTAATGAAGAGGAAGATAACTATTCAGAGGGGGATTCAGAGGGAGCAGACCACTCCTATTTACCCCCTGAGGTCTTTGCTCTCACTTGGCATGCTGATGTTGGTCATATCATGCATATGGCGCCTTGCATTGCTTACTTTACACATCATATATGTCATCTGCTTAGTTTAGACATGTTTTGTGTGAATGCCATCTGTTTAGTTTCTATATCATATATGTGAATTATGTAGTGCCATCTTGTTTAGCCACGCATCATATATGGGAATTTTGCAATTCCATCCTGTTTAGCCAGTCATCATATATGTGAATTATATCATGCCATCCTTTTTTTCATTACGTATTACATTTGCAAAAATGTTAGTACATTCAACTACTCTTCATGTGCATCAGCCATTTGACACGGTGATGGAAAAATCTGGAGTGAAAACAAGGTCTTCAGAGAAGACGGTGCTATCTGACGAAGCGCATATCTTGCCGGTTTCAGAGACAGATAACCAGTCGTATTCCCCTCCCCCAAGGTGTATGCTCTAACTTGGCAAGGTTATATTGCTCATATCATGCATATGGTGTCTTGCATTGCTATGTCATTTGCTTAGTTTAGACATGCTTTGTGTGAATGCCACCTGTTTATTGTCTAATTACCATATATGTGAATTATGCAATGCCATCTTGTTGGAAGGCATTATATATGTGAATTATGCAATGCCATGCTGTTTAGCCAGGCATCATATGTGTGAATTATATCATGCCATCCTTTTTTGTATTACGTATTCCATTTGTCGACAATGTTTGTTTATTCAACTACTCTTCCTGTGCATCAGCCATTTGAATCGGTGATGGAAAAATCTGGAGTGAAAACAAGGTCTTCAGAGTAGACAATGCTACCTGCTGAAGCAGATATCTTGCTGGTTACAGATAGCTCCTCAGAGGAGGATTCAGAGACAGATGACCAGTCCTATTTTCCCCCTGAGGTGTATGCTCAAACTTGGCAAGGTTATATTACTCATATCATGCATATGTTGTCTTGCATTGCTTAGTTTAGTCATCATATACACAATATTGAATGCCATCTACTTAGCTTAGACATCATATATGCGATTGCCATCTGCTTACTTGCTTAGTATAAAAATCATATATGTGAATTATATCATGCCATCATGTTTACATAGACATCATGTATGTGAATTATGGCATGCCAACCTATTTAATAAAGACATCATGTAGTTATATCATCTCATCCTATTTACATAGTCATCATATTTTGAATTATGTCATTCTATCCGTTAATTATATCATGCCATCATGTTTCCATAGACAGCATGTATGTGAATTATGGCATGCCAACCTATTTAATAAAGACATCACATTTGAATTATGTCATTCTATCATGTTTAGTTAGCCATCCTATATGTGAAATTGTGTCATGATATCCTGTTTAGTTAGCCATCATATATGTGAAATTGTGTCATGCTATCCTGTTTGGTTAGATAACATATATGTGAATTATTTCATGCCCTCTTTTATTCCCCACTATCCATTGCACCTGTCTATCATACAATGTTTGTACATTCAATTACTTTTCTTGTCTATCAGCCATTTGAATTGGACGGGGTGATGGCAGTATCTAAGGGAGTAAAAACACGGTCTTCAGAAAAGGCAGTGCTACCCGTCGATGCAGATAGAACCACGGTTGTACTTGCCCAAGAACCATCCCCACCACACATAACCCAGACTCTCGCAGATTGTACCGCTACCCAGTTGGATAGAGAACCAGCTACACCCCATCTAACCCCAACCCCAGCAGATAGTAACCCAGTTCCACTTGACACAGCACCATCTCCACCACAGAGCACCCAAGCACAAGCAGTTAGTAAGGCAACTGCAGTGCCCAAAGCACGAGGACCAGCACTGCGAACCCCAACTCAACGCTTAAAGCAAAAGAACAACTGTTCTCAGGTCAGATTCTGTAGCTATGGTGCATACTCCTTTGCTCTTGCATCACTGTATTTACTCATACCAACTAATTTCAAATTTGAAGGATCCAATTGAAACTTCAATGGCACAACAGGTATGTTTTAAACCTGTTTCTTTAACTGGTTTGCTGTTGTAACTTCTTGCTCTATGTTGATTTCAGTTTCAATTGTATAAACAGTTATGTTCTCATGTCATGCACATTACAAGTGTTGTTAGTGCTGTTAGTTTTCCACACTTATATTCAGTCTATGCCGCTTTGTCTTAAACATATATGATTTGAACTGCGTCTCTATCTTTATTTGGCAACATAAACTAGGATGATATAGACAATACAGTGACCATAGTCCATAAATATATGTTTCTTTCATGCTGTTATCCTGTCAACATTAGCACTGAACTGGTTTACCAAAATGAGTTTCATATACTACATGCTAAACCTGTGATGTGTCTGCTTGTTCCTCTTTTAGAATGCCGCCAGAATATTGGAGAAGAGTACCCCATTATGCAATGGTAAAGGAAGTAATGCAGACAAGGTTCAAGATAGTGAGACAACCCAGTTGGTCTCCAAGAAAGCTGATAAAAACTATCTTTAAGATAGTGAGACAACCCCAAAGTCCTGCCTCGATGTAGTGTTCAAGTTACTGGCCACTACCGCTGGCACAAGCTCTTCGAACTCGCTGCCTAAATCAGTTCAGCTTCTTGAGTCTCAACTACAAGTTGAAAGACAACGATCAGCTGTGCTGCGACAAGAAGCCGAAGGACTGAGGAAGTCCTTGCAGAATTCAGATGCACACTTTCTGGTGCAACATCAAGAGTTGGAGGAGTTTAGCGCCAAACAAGAGAAAGCTAATAAGCTAGCTAAGCTTCTTGCCAGCATGGTGGGTGCCCAGGATATCGTTTCTTGAGCTCTTTTGAAGTGGTTTCATTTCTGGACTTGTTTTGCTGCCGCATTTATTTGCACTGCTGGCCAACTTAGTCGCCCGGTGTTTGTAATATGTTGCTTTGTTGTTCCCTTTATTTGCACTGGTGGCGAACTTTGATGCCTAGTGGATGTAATGTATGTAATCGCTGTAATAGCCTAGCGTTAGTTGCTTGCTTATTTATTTACTTATAGTCATGTTTATTGCTTGTAGTCACTTCAGTTCTTTTTCCTCGGTTTGCTAGTGGAAGCAATAACCATGAGCCAAATACGGGCCGTAGGATCCATGGGACACCTACGGGCTTTAGGATTCATGGGCCTCCTACGTGCCGTATGATCCATGGGCCGTACTGTTCGTGGGCTAAAACCGGACCGCAATATGGGCCGTAAAAGGGTCAATTTGTGAACGGTCGGTTTAAGGGCCCGTAGCATAACGGGCCATTAACAGGCCGAAAGTCATCACAAGCTTAATTCTATCGACAGGTATAACGGGTTGTTAATGGGCCGGAAAACATGACGGATTGAAAATGGCCCAATGGGTTAACAAACCACAAACGGGCCGATTGTAACCACGGGTTGAATTTGGCCCATTAGCATAACAGGCCAGTAACGAACCGTATGTAATCGAGTGCCGGAAATTAGCCCAAGAATTTATGGGCCCTTAGAAGGCCGAAAGAGAACACCGGCTGGAAACGGCCCAACTGAATCATGGGCCCTTAAATGAGCTCAAAGCAGTTTACTGTTCATGATGGGCCAGAATCACCACGGGCCGTCAATGGGCCCAAAGATACAAAAGGCCTCATATGGGCCGAAAGATGTCACGGGCCATAGATGGGCCGAAAGTGAGAACAGGCTTGAAATCATATGGGACGGCCCACATGACGCTTCTGGGCCGAATTTTGAAAGGCCATAACGTGCCGTGAGTACCCGGGCCGTAAATGGGTTGTATGCGAACATGCCGCTAACAGGCTTTCCATGGGCCGGCCTGCTAACTTTTGACCTAGTCAAACGGGCCGGCCTTTTTAACCTAAATGGGCCACTGTTGGGCCGTGCCACGTGTGACATTTCCATAGGCCCGTCTCGTCCATTGGAGGAATGACATCTGACGCGACGTCCAGCTGACACATGGTTCCTTCGGCCAATGAGAATTTTACACATGGAAAATCCTCATTGGTCAGGGCTGTTAACGGGTTATCGGATCCAAAACCGGACCCGATAGCTTAACGGCGACCCGTTACGGTGGAAGCCACGTCTCGGTCACCCTTGACAAAAACACTTCCATGACGCGGCATTTTTCGTCATGGAAGTGGACACTTCCGTGATGATAATTTCAGTATTGTCATGGAACACTTCTACGACAGCATAGGTATGACTATCTTGATTCTGTCATAAAATTGTCACGGATGTACATGCATGACAAAAACTTGGCCTACTGCGACAAAGACGTATCATCACGGAAGTGTTTTTTTTTTGTAGTGGCAATAGCAACAATTTCATGTTTAACATAAGGAACTATAGCAAGTTCATCTCCATAAGCATCATTCATATTGGCATCATGGCCACAATCATTACAAGCATCAATTTCATCAAAAAGGGATATTTCAAATGAATCCAAGGGATCATAGCAATTATCATAGCATTCATCCTTCGGCAAGCACGAAGGGAAATTAAACAATGTATGAGTTGAAGAGTTACTCTCATTAGAAGGCAGGCATGGGTAGCTAATCCGCTCTTCCTCCTTTTGTTCTTCGCTCTCCTCGTCATCTTTTTCATCTAATGAGCTCACAGTTTCATCAATTTCTTCTTCCATAGATTCCTGCAAAATATTAGTCTCTTCTTGGACAGCGGAGACTTTCTCAATAAATTCATCAATATAGGCATTGTATTCATAATTCTCATGGCAATATTTAAGTATAGCATAATTTTCAGAGCTATAAATAGCATCATCACAATCTTCATACTTTTCAAACAAAGATTCAATTTCATAAGCACCCTTAAAAGAAACAAATTCTTCTATTTGTTCCACATCATAGTAATCATATATACCATTAGCATAAGAAGCCATGGTTTCATTATCATTAAATTCACATTGAAAGGGAAGGTGTGGAGCCTTCATCTTAGAGCAACAAGTATAATCACACCTTAATCACAAATTCCAAGCATACCAACACAACATTTTAATTTGATCCCATAAGTGTTTCCCTTTTTGAGACAAGCGATAATCCCTGAAGTATTCCCGTTGATCAAAAGTATTTCCCATTACCAAGTTGAATGGAGATTTATCAGGATTATCAAAGTAGTATTTAATGTTTTCCACATAACCAACATCGAGGGTTTTAGGAGGTTCCCCATCTCCATGAGTAGCAAGTACAACTAATTTTTTTGGTATTTCGTGTTCCATATCCATAACTAAAGATATAAAAAAACTTAGAACAGAAAATAAAAACTACTTAGTGGAACAGAAAATAAAAACTACTTAGTGATAAAGCAAACAAGTACACACGAGAATATCAACCCCACGCTATTGCACCCCGGCAACGGCGCCAGAAAAAGGTCTTGATAACCCACAAGTATAGGGGATCAATTGTAGCTTTTTCGATAAATAAGTGTGTCGAACCCAACGAGGAGCTAAAGGTAGAATTCATATTCCCTTCAAGTTCTATCGACCACCGATACAACACTACGCACACTTAACGTTCGCTTTACCTAGAACAGGAATAAAACCACTTTGTAGGTGTAAGGATATGTTTGCAAGAATAAAACTAGGAGTACTTTGCTAAATAATAAAAGTTAGTTGTTTAGTAGAAAGCTTTTTGTAGAACGATGAGAAAGATTATCCATAGGCAATTGAATATAACACGATAGATACTTATCATATGCAATGAGGGAGAGGCATACGCTAACATACTTTCCGTACTTGGATCATATGCACTTATGATTCAAACTCTAGCAAGCATCCACCACTACTAAAGATCATTAAGGTAAAACCCAACCATAGCATTAAGTAACAAGTCCCCTTTACTCCCATACGCAACAACCCCCTTACTCGGGTGTAAGATTCTATCACTCTAGCCACCCACTATAAGCGAATCATGAACGTATTGCAAAACCCTACAACGGGAATCCCTCACGCTTGCGCGACACGGAGGGCATCATAGGACAGCACCATATTAACATACAACTCATATCAATCACACAATACCACAATTAACCCGTAGGACAAAAAGAATCTACTCAAACATCATAGGATTGCCACACATCATTGGATAATAATATATAGCATTAAGCACCATGTTCAAGTAGAGAATTACAGCGGGAATAGAGAGGTTACACCGCTGCATAGAGGGGGGGAGAGTTGGTGATGACGGCGGCGAAGTTGTTGGTGTAGATCGCCGTCATGATGGTTCCTCCGGCGGCGCTCTGGTGCCACCGGAAGAGAGGGGGAGAGAGCCCCCCTCCTTCTACTTATTGCTTGGCCTCCCCCCTAGATGGGAGGAGACTTTCCCCTCTGGTCCATGGCCGCATGGCTCCCGGAGGGCAGGAGCCCCTCCGAGATTGGATCTCTCTCTCTCTGTTTCTCTTCTGTTTCGCGTTCCTGTTTTCTGGCCCTTCACTGTTTCTTATATTCCCGGAGATCCATAACTCCGATTGGGCTGAAATTTTGAAGGTATTTTTATCCGGAAATTATCTTTCTTGCGGCGAAAGAAGGGCCCCAACCACTTTACGGGGTAGCCACAAGCCTGCTGGGCGCGGCCAGGGTAGGGGGCCACGCCCTCTGAGCTTGTGGGCCCCTCGGGCATCGTCTCGCGTTGATTCTTTTTCCCAAAAATCACATATATTCCAAAATAAATCTCCGCAAATTTTTATCGTGTTTGCACTTCGTTTGATATGGATTTTCTCCGAAACAAAAAAACATGCAGCAAACAGGAACTGGTACTGGGCACTGGATCAATATGTTAGTCCTAGAAAATCATATAAATTGTTGCCAAAAGTATGTGAAAGTTGTAGAATATTGGAATGAAACAATCAAAAATTATAGATACGATAGAGACGTATCAACCCCGCTCCCCCTCCTCCTTCCTTTTTGTTGCATACGAGCAAGCGTACAATTTGTAAGTACATACATGTTATGCGCATAATACATGTATATCTAGTACGTGCATAGAATTTGTGATGCGTGATGTTTCTCTTCTCTATATACATACGCCAAAAAGTTACAAGTTATGTATTATGATAAAAATTCATATTCATATTGTTTGCACAGAAAAATAAAATCATGTCCAGGTGCATGTATGATCCGAAACTTTTTGTCCGTTTCCGGTCCGACTCCGCTCCGTTTCCGCTCCGAATCGAGGTCTGATAATATCCGCATTCGAATCCGCATCCGGCCATTATCCGATCCGCTCCGAATCCGACATAAAAATATGGTAAAGGATATGGAAAAGGCATTATCCAATCCGACCCGTTTACATCCCTACACCCATGGCATAGCCCAGACGGGAGTTTGTCGGAGTGGCCGGGAGAGTGTCATGCAATAGATTGGTTTTGTTGGAACGTCATTAGTCCACTCGAATGGGAGCACGAGGCCATGAGTTCCATAGTGTGGGTATAGTTTACTAACCTCTACAGAGTATATAAACTATCGATTGCCACGTCCTCGGCTATGGACACAGTTCGTAGTAGGTCACACTATGGGTCAACAGTAATAATAACCTGTACACACTAAACAACCCCGGTCCCATATGGTAAGAAGTTGGTTGATCTTTATGTGGTCATGCGATGATCACGGATGAAGATCGAGCGCATTGTGGTCATGCGATGATCACGGATTCAACCCTTGGTGGTTAAGCGATAGCCACCAGCATGAGTAAGTTGGTCTCCTTGCGGTCATGTGATGATCACGGTGGTAAGAAAGATTGATACCTATGGTGGTCATGAGATAACCTCCGAGTTGAGTAAGTTGGTCCATGAGACCTTAAACGTTGATTCCCTCTCATGCTAGTGCTAGTATCATCATGTTCATATCATGAGTAACATGTATATGCCATGCTCATTCTCATATATATGGTTCTAGTAGTATCATGCTCATCATCAATAATTAACCTGTAAATGCCATGCTATTGTTTGTCTTGATTGCTTTGGTTGCTGTGAGCTTGCGAGTACATTCAAAGTACTCATCTGGCGTGTCATGCCAGATTGCAGGTAATGCCGTGATTGATTGCTTGTCGAGGATCCCGAGTTTGCGAGCTAGGATGTGTCCCAGCCAGTGTCCCTGTGGAGTGGAGCCCATCGCCGTCGTCGTTCCGTTGCTAGAAGTTATTCCGTTGCTACGAGTTGTTCCGCTGCTAGCATAGAGCTACCTTAGCAGGCGTAGTGTCGCCGTGCCCCTGTAACCTTTTCAATATCAGAACCCTTGTACCCATATTATTTGTAATAAAGATGTTGTTCTGTTCTATGCTAAGCAGTGCCGTATTTCAGAAGACCTCTGGGCTGGAATACGGGGTGTTTCGGTTCCTCTGAGTCGGGGTGCCACAATGACTCAATAGGATACCGATATATCTCACCTCGGGTTTTGTAAAGTATCGTGAAGCAAAGGGAATAGCATATGATAACCAAAGGTCCACTCGAATATTATTCGTGTATTCATAGGGATCAATATGGATGTCCATGGTTCCGCTACTGATCATTGAACGAAAGGGAGTTTCGTTCATGTCTATGTTTTACTGAACCTACAGGGTCACACGCTTAAGGGAATCACGATCTGTTGAGTGTCAATGGAGTAAGGGTTATGAGAACATATTCACAAAATAGTTTTGAGAATATTAGAAATAGTTTCGAGAGAAACCGGAAGCGTTTCGGAGTTACCGAAAGAGTTTCTGGGTTTGCCTGGTAATACCGGGAATTGATATACAGGTGGAAAATGTTCTTAGAGATGTTAAATAAATGATAAAAGGTTCTAATATTTATTAAGAGGCTCTTAGAATTTATTTAATATCAACGGGCTAAAGAAAATACAATAAGGCCGAGTAGTGAAAAGTTATTCGGCCCTAAGGCCCAATAAGAAAGTGGGGCGCCACCTAGCTTATATGACAAGCTAGAGGGGGGGATTGGAGAGGGAGGATGACTCCTCCCCTAGGCCGGTGCACCAAGGAGGGGAGTCCTCCTCCCTTGTGTGGCGCCCCTCCCCTACACCTATATATACTAGAGGATTTTCCCCCTTGAGATATACAAGTTTTTGGAGCCTCCTCTAGTTCTCTAGTTCTAGTTCTAATTTAGAGTTGATCTAATTAGAGCTAGACCTAGATCTCTCTAATCCTCATAATTGAGAAGCCATGTGTGGTTCTCTTCTTCTCCCTCTAATTCTCCGGTGACGATTAGCTCTGGACGGTGAAGCGCTGCCGGATCATGAAGCCTGTACGCCTACAATTCATAGAGAGGTCGTGCTTTCGGTCTTCGGGTCGAGGGATCATTCATGAATGGTTCGAGGGACTTCATCAACGATCTACACCAACTCTTCTTTCGCTGCAACTAGAAGTTGGTAACGATCCGATCTAAACCCCTTGTGCATCTTCATACAGTTCCTGGAATCATGATCGTAGGAACTTTTTGTTTTCTATTATGTTTCCCAATATGCAGGTGTCGATCACTTTGTTAGCTTGGGGGACTCCTACTGGATATATAACCTTGGCTTTCTAACCGAGGGAAATACTTGCCACTGGGCTACTTCACCCTTACACTTTGGGGAATCCCAAAAACTTCCGCGGGAGTAAGCATGGGTGGCGGCGATCGGAGTGGAGAGGGTGGGGAAACGGGGGTGACACGAAAACAGTGCAAATCGCTCCAAATGCGCGGGCTCCGCCTCAGTTCTGGGTGGGCCGGGGGTGCCGGAGTTCTACGTGGTGGATGTCCGGACTCCCGCAAGCCCCATGGTTTGGTTTCTTTTTCCGGGAAAACGGACATGCGGATGCGTCCATGGACAAATCAGGATCCGCGATGGATGGCCTGTAGCGTCCGGACAGCTCGGGCCGGACGTTTGCAGACGTTTTAAGGGTCCGCGTTGAAGATGTCTTATGCCCCTTCTCGCAACGTCCAACACCTACTCTTGATTGCCAGTTAAACAAAGAAACGACATTATCTAAAAGTTGATATAAATCCCGAAAGCGTTTGCAGTTTGCACGGATGCACTACAACCTCATTTTAAGAAGTCGAAAAACAGCACAAAAAATGCCATGATGTACAAAATAAAAATGTATTCGTGTTCAAAAAATGGTCAGGAGCACACAACTAGCCCGCAAAAAAGGAAAAATGCCATAAAAATATAAAATCATAACATGGCATATTTGAGTTAAAAAAAAAGCGTACATAAATTCCATGTGAGAAAATGATTCAAAAATTAAAAAAAATTAAAGAGCAAAAAAGAAATTGCCCATGATCGAAAAGATAATAAAAATACCATGATCCAAAAATAAAAAATGCCAAGCATCAATACTTTCTTTGTCATGTTCTCATTGATAGAAGTGCCATGATCCAAACAATAAAACTGCCATGCTATTAAAAATAAAAATGTCATGTACATATCAGATTTTACGATGAGAAAATGATTCAAAATATTGAAAATGTTAAAAGAGCAAACAGAGGAATTGCCCCATGATCAAAAGATAAAATAAAAGTGCCATGACATAAGATAAAAATGACATGATCCAAATATTAAAAATTGCAATGCTTCTTATATTTTCTTTGCCATGATCTAAATGGTAAAAAATGCCATGATCCAACTAATAAAAATGCCATGATCCAACTAATAAAACTGCCATGCTGTTAATAATAAAAATGCCATGCCCTTCAAAAAATGCCATGGTCTAATAAAAGATAAATGCAACCACTTTAATAAGAAAATGCCATGGACTAAATATACAAAAATGCCATGCTACCTGAACTAAAACTACCATGGTCTAATTAAATAAAAATGCCATGCTATAAACAAAACAAAAGAGTGCCATGGTCTAAAGCAGAAAAATGTCATGTCTAAAATAGGAAAAATGCCATCGTTTTAATAAAAAAATGCCATAGTCTGAAAAAAAGTTAAAATGCCATGCTACCTACACTAAAACTACCATGGTATTTTTTAATAAAAATACCATGTCTAACAAAATAGAAGTGCCATGATAGCTTAGTCATGTGAACATGTCAAAAAATTAGGAAATTTGGTTCTTTTTGAAAAAAGATGGCAAATTTAGAGAAACCATGTCAACTAGTTTGACATGGCACAAATAATAAAGCTCCCATGCTATTAATAATAAAATGTCATGCTCTTCAAAAATGCCGCGGTATAAAAAAGATAAATGCCATCATTTCGATAAAAAAATACCATAGACTAAATAAATAAAAATACCATGCTACATACACTAAAACTACCATGGTCTAATTAAAATAAAAATGCCATGGTATAAACCAAATTAAAAAAGTGTCATTTTCTAAATGGAAAAAATGCCATGTCTAAAATAAGAAAAATGGCATAGTCTAAAAAATCTTAAAATGCCAAAACTACATAGTATTATTTCTTACAAAAATGCCATGGTCTAACAAATAGAAGTGCCATGATAGCATAGTCATGTGAACATGTCAAAAAAATTAGGAAATTTTAGTTCTTTTCGAAAAAAAGATGGCAAATTTAGAGAAATCATGTCAACTAGTTTGACATGGCAAAGTGTGAGGGGGCAAAATTTCTAAGAAGAGTTTTGGAAGGGGCATTATACAAAGAAAATTGCACATGAGGCAATACCCCCATGACACACACATAGTAAAGACAAAAAAAAATCATACTTCAATGTGGAATATACATGGTAAAAAAGGTATCTTAAAACTTGCCCATGGCAAAATTTAGCCACGGGACAAAACATGGGGTGGTGTGTCGGTGCCCGGCACCTATGTATCTTGCCTTGGGTGTGTGTGTTGTGTGTGGTGGTGGCGTGAGTTTGTATCGTCTCTCGGATGTAATGCGGTGTTGGTTGCTTTATAATATAAAGCGAGGGGAACCCTTTTTCGTCAAATTTAGCCACGGGACAAAACATTGTTGTGCGTGGCAAAAGTGACTTCAATTTGCGAATGGCAAAATCTCCAAAAGGACACAACATTGATGTGCGTGGGAGAAAGTATCTTATATTTGCCAATGGCAAAATCTGCAATGGGAGCTGTGCATGGCAGAAAAATATCTAAGATTTGCCATTCATTTGTTTCAAACAAAATTAGCCATGATATGTAACTACAAAAATGAAACATACGGAATGAAAATGCCATAGTAAAGTGAATTTGCCGTGGAATCTAAATTAAAACTTCCATGGTAAACAAAAATTCCCATGGCACAAACTAAAAAATGCCATAGTAGAGTGAAATTTGCCATGAAGTCTATGACAAAAACTAGATGGGATGATGCATTAGCCGTCAGTACAAAAACACTAGATGGAGCCTCGTGTGAGCATAAACTGTGGTCAATCCGAAATAATTTGGCAAAAAGGAGCATCTCCCTTGTCGATTGGAACCTTGCAAAAACTTAGTACCTTGTAGATGGCCATGAAGTAGTGGTCGCCGAGCCTTGACGAACTGCATCTCTCCGCCGGCAAAAGCCACTCGACAACCTCTTCTCCTCCCGGCAACAGGCAAAAAACCGGAGCAGTCCGCGCCTCCCCTGCTTGTCCCTCCCCTTCCTCGCCTCTTCCTCCGGCTCGAACTTCCCATGGAAGCCACCTCTCTTTTCCCACCCGCTCGAGCTCCCCATGGAACCACCGAGACGATGAGGACGTTCGCGTGAGGAACATACACAGCGAACGTTTGGTTCCAGCGGACGTGTCCACTAGGCCAGCTTCAAGATTCGTGTTTCTGATCTGACGGCTGCTGGCGCCTTCGCTAGAAAATCCCTCCCAGGGAAAGTTCTCCGAGTAACATTAAGAAAAACATGTGGCACGCACCAAGACACGGCCTCGTGATGCGCCAGCCGAACCGAGAGGTGCGAGGCGAGCGTGCCATCCTCCGCTGTTGTTAGGGAGAGCAGGGCCACTTCCAAGTTTGGTGGGGAGAAGACCGGAGCCTTGCTAGGTGGGCGCGCTTGGCGCCGGGCCGGGGGTCCACACCTCTACGGTGCACAGCTGCACATCATGGCATTCTCTGCCAATCCAAACCCGCCCACACATAGTGGGGGCTGTAGGACGACGAGACCGATCGACGCGCGCGCGTACACAGGGCGGGCGGACGGGCGAGGGATATGCTACCCCATACGCACCGTCTGCGACGCCGTGGATGTACGGCGGCCACGAGGAAGGGCCACCGCGTCCACACTTGCGATTCGTGCGTGCGTGCACCCAGCCACCCGCCGTGCCCGTGCACACAACACCGCCATGATTTGATTTGATCCCTCCGTTCTCTCTCTTTCCATGGGATTCCGGGCTTGTCCGCGCTGCAACCTGTTGGATTGGATGGAACGTGCAACATCACCCAGCAGTAACAAACAGCAGCAGCGTCTGGGCTGGGGGGGTGGGACGGTGATGATGGGCACGCACCGGGTCGGCAGCTCTAGCAGCCAAAATGTTAGGCGCCGCTGCACGTGAACGACGCGAAACAAGAAAAGAAAGATCGCAAAGCGAGGATGGGAGTGAAATGAAATTTCTTTCTCGCAAGCGTGGGTGTTGCTCTCCGTCTCCGTCTCCGTGCTCCGCGCAGGCAGGCCAGGGGACCCCGGGGGCCTGGCTGGCTGGCTTTTGGCAAAAGAGGCCTTCTTTGCTTTCTTTCTGCCTTTGGATGGACGTTCCAAAAGATGGCAAGATCAAATCTTGTGGGGGGAAAGTGGGGGAGCGGGAGACGGTTGCATCAACTCACACGACGTGATCCGATTTGATCATCATTTCGAGGAGGCCCACCTCTTCCCTTTTCGTCCGGACGCAGCTTCAAAGTAATCTCATCAAATCAAAACGCGTAGTAGCGTTGCTGTTTCAAAAGGACACTGTGCTTTCCCTGGATTGCGAGCAATGTAGTCCAAACGAGAGCAAGGCCACGGAAACGAAAAGCGCGCGAGATTGTTTCCTTGTGTTCGTAGCAAGGTACTAATTCATGTTGACGCGTCGTAGATTTTCCAGTTGCATTTGAGGAAAAAGTATCTGCCCCGGACGAGATCTTGCGTCACGCACAAATGTTTCAGGTCAATCGGAGTAGTAGGGAAGCAGTTGGGCTCTTCCTTTCTACGACTGATGAGCGTTGACCAGCTGCCATTAGCCTCTTCTTCCTCGGCCGTGCAACGACAGGGACTTGCACAGTGGCGGGCCGTGTAGTGTAGCTCATCAATGCGCATGTCAGGTGGGGGAAAGAGGCGGCCAAATCGCATCGACGGCGACGCATGGTCGCAACGCAAATAGACAGCGGCCGCGAGCTCATAAATGGCGACCAGTACCACGGCCGCCTCCACCACCAGTGCTCACGTTTACCACGGAACAGAAGCCTCACGGTAAACGCCATGATTTTTCTGTAGATAGCCGTTTACTGTCGTCGCACGTACTGTGGGTGCGCTAGTATGTTATATCATCTCAAAGACCTGTGGTGACTACTGGTGATTGATCTTGTTGGTTGGTACGTGTAGCATGTGCGTGGTGTACGTACCACTGTGCTGGTGTTGGAGCAGAAATGTTATTCACAGCTGTAGAATGAGGAGGAGGGCGCCAAAACTATGTACGAACTGTATCCGAGTCTTGCCAATAGTGTCCATTCGTCCGTACGTAGTGTTAGCCATTAAGTTTGTGGCCTTGTGCACGTGACATGTTGGAATTTAAATGCATTTTATTGAAGTAAACTTTTTTTTTCTCGAATATGCACGCGAGTGTGCGTATCATACATTAAAAAAAAAAGAGGAAAGACTCCCAGAAATCCACAAGCTTACATGTTATTTACAAGCAGATTTAGCCGTCCGCCACCACCTATAAGTCTAAACGAAATACTCCCGCACTACCCGCGCTAAGACATCCACGGCGAGGCCACCCTCCTCGCCCTTGATTAGGCCGGCCTTCCTCCAAAGTCTTCCTTCCTCCTCGATACGCCGGAGAATCCGTGGCAAGGACGGAGACGCCACGTTGAAGACTATGTCGTTCCGATGTTTCCACAACATCCACATGCCAAGGAGGCATTCCGCGCGTGTAGATCTCCCGTGCTCACTTCGTTGGCCTTGCCTAATGCACCACTCGCCTAACGTCTCTCCATCGTTGGGCATGAACTCCGGTCTGCCGGTGGCCACACTGAACCAGTGCCACACTTCCCTCACAAAGACACATGAGATCAGTAGGTGGTTTATGGTCTCATCGTGCTGGTCACACAGCGGGCATGCGTCTTGATGCGGTAGTCCACGTCTGGCCAATCTGTCGGATGTCCAGCACCGGTCCTTTAGGGCTAGCCAAGCAAATAAACGGCATTTGTAAAGGTGCTTTGGACTTCCAAGTAAATGATGCCGTCAGCGCCACCTCCAGCCCCATGAACTTGGCAGCATAGACAGACTGTGCCGAATATTGACCATCTTTTTCCCAGGCCCAACTCACTGAATCATCCACTTCCTCGTTCAACTGGGTCGCCGTTACCCGCGGCCAAAGGCTTAGGAATTGGTTCAGTGCCACTACACACAGGTCCGGTCCTATGTCCCCAGCCCAAGTATCATTCATGAGAGCGGTTGAGACCAATCTGGTCATCCTTATACGTTTGGGGGCCCTCTCATAGATCTTGGGCGCCAATTCACAGACCCTGAAACCCTCAATCCATCTTCCCAGAAAAGTGTGCCATTGCCGTTCCCCACCAGGGCCCTAGCCGCCGCCTGAAACAGGGCTAGAGACTCCGTCGGAACAGGTATAACAAACTCCGTCCACGGCCTGGTCTTGTCAACTCGATGTAACCATGGCCATCGCGCTTGTAGCACCTTGTTCAGCCAATGCAAGTTCGGGATCCAAAGGCCTCCTGCCCACTAAGGCCTTCATACCATCTCCTAGGCGACTGCACAATTCCCACCATTTGCCTATTTCTTCCTGCACCAAAGGAATCCACGGCAGATTTTGGCGAGCACCGCCAACGTCTTCGGCGGTAGATCCAAGGCTAGCATTGTGTGTATTGGGATGGCGCAGAGCACCGACGTGATGAGAATCAGGCGCCCACTCTTCGGTAGCATCGCCGCCTTCCAGTTAGGAAGGCAACCAGCAAGCTGGTCTACGAGTCCCTAGAGTTGATTGTCATCTGCTTTCGGAGTGTCAACGGCCACCCCAAATACTAGCATGGGAACACCAAACTTGCACAGCCGAGCAAAGTACAGACTGTGTTTATTTCATCCTGAGAGCATCTGATGGGCATGGTCGCGCTCTTGAGCATGTTGATCAATAGACCCGAGGCTTGCCCAAATACGTCCAGAATTGCACCACATGTGCGTGCCTCGAGCTCGTTTGGCCGAAAGAAAACCATGACGTCGTCCGCAAACATTGAGACACGCTAATGCATTACAGTTCTGGCCAATGGTGCAAATAGGCCTTTGGCAGTCGCATACTTGAATAAACTGTGTAGGGGCTCCATGCATAATATGAAGATCATGGGGGACAGTGGTTCCCCTTGCCGTATTCCTCGGCAACTCAGAATGGGCTTATCCGGCAAACCATTTACCATGATTCTCGTCGAAGAGATAGCAAAGAGCCCGCACATCCACGATATCCACCTCTCTCCGAATCCCATTCTTCTCGTCACCTCTAGGACAAAAGGCCATTGAACCGAGTCAAATGCCTTCGAAATGTCAAGTTTCAGCATCACCGTTGGATTCTTCAATGCGTGCAACCGCCTCGCCGTGCATTGCACCAGCATGAAGTTGTCATGCAAGGAGCGGCCTCGGACAAACGCACTCTGATGGTGCCCAACCAATCTTGGAAGATCTTCAGCAAGTCGTGAGGCAAGAATCTTGTCAACGATTTTAACAGCGCCATGAATTATGCTCACCGGTCGATAGTCTCTAATATCCACCACGCCGTCTTTCTTTCGCAGTAGCGAAACTATCGCTTTATTAATCGCCGCCAAGCCCCTCATATCTCCCTTATAGAAATGCTCTAGTGCCCTCATGGAGTCCCACTTGATTATCTGCCAACATGAAATAAAGAACCTGCAGGTAAACCCGTCCAGTCCCGGCGCTTTGTCCAAAGGCATCGACTTGATCGTCTTCTCTGCCATGAACTATCGCTTTGTTTATCGAAGTAAACACTGGCATGAACTATCCCTGATGGAAAAATAAATAAACATCAGCACGAAGAACTATCGGTGCCCTTTGTATCTTATTAGATGATCAAAGTGTTTTGCTTCCGCAACTGTTTCGTAAGCTTCTCGTAGTACTTACTAAACGCCACCTTTTACACCCCCCTCCAATTGTGATCTTCTAACATTGTATGTCCTTTTTTTGTGAAAATGAATCTGATCTATTATAAATATTAACCATAGTACAAAACATACCAAACATAATAAAAACTAGAAGGGTTGAGTGCACTTTGCTGCGCCGTTGGTGTTGCTGGGTTTTCGTAATTTTTTTACTCGCTATGTTTCAAAATATAAAGTGCATTAGGTTTTTGAAAAGTCAAACCTCTTTAAGTTTGACCAAATTTATAGAGAAATCTATCAATATCTATAATATCAAATTGGTATCATTAGATTCATCAAGAAATGAAATTTTAAATTTTACTTATTTAGTATTGTGGATGTCGATATTTTTGGCTCTGAACTTGGTCAAAGTTAAAGAAATTTGACGTTTTTAAAAAGTGCACCTTATATTTTGGAACCGAGGGAGTATTTGGTTTGGCGAGTGTGGAAGAGGATCGAGTGTGTTTTTTTATAATGTGGTGTTTTGATGGGCCTTTCACGCCATGATTCTGTGTTATCTACTAATCAACCCATTATGTGGGAAACTTTTCCGCATCGGTATCTGCATTTGCTATATTTATGCTACAATATCACATGATGACGCTTCCTTTTTTCTAGGTGGTGAGAGAGTGCTTGGGATTGATATGTTTTTATAGGCAGGTTGCTGCCCACTAATTTGAAAAATCATTGACCCGGTCAAAATTATGAGCCAAATCCTGAATACCACAATCGAATGGAAAAACTCCAAAATTAAGGAGCATAGTGAATTAAAAGAATTGAATGAGAGAGGTCCTTGATAAATTGTTGACCCGACCAAAATAGGATGAGCCAATTCCAAATTGGAAACCTGAATTGATTGTGAGCCCTTAAAATTAGGGAGCATAGTATTAGAGAGCATAGTGGATTCATAGGATCATAGTGAATTAAAAGAATGAATGAGAAAGCTCCGTGAGAAATTGTTGGCCCAGTCAAAGTCGGATGACCCAATTCCAAGAGACCTCAATTGATTGTAATGCCTTAGAAATTAGGGGGCATACTGTATTTGTAGATTACATCGAGGTTCCTAGACCATCGGACTTCCACTGCCACCGCCAGAATGAGCCGTCGATGCGGCAATGTCACCGCTCCTATATCGGAGCTGGCAAGGACCTTGTTGATTACCGTCGAAAAGTCTCCGTGCACGTGCCCCTGAGGACCAACTTCCTGGAACCGTAGTCGTCGTCGTTTAACCCTTGAATTGATTCGACGAACGTGACACCAAATCTTGTCGTCGTGTACGCATGAGCGGGAAGCTGTGGGCCGGATCTGGGCTTGGGTGGGCCTCGCTCGTGGTGGTTGCTGAGGGCATGAAGGCTCGATCTGGGTTCCTTCATGCTCGAGTGTGGTGGCGGCTCCAAGTCGCTCCAGCGGTGCTAGCGTGCGGCCCGCGTTTGAATGGTAGTGGGGTGGCGTGGTGGTTGGTGGCGGTGCAGAGGGCGCTATGATGGTTACGTGTTGGCGATCTTGTCTCTTTAATGTTGTGGTGGCTCAACCGGTGTGTTCTTCGATCTAGCAGCCTTGGTCTGGCACCACCGTGGGCTCCTCTAGTAAACATCATAGGATGGCAACACATCATTGGATAATAGTATGTAGTGCTACTTGTAGTCTGCGTTGGTATTTCCCCGAAGAGGAGAGGATGATGTAGTACAGTAGAGATAACTATTTCCCTCAGTTAAGAACCAAGGTTATCAATCCAGTAGGAGAACCAAGCAAAATTCCATTAAGCGCACCTGCACACACAAGAGCAAACACTTGTACCCAACGCAAATAAGAGGGTTGTCAATCCTCTTAGCGGTTATTTGCAAGGATTAAATCTTATCGACGTAAATAGATAAACTAAACTACTAATTAAAATAAAAGTAAATAAATTGCAGCAAGGTATTTTTAGGTTTTTTATATGATAAAGATAGACCCGGGGACCATAGTTTTCACTAGAGGCTTCTCTCTTGAGCACATAAACATGCGGTGGGTAAACAAATTACTGTTGGGCAATTGATAGAAAAGCAAATAATTATGACGGATTCATGGCAATGATCATGTATATAGGCATCACGTCCGAGACAAGTAGACCGACTCCTGCCTGCATCTACTACTATTACTCCACCCATCGACCGCTATCCAGCATGCATCTAGGGTATTAAGTATGAAACATAGTAACGCCCTAAGCAAGATGACATGATGTAGAGAAGCAAATTCAAGCAATATGAATAAAACCCATCTTTTTATCCTTAATGGCAACAATACAAATACGTGTCATGTCCCTTTCTGTCACTGGGATTTAGCACCGCAAGATTGAACCCATCACAAAGCACCTCTCCCATTGCAAGATAAATCAATCTAGTAGGCAAACTAAACTGATAGATCGGAGAGAAATACAAAGCTATAACAATCATGCATAAAAGAGTTCAGAGAAGACTCAAATATTTCTCATGAATAATCTGATCATAAATTCACAATTCATCGGATCCCAACAAACACACCGCAAAAGAAGATTACATCGGATAGAACTCCAAGAACATTGAGGAGAACATTGTATTGAAGATCAAAGAGAGAGAAGAAGCCTTATGCTACTAGCTATGGACCCGTAGGTCTATGGTAAACTACTCACACATCATTGGAAGGGCAGCAAGGTTGATGTAGAAGCCCTCCGTGATCGATTCCCCCTCCGGCAGAGTACCGGAAAAGGCCTCCAGATGGGATCGTGGAAGAACAGAGGCTTGCGGCGGCGGAAAAGTTTTTCTTTCTGGCTCTCTGGGGGTTTCCCAATATTTGTGAATTTATAGAGGTGGAATTAGATCAAAAGGAGTCACGTGGGCCCCACAAGGTACTACGGCGCCCCCCCTGGGGCGCGCCCTAGTGCCTTGTGAAGCCCCCGTGGGGCTTCTGGCCTCCTCCCGAAGCTTCCCAGGTTTCTTTTGTCCAGAAAAAAATCTCCAAAAAGTTTCGTGGCATTTGGACTTCATTTGGTACTGTTTCTCTGAAAAGCCAAAAACAAGCAGAAAACAGCAACTGGCACTAGGCACTGGGTTAATAGGTTAGTCCCAAAAAATGATATATAATTGCATACAATTGCATATAAAAACATCCAAGATTGATACTACAATAGCATGGAACAATAAAAAATTATAGATACGTTGGAGACGTATCAAGCATCCCCAAGCCTAATTCGTGCTCGTCCTCGAGTAGGTAAATGATAAAAACAGAATTTTTGATGTGGAATGCTACCTATCATGTTTCATCATGTAATCTCTCTCTTACGGTATGAATAATAAGATCCAAATGATTCAAAGCAATAGTCTATAATTTGATATAAAGACATCAATACTCAGGCATACTAGCAAACAATCATGTCTTTCAAAATAAAAATGCTAAAGAACGTTATCCCTACAAAATCATATAATCCTGTCATGCTCCATCTTCTTCACACAAAGTATTTATCATGAACAACCCTGGTTTTAGCCAAGCAATTGGTTCATACTTTTTAACGCGCTTCAGCTTTTTCATTTCCCACGCAATACATGAGCGCAAGCCATGGATATAACACTATGAGTGGAATAGAGTATGGTGATAGAGATAAATAGGAAGAGTCAAAAATGGAGAAAGTCTCACATCAACAAGGCTAATCAACGGGCTATGGAGATGCCCATCAATTGATGTCAATGCGAGGAGTAGGGATTACCATGCAATGGATGCACTAAGAGCTATAAGTGTATGAAAGCTCAGCATGAAAACTAAGTGGGTGTGCATCCAACTTGCTTGCTCATGAAGACCTCGGGCATTTGAGGAAGCCCATCAACGGAATATACAAGCCAAGTTCTATAATGGAAAATTCCCACTAGTATATGAAAATGACAAAATAGGAGACTCTCTATATGAAAAACATGGTGCTACTCTGAAGCACAAGTGAGGAAAAAGATAGTACATTGCCCCTTCTCTCATTTTCTCCCATTTATTTTTTCTTTTTCTTTTCTTTTTTTTCTTTTTCTTTTTTTATATTTTTTTCATGGCTCTTTTTTGCCTCTTTTTTTCTATTTTTTTTATTTTCGTCCGAAGTCTCATCCTGACTTGTGGGGGAATCATAGCCACCATCATCCTTTCCTCACTGGGACAATGCTCTAATAATGATGATCATCACACCTCTATTTACTTACAACTCAAAATTACAACTCGATACTAGAACAAAAATATGACTCTATATGAATGCCTCTGACAGTGTACCAGGATGTGCAATGATGCTAGCGTAACATGTATGAAAATGATGAACGGTGGCTGAGCCACAAATACTATGTCAGCTATATGATCATGCAAAGCAATATGACAATGATGATGTGTGTCATAAAAAACGGAATGGTGGAAGTTGCATGGCAATATATCTCGGAATGGCTATGGAAATGCCATGATAGGTAGGTATGGTGGCTGTTTTGAGGAAGATATAAAGAGGCTTATGTGTGATAGAGCGTATCATATCACGGGGTTTGGATGCACCGGCGAAGTTTGCACCAACTCTCGATGTGAGAGAGGGCAATGCACGGTACCGAAGAGGCTAGCAAATTGCGGAAGGGTGAGAGTGCGTATAATCCATGGACTCACATTAGTCATAAAGAACTCACATACTTATTGTGAAAGTTTATTAGCCCTCGAAGCAAAGTACTACTATGCATGCCCCTAGGGGGGAGGTTGGTAGGAGTTAACCATCGCGTTCCCCCGACCGCCACACAAAGGAAGTCAATCAATAATAATTCATGCTCCAACTTCTTAGCATAACGATAGACCATACGTGCATGCTTCAGGAATCACAAACCTTAACACAATTATTCTTACTAAACCACAATTATCTACTAATACCTCCCACATATTACCATCTTAATATCGCAAAACTATTGCAAGGAATCAAATTTATCATATTTAGTGATATACATGAAAGTTTTTATTATATCCCTCTTGAATACCTATCATATCAGGACCAAATCCATAACCCGTGCATATTACCATTGCTATCATAAGACTCTCAAAAATATATAAGTGAAGCATGAGAGTGCAACTATTTATTTAAAATATCATCACCGCCGTGCTCTAAAAGATATAAGTGAAGCACTAGAGCAACTGCCTAGCTCAAAAGATATAAGTGAAGCACATAGAGTATTCTAACAAATCACGAATAATGTGTGTCCCTCTCAAAAAGGTGTGTTCAGCAAAGATGATTGTGACAAACTAAAAAGCAAACAAACTATTTCACAAGATGCTCCAAGTAAAACACATATCATGTGATGAATAAAAATATAGCTCCAAGTGAGTTACCGATAGATTGTAGACGAAAGAGAGGATGCCTTCCGGGGCATCCGCAAGCTTAGATGCTTGAGTCTTCCTTGAATATTACCTTGGGGTGCCTTGGGCATCCCCAAGCTTAGGCTCTTGCCACTCCTTATTCCTTTGTCCATCGTAGTCTCACCCAAAACTTGAAAACTTCAGCACACAAAAGTCAACAGAAACCTCGTGAGATACGTTAGTATAACAAACAAATCTTAAACTTTAGGTACTGTTGTAAATTGATTCATATTTAATATTGGCATAATTCTACTGTACTCCAACTTCTCCATGACTCATACCCCCCGATACGATCCATAGATTCATCAAAACAAGCAAACTATGCAACAAAAATAGAATCTGTCTAAAACAGAACAGTCTGTAAAGATATATTTAAAAGCCATACTTCTGTAACTCCAAAAATTCTCAAAAATTAGTAAAACGTGGGAAATTCATATACCAATACTGTGTAAAAATTTCAGATTTTTTCTGACGCTCCAGTACAGAATTAAAATTCTGGTACTGGACGCAAAACTTTCTGTTTTCCAAACAACATCAATTATACTATCTTCCAAATCATCCCAAAGGCATTACTTGGCACAAACACTAATTAAAACATAAAAACATAATCATAACAGAAGCTATAATCATGCAAACACTCAAGAATTTATTTTATTCATTGGGTTGTCTCCCAACAAGCTCTTTCTTTATAGCCATTAAGATAGGCTTGAGATTTCAATGATGCTCTCATGAGAGATATAATAGAAACACAAAGAGAGCATCATGAAGTATATGAAAAACATACTTAAGTCTAACATACTTCCTATGCATAGACATTTTATAGGAGAACAAATTATCAAGATAAGCAATCTCTAGCATATGCAAGGAAGAAGAACGGAGCATTAACAATTTGAACTTCAAGAAAGGTAATTGAGTAACATGAAAATTTCTACAACCATATTTTCCTCTCTCATAATAATTACATGTAGGATCATAGTCAAATTCAACAATATATCTATCATATAAAATATTCTCTTCACGATCCACATGCATAAATTTTTTATAATCTTCCAAGATAGTGGGATTAACATCAACTAAAGTTATGACCTCTCCAAACCCACTTTTATCAAAAAATTCGTAAGATCGAACACTCTCCAAAGTAGTGGGATCATTATTACCTAAAGTTGACGCTCTTCCAAACCCACTTTTAATAGTATTCAAACATTATTATCAATAACATATTCATCATGAGGCTTAAATAAATTTTCAAGATCATAAGAAGAATTATCACCCCAATCATGATCATTACAATAAGTAGTGGACATAACAAAATTATCATCCCCAAGCTTGTAGTTTTGCATATTATTAGCACAATTCACATTAATAGAATTTATAGTAACATCATTGCAATCATGCTTTTCAATCAAGGAGCTATCATGAAGCACTTTATAAATTTCTTCTTCTATCACTTCATCACAATTTTCAGATTCGTGATTTTCAAGCAAAACTTCATAGAGAAAGTCAAGAGCACTCAAATCACTAGCAATTGGTTCATTATAATTGGATCTTTTGAAAAGATTAGTAAGTGGATGAGGATCCATAGTGATCTTAAATTTTTGCTTTCACTTCCTGTTCTTGAGTGTTGTCATGGCAATAAAAGCAAGCAAGCAAATAAAAATATTTTTGTGTTTTTGTAAAAAACTTAGAAGTGGGGGAGATGAAAACGAGAGGCAAATGCAAATAAAAGGCAAATAAAGTAAATGCAAGTGAATGATAATTTGTGCGAAGGTACTTGGTAATTTTGATGATGTCTCCCCGGCAATGGCGCCAGAAATTCTTCCTGCTACTTGTAGTCTGCGTTGGTTTTTCCCGGAAGAGGAGAGGATGATGCAGTATAGTAGAAATAAGTATTTCCCTCAGTAAAGAACCAAGGTTATCAATCCAGTAGGAGAACCAAGCAAAATTCCGTTAAGCGCACCTGCACAAACAAGAGCAAACACTTGCACCCAACGCAAATAAGAGGGTTGTCAATCCTCTTAGCGGTTATTTGCAAGGATTAAATCTTATTGAGGTAAATTGATAAACTAAACTACTAATTAAAATAAAAGTAAATAAATTGCAGCAAGGTATTTTTAGGTTTTTTATATGATAAAGATAGACCCGGGGACCATAGTTTTCACTAGAGGCTTCTCTCTTGAGCACATAAACATGCGGTGGGTAAACAAATTACTATTGGGCAATTGATAGAAAAGCAAATAATTATGATGGATTCATGGCAATGATCATGTATATAGGCATAACGTCCAAGACAAGTAGACCGACTCCTGCCTGCATCTACTACTATTACTCCACCCATCGACCGATATCCAGCATGCATCTAGGGTATTAAGTATGAAACAGAGTAACGCCTTAAGCAAGATGACATGATGTAGAGAAGCAAATTCAAGCAATATGAATAAACCCCATCTTCTTATCCTTAATGGAAACAATACAAATACGTGTCATGTCGCTTTCTGTCACTGGGATTGAGCACCGCAAGATTGAACCCATCACAAAGCAACTCTCCCATTGCAAGATATCAATCTAGTAGGCCAAACTAAGCCGATAGATCGGAGAGAAATACAAAGCTATAACTGTTGGGGAACGTTGCATGGGAAACAAAAAAATTTCCTACGCACACACAAGATCTATCCATGGTGATGAGCATCTACGAGAGGGAGAGTAAATCTACATACCCTTGTAGATCGCTAAGCGGAAGCGTTTAAGAAACGCGGTTGATGTAGTCGAACGTCTCCGCGATCCAAATCGCAAGTCGTCCCTCGATCCGATCACGAACTAGCGCCGAACGGACGGCACCTCCGCGTTCAACACACGTACGGCTTGATGACGCCTTCACCTCCTCGATCCAGCGAGCGATGGTGAAGTAGTGGTTGAGTTCCAGCAGCACGACGGCGTGGTGATGGTGGTGAGGAACAATCTCTGCAGGGCTTCGCCAAGCGCTACGGAGATTATGACGGAGGAACTAGAGGGTTAGGGTTGCCGCACACGGCTTGGGGAAATCTTGATGTATTCCGGGTGCTAGCCCTGCCCCTCTATTTATATGTTGAGCCCTGGGGTCGAATCTTGGAGAAAGAGCCTCCTCAAAGTCGGTTTGGAACAAAAGGAAGAGTCCTTCTCGGATTCCAGTACCAAACGCCATGGTTCCCGGCGTCTGGCCCAGACGCCATGGGCCTCGGCGTCTGGCCCAGGGCCAGACGCCAGGGTTCCTGGCGTCTGGACCCTGCCCTCTGCAAAACTGCCTTTTGCTAACGCCCCGTGGGTCTCACCTCTTGGCCCAAACATATCGTCCAATATATCGATCTTTACCTCTCGGACATTCCGAGACTCCTCGTCATGTCCGTGATCTCATCCGGGACTCCGAACAACTTTCGGTCACCAACATAACAACTCAACTATACTTATATCGTCACCAAACGTTAAGTGTGTAGACCCTGCGGGTTCGAGAACTATGTAGACATGACCGAGACACCTCTACGGTCAATAACCAATAGCGGAACCTGGATGCCCATATTGGCTCCTACATATTCTACGAAGATCTTTATCGGTCGAACCTCTATGTCAAGGATTCAGTTAATCCCGTATGCTGTTCCCTTTGTTCTTCGGTATGTTACTTGCCCGAGATTCGATCGTCGGTATCTCTATACCTAGTTCAATCTCGTTACCGGCAAGTCTCTTTTACTCGTTCCGTAATACAAGATCTCGTGGCTAACACTTTAGTCACATTGCTTGCAAGGCTCATTGTGATGTTGTATTACCGAGTGGGCCCTGAGATACCTCTCCGTCACACAGAGTAACAAATCCCAGTCTTGATCCATGCCAACCCAACAGACACCCTCGGAGATACCTGTAGAGGACCTTTATAGTCACCCAGTTACGTTGCGACGTTTGATACACACAAGGTACTCCTCCGATGTCAGGGAGTTGCATGATCTCATGGTCATAGGAACAGATACTTGACATGCAGAAAACAATAGCAATAAACTGACACGATCAAATGCTACGTTCTTAGTTTGGGTCTTGTCCATCACATCATTCTCCTAATGATGTGATCCCGTTATCAAATGACATCTCATGTCAATGGCTAGGAAACCTTAACCATCTTTGATCAACGAGCTAGTCGACTAGAGGCTTACTAGGGACACAGTGTTGTTTATGTACCCACACATGTATTTGAGTTTCCAATCAATACAATTATAGCATGGATAATAAACGATTATCATGAACAAGGAAATATAATAATAACTAATTTATTATTGCCTCTAGGGCATATTTCCAACAGTCTCCCACTTGCACTAGAGTCAATAATCTAGTTCACATCACTATGTGATTTACATTGTAATGAATCGAACACCCATGCAGTTCTGGTGTTGTTCATGTTTAGCCCTTGGAAGAGGTTTAGTCATCGGATCTGCAACATTTAGATCCGTGTGTACTTTGCAAATATTTATGTCGTCCTCCTTGATGTAATCGCGGATGGAATTGAAACATCGCTTTATGTGTCTGGTCCTCTTGTGAAATCTTGGTTCCTTGGCTAGAGCAATGGCACCAGTATTATCACAAAACAGAGTCATTGGGTTAAGCGCACTAGGCACTACTCCAAGATCTGTCATGAACTCCTTCATCCAGACACCTTCCTTCGCCGCCTCCGAGGCAGCGATGTACTCCGCTTCGCATGTAGAATCTGCTACCACGCTTTGCTTGGAACTGCACCAGCTAACCGCACCCCCATTAAGAATAAACACGTATCCGGTTTGAGACTTAGAGTCATCCGGATCAGTGTCACAGCTTGCATCGACGTAACCCTTTACGACGAGCTCTTGATCACCTCCATAAACGAGAAACATATCCTTAGTCCTTTTCAGGTACTTCAGGATATTCTTGACCGCCGTCCAGTGTTCCATTCCTGGATCACTTTGAAACCTTCCGACCATACTTATGGCAAGGCTGACATCGGGTCTTGTGCACAGCATTGCATACATGATAGAGCCTATGGCCGAAGCATAGGGGATGACACTCATCTTTTCTCTATCTTCTGCAGTCACTGGGCATTGAGTCTTACTCAACTTCACACCTTGCAATACAGGCAAGAACCCCTTCTTGGACTGATCCATTTTGAACTTCTTCAAAACTTTGTCAAGGTATGTGCTTTGTGAAAGTCCTATCAAGCGTCTCGATCTATCTCTATAGATCTTGATGCCTAATATGAAAGCAGCTTCTCCTAGGTCCTTCATTGAAAAACTCTTGTTCAAATATTCCTTTACGCTTTCCAGCATTTCTATATTGTTTCCAATCAGTAATATGTCATCCACATATAATATTAGAAACGCTATAGAGCTCCCACTCACTTTCTTGTAAATACAAGCTTCTCCGTAAACTTGTATAAACTCGAACGCTTTGATCACCTCATCAAAACGAAGATTCCAACTCCGAGATGCTTGCACCAGTCCATAAATGGATCGCTGGAGTTTGCAAACTTTGTCAGCATTCTCTGGATCGACAAAACCTTCTGGTTGCATCATATACAACTCTTCCTTAAGGTAACCGTTAAGGAACGCTGTTTTGACATCCATCTGCCAAATTTCATAATCGAAAAAGGCAGCTATTGCTAACATGATTCTGACGGACTTAAGCATCGCTACGGGTGAGAAGGTCTCATCGTAGTCAACTCCTTGAACTTGTGAAAAACCCTTTGCCACAAGTCGAGCTTTATAGACGGTGACATTACCGTCCGCGTCCGTCTTCCTCTTAAAGATCCATTTGTTCTGAATGGCCTTACGCCCTTCAGGTAATACTTCCAAAGTCCATACTTTGTTTTCATACATGGATCCCATCTCGGATTTCATGGCCTCTAACCACTTCTCGGAATCCGGGCCCATCATCGCTTCTCCATAGCTCGTAGGTTCATCGTTGTCTAACAACATGACCTCTAAGACAGGGTTGCCGTACCACTCAGGAGCAGTACGCGTCCTTGTCGACCTACGAGGTTCGATAGCAACTTGATCCAAAGCTTCATGATCATCATCATTAACTTCCTCTTCAGCTAATGTAGGCTCCACAGAAACAACTTTCTGCACTGCGCTACTCTCAGGTTGAAGTAAAGGTTCAACAACCTCATCAAGTTCTATCTTCCTCCCACTCAATTCTTTCGAGAGAAACTCTTTCTCAAGAAATGTTCCGTTTTTAGCGACAAACACTTTGCCTTCGGATCTGAGGTAGAAGGTATACCCAACTGTCTCTTTTGGGTATCCTATGAAGACGCATTTCTCCGCTTTGGGTTCCAGCTTTTCAGGCTGAAGCTTTTTGACATAAGCATCACATCCCCAAACTTTAAGAAACGACAATTTTGGCTTCTTGCCAAACCAAAGTTCATATGGCGTCGTCTCAACGGATTTCGATGGTGCCCTATTTAAAGTGAATGCAGCTGTCTCTAATGCATAACCCCAAAACGATAGTGGCAAATCGGCAAGAGACATCATAGATCGCACCATATCCAATAAAGTTCGATTACGACGTTCGGACACACCATTACGCTGTGGTGTTCCAGGCGGTGTCAGTTGTGAAACAATTCCACATTGTCTTAAGTGACTGCCAAACTCATAACTCAGATATTCTCCTCCTCGATCAGATCGTAGGAATTTAATCTTCTTGTTACGATGATTCTCAACTTCACTCTGAAATTGTTTGAACTTTTCAAATGTTTCAGACTTATGTTTCATTAAGTAAATATACCCATATCTACTTAAGTCATCAGTGAAGGTGAGAAAGTAACGATAACCACCGTGCGCCTCAATACTCATCGGACCACACACATCAGTATGTATGATTTCCAATAAGTCACTTGCCCGTTCCATTGTTCCAGAGAACGGCGTTTTAGTCATCTTGCCCATGAGGCATGGCGCACATGTGTCAAGTGATTCAAAATCAAGTGACTCCAAAAGTCCATCAGCATGGAGCTTCTTCATGCGTTTTACACCAATATGACCTAAACGGCAGTGCCACAAGAAAGTGGTATTATCATTATCAATTCTACATCTTTTGGCATCAATGTTATGAACATGTGTATCATTACTATCGAGATTCAATAAGAATAAACCCCTCACATTGGGTGCATGACCATAAAAGATATTACTCATATAAATAGAACAACCATTATTCTCTGATTTAAATGAGTAACCGTCTCGCAATAAACAAGATCCAGATATAATGTTCATGCTTAACGCAGGCACCAAATAACACTTATTTAGGTTCATCACTAATCCCGACGGTAATCGAAGAGCGAGCGTGCCGACGGCGATCACATCAACCTTGGAACCATTTCCCACGCGCATCGTCACTTCGTCCTTTGCCAGCCTCCGTCTATTCCGCAGTTCCTGTTTAGAGTTGCAAATATGAGCAACCGCACCGGTATCAAATACCCAGGCACTACAACGAGGGTTGGTAAGGTACACATCAATAACATGTATATCATATATACCTTGTTTGTTGTTGGCCGCCTTCTTGTCAGCCAAATACTTGGGGCAGTTCCGCTTCCAGTGTCCAGTTCCCTTGCAATGAAAACACACAGTTTCTGGTTTGGGTCCAGCCTTGGGTTTCTTCACGAGAGGAGCAACTGTTTTGTCACTCTTCTTGGAGTTAACCTTCTTACCCTTGCCATTTTTCTTGAAACTAGTGGTTTTATTGACCATCAACACTTGATGCTCCTTCTAAATTTCAGACTCAGCGGCTTTCAGCATCGCAAACAGCTCGGCGACTGACTTGTTCATCCCGTGCATGTTATAGTTCAACACGAAGCTCTTGTAGCTAGGTGGCAATGATTGAAGAACTCTGTCAGTGATAGCCTCTGGCGGAAGGGGCATCCCCAATTCAGCCAGACGGGTGGAGTACCCAGACATTCTGAGCACGTGATCACTGATAGACCCGTTCTCCTCCATCTTGCAAGCATAGAACTTATCGGAGATCTCATATCTCTCGATCCGGGCATTCTTCTGAAAGATAAACTTCAACTCCTGGAACATCTCATATGCTCCATGACGTTCAAAACGTCTTTGAAGTCCCGGTTCTAAGCCATACAACATTGCACATTGAACTATTGAGTAATCATCAGAACGAGCCTGCCAGGCGTTCACAACGTCTAGAGACTCAACTGGAGCGGGTGGATCACCAAGCGGTGCATCAAGGACATAAGCTTTCTGGGAAGCCGTAAGGATAATCCTTAGATTACGGGCCCAGTCCACAAAGTTACTTCCATCATCTTTCAACTTAGCTTTCTCTAGGAACGCATTAAAATTCAGGGGTGCTACTGCGCGAGCCATGATCTACAACATAAATATAGCAAAGACAACTTAGACTATTGTTCTAGATAATGAGTTTAGTTAATCATATTACTTAAAAACTCCCACTCAAATTGACATCCCTCCGGTCATTCGAGTGTAACATGATCCAAATCCACCAACTCAAGTCCGATCATCACGTGAGTTGAGGTGGTTTCAATGGTGACCATCTTCATGTTGATCATATCTACTATATGACTCATGTTCGACCTTTCGGTCTCTTGTGTTCCGAGGCCATGTCTGTACATGCTAGGCTCGTCAAGTTTAACCCAAGTGTTCCGCGTGTGCAACATGGCTTGCACCCGTTGTATGTGAACGTGGAGTCTATCACACCCGATCATCACGGCGTGTCTCAAAACGACGAACTTTCGCAACGGTGCACACTCGGGGAGAACACAATTTATCTTGAAATTTAAGTGAGGGATCACCTTATAATGCTACCGTCGTCCTAAGCAAAATAAGATGCATAAAAGGATTAACATCACATGCAAATCATAAGTGACATGATATGGCCATGAACTTGTGCTTTTGATCTCCATCTCCAAAGCACCGGCATGATCTCCATCGTCACCGGCATGACACCATGATCTCCATCATCTTGATCTCTATCAACGTGTCGCCATGAGGTTGTCGCGCCGACTGTTGCTTCCACGACTATTGCTAACGTTTAGCGATAAAGTAAAGCATTACATAGCGCTTAATGATTGACACGCAGGTCATACAATAATTAAAGACAACTCTATGGCTCCTGCCAGTTGCCGTACTCATCGACATGCAAGTCGTGATATTCTATACAACACATGATCATCTCATACATCACATATATCTCATCATGTAATTGGCCATATCACATCACAACATACCCTGCAAAAACAAGTTAGACGTCCTCTAATTGTTGTTGCAAATTTTACGTGGCTGCTACGGGTTTGCAAGAACCGTTCTTACCTACGCAAAACCACAACGTGGTGTAGTGATTGCTTTTTGATCTTCTAAAAGAACCCTCTTCATTGAAATCGATTCAACTAAAGTGAGAGAGACAGACACCCGCTAGCCATCTTTATGCAACGAAGTTACATGTCAGTTGAAGGAACCTGTCTCGCGTAAGTGTACGCGTAATGTCGGTCCAGGCCGCTTCATCTCACAGTACCGCCGAATCAAATATCAACTAGTAATGGCAAGCAATATGTATACACCCACGCCCACAACTCGTTTGTGTTCTACTCGAGATCTCATCTACGCATAGACCTGGCTCATGATGCCACTGTTGGGGAACGTTGCATGGGAAACAAAAATTTTTCCTACGCACACACAAGATCTATCCATGGTGATGAGCATCTACGAGAGGGAGAGTAAATCTACATACCCTTGTAGATCGCTAAGCGGAAGCGTTTAAGAAACGCGGTTGATGTAGTCGAACGTCTCCGCAATCCAAATCGCAAGTCGTCCCTCGATCCGATCACGAACTAGCGCCGAACGGACGGCACCTCCGCGTTCAACACACGTACGGCTTGATGACGCCTTCACCTCCTCGATCCAGCGAGCGATGGTGAAGTAGTGGTTGAGTTCCAGCAGCACGACGGCGTGGTGATGGTGGTGAGGAACAATCTCTGCAGGGCTTCGCCAAGCGCTACGGAGATTATGACGGAGGAACTAGAGGGTTAGGGTTGCCGCACACGGCTTGGGGAAATCTTGATGTATTCCGGGTGCTAGCCCTGCCCCTCTATTTATATGTTGAGCCCTGGGGTCGAAACTTGGAGAAAGAGCCTCCTCAAAGTCGGTTTGGAACAAAAGGAAGAGTCCTTCTCGGATTCCAGTACCAAACGCCACGGTTCCCGGCGTCTGGCCCAGACGCCATGGGCCTCGGCGTCTGGCCCAGGGCCAGACGCCAGGGTTCCTGGCGTCTGGACCCTGCCCTCTGCAAAACTGCCTTTTGCTAACGCCCCGTGGGTCTCACCTCTTGGCCCAAACATATCGTCCAATATATCGATCTTTACCTCTCGGACATTCCGAGACTCCTCGTCATGTCCGTGATCTCATCCGGGACTCCGAACAACTTTCGGTCACCAACATAACAACTCAACTATACTTATATCGTCACCAAACGTTAAGTGTGTAGACCCTGCGGGTTCGAGAACTATGTAGACATGACCGAGACACCTCTACGGTCAATAACCAATAGCGGGACCTGGATGCCCATATTGGCTCCTACATATTCTACGAAGATCTTTATCGGTCGAACCTCTATGTCAAGGATTCAGTTAATCCCGTATGTTGTTCCCTTTGTTCTTCGGTATGTTACTTGCCCGAGATTCGATCGTCGGTATCTCTATACCTAGTTCAATCTCGTTACCGGCAAGTCTCTTTTACTCGTTCCGTAATACAAGATCTCGTGGCTAACACTTTAGTCACATTGCTTGCAAGGCTCATTGTGATGTTGTATTACCGAGTGGGCCCTGAGATACCTCTCCGTCACACAGAGTAACAAATCCCAGTCTTGATCCATGCCAACCCAACAGACACCCTCGGAGATACCTGTAGAGCACCTTTATAGTCACCCAGTTACGTTGCGACGTTTGATACACACAAGGTACTCCTCCGATGTCAGGGAGTTGCATGATCTCATGGTCATAGGAACAGATACTTGACATGTAGAAAACAATAGCAATAAACTGACACGATCAAATGCTACGTTCTTAGTTTGGATCTTGTCCATCACATCATTCTCCTAATGATGTGATCCCGTTATCAAATGACATCTCATGTCAATGGCTAGGAAACCTTAACCATCTTTGATCAACGAGCTAGTCAACTAGAGGCTTACTAGGGACACAGTGTTGTTTATGTACCCACACATGTATTTGAGTTTCCAATCAATACAATTATAGCATGGATAATAAACGATTATCATGAACAAGGAAATATAATAATAACCAATTTATTATTGCCTCTAGGGCATATTTCCCACAATAACAATCATGCATAAAAGAGTTCAGAGAAGACTCAAATATTTCTCATGAATAATCTGATCATAAATTCACAATTCATCGGATCCCAACAAACACACCGCAAAAGAAGATTACATCGGATAGAACTCCAAGAACATCGAGGAGAACATTGTATTGAAGATCAAAGAGAGAGAAAAAGCCATCTAGCTACTAGCTATGGACCCGTAGGTATGTGGTAAACTACTCACACATCATCGGAAGGGCAGCAAGGTTGATGTAGAAGCCCTCCGTGATCGATTCCCCCTCCGGCAGAGTACCGAAAAAGGCCTCCAGATGGGATCGTGGAAGAACAGAGGCTTGCGGCGGCGGAAAGGTTTTCTCTTCTGGCTCTCTGGGGGTTTCCCAATATTTGTGAATTTATAGAAGTGGAATTAGGTCAAAAGGAGTCACGTGGGCCCCACAAGGTACTATGGCGCGCCCCCCTGGGGCGCACCCTAGCGCCTTGTGAAGCCCCCGTGGGGCTTCTGGCTTCCTCCCAAAGCTTCCCAGGTTTCTTTTGTCCAGAAAAAAATCGCCAAAAAGTTTCATGGCATTTGGACTTCATTTGGTACCGTTTCACTGAAAAGCCAAAAACAAGCAGAAAACAGCAACTGGCACTAGGCACTGGGTTAATAGGTTAGTCCCAAAAAATGATATATAATTGCATACAATTGCATATAAAACATTCAAGATTGATACTATAATAGCATGGAACAATAAAAAATTATAGATACGCTGGAGACGTATCATGTAGCCTTAAGCATCATGTTTAAGTAGAGATTACAGCGGGGAGAAGAGGTGTTACACCGTTGCATAGAGGGGGAGAGAGTTGGTGTTGACGACGGCAAAGTTGTTGGTGTAGATCGCCGTCACGATGATTTCCCCGGTGGCGTTCCGGCGCCACCGGGAGAGAGGGGGGAGAGAGCCCCCCCTCCTTCTTCTTCCTCCTTGGACTCCCCCCAAGATGGGAGAAGAGTTTCCCCTCTGATCCATGGCCGCCATGGCTCCCGGAGGGGAGGAGCCCCTCCGAGATTGGATGTCTCTCTCTCTGTTCTCTTCTGTTTCGCGCTCCTGTTTTCTGGCCGAAAACCGTTTCTTATATTCCCGGAGATCCGTAACTCCGATTGGGCTGAAATTTTGAGGCGATTTTTATCCGGATATTAGCTTCCTTGTGGCCAAAGGATACCTCCAACCGACCTACAGGGGACCCACAAGCCTGCCAGGCGCGCCCTGGGTAGGGGGACCCGCCCTATGGGCTTGTGGCCCCCTCGGTCATCGTCTCGCGTTGATTCTTCTTCCCAATAATCACATATATTCCAAAATAAATCTCCGTAAATTTTTATCGCGTTTGGACTTCGTTTGATATGGATTTTCTGCGAAAGAAAAAACATGCAACAAACAGGAACTGGCACTGGGCACTGGATCAATATGTTAGTCCCAAAACTAATATAAAATGTTGCCAAAAGTATATGAAAGCTGTATAATATTGGCATGAAACAATAAAAAATTATAGATACGATGGAGACGTATCAGCATCCCCAAGCTTAATTCCTGCTCGTCCTCGAGTAGGTCAATGATAAAAAAGACAATTTTTGATGTGGAATGCTACCTAGCATAATCTTGATCATGTAGTCTAATCATGGCATGAATATTAAGACACGAGTGATTCAAAGCAATAGTCTATAATTTGATATAAAGACATCAATACTCAGGCATACCAACAAACAATCATGCCTTTCAAAATAAAAATTCTAAAGAAAGTTATCCCTACAAAATCATATAATCCTGTCATGTTCCATCTTCTTAACATAAAGTATTTGTCATGCACTACCCCGATGACAAGCCGAGCAATTGGTTCATACTTTTTAACGCGTTTAAGCTTTTTCAACCCCCACGCAATACATGGATATAGCACTATGGGTGGAATAGAATATAATGGTAGAGATTAATAAGGATAAGTCAAAAAGGGAGAAAGTCTCGCATCAACTAGGCGGATCAACGGGCTATGGAGATGCCCATCAATCGATATCAATGCGAGGAGTAGGGATTGCCATGCAACGGATGCACTAAGAGCTATAAGTGTATGAAAGCTCAAACTGAAAACTAAGTGGGTGTGCATCCAACTTGCTTGCTCATGAAGACCTCGGGCATTTGAGGAAGCCCATCATCGGAATATACAAGCCAAGTTCTATAATGAAAAATTCCCACTAGTATATGAAAGTGACAACATAGGAGACTCTCTATATGAAAAACATGGTGCTACTTTGAAGCACAAGTATGGAAAAGGATAGTAACACTTCTCCTTCTCTCTTTTTATCTCATTTTTTCTTTTCTTTTTCTTTTTTTCCTTTTTTTTTTCTTTTCTTTCTTCCTTGTTTTTCTTATTTTTCGTGGGCTCTTTTTGGCCTCTTTTTTTCTTTTTATTTATTTCCTCACTGGGACAATGCTCTAATAATGATGATCATCATACTTCTATGTACTTACAACTCAAAAATTACAACTCAATACTAGAACAAATATGACTCTATATGAATGCCTCTGTCAGTGTACCAGGATGTGCAATGATCTAGCGTAGCAAAGATATCAAAAAAAGGGACAAGCCATGAAAATATCATGCTAGCTATCTTACGATCATGCAAAGCAATATGACAATGAATGCTGAAGTCATGTATATGACGATGATGGAAGTTGCATGGGAATATATCTCGGAATGGCTATGGAAATGCCATGATAGGTAGGTATGGTGGCTGTTTTGAGGAAGATATAAGGAGGCTTATGTGTGATAGAGAGTATCATATCACGGGGTTTGTATGCACCGGCGAAGTTTGCACCAACTCTCGAGGTGAGAAAGGGCAATGCACGGTACCGAAGAGGCTAGCAAATTGCGGAAAGGTGAGAGTGCGTATAATCCATGGACTCATATTAGTCACAAAGAACTCACATACTTATTGCGAAAGTTTATTAGCCCTCGAAGCAAAGTACTACTACGCATGCCCCTAGGGGGATATATTGGTAGGAGAAGACCATCGCTCGTCCCCGACCGCCACTCATAAGGTAGACAATCAATAATAAATCATGCTCCAACTTCTTAGCATAACGACAGGCCATACGTGCATGCTTCGGGAATCACAAACCTTAACACCAATATTCTTACTAAACCACAATCATTCACTAGTACCTACCACATATTACCATCTCAATATCGCAAAACTATTGCAAGGAATCAAACTTATCATATTCAGTGATCTAAAAGTTTTATGTAGGATTTTATGACTAACCATGTGAATGACCAATTCCCGTTGACTCTCAAAATAGATATAAGTGAAGCATGAGAGTTTAATTCTTTCTACAAAATACCACACTCTAATAAATATAAGTGAATCAAAAGAGCATTCTACAAATTATGGTTTTCCAAATGTAGAGAAACAGGCATCCAAAGTTCAAATGATATAAGTGAAGCACATGAAGCATTCTATAAAGCCATACTCAAAAGATATAAGTGAAGTGCAAAGAGCATTCTATAAATCAATCAAGGACTATCTCATACTAGCATGGTGCATTATTAAAAGAAAAATAAAAAGCACACGACGCTCCAAGAATTTACGCATATCATGTGAAAAAAACAAAAATCGAAACATACCGATAATTGTTGAAAAAAGATGGGATGCCTTCCGGGCATCCCCAGGCTTAGACGCTTGAGTCTCCTTGAATATTTACTTGGGGTGCCTTGGGAATCCCCTAGCTTGAACTATTGCCTCTCCTTATTCTCCTCATATCGATACCTCCTCGATCTTCGAACACTTCATCCACACAAAACTTAACCGAATTTTTTATTAGAGAGGTTAGAACATTTAACATCAAATCCCATCATGTCCTGCTGTAACATTATCGTATAATTATAATCAAACATTACCCACTGTATGCTATCACAATTCTATGGCTCCCAAGTCAATGGGGCTCAACAAGATTTCAAACATACGCAAATAAAGAAACTATAACAGCAATCTGTGAAAACAGGACAGTCTGTAAAGATGCAAATGAAACATATACTTATGTAACTCAAAAAATTCTGAAACATTAGGAAAAAATAAAAAAAAATCATAGTAGTACTGTGTAAAAATTTCAGAATTTTTGCATGTTCCGGTAAAATATAGAAATTCAATCACTACAGAAATAGTTTCTGTTTTTTTCACAGCACACACCAAACAAGCAATTTAAACATCCTAAAGGTAAATCTTGGCACATTATTTTTATAATACAATGGATTTGTACACGGGGATAATTATTTTTGTTGAAACGTTTCTGTAATCAAGATTCACAAAGTTTCCATGGGCATGAACAAAGTTTAAGGACGCCCCCCACTTCAACGATGTTCGTCTTTCTCACTTTCACTTTTCTTTTTGAAAAGTTTAGGTTCCCCTCTATTTTTTTTGTTTTTAAACTTTTTAAAAGCACTCAACAGAATAAAATGACTCTCTAAAACTTCCAGGTTGTCTCCTAGGCAGCGCTTTCTTTAAAGCCATTAAGCTAGGCATATAGTGCTCAAGTAATTGATCCACACGGATCCCAAGGTATACCAAAGCCAATTTTAATTAAAAATGATTTGCAATTTAGTAGTGAGCACAAAGCAACATATATAATGCAATGACGAAGTCTAACTCTCTTCCTATGCATCGGCATGTCACAAAAGAACAATTCATGCACACATAATAAAGGCCGATACATAGCATACGTAGTTTCTTGCAATTTTATCGTATTAGAAACATAGAGAGGTGGAGATATAGTTCCTCTCTCATAATAATTGCAATTAGGAGCAGCAATCACATGCATATTATATTCATCCAAATCATCATTTGTAATGGTAAAACACAACCCATCAATATAATCCTTAATAAGCACAAACTTCTCCGATATAGTGTAGTTGGGAGAATTCAAAAAGATAATAGGACTATCATGTGTGGGTGCAAAAGCAACAATTTCATGTTTAACATAAGGAACTATAGCAAGTTCATATCCATAAGCATAATTCCTTTTGGCATCATGGCCACAAGCATAGCAAGCATCAATTTCATCAAAAAGGGATATTTCAAATGAATCCAAGGGATCATAGCAATTATCATAGCATTCATCCTTCGGCAAGCACGAAGGGAAATTAAACAATGTACGAGTTAAAGAGTTACTCTCATCAGAAGGTGGGCACGGGTGATCAATCCGCTCTTCCTCCTTTTGTTCTTCGCTCTCCTCCTCATCTTTTTCATCTAATGAGCTCACAGTTTCAGCAATTTCTTCTTCCATAGATTCCTGCAAAACATTAGTCTCTTCTTGGACAGCGGAGGTGTCCTCAATATATTCTTTAACGTAAGCATTAGAAGCATAGTTTTCATAGCAATATTTAAGTATGGCAAAAAAAATAGATTTGTAAAGAGTAGCATCACACTTTTCAATCAAAGAAGCAATTTCATATGCACCCTTAAAAGCAACAAATTCTTCTATTTGTTCAATATCATAGTAACTATAAACACCTTTGGCATAAGAAGATAAGATTCCATTATCCTTAAACTCACATTCGTACTGAAGGTGTTTTTAGGGTCTTCAGAATAACAAGTAAAATCATATATTTCGCATAAATTCCAAGCATAGCAATGCAAACAATTAATTTGACCCCATAAGAGTTTCCCTTTTTGAGACAAGCGGTGTCACAAAATAAGCATGCTCATCTAATGATTTTCCCTCAACTAAGCTAGTTGGGTTTTCAGCACGAGCACAAAGGGATCGAAGATGATCCAAGTAGAAAGCTTCAGCAGTATGAAAGATTTTGGGTGGTTCTTCAACCATTGGTTTAGCAAGTACAACTAATTTTTTTGGCATTTTACGTTTCCTACCCATAAATAAAGATAGAAAACAAGAGCACAAAATAAAAACTACTTAGTGATAAAGCAAACAAGCACACACGAGAATATCAACCCCACGCTATTGCTCCTCGGCAACGGCACCAGAAAAAGGTCTTGATAACCCACAAGTATAGGGGATCAGTTGTAGCCTTTCTCGATAAATAAGAGTGTCGAACCCAACGAGGAGCTAAAGGTAGAATTAATATTCCCTCAAGTTCTATCGACCACCGATACAACTCTACGCACACTTAACGTTTGCTTTACCTAGAACAAGTATGAAACTAGAAGTACTTTGTAGGTGTAATGCTAGAACTACTTCGCAAGAATAAAACTAGGAGTACTTAGCAAGAATAAAACTAGGAGTAATTTGCAAGATAATAAAAGTTAGTTGTTTAGTAGAAAGCTTTTATAACACAAGAGAAGGATTTGTCCCTAGGCAATCGATAACTAGGCCGGTAATCATTATTGCAATTTCATATGAGGGACAGGCATGAGCTAACATACTTTCCGTACTTGGATCATATGCACTTATGATTGGAACTCTAGCAAGCATCCGCAACTACCAAAGATCATTAAGGTAAAACCCAACCATAGCATTAAGTAACAAGTCCTGTTTACTCCCATATGCAACAATCCCCTTACTCGAGTGTAAGCTTCTGTCACTCTAGCCGCCCACTATAAGAGAATTATGAACGTATAGCAAACCCTACAGCGGGAATCCCTCACGCTTGCGCGACACGGAGGGCACCATAGGACAACACCAAAATAAAACATACAACTCAAACCAATCACGATCATCAATCAACCCATAGGACAAAACGAATCTACTCAAACATCATAGGATGGAAACACATCATTGGATAATAGTATGTAGCATTAAGCACCATGTTTAGGTAGAGATTATAGCAGGGAGAAGATGTGTTACACCGCTGCATAGAGGGGGGGGGGAGTTGGTGTTGATGGCGGCGAAGTTGTTGATGTAGATCGCCGTCACGATGATTGCCCCGGCGGCGTTCCGGCGCCACCGAGAGAGAGGGGGAGAGAGCCCCCCTCCTTCTTCTTCCTCCTTGGCCTCCCCCCTAGATGGGAGGAGAGTTTCCCCTTTGGTCCATGGCTGCCATGCCTCCCGGAGGGGAGGAGCCCCTCCGAGATTGGATCTCTCTCTCTGTTCTCTTCTGTTTCGCGCTCCTGTTTTCTGGCCGAAAACCGTTTCTTATATTCCTGGAGATCCGTAACTCCGATTGGGCTGAAATTTTGAGGCGATTTTTATCCGGATATTAGCTTCCTTGCGTCCAAAGGATACCTCCAACCGACCTACAGAAGACCCACAAGCCTGCCAGGCGTGCCCTGGGTAGGGGGCGCGCCCTCTGGGCTTGTGGCCCCCTCGATCATCGTCTCACATTGATTCTTCTTCCCAAAAATCACATATATTCCAAATTAAATCTCCGTAAGTTTTTATCGCATTTGGACTTAGTTTGATATGGATTTTCTGTGAAACAAAAAACATGCAACAAACAGGAACTGGCACTGGGCACTGGATCAATATGTTAGTCCTAAAAATAATATAAAATGTTGCCAAAAGTATATGAAAGCTGTAGAATATTGGCATGAAACAATAAAAAAATATAGATACGATGGAGACGTATCAGCATCCCCAAGCTTAATTCCTGCTCGTCCTCGAGTAGGTAAATGATAAAAAAGATAATTTTTGATGTGGAATGCTACCTAGCATAATCTTGATCATGTAGTCTAATCATGGCATGAATATTAAGACATGAGTGATTCAAAGCAATAGTCTATAATTTGATATAAAGACATCAATACTCAGGCATACCAACAAACAATCATGCCTTTCAAAATAAAAATGCTAAAGAAAGTTACCCCTACAAAATCATATAATCCTGTCATGCTCCATCTTCTTAACATAAAGTATTTATCATGCACTACCCCGATGACAAGCCGAGCAATTGGTTCATACTTTTTAACGTGCTTAATAAGGAGAAGTCAAAAAGGGAGAAAGTCTCGCATCAACTAGGCAGATCAACGGGCTATCGAGATGCCCATCAATCGATATCAATGCGAGGAGTTGGGATTGCCATGCAACGGATGCACTAAGAGTTATAAGTGTATGAAAGCTCAAACTGAAAACTAAGTGGGTGTGCATCCAAGTTGCTTGCTCATGAAGACCTCGGGCATTTGAGGAAGCCCATCATCGGAATATACAAGCCAAGTTCTATAATGAAAAATTCCCACTAGTATATGAAAGTGACAACATAGGAGACTCTCTATGTGAAAAACATGGTGCTACTTTGAAGCACAAGTATGGAAAAGGATAGTAACACTGCCCCTTCTCTCTTTTTATTTCATTTTTTTCTTTTTTTCCGCTTTTCTTTTCTTTCTTCCTTTTTTTTATTTTTTTATTTTTTTTCGTGGGCTCTTTTTGGCCTCTTTTTCTTTCTTTCTTTTTGTCTTTTTATTTATTTCCTCACTGGGACAATGCTCTAATAATGATGATCATCATACTTCTATTTACTTACAACTCAAATATTACAACTCAATACTAGAACAAATATGACTCTATATGAATGCCTCTGGCAGTGTACCAAGATGTGCAATGATCTAGCGTAGCAAAGATATAAAAAAACGGACAAGCCATGAAAATATCATGCAAGCTATATTACGATCATGCAAAGCAATATGACAATGAATGCTCAAGTCATGTATATGATGATGATGGAAGTTGCATGGTAATATATCTCGGAATGGCTATAGAAATACCATGATAGATAGGTATGGTGGCTGTTTTGAGGAAGATATAAGGAGGCTTATGTTTGATAGAGCGTATCATATCACGGGGTTTGGATGCACCGGCGAAGTTTGCACCAACTCTCGAGGTGAGAAAGGGCAATGCACGGTACCGAAGAGGCTAGCAAATTGCGGAAAGGTGAGAGTGCGTATAATCCATGGACTCACATTAGTCATAAAGAACTCACATACTTATTGTGAAAGTTTATTAGCCCTCGAAGCAAAGTACTACTACGCATGCCCCTAGGGAAATAGATTGGTAGGAAAAGACCATCGCTCGTCCCCGACCGCCACTCATAAGGTAGACAATCAATAATAAATCATGCTCCAACTTCTTAGCATAACGACTGACCATACGCGCATGCTTCGGGAATCACAAACCTTAACACCAATATTCTTACTAAACCACAATCATTCACTAGTACCTTCCACATATTACCATCTCAATATCGCAAAACTATTGCAAGGAATCAAACTTATCATATTCAGTGATTTACAAGTTTTATGTAGGATTTTGTCTTTGACGCGTTATTCGAGTCCCTTTTCTACCGTGGATTCTGGATGAGCCAAACTGTGTTTGATCGCATTTATAATGGCGTTTGGGTCTATGACAACTACTCTTGAAGAAGGATGCCTTCAGAGCCATTGCCTTCTCTAGTTACCGGAACGTAATGGTTTCCTTGAGGATGCTTGCCAATGGCACGACCGTAGATTCGTGGGACGAGTGCCTCCGGATGTCTGAAAGCACATGCCTCAAAGCCATGGTCAGATTTCTACTCAGGTGGTCAAGGTGTTTGGACCAAAGTACTTGAGAGAACAAACTACCGAAGACACCGCACGGCTAATGGCACTGTCGGAAGCAAGATGGTGGCCAGATATGCTCGGATCCCTGGATTGCATGCATTGGCAATGGAAGAATTGTCCATATGCCCTACAAGGTTAATATCTGGGCCATTGCAAGATGCCCACCATCATACTTGAAGTAGTTGGATCACAAGACCTTTGGGTTGGCACTCTTTCTTTGAGATGCCCGGGTCTCACAATGACATCAACGTGTTGCATCGTTCTCCATTGTTTGCATGGTCGTGTGTGTGAGAAACTCCTCCGTGCGACTATACAATCAATGGTCAGGCATGACTACAAAAGGGGCTATCACTACTGCAGGCGACCGCTAACGCGACACATGAATCAGAGACCCCGCGACCAAACTGTGTGCGATGCATGAATCACAAACGGTGTCGTAATAAAACCGTCACCAATAAGACGAACTGTGTGCGATGGCGGAGACATCAAGCACGATTCAGATTAGAGACGCGTGTGTGATACGTGGCATACAGTTGATCCATACGAACTATTTGCGATGAGCCAGAACAACAGAAACGGGCAGCCAGTTCGAGGTGTGTGCGATACACGGCATTCAGTTCACTCGGATGAACTGTTTGTGATTACCCAACACAACAGAAACGGTCAGACAGATCAAGGTGTGGGAGAAAAAAATCAGAGATAGGATTAATAAAAAACAAAAATAAAGGAAGTGGGAAGGTCTATACAAAGGTTGGACGAAGGACAGGTCAAACGGGAACCTTATGTTCTTCTAATATATGTACGGAGTATATGTAATAAAATAAAGGGATAATTAGTTTTATGCCCCTAGTTGTGTCCCACTCGGCTATTTTACGCCTAATTTTCAAAAGCCATCGGTTCTGTCCAAGTCACTTCGCTCCTCTTATGCTTTTTCCCTTTGACCGTTTGACTGTCACTTTGAAAACTTCATAACAAATTCATACTAAATCAGAAAAATGCAAATAAGATACCAAAATGTTCGGAAAAACATCACCTATATGTCAATGTCATTTGCATTCATGACAAAAGTGTTGGAAAGTGCCCATCCGAGTTTTAGCTCTTATGATACCAGCATGAACAATAAAATCTAAAAAAGTTCAAAAAAATTCAAAAAAAATTGGTGGCAAAGAATGACAAATGTTTTAAGTGCTTGCCAAGTTTCATCAGGGAATGACATTCGTGAAAGTCGTGGCAAGAAAAAACAATCAACACTCCAAAATAGATTGTTTTTTTCCACGACTTCCACGAATGTCATTCCCTGATGAAACTTGGCAAGCACTTAAAACATTTGTCATTCTTTGCCACCAAATTTCTTTTTGAATTTTTTGAACTTTTTCAGATTTTACTGTTCATGGTGGTATCATAAGAGCTAAAACTCGGATGGGCACTTTCCAACACTTTTGTCATGAATGCAAATGACATTGACATATAGGTGATGTTTTTCCGAACATTTTGTATCTTATTTGCATTTTTCTGATTTAGTATGAATTTGTTAAGAAGTTTTCAAAGTGACGGTCAAACGGTCAATGGGTAAAAGCATAAGAGGAGTGAAGTGACTTGGACAAAACCGATGGATTTTGGAAATTAGGGGTAAAACAACCGAGTGGGACACAACTAGGGGCATAAAACTAATTATCCCTAAAATAAAATATAAATATATATACTATTATAGAAGGGAAAACATAATTTGAGTTTGGCATTCTTATAGAAAAATAGAACTTCTTTTTTTGAGGAGTATAGAAAAATAGAACTGAGCTGTGAGTTGTCTTCAAGAAACAAACATAAGTTGGGCTGCTGATGTTATAAAACAAGCTAGGCTGGGAGGCCCAGAGGCCGATTGATACCTGCTGGACCTCAAAAAAAAGTTGAAACCTGCTGGATCAACTGTGTCAGCATGTCGTGGGTTGCGCATGTTAAACAACAAAACCTAGGCTGGGCAGGCCACAGCCCAGTTGTTACTTGTTCGATCTCTGAAAAAATGATTACTTACTAGGTCCCGGATGACAGCCACCTTGACTACGTTGACAATCTCGTGGGCCCCACACGTTAAGATACCATAAGGAGGAAGCATTTTTTTGCAATATATAAGGCGGCACTTGTTTGCGTGCGGCCATGGACCTGGTCATCCCGGACTGTGAGCCTCTCCACGTACAGTCATCTCCCGATTCCTCTCGTTTGTTGACCATGTTGAGAACGACAGACGGTGGCGCCGCGGCGAGAGCACCAAGGCGGAGGACGGCGTCGAGACCTCAGACCGGAATGAACCAGAGCCGGGGAAGACACAGGCGGAGGGGAGTACGAGGGTTGACTGGTTCGGGTGCAGGGTGGGCCGGTGGAGCTGCCGCCGCCGGAGAATAAAAGGAGATGTGGGGGAGTAGAGGGATGGCCTGGCCAGCGCCATGCATAGGCTAGGATGGGTCGTCGAGGCATGCACGACAGCGCCGCCAGCCGCTGTAGGGAGAGGATGAAAGATTGAACAAAAAAAGAAATACAAATGAATAGGTGGTTGGTCCCAGATGTCTGTGTACAAGACCTGCTGGGTCCACCTAAGAAGGGGAATATGTTGGGAGGAAGGAGATTCAAAGCACGCTAGCTGTTGGATTTCAATCTAATGGCTGCCAGAAGGACTGGCAGAAGAGGTATCAAACTTAACTTGTTCTCGTCGTTCGTGATCAAAGATAACCACCCTGAGTGAAGTTATCTGATAATCTAGGCAAAACGAACAACTATGGAACCTACAGAAAATCGCACTTAGACTTAAAAAAAACGCACAAAAAAATGATACAACTGCTGGATCCCCATAAGCATGTCATGGGCCGCGGATGTCCTAAGAAAAGAAACCTGGGCTGGGTAGCCACAGCCCAGTTGATACCTACACGACCTCCAAAAAAAAGGAAACATGGCAGCCCTGTGAACTAGTACTCTTATTACATACATAAGCAAACAGATTCATAGCCACTCGGAAAAAAAAGCAAACAGGTTCATGGGTTCTTAGATGAAATATTACGGATAAAACAGATAATTATGACACATAGGCTAATGCATGAAACACTCAGATGATAAAGGTGCTTAAACAGACAAGCTACACCATCTAGATCTTCCTGGCATGCTTGATCATGACGTTGCGGCTGTCCGTGTACTCCTCGGTCACGGGAAGCAGACACGCCCTCATGTCCAAGATCCGCCTGTACATGTCGTAGCATGCGTATGTGTCCTTGGCTGCGTAGGTGATGTAGGCTAGATTCAGAGGTACCTCCCACATGTTCAGGTCCTTCGTATCCACGTCTTCTTTCATGTTGGCGTAGCAGGGGTCGATGATGGCAGCGGCGAGGTCAACCACGGAGTCCTCCTCTTGCCTGTTGCCGATGATCTTGTATTGCTTCTGGATGTCGACGAGCTTCTTGCACCAGATGGCCGAATCGTAAAGCACAGTGGCGTTCTACCTGCTCTCCACCGTAGCAAAGGTGCAGTCGGCGGTGCCGATGAAATGGGCGAATGCTCCAGAACCTCTGATGGCCCTATAGTAGTGGTAGACTAGAACCTCGTCCCGCACACATACCTGGGCAACGGCGATCCCCTGGTCCCTGTCAGGAGACGGATGGATGGGCACAAGGTCTAGTCCCGTGACCTTGTGCTTCTCGTCCTGTAGGTACTGCTTGAACATGGCGACGCAGAGCTTCACCGAGTCCGAATCGTTGGTGTACATCACATTCAACTTGGTGCTGCCATGGGTCTGAATGGCAAACTCAAAGGTGAACTCCTTGCTGGTGTCCATATCCAGCAGGCTCACCCCTCGGATCGCCATTGGAGTCTCTTCTCACGCAGAGTTGTTGTGGCGGTTCTCGTTTTGTGGGGATTGAGGGCAGGGGGGAGGATGAAGACGATGGGGAGATATGGACAGCGGAGGGCTCCTTATTTACACTGGGGATCGGTGTGTAGTAGGGTACTGGGGGGACGGCAGCGGCAGTTCGTTTTTTCAATCTTGGGGAACTGTCGCAAGTGAATGGAGGGGGTAGGCGGCGGCAGCAGTTCGTTTTTTCACTCTTGGGGAACTGCAATCGCCGGTGAACGTAATGGGTACAGGCGGCAGCAGTTACTACCCCCTCCTCCCTCGCCGGCTGCACACCCCCTCGACCCATTCAAACGCCTCTATTAAACCGGCGTGGAAGCCGAGAAACCTATTCCGTCCACACGTTCATTCACGAGAGGGTCGGCATTGGCACTGTAATAGCGAGTGTTAGTGTGGTCGCTTTACTTAAATTTTATTCTTAAAACAAGCAAAGCATTGGCTCGTTCTATCAGTGCCATAAAATCAACATGCAAAACAATTAGAACTATTATTCTCAGGACGCACGCAAACAGCTCATTTGCCGCGCTTTCAGACAGACAATAGTAACAAGTTTGAATAGATTGTTAGGGTTGCTGTCCTCTGCATCATCAGCCGTGTTTCACATCTTGCAAGATTCACAACCAACTCATAAGATTCAAATAATAAGTACAACAAAGATGCCAACGCATCTCAATGATTCACAGATCAGAGCCAATAGTTATTGTTTAACTAAAACATTGTGAGAATGTTAACAAATAAATAAAATCGATCGATGCTTCTTGTAAGAAATTTGATTCAAGGATTCACTGAAACATTGAAAACAGTCCCGTTTACGGCCATGCATGTTAAACATTGGCAGATGAACATTTCTGGATAACTGGTGGCACTAGCACTTCCAATATCTGCGCAAGCGGGTTGTCCTGTGTTGGACCAGGCTCATGAGATACAGTGCATCGCTAAGGAGCTGGAGCTCCTAAAGTGTGAGTTGCCGGACAAGTTTGTCGCGGGTTGCATTATTGCAAAACTCCCTCCATGGAGGAACTTTGCTACTTCTCTCAAGCACTTGAGGCGTGAATTCTCTGTTGAGGATGTCATCGGTCATCTAAGTGTTGAGCAGAACTCGAGAGCAAAGGACTCACACACGAAAGGGGCAGAGGGTTCTTCTAGCGCCAATGTGGTGCAGAAGAATTTCCACAAGTTCAAGGGAAAGAACACTGTCCAGCACCAAGAACTTGGCGAATGCTTTGACCATCCCAACATCTGTAGCTGAGTATTCCTGTTTGCACAGATAATGAAAAAGCATGATTACTATAATAGTGGCACTAGTTGTAGCAACTTTATTTTCTTAATGGGATAAAAGATTGCGATACAATAGCTTTATATAAAAAATACAACGCTAGCACAGTATGACAGAGCACGATCATGTGGATGAAGGACAGTACTGACCAGTGTGAGATGACTTTGTGAGATCTTGTTGTTCTTCAGGTCCCCGTATCTTGCCATGATGGCGATTCGTTGACATCTATCAACAACTTCAGTTTGGCAGTAGAAGGAGGGGCCTTGAGTCATTCCAATCTCTCTTTTTTTGTGCAGTTCAACTAAAATTATGGCGCTCGCCATGTTGCGAGGGAGAGAGGGGGCCCGCGCCACCTCGACGGTATGCCTCATGGACTCAACTAGTTCAGTGCACATGTTATGTGGTTGATGCAGTGCAAATGGACTCAATTCTCCCGGATACGCCTTCAGCAAGTTATCTACATTGGAAATGAGATGATAGTTAAGACAGTAGCTCTATTATAACTGTATTATTACTTTATTTTATCAGTGGCACTAGCGGTGCCAAAACATTGCCTCAAATTATTAGTGGCATTACATTAAGATGCAAAAACATTATCATTATTGCTTTCTCATAGCAGTGCAAAAACAGTAGCACAAGATCACTAGCTGAATGAAGAGTCAAAATCAATCAAAAAGGAACATTCCCACTCATGGGAACCATAACTGCAGTCAACGCCATTGTAGACGGGTTGACACCAGTCACCAACATGGATGATTCAATTCATACGACCTTTTTGTGCAGTTCACCTCAAATGAAGCAATGTTTGCATCATGCAGCTAGCAAGATGTACTTGGTCCCATGAGCTGGCAACTTCTCCTTCATTAGTTGCACTAAAATTTGAGCAACGTCAAGGCTGGCTGTCATGCTCATGGAAGGTGCAACTATAATTTGCTTATCCTTTTGTGCAGTTCCACTAAAATCAAGTGCCATTGTGGTGATGGTGATGGCTAATCTTGCAAAGGTTAATAAACTGTTGCACGAGATTACCGGCAGAGTTAGACGAAGAGGTTAGGAACTCTAATCACCCTTTGTGCAGTTCCACTAAAATCGAGAGGCATTGCCCATGTGACATTTTAGTAGAACTGCACAAGACACTCTTTAAAAAAACAAAGTGTTTTGTGTAGTTCACCAAAAGGTCACAATAGCAACAAGGTGAAATGGATATCCCTATCTGCACAAAAAGATAGAAAGAAAACAGTTACTAGTCAATAACAAGATATGAAACATACACGAAATGAAAAGAAGCATCTATCTTCATGGCAATCATGCAAGGATAGTAGAAATTTTAAAACGGCAGCATTGCTTCATATTACTCGAAGCATTATGATCAACAATGACATCGGTCAAATATGCCATTACATTAATCATTAATGGTGGCATTGCTTCGTTTTACCAGCTACATTTGATTAACAACAGCTAAATAGTTGGTATAAGCGCATGGGCAGTGGGGACACCAGGACATTCACCAGCGTAAAGAAGCAACTTACTTACCATAATGGGAAATCTAGTAGGAGAGTAGCATTTGTAAAACAGTTTAATTGCATCATATTACTGGAGGCATTAGATTAACAACAACATTGGTTAGACATGTCCTTACTTTAACAGTGCGGTTGCTTCATTTTACAAGCGCCATTACATTAACAACAGCAAAAAGTTGGTACAAGGGCATGCAGACAGTGGACGCATCAGCACCATGTACCTACAAGGAGGCATAATGTGGTGAGGCCGAGTTTGTTGCCCCGAGCAACAAACATCCAACCAAGATCTGGGATGGTCCCAAATTTAGTTCTCTTTAGGCACCTTTTACTACGTGAGGATAGCAAATCTAATCTTGGACATACTCTGTTGACTTGTCCCCCAGCTGCCACTTTCTTTCCTTCTTCCACCAATAATAGATCTGTTCCTTATCCATTTTGTACTGTGTTTTCCCTTTATTTCCCTTTTGATCCAAGAGACCGGTTGGGTAGCCAGTCTCTACAACTTTCCCCCCTTCTATTTCCTCTTTGAATCAAGTCCTAGATTCATGCTACACCTTTCCCCCCTTTATTCCCTGTTTGAACCAAGTCCTAGATTCGACTGCATGAAGTAGCTTTACCTCTAATAATAGTAAAAATTAAGGTGGCTTTGGAACAGCTGATGGAAGTAGAAAAAGATCCACATGCAGCCACATGGGGAGCTGGGGCAGTAGAGCAAGGCCGTTTTCGAAGGAAGTTATACCTAAGGGTTGTCGGGATGTGGCTAGGAGGGCGGCCGGAGGCCGGATCTGGCCACAATACGGCATGGAGGAAGAAGGGGTCAGAGGCCCTCCCGAGCCGGTGATGTGTCGGAGAGAACGGCACGGGCAGCCGATCGGGACGCGCCGGCAGCTGTGGGTCTCCTCCCTAGCCGCCGACCACCATGTGAACGATGCACCTACTCCCCTACCTCGGCCGAGGGGATCTGGCCGGATCTGTGACCAGCGGTGAGCAGAGAGAGAGTGTGGCCACCGCTACCTTGTTTAGATCTGGAGAGGGTGAGAGAATGAAGAGAGCAACCCTAGTAAAGCAAGCACTGAGGCTCCTGCCCGTATATATAGTGGAGTGATTTTCTTTTTCTCTCCACAACAATCGTTTCAATTTGTGTACGTGACATTAAAGAAAAGAAACTCTCTATTTAACGTGCTACAGTGAACAAAACTCCACGGCGTCCAGGAGTACTAGTAGTATTGTTCACTTGTGGACCCCGGCCCTCCATTCATTGAACAACCACATGGGTGAATATATATAGAGAGAGAACAAACAAGCTGAAACTCTTTTGGCTTTGAGATATCGATGGTACCATTTGACCACACTGCATCAATGGACTCAGTACTTTGAAGTTGCCGTAATGCGTGGCTTTTGCAGTTCCCATCTAAATGGGGGAATACCATACATTTTGTTTGATATACGTATAAACACATGCACGGTTTACATTCCGAATCGCTAGCTAGAACTTGAACTGTATTTGTTTTCAACATAAATTGGAATCAAATGTTTGAACTCATGATCTTAGCGTTTGGAGAGAAAATGTAAAGGGCCATTGATCTTTATTCTACTTTTGAACATACTACAACATGTGCAACCCTTTTGTGAAAATGACCAGATCTATTATAAAAAGTTCACCATGAGTACTACAAAGCATCTCAAACATAATAAAAATTACATCGAGATTCCGAGACCACCGAACGACCTACTACCGTCACAACGAGCCGCCGACGCACCGCTGTTGCCGCCATCCTACCTGAGCCGGCTTGACCTCGTCGATGATAGCCGGGAAGTGTTTGTGCACTTGCCCCTAAGGAGCGGCGACCCGAAGCCATAGTAGTCGTAATTAATGTGAAGCACCTAATTCATATAACACAAAATTTCGCCACACAAGAAACCCTAGCCTTACCGCCCCAAGGAGACGACATGAATCTACGTTGGAGCTCCTTCGACTATGCCCCAACGAGGATCAGAGCTCAAAAGACAAACTCATACAAGATGTGTCGATCGAGATCGCCGCTATCCTACCGGAGTCGGCTGGACCTTTTTGTCGATAAACGGGAAGTCTTCGTGCAGATGCCCATAAGGACCAGAGCCGTAGAGCCGTATTGTGTGTTTGGTTGCATTCTCATCTCAGCATAGTTGTTCCCTCTTTGTGCAAGCTCATCTCAGCATCCCTCTTCATGCATGCTCCTAGTGTATTTGTGTTAAGCTAGCGTGGACTCATGCAGCCTTCATACACTCTACCAAACACCCAAAAGTGGGTCAAGAAGGGAACTTTTGCTCTCATGCACCCTTCATACACCCTACCAAACACCCAAAGGTGGGTCAAGAACGAAACGTTTGCTCTTGTGCACCCTTCATACACCCTACGAAAACACACCCTTGTCGTCGTTGAACCCTTGTAATTATCCGAAGCACTTGACACCTAATCTCGCCACATGACAATATGCTCATGTTCCATCCACTATGTCTAGACGGATGAACTCGAGGAGGATCGGAGCTCGAAAGACAAACTCAAAGGAGAAGTGCCCCCATCCGAGTGAGGGCTGCGCGTGTGTGGACTAAAAAACCCTAATGCAAACTACTAACTGGAGCGGAGGCACCTGGATTCCCCTCCCCGCCACCAGTGGCCCGAGTGGTGGGAAGAGGGGAGGGGTGAATCCACGGGATCACCGATGAAGCATGGAGCGGGGAGGTTGCCCTAGCTGCCTAGGGTGGGGGAAGTAGATTTGTATTCATACCGAAATAGATTTGAATTTTATTGGTACTGTACAATACTATATAGCTGGTGTCTTGACTTTTTTTTCGATTTCTCAACATATCAACAGCCCGCATGTTACTATCGCTCATCTCTCTTTTCTACTGTACTGTAGTACTTACACTACAAAAAAAGACACATCCGTGACATTATGGCCCGAATGAAAACTTTTTTATCATGGTTGTGACACTTCTATGACAATAATTGTGACAAAAACACGTATCATCATAGATGTGGTGGGCTCCTACTTCTATGACAAAAAATTATGACAGAAAATGGGCATTTCGTCCTGGGCGGGCCGGAGAAGCACCTGCATGACATTCTTTCGGCCGTCCATGACGTAAAAAATCATGGTAGAAGTGAGGGCGAGGAAAATTTCGGGGAGCCCGGTTACGGTTGGTGTTCGGGGCCGAGCGATGCAGTGTGGTTTGCGCGTTTCTCTCGTACGCGCGCATGTGTGCGAGGCGTTCGCTAACTGAACCCAAGCGAGGCGTTCGCTTACTGAACCCGAGCGATCGCACTAGCTACGTACTGAAGCCGATCAATCCCTTCGCTGCTAACTGAACCCGAGCGATTCCTTCGCTGCTAACTGAAGCCGGTCGAGCCCCCGTATGTGCCAGACGTAGCCGGTTGAGTTGCCTCTCGATGAACAGTGGCCGTTGCTGCCGTGCGCGTGATACGTAGAACGAGTCGAGACGCATCGATCGAGCCCCTTGCGCAAGACATGGTGAGTTGACCTAGCCGGTTGGTTGGCTGTGGATGAACAACTCCTATTGGTGCCGCCCGCTCGTACGACCCACCCCAGTCAGTGGGTTGGCTGTGGATGAATAGTACCCTAGCTGTGTGAAGGTGGTTGGCGCTGGATGAACAGGACCCCGAGGAGGCCGCCACACCCCAGCCGGTTGGGGGTGGATGAACAGGACCCCATGGAGGCTGGATGAACAGTAGCCGGTGGAGGCTGGAGGAAGTCGACGGTGGATGAACAGTAGCTGGTAGAGGCTGGAGGAGGTCGACCGTGGATGAACAGTAGTCCGTGGAGTCTCGTTTTGCGGTACGCCACACCCCTCTCGATGAACAGGACCCCCGTTTCGACCGTAGGCAGTTGGGGAGAAGTCCGTTTCATCCGTTTTGCGGTACGCCAGAGCCCTCCCAATCAACAGGACACCGTTTCGACCGTAGGCGCTCGAACAGAAGTCCGTTTCCTCCGTTTTGCGGTACACCAGAGCCCTCCCGATCAACAGGACCCCGTTTCGACCGTAGGCGCTCGAACAGAAGTCTGTTTCCTTCGGTTTGCGGTACGCCAGACCCCCAGCCGATGAACAGGACCCCGTTTCGACCGTGGTCGGTCGAACAGAAGGTCGTTTCCTTCGTTTTGCGGTACGGCAGACCCCGAGTCAATGAACAGGACCCCGTTTCGGCTGTTCCATCCAAGCCGGTTGGCTCCCGATGAACAGGACGCGTTCCGACCCAGTCACTTGGCTCCAGATGAACACGACGATGTTTCCTCTGTTCTGACCCAGCTGGTTGGCTGCCAATGAACACGACGCCGTTGTTGCCGTCCGTTGCCTCTCCATGTACACGAGCCCCGGCCGTACATATGCGCGAGTACGCGTTTGAGACCCCACCCGTATGTACGTATGTGGCCGTATTCTTTGCCGTGTGGCTGTATGTACGTGTACACGATTTAGACGGGACTGTCTGAACTGCCACGTCGGGGGCTCTACTACGACACGTGCCATTACTTACTCGGCCATGGTTCAATCTTGCAGAGAGACCGACGGACCAGTATGTACGTACATGTTCGCGACCAGACAGACAACGCTACGTACGCTTCGACCTGGTGGGTCCCTAGTTGTCAGTGGATAAGGAGGCACTTCCTTGCGTGCGAAGATAGAGCTGGTGGGTCCCAGCTGTAAGGGGGAGGATTCATTTTTTTGCACGCAATAAGGAGGCACTTCCTTCCGTGCGAAGATGTAGCTGGTGGGTCTAGGTGTCAGCCTCACCGTGCACAGTCCTCTTCCGATGGCTGTCGTTCATTGACCACGTTGACTACGCAGCACCGAGAGCACCAAGGCAGTGGACGACGGCGAGGCCTCGGAAGGGAACGGCGTGGAGCCGGGGAAGACGCGGCAGTGGATGCCCACACGGATGGGAGTATGAGGGTTGACTGGTTCGGCTGCGGTGTGAGGCTGCCATCGCCGGAGAATAACAGGGGATGTGAGTGAGTAGAGGGAAGGCCTGGCCAGTGGTGGGAGTAGGGTGGGGCGGTGAGGCCTGCGCGGCCACACAGCCGGCCACGGGAGGCAGGAGCAGGCGGTCCCGCCGGAGCTGGTTTGGGTGGCTGGAGCAAGAAGATCAGAGATTGAAGAAGCAGCATGGCCGTTGGATTAACATCCAACGGTCGCTGCTGCTAGAATCGTTTGTTGACTAAGTTGACAAAGCCCTGCGTACGCGTCAACTTAGTAGGCCCACAAGTCAGCCTCCAAATATGGTGGGTCCCAGTTGTCATGGGGAGGAATCATTTTTTTCGCGTAATAAGGAGGCACTTGCTTGCGTGCGGCCATGGACCATGTGGAGGCCTACTGTCAGCCTCTCCACGTACATCCCTCTTCCGATGGCTGTTGTATGTTAACCACGCTGACCACGCCGCGCTGAGAGCACCAACGCGGTGGACGATGGCGAGGCCCGGGAAGGGAACGACCCGGAGCCGGCGAAGCCACAGCAGTGTATGCCCATGCTGAGGGGGGTACGAGGGTTGACTAGTTCGGCTGCGGTGTGAGGCCCGTGTCGCCGGTGAATAACAGGAGGTGTGGGTGAGTAGAGGGATGGCCTAGCCAACGATGGGAGTAGGAGGGGGCGGTGAGGCCTGCGCGGCAGCACAACCGGCCACGAGAGGCGGGAGCAGGTGGTCCCGCTGGCGCTGGTTTGGGCGACTGGAGCAAGAAGATCAGAGATTTAAGAAGCAGCACGACCGTTGGATGTTATCCAACGGTCACTGCCGCTAGAATCGTTTGTTGACTAAGTTCACAAAGCCCTGCGTACGCGTCAACATAGTAGGCCCACAAGTCAGCCTCCAAATCTACGGCAAACAGCATACAGCCCATTTACCATTACTTTTAATAATTTACAGCCCATTTGCTAATTCTTATGGATTTTTTTTAAGCCCATATTCTTTTTGCTAGCATTACAGCCCATATTCCGGCCACGATTAAAAAATTCAATGAAATTTTGCATATTTCGGTGGGTTCCGAACTGTTTTTAATCCCAAAATTTCGAGTCAGATTCAAACTAATTTGAAAAATAAATATATATTAATTAAAAATCCAACGGAATTTTCCTGCAAAAAAATCAATGAAATTTAAAATCTGGAACTCATAAAAATCGTAATTTGAAACTAATTGCCGGTTTGATGTATTGTTTTTAAAATTTACAGCCCATTTTGGGCAAGCCCCGAATACATCCCTTCTCGTCTTGAAAGATTTGCAGCCCAGCAGCGGTGGTTTAAGCAAGTAGGCCTCGGTTGGGTATTCTGCAAAAAAATAGAAGTGCGCTAGCCATTTTCAGAAACAAAAAAAATAACTGGGCTGGTCATGTGGTAAACAGAAAATAAAAGCATGGGCTAGACGGGGTACAACCCCCGCATAGCCCAGTTGATACCCTGCAACGTCCGTCTCAAAAACAGAAAACAACTGGGCGAGCTGCTGGGTCCCTAGTGTCTGCCGGTCGTTGTGCAATTCTCTCGTTTATTGACTATATGTTGACAATGGGGTGGGACCCAGATGTTAGGAAACCATTAGGAGGAAGCATTTATTTTGGCTTGTAACAAGGAGGCACTTGCTTGCGTACTGCCATGACCCTGGTGGGTCCCTACTATCATCCTCTCCACGTACAATCATCTCCTGATTCCTCTCGGTTGTTGACCATGTTGACAATGCCAGAGGGCGGTGTCGCGGTGAGCGAACCAAGGCGGAGAACGACGGCGAGGCCTCGGACGGGAACGAACAGGAGCCGGGGAAGATGCGGCAGTGTAGTCGCAGGCGGAGGGGAGTATGAGGGTTGACTGGTTCGAGTGCGGGGTGGGGCTGACTTCGCCAGAGAATAACATGAGGTGTGTGGGGTAGAGGGATGGCCTGGCCAGAGTTTTAGGGTGCGATGGGGCGGCGATGCGTGCGCGGCAGTGCAACCAGCCGTGGGAGGTGGGAGCAGGCGGTCCCGCCGGCGCCGGTTTGGTTTTGGTGGCTGGAGGAAGAAGAGACTGACGAAACACGACAGACGTTGGATGTCAATCCAACGGTCAACGTTGACAGAATCGTTTGTTGACTAAGCCGACACCACGTTGCATACGTTTTTCACAAGAAAAGAAAAACTGGGCTTGTTCGCCAGATAACATTCTCGAAACTACCACCGTTTGATCTTGCGTCACAACTAAAACTGCCAGGAAAATGCGTTCGTTTGCCATCCTCCTCCCAGGGAACGTTCGCCAGATAACATTCCCAAAAATCAAAGACTTGAGAAGGCGTACAGGACAAGCTAGTCTGGCAGTAAAGAGACGTTCCCGACTGTTAGAAAAAAGAGAGACTTGCTGCTGTAACTGGTTCAAATCCAAACCTAGACTATATATAGTGTTATACTACTCTGCAAGTAATGAAACTGACATATCCATTGTTCGCTTCTCCTCTTCTCTAGTTACTCTGCCTAGCTTCAGAAGCTCCGGCCGCAACAACCATGTCCGCTGGCTCGTCCACCTACTCTTCAGCAGGGAATCGAGCCAACAACCAGATGTGCGCAAAGTCACTACCCGTACCACCGCCTGTGGGTCTCATCACACCCCTGCCGGCACACTCACCGCAGCCGGGTGCTCATCGCACCCCGCTGCCGTTGGTGTGGTGCCACTGCTGCAAATCATGCAGAGTCATCCATCGCGTCTCAACTACAACCCTCAACCCTGGCCGAGTCTTCTACAAATGCCCAAATCATGGGGTAATATGGTCAAGTTGTTCGCCTGCTTTCAGTTGCTGAATTTTATTTTTTAAGAGTTTGGTTGATGATCTTCGAATTTGATTCGTGCAGAAAAGGGAGGACTCTTGTGATTTGTATTTCTGGGAAGTTGCAGATGTGGGGGAATGGAACTACGCAGATTATTTGGTTAGCCGACGAATCCCAATACCAGCAGGCTAGGGTGTTGGACAAGTAACTGGAGGAACGGCAGAAGAGGAAGATGCAGAGCAGAAGGTTAAAGATGATGCAGTTCATCAGATCATGGCCAAGCAACAGCTGGTGAACAGCTTTGGCAGCAATGAGGAGATGAAAGAGCTTGTGAAGATAATGGGCAAGATCGTTGTGCTCTGTAGGATGATTGTCTCTTTATTTGCAGTGTATGTAGCACTCGTGATGTATTCAGTGGCTCTGACATGAGCACTTTGCTGAAACTAGTAATGAATGAAACCTATTTAGCAGGCTAGGCGTCTAGTGTTGTGAACATCTAATGATTTCTATATTAACGGGAATCGGGGGGCATCCCCTTTGGCTAATAAATAAATAAATAAATAAGCAGAGGACCTGTCGGGTCAACTTTGTTCCCATTGCAAGACGTTCAGCAAAATGCAGTACAACAGTAAACTGCCGTCAGCTACATTTGCGGTTGTACAATCATCAAATACAAGTTTCACATCAAAATATGAGTACTACTAAACAACAATGTCATCATGTTTCTGTCGTCATACAATCACCAAACACAAATCAACATACATAATAAGTGATGTTCTCACTGAACAACTACTTCATTAGGTTTCAGTTGTCATAGCAAACACAATTTAACATAGTAGATAATAAGTCGTCTTCTCACAGGCAAATACGACAAAAGCAATCTAATCATCATCCGCAGCAGCAGCGTCAACATATTCACCATGTGTGTCAGTCTGAATCGTAATTCCCCCCAGTGTCATCTTCTTCTTCAGCATCAATGTCCTCAAATGTTGGCTTCTTATTGATCAACTCATCTACTTCCACAGCCTGACAGGCAATCTTTTCTCCAGCCTTATTGATGTGTGCTACTTGTAGACTGCGTTGGTCTTTCCCCGAAGAGGAGAGGATGATGTAGTATAGTAGAGATAAGTATTTCCCTTAGTTAAAAACCAAGGTTATCAATCCAGTAGGAGAACCACACAAAATCCCTTTAGCAGCACCTACACACACAAAAACAAACACTTGCACCCAACGCAAATAAGAGGGTTGTCAATCCTCTTAGCAGTTATTTGCAAGGATTAATTCTGATAGTGATAGATAGAAATATAAATTGCAAAATAAAATAAAAGTAAATAAATTGCAACAAGGTATTTTTGGATTTTAATATATGATAAAGATAGACCCGGGGGCCATAGTTTTCACTAGAGGCTTCTCTCTCGAACACATAGCATACGGTGGGTAAACAATTTACTGTTGGGCAATTGATAGAAAAGCAAAAAATTATGACAGATTCATGGCAATGATCATGTATATAGGCATCATGTCTGAGACAAGTAGACTGACTCCTGCCTGCATCTACTACTATTACTCCACCCATCGACCGCTATCCAACATGCATCTAGGGTATTAAGTATGAAACAGAGTAACGCTTTAAGCAAGATGACATGATGTAGACAAAGTAAACTCAAGCAATATGATTAAACCCCATCTTTTTATCCTTAATGGCAACAATACAAATACGTGTCATGTCCCTTTCTGTCACTGGGATAGAGCACCGCAAGATTGAACCCATCACAAAGCACGTCTCACATTGCAAGATAAACCAATCTAGTTGGCCAAACCAAATCGATAGATCAGAGAGAAATACAAAGCTATAAAAATCATGCATTAAAGAGTTCAGAGAAGACTCAAATATTTCTCATGAATAATCTGATCATAAACTCACAATTCATCGGATCCCAACAAACACACCGCAAAAGAAGATTACATCGGATAGAACTCCAAGAACATCGAGGAGAACATGGTATTGAAGATCAAAGAGAGGGAAGAAGCCATCTAGCTACTAGCTATGGTCTGTGGTAAACTACTCACACATCATCGGAAGGGCAGCAAGGTTGATGTAGAAGCCCTCCGTGATCGATTTCCCCTCCGGCAGAGTACCGGAAAAGGCCTCCAGATGGGATCGCGGAAGAACAGAGGCTTGCGGCGGCGTAAAAGTTATTCGGGGTGGCTCTCTGTTCGTTTCCGAATATTTGAGAATTTATAGAAGTGGAATTTGGTCAAAAGGAGCCACGAGGGGCCCACAAGGCATCAGAGCATTGTGGCCTCCTCGTGAGGCTTATGGCTTCCTCCCAAAGCTTCCATGGTCTCTTTTGTCCAGAAAAAAATCGTCAAAAATTTTCGTGGCATTTGGACTTCGTTTCGTACTGATTTCCTGAAAAACCAAAAACAAGCAGAAAACAGCAACTGGCACTGGGCACTAGGTTAATAGGTTAGTCCCAAAAAATGATATATAATTTCATATAATTGCATAAAAACATCCAAGATTGATACTATAATAGCATGGAACAATAAAAAATTATGGATACGCTGGAGACATATCAAGCATCCCCAAGCTTAATTCCTGCGCGTCCTCGAGTAGGTAAATGATAAAAACAGAATTTTTGATGTGGAATGCTACCTAACATGTTTCATCATGTAATCTTTCTTACGGTATGAATAATAAGATCCGAATGATTCAGAGCAATAGTCTATAATTTGATATAAAGACATCAATACTCAGGCGTACTAACAAACAATCATGCCTTTCAAAATAAAAATGCTAAAGAAAGTTATCCCTACAAAATCATATAATCCTGTCATGCTCCATCTTCTTAACACAAAATATTTATCATGCACTACTCCGATGACAAGTCAAGCAATTGGTTCATACTTTTTAACGCGCTTCAGCTTTTTCAACCCCCACGCAATACATGAGTGCAAGCCATGGATATAGCACTATGGGTGGAATAGAGTGTGGTGGTAGAGATTAATAAGGGGAAGTAAAAAATAAGAAGATAGTCTCACATCGACACGGCTAATCAACGGGCTATGGAGATGCCCATCAATTGATGTCAATGCGAGGAGTAGGGATTGCCATGCAACGGATGCACTAAGAGCTATAAGTGTATGAAAGCTCAACATGAAAACTCAGTGGGTGTGCATCAAACTTGCTTGCTCATGAAGACCTCGGGCATTTGAGGAAGCCCATCATCGGAATATACAAGCCAAGTTCTATAATGAAAAATTCCCACTAGTATATGAAAGTGAAAAAATAGGAGACTCTCTATATGAAAAACATGGTGCTACTTTGAAGCACAAGTATTGAAAAGGATAGTAACACTGCCCCTTCTCTCTTTTTCTCTCATTTTTTTTCTTTTCCTTTTTTTCGTGGGCTTATTTTGGCCTCCTTTTTTTTCTTTTCTTTTTATTTCCTCACTGGGACAATGCCCTAATAATGATGATCATCATACTTCTATTTACTTACAACTCAAAAGAAAATTACAACTCGAAACTAGAACAAAAATATGACTCTATATGAATGCCTGTGGCGGTGTACCAGGATGTGCAATGATACTAGCGTAACATGTATAAAAATGATGAATGGTGGCTGAGCCACAAATACTATGTCAGCAATATGATCATGCAAAGCAATATTATAATGACGATGTGTGTCATAAAAATGGAATGGTATAAGTTGCATGGTAATATATCTCGGAATGGCTATGGAAATGCCATGATAGGTAGGTATGGTGGCTGTTTTGAGGAAGATATAAGGAGGCTTATGTGTGATAGAGCGTATCATATCATGGGGTTTGTATGTACCGGCGAAGGTTGCCCCAACTCTCGATGTGAGAAAGGGCAATGCACGATACCGAAGAGGCTAGCAAATTGCGGAAAGGTGAGAGTGCGTATAATCCATGGACTCACATTAGTCATAAGGAACTCACATACTTATTGTGAAAGTTTATTAGCCCTCGAAGAAAAATACTACTACGCATGCCCCTAGGGGGATAGATTGGTAGGAAGAGACCATCGCTCGTCCCCGACCGCCACTCATAACATAGACAATCAAGAATAAATCATGCTCCAACTTCTTAGCATAACGACAGATCATACGTGCATGCTTCGGGAATCACGAACCTTAACGCCAATATTCTTACTAAACCACAATTATCTACTTGCACCTCCCACATACTACCATCTAAATATCGCAAAACTATTGCAAGGAATCAAACTTATCATATTCAGTGATCTACAAGAAAGTTTTTATTATATCCCTCATATTTGGACCAAATTCATAACCCATGCATATTACCATTGCTATTCATTAGACTCTCAAAAAGATATAAGTGAAGCATGAGAGTGCAACTATTTCTTTAAAATATAACCACCGCCGTGCTCTAAAAGATATAAGTGAAGCAGTAGAGCAACTGCCTAGCTCAAAAGATATAAGTGAAGCACATAGAGTATTCTAACAAATCACGAATAATGTGTGTCCCTCTCAGAAAGGTGTGTTCACCAAGGTTCATTGTGACAAACTAAAAAGCAAACAAAAGCAAACAAACTATAGCACAAGATGCTCCAAGTAAAACACATATCATGTGATGAATAAAAATATAGCTCCAAGTGAGTTACCGATAGATTGTAGACGAAAGAGGGGATGCCTTCCGGGGCATCCCCAAGCTTAGACGCTTGAGTCTTCCTTGAATATTACCTTAGGGTGCCTTGGGCATCCCCAAGCTTAGGCTCTTGCCGCTCCTTATTCCTTTATCCATCGTAGTCTCACCCAAAACTTGAAAATTTCAGCACACAAAATTCAACAGAAACCATCCCCTCTTTCGTCTTCAACATTATCGATAACCTCACTTGGAGCTATATTTTTATTCGTCACATAATATGAGTTTTGCTTGGAGCGTCATTTTCATTAGTTTTCTTTGCTTGCTTTTATCAATAATCATGTTTTGTATCTTTTAGTTCAATAAAATGTCAATTATAGCCTTTACCATGCTCAGTTTGCAAGTTCATGTGTTGCTGTTTGAAAACCGAAAGTTTTCTGTTATGTCCAGAATATTCCTGAATAGTCAGAACATGATAAAAATCTAAAAAATTTACACAGTAAGAATGCATGAGTTCTCTGTCACGTGGTAATTTTTCAGAATTTTTGGAGTTAGGGAAGTATGAATTCTTATTCACCCTTTACAGACTATTCTGTTTAGACATATTTCGGTTATAGTTGCATTGTTTGCATATGTTGCTTGTTTAATGTTTCTATTTGAGGATAGGAGTATTAAATATGCAGAGGCATTTAGTATGCAATGTTTAATTATAATTTTAGTGATTTGTTACAGTAGAGAATGTTAAGGTTTTGAGTTGATTTATACTAACTTATCTCATGAGTTCTCGTCAAGTTTTGTGTGGGTGAAGTTTTTAAGACTTGGGAGAAGCCATGATATGAGAGGAATTAAGGAGAGACAAGAGCTCAAGCTTGGGTATGCCCAAGCCTCCCCTAGATAACATTCCAAGAAGTCTCAAGCAACTAAGCTTGGGGATGCCCCGGTGGGCATCCCACCTTTCTTCGTCAACACCTATCGGTTAGCCTAAGTTTTTACTTGTTCACATGATATGTGCTATTATTGGAGTGTACTTTTATTTTCATTTTGTTTGCTATTTGAATAAAACACTTAGATCTGAAAGCTTAAATGGGAGAGAGTATTCACATAGCTACTTAATTGTTTGACTACTCATTGATTGTCACTTATATCTTTTGGAGTAGTTTGTCATTCACTCTTGTGCTTCACTTATATCCTAAGAGTGAATTGTTGAATGAATTGAATATCATAAATCTGAAATTATATATGTTCCATATGCTTAGTAATATTTCACGTTGGGTTTAGAAAGTAAAATCTATTGAAATTTGACAATCATAATATTGGTCATACAAGTAATTCATGATTGATTAGTATATGGAAGAGAACTTTCACATACAAATATATTATCTTGGACATCTTTTATGATTGTGAATACCCATTAATTATTTTCAAACTTGAGCAAATTAGTTGAAGTTGGACAAGGAAGACAACGTAATGAGTTATGTTTGGGTATATTTGCATAGAAGTTATATTGTTATGGATCCTCCAACATGTGGTGCTTGTTTAGAATCTTTTGCTAGCCAAAATTTCTGTACTAAGCGGGAATACTGCTTGTGCATCCAAAACCCTTGAGCCAAATTTCTTCCATGAGTGTCCACCATACCTACCTATATACGGTATTACTCTGCCATTCCAAGTAAATTTGCTTGTGCCACCTCTAATCATTCAAATAAGCATCTGTTTTATGTGCCCGTACCGCTCATGAAGCGGCAGGGGGTGGTCAGTATCTTCCATTTTAAGCGGATTATTCTCATGATGGGTGTTTATTCACTTGTCATTGCACAAGAGATGGCGGTAATTGGAATGCCCAGTCTCGCAAAACAAAAATATATAATTAAACAAACTCCCTCGGAAAGTTGATTGTATGGAGGGCACCCGAGGATTCGGCTAGCCATGGCTTGTGTTTGAATGGTTGAGGGGGAGTAAACTTTACCTTTCCGATTGGGAACCGCCTATAATGTGTTTAGCATGCAAGATATTGAGAATCCTCGGTCGTGACGTTGACAGGAAAAGTACACCTCTCAAAATGTATTCATCCCTGATTTAAGCTTTGAGCTCTGGCACCTCTGCAAATCCGTGCTTCCCTCTGCGAAGGGGCATTCTATTTACTTTTATGCTATTTACTTTCATGTTATTTATTTTTGTTGAGTCAACTTCTTATTCCAACCTATTCTCAAGTTGGCAAGCATCATGTGGTGGGGATAGATCCAGGCACATATATCCATTCAAATATATTTGATCATGATTTATTATTGTTGACAATTATCTCTATGATAAATGAGTTGGGAGGCAAAACATCAAGCCCCTATCTTTCTCTGTGTTCGATGGATGCTATTTGTTCTAAAAATATGCTTTGAGTATTAGCAATCATAGAAGAGTATATGATAATTGAGTATGTGGAGCTCTTACTTAGACTTTGTTGAAAATGAGATGCATTGAAATTGTTTGGTGACTAAGAACATAGCTTGTTAAGTTTCAAGAGAATGTATTGTTTAAACCCTAACATGTGAATTGATTGCTACTTTATCATGATGAGTTTTATGAGAAAGAGTTGCTGTTATGATGCTAGAAAAAGTGATTGAAATTATCATTGATCAAACTTATGCACTATGCTAGCATTCACACTTCATAAATTATTTCTTTTATCATTTACTTACTCGAGGACGAGCAGGAATTAAGTTTGGGGATGCTGATACGTTTGCAATGTATCTATAATTTATGAAGTATTCATGCCATGTTTATAACAATTTTATATGGTTTTGGTATGATTTGATTAGAACTAACCCGGACTGACGCTGTTTTCAGCAGAACTACCGTGGTGTTGTTTTTTGTGCAGAAATAAAAGTTCTCGGAATTGGACGAAACTTTTTGATGATTTTTTTTGGACCAAAAGAGACCCCCGAAGCTTCGTGGAAGGACCAGAAGCCTCATGAGGAGCTCACAAGGCAACACGGCGCGCCCTGGGGGGGTCGTGTGTTGTTGCCTTGTGGGGCCCTCGCAGCTCCTTTTCGCGTGATTCCAACGCTGAAAAATCCTATAAATAGAGAAACCCCCAGAAATAAACCTAGAACTTCGCCGCCGCCGCTGCAAGCCTCTGTAACGAAGAAATACCATCTGGAGCCCTGTTCCGGCACCCTGTCAAAGGGGGAAATCATCACCGGAGGCCATCTTCATCATCCCGGCGGTCTCCATGACGAGGAGGGAGTAGTTCACCCTCGAGGGTGAGGGTATGTACCAGTAGCTATGTGTTTGATCTCTCTCTCTCTCTCTCTTGTGTTCTTGATTTGGCACGATCTTGATGTACCGCGAGCTTTGTTAATATAGTTGGATCATATGGTGTTTCTTCCCACTCTATCTTCTTGTGATGAATTGAGTCTTTGCCTTTGAGGTTTCGTCATTGTCGGATTGAATACTTTGGATTTGAGAACACTTGATGTATGCCTTGCATGTGGATGCTCGTGGTGACAATGGGGTATTCTATTGAGTCACTTGATGTATGTTTTGGTGATCAACTCTCTCTCTCTCTCGTGTTCTTGATTTGGCACGATCTTGATGTATCGCGAGCTTTGTTAATATAGTTGGATCATATGGTGTTTCTTCCCTCTCTATCTTCTTGTGATGAATTGAGTCTTTCCCTTTGAGGTTTCGTTATTGTCGGATTGAATATTTCAGATTTATGAACACTTATGTACGTCTTGCATGTGGATACCCGTGGTGACAATGGGGTATTCTATTGGTTCACTTGATGTATGTTTTGGTGATCAACTCGCGGATTCCCGTGACCTTGGGGTGATCTAGGCATAGGGGTTGGTTGCACGTTTTCATCTTCTTTTCTCCGATAAGAAACTTTGGGGGTACTCTTTGAAGTTCTTTGTGTGGATTGAATATTATGAATCTGAAGTTGTTTGATGCATATCGAATAATCAACTCACAGATACTTGTGGTGACATTGGAGTATCTAGGTGACATTAGAGTTGGTTGATGCGTATCATATGGTGTTATTTTAGTACGAACTCTAGGGCTGTTTGTGACACTTATAGGGATGGCTCAATAGATTGATCGGAAAGGATAACTTTGAGGTGGTTTCGTACCCTACAACAATTTCTTCTTATGTTCTCCGCTAATAGGAATTTTGGGAGTGATTCTTTATCGCACGTTGAGGGATTGTTATATGATCCAATTATGTTAGCATTGTTGAGAGATTGCACTAGTGATTGTATGTACCCTAGGCCTTGTTTTCAAGCATTGCAATACCGTTTGTGCTCCGTTTTATCCCTTGCTACCTTGCTGTTTTTTTATTTTCAGATTACAAAAACCTATATCTACTATCCATACTACACTTGTATCACCATCTCTTCACCGAACTAGTGCACCTATACAATTTACCATTGTATTGGGTGTGTTGGGGACACAAGAGATTTCTTGGATTTGATTGCAGGGTTGTTTGAGAGAGACCATCTTCATCCTACGCCTCCCACGGATTGATAAACCTTAGGTCATCCACTTGAGGGAAATTTGCTACTATCCTACAAAACTCTGCACTTGGAGGCCCAACAACGTCTACAAGAATAAAAGTTGTGTACTAGACATCACTACACGGGCTGCGCACATATGCTTTCGGACCACCGAACTCAACTCTGATAAAGTTAATGAAGTTTTGAACCCCCTCGACATATGCAGGGGAGAATCGTCGAGCAGAAGTTATCCAAGTCCTGTCCATCTGTCAGACATACAAATTAGTTCTTCTACTAGATATTACAAGAAAAACATATATGTTTCATTATAAAGTCCAGAAAAAATACCTAGGTCGATGTCTAAAGCTATGCAAGATATTTGGACAAGCTGATCTAAGTAACGAAATATATATAAAGCTAATTCAGCAAACAGATTGAGTGCTAAATTATGGCAGGCTATTTCAGCAATCAATGAGGCCAAACACACAGCCATCGAAGGCCATCTCAGCAACAAAGATTGAGTGTAAAACGGTGTCGAGCTATTTCACCTAACAGATTGGCTACTAGACCATGGCAATCTACTTCACAATACATACATGGTCCTAAAATATGGCAGGATATTTTAGCAACTAATCAGGCATGCCATGCCATCTCAGCAAAGCAGATTGAGTGCAGAACAGGGCGAGGTAGCTTTTTAAGCAGAGCATATTGAGTGTAAACTATTTCGGCAAGCAGTGAGATTAACAGCGTCTATCAGCTAACATCCAACGCTACTCCGACATGCACGGGGTCTCAGTCTAGAATGCGCGTACTGTTGGAGAAGCTAACCGCCGTGCGTCTCCACAAGAATGTCACCAGTGGTGGCGGCGCGGCTGGTGGACGGCAGTTTACGAGAGCGTACAATGGGATCGAGAGGATCGCCATGCGTCCCCTCAAAGAACCGCGCCACCGACGTATCGGCGCGGCGAGGAGGGCTAGTTTGGCGGAGCGAATGGAGTGGAGGCGGCGGGGGGAGGGGGGTTTGGGGAATATATTATTGGCTAGTTGGCCGAAGGGGAGTTGAATTTGGGATTTGGTGGGAATTTTTGTGCGGTGGGCAGGGGAGTTTGGCGAATGGTCGGTTTCTCCAATTGCGGTCCCACGTGTTAGTGAAGAGGCAAGCCGAAGCGCGTTCCCTTTGGGTGAGCGGTGTGCAGGACCGACCGTGTGAGGTGTGCAATGCGACCGCGACAGGCGTGCTGTAAGTGTACCGCCTTTTCCTTTTGAACTTGTATTGCGTAACACTTGGTTTTGGTGCTTCGCGCGATCCATCAATACAAATCCCGACTAAAACGGCACGGGCGGGTCTTTTCCCGCGCAATATGCTGGGAGTTTGGCTTAATTGGTTTGACAGACAGAGCGAGGGAAAGACGTGAAATGCGTGAATGTGTAGTGGACGTACTTTTGGAGGGCCTAAGAGAAATTGTGTATGTAAACCCTCTATATTTATTGACTTCGCATATTAGCTTTGTTTCGGGTCAAACTTTCTAAACTTTGACCAAGCTTATACATACAAAAACAATGACGACCACAATACCAAGTTAATACAATTAGAATCATCATTCAATATATTTTCATACAACATATCTTTTTATTGTGAAAGTTCATATAACTGGATGAGATTCATGCAAACACGACAGATTTTCATTACATTTTGAACTTTTAGGACCAAAAAATAAAAGAAACCCAACCCTAAACCTATCCTACGGCGACGGCGTACATCCACTTTCCTTTGTATTCTGCATCGGCGACCACGTCCTCCATCTGCCGTCTCCATGAACAGCGGCGGGGTTCATGACCCGTGAAGTGAAGGTGTGGTCTCCGGCGAGAAAGAGTAGAACACGGGAGACGGACCGGCCCACTTGGGACACGATGCCCTGCCGCCTCCCATGCCCTATTCATCCTCGGAGGAGTCTGCGACCTCAGCGGTGCCGGTGGACGTGAGGTCGATGATGGACGTGGACGGTCCGTCGCTGTTCACGTGCCATATGCACCCTCGAACGTTGGACGGCGGTGCGTAGAACACGCGGCTGGTGATGCTCTTGTCCTCGGCCGCCGGCGTGGCCGGTGCTTGTGCGGCCGCATCCGCGTCCGGCTACGCCGGCATTGCGTTGAGAGCAGCGGGTTGAGCAAGGGCGGCGACCTCGAGCTTCATCTCCGAAGACAAGCTCTCCCGCAGATCGTTCCTGCCCGCGGTCATGGTGGATGTGGTGCCAGGGAGGAGGATGTGCTCTGGTGTGGAGTTTAGCTGGGTGTTACCGCCTTTAAGTAGCGCATACCGGTGAGGCCAAGCGTCCAGGTGCGTCAATGAGTCACCGGAGTCCGTACCTCAGGCGGCGAGCCTGCTTAATGGTGGCATGCGGACGGGCGGCATGAACGCGGGCAGCTAGCACCAGGGGGGAACGCACGCGGGCGAGGCACGAGGGTTTTCTGTGGGCCAGGGTAGTCAGCTGCGGGCGTGGCAACGTGGCAGATGCTCTTTGCACACATGCGATGCCACATGTCAGTGACAAAGCAAGACGACCCGCGTTCCCTTGGGTCAGAAGCATGCCAGACCGACCGTCTACGGGTGCGACATGAACGCGATAGGGGTGGTGTCAGTGCACCCCTTTTCATTTCGAACTTGTAAACCGTAACACTTGTAGAGCGTAAGACCGAAAGCATATATGAAGATGGCACCTCACCTATATCCAGCCTAGTAGCCCACATGTACAATAGTTATTCATACTAGCATATGTACCAGTATAATTAGTGTACCGCCCTTTCCTTTTCAACTCGTGAAGCGTAACGCTTGATTAAGTAGCCGGACAATGTGTGTTGCCTATCTTTATATGTATTTGAGGTGTGCTGATTGAGGTGTCTGGCTGTTTGAAGGAATAATTGAGGTGTGCCCGGTCCGTGCCCGCATTTAGGTGTCCAACTTACCATGTTCTAGCTGTAGTAACTATACTATGTAAGTTGCTTGGAAAAATAGTTACCTAGGACAGTTTTGTGAGCCGTCCACTACTTGTCGCTCCCCATCTTAGTAGTGACAAACCCCTTCGGTTCATGACCCGACACATCTTGACGAGATCGATAGATGTGGAGAGATCGAGTGTGTGTCGTGCAAATCAAGGTTTTGGTGTGTGTCTATGATAGAAATGATCGTGTGAGGTGGAGAGAGGGGGGGCGTGTTTGTGTGTACGCTAGTCGGTCATGTACCAACTAGCTGTAGATCGATTGAAAGAGGACTAGGGTGGGTCCGGAGATCGATCGATCGACCAATGTACATAGGGGTGTAGAGAAAGATGAATGTATGCTTAAAAAAAGATAGATGAAAGGATTGGTTACAATTAATGCATGGTAGAGTGACCTAGGCGTGTGTCAAAGAGCGACCTGATGAGCGAGATACAATCCCGATACCTCAAGAGGTTGATCATGTGTGACATGCACAAAGAGGAAGAGAGGTGCTATGCGTGTGTGTGCGAGAGAGAGAGAGACCCTGAGATGAAACCGAGAGAGATCGAGTGGGTGTGCAATACAGAGAGAGCGTGCGTCAAAGAAAAAAAATGTGAAAACACTCTATGTTGGGTGTGTGAGACACATTATGTATAAGAAGACACTTGGTACTTGAATCAAACCTAAAAAAAGTTTCAAATATTAGAATTCAACCTAAAGCGGATCCAAATATTTGAACCGGTGATCATAGCATTTGCAAATCATATGTAAAGGGCATTCAATCTTCGTTTCGCTTTTCAACTTACAATATACCATGTACAAGCACGTACATAAATTTGTATTCAAACAGAAAATGGTTTCCAATTTGTATTCAAACACGTGAATAATTGTTCTCACGCATGCACTTGCCACGAGCAAGATTAATAGAAGAGCCAGCTACTGGCTATATACTAGTGCCACATCATCTTATATTCTTCCTAAAAACATACTCATACAATAGGCTGGCTGTAGCTAATTACTAGGCTGGCTATAGGATTCAATGCTTGCATGTGGACATGATTCGTGGGTGCGAAGAAACGCTTGCTTTTAGCCTTCACACAAGCTGCATGCTGTCTATATGTGCTCGTACATTGTGCTGCAGCCGGGCGCTAGATGGAGCACCGGCACCCGTCTCTCTCCTACCTCCTCTCTCCTCCAGATGTGATTTTGCTGATGTGGAGCAGCTTATAGCCTGCTGGGATCTACTACCTCCATCCTGGTTTATTGGTCCCCATAGTATTTTGTGCCAAATTAGGATCATGAATTTAATTAACAAAATGTTAATGCATGTCACAAAAAATAGTATTATTGGAAACTATGTTCAAATACGAATCCAACAGTATATTTTTTTATGACATGCATTAACATTTTGTCTGTTAAATTTATGGTCGAATTTAGGCACAAAATACGAAGAGGACCAACAAATCAGGACGAAGGTAGTATTATACTTGCTCTACTAGGATTTTGCCACGTCTAGCCAGTCCAATAGCAGTAGGAGTACTAGTAGTACTAGTACTACCTTTGTTTTGTGTGCCAAATTTTGACCATAATTTCAACTAAAAAAATATTAATGCATGTCATAAAAAAATATATCGTTCGATTTGTATTTGAACATAGTTTCCAATGATATTATTTTTGGTGACATGCATTAATATTATTTTAGTTAAATCTAAGGTCAAAATTTGACACAAAATACGAAGGGGACCAATAAACCAGGACGGAGGCATCTGCACTAGAGTATGGAGTGCTTCAACAAATTTCTTGGAATCCATGCTACAATCTCTCTCTCATCGTCTCTCTCTTCTAGTGTGTTTTTTACATCAGTCATCTCTCTCTTCTAAATTCAGCCGACGCGGGCAGGGGAGGGGGAGATGGAGGGGGAAAGTTTGCCTACCGTCGGTTTGCTCTCAACTTCGGTCCCACAAACGAGCGAAAACGCAAGACGAAGCACGTTCTATTCGGTGAGCGATGTGCCGGACCGACCGTGTCGGGGTGCAACGCGAACGCGACAAGTGTGATGTACACCGTCAGTTCCTTTTGAACTTCCATACTTCTTTTTTTTTGGAGGGAATGAACTTCTATACTTCAAGTACTCCTATTGCGTACGTAACACTTGGTTTTGCTGCTTCGAGCAATCCATTGATACAAATCCCACCTACAGCATCTCAAAAACACAAATCCCACAGACAGACCGGTGGGGAGGTCTGGACGTCTGCGATGTCAAACTCCAAAACTTTGGTCCCATCCCACCCCACAACTCTCCAGGCTCCAGCCGTCCGGCTTTGCAAACTCCGCACAGTCAATACCCATTGACCGGTCGTCACCGGTACCACTATTCACACCGGAACCTTCGCTGCTCGGCCTACGCCATCTACTTGCCGGCCGGTCACCACTGCCCCAAAACCACACCTCCCAGCCCATTCTCCCACCTTTTGATCCCCTAGCCCACATCAGCCGTCCCCTAGTTCGCCGGATAGCCATGGTGCGCAGCAAGATCACTTACTACAAGATTTTGATGCCGGAGAGCCGCACAGAAATTGTGGCGGCTGTAGGCGCCGCAGACCTTTGTTCCCAAGCTCGCTTTGCGGCGGGTCAATCCCCGAGTCCTCTGGAGCCGAACTCCGAGGAGGAAGGTGATCCAATGTTCATGGCGGAGGTCGCGGCGCAGAAGGCCCCCACGGCGAAGGAGACGATGGACGTCGACTTCGTGCTGGCGTTCGGGTCCCCCATGGTGCAGGCGGACCAGCGGTTCAACCTGGCGATCCTTAAGAAGCGCCGGGCGGCGGAGGCTCAACTCGACAGGGAGCACGCGGATGACGCTGCCATCGAGGCCCTCCTACAGGCGGAACCGGATGTCGTGGTCGTGAACCGGACGGCGGAGGCTCAACTCGACGTGGAGCGCGCGGATGCCACTGCCATCGAAGCCCTCCTGCAGGCGGAACCGGATGTTGTGGCCATGAACCGGGCGGCGGAGGCTCAACTCGACGCGGAGCGCGCGGATGCCGCTGCCATCGAGGCGCTCCTGCAGGTGGAACCGGATGTCGTGGTCATGAACCGGGCGGCGGAGGCAAAACTCGACGCAGAGCGCGTGGATGCCGCTGCCATTGAGGCCCTCCTGCAGGCAGAACCGGATGTCGTGGTCGTGAACCAGGCGACGGAGGCTCAACTCGATGCAGAGCGCGCGGATGCTGCTGCCATCGAGTCCCTCCTGCAGGCGGAACCGGACGTCGTGGACTTGAACCGGGCGGCGGAGTCTCAACTCGACGCGGAGCGCGCGGATACCGCTGCCATTGAGGCCCTCCCGCAGGCGGAACCGAACGTCGTGGATGTGAACCGGGCGGTGCTCGCGTTCGTGCAGAGCGCCATCACACGTCGGCAGCTCCGGCTGGTTCGTTCGGAGACACACGTCGGCAGCTCCGGCTGGTTCGCGCCGGCAGCCAAAGACGACGACGCCGGCTCGTTCCATGAGCAGTGATAGTTTTTCTTTATGTTGTTGTTTTTAGGGATCATTTGTTGTGTCAAAACATATTTATATTTAATAGATCGGCCTTATAAACATACTATATCGATGAAAATTAGGTGTCAGCGGTTGGATGGCTGAGTTTTGTTTGATCACATGTGGTTTCTCCCTCCGTCCAGGTGTATAAGTCACCTTACGAAAATCAGATATTCCCAAAACGCTTAGGCGCAATGCATTAAATTCCGTCCTCGTTCCCCTCACTACCTCGTTCATCAACGAGCGAAAATTTTGGTCGAACCATGCGCGTGGAGGAAATGGCGACCTATGCATGCAGAGAAGGAACACGTTGATTAGGGGAGGGATTGACCCCAGTTTGCATGCACGGGTTGGCTGAAACGGCAGCCCTATTAATTAGGGATTCTTTGCTAATTTTCGTTTGGTTTATGAGGAAAAAACTGCCGCGGTGATTGGAAGAATTCCCGGTCCGACTCTTTCACCTCCTCCAATCCGCAGCCACAGGGTCACGCTGCTCCACCTTAGGTGACTTAAATACACCTGGACGGAGGGAGTACCACATGTCAATGATAAAGGCAAGCCGAGGCGCGTTCCCTTGGGTTTGCGGCGTGCTGGACCGACTGTGTGTGGGTGCGGTGCGACCACGACAGGCGTGCGTAAGTGTACCACCTTTTCATTTTGAACTTGTAAATCGTAACATTTGGTTTGTGAGTGAGCGACTTTGATTTTAGTACTGTGTCAGCGTGACTGTTGGATGCGACGTGACCGTGTACCCTTACACGGGCACCAGTTTACTGTCGGAAGGCTCTTTCGCGTCGGGGACCCGTCCAACCTGTGCAACCAACGGAAATGCCGGCGTGCAGTTCGGGGCTGGCTCCGCTCATCGATCTACGTCCCAACGAAACAGAGTGGGAGACGGTCGTCCCCGACGGTGTTGTGAGGAAGATAGTCCAGGAGGCGAATCGTGGGCGGGTGCATCAATGAGGAGGGTGTGACTTCAGCTTCGACATGAGTGTGGAGCGGCGTCATGTCGTTACCCTGCAGGCGCTACGTTCGTGGAGAAGTTTCTTGGCGAGGAAGGTGCTGGGACGTGCCCGGCATGTCTCGCACACACCATCAAACAAGTAGTACAGTAGTACCAGTTATCTAGGATTTCGCCGGCCTATTGATGCACATACGAGAATTTTTAAATCATATAATGCTCTATGTACATTTGGTCTCGTCACTAATAACTACTAGTACTATATTTGTACCCATTGAGTAACTGGTACTACTTGGTGAATGTTGCGTAGCCGTGGATGTCCGAGCTAAATTTGAAACACAGTCACGATCAAACGAGATGTTACTATTGGGCTCCACCACTCCATGATACGTCTCCAACGTATCTATAATTTTTGATTGATCCATGCTATTATAGTATCAATCTTGGATGTTTTATATGCAATTATATGCCATTATATATCATTTTTTGGACTAACCTATTAACCCAGTGCGCAGTGCCAGTTGCTATTTTCTGCTTGTTTTTGCCTTTTCAGAAAATCATTATTAAAAAAGTGTCCAAACGAGAAAAAAACTTTGGATTAATTTTTTCTGGACCAGAAGAGACCCAGGAAGCTTTGGGAGAAAACCAGAAGAGCCACGAGGAGGCGGCAAGCCTGGAGGGCGCGCCCCCAGGCTTGTGGGCCCCTCGTGGCACCTCTTGACCTAAATCCAACGTTATAAATTCCCAAATATTCCAAAACCAACAGAGAGCCAGAAGAGAAAACCTTTCCACCGCCGCAAGCCTCTGTTCTTCCGCGATCCCATCTGGAGGCCTTTTCCGGTACTCTGCCGGAGGGGGAATCGATCACAGAGTGCTTCTTCATCAACCTTGCTGCCCTTCCGATGATGTGTGAGTAGTTTACCACAGTCCTACGGGTCCATAGCTAGTAGCTAAATGCCTTCTTCTCTCTCTTTGATCTTCAATACCATGTTCTCCTCGATGTTCTTGGAGTTCTATCCGATGTAATCTTCTTTTCCGGTGTGTTTGTTGGGATCCGATGAATTGTGAGTTTATGATCAGATTATTCATGAGAAATATTTGAGTCTTCTCTGAACTCTTTTATGCATGATTATTATAGCTTTGTATTTCTCTCTGATCTATCAATTTGGTTTGGCCTACTAGATTGATTTATCTTGCAATGGGAGGTGCTTTGTGATGGGTTCAATCTTGCGGTGCTCAATCCCAGTGATAGTAGGGGACATGACACGTATTTGTATTGTTTCCATTAAGGATTAAAAGATGGGGTTTAATCATATTTCTTGAGTTTACTTTGTCTACATCATGTCATCTTGCTTAAGGCGTTACTCTGTTTCATACTTAATACCCTAGATGCATGCTGGATAGCGATCGATGGGTGGAGTAATAGTAGTAGATGTAGGCAGGAGTCGGTCTACTTGTCTCGCACGTGATGCCTATATACATGATCATTGCCATGAATCCATCATAATTATTTGCTTTTCTATCAATTGCCCAACAGTAATTTGTCTACCCACCGTATGCTATGTGTTCGAGAGAGAAGCCTCTAGTGAAAACTATGGCCCCCGGGTCTACTTTGTCATATATAAAAAACCTAAAAATACCTTGCTGCAATTTATTTACTTTTATTTTAATTAATATTTTAGGTTATCTATTTATCTCTATAATATTTAATCCTTGCAAATAACCGCTAAGAGGATTGACAACCCTCTTATTTGCGTTGGGTCCAAGTGTTAGCTCTTGTGTGTGCAGGTGCGCTTATCGGAATTTTGCTTGGTTCTCCTACTGGATTGATAACCTTGGTTCTTAACTGAGGGAAATACTTATCTCTACTATACTGCATCATCCTCTCCTCTTCTGGGAAATACCAACGCAGACTACAAGTAGTAGGAAGGATTTCTGGCGCCGTTGCCAGGGAGACATCATCAAAATTACCAAGTACCTTCGCACAAACTATCATCCACTTGCATTTAGTTTATTTGCCTTTTATTTGCATTTGCCTCTCATTTTCATCTCCCCCACTTCTAATTTTTTTTTACAAAAAACACAAAAATATTTTTATTTGCTTGTTTGCTAGTTCGCTTGTTCTGTCATTATGTCGTTAGAGGGGTTTTGCGATAGTTTTTATGACAAAAGATTGTCTGAAATTGAAAATGTTACTAAGAGTTTTATGTCTTCACAATTTGAGCAAAATAAATTCTTTTTTGAGGAACTTAAGGAACATTCTAGCTTGTTGGATGCTATCAATAAACAACTTGAAGATGTTAATCTAGAAGTATCCAACCTTCAGGCTCAACTTGCTAATACTGAAAATTTACTAGGAAAAATCTCGGATAAGCAAACAACTCTAGTGAATAGGATGGCTGCCAAACCAGAGTCACTTTCTAGTAATTATGAAGATATTAAAATGATTGGTGTCACTCCTATTGAATCATTATTTAGTAACATAAAACTTGATGAAAAAGGGACTGAAGAAGAGTCAACTCTAGATAGAAGGAGTCCCACTTGCTTGGAGGGTGATAATCTTGAAGATAAAAATGAGAAAAGTGGGTTTGGAGAGGTCAAAACTTTAAATAGTAATGCACCCACTACTTTGGATTACAAGGACTTTAATTATGATAGTTGTTCTTTGATTGAGTGTATTTCCTTGTTGCAATTCATGATTAATTCACCAAATGCATATGAACAAAATAAAGCTTTCACTAAACATATTGTAGAAGCCATGATGAAAGCACATGAAGAAAAACTTGAGTTGGAAGTATCAATTCCTAGAAAATTACAAGATGAATGGGAACCCACTATTAAAGTCAAAATTAAAGATTATGAATGTAATGCTCTTTGTGATCTTGGTGCTAGCATTTCCACTATACCAAAGTCTTTGTGTGATGTGCTAGGTCTCACCGACATGGATCCTTGTTCCCTTAATTTGCATCTTGAGGATTCCACTATTAAAAAGCCATTGGGTACAATAAAATGATGTGCTTATTCTTGCAAATAGAAATTATGTGCCCATGGACTTTATTGTTCTTGATATTGAATGCAATCCTTCTTGCCCCATAATACTTGGTAGGCCTTTTCTACGAACATTTGGTGCTATTATTGATATGAAAGAAGGTAATATAAGATTTCAATTTCCATTAAAGAAATGGATGGAACACTTCCCTAGAAAGAGAATTAAAGCACCTTATGATTCTATTATGAGGGCCACCTATGGAATTAACTTGAAGGATGACAACACTTGAAACTATGCAATATGCCAAGCTAGGGGCATAAAACAATAGCGCTTGTTGGGAGGCAACCCAATGAATAAAATAAAATTTTCCTTTTACCTTCTGTTCTTGAGTGTTTACACAATTATTGCGTCTGTTATGATTGTATTTTTATGTTTTAAGTAGTGTTTGTGCCAAGTAATGCCGTTGGGATGATTTGGAAGATAGTATAATTGATGCTCTTTGAAAACAGAAACTTTTGTTCTGAATTTTTTACACAATATTCATATATGAATTTCCCATGTTAATTTTTGGAGTTACAGAAGTATGACGCTAATTTAGATCTTTACAGACTGTTCTGTTTTAGACAGATTCTATTTTGTTGCATAGTTTGCTTATTTTGATGAATCTATGGATCGTATCGGGGGGTATGAGTCATGGAGAAGTTGGAGTACAGTAGCATTATGCCAATATTAAATATGAATCAATTTACAATAGTACCTAAAGTTTTAAGATTTGTTTGTTATACTAACGGATCTCACGAGGTTTCTGTTGAGTTTTGTGTGCTGAAGTTTTCAAGTTTTGGGTGAGACTACGATGGATAAAGGAATAAGGAGCGGCAAGAGACTAAGCTTGGGGATGCCCAAGGCGCGCCAAGGTAATATTAAAGGAAGACTCAAGCGTCTAAGCTTGGGGATGCCCCGGAAGGCATCCCCTCTTTCGTCTACAATCTATCGGTGACTCACTTGGAGCTATATTTTTATTCATCACATGATATGTGTTTTACTTGGAGCGTCTTGTGATATAGTTTGTTTGCTTTTTAGTTTGTCACAATCATCTTTGTTGAACACACCTTTTTTAGAGGGACACGCATTATTCGTGATTTGTTAGAATACTCTATGTGCTTCACTTATATCTTTTGAGCTAGGCAGTTGCTCTAGTGCTTCACTTATATCTTTTAGAGCACGGCGGTGGTTATATTTTAAAGAAATAGTTGCACTCTCACGCTTCACTTATATATTTTTGAGAGTCTAATGAATATCAATGGTAATATGCACGGGTTATGAATTAGGTCCTGATATGATAGGTATTCAAGAGGGATATAATAAAAACTTTCATGTAGATCACTGAATATGATAAGTTTGATTCCTTGCAATAGTTTTGCGATATTAAGATGGTAATATGTGGGAGGTATTGGTAGATAATTGTGGTTTAGTAAGAATATTGGTGTTAAGGTTTGTGATTCCCGAAGCATGCACATATGATCTGTCGTTATGCTAATAAGTTTTAGCATGATTTATTGTTGATTGTCTACCTTATGAGTGGCGGTCGGGGATGAGCGATGGACTTGTCCTACCAATCTATCACTCTAGGGGCATGCGTAGTAGTACTTTGCTTCGAGGGCTAATAAACTTTCACAATAAGTATGTGATTTCTTTATGACTAATGTGAGTCCGTGGATTATATGCACTCTCACCTTCCGCAATTTGCAAGCCTCTTCGGTACCGTGCATTGCCCTTTCTCACATTGAGAGTTGGTGCAAACTTCGCTGGTGCATCCAAACCCCGTGATATGATACGCTCTATCACACATAAGCCTCTTTATATCTTCCTCAAAACAGCCACCATACCTACCTATCATGGCATTTCCATAGCCATTCCGAGATATATTGCCATGCAACTTCCACCGTTCCGTTTTTATGACACACATCGTCATTGTCATATTGCTTTGCATGATCATATAGTTGACATAGTATTTGTGGCTCAGCTAATGTTCATCATTTTTTATACATGTTACGCTAGCATCATTCACATCCTGGTACACCGCCAGAGGCATTCATATAGAGTCATAGTTTTGTTCTAGTTTCGAGTTGTAATATTGAGTTGTAAGTAAATAAAAGTGTGATGATCATCATTATTAGAGCATTGTCCCAGTGAGGAGAGGATGATGGAGACCATGATTCCCCCACAAGTCGGGATGAGACTCCGGACGAAAAGGAAAAAAAGAGAAAAAGAAAAGAAAAAGGAGGCCAAAAAGAGCCATGAAAAAAATGAGAGAAAAAGAGAGAAGGGGCAATGTTACTATCCTTTTTCCACACTTGTGCTTCAGAGTAGCACCATGTTTTTCATATAGAGAGTCTCCTATTTTGTTACTTTCAGATACTAGTGGGAATTTTTCATTATAGAACTTGGCTTGTATATTTCGATGATGGGCTTCCTCAAATGCCCGAGGTCTTCATGAGCAAGCAAGTTGGATGCACACCCACTTAGTTTTCATGTTGAGCTTTCATACACTTATAGCTCTTAGTGCATCCGTTGCATGGCAATCCCTACTCCTCCTATTGACATCAATTGATGGGCATCTCCATAGCCCGTTGATTAGCCTCGCCGATGTGAGACTATCTTCTTATTTTTGACTTCTCTTATTTATATCTACCACCACACTCTATTCCACCCATAGTGCTATATCCATGGCTTGCGCTCATGTATTGTGTGGGAGTTGAAAAAGCTGAAGCACGTTAAAAAGTATGAACCAATTGCTCGGCTTGTCATCGGGGTAGTGCATGATAAATACTTTGTGTTAAGAAGATGGAGCATGACAGGATTATATGATTTTGTAGGGATAACATTCTTTAGCATTTTTATTTTGAAAGACATGATTGTTTATTAGTATGCCTGAGTATTGATGTCTTTATATCAAATTATAGACTATTGCTTTGAATCATTCGGATCTTATTATTCATACCGTAAGAGAGATTACATGATGAAACATGATAGGTAGCATTCCACATCAAAAATTCTGTTTTTATCATGTACCTACTCGAGGACGAGCAGGAACAAAGAAACTAGAGCCGTGAAGGACTTTGTGTCCACTGACAAAGCCGGCTAGGAATTGTAACCCTAGGCCCCGGGTATGTTATACAAGCCCGGGGCCTAGTTCATCGATAGTATACACAGAATCCCTTGGTATTCACGTAGTGTACTATGTACACACCCTACTCACAAATATACATGACTGGGGGTAGGGTATTTCTTGGATCGCAAGGGCCCGAACTAAGGTAAATCCTTGTCTCTTATTACCATGCATCCAACCTAGCTGTAAGGGATATCCTACTGAATGCTCTGCTGGAATCATATTCGTCAGCTAGTAAGAGACATGGAGACAATGCGTGCGAGATAGGCCTAAGCGTCCGGGAGACACGTAGGCAGGTATATGTATAGAGAAGAGGGTCGATGGAGATCGTGCGTGCCTATGCGTGTGAAAGAGTTCTTATGACAGATATTAGTGAAAGGAGTCGTAGATAGTTGTGAGAGAGATGGAGGGAGGGCGATATATATAGAGATCGTGTGTGCGAGAGACACCTGAGGAGAGAGTGTGAGGATGTGTGAGGCCGATGGATATACAGTGTGTGCGCGTATGTGTGTGAGAGAAAGATAACACGTGTGTGAGGAGGGGCCGAGGGAGAATGAATCTACGTGTAAAAGACTGATGTACACATCAATTTAAAATATAAATTGCATCCAAATATTTGGATGGGATCATGATATTTGCGATTCGCGTATGGAATGATCATTGGTGTATCAAACATCCATATTCTGTCGAATTTGAGCATGTGTATGGTATTATTCGACATAATTGATCCATAGAGTCAGTATTTTGAAATCCAGACAATGCATGGCTTTAGCAATTCAAATACAAACGTGATTATAGTTTATGTTGTGTGTGTAAAGCACATCATACATACAAAAGATACATAGTGAACATTCTAAATAGCTAGCTAGGAACTAGCATACGTTTGAATTCAACTTAAGGTGGTTTCAAATATTCGAATTCAACATGAAGTGCATTCAATTATTTGAATTCGAGATCATGGCATTTGTAAATCATACCTAAATTAAGGGTGCATCTATCTTTGCTTTGCTTTTGTACAAAATAACATATAGTAGTGTACAAAATACATTCAAATTTACCACTACCATTACAAAATAATAGTAGTTATAGGATTTTCATGAGTCAAAATTTCAAAAGAAGCGCATAATTTAATGAGGTTTTCAATCATACAAGGTCAAATTTAATGAGGTCTATTAAGGTCAATCCTAATAGTTCAAGAGTACTATAAACGTGAATGCTTCTGGTTCAAAATTTTGAATGAAGCTCCACAAGAGCCTCTCCTCACCCGAAACCGTAGAAGGAAATTACCGTCCTAACTCTGACCCGTGAAGCCTACCGGACCGACGTCCAGAAGTCTAAACCGGGGTAGGTTTGTAACTTCACCGAGACGCCACACAACCGCCTCCGAAAAACATTCATATATACCGCGGGCGCCTAAACACCGATGTGCTCGGCCGAAATCACTCCCGCCCACTATTTTGGACACGTGAGATTACCGTCCTACCCCCGACCCGTAGCATGTCCAAAATTTTAGATGGGGGCAAAGTTTGTAACTTTCCCCAAATTTCAAACAAGCGCGTGCCGGAAACATGGTTCCCCCCTTAGCTTCCCCCCCCCCCCCCCCCCCGCCGTCCGATTCCCCATTCATACTCTGTGGGTGCCAAAACTCCCTCTCCACCAGCTGCGAAACCCCAGCCTCCTCCGTCCGCCACCACATCGAACTGATCCACCGCGGCCCTCCTCCATCATGCCGGAGCCGATACCCCGGCGTCATCGTCCATCGCAACCTCAACCGCAGTGCCCTCCAGGACTTAGCAGTTGAAGCCGAGGTAGAGCTGCCTCCACGACGCGGATGTGCGTCGTACCCGACCCACTTCAACCCCTCTATCCTGCGCCTCACCGCTGCTGCTCCAACGTTGCAACCGCCCACCGCACCGGAGCTGTTACCACTACGCTGTCATTCGTCGCCTCGGATCTGCTTCTCCGCCGCCGACTGAAGGCCACCGCACCACACTCAATAACTTGGCCATGGGTGCATCCAAGGATTCACCGTCCTCCACAACATCTGGTTTCCGGTGAAACACAAGAAGATCGTCGAAAAATCATAAGGAGGACACAGCATGGCAAGCCGATATTGGTACTCCTCTTCCCTTATTCTTGCAAGTCTTACATGTCTGCTCGCACGGTATTCATCCCACGAAGGAAACTAGTTAACCACTTCTTACTGCACATTCTTCTTGATACTAGATGTTCCAAGTAACTCGCGATGCACAAGGTTTCCCCCCATTTACTATTTCACTTTAGCTAGAGGTCAGTCGCCTGCCTAGATTTCAATTCAGTGTCAGTTGATTCCCAATTAAACGAAGCACCACCCACGGAGGCGCGTGGAGCGCCTAGTCCGCCTGTTCGCCTGGGAAGCAGTGCCTCGGTGTCTATCTTAGAGGTGTGTGTGGTGCAGGAGCTGCTGGCGCCTGATCTGGAGGCCCGCCGGGCTTAAAGGGATGACCGGGGGGTGCTGCCAAGCATGGCGATGGGGTGAGGTCGAGGGGAGGGCAGGGCGGCGGAGGCAGGTGAGGGTGTCCTGGACTAGGGGGTACTCGGGCCGCCGGCCTATCTCTCGTGGGCCGGACTGGTGGGCCGCTCTCTACTCGTCGATGGAAGGCCGGATTGTGGGCGACCTCGTGTATCGGAAGGAAACCCCCGAAGACTTGGCGTCTCCTCCAAGGAATAATTGGCGTAACCGGCATGTTTATCTCCTGATGGTAACCGACCATATGTAACCCTAGGACCCCCTGGTGTCTATATAACCAGGAGGCTTAGTCCGTAGAGGATCATATTCATTACCTAGGGTTAGCCCAGTCGATCTCGAGGTAGAACCACTCTGTAACCTTCATACAATTACTTCAATACAATCAAGCATGACGTAGGGTATTACCTCTTTGAGAGGGCCCGAACCTGGGTAAATCATCGTCTCTATGCTCTCTGTTACCCATTGATTCCTAGACCCACAGTTCGAATCCCCTACCCGAGATCTGCCGGTTTTGGTACCGACATTGGTGCTTTCATTGAGAGTTCCGCCGTGGTTCACCTAGGATCAATGGCTCACCTTCTCATCAACGATGGGATCTGCAGCGGGGAAATCTTCATCCCCGGACAGTTCTTCGCGTTCGGCAGTATTGTATTGCATGCCGAACCGACCGGTCACCTTGACCAAGTCGACAGCTTCGCCCCTGAACAGGAAATCAGATTCGGCAACCTGGAGTACATCGCCGATGCTCGAGGCGATCTGGTCTTCACTGGGTTCTCGGCTTTACCCGAGAAGCCTACCAACCCCGAGGCCTTGACCTCGGATTCTCTCCCCATCCCTATCTGCAGGCTGGGCCTCAGTTCAGATCTGGCCTTGAGCTCGGATCCAACCCCGGCTCCAGAAAACCAAGGGTCACCCTTGGCCGAACACACTCCCAGTATCGGCGCGCCGGAGCTCAACTCCGATGGCTGCCCGAACATAGATCCGGTGGACCTCTCATTTTTAAGCGAGGTGTTAGATCGGATCGAGAAGTTGAATATCGCGGACGGCCCGTCCTCGGACCAGGAGCAGGTCGGACAGGAGGCCAGCCGCGGGGAATTTTGCGTCCCACCCACCACCCACTTGGTAGCCACTATCGAAGATTTAACCGACATGCTGGACTACGCCTCCGAGGAGGCTGACGACATGGACGAGGATATCGACGTACCGCCCTACACGGCTCCCTCCCTTGCCACTTCCAACACCGGAAGGTGGAACGCCACCTCCACCTATGACGTTTACATGGTCGATACCCCCATGAAGGACGGTGACGTGACCAAGAAAGACGGCGACGATCCAACCGAAGAACCGCCCAGACGCCGACGATGGCGAGCCTGAGGGCGAGGAAAGGGCAAGGAAAATCACACTGATACAAATAGCACCGGAGATAACGAGACTCCGGACAACTTGGGGGAGCTCGGCGACAACACCCCCGAGCAGCGCCATGATGCCCCTGAAGGGCACGAGGACCAGGGTGACCCCGAGGACCTCAAGGATTCCGAGGACAGTAATTACCTCCCTCCGTCCAAAGAGGAGGATAGCCTCGGACCCGAAGACTTCATTGTCCCAGAGGATCCCCTGGAACAAGAGAAATTCAAGTGGCAACTCATCGCCACTGCCCGAAGCTTGAAGAGGAAACAACAACAGCTAAAAGCAGAGCAGGATACGCTCAACGACAGATGGACGATGGTCTTAGCCGCCGAAGAGGGCCTTGACGATCAACGTCAGGGTCAATACAAGAGTTACCCTTGGCGACGCCTACTCCAAGAATTTGAGGATGAGGCCCTTGAGCCCATGCCTCCCAGACGAACTTACGCAAACCAGCCCGACCGCCCCCCTCGAGGATGGGATAGGCCGGCTGTGGAAACCGAACTCCCACCCACGCCCCCTCGAGGACGGGATAGGGCGGCCGGGGAAACTGAACTCCCACCCGCGCCCATTCGAGGGCGGGATAGGGCGGCCAGGGAAGCCGAATACCCACCTACGCCCCCTCGCCGAGGAGGCAAAGATCTGGTTCAAAAGGATGACCAATACGATCTGCGCCACGACCTGAACGCTAGAGGGATCCAGTCGAGATCCATCTATGGATCCACAGGATACGCACCCGCCGGACAGGACGGATACCAAGCCTGGCGCGATAGAAACGACAGAGCTCGGGAACAGCACCGTGCCCTGATGACGATCGATCTCCGGCGCAATGTGGCCCAGGCCAGGGGCGCCGCACACCCAATGTGTTTCACTGATGAGGTGATGCAGCATCAGTTCCCCGAGGGGTTTAAACCCGTCAATATAGAATCCTACGATGGGACAACTGATCCAGCCATGTGGATTGAGGATTTTCTCCTCCACATTCATATGGCCCGAGGAGACGATCTCCACGCTATCAAGTACTTACCGTTGAAACTCAAGGGACCAGCAAGGAATTGGCTGAACAGCCTACCCGAAAACTCCATCGAGAGCTGGCAGGAGCTCGACGATGCATTACGAGCTAACTTTCAAGGCACCTACGTTCGGCCACCGGACGCCGATGACCTGAGCCATGTCATTCAACAGCCTGGGGAGTCAGCCCCGCAATTCTGTAACCGGTTCTTGACCAAGAAGAACCAGATCGTCGACTGTCCGAATGCCAAAGCAATTGCGGCATTCAAACACAGTATTCGGGACGAGTGGCTCGCCCGCCAGCTCGGCCAGGACAAGCCGAGTACAATGTCGGCCCTTACCTCCCTAATGACCCGCTTTTGTGTGGGTGAGGATAGCTGGTTAGCTCGTCGAAGCAACCACCCCGAAGACCCCAGCACTTCAGAGACCCGGGACGGAAACGGGAAACCCCGGCGCAATAGGAACAATAAGCGCCGGCACTCAAACAACGGCACTGAAGCCGATGACACAACAGTAAACGCCGGATTCAACGGCTCGAAATCGGGACCATGGAAAAAACCCTCTAAAGGGAACCACGACGGCCCGTCCGTGCTGGACAAAATATTGGATAGGCCCTACCAGATTCATGACACCCCCGACAAGCCCGCTAACCATACCAACCGTAACTGTTGGGTAATCAAACAGGCCGGCAAAGTCACAGCCGAAGAACAGGGAAAGGGCCCCCGCAGCGAGGATGACAACGAACCTCGCGGGCCAAACAATGGAGGCCAAAAGCAGTTCCCTCCAGAGGTCAAAACCGTGAACATGATCTACGTCACGCATATACCGAAGAAGAAGCGGAAACGCGCACTTCGGGATGTCTACGCCTTAGAGCCGGTAGCCCCAAAATTCAACCCATGGTCGGCTTGCCCGATCACTTTCGACCGACGAGACCATCCGACCAGTGTACGCCATGGAGGAACGGCGGCTCTGGTGCTCGACCCCATTGTGGACGGATTTCACCTCACCAGGGTCCTTATGGACGGTGGTAGCAGTCTCAACCAGCTTTACTCAGATACAGTGAGGAAAATGGGTATCGACCCATCAAGGATCACACCCAGCAAAACCACCTTTAAAGGTGTAATCCCAGGTGTCGAGGCACGCTGCTCAGGATCCATGACATTGGAAGTAGTCTTCGGCTCGCCCGATAACTTCCGCGGCGAGGACTTGATCTTTGATATTGTCCCCTTCCGCAGCGGTTACCACGCACTCCTCGGCCGGACCGCGTTCGCCCGCTTCAACGCCGTCCCGCACTACGCATATCTGAAGCTCAAGATGCCAGGACTAAAGGGTGTTATTACCATCAACGGTAACACTGAGCGCTGGCTCCGAACAGAGAAACACACGGCCGCTCTAGCCGCCGAAGTCCAAGCCGCCGAAGAAGCGTCGCAAGCCCAGTCTACTGCCAAGTTACTGGACGCACGCAAGTGCGCCCGAGCTACAACCTCGGTCCTGGAGCACTCCCGTGCTCATTCCAAATAGGGGTGCGCCCCCCACATCACGACCCATCTAGCCACGAAATACGTACCTCGAGTGCACAATTTCACGCTCAAAATCCCGTGGGCAGTTGTGGGGGCGCACGAATTAAAAGTCAAGAGCTCGGTTCGAACGAGCAATGGCCAAAACGATGTTTTCGGATAAACATCAACAACGGGCACCATCTAGGGCCTGATCAGCATCAAACTGATATACCACGGCGACTTCTCAAAACCCTTCCCCAAGGGCTCGTCTGCCGAACATTATTACCTCCGCCGAGCTTACAGTCGATAGCTTCGCTCACACGCAAGCTTCTTAAAAGAGCAAAGGTGCAGACGTGCAGCAGGGCGTAGTAGGGACGTCAAACCACTCATGAAGGCCCTGTGTAAACCTTTACTCTAATGTATTTATTTCTTCAAAAGTATCTATCAAAGTTACTTCGGCAATCCGGATTGTACGGTTGGACGTCACATATTCAAAGGAAATAAAGACCAATTTTTCTCTGGTAATTGTGCACTCATTCACGTTGCATATTCCTTTCCGTTTTTTAGGCCGAAGTAAACTATTATGATACGTCCCTTTTTTTAGTAACCGGCTAATAGACCGGGGGCTTGAACATAAGTCTTGCCTGAAACTTTATCCCAGCACCTACTTTTTATGTGCTCGGCGTCATGGATATTGCACTATATGAATCAGTTCCGAATTGCGTCTTTGGTCAATAGTTGGGTTGCACGGCTCCTGTGTTTACCCTCTTACGTTCCACACTGTTCGGCTAAGAGGGTAAAGGGAGAACCACTGCGATTGTGCTTCCAACTAGCCTGGTTAAGTACCTCAGTGGAGAAAGCCGAAAACTGACTGTCACAATAAGCGAGAACTGGTCGGCGATCCGATGACTTGTGTCAAACCAAAAATCGTTGGAGGTTAGTCCGTGTTAAAGGAAGGGTTCTCTGTTACGGAAACCATGTGATTATGGTGTCAACCGCGGCTCGTCCGAATATCACAATCACTGGGGGCTAGTCACCAGCCCCCGCAGTCAAGCTCCTACGGCTAAGTGAAAGCACTAAAACCGCATAGTCTGATTGCCTTGTTTTCCGTACATACAACCGCCTCCAGGCACCGAGACATCGGCTAAGGGTTAAGATGTAACGAGGAAACACCCCAGGCAGTATCTGCCCTGGGGGCTGAAGCCGACGACTGGTAACTTTCAGTTAAGAAATGGCCGCACAGGAGTCAAAATTAACATGGCAGACATTATATACAGCTAACACAGTGCATTCCAAGTAACGCCAAAGGTTTGAAACTCCTCGGATAACTTATCTACTCATAAATTACATCTTTCGAGCACTGGGCTTCTATAGCCCGAGCACCATCCATCACGATGGGAAAATATTGCTCGGGGCGCCTGTGCTCCTTTCCAGGGGGTGGAGGTCCGGTGGCCATCTCGGTTGGCTTCATCTTCGGCCAGTGCACCATCGTCTTGCCAAATGCCATCCGAGCTCCTTCGATGCACGCGGAGCGCTTCCACGCATCAATTCGGGGCACGGCGTGGTACAGCCTCTGCACCAACCCAAAATAGCTGCTTGGCAGCGGCTCTGAAGGCCACAGCTTGACGGAGAGGTCCTTCATCATGGGCTCCGCCATCCGATGCAGCTCCATCAACTGCTTCATCATATATTCAGGAGGGGAGGGTGTTCGGGCGCTTGAAATTGCGCCCAGAACAGCCTCTGCTCGGCCCTACCCTCCTGAGCGGCGAAGAACCTGGCCGCGACCGCCGCACTCTTTGGGAGGTCCACAAAGGCGCCTGGGGAACGCCATACTCGCGTGAGCAACGTGAACCTGTTACCTCCAAAGATACTTTGCAGCAAGTACGGCTTACCGTCCGCAATGAGCCTGACTTGGCGGAGCTCCTCTTGGTAGCTGCGCGCTTCTGTCCGCGCTTCCTTGGCCACCACCGCCAATGAGGCTAGCTCGGCGGCCAGCTCCTTATTCTTCTGCTCGAGGGCCTCACACTTTGTGACGGCATCCCTGAGCTCTTGCTGCACTTCCAGCACCCTGGCCTCGTGCTTCTGGCTCGTGGTTCGCTCCACAGCCAGTTCGGTGGCCGCTTTCTCGGCCGCCGACCTCTGCTCCGCCGCTTCTAGCTGAGCCGTCTTTAGTGCGTCCTTGAGGTTTTCCACCTCTACGGAGGCAGCTTTCGTAACATAAGTGAAATCCGATAGGATACTTCGAAACCTGCTTACAAGACAACGGCTGTATTCAACATTACAACTCGGACTTACCTGCCGCCTCGTCGAACCTCTTGTTCACCAGGCTCAGGTCGTCCTCGGAGCTCTTCAGCCTCCGATTCAGCTTGGCCACCTCTTCGGCGTTGGCGGCTGTGGCCGACGATGATGCCTGTGCATTATTCTACACACGTTAGTATCCGGGATATTGATTTTTGATCCTCTGACAGGCTTTGCTCAAGCCAGTCAGCGTCTCGGGGGCTACTGTGTATGAGGCTATATATTTACACAAAAGAATTTTTCTAAGGGAAAAGCATTACTTCGCTCACCTTGAAGCCGGTAAGAAGGCCACTAAAGGCCTCCTTCAGTCCGTTATCCACGGACCGAAGACTTTGCAACACCGCGCCCATAAGGGCACGGTGCTCTTCGGCGATAGAGGAGTTGGTTAGAGCATCCTCCATCTCGTCCGGCCACCCGGTCGACGCCTGCTCTGGGGCGGGCGGGGGTGGCGGCGGCGCTTCGGCTCCTTCCCTCTCGAAGTCCGGGGCGCCGGACTCTGGACGCCTTGACGTCTCCGGGGTCGTCCTCGGAGAGAGCTCGGCTTGTCCGGGCTCCTCCTCTTCGTTCACTAAAGGGGCCCTCCCCTCCTGGTCTTCGGCGACCGAGGTGTTCACCTCGGCCATGATAGTGTCACCTCCTCCCCCTGTATGCGGCACGGGAGGGGTCCTCCTCGACAGGACCTCCTCGGCCTCCTCGACGATTGGGGGAGGCGAGGCGCGGGATTCAGTCCCACTCTCCGCTAGCACCGCCGGTGGAGAATCCCCCTCTGAGACTCGGTCGGTGGGGAGATCGCGCAGCGGGCTACAAAATAATAAACGGAAACGTGATCAATGTCGAACCCAGTTCGGCTAAAGACGATCAAGCGGTTACTAGAACGCGTACCTTTGAGCCTGTGGCTTGGCCCTGGGGATCCTCCGAGGAACCTCTTCGGAGGCCTCAGAGTCCTCGGCAGAAGCCGAGCTATCGCCGGACAAGGCTACCTTGGCCTTGCGTGGTCTTTTGGGAGCGGGTTGAGGCGGCTCCTCCTCGGCGTCCTCGGACGCCGCCCTTTTCCCTGTTCGGGAGGAATCGTCTTCCTCCCCGTCCTCTCCCTGCTCCTTCTCCTCCTCTTGTGCGGAGGGAGCATTGGTGTCCCCGGATCTAGCACCCAGGGGTCCTCGGGAGCGGAGGCCCTCTCTGGCCTCCCTCTTCAGGTCCTTCTTCTTCTCCTTCCTCTCCGGCGCCTCGTATGGCTCCTCGGCCAACATGGCCGTCAGTAGGGGCGTCCTGGGTCCCTCTGTCAGCGACGCCGGACTGTCGATCCGCTAGGCCTTCTTCAACCAGTTCTGCGGACGGGGAGTGAAACGGCTAAGTACCTTATCGAAAGGGAACAGTTCGGATATAAGAGTAAAATTAGTCATACCTCCCGTGGGGGGTTTGCGGCATCGAGGCCGATGTCCTCCTCTATGGCCGGCCACTCCTTCTGCGGCTTGAACAACACCTTCCATAGTTGAGTGTGGGAGGTGCGGAAGAAGCTGCGCATGGTGGCCGGATCTTCGGGCTTGTAGGCCCACATTGGGGAAGCCCTGTCCTGGGAAGGAAGGATTCGGCGGCCGAGCATGATCTAGATCACGTTGACCAGCTCGACGCCCTTCTCTATCATTTTGGCGATCCGGCTCTGCAGCAGCACCACCTCCTTGTTCGGCCCCCAGTCGAGGCCCTTCTTGGTCCATGAGACCAGCCTTGTAGGGGGTCCGGATCGGAAGGCCGGAATCACCCCCCAGTCCGCGCTCCTCAGCTCGGTGATGTAGAACCATTCCCTCTGCCAAACCTTGACGGTCTCGATGAAGGTGCCCTTTGGCCACTCCACCTGGGGAAGCTTGCTGACCATCGCGCCCTCGCAGTCCGCCTACTAACCGTCGACGATCTTCGGCTTGACGTTGAAGATCTTCAACCACAGGCCGAAGTGTGGCCGGACCCGGAGAAAGGCTTCACAGACGATGATGAAGGCCGAGATGTGGAGGAAGGAGTTCGGCGCGAGATCGTGGAAGTCAAGCCCGTAGAAGAACATGAGACCCCTGACGAAGGGGTGAAGGGGAAATCCCAAACCTCGGAGGAAGTGGGGGATGAACACCACCCTCTCGCCCTGCCGCGGCGTGGGGACGACCTGGCCGGCCTCTGGAGCACGGTGGGTGACGTTGGCGGGGAGATATCCCGCGCCCTTCAGCTCCCTGATGGCGCTCTCGGTGACGACGGACGCCTCCCACTTGCCTTTGGACCCGGATCCCGCTATTGCTGGATCGAATGGGCGGCTGGAAAGGTTCTTGGAAGGGAGAGCGGATCTGGGCGCTGGAGCTCAAGAGATGGGGAAGGCAATGGCGAAGGGGCGAAATGAGAGCGTACGAAAGGAACGGAGGCTGTGCCCCTTTAATGGGCTGTAAAACCCGCGGTCCCTTTACTGCGCCGCAGTCCTCGCCATTTCCCCATGTAACTGTGCCATTATGCGCACGTGGGGTGAGGTGGATTATTGATCATATCCCTTGAAAACAGGACACGATCTCCATATCGATGGGACGTGCCAATGAAAACTGCCTCGAACCGCAAATCAAATTTTTCATAAACCAACTCGCGGTCGTGGCAAGGTGTGACCCTTCAGTAAAAGTTGTCAGACACCGAAGCGGCTAGCCTTCGGCGCTAAGTTATTATTATACTTCGTTACCGAGGTATAGCTCGGCGCATATACGACCGGGCAACGCTTGAGAATACAATTCGGAGTGATACAAGCCTATTGCCGGTGTCACAAAAGTAAGGGAACTGGTCTACAAAGCCGATGATGTTCGGCACCTACCTCGGCTTCGAAGACTAGTTCGGGGGCTACTGAGGGTGTCCTGGACTAGGGGGTACTCGGGCCGCCGGCCTATCTCTCGTGGGCCGGACTGGTGGGCCGCTCTCTACTCGTCAATGGAAGGCCGGATTGTGGGCGACCTCGTGTATCGGAAGGAAACCCCCAAAGACTTGGCGTCTCCTCCAAGGAATAATTGGCGTAACCGGCATGTTTATCTCCTGATGGTAACCGACCATATGTAACCCTAGGATCCCCTGGTGTCTATATAAACCAGGAGGCTTAGTCCGTAGAGGATCATATTCATTACCTAGGGTTAGCCCAGTCGATCTCGAGGTAGAACAACTCTGTAACCTTCATACAATTACTTCAATACAATCAGGCAGGACGTAGGGTATTACCTCTTCGAGAGGGCCCGAACCTGGGTAAATCATCGTCTCTACGCTCTCTGTTACCCATTGATTCCTAGACCCACAGTTCGGATCCCCTACCCAAGATCTGCCGGTTTTGGTACCGACAGCAGGGGTCTGGGCCGGTGGTCGCTGGCGATTCGAGAAAGATCGTCAACGGTGACTGATCTGAGGTAGATTAAAGCCATCTGCCCGTTCCTGGTAGATCGGACGGTGCAGAAAAAATCGACTGACCTATTTGTTTTTAGTCGATTGCTATTTTCGTTGGACCACATGTGGTAGTTTGCTGGAGAATTACCTGCACTTCCCAACCATCCCTGTGCTCATATTTCAAAAGCCTAGAATCTAATTTCATGTGCCATGCATGTTGTAGAGCTATCATATGTCTGCCGTCATTTATTTTTGATCCACCTGCTATCTGATACTTTTACACTGCACTACTTGTGCACAAACTTCACCCATACTCTCTCACAATCTCAACCACAGTATTCTAAAAAGAAAACAGAGCAGTTGCTCCAGTCTGCATCGAGGATTGGAAAGATGCGGTTTGACGCTCTAAAGAAGAGTGTAGTGTCAGTCAATGAGGACTGTCAAGGTAGCTCTGTAGTTGATGACCCCATTCGCCATACACCAGCATCGCAGGTGCTTGCTTTGACTTCACGGTGTCATATGTGGTTGCATGTTGCATATGGTGTCTACCTTGTATATTGCTTCTAAATTGGTTAAATTGCATCTGCTTAGCCATATACTGCGAATATGACATGCCTTCCTATTTTTGGTACATACTGCATCTGTCTATTAACCATGTTCTTGAATCAAACTAATGTTCTTGTGTATCCCTCATCAATCACTTATGATGAGACAGTCAGACCCGTGGGTTAGTGTGAGACGCACTACTCTTTTAAAGAATGTAGGGTCATCCTCCCCACATGATTCTCAACAAACAGCAAGGCTAGATGAAGATAGTCAACGTAGCTCTGTAGTTGGTGACCGCATTTCCCCTACACCACCATAGCCGGTGCTTGCTCTAACTTGGCAGTGTGATATGTGGTTGCGTGTTGCATATGGTGTCTAGCTCGTAATTCTTCTAATTTGGTTAAATTGCATCTGTTATTCTGCATAGTTTACAAATTATACCTGTTAATGTGACATGCCTTCCTGTTTTTGGTACATACTACATTTGTCTATTAACCATGTCCTTACATAAAACTACTGTTCTTGTGTATCCCGCATCAATCACTTATGATGAGACACCTTTAGTATATGCAGCGTGATATTTGTTGCATCTTGCATATGGTTTATAGCATGTACTGCGTCTAATTTGTTGAAACGCCATTTATGATGAGACGCTTTTAACTTGGCAGAGTCATATTGGTTGCATCTTTCATGTGGCGTCTACCTTGCATTGCTTCTAATTTGTTGAAATGGCTTCTGCTTAGTTTACACAAATAGGTGTGAATATTACATGCCATCCTATTTTTTATACATATTCGATCCTTGTATCAAGTGTTTGCCTTAGATCCAAGTAGTGTTCGTCAGTATCATGCATGAATGAGTTCTAAAGAGTGATTTTTATTCTTTTTTCTTGTCATTTGACTTGACAATGCAAAATCAATAAAGCGGAAGGAAATTAGCAAGGCAGTGGATGATGGTGCTCCTTCCGACCAACTGAAACGGAGGGTCTCTATAGATTCTACTCCGCCATCCTCCAAACAAGATTTGCAAGACAACACATGCATAGACAGTCAACGTAGTTGTGTTGATGATGAGCACATCTCCCCTACCCAACCATCTCAGGTGCTCGCTCTAACTTGGCACTGTTATATGTGGTTGCATGTTACGTATGATGTCTAGCTTGTATTTCTTCTAATTTTGTTGAATTGCATCTGCTTAGTTTACACATTATACTTGTGAATAAGACACGTGTTCCTGTTTCTAGAATATACAATATCTGTGTATCACGCCATGTTCTTACAGCAAAGTACTACTGTTGTGTAACCTGCAACAATCACTTATCATAAGACACATTTAACTTGGGAGTGAGATATAGGTTGCATCTTGCATTGTTTTCTAGCTTGTACTGCTTCTAATTTGTTGAAATGACACTTATGACGAGACAGTTTTAACTCGGTAGAGTGACATCCATTGCATCTTTCATACGGTGTCTAGCTTTCATTGCTTCTAATTTGTTGAAATGCCTGCTGCTTAGTTTACACATCATAGGTGTGAATATGCAATGCTGTCTTTTTTTCTTACTTATTCAATCCTCCTATCATGCGGTCGCCTTACATGAAAGTAGTGTTCGTCAGCATCATGCATCAATGAGTTCTGAAAAGTGAATTTTATTCATTTTTCTTGTGGGTTTGACTTGACAAGGCAAAAAAAAGAGAGACGAAGGAAAAAAGTAAGGCAGGGGCCGATGGCGGTCATCTGGCGCCACCGGTAAGAAGGTGCTCTAGAGATTCTGCTACTACTGCTAGTGCAGTAGAAGTTCCAAGTAAATATGATGTGCCCAACAACCCTACTCCAGCATCCCAGGTGCTTTCTCTAGCTTGGCAGTGTGATATTTGCTTGCATGTTGCATATGGTGTCTAGCTTGTATTGCTTCTAATTTGATTAAATTGCATCTGCTTAGTTTACAGATTATACATGTTAACATGGCATGCCTTCCATTTTTTTTGCATATACTACATCTGTCTATTACATGTTCTAACATCGAAGTATTGTTCATGTCTATCCTGCATCAATCACTTATGACGAGACACCTTTAACTTGGTAGTGTGATATTGTTTGGATCTTGCATATGATTTATTGCTTGTACTGCTTGACATTTGTTTAAATGCCACTTATGACAAGACACTACACTAGTGCATAAAAGCCTAGCTATGGCATGCCAAAAACGGCCTTGCTGGCGTGGACACACGACGCCACCAGTATGGCGCCATTGTTAAGAAATAGTAGTGACGTTGGCGACCACGTCAGCGGTATTTTAGATACATATGGCGTTGGACACACTTGCACGACGACAGTATCTTATGTGCCTACGGCGTTTGGCATTTTCCCTACGCCATAAATATGGTGAAACATTGGAGGCATTGCAATTCCTCCGCACGCCATTACTTAGTTTTAACTATCGGTGCAGTAGCAACATTTTTTACATCAAATATATGAGCAACGTTGGCATGCCAGAATAAGGAAACAGGTAACATTAATTAAAACACATCCACGCTAATTAAGATAGCTAGCTAGGGGAAAGTTTTGAAGTACGATAATACAGAACGACATGCAAGTTTGTAGCTGATCGAGTAGTGTACGGAACCACAACTGCATAGCGAGCTGTCACTATCCTATTACATTAATATGTAATATGGCCAGAATAAGGATCATCAATGTATTTCTTCGACGGATCCGCAAGAGACACCGGACCATTAGCATCGTGACCCTGCTGATGTACTGCTTGACATTATCTGCGCCGCCGTTGAAAACCCCGGCATGGTCGATGACATCCTTGTTGAGGATGGTAGCAAACTTGAGCTGGATGCGTCTGAACTCATCTCTACTATTTCCCGGGCTAATTTCCTCCATTTTCTTCCCCCATGCGATGACGTCAGAGTTCTTTCTAAGGCGTTCTCCCTCCTGTATGTACTCCTCCATGTGGTGGACAACATAGTAGCCATCTAAATCAGTGTTTTCTGGCTGCTGCATGCAACAGAAGTCAGTTTTGTGGCCGAAGCGTACCGCTTTGAATTTGTCAAACTTGCGATATCCGTCTCTGATCACTCCTTCCCGGGAAGTATAATCGACGAGTGCTTCATCCAGAACCTTCTTGATGCCTCTGTAGTCTTTCTTCACTTTCTTCGTCGAATCCAAGAAATAAGTTTCGGCGAACTTCGGGGTAATAACGATGAGGATACAATGTTCTCTGCCTAAGAAGTGGAGGAAAATGAATTATCCTCAAGTTATAATGTATTTATGTGGAAGAAGAACGAGATTGTATGAAAGTATACTATCTACCGAATGACTTACTTTGGATAGTAGGGCACCAGAAGGCAATCTTTGTCCATGTTGGCAAGCATGAACTCTGTCAGATACTTCCTCATAGCTTTACGGCGATTAGGGAGATTGACATTGGTCTCGTGCATGAGGTAGGGGTCCCCTACCGTGACATGCTTGCTGAGCTCACATTTAAGACATAGGCGCTATTGATCGAACATAGGTGTACTAAGGAAGAACCAAGCTTGTATAGGTGGAACAGGTTGAAGATGTCTTCGAATGGCACATAGAACTTGTCCGCGGGGAAAATGTCGCACAAACCAATAACCGGTGGCACCGTCACTATGAAAACTGGGTGATGTCCACCTGCATGAGAAAATGCGTACTTCTCCCTACAGAGAATTGTGTCATGAAGAAGCCTCAATTCTGTCTGCAGAAGATCGCTAAGCTCCTTCGGAAGGATGGGTTCACCCGGGGAATGGTAAGTCCGCCATGCAACACGACGAACTACTTGTTTATTATTCAGAACTGGCTGGCTGGCGGCGGCTATGCCCTTCTTACTATTACCTGGTCGCCTCCTCTTCTTGCGTGTCAGGTTAGGCTAGCTCACTGCACCGCCTGGCAATGCATTTGCTACCGTCACATTGAGTGTGTTTGGACTCAGCAATGGTCCCCTGGATGGTGGCACTTGTGTGTCTGGTGGGGTGAAGTCATCGTTGAACAGACTCTTTTGGCAAAGAACAACATGGTGATCATCTTGTACAACAGGAGGCACAGAGAATGCTTCGACGGGATCAGTAGGCATAGGTCCATCAAGATTCTGGTATTCGTCAACCAAGAAGAATTGACTGACAAGTAGTTCATCATTAATACCCATTACTTGTTCCTCAGTGACATCCACATTGTAGTTGTTATTGCCTTCAAGTTGACTCTGACCCAAAGGAGATGGTCCTCGACACGTGTTGCCATTGTTCATCAGCTGCTGCGAGCTTTTTGGGATTTGGACATTTCGTAGCCGAATTTGATTCTTCGGCCACATCATTGGCCAACCTAAGCACTGTACAAGGTCAGCTGGCTATCCGCACACGGAGGTTGTATCAGAGGAGAAATATTATCGTAACCATTTAAGACAACAGACAACTCAACTTTGAAGACCCCCTCAGGCATCAGCACTCCGTGCATAATGGTATCTTTGGGGCGAATGATCGAACCGATTGCAACTTTAATCAGCTCACCATTGACATGGGCTAAGAGACTGCACGAAGTGTCTTTCGTAAGAGCCTCGAGAGATGCCATTGGCGACGGGTTGCCAACAAAAGAGACATAAGGGCTACTATCCTTGCGCGATGCTTGGATGACAAAGTTTCCTAGTTGGCCGTTTTTGATCCATTGCTTCACGCTCTCGATTATTAAAGGCAGCATGGGCTTGGCTTTGCGTGTTGATGCGTGCTTCAATGTCAGTAGTTGCTGCGGCTGTGGCGGCTGCTGTGGCTGCAATTATTTTCTGTTCGATGCTTTGCTTGTTGGCTCTCCTTCTCTGCCGTTGCTGCTCGCGGTCTTGGACATAATGATGTTCCCATTTGGCTCCGCATCTGGCGCCGTTCACACGGCCACCCGCCGGCGGCTGCAACGGGTCCTTGCCGAGGGTCACGTTGATCGACCGGTTAAGAGGAGTGTTCCACCTGGCCGTGGACCCTTGAGAGCTCTGAGGTTCCACATGCTGCCTTTGCATTTCTTCTTCCAGTATTCTCATTTGGTGATCCATGGAAAATTCCCCTGACTTATAATCATAATGGTACCGGCCCCTGACATAGTTATATTCGAGCGGGTCTTTGAATTGCTCGAAGTGGTTTGGGATGCCCTTTGATGCAACTATAGCATCTTGCATGTCCCACATGGGCTTCTTCCCAACAAAACCACGGCTTCCGAGGGTGTGGTTACTTAATGTCCTTGATCGCATGTCCTTCGCCCATGTCGACTGGCTCTTCACTACAGGGTTCTCCTGATTTTGCATCTTGAAAATGTTCCAGTCATCTTCACTAATGGTAGGCCACTTCTTCTTGATCTCGGAGAAATCTTTGTGAAGCTCTTTTCTTGCGGCTGATTTCCAAGAACTCAAATTCTTGGAGAACTTATGGATTGCATGGTTGTTTACCTGATTCTTTGGGTACGATAGGTTGTCGTACTCCTTAGGAAACTTGAATCTTGCGTGCACCCTTCTTATGAGGAGTTCTCGGAGATTATCTTTGCCAACATCCCTTATATTGGACTCATTGATGGAGTAGACTTCTCAAAGGATGACACCTAGGGCGTTGCCGTAGTGAGACGACACCTTCCGCGGACTAACAGGCTCACTAGTGGAGTTAACTCGAGTGACCACAAGCCTGTCAGTGCCGATAGCATTTCGCCTCCTAGGTTTCCGCCGCTTCTTGGATTTTGGAGCATCATCCACCTCCACCTCCTCCTCATCCTCAATAGAATACTCATTTGTATCATCTTCAGTAGTACTAGTGCCCTTATCAGGATTACTTTCATCACCAGGAATATCTTTGTAGCCACTGCTCCTCACATAGCAGTCATTCACATTTATCTCCACCTACTGTAGATCTTCATCATAATCGTCGTTTCCCTGCGCGTCCGTAAATGCCGCTTCGCCGTTGCCTGAATGTGTTGAAGAAGAGCCCACGTCAGACATCTACAAACAAATATAGGACATATACTTAATTCATATACAAAATACAAAATTTCGGCATGACCTTTGCTAAAAATAGGACATATTGGTTGCCAGAAATTTGACGAAACAGAAATTAATCAACGTTTCGCCAAAACATTGGCAACCCTATACAATCCCTGCAAACAATTCATCACCAACACAAAAATTCAACAACAACTCATCACATGCATCCATCTCAAAAATTCGAGAACAATTGTAACAAATATGTCTATGAACAATTAAATCTTCGTGATTTGAACCATATTTCCTCAAATCCATTACCAAAACAACTAACAATGTTACAACTACAACTAATTTACTCTAAAATATAGATTTCAAGCAATTGTAACAAATACGTCTAAGAACTTCAAAAAATAAAAAGAGGAGAGATCTCACTTACCGGCGGAATCGAGGTGTTCGCGCCTGCGCAGGGCGAATACGGTCGCTTTGCAACTGGCCGGAGCTACCGGAGGCGAGGTCGAGGTGGTTGCCAGCGGCACGACGGTGGGGGAGAGGGTAAAGCAGCAGCGCGACCGTTGGGGGAGGGGGCAGGGGCGGCGTGAGCGGTGGGGGAGCAGCCGCGTCATCGAGGAGCTCGACGGGGGCGTTGACGTCACGAGATGCGGCGGCGGCGGCGCGAGGGAAATGGAGTGTGTGTGAGCATGAAACTTTGCCTCTGAACATTTCCCCCAAATCAGCTAAGACAAATGTGAATATAGCTATGGCGTTGGCGAGGCAAAGTTTCGTTTCACGCTATTTTTCAACCTATAATCTAATTCAATTTCTAAAGTTCAATACAAATGGTGAATAATAAAATATGTGAGAAGATTTATTTTATTAATATTAAAATACAGTCGATACACAAGTACTTGTTGAATAAACACATATATAAAATCAACTGCGGCGTCGTTTCTGAATTCTCTCAACGGAACTTTCTACATCCAACAACGTGTTTCGGCTTCTTTTCGTACACTTTGTTTTGAGCTGGACTTTACCTTCTTCTTGATACACGCCAGATTGTTGGTCATCATGGTCATCTAGATCATCTTCCATCTTGGACAGGTCTTTATCGCTCTGTTCTTTCTGCCTTTTGTACAAAAGGTTTCTCACTGCTTCCTGAACCTCCGCACGGCCTTCCTGTCCGTCCTGGTGATTTCCATGTTCGGCCTCGATGTTCTTCATGCCTCCTTCTGGCTCATCATCATGTGCCACCCCTTCGACTTTGGCATCCTCCTCGTCCTCACCATGCCTTGTCCACCGTGTGTAACCAGGCATGAAGCTATGTTTCAACAAGTGCATCTTCACACGACCGGTAGAAGGGTCAATCAAAACTTCATTTTCGCACTTCTTACATGGACATGATATCTCTGTTTCGCCTTTGCAATTCATATCTTCCAACGCCACCTGGAAGAACTCATTTATAGTTCAATCCATATATAGAATCATTCACTTCATAACAATTGCCTAAAAAAAGGGTCAAAAATTATTTCAGCATAACTACCTTTTCCTAACAAATGGAAACCAAAAATTGGGCATATATATTAATTACCTAGATTTGATAGTCGTCGATAGATCAAACCGATCGAGGCAGAGGACGGCCATGTATGATAATTAATTAGGATCTGCGAAGAGACACAAGATTGACAAAATTTAGAAGAGATAATGTTCACAGCTTGAGCTGCAAGAGCTATATATATAGAGCTGCAAATACTTATGGCGTGCGACCGCTTGGAACACCAGCACAATATTAGTGAACTGATTCTGGACCCCACATCATATACTGGCGGCGTAGGATCTAATCTGACACCACAAGAATAGTAAATAGTGCTGGCATCGATATTTTTTCTACGTTAGCAATATTCCCCGGATGGCGAGGATGTTGGGACCCACATACAAGTGGCGTATCATAAAATTCCTACACCAGCAATAAGCTCATAGCGATGGGATACCAATTTACCCGACGCCAGCACTATTTGAAAAAATAGTGCTGGCGTTGATGGAAAATGGCGCGCCACCAACGAAAGTTGTGGCTAGCACTTTTTCCACTAGTGCTATTAACTTGGCAGAGTGATATTTGTAGCATCTTCCATATGGTGTCTAGCTTCCATTGCATTGCTTCTAATTTATTGTAATGCCTTCTGCTTCGTTTACACATCATAGGTCTGAATATCTCATGCCGTCCTGTTTTTCGTACATATTACATCCTCCTATCATGCGGTTGTCTAACATCAAAGTTCAGTTCGCCTGTATCACACATCAATTAGTTCTGAAGAACTAATTTTTTATTCCTTTCTCTCGTGTGTTTGACTTGACATGGAAAAAAGAGAGGAAGGTACACAGAATGGTAGGGGATGGTGTTACTACTCGGGAGGCACAGAACCGGAGGTGGAACAGCTCTGCAGATTCTGCTGGTACTGATAGTGCAAGAGAAGGTCAAAGTCCACCGGATAAATGTACAAACACAGTATCCCCTACTACACCACCTGCAAAACGTACCAAAGACAAATGAACCAAACAAGCAACGACAGCCCTAGTGGTTGCATCACCTTCTTCCACAGTACCAACATGTGCACGACTTACTCATTCGTCAACTCTGCTAGCGGCAAGTTCCCAAGCTCCCTTGCCACCACCGAAGCACTCTTGGCACAAGAGGACTTGGCAAGATCAGATGAACCTTGTGAGCTTCAACACCAAGACGGTAGTTGATCAAGTCAAGTTACAGTTGCATGCTTCTTTATATGTAGTCTCACAGTTTGATGTACACTAACACTTCCCATGTTCGTTGTTGAACTAGCACCTAGGCGCAAGAGGAAACATACATCAGGGATAATGCTCAACAGGTTAACTAAATCTAAAGGAGGAAGATTGGAGATCCATTTTGAGTCAGGTTTAAAAAGGCCACGTGATGCTACAGTGTCAACTAAATTAGTATCAGAGGCAGCCGTTGCTGTTAGGTGTCACGCACGTATCCTCCCAACATGGATTCAGTACAGGAATGACAAAGACGAAATCCAGTTTAACCCCTTCCTCGACCATTTATCTGTAAGTATGGTTATTTATGGAACTTAGTAATATCGTCTTGATCTGTCCCATACTTTCTAGGTTGCTGGTAATGAGACTCCTATAATTTTGAACAGATGAGGTTCAAGTTGGATCAGCAAGATGATGCAACCAGACAAGCATGCACTCATCTTTTCAAGTCTGCTCTATGACAGTATCGGTATAATCTAAGGAATACTCACTTTGAAGGCAAGGCTAACAATGAACTTACCCAAACATCTCTAGTGGAAAATATGACGGATGAAGATTGGACAGCCCATGTTAAAAACTGGTCTGATCCAAAGTATCAAGTATGTTATATAGATGTGATCAGATCACATGTTAAACTCCTATTTATGCATGTCCCTCACAAATCTATCGTCTTCTAGGTGAACTATTCAAAGAACAGGGCCAACCATACGAAAGTGAAATTCCAACAGACGACAGGATCTCGCAGCGGGGTCGGTGGCGGCAGCGGCGGCGGCCTCGACAGGGCGGCAGCGGTTGCCGCGGCCCACCGGATCCGTCAGGGCCACGCGACCCGCCCTGCGCTCAGCGCGCTCGCGGCGAGCGTCGGCCATGAAGCTGGTGGAGTGGAGGATGGAATGGAAGAATAGTAGCGCACCCCTACCTGGCGCACCAAATGTCAGAATCGGGGCTCCGGGGACCCAAAGGTTCGAACACTGGGGTGAGCTCGTTCCTACCGCTTCATCCCGTACCACGGCGAAGCTACAGCAAGAGCGCGCTAGTGGGAGCAGGCCGGAGACACAGTGGTTTACCCAGGTTCGGGGCCACCTTGCGGTGTAAAACCCTACTCCTGCTTGGTTGTGATTGCTCTAGCGTGAGAGAGAGAGAGTACAAGGGACCGGGCTCTTGGAATCGATCGACGACCCGGCTACAGCGGCACCCTACCCTCCTTTTATATCTGCCTTGGTCCTCTTCCCCCAAAAACATTGGCGGGAAGGGTTGCCACACAACGTCAAGTTTGCAGGGGGACAGGAGCGCAGTCTATCCTGACAAAAGGTGGTATTTGCCTGCAAAGAGACCGTCCATGATGCGCCCGCGGGCTCGAGGATGACCTCCGCCCTGCGCGCCCGCCGTCTTGGTCTTCTTTCACCGATCGGGCAACCTTTGGGGGCTTCTTTGGGAAACGGACCGCTGGCCTTGCTCCCTTAGCACAAAATGGGAAAACCTCTCCATCCGTGCCTGCTGGCATGGCCTCTGTCGCCATTCGTCGCCGCGCGCGTCAGCGACGTGATGGGCATGAGACCGCGCGACCGAGCCGAACAACACTTGTCTTGCGTGGTCCCGGGAGGGTGCCTCGCGAGGCTCTTGGTGAAGTGGCTGAGTCTTGCTTGCCCGCTCCCTTAGGAGGGGTCCTCGGGAGGCTAGAACCTCGTGAGGGGTCTTGTTCGAGGCGCTCGCTGGTGGCCGCCTATTGGGCCTCTGCCAGGCGTTGCGCCCTGGGCCGAAGGCAGATGGGCCGGGATACCCTGGGTTCCACGGGCCCGACAGTAGCCCCAGGCCTGCGGCGCGCACGTTCCCGCCTATTGGGGGCGAAACGGCATGGGCCCTAACCGCCTGCGGGCCAGGCGCAACGCGTGGCGCACGATGTGATGGGGGACACCCTCACTTCTCCCACGATGCCTCGGTAACTGCCCGCGCTGATATAAAGCCTGCCCGCGCACGGCGCGAGACCATCATTGCCTTCCTTCGCACATTCCGTCTCCCTGCGTCTTCCTTCCTGCTCACAGCTCCTCACGACCCCATCTTCGAGTTATGCCTCTTCCCCCGCCTCCACTCTCAACTCCGCCATGCTTCGATGGCGCCCGCCGGCAAGAAAGGAAAAGCGGCGGCCCCAGCCCCAAGCACGCCCGCCATTGGGGCGGCGTTGCAGCGCTCCACCATCATCGACAGGGAGGGCCTGGACAAGGTGCTCCCGCTGGTGGCCAGTGACCAGAATGAGGGACAGGCAACCAAGATCTGGCCGGGCTCACGCGCGCGGCGCGACCTGGGGGCGACGGCCTACCCCTTCTTCCTCCATAGCGTTTACGCCGGGTTGGTGCCACCATTCTCGGACTTTTTCTACGCCATCCTTTCCCATTATCGGATTCATGCCCTCCATCTTCAACCCAATTCCATCCTCCTCCTGGCCATGTCCGCCTTTTACTGTGAGGCTTTTGTGGGTGTGATGCCTTTGGTGGCGCTCTTCCGCCACTTCTTCAGCCAGCGGCTGAGCGTGCCGGACCAGCGCTCCGGATGCACCTGTTTCCTTGCCGTCAAGGGGATGGAGGGCGGCGTCAACAACCTGAAGGTCGCGAAGAAGGTGGAAGTCTACCGGCAGCGCTGGGTCTATATGGACGCGTGCCGGACCAGCCCGCTCCTGATGATCCCGACGGACCCGGCTGAGAAGAACTCCGGGTGGGGGCACGAGAAGCTCACCAACCCGAGGATGGAGCCTGTCCAGGAGCGGATGGCCGCGCATCGGGCTGCGCGCCTGTCAGGGGCGACGGTCGTCAAGGAGTACTTGCGGTGGCGCATCACGCCGCTCCAACAGCGCTCGCACCCTGTGTGGGAGTTCACCGGCGCGAAGGACTCCATGAGGTTGAACTTCGGCAGCCTGAAGCAAGACGTGCTGGACGGATCCCTGACGACTCTACTTAGCATCCCCGCTGCGGATCCGCCCGAGGATGCACTCCCGCTGTTCCGCTACCAAGATATGGCGGAGCTGGTCGCGGAGATGCCCCGCTTCGATCAGTGGGGCCTTGTGCCGGAAGGCCACGTCAGGCCCCACGAGAACCCTCTCGTGGTAGCACTGGACTCCGGAGGCAGCAGCGGCGACGAGGACTCGGGAAGGCCACAGAGGAGGACGTCGACCGGGCGCCACCGCGCACCCGCTGTCAGCTCCTCTGCGACCTCGAGGATGATGATGCCGACAGCGCGCAGCCTACGGTGGATGCGGCCCTCGGCAGGGAGGCGGTCGAGCCCCCAGTGGCAGAGGCCCATCAGGGAGCCAAGACTTCCCAGGCCCTCGAGAAGGGCGATGACGCGTCCGGGTCCACCGCGGCCTGCTTCGGGGGCCCGGAAGGTGGAGCCAGGGTGGTGCTTGAGGGTGGCGGCGACGACCCGCCTCTCATGGAGAAGAAGAGGAAATGGACCGCCAGCGACGAGTAAGTCCTCGTGCCCATCCCGGCGTTTTATGTTCGCATTTCTTGTTCGAGCTCGGGGCTGAGCCACCGTTTTGTAAAGGATGTCCGCCAGTGACCAGAAGAAGAAGAAGAAGACGAAGGCGAAGATGGCCCCCAGCCCGAAGGGGGCACCAATGCCTGTTGCGGGTGCCGGGGGGCACGGAGAGGCCGCCCGCTGACCTGACACCGAGACGGGGCACATGGAGGTCGTGGAGGAGCCAGTTGTCCCTCCGGAGCCGCACGTGGGCGCGACTCCCGAGGCCGAGACGGACGAGCCTCGGGCGGCTGCCCCCGGAGGTGGGGGCACGCCCCTCACCGAGCCTGCCGTGAGAGAAGACGCAGCGATGGGGGAGGTCGAGGCGCCCTCTCCCCCGCCAGATGCCTCCCTTAACGCGGAGGAGGACGACGCGGGGGCGCGCCGTGGCGAGCTCTCAGGCTGCGCCTGCGTGTGATGCTCCGGTGGTGGGCATGGCGAGCCCCCGTGGCGCGCCGCCGTAGCCGAGCACGGGGGAAACCTCGGCGAGCCCCCTGCTCTTGGTGAGCGACGCCGGGGCCTCCCCGGCAGCGGCAACAGAGGGCAACGAAGAGCTGGGCCCGGACTGGGCCCTTGCGCTCATGAGCAACCGCACCTTGCTCAGGCGCGGAGCCTTGTGTGACGCCAAGGCCGTGCTTGATTGGCTTGGGGCAGATTTCCAGGACGTAGAGGTGCGCCTCACCGAGGAGCGCCTGAGGCTCGCTGAAGGGTGGCGCCGGCTAGCATCGCCGTCAAAATGGGTCAGCGCCAGAAGGAGGCCGCTCGTGCGATGGGCGAGAAGGATGCCGCCGAGGCAAATTGGGTCTGTGCGAGCGCTCTCAGGGAGGCTGAAGCGGCCGTCAAGCGCCGTGAGGAGGCGGAGGTCCGCCTGAAGAAGCTCCAGGATCCACACGCCGCGCAGGCGCAACTGTTCCGTATGCGGGAAGGTGCCCTCGTTACCCGTGAGGGGGAGCTTGCGGCCCGCAAGGCAGACCTTGCGACTAGCGAGGGGGACCTCGGGAGGATGTCGACTGAGCAGACCACGGAGCGCGGATGCCTGGAGATGCTGAGGCTCCAGGTGGCCGACGCCCAGGATGCCCACGCGAAGCGTGTCAACGAAGCCAACGCCCAGCTGGAGGCTAAGGAGAAGAAGGCCTAAGAAGACGCTGACGCAAAGATAGCGGCGGAGCGCCTGGTGCTCATCGAGGAGCACGGCAAAGAGCTGAAGCGGCAGGAGGACGCCTTCGAGACGGAGCGCGAGGGGCTCCGGTAGGAAATTGCCGGTCACAAGGTGTCGCTGGCCGAGTAAGAGACCCGCAGGGAGACCGCGCTGCAAGCCCGCACCAACGCCGAGGCGGAGCTGGCCTCCCTCCGTCTTCAGGTGGGGGCGCCGCCAGTGCCGCCGGGCAGGCCAGAGGCGAAGCAGATCGGGAGCGGGAGTGGCAGCACGATCGCACCAAGATGCTCCACTCCCTCGAGCTTTGAGCTCGCAACGTTCTGAACTCCATCTGCAAGGAGAGGCTTGAAGCCCTCCGCGAGTCCCACGATGCCGATTACGTCGATTTCTCCACCAATCTCGTGGAGCGGCTCGAGGATGGGGCCAAGAAGGTGGATGGCATCTTGGAGGAGGAGTGCCGTGACCTCTTCTCTCAGGCGGTGACCCGTGTCTTCAGTCTCCTCCTTTGATTTTGACAAGGTGATAGCCCCCGTCCCCGAGGAGCTCCGTGATGGCCTCGCGAAGGCGGTAGAAGGCCGTGTGGACGCGCTGCTTGGGAAGTTTTCCTGCAACAGCGGTTAGAGCTCCGGCGGGTCGGGGGGAGCGAAGGCGACGGGGTCGACAGCGACGGCGGTGGTGACAGCAGCGCTTCCTCCTAGAGTTTCCCTTTTTATTATGCTGTAATAGATCGACGTGGCCAAGTGGGGTTGTGAAGACAATGACGTTTGCTTAAGTACATTATGACTTGCTGTAACGAACACTTGTGCCCTCGTGAAGCTTTATCCTGAGGCCTGTTTCTCTCTTTTTGCTTGCCTTTTGTGCTCTACGTCGTCCGGGCCCAGCCCCCGAGCGGCTACAGCCGTCACTGGTGTGTCAGGTCATTATGCCTGGACAAGGCCAAGATGTGAGGGCACCGGGAGCTAGTAAGGGCTCCCGAGGCGCGATGCTCAGGGAGCCCCCCTTTGACGCGCAAGTAGCTTGCGGAAGGAGAAACGCTGGCGCTCGTGAGGTTGCTAGAGGGTAAGGCTTGGAAGATGGCAAGGGTAGCTCGCGAGGTAGTTAGACTTAGCTCTTGCGGAGAGTGGCGTCTAGTGAGCTGCCACTTGTAGGGTGTGTCTCGCGAGGTTTTCGCCCGTGAGATCTCCTGCTGAGATGGCTGTCGTAGGTTGGCTCCCGGGGCAGGGCCTGTGAAGCTTACCGGGGCTCAAGGGGGCGTCTTGCCATTGGGCCGCCTCACGAGGCGCCGCGCACAAGGCCTTCCGGGTGATCTGCTCCTGAGACAACTGCATGCAGAAAGTTCAACGATAGGGGAGCAGCACACGCTCGCCGGCTCGCTCATGGGCATTACGCGAGGAGATAAGACATTGGGGTGGCGTGCACGGGAGCAGGCCCGCGAGCCAGAGCCCGGTTGCTTGGGTTTTTCAGCACTGCTGGGACTGACCCAAGCACAGACACCGTGTCCAGCCCCTGCTCGCGTGAGGCTCATGAGGGAGGTCGTGAGCGCGCACGGCTCATGAGGCAAAGATATGACAAAATACACCATGTATGGAAACCGAAGCTTTACTGAGGCAAGATAACAAATTCCATTACACAACCAAAAAGAGATGCGGCTGTCGTGTCCGGCACGGATCAGCTTGAGGGTGGTGCAACCCGTGGGGCGCCCTCAGTTACACATCCAAGAGAGAAAAAAGGGTTGTTGTGTCTGGCACGGATCAGCTTGAGGTTGGTGCAGCCCGTGGGGCGCCCTCAGTTGATTGTTCTGCCAGCGCGGAGCATGAGGCTTCCACCGGGGCGTGGGTATGATTGCGGCTTGATCATTTCGCCAGCGCGGAGCATGGGGCTTCCACTTGGGCGTGGGTGGGAGCTCTCGCGTGTCCATCAGGCGAACGCATTGAGAGTCTCTGGGGCGTGTACAGTCCCATTTCGTTCGTACGCGTGAGGGTCACGGGTAGAACTTGCGGTGGTGTTGGATGTTCCAGGCGTTAGACATAGGAACTCCGTCCTCCGTCTCTAGCCGGGCGGCGCCGGGCCTGGAGACATGAGCAACCCTGAAAGGGCCTTCCCACGTGGGTGAGAGCTTGTGGAGTCCCTCTTTGGAGAGGATCCTGCGTAGGACGAGGTCGCCGACCTCGAGAGTGCGAGGGCGGATGTTGCGGCTGTGATAGCGACGCAACGCCTGCTGGTACCTTGCGGCGCGAAGAGCGGCCTGACGGCTGGCCTCCTCTAGGAGCAGCAGGTCGGCCTCCCGCGAGCCGTCCTGACGCGCCTCGTTGAAGGCAAGGACTCGTGGAGAGCCGTGCTTAAGCTCTGAAGGAAGGACCGCCTCAGCCCCGTAGACGAGGAAGAAAGGGGTCTCGCCGGTAGGCTTGGTTGCCATTGTGCGTATGGACCATAGCACAGACTGCAGTTCATCAAGCCAGCCCTTGTCGCAGGCTTCGAGCTTTTTCTTGAAACTTCTCGTCTTGAGGCCCTTGAGGACCTCAGCGTTGGCACGCTCGGCCAGGCCGTTGCTTCGCGGGTGCGCCACAGAGGCGTATTAAATCTGCATGCCGAGGCTGGCATAGTAGGACTTGAAGAGGCCGCTTGTGAACTGGGAGCCATTGTCGGTGATGATGCGGCTGGGGACGCCAAAGCGCCACACAAGGCCCTTGATGAACTTGACAGCAGAGCCTGCCGGGATGGTGCGCACAGGCTCGGCCTCTGCCCATTTGGTGAACTTGTCGATGGCGACGTAGAGGTAGTGGTAGCCACCAGCCAGTTGAGGGAAAGGCCCCAGGATATCCAGCCCCCAGACCACGAAGGGCCATGAGAAGGGAATCGTCTGGAGGCCCTGCGCTGGCTGGTGGATCTGCTTGGCGTGGTATTGGCAAGCTTCGCAGGATTGGACCAGCTCGGTGGCATCGCGGAGCACGGTGGGCCAATAGAAGATGCTTCGAAACACCTTGCCGGCAACGGTGCGTGACGAGGAGTGGTGGCCGCAGTCTCCATGGATATCGGCGAGCAACTCGTGCCCTTGTTCTTCTGAGATGCATCACAACGAGACGCCATTGGGGCGCCTGCGGTACAACTCGCCGTCTTGCAAGCAGTAAGCGGTGGCTTGCCGGGCCACGTGCTCTGCTTCTGAATCCTCCTCCGGGAGGGTGTCGTGGAGCAGGTAAGCCTTGAACTCCGGAGCCCAGCTGTCTGCTTGAGGCTCCAGCACCAGCAGCAGGCGGGCTCCTGAGGCCGGGCCGTAGTCTGGCGCGTCCGTGGGCGGCACGGGTGGGAGTTCTTCGTGAAGCAGCGTAGCGCCCACGGCAGGTGGTGCAGCTGATGGCCTGAGGAGCCTTTCCTCGAAGATGCCAGGGCTCTGGGGCTCGCGGCGGGATGCTCGCTTGGCGATGTCATCGGCCTCCTTGTTGCCACCGCGCGGGACGTGCTGCAGCTCCAAGCCAAGGAAACGCTTCTCAAGTTTACGTACCTCTTCTAAGTAGGCTGTCATGTGCTCGTCCTTGGGCTTGTAGCTTTTGTTGGAGAAGTTGATGAGGAGCTTAGAGTCGCCCTTGATGGTGAGGCGCTTGATGCCCAGGGTAGAGGCGGCCTTGAGGCCGGCGATGAGGCCCTCATACTCTGCGATGTTGTTGGAGACCTTATCGTCGCGCTTGAAGCAGAGTTGGATAACGTAGTAGAGCTTGTCTCCCATTGGCGAGGTGCGCACGACCCCAACCCCCACGCCCTGCCGGGAGAAGGCGCCGTCGAAGTGCATGGTCCAACCGCTAGGCTCCTCATCCCCAGGCAGGAGGGATTTGTCCTCGCGAGGCTCCCCCACGTACGGGTCTGTCCACACTGCCACAAAGTCGGCCAGGGCAGCACCCTTGATGACCCTGGTGGTGCAGAACTCCAGCTGGAAGGCCTGCAGCTCGATGTTCCATTCGGCGACGCGGCCAGCAGCATTGGGGCTGCGCAGGACTTGCTCCACGGGGTAAGAAGAGATGAACTTGATGGGATGGCCTTGAAAGTAGTGGCGCGGCTTCCTGGAGGCGATGAGGAGTGCGAGGAGGAGCTTATGCTGCATGGGGTAGCGCTCGCGCGCGTCCCTTAGCACCGTGCTGACGAAGTACACGGGGTGCTCGAAGAGACGCGTAGTTGTGACGGCAGCTTGCTCGTCGGGTGGCTCGCGAGGCTCGGCAGACTTGGGAAGCTCACGAGGCTCAGAGGGCTCGGGAGGCTTAGAGGGCTCGTGAGACTCATGAGGCTCGGGAGGCTAGCGAGGCTCGGAGGTCTCGGGAGACTCACGAGGCTCGGGAGGCTCGTGAGGCTCAGAGGACTTCTCCTTAGCGCAGAGGCGCTCCTCTCGCATCGCCACGAGCGCCGCGCTGGCTGTCTGGGGGGTGGCCGCCAAGTATAGGAGCAAGGGCTCACGGGGGTGCGGCACGACCATGATGGGTGGGCTTGTGAGATACCTCTTGAGGTCTTCAAAGGCGGCGTTTGCCTCAGGAGTCCATTTGAAGGGGCCGGACCTCTTCATGAGCTTGAAGAACGGCAAGGCTCGCTCGCCGAACTTGGAGATGAAGCACCCCAGGGAGGCCATGCATCCCGCCAAGCGCTGCATTTCCTTGAGGGTCCGGGGAGGACACATTCTCTCGATGGCCTTGATCTTCTCAGGGTTGGCTTCAATCCCACGGTGGGAGATCAGGAAGCCGAGGAGCTTGCTGGAAGGGACTCCAAAGACGCACTTGTCGGGGTTGAGCTTGAGGTTGACCTTCCGTAGGTTGGCAAACGTTTCCTCGAGATCCTTGATGAGGGACCCGGCGATCTCGTCGCGCAGAGGAGGTGGCGGAGGAGCGCCATGCGCCACGTCCCCAGCGCGAGACGACGGAGAGCGGAGCGAGTGGGAAGGTGCCGAGCGTCCCCGGTGGCATTGACGAGCTCGGTGATGCGACCAAGCCAAGCATCGTAGCCGGTGTCAGCTGGATGGTAGCCGAGCAGCTCACGCGCCATGAGTAGCATGGCCTGCGCATTCGGTGGCCCACGGCGGGCGAGGGAGGAGGAGGCCGTGGCGGTGAGGCTGTCTGCCTGCACAGAGGGGTGCAGGGAGAAGTCCTGCTGCTCACGGGCAGCGGGGTCGGTGGCGGCAGCGGCGGCGGCCTCAACAGGGCGGCGGCGGTTGACGCGGCCCACAAGCTCCGTCAGGGCCATGCAACCTGCCCTGCGCTCGGCGCGCTCGCGGCGAGCGTCGGCCATGAAGCTGGTGGAGTGGAGGACGGAGTGGAAGAACAGTAGTACCTGGCGCGCCAAATGTCAGAATCGGGGCTCCGGGGACCCTAAGGTTCGAACACTGGGGTGAGCTCGTTCCTATCGCTTCGTCCCGTACCACGGCGGAGCTACGGCAAGAGCGCGCTAGCGGGAGCGGGTTGGAGACACAGCGGTTTACCCAGGTTCGGGCCACCTTGTGGTGTAAAACCCTACTCCTGCTTGGTTGTGATTGCTCTAGCGCGCGAGAGAGAGTACAAGGGACCGGGCTCTAGGAATCGATCGAAGACCCGGCTACGGTGGCACCCTGCCCTCCTTTTATATCTGCCTTGGTCCTCTTCCGCCGAAAACATTGGCAGGAAGGGTTGCCACACAACGGCAAGTTTGAAGGGGGACATGAGCACAGTCTATCCTGACAAAAGGTGGTCTTCGCCTGCAAAGCGACCGTCCATGACGCACCGGTGGGCTCGAGGATGACCTCCACCCTGCGCGCCCGTCGTCTTGGTCTTCTTTCACCGATCGGGCAACCTTTGGGGGCTGCTTTGGGAAACGGACCGCTGGCCTTGCTCCCTTAGCACAAAAGGGGAAAACCTCTCCATCCGCGCCTGCTGGCATGGCCTCTGCCACCGTTCGTCGCCATGCGCGTCAGCCACGTGATGGGCATGAGACCACGCGGCCGAGCCGAACAACACTTGTCTTGCGTGCCCTCGGGAGGGTGCCTTAGGAGGCAACCTCGGGAGGCCGCCTTGCGAGAGGGCCTCGTGAGGCTCTCGGTGAAGTGGCTGAGTCTTGCTTGCCCGCTCCCTGAGGAGGGGTCCTCGGGAGGCTAGAACCTCGTGAGGGGTCTTGTTCGAGGCGCTCGCTGGTGGCCGCCTATTGGGCCTCCACCAGGCGTTGCACCCTGGGCCGAAGGCAGACGGGCCGGGATACCCTGGGTTCCACGGGCCCGACACATTTACTTTTATGCCAACCCTCCTTTTGTTATATGGCTGTAATTTGTTTTGTTGCGATACAAAATTTGTTCCTATAGGGCAGTGACCGGCTGAAGAAAACAACAAGCTATTTTTGTATAGTGTAGGGTGTCCCCTATATTTGCACGGGTAGCGAACTTTGATGCCCAGTGGATGTAATCTGTGCAATCGCCGTAATAGCCTAGCGTTAGTTGCTTGCTTATTTATTTCGTCGTAGTCTTCTTTTTCCTCAGTTTGTTAGTGGCCGCAATAACCATGGGCCACATACGGCCCATGGTAACCATGGGCCTGCTACCTGCTATAGTGCCCAAGGGCCATCTACGGGCCGTAGGATCTGTGGGCCAAAACCGAGCGCAATATGGGCCGTAAACAGGGCAATTTGGGTATGGTCGGTTTAATGACCCGTAGCATAACGGGCCGTTAACAGGCCAAAAGTCATCACAGGCTTAATTCTATCGACAGGCATAGCGGGTCGTTAATGGGCCGGAATACATGACGGGCTGAAAATGGCCCAATGTGTTAACAAACCACAAACGGGCCGATTGTAACCACGGGCTGAATTTGGCCCATTAGCATAACAGGACAGTAACTGACCATAAGTATTCGAGGGCCAGAAATGAGCCCACGAATTTATGGGCCCTTAGAAGGCCAAAAGAGAACACAGGCTGGAAACGGCCCAACTGAATAATGGCCCTTAAATGGGCTCAAAGCAGTTCACTGTTCATTATGGGCCTGATTCACCATGGGCCGTCAATGGGCCCAGAGATACAAAAGGCCTCATATGGGCCGAAAGACTTCACGGGCCATAGATGGGCCGAAAGTGACAACGGGCTAGAATCATATGGGACGGCCCACATGACGCTACTGGGTCGAATTTTTAAAGGCCATAACGGGCCGTGAGTACCCGGGCCGTAAATGGGTTGTATGCGAACCGGCCGGTAACAGGCTTTCCATGGGCCAGCCCGTTAACTTTTGACCAAGTCAAACGGGCCGGCCTTTATAACCTAAATGGGCCACTATTGGGCCGTGCCATGTGTCACTGTTCCATAGGCGCGTCTCGTGGAATGAATGGATGACATCTGTCGCAACGCCGAGCTGACACGTGGATCCGCCGACGAATGAGAAATTTACACGTGGAATATCGCCATTGGTCTGGGTTGCTAACGGGTTATTGGATCCAAACCCGCACCCGATAGCTTAACGGCGACCCGTTACGGTGGATGCCACGTGTCGGTTACCCTTGACGAAAACACTTCCACGATGCAACATTTATCATCATGGAAGTGGACACTTCCGTGATGATAATTTCAGTATTGTCATGGAACACTTCTACGACAGCACAGGTATGACTATCTTGATTCTGTCATAAAATTGTCACGGATGTACATGCATGACAGAAAACTTGACCTACTATGACAAAGACGTATCATCACGGAAGTGTTTTTTTTGTAGTGCTAGTAGTAACTCAGCCTGCCTAAAAAAAGTAACTCAGTCGTATGTTACCATCGCTCGTCTCTCTTTTAGTACTGTAGTAGCAGTAACGCGACGCACGTTCCATTCGGTGAGCGGCGTGTCGGACCGACCGTGGGGGTGCGACGCAAACGCGACGGGCGTGCTATGTACATGTACCACCTTTTTCTTTTGGTTTTGCTCCATGCCACAATCCATCGATACAAAATTATATTTAAAAGTCGAGGGCGGGGCTTTTCCCGTGTGGTACGCGCGGCAGTTTCGCCTAGTCGGTTTGACGGAGAGGCGGGGAGGATGAGCGAGGACTCTAGCAGATTCAACTTACTGCTGGAAGAATGGAACAGTGTGATTTGACGGCTCATTACTACAGGAAAGGTGGGGCCTTGTGATATGACTGCTCATTTACAGTCATTATTACTGTGGCGCTACGACCGGGTGAGGCTCCCCTTCCGTTCCCCACTCTAATCTGGTGCATGACACGTCGACTCGGATGCTGGGCTGTCCCACATGTCGGCGAAAGGAAGAATAATTGTTGCTGACGACGTAATAAGGAGCAAAGAACCGTGCGGTATACTATAGTTTAGCACTGGAGTACTAGTATACATTGGAGGAGTGCGAAACACGGCAGCCCAGTGAACCAGCAGGCGATATGGCGATAAAAAACAATATACTACAGTCCAGTCTTAGCATGTAAAAACATGCCACCGCTTCCTCCTCCCCCTCTAGGTTTATCGCCATCAGTGGAGCAAGAGCGTCGTTGCAGCTTAGCTAGTAGTACTCCTACTCCTCTCCAACCTTTTTTTTACAATTCCTTTGTTTTTCCTATGGCGTTGAACACTCTTTGTTAATCCTATTGGATTTAGCACTCCAGTCCCATACTTTCACCATTCCTGTATTTTCAGTATCCTGGGAATCAAAGAGGCCCTTAGACTGGTTTAGGGGCGGTCATTTTTTTCAATGAAATATGTCCAAAATGTAATGAATGTGCTCCGGTTTCTATGAAAATCATCCGGTTTGCATGTAGTAATTCATTTATTATTTCTTTTGCAGGGGGTTTGCATGTAATTCGTCCGGTTTGAAATGTACTCGTACGTCGGCATGGTTGGATGGCCCGCTGAAGCATTACTGTCCGAGGACTCGTCTCTACCGGTTGGCGCTCAGCGTTGGAGATGCCCCGAGTGCTTGCAGGTGGACCCAGATGCTCTGTGTCCCACATGTCGGCGAAAGGAAGCACGTAGAAATATTTCCGATGATCGCGGAGCCGAGCAGTACATCTCAGCAAGTAGGAAAAATGCGTGAAAAAATATCTACTATGAAGCGTAGCTGCAAAGTGACGACAGGTATAGGTCGCACGCACCCAATGAGTGGTCGTAGTACGTACGAGTACAAATGAGTATGGGGTACTCCTACTCTATCAACACGAGTCCCATCGGACAACGGCGTCTGTGCTACAGCAAGCTCTTCTCCCTCCTCGTTTCTCTCTTCTAATTCTAACTCAGCCGACGCGCAGCGGGCGGGGTGGGGATTTGCCGATAGTCGGTTTGCTCAAATGCGGTCCGACATGACAGTGAAAATGCTAGACAACACGCGTTCCCTAGCTTGAGCGGCGTGCCGGATCGACCCTAGTACTCCCGACCGTGTGGGGGTGCCATGCGACACGGTAGGCTTTTCCTTTTGAACTTGTAGAAAATGTAACATTTGGTTCTGCTTCTGCTCCTTGGCATGGTAGACAGATACTAGAAACAACGATTAAAAACGTTAGGGCAGGGATTTTCCTGCGCAATAAGTGGGAGAGTTTGCCAGTTTGGCGCATCGTCGGTTTTCCCACATCGGACCCACATGTCAGTGATAATATGCCAAGGCAATGCGCGCTGAGCGGCGGGCCGGAAAGATAGTGTGGGGTGATGACCCACAAGTATAGGGGATCAATCATAGTTCTTTCGATAAGTAAGAGTGTTGAACCCAATGAGGAGCAGAAGGAAATGACAAGCGGTTTTCAGCAAGGTATTTTCTGCAAGCACTAAAATTATCGGTAGCAAGTAGTTTGATAGCAAGATAATTTGTAACAAGTGACCAGTAGCAATAGTAACTAAGGTGCAGCAAAGGTAGCCCAATCCTTTTTGTAGCAAAGGACAGGCCGAAACAATCTCTTATAATAAGCAAAGCGTTCTCGAGGACACATGGGAATTTCATCTAGTCACTTTCATCATGTTTGTTTGATTCGCGTTCGCTATTTTGTTAATTTGATATGTGGGTGGACCGGTGCTTGGGTGCTGTTCTTACTTGAACAAGCGTCCCACTTATGATTAACCCCTCTCACAAGCATCCGCAACTACGAAAGAAGAATTAAGATAAATCTAACCATAGTATTAAACATATGGATCCAAATCAGCCCCTTACGGAATAGCGCGTAAACTAGGGTTTAAGCTTCTGTCACTCTAGCAACCCATCATCTAATTACTACTCCACAATGCATTCCCTTAGGCCCAAATATGGTGAAGTGTCATGTAGTCGACGTTCACATCACACCACTAAGAGAATCAACAACATACATATCATCAAAATATCGTACGAATGCCAAATTCACATGATTACTTATGACAAGACTTCTCCCATGTCCTCAAGAACAAAAGTAACTACTCGCAAATCATATTCATGTCCAAGATCAAAGGGGTATTAAATAGCATAATGGACCTGAACATATAATCTTCCACCAAATAAACCAACTAGCATCAACTACAAGATGCAATCAACACTACTAGCAACCCACATGTACCAATCTGAGGTTTTGAGACAAAGATTGAATACAAGAGATGAACTAGGGTTTGAGATGAGATGGTGCTGATGAAGATTGGTCCTCCCACGATGAGAGGGTCGTTGGTCATGTCGATGGCTTCGATTTCCCCTTCCCGGAGGGAAGTATCCCCGGCGGAATCGCTCCGCCGGAGAGCAAAAGTGCTCTTGCCCAAGTTCCGCCTCGAGACGGCAGCGCTCCATCCCAAAAGTCTTCTCCTTATTTTTTTCTAGGGCAAATGGGCTTATAAACCAGAAAATGGGCACCGGAGGCTGGCCAGGGGCCCCACAAGCCACCAAGGCGCGCCTTGGGGGGGGGGTGGCGCGCCCTGGTGCCTCGTGGGCACCTGGGTGGCCCCCTCTGGTACTTCTTTCTTCCAATATTTTTTATTTATTCCAAAATAAATCTCCGTGAAATTTCAGCTCATTTGGAGATGTGCAGAATACGTATCTCTGACATAGCTTTTTCAGGTCCAGAATTCCAGCTGTCGGCAATCTCCCTGCTTATGTAAATCTTGCATATTAAGAGAGAAAAGGCATTAGAATTACTCCACAAAGTGGTATATTGATTAAAAACACTATAAATAACAGTAGGAAAACATGATGCAAAATGGACGTATCAACTCCCCCAAGCTTAGACTTCGCTTGTCCTCAAGCGAAAGCCAATATCGACAATCATGTCCACATGTTTAGAGAGAGAGGTGTCGATAAAAACAAAATACGGACATAGTAGCATCATGATCATTATTATAACATCAATATTCCTTATCATAGAACTTCTCATGAGCAAGTAACAATTCATCACAATAACGAAGTATAAGGCATAAACTTTCTTGAAAACTAACAAACTATGTTCTCAGTCAACAATACAATTGCAATTCATCATATTTTTAGGAAGGGTCTCATGTAGGAGCGTTTTAGCAAGTCCACATACTCAACCATCATTTAGTCTTCTATGATTGCTAACACTCACAACATATATATGGAGCAAAAAAGTTTCAGCCAGACACATAGAAAGATAGGGGCTTATAATTTCGCCTCCCAACTTATTCACCTCAAGGGTAATGTGAACAATAATAACTCATGATCACTCATATCCAACTGGATATATGTGCCTAGATCTTCCCCACCACATGATGCTTGCAAAAGATAAAAAATAAAAAGGAATAGAGGAGAACACTATTGACTCTTGCATAAAAAGTAAATACATAAAAGTAAAAGATAGGCCCTTCGCAGAGGGAAGCAGAGGTTGTCATGCGCTTTTTGTTGTTGGATGCACAAGCTCTTGAGGCAAAGGAATGTCACTTTATATTGCCCCTTATGATAGCAACCTTTATTATGCAGTCTGTTGCTTTTATTTCTTTACCATCACAAGTTCGTACAAAGATTATTTTCCCTTACAATAAAAGTTCATACATATTTAGGAGCAATTTTTATTGCTTTATGCACCGATGACAACTTACTTGAAGGATCTTATTCATTCCATAGGTAGATATAATGGACTCTCATGACATGAAACTGGGTTTAAGGGTTTTGGACGCACAAGTAGTATCTCTACTTGGTGCGGATTTTTGGCTAGCAAAGATATTGGGCAAGCACCACATGTTGGAGGATCTATGACAATATAACTTCTATGTGAATATAAGCAAACATAATTCATTACGTTGTCTTCCTTGTCCAACGTCAACAATTTGACATAAAATACTCAATGGGGGCTCACAATCATAAAAGATGTCCAACATAGTGTATTTGCATGTGAATCTTCTCTTCCCTTATTAATTTTTTCATGAATTGCATCATTGACCAATGCTATGTTTGTTAACTTCCAATAAATTTTACCACTTATACTTTTCTTTATGTAATGTCATTACTTTCCATAAGATTAGCATATGATCTTTTTTATTATTTTCATTGCTAGGATTGAAACGTAAAAGAAAAGAAGCAAAAACTCAAACAACTCTTTATTATATAACTCTCAACTCAATTACATAGATAGATAAATCACGAAACTAGCACTCGAAAATATTTCATACTAAACTTTTATTCAACTAGATCACGAAATAACTAAGGTTCAAACTAAAAATAGGTAAAGATAATAAAGGTGATGGTGATACGATACCGGGGCACCTCCCCCAAGCTTGGCACAAGCCAAGGGGAGTGCCCATACCCAAGTACTCAAGTTTCCTTCTTCGGTGATGATGGTGATGGTGAAGTGGTGAGCTTGTCCTCCGGCTTCCATGGAATAGGTTCCCCTTGCCATTGTCTTCCTCATCTGACAACCACTCGTAGTAGACCTCGCAGTAGGGGCGTTTGCCCGTCAATGGTTTCACAATACGGTGCTTGGTACGGAGCCTTTGGGGAGCCATGGCGATCTGGATCTGTCAGAAAAATAGCATGAAACAAGAACAGAGGAGATTTCTGCAATACGGTGGTCAAAGGAGTATATATAAAGAATTTTTATCTTGCAAAACAATTTTTCCAGAAGAAAACGGAGTCGGCAAGGCTCACGAGGGGCCCACGAGCCACTAGGGCGCGCCTGGGGGGTGGCGCGCCCTGGTGCCTCGTGTGCACCTCGTGGGTCCCCTCGGCTGTTTCTTATTTGTGTATTTTTTTCTAATATTCCAAAACTGACAGAAAGTATTTTCATGGAATTTTTGGAGTCGGTTTACTTACCGTATCACGTACCTCTTCCTTTTCAGGGTTCTGGAGTGTTCTGGAAGGTCTCTCTTATGTATTCCTCCGGTGTAATAGTTTGAATAATGTTAGTCTCAACATTAATAGGCGTACCTGAGATGTAATGCTTAATTCTTTGCCCATTCACCACTCTCGGATTAGTGCCTTCGGAGTTGTTTATTTTGATGGCTCCGGAGCGATAAACTTCTTCGATGATATACGGTCCTTCCCATTTAGAGAGAAGTTTTCCTGCAAAAAATCTAAAACGAGAATTGTACAATAGAACATACTCACCCACTTTGAATTCCCGTTTTAGAAATCTTTTATCATGCCATCTTTTAACTTTTTCTTTAAACAATTTGGCATTTTCATAAGCTTGGGTTCTCCATTCATCTAGTGAGCTAAAATCATAATTGAGTTCTTTAATTGCCCAATATGCTTTATGTTCTAACTCAAGAGGTAAATGACATGCTTTTCCATAAACCATTTTATAAGGAGACATACCCATAGGATTTTTATAAGCAGTTCTATAAGCCCGTAATGCATCATCAAGTTTCTTAGACCAATTCTTTCTAGATCTATTGATGGTTTTTTGCAAAATTAACTTTATTTCTCTATTGCTCAATTCAACTTGACCACTAGATTGAGGGTGATAGGGAGATGCAATTCTATGGTTGACATCATATTTAGCAAGCAGTTTACGGAATGCACCGTGAATAAAATGTGAACCACCATCAGTCATTAAATATCTAGGGACTCCGAACCTCGGGAGAATAACTTCTTTAAGCATTTTAATAGAAGTGTTATGATCAGCACTACTAGTTGGAATAGCTTATACCCACTTAGTAACGTAATCAACAGCAACTAAAATATGAGTATACCCATTGAATTTAGGAAAAGGTCCCATATAATCAAATCCCCAAACATCAAATGGTTCAATAGAAAGTGAATAATTCATAGGCATTTCCTGACGTCTACCAATATTGCCAATTCTTTGACATTCATCACAAGATAAGACAAACTTACGAGCATCCTTGAAAAGAGTAGGCTAATAAAAACCAGATTGTAGTACCTTATGCGCAGTTCTATCTCCCGCATGGTGTCCTCCATAGGCCTTGGAGTGACACTTACGTAGGATTTGTTCCTGTTCATGCTCACGTATACAACGTCTAATAATACCATCTACTCCTTCTTTATAAATATGTGGGTCATCCCAGAAGTAATGTCATAAATCAAAGAAGAACTTTTTCTTTTGTTGGTATGTGAAACTAGGTGGTATAAATTTAGCAACAATATAATTAGCATAGTCTGCATACCAAGGAGTATTACGAGAAGCATTTATGATAGAGAATTGTTCACCAGGAAAATCATCATTAATAGGAAGTGGGTCATCAAGAACATTTTCCATTCTAGACAAATTATCTGCTACGGGATTCTCAACTCCCTTCCTACCAGTAATATGCAAGTCAAATTCTTGTAGCAATAGAACCCACCTAATGAGTCTAGGTTTAGCATCTTTCTTTTCCATAAGTTATTTAATAGCATCATGATCAGTGTGAATAGTTACTTTAGAATCAACTATGTAAGATCTGAATTTATCGCATGCAAACACAACTGCTAGAAATTCTTTCTCAGTAGTAGCATAATTTCTTTGAGCATTGTCTAGGGTTTTACTAGCATAATGAATAACATTTAATTTCTTATCAACTCTCTGTCCTAGAACAGCACCAATAGCATAATCACTAGCATCACACATAATTTCAAAAGGCAAGTTCCAATCAGGTGGTTGAACAATAGGTGCAGTGGTTAAGGCTTTCTTAAGTGTTTCAAAGGCTTCTACACAATCATCATCAAAAACAAATGGAACATCTTTTTGCAAGAGATTGGTAAGAGGTCTAGAAATTTTAGAGAAGTCTTTTATAAACCTTCTATAGGAACTAGCATGACCTAGGAAACTTCTTATACCTTTAATATCTTTAGGACATGGCATTTTCTCAATAGGATCAACCTTAGCTTTATCAACTTCAATACCTCTTTCAGAAATTTTATGCCCAAGGACTATACCTTCATTAACCATAAAGTGGCACTTCTCCCAATTCAAGACAAGATTAGTTTCTTCACATATCTGCAAAACTCGATCAAGGTTGCCTAAGCAATCATCAAAAGAAGTTCCGTAAACGGAGAAATCATCGATGAAAACCTCAACAATCATTTCACAAAAGTCAGAGAATATAGCAGTCATACATCTTTGAAAGGTAGCAGGTGCATTACATAAACCAAAAGGCATACGACGATAAGCATAAGTTCCAAAAGGACAAGTAAAGGTGGTTTTCGCTTGATCTTCAGCTGATACCGGTATTTGAGAGAAACCAGAATAACCATCTAGGAAACAAAAGTGTGTATGCTTAGACAATCTTTCTAACATTTGATCAATAAAAGGTAGGGGGTAATGATCTTTTCTAGTGGCTTTGTTTAATTTTCTAAAATCAATTACCATACTATAACCAGTTACAATTCTTTGTGGAATGAGTTCATTTTTATCATTAGGAACAACGGTAATACCTCCCTTCTTAGGGACACAATGAACGGGACTCACCTATCTACTATCAGCTATGGGATAGATTATACCTGCTTCCAGAAGCTTTAATATTTCAGTTCTTACCACTTCCTTCATCTTAGGATTTAATCGTCGTTGGTGATCGACAACTGGTTTAGCACCAGGCTCCATATTAATTTTGTGCTGACATAGAGTGGGACTAATGCCCTTAAGATCATCAAGAGTATATCCAATAGCAGCGCGGTGCTTCCTCAAGGTTTTTAGTAATCTCTTTTCTTCATGCTCTGAAAGGTTAGCACTAATAATAACAGGATATTTCTTCTTTTCATCTAGATAAGCATATTTCAATGTATCAGGCAATTGCTTCAATTCAAATACAGGGTCACCCTTAGGTGGAGGAGGGCCTCCAAGAGTTTCAACAGGCAAATTGTGTTTAAGGATAGGTGGTTGATCAAAGAACATCCTATCTATTTCATTTCTTTCATTCATGTGCATATCATTTTCATGGTCTAGCAAATATTGTTCTAACGGATCAGTAGGAGGTACGATAATAGAAGCAAGACCAATAATTTCATCTTTACTAGGCAATTATTTATCATGAGGTTGTCTACGAAACTTGGAGAAATTAAACTCATGAGACACACCACCAAAATTAACACTAGCAGTTTCTTTAGCGCAATCAATCTTGGCATTAACATTGTTCAAGAAAGGTCTACCAAATATAATGGGACAAAAATTATCTTGTGGAGAATCGAGGACTAGAAAATCGGTAGGGTATTTTATTTTTCCACACAAGACTTCAACATCTCTAACGATCCCAAGCGGTGTAATGGTATCTCTGTTTGCAAGCTTAATAGTAACATCAATGTCTATTTCTATAGGTGCAATATCCTTCATAATTTCTTGATATAAGGTAAACAGAATAGCACTCACACTAGCACCCAAATCACATAAGCCATGATAACAATGATCTACTATTTTAACAGAGACAACAGACATGCCTACTACAGGTCTGTTTTTATCTTTAGGATATGGTTTAGCAATTCTAGCTGCTTCATCACAAAAGTAAATAACATGCCCATCTATATTATTGACCAAGAGATCTTTAACCATAGCAACATTAGGTTCAAATTTAATTTGTTCAGAGGGTCTAGGTGTCCTAATATTACTTTTGTTAATCACAGTTGAAACTTTAGCATGTTCCTTAATCCTAACAGGAAAAGGTGGTTTCTCAATATAAGCAGTAGGCACAACTAGATCAACAAGGTAAACAATTGTTTCTTCTTTAACACTAACGGGTTCCTCAATCTTTTCTTTAACAGGGGGATGATATTTAAACCACTTCTCCTTAGGGAGATCAACATGAGTAGAAAATGATTCACAAAAGGACGCTACTATCTCAGAGTCAAGTATATTTAGTGCTAAACTAATGAAAAGCATCGGTATCCATAAAAGATTTAACACAATCAAACTCAAGTGTTATACCTGACTCATTACCTTTGTCGAGTTCCCAATCTACAGAGTTGCGTTTAATTCTTTCCAGAAGATCCCATCTGAATTCAATAGTCTTCTTCATAAAGGAGCCAGTCGAAGAAGAATCGAGCATGGTTTGATCATCATGAGAAAGCCGAGCATAACAATTTTGAAGGATTATTTCTCTTGAGAGCTCATGATTGGGGCATGTATGTAACACGTACTTAAGCCTCCCCCAAGCTTGAGCGATGATTTCTACTTCACGAGGCCAAAAATTATATATATAATTCCGATCACGATGAACCAAATGCATAGGATAAAATTTCTGGTGGAATTCCAGTTTCAATCGGTTCCAGTCCCATGTATCAGTATCATCACATAGCCTGTACCATGTCAATGCCTTTACCTCCGAAGATAAAGGGAATACTTTCTTCTTAACTCCATCTCCGGATAAACCTGCAAGCTTAAACAATCCACTAATTTCATCCACATAGATTAAGTGCATATCAGGATGTACCATTCCATCTCCTGCACAAGGATTAGCTAGCAGTTTCTCTATCATACTCGAAGGGATCTCATAATAAATATTTTCAGTAGGTGCAGTAGGTTGAGGAGAAATTCTTTGTGCTTCTGGTCGGGGTGAAGATACCCCGAACAAACCCCTCAAAGGATTACTTTCCATAGTGACAAGTAACAGTAAATTTCAGCACGTAATATAAATGTTTCCTTACCAAATTCCACTCACTAAGGGCGCTTCACTCCCCGGCAACGGCGCCAGAAAAGAGTCTTGATGACCCACAAGTATAGGGAATCAATCGTAGTCCTTTTTATAAGTAAGAGTGTCGAACCCAACGAGGAGCAGAAGGAAATGACAAGCGGTTTTCAGCTAGGTATTTTCTGCAAGCACTGAAATTATCGGTAGCAAGTAGTTTGATAGCAAGATAATTTGTAACAAGTGACAAGTAGCAATAGTAACTAAGGTGCAGCAAGGTAGCCCAATCCTTTTTGTTGCAAAGGATAGGCCGAAACAATCTCTTATAATAAGCAAAGCGTTCTCGAGGACACATGGGAATTTCATCTAGTCACTTTCATCATGTTTGTTTGATTCGCGTTCACTATTTTGTTAATTTGATATGTGGGTTGACTGGTGCTTGGGTGCTGTTCTTACTTGAAAAAGCCTCTCACTTATGATTAACCCCTCTCGTAAGCATCCGCAACTATGAAAGAAGAATTAAGATAAATCTAACCATAGCATTAAACATATGGATCCAAATCAGCCCCTTACGGAATAGCGCATAAACTAGGGTTTAAGCTTCTATCACTCTAGCAACCCATCATCTAATTACTACTCCACAATGCATTCCCTTAGGCCCAAAGATGGTGAAGTGTCATGTAGTCGACGTTCACACGACACCACTAAGAGAATCAACAACATACATATCCTCAAAATATCGAACGAATGCCAAATTCACATGATTACTTATGACAAGACTTCTCCCATGTCCTCAAGAACAAAAGTAACTACTCACAAATCATATTCATGTCCAAGATCAAAGGGGTATTAAATAGCATAATGGATCTGAACATATAATCTTCCACCAAATAAACCAACTAGCATCAACTACAAGATGTAATCAACACTACTAGCAACCCACAGGTACCAATCTGAGGTTTTGAGACAAAGATTGAATATAAGAGATGAACTAGGGTTTGAGATGAGATGGTGCTGATGAAGATGTTTATGAAGATTGGTCCTCCCACGATGAGAGGATCGTTGGTGATGTCGATGGCTTCGATTTCCCCCTCCCGGAGGGAAGTATCCCCGGCGGAATCGCTCCGCCGGAGAGCAAAAGTGCTCCTCCCAAGTTCCGCCTCGAGATGGCGGCGCTCCATCCCAAAAGTCTTCTACTTATTTTTTCTAGGGCAAATGGGCTTATATACCAGAAAATGGGCACCGGATGCTGGCCAGGGGCCCCACAAGCCACCAGGGCGCGCCTGGGGGGGTGGCGCGCCCTGGTGCCTCATGGGCACTTGGGTGGCCCCCTCTGGTACTTCTTTCTTCCAATATTTTTTATTTATTCCAAAATAAATCTCCGTGAAATTTCAGCTCATTTGGAGATGTGCAGAATAGGTATCTCTAACATAGCTTTTTCAGGTCCAGAATTCCAGCTGCCGGCAATCTCCCTCCTTATGTAAATCTTGCATATTAAGAGGGAAAAGGCATTAGAATTGCTCCACAACGTGGTATATTGATTAAAAACACTATAAATAATAGTAGGAAAACATGATGCAAAATGGACGTATCATGGGGTGCGACGCGAACGGGATAGGCGTGCTGTACTTGTTTCACTCTCTCGTTTTGAACTTGTGACGTATAACGCTTAGTTTTGAATTTATAAGTTTGGTTGTCGCGCCCATATATATACTATAGTTTGGTAGGTTGGGTCATGCATCATACGTAAATTACGAAGTTGATGCAATAGGTAAGTACTACCTCCATCCTGGTTTGTTGGTCCCCTTTGTGCCAAATTTTGACCATAGAATTAACTAACAAAATATTAATGCATGTCACCAAAAAATATATCGTTGGATTCGTATTTGAACATAATCCCTCCTTTCCGGTTTAGGGTTTCGAGGTACATTAAATCACCCAATGCAAGTATCATGAGAAAACTCACCAATGCATGTAGAAGTTCATGGACATTTAGTGGTCATGCATGCATGTGTTGTAATTAATACATTGGTAAACATAACTTTTTGAGGAAAACGAGCGTACAAATTAAGTACTTATGCAAACTACAAAATTTATTCCACCACTCACCATCTACCTTGGTTGAAGAGATTTTGAAATTGAGCCCTATAAACCAGAAAGGAGGGAGTAGTTTCCAACGATATTGTTTTTTGTGACATGCATTAACTTATTGTTAGTTAAATCTGAAGTCAAAATTTGGCACAAAACACGAAGGTGACCAATAAACCAGGGCAAAGATAGTGATACATATAATTAACGCCAAATGAGAGCAAGGGATCACACATGTCATTTACGACTGGAATGATAATGCGATACAGTACGCGATGCAGTGCTGGTTACAGGAGGCAAGAAGAAAGATGCATCCATCGACGACCTCCTCCTCCTCGACTCAGGGCGCCGGCCCACGAAACGGCGGCTGAGGAGCAGCGGCTTTCGTGGCGAGGTCAACGTGCTTCTGAACAATGGCGTCCAAGGCTTCCAGCCGGTCGAAGATGGCCAATGTCGTAGCATTATCCCTGGCCCAGTAGTGGCCTATGTAGACGATTTCCTCGTAGATATGGATGTGTAGGTCGATGGTTTCTTGCTCGGCGAGGTGCTGCGCGGCGAGCGCGGCCTCGAGGTGGACATTCTTCGTCGCGACATCGGGCAGCTGCAGGGCCACCAGTGCGTGAAAGAGGTTGTCACCATGAAGGCGGATGAGGGTGGCAGGCAACGAGGAGCCTGGGCGCGTGGGCTGGAGGAGTACGGCAAGGTCGTCCGCGCTCTTCTTGACGGCGGTGAACTTGCGGATGGAGCGGACCATCATCTCACCCATGTGAGAGGCAAAGCCGTCGTTGCCGAGGGCTATGCCGCCGGCGGTTGCCAGCACCGTCTGGAGACGCTGCTCGGTGCCGGGCCGCAGGCCGGCACCGTGGATCATCTGGCACAGCCACCTGCAGCTCGCGTCCATTGCCTCCATGGGTGGTTGTGGCTTCTGGTTGCTTGGTCTTGGATTGGAGTGCGTAGTGTTGCACAGACTAGGTGCGTAGTACTAGTAGGTTCGTACGATTCGGTAGATGGATTGGAGTGGAGGGGCGCCTTATATGAGAGTGTAAACTGCGTTGCATTCATATCATGTTGGCTCCATTCTGCTTCTCCAATTAATTCCCTCTGCATGCTTCCCTCCATTCCACAATGTAGTGTGCCCGCGCTTCTCGAGATCTAAGTTTGACCATAAATTTAACCAACGAGACCGACTGCGGCGGGAGCATAAATTATGTTGGGGAACGTTGCATGGGAAACAAAAATTTTTCCTACGCACACGCAAGATCTACCCATGGTGATGAGCATCTACGAGAGGGAGAGTGAATCTACATACCCTTGTAGATCGCTAAGCGGAAGCGTTAATAAACGCGGTTGATGTAGTCGAACGTCTTCGCGATCCAAATCGCCGAGCGTCCCGCGATCCAATCACGATCCTTCCGATCTAGTGCCGAACGGACGGCACCTCCGCGTTCAACACACGTACGGCTTGATGACGCCTTCACCTCCTCGATCCAGCGAGCGATGGTGAAGTAGTGGTTGAGTTCCAGCAGCACGACGGCGTGGTGATGATGGTGAGGAACAATCTCTGCAGGGCTTCGCCAAGCGCTACGGAGATTATGATGGAGGAACTAGAGGGTTAGGGTTGCCGCACATGGCTTGGGGAAATCTTGATGTGTCCCGTGTGCTAGCCCTGCCCCTCTATTTATATGTTGAGCCTTGGGGTCTAAACTTGGAGTAAAAGCCTCCTCCGGGTCGGTTTTGCCCGCACAAGGTCGGTTTGGCCCGCAGGGAAAGAGTCCAACTCGGATCCCTGCCGAACCGTGCACAGCCGCGCACAAGCGGTAGTACCGCTTCACACAAGCGGTAGTACCGCCTGGGCGGTAGTACCGCTTCACACAAGCGGTAGTACCGCTCGGGCGGTAGTACCGCTTCACCAAGCGGTAGTACCGCTTACGCGGCAGCAAAACTACTTTTGCACTTTCCAATACCTCGTGGGCTTTATCCCTTTGGCTCATATAAAGTGTTGCTGCACCCGAACACTTCGGTAAACATCCGGAACCCCTTCCGGTGAACTTCGGAACTCTTCCGGAGATCAAAACACTATTATCACATATATCAATCTTTACCTCCGGACTATTCCGGAGATCCTCGTCATGTCCGGGATCTTATCCGGGACTCCGAACAACTTTCGGTCACCAACATAATAACTCAATTATACTAATCGTCACCAAACGTTAAGTGTGTAGACCCTGCGGGTTCGAGAACTATGTAGACATGACCGAGACACCTCTACGGCCAATAACCAATAGCGGGACCTGGATGCCCATATTGGCTCCTACATATTCTACGAAGATCTTTTATCGGTCGAACCTCTATGTCAAGGATTCAGTTAATCCCGTATGCTGTTCCCTTTGTTCTTCGGTATGTTACTTGCCCGAGATTCGATCGTCGGTATCACTATACCTAGTTCAATCTCGTTACCGGCAAGTCTCTTTACTCGTTCCGTAATACAAGATCTCGTGGCTAACACTTTAGTCACATTGCTTGCAAGGCTCATTGGGATGTTGTATTACCGAGTGGGCCCTGAGATACCTCTCCGTCACACGGAGTAACAAATCCCAGTCTTGATCCATGCCAACCCAACAGACACCCTCAGAGATACCTGTAGAGCACCTTTATAGTCACCCAGTTACGTTGCGACGTTTGATACACACAAGGTATTCCTCCGGTGTCAGTGAGTTGCATGATCTCATGGTCAAAGGAACAGATACTTGACATGCAGAAAACAATAGCAATAAACTGACACGATCAAATGCTACGTTTACAGTTTGGGTCTTGTCCATCACATCATTCTCCTAATGATGTGATCCCGTTATCAAATGACATCTCATGTCCATGGCTAGGAAACCTTAACCATCTTTGATCAACAAGCTAGTCAACTAGAGGCTTACTAGGGACACAGTGTTGTCTATGTACCCACACATGTATTTGAGTTTCCAATCAATACAATTATAGCATGGATAATAAACGATTATCATGAACAAGGAAATATAATAATAACCAATTTATTATTGCCTCTAGGGCATATTTCCAACAGTCTCCCACTTGCACTAGAGTCAATAATCTAGTTCACATCACTATGTGATTTACATTGTAATGAATCGAACACCCATGCAGTTCTGGTGTTGTTCATGTTTAGCCCTTGGAAGAGGTTTAGTCATCGGATCTGCAACATTTAGATCCGTGTGTACTTTGCAAATATTTATGTCGTCCTCCTTGATGTAATCGCGGATGGAATTGAAACGTCGCTTTATGTGTCTGGTCCTCTTGTGAAATCTTGGTTCCTTGGCTAGAGCAATGGCACCAGTATTATCACAAAACAGAGTCATTGGGTTAAGTGCACTAGGCACTACTCCAAGATCTGTCATGAACTCCTTCATCCAGACACCTTCCTTCGCCGCCTCCGAGGCAGCGATGTACTCCGCTTCGCATGTAGAATCAGCTACCACGCTTTGCTTGGAACTGTACCAGCTAACCGCACCCCCATTAAGAATAAATACGTATCCGGTTTGCGACTTAGAGTCATCCGGATCAGTGTCAAAGCTTGCATCGACGTAACCCTTTACGACGAGCTCTTGATCACCTCCATAAACGAGAAACATGTCCTTAGTCCTTTTCAGGTACTTCAGGATATTCTTGACCGCCGTCCAGTGTTCCATTCTTGGATCACTTTGAAACCTTCCGGCCATACTTATGGCAAGGCTGACATCGGGTCTTGTGCACAACATTGCATACATGATAGAGCCTATGGCTGAAGCATAGGGGATGACACTCATCTTTTCTCTATCTTCTGCAGTCACTGGGCATTGAGTCTTACTCAACTTCACACCTTGCAAAACAGGCAAGAACCCCTTCTTGGACTGATCCATTTTGAACTTCTTCAAAATCTTATCAAGGTATGTGCTTTGTGAAAGTCCTATTAAGCGTCTTGATCTATCTCTATAGATCTTGATGCCTAATATGAAAGCAGCTTCTCCTAGGTCCTTCATTGAAAAACTCTTGTTCAAATATTCCTTTACGCTTTCCAGCATTTCTATATTGTTTCCAATCAGCAATATGTCATCCACATATAATATTAGAAACGCTATAGAGCTCCCACTCACTTTCTTGTAAATACAAGCTTCTCCGTAAACTTGTATAAACTCGAACGCTTTGATCACCTCATCAAAACGAAGATTCCAACTCCGAGATGCTTGCACCAGTCCATAAATGGATCGCTGGAGTTTGCAAACTTTGTCAGCATTTTCTGGATCGACAAAACCTTCTGGTTGCATCATATACAACTCTTCCTTAAGGAAACCGTTAAGGAACGCTGTTTTGACATCCATCTGCCAAATTTCATAATCGAAAAAGGCAGCTATTGCTAACATGATTCTGACGGACTTAAGCATCGCTACGGGTGAGAAGGTCTCATCGTAGTCAACCCCTTGAACTTGTGAAAAACCCTTTGCCACAAGTCGAGCTTTATAGACGGTGACATTACCGTCCGCGTCCGTCTTCCTCTTAAAGATCCATTTGTTCTGAATGGCCTTACGCCCTTCAGGTAATACTTCCAAAGTCCATACTTTGTTTTCATACATGGATCCCATCTCGGATTTCATGGCCTCTAACCACTTCTCGGAATCCGGGCCCATCATCGCTTCTCCATAGCTCGTAGGTTCATCGTTGTCTAACAACATGACCTCTAAGACAGGGTTGCCGTACCACTCAGGAGCAGTACGCGTCCTTGTCGACCTACGAGGTTCGATAGCAACTTGATCCAAAGCTTCATGATCATCATCATTAACTTCCTCTTCAGCTAATGTAGGCTCCACAGAAACAACTTTCTGCGCTGCGCTACTCTCAGGTTGAAGTAAAGGTTCAACAACCTCATCAAGTTCTATCTTCCTCCCACTCAATTCTTTCGAGAGAAACTCTTTCTCAAGAAATGTTCCGTTTTTAGCGACAAACACTTTGCCTTCGGATCTGAGGTAGAAGGTCTACCCAACTGTCTCTTTTGGGTATCCTATGAAGACGCATTTCTCCGCTTTGGGTTCCAGCTTTTCAGGCTGAAGCTTTTTGACATAAGCATCACATCCCCAAACTTTAAGAAACGACAGCTTTGGCTTCTTGTTAAACCAAAGTTCATATGGCGTCGTCTCAACGGATTTCGATGGTGCCCTATTTAAAGTGAATGCAGCTGTCTCTAATGCATAACCCCAAAACGATAGTGGCAAATCGGCAAGAGACATCATAGATCGCACCATATCTAATAAGGTTCGATTACGACGTTCGGACACACCATTACGCTGTGGTGTTCCAGGCGGTGTCAATTGTGAAACAATTCCACACTGTCTTAAGTGACTGCCAAACTCATAACTCAGATATTCTCCCCCTCGATCAGATCGTAGGAATTTAATCTTCTTGTTACGATGATTCTCAACTTCACTCTGAAATTGTTTGAACTTTTCAAATGTTTCAGACTTGTGTTTCATTAAGTAAATATACCCATATCTACTTAAGTCATCAGTGAAGGTGAGAAAGTAACGATAACCACCGCGCGCCTCAATACTCATCGGACCGCACACATCAGTATGTATGATTTCCAACAAGTCACTTGCCCGTTCCATTGTTCCAGAGAACGGCGTTTTAGTCATCTTGCCCATGAGGCATGGCTCACATGTGTCAAGTGATTCAAAATCAAGTGACTCCAAAAGTCCATCAGCATGGAGCTTCTTCATGCGTTTTACGCCAATATGACCTAAACGGCAGTGCCACAAGAAAGTGGTATTATCATTATCAATTCTACATCTTTTGGCATCAATGTTATGAACATGTGTATCATTACTATCGAGATTCAATAAGAATAAACCCCTCACATCGGGTGCATGACCATAAAAGATATTACTCATATAAATAGAACAACCATTATTCTCTGATTTAAATGAGTAACCGTCTCGCAATAAACAAGATCCAGATATAATGTTCATGCTTAACGCAGGCACTAAATAACAATTATTCAGGTTCATCACTAATCCCGATGGTAATCGAAGAGCGAGCGTGCCGACGGCGATCACATCAACCTTGGAACCATTTCCCACGCGCATCGTCACTTCGTCCTTTGCCAGCCTCCGTCTATTCCGCAGTTCCTGTTTTGAGTTGCAAATATGAGCAACCGCACCGGTATCAAATACCCAGGCACTACAACGAGAGTTGGTAAGGTACACATCAATAACATGTATATCATATATACCTTGTTTGTTGTTGGCCGCCTTCTTGTCAGCCAAATACTTGGGGCAATTCCGCTTCCAGTGTCCAGTTCCCTTGCAATGAAAACACACAGTTTCTGGTTTGGGTCCAGCCTTGGGTTTCTTCACGAGAGGAGCAACTGCTTTGCCACTCTGCTTGGAGTTACCCTTCTTACCCTTGCCATTTTTCTTGAAACTAGTGGTTTTATTGACCATCAACACTTGATGCTCCTTCTGAATTTCAGACTCAGCGGCTTTCAGCATCGCAAACAGCTCGGCGACTGACTTGTTCATCCCGTGCATGTTATAGTTCAACACGAAGCTCTTGTAGCTAGGTGGCAATGATTGAAGAACTCTGTCAGTGATAGCCTCTGGCGGAAGGGGCATCCCTAACTCAGCCAGGCGGGTGGAGTACCCAGACATTCTGAGCACGTGATCACTGATAGACCCGTTCTCCTCCATCTTGCAAGCATAGAACTTATCGGAGATCTCATATCTCTCGATCCGGGCATTCTTCTGAAAGATAAACTTCAACTCCTGGAACATCTCATATGCTCCATGACGTTCAAAACGTCTTTGAAGTCCCGGTTCTACGCCATACAACATTGCACATTGAACTATTGAGTAATCATCAGAACGAGCCTGCCAGGCGTTCACAACGTCTAGAGACTCAACTGGAGCGGGTGGATCACCAAGCGGTGCATCAAGGACATAAGCCTTCTGGGAAGCCATAAGGATAATCCTTAGATTACGGGCCCAGTCCACAAAGTTACTTCCATCATCTTTCAACTTAGCTTTCTCTAGGAACGCATTAAAAATCAGGGGTGCTACCGCGCGAGCCATGATCTACAACATAAATATAGCAAAGACAACTTAGACTATTGTTCTTAGATAATGAGTTTAGTTAATCATATTACTTAAAAACTCCCACTCAAATTGACATCCCTCCGATCATTCGAGTGTAACATGATCCAAATCCACCAACTCAAGTCCGATCATCACGTGAGTTGAGGTGGTTTCAATGGTGAACATCTTCATGTTGATCATATCTACTATATGACTCATGTTCGACCTTTCGGTCTCTTGTGTTCCGAGGCCATGTCTGTACATGCTAGGCTCGTCAAGTTTAACCCGAGTGTTCCGCACGTGTAACATGGCTTACACCCGTTGTATGCGAACGTAGAGTCTATCACACCCGATCATCACGGCGTGTCTCGAAACGACGAACTTTCGCAACGGTGCACACTTGGGGAGAACACAATTTATCTTGAAATTTAAGTGAGGGATCACCTTATAATGCTACCGTCGTCCTAAGCAAAATAAGATGCATAAAAGGATTAACATCACATGCAAATCATAAGTGACATGATATGGCCATGAACTTGTGCTTTTGATCTCCATCTCCAAAGCACCGGCATGATCTCCATCGTCACCGGCATGACACCATGATCTCCATCATCTTGATCTCCATCAACGTGTCGCCATAAGGTTGTCGCGCCGACTGTTGCTTCCACGACTATAGCTAACGTTTAGCGATAAAGTAAAGCATTACATAGCGCTTAATGATTGACACGCAGGTCATACAATAATTAAAGACAACTCTATGGCTCCTGCCAGTTGCCGTACTCATCGACATGCAAGTCGTGATATTCTATACAATACATGATCATCTCATACATCACATATATCTCATCATGTAATTGGCCATATCACATCACAACATACCCTGCAAAAACAAGTTAGACGTCCTCTAATTGTTGTTGCAAATTTTACGTGGCTGCTACGGGTATCTAGCAAGAACGATTCTTACCTACGCAAAACCACAACGTGGTGTAGTGATTGCTTTTTGATCTTCTAAAAGAACCCTCTTCATTGAACCGATTCAACTAAAGTGAGAGAGACAGACACCCGCCAGTCACCTTTATGCAACAAGTGCACGCAGCGGTGAAACCAGTCTCGCGTAAGCGTACGCGTAATGTCGGTCCGGGCCGCTTCATCTCACAATACCGCGGAATCAAGTATCAACTAGTAACGGCAAGCAATATGTATACATCCACGCCCACAACTCGTTTGTGTTCTACTCGAGATCTCATCTACGCATAGACCTAGCTCAGATGCCACTGTTGGGGAACGTTGCATGGGAAACAAAAATTTTTCCTACGCACACGCAAGATCTACCCATGGTGATGAGCATCTACGAGAGGGAGAGTGAATCTACATACCCTTGTAGATCGCTAAGCGGAAGCGTTAATAAACGCGGTTGATGTAGTCGAACGTCTTCGCGATCCAAATCGCCGAGCGTCCCGCGATCCAATCACGATCCTTCCGATCTAGTGCCGAACGGACGGCACCTCCGCGTTCAACACACGTACGGCTTGATGACGCCTTCACCTCCTCGATCCAGCGAGCGATGGTGAAGTAGTGGTTGAGTTCCAGCAGCACGACGGCGTGGTGATGATGGTGAGGAACAATCTCTGCAGGGCTTCGCCAAGCGCTACGGAGATTATGACGGAGGAACTAGAGGGTTAGGGTTGCCGCACACGGCTTGGGGAAATCTTGATGTGTCCCGTGTGCTAGCCCTGCCCCTCTATTTATATGTTGAGCCTTGGGGTCTAAACTTGGAGTAAAAGCCTCCTCCGGGTCGGTTTTGCCCGCACAAGGTCGGTTTGGCCCGCAGGGAAAGAGTCCAACTCGGATCCCTGCCGAACCGTGCACAGCCGCGCACAAGCGGTAGTACCGCTTCACACAAGCGGTAGTACCGCTTGGGCGGTAGTACCGCTTCACACAAGCGGTAGTACCGCTCGGGCGGTAGTACCGCTTCACCAAGCGGTAGTACCGCTTACGCGGCAGCAAAACTACTTTTGCACTTTCCAATACCTCGTGGGCTTTATCCCTTTGGCTCATATAAAGTGTTGCTGCACCCGAACACTTCGGTAAACATCCGGAACCCCTTCCGGTGAACTTCGGAACTCTTCCGGAGATCAAAACACTATTATCACATATATCAATCTTTACCTCCGGACTATTCCGGAGATCCTCGTCATGTCCGGGATCTTATCCGGGACTCCGAACAACTTTCGGTCACCAACATAATAACTCAATTATACTAATCGTCACCAAACGTTAAGTGTGTAGACCCTGCGGGTTCGAGAACTATGTAGACATGACCGAGACACCTCTACGGCCAATAACCAATAGCGGGACCTGGATGCCCATATTGGCTCCTACATATTCTACGAAGATCTTTTATCGGTCGAACCTCTATGTCAAGGATTCAGTTAATCCCGTATGCTGTTCCCTTTGTTCTTCGGTATGTTACTTGCCCGAGATTCGATCGTCGGTATCACTATACCTAGTTCAATCTCGTTACCGGCAAGTCTCTTTACTCGTTCCGTAATACAAGATCTCGTGGCTAACACTTTAGTCACATTGCTTGCAAGGCTCATTGTGATGTTGTATTACCGAGTGGGCCCTGAGATACCTCTCCGTCACACGGAGTAACAAATCCCAGTCTTGATCCATGCCAACCCAACAGACACCCTCGGAGATACCTGTAGAGCACCTTTATAGTCACCCAGTTACGTTGCGACGTTTGATACACACAAGGTATTCCTCCGGTGTCAGTGAGTTGCATGATCTCATGGTCAAAGGAACAGATACTTGACATGCAGAAAACAATAGCAATAAACTGACACGATCAAATGCTACGTTTACAGTTTGGGTCTTGTCCATCACATCATTCTCCTAATGATGTGATCCCGTTATCAAATGACATCTCATGTCCATGGCTAGGAAACCTTAACCATCTTTGATCAACAAGCTAGTCAACTAGAGGCTTACTAGGGACACAGTGTTGTCTATGTACCCACACATGTATTTGAGTTTCCAATCAATACAATTATAGCATGGATAATAAACGATTATCATGAACAAGGAAATATAATAATAACCAATTTATTATTGCCTCTAGGGCATATTTCCAACAAATTATACCACCAAATTGACCATAAATTTAACCGACGAGACCGACGGCGGCGGGAGCAAAATTTATACCACTGAATTGACCATAAATTTAACCAACGAGACCGACTACGGCGGGAAAAAAAATTATACCACTGAATTTCAGTGGTATAATTTTTGCTCCCGCCGCAGTCGGTCTCGTTGGTTAAATTTATGGTCACACTTAGATCTCGGGAAGCGCAAAATTGAATGAGGATGCATCATTGACCGTTCAACGTTTTGGGAACCGCTAACCTCTCCCTTGTTGGCATTCAAGCCATATCAATGTAAATGCGTGTCAAAAAGAGACTAGTTTTCACACAAAAAAGAGACTAGTGAATAGTTTGCCATGAGCCTATAACTAGCGATCGCCACAATAATCATAAGATCTGCATCCGATGGTGGCACCTATTGGATGCAAACAGCAATAAAAAAACAAATGCCATGGCATTTTACAAAACTGCCACACCACGCCCCTCCCCTACACATGAGAGAGTGCCACGCGAGCGTTCACAACTGCCACATTCGGGTTGCGCTTGGCTCTTCGCCTCTTCGGGAAGTCGTACTACTACAATAATACTAGTACTATATGCTTCTGGCAATCTGACACCGAATGAACTCCTGCATGTCCACCGCGTGGGGGAGAGAGAGCGTGTTGTAAGCAAAAGCTTCTCCTCGTACATGGGTGAGGGAGAGGGCGTAGTAATCAAGCTTCTCCTTGTTGTCTGAGTTGACGCGACACATCAAAGCAGTACACTCGATTTTCTCAAGAAGTTGTGTTTGCCGATGCATAAATTACAATGCATGCATGCATGCCGTGAGTTTTCTTTTGATCCTTTCATGTGTTGATTTAATGCACCTTGAAGTATGAACATGTGATGGTAAAACTTTCTAATAATGCCCCGGCCCTAAAGCGAGAGATGGTGGTGCACAAGGAGAGCGAGATCATGCCGACGGAACAGGACCCGACGATGGAAGTCTTTATGGACCTCACCATGCTCCACTGCCCCTTCTGCCTCCGCCCCTTGAAGCCTCCGGTGTACGAGGTTCGAATACATCTTGTCAGTTCGGCTGATCGAGCAAGGCGCAGTTTTCTTGATTGATGTGGTATTCGATTGATTTGTGTAGTGCAAGGGAGGGCACCTGGCCTGCGCGGACTGCCGCGACGAGCGGCCCGGGAACTAGCGGCAGTGCCACAAGTGCGAGCGCAGCGGCGACTTCGACGTGCACAACACGGCGAGGGATGCCGTCCTCTCCTCGGTGGGGGTGCAGTGCCCGCACGAAAGCTGTGGGCTCTACGTCACTTACCACAAGCTCCACGATCACCAGAGTGTGTGTACGCTCGCGCGGTGCAAGTGCCCCGTGCCCGGCTGCGGCTACGAAGGCCGGCCGCCAGCGCACCCCAACCACCTCATCACTGTGCACCCCATGCTCGTGCACAGGATCCAGTACAGCATGGTACTCCAGCTGCAGGTGCCGGTGTTGGAACCGTGGCGCTTGCTGTTCGCGGAGGAGGACGGCAGCGCATTTTTCATGGTCGGCGGCGCGCTCGACATCGGCGCGCCTATCGCCATGTCGGTCGTCTGCATTAGAGTGGGGGCATCCCCACCGCCGCACTACGCGGCCAAGGTGTGGGCGAACGGGCCGCCGGGGGGCCCAACGGTAGGACCGACGCCGTCAAGGTGGAAATCGAGGTGACAAGCAGCAAGGAGCCCGGCGCTGATACGTCTCCAACGTATCTATAATTTATGAAGTATTCATGCCATGTTTATTATAGTTTTGTATGATTTTGGTGCACTTTTATATGGATTTTATATGATTTTTATGGACTAACATATTGACCTAGTGCCCAGTGCTAGTTGAGGTTTTCTGCTTGTTTTTGGTTTTCCAGAAAATCCATATCAAATGAAGTCCAAATACAGCGAAACTTTTTGACGATTTTTTCTGGAAGGAAACAGACCCAGGAAGCTTCGGGGGAGCAGCAGAAGACCCACAGGGGCCCCACAAGCCACCTGGGCGCGCCCACCCCCCTAAGCAGGCCCTGGTGCCTCGTGGGCCCCCTGTGGCCTCTCTTTGCGTGATTCCAATGGCAAAAATTCCTATATATTCAGAAAACTCCAGAAATAACCCTAGAACTTTGACTCCGCCGCCGCAAGCCTCTGTACCTCCACGATCTCATCTACAACCCTTTTCCGGCACCCTGCCAGAGGGGGAAATCTTCACCGGAGGCCATCTTCATCATCCCGGTGTTCTCCATGACGAAGAAGGAGTAGTTCACCCTCGGGGCTGAGGGTATGTACTAGTAGATATGTGTTTGATCTCTCTCTCGTGTTCTTGATTTGGCACGATCTTGATGTATCGCGAGCTTTGTTAATATAGTTGGATCATATGGTGTTTCTTCCCTCTCTATCTTCTTGTGATGAATTGAGTCTTTCGCTTTGAGGTTTCGTTATTGTCGGATTGAATATTTTAGATTTGAGAACACTTGATGTATGTCTTGAATGTGGATACCCGTGGTGACAATGGGGTATTCTATTGATTCACTTGATGTATGTTTTTGTTATCAACTCGCGGATTCCCGTGACCTTGGGGAGTCTAGGCATATGGGTTGGTACACGTTTTCATCTTCTTTTCTCCGATAGAAACTTTGGGGAACTCTTTGAAGTTCTTTGTGTGGATTGAATATTATGAATCTGAAGTTGTTTGATGCATATAGAATAATCAACTCACGGATACTTGTGGTGACATTGGAGTATCTAGGTGACATTAGAGTTGGTTGATGCGTATCATATGGTGTTATTTTAGTACGAACTCTAGGGCTATTTGTGACACTTATAGGAATGGCTCAATAGATTGATCGGAAAGGATAACTTTGAGGTGGTTTCGTACCCTACAACAATTTCTATCTTATCTTCTCCGCTAAAAGGAACTTTGGAGTGATTCTTTATCGCACGTTGAGGGATTGTTATATGATCCAATTATGTTAGCATTGTTGAGAGATTGCACTAGTGAAAGTATGAACCCTAGGCCTTGTTTTCAAGCATTGCAATACCGTTTTTGCTCACTTTTGTTACTTGCTACCTCTGTTTTTTTATTTTCAGATTACAAAAACCTATATCTACTATCCATACTACACTTGTATCACCATCTCTTCGCCGAACTAGTGCACCTATACAATTTACCATTGTATTGGGTGTGTTGGGGACACAAGAGATTTCTTGTATTTGATTGCAGGGTTGTTTGAGAGAGACCATCTTCATCATACGCCTCCCACGGATTGATAAACCTTAGGTCATCCACTTGAGGGAAATTTGCTACTGTCCTACAAAACTCTGCACTTGGAGGCCCAACAACGTCTACAAGAATAAAGGTTGCGTAGTAGACATCAGGCGCCATCGCCGTGGAGGAGCTGACCTTCTTGATAGTGCCGCCCAAGCTGCTGGCCGGGGCTGGGTCGTCGAGGACGGTGTCCCTCCACATTCGGATTGACAAGCTCACCTCCTGAATGATTCCACAATGCCTTCTAGTTATCTTAGTAATATGCTAATGTAGGGTTTAGTTTGGTCTACTTTACCTTAAGAGATGGTGGATTTTGGTGGCGATGCAGCAATTACTTCAACATCACATTCGCAGTTGAAGTAATTCCCAGCAGTCCAAGGGATATTTTGTGTCTGTTGGATATAAGATCTTTTGGGTAAGAGATAAACCTAAATATAAGCTGCTTATATGTTTGTTTGTTAAGGAAGTGTTGCATACTTCTGCGAGTTGACGCGACACATCAAAGTAGTACTACTAGTACTCACCCGACTGCGCACCAGGCACACCAATCTCGTGTCGTGTTGGTGCCATGTGTGGTACCCACATTAAGCAAAACCTCGCGCCTCCAGCTGAGCCTCCACGTTTTGAACCTTTGAATCTGAAGGCCAAGGAGCAACGTGAACCCTTGATAGAGCGAATCGGATGGTTGAGAACACTATGATTTGTAGCAACAGATGCGTGTGTGAGAGAGGACGAGTGCGTGCGTGCACCTCTTCTCTCCGTGTACGACGTACTAAACCTGGAGTACAAGTGTATGTGTGTGGCATCGACCTAGAGAGCTAGAGATGGTGTGTGCGAGAAGTCCCGAGAGACTCGTGAGCGTAGGTGTGTGCCTGGGAAAGAGGGAGAGAGATGATATGTGTCGATGTAATGCGTGTGAAGCAAAATAGTCAATAGTTTGCCGCTAGGCTATTCCTGGCGAACGCCCCAGTAACCGTAAGATCTGCGTCCGACGGTGCCAGTTATTGGATGAAAACAGCAGTAAAAATAGAAATGCCCTGGCATTTTACAAAACTGCCACACCACGCCTCTCCCCACACATGAAACTACCACGCGAGCGTTCGCAACTGAGGGAGCCATAGCCATGGTCTGCTCCTTGGTGCGATCTATAGAATTATTAAAAAGGTCGGGCTTTTGGTGCGCGGTAGGTGGGGGATCTTGGCCTGTCCGTTTGCTACTCCTCACATGCAGTCGTACATGTCAGTGATGTATCAAGCCGATGCGTGTCGAGTGGCGGGTCGGACCGACCGTTTGTTCATGCTACTGCTCACATGCGGTTGCACATGTCAGTGATGCACCAAGCCGATGTGCATCCCTTCGGTGAGCGGCGGGCCGGACCGACTGTGTGTTGGTGCGACGCGAACGCGACGGGCTGTAAAGTTTACAGCCTAACTTAATACTATGTAAAGTGTAACACTTGCTTTCACTCCTTAACGAGATCGGTCGATAGAAATTCCCATTAGAAAGGCGAGGGCGGTGTTTTTCCAGCGTGGGAAGCGAGGGATTTTTTTACTAGAGCGGAGGCGTGGGAGTTTGGCCGACGGTTTGCATACGTTTCTCGAATGTGTACGTGGGCCCGCGCTCTTGGAGGCCATCGTGGTGGAGCCAGACGCCCGCAACCTCTCAGACCAAAAAAAAGGGGAGCCCGCTGCTGGCTATTTCTATAATTAGTTTTGAAATTCTCAATCGTTCACGTGTGAAGTGATATCAGCCATTCATTGATGTTGATCCAACGGTCTAGCTGTTTCGGATTCACATCTACAGTAACCTAAGTGTACCCACCCTAAAAAAAGTGTCTACGTTCTTCTAGAACCATCGGCACGTCAGTGTGATCAAATCCACACAGGAAGCTGGCAAACAACACTTTCACACGTGCCACGTGGCATCATTGATGCCCCCCCACATCATTTTATTCATAAATGTATTAACTAAAAAAGAGAGACATCACCCTAAAAAAGATCTTCCTCGTATTTTGTTTCCTACGAAGTAGTGCCATGCTATTGGAAATCCAACTTGGTTTCTTTGCACGTACCGGAAGTACTAGTGCCACATCATCTAAAAAGCCTTTCTACACGCGTCAAATTATCAATCACGTGGGCTGCCTCTTCTTATAGAAATGTGCTCCACCGTGTACCCGTGTGTCTGTATGAGGGAAGGAGTGAGTGCGTGTGTGCACCTCTTCTCTTCGTATACATGTACTCCACCTAGTGAGTGTGTCAGAGAGAGAGAGAGAGAGAGAGAGATAGAGAGAGATGGTTTGTGCGACATGCCTCTATACATATGTTTGTGTCAAAGAGAGGCCTACATACATAGTATATGTATGTGCAGGGGGCGATATACGAGAAGAGAGGGGAAGGATATCGTTTACGCCAGATATCGATAGAGACGGATAGAGGGAAGAACTTTACGAGCGTACAAGCGCTAGGATAGAGGGGGTGCTTGAAGATGGTGCGAGAGGCCAGGTAGACGAAGATAAGGAAGGAGTACAAGTGCGATATCGATAATTAAAGAGAGAGGACGAGAACGTGCGTGGGCGTGCGTGTCTGATTGATAGATAAAGCGGAAGGCATGGATGATGAGATGGGAGGGACAATTAATGTGTGTGTGGTAGGCGGTCCTATCGAGAGAGGCCATAGTTCCGTCGATGTGTGTATGTGGGAAAAGAGGAGGAGACCTAACTAGAGATATAGATCGGTCGGTTTGTGTGGGAAAATAGCGAGAGAGAGACCTGGCTACACATAGAGGGAAATCAACTGGTGCACGTGCATGCATGTCTCAGAGATAAAGAACTCCCAGAGTGACGAAGAGAGGGAGAGGTGTGTGTGTGTGGGGGGGGAGGGATGCAGCTAGCTAGCTAGCTACCTAGGAGATGGTGCGAGAGGCCTATTAGTTAGTTAGCTTGAGACAGTGTACGAGTGCGAGATGGATAACAACAGAGGGGGTGACAGTGCGCGCATTCCTCAGAGTTAGGGCGGGAGACAAGGATGGTGAGAGGAGGGTAGGACCATATGTGTACATGTTTGTGTGTGGTAGCTAGGCAGACCTAGCTAGAGGGGTATATCGATTGGTGTGTGTGGGAAAGAGGCAGATGGAGAGACCTAGAGAGATCGTGGGAGACCGACCTAGAGAACAAGAACGTGTGTGTGCGCGATGTAGAGGATGCTGAGTGGGGAGTGTGTGTGCATATATATATGCATGCACGATAGGAAAGTTAGTGGTATATATCCACAAAGAGAGGAGGAGTGTGTGAGTGGGTGTAAAAGACTCACATAGATGATAATCAATATAAAAGTGGATTCAAATATTTGAATAAGAGATCATGATGTTTGTAACCCATGCATGCATGAATATAATGGAGATATGCATGTGGTTTTGAATCAAACATGCAATACTATATACACATCGAACAAGCCAAAATTGATTTGAATTTGAGACACCGATGACAGGCATCGTTTGACCACATTGCATCCATGCATGGACATAACTATTCGAATTTGATATAATGTGTGGTTTTCGCAGCTAACATCTAAATGTTGTGTGTGGGGGGGGGCATGCATTGTGTGTGTTAAACACATTATAAATATGAAAACATGGTTTAGATCATTCCGAACGTCTAGCTAGAGCATTAAATGTACTGTGATTGGAATTCAACATAAAATGGATACAAATATTTGAATTGGAGATCGTATGGTACATGTAGTTCATATTTACATAGGATTACTACTACATGCATGTATTGTGTTATCAAGATAATATTTAAATGATGGTATAACTTGACAAAAATCATATTCAAATAGGGAAAATTGATTCAAATTGAGTCAATATGGTAGACGACAGTGTTTTGATTTGATTTTTTTTGCGGGAGGTGTTTTGATTTTTTTTGTTGTTGTTTTTGTTGTTGAGGGAAGTGCGAATTGATTTGGTACTGTACACGCTAAGCTTGTTCTACCGAATTTGTTAGTTATTTTTTGTTGGCTTTGAATGGCATTTGTAGTAATATTGTAAAATGGGAAATGACTCTCTCTTGTCTTGTACGAATTGTCTTTTGTTTTCTTTCTTTGTACACGTTAAGCTTGTTCTCCCAAAATTCGAAACCGCGCCTTGTTATCCCAAAATTTTCAAGCTAGAGTGTCTCTTTGTCTCTTGTGGTGTAAAACTCCTGCCTCTTCAACCCGCGCCTTGTTATCCCGAAATTTCAACGCGTGCAAAAACTCCCTCCTCATCCGAAATCGGCCGCGCCGCCCAACACGCGAAATCCCCTTCTACCCCTCAGCCGGAAATACCGCCTCGACGTTCCATGGATAAAGCGGGTGGGGGTACTTTCGTAACTTACCCCAAATTTCGGACAAGCGCGTCCCTAAGCCATGGCTCCTCCCTCTCTTCCCATGCGTTACCCCCATTCGTACACCGAGGCCGCCAAAACGCGCGAAACCCCACCCTCCTCCGTCCGCCACCCGACCGCCGCCCAGCCGAAGCCTCTTCCCCGACGACATCGTCCACAGCAACAGTTCGATGTCCCTCATCCACCTCTCTGGATGAGGATCCTTCATCGATCTTGTCGTCCCGCCGGTTCAGCCGCCCCGTCCTCCACCTCCAAGGAGCTGCCCCGACGTTCACCTCGTCTAACGCGCCACCTCCATTCCCACAGCGCCGTCTTCACCTGCCCCACCGGAAACGCAACACCCTCTCCAATTCCTCCAATGAAGCTGAAGCCTACTCGGTGCCACCAAGGAGGTTCTACACTCATCGCTGCATTTTCTCTTTTATTCGATCTCACGGGGCTGCCGGTGCTCGATCCCGAGCCACCATGGCGCGTCTCCATCGATGGCGGCGTTGCCGGCCACTTCCTCCACGGTGTCTCTCCCCCATGGCATTGCTCCCTCGGCGGCGACGTCCACACTAGAAGGAGTTGCTGCTGCTCCGGCTCTCGCTCACGCTGCTGCTGCTGCTCCGGCTCTCACTCGCGCTGCTTCTCTGCTCTTGCTGTTGGTCGCGTTGCCACTCTGCTCTTGCTCTCGTTCCTGCTGCTGATGTGCTCTGCTCTTGCTCTCGCTTGCGCTGCTGCTGCTACATGACCTGCTGCAACTACACGAGTTGCTGATTTAGCTCTCGCTCGCGCTGCTGCTCCGGGCGCAGCTGCTGCAGCTGCACGAGCTGCTCTCTGCTACTGCGTTCACTGCTTGAGCGGCTGCTAATTTTGATCGCTGCTTCGGGAGTTACTAGTGCTCGAGCGGCCTAAACTTCTATTGCAGTGCTCTGCAACTAGTGCAAACAGTTTCGACAGTAATTTCAGTTTTGTCAGCAAAATTCAATTTCGACTGTACAATTCAGTTTCTTTAGTTAAGTTCAGAGTCAACAATTTTTACATCATCTGTTGGAGCAACCGCGGCGCGGCTGATGCATTTTACATCTAGCACTGTTTGCTGATGTGTTTTACTTCATCTATTGCAGATGCTATTAGAATCCCACTTCATATTAACGTTGTCTGTCTTGTCCTGGTTCAGCCTCGCCGTCGTACACCTCACCGGAGCTGCTCCAACGACGGAACCGTCCATCACAGCGGAGCAGTACCCTCGGTGCCGTCTCCAGATGCCTCAGATCTTCTTCCCCGCCTCCGATAGTCACACCAGCCGCACCATCCTCCATGACCAACTCAATGATGCCAAGGTCAACAAGGCTACGCCAAAGAGGTTGTACACTCGTCACATCACTTTTTTACTCCAGATTCACGTCGATCCCTTAGGGATCCTTTGGTTCAAAGCAGTTGCAAATCTAGAAAGAAATGGAGGGTGGTCTCAAAGTTAACAGGGAGAAAACTAAATGCTCTTTTGAACCACAATTTGAATCGGTTTAGCAAGATAGCCATTATCTCAAAATCATGTGGACCAAATAAACTCACAAATTTCCAGATTACAATGGGAACATGTACTATTACTGATTTTTTTTAAGATATAATTTTTTAACTAGAATAATGGACCTACTTATGTTGTCCATATAAGCTCAAATTTATTCAGAGTACAACAGAGCACATGTAGTATATATTGAAAAACTTTAGGTTTCTTTTCGAAAAATATCCAGTTCATGCAGGCAAGAACACCCACTGATAACACGTAGTAACGAGAAAGACGAATAGTTTCTCCCATATGGCAAGTAGTGAGGTAGTAGGCAACTTACCTATCCGTGTTGGACTCTCTAGGAAGTGATCATTTTTTATTTTTGCGTGTTGGAGTCGTGCATGTGTAGATGGGCCTGGGAGTTGAGCTAGTTGGTTGTGTCCAAAATAGTAGTAGTACAAAAACATTATTCGAGGGCAGGCTTTAGCCTGTTGAAGACTGCCTACTAGAATCACCACTGGTTCAAAGAAAAAGTGAAGGAAGACATAGGACTTGGAAAGTTTCTTATGGTACTACTATTCATGCATTTGGTTAGAACGAATGGAGCAAAGCAAAACTGGAGGATTTTTTTTCCTTTGGTGTCTCTCTCAAAGAAAAAATGTAGGAATTTTAATATCCACTTGGACGTCCTTTACAAATTCCTATGCATGAAGAACAAGACTAAGTGCATTAGTGGCATAATAAGATTCTAACTTTACATTTTCATGTGGTTTGACTTTAATTTGACCATGTTTCTCTGCATTCCTGTGTTCTTCCAATTCCTGTGAACCAAACACCCAGTTTGACAGAAATCCTGTGTTTGCAAATGCTCTGTTTTGCACGTGCATTCCTATCCTATTCCTGTGTTTTTCCAGTCCATGCGTTTTTAGAATCCTCCAGATCAAAGGGGCCCTTACAGATTTACTTCATTTACAGATAAGTGTCAAAGAAAACTCTGTGTGGTTTGTCCCGCTCCTGCCGTGCCGTCGTCCACCCCACCTATGCTGCTCCATCAACGGAAGCATCCACCGCAGCAGAGATCCCCACTCCAGACCTTCTTTTGCCGCCTCAAATCTTCTTCCCCGCTACCGGCAGCCACACCAACTGCATTACCATCATCGACTGAGCAAATGAACGTGTCGACTAAACAGTTTTGGAAGAGAGGTCGCGCTCTTTCGTGTCTGCTTACGTCATACATCGATTAATATTACCTGCTACTTTATCATCCTATTCACCTCTTAGACTCTGAGTCAGGTCCAAACTAATGTTCAGACTGGAGTTTTAAAATGCTTGTGGGGCACATATCGAGGCATCAATGAATAGTATCATTGTCTACTATCTGGTTCATCTCGGGTCTTCTATGTCGTTCATGTTGTGTGGGCAACAAACAGTAGAGGAGCCATCATCTGTCTTTTTTAACTAAAGCTATCATCTTCCTGCTACCATTAGTTTTCGATCTATCCACTGGTTGCTACCATCAGTCTGGATTTCTACATGCACCCCTTAGGCCTTACATAATCTGACTATGTTTTTTATTATGCATGTCAGTTATTGTACACAATCGTACAGAACATGTAGAGAAAAAGAGAAGAGCGCTGCGTGGGAATATAATGTCATGTCATTCTATCCTGTTTAGTTATCCATCATATATCTGAAATTGTGTCATGCTATCCTGTTTAGTTAGCCTTATCCATCATATATGTGAAATTGTGTCATGCTGTCCTGTTTGGTTAGACAACATATACGTGAATCCCTGCATCTGACTATCATACAATGTCTGTACCTTCAATTTCTTTTCTTGTTTATCAGCCTTTTGAATTGGAGGGGGTGATGGCAGTATCTAAGGGAGTAAAAACACGGTCTTCACAAAAGACGGTGCTACCCGTCGATGCAGATAGAACCACGGTTGTACTTGCCCAAGAGCCAGCCCCACCACACATAACTGACACTCTTGCAAATTGTACCCCTACCCCGTTGGCCAGAGAACCACCTACACACCATCTAACCGCAACCCCAACAGATAGTAACCCACTTCCAGTTGACACAGCACCATCTCCACCACAGAGCACCCACACACGAGCAGTTAGTAAGGCAACTGCAGTGCCCAAAGCACGAGGACCACCACAGCGAACCCAAACTCCACGCTTAAAGCAGAAGAATAACTGTTCTCAAGTCAGATTCCGTAGCTATGGTGCATTCTCCTTTGCTCTTGCATCACTGTATTTACTCATACCAACTAATTTCTAATTTGAAGGATCCAATTGAAACTTCAATGGTGCAAAAGGTATGTTTTAAACCTGTTTCTTTAACTGGTTTGCTGTTGTAACTTCTTGCTCTATGTTGATTTCAGTTTCAATTGTATAAACATTTATGTTCTCAAGTCATGCACATTACAAGTGTTGTTAGTGCTATGTAGTTTCCCACACTTATATTCTGTCTATGCTGCTTTGTTTTAAATACATATGATTTGAACTTTGTCTCTATCTTGATTTGGCAACATAAACTAGGATGATATAGACAATACAGTGACCATAGTACATAGATATATGTTTGTTTCATTCTGTTATTATGTACTACCTTGCAATAGAAGACAAGTTAGTATAATCCTGTCAACCTTACTACTGAACTGGTTTACCAAAATGAGTTTTATATACATGCTCAACCTGTGATGTGTCTGCTTGTTCCTCTTTTAGAATGCCGGCATAATAGTGGAGAAGAGTACCCCATTATGCAATGGTAAAGGAAGTAATGCAGATAAGGTCCAAGATAGTCAGATAACCCTGTTGTTCTCCAAGAAAGCTGATAAAAACTATCTTGAAGACAATGAGACAACCCCCAAGTCCTGCCTTGATGTAGTGTTCGAGTTACTAGCCACTACCGCTGGCACAAGCCCTTCGAACTCATTGCCTGAATCAGTTCAGCTTCTTGAGTCTCAACTACAAGCTGAAAGACAACGATCAGCTGTGCTATGATAAGAAGCCAAAGGACTGAGGAAGTCCCTGCAGAATTCAGATGCATAATTTTTGGGGAAACAGCAAGAGTTGGAGGATTTTAGCGCCAAACAAGAGAAAGCTAATAAGCTTGCTAAGCTTCTTGCCAGCATGGTGGGTGCCTAGGATATCGTTTCTTGAGCTCTTCTGAAGTGGTTTCAGTTCTGGACTTGTTTTGCTGCCGCGTTTATTTGCACTGGTGGCCAATTTAGACGCCCAGTGTATGTAATATGCTGCTTTGTTGTTCCCTAATATTTGCACTGGTAGCGAACTTTGATGCCCAGTGGATGTAATCTATGTAATCGTCGTAATAGCCTAGCGTTAGTTGCTTTATTATTTATTTACTTATAGTCTTTTGTTTATTTGTTTGCGTGTAGTCACTGCAGTTCTTTTTCCTCGGTTTGCAAGTGGCCGCAATAACCATGGGCCACATACGGGCCGTGGTAACGATGGGCATCCTACGGGCTGTAGGATCCATGGGCCTCCTATGGCCGTACGATCCATGGGCCTCGTTCGCGCCGTAGGATCCCTTGGACGTACTGTTCGTGGGCCAAAACCGGACCGCAATATGGACCGTAAACGGGCCAAAATCGGAACCGCCCGTTTATGGGCCCATACCATAACGGGCCGTTAACAGGCCGGAAGACAGCACAGGCTTAATTCTATCAAGAGGCATGATGGGTCGTTAATGGGCCGGATTACAGGACAGGATGAAAACGGCCCAACGGGTTAACGGGCCACAAACGGACCGATTGTTACCATGGGCTGAATTTGGCCCATTAGCATAACAGGCCAGTAATGGACCATAAGTAATCGAGGGCCGGAAATGAGCCCAAGAATATATGGGCCGTTAGAAGGCCGAAAGGGAGCACGGGCTGGAAACGGCCCAACTGAATCAGGGGCCCTTAATGGGCTCAAAGCAGTTTACTGTTCATGATGGGCCTGATTCACCACGGGCCATCAATGGGCCCAGAGATGCAAAATGCCTCATATGGGCCGAAAGACTTCACGGGCCATAGATGGGCCGAAAGTGACAACCGCCTGGAATCATATGGGACGTCCCACATGACGCTACTGGGCCGAATATTGAAAGGCCATAACGGGCCGTGAGTACCCGGGCCGTAGATGGGCAGTATGCGAACAGGCCGTTAACAGGCTTTCCATGGGCCGGCCTGCTAACTTTTGACCAAGTCAAACGGGCCAGCCTTTTTAACCTAAATGGGCCACTTTTGGGCTATGCCATGTGTCGACGTATCATGGGCGTCTCTCGACCAATGAATGGATGACATCTATCGCAACGCCGAGCAGACACGTGGATCCGCCGGCGAATGAGAAATTTACATGTGGAAAATCGCCATTGGTCAGGGTTGCTAATGGGTTATCAGATCCAAACCCGCACCCGATAGCTTAACGGCGACCCGTTACGGTGGATGACACATGTCGGTCACCCTTGACAAAAACACTTCCATGACGCGACATTTATCGTCATGGAAGTGGACACTTCCGTGATGATAATTTCAGTATTGTCATGGAACACTTCTACGATAGCACAGGTATGACTATCTTGATTCTGTCATAAAATCATCACGGATGTACATGCATGACAGAAAACGTGACCTACCGTGACAAAGACGTATCATCACAGAAGTGTTTTTTTTGTAGTGGCCCCTTCCTAAAAGAACTCTACCGCCATGGCATCATAGGTGCGCGCCGCTAACTCCGGGGTGTCCCAGTGGAAGCTCGTGGATGACATTGTCCTTCCTAATTGTGGCATAGCACTTATTCCTCTTCGGTCGCACACCATGAAACTTTGGAGCCATCTGTTACGGCGCATATATAACTAACAAGTTAGTCAAAATTGGGCATATTGACGAGTACCAGCAAAACCTACAATCTACAATGTAATTAAATGTACACAACATAGAACTACAATAAAAACTACACTAAAATCATACTCTACAACGACTACAAGTACACTACGTAGAAGTACAATAAAACTAGACTAAAATCTTATACTCAAATTCTACACTACACTAAAATCATATACTAAAATTCTACACTACACTAAAATCTTATACTAAAAATTGTACACTACTCTTACACAAAAACTTCTACACTACAACTAAAGCTAAACTAAAATCTTACACTACAACTACACTACACGAAAATCTTACACTACAACTACACTAAACTAAAATCTTACACTACACTAAAATCTACACTACAACTCATCGGCGGCGGTGGAGACAGCGAGGGGGCATTGCGGGGTGGAGGCGATGGGGGTGGCGGGGTGGAGACGACGGGGGGGGGGGGGGGGGGGGGGTTGCGGCGGTGGAGGCGGGGGTGACGGCGAGGTGGAGACGTAGGCTGAGAAGACGAAGACGGCGGCGGCGGCGGAGAAGACGAAGACGGCGATGGCGGTAGAGAAGACGGCGAGGGGGCGGGGGTCGGGGGCACTGTCGTCTGTGGCGGCGGCGGCACGGGGCGTGGATTTGGAGTGGTTGGGGAATGGGGATGCGGTGGGTGGTTAGTTAATTAGTTAAACGGGACTGGCGTTGTAATTGCTGGCGTTGGCCTACGTAGGCCAACGCCATTGCTATTGTCTTCAATTTTATTAAATTTTCTTTTTATTTGTTTTCCACATTGTTTTTATATTCATATAGATATTTAGTTTATTATTTTATTGTGTTCTTATTCTATTATTTATTATTTTGTTATTTTTGTATTAAATTTTATTATTTTGTGTAAATATATAACATAGTAAAAAATATTTGAAGACCAATAATTAGAACAACATCGATCTCATTAATCTGGCCTAGATACATAATAGTTGAAGGATGAAAACAATAACAAATATATATAAATTCTGCTACTTGAACTAGACTAAGAACATCATCAGTGTAATGATTCCCACGAGAAAAAATGCTGCCACCGATCCAGCTGGGAGAACGAGGCCAAGCATAACACTAGCTAAAAGCGCATATCGAAGCATCTGGAATTTTTGGATTTGGCCGCGCATCACATCATTCTTGAGCTGCATCTCATCTATGTGTTGTCTCAGTGGTCCAATGGAGTACTCGAGCAACTCGCTTACGTACTTCTGCACGAGATCAACCCATATCCATGTGTAGAAATATTTTATCCCTTGTGTCTGTGGATCACAATATATATACATAAACATAGCTAGTCATGTGAGCGACAGTAGATCGACGATATAGAGTTGAATTGTGCAAATTAGCAAAAATAGACCGAGAGGTATTTTCTGTCATATTATACCTTTCCACGGTTAGCGCTGATGTAGAACTCTCGCTCCGGATTCAATTCTGTGTGCGACATATACTTATCAACAGGGCGTCGACAGCCGCAAAGCAGCACATGTGTTCTCCCTCGATTAGCGGCAACTTCGGCAGTGGCGTAGCTGCCGGATCGAACGGACGTCGCGCTGCAGTGGGATGATTCGCCGGACAGAGCCGGCTTCATTGGCCGTGGCGAGCTCATACCGTAGCCAACGGGGCCAGAGGAGAGCTTGGCCAAGGCGGCATTGTCCCAAACTTTTGACACGCCCCTCCGACGTGGGCTCACACGCGGGGCTCGTGCCGATTCGACTAGCTCCGGTGGGTCCATTGTCACCAAACGCAGCTAACTAAGAAGGAGTAGAATTTTGTAGACAATGGAAGTGAATGTAAACAAGGCTGCCAACACATCTATATATAGGCAAAACTTAGTGCTGGCGTTCCACAGAAGGGCACGATAGCACTAGAAACATTATCTATGGCATATGTACGTAGACGACGCCAGCAATATCTTCCAAGTGGTCAGCGCAACAGGGCCCACATAGTATTGACGTCAGGTAAATTAGCCATGCCAGCACTACCCATATATAGCTGGCGTACCAATTTTGCCGATGCAAGCACTATTTGAAAAAAATTGTGCTGGCGTTGACGGAAAATGGCGCGCCACCAACGTAAGTTGTGGCTAGCCGTTTTTCCACACTACAAAAAAAACACTTACGTGATGATACGTCTTTGTCACAGTAGGTCAAGTTTTCTGTCATGTATGTACATCCATGACAATTTTATGACAGAATCAAGATAGTCATACCTGTGCTGTCGTAGAAGTGTTCCATGACAATACTGAAATTATCATCACGGAAGTGTCCACTTCCATGACGATAAATGTCGCATCATGGAAGTGTTTTCGTCATGGGTAACCAACATGTGGCATCCACCGTAATGGGTCGCCGTTAAGCTATTGGGTTCCGGTTTGGATCCGATAACCCGTTAGCAGCCCTGACCAATGGCGATTTTCCACGTGTAAATTTCTCATTCGCCGGCGGTACCACGTGTCAGCTTGGCCTTGGGACAGATGTCATCCATTCATTGGACGCGAGACACCTATGATACGTCGACACATGGCATGGCCCAATAGTGGCCCATTTACGTCAAAAAGGCCGGCCCGTTTGACATGGTCAAAAGTAAGCGGGCCGGCCCATGGAAAGCCTGTTAACGGCCTGTTTGCATACTGCCCATTTACGGCCCGGGTACTCACGGCCCGTTATGGCCTTTCAAAATTCGGCCCAGTAGCGCCATGTGGGCCGTGCCTTATGATTTCAGCCCGTTGACACTTTCGGCCCATCTATGGCCCGTGACATCTTTCGGCCCATATTAGGCCTTTTGTTCTCTGGACCCATTGACGGCCCGTGGTGATTCTGGCCCATCATGAAAAGTAAACAGCTTTGAGCCCATTAATGACCCATGATTCAGTTGGGCCGTTTCCAGCCCATGTTTTCTTTCGGCCTTCTAAGGGCCCATAAAATCTTGGGCTCATTTCCGGCCCTCGTTTACTTACGGTCCGTTAAGGCCTGTTATGCTAATGAGCCAGATTCAGCCCGTGGTTACAATCGGCCCGTTTGTGGTCTGTTAACCCATTGGGCCATTTTTAGCCCGTCATGTATTCCGGCCCATTAACGACCCATTTTGCCTAACGATAGAATTAAGGTTGTGATGACTTTTGGCCTATTAACGGCCCATTATGCTACGGGCCCTTAAACGGACCATTCCCACTATGGCCCATCTACGGCCCATAATGCGGTCCGCTTTTGGCCCACGGATCCTACAGCCCGTAGATGGCCCTTGGGCACTACTGTAGGTAGCAGGCCCATGGTTACCACGGGCCGTATGTGGCCCATGGTTACCACGGGCTGTATGTGGCCCATGGTTATTGCAGCCACTAACAAATCGAGGAAAAAGACGACTACGAGGAAATAAATAAGCAAGCAACTAACGTGAGGCTATTATGGCGATTGCATAGATTACATCCACTGGGCATCAAAGTTCGCCACCTGTGCAAATATAGGGAACACCCTCCACTATACAAAAATAGCTTGCTTTTTTCTTCAGCCAGTCGCTGCCTGATAAGATCAAATTTTGTATCGCAACAAAACAAATTACAGCCATATAACAAAAAGAGGGTTGGCATAAAAGTAAATGCACCATCAGAAGTTCAGAAGCTCGGATGATTTGACCTGACTGGTACGTTTTCATGTTGTAGTGTCTGATGGAGCACTAGAAACTTCACTGTCATTTCTCCTAGGCTCCTGAACAACATAGCAAAGTCTGATAGTCTGGTTTCAAAACCATGCATATCTTGACGACATCGAACAATGGCTGTTCTTGTTTCACAAAGGGTCTCTGTTAGGGATTGGACTTGTGTCTGGAGCACAGATATATCATTCTGTCGAGCTTTCAGATCTTGGTCATGAGGTAGTTTGGACGAGGTTGCCTTAACAACCAACCTAGTATTACGCAGGAAGGTGCTTTTGGCACTGTTAGTGGAGAGATACTAACCCACTGCAGCAAGAGGTGACATTGTGGTTATGGTTGCCTCATCACCTTCAGGAGGTTGTGGCGGTTCCACCATTTGTTCCATAGCTTGCTGAAAAGTTGAGTTTGTGCATTAGTAGTACCAGAACAGAAGTTATTAATGAGGCAGCAAAACCAAACAGAATAGCTTTGGTTTATATACAGAACTTATTTTGGTGAACCCGTGTAAAATATTAGTTGTATTTTACTGCAAAGTACATAATAAAACCAGGTTCCAAACATATGACCATATACCATGGCTAATGTATTGTCTATTTCTTCACATTGTATTGACAGCTAAGATAAAGAGACAAAGTTTATAATACGGTGAGCATAGTATGACATCATTCATATCACAAAACTACTGAGATCAGACAAACAGGCAATTGTAACATTGTGTGCAGCATGGAACTAGATTACAAATCAAGAGCAAAGGAACATCGTTCTTCTCTTTTAAACCTTGTAAAGTGTAATGATACGTTCAGGCAACTGTGTATAAAATTGAAAAGAGTAATAGACATTGGCAGGAAACCATGCAGTTCAATGCACCACAAGTCAGAGTAACCAGTAGTTCAAAGGGCCTGAGGATTAAGGACTTACAACAGTGGCTTTGACTGGTGTTGTCATGCCCTTCGTCTTGCCGGTGTGACAGTCCTTGAAGATTTCCACCGCATTTGGTTCAGGTTCTTTTTGGTCCTTGCGGGCTTTCCTCTACATTTGGAACAAGTCAATATAGATCTGATAATATGGCACAGCCAAAAGAGTGAAATAGCAGCTAGTTACCAGACCCTCGCAGTGTGTAATATAGCTACGAGATCCTGTCATTTGTTGGAATTTCACTTTCGTACGGTTGGCCTTGTTCTTTGAACAGTTCACCTAGAAGAAGATAGATATGTGAGGGACATGCATAAATATGAGTTCAACATGTGATCTGATCACATCTATATAATATACTTGATACTTTTGATCAGACCAGTGTTTAACAAGGGCTGTCCAGTCTTCATCCATTATATTTTCCACTGGAGATGTCTGGGCAAGTTCATTGTTAGCCTTGCCTTCAAAGTGAGTTTTTCTCAGATTATACCGATACTGTCGTAGAGCAGACTTGAAAACATGAGTGCATGCTTGTCTGGTTGCATCATCTTGCCGATCCATTTTGAACCTCATCTGTTCAAAATTATAGGAGTCTCATTACCAGCAACCTAGAAAGTATGGGACAGAGCAAGACAATATTACTAAGTTCCATAAATAACCATACTTACAGATAAATGGTCGAGGAAGGTGTCAAACTGTTTTCGTCTTTGTCATTCCTGTACTGAATCCATGTTGGGAGGATACGTGCATGACACCTAACAGCAACGGCTGCCTCTGATACTAACTTGGCTGACTCTGTAGCATCACGTGGCCTTTTTAAACCCGACTCAAAATGGATCTCCATTCTTCCTCCTTTAATTTTAGTTAACCTGTCGAGCATTATCCCTGATGTCTGTTTCCTCTTGCGCCTAGGTGCTAGTTCAACAACGAACATGGGAAGTGTTAGTGTACATCAAACTGTGAGACTACATATAAAGAAGCATGCAACTGTAACTTGACTCGATCAACTACCGTCTTGGTGTTGAAGTGCACAAGGTTCATCTGATCTTGCCAAGTCCTCTTGTGCCAAGAGTGCTTCGGAAGTAGTGTCAGGTGGCAAGGGAGCTTGGGAACTTGCCGCTAGCAGAGTTGACGAACGAGTAAGTCGTGCATATGTTGGTACTATGGAAGAAGGTGCTGCAACCACTAGGGCTATCGTTGCTTGTTTGGTTCATTTGTCTTTGGTACGTTTTGCAGGTGGTGTAGCAGGGGATACTGTGTTTGTATGTTTATCCGGTGGACTTCAACCTTCTCTTGCACTATCAGTACCAGCAGAATCTGCAGAGCTGTTCCGCTTCCGTTTCCATGCCTCCCGAGTAGTAACACCATCCCCTACCATTCTGTGTACCTTCCTCTCTTTTTTCCATGTCAAGTCAAATCCATGAGAAAAAGGAATAAAAATTTAGTTCTTCAGAACTAATTGATGTGTGATACAGACGAACTGAACTTTGATGTTAGACAACCGCATGACAGGAGGATGTAATATGTACGAAAAATAGGACGGCATGAGATAATCAGACCTATGATGTGTAAACTAAGCAGAAGGCATTTCAATAAATTAGAAGCAATGCAATGGAAGCTAGACACCATATGAAAGATGCTACAAATATCACTCTGCCAAGTTAATAGTGTCTCGTCATAAGTGGCATTTAAACAAATGTCAAGCAGTACAAGCAATAAATCATATGCAAGATCCAAACAATATCATACTACCAAGTTAAAGGTGTCTCGTCATAAGTGATTGATGCGGGATAGACACGAACAGTACTTCGATGTTAGAACATGTAATAGACAGATGTACTATATGCAAAAAAGGAAGACATGCCATGTTAACATGTATAATGTGTAAACTAAGCAGATGCAATTTAATCAAATTAGAAGCAATACAAGCTAGACACCATATGCAACATGCAAGCAAATATCACACTGCCAAGCTAGAGAAAGCACCTGGGATGCTGGAGTAGGGTTGTTGGGCACATCATATTTACTTGGAACTTCTACTTCACTAGCAGTAGTAGCAGAATCTCTAGAGCGCCTTCTTACCGGTGGCGCCAGATGACCGCCATCAGCCCCTGCCTTACTTTTTTCCTTCCTTTCTCTTATTTTTTTTTGCCTTGTCAAGTCAAACCCACAAGAAAAATGAATAAAATTCGCTTTTCAGAACTCATTGATGCATGATGCTGACGAACACTACTTTCATGTAAGGCGACCGCATGATAGGAGGATTGAATATGTAAGAAAAAAAGGACAACATTGCATATTCACACCTATGATGTGTAAAGTAAGCAGCAGGCATTTCAACAAATTAGAAGCAATGAAAGCTAGACACCGTATGAAAGATGCAACGAATGTCACTCTACCGAGTTAAAACTGTCTCGTCATAAGTGCCATTTCAACATATTAGAAGCAGTACAAGCTAGAAAACAATGCAAGATGCAACCTATATCACACTCCCAAGTTAAATGTGTCTTATGATAAGTGATTGTTGCAGGTTACACAACAGTAGTACTTTGCTGTAAGAACATGGCGTGATGGACAGATATTGTATGTTCTAGAAACAGGAACACGTGTCTTATTCACAAGTATAACGTGTAAACTAAGCAGATGCAATTCAACAAAATTAGAAGCAATACAAGCTAGACATCATACGTAACATGCAACCACATATAACAGTGCCAAGTTAGAGCGAGCACCTGTGATGGTTGGGTAGGGGATATGTGCTCATCATCAACACAGCTACATTGACTGTAAATGCATGTGTTGTCTTGCAAATCTTGTTTGGAGGATGGCGGAGTAGAATCTGTAGAGACCCTCCGTTTCAGTTGGTCGGAAGGAGCACCATCATCCTCTGCCTTGCTAATTTCCTTCCGCTTTATTGATTTTGCATTGTCAAGTCAAACGAAGAAAAAGGAATAAAAATCACTCTTTAGAACTCATTCATGCATGATACTAACGAACACTACTTGGATGTAAGGCAAACACATGATACAAGGATGGAATATGTACGAAAAACAGGACGGCATGGCATATTCACACATATTTGTGTAAACTAAGCAGAAGCCATTTCAACAAATTAGAAGCAATGCAAGGTAGACACCACATGAAAGATGCAACCAATATGACTCTGCCAAGTTAAAAGCGTCTCATCATAAATGGCATTTCAATAAATTAGACGCAGTACATGCTATAAATCATATGCAAGATGCAACAAATATCATGCTGCATATACTAAAGGTGTCTCGTGATAAGTGATTGATGCGGAATACACAGAACTGTAGTTTTACGTAAGGATATGGTTAATAGACAGATGTAGTATGTACCAAAAACAGGAAGGCATGTCACATTAACAGGTATAATGTGTAAATTAAGCAGAATAGCAGATGCAATTTAACCAAATTAGAAGAATTACAAGCTAGACACCATATGCAGCATGCAACCACATATCACACTGCCAAGTTAGAGCAAGCACCTGCGATGGTGGTGTAGGGGAAATGCGGTCACCAACTACAGAGCTACGTTGACTATCTTCATCTAGCCTTGCTGTTTGTTGAGAACCATGTGGGGAGGATGACACTGCACTCTTTAAAAGAGTAGCGCGTCTCACACTAACCCACGGGTTTGACTGTCTCATCATAAGTGATTGATGAGGGATACACAAGAACATTAGTTTGGTGTAAGAACATGGTTAATAGACAGATGCAGTATGTATCAAAAATAGGAAGGCATGTTATATTCACAGTATATGGCTAAGCAGATGTAATTTAACCAATTTAGAAGCAATATACAAGGTAGACACCATATGCAACATGCAACCACATATGACACCGTGAAGTTAAAGCAAGCACGTGTGATGCTGGTGTATGGCGAATGGGGTCATCAGCTACAGAGCTACGTTGACAGTCTTCATCGAATGACACTACACTCTTCTTTAGAGCGTCAAATCGCATCTTTCCAATCCTCGATGCAGACTGGAGCAACCACTCTGTTTTCTTTTTAGAATACTGCGGTTGAGATTCTGAAATACCCATCCGTAATAAAACAATAGTGAGAGAGTATGGGTGTAGTTTGTGCACAAGTAGTGAAGTGTAAAAGGATCAGATAGCAGGTGGGTCAAAAATAAATGACGGCAGACATATGATAGCTCTACAACATGCATGGAACACGAAATTAGATTCTAGGCTTTTGAAATATGAGCACAGGGATGGCTGGGAAGTGCAGGTAATCCTCCAGCAAACCACCACATGTGGTCCTATGAAAATAACAATCGACTGAAAACAAATAGGTCAGTCGATTTTTTCTGCACCGTCCGATCTACAAGGAACGGGTAGATGGCCTTCATCTACCTCCCGCCAGTCACTGTTGATGATCTTCCTCGAACCGCCAGCGACCACCAGCCCAGACCCCTGACTCGCCGCCCTGCCCTCCCCTCGACCTCACCCCACCGTCGTGCTTGGCAGTGCCCCCCGGCCATCCCTTTAAGCCCAGCGGGCCTCCAGATTGGGCGCCAGCAGCTCCTGCGCCACACACACCTCTAAGATAGACACCGAGGCGCTGCTTCCCCAGCAAACAAGCGGACTAGGTGCTCCGCGCGCCTCCGTGGTTGGTGCTTGCTTTAATTGGGAATCAACTGACACTGAATTGAAATCCAGGCAGGCGACGGACGTCTAGCTAAAGTGAAATAGTAAATGGGGGGGGAAACCTTGTGCATCGTGAGTTACTTGGAACATCTAGTATCAGGAAGAATGTGCAATAAGAAGCGGTCAACTAGTTTCCTTCGTGGGATGAATACCGTGCGAGAGATTTGCAAGAATAAGGGTAGAGGAGTACCAATATTGGCTGGCGATGTTGTATCCTCCTTCCATTTTTTTGACGATCCTCTTGTGGTTCGCTGGAAACAAGATGTTGTGGAGGACGGTGGAGCCTTGGACGAACCCATGGCCAAGTAGTTGAGTGTGGTGCGGTGGCCCTCTGTCGGTGGCGTGGAAGTAGATCCGAGGCGGCGAACGACAGCGTAGCGGGAACAGCTCCGGTGCGGTGGATGGTTGCGACATTGGAGCGGCAGCGGTGAGGCGCAGGACGGTGGGGTTGAAGTGGCTCGGGTACGGCGCACGTCCACGTCGTGGAGGCAGCTCTGCCTCGGCTTTAACTTCTAAGTCATGGAGGGCGCTACGGTTGAGGTTGCGGTGGACGATGATGTCGGGGTATCGGCTCCGGCGTGATGGAGGAGGGCGGCGGTGGATCGGTGCGATGGGGTGGCGGACGGAGGAGGCTGGGGTTTCACGGCTGGCGGAGAGGGAGTTTTGGCACCCACGGAGTATGAATGGGGAATCGGACGGGGGAGGGGGAAGCTAAGGGGGAACCATGTTTCCGGGACGCGCTTGTTTGAAATTTGGGGAAAGTTACAAATTTTGCCCCCATCTAAATTTTCGGACATGCTGCGGGTCGGGGGTAGGACGGTAATCTCACGTGTCCAAAATAGTGGGCGGGAGTGATTTCGGCCGAGTGCATCGGCATTTAGGCGCCTGCGGTATATGAATGTTTATCGGAGGCGATTGTGTGGCGTCTCGGTGAAGTTACAAACCTTCCCCGGTTTAGACTTCTGGATGTCGGGCCGGTAGGCTTCACAGGTCAGAGTTAGGACGGTAATTTCTTTCTACCAAACATTGGTCTCGCGCGGTTTCGGGCAAGGAGAGGCTCTTTTGGCGCTTCGTTCAAAATTTTGAACAAGAAGCATTCACGTTTACAGTACTCTTGAACTATTAGGATTGACCTTAATAGGCCTCGTTAAATTTGACCTTGTATGATTGAAAATCTCATTAAATTATGTGCTTCTTTTGAAATTTTGACTCTTGAAAATCCTATAACTACTATTATTTTGGAATGGAGGTGGTAAATTTGAATGTATTTTGTACACGACTATATGTTATTATGTACAAAAGCAAAGCAAAGATTGATGCACCCTTAATTTAGGTATGATTTACAAATGCCATGATCTCGAATTCAAAAAATTGAATGCACTTCATGTTGAATTCGAGTATTTGAAACCACCTTAAGTTGAATTCAAACGTATGCTAGTTCCTAGCTAGCTATTTACAATGTTCACTATGTATCTTTTGTATGTATGATGTGCTTTACACACACAACATAAACTATAATCACGTTTATATTTGAATTGCTAAAGCCATGCATTGTCTGGATTTCAAAATACTGACTCTATGGATCAATTATGTCGAATAATACCATACACATGCTCAAATTCGACAGAATATGGATGTTTGATACACCAATGATCATTCCATACGCGAATCGCAAATATCATGATCCCGTCCAAATATTTGGATACAATTTATATTTTAAATTGATGTGTACATCAGTCTTTTACGTGTAGATTCACTCTCCCTCGGCCCCTCCTCACACACGTGTTATCTTTCTCTCTCACACATACGCGCACACACTGTATATCCATTGGCCTCACACATCCTCACACTCTCTCCTGAGGTGTCTCTCGCACACACGCTGTCTATATATATCACCCTCCCTCCCTCTCTCTCACAACTATCTACGACTCCTTTCACTAATCTCTGTCATAAGAACTCTTTCACACGCATAGGCACGCACGATCTCCATCGACCATTTTTTCTATACATATACCTGCCTATGTGTCTCTCGGACACTTAGGCCTATCTCGCACGCATTGTCTCCACCTCTCTTACTAGTTGACGAATAAGATTCCAGCAGAGCATTCAGTAGGATATCCCTTACAACTAGTATGGATGCATGGTAATAAGAGACAAGGATTTACCTTAGTTCGGGCCCTTGCGATCCAGGAAATACCCTACCGCCGGTCATGTATATTTGTGAGTAGGGTGTGTACAGAGTACACTACATGAATACCATGGGATTCTGTGTATGCTATCGATGAACTAGGCCCCGGGCTTGTATAACATACCCGGGGCCTAGGGTTACAATTCCTAGTCGGCTTTGTCAGTGGACACAGAGTCCTTCGCGACTCTGGTTTCTTTGTCTTGTGCGACTAGTCCTCCAGGGGTCTCCGTAAAATGTGTCACGGGCGGACCAATGTGGCGCAAGACGGAACCGACCGGGGGCCTCACCTCGGCCTACCAGACCTCACGCACCCCTACCCCTAGGTCTCGGTATCCACCCACACATGCATACCACACACACACACACCCCACACACTATTTCTGCACATGTCTCTTTCCCCTTCTCCATTGCATACACACACTCAAGACCATCTCTCGTCGAGACATCCTATTCGTCTCTTTCTCTCTAGACCTCTCTCATTTCTCATGCTATCTATCTCTCATCGCACACACACCCCCTCTATCCGTGCCTCTCTCGAATACATACACATGCCCTCTCCAGGCCCTGCCAAATACGTAAACTACACATTCACACATGTTGCATCTTATCATGTCCTCCATTGATCTAAAAAGCCCTCTGTTCACTTTTACTTCGCATACAAGATTCCTTTTGATTTAAAACTACGCAAAGTGTGCCAAAATTTATTTTATAAAATCTACATCTATACAATATTACAAAGTTATATGGAGTACGAAAGTTAATTGCATGGTGCATCCAATGATATTTATTCCGCATTGTGAATGTTTATATTTTTATACTATGAAGTTAGTCATAATAAAGAGAAACGAAGAGCATCTCTCTCTCTCCCCATCCCCCCCCTCTCTCTACACCTCTTTCACGTACGCACACAAACTATCTCTAGGCCCTCTAAAAGTACGCCCTGTCACATTCACGCATGTTCCATCTTTCTCTCGCGAGATATACACCGACGATCACTGTATTTGAAGCGAAAGCATGATACGATCACTGGACTTCACAATACACTCATTACGGTCACCATATACGTTTTGTGGTTGTTATACAGTCATAGGCTCACCGTAGAGCTCTGTATTTGTTGAAGACACGATTAGTTGACCAGTTAAATAGTCCATGTGGTGCATCTAGTGTTGCATCATCAGAGCACATTATCTCACTACCATAGGGCCCACCTGTCAGCGGGTATAAGAATGTAAACAAACGAAAATAAAATATTACACGGTGGGTATTACTAGTAGAAGGGATTCGAAGTGGCGCAGAAAAGGTGGCCTTGTATTGGTATGGTGTGCTGGTTGACTGGTTCTTTTAATACACAGGATCTAGTGTGGTGATTATACACACACGCACGCATGCACATGAACTGCATGCATGCAACACTCACATGCACACACGCACGCACGCATGCACACACACACACACAGTCATACACGCGCACACGCAAGCATGCACTCACCACACGACCAACACACACGCTCACGCTCAAGTGCTCAACCTACACGTGCCTGCACACACATCAGGCCCTGACACACACATACACAGCCAGGTGGTTCGCGCGCAAGGGTTCGAGTCTTGTCGCGCCTGCGTAAATTTCTGTTTATCTTATCTCTTTCCTCTGCCAACTGATAGGTGGGACCCACAAGGAACGTGGCAAATTTAACCAATCAGCATAGTGCCACGTAGACTATTTGGACGGTCAACAGAGTGCAATACGATGCTGAACAGTGAGCGAGTGACCGTATAATCACCGTCAAACGTATATAGTGACCCTAATGAGCGTATTCTAAAGTCCGGTGACCGTATTATGCTTTCGCTTCAAATACAGTGACCGCCAGTGTATTTATCTCTTCTCTCGCTCTCTCCGTGGAGCCGACTAGGCCAACCTCCCACGCCTAAATTGGCGCACGCCACCCCAATATTGTTGTACTGGTTTCGTAAGAGCGAACAAGCATTCACGTCTACCGTATAAACTCTAGATATGAGTTACAAATGCTATGATAACGAATACAAATATTTGAATCCACTTTATGCCAAATTTCTCTGTGTAGGCCCTCCAAAAGTACGTCCCTACACGTTCTCCACTACTAGGAAAGGGCTTATAGGTGAACCCAATTCAGTGGCGGGCGGAACCAGGCACCCGCCACAGGTAGTTAGGAGAAGCAGCAGTGGCGGGTCCCAAAACACGATCGCCAGAGCTAGAGGCACAGCAGTGGCGGGTCCGTTATGAATGTTTATTGTGGCGAGTGGCTATGCTTGCCCGCCACTGTTGTTACAGGTAGCAGCGGCGGGCGAGTTAATATGCCCTCCATAGTTAAAAGCCTCCAACGGGTTACATTTTTTTTAATGCAGATAATAGCTGTGGCGGGCAGGATGTCCTACCCGCCACAAGTAGGTTAGCAGCAGACGATTTAAATTCAACTGAAGGGTTGCCGCCCGCCACCCCAAATTAGCAGTGGCGGGTCTTATGGCGCGCCCGCCACATCTGTTTAGCACTATCTGCACACGCGCGCCCCCCTCTCTCTTCCTTACCCCACACTCTCACTCTTACTGTCACTCTCACCCACATCTCGCTCTCGTCGCCGCCGTCGCCCTCCACCACAGCGCTGACCACGTCGCCGTCGTCGTACGCTACCGTCGTCGCCGTCGCCATCCGCTGCCGTCGTCGCCTTCCGCTGCCGCCATCGCCCTCGCCCTCCACCGCGTCGCCCTCACCCTCGATCCACTACCTTGCCGCTATCGCCCTCGGTCCGCCGCCCCGCCGCCCCGCATCCAGTCTGGCAGGTATAAGGTCGCCATTCCCCCTTGTATTTCCGGCCGTCCTCGTCGCCACCTGCCGCCACGGCCGCCACGCACGTTCGACTAGGGTTAGGGTTTGGGGTTTTATCGTTGGATTTTTAGTTTTTAGTTTGTACGTATTTGTAGTTTCTAGCTATTTTTATTTTGATAGTAGTAGTTTCTAGTTGTATAGTTCGTAATGCACACATTATAATAAATTGTAGTTGTACTTTATAGTTGTAGTTTGATATTTCTAGTTGTAGTTCGATAGTTGTACTTTGTAGTTGTAGTTTATAGTTGTAGCAATCAAAACTAGCCATATATATGAAATCAACAGCTGTATAGTTGTAGTTTATAGTTCTTTACAGGGGACATACTAGAATTTTGGTGAAGCGTTGATTTATTTTCGTTTCGCCAAAATTTCTAGCACTTAATGTGTCTATTTTTACGAAGAGGTCATGCCAAATTTCCTTGTTTATTTTTTATTGATATTGTGCTGTAGTAGATGTCTTCTTTTCTTTACAGGGATTCATACTATAAGCGCTAAAGTTTTGGCGAAACGTTGATTTATTTCCGTTTCGCCAAACTTCTAGCTCTTAATGTGTCCATTTTTATGCAGAGGTCATGCCAAATTTCCTTGTTTATTTTTTATTGATATTGTGTTGTAGTAGATATCTTCAATTTCTTTACAGGGATTCATACTATAAGCGCTAAAGTTTTGGCGAAACGTTGATTTATTTCCGTTTCACCAAATTTCTAGCTCTTAATGTGTCCATTTTTATGCAGAGGTCATGCCAATTTTTTTTGTTTATTTTTAATTCAGATTGTGTTGTTGAAGATTTCTTCGGTTCTTTCGCCAAATTTATTTATCTGCATGTTTTAGGTCATTTTTTCCCGAAATGGCGGACAACGGCAGGTACCGTGGTGTTGTCCAGAGGCCCTGGGGGAAGTGGGGCGCCCAAATCCAAAACCCCGTCCCCGGCAAGAAACAATGGCTCGGCACATTCGACTTCGCCGAGGAAGCGGCGCGCGCTTACGATGCCAAGGCGCTCGAGTACCAGGGGCGAAGGGCCCACCTCAACTTTTCTCAGGATGCTTGGCGCGCGAGTGAGATAGCGCCTCCTAACATGAGGATAGTCTCCAAGGCCGAGGAGCAGGAGCACCTGAAGGCTGAGGCGCTCATGAGGGCCCGTGAGCGTCAGATCACCGATCCCTTGGTGGAACGGTATCTTCGGGAGGACCCGCATCTGTACGCCATTAACGAGGCGTTGATGATCACCGCACGCAGCCAGAAGGATGCCGAGGATGACCCAATAGACTGGGATGATCTCGCCAAGGAGTCTGACGAGAATTAGATTAGGAGTTGATCTCTCCACCGTGCCTAGTCGTATAACTCCATGCTTCAGATGTTTGAACTGTTAACTAGTACTTATGAATCTTGCTATGGCGTACCATATATGTCCGTGACTTCATGATAAACCTGCTTATATATATATTACTTTCATGTCATAGCACCAATGATAACAGTGTTTAACTTTTTGAAGGAGGGGATCATGGTGCTTAAGGTCTGCAATGTCTGCAAAAATCCCTGTAGGGATAGTTTATCCCATGCAATAGAATTCGGGCTCTTCTTGAGGGATGGATTCGAAAAATCTGTGGTAACAATGTTCATCATTCAATTCTAACCACTTGTTGTATTGTGCATACCATTAATTATTAACTGCATTATTCTTAATTGTTACATAGTGTATCCCATGCAATGTAAGGGTCCAATTCAATAATTTAATTGGTGACAGTTGCAACTTTCCGGATGGTCAAGGGCAATCGTACAAAGTTGACGTTTGTAAACAAAAGGATAAAACCATCATAGGAGGCGACGGATGGAACAAGTACATTTCAAATAATAAGCTCATCGGGGGAGAGTACACAGGCTTTTACTTGAAGAAAGCGGTCAACAAGTTAAGGATTAAGTATTTCTCCGACCAAGATGATGAGCTTGACGAGGATGATGCTGAGGATTCCCAGGATGATGATGATGATGAGAGCCAAGATGATGATGATGCTAGCGAGGATGACCATAGCAGCCAGGAGCATGAGGATGAGGATGAGGAAGATGATGAGGGTAGCGGAGATGATGACGATGATGATCCATACAATTATGCAATTTTCTCTCAAAGAATGAAAGAGCTTAATGAGGATGAGAAGGCCACACTCATCGTGATCCTACCATCAAGTGTTCACTACTTGGGGAGGCCATTTGTGCATCGTTTTACCAAGACCAACATCGTGAAACACATCATGGTATGTTTTGTATCTTTTCTCTTTTTTTCTGCTCATAACACTATATGGCAAGATGTCTAACATTGCGTGCTCTATTTTGTTTTTAATCGCGTGGATCATAGAAATGACCTATGAAGATGATTTGTGCCGAGGACATCCCTGCTGCCGGCATGGCCGGAGTAAGCCTTGGAGCAGCAGGTCCTGTCACCAGCGTTCGATATAAGACGGACACAGATGCCGCATATCGTTCTATGAGCTCGGTTGGCGGGAATTCCTGAAGGGAAAGAGACAACGACTAACGGTTGACACAACAGTGGTCATCACGATAAGGAACAACAGGAACAACAATTTCTAGATGATGCTTGTTGTAGATCTTATTTAGAAATAAGGTCCAGTCAAATATCTCCTAGCCGATGAACTCTTAGTTACTTAGTTAAGATGCATGTCATATTTTGATGTTGGTTTGTTAACTCGAACAAACTTGAAGTGTTACTAGTTGTTATGAAGAGTACTAATTACCTCATGAACTTGCATGCCTAAGCGTACAATGCATGCTTTATTTGCTTTTTATACTGGATTTATGCAAAACGCATCCATGGCAGAACAATTGGTGCCATGGCTGCAAAATTGTAATTCTCATGAATAAGCCCGCAGTGGCGGGCGAGCCACAACGCCCGTCATTGTAACATGAACAAGTAGTGGCAGGCAGGAAAGCACCGCCCACCACTGAAGGAAGATAACCAGTGGTGAGCAAGTTCATGCGCCCGCCACTGCAGTGATCGACCAGTGGCGGGTCGCCCGCCCGCCACTGATGCCATAATAGCAGTGGTGGGAGGTCGGTGGCGGGCGCCCCTGGGAGCCTTGCCCGTCACTGCTGGCCTTTTCCCACCCGCCACTGCTAGGCATTCCTGCAGAAGTGCTCACATGTTATATCTAACAACTATGCAATACAGTACTACTATACTCTAACACAATAAATCATATGTATTTTTAGTTTTAGATCTCATATTGTTACTTCAATTATTCATGTTGCATACATTAAAATTGCATTGAAATGTATGGCTAGTATCATCTAGTGATCTGAAAGGTCCGACTACACACACACATGACAGAAAAAAGGGCCACTCCACATTCAAGCATTTCACATCTTCCTCTCAGTCTCTCTGTCAAACCGACTATGCCAAACTACACTGAGTACCGCGCGGGAAAAGACCCGCCCTCGCCTGTTTAATCAGGTTTGTATCGATGGATCGCGCGAAACAGCAAAACCAAGTGGTACAAGAGTAGTACAAGACTACCACATAGTACTACAGTAGTACAGTACAAGTTACAGTTCACTGGGCCGCCGTGTCTTGTACTCCTCCGTCGTAAGAGTGGAGCGCTCGCTTTCATAAATGTTCTACTCCCTTTTGCCGACATGTGGGACATCCAGCATCCGGGTCCACGTGCCATGCACCAAATAACAGTGCACAGCAGAAGGGGGGACGCACCCAGGTCATGGCGCCGCAGTAGTAATGAGCAATGAGGTGTCAAATCATAAAGCTGCAGATTTCCCGCAATATAAGTTGGAGGGACGAAGCAACCATCATTTCGCTCTTCGCTGAAGTTGCTTCTGCCGTTGTTCTGCCTCATGTACTCATGTGGGACGCGGATCGGTTTGGTACATCACTGACACGTGGGACCGCATGTTAGCAAACCGTGAGGCCAACCACCCCCGCCTTCCGCGCGGCAAAAGCACCTCCTCTTTACTAATCAAAACCAAGTGGTACACTTAAGGGAATCCACAATGTGTAGCCAAATGGTAAAATAGCTTTTGGCATCGATGGGAACCATTGTGGAGGGTGCTGCGAAAGCCAAAAAAAGAGGGAACCGAAACTCGGTGGTGCGCCGAGGCCAAATTAATTGAAGGAATAAAAAATGCAACCTCTCTCCTCTTTCTCCCTTGCATGGACGCATGCATAGAGCACAGAGTCTACTCCCTTCTACTATCACAAATCACAAAGCAATGAGGCATCAAATCACAAAGTCACGGACGAAGCAACCATCATTTCACTCTTCGTTGAATCCGCTTCTCCATCGTCTTCTTCCAGAAATGACCTTTCCCGTAGTAAGCTGAACGGGCAAAGCTACTGTGCTACATTTAATAATAGGAAATCCTGCATCTACTCCAACCTAGGAGTATTTTAAAAATTCATTTGTCTTTCCTATGACATCAAACACACAATCCTAATCCTATACTCCAATCCAAGCCATTCCCATCCAAAGAGAACAATCCTATATTTTTGCGATTCCTGTGTTTTGAGGATCCTGCAAATCAAATAGGCCAAGGTGATTCCGGCTGGTGGAGTGGTGGAGCCCAATGGTAACATCTCGTTTGATCATGACTGTGTTTCAAATTTAGCTCGGACATACACGGCTATGCAACATTCACCAAGTAGTACCAGTTACTCAATGGGTACAAATATAGTACTAGTACTTATTAGTGACGAGACCAAACGTACATACAGCATTATATGATTTAAAAATTCTCGTATGTGCATCAATAGGCCGGCGAAAGCCTAGATAAGCGGTACTACTGTACTACTTGTTTGATGGTGTGTGCGAGACATGCCGGGCACGTCCCAGCACCTTCCTCGCCAAGAAGCTTCTCAACGAACGTAGCGCCGGCAGGGTAACGACATGACGCCAGTCCACATTCATGTCGAAGCTGAAGTCACACCCTCCTCGTTGATGCACCCGCCAGCGATTCGCCTCCTGGACTATCTTCCTCACAACGTCGTCGGGGATGACCGTCTCCCACTCTGTTTCGTTGGGACGTAGATCGATGAGCGAAGCCAGCCCCGAACTGCATGCCGGCATTTCCATTGGTTGCACATGCTAGACGGGTCCCTGACGCGGAAGAGCATTTCCGACTGTAAACCGGTGGGTACACGGTCACGTTCGAGTCCCCTTGCGGCAGCGCAAGCTCGAACGACGTGGTCACATCGCATCCAACGGTCACGGTGACACAGTACTAAAATCGAAGTCGCTCACTCACAAACCAAATGTTACGATTTATAAGTTCAAAATGAAAAGGCTTGAACAAGCCTCCCACTTATGATTACCTCCTCTCGCAAGCATCCGCAACTACGAAAGAAGAATTAAGATAACTCTAACCATAGCATTAAACATATGGATCCAAATTAGCCCCTTACGGAATAGCGCATAAACTAGGGTTTAAGCTTCTGTCACTCTAGCAACCCATCATCTAATTACTACTCCACAATGCATTCCCTTAGGCCCAAAGATGGTGAAGTGTCATGTAGTCGACGTTCACACGACACCACTAAGGGAATCAACAACATACATATCATCAAAATATCGAACGAATACCAAATTCACATGATTACTTATGACAAGACTTCTCCCATGTCCTCAAGAACAAAAGTAACTACTCACAAACCATAATCATGTCCAAGATCAGAGGGGTATTGAATAGCATAATAGATCTGAACATATAATCTTCCACCAAATAAACCGACTAGCATCAACTACAAGATGTAATCCACACTACTAGCAACCCACTGGTATCAATCTGACGTTTTGAGATAAAGATTGAATACACGAGATGAACTAGGGTTTGAGATGAGATGGTGCTGGTGAAGATGTTGATGAAGATTAGTTCTCCCACGATGAGAGGATCGCTGGTGATGTCGATGGCGACGATTTCCCCCTCCCGGAGGGAAGTTTCCCCGGCAGAATCTCTCCGTCGGAGAGCAAAAGTGCTCCTGCCCAAGTTCCGCCTCGAGACGGCGGCGCACCGTCTCGAAAGTCTTCTCTATATTTTTTCTAGGGCAAAATGAGTTATATACCAGAAAATGGGGGCCAGAGGCTGGCCAGGGGCCCCACGAGGTACCAGGGCGCGCCTGGGGGGGGAGTGCCACGCCCTGGTGCCTCGTGGGCACCTGGGTGGCCCCCTCTGGTACTTCTTGATTCCAGTATTTTTATTTATTCCAAAATAATTCTCCGTGAAATTTCATCTCATATGGATATGTGCATAATAGGTATCTCTGACTTAGCTTTTTCAGGTCCAGAAATCCAGCTGCCAGCTTTCTCCCTCCTTGTGTAGATCTTGCATATTAAGAGAGAAAAGGCATTAGAATTGCTCCAAAAATTGTTATATTGATTAAAAACACTATAAATAACAGTAGAAAAACATGATGCAAAATGGACGTATCATCTACCCACATATCAAATTATCAAAGTAGCGAACGCGAATCAAACCAACATGATGAAAGTAACTAGATGAAATTCCCATGTGTCCTCGAGAACACTTTGCTTACTATAAGAGATCGTTCCGGCTTGTCCTTTTCTACAAAAAGGATTGGGCCACCTTGCTGCACTCTTTGTTACAATTGCTACTTGTCACTTGTTACAAATTATCTTGCTGTCAAACTTCTCGTTACCGATAATTTCAGTGCTTCCAGAAAATACCTTGCTGAAAACCGCTTGTCATTTCCTTCTGCTCCTCGTTGGGTTCGACACTCTTACTTATCGAAAGGACTACGATTGATCCCCTATACTTGTGGGTCATCAAGACTCTTTTCTGGCGCCGTTGCCGGGGAGTGAAGCGCCTTTGGTGAGTGGAATTTGGTAAGGAAACATTTACATTACGTGCTGAAATTTATTGTCACTTGTCACTATGGAAAGTAATCCTTTGAGGGGTTTGTTCGGGGTATCTTCACCTCGACCGGAAGCAAAAAAAGTTTCTCCTCAACCTACTGCACCTATTGAAGATATTTCATATAAAATTCCTTCGGGTATGACAGAGAAACTGCTAGCTAATCCATATGCAGGAGATGGAACGGTACATCCTGATATGCACTTGATCTATGTGGATGAAATTTGTGGATTGTTTAAGCTTGCAGGTTTATCCGGAGATGGAGTTAAGAAGAAAGTATTCCCTTTATCTTTGGAGGGAAAGGCATTGACATGGTATAGGCTATGTGATGATACTGACACATGGGATTGGAACCGGTTGAACTGGAATTCCACCAGAAATCTTATCCTATGCATTTAGTTCATCGTGATCGGAATTATATATATAATTTTTGGCCTGGTGAAGGAGAAAGTATCGCTCAATCTTGGGGGAGGCTTAAGTATAGGTTGCATACATGCCCCAATCATGAGCTCTCAAGAGAAATTATCTTACAGAATATTTATGCTCGGCTTTCTCATGATAATCAAACCATGCTCGATTCTTCCTCGACTGACTCTTTTATGAAGAAAACTATTGAATTCAGATGGGATCTTCTGGAAAGAATTAAACGCAACTCTGAAGATTGGGAACTCGACAAAGGTAATGAGTCAGGTATAATACTTGAGTTCGATTATGTTAAATCTTTTATGAATACCGATGCTTTTCACAAGTTTAGCACTAAATATGGACTTGACTCTGAGATAGTTGCCTCGTTTTGTGAATCCTTTGCTACTCATGTTGATCTCCCTAAGGAGAAGTGGTTTAAATATCACCCACCTATTGAATTAAAAGAAGACCCCGTTAGTGTTAAAGAAGAAACAATTGTTTACCATGCTGATCCAGTTGTGCCTACTGCTTATATTGGGAAACTACCTTTTCCTGTTAGGATTAAGGAACATGCTAGAGTTTCAATTGTGGTTAACAAAAGTAATATTAGAACACCTAGACCCTCTGAACAAATTAAAGTTGAACCTAATGTTGCTATTGTTAAAGATCTCTTGGTCGATAATATAGATGGGCATGTTATTTACTTCTGTGATGAAGCACCTAGAATTGCTAAACCAGATCCTAAAGATAAATACAGACCTGTGGTAGGCATGTCTGTTGTCTCTGTTAAAATAGGAGATCATTCTTATCATGGCTTATGTGATTTGGGTGCTAGTGTGAGTGCTATTCCGTTTACCTTATATCAAGAAATTATGAATGGCATTGCACCTATTGAGATAGAGGACATTGATGTTACTATTAAGCTTGCAAACAGAGATACCATTACTCCACTTGGGATCGTTAGAGATGTTGAAGTCTTGTGTGGAAAAATAAAATACCCTACAGATTTTCTAGTCCTCGATTCTCCACAAGATAATTTTTGTCCCATTATATTTGGTAGACCTTTCTTGAATACTGTTAATGCTAAGATTGATTGCGCTAAAGAAAATGTTAGTGTTGATTTTGGTGGTACATCTCATGAGTTTAATTTCTCCAAGTTTCGTAGACAACCTCATGATAAAGAATTGCCTAGTAAAGATGAAATTATTGGTCTTGCTTCTATTGCCGTACCTCCTACTGATCCGTTAGAACAATATTTGCTAGACCATGAAAATGATGTGCACATGAATGAAAGAATGAAATAGATAAGATGTTCTTTGATCATCCACCTATCCTTAAACACAATTTGCCCATTGAAACCCTTGGAGGTCCTCCTCCACCCAAGGGTGACCCTGTGTTTGAATTGAAACAATTGCCTGATATTTTGAAATATGCTTATCTAGATGAGAAGAAGATATATCCTGTTATTATCAGTGCTAACCTTTCAGAGCATGAAGAAAAGAGATTACTAAAAACTCTGAGGAAGCACCGTGCTGCTATTGGATATACTCTGGACGATCTTAAGGGCATTAGTCCCACTCTATGTCAGCACAAAATTAATATGGAGCCTGATGCTAAACCAGTTGTCAACCACCAACGACGATTAAACCCTAAGATGAAAGAGGTGGTAAGAACTGAAATATTAAAGCTTCTGGAAGCAGGTATAATCTATCCCATAGTTGATAGTAGATGGGTAAGTCCCGTTCATTGTGTCCCTAAGAAAGGAGGTATTACCGTTGTTCCTAATGATAAAATGAACTCATTCCACGAAGAATTGTAACTGGTTATAGGATGGTAATTGATTTTAGAAAATTAAACAAAGCCACTAGAAAATATCATTACCCCTTAACTTTTATTGATCAAATGTTAGAAAGATTGTCTAAGCATACACACTTTTGCTTTCTTGATGGATATTCTGGTTTCTCTCAAATACCTGTTTCACAAGCCGATCAAGAGAAAACCACCTTTACTTGTCCTTCTGGAACTTATGCTTATAGACGTATGCCTTTTGGTTTATGCAATGCACCTGCTACCTTTCAAAGATGTATGACTGCTATATTCTCTGACTTTTGTGAAAAGATTATTGAGGTTTTCATGGATTATTTCTTCTTTTACGGAACTTCTTTTGATGATTGCTTAAGCAACCTTGATCGAGTTTTGCAGAGATGTGAACAAACTAATCTTGTCTTGAATTGGGAAAAGTGCCACTTTATGGTAAATGAAGGTATTGTCTTAGGGCATAAAATTTCTGAAAATGGTATTGAAGTTGATAAAGCTAAAGTTGATGCAACTGAGAAAATGCCATGTCCTAAAGATATTCGAGGGGTAAGAAGTTTCCTTGGTCATGCTGGTTTCTATAGAAGGTTTATTAAAAACTTCTCTAAAATTTTTAGGCCTCTTACTAATCTCTTACAAAAGGAAGTCCCATTTGTTTTTGATGATGATTGTGTAGAAGCCTTTGAAACACTTAAGAAAGCCTTAACCACTGCACCTATTGTTCAACCACCTGACTGGAACTTGCCTTTTGAAATTATGTGTGATGCTAGTGATTATGCTGTTGGTGCTATTCTAGGACAAAGAGTTGATAAGAAATTAAATGTTATCCATTATGCTAGTAAAACTCTAGACAGTGCTCAAAGAAATTATGCTACTACTGAGAAAGAATTTTTAGCAGTTGTGTTTGCATGTGATAAATTCAGATCTTACATAGTTGGTTCTAAAGTAACTATTCACACTGATCATGCTGCTATTAAATATCTTATGGAAAAGAAAGATGCTAAACCTAGACTCATTAGGTGGGTTCTACTGCTACAAGAATTTGACTTGCATATTATTGATAGAAAGGGAGCTGTGAATCCCGTAGCGGATAATTTGTCTAGAATGGAAAATGTTCTTGATGACCCACTTCCTATTAATGATGATTTTCCTGATGAACAATTAGCTGTCATAAACGCTTCTCATAATACTCCTTGGTATGCAGACTATGCTAATTACATTGTTGCTAAATACATACCACCTAGCTTTACATACCAACAAAAGAAAAAGTTTTTCTTCAATTTAAGACATTACTTTTGGGATGACCCACATCTTTATAAACAAGGAGTAGATGGTGTTATTAGATGTTGTATACCTGAGCAAGAACAGGAACAAATCCTACAGAAGTGTCATTCCGAGGCTTACGGAGGACACCATGCGGGATACAGAACTGCACACAAGGTATTACAATCTGGATGTTATTGGCCTACTCTTTTCAAAGATGCTCGTAAGTTTGTCTTATCTTGTGATGAATGCCAAAGAATTGGTAATGTTGGTATACGTCAGGAAATGCCCATGAATTATTCGCTTGTTATTGAACCATTTGATGTTTGGGGATTTGATTATATGGGACCTTTTCCTAAATCCAATGGGTATACACATATTTTAGTTGTTGTTGATTACGTTACTAAGTGGGTAGAAACTATTCCAACTAGTAGTGCTGATCATAACACTTCTATTAAAATGCTTGAAGAAGTTATTTTCCCATGGTTCGGAGTCCCTAGATATTTAATGACCGATGGTGGTTCACAATTTATTCATGATGCATTCCGTAAATTGCTTGCTAAATATGATGTCGACCATAGAATTGCATCTCCTCATCACCCTCAATCTAGTGGTCAAGTTGAATTGAGCAATAGAGAAATAAACTTAATTTTGCAGAAGACAGTCAATAGATCTAGAAAGAATTGGTCTAAGAAACTAGTGATGCATTATGGGCTTATAGAACTACATATAAAAATCCTATGGGTATGTCTCCGTATAAAATGGTTTATGGAAAAGCATGTCATTTACCTCTTGAATTAGAACATAAAGCATATTGGGCAATTAAAGAAATTAATTATGATTTTAAACTTGCCGGTGAAAAGAGGTTATTTGATATTAGCTCGCTAGATGAATGGAGAACCCGAGCCTATGATAATGCCAAATTGTTTAAATAAAAAGTTAAAAGATGGCATGACAAAAGAATTCAAAAACAGGAATTCAAAGTAGGCGATCGTGTTTTATTATACAATTCTCGTTTGAGATTCTTTGCAGGAAAACTTCTCTCTAAATGGGAAGGACCGTATATCATCGAGGAAGTTTATCGCTCCGAAGCCATCAAAATAAACAACTCCGAAGGCAATAATCCGAGAGTGATGAATGGGCAAAGAATCGAGCACTATATTTTAGGTACTCCTATTAATGTTGAAACTAATACTATTGAAACAATTACACCGGAGGAATACATAAGAGAGACCTTCCGGAACGCTCCAGAACCCTGAAAAGGGGTAGGTATGTGATACGGTATGTAAACCGACTCCAAAAATTCCATAAAAATATTTTCTGTCAGTTTTGGAATATTAGAAAAAATACAAAAATAAGAAACAGCCGAGGGGACCCACCTGGTGCCCACAAGGCACCAGGGCGCGCCACCCCCCCAGGCGCGCCCTGGTGGCTCATGGGCCCCTCGTGAGCCTTCCTGACTCCGTTTTCTCCTGAATTACTTGTTTTACAACATAAAAATTCTTTATATATACTCCCGGGCGTTTTGACCACCGCATCGCAGAAATCTCTTCTGTTCTTGTTTCGTGCTACTTTTCTGACAGATCTAAATCGCTATGGCTCCACCAAGCTCTTCCAAGGACAAGTTCTACGAGAAGGTCATCAACCCCTACCTACCGGAGGTGATGAGACACCCTCAAGCCATTGAGATGCGTGAGGGGGTGCTTCACATCTGGGATGTTCAAGGACCCAAAAAGACCGGGAGCGTGGAGGCCAGGCTCGAAGCAGTGGAGCAGGAGATCTTCAAGTGCCAAGGGATGGTGGAACGCGGACTCAGCGCCAACCACTCCATGATCACGGAATTCACCCGCGATCACAAGGTGGATGGCCAATCAATGGGGGACATCATCTTCAAGCTCATCAAACGAATTGACTATCTCCAAGGCCAAATCTATGATCTTCAAAACCAAAATTTTGAGTATATGGCAAGATTCAAAGGTATGAGTTTAGCTGCAAGTTTCAGGACTCTGGAGACTCGTTCATCCTTTTATGATGGGGAACCTATGCCATGGAAGCCGAAGGACAAGCCCATCACTACATCACCCCCAACATCTCTGAAGAAAGAAACTTGAGCACATGGGTATGGGCACTCCCCTTGGCTTGTGCCAAGCTTGGGGGAGGCGCCCCGATATCGTATCACCATCACTTTTATCATCTTTACCTATTTTTAGTTCGATCCTTAGTTATTTCGTGATCTAGTTGAATAAAAGTTTAGTATGATCTACTTTTGAGTGTTAGCTTCGTGATTTGTCTATCTATGTAATCGAGTTGAGAGTTATGTAATAAAGAGTAGTTTGAGTTTTTGCTTCTTTACTTTTATGTTTCAATCCTAGCAATGAAAATAATGAAAAATATCATATGCTAATCTTATGGAAAGTAATGACATTACATAAAGAAAAGTATAAGTGGTAAAATTTATTGAAAGTTAACAAGCATAGCATTGGTCAATGATGCAATTCATGAAAGAATTAATAAGGGCAGAGAAGATTCACATGCAAATATACTATCTTGGACATCTTTTATGATTGTGAGCCCCCATTAAGTATTTTATGTGAAATTGTTGACGTTGGACAAGGAAGACAACGTAATGAATTATGTTTGCTTATATTCACATAGACGTTATATTGTTATAGATCCTCCAACATGTGGTGCTTGCTCAATATCTTTGCTAGCCAAAAATCCGCACCAAGTAGAGATGCTACTTGTGCATCCAAAACCCTTAAACCTAGTTTCATGTCATGAGAGTCCACTATATCTACCTATGGATTGAATAAGATCCTTCAAGTAAGTTGTCATCGGTGCAAAAAGCAATAAAAATTGCTTCTAAATATGTCTGAACTTTTATTGTACGGGAAAATAAGCTTTGTACGAACTTGTGATGGTAAAGAAATAAAAGCGATAGACTGCATAATAAAGGTTGCTATCACAAGGGGCAATATAAAGTGACATTCCTTTGCATTAAGAGCTTGTGCATCCAACAATAAAAAGCGCATGACAACCTCTGCTTCCCTCTGCGAAGGGCCTATCTTTTACTTTTATGTATTTACTTTTTATGCAAGAGTCAATAGTGTTCTCCTCTATTCCTTTTTATTTTTTCTCTTTTGTAAGCATCATGTGGTTTGTTAGTTTTCAAGAAAGTTTATGTCTTATACTTTGTTGTTGTGATGAATTGTTACTTGCTCATGAGAAGTTCAATGATAATAAATATTGTTGTTATAATAATGATCATGATGCTACTATGTCCATATTTTGTTTTTATCGACACCTCTCTCTCTAAACATGTGGATATGATTATCGATATCGGCTTTCGCTTGAGGACAAGCGAGGTCTAAGCTTGGGGAGTTGATACGTCCATTTTGCATCATGTTTTGCTACTGTTATTTATGGTGTTTTCAATCAATATAACACTTTGTGGAGCAATTCTAATGCCTTTTCTCTCTTAATATGCAAGATTTACACAAGGAGGGAGATTGCCGGCAGCTGGAATTCTGGACCTGAAAAAGCTACGTCAGAGATACCTATTCTGCACATCCCCAAATGAGCTGCAATTTTACAGAGATTTATTTTAGAATAAATAAAAAATACTGGAGCAAAGAAGTACCATAGGGGGCCACCCAGGTGCCCACGAGGCACCAGGGCGCGCCACCCTCCCCCCCAGCCGCACCCTGGTGGCTCGTGGGGCCCCTGGCCAGCCTCTGGACCCCATTTTCAGGTATATAAATCCATTTTCCCTAGAAAAAATATAGAGAAGACTTTCGGGACGGTGCGCCGCCGTCTCGAGGCGGAACTTGGGCAGGAGCACTTTTGCTCTCCGGCGGAGAGAATCTGCCGGGGATACTTCCCTCCGGAAGGGGGAAATCGTCGCCATCGACATCACCAACGATCCTCTCATCGTGGGAGGACCAATCTTCATCAGCACCATCTCATCTCAAACCCTAGTTCATCTCTTGTATTCAATCTTTGTCTCAAAACCTCAGATTGGTACCTGTGGGTTGCTAGGAGTGTCGATTACATCTTGTAGTTGATGCTAGTTGGTTTATTTGGTGGAAGATTATATGTTCAGATCCACTATGCTATTCAATACCCCTCTGATCTTGAACATGATTATGATTTGTGAGTAGTTACTTTTGTTCTTGAGGACATGGGAGAAGTCTTGTCATAAGTAATCATGCGAATTTGGTATTCGTTTGATATTTTGATGATATGTATGTTGTTGATTCTCTTAGTGGTGTCATGTGAACGTCGACTAAATGACACTTCACCATCTTTGGGCCTAAGGGAATGCATTGTGGAGTAGTAATTAGATGATGGGTTGCTAAAGTGACAGAAGCTTAAACCCTAGTTTATGCGCTATTCCGTAAGGGGCTGATTTGGATCCACGTGTTAAATGCTATGGTTAGATTTATCTTAATTCTTCTTTCGTAGTTGAGGATGCTTGCGAAGGGGGTTAATCATAAGTGGGAGGTTTGTTCAAGTAAGAACAGCACCCAAGCACCGGTCCACCCACATATCAAATTATCAAAGTAGCGAACGCGAATCAAACCAACATGATGAAAGTGACTAGATGAAATTCCCATGTGTCCTCGAGAACGCTTTGCTTACTATAAGATATCGTTCCGGCTTGTCCTTTGCTACAAAAAGGATTGGGCCACCTTGCTGCACTCTTTGTTACTATTGCTACTTGTCACTTGTTACAAATTATCTTGCTATCAAACTACTCGTTACCGATAATTTCAGTGCTTGCAGAAAATACCTTGCTGAAAACCGCTTGTCATTTCCTTCTGCTCCTCGTTGGGTTCGACACTCTTACTTATTGAAAGGACTACGATTGATCCCCTATACTTGTGTGTCATCACGGTCGCACCGCACCCTCACACAGTCGGTCTGGCAAGCCGCAAACCCAAGGGAACGCGCCTCAGCTTGCCTTTATCATTGACATGTGGTACTCGCTCCGTCCAGGTGTATTTAATTCACCTAAGGTGGAGCAGCGCGACCCGGTGGCTGCGGATTGGAGGAGGCGAAAGAGTCGGACCGGGAATTCTTCCAATCACCGTGGCAGTTTTTTCCTCATAAACCAAACGAAAATTAGCAATGAATCCCTAATTAATAGGGCTGCCATTTCAGCCAACCCGTGCATGCAAACAAGGGTCAATCCCTCCCCTAATCAGCGTGTTCCTTCTCTGCATGCATAGGTCGCCATTTCCTGCACGCGCGAGGTTCGGCCAAAAATTTCGCTCGCTTATGAACGAGGCAGTGAGGGGAACGAGCGCGGAATTTAATGCATTGCGCCTAAGCGTTTTGGGAATATCTGATTTTCGTAAGGTGACTTATACACTTGGAAGGAGGGAGAAACCACATGTGATCAAACCAAACTCAGCCATCCAACTGCTGACATCTAATTTTTGTCGATACAGTATGTTTATAAGGCCGATTTATTAAGTATAAATATGTTTTCACACAGCAAATGATCCCTAAAAACAACAACATAAAGAAAAACTATCACTGCTCACGGAACGAGCCGGCCTCGTCGTCTTTGGCTGCCGGCGCGAACCAGCCGGAGCTACAGACGTGTGTCTCCGCGGCGTGGTTGTCCTCGGCCTCTAGCTACTCGTTCACGCGGAGCGTGATGGCGCTCTGCACAGACGCGAGCACCGCCCGGTTCACATCCACGACGTTCGGTTCCGCCTGCAGGAGGGCCTCAATGGCAGCGGCATCCGCGCGCTCCACATCGAGTTGAGACTCCGCCGCCCGGTTCAAATCCACGATGTCCGATTCCGCCTACAGGAGGGCCTCGATGGCAGCGGCATCCGCGCGCTCCGCGTCGAGTTGAGCCTCCGCCGCCTGGTTCACGACCACGACATCCGGTTCCGCCTTCAGGAGGGCCTCGATGGCAGCGGCATCCGCGCGCTCCCCGTTGAGTTGAGCCTCCGCCACCCGGTTCACGACCACGACATCCGGTTCCGCCTGCAGGAGGGCCTCGATGGCAGCGGCATCCGCACACTCCGCGTCGAGTTGAGCCTCCGCCGCCCGGTTCATGACCACGACATCCGGTTCCGCCTGCAGGAGGGCCTCGATGGCAGCTGCATCCGCGCGCTCCGCGTCGAGTTGAGCCTCAGCCGCCCGGTTCACGACCACAACATCCGGTTCTGCCTTCAGGAGGGCCTTGATGGCAGCGGCATCTGCGCGCTCCCTGTCGAGTTGAGCCTCCGTCGCCCGACGCTTCTTTAGGATCACCAGGTTGAACCGCTGGTCCGCCTGCACCATGGGGGACCCGGACGCCGGCACGAAGTCGACGTCCATCGTCTCCTTCGCCGCGGTGCCTTCTGCGCCGTGACCTCTGCCATGAACATTGGATCGCCTTCCTCCTCGGAGCTCGGCTCCAGAGGACTCGGGGATTGACCCGCCGCAAAGCGAGCTTGGGAACGGAGGTCCGTGGCGCCTACCGCCGCCGCGATTTCTGCGCGGCGCTCCAGCGTCAACATCTTGTAGTACGTGATCTTGCTATGCACCATTTCTATCCGGTGAAATAGGGGACGGCTGATGCGGGCTAGGGGATCGAAAGGTGGGAGAATGGGCTGGGAGGTGTGGTTTTGGGGCAGTGGTGACCGGCCAGCAAGTAGCTGACGTAGGCCGAGCAGCGAAGGTTCTGGTGTGAATAGTGGTACCGGTGACGACCGGTCAATTGGTTTTCATTGTGCGGAGTTTGCAAAGCCGGACGGCTGGAGCCTGGAGAGTTGTGGGGTGGGATGGGACCAAAGTTTCGGAGTTTGATGTCATAGACGTCTAGACCTCTCCACCGGTCGGTCTGTGGGATTTGTTTTTTTGAGATGCTGTAGGTGGGATTTGTATCAATGGATTGCTCGAAGCAGCAAAACCAAGTGTTACGTATGCAATAGGAGTACTTGAAGTATAGAAGTTCATTCCCTCCAAAAAAAGAAGTATAGAAGTTCAAAAGGAACTGACGGTGTACATCACAATTGTCGCGTCTTGTTGCACCCTGACACGGTCGGTCCGGCACATCGCTCACCGAATAGAACGCACTTCGTCGTGCGTTTTCGCTCGCTTGCGGGACCGCAGTTGAGAGCAAATCGGCGGTAGGCAAACTTTCCCCCTCCATCTCCCCCTCTCCCGCCCGCGTCGGCTGAATTTAGAAGAAAAAGACGACTGATGTAAAAAAAAGACACTAGAAGAGAGAGACGACGAGGGAGAGATTGTAGCACGGATTCCAAGAAATTTGTTGAGAGTGTGAGGTGGGCCATGTGTTAATAAGCACTCCATACTCTAGTGCAGATGCCTCCGTCCTGGTTTATTGGTCCCCTTCATATTTTGCGTCAAATTTTGACCTTAGATTTAGCTAAAATAATATTAATGCATGCCACCGAAAATAATATCATTGGAAACTATGTTCAAATACGAATCGAATGATATAATTTTTGATGACACGCATTAATATTTTTTAGTTGAAATTATGGTCAAAATTTGGCACGAAAAATAAAGGTAGTACTAGTACTACTAGTACTCCTACTGCCCTTTACATATTGGAAACCATTTTCTGTTTGAATACAAATTTATGTACGTGCTTGTACATGGTATATTGTAAGTTGAAAAGCGAAACGAAGATTGAATGCCCTTTACATATGATTTGCAAATGCTATGATCACCGGTTCAAATATTTGAATCCACTTTAGGTTGAATTCTAATATTTGAAACTTTTTTTAGGTTTGATTCACGTACCAAGTGTCTTCTTATGCATAATGTGTCTCACACACCCAACATAGAGTGTTGTCACATTTTTTTTCTTTGACGCACGCTCTCTCTGTATTGCACACCCACTCGATCTCTCTCAGTTTCATCTCAGGGTCTCTCTCTCTCGCACACACACGCATAGCACCTCTCTTTCTCTTTGTGCATGTCACACATGATCGACCTCTTGAGGTATCGGGATTGTATCTCGCTCATCAGGTCGCTCTTTGACACACGCCTAGGTCACTCTACCATGCATTAATTGTAACCAAGCCTTTCATCTATCTTTTTTAAGCATACATTCATCTTTCTCTACACCCCTATGTACATCGGTCGATCGATCGATCTCCGGACCCACCCTAGTCCTCTTTCAATCGATCTACAGCTAGATGGTACATGACCGACTAGCGTACACACAAACACATGATTTGCACCTCACATGATCATTTCTATCATAGACACATACCAAAACCTTGATTTGCACGACACACACTCGATCTCTCCACATCTATCGATTTCGTCAAGATGTGTAGGGTCATGAACCGATGGGGTTTGTCACTACTAAGATGGGGAGCGACACGTAGTGGACGGCTCACAAAACCGACCTAGGTAACTATTTTTCCAAGCAACTTACATAGTATAGTTACTATAGCCGGAACATGGTAAGTTGGACACCTAAATGCGGGACGGACCGGGCACACCTCAATTATTCCTTCAAACAGCCGGACGCCTCAATCAACACACCTCAAATACATATAAAGATAGGCAACACACATTGTCCGGCTACTTAATCAAGCGTTACGCTTCATGAGTTGAAAAGGAAAGGTCGGTACACTAATTATACTGGTACATATGCTAGTATGAATAACTATTGTACATGTGGGCTACTAGGCTGGATATAGGTGAGGTGCCAACTTCATATATGCTTTCGGTCTTATGCTCTACAAGTGTTACGGTTTACAAGTTCGAAATGAAAAGGGGGTGCACTGACAACACCTCTGTCGAGTTCACGTCGCACCCCTAGATGGTCGGTCTGGCATGCTTTTGACCCAAGGGAACGCGGGTCGTCTTGCTTTGTCACTGACATGTGGCATCGCATGTGAGCAAAGGGCATCTGCGACGTTGCCACGCCCGCAGCTGACTACCCTGGCCCACAAAAAACCCTCGTCCCTCGCCCGCGTGCGTCCCCCCCCCCCCCCCCCCGGCGCCAGCTGCCCGCATTCATGCCGTCCGTCCGCATGCCGCCATTAAGCAGGCTCGCCGCCCGAGGTATGAATTCTGGCAACTCATTGACGCACCCGGACGCTTGTCCTCACTGGTATGCGCTACTTAAAGGCGGCAACACCCAGCTAAACTCCACATCAGAGCACTTCCTCCTCCCCTGGCACCAAATCCACCATGACCGCAGGCGCAAACGCTCTGCGGGAGAGCTTGTCTTCGGAGATATAGCTCGAGGTCGCCGCCCTTGCTCAACCCGCCGCTCACAACGCAATGCCGGCGTAGCCGGACACGGACGCGGCCGCACAAGCGCCGATCGCGCCGGTGGCCGAGGACAAGAGCACCGACAGCCGCGCGTTCTACGCACTGCCGGTCAACATTCGAGGGCGCATATGGCACGTGAACAGCGACGGACCGTCCACGTCCATCATCGACCTCACGTCCACCGGCACCGCCGAGGTCGCGGACTCCTCTGAGGATGAGTAGGGCATGGGAGGCGGTAGGGCATGGTGTCCCAAGTGGGCCGGTCCGTCTCCCATGTTCTACTCTTTCTCGCCGGAGACCGCACCTTCATTTCACGGGTCTTGAACCCCGCCGCCGTTCATGGAGACGGCAGATGGAGGACATGGTCGCCGATGCAGAATACAAAGGAAAGTGGACGTACGCCGTCACCGTAGGATAGGTTTAGGGTCGGGTTTCTTTTCTTTTTTCGTCCTAAAAGTTCGAAATGTAATGAAAATCTGCCGTGTTTGCATGAATCTCGTCCGGTTGTATGAACTTTCACAATAAAAAGATATGTTGTATGAAAATATATTGAATGATGATTCTAATCATATTTACTTGGTATTGTGGTTGTCATTGTTTTTGTATGTATAAACTTGGTCAAAGTTTAGAAAGTTTGACCCGAGACAAAGCTAATATGCGAAGTAAATAAATACAGAGGGTTTACATACACAATTTCTCTTAGGCCCTCCAAAAGTACGTCCACTACACATTCACGCATTTCACGTCTCTCTCTCGCTGTTTCTGTCAAACCAACTAAGCCAAACACCAAGCATATCACGCGGGGAAAGATCCGCCCGCACCGTTTTAGACGGGATTTGTATCGATGGATCGCGCGAAGCACCAAAACCAAGTGTTACGCTCTACAAGTTCAAAAGGAAAAGGCGGTACACTTACAGCACGCCTGTCGCGGTCGCATTGCACCCCTCACACGGTCGGTCCTGCACACCGCTATTGACAGACGAACACGTCACTTGTACCCTCGACGCCGGGGGTGATGCACCGCAGCTCACGTCGAAGGAGGTCCGTCGGGCAGCGCGATACGCAAGACAGCCGGCAGACGCTTTTGAAGACCCGAAACCCCGCACGCCCGGGACGGACCTCGTCAGGTAGTGCAGCGGCTATGGGCTGCCCTAGGTCGATTCGCTCGCCCCTAGAGCCTCGGGATTTGCAACTCTCAAACTTGAAGAACAGCGAAGAACGAGAGAGAAAAACGATGGAGAGATAAAATGTAGATGAAAAAGTAGTATATTGATTTGTTCGATTGTGTGTTGTTCAATCGGCCATCACCCCCAACTTATATAAGAGGCGACTGGACTTCCCGTACAAGTAAAGGATTCATCTAGGCTTTCCATACAAGAAAATTACATCAATTCACGTCCTAGAGTCCTGATTCTAGTCTAACTCGGATTTAGTCTGAATCTGGCCCAAACTTCTGTCTTGTTCCTTGCGCGGGCCGTGGAATTTGCATATGACCTCCGATTGAGATGATCCAAATACCAAATTTGTGCGCCTCGATGAGACGAACAACTCTTCTGTTGATCACTTTTCCAAATAAGGCCATCTTCAATACCCTACGGGGTCATCTTTAACTTCCAGTCGGTCTCGGTCATGCAGTTTTCTGGACTGTCCGAGTCTGGTAGCATCTTTACAGGCCGTATACTATCTCAGATGATGATGACTCCAAAAGCAAAGTTGACCGTTTCGATGATACGCACAACTTCCATGTAGAACACTTTTCCATACGATGTCATCTAGATACTCTTTTGAGCCCATCTTCAGCTTCTGTCTGGATTTTCACTCAAACCGGCAAGCCTTTCAAAACCGGCAAGCACTCAAAACCGTCAAGCATACCGGCAAGCATTCCGACAAGCACTCAAAATCGGCAATCTCTCAAAACTGGAAAGCACTCAGAACTGGCAAGCATTCCGGCAAGCTCTCATTCAGCCGGCAAAGGCCGAATAACTCACGCGACCCATCAGACACCACCTAGGTGGGTGTCTGGTCCCTCGCGTCACTTTTCCACTCAGGACCGGTCTGCAGATTGTTGCCTCTAACTTTTGCATATGAACTTGGATTGGGATGATTTTTATATCAAAATCGACCGTTTCGACGAGACGAAGACAATTCATGTAGAAAGTTTTCTCATATTAAGCAGTCTTGAGGGCGTAATTGGCCAAACAGTACTTTGAGTGCCAAAATCTTAGTACTTCAAGCACAGTTTCGGCATTTTAGATGAGATCGGATGGTGATGACCTACACATCAAAGTTTCACATTTTGACGATACGGAACTTTCACATGTTGAGAACTTTTCCATTTGAGGTCATCTTAATTAAGTTTTTGACCGTGCCAAAATCTGGTGTCAACACATGCCCCCCTGTTTTTCGGCAAAACTTGTATGCCGAAAAATAATTTGCATTGTGCTTGTTCTAAGGACGATGTCAACACTCCATTGGCCATTTTAAATTTTCTTTGGGCGATAAGCATGTATTGGCCGTGTTTTATGCTAAGGGCGATAACCATATATCGGCCATTGGCTACTTAGGCTTCTTGCCACACACTCGGGTGGTACTTCTTCAAATACTTGCCATTGAGAGCTCGTGGTAACAATGCCCCTTGTATGGATTCCACCAAATATGAGTTTCTGGGAACTACTCTTGTAATCTTAAAAGGACCTTCCCAGCTTGGAGACCACTTCCCGAATTTTTTATCTCTTGAACCAATCGGCAGTATCACTTTCCACACAAGATCGCCAACTTGAAAATTCTTCAACTTGACCTTTTTATTATAAGCCCTTGCCACCCTCAACTTCTCTCTCTCTATGGCCTTTCAAGCAGCCAAACGTTTATCGGCAACCTCATCAATATTGTCCATCATCAAGTTATAAAAGTCCACTGCCGATAAATCATTTTGTTTGGCTATTCTCAAAGCATTCAAATTTACTTCCACTGGTCAAACGACCTCTTGACCATATACTAGCTCATACGGAGTTACCTTTGTAGCGCCATGCCTTGAGATTCTATGTGCCCACAAAGCTTCAGACAACAACTCATGCCATTTCCTTGGATTATCTTCAATCTTCTTCTTGATGAGCTTGATTAAAATTTTATTGCTAGACTCAGCTTGTCCATTAGCTTGGGCATAATACGGAGAGGAATTGAGCATCTTTATGTTATAAGATTCGGCAAATTCTCTAACTTGATGTGACATGAAAGATGAACCTTGATCTGTAGTTAATGTTTGAGGAGTGCCGAATCTGTGAATAATGTGCTCGGTTATGAATTGGATTACCTCCGTATGTGTCATATTCTTGAGAGGTACCACTTCAGACGATTTAGTGAAATAATCGATTGCCACCAATACGAACCGATGCCCCTTTGAGGAAGATGGATGAATTTCTCCAATGAAGTCTAAACCCCAACCTCTAAAAGGCCACGGCTTGATAATAGGATGTAACATATCAGCAGGAGCCAATTGAATATCACCAAACTTTTGACAAGCTTCACACCCTTTATAATACCTGAAGCAATCATTGATCATAGTCGGCCAATAAAACCCACCACGTCTCAATAACCATTTCATCTTGGGGGCCGACTGATGAGTGCCACAAATTCCTTCATGTTCCTCTCCCATAGCAACTCTCGCTTGGTCCTCATCCAAGCACTTTAATAGAACATCATCAATAGTTCGGCGATAAAGATCATCATCTCTCATTGTATATTTGAAAGGCATACGCCGAACGGTCATGTCCACCCTTTCACTCGGATTGCACAGATAATCAATAATGGGCTTTCTCCGGTCTTGATTTTCACCTGCACTAGATTGCTCGTTAGTGGCCGAAGCAGTGGGCTCTGGTTCGGCCTCTACACTTACAAGGCTAGACATCGGCTTTTGAGAAATATGAAACATGCCTTGATCAACATGATAGTCGGATGCCTGCTGTGCCAATTCATTTGCTCTCCAATTATCATGCCTAGATATATGAGCAATGCTAAAATAATCCAAAGTAGAAATTATATCTAGACAGTTATCAAGATAAACATTAAGTGATTCATCAAAACATTGAAAAACTCTGGATATTTGTTGCACTACTAATAACGAATCACCAAAAGCCTCAATATGTGTAGCACCTATAGCCAGGAACATCTCTAGGCCAAATAACAATGCTTCATACTTGGCCTGATTATTTATGCAAAAATATTCTAAGCAGCATGAGGCTTCAAAAACAGCACCATGAGGAGATATATAAACAATACCAACACCTTGGCCATTGCTACAAACTGAACCATCAAAATCTAATCTCCATGGTACTAATGAGACAAGGTTTATATCAACATCATGCTTGTCATTAATCCGATGCTCAACGATAAAATTAGCAACAATTTGGCCTTTCATGGATTTTAGAGATTCATAAGCCAAATCGTACTCAATTAAAGTATAAGCCCACTTGCCAATTCTACCACTAAGAATTGGTCTATGCAACATGTACTTAATGACATCGGTTTGACAAGCCACTATGCAAGCACTTGGCACTAGATAATGTCTCAATTTTGTGCAAGCATAATATAAGCATAGACATAACTTTTCAATAAATGTATACCATGTCTCGGCATCCAACAAGCGGTGGCTCAAATAAGTGATAGCATGCTCCTTTCCTTCGGTCTCTTGAGTCAAAACAGCACCAATAACACCTTCCTCCGCTGCAATGTAAAGCCTGAAGGGCTCCTTGTGTTTGGGTGCTTTCATCACCGGAGGACTGCACAAATAATTCTTGATCATATCAAATGCTTCTTGCTGTTTTGCCCCCCAAGTAAAATCAACATCATTCTTTAACCGAAGAATAGGAGTGAATGCATCAACCATCCCTGACAAATTAGCTATGAATCTCCTCAAATAATTGACTTTGCCAAGGAATTTTTGCATATCTCTCTTGCATGTTGGAGCCTCTACTTTTTGTACAGCTTCTATCTTTTTGGGATCAATCTCCACGCCGTCTTCATGAATAATGAAACCCAAAAACTTGCCAGCCGACACGCCAAATGCACACTTCAAAGGATTCATTTTTAGTCCATATTTCTTCATTCTTTCAAAAGCTAAACACAAATCGGCTAAGTGAGACTCAAAAGCATCCGATTTGATAACAATATCATCAATATAGACCTCAAGTATAACACCGAGTAAATCATGAAAAATTAAATTCATAGCCCTTTGATACGTGGCGCCGGCATTCTTTAATCCAAAGGTCATCACCGTCCATTCAAATAAACCAAGGAAACCGGGGCACCAAAAAGCCATTTTGGACATGTCCTCTTCAGCCAGAAAAATCTGATTATACCCCGCATTACCATCCAGAAAGCTAATAACCTTATGTCCAGAAGCATCATTAATAAGCATATCGGCTATTGGCATGGGATACTCATCTTTGGGTGTAGCTCTATTCAAATATCTGAAATCAATGCACACCCTCAACTTGCCGGAGCCTTTCTTCCCCACTGGTACAATATTAGAAATCCACTCGGCGTACCTGCAAGGTCTAATGAAATTAGCTTTAAGAAAACGACCGATCTCTTCCTTGATCCGGTCATATGTTTTTGGATTAAACTTTCTGGCCGATTGTTTCTACGGCCTAAAACCAGCCTTTATAGGTAACCGATGCTCCACTAGCTCTCGGCTTAAACCTGGCATTTCATGATATTCCCATGCAAAGCAGCAAACATATTCTTTCAATAGCTCGATTAACTTAGCTTTACAATCGGCTTTCAAACATTTATTTACAAATGTCGGCCTAGGAAATGAACCATCTCCAATATCTATCTCTTCTAATGGATCGGCCGATGTAAAACCTTGTCCAAGTTTATCCATATGATCTAACTCTCCTATAGACTCATACATATCGTTCTCATTGGACTGATATTCTGTAAGTCGCTTTTGTAACCACTCAGAGTTAGGATCCATTTAAATACATTATATTTTGAAGCCGATTGCCACCAACCGACTTTAAAGAAACGGGCACAAAACCACTCTTGGTGGCGCTGAGAAAATCAAACTCTGATAAGTCACGTCCCGTCAATCAAGTAGCATTGGGGTGTTGCCAATCCACTGATGCATCGGCCAAAGCAACACAAGCTGATTTATCCGCATGAATGACTTCTACTTCATCATCAACCCACTGAATTAAAAATTGGTGCATGGTAGAAGGCACGCATTAATTGGCATGAACCCAATCACGGCCTAGTATGACGTTGTAGTTACCTTGCACCTCGGCGACAAAGAACGCAGTAGCCAAAGTTTTGCTTCCGACTGTAAGCTCCACATACATCACGCCTTTGGCTTCGGTTTTCTCTTTGCCTTCAAATCCATTAAGCACCATATTGGTCTTGATAAATTCTTCATCGGGCAAACCCAATTTCTTGAAGACCGAATATGGCATGAGATTCACCACAACACCACCATCAACACGCATTCGAGTAAGTGGCGATCCATTAATATGACCTCTGAGGTACAACGGTTTCAAATGTGTCACTGGCTCTTTTGGCTTCTCGAATATTGCATTCTTAGGGCCAAAATCCAGCTGAGCCACTTCCCCTTCGTCATCTATAGCATGAAACTCAGCGGGTAAGTAATACACCATATTGATATCCATACCTTTGTGGACCGGTGTAGGCTCATAATCCAACATATCATCTTCCTCTTCGGGCGTGTCCATCGATTCTGAAGTCTGTCCGAGCGAAGTGGAATCAAAAAGTGTTGCGGACGATGTAATAGTGTTCGCATCATCCTCCTTTGGTGGTGTAGGTGCTGCTGTGATGGACATAGGAGCTGTTGCATCTTTCATTTGTTTGGGCATCCATACTTGTTTTGTAGGTACCATGGGCCGAATGTCATTGAACAATTTATCTCTTTGCTTTTCGGCCTCCTGTTCTGCCATCTCTTGCCTCCTTAACCTCTGTAGTTTCCTCTTCTGTGTTTTTTGTTAGCCATGGAGGACACCACTTAGGTTGTGTATATTTTGGATCCTTTGGCTTGGCCTTGCTTGTGCTAGCTTCATGCTCATTAGTCGAATGCTTTGGCGCGATAGCAAGTATCGGCTCAGTTGGGTTGCTATGCACAGTCGGCTGCTGTATGGTGAATGTTTCGGTGCCCAAGATGAGTGAGTCGGCATCAATTTCTTCCTTGCCTTTTCCCGACTCAACTGCTGTAGCACTTGGTGACTTAGCACGCCACACTTGATTGTTGACCCTTCTTTGATTATCTTGCACTGGCCGATTGACACCATTGTTCAAACGGCCTCGGATGGGGTAACAAAGCCTCTCACGAGCGGGCCTCCTTGGTTCTGCCCACCCTGGATGAAATGCATAAGGGGCCATTTGGGGCTGCCCCAATCCTCCATTGAAGTCTCCCATGTAGTATGGCACATAGGGGGGTGGCGCCATCCATGGTCCTGGTGCCCACGACCCATATGGCCTCACATGATGCTAAAATTCTTGCCTCGGAGGTGATCTTGGAGGTGATCTTGAGCGCTTCAAATTTGATGACCAGTTAGAACTAGAACCGGCCGCTTGATTGGCATATTTGGACAGCAACATATCAAAAGTTGGCTTGATTCTTTTGCGCTACACTTTAGTTTTATTCGTCTTCCACTTGCCAACTTCTGGACTCTTGGGCTTAACAAATTTAACACGAGTATTTTCTTGCACTTGTGGTTGCCCCCCGAGTGTAGGATTCTTGATGGTGATCTTGATTACTTCCTTGCCATCGGGTTGCTTGTCAAGCACAACCTGTCTCCCCAAGACCTTGGTGTCCTCCTTGCTTTTCCTGGGCTCACCTATGACAACATTGGATTTATTAGCAGATTCGGCTACTTCCGGCCGAATGAGCAACTTGGAAAGGGCTGTTTATTAACTTGCATCTCAGAAAAGTTCAATCGTCCGTCATTAATGGCCGATTGTATCTGTCGTCGAAAAACATTCAATCGTTAGTAGCATGAGAAAAAGAATTATGATACTTGCAATAAGCACGCCGTTTTAGCTCTTCAAACGGTGGTAAAGTATGGGATATCCTAATAATCTTAGCTTGCAGCAAAGCATCAAATATTTTATCACACTTAGCAATGTTAAAAGTAAACTTCATCTCTTCATCACGATTCTTATGAATCGGCTTTAGATCATTGCAAGTAAATGGTTTGGCCTTAGATGGCCAAACAACTTCAGTAGCATACATATCACCCTCGTCGTCCGAGTGATCACTATCATATTCAACCATATTCATCTTAGGACGATCAGCTTTATATCTATGCACTTCCTTGAGATCTTTGCTTCGGCTTTCCTGAGCCAAAGTTCTTTGTAAGACTTGGTTGATATTTAAAAACTCATAACCATCCAGCTTCTCTCTAATGTGAGTTTTTAAACCATTAAGCACAAGGTCTGCCAAGTCTCTCTCGGTTATCACCAAACTATAACACTGGTTTTTTGTCTCTCTAAATCTCTTGACGTAATCGAAGACCGATTCATCATGCTTCTGCTTAACCGATATAAGATGTGACATCTTAAGTTCATTATCACCGCTATAAAAGTGATCATGAAATTTTTGTTCTAGCTGCGACCACACACGAATAGAACCGTGTGGTAAAGAAGAAAACCACGAAAATGCGGTGCCAGTTAAGGATAAAGGAAATAAACACACTTTCAATTCATTCAATGAGCCTGCTTCACCCAATTGTGCCAAGTATTGACTAATATGCTCCCATATGGTTTTTGTGCCTTCTCCATTAAACTTAACAAAATCAGGAATTTTATACCCCGGAGGGCACTGGATTGCATCAAAGTACTCGGGATACGGATTTTGGTAAATCCGATTCCTAGGTAATTCGACACCAAAATTCTCTCGGAGCATCCTAGCCATCTCCTCTCTGAAATTAGCTAGAGCATCGTCCGTAGTAGACGATGAAGTTTGCTGCAGTGGCATAGGTGGAGTAGGATTGCTAGCTGTAGGTAGGAACGGTGGTATGTACGCCGAACCATAATTGGGTTGTGGCCTAACAGCGTTTGCACCTATAGGTAGGGTTTGGTTCGGCGTTGCCACCGAACTTGGCATATTCATGATAGGATTAATAGGTGCAACCACAATCTGATTAGTATGGGTAGGGTAATAATTCGTCGGCAAGGGAGGTGCCGATGACAGAGGTAAAGCTGGACTAGGGTTTTCTGTACTAGCATGCATGCCAACATTACCACTAGATGATTGAGGCATATTTTTCTGAGCATTGGTATTCTCTAAGAAAGTTTGATAAACTAGATTATTACCATCAGCAATACGACTCTCAATCTCAGCCCACTGCTCAGGAGAAAAGGTAGTACTTACAAAGGGTTTAACCTGCTCGTCATGAAGAGGAGGGAGCTTGATTTCTCCAATCGGAGTGATATTACCTTGGCGATCCTTCTTGAAGTTTCCATGAAATTCCTACAGCTCCTTCACTTCACGCGCCTTCTTGTACTCCTCATAGATTTGGCGATGGTCGGCCGATAACTCATCAAGACTTGGCTTAATGATGTTATCGGCGTTTACCTCAGATGGCTTGGGAAGATCGGACATGATGGATGATGATGATGATTGACCTTCAGTCCCCAGCGGAGTCGCCAAAAAGTGTGTTGACACACGAACACGTCACGTGTACCCTCGACGCTGGGGGTGATGCACCCCAGCTCACGTCGAAGGAGGTCCGTCCGGCAGCGCGATACGCAAGACAGCCGACAGAAGCTTTTGAAGACCCGAAACCCCGCACGCCTGGGAGGGACCCCATCAGGGAATGCAGCGGCTATGGGCTGCCCTAGGTCGATTCGCTCGCCCCTAGAGCCTCGGGATTCGCAGCTCTCAAACTTGAAGAACAGCGAAGAACGAGAGAGAAAAACGATGGAGAGATAAAACGTAGATGAAAAAGTAGTATATTGATTTCGATTGTGTGTTGTTCAATCGGCCGTCACCCCCAACATATATAAGAGGCGGCTGGACTTCTCATACAAGTAAAGGATTCATCTAGGCTTTCCATACAAGGAAATTACGTCAATTCACGTCCTAGAGTCCTGATTCAAGTCTAACTCGGATTTAGTCTGAATCTGGCCCAAACTTCTGTCTTGTTCCTTGCGCGGGCCGTGGAATTTGCATATGACCTCCGATTGAGGTGATTAAAATACCAAATGTGTGCGCCTCGACGAGATGAACAACTCTTCTGTTGATCAATTTTCCAAATAAGGCCATCTTCAATACCTTACGGGGCCATCTTTAATTTCCAGTCGGTCTCGGTCATGCAGTTTTCTGGACTGTCCGAGTCTTGTAGCATCTTTACAGGCTGTATACTATCTCAGATGATGATGACTCCAAAAGCAAAGTTGACCGTTTCGACGATACGCACAACTTCCATATAGAACACTTTTCCATCCGAGGTCATCTAGATAATATTTTGAGCCCATCTTCAGCTTCTGTCTGGATTTTCACTCAAACCGGCAAGCACTCAAAACCGGCAAGCATTCCGACAAGCACTCAAAATCGGCAAGCTCTCAAAACCGGAAAGCACTCAGAACTCGCAAGCATTCCGGCAAGCTCTCATTCAGCCGGCAAAGGCCGAATAACTCGCGCGACCCATCAGACACCACCTAGGTGGGTGTCTGGTCCCTCGCGTCACTTTTCCACTCAGGACCGGTCTGCAGAGTGTTGCCTCTAACTTTTGCATACGAACTTGGATTGGGACGATTTTTCTATCAAAATCGACCGCTTTGACGAGACGAACACAATTCATGTAGAAAGTTTCTCATATTAAGCCGTCTTGAGGGCGTAATTGGCCGAACAGTACTTTGAGTGCCAAAATCTTAGTACTTCAAGCACAGTTTCGGCCTTTTAGATGAGATCGGATGGTGATGACCTAAACATCAAAGTTTTACATTTTGACGATACTGAACTTTCACATGTTGAGAACTTTTCCATTTGAGGTCATCTTAATTAAGTTTTTGATCATGCCAAAATCTGGTGTCAACGACCGCTCACCCAAAGGGAACGCGCTTCGACTTGCCTCTTCACTGACACGTGGGACCGCAATTGGAGAAACCGACCATTCGCCAAACTCCCCCGCCCACCGCGTGAAAATTCCCCCCGAATCCTAAATTCAACTCCCCTTCGGCCAACTAGCCAATAATATTCCCCAAACCCCCTCCCCCCGCCCCCTCCACTCCATCCGCTCCGCCAAACTAGCCCTCCCCACCGCGCTGATACGTCGGCGCTGCGGTTCTTCGAGGGGACGCACGGCGATCCTCTCGATCCCACAGTACGCTCTCGTAAACTATCATCCTCCAGCCGCGCTGCCACCGCTGGCGACGTTCTTGTGGAGACGCACGGCGGTCAGCTTCTCCCACGGGACGCGCATTCTAGACTGAGACCCCATGCATGTCGAAGTAGCGCTGGATGTTAGCTGATGGATGTTTTTAATCTCACTGCTTGCCGAAATAGTTTACATTCAATATGTTCTGCTTAAAAAGCTACCTTTCCCTGTTCTACACTCAATCTGCTTTGCTGAGATGGCATGGCACGCCTGATTAGTTGCTAAAATATCCTGCCATATTTTAGGACCATGTATGTATTGTGAAGTAGATTGCCATGGTCTAGTAGCCAATCTGTTAGGTGAAATAGCTCGACACCGTTTTACACTCAATCTTTGTTGCTGAGATGGCCTTCGATGGCTGTGTGCTCGGCCTCATTGATTGCTGAAATAGCCTGCCATAATTTAGCACTCAATCTGTTTGCTGAATTAGCTTTACATATATTTCGTTACTTAGATCTGCTTGTCCAAATATCTTGCCATAGCTTTAGACATCGACCTAGGTATTTTTTTCTGGACTTTATAATGAAACATGTATGTTTTTCCTGTAATATCTAGTAGAAGAACTAATTTGTATGTCTAACAGATGGAGAGGACTTGGATAACTTCTGCACGACGATTCTACCCTGCATATGTCGAGGGGGTTCAAAACTTCATGAACTTTATCAGAGCTGAGTATGGTGGTCCGAAAGCATATGTGCGCTGCCCATGTAGAAGTTGTATGAATTCAGTTTCAAGACCCCAGTCAACTGTGCAAAATCATCTACACTTGTATGGGATGTCAGTCACTTATACTAGGTGGGTTCATCACGGTGAAGTTGTGAACGTTAATGTCACTGACTATGTGGAAGCAGCAGATCACCATCTTGATCTGCCTGATGCTCAGGAGGAAGAGGAGGAGGAGGAGGAGGAGGTGGCGGCGGAGCCAGTGATTTTGACCAAGATTGAAACAATGCTATGAAATGCTCGCGCATTTCGAGAACTTACACCTGTACAAGAAAAACAGTGGCCCCGCATGTTGGAGCAATGCAACGTGGCAGTCACCACAGGTTGTAAGCTGTCGGTATTCTCAGCTATGGTCAACTTTCTTCAGGTGAAGACATCTCAGCGAATGATGAACAAATCATTTGATGCGATGATGGCTGCTTTCCGTGATTGTTACCCAGCTACGTCGGAGTTGCCACACACCTACAGTAAAATGAAGAATTTCCTATGTGCGGTTGGAATTGGATATGATATGATCCATGTTTGCGAGAATAATTGTGTTCTGTTTCGGAAGGATTATGCAAATTTAAGTGAATGCCCAAAATGCAAATCGTCAAGATGGAAAGATGGCGATGCTGTGAAGAGGATTCCTCATAAGGTTCTGAGACATTTTCTAATTATACCAAGATTGCAGAGGTTGTTTCATGATGCTCAAACAAGAGAGGATGTACTGTGGCATTCTAGGAACCAGGAGCACAGAGATCGGAATGTAATGAGCCATCCATCTCATGGTAGTGATTGGACAAGCTTCAATCTGAGACACAAAGAGTTTTCTGCTGAGCCGAGAAACATTAGACTTGGCTTAGCTACAGATGGATTCAACCCATTTGGCCACCAAAGAACGACATATAGCATGTGGCCAGTGCTTGTTATCCCTTATAACATGCCGCCAAATGTCTGCACCAAAGAATCAAACTACATCATGGCCTTGCTCATCCCAGGTCCAAAAAGTCCTGGAAAGGATTTTGATTTATTCATGGAGCCTATTGTGGAGGAACTTCAAAAGCTATGGAGGGGTGTTCTCACTCGAGACCTATATAGCAGCCCACCAGCTGATTTCATTCTGCATGATGTTATAATTTCGTGCATCCATGATTATCCGGCTTTGGGCACTATGTCAGGGCGAACGGCACATGGTTATAATGCATGTGTTCGCTGTGACAAGAATCCGCTGTCATACCCAATACTTAGCAAGGTCGGTTACATTGGGCACCGCCGTTTCCTTGACAAGGACAAGCTGCGTCTTAGAAAATACCAAAAACCTGTGTTCATAGCAAGTCATGAAAACCGTGATGCACCAGAGAGGCTCACCAGCGATGAGTTGCAGGAGGAATTACAGAAGGTCAGGCATATTACACCAGGAAACCATCCCGATAATGGTAGCCGAAAAAGGAAGCGTGGCAAGGCAGAAGAGAGATTATTGTTTACCAGCAGGTCCACTTTGTGGGACTTGGAGTATTGGAAAGATTTGGATCTGAGGCATAATCTTGATGTGATGCACATCGAGAAAAATATATGTGACAACATTATCGGCACACTTCTTAATATTGAAGGCAAGACAAAAGAAACCTTAAAATCTAGGATTGATTTGACACACCTGGGTATCAGATTTGATTTGCAGGTGGATAGCACTGGTGAATCACAGGAAATGGCACCAGCTGTGTACTTCTTGGACAAGCAAAAAAGAAAAGAATTCTGCAAGGTCCTGTCACATGTGAGATTCCCACATGGATTTGCTTCCAACCCTGAAAGGAGAATAGGTGCAGATGGAACCAAGGTACAAGGGTTGAAAACTCATGACTGCCACGTCCTACTTCAAAGGGTTTTACCTGTTTTCTTAGAGGATTGGGCCGCCATGACTTATACAGAGCAGTTGCAGAGTGGGGACAATTCTTTAGGGAACTCTACAGTAGAAATATCAGGATAGATGTTGTGAAGCGTCTTAAAGAGAGGATACCAACTATCCTATGTGACCTTGAGAAGATATATCCTCCAGCCTTCTTTGATGTGATGGTGCATTTGGCTGGTCATCTACCTGATGAGGCACTACTTAGAGGTCCAGTACAATATGGATGGATGTACCCTATTGAAAGGCGGCTAGGCACTTTCAAGGGCTATGTTAGGAACAGAGCTAGACCTGAGGGTTCCATTGCAGAGGCCTACATTGCTACAGAAGCATTGACATTCTGCTCAAGATACATTGAAACAACTGATCAGCCTAGCAAAAAGGTGGGCGAAAAAATCCTGAGCTCAATGTTTTCGATCCAGCTGTTCGAGTAACAGGGAAGAGTCGACAAGATGACAAACCTAAAGATTTGGACAAAATGGTTTGGTATGTGTTGAATAACTGTCCTGAGATTCTACCTTATATCGAGTAAGTGCTAAGTACTGTAGGTTATACATCGTAATCTACTAAACTTGCAGCACATTCTTATATATTTAGATGTTTGACGCGATCACTATGTTCTGCAGCATCTATGAAGAGGAGTTACTGGCGCAAAATCCAAGAAACATTGACAAACGGGTTAGGGAAGGATTTGCGAAATGGTTGAAGAGCCGTGTAAGCTTTTGAATTGCACTGTCAGTTTTTTTAATATATAGAGTACATAAGATGATCAGCTTGTCTATTTTCTAACCATAGGTTAAGGAGATGCGGGAGGAGGGGCAGGCAGTTAGTGATACCCTTTACGCACTAGCAATGGGTCCTGATACTCGGGTAAGACATTATGCATCTTGCGTTGTTGGAGATGTGCGCTACAACTCCCTTGCATGCGACGAAGGCAGGAAGACACAAAACAGTGCCGTCATGAGCACGGATACGCACAAGAAAGTGACAACTGAAATGTATGCTAACATAACAGACATTGTTCAGTTGCAGTATATCTCCAGTTTCGAGGTTCATCGGTGCGTGGTTCTGTTTTGCTGTCGTTGGTATAACCAGTTTACCAGGATCTCAAAACCCAAAGCTGATGATTATTTCAAATCCATCAATGTCAAGGCGGCGTACCGCACCGACGAGGCTTATATTTTGGCAAATCAAGCAACACAGATATTTTTCTTGGAAGACACATATGCACATAACCAAGACTGGAGAGTATTGCAAAAGTTTGAGCAGAGGAATTTGTTTAATGAAGTTGCACAACAAGATGATGCTTACACTGCTGCTGATGTAGAGGATCCAACAGATGTTTATGATATGTTTGTGGACCATCACATCAATAAGGCTTGAGAAAAGATTGCTTGTCAGGCTGTGGAAGTAGATGAGTTGATCAATAAGAAGTCAACGTTCGAGGACATTGACGCTGAAGAAGAAGATGACACTGGGGGGATTTACGATTAAAACTGACACACATGGTGAAGATGTTGACGCTGCTGTTGTGAATGATGATTAGATTGCTTTTGTCGTGTTTGCCTGTGAGAAGACGACTTATTATCTACTATCGTAAATTGTGTTTGCTATGACAACTGAAACCTGATGAAGTAGTTGTTCAGTGAGAAGATCACTTATTATGTATGTTGATTTGTGTTTGGTGATTGTATGATGACTGAAAGATGATGACATTGTTGTTTAGTAGTACTCATATTTTGCTGTGAAACTTGTATTTGATGATTGTACAACCGCAAATGTAGCTGATGGCAGTTTGCTGTTGGACTGCAATTTGCTGAACGTCTTGCAACAGGAACAAAGCTGACCCGACAGGTCCTCTGCTTATTTATTTATTAGCAAAAGGGGATGCCCCCCGATTTCCGTTAATATATAAATCATTAGATGTTCACAACACTAGGCGTCTAGCCTGCTAAATAGGTTTCATTCATTACTAGTTTCAGCAAAGTGCTCATGTCAGAGCCACTGAATACATCACGAGTGCTACATACACTGCAAATAAAGAGACAATCATCCTACAGAGCACAACGATCTTGCCCATTATCTTCACAAGCTCTTTCATCTCCTCATTGCTGCCAAGGTTGTTCACCAGCTGTTGCTTGGCCATGATCTGATGAACTGCATCTTCTTTAACCTTCTGCTCTGCATCTTCCTCTTCTACCGTTCCTTCAGTTACTTGTCCAACACGCCAGCCTACTGGTATTGGGATTCGTCGGCTAACCAAATAATCCGCGTAGTTCCATTCCCCCACATCCGCAACTTCCCAGAAATACAAATCACAAGAATCCTCCCTTTTCTGCATGAATCAAATTCGAAGATCATCAACCAAACACTTAAAAAATAAAATTCAGCAACTGAAAGCGGGCGAACAACTTGACCATATTACCCCATGATTTGGGCATTTGTAGAAGACTCGGCCAGGGTTAAGGGTTGTAGTTGAGACGCGACGGATGACTCTGCGTGATTTGCAGCAGTGGCACCACACCAACGGCAGCGGGGTGCGATGAGCAACCGGCTGCAGTGAGTGTGCTGCGGGGGTGTGATGAGACCCACAGGCGGTGGTACGGGTGGCGACTTTACGAAAATCTGGTTGTTGGCTAGATTCCGTGCTGAAGAGCAGGTGGACGAGCCAGTGGACATGGTTGCTGCGGCCGGAGCTTCTGAAGCTAGGCAGAGTAACTATAGAAGAGGAGAAGCGAACATTGGATACGTCAGTTTCATTACTTGCAGAGTAGTATAACACTATATATAGTCTAGGTTTGGATTCGAACCAGTTACAGCACCACGTCTCTCTTTTTTCTAAAAGTCAGGAACGTCTCTTTACTGCCATACTAGCTTGTTCTATACGCCTTCTCAAGTCATTGATTTTTGAGAATGTTATCTGGCGAACGTTCCCTGGGAGGAGGATGGCAAATGAACGCATTTTCCTGGCAGTTTTAGTTGCGACACAAGATCAAACAGTGGCAGTTTCGGGAATGTTATCTGGCGAACGAACCCGGTTTTTCTTTTCTTGCGAAAAACGTATGCAATGTGGTGTCGGCTTGTTAACAAACGATTCTGCCAACGTTGACCGTTGGATTAACATCCAACGTCTGTCGTGTTTCTTCAGTCTCTTCTTCCTCCAGCCGACAAAGCCAAACCAGCGCCGGCGGGACCGCCTGCTCCCGCCTCCCACGGCTGGCTGTGTTGCCGCGCACGCATCGCCACCCCATCACACCCTAAAACTCTGGCCAGGCCATCCCTCTACCCCACACACCTCCTGTTATTCTCCGCCGAAGTCAGTCCCACCCCGCACTCGAACCAGTCAACCATCATACTCCCCTCTGCCTGAGACTACACTGCCGCATCTTCCCCGGCTCCTGTTCGTTCCCGTCCTAGGCCTCGCCATCGTTCTCTGCCTTGGTTCGCTCGCCGCGGCGCCGCCCTCTAGCATTGTCAACATGGTCAACAACTGAGAGGAATCAGGAGATGATTGTACATGGAGAGGATGGCAGTAGGGACCCACCAGGGTCATGGCAGTACGCAAGCAAGTGCCTCCTTGTTACAAGCCAAAATAAATGCTTCCTCCTAATGGTTTCCTAACATCTGGGTCCCACCTCATTGTCAACATATAGTCAATAAACGAGAGAATTGCACAACGACCGGCAGACACCAGGGACCCAGCAGCTCGCCCAATTGTTTTCTGTTTTTGAGACGGACGGAGCAGGGTATCAACTGGGTTGTGCGGGGGCTGTACCGTGTCTAGCCCATGCTTTTATTTTCTGTTTACCACATGACCAGCCCATTTGTTTTTTTTTTCTGAAAATGGCTAGCCCACTACTATTTTTTTGCTGAATACCCAACCGAGGCCTACTTGCTTAAACCATCCCTGCTCGGCTGCAAATCTTTCAAAACGAGGAGGGATGTATTCGGGGCTTGCCCAAAAATGGGCTGTAAATTTTAAAAACAATACAGCAAATCGGCAATTAGTTTCAAATTACGGTTTTTTTATGATTTCCAGATTTTAAATTTCATTGATTTTTTTGCGGGAAAATTCCATTGGATTTTAAATTAATATATATATTTATTTTTCAAATTAGTTTTAATCTGACTCGAAATTTTGGGATTAAAAACAGTTCGGACCCCACCAAAATATGTAAAATTTCGTTGAATTTTTTAACCGTGGCCAGTATATGGGCTGTAATGCTAGCAAAAAGAATATGGGCTTCAAAAAAATCCATAAGAATTAGCAAATGGGCTGTAAATTATTAAAAATAATGGCAAATGGGCTGTATGCTGTTTGCCATAGATTTGGAGGCTGATTTGTGGGCCTACTATGTTGACGCGTATGCAGGGCTTTGTGAACTTAGTCAACAAACGATTCTAGCGGCAGTGACCGTTGGATAACATCCAACAGCCGTGCTGCTTCTTCAATCTCTGATCTTCTTGCTCCAACTGCCCAAACCAGCGCCGGCGGGACCGCCTACTCCCGCCTCCTGTGGCCGGCTATGCTGCCGCGCAGGCCTCACCGCCCCCTCCTACTCTCACCGCTGGCCAGGCCATCCCTCTACTCACCCACACCTCCTGTTATTCACGGGCGACACAGGCCTCACACCACAGCCGAACCAGCCAACCCTCGTACTCCCCTCAGCGTGGGCATACACTATTGTGGCTTCGCCAGCTCCGGGTCGTTCCCTTCCTGGGCCTCGCCGTCGTCCATCGCGTTGGTGCTCTCGGCGTGGCGTGGTCAGCGTGGTCAACAAACGATAGCCATCGGAAGAGGGATGTATGTGGAAAGGTTGACAGTAGGCCTCCACATGGTCCATGGCCGCACGCAAGCAAGTGCCTCCCTATTACGCGAAAAAACAATTCCTCCCCATGACAACTGGGACCCACCATATTTGGAGGCTGACTTGTGGGTCTACTAAGTTGACGCGTACGCAGGGCTTTGTCAACTTAGTCAACAAACGATTCTAGCAGCAGTGACCGTTGGATGTTAATCCAACGGCCGTGCTGCTTCTTCAATCTCTAATCTTCTTGCTCCAGCCGCCCAAACCAGCTCCGGCGGGACCGCCTGCTCCTGCCTCCCGTGGCCGGCTGTGCAGCCGCGCAGGCCTCACCGCCCCACCCTACTCCCACCGCTGGCCAGGCCTTCCCTCTACTCACTCACATCCCCTGTTATTCTCATGCGATGGTAGCCTCACACCGCAACCGAACCAGTCAACCCTCGTACTCCCATCCGCGTGGGCATCCACTGCCGCGTCTTCCCCGGCTCCACGTCGTTCCCTTCCAAGGCCTCGCCGTCGTCCACCGCCTTGGTGCTCTCGGCGCGGCATAGTCAACGTGGTCAATGAACGGCAGCTATCGGAAGAGGACAGTGCGCGGTGAGGCTGTCATCTGGACCCACTAGCTACATCTTCGCACGCAAGGAAGTGCCTCCTTATTACGCGCAAAAAAATGAGTCGTCCTCCTTACAGCTGGGACCCACCAGCTATATCTTCCCACTCAAGGAAGTGCCTCCTTATCCACTGACAGCTGGGACCCACCAGGTTGAAGCATACATAGCGTTGTCTGTCTGGTCGTGAACGTGTACGTACATACTGGTCGATCGGTCTCTCTGCAAGGTTGAACCTTGGTCGAGTAAGTAGCGGCACGTATCATAGTAGAGCCCCCGACGTGGCAGTTCAGATAGTCCCGTCTAAATCGTGTACACGTACGTATAGCCACATGGCAAAGAATACGGCCACGTACGTACATACGGGCGGGGTCTCAAACGCGTACTCACGCATACGTACGGCTAGGGCTCGTGTACATGGAGAGGCAACGGACGGCAGCAACGGCGTCGTGTTCATCGCCAGCCAACCGGCTGGGTCGGAACGGAGGAAACAATGTCGTGTTCATCGGGAGCCAAGCGACTGGGTCGGAACGCGTCCTGTTCATCGGGAGCCAACTGGCTTGGACGGAACAGCCGAAATGGGGTCCTGTTCATCGACTCAGGGTCTGGCGTACCGCAAAACAGAGGAAACGGCCTTCTGTTCGACCGCCTACGGTCGAAACAGGGTCCTGTTCATCGGCTGGGGGTCTGGCGTACCGCAAAACGGAGGAAACGGACTTATGTTCGAGCGCCTACGGTCGAAACGGTGTCTTGTTGATCGGGAGGGCTCTGGCATACTGCAAAACGGAGGAAACGGACTTCTCCCCAACTACCTACGGTCGAAACGGGGTCCTATTCATCAGGAGGGGTGTGGTATACCACAAAACGGGACTCCACGGGCTACTGTTCATCCACGGTCGACCTCCTCCACCCTCCACCAGCTACAGTTCATCCACCGTCGACTTCCTCCAGCCTCCACCGGCTACTGTTCATCCAGCCTCCACGGGGTCTTGTTCATCCACCCCCAACTGGCTGGGGTGTGGCGGTCTCCTCGGGGTCTTGTTCATCCAGCGCCAACCACCTTCACACAGCCGGGGTACTGTTCATTCACAGCAAACCCACCGGCTGGGGTGGGGCGTACGAGCGGGCGGCAGCAACGGGAACTGTTCATCTATAGCCAACCAACTGGCTAGGTCAATGATACATCTCCAACGTATCTATAACTTTTGATTGTTCCACGCTATTATAGTATCAATCTTGGATGTTTTTATATGCAATTATATATCATTTTTTGGGACTAACCTATTAACCTAGTGCCCAGTGCCAGTTGCTGTTTTCTGCTTGTTTTTGGCTTTTCAGAGAAACAGTACCAAATGAAGTCCAAATGCCACAAAACTTTTTGGACATTTTTTTCTGGACAAAAGAAACCTTGGAAGCTTCGGGAGGAGGCCAGAAGCCTCACGGAGGCTTCACAAGGCAACAGGGCGCGCCCCAAGGGGGCGCCGTGTTGCCTTGTGGGGGCCCACGTGACTCCGTTTGACCTAATTCCACTTCTATAAATTCACAAATATTGGGAAACCATCAGAGGGCCAGAAGAGAAAACCTTTCCGCCACCGCAAGCCTCTGTTCTTCCGCGATCCCACCTGGAGGCCTTTTTCGGTATTCCGCCGGAGGGGGAACCGATCACGGAGGGCTTCTACATCAACATTGCTGCCCTTCCGATGATGTGTGAGTAGTTTACCACAGACCTACGGGTACATAGCTAGTAGCTAGATGGCTTCTTCTCTCTCTTTGATCTTCAATACAATGTTCTCCTCGATATTCTTGGAGTTCTATCTGATGTAATCTTCTTTTGCGGTGTGTTTGTTGGGATCCGATGAATTGTGAGTTTATGATCAGATTATTCATGAGAAATATTTGAGTCTTCTCTGAACTCTTTTATTCATGATTGTTATAGCTTTGTATTTCTCTCCGATCTATCGATTTGGTTTGGCCTACTAGATTGATTTATCTTGCAACGGGAGAGGTGCTTTGTGATGGGTTCAATCTTGCGGTGCTCAATCCCAGTGACAGAAGCGGACATGACATGTATTTTTATTGTTGCCAATAAGGATAAAAAGATGGGGTTTATTCATATTGCTTGAATTTGCTTCTCTACATCATGTCATCTTGCTTAAGGCATTACTCTGTTTTTATTAACTTAATACTCTAGATGCATGCTGGATAGCGGTCGATGAGTGGAGTAATAGTAGTAGATGCAGGCAGGAGTCGGTCTACTTGTCTTGGACGTGATGCCTATATACATGATCATTGCCATGAATCTGTCATAATTATTTGCTTTTCTATCAATTGCCCAGCAGTAATTTGTTTACCCACCGTATGTTTCTGTGCTCGAGAGAGAAGCCTCTAGTGAAAACTATGGCCCCCGGGTCTATCTTTATCGTATAAAAAACCTAACAATACCTTGCTGCAATTTATTTACTTTTATTTTAATTAGTGTTTTAGTTTATCTATTTACCTCGATAAGATTTAATCCTTGCAAATGACCGCTAAGAGGATTGACAACCCTCTTATTTGCGTTGGGTGCAAGTGTTTGCTCTTGTGTGTGCAGGTGCGCTTAACAGAATTTTGCTTGGTTCTCCTACTGGATTGATAACCTTGGTTCTTAACTGAGGGAAATACTTATCTCTACTGTACTGCATTATCCTCTCCTCTTCGGGGAAATACCAACGCAGTCTACAAGTAGAAGGAAGAATTTCTGGCGCCGTTGCCAGGGAGACATCATCAAAATTACCAAGTACCTTCGCACAAATTATCATTCACTTGCTTTTACTTTATTTGCCTTTTATTTGCATTTGCCTCTCGTTTTCATCTCCCCCACTTCTAATTTTTTTTTCACAAAAACATAATAAAATAAAATTTATTTGCTTGTTTGCTTGCTTTGTCGCGATGTCTCAAGAAAATACAAAATTGTGTGACTTTTCCAATACTAATAATAACGATTTTATTAGTACCCCTATTGCTCCTCCCACCACTAGTGCGGAGTCATGTGACATTAATGCTGCATTGCTTAATCTTGTTATGAAAGAACAATTTTCTGGTAGTCCTAATCAAGATGCTGCATCCCATCTAAATACTTTCGTTGAACTTTGTGATATGCAAAAGAAGAAAGATGTGGATAATGATATTGTCAAATTAATATTATTTCCGTTCACACTACGAGATCGTGCTAAAACTTGGTTTTTATCCTTGCCTAGAAATAGTATTTATTCTTGGGATAAGTGTAAGGATGCCTTTATTACCAAGTACTTTCCTCCCGCTAAGATTATTTCTTTAAGAAATCAAATTATGAATTTTAAGCAACTTGAGCATGAACATGTTGCACAATCTTGGGAGAGAATGAAATTAATGATAAGAAATTGTGCAACTCATGGTTTGAATTTATGGATGATCATACAAAAAATTTATGCGGGACTAAACTTTGTCTCTAGAAATTTGCTAGACTCTGCCGCAGGTGGTACTTTTATGGAAATTACATTGGGAGAAGCTACAAAACTTCTTGATAATATTATGGCAAATTATTCTCAATGGCACACAGAACGAACTCCAACTGGTAAGAAGGTAAATTATGTTGAAGAAATTACTACTTTGAGTGATAAGATGGATGCTCTATTGAAATTGGTTGCTAGTAAGAATGCTCATATCGATCCTAATGATGTGCTTATTCTTGCAAATAGAAATTATGTGCCCGTGGACTTTATTGTTCTTGACATTGAATGCAATCCTTCTTGCCCCATAATAGTTGGTAGGCCTTTTCTTCGAACTATTGGTGCTATTATTGATATGAAACAAGGTAATATAAGATTTCAATTTCCACTAAAGAAAGGGATGGAACACTTCCCTAGGAAAAGAATTAAAGAAACCTATGAATCCATTATGAGGGCCACTTATGGAATTAACTTGAAGGATGACAACACTTGAAACTATGCGTTATGCCTAGCTAGGGGCATAAAACAATAGCGCTTGTTGGGAGGCAACCCAATGAATAAAAATAATTTTTTGCGTTTACCTACTGTTTTTGAGTGTTTGCATAATTATATCTTCTATTATGATTGTGTTGTTATGTTTTAATTAGTGTTTGTTCCAAGTAATGCCTTTGGGATGATTTGGAAGATGTATAATTGATGCTGTTTGGCAGAAAGTTTTGCGTCCAGTGCTGGAATTTTAATTCTGTACTGGATCGTCAGAAATATTCGAAATATTTACACAGTATTGGTATATGAATTGCCCACGTTGTCCTAATTTTTCAGAATTTTTGGAGTTACAGAAGTATAGCTTTTAAATAGATCTTTACAGACTGTTCTGTTTTAGACAGATTCTGTTTTTGTTGCATAGTTTGCTTATTTTGATGAATCTATGGATCGTATCGGGGGGTATTAGTCATGGAGAAGTTGGATTACAGTAGCATTATGCCAATATTAAATATGAATCAATTTACTACAGTACCTAAAGTTAAAGATTTGTTTGTTATACTAACGGATCTCACGAGGTTTCTGTTGAGTTTTGTGTGCTGAAGTTTTCAAGTTTAGGGTGAGACTACGATGGATAAAGGAATAAGGAGCGGCAAGAGCCTAAGTTTGGGGATGCCCAAGGCACCCCAAGGTAATATTCAAGGAAGACTCAAGCGTCTAAGCTTGGGGATGCCCCGGAAGGCATCCCCTCTTTCGTCTACAATCTATCGGTAACTCACTTGGAGCTATATTTTAATTCATCACATGATATGTGTTTTACTTGGAGCATCTTGTGAAATAGTTTGTTTGCTTTTTAGTTTGTCACAATCATCTTTGCTGAACACACCTTTTTGAGAGGGACACACATTATTCGTGATTTGTTAGAATACTCTATGTGCTTCACTTATATCTTTTGAGCTAGGCAGTTGCTCCAGTGCTTCACTTATATCTTTTAGAGCACGGCGGTGGTTATATTTAAAAGAAATAGTTGCACTCTCATGCTTCACTTATATCTTTTTGAGAGTCTCATGATAGCAATGGTAATATGCACGGGTTATGAATTTTGTCCTGATATGATAGGTATTCAAGAGGGATATAATAAAAACTTTCATGTAGATCACTGAATATGATAAATTTGATTCCTTGCAATAATTTTGCGATATTAAGATGGTAATATGGGGGAGGTATTAGTAGATAATTGTGGTTTAGTAAGAATAATTGTGTTAAGGTTTGTGAATCCCGAAGCATGCACGTATGATCTGTCGTTATGCTAAGAAGTTGGAGCATGATTTACTATTGATTGTCTACCTTATGAGTGGCAGTCGGGGATGAGCGATGGACCTTGTCCTACCAATCTATCCCTCTAGGGGCATGTGTAGTAGTACTTTGCTTCCAGGGCTAATAAACTTTCGCAATAAGTATGTGAGTTCTTTATGACTAATGTGAGTCCATGGATTATACGCACTCTCACCCTTCCGCAATTTGCTAGCCTCTTCGGTACCGTGCATTGCCCTTTCTCACATCGAGAGTTGGTGCAAACTTCGCCGGTGCATCCAAACCCCGTGATATGATACGCTTTGATACGTCTCCAATGTATCTATAATTTTTGATTGTTCCATGCTGTTATATTATCAATCTTGTATGTTTTTATATGCATTTACAACAATTATATATCATTTTTTGAGACTAACATATTAACTTAGTGCCCAGTGCCAGTTGTTGTTTTCTGCCCTGTTTTTGTTTTACAGAATATCAATACCAAACGAAGTCCAAATGCCACAAAACTTTTTGGAGATTTTTTTCTGGACAAGATAAACACTAGAAGCTTCGGGAGGAGGCCAGAAGCCCCAGGGGGTGCCCACGAGGCACCAGGGCGCGCCTGGGGGGGCAGGCATGCCCTGGTACCTCGTGGGGCCCACAGAGCTCTGTTTGACCTAATTCCTCCACTATAAATTCCCAAAAAATCATAAACCCTCAGGGGAGTCCATGAAATACTTTTTCCGCCGCCGCAAGTTTCTGTTCTCGAGAGATCCCATCTGGAGGCCTTCTCCGATACTCCGCCGGAGGGGGAATCGATCACGGAGGGACTCTACATCAACCTTGATGCCCTTCCGATGATGCGTGAGTAGTTTACCATAGACCTTCGGGTCCATAGGCAGTAGCTAGATGGCTTCTTCTCTCTTTTTGATCTTCAATACAATGTTCTCCTTGATGTTCTTGTAGTTCTATCCTATGTAATCACTTTTTGCGGTGTGTTTGTTGGGATCCGATGAATTGTGAGTTTATGATCAGATTATCCATGAATATTATTTGAGTCTTCTCTGATCTCTTTTATGCATGATTATTATAGCTTCGTATTTCTTCTCCGATCTATTGATTTGGTTTGGCCAACTAGATTGATTTATCTTGCCATGGGAAGAGGCGCTTTGTAATGGGTTCGATCTTGCGGTGCTCAATCCCAGTGACAGAAAGGGACATGACACATATGTATCATTGCTATTAAGGGTAAAAAGATGGGGTTTATTCATACGTGAGTTTATCTTGTCTACATCATGTCATCGTTCTTAAGGCGTTACTCCGTTCTTTATGGACTTAATACACTAGATGCATGCTGGATAGCGGTCGATGTGTGGAGTAATAGTAGTAGATGCAGGCAGGAGTCGGTCTACTTGTCTCGGACGTGATGCCTATATACATGATCATTGCCTTCGATATCGTCATGATTATTTGCTTTTCTATCAATTGCCCAACAGTAATTTGTCTACCCACCGTATGCTATTTTCTTGAGAGAAGCCTCTAGTGAAAACTATGGCCCCCGGGTCTACTTTATCATTTACTAAAACCCTAAAAATACATGCTGCAATTTTATCTTATTTATTTTATTTTGTATTTTTGTTTCAATCTATCTATCTATCACATACAATTTAATCTTGCAATTTACCGCCGAGGGATTGACAACCCCTCGTTTGCGTTGGGTGCAAGGATTTGTTGTTTGTGTGCAGGTGCTGCTAACGAGGTGTTGTGTGATTCTCCTACTGGTTCAATAACTTTGGTTTCAAACCTGAGGGAAACACTTATCTCTACTATGCTGCATCATCCCTTCCTCTTCGTGGAAAATACCAACGCAAGCTACAAGTAGCAGGAAGAATTTCTGGCGCCGTTGTCGGGGAGACATCATCAACATCTATCAAGTACCTTTGCATAAACTCTCATCTCCTTGCATTTATTTTATTTGCCTCTCGTTTTCATCTCCCCCACTTCTAAAAAGTTTTTACAAAAATACAAAAATATTTTCCGTTTGCCTTTTTCTTGTTTGCCTTTTCGATTTGCTCATATTGTCATCATGACTAGCGTAACTATCCCTCCTTTGTCACCGGATTTTGAAGTGCTTTATTTCAAACAGAAACAAGGAGAGAATCTTAAAGATGCTTGGTATAGGTTAATGGAATCCTACCGTGTTTGCTCTATAAAAGGGGATTTACAAATTTTGCTTCGCAATTTCTATATAGGTTTAACCATGCATCATAGACAACTTTTGGATTTTGCTGCAAAAGGGAATTTTATTGAGAGTGAGGCCAATACTGCCCAGGAAATAATAGAAGGCATATTGGGGATTCCACCACCACAAAAGGGTTTTGCTTTTACTCAAGAGGGGGCTCAAATATTAGACAAATTGGGTGATATGCAGAAAATTTTGGTTGAGTTGCAAAAGTCTAACGAGCCTCTTAAAAATATTAGTGGAAATCTCAATCGCACGAACACTTTGATTTCTTTATGCAATAAGCGATTGGATATTTTAGATCTTAAAATGGCCTCTTTCTCTGAGAACAATGGGAAGCGTAAAGAACCTCCCAGGTTTGAGAAAACTCCTATAAAGATTACCAAAACCAAAGATGACAATACTTGAAACTATGCATTATGCCTAGCTAGGGGCATAAAACAAAAGCGCTTGTTGGGAGGCAACCCAATGAATAAAATAAATTTTTACTTATTTGTTTTTTTTATTGTGTGTTTTCACAATTATGCTACTGGTATGATTGTGTTTTTGTGTTTTTAATTAGTGTTCGTGCCAAGTAAAGCCTTTGGGATGATTTGGAAGATAGTATAACTGATGCTGTTAGGAAAACAGAAAGTTTTGCGTCCAGTGCCAGAATTTTGTTTCTGTACTGGAGCGTCAAAAAAGTCTGAAATTTTTACAAAGTATTGGTATATGAATTTCCCACATTTTCCTTATTTTTCAGAATTTTTGGAGTTACAGAAGTATGGCTTTTAAATAGATTGCTACAGACTATTCTGTTTTTGACAGATTCTGTTTTTGATGTGTTGCTTGCTTGTTTTGATGAAACTATGGATTATATCGGGGGGTATAAGCCATGGAGAAGTTAGAATACAGTAGGTATAATGCAAAAATAAAATATGAATGGGTTTGCAACAGTACTTAAAGTAGTGATTTATTTTGTTATACTAACGGATCTCATGAGGGTCGTGTTGAGTTTTGTGTGATTGAAGTTTTCAAGTTTTGGGTGAGATCACGATGGATGAAGGAATAAGGTGTAGCAAGAGCCTAATCTTGGGGATGCCCGAGGCACCCCAAGGTAATATTCTAGGAAGACTCAAGCGTCTAAGCTTGGGGATGCCCCGGAAGGCATCCCCTCTTTCTTCTACCAACCATCGGTAATTTTACTTGGAGCTATATTTTTATTCGTCACATGATATGTGTTTTGCTTGGAGCGTCTTGTATTATATGAGTCTTTGCTTTGTTTGCTTTTTAGTTTGTCACAATCATCCTTGCTGAACACACCTATTTTGAGAGAGCCACACGTTCATCATAATTTGTTAGAATACTCTATGTGTTTCACTTAAATTTTTTGAGCTAGGCAGTTGCTCTAGTGCTTCACTTAAATCTTTTTTAGCACGGTGGTGGCTATATTTTGAAGAAATAAACTCTCATGCTTCACTTATATTATTTTGAGAGTTGATTGAAATTTTGAAGAAATAAACTCTCATGCTTCACTTATATTATTTTGAGAGTTGATAAGATTAAAAAATTTGAAGAAATATTTGCACTCTCATGCTTCACTTAAATCTTTTTGAGAGTTGATAATAGTAATGGTAATTTGCACAAGATATGAATTTGGTCCCAAAGTGATGAATATTCAAGAGGGATATAATAAAAACATTCATATAGATCATTGGATATGATAAGTGTGATTCCTTGCAATAGTTTTACGATATGGAGATGATAATATGTGAGTCATGTTAGTGAGTAATTGTGATTTAGTAAGAATATTAGTGTTAAGGTTTGTGATTCCCTATGCATGCACATTAAGTCAATAGTTATGCAAAGAAATTATATCCTACTTATGGTGCATTATTCGGTGTTAGTTATGTTCAATGCATGTTTATGACCGTTTTCGCTTTTTGGTAAGTTGCTTCTCAATCTATTTGCTAGCCTTCATTTGTACTAAGTGGAAATACTGCTTGTGCATCCAAAATCCTTAAACCCAAGTTGTGCCAAATGAGTTCACTATATCTACCTATATGCGGTATTTCAATGTCGTTCCAAGTAAATTTGCGTGTGCCAACTCTAATTTTAAAAATAATTTTTTCGTTTTGTGTGCCCGTACCGCTCATGAAGCGGCAGGGGGTGGCCATTATTTTCCATGCTAGGTGTGTTATTCTCTTACAAAAGCACCAACTAGAGAGCACTATTGTCATACTTGTGCATTGCATGTAGCTAATATTTGAGTGTGTTTCATGAATGGATCAATGATTGAGCATAATGGGCTAGGGATAACTTTCTTTAGCATTGATATTTTGAAAGACATGGTTGCTTGTTAGTATGCTTGAGTATTTATATCTTCATGTCAAATAATAGACTATTGCTTTGAATCATTCAAGTCCAATGTCCACGCTACAAAAGAAAAGAATATGTGATGAATATGATAGGCAGCATTCCACATCAAAAATTCTGTTTTTATCATTTACCTACTCGAGGACGAGCAGGAATTAAGGTTGGGGATGCTGATACGTCTCCAACGTATCTATAATTTTTTATTGTTCCATGCTGTTATATTATCAATCTTGGATGTTTTTATATGCATTTACAGCAATTATATATCATTTTTGGAGACTAACCTATTAACTTAGTGCCCAGTGCCAGTTGCTGTTTTCTGCCCTGTTTTTGTTTTACAAAATATCAATACCAAACGAAGTCCAAATGCCACGAAACTTTTTGGAGATTTTTTTCTGGACAAGATAAACACTAGAAGCTTCGGGAGGAGGCCAGAAGCCCCAGGGGGTGCCCACGAGGCACCAGGGCGCGCCTGGGGGGGGCAGGCGCGCCCTGGTACCTCATGGGGCCCACAGAGCTCCGTTTGACCTAATTCCTCCACTATAAATTCCCAAAAAATTAGAAACCCTCAGGGTAGTCCACGAAATACTGTTTCCGCCACAGGCCTTCTCCGGTACTCCGCCGGAGGGGGAATCGATCACGGAGGGGCTCTACATCAACCATGCTGCCCTTCCGATGATGCGTGAGTAGTTTACCACAGACCTTCGGGTCCATAGGCAGTAGCTAGATGGCTTCTTCTCTCTTTTTGATCTTCAATACAATGTTCTCCTTGATGTTCTTGGAGTTCTATCCGATGTAATCACTTTTTGCGGTGTGTTTGTTGGGATCCGATGAATTGTGAGTTTATGATCAGATTATCCATCATTATTATTTGAGTCTTCTCTGATCTCTTTTATGCATGATTATTATAGATTTGTATTTCTTCTCCGATCTATTGATTTGGTTTGGCCAACTAGATTGATTTATCTTGCCATTGGAAGAGGTGTTTGTAATGGGTTCGATCTTGCGGTGCTCAATCCCAGTGACAGAAAGGGACATGACACGTATGTATCGTTGCTATTAAGGGTAAAAAGATGGGGTTTATTCATATGTGAGTTTATCTTGTCTACATCATGTCATCGTTCTTAAGGCGTTACTCCGTTCTTTATGGACTTAATACACTACATGCATGCTGGATAGCGGTCGATGTGTGGAGTAATAGTAGTAGATGCAGGCAGGAGTCGGTCTACTTGTCTCGGACGTGATGCCTATATACATGATCATTGCCTTGGATATCGTTATGATTATTTGCTTTTCTATCAATTGCCCAACAGTAATTTGTCTACCCACCGTATGCTATTTTCTTGAGAGAAGCCTCTAGTGAAAACTATGGCCCCCGGGTCTACTTTATCATTTACTAAAACCCTAAAAATACATGCTGCAATTGTATCTTATTTATTTTATTTTGTATTTTTGTTTCTATCTATCTATCTATCACATACAATTTAATCTTGCAATTTACCGCCGAGGGATTGACAACCCCTCGTTTGCGTTGGGTGCAAGGATTTGTTGTTTGTGTGCAGGTGCTGCTAACGAGGTGTTGCGTGATTCTCCTACTGGTTTGATAACCTTGGTTTCATAACCGAGGGAAATACTTATCTCTACTGTGCTGCATCATCCCTTCCTCTTCGGGGAAAATACCAACGCAAGCTACAAGTAGCACGCTCTATCACACATAAGCCTCCTTATATGTTCCTCAAAACAGCCACCATACCTACCTATCATGGCATTTCCATAGCCATTTCGAGATATATTGCCATGCAACTTCCACCGTTCTGTTTTTTATGACATACATCATCATTGTCATATTGCTTTGCATGATCATATAGCTAACATAGTATTTGTGGCTCAGCCACCGTTCATCATTGCTATACATGTTACGCTAATATCATTGCACATCCTGGTACACTGCCAGAGGCATTCATATAGATTCATATTTTGTTCTAGTATCGAGTTGTAATGTTGAGTTGTAAGTAAATAGAGGTGTGATGATCATCATTATTAGAGCATTGTCCCTGTGAGGTAAGAATGATGGAGACTAATGAGTCCTCGAAAAGGTGGGGATGAGGTCCATGAGATCGTTCTAAAAAAAAGAGAAAAAAATAAATGAGCCTCGTTGATTTGAGACTTTCTCCATTTTTTGACTTCTCCTATTTATCTCTACCACCATACTCTATTCCACCCATAGTGCTATGTCCATGGCTTGCGCTCATGTATTGAGTGGGAGTTGAAAAAGCTGAAGCGCATTAAAAAGTATGAACCAATTGCTCTGCTTGTCATCGGGGTAGTGCATGATAAATACTTTGTGTGAAGAAGATGGAGCATGACAGGATTATATGATAGTGTAGGGATAACGTTCTTTAGCATTTTTATTTTGAAAGACATGATTGTTTATTAGTATGCCTGAGTATTGATGTCTTTATATCAAATTATAGGCTATTGCTTTGAATCATTTGGATCTTATTATTCATACCGTAAGAGAAAGATTACATGATGAAACATGATAGGTAGCATTCCACATCAAAAATTCTGTTTTTATCATTTACCTACTCGAGGATGAGCAGCAATTAAGCTTGGGCATGCTTGATACGTCTCCAACGTATCTATAATTTTTGATTGTTCCATGCTATTATAGTATCAATCTTGTATGTTTTTATATGCAATTATATATAATTTTTTGGGACTAACCTATTAACCTAGTGCCCAGTGCCAGTTGCTGTTTTCTGCTTGTTTTTGGCTTTTCAGAGAAACAGTACCAAATGAAGTTCAAATGCCACGAAACTTTTTGGAGATTTTTTTCTGGACAAAAGAAACCTTGGAAGCTTTGGGAGGAGGCCAGAAGCCTCACGGAGGCTTCACAAGGCAACATGGCGCGCCCCGGGGGGGCGCCGTGTTGCCTTGTGGGGCCCACGTGACTCCGTTTGAGCTAATTCTACTTCTATAAATTCACAAATATTGGGAAACCATCAGAGGGCCAGAGGAGAAAACCTTTCCGCCGCCGCAAGCCTCAGTTCTTCCGCGATCCCATCTGGAGGCCTTTTCCGGTACTCTGCCGGAGGGGGAATCGATCACGGAGGGCTTCTACATCAACCTTGCTGCCCTTCCGTTGATGTGGTAGTAGTTTACCACAGACCTACGGGTCCATAGCTAGTAGCTAGATGGTTCTCCTACTGGATTGATAACCTTGGTTCTTATTGAGCGAAATACTTATCTCTACTGTACTGCATCATCCTCTCCTCTTTGGGGAAATACCAACGCAGACTACAAGTAGCAGTCAACTCACCACGTCTCGCGCAAGGGGCTCGATCGAGGCGTCTCGACTATGTATCACGCGCGCGACAGCAACGGGCACTGTTCATCGAGAGGCAACCCAACTGGCTACGTCTCGCACGTACGGGGGCTCGACCGGCTTCAGTTAGTAGCGAAGGAATCGCTCGGGTTCAGTTAGCAGCGAAGGGATCGATCGGCTTCAGTACGTAGCTAGTGCGATCGCTCGGGTTCAGTAAGTGAATGCCTCGCTCGGGTTCAGTTAGCGAACGTCTCGCACACACGCGCGCGTACGAGAGAAACGTGCAAACCACACAGTCCATCGCTCGGCCTCGACCACCCACCGTAACCGGGAACTCCCCGAAATTTTCCTCGCCGTCACTTCTACCATGATTTTTTACGTCATGGACGGCCCAAAGAATGTCTTGCGGGTGCGTCTCCGGCCCGCCCAGGACGAAATGCCCATTTTCTGTCATAATTTTTAGTCATAGAAGTAGGAGCCCACCACATCTATGATGATACGTGTTTTTGTCACAATTATTGTCATAGACGTGTCACAACCATGACAGAAAAAGTTTTCGTTCGGGCCATAATGTGACAGATGGGTCTTTTTTTTAGTGCCACTAGTGGTAGCTCGTGTACGCCTCCTTGGCCGCGTACACGACGTGAGCTTCGTCGAGTTTCTCCATCCAGGCCGAGTGCCAGGCACGCTTGTCCTTGTTGCAGGAATCCTTCATGTCTCTGTAGTAGCGGTCGATGATGGCGTCAGCGAGGTGAACCAGTGAGTCCTTCTCATACTTCTTGTTGCCCCAGATCTTGTATTGGCCCTGGATGTCGACAAGATTCTGGCAGGCGATGCCCGAATTCTTGAGCACCTTTACATCGTTGGTGATGTCCACCGTAGCGAACATGTAGTGGGGGTTGTTGACAAACCTGGCGAAACGCTCGCAAGGCCTTGTGGCCAGGCAGTAGTGGTAGACGAGGACGTGATTGTGCATGCACATCTGGGCGACGGCGACCTTGTGACGAGACCCGGCACAAGCGCGGGTGTACTCGAGGTCGAACCCGACCACCTTGTACTTCTCCGCAGCAAGCAACAACTCCATAGTGTGGATGGAGTTCTCCACCCAGATCGGGTTGTTGGTGTACACCACTGAGAGCTCCGTGAACCTTCTGTGGGTGTCCACTACGGCATGCATGGTGAACTGCCGCTCGTCGTCGGCAGCCGCTGGGAGCGCCATTGGAGCCGCGCATGATACCCTCTGTATTTGTCATCGTGGGTGTGCTTCTTGCAATACTGGGGCGCGATCGAAAGGTTGAAGAGACACAAGGGTTAAATGGCCGCTGTAATAAATGGGGGCCGGACGGCCTGTAATCGTCACGTCTTGTCACCGTGTTCCTAGCGGAGGATTCCAGTGCACGCTTGAGCACCCCACACGCGTTTCGTGTGACCACGCGTGGGCTCGAAGAGGCGCCAAGTTTACCCGTGGGTGATGATGTCAAAGTTACACAGACGGGTAACGATGGACACTTGAGTGCGATAATTCTGGGCACACAGTTGAAGAAACCAACTGTGTACAATAATGTCGAAGATCGCTGTCGAGTCTGCAATATAGATCGTTTGCGATGAGATCGACAGGGGAAACACATTCGAGAATGGTAAATAAAATCAAGTCCATTGAGGTCCAAATATTAATCGTCCATTGCATATGAAGGTCAAAATAGTACTACCAATATACGAGTCTCATACGATGCCATTTCAATGATTGTACCACAAAAGCCCGAAATATTACAAGGTTCAAATTCCAGAGTTAGAAGGCTCAAATTCGAAGATTACAAGGTTCAAACTGATATTAGAAATGAAATTCAGCTCATGCAGCTGCAGATGCCCGCGCTGATCAGCTGAACATGGACATATGAGAGGTTCAAACTGATATTACAACTTGTAACACCCTTTTCGAAACCTCAACATTTCTGCAAAGGGATCAGCTACTGACAAGTCATGTATGGGCTTGACATAATGACTTCCGATTACTCTATCAACTGAACTTCCAAAATGAAATTCAGCTTCTGCAGAGCCTTTTCCATTCTGTTGTAGCCGCCGGCATTGATCAACAAACCATTCAGTTTTGTGAAGCAAATGTAGGGCAAACCTCATTACCTTTAGCTTACTTGCTCTCACAACAAAGAACCTGGCAATATAATCTCCTGTAAGGTCCCTCGGTAGGAGTTCAAAGTAATTTCTGAGAGATGCAGATCAAGGCATTCGATGTGGTTGTTATATTGTATCACATTATCCACTACCGGGCCTAATCTTATCTACAAAAGAAGAGAACGTATTAGTGCCTACATGCAGTTTTGAACACTACTACAGGCCTCTTTGATTTGCAAGATTTCTAAAATACACGAATAGAGTGACATGCCATCGTCGATCCTACATGATTAACATGGGCATTTGATTACAATCTAGAAAAACGTAGGCTTCTTCCCAAGAGGTTGGAGTGGCTGGAAATTCCCTACGAAAACTACTACAGATGAATCCAAAGGAGAAATGCATATGGATTGTAACCTTACGAACCAAGCAACCACTATAGGGAAAAAACATCTATGTACTGAAATCCTCCAAAATTCCTTCAGAAATCATAGTACATTCGTCATTGTAAACTTGGGAAAAGGTACCAAAAAATTGAACTCCCTCGTGGTTAACATTTAACAGGAAAGGAGCATCACCTCGATATATAGCTTCTCTAGGCACGGAAAGCATCTCAGGAAACTGACAACTTCGTCTAGGTTGGGGCCGATAGATTCTAGTGCGAAGACCTTCACTGTGCGCAAATACGGGGTCAAGCTTGTTGGGTTCATTTTCTGGATGACAGACGAACATACATCTTCAAAATTAGAAAAAATGTTAATTTCAAGAAGGAGAAGAAGAAGGTGACTGTTGTACCTGAACGGGTGTGGATCCAATAACAAGTTCGGAAAATTTGACAGACGAGTAGCCCACCACTGTCAATTTTGGCGTAGAAATGGCACTGATTCTTGTTGGACCTTGTTGATCAACTACAAGTAATCTCTCAAGTAAATGTGTGTCCTCAATGACCATACTGTGATACACCTTCTGTGATCTTTTGTGGCAGCACCAGCTACACACATAAATTTTCCGGAGAGTCATGGAGGTGATGTGGAAGCTACTCAACCCATTGATCGCCTGAAGATGAAGGTACTCGAGTGCAGTACAGCCGCGGAGCAGGCGCTCCATGTCATCCTTGGGGATGCAGACGGTGACGAGCTCGAGGTGCTTTAGTCGAGGGAGAAAAAGAGCGGGCGCATCATTAATCGGGGGCAAATGGGAGTTCATGAACCTGGCGAGCTGCGGTGTGGACGCGAGGCAGAGTGCGGACGGTGGCAGCAAGCGCATATGTCCATCATTAAAACTGAGCTCCTCGAGGTGATCTAGGGCGGGGGATCGGAACCACTCGTCAAGCTTGGCTCGGTCCTTGCCATTGGAACGGAACTTGCCTGTGATAAGGCCTCTGATTGGGCCAGGGTGCCTGCCGAGGATCTGGGACAATGCGTCCAAGCTTTTGTGATAGCCATGGCAGAGCTTGTGGAGGTCGAGAGGGGTGGAGTGCCATAGGGGGCGCCACCGCCGGGACAGGACGGTTGTCCGCGCGCCATATTTGATTGGGAGGAGGGAGATGATGACGATCAACATATCATCGAGGAGCCTCCTAATGAAGTCTAGGCCCGCCGGAGTCGCTTGCGGTTCTTGCTCGACCCGCCTCCTCTTGTTGGCAGCCTTGTCCTCCACCTCCAAAGTCTCCTCGGCGGCGACGCTATCTGATAGGAGTGGAGGAGTGGGAGGATAGTGAATATTTAGTTAGAACAGGGCAGAAGAAAAGTGTATTGGTAACTAGAAGTTACTAGGTAGGAACAGACTTAACAGAGTCAGAAAATGGAATCCCTATTGGTTGCTTAAATACTACACAATTACTTTGATATTGCTAGGTAAGTCAACATGCAGATACTTGAAAAGAACACTTCAAATAAAGTCTGGATGGATGATATCGTTGGGGAAGTTAGCATATATCATATGACCAGGCTCTTTTAGGTGCAGTGCAATTTTAGTGCCAGCTTTCACTACATAAAACTTAGAAATTTCTGTCCAAAGGCCCGTGCCAAAATAGGAGTGACCATGTTCATCAAGTTTTACGGAAACAGCGATTGTAAATCCATGGTTTGTGTTTAATAAGACATTCTTGGAGTCTTCAGTTATGTAAAGGCCAAGATAGTCTACTACAGTTGTTGTTGCAAAGCAAGGGATGTACTGTAGGAAATGATAAGATTGTTAAAGAATAGGGTAACATGCAAATATGGGAGTAATGGAAAGAACAGTACACATCAGTTGAAATCAAAGGACACAAATTTATAATTAAATAGATAGTGTAACGATGATGTCATGCAAATATGAGAGTAATCGAAAGAACATTACAGCATTAATTTGCCTAATATGGAAAGAAGAAAAATCCCCTTTGACGTATAAGCTGCATGTGGCACCTTTTATCCAAGGGATTTCTATTTCTGTGCCCCTGGTTGCTAAGTTCTCCTCAGTTTTGCCCCGCCCAACTAACGCTGCTCACTTTTGCCCTCCCCCCTCCACCACCCGCTCACAAAAGCCCAAACGGAGCACTTCTGTCCGGTCATAGCCTTTAACCGTTACCTCCTGACTAGTAGGGCCGCGTGATATCCTGACAGGTGGGGTCGGTCCACTCTCTCTCACCACAGTGCTGACACGGTAGAATCCTGACATGTTGGGTCGATGCAGCTTATGACATGTGGGGCCGCGTGATACCCTGGCAGGTGGGGTCGGGCCCCTCTCTCTCCCCACAGTGTTGTCTCGGTAGAATCCGGACATGTGGGGTCAAGGCAACTTATGACATGTGGGGCCGCTTGGTACCCTGGCATGTGGGGTTTGGCCACTCTCTCCCCACAGTGCAGATGTGGTAAGATCCTGACTTGTGGGGCCGAGGCAGCTTATGACAGATGGGGCCGACGCAGCTTATGACAGGTGGGGCCGAGGCAGCTTATGAAAGCTGGGCCGGCGTTGCATATGACAGGTGGGGTATATTCTCTCTATCATTTGTCAACGGCCGACCGCGCACACCCAGAGCACTATCCCCACAGAGCAGCAATAGCCATGGCCGCAGCTTGCCCGCATCACCGGATTTGATTCCGGCGCCGACCAGTGGCCTGCGGCGGTGCACGTCCGCCACGGCACTAGCAATATTTCTCTGCCCGCATTGTCCCTCGAGGCCAACATACCGCACGTAGAGCTGCCGCCGCCACACCCCCATTCCCCACCATCTGGATTTGTTCTGCCATCAAAGACAACCACCAACAGCCACACGGCATTTCTTAGTGAGCTCTCAGATCCTGATCCGACTTATTCAAGCGCTTTTGAACCCTTTCCCTTAATCTCATCTGAATTCCTGATTTCAGGGGCGCTGTCGCGGTAAATGTCTGGTCGCAGCGGCTACAGCGGCGAGGGTGGCGATTCGATCATGTCTTGGCCACGCTCACCTACGCCAGATTCGGAGGAGGTTCGGGTAGTTAGCGCTCACGGCCTATCTGAATGATCCCTCGTTTAATTTCCAGTGTTAATTTACTTTTGGATGGATTATTATAGTTTAACAGGCAGGCTGGTGATCCTTGGTATATTGCATACCAAGATGAGTCAATCCAGTGGGGTAGAGAGAAGATGGCATTGGAGGAGGTGGTGGCTAATTTGGGTGTTGAATTAGCCAGTAAAAACAGATTGATTGTTGAGCTAAAGCGTACTATTGCGGAAGAAAGGAGAATTGCTCGCAACGATAAGTTGAAACTAGAGACTGATCTGGCCATATTTGATCATGTGGTAGAGGAGCTGCAAATGGATGGAGAGGAGAAAGCAAGAGTCATACAAGGACTTGAAGTGAAGGCAGAGGAGAAAAACAGATACATGGTGGCACTTACAATAGTTGTCATCTCTTTACTAGCTCTTTACTATGTAGTTAAGGTAAATTGAAATAAATTAATGTAGAGATCTCCAAATATGATGGGATGTTGAGCAAGTTTGTACCCGTGCAATCTGGGCAAGATGTGACATCTTGTTAACCCCTTGGAATTTAGTCCACATGATATGCAACTTTGTTTGTAAAAGTTTCAGGCAAAAGATGCCCTTCCCTTCTTTTTAGGGCTCCCATCCCTTCTTTATATTAGGCGTCCACACGATATCTAGTTTCAATACAAATCATATGCTATTTTGTGTCTACAAATTGGAAATTTAAGGAATTGAAAACATCGTGGTTTGTGAACTGGTCCACTTCAAAATAGCCTTGCATCCAAATGTTTAGGGATCCAAAATGTTTATTACACCAGCATGTTCAAGACAGCAGCTTGACAAACATAGCAAATAATGCTACTACTAAAACACATTTCAGAACAAATTTCTCTCTCTCTAATTTCTTCTGCTTAACCCTTAGCTGGTTAATAGCAGCAGAATCTTCAGCATCTTTCGTTAATAACACCTCAATTTGCATATCCTTCCTCTTGACCAAATCATCTGTCCAAGCCTTCTTCTGCAGCAACTCTTGATTCCATGCTTTGTAGGCCTGTAATTCAGTACGAACTCAGGGATCCTTTTCTCTTTTGAGCCAATGCACCATGTCACGCAAATCAATCAAGTGATGCTTCAAGAACTCGGGAACTTCCGGATCAGCCCATTCAAAGAACTTACAACCACCAACCTATGATATTAACACTATTTGGAGTCAAGATTATATTTTCATTTAGTGGCCAAAAAACTTTGGAAATGAGAAGAAATAGGAAATCACCCGAACTCTTGTGCAGTAGTAATATCTCCGTCCTAGGTTGGAATCGCTCCAAGAAATCCACCTGGAAGCCTTCTCCTTGCACCAACAAGGTACATCTGGCCAATACTGCAGCGGCTTTTCTCTGTATGGTATTGGGGAAGACGAGGATTCCTCGTGGATGTACCATGTAGTGCTGTTGACGCTAGAACTAGACATGTCCAGACTTTGTGCAGACTTATGAAATTAAACAAAAATGTCAATGGTCATAAAGCACATCATGGAGCAGCTCAATGTGTAGTAGTAGCGGTGGTGAAAAACTAGCTCAATGTGCAGTGGCATTGGTGAAAAACTAGCTCAATGTGCAGTGGCATTGGTGAAAGACTAGCTCAATGTGCAGTGGCATTGGTGAAAAACTAGCTCATTGTGCAGTGGCATTGGTGAAAAACTAGCTCATTGTGCAGTGGCATTGGTGAAAAACTAGTTCAATGCACAGTGGCATTGGTGAAAAATACTCTAACGTTCTTACCGGCGCCAAACGCTCAGATCCGCAGAGATCCTCACCACGACGCCCCGCCCAGATCTATCAAGATCTGTATAGCAGACACGAGGCGGCGAGGAGGACGGGGGTGAGGAGGAGGTTGAACTCGTCGTCGCCGATTGGGATTTAGGGTTCGAGTAGAGTGGGGGAAAGAGGGAGATGCAGCGGCGCGAGTGAGATTAAGTGGCTTGTCCCTCTTCTATCGCTGCCATGTGGCCATGAAACACCCGACCGAATCCAGCCAATCAGGTCACCTCTCGCGGATCGACCATGTATACCCTAGCGCCTGATCCAAACCGTCCCCGAATAGCGATCCAATGGCTCGGATGGTGCGGGGTTTTGAGAGGGGTTTCGAGAGGGGTTTGAGGGGTTTTGAGAGGGTTTCAGTGATTAGGGTTGAGCATAACTAATTTTAAAAAAATCAAAAAAATATGAAACTTGCGCACATCATTGTTTTATGTTACTAGGTTGCCAGGAAAAATAAGAAACCACGTCTACGGATATTTTCATGAAATTCCCTTCACATAACTTAGCTATCACCAGCAAGGTTGCATGGTTTTCAAGGGAAATGAGCTAGGGTTTAGGGTTAAACGTAGCATAGTTTGTCCAAACAATCCCATATTGGGCATGGACCCTATATTTGCAAACAAGACGTTAAGGGTTTTTTTAGCTCATTTAGAGAAGGTAAAAAAATTTGCTTAGAAATGGGGCTGTCTATCCTAGCTTTGGAGCTCATTTGGAGCACATTTTTCATGCCCCAAATGAGACGTCTTCAAAGTACTTCACAAAAGAGACATCTTCAAAGTACTTTACAAAATAGACGTCTTCAAAGTACTTCACAAAAGTAGAATTACATCACACAAAATGACAAATATCAAATTGTTCCTACTGAAATCCAAATTCACAACATTACAAAGTTCAAACTCAAGTTCAGAACATCGAAAGGTACACAACATTACAAAGTTCAAGCTCAAGTTCACATCATTTCAAAGTTCAAACTCAATTTCACACCATTTCAAAGTTCAAACTCAAATTCCAATCCTTTTCTGGCTCCTTGTGTTTCTTGCTAGATTCACCACCTTGCTCCTTGTGTTCCTTGCTGGGTTACTGGGTAGGTTCACTGACTTTGTTCTTTTGGTCTTCACAACAGGTTCTGGTGGTGGAGGTGGTGAAGGAGTGCTTCCAGTAACAGAACATGTGATGGCCAATGGGCAAACAGCTTCAGGTGCCACAGGTTGAACTGATATTTCTTCGGCTTCTAGCTCTTGAAAACCATCGAGAGACATTCTTTGAAAGTCATCATCAGATGTGGCTTCAACAGTTGGTTCACCTTCAGTTGATGTCAAATCAACTGGTGCTATGTTCCTTTTAGTCCCTTTCTTTGCCTCACAGCGAGGAGTCGTTGTGGACCTCCGGCTCCGGCAGTGGAAGCACGACGTTGTCAACGACGTCAACGTCGCGCTTCTGCCCACGCGAGACCTCGTCGGCGGCGACGGCAACCTCTGTCTCCAGCTTCACACCGTGCTCAGGTGCTTCAGCAGCCCCGGCGTCGCCACTCCCTCCGATGGTGCGCTTCGGCGGCATTCTCATACACTGACGACAGTTACGACTGAGAGCGGCGTCGAGGATGCAGACGGAGAGAGAGGATTGTGTATGTAGCGAGAATGGGGGGTGCGGCCGCCTATTATTACCAGCGGCTCAGGCGCGCCATTAATATGGAGCAGTGGGAGCGAGGCGAGCGGCGGTCAAAGGGCTGGCTCGCCACCCGGTGACCCTGCGCAGCAGACTGCTGGCATGTCTACCTTCAGTTCATACAGCTACTCGCAAGCCTCCCGGTGACACTGCGCAGCGAACACGCCTCCCGTCAATTCACACACCTGCCCGCACACCTCCCGGTCTGCCTGCGCGGCGGACTGCTCGCATGCATCCTGTCAAGTCACGCTTGCTCGCACGGCACACGGGACGCGTGGCCGCACGTATATTGTTTTTCTTTTTTGATGATTAATTCTGCCGCTTTATTACTTAACCAAAGCATGGCATGTACATTGTTGGTCTAACGCCCATGGTACGAATAAATAATCTGTTTGCGATATTGGTTGCTAATTATTGATAATATCCCGTTTGTAAGAAGAATATGTTAAAACTTGTCTCAAATTTGACAAAAAAAATGCAATATCACAGTCTATTGGTGTCCATATGACACCACGATAAGTTTCATGAATTTCAACCAAGTTTTGGATTTACTGGATTTTAAAAATCAAGATTCTCAATGTTTGAAATTTCTTACATGTGGACTAAACATGCACCCAGGTACACACATATGATTTTCCAATCCATTTTGGTGCACTATCAAGTGTGCATGTAGCTCAAATTTGATTTTTGCACATTATATCCCTAGGAAATCAATCAATGTATAAAAACGACCGAATGATCTCTGATTTTTTTCTTCCAAATTTTAACACGGCACTCCTTTGGTCACATATGTTCACCGCAAAAAAAGTTTAACATGCCTCGTAGTGGCGGCGGTGGTGCGGTGTGTGTGTGTGTGTGTGTGTCGGGGGGGGGGGGGGTCCGGCAGTACACTATGAGTAGTGAGCCACCGTGTGGGGTTGATCGTTTTGTGAGGCAGGTGCCACATCAAAGTCGTGAATTGGTTATTTAAAACATTACACAGCCCTTTCATAGATACATGTTTGGGCCACATGCATGCATGGTGGTCCTCGAACACTCCCTCATGCGGTTATCAGCGATGCGCCCATTCGTTAGCCCACGAAGGTTATCACTTTTCACCGACATCGAGAGGCATTTGACCAAAGGTGGATTCATCTTGGGATGTGTTACGGTGTGGATCATGGTGAGATTCCAGATCAAAGTTTGAGCGCGTGCGTACACATGAATCCCTCCCACCGGCTCGAAGTGAGGGGGACAACGACACGTCGTGAACCTCTGTGTAGGGCATTTCCAGTTTGCGAAGCATGTGCCACATCAAATTTGTGCAGTGGGTATTCAAACATCACACAACACCTCTTTGGGCATTCAGGCGGTGGTTGTCCTAGGACACTCACTCGCGTGTGATGCTTTCTGTGGGCCCGCGAGCTCGTCGTCCATCACTTTGACCTACAGCGAGAGTGGTTAATTTGACCAACAAGGATGATTATTCTTTTAGGTTTGTGTTATGGTAGAAGTATATAGTACGCGTCGAAGAGGGGAGAGTGGACCAGCATATACTATGCGTCATGAACCTCGCTCCGTGTGGGGACTTTCCGGTTTCCGAGGCAGGTGCCTCATGAAAGTTGTGCATTGGGTATTCAAACATCACACAACACCTCTTTGGGACACATGCAGGCAGTGGTTGTATTACAGGACACTCACTTGAGTGCGACTCTTCCATCTGTGGGCCTGCGAGGTCGTCGTCCATCACTTTGACCCAACGAGAGAGGTTAATTTGACCGACAAGGAGGATTCTTTTTGGTTTAAGTTACGGTAGGAGTATATAGTATGCGTCGAAGAGGGCGGAGGGGACCAACATATACTACGCGTCATGAACCTCGCTCTGTGTGGGGACTTTAGGGTTTCCGAGGCAGGTGCCACATCAAAGTTATGCATTTTGGGTATTCAAACATCAGAACAAACCACACACCTTCATACATATGTTTGGCCCACATGCAAGCGATGGCGGTTGTCCTCTGGCACTCACTCACGCGGTTATCAGCGATATCGATGCTTTCCATCTGTGGGCCCGCTTGGTCCATCACTTTGACCGACAGCGAGAGAGGTTAATTTGACTTAGGAGGGGATTGATTTTTGGTTTGTCTTACGGTATAGGTCCTGCTGTGAGATTACATAATATAGTTTGAGCGCATGCATGTGTACGCATGAATCCCTCCCACCGGATCGAAGTGGGGGGGGGGCAGCACACGACGCGTCATGAACCGATCTCGCTCTGTGTGGGGACTGTACGATTTTCGACGCAGGCGCCACATCAATGTTGTGCATGGTATTCAAACATGCATGCATCACCTCCATACATATGTTTGGGACACATGCATGCATGAAGTGGTTATCTTCGGACAGTACTCTCCCTCGCGTGGTTATCGGCGGCAAGCCTATATATTCGTGGGCCCGCGTGGACGTCCATCACTTCGACCGACAACGAGAGAGGTTACCAGGGTGGATTGTTCTTCTTTGGTTCGTGTTACCGTATAGTAGGTCATGGTGAGATTCCAAACCTAAGTTTGAGCGCATGCGTACACATGAATCCCCGTCACCGGCTCGAAGTTGGGTGACATACATACTACGCATCGTGAACCCTCGCTCCGTGTGGGGACTTTCCGGTTCCAAAGCACGGCGCCACATCAAAGTTGTGCATTGGGTATTCAAACACACCACACAACACTTCCATACATATGTTTGGGCCACATGCAGGCAGTGGTTGTCTTCGGGCACTACTCCCTTGCGTGGTTATCGGTGAGCTAGCCCATCTGTGGGGTCGCATGGACGTCCATCACTTTGACCGACAATAAGAGAGGTTATACGACCAAGGTGGATTCTTCTTGGTCCGTGTTACAGTACGTCTTGGTGAGATGCCCTCTCCCACCGACTCAAAGTGTGTGTGTGTGTGGGGGGGTGGGGGGTACTTCGCACTTCCTGAACCTCCGTGGGGTCGGGGATGTCCGGTTAATTTGCGAGGCACATGTGCCACATCAAAGTTGTGAATTGGGTATTTAAATATCACACCACCCTTTTCATACATATAGTAGGGCCACCCGCAGGTGGTTCGTACGTGGTCTCACCCATCTCGCGCCACAAGCACACATTTGTGGGCCCGCACACGGTCCACCTTTGACCGGAAGCGAAAGGGGGGTTTGACCATGATGGACTCCTATAGGTTTAGTGTTACGATAGGGTGAGATATGTCAGACCTAGCTATTTGGGGGCATGCGTTCATAGCTAGGATTCCCCTCCCGCCGACTCGAAGTGTGGGGAGGAAGGGGTGGTGGACTAGCAATACTGTGCGCTTTGTGAGACATGTGCCACATCAAAGTTGTGCATTGGGTATTTCAACATCAAACCAGCCTTTTCATACATATATTTGGTCCACATGCAAGTGTGTTCATGTTCTGACCCTTTCCCGCATTTTTTTGGCCATGAAATAGACACGGTTCCCTCAGACTACCCGTGTGCCAAGACTGTGCCCCTGTCACCCACATCAGCACAGTAGAATGGGCTCCACGAGGCTTCCCTCGCAATCTCAAAAATATCTACCCACCTGGAGGGTTTTTCTGTTTGACAGCACATGATTATTATGTTTCGACCGTGTGTGATGTTTGTTGCCCCCGCTCCAGCCTAAATCGCTCAAAAATATGTACCCACCTGGAGGGTTTTTCTGTGTGATAACACACAGTTATTATGTTTCGACCGTGTGCGATGTTGTTTGCCCCCGCTTCCGCCTGCATCCCTCAAAAATATCTACCCACCTGGAGGGTTTTTCTGTTTGATAGCACACGGTTATTATGTTCCGACCGTGTACGATGTTGTTTGCTCCCGCTCCCGCCTACATCCCTCAAAAATATCTAGCCGCCTGGAGGTTTTTTCTGTTTGATAGCACACTGTTGTTTTGTTTCGACCGTGTGCGATGTTTGTTTTTCCCGGTCCCGCCTGCATCCCTCAAAAATATCTACCCGCCTGGAGGGTTTTTCTGTTTGATAGCACACGGTTGTTATGTTTGGACCGTGTGCGATGTTTGTTGCTCAATCCCTTCATCCAAATTTTCATTAGCCCCGGCATTTTACTCCCGCCTAGTAAAATTTTCAGTAGCCGCGTCATTTCCTCAAAAACAACCTTGGCCCCCCCTCCACACACACACACCCCAAAAACTCCGCGCGCACACACACACACACACCACCCCTCCCTCGCTCAAAACCCTAGCAAGGTCGTGATACGTCCAATTTGCATCATGATATCCTACTAATAATTATTATGTTTTTGATCATTATTCCAGTTTATGGTATAATTCTTATGCCTTTTCTCTCTTATTTTGCAAGATTCACATGAAGAGGGAGAATGCCGGCAGCTGGAATTCTGGACCTGAAAGGGGTGAAGCAGAGATAGCTATTATGCACAACTCCAAATGACCTGAAAATTTACGGAGAATTATTTTGGAATATATAAAAAATACTGGCGAAAGAATCAACAGAAGGGGGCCCACCAGGAAGCCACAAGCCTGAGGGCGCGCCCTACCCCCTGGGAGCGCCCCCTGGCTTGTGGGGCCCCTGGCAAGCCTCTGGCCCCCTCCTTCTGCTATATGAAGCCATTTGCCCCAGAAAAAATTAGAAGAAGACTTTCGGGATGAAGCGCCGCCGTCTCAAGGCGGAACCTGGGCAGGAGCTATTTTGCTCTTCGGCGGAGCGATTCCGCCGGGGATACTTCCCTCCGGGAGGGGGAAATCGAAGCCATCGACATCACCAATGATCCTCTCATCGTGGGAGGACCAATCTTCATCAACATCTTCACCAGCACCATCTCATCTCAAACCCTAGTTCATCTCTTGTATTCAATCTTTGTCTCAAAACCTCAGATTGGTACCTGTGGGTTGCTAGTAGTGTTGATTACATCTTGTAGTTGATGCTAGTTGGTTTATTTGGTGGAAGATTATATGTTCAGATCCTTAATGCTATTCAATACCCCTCTGATCTTGAACATGAATATGATTTGTGAGTAGTTACTTTTGTTCTTGAGGACATGGGAGAAGTCTTGTCATAAGTAATCATGTGAATTTGGTATTCGTTTGATATTTTGATGCTATGTATGTTGTGCTTCCTTTAGTGGTGTCGTGTGAACATTGACTATATGACACTTCACCATCTTTGGGCCTAAGGGAAGGCATTGTGGAGTAGTAATTAGATGATGGGTTGCTAGAGTGACAGAAGCTTAAACCCTAGTTTATGCGCTATTCCGTAAGGGCTGATTTGGATCCATATGTTTCATGCTATGGTTAGAGTTCTCTTAATTCTTGTTTCGTAGTTGCGGATGCTTACGAAAGGGGGTAATCATAAGTGGGAGGCTTGTTCAAGTAAGAACAGCACCCAAGCACTGGTCCACCCACATATCAAATTATCAAAGTAGCGAACGCGAATCAAACAAACATGATGAAAGTGACTAGATGAAATTCCCATGTGTCCTCGAGAACGCTTTGCTTATTATAAGAGTTCGTTCCGGCTTGTCCTTTGCTACAAAAAGGATTGGGCCACCTTGCTGCACTTTATTATACTTGTTACTTGTTACTTGTTACGAATTATCTTGCTACCAAAACTATCTGTTACCGCTACTTTCAGTACTTACAGAGAATACCTTGCTGAAAACCGCTTGTCATTTCCTTCTGCTCCTTGTTGGGTTCGACACTCTTACTTATCAAATGGACTACGATTGATCCCCTATACTTGTGGGTCATCAAGACTCTTTTCTGGCGCCGTTGCCGGGGAGTGAAGCGCCTTTGGTGAGTGGAATTCGGTAAGGAAACATTTATATTACATGCTGAAATTTACTGTCACTTGTCACTATGGAAAGAAATACTTTGAGGGGCTTGTTCGGGGTATCTTCACCTCGACCGAAAGCATTGAGAGTTGCTCCTCAACCTATTGAACCTACTGGAAATATTTATTATGAAATTCCTTCGGGTATGGTAGAGAAACTGCTAGCTAATCCTTATGCAGGAGATGGAACGGTACATCCTGATATGCACTTGATCTATGTGGATGAAATTTGTGGATTGTTTAAGCTTGCAGGTCTATCTGGAGATGGAGTTAAGAAGAAATTATTCCCTTTATCTTTGGAGGTAAAGACATTGACATGGTATAGGGTATGTGATGATACTGAAACATGGGATTGGAACCGGTTGAAGCTGAAATTTCACCAAAAATTTTATCCTATGCATTTGGTTCATCGTGATCGGAATTATATATATAATTTTTGGCCTCGTGAAGGAGAAAGTATTGCTCAAGCTTGGGGGAGGCTTAAGTATATGTTGCACACATGCCCCAATCATGAGCTCTCAAGAGAAATAATTCTTCAAAACTTTTATGCTCGGCTTTTTCATAATGATCAATCCATGCTCGATACTTCTTCTGCTGGTTCCTTTATGAAGAGAACTATTGAATTCAGATGGGATCTTTTGGAAAGAATTAAACGTAACTCTGAAGATTGGGAAATCGACAAAGGTAATGAGTCAGGTATAAATCTTGAGTTTGATTGTGTTAAATCTTTTATGGAAACTGATGCTTTTCATAAGTTTAGTACTAAATATGGACTTGACTCTGAGATAGTAGCTACCTTTTGTGAATCTTTTGCTGCTCATGTTGATCTCCCTAAGGAGAAATGGTTTAAATATCATCCACCTATTGAAGTGAATGAAGAACCTGTTAGTGTTAAAGAAGAAACAATTGTTTACCATGTTGATCCAGTTGTGCCTACTGCTTATATTGAGAAACCTCCTTTCCCTGTTAGGATTAAGGAACATGCTAAAGATTCAACTGTGGTTAATAAGAGTAATATTAGAGCACCTAGACCTTCTGAACAAATTAAAGTTGAACCTAATATTGCAATGGTTAAAGATATTTTGGTTGATAATATTGATGGACATGTCATATATTTCTATGATGAAGCAACTAGAATTGCTAAACCAGACACTAAAGATAAAAACAAACCTGTAATTGGCATGCCTGTTATTTCTGTTAAAATTGGAGATCATTGCTATCATGGTTTATGTGATATTGGTGCTAGTGTGAGTGCTATTCCGTATACTCTCTATCAAGAAGTCATGAATGATATTGCACGTGTTCAGATTGAAGATATTGATGTTACTATTAAACTTGCAAATAGAGATACTATTTCACCGCTTGGGATTGTTAGAGATGTTGAAGTCTTGTGTGGTAAGATCAAATATCCTACTGATTTTCTTGTTCTTGGATCACCACAAGATGATTTTTATCCCATTATATTTGGTAGACCTTTCTTGAATACAGTTAATGCCAAGATTGATTGCACTAAAGAAATTGTCAATGTTAATTTTGGTGAGATGTCTCATGAGTTTAATTTCTCTAAGTTTCGTAGACAACCTCATGATAAAGAATTACCTAATAAGGATGAAATTATTGGTCTTGCTTCTATTGATGTGCCTCCTACTGATCCTTTAGAACAGTATTTGCTAGACCATGAGAATGATATGCATATGAATGAAAGAAATGAAATAGATGAGCTGTTCATTAAACAAGCACCTATCCTTAAACATAATTTTCCTGTTGAAACCTTGGGAGATCCACCTCCACCCAAGGGTGATTTGTGTTTCAATTAAAGCAATTACCTGATACACTTAAATATGCTTATCTTGATGAAAATAAGATATATCCTGTTATTATTAGTGCTAACCTTTCAGAGCATGAAGAAAAGAGATTACTTAAAACTCTGAAGAAGCACCGAGCTGCTATTGGATATACTCTTGATGATCTTAAGGGCATTAGTCCCACTTTATGTCAGCATAAAATTCATATGGAGCCAGATGCTAAACCCGTTGTTGACCATCAAAGAAGGCTGAATCCTAGAATGAAGGATGTGGTAAGAACTGAAATATTAAAGCTTCTGGAGGTAGGTATAATTTATCCCATAGCTGATAGTAGATGGGTAAGTCTTGTTCATTGTGTTCCTAAGAAAGGAGGTATTACCGTTGTTCCTAATGATAAAAATGAACTTATTCCACAATGAATTGTAACTGGTTATAGGATGGTAATTGATTTCAGGAAATTAAATAAAGCTACTAGGAAAGATCATTACCCCTTGCCTTTTATTGATCAAATGTTAGAAAGATTATCTAAGCATACACACTTTTGTTTCCTAGATGGTTATTCTGATTTCCCTCAAATACCAGTATGACCAGAAGATCAAGAGAAAAACACCTTTACTTGTCCTTTTGGAAATTATGCTTACCGTCGTATGCCTTTTGGTTTATGTAATGCACCTGCTACCTTTCAAAGATGTATGACTACTATATTCTCTGACTTTTGTGAAAAGATTGTTGAGGTTTTCATGGATGATTTTTCCGTTTATGTTACTTCTTTTGATGATTGCTTGAGCAACCTTGATCGAGTTTTGCAGAGATGTGAAGAAACTAATCTTGTCTTGAATTGGGAGAAGTGCCACTTTATGGTGAATGAGGGTATAGTCCTTGGGCATAAATTTTTTGAAAGAGGTATTGAAGTTGATAAAGCTAAAGTTGATGCTATTGAGAAAATGCCATGTCCTAAAGATATCAAAGGTATAAGAAGTTTCCTCGGTCATGCTGGTTTCTATAGAAGGTTTATAAAAGACTTCTCTAAAACTTCTAGGCCTCTTACTAATCTCTTGCAAAAAGATGTCCCATTTGTTTTTGATGATGATTGCGTAGAAGCATTTGAAGTACTTAAGAAAGCCTTAATTTCTGCACCTATTGTTCAACCACCTGATTGGAACCTACCCTTTGAAATTATGTGTGATGCTAGTGATTATGTTGTTGGTGTTGTTCTAGGACAAAGAGTTGATAAGAAATTAAATGTTATCCATTATGCTAGTAAAACTCTAGACAGTGCTCAAAGAAATTATGCTACTACTGAGAAAGAATTTTTAGCAGTTGTGTTTGCATGTGATAAATTCAGATCTTACATTGTTGATTCCAAAGTTACTATTCACACTGATCATGCTGCTATTAAATATCTTATGGAAAAGAAAGATGCTAAACCTAGACTTATTAGGTGGGTTCTTTTGCTACAAGAATTTGATTTGCATATTGTTGATAAAAAGGGAGCTGAGAATCCCGTAGCTGATAACTTGTCTAGAATGGAAAATGTTCTTGATGACCCACTCCCTATTAATGATGATTTTCCTGATGAACAATTAGCTGTCATAAATGCTTCTCGCAACTCCTTGGTATGCAGACTATGCTAATTACATTGTTGCTAAATATATACCACCTAGTTTCACATACCAACAAAAGAAAAAGTTCTTCTTTGATTTAAGACATTACTTTTGGGATGACCCACACTTATATAAAGAAGGAGTAGATGGTATTATTAGACGTTGTGTACCTGAGCATGAACAGGAACAAATCCTACGTAAGTGTCACTCCGAGGCATATGGAGGACACCATGCGGGAGACAGAACTGCACACAAGGTATTACAATCTGGTTTTTATTGGCCTACTCTTTTCAAAGATGCATGTAAGTTTGTCCTTTCTTGTGATGAATGTCAAAGAATTGGTAATGTTGGTAGACGTCAGGAAATGCCTATGAATTATTCACTTGTTATTGAACCATTTGATGTTTGGGCTTTTGATTATATGGGACCTTTTCCTAAATCCAATGGGTATACTCATATTTTGGTTGCTGTTGGTTATGTTACTAAGTGGGTAGAAGCTATTCCAACTAGTAGTGTTGATCATAACACTTCCATTAAAATGCTTAAAGAAGTTATATTTCTGAGGTTTGGAGTCCCTAGATATTTAATGACTGGTGGTGGTTCACATTTTATTCATGGTGCTTTCCGTAAATTGCTTGCTAAATTTGATGTTAATCATAGAATTGCATCTCCTTATCATCCTCAGTCTAGTGGTCAAGTTGAATTAACTAATAGAGAAATAAAATTGATTTTGCAAAAGACCGTTAATAGATCCAGAAAGAATTGGTCTAAGAAACTTGATGATGCACTATGGGCTTATAGAACTGCTTATAAAAATCCTATGGGTATGTCTCCATATAAAATGGTTTATGGAAAAACATGTCATTTACCTCTTGAGTTAGAACATAAAGCATATTGAGCAATTAAAGAACTCAACTATGATTTTAAACTTGCCGGTGAAAAGAGGTTATTTGATATTAGTTCTTTAGATGAATGGAGAACCCAAGCTTACGAAAATGCCAAGTTGTTTAAAGAAAAAGTTAAAATGTGGCATGATAAGAGAATTCAAAAACAGGAATTCAAACAGGTGACCATGTTCTATTATACAATTCTCATTTAAGATTTTTTGCAGGAAAACTTCTCTCTAAATGGGAAGGCTCATACATCATCGAAGAAGTTTATCGCTCCGGAGCCATTAAAATAAACAACTCCGAAGGCAATAATCCGAGAGTGGTTAATGGGCAAAGAATTAGACATTATATCTCAGGTACGCCCATTAATGTTGAAACTAATATTATTGAAACAATTACACTGGGAGAGCACATAGAGGAAACCTTCCAGAACGCTCCAGAATCCTGAAAAGGAGTAGGTATGTGGTACGGTAAGTAAACCAACTCCAAAACTTCCATAAAAGTACTTTCTGTCTGTTTTTGAATATATAAAAAATTAGGAAAATAATAAACAGTCCAAAAAGTGCACGAGGAGGCGACAAGCCTGGGGGGCGCGCCTACCAAGCTTGTGGCGCCCTCGTGGACTTTCCCGACTCTGTTTTTCTTCCATATTACTTGTTTTGCACGGGAAAAATTCATTATATATACTCATGGGTGTTTTGACCACCGTATCGCAAGTTTCTCCTCTGTTCTTGTTTCGGGCTGTTTTTCTGATAGATCTAGATCGCCATGGCTCCCCGAAGACTCTGCACCAAGCACCGGATTGTTCAACCTTCACCCGGCAAACATCCTTTCAGCGAAGTATATTATGAGTGGTCGTCCGGAGAGGAGGATACTGCTATGGAAGAGGAACCCAGAAGGTTCGTGGAGGACCGGATTCAAGGAGAAGAAGATCAAGCCATGCACAAGAAGGAACCTACAGAAAAGGGAGATATATTGCAAACTCTTCAGCATAACCTTTCTTTATCTGAAATTAATGCATTAAGGGCTGTTGAAGCAATTTGTGCCCAAAATATGTCGCTCACTCATGAAGTTATTATGTTGGAAGAACAAAACCATGCCCTTCGAAGGATCAATAGTAATCTGGAGTACTTGCTGAAGCTGAAGGACAAGCCCACCACTTCATCACCACCATCACCAAAGAAGGAGATTTGAGTACATGGGTATGGGCACCACCCTTGGCTTGTGCCAAGCCTGGGGGAGGTGCCCCGGTATCGTATCATCATCACTTTTTCATCATCATTATCTATCTTAGTTTGATCCTTAGTTATTTCATGATTTAGAAGAATAAAGTTTTAGTATGATTTAGTTTCGAGTGCTTGCTTTGTGATCTATCTATCTATGTAATCGTGTGAGAAGGTTATATAATAAAGTGTAGTTTGAGTTGAGTGTTTTGCTTTTGATGATCCAATCTTAGAAATAAATAAAGAATAAAAAGTAAGATCATATGCTAATCCCATGGGGAGTGATGACTTCACATAAAAGAAGTATAATTGATAAAACTTGTTGGAAGTTGACAAACATAGCATTGGTCATTGTTGCAATTCATGAAAAAGTAATAAAGGAAGAGAGGTCTCACATATAAATACACTATCTTGGACATCTTTTATGATTGTGAGCCCCCATCAAATATTCTATGTCAATTAGTCGACGTTGGACAAGGAAGACAACGTAATGGGTTATGTTTGCTTATATTCACATAGAAGTTATATTGTTTTGGATCCTCTAACATGTGGTGCTTGCCCCCTATCTTTTGCTAGCCAAAATTCTGCACTAAGTAGAGATACTACTTGTGCATCCAAAAACCCTTAAACCTAGTTTCATGCCATGAGAGTGCACTATATCTACCTATGGATTGAATAAGATCCTTCGAGTAAGTTGTCATCGGTGCAAAGCAATAAAAATTGCTCCTAAACATGTATGAACTTTTATTGTAAGGGAAAATAAGCTTTGTATGATCTTGTGATGGTGGAGCAATAAAAGTGACAGACTGCATAATAAAGGTCTCTATCAGAATCGGCAATATAAAGTGACGTTCCTTTACATTAAGAGCTTGCACATCCAAAAACAAAAAGCACATGACAACCTCTGCTTCCCTCTGCGAAGGGCCTATCTTTTACTTTATATATTTACTTTCATGCAAGAGTCAATAGTATTCTCCTCTATTCAGTTTTTATTTTCTCTCTTGGCGAGCATCATGTGGTGGGGATTGATCCAGGCATATATATCCAGTTCGATATAGGTGATCATGAGTTATTATTGTTGACATTGCCCTTGAGGTAAATACGTTGGGAGGCGAAATTATAACCCCCTATCTTTCTATGTGTTTGACTGAAACTTTTGCTCCATAAGTATGTCGTGAGTGTCAGCAATCATAGAAGACTAAATGATAGTTGAGTATGTGAACTTGCTAAATAAAGCTCTTACATAGACTCTTTTTGATAATATGATGAATTGCAATTGCTTCAGTGACTGAGATCATCGTTTGTTAGTTTTCAATTTGGTTTATGGCTCATACTTTAACTTGTGGATGAATTGTCACTTTTTCATGAGAAGTTTTATGATGATATATTGTTGTTATAATAAAGATCATGATGCTCCATGTCCGTATTTTATTTTTATCGACGCCTCTCTCTCTAAACATGTGGTCATGATTATCGATTTCGGCTTTCGCTTGAGGACAAGAGAGGTCTAAGCTTGGGGGAGTTGATACGTCCAATTTGCATCATGATTTCCTACTAATAATTATTATATTTTTGATCATTATTCCACTTTATGGTACAATTCTTATGCCTTTTCTCTCTTATTTTGCAAGATTCACATGAAGAGGGAGAATGCCGGCAGCTAGAATTCTGGACCTGAAAAGGGGTGAAACAGAGATAGCTATTCTGCACAACTCCAAATGACCTAAAAATTTACGGAGAATTATTTTGGAATATATAAAAAATACTGGCGAAAGAATCAAAAGAAGGGGGCCCACCAGGAAGTCACAAGCCTGGGGGGCACGCCCTACCCCCTGGGCGCGCCCCCTGGCTTGTGGGGCCCGTGGAAGGCCTTTGGCCCCCTCCTTCTGCTATATGAAGCCATTTGCCCTAGAAAAATCAGAAGAAGACTTTCGGGACGAAGCGCCGCCGTCTCGAGGCGGAACCTGGGCAGGAGCTATTTTGCTCTCTGGCGGAGCGATTCCGCAGGGGATACTTCCCTCCGGGAGAAGGAAATTGAAGCCATCGCCATCACCAACGATCCTCTCATCGTGGGAGGACCAATCTTCATCAACATCTTCACCAGCACCATCTCATCTCAAACCCTAGTTCATCTCTTGTATTCAATCTTTGTCTCAAAACCTCAGATTGGTACCTGTGGGTTGCTAGTAGTGTTGATTACATCTTGTAGTTGATGCTAGTTGGTTTATTTGGTGGAAGATTATATGTTCAGATCCTTAATGCTATTCAATACCCCTCTGATCTTGAACATGAATATGATTTGTGAGTAGTTACTTTTGTTCTTGAGGACATGGGAGAAGTCTTGTCATAAGTAATCATGTGAATTTGGTATTCGTTCGATATTTTGATGCTATGTATGTTGTGCTTCCTTTAGTGGTGTCGTGTGAATGTCGACTATATGACACTTCACCATCTTTGGGCCTAAGGGAAGGCATTGTGGAGTAGTAATTAGATGATGGGTTGCTAGAGTGACAGAAGCTTAAACCCTAGTTTATGCGCTATTCCGTAAGGGGCTGATTTGGATCCATATGTTTCATGCTATGGTTAGAGTTATCGTAATTCTTCTTTCATAGTTGCGGATGCTTGCGAGAGGGGGTAATCATAAGTGGGAGGCTTGTTCAAGTAAGAACAGCACCCAAGCACCGGTCCACCCACATATCAAATTATCAAAGTAGCGAACGCGAATCAAACAAACATGATGAAAGTGACTAGATGAAATTCCCATGTGTCCTCGAGAACGCTTTGCTTATTATAAGAGTTTGTTTCGGCTTGTCCTTTTCTACAAAAAGGATTGGGCCACCTTGCTGCACTTTATTATACTTGTTACTTGTTACGAATTATCTTGCTACCAAAACTATCTGTTACCGCTACTTTCAGTACTTGCAGAGAATACCTTGCTGAAAACCGCTTGTCATTTCCTTCTGCTCCTCGTTGGGTTCGACACTCTTACTTATCGAAAGGACTACGATTGAACCCCTATACTTGTGGATCATCAGGTCGCCGCCGCCGCTGCCGCGCCGCCTCCATCGTCATCATCTACCGGTTTGCCCGTGCAGGTTACCCACCGATCTCCATACCCTAGCCGCCCTGAGTTTCTTAGATGACGCTTGCCAAATGCCCCCTTTCCCACAGATCCCCATCCCCATCCACCTCCCCCACTCCAGAGCATCGCAGCCTAAGCCCGGCTACGCTTCCCGTGGAGCTCTAGGAGCTAATGGCCCAAAAGAGGTTTATCGCGGCCTCTTAGCCCGACATCGGCGAGGTGGCCACCGAGGAAGCTGACGACGATTACTGGCCGCAGGCTCTCAATCAGCGGGCTAGAGTATGCTGGTATGTCGCAGACGCCGGCTATGACATCGAGGTCATCGACAGCGACGGCCTGACACGGGCTATGTCACAGGTTAAGTGGCCCACCCCCAATCCCTCGAGTTCAACCGCCGTAGATCTCATCCATGGCCCCGCCGCTGATCTCCTCTGGCTCATTGTCAAGAATTTGCCATCCTACATCGCCATCGAGCTCCTTTTGTCATTCCTGAAGGACATGTTCTGCGATGCTGGCTTGGGATCCTCAGCTGCCAAGTTAGACCTCATCAACGGCGACCACGAGGAGGGCACCCTCTCTGGCTCTTCCAATGGGAAAGAGCCCATCTGCGACATTAGGGAGGGCACCCTATAGCCGTGCTCTTCCAAGGGGAAGGAGCACATCTGCGACAACATGGAGCGCACCCAGAGTCCGTGCTCTTCCCATGGGAAGGAGCCCATCTGTGACAACTGAGGAAACCCATGATCTGTTTTGCCGTGCCTCTTCACAGGGGGGAACCCATGATTTGTTTTGTCGAGTCCCTTTTGTAGTGAGAATATGTCCAGTTTTAATTGCTATATTTGGTTGTTTGCAGTATGCCTTGTTTATTTCAGTTATTCACAGTGTGATGCTCTATATGTGCAACTATTTACTGTGCAGTACAATTTCATCAATACCAGTTTCAACAATACCAATATGAATGACTATATTTGCTTGCTGTTAAGCCTGTCATAGCTAGCATATGCCTCTTTTAACCTTTTTTGGTTGTTCGGTTGTTTGTAGTTAGCATATGTCCAGTTTCAATTGCTATCTTTGGTTGTTCGTATTATGCCTTGTTTATTTCAGTTATTCACAATGTGATGTTCTATATGTGCAAGTATGAACTGTGCAGTTCAATTTCATCAATACCAGTTTCAACAATACCAATATGAATGACTATTTGGTTGTTGTTAAGCCTGTTGCAGCGAGCATATGCCTCTTTAAACGGTTTTTGGTTGTTCGGTTGTTTGTAGTTAGCATATGTCCAGTTTCAATTGCTATCTTTGGTTGTTCGTAGTATGCCTTGTTTATTTCAGTTATTCACAAAGTGATGTTCTATATGTGCAAGTATGAACTTTGCAGTTCAATTTCATCAATACCAGTTTCAACAATACCAATATGAATGACTATATTTGGTTGATGTTAAGCCTGTTGTAGCAAGCATATGCCTCTTTTCACGGTTTTTGGTTGTTTGGTTGTTTGTAGTTAGCATATGTCCAGTTTCAATTGCTATCTTTGGTTGTTCGTAGTATGACTTGTTTATTTCAGTTATTCACAATGTGATGTTCTATATGTGCAAGTATGAACTGTACAGTTAACACACCTTTCCACTTCTTGTTTTGCTTAACTAGCGTGCTTAAACCTGCACACTGAAGCTATCATTTGGATATTATGTTGTCTACCATGGATATATTTGGTTGATGTTTAGCCTGTTGTGCTTAACATGCCTTTCGATGTACTTACACAGGACAATATTGGGAACGACTGTTGTTTTCCATCGAGGTTAGTTTCATCCCATGGCTTATATATACTCACTATTCAGGATATCGGTAGCTGGTACCATATAGGCCGGGGCTGATAAGGGATTAATCGGCGAATCGGACATTTAACTGAATATATTTGCAACCCATTTATCGGTAGGTTAACTAGGGACATATCTAATATATCTGAGGCTACATAGCAACATGCATTGTACTGAATGTCTGAATATGCAATCCTAGGCTACATAGCAACAAGGAAGAGTGTTACCTTAATGTTCTGATGATGTCTAGATATACATAGAAGAGCAGCAACAACAACAACACAGCAGCAGTTAACTGCAGTTAATTGGCCGATATTTGTAACAATGTAATAAACTCCTTCCGCCCCATAATATAAGATGTTAATTCATCCAATATGTCAGTATATTGGATGTAATAAGATCTTATATAATGGGACGGAGGGAGTGTTGTACTACATCATTGTGCAATTGCTGTTTAGCTTCTAATATTAACTTGGTGCTTTTAGGTACATATGTCATTGGTAAAGATCCGCGCTTCGACACTTTTTGCGTATGGGGCAATGAGTTCATGAACCAGCATCAAGTGAGGAAACTGATAAAGATTGTTAGTAAAATAGGTCAAGAGATGGCAATTAAACTATTTGTTTACACTTTGTCCAAGACAACAGTGAACTGCAGGATGGTAAGTAAGAACTCTGCAGCCTTCTTTTTACTGCCCATAATGAGTTGTGTTAGATGACAATGTCTGAATCTTTTTCCTTTGCAGTGGTTCCCAAAGCAGTTTACTCAAGATTACCTCTCAAACTACATGATTGGTGGGCATGCAAAGGTTAAAGTATTTCTACCAGAACACAATGACTATCTAGATGTCCTCATGAAGACAGTGAAGGATGGGCGGTCGGCCATCACAAGGGGTTGGACTAGAGTCGTGTATGCCTTCTGCATGGACGAGGGCACAATATGGGCATTCCGCTTCACCTTGTTCAGCAACCAGAATGTCTTTCGCCTCTTTCTTTACCGTCTTTAATAGTACAAGTATACAACCCTGGTTCATCATTCTTTATTTGGTGCATATGTAATTCTTTTTTATGTAACTCTTGAACATATGTACCTGTGAATCGAATAATGCATTGGTTGTTGAACCTGATGGATATGAATAAAGTTATATCCTACTTTCAAATTCAAATTTGGTACAATTTTAAATAGTAGTGATTAAATTAGGGTGAAAATATGCTCTGCAGGTCATTACGGCGCACACGGTCTGTAAAGCACAACGTGTGTGATATACATCATAATCCGGCACGGTTCACGGAGAGGAAACGTGTGCGACCATGCACACAGTTGCCGTTTGCAAAGCGTGTGTGATGTCAGACAATATCTCAAACGGTGCGAGCAAACTAAATGTTTGTGATAGTCGCCTTATCGTACACACTTTACAATCATGAACTATTTCTGATGTCGTACGCATAGTAAACGTTTGCACCACAGAATAGCGTGTGCGATAGTTATCCTGTACGACATTGGTATGACAGTACGACGTTTCATAATTCTATCTGACACTCGTACGATGATGAACTAATCTTCTTAATTATATATCGCATACGGTTCGGGAGAAGTGAATGTGTGTGATAGTCTCCTTATCATACACGTTTTACAATCGTGAACTGTTTGTGATGGGGTGCGCATCGTAAACGTTGCACCACAGAATACCGAGTGCGATGGTAATGCGAGCACACACGAGTAGCAAGGATGGAGCGTTTGGGACATTCGATAGATCACAAACAGTTGTGTGACGACTCGCGTTTGGGGTAGATGCGGGCATCGCATACGCTAGTTCTGCGAAACGTATGCTTGCGTGCTCCCTATCGCCGACGGTTTCTGGGTCGTGTGGGAAGGACCCCCGCTATCGCAAACACAGGCAAGGCGACGGTTTAAAACTCTGTCACGGAAAGGGGGTAAAAACCGTTTGTATAGCAGGTCACTGCACCAGTGTATTATCCTTCATGGGCAACCTTTGTCAAGACCATCTTTGACCGAAGGGGTGAGAAAACTCACTTTGTCCAAAGAAAAGAAGGAGTTTGAAAGGATGTGGAGAAGGCACTTGGATCCAGAGACGTTGTGGGAGGTGATGACAGGTTGTGTGATCATGCACAACATGATTGTGGAGGATGAGGGTAACGGAGTTCGCCACGGTCCGGAATTTGAGTGCATGGATGATCCTATCAAACTTCCAGAGCAGAATCTGGCGACGTTTGAGGATTTATTCAAAGGCATCAACAAATTTGGCATCGAGCAACTCATGAGTAGCTTTGGAATGATCTAGTTGAGCATTTGTGGGCTCTTCGCGGGGAGGACTAAATAATATGTCTGAATAAGATGAATTCAAATTTGAACTATTTTATTCGAAAACCTCAGGTTTGGATTGTAATATTTATATTTGAGTTGCATTAGAATATTTTCATAACATGATTATGGACGAAAGATGATATTTATCTTTAATTGTTTGAAGTGCTCCGAATATAGGAAAAAAACAAAGGCAAACATTTGATGCATAGGGTTGGATGGCCATCCCATTACCCACTAGCAAACGTTTGGGGTGTGTGGTTTGATGGATAGCGTTGAATATGCCCTAAAACGCCTGCAAACGTCCAGGCCGACGCATCCGGGTCATTTTGCCATCCAACGCGATGTCGTATACGTCCGTGAGCGCATCCACGAGTCTGAATTCCTTCAAACCAGATGCAAAGTTGAGGAGGTTTGTTGGAGTCCGGACCTCTGCCATGTAGGACTCCGACATCCCCGACCCACCCAAACCCCTACCCGGAGCCTGCGCATTTGGCAACATTCGCACTGTTTCCCCGACAAAGCCTACACATTCCCACCTCTCCAGCCAATCGACGACGCCCTCCACCCCGTTCCCGCCCTTTTTACCATCCGCCGCTACATGGACCCGTTCGGAGTATTTCCGAAGCCGGAGATGGAGGATCCAAATGTGGTGGCTGATGGCCTGCAAGACACACAGGATTATGTAGCACTTTCGTGGAAGCATCCCAATTAGTTATCGTCCAACGAAGATCAGAGGAGAGTATTTATATTAGCACTTCTGTCACACACAAGGTGTCACAATTCTTATGTGAAGTAACTTCCTATGATTCTGCAAATATCGTTACTGTCCTGATGGACAAATAAACCTGAGTGACAAAGATCAAACGCTTGTGGTACCAACGGTAAAAAAGACATTTGAAAGTAAATAACATAAATAAACTTGAAATAGGGTTGTATTTCCTGCAATGGAGAGATTAGGCGCGGAGAGAATTCAGCTCATGGTATATATCAAGTGTGCTAGTGCGATGGTAATACCAGTTACCTTGTATCATGTTCAAAGTGTTTTATATGTTTGTTCTGTAGGCGGATCACTGCTACTTGTGAGTTGCGTTGGGATTTTCCCCGAAGAGGAAGGGTGAAGCAATATAGTAGCCGATAAGTATTTCCATCAGTAGAGAACCAAGATTATCGAACCAATAGGAGAACCACGCAAACACTCCTTAGCAGTACTTGCACACACAAGAGCAAATAATTGCACCCAACGCGGGCAAGAGGGTTATCAATCCCCTTGTACTCGTTAATTGCAAGGATCAAATCTGATAATGGTAGATAGATAAATTGCAAAGTAAATAAAAAGTAAATAAATTGCAGCAAGGTATTTTTAGTTTTTGTAATATGATTAAAGTAGACTCGTGGGCCATAGTGTTCACTAGAGGCATCTCTCTCAAGAAAATAGCATACGGTGGGTAGACAAATTACTGTTGGGCAATTGATAGAAAAGCACATAGTTATGACGTTATTCATGGCATGACTATGTATATAGGCATTATGTCTGTGACAAGAAGACCGACTCCTGCCTGCATCTAACACTATTACTCCACCCCTCGACCGCTATCCAACATGCATCTTAAGGTATAAAGTTCATAACAAACAGAGTAATGCTTGAAGCATGATGACATAATGTAGATAGAATAAAACCAAGCAATATGATTAAACCTCATCATTTTACCCTTAGTACCAACAATACAAATATGTGCCTCGCTACCCCTTCTGTCACGAGGTGAAGACACTGCAAGATTTAACCTACTACTATGCACCACTTCCACCGAAGATCAATGAATCAACTTGGCCAAAGAAAACCCATAGATCGAAAAGCATTACATAGCTATAAAAATCATACATAATAAAGTTCAGAAAAGACTCAATTACTTTCAATGAATAATCTGATCATAAACCCACAATTCATTGGATCCCAACAAACACACCACAAAAGAAGATTACATCGGATCGATCTCCGAAGAGAACATTGTATTGAAGATAAAGAGAGAGAGAAAGCAATCTAGCTAATCAATATGGAACCGTAGGTCTGTGGTAGACTACTTGCACATCATCGAAGGAGCATCAAGGTTGATGTAGAAGACCTCCGTGATCGATTCCCCCTCCGGAAGACTACCGGAAAAGGCCTCCAGATGGGATGCGGAAGAACAGAGACTTGCGGCCGCGGACAAATTGTTTCGGGTGGCTCTCTGGGGGTTTTGGAATATTTTAGAAATTATTGCGCTGGAATTAGGTTAGAAGGGGCCACGTGGGGCCCACAAGACATTAGGGCGCGCCATGTTGTCTTGTCGTCTCCTCATAGGTCTTCTGGTCTACCCCCGAAGCTTCTAGGGTCTCTTATGTCCATAAAAAATCGTGAAAAAAAATTCGTAGCGTTTGGACTCCGTTTGGTATAGATTTTCTGTAAATCAAAAAACAAGCAGAAAACAGCAACTGGCGCTTGGCACTGAGTTAATGGGTTAGCCCCCAAAAATGATATAAAATTGCATAAAAAGTATCTAAGAATGATAATATAATAGCATGAAACAATCAAAAAATTATATATACGTCGGAGACGTATCAGCATCCCCAAGCTTAATTCCTACTCGTCCTCGAGTAGGTGAATGATAAAAACAGAAATTTTGATGTTGAATGCTACCTAGCATGTTTATCATGTAATCTTCTTACGGTATAAATATTGAGAAATGATGAAGTAATTGAAATCAACATAGTAATATCCATGAATACAAGAACATAATCATTACTTTTTCAAAATATACGTTGCTCAACGAATGTTATCCCTACTCATTGAATTATGTAAGCATGGCATGACTCTGCCTTCACCGTGTAAATATAAATCATGAGCACCCGGTGTCAAACCAAGCAATTGGATCATACTTTTTCACGCGCTTCAGCATTTTCAACACGACTCAATACATGAGCGTGAGCCATGGACATAACACTATGGGTGGAATAGAATGCGGTGGTAGAGATACACAAGGGAAGTCAAAAAGGAAGAAAGTCTCGCATCAACTCGGCGGATCAATAGGCAATGGAGAGGCCCATCAATCGATATCAATGCGAGGAGTAGGGATTTCCATGCAACGGATGCACTAGAGCTATAAGTGTATGAAAGCTCAATACTAAAACTAAGTGGGTGTGCATCCAACTTGCTTGCTCATGAAGACATCGGAATATACAAGCCAAGTTCTATAATGAAAAATTCCCACTAGTATATGAAAGTGACAACTCAGGAGACTCTCTATATGAAGAACATGGTGCTACTCTGAAGCACAAGTGTGGTAAAAGGATAGTAGCATTGCCCCTTTTTTCGCCCATTTTTTTTGTTGGGCTCTTTAGGCCTCTTTTTTTAAGAACAATATCATGAACCTCATCCCCACATTTTGGAGGACTCATCAGTCTCCATCATTCTTTACCTCACTAGGACAATGCTCTAATAATGATGATCATCACACTTTTATTTACTTACAACTTGATAAACTGAAACAATATGACTCTATATGAATGCCTCTGGCAGTGTACCAGGATGTGCTATGATCTAGCACAACATGTATTACAATGATGAATGGTGGCTTTGCCACAAATATCATGTCAGCTCTATATGATCATGCAAAGCAATATGATGATGAACACACATGTCATAAGACAGGACGGTGGAAGTTGCGTGGCAATATATCTCGAAATGGCTATGGAAATGCCATGATAGGTAGATATGGTGGCTGTTTTGAGGAAGATATAAGGAGGCTTATGTGTGATAGAGTGTATCATATCACGGGGTTTGGATGCACCGGCAAAGTTTGCACCGACTCTCGAGGTGAGAAAGGGTAATGCACGGTACCGAAGAGGCTAGCAATATGCGGATAGGTGGGAGTGTTGTATTAATCCATGAACTCACATTAGTTATAAAGAACTCATATACTTATTGTGAAAGTTTTATTAGCCCTCGAAGCAAAGTATTACTCGCATGCCCCTAGGGAGGAGGTTGGTAGGAGTTAACCATCGCGCGCCCCCGATTCATACAACACAAAGGATTTCATTCAGACATAAAAATGCTCAAACTTCCCCACCATGCCATGACCGACACTTAAATGAGTAGTTAATAACAAGCTTTAATATCGATATTTCTACTAACCAATGATCATGAACTAATACCCTTTCATATTACGACATCAATATAATTAAATCAGATGTTTCATATTTAGTGATCTACATGAAAGTTTTTATTATACCACTCTTAAATACCTATCATTTTTAGACTAGTCTTATAACCCATGCACATTACCACTTCCTATTTAGGACTCTCAAAAATATTTAAGTGAAGCATGAGAGTGCAATAATTTATATAAAATATATAACCACCGCCGTGCTCTAAGAATATAAGTGAAGCACAAGAGCAACTGCATAGCTCAAAAGATATAAGTGAAGCACATAGAGTATTCTAACAAATCACGATAAATGTGTGTCTCTCTCAAAAGGTGTGTCCAGCAAACAATGATTGTGGCAACTAACAAGCAAACAAAATAAAACCATGGTACAAGACGCTCCAAGTAAAACTCATATCATGTGATGAATAAAAATATAGCTCCAAGTAACATACCGATGTTGTAGACAAAAGAGGGGATGCCATCCGGGGCATCCCCAAGCTTAGACGCTTGGGTCTTCCTTGAATATTACCTTGGGGTGCCTTGGGCATCCCCAAGCTTAGGGTGTTGCCGCTCCTTATTCCTTCATCCATCGTGATCTCACCCAAAACTTGAAAACTTCAGCACACAAAACTCAACAGAAACTTCATGAGATCCGTTAGTATAATAAATCAATCATCCACTTTAGGTACTGTTATAAACTCATTAATAATTGTTCTTGCATAATACCTAATGTATTCTAACTTCTCCATGACTTATACCCCCCGATATAATCCATAACATCATTAAAACAAGCACACTATGCAATAAAAACAGAATCTGTCTAAAACAGAACAACACGTAATGACAGAATATTTATCCAAACTTCTGTAACTCCAAAATTCTAAAAAGTTAGGAAAACGTAAACAATTTGTATCCCAATACTGTGTAAGAATTTCAGATTTTTTCGACATTCCAGTAAGAAATATAAAATCAAATACTGGGCACAAAACTTTCTGTTTTCAAACAGCTTCAATTATACTATCATTTAAATCATCCCAAAGGCATTACTTGGCACAAACAGTAATTAAAAGATAAAAACACAATCATTACAGTAGCAATAATCATGTGACTCAAGAAAAATAAAAATGTCAATAAAGATAAATATTGGGTTGCCTCCCAACAAGCGCTATTGTTTTATGCCCCTAGCTAGGCATAATGCATTGTTTCAAGTATTGTTATAACCATAAGGGAGGTCATCCATATTCATTTCATACCCCCTTGTTTCAGCAGCAAGTTTCCTAATAGGCAAGCAAAAGTAATTAAAAGGACTGAATTTAATAGGATCTGGATCCGTGAGATCAAGTTTAGGAGGAGGAGATTCCTCCTTTGGTCCTTTATAAGTGATAGCTATTTCTTCATTGTATAAATTTCTATAGAGATATTTTCGCAACCTTTCTTTGAGCACACGATCTAGTCCATTATTACCTATAGAAAATTGGTCATTTTGTTCGGAAATTTTATCAATCAAGATAGGTGGGGGGACCTTTTTCCTAAGATTCTCATTATAAGCAGCATAGTCTATTGATTTTAACCTTCTTATCTCTTCTTGATCATAAAGAATTTCTTCTATAGGAGGGCACTCGCTATATATTCTATAGTAAGCAAATATCTCTCTTGCCTCCCTCATAATGTGGCTAAATTCATGAACTAGAAATATCGTGGCCAAACGCTTAACATAAGGATCATGAATATTAGAAAATTCTAGAAATATCCCTTGTATAGCAGGATGCATGTGCACAAATTGTCTCTCCAATTCAACTACAAGCAAAGATATGGCATCCGCGTGACTAGTAGTTCTAGCAAGAATTGAACCCCCTATCATAGGGAGCGAGCCGGCACAAGTAAAGAAAACTTGAATAACACCATTTCCAATAATATTACCACTACCTATACGGAGCCTTTTGGTATGCATAATGGTGGTTTCCTCCTTTTTATTAGGATCGTCATCGGCAAGATTATCAAGTGTTTCTTTATTAGCAATTTCACCAAAGCTTCTTTTAGTATTTTTCACTTTTCATCAGACTTAATATCATAGCTTGATGATCAAAAGGTTCTGCACTAGTGGCGGGAGCATTAGTAACTTTCTCAGACCCAGTCATGATAGCAACTTCAAGCAAGCAAGCAAAATAAAATATTTTTGTGTTTTTGATTTTTTAACGAGATTAATAAAACAAGTAAAAGAAAATAAAAAGTAGAACATGTAAATGATAATGTGAATGTAGGAACCTGTAAGTGTTTGATGATGTCTCCCCGGCAACGGCGCCAGAAAATTTTTCAGCTGCTTGTGAGCTGCGTTGGGATTTTCCCCGAAGAGGAAGGGTGAAGCAATATAGTAGCCGATAAGTATTTCCCTTAGTAGAGAACCAAGGTTATTGAACCAATAGGAGAACCACGCAAACACTCCTTAGCAGTACCTGAACACACAAGAGCAAATGCTTGCACCCAACGCGGGCAAGAGGGTTGTCAATCCGCTTGTACTCGTTAATTGTAAGGATCAAATCTGATAATGGTAGATAGATAAATTGCAAAGTAAATAAAAAGAAATAAATTGCAGCAGGGTATTTTTAGTTTTTGTAATATGATTAAAGTAGACCCGGGGGCCATAGTTTTCACTAGAGGCATCTCTCTTAAGAAAATAGCACGGTGGGTAGACAAATTACTGTTGGGCAATTGATAGAAAAGCGCATAGTTATGACGTTATTCATGGCATGATCATGTATATAGGCATTACGTCTGTGACAAGTAGACCGACTCCTGCTTGCATCTACTACTATTACTCCAACCCTCGACCACTATCCAGCATGCATCTTAAGGTATTAAGTTCATAACAAACAGAATGCTTGAAGCATGATGACAGAATGTAGATAGAATAAAACCAAGCAATATGATTAAACCCCATCGTTTTACCCTTACAAGCAACAATAAAAATACGTGCGTCACTACCCCTTCTATCACGAGGTGAGGACACCGCAAGATTGAACCTACTACTATGCACCACTTTCACCGAAGATCAATGAATCAACTTGGCCAAAGAAAACCCATAGATCGGAAAGCATTACATAGCTATAACAATCATACATAATAAAGTTTAGAAAAGACTCAATTACTTTCAATGAATAATCTGATCATAAAACCACAATTCATCGGATCCCAACAAACACACCACAAAATAAGATTACATCGGATCGATCTCCGAAGAGAACATTGTATTGAAAATCAAAGAGAGAGATAAAGTCATCTAGCTAATCACTATGGATCCGTAGGTCTGTGGTAGACTACTCACACATCGTCGGAGGAGCAGCAAGATTGATGTAGAAGACCTCCATGATCGATTCCACCTCTGACAGAGTACCAGAAAAGGCCTCCAGATGGGATCGCGGAAGAACAGAGACTTGTGGTGGCATAAAAATTGTTTCGGGTGGCTCTCTGGGGTTTAGGAATATTTTAGAATTTATAGCGCTAGAATTAGGTCATAAGGGGCCACATGAGGCCCACAAGACATCAGGGCGCGCCTACCCCCGAGGGCGCGCCATGTTGTCTTGTCGTCTCCTCGTAGGTCTTCTGGTCCACCCCCGAAGCTTCTACTTATGTCTAGAAAAAAATCGTCAAAAAGTTTCGTAGCGTTTGGACTCCGTTTGGTATAGATTTTCTGTTATACCAAAAACAAGCAGAAAACAACAAGTTGCACTTGGCACTGAGTTAATAGGTTAGTCCCCAAAAATGATATAAAATTGCATAAAAATATCTAAGAATGATAATATAATAGCATGAAACAATAAAAAATTATAGATACGTCGGAGACGTATCAATCACCCTGGGGTCTAAAAATGATATAAAATTGCATAAAAAGTATCTAAGAATGATAATTTAATAGCATGAAATAGTCAACAATTATAGATACGTCGGAGACGTATCAATCACCCTGGGGTCATGTAAGTCCTCGCGGGATTACATTCCATTCTACGGTCCTGCTTCATCGTTGCCACAACGTGGTCGTCTCCACAATTAAGGTCCTTGGACTGGAACCAAGCATTAAGTTTAATGGATCACCGTTATCTCATATTGTCATCGGTCCTCATAGATGTCTCCACCTGTCACGTCAGAGGTCGCATATTTCCTAAACAATATGTGTTACATGTGTAGTTCTTGAGATCATGTTGCCTGGGCCCTTAAATTGGACAACACGCTTAGAGTTCACCACAGTATAAAAACTTACTAGACAGATCATAAGACTACAAACACAAATGACGACATATAGATCAGGCACAGATGAATCTTACCACTCACCTACATCTCCCACACCTAGGGGAAATTACTCACGCATCATAAGAGAATAACCGATCACACCAGAGATTAAACTAATGAAAACCATATCGATAATACCGTGAAGGTCCACAATAAGATGAAATGGATGATCCAAATAGTTTGATCTCCAAATGAGTATGAATTGAGTTACAACTTTTTCACACAACTTGGAATTCCTCTTACAATAGTGAAGGATGAGATGATGATGGAGATGAAAGGACCAAAACTAAGAAGATCTCCAAAGGTTCTTCAGATCACCTCTCGCTCTGTTCTGAATGTGGCGGCGACGGCTAGGGTTCTCTCCTCCCCCTGGTCCCTTCATGAAAGTGTCTTGTATATATGTGGTGGAGCTGCTGGCACTTCATACGACCGCCCATACGAGCGGTGGCGCTCGCATGGAAGGTCGTCTTTTGCTCTGGTGCTCCTGGTGGCTTGACCCTCCACATGAAAGTTGCTCCATTTGACTCGATTTGTAGTAATCCTCCTTGGTTTCCTTCCATATATGATATTTCCTGCCAAACAATGGAAAACGGATTTTCTTCTCTTTTGAAGGATTAGCGTTAGAAATAACCGGCAAGGATCCGGTGAAAACCAAATAAGAATTACTTGAAAAAGATCACATATTCTAGAGCCATAAATGGCCGCCCGCAAGGTCAACTCGAGGACCCGCAACGCACGCTGCTGCATCCAAAGGGGCAAGGAGAAAGTGGCTTTGGCGACCGGCCACCCGCCACCTCCTAAGAAAGGCGACAGAGATGCACCCACCGTACTACTCTGCCGCCACACAGCTCGGTCATCAGAACCCGTCCCTGGCGACTTCCGGCATGTCTGTTCCATGGGCCGTCGACCTCAGCGCGCCCCTCCATTTCGTCGAGTCGCCATCGCCGCAGCTTGTCCGGTCACGGATGCGGGGCATTGATCAACTGGGTGCATGTTCTCTGGTCGCCGGTATGTCTCAACCGGGCGCGACGCTGGCTGATGAGGGGGAGATGTTGGACATCATCCACGACGAAGGTGGCTTCGAGGACGGACATGTGGATGACTCCTAGGCAGAGCTGTATACCGAGCAGCCGGGCACGTACACCCAGTAGCCAGACTCGTACGCCAAGCAGACATACCTTGATCTATATGATTGGCCGGCCGGTGCGGACCAAAAGAAGAAGCGCGGGGGGGGGGGGGGGGGGGGGGGGGTTGAGGGACGACAAATTGTTGTGTGATGCTTGGTTGGCCACTAGCGTCGATTTGTTTCAAGGCACGGAGCAAAGAGACTCAACCTTTTGGTTCAATGTTCATACTTGGTTCCATGAGCATAAGAACTTTGATCCCTACCGCATGGAAGCGATCCGAGAACGTATGTCAAAGTCACTCTCTCATCAAAGGTACACCATACAAGAGTTCGTGAGCAAGTATTATGGCCATACAAGAGACATGCACCGGCGCGGGCTCTGGCGATGTGTCATCGTCGGACCCCGTCTCCATTGTGGGGTCGTCGTCGGAGACCTCGGGGGAGCTGGCCGGCATGCTGGCTTCGATCCGCCTGGAACGGCAGCTCTGCGACCTCGTGCTTCATCTCCGACGACAGGCTGTCCCACAGAGCATTCCCGCTCACGGTCATGGTGAATGTGGTGCAAGGTAGGAGGATGTGTTGTGGTGTGGAGTTCAGACGGGTGTGGCCGCCTTTAAATAGCGGATTCGCGTGAGGCCAAGCGTTCGGGTGCGTCAATGCGTGGCGCCGGAGTTGGTTTCTCGGCCGACGAGCCTGCTTAATGGCGGCATACAGAGTGACGGAAATTGAAACGGGCGTGATAGATATCCGTCATGTCCCGTATAGTAAACATCTTTCCGGCATTGAACAGCCGCGGACACCGGGGACGTGGCGCGGCGGCGCTCTTGGCCGGCACGCCGCTTCAATGCTGACGCCTGTGAGAGGTCGCGTCCGCTCTGGGCCGGCATCAATGCGGAGCGGCCGCTCTACAACGACATGAATGCGAGCAGTTGACGCCGGGCAGGAACGCACGCGGGCGAGGGAGGAGAGTTTTTGGTGGGCCAGGATAGTCAGGAGCGAGCAAAGCCGCCCTCCTTGTCTTTGGTTTGCGGAAAAAAGTACGTCCAGACCGCCGAAGGAACCGATACAGAACCGCGTTAGAAAAAAACGTCCGTACCGCGCGGTTGGGATGGTTGCGGGCATCGAGGTTCAGCGTCAGAGATATGACGAGGGCCGGTTATGGCTGCCTGAAACGCATGTGTTTGGCTACCTGCTGGAAAGCATGCAAGTGCATGCCACTGCGCCGCTGTCTGGTCCAAACTGGTGGAGTGCAAAAGCGAACGCAGCGTAACCTGCAATGACCATAACCCACCTTAATAAGCTCACATGGGGCGGCACACCCTGGCGATCTAACTTGAGCCTGACATTACAGTACCACATGTCCCCTCTACGCCTTGACTCGCCACCGACACGCCAAAACCAAAGCTTCTCGCTTTGGTGATACTGTTTCAACAACATTACCCTACAGTAGGGTAATGTTAGTAGCAATAAGTACTTCATATGTTAGTCCATGAGATCGCATCTGGTTATATCTGATCAATAAAGTTAATCTATAGCTACAATCAAGGGCCCTACACTGGTTTTAACAGTAATAATTACTACTAGTATTTGTCAATGCATGTGTACATGTATTAAGAGGACTCTACGCACACACTGTGGATCGACAGCAAGGCGCACAGATCGAATCAAAACAGATGAGAGGCACACGCGATCACGAAAGATCTTCCTCGGATACGCATGCAGAGTCGAGTTGCGATGAGATGGAAAGCTGGAGACCGCCGAGGTCCGGATCATGGGGAAGAAGAAGTAGAAGAATACAATACGTACAGACTGCAGTGATGAGAAAAGAGCTTCCTTGTCCTCATTAACCAAGGCTGCAACCTCTTCCTCTCGTCTCATCATCCGAAGTAGTGGAAAAGAGGACCGGTCGATCGGCCGGGAGTGCGCGTGCAATATGGGCCAGGCAGAAAAGGTCGAACCGGATGCCGTCCCGCGCGCGCGTTGCGTCTCTGGAAAAGGCCATCGATCGACGCTCTGTCTGGCACGCTAGCAAGCAATCGATGCGTGCGCGCCCGCGTATGCCCATCTCCTGGGCCTCCACTGCGGTGCAAAGTGCTGGCTGTAATAATGCGTACGTAGCCTTTTCGGTGGCGAAAAGGAGAGCAGAGATTACGTGCAAGTGGTGAGGTAAGGACCAAATATGCAACGTCATGCGCGAAATCCAAACCCCAATGCTGATGTGACGGGTCCCACACGAAAGGCAGGCACGCATGGTTGCTTGCTTTCCCTCGTCTCATTAAAAATGGTAAAAATGTTGCTACTCACAAATCATGAGCGAGCATCGATCCATATGTCTTGATCAATCAAGATCGGTGGGAAAGGGGGAGCTAGCTAGCGCGGGAGAGGGAGGAGGAAGACGAGTATAGCAATGATGTCTTGATCAATCACGATCGGTGGGAAAGGGGGAGCTAGCTAGCGCGGGAGAGGGAGGAGGAAGACGAGTATAGCAATGCCAAAGGTGGTGCTTTTGGGAGAAGTACATGGGCGGGCACATATATACTCCCTCCGTCCCATAATTTAAGATCGTTTCTCAAGCTATGTACTCCCTCCGTCTCATAATATAAAATCGTTTCTTAAGCTAACAAAGATGAACAGCCCCGGGCCGTGCGTGTAATTGGCTAATCTCTTTCGTGCCCATGGATGGATGGAGTGCGTAGGGCAAACGCTAGAGTAGCTTCCCCTCCTTTTGGCACCAGATCTTTTACGTGCTGCCGTCCCAAAAGAGAGAAATGAAAGAAATGCGCTCATCATCATGCTCGTCCAAAAGCCATGCCTCGAGAGCGATGGAGGGGGGCCAATTATATGTATATGTGTGTGCGTTGGTGTGTGAAGAGTATTTTTATTTGTGCCTGTGCAGGAACTTGTGCAAGAAGATCTCGTCTCCTGTCACTCGTTCCGTGTGGTCCTCTCCTCTTCTGGCCGATATTTCAGTGCCCCTTCCTTTGGAGTTTGGAGTAGCCACTTGTAGTCAAGTAGAAGCGAACAGAAAGAAGGCTCTAAAAGACGGACTAGTAAAACTCCCCGGCTTTCGGCGCCCAAATCTCACACACATGCACCGATACATACAGATAAGAATTTCCATCTTCTGTGAGGAGATGGCTTATGACAAACGAGCTATCAGCAGCTAGGGATGCAACAAGAACTCGCACGTAGCTTTCACGGCCCACGCGCCGTTCCACGGAATGGTTACGGCACAAAGCCACCAAACAAAAAGCGAGGGAGGCAGAACCAAAGACCGGCACGCGAGTGCTCGTCCCTGTCGATCGTTGCCTGTCCCCGTCACGGCTTTTCCCTTTGTAAACTCTCGGGGTCAACCAAATGCCAGGGCCTATCGGGTCGACGCACGTACGTCTGGTTCTTGCTCTTCTTCGCCAAGCAAAAAAAAAGCTTAGTTACAGATAGTCAGATAGATACGTATGTACGTGTCGTTCCACACGTAAACTGGACTTTCTGTTCACCCATTTCCGTGCACTTCGTGCTGGGCACTTGGGTGGATGGATCGGTCGGTCGGCCGATTCGATCGTGCCGCGGCGCACATCGTTTTCACCGGACGGGCGATCCATATCTATCCGCCTGCGTGCATGCGATGATCATCTACAGATACATCTCTCTCCCTCGCTAGCTTTTTCGACGTGCGGTATATATGGGCTCGATCGGGATAAGGCCGGCCGGGTGGCGATGGATGTGTTGGGTCATATATACCATCCGTCTTCTTCAGTCTTCACCACTAGTTTATTACGGTGTATTCTTTTTCGTTTTTATAGGAAAAAGTTCGTTACGGCGCGAGAACGAAAGGGAGAATCGAGAGAGACTGACATGGACAGGGCAGGCCACTGGACATGGAATGTAATGGACTCTAGCTAGCTAACTTGGCCGTGTCTGTCGACCACGCGACGCGAAACAGGGAGCTGTCGATGGCGCGCGCGGGATGCGTTTCTGCACGAAGAGATCATTTATGTATGCGCCAACAAAGCGGAGATTTCGGCGGTTAGATTATGCATGCATGAATGAGACACGTATTACCATGCAAAGAAAAAAAAAAGATTATGCATGCATGCATGCTGCCAGGCATGCGTACGTACTCGTGGCTGCCGGTCCATGTACTATCATGTATGCATGTGTTCCGCGGAGGGGAACTTTTGGTCTATTGGGTGTATATGCACTCTATATGGAAAGAGAATTTAGTAATTAAATAAAAAGTCAACAAATTCTGATTATATATTTGAAATAAACTTGACCTCCAATTGTACTTGTAAAAAAAATTCGACAAAAAGAAAAAATCTCTTTGACTTCTTTTCGAAAAAGACAAAATTTCAGTCAAAATAGTGTGAATAGTGACCTATAATAGCAAATAATTTTTGTTTTTTTGCCCTGAAGTCAACGCTGGTTTTCTATACGTGAAAATTTATATACTAGTGCAAAAGAAAGTCAAGTTTATTGTCAAAAAAACTTTCAAACTTTTTTGACTTTTTTTTAATTATTAAAAAAAATTCTCCATATGGGGTGTATATACACCCAGGAACCAAAGGGTATTTCCCTGTGTTCCGCCTAGAATGTAGTACTGCTACCTTTAATTATTTCATATATTTGTATATGCGGATCTCCGGAATGTACCGCTTGCTTGGTAGCCAGGGGGAGGAGCATGCATGCACTTTGCAAAGCGCATGAGCAGCCAGGGGTACGTACATATGATGCATGATACAGGGAATATATTCTTGCTTCCGTCAGTGTGAAGGCTGTTCGTTACTTCGCACCGAGTACGTATCCAACCCTTTCTCAGCTTATTTAACTCAGGGCCAGAGATTAACTGTATTTTTACTGGCAGGTGTCGATTTCTTCTTTTTGAGAGCAGAGGAGCGTTAGGTAGCCAAGACCGTGCGCGTGAAACGCGTCCATGGTTGGTGAGTCAGGCTTGAATTTTCGGTCTTCAACAGTTTTTTTTTAACACAGTAGTACAAACACAGACACTCATACATACGCATATAGTACTATCTTTATAAGCACCTCCGAAAGACTGAGTGGGTATACTCGTGGTAAGTAATCCAAACTTGATGAAAAAAGGTTAATTGCATTTAGATGCTGCAGCATCAAAAATTGGAGTTAGGAAGCCGCGTATTTTTTAGTAAACGGGCTGGGAGGAACCCAAGTATACCCACTTTTGGCGAATTTCTATCCAATCGTCCAGGCCCAGCTAGAGTGCGCTCGAACAAGCGGCCTGCCAGCGTGGTCAGCTCGCGTTTAGAGTGAGACCAGTGAGACCAAGTGCGCGATCGCGTCAGGCGTCGCTATAAATGGGACGCCCCAGGTAGCTTCCACTTCTTATAGACTGGATTTGCTCAAAAAAATAAAACTTCTTATAGACCGGAAGAAAAGTTTCACTTGTAATTTTGTGTTCGAAAGTAGAGCATGTAATTTGGAAGCACACAATCTAGCTAGGTTCTCTCTCTTTAGATCAAGGGCGCCACTCTTGGCTGGGTCAGCCTCATGATCTCAACATTATCCCTTATAGTTTTACTTTCAATATTTTTTTTCTTTTTTCTGTTCTTATTTTCGAAAATATTGTAAATACATATATTCCAAAAAAATAACTAGTAATTTCTCAAAAAAACATGAATTTTAAAAAATGACAATGCAGTGTAAAACAATTGTTAGCTTAATTCAAAAAAAGTTTGTGACATTTTTAAAATGTTAACGCGCTTCAAAAAATGTATGTGTCATTTTTATTAAAAAAAATTATACAATGTGAAATTTTTTAATGTAATTTTAAAAATTGTTTTGTACCAATAAAAATGCACGTTAGATTTTAAAAAATGTTCACGCGATTAAAAAATATGATCATGACTTTTTTTTAAATGTCTATACCAGCTACAAAAGTATTGGCATAGTTTAAAAATGTTTTATATCATTCAAAAGAATGTTTCAATGTGTATTTGAAAATGTTTCACATGTAAAAAAAACAATGTTCAGAAACATGTGTTTGAAAAAAATGTAAATCATGTATTTGAAAAATGTTAAAGATGTCTAACCAAATGTTTTAGATGTATACCAAAAATGTACAATGTCTATGAAAAAATAGACATCAAAAACATGTATTTGGAAAACGTTAATCATGTATTGAAAAATGTTAAACTTGTATAAAAAATGTTTCTATTGTGTACAAAAAATGTAGAATGTATACAACAAATATAGACATGTGTTGAAAAAATGTAAAGAAAAGGGAAGGAAAATGATGTTCGCGTAGTTTACAAAATATTTATTGCCATTAAAAACATGTTCAACATGTATTTTAAAAATATTGAACATGTATTCAAAAAATTGATCAAAACAATTATTTAAAAAAGTGCATCATGTACTTGAAGAATGGTCAACGTGTACAAAAAAATGTTCAAGGCGTACAATAAAAATATTAATTTTGTAAAAGTAGATATGTAAAAACGGAAAAGGGGCAAAAACCAAAGAAAACCGGTGAAGAAACACATACACACACACACACACACACACACACACACACACACACACATAGGAAACTGGTGAAGAAACACCAAAAAACCTGAAGAAAACTGGTGAAGTAATGAAGAAAAACAGAGAAACAGAAGAAAATCATAGAGAAACAATGAAAAAACATAAAAAACGAAAGAAAAAGAAAGGAACCACAAAAAACCAAAGAAAAACAACAGAAAATCGTTCAAAATGTTTGAAACAGAAGAAAAAAGATTTATAGTCATGGAATGGCCCACGCCTCAGTTATCAGAGGCAAGGCCAGGGTATAACTCGCAGTAAGCGATATATAGCTCTGGTGAACGCTATGAGCCGGTGAGTTGGCCTAACAAGGTCTGGCATTCCTTTTCTTTGGTTGTTTCTATTTATTGTGTTTTTTGCATGGTAATACATGTCTCATTCATATAATAAAGATCATAATATAAGTGACGTAATCACCGACCTGATAAAACTGAAAAGACAGCAGAACGCTAGGCTTTGCACAAAGAAACAACAGCCAAGAAGGAAAATTACACCAATGTCCATCAACTACCTCTGGCACCACCTCAGCAGCCACCAAAGGAAAGAAATTACAGATCACCTCCACACTCAAGCTCGACGCGGCTCAATCGCTGATATGCAACTTTACGGACCTCCAAGGTGACTCACCAAAGGCGAAGTCATTGCCGTTGAACGAATCAGACCGGGGCAATACCTCGGACACGCCATCAAACTCTAGATCTGGCACCCCCTCACGACTAACATGCCGAAGCAGGAAACCAAACCTGCTAGCCACCAACCACGAAACCAACACACGATCCATCTTCCAGATGTCGTCGATGAAGACCACTATCTGCATCCGCTCCTGGACTACCCCCCAAGCTCCGTGCCGGCGCTGGAGCAGAAGCCGTCGCAATGGCGGAGCCCGATGACACACGTCCACCACATGGATGCCGCCGCCACCACGACATCCCCGCTTGAATAGACTAGTTCCCAAATCCATCACCGACCATACAGCAGATAGCCTCGCCGGGAGAGGATCTAGAGCTTCTTTATTCAGCGCCGCCGCCGCCAAAGCCAAGACGTTGAACGAACCAAAACCTTAACTATTAGGGGCCTAAAACCTAAAGCTACACGATCGCACGCGTGGGATACGGCAACCCCCCTCACCACCGACGACCGAGAGTTCATCGACGGAGGGGAGCCGCCGAAGAACGGCGCCGGCCGAAGGCTAGCCTGTTGCTGGTGGCGGCTAGGGTTTCAAGCTGCCAAGGACGAGAGGAAACCTGTTCGCATACGTTGTTTATTGTGTTTTTGTCGAGAAATATAGTACAAATGCAAATGCTTACGTATATGCAAGCACACTTAGCTCTATAAACGAATACTAGCGCCGAAAAGCGCGGCGCACGCCACGCCTGTTGTAATGCCCATTCAAATTTTTCATGTTGATCTTGTTAAAGGTACATAATGGAGAGCAGGACTGAGTGACAGTTTCTTCAGGTTGATTGCAGCTGTGGTTTTTGTTTCCTTTGCTATGCTTTGTATGAAAAGGAAGGATGTTGTAGATGTGTGCGCTGGAGTTCGTTTGTTGGGTTAAATCTACTTACAGTAGGTCTGTATGTCTGAAGGCTGCAATGTTTGTCCATTTTGGTGTGGAATCATTGGGTACGTGTGTGTTTCTTTTCTTTGCTTATGGAGATGGCCTCGTTGGCTTGTTCTCTGTGTGCCTGGTCTTGTTCTGTGAACGGTGAAAATAGCATGCTCTATTCATTCTAAATGTGCAGTGTACCATTTTTTCATGGCTGGTAGGTGACGTGAATAATACTGTTGGTAGGAGTTGTAGTGCTACTTCTCGCAAGGTGCGTTTTGGCACCCAGGAGCATATGCTCCTGGTTTTTAAAATGTGTTTTAAACGTATTTCGAAATGTCACAAAATTCTGACAAAAAGTTTCACGTACATCTCAATATTCTATGTGCTCACAAAGTTGTTTCACAAAAAAACGACAACTTTTGTGTCGCGTGTGAAAAACATAAAATTTGGTGTTAAAAAGGGCTTTTCACGAGACATTTTTTTGTCTTCTTTACACAGGCCACAACAAATGTCGGTTTTCCGCGAAACTTGACATGCGCACATAGGATGTCGAGATGTATGCGCCAAATTTTTGTTCTGAATTTTTGACATTTTGAAATGTGTTTACCGTGGCAGGAGCATATGCTCCCAGGTGCCAAAGTGAATTTCGCCTAATTCTCCCTGGTTTCTACAGTCCGCATTCATGTTCTCAACCTGCAGATGCAGAATGATAAAGAAATGCAAGTGTTGTCGCTGTCGATGTAGACGGTAAAAGATAACGACACCTACTTGTTTGTTCATGTATATAGTCACAAGGTGGACCACTGAATTTGATAACAATTGGATGCTAAAAAAACTTGCCATGCTTTATCTATTTTCAGTTCTAAAAGCAATCATCTTAAGCCGTGGGCCTCTATTTTCAACTCTGTTCATCAACTACTAAGCAGAGCGAAGGAGCAGTGAAAAAACTACTAAAAAGATCATCACAAATAATTGTGAGTCCAATTCTGAATTCCTTTAGAAGTTTCAGCAGAACATAAGTTCAGATTTTGTTCATCTAGCAGAGTTGTCACCAGTTCCTCTGGCTGCAACATGATTGGCACAGTAAGAAATACTCAACCTTCTGATTTCCTCCAGTATGGATAAATCCAATCCAAATAACATGCAGATGGCATTATAGACCACCCTCGTCGTATGTTTCACAAAAAACGAACGGGCAATGTTATATAAACTGGGCCACCAACAACTGCCCTTGCTACTTTTCCATTTGTGTGACCCCATAAGCAATGCTCTGTGGGCTTGCAATCTATACATAGCCAAGTGACTTTCTCATTGTACTAATCAATGGCTAAGGCCGCCGCCACATCATTTTCCATGTAACATATGGCATCGCCGGGAACAGATAGAGGGATAACAAAAGGGCTTATTTAAAAAGGGCAGCCCAGTGCATGTAGCTCCCGCTTGCGCATGGTTCGGGGAAAGGTCCGACACTTTGGGTCTATAGTACGCAGCCAAAAGGTCTTATTTAGTGATGACATAAGAAGTCTGACAAATGCATTGTTTGCCTAGCAATAAACAGGTACAAATGTACAATCAGCGAGTTATATTTCACTTTTTCTTTGGTTAGCTATTATTAATTCATAATGGCATTTGCAAAAAAAGAAACCAAAACATCAGAAACTCTTCTATGGCATCACATATGTACATCAGAATAGGTTAAACCAATATTATAAAAATATTAGGATCTCTCTGAGCTAAAATAAAGTGGTTGCAATGGACCAAAATATTTAGCAATTTCTTTTGGAGGAATGCATTTTAGGAGCTGTATACGAAGAGTTGTACCGGATCCATTCCTAGTCTGAAGGACGGTTCACTCCAGATACAAATAAACGAACTGTGACAACATCTGTTCACACCATTGCGAGGGCCTCCTTCATATCCTGTTCTAGAGCCCAGTGCAGCATTTTCTAGAAGGTGAAAAACCAAAGATATCAGTATGTCTCAAGCAAATAATTACACCATATGATGCTACTCATATTATACCCCAAAGAGAGAACATGTTAAGGATAACAGATTGCTGGATCAAATTCATTTTCAATATTGTTCTCTGCTAACTTGCCAAAATTAATAGCTCTCATGTTCGTTAATGAATTCTAAGCTTGCATTTGCTACACAAAACCAATCCGTAGGATATGCATCAGCCAATAGGAAAATATACTATGTTTTTTTGTGGGAGATCGTGATAAGACAATATTAAGAGGCAATATCAAGTACTTTGTGATACCTGAATCAGATATATGCATGAAAGGATTATGGACAATAGAACGTGATGACAAAGTAAAATAAGGTTACTTAACACACTGTAGCTACAATTCCTCACTGAGATATCGATGCAAAACATGCCAAGTCATCCTAAAAAATCGTATTCAGGAAAAAAGAACTACACAATTTATCTTATTTGCCTAATATTCTGCTTGAGTTCAAGCTAGAACAATCATGTATGTTTGATGCTAGTGCACTTCCATCCGCTAATGGTAATGGATAACCCATGGAAAGGAGTGCTTTACACACAAATCATTGCCAACGTGTCTGAACCAACATAAGAAATCAGTTGGAACTCCTAGAATTTGTTACCGAAGAAACCATCAGCAGGCCACTGAAATTTTGCTATGCATTTTCGGAAGAGAAGAGTACCAATTAAAATCAATACTATTGTGTGATAATATGTTTCCCAAGCATCAACAAAAGCAAAACATCCTATAGACACTTGCTTAATGTAAGAGCAGAACAAACTTTCATAAGTTAAAAAATATAGTTTACTAAGTCATACACATGGCAGATAATTCACACTTCAAAGGTGGAAATCAGTTTTCCTCCAAACCCAGTAGCAAACAGTGAAAATACATATAGAAAGTGTCATTTAATTGTACATTCTAGGTAGACAACAGTGAATGGATCATGATACTAAAACATGTTTATGAAGGTTAATAGAATACAGATACTTCCAACCAACAAGGATGAACTCACATCGAGGAATAATAATCCGCCGCGAAGCCAAAATATGGTTCAGAAGAAGAAACCAACCACGATGATTCCTCAATTTCATCCTTATATTTGACACCTACATGACACATCAGCAACTCCAAGACATTCTTTAGATTGCTATGAAGGATGTCTCACTGCAATAAAGCCACTTGTCTCCATTTAACCTGACAGTTAAAGTGAAAGACAGATAAATATCTTAAAAGTGTAAATAATGCTAGCTGAACCAATTGCTGGATGAGTGTTCAGAAATCAGGAAGATCTACCTTGTTGGACAACAATGTGGCAGGATGGAGACCATTCTCAAATTGCATTGCAAGCTCACCAATTGCTAGATGAGTGTTCAGAAATCAAAAAGATCTACCATGTTGGACAACAATGTGGCAGGACGGAGACGATTTTCAAATTGCATTGCGTGCTCATGAACTGAATGGCGCCGACACCGATCAAGAAGGTATCTCTTTGGCAACAACCTGCTGGCTCACCTGAAATTTTGGAAAATCAATGTTGATCCCATTCAAGCCACTCTTTTAGGTGGGAAATTTATTTCTGATGGCAGTTATTGGCAGCAGGAGCATAGTCCAATTTTTGTGTCTCTACATCTTCTGCCGAAAATCAATAGCTGATGCCCGAATCATGGATAAGTAACTCTGATCCCCAAGTTCAAACAGAGAGAGAAGTCAGGGGAGGAAAAAACTCATTTGCTCATCTACAGAGGAGGAGTCCATGTGGTGATGCAGGTGTTGGAAAATTAGGCAAGTTCATGATTAATTCCAGTAAATAATTCATGACTAGAACAAAGAGTAGCACGCAACATTCTAGCATACTAGATGAACAGATAAACATGCACAGAAACATCGCACTTGTAACAACAACTACAGATAGAGACATAGTTAGATCACGATGGACGTATTGTTCGTTAACTGCTACTGGAGCGACGTTGTTGATGACGATGTTGGTGACGATCTGTTGCTGATTGTGATGAAGACGATGATGATTAGCACCACCCGACTTGGATGGAAGACGACCCATGATGACGAACTTGAGCAGTCGCGCAGAGCGCTCCCAAAAACCTAATTTGTCCTCTCCCGGTGCAAGATCGCAAGGACGAACAGTTCCGGAGACCTGCTGTCCCGCACGCCGATGCACGCCGGCGTTCGGGATGAAGTAGACTACGGTGGCGGCGCAAGTTGCGAGATGAGGCAAAACCCTAGGTGTTTTCGGTGTGTATTTGACCGAGGCCGGTAAGCAGTATATATAGGAGAACTAGAGGCGATATCATGTCGCGATCATGATCTCAAACTGACTTGGTTTCCATGTCAAACTTACCGGACAAGGAAACAATGAACTTGTTCGTCAAGACACCAAAAAATAAAAAGGCAAAAGGAAGTTGCGCCGCCGCAAGGCAACGTACCAGATTTCGGCGGACCATTCATGCGCATGTCGCACGTACGCGCCGCCCCGGCGAGGCAAGGTGAGGCGAGCGAGCGCGCGCGTGTGGTCTTCCCTTTCTCTTCTCAACACACCACTTAGAGTGGTGGAGAGAACCCACTATATAAAGAGGTCCAACTCTTCCTCAACTAGCGGTATGGGACTAAACTTTAGTACCACCTCTTGCCATTTTATTCATGGGCCACCATTTAAGATTTCAGAAATTGTTATGGGCCTAGCCCATTTATTTCTAACAATCCCCCACCAGACCTCAAATACCCATTTAGAGATTTGTCTTTTCTCACGACTTGTTTAATATACCAGTGTTTCAGCAGAGACTGTTAAGTTGAACTTCTTCCTAGAACTTTAAGCTACATCCGTCCACAACTTGACAATGGACTATCCCTTGAATTGCTAGTTTTGTGTGAACAGGTTTCACTCAAAGTCTTAACCAGTACCTGGCTTCCAGTAGGCTACCCCACGGTTTGAAGCATATACGCCGTACTCCCTGGTCTCTTTGTGAGCTTACTAGAGATCACTCAAGTCTCATAGACTGCGATGTTTACAATTGGAGCTCATATAGGTGCATTCTTTCAAGACTACTCTGTAGGAAGCATCTTTGCTAATCATAGCCAATAGAACCACATTAGGGCATGTTGCCAACCTGCCATACAGCTCTGAGCCTTACGACTCTGAGAGTTTTGCATCTTCACTTAGAAACGGTCATATATTACTCTCCTCAGTTAACCAATAGCTTGTTCTTCCTAGGTCCTAATTCACGGGATCCCCGATCACAATGGTTGGGTTACTACTATGCTGTAACATCTATGGGTCTCATACCCATCTCCCTCGATGCAATATCTATCACATTTCGTGATAGTCCCTTTGTAAAGGGATCTGCCAAGTTTTTGTCTGTTTGAATATACGTAACAGTTATTACTCCAGAGTTTCTCAACTTCCTGACAGACTTCAAACGTCTCTTCACGTGTCTTGATGACTTCGCATTATCCTTAGAATTGTTCACTTTAGCGATAACTGTTTGGTTGTCAGAATTCATAAGAATAGTCGGTACAGGTTTTTCAACCACAGGCAAGTCCATCAAGAGCTCACGTAGCCATTCTTCCTCAACAGTGGCTGTGTCTAAAGCAGTTAGTTCTGCTTCCATAGTTGACCTCGTCAATATGGTCTATTTGCAAGACCTCCATGACACTGCGCCACCTCCATGAGTAAATACATACCCACTTGTGGAGTAGAGTACATCAACATCGGAGATCCAGTTCGAATCACTATATCCTTCTAGCATAGCAGGATGCCCTGAATAGTGAATTCCATAACTCATAGTACCTCTCAGATAGCGCAAGACCCTTTCTAGTGCATGCCAATGATCATCACCCGGGTTGGACATGAACCTACTCAGTTTGCTCACAGAAAAAAAGATATCTAGCCTTGTTGCGCTAGCTAAGTACATGAGTGAACCGACAATTTGAGAGTATCTTAATTGATCTATCGTTTCTTTCTTGTTCTTTCTGAGTGTCACGCTGGGATCATAAGGTGTTGGAGAAGGCTTGCTATCCATAAAGCCGAACCAGCTCAAGACCTTCTCAACATAGTGAGATTGCGTTAGAGTAATCCCACTCTCATCCTTAATAAGTTTGATGTTTAGAATCACATCGGCTTCTCCCAGGTCTTTCATGTCAAAACTCTTTGATAGAAAAGACTTGATCTCATTGATCACATCAATGTTTTTACCAAAGATCAATATGTCATCCACATACAAACATAATATGACACTATTGACCCCACCATGGCGATAGTAAACACACCTATCAGCCTCGTTAATGACAAATCCCGTAGAAGTCAGAGTTCTTTCAAACTTCTCATGCCATTGCTTAGGTGCCTGTTTCAGACCATAAAAAGATTTTTACAACTTGCACACCTTTCTCTCTTCACCCTTTATCACAAACCCGTCAGGCTGCTCCATATAGATTTCCTCTTCCAGCTGTCCATTTAGGGAAGCTGTCTTTACATCCATTTGATGAATGATAAGACCATAAGAGGCAGCCAAGGAAAGTAGCACCCGAATGGTGGTCATTCTAGCAACAGGTGAATAGGTGCCAAAGTAATCTTCGCCTTCTTTCTGAGTGTAGCCCTTGGCCACAAGCCGTGTGTCGTGGTTTTGTCACGACAGATTTCCTCCTGAAAGGACTTAGTGGTGAGGCCATCGCAACTAGGTGGTGGCTTGAACGGGGTTGGTCGGAATCGAGAGACGCGAGTTTTACCCAGGTTCGGCCCCTCACGGTGGAGGTAAAAGCCTACATCTTGCTTGATTGCTATTGATGATGATGATGATCTCGATTACAAGGGTGCTATTTCGCTACCTCTATCTCGAGAGCTACTAATTTGTCTGCCTCTAACTTGTCTGTCTATCCTGACTTGTCCCTCTTGGGGTGCCTTGCCCCTCCTTATATAAGTTGAAGGAGCTGGCTTACATGTAGAGTCCTAGTAGAACTACAACTGGTCTCTTTTCTTTTACAAGCCGGATACTAGTCCGGGTCTTATTCGAACGGTTCAAAACCGGCCTGCTCGGCCACCTTCTACCTCCATGAGGGCACCCGTATTCTCTTCCACACCAATCAACCCAGGCCGGGTTTGTCCTCTTCCGGGTCTTGCTTCCCTTGCCGGGTCTTACTTCCTTTGCCGGGTCTTGCTTCCCTTGCCGGGTCTTGATATTCCTGGCCGGGTTCCGTATAGGCCCCCAGCTCATAGTGAGCCAGCCCAAGTTGTTTCCTCGATAACCTGGTCCTGGGCCTTCTGGTCTTTGGCGGGTTTATACTTGGGATGCCGGGTCTAGCCGCGGGTAATTCCCCCGACATTAGCCCCTAGGTTAGTTTGAATTTATTCATGGTAAACTCCTAAAATAAGAATTATTAATACGTTTAAGGTGACCGGCTTGCTTAAATGTTCGGCTTATACAATGAACCGGCTCCTGGAAAATCCGGGTTTCTTTGTCATATGAACAGGCCGACTTCAGAATCAACTTGCTGATGCTGGTTCCACGCAGAAAAATATTGGAAAAATAACCCATCTGACGCTTGAATCGGCTTCCAGTGCTTCGTCTTGATAAAAATATTGGGAAAAAAGAATTTCGTCTGATGTTGAGTCGGCTTTCAATCCTTCGGCTTTCCGGGCCTTCTATGAATAACTTGGAGGACATGTATTTTGCAAGCCTGTAGCCCCGGCTCACTCAAAATTGACAACTTGAATGTGTTCTTCTGTTTTTTATCTCCATATTACCTATAGACCCCAAGCTCTGAGTTTATCAGTTCATGATGACTTGGTGCTTTGCATAGAAATAGGGATAATTAGATTTATGCCCCTAGTTGGGTCCCACTCGTCTATTTTACCCCTAACTTCAGAAACTCACCTGTTCTGTACAAGCCACTTTGCAATTCTTATGCTTTTGCCCTTTGACCCTTTGACCATCACTTTGAAAAAATCGTAACAAATTCATACTAACTCAGAAAAATGCAAATAAGATATCAAAATGTTCACAAAAACATCACCTATATGTACAAGTCATTTTCATTCTTGACAAAAGTGTTGGAAAGTCCTCATCTCAGTTTTAGCTCATATGACCTTAGCATGAACAGTACAATCTAAAAAAATTCAAAAAATTCTAAACTTTTTTGGTGGCAAACATTGACCAATGTTTTGAGTGCTTGCCAAGTTTCATAACAGAATTACATTCGAGGAAGTCGTGGCAAAAAAAAAATCAATGCTTCAAAATTTTGTTTTTTTGCCACGACTTCCACGAATGTCATTCTGTTATGAAACTTGGCAAGCACTCAAAACATTGGTCAATGTTTGCCACTAAAAAAAATTAGATTTTTTTGAATTTTTTTAGATTGTACTGTTCATGCTAAGGCCATATGAGCTAAAACTGAGATGAGGACTTTCAACACTTTTGTTAAGAATGAAAATGACATGCACATATAGGTGATGTTTTTGTGAACATTTTGATATCTTATTTGCATTTTTCTGAGTTAGTATGAATTTGTTATGATTTTTTCAAAGTGACGGTCAAAGGGTCAAAGGGCAAAAGCATAAGAATTGCAAAGTGGCTTGTACAGAACAGGTGAGTTTCTGAAGTTAGGGGTAAAACAGACGAGTGGGACCCAACTAGGGGCATAAAATTAATTATCCCATAGAAATAATATCTTGACTGTGTAGCCCCCTAGTACCGGGTTGTCTTGCCTGCAACAACCTGGGACTTGTAATTGTCTTATACTTATAAAACTTCAGCCAATGTAGCCCCCAAGTCTTAAGAGTAGAACGTAGTGATAGCTTAAGACTTGCTTAAATATAAATATTGCAACTTTGGAGAAATCCGGGTTGTTCATCTGAGTCGTCAGTTATAAACTGAATATTTTGCATTTCACATGTGTAGCCCCCAAGGGCCGGCTCATCAGTATGTGATGGGCCAGGTCTTCAATTTAGACCTTATGATCTGTTTAAACAACTGAACGATGTAGCCCCTAAGTGTCGGGTCGCATGCCCGCAGCGACTTGGAAATTTTTAGAAAATTTGTAGATCTTGAACTCAGTAGTGTAGCCCCGAAGTGCCGGGTAGTTTGCCTGCGACGACTCGGAACTTTTCTTGTGAATATCCTTGATTGTTAACTGATAGTAAAAAACAGATAGTCCGTAGCCCCTAAGTGTCGGGTCGCAAGCCCACAGCGACTTGAGACCGTGTGAGAATAATATAACTCGTCTGTATTTATACAGACAATGCTGAATCAGGCCGGCTCGGAAATTTCTGAGTTGAAGGAGCAGGACTTGTTGCTTTATCTGGCAGTGCCATCATGCACTTTTGAAATATTTGTGCCAAAGATCATCCTCAAAATTCATTATGTTTGCTTGTTCAATATGAATCCTTGACTGGAGTTGCAGCTAAACCCGGCAATTTTGCCTTGTATGAATGTCATAAGTGCAGCGTTCCTTGGTTGAAACAACTCTGGGAAAAATAAAAACCCGACTTTATAGATGAAAAACCGGCTTCTGCAAAATATAAGAAGCATATATATATATAATAAAATATGAAATTGGTTATACTTAAACCAGAAGGAAAGGGTTATAATAAATCAAATAAAGGCCGGCTTTTGAGGCTCGACACTTGAAATATAAAGGCTGGCTTTCGAGGCTCGACGTTTGAAACATAAAGGCCGGCTTTTGAGGCTCGACACTTGTAATATGCTTCCTGTGGAAGCAGGCTTTTAGCCTTTATGGTTTGTCCTTGCTATCTAGAGAGCCGGCTCTCACATGACTTAAGCCGGTGTTTTAACTTTGATAAGTTCAGGGTCAACAAAGTCCATAATAGGCGTCAATGTGATTGACTTATCAAGCGTACAGCCGGGTCACCTTGTTGTGAGTAGCATCAAGCTACCAGGCAGGTATAACCAAATATCATGATGGCATATGCCGGGTTAAAAGGGATGTTATAGCTGAACTCGATGAGTTGGAAGCCCTCAAGTAACCAATGATCAAATAATAAAGACTCAACAACACACTATTATGAAGTGAAATGACAAAACTCTGGGGTCCAGAGGTGCCGGCTTTATTCGATTGATCATAGTAGATGAGACATAATGCGTGATACCTATGTTTAGACTGTGCATCATGGCGACTAGTTTTCTTTGGCAACCTTTAATTTTTCGCCAATAAGGCAGGGTACCCATGTTTGAACTATGCATCGTGGCAGCTAGTCCTCTTTGGCAACCTTTACTTTTTCGCCAACAAGGCAGGATACCCACGTTTGAACTACGCATCGTGGCAGCTAGTCCTCTTTGTCAACCTTTACTTTTTCGCCAACAAAGCAGGATACCCATGTTTGAACTGCGCATCGTGGCAGCTAGTCCTCTTTGGCAACCTTTACTTTTTCACCAACAAGGCAGGATACCCATGTTTGAACTGCGCATCATGGTAGCTAGTCCTCTTTGGCAACCTTTACTTTTTTTTTTGAAGAAAACAGCAGCCCCCGAACACCGGGTTGTATTGCCTGCAACAACTGGGGGTTCTTGTATTTGCTGAAACCAGCAAAATCTGCCAAGTCATGCATGTGTAGCCCCCGAGTTTTAAGTTGACTCGAGGAGTCGGTTTGAGATTCTTTATACTGGGCTGTGGCATAAGCCGGCGCAGAGTCGATAGCTGAAAGCCGGAATTTGTTGAAACTGGAAGTGATGTGGCGAGTTGATGATCTTCACGATGCTCGGTGTATATCCTCGACATATGTCGTTCAACAAACCCGGTTCTTTCCCAAATTGAGTTCATACGCCTCTTGGTCCGGCTCTCCTAGCTTCTCAGGGTCATTTTGTTTTCACTGCCAACTTTTGAATTGCTGGCTCTACTGCGGCCGGTTCTCCTGTCTCTTTCGAGGACGTTTCCTCCATGGCCGGCTCTCCTGTTTCTTTGATGTGTTGAAGTAGACTGGATCACGGGAATGGCCTGACATGTTGATGTAAACCGGATCGTACGGATGACGGATTGTGCACGCGTTCGCCGGGTTGCCTGCCATGTGGTGGTCGATGGCGCAGCCTTCGGTGTGCTGACGTAGTCGGAATTTTCTCTGACAGCCGGCCTTTTTTCGGGTGCGTCGGACTTTTTCCGGAAGTCGGAATTTTCCCCGACAATCAGACTCTTACCGGAAGACGGAATCTTTCCGGGAGTCGGAATTTTTCCGGACCATCAGACTCTTTCCGGAAGTCAGAATTGTTCCGGACAATCGGAATCTTTCCTGGAGTTAGAATTTTTCCAGTCAGTCGAACTCTTTCCGGAAGTCGGAATTGTTCCGGATGGCAGGATTATTTCCGAAACTCGGGATTTTTCCGGAACTCGAAACTTTTTCGGACAGTCAGAATTTTTCCGGACGTCAGGCTTTTTCCGGAACTCGGAATTTTTCTGGAGTTTAGTCGTCGATGTAGATCTTTCCGCGCTGGCTCTTTCTCATCCGACCAACCGCGAGCTTCTCGATCCCTAGGAGAGCTCCCTCCAAGAACTCAACACCACCGTGCGCGGGCCCCACGGTGGGCGCCAACTATCGTGGTTTTGTCACGGCAGATGTCCTCGTGAAAGGACTTAGTGGTGAGGCCATCAGAACTAGGTGGTGGCTTGAACGGGGTTGGTCGGAATCGAGAGACGCGAGTTTTACCCAGGTTCGGCCCCTCACGGTGGAGGTAAAAGTCTACATCCTGCTTGATTGCTATTGATGATGATGATGATCTCGATTACAATGGTGCTGTTTCGCTAACTCTATCTCAAGAGCTACTAATTTGTCTGCCTCTAACTTGTCTGTCTATCCTGACTTGTCCCTCTTGGGGTGCCTTGCCCCTCCTTATATAAGTTGAAGGAGCCGGCTTACATGTAGAGTCCTAGTAGGACTACAACTAGTCTCTTTTCTTTTACAAGCCGGATACTAGTCCGGGTCTTATTCGAACAGTCCAAAAACGGCCTGATGGGCCACGTTCTACCTCCGTGAGGGCACCCGTATTCTCTTCCACACCAATCAACCCAGGCCGGGTTTGTCCTCCGCCGGGTCTTGCTTCCCTTGCCGGGTCTTACTTCCTTTGCCGGGTCTTGCTTCCCTTGCAGGGTCTTGATATTCCTGGTCGGGTTCCGTATAGGCCCCCAACTCATAGTGAGCCGACCCAAGTTGTTTCCTCGATAACCCAGTCCTGGGCCTTCTGGTCTTTGACGGGTTTATACTTGGTCTGCCGGGTGTAGCCGCGGGTAATTCCCCCGACACCGTGGCTTGTACTTATCAATAGTACCATCAGGCCTTAGCTTCTTTTTGAACACCCACTTACAGCCCACAGGTTTACACCCATAGGGTCGTTCAGTTAGCTCCCAAGTTCCATTAGAAAGAATTGAGTCCATCTCATTATGAACAACTTCTTTCCAATCATCTACATCCGGAGATGCATATGCCCCTGCAATAGACTTGGGAGTGCCGTCCACAAGGTATACAATGAAATCATCACTACAGGGAAAGGGCTTATAGGTGATCACAAATTAGTGGCGGGTGGGACGGGTCACCCGCCACAGCTACTTTGAAAAGTTAGCTGTGGCGGGTACTAAAGATTGCCCGCCACAAGTTGTGCAGAAGCAGTGGCGGGCATTTTTCGCCGCCCGCCACACGTAAGGTCTCTTCGTATGGGTTTTTTTCGCATAACGCATCTGTGGCGGACATTCCCTAGTGCCCGCCACAGGTACGTGCCTTGACAGTGGCGGGCATTTTCTTTTGCCCGCCACAAGTTGACCGGGTACGATGACCACTATTGACAGCATATTGCGGTGGCGGGTAAATAAGCACGCTCGCCACAGGTAGACCCCTCCACTACCTGTGATGCAGTTTTCGCCGGCCATCTCCCCCCAAAACCACCCTTCCCCCGAAAACGCAATTTCAAATCTGTCTGTCGCTCTCGCCCCCAAACCCCGTGCCTCGTCGCCACCGCGTCCCTCCTCCGCCCCCGTGCCGCGCTCGCCGCCGTGGCCGTTCTCCTACGCCGCGTCCGCGCGCGCGCCCTCGTCGTCACACGCCTCCTCTGCTGCGCCCCCCGGCCTCTCGCCGCTACGGCTCGGCCGAACCCTAGGTCGGACCCTCCTCTGCCAGGGCCCTCTTCTGTCGCGGCCCCCTCATCGTAGGGACTCCTCCGCCGCCGCCCCTAGTCACCGGGCCCCTCCTCCGTCGCCGCCACCTACACGCAATGGCTTCCTCCGCCAGCAGCCGGGGCAAGACACCGCCGCCGACAGCGGACTCCTCCACCTCCGAGGCTGCTACAAATCCCTCCTCCGCCTCCCGCTCAAGCAGTTCAGAGGTAAATCCCTCATACCGATTCTATTGTCACTATAGGAATTAATTATGGATGATGATACATGAATGTTTTTTATTCGTAAATATAATCATCTCATGCATGAAGCGTGAACATTTAATTGGATTTCTCCAATAATACAGGGCTTCAAAAGAGTGTAGAAAATATCATGAAACGTTGATTAATTTCCGTTTCGCGAGATTTCAGACACTTAATGTTTCATTTTTCAGCATAAGTCATGCCCAATTTTTCTGTCCATCCTTTAACTTATATAATTATTCCATAACATGAACTTAGGCAATGAACGAAGGATGCCCCTTCTGTGGCGACAGGAGGCTAGGCGCATGTTACAAAGTTCACCTAACTTGCAGTGAGATATGTGTCGACCTTCAGGACGACTTTATGGAGTGGGCGGTATGTTCCATTTAATTGCAGTGAGATATGTGTCGACCTTTAGGACGACCTTCACGACGCCCACAATTGTCTAATTTATGTTTTCTTTTTATCGTACTCAGTGCATCCCTTGTTGGGGAAGGGAGTATTTCATGCGTGTGGCCAACCTGGCAATGGACGAGGAGTGGACGATTCAGTTCGACATGGCGCTGCTTAAGAATGGCATTCCCTTAACCCTCACTCTCACCAACACGGGAGGGAGAACGTATTTCCATGGTCAAAATTGGATGAACATTGCCATAGAATTACGGATGCAAGCTGGGAGGTCGTTCTTACTTTTCCTTCACGAATTTGAGAAGGGTCATCCGGGCGGCAACAAGATCTATCTGTGGTACGGTGTCCCACAATCACCGTTGTACCGCATCGGAGGATACCTGCACCCACGAAAGCTGCGAATACCGCCCTAGCCGAGATATAAGAAGATGATTGGAGAGATGATGGACTTAGTTTCATGTTGTTATGACGGAGCTGAACTTAATTTCATCTTGTTATGTCATCTGTATGATCTATGTGAACTTAGTTCCGTATGCCTTTATGTGGTAAATAAGCATGTTTAATTTGTTTACATATGAGTCTGCATTTTTAGTGTTGGTAATGTGTGATCTCAGTGTTGTTAATGTGAGATTGCACAAATATTATTCTGTTGATTTTTAATTTTACATCTATGAGCATAGCAAATGAACGAAGAGAATGAGCTCATTGGGATCCCCGAGTGCGACTACTTAAAGAGGACTACCAATATTATACGGTAATTTCTGCACATATTTCCTTCTGAACTTGCATTTTCAGATCGTTAGTGTTCTTCTCAGAGAAGAGTTCAAGGAATAACGACATTTGGTGAGGACTAAGTATCGTTCTAATAAAATGAGTTAGAAAACTTAAAAAAACTAGTTAGATGAATCAGACGGACGGGATATTGACCGCTCATGGGATCCATTATTTGCGGCAAGGCAACTGACTCTATCTTGCGTACACATCGAACAAAGATTTTGCTGGCACACAAACCTTGTTTCCATGTTACAATGGCAAGTTTGTATTGTGCCCTTGCTTCTAATTTGTAGGGTGTTTCTTGTATTATAACTTCCGTCAAAGTGTTATGTGAATTACTGGTTTTAAATCAGTAGTATACATGGCACTTGGGCAGGAGATGTAATACAAGCTGCTCCCTGCAAATGAGAAGGCAAAGGCACAATATGAACTTGCGGCTATCGCATGGGAACAATGTTTGTGTGGGAGGAAAATCTTTGCTTGGTGTTTGCGAAAGATAGGGCTAGTTGTTCCGTCACAAGTAGTGAATCAGGTGAGTGTTTAATACCTCGTCCATTTGATTCATCATGTTAGTTTTTTGAGTCCTTTGGCTCATTTTGTTAAAACGGTACACATCCTTCATCTGATGTTCTTATTTTATGAGCAACACTATAGATGTTACCGTCAAAGTACATCCTTTGAACGATAATGTATATAATGATGAACTCTTCCATGCATCCTAGCAAAACCCATATGCTAATCGAGTAGTACTAGTGAATTACTGAGCCTTCTGGGATAGGGTTGAGGATCGCGTGTCATCTCTCTGAAGATGATTCGAGTTCACATTCGTATCTTCGGAGCGTTAGTTACTCTTCTTCTGCAATAATAGTACAATGAGGCAAAAGACTTAACAAGCTAGCTGGATGAATCAGACGGACGAATGTTTAATACCTCATCTATCTGATTTATCAGGTTTGCTCTTTGAGTCCTTTGACTCATTTTGTTAAGAGTCTGTCTAGGGCACATATAGTTCGTCTAATGTTTTTATTCTATGAGCAACACTATAGATGTTACCGTCAAAGTAGATCCTTTGAACGGTAATGTATATAATGTTGAACTCTTCCATGCATCGATCCTAGCAAAACCCATATGCGCTAATCAAGTACTGGTGAATTACTAAACTACTCATTATGTAGTGTGAACATTCATGCATAATCTTAAAATGCGTGCTGTTTATATTGAATTTCTTAAATTGTTTTTTTGCAAAACGCAGTCATGTCGGTACAATTGTTGCCGTGGCTACAAAATTTTTATTTAGCATGCCTAAGCTTTCAGTGGCGGGCGCTCCAGTAAGCTCGCCACTGCAACAAGAATAAGTAGTGGCGGGCACGTAAACACAACCCGCCACTGCAAATATTCTACTACTAGCGAGCAAACTCCACCGCTCGCCACTGATGAGGCTCTACCAGTGGTGGGCCGCCAGCCCGCCACTGATGCCATAATAGCAGTGGCGGGAGGTCGTTGGCGGGCGCCCCTGGGAGCCTTGCCCGCCACTGCTAGCCTTTTCCCACCCGCCACTGCTAGGCATTCCTGCGGTAGTGCATCACTAAAGGATTTTGCAACCCTTTGTCTGTTTCTCCTCACATGAGCTTCATCGTTATCCTTCTCAAGGACTTCCTCAGGTGATTGTTCGAAATACTCATCAGATGTAATAGATTCAGGAATTAGCTCAGAAGAAAATCTAGCCATGATATGCATATCTTTCATAGGAAAATATATTCTCAAAAAATGTTGCATCATGAGATTCCATTATAGTATCAACATGCATATCAGGTACCTCAGATTTAACCACTAAAAATCTATAAGCAATGCTCCGCTGAGCATAACCTAGAAAGACACAATCCACTGTCTTTGGTTCGAGTTTGCGTTTCTTAGGAATAGGAATATTGACCTTCGCCAAGCATCCCCAAGTGCCCAAATAAGAAAATGATGGTTTTCTTCGAACCCACTCCTCATAAGGGGTTTTCTCTTTATTCTTGTTAGGAACTCTATTCAGGACATGACACGAAGTCAATAGAGCCTCCCCTCACCATGCCTTAGATAAATTGGCGGTGTCTAACATGGCATTCACCAAGTTAGTCAACGTGCGGTTTTTCCTCTCGGCAACCCCGTTCGATTGGGGTGAATAGGGAGGCGTCCTCTTGTGAATAATACCGTGTTCCTCACAAAATTCATCAAATACTTTGGGAAAATATTCTCCACCACGATCCGACCTAAGACGCTTGATGTTTCTCTCTAGATGATTTTGAACTTCAGCTTTATAGATTTTAAAGTAGTCTAAAGCTTCATCTTTAGTTTGCAACAAATAAACATAGCAAAATCTAGTCGCATCATCAATCAACGTCATGAAATATCTCTTTCCACCTTTTGTCAACACACCATTCATCTCACAAAGATCGGAATGTATGAGTTCTAGAGGTGCCAAGTTTCTCTCCTCGGCAGCCGTGTGAGGCTTTAGAGGTTGCTTTGATTGCACACAACTATGGCAATTAGAACCTTTGGCAACAGTGAAATTTCGAATTAAACTCATACTGGATAGCCGAGACATTAAACCAAAATTAATATGACATAAACGAGAGTGCCAAACACTTGCATCATCATTAACACTAGCACAAATTTGGTTTACTGGCTTATTGCAAAAATATGAAAGGGAAAAGCGGAACATGCCTCCGCACTCATAGCCTTTGCCTATAAACTGTCCAAATCTCGACATGATTACTTTATTCGACTCTAAAACTACCTTAAACCCATCTCGACATAGAAGGGAGCCGCTAACTAGATTCTTGTTCTAGTAGGGGCATGCTGCATGTTCCTTAGTTGCACAATCTTCCCCAAAGTAAACTTCAGATCCACCGTGCCAATGCCATGAACAGAAGCATGCGACCCATTCCCCATTAGGACGAAAGAATCCCTTGCGACCTGATAAGAAGTGAACAAAGAGACGTCAGCACAGATGTGAACGTTAGCACCCAAATCAATCCACCAAGAAGATGATTGAAATACTGAAAGAATAATAGGTAAATTACCATACCCATCAGTATTGCTAGCGGTCACCTTGTCGACAGTCTTGGAGCTCGTTTTCCCTCTGCGGTTTGCACGGTCTGGGCATTCCTTGGAAAAGTGTCCGGGCTTCCCACAGGCGTAGCACTCTAGCTCAGCCTTGTTGAACTTCTTCTTCTTGAAGGTAGTAGTCTTGACAGGCTTGTTGAAAACAGACTTGTTCTTCCCTTTGTTCTTGTTCTGTGGGTACCTCTGCACCATATTGGCGGTAGGCCGAACCTCATCTTCTTTCTTAGTAGTGTCTTTAGCCCGAGCTTTCTCTTCAACATCAAGAGATGCAATCAGATTTTCGACTGATATCTCATGTCTCTTATGTTTCAGAGTAGTGGCGAAGTTTCTCCATGAAGGAGGTAACTTTGCAATCATGCACCCAGCCACAAATTTATCGGGTAAATAACACTTAAGGAGTTCCAGTTCCTTCACAATGCACTGTATCTCATGAGCTTGTTCAATCACAGAACGGTTATTCACCATCTTGTAGTCATGGAAATTCTCCATGATGTATAGTTCACTGCCTACATCTGTTGCACCGAATTTAGCATTCAATGTATTCCACGGTGCCTTTCCATCTTGTATGTGCATGTACACATCACACAGACGGTCAACAAGAACACTCAGAATGCATCCCACAAACATAGTATGGCTTCCTGGAACTTTCTCTGATCTTCCTCAGACATTCCCTCTGAAGCACCAACACTAACGTGGAAAACTTTCAGAGCATTAAGCCAGAGTGTGGACTTCACCTGCCACCTCTTAAAGTGCACACTGGTAAATTTATCCGGCCTCAGTGCATCAGCGAATCCAGCCATAGTTAACCCAGGAAATTGCCTACAATTAGGTTTTTGGATTGTTGGAAAATTAGGCAAGTTCATGATTAATTCCAGTAAATAATTCATGACTAGAACAAAGAGTAGCATGCAACATTCTAGCATACTAGATGAACAGATAAACATGCACAGCAACATCGCACTTGTAACAGCAACTACATACAGAGACATGGTCAGATCACGATGGACGTACTGTCCGTTAGCTGCTACTGGAGAGACGTTGTTGATGACGATGTTGGTGACGATCTTTTGCTGGCGGCGATGAAGACGACGATGAGTAGCACCGCCCGACCTAGATGGAAGACGACCGGTGATGACGAACTTGAGCAGTCGCGCAGAGCGCTCCCCAAAAACCTAATTCGTCCTCTCCTGGTGCAAGATCACAAGGATGAACGGTTCCGGAGACCTGCTGTCCCGCACGCCGATGCATGCCTGCGTTCGGGATGAAGTAAACTACGGTGGCGGCGCAAGTTGTGAGATGAGGCAAAACCCTAGGTGTTTTCGGTGTGTATTTGGCCGAGGCCGGTAAGCAGTATATATAGGAGAACCAGAGGCGATATCATGTCGCGATCACGATCTCAAACCGACTTGGTTTCCAAGTCAAACTTACCGGACAAGGAAACAATGAACTTGTTCGTCAAGACATCAAAAAATAAAATGGCAAAAGGAAGTTGCGCCCTCGCAAGGCAACATACCAGATTTCGGAGGACCATGCATTCACGTGCATGTCGCACGTATGCGCCGCGCCGGCCCAAGCCCGGCCAGGCAAGGCGAGCGAGCTCGTGTGGTCTTCCCTTTCTCTTCTCAACACACCACTTAGAGTGATGGAGAGAACCCACTATATAAAGAGGTCCAACTCTTCCTCAACTAGCGGTATGGGACTAAAATTTAGTACCACCACTTGCCATTTTATTCATGGGCCACCATTTGAGATTTCAAAAATTGTTATGGGCCTAGCCCATTTATTTCTAACAGCCAGGCTCAAGCTGCACCACCGTTGTGGGTTGCGCGTCGTCAGCATCTGCCATTCCCCGCAGTGTGGCCATGCCGCGGCCATTCCCCATCGTGCGGAAATCGAGGTCGTGACCTAGTTGAGAGGCGGCCGATTGGAGAAATCACTGGTCGAGCCAGAGGAACACCCAGGGCAGCCCGAACCATCGACAACGGCGCAACGGAAGCGGAGGAAAACATGGTGAGGTCAGAGCGCAGCAACAATCCCGACTGCAGGTCTGCAGTTGGACGAGGAGTGGCTATGGTGGAGGAGGAGGGGTGCTGCAGGGGAGTCAGGGGAGAGAACACCATGCCGCTGCGCCGCTTGTCCTACTGCCTGACGCTGCTGTTACCACGCCACCGCGCTGCCGTCGCTTGTGCTATGGTTAAGAGAGAGAGGGAGAGTCTGAGAGAGATGGGAAAGGAGAAAAGCGGCTGGGTGGGGGCAGATAGGAGACGGGCTGGGGCCTTCTCGGAGCGTAGCTATGAGCGGCAAAAAAATATATTAGCGACGGCGCTGGTCCAGGTCGAGATATTTCGGCGGTCTTCGGCTAAATCTCATGTAGCAGTAAAAAAAAAAGTTAAAAAAAGAAAAACCAAAGCCTTCCCACTTTAGTATTGTTACTTATATGCACACTTGCAACAGACACTATGATCCAGTGAGACGACCCAATGTGGTATGGGGTTCTCTTTTTTCGTTGTTTTGTTTTGTTTTATTGTTCTACTTTTTCCGTATCACTAGTTAAGGAGCACCTTTTACAAATGTTATTATCAGTTTGTTTGATGGCGACACACGCTGCAACGTATTTGCATCAGTCACAGAGTTTTTGGTGGATTTTCTCCATGGAGGGTCCTTATACATGCAACTTTTTTACGAGGTCTAAGTTTTGAAAGAAAATATCTTCGAACCGAGCGTCCAAATCATGAACCATTTTTATCATTGCATTCTTCACCTTGATATCTTTGAAATAAAATTCCATGTTGATAGATTTCGACGATTTCTTGGTGAGACTTGTACTCTTAAAGATAAAAAATATGTACTTCATGCAAAAAAGTACATGTACTCCATAAGGTAATTTACTTGTACTCTTTGTTTGTAGTGTATTCTCATGTAGTACAACGTGTTTTTCTCATCGTGTCTATGCGACAAACGAGATTTGGTGTTAGGTTCTTCAGATCGATTCAAGGGTTCAACGATGAGGACTGGGCTCCGGAGCGCTAGTCCTTAGTGGCACGTGCATGAAGACTTCCCAACTGTCATTGACAAGGTCAGGCCGACTTCAATATGGGAGCAAAGACATTGGCACGTCGAGGCTCGTTCTGGCAGCAGTTGTGGTTGTTCGATGGTCCCAGGACCTCGATGTAAATTTTATTATGTTTGGGGGAGCTTTGTTCTCCTGGTGAACCTTTATAATAGATCCGACTCTTTTAAAGAAGTTTTCATGTTCCTCGTGTAGTACAACATGCACTTTCGGGTCAACATGTACTCCCCGTGCAGTACAAAGTGTACTCCCCGGGGTAACATGTGCTTCACGTGTACTTCAACATGTACTCCCTAATGCTGCATAGAGTTCATGTGCGATATAATCTATGCTTTGCGCAGCAATCTGTACTCTTGAACGTAACATGTACTTTATGCGCAACGTAACTTGTGGCTCGCACACAGTGCAACATATACTCCCAAATGTAACATGTACTTTGTTTGCGCTGGAACCTATACTCCGGGTGCAGTATGTGTACACTGACAGTGCAGTACACGATAAACCGGAAAAGACGGAGTAAAATACCTTGGAGAAAACAGAAAAAATGGCATGTCATATACCTTTTGAGCGGGGCGCTCGATCCTAGTAGCGCCAGCGTGGGCCTCGGGTGACCTCCGCAGGGATATCCCCCAACTAGTTGCGCCCTTTTGTTTTCCTTTTGCTCAATTTATTTTAACTGTTTTTTTCATAGATATATTTAACCATTCTTTACCTTGTTTACCTTTTAGGGTGGATACTTGAATATTTTCAGATATACATTAATATATATTTTTTGCTTTGAGAAATGGGAATATTTTTTAAAGATTCTTGAAATTTTTTTGTGATATATGCACATTTTACCTACGACAATCTATGAACACATTTCCATGAATAGTGTGTAGATTTATTTAGTATTAGCGGATACCCGGCGCGTTGTTGCGGGAATTGGTTGATGGAAAATTTGGGTTGATAACATTAGAACCAAAATTAAAAATACATATGACCTACTATATTTGATTATGTATAGTTGTAAAAATATTTATTGAATATAAGTAGAATAGTTAAATGGAAAGCATTTTTCTATGCATGGTTGAGTGTTGTGGTGGGTTCCTATGCATGATTGCATGTTGAGGTGGGTCTTATTCCATTCATAATTGTATCGTGAGGTGGCATACTTGTATGTTGACATAAATAAGTCAGTGGGGACGTCTCTTTTAGGCATATATAGGATACAGTACATGATATGTTGTGGGAGTAGTTAATCCTATCCGAGGTTTTGCTTAGTCCCACGTAGTAAATTGTCAAAGTCAAGTCAAGACAACAAAAGTCCAGGCAACTCGTATGGTCAATATAAGTAAAAGAAATATCAAAGATGAATCCCCGGGTGAAAGAAACCCATGGTGATGAATAGGTGCGTGTGATTTTTTGGCAAAATAATTCTTGTATTACTCAAAACTTAGGGATTACAACCACATTTGATAATGTCCAAGATGTCCTCAGGACCAGATCCAAGCCACACAACAGTTTGGTATTGCGATCTATCAAAGCCTTCTCACATTGATGCATGACAAGAAAGTGTGAAACATGTCCTCGGCTTCTACACCACACACCGGACAGATAGTTGTCGCCTCCAAGTCCGTTTATGCTTACTAGATGACCCGTTGCGCCAATTGGCGCAGAGACCAACTCCAACATGCAAGTTAAGCGAACTATATGAAACTTAAAATGAAAGTCAAGTGAACTATTAGAGGAGACCAAGAAGATAAGAAACTAATACATTTAGGTGAATTTTTTGAATTTTGCATGCCCGTCTCTTATCTAGAATTCTTGCACGTCTCTTATCTAAAATTCTTCCAATTGGTTTGCAAGTGACCATGTTCATAATGCATTTTTATCTCCCCTATATATTTACCAATGACAAATAATGATGATCATTTCCCATATTCTTCTTTGGCCGGTCATGATGACGACCAAAGTGAATAAGAAAGAAAACACTCCGAAGAGTTGGCCGAAGTATAAGAGGTAGAAGCCTACTCACAATATAAACAAAAATGAATAAGAAAGAAAGCACCCACTTGAAAGATTATATTCGATCCTCCTGTTGGTTCCTTGTGGAACCAACATGAGTCTCGGGGGCTACTGCATATTCATATTCTTTCAGAAATAGGCATCAAACTATATCTCAACCCTCAATCCAGTTTGGTAAACTGACTTAGGCTCGGAGGCTACTGTAATTATGATTCAAAGGAGTTTTTAAATAGTGCAACCCTTATTAAAAAGAAAGCATTTTTCTCATTTCCTCAGATGATGTTGGGACATCCTCCTAGAGGGGTATTGGGTATATTCCATATTGACCATAAACAAAATATAAATCGAACGTACCTCGAAGCCTTCAACAAGGCCGAGGAACACCTCCATTACACCAGCTTCGGCGGACCGAAACTGGTTTAGAGCCGTGCCGAGGAGGACATGGTGTTCGGGAAGGATGGTGGAGCTTGTCACAACCACCTCCGCCGCTCGTCGGCACTCTGCCAGCTCAGTCTCTCCATGGCCAAAGGGCGGAAGCGAGGTGCTTGGCGCCCTGTCGTCGGCTGGAGGAGGAGGAGGCATCCCCTGTTGGACACGTGGCTCTAAAACCATGCGAACCAGAGACACCGGGCGATTGATTGCCATATCTTCATGACCAGAGGAAAGCTTTTTCCCCCTGGTCCTCTCCTTGGCTCTCCTTGACCAAGGTTTGGTCCTCGGCCATGGGGGTGTGGACTCCCTCCCCGGCATTAGGCGCCGGGGGAGGAGGGTGCGATGAGGCCTTCGTCACCTCGGCTTGAGCGAGGGAGTGATCGGCCTCTGTCTCCGAGGAGTCCCCTGAGCTCGCTGCCAGCGAGCTTCTTGGGAGACCCATGGACCCCTCATTCACCGAGTCGCACTACTATCTATAAAAGGAAAAAAAGGATGAAAGTAAGGACCCATTACTTGCATCACCTTGCTAATCAAAACAAAAGAGTTTATTAAAAACTCACCTGAAGGCAGCAGGGCATGCGCGACGAGGGCGGCCGGGTGGCCGAGACTCCTCAGAGGAGTTCGAGTTGATTTTCTCGACAGGCGCCGAGGGCTGGCTAACCGCAGGAGCCCTGGTTCTCCTCGGGCGCTTAGAAACTTGGGGGGGAGGGCAATGCCTCGTCGTCCCCATGATGACCTGCAGGGGCACAGGGCTATTACCTTTCATGATAAGTAAGTGTTGAATCCCATAGGGAGCAAATATGAACACACTACCAACCCCGCAACTACGTTGTCTGCATAGAGCATTCGCACCCAAACCATAGTTTGGAAATAGTCTATTATATCAGTTGTTAGGAAAGCGAGAATAAAAGGGTTTTACTAAACTACAAGTTAGAACACGGAAATAAACTAAGTTAGAACATAAAGTAAAGAAGGGGTTTTGTAACTGTAGGATTGAATAGACCGAAAGGCGGTGTCTAGGCTTCGGTCTCACTAGTACTAGAGGGGCATCTTAGTGGCAGCGGCATACTAGTACAATGTATACATGCAGGTGATAACAATATCACAAGAAAGGACGTCTCCCAACATTACGTGCAACGCGAGTAAATACTAGATCATGCCACAAAGACTAATTTTGCATACTAGATCATACCTCAACATAGAATCGGATCAATCACTCAAGCATAGATGAATAGCACAAAGAGGAATGATTCATTCATGTCATCAACATGTTAAATCTTACAAATTATAGGTGTGAGGATGGAGACATAGAGGGAGATGTTGGTGATGGTGGCGCCGCCTCCTCCTTGCACGGTGTGGTGGAGCTGTGGAGGGAGAGGCCTCCCCTAAGGGCAAGAGCCTCCCGATGGCTGCCCGGAGTTGTGGTGGATGATGATGGCTCGGTATGGTGGCTAGGGTTGGAGGTGTTTATATAAGAGGCCTTCTCGGGTCTCCTTCATTGATGTGGATCCTCCTCCTCCATCCAAGGGCTCTAGATGAGCCTTATCCTCTCCCAAACCCTTCCTTATTGTCCAAGGATCTCGTGGGAACAAACGGGGACAAAATCGGTGAAGAATTGATGTCCTGCAAGTGCACAGGGCTATGTAGTAATTTCATGATAAGTAAGGTTTGTCGATCCCACATGGAGCGAATAGGATGGCACCACAATCCCCGCAGCTACGTTGTCACTTAACACAACTATGCTCACACCCAAATCAGAGTTTGGAAATAGTTCACTTAAGTAGGTCACTAGGAAACGGTAAAAGGGAGAATGAAACGAAGGTACTAGAGAGAACGGAAAAGTAAATACTAAACGAAGGAAATAAACAAAGAGAAGTATGTGATGTTTTAGATGAGGTTGCTGGCATCTAGGTACGGTCTCGTTTGGTACGGGTACGGAATAGAGTTAAGCTTTATGACTATGCCACGTGGTGGCTAAGTTGGTACCTGCGTTATAGGATATGATAATCTACGGATGGTTGGCGGTCCCTCACATAATGTTATCCCTCAAGACACGCTGTATTGAGATAAATCATTCATCCTACTTCTTGTCCCATACCTATAGTGGCTAACATAAATATATTAAGGTCCTCGTGGTCTCGAGGACCGGACGAAGGCATTAAGTTCTATGGACAACCGTGCACCTAGAACAATTGTGTTCCCCTTAAGATGTCTGCACCTGTCACGTTGCAGGTCTGTCAGTTTCCACAACCATCTATCAACTTCATGTGTGGCCTAAGAGTTGAACGTCTCCAACTACGCCAATGGATTGAACATCTCCAATCGCTAAATTACCGCATAGGTAAATAAGCAACATGAAGCAACACACATAAATAGACTAAACATATCAAACAACCACTTACTAATCAACCGACCCATAGCCAACAATTACTCAAATAAAATCACATAAAGAGGGGTTCAAGAGTTATTACAACCCATCACGAAAACTATGATGGGGGAGAAAGAAGGGGTGATGATGGTGGTGATGGAGGCGGCGGGCGGATGATGATGATGATGATGATGGTGGCGTGGCGGGGCATGGCCATGGGCGGCGACTCCCTTCCGTTCTCCCTCTTGGTTGCAACAATGGTGTTCTTGATGTGGACGGCGGCTGGACGTGGAGATGAATGATGAATGAGACGTGATGGCGGCGGCTAGGGTTGAAGGTGTATATATAAGAGCTCTCCCATAGCCTCCTCCGTTGATGTAGCATCTCCCCTTTGATCCAAGGGCTCTAGGTGAGCCTTATCCTCTCCCAAAACATCCATGAAGGCCAAGGAAGTCGTAGCAAAAAACGGGGACAAAATCCATGAAGAATGTCATCACGAGAGGCAACTTTCTGTGATGTCTAGGCTTCATACGAGCGTCCATACGACCACCCACAGTCGCATGGAACGCCGTCTTTTGTTCTGCTACCTCCCTTCGGTAAATCAGCCGCCATTTCTTCATACGGACTCGGAATTTGATGTTCTTGGGCTCGTTGGATTCGTATGAACGACGCCGATCCATTTCATGTTTTAGATCTTTATTTGGAGCACTTTTAAAAAAAGACATTTTCCCTCTTCGAAATGGCCAAGTCTGGGGTCCTGGATGTCCTCCGTTTGAACTCCTTTCATTGTGCTAAGTGCGTGGGAAGTCCGTATCACCTACAAGACACACAAAGATAGAAAACTAATAAGAACTAATGAAGAATAAAGATATTGCAATGCTCACAGTGAAAAGAGTAAAAACTGGAAATCATGCATATGGACATGTAATTGGGTCAATGGGACATAATATAGCTTCATGTATGGAGATAATGTGCAACAAACGAGCTCTACAGATGCATAAAATGTGGAGCCATCAATAATCCCGTCTGAAAGGGCAACTTTCAGAGTTGTCTGAATGTCATATGACCATCCATACGGCCATGAATGGTCGTATGGTACGCCGTCTTGTGTTGTGTCCTCCTCCGGTGTTTTGGCTGCCATCTCTTTATACGGACTCCAATTTTGACGTTCTTGGGCTCGTTGGATTCGCGAGAGCGACGCCAATCAATTTCTTGTCTTAGATCTTGATTTGGAGCACTTGGAAAAAAAATCACTTTTTCCGCCCTCCTAAACGCGTAAGTCTGGTGCTGTAAGTCCTCCGTATTGAACCCGTACTTGATCCTTTCATTGTGCTTGGTCCTAGGTTTCTCCAAAACACCTGTAGACACACGAAAACAAAGAAAACTAATAAAAACCAAATAAAATACTAAATGTGCGATGCTCACAAGGAATAGTTCAAAAACCGGTAATCATGCATAATGGACAACTATTTGGTTCAATGGGACATGATATATGAAGAGAACATGCACACAAAAAACGAGATCTAAAAATGCTTAAAATATAGATGCATCAACCTCACCATGCTTAAACCTTGCTCGTCCTCGAGTAATAAGGTTGACTACCAAAAGCTCATTGCTACCAACTCTAAAGCTTACATTGAACCAAACGCAAAACGTGATATCCGTGTTTATCGTGCATGCATGCAAAAGTTAACCAGCAAGGGAGTAATACAAGCTATCCCCTTAGTTCCATTGCCATGAAGGTCAAGAAAGAGGAAAATATTTTTGTGGAGCCCAAATTCCCATTGCCAAAGGTTTAGACAGAAGGTCAAATTATGTTAGGAACACAACAATGACTATCATAGACAAAAGAAAGCATGCACCAGCGATCGCTTAAAAAACACCAACCCGAGGCATACCAGGTACAATAGTAAGATTGTTTGTCTGCGTTATTCAACCACTCAACTACCTATACAACACTGAGCGCAAGCCTATGCCTCGCACTTATGGGAAAATAGAAAATGGTTGGGGTTTGAAGAAGTCAAAAACAAAGAAAGTCTTGAAACAACGCAGCTGACCACTAGGCAATGGAGAAGGCCTTATGATCGATGTTAATGCAAGAAGTAGGGATCGCCATGCAACTAGGATGCACATAGAGCTATGAATATGTGAAAGCTCTCCTATGGACTAAGTGGGGGTGCATCCAACTTGCTTGCTCATGAAGACCTCGAGCTTTTGAGGATGCTCCTCATCGGAATATACAAGTCAAGTTCTATAGTGTGGATTCCCCACTAGTATGAAACATATGAAGTATATTCCGATGATGGGCTTTCTCAAATGCCCGAGGTCTTCATGAGCAAGCAAGTTGGATGCACACCCACTTAGTTTTCATGTTGAGCTTTTATACACTTATAGCTCTTAGTCCATTCATTGCATGGCAATCCCTACTCCTCGTATTAACATCAATTGATGGGCATCTCCATAGCCCGTTGATTAGCCTCGTTGATGTGAGACTTTCTCCATTTTTGACTTCTCCTATTTATCTCTATCACCATACTCTATTCCACCCATAGTGCTATATCCATGGCTTGCGCTCATGTATTGCGTGGGAGTTGAAAAAGCTGAAGCGCGTTAAAAAGTATGAACCAATTGCTTGGCTAAAACCGGGGTTGTTCATGATAAATACTTTGTATGAAGAAGATGGAGCATGACAGGATTATATGATTTTGTAGGGATAACGTTCTTTAGCATTTTTATTTTGAAAGACATGATTGTTTGCTAGTATGCCTGAGTATTGATGTCTTTATATCAAATTATATATTATTGCTTTGAATCATTTGGATCTTATTATTCATACCGTAAGAGAGAGAGATTACATGATGAAACATGATAGGTAGCATTCCACATCAAAAATTATGTTTTTATCATTTACCTACTCGAGGACGAGCAGGAATTAAGCTTGGGGATGCTTGATACGTCTCCAACGTATCTATAATTTTTGATTGTTCCATGCTATTATAGTATCAATCTTGGATGTTTTTATATGCAATTGTATGCAATTATATATCATTTTTTGGGACTAACCTATTACCCAGTGCCTAGTGCCAGTTGTTGTTTTCTGCTTGTTTTTGGCTTTTCAGATAAACAATACCAAATGAAGTCCAAATGCCACGAAACTTTCTGGAGATTTTTTTCTGGACAAAAGAAACCTGGGAAGCTTCGGCAGGAGGCCAGAAGCCTCACGGAGGCTTCACAAGGCACTAGGGCGCGCCCCAGGGGGGGCGCCGTAGTACCTTGTGGGGCCCACGTGACTCCGTTTGACCTAATTCCACTTCTATAAATTCACAAATATTGGGAAACCCCCAGAGAGCCAGAAGAGAAAACCTTTCCGCCATCGCAAGCCTCTGTTCTTCCACGATCCAATCTAGAGGCCTTTTTCGGTACTCTGTCGGTGGGGGAATCGATCACGGAGGGCTTCTACATCAACCTTGCTGCCCTTCCGATGATGTGTGAGTAGTTTACCATAGACCTACGGGTCCATAGCTAGTAGCTAGATGGATTCTTCTCTCTTTGATCTTCAATACAATGTTCTCCTCGATGTTCTTGGAGTCCGATGTAATCTTCTTTTGTGGTGTGTTTGTTGGGATCCGATGAATTGTGAGTTTATGATCAGATTATTCATGAGAAATATTTGAGTCTTCTCTAAACTCTTTTATGCATGATTTTTATAGCTTTGTATTTCTCTCCGATCTATCGGTTTAGTTTGGCCTACTAGATTGATTTATCTTGCAATGGGAGAGGTGCTTTGTGATGGGTTCAATCTTGCGGTGCTCAATCCCAGTGACAGAAAGGGACATGACACATATTTGTATTGTTGCCATTAAGGATAAAAAGATGGGGTTTATTCATATTGCTTGAATTTGCTTCTCTACATCATGTCATCTTGCTTAAGGCGTTACTCTGTTTCATACTTAATACCCTAGATGCATGCTGGATAGCGGTCGATGGGTGGAGTAATAGTAGTAGATGCAGGCAGGAGTCGGTCTACTTGTCTCGGACGTGATGTCTATATACATGATCATTGCCATGAATCCGTCATAATTATTTGCTTTTCTATCAATTGCCCAACAGTAATTTGTCTACCCACCGTATGTTTATGTGCTCAAGAGAGAAGCCTCTAGTGAAAACTATGGTCCCCGGGTCTATCGTTATTATATAAAAAACATAAAAATACCTTGCTGAAATTTATTTAATTTTAATTTAATTTTTAATTTAGTTTATCTATTTACCTCGATAAGATTTAATCCTTGCAAATAACCGCTAAGAGGATTGACAACCCTCTTATTTGCGTTGGGTGCAAGTGTTTGCTCTTGTGTGTGCAGGTGCGCTTAACAGAATTTTGCTTGGTTCTCCTACTGGATTGATAACCTTGGTTCTTAACTGAAGGAAATACTTATCTCTACTGTACTGCATCATCCTCTCCTCTTCGGGGAAATACCAACGCAGACTACAAGTAGCAGCTATCTATGATGATTATTGTGATGACATGTATGCTATAAAGAATAATGATAACCATGAAACTGGTCATCATGATTTAATTTTCAATTGGATTATGCCAATCAAGTATCACATGATAGCTGTTTTGTTGAGTTTGCTCCCACTACCATTCATGAGAATATTTTGCTTATGTGGAGAGTAATAAAATTTATATGCTTGTAGATCATGAAAAGAATGATTTATGTGATAGTTATATTGTTGAATTCATTCATGATGCTACTGAAAATTATTATGAGAGAGGAACATTTGCTTTTACATATCTCAATAATATCAAGTTTCCTCTCTATGTGTTGAAAGTTTTGAAGTCATGCTTGTTTTGCCTTCCTATGCTAGTTGATTCAGGTTCCCATAAATTGTTTGCTCACAAAATCCCTATGCATAGGAAGTCTGTTAGGCTTAAATGTGCTTGCCATGTGATTCATGATGCTCTCTTTGTGTTTCAATTCTTTACTTCTATGCGAGCATCATTGAAATCATCATGCCTAGCTAAAAAGGCATTAAAGAAAAGCGCTTGTTGGGAGACAACCCAACACTTATACCTACTGTTTTTGTTTATTTACATGATTAATCTACTGTAGTAATAATGTTTTATAGCTTTTTGTTTCAATAAAGTGCCAAGTAAAGCCTTTGGGATAGTGTGGATGATAGTTAACATGATTCCGTGAAAAAACAAAAACTTTTGCGCCCAGTTCTGGAATTCTCTAAATTCGCTGGAACGTGGAAAAATTCTGAATTTTTTACACATGATTGATATACAAATTTCCCACGTTTTCCTAATATTTCAGAATTTTTTGAGTTACATAAGTATAGTCATTATTCAGATCTTTACATACTGTTCTGTTTTTGACAGATTCGGTTTTCAATGCATAGCTTGCTTGTTTTATAGTTTATATAGCTTATATTGGACAATATAAATTGTGGAAATGATAGAGTACAGTAGGAATTATGTGGAAACAATTATGAATCTTGTCTTGACAGTACCCAAGTGAATGATTTCTTTTACTATACTAACGCATCTCACGAAGTTCCGTTAAGTTTTGTGTGATTGAAGTTTTCAAGTTTTGGGTGAGATATCGATATGAGGAGAATAAGGAGTGGCAAGAACCTAAGATTGGGGATGCCCAAGGCACCCAAGGTAATATTCAAGGAAGAACCAAGCAACTAAGCTTGGGGATCCCCCGGAAGGCATCCCCTCTTTCGTCTTCAACATTATCGGTAACCTCACTTGGAGCTATATTTTTATTCGTCACATGTTATGTGTTTTGCTTGGAACGTCATTTATTTTAATTGTAGTTGCTTGCTGTTATTTATAATAAGGTTTTGTACCTTTTATCTCAATAAAAAGTGTCAAGGATAGCCTTCACCATGCTTAGTTTGCAAGTATATGAGTTGCTGTTTCGAAACAGAAAGTTTGCTGTTATTGTTTGAATTCTTCAGAAAAGTCAGAATGCGATAAAACCTTGAAATTTTGAAACAATAAGATATGATAAATTTTCTACAGTGTGGTAAATTTTAAGAATTTTTTGAGTTAAATATGTATGGATACTTCTTCATCCTTTACAGACTATCCTGTTTAGACAGATTGTTGTTATGTTTGCATATGTTTGCTTGTTTAATGATTCTATTTGAGGATAGGAGTATTAAATATGCAGATGCATTTAGTATGCAATGTTAAATTAGAATTTTAGTGATTTTCTACAGTATAGAATGATAAGGTTTTGCATTGATTTATACTAACTTATCTCACGAGTTCTTGTTGAGTTTTATGTGGATGAAGTTTTTAAGATTTAGAGAAACCGTGATATGAGAGGGATTAAGGAGACACAAGAGCTCAAGCTTGGGGATGACCAAGGCATCCCAAGTTAATATTTCAAGAAGTCTCAAGCATCTAAGCTTGGGTATGCCCCGGTAGGCATCCCACCTTTCTTCATCAATAATTATCGGTTAGTCTTGGTTGAGCCTAAGTTTTTGCTTCTTCACATGAGATGTGCTATTCTTGGAATGTCATTTTATATTGTTTTATTTGCTGTTTGAATAAAATACTTAAGATCTGAAATTTTTAAATGAGAGAGAGAGTCCTCACATAGCTACCTATTTACTTAACTACTCATTTGGTCTTCACTTATATCTTTTTGGAGTAGTTTGTCATTTACTCTTGTTCTTCACTTATATCCTATGAGTAAATTGTTGAAGTTGGACAAGGAAGACAACGTAATGAGTTATGTTTGGGTATATTTGCATAGAAGTTATATTGTTATGGATCCTCCAACATGTGGTGCTTGCTTAGGATCTTTTGCTAGCCAAAAATTCGTACTAAGTAGAGATACTACTTGTGCATCCAAAAACCATTAAACCCAGTTTCTTGCCATGAGTGTCCACCATATCTACCTATGGATTGAATAAGATCCTTCAAGTAAGTTGTCGTCGGTGCAAAAAGCAATAAAAATTGCTCCTAAATATGTATGATCTTTTATTGCAAGGGAAAATAAGCGTTGTACGAACTTGTGATGGTAAAGAAATAAAAGCGACTGACTGCATAATAAAGGTTGCTATCACAAAGGGCAATATAACATGATGTTCCTTTGCATTAAGAGCTTACACATCCAAAAATAAAAAGCGCATGACAACCTCTGCTTCCCTCTGCGAAGGGTCTATCTTTTACTTTATGTATTTACTTTTATGCAAGAGTCAATAAGTATTCATTCTCATTTCAACCTAAATTATTCTTTAGCTGGCAAGCATCATGTGGTGGGGAAAGATCCAGGCACATATGGCCATTCAAATATATTTGATCATGAATTATTATTGTTGACAATTATCTCTATGATAAATAAGTTGGGAGGCGAAACATTAAGCCCCTATCTTTCTCTGTGTTCGATGGATGCCATCTGTTCTAAAAATATGCTTTGAGTACTAGCAATCATAGAAGACTATATTATAATTGATTATGTGGAGCTCTTACTTAGACTTTTTTGAAGATAAGTTGAATTGCAATTGTTTGGTGACTAAGAACATAGGTTGTTAAGTTTCAAGAGAATGCATTGTTTGAACCATAACATGTGAATGGATTGCTACTTTATCATGATGAGTTTTATGAGAAAGAGTTGTTGTTATGATGCTAGGAAAAGAGATTGAAATTATCATTGATCAAACTCATGCATTATGCTAGCATTCACACTTCATAAATTATTTCTTTTATCATTTACCTACTCGAGGACGAGCAGGAATTAAGCTTGGGGATGCTGATACGTCTCCAATGTATCTATAATTTATGAAGTATTCATGCCATGTTTATTATAGTTTTGTATGATTTTGGTGCACTTTTATTTGGATTTTATATGATTTTCATGGACTAACATATTGACCTAGTGCCTAGTGCCATTTGCTGTTTTCTGCTTGTTTTTGGTTTTCCAGAAAATCCATATCAAACGAAGTCCAAATGCAGCGAAACTTTTTAACGATTTTTTTGGAAGGAAAGGGACCCAGGAAGCTTCGGGAGAGTACCAGAAGACCCACAGGGGCCCCAGAAGCCACCAGGGCGCGCCCAGGGGGGTGGCGGCACCCTGGTGCCTCGTGGGTCCCCTGTGGCCCCTCTTTGCGTGATTCCAACGCCAAAAATTCCTATATATATTCAGAAACCTCTAGAAATAACCCTAGAACTTCGAATCCGCCGCCGCAAGCCTCTGTACCTCCACGATCTCATCTAAAGCCCTTTTCCGGCACCCTGCCGGAGGGGGAAATCATCACCGGAGGCCATCTCCATCATCCCGACAGTCTCCATGATGAGGAGGGAGTAGTTCACCTTCGGGGCTGAGGGTATGTACTAGTAGCTATGTGTTTGATCTCTCTCTCTCTCTCATGTTCTTGATTTGGCATGATCTTGATGTACCGCGAGCTTTGTTAATATAGTTGGATCATATGGTGTTTCTCCCTCTCTATCTTGTTGTGATGAATTGAGTTTTTACCTTTGAGGTTTCACTATTATCGGATTGAATACTTTTATGGATTTGAGAACACTTGATGTATGTCTTGCATATGAATACCCGTGGTGACAATGGGATACTATATTGATTCACTTGATGTATGTTTTGGCACCCAACTCGCGGATTCCCGAGGTGACATTGGGGTAATCTATGCATAGGGGTTGATGCACGTTTTCGTCCTACTTTCTCCGGTAGAAATCTTGGGGCACTCTTTGAAGTTCTTTGTGTTGGATTGAATATTATGAATCTGAAGTTGTTTGATGCATATCGAATAATCAACTCACGGATACTTGTGGTGACATTGGAGTATCTAGGTGACATTAGAGTTGGTTGATGCATATCATATGGTGTTATTTTAGTACGAACTCTAGGGCTGTTTGTGACACTTATAGGGATGGCTCAATAGATTGATCGGAAAAGATAACTTTGAGGTGGTTTCGTACCCTACAACAATTTCATCTTATGTTCTCCGCTAGATAAGAACTTTGGAGTGATTCTTTGTCGCACGTTGAGGGATTGTTATATGATTCAATTATGTTAGCACTGTTGAGAGATTGCACTAGTGAAAGTATGAACCCTAGGCCTTGTTTCTAAGCATTGCAATACCGTTTGTGCTCCGTTTTATCACTTGCTACCTTGCTATTTTTTATTTTCATATTACAAAAACCTATATCTACTATCCATACTACACTTGTATCACCATCTCTTCGCCGAACTAGTGCACCTATACAATTTACCATTGTATTTGGTGTGTTGGGGACACAAGAGATTTCTTGTATTTGATTGCAGGGTTGTTTGAGAGAGACCACCTTCATCCTACGCCTCCCACGGATTGATAAACCTTAGGTCATCCACTTGAGGGAAAATTGCTACTGTCCTACAAAACTCTGCGCTTGGAGGCCCAACATGAGTCTACAAGAATAAGTTGTGTAGTAGACATCAAGTATCGCGGTGTCATGTTGCATAGGACTCAAAAGCTAAGTACCTCGAGGGGATAGTTTGGCGAGGATAACCCCGTTGCGCATCCTGGATCAACCAAAGATGATGGGTTCATCAGGAAAAAGCCTCTGCAATCATTCAATCGCTAATCAAGCCACCACTAGAGTCCCCAACTTAAGTTATTAGGTGAAAGAAAGGCAACACTTCAAAGGACTCCTTTATTGGTTTTTGATAAAAGAACATGGCAATGTTTCTCAGAAGATACCAAGATGTAAGATCCCAAATTTTTCCAAATTTTGGAATTTTAATAATAAGTTATTATTGAGTGAGTTGCTATGATTGCCAGGTGAAATTAAAACCTTTTTGAGTCTTGTCTCAAAGAATTTTCTTTTCTTTTGGACTCCTATGAAATATTTTGAGATCCATATTCAATATTATGGAGTGAGAATAAAATGACTTCCTCAAATGTGGTGCATGAATAATTCGTTTCAAGTTCTTTGAATTTTGGAGTTCCATTTGAAATTGGATCTTAATTTGGTGTTTTAATGCCATTTAAATATTTCCAAATTAATCAAATAAAATTTAATGAGAAGAGATAATGTGAATTCTCCAAAAATATATTTGGAAATATTTAATATAGCACAATTATAATTTTGTGAATTTACAAAACTCTAAATTTGAATTTTGAGGTAATTTAATTTAGTCCATAGAGCTTATAATACATATATGTGCACAATAAGAATTTATTCTATGCGAAAACCATTTTTACCTAAGATAAAATATTATTTTAGTAATTATAAACATTTATTATTATTATTTCAGTTTTAATTTTTGTTAACCTAAATTTTAAATTAGCTAAGATTATTCCTAGTCCTAACTGGGCTTAGCCCATTCTATCTCTCCCTCTATTCTGCGCTCGCGAGCAAAGCAGCAACAGCTGGCGTGCGACCCACCTAACCTAGCGCCGACCCACCTCTCCTTCTCTCTCTTCTCTTTTTCTTTTTTCCCTCCCCTCATTGACCCGCGGACCCCACCCGTCATCTCCTTCCTTCGGCAAGTTCCATAAGATATAGCAGATGGATGTTAAAATGGCTTTCCTTAATGGAAATTTAACTCAGGATGTGTATATGATGTAGCCCGAGGGTTTTGTCGATCCACATAATACTAGTAAGGTATGCAAGCTTCAGAAATCCATTTATGGCTTGAAGCAAGCATCTTGGAGTTGGAACATTCATTTTGATGAGGTGGTCAAAGGGTTTGGATTCATCAAGAAGGAAAAAGAACCTAATGTTTACAAGTAGTAAAGTGGGATTTCATGTTGGAAATATGCCCTAGAGGCAATAATATTGTATTATTATATTTCTATATTCATAATTAAGAGTTTATATTCTATGCTATAACTGCTATGATCCTGGAATATGCGATTCGGTGGAAAAACTCATGTGCACGTGTCGAATAATAAATGGTAAAATAAGATTCCTAGTCTCGCCTCTAAGACTAGCTCAAGTGTTGTTGGTAATCATGTTTTCCGGATCTTAGGGTGTCGTTAAGTGTAATGATAGTCCTAAAACAACATTGGGAGTATGACGTTAGAAGAACGATCATATTGAATCGACCCAAACTTGTTTGTTATAATTTAAGATAATATCATCATAAGTCAATTGTTATAACACGGAGTGTTAACATGTGATTTATTTCCTCAGACCATGAGCGTATCGTAGTCACTTCTTACCGTACGATGAACTTTGGGGTTGCTCAAACGTCATTTGTAACACGGTTATCATAACGACAACTTACAGGTTCATAGAAAAATTTGACAAGGGACTACATAGCTCGAGAGTGGAATTTGCACCTCCGACGATGGAGAGATATTCTTAGGGACCTCTCGGTGTGACGTTATCCATCTTCGTCTGGCCAGACACAGGTGACTATGTCACCGGGATGCCGGAACATGTCAACGAGAAAGAAGAACAAAACTGGTAACGAGGACACCGGTATAGTGAGCATGTGCATGACTCAAGAGGATACCGATATATATCACCTCAGGTTTTGTAAAGTATCGCGAAGCAAAGGGAACAACACATGATAACCAAAGGTTACTCGAATGTCATTCGTGTACTCATCGAGATCGATATGGATGTCCACGGTTCCACTATCGGTCATTGAACAAAGGGGTTTTGTTCATGTCTATGTTTTACCGAATCTACAGGGTCACAAGCTTAAGGTAATCATGATCTACTGAGTGTTAGTAGGACAGGAGTAATGAGAATATATTTATGAAATTGTTTCATTAATATTCAAAATAGTTTCTAGAGGAACCAAAAGCGTTTCGGGGTCACCGGAAGGGTTTCGGAGTTTATCGGGCAATACCGGGTATTACCAATAAATAATATATGTGGAAAATGTTTTTGGAGATGTTAAATTAATAATAAAAGGCTCTAATAATAATTAGGAGGCTTTTATATTTAATTTAATATCAACGGGCCTTAAAAGGCCAAGAGGTGGAAGGAGTATTGGGCCACAAGGGCCCAATAGGACAGGTGCCCATGAAGAAGATCTTGTTCAGCATGTTCTATTCAATACTGGTAGGAGAAGAACCCGACTCGGTATTCTTAAAAAAAGAGGGGAAGCAGAACCAAGTCAAGATGATATGGGTCGCCCCTTCTTTTTGCACCAAAGATCTTACCATTTCCGAAGGAACTGGGGCTACATTTCTTCTCAATTTCCATTCAAGAGTTTCTATCTGTTTCCACGCCCTTTTCTTGAGACCTCGAAACATGAGGACAAATTACTTCTCTTAGGAACACATACAAGAAAAAGGATAGCGGTACCCCTTTCCTATGGAAAGGAGAGAGGGGAGGCCGAATTGGGAAGGGAATCCCCCTCCCCATGGCCGGTGCAAGGGGGGAGACTTCCCCCACTTGTGTAGTGCCCCATCTCCAACCTATATATACTTGAGGTATTGACACTTTTTCTACACACAAGTTTTGGAGCCTCCTCTAGTTCTCTAGTTCCAGTTCTAGTTGGTTCTAGTTGATCAATTAGAGCTAGACCTAGATCCTCTAATCCTCATAATTAGAAGCCCAGTGTGGTTCTAAATCTCTTCCCTCTAATTCTCCGACGACGATTAGCTCTGGACGGCGAAGTACCGTCGGATCAAGAAGACCGTACGCTTGCAACTCGTAGAGAGGCCGTGCTTTCGGTCTTCCATTCGAGGGACTGTTCATGGGCGGTTCGCGGGATCATTCATCTACGGTTCGAGGGACTCCAAGTACGATCTACACCAACTCATCTTCTTTCGCTGCAACTCGGCGTCGGTAACGATCTGATCCAAACCGTTTATCGCATTTTCATAGTGTTCCTGGTTGATCGTAGGGCAATTTTTTTGGTTTTCTACTACGTTTCCCAACAGTATCAGAGCAGTTCTATGAGTAGATGCAGGTTTCAATCTAGATCACATGTGGATGTGAGGGTTTGATGTTCTTTCTATGCTTCCCTCGAGTGTTGCTTCGGTTTAGTTCATTGACGGCATGATGTAGCTTTGTACAAAGTTCTGACAATCGATTGGCTCTGGCTGTCGACGATCTACCAACAGTTCTTTGGGCTTCATCAGAGTCAAGAATAGTGAACTGCCGCAAACACAAGAGGGCGATGAAGGTGTTCGATGTTCTAGGGGGTCATGCGTATTGACGAAGTTTAATGTGGGGCTAGAGATTATTAATTAAGTGTGGCACCCCAGCTCAGAGGAACTGGAACACCCCGTATTCCAGCCCAGAGATCAAGTCTTCTGGAATACGGCATTGCTTGGCATAGAACAAATCAGCTCTTTATTGCAAATAATATGGGTACAAGGGTTTGGGTATTACAAAGGATTACATCGGCACGGCGACACTACGCCTGCTAAGGTAGCTCTATGCTAGCAGCAGAACAACTTGTAGCAGCGAAATAACTTCTAGCAGCGGAACAGCGACGGCGGTGGTGGACTCCACTCCGCAGGGACTCTGGCTGGGACACATCCTAGCTCGCAAAATCGGGATCCTCGACAAGCAATAAATCACGGCATCACCTGCAATATGGCATGACACGCCAGGTGAGTAATTTGAATGTACTCGCAAGCTCACAGCAACCAAAGCAATCAAGACAAACAACAGCATGGCATTTACAGGTTAATTATCAATGATGATCATGATATTACTAGAACAATTATGAGAATGAGCATGGCATGTACATGTTACTCATGATATGAACATGATGATACTAGCACTAGCATGAGAGGGGGGGTCGATGTTTAAGGTCCCTTGGACCAACTTACTCTTCTCGGAGGTTATCTCGTAACCACTGATGGAAATATGCCCTAGAGGCAATAATAAAGTTGTTATTATTTTATATTTCCTTGTTCATGATAAAGGTTTATTATTCATGCTAGAATTGTATTGACCGGAAACTTAAATACATGTGTGAATACATAAACAAATACCGTGTCCCTAGTGAGCCTCTACTAGACTAGCTCGTTGATCAAAGACGGTTAAGGTTTCCTAACCATAGACATGAGTTGTCATTTGATAACGGGATCACATCATTAGGAGAATGATGTGATGGACAAGACCCATCTATTAGCTTAGCATATGATCGTTCTGTTTATTGCTACTGCTTTCTTGAATGTCAAATACATGTTCCTCCGACCATGAGATCATGCAACTCCCGGATACCGGAGGAATACCTTGTGTGCTATCAAACGTCACAACGTAACTGGGTGATCATAAAGATGCTCTACAGGTATCTCCGAAAGTGTCTGTTGAGTTGGCATGGATCGAGACTGGGATTTGTCACTCCGTGTTTCGGAGAGGTATCTCTGGGCCCTCTCGGTAATGCAAATCATAAGAAGCTTACAAGCAAAGTGACTAAGGAGTTAGTTACGGCATGATGTATTACGGAACGAGTAAAGAGACTTGCCGGTAACGAGATTGAACTAGGTATGGAGATACCGACGATCGAATCTCGGGCAAGTAATATACCGACGGACAAAGGGAATTACGTATGTTGTCATTGCGGTTCGACCGATAAGATCTTCGTGGAATATGTAGGAACCAATATGAGCATCCAGGTTCCGCTATTGGTTATTGACCGGAGAGGCGTCTCAGTCATGTCTACATCATTCCCGAACCCGTAGGGTCCGCACACTTAACGTTCGTTGACGATGTAGTGTTATATGAGTTATGTGAATTGGTAACCGAATGTTGTTCGGAGTCCCGGATGAGATCCCGGACGTCACGAGGAGTCTCGGAATGGTCGAGAGGTAAAGATTTATATATGGGAAGTCATATTTTGGGTTCCGGAAAAAGGTGCAGTTTTTTCGGTATTGTACCGGGAAGCTTCCAGAAGGTTCCGGAGGATTCCGGAGGGGTCCGGAAGTCCACAAGTGGGTCCACCACGTCCCAAGGGCTGGCATGGGCTAAGGGGAGGCGCCCTGGCCTTATTGGGCCAGGCGCACCAAGTCCTCAAAAGCCCACGCAGCTAGGGAAGAAAAAAAAGGAGAGTCCTAGTAGGAATAGGATTGGACTTTGGAGTCCAAGTCCACGTGTGTACTATTCACGTGGTACTGTTCACATGGTACTATTCACGTGGTACTATTCACGTGGCACTATTCCTTCTACTCCAAGCTCCTACACATATATAAATAGAGGAGAGGGGCGCCCCAAAGGAGACACAACATTGTCTTAGCCGTGTGCGGCGCCCCCCTCCACTGTTCCGTCCCTCGGTCATATTTTCGCAGTGCTTGGGTGAAGCCATGCGGAGATAGCATCACCATCACCGTCACCACGCCGTCGTGCTGCCGGAACTCATCCACTACCTCGCCGTCTTGCTGGATCAAGAAGTCGAGGACGTCACCGAGCTGAACGTGTGCTGAACGCGGAATTGCCGTACGCTCGGTACTCGGTCGGTTGGATCGTGAAGTTGTTCGACGACATCAACCGCGTTGTTTTAACGCTTCCGCTTACAGTCTACGAGGGTACGTAGACACACTCCCCCTCTCGTAGCTATACATCTCCATGGATAGATCTTGCGTGTGCGTAGAATTTTTTTTGTTTTCCATGCAACGTTCCCCAACAGTGGCATCATGAGCCAGGTCTATGCGTAGATGATATGCACGAGTAGAACACAAAGTGTTGTGGGCGGTGATCGTCCTACTGCTTACCACCAACGTCTTATTTTGATTCGGTGGTATTGTAGGATGAAGCGGCCCGGACCAACCTTACATGTCCACGTACATGAGACCGGTTCCACCGACAGACATATAACTTGTTTTGCATAAAGGTGGCTGGCGGGTGTCTGTTTCTCCTACTTTAGTTGAATCGAATTTTACTGCGGCCGGTCCTTGTTGAAGGTTAAAACAGCAAACTTGATAAATCACCGTTGTGGTTTTGTGCCGTAGGTAAGAACGGTTCTTGCTAGAAGCCCGTAGCAGCCACGTAAAACTTGCAACAACAAAGTAGAGAACGTCTAACTTATTTTTGCAGGGTATGCTGTGATGTGATATGGTCAAGACATGATGTGATATACGTTATTGTATGAGATGATCATGTTTTGTAATTTATCGGCAACCGGCAGGAGCCTTATGGTTGTCTCTTTATTGTATGAAATGCAAGCGCCATGTAATTGCTTTACTTTATCGCTATGCGTTAGCAATAGTTGTAGAAGCAATAGTTGGCGAGATGACCACGACGCAATGATGGAGATCAAGGTGTCGAGCCGGTGACGATGGAGATCATGACGATGCTTTGGAGATGGAGATCAAAAGCACAAGATGATGATGGCCATATCATGTCACATATTTTGATTGCATGTGATGTTTATCCTTTATGCATCTTATTTTGCTTAGAACGACGGTAGCATTATAAGATGATCCCTTCACTAAATTTCAAGATAAAAGTGTTCTCCCCGAGTATGCACCGTTGCTAAAGTTCGTCGTTTCGAAGCACCTCGTGATGATCGGGTGTGATAGATTCTATGTTCACATACAACGGGTGTAAGCCAGTTTTACACAAGCAGAATACTTGGGTTAAACTTACGAGCCTAGCATGTACAGACATGGTCTCGGGACACTGGAGACCGAAAGGTCGAACATGAGTCATATAGTAGATATGATCAACATGGAGATGTTCACCATTGATGACTATCCCATCTCACGTGATGATCGGACATGGGCTAGTTGATTTGGATCATGTATCACTTAGTTAACTTGAGGGATGTTAATTTAAGTGGGAGTTCATTAGTAATTTGATTAATTGAACTTAATTTATCATGAACTTAGTCCTGATAGTCTTTGCAAATTATGTTGTAGATCAATAGCTCGCGTTGTAGCTCCCCTGTTTTTGATACGTTCCTAGAGAAAGCTAAGTTGAAAGATGATGGTAGCAACTACACGGACTGGGTCCGTAACTTGAGGATTATCCTCATTGCTGCACAGAAGAATTATGTCCTTGATGCACCGCTAGGTGATGGAGCTGCTGCAGGAGCTGCTGCAGACGTTGTGAACGCCTGGCAGGCTCGATCTGATGACTACTCGATAGTTCAGTGTGCCATGCTCTACGGCTTAGAACCGGGACTGCAAAAGCGTTTTGAACGCCACGGAGCATATGAGATGTTCCAAGAGCTGAAATTGATATTTCAAGCTAATGCTCGGGTTGAGAGATATGAAGTCTCCAACAAGTTCTTTAGCTGTAAGATGGAGGAGAACAGTTCTGTCAGTGAACACATACTCAGAATGTCTGGGTACCACAACCACTTGACTCAGCTGGGAATTGATCTTCCGGTTGAGAGTGTTATTGACAGAGTTCTTCAGTCACTGCCATCAAGCTATAAAGGCTTCATGATGAACTATAATATGCAAGGGATGGAGAAGACAATTCCCGAGCTCTTTCGGGATGCTGAAATCGGCGGAGGTAGAAATCAAGAAGGAGCATCAAGTGTTGATGGTTAACAAGACCACTAGTTTCAAGAAAAAGGGCAAGGGAAAGAAGGGGAACTTCAAGAAGAACGGCAAGCAAGCTGCCGCTCCCACGAAGAAACCCAAAGTTGGACCCAAGCCTGAAACTGAGTGCTTCTACTGCAAAGGAACTGGTCACTGGAAGCGGAACTGCCGCAAGTATTTGGCGGATAAGAAGGATGGCAAAGTGAACAAAGGTATATTTGATATACATGTTATTGATATGTACCTCACTAGTGCTCGTAGCAGCGTCTGGGTATTTGATACCGATTCAGTTGCTAATATTAGTAACTTGAAGCAGGAGCTGCAGAGTAACGGAGACTAGCTGAGGGCGGAGTGACGATATGTGTTGGAAGTGTCTCCAAGATTGATATGATCAATATCGACACGCTCGTAATACCTTCGGCATTAGTATTAAACCTAAATAATGGTTATTTGGTGCTTGCGTTGAGCATAAAACATTATATCTGGATATTGTTTATTGCAAGACGGTTATTCATTTAAGTCAGAGAATAATGGTTATTCTGTTTATATGAATAATATCCCTCGTGATCATGCACCCTTTTGAATGGTTTATTCTTGTTGAATCTCGATCGTAGTGATACACATATTCATAATATTGATGCCAAAAGATGCAAAGTTGATAATGATAGTGCAACATACTTGTGGCACTGCCGTTTAGGTCATATTGGTGTAAAGCGCATGAAGAAACTCCATGCGGATGGACTTTTGGAAATCTCTTGATTATGAATCATTTGATACTTGCGAACCATGCCTCATGGGCAAGATGACTAAAACTCCGTTCTCCGGAACAATGGAGCGAGCTACTGATTTGTTGGAAATATTACATACCGATGTATGTGATCCGATGAATGTTGAAGCACGCGGCGGGTATCGTTATTTTCTAACCTTCACAGATGATTTGAGTAGATATGGGTATATCTACTTGATGAAACACAAGTCTAAAACATTTGAAAAGTTCAAAGAATTTCAGAGTGAAGTAGAGAATCGTCGTAACAAGAAAATAAAGTTTCTACGATCTAATCGCAGAGGCGAATATTTGAGTTACGAGTTTGGCCTTCATTTAAGAAAATGTGGAATTGTTTCACAACTCACGCCACCTGGAACACCACAGCGTAATGGTGTGTCCGAACGTCGTAACCGTACTTTATTGGATATTGTGCGTTCTATGATGTCTCTTACCGATTTGCCACTATCGTTTTGGGGTTATGCATTAGAGACAGCTGCATTCACGTTAAATAGGGCACCGTCTAAATCCGTTGAGACGACATCGTATGAACTATGGTTTGGCAAGAAACCTAAGCTGTCGTTTCTTAAAGTTTGGGGATGCGATGCTTATGTGAAAAAAGCTTCAACCTGATAAGCTCGAACCCAAAGCGGAGAAGTGCGTCTTCATAGGATACCCTAAAGAAACAATTGGGTACACCTTCTACCACAGATCCGAAGGCAAGGTCTTTGTTGCCAAGAATGGGTCCTTTCTAGAGAAGGAGTTTCTCTCGAAAGAAGTGAGTGGGAGGAAAGTAGAACTTGATGAGGTAATTGTACCTTCTCTCGAATTGGAAAGTAGCTCATCAGAGAAAACCGTTCCCGTGATGCCTACACCAATAAGAGAGGAAGATAATGATAAAGATCATGAAACTTCAGATCAAGTTACTACTGAACTTCGTAGGTCGACCAGAGTACGTTCCGCACCAGAGTGGTACGGTAATCCTGTTCTGGAAGTTATGTTGTTAGACAACGACGAACCTACGAACTATGAAGAAGCTATGATAAGCCCGGATTCCGACAAATGGCTTGAGGCCATGAAATCTAAGATAGGATCCATGTATGAGAACAAAGTGTGGACTTTGGTGGACTTGCCCGATGATCGGCAAGCCATTGAGAATAAATGGATTTTTAAGAGGAAGACGGATGCTAATGGTAATATCACTGTCTACAAAGCTCGACTTGTCGCGAAAGGTTTTCGACAGATTCAAGGGGTTGACTACGATGAGACTTTCTCACCCGTAGTGATGCTTAAGTCTGTCCGAATCATGTTAGCAATTGCCGCATTTTATGATTATGAAATCTGGCAAATGGATGTCAAAACTGCATTCCTTAATGGTTTTCTCAAAGAAGAGTTGTATATGATGCAACCAGAAGGTTTTGTCGATCCTAAGGGTGCTAACAAAGTGTGCAAGCTCCAGCGATCCATTTATGGACTGGTGCAAGCATCTCGGAGTTGGAATATATGATTTGATGAGGTGATCAAAGCATATGGTTTTGTATAGACTTACGGTGAAGCCTGTATTTACAAGAAAGTGAGTGGGAGCTCTGTAGCATTTCTAATATTATATGTGGATGACATATTGTTGATTGGAAATGATATAGAATTTCTGGATGGCATAAAAGGATACTTGAATGAAAGACCTCGGTGAAGCTGCTTATATATTGGGCATCAAGATCTATAGAGATAGATCAAGACGCTTGATAAGACTTTCAATGAGTACATACCTTGACAAGATTTTGAAGGAGTTCAAAATGGATCAGTCAAAGAAGGAGTTCTTGCCTGTATTGTAAGGTGTAAAGTTGAGTAAGACTCAAAGCTCGACCACGGCAGAAGATAGAGAGAGAATGAAAGTCATTCCCTATGCCTCAGCCATAGGTTCTATAATGTATGCCATGCTGTGTACCACACCTAATGTGTGCCTTGCCACGTGTCTGGCAAAGGGGGTACAAGAGTGATCTAGGAGTGGATCACTGGACAGCGGTCAAAATTATCCTTAGTAACTAAAGGACTAAGGAAATGTTTCTCGATTATGGAGGTGATAAAGAGTTCGTCGTAAAGGGTTACGTCGATGCAAGCTTTCACACCAATCTGGATATCTCTGAGTAGCAAACCGGATACGTATAATGGAGCAGTCATTTGGAATAGCTCCAAGTAAAGCGTGATAGCAGCATCTACAGTATGACATAAGGATTTGCAAAGTACACATGGGTCTGAATATTGCAGACCCATTGACTAAAATTCTCTCTCACGAGCAAAACATGATCACACCTTAGAACTCTTTGAGTGTTAATCACATGGTGATGTGAACTAGATTATTGACTCTAGTAAACTCTTGGGTGTTAATCACATGGCGATGTGAACTAGATTATTGACTCTAGTGCAAGTGGGAGACTAATGGAAATATGCCCTAGAGGCAATAATAAAGTTGTTATTATTTTATATTTCCTTGTTCATGATAAAGGTTTATTATTCATACTAGAATTGTATTGACCGGAAACTTAAATACATGTGTGAATACATAAACAAATACCATGTCCCTAGTGAGCCTCTACTAAACTAGCTCGTTGATCAAAGATGGTTAAGGTTTCCTAACCATAGACATGAGTTGTCATTTGATAACGGGATCACATCATTAGGAGAATGATGTGATGGACAAGACCCATCTGTTAGCTTAGCATATGATCGTTCTGTTTATTGCTACTGCTTTCTTGAATGTCAAATACATGTTCCTCCGACCATGAGATCATGCAACTCCCGGATACCGGACGAATACCTTGTGTGCTATCAAACGTCACAACGTAACTGGGTGATCATAAAGATGCTCTACAGGTATCTCCAAAAGTGTCTGTTGAGTTGGCATGGATCGAGACTGGGATTTGTCACTCCGTGTTTCGGAGAGGTATCTCTGGGCCCTCTCGGTAATGCACATCATAAGAAGCTTGCAAGCAAAGTGACTAAGGAGTTAGTTATGGGATGATGTATTACGGAACGAGTAAAGAGACTTGCCGGTAACGAGATTGAACTAGGTATGGAGATACCGACGATCGAATCTCGGGCAAGTAACATACCGACGGACAAAGGGAATTACGTATGTTGTCATTGCGGTTCGACCAATAAGATCTTCATGGAATATGTAGGAACCAATATGAGCATCCAGGTTCCGCCATTGGTTATTGACCGGAGAGGCGTCTCAGTCATGTCTACATCATTCCCGAACCCGTAGGGTCCGCACGCTTAACGTTCGTTGACGATGTAGTGTTATATGAGTTATGTGAATTGGTAACCGAATGTTGTTCGGAGTCCCGAATGAGATCCCGGACGTCACGAGGAGTCTCGGAATGGTCGAGAGGTAAAGATTTATATATGGGAAGTCATATTTTGGGTTCCGGAAAAAGGTGCAGTTTTTCGGTATTGTACCGGGAAGCTTCCAGAAGGTTCCGGAGGATTCCGGAGGGGTCCGGAAGTCCACAAGTGGGTCCACCACGTCCCAAGGGATGGCATGGGCTAAGGGGAGGCGCCCTGGCCTTATTGGGCCAGGCGCACCAAGTCCTCAAAAGCCCACGCAGCTAGGGAAGAAAAAAAAGGAGAGTCCTAGTAGGAATAGGATTGGACTTTGGAGTCCAAGTCCACGTGTGTACTATTCACGTGGTACTGTTCACATGTTACTATTCACGTGGTACTGTTCACGTGGCACTATTCCTTCTACTCCAAGCCCCTACACATATATAAATAGAGGAGAGGGGGCGCCCCAAAGGAGACACAACATTGTCTTAGCCGTGTGCGGCGCCCCCCTCCACAGTTCCGTCCCTCGGTCATATTTTCGCAGTGCTTGGGCGAAGCCCTGCGGAGATAGCATCACCATCACCGTCACCACGCCGTCGTGCTGCCGGAACTCATCCACTACCTCGCCGTCTTGCTGGATCAAGAAGTCGAGGACGTCACCGAGCTGAACGTGTGCTGAACGCGGAGGTGTCGTACGTTCGGTACTCGGTCGGTTGGATCGTGAAGTTGTTCGACGACATCAACCGCGTTGTTTTAACGCTTCCGCTTACGGTCTACGAGGGTACGTAGACACACTCCCCCTCTCGTAGCTATACATCTCCATGGATAGATCTTGCGTGTGTGTAGAATTTTTTTTGTTTTCCATGCAACGTTCCCCAACAACCACCATATGTAACAAACTTACCGTCGTGAACATCACACGATCACCTCAGGATCAACCAAGCTCGGTATCAACTATACCATCGTGATCACCACATGACCACACGGAGCTTGATCTCTTCCTGTGATCATCGCATGACCACATAAAGATCAACCAACTTATTTTCTCATGGAACCGGGGTTGTTTGTTATTCAGGTTAATATTACTGTTAACCCATAGTGTGACCTACTACGAACTATGTCCATGACCGAGGACGCGGCTATCGATAGATTATACACTCTGCAGAGGTTAGTACACTGTACCCACACCGCGGAACTCACACTACTGGGAAAGGGCATATAGGAGATCACAAATTAGTGGCGGGCATGGCGGGGCACCCGCCACAGCTATTTTTGAAAGCAAGCAGTGGCGAGTAGCAAAGCTCGCCCGCCACAGCTAGTTGCTTAACTGTGGCGGGCGGCGCTAGCCGCTCGCCACAGTTATTACCTGCAGGGTGGGACTTATTTGCGTAACTCACCTGTGACGAGCATCGACAACTGCCCGCCACAGGTAGAAGACCATGCAGTGGCGGGCGGCACTTAGCAGCCGCCACTAGTTAACCTTGCCGGGTTTCCACTTTTTGCACAACATAGCTGTGGCGGGTCCTAGACGCTGCTCGCTAGTGTTAGGTTAAAGTGCTTGTGGCGGGCATCCCTCCTCACCCGCCACTGCAACTAATTTTTCAAATTTCAACGCGGGAGTTGACGAAAATTATGTCCGCGCGCGGTCGGCCGGGATAGCTACCCGGCCATGCCCGTCCAAATTCACAGCACACTGAGCTGCCCAATCCCCCCGAACGCCACGGCGCTCCGCCGGCCCCCGCAAGCGCCGGCAACGCGCGCCGCCGCCGCGTCCCCCCGCACGCTCTGCGCCACTCCCGGCCCACATCCCTCTTCCCCCTTCGACCCCACACTCCCCGCGCGCGCCATCGGCCGCCCCCCTGCTGCGGAATCCTCTCGGCCGGGCGACTCTCCACCGACCCCCTCCGCCGGTGCGCCTCCGCCCGCACCAACGGATGACAGCGTCGACCATCTCCACCGGCACGCGCGCGCCGCCCGCACCAACAACGGCTCGGCCATCTACACAGTGTTGCTTGGTTGTTGCTTGAATTCGTTGCTTTTGCTATATATGTTCATTGCCTGTGCTATATATGTTCATGTTCACTGGTTGATTTCAAATGGTTTCTATTAATTGCCTGTGCTATATATGTTCGTGTTCAGGGGTTGTTGTGCTATGATGGATGAATATGATACAATTGATTGTGATGTATTTCGATGCTCATGGTTTGATTTACATGGAATAGAAAAGAGTGCCAAAGTTTTGACAAAATGTTGATTCACTTCCATTTCGTCGAATTTCTGGCATTCTATACGTCCAATTTTTAGCAAAGGTTATGCCAATTTTTTTTGATAAATGGCGATGGTCGGTCGTGAATTGGATGATGCGGTTTAGTTGTCTTCTTTTACAGGGAATATGAATGAATGCGAAAGTTTTGACAAAATGTTGATTCACTTCCATTTCATCGAATTTCTTGCATTCAATTAATACGTCCAATTATTAGCAACGGTTATGCCAATTTTGTTTTTTGATAAGTGGCGATGGCCGGTTGGTGAATTTCATTGCGGTTTTGTTGTCTTCTTTTACAGGGAATAGAAATGAGTGCCAAAGTTTTGACGAAATGTTGATTCACTTCCATTTCGTCGATTTTCTGGCACTTAATATGTCTCTTTTTGAGCACTCATCTTGCCAATTTTTTTATTATTAATATGTAATTCTTTTTTTACTCATTATGGATGCAATCTTCATTTTGCAGATAAAAGATGGTGAGACATACACAGTCTCGGAATGAGGCTTTCACTCCCCAACAGGATGAGCCAGGTTATGCTTACGAGTTGCACGAGGAGATCAATCATGCTGCAGATGGAGGGGGAGACAGGGAAGAACATTCAGATGTTGTTGAGGAGGAACTGCCAGATGCGGAAGGATATTCTGACGATGTTGCTGAAGAGGAAGTGCAAGATGGCCAACATGTGGGAGAAGAGTTGGATGGTGCTGAAGAGGAAGGAGACCTCAATGGTGCAAAAGCTGATTTGGAAAAGCAGCCGGGAAAGCGTAGGTCACGGAATAAGGTGCCTACAGCTACTTACATAATAAAACGGATTAACAAAGAGGGGAGACCCGTTAGTCTGATCAAGAACGCAATGAAATGGGGTAACGTCCTAGGTGCCGTCGCCCGTGAAAACTGTGGCATCAACGTTAGATGCTTAAGGGGCCCTAAAAACAAGCAATGGTCAAACCTCCTGTTAGGAAAGATGAGATATATTTTCAAGTTCAACGACCGATACAATGCACTTGCAGAAATCCATGCCATGCGCGTGTTCACTAAGGCCTTGAATAGTAATAGATACCATGCAAACAAGCTACTTGACGACGGGTATGATTTAGAGTATATCAGAAATCAATATCCTAGCACTACCGATGAGGAATGGAAGGAGTTCCTTGATTACCGAGACTCAGATGCATACAAACAGGACAAAGAGAAGTTTGCGCAGCTCCGAAGCCAAATGGTAGGGAACCACACTCTAGGCACCCGTGGTTATGAAGGGAAGCAGCCAATCTGGGATAAGCATGATGCTATGTTTTCTTCACAAGGTCAACCGACACCCTTCAGTAATATCCTGGATCCGTGTGCCAAGAAATATTTTCAATCCCTAGCGGTGCTTAATAAAGACACCAGACTCTACTACTTCGAAGACCCTGCGATGGCGAAGGCTGTCGAAAGAGCGGTACGTAATTAGCCTATACAACCACACTTTCCATCATATATATGTTTAGGAGCAGTTTCTAAACGATATTAGTTTGTTCATGCAGGCAAATTTTACCCAAAACACACCAAGCTCTGAAGAATCACCGGATGCCCCAAGGTGGTCATCCGACCCAATTCTGTACGCCCTCGACAGGAAGAGAGAGCCCACACGAGGCCGTAAGCTCGGTGCCGGCAGTACTTTCTGGGATGCCTACTATCCCCGCAAGAAAAGGATGACTAAGTCAGAAAAAGAAAGAAGGGACAGAGACAAAATAGATCAGTTAGTCAATGAAAGGTTAAAGGAAGTCTTACCTAATTTTCTGGCAGAGGTTCAGAAGCATATTTAGTCAAAAGGGTCGACAAATATGCCAGAAATGGTGGATACACCGCCGGCCCTTGCTCCCACAAAGATCAGAAGCCCCTCGGTCATTAATGTCATGCATGGTCATGGTGGGTCACCACAATCATTGGAGGAAGAAATTCCTTGCACTCCCCTAGCTAGAGTGAGTACTAATGGCGACTTGTTGGAGGTTGCAAAAGCTAGAGTCTTTACAGGAAATGTCATGCACAACAGCAAATTAAATGAGAACATGCGGAAGGTTTCTTTGCTTAGGGTGTTCCCAGAATATCACAATTTGATTCTGCCACAAAACATTATAGAAGAGGGTGATGAGCCGCAGCCCCTTTCGGAATGCTTTGTTGGTTACCTCAAGTGGCCTGCAATGCATATCATAATGGAAAAGCCATCCCCAAACAGAACACCGTCTCCCACCATCCCCGGCATTGCAGCACCATCACCATCTCCCAACATCCACGGCGTTGGACCGCCACCTAGACGATCTCCTCTAGGTCTTTGCAACCCCGTATCGGCTAAGGATGTGCAGGAAGAGCACATGCTTGAAGAATCACAAAATCCTAATTATGCTGCAGATGAGGAGACGCCCCCAACCCTTCCCAAGACGCAACCTTGCAAACAACCAAAGTTTACTCCAACAACACTAAAGATTGTGGTGGCCCAAGAAGCGATGTCCTGTCCGCCCGTTTCCGTCCAACCGGTGACAAAAAGAAACACGCATCTAAAGGCTGCGAAAATGAATACTAAGGGAAAAACTTCTGCCACCACACGTGCACCGGTAAAGAAGGCATCGAAGAAGTCCTTGGCATATGAACAATGTGCTGACAACCCAAATGCATCTGTCTATATCCCGGGTCAGAGAATGGTACCAGACAAAGCGTCAGCGCACCTAAGGCTTGAGATGAAGATTCTACATGAAAAAATTGTGGAATCAGAGCTAGCCAATAATAAGCAAGGATCCATCGTTAACCCAACACATTACACTGCGAAGGTGCCAAAGGGATATACTTTCTTTGAAAAATTCAGCGGGGACAAAATATATGTAGATTTCAAAGAGATCTTCTATATGTTCAGATTCTAGAGTATTGAAACTTGTCTAATGAGGCTATGGGCGCTTTTTCAAGCCACTGAGGTAAGAAGCAAGAAAATTTCTGATGTCGCCATAGCCGACCCTTATCTCATGAACGAGGAAAACCTAAAACATGAGGAAGGGAGGCGGTGCATGAAGAGTTACCTTCTGGATTTCATGTAACCGAACAAGCTTAAAAACTTCCTCCTCGTGCCGTACCGACCCATGTACGTCCTTCTTTGGCTTCACGCTTTCACTTTTGTACCTTTCCTTCATATATATGTTGTCACGTCTCAAAATTTGTAACTTTGTCATGATCGCGCGGTATGTTTATTCTGTTTTGCGCAGCAACCATTGGGTTCTCCTAGTGCTAAGACCGCCAAGGTGCAATTTTTACTTACTGGATTCCACGAAGATCCCGGGAAAAGACTGGTCCCTCCTGAAGGACCTTCTCGATGATTGTCTCTTTGATTGGAATACTACAGGAGGCCACACGGTTGAGAAACACTACAAAGGAAGTGGAAAGAAAATGATTGCCTTCAAATGGAACACTCTATCTTGTATGCAACAACCGCCGACTAGTCTCACCTGTGGCTTCTACACCTGCATTCACATGGAAGAACTCATACGGTCTGCGAAAATGTTAAATGATCATGATAAAATCCTCAAATGGGGTCAAGAAGTACAAAACAATCAGCCCGAAGCTGGCTTAGTGCTCGAAGAACTACAAGTCTAGTTAGCGGCTATCATAAACAAGGAGGTCCACTTCTCGTCCGGCCTATTCTATTATAACTCCGAAGAAGATGCGTCCAACCAACAAAAGAGCCTTACCTAGCGCATTGCAGCGGGCAAAACTGAAACCGTGACTAAACATATTTAGCGTCATGCGCTATGTAGTTGATGACCATGTATTTTGTGTAACTCGTTAATTCTTAATGTACTTCTCGTTCTTTATTTTCAGTTATTACCACTAGTTTTATTCCTGATTTGCTCGCATTTCATTGATAATTGTCCCCTATTTGCATCAGCTAACGCTGCTGTGGCAGCATAATATATGCTATTATGCTACCACGGTAGCGTTTTTTATTCTAGCCTAGTGCATAAATCAGTGGCGGGCAAAAACAAGAGCCCGTCGCTCGTACTTCACATGATACTGGTGGGCGCGGGTACTCGCCCGCCATAGGTATGGCTGCCCGCCACTGCTACGAGATGGTCAACACTGGCGGGTACGTGGCCTCGCTCGCCACTGTTAGGGACCTACCAGTGGCGGGCGGGCGCCCGCCACTGATGCCCCCTTAGCAGTGGCAGGAGGTCAGTGGCGGGCGGCCCTAAGAGCCTGGCCCGCCACTACTAGGATTTTTGCACCCGCCACTGCTGGGCATTCTGCAGTAGTATCATGGCCTCGTGCTCCCATTCGGGTGGACCAACGACATTTCGACAAAACCAATCTATTGCATGACACTCTCCCGGCTACTCCAACAAACTCCCCTTTGGGCTATGTCATGGGTAACCCTATGTCCCCGAGTGACACACCGCCACCGTCGTGGCCAAACAAAAATCGTCCCAAACGGGGACCTGAGCTCAATACCAAAACCGGGTACACAAGGTTATAGCCGCCTACCTGATCAGGGTAGCACGCGCATATAACCTTCCCTGGTTGGAGGTATCGGTGAGAGGCATGACAATAGACCGAATTAGGGCCTCCCCATCCAGGCAAGTGTGGTTGCACTCGTGAGCTCGATTCGGTGGCACCATGACTCAGCCAACAGATTTGTTCAAGTTCGATTAATGTAAGGTTGAGCTGAGTCATAATAAAATAACATAATGAAATAACGATGCATATGAGCATGATATCAGTGTAACCATGGATGGGCAACATAACCATTTAACATCATAACATCAACAATGATAAATCATTTAGTCTACGGGATGCAAATGAGCATGGCATAACGATGATCATGAATATCATAAGTATTTGCATAACAAACCATAACTATTCATGTGAGCATATCATGATCGATAGCATATGAACTGAATACAAGAATGGAGCATGAGGATAATACTACTAGCAAGTAAATATCTGGATGCACATGAACATGGCATAGGGATGAGCATGAATCCACAAGCATATACATAGCATTTATAAAATAATTACATGAGCAAACAATTAATTGAATACTCAAGTGGGAACCATAGCTATTGCAATGCCATCATGCAAGTGGCTGTCGTGGCTTGCCTGGGATTGATGGATTCATCGGGAAGAAGTGCGAGAAGCTCGCGGAAAATTTTGCCGGAAAAGTTTCTCTCTCGGCAGAGCAGATTAGAGGGCAAGGGAAAAATGGTCATTTTCATAGTGTGACAACATCATGAAAATGATACCAACAGAACGGCTCGACGAATAGAGAATGTGGGCTTTGGAATCACCTGATTTGGAGTTACGGTTGCGGAGATACGGCCGTTCGTTCGTTAGGCAGAAATCGAATAAAAATCTGTTCTTTTTTGCGGCTAACTGACAAACGCCCGCTATATAAAGGTTTCGGCTTTGGGCTAAAAACAAAAAGCGCCTTTAGGAAAAATACGCTTTCAAAAGGAGGAAATGACTTTTGAACCGAAGAAGCAGCAGAGTACGTTTTCGTTAACCGAAAGCGTATTCTCGGAAAACCGCCTTCACTTATCCACGTCAGCGGCCGGCTGGGTCACTGACGTGTGGGGCCCGCCTGCAGGTCGTCGGCGTCATCTTCATCCTCTCGCCCGTGCGTGGCCGAGGCATAGGCGGCGCTCGACCGACGATTGCCGGCGACTCCGGCCGTCTCCCGTGGCGTTCCACCTATGGATGAGCTCAGCATGGAGCGGCGCATCCATTGGTGCAGGTTACGGCCGCCAGGAAGGGCCGAGGCGACGACAACTCTGACGCCGGGGAGGGAGGTCGTCGGCCGTCGGTGGCACCGAGCGTACGGGCGTCTTGGAGATGAACTGAGGAGATGGGAAGGCTCGCCGGTCTTCGGGGATTCCTCTGGTGAGGAAGAGAAGGAGGGAGGGGCTCGGCATTGCTCAGATTTGAGCCGGGGAGGGCGGCAGCAATGGCGGCCGTGTCGAGCAAAGAGGGACTCAGGCAAGGAAGTGAGGGGTCAGGTAGGGAGCTGGGAGAGTGAGGAAGAGGCTGGTGAGCTCGAGAGGTCTCGGGACGGCCTATATATAGCCCGCCGAGGTCGATGGATAAGCTCAGCCGCTCGGGATGAGCTGGCCAGCGCACTGGAGCTCGGAGGGACACGCGTAGGGGAGGGGGAGGGGGCCAGAGGGTTCACGCGACGTGGAGAGGCCACGGAGGGGCTTCGGGAGAGCTCGAGGAGGAAGAAGACAGGGGCAAAACGATGATGACCATGAGCACGCGGTGCGGCGTGGCGTGCCGGGGACGAAGGAGGAGGGGAAGAGGGGTCCAGATGGGTTGCGTGGATGCAGGAGAGGTCGGGCGACGCTGTGGACATGACGCGGTGGCAAGAGCTCGTGGTTTGGGCGGCGGCCGAGGGCCCCAAAGTCCAGAGCACGCGTTCTGCCTACAGTGTACGCGCTCTACACGTGGTCACCGCGTGAACAGGCGCACGCGGTGCGCTCTGGCCCGGAAAAAGCTGTCTACCGCGTGGACCCTACTTCTGGAGCACCACTATGGGCTTGGTTCGATTAAAGCTACTTTGTGATGACTGGTTCCATCAACTGTAGCTGCTGACAACAAGGTGCTTGTGATGAACTGGCGGGGGGGGGGGGGGGGCTCACTTGGGGATAGAAGCTGATATTTTTCTGAGGGAGATCACTCACTAGGATGACCATCCTTGCAAATTTTCAGCTCAAATGGAGGGGTCTAGGTAGCACTTGCTTCGCAAAGTACCACATTGGACATAAACATGAAAGTTGAAGTTGTGCTCACATAGATGATTGGATTGGGCTGAAATTTGGTGGAGGATGATCATTTGGGCATATGAAGGCACTGTAAAAATTTCATACCATTTGGATACACCAAGATTGGATGGTGTGTTCACCATGGGCATGAAATCTTGAATATTTTTACATATCCAAGGTCCATATGGTCCAAAGGATCTTTGAGAATTTTGTGGGAATTTTAGGAAAGACAGAAATATAGGTTGCTTCACAACCTAGAGCAAACAGGGTTATTCCTTTAATAGAAATAGGAACATTCCCCAGAAAAAGAATTTGGAGTTGGGCTAAGATGGAAAGGACATAGTATTGGGAAAGATTTGAGAGTGACAAGCCATTAGGGAGAGGAAGAAGAGATGATCTTTCCAGGTTTCAAGACCACAAAGCCACACAAAAGAAATCCAAATCAAAAATCCAAAGAAAACCAAAAGAAAAAGAAAGGGCCAAAAATCGGGGTGTCACAAACCTACCCCCCTTACAAAAATCTCGTCCTCGAGATTTGGTTGCTCAGGGAACAAGTATGAATATTCTGACTTATGGAAACCGTTTCCAACTCGGGTATCCTTTTTCCTTTATAAGATGTTCCCACTGAATTTCATATGACCTGACTGCCTTGCTCTCGGGTGGTTTGCTTCACCGTATCCACATTCTGACAGGTCTTACCTTATATGTTCAATCTTACACTGGCTCTAATTCTTTTATGTCTGCTGGCTTAGCTGATATATTATCATGACTGAAATATGTGCTCTTGTCGCAAGTCCGGGAGCGATTTCCATTTGCCGTGACCTTCCTATATCCGGCACAGATAGTATTCCATGGAGTTGTGAACAATTTTCCTCGGTGGACATGAAACCTTTTAATCCTTACATCGGGTTACTCAAATAGATGCATGTCTTCCGAGTTCAAAGCAATGCTGAGGATCATAACTGTTCTCTTGTCGGAATCTGACTACTTGTAGGGAGTTCTGAATCATTTTGAACTGGCTCCACTACCTTGAGTATCAAACTCGTATGAAAGATTCGACTGTCGCCCGTCGTGACCAATATAAAGGAGTAATACCTTATAGCAATAGCTTGTAGAGACTTGACTGGCGGTGGTTCTGGCGGAAGAAGCTTGTTCATGACAGGGTACCATATGTGAGAGCACATGATCCGAGACTGTTGTTCAGCATTTCGAGTACTCATTCTGTCAGTATATCCATAGGCCGTGCGATGATTTAATACGGTCGCTGAAGTCAAACTGCTGAGCTTGCTAAGGAATCTTTGATCTGACATAACAGACTTGGATATTCCATACTGACCATTCTGAGCATATGCAGTTGGACACGCAGGTTGGCTTGATATGAGGTCCTTACAAAACAGAGTAGACCCCTTGGGTGTATATTCATGGTGAGCATCATGGAATCAGACTGTCTTGGGTGTCCGTACCATGTTGTTCATGCAACAATTATCATACCTGTATTGCCGGTCTTGCTCCTTCATTATTGTTTTCTTTGTCCGGATCCTTTGCTGAAAGAACTTGGCCTTACATACTCTTAATTCTTTGTGTGACCCTAGGTGCTGTCAGGTGCAATATTCCGGCAATCATACCTTAGCCTTGTTCATGACTCGTGTCATAGGAAATATACCAGGTTCACATGTACTTGTATAAAGCTCATTGTTGTCGGCAATCATACAAGCTGGTGACGAGGGTTAACGATATCGCCTTGTCGGGTGTGAGGAAGCTGGCCTTGATAACCACTGCCAAGATTGTTGTCCCAATGTGGTCTTATGTTATAGCTTGTCAGTCCTTGCATCACACTGAGGTGTATAACTGGCTTTCTTCCTCTTACATAACTCATGTGATTGTTGGATTTTCACCTTCCTTTGGTAGATCTGCGGGAACATATTTGCATCCCTGTACGAGTGACTTGCATAAACTGGGCGGTATGCTCACAATATATATGGAAGTAGGTGTAGCTGAGCATTTGATTCCCAAGGCAGACACTTGTGTTCTGACTAGCTCGTGTTTCTGACCAATCTGCTGTGGGCTTGACTCTTGAGTTGCACTGCCAACTCACTATGTAATTTTGTCAACTGTTTGTAGTGTCGTACTGACGAAGATTGGATAGCTTGTGTTGGAAGCTATCGAGAGTATCGTGCTGAAGAAGGCTGGGTAGCTTATGCTCAAAGCTTTTGCCGGGATAGCGTGCTGAAGAAGACTGGGTATCGTACCTCAGAAGCTTCTCTTCCTGGTTGCTTACTTGGAAAGATTTGGTGACTTATGCCGAAAGCTTTCTGTGGTAGCTTACAGAGTATCTTACATGGAAGCTATCCACATGTCGTACCGAGGAAGACTGAGAAACCTTGCGTCGTAAGCTTCTCTGGTAGCGTGCGGAGGAAGACTGGATTGCTTACACCAGAAGCTTCTCCCTGTGATATGCGGACTGAATGCCATATATGTATATATATCCTTGATATTCCTGCTTTGTCTCGAAATATACGGTTGGCCTTGCACACAAATTATCTTCCTGCTGGTTTAATCATTACTGGTGTGAAGATTGCGCGCTGATATAGACTTGATGATGGTAAGTCAATCCAGAATATCATTTGTATTCAAACCAGATATTCCCAATATAATGCAGTCGGCTGAGAATTCCATAATGTTTAGCTGAGCTTCAAAAAATTGAATTCCTCACTGATTCTTCGAGTCCGGGGGCAGTTCGATGAGCAACTTTCATAAGGGGAAATAAGGTAACATCGAGGGCCCAAAGAAGTAAGCAAAAGAAACGACTCAAGCAAAAGCACACAAGGCATCAAGATTACATACAAACAACATCACATTCTACTGCTATTCACAACAATATGCATGCCTACTTACGCACACAAATCTCGCGGAAACTCCGGTACTACGATCTAACATGTTGTGGCGGTGTGCACGAAGGTGAATCAACATGTGGAGAGGTTGGTGTAAACAGAGATACACCAAGCGCTGCCTCAGCACCGGTTGCACCTGGACGGGCTTAGGGATGAGGACGTACTCGGTGATCATGTAGCGGCACACGGATGTCATGGCCACATCATCATCAAGCGTACGGAAGGGAACCGTACTCGCCCAGGGAATGGGTGATAGGGTAGGATAGCGGGGGAAATCAGGGTCTGCGGCATTGCCCTTTTATGATAACAATGATCGGTAAGGGTTGCCAAAGCGGTGAGTTGAATGGCAAGATCCGGGATAGAAACATGTCTATCACCGAAACGATAGGTGTGGCGGAAGAAAATATATAGGCGCGATACCAGAGCATCAATCCTGCAAATGGTGTCTGGAACACTTGGTACCATGGCATCACTCTGCTGGTACAGAGATGGCACCAAACACCGAAAAGCAGGTATGCAAAGCTGGGGGGTGCAGGTTGTTGGGGAACGTTGCATGGGAAACAAAATTTTTCCTACGCACACACAAGATCTATCCATGGTGATGAGCATCTACGAGAGGGAGAGTGAATCTACATACCCTTGTAGATCGCTAAGCGGAAGCGTTTAAGAAACGCGGTTGATGTAGTCGAACGTCTCCGCGATCCAAATCGCAAGTCGTCCCTCGATCCGATCACGAACTAGCGCCGAACGGACGGCACCTCCGCGTTCAACACACGTACGGCTTGATGACGCCTTCACCTCCTCGATCCAGCGAGCGATGGTGAAGTAGTGGTTGAGTTCCAGCAGCACGACGGCGTGGTGATGGTGGTGAGGAACAATCTCTGCAGGGCTTCGCCAAGCGCTACGGAGATTATGACGGAGGAACTAGAGGGCTAGGGTTGCCGGCACACGGCTTGGGAAATCCTGATGTATCCCGTGTGCTAGCCCTGCCCCTCTATTTATATGTTGAGCCTTGGGGTCTAAACTTGGGGTAAAAGCCTCCTCCAGGTCGGTTTTGCCCGCACAAGGTCGGTTTGGCCCGCAGGGAAAGAGTCCAACTCGGATCCCTGCCGAACCGTGCACAGCCGCGCACAAGCGGTAGTACCGCTCACAAGCGGTAGTACCGCTTGAGCGGTAGTACCGCTTCACACAAGCGGTAGTACCGCTTGGGCGGTAGTACCGCTTCCAACAAGCGGTAGTACCGCTTATGCGGTAGTACTGCCTTCACCAGCGGTAGTACCGCTTAAGGCAGTAGCAAAACTTCCTTTTGCACTTTCCAATACCTCGTGGGCTTTATCCCTTTGGCCCATATAAAGTGTTGCTGCACCCGAACACTTCGGAAAACATCCGGAACCCCTTCCGGTGAATTCCGGAACCCTTCCGGAGATCAAAACACTATTATCACATATATCAATCTTTACCTCCAGACTATTCCGGAGATCCTCGTCATGTCCGAGATCTTATCCGGGACTCCGAACAACCTTCGGTCACCAACAAAATAACTCAACTATACTAATCGTCACCAAACGTTAAGTGTGTAGACCCTGCGGGTTCGAGAACTATGTAGACATGACCGAGACACCTCTACGGCCAATAACCAATAGCGGGACCTGGATGCCCATATTGGCTCCTACATATTCTACGAAGATCTTTATCGGTCGAACCTCTATGTCAAGGATTCAGTTAATCCCGTATGCTGTTCCCTTTGTTCTTCGGTATGTTACTTGCCCGAGATTCGATCGTCGGTATCTCTATACCTAGTTCAATCTCGTTACCGGCAAGTCTCTTTACTCGTTCCATAATACAAGATCTCGTGGCTAACACTTTAGTCACTTTGCTTGCAAGGCTCATTGTGATGTTGTATTACCGAGTGGGCCCTGAGATACCTCTCCGTCACACGGAGTAACAAATCCCAGTCTTGATCCATGCCAACCCAACAGACACCCTCGGAGATACCTGTAGAGCACCTTTATAGTCACCCAGTTACGTTGCGACGTTTGATACACACAAGGTACTCCTCCGATGTCAGGGAGTTGCATGATCTCATGGTCATAGGAACAGATACTTGACATGCAGAAAACAATAGCAATAAACTGACACGATCAAATGCTACGTTCTTAGTTTGGGTCTTGTCCATCACATCATTCTCCTAATGATGTGATCCCGTTATCAAATGACATCTCATGTCAATGGCTAGGAAACCTTAACCATCTTTGATCAACGAGCTAGTCAACTAGAGGCTTACTAGGGACACAGTGTTGTCTATGTACCCACACATGTATTTGAGTTTCCAATCAATACAATTATAGCATGGATAATAAATGATTATCATGAACAAGGAAATATAATAATAACCAATTTATTATTGCCTCTAGGGCATATTTCCAACAGTCTCCCACTTGCACTAGAGTCAATAATCTAGTTCACATCACTATGTGATTTACATTGTAGTGAATCGAACACCCATGCAGTTCTGGTGTTGTTCATGTTTAGCCCTTGGAAGAGGTTTAGTCATCGGATCTGCAACATTCAGATCCGTGTGTACTTTGCAAATATTTATGTCGTCCTCCTTGATGTAATCGCGGATGGAATTGAAACGTCGCTTTATGTGTCTGGTCCTCTTGTGAAATCTTGGTTCCTTGGCTAGAGCAATGGCACCAGTATTATCACAAAACAGAGTCATTGGGTTAAGCGCACTAGGCACTACTCCAAGATCTGTCATGAACTCCTTCATCCAGACACCTTCCTTCGCCGCCTCCGAGGCTGCGATGTACTCCGCTTCGCATGTAGAATCTGCTACCACGCTTTGCTTGGAACTGCACCAGCTAACCGCACCCCCATTAAGAATAAATACGTATCCGGTTTGCGACTTAGAGTCATCCGGATCAGTGTCAAAGCTTGCATCGACGTAACCCTTTACGACGAGCTCTTGATCACCTCCATAAACGAGAAACATGTCCTTAGTCCTTTTCAGGTACTTCAGGATATTCTTGACCGCCGTCCAGTGTTCCATCCCTGGATCACTTTGAAACCTTCCGACCATACTTATGGCAAGGCTGACATCGGGTCTTGTGCACAGCATTGCATACATGATAGAGCCTATGACCGAAGCATAGGGGATGACACTCATCTTTTCTCTATCTTCTGCAGTCACTGGGCATTGAGTCTTACTCAACTTCACACCTTGCAATACAGGCAAGAACCCCTTCTTGGACTGATCCATTTTGAACTTCTTCAAAACTTTGTCAAGGTATGTGCTTTGTGAAAGTCCTATTAAGCGTCTCGATCTATCTCTATAGATCTTGATGCCTAATATGAAAGCAGCTTCTCCTAGGTCCTTCATTGAAAAACTCTTGTTCAAATATTCCTTCACGCTTTCCAGCATTTCTATATTGTTTCCAATCAGTAATATGTCATCCACATATAATATTAGAAACGCTATAGAGCTCCCACTCACTTTCTTGTAAATACAGGCTTCTCCGTAAACTTGTATAAACTCGAACGCTTTGATCACTTCATCAAAGCGAAGATTCCAACTCCGAGATGCTTGCACCAGTCCATAAATGGATCGCTGGAGTTTGCAAATTTTGTCAGCATTCTCTGGATCGACAAAACCTTCTGGTTGCATCATATACAACTCTTCCTTAAGGTAACCGTTAAGGAATGCTGTTTTGACATCCATCTGCCAAATTTCATAATCGAAAAAGGCAGCTATTGCTAACATGATTCTGACGGACTTAAGCATCGCTACGGGTGAGAAGGTCTCATCGTAGTCAACTCCTTGAACTTGTGAAAAACCCTTTGCCACAAGTCGAGCTTTATAGATGGTGACATTACCGTCCGCGTCCGTCTTCCTCTTAAAGATCCATTTGTTCTGAATGGCCTTACGCCCTTCAGGTAATACTTCCAAAGTCCATACTTTGTTTTCATACATGGATCCCATCTCGGATTTCATGGCCTCTAACCACTTCTCGGAATCCGGGCCCATCATCGCTTCTCCATAGCTCGTAGGTTCATCGTTGTCTAACAACATGACCTCTAAGACAGGGTTGCCGTACCACTCGGGAGCAGTACGCGTCCTTGTCGACCTACGAGGTTCGATAGCAACTTGATCCAAAGCTTCATGATCATCATCATTAACTTCCTCTTCAGCTAATGTAGGCTCCACAGAAACAACTTTCTGCGCTGCGCTACTCTCAGGTTGAAGTAAAGGTTCAACAACCTCATCAAGTTCTATCTTCCTCCCACTCAATTCTTTCGAGAGAAACTCTTTCTCAAGAAATGTTCCGTTTTTAGCGACAAACACTTTGCCTTCGGATCTGAGATAGAAGGTATACCCAACTGTCTCTTTTGGGTATCCTATGAAGACGCATTTCTCCGCTTTGGGTTCCAGCTTTTCAGGCTGAAGCTTTTTGACATAAGCATCACATCCCCAAACTTTAAGAAACGACAGCTTTGGCTTCTTGCCAAACCAAAGTTCATATGGCGTCGTCTCAACGGATTTCGAAGGTGCCCTATTTAAAGTGAATGCAGCTGTCTCTAATGCATAACCCCAAAACGATAGTGGCAAATCGGCAAGAGACATCATAGATCGCACCATATCCAATAAGGTTCGATTACGACGTTCGGACACACCATTACGCTGTGGTGTTCCAGGCGGTGTCAATTGTGAAGCAATTCCACACTGTCTTAAGTGACTGCCAAATTCATAACTCAGATATTCTCCTCCTCGATCAGATCGTAGGAATTTAATCTTCTTGTTACGATGATTCTCAACTTCACTCTGAAATTGTTTGAGCTTTTCAAATGTTTCAGACTTGTGTTTCATTAAGTAAATATACCCATATCTACTTAAGTCATCAGTGAAGGTGAGAAAGTAACGATAACCACCGCGCGCCTCAATGCTCATCGGACCGCACACATCAGTATGTATGATTTCCAATAAGTCACTTGCCCGTTCCATTGTTCCAGAGAACGGCGTTTTGGTCATCTTGCCCATGAGGCATGGCTCACATGTGTCAAGTGATTCAAAATCAAGTGACTCCAAAAGTTCATCAGTATGGAGCTTCCTCATGCGTTTTATGCCAATATGACCTAAACGGCAGTGCCACAAGAAAGTGGTATTATCATTATCAATTCTACATCTTTTGGCATCAATGTTATGAACATGTGTATCATTACTATCGAGATTCAATAAGAACAAACCCCTCACATCGGGTGCATGACCATAAAAGATATTACTCATATAAATAGAACAACCATTATTCTCTGATTTAAATGAGTAACCGTCTCACAATAAACAAGATCCAGATATAATGTTCATGCTTAACGCAGGCACCAAATAACACTTATTTAAGTTCATCACTAATCCCGACGGTAATCGAAGAGCGAGCGTGCCGACGGCGATCACATCAACCTTGGAACCATTTCCCACGCGCATCGTCACTTCGTCCTTTGCCAGCCTCCGTCTATTCCGCAGTTCCTGTTTTGAGTTGCAAATATGAGCAACCGCACCGGTATCAAATACCCAGGCACTACAACGAGAGTTGGTAAGGTACACATCAATAACATGTATATCATATATACCTTGTTTGTTGTTGGCCGCCTTCTTGTCAGCCAAATACTTGGGGCAGTTCCGCTTCCAGTGTCCAGTTCCCTTGCAATGAAAACACATAGTTTCTGGTTTGGGTCCAGCCTTGGGTTTCTTCACGAGAGGAGCAACTGCTTTGCCACTCTTCTTGGAGTTACCCTTCTTACCCTTGCCATTTTTCTTGAAACTAGTGGTTTTATTGACCATCAACACTTGATGCTCCTTCTGAATTTCAGACTCAGCGGCTTTCAGCATCGCAAACAGCTCGGCGACTGACTTGTTCATCCCGTCCATGTTATAGTTCAACACGAAGCTCTTGTAGCTAGGTGGCAATGATTGAAGAACTCTGTCAGTGATAGCCTCTGGCGGAAGGGGCATCCCCAATTCAGCCAGACGGATGGAGTACCCAGACATTCTGAGCACGTGATCACTGATAGACCCGTTCTCCTCCATCTTGCAAGCATAGAACTTATCGGAGATCTCATATCTCTCGATCCGGGCATTCTTCTGAAAGATAAACTTCAACTCCTGGAACATCTCATATGCTCCATGACGTTCAAAACGTCTTTGAAGTCCCGGTTCTAAGCCATACAACATTGCACATTGAACTATTGAGTAATCATCAGAACGAGCCTGCCAGGCGTTCACAACGTCTAGAGACTCAACTGGAGCGGGTGGATCACCAAGCGGTGCATTAAGGACATAAGCTTTCTGGGAAGCCGTAAGGATAATCCTTAGATTACGGGCCCAGTCCACAAAGTTACTTCCATCATCTTTCAACTTAGCTTTCTCTAGGAACGCATTAAAATTCAGGGGTGCTACTGCGCGAGCCATGATCTACAACATAAATATAGCAAAGACAACTTAGACTATTGTTCTAGATAATGAGTTTAGTTAATCATATTACTTTAAAAACTCCCACTCAAATTGACATCCCTCCGGTCATTCGAGTGTAACATGATCCAAATCCACCAACTCAAGTCCGATCATCACGTGAGTTGAGGTGGTTTCAATGGTGAACATCTTCATGTTGATCATATCTACTATATGACTCATGTTCGACCTTTCGGTCTCTTGTGTTCCGAGGCCATGTCTGTACTTGCTAGGCTCGTCAAGTTTAACCCGAGTGTTCCGCGTGTGCAACATGGCTTGCACCCGTTGTATGTGAACGTGGAGTCTATCACACCCGATCATCACGGCGTGTCTCGAAACGACGAACTTTCGCAACGGTGCACACTCGGGGAGAACACAATTTATCTTGAAATTTAAGTGAGGGATCACCTTATAATGCTACCGTCGTCCTAAGCAAAATAAGATGCATAAAAGGATTAACATCACATGCAAATCGTAAGTGACATGATATGGCCATGAACTTGTGCTTTTGATCTCCATCTCCAAAGCACCGGCATGATCTCCATCGTCACCGGCATGACACCATGATCTCCATCATCTTGATCTCCATCAACGTGTCGCCATAAGGTTGTCGCGCCGACTGTTGCTTCCACGACTATTGCTAACGTTTAGCGATAAAGTAAAGCATTACATAGCGCTTAATGATTGACACGCAGGTCATACAATAATTAAAGACAACTCTATGGCTCCTGCCAGTTGCCGTACTCATCGACATGCAAGTCGTGATATTCTATACAACACATGATCATCTCATACATCACATATATCTCATCATGTAATTGGCCATATCATATCACATCATACCCTGCAAAAACAAGTTAGACGTCCTCTAATTGTTGTTGCAAATTTTACGTGGCTGCTACGGGTTTGCAAGAACCGTTCTTACCTACGCAAAACCACAACGTGGTGTAGTGATTGCTTTTTGATCTTCTAAAAGAACCCTCTTCATTGAAATCGATTCAACTAAAGTGAGAGAGACAGACACCCGCTAGCCATCTTTATGCAACGAAGTTACATGTTAGTTGAAGGAACCTGTCTCGCGTAAGTGTACGCGTAATGTCGGTCCGGGCCGCTTCATCTCACAGTACCACCGAATCAAATATCAACTAGTAACGGCAAGCAATATGTATACACCCACGCCCACAACTCGTTTGTGTTCTACTCGAGATCTCATCTACGCATAGACCTAGCTCTGATACCACTGTTAGGGAACGTTGCATGGGAAACAAAAATTTTCCTACGCACACACAAGATCTATCCATGGTGATGAGCATCTACGAGAGGGAGAGTGAATCTACATACCCTTGTAGATCGCTAAGCGGAAGCGTTTAAGAAACGTGGTTGATGTAGTCGAACGTCTCCGCGATCCAAATCGCAAGTCGTCCCTCGATCCGATCACGAACTAGCGCCGAACGGACGGCACCTCCGCTTTCAACACACGTACGGCTTGATGACGCCTTCACCTCCTCGATCCAGCGAGCGATGGTGAAGTAGTGGTTGAGTTCCAGCAGCACGACGGCGTGGTGATGGTGGTGAGGAACAATCTCTGCAGGGCTTCGCCAAGCGCTACGGAGATTATGACGGAGGAACTAGAGGGCTAGGGTTGCCGGCACACGGCTTGGGAAATCCTGATGTATCCCGTGTGCTAGCCCTGCCCCTCTATTTATATGTTGAGCCTTGGGGTCTAAACTTGGAGTAAAAGCCTCCTCCAGGTCGGTTTTGCCCGCACAAGGTCGGTTTGGCCCGCAGGGAAAGAGTCCAACTCGGATCCCTGCCGAACCATGCACAGCCGCGCACAAGCGGTAGTACCGCTCACAAGCGGTAGTACCGCTTGAGCGGTAGTACCGCTTCACACAAGCGGTAGTACCGCTTGGGCGGTAGTACCGCTTCCAACAAGCGGTAGTACCGCTTATGCGGTAGTACTGCCTTCACCAGCGGTAGTACCGCTTAAGGCAGTAGCAAAACTTCCTTTTGCACTTTCCAATACCTCGTGGGCTTTATCCCTTTGGCCCATATAAAGTGTTGCTGCACCCGAACACTTCGGTAAACATCCGGAACCCCTTCCGGTGAATTCCGGAACCCTTCCGGAGATCAAAACACTATTATCACATATATCAATCTTTACCTCCAGACTATTCCGGAGATCCTCGTCATGTCCGAGATCTTATCCGGGACTCCGAACAACCTTCGGTCACCAACAAAATAACTCAACTATACTAATCGTCACCAAACGTTAAGTGTGTAGACCCTGCGGGTTCGAGAACTATGTAGACATGACCGAGACACCTCTACGGCCAATAACCAATAGCGGGACCTGGATGCCCATATTGGCTCCTACATATTCTACGAAGATCTTTATCGGTCGAACCTCTATGTCAAGGATTCAGTTAATCCCGTATGCTGTTCCCTTTGTTCTTCGGTATGTTACTTGCCCGAGATTCGATCGTCGGTATCTCTATACCTAGTTCAATCTCGTTACCGGCAAGTCTCTTTACTCGTTCCGTAATACAAGATCTCGTGGCTAACACTTTAGTCACTTTGCTTGCAAGGCTCATTGTGATGTTGTATTACCGAGTGGGCCCTGAGATACCTCTCCGTCACACGGAGTAACAAATCCCAGTCTTGATCCATGCCAACCCAACAGACACCCTCGGAGATACCTGTAGAGCACCTTTATAGTCACCCAGTTACGTTGCGACGTTTGATACACACAAGGTACTCCTCCGATGTCAGGGAGTTGCATGATCTCATGGTCATAGGAACAGATACTTGACATGCAGAAAACAATAGCAATAAACTGACACGATCAAATGCTACGTTCTTAGTTTGGGTCTTGTCCATCACATCATTCTCCTAATGATGTGATCCCGTTATCAAATGACATCTCATGTCAATGGCTAGGAAACCTTAACCATCTTTGATCAACGAGCTAGTCAACTAGAGGCTTACTAGGGACACAGTGTTGTCTATGTACCCACACATGTATTTGAGTTTCCAATCAATACAATTATAGCATGGATAATAAACGATTATCATGAACAAGGAAATATAATAATAACCAATTTATTATTGCCTCTAGGGCATATTTCCAACAAGGTAGTGGATCGAAACCGATGCCACCTACACTCACAAGATCAACCATTAGTGACAAGATGATAAGTCTATATGCATGCTATGCAGCAAACAAATGCAACAACCAAATGCAACAAGCAAGCTAGACTCTGAACTATCGGTTTCTAACGATCGCGCTGACTAGGGCGTCCTACAGCCAGACCTGCTCTGATACCAAGTGTTGTGGCACCCCAGCTCAGAGGAACCGGAACACCTCATATTCCAGCCCAGAGATCAAGTCTTCTAGAATACGGCACTGCTTGGCATAGAACAAATCAGCTCTTTATTGCAAATAATATGGGTACAAGGGTTTGGGTATTACAAAGGATTACATCAGCACAGCGACACTACGCCTGCTAAGGTAGCTCTATGCTAGCAGCGGAACAACTTGTAGCAGCAAAATAACTTCTAGCAGCGGAACAGTGACGACGGTGGTGGACTCCACTCCGCAGGGACTCTGGCTGGGACACATCCTAGCTCACAAAATCGGGATCCTCGACAAGCAATCAATCATGGCATCACCTGCAATCTGGCATGACACGCCAGGTGAGTACTTTGAATGTACTCGCAAGTTCACAGCAACCAAAGCAATCAAGACAAACAACAGCATGGCATTTACAGATTAATTATCAATGATGATCATGATATTACTAGAACAATCACGAGAATGAGCATGGCATGTACATGTTACTCATGATATGAACTTGATGATACTAGCACTAGCATGAGAGGGGGGGGGGTCGATGTTTAAGGTCCCTTGGACCAACTTACTCTTCTCGGAGGTTATCTCGTAACCACCATATGTAACAAACTTACCATCGTGAACATCACACGATCACCTCAGGATCAACCAAGCTCGGTATCAACTATACCATCGTGATCACCACATGACCACACGGAGCTTGATCTCTACCTGTGATCATCGCATGACCACATAAAGATCAACCAACTTCTTTTCTCATGGAACCGGGGTTATTTATTATTCAGGTTAATATTACTGTTGACCCATAGTGTGACCTACTACAAACTATGTCCATGAACGAGGACGCGGCTATCGATAGATTATACACTCTGCAGAGGTTAGTACATTGTACCCACACCGCGGAACTCATGGCCTCGTGCTCCCATTCGGGTGGACCAACGACATTCCGAAAAAACCAATCTATTGCATGACACTCTCCCGGCCACTCCGACAAACTCCCCCTTGGGCTATGTCATGGGTGACCCTGTGTCACCGAGTGACACACCACCACCGTCGTGGCCAAACAAAAATCGTCCCAAACGGGGACCTGAGCTCAATACCAAAACCGGGTACACAAGGCTATAGCCGCCTTCCTGATCAGGGTAGCACGCGCACATAACCTTCCCTGGTTGGATGTACCGGCGAGAGGCATGACAATAGACCGAATTAGGGCCTCCCCATCCATGCAAGTGTGGTTGCACTGGTGAGCTCGATTCGGTGGCACCATGACTCAGCCAACAGATTTGTTCAAGTTTGATTAATGTCAGGTTCAACTTGAATGGTGATGAGCCGAGTCATAATAAAATAACAATGCATATGAGCATGATATCAGTGTAACCATGGATGGGCAACATAACATCAACAATGATAAATCATTTAGTCTACGGGATGCAAATGAGCATGGCATAACAATGATCATGAATATCATAAGTATTTGCATAACAAACCATAACTATTCATGTGAGCATATCATGATCGATAGCATATGAACTGAATACAAGAATGGAGCATGAGGATAATACTACTAGCAAGTAAATATCTGGATGCACATGAACATGGCATAGGGATGAGCATGAATCCACAAGCATATACATAGCATTTATAAAATAATTACATGAGCAAACAATTAATCGAATACTCAAGTGGGAACCATAGCTATTGCAATGACATCATGCAAGTGGCTGTCGTGGCTTGCCTGGGATTGATGGATTCATCGGGAAGAAGTGAGAAGCTCGCGGAAAATTTTGTCAGAAAAGTTTCTCTCTCGGCGGAGCTGATTAGAGGACCAGGGAAAAATGGTCATTTTCACAGTGTGACAACATCATGAAAATGATACCAACAGAACAGCTCGACGAATAGAGAACGTGGGCTTTGGAATCACCTGATTCGGAGTTACGGTTGCAGAGATACGGCCGTTCGTTCGTTAGGCAGAAATCGAATAAAAATCTGTTCTTTTCTGCTGATAACCGACGAACGCCCGCTACATAAAGGTTTCGGCTTCGGGCTGAAAACAGAAAGCGCCTTTAGGAAAAATACGCTTTCAAAAGGAGAAAACTTATTTTGAACCGAAGAAGCAGCAAAGTACGTTTTGGTTAACCGAAAGCGTATTCTCGGAAAACCACCTTCACTTATCCACGTCAGCGGCCGGCTGGGTAACTGACGTGTGGGGCCCGCCTGCAGGTCGTCGGCGTCGTCGGCATCCTCTCGCCCGCGCGTGGCCGAGGCAGAGGCGGCGCTCGACCGGCGATTGCCAGAGACTCCGGTCGACAGTTGGCGTTCCACCTATGGATGAGCTCAGCGCGGAGCGGTGCTTCCATTGGTGTAGGTCACGGCCGCCGGGAAGGGCCGAGGCGATGATAGCTCCAACGCCGGCGGAGGAGTTCAGCGGCCGTCGGTGGCGCCGAGCGTACGGGCATCTTGGAGATGAACCGAGGAGATGGGGAGGCTCGCCGGTCTTCGGGGATTCCTCTGGTGAGGAAGAGAAGGAGGGAGGGGCTCGGCATTGCTCAAATTTGAGCCGGGGAGGGCGGCGGCGGCCATGGCGGCCGTGTCGAGCGAAGAGGGACTCCGGCGAGGAAGTGAGGGGTCAGGGAGGGAGCTGGGAGAGTGAGGAAGAGGTTGGTGAGCTCGAGAGGTCTCGGGACGGCCTATATATAGCCCGGCGAGGTCGATGGATAAGCTTGGCCGCTCGGGATGAGCTGGCCGGCGCACTGGAGCTCGGAGGGACACGCGTTGGGGAGGGAGAGGGGGCCAGAGGGTTCACGCGACGCGGAGAGGCCCCGGGGGGGCTTCGGGAGAGCTCGAGGAGGAAGAAGACAGGGGCAAAACAATGACGACCACGGGCATGCGGTGCGGCATGGCGTGCCGGGGAGGAAGGAGGAGGGGAAGAGGGGTCCAGATGGGTTGCGTGGATGCAGGAGAGGTCGGGCGACGCTGTGGACATGACGCGATAGCGAGAGCTCGTGGTTTGGGCGGCGGCCGAGGGCCCCAAAGTCCAGAGCATGCGTTCTGCCTGCAGTGCACGCGCTCTACGCGTGGTCACCGCGTGAACAGGCGCACGCGGTGCGCTCTGGCCAGGAAAAATTTGTCTACCGCGTGGACCCTACTTGCTGGAGCACCACTATGGGCTTGGTTCGACTAAAGCTACTTTGTGATGACCGGTTCCATCAACTGTAGCTGCTGACAGCAAGGTGCTTGTGATGAACTGGGGAAGGCTCACTTGGGGATAGAAGCTGATATTTTTCTGAGGGAGATCACTCACTAGGATGACCATCCTTGCAAATTTCAGCTCAAATGGAGGGGTCTAGGTAGCACTTGCTTTGCAAAGTACCACACTGGACAGAAACATGAAAGTTGAAATTGTGCTCACATAGATGATTGGATTGCTCTGAAATTTGGTGGAGGATGATCATTTGGGCATATGAAGGCACTGTAAAAATTTCATACCATTTGGATACACCAAAATGGTACTTGCTTCACAATGCTTCTCTTTGGACAGAAACTTGGAAAAATTATTGAGAAATATTGGATAGATAAAATGATCCCAAATTTGGTGGAGGGAGGTTATATAGGTAGGATAATGTCCTGGTAAAATTTCAGAATTTATGAAACCATATAAAATATAGTTGCTTCACAAACTGAAATTATGACCAGAAACAAAGATTGGATGGTGTGCTCACCATGGGCATGAAATCTTGAATATTTTTACATATCCAAGGTCCATATGGTCCAAAGGATCTTTGAGAATTTTGTGGGAATTTTAGGAAAGACAGAAATATAGGTTGCTTCACAACCTAGAGCAAATAGGGTTATTCCTTTAATAGAAAAAAGGAACATTCCCCAGAAAAAGAATTTGGAGTTGGGCTAAGATGGAAAGGACATGGCATTGGGAAAGATTTGAGAGTGACAAGCCACTAGGGAGAGGAAGAAGAGATGATCTTCCCAGGTTTCAAGACCACAGAGCCACACAAAAGAAATCCAAATCAAAAATCCAAAGAAAACCAAAAGAAAAAGAAAGGGCCAAAAATCGGGGTGTCACATTAAGTCTCTTCCCTCACCCACCCCAAAAGTTATTCTAGCAACAAGAGTTATCGCCTTAATGGTGGACCTAGGTAGCTAGTGTTATCCGGAAACCCTAGAAGCCACATAATTAAAATTTGCCAAACCGATTAGAAGGACGTCTGACTTGGTTTTGCAGGTTGCATGTGATGTGGTATAGCCTTCGTCATGATAATGAGTTTATGTATGAGATGGTTATATGTTGTAATGTTAAGTGGCCTGCACTGCGCGTCACAGTACGGCATGATGGCTGGAGCCAAGGGATTGTCATCTTAATGACATGCGTGTAAACTTCCTTATTTATTCAACGGAAGTAACATGGAGGACCCGGAGCTTCACCAGGCGTAGGAGGACAAAAGTGTTGCCACGGTGGCAATTTCAAAATTGTCGCCACGGTAGCTTTTTCGGAGAATTTTCATGAAGACCTCGGAGGACCATGGAGACGTTCCTAGCGCCCAGGGATATACCATATCATGCTATTATGAATTGCCTGAGATGTTTATCCCTTTGTTGTTTGCACCCTTTGATTACGCAGTTGTCAATTATTAGGGTGATCTCTCATAGAAAATATCAAGTAGTTAGTGCTCTTCCTAGTGTAGCAACCATCTACAACATGTAGCTTTTCGGAGTGCGTCATGTCCACATGAGTACAAATGAATCGTGAGGTGTAAGGCAGGTGAAGGTCAGACCTCACAACAGAAGCACTCGGTTATCTTGAAGTTCTGGCAGAATCGTTCTGAGCTCAGAGCAAAAGCATCGAAAGATGAACAAGACTCATATGGAGATATGATCGGCAAGTTTGCCTACCGGTTGAAGTTCACGTCATCAGTGATGTCCACATCAATGGCTATGAATAAGATCAGGGTCTTGAATCACTCACTTTCAATTATGAGAGATATTGATTTGAGTGGGAGCGCACTTTATATTAAATTTGTTTAAACACTAGTGCAAATTAATTATGAACAATGTCTAAGTGAATCTTGTGTTTATCGTTGTAGATCAATGGCTCGCAATATGTTCAACTTAGCCCCTATGTTAGAGAAAGAAAAGTTGGCTTCAAATGGTGGAAACTATGCGGATTGGATCCGAAACCTGAGATTTGTTCTCATGAGTGCTAAGGAGTATGTACTAGATCAGCCCCTAGGTGATCCTCCTGTGAAAGATGCATTGCAGGAAGATGTAGCTGCTTTCACTGCTCGTAATGATGACTATGAGTCCGTCTAATGCCTCATGTTGACTTGCATGGATCCTAAACTACAGAAACATTCCGAACGGTCTAGTACTCAATTTATAATTGGGTCACTGGATGCTCTGGACAAGAAGCAGGCAAGGACCGAACGTTTTGAAATAACCAAGGCCTTGATTGAATGCAAGATGGCAGAAGGTTCCTCAATGAGTGAGCATATAGTAAAGCTAGTTGGCTATGTTGATAGACTCGCTGCTCTAGAATTTGGAATTCCTCCAACACTCAGTACAGATATTGTACTTGCTTCACTCCCCCCATCTTACGATGGTATTATCATGAATTACAACATGAATGGGATGGAGAAAAATGCAAATGAGTTGTTTGCTATGCTCAAATCTGCGGAAGATGGAATGCAGAAGAACAAACAAGTGTTGATGGTCAGTAAGACCGTTAGTTTAAAGAAGAAGGGCAAGTCCAAGAAGGAGTCTATTGGTGTCGGTAAGACCGTGTCTCAGAAGATGAACAAGGGCGGAGCCACTAAAGAGACTGAATGTTTCTACTGCAAGCAGAAATGACACTGGAAGCGCAACTGCAAGAAGTACTTGGTGGATAAGAAGAAGAACGGTTCTTCCGGTAAAGGTATAAAAGTTATACAAAGTTAATGTTATTCTACTTGTTAATTTCATGTAAGTCATGAGTATTTGATACTGATCGGTTGCTCTCATTTGCAAACCGATGCAGGGACTGCAGAAAGCTCGCAAGTTGAGAAGGAATGAAGTCGTGATACAAGTTGGGAATGGTGATGGGATCGCTACTCAAGCCTTCGAAGTCATGTCTTTAGTTTATCTTCAAGATTTATCTTAGAACTAAATAATAGTTATTTCATTTCGGAAGTTGTGTAAAACATTATCTTTTGGGTTATGCGACAGATATTCTTATAAATTTTCAACAGTGGTTGTTCAAGTTGTTATAAGAATATGGTTGAGGATTTGCCTTGATTATTGATGGTTTATTCATGATGAATCTTGAATATAATTGAATATATATAACATTAATGCTAAACGTCTTAAGAAGACTGATAACACCACTTAAATGTGGCACTGCTTGGTTATATCAAAAAATAATGTATACAGAGTATTGAAGTCTTTTGATTTTGAATCAATTGACAAAATACATAGTGATATGTGTGGTCCGATGAGCAAACTAGGGCGCGGTGAATACTTATACTTCGCTGATTTTTTGAACAAATATGATTTACTTGATGAAACATAAAGTCTGAAATATTTGAAAGGTTCAGAGAAATTCAGAATGTAGTTAAAAAATCATTATGACGAAAGATATAATGTTCTTTAATCATAAAGTAATATATCTGAGTCATGAGTTTAGCAAACATATGAATAATTGTAGAATTAATTCATTACTTACTGATCTGCTTTTATTGTTTTGGGGATATGCACTTGAAACAACAATATATACACTAAATAGAGCACCTTCTAAAATCTGGCAAGACGACACTATATGAGTTATGGAATACTTGATCCAGATAAATGCTAATTTGTAGGTTATCCCAAAGAGACAATTGGGTGTCCCTTCTATGAAGAGTCCGAGGACAAATTGTTTTGTCGCAAAGAATGGACACTTTCTCGAGAAGGAGTTTCTCGATAAAGAAGTAAGTGGGAGGACAGTACAACTTGATAAGATTACTGAATCTCCGGTGAGAGTAAGCAGGACTAATGAACTGGAAGTTGTTCCAGGAACTGTCAACCGGAAGTTACTACACCAGCTGTAGAAACTCTAGATTAAGCTTGTAACTGAACTGCGTAGATCAGGAAGAGTTATCGAACCTCCTAAAAGATTTCACAATGAAATATACATCTTAGAAGAAGATGAACCTGCAAAATACAAGGAAGCGATGGCGGCGCCCAGCTCAAAAGAATGGCTTAAGTCCGATATAGAGTTCATTTACATGAATCAAGTTTGGAACTTGGTTAATCCTCCAAAGGGTGTGAAACCCATACAATGTAAATGGATTTTCAAGAGAAAAACAGACATGGATGATAACCCTACTATCTAACAGGCAAGGCTAGCTGAAAAAGGGTTTTTACAAGTTGTGAGAATTGATTATGATGAATCTTTCTCACTAGTAGCAATGCTAAAGTTTGTGCAGATTATAATTGCAGTTGCTGCATATTTATATTACGAGATATGGCGGATAGATGTTAAGACTGCTTTCCTAAATGGAAATCTCAAATTAAGAGGATGTATATATGATACAACCAGAAGTTTTTGCCGATTCTAAGGATGCCGGAAAGATGTGCAAGCTTCAAAGGTCTAGCTATGGTTTGAAGAAAAGCATCAAGAAGCTGGAGACAACATTTGATGATGTGGTTAACAGGGTTTGGCTTCATTAAACAATGAAGAAGCTTGTGTATACAAGAAATTTAGTGGAAGCTCTGCAGCATTTCTAATCTTATATGTGGATGACATATATATTGTTGATTGGAAATGATGTAAAGTTTCTTGACACAATAAAAGATTCATTGAAAATGTATTTTTCGATGAAAAGACATAGGCAAAGCAGCTTATATATATTGCACATAAAGATTTATAGAGATAGATCAAAATGTCTAATTGCACTAAGCCAAAGCACGTACATTGACAAGGTTTTAAAGAAGTTTAAAATGGAGAAACGCAAAGAAAGGTTTTTCTCCTAGTGTCACATGGCATAACACTTAGCAAAAATCAATGTCCTAAGACAGTTGATGATCGTATGCAGATGAATGGAGTTCCATATGCCTCGGCAAATGGATCCATCATGTATGTCATGATATGTACAAGACCATATGTTTCTAATACACTAAGTGTTAGTAGCAGGTTCTGAAGTGATCCTGAAATGGTTCACTGGGCTGCTGTAAAATATTGTTAAGTACATCAGAAGGACAAATGGCATGTTCCTTGTCTATGGAGGAAATGAAGAGCTTGTTGTAAATTGTTACACGAACAACAGCTTCATGACTGATATAAATGACTATCGGATTATATTAGGACAATAGTTTCAAGCAAGAACACTATTGTGGGTTCTATAGCGAAAACAAAATATGTTGAGGCTACAAGACACTTCAAAGAAGGAAGTCTGAATCAAGAAGTTTCTAGATAAAGTTAGTGTGATTCCAAAGTGCAATAAACTCAATGGCACTATATTGTGATATAGTGAGGTCATTGATCAAGCAAGGGAACCAATATCACACATAAGGACCAGACGTAATTAGCGCAAGTATCACACGGATTTGAATGTGTCAGATCCAATGACGAAGGCTCTACCACGAGCAAAGCATGAGCAACACCGGATAGCCATAGGTGTAAAAGAAACCATGCAACTAGATTATTGACTCTAGTGCAAGTGGGAGTCTGTTGGAAATATGCCCTGGAGGCAACAATATTGTATTATTATATTTCTATATTCATAATTAAGAGTTTATATTTTATGTTATAACTGCTATGATCCTGGAATATGCGATTCAGTGGAAAACTCATATGCATGTGTGGAATAATAAACAGTAAAAATAAGATTCCTAGTCTCGCCTCTAAGACTAGCTCAAGTGTTGTTGGTAATCATGTTTTCCGGATCTTAGGGTATCGTTAAGTGTAATGATAGTCCTAAAACAACATTGGGAGTATGACGTTAGAAGAACGATCATATTGAATCGACCCAAACTTGTTTGTTATAATTTAAGATAATATCATCATAAGTCAATTGTTATAACACGGAGTGTTAACATGTGATTTAGTTCCTCAGACCATGAGCGTATCGTAGTCACTTCTTACCGTACGATGAACTTTGGGGTTGCTCAAACGTCATTTGTAACACGGTTATCATAACGACAACTTACAGGTTCATAGAAAAATTTGACAAGGGACTACATAGCTCGAGAGTGGAATTTGCACCTCCGACGATGGAGAGATATTCTTAGGGACCTCTCGGTGTGACGTCATCCATCTTCGTTTGGCCAGACACAGGTGACTATGTCACGGGGATGCCGGAACATGTCAACGAGAAAGAAGAACAAAACTGGTAGCGAGGAGACCGGTATAGTGAGCATATGTATGACTCAAGAGGGTACCGATATATCCCACCTCGGGTTTTGTAAAGTATTGCGAAGCAAAGGGAACAACACATGATAACCCAAGGTTCACTCAAATGTCATTCGTGTACTCATAGGGATCGATATGGATGTCCATGGTTCCGCTATCGGTCATTGAACAAAGGGGTTTTGTTCATGCATGTCTATGTTTTACCGAACCTACATGGTCACAAGCTTAAGGTAATCACAATCTGCTGAGTGTTAGTAGGATGAGAGTAACAAGAATATATTTTTGAAATATTTTCATTAATATTCAAAATAGTTTTGAGAGGAACCGAAAGCGTTTCGGGGTCACCGGAAGGGTTTCGGAGTTTATCGGGCAATACCGGGTATTACCGATAAATAATATATAGGTGGAAAATGTTTTTGGAGATGTCAAATTAATAATAAAAGGCTCTAATAATAATTAGGAGGCTTTTATATTTAATTTAATATCAACGGGCCTTAAAAAGCCAAGAGGTGGAAGGAGTATTGGGCCACAAGGGCCCAACAGGAGTGGCGCCCCCCTTTCCTATGGAAAGGAGAGAGGGGAGGCCGAATTGGGCAGGGATTCCCAGTCCCCATGGCCGGCGCAAGGGGGGAGACTTTCCCCCCTTGTGTGGCGCCCCCTCTCCCCTCTCCAACCTATATATACTTGAGGTATTGGTACTTTTTCTACACACAAGTTTTGGAGCCTCCTCTAGTTCTCTAGTTCTAGTTGGTTCTAGTTGATCAATTAGAGCTAGACCTAGATCCTCTAATCCTCATAATTAGAAGCCCAGTGTGGTTCTAAATCTCCTCCCTCTAATTCTCCGGCGACGATTAGCTCTGAACGGCGAAGCGCTATCGGATCGTGAAGATCGTACGCTTGCAACTCGTAGAGAGGCCGTGCTTTCAGTCTTTCGTTCGAGGGACTGTTTGTGGGCCTTTTGCAGGATCGTTCATCTATGATTTGAGGGACTCCAAGTGAGATCTACACCGACTCATCTTCTTCCGCTACAACTCGGAGTCGGTAACGATCTGATCCAAACCGTTTATCGCATCTTCATAGTGTTCCTGGTTGATCGTAGGATGATTTTTTTTTGTTTTCTACTACGTTTCCCAACAGTTCAATCGTATTACTAAACTTATATGTGGAAATATGCCCTAGAGGTAATCATGTGATGATGTTATTTCATTATGTATTCATGAGTTATTTGTATTGTCCTTGAACACCATCAATGCTATGTATCAATAAATATGTGACTTTGTATGTGAGACTATATATTGTATGATGATTGTTCTAATGGTCCCTAGTTGATAAGGTTATGAGGACACATATCCTTTGACTAGTATATAATTTGGTTGATGACTATGTTAAGTCATGGGCATAGAGATGCTAACCCGATAGTATGGAATCGGGGATGGGGATCACTAAGTCGGACATATCCACTTTGAGACGCAACAATATATTGTCACTTGTTAGTCTCAAGTACAATGTATATGCCATGTCTTACACTTTAGGCTCTCGCATGTTCTCGAGATAAGGACCGACTCACTTAGGGTCTACCAAACGCTACTCCCTAACTGGGAAGTTATAAAGGTAGCTTTCGGGTGAGTTGTGAGACATGTCATGATACATGGTTGACGAAGATGGGATTTGTCCCTCTAATCGGAGACATATTATCTGGGCTCTCTTGAGTGATCAGATTCAAAAAGGATGACTATGCAAATTGGCTTAAGTAACCCGGTTCGGGAATCTATATCTTGGCTTTGAGAAGAGAGGCCGATCTTCCAACAAGGGTGACAAGTACTCGCCTTGAGCTGGATAGCATATGTTGTGAGGGAAAAAAGGAATGTTGTATTTGTCAAGATTCATCAATATGATATTGCTCACACATGGGAGTTGGCACGTTCTGCTAGGAGCAGCTACTGGCTATTTTCCTGGGTTGGGTTGTGTCCATCTGTACGTGTACCTATAGGGTCGTGCGCTTAAGTGGTAGCTAGGAGTCCATTCGGATTGGATCTGAGTGGAAATTGGGTAGAGTCTTAATGGGTCTCAACTGTTGAGCCCACCTTGGATAGCTATATAAGTGGAGGAGTGAGACCCTGGAAAGGGTTAGACTAGTCTCGCCTCTCGCGACATAACCGCCACCACTCACGCCCACATGTGGTGTGGTCGAATATAGAAGTCTGTTGTCTGACATCCCTCCCTGCACGCACGGATACCTTGGAGGCGCTCCACCTGCAACTAGGGATGTAAATGGTACGGATAATTTTGTTCCGCATCCGTTTTTAAGGATATGGTATATATTTGCATGAATTCGCCAAATATGGATTTTGGTCAACCGGATATCCAGCGGATATGGTAGCAGTAATGTTCGACTGATATGGATTATCCGGCATTTTGTGGATTATCCGAATTTATCAAATATAATTATCCAATTAATTTAGCCCATTCGAGAAGCCCAAATACCCAATTGGACCACTAATTAATTAGAATCACCACATATAAATAGAATAAAACCATAAACCTGGTAGCACCTTAGAACGACCACAATCACATCCGTGGTCATGGCAGTAGTAGACGTCATCTTCTCCAGCACCGCCAGCGGCCGGCTGCATCTCTCTCTGAGCAACTGCTATGTACTCTCCATTGTGTGTCTTAGGGCATCTCCAGCCGTTCGGCCCCCCAAGGGCGTTTTTTGGGCAAAAATAGCGCCTCTTGGGGCGTCGCCGGCGAAAATTTCGGCGTGTGGGGGAATATGTTCCCAGCCGCGACCACAACGGCATCGGCCAAAAAAATAATTTAAGAACCTAAAGTCGACGAAATTTGGTTGATTTGGACGAAATTTAGGTGATATCATTGATATTCTAGGCGAATTTAGATAGATTAAAACATAAAAAACTACTCTAATTGTTCATGCCGAGGAGCTTGTAGAAGGTGGTGTAGTCGTCGCCGCCGTCATCATCGTCACCGTCGCTCGGCGGCCCGTCCTTCGGGGCGCCCTTGCTGCTGCCCTAGCCTGAATCGCCGCTGCGGACCGGCTGGCTCGGCGCAGCGACCTTGTCGTCGCTTTCGGAGAGCACGACGACGCCGCCCTCGTCGCGGCCGCGGCGCCGCGCGGCGATCTCTTCCAGAGCGCGGCGCTGGCGCTCCATCTCCGCCCTCACGTAGTCCTGGCGCGACCATAGGAGGCCGCTCTCCAGGTCGGCGGCCATGGCCTCGTGCTCGTGCTTCACGGGGAGGAGCGCCGCCGGCTCCTTCTTCGGCTTGACCAGGCGGGAGGGGTGAGGGGAAGGGACGCGGCCGCCCTCGTTGATGACGAGGTTGCCGCCGTGGGTGCGCCAACGGAGCGACGTCTCCTGCGGCTCGGGCTTGACGGGGAGGAGCGGCGCCGACCCGGAGGAGCGGGAGCCCGAGGACGACGAGGACGGCGTGTCCATGCGCCTCGGCGTCCAGGAGCTCCCTCGGCGGCGAGAGAAGGTGGGCGTCGGGTACTCCAGCGGCGGCTCGTTGCCACCGCAGATGTGCGCGAGCACGGCGGACAGAGTCCGCCCCGGCGCGCCCCACCATTGACGGCGCCCCTCCGCGTTCTGGCGGCCCCCCGGCGCTGGGGCGCCGTTGGTGGACGCCAGCTGCTCGGCGTGACGCCGCTCGAAATAGGCGGTCCAGAGCGCGTGGTTGTCCGCCGCGTACCGCGGCTGCTGGCGCGCTTGCTCCGGCATGTTCGCCCGGATCGCCGCGATCTCGGCGCCGCGTTCCGCGCCGGAGGGCGCCGGAGGCACGGGGACGCCGCCTGCGCTCAGCCGCCATGCGTCGGGCATGCACATGTCGGGCGGTGCCAGGTAGTTGGCCTCCTGCAGTAGGCGCGCCTCCCAGTCGTGCAACCAGCAGCGGTCGAAGCCGTTGGCCGTCGCTCCGTCGCCGGGAACCTCTCCGCCATGGCTTGTGCCTGAGGGACGGCGAAGGAGAGAGGGCGCGAGAAAGGTGGTCGGCGCTGGAGGCAGGCGAGAGAGAGATGGCTGTGGCGAGTGTGCGGCGAGCGGCTTCGGCCGTCGGCTTTTATAGCGGCGAGGGGGCGGCAGCAGTGTGGATGCGTGGCGGGAAAGGGCGGGACGTGCGGCGGCTCGCCATCACTGCGCCGCCCGTGATCAATGGAAGGCTGACCGGCGACAGCCTTGGCATTGATTCGCGTGGGAGCCAAGGCGAGGCGATGAGGACGACGAAGCCTAGTCGCTGACTCGGCGGGCCCATAGGGTGGGAATCGGGTGCGGGAAGTTTTGGCGCCATTTTTCTTTCCCCCGGCGCCCCCGGCCGGCCCCCGGCGCGCTGGGTTCGACCTGGGTCCGCCGGCGCCAATTTCGGCCCAAACCGGCAAATTTTGGGCTCCTAGGGGCGCGACTGGGCGGTTTTTTTGGCGCCGGCGATAAAAAAGGCGCCCTGGGGGGCTCTTGGGGGCCGGGTGGAGATGCTCTTAGTTTTTGTTGCATGTGAGCAAGCGTACAAGCTATAAGTACATGCATGTTGTGCACATACATCAATACATATTTATATAGTACGTGTATACAATTTGTGATACATGATGTTTCTGTTCTCTCTATATAAACACATGCTAAAAAAATCACAAATTATGCCGTCTGATAGAAATTTGTATTCATATTATTTTCATAGTAGAAATAATATCATGTCAGTGCATGTATGACCTGATACTTGTTGTCCATTTCCGCTCCGACTTCGCTTGGTTTCCACTCCGAATCCGTAGTCCAATAAATCCACATTCGAATCCGCATCCGGTCATTATCCGCTCTGCTCCGAATCCGATAAAAAACATGGCAAAGGATATGGGAAAAGCATTATCCGATCCGTTTACATCCCTACGTGCGACACTCTGACGAACCGTTCGAGGGAACAACGAGCAACTGTATAAGAGATCCACTAGGAGAACACGGGGATGCATCGCCACTCTCCTTCTGTTGTCATGACTGCGCGTCTAGTGCTAAACCATAATCCCGTGATATATCCCAGGAGTATGTTCTTGGTTGCACGGCAGACTTTTTTGTTTTGCGCTAGTGTAGCATATCGTGTGCCCCAACATTAGCTGGTCACCAGGTTGGAGGTTCAATGAGTCTGAGCTACACTCCTCATGATCTCAAAAAATACTGCAAGGCCGGCGCCAAAGAGAGTTGGCATATGGACGAGCAAGAAGCATGCTGAAGTTTTTTCAAGACAAGATCTCTGAGAATCCTTCTATCCAATATGCTTTGCAATTGGATTGTGAATAAAATATAGCCAATATATTTCGTGTTCATGCTAAGATGGTTATTGATTACGCGCACGTTGGCGATGTTATCACATTTGGGACTACTTTTGGCACAAACAAAGAATATAGGCCTTTTGGTGTTTTTGTTGGATTCAATCAGGTCAGGGAAAGCAACCTATAGCTATATTTTTGGTGCTGCTTTTTTGGTTAATGAAACACTTCTGAATGGCTAATCAATGGTTTTCTAGCTACACAAAATGGAAAGCAACCTATATCTATATTTCTGATCAAGACACTTCAATGGGAAATGTTATCGACAAGGTATTCACAGAAGCCTGGCATAGACTATGTACCTATCACATAATGCAGAATGTTGTGAAACACTTATGCAATGGAAAAGCTGAGGACCCACATTCCCCCAACAGTAAAAATGAGGAAGATAAAGAACCTCATATTCTCTTAGACTTTAGTGCTTGCATTTATAACATTGAGGACATAGGACACAATGGCCTTTGAAGAAGAATTTGACATCATGAGGAGTAAGGTGGACAAGAATAAAACATCATGGTTGGATAGCATCTACAAGTTCAAGGGAAAATGGGTTTAATGTTACATGCTGATGTTTTTACATTGGGAATGAGAAGCACACAATTAAGTGAGAGTTTCAATAGTGACTTGAAAAAACATCTCAAATCAGATTTGACATCATTTGGTTCTTAAAGCATTTTGAAAGGACAATGCAAGGAAAAAGAAACAAGGAACTAGAAGCACAATTTGAAGCTAGGAAAAAGCTACCTAGAATAAGCATGAAGACACGTATGCTACTACGAACAAGCAAACTTTACACATACATAATATTTGAAGCATTCCAAACTGAATATGAAAGATTCATGGTTGTGTGTACTAGTGCATTGGAGAGAAATAACACATATTATATTGTTGTTTGTGAGGGTTGGTGGTGATTTAAGCTCTAAACTAGAGTGCATTGTTGTTGATGATATGTTGAAGCAAACCTCTTCATGTAGTTGTGGGCAGTTTAAAAGGACTGGAATATTGTGTGGCCATGCTTTGAAAGTTCTTGATTCGATGAATACCAAGTTATTGCCCAACCATTTCATTCTCAAGCGATGGACAAGGGAAGCAAGGTATGGAACTATACAAGACAACAAATAAAAGATCATCATTTAAAATCCAAATTGGATGCTATGCTTCGTTGTAAGTCTTTGTCTCACAAATTCCTAAATTTGGCATATCAAGTTACAAGCTTTCCAGTGTGTTGCATGTTGGTGGACAACACACTTGATTGCCTTGATAAACAACTTCAAGAAAATATCAGTGCATCTACAAGTATATTGAATGATTCATATAATGGCCAACATGTTTTTCCAGAAGATGAAGGTTTGCTTAGTGTTGCATGCTTAAAGTAAAAAAAAGGCGGTTCAACAAAAAGTTCAAAGCGACATAGAAGTTGGCTTGACAAGGTAGGAAGTTCAAAAAGAAAACGTCAAAAAATCTAGCGTATGTTGTTGAAAATCCTTGCAATATAGTTTTCTTATTCATTATTACTACATGCTAAATAACAAGATTGATTGTTTTATGAAGCAACGAACGAATGATGGTGGTGTAGAAACTCAAGTACCGATGGATGTTGCCCATAAGATGCAAGTCTAGCGTATGTTGTCGATGACCCTTGCAATATAGCATTCCTTCTCATTACTATATGCTAAATAACAAGGTTGGTTGCTTTATGCAGCAACAAAAGAATGATGGTGGTGCAAAAACTCAAGTACCAACGGATACATAATAGTAGTTCCAATATTGCCATGTATCAACTTCTTCAAATTAGTTTCAATATTACCATGTTTCAAATTTTTCCTTTATCTTTGCAGGGTACTAGTGAAGTTGATTGTATGAATCTTCAAGATCTTCTATAGGGCCTTATTTTAGTACATGATGTTACGTGCACTAGTAGAAAAAGGGACATTAGTCCCGGCTCGTAAGGGCCTTTAGTCCCGGTTGGGCAACCGGGACTAAGAAATCGGGACTAAAGGCCCCCCTTTTTAGTCCCGGTTGTGTTATGAACCGGGACTAAAGGGGCTCCACGTGGCCGCTGTGGAGCGCTCAGGCAGGAGGACCTTTAGTCCCGGTTGGTAACACCAACTGGGACTAAAGGCCGCCACGCGTCAGGCGCTGCCAAGCGCTGGGGTTTAGGGTTTTGGAGGGTTTTGGAGGGTTTAGGGGTTTCATTTTGTGTTTCCCTTTTCTTTTTGTGTTTACCATTCAATTCTTTTTCATTTAGGGTTTTCATTTTTATTTTATGTTTTCCATTCAACTCGACGCTACTACATATAGCAATGAAGGAACCATTACACAACATCGTCATGAATATAGAGAAGTGACCTCTTTCTCCGTGCTTGGTCGAACAACAAGTTTTCGTATATATATTCGACGCTACTACATATAGTACACGTTCATGCATATATACAATATAATATCTCTTACGATCCCTAATATCTAATTACCAAACTTCCCTACCAATTCCCGATGGTATTCTCCGGTTTTAGATATGACCTCTTCAAGTAAGAATCCCGCCAATTCCTCTTGAATTGCTCGTACGCGATCCTTTGGTAGGAGATCGTCCCGCATCCGTTCGATCGAATTTAAAGAAGGGGGTCAATATATATGAATGAAACTCAACACAATTGATGGTAATAAAATAAAATTGTGAATATTGTTTACGTACTCGAAGTTGTTCTAAAATTCTGCCCTTCTCACAGGTCGTCTGGCGAATGAACTCGCAAACGTAGTATCCACATAAATTATTCCCGTCTCCCTGCCTCAAGCACTTTATGAGAATAGAGTTCAATCAAAATAATAATCAAGCATGATAATGGTATTGAAACTAGAATCAAAGAGATGCGCGGACCTAGCTAGTACTACTTACATTGAGTTGTCGAAATTGCAGCTCCTCTTTCCATTCACTCCTAACCTTCTTGGTGAACCGTTTCCAAACCCTGCCCGGCAAAGAAAATGAATAAAGGAGTTATTAATTACTTGATATCAGGAAATGAACGAAAGTTGCCGATATAATGCGATAATGATTGAAATTACCTCTGGAGCATTTCACTCAGGTCCTCCCACATCTTAGGGTCTTTACGTTTCGAGTCCATGACAAGGACTACTCCTTCGTCAACCTGAATGACTAGCAGAATAAAGTGGAACCTGCGCACGCATAACTCATCAATTACACTTAACATCGAGTAAGCGAAACAGAATGTGTACAAGACAGTAACACTCACATGAAGTTGTAAGGAAATAGTATTTCCCTTCTGGTTTGTTGTTTAATTAACGCCCTTAGCAAGTTATCCTCTGTTTCCTTGGCGTTGTTTTTTACCATATATTCATGTATGTTATTTGGGTAAATGAACCCAATGTCATAGATTTGTCCTCTTTTGCATTCGAGAATCTTCATTCTGCATAATATAGTGAGGATAATTATACATGCAATGAACGAGCTGATCTAGAGACTTAATTACAGAAATAATACTTACAGACAATAGCAACTGACGATAGATTTGTCGATGGCGTCTTGATTGTATAACTGAAATAATTCATCAAATTCAATGTTTATCTCGTCGTTTCCACTGAAGTAATGCTCATCTCTAATTCCCACCATGAGCCAGTTGCTCCCTTCCTTTGAGGCTTCCATGTACCACTCATGCAATCTTCGCATTTGTGTTGGTAGAAGCCGGACCTCCTCAGGTCTGACGAGAGGCTTCCCATGCTGGTATCTGTATGCTAAATCAGCCGTGGGGAACTGGCCTAAGTATTGAGCAAGAGTGAAACCAAGATCATGGGCCGCTACCTCTGGATCATAATCGATATCGGAAAACACGTTGAGCAGGGTGCACGATTGGTTTTTCTGTTCTCCGAGCTGGGGAATTGTTTTTCCCCTTGCACTACTACTTCCCGACCGCTGCACATGTTCTTTATGTGACTTCATAATAGAGCGGTCATAGTTTGATGGCAGCGAAGGCGGTGGTCGCGTAAAGTTTTCCAGAAAGTGCTTCGCTTTTGTCGGATCTATTTTCTCCTTTGGCTCGGGCTGTTTCGGTGCAAGCTGGCGTTTCACATCGGCATCCACGACCTTCTTGGTTTCCTCATCAGTCAGTTCGTATGGTAACTTGGCAGGAGCCTCCTTGACGCTATTCCTTGTACCTGCTCTGGATTTCTTCGCAGTTGTAGTACTAGCCGCCGGAGTGGCGGTTCTCTTCCGCTTATCCACCCGAGGCTGAGGCGGCGGAGGCGGCGGAGTTTGCTGAGGCGGCGGAGACGGCTGAGGCGGAGGAGACGGCTGAGGCGGCGGAGGTGGCGGAGTCTGCTGACACGGCGGAGATGGCGGAGGCGGCGGAGGTGGCGGAGTCTGCTGACGCGGCGGAGACGGCTGAGGCGGCGGAGGCGGCGGAGTCTGCTGAGGCGGCGGAGACGGCTGAGGCGGCGGAGATAGAGCTGGATTGCTACTCTGAGGAGTCGATAGCCTTGGCGTCCAATGTGGAAGCACGATGTGTTCCTTTTTCCATAGAATGGTACTTTTTCTGGCATCTCCCAGTCCAGTCTCCCCTTCACCTGTAGGGAAGTCAAGCTCCAGCTGCTCAAATCCCTTGATAACTTCATCCACCCCGACAACAGCATAGCCATCTGGAATCAGAGAGCAATGGTAAGTTCCATTACGTACAGGAGGTAAGGCAAAGCCGACCGCCACCTTCACGGATATGTTCATGCATTTCACATGTAGCTCACAATTTTCCCTCTGCGTGATATCATCCACGGGGTAGCGAGGAGCCGTGATATCATCTATGGGCCGAACGAGCTCCGTGGAAGCCACGCTGCTTTTCCCCTGAGATGGTGGGCCGGCAGTATCGAATGCAGGATCTTCGTGCCGCTGAGATGGGCCGGTAGCTTGCTGGCTGGTAAGTGCCTCTATTTGCTTCTGCTGCCACGCTAATTTTTCTTCTATCTGCTGCAGCCGGTCTGCATGTTGTTTCTTTTTTCTCCCTCGGCTTCTATAAGTGTCACTGCAGTCGGGAAACCCAATCTTCCACGGAACGGAGCCTAATGTGCCTCGTGTTCGTCCACTGTGTTCAGCATTCCCGAGGGCGCGTGTCAGCTCGTCGTTCTCTCTGTCGGGATTGAACTTCCCGTCCTGCACGTCCTTCATTGCAGCTTTAAGGGCTTTGAGGGGTGTTGCAAGTTGATCTTTTGTAAAAATACACTTCCCTGTTTCTGGGTCCAACTTTCCCCCATGCCCATAGAACCAAGTCTTTGCCCGTTCGGCCCACTCCAATGTCTCTGGATCGATCCCTTTATCAATCAGGTCGTTCTCAGTTTTCTCCCACTTAGGCCTGGCAACCTTGTAGCCACCTGACCCCATAACATGGTGATATTCCTTCTTTGCAGCATTTTGCTTATTTATTTTTGACCTTTTCTTAGCTTCATCCGATGTCTTGTAATCCACAAACGCGTCCCAGTGATCTTTTATCTTCTCATATGCTCCAGTGAATGTTGGAGTCTTGTTTTTCAGGACATAGTCTTGGTGCAATCTTTTCTTCCAGTTGCGGAATTGTGCGCCCATCTTTTTAAGAGTCCACGCCTTGACTTTTCGCTCTATAACTTTGTTATTTGGATCCACCTCTGGCGGTAGGGTGAAATTTGTCATGAGCGTATTCCAAAGCATTTCTTTGGATCTATCGTTGACATAAGTAACTCCATCCGCCTTTGGCTTATTCATTCTCGAATGGTGATTGGGATGTTGTCCCTAACAATAACTCCGCACTGACTTACAAATGCTTTTGTGTTCTGCGCGGGACCAATCGGTTTGCCATCTTCAGCAACTTCTTCGATCTTGAACCTTTCATTATCGCCCAACCTTTTTTTCGGGCCTCGTTTCTTTATAGAAGATTGGCTCGATCCGGAGGGCTAAAAGAAGAAAGAAGCGTTAATATATGTATATACAAATCAATTAATGCATCTAGTCAGCAGAGGCTTAATTAATATACCTCGCCGGACTTTGTAATAATTAAGGTTCCAACACCGGAGCCGTCATCTTCTCCCTCCATTCCCTCACCGGAGCCGTCATCTTCTCCCTCCATTCCCTCATCGGAGTCGTTCAGAAACTGTGAGGTGATATCATCTCCGTCGCGGATTATTTCCCCCAACATGTCTTCTTGTTCTTCGTCTCTGCCGTGTTCCATAGTTTCTGCAAAGATTTGCAAGTTATTTCAATGCTATAAACAAATTATTAAAACAAATTCACATTTCCATGTCTATTTGCATCTCGATTAAAAAAATCACATAATTAAAACAAATTCACATAATATCACTAATACATCTCGAATAATCCAGTTGCAACAATAATATTATCATATAATATCACTAATACATCTCGAATAATCCAGTTAATGCAACAATAATATCACATAATATCACTAATACATCTCGCCCAATCAAACTGGACGTCGACTCGTGGTTCCTGAGCCGCGGGCGGTGAACACCCAAAGAGAAGGAACCATCACAGGATCATAGCTCGGGTGAGATCCCTGAAGAAACTGCGAGGTATTGGAGAACCTGACGTCCAACGCAACCATGTAGCGACGGACGTGCTCGTCCTCCTCCCTGACACGGCGACGTACCACCTCCTCGGGGGCCGGCTCCCTCTGCACCGATAGTGGCCCATGCGACCGCCACCAAAGAAGCTCCGGGTCGACGACGAGACCCCGATTCCTCACCAAGCTGCGCGCCCCGGAAGGTAGCACCTCCCAGTGCCAGACCGGCGGAGCCCAGTCCCGGACATGGCGCCTCTCAAACTGGTTGTCGCCGCCGAGTCGACGACGAGGATGCGGGCCGGGCATCGTCGCCGAGAACAAATTCCTATGAAAACAAATCAGGTCTATTTCTCGTTCATTGTGAGACGTTGCTCCGGCTCGCCTTTATTTCATAGTTTGCATCAGATTTCTTTAATTTTTCTTGTTTTCTCTCACCACATGTCTATATTTTTATACACCTATCAAATACACGATTCACATTTTTTATAATATATGTTTTAATACCAATTTTTATTCATACACATTGTACATTTTTGTATACATCTAAAACATTTTATACACATCTAAGTGATTAACTTTTTTCAAATAAATATCATTGATTTTTTTTTGAATGCTTGTTAGACATTTTTCAAATACACGTTAAATGTTTTATTAAAAAGATATAAAATATATCAACTTCTACAGTCTCAAATTTGCTTCATGATAAAATATATCAGCTTCATTATAACTTGATCAACTTTAAAAGAATTTGACTTAGGACGATCCTAAAACTTTAATTATTTTGGAACGGGCAAATATCAATAAATCAAAACTAACATGTATTCTCAAAAAATAACTACTCCATTTGTTCACGTATAAGATGTTCTAACTTTTTCTTGAATCAAATGTATATAAGATGTTCACGTGTGGACAGGCGGCGGCGATCAGGAGGAGACAAAGGGAGATGCAACGGACCTGCAGGTGATCCCACAGCGCGTCGGAGGAGAGCGGCGCCGGCGGGCTCGGGCGGCGCGTGGAGGCCGATGGCGGGAGCGGATGTCGAGGGCGCGCGCGCGTGGAGGAGCGCCGGCGCGGGCTCGGGCGGCGCATGGAGGAGAGCAGCGCTGGCGGGCTCGGGCGGTGCGTGGAGGCCGGCGGCGGGAGCGGACGTCGAGGGCGCGGTCGGGCAGCCTGACGGCGTCGCGAGAGCGAGTTCTCCTGGCGGCGGCGATCTATTTCGCGTGAAAATGGAGGAAGATTGGGGGAGGGAGAAGGGGGCGGTTAAATACCGCGAGGCCTTTAGTCCCGGTTGGAGCCACCAACCGGGACTAAAGCTATTTTTGGCCGCGGCCGAAAGGGCGCGAAGGTTAGGCCTTTAGTCCCGGTTGGAGCCACCAACCGGGACTAACCGCGTATGATGGTTTCTAATGAAATTAATTGTCCAGTGGTTTAAAGGAATTTAATTTATAAACTTATTTTAGTTTTGTTTTAAACAGATTCAAAAACAGTAGCATACATGCCTAGTTTTGATTTAATTCTTTTTGCTATTAAAGTTTTTAACAAAAAATACTTTATGAAAATTTTAGTTGGATAAATTTTACTTTCTATTAACTTTACTTTAGATCATAAACAATTTGTATTATTAGTTGAATTTTTTATATTTAATTCTAAGTTAATATTATTTTGATCATAACTAGAGTTTTATAAAAGCTTTTTAGTTGATTCTTTTTGCTATTGAAGAATATTATAAAATACTTTTTGTTAACCTAATAATGTTATATTTTCTTTTCTGTTAAGTTACTAGTTTAGTATTTTTCTTTGCTGCTAAGTTTTATTTAGGACAAAAACTATTTTTGTTATTTGTAGTTAAGTCCTACAGTTCCCTTAGGAGTTTTTATTTGGATTTCCTTGAAGTTTTGTTTTGCTTTCTATTTGCTTTTTCTTATTGTTTTCTTTATTGCTTTATTCATTGATTGTATTTTGATTGCTAGAATGCTTGCTAGAGTGAATGCTTATATGAATGCAATGTTTGATTATATAGATTTTCATCAGAGAGTGACAAATAGTTCTATCAAGTTATTTCTGAGAGCGATATAAATCTTCAGCAACTAATACCAGTCAAGTTCACTTTGACCATATGTTCAGACCAGTGATTCTAGATCAAAGCCATCATCAGAATAGTTGTCTCCCATAACTATGGCTTTCAACCCAGAATCAAAGGTGCAAATTATTCGGTTATCTTGTATATGCCGAACAGTTACTTGAACAATCCTACCATCTGATATGTTGTCCTCAGTTTCACCAGAAAGCAACCAGAACTCCTCATCTGGACTTGGCTCGGCATAAGGGGTCCTCCGATCAGAGAAACCACACAGTAGCTCCAACTTTATGTCATACAACGTTTCTCTCTTATCATCTCCGATGCTTCTGCTGTATTCATCTATGTCAAGACGTTTAAGCCATGTCTATATTAACCTTGTTATTTTATATGGAGCCACCAACTGGGACTAACCGCGTATGATCAACCTTGCAAAATACATAGTGAAATAATTACAAATCAGAAAAATATGTGACTGTTTTTTTGAATTGTTTATGCCGATTTCAAAATGCGGTCAAAACGGGGGGCATGACCGGTGATAGCTAGGGGTGAAATCTTGCAAAACTTGGGACTGAAATCACTACAACTGGTGAGGGTGTATGGCCTATGCATGTCAACCTCAAGTGGCTTATCTGGAATGCTCAGAAGACATTCATATTTTGTTTGGACATAATTGCATTGATTAACTCCTCTGTATAATTAAAATACTAAAAGGATAGGAATAATTGAAAATTCATAACTTAATAAATAATTATTCAAAAATCATGTTTCAAATGCCAAAACACATATATACCCTAACTCTTACAAAGATTCCCTCCGGTTTGTCCGAAGTGGGACTTTCCAGCTATAAGTCCGGAAACTCACTAGAGAGAAAGTGATGACGGTGAAGCCGGTCACATCCCAGAGTGGGATCTTGGGGTATAAAACTTTTTCTTCGCGTGTGTCCCTTGCTTATGATTGCGCCGTAACCATGGAGAATCTTCATCATTTAACAGGATGCTTGGGTCAGTCTTCACTGTGAAGGGAGGAGTTTCATCAAACTTTTCATAATCTTCTGACATGTCTATCTTGTCCTCCACTCCCACGATGTTTCTTTTCCCTGAAAGAACTATGTGGCGCTTTGGCTCATCGTATGATGTATTCGCTTCCTTATCTTTTCTTTTTCTCGGTTTGGTAGACATGTCCTTCACATAGAAAACCTGCGCCACATCATTGGTTCGGATGAATGGTTCGTCTGTGTACCCAAGATTGTTGAGATCCACTGTTGTCATTCCGTACTGCGGGTCTACCTTTACCCCGCCTCCTGTCAGATTGACCCATTTGCACCGAAACAAAGGGACCTTAAAAGAAGGTACATAGTCAAGTTCCCATATATCCTCTATGTAACCATAATATGTGTCCTTTTCCCTATTGGTGTTTGTTGCATCAAAGCGGACACCACTATTTTGGTTGGTGCTCTTTTTATCTTGGGTGATCGTGTAAAATGTATTCCCATTTATCTCGTACCCTTGGAAAGTCAATACAGTCGAAGATGGTGTCCTGGCCAACAAGTACAACTGATCTCCAACAGTGGTGTTATTCGTGAGATGTGTTTGCAACCAACCGCCGAAAGTCGCCATGTGTGCACGTGTAATCCAGTCGTCAGACTGCCCCGGGTGTTGGGAGCATACAATATTTCTTGTGTTCATTGATATACGGGGCCACCAAGGTAGAACTTTGTAGAACTGCGTAGTGTGCTTGAGTGAAAGAATGCCCGTCCCTACATATTACTGAATTCTTTCCTAGCGTGCCTTTTCCACTCAGTCTCCCCTCATGCCGCGATTGAGGAACACCAATCGGCTTAAGGTCAGGAATAAAGTCAACACAAAACTCAATAACCTCCTCTGTTTCATGGCCCTTGGAGATGCTTCCTTCTGGCCTAGCACGGTTATGAACATATTTCTTTAAGACTCCCATGAACCTCTCAAAGGGGAACATATTGTGTAGAAATACAGGACCCAGAATGGCAATCTCTTCGACTAGGTGAACTAGGACGTGCGTCATAATATTGAAGAAGGATGGTGGGAACACCAACTCGAAACTGACAAGACATTGGACCAAATCATTCTGTAACCTTGGTAGGATTTCTGGATCGATTACCTTCTGAGAAATTGCATTGAGGAATGCACATAGCTTCACAATGGCTAATCGAACATTTTCTGGTAGAAGCCCCCTCAATGCAACCGGAAGCAACTGCGTCATAATCACATGGCAGTCATGAGACTTTAGGTTTTGGAATTTTTTTTCTCTGCCATATTTATTATTCCCTTTATATTCGACGAGAAGCCAGACGGGACCTTGATACTGCTCAGGCATTCAAAAAATATTTCCTTCTTTGCTTTGGTAAGAGCGTAGCTGGCAGGACCTTGATACTACTTTGGATGCATGCCGTCTTTTTCGTTCATACGTTGTTGGTCCTCCCGTGCCTCCGGTGTATCTTTTGTCTTCCCATACACGCCCAAGAAGCCTAGCAGGTTCACGCAAAGATTCTTCGTCACGTGCATCACGTCGATTGTAGAGCGGACCTCTAGGACTTTCCAATAGGGTAGCTCCCAAAATATAGATTTCTTCTTCCACATGGATGCGTGTCCGTTAGCGTCATTCGGAACAGATTGTCCGCCATGACCCTTTCCAAAGATTACTTTTAAATCCTTGACCATATCAAATATATCATCACCAGTACGGTGGCCAGGCTTCTTCCGGTGATCTGCCTCACCTTTGAAATGCTTGCCTTTCTTTCTTAAGGGATGCCTGATCGGAAGAAATCTACGATGTCCCGAGTACACATTCTTCTTACATTTATCCAAATATATACTTTCAGTCTCATCTAAACAGTGTGTGCATGCATTGTATCCCTTGTTTGTCTGTCCTGAAAGGTTACTAAGAGCAGGCCAATCATTGATGGTTACAAACAGCAACGCTCGTAGGTCAAATTCCTCCTGTTTGTGCTCATCCCACACACGTACACCTTTTATATCCCACAACTGTAAAAGTTCTTCAACTAATGGCCTTAGGTACACATCAATGTCTTTGCCGGGTTGCTTAGGGCCTTGGATGAGCACTGGGATCATAATGAACTTCCGCTTCATGCACAACCAAGGAGGAAGGTTATAGATACAAAGAGTCACAGGCCAGGTGCTATGACTGCTGCTCTGCTCCCCAAAAGGATTCATGCCATCTATACTTATACCAAACCATAAGTTCCTTGCGTCATCTGCAAACTCCGGCCACTTTCTCTCGATTTTTCTCCACTGCGACCCATCAGCGGGTACTCTCAACACCGCGTCTTTCTTACGGTCTTCTTTGTGCCATCGCAACAACTTGGCATGCTCTTTGTTTCTGAACAGACGTTTCAACCGTGGTATTATAGGAGCATACCACATCACCTTGGCAGGAACCCTCTTCCTGGGGAGCTCGCCCTCAACATCACCAGGGTCATCTCGTCTGATCTTATACCGCAATGCACCGCATACCGGGCATGCATTCAAATTCTCGTACTCCTCACCGCAGTAGAGGATGCAGTCATTAGGGCATGCATGTATCTTCTGCACCTCTAATCCTAGAGGGCAGAGAACCTTCTTTGCTTCATACGTACTGTCAGGCAATTCGTTATCCTTTGGAAGCTTCTTCTTCATTATTTTCAGTAACTTCTCAAATCCCTTGTCAGATAAACCATTCTCTGCCTTCCATTGCAGCAATTCCAGTGTGGTACCGAGCTTTGTGTTGCCATCTTCGCAATTTGCAACAATTTTTTGTGATCCTCTAACATGCGCTCCAACTTCAACTTCTCCTTTTCACTTTCGCATTCTCTCTGTGCATCAACAATGGCCCGGCGAAGATCATCAGCGGGCACATCTGGTGCCTCTTGATCTTCAGCTTCCCCCGTTGCAGTATCACCGTATTCAGGAAACATAGGATAGTTGTCATCATCCTCTTCTTCTTCATTGTCTTCCATCATAACCCCTCTTTCTCCGTGCTTGGTCCAACAATTATAGATGGGCATGAAACCGGACTGAAGCAGGTGGGTGTGAAGGATTTTCGAGGAAGAGTAATCCTTCTTATTCCGACAGACAACACATGGACAACACATAAAACCATTCAGACTGTTTGCTGAGCCACACCGATAAAATTATGCAGGCCCGTAATGTACTCGGCAGTGCGTCGGTCACCGTACATCCATTGCCGGTTCATCTACATTATATAATTAAGTATATCAAAAACCATTACAGAACATCATGAATAGAGAAATGACCAAATTAATACAAGTTCATCACATTAAAACCAAAGTACAGTAGTGATCAAATGTTATTACTGCAAAAATAAATACATAAAGTTCATACATAGTTCTCATAAAACAACATACAACTATCTAGAGCATCTAAAACATACATTGAAACTAACATACAACTATGTAAAACATTTAAATGCAACAACAAATGCGATCAAAATCGCAACTAAGGTAACAATTGATCCAACAGCATAATGATACCAAGCCTCTTTATCAATGGCATATTTTCTAATATTTCTAATCTTCAAGCGCATTGCATCCATCTGGATCTTGTGTAGATCGACGACATCGGCAACATGCAACTCCAATTTCATCTTCTCTTCTTCAATTCTTTTTAATTTTTCTTTCAAATAATTGTTTTCTTTTTCAACTAAATTTAACCTCTCGACAAGAGGGTCGGATGGAATTTCCGGTTCACATACCTCCTAGATAAAAATATCTATGTCAAGTTGGTCGGCATAATTGTCATAAACACTAAATGAAACAAATAGTTATAAAAGATAATATACCACATCCGAATCATAGACCGGACGAGAGCCGACGGGGGCGGATATCAAAACCATGGCACTATATAATAACAAACAATAGTACAAGTAAGAAAATTATACAAGTAACTATCTAAATCATACAAGTAAGATTTTTTTTAAAAAAAAAGATAAGAACAAGAGGCTCACCACGGTGGCGCCGGCGACGAGATCGGCGCGGGCGATCGACGGCGGTGAGGACGGGGATGGGACGGCACCCTAAACCACACCTACACATATGCAAACTAAGAAGTTAATTTTATCACACACTAACACACACACTAATACTATACCACTAAGACACACCCTAGCACACACTAACACACACTAGCTAATAGTAACACTAGCTAACACACTAACTCACTAATAGTACCACTAACCACAAAATTGAGATACCTAATTAACAGTACCACACCTACACATGTGCAAACTAAGAAGTTAATTTGAGCTCAAATTGCATCTAAATCAAATAAACTCCCACATACACTCCTCCACTAAAACCCACAAATCACTCTACTTCTAGAGCATGAAATGAGCTAAACTAGCAATGAGAGATGAAAGGATGAAGTTGCTAACCTTTTAGAACACTTGGATAGTTGGTGCACCGCCAAATCTAGACAAATCTTGGGGAAAATTGAGCTTGGAGGTCGAGCTTGGAGGAAGAACAGAGGAGAAGAATGGATTGTGTGGCTCGGGCACGATGACATATATGCAGGAAACCTTTAGTGTCCCGATTAGTGTACATCGACACATGCATTGTATCAATGACAGATGAAAGGATAAAGTTGCTAACCTCGATCGAGGAGGAAAGAAAGAGGAGAAAGCTTAAGTGTGGCTCGGGCACCTCATATCATGTTTGTTTTGTGTGAACTCAAGTGGCATCATGCTCTCAGGCATTTCATCGAGCACCTCTTGTGCATAGGAAGGGAAAACAAACTAGCACACACCTCCCACCTTCTATGAGGAAAAAATAGAGGAGAGGGCGGGCAGGGGTGAGGATATATATAGGCAAATTTTTAGTCCCGGTTGGGGTCTAAAACCGGGACTGAAGACAGACCTTTAGTCCCGGTTCGAGACACCAACCAGGACTAAAGGGTATCGCGCCTGCTGCAACCCCTTTAGTCCCGGTTGGTGTCTGCAACCGGGACTAAAGGTCCCATTCAAACCGGGACTGATGCCTGCCGAGCCCCGTCCGGCGTCCTAGCCGCTCGAACCGGGACTAATGCTCACATTAGTCCCGGTTCGTAACGCGACCGGGACTATTGCTCCGATCCGGCTAGAACGAAAGCCCTGTTTTCTACTAGTGGTGACAACCTATTTTGTTCTTTTGGGATGAATGTGTCGAGCACTTGCCCAAAAAAATCGTGCTAAATTGTGCTAATCGATGGCTTTTCATGGAGATTAGTTTGACTATTTGGAGCATGAGAAAGGGATGGCATCCGCAGCCGGCTGACTTCCCTTGCAAGTCAAAGAATCCACACCGCCCTCCCGCGCGCGAGAAAATTTTCACCAAAACTCCCTGGTTGTGACAAATGGCGCACATGCATTGTGTCACTTGTCGCACTGGAAAGCGAAGCGATGCCTCCGGCAAGGAGTACCACCTAACCAACGATTTCGTAGAAAGGTAGGAGCAGGGTGGGCTGAGCTGTCTGTTCGTCAGGCCCTTTCAGAGGAGGGCTCCGTGTCACATTGTGCTTAGAAGCTGATCACATATTCACAGGTACCGAACTCCACATCGGTTGGTTGTGTCACACATGCATAGGACAAATATGGATATCGTCGATATATGCATGTAATAGTGTTTTGTACGAATGTAAAACGTCAATCGTGAATGTTTCTCAAACACCAAAACACTTGAACTATGCACATAAAACAACACTATCTATTTTGTAACGAATGTTCGTTAGATCTTCTTAACAATACTCTGGAGACATCAACTTGACTGATTGGTGTCATCTTGAGCGCAATCGGTAGTAGCGGCTGTAGAGGTTTTGCTGTAACACTACATGTATATTTTGAACAAATAATAACACGACAATGAGTGGGTCACTGACCACATGGCACTGGCAACACTCGTGAACAGAGGATTGCGTGTACACGCCATGCATAAACGAAAGAAAGATGATCAATTAGTTGGAAGAGATTTTGTACAGAGATGGCAGTCGGCCTGGCGTCCACGTAGGCATACCGTATCACACAACCGAGACAAGTACTCAGAGCAGAGATTTAGCAATATTTAGGTATTTGCTTCTGAATCCCTTGACCGCAACACAAATACGGTCCCAGATCTTCTCCGTGGTATGGCGCGTTTCACCACGTGCAAGAACATCAAGGTCCGTACAACCAACCAAAGCGAAGTCAGTTCACCGCGGCACAAAAGAGGGCCCATGTTGCAGCTCCCCTGTTTTATGTACAGATGCCGTTTTGTGCCATCTTCCCCAAACATCCTATGTATCTTTCACTGCAAAGTTCGCTGGAGCTTCGGTGAGTGAAATAATGTTAGTCAGCGGCGGTTTTCTCACACGACTACAAAAGCCCGTCACCTTCGTGCAACATCTGATGAGCTATTTTAGAACTCAACTGCAATATTCAGGCAAGTTAATATGAAAATTAGTTGCAGAGATGGTCATTCTGTGTGCCAGTGGCAATCTTGACAATTAAACCCTGAAAATACCTACGGATGAGAGATAATCTGTAGGACATCTGTCAATCACGCCTTGAAGATAGCTAGTGAAGATAAATATAGTACACATAGAATACTTACAGAAGGATTTGTGAAGACTATCAGCTGCTTATCAGCTGTTGAGGCAACAAGAGTAGTGTTATCTTCATTTAGAGCAACAGCTGTCACGTCCTGTCCTTCTCCCAGCTTCAGCGTATGAATTACCTAACAGGATACCCCTTATTCGTGAGAGTTTTGCCCATAGGACGTAAGTTCAAAAGTTTTCTCTTAGTGTTCACCTCAAGTTTGTGTAGATCAATGAAGCAGATTGAGGGCACATGAACGTATAGCCTGGTCTCCTTTGACTCTGGTACATCCTCATCATCATTGCAGTTCTCAATCATAGGATCTTCATCAGTAGTAGTGTCACGAGCGCAATTGCTAGATAAACATGCTGCAATTAAAGCAAACTGGCCATCCCTAGAAACCTCAATGCAACTAACACGCCCGGAGAAAGGTGACAGAACCGAGGTAGACATAGGGATTCCATTAACGGTGAAGGTGGATAGTCTCTTCTCTGATTCATTCCAAATCAATACGATTCCTTGAGAAGATAAGCATATCAAATGTACCTCTCCCACATCCAGCTTCCTTATGAGCCGACCTGTCCTCAAAGAATGTAGAAGGGCACCAGATGCATGTGAAGAGGAAGCAACAAGTCCCAAGTCAGAACTAACAGAACAGCAAGTTACTTCTCCAAGATGTCCTCTTAGAACATGCATAGGACCTTCGATTCGCCGCTTCCTGGAGGTTTCCAAAGTTCTGAATGTACTGCTACCACTACTACTACTATTGGCTAGAGGACTACTTGGTGTTGTTGGTGAAGGTGGAGGTTCTGGAGCATTTTTCCAATGTGAAGAGCCCATCTGATGTATCCTCCATAATATAACTGTTGTGTCACGAGACCCTGTGACAAAGTTGTTGTTATCTGGAGACAGAGCGAGGCAGGTCACAGGAGCAATATGCCCAGATGCAGTTTCAATGGTCCTTGCTCCATCTGGGGAGATCAACTTCACAGAATTATCTGCATGCCCACCTACAGTCAAAGAAAAAAAAAAAGGGACATTAGAAACAATGCAGGAATGGAGCAGTCTGACAATATTTCATATCATAAAGACGACTATTTGACGTAAAATGATAGCATAAGAGCAACATACGTTAACATAATACATTATTTTATTTAGGAATTAATAGGAAACTAGTTTTTTGACACCAGATTGTAATCTTTTTGTCACTCTGGATATCAGGAATCATCCAGAAAAGAACTAGGAGGGCTCAGGAAATACGTGAAAGTGAAGCAGACACACAAAAAAATGGTGAAGAAGACTAGTTTTCAGACAAGTATCAATGAGTGGAAAAAATGAGAGCTTTGAGAAAAGGAGAAAATAAGGTGAGAATACAATAATTACCAGTTATAACCTCTTTGTCACATGTGACGGCAACAGTTAATGAAGGTTGGATTGCAGAAGCAGCAAAAGCTATAGCCCTCGGGAAATGATAGTCTTCTGCAAAAGCAGGTCCTTTGAAGATGCGCCTTATTGCACCGCCGCTTGAATTTATGGCATTTTTTCCATGATGAAAGAGAAACGGTGTCTCTAAGCCATCTGGGGTGTTTGGCTGCCAATGGTGCACTGCCACATGTGCTGCAGGCACATTTGCATCTACGACTACAATACAGTCATTCGATACAAGCATTGCACTAGCAGGAACATTACACTGGTCTGGATTAGGAAGTAAATAAGATCTGACTTCACTTGGGTTCCGGAATATTGTCTGCACAAAAAACAAAAACAAAACAATAATCTAGTAAGTCACGAGATAAGAGAAAGTATCCAGTGCCACAAGCACTTGGAAGCTCCCATGATTGGAAAACTGTTTAAGTCATGAAAAATTCCGATTTTTTAATGACATGCAAAACCAATTATCATGTTACACAATGTTGACAGATATAAATTTGATCTACACAGTGAGAAACACAAAAGATACAGTGTAAGTCGAAAATAAATTGGTTTCTGTTTTTTGCATGGGTTGCCTTGTACTTGAAGATCCTCATGGCGGATAACCTAACCAAAAGGGGATGACTGCACAAAGCACAGTATCGACTATATTTAAGCTAGCTGGAGACTGTAAACCATCTCTGCAAAGAATGTCCTTGCACTGTGCAGATTTGGAACACGGTGTGGCTCTTTGCACAATCTCGAGATGAATACTAGTGTGATGAATGGGCCTCAGCCTGGAGCCAAGAGATAGGTGGCGTAAGTTCATGGGCATCCAAATGTATATTACGTGGGATGTTTTGAAGGAGAGGAATAAAAAATTCCCGAAACAAATGGCTGCACCTGCAAGAGGTGACCTTAGAATAGTAGCATGCTTAGAAGGAAAAGGTAGTGGCTAGAGTTGAGTTGCTCTCACAGTTACAGGGACCGAGGATGAGGAGTAACATGCAACACTGAAGTCAGTTTGCCATGTTTCAATTGGAGTACTATATGACTTTTTCTCAAGCACAAGTACTGATTGATATTTTTCTAGAGGAAAACATGAAGATGGTTGTATCCCTAATAAGTCTATAAACTCTTGAATAGTGCGTCGTTATGTCCCTTGAATAAGTTATCACATTATTAGTCAGCACGAGTGTGATTTACTCGTGAAACTTTATGATGGTCATTCTGAACTATGCATGGTCTTTGTACTAGGTACAGTTACAATCACAGATCAGCATCAATAAACCCAAATTTGTACTTGTAAAAATCACCTGCAGCTGTAAAATATCTGCCAATGGCTTTCTCTGTATATGTGGAACTATCAGCAACTGAGATGGCGTTTGTCCAAAATTCACTATTTGATCTTGTGTAGCTTGCCGTTGCACCTTCAGTATTTTCGGCAAAATGTTAACAGCTAGAAAGTTACTGAGATGATCTAAAAGGTTGGCTGCGAAACTTACTGGATCAGCAATTTTATCAATATCTACTGTCCCCTCATATGTAGCATAGGGAAAAACATTGTTAGCCATCACTGCTTCTTTACCTCTTTGTTTATATCTGAATTAGAGAAAATATTACATGACAAAAGGGTTTAACACAGAGATGGATAATTAATGACATTAATAAAAGCCTCTAAGGCCAGCAAACTAAATATGTAAAATAATAATCACTGAATATTTTCTCCTATGATGTGTCTGTTTAAAACAATTCCATGGATATATTGCTTGTAGTCTATGGATACCAGAATCAGAAATTTTACATCCGTCCTTTTAACATAAGAAATTTTACAATAAAAATAACCAAAAAAACATGGCAGCAGCAAGATGTCCTTTGTTGGGATTGGGTTCAACTGATTCAGTCATTCATTTACTGCATGGTTCTAACTGTATTTCCAAGTTTATAGATCACTAAAGTAGTGATCTAAAAGGTCTTATATTACTTTACAGAGGAAGTACAAGTTATCTGTATGATTTTTACATTCACTGATGTAGGATCAGTCAAAATTAGTTATTAATGGGATGCACCAATCCAGTACAAAGCTGAGCTTTTGATAATGATCCAGTTGCAATGAGGATAGTACCAGCGGCTACCGTATCGACTTTTTTTCATTAGAGTATCTATTGAAAATTAAATTCTCCAGCATTTGAAGGTACCCCAGAAAATCAAATCCTTCCATTCGCTCAAATGAGGTAATACTTGATAGGTGCATTCCTTCACATCATACTTATCAAATATTCCCTCCTTCCCAAAATATAAGGCGCGCTTGACTTTTCTAGTCTTCATCGCACAACTTGACTATGATTTCCATTTATTGTATGTCTATAAAAATAGTATGAAGACATATGAAATAAAATTGTTTTGCAAGACAAATACGACGATACCATTTATACATGTGCATGCCATGTACTTTGGTATATATTAATGGTCAAAGTCGTACAGCAAAGACCGTGCAAAAGTCAAGCGCGCCTTACATTTTGGGAAGGGACTAGTAGTATTCTTTCACATCATACTTACCCTAATGCTGAAAGAATGGACATGATATGGATGACATTTGGCAAATGTGAACGGGACCAACAAATATGATTTAGCGAAGTAAAGCAGTGTATCATGAGATGGCAACAGAGATGGAACAATACTAACGTACCCAAATATTAGATCAATCCATTCATGCAAATGAGCAGAGACATGATCACTCTCAAGAGCTTTCCGATGTTTATGTATAAAATCAACAGAGTTCTCGGCCCAAGGAGGTAATTCTACAGAGCCTGCAGTGACACTCAAAGTTAAGGGGGGGTTGCCACGTCTACCGAGTGACACTCTCTTATATGTATTAAGACTGAAGTGAACTTACCTAGCCTTTTAGTGAGTTCACTTGTCCCCATGCCAACAGAATTCACATTAGCAATTACCTCAGGAAGGTAAAACATCTCTGGAACCTAGAGAAATAGTCACATCATTAGATTCCAACAAAGGTTCCGATAAGACTTCTACACTAGCAACGCCGAAATGTGTCGAAAGCACATTTTCTAATAAAACTTACTAGCTCTTTTACATCATTCATGTGTTCCAGGACACTATTCCATGTTCTGGTGATATCAGAGAGCATGTGATTATCATCACCAAACTTGCCACCCCGCAGCTGAATAGAAAGGGTAGTGAAAGGTTCTATCCTGGCAAGATAATACAATACCTGCAGTAGAGATTTATATCAATGCACCATCATTGCAATCAAGGTACACTTAAAAAAAATCAAATATGGTCACACCAATCAACTACAGAAGGGATTGTCACTGAAATGCAGCAAGGAAACTGTTGGTATTATGGAATTACTTCATAAGTACATCTTAGCCCAAACATAAGGCACAACACATAAGCAAAATGCTGAAATAAAAACATGCAAGATCTAAAAATACGTACCGTGCCAGGACTAGAGTAATGTGAACCGTAGTGACATTTTGGGTTGATTGGATCCTTGAAACTAGAGTAATGCTCTTGGAATTTCTTCAGCCGTGTGGGATTTAGAGCACCAATTGGCTTCATTGAGAAGAATTGAATACCATCACCCATGTAAGTGTTTGGAAAAGCAGGGCAATACATAAAAATGGGATCCAGCTTACTGTTACGAGCGGCAAGAACAGAAGCACACGATTTACCTTTGAAAGATCTCGGTATGAGGAAGGATCTTCCACGTCCAATGTTTTGGACTGGTAATCTGATACTACCCATGGGAAGATAGGATACTGCAGAAATAGGTAGGAATCATTAAATAGAAACAGAAGCAAGAACCTGCCAGGTTCATAAGTGAGAATTCTGAAGCAAGGATGCCTGCGAGATGTCATTGTAACTGCGCCCGGCAAGAGTGTTCAGTTCCATTAGGTAGTCAAAATTGCTAATCTGCACAAGAAAGCTATCCTTATATCCTGACTCTACTTAACATACATGACTGTCAAAATGAGTTGTGCTCAAATACCTCCCATCTGGCCCAGCGCTCCATTAATTGTGTCTGTTTAAGGATTTGCTCAGGTTTCTAAAAAAAATGATATTAGAATCAGGTAGGAGTAGATTCAAAACATTCAGGTTTAGAGAACTGCGTTGAACACCAACCTGTGTAGCTAGAAAAATATCATTCAAATAAGGAGGTTTGGTGTGAATGATAGCCCGATAAGCATGTCGACGTGCTTCTATATCCTACATAAATTTCATATGCAACTTAAAAATGGTTATCCAGATATAGCATGAATAAGATTCAAACAACATAAAGTGAGTCTCATCAACTATGTACCTCAAAATCAAAGAAGAAGTTAGATCTATCTACCATAAATAATTCCAATGCGCTTTGACGTAACAAATACCTGCAACAGTTATTTTAATCAGTATGAAACATACATACATACATACATAAGCACTGAACAGGCAGTGTTAACGCTGTAGTCTACATATGCAAGAAGGGGCGCAGATGGTAGAAAAGCTGAAAATACCTCACTTAACTTAATTTTGGGCAACAATTTAATGAGTACCAGATAATAAAAATAATAATTTACCTTCTATTATAAATCTGATGCAGTGAAGATATGAACCAACTCCGATCTTTATCTTGCTGATCATATTGGCCGCTAGTAGATGCAACATCATCCATGTAACTGTCACTGTCAGATGTATGCTCGTCAACTATGAAGTTAATCCTCTTTGATGTGACCTGAGAAAAAGATATACTTGGGTTTGAGATATGCATTAGCACGTTGGAGTAGGACATGAAGCAGAATAGGCAGAATAGTACTCCAATGTAAGGATGCAAATAAGAACAAAAAATAACTTGTCCGTGCAGTCAGAGCTGCTGGAACTTGGTTCAGCTACGTGGGGACACAATTACTCACGTTTTTTATATGCTTATTACACTAACAGTTATTGATTCTTCAGTGCGCTGCTCATTTTGGGATCTTGGAATATTTGAATATTATAAAGGGAACAGGTGCAATACCAAGAACACTGTTCCATCTGTTTTTGTATCTACACGGTGATCATTTTGCGCAGTTCTCTAAACTTGAATATAAAGGATAGATAATATTGAACGCAATTCTTTTATTGTTCTCCACAGGGGAACTTGCAATTCCAAGAACACTGTAGATTAAATTAGGGGGAATAACTGTGTGTTAGTCAATATCCCCAAACCCTTTATTTACAGTGGTACCGGACATTACTAAGGACTCTCCTTAGAGATTAGACCACGACTCAAACTCTTCAGACTCATATGATGAACTTAACTGGTTAAGCTCATCAGAGAGCTGTGATTGATTAGGACCCGGTCAAGGGCTCAAGGCCAGGTAACAAAAGCATGAATTCATAGTAACGATTCGTTTAATTTCAGTGTTCAAGTAATATATGGCACAAAGTTCAAGTAATATATGGCACAATCATGAATGAGAAGGGTGGCACTAATAGAAGCTCTTTGGATTCCCTAAGAAAAAGCTATACACCAGGTACGACTATACAGGTGGAAGTACGTACATCAGCACACACTTACTTGGAAGGTTCCTCGTACGATCTTCAATGGCCTCACCATCAACGATGGCAATTCAATTATAATTCTTCTATCTTCTTCGCCAGACCTGTAACCAGGTGCAATTACTGTGGATCGAACCAGGTTGCGGACACCAGAAAAGTCTGAACTTCTTGAATCTATTGATCCTTTAAACGGATCAGGTGTCAAGGAATTTCTTAATTGATCATCTACACTGCTGCAAATTGTTTCCGTTTCTATGTGCTCGGCATCTTCATGTCCTCTATCCACTGACATTGCCTCAGCCACTATAATCAACGAACTTGTTGGAAGAGAATTTGTAAATCGAGCGTCCCCTTCCTCTTTGTGGCATGCATCGGATTCTACACCATCACAAAGAAGCATCTGCTCAAAATTAACAGCTGCACCAAAATGATCCGACCCATTGTAGTTTCTTTTCATAAATCTTCTCATCCTTGATGAACATTCAGTAAAATCTAGCTTCCAGAAAATCTGTATAACAAATATAGGAAGGCACAATAAAACAATCATGCATAGTGTTTTTTAATAAGAATGCAAGAAAGTGTAAAAGAAAAACAGGATTCGGTCCATACGCTATCAGGAGTACACAGAAGTTCTCCAAAAGGTCCATAGAGTCTATTTGTCTCTATTAAGCAATGAAGAAGACGTCGCCATGCCCGAACCCCAACAGAGGCACAACGACGGTTCAAGATATCAACCTGTGTTCGTCTCTCCATCTGCATGTCCAAAAGTTGTTAAGTGATGTATCACACATACTAAATACCATAAGCGGAAGCATTTTGTTCGATGTTGATATACCTCAACTCGTTGCAAGTTCCGTGCTAAGGCAAAACTTGAAACAAGAAGTGCAACATATTTGTAAGAAAGGGCAGAAAAATCTCTTCCTGACACTGACTTTGAGTCAGCAGATTGCAGACACTCCATCCAAGCAGCAGCCATAGCTTCAGTTGTGTTCCACCTCTGGGCTCGCTCAATATCGCCTGCAGACCTCCGTTGTCCTGAAGTTGCCATTGCTACAACACTAAGACTCCTTCTCGTGCCAATCTTACCACTACGCTCAAGGTCACGAGCAGCGGCCAAGGCTGCAGCTTTCGCGGATGCTTTGTCCTTCGGTGCAGATGCAGGCAGGACCAGTGTTGTATCAGGAGGCCTCTGGAAACTTGAGAATGTGTGTAATTTAGCCGATCTACGCTCAAGCAATGAGGTGTCACGCCTGCGCAATTTATTTGTTGGTGGTGCGATTGTTTCTGCCCCAGAGGCACCAGCAGCAATCATGGCCAATGCCATTGCAACTGGTGGAGAGGCAAAAGCAGCAGCCCAGCCAGGTGATATCATTGAAACAGCAGCCTGAATTCAATAGACACAAAATCCCACTGTGAACACATAAAACTTTGCACAAAAACAAGGATGGGATCTTTATCCGAGAGCAGCAACTAAAGTCGCATAACAAATATCAAGGCCTTCCTCAAAAGTAATGGCTAGATAGAAATGGTTATGCTAAAGATCCAAATCACTATTTAAAACAATTTCTCAAACATGAAATGAAAGTACAAAGTAAGCAATAGTTAGAAAAACATCTGATTTTAAGATAATGTAGCAAATTCATAGTTCTATTTGCAGAAGTAGCATTTTTTCTTAGAAAGCTATAAGATTGTAATAAGCATTGCTAGATCACAAGTACAGAGTTCAGCACAAGCACAAGATAACTTCAGTTGTTAGCTATTTTATGACCTATTTAAAATCAACTGTTACCTCAATAGGTGAAGCATCTACAGCCGAAGCACAATCATCAACAAGTAGTGGATTTTCTATATCTGAAGATGTAAGCTCGTGAATAGTAGCCAAAACAGAGCGATATCTTTTCAGGACAGCTGCATATGGTGGCATTAACAATCCAAGATATTTTTTCCTTAAAGGCTTTCTGTCGCTACTTACAGCATGCCATACCTGTTACGATAATATAAGCTTCATGAAACACATAACATAAAAATGTTGCTCGATCTATCTACTAAAAACAAACAACATAAACAAACAGGAAGAAGCAGCATAGAGTTGTATAATTTTCCTGCGTTGGACCTTAAAAGTAGCAGCCCTCTCAGGAAGCAGCAGCATGGAGTTAAGCAATTTCCCTACGGTAGGTCTTAAAGTGATGTCCTTGAAAAAGGTCTTGCAAGTAGTGCGGTTCTTTTTTTTCTCACAAAAAACGTGTCCCACGATTTTAAGGGCTAACACAGAAAATTCTAATTGCACGTTCGCTGATCAGGTTGGTGTGCAGCCTCCCCAGGACGTGGCACCTCCACTGAAACACACTCAAGCCATGCGCCTCGGCTGCCAACGCACCATCAAGCACTGCATCACAGCCTTCCTCCTCCGTGTGCTCACAGTGGCGCATGAAGGGAGAGTTTTTGATGAATTGGGCAGATCAATGTTGCGAGCCATGGGGAAGATAGGAGGGGCAAGATCAGTTGCACCCATGAGATGTGTTTCCTAGAAGTAGAAGGTAATGTGACGATGTACTGTGGGAACCATGCTGATTTGGATACACATCAGCAAAACCACAACCCGTTTGGAAAAGGAGTATTTCTTGGTAAGGTTTCGGCATTTAGTTTATATTTGAATTAAACACCAAAATTTTTACCAAGAAACAAGAAATGCTACTCTTCCGAATAGTTCCCAGGACCTATCCCTAAAAACAAACTACAAAATCGTGTCTGCATGTCGTGATTCTGATGAATTATTCAATCTGAAAGGATCGCATGGAACACTGGTATGTTTTTAGATGCAGATCATATTTTTCCATCAATGAAAGACAAATTTACCTCCGAATAAAGAATAGAAGACGCAACCAGAACCCTCTGTCTCTTAGATTCAGAAACTGGCACATTCAGAATGGGGCCAAGCACTCTGTAAAAAACAAAAGGTTCATAAATATCAGTAAAGATATGTTAAAAAATATCAGTGAGGAAGCAATGGACAAAATGGTTAGTATGAATGGAGTATAGAATGAAAGGCCATTGGCTACTATGGACCATGGTGGCATAATTCTGGATCAAATACTTTTCTTGAACTATTATTTTAAGATGATACTCTACTTAATAGCTGATAAGGTGTACCTCCATAGAAGTGCAGACTGAGGTTTTATGGTAGACGAACATGAGTTACCATCAAGTTCAATCACACTTCCAGTTTGACAGCCCAATCTTTCTGATACAACATTCTCCATGCTAATGTCTCTCTTAAAGAGGTCGTCTTCCCCAGTATCATCCTCCCTCAGCGAAATAAGAGTCAACCGGAGCATACAAAAAAAAGGCTGATCACTATCTAACAACTGATGAAGTGCACTCATAACACCTATACCACCGGCAGATCCCCCTCCAGACCCAAATCCAGAATCTATTAGAAGTGTCTGCAGCATTGCAACTGTTTTCTTCACTAATGGAAGTTCAATCCAGTCCCCATTGGAGTCCTTCTCTACAACAGATTTCCATGCTTCCCAACCATTTCCTCCTCCCCCAAAGATATTAGCTTTGGGTGGAATGCATACACCATACCACAGTCGGCTTCTGTACTTCCAACCTTCAGAAAGATCTGAAATACAGCTCCCATAGGATACAAATGCATGCCTGACAGATCCATAAGGCTCAGCTGCTGCTGCGGCCATTACACGTTCCATCACCTCAGCGGAAATTTGTCCATTTGTGCCAGACATCGAAGCAAGAACCTGGATTTTTTTCCACACAAATAATGATGTAAGATAGCAAGCAAAAAATGGTATGAAGTAGATGAAACTGAATGTAAGAGTGGACTATAAAGGGAAAATTGTGAAACAAGATATGCTACACACAGTATTCTTCTGGATTATACTCATACTAGTACCAAGAAATAGTGTACACATGCTTGCCGAGTTCTAAGAAATAGTGTAACTCCTATAAAGGGTAGTGGCCTGATTGACAAGGAATAGTGTACATATGATTGTCGAGTTCCAAGAAATAGTGTAATTCTTTTTTTTATAATGGGTAGTGGTCTTATTTTGAATCTTGAATTAAACAAAGACCACCCTTTACTACTGATTATCTTCACAAGAAGTTTTCCCTAGAAACTGGATCTCTAATCATCTATCTCATATACTCCTAACTAATACAATGCCACTAATGAGTTTTAACATTTTCAGCAATCACATTAGCATCTCACAAATTCACAAAATTGCCTCAGAAGCAATTAAGGGACTCAACATATCAAAACATTGAAATAACATTAAAAGTTGGGCCTACATTATAAAAAATAGTCATAAATTGAAATTACGCAAATAAGATTGTGATAATATATGCCTGTCCTAGATATACATACATCAACCGGCAGTCCACCAGCATCACTGGACAAAGACTGCCTTGAGCCCCCAGCTTCTAAAGGCTCGCTACCAGTTCTGCTCAATGACCTACTGGCAGCTGATGAAGCCATCGATGCAGGAGATAAAGCACTGTCAATTAAGCAGGATGTAAAAAATTGTTGGCTGCGTGACCTCAGATGATCTTCTACAAGCATCATCAGAACTATTGCATTATCAGCCAAGACTACTGAGAGATCGGCAGCTTTTTCTGCTTGCATTTTTGATTCTTTAGCCTCCACTTCAACACCAGATGTCGCAGCAGTAATTCCTTCAGACTGCTGTAGCGACAAACAAGAAAAGAAAATCATTTGCGAAATGATAAAACCGTAACTGTCTAATTTATAAATTAACAGACACTATATGTGCTATGTCCATAAGTCTGAACTCATCTGTGAATGTTATTAACAATGCGACCAATGTATTAAGAGTACCATAATTCATAACAAAAGTGAGGTTTGGAAACAAAAGCAAAATTATGCACATTTTTCTGTTCCTTGGAATACAACTGATGACAAATATGCCTTGACAATGTATTGCTACTGCACCTATGTACAATCATACACAGAAAGTAGTGGGCACACAAGTTTAACCATGTTACATGGGCCCAATTGATCAAGCGAGCTTAGTTTGTAGTCCAGTACTAATTTTAAGCTAGTGTCAGACACCTGATTACCTTCAGGTATGTTTGATAAGCCTAAGATCCTTCCAAAACAGAAGCTTAAGCCAGGGAAGGTGGCTTGGGAGCTCTGCAAGGTGCAAGGGTTTACAAGAAAGAATCACTATGTAGTTTCCTGTGCTAATTTCATGAGTTCGCGTCTTTCACTTATAACCCCCATAAACTGGATAACAGATACGGCTAATATAGGTTCCAAAATGTCACAGGTTTGTGCTGATTTATTCCCGAATTTTGTGTCCATTTTATATAAACAGGAAGTAGAAGAGCCTAACAGATATACGGGGTGAAAAAGGTAGAAAATAGCAATTGAGAAATATGCGAGAACCATGCGTTACAAGTTAGTTCTGTATTTTCAAGACAATAAATTCCAAGTCAAAGCAAATAACATTAGTAAAAAGGAGCATCTACCTGAACTCGAAGCTCCTGAGCAGAAAAATCAAGCAGACTACCCAGTAATCTCCTTTTGAAAATTGGTAACGCTTCTTCACGCCTTGAAGAAAAAAAAGTATCACACTGATATTACCAAGTCAAGAAGATAATATGTTCTTCTATAAAAGCATCATATTATGTATGAGTCATGTTGTTCTTTGGGAACAATTTCTGGATAGGCACTTAGACCTCCACCACTCTCCTATATATATACATCTTAACTTAGGCTTACATCTTCACTCATACACTAGAACAATCTAGACTATAGTAGGACACTACCACTATACTAATACTTCCCAACTTCCCTGGAATACTCTAGACTCTACCAGAGTAGTACTACTACACTAACTTAGACTCCAACACTCCCCCTCAAGATGGGTGATAGATATCTATCATTCCCATCTTGTTACATGCCAACGAACATTCCTTACTACCTAATCCCTTTGTCAAGCAATCTGCTATTTGTTCTCTAGAGGTTACATGGCTTAACTTCAAGGTGCCTTCGTCGAGCCGCTCTTTGATGAAGAATCGATCTATTTCCACATGCTTCGTTCGGTCATGCTGAACTGGATTGTTAGCTATGTTGATTGCTGATTTGTTATCACACCAAAGGTTCAATGGCCCTTTCCGTAATAGCTTCAATTCTGATAAAAGGCCTTTCATCCATAGCATTTCACTCAAACACACAGACATTGCTCTATATTCGGCCTCCGCGGTTGATCGGGAGACCACCGGCTGCTTCTTGCTCCTCCAAGATACCAAGTTTCCTCCAACAAAGACACAAAATCCCGATGTTGACCTTCTGTCATCAAGGCAACTAGCCCAATCAGCGTCACAATAGCCTTCTACATTCAAGTGCCCATTGGCCTTGAACCATAGACCTTTCCCAGGACTCCCTTTTAGATAGCGTAAAATTTTGTGTACTGCCTCTAAATGGCCACTTCTTGGGTCATGCATGTAGCGACTGACCACACTCACTGCATAGGATATGTCAGGTCTTGTGTGGCATAAATAGATGAGTCGACCTACGAGCCGTTGGTAGCTCTCTCTATCAACTGGATCTCCAGATTGCGCACATAATTGATGATTTTGCTCAATAGGGGAAGTAGTAGCTCGACAACCAAGCATTCCTGTATCACTAAGAAGGTCCAAGACATACTTCCGCTGCGAGAGAACTATCCCTTTAGGGGACCTTGCAATCTCGATGCCTAGAAAATACCTTAGTTGGCCAAGGTCCTTAACCTCAAATTCTTTACTCAACTTCTGCTTTAATTGTGCCATCTCAACAGTATCATCACCAGTAATAATGATGTCATCCACATATACTGCAAGAATCGTGACGTGGCGCTGAGAGTGGCGGTAGAACAAAGTGTGGTCCCCGTTGCACTGTGTGTATCCCATACTACACATAGCACAGCGAAATCGATCAAACCATGCTCGTGGAGATTGTTTAAGCCCATATAGTGACTTTCTCAACCTAAGGACCTTCCCACGAGTCTGAGATGTACCAAAGCCAGGTGGAATTTCCATGTACACTTCCTCCTGAAGATCACCATGCAAGAATGCATTTTTGACATCCAGCTGGTGCAATGGCCAACCAAAGTTAGCAGCACAAGAAATAAGAGTTCGCATTGTACTCATCTTTGCAACGGGTGCAAATGTCTCGTCATAGTCAATCCCATAAGTTTGACTGTAACCCCTTGCCACCAACCTCGCCTTATACCGTTCTATTTTCCCTTCTGGGGATTGCTTCACAGTATACACCCATTTGCAAGTAACTGGACTTTTTCCCATAGGAAGAGAAACAAGATCCCATGTCTTGTTCTTCTCAAGAGCTTTCATTTCCTCCAACATGGCCTCATACCACTTTGGGTCTTGTTTTGCTTCCTTCCAATCTCTTGGGATCGCCACAGATTGTATTGAAGAAATGAAGGCTCTATACCCAGGTGATAGTGAGTCATATGACACATAATTTGCAATATCATGCTCAAAACCGTACCTTTCAGGAGGCTTTCTTGCTCGTGGTTCTTTTCTTAAGGCAATAGGCAAATTTAGTGAATCATCGACACATGGCTCACTCTCATATGAGTCAACTTCATCGACCACCGGAATCTGCTGTTGTTGATTTTGCTCCCCCTGCAATTGGACCTCACCATTTATTCGAGCTTGTTGTTGATGTTGTGATTGCCTCCTCGTATATACCCTCAAATTTTGTTCCTCGTTTGGCTTTCTCCATCTCTCTACACTCCTTGGACATGGAATTGAACCAACCACAATTCTCGATGGTTCATCCTCCTTTGTCCTCAACAATTCACTCTCCCCCTCTCGACTAGCATCACTTGTGCTAGGAGAATCAAAGTCAAACAACGAGCTGAGATCCGTCTTCTCTCCATAGAATGGCTCGGACTCTCTAAATGTCATATCCATGCTCACAAATGTTCTCCGTTCACTAGGACTCCAACATTTGTAGCCCTTTTGTCCAGATGAGTATCCAATGAAGATACACTTCACAGCACGTGGATCCAATTTTCCCACTGAAGGTCTGTGGTCTCTAACAAAGCACGTACAACCAAACACCTTTGGCGGAACAATGAACTCATTTTTTCCATAGACCATTTCATATGGAGTCTTCATTCCAAGCACTCTTGATGGCATCCGGTTGAGGAGATAAGTAGCGGTCATAACCGCTTCACTCCATAAGAATTTAGGCACATTCATCGTAAACATAAGTGATCGAGCCACCTCCAGTAGATGACGATTCTTTCTTTCAGCCACTCCATTCTGTGGAGAAGTATCAGGACACGAAGTTTGATGAAGTATTCCTTTTTCCGATAGAAAATTGCCAAATTCATTGTTCACATACTCTGTCCCATTATCTGTCCTAATAGTTTGAATGCCGGTGCTGAAACGATTTTGGATATATGCATAGAAGTCCTTGAAACAATTAAGCACCTCACTCTTTTGTTTCATGAGATATATCCAAGTCATTCGGGAGTGACAATCAATGAAGGTGACAAAATACTTCATTCCACTAATAGAAACCACAGGAGAAGTCCAGACATCCGAATGGATCAACACGAAGGGCGATATACTCCGGAGTCCACGACTCACATATGAAGTCCTTGTGTGTTTTCCATACTCACATGCATCACACACAAGTTTGTCTTTATCTACCTTCTTCATTTCTTCGGGATAAATCTTAGTCATAGCATCAAAGGATATGTGGCCCAATCGACAATGTTGGAGCATCACCTTTGCTTCATTGTCTCCTGAAGCAGCCATCAGAGCAGTGCATAATTCATCATCTGTTTCCTGTCTATCCAAGTACCAGAGTCCCTTATGCCTGACACCGACCCCAATCCTCCTTCCAGTTGACCTCTCCTCAATTATGCAATTGTATCGATCCGCGATGATTCGACAATCAATATCATCAACCAAGGAGCTCATAGACACCAAACTAACCGGAAATGATGGAGCATATAAGACCGAAGACAATGTAATTGACGGAGTGCATTTCACTGTGCCGACCCCTTTAATAGGTTGATAGGTCCCGTCGGCTGTTTGGATGGTCTCTTTATGCATGGGTGGGTGTGGAGTATATGATGCAAACTCACTCCACCTTCCTGTGACATGTGCTGACGCTCCCGAATCTAGTATCCAATTTGAGCGAGAAGTTTCATTTGAACCAGAAGCATGATTCGTGGTACCACTTTCAGTTTGAGCAAGATTGACAGAATTGCCAAGAATTATCGTTTTGCCACTCTGTATGACCCTATCTGCACTCCTCTCTGATTGTCTCATTTTTTCCAAATCTTTGGTTGAGATTTCAAGCACCTCATTTGATTCCTTCGCCATCGCAATCAGTCTGTCCTTTATTTTCACCTTGAACAATTCAGCCAATTTGTCGAGTAACTGCTCAATATTTTGATTCTCTCCCATTGTCCTTCCTATGCTGAAGTAGTGCCTCCCTCCTCTTTGATCTATTGGACCTTCTCTTGCAGATCCCTTCAGCAACAATAGTGAACAACCTAGTTCAGCACTTGAGACTGAATCCACGACCCAAACTGCTCCTCCGCTACAGTACAACCACTCCTAGCTGCACTATCTGACCACTTCACGTCGACCCCTCTGGAATTTTTCTCCTGGCTGCACACACACACCGCCGGCCGCCACCACTGAAACCTCAAATTCTAGCAGCACGACGTCCACTTGCTGCTGTTCTTGCTGAGAGTCACGAGCTCACCCAGCTCTCTCTCTCCTCCTTGGCTCCTCCTGCAACTCCTGGGTGGAGCTTCCTCCTGCAGTCCTGCCTGCCTGGGAGCTCCGCTGCACGCTTCACTGGCTTTCCGCCTCTCACCCCTGCTGCAGCTTCCAAACACCTCAGCTTCCACACACCTCAGCACTAACACCTTCTGCAGCTGTAGTTGACCACGCTCGTGCCTCCAGCTGCTTGCTCCTATTACTTCCTCGCCGTCCACAACCGAGTCACCGTCTGCCAGAGCTAGGCCTGGTGGTCACCGCCATAGCTCTGATACCATGTTGTTCTTTGGGAACAATTTCTGGATAGGCAGAGTCCTTAGACCTCCACCACTCTCCTATATATATACATCTTAACTTAGGCTTACATCTTCACTCATACACTAGAACAATCTAGACTATAGTAGGACACTACCACTATACTAATACTTCCCAACTTCCCTGGAATACTCTAGACTCTACCAGAGTAGTACTACTACACTAACTTAGACTCCAACAAGTCAATAAAATAATCAGTCAGGGCGTGACAATCACCTGCATTTTGTTCTTGAATTTTTTTTGTGATGAGGCAGTAAAGCACAAAAAGCTAAAGCTAAAGTTATTTTAAAAGGTACAGGGGGGTATTTAGAATATGCAGCCCTGCATAATGTGATGCTTTAATGATCTTATGAATTCTGATGTTTTTTTATCACCTAAACACTTCTTATACTGCCTAGTAGATAAACAAAAATTCATGTGGTGGTTGATATGGAACTCATAGGTAGGATACATAATTAACAAGAAATTATGGCATGGGAGCATTGCTGCTTATTCCTTTTTGTTTACCTAATTCTTTGGTCTCCCATGCTAGACACCCCAGCCATTGAAAGCCATTCTGCACAGTGTATTGTTGCCTCCACATCCTGAAGAATTACAGCATTAAAACCATCAAGATACAATCAAGGGTCAAAGAAAAGTCTGGCTAGGGAAACATTCCAACCACAAAACTACCATAAAAAAAATCTTTAAATCAGTTCTCAAAAAAGAAGCTTACAATGCTATAAAGTAAGTTCATTGCAAACAGAAACACAAGAGATCAAAGTCACTTGCCTTCCACCCATCTTTTTGCCGCATTGAATGCTCCAGCATAATAAGTAGAAACTTGTGTATGACGTCTTCAAGCTCATATATGCTTACACCATCTGAATCTTTGTTATCACCCATCTAAATATCAACTTTACATATTAAAATAAACATAGAATACACGTGCCACCTCTTAATGTAATTATCAATGCAAAATGTTGGATTTGCCATCACAGAAATATTACCTCATGATTAGAAATCATAACCTCCAAAATCCATTCAGGCCATTCTGCAATGGAAGTCATAGTACTTCTATTCTCAGGGTGACTGCAAGCCAAAAATAGAAGATCCTGAAATAATATAGAAGGCACCATAAGTGATTAAAACACAAGAGAAATAAAATGCACTATTCAAAGTAAAAAAGATATATCTGTTTTTTAAATTTGGAAAAATCAATGTTAGGCATTCACATATTTAATTGATGGAGCTTACAACATTAATTAACTAATGCAACCACTGAAGAATTGAAGGCAACATTTAGCAGAATGATCATGCAAATAACTCACGGATGTGGTACAAGCACCCAAACCAAGCCTCTAAATGAATCATGGAGCATGGTGTCAAGGGTGTAGAGATCATTCAAACACATTTTGGTTGTGTCCTAAATTAAAAAGAAAGTCTCAGCATATAAAGTTAACATCTACCCATATCAGACGCTACGCTAGATGTCCTCCCGACTTATACTAATTGGTCTATCCTTAGGTTGTTCTTTGACAGTTGACAGCATGGCAAACCAGCCACATCGGCACATTTTAACTTTGGAACTGTTTGTCAACACAGTGAGAGATGAGGTAGTTATGAAAATTGGACATGCTGTAAAAAAAAAAGTTATGAAAATTGGACGCAAAGGCCATCTAATAAACCAAAGTTCCCTCCCACCCATACCTCATCTGCACATGGTTTAAACATGCAAATCTTCAAATATGAAAGGAACTGACAACTGATTAAGATGGTGTCGGTGTACTAAAGTTTGGGTCTTTTAGTACCCCATACTTGTGCACGGACGGTTGTAGCCATACCAGCGGCAAGGCTTGCCGGGGAACAGCTGGAAACGAATCCAAAGATATCAAGAAGGCATTCAAGCCGGTGACCAAGAGACAGAAGACCAAAGGCTGGACTCCCGGCAAGATACTTGCCGGGAGGACTCGCGAAGGCCCGGCAAGGCTTCGCACCCGGCAAGATCCCACCGTACTGCCACCGCTCCAGCGCAGCGACCAGTCCGTCGTTTAGGGCTTGTCCTCCTGGTTGCGTGTCATGGCGCTGACCACGGATGGGGTTAAGCGGTGCTGATGGGACGGGTCCTTTTTCCGTCCCCAAGAAAGTTAGGGACACCTATGGGAGGCATTTAATGCGTTTGTCCTAATCCGTCAGTGGTAATCATGTAACACTGTAGCAACTTTACACCTCTTGTACTCCCGTCTGTCACTGTTGGTGACCCCTTTGGACGTATAAAAGGAGGCCCAAGGCGGAGCTACAGGGGGAGAGGACCTTCTGGCCCATTCTGCATGCGTAGCTGCTTGAACGTGCTGTTCATCGCAAGCGCTCCGTGTACTTGAGCTTAAGAACATCCACAATATACAACAGCAGGAGTAGGGTTTTACGCTTCTCAGCGGCCCGAACCTGGGTAAAGATCCTTGCGTTGATCGTTGGATCCGCTCTTTGTGCAAATCTTTTCCCCCGCCGAACCGTAAAGGGATCCTCTCGATCCCATAGGTGTCGTACGCCGACAGATGGGAAGAGTAGTTGTTAAATTATAATAATCTATATCCTAGAGAAACCAGTGTACAACTCCATCATGACCAAAACTCTATCTAAACGTTTTGCATGGCGAGCTGTGTATTTAGCCTTTAACATCACCCCACCTTGTAGTATTTCACATATTTTTGGGACCTGGCTACGGGGGTTGAAAAATCTTTAAGACCTCTTATTCTAGTCGGGGCAGCAGCTGTCTTTTGGTGTATCTGGCTTTGCCGAAATGATGGCATCTTTGACAAGAAAAAAGTTCATTCTTGTATTCAGGTGCTACTCTTGTGTACCAAACTACCAATTGGCTGCAGTTATGGGCACTATTACAGAAGGTGCGGCACAAGGAGCCGATTAGAGCTGGGCACGAATAAACTTGAGTGGATTACCAGGGTGTTTATGATCACCTTTGGGCGGCATGCCAATGATAAACTTTTGAGTGTTTAGAGTGGTCTTATGTGGCTTGATCGCCCTATTTGATCCATGTGTTTGATCTTTCCCTCTCCTTGGCAAGTTCAAAGTTTGATATTTTTGTAATAAACAATGTAATAAGATTGGTATGCATCTAATGGTGCAGAGGCAAGGGGTAATAAAAGCTTTCATTTTCTAAAAAGGGTAATATCATAGACTTCAAAAGACAAGAATTATGATAATGGTGTAAGAGATGTCAATCAAGAGAATACACAGAATCGAAAAGGTTCTATGAGCATATTATCAGTGATTATATCATCATTCATGTCAAGAAAAATTAGGTAAGAACTTAATCTGAATAAATAAGTAAATGTACCTGAAGAGCACGAGCTTGAAATGCTCGTGATGCATATGGAAGAGAACGTAGTAGAACTAACAAGAGCGGAATATGCTGAAAGCGATAATCAGAATCATACAAGTTTAGATTATCATTTGCTGAAGAAATATTGATCTGCATTGAAAAATACAAGACATAATTCAGGTTTCCAGAGTAAAATAGGTTGCACCTATAACATGCTTAAATGAACAAAACGTGAACTATTGTGAAGCACAGCTAGATAAACTTCAAAGAAATTTTATTTGGAAGTCTTGCTTTGAAAATTCCAAATATTTAGCTTATTCAAGTACTTAGAAATGATAGCATAATCCAATAGAAGGCAAAACGGGAATTGTATTAACCAATTAGTATAGTGCTGAAAACATCTCACATATCCATTATCCATAAGTCAGTTAAAGAACACCATACCACTGCAGATATTAAAGACCTATATACATTTCTGGTCATAAGCCTTCTTGGGGCTGCTTGAAAAGCTTTCTGCAATGCAAAGAGCAATAGAGATACTCTGTCTTCAAACATGGTATTTCCTTCGCCATTAGCAGTTGTCAGAAAACCACTTGGAAACTTTGGTTTTGCAATCGGTGAGGCAAACTTCAGGTAACCTGAGGCAACCAAAGCGCCCAAAATATGAACTATCCCAACAAGTACTCCATCACCATTATCAATATTGTATACATTATTCTGAACATTGTCAGTGATACTTGGGATGTCCATGCCACTCAGATTCTTTAGGAACTGATTTTTCAATAAGCGCCATTTGCTAGTGGATTCAAGTTCAGATTTAGCATCATGAGAGGGTGGCTCATGACTGTCAACTGATGGGGACTCATGATTGCAGTTTGCTTCACTACTAGCTGATTTCAAGAGTGAATCACTATTAGTAGATTTTGACTGAGAACCTCCATTCCACATAGCAGCATTTTGTGGCACATCGCAGCTGTTGAAAATATTGTTATTGCCAGATTTAGCCTCCCTCTGCAAAAGAACAAGTAATGCCTCTACACCTCCACGAGAAATGAATGACTGAGCATACATGTGCGCTCTAGTACTGTTTGGGTGAACAATCAGTCTGTAGATGAGGAGCAAGACCCTAGGAACCTGCCAACAAAGCACATTGTTAAAAATCATCAGAACCATTCTTTTAATCAGTTTCCACATCAAGAAGCTATACAAAGGTATTAAGACTAAGAGTTTGGTGCATATCCCATAGTATAGAAAACCACAACTAAGCATTAGCACCGATTAATTACAAAGAATATAAAAATCAAAATATGGCAGCAGTTTAACGAACAAAACTAGATTCTCTTCAGTATTTTGTTGTTATGAAACAAATACATCCGAGTATGGAGTACTCCAAATGTAAAGTAGCATGTACAAAACTACACAGATTACAAACTCGGATACGAATGGACTAAGTATTCCCATGTATAACATCGTGCTGCTGAACAAGAGACCGCTAGCTAAACTTGGACGAGAGTCTTTGTTTTCTGGCAAGGCGCATGTAATGTTGTGCTAGACTACCAGTGCCGAATCCAGTTACCTGGTTAGGTTGTTGGCAGTCAACAACAAATCCTATCAAACGACGAACATCATCAGAAGCCATTGTGGAAGAATCTGCTCCTATCAACAGTTCAATAACAACCAACAGCTCATCAACAAGAGCATTCACTTTCCCTAAAGGTCTCTCAGTTCCAGTCAATGTGAAGGTATCTATCGAATCTCCTTCACGAGTTACCCAGTAACACCTTCTGCATCCATCAAGAAGCATTTGCAACGCATTTGCATCATACATGCAAGCAGATTCTGCAAAAACCATGTCTGCAAGTGAAGAGAGAAGCTTTTTCTGCAGAACATAGTTGCATGAGCTCCACATCTTCAGGTCCAACAGCAAAGTGCTAAAGAGCTGCACTTTTAGACCAGGATCATTTATTTGAGATTGGCACAAAGATACAATTGCAGCAACAAGCTCCTCGTCACTCAGTATCTCTTTCTTCCCACTTTCCAGTTTTGACAGTGTTTCCAACAAATATTGTAAAACTTGTGATAGAAGCTCTGGTCCATGGGTACGGCAGAGCTCTTGCTTATTTCCAGGATGTTTAATTGCCAGGGAAATTATTCTGAATATAGGAACAGAAAGAGAAGACGTAGCAAGAGACAGTGACACATCACCAAGTATAGGTTCCAGGTTATCCATCTCAACATTGCTCACAGTCAATGGTAGTAAAGCCATTGGACCTCCACAAGCTAATGCCCATAATGATTCTGCAGGTCGCACGCGATAAGATATGTGAACCATGCCAACAACTTCTGCAGGCCTTCGGTGAGTACCTAAGATTAAACATGAGATAATATCAATAGTTATCCTTCTGAACCAACCCAAGCCATTTTTTTAGGTACATGGTCATTATTTTATGTCATAAGTTGCTCTTCTCCTAACAACGATGACAATTTACTGCAATCAATACATGAATGATTGACGGGAACTGGGAAACAAACTCAATCCACCTTTTTTATTTATATCCACATAGCATTGTATGACATATTTTTGATAGCCACTAGAAATACCCTTGTCCCTGGTAATGGTTAATGGCATGTGAGGATAACAGTTTCTTTCAATTACTACAGGAACGATTGATGCAGAACTGGGGACAAAATTTATAAAGACTGGAATGTGCAATAATCAGCAGGCCAAACAGGAAGTACAGAAAGATTTGTGTAGCCTTCACGAGGATTGTAACTTGACCGTGGTTCAACTCCCCAGGTAACACCAAAGATAAGAGTAGAAGTAAGTCAAGCCATTCTGCTTGCGTGTGTTTGTGTTTTCTTTGTTAGCCTTTCAGACTTTTGTATTCTCTGTTGGAATTCTTCTATGAATTAATTGGCTGAAAATAAAATTAAGACAAGTAAGATTGACAGTTCAACTATAGAACAAACCTGTTGAACCAGAAGGTGAAGCATCGGGGCAAAATCGACCGTTAAGTAGGCTAGGATGATAAAGAAGATGTAAGCTTCCTCCAATCTCAATGTCAAGTGCATAACTATCTTCTGACATTTCCCTAATGTGATCACAGCTAGCTTTCCAAGGCAAACCAGCACCGTTGCTGAAACTGGGAAGTGCATCTCCTCCCCTAGAAGCTAGCCGAGTCATTCTCTCTGGCCCAATTGGCTCCATGAAAATATAGATAGGCCCCATTTCTGCAAACAATGGGCATTGTCGTTGCAGACCAGTAATACCTGGTGCCGGGTTTGTCCCAATGCAGCAGAAGGCCAGCGGTTTCAAGATACGGGGGAACTCAAACGGACAGCTCTCATGAAGCTTATCGTCAACATACAACCGTACTTCACTCTCGACCTTTCCAAGTAAACCCTGCTTGCTTGTGTACTCCAAACCAATGAAGTACCAGCACTGTGGTTTGAATTCAAAGGTGAAATAGAGAGAAGCCTTCTTTCCCTTTCCAGTCCCACTCTCCACGACTAGAAACTTGCCATGGAAATAAGCCTCCACACCATCGTTGTCAGCAGTAAGGAAGCTGAAAAGCCGGGGCATGTGCTTCGCCCCTTCTCCAGCATGTGTGTAAGCAGCGGCAGCCTCATCCCATGCTGACGATTTCCCAGAAGGTGATGCTGCTGTGTTGTGTGAGTCCGAGAATGACTCTACATATATCCATGTGGCAAACCCAAAACCATTCGAGAATGGCCACCGGCTATCTCCAGGGGCAAGCAAGCCGGAACTCTCGCCGTCGAACTCAAACGTCACTGCAGGTCCCTTCGCCTCATTGCAGCCAACAGCCTTCTCCAATGCAAGTGTCAGCGGCGTCGCCCAGCGCGTCCCAAGCGCCTTCTTGACCAAAAGGAGCCAGGAATGCAAGTCCTTGACGCTAACCGAGTGCCCTCCTAGCACATGAATGCACTGCACGAGCGGTGCCCCGTCCCAGTCCCTGCTCTGACCCATTCTTACGAACAGCTTCTCTGCAGAATCGAGGAGGATAGCGAGAAGACCCGAAGCGGAGCACATGGTGCGGTTGCGGGTGCAGGCGCTGAGGGTGGCGAGGAGGCCGCGGGCCATACGGGTGCGCGGCGACGGCTCGGTGCCGCATGGAAGGTAAGGCACCAGTTCGGCAGCAATGGCGGCTGCGCGCGAGCTGGACATGATGCTGGGTTCCGTGCCGGTGCCGGTGCCGTCGCCCGCGCCCTCGTCGAGGCCGTCCACGCCGCCCATCGTGATCATCAGCACGTCTACGATGAAATGCGTGACCTCGCCGTTCTCCTCGGACACCATCTCGCGGAGGCGCTCAACCCCGCCGCCCATGATCACTGCGTCGACCGCCCGCACCACCGCGTCCGGGACGTCCGAGGACACGACCGGCGCTAGGTGCCTCCGCAGCGGCGGAAGAGGCTGCGTCGACGCCTCCGAAGGGGCCGCCGGCGAACCCGTGCCCAGCTCCACGTCCGACATCTCCTCATCGTCGTCGACGTACCCCTCGCCGCCGAGCGACGCGACGTCGAAGTGCTCGACGGCGTCGTCCTCCCACGGCGATGTCGGCGAGGCGTCGGACATGTCGAGCGCGTCCTGCCCCTCCATCACATCGGCTCACTCCATGAGAAAAATCGACGAAAATTGTGAGGAATCGGTAGCAATGTGGGGAGGATCAAACGCAATGTGGGGAAAATTTTGGGGGAAAACTTTGCAATCGGGATGTGAGGCCACGGAGAAAGTGGAGGAGTTTTGGAAAATGCTGGCAGGGATTAGCGGTGGTGGCTGGCTGGCGCGGTGCATGGCGTGGCCCGAGAGGCGGAAGGAAGAGAGAAAGAGGGGAAGCGGCCAAGCGGGGAAGGCGAAGAAATGGTGCCGTGGCCGGTTCATGGGTCGAGCCTGCTCTCCTTTTACTTGACCGGTCAGGCAGTTATAATCGGTTCATGTAAAAGCATCCCCAATCAGAGCGGCTCTCAGGCATGGCATCGCGCAGGTGGTGGTGGTGGATGATGCCCGGGTGTGGGCTAGCTCGGGGATCTGACTTGGTTGGCGGTGGCGCGGGTCCGAGCGACGTCGCGTCCCCCTTTGGCTTCCAGTCGGGAGGCGCAACATCGATCTGGCGATTGTGCCCACCTGATCCAGCGGCAGCTACGTGCATCGACGAAGGTGATCTGCGTTTCGTGCTCCAGTTCTGGCCATGTTGGCCCCTGGGCCGAGGGACACGGGCATGACTTTATACGGCGAGTGGCCACTCAAAGGTCTTCGTGAGGGTTCATCCCTCCGGATTCAGTGGTTGACTTCGGCGGTGAGATGCAAACTATGGACGACGGCTTGACGCAGAGGGATGGTTGTGTAGCGACGACAATCACACAATGTATGTAGCTGCCGGGTCGTGAAAAAGTTATGGTGACAACACATGAGTGACATCGATGATGGTGCTATGAGCACCCGGTCCTCAAGTCCGTGGGTGAAAGCCTAGGTATGACCCGAGTGGGTTATACCTGGCAATGACGATGTTTTTACGTTGTTACCTTGTTGAAGGCATTGCTCGGATATGTTCGGACTGGTTCTTCAAGGTGAAAACTTAGAGTCTGGTCTTGGATGGTTGGATCCGGCGACGGCGGCGCTTGAGCGTCACTCATTTCCTGAAGGTGTTGTTGTTGAAGAACCTAATCGTTCGTGCGGTGTCATGAGATAGTTGGTGCAGATATGTCATTGTTGTAGTTTGCTGATCACGGATCTGATCGCTTTGTTTTTTTCTCGCCTACACATAGCTTTGGTCTTATGTGACTTTGCTATTTGCTAGCGTGCTTTTGTGTGTGTGTTCCTGTTGGTTGTGTGCATCCTAGTTATGCAGATGCCGGGTGTGTACTCATTGTGTTTGTATCCCTTGATCCTCCATTTTGGACCAATAAAATTCACCCCTTGTCTAAAAAAAGTGAATTGAATTTGAACAACATTGAAATACCTAAGTCTTATATAGGTGGTTTGGGCAAGATGTGTCGCTTCTTACATATATTTAGAGACTATAGTTATGGGGGAATATTGATAAGTGTCATTTTTATACACACGTAAACTAGATGTAAGTACTAAACTGGCTAGATAAGTACGCGACGGGACGAGCCCAGCGGCGAAGCCAGCCTCAAGAATCTGTGAGGTCATTGCTAAATTATTGAAAAAAAATCTTCACAATGAACAGTAAGTCTACAGTGTTCTTAGGCTGTTTTACTCAAAAGTTGTGGGGTCAGCTGACCCCACAGCCAACACATGGAAACGCCACTGGACGAGCCAACGTGGGACTTGCCGGCGGCGAACTTGGACTCACGATCATAGGCACGAGCGACGGCACTGGCAAGTGCGAAATGGGCGAGGGCGCCTCCATGCCATGCCGGCCAAGCACCGTCGTCGTGGTCGGAGAAGCTTGACTAGTGGGGAGGGTCCATCACTCGTGTTGCTGCCTCCGTCCTGACCGCGGTCATGTCGAAGATAGTGTTGTCATGAGTGGGCGGATGACGAAGGTGGTTTGACGGGTTTTCCAAGCTTCCATACGAGTGAGCGAGCGGCAGGAAATTGGCAGTGGCCGGTATCAGCGCGGCATCAGGCGACCTCCAACGCGGCCGTGTTGCGGGACTTTCGAGCACAGAATCCTCGTTGTACGCGTCGAGGTCGGCGCCGACCATCATGTGAGGGTCGTTCCTGGAATCGGCATGGTCCAACCCTATCATCGGCCCCACTTCTCTTTCTCCTTGATTTCGACGACCAATTCGTGCGTGACCTCCTCTTCCAACTCTCACGCCTCCCCTTCCTCTGTGAGCTCGACCCAGTCCGACCTTGGGTGAGGCGGCATGGTGAGGAGGAGAGAATGCGAAAAAGAGAGGGGAGAAGGCAAGTGGAGTATGTCGGTCATAAATCCGGCATATCTCGTAGTAGGGGTCCTAAGCTAGGCGTCTTGGAGCGATGGTAAGACGGACACAGGATTTTACCCAGGTTCGGGCTCTCTCGAAGAGATAATACCCTACGTCATGCCTTTGATTGTATTCATATGGGGTGTAGTACAGAGTACATGTATCTACCACGAGATTGTTCTAATGAATATGAGTTCCGATGATCTATTGACTAGCCTGGCCTCGGTTTATATATGCACCGGTGGCCTAGGGTTTAGAAGAGTCTTCGGCTTGTGCACCAAGTCTTGTAGAGTCTTCCTTGTATGCGTCATGGGCTGCCCGAAGTGGCCCATTAGTGAATCGCCATGGGGGTCCTCGGCTCAACCCACCTGGTTGGGAGACGATGTGGTGAGTCCCCCCTAGTCCAGGACACCGTCAGTAGCCCCCTGAACCGGTCTTCAAGTTGGGGACGCTCCTCGGTTCTTCCGAACTGTTCTTCGTCTTCGGTCGTCAGTCTTGAAAACTGGTTCAACAAATCTTCCCATCTCCGATCTTGAGGATCGCCAAGGTGTATCTGAAGAGTTCATACGTCGGGTATCCGAGGAGCCCCTTTAGGTTCTTGGCCTTTATCAATGCCTTGTTATTTTTTATGCCACACCTCGGGTTCAAAGTGTTTCCAGCGAGGGCGGTGTCCTCTTTGCATACGAGCTCCAGCGCCGGACTGCATCCGAGGTGTCTTCTTGTAGCCGAGCTCCAACGTCGGTCTGCATCCGAGGTACATTTTAGCAGCCGAGCTCCGACGTCGGTCTGTATCCGAGGTGTCTTCTTGCAGCCGAGCTCCAACGCCGGACTGCATCCGAGGAGGCACAGAGTACCTCGTCTTTGAAAAAGTTTGAAGGAGGTTATCCGAGCTTAACGCCGAAAAAGTTCTCTATGGAGCCAGCCACTCGCAGCCGAGCTTTATGCCGAACTGCTTCCGAGGTGGTGCACCACCTCGGCCGTGAGCTGGTTTTTTGTGGATTGGTGCAATTTATTCTCTGCCGAGATGTATAGCCAGTAGCCCTCAAGGTGTGTGTCGGCCTAAAATCCGAGATGCACCTGAAGGATAACATAAAACCGCCGATCCCAGTAGCCCCTGAGACTCAGGTCGATTCGCGAAATCGGCCTAAGGATCAACTCCTAGCTCGACAGCATACTTAGAAACATAAACGCGGTGTGCATAGTTCTCGAGACTCAGGTTGGGTGCGGCCGACCAACCTGAGGATCGTAATCTCCTCGGAAACTGTTTTGCACTTTTTTTAAAATTGTCTGCATTGAATAGGCAATGCAGTAGCCCCCGAGACACTGGTCGGGTGGCAACACCAGATCAGGGGATCGATGTAACCCGTTAATGGCTTTTACGTGAGAAGCGCGAAGCCCAGTAGCCCTCGAGCCTTAATTTGGGCAAGGGTGGCCGAATTAAGGATCGATATCCAGAGTAAATTGATTTTAATCACAATTTATGTGTAATGATTCTATGTATCCAAGTACTTTACATCATTAATGCTCGGATCCGCATTGTGCAAAACTTTGTTGACCGGCCATCGGCTTCAACCTCCTCGGCCAGTAGCCGAGGAGTGTTTGTCCTACTTTATAAAGCCTTTATAAGGGCAAAGATTTACGGAAAACAAGGCAATCCGGCCATACGGTTTTATAAACAAAGGTACGCGGAGAGATATGTTATATTACTATTTAACGTAAAAAACATCTTCTGGGAAAAATAGTTTCTTTATAAGTTCCTTTTCCCAGGCTGTCATGTTGACCATGATCATGAAACCTCACCTCCGATCAATGTGGGAGGAAAATATTGAGGATTTAGTTTGGGGAAAGTTCCCGAACTCTGTGGTCTTAATGAACCGAAATTTTCACTTCCGTCGTTGCCGACCAATTATATTCTTAAGACAGCTAGCTTTTGGCTTCACCCAGTCTGAGGTACGAACCCGGATGACCCGGAAGTAACAATCACAGAGGTACTCCCTTTACCTCCTAGCCGAACAATCGGGAAGGTAAGGGGTAAGCACGGGAGCCAGGCAACCCAGCTTGGCCAAAATCTTAAGTCAAATTGATGCATATTTATGGCTTTATAACGATGATTACGGAAGGCAGCACTCGTATATTGAATACAAACGCTTTTATGCTATATGTTATTTTGACTCCTTTGTGACCGTTTATCATTTGAGAGTGGCCCATCGTCGGCTTCTACCCCTTTGTAGATGCTACGCAGGGTATTTCCGCAGTAACAAGACAACCCTTAGCCGATGTCTCGATGCCCGGAGGCGGTTGTGTTAGCGAAAACGAGGCAATCAGACATCCAGGCTTTATAATTTTCACTTAGTCATAGGAGCTTAAAGTTGGGAGGCCAGTTACTAGCCCCCGGTTAGTGTTCGGCGTCAGCCGAGGTCAAGCCATTAACACTTTGGCCAATTTTATGAAAGGCCCACGGGGTAATCTTTATCGATCTATAGGTGGATACAGTCATCGGATTGCTGATCAGTTTGCGCTCATTGTGACAGTCAGTTTTCGGCTTTCTCCACTGAGGTACTTGACCAGTTAAATCGGAAGTACAATCGCAGTGGTTCTCCCTTTGCACACCTAGCCGAACAAAGCGGAACGTAGGAGGCAAGCACAGGAGCCGGGCAACCCAACTATTGACTGAAGACACAATTCGAAACTGATGCATATAAAGCAATATCCGAGAACGTTTTGCCGGGGACTCCTCGGAGTACCTTGGCTTTTGGTGGGTTCGGCTCTAGTCGCAGCCCCCCATTGATATTGCCGATGCTTTAAAGGCATCCGACGTTGTACTGCGAGAGTTATGCTGGAGACACACAGTATCCCCCGAGACTCAGGTTGGGTGCGGCCGACCAACCTGAGGATCGAATCTCCTCAGGAACTAGTCCAGATGTCATGTGTGTTTCACCAACGCTGAGGCGTAGGTCGGCAGGAAAGATGCCGAGCTGCGGGTCGGAAAAGATCTCCTGAGCTGAATTATTACGCAGGGCACCTCGGTCATGAAGATGTCTCGCCTCCTGAAAGAAAAACATACAAATAGCTTAAAAAGTGCCATGAGCTCGAAAAGCCAAAAAACTTATGTAAAAACTTGACGTCCGAACTAAATCAAGTTTTTAGGTGCCAATCCGAAAAGTGGTCTTAAAATTAGTTTGTGCTTCCGTCGTGCTTTAACATGACACATCCGATCTCAAGACTTCAAGCGGGTCAGCCTTCGGCTTCAACCTCCAATTCCCGAAGGCGGAGTGCTTCTCAGGCCAGTTTAGCGAACTAAACTCGAGCGGCTTTAGTGAGAAACCAGGCGACCCGGCTATTGACCACACACTCGCGTCGGAAAAAGGAGTAGTAGAAAAAGACTTTGCAACGACTAAGAAGAAAACACTTATTATAACGGCTCATATAAATTTAAGAGCCCCCAGTTAACTTGGGTAAAGGAAGTGGTTTTTAAGAAACCTCGTTTTTAACAAACAGATTTTATTTAACATAAATATAATGCTCGGTTGAACCGAACAAAAAAAATTAAAATTGAAAAAATTTGAGCATGAAAGCGAGTTAGCTGGTTAATGCGCTCGGTGTTGATGACGCGATCCGAGCTTGCAATGGAACGAGATCCCAGCCCCCAAGCCAGTCCTGGGGTGGCCGAGCGAAGAGCTCGGCTAATGAAGTGGCAGCACAAAACTGCCGATGTGCCGAGGCGAAGCCCCTGGTCCAGCCGAGGAGACAGAGTAGGTCGGCAGGGTGACGCCGGAGTAGGTCGATGAAGCGATGGTGAAGTCCCCGGACCGGCCGAGGTGTCCGAGCGAAGAGCTCGGCTTGATGAAGTGGTAGTACAACACTGCCAACATGTTGAGGCGAAGCCCCCGGTCCGGCCGAGCTGACGAAGCTGGTCGGCTGGTGACGCCGAAGTCCCCGGAGTAGGTTGATAAAGATATGGCGAAGCCCCCGGTCTAGCCGAGGTGACGAAGCAGGTCGGTAAGGTGACGTTGCAGCCCTATGCCAGCTGAGGTGTCGAAGCAGGTCGGCGTGGTGGACATCGGCTTGAAGAAGCAACGGCGCGGCGATGCCGACGCAGGTCAGAACTTGTGACGCGGTCAATGCCGGCTTGGGAAGTGACCGCGCGGCGATGCTGGCGCGCCCCACCCGTACAATCCGCAAGGTGACGATGTTATCTTGACGATCATTAGGGAGAGCGGTGCCGAACTCTTGGTCGGCTCGCCGAGGTGATGATCCAAGGTGGTTGTTGTCGGCTCGATGGAGCGACGGCGCAGTCGATGTTGGCGCAGATCGACGGTCGTGGAGCAACGTGGTCGGGCCGGTTTGACATCGGCGCGACGGTGAAGATCGCCTTGGAAAAGACTCAAAATTTGTGGGCACGTGTTTAAGGACAACACACAATACCCTAGAAAAAATTCCCTTCAAAAAGGATGTCCGATAATCTGTTCATGAAAAAGATGAACTCGGGTCGGATTCGTTTTCGCGCAGAAAACAGATCCGAAAATTGATGCACTCATCGGACGCTTCCCAGAGTTTGAACGGTCGGATCGAGCTGAAATTTTGAGGGGTGGTAGATATGGGAATTCCGCAGCTGATGAACGGTTGGATCTTCCAAAGGACGTCCGGGCTGACTGCTGGACTCCTCGCCCTAAACTCGTCCAGATTCCCATCCAGATTCGACAGGGCTCCGGTATATCGGAGATCGCCGGAGATTCCTCCATCGGAACGCGACGAAATTTTGCATGGTTGTTCTAGACTCAATTTCGCACAATTCCACCGAAGCAATCGTCAAAGCGACGCTCGAGGAGACGGGGACGGCGAACACGAATCCGCTGTCCAGAAAAAACTGCATGATCGCGCAAGGGCAATGTTGACGTTGAGCCACCGAGCACCATGGATGATTTTTCCATGATCCCGAATGAGATCGGAGTTGATGATGACGAAGACATCCATCCGAACTTGACGATCCGAAGAGAAGCCTAGTCCTCAGTCCAGACAAGGTGACCAGTCGGGTCGGCGACGAAGATGCCGACGCTGACGATGTTGCTCGGTTCCGACGCGTAGATCGCGGTGGAGCCGATCTGAATTCCCATCGCACCGCGGCGACTACCCAGCAGACTCTCAATGAAAGCACCAATGTCGGTCATAAATTCGGCATATCTCGTAGTAGGGGTCCTAAGCTAGGCGTATTGGAGCGATGGTAAGACGGACACAGGATTTTACCCAGGTTCGGGCTCTCTCGAAGAGATAATACCCTACGTCCTGCCTTTGATTGTATTCATATGGGGTGTAATACAGAGTACAGGTATCTACCACGAAATTGTTCTAATGAATATGAGTTCCGATGATCTATTGACTAGCCTGGCCTCGGTTTATATATGCACCGGTGGCCTAGGGTTTAGAAGAGTCTTCGGCTTGTGCACCAAGTCTTGTAGAGTCTTCCTTGTATGCATCATGGGCTGCCCGAAGTGGCCCATTAATGAACCGCCATGGGGGTCCTCGGCTCAACCCACCTGGTCGGGAGACGATGTGGTGAGTCCCTCCTAGTCCAGGACACCGTCAGAGTATCCGGAGAGGTGAGCAAAGAAACAGATAGAGACGACGAGATATCGCCTCTTTATAGGCATGGGTAGCAGGCAACGAAAAAATCGTCGCGGGTAGGAGAACAGACAGTTGGACACGCGACGATGGCCGTTAATGAGTGCATTTAGGGCATCTCCAACGGCGACCCACAAATTCCTCCCGCATCCGTCCGCGGACAGGGGGAACCAGTCCGCGGACACGGATGCGGGAGGTCGCCATCCAACGTTGCCCTCATACATTTGGACAACAATTCAAACTAACCGGACGAAATTCGTTCAAACACGACGGATTTCATCAAAGTTCGGATAGAAAATAGCACAAATCATCCATACATTGCATGCAAATAAGTCTAGTATAACAGTAGTTCAAATTCAACGAGATTAACCGGATGTTCAACAAGTTTTTCATGAAGGATCCTGTCGTTCCACACATACTGCCCCTTTAGCTTCATCTAACAGTGTATGTACGTAAAAGGTCGTCCCTCTGTCATGTGGTACATCACAGCAGCGCGTACGGGTTACACAATGTGTAGAGTAACATTGAGTGAATGAATGATTCAATCGACAAGTTGAGCAAGAAGAAGCGAAACTTACGATCTCCTCCTCTGCCGTGCGCAATGGCCACCTTGCCTCCAGCCGACGAACCGCGTCACAAAACTTGGTGACGGAGATCTGGATGGCGTACCATCGATACACCAACGATCTCACACTGCGTTGTTGGATGACGTGCATGTCATAGGGTGCAATGTGCTTTCGCGCGTGAAACGAATCATGCACGCACTACCAGAAGGGACCCCCTCTGCTCCTGCCTACAAAACCCGCGGAGACGGCCAACCACGCTTCGCACAACAACTCATCCTCCATGAATGAGTACCCCGCCATCCTTCGTACTCTAAAAACGACATGACGTTCGAAAATAAGCTCAATGGCATTTAACCGAACACATGCCGGGCGTGGTGACCACCATGGAAGAATTCGATAGGGGGGGGGGGAAGTGTACCTGCCTACAGACGGGTCCTGGGTGGACGACGTCGTCGTAAAAGGCGAGCGGGCACGTCGGTGCTGGTTGCGGAGGTCCGGCAATGCCTGTGTGCCAGCCAGAGAGGAACCGCGGTGGCGGCAGAGGATGGTGGGGAAGCAGAGCAAGGGGAAAGAAGGGGCGGATTGGAAGAAAATGGGATCGGAAGGGGTTTTGGGTGGGTCAGGGGGTCAGAAGCGGGCGTGGGTGCTGTCCGGACTCCCGCAAAGCCCCCCTAGTTTGTCTCTGTTTTGCGGGATAAAGTGCGTCCGGACCGCTCGGCAAACTGATACAGGACCGCGTTGGATGGCACAACATGTCCGGACCGCGCGGTCCGGAAGTATGCGGGCGGTTTGAGGGTGGGCGTTGGAGATGCCCTTACTGATGAGACTAGTAATCATGCACGTGCAACGCACGTCTCGACTAAAATATGTTCTACCATCCGAACCCATGATATTGTTCTGAAATATGTTGATAATAACTCTATCATAACATAAACCTACTTGAAAAACTTAAATCTCATACAAATAACATATGATTCCTAATTCCCAAGTCATACAAATGACTAAAAATATTGTGCTTTATGAATCAACATGCCCACGCCAATTGCTTAGAAACTAAGAAATATCATTAACTAATTGATAGAATATCAATCCATTAAGAAAATTAAATTGCCCCCCCCCCCTAGCGTGTGCATCTCAGCAACCAACGCCCTTGAAACACCTCACCGGCTCAGTCCCTCGAAGGTGCTCATAGGGATAAGGTGTGCGTGCGTGCGTTCATAGGGATGCGTGTATATACGTGTATGTGAGCGACTTTGATTGTACTTTGTTAAAAAAACACCTCGCCGGCAACCGCAGTACCATATAGGTCTTTGTCCTGAATCGCATACATAACTGTTTGTCATATATCGCAGCCATGACCTCTTAAACTGTATAACTTACGTAATTCACCTATTATTCAGAACTTAGTCATCATTGTATCCACACTGAACTAAATATATCTTTAATCTTATTTTCTTCTAGTTGGTACCTACGAATGGGCCATTGCCAATAAGCACCAGGAAAAAGGGATATGCAAGTGTGTGTGTATAGAGGCAACGGAAATCCATATATAAGTCAGACCAAATGACAAAATTCATCAAAGTTCTGAGATACGAGTTTGTACATCTAAGAAACAAAATATTGCTAGTTCATACAAAAGCAAACCATCAAGCTGCATCAATATGACATCCGTGCGGCTGTCCAAGCAATGTCAGGTACACGTGAAACAAGTCAGAGAACTCGCTGACGGGCAAAGCAGATGGGCAAACAACTGAAGGTAGAACCACGCTTACTCATAATCTGGAGGTCATGACAAATGTAGTTCATTTGTGGTCATTTAGTGTTCATCCTTCCATGGCAAGGTCCAGAGCAACGAAGGTATTTGCAACCTGTTCTTTCAAATAGCATGCTTCTCTTGTGAACTTTCAAAATAAAGCACATACCAGGTTTTTAATCACTTGAAAATGACAGACAATCGGGATTATAAGTCGAATGGCTCTTAATAAGTGAGAAACAACAAAATCCAATAGTAGCTAACATGACCACGAAACTCCTTCATGTGTATGAAACTGGAAAAAAACAATGAAAACCTACAAACCATAATGAACTTGTAATTTCAAGAATTGTTATCATCTCGAGCTTAAACAGGCTATAATTACCGGTTTATTACTACATGGAAGGACAATAAAGCTTATAATTTCATGAAATAAAAGTTGATAGTACTATGATAAAGGATCAGATTATTAATTTTTGAAATACTATGATAAAGGAACAGGTTATTAATTTATGAAAGTTGATTGGTAGACTGACTTTAATATGACCAAGAGATGCAAACACTCGAAAAAATTGGCCTGCCATTAGCTTTGAGATAACTGTAACTCACCCTGACGTACAGTTGCAGCCACAGAATATGTTGGGCATTCCGATAGACCCGGGCCTTAATATGAATCCATTGAGAAAAATCAATGTGATGAACAGCTTCCCGATATGTCCATAACCTACTGTATTTATCCACCTTATGTTCCAGGGTCCCCATCATACAGACCAAGGTTTCCTGTTATGCTATGCGTGTGGTAACAAATGCATGTGAATCAAGAAAATTGTGATCTCCTGATGCAAAATGTGTTATGGCTACACCATAAGCATAAGGTGTTTAGAGTAGTGTGAGTTACCTCCCAATCGGTGCCTCTATTTGAAGATCAAGCACAATTCTGTATTTGTTCAAATATAAACATTAAGTTGATCTGTACCTAACACATGGTCGTAAGTACAAAAGGACCTTGTTACTGACTGCAATACCTTCAACTAAAAGGTGAAAGATGATATTCAACACACATGCACACACCTTTGTGAGGAAATAAAAGACAATTGTCACTAACCTTGGCTTTTTGCAAAGCTGATCGTGGTTGTCGTGACCATAAAAAATTGGATCCTTGCGAAATATAATCCTCGAATCATTAGTAATGTACAGAAGCAATGCCTGTGCACTTTCAGAGCCAACAACGGATTGGCTTGCTCATTGCCCATCTTGGGAAGAAAGAGTTTCTAGATCTGCACATATGCAGTCTTCGAATCATTAAAACCCCTTGGTAAAAATATAGACATATTCTACATCAACTAATGTGAGAACTTTCATACAGAGACAAATAGTAATATGAACTCTTGCCAAATGAGGGTGCACAAACACAACACTATATTCCCCTATAAGATTGCTCTCTCAGGAATAAAATATAGTTATATTTTTTTAATGGAACAAAATACACTTGTCGGCATGAAATAAAAGGCCATCAAAGCTGCACTATCATTTTGAAATAGAAATCAGAAGTGAAGATGTTTAAGATCCATTGGCAATATAAGAAATTGGATTATCCACACAAAAACGGAAGATCAAAATAAAAATAGCAAATGACAACTAAACGACATACATATGTGTGAACATTCAATGATTCCCATGTAAGAGGGATGCAATGTGACGAACAAGAGTTAGCTCATCAAGCAATAAGTGTCAGTTTGTCACCTTAGCAATTCAATAATAGTGACTATCACTACAATTGACAACAAAGAGTATATACTCAGCCTTAGAGAAGTAGCATAGACCAACCTTTTCAACTGATTATTCTTGCAGGACGGTCCAAATTCCTGGAGCTAAAAAATTGCAGGCGGTGTTAGATGGCAGCACTGTACTTGGGCTCAAGATGCTACTATGGTCACCCTGGAGGACATGTAAAAAGGATCAATAAATGAATTGACTAACCATTAATACATTTGTCTCAAGTATACACATGTGATTCATTCAGCATGTTAATCTGATGCATCCAATAATGAGATAATTACATGTGGACCCCTTTGTGTGTACATTGTATATACCTTGAGCGTCACCGAGGATTTGGATGGCATTGTCGGTAGTGTAGCTTCGGCGATCAGCACTGCCGAGCCTTCCGGTGGCGGCACCGATTACCCTTCCGGTTCATGCCACCTTCTGCACATCTATTGGTTCTACCATACGCACTGCATGAACATAGTATACACAACAATTTCAGATTTAAGCCTGGAAACACACTCTCATACAATTCACTCCCCCATGCAGAACAACTTCAGATTTAAGCTTGGGAGGTTGGGACCAAGTACCAACCACAAGGTAATGAATGTTCAACCATACTATTGAGAATAATAATGTAAAAAATATAATTTTATTTTTATAGGTGTATGTCAATGAGCTCTACATCCAGAGAAGTATCTCACTGATTGTTTTGACCCTTTTATAGGTCACTGTACATCAAAGCAATAAGCATAAGATGGAGATATTCTTGAGCAATTTTCCGTTGCCTATGCCTATGCTCCAATTTCCTTTGCACCCTTTCTCAGATTGTTTTGAAGAAAAGAGCTGGAGAGCAACCACATGTCCATCACCTATTGTAGTCGCTCCCCCATTATTTGTGCTGTAGGTTCATGTGTGGATCCTAACCAGATAAGATTGTCCTCAAGAAAATTGTTTTGGCTGGGTAACAGAAGAAGAAAAAGAATGGAGAAGTGCTTGGCTCGGCGGTGGATCTCGGGCTGGTCACGTAGTCCTGGCTGGAGAGGACCTCCACGCTGTTGAGCTCTTCCTGGGCTGGTGCTTCCGGTTCGCCACGATCGGAGACCCTATCTGAAAGCCTGCAAAGCGCGTAGGCAGGGCAAGTGGAGGCGTACCTAGGTCGCCGCGGCGGCGGGTGGAGGAGCAGCCGGAGTGCTGTGTGGCGAGGTCGGCGAAGGAGGCGCGGCCCGCGAGGATCTGGTCGCGGAGCTCGCCGAGGCGCGCGGCGACATCGGTGCGCGTGGTGGCGGAGAAGACCCGGCCCTCAGGCTCCTTCCAGGATGCATCGCGCCACTCCTCCTCGTGCTTGATCCGGATGTAGGACGCCCGCCCCATCTCCTTCCCCGCCACCGCAGATGTCATCTCTCCATTCATCCGCCGCTTGCCGCTCCGGCTGCTTTGAGAGGTTGGTTCCTCGCGCCTGGGGTAGCAGAGGAGAGGAGGAGTGGCGGGCGGCGGTGGCGGCGGCGATGGGAACAAGGAGTTCTGTGGTGGCTGGGGGATAGGGGGGCGCTATGGTTGGAGTTGGAGACGTGATGTTTTTTTTTGGCAACTGAGATGTGATATTGGTTCGGGGGTATGAGGTCGTGAGCGGATTATTGGGCATGCATGCAGACTGTACGTTGGTGGCAGACTGGCAGAACATTCAATCTTGTCCATTCGTTTCGATGGCAGACCATCCAAGTAATACGGGCTCTTACAACGTGTTTGGTTCGAGGGAATTAGAGATGGGGAATGGGAGTTGAGGGGTGAGGAGATTAAAAGTTCACTGTTTGATTAGAGGGAATGGGAGTTTAAGTGGGAAGGGGAATGGGAGTTGAGGAAGCCAATTCTCACCTATTTCTTCCCAGGGGTACCCTGTTAATTCGTGAGCAGAGTTTTATCCCACGCTAATTCCCACCATATACCAAATAAGGGAATGGGAGTAAAAATATACTTCCCATGACTAATCCCTTCATAAACACCCTTGTGCAAACTCCCATTCCCCTGCCCAAGTGTTTACCAAACAGGCTGTTAGATACAATTAAGTGGGTTAGATCCAAGGGTGCTAGTTTTCTTGTGTACACTAAGTTTGGTGGGTTTAGGGTAATTCATGTTTGCTCTTTTAATAGTAGTGTAGATGTAGATAAGCGAATGTAGATTGACACGACTGCGTCATTGGTAGAAAGATGAAGATAGATGAGGCTGGGAGATGGATGAAGAGAGAGGGAGGTGCAACAACCATCCTGTGTGGTGATTGAGTTTGAAACGCGCTCCAAAACAACGCTCCTAATATGAGCTCATTTTAAAAGCGGACCTCATACACTTTTGGCGACTCAGGTCCATATGATGAGCTTGATGGAATGTTATTATCTCGTATTATTTCATAACAATAATAATAATAATAAAGATCGAGTTTTCTTTTGATGGAATGGTTCGAACGAGAGTGTCCTACTGCTCCCAGGTGCATGTACACTCGCGATAAACAGTAAAATGAGATCCCCCCCCCCAAAAAATATGATACTTTTTGAAACAAACATCGTTGAATGTCTCGCTTGCATGTAAAGTTTCGTGATGGAATGAAGTACATGAAGGTCTGGTGGAAAAAATCCAGTGCTCCAAAATATTTTCAAAAATAGAAGTTTTGGAGAATTGATTTTTTTTCTTAATCCAGAGCATTGCACATATTTTTCATCATGAACTTTGCACGCATCTGAAACATTCAATAATGTTTGCCACAAAAAAGTTCAGTTTTTATTTTGCTATTTTTTCGCATTTTACTGTGGCGAGTGATAGGCGCCGGCGCACCGGCCCAAAATTGGGCCGGTCAGCGCGTACCCGTTCGATTGCAGTTTCCTGTACCGTCAGATCTGGTCCCCTTTCTTCTTCCTCCTCTGATACATCACGTGGAAACAAAAAGGAAAAAAGAAAATCTCTAGCACATCACGCCTCACTCACGCAGCCCACCATGGCCGCCCCTGCCGCTGACTTTGAAGTCCCGTCGGCTCACCGTCCTCGCAGCACCGGGCCTCGCCAGATCCAGCAGATGCCGTCGCTGCACCCAGCCACCACCACGTAGGAACAGGGCCGTCTCGTAGCACATCGGATGCCTCTGCCGTTGCAGCAACTAGCCGCCTCCGTCGTAGTACGCTCGTCGCAACGTCAACATGCCCCGCGGACCGCAGCTCGCCGACATCACGCGCTCGCGCACGCCGGGTTGAAGCTTTTTTCCACGCCAGTCCAAGCTTTTCCCCACTCTCTCTGGTTGAAGCTTTTTTTTCGCGGTTGAAGCTTTCCCCAAGCCGATTGTAGCACAAATAAAATCAGCAACAAAAGCAAAAAAAAACTCCAGTAATCTGTTGGAGCAAAACAATTAGCCCGTTGTAGCAAAAAATAACACCGGCTCCAGCAAACCCAAAAACTATTCTAACAAAAAAAATATGACAGTTCCAGCAAAAATGAAAATAATCTCGCTGGTTCCAGCTCTTCTTAGGTTGGTTGTAGCAAAAACAATTGCTGGTTCCAGCAAAAAGACCCAATGCAGCAAAGACACATGGTAGCCGCCGTTCGTCGCCGTCCCAGCTTCATCATAGCCTATGCAGCAAATTCAAATGCTAGTTCCAGCAAAAATCAAAAGAGGTTCCAGCAAAAGTTTGATGTATCAAAAAACATGGGGTGACAAGACGCCACCATCCTCTCAATTTGCAGCAAATCAAAAGAAGGTTCCGGTAAAAAGAAGATGTGGTTATGTTAGGACCGAGAGTATATCGACCAGAGGGGGGGGTGAATGGGAGATTCAAAAATTCTTCCGAAAGTTTTGAACCGATCCCAAACACAGCAGTGGAAATAAGGTTTGGTAGAATAACATTCAATTGAGCTCGCTATAGAAGAATATATCTATCGATGTAGAAGTCAGTTATCATTCGAACACAGGTTCAACAGATACGAAGGTAATGTAATATACGAACAGATCCAACAGCATGAGGAAAAACATCATATGGACTACGATGGGAATGCTCGGGAAGTGGTAACATGGTGAATGGATTCGGCACTGAATGTGATTATGCAGACATACAGAAATACGAAGTGAAATGAATTAACTTGAGACGATGGAAAGGAACGATGAGAATGTGACAAACAATTGATGAACTATGATTGATCGGATACAACTATCGGCACCCAGCACGAATGTAAACTGCTGAAGGAAATGCAGTAATGTAAAGCGAACCAATGGTGCTCGATGGCGACAGAATAATTTGGTAGACCAGTTCGCCCTTCTGCCAAAGGACTACGTCTGGTTGGCGGGGTTGTGATTTAACACAGAGGATAAACTCTCCTCGCCCTATTCTCCTTCAACTCGGAGCTAATCAAACTCCAGTTGATTTCACTCGTGGTAGATACTTGTCGGCGATCTCCAAACCTTCGACAGACTTCTTCGCAAACCACAATGACTTTTGGTTGCTGAAGATCTTGCTCGCTGAAGACAATTACTCTTCGACACTCGAGCCGACACCTATCCGTCTAGAGAGTGTGCAGCTCTCAAGAGTAATAGGTACAAGAACTCTAACTCAGAACTACTGTGATGCTCAACCACTGTCTAAGTTTTGGCTCTTGATTTTTCTCTCGGTGGATCTTAAACTCAAATCACTCGGAGAGGGGATGCTCAATCAATCTTCTCAGAAATCTTAAGCGGAGCAGCCAACGGGCAACGTTGGAGCGGGGTGGCTATTTATAGCCGCAGCCTTCCCTGATGGGAAATGACCAAAATGGACATGTGGAGTAGCCAACGGCCGAACGACACGAGTCCAACGGTTGGAATTGAGCACAACGGTAACATTACGTGCGGAGCAAGTAATGCTAACTCCTCAGTTCGAAAGATATCTCCTACAGCGGCGAAGAACAACTTCTTCTGCTGGCAGGTAATCATTCGAAGCATAAAGAGATTTCTCTCAGTCTCGCATAGGTTTGGGCTAAGCATCACAACGGATCTAAGCTTTGAGAACCTATACCCCTCTTAATAGTACGGAGGTCCTATGACTCAAATAAATGGAAGAAGAACAACGAAAAGAATTCTACGTCTTCACTTCATCTTCGCCTCCCATCGCTGCAGTCAATTTTCTTCGGACATAATCACTGAACCAATTGCTTCGCGTCAGCAATAAATTTTTGAGGGGTCAACTTCTTCACTTCATTCTTCTCGTCTACAAGTCTTCAAAGGATGTAGCTCATTCTTCTCTGCGGTGCAAATATTCTTCGATGAAGTTCCTCGAACTGTACACCAGAGACAGCATTCTCTTTGGTACTGCATGAACTATTTCTCTCTGTGTGCACTAGCAAACAAATCAGTCCATACCTGTTTCTGTCAACAATCTCCAAAACACAAGAGGGCAAGTATTGCACCAACAATCTCCCCCTTTTTGGACGATTGTTGACAAAACAGAACACATCGAAAGATAGATAAAAGAATGAAATGAAATGTGAAGGAAGGTGAAAGACGAGAGATAAATACGAAGATAAAACACGCTCCCCCTGAAGATATGCATCATTCTGATTGGAGTGAGCATAGGAGATAATATGGAAGGTAGCGAGGTGAATCTTCGTATGAGTGACATTGGTAGATGATCTCATTCGTAGTTTCATCCAATGCACTCGACGGTGTCTGAGGTATTTCCTGCCACACACAACCTTTGACATAGATTAGTTAGATAGCGAGGGTAATATGAAAAACGTTGTGGCAACGGATACGCCATGAAGATTTTCTCAGAACACAGTTTAATTCCACACGAGATATAGATTTCCTGCAAATTAGATGTTCGAGGAATAATCAGAGCAAAGGAGTCACAAGTATATTGCTCGGAGTGGATATGCTTCAGACGATGTTTTCTCTGAAGCGACTTCTCTTCTCCTGCATCATTAGATAGTGACATGGGTTCCGATCCTCCTTGAAGGCTTTCACTTAACCTTGCACGAAAGATAAATATCGAGGATAATCATTGCAAGGAAGTAAGCATTCGATAGCACCTGCAAACAAATAACTTGAAGGAAAATATAGCATTGCAGGGGTTATTAATGGTACATGACGACGCAGTATACCAACACCACAGGCGGTGAGATTAAGTTCCACGACCAAAAGTTCAACGACCAAAAGCAAATTGTTCGAAAGAAGAGCAAATGGCGAAAGGAAACACCCTGCAAATAACCCGCTTTTCTATCTCTCGATGTTCTTCTCCCCCTTTTTGTCAACAAGTGTCAAAAAGGAAAGAGAATGCATGCGAGGAACTACTCGTCCGAAGAATCCCCAGAACTCGAACTGTTCGGCGAAGCAGAACGAGCGATGGTCGAAGCCGAAGCAGGAGTTGGAGACGCAACACGGGCTTCAGGATCTGCTTCGGGAGTAGCGGAGAGAGGTACATCTGGCTTGTATATATATGTGCCTGTTGTGTCTTCAAGATTATCATCGGGTTCAACAAATAGCAGGTCGGTGGAGGCAGAGCGCTGAGGAAGCACTGGGGTTTGCCTTCGGATGCGAGGAACTTCAAACAGCTCCAGATGATCATAATCTTTCTCGATTCCCTTGGCAGACAGTTGTTTGCGAGAATAATGCTTGCGCAGAAGGGTCCACGAGCGCTTCTTCTGTTCTTTCTCATACAACAGAGCTTGACGAGCATAATTGTGAAGCAGATTGATCTCAGTCATCATTTCCACTTTTTCTTTGCGGTCGAGCTTGATGTGACTTTCTAGGGCTTGCTGAGTGCGAAGACAAATCTCGTATAGTGAGGGATTTTCTTCATGAGGGATTTCTATTGTGACCTTCCTGACCTTCGGAGCTCTAGCAGAGGCAGCAGCAGTGGCATTAATGGGTGTCTTCCCTTTGCCAACGTCTTTTACAAACTGAAGAGTGTCTCGGACTGGTGGCATGAACACGTTCGGGACAAATGGGCAGAAAAACTTTTTCTCGAGAAGCTGCTCAATGGCGAACATGACCCATGGTGCATATGGCTTCAAGACTTGAGGGCTATCAGCTGCATAGTCCAAGTTGCGAATGAGAAGATCTGGAATGTCAAACCGAATGCCATGAGCTGTAGCGTGAAGAGCGTTTGCCATGATGCCATGAATGATTTCGGGCCTATTTGTCGGCGTGAGAGAGTTGCACAGGATATAGAACAAAACTTTGTTCTCATAGGCCAGATTCTTAGGATTTGCCTCGGTACATTCATCAGCAACAAGTTTGGGATCCATCAACATGTGAAGTTCAACTTCGGATACTTCCCAGAAGTGCAGTCTGTGTTCACGTGAGGCATCAAATTCGCATCGAGGAAGATTTAACAGTGCCAAAAACTGGTCAGCCGAGCATTTGATCTTTTCATCTTCTGTCATCCATTTGAGGATCCAAGTACTGTTGTTAGCCAGATCTCCTGAGATATAAAGAGTGGCGTAGAACTGAAGGATAACTTCACGATTCCAGCCATGATTGAAACGAAGAAAACTCTTCAGGAGGACTTGTTCAATCTGCTCGATGGTGGAATGGAAGCAAGGTAAACTTTCGAGCTCAGCGAAATTCAGAATCTTGTGCTTGAATATGCGATTCTTGCCATACAGAATGCGAGCATAATACACGGCCTGTTCCTTTGTCCAGAATCTTGGTGATAAGGAAGTTCTTTCACCATTATATGGGCTGGTCCCAAAGAATGCAAGTTTCGAACGATGAAACTGCTCATTGAAGGCTGGGCCGTTTGGGCCATCATCGACAGGAAACAACGGGAAGGTTTCCAACGGATTTCTCAGTGGTTCTTCTTCGGCCATAGACTGGGTCCGAACATCATCAGGCGTAGGCACATCTTCCTCAATAGGTCTGAGAGGAGCATGAGGCTTCCTCGATTTTTCTCGTGTTGATGGCTTCGAGGAACTTGGCTGACCACTGTTCTTGCTTACCGGAACTCCTTCGACATCTTTCTGACTTTCGGGCTCAAGGGCCTTTTCTTTCTTTGCGCTTTCTTCGGCGGGAGGCACGACAACTTTTTTCTCGGTTGCATGAGATACAGCTGGTGGGACAGTTTCTTCTCGAGCCATCGGCTCATCAGATTTCTTTTCTTCCTCTACCAACTGTGGTGCAGTGATAAGAGGAGCAGGATCAACATCCATCTGGGTAGGGGCATCAGATGATGTGACCGGGGGTGTTTTCTCTCGGGAAGCATTTAGCTCCCCCTCAATCTTGTCATTTTCCTCCTTATTTTGATCGGAGGGCTCTGCTTGCAATGTTCTTGGCGGCGATGGATCTGGCTTCTCAACTTCAATTTCCTCATCAACTTTGTCAACTGGGGATTGCTGCTTGGGAGGTGCATATTCCTCTTCAGTCCTTTCCAGGAATATATCAACAACTTCATGTTGCTCTTGGGCTACTGGCGCAGGAATGATAACCTCGTTAGCGCCAGCTTGCTGCATGAGTTCATCCTCGTGAGGTGGAGATGGAGGAACCTGTTGCAAGGGTACATGGGAATCCATTGGAGTAGGATCACCAGTGACATTCTGAAGGCGGCGGTCTTTATTAGTTTTCGGCTTGCTTACTCTCGCCCTAGCCTTCTGACGTTTTTCTTCCTGAATTCTTCTTCGAGCGAGATCTGCCTTGCGTTCAATCTCCTCGTTTCTCTTGTCACACAGCTGAGACACTTCCATGTGCAAGCACGAGTGCCACTCAATTTTCTCATTGCGCAAGACACTGAGGGCCTTTGTGAGTTCAACAATTTCTTTGTTCATCTTTTTCCTTTCGGATTCAGTTTTGGCCTCATTTCTCATTTTCTCGATAGCTTGCTTGTCTTTGACAGCTTTGTTCAGTTTCTTGGAGATTTTCCTCAGCTCGATGAAATGCTTCGTTACCATTTCGGCAACATCATCAGGCAGTCCCAAACGGCTTACTTCATCAGCTTTTGCATCATATGCTGCACTATCAATCACATCGATCATGAAGTTGAAATCATACTTCTGTTCCTCTGTAGGAGCAGGAATAGTGACCCTGGTCTTCTTAGCAGCCACATCAGCATTTTCTTCAGATTGCAGCTTTCACTTCGCTGTAGTGCTAGTCAAAGTTCTCGGAGCAGCAGAACCCGAAGGTTTGTGAGTGGACGGAATGGGTGCATGCCTGGGTGATCTCCTCGGAGAGGGTAAAGCTTTCACTGGAGATGGGCTCTTGGATGGTTTGTTGAGAATGGCAAGACGATCATACAATGGAATTTCATCAGGGGTATCTTCTCTGGATGACTCATCAGACGAGTCAGGAGCTGCCTTTTTTATTCTCTTGGCAAGAGTTTTCTTTCGTGGTGCACGAGGGGAAACCAATTTCTCAGATTTGCTTTCCTTAGATGCTGATGCATGTTCCTTCTTCTTCTGTACGTCTTGCTGGGTCAGCACGACGTTTTTCGCTTCAACTTGATTCTTCTTAGCTTCTCTAGCTTCACGCTTGGCTTTGGCCTTCGCCCTCATAGCTACTTCCTCGGGAAAATCAGCGATAGTTTTGAGGGAGTCGGGATGAGCATCTGTTGGCTGCGGTGGTCTAACTTTTTCATCATCTGGGCCAATGCAGTTTTCGGCAATGCAGTCATTCCATGGTGGAGTGAAGGCAAAAAGAATCTGGTACTTCTCGCGAACATTTTCATATCGGAACCATTTGCCAGCCCAGTGGCGGCGAATCCTTTGGAGCCTGTTGTTGTGATCTGTTGTTGATTCTCCTTCCGGTGGAGTTCTGTAACTGTCAGGATCAGACATCTCTGCAGTGGTGTTCTTTTCTCTGCCACGACTGCCCTTTTTGGGATTTCCATCGGAGAAGATGGTTAGAGCATCAGTGACCAATTCATCCTCGGGCTGACTGTGAGCAGAGGGAATTTCCTCAGTATCTCCTTCGGACACGGATTCTTGTCTCTTCTTCGGAGCCTTGGGTGGCTTCGAGGATTTACCTCCTCCAGTCATTCTCATTCGTTCAGGCCTTGGTGGAAACTGAGGCAAATATCCTTCAGAATCTGAATGCTCTTCCGAACTCTGTGACATGACCAATCTGTGAAGAAGAGGAGATGCGAGGGAAATAGGTAGGGTCATAAGCATGCACAGATAACTTTTGAACGAAAATGATTTTGAACAAGTCCGACGAGGAACTCATGGTAAAAGAAAGATATCATCGATAGATTTTGCAAGCTAGCCGCAGACAAATTCTAGGCAGGTTGATAGCTATCTAATCTTTCGGATAATTACACATGAACCCTAAATGAGTAGAACCAGTACGAGGAAGATCTACAAACCGTACCAGTCAAACCCTAGTGATTCCTAAAGATCTACCGCAGAGAGATAAATCAAAGAAAATTGCATCGGTAAGAACCGCCCTAAGAGCAGAGGGATGAAGAAGAGCAGTTCCAGATCTAAGCACCCTAACTTGGCAACTTAGATCAACTACGGCAATGCGGGAGGATGGATTACCGCACCGGCGTGATCAGCTGCGACGAGACTTCACTGGAGTTGCATGGCGGAGCTTCTCGCCGGAGTTGCTTCGAGCTCGGGCTCGGGTGATGGTGAAATGAGGGTTTGCGCGGATGAGGAAGAAGACGCGACGAGGGGTATATATAGCAGGAGAGCAGAACCTCCTCTCCTAAATCTATGGCCCACAATTGCGGGACGTTCCGCATTCGACGGACACGATCACGATAGTGGAGATCGTGGGCACGTGGCAACTGTTTTCTGCGAGAAACTCGGGAAGAGAGCGGGAGGTCGAAAGGTTTGAAGGGCTGAACGCCAAAAGTGGATAAAAGTTCGAAGTAGATTCCTTTCGCGACCAAGGACGTCGGAGAGAGATCTTCTTCAGATCAAATTGCATGCTTACGACGGACAGCAAAGATTTGGAAGAGAAAGAATAGAGGGATAAAAGGGTCCGAAACAAAACACTCAGCCAAACGAGAAGAAACACCAAATGAGGAACTATGAGTGAGTTGTTGATCGGACTGAACACAACCACGGCAGCTTGAAGATAAACTATAAACAAAGAGCAGATAACACAAATAGCTAGCACCAACAATATAGATCTCAGGGCGAAGGATAAATGTAAAGAATCCCTGAGAGAGTTCCTGCAGAATGGGTTAGTTCTTTCTTGCAACCCACACTTGTGTGGGCAGCGCAGACCTCATTTGTCTTGACTGAGCAGGGACATTCCTTCGTTGATTTCTGTGGTTCTCCTGTGCGTTCCGAGAATAATCATATGAAAGCATTAAAATTGTTCCCAGAGACATGAGCATAATGATTCGAGGAGACACGCATGTACTCCTTTTGTCGAAAGTTTGACTGATATCTATTCGAGGAAGTTGCACTGCCATACTGCGAGGGATTATTATTTCCTCGAAGAGAATTACTCTGCATATTCAGGTTAGCAGGGACAGATAAATTTTCAATGGTGCACTTCTTCACCCAGATTTGCTTCTTGGGTGAACTAGACCTGCAGTTAGTCCCAACATACCGAGCGAAAACCTTACCATTCTGTTGTTTGAAGAGTTTGTAGTTTGAGTCATCAGACTTGTCAGAAACAACAGGAAAGGGGGTGTCATATCCAGTCAGGAGCGCAGGTTCGAGAGTTTTGCTCTTAGCTGGAACCCAACTTGTTCGAGGATATTGCTCAGGAGTCCAGTAGGTTCCATCAACGTTGAGTTTCCTTTCGAAACCCAATCCTTCCTTTCGGGGATTTCTGTGTAGTATTGACTTCTTGAGCACATCACATAGTGTTTGATGTCCTCTGAGGCTTTTTAGCATTCCTGTCTCAAGCAAGTTCTTTAGCCTGCAATTTTCATCAGAGATAGCAGCAAATTCCTCAGAAGAGGGGTTAGAAATGCCATTCGAAGTAGTTGCAATATTCTCGATGGCAGCATTGGATATTTCAGCATTCGAATCAGCATTGCTACATTCTAGGCATTTTGAGCAAGGAGGCACAAAATCATCAGGAAGATTGTTAGATTGCTCGGCGAAGAGAGAAGCTTTTTCTTTCGCGAGTGCGTTATAAGACTCTTTCAGTGACTCGAGTTCTTGATTCCTGCTAAGGAGTTCATCTGATAAATTCTCGTAGTCGGCTGTAAGAGAATCATATCGGTCGGAAAGATCATCAATCGTTGAAGAAAAAGCATCGTGCTTTTCAGTCAACTCTTGATTGTTCTCCATCTCTTCGACCAGTAATCCTTCGGTTTTCCTGAGATTCGTCTCAAGTTTTTCAAGCTCATCTTGTTGAGATTTTGCAATCTTAACAAGTTTAGCATAGGCAATGTATTCAGAAGAATATTTAGTCATAGATTGTTGGTGCTTTGCTGATACCTGATCCTTTGAGGTTTTTGCCATGAGACAGAATGCGATAGGTTCATCATCACTTGAAGCACTATCATCAATGTCTGATTCGAGAGACTTCTCGGATGATTCATAGGCGACGAATGCATTTCCTCTTCCTAGGCTTCTGTAAAACTCTTCGTCGTCTGATTCGGATTCGGATGTTTCATCTTCAGATTCCATATTCATTTCTACACACACTCTAGTTAGCTGCAATATTTTCTTCATATTAGATTCAATGGTCGCTCTCATTTGCACGTCAGTGACTGGTCTCGTCGAAGAGGATGCGGCAGGTTCATTTTTCTTTGAGAGCTTAGTGTGACGATCCACTTGAGTGAATCCAGAGCAGTGAAGATAAATCCATCTGCTGCTAGGTTTTTCATCTTGCTCCCAGCAAGGACAGTCTGCAATGTAGTGACCGAGTTGTTTGCACTTGAAACACTTTATTTCTTTCGGAGGTAATCTTCTTAAAGATTTAGGCAAGTCAACTTCGTCATCATTTGTGAGACACAGATTTTGTCTTCTGAGATCACCAAGTCTTTCCGTGAGCATTTTGAGTTCTCGTGTGATAGAGTGTTGATTCTCGACATCTTCTTCTTGTGAACTGCCATAGTGTGAAAGAATTTCCCCTTCGCTTTCTGAAGAAGATTCTTGATGCCCATATTTAAGTTCCATCTTTTCTTCGTGAAAGACAACAGCGTCATGACCTCGACATAGTGAAGTTCTTCATAGTCTGGTCTTTGCTTGATTTCAGCCACGATTGGATCGAAGGTTGCATCAAGAGCACTCAGCAGCTTATTGACTACATCTCTATCGGTGATATCTGTTACTCCTCGTTGATGAAGTCTTTCAACAATATTAGTCAACCGATCGGTGAGTTCCATAGCACTTTCCCTATGAAGACTCCTGAAACCAGCAAACATGGCACGAAGCATATCTATGTGTTGATCTATTCTGGCAATGGATTCTTCATGAACATCCTTGATGGCATCCCAGAGTTGCTTTGCAGAGTCAAGCTTTCGAAACCGAATGAAAATGTCTTTTGAGATACTGTCACAGATGATATCTTTTGCTTGAGCATTCAATCGCATTCTAGCTTTGTCATCGGAGGTGGGAGCATCAGGGTGCTGAACGGTGTATCCATTTTCCACAATCTGCCAAAGTTCAATGTTGATGGCTTGAAGTCTGATTTTCATTCGCTCTTTCCAGTAGACATAACCATTTCCATCGAAGATAGGAAACCTTTCAGAGTGCGAGGATCTACCTGCATACGACATACTCAAAACTCCAAGGTTGTTAAACAGAGACAGGGAGAACCCGCTCTGATACCAATTGTTAGGACCAAGAGTATATCGACCAGAGGGGGGTGAATGGGAGATTCAAAAATTCTTCCGAAAGTTTTGAACCGATCCCAAACACAGCAGCGGAAATAAGGTTTGGTAGAATAACATTCAATTGAGCTCGCTATAGAAGAATATATCTATCGATGTAGAAGTCAGTTATCATTCGAACACAGGTTCGACAGATACGAAGGTAATGTAATATACGAACAGATTCAACAGCATGAGGAAAAACATCATATGGACTACGATGGGAATGCACGGGAAGTGGTAACACGGTGAATGGATTCGGCACTGAATGTGATTATGCAGACATACAGAAATATGAAGTGAAATGAATTAACTTGAGACGATGGAAAGGAACGATGAGAATGTGACAAACAATTGATGAACTATGATTGATCAGATACAACTATCGGCACCAAGCACGAATGTAAACTGCAGAAGGAAATGCAGTAATGTAAAACGAACCAGTGGTGCTTGATGGCGACAGAAGAATTTGGTAGACCAGTTCGCCCTTCTGCCAAAGGACTACGTCTGGTTGGAGGGGTTGTGATTTAACACAGAGGATAAACTCTCCTCGCCCTATTCTCCTTCAACTCGGAGCTGATCAGACTCCAGTTGATTTCACTCGTGGTAGATACTTGTCGGCGATCTCCAAACCTTCGACAGACTTCTTCGCAAACCACAATGACTCTTGGTTGCTGAAGATCTTGCTCGGTGAAGACAATTACTCTTCGACACTTGAGCCGACACCTATCCGTCTAGAGAGTGTGCAGCTCTCAAGAGTAATAGGTACAAGAACTCTAACTCAGAACTACTGTGATGCTCAACCACTGTCTAAGTTTTGGCTCTTGATTTTTCTCTCGGTGGATCTTAAACTCAAATCACTCGGAGAGGGGATGCTCAATCAATCTTCTCAGAAATCTTAAGCAGAGCAGCCAACGGGCAACGTTGGAGCGAGGTGGCTATTTATAGCCGCAGCCTTCCCTGATGGGAAATGACCAAAATGGACATGTGGAGCAGCCAACGGCCGAACGACACGAGTCCAACGGTCGGAATTGAGCACAACGGTAACATTACGTGCGAAGCAAGTAATGCTAACTCCTCAGTTCGAAAGATATCTCCTACAACGACAAAGAACAATGTCTTCTGCTGGCAGGTAATCATTCGAAGCATAAAGAGATTTCTCTCAGTCTCGCATAGGTTTGGGCTAAGCATCACAGCGGATCTAAGCTTCGAGAACCTATACCCCTCTTAATAGTACGGAGGTCCTATGACTCAAATAAATGGAAGAAGAACAACGAAAAGAATTCTACGTCTTCACTTCATCCTTGCCTCCCATCACTGCAGTCAATTTTCTTCGGACATAATCACCGAACCAATTGCTTCGCGTCAGCAATAAATTTTTGAGGGGTCAACTTCTTCACTTCATTCTTCTCGTCTACAAGTCTTCAAAGGATGTAGCTCATTCTTCTCTGCGGTGCAGATATTCTTCGATGAAGTTCCTCGAACTGTACACCAGAGACAGCATTCTCTTTGGTACTGCATGAACTATTTCTCTCTGTGTGCACTAGCAAACAAATCAGTCCATACCTGTTTCTGTCAACAATCTCCAAAACACAAGAGGGCAAGTATTGCACCAACAGGTTACCTCGCAAAAAAGAAGAAGATGTGGTTCTAGCAAAAATCAAAAGAGGTTCCAGCAATAAACAAAAAATGTTCATAAAAAAATCGAACGGGGATGGTAGCAAAAAAAGAAAGGGGTTGTAGCAATAAAAATGGGTGGATCCAACAAAAAAATACCTGGTTCCAGCAAAACCCCCTGGTTGTAGCAATAAAAATGGGCCAATTGCAGCTTGGCCATGGCAAATAACGAACCATGGCTGCGGCGGCCGTGGAGGCATCCAGGTGCCGGCGAACAAGGCGACGAGCACACCCCTGGCCGTGGGTGGCCATGGAGAGGGGTGCATCCGGCGCCTGAGATCCACGCACGACTCAAACGAGACCTATTAGGCGACGATGGCGACGCACCCACTGCCGGCGGCCATGGCGACGAGCACCGCCCCCTGGCTATGGGTGGGATGGGGAGGAAGATGCAGTAAGATATGGATGGGGATGAGCAACGAAAGGGATAAGGAAGCAGGTCACGGGCGGTGCGCGGGCCCCCAACAGCCACGTGTTTTGGGAGCTGGGGCTAATCGAGGCGCTTCGATCGCCAGTAGATCGAACGACCCGCGGGCGTCCGGCCGAAGACTCGGCCGGCGCGCCAGGTATAAACGTTTCCCTTTTACTGTTCATCCGGGTGCATGTGTACCCGGGAGTAAAAACTCCACATCTGGATCAAGTTCTATTGACGACTCTACTAGATGTGTGGGTCTTCATTGGCGGTGGTGGATGGGTCTTTGGTGCCAGGCTCACGTGCATGTGACACATGTCGTGCGGCCCACCGTGGCGTCGATAGTGTGGGCCCCTGGTTCATTACAGTGAGAAATTGCTATTCACACGGAAATACACCAACATGAACAGTAAAATCCAAAAAATAGTAATCACAATTTAAAAAATCTAAATATTTTTATGGATGAACATCAACATATGTTCTAGCATTTTGTAAAAATTCACCAAGAAAAGTGCTACTTGTGAACTGCGTTGGGATTTTCCCGAAGAGGAGAGGATGATGCAGTACAGTAGAGATAAGTATTTCCCTAAGTTAGGAACCAAGGTTATCAATCTAGTAGGAGAACCACACAGAACCTCGTTAGCAGCACCTACACACACAAAAGCAAATACTTGCACCCAATGCAAACAAGAGGGTTGTCAATCCCCTTGGCGGTTATTTGCAAGGATTAATTCTGATAGTGGTAGATATATAAATAAATTCTAAAGTAAAATAAAAGAAATAAAATTGCAGCAAGGTATTTTTGGATTTTGTATATGATAGATAAATGACTCGGGGGCCATAGTTTTCACTAGAGGCTTCTCTCTCGAACACATAGCATACGGCGGGTAAACAAATTACTGTTGGGCAATTGATAGAAAAGCGCATATATAGGCATCACATCTGAGACAAGTAGACCGACTCCTGCCTACATCTACTACTATTACTCCACCCATCGACCGCTATCCAGCATGCATCTAGGGTATTAAGTTAGTAAAAACAGAGTAACGCCTTAAGCAAGATGACATGATGTAGACAAAGTAAACTCAATCAATATGAATAAACCCCATCATTTTATCCTTAATGGCAACAATACAAATACGTGTCTTGTCCCTTTCTGTCACTGGGATAGAGCACCGCAAGATTGAACCCATCACAAAGCACCTCTCCCATTGCAAGATAAATCAATCTAGTTGGCCAAACCAAACAGATAGATCGGAGAGAAATACAAAGCTATAACAATCATGCATAAATAAGTTCATAAAAGACTCAAATATTTCTCATGAATAATCTGATCATAAACTCACAATTCATCGGATCCCAACAAACACACCGCAAAAGAAGATTACATCGAATAGAACTCCAAGATGATCGAGGAGAACATTGTATTGAAGATCAAAGAGAGAGAAGAAGCCATCTAGCTACTAGCTATGGACCCGTAGGTCTGTGGTAAACTACTCACACGTCATTGGAAGGGCAGCAAGGTTGATGAAGAAGCCCTCCGTGATCGATTCCCCCTCCGGCAGATTGCCAGAAAAGGCCTCCAGATGGGATCGCGGAAGAGCAGAAGCTTGCGGCGGCGGAAAAGTTATTCGAGGTGACTCTCTGGTATATGGGGAATATTTGAGAATTTATAGGCTTGGAATTAGGTCAAGATATGCCACGAGGGGCCCACAAGCCTGGGGGGCGCGCCTACCCCCTGGGCGCGCCTCCCGAGCTTGTCACTCCCTCGTGGCTCTTCTGGTCTTCTCCCGAACCTTCTAGGGTCCCTTCTGGTCCAGAAAAAATTAATCCAAAGTTTTTTCTCCATTTGGACTCTGTTTGATATTGATTTTCTGAAAAGCCAAAAACAAGCAAAAAATAGCAAATGGCACTGGGCACTAGGTTAATAGGTTAGTCACAAAAAATTATATATAATTGCATAATAAACATCCAAGATTGATACTATAATAGCATGGAATAATAAAAAATTATAGATACGTTGGAGACGTATCAAAAAGACATACGTGGAGGGTTGTACAAAAAAAAGCGTGACTCAAAAACATGCATTTGGAGAACTTTTTTCTATTTTTTTTGGCACATACCACTATGTATATTTTTTGGTGGCGAAATTTTGTAGGATGTTGGAACACTTTGTTGATGTTCATAAAAAATCTCATCTTTTTATATTTTTTTACTGTACAGTTCTTTTGGAATTTTGTGCATTTGTGCGGGGATTAGAGTGACACTTTTTTAGGGGAATTAGGCTAACTCCAAGTGGGGCAACCTGAACGGATGCGGATTTGGTCTGCTTTTTATTTGTTTGGGTTGACCGTAGGGATGGTGTCCATCCTCGTTCGTGTTTTTCTGGCTAGTGCGCCCAATCGGCCGACCCATTTGGTCTGCCCGGTCGATTTTTGTCCAAATTTTAATATTTTTCATTCTATGCATATAAATACAAATAAAAAGTCGCATAGTTTTTACATCACAATAAATAATTCACGAAAAAAATAAAAATCACATTGTTTACAATCAAATGAATTTAATATTACCACAAATACATTAAAAGAAAAAGAGCTCATACATCTATTGGCTGCCTAGGTGGGTCCACATATACTCAACCAAATCATTTTGAAGTTGAATGTGAGTTGTCCAATCACGTATTTCTTCATGAAATTGAGTGAACTGTGCAAACGTTGCCGGTCCATGCGCAGGCTCAACACTTTCACCCTGGAAATCTAACCCTTGGTCAAAGATGTTGTCATCACGTTCATCCTCTACGATCATACGATCATGTTGTGCATGATCACACAAGCAGTCATCACCTCCCACATCTTCTGAGTGCTCCATGTTCTAGCAGGGTGCCGGACGATAGCCCATCGAGATTGGAGCACACAAAAAGCACGCTCCACATCCTTCCTAGCACTCTCTTGTGCTTGGGCAAACATAGCCCTCTTCTCTCCTACCGGCTTGGAGATTGTCTTCACAAGAGTTGACCACTGAGGATAGATACCATCAGCCAGATAGCATCCCTTGTTGTATTGGTGACCATTGACCTACCTTTGTGCAGTTGCCTTCTGAAAGCCTTGCAAACGCTGGAGACCGCTGAAGCACGTTGATGTCATTGTGTGAACTTGCCATGCCAAAAAATAGTGTCAATCTAGAGATCTTGTGATACCGGAGCTTCAAGTAAGACCGTGCAAGCTTTAACATGCCCCTTATATTACCCCTGCCAAGTAAATGGACAGTTCTTCCACTTCTAGTGCATACAATCTATGCAACCAAGCATTCCCGGAAAGCCTCTGGATTCATTGATTGCCAACAACCGGGTTATATATGTAGCATTTGGTTCTCTCAAGTGCTCTGGGCCAAACACTACAACCACAGCTTTGCAGAACTTGTACAATGATGCAAGGCATGTGGACTCACTCATCCAGACATACTAATCCATAAGATCACTAGGAATTCCGTATGCAAGCATCCGAATAGCTGCGATACATTTCTAATAAGAGGGGAAGCAAACTTTTTGAGGGCATCATTCTTGCATCTAAAGTAATCATCATACTCTACCACTCCCTCCTGAATACGGTTGAACACATGTCTCGCCCTCCGGAAGCATCGCCGGAAAAGCTTGGGATTGAAGAGTGGGGACTTGCACTGAGGCAATGGCCACTCTCTCTGTTACGATTCAAAGCCGGAGCATGGCCCAGGATTGACCACCTAAACATTGGCCACATTCTAGAAATGTACTCATTGACGACCATAGTGGCAACCACAAAATCCTCATCGTCGGACGATTCATCGTCCGATGAACATATGATGTTATTGTAAAAGAACTCATCTGAGCTATCGACCATGGTACTTTGTGGGCAAAAGGCCGAACACCTTGCGGGCGACGATGGACGCAAGCGTGGTCAAGTTGCAGTCGGTGAAGGGCAGCAGGCCTGTCGTAGTCCGCGCCCTTCAGCGGTGACCATGGAGGCGAGGGAGGTGTCTGCGACCCTTGGCAGGCATGCCTTCTCATGCTCCAATGGCAGTGAGGAGGGACCACGGACACCGGCAAGAGTTGGCCTTGGTGGATGCGGTGGCGGTGGGAAGTTGATGGATGCGGCGGTGGCGTCTAGGTGGTGTCATCACGGCCGGAACTGGGTGGCGGCAGCGAGGGCGGTGAGGCCAAAGTGTGGAGTGTGAAGGGGAGGGCGGAAGAATTGCTGCTGTTCCACCAACAGGCGGGCCAGGAGAGGACAAAGGTGGGCATCGCGGGGCGCCCACGCCGTGTCCGCGCCGACGCAAACCCGACCCAAATTTGAGCCAGAAATGGGCCATGACAGACAAAAAGAACACCCGTCTATTTGCGTCGGCGCGTTGGGCCGCGTTTTTTGTATGCATGGATCCAAACGAATGCGGGCGAATGAAATGGGTCACCGCATTGGAGTTGGCCTTAGGGAAACTCTAGTAGATACTCTATAACCCCGACCAGCAAAATCGTTATACAGGCCGCCTGCAAAAATATTTGCGGACGAGTTTACAGTATCTGTTCTGCCAGAGCCCTCACGTACCGTAAATATTTTTGCGGGCAAATATTGACATGATCTATAACTCATATTGATGCACAAAATTCATATAAAATAGGCATGCCAGAATGGTTCACATCAAAAATCATGCGCAATATCAAGAAGTAGCAAGTTGGTCCCTACGAATGCACAATCAAACAAAAAAAACATGATCAAGCACAACCGGCCATGATCAAATCAAGCAACATCATTGTTGCCAAGATCGTTGCCACCACCACCGGCCATAGCATCACGAGCACCATCTTCATCACCATCGACCGAAGGATGATCACTTTTTTTCCTGGAAGCACCACCATCTTCATTGGCTGGAGCATCACCACCACCACCAAAAACCCCACCACCACCGCCGCCATGGCCACCACCACCACCTCCACCACCATTGCTGAAACCAACACCACCTCCACCCCCACCATGGCCGAATGCAAAACCTCCTCCAAAACCCCCAACACCACCACCATTGCGACGTCACCACCACTTCCAAAAAACCCACGAACACCACCTCCAGAGCCCCCCACCAACATTGCCAAAAGGAAAACCACCACCGGCCATAATATTTTGAAGTTCCATCCTCCTCCGGCACATGATCTCCATTCTTCTCATCTCCCAAAATTCTCTTGTCATCGCATCCATGCCCTCCAGATTCATCATCATGAACCGATCCTCTTCGGCGGTCTTCTCACCTCTCCTCTTTTGCTCCTCTAGAGCGATCTTGCGCTCCTCGAAGGCACACCTCTTCTCCCACTTTTCCTCTCTGTGTTTGTCTTTCTTCTCGGCCAATGCAAACTTGATTTCCAAATGCTTGGCCAACAAAGTTTCTTTGACCTTCACCATGTCACTAATTTGCTCCCTCAAAGTACATGCCTCGACCGACCTCTTCACCCTCTCTTTCTCCTTCCTATTTCCATCCGGTTTGCCCTTATTTCTTCCTCCCCTTGGTGCATCATCACTATCATCATCGCCTTCCAAGTTAACAAGTGCACCTTTCTTTGGAGGACCTTCCTTGTCCCTCAACCTCCATTTATCACTATCCATGAGCAAGGCCCAATAATGTGCAAGCACAAATGACTTGTCCTTGAAACCCGGGCTTTGCTTGAACAAGTCATTGGCAATGTGATCCTACATTTGCAAAAGAGACAAGGGTGAGCTCAACTTGTCATCAACAAAAACAAGATCATGAAGTGTCAAATACAAACAAAACAAACTCACATAGTCGTTGATCGTGCATCCACTTGGAGGGACATTTCTCACTTGCTCCAAGCATCCACTCCAATGGCTACATGTTTTCTTGATCGTTACCCACTGGCCTTAGATTGATTTCAAGAAACGGCCCGACGGGAATGGCAAGAGCTTGTGATATTTGTCCTCGATGCGTTGCCAATACTTCTTGCCGTTTTGATCTTTGTCAGTCACCCACTACTGCAGGCGACCGCTAACGCGACACATGAATCAGAGACCCGCGACCAAACTGTGTGCGCTGCATGCATCGCAAATGGTGTCGTAATAAAACCGTCGCCAATAATACGAACTGTTTGTGATGCCGGAGACATAAAAAATGATTCATATTAGAGACACATGTGCGATACGTGGCATACAGTTGATCCATGCGAACTGTTTGCGATAAGCCAGAACAACAGAAACGGGCAGCTAGTTCGAGGTGTGTGCGATACACGGCATACAGTTCACTCGGATGAACTGTTTGTGAAACCCAACACAACAAAAATGGTCAGACAGATCAAGGTGTGTGCAATGCACGACATGCGGTTCACTCGGATGATCTGTTTGCGATTACCCAACACAACAGAAACGGTCAGGCAGATCAAGGTGTGTGCGATATACGGCTTGCGGTTCACTCGGATGAACTGTTTGCGATTACCCAACACAACAGAAACAGTTCAACTTAACAAGATGTGTGTGATACGTGGCAAACAGGTCAGTAATCCGAAATGTGTGGGAAGACGGATAACAACACGGACGATTCCTGCTAATAACCCGTGTGTGTTGTGGGCAAATGCTTGCTGGTATACAATTGTCAGCGATTGATGAAATCATCACCGACGGGTTCCCTAGTTTAGCCAGTGGCCAATGTGATTTGCTCTGTCTGCACAACATCTATGCTCTGTCTACACAACAACAACATATATACTTATAAGAACATTGTTGCATAACCAAATAAAACATCCAATTACATAAGTGACTACACACACCAAAGTAAACAATTACATGCACACTAAACTATGAGAAACGATCATCTAATCGTCTACTTCTTGTTGTGACGACGCTTGCCATTGCTCTGCTTCCGGCTGGATCCCTGGCCGTTTTGGGGAAGAAGGAGGCACTTCCTCATGTTAACGATCTGCCTGTACATCTCGTAGCTCGTGTACGCCTCTTTGGCCGCGTACACGACGTGAGCTTCGTCGAGTTTCTCCATCCAGGCCGAGTGCCAGGCACGCTTGTCCTTGTTGCAGGAATCCTTCATGTCTCTGTAGTAGGGGTCGATGATGGCCTCCGCGAGGTGAACCAGTGAGTCCTTCTCATGCTTCTTGCTGCCCCAGATCTTGTATTGACCCTGGATGTCGACAAGATTCTGGCAGGCGATGCCCAAATTCTTGAGCACCTTTACATCGTTGGTGATGTCCACCGTAGTGAACATGTAGTGGGGGCTGTTGACAAACCTGGCGAAACGCTCGCAATGCCTTGTGGCCAGGCGGTAGTGGTAGACGAGGACGTGATTGTGCACGCACATCTGGGTGACGGCGACCTTGTGACGAGACCCGACACGAGCGCGGGTGTACTCGAGGTCGAACCCGACCACCTTGTACTTTTCCGCAGCAAGCAACAACTCCATAGTGTGGATGGAGTTCTCGATCCAGATCGGGTTGTTGGTGTACACCACCGAGAGCTCCGTGAACCTTCTGTGGGTGTCCACTACGGCATTCATGGTGAACTGTCGCTCGTCTTCGGCATCCACTGGGACCGCCATTGGAGCCGCGCAGGATGCCCTCTCTGTATTTATTGTCGTGGGTGTGCTTCTTGCAATACTGGGGCGCGATAGAAAGGTTGAAGAGACACAAGGGTTAAATGGCCGCTGTAATAAATGGGGGCCGGACAGCCTGTAATCGTCACATCTTGTCACCGCGTTCCTAGCGGAGGATTCTAGTGCATGCTTGAGCTGTTGAGCACCCCACACGCGTTTCGTTTGACCACGTGTGGGCTCAAAGAGGCGCCAAGTTTACCCGTGGGTGATGAGATCAAAGTTACACAGACGGGTAATGATGGACACTCGAGTGTGATAATTCCTGGGCACAGAGTTTAGGAAACCAAATGTGTACAATGATGTTGAAGATCGCTGTCGTGTCCGCAATATAGATCGTTTGTGATTGAGATCGACAGGGGAAACACATTCGAGAATGGTAAATAAAATCAAGTACATTGAGGTCCAGATATTAATCGTCCATTGCATATGAATGTCAAAATAGTACTACCAATATACGAGTCTCATACGATGCCATTTCAACGATTGTACCACAAAAGCCCGAAATATTACAAGGTTTAAATTCCAGAGTTAGAAGGCTCAAATTCGAAGATTAATTACAAGGTTCAAACTGATATTAGAAATGAAATTCAGCTCATGCAGCTGCAGACGCCCGCGCTGATCAACTGAACTTGGACATATGAGAGGTTCAAACTGATATTACAACTTGTAACACCTGTTTCGAAACCTCAACATTTCTGCAAAGGGATCAGCCACTGACAAGTCATGTATGGGCTTGACATAATGACTTCCGATTACTCTGTCAGCTGAACTTCCAAAATGAAATTCAGCTTCTGCAGAGCCTTTTCCATTCTGACGTAGCCGCCGGCGCTGATCAGCAAACCATTCAGTTTTGCGAAGTAAATGTAGGGCAAACCTCATTACCTTTAGCACCCTTGCTCTCACAACAAAGAACCTCGCGAATATAATCTTTGGTAAGGTCCCTCGGTAGGAGTTCAAAGTAATTTCTGAGAGATGCAGATCAAGGCATTCGATGTGGTTGTTATATTGTATCACATTATCCACTACCGGGCCTAATCTTATCTGCAAAAGAAGAGAACGTATTAGTTCCTACATGCAGTTTTGAACACTACTACAAGCCTCTTTGATTTGTAGGATTTCTAAAATACACGAATAGAGTGACATGCCATCTTCGATCCTACATGATTAACATGGGCATTTGATTATAATCTAGAAAAATGTAGGCTTCTTCCCAAGAGGTTGGAGTGGATGGAAATTTACCTATGAAAACTAGGACAGATGAATCGAAAGGAGAAATGCATATGGATTGTAACCTTATGAATCAAGTAACCACTGTAGGGAAAAAATATCAATGTACTGTCATCCTCCAAAATTCCTTCAGAAATCGTAGTACATTCGTCATTGTAAACTTGGGAAAAGGTACCAAAAATTGAACTCCCTTATGGTTAACATTTAATAGGAAAGGAGCATCACCTCGATATATAGCTTCTCCAGGCACGGAAAGCATCTCAGGAAACTAACAACTTCGTCCAGGTTGGGGCCGATAGATTCTAGTGCAAAGACCTTCACTGTGCGCAGATACGTTGTCAAGCTTGTCGGATTCATTTTGTGGATGACAGACGAACATACATCTTCAAAATTAGAAAAAAATGTTAGTTCAAGAAGGAGAATAAGAAGGCGACTGTTGTACCTGAACGGTTGTGGATCCAATAACAAGTTCGAAGAATTTGAAAGACGAGTAGCCCATCGCTGTCAATTTCGGCGCAGAAATGACACTGATTCTTGTTGGACCTTGTTGATCAACTACAAGTAATCTCTCAAGTAAAGGTGTGTCCTCAATGACCATACTGCGAGACACCTTCTGTGATCTCCTGTTGCAGCACCAGCAACACACATAAATTGTCCGGAGAGTCATGGAGGTGATGTGGAAGCTACTCAACCCATTGATCGCCTGAAGATGAAGGTACTCGAGTGCAGTACAGCCGCGGAGCAGGCGCTCCATGTCATCCTTGGGGATGTAGACGGCGACGAGCTCGAGGTGCTTCAGTCGAGGGAGAAAAAGAGTGGGCACATCATTAATCGGGGGCAAATGGCAGTTCATGAACCTGGCGACCCGCAGCGTGGGCGCGAGGCGGAGCGCGGACGGTGGTAGCAAGCGCATATGTCCATCATTAAAACTGAGCTCCTCGAGGTGATCTAGGGCGGGGGATCGAAACCACTCATCAAGCTTGGCTCGGTCCTTGCCGTTGGAACGGAACTTGCCCGTGATAAGGCCTCTGATTGGGCCAAGATGCCTGCCGAGGATCTGGGACAACGTGTCCAAGCTTTTGCGATAGCCATGGTAGAGCTTGTGGACATCGATGAGGTCAAGAGGGGTCGAATGCCATAGGGGGCGCCACCACCGGGAAAGGACGGTTGTCCGCGCGCCATATTTGATTGGGAGGAGGGAGATGATGACGATCAACATATCATCGGGGAGGCTGCTGATGAAGTCTAGGCCCACCGGAGTCGCTTGCGGTTCTTGCTCGACCCGCCTACGCTTGTTGGCAGCCTCGTCCTCCACCTCCGGAGTCTCCTCGGTGGTGATGCTATCTGATAGGACTAGAGGAGTGGGAGGATAGGGAATATTAAGTTAGAACAGGGCAGCAGAAAAGTGTATTGGTAACTAGTAGTTACTAGGTAGGAACAGACTTAACAGAGTCAGAAAATGGAATCCCTATTGGTTGCTTATATACTACACAATTACTTTGATATTGCTAGGTAAGTCAACATGCAGATACTTGAAAAGAACACTTACTTGGAACAAAGTCTGGATGGATGATATCGTCAGGGAAGTTAGCATATATCATATGTCCAGGCTCTTTTAGGTGCAGTGCAATTTTAGTGCCAGCTTTCACTACATAAAACTTAGAAATTTCTGTCCAAAGGCCCGCGCCAAAATAGGAGTGACCATGTTCATCAAGTTTACAGAAGCAACGATTGTAAATCCATGGTTTGTGTTCAATATGACATTCCTGGAGTCTTTTGTTATGTAAAGGCCAAGATTGTGTACTACAGTTACTGTTGCAAAGCAAGGGATGTACTGCAGGAAATGATAAGATTGTTAAAGAATAGGGTAACATGCAAATATGGGAGTAATTGAAAGAACAGTACACATCCGTTGAAATCAAAGGACACAAATTTATAGTTAAACAGATAGTGTAATCATGATGTCATGCAAATATGAGAGTAATCGAAAGAACATCACAACATTAATTTGCCTAGTATAGAAAGAAGAAAAAATCCCCTTTGACGTATATACTGCATGTGGCACCTTTTATCCAAATGTAGCAATATATACTATATGTTCAAAAAAGTAGGCCATGCCAACCGAGGTAGGGTGAGATTGAACATACCGTGCGATTCCTGAAGCCAGCTGGTACAGTGAGATGGAACTTCTCGGCTGTCTGGCCGAGGCCGCATAGGCCTGATGTCTCCTTGCATTGTACACTCTATGAATGAAAGAAAACCCTCGAATCAGCTAGAAGAAAAATGAATCCACGGCGATTTCGGCCGGGTGATTAAAAGGGGCAGACGGACTGGGATAAAAGATGATCAAATATTTCAGTAAATTAGTTACCTAGTTCTCCATGAGAAAAAGCTCCAATACCGCAGATTCCCCAATCGGGCGGAGCTGGGTCGACGGCAAGCCGTGTCGAGAAAGTCGGTGGCGATAGGCGATGGCAAGCGGCTGTGGCAAAATGCGGCGGGGTTTGTCGGCAGCCGACGTCGGCGACAGGCATCGAGCTAAGTGGTTGCCGCGGCGATAGGTGGTGACATGCAGAGTCGCGGAGGAGTGCAGGTGCGACTGGGGACGGGGAGGGGGGGAGGTGGCGGGCGGGGGTGAGGGTTTTGTGACGTGGGGTGTGGTGAGGGTTTTCTTTTTTCCTTTTTGAATTGGGTGGTGAGGGTTTTCTGTCCCAGAGGCCAGAATGTGTTTCGGAGGCAACGGTTTGGTAGACTCAACCGTGTGCGATTAACATCACTCTGTGTTTGATGTGGGCAATCATACGTTGGTCAAAGAGAAGCATAAAATTCCATCAACCAGACTGATTGCATACTCATCCCACATCTAGACATAAGTAAACACACACACACACACACACACACACACACACACACACACAGATATATATATATATATATATATATATATATATATATATATATATATATATATATATATATATATATATAAGCATACTCAGGCATAGATAATAAGCGTACTCAAGCATTGTTCAACCATAGTTCAACCGATATATTAAGCATACTCAAGCATAGTTATAATTAAGACACTACATATAGCCATAGTTTAATCCCACATCTCATGCATCTGCCTGCAGGCCTGCACGAAGGTGAAGCTTCTCCAGGTACCCAGCGTACGCGGTGTGCGCCACCCTGTGCGAATACTTCTGCTTGAAGGAGCCAACGGCTTGTCCTCTTCCATGCGCCACAACACTTGCATACTCGTTATGAAGGAGTTGGTTGCAGAACGGACATCTAAAGCCCCCATTCCAGGTCCTCACACGCATGTTATGCTTTCCTGCATAAAGCTCCCTGAGTTTTGCTTCTTGAACCTCCTCTGGGCATCTTCATCCTCGCTGTCGACATCCTCAGATAGCTCCTACACATATGGTAAAAAATGTGGCGTTAGTATATTTTATAATAATGCGAATTCAGCAGACAAAGTTTATGAAATATAATATATCATGTGACAGCGTGAACCCTAAATCATCAAGTGATCTTGATGAAAGAAATGCATAAATAGAGAGCACACAACTTAGTGCAACAAAATTAAGAGTCTGATTGGTTTGCTACCAACATTTGGCAGAATCAAAAGTTTGGTTTGCTACCGACATTTGGCAAAATCAAAACTTGCCAACACTTGGCAACCTTTTGTGAGATTGGCAATGAACAATGGAATGCAAACTAATCTCTAGTGAACATTTGGGAGTTGCCAAAATTTGGCATGCCGATGACTTTTGGCATCAAACCAATTTACATGCCGTAAAGTAGGATCAAAATTTGGCATGCCAATGACTTTTGGCATCAAAATCAATTGTCTAGATCTGGCTAGGAATTATTAGCAACACTAACACTAGTCGGATTATTTTTTTAGAAGAACAGGGAGGCGCCTCCCCGGTTCCATTACTCGAATGAAACCCTCATAGTGTCATACATCAGCTCACTAACAGGGATGTTCGAAAGCAACAGCTAAAGGGAAATAAACAACGACAGAAGTATGAGGATTACAAGTTATCCTGCGCCCCAAAGGGGTCCCTAGTCGGATTTTTAGCAGAAATCATTTGTACAGAAGAAACAATTAATCACTTATCATTTGTACCATTCAAACAATCAATACACTACACGGATCTATTGAATCTAACTCAGATTTCATGGATCTATCGAATCTAACTCAGATTTCATGGATTGAGAGAACATAACCATAGGATTTCTATTCCAAAAAGGGGAGGCAGGACTAACCAGAGAAACCCTAGGATATATTTGCCACATAAATGGGTATAGATGACTAACCGGTTCTCCGTCGTCGTCGTCGTCGGAGTCGTCGCCGGAGTGGTGGTCGGAGTCATTGCCGGAGTCGCTGTGGGCCTCCGGCTCCTGCAGTGGAAGCACGACGCCGTTGCCGTGTGGCACCCCGGCTCAGAGGAACCGGAACACCCCGTATTCCAGCCCAGAGATCAAGTCTTCTGGAATACGGCACTGCTTGGCATAGAACAGAACATCTCTTTGTTACAAATAATACGGGTACAAGGGTCCGATATTACAAAGGTTACAGGGGCAAGGCGATACTACACCGGCTCAGATAGCTCTATGCTAGCAGCGGAACAACTCGTAATAGCGGAATGACTTCTAGCAGCGGAACAACGACGACGGTGATGGACTCCACTCCGTAGGGACTCTGGCTGGGACACGTCCTAGAGCGCAAACTCTGGGTCCTCGACAAGCAATCAATCATGGGATCACCTGCAATCTGGCATGACATGCCAGGTGAGTACTTTGAATGTACTCGCAAGCTCACAACAACCAAAGCAATCAAGACAAACGACAGCATGGCATTTGCAGGTTAATTATCATTGATGAACATGATACTACTAGAATCAACATGAGAGTGAGCATGGCATGTACATGTTACTCATGATATGAACATGATGATACTAGCACTAGCATGAGAGGGGGGTCGATGTTTAAGGTCCCTTGGACCAACTTACTCTTTTTGGAGGGTATCTCGTAACCACCATATGTAACAAACTTATCGTTGTGAACATCACACGATCACCTCAGGATCAACCAAGCTCGGTATCAACTATACCATCATGATCATCACATGACCACACGGAGCTTGATCTCTACCTGTGATCATCGCATGACCACATAAAGATCACCCAACGTCTTTTCTCATGGAACCGGGGTTGTTTATTATTCAGGTTAATATTACTGTTGACCCATAGTGTGACCTACTACGAAATGTGTCCATAACCGAGGACGCGGCTATCGATAGATTATACCCTCTGCAGAGGTAAGTACACTGTACCCACACCACGGAATTCATGGCCTCGTGCTCCCATTCGGGTGGACCAACGACATTCCGACAAAACCAATCTATTGCATGACACTCTCCCAGCCACTCCGACAAACTCCCCTTTGAGCTATGTCATGGGTGGCCCCGATGTCAACTCGTGACATCCGCCACCTTCATGGCCGGCCACCGTCATGGCAAAACAAACTCGTCCCAAACGGGGACACCCGGGTATAACACAACTTGGGCACACAAGGCTTATGGCCGCCTACCTGATCAGGGTAGCGCGCGCACATAACCTTCCCTAGTTGGAGGCACTGGCGAGAGGCATGACAATAGACCGAATTAGGGCCTCCCCATCCAGGCAAGTGTGGTTGCACTGGTGAGCTCGATTCGGTGGCAGCATGACTCAGCCAACAGATTTGTTCAAGTTCGATTAATGTCAGGTTCAACTTGAATGGTGATGAGTTGAGTCATAATAAAATAACATAATGAAATAACAATGCATATGAGCATGATATCAGTGTAACCATGGATGGGCAACATAACCATTTAACATCATAACATCAACAATGATAAATCATTTAGTCTACGGGATGCAAATGAGCATTGCATAATGACGATCATGAATATAACAAGTATTTGCATAACAAACCATAACTATTCATGTGAGCATATCATTATCACTAGCATCGAAACTGCTTACAAGAATGAAACATGATAATAATATCATTATCAATTAGTCATTTCACTCACTAGATGAAAATGAACATGGCCTAAGAAATGGATTCACAAGCATATAAGTAGCATTCAAAATAATTACATGAACAAATAATTATTCGAACATTCAAGTCGAAACCATAGCTATTGCAATGCCATCATGCAAGTGGCTGTCGTGGCTTGCCTGGGGATGAAGGATTCATCGGGAAGGAGTGCAAGAAGCCCACGGAAAATTACGCCGGAAATGATTCTCTCTCGATGGGGACTGAACAAGGGCAGGGGCAAAATGGTCATTTTCAGAATGTGACAACATCATGAAAATGATACCAACAGAACGGCTCAACGAATAGAGAACGTGGGGAATCACCTGATTCGGAGTTACGGTTGCGGAAATACGGCCGTTCGTTCATTAAGCGGTGAAATGAATAAAAACTGTCAATTTCAGCCGCTAACTAGTGAACGTCCGCAACTTAGTGGTTTCGGCCGGCAGGGTTAAACAGAAAGCGCGTTTTCAGAAAATACGTCTTCAACGAATAGAAAGCGTATTCCTCCATGGAGCTGTACCTAATTACGCTTTCAGAAACAGAAAGCGTATTTCCCCAAAGTACGCTTCCACTTAAACGGCTAGGCCCGCCGACTGGGTCACTTACAGCTGGGACCCACCGGCTCTCTCTCTCCTCCTGCCTCCTCCTTCTTCCTCCCAACGGGCAGAGGCAAAGGCGAGGCCGGCAGCCCTGACGGCGAGCCCCGGCGACTCCGGCCACCGTTTCCGGCGTTCCGGGTACAGACGAGCTCGGGAAAGAACGCCGCATACAGGAGACCACACCACGGGCTCCCATTCCACCGGAGGAGAGCAGGGCGTCGCCCACGGCGGACGGCTGCAACGGCGAAGATGGGCAGCGCCGCACGGCCGTGGAGAAGAGGGGCTGGGGCTTTGGGATCGGTCGGGGTGGCTAGGAGAGGACCCAGGGGAGGTCAGGAGGGAGAGGGGGGCCGACATTGCTCGTATTTGAGTGGGTCGAGGCGGTGGTGGTTCGGCCATGGAGGGGGGTTGAGGGACTCCGAGAGCGAATTGAGGTGCTAGGGAGAGAGCTGGGAGGGCAGTGAGGAGGATGGGATGCTCGGGGAGGCTCGGGATGGCCTATTTATAGGCGGGCGACGTCGTGTCCGCGGCGACGCGTGTGCCACGCGCCGGAGCTCGGGGACACGCGGAGGGGTGGGGGCGACACGTCCAGAGGGTTCACGGAGGAGCACAGAGGCTTGGGCGTGCTCGAGAAGGCTCGGGGCGGCATGGCCGACCGGCCATAGTGGTGGGGGTGGCGGACAGAGCGCGGGCAGAGCCGCCGTGGCGCGAGGAGGAAGAAAGAGGATGGGACCAGGGTACGCATGGACGCAGGGGACTGCGGGCGACGCTGTGGACAAGGTGGGACGCGCGGGAGCGGCTGGGAGGGCAGTGCCCGGAGCTAGCCGACTCCCAGAGCGCGCCAAATGGATGCCAGCTTGCGTGGTCACCGTGTGCATTGGTGGGAGGAGGGCATGTATGCCTGGCAAAAGGTGTCTAGCGTGTAGTCCATCCCAAATGGGACCCCTCTGAAGTGATGGTTCGAAGAAAGCAACTGTGTGCTGATGGGAGTGATCATCTAAAGTTTGCTGTAGCAAACTTGGGCATGAAGATGTGGTCAAATGACTTGACCAATAGGCCAAGAAAGATTTCACAGGGGTTTAGGGTAGGAAGGACTACAGTCCTGTGAAATATGAAAGGATTTGGACCAATATTTATCATAGTTGCTTGACAACTGCATATCTGGTCCAGAAACTAGATCTTGAAGCTGCAGCGACCTGGATGATTGGATTGAGCTGAAATTTGGTGGAGGATGATGATTTGGGCATATGAAGGCACTGTAAAAAATTCATACCATTTGGATAAATAAAAATGGTACTTCCTTCACAATGCTGCCCACTGGACAGAAACTTGAGGGAATTATTGAGAAATATTGGATAGATAAAATGAGCCCAAATTTGGTGGAGGGTGTTTATATAGGTAGGAGAATGTCTTGGTAAAATTTCATAATTTATGGAACAGCATAAAATATAGTTGCTTCACAAACTGAAAATATTACCAGAAACAAAGATTTGAAGGTGTGCTCACATAGGTTGTTGGATGGAGCTCAGATTTTGTAGAAGGGTATTATTTGAGCATATGAAGGATATGGCAAAATTTCAACTCATTTGGATTATCCTAGCTAGTACTTCCTTCACAAAGCTTCTCTCTGGCCAAAAACTTTGGAAGTTTGCTGAGGAAGATTTACTAGGCAAATGGAGCTGAATTTTGTCATGAGGCAATGATTTGGATATGAAAGTGTGCCCAAAAATTTTGAAGGCAATCAAGAAAACATAAATAGCACTTCCTTCACAAAGTGCCCTTCTGGACAGAATAGGAAAATGAATATTCCTGAATTATTTTTTAACTAAGAAAGCAAGAGTTTTGACATATTTGTGGGGTATATGATCCAAATAATTTATGAGAATTTTGTGGGAATTTTGGGAATGACAGAAATATAGGTTGCTTCACAACCTAGAGCAAACAGGGTTATTCCTTTAATAGAAAAAGGAATATTCCCAATGAATAAAGATTAGGGTTGGGCTAAGATGGAAATGACATGGTCTTGGGATGGATTTGAGAATGACAAGCCACTTGGGAGAGGAAGAAGAGATGATCTTCCTAGGTTTCAAGACCACAGAGCCACAGAAAAGAAATTCCAATTAAAATCCAAAGAAATCCAAAAGAAAAAGAAAGGGCCAAAAATCGGGGTGTCACAAACCTACCCCCCTTACAAAAATCTCATCCTCGAGATTTGGTTGCTGAGGGAACAAGTATGAATATTCTGATTTAAGGAAACCGTTTCCAACTCGAATATTTTTTTTATAATGTTCCCACTGAATTCCATATGACTGACTGCCTTGCTCTGGGGTGGTCCGCTTCACTGTATCCAACATTCTGACAAGAATTTCTTCATATGTTCCTCCTTAATCTGACTCCAATTCTTTTATGTCTGCTCCCTTATCTAATATTATCATGACCGGAATTTCCATAAGTCCGGGAGTGATTTCCAATTGACGTGACATTCTTCTATCCAGCTCTGATAGTATTCAATGGAGTTATGAACAAATTCCCTCGGTGGACACAAAACATTTAATCATTGCATTGGGTTACTAGATGCATGTCCTCCGGGTTCAAAAAAATGCTGAGAATCACAACGTTTCTCTTGGCGGAATCTGACTACTTGTAGGGAGTCTGAATCATCTTGGCTGACTTCTTTGTCTCAACTCCGTACTGACGATTCGACTGTCACCTGTCATGACCAGTATAAAGGAGTAATACCTTATAGCAATAGCTTCTAGAGACTTGAGTGACGGTGGTTCTGGCGGAAGAATCTTGTTCATGACAGGCTATCATTTCACTGGGTACCCTATGGAGAGCACATGATCCAAGCTCGTTGTTTAGCATTCTGATTACTCGTTCTGTCGGTATATCCATAGGCCGTGTGATGCTTTAACACGGTTGCTGGAGTCAAACTGCTGAGCTGGCCTTTGGGTTGGCATGATCGACTTGGATATTTGATACTGATAATTCGGAGCATATACAGTTGAACAAGCGGGTTACCTCCATATGAAGTCCTTACAAACAGAGTAGACCCCTTGGGTGTATATTCATGGTGATTGATACAGAATCAGACTATCTTGGGTATCCGTACCATGTTGTTCATGTAACAATTATCATACCTGTATTACCAGTCTTGCTCCTTCATTATTGTTTTCTTTGTCCGGATCCTTTGATGAAAGAACTTGGCCTTATATACCCTTAATCCTTCGTGTGACCATAGGTGCTGTCAGGTGCAATATTCCGGCAATCATACCTTAGCCTTGTTCATGACTCGTGTTATAGGAAATATACCAGGTTCACATGTACTTGTATAAATCTCATTGTTGCTAGCAATCATACAAGCTGGTGACGAGGGTTAATGATATCGCCTTGTCGGGTATGAGGAAGCTGGCCTTGATAACCACTGCCAAGATTGTTGTCCCAACGTGGTCTTATGTTATTGCTTGTCGGTCCTTGCATCACACTGAGGTGTATAACTGGCTTTCTTCCTCTTACATAACTCATGTGGTTGTCGGATTCTCACCATGCTTGCATCATCGTACGAGTGACATGCATGACCTTGGCAGCATGTTCACAATATATATGGAAGCATGTGTAGTTGAGCATTTGATTCCCGAAGCAGACACTTGGGTTCTGAGTAGCTCATGCTTTTGACCCAACTGTTGCGGATCTGATTCTTGAGATGCACTGCCATATACTGCCAACTCACTGGGTAACATCTTGTACCAATGCCGATGACTGTTTGTGGTGTCGTACTGACGAAGACTGGATAGCTTGTGTTGAAAGCTATCTGAGAGTAGCGTGCTGAAGAATGCTGGATAGCTTATGCTCGAAGCTTTTGCCAGGATAGCATGCTGAAAAAGACTAGGTACCGTGCTCCAGAAGCTTTTCCCTTGGTTGCTTACCGAGGAAGATTTGGTGACTTATGCCAGAAGCTTTCTGCGGTGGCTTACTGAAGAAGACTGAGTATCTTACACTGGAAGCTATCCACATATCGTATCGAAAAAGATTGAGGAGCCTTGCGTTGTAAGCTTCTCTGGTAGCTTGCGGAGAAAGACTGGGTTGCTTACTCCAGAAGCTTCTCACTGTGATATGCGGACTGAATGCCCTATATATATCCTTGATATTCCTGCTTTAACTAGTAATATAATGTTGGTCTTGCACACAACTTGTCTTCCTGCTGGTTTAATCGTTACTGCTGTGAACATTGCGCGCTGATATAGACTTGATGCTGGTAGTCAATCCAGAATATCATTTGTATTCAAACCAGATATAATGCAATCGGTTGATAATTCCATAATGTTTAGCCGAGCTTCCAAGTATTTGAAATCCCCATTGATTCTTCGAGTCCGGTGGCGGTTCGATGAGCAACTTTCATAAGGGGAAATAAGGTAACACCGAGGGCCCAAAGAAAGAAGCAAAAGAAATGACTCAAACAAAAGCACCCAAAGCATCAAGATCACACACAAGCAACATCACATTTTACTGCTACAACAATATGCATGCCTACTTAAGCACTCAAATCTCGCGGAAACTCCGGTACTACGTTCTAACATGCTGTGACGGTGTGCACGAAAATGAATCAACGTGTGGAGAGGTTGGTGTAAACAGAGCTACACCAAGTGCTGGCTCAGCACCGGTTGCATCTGGACGGCTCGGAGGTGAGGACGGACTTGGTGATCATATAGCGGAACATGGATGTCATGGCCACATCATCATCAAGCGTACGGAAGGGAACTGTACTCTTCCAGGGAAAGGGGTGACAAGGTAGGATAGCGGTGAAAATCAGGGTTTGCTGACATTGCCCTTTTCTGGTAACAAAGACCAGTAAGGGTTGCCAAAGTGGCGGGTTGGATGGTAAGATCCGGGGTAGAAACATGTCTACCACCGAAACGATAGGTGTGGCTGAAGAGAATATATTGGTGCGATACCTGTGCATCAGTCCTGCTAGTGATCGACACTATCCGGTACCTCGGCATCACTCCGCTGGGACAGAGATGACACCAAACTCCGAAAAGCAGGTATGCAAAGCTGGAGGGTGCAGGTAGTGGATCAAAACCGATGCCACCTACACTCACAAGATCAGCCGTTAGCAACAAGATAGTGAGTCTATATGCATGCTATGCGACAAACAAATGCAGCAATCAAATACAGCAAACCGACTAGACTCTATACTACCGGTTTCTAATGCTCGCCCTGACTAGGGTGTCCTACAGCCAGACCTGCTCTGATACCAAGCGTTGTGGCACCCCGGCTCAGAGGAACCAGAACACCCCGTATTCCAGCCCAGAGATCAAGTCTTGTGGAATACGGCACTGCTTGGCATAGAACAGAACAGCTCTTTGTTACAAATAATATGGGTACAAGGGTCCGATATTACAAAGGTTACAGGGGCAAGGCGATACTACGCCGGCTCAAATAGCTCTATGCTAGCAGCGGAACAACTCGTAACAGCGGAATGACTTCTAGCAGCGGAACAACGACAACGGTGATGGACTCCACTCCGTAGGGACTCTGGCTGGGACACGTACTAGAGCGCAAACTCTGCGTCCTCGACAAGCAATCAATCATGGCATCACCTGCAATCTGGCATGACACGCCAGGTGAGTACTTTGAATGTACTCGCAAGCTCACAGCAACCAAAGCAATCAAGGCAAACGACAGCATGGCATTTGCAGGTTAATTATCATTGATGAACATGATACTACTAGAATCAACATGAGAGTGAGCATGGCATGTACATGTTACTCATGATATGAACATGATGATACTAGCACTAGCATGAGGGGGTGTTGGGGGGATGACCCCCGGGTAGGCCCAAGATGGCGAAACGACACTTCAAAACTTTGCCAGGGGAGCGTCCCCTGGCATGCCGGCGTCCCGTCCGGCTCGCCGCCCCGCGTCCCGTCCGGCTCGCCACCTGGCGACCCAGCGACCCGTCTCGGGAGGGCGCGCCGGCAAAGCTGCCAACCCTGTTGACCGTGACGGCCGGCGTCAGCACCTGCGCGCCTCTGGAGAGCCCGCACGCGTCGTCTACTCCTGCACGCCTCGGCAGGAGCGCGCACGCGCCGACCACTCCTGCACGCCTTAGCAGAAGCGCGCACTCACCGTCCACTCCGTGACGCTCGAAGCGACGGGCCACAGTGCCGAGCAGCAGGCGGGCCCAGCAGCCGGCGTGCCCACAGCCGGCTCCAGACGCCGACGCCCAGGTCCCGGCGCACGCGGTTTACCCTTGTAACCCTGGGGGGGTCGGGCTATAAGACCCCCCAGGAGGCCTCCATGCAGACGGTCGGCTTCTTCTTCCTTAGTCGGCTACCGATAGCAGCACACACACACCCACACACAGGAGAGGCCGAATGGAGAGCTAGCTCCTTCTCCCTCCTCCACTCAAACAGCTACAGGAGCACCATTGTAACCGTTGCAGCCCTTGTGCTTATCAACCCATTTCGGCAGGACTAGGGGTGTTACCTCCCCGGAGGGCCCTGAACCTGGGTACACCTTGTGTCTCCCGCACGCGCATGCCAACCTCGCTTCCGAAACCCACCGGCGTCCTCACGCAGCCCCTCACTTTTAGCCATCTAATGGCATCTGCGTCCTTCTCCTCCCTGGCTACCCGCCGCCCTCGCCCCCGCGCGGCCTCGCGCGGCTCGCCTGGCCCGTGCCACTCTGCCCCCGTGCGGCCGTGCCTTCTCAGCTCTGCTCTGCTCCGGCCGCCGTCGGGCTCCCTCCTCGCCTGGCCACCTCGCGCTCGTCCCGCGCCGGCTCCGCTAGCCGCTGCGCCCCCAGCCGGCTCCACCTCGCCTGGCCGCCCCGCGCAACCCCGAGCTGGAGCCCCGCCTCCCCTCGTGCGGTCGCGCCCGGTCGCGCCGCAGCCGCCTCGGGCCTCCTACCGCGCCTTGCCCCCGCGCACCCAGCGCTCCCCGCCCCGTCGCGCTCCGCGCGCCCCCGCGGCATCCTCTCCCGCGGCGCCGGCTTCCTCCTGCCGCCGCCCGCGCCAGCGACCCCCGTGTCCTGCCGTCTCCGCCCGCAGCGCCGGGTCCGGCTCCTCCCGCGAGTGCGCCGCGCCCGGCCTCCTCTCCATCCGCGTCCGCCTGCTCTTCCTCCATGGCCGCGCGTCCGCGGCTTCCTGAGCTCCGGCCGCGACGACCCCTCCCCCGCGCCGGCTGCGCCCCGCGCCAGCCGCGACCGCCTCCACGACCGCGCGCACCGGCTGCTCCCCGCATCCCCGCGCCGGCTCTCCCTCCGCGCGCTGCCGCCGGCTGCGCCTCGCTCTGGCTCGCGGTGGCCGGCTGCGCCATGGTCCCCCGCCTCCTGCTGCGCCCCCGCGCATTCTTCGGCCGGCTGCTCGACAAAGAAAAGGGGTGGGGGCCGGCTGGAAAAAGTGGTGGCCCAAAAAAAAGGGTGGAGTGGCCGGCTGCCCAAGTGGAGAGAGAGACGGCTGCCTAGCCAGGTGGCCCAAAAAAAAACATAGCGGCCTGGCCGGCTGGCCTGCCCGCGTCACCGCTCGGCCGGCTGGCCTGCCCGCCTGCTTCGACACCGGGCCGGCTGGAGAACCGGCTCGACTGCCTTCTGCTTCGACGTCTGGCCAGTCGGGCCCGACTGGCTGGGCCGCCTCTCGACCGCCCGGAGGCTCGGGCCGCCTTGCCAGAAGGCGCCTACGCCCCGTCTGCGCCAAAAGCAATGTGAGCTCCCCATTCGCATACCTTCGCATCGTGCGCACAGATGGATAACCCCGAGCGACCCTCGGGGTTTGTCGCTGCATTTCTTCAGCTACTTTACTGTTCGCCCTAGCGCCAGCTAGTCTCGGCCCGGAGGCTGGCCGTTTGGCCCGATACGTTCTTCCCACAGACGGCTTAGTAGTGTGAACGGTACCAACGGCCCACTCTCCGTCTCAGCTATAGACCGGCTCCCGACTGTCCGGCTGACGAGAGCAAACGCTGGAAGTCACCTCACATGAAAAACGCCCGGGGAGAAAACGGCTTGGGCGACCCGGTCGTTTCCTTTATGAGTATCTGCTCGGTCGAATCTGCTCCCAGAGTCCGAGTACTGTACGCTCTACTCCGCGGCCCACTCTTCGCCTCTGCTACAGACCGGCTCCCGGCTGTCCGGCTAGCAAGAGCAAAAGCCAAAGAGCGGAGGGGACATGAAAAAGACTGAAGGGGGCTCGGACGAAACCGAGTCGGCACCCTCTGCATAAAACTTGCCCTGCCAAAGCTAAATATTTGATATATCTGCAATGACTAACTTTGTCTTTCGCATGATCATTTCTGTGGGGAACCCTCCCTCCTAGCCCGGAGGCTCCGAGGCTACACCCAGTGGGTGCGCCGGTGCGCCCCGCTGGGAAAACGCCACGCCGGTTGCAGGCCCGCCGCCGGCTGCCTCCGGCATCCTCGACGCCACCGTCTGCTCCAACGACAGCAAAGACCCTCCGCCTGACTCTTCGAGTCGCCCGGAGGCTCGGAGGCTACACCCAGTGGGGCGCGCCATCCGCGCCCGGCAGGGCCCCGCGCCCACCAGTCGGCGGACTCTGCTCCACGCCCGGCGGCGCCTCGCGCCCACCTGCCGGCGGACTTCGCGTCCGCGCTCGGCGGCGCTCCGCACCCATCTACTGCAACAAACTGCAAGGACCCTCCGCCCGACTCTTCGAGTCGCCCGGAGGCTCGGAGGCTACACCCAGTGGGTGCGCTGGCGCGCCCCCACTGGAAGCAAGCCGCGCCGGCTGCCGCCCGCAGCCGGCCGTCATCGACGACATCTACATCAACGCCCGCGAAAACCCTCCGCCCGACTTTCCAAGTCGCCCGGAGGCTCGGAGGCTACTGTCGGGGGGATGACCCCCGGGTAGGCCCAAGACAGCGAAACGACACTTCAAAACTTTGCCAGGGGAGCGTCCCCTGGCATGCCGGCGTCCTGTCCGGCTCGCCGCCCCGCGTCCCGTCTGGCTCGCCACCTGGCGACCCGGCGACCCGTCCGGCTGGCCACCTGGCTGGCTGGCCCCTGGCTGGCTGGACCCTGGCTGGCTGGCCTCTGGCTGGCTGGAACCTGGCCGGGTTCAGCCTGTCCGGGTTCAGCCATCCGGGTTCAGCCTGTCCGGGTTCAGCCATCCGGGTTCAGCCTGTCCGGGTTCGGCCATCCGGGTTCAGCCTGTCAGGGTTCGGCCATCCGGGTTCAGCCTGTCCGGGTTCGGCCATCCGGGTTCAGCTTGTCCGGGTTCAGCCATCCGGGTGGAGCCGTCCGGGTGGAGCCCGTCCGGGTGGAGCCATCCGGGTAGAGATGTCCGGCTGGCCACCCTGCAACCCATCCGGCTGGCCACCTGGAGCCAGCTGGCCTGCCACACGAAGTCAACCACAATGTTTCGTCGGACTGCGCGGACGAGACGGCCATGTTCTACAGTGGAGCACTATAGATGAGCAGCAGGCACTGTTCATACGTCAGGTGTCACCTCGAATAGTGTAGTGGGCATGTGGGCCACCCCTTGTCCCCTGGGCTCCCCTTTATAAGGAGCACCAGGGGAGGCCTCACACCCCACGGCCACAAGGCCAGCCACTCTCTCACTCTCCCTCTCGTTCTCACTCTCACAGGAGAAGAGGAGAGCTCAGTGCCTCCTTCTTCCTCCTCCAAACAGCTCCAGGAGCAACCATGTACTACCATATACTCCACATATACATCAGACATGTAGGAGTAGGGGTGTTACCTCCCACGGAGGGCCCCGAACCTGGGTAAACCACCGTGTACAGTTGCCCAAACCCGTCCCGGATCTCCACTGTAGCCTTGCCCTCACCTCTTCAAGCCATCCCATGGCATCTACCGTGACGCGGCACCCCCCGCGAGATCACCACGACAGGGGGGGATCGATGTTTAAGGTCCCTTGGACCAGCTTACTCTTTTCGGAGGTTATCTCGTAACCACCATATGTAACACAACTTACCATCGTGAACATCACACGATCACCTCAGGATCAACCAAGCTCGGAATCAACTATACCATCATGATCATCACATGACCACACGGAGCTTGATCTCTACCGGTGATCATCGCATGACCACATAAAGATCACCCAACTTCTTTTCTCATGGAGCCGGGGTTGTTTATTATTCAGGTTAATATTACTGTTGACCCATAGTGTGACCTACTACGAACTATGTCCATAACCAAGGACGCGGCTATCGATAGATTATACCCTCTGCAGAGGTTAGTACACTGTACCCACACCATGGAATTCATGGCCTCGTGCTCCCATTCGGGTGGACCAACGACATTCTGACAAAACCAATCTATTGCATGACACTCTCCCGGTCACTCCGACAAACTCCCCTTTGGGCTAAGTCATGGGTGGCCCCGATGTCAACTCGTGACATCCGCCACCTTCGTGGCCGGCCACCGTCGTGGCAAAACAAACTCGTCCCAAACGGGGACACCCGGGTACAACACAACTTGGGCACACAAGGCTTATGGCCGCCTACCTGATCAGGGTAGCGCGCGCACATAACCTTCCCTTGTTGGAGGCACCGGCGAGAGGCATGAAAATAGACCGAATTAGGGCCTCCCCATCCAAGCAAGTGTGGTTGCACTAGTGAGCTCGATTCGATGGCACCATGACTCAGCCAACAGATTTGTTTAAGTTCGATTAATGTCAGGTTCAACTTGAATGGTGATGAGCTGAGTCATAATAAAATAACATAATGAAATAACAATGCATATGAGCATGATATCAGTGTAACCATGGATGGGCAACATAACCATTTAACATCATAACATCAACAATGATAAATCGTTTAGTCTACGGGATGCAAATGAGCATTGCATAATGACGATCATGAATATAACAAGTATTTGCATAACAAACCATAACTATTCATGTGAGCATATCATTATCACTAGCATCGGAAATGCTTACAAGAATGAAACACGATAATAATATCATTATCAATTAGTCATTTCACTCACTAGATGAAAATGAACATGGCCTAAGAAATGGATTCACAAGCATATAAGTAGCATTCAAAATAATTACATGAACAAATAATTATTCGAACATTCAAGTCGAAACCATGGCTATTGCAATGCCATCATGCAAGTGGCTGTCGTGGCTTGCCTGGGGATGAAGGATTCATCGGGAAGGAGTGCAAGAAGCCCGCGGAAAATTACGCCGGAAATGATTCTCTCTCGAAGGGGGCTGAACAAGGGCAGGGGCAAAATGGTCATTTTCAGAATGTGACAACATCATGAAAATGATACCAATAGAACAGGCTCGACGAATAGAGAACGTGGGCTTTTGAATCACCTGACTCGGAGTTACGGTTGCGGAAATACGGCCGTTCATTCGTTAAGCGGTGAAATGAATAAAAACTGTCCATTTCAGCCGCTAACTAGTGAACGTCCGCAACTTAGCGGTTTCGGCCGGCGGGGTTAAATAAAAAGCGCGTTTTCAGAAAATACGTCTTCAGCGAATAGAAAGCGTATTCCTCCCTGGAGCTGCACCTGATTACGCTTTCAGAAACAGAAAGCGTATTTCCCCAAAGTACGCTTCCACTTAAACGGCTGGGCCCGCCGACTGGGTCACTTGCAGTTGGGACCCACCGGCTCTCTCTCTCTCCTCTTGCCTCTTCCTTCTTCCTCCCGACGGGGAGAGGCAAACGCGAGGCCGGCAGCCCCGACGGCGAGCCCCGGCGACTCCGGCCACCGTTTCCGGCGTTCCGGGTACCGACGAGGTCGGGGAAAGAGTGCCGCGTCCAGGAGACCACACCACGGGCTCCCATTCCACTAGAGGAGAGCGGGGCATCGCCCGCGTTGGACGGCTGCAACGGCGGAGATGGGCAGCGCCGCACGGCCGTGGAGAAGAGGGGCTGGGGCTTTGGGATCGGTCGGGGTGGCTAGGAGAGGACCCAGGGGAGGTTAGGAGGGAGAGGGGGGCCGGCATTGCTCGTATTTGAGCGGGCCGAGGTGGTGGTGGTTCGGCCATGGAGGGGGAATGAGGGACTCCGAGAGCGAATTGAGGTGCTAGGGAGAGAGCTGGGAGAGCAGTGAGGAGGATGGGATGCTCGGGGAGGCTCGGGAGGGCCTATTTATAGGCGGGCGATGTCGTGGCCATGGCGACGCGTGTGCCGCGCGCCAGAGCTCGGGGACACGCGGAGGGGCGGGGGCGACGCGTCCAGAGGGTTCACGGAGGAGCAGAGAGGCTTGGGCGTGCTCGAGAAGGCTCGGGGCGGCGTGGCCGACCGGCCATAGTGGTGGGGGTGGTGGACAGAGCACGGTCAGAGCCACCGTGGCGCGAGGAGGAAGAAAGAGGAGGGGGCCAGGGTACGCGTGGACGCAGAGGAGTGCGGGCGATGCTGTGGACAAGGTGGGACGCGCGGGAGCGGCTGGGAGGGCAGTGCCCGGAGCTAGCCGACGCCCAGAGCGCGCCAAATGCATGCCAGCCCGCGTGGTCACCGCGTGCATTGGCAGGAGGAGGGCACGTATGCCTGGCAAAGGTGTCTAGCGTGTAGTCCATCCCAAATGGGACCCCTCTGAAGTGATGGTTCGAAGAAAGCAACTGTGTGCTGATGGGAGTGATCATCTAAAGTTTGTTGTAGCAAACTTGGGCATGAAGATGTGGTCAAATGACTTGACCAATAGGCCAAGAAAGATGTCACAGGGGTTTAGGATAGGAAGGACTACAGTCCTGTGAAATATGAAAGGATTTGGACCAATATTTATCATAGTTGCTTGACAACTGCATATCTGGTCCAGAAACTAGATCTTGAAGCTGCACTAACCTGGATGATTGGATTGAGCTGAAATTTGGTGGAGGATGATGATTTGGGCATATGAAGGCACTGTAAAAATTTCATACCATTTGGATAAATAAAAATGGTACTTCCTTCACAATGCTGCCCACTGGACAGAAAATTGAGGGAATTATTGAGAAATATTGGATAGATAAAATGAGCCCAAATTTGGTGGAGGATTTTTATATAAGTAGGAGAATATCCTGGTAAAATTTCAGAATTTATGGAACAACATAAAATATAGTTGCCTCACAAACTGAAAATATTACCAGAAACAAAGATTTGAAGGTGTGCTCACATAGATTGTTGGATGGAGCTCAGATTTTGTAGAAGTGTATTATTTGAGCATATGAAGGATATGGAAAAAATTCAACTCATTTGGATTATCCTAGCTAGTACTTCCTTCACAAAGTTTCTCTCTGGACAGAAACTTTGGAAGTTTGCTGAGGAAGATTTACTAGGGAAATGGAGCTGAATTTTTTCATGAGGCAATGATTTGGATATGAAAGAGTGCCCAAATTTTTTTAAGGAAATCAAGAAAAGATAAATAGCACTTCCTTCACAAAGTGCCCTTCTGGACAAAATAGGAAAACGAATATTCCTGAATTATTTTTGAACTAGGCAAGGAAGAGTTTTGACATATTTGTGGGGGATATGATCCAAAGAATTTATGAGAATTTTGTGGGAATTTTGGGAATGACAGAAATATAGGTTGCTTCACAACCTAGAGCAAACAGGGTTATTTCTTTAATAGAAAAAGGAATATTCCCAATGAATAAAGATTAGGGTTGGGCTAAGATGGAAATGACATGGTCTTGGGATGGATTTGAGAATGACAAGGCACTTGGGAGAGGAAGAAGAGATGATCTTCCCAGGTTTCAAGACCACAGAGCCGCAGAAAAGAAATTCCAATTAAAATCCAAAGAAATCCAAAAGAAAAAGAAAGGGCCAAAAATCGGGGTGTCACATGCCGTCGCGCTTCTGCCCGCGCGAGACCTTGTCGGCGGCGACGGCAACCTCTGTCTCCAGCTTCACGCCGTGCTCAGGTGCTTCAGCAGCCCCGGCGTCGCCACTCCCTTCGATGGTGCGCTTCGGCGTCATCCTCATACACTGACGGCGGTGACGACTGAGAGCGGCGTCGAGGATGCAGGTGGAGAGAGAGGATTGTGTGTGTAGAGAGAATGGGGGGTGCGGCCGCCTATTATAACCAGCGGCTCGGGCGCGCCATTAATATGGAGCAGTGGGGAGCGAGGCGGGTGGCGGTCAAAGGGCTGGCTCGCCTCCCGGTGAGCCTGCGCAGCAGACTGCTCGCATGCATACCTTCATTTCACATAGCTACTCGCACGCCTCCCAGTGACACTGCGCAGCGAACACGCCTCCTGTCAATTCACACACCTGCCCGCACGCCTCCCGGTCTGCCTGCGCGGCGGACTGCTCGCATGCGTCCCGTCAACTCATGCCTGCTCGCACGACACACGGGACGTGTGGCGGCACGTATATTGTTTTACTTTTTTGATGATTATTTCTGCCGCTATATTACTTAACTGAAGCATGACACGTACATTGTTGGTCTAACGCCCACGGTACGAATAAATAATCCGTTTGCGATATTGGTTGCCAATTATTAATAATCTCCCGTTTGTAAGAATAATATATCAAAACTTGTCTCAAATTTGAAAAAACAATACAATATCACAGTCTATTGGTGTCCATATGACACCACGATAGGTTTCATGAATTTCAACTAAGTTTTAGATTTACTGGATTTTAAAAATCAAGATTCTCAATGTTTGAAATTTCTTGCATGGGGACTAAACATGCACCCAGAGACACACATATGATTTTCCAATCCATTTTGGCGCGCTATCACGTGTGCATGTAGCTCAAATTTGATATTTGCACATTATATCCCTAGGAAATCAATCTATGTATAAAAATGTCCGAATGACGATCTCTGATTTTTCTTCCTTCCAAATTTTAACACGACACTCCTTTGGTCACATATGTTCACCGCGGAAAAAGTTTAACATGCCTCGTAGTGGCGGCGGTGGTGGTGCGGTGTGTGTGTGTCGGGGGGGGGGGTCCGGCAGTACAGAGCCACCATGTGGGGTTGGCCGTTTTGTGAGGCAGGTGCCACATCAAATTCGTGAATTGGTTATTTAAAACATTACACGGCCATTTCATACATACATGTTTGGGCCACATGCATGCATGGTGGTCCTCGGACACTCCCTCGTGCGGTTATCAGCAATGCGCCCATTCGTTAGCCCGCGAAGGTTATCACTTTTCACCGACATCGAGAGGCATTTGACCAAAGGTGGATTCATCTTGGGATTAGTTACGGTGTGGATCATGGTGAGATTCCAGATCAAAGTTTGAGCGCATGTGCGTACACATGAATCCCTCTCACCGGCTCGAAGTGAGGGGGACTATGACACGGCATGGACCTTTGTGTAGGGCATTTCCGGTTTGCGAAGCATGTGCCACATCAAAGTTGTGCAGTGGGTATTTCAAACATCACACAACACCTCTTTGGGTATGCAGGCGGGTGGTTGTCCTAGGACACACTCACTCGCGTGTGACGCTTTCTGTGGGCCCGCGAGGTCGTCGTCCATCACTTTGACCTACATCGAGAGAGGTTAATTTGACCAACAAGGATGATTCTTTTTGGTTTGTGTTACATTAGGAGTACATAGTACGCGTCGAAGAGGGGGGAGGGGACCAGCATATACTACGCGTCATGAACCTCGCTCCGTGTGGGGACTTTCCGGTTTCCGAGGCAGGTTCCACATGAAAGTTGTGCATTGGGTATTCAAACATCACACAACACCTCTTTGGGCCACATGCAGGTGGTGGTTATCCTACATGACACTCACTCGCGTGCGACGCTTAATTTCCATCTGTGAGCCCGCGAGGTCGTCGTCTGATACGTCTCCAACGTATCTATAATTTTTTATTGTTGCATGCTATTATAGTATCAATCTTGGATGTTTTTATATACATTTACAAGCAATTATATATCATTTTTTGGGACTAACCTATTAACTTAGTGCCCAGTGCCAGTTGCTGTTTTTTGCCTGTTTTGTTTTTCCAAAATATCAGTACCAAACGAAGTCCAAATGCCACGAAACTTTTTGGAGATTTTTTTTCTGGACATAAGAGACACTAGAAGCTTCGGGAGAGGGCCAGAAACCAGAGGAGGTGGCCACGAGCCACCAGGGCGCGCCCTGGTGCCTCGTGGGCCCACCTCTGCTCCGTTTGACCTAATTCCACCTCTATAAATTCTCTAAAATCGGGAAACCAACAGAGGAGTCCACGAAATACTTTTTCCGCCGCCGCAAGTTCCTGTTCTCGAGAGATCCCATCTGGAGGCCTTTTCCAACACTCTGCCGGAGGGGGATTCGATAACGGAGGGGCTCTCCATCAACCTTGCTGCCCTTCCGATGATGCGTGAGTAGTTTACCACAGACCTTCGGGTCCATAGTTAGTAGCTAGATGGCTTCTTCTCTCTTTTTGATCTTCAATACAATGTTCTCCTCGATGTTCTTGGAGTTCTATCCGATGTAATCACTTTTTGCGGTGTGTTTGTTGGGATCCGATGAATTGTGAGTTTATGATCAGATTATCCATGGATATTATTTGAGTTTTCTCTAAACTCTTTTATGCATGATTGTTATAGCTTCATATTTCTCTCTGATCTATTGATTTGGTTTGGCCAACTAGATTGATTTATCTTGCAATGGGAGAGGTGCTTTGTAATGGGTTTGATCTTGCGGTGCTCAATCCCAGTAACAGAAAGGGACATGACACGTATCTATCGTTGCTATTAAGGGTAAAAAGATGGGGTTTATTCATGCGTGAGTTTACTTTGTCTACATCATGTCATCTTGCTTAAGGCGTTACTCCGTTCTTTATGAACTTAATACACTAGATGCATGCTGGATAGCGGTCGATGTGTGGAGTAATAGTAGTAGATGCAGAATCATTTCGGTCTACTTGTATCGGACATGATGCCTATATACATGATCATTGCCTTGGATATCGTCATGATTATTTGCTTTTCTATCAATTGCCCAACAGTAATTTGTTCACCCACCGTATGCTATTTTCAAGAGAGAAGCCTCTAGTGAAAACTATGGCCCCCGGGTCTACTTTTATCATATATTGAAAATCCTAAAAATACCTTGCTGCAATTTTACTTTATTTATTTTATTTTGTATTTTTGTTCGATCTATCTATCTATCACCATACAATTTAATCTTGCAATTAACCGCCAAGAGATTGGCAACCCCTTGTTCGCGTTGGGTGCGAGGATTTGTTGTTTTGTGTGCAGGTACTGCTAACGAGTTGTTGCATGATTCTCCTACTGGATTGATAACCTTGGTTTCATAACTGAGGGAAATACTTATCTCTACTGTACTGCATCATCCCCTCCTCTTCGGGGAAATCCCAACGCAGCTCACAAGTAGCAGGAAGAATTTCTGGCGCCGTTGCCGGGGAGACATCATCAACATCTATCAAGTACCTACGCATAAACTTTCATCTCCTTACATTTACTTTATTTGCCTTTGCCTCTCATTTTCATCTCCCCCACTTCGAAAAAGTTTTTACAAAAACACAAAAATATTTTTATTAGCTAGTTTGCTAGTTTGCTTGCTTTTATTACCTTCATGTCAAACACACCAAAATAGAAAATAAAACAAAATTTAAGATACTATGGATCCACTTAAAGTTTTCTACTTGGATCATCTTCGATCCATTTGTGCTCGTGCTGAAACCCCAACTAGTTTAGTTGAGGGAAAATCATTAGATGGGCATGCTCATTTTGTGCGTCACCGTTTGTCTGAAAAAGGGAGACTCTTATGGCGTCAAATAAATTGTTTGCTATGTTATGCCTGGAATCTATGTGAAATTTATGATTTTACTTGTTGCTCTGAGAACCCTAAAAAACACCTTCCCTACCTATGTGAGTTTAATGATAATGAAATCTTATCCTCTTATGCCAAGGGTGTTTATAGTTACTATGATATCGAACAAATTGAAGAATTTGTTGCTTTTAAGGGTGCTTATGAAGTTGCTTCTTTGATTGAAAAGTATGATATTACTCTCTACAAATCTGAAAATTTTGACATACTTAAATATTGCTATGAAAACTATGCTCCTAATGCCTATGTTAATGAATTTATTGAGAGAATCTCTGCTACTTTGGAAGAAAATAATGATATGCATGAATCCATAGATAATTATGATTCCGTTGATTCGATTAAAATATCCCCTGTTGATGAATGTGATGCTTGCTATTCTTATGGCCATGATGCCAATATTAATGATGCTTATAGAGATGAATTTGCTATAGTTCCTTATGTTAAAAATGAAATTATTGCTATAGCACCCATACTTGATAGCTCCTTGAATGAAAAGCATGATTGCAATGATGTTATTATAAATTCTATTAATGTCAATTGTGCTAATGATATGCAAAGCTACAAGCTTGGGGATGAAAATTTTGTTATGTCCACTACTTATTGCAATGATCATGATTGGGGTGATGATGCTTCTTATGATCTTGAAAATTTATTTAAGCCTCATGATGAATATGATATTGATAATAATGTTTGCAATAATATTGAAAGTGGGTTTGGAAGAGCGTCAATTTTAAGTAAAAATAATCCCACACATTTGGAGAGTGTTCAATCTTATGAAATTTTTGATAAAAGTGGGCTTGGAGAGGTCATGACTTTAGTTGATGTTAATCCCACTATCTTGGAAGATTATAAAACTTTTATGCATGTGGATCATGGAGAGAAAATTTTATATGATAGCTATATTGTTGAATTTGATTCTGATTCTACATGTAATTATTATGAGAGAGGAAAATATGGTTGTAGAAATCTTCATGTTACTAAATTACCTCTCTTCATGTTGAGATTGTTATTGTTTCTTTCTTCTTGCTTGCATATGCTAGAGATTGCTTGTCTTGATAATTTGTTCTCCTATAAAATGCCTATGCATAGGAAGTATGTTAGACTTAAGTGTGTTTTTCATATACTTCATGATGTTCTTTTTATGCTTCAATTATTATCTTTCATGAGAGCATCATTGAAATCTCAAGCCTATCTTAATGGCTATAAAGAAAGAGCTTGTTGGGAGACAACCCAATGAATAAAATAAGTTCTTGTGTGTTTACACAATTATGCTACTATTATGATTGTGTTTTTATGATTTAATTAGTGTTTGTGCCAAGTAAAGCCTTTGGGATGATTTGGAAGATAGTATAATTGATGCTGTTTGGGAAAACAGAAAGTTTTGCGTCCAGTGCTGGAATTTTAATTCTGTACTGGAGCGTCAGAAAAATCTGAAATTTTTACACAGTATTGGTATGTGAATTTCCCACGTTGTCCTAATGTTTCAGAATTTTTGGAGTTACAGCATTATAGCTTTTAAATAGATCTTTACAGACTATTCTATTTTAGACAGATTCTGTTTTTGTTGCATAGTTTGCTTATTTTGATGAATCTATGGATCGTATCGGGGGGTATGAGTCATGGAGAAGTTGGAGTACAGTAGCATTATGACAATATTAAATATGAATCAATTTACTACAGTACTTAGAGTTAACGATTTATTTGTTATACTAACGGATCTCACGAAGGTTTTGTTGAGTTTTGTGTGATTGAAGTTTTCAAGTTTTGGGTGAGAGCACGATAGATGAAGGAATAAGGAGTGGCAAGAGCCTAAGCTTGGGGATGCCCAAGGCACCCCAAGGTAATATTCAAGGAAGACTCAAGCGTCTAAGCTTGGGGATGCCCCGGAAGGCATCCCCTCTTTCTTCTACCAACTATCGGTAATTTTACTTGGAGCTATATTTTTATTCATCACATGATATGTGTTTTACTTGGAGCATCGTGTATTATATGAGTCTTTGCTTTGTTTTATTTTTAGTTTGTCACAATCATCTTTGCTGGACACACCAATTTGAGAGAGCCACACGTTTATCATGATTTTTTAGAATACTCTATGTGCTTCACTTAAATCTTTTGAGCTAGGCAGTTGCTCTAGTGCTTCACTTAAATCTTTTTGAGCACGGCGGTGGCTATATTTTGAAGAAATACTTGAACTCTCATGCTTCACTTATATTATTTTGAGAGTTGATAAGATTAAATTTTGAAGAAATATTTGCACTCTCATGCTTCACTTATATCTTTTTGAGAGTTGATAATAGTAATGGTAATTTGCACAAGATATGAATTTAGTCCCAAAGTGATGAATATTCAAGAGGGATATAATAAAAACTTTCATGAAAGATCATTGGATATGATAAGTTTGATTCCTTGCAATAGTTTTGCGATATGGAGATGATAATATGTGAGTCATGTTAGTGAGTAATTGTGATTTAGTAAGAATATTGGTGTTAAGGTTTGTAATTCCCTATGCATGCACATAAAGTCAATAGTTATGCAACGTAATTATATCCTACTTATGGTACATTATTCAGTGTTAGTTATGTTCAATGCATGTTTATGACCGTTTTCACTTTTTGGTTGGTCGCTTCTCAATCTATTTGCTAGCCTTCATTTGTACTAAGAGGGAATACTGCTTGTGCATCCAATTCCTTAAACCCAAGTTGTGCCAAATGAGTCCACCATACCTACCTACATGTGGTATTTCCATGCCGTTCCAAGTAAATTTGCATGTGCCAACTCTAATTTTTCAAAATAATTTTCCGTTTTGTGTGCCCGTACCGCTCATGAAGCGGCAGGGGGTGACCAATATTCTCCATGCTAGGTGTGTTATTCTCACGATGAGTGTTTATTCACTTGTCATTGCACGAGAGAGTGGCAGGTAATAGGGATGCCCAGTCCCGAAATGAAAAAAAATTAATATGATGATAGTAATAAATTCCTTGGAAAGTGTTGGTATGGAGGGCACCCGTGGATACGGCTAGCCATGGATTCTGAAAGAATGGTGGAAAGGAAATAAACTTTATTTTCTGTTTGGGAACTACCTATAATGTGTCTAGCATGGAAGATATTGGGAATTCTCGGTCGTTTTCGTTGACAAGAAAAGCATGCCTCTCAAAATAATTTTATCTCTCTAATTTAAGCTTTGAGCTCTGGCACATCTGCGAATCTCTGCTTCCCTCTATGAAGGGCCTATCTATTTACTTTTATGCAATTTTTATTTTTATTTTGAGTCTCCATCTTCTCTTACAAAGCACCAACTAGAGAGCACTATTGTCATACTTGTGCATTGTGTGTAGCTAATAGTGAGTGTGTTTCATGAATGGATCAATGATTGAGCATAATGGGCTAGGGATAACTTTCTTTAGCGTTGATATTTTGAAAGACATGGTTGCTTGTTAGTATGCTTGAGTATTTATGCCTTCATGTCAAACTATAGACTATTTCTTTGAATCATTCAAGTCCAAATGTCCATGCTACAAAGAAAATAATATATGATGAATATGATAGGTAGCATTCCACATCAAAAATTCTGTTTTTATCATTTACCTACTCGAGGACGAGCAGGAATTAAGCTTGGGGATGCTTGATACGTCTCCAATGTATCTATAATTTTTTATTGTTCCATGCTCTTATAGTATCAATCTTGGATGTTTTTATATACATTTACAAGCAATTATATATCATTTTTTGGGACTAACCTATTAACTTAGTGCCCAGTGCCAGTTGCTGTTTTTTGCCTGTTTTTGGTTTTCCAGAATATCAGTACCAAACGAAGTCCAAATGCCACGAAACTTTTTGGAGATTTTTTTCTGGACATAAGAGACACTAGAAACTTCGGGAGAGGGCCAGAAGCCAGAGGAGGTGGCCACGAGCCACCAGGGCGCGCCCCGGGGGGGTGGCATGCCCTGGTGCCTCGTGGGCCCACCTCTGCTCCGTTTGACCTAATTCCACCTCTATAAATTCTCTAAAATCGGGAAACCAACAAAGGAGTCCATGAAATACTTTTTCCGCCGCCGCAAGTTCCTGTTCTCGAGAGATCTCATCTGGAGGCCTTTTCCGGCACTCTGCCGGAGGGGGATTCGATCACGGAGGGGCTCTCCATCAACCTTGCTGCCCTTCTGATGATGCGTGAGTAGTTTACCACAGACATTTGGGTCCATAGTTAGTAGCTAGATGGCTTCTTCTCTCTTTTTGATCTTCAATACAATGTTCTCCTCGATGTTCTTGGAGTTCTATCCGATGTAATCAATTTTTGCGGTGTGTTTATTGGTATCCGATGAATTGTGAGTTTATGATCAGATTATCCATGAATATTATTTGAGTTTTCTCTGAACTCTTTTATGCAGGATTGTTATAGCTTTGTATTTCTCTTCGATCTATTGATTTGGTTTGGCCAACTAGATTGATTTATCTTGCAATGGGAGAGGTGCTTTGTAATGGGTTCGATCTTGCGGTGCTCAATCCCAGTGACAGAAAGGGACATGACACGTATGTATCGTTTCTATTAAGGGTAAAAAGATGGGGTTTATTCATGCGTGAGTTTACTTTGTCTACATCATGTCATCTTGCTTAAGGCATTACTCCGTTCTTTATGAACTTAATACACTAGATGCATGCTGGATAGCAGTCGATGTGTGGAGTAATAGTAGTAGATGCAGAATCGTTTCGGTGTACTTGTCTCGGACGTGATGCCTATATACATGATCATTGCCTTGGATATCGTCATGATTATTTGCTTTTCTATCAATTGCCCAACAGTAATTTGTTCACCCACCGTATGCTATTTTCAAGAGAGAAGCCTCTAGTGAAAACTATGGCCCCCAGGTCTACTTTTATCATATATTGAAAATCCTAAAAATACCTTGCTGCAATTTTACTTTATTTATTTTATTTTGTATTTTTGTTCGATCTATCTATCTATCACCATACAATTTAATCTTGCAATTAACCGCCAAGGGATTGACAACCCCTTGTTCGCGTTGGGTGCGAGGATTTGTTGTTTTGTGTGCAGGTACTGCTAACGAGTTGTTGCGTGATTCTCCTACTGGATTGATAACCTTGGTTTCATAACTGAGGGAAATACTTATCTCTATTGTACTGCATCATCCCCTCCTCTTCGGGGAAATCCCAACGCAGCTCACAAGTAGCATCGTCCATCACTTCGACCCAACGATCGAGAGAGGTTAATTTGACCGACAAGGAGGATTCTTTTTGGTTTGTGTTACGGTAGGAGTATATAGTACGTGTCGAAGAGGGGGATGGGACCAGCATATACTACGCGTCATGAACCTCGCTCTGTGTGGGGACTTTACAGTTTCCGAGGCAGGTGCCACATCAAAGTTGTGCATTTTGGGTATTCAAACATCACAACAACCCACGCACACCTCCATACTTACATATGTTTTGGCCCACATGCAAGCGATGGCGGTTGTCCTTTGACACTCACTCACGCGGTTGTCGACGATATTGATGCTTTCCATATGTGGGCCCGCTTGGTCCATCACTTTGTCCGACAATGAGAGAGGTTAATTTGACTTAGGAGGGGATTAATTTTTGGTTTGTCTTACGGTATATATAGGTCATGCTATGAGATTACATAATATAGTTTGAGCGCATGCATGTGTACTCATGCATGAATCCCTCTCCCACCAGATCGAAGTGGGGGGGGGGGCAGCACACGATGCGTCATGAACCGATCTCGCTCTGTGTGGGGACTGTATGATTTTCGACGCGGGTGCCACATCAATGTTGTGCATGGTATTCAAATTAAACATATGCATGCATGCATAACCTCCATATACATATGTTTGGGACACATGCATGCAGTGGTTGTCTTCGAATAGTACTCTCCTCGCGTGGTTATCGGTGGCAAGCCTATATATTCATGGGCCCGCGTGGACGTCCATCACTTCGACCGGCATTGAGAGAGGTTACGAGGGTGGATTATTCTTCTTTGGTTCGTGTTACCGTGTAGTAGGTCATGGTGATGAGATTCGAGACCTAAGTTTGAGCTCATGCGTATGCATGAATCCCCGTCACCGGCTCAAAGTGGGGTGACCTACATAGTACGCGTCGTGGACCCTCGCTCCGTGTGGGGACTTTCCGGTTCCAAAGCACGGTACCGTGCCACATCAAAGTTGTGCATTGGGTATTCAAACACACCACACAACACTTCCATACATATGTTTGGGCCACATGCAGGCAGTGGTTGTCTTCGGACACTACTCCCTTGCGTGGTTATCGGCGAGCTAGCCCATATCTGTGGGGTCACGTGGATGTCCATCACTTTGACCAATAACAAGAGAGAGGTGATACGTCTCCGTCGTATCTACTTTTTCAAACACTTTTGCTCTTGTTTTGGACTCTAATTTGCATGATTTGAATGAAACTAACCCGGACTGACGCTGTTTTCAGTAGAACTACCATGGTGTTGTTTTTTGTGCAGAAATAAAAGTTCTTGGAATTGGACGAAACTTTTTGGAGTTTTTTTATGGAATAAATAAAAAATACTGGAGCCAAGACCCACTGGAGGGGGGCCACCTGCTGCCCATGAGGCACCAGGGCGCCCCCCCCCCCCTGGCGCGCCCTGGTGGCTTGTGGGGCCCACATGGCTCCGCTGACCCAAATCTCAGGCCTATAAATTCACAATTCTAGAGAAAAAAATGGGAGAGGAAGTTTTATTGCGTTTCATGATACGGAGCCGCCGCCACCTCCTGTTCTTCATCAGGAGGCCAGATCTGGAGTCCGTTCGGGGCTCCGGAGAGGGGGGGTCTTTCGGCATCGTCATCATCAACCATCCTTCATCACCAATTTCATGATGCTCACCGCTGGGGGTGAGTAATTCCTTCGTAGGCTTGCTGGACGGTGATGAGTTGGATGAGATTTATCATGTAATCGAGTTAGTTTTGTTAGGGCTTGATCCCTAGTATCCACTATGTTCTGAGATTGATGTTGCTATGACTTTGCTATGCATAATGCTTGTCACTAGTGCCCGAGTGCCATGATTTCAGATCTGAACCCTTTATGTTTTCATGAATATATTTGTGTTCTTGATCCGATCTTGCAAGTTATACACACCTGCTATGTGTTATGATCCGCATACCCCAAGGTGACAATAATTGGGATTCTTTCCGGTGATTGCCATAGTTTGAGGAGTTCATGTATTCACTATGTGTTAATGCTTTGTTCCGGTTCTCTATTAAAAGGAGGCCTTAATATCCCTTCGTTTCCTTATGGACCCCGCTGCCACGGGAGGGTAGGACAAAAGATGTCATGCAAGTTCTTATCGCAAGCACCTATGACTATATACGGAATACATGCCTACATTACATTGATGAATTGGAGCTAGTTCTGTGTCGCCCTAGGTTATGATTGTTACATGATGAATGTTATCCAACATAATCACCGATCCAATGCCTACGAGTTTTTCACATATTGTTCCTTGCTAAGTTACTACTATTGCTACTACTGTCACAATTGCTACTACTATTGCTGCTACTGCTACTGTTACTATTACTATTATTGCTATTGCTATCAAACTATCATACTACTGTGCTACTAATCACTCTGCTGTAGATATTTAGTCTCCAGGTGTGGTTGAATTGACAACTCAACTGCTAATACTTGCAAATATTCTTTGGCTCCCCTTGTGTCAAATCAATAAATTTGGGTTGAATACTCTACCCTCGAAAACTATTGCGATCCCCTATACTTGTGGGTTATCAAGACCTTTTTCTGGCGCCGTTGCTGGGGAGCATAGCTCTATTTGCTGAGTCACTTGGGATTTATATCTGTTGATCACTATGAAGAATCTGAAAGACGCTAAGACCAAGATCGTTCCCTCTAAGACGAGGGGAGGTAAGGAATTGCCATCTAGCTCTGCACTCGATTCACCTTCTGTTTTGAGTGACTTGCAACACCACCACTTGCTATTAATTCTGATATGTCGCAAGTTATTGATGATACCACTTCTGCTATGAATGATACTTATGATGATGCTAGTACTATGCTTGATAATGCTGTGCCACTTGGTGAATTTCTTAGTGAACAACTTGCTAAAGCTAAAGAAATTGAAAATGTTGAAACTCTTGAGAATTATGATTCACCTATTATGCCTAGCTCTCCTACTAGAGTTGAAACACCTGATGAACATTGCTTTGATAGGGAGACGGCTAGAGCCATCCTTGCTTGTAATGATAGAAACGAAGTTATAAAATTGCTTGCTGAAATGAAAGAAAAATCTATAAGGGGGAGAATGAAATATGATCCAAAGTTTGCTACCTCTCCCATATTTGTTACTGATAAGGATTATGAATTCTCTGTCGATCATGAGTTGATTACTTTGGTTGAATCTGATCCTTTCCATGGCTATGAAACTGAAACCGTTGTGGCACATCTTACTAAATTAAATGTTATAGCCACCCTATTTGCTCATGAGGAAAAAATTCGCTATTACTATATTCTTAAGATATTTCCTTTCTCATTAAAGGGTGATGCTAAGGAATGGTATAATACTCTTGCTCCTGGTTGTGTGCGTAGTCCCCAGGATATGATTTATCACTTCTCTGAAAAATATTTTCCTGCTCATAAGAAACAAGCTGCTTTACAGGAAATATTTAACTTTGTGCAAATTAAAGAAGAGAATCTCCCTCAAGCTTGGGGGAGGCTTCTCCAATTACTTAATGCTTTGCCTGACCATCCTCTTAATAAAAATGAAATACTTGATATCTTTTATAATGGACTAACCGATGCTTCTAGGGACTACCTAGATAGTTGTGTGAGTTGTGTTTTCAGGGAACGGACTATTGAACAAGCTGAGGAACTATTGAATAATATATTGAAGAATGATAATGATTGGACACTTCCCGAACCACTGCCTAAACCCACTCCGAAGAAGAGGGGTATTTTATTTCTCAGTCTTGAAGATATGCAAGAAGCAAAGAAATGTATGAAGGAAAAAGGTATTAAAGCTGAAGATGTTAAGAATTTGCCACCTATTGAAGAAATACATGGTCTTGACACACCGCCACATGTAGTAGAGGTAAATTCTCTTATAAAGTTTCATGAAAGTGATATTCCTTATAACAAACCTCCTAGTCAATGCGTGTATGAACTTGACAATTATATTATTAAGCAAGATCACTTCAATGCAAATGTTATGAAACAATTGAAACGAAATGCCTACATGATTGATCGCTTGAGTGACTTGTTATTTAGAATTGCTAATGATGTTAAAGGTGTAAGTAAACATGCATCTATGGTTCAAACCCAATTAGAACAAGTTGCTAAATCTCAGAGTGAATTGCTCAATGAAATGAATAACAATATGAATGATCATGCTGTTAGAGTAATGACTAGAGGAGGTAGAATGACTCAGGAGCCACTTTATCCTGAAGGTCACCCTAAAAGAATTGAACAAGACTCTCAAATAATTAATGTTGATGCACCTAGTCCATCTAAAAAGAAAAAGAAAAAGAAAAAAGATAGGACTTTGCATACTTCTAGTGAACCCGAGGTTGAAAAACCCTTGGAGGATAGTAATGATGTTTCTATTTCTGATGCTGAAACACAATCTGGTAATGAACATTCACCTGATGATGATAATAATGATGATGCTCATGTGGATGCCCAACAAGATAATAATAAAGAACTTGATAATGATGTTGAAATAGAACCTGCTGTTGATCTTGATAACCCACCTCCTAAAAACAAACGTTATGATAAAAGAGACTTCGTTGCTAGAAAACATGGTAAAGAAAGAGAACCATGGGTTCAAAAACCCATGCCCTTTCCTCCTAAACCATCTAAGAAAAAAGAAGAGGAAGAATTTGAACGCTTTGCTGAAATGCTTAGGCCAGTCTTTTTGCGTACTCGTTTGACTGATATTTTAAAGATGCCCCCTTATGCTAAATATATGGAAGACATTGTCACAAATAAAAGGAAGATACCTGAAGCTGAAATTTCCACCATGCTTGCAAATTATTCTTTTAAGGACGGAGTACCTAAGAAACTAGGAGATCCAGGAATACCAACTATACCATGCTCCATTAAAAGGAATTATGTCAAAACTGCTTTGTGTGATTTAGGAGCCGGTGTTAGTGTTATGCCCTTCTCTTTATATTAAAGACTTGATTTGAATAAACTCACTCCCACTGAAATATCATTGCAAATGGCTGTCAAATCAACTGCCATACCTATCGGTGTTTGTGAGGATGTGCCCGTTGTAGTTGCGAATGTTACCATCCTAACAGACTTTGTTATACTTGGTATGCCCGAGGACGACAATATGTCGATTATCCTTGGTAGACCCTTTTTGAATACTACAGGGGCTGTTATAGATTGCAACAAAAGCAAGGTCACTTTTCATATCAATGGTAATGAACATACGGTGCACTTTCCGAAGAGACAATTTCAAGTAAACGGTATTCATGTTATTGAAAAGACTCCGACAATTACTATTTGAAGTTTTCAACTCCCTCTGCCTACTATCAAAAAGAAATATGAAACTCTTATCATTGGGGAGGTACACATCCCCGTTGAGGTAACCTAGTGTTTTACGAAAGTTCTTCGATTTCATGTTACTCGGAAATGGTTTGTTAATAAGACTTGATCAACCTTATTAATGGATTCTTTTTGAGAGGCATGTGGTCGATGAATTTAGTAAGCACAACCTTTTGTACCCACTTTTTGTTTTCTATTAATTATAGTTTAATAAAATAAAATGCCATGATTATCCTGTTTTCTGAATTATCCGTGCAATAAAAAATGGCCCAAAAATAAAAGTGCACAGAATGCAATTAAAATTTGACATGAATTTTTATAAAATATTTAAGAATTTTTGGCACTAAAATCATACCAGGGGGATGCCCCAGGTGCCCACGAGGCACCAGGGCGCGCCACCCCCCTGGGGCGCGCCCTGGTGGCTTGTGGGCCCTACAGGGACCCCCTCACTTATCCCTTCAGCCCACTTCGTCTCTTACCTCTAGCAAAAATTCTTGGTAGCTCTCTCTCTCATGTTCTTGCTCCCAAACCTGAGATTTTCGATCTCTTTGCTCGGAGCTCCATTTCCGAACCTGTTTTGGGGGATTGCTACTTGGTATGTGACTCCTCCATTGCTCCAATTAGTTTTTGCTCTAGTGGATTATATTTTGCATAATTAGCTGCTCTTGGTGCTACTGAAAATGAGCTTGCATGTTGAATTCTTTGAGTTCCAAGTAGTTTGAATGCTTGATATGGCCTCTAGACATCCATATGCGTAGTTGCTATCGATCTTGTGAAGTTTTGTTAACATCATTTTGTGGCCCAAAATTTTTCAGAAATTTGTTCTTCGGAAAATGAATATCTTCCGGAGGAGTTCTTCGAAGCGGACCGCCAAGGGAGTCCTTGGGGACTCCTCGGACAGCGACCTCAACATTCCGCGTAGGACGGAGGTCCGGCCGTGCGAATGGCCGCACAATTCCTGCATGAACGAAGCTGGATTCTACCAAGAGTTTGCGCAATTTGTTGCTAATGCCGGATTAACCAACTTCCTCGCAGATGAGTGTGACCAGCACCACATCCTTACGAGTTCCTTTGTGCAAAACTTTCATTTTCTGAATAGGCTCGAACCCCCTGAGGTGCGCTTTGATTTATATGCTTAACATCATCAGTTACCTCTGGCTGAGTTTTGTGAGATTTGTTTGATCCCCTTTGATGGGGAAATAAGAGAGCCTCGACGGGAGGAGTTTGAGGGCTTCCTCCACACTTTAACTATGGGAGAGGGAAGGGGCGTGTCGAGAGCCCGAGCCACTAGCTTGCAGTTTCCCTCCGTTCATTACTTTGCTTTATTCATAGGAAAATGCTTGACTGCTAGAGAGCAAGGTGGTGCGCTATGTGCACCTGACTTTGCCATTTTACGCCGCGCACTACATAATGACAACACTTGTAACCTGGGAGCTATCATTGCACGCCGCCTGCACACTAATAGGACTAAGGGTAAAATTCATGGTGGAATTTATGCTACTCGCTTAGCGAGACGTTTTAATGTTAACATATGACCAGATGATTACTTGTTGCCCAGAGTTTACTTAGATCACCAGTCTATGAGGGACCACCACTTTCTTGATGCTCCTGAGCCTCCTCACCACATTCGTTATAACTTGGTTTTTAGTGAGGATACTCGTGATATTATTCCGTTGCCTGCACCTGCTTTGTTTGATTCTCATGCCAGGAACGGATATATTGTTATGCCACCAGACATCGTTGCTTACCGGAACACCTTGGCAGCGGCAGAGGAGGAGGCCCAGGATTGGGATGCTCAGGTGCCGCCGCCTCAGCACTTTCACATGGGACCGGATGGCTACTACGGATGGTCGTAGACCAAGCTAGACAAAAGCCTAAGCTTGGGGGAGTACGTATCTCTCACCGACGTTACATTCATGTCCACACATTTCATTCCAGTTGTCGGTGTTCATACTTTTTCATTGTATAATCCATATTAGTTTTATTTTCTCGCTTTCTTCTTGTGTGTTTGAAAAACTTTGAGAAAATCCAAAAACATTTCTCGTTTCTTTTCGGTTTTTCTTTCTAGCTTAATTAGTTGTAGTATTAAAAGAAAACCCAAAAAGATTTCCGTTTCTTCTTTTGCTTGTTGGGAGCTTTCCCGTGCAAATAGTTTTTCTCATTTTTGTTTTGTCTTCTTTAATTTGTTTCCTTCAAGAAAAAAAACTAAAAACTCCAAAAATATTTCAGTGTGTTTCTCTGAAATTCTTTTCTTTTGTTGAGTCATTGTAAGGAGAAGACCACAATGAAAATGTTGAGTGGCTCCCTTATGCATTATTGTTGATCTAACAAAGAGCCCATATTACCTTGTCTTCTCCTTTGAATAAAATGTTTGCAGATTCCAGCTTAGTCCATGGCACACTTGCACTATTATTGTTTTCATATCATTCGGTCGTGCAAGTGAAAGGCAATAATGACGATGATTTGATGAAGTGACTGTGGCAAGGAAAAGTGGGTATGAACTCAACTTGTTTTTGTTTTTGTAAATATGTTTAACTCAGTATCCTTGATTCAGCATATTATGATTAAACATGTTAGTGATGACAATTAGAGATTATAGTTGCTCATGACATGCTTAAGTAGCTAGGAGTGGATAATGATTTATCTTGGGTGTCAACATGCATTAAAACTTTTGTGATGTAGTATGATGATATGGTATCCTCCTCTGAATGTTTCAAGTGGCTTGACATGGCACATGTTCACACATGTAGTTGATTCAAAACCAACATAGCCTCCACTATATTTATGTTCATGGTGCTTATATCCTACTCATGCTAGTATTCAATGTTGATTATTCATAATGCATGATTATGACCGTTTTTGCTCTCTAGCTGGTCGCTTCTCAACCTATTTGCTAGCCTTCGCCTGTACTAAGCGAGAATACTGCTTGTGCATCAAAACCTTTAAACCAAAGTTATTCCAGATGAGTCCACTATATCTACCTATATGCGGTATTACCCTGCCGTTCAAAGTAAATTTGCATGTGCCACCTCTAAATATTCAAATGAACATCTGTTTTGTGTGCCCGTACCGCTCATGGAGCGATAGGGGGCGGTCAGTATCTTCCATGCTAAGCGGGTTATTCTCATGATGAGTGTTTATTCACTTGTCCTTACACGAGAGGGGGTGGTAATCGGGATGCCCAGCCCATTATTAAAACTGCAAAATAATAAAACAAACTCCCCCCGAAAAGTTATTGGTATGGAGGGCACCCGAGGATTTGGCTAGCCATGGCTTGTGTTTGTTGGTGGAGGGGGAGTAAACTTTACTTTACTGCTTGGGAACCGCCGCTAATGTGTTTAGCATGGAAGATATTGAAAACTCTCGGTCGTGACGTTGACAGGAAAGGCATACCTCCCAAAATTATATTTATCTCTGATTTAAGCTTCGAGCTCTGGCACCTCTGCAAATCCATGCTTCCCTCTGTGAAGGGCCTATCTATTTACTTTTATGTTATTTTACTTTTATTGTTGAGTCATCACCTTCTCAAATAAGCACCAGTCCTGAGATCACTATTGTCATTCTCATGCATTGTGTCTAGTTAATGTTGTGTGCCTCATGACTGGATCTTTTCTACCATGAATTACAATGTTTAGTCGCTACTTGAACTTTGGAGGTGCTCTGCATTTATGTTTTGCGGTCTCAGAAAGGGCTAGCGAGATACCATGTTGTCATATTATATGATGATTGTTTTGACAAAGTGTTGGCATTTGAGATATCTTATTATTGCTCGCTAGTTGATTATGCCATTGATATGAGTGAATATAATTTCTAAGAGTTATCATTTGCATGGTTAGTTATAATCTTTGCTGAAACCCTGGGTACTATTTAATCATCTATATAGATACAAGAACAAAAGAGTTTGTAAAAGTTTTTCTTTATCACTTTCAGTTGTCAACTGAATTGCTTGAGGACAAGCGATGAGTTAAGCTTGGGGGAGTTGATACGTCTCCATCGTATCTACTTTTCCAAACACTTTTGCTCTTGTTTTGGACTCTAATTTGCATGATTTGAATGAAACTAACACGGACTGACGCTGTTTTCAGCAGAACTACCATGGTGTTGTTTTTTGTGCAGAAATAAAAGTTCTTGGAATTGGACGAAACTTTTTGGAGATTTTTTATGGAATAAATAAAAAAATACTGGAGCCAAGACCCACTGGAGGGGGCCATCTGCTGCCCACGAGGCACCAGGGCGCGCCACCCCCCTGGCGTGCCCTGGTGGCTTGTGGGGCCCACGTGGCTCCGCTGACCCTAATCTCAGGCCTATAAATTCATAATTCCAGAGAAAAAAATGGGAGAGGAAGTTTTATTGCGTTTCACGATACGGAGCCGCCGCCACCTCCTGTTCTTCATCGGGAGGCCAGATCTGGAGTCCGTTCGGGGCTCCGGAGAGGGGGATCTTCTGGCATCGTCATCATCAACCATCCTTCATCACCAATTTCATGATGCTCACCGCCGGGAGTGAGTAATTCCTTCGTAGGCTTGCTGGACGGTGATGAGTTGGATGAGATTTATCATGTAATCGAGTTAGTTTTGTTAGGGCTTGATCCCTAGTATCCACTATGTTCTGAGATTGATGTTGCTATGACTTTGCTATGCATAATGCTTGTCACTAGGGCCCGAGTGCCATGATTTCAGATCTGAACCCTTTATGTTTTCATGAATATATTTGTGTTCTTGATCCGATCTTGCAAGTTATACACACCTGCTATGTGTTATGATCCGCATACCCCAAGGTGACAATAATTGGGATTCTTTCCGGTGATTGCCATAGTTTGAGGAGTTCATGTATTCACTATGTGTTAATGCTTTGTTCCGGTTCTCTATTCAAAGGAGGCCTTAATATCCCATAGTTTCCTTATGGACCCCGCTGCCACGGGAGGGTAGGACAAAAGATGTCATGCAAGTTCTTATCGCAAGCACGTATGACTATATACGGAATACATGCCTACATTACATTGATGAATTGGAGCTAGTTCTGTGTCGCCCTAGGTTATGACTGTTACATGATGAATGTTATCCAACATAATCACCGATCCAATGCCTACAAGTTTTTCACATATTGTTCCTTGCTAAGTTACTACTGTTGCTACTACTGTCACAATTGCTACTACTATTGCTGCTACTGCTACTGTTACTGTTACTATTATTGCTATTGCTATCAAACTATCATACTACTGTGCTACTGATCACTCTGCTGCAGATATTTAGTCTCTAGGTGTGGTTGAATTGACAACTCAACTGCTAATACTTGCAAATATTCTTTGGCTCCCCTTGTGTCGAATCAATAAATTTGGGTTGAATACTCTACCCTCGAAAACTGTTGCAATCCCCTATACTTGTGGGTTATCAAGAGGTTATACGACCAAGGTGGATTCTTCTTGGTCCGTGTTACACTATGTCTTGGTGAGATGCCCCCTCCCACTGACTCAAAGTGTGTGTGTGTGGGGGGGGTGGGGGGGTGTGGGGGGTACTTCGCACTTCCTGAACCTCCATGGGGTCAGGAATGTCCGGTTAATTTGCGAGGCACATGTGCCACATCAAAGTTGTGCATGAATTGAGTATTTAAATATCACACCACCCTTTTCATACATATAGTTGGGCCACTCACAAGTGGTTCGTATGTGGTCTCACCCATCTCGTGCCACAAGCACACATTTGTGGGCCCGCACACGGTCCACCTTTGACCGGAAGCGAAAGGGGGGTTTGACCATGATGGACTCCTATAGGTTTAGTGTTACGGGAGGGTGTGCTATGTCAGACCTATTCCCCTCCCGCCGACACGAAGTGAGGGGGGGTGGCGGACTAGCAATAATGTGGGCTTTGTGAGACAGGTGCCACATCAAAGTTGTGCATTGGGTATTTGAACATCAAACCAGTCTTTTCATACATATATCTGGTCCACATGCAAGTGTGTTCGTGTTCTGACCCTTTCCCACGTTTTTTTGGCCACGCAACACACACGGTTCCCTCAGACTACCCGTGTGCCACGCCCGTGCCCCTATCACCCACATCAGCACAGTAGATTGGGCTCCACGAGGCTTCCCTCGCAATCTCAAAAATATCTACCCGCCTGGAGTGTTTTTCTGTTTGATAGCACACGATTATTATGTTTCGACCGTGTGCGATGCTGTTTGCCCCCCCCCCCCCCGCTCCTGCCTGCATCCCTCAAAAATATCTACTCGCGTGGAGGGTTTTTCTGTTTTATAGCACACGGTTATTATGTTCCGACCGTGTGCGATGTTGTTCGCTCCCGCTCCCGCCTGCATCCCTCAAAAATATCTAGCCGCCTGGAGGGTTTTTCTATTTGATAGCACACGGTTGTTATGTCTGGACCGTGTGCGATGTGTGTTGCTCAATCCCTTCATCCAAATTTTCAGTAGCCCCGGCATTTTACTCCCGCCTAGTAAAATTTTTAGTACCCGCGTCATTTCCTCAAACACCACCTTGGCCCCCCCTCCACACACACACCCCAAAAACTCCGCGCGCTTGCACACACACACACACACACACACACACCACCCCTCCCTCGCTCGAAACCCTAGCAAGGTCGCCGTCGCCGCCGCCACCGCGCCGCCTCCACCGTTTACATCTGCCGGTTTGCCCATGCAGGTTACCCACCGATCTCCATACCCTAGCCGCCCTGAGTTTCTTAGATGACGCCTGCCAAACGCCCCATTTCCCACAGATCCCCATCCCCACCCCCTCCCCCACTCCAGAGTGTCGCAGCCTAAGCCCAGCTACGGTTCCCGTGGAGCCCCAGGAGCTAATGGCCCAAAAGAGGTTTATCGCGGCCTCTTCGCCCGACGTCGACGAGGTGACCGCCAAGGAAGCTGACGATGATTACTGGCCGCAGGCTCTCAATCAGCGGGCTAGAGTATGCTGGCATGTCGCGAACGTACGGCTACGACATCTAGGTCGTCGACAGCGACGGCCTAACGCGGGCTATGTCACAGGTTAACTGGCCCACCCCTAACCCCTTGGGTTCAACCGCCGTCGATCTCATCCATGGCCCCGCCACTGATCTCCTCTTGCTCGCTGTCAAGAATTTGCCATCCTACATCGCCATCGAGCCCCTTTTGTCATTTCTGAAGGACACGTTCTACGATGCTGGCTTGGGATCCTCAGCTGCCAAGTCAGACCTCATCGATGGCGACCATGAGGAGGGCACCCTCTCCGCCTCTTCCAAGGGGAAAGAGCACATCTGCGACATCAGGGAGGGCACCCTACAGTCGTGCTCTTCCAAGGGGAAGGAGCCCATCTGCGACAACATGGAGCGCACCCAAAGTCCGCGCTCTTCCCATGCGAAGGAGCCCATCTGTGACAAGTGAGGAAACCTATGATTTGTTTTGCCGTGCCTCTTCACAGGGGGGAACCCATGATTTGTTTTGTCGAGCCCCTTTTGTAGTGAGAATATGTCCAGTTTTAATTGTTGTGTTTGGTTGTTTGCAGTATGCCTTGTTTATTTTAGTTATTCATAATGTGATGCTCTATATGTGCAACTATTTACCGTGCAGTACAATTTCATCAATACCAGTTTCAACAATACCAATATGAATGACTATATTTGCTTGCTGTTAAGCCTGTTATAGCTAGCATATGCCTCTTTTAACGTTTTTTGGTTATTCGGTTGTTTGTAGTTAGCATATGTCCAGTTTCAATTGCTATCTTTGGTTGTTAGTAGTATGCCTTATTTATTTCAGTTATTCACAAAGTGATGTTCTATATGTGCAAGTATGAACTGTGCAGTTCAATTTCATCAATACCAGTTTCAACAATACCAATATGAATGACTATTTGGTTGTTGTTAAGACTGTTGTAGCGAGCATATGCCTCTTTTAATGGTTTTTGGTTGTTCGGTTGTTTGTAGTTAGCATATGTCTAGTTACAATTGCTATCTTTGGTTGTTCGTAGTATGCCTTGTTTATTTCAGTTATTCACAAAGTGATGTTCTATATGTGCAAGTATGAACTTTGCAGTTCAATTTCATCAATACCAGTTTCAACAATACCAATATGAATGACTATTTGCTTGCTGTTAAGCCTGTTGTAGCAAACATATGCCACTTTTAACGGTTTTTGGTTGTTCGGTTGTTCATAGTTAGCATATGTCCAGTTTCAATTGCTATCTTTGGTTGTTCGTAGTATGCCTTGTTTATTTCAGTTATTCACAAAGTGATGTTCTATATGTGCAAGTATGAACTTTGCAGTTAACACACCTTTCCACTTCTTGTTTCGCTTAACTAGCGTGCTTAAACCTGCACACTGAAGCTATCATTTGGAGATTATGTTGTCTACCATGGATATATTTGGTTGATGTTTAGCCTGTTGTGCTTAACATGCCTTTCGATGTACTTACACAGGACAATATTGGGAACGACTGTTGTTTTCCATCGAGGTTAGTTTCATCCCATGGCTTATATATACTCACTGTTCAGGATATCGGTAGCTGGTACCATATCGGCCGGGGGCTGATATGGGATTAATCGGCGAATCGGACATTTAACTGAATATATCTGTAACCCATTTATCGGTAGGTTAACTAGGGCCATATCTAATATATCTGAGGCTACATAGCAACATGCATTGTACTGAATGTCTAAATATGCAATCCTAGGATACATAGCAACAAGGAAGAGTGTTACCTTAATGTTCTGATGATGTTTAGATATACATAGAAGAGCAGCAACAACAACAACACAGCAGCAGTTAACTACAGTCAATCGGCCGATATTTGTAACAATGTAATAAACTCCCTCCGCCCCATAATATAAGATGTTAATTCATCCAATATGTTATATTGGATGTACTAAGATCTTATATAATGGGACGGAGGGAGTGTTGTACTACATCATTGTGCAATTGCTGTTTAGCTTCAAATATTAACTTGGTGCTTGTAGGTACATATGTCATTGGTAAAGATCCGCGCTTCGACCCTTTTTGCATATGGGGCAATGAGATATTCATGAACCAGCATCAAGTGAGGAAACTGATAAAGATTGTTAGTAAAATGGGTCAAGAGATGGCAATTAAACTATTTGTTTACACTTTGTCCAAGACAACAGTGAACTGCAGGATGGTAAGTAAGAACTCTGCATGCTTCTTTTTACTGCCCATAATGAGTTGTGTTAGATGACAATGTCTGAATCTTTTTCCTTTGCAGTGGTTCCTGATGTCTACTACGCAACTTTTATTCTTGTAGACGTTGTTGGGCCTCCAAGTGCAGAGTTTTGTAGGACAGTAGCAAATTTGCCTCAAGTGGATGACCTAAGGTTTATCAATCCGTGGGAGGCATAGGATGAAGATGGTCTCTCTCAAACAACCCTGCAATCAAATACAAGAAATCTCTTGTGTCCCCAACACACCCAATACAATGGTAAATTGTATAGGTGCACTAGTTCGGCGAAGAGATGGTGATACAAGTGTAGTATGGATAGTAGAAATAGGTTTTTGTAATCTGAAAAATAAAAAACAGCAAGGTAGCAAGTAACAAAAGTGAGCACAAACGGTATTGCAATGCTTGAAAACAAGGCCTAGGGTTCATACTTTCACTAGTGAAATCTCTCAACAATGCTAACATAATTGGATCATATAACAATCCCTCAACGTGCGATAAAGAATCACTCCAAAGTTCCTATTAGCGGAGAACATAAGATAGAAATTGTTGTAGGGTACGAAACCACCTCAAAGTTATCCTTTCTGATCAATCTATTGAGCCATCCCTATAGGTGTCACAAACAGCCCTAGAGTTCGTACTAAAATAACACCATATGATACGCATCAACCAACCCTAATGTCACCTAGATACTCCAATGTCACCACAAGTATCCATGAGTTGATCATTCGATATGCATCAAACAACTTCAGATTCATAATATTCAATCAACACAAAGAACTTTAAAGAGTACCCCAAAGTTTCTTATCGGAGAAAAGAAGATGAAAACGTGTACCAACCCATATGCCTAGATTACCCCAATGTCACCTCGGGAATCCGCAAGTTGATTACCAAAACATACATCAAGTGACTCAATAGAATACCCCATTGTCACCACGGGTATCCACATGCAAGACATACATCAAGTGTTCTCAAATCTGAAATATTCAATCCGACAATAACGAAACCTCAAAGGGAAAGACTCAATTCATCACAAGAAGATAGAGAGGGAAGAAACACCATATGATCCAACTATATTAACAAAGCTCGCGATACATCAAGATCGTGCCAAATCAAGAACACGAGAGAGAGAGATCAAACACATAGCTACTAGTACATACCCTCAGCCCCGAGGGTGAACTACTCCCTCCTCGTCATGGAGACCTCAAGGATGATGAAGATGGCCTCCGGTGATGATTCCCCCCCTCCGGCATGGTGCCGGAACAGGGCTCCAGATGGTATTTCTTCGGTACAGAGGCGTGCGGTGGCGGCGTCAAAGTTCTAGGTTTATTTCTGGGCGTTTCTCTATTTATAGGATTTTTCAGCGTTGGAATCACGCAAAATGGAGTAACGAGGGCCCCACAAGGCAGCACGGCGTGACCCCCCAGGCCACGCCGTGGTGCCTTGTGAGCACCTCGTGAGGCTTCTGGTCCTTCCACGAAGCTTCGGGGGTCTCTTTTGGTCCCCAAAAAATCATCAAAAAGTTTCGTCCAATTCCGAGAACTTTTATTTCTGCACAAAAAACAACACCACGGTAGTTCTGCTGAAAACAGCATCAGTCCGGGTTCGTTCTAATCAAATCATACCAAAACCATATAAAATTGTTATAAACATGGCATGAATACTTCATAAATTATAGATACGTTGGAGACGTATCAGCATCCCCAAGATTAATTCCTGCTCGTCCTCGAGTAGGTAAATGATAAAAGAAATAATTTATGAAGTGTAAATGCTAGCATAGTGCATAAGTTTGATCAATGATAATTGCAATCACTTTTTCTAGCATCAATATATATCATAAACAGTAGCTCATCTCATAAAACTTCTCATGATCAAGTAGCAAGCTATTCACATGTTAAAGTATAGACCATAAACTTTCTTGAAAAACTAACAAACTATGTTCTCAGTCATCAAACAATTACAATTCATCCTATTTTCAGGAAGGGTCTTGCTACTTGTAGTCTGCGTTGGTATTTCCCCGAAGAGGAGAGGATGATGCAGTACAGTAGAGATAAGTATTTCCCTCAGTTAAGAACCAAGGTTATCAATCCAGTAGGAGAACCAAGCAAAATTCCGTTAAGCGCACCTGCACACATAAGAGCAAACACTTGCACCCAACGCAAATAAGAGGGTTGTCAATCCTCTTAGCGGTTATTTGCAAGGATTAAATCTTATCGAGGTAAATCGATAAACTAAACTACTAATTAAAATAAAAGTAAATAAATTGCAGCAAGGTATTTTTAGGTTTTTTATATAATAAAGATAGACTCGGGGACCATAGTTTTCACTAGAGGCTTCTCTCTTGAGCACATAAACATACGGTGGGTAAACAAATTACTGTTGGGCAATTGATAGTGTCGGTGTATAAAACATGGGTATTTTATACCCTGACTTATGCATAGATAGTGGCAGCTTCTCTGCCGGCCAAGGCTTGCCGGAAACTGCCAAACATCAAGATTCAAGACCCAGTTGCAGAAGCCACTGGGGAGAAGATCAAGACGAAGCATCAAGTTCTACACCAAAGATAACCTTTGCCCGCAAGGCCGAGCCGGCAAGGTGAAGGCCCGGCAAGCTCCGTGCCGGAAAGCTCTCGCTAACTGTTAGCGCTCCACCTCATCGAGCAGCCAATCACTAATCGATGAGGTGTCGAGCCCGCAGGCAGTTAGGTGAGATTTGTCGGGCACGTGTGATACGTCTCCAACGTATCAATAATTTATGAAGTATTCATGCCATGTTTATTATAGTTTTGTATGATTTTGGTGCACTTTTATATGGATTTTTTATGATTTTCATGGACTAACATATTGACCTAGTGCCCAGTGCCAGTTGCTGTTTTCTTCTTGTTTTTGGTTTTCCGGAAAATCCATATCAAATGAAGTCCAAATGCAGCGAAACTTTTTGACAATTTTTTCTGTAAGGAAACAGACCCAGGAAGCTTCGGAGGAGCAGCAGAAGAGCCACAGGGGCCCCGCGAGCCACCTGGGCGCGCCTGGGGTGGCACCTCTTTGCGTGATTCCAACGCTGAAAAATCCTATATATTCAGAAACCCCCGAAAGTTAACCTAGATGAGTTTTTACGTCACCGCAAGCCTCTGTACCAAGGAGATCCCATCTGGAGCCCTTTTCCGGCACCCTGTCGGAGGGGGGAATCATCACCGGAGGCCATCTTCATCGTCCCGGTGGTCTCCATGACGAGGAGGGAGTAGTTCACCCTCGGGGCTGAGGGTATGTACTAGTAGCTATGTGTTTGATCTCTCTCTCTCTCTCTCTCTCTCTCTCTCTCGTGTTCTTGATATGGCACGATCTTGATGTATCGCGAGCTTTGTTAATATAGTTGGATCATATGGTGTTACTTCCCTCTCTATCCTTGTTGTGATGAATCAAATCTTTTCCCTTTGAGGTTTCGTTATTGTCGGATTGAATATTTCAGATTTGAGAACACTTGATGTATGTCTTGCATATGAATACCCGCAGTGACAATGGGATATTATATTGATTCACTTGATATATGTTTTGGCACTCAACTCGTGGATTCCCGAGGTGACATTGGGGTAATCTATGCATAGGGGTTGATGCACGTTTTCATTATCTTTTCTCCGATAGAAACTTTGGGGTGCTCCTTGAAGATCTTTGTGTGGATTGAATATTATGATTATGAAGTTGTTTGATGCATATCGTATAATCAACTCACGGATACTTGTGGTGACATTGGAGTATCTAGGTGACATTAGAGTTGGTTGATGTGTATCATATGGTGTTATTTTAGTACGAACTCTAGGGCTATTTGTGACACTTATAGGAATGGCTCAATAGATCGATCGGAAAGGATAACTTTGAGGTGGTTTCGTACCCTACAAACAATTTCTATCTTATGTTCTCCGCTAATAGAAACTTGGGAGTGATTCTTTATCACACGCTGAGGGATGGTTATATGATCAAATTATATTAGCATTGTTGAGAGATTGCACTAGTGAAGTATGAACCCTAGGCCTTGTTTTTAAGCATTGCAATACCGTTTGTGCTCACTTTTATCATTTGCTACCTTGCTTTTTTTATTTATTCAAATTATAAAAATATATTTCTACTATCCATACTACACTTGTATCACCATCTCTTCGCCAAACTAGTGCACCTATACAATTTACCATTGTATTGGGTGTGTTGGGGACACAAGAGATTTCTTGTATTTGATTGCAGGGTTGTTTGAGAGAGACCATCTTCATCCTACGCCTCCCATGGATTGATAAACCTTAGGTCATCCACTTGAGGGAAATTTGCTACTGTCCTATAAAACTCTGCGCTTGGAGGCCCAACACGAGTCTACAAGAACAAGTTGTGTAGTAGACATCAAGCTCTTTTCTGGCGCCGTTGCCGGGGAGGTGAGTGCTTGAAGGTATATCTTTAGATCTTGCAATTGAATCTTTTAGTTTCTTGTTTTATCACTAGTTTGGTTTATAAAAGAAAGCTACAAAAAAATGGAATTGAGGTTGCCCCATATTATTCGTCTTTATAATGTCTTTCTTGAAAATGATGGATCGGAAAATTGTGCTCAATTGATAGAAGAAGAATTCAATAAAATGTTTGGCATAAAATCCATGAATGATGAGCATGATTGCAATGTTGTTAGTATGAATTCTATGAATATCCAAAATACTAAAGATGATTGCACTAGTAATGACAAAAATGTTTCTTATAAGCATGTCAATTTTTGTGGAGTGCATAAAGTTTGTGAAGACATGCCTTATAGGGATGATAGATTTTGTAAGAAGAATAAACATGATAGAACCATTTTTTTGCTCAAAGTGATAGATGAATTTGCTACAAAATTATGTTCTCTTTATCCTATTACTTGTGAACTTTGCAATAAAGTTGGTCACCTTAATTTTCAATGCATACTTTTTCATGATCGATTCATGGCTAAATATTGTAATGACTTGACCGCCCTTGAACTATATAATGAGCTTTATCTATTTTTGGGGTGTGAAGAATTGACACATAAAAATAGTTGGTTTGAAGTATTCATTCTCACAGACAACATTGAAACTAATCTAAAGGAAATCTATATGTTTTGTATGGTAAATTGCAATGAGAATGCTTATATTGCCAACTATAGAAAGACGGGAAAACCAATAGAATATAAAAGGAACACTAATGAAAGGGTAAAGATTTCCACTTTCCCTCCTATTGTCTCTCATGATGAAATAGGTGATGAGGAGGAGCCTCCTATTCAACCAATCTCATCAATAAGAAGCTCGGAAAAATTGATTAAACCCACACATGATGTGGTGAAGAAGAAGAAAAGAAGAAAGAGTAGAGGTAAAAAGGTATCCCTCCCAAATAATGTTGCTCCTATTATTGTGCCTCATGAGAGTGAATCAAAAATAATTGTGGAAGATGATATACTTGATGATGATATTGCTTCTTTGTCTTATGGTACAATGTCCGAAGGAACTATTGAGGATGATTTTATTATGCCTATTACTCATTATGATGATTATGATTGGGAAAATAATGATACTTATTATAATCTTGAAAATCTTTTTGGCACCAACTTAGAAAATTGTGATGATAATAATTGTTATACTATTGGTGCTATTCATACTATTGATGATAATAGCGATTATGCTAATGATATGCCAAGCCACAAGCTTGGGGATGCTATGTTTGATGAGAATGACATGTTTGAGAATTTATTTGCTGCAATTAATGTTTGTCCCAAGCTTGGGGATGCTATGCTTAATGAAGATCATCTTTTTAGCCCCCCTACTTTGAATGATCAAATTTGTTATGATGGTTGCATGCCTCCTATTTATGATGATTGCAATATTTATGAAAGTGGGTTTGGAAGAGTGTCAACTCTAGATAATAATTATCCCACTAATTTGGAGGGTGTTCAATCTTATTTTAATAATGATAAAATTGGATTTGGAGAGGTCATGACTTTATTTAATGTTGAATCCACTACTTTGGAAGAGGTTTCAATTGATTATGATGAGAACAAAATTGCTACTTATGATGATTATTGTGATGATACTTATGTTATGAAAAAGAGTGATGATTATTATTATAATACTTTTCATAATTATGAATACCCTTTTACTAAACATTACTCTTTTAATGTGGAAACAATTTTTAGTATTCAAGTATCATATGATACTCCCACTATTATGAATGAGAACAAATTTGCTTATGTGGAGAGTAATAAAAATTCTATGCTCGTAGATCATGAAAAGAATGCTTTATGTGATAGCTGTGTTGTTGAATTTCTTCATGATGCTACTGAAAATTATTATGAGAGAGGATCATATGCTTGTAGGTGTTGCAATAATATCAAGTTTCCTCTCTATAAGTTGAAAGTTTTGAAGTCATGCTTGTTTTGCCTTCCTATGCTAGTTGATTCTTGCTCCCATAAACTATTTTCTCACAAAATCCCTATGCATAGGAAGTGGTTTAGGCTTAAATGTGCTTGTCATATGATTCATGATGCTCTCTTTGTGTTTCAATTCTTTACTTTTATGCGAGCATCATTGAAATCATCATGCCTAGCTAAAAGGCATTAAAGAAAAGGGCTTGTTGGGAGACAACCCAATATTTCTACCTACTACTTTTGTGTGCTCACATGATTAAGCTACTGCAGTAATCATGTTTTATATGTTTTGTTTCAATAATGTGCCAAGTAAAGCCTTTGGGATAGTGTGGATGATAGTTGACTTGATTCTGCGCAAAAACAGAAACTTTTGCGTCTAGTGCTGGAATTTCTATTCTGTACTGGAGCGTGAGAAAATTCCGATTTTTTTTACAGAGTATTGGGTTAAAAAAAATTACGTTGTATTAATTGTTCATAATTTTTGGAGGTACAGAAGTATGGTTTTTAAATCGCTGACTACACGCTGTTCTGTTTTTGACAGATTCTGTTTTCAATGCATAGTTTGCTTGTTTTAGTGTTTCCATAGCTTATATTGAGTAATATAAATTGTGGAAATGATAGACTGAAGTAGGCATTATGTGAGACAATTATGAATCTTTTCTTGACAGTACCTAAGTGGTTGATTTATTTTTATCATACTAACCTATCTCACGAAGTTCTGTTAAGTTTTGTGTGATTGAAGTTTTCAAGTTTTGGGTAAGATATCGATATGAGGAGAATAAGGAGTGGCAAGACCCTAAGCTTGAGGATTCCCAAGGCACCCCAAGGTAATATTCAAGGAAGACCGAAGCAACTAAGCTTGGGGATGCCCCGGAAGGCATCCCCTCTTTCGTCTTCAACACTATCGGTAACCTCACTTGGAGCTATATTTTTATTCGTCACATGATATGTTTTTTGCTTGGAGCATCATTTTATTTTGTTGAGATTTGCTTTCTGTTATCAATAATCATGTTTTCTATCTCTTAGTTCAATAAAATGCCAATTATAGCCTTTACCATGCTCAGTTTGCAAGTTCATGTGTTGCTGTTTGAAAACAGAAAGTTTTCTGTTATGTCCTGAATATTCCTGAATAATCAGAACATGATAAAAATCTGAAATTTTTACACAGTAAGAATGCATGATTTCTCTGTCACGTGGTAATTTTTCAGAATTTTTGGAGTTTGGGAAGTATGAAGTTTAAATCCCCCTTTACAGACTATTCTGTTTTGGCAGATTACTGTTATAGTTGCATTGTTTGCATATGTTTGCTTGTTTAATGATTCTATTTGAGGATAGGAGTATTAAATATGCAGAGGCATTTAGTATGCAATGTTAAATTATAATTTTAGTGATGTGCTACAGTAGAGAATGTTAAGGTTTGAGTTGATTTATACTAACTTATCTCACGAGTTCTTGTTGAGTTTTGTGTGCATGAATTTTTTAAGATTTAGGAGAAACCGTGATATGAGAGGAATTAAGGAGACACAAGAGCTCAAGCTTGGGGATGCCCGGCATCCCAAGTATTTATTCTAAGAAGTCTCAAGCAACTAAGCTTGGGGATGCCCCGATTGGCATCCCACCTTTCTTCATCAACACCTATCGGTTAGCCTAAGTTTTTGCTTCTTCACATGAGATGTGCTATTCTTGGAATGTCATTTTATTTTGTTTTATTTGCTTTTTGAATTAAATTATCAAGATCTGAAATTTTAAATGAGAGAGTCCTCACATAGCTACCTATTTACTTAACTACTCATTTGGTCTTCACTTATATCTTTTTGGAGTAGTTTGTCATTTACTCTTGTTCTTCACTTATATCCTATGAGTAAATTTTTGAATGAATTGAAAATCATAAAGTTGAAATTATATGTGCTTCATATGCTTGTATCATGCCTAGTAGTAGCTTCACATTGGGTTTAGAAAGTGAAATCTATTGAAGCTTGACAATCACAATATTGGTCATACAAGCAATTCATGAATGATTAGTATAAGGAAGAGAACTTTCACATATAAATATATTATCTTGGACATCTTTTATGATTGTGAATACCCACTAATTATTTTCAAACTTGAGCAAATTAGTTGAAGTTGGACAAGAAACACAACGTAATGAGTTATGTTTGGGTATATTTGCATAGAAGTTATATTGTTATGGATCCTCTAACATGTGGTGCTTGCTTAGGATCTTTTGTAGCCAAAAATTCGTACTAAGTAGAGATACTACTTGTGCATCCAAAAACCCTTAAACCCAGTTTCTTGCCATGAGTGTCCACCATATTTACCTATGGATTGAATAAGATCCTTCAAGTAAGTTGTCATCGGTGCAAAAAGCAATAAAAATTGCTCCTAAAATATGTATGATCTTTTATTGTAAGGGAAAATAAGCGTTGTACGAACTGGTGATGGTAAAGAAATAAAAGCGACGGACTGCATAATAAAGGTTGCTATCACAAGAGGCAATATAACATGACGTTCCTGTGCATTAAGGGCTTGTGCATCCAAAAATAAAAAGCGCATGACAACCTCTGCTTCCCTCTGCGAAGGGCCTATCTTTTACTTTTATGTATTTACTTTTATGAATTTACCTTTATGCAAGAGTCAATAAGTATTCATTCTCATTTCAACCTTAATTATTCTCTAGTTGGCAAGCATCATGTGGTGGGGAAAGATCCAGGCACATATGGCCAGTCAAATATATTTGATCATGAATTATTATTTTTGACATTTATCTCTATGATAAATAAGTTGGGAGGCGAAACATTAAGCCCTTATCTTTCTCTTTGTTCGATGGATGCCATTTGTTCTAAAATATGCTTTGAGTACTAGCAATCATAGAAGACTATATGATAATTGAGTATGTGGAGCTCTTACTTAGACTTTGTTGAAATTAAGTTGAATTGCAATTGTTTGGTGACTAAGAACATGGGTTGTTAAGTTTTAAGAGAATGCATGGTTTGAACCATAACATGTGAATTGATTGCTACTTTATCATGATGAGTTTTATGAGAAAGAGTTGCTGTTATGATGCTAGAAAAAGTGATTGAAATTATCATTGATCAAACTTATGCACTATGCTAGCATTCACACTTCATAAATTATTTCTTTTATCATTTACCTACTCGAGGATGAGCAGGAATTAAGCTTGGGGATGCTCATACGTCTCCAACGTATCTATAATTTATGAAGTATTCATGCCATGTTTGTTATAGTTTTGTATGATTTTGGTGCACTTTTATATGGATTTTATATGATTTTCATGGACTAACATATTGACCTACTGCCCAGTGCCAGTTGCTGTTTTCTGCTTGTTTTTGGTTTTCCAGAAAATCCATATCAAACGAAGTCCAAATGCAACGAAACTTTTTGACGATTTTTTCTGGAAGGAAACAGACTCAGGAAGCTTCGGAGGAGCAGCAGAAGAGCCACAGGGGCCCCACAAGCCACCTAGGCGCGCCTGCCCCCCCCCCCCCCAGGAGCGCCCTGGTGCCTCGTGGGCCCCCTGTGGCACCTCTTTCCGTGATTCCAACGCTGAAAAATCCTATATATTCAGAAACCCCTGAAAGTTAACCTAGATGAGTTTTTACGCCGCCGCAAGCCTCTGTACCAAGGAGATCCCATCTGGAGCCCTTTTCCGGCACCCTGCCGGAGGGGGGAATCATCACCGGAGGCCATCTTCATCATCCCGGCGATCTCCATGACGAGGAGGGAGTAGTTCACCCTCGGGGCTGAGGGTATGTACTAGTAGCTATGTGTTTGATCTCTCTCTCTCGTGTTCTTGATATGGCACGATCTTGATGTATCGCGAGCTTTGTTAATATAGTTGGATCATATGGTGTTTCTTCCCTCTCTATCCTTGTTGTGATGAATCGAATCTTTTCCCTTTGAGGTTTCGTTATTGTCGGATTGAATATTTCAGATTTGAGAACACTTGATGTATGTCTTGCATATGAATACCCATGGTGACAATGGGGTATTATATTGATTCACTTGATATATGTTTTGGCACTCAACTCGCGGATTCCCGAGGTGACATTGGGGTAATCTATGCATAGGGGTTGATGCACGTTTTCATTATCTTTTCTTCGATAGAAACTTTGGGGTGCTCCTTGAAGATCTTTGTGTGGATTGAATATTATGATTATGAAGTTGTTTGATGCATATCGTATAATCAACTCACGGATACTTGTGGTGACATTGGAGTATCTAGGTGACATTAGAGTCGGTTGATGTGTATCATATGGTGTTATTTTAGTACGAACTCTAGGGCTGTTTGTGACACTTATAGGAATGGCTCAATAGATCGATCGGAAAGGATAACTTTGAGGTGGTTTCGTACCCTACAAACAATTTCTATCTTATGTTCTCCACTAATAGGAACTTGGGAGTGATTCTTTATCGCACGTTGAGGGATGGTTATATGATCCAATTATATTAGCATTGTTGAGAGATTGCAGTAGTGAAAGTATGAACCCTAGGCCTTGTTTTTAAGCATTGCAATATCGTTTATGCTCACTTTTATCGTTTGCTACCTTACTGTTTTTATTTATTCAGATTATAAAAATATATTTCTACTATCCATACTACACTTGTATCACCATCTCTTCGCTGAACTAGTGCACCTATACAATTTACCATTGTATTGGGTGTGTTGGGGACACAAGAGATTTCTTGTATTTGATTGCAGGGTTGTTTGAGAGAGACCATCTTCATCCTACGCCTCCCACGGATTGATAAACCTTAGGTCATCCACTTGAGGGAAATTTGCTACTGTCCTACAAAACTCTGCGCTTGGAGGCCCAACACGAGTCTACAAGAACAAGTTGTGTAGTAGACATCAATGTGTTAGCATGCTGGAAGGACATTTGCCTGTAATGACACCCGTCCAGAAGGCGTGTCAAGTGAATAGGAGGTAGCTGGGCGAGCGGTGCAGAATCCTTGCCGGGGCTCCTCCTCCACATGACACCTAATGGAGCATTTATTGCTTTTATCCTAAACTGGCAGAGTTAGGTATGATAGCACTGTTTGCTATCTAATCACTATGTAATGACTATTTTGCCACTGTGGTAACCCCTTGAGCTATAAAAGGAGGGCCAGGGCAACATTTACAGGGGCCGATCGATCGATCGCCCGATCAACCTTTTGCATGACTTGCATGCGTAGCTGCTCTCTCTGCGCCTTGCCGGGAGAAGCGCTCCTTGTACTTGTGCTCATACACATCCAATATACAAAGCAGGAGTAGGGTTTTACACCTCACATTGGCCCGAACCTGGGTAAATCCCTTGCGCCTCTCTGTTGATTCTGCTCTTTGTGTACGCCGATCTCCCTAGCCGAACTGCAAAGGGGCTAGATGGCCCCATAGATGGTCGCACCCCCGACATCTTTGGCGCGCCAGGTAGGGGGATCACTTGGGCGAACCTGAATCAGCAGATTACGCGTCAATTTCATCAGCTTCATCATCTTCTTCATCGTCGGTGGCCCCCAAGAAGAAGGGCATCACGATGACGGCTCCTTCCACTTCCAAGGTTCCCTCACACATATCCGCAGGCGGCGCAGCTGGCGCGAGCGGTGCGGACACCGTGGTTGGCACGACTAGCGCAGGCGGCACGGTCGCCATGCCCACCGTGGTCGGAGCAGGAGGCAGAAGCACTGGAGGCGGTCGACTTCCTCGACCCTCTGGCAAGCAAGGCCGCAACGACGCGGGCAGAACGGATGGACGTCTTCCTCCTCCTCGCCGCGTCGATGAGCGCAGCCACCGGAGCAGCAATGCCCGGGCCGGCGCGAGCCAAGATCCCGCCGTGGCGACGTCTAGAGATGCTGCTTCAGGACAGACGCCGCGTCCCCCACACAATGGGCGCAGCGCAACTCCAAGCGGCGTCGACGACTCAGGGCGATGGCGACCACATGGCAAGACCCCTGTTGATCAAGTTCCAGATCCTCAGGCATCACCTCCGCCACGGCAGCCTGCTGCTGAGCATGTGCCGCGGCAGCAAGATCGCAATGGCGCTCCTGCTGGCTCTGCCAGGAGTAGAGCGATGTCATGGTCTTCGCTTCCGGCCATGCCAGCCACAGCAGCAGAGGCGATGGCGCGAGCCCAAATGCTGCTGAACTTTCCTCCGGCAGCAGAAAAGATGGATGAGTGGAGAGCCACCATCCAGAGCCTGATTGGATTTGCTGAGATGAGCAAATCACAGCAAGCGGAGCCCTCACGGCATCCGCAAACAGCACCAGTAGCTCCAACTGGTGGCCGTGTTGAAGGTGATGCGCCAACGGTGCAGTCACCTCCGCGGCAACAACTTCAACAGCAGCAACGACAGCAACCGCGGCAAACTCAGTGATTTTTTGAGCCCAACGAGATGTCGATGGCCTCTTCAGATCCACGAGTGCGGCAAGATCAGCAGCAAATGCTGCAGGCAGGCGGGTAGAGGATGCCCGCACCACCATTGAACGGCGCCGGGAGGCGCGCCGTCAATCCGACGCGCGCAACGGCCCAGTCGTTGATGAGCCTGCGCCCGAGGTTGGCGGATATCTGCCTTATGAGGTTGGATGTCCAGCCTTCACTCGTGAGCTGTGGCAAGTCCGCTGGCCGTCCGTCCGGGCCTTCAAGCCGAAAGTACCAGAAAATTACGATGGCAAGCTGAACCCGGCAGAGTTTCTGGGCATCTACATGATTGCCGTGCAAGCTGCCGGGGGAAGAGACGAGAAGATTCTCACCAACTACTTTCCGTTGGTACTGAAGCCCAACGTGAGATCTTGGCTGATGAACTTGCCGGAGAACTCCATTTTGTCGTGGTCAGATCTCTGTGCAATGAGTTTGTTGGTGCCTTTACCGGAGGGCACAAGGCCCCTGGACAGCCCAGCGACCTGCAAGTGATCCCGCAAAGAGATGGTGAATCTCAGCGCGAATATATCCAGAGATTCAACTGCATGCACTGCAATATTCCGGATGTGCACCCCGCAGCCATGATTGCCGCCTTCCACACGAACGTGCGCAATCGAAGGATGCGGGAGAAGATGAACGTCAAGCTGCTGAAAACCGTCAACGAGCTCTACATGTTGGCAGATAAGTGTGCGCGCGCTGAGGAAGGAAGGAGGCTTCCCGGGGAGGACGCTGGTGCCAAGGTGGACTCTGAGGATGATGATGCTGCCACCGCGAAGAAGAAGGGCCGAAAGCGCAACAGGAAGCACAAAGGCAAAATTGTGATGGCTGTCGAAGGGTTCGACAACTCCAACACCGCCAAGAAAGCCAAAACAGAAGACTCCGGCAAGGAGGCTGCTATATGCACCGCTTGTCAGGTGGCAGCGGCAAACGAGAAGGTCGGCAAATCTGATGGGCCATATTGTAAGATTCACCGCACCAAGGGCCATGATCTCCAAGGGTGCCGACAAGTCGAGCACCTCGCGGAAAAGCAGAAAGCTGAATATGAAAGACGCGACAAGGAGAAGGGTCAGGATGGTGCTGGTGGATCCGGCAAAAAAGGGTCGTGGTGGTCGAGGAGGCCGCCGCGGCAAGGCCAAGCAGCAGAAAGAGAAGCCTGCTAGAGGCCAAGAAAAGAAAGAGGAAGACAATGGAAGTGACGAAGAGGATGACAAAGAGTCCAGTGAGCAAGAATTCCAGAAGGCAACTGAAGCCATGTGCATTAACGGAGGTGCATCTCTGCACTCCTCTTACCGCCAACTCAAGCAGTGGGCGCGTGAGGTTAATGCAGCAGAACTGGCAATAGGCACCCAAAAGCCACTCAAATGGTCACACACGCCTATCATTTTCGATGCCGAGGATCACCCTAATCGCACAACTGCGGTCGGCTGCTTGCCGTTGTTGGTTTCACCAACAATTCGCAACCTCCAGGTCACGAAAATTTTAGTTGACGGTGGGGCCGGCCTAAATTTGATTTCTCCAGAAGTAATCAAGAGGCTGCAGATCCCCGACGAGGAACTCGAGAAAACTGGTACTTTTCAAGGAGTGAATCCAGGAAGGAGCCAGCCCAAAGGGAAGATCACATTGCCGGTGACGTTTGGCGGGGAATTGAACTACAGAACAGCGAAGATTGTGTTTGATGTCGTCAAGGTCCCCTTGCCATATAATGGAATTCTTGGCCACCCAGCTTTGGCTAAGTTTATGGCAGCATCCCACTATGCCTATAACATGTTAAAGATGCCAGGGCCGATGGGTGTCATTTCCATCAACTCAGATAAGAAAGATGCAGTCATATGCATTGACAAACTATACAGAGATGCGGTTGTAGCAGAGGCCGCCAAGGCGCCAGCTCCCGCCATGGAAAAGAAAAGCAAGAAATCCAGCAAGACCTCTGACAAGAATTCCGGGAAGCGCACCTCTTCGAAGTGCTGCGCGCCTGTTGAAAACTTGCCGGAGTACTCTACCGGCAAGAAGTCCAAGGCTACTCCGCCAGCAATGAAGAAGGTGCCGGCAAGGGAGGCTGGCACTGACGGTACCTTCACCATCAGCGCCACCCTTGACAGCAAATAGGAAAGCGCGCTCGTTGCCTTCCTGCGGGCGAATGTTGATGTGTTTGCATGGAAGCCACCTGACATCCCCGGTGTTCCCAGGGAGGTAACTGAGCACCACCTTGCTATCTGTCCCCACGCTCGGCCCGTCAAGCAGAAGGTCAGGAAGCAAGCTTTGGAGCGGCAACAGTTCATTGCCGAAGAAATCAAAAAACTTGAAGCAGCAGGCTTGGTTAGAGGTGTACTACATCCAACTTGGTTAGCAAATCCAGTTGTGGTGCATAAAGCAAATGGAAAGTGGAGACTTTGTATCGACTACACTGATATTAATAAAGCATGTCCAAAGGATCCTTTCCCTTTGCCGCGCATTGATCAAATTCTAGACTCTACTGCCGGCTGTGATTTACTCTCCTTCCTTGATGCATATTCTGTGTACCATCAGATATTCATGGCCAAGGAAGATGAGGAGAAAACCGCATTCATTACTCCATGTGGCACATACTGCTTCATGCGTATGCCTTTTGGACTAAAGAGTGTTGGTTCAACATTTGCAAGAGCAGTCTAGATTGGTTTTGAGCCCCAACTGCACAGAAATGTGGAACCATATATGGATGATATAGTGGTCAAAACCAAGGACAAATCAACCCTCATTCAAGACTTAGAAGAAACATTTGCAAACTTGCGCAAGATCAATTTGAAGCTCAACCCCGAGAAGTGTGTGTTTGGCGTTCCATCCGGCAAACTTCTCGGGTTCTTTGTATCTCAACGAGGAATAGAAGCAAATCCCAACAAGATCAAAGCAATAGAGCAGATTCAAGCACCAAAAAGCGTCAAGGATGTGCGGCGTCTTGCCGGCTGTGTTGCTGCCTTGAGTAGGTTCATTTCAAAGTCTGCTGAGCGCGCCTTGCCCTTTTTCAAGATTTTGAAAAAGGCAGGACCAATGAAATGGACTCCGGAAGCGGAGGCCGCGCTGCAGGATTTGAAAAGATACCTCTCCTCCGCGCCAACGCTAGTTACGCCTCAACCACAAGAGCCATTGCTGCTATATCTAGCGGCAACAAATCAAGTGGTCAGTGCTGCATTAGTGGCACAGAGAGAAACTGAAGATGGAGAAGCAGCAGTGCAAGCCCGTCCAGCGACAAACCGGAATCTTCTCCGGCAAGGTTTGGTGCCGACAAATCAGAAACAGCACAAGAAAATGAAGCTGATCAGCAATTGGTGTCGAAGAAGAAAGTGGTGCAGTGACCGATGTATTTTGTTAGTTCCCTTCTACAGGGGGCTAGATCAAGATATTCTGGTGTGCAGAAGTTGCTTTTCGGTCTTCTTATGGTCTCAAGGAAGCTGCGTCACTACTTCCAAGCACATGAGATCACCGTCATCACTCGCTTTCCGTTGCAGCGTATTCTGAGGAACCCAGATGCAACCGGCAGGATAGTTGTAACACCCCAAGAGTGCTCCTTCCATATTTGTACTCCTCAACATTGACATATATGGATTTGTCATGATGATCTTGATGGATGGGCTTATTCTCATGTTGTGTTTTGTCTTTCTTTTCTCTTTGCATTTCTTTTTCATATTATTTTGTCATGTGCTTGCATCATCATATTCATTTATGTTGTTCATGAGCATTGCACCCATTGTTATTGTTATGTTCATCATGTACGCATGAGGTGTGTCTTCATCTTCTTCTTGCCTCACCCAACTCTTGGGTTTCACCTATGCTAGCCTTCTACCATCCCCTCTCTCTCAAACCCTTCTTTTTCCCAATGTTATTCATGTGGTCATTATTACTGTTTCAAATTAATGTCCACTATTTTCTTATAAATCCTACACCATGCCTTTGAGCTCTCTGCTAAATTTCAGCAATTTTGGAATTGATTTGGTTGGCTTCAAAAATGGTGCAAGTTTGAATTTAATTCAAACTTGAATTATTTTTCTTCCTCTAAAAATGCCCAAACCAATTTATTCAAATACTACATAATTTCTGGACTCCAGGGATATTCTTATATCTCTCTCACCATTCCCCAAACCCCCTGTGCTTTTCTCTTTGAATTTTCTGGTTGAAGAAATAGAAAAGGGAAAATAGGGAGCAGCAGAGGCCAGCAGCCCAGCGGCCCAGCAGCAGCAGTAGTGCAGCCCACCAGCGCGCCAGCCCAGCTCACCTGCCGCGCGCCCGCCTTTTCTCACCCGCGCACCCACTCGCCCCCGCTAGCGCGCGTCCATGTGGCCGAGCCGGCCCCGCCTGGCAGCCTCTGGCTACAGGCCACCCGCGCACCCCCTTTTCGTCAAGCTCCCACGCTCGCCATGGGGACCGCGTGCCCGAGAGCACGAGAGCTCGCCCCGCTCGACCTAGCCCCCTATAAAGCGCCCCACCTTGTCCCTCGCCTTTCTTAGGGTTTCCCTCGTCCGCCGCCGCCGCCGCCCGGTTCATCTAGCCACCAAATCCGCCGTCTCAAGCCGTGCCCGTACGCATCTGAGCGCACGGCCATGGCGCCGCCGTGAACCCCGTCGCCCTCCGTCTCGCCAACCCTGTCCGTCGTCTTCCCCGTCGTCGACTACGACCCCGACGTCCACTACTTCGCCGGGGGACGCCAAGTTCAACCCCGTCTTCTTCCTCTTCTTCCGCTACGGTCGCCGCCGTTCCGTCGACGTTTCCGGCCAACTCCGACCTCCTCCCGTCGTCCCGATCTCGCCATCGTGTTCGTGGTGAGCACCAGCACTTCCCTGACCTTTTCTTCCCCTCATTCTCGCTCTGCATCGCCGTCGCCGTGACCACCCGATCTTGCCGCCATCGGACCTCGCCTCCGGCGAGTGCTCCGACCCCCATAGGTCGCGTACGTGTGTCCGGCGAGCTACTCTCATCACGTAGGCTTGTTTCCGCCGTAGCAGCTCCGTGTTTGGCCTCGGGTTCGTCTCATGCGAGCTCGCCGGCGCCGTTTCTGTCACCTCGACGCCGGCGACATTCGGCGCTGTGGATGCCACGCGGGTGTGCGGGATGTACCCCCGCTTCGATCCATTCCCTCCGCCGTACCTAGTGGTCACCGGAGTAACTCCGGTGAGGCCGCCCGCCACTCTGCTCGCCGCCGAGCATTCGGTCGAACACCTGGGGTGCGCCACCTACCTGGGCCTTCCTCTGTGTCACTCACAGGGAGACCCCACCTGTCATACACACACACGCACACCCTGCCGCGTGGGCCCGAGGGCCCACCAGTCAGCCACAGAGGCTAGGTACCCCCTGGGTACCCGTAGCCTTTTCCTCCATTTTTGTTTTATTACATTTTTGTCATTTTCCATTTTCGGACTATTTCCTATTCTGGCGTGTTTCCGTTTTAGTGCATTCTGTTTCTGGCAAGTTTCCGGATCGGGCCGTTTCCATTTTCGGCATATGCCAAATCTGGAATATGAGCTATTTAAACTTCTGTCCAATATGTTTTTGTGGCATTTTGAGCATTTTTCATACAGTAACATATGCATGTAATATATGATTTTGGGGTAGAAAAATCCAACTAATGCATTTCTGGCATTAGATTTATTTTTTGAGCAAGTTTGGGTGCATGTCATTTTTGCATAATATGCCATTTTGTTATTTTTGTGTGAATTAATGTAATTGTCATATGGGCATCTTGTCAACATTAGTTTGGAGCATCTTCATGTCTTCTTACTGCTAGTAATTTTTTCATGGCTTGATATGCCATGATAGGAGTGCTACAAGCTTATAAACATGCTTATTCTTTGTTACTGTTTTGCACTTGTTAATATTCTGCTGAATCTTGCTATGTTTCCTTGATGATAGCCACTAATCTATGCATCTTTTGGACATGTCCAGTAGACATGATTTGGTCTTTGTCATTAGTACATTCATGCCAAGCTAGTTGATGCCATGTAAATCTCCTGTAGCATATTTAAATGTTGCTCTAAATCTGCCTAGTCATTGTTTCAGTTTGCTGTCGACATTAAGTTGCCATGTTGTGAGCTCATTTCTGATGAATCCATGCTTCATATGAATTTGTGCCAATGGTATGAAATGATCTATGCCATGTATATTGTAGGTGCATATCAATTTCTTGCATTTTAGAGTTGTTTTGCCTTCTGTAACATCCATGTGAATACTGCCTGTCAATGTTTCTACCAGCATATACTCTGTTGTAACATTTTCTTTGCATCTTGTTGTCTTCATTCCAATTAGTCTGTGATGTTAATGAATTTGATCCTATGGAATGAATTGATGTGCATCTAGAGTACTACAGCCACATATCCTGCATGAGCATTTTAGAGTACTGTAGCTTACTGTTTTGATGTGCATAAGATGCCATGTTGCTGTTGACTGCAGTTTTGCATTGCATTTTGTTTTGCTCACAATTTGAGTTTCGTGCATCCTTTCTTCGTGATCTTTATATCGATTTCAATTGAAATCTTCCATTCTTTCCAGAGGCATACTTGGGTTGCCAAGATTTTTCCCATATCCATCTTTGGCTTCATCGTTCACATCTCGTTATCATTTTTATCGTCTCGGTAGCACCGTTCCTTCATTCATGTCATGCTCATTATTTCACCATGCCATTTCATTCATCATTTTGCTTGTGCATATATGCCATGATTGTTTGTTTATTTCGGTGCTTGTTCTTTCTTTTGGGTAGTTTCGGGAGACGAGTCCGAGTTCGAGGAACCGGTTGAGAACGTGTTCGAGGAGCAGTCTTACTATCCTACCGAAGAGACTTCATGCAAGATGATCATTACCCTTGATAATACTACTATCTTTGCTTGCTAGTTGTCTCGTTGCTATCGCTATGTCACGCTTCCTACCACATACAAGTCAGCCTCTCATATGCCACGATACAGCCTCTAACCACCCTACCCAGCAAACCGTTGTTTGGCTATGTTACCGCTTTGCTTAGCCCCTCTTATAGCATTGCTAGTTGCAGGTGCAGTGCAGGTTGTTCCATGTTGGCACATGGATATGTTGAGATATCACAATATCTCTTATTTAATTAATGCATCTATATACTTGGTTGTGTGTGGAAGGCTCGGTCTTTTGCCTACTGTTTTGTTCCACTCAAGCCGCGTTAGTTTCCGTAATACCGGTGTTATGATCCTTGATTAGCATTCCTAACATGCTCAGGGGAATGGGACCCTCTTGATAGTTCGCTTTGAATAACCGCTTCCAGCAAGGCCCAACTTTGGTTTTACAATTTGCCTAATAACAACTAAAACTTGCATAGGGAGTAATTAACCCGAGGATTCTTAATCAACAACCCGGGCCAGTGCTCCTCATGAGTGTTGGTCCAAACTAGAGCACCTTGCGGCGCCCCCTTGGCAACTTGGGTATCAGCTAACCGTAAGCTTTGCTTATCCGTCGTGGCCTGATTTAGAGATACGTGCGGCTCCAATCGGGGTGTCGGCACGTCGGGAGGTCTTGCTGGACTTGTGTTACCATTGTCGAAATGTCTTGTGCACCGAGATTCCGAGGATACTTCGGGCTATCTCGAGGTTGAGGTATTTCCACCGCATCTTGTGTTGGTCTATGATGGACCAGGTTGGAATACCCCTGCAGGGTTAAATCATACGCGAAGCCATGCCTGCGGTTATGTGGTGACTTGGATTTTTTTAACCTCTGGTTGTAGAAAACTTGACACTAATTCTAATAAAATTCACCAACCATGTGCGTAACCGTGACGGTCTCTTTTCGAGAAAGTTCGAGAAGAGAACACGGTGGGGTTATGATTGAACCATAAGTAGGTGTTCAGGATCACTTCTTGATCATATTAAACTTGCGACCGTTATGCGTCGTATGCTCATCTTTATTCTTGTACTCGTAAGTTAGCCACTTAAACATGCTTAGTGCTTGCTGCAACCTCACCACATTTACCCCTTCCATTCCTATAAGCTTATATAGTTTTGTTACCTTGGGTGATGAGATTGCTGAGTCCCTGTGGCTCACAGATTACTATAAACACCAGTTGCAGGTACGCTTGAGACAGACACAGGTGAGCCCGAGATGCTCCATTGGGAGTATGATGATGAGCGTGGACGTATGTACGTCACGATGCCAGACGATCAGTAGTGGGCCCTAGTCGGTTGATCCGGGGATAATAGCAGGGTGGTGTTTTCTCGTTTGATTTCGTCCGTAGTCGGACCCTTTCTTTCATTTGGATGATTGTATGATGATTATGAAATATTTATGCTGTAGCATGTGGCGAGTGTAAGCCTTTATCTAGTATTCTCATCTGTTCATTCGGTTGTATGTATTTCAGTATCACCTTGCTATGCGATCCAAAATGGGGTTCTGTCACGATCTCGACTTCATCATGAGATTGCGATAGAGTTCCATATTGGGCGTTACAAGTTGGTATCAGAGCCATACCGACTATAGGAGCCCCTTGTTTGTTCGAACCGTTGACGAGTCTAGAAGAAAAAACTATTTTGAGTCTTAGTTATATATCGGAGAGTAGGAATTCTTTTTACTCCTTATCCCCTTCGTCGCTCTGGTGAGGAATTGTGGCGTAGGTGTTTTATTCTACTACCTCTTCTCACTCAAATTTTTTTTAGGATCACGTGGGTATTGTTGGAATGGTTGTGATATCAGTGTGACGGGACTCTGTTCTTGGTGCCTCCTGACCATATGGATTGGGCCCGGGGAGTTGAGCTCCAAGGGGTTTTGTCACACTCGCTATCGTTTCGGTTCCGGAAATACCAGAGGACGCCGACATCGAAATGCTTCTATACTTTTTGTGGTGGCAAATAGTGCCGTGACTTTTCCCCAGTAGTGGAGGAGATAGCTTGGATGATCCACCATGGCTAGTATCGTTGTGTTTTCGAAGGTCTGAGGTAGACGAATTTGCGAAGTTTCTCGGTCGTGTGTTGAGGGTTGCGGATGCGGTTGCAGCTGATTAAGTTGTTGTTTGATGAGTAGGTTCCTGGATCCACAACCTGATCTCATAACCAAGAAGTTTCGGGAGTTCCTAGGGGAATTCAAGTACCACCTAGGATATCTTTCCAACAGACACATGATACGATATGGGGTCTATCATATGTTTGTTTCCGTCTTTGTTACCTTGTGCATTATTCTAACATTCTTTCTAAGTGGCTTCTCAATCTTTGGTGTATCATCTACCTTTCGGAATGCATTCGTTCATATCCGTTCGGATGCTAGCTTGTGAAGAATTCTGTTGCAATATCTATCTGTTGATTCAGCTTTTCAATTGTCTCATTGAAGATTCTAACGGTTGTTTCCATCTTCAGGATGGCTCCCGCAACCCGTGGGAATCTGACCCGTGATGATGGGGAGCAGTCAGAACCTCCACCTCCACCTCCTCCTCCACCTCCGCCTCCGGAGGCATGGCAAGCTTTGATGGCAGCAACCAATGCCAATACTCAGATGCTGCTCCAGTTTATGCAAGAGCGAAATCAAGGGTATCAAGGCAATCAAGGCCAATGCAACTTCAACAATCAACCTCAATATGCAACTCTAAACCAGTTTCTCAGCAACCAGCCCAAGTCCTTCAGTTCGTGCACTCAGCCTCTTGATGCTGACGATTGGTTACTGGATATCAACAAACACTTCGAGTGCAGCAATGTTAGGCCTGAGGACTATGTCAAGTTCACTTCTTTCCAGCTCAAGGACCAGGCAGCCGAGTGGTGGCAGCAGTACAAAGATTCAAGAGGTGGTCGAGTCATCACTTGGACCGACTTCTGTCATGATTTCAGAGCACATCACATTCCGTCAAGTGTGTTGGAGGAGATGCGTGAGAAATTCAGAAATCTCAAGCAAGGAAGCATGTCTGTCTACCAGTATAACACTGAATTCCAGAATCTCGCTCGTTATGCCAAGCAAGACATTCCAGATGACAAGAGCAAGATCTACCAGTTCAGGGGTGGTCTCAGAGAGGACCTACAGCTTGCTCTCATCCTAGTCGATCCGCCTGAGTTTGATCAGTTCTATAACATGGCTCTCAAGCAAGAATCAGCTCAGATCAAGTTTGATGCTTCTAAGAAGAGAATCAGAGATGCAGTTCACTCTTCTTCCTTGTCTCAAGTGGCTGCCAAGCAGCAGAAGTTCTGGTTACCTCCTCCTCCACAGTTTCGTCCTCAGCATCAGCAGAAGCAGTTTGGTGGTCGTGGTTCTTCCCACCCACCCAACCCAGTGTACCAGCAGAGATCTCAGGCTCCAAGGGCAGTCGTTCCTCCTCCTCGCCCGCTCTTAGAGGTTACTTGTCACAAGTGTGGTCAGAAAGGACACTATGCCAACAATTGCATTCAGAAGCGCCTTCCATCTCCTCCTCCTGGCAAGCCTCCAAGCAATGCTATTGTCAAACACAATCCCAAGTCTGCAAGAGTGAACATGGTGAATTTAGCTCAAGCAGAGGAGTCTTCTGAAGTGATCATGGGTAATCTCTTGGTTAACTCTATTTCGGCCAAAGTTCTTTTTGATACTGGTGCATCGCATTGTTTCATGTCAAGACCATTTTTTGCCAAGCATGATTTCGAGTCAACATATCTAGAGAGACCTATGGGTGTCGTTTCTCCGGGTTTGTCCATGAGAGCTAACGCAATAGTTCCGGATGTCACCATCAAGATGGGCAATTATTCTTTTCTAGCTGATCCTATGGTCCTCGGGAATTCTGATATTGATCTTATCCTCGGCATGAATTGGCTTTCTAAGCACAAGGCTTCTCTTGATTGTGCGGCCAAGGAAGTTAAATTGACTCATCCTTCTGAAGAGGTCATTATCTTTGCTGCTCGTGATGATACCATTCGGTTATTCTCCCTCAATGAGAAAGGCGAGATTAATGCCATATCTCAAATTCCAGTGGTATGTGAATATGAGGATGTTTTTCCAGAAGAGTTGCCAGGAATGCCTCCTCACCGGCCTGTTGAGTTTGTCATTGAGCTCGAGCCCGGCACAGAACCCCTATGCAAACGCCCCTACAAGCTTGGGCCAGAAGAGCTGAAAGAATTGAAGAGACAGCTCGATGAACAAGAGCGTCTGGGTTTGATCAGACCGAGTTCATCTCCTTGGGGTTGTGGAGTTCTCTTTGTCAAGAAGAAAGATGGCACGGGAAGACTTTGCGTTGACTACCGCCCATTGAATAAAAAGACAATCAAGAACAAATATCCACTTCCCAATATCAATGAATTGTTCAAGAAACTCAAAGGTGCAAAGGTGTTCTCAAAGCTCGATCTTTGGATGGGATATCACCAAATCCGTATCCGCGAAGAAGACATTCCCAAAACAGCTTTCAGGACGAGCTTTGGTTCTTATGAATACACAGTGATGTCCTTCGGCCTTGCAAATGCACCTCCTACCTTCTCTCGTGTGATGAACTACGTGTTCAATCCATACACAAATGAGTTCGTTCTTGTCTATCTCGATGACATCCTGGTTTTCTCCAAGACTGAAGAGGATCATGCAAAGCATTTGCGCTTGGTACTTGATAAGCTCAGGGAGCATCGGTTCTATGCTAAGTTCTCTAAATGTGAATTCTGGCTTGATGAAGTTCTTTACCTCAGTCACATTATCTCTGCCAAGGGCATCTCGGTTAATCCTGAAAAGGTTGAAGCTATTGTCAACTGGCAGCCTCCTCAAAATGTCAAGCAACTTCGAAGCTTTCTCGGGCTTGCAAGTTATTGCAGAAGATTCGTGGAGAACCTCTCCAAGATTGCTAAGCCTCTGTCTAACCTCCTCCAGAAGAATGTCAAGTATTCTTGGACTCCTGAGTGTGATGTTGCGTTCAAGACACTCAAAGAGAAGCTCATAACTGCTCCAGTTCTCACTCCTCTAGATGAATCCAAGCCTTACCAAGTGTTCTATGATGCTTCTCTGCAAGGTCTTGGTGGAGTACTAATGCAAGAGAAGAAAGTGGTGGCTTATACCTCTCGGTAGTTGAAGCCGAACGAGAGGAACTATCCTACTCATGACTTGGAGTTGGCAGCAGTCGTCCATGCCTTAATCACATGGAGACATCTCTTGTTGGGCAGGCAGGTGGACATTTTCACCGATCACAAGAGCCTCAAGTAAATATTCACTCAGCCCAACCTTAATCTCCGTCAGACCCGATGGGTGGAGATGATTCAAGAGTACAACACGAGCATTGAGTACACTCCAGGCAAGGCTAATGTTATCGCGGATGCTTTGAGCAGAAAAGCATATTGCAACAGTATTATTCTCAAGCCGGTCCAGCCTGATCTGTGTGAGGCCTTTAGAAAGCTCAATCTCCAAGTTATCCCGCAAGGATTTCTCGCAAACCTCTAGATCACTCCCACATTGGAGGATCAAATTCGTGAAGCTCAGCTCTTAGATGCCATGGTGAAGAAGGTGAAACTCGGCGTTGCAAAGAGCATTCCCAAATATAAGTGCTATCGAGTGGATGACAGGGATACCTTGTTCTTTGAGGACAGGCTAGTTGTGCCAAAAGGGGATCTCAGGAAGGTCATAATGAACGAAGCACACAATTCTCTCTTGTCTATCCATCCAGGCAGCTCCAAGATGTACCATGATCTCAAGTCAACTTATTGGTGGACTCGTATGAAGCGTGAGATCGCTCAGTTCGTGAATGAGTGCGATGTGTGCCGCAGAGTGAAGGCGGAACATCAGCGTCCAGCAGGACTTCTTCAGCCTCTACCCATCCCCGAGTGGAAATTCGATCATATTGAGATGGACTTTGTCACAGGCTTTCCCAAGTCCAAGAAAGGGAATGAAGCCATCTTTGTGGTCATTGACAAGCTCACTAAAGTCGCTCACTTCCTTCCAGTCAAGGAGTCTATCACTGCAGCCCAGTTGGCAGAGTTGTACACTTCTAGAGTGGTCTCCTTGCACAGTGTTTCTCAGTTGATTTCCTCAGATCGTGGAAGCATCTTCACTTCCAGGTTTTGGGATTCCTTCCAGCAGGCCATGGCCACGAAGATTCGCTTCAGCATAGCTTTTCATCCTCAGACTAGTGGCCAAGTCGAGAGAGTCAATCAAATTCTTGAGGATATGCTGATAGCGTGTGTCATCTCTTTCGGCATGAAGTGGGAAGATTGCCTTCCTTTTGCCGAGTTCTCCTACAATAATAGTTTCCAAGCAAGCTCGGGCAAGGCCCCATTCGAGATTCTCTATGGCAGAAAGTGTCGTACTCCCCTCAACTGGTCTGAAACCGGTGAACGCCAACTTCTTGGCAATGATATGATTTCTGAAGCTGAAGAGATGTGTTGTATCATCCGTGAAAATCTGAAAGCAGCGCAATTGCGTCAGAAGAGCTACTATGATAGTAAGCATCGTGACTTGGCTTTCGAGATTGGAGACCATGTCTATCTCCATGTTTCTCCTATGAAAGGCACCCAACGTTTCGGTATCAAAGGAAAGCTTGCTCCAAGATACGTGGGCCCTTTCAAGATAGTTGGCAAAAGAGGCGATCTAGCCTACCAACTCGAGCTACCTTCCAGCTTCTCAAATGTACACGATGTGTTTCACGTGTCACAACTTCGCAAGTGCTTCAAGACTCCCGACCGCACAATTGACTTCCAAGGCATTGAGCTCCAAGATGATTTGTCTTACCGAGACCATCCCATTGCCATTCTCGAAGAAACTGAGCGCAAGACTCGCAACAAGTCTATCAAGCTCCTGAAAGTGAAGTGGTCACATCATTCCGACCGAGAAGCCACATGGGAGCGCGAGGACCACCTCCGTTCCGAATATCCGGAGTTCTTTCGTCACTAGATCTCGGGACGAGATCCTCTTGTAGTAGGGGAGAGTTGTAACACCCCAACAGTGCTCCTTCCATATTTGTACTCCTCAACATTGCCATATATGGATTTCTCATGATGATCTTGATGGATGGGCTTATTCTCATGTTGTGTTTTGCCTTTCTTTTCTCTTTGCATTTCTTTTTCATATTATTTTGTCATGTGCTTGCATCATCATATTCATTTATGTTGTTCATGAGCATTGCACCCATTGTTATTGTTATGTTCATCATGTATGCATGAGGTGTGTCTTCATCTTCTTCTTGCCTCACCCAATTCTTGGGTTTCACCTATGCTAGCCTTCTACCATCCCCTCTCTCTCAAACCCTTCTTTTTCCCAATGTTATTCATGTGGTCATTATTACTGTTTCAGATTAATGTCCACTATTTTCTTATAAATCCTACACCATGCCTTTGAGCTCTCTGCTAAATTTCAGCAATTTTGGAATTGATTTGGTTGGGTTCAAAAATGGTGCAAATTTGAATTTAATTCAAACTTGAATTATTTTTCTTCCTCTAAAAATGCCCAAACCAATTTATTCAAATACTACATAATTTGCGGACTCCAGGGATATTCTTATATCTCTCTCACCCTTCCCCAAACCCCCTGTGCTTTTCACTTTGAATTTTCTGGTTGAAGAAATAGAAAAGGGAAAAGAGGGAGCAGCAGAGGCCAGCAGCCCAGCGGCCCAGCAGCAGCAGTAGTGCAGCCCACCAGCGCGCCAGCCCAGCTCACCTGCCACGCGCCCGCCTCTGCCTTTTCTCACCCGCGCACCCACTCGCCCCCGCTAGCGCGCGTCCACGTGGCCGAGCCGGCCCCGCCTGGCAGCCTCTGGCTACAGGCCACCCGCGCACCCCCTTTTCGTCAAGCTCCCGCGCTCGCCATGGGGACCGCGTGCCCGAGAGCACGAGAGCTCGCCCCGCTCGCCCTAGCCCCCTATAAAGAGCCCCACCTTGTCCCTCGCCTTTCTTAGGGTTTGCCTCGTCCGCTGCCACCGCCGCCCGGTTCATCTAGCCACCAGATCCGCCATCTCAAGCCGCGCCCGTACGCATCTGAGCGCACGGCCATGGCGCCGCCGTGAACCCCGTCGCCCTCCGCCTCGCCAACCCCGTCCGTCGTCTTCCCCGTCGTCGACTACGACCCCGACGTCCACTACTTCGCCAGGGGACGCCAAGTTCAACCCCGTCTTCTTCCTCTTCTTCTGCTACGGTCGCCGCCATTCCATCGACGTTTCCGGCCAACTCCGACCTCCTCCCGTCGTCCCGATCTCGCCATCGTGTTCGTGGTGAGCACCAACACCTCCCTGGCCTTTTCTTCCCCTTGTTCTCGCTCTGCATCGCCGTGGCCGTGAGCACCCGATCTCGCCGCCATCGGACCTCGCCTCCGGCGAGTGCTCTGACCCTCGTAGGTCACGTACGTGTGTCCGGCGAGCTCCTCTCGTCGCGTAGGCTTGTTTCCGTCGTAGCAGCTCCGTGTTTGGCCTCAGGTTCGTCTCGTGCGAGCTCACCGTCACCGTTTCTGTCACCTCGACGCCGGCGACGTTCCCGTCATCATTCGGCACCGTGGATGCCACGCGGGTGTGCGGGATGTACCCCCGCTTCGATCTGTTCCCTCCGCCGTACCTAGTGGTCACCAGAGTAATTCCGGCGAGGCCGCCCGCCGCTCTGCTCGCCGCCAAGCATTCGGTCGAACACCTGGGGTGCACCACCTACCTGGGCCTTCCTCTGTGTCACTGACAGCGAGACCCCACCTGTCATACACACACACGCACGCCCTGCCACGTGGGCCCGAGGGTCCACCAGTCAGCCACAGAGGCTAGGTACCCCCTGGGTACTCGTAGCCTTTTCCTCCATTTTTGTTTTATTCTATTTTTGTGATTTTCCATTTTTGGCATATTTCCTATTCTGGCATGTTTCTGTTTTAGTGCATTCCGTTTCTGGCAAGTTTCCGGATCGGGCCGTTTCCATTTTCGGCATATGCCAAATCTGGAATATGAGCTATTTAAACTTCTGTCCAATATGTTTTTGTGGCATTTTGAGCATTTTTCATACAGTAACATATGCATGTAATATATGATTTTGGGGTAGAAAAATCCAACTAATCCATTTCTGGCATTAGATTTGTCTTTTGAGCAAGTTTGGGTGCATGTCATTTTTGCATAATATGCCATTTTGTTATTTTTGTGTGAATTAATGTAATTGTCATATGGGCATCTTGTCAACATTAGTTTGGAGCATCTTCATGTCTTCTTACTGCTAGTAATTTTTTCATGGCTTGATATGCCATGATAGGAGTGCTACAAGCTTGTAAACATGCTTATTCATTGTTACTGTTTTGCACTTGTTAATATTCTGCTGAATCTTGTTATGTTTCCTTGATGATAGCCACTAATCTATGCATCTTTTGGACATGTCTAGTAGACATGATTTGGTCTTTGTCATTAGTACATTCATGCCATGCTAGTTGATGCCATGTTAATCTCCTGTAGTATATTTAAATGTTGCTCTAAATCTGCCTACTCATTGTTTCAGTTTGCTGTCGACATTAAGTTGCCATGTTGTGAGCTCATTTCTGATGAATCCATGCTTCATATGAATTTGTGCCAATGGAATGAAATGATCTATGCCATGTATACTGTAGGTGCATATCAATTTCTTGCATTTTAGAGTTGTTTTGCCTTCTGTAACATCCATGTGAATACTGCCTGTCAATGTTTCTGCCAGCATATACTCTGCTGTAACATTTTCTTTGCATCTTGTTGTCTTCATTCCAATTTGTCTGTGATGTTAATGAATTTGATCCTATGGAATGAGTTGCTGTGCATTTAGAGTGCTACAGCCACATATCCTGCATGAGCATTTTAGAGTACTGTAGCTTACTGTTTTGATGTGCATAAGATGCCATTTTGCTGTTAACTGCAGTTTTGCATTGCATTTTGTTTTGCTCACAATTTGAGTTTCGTGCATCCGTTCTTTGTGATCTTTATATCGATTTCAATTGAAATCTTCCATTCTTTCTAGAGGCATACTTGGGTTGCCAAGATTTTTCCCATATCCATCTTTGGCTTCATCGCTCACATCTCGTTATCATTTCTATCGTCTCGGTAGCACCGTTCCTTCATTCATGCCATGCTCATTATTTCACCATGCCATTTCATTCATCATTTTGCTTGTGCATATATGCCATGATTGTTTGTTTATTTCGGTGCTTGTTCTTTCTTTTGGGTAGTTCCGGGAGACGAGTCCGAGTTCGAGGAACCGGTTGAGAATGTGTTCGAGGAGCAGTCTTACTATCCTACCGAAGAGACTTCATGCAAGATGATCATTACCCTTGATAACACTACTATCTTTGCTTGCTAGTTGTCTCGTTGCTATCGCTATGTCACGCTTCCTACCACATACATGTCAGCCTCTCATATGCCATGATACAGCCTCTAACCACCCTCCCCAGCAAACCGTTGTTTGGCTATGTTACCGCTTTGCTCAGCCCCTCTTATAGCATTGCTAGTTGCAGGTGCAGTGCAGGTTGTTCCATGTTGGCACATGGATATGTTGGGATATCACAATATCTCTTGGTTGTGTGTGGAAGGCTCAGCCTTTTGCCTAGTGTTTTGTTCCACTCAAGCCGCCTTAGTTTCCGTAATACCGGTGTTATGATCCTTGATTAGCGTTCCTAACATGCTCAGGGGAATGGGACCCTCTTGATAGTTCGCTTTGAATAACCGCTTCCAGCAAGGCCCAACTTTGGTTTTACCATTTGCCTAATAACAACTAAAACTTGCATAGGGAGTAATTAACCCGAGGATTCTTAATCAACAACCCGGGCCAGTGCTCCTCATGAGTGTTGGTCCAAACTAGAGCACCTTGCGGCGCCCCCTTGGCAACTTGGGTATCAGCTAACCGTAAGCTTCGATTATCCGTCGTGGCCTGATTTAGAGATACGCGCGGCTCCAATCGGGGTGTCGGCACGTCGCGAGGTCTTGCTGGACTTGTGTTACCATTTTCAAAATGTCTTGTGCACTAGGATTCCGAGGATACTTCGGGCTATCTCGAGGTTGAGATATTTCCACCGCAGCTTATGTTGGTCTATGATGGACCAGGTTGGAACACCCCTGCAGGGTTAAATCTTACGCGAAGCCGTGCCCGCGGTTATGTGGCGACTTGGATTTTTTTAACCTCCGGTTGTAGAGAACTTGACACTAATTCTAATAAAATCCACCAACCGTGTGCGTAACCGTGATGGTCTCTTTTCGAGAAAGTTCGAGAAGAGAACACGGTGGGGTTATGATTGAACCGTAAGTAGGTGTTCAAGATCACTTCTTGATCATATTAAACTTGCGACAGTATGCTCATCTTTATTCTTGTACTCGTAAGTTAGCCACTTAAACATGCTTAGTGCTTGCTGCAACCTCACCACATTTACCCCTTCCATTCCTATAAGCTTAAATAGTTTTGTTACCTTGGGTGATGAGATTGCTGTGTCCCTGTGGCTCACAGATTACTATAAACACCAGTTGCAGGTATGCTTGAGACAGACACATGTGAGCCCGAGATGCTCCATTGGGAGTATGATGATGAGCGTGGACATATGTACGTCACGATGCCAGACGATCAGTAGTGGGCCCTAGTCGGTTGATCCGGGGATAATAGCAGGGTGGTGTTTTCTCGTTTGATTTCGTCCGTAGTCGGACCCTTTCTTTCATTTGGATGATTGTATGATGATTATGAAATATTTATGCTGTAGCATGTGGTGAGTGTAAGCCTTTATCTAGTATTCTCATCTATTCATTCGGTTGTATGTATTTGAGTATCACCTTGCTATGCGATCCAAAATGGGGTTCTGTCACGATCTCGACTTCATCATGAGATTGCGATAGAGTTCCATATTGGGCGTTACAATAGTGGAGTGGTCGTTGGAACTGTCAAGCTTTGCACTCAAGTTTGAAAGCACATCAACTATTCAGAGCAGAGCCTTGGCGGAGTTCATTGCAGAATGGACGCCAACGCAAGACGAGGAAATTCAAGAAACGGTTCTCCCCGGCAAAGAAACAGCTAAGGAATGGATCATGTACTTTGACGGTGCCTTTTCGCTGCAAGGCGCCGGTGCCGGAGTGCTGCTTGTCGCGCCCACCGGAGAGCACCTCAAGTATGTAATCCAAATGCACTTTCCCAGGGAGAAAGCAACAAACAACACTGCTGAGTACGAAGGGCTCCTTGCCGGTCTCAGGATCGCAGTGGACCTTGGGATCAGAAAGTTGACCGTCCGTGGTGACTCGCAGCTTGTTGTAAAGCAAGTAAATAAAGATTACCAGAGCCCGTTGATGGAAGCATATGTTGAGGAAGTGAGGAAATTGGAAGAGCACTTTGACGGATTGCAAACAGAGCACATCCCTCGTGCGGAAAACATCATTGCTGATAGTCTGTCAAAGTGTGCCACTCAAAAGCTACCCGTGGAACCGGGAACTTTTGTGCTCCAGTTGAATCAACCATTAGTCACTCCATCAACGCAGGCCAGTAAAAGAAGAAAGTTGAATACCGGCAAATATTTTCCGGCAGAGCTCCCAGAAGCCACCTGCAAGAAAGTTGCCGTGAAAAACAACGCGACCGCTGGTGAGCAGCGGCTTCGCGCAGAACCTCAGGTTCTTGCCGCTGAAGCAAGCGCTCCCATGGCCGAAGAGATGCCTTTAGTCCTTGTCGTCGAGCTGCAAGCTCTGACTTGGGCACAGCAAATAGTTCATTTCCTTCAAACAGGAGAACTTCCCGATGACCAAGAAGAAGCTGAGAAAGTAGCCCGTCAGTCAAGTATGTATCAGTTTTTGGATAACATGCTATACAGAAAGAGACCAAACGGTGTGAAATTGAAGTGTATTTGCCGGGAAGATGGACTAAAGCTGTTGGCGGAGATACATGGAGGCATATGTGGCTCTCACATAGGATCAAGAGCACTTGCCGGCAAAGCTTTCCGGCAAGGCTTCTATTGGCCCACTGTCCTCCAGGATGCAACTGAGCTGGTAACCAAGTGTGAAGCATGCCAGTTCCATTCGAAGAACATACATCAGCCAGCTCAAGCTCTTCAAACAATCCCTCTCTCCTGGCCTTTCTCGGTCTGGGGGCTTGATATTTTGGGCCCCTTCCCCCGTGCTACCGGGGGCTTTGAGTTCTTGTACGTTGCAATCGACAAGTTCACAAAGTGGCCTGACGTGGAGCCTGTGAGGAAGGTGACAGCGCAATCAGCCGTCAAGTTCTTCAAAGGATTAGTTTGCCATTTCGGGGTTCCTATCAGAATCATCACCGATAATGGTACACAGTTCACGAGCCGCACCTTCATGCAGTACACCCAAGACCTTGGCAGCAAAATCTGTTTTGCATCTGTTGCTCACCCGAGATGCAACGGTCTAGCGGAAAGGGCAAATGCTGAAGTGCTGCGAGGCCTCAAGACAAGAACTTTTGACAGGCTGCATAAGTGTGGAAGACGCTGGATTGATGAGTTGCCGGCTATTCTTTGGTCACTCAGAATGACACCAAATCGAGCTACCGGCCAAACACCCTTCTCCCTAGTCTATGGTGCAGAAGCGGTGCTCCCCACGGAACTCATATACGGGTCACCTCGAGTGCTTGCCTACGATGAGGCTGAGCAAGAGCAGTTGCGGCAAGATGACGCAATGCTCCTTGAGGAAGATCGTCTTCGGGCGGCTGTGCGAGCTACACGCTACCAGCAAGCCTTGCGCCGCTATCATAGCCGCAAAGTGCATGCCCGAAGCCTTGAGGAAGGCGACCTTGTTCTTCGGCGCGTTCAGTCCGCCAAGAGATCAAACAAGTTGACGCCGAAGTGGGAAGGCCCTTATCGGGTAGCACGAGTCACCAGACCTGGCGTAGTCTGTCTGGAGACCGAAGATGGCACCCAGATGTCTACTACACAACTTATTCTTGTAGACTCGTGTTGGGCCTCCAAGCGCAGAGTTTTGTAGGACAGTAGCAATTTTCCCTCAAGTGGATGACCTAAGGTTTATCAATCCATGGGAGGCGTAGGTTGAAGATGGTATCTCTCAAACAACCCTGCAACCAAATACAAGAAATCTCTTGTGTCCCCAACACACCCAATACAATAGTAAATTCTATAGGTGCACTAGTTCGGCGAAGAGATGGTGATAAAAGTGTAGTATGGATAGTACATATAGGTTTTTGTAATCTGAAAATATAAAAACAGCAAGGTAGCAAGTAACAAAAGTGAGCACAGACGGTATTGCAATGCTTAAAAACAAGGCCTAGGGTTCATACTTTTGCTAGTGCAATCTCTCAACAATGCTAACATAATTGGATCATATAACAATCCCTCAACGTGCGACAAAGAATCACTCCAAAGTTCCTATTCGCGGAGAACATAAGATAGAAATTGTTGTAGGGTACGAAACCACCTCGAAGTTATCTTTTCCGATCAATCTATTGAGCCATCCCTATAAGTGTCACGAATAGCCCTAGAGTTCGTACTAAAATAACACCATATGAAACACATCAACCAACCCTAATGTCACCTAGATACTCCAATGTCACCACAAGTATCCGTGAGTTGATTATTCGATATGCATCAAACAACTTCGGATTCATAATATTCAATCCAACACAAAGAACTTCAAGGAGCACCCCAAAGTTTCTATCGGAGAAAAGATAATGAAAACTTGCATCAACCCATATGCATAGATTACCCCAATGTCACCGCGGGAATCCGCGAGTTGAGTGCCAAAACATATATCAAGTGAATCAATATAATACCCCATTGTCACCACGGGTATTCATATGCAAGACATACATTAAGTGTTCTCAAATCTGAAATATTCAATCCGACAATAACGAAACCTCAAAGGGAAAAGATTCAATTCATCACAACAAGGATAGAGAGGGGAAAAACACCATATGATCCAACTATATTAACAAAGCTCGCGGTACATCAAGATCGTGCCAAATCAAGAACGCGAGAGAGAGAGAGAGAGAGAGATAAAACACATAGCTACTGGTACAAACCATCAGCCCCGAGGGTGAACTACTCCCTCCTCGTCATGGAGACCGCCGGGATGATGAAGATGGCCTCCGGTGATGATCCCCCCCTCCGGCAAGGTGCCAGAAAAGGGCTGTAGATTAGATCGTGGAGGTACAGAGGCTTGCGGCGGCGTAAAAACTCATCTAGGTTAACTTTCGGGGGTTTCTGAATATATATGATTTTTTGGCATTGGAATCACGCGAAGAAGGGCCACATGGGGGCCACGAGGCACCAGGGCGCGCCTGGGGGGTGGCGCGCCCTGGTGGCTCGTGGAGCCCCTGTGGATCTTCTGGCCTCCTCCCGAAGCTTCTAGTGTCTCTTATGTTCCAGAAAAAATCGTCAAAAAGTTTCGCTGCATTTGGACTTCATTTGATATGGATTTTCTGGAAAACCAAAAACAAGCAGAAAACAACAACTGGCACTGGGCACTAGGTCAATATGTTAGTCCATGAAAATCATATAAAAGCCATATAAAAGTGCACCAAAATCATTAAAAACTATAATAAACATGGCATGAATACTTCATAAATTATAGATACGTTGGAGACGTATCAGCATCCCCAAGCTTAATTCATGCTCGTCCTCGAGTAGGTAAATGATAAAAGAAATAATTATGAAGTGTGAATGCTAGCATAGTGCATAAGTTTGATCAATTATAATTTCAATCACTTTTCCTAGCATCATTATATATCATAATTAGTAGCTCATCTCATAAAACTTCTCATGATCAAGTAGCAAGCTATTCACATGTTTAAAGTATAGGCCATAAACTGTCTTGAAAACTAACAAACTATGTTCTCTGTCATCAAACAATTGCAATTCATCTTATTTTCAGGAACGGTCTATGTAAGAGCTTTGATCTAGCAAATTCCACATACTCAACCATCTTTTAGTCTTCCATGATTGCTGAGACTCAAAGCATATTTTTAGAACAAACTGTTTCAGTCAAACACATTGGAAGATAGGGGCTTAATGTTTCGCCTCCCAACCTATTTATCTTAGGGATAATGTCAACAATAATAACTCATGATCACCTATATTCAACTGGATATATGTGCCTGGATCTTTCCCTACCACATAATGCTTGCCAACTAAAGAATAAATAGAGCGGAATAGGGATGAACATTAATGACTCTTGCATAAAAGTAAATACAGAAAAGTAAAAGATAGGCCCTTCGCAAAGGGAAGCAGAGGTTGTCATGCGCTTTTTGTTGTTGGATGCACAAGCCCTTAATGCAAAGGAACGTCACGTTATATTGCCCTTGTGATAGCAACCTTTATTATGCAGTCTGTCGCTTTTATTTCTTTACCATCACAAGTTCGTACAACGCTTATTTTCCCTTACAATAAAAGATCATACATATTTAAGGAGCAATTTTTATTGCTTTTTGCACCGATGACAAGTTACTTGAAGGATATTATTCAATCCATAGGTAGATATGGTGGACACTCATGGCAAGAAACTGGGTTTAAGGGTTTGTAACACCCTGGTTTTCGCTCCTTGTTTTTTTTCCTTCGCGGGATTTCACTCCCGTCTTTTTTTTTTGATGTTATCGGATTTTCTCTCGCTCTTGGGGATATGAAGATGGTCGTTTAGCCTTGTCTTTCCTATCCATCCAGAGATTCTCCCTAGTCCATCTTAGCCATCCCAAAATATATTCTCAGGGTTTTGCCGCCAAAACCCTACTCTCAGATCTACCGGAAGGGAAACTCTAATTCCTTCCATTACAAAGGAACCCCAACTTCCTTTGATCTGCTGCCTCCCAAACTTTTCTCAGTGATCATCCTATCTTTGTAAACCCTGGATATGCAAAAATATTGCCAAGTCATTTGCAATATTTTTCATTTAAAATTAATTCCTTTTTCTGCTGTTTAAAGGAATTAAATCCAGGAAAATATCTATCCATCTCCAAAGTTCATGAAAACTTGTGGAGATATTCTTTGTGATCATATTGAGCTCTCATAAAAATATTGGCCATAATTAAATAAGGAAAATTGCCTTTTCCTATTTAAAGCCAATATTGCATTTTGGGCACTTTCCAAAGGAACTACCATTTTGGTAGCCAGGAAAAATCCCAAAATAATTTGTGGATCTTCTCCTATCCATATATTCACCATTTCCATCAAGAACCCAAGTTCCATAGTTCAAATTTTGAGCACATCATCCAATTCTTGTTTCTGAACCTATTTTGAGGTTGTGAAGCAACTATATTTTATATTGCTTCAAAAATCCTCAAATTAATCCAGGACCTCACATTCCCTATATGATGTGAGCATGCAAAAATTCACATCATTTTATCTAGCCAATTTCTCCCAAAAATTCCATCTAGTTTCTGTCCAGCAAAAAGCTTTGTGAAGGAAGTACCACTTTGGAATTTCCAAATGAGCTGAAATTATGCCAGTACCTCCACACTTCCAAATCATCACCCTACACCAAAATGCAGCTCATTTCACTTAGCTATTTGAGCACAGCTTCAAATTCTAGTTTCTGGACCAATTTTTGCATTGTGAAGGAAGTGCATACAAACTTGGTTTGCTTCAAATTTTTCCAGAAGATGCTCCTTCTTATATATTTCCCCTGTGACAACCTGGCCAGCTCATTGGCACACCTATCTGACAAAACTTCCTGCCCAAGTTTCTATCCAGAAACTATTCTGGATCCCCTCGACTCCTCTAGAGCCATCCTAGTCTATCCAGTGATCCATCTCATCTATAAGAGCAGTGAGGAGTCTAGTTGACATGGTGTGACAAGCAGGAGCGTGCCAAAACACGCGGTACACGTGGTGACCATGCCACGGACATGGCCAAATACTCGCTCTGTGCACTGGCGGCGTCTGGTCGCATCGGGCAGGCCAGCTCAGGCCGCCGCAGCTTGTCCTCTGGTGCCGACGTCGTCGCCACCGTCCGCGTGCCCCTCTCCCGTAGCTTCCCCCCCCCTTCATTTGCGCCCTCGCCGGACGACAACAAGCGCCGCCGTATCGGCCCGTACGTGCACGTGGCCGTCCTCTACCCCGCTGGCTCCTTCCTCGCCACCGCATCGCAGCAGTTGCGGTCAGGTCGGCAACGCGGGCCGGCCGAGCCGTCCCCTCCGCATGCGGTTCAGCTCACCGCCGTGTCCACCACGGCACCGAGCATCGAGCAGCTTCGGTTGTCGTCGGCTAGCCCCTTCCCGCGGCTATTTAAGCAAGCCTGCGAGCCTCTCCCGACCACCAGCAAGCCCCATCCCTTCCCTCTCGAGCCCCGGAGCTCCATTCCCCCTCCCATGGCCGAAGTGCCGCCGTCGATTTCCTCGGCCAAGTCCAGCCAGTAGCCCTTCCCCTCGCTTTCTTCGGTGTGCTAGGCCTCCTCCAGGAGCTCGTGAAGCCTCCGCCATTCGCCGTTGAGCCGGGGAAGCCTCGCCGGCGCAGCTCCCGCGCAGCTCTTCGGCCACTGCGTCCCGGCTAACGGAGCCGGCGCTGTGAGCCATCTCCGGCGACCCCGTGGCCACCCTCGGGGGCGGTAGAGCCCTGCGAGCCCGCCCCGCTCCTCGGCAAGCGCCAGGAGGCCCGCGCGCGACGGCCCCGAGCTCGGCCATGCTCCTCTGTTCCCGCCATGGCAAGGAGGAAGGAGAGAACCAGGGGGAGGAGAGAGGAGATGGGTGGGCCCCCCCTGTAAGCCTCCCTGCGTTGACCTAGCCACCCTTTGACTGATCTAAGTGGAAGCGTACTTCCAGTAGTATGTCTTCCCGTGGGGAAAGCGCACTTCCGCACTGCTGTAGGCGAAAATGCATTTTCTTTGTGCAGAAAGCGGATTTTCAGGAATGCGCCTTCTTTTTCTCAGCCGCGGCCGAAGTGTCTATATGGTGAACGTTCACTCGTTAAGGACTAAAGTGGACACTATTCTATCTGCTTTTCTGCTTAACGAACGAACGGCCCTAACTTCGCGACCGTAACTCCGATTGAGGTAAATCCAACGCCCACGTCTTCAGTTCGTCGAGCCCGTTCCGATGGTATCATTTTCATAATGTTTCCACACTGTGAAAATGACCATTTTGCCCCTGCCCTATATTCAGCCCATCCGAGAGAGAATCTGTTCCGGCGAATTCTTCTGCGAGGTGATCGCACTTCTCCCGGAGTATTCCTCAACCCCCAGGCAAGCCGACCATCTGATATATGCCCTAAAGCATTGCTCTGTGTTATTCTTGCATGTTTAATCAGTGAATATGCCTGTGTTAGAAATAATTAAATTCCTACTAGTTTGAATCTGCTATTTACATTACTTGCTAATGCTCATCATATTATCGCACTAGTGACTCGTAGGTGACAATGTGGAGATAGGTTGTTATGTTCTTATTGTGCATTACTGTTGTTATCGCAATGATAAAGAATATGATATAATGACAACAACCTCCTCCCTCGGCTGGATCGAGTCATAGTGCCACCGAACCGAGCTCATCGAGTGCAACCACACTTGCCTGGATGGGGAGGCCCTAACTTGGTCTATTGTCTTGCCTCTTGTCGGTACCTCCAAAGAGGGAGGGTTATGCATGCGTGCTACCCTGGCCCGGTAGGCGGCGATAATCCTGTGAGCCCAGTTTAGTTATATGGTACCAGGTCCCCGTTTGGGACAGTTTTGTTTGGTCACGACGGTGGCAGGTGTCACGGGGTGACACAGGGGCCACCCAGGACATGACCCTGGGAGGGTATGATTGTCGGTGGGACCGTAAGAGTGCCAGGCAATAGACAAGTTTTGTTGGAGCAGCACCGGTCCACCCGAATGGGAGTACGAGGCCAGGAGCTCCATAGTGTGGGTAAAGTGCGCAACCTCTGTAGAGTGTAAATCTATTTGAATAGCCGCGTCCTCGGTCATGGGACACAGTTCGTACTAGGTCACACTATTTGGTCTGTGTCGAGTCTGGAGGAACAAACTGCATGATGTTACTGCTAGGACTGGACCAGAGAATGGTAAGGTTCGTCAGACTTGCAGTACCGATGCATGGACATCAGATGATGTCCGGTATATGGGATGTTAGCCATGCGATGGCTATGAGATGAGTGGTCGGATGACCACAAGATCCGGATTGGATTTGGATCGGATTTGGATTATGAGAATATTTGGAGTATGGATTAATTACTTGATATGCTTTATCTTTGTCATACTGCAGTTACATTGATAGTTTACATGCTAGATAATATTGTTAGGACATGATCCGTAATAATGATACTAGATAATCCTGCTATGACATAATGATTAATGCTGCTACATGAATAATCTTGCTGGATAATCCTGCCATAATGTGACAGTTAATGCTGTTAAGATAACAAATGCATGCTTGAATGCCATGGATTGCATTGCTTGGTGTATATGTTGGTTTGGTTTGCTTGCGAGTACATTCAAAAGTACTCAGCGGCCTTCAATGTGGCCAGGTTCACCTAAGGATCCGATGTCCACTAGCGAGGAGCAGGAGTATTCGCCGGCTAGAAGAGTAACCCAGTCAGATCCCTGTGGATTGGAGCCGCACCAGGACCATGCTGCCTTAGATAGAGCTTTTCCGCTGCCATCACCCTTGTAACATATCATCTAAGACTTATATATTCATTAATAGAAATGTCTGTGTTCATGATACTTGTTGTAAAAGCGCATGCCAGAGTGATTTTCCTGGGCTGGTATGTGCGGTGACCGTCTGGCTACATGGTATTCAGGCAGGGCGCCATAGATTTTTTGGATGCACAAGTAGTATCTCTACTTAGTACGAATTTTTGGCTAGCAAAAGATCCTAAGCAAGCACCACATGTTAGAGGATCCATGACAATATAACTTCTATGTGAATATAAACAAACATAACTCATTACGTTGTCTTCCTTGTCCAACGTCAACTACTTGATCAAGCTTGAAAATAATTAATGGGGGCTCACAATCACAGAAGATGTCCAAGATAGTATATTTATATGTGAAATTTCTCTTCCTTCAAAATTCTTTCATGAGTTGTTCAGGTGACCAATGCTATGTTTGTTAACTTTCAATAAATTTTACCACTTATACTTCTTGTATGTGAAGTCACTACTCCCCATGGGACAAGCATATGAAGCATATAAATTTCAACTTTATGATATTCAATTCATTTCAACAATTTACTCATAGGATATAAGTGAAGCACAAGAGTAAATGACAAACTACTCCAAAAAGATATAAGTGAAGATCAAATGAGTAGTTAAGTAATTAAGTAGCTGTGTGAGAACTCTCTCTCATTTAAAATTTCAGATCTTAAGTATTTTATTCAAACAGCAAAGAAAACAAAATAAAATGACATTCCAAGGATAGCACACATCATGTGAAGAAGCAAAAACTTAGGCTCAACCAAGACTAACCGATTATTGTTGAAGAAGAAAGGTGGGATGCCTACCGGGGCATCCCCAAGCTTAGATGCTTGAGACTTCTTGAAATATTATATTGGGATGCCTTGGGCATCCCCAAGCTTGAGCTCTTGTGTCTCCTTAATTCCTCTCATATCACGGTTTCTCTAAATCTTAAAAACTTCATCCACATAAAACTCAACAAGAACTCGTGAGATAAGTTAGTATAAATCAACTCAAAACCTTAACATTCTCTACTGTAGCAAATCACTAAAATTATAATTAAACATTGCATACTAAATGCCTCTTCATATTTAATACTCTTATTCTCAAATAGAAACATTAAACACGCAAACATATGCAAACAATGCAACTATAATAGCAATCTGCCAAAACAGAACAGTCTGTAAAAGGGGAATAAGAATCCATACTTCCCTAACTCCAAAAATTCTGAAAAACTACCGCGTGACAGAGAACTCATGCATTCTTACTGTGTAAAAATTTCAGATTTTTATCATGTTCTGACTATTCAGGAATATTCTGGACATAACAGAAAACTTTCTGTCTTCAAACAACAACACATGAACTTGCAAACTGAGCATGGTAAAGGCTATAATTGGCATTTTATTGAATTAAAAGATACAAAACATGATTATTGATAACACAAAGCAAATATTAACAGAAGAAAATGACTCTCCAAGCAAAACTCATATTATGTGACGAATAAAAATATAGCTTCAAGTGAGGTTACCGATAATGTTGAAGACGAAAGAGGGGATGCCTTCCGGGGCATCCCCAAGCTTAGTTGCATGGGTCTTCCTTGAATATTGCCTTGGGGTGCCTTGCGCATCCCCAAGCTTAAGGTCTTGCCGCTCCTTATTCTCCTCATATCGATGTCTCACCCAAAACTTGAAAACTTCAATCACACAAAACTTAACGGAACTTCGTGAGATAGGTTAGTATGATAAAAATAAATCATCCACTTAGGTACTGTCAAGACAAGATTCATAATTGTTCTCACATAATTCCTACTGTATTCTATCATTTCCACAATTTATCTTACTCAATATAAGCTATGGAAACACTAAAATAAGCAAACTATGCATCGAAAACAGAATCTGTCAAAAACAGAGCAGCATGTAGTGAGCGATTTAAAAACCATACTTCTGTACCTCCAAAAATTCTGAAAAATTAGGAAAATGTAAAACAATTGTAAACCAATACTGTGTAAAAATTTCAGAATTTTTTCACTCTCCAGTACATAATAGAAATTCCAGCACTGGACGCAAAAGTTTCTGTTTTTGCACAGAATCAAATCAACAAGCATCCACACTATCCCAAAGGCTTTACTTGGCACATTATTGAAAGAAAACATATAAAACATGATTACTACAGTATATTAATCATGTGGACACACAAAAACAGTAGGTATAAGTATTGGGTTGTCTCCCAACAAGCGCTTTTCTTTAATGCCTTTTTAGCTAGGCATGATGATTTCAATGATGCTCGCATAAAAGTAAAGAATTGAAACACAAAGAGAGCATAATGAAGCATATGACTAGCACATTTAATCCTAACCCACTTCCTATGCATAGGTATTTTGTGAGCAAATAGTTTATGGGAGCAAGAATCGACTAGCATAGGAAGGCAAAACAAGCATGACTTCAAAACTTTCAACACAAAGAGAGGAAACTTGATATTATTGAGATATGTAGAAGCATATATTCCTCTCTAAAAATAAGTTTCAGTAGCATCATGAAGAAATTCAACAATATATCCATCACACAAAGCATTCCTTTCATGATCCACAAGCATAGAATTTTTACTACTCTCCACAAAAGCAATTTTCTTCTCATTCATAATAGTGGGAGCAAACTCAACAAAATAACTATCATGAGATACTTGATTGGCATACTCCAATTAAAAATTAAAATCATGATGAAAAGTTTCATGGTTATCATTATTCTTCATAGCATACATGTCATCACAATAATCATCATAGATAGCAACTTTGTTGTCATAACCAATTCAAACCTCTTCCAAAATAGTGGATTCATCATTAAATAAAGTTGTGACCTCTCCAAATCCACTTTCATCAATATAATCATCATAAATAGGAGGCATGCTTTCATCATAATAAATTTTCTCATCAAAACTTGGGGGACTAAAAATATCATCTTCATCAAACATAGCATCCCCAAGCTTATGGCTTTGCATATCATTAGCATCATGGATATTCATAGAATTCATACTAACAACATTGCAATCATGCTCATCATTCGAAGGACTCACGTTAAACATTTTATTAAATTCTTCTTCTATCAATTGAGCAGAATTTTCCTTTCCATCATTTTCAAGAAAGACATTATAAAGATGAATAATATGAGGCAACCTCAATTCCATTTTTTTGTAGTTTTCGTTTATAAACCAAACTAGTCATAAACAAGAAACTAAAAGATTCAATTGCAAGATCTAAAGATATACCTTCAAGCACTCACCTCCCTGGCAACGGCGCTAGAAAAGAGCTTGATGTCTACTACACAACTTATTCTTGTAGACTCGTCTTGGGCCTCCAAGCGCAGAGTTTTGTAGGACAGTAGCAATTTTCCCTCAAGTGGATGACCTAAGGTTTATCAATCCGTGGGAGGCGTAGGTTGAAGATGGTATCTCTCAAACAACCCTGCAACCAAATACAAGAAATCTCTTGTATCCCCAACACACCCAATACAATGGTAAATTGTATAGGTGCACTAGTTCGGCGAAGATATGGTGATAAAAGTGTAGTATGGATAGTAGATATAGGTTTTTGTAATCTGAAAATATAAAAATAGCAAGGTAGCAAGTAACAAAAGTGAGCACAAACGGTATTGCAATGCTTAAAAACAAGGCCTAGGGTTCATACTTTCGCTAGTGCAATCTCTCAACAATGCTAACATAATTGGATCATATAACAATCCCTCAACGTGCGACAAAGAATCACTCCAAAGTTCCTATTCGCGGAGAACATAAGATAGAAATTGTTGTAGGGTACGAAACCACCTCAAAGTTATCTTTTCCGATCAATATATTGAGCCATCCCTATAAGTGTCACGAATAGCCCTAGAGTTCGTACTAAAATAACACCATATGAAACACATCAACCAACCCTAATGTCACCTAGATACTCCAATGTCACCACAAGTATCCGTGAGTTGATTATTCGATATGCATCAAACAACTTCAGATTCATAATATTCAATCCAACACAAAGAACTTCAAGGAGCACCCCAAAGTTTCTATCGGGGAAAAGATAATGAAAACGTGCATCAACCCATATGCATAGATTACCCAATTGTCACCGCGGGAATCCGCGAGTTGAGTGCCAAAACATATATCAAGTGAATCAATATAATACCCCATTGTCACCACGGGTATTCCTATGAAAGACATACATCAAGTGTTCTCAAATCTGAAATATTCAATCCGACAATAACGAAACCTCAAAGGGAAAAGATTCGATTCATCACAACAAGGATAGAGAGGGGGAAAACACCATATGATCCAACTATATTAACAAAGCTCGCGGTACATCAAGATCGTGCCAAATCAAGAACGCGAGAGAGAGGGAGAGAGAGAGAGAGATAAAACACATAGCTACTGGTACAAACCCTCAGACCCGAGGGTGAACTACTCCCTCCTCGTCATGGAGACCACCGGGATGATGAAGATGGCCTCCGGTGATGATTCCCCCCTTCGGCAGGGTGCCGGAAAAGGGCTGTAGATTAGATCGTGGAGGTACAGAGGCTTGCGGCGGCGTAAAAACTCATCTAGGTTAACTTTCGGGTTTTTTTGAATATATATGATTTTTTGGCATTGGAATCACGCGAAGAAGGGCCACAGGGGGCCCACAAGGCACCAGGGTGCGCCTGGGGGGGTGGCGCGCCCTGGTGGCTCGTGGAGCCCCTGTGGGTCTTCTGGCCTCCTCCCGAAGCTTCTAGTGTCTCTTATGTTCCAGAAAAAATCGTCAAAAAGTTTCGCTGCATTTGGACTTCATTTGATATGGATTTTCTGGAAAACCAAAAACAAGCAGAAAACAGCAGCTGGCACTGGGCACTAGGTCAATATGTTAGTCCATGAAAATCATATAAAAGCCATATAAAAGTGCACCAAAATCATACAAAACTATAATAAACATGGCATGAATACTTCATAAATTATAGATACGTTGGAGACGTATCACACCCCAGTGCAAAACTCATGGAATATTGAGCATCTTCGCAAGTTCTACCCATAAGGCGCAGTTGCCGGGCCTCCCGGCAACCCCTTTTGTACAAGCTTTGTCGGCAAGACTTGTAACCCTTTGAACAAAGCCAGGCGCAGATCCTATGCATAAATAAAGCTAAGTGTTTTGCAACTTTTTGTACATATTCATTCATGCATAAATGCATGTGATGTTGTGATTACGCTTTGATTTGTATGAAATGGCTGATGAACCGTCAAGGTTCCCAAACCACTCTTTTCTCTTCTTTCTTTTTCTCAAAGGACATAAGGATCCCTCGCGCGCAAGTTTTCTGGGGGGAGAGACGATGGGGGTACCATTTAATGACGTTCAAGTGATCATTTCATGCGACAAGAGAGACAATACAAGGAAAAGCTAAGTTGAAAAACTTTGAAAAAAATTCCTTGTTACACTTGCAATTTCCCTTGAACGATTTAGTCTTCGTATGAAAAACCTGCACACGAAGGAACCTTGTCGCGATCAGATTGCGCTCTTATCTTGCCTCGAGTCCGCTCGGCAAAATTTGCAGCAGCATTATGACCGTCAAGTCACCTTGCCGGAAGCGGCACTTCCAGCAGGCTGCTAAGGATCCGTTCCTCAAAGCGCTCGCGGCAAGTATGCGCACCGGCAAGGCTTCTGGCAAGCGTAGGGTATAAAAACATGCAAAGACAAAATAATACAGGGGAAACGGCATTCATTCATCCATCAGCTCAAGTTATATTACATCACAAAAGTAGTGCAGATCTAACATAAGATCAAATGTATCTTTTACATGACAACACAACGGTGGATATAGCGGCAAGCTCAATCCCAGTGATCACCTTGGATCCTGGGAACCTGGAGAACCTTGTCGGCAAGACGGGCAGCAATCTTGTCGGTGGCAGTAACATCGGTGTTCTCCGGCAGCTTCCTGAAGACCACGAAGAGATCTAGGCTGGGATTGCGATGAGCAAGTTTGAGCAGCACCTTGTATACAACTTCACGCGCAAATTTCCGAGATTCATCAGCAAACGCAGCAGACCTGTCCTCGTGATATGTCTTCAAGGCATCAATGAGGCCCTCAAAGAACTTGGTCAGCCTGACGCTGGTGGCCTCCTTGTCGTTGACGGTGAAGCCCTAGCTCTTCATGTCCATAACGGCAATCTGGGAAGTGATGCGCTCAGCAGCATTGACAAGCCTGCCGATCCAGAGGGAAAGGTTATCGTGCAGTTGGGTGTAGTTGTTTTCAACATCCTTCTTCAAGGCCTCTTCCTTCTCCAATTTCTCCGTCAAGACCCTTTCCCTTTCCTTGGCGGATTCCAAATCTGTTACCAAGGTGGCCAATTGGGATTTCAGATCTTCAATTGTCTTGGTGGCGGCATCAAGAGCTTGGTTCTTAGATGACAGCTGCGTTTGCAAGTCCCCTAGAGTGCGGGCTGCCTTCAGCGCTTCGTTCTTAAGAGCCTCGACTTCTTTGCCGCTACCGGCAAGATCTTCCTTTAGTTTGGCCATATGGGATTCCAATTCTGTCTTGGCAGCAGCAGCGGCGGCAACCTTGTCGGAAGCCTCCTTGAGCTTGGTGGCGCTATCCCGAGCTTGGGTTTCAATAGTATCCTTATGGTTTTTTTCCAGATCTTGGGTCCTTTGCTCAAGGAGTTTCTCAATTTCTTCATCTTTGCCGCAGAGAGTGGCGGCAAGGGATTCTTCCCGTGCGGCAAGATCTTTCTCTTTGGCGTTGAGCAACGCCTCGCGCTCTGTCAACTTGCCGTCACGGATTGCCACTTCTTCTTTGGCGGCAGTAAGCTTTTCCTCTTGCCTTACAAGATTGCGGGCCTGCTCATTATACCATGTTTGTAGCTCGTTGTGACGCCCCCGACTCAATCGTGCACTAATCATACACGCAAATGCACACGATCAAGCCTAAGGACTCACGGGAAGATATCACAACACAACTCTAAACACAAAATAAAAGTCATACAAGCTTTATATTACAAGCCAGGGGCCTCGAGGGCTCGAATACATAACCTCGCGTACAAGCGTTAGCGGAAGCAACACAATATCTGAGTACAGACATAAAGGATAACAAGTTTGCCTTAAGAAGGCTGAGCAAAATAACGATAACTAGATCGAAAGGCGCAGGCCTCCTGCCTGGGAGCCTCGGAAACTACTCCTGGTCGTCGGTCTCCATGTAGTAGTAGGCTCCACCGGTGGGGTAGTAGTAGTCGAAGGCGGCGGGATCAGCTGGCTCCTGGGCTCCGACATCTGATCGCAGCAATCGGGTATGGGGAAAAAGGGGAGCAAAGCAACCATGAGTACTCATTCAAAGTACTCGCAAGACTTACATCAGAACTATTCTATTTATGCATTGGTTTCAAGTGAAGGGGCTGTATCTATGGACTAGACTGCAGAAATGCCAGAATAGGGGGGGAAGGCCTAGCCTATCGAAGACTAGCAACTTGCAGCATCTTGAAGTATTAGAAGAGTGTAGATTAGTACATAGCAAAGTAGTAAGCAAGTAGTAACAACGCTCAGAGATCTTTCCTCGACTCCCTGCGAGAAAGCAATCCTGGAGCCACATATTATTAAGCATCACAAGTATCCAGTTCAAGTTGTAGAAGATCGGGATACTTTCCGAGCATCCTGTTACCGTGGACACGGCTATTCAAATAGATAACTTCCCTGCATGGGTGCACCAACTTACCCAACACGCTCGATTAACTCAAGTCGGACACACTTTTATCGGGTCATGCCCGGCCTCGGCTGATCGACACACCGTAGTCCTACCTAGGCTCAACAGAGAGGCCAGCACGCCGGTCTAACTCCTAAGTGCAAAGGTGTCATGGGCCAATCGTCCTTTGCACTCCTGCGCGTTGCGAACGCGACCGGGAGCAGACCTAGCACCCTTGATACAAGTGCAGGCTTTCCCAATCCAACCCGGCGCACGCCACTCAATTGCTGACGTCTGAGAGCTTTCGGAAGAACCGTACGACGCTGAGTGCCCATACTTATTCCCGCGTGGTGGTCAGTGCGAAAAGGCCAGAGGCCTACTCAGATCACATATCCTAACCCATTAGTGTGCTGGGAGCTCGCGGTGACAATCAGTGATCCACGATATGTGGTCCCGTTGCCCCGTCTCGTGGACTTACGGCAAGGGCCAGGAATGCCCGGTCGTTCCACGTAATTATCTCGCGGGTACCCTCACGGTCAACCCGACTCCACATTACTCGCGGGTACCCCTCAGGGCCGACCCGCCTCCAACAAGGTACTGAAGTAAAAGTCAAGGTATCCGTGTGTTCATAACATCAAGGGGAACCCGATGAATCACCCTCGATGGATTCCTACTTGATGTAATCCGTCAAGAAGAACCAGGAGGAATCACCCTCGATGGTCCACACTTGAGGGGTGCACGACAGAGTCATCATCGGGAAGGGGAGAGCGAGGAATCACCCTCTGGAATCACCACTGATGTGCTATACTACAGAGATAACATCAGGAGTGCAGTACGAGGTATCACCCTCGGCACTCGATAGTAGCCCTGCAGAGTCGTACAACTAAGGGGGGTAGGTGCGGTGATGTGTCAGTCTCTGTCCATCGATCACATTGATCGGGGGCACCAGTAACAAAGCGGGGCAACAGGGACAAAGGTGAGGGGCCACTGATGGATCACTAACCAACCTATACTAAGCATTTAGGATAGCAGATAAGGTATCAACAGCATTTACAAAAATAGGCTATGCATCAGAATAGGAGCAATCAATTACAGTAGCAAATTCTAATGCAAGCATGGGAGAGAAAGAATAGGCGATATTGGAATGATCAAGGGAGTTTGCTTGCCTGGAAGCTCTGCTGAAAAGGTCTGGTCGTCAGGGGCGTAGTCGTACTCGGCAGCAGCGTCGGTCTCGGGGTCTACCGGAGAGAAGAGGGGGAAGAAACAATAAATAAAAGCAAACAATGCAACACAGATGCATGGCATGGCAGTATGCTGTGCTAGGGGTGACCGAATGCAGCACTACACGTTGCTGACGGAGCGGGAAAATATGTGGGGATATTTTCCCGGCCTCGGGCATCTGTTAGACAGATGAACCAGAGGGGAAGGTTCCATGTTTGCAGTGTTGTGGGCATGTGACAGCTGCATGGAGGGCATAATCGGATTCATCTCGTTTTTCTGATCAACTTTCATGTAGAAAACTTTTTCATCCGAGCTACGGTTTATTTTCTACGATTTTCCAAAGTTTTAAATCATTTTCTGAAATTTCTAGAATTAATTTAAATATTAAATTCAAATTTAAACAGTGTAATTACTTTTTATACTCAGACTGAGCTAGCCACTGTGGCTGACAGGTGAGCCTCTGCCAAGTCAGCAGCCCAGTCAGCAGTCAACTCTGTTGACTGTTGACCTGGTTAAACTGACAGGTGGGGCCCCTCTGTCATAGACTGAGACATTTAAAACAACAGATTAAGTTAACTAATTAACTAATGGGACCCACTGTCAGTGACACAGACTAATTAACAGATTAATTATCAGATTTATTATTTATAAAAACGTTTTAATTAAGTGTGGGGGCCACTTGTCAGTGACCCGGGCTGCCCAGTCAGCAGGGTTGACCAAGTCAAGCCAGCCAACGGGACCCATTGGGCCCACTGTCAGCGTCACAGGGGAGGCCACGTGGTGCCAGGTCAGCTCCGACGACCGGAACATCGCCGGCGACCATGTTTTGCGGCGGCGCGCGATGGGAGGTGGTCGGAAATCGCGTACGGTGGGTCGTTTTGCGCGCGGTTGGGCTCTACGGGACGCTAGGAACGCGCCGCGTCCAATGGTGGTGGTTACAGCGCATGAGGCGGTCGGAAATGTCGACGGCGACCACCACGGGCAGCGCCGGAATTCGGGACTCGTCAGAAAACGACGTTGCGGGCACGCTCAAGTCGAATGGATGGGCCAGGGGGCATCTATGCGACGGCACGAGCTCGGTGACGCGCTCAGTTGAGCCGGAGCGGCACTAGGAGGACGGCAGGGAGCTCACCCGCAACGGCGGAGCTCCGGCAATGGCAGCGGCAAGGCGGGGCTCGTGCGGGAGGGAAGAAGAGGGGGAGCGGCGTCGGAGCTCACCTAGTGGGCGTGCGAGGGCCCGGCGGAGGCTTAGTAGCTGCAGAGGAGCGGATCGACGCCGGTGAGCTGCGGTGATCCGAAGGAAGAAGAAGAGGTCGAGGCGGCTGCTGGGGCCGTCTGGCGTCGCGTGGCTCGACGGGGAGATGTGGTCGACGGAGGCGAAGTGCGTAGACACGATGGAGAGGCGAGGAGGGCACGGTGGTCGCGACGTTTATGGCGGCGAGGCCATGGCCGCGCTCGGGAGGGAAGGAAGAGAGCGAGGGAGGGGAAAGGAGGGCGCTAGGGTTCGCCAGGGGGGCGAGGAGGGGTCCTTATCCCCTCCAGAGGCTCTGTAGCGGCGCGTTGTCGTGCGGGAGAGAGGGTGGACCTGGCGCGGCGAGCGCATGCGCGGCGACAGCGAGCGGGGTGAACAGAAGGAGGAAGATGAGCGGGGGAGTGGGCTGGGCCTCCCTGTTTGACTTAGGCCCAGGTACAGTAGAGTTTAGGTTTTTCTGTTTTCTTTTTTTACAGAAAGGGTTTTGCATTTAGTTCAACCACCAAATGACTTTTGAAAAATATGCCACTTGCCACATTAAATACCTTGCAATAAACTGCATTGCCACAAAAAGTTTGGAGGCAATATAATTTCATCTGAATTTTGTATTGCATTTAAAGTGTCAAAATGGTGCTGTTGGCCCTGTTTTCATGATGTTAGAGTCATCTAGGGAATTTAGGTGATGTTGTTTTCCTGAACATAAATAGTTATGGAATATTTCCAAAATTATGAACTATTTAGTTTCCAAAATTGAACAACTTTTATTTCCACCTCATATTTGAATTTCAATTTGAGTTGGAATTTGAAATGAGATATGATTCCAAGGTGATCAAGCATTGTAATTGATGATGACTTGGCATGATTAATAGATGATCACTGTGCTTAATTACAGGGGGTGTTACACTCATCCGCTTTCTTCTTCAATTTCTGGTTAACCAGATCAGCAGCTTTGCGCTCTTCCTGGACCCTATTCCATCTCCGGTTGTACCTCTCTTGAACACCTTTGAATCCGACGGCCATGATTTCCATGAAGGCAAGATCTTCAGCATTGTCAGCAGCATCAGTGGCCTCGTAAGTTCTTTGGGTCAGAGGGAGCAGGATCCGAGCTATTTCTTCATCAAAGTTTGGCCCCGCAGTACCAGATGAACTAGGGGCTCCAGATTCGTGCTGAGAAGTGATCATCGCCAAGCTGCTTGATGGGATCTGCAAGGTTGACGCCGCTGGTTGGTTATCGGGGTTTGGCATGTCAGTGTTGACGGGCGCCTTCTCCATATCCATCCTGGCGGGGTCAGACGTGTTGTCAGAAGACTTCTCAGGTTCTTCAGGGATTTCTCTGATCTCCTCAGCAACTTGCACAAGGTTCTCTTCAGCGGCAATATTGGCGGCTTCATCAGTGGCATCCTTTGCAATATTTGCTACCTCCACAAGGATTTCACCTTCTTCGGGAGAGGTTGGAGCTGTGGAGTGAAGCAGAAGCAAAGGCAAAATAAGATTCAATTTACAACTCAAGTTCAAGAAAACAAAAAATTTCATGAGAGATGTGAAGACAAGAGGATTATCCGTTGATGTTTGTCGAGGAAGGGCATCTCCTTCCCCGGCAACTTGTGTTGCTGGTGCACGGTCATCGGCGGCTTCGCTTGACGGAGTAGCTTCCGTGCGGACAAGCTCATTGGTGGAGGCCCTTGCCGGAAAAGCACTCTCCGGAATGATGGTTGACGGGGAAGCCACAGTAAGATCCGCCTCTTGGAGTTCTTCCTCTTGGCGGACCTCTCCCATCTCCTTGTCAAGTTCAGAGGGAGGAACTTCAGTGCTGGCACTAGTGGGCAGGATATGCACCACGTCCTCACGGAGGGGGCTGGACTGGGGGCTGGTAACAATGGTTTCGGCCGTTACAACCCCCTGCCCGGCACTTGCCGCAAGATCTTGTTCTGTTGCAGACTTGGCCCGCTTCGTCCGGTGCCCAAGTGGTTCTGGATCCCTGTCAAGACAGAAGAAATCAAGTCAAAATAGTGATCAAATGCAATCAAGACTTGGTGAAGATAAAATAACTTCACTTACTCCTCCTCTTCAGACTCGCTGAGGACAGAGAGATCATATCTTGCCGGCGGAGGCGATTCTCTGGCCCTCTTAAGCGCCGGAGGAGATGAACTTGTCGGCTGAGAAGATCCAGCACCTCTGGCAGTCTCTTGCTGGGAAGATGGAGGCTGAGTTTGCGGACGTCTACTTGGTTGCCGGCGCACCTCTTCTTGGCGTCCAGTCTTGGTGGTCCTCTTCATTACCGTAGGGGCTGCCTTTGGTGAAGAAGCACGTACTGGCTCTAGACTGGCTGCCTTTCGAAGACAACGTCTCCTTTTTGGGGCTCGAGGACCTACTCCCTCTTCCTCCTTGGGTCCACCGGCAACCTCGGTCCCGACAATCTCGGTTTCGGCAATTTCAGCTCCGGCAACTTCGTCCCCGGCAGGCTCTTCTTGGTGTTCCTCGGCAGCTTCTTCGTCGGGATGTTCTTCATCGTCATCCTCAGTTGCTGCGGCACTAGAACCGCTAGCTGCACTAATTCTTGCAGCTTCTACCGCTATGCTGGTAATATACGCCAGTTCCTCCTCCTTGGTGGCCTGGACAAGATCTCTTTCTTTCCGGGTGGCCTTTTCTGTTAAATTGGAGGCCTAGTCCATCTCATTCACTAAGCTAGGCATTGGCCAATCTGCATTGACGCCATGGGCATTGCAATCCGGCATCATCGCCAAGATAGAATCCTTGGCGGAATTGATGTGCCGCGGGACGATCTGGCTCGGCAAGTGAAATGTCCAGTCTTTCTGAACAACTGCTCGCAAAGTGCGGCATGCTCCAGAGTCGTCAGATTGTTGCCAGTCCCAGGATACAGCCACATGATATCAGTGGCACTCTGGTAATCCCAAGCAAATCTCTCTCTTTTCTGCAGCGGCTCGATGTGTCGCCGGAGGAAATTAGCGCCAACCATTTCTACAGTCAGTTTGGCAGCCTTGAGGCGAGTGATCCTGTTCAGCGCCGGGCGAAGCTTCTCGTCAGTGGCGCCAAGATCACTCCAATTCTTGTCGCGTTGAACCCTCACTGTCCGCGGCAAGCAAAACTGGGGGAAATCCTTCTCCTGGATCCAGCACCACTCGGCCCTCCATTCGTCCCATTTGAGATGGAGTTGCCCGGCAAGATACTGGCCCTTGGTTTTTGCCCTGGGGCTCCATGTCACGCTGCCGGAGAGTGACTTGTCTTCAATCCGAGGAACGAAGAAGTGGCGGAACAGATCTACGTTGGGAGCAACTCCGACAAAGTTCTCGCACAGATGAGCAAAGACTGCCATGCAAGTCATCACATTTGGAGTAAAATCCAGCAGTCTGAACCCAAAGCTGAACATCATTGCGCTGAAAAAGTCTGAGAACGGAGAAACCAGACCGCAGTAAAAGTAAGCGCAGAAGAACGGATATGAATCCGATGGAATCTTGTTGCCTTCAGGAAGAACGACTGGGGCCTTGTGGTCTTTTGTGTCTCTTCCCCACATATAAGCGTACCTCTCGATCAGAGTGCTGGCATCCATGGAAGACGGCGAAAAGATCGCATTCTCTCTCCGCCGCTTCTCCAGTTCCTCCAACTCTTTCTTCTTCTTCTCCGCCTTGGGGTCGAGCGGTTTGGCGGGCTTCTTCCCCTCCGCGTCGGCCTTCTTGGGTGCCATCAGGGCTCAAGGAGGATAAAGGGAGTCGAGTTGAGATGCGAATCGGTGGCGGCGGCGGCGGAAGAAGTTCTGGCGAGAGGAAGAAGATGAAGCAGAAGAAAGCAGGGGCGAATGAGCAGCGCCTCCTCGCGTTTGCCTTTTTATGGGGAAGGCGCGAGGGAGCTGGCTCTTCACTGTTTACCCCAGCAGCGCTTTTACAGGCGCACTACCGCGAAATAACCACAACAGTCCACGTTCCCACGTCCTGCATTTAATGCGTGGATTGGACGTGCGTCAGGAAAACCATCATGACTAAAATTACGAGGGCAGTTTTCCCGCCATGTGTCTGTGCATTATTTGGGCCTAGCCCAACGACGCTTCGGACGCGCGTATGGCCCAGGCCCGGGGGCTCCTGTCGGTGTATAAAACATGGGTATTTTATACCCTGACTTATGCACAGACAGTGGCAGCTTCCCTGCCGGCCAAGGCTTGCCGGAAACTGCCAAACATCAAGATTCAAGACCCAGTTGCAGAAGCCACTGGGGAGAAGATCAAGACGAAGCATCAAGTTCTACACCAAAGATAACCTTTGCCGGCAAGGCCGAGCCGGCAAGGTGAAGGCCCGGCAAGCTCCGTGCCGGCAAGCTCTCGCTAGCTGTTAGTGCTCCACCTCATCGAGCAGCCAGTCGCTAATCGATGAGGGGTCAAGCCCGCAGGCAGTTAGGTGAGATTTGTCGGGCATGTGTCAGCATGCTGGAAGGAGATTTGCCTGTAATGACACCCGTCCAGAAGGCGTGTCAAGTGAATAGGAGGTAGCTGGGCGAGCGGTGCAGAATCCTTGCCGGGGCTCCTCCTCCACATGACACCTAACGGAGCATTTATTGCTTTTGTCCTAAACTGGCAGAGTTAGGTATGATAGCACTGTTTGCTATCTAATCACTATGTAATGACTATTTTGCCATTGTGGTAACCCCTTGAGCTATAAAAGGAGGGCCAGGGCAACATTTACAGGGGGCGATCGATCGATCGCCCGATCAACCTTTTGCATGACTTGCATGCGTAGCTGCTCTCTCTGCGCCTTGCCAAGAGAAGCGCTCCTTGTACTTGTGTAACACATCCAATATACAAAGCAGGAGTAGGGTTTTACACCTGATACGTCTCCAACGTATCTATAATTTTGGATTGGTCCATGTTGTTATATTATCAATCTTGGATGTTTTATATACATTTACAGCAATTATATATCATTTTTGGAGACTAACCTATTAACTTAGTGCCCAGTGCCAGTTGCTGTTTTCTGCCCTATTTTTGTTTTACAGAAAATCAATACCAAACGAAGTCCAAATGCCACGAAACTTTTTGGAGATTTTGTATTGGCCAAGATAAACACTAGAAGCTTCGGGAGAGGGCCAGAAGACCCAGGAGGTGGCCACGAGCCACCAGGGCGGCCTGGGCGGCGGGGGGCGGCGCGCCCTGGTGCCTCGTGGGCCCCCCTTTGCTCCGTTTTACCTAATTCCAGCACTATAAATTCAGAAAATATCAGAAGCCCTCAGGAGAGTCCACGAAATACTTTTTCCGCCGCCGCAAGTTTCTGTTCTCGAGAGATCCCATCTGGAGGCCTTCTTCGGCACTCCGCCGGAGGGGGAATCGATCACGGAGGGGCTCTACATCAACCTTGCTGCCCTTCCGATGATGCGTGAGTAGTTTACCACAGACCTTCGGGTCCATAGGCAGTAGCTAGATGGCTTCTTCTCTCTTTTTGATCTTCAATACAATGTTCTCCTCGATGTTCTTGGAGTTCTATCCGATGTAATCACTTTTTGCGGTGTGTTTGTTGGGATCCGATGAATTGTGAGTTTATGATCAGATTATCCATGAAATTATTTGAGTCTTTGCTGCACTCTTTTATGCATGATTATTATAGCCTCGTATTTCTTCTCTGATCTATTGATTTGGTTTGGCCAACTGAGTTGATTTATCTTGCCATGGGAAGAGGTGCTTTGTAATGGGTTCGATCTTGCGTTGTTCAATCCCAGTGACAAAAAGGGACATGACGCGTATGTATCGTTGCTATTAAGGGTAAAAAGATGGGGTTTATTCATATGTGAGTTTATCTTGTCTACATCATGTCATCGTTCTTAAGGCGTTACTCTGTTCTTTATGGACTTAATACACTAGATGCATGCTGGATAGCGGTCGATGTGTGGAGTAATAGTAGTAGATGCAGGCAGGAGTCGGTCTACTTGTCTTGGATGTGATGCCTATATACATGATCATTGCCTTGGATATCGTCATGATTATTTGATTTTCTATCAATTGTCCAACAGTAATTTGTCTACCCACCGTATGCTATTTTCTTGAGAGAAGCCTCTAGTGAAATCTATGGCCCCCGGGTCTATCTAAATCATATTACTAAAACCCTAAAAATATTGCTGCCATTTTCTTTTATTTATTTTGTTTTGTATTTTTATTTCAATCTATCTATCTATCACATACAATTTAATATTGCAATTGACCGCCGAGAGATTGACAACCTCTCGTTTGCGTTGGGTGCAAGGATTTGTTGTTTGTGTGCAGGTGCTGCTAACGAGGTGTTGCATGATTCTCCTACTGGTTCGATAACCTTGGTTTCATAACTGAGGGAAATACTTATCTCTACTGTGCTGCATCATCCCTTCCTCTTCGGGGAAAATACCAACGCAAGCTACAAGTAGCAGGAAGAATTTCTGGCGCCGTTGCCGGGGAGAAGTCACGTCAACACAGTCTCCCGTCAACTTGCCAATTTCTGGCGCCATTGCCGAGGAGACATCATCAACATCTATCAAGTACCTTTGCATAAACTCTCATCTCCTTGCATTTACTTTATTTTCCATTTGCCTCTCATTTTCATCTCCCCCACTTCTAAAATGTTTTTACAAAAATAGAAAAATATTTTCCGTTTGCCTTTTTCTTGTTTGCTTGTTTGCTTGCTTGTTATCTTGTTTGCGTAGTCATGATGTCTCAAGAAAATACAAAATTGTGTGATTTTTCCAATACTAATAATAATGATTTTATTAGTACTCCGATTGCTCCTCCCGCCGCTAGTGCGGAGACTTGTGATATTAATGCCGCTTTGCTAAATCTTGTCATGAAAGATCAATTTTCTGGTAGTCCTAATGAAGATGCTGCATCCCATCTTAACACTTTCGTAGAATTGTGTGACATGCAAAAGAAGAAAGATGTGGATAATGATATTGTGAAATTAAAATTATTCCCGTTCTCATTGCGGGATCGTGCAAAAATTTGGTTCTCATCTTTACCACGAAATAGTATCGATTCTTGGGATAGGTGTAAAGATGCTTTTATTACTAAGTATTTTCCTCCCGCGAAAATTATCTCACTTAGAAATCAAATTATGAATTTTAAGCAACTTGATCATGAACATGTTGCCCAATCTTGGGAGAGGATGAAATTAATGATAAGAAATTGCCCTACTCATAGTTTAAATTTATGGATGATCATACAAAATTTTTATGCGGGATTGAATTTTGTTTCTAGAAATCTTTTAGATTCCGCCGCGGGTGGTACTTTTATGGAAATTATTTTGGGAGAAGCTACTAAATTGCTTGATAATATTATGGCAAATTATTCACAATGGCATACTGAAAGAACACCGTAAAAAGGTGAATTCTATTGAAGAAATTAATACTTTGAGTGATAAAGTTGATGCGCTTATGAAATTGGTTGCTAGCAAAAATGCTCATATTGATCCTAATGATGTGCCATTGTCCACTTTGATCGAGCAAAATAATGATCCCGTAGATGTGAATTTGTCTCGCGAAACAATTTTAATAATAATGCTTATAGAGGTAATTTCAACGCTAGACCGTTTCCTGGAAATTCCTCTAATAATTATGGCAATCCTTATGGTAATTCCTATACTAATAATAGGATGCCTTCTAATCTTGAAAGTAATATTAAAGAATTTATTAATGCTCAAAAAGTTTTCAACACTACGATAGATGAAAAATTGAGTAAACTTGATGATATGTCTAGGAGTATTGATAGAATTATTCATGATGTGGAAAATCTTAAGACTAAAATTTTGCCACCCAAAATTGATATTAGTGAATCAATTAAATCTTTATATGTCTCCATGGATGAGAGTAAGAAAAGAACCGCTATGCTAAAAGCTAAACGAGAATTTTTCGAAAAAGCAATTCCTCCCGGTTTTTATCATAGTAATGATGAGGATATTAAAATGATTGGTGTTTCATCTATTGATTCTTTGTTTAGCAAAATTAAACTTGATGAAAAGGGGACTGAAGAAGAGTCAACTTTAGCTAAAGAGCGTCCCCATAATTCGAAGGGTGAAAATCTTAATGAAAAAATTGCTAAAAGTGGGTTTGGAGAGGTAAAAACTTTAAATAGCGATGTGCCCACTCTCTTGGATTACAAATATTTTAATTATGATAATTGTTCTTTGATTGAGTGCATTTATTTGTTACAATCCATGTTAAATTCACCCAACGCTTATGAGCAAAACAAGGCTTTTACTAAACACATCGTAGAAGCAATGATGAAAGCGTTAGAAGAAAAGCTAGAACTAGAAATTTCAATTCCTAGAAAATTATATGATGAAAGGGAACCCACCATTAAAGTTAAAATTAAAAATTATGAGTGCAATGATTTATGTGATTTGGGTGCTAGCGTTTCCACAATTCCAAAATCTCTATATGATGTGCTAGGTTTTACCAATATAGATGAATGTTCTCTTAATTTGCATCTTGCGGATTCTACTATTAAAAAACCAATGGGTAGAATCAATGATGTTCTTATTCTTGCAAATAGAAATTATGTGCCCATTGATTTTATTGTTCTTGATATTGAATGCAATCCTTCTTGCCCCATAATACTTGGTAGACCGTTCTTACGAACTATAGGTGCCGTTATTGATATGAAAGAAGGGAATATAAAATTTCAGTTTCCACTAAAAAAGGGTATGGAGCATTTCCCTAGGAAGAAAATTAAAGAACCATATGAATCAATTATGAGGGCCACTTATGGAATCAACTTGAAAGATGACAATACTTGAAACTATGCATTATGCCTAGCTAGGGGCATAAAACAATAGCGCTTGTTGGGAGGCAACCCAATGAATAAAATAAAAAAAATTCTGTTATTGTGTGTTTTCACAATTATGCTACTGGTATGATTGTGTTTTTGTGTTTTTAATTAGTGTTTGTGCCAAGTAAAGCCTTTAGGATGAATTGGAAGATAGTATAATTGATGCTGTTTGGAAAACAGAAAGTTTTGCGTCCAGTGCGCGAATTTTGTTTCTGTACTGGTGAGTCAGAAAAATCTAAATTTTTTACAAAGTATTGGTATATGAATTGCCCACGTTGTCCAAATTTTTCAGAATTTTTGGAGTTAAAGAAATATGGCTTTTAAATAGATTTCTACATACTGTTCTGTTTTTGACAGATTTTGTTTTTGATGCACTACTTGCTTGTTTTGATGAATCTATGGATTGTATCGGGGGGTATAAGCCATGGTGAAGTTAGATTACAGTAGGTATAATGCAAAAATAAAATATGAATGGGTTTGCAACAGTACTTAGAGTAGTGATTTATTTTGTTATACTAACGGATCTCACGAAGGTTTTGTTGAGTTTTGTGTGATTGAAGTTTTCAAGTTTTGGGTGAGATCACAATGGATGAAGGAATAAGGAGTAGCATAAGCCTAAGCTTGGGTATGCCCGAGGCACCCCAAGGTAATATTCTGGGAAGACTCAAGCGTCTAAGCTTGGGGATGCCCCGGAAGGCATCCCCTCTTTCTTCTACCAACCATCGGTAATTTTATTTGGAGCTATATTTTTATTCGTCACATGATATGAGTTTTGCTTGGAGCGTCATGTATTATATGAGTCTTTGCTTTGTTTGCTTTTTAGTTTGTCACAATCATCCTTGCTGGACACACCAATTTGAGAGAGCCACACGTTTATCATCATTTGTTAGAATACTCTATGTGCTTCACTTAAATTTTTTGAGCTAGGCAGTTGCTCTAGTGCTTCACTTAAATCTTTTTGAGCACGGCGGTGGCTATATTTTGAAGAAGTAAACTCTCATGCTTCACTTATATTATTTTGAGAGTTGATTGAAATTTTGAAGAAATGAATTTTCATGCTTCACTTATATTATTTTGAGAATTGATAAGATTGAAATTTTGAAGAAATATTTGCACTCTCATGCTTCACTTAAATCTTTTTGAGCGTTGATGATAATAACGGTAATTTGCACCAAAGTGATGAATATTCAAGAGGGATATAATAAAAACTTTCATATAGATCATTGGATATGATAAGTGTGATTCCTTGCAATAGTTTTGCGATATGGAAATGATAATATGTGAGTCATGTTAGTGAGTAATTGTGATTTAGTAAAAATATTCGTGTTAAGGTCTGTGATTCCCTATGCATGCACATTAAGTCAATAGTTATGCAATGAAATTATATCCTACTTATGGTGCATTATTCGGTGTTAGTTATGTTCAATGCATGTTTATGACCGTTTTCGTTTTTTTGGTTGGTTGCTTCTCAATCTATTTGCTAGCCTTCATTTGTACTAAGCGGAAATACTGCTTGTGCATCCAAAATCCTTAAACCCAAGTTGTGCCAAATGAGTCCACTATACCTACCTATATGCGGTATTTCAATGCCGTTCCAAGTAAATTTGCGTGTGCCAACTCTAATTTTCAAAATAATTTCTCCGGTTTGTGTGCCCGTACCGCTCATGAAGCGGCAGGGGGTGGCCATTATTTTCCATGCTAGGTGTGTTATTCTCACGATGAGTGTTTATTCACTTGTCATTGCACGAGAGGATGGTTGGTAATAGGGATGCCCAGTCCCGCATGAAATCAAAATTAATAACAACAAAATTCCTTGGAAAGTGTTGGTATGGAGGGCACCCGTGGATACGGCTAGCCATGGATTGTGAAAGAATGGTGGAAAGGAAATAAACTTTACTTTCTGTTTGGGAACCGCCTATGATGTGTCTAGCATGGAAAATATTGGGAATTCTCGGTCGTTTTCGTTGACAGGAAAAGCATGCCTCTCAAAATATTTTTATCTTTTTAATTTCAGCTTTGATCTCTCGCACATTTGACAAATCTCTGCTTCCCTCTGCGAAGGGCCTATCTATTTACTTTTATGCAATTTTTATTTTATTTGAGTCTCCATCTTCTCTTACAAAAGCACCAACTAAAGAGCACTATTGTCATACTTGTGCATAGTGTGTAGCTAATATTTGAGTGTGTTTCATGAATGGATCAATGATTGAGCATAATGGGCTAGGGATAACTTTCTTTAGCGTTGATATTTTGAAACACATGGTTGCTTGTTAGCATGCTTGAGTATTTATATCTTCATGTCAAATTATAGACTATTGCTTTGAATCATTCAAGCCCAATGTCCATGCTATAAAAGAAAAGAATATGTGATGAATATGTTAGGCAGCATTCCACATCAAAAATTCTGTTTTTATCATTTACCTACTCGAGGACGAGCAGGAATTAAGCTTGGGGATGCTGATACGTCTCCAACGTATCTATAATTTTTTATTGTTCCATGCTGTTATATTATCAATCTTGTATGTTTTTATATACATTTACAACAATTATATATCATTTTTGGAGACTAACCTATTAACTTAGTGCCCAATGCCAGTTGCTGTTTTCTGCCCTGTTTTTGTTTTACAGAAAATCAATACCAAACGAAGTCCAAATGCCACGAAACTTTTTGGAGATTTTTTATTGGCCAAGATAAACACTAGAAGCTTCGGGAGAGGGCCAGAAGACTCAGGAGGTGGCCACGAGCCACCATGGCACGCCTGGGGGGGCAGGCGCGCCCTGGTGCGTCGTGGGCCCCCCCTTTGCTCTGTTTGACCTAATTCCAGCACTATAAATTCAGAAAAAATCAGAAACTCTCAGGAGAGTCCACGAAATACTTTTTCCGCCGCCGCAAGTTTCTGTTCTCGAGAGATCCCATCTGGAGGCCTTCTCCGGCACTCCGCCGGAGGGGGAATCGATCACGGAGGGGCTCTACATCAACCTTGTTGCCCTTCCAATGATGCGTGAGTAGTTTACCACAGACCTTCGGGTCCATAGGCAATAGCTAGATGGCTTGTTCTCTCTTTTTGATCTTCAATACAATGTTCTCCTCGATGTTCTTGGAGTTCTATCCGATGTAATCACTTTTTGCGGTGTGTTTGTTGGGATCCGATGAATTGTGAGTTTATGATCAGATTATCCATGAAATTATTTGAGTCTTTGCTGCACTCTTTTATGCATGATTATTATAGTCTTGTATTTCTTCTGCGATCTATTGATTTGGTTTGGCCAACTGAGTTGATTTATCTTGCCATGGGAAGAGGTGCTTTGTAATGGGTTCGATCTTGCGTTGTTCAATCCCAGTGACAGAAAGGGACATGACGCGTATGTATCGTTGCTATTAAGGGTAAAAAGATGGGGTTTATTCATATGTGAGTTTATCTTGTCTACATCATGTCATCGTTCTTAAGGCGTTACTCTGTTCTTTATGGACTTAATACACTAGTTGCATGCTGGATAGCGGTCGATGTGTGGAGTAATAGTAGTAGATGCAGGCAGGAGTCGGTCTACTTGTCTTGGATGTGATGCCTATATACATGATCATTGCCTTGGATATCGTCATGATTATTTGCTTTTCTATCAATTGCCCAACAGTAATTTGTCTACCCACCGTATGCTATTTTCTTGAGAGAAGCCTCTAGTGAAATCTATGGCCCCGGGGTCTATCTAAATCATATTACTAAAACCCTAAAAATATTGCTGCCATTTTCTTTTATTTATTTTATTTTGTATTTTTATTTCAATCTATCAATCTACCACATACAATTTAATCTTGCAATTGACCGCTGAGAGATTGACAACCTCTCGTTTGCGTTGGGTGCAAGGATTTGTTGTTTGTGTGCAGGTCCTGCTAACGAGGTGTTGCGTGATTCTCCTACTGGTTCGATAACCTTGGTTTCATCACTGAGGGAAATACTTATCTCTTCTGTGCTGCATCATCCCTTCCTCTTCGGGGAAAATACCAACGCAAGCTACAAGTAGCAACACCTCACTGTGGCCCGAACCTGGGTAAATCCCTTGCCTTCTGCTCTTTGTGTACGCCGATCTCCCTAGCCGAACTGCAAAGGGGCTAGATGGCCCCATAGATGGTCACACCCCCGACAGATAGAAAAGCAAATAATTATGACGGATTCATGGCAATGATCATGTATATAGGCATCACGTCCAAGACAAGTAGACCGACTCCTGCCTGCATCTACTACTATTACTCCACCCATCGACCGCTATCCAGCATGCATCTAGGGTATTAAGTATGAAACAGAGTAACGCCTTAAGCAGGATGACATGATGTAGAGAAGCAAATTCAAGCAATATGAATAAACCCCATCTTTTTACCCTTAATGGCAACAATACAAATACGTGTCATGTCCCTTTCTGTCACTGGGATTGAGCACCGCAAGATTGAACCCATCACAAAGCACCTCTCCCATTGCAAGACAAATCAATCTAGTAGGCCAAACTAAACCAATAGATCGGAGAGAAATACAAAGCTATAACAATCATGCATAAAAGAGTTCAGAGAAGACTCAAATATTTCTCATGAATAATCTGATCATAAACTCACAATTCATCAGATCCCAACAAACACACCGCAAAAGAAGATTACATCGGATAGAACTCCAAGAACATCGAGGAGAACATTGTATTGAAGATCAAAGAGAGAGAAGAAGCCATCTAGCTACTAGCTATGGACCCGTAGGTCTGTGGTAAACTACTCACACATCATCGGAAGGGCAGCAAGGTTGATGTAGAAGCCCTCCGTGATCGATTCCCCCTCCGGCAGAGTACTAGAAAAGGCCTCCAGATGGGATCGCGAAAGAACAGAGGCTTGCGGCGGTGGAAAGGTTTTCTCTTCTGGCTCTCTGGGGGTTTTCCAATATTTGTGAATTTATAGAAGTGGAATTAGGTCAAACGGAGTCACGTGGGCCCCACAAGGTAGCACGGCACCCCCCTGGGGTGCACCCTAGTGCCTTGTGAAGCCTCCGTGAGGCTTCTGGCCTCCTCCCGAAGCTTCCCAGGTTTCTTTTGTCCAGAAAAAAATCTCCAAAAAGTTTCGTGGCATTTGGACTTCATTTGGTACTGTTTCTCTGAAAAGCCAAAAACAAGCAGAAAACAGCAACTGGCACTAGGCACTGGGTTAATAGGTTAATCCCAAAAAATGATATATAATTGCATACAATTGCATATAAAAACATCCAAGATTGAAACTATAATAGCATGGAACAATCAAAAATTATAGATACGTTGGAGACGTATCAAGCATCCCAAGCTTAATTCCTGCTCGTCCTCGAGTAGGTAAATGATAAAAACAGAATTTTTGATGTGGAATGCTACATATCATGTTTTATCATGTAATCTCTCTCTTATGGTATGAATAATAAGATCCAAATGATTCAAAGCAATAGTCTAAAATTTGATATAAAGACATCAATACTCAGGCATACTAGCAAACAATCATGTCTTTCAAAATAAAAATGCTAAAGAACGTTATCCCTACAAAATCATATAATCCTGTCATGCTCCATCTTCTTCACACAAAGTATTTATCATTAACAACCCCGGTTTTAGCCAAGCAATTGGTTCATACTTTTTAACGCGCTTCAGCTTTTTCAACTCCCACTCAATACATGAGTGCAAGCCATGGATATAGCACTATGGGTGGAATAGAGTATGGTGATAGAGATAAATAGGAGAAGTCAAAAATGGAGAAAGTCTCACATTAACGAGGCTAATAAACGGGCTATGGAGATGCCCATCAATTGATGTCAATGCTAGGAGTAGGGATTGCCATGCAACAGATGCCCTAAAAGCTATAAGTGTATGAAAGCTCAACATGAAAACTAAGTGGGTGTGCATCCAACTTGCTTGCTCATAAAGACCTCGGGCATTTGAGGAAGCCGGTCATCGGAATATACAAGCCAAGTTCTATAATGAAAAATTCCCACTAGTATATGAAAGTGACAAAATAGGAGACTCTCTATATGAAAAACATGGTGCTACTCTGAAGCACAAGTGCGGAAAAAGATAGTAACATTGCCCCTTCTCTCTTTTTCTTTTTTTTCTTCCCTTTTTTTTCTTCTCATTTTTTTTATATTTTTTTTCATGGCTCTTTTTCGCCTCTTTTTTTCTATTTTTTTTTCGTCCGGAGTCTCATCCCGACTTGTGGGGGAATCATAGCCACCATCATCCTTTCCTCACTGGGACAATGCTCTAATAATGATGATCATCACACCTCTATTTACTTACAACTCAAAATTACAACTCGATACTAGAACAAAAATATGACTCTATATGAATGCCTCTGGCAGTGTACCAGGATGTGCAATGATGCTAGCGTAACATGTATAAAAATGATGAACGGTGGCTGAGCCACAAATACTATGTCAGCTATATGATCATGCAAAGCAATATGACAATGACGATGTATGTCATAAAAACGGAACGGTCGAAGTTGCATGGCAATATATCTCGGAATGGCTATGGAAATACCATGATAGGTAGGTATTGTCGTGGTTTTGTCACGGCAAGATGTCCTCGTGAAAGGATTTAGTGGTGAGGCCATCACAACTAGGTGAACGCTTGAAGGGGTTGGTCGGAATCGAGAGACGCGAGTTTTACCCAGGTTCGGCCCCTCACGGTGGAGGTAAAAACCTACATCCTGCTTGATTGATATTGATGATGATGATCTCGATTACAAGGGTGATGTTTCACTACCTCTATCTCGAGAGCTAGTTTGTCTGTCTATCCCAACTTGTCCCTCTTGGGGTGCCTTGCCCCTCCTTATATAAGTTGAAGGGGCTGGCTTACATCTAGAGTCCTAGTAGGACTATAGCTAGTCTATTCTCTATTACAAGTCGGATCCTAGTCCGGGTCTTTTCTTCCAAACTGATCTACCCAGGTCGGGTCTTCTCTCCGGGCCGGGTCTTCTCTCTGAGCGGGGTCTACCCAGGCCGGATCCTGCTTCTCTTTACCAGGTTCCTTCCAGGGTCCAGCCCATAGTGAGCCAGCCCGTTTAATGCCATGCGTGACCCGGTTATGGGCCCCTTGGTCCTGCCGGGTTATGCCTTGGAATGCCAGGTCTAGCCGCGGGTAATTCCCCTGACATTAGCCCCCAGGTTAGCTTGAATTTATTCATGCTAAGCTCCTGAAATAAGAATATGTTAAATGACCAGCTCTTGAAAAGTCCGAGTCTCTATCATGTCAACATGCTGGCTTCAGAATCAACTTGCTGACGCTGGTTTCACGCAGAAAAATATTGGAAAAATAACCCATATGACATTTTGAGTTGTCTTCCAATGTTTTGGCTTGATAAAATTATTGGAAAAAAGAAGTTCGTCTGATGTTGAGCCAACTTTCAATGCTTCAGATTTGATGAAGATATTAGGAATAAGAAATCCATATGATATGAGACCCGGCTCGCTCAAAACTGACAGCTTGAAGGTGTTCTTCTATTTTTTTATCTCTACATTACCTGTAGCCCCCAAGTCTTAAGAGTAGAACGTAGTGATAGCTAGAACGTAGTGATAGCTTAAGACTTGCTTAAATATAAATGTTGCCACTTTGGAGAAATTTGGGTTGTTCATCTGAGTCACCAGTCATAAACTGAATGTTTGCATTTCACATGTGTAGCCCCCAAGGGCCGGCTCATCAGTATGTGATGGGCCGGGTCTTCAGTTTGGACCTTATGATCTGTTTAAACAACTGAACACTGTAGCCCCCAAGTGCCGGGTTGTCTTGCTTGCGGCAGCCTGGGACTTGAACTTTAGCTTTTGATGTTTGTAGATGTATAGCTGCAAATAGTGTAGCCCCCAAGGGTCGGGTTAGCTGTCCTCATCAATCTGGAACTTGAACTATCTGTAGAGTCAATGACTGTAGCCCCCAAGTGCCGAGTCACTACTAATAGTGAGTCGGGTCTTCAATGAAAATAGTTTAAAATGACAATGCATTAGCCCCCAAGTGCCGTGGTGCATGCTTGCAGCGACATGGGACTTTCATACTTAATGTAATCTTGATTTGAATAATGTAGCCCCCAAGTGCCAGGTTGTGAGCCTGCGGCAACTCGGGACTTTTCCTTCCATTGTAGAATAAAATCAGATCCACTGTAGCCCCCAGGCTTCAAAGAGAAAACCAAGCAAAGCCGGCCAAACCAACTCTTGAAGACCCGGCGTTTGACAATTGCGGAGAAAAACTTGCCTGAGTCTGAGCAGTCTGCAACAGAATAGTCATATTTCTGCAAAAACATTGATATTCGGCCCAATGATCTTGTGATAAACTAGGAAACTTAATGTCCTTATCTGGATGATGTTGCTGGGTACTTTGCATATCAATGCTGAATTTGTTGCTAAATCCACCAAGAGTGCTGCCTTGCATAACACTTCATATTTCATTGCCTTTGATAAAGCCGGTTGCCATGATCTTTGCCATCATATCCTTGCTTGAATTTTTGTTCTTCTTTGTAGCATTGCAATAATCCAATTTGCGAATTGCCACTGATAATATATTATACCATGCTCCTTACTGTAAGCTAGCGTTTTGGATTTAGAAAGAATAGTCATCTCTCTGAGCCGGCTTTGAAAACCTCAATCATTTAATACTAGTTATGATAAACCATGATGAAGACCCGGCTCTCAATTGTAAGCCGGTTTTGTAGATGTAGTAAATATGTACCTGAAATTGTTTCAAAGTCGGCTTTGATTGCCATGTTATTTGAAACTGGTTTTGATAAACCATATAAGACCCGGCCATTTTGGCTATCAAAGATTTGTTTGTTCCTGCAGAGTTACAATGTAACCCGGTTTGAAAACCGGCTCCTGTGACATAAACAAATATAGACATGTATATATGATACATTGTATGATGATGCAATGTATGATGATGGAATGTATGATGATGTATGTGTATGATAACAGAGTATAAAAACGCCGGCTTTCGAGGCACGACATAAGACCGGCTTTCGAGGCTCGAGTCTTGGTTTTGCTTTCCTGTGGAAGCAGGCTTTCCGCCCCTTTTGGTTTGTCCTAGCTCTTTGAAAGCCGGCTCTCACGTGACCAACTGACGTTTTAACTCTGATGAATTCAGGGTCACCTCTGTGATTGACTCATCAGGCGTGCGCCGGGTCACCTTTTCGGAGTAGCATCTTGCTAACAGGTAGGTTTAACCAAGTAAAGTTTGGCTTTTTGCCGGGTTAAAAGGGTTTTGTAAAATAAACTCGATGAGTTGGAAGCCCCCAAGTAACCATATGGTCATGGAAAAGCCCAGCATAGGATATACAGGAGACAATGCTACTACTACAAAACATCTGGGGTCCAGATAAGCCGGCTTTATTCCATTGATCATTATTGAGCAGGATACCCATGTTTAGACTGCGCACCATGGCAACTAGTCTTCTTTGGTAACCTTTCTTTTTGCCAATACGGCAGGATGCCCATGTTTGAATTGCGCATCATGGCAGCTAGTCCTCTTTGGCAACCCTTACTTTTTCGCCAATAAGGCAGCAGCCCCCAGGACCGGGTTGTCTTCCCTGCAACAACCCGGGTTTTTTGTATTTGTTGAAACCAACCAAATCTGCCGAGTCATGTCTGTGTAGCCCCCGAGTCTTAAGTCGACTCGGGGAGCCGGCTTGAGATTCTATATACTGGGTTGTGGCATAAACCGGCATATAGTCGACAACTGAAAGCTGGAAATTATTGAAACCGGAGGTGATGTGGCGAGTTTGATGATCTTTGCGATGTTCGTCGTATGTCCTCCCATTCCTTGCTATTCTCTCTTGGTCCGGTTCTCCTGGCTCTTCTAGGGCCATTTTTTCTGTCTCTTTTTTTTTCTTCGCCACTGGCTTTTGAATTGCCGGCTCAACGGTGGCCGGCTCACCTAGCTTCTCCAGGGATGGTTCCTCCGTGGCCGACTCTCCTGTTTCATCGACGTGCTGAAACAGACCGGACCGTGGGGATGGCAGGCCAATACGCCTATCCATCGGGCAACCCGGCGCGGGTGGACGCTGATAATAGAGATATATTTCTTTTTTGCTCCAGCGTTATTGCAGTAGACCGGGTCGTGGGGGCGGCGGCCTGCGCGTGTCCGTTGGGTAACTCATACGGGCGGGCGCGGATCCGGTGTGTTAATGTAGACCAGACCGCGGGGGCGGCGGCTTGCGCGCGTCCGTTGGGCAACTCATACGGGCGGGCGCAGATCCGGTGTGTTAATGTAGATCGGACCGCGGGGACGGCGGCTTGCACGCGTTCATTGGGCAGCTCGGGCGAGCGGCATGGCCCTAGTGTGTTGATGTAGACCAGACCGCGGGGGCGGCGGCTTGCCCGCGTCCGTTGGGCAACTCATACGGGCGGGCGCGGATCCGGTGTGTTAATGTAGACCAGACCGCGGGGGCGGCGGCTTGCGCGCGTCCGTTGGGCAGCTCAGGCGAGCGGGCGCGGCCCTAGTGTGTTGATGTAGACGCGAGAGCTGGCCGGTAAATTGGTGTGGACGGGGGAGTCGGCTGCGGCATTTGACGCCGGCGTGGACGCGAGAGTCGGTCGCGGCATTGGAAGCCGGCACGGGCGCGCGAGTCGGCCGCGGCATCGGCAAACGACGCGGATGCGTGAGTCGGCCGCGGTGTTGGAAGCCAGCGCGGACGCGCGAGTCGGCCGCGACGTTGAAAGCCACCGTGGATGCGCGAGTTGACCGTGGCGTGCGAGTTGAGCAGATGTACATGTAGACTGATCTGATGAATTATTGCTCTGTATTCGCGGTTTGACGGTCACCTCTTAAAGTGAACAATTGTCCTGCGTAAAAATATTACAGGCCAAAATAATTGCTCTCAAAGAAATTAATATGTGCTAATAAAATAGATGGAACAGATAGCACCTGGTATTTTTATCGGATGAACGCGGATGCTGGTGCTGGATAATGGTGGACATAGTCGGACAAAAAAGATAGCCCGCACATATGTACGACTAGCTCGGATGATCTGATGTAGCACAAAACACCCACGTGGTCTGCTCTTTTTTTTTGCTCACCTGAGGACCATGCAACGTGATAGCTCCATATTCGCTTGAATCAGTTTCCTTGGTCCGCGTGCGACTCAGACTAGTAGTACTAGTCGCTCCTGGTGAGGACACTTCCTGACCGGCTTCCGATCGTAGATGGAATAAAAATCTGAACTGTACTAGGACTAGTACTATGATTAGATTAGATTGCTTTGAGCGTGACGCTTCAATCGATCCCGCTTGATGTGCCTCCTGATGGATCTCACGTGGGGTAGTAGTAGCAAGCTTGATCACGTGAACTACTACTTGAAGTAGTACTTTTCCTTCGGACTTTACGTCAGGAAGTAGCAGCAAGTACGTACAATGATATGCCTTGAGACTTGAAGCGCGTGTACACGGCTATGCGCAGTTGTACCAGCGTGGCCGATGATTATGCGTGCGCGTCTGTGCACTCAGCAATCCGATGATTTGATGGATAGCGCGCGACCTGTAGGGCGGCACAGCCGCGGAGATCGATTTCCTGTTGGTCTCGGTGAATTGCAGGTTGCGGCGGTGACGCACAGACGCAACCCTAATTTCTCTTGAATTTAAACCTCGTACTTCTAGCCCCAAAGTTAACCACGATTCTGACCACAAACGCTGAATTTGCCGGCTCTGCCCAAGGTTGTCTCATGCCGGGTTATCCTGCGCGATTGTTTCATGTCGTCTCTTCTTCATCCAACCAATCGCGATCTTCTCGATCCCTGAAGAATTCCCTCCAAGAACACAACACCACCGTGCGCTGGCCCCACGGTGGGCGCCAACTGTCGTGGTATTGTCACGGCAAGATGTCCTCGTGAAAGGATTTAGTGGTGAGGCCATCGCAAACTAGGTGGACGCTTAAAGGGGTTGGTCGGAATCGAGAGACGCGAGTTTTACCCAGGTTCGGCCCTTCACGGTGGAGGTAAAAACCTACATCTTGCTTGATTGATATTGATGATGATGATCTCGATTACAAGGGTGATGTTTCGCTACCTCTATCTCGAGAGCTAGTTTGTCTGTCTATCCCAACTTGTCCCTCTTGGGGTGCCTTGCCCCTCCTTATATAAGTTGAAGGGGTTGGCTTACATCTAGAGTCCTAGTAGGACTATAGCTAGTCTATTCTCTATTACAAGTCGGATCCTAGTCCGGGTCTTTTCTTCCGAACTGATCTACCCAGGCCGGGTCTTCTCTCCGGGCCGGGTCTTCTCTCCGAGTGGGGTCTACCTAGGTCGGATCCTGCTTCTCTTTACCAGGTTCCTTCCAGGGTCCAGCCCATAGCGAGCCAGCCCGTTTAATGCCATGCGTAACCCGGTTATGGGCCCCTTGGTCCTGTCGGGTTATGCCTTGGAATGCCAGGTCTAGCCGCGGGTAATTCCCCTGACAGGTATGGTGGCTGTTTTGAGGAAGATATAAATAGGCTTATGTGTGATAGAGCGTATCATATCACGGGGTTTGGATGCACTGACGAAGTTTGCACCAACTCTCGATGTGAGAAAGGGCAATGCACGGTACCGAAGAGGCTACAAATTGCGGAAGGGTGACAGTGCGTATAATCCATGGACTCACATTAGTCATAAAGAACTCACATACTTATTGTGAAAGTTTATTAGCCCTCGAAGCAAAGTACTACTACGCATGCCCCTAGGGGGGAGGTTGGTAGGAGTTAACCATCGCGCGCCCCCGACCGCCACACAAAGGAAGACAATCAGGAATAAATCATGCTCCAACTTCTTAGCATAACGACAGATCATACGTGCATGCTTCGGGAATCACAAACCTTAACACAATTATTCTTACTAAACCACAATTATCTACTAATACCTCCCCATATTACCATCTTAATATCGCAAAAATATTGCAAGGAATCAAATTTATCATATTCAGTTATCTACATGAAAGTTTTTATTATATCCCTCTTGAATACCTATCATATCAGGACCAAATTCATAACCCGTGCATATTACCATTGCTATCATGAGACTCTCAAAAATATATAAGTGAAGCATGAGAGTGCAACTATTTCTTTAAAATATTATCACCGCCGTGCTCTAAAAGATATAAGTGAAGCACTAGAGCAACTGCCTAGCTCAAAAGATATAAGTGAAGCACATAGAGTATTCTAACAAATCACGAATAATGTGTGTCCCTCTCAAAAAGGTGTGTTCAGCAAAGATGATTGTGACAAACTAAAAATCAAACAAAAGCAAACAAACTATTTCACAAGACGCTCCAAGTAAAACACATATCATGTGATGAATAAAAATATAGCTCCAAGTGAGTTACCGATAGATTGTAGACGAAAGAGGGGATGCCTTCTAGGGCATCCCCAAGCTTAGACGCTTGAGTCTTCCTTGAATATTACCTTGGGGTGCCTTGGGCATCCCCAAGCTTAGGCTCTTGCCACTCCTTATTCCTTTGTCCATCGTAGTCTCACCCAAAACTTGAAAACTTCAGCACACAAAACTCAACAGAAACCTCGTGAGATTCGTTAGTATAACAAACAAATATTTAACTTTAGGTACTGTTGTAAATTGATTCATATTTAATATTGGCATAATGCTACTGTACTCCAACTTCTCCATGACTCATACCTCCCGATGCGATCCATAGATTCATCAAAATAAGCAAACTATGCAACAAAAACAGAATCTGTCTAAAACAGAACAGTCTGTAAAGATCTATTTAAAATCCATACTTCTGTAACTCCAAAAATTCTGAAAGATTAGGGCAACGTGGGAAATTCATATACCAATACTGTGTAAAAATGTCAGATTTTTCTAACGCTCTAGTACAGAATTAAAATTCCAACACTGGATGCAAAACTTTCTGTTTTCCAAACATCATCAATTATACTATCTTCCAAATCATCCCAAAGGCATTACTTGGCACAAACACTAATTAAAACATAAAAACATAATCCTAACAGAAGCTATAATCATGCAAATACTCAAGAACAGTATATTGGGTTGTCTCCCAACAAGCTCTTTCTTTATAGCCATTAAGATAGGCTTCAAGATTTTAATGATGCTCACATAAAATATAATAATAGAAACACAAAGGGAGCATCGTAAAGTATATGAAAAACACACTTAAGTCTAACATACTTCCTGTGCATAGGAATTTTATAGGAGAACAAATGATCAAGACAAGCAATCTCTAGCATATGCAAGGAAGAAGAATGGAGCATTAACAATTTGTACTTCAAGAGAGGTAATTGAGTAACATGAAAATTTCTACAACCATATTTTCCTCTCTCATAATAATTACATGTAGGATCATAGTCAAATTCAACAATATAGCTATCATATAAAATATTCTCTTCACGATCCACATGCATAAAAGTTTTATAATCTTCCAAGATAGTGGGATATACATCAACTAAAGTCATGACCTCTCCAAGCCCACTTTTATCAAAAATTTCATAAGATTGAACACTCTCCAAAGTAGTGGGATCATTATTACCTAAAGTTGATGCTCATCCAAACCCACTTTTAATGGTATTGCAAATTTTATTATCAGTAACATATTCATCATGGGGCTTAAATAAATTTTCAAGATCATAAGAAGCATCATCACCCCAATCATGATCATTGCAATAAGTAGTGGACATAATAAAATTATCATCCCCAAGCTTGTAGTTTTGCATATTATTAGCAAAATTCACATTAATAGAATTTATAGTAACATCATTGCAATCATGCTTTTCAATCAAGGAGCTTTCATGAATCACTTTATAAATTTCTTCTTCTAACACTTCATCACAATTTTTAGATTCATGATTTTCAAGCAAAACTTCATAGAGAAAATCAAGAGCACTCAAATCACTAGCAATTGGTTCATTATAATTGGATCTTTTGAAAAGATTAGCAAGTGGATGAGGATCCATAGTGATCTTAAATTTTTGTTTTACATACTGTTCTTGAGTGTTGTCATGGCAATAAAAGCAAGCAAGCAAATAATTTTTTTTGTGTTTTTGTAAAAAAAATTAGAAGTGGGGGAGATGAAAACGAGAGGCAAATGAAAATAAAAGGTAAATAAAGTAAATGCAAGTTCATGATAATTTGTGCGAAGGTACTTGGTAATTTTGATGATGTCTCCCCGGCACGGTGCCAGAAATTCTTCCTGCTACTTGTAGTCTGCGTTGGTATTTCCCCGAAGAGGAGAGGATGATGCAGTACAGTAGAGATAAGTATTTCCCTCAGTTAAGAACCAAGGTTATCAATCCAGTAGGAGAACCAAGCAAAATTCCGTTAAGCGCACCTGCACACACAAGAGCAAACACTTGCACCCAACGCAAATAAGAGGGTTGTCAATCCTCTTAGCGGTTATTCGCAAGGATTAAATCTTATCGAGGTAAATAGATAAACTAAACTACTAATTAAAATAAAAGTAAATAAATTGCAGCAAGGTATTTTTAGGTTTTTTATATAATAAAGATAGACCCGGGGACCATAGTTTTCACTAGAGGCTTCTCTCCTGAGCACATAAACATACGGTGGGTAAACAAATTACTGTTGGGCAATGATCATGTATATAGGCATTACGTCCGAGACAAGTAGACCGACTCCTGCCTGCATCTACTACTATTACTCCACCCATCGACCGCTATCCAGCATGCATCTAGGGTATTAAGTATGAAACAGAGTAACGCCTTAAGCAAGATGACATGATGTAGAGAAGCAAATTCAAGCAATATGAATAAACCCCATCTTTTTATCCTTAATGGCAACAATACAAATACGTGTCATGTCCCTTTCTGTCACTGGGATTGAGCACCGCAAGATTGAACCCATCACAAAGCACCTCTCCCATTGCAAGATAAATCAATCTAGTAGGCCAAACTAAACCGATAGATCGGAGAGAAATACAAAGCTATAACAATCATGCATAAAAGAGTTCAGAGAAGACTCAAATATTTCTCATGAATAATCTGATCATAAACTCACAATTCATCGGATCCCAACAAACACACCGCAAAACAAGATTACATCGGATAGAACTCCAAGAACATCGAGGAGAACATTGTATTGAAGATCAAAGAGAGAGAAGAAGCCATCTAGCTACTAGCTATGGACTCGTAGGTCTGTGGTAAACTACTCACACATCATCGGAAGGGCAGCAAGGTTGATGTAGAAGCCCTCCATGATCGATTCCCCCTCCGGCAGAGTACCGGAAAAGGCCTCCAAATGGGATCGCGGAAGAACAGAGTCTTGCGGCAGCGGAAAGGTTTTCTCTTCTGGCTCTCTGGGGGTTTCCAATATTTGTGAATTTATAGAAGTGGAATTAGGTCAAACGGAGTCACGTGGGCCCCACAAGGTAGCACGGCGCGCCCCCCCTGGGGCGCGCCCTAGTGCCTTGTGAAGCCTCCATGAGGCTTCTGGCCTACTCCCGAAGCTTCCCAGGTTTCTTTTGTCCAGAAAAAAATCTCCAAAAAGTTTCGTGGCATTTGGACTTCATTTGGTACTGTTTCTCTGAAAAGCCAAAAACAAGCAGAAAACTGCAACTGGCACTAGGCACTGGGTTAATAGGTTAGTCCCAAAAAATGATATATAATTGCATACAATTGCATATAAAAACATCCAAGATTGATACTATAATAGCATGGAACAATCAAAAATTATAGATACGTTGGAGACGTATCAGGTCTATGTAAGAGCTTTGATTTAGCAAATTCCACATACTCAACTATCATATAGTCTTCCATGATTGCTGGCACTCAAAGCATATTTTTAGAACAAATCATTTCAGTCAAACACATAGGAACATAGGGGCTTAATGTTTTGCCTCCCAACTTATTTATCTCAGGGATAATGTCAACAATAATAACTCATGATCACCTATATTCAACGGGATATATGTGCCTGGATCTTTCCCCACCACATGATGCTTGCCAAGAGCGAAAAATAAAAACGGAAAAGAGAAGAACACTATTGACTCTTGCATAAAAATAAATACATAAAGTAAAAGATAGGCCCTTCGCAGAGGGAAGCAGAGGTTGTCATGCGCTTTTTATTTTTGGATGTGCAAACTCTTATTGCAAAGGAATGTCACTTTATATTGCCCCTTGTGATAGCAACCTTTATTATGCAGTCTGTCGCTTTTATTCTTCACCATCACAAGATCGTACAAAGCTTATTTCCCCTTCAATAAAAAGTTCATACATATTTAGGAGCAATTTTTATTGCTTTGCACCGATGACAACTTACTTGAGGGATCTTATTCAATCCATAGGTAGATATGGTGGACTCTCATGGCATGAAACTGGGTTTAAGGGTTTTTGGATGCACAAGTAGTATCTCTACTTAGTACAGGATTTTGGCTAGCAAAATATAGGGGGCAAGCACCACATGTTAGAGGATCCATGACAATATAACATCTATGTGAATATAAACAAACATAACCCATTACGTTGTCTTCCTTGTCCAACATCAACTACTTGATCAAGTTTGAAAATAATAAATGGGGGCTCACAATCATAGAAGATGTACAAGATAGTATATTTATATGTGAAATCTCTCTTCCTTCAATATTCTTTCATGAATTGTTCAAGTGACCAGTGCTGTGTTTGCTAACTTTCAATAAATTTTACCACTTATACTTCTTATATGTGAAGTCATTACTCCCCATGGGACAAGCATATATAATTTGATATTCAATTCATTCAAACATTTACTCTTAGGATATAAGTGAAGCACAAGAATGAAAACTACTCCAAAAGATATAAGTGAAGATCAATGAGTAGTCAAACAATTAAGTAGCTATGTGAAGACTCTCTCCAAATAAAGATTTCAGATCTTGATAATTTTATTAAAACAGCAAACAAAATGAAAATAAAAGGACACTCCAAGAATAGCACATATCATGTGAAGAAGTAAAAACTTAGGCTAACCGATAGGTGTTGATGAAGAAAGGTGAGATGCCAACCGGGGCATCCCCAAGCTTAGTTGCTTGAGACTTCTTGGAATATTATCTTGGAGTGCCTTGGGCATCCCCAAGCTTGAGCTCTTGTGTCTCCTTAATTCCTCTCATATCATGGTTTCTCCTAAATCTTTAAAAACTTCATCCACAGAAAACTCAACAAGAACTCGTGAGATAAGTTAGTATAAATCCACTCAAAACCTTAACATTCTCTACTATAACAAATCACAAAAATTATAATTAAACATTGCATACTAAATTCCTCTGCATATTTAATACTCCTATCCACAAATAGAAACATTAAACAAGCAACATATGCAAACAATGCAACTATAACCGAAATCTGTCTAAACAGAATAGTCTGTAAAGGGTGAATAAGAATTCATACTTCCCTAAGTCCAAAAATTCTGAAAAATTACCACGTGATAGAGAACTCATGCATGCTTAATGTGTAAAAATTTAAGATTTTTATCATGTTCTGACTATTTAGGAATATTCTGGACATAACAGAAAACTTTCTGTTTTCAAACAGCAACACATAAACTTGCAAACTGAGCATGGTAAAGGCTATAATTGGAATTTTATTGAACTAAAAGATACAAAACATGATTATTGATAACAGCAAGCAAAGAAAACTAAAATAAAATTACTCTCCAAGCAAAACACATATTATGTGATGAATAAAAATATAGCTCCAAGTAAGATATACCGATAGTGTTGAAGACGAAAGAGGGGATGCCTTCTGGGGCATCCCCAAGCTTAGTTGCTTGGGTCTTACTTGAATATTACCTTGGGGTGCCATGGGCATCCCCAAGCTTAGGGTCTAGCCGCTCTTTATTCTCCTCATATCGATATCTCACCCAAAACTTGAAAACTTCAATCACACAAAACTTAACGGAACTCCGTGAGAAAAGTTAGTATGATAAAAATAAATCATCCACTTAGGTACTGTCAAGACAAGATTCATAATTGATCTCATATAATTCCTACTATATTCCATCATTTCCACAATTTATATTACTCAATATAAGCTATGGAAACACTAAAACAAGCAAACCATGCACCAAAAACAGAATCTGTCAAAAACAAAACAACATGTAGTGAGCGATTTAAAAAACATACTTCTGTACCTCGAAAAATTCTAAAAAATTAGAAAAACATAAAAAAAATTGTAACACAATACTTTGTAAAAAATTCAGAATTTTCTCATGCTCCAGTACAGAATAGAAATTACAGCACTGGACGCAAAAGTTTCTGTTTTTGCACAGAATCAAATCAACAAGTATCCACACTATTCCAAAGGCTTTACTTGGCACATTATTGAAAGAAAATATATAAAACATGATTATTACAGTAGCTTAATCATGTGAGCACACAAAAATAGTAGGGGTAAATATTGGGTTGTCTCCCAACAAGTGCTTTTCTTTAAAACCTTTTAGCTAGGAATGATGATTTTAATGGTGCTCACATAAAAGCGAAGAATTGAAACATAATGGGAGCATCATGAAGCATATGACTAGCACATTTAAGCCTAACCCACTTCCTATGCATGGGGATTTTGTGAGAAAACAATTTATGGGAGCAAGAATCAAATAGCATAGGAAGGCAAAACAAGCATAACTTCAAAACTTTCAACACATAGAGAGGAAACTTGATATTATTGCAACACCTACAAGCATATGATCCTCTCTCATAATAATTTTATGTAGCATCATAAATGAATTCAATAATATATATATCACATAAAGCATTCATATCATGATCCACAAGCATAAATTTTTTATTACTCTCCACATAAGCAATTTTCTTCTCATCAATAGTAGTGGAAGCAAACTCAACAAAATAACTATCATGAGATACTTGATTGGCATAATCCCATTGAAAATTAAAATCATGATGACAAGTTTCATGGTTATCATTATTCTTTATAGCATACACGTCATCACAATAATCATCATAGATAGCAACTTTGTTGTCATAATCAATTGAAACCTCTTCCAAAATAGTGGATTCGTCACTAAATAAAGTCACAACCTCTCCAAATTCACTTTTATAATTATTACAATAAGATTCAACACCCTCCAAAATAGTGGGATCATTACTACCTAGAGTTGACACTCTTCCAAACCCACTTTCATCAATATAATCATCATAAATAGGAGGCATGCTATTATCATAATAAAAAAATTCATCAAAACTTGGGGGACTAAAAATATCATCTTCATCACACATAGCATCCCCAAGCTTGTGACCTTACATATCATTAGCATCATGGATATTCATAGAAAGCATACTAACAACATTGCAATCATTCTCATCATTCAAAGTACTCACATTAAACATTTTATTAAATTCTTCCTCTAGCAATTGAGCACAATTTTCCGATCCATCATTTGCAAGAAAGATATTATAAAGATGAAGCATGTGAGGCAATCTCAATTCCATTTTTTTGTAGTTTTCCTTTATAAACCAAACTAGTAATAAAACAATAAACTAAAAGATTCAATTGCAAGATCTAAAGATATACCTTCAAGCACTCACCTCCCCGGAAACGGCGCCAGAAAAGAGCTTGATGTCTACTACGCAACTTTTATTCTTGTAGACGTTGTTGGAAGAGCAGAGTTTTGTAGGACAGTAGCAAATTCCCCTCAAGTGGATGACCTAAGGTTTATCAATCCGTGGGAGGCGTAGGATGAAGATGGTCTCTCTCAAACAAACCTGCTATCAAATACAAGAAATCTCTTGTGTCCCCAACACACCCAATACAATGGTAAATTGTATAGGTACACTAGTTCGGCGAAGAGATGGTGATACAAGTGTAGTATGGATAGTAGAAATAGGTTTTTGTAATCTGAAAAATAAAAAACAGCAAGGTAGCAAGTAGCAAAAGTGAGCACAAACGGTATTGCAATGCTTGAAAACAAGGCCTAGGGTTCATACTTTCACTAGTGCAATCTCTCAACAATGCTAACATAATTGGATCATATAACAATACCTCAACGTGCGATAAAGAATCACTCCAAAGTTCCTATTAGCGGAGAACATAAGATAGAAATTGTTGTAGGGTACGAAACCACCTCAAAGTTATCCTTTCCGATCAATCTATTGAGCCATCCCTATAGGTGTCACAAACAGCCCTAGAGTTCGTACTAAAATAACACCATATGATACGCATCAACCAACCCTAATGTCACCTAGATACTCCAATGTCACCACAAGTATCCATGAGTTGATCATTCGATATGCATCAAACAACTTTAGATTCATAATATTCAATCCACACAAAGAACTTCAAAGAGTACCCCAAAGTTTCTTATCGGAGAAAAGAAGATGAAAACGTGTACCAACCCATATGCCTAGATTACCCCAATGTCACCTCGGGAATCCGCAAGTTGATTACCAAAACATATATCAAGTGACTCAATAGAATACCCCATTGTCACCACAGGTATCCACATGCAAGACATACATCAAGTGTTCTCAAATCTGAAATATTCAATCCGACAATAACGAAACCTCAAAGGGAAAGACTCAATTCATCACAAGAAGATAGAGAGGGAAGAAACACCATATGATCCAACTATATTAACAAAGCTCGCGATACATCAAGATCGTGCCAAATCAAGAACACGAGAGAGAGAGATCAAACACATAGCTACTAGTACATACCCTCAGCCCCAAGGGTGAACTACTCCCTCCTCGTCATGGAGACCGCCGGGATGATGGAGATGGCCTCCGATGATGATCCCCCCCCTCCGTCAGGGTGCCGGAACAAGGCTCCAGATGGTATTTCTTCGGTACAGAGGCGTGCGGCGGCGGCGGCAAAGTTCTAGGTTTATTTCTGGGGTTTCTCTATTTATAGGATTTTTCAGCGTTGGAATCATGCAAAACGGAGTTACGAGGGCCCCACAAGGCAGCACGGTGCGACCCCCCCAGGCCGCGCTGTGGTGCCTTGTGAGCACCTCGTGAGGCTTCTGGTCCTTCCACGAAGCTCCGGGGGTCTCTTTTGGTCCAAAAAAAATCATCAAAAAGTTTCGTCCAATTCCGAGAACTTTTATTTCTGCACAAAAAACAACACCACAGTAGTTCTGCTGAAAACAACGTCAGTCCGGGTTAGTTCTAATCAAATCATACCAAAACCATATAATTTTTTTTATAAACATGGCAGTTCTGGTTGGATACTACTCGTCGTCATCTATCCAACGAGCTTGAGTTTGCTGGATTCGGAGTTCATATGTAGAAGTTGTGGCAGTTCTGGTTTTCTTGCATCCATCTGTTTTGCCTAGGCTGTTTTGTTGCTCACTGGCGGTAGTACCGCCCTGGGTAGCGGTAGTACCGCTTGCGCGGTACCTCCGTAGTCCAGTGTCGTGGGCACTGCCGCTTGTCTTTGTGCTCCTGGACTCATTTCGGGCTCAGCGGCAGTTGAGTGGTAGTAGGAAGCGGTATTATCGCTCCGTGCGATACTGCCGCCCTGTCGCCTCCCTGTGCCACTGTTCCTACTGTACTAAGTGATTCTAAGTGGTAGTACCGTGGATGAGGGATGGTAGTACCGCTCCGGCGGCACTACCACTCCCGCACTTCACGTGCACAATGAGTTACACCTGGAACTATCGCCCGAGTGGTAGTACCGCTCCTCTGAGCAGTAGTACCGCTTGTGTGCGGGCTGGGCAGATAACGGTTGGATTTTCCCCCTCCTATAAAAGGGGGCCTTCTTCCCCAATGGTTGAAATCACCAGAGCTCGTGTTCTTCCCCCATTGTTGACCTTCTTCGAGCTTGCTATCTCTCAATCCCTCCAATGATTCTTGCTAGTTCTTGAGGGAAAAGAGAGAGGAGATCTAGATCCACATTTCCACCAATCACTTTCTCCTCTATGTGAGGGGAACCCCTTGGATCTAGATCTTGGAGTTATTCGTGTTCTCTTCTTCGTTCTTCCTCTCATTTTCCTCCCTAGCATTAGTTGCTTTGGTGGGATTTGGGAGAGAAGGACTTGGCCACTCCGTGTGCCCTTGCCATTGCATTTGGTGCATCGGTTTGAGTTCTCCACGGTGATACGTGGAAGTAAAGTTGAGAAGCTTGTTACTCTTGGGTGTTTGAGCACCCTAAAGCTTGTTCCTCTTGGGTGCTTTGGTGCCCTAGACGGTTGGTGTTGTCGGAGCTCAATCATTGTGGTGTAAAGCTCCGGGCAAGCGTCGGGGTCTCCAATTAGGTTGTGGAGATTGCCCCGGGCAATTTGACGGGTACCGGTGACTGCTCCCAAGGGTTGCCAATTGTACGGGTTCGGTGACCGCCCCCAAGGGTTGCCATTTGTACGGGTTCGGTGACCGCCCTCAAGGGTCCCTTAGTGGAATCACGACATCTTGCATTGTGCGAGGGCGTGAGGAGATTACGGTGGCCCTAGTGGCTTCTTGGGGAGCATTGTGCCTCCACACCGCTCCAAACGGAGATTAGCATCCGCAAGGGTGTGAACTTCGGGATACATCGTCGTCTCCGCGTGCCTCGGTTATCTCTTACCCGAGCCCTTTACTTATGCACTTTACTTTGTGATAGCCATAGTGTTTCATGTTATATATCTTGCTATCACTTAGTTGTTTATCTTGCTTAGCATAACTTGTTGGTGCACATAGGTGAGCCTAGTTGTTGTGGGTTTTGTGCTTGACAAATTAACCGCTAGGTTTATTCCGCATTTGTTCAAGCCTAAACCATAGTTATTTTAAAGAGCCTATTCACCCCCCCCCCTCTAGGCGACATCCACGATCTTTCAACTAGGTTAATAGGTTAGTCCCAAAAAGTGATATAAAATAGCATATTATTGCATATAAAACATCCAAGATTGATACTATAATAGCATGGAACAATAAAAAGTTATAGATACGTTGGACACGTATCAAGCATCCCCAAGCTTAATTCCTGCTCGTCCTCGAGTAGGTAAATGATACAAACAGAATTTTTGATGTGGAATGCTACCTAACATGTTTATCATGTGATCTCTTCTTTAACGGTATGAATATTAAGAAACGAATGATTCAAAGCAATAGTCTATAATTTGATATAAAGACATCAATACTCAGGCATACCAACAAACAATCATGCCTTTCAAAATAAAAATGCTAAAGAACGCTATCCCTACAAAATCATATAGCCCGTCATGCTTAGTCTTCCTAACATAAAGTATTAATCATGCACTACCCCGATGTCAGCCAAGCAATTGGTTCATACTTTTTAATGCGCTTCAGCTTTTTCAACCCTCACGCAATACATGAGCGCGAGCCATGGACATAGCACTATGGGTGGAATAGAATGATGATAGAGATTAATAAGGGGAAGTCAAAAAGGAAGATAGTCTCACATCGACGCGGCTAATCAACGGGCTATTGAGATGCCCATCAATTGATGTCAATGCGAGGAGTAGGGATTGCCATGCAATAGATGCACTAGGAGCTATAAGTGTATGAAAGCTCAAAATAAAAACTAAGTGGGTGTGCATCCAACTTGCTTGCTCATGAAGACCTCGGGCATTTGAGGAAGCCCATCATCGGAATATACAAGCCAACTTTTATAATGAAAAATTACCACTAGTATATGAAAGTGACAACATAGGAGACTCTCTATATGAAATACATGGTGCTACTCTGAAGCACAAGTGTGGAAAAGGATAGTAACATTGCCCCTTCTCTCTTTTTCTCTCATTCATATTTTTTTTATTGGGCTCTTTTTGGCCTCTTTTTTTTTCTTTTTCGTCCGGAGCCTCATCCCGATTTGTGGGGGAATCACAGTCTCCATCATCCTTTCCTCACTGGGACAATGCTCTAATAATGATGATCATCACACTTTTATTTACTTACAACTCAATATTACAACTCGATACTAGAACAATATGACTCTATATGAATGCCTCTGGCAGTGTACCAGGATGTGCAATGATCTAGCGTAACATGTATAAAAAATGATGAACGGTGGCTGAGACACAAATACTATGTGAGCTATATGATCATGCAAAGCAATATGACAATGATGATGTGTGTCATATAAACGGAACGGTGGAAGTTGCATGGCAATATATCTCGGAATGGCTATGGAAATGCCATAATAGGTAGGTATGGAGGCTGTTTTGAGGAAGGTAAAAGGAGGTTTATGTGTGAAAGAGCGTATCATATCACGGGGTTTGGATGCACCGGCGAAGTTTGCACCAACTCTCGAGGTGAGAAAGGGCAATGCACGGTACCGAAGAGGCTAGCAAATTGCGGAAGGGTGAGAGTGCGTATAATCCATGGACTCACATTAGTCATAAAGAACTCACATACTTATTGCAAAAGTCTATTAGCCCTCGAAGCAAAGTACTACCACGCATGCCCCTAGGAGGGTGGTTGGTAGGAGTTAACCATCGCATGCCCCCGACCTCCATGCAAAGGTAGACAATCAATAATAAATCATGCTCCAACTTCATCACACTAAGGACTATACGTGCATGCTTCGGGAATCACAAACCTTAACACCAATATTCTTACTAAACCACAATCATTTACTAGTACCTACCACATATTACCATCTTAATATCAAAAAACTATTGCAAGGAATCAAACTTATCATATTCAGTGATCTACATGAAAGTTTTTATTATATCCCTCTTGAATACCTATCATATTTAGGACCAAATTCATAACCCGTGCATATTACCATTGCTAATTATTAGACTCTCAAAAAGATATAAGTGAATCATGAGAGTGCTACTATTTCTTTAAAATATAACCACCGCCGTGCTCTAAAAGATATAAGTGAAGCACTAGAGCAACTGCCTAACTCAAAAGATATAAGTGAAGCACATAGAGTATTCTAACAAATCACGAATAATGTGTGTCCCTCTCAAAAAGGTGTGTTCAGAAAAGATGATTGTGGCAAACTAAAAATAAAACAAAGAAAATAAAACTATGGCACAAGATGCTCCAAGTAAAACACATATCATGTGATGAATAAAAATATAGCTCCAAGTGATATACCGAAAGATTGTAGAAGAAAGAGGGGATGCCATCCGGGGCATCCCCAAGCTTAGACGCTTGGGTCTTCCTTGAATATTACCTTGGGGTGCCTTTGGCATCCCCAAGCTTAGGGTCTTGCTGCTCCTTATTCCTTCATCCATCGCGGTCTCACCCAAAACTTGAAAACTTCAGCACACAAAACTCAACAGAAACCTCGTGAGATCTGTTAGTATAACAAATAAATCTTAAACTCTAGGTACTGTTGTAAATTGATTCATATTTAATATTGGCATAATGCTACTATACTCCAACTTCCCCATGACTCATACCCCCCGATACGATCCATAGATTCATCAAAATAACCAAACTATGCAACAAAAACAGAATCTGTCTAAAACATAACAGACTGTAAAGATCTATTTAAAATTCATATTCTGTAGCTCCAATAATTATGAAAAATTAGGAAAACGTAAAAAATTCATACACCAATACTGTGTAAAACTTTCAGATTTTTCTGACGCTCCAGTACAGAACCAAAAATCCAGCACTGGACTCAAAACTTTCTGTTTTCAAACAGCATCAATTATACTATCATCCAAATCATCCCAAAGGCATTACTTGGCACAAACACTAATTAAAAGATAAAAACACAATCATAACAGAGCCTACAATTGTGTAAACTCACAAAACAGAACAAAATAATAACTATTGGGTTGTCTCCCAACAAGCGCTATTGTTTTATGCCCCTAACTAGGCATAATGCATAGTTTCAAGTGTTGTGCTACTTGTAGCTTGCGTTGGTATTTTCCCCGAAGAGGAAGGGATGATGCATCACAGTAGAGATAAGTATTTCCCTCAGTTATGAAACCAAGGTTATCGAACCAGTAGGAGAATCACGCAACACCTCGTTAGCAGCACCTGCACACAAACAACAAATCCTTGCACCCAACGCAAACGAGGGGTTGTCAATCCCTCGGCGGTCAATTGCAAGATTAAATTGTATATGATAGATAGATAGATTGAAACAAAAATACAAAATAAAATAAATAAAAGAAAATAGCAGCAATATTTTTAGGGTTTTAGTAATATGATTTAGATAGACCCGGGGGCCATAGTTTTCACTAGAGGCTTCTCTCGAGAAAATAGCATACGGTGGGTAGACAAATTACTGTTGGGCAATTGATAGAAAAGCAAATAATCATGACGATATCCAAGGCAATGATCATGTATATAGGCATCACGTCCGAGACAAGTAGACCGACTCCTGCCTGCATCTACTACTATTACTCCACACATTGACCGCTATCCAGCATGCATCTAGTGTATTAAGTCCATAAAGAACGGAGTAACGCCTTACGAACGATGACATGATGTAGACAAGATAAACTCACGTATGAATAAACCCCATATTTTTACCCTTAATAGCAACGATACATACGTGTCATGTCCCTTTCTGTCACTGGGATTGAGCACCGCAAGATCGAACCCATTACAAAGCACCTCTTCCCATGGCAAGATAAATCAATCTAGTTGGCCAAACCAAATCAATAGATCGGAGAAGAAATACGAAGCTATAATAATCATGCATAAAAGAGATCAGAGAAGACTCAAATAATATTCATGGATAATCTGATCATAAACTCACAATTCATCGGATCCCAACAAACACACCGCAAAAAGTGATTACATCGGATAGAACTCCAAGAACATCGAGGAGAACATTGTATTGGAGATCAAAAAGAGAGAAGAAGCCATCTAGCTACTGCCTATGGACCCGAAGGTCTGTGGTAAACTACTCACGCATCATCGGAAGGGCAGCAAGGTTGATGTAGAGCCCCTCCGTGATCGATTCCCCCTCCGGCGAAGTACCGGAGAAGGCCTCCAGATGGGATCTCTCGAGAACAGAAACTTGCGGCGGCGGAAAAAGTATTTCGCGGACTCCCCTGAGGGTTTCTGATTTTTCCTGAATTTATAGTGGTGTAATTAGGTCAAACGGAGCTGAGGTGGGCCCACGAGGCACCAGGGCGCACCTGCCCCCCCAGGCGCGCCCTGGTGGCTCGTGGCCACCTCCTCTGGCGTCTGGTCTTCTCTTGAAGCTTCTAGTGTTTATCTTGGCCAGAAAAAAATCTCCAAAAAGTTTCGTGGCATTTGGACTTCGTTTGGTATTGGTTTTCTGTAAAACAAAAACAGGGCAGAAAACAGCAACTGGCACCGGGCACTAGGTTAGTAGGTTAGTCTCCAAAAATGATATATAATTGCTATAAATGCATATAAAAACATCCAAGATTGATAATATAACAGCATGGAACAATAAAAAATTATAGATACGTTGGAGACGTATCATGTTGTCATCCTTCAAATTAATTCCATAGGTGGCCCTCATAATAGATTCATATGGTGGCTTAATTCTCTTTCTAGGGAAGTGTTCCATCCCTTTCTTTAATGGAAATTGAAATCTTATATTACCTTCTTTCATATCAATAATAGCACCTATAGTTCGTAGGAAAGGCCTACCAAGTATTATAGGACAAGACGGATTGCATTCAATATCAAGCACAATAAAATCCACGGGTACATAATTCCTATTTGTAAGAATAAGCACATCATTTATTCTACCCCAATGGTTTTTTAATAGTGGAATCCGCTAGATGCAAATTAAGGGAACAAGGATCCATATCGGTGAGACCTAGCACGTCACATAAAGATTTTGGTATAGTAGAGACGCTAGCACCTAGATCACATAAAGCATTACGTTCATAATCTTTAGTTTTAACTTTAATAGTAGGTTCCCATTCATCATGTAATTTTCTAGGTATTAAAACTTCCAACTCAAGCTTTTCTTCATGAGCTTTTATCATAGCTTCTACAATATGTTTAGTAAAAGCTTTATTTTTTCATAGGCTTTAGGTGAATTAATCATGGATTGCAACAAGGAAATACATTCAACTAAAGAGCAACTATCATAATTAAAGTCCTTGTAATCCAAAGTAGTGGGCACATCACTATTTAAAGTTTTTACCTCTCCAAACCCACTTTTATCATTTTTTATCAATAAGATCATCACCCTCCAAATAATGGGATGCCTTCTAGCTAAAGTTGACTCATCTCCAGTCCCTTTTTCATCAAGTTTTATGTTACTAAATAAAGATTCAATAGGTGAGACACCAATCATTTTAATATCTTCATCATTGCTACGATAAAAACCGGGTGGAATAGCTTTTTCTAAGAATTCTCGCTTAGCTCTCAACCTAGCGGTTCTTTCTTTACTTTCATTAATGGAGACATAGATAGCTTTAATAGACTCATTTATATTATGCTTGGGTGGCAAAATTTTAATTTTGAGAGTATCCACATCATGAGCAATTCTATCCATGTTCCTAGCCATGTCATCAACTTTATTCAAATTTTCTTCTACCATAGCATTGAAAATCTTTTGAGAATTAATAAATTCTTTAATATTACTTTCAAGATCAGAGGGTATCCTATTATTATTATTATATGAATTACCATAATTATTAGAGGAATTTCCGGGAAACGGTCTAGGATTGAAATTACCCCTATAAGCATTGTTGTTGAAATTATTTCTAGAGACAAAATTCACATCAATAGTATCATTATTTTGCTCAATCAAAGTAGACAATGGCACATCATTAGGATCAACATGAGTACTTTTACTAGCAACCAATTTCATAAGAGCATCCATCTTATCACTCAAAGTATTAATTTCTTCGACAGAATTTACCTTCTTACCAGTTGGAGTTCTTTCAGTGTGCCATTGAGAATAATTTTTCATAATATTATCAAGGAGTTTTGTATCTTCTCCCAATGTAATTTCCATAAAAGTACCACCTGCGGTAGAGTCTAGAAGATTTCTAGAAACAAAGTTTAGTCCCGCATATTTTTTTTGTATAATCATCCATAAGCTTAAACCATGTGTTGGGCAATTTCTTATCATTAATTTCATTCTCTCCCAAGATTGTGCAACATGTTCATGCTCAAGTTGCTTAAAATTCATAATTTGATTTCTTAGAGAAATAATCTTAACGGGAGGAAAATATTTGGCAATAAAAGCATCCTTACACTTATCCCAAGAATCAATACTATTTCGAGGCAAGGATGAAAACCAAGTTTTAGCACGATCTCGTAGTGAGAACAGAAATAATTTTAATCTGACAATATCATTATCCACATCTTTCTTCTTTTGCATATCACAAAGTTCAACGAAAGTATTAAGATGGGATGCAGCATCTTCATTAGGACTACCAGAAAATTGTTCTTTCATAACAAGATTGAGCAAAGCAGCATTAATGTCACACGACTCCGCACTAGTGACGGAAGGAGCAATTGGAGTACTAATAAAATCATTATTATTAGTATTGGAAAAGTCACACAATTTAGTGTTTTCTTGAGACATAGCGACGAAGCAAGCAAACTAGCAAACAAGCTAATAAAATAGTTTTTATGTTTTTGTAAAATTGTTTTAGAAGTGGCGGAGATGAAAATGAGAGGCAAATGCAAATAAAAAAATCAAATGAAAATAAGAGCAAGTAGATGATAGTTTATGCGAAGGTACTTGATAAGTTTTGGTGATGTCTCCCCGGCAACGGCACCAGAAATTCCTGCTACTTGTGAACTGCGTTGGGATTTCCCCGAAGAGGAGAGGATGATGCAGTACAGTAGAGATAATTATTTCCCTCAGTTAAGAACCAAGGTTATCAATCCAGTAGGAGAACCACACAGAACCTCGTTAGCAGCACCTACACACACAAAAGCAAATACTTGCACCCAACGCAAACAAGAGGGTTGTCAATCCCCTTGGCGGTTACTTGTAAGGATTAATTCTGATAGTGATAGATAGAAAAGTAAATTGCAAAACAAAAGAAAGGAAATAAAATTGCAGCAAGGTATTTTTGGATTTTAATATATGATAAAAGTAGACCCGGGGGCCATAGTTTTCACTAGAGGCTTCTCTCTCGAACGCATAGCATACGGTGGGTAAACAAATTACCGTTGGGCAATTGATAGAAAAGCGCATAGTTATGAAGATATTCAAGGCAATGATCATGTATATAGGCATCACGTCCGAGACAAGTAGACCAACTCCTGCCTGCATCTACTACTATTACTCCACCCATCGACCGCTATCCAGCATGCATCTAGGGTATTAAGTTAAATGAAAACAGAGTAACGCCTTAAGCAAGATGACATGATGTAGACAAAGTAAACTCAAGCAAAATGATTAAACCCCGTCTTTTTATCCTTAATGGCAACAATACAAATACGTGTCTTATCCCTTTCTGTCACTGGGATAAAGAACACCGCAAGATTGAACCCATCACAAAGCACCTCTCCCATTGCAAGATAAATCAATCTAGTTGGCCAAACCAAACGGATAGATCGGAGAGAAATACAAAGCTATAACACTCATGCATAAATAAGTTCAGAAAAGACTCAAATATTTCTCATGAATAATCTGATCATAAACCCACAATTCATCGGATCCCAACAAACACACCGCAAAAGAAGATTACATCGAATAGAACTCCAAGGAGATCGAGAAGAACATTTTATTGAAGATCAAAGAGAGAGAAGAAGCCATCTAGCTACTAGCTATGGACCCGTAGGTCTGTGGTAAACTACTCACACATCATCGGAAGGGCAGCAAGGTTGATGTAGAAGCCCTCCGTGATCGATTCCCCCTCCGACAGAGTGTCAGAAAAGGCCTCCAGATGGGACCGTGGAAGAACAGAAGCTTGCGGCGGCGGAAAAGTTATTTCGTGGGGCTCTCTGATGGTTTCCCAATATTTGAGAATTTATAGAGGTGGAATTAGGTCAAAAGGAGCCACGAGGGCCCCACAAGGCATCAGGGCGCCCCCCTGGGGTCGTGCCCTGTTGCCTTGTCACCTCCTCGTGAGGCTTCTGGCCTCCTCCCGAAGCTTCTAGGGTCTCTTTTGTCCAGAAAAAAAGCATCAAAAAGTTTCGTGGCATTTGGACTTCGTTTGGTACTGATTTCCTGAAAAACCAAAAACAAGCAGAAAACAACAACTGGCACTGGGCACTAGGTTAATAGGTTAGTCGTCCCAAAAAATAATATAAAATAGCATATTATTGCATATAAAACATCCAAGATTGATACTATAATAGCATGGAACAATCAAAAATTATAGATACGTTGGAGACGTATCCGGTTTAAAGTCGTCAAGTGGAGCACTCAAATCCACCTCGTTATCCTCCAACAACTCGGTATTTGATGTATCAATGGGGTAGCTACAAAATTCGACGCCTGAAACACTATGAAACCAAAGCAAAGTTCATTCAAAGTTCACCGGAGAAAAGAGAACTTTTTTTATCTCTTCGGCGTTTCATCGAGCACATTGCGGGGCACCGGTGGAGTCGACTGGATCACGCAGAAAATTGCTCGTCGGAGGGGGTGGAGGCGGGGCCCGTCCGCGCGCCGCCACTGATACATCTCAAACGTATCTATAATTTTTTATTGTTTCATGCTGCTATATTATCATTTATATATACTTTTGTTATCATTTTATACCATTTATATATTATTCTTCTGGACTAACCTATCAATTTAGTGTCTAGTGCTAGTTCTTGTTTTTTTGCTTGTTTTTGGTTTTGTAGAAAATCAATACCTAGGAAGGTCCAAACACGATGCCAATTTTGACGATTTTTTATGGACCAGAATGGACACTCGAAGCTTCGGGAAGCATCGAGTGGACCCACTAGGCAGCCACAAGGGCAGGTGGCCCGGCTAGGGGATGGTCGCGCCACCTAGGCTTGTGGGCCCCCTGGTTACCGCCTTGACCTAATTCCACCGCCATAAATTCCTATAAATACGAAAACCATCCATCGTTCCTCAGAGAGAATTTTATCGAAGCCGCAAGGCTCTGTTCCGAAGAGATCCCATCTGAAGCTCTATTCCGGAGTTCTACTGTAGGGGGAAGCCATTGGAGGAGGCCTCTTCATCAATCTTGCTATCTCCATGATGATGTGTGAGTAGTTTCTTTAGGACCTACGGGTCCATAGTAGTAGCTAGATGACTTTTCTCTCTCTCTCTCTCTTTTGGATCCTCAATACCATGTTCTCCTCCGAGATCAATCTGATGTAATTCTTATGGTGTGTTTGTTGGGATCCAATGAATTGTTGATTTATGATCAGATTGTTCATTGATTATTATTGAATCTTTTGAAGTTTCTTTGATGTGTAATTGAGTAGCTATGTATGCTTTTCGGTTATTTGTCTTTTCTGGCCAAGATAGATGGGTAATTCTTTAGAGGGAGTGGTGCATAGTAGTAGGTTCAATCTTACGGTGTTCTATATCTCAGTGACAGAATGGGGACAAGACACGTATTTGTATTGTTGCTACTAAGGATAGAACGACGGTGTTTAATCTTATTGCTAGATTTCTTTTTGTATACATTATGCCATCTTGCTTATTGCGTTGCTCTGTTTTTATAAACTTAATACCTTGATATGCATGCTGGATAGCGATTTCGGGGTGGAGTAATAATAGTAGATGTAGTTGGATTACGGTCTACTCATCACGGACGTAATGCCTATACAAGATTATGCCATGAATGATCATAGTTATGAATGCTGCTTTTCTATTAATTGCCCAACATTAATTTGTTTACCATGCCATTATCTGCTTTCGAGAGAGATGCCACTAGTGAACCTATGGCCCCCGGGTCCATTCTCCATTAATACTTGTGTTTACACAATTGCTTTTTCATTCACTTTCTTTATTTTGCCGTTCCACTATACCATTATCTATCTACTATTTGCTTTTAATCTTGCAACTAGCAAGACGAGGGGTTTGCCAACTCCCTTGCCAAGTTGGATGCAAGCTTTTATTTTGTTTGTGTGCAGGTACTGCTTATCTTGTTAGCTTGTTGACTCCTACTGGTTCGATTAAACCTTGGATCTTAACTGAGGGAAATACTTTTTGCTGATGTGCTACATCACCCTTCCTCTTCGGGGAATTCCAACAACTCCTACGGGAGTAGCAGCCACCGCCTTCTTCTTAGGGCCTTTCGCTTGAGTCTTCGACCGTCCGGCGGAGGGGATGGAGGAGGCGGCCTTCCGCGAGCCAGCGAACGCGACAGGAGGATTCACGGTCGCGGCGGAAGTTGGTGCGGCGGCGACCACGGCTCCATGGACGACGTGGTTGCCCTGCCGCTTCCACTTCACACCATCGGCAGAAGGAGCAGCCGATTGGGCCGCCGATGCATGGAAAACGCCACCCGGGGGCTATGGCGGCTCCATGGCGGTGGTTGGGGGCGTGGCAAGGAAGGACGACGCGGGACCGGAGGGATTCGTGGTGGTGGCGACACGGAGGGATGGCGAGGAAGGGGAAGAAGTTTCCCTCCCGTCAAATCGCGCGGTCGATAAAAGGAGCGGCAAAACCGGGGAAGGGGACGCTAGATTTGGTGGCCACAGGTCAAAATATGTATGTCGTCGTAACGAGTCGATATACAAGATCTATTTGGGACAATTTTTCATTCCCGTCATGTATATCGATGGTTATTTTGCGGGCCGGAGGATTTCCCGCATCTGCTAGAGCAAAGTTGGCTAAACGGGCCGGGCCAACCAGGCCAGCCCGCGAGCACGCCGGCACGGCCCGCGCTAAACGGGCCGTGCCCGGCACACGACACGCCTTGGGCCGTGCCTGGGCTTGGAGGCTGGGCACGCGGGCCGACACGACACGGCCTGTTTATTTATTTATTATTTTTTCAGATATATATATACACACACAGCTCAATAAACCTAAAAAACAGCTCAACAGGCTGAAAAATATGCAGCCCGGCGTGCTAAACGTGCCTGGGCTGGAGGACACAGCACGCGGGCCGGCCCGGCCCGGCTAAATAATCGTGCCACGGCGGGCGGTGCCGTGCCGGGCCGGCACGTTTGGCCAGCTCTGTGGAGTTGCCCGGAGTGACACTTTCGGGGGTATGCAACCTTCCAACGCTGTAGTAGGCAGGCGGTTGGTGGTGCGGAAGCTCCGTCCAAATCCGAACCTCCTCCAGAGTCCAAATCCCAACCTAGGAAATGGAGGCGCTCGTGGTGCGGAAGCTCGGCGATCCCACGCTGCCGCCCGGCGGCGAGGAATCTCCGTTTGCGGCGGTCTCCGGTGACCAGCCGATTCCGGAACTCTCCTCGCCGACCTCCGTGCGGGTGCGCGTGGCGGCGACCAGCCTCAATTTCGCAACGTTCCTTCAAGTGCAGGGCAAGTACCAGGAGCGCCCCCCGCTGCCCTTCGTGCCGGGGTCCGACTACGCCGGCGTCGTCGACGCCGTCGGCCCCGGCGTGCGCAGATTCCGCCCCGGCGACCGCGTATGCTCTCTCGCCAGCGTCGGGTCCTTCGCCGAGTTTATCGTCGCCGACGAGAAGGGACTGTGAGTTTGTTCTCCCTCTCCTGGTTGGCAATTTCCGTAGCTAGTTACTCTTTGGTTGTGTTAGCTTCCGGTTCTTTGATCTACACAGATCTTTTCTTGTTAGATAGATAGACGCTCGAAGTATTTTCGTTTAATGCGTTAGCATTTGGTCCTAATCAGATACATAGACTTTAGCAAAGGTATTACAGTCTATAGAAAAATCAGCTTAAACGAGGCAACTTTAAAATAGCAAAACCTTCTAGTTATTGTGGTGAGTTTTACTGTTAAATCGGTACCATTTTATGGTGTTCCAGATACGCAGTCCCTGATGGATGTGACCTCGTCACTGCTGGAGCATTACCTGTTGCATTTGGTACATCACATTTGGCCCTTGCCCACAGAGCTCAACTAAAGGCTGGTCAGGTGGGCTCCCCATTTGCTTCACATTATTTATGTGTCATTCTATCTGATATCTATTGAACATTCTTTATATGTAATTCTATATGTATATGATATGCACTGTACATTCTTTATGTGGCATTCTTAATTGCTCATTTACTTGGAGATGTACCGAATTAAATTTTAACTATGCATTCACATTGGTTCAAATTAGTGCGTTAGTCCTAATCCTAGTTGTTGTAAGAGGCAAAAGTCATTTCTTGGTCTTCAATTTTCAAAGTCGTTCCCTTTAAGCCTTAAGTTTTTAAAGTTCCATTTGAAAGTTTTCAACTTCCATGGTTGGTCACTTTTAAGCCTCAAATTGGCTATAAATGGGGTGATGTGTTCTCTTCAAATGACTTTGTATTTTTGGTATCACTTTGTACAGACTATGTTATGGGATAAACAGTAATATCTCTGATGGCCTATGCAAAAGATCAATTTTGCTCACACGTTTATTTAGGGACTATTCCGTTTGAGCTCCGGATCCTCATTTTCCAGCTCCACGCTCCTGACTCTTCAAGGATCCATCTAACTAGGCATCTGCTCTAGTTAATGATTCATGAAAACTGTTAGATAGCAGGTCCGTTCCCAAAACACAAACAGTGTAGTTTGGAAGCAAACTAACCATACTGCCTCTGGTTGTAACACAAACATAGGCATTTCTTCATTCGAGCAACTCTAGTGTTCTCGTTTCTGAACTTAGTACAATTGTGAAATTTGTAAATTCTAACTGTTGAACCTTTACACATATCTGAAAATGTACATTTTGAACCTTTTCTATTCATTGTACAAGGATTGCAGCATTCCAGTGGGCAAAACTAGATTCAGCAACTAGATACACTTCTGAAAGTTCAATCATACATTCATCAACCAGATCATAACTGTACATGGTTACATTGCATTGCCTCGTATTGTGATGGCAAGAGATGGCAATGGGAGAAGGGAAGTTGCACGATGGTAGGAGATATTATTATTATTATTATTTTGCGGGGGATTTTGCGTTCTAGTTGATGGAACTACTATATTGCCTACTGTTAATATGCACATATATAAAGACCTGCAGTAAAGGATGTTAAAATTATATGCAGGTTCTCTTAATATTTAGGGGAAATTTATATGTTAAGCAAGTATATACCCCAACAAGTATAAAACATAAGTACAGTATGCGTTATGCATTTATCTGCTGTACACACAGGCTTCTCCCAGTACTTTGGTGATTCTCACTAATCTAAGTTGTAATCTCAGGTGTTACTTGTACTCGGTGCTGCCGGAGGTGTTGGGGTATCTGCTGTACAGATAGGAAAAGTTTGCGGTGCTATTGTTATTGCAGTTGCCAGGTGATTAGCAGTTTAGCACAACAAATTAAATTCTTGGCTCCTTGTTATGTATTCTGGGTCAACATAGGTTGTTGTTATGTTACTTTATATTTGACTAATTTTTCCAGTCCGTAAATATTATTCGTCTTGAGTTCAGGGGAGTTGAGAAATTGCAGCATCTCAAGTCAATAGGAGCTGATCATGTGATTGACTCGAGCAAGGAGAATGTTATTGAGAGTGCCAAGTCCTTTTTAAAGGCTAGTGGTCTCAAAGGTGTCGATGTTTTATATGACCCTGTTGGTGGCAAGCTTACTCAAGATAGCTTGAAACTTCTGAATTGGGGTGCACATATTCTGCTCATTGGATTTGCTAGTGGGGATGTTCCAGTTATTCGAGCTAACATTGCACTTATTAAGGTATACTGGTGTTTTGAGACATGAAGGTTAAGGTCTTCTGCTTTATATGTGGAATTGACTCGATGTTGGCTCTCAGTATTTATCTTAACTGCTCTGTGTATTGGTCTTTTTACTGCATTGCTAGAATCAGAAGAGCCTACTACATATACCTAAAATAGGCATTCGCCATGACAAACTTTAGCTTGCTAAAGAAGAGACACACCACTCAAGTCTGTTGATTCCTGCAACATCATATTGAAACTAATTTGAGAATCCATCAGTCAGTACCATGGATGCAATCCTATAAATTCATTCAAAATCATACATGCAAGATATTGCAATACGAGCAGTCAATGTGAAGTTGTATTTATTTCAGTAAGTTAGTTGATAACACTAGAATATAAGATGGCAATATTCGGAATTCAGTATATTTAGACGTTACAACACTAGAAAGGAACTTACATAGTAAGGATACTGAATAGTGATAGAACTGCTCTCTGCAGAATACTACTCCCTCCGTCCCAAAATAAGTGACTCAAAAGTGACCCAACTTTGCACTAAAGTTAGTACAAAATAGGGTCACTTTTGAGTCACTTATTTTGGGACGGAGGGAGTACTAGCTAATTGTGGTGTGATGTTTCAGAACTGGACAATTCATGGTCTGTACTGGGGAAGCTACTTAACTCACCGGCCAGCAGTACTCATCGACTCACTTAACGAACTCCTGTCATGGCTTTCAAAGGGTTTGATAACAGTTAAACTTTCACACACCTACAGGCTCGCTGAGGTAAGCAACATTAATAAACTTCACAATAGTTGCAGCAGGCTGGAATTTCTCGTTTAGTCATCACATGAACTACCTGTGGTGCTTGCCTCTGCATACCTTAACATATCCTCATGGCAGAACTTTATGGTGTCTAAGGACGTTTTGTGAACTGTGGTTGGGTAAATTGTAGTTGCATTGTTTGCACCATTTGACTGCCATGTCGCCTATCTATATTCATGACATTGCTGTCATTTTGATGCTTACAAATTGGTAATAGTTTGTGTTTGTAAGTATTGCTAGGCTGCTGGAGAATACTATCCAAGAGAACGCAACTTCTCTCTGTCTACGCGTCAATACTAGTGTTTGTTTCTAACATTTAAATTTCTACCAGCATAATTTGACCTAACCTCGTTGTTTTCATCATTTTATTTCTAGTAAATGTACATCAGGCCATCATTAACAGAAATGTATGTGGTCATGCTCTATTGCTAGTATCTTCTTCGCATATGTACGCGGGTGAAATATGTAGGCTGACATCATTAATATAGTTATACTCATATGTTGAAGCTCTTAACAGTTCTTGGATCGAATCCAAGATTGCATGTACCTTCTTCCCATGTGTGGAGATTTACCATATAATTTTCAAAAAAATTGCAGGCCCATCTCGCTTTTGCTGACTTGAGAGATAGGAAAGCCGTCGGTAAAGTGATGATTGTTATGGGCTCCTCAGCAAAATCAAGACTCTGATGAATGAGCTCCCTAGGATATCGGCTAGTTCTTTTCAGCTGCAGATTCCGCGGAATCGGATTCTGAGAAACTGCCCACAGAATTAGCTGTGTGTAGAATCAGTTGTCCAATTCTTTTCAGCTGTTGCGGTCTGAGATTGTTGTATAAGTTGTGTGCTTAAAGCCGTCGGATTGTTGTATAAGTATGCCAGGCTACCATAAACTTCATGCAGGAGGGTGGCTGAATAATCCTCTGGGTGAATAAAAGCTTTGGGTGCTATGTAAAGTTTCTGCAAATTCTCTATATTGATAAGAGCATGATAAGCTACCGAGATACTAGCTACGTGAGCATGTGGAAATACATCGGTGAACCTGGGTGCGTGTGCACCCAAATTGAAAATAAAAAATAAAAAAGTCAAATATTTTTGAAACGTTTTGGCAACATACATGGTCTAGCATAATACTCATGTTTAAAGTTTCGGGACAAAATGATTTATGCTGTATTCCAAGCAAAATACAACAGAATCAATACTGTGTAAACGCTACTATTCATGGTTTTTGTAGCTGTAATTTTTTTCTCCTCGGAATACAACATAACTCATTTTGTCTCGAAATTTTAAATGCGAGTATTATGCTGCGACCTGGGCCTTGTTGGGCCTCCAGCCGCTAACTAGCCCAACCTGAAGAGACAATAGACTATATGTACAGAGGGAGGCAGCTACGCGCAAGGGGGCTTGGACGGAACGGCCGCTTCGGCGGAGGCTTGGCTCTGTACATCGTCTTCCTCCTCTGCTCTCTTTCCTCTAGTTCTCCTCTGAAATTCGAGAGTTGTAACTAAATCCATGGTTAATTGAGTGAATTGGTACTGAGATCCTCACAATTGGCATCAGAGCCGTTCGATTCTCCTCCAAATTTCTCAAAATTTCCACCAAATTTTGTCCTCCACCATCCGCTTGCAACCTGTTCAACTGAATGCCGAGTCACAAACTCAGCTGCCCAGCGGGTGTTCTTCACGCCCGGATCAACAACGTCCATCAGCCGGTGACCGTGGAGACGATTCGCCAGTTGTTTCGTCTCGCCGGTGATGGGTATGTGTTGTGCGTGTTCGAGCGAGTGGTCGATGGAAGGTATGGCGTGGAGGCGTACATCGAGTTTCGGTCTCGGTGGAGGGCGGCCCAAGCTCGTGATGCTCTGGACGGCCAGGCTATCTACGAGGGGAGCTGCTTCCTGGCGGTCAACCTCGTCCCAGCGATCTACTCCACCATCACAACACCAGACCACGACGAGCTGGCCCCGGCATACTTCTTCGACGACACGCCATATGCAGAGTGGACTGAGGCTCTGGCCGTGGCCGAGCGCCACGAGGAGGTACCCGCCTCCAACGACGAACTCCAGATCGTTCCCAACATCGATCTCACTACTTCGACGCCCACCAACTATTCGGCGGAGTGCCCAAGCCGTGATGCATCTGCGAAGTCAGCACTCACCTCGCCTGCAGCACCACCTACACCCATGACTGTTGGCAATGTCGCCCTCGACCTTGCTGCACTTGTGGTTGGTGGTGAGGTCCTTGCCGTCGATGTCATTGTGGTTGAGACGCCCACCATCTGTTCCATCATGGGCCCCAGCCACAATTCGGACGAAGAAGGTTCTGTGGCCATGCCCTTGACCTTGGGTGATGCGCCCACAGCCTTCATCTCGCCTCCAGAGTGCTCGCCAAGCCCATCCCACCAGCCATTGGACGTCTTGGAGCTTGTCTCGGTGTCGCCTACCAACTGTTCGACCAATTGCTCAGGCGACGATACTGACGAGCCATGCCCTGAATCCCCAACTGATTACACCACGACATCAAGCCTAATGTCAGCAGCAGCAGCGACACCTGGTCCAGAGCTCACAATGCAAGCTGGGTCGTTACCATCAACCTACTCCTCCAGCTTGGCACGTGAGGACGCCATTCACACTGACGACAACTACACCATGGAGGTGCTCATGGACACTGAGGACATGCTCTTGACCACTCCAGCACCGTCGCAGAGCTTGACCTCCCACTCACTGCAGTTGTTCTCAATAGCTCCTCTACTGCCAAGGGTCTTAGACATTCAGCCGCTTGAGCCATTGGTCAACCTTGAGTTCCAGAAAAAGCAGCCGAGAGGTGTTTGAGCATATGTCTTAGTGTTGAGATGGACATGCTTGAGCTCATGTTCAGGTAGGTTGGGCGTGGAAATGTCGAGAAAAAGGTGCAGGTGCTACGACCCATGCCATGGCCGTCGTTCAAGTATATTTCCGAGGCAGACTATCACTGTTTTGCTTGGTTCTTGAGTTAGGCAATCTTACAGTCTGGTCGTTAGTTTTTCACTCGGGCAACTGACTTCTTATATGGTCCTGGCATTATTTCATTTGACTTGACAATTGATTGTACGAGCTATGAATGGGTGAAGGAATTTTATCATGAGTCTCCAGTTGATCACCCAGCAGGTACGTTCCATGTTGCTGTAACAGCAGTTGTGTTCGCCGGTGAAGACATACTACGTACTGCATGTGTTGTCATGCTCCAAACTACTGAAATTTATTCCGCTGGATTGAGCTTGTGGCCATGTACAAATCCAGTTGTGAACCGATGGATACTAATGGGATGCAGCCCTTTTGATTGGAATTGTTTTGAGGTGGATCTGGAGATTGCTCATTCCTTGCAAACCTTGGGTAGCTACTGCCTCACTAGTGATCATAATCAATGGGGTCCTGAACTGAAGCAATGGAAAATTTCTTTGCTACTTAGTCACACTTTTCTCTGGGAGTTTGGAACTTATTCTGCACCTAAAATGGTTAGTGAAAATGATAAATTGGGCACCGAGTTTGTGCAATTGAAAGTTACCTCGACAAGTCATCTTACACCAGTGAGTTCTTGGTTTCCGTCTTGTTATGCTGAACATAATTTTACATATGCTTGTGAGAATTTTCAGTGGACCATTTCATGGTCTCTCAGTTCTTGTTCCCCTAAATCAAGCCTTCAGCCTCAGTCAACTTGTGTCAGTATGTTGGTGTCTTTTCTTTACATCTATGAAGAGATGTGGTTCCGCTTTATGATGGATAAGTTGACCCAATATTTTCTTGTCGCTATTGCTTACAAGCTAGCATGTGTTGTAACATCTCTGGACAGTCAGGTTACACCACCATATGTACAAGCTATCGAGTTCTTTCACATGGATGCAAGTTGTTTTGTGGTTGCCAACACTGAGGTTTCTATTTCTCGCCTTCTACTGATCAGCAGCAGTACCACTATTTTTTATATGAGATCATCTCGAGGGCGAGCCGGATTTTCCAGGGGAAGTATTGCCAGTGGTCAAGCTCATTGCTCCTATGAATGTTCGGTTTTTGACAACTCATATCTGGAAATCATGGTTGAGTGCTCTGTTATTGGACTGATTGCTTCTGGTGTTTCTCTAGCAACCCGGCAGATATGGCAAGGTCACAATTGTGTTGCTATGGTACTGGACTATAATGAATTGCAAGCAGCCTTACTAGTTGGTGGAATCTCTGTTTGTTCATTCTGCTTTACTGCAACCAATGAGTGAGGAACCATCGCTGCAACCAGAATGATACAACTTCCTTGGGATCCAGGTGACAGTCTCAATCTTGATATGATCTATCTTGCAGCACACATACATCCCCACCATATGATGTTACAGTTGCCATGGGATCCTGGAGGCTGTGCAATAACCCTGGGAGATATGCAAGATATATTACATGCTCTACACTTGTGCTGCCTTGAGACCCTCACGGTTGGGCATGATTTCGGCTTGAGGGCAAGCCGAAAAATTATGGGGGGAGGGATGTCAGTGACCTGGGCCATGTTGGGCCTCCAGCCGCTAACTAGCCCAACCTGAAGAGACAACAGACTATATGTACAGAGGGAGGCAGCTACGCGTAAGGGGACTTGGACGGAACGGCCGCTTCGGCGGAGGCTTGGCTCTGTACATCGTCTTCCTCCTCTGCTCTCCTTCCTCTAGTTCTCCTCTGAAATTCAAGAGTTGTAACTAAATCCATGGTTAATTGAGTGAATTGGTACTGAGATCCTCACAATGCTAGACCATGTTTGTCACAATAAAGTTTCAATTTTGTATTTTGTTTACTATTTTTATTTTTATTTTGCTGAATCAGATGAGCGTAGACCCATGTCCCAAAAATCCACATCGCGCGAGCATGGCGGTATATTACTGCAGAGAATCATAAATTTTAGGTAGAAGACCTCGTATACAAAATGGTGGTTTCTAGTAGCACCCGACACATCTCAGGGTGCTTACAGTTTCATCAGGTGCATATATATGTTGTGTAGCATGTGTTATGTTAATGTCATGCTTAAAAGAAACTGATGGTGAATAAAAGCCCATTCACACAGCCAAGATGACCGACATAATGGTGAGATTGTATTTAAACCAACGGGTAGCTAAAACTAACAAAATATGCTTCCATGCTCTGATGACAAGTGTATTCTATACATACGGATCCTCGTGGAGAGGCCGCAACAATAGATTCTTTTTGAGACAACATTCAGATATAGATTGGTCTTGAGACTTCCCTGAGTTCTGCTAAAGCAGCGAGGCCGACCACCATTTATCCCATCAACGAGGACAATTTGGTCATGGGCCATCTAGGTCCACAGAACAAACCAGTAGGTCGAAGAGCATAACCGGACGCCTCGTATCCGTCCCAAACGCCCGGGCGGCCTGCCCAGACCGAAATATGCCACCCAACTGGATTCCCTAACCGCAGCCCAAACGTCCAGGCTGTCCGACAACTCCCCCATACCCAGCCCAAATGTGGGGCATATATGGGAAGACCCGGAGACCGCCGGCACGTCGTATTTGGCCCACTATGGCCCACGTCGTCCCCACCCCTGCCCCCACAAATACCTCAGTCGGACGATCGAACCCTAGTCAATCACACTCTCTCGACCTCTTCGCTCCACTCCCATCTCCTCCCCTTCCTCTCCCTGCCATATCCCCTATGCCTCCGCCATGGACGGACATGGGTCCGACATTGATTTCGACAAGATCAAATGGGAGAAGCTCGCCATAGACTCCTCGAGCTCATCCGCGCCGAACGACGAGGAGCTAGCGCTCCACCGCCCTCGGATGGACCGGGGCAGGAGCTCCTCCTCGACGGCGTCAGCGGCGGCCCGAGTGGGCGGCTGCAGCTCCGCACCGGCCCGCAACCATACAACGGGGTCTGTGCCTTCCCCGATCAGGCAGCAGGGCGACCAATGGCGCTCGACACAGCCAACAGCTGCTCCTCCCAGGTGGCGCTGAGTTCTCGTGCCCGCAAGGCAACCGTAGACCGAGGTTGCGCATATCGCCGCTCAAGGAAGAGGGCGGCGGAGGCCGCCTCCAGCATATAATCAACGGATCAAAACATCCGTGGTCAACCTCTTCACTTTCTGCCAAAAGGCTCTTGGCATCTTCATCCGTGGCTGCCTTCAAGTACTCCGATTCGAAGATCTCGATCGTGACACGTGAACTTGTTCACACACTCAAGGATGAGATCTCCCCCAATGCAGACGTAGTCATCGATGGCGAGCACTCGCACGACGGTGGTAATTTTCAATAATGGACTTGCATTGGGTTCTCCCATGACATCTTAGTTTGAACCAAGGATCATGGTTCTCCACGGTTCTTACAGTGGTGTTGAAGAGATCCCGGTGCATCCGAAATCACCACCGAAAATACTTCTCTGGATATGTGGCATTTAGCGCAAAGTAATCCCTCACTAGATCATCAATGCCCTTCACCCTATCTCGATGAATTCGGATGTGACCAATATGAGAACCACGCTTCAGCCTCCTAAAATCCTCCTCTCAAATGATCGCGTCCACCACCAAATCAAAAAGATCACCATCTTATTCTTCTTCTTCCTCCGACAAAGAATCGTTGAAGTACATCTCCCATAACCTCTTCATCTACACACTGGAGCATTCCATGGTCAATTTGAGATCATAATAAAAAACAGATAAAAAGCAAAAAAAAAAATCGTTGGGCCAATTTGCCGAACACCTTGCTTGCAGAGGAGGTCTGAGCTGTGGCAGCCGGCGACGAAGCATTGGTTAGGACCATACGGACGCGGAAGAGGCACGACCATGAATCCCGAGATCACCGGCAATGCATGCGAGCCAGAGGAAGCGGCGGAGAGCTATGCGATGACGACGGTGAAGTAGGCTATTGTGGCGCCATCAGACGACATGGGCGCAGGGCTCCTATGGATTCTTCCTGCTCCGAAGGCTCCGTCACTGGCCAAATCGGGCCTCAACGGTGATAGGGGAGAGCTTCACGAGGACGACGACAAATCGACCAATTTTGGCACTGACGAGGAAGGAGAAGGTGGGGGAGAGGGTGGCGGGACTGGGGGAGGGGAGGTGCATGCAGACTCGGACGCTAGGGGTTGCTGATGGCGATGGGGGTGGCAGCAGCCGCAACATGAGGTGACAGAGCTAAATCCGGCAGATCTCGGGGTAGGGGGTCCTGAGCTCTGAGTATGATGGTAACAAGGACTCGGCGTTTACCCAGGTTCGAGCTCTCCGAGGAGATAACAGCCTACATCCTGCTTGTGTTTATTGTGTTGGATTGAGTACAAAGTACAGATGTCTACCCTCAGATTCTTGTATGTCCTCTACGAGCCCTGCCCCCCGGTTTATATAGATACTGGGGGCCTAGGGTTACAATATCCTAGTCGGCTATGCATGAGAAAAACATAGTTTCTGACGAATCCAGCACCTTGGAATACACGACAAGTCTTCCGCAGCCTCCCATCTACGCATCATGGGCCACCTGATATGGCCCACTCTTGAATCGACAAAGGGGGTCCTTGGCCCGGCTCACCTGGCCGGGAGCCGATGTGGTGAGAGGCCCCCTAACCGGGACACCACCATGAGGCGGGTCGGGCCCGAGAGGGACGCTTGGGCAAGCCCAACTTTGTAGAGACTTGGTGTGTTTTGGAGCAAAAATGGTTAGATGGGCAAGTTTTGGGGGATGAAAAGCTATAATTTTGGGGGGTTAACGGTTTTGGGGAAGGGCTAGGTAGGGATTAGTTCCCCAAACCAAATATTTTCGCGGGAATATCTAGGGATGCCCTAAAAGCTCAGCAAACCAACCATCTAGTGCAGATGAAGAAATGTTATACTCTTATGAAAGGAATAGGTAACACGTTTATATCGCCATGCACGCATAGGGTTTATATACATCACTAGGATGGATTTCTTGTATACTAGAATATTTGAGTTCTTCCAGATGCTTTCACGAGGCAGCTAGAATACACACACATAATCTTTTTTTCAAGAAAATGTAGAAGCTTGCGTCTCGATGCATTGATACAAAAAGAATGTTTAGTTTAGGCCCAAGAAGGACCACATCCAATAGTACAATGCGCACCCCTAAGTGCTAGGCGCCCACCCGCACCCACAACCTAGCCTCCACCCCAGACCATGTGATGACCTGCAAGGGCACATGGCTATTGCAATTCGTGGTAAGTAGAATTTGTCGATCCCAAAGGGAGTGGTGGTTGCACTGGTAACTACCAACCCCATAGCTACGTTGTCACTTATGTGGCTACGTTCACACCCAGAGCGTTATCTGGAAATAGTCTATTCGTCGGTTGCTAACGGAAATGATAATAAGGGTGGTTTTAACTAAACAACTACGCGGAGGTAAAAACATAAATAAATAGCGGGTAAAATAAAGGGGTAGCGCTTGAGTAATAAGGGCGTTCTCGAGGTATTCGGAATCATCACTATTCATTTGTTCTATGAATACTAAGCCACTTTACATGTTTCTCTTTGTGGGTGGAGCCGGTACAGATACGTGCATACGCGCGGCAGCCCCGTATCACATATGCCACCACCGTTCTTCCCCATGATACGTCTCCAACGTATCTATAATTTATGAAGTATTCATGCCATGTTTACAACAATTTTATATGGTTTTGGTGCACTTTTATAGGATTTTCATGAACCAACCTATTAATCTAGTGCCCAGTGCCAGTTGCTGTTTTCTGCATGTTTTTGGTTTTCCAGAAAATCCATACCAAACAAAGTCCAAATGCCACAAAAATTTACAGTGATTTTTATGGAAAATAAGAGACCCAGGAAGCTTCGGGAGGGAGCCAGAAGGTGTCCAGGGGGGCCACAAGCTCACCTGGCGCCCCCAGGGCGCGCCACCTGAGCTTGTGGGGCCCTTGGGAACCCTCCTGACGTGAATCCAACGCTGAAAATTCTTATAAATTGGGAAACCCCCGAAAGTTAACCTAGATGAGTTTTTCCGCCGCCGCAAGCCTCTGTTCCAAAGCGATCTCATCCGGAGCCCTATTCCGGCACCCTGCCGGAGGGGGGAAGTCATCACCGGAGGCCATCTTCATCATCCCTGCTGCCTTCATGACGAGGATGGAGTAGTTCACCCCCGGGGCTGAGGGTGTGTACCAGTAGCTATGTGTTTGATCTCTCTCTCTCGTGATCTTGATTTGGCACGATCTTGATGTACCATGAGCTTTGTTAATATAGTTGGATCATATGGTGTTCTTCCATCTCTATCTTTGTTGTGATGAATTGAGTCTTGCCCTTTGAGGTTTCATTATTATCAAATTGAATATTTGGATTTTAGATCACTTGATGTATGTCTTGCATGTGGATACCCGTGGTGACAATGGGGTATTCCAATGAGTCACTTGATATATGTTTTGGTAATCAACTTGCGGATTCCCGAGGTGACATTGGGGTAATCTAGGCACATAGGTTGATACACGTTTTCATCCTACTTTCTTCGATAGAAACTTTGGGGTAATCTTTGAAGTTCTTTGTGTTGGATTGAATATTATGAATCTGAAATTGTTTGATGCATATCGAATAATTAACTCGCGGATACTTGTGGTGACATTGGAGTATCTAGGTGACATTAGAGTTGATTGATGCAAATCATATGGTGTTATTTTAGTACGATCTCTAGGGCTGTTGGTGACACTTATAGGGATGGCTCAATAGATTAATCAGAAAGATAACTTTGAGGTGGTTTTGCTACCTACAACATTTTTGTCTTATGTTCTCCGCTATTGATAGGAACTTTGGAGTGATTCCTTGTCGCACGTTGAGGGATGCATGGTTATATGATTCAATTATATTAGCACCGTTGAGAGATTGCACTAGTGAAAGTATGAACCCTAGGCCTTGTTTCTAAGCATTGATATATCGTTTTGCTCGCTGTTTTCTACTTGTTACCTTGCTGTTTTTATTATTTCAGATTACAAAAACCTATATCTACTATCCGTACTACACTTGAAGGCCCAACGGAGTCTACAAGAATAAAGTTGTGTAGTAGACATCAAGCTATTTCTGGCGCCGTTGCCGGGGAGGTGAGTGCTTGAAGGTATATCTTTTGATCTTGCAATTGAATCTTTTAGTTTCTTGTTTATTCACTAGTTAAGTTTATAAAAGAAAACTATAAAAAATGGAATTGAAGTTGCATCAAATTCTTCATCTTTATGATGTCTTTCTTGAAAACGAGGAATCGAAAAATTGTGCTAAGATTGTAGAAGAAGAATTTAATAAAATGTTTAGTGAGAGTCCTTTGAATAATAAGCATGATTGCAATGTTGTTAGTATGCTCTCTAAGAATATTCGTAATGCTAATGATGATTGCACTAGCCATGAAATTTCTGAAAAAAGGATTTCTTATAAGCATGTCAATTATTGTGGAGAGAATAAACCTTGTGTGGACGCACCTATTAGGGTTGATAAATTTTGTAAGAAGCATAAATATGAAAGAACCCAATGGTTGCTTAAGATGCTAGATGATTATGCTAAAGAATTATGTTCTCTTCACCCCATTACTTGTGAACTTTGCAATGAATGTGGTCATCTTAATTTTCAATGCATGCAATTTTATTATCGAATTGCGTACAAATATTGTGATGATATGATCACCCTTGAACATTATAATGAACTTAGTCTGTTTTTGGGGTACGAAGAAGTGACACATAAAAATAATTGGTTTGAAGTATTAATTCTCACGAAAACTCTTGAACTTAATCTAAGGGAAATTTATATGTAGTGTGTGGTAAATTGCAATGAGAATGCTTATCTTGCCAATTATATAAAGACAGGAAAACCAATAGAATATAAAGAGGATACTAATGAAAGGGAAAGAATTTCCCAATTTCCTCCTATTGTTTCTCATGATGAATCAGGTGACAAAGAGGAGCTTCCTATCCAACCAATCTCTTCAATAAGAAGCTCGGAAGAATTAATTAAACCCACACACAATGTGGTGAAGAAGAAGAAAAGAAGGAAAAGCAGAGGTAAAAAGGTATGTCTCCCAAGTAATGTTGCTCCCATTATGGTTTTGCCTCATGAGAATGAATCAAAAAGTATTCTGGAAGATGATGAACTTGATATTGTTTTTTGGTCCTATGGCACAATGTCCGGAGGAACTATTGAGGATGATTTTGTTATGCCTACTTGTTGTGATAATTATGATTGGGAAGATAATGATGTCTTGTATGATCTTGAAAATCTTTTTGGCACCAACTTGGAAGAATATGATGATAATGATTGTCATACTTTAGTGCTATTCATGCTATTAATGATAGGAGTGATTATACTAATGATATGCAAAACTATAAGCTTGGGGATGCTATATTTAATGAGAATGACATGTTTGAGAATGTATTTGCTGAAAATAATGTTTATCCTAAGATTGGGGATTCTATGCTTAATGAAGATGATCTTTTTAGTCCCCCTACTTTTAATGATCAAATTTATTATGATGATCGCATGCCTCCTATTTATGATTGCAATAATAATGAAAGTGGGTTTGGAAGAGTGTCAACTTTAGATAATAATTATCCCACTATTTTGGAGGGTGTTGAATCTTATTATAATGATAAAAGTGGATTTGGAGAGGTCACGAATTTATTTAATGTTGAATCCACTACTTTGGAAGAGGTTTCAATTGATTATGATGAGAACAAAGTTGCTACTTATGATGATTATTGTGATGATACTTATGTTATAAAAAGTAGTGATAATTATTCTTATAAAACTTATCATAATTATGAATACCCTTTTACTAAACATTACTCTTTTAATGTGGAATCAATCTTTAGTGTTCAAGTTCTATATGATACTCCCACTATTATGAATGAGAAGAAATTTGCTTATGTGGAGAGTAATAAATTTTCTATGCTTGGGGATTATGAAAAGAATGCTTTATGTGATAGTTATATTCTTGAATTTGTTCATAATGCCACTGAAAATTATTATGAGAGAGGGATATATGCTTATAGATATCTCAATAATCTCAAGTTTCCTCTCTATGTGTTGAAATTTTTGAAGTCATGCTTGTTTTGCCTTCCTACGCTAGTTGATTCTTGCTACAATAAATTGTTTGCTTATAAAATTCCTATGCATAGGAAGTGGGTTAGGCTTAAATGTGTTTGATATATGCTTCATGATGCTTTCTTGTGTGTTTTAATTCTTATTTCTATGTGAGCATCATTAGAATCATCATGCCTAGCTAAAAAAGGATTAAAGAAAAGCGCTTGTTGGGAGACAACCCAACATTTATACCTACTTTTTTGGTTTGTTCACATGATTAAGCTACTGTAGTAGTCATTTTTGTATCTTTTATTTCAATAATGTGCCAAGGAAAGCCTTTGGGATGATTTAAATGATAGTAAAGTTGATTGTATGCAAAAAAAGAAAGTTTTGCGCCCAGTGCTGGAATTTACATTTTGTACTGGAACGTAAAACAAATCTGAAATTTTTACACAGTATTTGGTTATAATTTTTTTATGTTTTCCTAATTTTTCAGAATTTTGGAAGTTACAGACGTATGAATAATAATTCATAGTTTACAGACTATTCTGTTTTTGACAGATTCTGTTTTTATTGCATAGTTTGCTTGTTTTAGTGTTTCCATAGCTTATATTTAGTAATATAAATTGTGAAAATGACATAATACATTAGGAATTATGTGAGAACAATTATGAATCTTGTCTTAGCAGTACCTAAGTGAATGATTTATTTTTATCATACTAACCTATCTCATGAGTTTCGTTAAGTTTTGTGTGATTGAAGTTTTCAAGTTTTGGGTGAGATGACGATAGAAGGAGAATAAGGAGTGGCAAGATCCTAAGCTTGGGGATGACCAAGTAACCCCAAGGTAATATTCAAGGAAGACTAAAGCGTCTAAGCTTGGGGATGCCCCGGAAGGCATCCCCTCTTTTGTCTTCAATCTATCGGTATACCTCACTTGGAGCTATATTTTTATTCATCACATAATATTTGTTTTGCTTGGAGCGTCTTTTTGTTTTATGTGTTGTTTGGTATAATTCTTAGATTGAATTTTTTTAATGGGAGAGAGTCCTCACATAGCTACTTAGTTGTTTGACTACTCATTTATCTTCACTTATATCTTTTGGAGTAGTTTGTCATTCACTCTTGTGCTTCACTTATATCCTAAGAGTAAATTATTGAATGAATTGGATATCATAAATCTTAAATTATACATGTTCCATATGCTTAGTAGTACTTTCACATTGGTTTCAGAAAGTAAAATCTATTGAAATTTGACAATCAAAATATTGATCATACAAGCAATTCATGAAAGATTAGTATAAGGAAGAGAAATTACACATAAAAATATATTATCTTGGACATCTTTTATGATTGTGAATACCCATTAATTATTTTCAAACTTTATTAAATAAGTAGAAGTTGGACAAGGAAGACAACTTAATGAGTTATGCTTGGGTATATTTGCATAGAAGTTATATTGTCATGGATCCTCCAACATGCGGTGCTTGTTTTAATCTTTGCTAGGCAAAAATTTCTGTCCTAAGCGAGAATACTGCTTGTGCATCCAAAATCCTTGAGCCAAGTTTCTTCCATGAGTGTCCACCATATCTACCTATATACGGTATTACCTTGCCGTTCCAAGTAAATTTGCATGTGCCATCTCTAAAACCTTCAAATGAACATCTGTTTTGTGTGCCCGTACCGCTCATGGAGCGATGGGGTAGTCAATATCTTCCATGCTAAGTGTGTTTTACTCACCGACAAGAGTTTATTCACTTGTCAAATTTGAGGGAGGCTGGTAAAAAGGATGCCCAATCTTGAATAATTTATAAAAATACTCCTCTTGGAATATTGAAAGTTGGCAGGCACCCGTGGATTCGGCTAGCCATGGTTTGTGTTAGTATGGTGGAAAGGAGTGTATTTTTTTTTGCATGGGAACCGCCATTAATGTGTTTAGCATGGAAGATATTGAAAACTTTGTCGTTAAACCGTTGACAGGAAAAGTACACCTCTCAAATGAAATTATCTCTGTTTTAAGCAATGAGCTCTGGCACATATGCAAATCCCTGCTTCCCTCTGCGAAGGACATATCTATTTACTTTTCATGTTGAGTCAACTTCTTATTCCAACCTCAAAATTCTCTACTTGGCAAGCATCATGTGATGGGGAAAGATCCAGGCACATATATCCAGTCAAATATATTTGATCATGAATTATTATTGTTGACATTTATCTCTATGATAAGTAAGTTGGGACGCGAAACATTAAGCCCCTATCTTCCTCTATGTTTGATGGATGATATTTGTTCTAAAAATATGCTTTGAGTACTAGAAATCGTAGAAGACTACATGATAATTGAGTATGTCGAGCTCTTACTTAGACTTTTCTGAAAATAAGTTGAATTGTAATTGTTTGGTGACTAAGAACATAGGTTGTTAAGTTTCAAGAGAATGCATTGTTTGAAGCATAACATGTGAATTGATTACTACTTTATCATGATGAGTTTTATGAGAAAGAGTTGTTGTTTATGATGCTAGAAAAGGTGATCGAAATTATCATTGATCAAACTTATGCACTATGCTAGCATTCACACATCATAAATTTATTTCTTTTATCATTTACCTACTCGAGGACGAGTAGGAATTAAGCTTGGGGATGCTGATACGTCTCCAACGTATCTATAATTTATGAAGTATTCATGCCATGTTTACAACAATTTTATATGGTTTTGGTGCACTTTTATATGATTTTCATAAACTAACCTATTAACCTAGTGCCCAATGATAACCCACAAGTATAGGGGATCAGTTGTAGCCTTTCTCAATAAATAAGAGTGTCGAACCCAACGAGGAGCTAAAGGTAGAATCAATATTCCCTTCAAGTTCTATCGACCACCGATACAACTCTACGCACACTTAACGTTTGCTTTACCTAGAACAAGTATGAAAGTAGAAGTACTTTGTAGGTGTAATGCTAGAACTACTTCACAAGAATAGAACTAGGAGTACTTAGCAAGAATAAAACTATGAGTAATTTGCAAGATAATAAAAGTTAGTTGTTTAGTAGAAAGCTTTTTGTAAAACAAGAAAAGGATTTGTCCCTAGGCAAGATAAGTAGACCGGTAATCATTATTGCAATTTTATATGAGGGAGAGGGATGAGCTAACATACTTTCCGTACTTGGATCATATGCACTTATGATTGGTACTCTAGCAAGCATCCGCAACTACCAAAGATCATTAAGGTAAAACCCAACCATAGCATTAAGTAACAAGTCCTCTTTACTCCCATACGCAACAACCCCCATACCCGGGTTTGTGTTTCAGTCACTCACGCAACCCACTATAAGCGAATTATGAATGTATTGCAAACCCTACAGCGGGAATCCCTCACGCTTGCGCGACACGGAGGGCACCATAGGACAGCACCAAAATAAAACATACAACTCAAACCAATCACGATCATCAATCAACCCATAGGACAAAACGAATCTACTCAAACATCATAGGATTGCCACATATCATTGGATAATAATATATAGCATTGAGCACCATGTTTAAGTAGAGATTACATCGGGGAGAAGAGGTGTTACACCGCTGCATAGAGGGGGAGAGAGTTGGTGTTGACGGCGGCGAAGTTGTTGGTGTAGATCGCCGTCATGATGATTGCCCCGACGGCGTTCCGGCGCCACCAGGAGAGAGGGGGAGAGAGCCCCCCTCCTTCTTATTCTTCCTTGGCCTCCCCCTAGATGGGAGGAGAGTTCCCCCTCTGGTACATGGCCGCCATGGCTCCCGGAGGGGAGGAGCCCCTCCGAGATTGGATCTCCCTCTCTCTGTTCTCTTCTGTTTCGCGCTCCTGTTTTCTGGCCGAAAACCGTTTCTTAAATTCCCGGAGATCCGTAACTCTGATTGGGCTGAAATTTTGAGGGGATTTTCTTCCGGATATTATATTTCTTGTGGCAGAAGAAGGGCCCCAACTGCCTTACAGGGGAGCCACAAGCCCCCTAGGCACGCCCAGGGGGGCCGCGCCCTCCAGTCTTGCCGTGTCCTCGGGCATCGTCTTGCGTTGGTTCTTTTTTCCCAAAAATCACATATATTCCAAAATAAATCTCTGTAAATTTTTATCGCGTTTGGACTTCATTTGATATGGATTTTCTGCGAAACAAAAAACATGCAACAAACAGGAACTGGCATTGGGAACTGGATCAATATGTTAGTCCAAAAAAATCATATAAAATGTTGCCAAAAGTATATAAAAGTTGTAAAATATTGGCATGACACCATCAAAAATTATAGATACGACGGAGGCGTATCAGCATCCCCAATCTTAATTCCTGCTCGTCCTCGAGTAGGTAAATGATAAAAAGATAATTTTTGATGTGGAATGCTACCTAGCATAATCTTGATCATGTAATCTATTCATGGCATGAATATTAAGACACAAGCGATTCAAAGCAATAGTCTATAATTTGATATAAAGACATCAATACTCAGGCATACCAATAAACAATCATGCCTTTCAGAATAAAAATGCTAAAGAACACTATCCCTACAAAATCATATAGCCTTGTCATGCTCCATCTTCTTAACACAAAATATAAATCATGTACAACCCCAATGTCAGCCGAGCAATTGGTTCATACTTTTTAACGCGCTTCAGCTTTTTCAACCCCCACGCAATACATGAGCGTGAGCCATGGACATAGCACTATAGGTGGAATAGAATGCGGTGGTAGGGATCAATAAGGAGAACTCAAAAAAGGGAGAAAGTCTCGCATCAACTAGGCGGATCAATGGGCTATGGAGATGCCCATCACTCGATATCAATGCGAGGAGTAGGGATTGCCATGCAACGGATGCACTAAGAGCTATAAGTGTATGAAAGCTCAAACTAAAAACTAAGTGGGTGTGCATCCAACTTGCTTGCTCATGAAGACCTCAGGCATTTGAGGAAGCCCATCATTGGAATATATAAGCCAAGTTCTATAATGAAAAATTCCCACTAGTATATGAAAGTGACAACATAGGAGACTCTCTATATGAAAAACATGGTGCTACTGTGAAGCACAAGTGTGGTAAAGGATAGTAGCATTGCCCCTTCTCTCTTTTTCTCTCATTTCATTTTTTTCGTTTTCTCTTTTTTTCTTTTCATTTTCTCTTTTCTTTTTCTCTTTTTTTTGTGGGCTCTTTTTGGCCTTTTTTTTAAGAACAGTCTCATGGACCTCATCCCCACTTTTTCGAGGACTCATTAGTCTCCACCATTCTTTCCTCGCTGGGACAATGCTCTAATAATGATGATCATCACACTTTTATTTACTTACAACTCGATATTACAACTCGATAAAAACTATACAAGATGACTCTATATGAATGCCTCTGGCAGTGTACTAGGATGTGCAATGATCTAGCGTAGCAAAGATATCAAAAAACGGACAAGCCATGAAAATATCATGCTAGATATCTTACGATCATGCAAAGCAATATGACAATGGATGCTCAAGTCATGTATATGATGATGATGGAAGTTGCATGGCAATATATCTCGGAATGGCTATGGAAATGCCATAATAGGTAGGTATGGTGGCTGTTTTGAGGAAGATATAAGGAGGCTTATGTGTGATAGAGCGTATCATATCATGGGGTTTGGATGCACCACGAAGTTTGCACCAACTCTCGAGGTGAGAAAGGGCAATGCACGGTACCGAAGAGGCTAGCAAATTGCGGAAGGGTGAGAGTGCGTATAATCCATGGACTCACATTAGTCATAAAGAACTCACATACTTATTGTGAAAGTCTATTAGCCCTCGAAGCAAAGTACTACTACGCATGCCCCTAGGGGGGAGGTGGTAGGAGTTAACCATCGCGCGCCCCCGACCTCCACGCAAAGGAAGACACTCAATAATAAATCATGCTCCAACTTCTTAGCATAACTAAAGACTATATGTCGGTGTATAAAACATGGGTATTTTATACCCTGACTTATGCATAGACAGTAGTAGCCTTCCTGATGGCCAGGGCTTGTCGGGGATTACCAAGATCAAGATTCAAGGCCTAGTTGCAAAGGCACCAGGGAGAAGATCAAGACAAAATATCAAGAAGCACATGACTTGTGCCAGCTATGAAGAAGATACTTCCCGGCAAGGGCCAAGATGGAAAGATGAAGGCCCGGTAAGCTCCGTGCCGGCAAGCCCTCTCTAGCTCGTCAGCGCTCCACTGCACCGAGCTGCTAGTCGCTAATCAGTGAGGTGTCGACCGCGCAGGCAGTTTGGTAAGGTTTGTCGGGGCACGTGTCAGCCTGCTGGAAGGAGATTTAGCTTTAATGACACCCATCCAGGAGGCGTGTCAAGGTAATAAGAGGTAGCTGGGCGAGCGATGCAGAAACCTTGCCGGGGCTCCTCCTCCACATGACACCTAACGGCGCAATAAATTCTTTTGTCCTAATCCGACAGAGTTAGGTATGATAGCACTGTTTGCTATCTAATCAATTGTAATGAGTGTTTTGCCACTGTGGTTACCCCTTGAGCTATAAAAGGAGGGCCAGGCCAACCTTTACAAGGGTCGACACTTTGCTCATTTTGCATGCGTAGTGATACGTCTCCAACGTATCTATAATTTATGAAGTATTCATGCCATGTTTATTATAGTTTGTATGATTTTGGTGCACTTTTATATGGCTTTTATATGATTTTCATGGACTAACATATTAACCTAGTGCCCAGTGCCAATTGCTGTTTTCTGCTTGTTTTTGGTTTTCCAGAAAATCTATATCAAATGAAGTCCAAATGCAGCGAAACTTTTTGACGATTTTTTTGGAACATAAGAGACACTAGAAGCTTCGGGAGGTGGCCAGAAGACCCACAGGGGCCCCACAAGCCACCAGGGCATGCCACCCCCCCAGGCGCGCCCTGGTGCCTCGTGGTCCCCCTGTGGCCCTTCTTCGCGTGATTCCAACGCCAAAAAATCATATATATTCGGAAACCCCCGAAAGTTAACCTAGATGAGTTTTTACGCCGCCGCAAGCCTCTGTACCTCCATGATCTCATCTACAGCCCTTTTCCGGCACCCTGCCGGAGGGGGGAATCATCACCGGAGGCCATCTTCATCATCCCGGTAGTCTCCATGACGAGGAGGGAGTAGTTCACCCTCGGGGCTGAGGGTTTGTACCAGTAGCTATGTGTTTTATCTCTCTCTCTCTCTCTCTCTCTCGTGTTCTTGATTTGGCACGATCTTGATGTATCGCGAGCTTTGTTAATATAGTTGGATCATATGGTGTTTCTTCCCTCTCTACCTTTGTTGTGATGAATCGAATCTTTTCCCTTTAAGGTTTCGTTATTGTTGGATTGAATATTTCAGATTTGAGAACACTTGATGTATGTCTTGCATATGAATACCCGTGTTGACAATGGGGTATTATATTGATTCACTTGATAGATGTTTTGGCACTCAACTCGCGGATTCCTGATGTCTACTACACAACTTATTATTGTAGACTCGTGTTGGGCCTCCAAGCGCAGAGTTTTGTAGGACAGTAGCAATTTTCCCTCAAGTGGATGACCTAAGGTTTATCAATCCGTGGGAGGCGTAGGTTGAAGATGGTATCTCTCAAACAACCCTGCAACCAAATACAAGAAATCTCTTGTGTCCCCAACACACCCAATACAATGTTAAATTGTATAGGTGCACTAGTTCGGCGAAGAGATGGTGATAAAAGTGTAGTATGGATAGTAGATATAGGTTTTTGTAATCTGAAAATATAAAAACAGCAAGGTAGCAAGTAACCAAAGTGAGCACAAACGGTATTGCAGTGCTTAAAAACAAGGCCTAGGGTTCATACTTTCACTAGTGCAATCTCTCAACAATGCTAACATAATTGGATCATATAACCATCCCTCAACGTGCGATAAAGAATCACTCCCAAGTTCCTATTAGCGGAGAACATAAGATAGAAATTGTTTGTAGGGTACGAAACCACCTCAAAGTTATCTTTTCCGATCGATCTATTGAGCTATTCCTATAAGTGTCACAAACAGCCCTAGAGTTCGTACTAAAATAACACCATATGATACACATCAACCAACTCTAATGTCACCTAGATACTCCAATGTCACCACAAGTATCCGTGAGTTGATTATACGATGGGCCCCCTGTGGCCCTTCTTCGCGTGATTCCAACGCCAAAAAATCATATATATTCAGAAACCCCCGAAAGTTAACCTAGATGAGTTTTTACGCCGCCGCAAGCCTCTCTACCTCCACGATCTCATCTACAACCCTTTTCCGGCACCCTGCCGGAGGAGGGAATCATCACCGGAGGCCATCTTCATCATCTCGGCGGTCTCCATGATGAGGAGGGAGTAGTTCACCCTCGGGGCTGAGGGTTTGTACCGGTAGCTATGTGCTTTATCTCTCTCTCTCTCTCATGTTCTTGATTTGGCACGATCTTGATGTATCGCGAGCTTTGTTAATATAGTTGGATCATATGGTGTTTCTTCCCTCTCTACCTTTGTTGTGATGAATCGAATCTTTTCCCTTTGAGGTTTCGTTATTATTGGATTGAATATTTCAGATTTGAGAACACTTGATGTATGTCTTGCATATGAATACCCGTGGTGACAATGGGGTATTATATTGATTCACTTGATATATGTTTTGGCACTCAACTTGCGGATTCCCGTGGTGACATTGGGGTAATCTATGCATATGGGTTGATGCACGTTTTCATTATCTTTTCTCCGATAGAAACTTTGGGGTGCTCCTTGAAGTTCTTTGTGTGGATTGAATATTATGATTATGAAGTTGTTTGATGCATGTCGTATAATCAACTCACGGATACTTGTGGTGACATTGGAGTATCTAGGTGACATTAGAGTTGGTTGATGTGTATCATATGGTGTTATTTTAGTACGAACTCTAAGGCTGTTTGTGACACTTATAGGAATAGCTCAATAGATCGATCGGAAAGGATAACTTTGAGGTGGTTTCGTACCCTACAAACAATTTTTTATCTTATGTTCTCCGCTAATAGGAATTTGGGAGTGATTCTTTATCGCACGTTGAGGGATGGTTATATGATCCAATTATGTTAGCATTGTTGAGAGATTGCACTAGTGAAAGTATGAACCCTAGGCCTGGTTTTCAAGCATTGCAATACCGTTTGTGCTCACTTTTGTTACTTGCTACCTTGCTGTTTTTATATTTTCAGATTACAAAAACCTATATCTACTATCCGTACTACACTTTTGTCACCATCTCTTCGCCGAACTAGTGCACCTATACAATTTACCATTGTATTGGGTGTGTTGGGGACACAAGAGATTTCTTGTATTTGGTTGCAGGGTTGTTCGAGAGATACCATCTTCAACCTACGCCTCCCACGGATTGATAAACCTTAGGTCATCCACTTGAGGGAAAATTGCTACTGTCCTACAAAACTCTACGCTTGGAGGCCCAACACGAGTCTACAAGAATAAGTTGTGTAGTAGACATCACGTAGCTGCTCTTCCTGCACCTTGCCGGCAAGAAGCGCACCTTGTATTTGAGCCCAAACACATCCAATACACAAAGCAGGAGTAGGGTTTTGCACCTCATGGTGGCCCGAACCTGGGTAAATCCTTTGTGCTTCTACTGATTCTGCTCTTTGTGCTTGCGTATATCCCTAGTCGAACCGCAAAGGGGCTAGATGGCCCCATAGATGGTCGTACGCATGACATCTTTGGCGCGCCAGGTAGGGGGATCGCTTGTGCGAACCTGAATTAGCAGTTTGCGCGTCAGCTACATCTTCATCACCAGTGATGGCGCCCAAGAAGAAGGGCGCGTCTGCAGCAGCTCCATTGACCTCCAAGCTTCCGTCACATACGCCCACGGGCAGCGGAGATGATCCGGCCGGCGTAGGCGGCGCAGGCGGAGCGGAAGGCATCACTGGTTCAGGCGGCGCGGGCGGCGTAGCTAGCACTGGTGGCACAGGCGGAGCGCGCAACAGCAACTCCTAGCTTCCTCGCCACTCTGGCGATCGAAGCCACAATGGTGCAGGCGGCGCGGATGGCCAACTCCCGCCTCCTCGACGCACTGAAGAGCGAAGCCACCGGAGCAACACCGTCCGGTCCGGCGCGAGTCAAGACCCTGCTGCTGCAGCATCCAAGGATGCTGCGTCGGGACACATACCGCGACCATCGCAAGATGGGTGCGACGTGGCTCCGAATGGCGCAGGCGGCTCCGGTCGGCGGCGTCCACATGGCAAGACGCTTGTTGATCAGCCACGAGATTTTCAGGCACCACCTCCACCGCGTCAGCCCACTGCTGGGCATGAGCCGTGGCAGCAAGATCGCAATGGCGCTCCTGCTGGCTCTGCCAGGAGTCGAGCGACGTCGCGTTCTTCGCTCCTAGCCATGCCAGCCACAGCACCAAAAGCAATGGCGCGGGCTCAGATGCTGTTAAACTTCCCTCCGACGGCAAACAAGATGGATGAGTGGAGGGCCACCATCCAAAGCCTCATTGGGTTTGCCGAAGCCAGCAAGTAACAGCAAGCGGGACCATCTCAGCGCTCACAAACAACACCGTGTCGAAGGTGCTGCGCTAACGGCGCAATCACCTCCGCGGCAACAACGTCAACAACAACAACAACAACAGCCGCGGCAAACTCACCGGTCCGTTGAGCCCGACGAGATGTCGATGGCTTCTTTGGATCCGCAAGCGCGGCAAGATCAGCGGCAAGTGCTGCAAGATAGGCGGGCAGAAGATGCCCGCACTACCATTGAATGGCGCCGGGAGGCACGCCGTCAGTCTGACGCGCGCAATGTTCCAGTCGTCAATGAGCCTGCGCCCGAGGCTGGCGGGTATCTGCCTTATGAGGTCGGGTGCCCAGCCTTCACTCGCGAGTTGCGGCAAGTCCGCTGGCCGTCTGTCCGGGCCTTCAAGCCAGAAGTACCAGAGAAATACGACGGCAAGCTGAACCCGACAGAGTTTTTAGGCATCTACACGATTGCTGTGCAAGTTGCCGGGGGAAGAGATGAGAAGATTCTCACCAATTACTTCCCATTGGTGCTCAAGCCCAATGTGAGGTCTTGGCTGATGAACTTGCTGGAAAACTCCATTTCCTCATGGTCCGATCTATGCAACGAGTTCGTTGGTGCTTTTACTGGAGGCCACAAGGCTCCTGGTCAGCCCAGTGATTTGCAAGTGATCCCGCAGAGAGATGGCGAATCTTTACGCAAGTACATCCAGAGATTCAGCCGCATGCACCGCAACATTCCAGATGTGCACCCCGCAGCCGTGATTGCCGCCTTTCACACGAATGTGCGCAATCGAAGGATGCGGGAAAAGATGAACGTCAAGTTACCAAAGACCGTCAACGAGTTATACATGTTGGCGGATAAGTGTGCACGCGCTGAAGAAGGAAGGAGACTTCCTGGGGAGGACGCTGGTGCTGAGGTAGATTTCGAGGACGATGATGCCGCCACCCCGAAGAAGAAAGGCCGAAAGTGCAATGCTACTTGTGATATGCGTTGGTTTTTCCCCGAAGAGGAAGGGATGATGCAGTACAGTAGAGATAAGTATTTCCCTCAGTTATGAAACCAAGGTTATCAATCCAGTAGGAGAATCACGCAACACCTCATTAACAGTACCTGCACACAAAATAACAAATCCTTGCACCCAACGCAAACAAGGGGTTGTCAATCCCTTGGTGGTTAATTGCAAGATTAAATTGTATGGTGATATATAAATAGATCAAACAAAAATACAAAATAAAATAAATAAAGTAAAAGTGCAGCAAGGTATTTTTAGTTTTTTTAATATATGATAGAAGTAGACCCGGGGGCCATAGTTTTCACTAGAGGCTTCTCTCATGAAAATAGCATACGGTGGGTGAACAAATTACTGTTGGGCAATTGATAGAAAAGTGAATAATCATGAAAATATCCAAGGCAATGATCATGTATATAGGCATCATGTCCGAGACAAGTAGACCGACTCCTGCCTGCATCTACTACTATTACTCCACACCTCGACCGCTATCCAGCATGCATCTAGTGTATTAAGTCCATAAAGAACGGAGTAACGCCTTAAGCAAGATGACATGATGTAGACAAAGTAAACTCATGCATGAATAAACCCCATCTTTTTACCCTTAATAGCAACGATACATACATGTCATGTCCCTTTCTGTCACTGGGATTGAGCACCGCAAGATCGAACCCATTACAAAGCACCTCTCCCATTGCAAGATAAATCAATCTAGTTGGCCAAACCAAATCAATAGATCGGAGAGAAATATGAAGCTATAATAATCATGCATAAAAGAGTTCAGAGAAAACTCAAATAATATTCATGGATAATCTGATCATAAACTCACAATTCATCGGATCCCAACAAACACACCGCAAAAAGTGATTACATCGGATAGAACTCCAAGAACATCGAGGAGAACATTGTATTGAAGATCAAAAAGAAAGAAGAAGCCATCTAGCTACTAACTATGGACCCGAAGGTCTGTGGTAAACTACTCACGCATCATCGGAAGGGCAGCAAGGTTGATGGAGAGCCCCTCCGTGATTGATTCCCCCTCCGGTGGAGTGCCGGAAAAGGCCTCCAGATGGGATCTCTCGAGAACAGAAGCTTGCGGCGGCAGAAAAAGTATTTCGTGGACTCCTCTATTGGTTTCCCGATTTTAGAGAATTTATAGTGGTGGAATTAGGTCAAAAGGGGCAGAGGTGGGCCCACGAGGCACCAGGGCACGCCTGCCCCACCCCAGGCGCGCCCTGGTGGCTCGTGGCCACTTCCTCTGTCTTCTGGCCTCCTCCCAAAGCTTCTAGTGTCTCTTATGTCCAGAAAAAATCTCCAAAAAGTTTCGTGGCATTTGGACTTCGTTTGGTACTGATATTCTGGAAAACCAAAAACAGGCAAAAAACAGCAACTGGCACTGGGCACTAAGTTAATAGGTTTGTCCCAAAAAATGATATATAATTGTTGTAAATGTATATAAAAACATCCAAGATTGATATTATAATAGCATGGAACAATAAAAAATTATAGATACGTTGGAGATGTATCAAGCATCCCCAAGCTTAATTCCTGCTCATCCTCGAGTAGGTAAATGAAAAAAACAGAATTTTTGATGTGGAATGCTACCTATCATATTGATCATATATTCTTTTCTTTATAGCATGGACATTTGTACTTGAATGATTCAATGCAATAGTCTATAGTTTGACATGAAGATATAAATACTCAAGCATACTAACAAGCAATCATGTCTTTCAAAATATCAGCGCTAAAGAAAGTTATCCCTAGCCCATTATGCTCAATCATTGATCCATTCATGAAACACACTCAATATTAGCTACACACAATGCACAAGTATGACAATAGTGCTCTCTAGTTGGTGCTTTGTAAGAGAAGATGGAGACTCAAAATAAAAATAAAAATTGCATAAAAGTAAATAGATAGGCCCTTCGCAGAGGGAAGCAGAGATTTGCAAATGTGCCAGAGCTCAAAGCTTAAATTAGAGAGATAAAATTATTTTGAGAGGCATGCTTTTCCTGTCAACGAAAATGACCGAGAATTCCCAATATTTTCCATGCTAGACACATCATAGGCGGTTTCCAAACAGAAAGTAAAGTTTATTTTCTTTCCACCATTCTTTCACAATCCATGGCTAGCCGTATCCATAGGTGCCCTCCATACCAACACTTCCCAAGGAATTTTGTTCTTATTAATTTTTGATTCATTGTGGGACTGGGCATCCCTATTACCAGCCACTCTCTCGTGCAATGACAAGTGAATAAACACTCATCGTGAGAATAACACACCTAGCATGGAAAATATTGGCCACCCCCTGCCGCTTCATGAGCGGTACATGCACACAAAACGGAAAATTATTTTGAAAATTAGAGTTGGCACATGCAAATTTACTTGGAACGGCATTGAAATACCGCATATAGGTAGATATGGTGGACTCATTTGGCACAACTTGGCTTTAAGTAGTTTGGATGCACAAGCAGTATTTCCGCTTAGTACAAATGAAGGCTAGCAAATAGATTGAGAAGCAACCAACCAAAAAGCGAAAACGGTCATAAACATGCATTGAACATAACTAACACCGAATAATGCACCATAAGTAGGATATAATTTCGTTGCATAACTATTGACTTTACGTGCATGCATAGGGAATCACAAACCTTAACACTAATATTCTTACTAAATCACAATTACTCACTAACATGACTCACATATCATCATCTCCATATCGCAAAACTATTGCAAGGAATCACACTTATCATATCCAATGATCTATATGAAAGTTTTTATTATACCCCCCTTGAATATTCATCACTTTGGGACCAAATTCATATCTTGTGCAAATTGCCATTACTATTATCAACTCTCAAAAAGATATAAGTGAAGCATGAGAGTGCAAATATTTCTTCAAAATTTTATCTTATCAACTCTCAAAATAATATAAGTGAAGAATGAGAGTGCACACATTTCTTCAAAATTTATCAACTCTGAAAATAATATAAGTGAAGCATGAGAGTGCACATATTTATTCAAAATTTATCAACTCTCAAAATAATATAAGTGAAGCATGAGAGTTCAAATATTTCTTCAAAATTTAGCCACCGCCGTGCTCAAAAAGATTTAAGTGAAGCACTAGAGCAACTGCCTAGCTCAAAAAATTTAAGTGAAGCACATAGAGTATTCTAACAAATCATGATAAACGTGTGGCTCTCTCAAATAGGTGTGTCCAGAAAAGATGATTGTGACAAACTAAAAAGCAAACAAAGCAAAGACTCATATAATACACGACGCTCCAAGCAAAACACATATCATGTGACGAATAAAAATATAGCTCCAAGTAAAATTACCGATGGTTGGTAGAAGAAAGAGGGGATGCCTTCCGGGGCATCCCCAAGCTTAGACGCTTGAGTCTTCCTTGAATATTACCTTGGGGTGCCTCGGGCATCCCCAAGCTTAGGCTCTTGCCACTCCTTATTCCTTCATCCATCATGATCTCACCCAAAACTTGAAAACTTCAATCACACAAAACTCAACAAAACCTTCGTGAGATCCGTTGGTATAACAAAATAAATCACTACTTTAAGTACTGTTGCAAACCCATTCATATTTTATTTTTGCGTTATACCTACTGTATTCTAACTTCTCCATGGCTTATACCCCCCGATACAATCCATAGTTTCATCAAAACAAGCAAGCAGTGCATCAAAAACAGAATCTGTCAAAAACAGAACAGTCTGCAGAGATCTATTTAAAATCCATACTTATGTAACTCTAAAAATTCTGAAAAATTAGGACAGCGTGGGTAATTCATATATTAATACTGTGTAAAAATTTCAGATTTTTCTGACGCTGCAGTACAGAACTAAAATTCCAGCACTGGATGCAAAACTTTCTGTTTTCCAAACGGCATCAATTATACTATCTTCCAAATCATCCCAAAGGCTTTACTTGGTACGAACACTACTTAAAACACAAAAAACACAATCATAAAAGTAGCATAATTTTGTAAACACACAAGAACAGAATAAAAAAAATTATTGGGTTGTCTCCCAACAAGCTCTTTCTTTAAAGCCATTAAGATAGGCTCGAGATTTCAATGATGCTCACATGAAAGATAGTAATTGAAACACGAAGAGAGTATCATGAAACATGTGAAGAACACATTTAAGTCTAACATACTACATATGCATAGGAATTTTATAAGCAAACAAATTATCAAGACAAGCAATATCTAGCATATGCCAATAGGAAGAATGGACCATTAATAATTTCAACATAACGAGAGGCAATTTAGTAATATGAAGATTTCTACAACCATATTTTCCTCTCTCATAATAATTACATGTAGGATCATAATCAAACTCAACAATATAGCTATCATAAACTAAAAGAACATGCGCTGCCCCCATGTTTGGTTTTGGTAATTGATGACAATCCCTATGGACTAATGGTTGCCTTGAGTTATATTTGAAGGGTTTGTCCATAGGCTTTGCTTGAGGACCATTTGTTGGTCTCAAGGTTGTTTGAAGAAGAATATGTGTTGACCAAGGTGCCGTTCAAGGATTTATCCAAAGATTGGTCACGTGAGGGTTGAGCCTATTGCAAGCATGTCTTGAAGAAGAAGAAGATTGTGTGAACATTCATGTTTACCTTCAAGACATCATATTTATGATGAGAAGACATGATACAAGGTTGATCAGGACCAAGTCAAAGAGTGAATCAAGTTGATCAACATACAAAGCATAGAAGATGTACCGAGAGGGATCAAGTGATCCCATGGTATGGTAAGCATTGTCCATTACGCTTTGTGTACTAACCCATTGTCTACGTGAGAGTTCTATGTGGGGTTAGGTATGTTTCCATGGGCTTGCGTCAAGAGGAAGATCTCATTCAACCCATGGAGGATGACATCAAGTGGTGATCGTCATCAAGTTTGCGGTGTGCAAGTTCAAGCGGAGCATCACGAAGATATCATGCTTGAAGCTTGCCGTCCATTGTGGTGATAATGGACTTGTAAAGATGTGCCGAAGAGTGGCTCACCCATAGTGGAGTATGGGGGAGCAATCAACTAGTCTTCATCGAGCCAACGCAATCAAGAAAGGTGGTCCAACTTGAGGAGCTCAAGATCGCATCATCTAGCTCAAGTGGACTATGCGCAAGGCAAAGGTTTGCCCTTGATAGGTTTTCTATTTTACGGGTCTCATGGTGGTAGTTGGGAGACCGAGTTATAGGATCGATAGCCGTACTATCAAGGGGGGCTCTCGGATGAGTAGCTTAATCGTATCTTTCGTAGAGAGCTCAAACCATTGCATTCTTGCATCATCTTTGTTGGTTCTTGTTTGGCCTTTTTGCTTTGGGAGTCTTTGAGCTTTTGGTCACCTTCATGACAAGCTCAAGTTCATCGAGAACATATTTCGTTTGCTTCATCTTGTATGTTCTCGATGTTGGGGTTTATGCCGGATCATCACTGATAGAGATTTCACATCTCTATATCATAGGCACATCGCTTTTGAATAGTATTTGTCGTCATCTATCCAACAAGCTTGAGTTTACTCAATTCGGAGCTCATTTGCAGATGTTATGGCAGTTCTAGTTTTTCCTTCTCTGGCGGTTGTATCGCTAGTGTATGCGGTTGTACCGGTCGACCAGTACTTCCGGGACAACCACCACCCTTGGGTTGCAGTCTCCAGGTGTCTGCCAAGCGGTTGTACCGCTGCCTCTGGGCGGTTGTACCGCCTGGTGCTTGGCGAACCCCAGGACTGCTGCTCGGCGGTTGTATCGGCCAAGTACCGCTCCAACCACCGCTAAGGGGTGACTCCCGTCTGATGTGGAGCAGATGCTGGGCGGTGGTGAACCGGTAGTTCACGGATGGCTTAGGCGTACCGGTACTACCGGTGACTGGAGCGGTTGTACCGCTCCAGACTTAGCCACCACAAGTACTTGGTCCCGGCGGTTGTACCGGTCCTAGTACCGCTCCAACTACCGGTCAGGGGTGATTCCCTACTGTTTTGGAGTAGTAGTAGGGTGGTGGTAGCCCGGTAGTTCCCGGACGGTTTCAGCCGACCGGTACTACCGGTGCAACCTCCGGTTGTACCGCCTGGTACTCTGCTTCAGGGGATCCCGCAAAAAGCGGTTGTATCGGTCCTTGGACCGGTTGTACCGCTCCCGTGTTATTCTGCAACATAACGGGCAGATTCGTGGGGTCCTATAAAAGGGGGGCTTCTTCCCCAATGGACCCAATCTCTTGAGCTCGTGTTCTTCCCCCATTGTTGACCTTCTTCGAGCTTGCTATCTCTCAATCCCTCCAATGATTCTTGCTAGTTCTTGAGGGAAAAGAGAGAGGAGATCTAGATCTACATTTCGACCAATCACTTTCTCCTCTTTGTGAGGGGAACCCCTTGGATCTACATCTTGTAGTTCTTGGTGTTCTCCTTGTTCTTCCTCTCATATTCCTCCATAGCTTTTGTTGCTTTGGTGGGATTTGGGAGTTAGGGACTTGACCACTTCATGTGTTCTTGCCATTGCATTAGTTGCATAGGTTTGAGTTCTCCATGGTGATACGTGGTGGTGAAAAGTTGAGTAGCTTATTACTCTTGGGTGCTTGGTACCCTAGAGCTTGTTCCTCTTGGGTGCTTGGGCGCCCTAGACGGTTGGTGGTGCTTTGGAGCTGAATCATTGTGGTGTAAAGCTTCGGGCAAGCATCGGGGTCTCCAATTAGGTTGTGGAGATTGCCCCGAGCAATTTGAAGGGTACCGGTGACCGCCCCCAAGGGTTGCCAAAGTGTACGGGTTCGGTGACCGCTCCCAAGGGTTGCCATTTGTACGGGTTCGGTGACCGCCCCCAAGGGTTGCCATTTGTACGGGTTCGGTGACCGCCCTCAAGGGTCCCTTAGTGGAATCACGGCATCTTGCATTGTGCGAGGGTGTGAGGAGATTACGGTGGACCTAGTGGCTTCTTGGGGAGCATTGTGCCTCCACACCGCTCCAAACGGAGATTAGCATCCGCAAGGGTGTGAACTTCGGGATACATCGTCGTCTCTGCGTGCCTCGGTTATCTCTTACCCGAGCCCTTTACTTATGCACTTTACTTTGTGATAGCCATAGTGTTTCATGTTATATATCTTGCTATCACTTAGTTGTTTATCTTGCTTAGCATAAGTTGTTGGTGCACATAGGTGAGCCTAGTTGTTGTAGGTTTTGTGCTTGACAAATTAACCGCTAGGTTTATTCCGCATTTGTTCAAGCCTAAACCGTAATTATTTTAAAGCGCCTATTCACCCCTCCTCTAGGCGACATCCACAATCTTTCATAAACAATATTCTCTCTATGATCCACATGCATAAAAAACTTATAATCTTCCAAGATAGTGGGATTAACATCAACTAAAGTCATGACCTCTCCGAACCCACTTTTGTCAAAAATTTCATAAGATTGAACACTCTCTGAATATGTGGGATTCTTTTTACCTAAAGTTGACACTCTTCCAAACCCACTTTCAATATTATTGCAAGCATTATTATCAATATCATATTCATCATGAGGCTTAAATATATTTTCAAGATCATAAGAAGCATCACCCCAATCATGATCATTGCAATAAGTAGTGGACGTAACAAAATTATCATCCCCAAGCTTGTAGTTTTGCATATTATTATCACAATTCACATTAATAGAATTTATAGTAACATCATTGCAATCATGCTTTTCAATCAAGGAGCTATCATGAATCACTTTATAAATTTCTTCTTCTAACACTTCATCACAATTTTCAGATTCATGATTTTCAAGCAAAACTTCATAGAGAAAATCAAGAGCACTCAAATCACTAGCAATTGGTTCATTATAATTGGATCTTTTGAAAAGATTAGCAAGTGGATGAGGATCCATAGTGATCTTAAATTTTTGCTTTCACTTTCTGTTCTTGAGTGTTGACATGGCAATAAAAGCAAGCAAGCAAATAAAAATATTTTTGTGTTTTTGTAAAAAAAAAAATTAGAATATACATCAGCCAGCACAGTCACTCCAAACAATACCTCTCTCCTGGCCTTTCTTGGTCTGGGGGCTTGACATTTTGGGCCCCTTCCCCCGTGCTACCGGGGGCTTTGAGTTCTTGTACGTTGCAATCGACAAGTTCACAAAGTGGCCTGAGGTGGAGGCAGTGAGGACAAGTTCTTCAAAGGATTAGTTTGCCGCTTTGGTGTTCCCAACAGGGTCATCACCGACAATGGCACACAATTCACGAGCCGCACCTTCATGTAGTACATCCAAGACCTTGGCAGCAAAATCTGTTTTGCATCTGGTGCTCACCCGAAAAGCAACGGTCAGGCGGAAAGGGCAAATGCTGAAGTGTTGCGAGGCCTCAAGACAAGAACTTTTGACAGGCTGCACAGGTGTGGAAGGCGCTGGATTGATGAGTTGCCGGCAGTTCTTTGGTCACTCAGGACGACACCAAATCGAGCCACTGGCCAAACACCCTTCTCCCTAGTCTATGGTGCAGAAGCGGTGCTCCCCACGAAACTTTCGTACGGGTCACCTCGAGTGCTCGCCTATGATGTGGCAGAGCAAGAACAGCTGCGGCAAGATGACGCCGCGCTCCTTGAGGAGGATCGTCTTCGGGCAGCTGTGCGAGTGATACTTCCCCAATGTATCTATAATTTTTTATTGTTCCATGCTGTTATATTATCAATCTTGGATGTTTTTTATATGCATTTACATCAATTATATATCATTTTTTGGGACTAACCTACTAACTTAGTGCCCAGTGCCAGTTGCTGTTTTCTGCCTGTTTTTTGTTTTACAGAATATCAATACCAAACGAAGTCCAAATGCCACGAAACTTTTTGGAGATTTTTTTCTGGACAATACCAACACTAGAAGCTTCGGGAGAAGACCAGACGCCAGAGGAGGTGGCCACGAGCCACCAGGGCGCGCTTGGGGGGGGGCAGGCACGCCCTGGTGCCTTGTGGGCGCACCTCAGCTCCGTTTGACCTAATTCCACCACTATAAATTCCCAAAAATCAGGAAACCAACAGGGGAGTCCACGAAATACTTTTTCCGCCGCCGCAAGCTTCTGTTCTTGAGAGATCCCATCTGGGGGCCTTTTCCGGTACTCCGCCGGAGGGGGAATCGATCACGGAGGGGCTCTACATCAACCTTGCTGCCCTTCCGACGATGCATGAGTAGTTTACCACAGACCTTCGGGTCCATAGTTAGTAGCTATATGGATTCTTCTCTCTTTTTGATCTTCAATACAATGTTCTCCTCGATGTTCTTGGAGTTCTATCCGATGTAATCACTTTTTGCGGTGTGTTTGTTGGGATCCGATGAATTGTGAGTTTATGATCAGATTATCCATGAATATTATTTGAGTCTTCTCTAATCTCTTTTATGCATGATTATTATAGCTTCGTATTTCTTCTTCGATCTATTGATTTGGTTTGGCCAACTAGATTGATTTATCTTGCCATGGGAAGAGGTGCTTTGTAATGGGTTCGATCTTGCGGTGCTCAATCCCAGTGACAGAAAGGGACATGACATGTATGTATCGTTGCTATTAAGGGTAAAAAGATGGGGTTTATTCATACGTGAGTTTATCTTGTCTACATCATGTCATCTTCCTTAAGGCGTTACTCCGTTCTTTATGGACTTAATACACTAGATGCATGCTGGATAGCGGTCGATGTGTGGAGTAATAGTAGTAGATGCAGGCAGGAGTCAGTCTACTTGTATTGGACGTGATGCCTATATACATGATCATTGCCTTGGATATCGTCATGATTATTTGCTTTTCTATCAATTGCCCAACAGTAATTTGTTTACCCACCGTATGCTATTTTCTTGAGAGAAGCCTCTAGTGAAAACTATGGCCCCCGGGTATATCTAAATCATATACTAAAACCCTAAAAATACTTGCTGCACTTTTTCTTTATTTATTTTTGTTTCAATCTATCTATCTATCACATACAATTTAATCTTGCAACTTACCGTCGAGGGATTGACAACCCCTTGTTTGCGTTGGGTGCAAGGATTTGTTGTTTTGTGTGCAGGTGCTGCTAACGAGGTGTTGCGTGATACTCCTACTGGATTGATAACCTTGGTTTCATAACTGAGGGAAATACTTATCTCTACTGTACTGCATCTCCCTTCCTCTTCAGGGAATTACCAACGCAGCTCACAAGTAGCAGCAAGTTGCACGCTACCAGCAAGCCTTGCGCCGCTATCACAGCCGGAAAGTGCATGCCCGAAGCCTTGAGGAAGGCGACCTTGTTCTTTGGCGCATCCAGTCTGCCAAGAATTCAAACAAGTTGACGCTGAAGTGGGAAGGCCCTTATCGGGTAGTACGAGTCACCAGACCTGGCGCAGTCCGTCTGGAGACCGAAGATGGCATCCCTGTGCAAAACTCATGGAATATTGAGCATCTTCGCAGGTTCTACCCGTGAGGCGCGGTTGCCGGGCCTCCTGGCAGCCCCTTTTTGTACAAGCTTTGTCGACAAGACTTGTAACCCTTTGTACAAAGCCAGGCGCAGATCCTGTGCATAAGTGAAATAATGCTAAGTGTTTCACAACTCTTTGTCAACATACATATTTATTTGTGTATAAATGCATGTGATGTTGTGATTACGCTTTGACTTGTATGAAATGGTTAGTGGACCATCAAGGTTTCCAAACCACTCTTTTCTTTTCTTTCTTTTTCTCAAAGGACAGAAGGATTCCTCGCGTGCAAGTTTCCCGGGGGGAGTGACGATGAGGACACCATTTAGTGACGTTCAAGTGATCATTTTGTGCAACAAGGAAACGCAGCACTTTTTGCGGTGTGTTTGTTGGGATCCGATGAATTGTGAGTTTATGATTAGATTATCCATGAATATTATTTGAGTCTTCTCTGAACTCTTTTATGCATGATTATTATAGCTTCGTATTTCTCTCCAATCTATTGATTTGGTTTGGCCAACTAGATTTATTTATCTTGCAATGGGAGAGGTGCTTTGTAATGGGTTCGATCTTGCGGTGCTCAATCCCAGTGACAGAAAGGGACATGACACATATGTATCATTGCTATTAAGGGTAAAAAGATGCGGTTTATTCATGCGTGAGTTTACTTTGTCTACATCATGTCATCTTGCTTAAGGCGTTACTCCGTTCTTTATGGACTTAATACACTAGATGCATGCTGGATAGCGGTCGATGTGTGGAGTAATAGTAGTAGATGCAGACAGGAGTCGGTCTACTTGTCTCAGACGTGATGCCTATATACATGATCATTGCCTTGGATATCGTCATGACTATTTGCTTTTCTATCAATTGCCCAACAGTAATTTGTTTACCCACCGTATGCTATTTTCATGAGAGAAGCCTCTAGTGAAAACTATGGCCCCCGGGTCTACTTCTATCATAAATTAAAAATCCTAAAAATACCTTGCTGCACTTTTACTTTGTTTATTTTATTTTATATTTTAGTTCAATCTATCTATCTATCACCTTACAATTTAATCTTGCAATTAACCGCCGAGGGATTGACAACCCCTTGTTTGCATTGGGTGCAAGGATTTGTTATTTTGTGTGCAGGTACTGCTAACGAGGTGTTGTGTGATTCTCCTACTGGATTGATAACCTTGGTTTCATAACTGAGGGAAATACTTATCTCTATTGTACTTCATCTCCCTTCCTCTTCAGGGAATTACCAACGCAGCTCACTAGTAGCGGGAAGAATTTCTGGCGTCGTTGCCGGGGAGACATCATCAACATCTATCAAGTACCTACGCATAAAACCTTCATCTCCTTGCATTTATTTTATTTGCCTTTGCCTCTCGTTTTCATCTCCCCCACTTCTAAAATGTTTTACAAAAACACAAAAATATTTTATTTGCTTGCTTGCTTTTACTGCCATGACAACACTCAAGAACAGAAAGTGAAAGCAAAAATTTAAGATCACTATGGATCCTCATCCACTTGCTAATCTTTTCAAAAGATCCAATTATAATGAACCAATTGCTAGTGATTTGAGTGCTCTTGATTTTCTCTATGAAGTTTTGCTTGAAAATCATGAATCTGAAAATTGTGATGAAGTGTTAGAAGAAGAAATTTATAAAGTGATTCATGATAGCTCCTTGAATGAAAAGCATGATTGCAACGATGTTGCTATAAATTCTATTAATGTGAATTGTGCTAATAGTATGCAAAACTACAACCTTGGGGATGATAATTTTGTTATGTCCACTACTTATTGCAATGATCATGATTGGGGTGATAATGCTTCTTATGATCTTGAAAATTTATTTAAGCCTCATGATGAATATGTTATTGATAATAAAATTTGCAATACTATTAAAAGTGGGTTTGGAAGAGCGTAAACTTTAGGTAATAATGATCCCACTACTTTGGAGAATTATCAATCTTATGAATTTTTTGACAAAAGTGGGTTTTGAGAGGTCATGACTTTAGTTGATGTTAATCCCACTATCTTGGAAGATTATAATTTTTTTATGCATGTGGATCGTAGAGATATTATTGTTTATGATAGCTATATTGTTGAGTTTGATTATGATCCTACATGTAATTATTATGAGAGAGGAAAATATGGTTATAGAAATCTTCATGTTACTAAATTGCCTCTCGTGATATTGAAATTATTCATGCTTCATTCTTCCTATTTGCATATGCTAGAGATTGCTTGTCTTGATAATTTGTTCTCCTATAAAATGCCTATGCATGGGAAGTATGTTAGACTTATGTGTGTTTTTCATATGCTTCATGATGCTCTCTTTGTGTTTCTATTATTATCTTTCATGAGAGCATCATTGAAATCTCAAGCCTATCTTAATGGCTATAAAGAAAGAGCTTGTTGGGAGACAACCCAATGGATAAAATAAGTTCTTGTGTGTTTTCACATTTATGCTACTGTTGTGATTGTGTTTTTTATGTTTTAATTAGTGTTTGTGCCAAGTAAAACCTTTGAGATGATTTGGAAGATAGTATAATTGATGCTGTTTGGAAAACAGAAAGTTTTGCGTCCAGTGCTGGAATTTCAGTTCTGTACTGGAGCGTCAGAAAAATCTGAAATTTTTACAAAATATTGTTATATGAATTTCCCACGTTGTCCTAATTTTTCAGAATTTTTGGAGTTAGAGAACTATAGCTTTTAAATAGATCTCTACAGACTGTTCTGTTTTTGACAGATTCTCTTTTTGATGCATTGCTTGCTTGTTTTGATGAAACTATGGATTGTATCGGGGGATATAAGCCATGGAGAAGTTAGAATACAGTAGGTATAATGCAAAAATAAAATATGAATGGGTTTGCAACAGTACTTAAAGTAGTGATTTGTTTTGTTATACTAACGGATCTCACGAAGGTTTTGTTGAGTTTTGTGTGATTGAAGTTTTCAAGTTTTGGGTGAGATCACGATGGATGAAGGAATAAGGAGTGCAAAGAGCCTAAGATTGGGGATGCCCAAGGCACCCCAAAGTAATATTCAAGGAAGACTCAAGAGTCTAAGCTTGGGGATGCCCCGAAAGGCATCCCCTCTTTCTTCTACCAACCATCGGTAATTTTACTTGGAGCTTTATTTTTATTCGTCACATGATATGTGTTTTGCTTGGAGCGTCGTGTATTATATGAGTCTTTGCTTTGTTTGCACTTTAGTTTGTCAGAATCATCTTTGCTGGACACACCTATTTGAGAGAGCCACACGTTTATCATGATTTGTTAGAATACTCTATGTGCTTCACTTAAATTTTTTGAGCTAGGCAGTTGCTCTAGTGCTTCACTTAAATCTTTTTGAGCACGGTGGTGGCTATATTTTAAAGAAATATTTGAACTCTCATGCTTCACTTATATTATTTTGAGAGTTGATAAGATTAAAATTTTGAAGAAATATTTGCACTCTCATGCTTCACTTATATCTTTTTGAGAGTTGATAATAGTAATAGTAATTTGCACAAGATATGAATTTGGTCCCAAAGTGATGAATATTCAAGAGGGATATAATAAAAACTTTCATATAGATCATTGGATATGATAAGTGTGATTCCTTGCAATAGTTTTGCGATATGGAGATGACAATATGTGAGTCATGTTAGTGTGTAATTGTGATTTAGTAAGAATATTGATGTTAAGGTTTGTGATTCCCTATGCATGCACATTAAGTCAATAGTTATGCAACGAAATTATATCCTACTTATGGTGCATTATTCGGTGTTAGTTATGTTCAATGCATGTTTATGACCGTTTTCGCTTTTTGGTTGGTCGCTTCTCAATCTATTTGCTAGCCTTCATTTGTACTAAGCGGGAATACTGGTTGTGCATCCAAACTCCTTAAACCCAAGTTGTGCCAAATGAGTCCACCATATCTACCTATATGTGGTGTTTCCATACCGTTCCAAGTAAATTTGCGTGTGCCAACTCTAATTTTCAAAATAATATTCCGTTTTGTGTGCCCGTACCGCTCATGAAGCGGCATGGGGTGGCCAATATTTTCCATGCTAGGTGTGTTATTCTCACGATGAATGTTTATTCACTTGTCATTGCACGAGAGAGTGGCAGGTAATAGGGATGCCAAGTCGCACAATGAATCAAAAATTAATAACAACAAAATTCCTTGGAAAGTGTTGGTATGGAGGGCACCCGTGGATACGGCTAGCCATGGATTGTGAAAGAATGGTGGAAAGGAAATAAACTTTACTTTCTGTTTGGGAACCGCCTATGATGTGTCTAGCATGGAAGATATTGGGAATTCTCGGTCGTTTTCGTTGACAGGAAAAGCATGCCTCTCAAAATAATTTTATCTCTCTAATTTAAACTTTGAGCTCTGGCACATGTGCAAATCTCTGCTTCCCTCTGCGAAGGGTGTGGCACCCCGCCTGAATACCACTGTAGCCAGATGGTCGCCGCACACACTAGCCCAGGAAATCACGCTGGTGCGTGCCTTTACAACAAGTATCATGAACACAGGCATTTCTATTAATGGATATATAATAGTCTTACATGATATTTTACAAGGATGATGGCAGCGGAAAAGCTCTATCTAAGGCAGCATGGTCTTGGTGCGGCTCCACTCCACAGGGATCTGATTGGGTTACTCTTCTAGCCTGCGAACACTCCGGGTCCTTGCTAGTGGACGTCGGATCCTTAGGTGAACCTGGCCACATTGAAGGCCGCTGAGTACTTTTGAATGTACTCGCAAGCAAACCAAACCAACATATACACCAAGCAAAGCAATCCATGGCATTCAAGCATGCATTTGTTATTTTACAATATTAGCTATCATGTTATGGCAGGATGATCTATAAAGATAACTACTGAAGTAAATATAGTAAGGTAACGCATATCAAGTAAATAGTTCATACTCCGATTATTTTCATGATCCAATCCAGATCCGATCCAAATCCAATCCAAGTCTTGTGGTCATCCGACCAATTAGCTCATAGCCATCGCATGGCCAACAACTCATATTCTTGGCATCACCCGATGTCCATGCATCTGTGCTGTAAACCTGACAATTCTTACCTTTCTCAGGTTCACTCTTAGTAGTAACATTATATGGTTTGTTCCTCCGGACTCGACACAGACCAAATAGTGTGACCTAGTACGAACTGTGTCTCATGACCGAGGACGCGGCTATTCAAATAGATTTACACTCTGCAGAGGTTGCGCACTTTTCCCACACTATGGAGCTCCTGGCCTCATGCTCCCATTCGGGTGGACCGGTGCTGCTCCAACAAGACTTGTTTATTGCCCGGCACTCTTACGGCTCCACCGACAATCATACCCTTCCCGGGTCAAGTCCTGGGTGGCCCCTGTGTCACTCCTGACACCAGCCACTGTCATGGCCAAACAAAACTGTCCCAAACGGGGACGCCGGCAAATAACTTAACTGGGCTCACAAGGTTATCGCCGCCTACCGGGCCAGGGTAGCACGCACACATAACCTTCCCTCTTTGGTGGTGTCGATAAGAGGCAAGACAACAGACCAAGTCAGGGCCTCCCCATCCAGGCAAGTGTGGTTGCACTTGATGAGCTCGGTTCGGTGGCACTACGACTCGATCCAGCCGACGGAGGAGGTTGTCATTATTAAGTCACATTTCTTAACATTGCAATATCAGTAACAATGCATGATGTAATAACTATGGAAACATAACAACCTATCTCCATATAACATCACAATGAGTCATAATGTTTAAATGGCAAGTTTATCACTTTACAAGTTCTAGCTGTAAGTTACAATCATCCGAACCCTTGCATGAAACCGACAAATAAACCAGTAGCCACCAGAACGGTCTTTACAACTCAGATCTGGGACGTTACTGGAATAACTCAACCCCGGCTCAAGACGGCTGAAAAGCATCTCAGAGCATGAGACGGTGTTGATAAAAAAAGAATGCATCGGTTCCCTAAGACGGCCGAAGAATAGCTCAGGGCATGGGGTCACCGCTACCAAAAGTAACTCAACAGCTGCCCAAGACGGCCGGAAAGCAGCTCAGAACACGGGACAGTTGTTGAAAAGAGAAATATAAAGTCGGCATCCACCCCGGACGGCCGAAAGCAGCTCAGAACATAGGCGTGGTGCCGTCACCAAAGAAAGGCAAGCAAGGGTTCATCAGAGTCACATACAGCTTACCACTATTCACACAAGCATAAGCATATTAATTTAAACACGCAAGAACAACACAGAGCAATGCTTTAGGGCATATATCAGATGGTCGGCTTGCCTGGGGGTCTATAGATTCGCCGGAGAGAAATGTGATCACCTCGCGGAAGGATTCGCCGGAAAAGCTTCTCTCTCGGAGGGGCTGATTCGGAGTTACGATCGCGAAGATATAGCTAACTGATTGCCAGGGACCAATCTGTAAAAGAATAATTCACAAACAAGTCCTTGGCTGGAATTCAACCGAAAAGAATAAAGTGCACTGTTGCACTGGGCTGACTTGGGCCGAAAGCGGCTAGAGCCTGGGGGCTAGCCGAGCCGCATAGCTGCTGCTGCTGATGATGGGCCGTCCCACCTGCACTGCCGCTTTAAAAAAACGGAGGAAGGAGGTGTCGCTGACGAGGGGGCCCCGCTGGCAAGACTGTCTCCCTCCTCCCGCGTGCTGGCTGGAGGAACAGAGGCGCCGTTGACCGGCGATTCCCGGCGCTACGGGCCATCTCCGGCGGAGTTCCAGCTATGGACGAGCTCGGCACGGAGAGGCGCATCCAACGGTGCATGGGTCGGATGCCGGGGAGCTCGAACTTCGGCAGGGCATGGGCGGTGGCGGACGGCGGCTTCGGGTGATGATGGGGTCGAGGCCGTGGCCATCCCCAGGACGAAATAGAGATGGGTAGGGCGCCGTGGTGGTGGTGGTTGGCCAGGGTGGCCAGAGGGAGAGAATGGGACCGGAGGCGAGCCAATTTAGGCGAGGCACGCCGGCGGCCGTGGTGGCGGGGTGGAGGAACTCAGGCTCGGGAGGGCAAGAGCTTCGCCGTGAGTGAACTAGGGAGCGAAAGGAGGCTGCTGTAGGTGGTGTGGGTGCTCGGAGAGGGGCTCAGGCCGCGGCTTTTATAGCCGGGGCGATGGAGGGGATAGGCTTGGTCGCCGTGGCGGCCTTAGCCACGCACTGGAGCTCGCGGCGAGCTGATGAGCGGAGGGTGGTGCCGACCTGACGCGGGCAGAGGGACGTGATGGCTCGGGAGGAAGAGGGCAGAGGAAGAGGACGACGGCCGTGACACGCACGCGTATGGCGGCGCTTGTCGTCGCCCGGTGAGGAAGAATCCGATGAAGGGAAGGGGCTGGAGAGGGGCGCGTGGACGTCGCGAACCCACCAGACATGGCCGGACAAGCTGGGGCTGGCCAGAAGCTAGCAGGTCGAGGCGACCAGATGCGGTCAGCGCGTAGAGCGCGCGTTTGGCCTTGTTCGTGGCGTGGTCACCACGTCAACACGCGCCCTGGCGTTTTCCTGGATGCTACATCATGTCCAACGCGGTAGTCATAGATCATATAGATGGGATGTGACAATGGATGGACTAGGACGGCTCTAGAGTGACCGAGGTGATCCAGAATATTTTCTGGATAGAAACTTGGGCAGGAAGTTGAGGTCAGAAAAATGTGCCAATGAGCTGGGCAAGCTGTCATAGGGAAATGTAGTAGGAAGGTGTAGATGCTGGCAAAATTTGAAGGCATTTGGACCTATTTTGCATATACTTCCTTTGTAATGCAAAATTTGGTCCAGAAAATGGATTTTGAAGCTGGGGTTAAATGACTCAATGAAATGAGCTGAATTTTGGTGGAGGGAAGTTATTTGGATGCATGGAGGTACTGGCAAAATTTCAGCTCATTTGGAAATGCCAAAGTGGTACTTCCTTCACAAAGCTTGAATCTGGACAGAAACTAGATGGAATTTTTGGGAGAAATTGGCTAGATGAAATGATGTGAATTTTTGCATGCTCACATCATATAGGAAATGTGAGGTCCTGGATTAATTTCAAGAATTTTGAAGCAATATAAAATATAGTTGCTTCACAACCTCAAAATAAATCCAGAAACAAGAATTGGATGATGTGCTCAAAATTTGAACTATGGAACTTGGGTTCTTGATGGAAATGGTGAAGATATGGATAGGAGAAGCTCCACAAATTATTTGGGATTTTTCCTGGCTATCAAAATGGTAGCTCCTTCGGAAAGGGCCCAAAATGCAATATTGGCTTTAAATAGGAAAAGGCAATTTCCCTTATTTAATTATGGCCAATATTTTTATGGGAGCTCAATATGATCACAAAGAATATCTCCACAAGTTTTCATGAACTTTGGAGATGGATAGATATTTTCCTGGATTTAATTCCTTTAAACAGCAGAAAAAGGAATTAATTTTAAATGAAAAATATTGCAAATGACTTGGCAATATTTTTGCATGTCCAGGGTTTATAGATATGGGATGATCACTGGGAAAAGTTTGGGAGACAACAAATCAAAGAAGATTAGGGTTCCTTTGTAACTGCCAGAATTAGGGTTTCCCTTTCGGTAACTCGGAAGGTAGGGTTTCAGCGGCAAAACCCCGGGGAATATATTTCGATGGCAAGGTTGAACTGGGGAGAATCCCTGGTCAGATAAGAAAGGCAAGGCTAAATGACCATCTTCTTATACCCAGGGGCGAGAGAAAATCCAATAGCACCGAAAAAAAGACGGGAGTCAAATCCCGCGAAGAAAAAAAACAAGGAGCGAAAACCAGGGTGTGAAAGAATGGCGGAAAGAAAATAAACTTTACTTTCTGTTTGGAAACCGCCTATGATGTGTCTAGCATGGAAAATATTGGGAATTCTCGGTCATTTTCGTTGACAGGAAAAGCATGCCTCTCAAAATAATTTTATCTCTCTAATTTAAGCTTTGAGCTCTGGCACATTTGCAAATCTCTGCTTCCCTCTGCGAAGGGCCTATCTATTTACTTTTATGCAATTTTTATTTTTATTTTGAGTCTCCATCTTCTCTTACAAAGCACCAACTAGAGAGCACTATTGTCATACTTGTGCATTGTGTGTAGCTAATATTGAGTGTGTTTCATGAATGGATCAATGATTGAGCATAATGGGCTAGGGATAACTTTCTTTAGCGTTGATATTTTGAAAGACATGGTTGCTTGTTAGTATGCTTGAGTATTTATATCTTCATGTCAAACTATAGACTATTGCTTTGAATCATTCAAGTTCAAATGTCCATGCTACAAAATAAAAGAATATATGATGAATATGATAGGTAGCATTCCACATCAAAAATTCTGTTTTTATCATTTACCTACTCGAGGACGAGCATGAATTAAGCTTGGGGATGCTTGATACGTCTCCAACGTATCTATAATTTTTGATTGTTCCATGCTATTATATTATCAATCTTGGATGTTTTTATATACATTTACAGGAATTATATATCATTTTTTGGGACTAACCTATTAACTTAGTGCCCAGTGCCAGTTGCTGTTTTTGGCCTGTTTTTGGTTTTCCAGAATATCAGTACCAAATGAAGTCCAAATGCCACGAAACTTTTTGGAGACTTTTTTCTGGACATAACAAACACTAGAAGCTTCGGGAGGAGACAAGAAGATGAAGCAGTGGCCCACGAAGCACCACGGCGCGCCCCAGGGGGGGCGCGCCCTGGTGGCTCGTGGGGCCCACACAGCTCCGTTTGACCTAATTCCTCCACTATAAATTCTCTAAAATCGGGAAACCAACAAAGGAGTCGACGAAATACTTTTTCCGCCGCCGCAAGCTTCTGTTCTCGAGAGATCCCATCTGGAGGCCTTTTCCGGTACTCCGTTGGAGGCGGAATCGATCACGGAGCGGCTCTACATCAACCTTGCTGCCCTTCCGATGATGCGTGAGTAGTTTACCACAGACCTTCGGGTCCATAGTTAGTAGCTAGATGGCTTCGTCTCTCTTTTTGATCTTCAATACAATGTTCTCCTCGATGTTCCTGGAGTTCTATCCGATGTAATCACTTTTTGCGGTGTGTTTGTTGGGATCCGATGAATTGTGAGTTTATGATCAGATTATCCATGAATATTATTTGAGTCTTCTCTGAACTCTTTTATGCATGATTATTATAGCTTCGTATTTCTCTCCGATCTATTGATTTGGTTTGGCCAACTAGATTGATTTATCTTGCAATGGGAGAGGTGCTTTGTAATGGGTTCGATCTTGCGGTGCTCAATCCCAGTGACAGAAAGGGACATGACACGTATGTATCGTTGCTATTAAGTGGAAAAAGATGGGGTTTATTCATGTGTGAGTTTACTTTGTCTACATCATGTCATCTTGCTTAAGGCGTTACTCCGTTCTTTATGGACTTAATACACTAGATGCATGCTGGATAGCGGTCGATGTGTGGAGTAATAGTAGTAGATGCAGGCAGGAGTCGGTCTACTTGTCTCGGACGTGATGCCTATATACATGATCATTGCCTTGGATATCGTCATGATTATTTGCTTTTCTATCAATTGCCCAACAGTAATTTGTTTACCCACCGTATGCCATTTTCATGAGAGAAGCCTCTAGTGAAAACTATGGCCCCCGGGTCTACTTCTATCATATATTAAAAATCCTAAAAATACCTTGCTGCACTTTTACTTTGTTTATTTTATTTTATATTTTAGTTCAATCTATCTATCTATCACCATACAATTTAATCTTGCAATTAACCGCCGATGGATTGACAACCCCTTGTTTGCGTTGGGTGCAAGGATTTGTTATTTTGTGTCCAGGTACTGCTAACGAGGTGTTGCGTGATTCTCCTACTAGGTTGATAACCTTGGTTTCCTAACTGAGGGAAATACTTATCTCTACTGTACTGCATCTCCCTTCCTCTTATGGGAATTACCAACGCAGCTCACAAGTAGCAGAGAGGATGATGCAGTATAGTAGAGATAAGTATTTCCCTCAGTTAAGAACCAAGGTTATCAATCCAGTAGGAGATCCAAGCAACATCCAGTGAACAGCACCTACACACACAAAAGCAAACACTTGCACCCAACGCGAATAAGAGGGTTGTCAATCCTCTTAGCGGATACTTGCAAGGATTAAGATAAATTGATAAAGTAAATTACTAAACTAAATAAAAGTAAATAAATTGCAGCAAGGTGTCGGTGTATAAAACATGGGTATTTTATCCCTTGACTTATGCACAGACAGTAGCAGCCTCCTTGCCGGGAACTACCAAGACCAGCCGAAGAAGCTACCAGGGAGAAGCTCAAGGCTCAACACTCACCCAACACCAAAGGTGAAGACGTTCCTTGCCGGCGAGCATAAACCGGCAAGGAGAAGACCCGGCAAGCTCCATGCCGGCAAGCTTATGCCAGCCCTCCAGCGCTCCACCTCGCCGCACAGGTGTTCGCTGATGCGTGAGGTGTCGACCGCGCAGGTTGGTTGGTAAGACTTGTCAAGCACGTGTCAGCTCGCTGGGACAAGATTTGCCTCTAATGACACCCGTCCAGGAGGCGTGTCAAGATAATACGAGGTGGCTGGGCAAGCGGTGCAGAAACCTTGCCGGGACTACCTCTCTGCATGACACCTAACGGAGCATTAAATGCCTTTGTCCTAAACTGGCAGAGTTAGGTATGATAGCACTGTTTACTATCTAGTCATACTGTAATTACTGTTTTGCCACTGTGGTAACCCCTTGAGCTATAAAAGGAGGGCCAGGGCAACCGTTTAGAGGATTCGGACTCCTTTCCAAATACAGGCACCTCTTGTGTAGCTGCTCTCTCCGCACCTTGCCGGGAGGAGCACTCCTTGTACTGTGCTTCCACACCACTAATACACCAAAAGCAGGAGTAGGGTTTTACGCTTCCCAGCGGCCCGGACCTGGGTAAAATCCCTCGCGTTCCATCGTTCATGCTCTTTGCGCACGCCGATCCCCCCCGCCGAACCACAAAGGGGCTGCATGGCCCCATAGATGGTCGTACCCCGACATCTTTGGCGCGCCAGGTAGGGGCAGAGAGGCGTTTGTGCGAACCTTGATCGGCGGACCGCGCGTCTTCTTCATCTTCATCATCAACTTCATCACCGTCCTCCTCGTCATTGATGGCGCCCAAGAATAAGGGCATCACGATGACGGCCACCCCGCACGCGTCCGCAGGCGGCGCGGGCGGCGCAGCCAATGCGGGCGGCATGGGCACTGCGGTCGGCACGACCAGCGCGGGCGGCGCGGTCATTGCGCCCACCGCGACCGGCACGAGGGGCGAGCACGACGGAACCGGTCGACCTCCTCGGTCCTATGGCGAACGGAGCCGCGACGGCGCAGGCGTAGCAGGCGGGCCCCTCCCTCCTCCTCCTCCTCGCCGCGACGACGAACGTAGCCGCCGGGGCGACAACGCCTGGGCTGGCGCGAGTCGAGACCCCGCTGCAGCGACGTCCAGGGATGCTGCTTCAGGACGAACGCCGCGCCCCTCACACGATGGGCGCGGTACGACCCCGAGCGACGCCAACGACTCCGGGCAGCGGCGACCTCACGGCAAGACGCCCGTGGACCAAGCCCCAGACCCTCAGGCACCACCTCCGCCACGGCGACCCACTGCTGATCATGTGCCACGACAGCAGAGCCACGATGGTGCTCCTACTGGCTCTGCCAGGAGTAGAGCGACATCGCGCTCTTCACTCCCGGCCATGCCAGCCATGGCGGCTGAGGCAATTGCGCGGGCTCAGATGTTGCTGAACTTCCCTCCGGCAGCGGAGAAGATGGACGAGTGGAGAGCCACCATCTAGAGCTTGATCAGGTTTGCCGAAGCCAGTAAATCACAGCAAGCGGAACCCTCGCGGCGCCCGCGACCGGCGCCGGCATCCCCAGCTGGTGGCCGCGCTGACGGAACTACGCTAACGGTGCAGTCTCCGCCGCGGCAATAGCTTCAACAGCAACAACGCCAACAACCGCAACAAGCCCAGCAATCTTTTGGGCCCGACAAGATGTCGATCGCGTCTTCGGATCCACGAGCACGGCGAGATCAGCGACAAGTATTGCAAGACAGGCAAGCTGAAGACGCCCGCACCACCATCGAACGGCGCCGCGAGGCACGGCGTCAATCCGACGCACGTAATGGCCCCGTCGCTAATGAGCCTGCGCCGGGGGTCGGCGGATACCTACCATACGAGGTCGGGTGTCCTGCCTTCACTCGTGAGCTGCGGCAAGTCCGGTGGCCGTCCGTTCGCGCATTCAAGCCAGAAGTGCCGGAAAAATACGACGGCAAGCTAAACCCGGCAGAGTTTCTGGGCATCTATACGATTGCCGTACAAGCTGCCGGGGGAAGAGATGAGAAAATCCTCGCCAACTACTTTCCGTTGGCACTGAAACCCAATGTGAGATCTTGGCTGATGAACTTGCCGGAGAACTCCATCTCTTCGTGGTCAGACCTCTGCAACGAGTTCGTTGGTGCCTTTACCTGGGGCCACAAGACTCCTGGACGGCCCAGTGATCTGTAGGTGATCCCACAAAGAGATGGTGAAACCTTGCGCAAGTACATCCAGAGATTCAGCCGTGTACACCGGAACATTCCAGACGTCCACCCTGCAGCCATGATTGCCGCCTTTCACATGAATGTGCGCAATCGGAGGATGTGGGAGAAAATGAATGTCAAGTTGCCCAAGACCGTCAACAAACTCTACACGCTGGCGGACAAGTGTGCGCGTGCCGAGGAAGGAAGAAGGCTTCCCGGAGAGGAGGCTGGCGCCGAAGTGGATTCTGAGGATGATGATGCTGCCACCCCGGGAAGGAAGGGCCGAAAGCGCAACAGGAAGCGCAAGGGCAAGACTGTGATGGCCGTCGAAGGTTCCGGCGACTCTGAGCCCGCCAAGAAAGCCAAAACAAAGAGTCCCGGCAAGGAGGCAGCTGCATGCGCCGCTTGTCGGGAGGCGGCGGCAAATGAGAGGGCCGGCAAATCCGATGGGCCGTACTGCAAGATCCACCGCACCAAGGGCCATGATCTCCAAGAGTGCCGGCGGTCGAGCACCATGTCAAGAAACAGAAGGCTGAATACGAGAAGCGCGACAAAGAAAAGGGTCAAGATGGTGCTGGTGGGTCCGGCAAGAAAGGCCGCGGTGGTCGAGGGGGCCGCCGCGGCAAGGCCAAGCAGCAAAAGGAGAAGCCTGCTAGGGGCCGTGAAAAGAAAGAGGGAGATGGTGGAAGTGAAGAAGAAGATGACGATGAGACCAGCGAGCAAGAATTCCAGAAGGCGACTGACGCCATGTGCGTTGACGGAGGCGCATCCTTGCACTCATCCCACCGCCAGCTTAAGCAGTGGGCTCGTGAGGTTAACGCGACAGAGCCGGCAATGGGCTCTCAAAAACCACTCAAATGGTCGCACACGCCTATCATCTTTGATGCTGAGGACCACCCTGATCGCATAACCGCGGTCGGGTGCTTGCCGTTGTTGGTCTCGCCAACGATTCGCAACCTCCAAGTAACAAAGATGTTAGTTGACGGTGGGGCCGGCCTGAACCTGATCTCTCTGGAAGTTATCAAGAGGCTGCAGATCCCCGATGAGGAACTCGAGAAAACGGGCACGTTTCAGGGAGTGAACCCGGGAAGAAGCCAGCCCAAGGGAAAGATCACATTGCCGGTGACGTTTGGCGGGGAACTGAATTACATGATGGAAAAGATTGTCTTTGACGTCGTCAAGACCCCCCTGCCGTATAATGGAATTCTTGGCCACCCAGCCTTGGCAAAGTTCATGGCGGCATCTCACTACGCTTATAACTCATTAAAGATGCCGGGGCCGATGGGTGTCATTTCCATCAACTCCGACAAGAAAGATGCAGTCATTTGCGTCGACAAGATGTACAGAGACGCGGTTGCAGCAGAGGCGGCCAAGGCGCTAGCTCCCGCCAAGAAGAAGGAAAAGAAGAACTCCGGCAAGACCTCCAGCAAGGATTCCGGGAAATGCACCTCTTTGGAGTGATGCGCACCCGTTGAAGACTTGCCGGAATGCTCTGCCGGTAAGAGATCCAAGGCCACTGCGCCGGCGACCAAGAAGGTGCTAGCGAAGGAGGACAGCGCCGACGGTACTTTCACCATCAACGCCATCCTTGACAGCAAATAGGAAAGCGCGCTCGTTACCTTTCTGCGGGCGAGTGACGATGTGTTCGCGTGGCGACCGTCTGACATCCCCGGCGTTCCCAGGGAGGTAATTGAGCACCACCTTGCCGTTTGTCCCCACGCTCGGCCCGTCAAACAGAAAGTCCGAAAGCAAGCCTTGGAGCGGTAGCAGCTCATTGCCGAAGAAATCAAGAAACTCGAAGCAGCAGGCCTGGTCAGAGGAGTGTTACATCCCACGTGGTTGGAAAATCCGGTGGTGGTGCGCAAGGAAAACGGGAAGTGGAGACTTTGTATAGACTACACTGATGTCAACAAACCTTGTCCAAAAGATCCTTTCCCATTGCCGCGCATCGATCAAATTGTGGACTCCACCTCTGGCTACGATCTGCTCTCCTTCCTTGATGCATATTCAGGATACCATCAGATATTCATGGCCAAGGAGGACGAGGAGAAAACCGCATTCATTACCCCATGTGGCATGTACTGCTTCGTGCGTATGCCTTTCGGATTAAAGAGTGCCGGTTCCACGTTTGCAAGGGCAGTCCAGATTGGTTTTGAGCCCCAGCTGCATAGGAATGTGGAAGCCTACATGGATGATATAGTGGTCAAGACCAAGGACAAATCAACCCTCATTCAGGACTTGGAAGAGACATTTGCAAACCTGCGCAAGATTAATCTGAAGCTCAACCCCGAGAAGTGTGTATTTGGCGTCCCGTCCGGCAAGCTTCTCGGATTCTTTGTATCTCAGCGGGGAATTGAGGCAAATCCCGACAAGATCAAGGCAATTGAGCAGATTCAAGCACCGAAAAGCGTCAAGGATGTGCGGCGTCTTGCCGGTTGTGTTGCTGCTTTGAGTAGGTTCATTTCGAGATCTGCCGAGCGCGCCCTGCCATTCTTCAAAATTTTGAAAAAGGCAGGTCCAATGAAATGGACTCCGGAAGCGGAGGCCGCGCTGCAAGACTTGAAAAGATACCTCTCCTCTACGCCAACGCTAGTTGCGCCTAGACCACAAGAGCCGTTGCTGCTATACATAGCAGCAATGAACCAAGTGGCCAGTGCTGCATTAGTGGCACAGAGGGAAATCAATGACGAAGAAGCAACCACAGCAAGCCCATCCGGCGACAAACCAGAATCTTCACCGGCAAGGTCTGGTGCCGACAAGACAGATACAGCGCAAGAAAATGAAGCTGGTCAGCAAGTGCTGCCGAAGAAGAAAATGGTGCAGCGACCGGTGTATTTCGTTAGTTCCCTTCTGCAGGGGGCTAGATCGAGATACTCTGGAGTGCAGAAGTTGCTTTTCAGCCTCCTTATGGCCTCGAGGAAGCTGCGTCACTACTTCCAAGCACACGAGATCACTGTTGTCACTCGCTTCCCGCTGCAACGCATCTTGAGAAATCCGGAGGCAACCGGCAGGGTAGTGGAGTGGGCGTTGGAATTGTCAAGCTTTGCACTCAAGTTTGAAAGCACTTCAACAATCCAGAGCAAAGCCCTGGCAGAGTTCATTGCTGAATGGACACCAACGCAAGACGAAGAGATTCAAGAAACGGCTCTCCCCGGCAAGGAAACAACAAGAGAATGGGTTATGTATTTCGATGGTGATTTTTCGCTGCAAGGCGCCGGTGCCGGAGTGCTTCTTGTCGCACCCACCAGGGAGCACCTCAAATACGTGGTCCAAATGCACTTTCCCAGGGAGCAAGCTACAAACAACACTGCTGAGTATGAAGGGCTCCTTGCCGGTCTTCGGATCGCAGTGGACCTTGGAATCAAGAAATTGATCATCCGCGGCGACTCGCAGCTTGTTGTGAAGCAAGTGAACAAAGATTGCCAGAGCCCATTGATGAGAGCATATGTTGAAGAAGTGAGGAAATTGGAGGAACACTTTGATGGACTGCTAACAGAACACGTCCCTCGTGCGGAAAACAGCATTGCTGATAGCCTGTCAAAGTGTGCCGTGCAAAAGCTTCCCGTGGAACCGGGAACCTTTGTGCTCCATTTGAATCAACCCACAGTTATTCCATCGACGCAGGCCAGTAAAAGAAGAAAGTTAAGTACCGGCAAGTACTTTCCGGCAGAGCTCCCAGGAGCCACTGGCAAGGATGCTGCCGGGAATAATGACGCGGTTGGCGGTGAGCAGCGGCTTAGCGCAGAACCACAGGTTCTTGCCGCGGAAGCAAGCGCTCCCATGGCCGAAGAGGAGCCTTTAGTCCTTGTCGTCGAGCCACAGGCTCCGGCATGGGCACAACAGATAGTCTGTGTCCTTCAAACAGGAGAACTCCCCGATGAGCAAGAGGAAGCTGAGAAAGTAGCCCACCAGTCAAGTATGTATCAGTTTGTGGATAGCATCCTGTACAGAAAACGACCGAACGGTGTGAAATTGAAGTGTATCTGCCGGGAAGATGGACTAGAGTTGTTGGCAGAGATACATGGAGGCATATGTGGTTCTCACATAGGATTAAGAGCACTTGCCGGCAAGGTCTTCTGGCAAGGCTTCTATTGGCCCACCACCCTCCAGGATGCGACTGAGCTAGTAACCAAGTGTGAAGCGTGCCAGTTCCATTCAAAGAATATACATCAACCAGCTCAGGCTCTCCAAACGATCCCTCTCTCCTGGCCCTTTTCGGTCTGGGGGCTCAATATCTTGGGCCCCTTCCCCTGCGCTGCCGGGGGCTTCGAGTACTTGTACATCGCCATCGACAAGTTCACGAAGTGGACAGAAGTGGACCCAGTGAGGAAGGTGACAGCGCAATCAGCCATCAAGTTCTTCAAAGGATTAGCTTGCCATTTCGGGGTTCCTAACAGGATCATCACCGACAACGACACGCAATTCATGAGCCGCACCTTCATGCAGTACATTCAAGACCTTGGCAGCAAGATCTGTTTTGCGTCTGTCGCTCACCCGAGAAGCAATGGCCAAGCGGAAAGGATGAATGCTGAAGTGCTGCGTGGTCTCAGGACAAGAACTTTCGACAAGCTGCGCAAGTGCGGAAAGCGCTGGGTTGATGAGCTGCTGGCGGTTCTTTGGTCACTCAGGATGACATCAAATCGAGCTACCGGCCAGCCACCCTTCTCCCTAATCTATGGTGCAGAGGCGGTGCTCCCCACGGAACTCATATACGGGTCACCTCGAGTGCTCGCTTACGATGAAGCCAAGCAAGAGCAGCTGTGGCAAGACGACGCGTTGCTCCTTGAGGAAGATCATCTTCGGGCGGCTGTGCGAGCTGCATGCTACCAGCAAGCCTTGCGCCGCTATCATAGCCGCAATGTGCACGCCCGAAGCCTTGAGGAAGGCGACCTTGTTCTTCGGCATGTTCAGTCCGCCAAGGGATCAAAGAAGTTGACGCCAAAGTGGGAAGGCCCTTACCGGGTAGTACGAGTCACCGGGCCCGGCGCAGCCCGGCTGGAGACCGAAGATGGCACCCCAGTGCAAAACTCATGGAATATTGAGCATCTTCGCAAGTTCTACCCGTGAGGCGCGGTTGCCGGGACATCTCCCGGCAACCCCTTTTGTACAAGCCTTGTCGGCCAGACATGTAACCCTTTGTACAAAGCCAGGCGCAGATCCTGTGCATAATAAAGCTAAGTGTTTCGCATCTCCTCATACATATTCATTTATATGTCGATGCATGTAATGTTGTGATTTACACTTTAGTTTGTATGAGATGGCTAATGAACCGTCAAGGTTCCCAAAACTCTCGTTTCTCATCTTTCTTTTTCTTAAAAAAAGGACAAGGAAATCCCTCGCGCACAAGTTTCCCGGGGGGAGTGGAGATGGGTACCAGTTCCAAATGACGTTCGAGTAATCATTTCATGCAACAAGAAAAACAACGCAGAGAAAAGCTAAGTTGGAAGACTTTAATTTTTTTTCCTTAGTTATATTCGCATTCTCCCTTGAACGATTTTGCACTTTGTATGAGAAACCTGCACGCGAGAGGAACCTTGTCGCGAACGGTCTGCGCTCTAGCTTGCCTCGAGTCCGCTCGGCAAGCCTAGCAGCTGCGTTCTATCCCGGCAAGTTGCCTTGTCGGCAGCGGCACTTCCAGCAGGCTGCTAAGGACCCGTTCCTCAAAAGCGCTGGCGGCAAGTGTACGCACCGGCAAGTTTCCAAACAAGCGTAAGGAACACGATCATGCAAAGACAAATGAAACAAGGGAAACGGCGCGCATGCGTTCAGGCAGCGCAAGTTATATTACACCACAAAAATAGCGCAGGGCTAACAAGAGATTAAATGTATCTTGTACATGGCAGCTCAGTGGTGGATATGGCGGCAAGCTCAGTCTCGGCGATTGCCTTGAACCCTGGGGATTTGGAGAACCTTGTCGGCAAGAGGAGCGGCAATCCTGTCGGCAGCAGTGACGTCCGCGCTATCCGGCAACCTCCTGAAGACCCTAGAGAGATCAAGGCCAGGATTGCGATGAGCAAGCATAAGCAGCACCCTGTACACGACCTCGCGCGCAAATTTCCGGGATTCATCGGCGGATGAAGCAGATCTGTCTTCATGATGCGTCTTCAAGGCGTCGATGAGGCCCTCGAAGAACTTTGTCAGGCGGACGCTGGTGGCCTCCTTGTCGTTAACAGTGAAGCCCCAGCTCTTCATGTCCATCACAGCCATCTGGGAGCTGATGCGCTCGGCGGCGTTAACAAGCCTGCCGGTCCAGAGGGAGAGGTTCTCATGCAGTTGGGCATAGTTGTTTTCAGCCTCCCTCTTCGAGGCCTCCTCCTTCTCCAGCTCCTTCGTCAAGACCCTCTCCCTCTCCTTGGTGGATTCCGAAGCTGCTACCACAGTGGCCAGTTGGGATTTTAGATCTTCGATCACCTTAGCGGCATCATCGAGTTCTTGGTTCCTGGATGACAGATGCGCTTGCAAATCTCCTAAAGTGCGGGCTGCCTTCAGCGCTTCGTCCTTGAGAGCCTCGACCTCTTCGCCGCTGCCGACGAGATCCTCCTTCAGTTTGGCCACTTGGGATTCTAGTTCTGCCTTGGCGGATTCAGCGGCAGCAACCTGGTCAGCGGCTTCCTTCAGCTTGGCGGCGTTCTCCGAGACTTGGGCTTCTATGGATTTCTTGTGCCCATCCTCCAGCTCTTGGGTCCGTTGCTTAAGGAGTGCTTCGATTTCATCATCCTTGCCGCGAAGAGTGGCGGCAAGGGCTCCTTCTCAGGCGGCAAGGTCCTTTTCCTTGGCGTTGAGTACCGATTCGCGCTCCGTCAGCTTGCCGTCGCGAGCTGCAGCTCTCTCGGTGGCGGCATTGAGATTGCGGGCCTGCTGGCTGTGCCATATGCGCAGCTCGTCCGCCTTCTCTCTCAGCTTCCGGTCGATCGACTCTGCAGCCTTGCGCTCCTCGTGCACCTTGTCCCACCTCCGGCTGTACCGCTCCTGAACACCTTTAAACCCGATAGCCATGATTTCCATGAAGGCAAGATCTTCGGCGTTGTCAGCTGCATCAATGGACTCGTCAGTCCTTTGGGCCAAGGGGAGCAAGATCCGAGCTATCTCCTCATCGAAACTCGGCCCCGCGGCGCCGGAGGAACTGGGGGCTTCGGACCCGTGCTGAGGAATGACCAGCGCCAAGTCGCTTGACGGAGCTTGCAGAGTTGACACCACTAATTGGCTGCCGGGAGTCGGCACGTCGGTTTTGGCAGGCATCTTCTCCGCATCCACCATGGCGGGGTTAGGCGTGCCGCTGGTGGGCTTCTCAGACTCGCCAGGAAGGGTTCCAGCCCCCTCAGCGGCCTGCACGGGACCCCCTTCAGTGGCGATCTTGGCGGCTTCCTCAGCAGCATCCTTTGCAATGTTAGCCACCTCCACAAGGACTTCGTCTCTATCGGGAGAAGCTTGAGCTGTGGATTGAGGCGGGAGCAAGGGCGAGATAGAATTCGGAATCATGAGTCAAGTTCAAGGAAACAAAAGAAAGGAAAGAGAGTATAGAGAAAGAAGAAATGTTCCATCGAAAATGCCCAAGGACAAGAGGATTACCCACTGGCGCCTGTTGAGGAGGGGCGTCTCCTCCCCCTGCAGCTTGCGTTGCCGGCGTGCGGTCGTCCCCAACCCCGCTTGCCGGGATGATCTCCACGTGGGCAGGCTCATCGGTGGAAGCCCTTGTCGAAGAGGCTATCTCCGGAACGCTGGTTGACAGGGGGACCACAGCAGGGTCCACCTCTTGGCGGTCTTCTTCTTGGCGGGGCTCCCCCGCTTCTTTGTCCAGTTCGAGGGGAGGGACTTCAGTACCAGCGCCGGTGGGAGGAATCTGCTCCACATCATCACGCCGGGGGCTAGGCTGGGGGCTGATGACAATGGTTTCGGCCATCACAGCCCCCTGCTCAACGCTTACCGCAGGATCCTGTGCTGCTGCAGGCCTGGCCCGCTTCGACCGATGCACGAGCGGCTCTGGGTCCCTGTCAAGACGAAGGAAATCAAGTCAGAACGACAACTGGATGGAATCGAAACTTGCCGGAAGCGAGCTAAAACACTTACTCCTCCTCCTCGGACGCGCCGAAGATGTCAAAGTCATACATCACCGGCGGAGGCGACTCCCTTGCCCTCTTGAGCGCCGTGGGAGGAGAACCTGTCGGGTTGGCGGGCTCGACTTCCTCGACGATCTCTCGCCGGGGAGGCGAGGGCTGAGTTCAGGGACGCCGGGACGATTGCCGCCGAACCTCTTCCTGGCGGCCGGTCTTGGTGGTCGTCTTCTTCACCATAGGGCCGGCCACCGGCGAAGAAGGGTGCACCAGCTCTTGGCTGGCCGCTCTCCGGAGGCGGCGCCTCCTCTTCGGGGCTCGAGGGCCTTCCTTGTCTTCAGGCTCTTCGATGCCCTCAGATCCGGCAGCCTCGGACCCGGCAACGTCGGTCCCAACAACCTCAGCCTCAGCGGCCTCGTCGTCGATAGGCTCCTCTTCTTGTCCTTCGGCGGCCCCTTCCTCGGAGTGCTCATCCCCCTCATCCTCGGCTGCCGCGGCTCCAGAACCGCTCGCTGCATTGATCCTCGTGATCTCCTCGGCCTTGCTGGTGATGTATGCCAGCTTTTCAGCAGTGGTAGCCCGGATGAGGTCCGTCTCCTTCCGGGAAGCCACCTCCGTCAAGTTGGAAGCCCACTCCATTTCGGACTCCAAGGAGGGCAGAACCCAGTCTGCTTTTACTCCATGAGCATCACAGTCCGGCATCGCAGCCAAGATGGAGTCCTTGGCGGAATTGATGTGCAGCGGAACGATCTTGTCCGGCAAGTGGAACGTGCCGATTTTCCGGAACAACGCCTCGCAGAGGCTGGCGTGCTCCATGACCGACAAGTTGTTGCCGCGACCAGGGTACAATCTCATAATGTCAGCGGCATTCTGGTATTCCCAGGCGAACCTCCCCCTCTTCTGCAACGGCGCTATGCGTCGCCGGAGGAAATCGGCTCCAACCATCTCTATGGTCAACCTGCCGGCCTTGAGACGGGCCATCCTGTTCAGTGCCAGACGAAGCTTGGCGTCTGTGGCACCTATGCTACTCTAGTTCTTGCCGCGCTCAACCTTCACGGTGCGCGGTACACAGAATTGGGGGAAGTCCTTCTCCTGGATCCAGCACCACTCGGCCCTCCACTCTTCCCACTTGAGGCGAAGCTGCCCGGGGAGATACTCTCCTTTCGTCTTCACCCTGGGGATCCAAGCAATGCTGCCGGAAAGAGATTTATCTTCGATCCGGGGAATAAAAAAATGCCGGAACAAATCCACATTGGGCGCCACTCTGACGAAATTCTCGCACAGATGGGCGAAGACCGCCATGCAGGTCATCGCATTCGGGGTGAAGTCCAACAGTTTGAATCCGTAGCTGAACATCATGGCGCTGAAGAAATCTGAGAATGGAGGAACCAGGCCGCAGTAAAAGTACGCGCAGAAGAACGGATAAGAATCTGCGGGGTCTTTGTTGCCTTCAGGGAGCACTACGGGCGCCTTGCGATCCTTGGTGTCTCTCCCCCACATATACGCGTACCTCCTGATCAGCTCGTTGGCATCCAAGGAGCACGGCGAGAAGATTGCATTTTCCCTCCGCCGCTTCTCCAACTCCTCCAGCGCCTTCTTCTTCTCCTCCTCCTTGGGATCGAAGACTCCAAGATCAGCCGAAGAAGCTACCAGGGAGAAGCTCAAGGCTCGACACTCACCTAGCACCAAAGGTGAAGACATTCCTTGCCGGCGAGCATAAACCGGCAAGGAGAAGACCCAGCAAGCTCCGTGCCGGCAAGCTTATGCCAGCCCTCCAGCGCTCCACCTCGCCGCATAGGTGTTCGCTGATGCGTGAGGTGTCGACCGCGCAGGTTGGTTGGTAAGGCTTGTCGAGCACGTGTCAACTCGCTGGGACAAGATTTGCCTCTAATGACACCCGTCCAGGAGGCGTGTCAAGATAATACGAGGTGGCTGGGCAATCGGTGCAGAAACCTTGCCGGGACTACCTCTTCGCATGACACCTAACGGCGCATTAAATGCCTTTGTCCTAAACTGGCAGAGTTAGGTATGATAGCACTGTTTACTATCTAGTCACACTGTAATTACTGTTTTGCCACTGTGGTAACCCCTTGAGCTATAAAAGGAGGGCCAGGGCAACAGTTTAGAGGATTCGGACTCCTTTCCAAATACAGGCACCTCTTGTGTAGCTGCTCTCTCCGCACCTTGCCGGGAGGAGCACTCCTTGTACTGTGCTTCCACACCACTAATACACCAAAAGCAGGAGTAGGGTTTTACGCTTCCCAGCGGCCCGGACCTGGGTAAAATCCCTCGTGTTCCATCGTTCATGCTCTTTGCGCACGCCGATCCCCCCTGCCGAACCACAAAGGGGCTGCATGGCCCCATAGATGGTCGTACCCCGACACAAGGTATTTTTATGTTTTTTATATGATAATGATAGACCCGGGGGCCATAGTTTTCACTAGAGGCTTCTCTCTCGAGCGTAGAAACATACGGTGGGTAAACAAATTATTGTTGGGCAGTTGATAGAAAAGCAAATAATTATGACGGATTCATGGCAATGATCTTGTATATAGGCATCACGTCCGAGACAAGTAGACCGACTCCTGCCTGGATCTACTACTATTACTCCACTCATCGACCGCTATCCAGCATGCATCTAGAGTATTAAGTTAATAAAAACAGAGTAACGACTTAAGCAAGATGACATGATGTAGAGAAGCAAATTCAAGCAATATGAATAAACCTTATCTTTTTATCCTTAATGGCAACAATACAAATACGTGTCATGTCCCTTTCTGTCACTGGGATTGAGCACCGCAAGATTGAACCCATCACAAAGCACCTCTCCCATTGCAAGATAAACCAATCTAGTTGGCCAAACCAAATCGATAGATCGGAGAGAAATACAAAAGCTATATTTAATCATGCATAAAAGAGTTTAGAGAAGACTCAAATATTTCTCATCATAAACTTACAATTCATCGGATCCCAACAAACACACCGCAAAAGAAGATTACATCGGATAGAACTCCAAGAACATCAAGGAGAACATGGTATTGAAAATAAAAGAGAGAGAAGAAGCCATCTAGCTACTAGCTATGGACCCGTAGGTCTATGGTAAACTACTCACACATCATCGGAAGGGCAGCAAGGTTGATGTAGAAGCCCTCCGTGATCGATTCCCCCTCCGGCAGAGTGCCGGAAAAGGCCTCTAGATGGGACCGCGGAAGAACAAAGGCTTGCGGCGGCGGAAAGGTTTTCTCTTCTGGCTCTCTAATGGTTTCCGAATATTTGTGAATTTATAGGAGTGGAATTAGGTCAAACGGAGCCACGAGGGCCCCACAAGGCATTAGGGCGCCCCCCTGGGGCCGCGCCCTGTTGCCTTGTGGAGGCTTCATGAACCTTCTGGCCTCCTCTCCAAGTCTTAAGGGTCTCTTTTCTCCAGAAAAAAATCTCCAAAAAGTTTCGTGCCATTTGGACTTCGTTTGGTACTGATTCTCTGAAAAGCCAAAAACAAGCAGAGAACAGCAACTGGCACTGGGCACTAGGTTAATAGGTTAGTCCCAAAAAATGATATATAATTGCATATAAAAACATCAAAGATTGATACTATAATAGCATGGAACAATAAAAAAGTATAGATACGTTGGAGATGTATCAAGTATCTGGTAGTCTTTCCGACATTAGAAGTAAAGTATGACCCACTGGAAATAGAGGCCTTGATTGGTACGAAAAAGCCCAGGAAGAGAAACCGAAGTCATCCCTAGAACTACTCGATTCCTGCACAGAAGGACCTAAGTCATATCACGTGCTTCAAGTGCAAGACCTTAGGTCACTACGCCGATCAATGTCCAGAAGAGGAGCCAAGAACCCAAGGAGCATACGTAATCACCAAGAAGCCCCTGGACTTGTTCGACGTCATTTGTTTCTGCTGTAAGGAAGCCGGGCACTTTGCCAGAAACTATCCCAATGAGAAGGAGGCATGTGCTAAATAGTTGAGTTAACACTTTTATATTGTGGAGTTGTTGAGTTGAGGCATGTAATGGAAATGCAAGAGATTGTAATAACTTGGAATCAATAAAGTTGGCATGTCATAACCATTTGTATTGATTTGGGATTTTTATGAGTTGAGTGAAATCATGATACATGGAATAAGATTTTTAAGGAACTAGTGTTTTTCATTTTAAGGGTGGTAGAACCCAACACCATTACCCGAATAAAAGAGCTAGTCGCTAGCCACGTCAGATCTTGGAATGGACAAGTCAATCATGAGTCTGGGAAATTACATCTTAGTTTTGCACCAAGAGAAGGAAGGGATACAGTACAGTTGGAAGGATTTAAGAATGCTATGGAAGCTGGATGTTGGAATAATGATCAGTTGCAACCAGAAGATGAGTTCAAGCTTTACAAGTGGTAAGATGGGCCACAACCCACAGGCCCCAGGACCTGACAAGAAGCAAGCACACTCTTGCTGAAGGAAGAACCCTGGAAGAAGCTACGACTTTATCAACAGACGATCTTATAGGAGTTTACGCAAAACCTGAGAGTTGTAAAGAAACGATAGATGTTTTGTTTGGCTTGCAGAATCAATGGATTTATCCGAACTTAGTCCGTCGACAAGATAAATTCTGCAATGCTTGTAAGGATGACCGAGTGCTAGAATGCGAGATTCGCTAAACCATATACAAGGTAATGATTTGGGTGCGGAATGGATTGATCACCATGCCGACTTACTCTTATTATTCGCCTTTGCTATGTGGGATGGTAAATCTTGAGTGACTTACCTATAGTAGAGAGACGACGATGTGAAGCCTAAACCTTAGAATGGTACGATGTTTCACCCTTGTACAAGACAGCTATTGGCAACCGTAGGTTATACGGTGAGAGTGAAACCCAGACCCGTTTTCTGCAGGAACCCCGGTCAAATTATTTGATGACCACCATGAGAATATCGATAATTGTTTAGTATTGGCGCAAGACCTGTAAGGCAAGAAGGAACAATATATAGAAGAACATTCTTTTGGAAAGGGACACAGGATCTCGAGAAACATTATACATATACCGGATAAGCATCGTTGACGGCGTTATTCAAGATGTGTGAGAAGACCAATGGTGTCAACACTAAAACGGAAGTACCCGAGTCTTGGATGGACCCGTGACTCTGATTTTAAGGGTGGTAGCACCCTAGACCTTTGTGGCGATCAATGGATTTTCAAGAAGACCCCCGAACCCTAACATTTTATTTCTAGCCTCTTAAAATCTCGAGGGCGAGATTCATTTTAAGGGTGGTAGATTTGTAACATCCCAAAATTCTAAATTTTGGAATGTTATATTAATTAAGTAATAATGATTGCTTGTGTGATTTGTTGTGTGAAATCGAGTGGAATTTGAAACTTTTTGAAAGTTAACTGAGAGGGAATAAAAGGACTTTCCCAAACTTTCCTTCTTGCTTTTGGTTCCCATGGAATTCAAAACAAATCCTAGAGTGAAGCTAACATGGCTTCTTCCATTTGAAAAAGGAGTTCTGAAAAGATTTGAATTCCATTTGAAAATAATTCAAACTCAGAAGCTTTATGCCACTCAAGGATTTTCAATGAGAGAAGATAATAGGACTTCTTCAAAATTTATGAAATAGAGTGGGGAGTGATGAGTACCACTTTCAAAACTTATTTGAAAACCCATTTGGAGTTTTTCTCTTTTATGTTGGAATTTCAAATCATCTCAAATTCTCTGAATTAAAAATATATGAGTGAAGGAAATATGACCCTTCAAAATTCAGAGAAGATGCGAAAAGTATTTGGAGAAAGAAAACAGAAACAATTTGCAAAAGATTTGGAAATCAAATTTAAATCCAATTTGAAGTTATTACAAAAAAATAATTTTTTTAAAGTAATTTATTTGCCTCTAAAAAATAGTTCATATTTTTCTATGTTTTATTCTAGGAATTTATATATATATTGTATAGGAAAATTTTATTTTTATTTTTCTTTTTTGACTTTTCTTCTCTGTATTATTAAAAAAAAAAGCAAATCCAGTGCAGACAGGTGCTAGCCGCCAGGCCCAGCCAGCTCCCGAGCCGCGGCCCACCTCCTCCGTAGCCTGCCGTTGCCCGCGAAACGCCTAAGCGTCGGCTGCCCGCTCCCACGCTCGCCTGCCGCTGCCACTGACCGCCGGGCCCCACCTCTTCTTCCTCCCCACGACAAGAGGAGCCCAGCTTGGACACGCAGCCGACGCCACGCCACCCAAACCCTTCCAAAACCCTATCTGGAGCTTAACCCCTTCCGCACATCTATGTCCTACGCCCTCTCTCGTTTTCCCCAAAACCCCACTCCCGAGTCCACCCATACTGCACGAACGCGCCGTTCGCATCTCGCCGGAGCCACAGCCGTTCATCATCGATTTCCCATGCCGGTGAGCAATCCCAAGACTTCTCCTTCTGTATTTATTTTTCCAACATCGTCTCGCACCTCTTTGACATCTTTTCGACGCCCAGTCCTCACTGGAATCGCCTCCACGGTCTCGTCCACCGTCCCCGGAGCTCTTGGTTCACAGGAGCTTTGCCGAGCTCATACCGCTCTACCCCGACGTCCCCGAGCTCCACCGACCCCACCACTGAGACCCCCTCGCTCTGCCGCATCCGCCCGTCCACTCCGTCGACGCCGCCGACCACCGGAGCGCCGTCACCGCCGACGCCCGTGCCGCCTCGTCATCGCCTACCACCTCTGTAAGCCACCGCCGCCCTCGGCCGTCCGATCTATTTTCAACGCCTTAAATTAGATCTAATCCGAACGGGTAGGTTTTATTTTAGTAGATCGGTTTATTTTGGTTTAGATCGAACCGACTAGCGGTTTTTTTCTTTTTATTAGCCGTCGCCGCCGTTTTTCTTAATTGTCGGCCGTCCGCCCGCAGCAGACACCCGCAGCCAACCCTAGCTCGCCACGTGGCACGTCTGTCACGATCGGTCGATTCTTCATAATTTCAGTTTCAGATTCTATTCCAATTTTTCTTTTAGCATATCTTTAAATCCATAGATCCAAATTCAGTAATTCTTTTTCCTACTAGTTCATAAAAATCCCATTTATCCAGAGAACCAAACTAAAAAATATTTTGAACTTTTTAAATTTGAATTTGACCAAATTTGCTTTAAACCCTAGATTGCTAATAACTTTTATTTAAAAATAGGTTTTTAATTAATTATTTTTGCCACTGATTTCTATAGGTTATATCTATCCAGTGGACTAATAAAAATATTTTTTTTATATAAAAAAATTGAATCTGAGCAGATTTAAGATCTATCTTAATTAGGCCATAACTTTTGCATTATAAAACCTTTTTAGTTGATTCTTTTTGCTAATTAAAACTAAGAGCAAGTACTTTCTGTGAAACTAAAGATTTATAATATTTTCTTCTATTAAAAAAATTATGTTTCTGTCCAAAAAATTGTGTTTGATTCTTTTGGAGTTTCATGAGTCTTTTGTTTGGTTTCTTTTTGATCTTTGGATGATTGCTTATGTGTGGTTATAATTGCTTGATTACGATAGATTGATTGGAGTGTGACGAGTAGAACTATCATGATTATGAGTGCAAAGAATCTTCACCAATAGTACAAGGCAAGTTACATCTTGATCATACTTTTCTATACCCAGTTTTTACTATGCATTAGTTTCACCGTTAAAATTTGCATGAGTAGGATTGGGAAATTGTGGCATTGCTATGAAGTTCATGAGGTAGGAACCTATGACCTTTGACCACCCTGGGAATATTCGTTATGTTTTATATTGCTTAGCCATGCTTGTAGACGGGGTGGTATGTGCGAATTCATGAAAGTTGTGAGAGTAATAATAATTTGGGTAACTTTAAGGTGGCAACATTAACACACATCTGGGTGGATTGGTAGGGGCACTTGGAGAAACCAGTGCTTGCCCAAGGGGATACTGGAGTACCCAGAGAATCACCCTATGGAATGCCACCCAGGTTCAAAGGGATCAACGCCACTTCATAACTAGAAACTTCCGTGTGCAGCCACAAGCCATTATGGGCTCTGGCATAGTTGAGTAAGTTGTGTGACCTCTTTCCGGGTAGGCTAGCAGATGTAGGGGAATGCAGGTGTACCGGTCTACCCAGGGTTAAGGGGAAATGGTTCTGAAAGACTATGTCTCGATCTTCCGATCATGGAGGTGGTCGAGTCTTGTGGGGAAAAGTGCGCAAACCTCTGCAGAGTGTAAAACTAATCGATTAGCCGTGTCCCCGGTTATGGACAACTTGAGCATCTAGAATTGGGAATTTGAGCGATATCATCACATTTAACTAATTTAATGGGTTTTAATCAATTTGGGTATAGATTGAGTGGAGAAACCATGTCAATCATATTATGATAAGCTTTGTAGTAATAATTTGATATTCTTTTTGATGGTAGGGAAAAAATCAGCTTTATGCAAATTAAACTTAAAACCTTCCAGCAGCCATATTGCGTGTAGAAGTAGGACATTTATACATCTCTTATGGTGTGACTTGCCAGTACATTCAACGTACTGACCTACACGGCTGCAACGTCTCATGTTGCAGGAATTATACGACGAGTAAGTGATACGATAGGGTTACGTTGTCTAAACTCAACTTTGCCGTTGGTGTTGATGGGACTCCACAACCTTTGATGTTATTTCCGCTGTATGGATTAAGGTAATAGTATTTACGTTACATTATACATGTGATTTGCTGTTATTTCATCGAGTACTGTGTGTGCTAGCATACCAATCTAGGGATGGCACTTAAGCACAGAGACTTGGATCCTTTTCGGAATCGGGTTGTTACAAAAATAAAATTTTGTTTTACTTTTTGTTTTTGTGTGTTTACTCAATTATAGCCTCTGTTATGATTGTGTTTTTATCTTTTAATTAGTGTTTGTGCCAAGTAATGCCTTTGGGATGATTTGGAAGATAGTATAATTGATGTTGTTTGAAAACAGAAACTTTTGCGTCCAGTGCTGGAATTTTGATTTTTTCTGGAGTGTCAGAACCTTCTGAATTTTTTACACAATATTGATATATGAATTTCCCACGTTGTCCTAATTTTCAGAATTTTGGGATTTACAGAAGTATGGCTTTAATTCGGATCTTTACAGACTGTTCTGTTTTAGACAGATTCTTTTTTTTTTGCATAGTTTGCTTATTTTGATGAATCAATGGATCGTATCGGGGGGTATGAGTCATGGAGAAGTTGCAGTACAGTAGAATTATGCCAATATTAAAGATGAATCAATTTACAACAATACCTAAATTTTAAGATTTATTTGTTATACTAACAGATCTCACGAGGTTTCTGTTGAGTTTTGTGTGCTGAAGTTTTCAAGTTTTGTGTGAGACTACGATGGATAAAGGAATAAGGAGCGGCAACAGCCTAAGCTTGGGGATGCCCAAGGCACCCCAAGGTAATATTCAAGGAAGACTCAAGCGTCTAAGCTTGGGGATGCCCCGGATGGCATCCCCTCTTTTGTCTACAATCTATCGGTAACTCACTTGGAGCTATATTTTTATTCATCACATGATATGTGTTTTACTTGGAGCGTCTTGTGATATAGTTTGTTTGCTTTTGTTTGCTTTTTAGTTTGTCGCAATCATCTTTGCTGAACACACCTTTTTGAGAGGGACACACATTATTCGTGATTTGTTAGAATACTCTATGTGCTTCACTTATATCTTTTGAGCTAGACAGTTGCTCTAGTGCTTCACTTATATCCTTTAGAGCACGGCGGTGGTTATATTTTAGAGAAATAGTTGCACTCTCATGCTTCACTTACATCTTTTTGAGAGTTTAATGAATAGCAATGGTAATATGCACGGGTTATGAATTTGGTCCTAATATGATATGTATTCTAGAGGGGTATAATAAAAACTTTCATGTAGATCACTGAATATGATAAGTTTGATTCCTTGCAATAGTTTTGCGATATTAAGATGGTAATATGTGGGAGGTGCTAGTAGATAATTGTGGTTTAGTAAGAATATTGGTGTTAAGGTTTGTGATTCCCGAAGCATGCACGTATGATCTCTCGTTATGCTAAGAAGTTGGAGCATGATTTATTCTTGATTGTCTACCTTATGAGTGGCGATCGGGGACGAGCGATGGTCTTTTCCTACCAATCTATCCCCCTAGGGGCATGCGTAGTAGTACTTTTATTCGAGGGCTAATAAACTTTCGCAATAAGTATGTGAGTTCTTTATGACTAATGTGAGTCCATGGATTATACGCACTCTCACCTTTCCGCAATTTGCTAGCCTCTTCGGTACCGTGCATTGCCCTTTCTCACATCGAGAGTCGGTGCAAACTTCGCCGGTGCATCCAAACCCCGTGATATGATACGCTCTATCACACATAAGCCTCCTTATATCTTCCTCAAAACAGCCACCATACCTACCTATCATGGCATTTCCATAGCCATTCCGAGATATATTGCCATGCAACTTCCACCGTTCCGTTTTTATGACACACATCGTCATTGTCATATTGCTTTGCATGATCATATAGCTGACATAGTATTTGTGGCTCAGCCACCGTTCATCATTTTTATACGTGTTACGCTAGTATCATTGCACAGCCTGGTACACCGCCAGAGGCATTCATATAGAGTCATATTTTGTTCTAGTTTCGAGTGGTAATTTTCTTTTGAGTTGTAAGTAAATAGAAGTATGATGATCATCATTATTAGAGCATTGTCCCAGTGAGGAGATAAAAAAAAGAAAAAAGAGGCCAAAAAGAGCCCACGAAAAAAAAAGATGACAAAAAAAGAGAGAAGGGGCAGTGTTACTATCCTTTTCCATACTTGTGCTTCCAAGTAGCACCATGTTTTTCATATAGAGAGTCTCCTATTTAGTCACTTTCATATACTAGTGGAAATTTTTCATTATAGAACTTGGCTTGTATATTCCGATGATGGGCTTCCTCAAATGCCCGAGGTCTTCATGAGCAAGCAAGTAGGATGCACACCCACTTAGTTTTCATGTTGAGCTTTCATACACTTATAGTTCTTAGTGCATCTGTTGCATGGCAATCCCTACTCCTCGCATTGACATCAATTGATGGGCATCTCCATAGCCCGTTGATTAGCCTCGTCGATGTGAGACTATCTTCTTATTTTTGACTTCCCCTTATTAATCTCTACCACCCTATTCTATTCCACCCATAGTGCTATATCCATGGCTTGCGCACATGTATTGCGTGGGGGTTGAAAAAGCTGAAGCGCGTTAAAAAGTATGAACCAATTGCTCGGCTTGTCATCGGGGTAGTGCATGATAAATATTTTGTGTTAAGAAGATGGAGCATGACAGGATTATATGATTTTGTAGGGATAACTTTCTTTAGCATTTTTATTTTTAAAGACATGATTGTTTATTAGTATGCCTGAGTATTGATGTCTTTATATCAAATTATAGACTATTGCTATGAATCACTCGGATCTTATTATTCATACCGTAAGAGAGATTACATGATGAAACATGTTAGGTAGCATTCCACATCAAAAATTCTGTTTTTATCATTTACCTACTCGAGGACGAGCAGGAATTAAGCTTGGGGATGCTTGATACGTCTCCAACTATCAATAATTTTTTATTGTTCCATGCTATTATAGTATCAATCTTGGATGTTTTATATGCAATTATATGCCATTATATATCATTTTTTGGGACTAACCTATTAAACCAGTGCCCAGTGCCAGTTGCTGTTTTTTGCCTGTTTTTGCCTTTTCAGAAAATCATTATCAAACGGAGTCCAAACGAAGAAAAAACTTTGGATTAATTTTTTCTGGACCAGAAGGGACCCTCGAAGCTTCGGGAGAAGACCAGACGAGCCACGAGGGAGCGACAAGCTCGGGAGGCGCGCCCCCAGGATTGTGGGCCCCTCGTGGCACCTCTTGACCTAATTCCAGTGCTATAAATTCCCAAATATTCCCAATATACCAGAGAGACAGAAGAGAAAACCTTTCCACCGCCGCAAGCCTCTGTTCTTCCGCGATCCCATCTGGAGGCCTTTTCCGGTACTCTACCGGAGGGGGAATCGATCACGGAGGGCTTCTTCATCAACCTTGCTGCCCTTCCGATGATGTGTGAGTAGTTTACCACAGACCTACGGGTCCATAGCTAGTAGCTAGATGGCTTCTTCTCTCTCTTTGATCTTCAATACCTTGTTCTCCTCGATGTTCTTGGAGTTCTATCCGATGTAATCTTCTTTTGCGGTGTGTTTGTTGGGATCCAATGAATTGTGAGTTTATGATCAGATTATTCATGAGAAATATTTGAGTCTTCTCTGAACTCTTTTATGCATGATTGTTATAGCTTTGTATTTCTCTCTGATCTCTCGATTTGGTTTGGCCAACTAGATTGGTTTATCTTGCAATGGGAGAGGTGCTTTGTGATGGGTTCCATGTTGCGGTGCTCAATCCTAGTGACAGAAAGGGACATGACACGTATTTGTATTGTTGCCATTAAGGATAAAAAGATGGGGTTTAATCATATTGCTTGAGTTTACTTTGTCTACATCATGTCATCTTGCTTAAGGCGTTACTCTGTTTCATACTTAATACCCTAGATGCATGCTGGATAGCGGTCGATGGGTGGAGTAATAGTAGTAGATGTAGGCAGGAGTTGGTCTACTTGTCTCGGACGTGATGCCTATATACATGATCATTGCCATGAATCCATCATAATTATTTGCTTTTCTATCAATTTCCCAACAGTAATTTGTTTACCCACCGTATGCTATGTGTTCGAGGGAGAAGCCTCTAGTGAAAACTATGCCCCCCGGGTCTACTTTTATCATATATTTAAAACCAAAAATACCTTGCTGCAATTTATTTACTTTTATTTTATTTAGTATTTTAGTTTATCTATCTATCACTGTCAGAATTAATCCTTGCAAATAACTGCTAAAAGGATTGACAACCCTCTTATTTGCGTTGGTGCATGTGTTTGGTTTTGTGTGTGTAGGTGCTGCTAAAGGGATTTTGCGTGGTTCTCCTACTGGATTGGTAACCTTGGTTCTTAACTGAGGGAAATACTTATCTCTACTATACTGCATCATCCTCTCCTCTTCGGGGAAATACCAACGCAGTCTACAAGTAGCAGGACCTCTCTGCTGATTCCGCGGCGCGGTGGGTCATCCTTGTGGCTTCCACGGCGCGGCTGGACCACTGTGCTGCTTCGGCGGCGTGGCGGGACCTCTGTGCCACTTCAACGGTGCGTCAGGACCTCTGTGCTGCATCGGCGGCGCGGCAGGACCTCGCGGTTGCTATCGCGGCGAGGCGGGACATCTCTGCTGCTTCCGCTTCCATGCTCGCCGCTCCCTCCTCAATTCTCGATGAAGAACTCCTACGGGCCATGGCAGACGCAAGGAAGGACGAATAAAGACTTGTTTGTTTGTTGATGAGGAATTGAGGTGGATTGTGCAGTCATTTTCGAGTAGGTAGTATTTAAAACCTAGTAATAAGCTGCTAAGTGGGAAAATGGTTAGGTTTTGATCGGTGTGAATAGGTTTGCAATTAAATATAGCGTGGTAATTTGGAATGTGACGGGAAACAAGCTCAAAATTTATTGACGCTTCCGGTTTCGAAGTGCGGCACGATTCCCGGATGGTGTAACGTGGGCAAGCGTTCTCGGATGCGTACGTGGCGTGTGCACTGCAATCGGCGATGTCAGCACACGACTTGTTCCATCACGCATAATTCTTTTAATTAGACTGTGTGCCCGTATGAGTAATGCTAGACGCACGGAGATTTACTTAAGGATTTTACAGGGTAGCTGAAGTGGACCAATAGAATTGGAGATTAGGGGAGGTTGGGGCCCACCCCGGCTGAAAATCAGGGGGGGGGGGGAGAAAGATTAGTTAGTTGAAGATCGTGTAAAACGCCCGTAATAGGTCTGTGTCTATTGGATTATCGGTGCCCATATATCGCAGACTCCTTGATCTCGCTGAGAGCATCTCCAACAATCTTTCTATATTTGCACTCACTTACTCCCTACGTTTCTTTTCAGTCTGCATATAAAGTTTGGTCAAAGTCAAGCTTTGTAAAGTTTGACTAACTTTATATTAAAAAATAACCTCCTCCAACAGCCTTTGTATAAGTGGTCCCCTACCTAATTTTTTTACAAAGCTTGCTAAATCTGCCATCCCACTTTGTATATTTGCAAACCCAAAGGGCACGAGTGCGGCGATTCGGTGCCCAGGTTCATCTGCACCCGGTGAGAAAAAATTCACAAAATATTCAAAAAAATTCAAAAAATTCCAAATTTTTTGTGCATGGTAGAAATTTTGTTGTGTGAGGTCCGCTCCAATATTCAAATCATTTGGACATCTGAGAAACTCTCAGCAAAAAAGACAAATCGGGTCAGAACAGTGCATGAACAGTAAACTTTTTAACTGACCCCGAATTTGTCTTTTTTGCCGAGAGCTGCTCAGATATCCAAATGATTTGAAAATTGGAGCGGACCTCACGGATCAAATTATCAACCATGCAAAAAAATTGAATTTTTTGAATTTTTCTAGTATTTGTTTTGAATTTTTTCGTCAGCGCGGGTGCAGATGAGCCTGAGCTCAGAAGATGATTATCGAAAAGCACTTGCTAAATTTTGGCAAGGCTTTGTAAAGAGTCCCCCTTCATATTTTTGTCTCAATGACTAGTAGGCCAGTGGGTGATGTGTATGTGTATGTGTGAGCTGCGTATGTGCATCGTGTGTGCGTGTATGTGTGTGATGCGTGCGTGTGTACGTGTACGCGTGTGTACGTGTACGTGTGTGTGCTGTGTGTGTGTACGTGTACGCGTGTGTGCTGATTCTGTGTACGCGTACGCGTGTGCACACGGGTACACGAGTTGTGCTAGTAGACGTGTGATGTGTCTATGACAAACTGTCCCCACATGTCATTGTGTGTTTTGTGCAAATATAGCAATTCGATATACAAAGGCTACCAAAGCAAAAAACATGTTGGCTTTGTAAACCTTCTCTCTCCTCTTGCTATAACATATTTTTATAGCAATCCAATATACAAAGGCTGTTGGAGATGCTCTGACCGTTTCTGTTGTTTTGGCTCATCGGAAACAGTTCATCCGAGTGAATTGTTTGCCGTCTATCGCACACACCTTGATCTGGCTGACCATTTCTGTTGTTTTTGCTCATCGAAAATAGTTCATCCAAGTGAACTGTTTACCGTCTATCACACACACCTACAGTAGTGTCTCACACGCACGCGCGCACACAGACACACATCTCCTCTCTTATTGATATTGCAGTCGTACCCTCCGTTTGTCTAGTAGGCCTCTCCCACCATCTCTGAGAAGCAACTCCACCACCACCCCTCTGGCACTCTATCTCTATCTCTCTCCTAACCTTATTCCTCTCCTACACATATGTATGGATGCCGATCGATCTCCCTCGATACATAGCTAGGTGTCTCCTTCTCCACACATATACTAGTCGATCTACCCCTCTAGTTAGGTCTCTGCCCCCCCCCCCCCCCACACACACCGATAGTCGAATGCTCTAGTTAGGTCTCCCTGCCACACACAAACTGCACATGTCTCCTCTCACGTTCCAGTAGGCCAGCCATTCTATATCTTTGACGTGCGCACACACAATTTTGGTGGCTCTCTTTATCGATCTCGCACCCATACACTTTCATCCCTCTCTTCGATTCTATCGATATATATCTCACGCCGATGATCCATCCCCTCTCTTCTCATGGATTGCCCCCTCTATATATGATATATCTAGGCCTCCATTTCATAGACATTGCACATGTTACATTTTTTTTGAGATATCATCGACTCATATTCCCTGTCCATCTCTCACGCACACAAATACACTTATGAAATCACCCCCCCAAAAAAAACACTCACGAATGCACTCACCATCTCTCTCTAGGTTTGTATCTCTCTCACACACACCCACATAGGTGGGGTACGTGCACGAAGAGAAGAGGTGCACGCACGACGCATGTACTCACGTCTTGTTCCCAACCACACCCGCGCGGGTACACACTGGAGCTCATTTCTGTACGAAAAGTCAGCCCACGTGATGATTTGACGCATGTAGCCAGAGGCGTAGACAGGCCCCGGGCTACCAGGGCCATGGCCCGGGGCATAGGAAGCGATTCCTTCATTGACTGTAGCTATAGTAACGCACTGTAGCTACAGTGGCTGCTGTGTGGCCTGGGGCGTACGTCCATGCTGGCTACGCCAGTGCGTGTAGCGGGTGTTCACTTGATGGAGGGTCGTGTACCACGCGTGAACGAAACAAAGTGCGACTTGACGCGTTTGCGCGTTAATTTTAAATAATGTTTTTTCCTCAATGGCACATACAGAATATAAAACGATTGTTATCGAGATGAAAAAGAACACCGCTCTACTATACTAGTATAAAATATAGGCAAGAGCCTCAATGCTTGCTAGCTGGGGTTCGTCTCTTCACACTTTCTCACACAAGATGGCGGGGGCCAATCTCTCTCTCTCACAGCTGGTCACTGATCCGGCCGGATCCCGTCTGCCGGCGGAATGGGAGGATGTGCAGCGTTGCCCCGGTCTCGGCGTCGAGGCAGGAAACTCACTGCCGGCGCGTCCCGATCTGCGGTACCCGCCGTTCTCTCCGACCAAGCTCCGACGCGGTAGGGCCTTCGCCCCTTGCTCGCTGCCACAACAGATCCCGGCTGCTGCCGCCCTCCTAGTTACATCCCGACGACCCTCAGGTACAACTTCCTCTGGAACCGGCCTTGATCCACTGCCCAACTTCCTAGGTTGCTGCATGTGGAAAATCCTGCATGTGGATCTTCTCTAGTTCTTTGCCTAAAACGTAGCTCGGCCGGCGTGCCTCCCATTTTGCAATCTCGTCCTCACACCGTTTGAGAGAAACCACTGTGCTGCTATCTCCCCCTGAAGACAATGAATATGCTTCTTTTTGTCGGCGTATGTGTCATCAACTGTTATTGACCAGTAATTGTTTCCTTTCTACCTCTTTTTGCAAACAGGGCTATCCATTTCACCTCGTTGCTATTGCGACCTTTTGGTGAACTGCACAAATCACTTTTTTCTTAAGAGTGTTTTGTGCAGTTCCACTAAAATGTCACACGGGCAACGTTTCTACATTTGACTGCACAAAGGGAGATTGGTTGTGCTATCCTCCTCATCCAACTCCGAGCCTAATCTTCTCCAACAAGTAGTTAGTTTTATGAGAGATTGCAAAGGTGATCAGCTTCTATTTGTGTGTGTATGTTTCATCACCTAGTGCCACTATTATTGTAAAAACACTTATTCATATCTTTGCAAATAGGGATGCTCAGCTCGATTTTAGTGGAACTGCACAAAATGATCGGATGGTCCATGTCCTCCATAGACTTCTTTCTTGGCTAACATGTCTTGTTAAGTTCGACAGAGCTGCGTGAAACTAGCTGCCGACCAATGAACACCATGGCCAGGAAATGGAACCATGCCTACGGACAACATCGATCAATTTTTAATTTTTCTTTATTTGTAGACCTTCTCACAACTTTTTCTTCAGTTGTGATGTAAATATTGGGGCTGATCTGCGAATCATTGTGATGCATAACATCCATGTTAGTTTTTTTGTATTTGATGGACTGTTCTAACGAGACAACCTTGTAGTATTTGATGGAATGTTGTAACGAGACAACCTTGGAGGCAAGTGGACACAAGAAACCAAAGTTGAAAGCTTCATAGCATTACAGTATAATTTATTATGCTGGAAAATTATGTGACATATAAATAAATCCTGAAAGCTTGATAGCAATGCCAGAAACCAATGAACTTCCTTTCGCCGACATGTGGGACATCCAGCATCCCGGTCCATGTGCCATGCACCAATATGGAGTGCACAACCGCAGGGGGGTTCACCCCGGTCGTTGCGCCGCAACAATAATGACTATTGAGCAGTCAAATAACAGGGCCCCACCTTTGCCACAGTAAGTTGCTCGGACGAAGCAACCATCATTTCACTATTTGTTGAATCTGCTCGTACTCCAATATCACCAAGTAAGTTGCTCGGATGAAGCAACCATTATTTCACCTTTCCCATAGTAAGTACCTCCTTTCTATTCTAGAAACCACCACACACGAATATTGGACGGTAGCAGCACAACATCAATATGGGTTTATGGGGCTCAATTAAAAAAATCGAAACCAACCAATGAACTACTAGATGGTGAGCGTTTGGAGTAGTACGTATCAACCCATGCATGCATGAGGAGTATAATGACCAATAACATTTACATGCATTGGTTAGTTTTCTGTTAATCCTTGCACGCAACAATTTAATGCGCTTAGAAATCTAAACATGTGATTGTGACCAGTAAAATTTAGACTGACAAAATGGCATAGTAATACAAAAATTTGGAGATTAAGCTCTATAAACCAAATGTGAGTGATATACTATAGCAGGACGGTTGACGGGATTAGTAGAAAGCGAAGCGCCTTTTTAGCGGGGATTTGCATCAATCTATGAAGGTGCAAAACCAAGTGTTACTACTACACCAAACAAGTTCAAAACGAGAAACTGGACTCACTCACGGCACGCCTGTCGCGTTTGATCCATCGGTCAAAGCGGTTCCTCTTGGCATATCATTTTTTTTAGAATGCTCTTGGCATATCCCTAACATGTGGGAGGGAGTGGGAGAAAACCGACCTCAATTGACGGAAAAATCGCCAACCCGCCGCACTTTGAGAGAGAAGAGGAGCTAGAAGCGGTATGGGCTGGTGGAGCTAGGTGTCGCACGGAGGCCGAGAATATGGTGATAGCGTGAGGTGGGCCATGTATGATGTAACTACACTGGGCTGTCGTGTTTCGGACTCCTTCGGTATAGTACTCCACCGCGCGGTTCCTGGCTCCTTCTCGATCGTCGGAAATCGTTCTTCTTCCTTTTGCCGACACGTGGGACATCCAGCCTCCAGGTCCACGTGTCATGCAAGAAAATGGAGATAAGTAGTGTAAGTGAGACTCACCAACGGTCACTGTGACGCCCCTAAAATTAATCATGCACTAAACATCCACGCAACATGCATGATCAAGATCAGTGACTCACGGTATAATATCACAACACAACTCTACGACTCAAATTTAAACAAGGAAACAATATATTACAAGGCAGGGTCATAAGACCCGATATTACATCAAGAGTTAGGTCTGACTACAGACGATTACAAGGGTGCCTTAAGAAGGCTGAGCAAAACAACGACCCTATATCGAAATGGCGCAGGCCTCCTGCCTGGGACCTCCGAACTACTCCTCCACGTCGAACTCCAGGTAGTAATCATCCTCGGGATCCTCTGGCTCCTGGACTCCACCATCTGATCGTGGCAACCGGGTAGAGGGAAAAGAGGAGTAAAGCAACAGTGAGTACTCATCCAAAGTACTCGCAAGACTTACATCAGAACTATGCTACATACGCATCGGTATCAAGGAAAAGGGGTATGTCAGTGGACTATACTGCAGAATGCTCGAACTAGAGGGGGAAGTTCTATATCACACACGGGCCACCATCTTGCAGCAATAGACGAGAGGAGAGCCGATCATCTTGCAGCAAGGGAAGTAGTATGAGCGTATACGATACCAACTAGTAATTAACACAACAATACAATACCCTGAGAACCTTCCTCGACTCCCTGCGAGAAAAGATCCGCGGGCATTCCATATTTATTGAGTAATGTATTTCATCAAGTATCTGATTCAAGTTGTATAAGATCGGGATCCTCTCATATATCCAAGCATCCTGTTACCGTGGACACGGCTATTCGAATAGTTTAACTTCCCTGCAGGGGTGCACCACATTACCCGATACGCTCGATTACCTCTGGCCGGACACACTTTTCCGGGTAATGCCTGGCCTCGGATAATTGACATGCCATAGTCCTACCTAGACGCCGTAGAGAGGTCCCCGCCGGTCTACATCCTAAGCGCGAAGGGGTCATGGACCAATCGCCCTAAGCACTCCGGGTCGTTGCGAGGGTGACCGGGACCAAACGAAACTCTTCCAGGATCCGCTTGCCCGATCACGTCGCAATGCTGAACTGGACGTCTGACAGAGCTTTCGGGAGAATCGTATGACGCCGAGGGTCCCATAAACCATTATCCCGCGCAGCGGTTAGTGCGTATATGCCAATGGCAGTCTCAGATCAAATACCCAATCTCGTTAAGCATGTTATTGTTAAGTAACCGTGGACACCGACCAGGGCCCAGGCCCACGTCTCTCCTAGGTGGTCTCTACCCGCCCTGTCGCTCCACCAAAGTGCGTGTCTTACGTGTCGGCCGTCGGGACAGGTCCCGAGCTACCACCACATCCTGGGCGGTACCGCTAAACAGCCAGCCGCCACATTATCGCGGGTGCTCTCCGAGCCGACCCGACTTCAACATATCATCACTCACGGGTACTCTTGGAGCCGACCCGACTTTAATAGTTTAACAGTATGAGTATATCCGTGATCACCGCCCGAAGGGATCACGGCCCAGTAATCTAGCTAGCAACACGGACAAGGGTGTAGGGCCAACAGATGGAACATCGGCATAGCTAAACTAGGCATGCTATGATATCAGGTAAGCATTTATAACAGGCAACAAAATCAAGCTATGCATCAGAATAGGATCTACCGAGCAACATCGGTAACCAAACCTAATGCATTAAGTAGAGAGAAAGAATAGGCGATATAAAGATGATCAAGGGGCTTTTGCTTGTCTGGAAGCTCTGTAGACGAAAAGGACGGATCATCGGTGACGTAGTCGATCACAGGCACATCGGCAGTGGTCTTGGGGTCTACCAGAGAAGAAGGAGGGGGAAGAAACAAATAAATATAAGGCATATAAATGCAACACAATGCATGGCAAGGCAAAATGTTATGCTAGGGGTGCTCTAATGCATTACTACGCATTTTAAAAGAAGAGGGAAAATATCCGAGAATATTTTCCCATCTCCAGGTATTTTTCGGTCAGATGATCCTAATGCAAAATGTCCAGGTTCATTATGTTAGAGGGGTTTGACAGATATGTGGATGGCATATTCGGATTCGTTGTATTTTTCTGATCATTTTTCATATATAAATTATTTTCATCGGAGTTACGGTTTATTTTCTATGAATTTTCAAAGCTTAAAGGATTTTCTGGATTTACTGGATTTATTTAATTCGAAATTATATTAAATGTTAAATGCTACGGGTACACAGAAGTGTACCCAGCAGAGTGCTCTATGAGGCTGGCAGTGGGCCCAGTTGACTTGGTCAATAGCCCAGTCAGCAGTCAACAGTCATAGTTGACTGGTCAACTTGGTCAAGGGGGACCTAGCTGTCATGGACAGTAGTTGAATTGATTTTGATTATTTAGTTTAAGCTCCAGGGGACCCAAAAGCCATTGATACATTAGACTAATCCTAATTCTAATTAGCATCTAATCTAAACAGGCGCTAGCCCCAGCGGCAATGGTGCAAGCCGGCCACTGATGTGCTTGGGCACGCACGCACGGGAGGGCATGGCGGCCATGGCCAGCAGCGGCAGCAACATGCAGTAGCGGGCAGCAGCGGCAATGGCAAGAGCAGCAACAAGCGGCAGTACCAAAGCAGCAGCAACAAGCGGCAGCAGCAGCAGTGTGAGGAGCAGCGGGCGGCAGTAGGCGGCGAGCAGCAGCAGCAGCAGAGCAAGCAGCAGCGCAGCGGCGAAGCAGCAAGCAAGGCAGCAGCGGCGCAAGCAGCAGGCAGCAGCGAACGGCTGCGGGCGCGCGCAGTGTAGGGGGCCCAGGCGGCCAAGGCAGCAGGCGCGCGTAGCAGGAGCAGTTGGAGCTCCAACGCGGTCACAGGCGAGCATGGGGCGCGTCGGAGCGCCGGCAGGGAAGGTAGGGCACGCGGACAGAGCTTTGGCGCGGCCATGGCGGGCAGCGGCACGCGCGGGCATCTACGGCGACGAATCGAGACGGGGAAGAAGGGGAGCCAGGAGAGGAGCTCATCGCGGGGCACAATAAGGCCAGCGTGAGCTTAGAAGCAGCAGAACGACGGCAATCGTCGCGGACGTGCTGGTGGCCGAAGGTTGAAGACGACGACGGATCCGGCAATGTAGGGGCTCCCATTACAAACTCGAGGGCGTGGACGACGCAGCAGACGATGGCGAAGCTCGTGGACACGGTGGTTGGGCGCGAGGAGCACGGTGGCCGCGGGATCGATGAGGGCACGGTGACGGAGGTTCAGCCTTGTGCGGGGAGGAAGAAACCGGTGTGGGAAAGGGGAAGGATTGGCGCTAGGGTTCGCCAGGGCGTCGAGGGAGGTCTTGTAGACGTCGTGGACCTCTGGATGGCCGGCACGTGGCCGATCTGCGGCGTGGACGGGCGCACGGCGGCCACCGAGCCTCCTGTGAACAGGAGGTTGAAGACAACCGGCTGTTGGGCTGGGCTGCACACTGTGCACATAGAGCCCAGTCCAACAGTGAGGCCTTTTGCATTTTTCTTTTTCTGTTCTGTGTTAATTAATTCTTCTCTGCTTTCTAATTCTTTGAGGCACTTAATGAATTTTGTAAAATATGAAACCTAGCACATAATTGCAATGCAATACTACGATGATGCTCACAAAGTTTCAGATCATTTGCAAACTTATAAAATTCTGTTTATATTATTTTGTCTCAATTAAATGCTGCTGGATTTGTTTTATTGATGCTAGGGTCACATAAGGAATCTTGATGATGTTGTTTTCCTTAAAAAAATTAATTATGGATTATTTGCAATATTATGAACACTTTGTTTAATTTTTTGAAGAACTTTTATTTTTCCTTGCAATTTGAATTTTAAATTGGAATGGGTTTTGGATCTTAATGACTATTAGCAAGTTAATGATGATGATTTGGCATAATTAGAGGGAGACCACTCTAGCTTGATTACTGGGGTGTTACAACTCTCCTCCACTCAAAGAAATCTTATCCCGAGATTTAAGAGGTCAAGTAAGGGGGAAAGGTTTGGTTACGAAATTCTAACGAATCTTCTTGGTCCTGGTTGCTCTTCTCGAAGAAGTCGATCCTTTTCGTTGATGTCTCCATTTCTCTGCATCAGTGCATCATGATGAAGTTGTCATCCTTCCTTCGGGATCTTCATCGTACTTACGAAAGGTTACAAGGGAGAACTATATAAGGATGGATGTCTGGAAGGATTAGCATCCGGTAATTATCTCAGGGAAGGAGGTTTAGAAGTATCAGGAAACATATCGAGAGTGATATAAGGAGGTTCAACAAGTTTCAATCAAGTAGGCATCCAGTCGATGCCTAAAACAGGTGGTGAAAGGGGTTCAGAGCAATGAAGAATAATGTTGCATCTGATACCAAAATGAAATATGTTAAGGAAAGTGGCTCGTGAATTACATACAAAGCCAAGTGTAAAGGATAACATTAGAAACAAGGATGTGTATGTAGGAGAGCCAAGTTTCGGTCCTGTGGACCTGTGGGTTATTGTGGATTATGAATAAGGATGGTGGCATCTTGTGCCATCATGATACAAGGTTTGTCAGAGAACAACTCATCAGCTACGTTGGCAACAGCGTCGGTACTAAGGGCGGGGGACGAAGAGAACCAATTTCCTGCTCGTTGAAACGAGGCGGACCAATAGTGTCGGAGTTGGGGCTCCGGGGACCCAAAGGTTCGAACACTGGGGTGAGCTCGTTCCTACCTCCTCGTCCCCTACCACAGCTGAACTATAGCAGAGCTACTACAGGAGCGCGCTAGCGGGAGTGGACCGTGGACTCAGCGGTTTACCCAGGTTTGGGCCACCTTGCGGTGTAAAACCCTACTCCTGCTTGGTTGGGATTGCTCTGGGCAAGAGGATGTTCTCGCGTACAAGGTAGGAGATGATGGGAGCTGACCGGATCCCTCTACAGTGGCACCCTGCCCTCCTTTTATACCTGCCTTGGTCCTCTTCCCCCCGAAAACATTGGCAGGAAGGGTTGCCACACAACGGCAAGTTTGAAGGGGGACAGGGGCGCTGTCTATCCTGACAAAAGGTGGTCTTCATCTGCAAAGCGCCGTCCATGACGCGCCGGTGGGCTTGGGGATGACCTCCGCCCTGCGCGCCCGCCGTCTTGGTCTTCTTTCACTGATCGGGCAACCTTTGGGGGTTGCTCAGGGAAGTGGATTGCTGGCCTTGCTCCCTTAGCACAAAAGGGGAAATCCTCTCCATCCGCACCCGCTGGCACGGCCTCTGTCGCCATTCGTCGCCGCGCGCGTCACCCACGTGATGGGCACGAGACCGCGCGACCGAGCCGAACAGCGCCCGTCTTGCGCGCCTTCGGGGGGATGCCTCGGGAGGCAACCTCAGGAGGCCGCCTCGCGAGAGGGCCTCACGAGGCTCTCGGTGAAGCGGCTGAGTCTTGCTTGCTCGCTCCTTGAGGAGGGGTCCTCAGGAGGCCTGGGCCTCATGAGGTGTCTTGCCTGAGATGCCCGCCGGTGGCCGCCTGTTGGGCCTCCGCCAGGCATTGCGCCCTGGGCCAAAGGCGGACGAGCCGGGATACCTCGGGTTCCACTGGCCCGACAGTAGCCCCCGGGCCCACGACGCGCATGTTCCCGCCTACTCGGGGGCGAAACGGCGTGGACCCTAACCGCCCGCGGGCCAGGCGCGACGCGTGGCGCATGATGTGACGGGGGACGCCCCCACTTCTCCCATGACGCCTCGGTAACCGCCCACGCTGACATAAAGCCTGCCCACGCACGGCGCGAGACCATCATTGCCTTCCTTCGTGCATTCCATCTCCCTGCGCCTTCCTTGAGCGCTATAATAGGCGAAGGGGAAGGACTCCCCGCTCATCTTCTTCACCAGCTCCTCCCTCCTACTTCACGATCCAGGCGGCCTCCGTGGCGATGGTGAGGGGAAGAGGCAGAGCTCGTGCTTCCGCTGCTGCGTCCAGGGTTCCGCCCCGAGGGCGCGGGTGCTCTCCGGCGGCTGCCGGTGCCGGCCCCAGCGGCCGTGGAGGGGGTGCTGTCCGCGGGCGCGGAGGGCGTGGTGCCCGCGGCCGAGGAGGCAGCGGTGGGACAGCCGCCCTACCTCCCCAGGCAGGGAGCTACTCAGCGGAGGCGGGCCACAAGTTCATAGTGAACATGCATCGCCGGCCCTGCACTTGGCTCCGGCTTCCCGACTCCTTTGCGGAGGCGATGGCGGACCGCGCGCCCTTGGGCCTGTGGGTGCAGGCGGACGGCTGCTGCAATGGCCCCTCTTGGGTGGCGACGGAGTTCACCCCCTCAGGCTTCATGTTCTTGAAGTAGGGGTGGAAGTCATTTGCCCTCGCTCGCGGCCTGAAGCGGGGCCACGTCCTTCAGTTCAAGTACGACGGGGCCGCCACGCTCTTCGTGAAGATCTTCGGGATCTCCGGCAGCCGTCTGGAGTGCTGCGCGGAGAGCGAGGACGGCAGCTACAGCGGCTCCTCCAGCGAGGACGACAGCGACAACGGTGCCGCCTCCTCCAGTGGAAGCGGGAGCGACGACAGCTCCCCCCGCGTCAAGAGCGAAGATGAAGACTCCGACTAGGCGCGCGCGGCGTCCGTGTTGGGGTCTAGGGGACGGCGGCGCCCCGCCTAGGCCTCTTTCTTCTTTTTTCTGCAATGGGTCGATGTATCCCCATGGGGGTGTGAAAACAGTGGCCTCTATGTTTTAATTTTAATGCTCTCATGGTTTGGAATGTGTGTGTTCCCTCCCGAGGTCCTCTCGCGAGGCCAATTTTTCTCTTTCTTGTTTGCCTTGGTGCTCTACGCCGTCAGGACCCAGCCCCCGAGCAGGCCTGCAGTCGTCGCTGGTATGTCAGGTCACGATGCCTGGACAAGGCCAGGAGGTGAGGGGCATCGGGAGGTAGTGAGGGCTCCTGAGGCGCGATGCTCAGGAAGCCCCCCTTTGGCATGCAAGCGGCTCACGCGAAAGAGAAATGCCAGCACTTAGCGAGATCGCGTAAGGAGGGAACTCGAGTGATAGTGAGGGCTTCTCGTGAGGTGGTTAAACTTAGCTCTTCGCGGAGGGTAGCGCCGGGTGAGCTGCAGCTCACGAGGAGTGCGCGGCGCGCGCGGCTCACGAGGCATGCCTCTCGAGGCTTGGCCCTCAAATTCTTCGTCTCGCGAGGTCCTCTGTCGAGGCGACCGCTGCAGGCCGGCTCACGAGACGCTGCCCGTGCGGCTCCCGAGCGGCTTGCTTCCAGAGGTAACTGCATGTCTACAAATCACCAACTAGGGGAGCGACGTGCACTTGCTAGCCTGCTCGTGGCCGTTGCGTGAGGAGATAAGGCACCAAGGACCTTGGTGAGGTGACGTGCACGGGAGCAGGCCCGCGAGCCAGAGCTCAGTCACTTGGATTTAGCGGCGCTGCAGGGACGGACCCGAGCACAGGCGCCGTGCCTAGCCCCCGCTCATGGAATGGTCAGGAGAGGGGTCGCAAGCACGCGGTGCTCTCGAGACGGCATCGCACCAAATACGCAATTACATAAGCAACATAAACTTATTAGAGCATAACCAGTAGGATCCATTACACAACCAAAAGGGAGAGGGGCGAGGCTGCCGTGTCCGGCACGGATCAGCTTGAGGTTGGTGCGGCCCGTGAGGCGCCCTCAATTAAACAACCCAAAAATCACCTGGTAGCACTGCTGCTGGAGAAGTCCGCGGGTTGCTCAGCGAGGTTGGCCGCGGTAGCTTGCTCCTCAGGAACCGAGGGGCTCCTGAGGCCCAAGGGGCTCGAAGCGCGTCAGCCACTGGAAGGTGGCACTGGCGTTCCTCAGGCCAAAGGGCATGCGGGCGTAGCCGGTGGCGGAGCCCGTGCCCTGGCCGACGCGCGGCAGCAGAAAGGGGTCTTGAGGGCAGGCCCTATTGAGGCTCATGAAGTCGACGCACATACGTTCCTTGCCGCCCTTCTTGGGGATGACGACTGGGTTGGCGAGCCACTCAGGATGGCGCACCTCACAGACGACTCCAGCTTCTTGCAACTTGTGCACTTCTTGGACAATGAACTCTTGCTTCTCGGGCGCCTGGTGTCGTGCTATTTGCTTGATGGGGCGTGCGTTGGGGCACACCGCTAAGTGGTGCTCGATCACCTCCCTCGGTACACCGGACAAGTCAGATGCTTTCCAGGCAAAAACATCCGAGTTTGCTCGAAGGAAGGCGACGAGCACGCTTTCCTATGCAGGACGAAGGCAGGTAACGATGGTGAAGGCAGGGCTGGAGCCGCTGCCGTCAACCAACACCTTCTTCGTCTCGGCTCGGTCCTGAGAGAACAACTGCTTCTTCTTCGCGGGTGCGGCCTCAGGAGGCTCGACCGCGTCCTCGTCCGCCGAATGTGCGGCAGCGGCGGCTTTGTAGGCGTGCTCGAGGGAGCAGACTGCGTCCTTTTCGTCACAGGTGACGGTGATGATGCCGCTGCAGCCAGGCATCTTGAGGACATTGTAGGCGTGGTGGGTCGTTGCCATGAACTTGGCGAGAGTTGGGTAGCCCAAGATGGCGTTGTATGGCAGGCCAATGTGCGCCACGTCGAAGTCGATGAGCTCGGTGTGGTAGTTCTTGCGGGTGCTGAAGGTGACGGGAAGGCGCATTTGCCCCAGAGGGATGGTGGAGCCATCAGTCACTCCGGAGAAGGGCTTGGTCGGCATCAGCTGGTCGTAGGGTACTTGGAGCATCTCGAAGGTCTCGGTGGAGATCATGTTTAGACCGGCGCCTCCGTCGATGAGGGTCTTGGTGACCGCGACGTTGCTGATGGTGGGAGTGGACAGCAAGGGGAGCGCGCCTGCGGTGGCCGCGGACTTGGGGTGGTCCTTGGAGTCGAAAGTGATGGCATACAGCGACGACTTGAGGGGCCGCGCGGCCTCAGGCTTCGGGAGGGCGGCGTTCACCTCACGAGAGAGCTGCTTGAAGTGGCGGTTTGACACGAGAGCTTGAGCCCCGGCGAGGATGCAGGCAACCGTGCGAGGCTCCTGGTAGCCCCCAGTGCCCTCATCAGGCTGGTTGACGTCGTTCCTCCGAGGCGGCGGCGGCAGTGGCGGGAGAGCGGCATTGGCCTGATGGTTTACCTCATGTGGCTGATCGCGCCAGACGGCCTCACGAGGCTGGTCACGCCAGCCCTGGCGGAAGTTGCCATTGTCGTTGCGGCCGTCCCAGCGGCTGCCGCCGCGGCCGGCGCCGCGGTCGCTGTGGTCGCCTCGGCGGCCCTGGCGCTCGTCGCAAAGCAGCTTGAGCTCCTGGCAGTCCTCAGTGCTGTGGGAGCGCACATTGTGGTAGGCGCAAAGCGGGCGGCCGTCTTTCTTGGGCTCGTCATGGTCGCAGCCGCGCTTCTGTTCGGGCTACGCTGCAAGCACGGTAGGGCCCTTGCGCTTGATGTCCTTGTTCTTGGCCTTGGCAGCGTCGGGCGCCACATCGGGGTCGTTGTGGATGAAGAGGCGACCTTCTTCAGCCTTGGCGCACTTGTCGGCGAGATCGAACAGCTCAAGCACCGAGTCCAGCTCGTCGTTGATGGCGAGCTTCTCGCGCATCTTGACGTCTGTGACTCCTGTGGAGAACGCAGAGATGACGGCCGCGTCAGAGGCACGCGGGATCTTGTTGCGCACCTGGCTGAAGCGCTGGATGTACTTGCAGAGGGTCTCGTCTGGGCGCTGATGCACATGCCTCAGGTCATTGATGGTGAGGGAGCGGTCGTGCGTGCCGTTGAAGTTGGCGACGAACTGGCTGCAGAGCTCGGCCCATGACGAGATCGACACCTCAGGGAGGTTCATGAGCCAGGAGCGCGGGCCGTCCTTGAGGGCCATGGGGAACCAGTTTGCCATGACCTTGTCATCGCCGTTCGTCGCCTTGACACTCAGCGCATAGAGCTGAAGGAACTCTGCGGGGTTGGGGGTGCCGTCGTAGCATGGAGGCAGCTCCGGCTTGAACATCGCAGGCCACACCACTCGACGGAGCTCGCGAGTGAAGGCGCAGCAGCCCACGCCGCTCGAGGGGACACCGCCGGCGAGTGCGGCGCGATTCTAGCGGCCAGCCGCCGCGACCTCCTGGACGGCTCGGTCTTGGCGCCGGCGCTGCTGCTCGAGGAGCACACGTGCATTAGGCGACGCGCGGCAGATGATCTGGCAGCTGGCCTCATCGCGGACCGGCGAGGAAGCGCCGCGGGATGGCTGACGTGCCCACGCGTTGCGCTGGGGCCCATCGAGCTCGTCGCGCAGAAGAGGTGGCAGGGGAGCTCCATGCGCTACGTCCCCAGCACGAGACGGCGGGGGTCGGAGCGAGTGGGAAGGCGCCGGAGCATCCCCGGCGGCGTTGACGAGCTCGGTGATGCGACCAAGCCAGGCGTCATAGCCGGCGTCAGCTCGGTGGTAGCGGAGCAGCTCGCGCGCCATGAGCAGCGCGGCTTGCGCGTTCGGCGGCCCACGGTGGGCGAGGGAGGAGGAGGCCATGGCGGTGTGGCCCTCTGCCCGCACGGAGGGGTGCAGGGAGGAGTCCTGCTTCTCCCGGGCGGCAGGGTCGGAGGCGGCAGCAGCCTCGACAGGGCAGCGGCGGTTGCCGCTGGCCACCGGCTCCGTCGGAGCCACGTGGCCAGCCCTGCGCTCAGCGCGCTCGCGGCGGGCGTTTGCCATGAAGCTGGTGGAGTGGAGGACGGAGTGGAAGAACGGTAGCGCACCCCTACCTGGCATGCCAAATGTCAGAGTTGGGGCTCCGGGGACCCAAAGCTTTGAACACTGGGGTGAGCTCGTTCCTACCTCCTCGTCCCCTACCACAGCTGAACTACGGCGGAGCTACTGCGGGAGCGCGCTAGCGGGAGCGGACCGTGGACTCAGTGGTTTACCCAGGTTCGGGCCACCTTGCGGTGTAAAACCCTACTCCTGCTTGGTTGGGATTGCTCTGGGCAAGAGGATGTTCTCGCGTACAAGGTAGGAGATGATGGGAGCTGACCGGATCCCTCTACAGCGGCACCCTGCCCTCCTTTTATACCTGCCTTGGTCCTCTTCCCCCGAAAACATTGGCGGGAAGGGTTGCCACACAACGGCAAGTTTGAAGGGGGACAGGGGCGCACTCTATCCTGACAAAAGGTGGTCTTCATCTGCAAAGCGACCGTCCATGACGCGCCGGTGGGCTCGGGGATGACCTCCGCCCTGCGCGCCCGCCGTCTTGGTCTTCTTTCACCGATCGGGCAACCTTTGGGGGTTGCTTTGGGAAGTGGATTGCTGGCCTTGCTCCCTTAGCACAAAAGGGGTAATCCTCTCCATCCGCGCCTGCTGGCACGGCCTCTGTCGCCGTCCGTCGCCGCGCCGCGTCACCCACGTGATGGGCACAAGACCGCGTGGACGAGCCGAACAGCGCCCGTCTTGCGCGCCTTCAGGAGGATGCCTCGGGAGGCAACCTCAAGAGGCCACCTCGCGAGGCTCTCGGTGAAGCAGCTGAGTCTTGCTTGCTCGTTCGCTGAAGAGGGGTCCTCAGGAGGCCGGGGCCTCATGAGGGGTCTTGCCTGAGATGCCCGCCGGTGGCCGCCTGTCGGGCCTCCGCCAGGCGTTGCGCCCTGGGCCAAAGGCAGACGGGCCGGGATACCTCGGGTTCCACGGTCCTGACAAATAGGCAAAGTTCTCATCCACCGATGGTTACCGAAATGTTAACAACAATAGTAGCAGGGTTTTACTGACAGAGTTGTACACCGGGGTGTTTACATAAGCAGGGGATTATTACTGCTTTGGTCGTCTAAATTACAAGGAAGGTTATATAGACCAATGCAAAGGAAAATGTGTTTATACACAAGTATTAGGAGTATATCCTTCCCAAGAACAAGCAAAGCATGATATACATGACAGGACATCAAGTACAGAACCCTTTAGATAAAGGGGCAAGGAAACCATGATGTTTACTCATACAACAGTGTTTGGATAATCAAGAAACATTTACCATTGTGCTTCCAATGTTCTTGTTGATATTCAGAATACCACAGTCATGCTTCGGGGTAGCGATGATATGGTGTTTAAGTAACGGTGGGTTTGAAGATCACAAGAAATACGCAAGAAGCAATTTCAAGAATACAAAGGGGCATGGATGGTATTAAGTATTATGAATTCAATTCACAACTTGGGATAAGTCAAAGATGTTGACAATGATCACAACACAATTTATCGAGAGGTTTCACAAAGATGTAATTGATCAATAACATGATCAAGCAGAAGAAATGGGGAAGCAGAAGGTCAATGCATTATAGAGTGGATTCTATTCGCTTATCGGTGTTCTCGAGTGACAAACAACTCAGAACCAGTGGAAAGACTGAAATCGGTGAGAAGTAATACTTGATGAAGAACTCCTAACAAGTAAAATGCAGTTCCATGATGTCCTCGAGATACCTGAGGTAATACTCGAAGGTAGATAGAGTAGAGGTTGGAGTGGTTTATTGATCTGCGGAGCGCAAATACTTTAACCTTGTTTGAGAAATGGACAAGATTCCAGAATGGATTACTCCAAGACATATCAAATGAGATCAACAGGGTCAGAACCATAATTGCACGCGGTTCAAAATGAGGAGACACCGAATGGGTATATAAAGATGACGGTTATTCTGGTGAGAAGCTTCCATGATAAGATTTACATTGTTCCCATGGGCATGAACATAAATGTTCGAGGTCGACCCGCACTTCTCCAATGTATTTCTTTCTAGTCACTTCTCTTTTTGAGAATGTTTTAACATTGAAAATTTATCTGGTAAAATGCCAGAAGAATATGATCCGTGAAATCTTTTGGGTTCACACGGATTGTAGAAAACATGGATACAACTCCACAGAGGATTTTTCATGAACCTATACATCAAACAACAGGAATAAAGGATATAACTCGATAGTAGGAGTACATGATAAGGATCAAGTAGGGATCCTAGGGTTTTTGGCCCAATCTTTCACGACGAACGATAGAACCAATAGATAACTTCGATTGTTGAGCAGATTAGATCTACTCCACAAACAGCAGAATAGATTCTTGCGAATCAGCAAGCAAAACAAACGATATTGGCGTCCCCGACATGGGACATTTTTCCTGTCTATTCTTAACTCAAAAATTCAACTCCCCTAATACAATGGCCGGTGGCCAGCTTATATAGGTAAACCCTAAAAACTAAAACTATTCAGATTGGACAGGCACTAACCGAATTAAAATAACACAACTAAAAATAAAACTCTATGGCCCATGACATGGCCTGGATAGAAACGGGTAACCAATTATTTTGAGCCACTCCTATTTGGACTTGCCGAAACACATTGGTGGTGTTCTAAAATTGGGCTTCACCTCATCCGTAGGAGGAATTGCAAAGTAAAAGGATCCAAACTTCAAAATATCAGGAGGTCGTGAAATAACAGGAGTAATAGATATCCTCCCCTCATCAGTACAGATGGCAAGAAGCAGAGGATACAACACGCCGAAGGAATTTTGTATCAGGGGAAATTCATCAATGATTTAAAATACGAAGGAGCTGTCGGATAGCAATCCACCAAAGGATCTGGTGGTCCACAAAGGATCTGAAGCGAGTATGAGTACTCAATCAGAAGAAAATAGAATGCAAACGCATCGGTTTATAGAAAATCTGTATAATTCGAAGTACAAAATACAAAGGGATTGCGAGTTCTAATTCGGGGGATCAGAGGCAGACGCTGTGATAAAAGATGAGTAAGTTGAATAGACATAGATGGACAATCAATCAAGGTTTAATTGGCCGAGAACCAACTCATGTCCAAAATGATGTTTGAGCCGAAAGGACGAATTCTAGTTTCGACTAATGATTGCGAGCATTCGCAAACATATTCAATCAAAGGCTCAAAATGACAATGACAAAGGATGTTAATGAATAATGCTAGACTGGAATTAACCATAATGCAGGCAGGCAAGACTTTCCAGAGCAATAGGTTGCAAAGGATTTTCAGAAGATCAGATAGTATTTCAAAGTATTTTATGAAACACTTGAACAACTGGGGATGAACGGATCCCTGGTAAGTGCAAGGAATTATTCGTAAGGGCATTCATGCGGTAAGGAACTGCAAGGCAGTAGGTACAAAGGATTTCTGGAACATCAAAGAGGGTCTTCGGAATCGTCTAGTAACTCAAAGGAGTAGCGGGCAAAAATGGATCTCCAGAACGGAATCATCGCGAGAACCTAGAGTTAGAGTTAGTAAAATCTTTAACCCGAAAAGAACAGAGATCAGAACCCAGAGTAAAGGCGCGAAATAAAAGATCCTAATCCCATCCATTTGCGATGTGGGCCCGTAAGCCACGCAACAATGTTAGTAGTTCAAAAATAGTTTTTCAAAGACTAGACTCAACTTCGACCAAGGAGTTGGAAGGGGGTTCCTACAGGCAGTCGGCTCTGATACCAACTTATGACGCCCCTAAAATTAATCGTGCACTAAACATCCACGCAGCATGCACGATCAAGATCAGTGACTCATGGTATAATATCACAACACAACTCTACGACTCAAATTTAAACAAGGAAACAATATATTACAAGCCAGGGTCGTAAGACTCGATATTACATCAAGAGTTAGGCCTGACTACAGACGATTACAAGGGTGCCTTAAAAAGGCTGAGCAAAACAACGACCCTATATCGAAAAGGCACAGGCCTCCTGTCTGGGACCTCCGAACTACTCCTCGACGTCTAACTCCACATAGTAATCATCCTCGGAATCCTCTGGCTCCTGGACTCCACCATCTGATCGTGGCAACCGGGTAGAGGGAAAAGAGGAGCAAAGCAACGGTGAGTACTCATCCAAAGTACTCGCAAGATTTACATCAGAACTATGCTACATATGCATTGGTATCAAGAAAAAGGGGTATGTCAGTGGACTATACTGCAGAATGCGAGAACTAGAGGGGGAAGTTCTATATCACACACGGGCCACCATCTTGCAGCAATAGACGAGAGGAGAGCCGATCATCTTGCAGCAAGGGAAGGAGTATGAGCGTATACGATACCAACTAGTAATTAACACAAGAATACAATACCCTGAGAACCTTCCTCGACTCCCTGCGAGAAAAGATCCGCGGGCATTCCAGATTTATTGAGTAATGTATTTCATCAAGTATCAGATTCAAGTTGTATAATATCGGATACTCTCATATATCCAAGTGTCCTGTTACCGTGGTCACGGCTATTCGAATAGTTTAACTTCCTTGTAGGGGTGCACCACATTACCCGATACGCTCGATTACCCCTGGCCGGACACACTTTTTCGGGTAATGCCCAGCCTCGGATAATCGACACGCCGTAGTCCTACCTAGACTCCGCAGAGAGGTCCCTGCCGGTCTACATCCTAAGCGTGACGGGGTCATGGAACGATCGCCCTAAGCACTCCGGGTCGTTGCGAGGGTGACTGCGACCAAACGGAACTCTTCTAGGACCCGCTTGCCCGACCACGCCGCAATGCTGAACTGGACGTCTAACAGAGCTTTCAGGAAAATCGTACGACGCCGAGGGTCCCATAAACCATTATCCCACGCGGCGGTTAGTGTGTATATGCCAATGGCAGTCTCAGATCAAATACCCAATCTCGTTAAGCGTGTTATTGTTAAGTAACCGCAGACACCGACTAGGGCCCAGGCCCACCTCTTTCCTAGGTGGTCTCTACCCGCCCTGTCGCTCCACCAAAGTGCGTGTCTTACGTGTCGGCCGTCGGGACAGGTCCCGAGCTACCACCACATCTTGGGTGGTACTGCTAAACAGCCAGCCGCCACATTCTCGCGGGTGCTCTCTAAGCCGACCTGACTTCAACATATCATCACTCGCGGGTACTCTTGGAGCCGACCCGACTTTAATAGTTTAACAGTATGAGTATATCCATGATCACCGCTCGAACGGATCACGGCCCGGTAATCTAGCTAGCAACACAGACAAGGGTGTAGGGCTAACAGATGGAACTTCGGCATAGCTAAACTAGGCATGCTAGGATATCAGGTAAGCATTTATAACAGGCGACAAAATCAAGCTATGCATCAGAATAGGATCTACCGAACAACAACGGTAACCAAACCTAATGCATGAAGTAGAGAGAAAGAATAAGCGATATAGAGATGATTAAGGGGCTTTTGCTTGCCTGGAAGCTCTGCAGACGAAAAGGACGGATCGTCGGCGACGTAGTCGACCACAGGCACATCGGCAGTGGTCTTGGGGTCTACCGGAGAAGGAGGGGGAAGAAACAAATAAATATAAGGCATACAAATGCAACACAATACATGGCAAGGCAAAATGTTATGCTAGGTGTGCTCTAATGCATTACTACGCATTTTAAAAGAAGAGGGGAAATATCCGGGAATATTTTCCCAGCTCCAGGTATTTTTCGGTCAGATGATCCTAATGCAAAATGTCCAGGTTCATTATGTTAGAGGGGTTTGACAGATATGTGGATGGCATATTCGGATTCGTTGTATTTTTCTGATCATTTTTCATATATAAATTATTTTCATCGGAGTTACGGTTTATTTTCTATGAATTTCCAAAGCTTAAAGGATTTTCTGGATTTACTGGATTTATTTAATTCGAAATTATATTAAATGTTAAATGCTACGGGTACACAGAAGTGTACCCAGCAGAGTGCTTTGTGAGGCTGGCAGTAGGCCCAGTTGACTTGGTCAACAGCCGAGTCAGCAGTCAACAGTCACAGTTGACTGGTCAACTTGGTCAAGGGGGACCTAGCTGTCATGGACAGTAGTTGAATTGATTTTGATTATTTAGTTTAAGCTCCAGGGGACCCACATGCCATTGATACATTAGACTAATCCTAATTCTAATTTGCATCTAATCTAAACATTGGCTAGCCCCAGCGACAATGGTGCAAGCCGGCCACTGATGTACTTGGGCACACACGCACGGGAGGGCACGGCGGCCACGGCCAGCAGCGGCAGCAGCATGCAGTAGCTGGCAGCAGCGGCAATGGCAAGAGCAGTAGCAGAGAGCAGCAACAAGCGGCAGTAGCAAAGCAGCAGCAACAAGCGGCAGCAGCAGCGGCAGTGTGAGGAGCAGCGGGCGGCAGCAGGCGGCGAGCAGCAGCAGCAGAGCAAGCAGCAGCGCAGTGGCAAAGCAGCAAGCAAGGCAGCAGCGGCGCAAGCAGCAGGCAGCAGCGAACGGCTACGGGCGCACGCGGCGCAGGGGGCGTGCGCGGCCAAGGCAGCAGGCGCGCGTAGCAGGAGCAGTTGGAGCTGCAGCGCGGTCACGGGCGAGCACGGGGCGCGTCGGAGCGCCGACAGGGAAGGTAGGGCGCGCGGACAGAGCTTTGGCGCGGCCATGGCAGGCAGCGGCGCGTGGGCATCTACGGCAACGAATTGAGACGGGGAAGAAGGGGAGCCAGGAGAGGAGCTCACCGCGGGGCACAAGAAGCAGCAGAACGGCGGCAATCGTCGCGGACGTGCCGGTGGCCGAAGGTTGAAGACGATGATGGATCCGGCGATGTAGGGGCTCCCAGCACGAACTCGAGGGCGTGGACGACGCAGCGGACGATGGCGGAGCTCGTGGACACGGTGGCTGGGCGCGAGGAGCACGGTGGCTGCGGGATTGACGAGGGCGCGGTGACGGAGGTTCGGCCTTGTGCGGGGAGGAAGAAAGCGGCATGGGGAAGGGGAAGGATTGGCGCTAGGGTTCGCCAGGGCGTCGAGGGAGGTCTTGTAGACGTCGCGGACCTCTGGATGGCCAGCACGTGGCCGATCTGTGGCGTGGACGGGCGCACGGCGGCCACCAAGCCTCCTATGAACAGGAGATTGAAGACAACCGGGTGTTGGGCTGGGCTACACACTGTGCACATAGAGCCCAGTCCAACAGTGAGGCCTTTTGCATTTTTCTTTTTCTGTTCTGTGTTAACTAATTCTTCTCTCCTTTCTAATTCTTTGAGGCACTTAATGATTTTTGTAAAATATGAAACCTAGCACATAATTGCAATGCAATACTACGATGATGCTCACAAAGTTTCAGATCATTTGCAAACTTATAAAATTCTGTTTATATTATTTTGTCTCAATTAAATGCCGCTGGATTTGTTTTATTGATGCTAGGGTCACATAAGGAATCTTGATGATGTTGTTTTCCTTAACAAAATTAATTATGGATTATTTGCAATATTATGAACACTTTGTTTAATTTTTTAAAGAAGTTTTATTTTTCCTCGCTATTTGAATTTTGAATTGGAATGGGTTTTGGATCTTAATGACTGTTAGCAAGTTAATGATGATGATTTGGCATAATTAGAGGGAGATCACTGTAGCTTGATTACTGGGGTGTTACAGTCACCGACGTAGGTGAAGTACGTGCATGAATCACCCGCAAAAAAGGAGTATGTGCACGAAGAGCAGAGGTGCACGCACCGACGCACGTACTCTTTGCTTCTTTCCCTAACACACACGCGCGGGTACATGGTGGAGCTCATTTCTGCACGAAGAGGCAGCTCACATGATAATTTGACGCGTGTAGTAGTTGTTCATTTAAGTGGAGGGTCGGGAACCATGCTTGAACGAATCAAAGTTCGACCATGACGCGGTGGCGCGTTATTTGTAAATAAAGTTTTTTTCTTCAATGTCACGTACACAATTTTTTTTCTTCAATGGCACGTGAATCGTGCACGTACAGTGACGGAGCACGGGATGGTAGCCATGGACATGGTCGGCCCTTTTTGGAGACTACTAGTACACAACTTTGGACAAAACTTATATGCGGACTAAAAAGGACCGGAGGGAGTACTACTTTGATGTGTCCCATCAACTCGCAGAACGAGGAGAAGCTTGCTTACTACGCCCTCTCCCTCGCCCACGCGCGCTCGGTGGCTCACAGGACGAGGAGAAGCTTTTGCTTACTACGCGGTGGACGTGCAACATGTCATTCGGTGTCAGATTGCCAGAACTATATACTCCTACTACTCGTACTACAGTAATACTACTAGTAGTAGTACCATCATCATTGTTCGACTTCCGGAAGAGGCGACGAGCCAAGCGCAAGGTCAGTTATAGCCAAAGCTGCGCCACCTTTTAGTAATCTCACAAAGCATGTCGGAGCCCGTGCAACAGCCACACAAGTAGCACGTACACATTTACTATAAGTTCTAAGGGACATATGCCAACAAGCCACACAAGTTCATCCCCCATTCATGTATTAAAATTTGTGCACTACTCTACATAGATTAACAGCGCTCCCAAAATTTTGTGCATGACTACTCCACTTAAACATTGTCGATGGACTCCATGTACACCACCTGGTTCTAGTCCCAGGCGTTCTTCATAGAAGGCACGATCCATAGCGGCGGGCAACGGGAACCATGGTCGCAGATTTCTAGTGTGGTTCCACACGATGGAGATTCATCCTAGCCGAAGCGGCATAAATCAGGAGTCCGGACCGATCCCAAGCCCGCTTTTGAGGTTCTGACCGCCCTGGCCCACCAAAACCCCCTCCCCCTCCCGCGCGCACTTCCCGCCCGGCGCCAGCTGCCCGCATTCACGCCGCTGTAGAGCGCGCCGCTCCACATTGAAGGCAGCTCAGGGCGGACACGGTGAGAGTGAGAGGTCGCGTCTGCTATTGAAGCGGCGTGCCGGCCGAGGGCGCCGCCCGCTGCACGCCCGGCTGAACGCGCCTCCTCGCCGCATTCAAACGCCTACATTAAACCCGCGTGGAAGCCGAGAAACCTAGTACATCCACACGTCCGTTCAGGAGCGGGCCGGCATTAAACGCAACACCGGCCAAGCTCCTCCTTCCACCATTTTCTTCACTCTTTTGATGGCATCCGACGAGCAGGAAGAGCAGTTCTCTGGCACAAAAACCGGCTGGGTGGCCCGCCTAGCCCGACGGTTACGAGCGAGGCAGCTCGCTGCTCCACCTCCCTCGCCTAGCCCGACGGAGCCAGTTGCCACCCCCAGCCAGCACGTGGTTCAGCAACTCGACGCTCCAGGCCAGCTCGAGGAGGACTTGCGAGTTGCTCCACGCCCGCACGGCGCCTCCTGTGCCTGCGACCGTGCCATCCGCCGTCGACGCGCACGTAGCCATGCCATGTAGGCAGAGAAAAAAGCCGACTGCACGGATGTCGATGAGGTGGTGGCCAGCACGTCCGCGCTCGCCGCCATCATCGAGGATAAGTAGAACACGGGAGGCCGCCGCCGCTTGTATCCCATGAAGGCCACCGCCCAGGCGACGCCGGTGTACACAGCCGGTGTCTTGCACGGATCTTGTTCAGCACAGACCATCGTCGACCCCGCATGGGCTCCACGGAAGCGGAGGCGCCCCCTTCCCCTCCGGCTGAAGCATTAGCCGGGGGTTCCACTCCAATGAGCGGTGGGGAAGCGAGCCGCCCTTTGCGCTGAAGCTTATACCTCCTGGGCTCCCGGCAGTCCGGTGATCGGGCTGCCGGACATGAGGAAGACAAAAGGAGCCACTGGCGACCATTTAGATTAGGTATTAATTGTACCTCCAGAGCCGAACTAGCACCGCTTAGTTGATGTAAATGTAATGATATGCGTCATGTTTATATGAAATCCGGCCGTGTTTGCATGAATTTCTTCTTGTTGGTTCGAACTGTTGTCAAAATGTATGCGGCTACGGTTGGATGGCGTCCTCCCGCATCCGTGTCCGCTCTCACGCACACGCGCGCGCACACACACACACGCTCGCAACTTTTTGTACACACCATCTCTGTCTAGGTCAGTGTCTTGTTGTCTCTGAGAGAGAGAGACACACACACATATGCAAACACACGAAGAGAAGAAGCGCACGCATGCACTCGATCGTTCCCTCACGCACACGCGCGGGTACACGGTGGAGCGCATTTGCACACGAAGAGGCAGCTATGATAATTTGACCCAGCTAGTTGTCCACTTAATGTAGGGTCTGGGACCACATGTGAGCCATACAAAGTGCGACCTGAACGCGGTGGCGCGGTTATTGATTGAGTTTTTTTACTGGTACGTTAAATGAAAAGATGGCTCCGCGCGTATTCAATTTAAAACAATTGCTACGGAGAGGAAAAAAATTACTCCACTATATAGGTAGGCTGGAGCTTCGGGACTTGCTTGCGAGGGTTGCTCTCTTCTTCTCACTCTCTCACCCTCTCCAGATCTAAACAAGACGGTGGTGTCCACTCTCTCTGTTTCTCTCTCTTCTCACCGGTGGTCATAGATCTGGCCGGATCCCTTCCGCTGGGTAGGGTACGAGGTGCAACGTTGACACGGTCACTGTTGGCGAGGGAGGAAGCCGACGCGCGCTGTCTTCTCTAACCTGGCACCGGCGTGGGTGGTCCTCCGCATCCTTGCTCGTTGCTGTCGTGTTGGCAGTTCCCGCCACCTGCCTCGCCACATCCCGCCGACCAAAGGTATAACTTCTTTTAGTACCGGCCTTCTTCTAATGGGCCAGCTCCCCACGTGGCTGCATTCTTTTTTTCTCATCAAGTTTGGTTTGCTCCCCACGTCGCTGCATCCTGCATGTGGATATTCTTCAGTCCAAAGCTCACCATGTATCTAGATAGCCGCGTCGGCTTGTCGAACACTCAAACACCACCTAAATTTTTACTATTAGAGGAAAAAAGGTAAGGCATGAAGATAAATAGATGGCCTGGTTGAATGTGGAATTTTTTTTTGGGGGTGGGCGGGGTAGCAAAGACTGGTTAACGAACCGATCTCTTTGTTGAAAAGGGCAATAAAGTGGGGTGGGCAAAGGGTGGGGGAAGTACTAGTATTAAGATTCTGGCCTGACCGGTCTCTTGGTCGAAAAAGGAAAGAAAGTGAGGGGGTGCTGGGTGGACAACGCAACTAAGAATGAGCACGGCTAGATTTCCTGTGGTCACGCAGCAAAAGTTCACTGACGAGATCACGAGAACAAAAATGACACAAATCCAGACATTCAGCTTGCATGTTTGCCGCTCTTGGCGACCACCTCTGCCTCACCACTTTATGCCTCGGTGGAGGTAAAACATGCTTGTGCCTCACCTGTCCCTATGCCCTTACTGCAGCTGTTAATCTAATATCTGGTAAAATGAAACAATGCCACTGTTAATGTGATCTCACTCTTAAGTAATGCTGCTGTCAATCTATTGCCACTGATAAACTGAAGCAATGCCACCACCGTTTTATGAAATGCTTCTGTCTTGCTTTATTTCCCATGAAGAGTGCTTTGGGGTGTTACATATCTTCATCTCAGTGGAACTACAGAAATTTAATTGCACATTTGGTTGACACGACGATGTATTTCTCCTTTCCGTATCACCCTTTGTTAGAACGATCATTCCTGTTAATCGTGCACGTAGCTACTGATCATGTGCTACTGTCATCATAGAGTTATAATGCAATTGTTGTGCATGTTAATCTAAGCCCTCGTTAATATAGTGCCCGTGTTGATCTTATGTGATGGCACTTCTTAGTTAATGGCACTTTTTCATACTGTCAATGTAATGCCATTGATAACATATGAGATGCTGCTGTTAATCATATGCCACAGCAATAAATGACACTGCTTAAATAACCCTATCACATATTTCTGCAAACAGGGTTGTCTATCTCCATGTGGTTTCTATTTGTGCAAACAGAAGCACAAACCACAATTTTAGTAGAACCGCACAAAATTAGATGGCTGCATCTACCTGCTGTTAGCTAACCTCACGGTGCTCGAGGTATTCCTACATTCGTAACTAGGTAGAATGACCAACGCAAAATGAAATAAGCTTATTCTTACGTTGACTTGCTGATCGCAGTGTAGAATAGGCCTATCATGTGTGGAAGAGCGAACAAGCAGTGTAGCCGCCCCATCAATGCAAGATAAAAGACACCGAGTCATAGATGGCCTGGCCGGCGAGTAGGGGCCATGCAAACAGCGGTGCATAATTTTAGTGGAACTGCACAATAAAGATATTGGGGTGAGTTGGACAAATTTTCTACAGCCAGACAGAAGGAATTGCACTGATCGATTGGATCGAATTTCCTCCATGGCATGAGATGAGACCCCAAGGTGGCAATCAACTAACCACTTATAAAATTATGGATAATCTTCCTCACACAGGTCAGTACTCCTTCATCCAGATGATCGTGTTTTATCATGCCGAGCTATTGATATGTGCTACTATTTTGCAACACCGTTTAAGTACAGCTATCGTTTCCTATCTTTTCACATTCAGGACAATGAAGATGATTTCAGTGGAACTGCACAAACTGGTCTGATGTTGAGTGATCTCTATTGCCTCCTCTGTTTGCTGCAATGTGTCAGCGTCAATTGCAAGATGAGCCAGCGAGCTAGCTGTGGAGTTGCCAACATGCTCAAAGTGCACTCAACATTGAGAACAAAGAAACATGCCCAGGAAATTAATGCGTAGGTAGGCCCTTTGCTTAGAGAAGCATCGATCGTTTTTTCTTGATTTCTACATCTTCTCATAGCTTTATCTTGGTTATAGTCTGGTGAATCATTGAGATGCATAAACATACTAAACTTATATATGTGCTTGTGAATGTTAGCTAGTATGCATACTATATCTTGTGAAGCTTAGTTTAATGTGAATGTTGACTAGCGTGTGAACATTTAGAATCTATATTGTGGGCCTGTTATTTGACGCCTCATTTGTGCCGTGCTTCGACAAGTGTGAGTGTCTGCATGCATTACCGCACCCTCTAATTTGGTGGATGCCAAGCAGGCCCGAGGAGGAGCCATAAGTTTTTTTCAAGTTGAAAAAGGTTACCGAGCAGGACTGCAGGAGCCATAAGCTGGAGTGCGTCTTTTTTTTGCGAATGGGCCATAAGCTGGAGAGTCTCTCTAATGGGCTGTTTCTAGTGTTAAGACCGACCAGTACAAGAGCTGATCCATCTTAAAGCCCATATTTTTGTAGGAAATGCCCATATTATTTGAAGAGGGGCACTCCCAAAAAAACCCTTCTTCCTCCTCGCTCCCACTTCACTGTTTACTGCAGCTCGCTCCTACAGAAAACCCCCGCTCCCTTTCTTCCTCACCTCACTCCTACAGAAAACCCCCGCTCCCCTTCTTCCTCACTCCTACAGAAAACCCCTGCTCGCCTTCTTCCTCACTCCTATAGAAAACCCCAGCCCCCGTTAACTAGGCTCGTCTTTCGCTACTCTGCTCAAACCCGTGAGCTCGATGCGGCGCCTGCAAGGAAAATGGAGTCGGCTGGCCCCATCATTAAGAAGATGAGGCTCCAGCCAGCGGCGATGCCAGTTGTAGTTCCCGCACCCAGTAACGCGGGGAGAAGCGGCGAGCCTCCCCCCTGGATCTGAGGAACCCGACGAATCTCGGGCGGACCGCACCAGCGATCTCCCGGACGACATCCTTGGGGAGATCATCTAGCTTCTCCCCACCAAGGATTGCTGCCGCACCCAAGTCCTCGCATCTTGGTGGCGCCCTCTATGGCGCGCCGCGCCTCTTAATCTCAATTGTCGTGGCCTATCTCTGTTCAATGATTTTGAACTCCCCGGAGCCATCATCTCCTCCCACCAGGGCTCCGTTCAACGCCTCTGCATCCCGGCATGCTACCTGTGCATGCCCTGCACGGTGGAAGCCTCACTGAAATACCCTGAATTCGAAAAACTCCAGCTGCTTGAGTTGTACTATTCCCACATAAATCACATACCACATTCCGAATGCCATGTACTTGTGCCCTCAGCACTGATGTCCATCTCGCAGTTTTCCTCCTCTCTCCACACCGCCACCTTCGCCCTATGCAAACTACCAGACAATCTGGTACAAAAGATTCGACTCCCACTTCTCAAAAAACTTTCACTTGTGGTGGTCCGTATATCGGAGGCCTCACTGCATAGCATCATCCAATCCAGTTGCCCTGCCCTGGAGTGCTTAGTGCATCTTTTGACAGTTAAAATCGGTTGTCTCCGAATAAAGTCGCCTAACCTTGTAAGAAGTGGAATTTCTTTTGACATAGGGGAGCTCATCATTGAAGATGCCCCTTCACTTCAAAGGTTGATCCTTGATTCTTGTTATTCACCTTCGCAAATAACTGTCATCTCTGCGCCTAAACTGGAGACCTTGGGTGTAATTCATGATCTCTGTGATCATTTCAAGATGGTGTTTGGTTCCACAGTTATCCAGGTACTGTATATTATAATCTACACTTTTGTAATCATAAGCTGCATTTTTCATTTGTGCGCATAAGTTTTATATCATCTTGGAGTACACTTTTTGTACTAATATTATGGTCTATGCTCAATGAAGAGTTTGTCCATGGATAGCCTATCAGTGGTGCTGGATTCTGTCAAGATCTTATATATCAGTATGAATACTTTTGATCTGAACAAGATTATTGGCTTGTTGCGATGCTTTCCATGTCTGGATAAGTTGTATATAAAGGTGATGATTTCACGCACATTGGAAGCCCATATATAGTGTACAAGAATTAACCGTTCAGTTGTTGCTCTTTCGACATACTCCTTTTTTATACCTTAATTGTTTTCAATCTTCATGTTTATTTAGGCAGCAGGACGGGGTACAAAAGGTATAACCAATCGGTGGCATCGTAAGCATCGGGATTTTCTCAGTTCTCATGACATTCGTTTGAAGACAATAACGCTGGAAGGATATGTAGCCACCCATGCAAACACTAGTTTTGTCACATTCTTCCAGCTGAATGCGAGGGCACTATTGTCCATCAGGCTTAAATTTATTAACAACAAAGTTTTGACGGATGGATATGTCGAAGAGCAAAAAAAGGAGTTTTAGGTGGACAAATGGGCTTCTGAACATGCCAGTCTTCTTTTTACATCATCTTGTGGTCATATTCCATTAAATTTTATGGATCTGACCGATCCATTTGATTGTGACTGCTAAAAACACTGCTGCAGTTAGATGTTGTGCCCTTTTCAATCTGGGTTTAGTCCAAACCTGATGAACAATTAACCCTCGTGCTTTTGTACAGTTTGTAAGCTAGAGTTAGATGTTGTTGCCCTTTTCAACTCGGCTGTGGCTGTCATATTTTCTTTGAAACAAGGCAAATGGTTTGTCATTTATTTAATTAAGAGAGAAATATTGTAACAAATCACAAGCAAGGGAAATAACATCACTCTCGCCGGCTCCTTGAGCTCATTGTGCATTACAGAACCCAAGTGCTTAGCGCCCGCCAGCAGCCACAAACTTATTTTGAGATAGCACACCAAATGGGCTGTAATTCCTAATAAGAAAGGCTGCATCGCCGTGACAGATTTGGATTCTGACATTTGGGACCCTCAAGGAAAAAGCCTATCCAAGGTGGTGTCGACTTAGTCAACAAACGATTCTGCCTGCCAGCCGTTGGATTGAAATCCAACATCTGTCGTGTTTCTTCTATCTCTTGTCTTCTTCCTCCAGACGCCCAAACGAAACCACGCCATCGGTACCGCCTACTCCCGCCTCCCACGGCTGGCTGCGCCTTCGCCCATGCATTGCCGCCCCACCGTACCCTCAAACGTTGGCCAGTCCATCCCTCCACTCCCCCACACGTCCTGTTATTCTCCGGCGATGTTAGCCCCAACCTGCACCTGCACCCGAACCAGTCAACCCTCGTACTCCCCTCTGCCTGCGAGTCTGCGACTACACTGCCACATCTTCCACGACTCCTATTCGTTCCCGTCCGAGGCCTCGCTGTCGTCCTCTGCCTTTGTTCACTCACCGCGGCGCCGCCGTCTGGTGTTGTCAACATGGTCAACAACCGAGAGGAATCAGGAGATGATTGTACGTGGAGAGGATGACAGTAGGGACCCACGAGGGTCATTGCAGTACGCAAGCAAGTGCCTCCTTATTACAAGCCAAAAAATGCTTCCTCCTAATCGTTTGACATCTGGGTCCCACGCCATTGTCAACATAGTCAATAAGTGAGAGAATTGCCCAACGAGCGACTGACACCAGGGACCTAGCAGCTCGCGCAGTTGTTTTTTTGTTTTTGAGACGGAGCAGGGTATCAACTGGGCTGTACGGGGGCTGTAGCCCGTCTAGCCCAGGCTTTTATTTTCTATTTACCACATGACCAGCCCAGTTGTTTTTTCTCTTTATGAAAATGGCTAGCCCATTTGTATTGTTTTTTGCAGAATACCCAACCGAGGCTTACTTGCTTTTCTCAGCCCTGCTGTGCTGCAAATCTTTCAAGACGAGGAGGGATGTATTCGAGGCTTGCCCAGAAAATGGACTATAAGTAGTAAGAAATGGGCTGTAAATTTTAAAAACAACATAGCAAACCGGCAATTAGTTTCAAATTACAATTTTTTAGGATTTCGATATTTTAAATTTCATTGATTTTTTTTCGGAGAAAATTTCGTAGGATTTTAAATAAATATAATTTTATTTTTCAAATTAGCTTGAATCTGACTCAAAATTTCAGGATTAAAAATAGTTCGGACCCCACCGAAATATGCAAAAATTCATTGAATTTTTAAAACGTGGCCAGAATATGGGCTGTAATGCTAACAAAAAGAATATGGGCTTCAAAAAAATCCTTAGGAATTAGCAAATGGGCTGTAAATTATTAAAAAAAATGGCAAATGGGTTGTACGCTGTTTGCCACAGATTTGGAGGCTGACTTGTGGGCCTACTATGTTGACGCATACGCAGGGCTTTGTGAACTTAGTCAACAAACAATTCTAGCAGCAGTGACCGTTGGATAACATCCAACGGTCGTGCTGCTTCTTCAATCACTGATCTTCTTGCTCCAGCCGCCCAAACCAGCGCTGGCGGGACCGCCTGCTCCCGCCTCCCATGGCCGGCTGTGCTGCCGCGCAGGCCTCACCGCCCCCTCCTACTCCCACCGCTGGCCAGGACATCTCTCTACTCACCCACACCTCCCGTTATTCTTCGGCGACAGAGGCCTCACACCACAGCCGAACCAGTCAACCCTCGTACTCCCCTCAGCGTGGGCATCGACTGCTCCGGCTCCGGGTCGCTCCCTTCCTAGCCTCGCCATCGTCCACCGCGTTGGTGCTCTCGACACGGCGTGGTCAACGTGGTCAACAAACGATAGCCATCGGAAGAGGGATGTATGTGGAGAGGCTGACGGTAGGGACCCACATGGTCCATGGCCGCACGCAAGCAAGTGCCTCTTTATTATGCGAAAAAATGATTCCTTCCCCTGACCGCTGGGACCCACCAGCTATCGCTTCGCACGGAAGGAAGTGCCTCATTATTACGTGGAAAAAAACGTTTCTCCCCATGACAACTGGGACCTACTGGATTTGGCGGCTGACTTGTGGGCCTACTAAGTTGACGCGTATGTAGGGCTTTGTCAACTTAGTCAACAAACGATTCTAGCAGCAGTGACCGTTCGATTAACATCCAACGGCCGTGCTGCTTCTTCAATCTCTAATCTTCTTGCTCTAGCCGCCCAAACCAGCGCCGGCGGGACCGCCTGCTCCTGCCTCCCATGGCCGGCTGTGCTGCCGGGCAGGACTCACCGCCCCACCCTACTCCCACCGCTGGCCAGGCCTTCCCTCTATGCACCCACATCCCCGGCGACGGTGGCCTCACACCGCAGCCGAACCAGTCAACCCTCGTACTCCCCTCCGCGTGGGCATCCACTGCCGCGTCTTCCCCAGCTCCACGTCGTTCCCTTCCTAGGCCTCACCGTCGTCCACCGCCTTGGTACTCTCGGCGCGGCGTAGTCAACATGGTCAATGAATGACAACCATCGGAAGAGGACTGTACACGGTGAGGCTAACAGCTGGACCCACCAGCTACATCTTCGCACACAAGGAAGTGCCTCCTTATTACGCGGGAAAAAAATTATCCATCCCCCTGACAGCTGGGACCCACCTGCTATATCTTCGCACGCAAGGAAGTGCCTCCTTATCCTCCCTGACAGCTGGGACCCACCCGGTCGAAGCGTGCGTAGCGTTGTCTATCTGGTCGCGAACGTGTGTGTACATACTGGTCGATCGGTCTCTCTGCAACAATGAACCGTGGGCATGTAAGGAGCGGCACGCGTCGTAGTAGAGCCCCCAACGTAGCAGTTCGGGCAGCCCCGTCTAAATCGTGTACACGTACGTACAGCCACGCTGCAAAAAATACGGGCACGTATGTACATACGGGCGGGGTCTCGAACGCGTACTCACGCATACGTATGGCCAGGGCTTGTGTACATGGAGAGGCGATGGTGGGGGAACGCAGCAATGGCCTCCTGTTCATCGGCAGCCAACCGGCTGGGTCGGAACGGAGGAAACATCGTCGTGTTCATCGGAAGGCAACCGACTCGGTCGGAATGAGTCTTGTTCATCGGGAGCCAACTGGCTTGGACGGAACAGCCAAAACGGGGTCCTGTTCATCGACTCGGCGTCTGGTGTACCGCAAAATGGAGGAAACGGCCTTCTGTTCGACCGCCTACGGTCGAAACGGGGTCCTGTTCATCGACTGGGGGTCTAGCGTACCGCAAAACGGATGAAACAGACTTCTGTTCAACCGCCTATGGTCGAAACTTGGTCCTGTTGATTGGGAGGGGTGTGGCGTACCGCAAAACGGAGGAAACGGACTTCTCTTTGAGCACCTACGGTCGAAACAGGGTCCTGTTCATCAGGAGGGGTGTGGTGTACCGCAAAACGGGACTCCATGGGCTACTGTTCATCCACCGTCGACTTCCTCCAGCCTCCACCGGATACTGTTCATCCAGCCTCCACGGGGTCCTGTTCATCCAGCCACCACCGGCTACTGTTCATCCAGCCTCCATGGGGTCCTGTTCATCCACCCCTAACCGGCTGGGGTATATATGGCGTACCGCAGCACGGCCTCCTCGGGGTCCTGTTCATCCAGCGCCAACCGCCTACACGGCCGGGGTCCTGTTCATCCACCCCCCCACCGGCTGGGGTGGGGCGTTCGAGCGGGCGGCAGGAACGGGCACTGTTCATCCACAGCCAACCAACCGGCTCGATCGATGCGTCTCGACTCGTGTCTGCGTGTATCGTGCGCGTGGCAGCAACGGGCAACCCAACTGGCTAGCTACGTCTCGCAACCGGCTCAGTAAGAAGAGACAAGAGATCGATCGGGTTCAGTTAGCAGCGAAGGGATCGCTCAGGTTTAGTTAGTAGCAAAGGGATCGATCGGCTTCAGTTAGCAGCAAAGGGATCGATCGGGTTCAGTACGTAGTGCGAGGGATCGATCGCTCGTGTTCAGTACGTAGTGCGAGGGCGATCGATCGCTCGGGTTTAGTAAGCGAACGCCTCACATCGGGTTCAGTTAGTGAGCGCCTCGTACACACGCGTGCGTACAAGAGAAATGCGCAAACTACACTGCATCGCTCGGTCCCGACTCCCCGGAAATTTCCTTTCCCTCAGTTCTACCACAATTTTTTACGTCATGGATGGCCCAAAGAATGTCATGAGGGTGCGTCTTCGGCCCGCCCAGGACGAAAAGCCCATTTTCTGTCATATTTTTTTGTCATAGAAGTAGGAGGCCACCACATCTTTGATGATACGTGTTTTTGTCACAATTATTGTCATAGAAGTGTCACAACCATGACAGAAAAGGTTTTCGTTCGGGCCATAATGTCACGGATGTGTCCTTTTTTTGTAGTGATAAAGGGTTTAGATCTGAAATCATGGCACTTGGTCCCTAGTGACAAGCATTAAGCATAGCAAAGTCATAGCAACATCAATCTCAGAACATAGTGGATATTAGGGATCAAGCCCTAACAAATTGACTCGATTACATGACAAATCTCATCCATCTCCATCACCGTCTAGCAAGCCTATGAAGGAATTACTCACTCCCAGTGGTGAGCATCATGGAATTGTTGATGGAGAAGGGTTGTTGACGACGATTGCGATGGATCCCCCTCTCCGGAGCCCCGAACGGACTCCAGATCAGTCCTCCCGATGAAGAACAGGATGTGGCGGCGGCTCCATATCGTAAAACATGATGAAACTTTCTCTGTGATTTTGTCTCCATGAGACAAAACTTATAGGACCCGAGGTAGGGCAAACGGAGGCTCGAGGGGCCCACAAGCCTGGGTGGCGCGCCCTAGGGGGGCGCCACCTGAGCTTGTGGCCCCTGTGGTGGCTCCCCTCCAGCAGATCTTTTCACCAGTATTTTTTTATTAATTCCAAAATAATTCTCCGTCAATTTTCAGCCAATTCCGAGAAGTTTTTATTTCTGGACAAAAACAACACCAAGGTTGTTCTGCTAAAGACAACGTTAGTCCGGGTTAGTTTCATTCAAATCATGCAAATTAGAGTCCAAAACAAGAGCAAAAGTGTTTGGAAAAGTCGATACATTGCAGACGTATCAACTCCCCCAAGTTTAACTCATTGCTTGTCCTCAAGCAATTCAGTTGACAAACTAAAAGTGACAAAGAAAAACTTTTACAAACTCTTTTGTTTTTGTTACCATATATAAGCTTAACTAGCAACCAAGTTTTCAGCAAAACTCATGAACTAACCATGTGAATGATAACACTTAGAACTCACATTTACTCATATCAATGGCATAATCAACTAGCGAGCAATAATAATATATCTCGAATGCCAACACTTTGTCAAAACAATGATGATATGATATGGTAGAATGGTATCCCGCTAGCCCTTTCTGAGACCGCAAAATATAAATGCAGAGCACCTCCAAAGTTCAAGCGGCGGCTAAACATTGTAATTCAGAGTAGAGGAGATCCACTCATGCTCACATCCAACAATAACTAGACTCAATGCATGTTGAACTAAGAATGACAATAGCGCTCCCTATGTTGGTGCTTGAATGAGAAGGTGATGACTCAACAATAAAAGTAAATAGCATAAAAGTAAATAGAAAGGCCCTTCGCAGAGGGAAGTAGAGATTTGCAGCGGTGCCAAAGCTCAGAGCTTAAAACAGAGATGAATACATTTTGAGTGGTGTGCTTTTCCTGTCAACGTTACAACAAAGGATTTCAATATCTTCCATCCTAAACACGTTAATGGCAGTTCCCAAAAGAAAAGGGTTTTGCTCCCCCACAACCATACAGACACAATCCATGGCTAGCCAAATCCTCGGATGCCCTCCAAACAATCAACTTTCCAGGGTGTTTTCATTTTTATAAAACAAGCGGGACTGGGCATTCCTTTTACCAACCTCCCTCAAATTTAACGAGCGAATAAACTCCCGTCGTGAGTTAAACACACTTAGCATGGAAGATATTGACCGCCCCGTCGCTCCATGCGCGGTACAGGCACACAAAACGGATGCTTATTTGAACGATTAGAGATGGCACATGCCAATTTACTTGGAACGGCAGGTTAATAACCTACATAGGTAGATATGGTGGACTCTTTGGCACAACTTTAGGTTTCATGAATTTGGATGCACAAGCACTATTCCCGCTTAGTACAGGCGAAGGCTAGCAAATAGATTGAGAAGCGACTGTAGGATCGAAAGTATGTCTAGAGGGGGTGGTTAGACTACTTGACCAAATAAAAACTTATCATTTTCCCAATTTTAGTTGTAGGCAAGTTTTAGCAATTCTACCAAGTCAAGCAACACCCTACACATGCAAGTCTAAGAGTTGAGCAGCGGAAAGTAAAGACTTTGCACATGAAAGTAAAGGAGGGATCGGAGAAATCAAACTCAATGAAGACACGGTGATTTTTGGCATGGTTCCGATAGGTGGTGCTATCGTACGTCCACATTGATGGAGACTTCAACCCACGGAGGGTAACGGCTGCACGAGTCCACGGAGGGCTCCACCCACGAAGGGTCCACGTAGAAGCAACATTGTCTATTCCACCATGGCTTCCATCCACGAAGGACTAGCCTCACTCGGGGTAGATCTTCACAAAGTAGGTGATCTCCTTGCCCTTACAAACTCCTTGGTTCAACTTCACAAGATCTTGGAGGCTCCCAAGTGACACCTAACCAATCTAGGAGACACCACTCTCCAAAAGGTAATAGATGGTGTTGTTGATGATGAACTCCTTACTCTTGTGCTTCAAAAGATAGTCTCCTCAACACTCAATCACTCTCTCACAGATTTGGCTTGTGTTGGAGAAAGATTGATACGTCTCCAACGTATTTATAATTTTTGATTGTTCCATGCTATTATAGTATCAATCTTGGATGTTTTATATGCAATTATATATCATTTTTTGGGACTAACCTATTAACCTAGTGCCCAGTGCTAGTTGCTGTTTTCTGGTTGTTTTTGGTTTTTCAGGAAATCAGTACCGAACGAAGTCCAAATGCCACAAAACTTTTTGATGATTTTTTTTGGACAAAAGAGACCCTGGAAGCTTCGGGAGGAAGCCAGAAGCATCACGAGGAGGCCACAAGGCAACAGGGTGCGGCCCCAGGGGGCGCACCCTGATGCCTTGTGGGCCCCTCATGGCCCTTTTCACCTAATTCCACTTCTATAAATTCTCAAATATTCGGAAACCAATAGAGAGCCAGGAGAGAAACCCTACCGCCGCTGCAAGCCTCTGTTCTTCCGCGATCCCATCTGGAGGCCTTTTCTGGTACTCTGCCGGAGGGGGAATTGATCATGGAGGGCTTCTTCATCAACCTTGCTACCCTTTCGATGATGTGTGAGTAGTTTACCACAGACCTACGGGTCCACATCTAGTAACTAGATGGCTTCTTATGTCTCTTTGATCTTTAATACCATGTTCTCCTCGATGTTCTTGGAGTTCTATCCGATGTAATCTTCTTTTTCGGTGTGTTTGTTGGGATCTGATGAATTGTGAGTTTATGATCAGATTATTCATGAGAAATATTTGAGTCTTCTCTGAACTCTTTTATGCATGATTGTTATAGCTTTGTATTTCTCTCCGATCTATCCATTTGGTTTGGCCAACTAGATTGATTTATCTTGCAATGGGAGAGGTGCTTTGTGATGGGTTCAATCTTGCGGTGCTCAATCCCAGTGACAGAAAGGGACATGACACGTATTTGTATTGTTGCCATTAAGGATAAAAGGATGGGGTTTAATCATATTTCTTGAGTTTACCATGTCTACATCATGTCATCTTGCTTAAGGCGTTACTTTGTTTTATACTTAATACCCTAGATGCATGCTGGATAGCGGTCGATGGGTGGAGTAATAGTAGTAGATGCAGGCAGGAGTCGGTCTACTTGTCTCGGATGTGATGCCTATATACATGATCATTGCCATGAATCCGTCATAATTATTCGCTTTCTATCAATTGCCCAACAGTAATTTGTTTACCCACCCACTACAGGAATCATCTAATTTGCCGTGTGCCATAGCAGACAGCAAAGAACAAGAACACTGACGGCAAACCACTTTGCCGTCTGCCACGGACGGCAAACACTTCTGGCACTGAAAGTCATGGTAATGAGTTTGTTTGTCGTCTGCCTAACGACAGCGGACGGCAAAGAACTTTGCCATCTGCTTTCCTGGCCAAGCTGACGGCAAAGATGAAGGACGGCAAATAATAGCTATTAGCCCCGTTAGGTGGCTAACCGCAGACTTTGTCGTCAGCCCTATGACGTTAGCAGACCCGTGGCTAAATGTCACTTCTGCTTAGTGTTTGTCGTCTGCCAGGGCTGGTCTTTGCTGTCTGCCAGCAAACGGCAGAATGACCAAATGGTCAGACCTGATGCTCCCAGGTTGCACAGGTTGCTGCCACGTGGCACCTTTGCCATCCGCCTACCGACGGCAATGGGCTTTGCCGTCCGCTGGCAGACGGCAAAGTGCCTGTATTGCCACTGTTTTGTTTGTTTTCTGTTATTTCCCTGCATTTTCAAAACACAAATATGATATATATAGCAGTCCATCAATGCATTGGCCATGTATCCAACATCTAGCAGTCCATCAATGCAAGAGAACACATAGGGTATTAAAAGATCCAATACATACATTGTTTCACGGAGTTCATCCATATATACATACATAGTTTCACATTGTTCATCAATACAAATCAAAACAAAAACTAAACACTAGCAGTCCATCAATGCCAGCTTCCATGAAGTGATTCAAACCTGCAAAAATGGGAGTAAGAAAGTTAGAAGAAGAAGAAGAAGAAGAAGAAGAAGAAGACTAGAAGAAGAAGAAGAAGAAGAAGAATAAGAATAAGAAGAAGAAGAAGAAGAAGAAGAAGAAGAAAGAAAGAAAAAGAATAAGAATAAGAAGGAGTAGAAGATGGAGAAAAAGAAAGAAGAGAAAAAGGAAGAATAAGAATATATTTTCTTCTTCTTCTTCTCTCCTTTTCTCATCTTTCTTCTTCTCTTCTATCTTTTTATCCTTTTCCTTCTCATTCTTCTTCTTTTATTCTTTCTTTTTCTTCTCTTTCTTCTTCTATTCTTTCTTTTTCTCCTCTTCCTTGTTTTTCTTCTTCTTATTCCTTATTTGTGTCATTTTAGAGCTAACTTAGGTAATTATGCCATTTTTGAGCTAAGTAAGCTTATTATGTCAATTTGGAGGAAAATAAGGTAAGTATAGGTCATTTTTGTGCTAACCTAGGTAATTATGCCATTTTTGAGCTAACTTAGGTAAGTATAGGTCATTTTAGAGCTAACTTAGGTAATTATGTCATTTTGGAGGAAAATAAGCTAAGTATATGACATTTATGAGCTAACCAAGGTTATTATGCCATTTTTGAAATGAATAAGCTAATTATGTCATTAAGTGGCTAGAAGAAGAAGAAGAAGAAGAAGACTAGAAGAAGAAGAAGAAGAAGAAGAAGAAGAAGAAGACTAGAAGAAGAAGAAGAAGAAGAAGAAGAAGAAAGAAAGAAAGAAGAAGAATAAGAATAAGAAAAAGGAGTAGAAGATGGAGAAAAAGAAAGAAGAGAAAAAGGAAGAATAAGAATATATTTTTTTCTTCTTCTTCTCTCCTTTTCTCATCTTTCTTCTTCTCTTCTATCTTTTTATCCTTTTCCTTCTCATTGTTCTTCTTTTATTCTTTCTTTTTCTTCTCTTTCTTCTTCTATTCTTTCTTTTTCTCCTCTTCCTTGTTTTTCTTCTTATTATTCCTTATTTGTGTCATTTTAGAGCTAACTTAGGTAATTATGCCATTTTTGAGCTAACTAAGCTTATTATGTCAATTTGGAGGAAAATAAGGTAAGTATAGGTCATTTTTGTGCTAACCTAGGTAATTATGCCATTTTTGAGCTAACTAAGCTTATTATGTCAATATGGAGGAAAATAAGGTAAGTATAGGTCATTTTTGTGCTAACTTAGGTAATTATGTCATTTTTGAGCTAACTTAGGTAAGTATAGGTCATTATTTGGAGGAAAATAAGGTAAGTATATGACATTTATGAGCTAACCAAGGTTAATATTATGCCATTTTTGACCTAACTAAGCTAATTATGTCATAAATGAACTAAATAAGCTAATTATGTCATTTTGGAGGATAATTAGCTAAGTATGTCTTTTTTGGGGAAAATAAGCTAAATATGTGGCATATTAGGGCTAACTAGCATGTACGAAGCTAAGTATGCATTTGTTAAGCAAAACATTAGAGAAAACTTACCGTCGTCGTCATCACGGAGGTAAAGCACCGGGGTTGCTCTGGCAGTCGCGATCACCTGGAGAAGGTTGCCCTGGAGAAGGGGTGTGCGATGCGGCTCGGGAGTTATGCTGCACCAAAGATCATTTGCAATGTCTCGTTAGCATGATGACACTCAAATGTTAAGACTAGTAACTAATGACCATTCAAATGAAACTCACCGTTCCCGTCTGAGCAATGACTGGCATCGGCGGAGGGGTATGACCGGTCTTCTCGCACATAGACTGCACATTTGGTTTTGACGAGTCAGTCATATTAGTTAGTAATGAAACGAACATTACGTGCATGATTTGGCTAATATGTAGAAGAAACTTACCACGAGGAGCTCGTACATGGCCCGGTGAGCCAGCTCATTCCGATTCCTCTCCTCCTCCAACAACCTAGCCGTCTTCTCCTCCGCCAGCAGTTCCTTCTCCGCCGCCACCCGGTCCCTCCCCTCCAGAAGCGCCTGGGTTGTCGCTCTCTCTTTCTGAAGAGCAGCCTGCAACACCACTCCTCGTTAGCATTGTAATCATCGATGGCCGCACACACAATGTAATGGAGGAAAGATATCTGAGTCCGTATAACTAACCTCGATGGCGAGATCGACTGGCCGTGGACGAGTCCTTATCTCAGGACAGGAGCTCGTTTGGCGCGCCTTGATCTCTGGGAGAGTGAGAGGACAACGTATCAGTCCATCTCCAATGGCTAATGAGCCATGGGGCCTCCCGCCACCAGATATCATCACCAGCTCTGGATCAATAGGATTCTGGCTCGGGTTATAGTCCTCCCCTTTCCTCGCCTTCGCCTCCTTGTTGTACCTCACGAGCTTGAGGTGGGAGGAGATGTTGGTGAAATTCTCTGGATGATCGAGGTCAGACTCAGAGAATGCCTTGGCCTTCTTGTACGAGGCAGTATGGGCCATGGCATAGAGGTCGTACACCTCAGGCACCTCCGTGTTATTGTGTCGCGCCTAAAAGAGAGGAACAAAGTATTAGTAAAGGGCTCAAGCTAGCATGAAGAATGAATTGCATGAATCATGAAGCAAACCACATACCCAGTTCCGCCCGAACTGATATAAGTTGGCGCTGCCTTGATGGTGTGGCACACCAACCATTTGGGCACGCCGGTCCTTGGCATTGTCGTGGACGGCTCACCAGCGACCTGTGCACCACTCATCCACCAACGCCTCCCAACAATCCATCTTATCCGCACACCATCTCGGGGGCACCTAAGTTAGTAAAGATAAATTTGAGCGCTACGCCTACGAATCAAATCAAGGAAACTAAGTACAATGCCTTAAGAATAGGTAATTACCTTCATGTACTGATCCTTCTTCAGAAACTTAGCCCGGCACAACGGCTTGTCCTTCTTAATACCACGCTTGGCGTAGTAGTCTCGAACAGCCTGCGGCCGAGCCTCGTGCCGTAAGTTTTGTAGTAGGCGCTTGCACTCGTGATCGATAACCTTTGCCGCGTCCTCCCAGTATCCCTCCTCACACCTGTAGAAGGTCTGCAATCAAACGAGACAACACTGATTAGTACAATAACTAGCTATTGTTAATTTTTAATTCTTTAAAGAAGAAATTACCCAAAAGCTTCTGATCACCATCTCGGCCCTCGTGTGGCACAAGACACCGTCGATCATCTCCTCCGGCGGGGCCGGGGCAGCCAAGTAGTGCTCCTAGCTCAATCCTAGCTGTGGAAGCTGAACCTCCCCGGGCAACGTGACAAACCTCGGGAAATTTTGCCGGCAAAGCACACCAAGGATGCCGTTGGGCCTGCAGACTCCACTGGCATGTACCCAACCCCTGCAGTATGACAAGGCCAACGCATTAGATATTTGAAGAAACGTGAAGGCAAAAGGTACAAAAAGAGTAAATGCACTTACTTCTCCCCATCAGGCCTAATCACTGGCCTCTGCTCGTGGGTCGCCGGCAGGGGCGGGAGCCGTGTACTACCACGCTGGTACACGGTGACCCCCTCAACCACCTCGCCCTCACTATCAGTAAACTGATCCCCGCCACCATCAGCATGGCCACTCGGCCCCTGAGACGGATCCGGCCAGGTACCCCATCCGGATGTCTCCTTGAACGTAGCCCGATCCCCGTCCTGGTCCGGAGTCTCGTGGGCCGAAGTCTCATGGGCCGAAGCCTCTGGGACCGGAGTCTCGTGGGCCGAAGGCCCATCGACCCGAGGTTCGTGGTCTGGAGTCCCCGTAGCCTCCACCTCAGACGGGTCCACCCTAGCAGTCCTGTGCTCGGGTGAATGAACTGGGGGTGGCGGTGAGGAAGGCGTAGCAGTCTGCCTACCTCTCCCGCGGCCACGTCCTCCACCTCTCTTCTTCCCTCCCCGACCTCCTCTCCCGGTGGGCAACGACGCCGATGAAGAAGCGCCCGCCGGTGTCCCCATACTCTCTATCAATGCTCTCTGGAGAGGTAGGGGTGGAATGGAAGTAGCCCTCGTGCGGGCCGCCACCGAAGAAGTACCCGCGGAGCGCTCTGGACCCGCGCCCACCATCTTTCAACACCTGCCATGACAAAGATTAAACGCAATTAAATGAAAAAAAAGAATGGACTGGCAGAACCAACATAAGCACTCGCACATGAAAAGCACCGGCAGAACCAACATAAGCACTCGCACAACAATCTAATAAAAACATCATCAACATCATCTCGCAGTTCAACAACATCTAACCTATAAAGAAAATAAGCAAGAAAGAAACTTTTTTTTAATGAAAATCCATACATACATCCACCCATACATCTATATATATAGCATTCATACATGCTAGCCTTCTCCATTAACCACTCTGTGTGTGTGTGTGTGCTGCTATGCCATATGAACAAGCTAGTTGTATCTAGCAAATATATTTACATGTGTCCAACAACTAACATGGAGCCTAGCCTAGCAAATGCATTTTTGTAAATTAACTACCCAATTTCAGGTCAAGGTATATGATTTTTTTTCTTCAGAATTGCTCATATTTTTTATAAACTTATCAATGCTGCTATGTGCAAATTTATTTCTGCTACAAATCATTTTAGTATATTAGTGTGACGTTTTTGGTAAATCACATCAATGTTCTTGTTGCATGCCCAAAGTGTTTCCAGAACAAAATCATCTAGTACATCCATAGCAAAATCATCTAGTACAACTACTTGCACAATCATCTAGTACTACTACTTGCACAATATGTCCAAATCAATTTCTATTCATCTAGTACATCTATAGCAAAATCATCATCCATAGCAAATTTGAAAAAAATCAGTGAGGGGAGGGGGGATGGGGTCCTCACCTTGTTGGACGAGGGGAGGGGGAACGGGGTCCGCCGGAGTGGAGCACTGGAGTGCCGGAGCGCCGCCGGACTGGGGCGCCGGCGGCGGCAACGCTGCGGACAGTGGGGCGGCGGGGCGGTGGATCTGCACCAGGGCGCGGTGGGGCGGCGGGGCGGCGGCAGCGACGGGCGCGGTGGGGCGGTGGGTCGGCGGCGGAGCGGTGGGTCGTCGACGGCGACGGGCGTGGCGGCGAGAGAGAGAGATAGAGAGAGGGGAGTGGAGGGGCGCGGCGAGAGAGACAGAGAGGGGCGCGGCGAGAGAGAGAGAGAGAGAGAGAGAGAGAGAGAGAGAGAGAGAGGGGCGCGCGGCAGCCGTTACAAAGTTAGTGAAATTTTTCTTTGCCGTCTGCTTTTTGATGATCTTTGCCGTCCGCTAGCGGACGACATCTAGGCCGTCCGTTTGACCTACCCAACGCCGCACTCCAGTGGGGCCCAGATGGGCTCTTTGTCGTTTGCTATTTTGCTATTTGCCATCCGCCTGCCTTTGTCGTCCGCTTTGTAGGCTCTTTGTCGTCTGCTAGCCGGCGGCAAAGAACGGACTGACGGCAAAAACCATCTTTGCCATGAGGCCTTTCTTTGCCGTCTGCTTTATGGAAGCCGACGGCAAAGACCATCTGTGCCGTCCGCTAGCAGACGGCAAAGAGAGGACTGATGGCAAATTCTCTGATTCCAGTAGTGACCGTATGTTCTGCGCTCGAGAGAGAAGCCTCTAGTGAAAACTATGGCCCCCGGGTCTATCTTTATCATATATTAAAATCCAAAAATACCTTGCTGCAATATATTTACTTTTATTTTATTTTGCAATTTACATTTTATCTATCACTATCAGAATTAATCCTTGCAAATAACCGCTAAGGGGATTGACAACCCTCTTATTTACGTTGGGTGCAAGTGTTTGCTTTTGTGTGTGTAGGTGTTGCTAACGAGGTTTTGTGTGGTTCTCCTACTGGATGGATAACCTTGGTTCTTAACTGAGGGAAATACTTATCTCTACTCTCCTCTTCGGGGAAATACCAACGCAGTCTACAAGTAGCAAGGATTGGTGTGGAAAGCAACTTGGGGAGGCTAGAAATCAAGGTTCAAATGGTTGGATTGGAATGCCTTGATCTCAACACATGAGTAGGTGGTTCTCTCTCAGAAAATGAATGGTGGAAGTGTAGTTTCCTTCTAATAGCTCTCTCATAGAGTAGGTGAGGGTGAAGGGGTATATATAGCCTTCACCCAAAATCCAACCATTACAACCTTTTGACTCAACTCGGTGACACCGAACTAAAAACTCGATGAGACCGACCTGTGTAAAAGATTTGAACGTTGGGCTTTTCGGTGAGGCCGAACAGGAAATCCCGGATGGACCGAAATTAGATGACCTAGGCAAGACTGCATTTCGGTAATTCCGATCGGTTCAACTCGGTGATTCCGAGGTGAACAAATTGGGTTACAGAAACTTGGTCAGTGCAACTCGGTGAAACCGATCGTCATCTCGGTACAACCGAAATTCTAGGGTTTGGCTTTGGTAGTGTATAGGATCAACTCGGTGAGTCCAGATAGGATGATTTCGGTGGGACCGAGTTGGCTTTTTAGGGTTTGGACAGATATGATATTGAGAAGGTGGTTGAGGCTTTTTGGAGCAATATCTTCAAGCACTTGAGCAATTGAGTCATGATCAAAATCTCATCCCCTTTTAATAGTATTGGCTTTCCTATGGACTCAATGTGATCTTGGATCACTTAACCAAAAATGTAGAATCTTGAAGCTTTGCCAATCCATGTCCTTAGCATTTTGTGGGGTCCACATTCTCATGTCCTTGCCTTGCCAATCATTGAAATTTTCTGAAATCTATTTTGAATGGGCATTAGTTCAATGACATATATGTTGTTATAAATTACAAAAACCACCCGGGGATTAGTTGCACTTTCAATCTGCCCCTTTTTGGTAATTGATGACAACATATAGATCAAAGCTTCGACAAAAGATATAATCAATGAAATACATCGTTGCTTTGAGAAGTATGTGATAAGCAAGATGACGGTGTCCTGGATTAGGGGTTGCCAACCTAGCCGGCCCGTCTCCTTGGTTGGGCCGATGTGCCCTCGTACGAGATCAAGATGGACTCCGGAGGCCGCACACGGGAGACGTGATCGAGGTTGTCTCTACCGAAGACTTGTAGTACACTTCAAGATTTGTCCAGCCGCCTTATTCCTAGATACCGACCTTGTAACCCTAGATATCCTCCCTAGCGTGTATATAAGCCATAGGGTTTAGCCCGTAGGGGAGAACAACGCAATATTGCTCACCTAGCCCTAGAAGTTAGACACATATTATGATCTCGAGGTAGATCAACTCTATACTTGATACATCTCCATCAATATAAACAGAAGCATGACGTAGGGTTTTACCTCCATCAAGAGGGCCTTGAGTACACTGCGGATTCCCATGGCGAACTCATCCTGTCGGGATGGACTCCCGGTCAGATCGAGAGCTCGGCCGGTTCTGGAGGCTCGACTCCGGAACCGAACTCTGTCACGGCGCCTCTTGAGACCCCTGACGCCGCCACTTTGGCCAGTCTCTCCCCGATCGCCAGTCCGGAGATAGATCCGGCTCCCACTCCTGAAATTGTGCTGGTGCCAGAATTGATTTCGACGCAGAACCCGGAATTACGTTCAGATTCCCTTCGCTCCGAAAACGCATCCAGTTACACGCCAGGTGTACTTCGAATCAGCCCTGCCTATGGCGCATCCATGAATCTCGAAGAGTTATCTCACCTCGATGAGATGCTTGACCGCATCTGGAGCATGTCCATCTCGGACGGCAAGACTTCGGTTTACAATCAGATCAAACTTAAAGCCGACGATGGGGAAATTTACATCCCACCGACCACCCACCTAGTCGCCACGATCGATGATTTAACCGACGTGTTGGACTACGGCGAAACCTCGGACATGGAGGAAGATGCTGATGGCCCCATCGAGAACACCTTGCCCCCAGTAAACGCGGGCAGGTGGACTGCCATGTCTACCTACGGTGTTTACATGGTGGACACCCCCAAATCCCCTCCAAGACGTCGGCGAAGGCGCCGAAGGGGCAATAATGGGGAACCCAGTGGCAACGACACGACAGCCAATAACGGCGACGCGGAGGACGGCGATGCCGATAACCACGACGAGGACGTTCAAGCCTCCCTAGTAAGGAACGGCACACCAGACCGACCTCTTAGGGACTCAGATCCCGATGACCTCTTCGAAGGGGCCGATGACAACTACATGCCGGAATCCGAGGAGGATGAGAGCCTCGGCACTGAGGACTACATCATCCCTGAAGACCCTTTTGAACAAGAACGCTTCCGGCGACGCCTCGTTGCGACGGCCCAGAGTTTAAAACGCAAGCAGCAACAACTGCAGGCCAACACTGATGCGCTCAATGAAAAGTGGATCGAAGTACTCTCCGCCGAACAAGACATGGAGAACCGACGCCATAGTGCGCCGAAATCATACCCACGTAGGTGTCTGTTACCGGAGTTCGACGAGGAGCTCGCTGACGACCTCGATCGGCCCCCTAGAGGCTGGGACAGGCCAAGATGAGAAGACCTCAATGAACGACCACCTCCATGCCGTTACGGCAAGGACCCCGTGGATAATCTAGACCCTCACGACGCTCGACGTCGCATTGAGGAAAACAGGGCTCCCCCTCGGTCCATCTATGGATCAAGGGGACGTGCGTCCGCCGGGCCTGATGGCTACGATGCCTGGATGCACAGGAACGGCCGTGCCCGAAATGAAGCCTACTCACGGCTTTCCCCCGACCTCCGACGAGATGCTCCTCCGTCCCGAGGTCCGGCTCACCCAATCTGCTTCACAGACAGGGTGATGGAACATCAATTCCCGGAAGGGTTTAAACCCATCAACATAGAATCATACGATGGTACCACGGACCCAGCAGTTTGGATCGAAGATTTCCTCCTGCATATACACATGGCCAATGGAGATGATCTCCATGCCATTAAATATCTGCCGCTCAAGCTAAAGGGGCCGGCGAGACATTGGCTTAACAGCCTCCCTCCTCACTCTATCGGCAGCTGGGAGGCCCTAGAAGACGCATTTCAAGCAAACTTCCAGGGCACATATGTCCGACCTCCGGACGCTGATGACCTCAGTCGTGCCACCCAGCAGCCAGGCGAATCAGCCCGGAAATTCTAGAACAGGTTCCTCACCAAGAAGAACCAGATTATAGACTGCTCCGAAGCCGAGGCCATCGCCGCATTTCAAAACAATATTCGAGATGAATGATTGGCTCGACAACTTGGCCAGGATAAGCCGAGAACTATGGCTGCCCTGACCTCACTGATGACTCGCTTCTGTGCGGGAGAGGACAGCTGGCTCGTCCGAAGTACTCATAACGGCGAGGCAGGCACCTCGAAAACTCGCGACGCCAATGGAAAACCAAAGCGCAACAAGAATAAGCGCAGGTATAAACATGGCGGAAGCGACACTGAAGACGCCGCGGTCAACGCAGGGTTCACCGAACCTAAATCCGGGCAAAAAAGAAAACCCTTTAAAGGGAACAAAGACGGACCTAGCTAGCTTGATAGGCTCCTGGACCGCCCATGTGGGATTCACGGTACTCAGGAAAAACCAGCAACCCACACTAATAGGAATTGCTGGGTCTTTAAACAAGCCGGCAAGATAGCAGCAGAGGGTCAGAGTAAAACCCAACACCGTAGCGATGACGAGGATGAACCTCGGTAGCCGAATAATGGAGTCCAAAAGATATTTCCTAACGAGGTAACAGAGGTCAATATGATCTATGTCACCCACATCCCTAAAAGGGAGAGGAAGCATATACTTCGGGACATATACGCGCTGGAGCCAGTCGCCCCGAAGTATAACCCATGGTCGGCTTACCCGATCACTTTCGACAAGCACGATCATCCGACCAGCATCAGGCACGGCGGATCGGCGACACTCGTCCTGGACCCTATCGTTCATGGTTATCATCTAACACGCGTCCTCATGGACGGAGGAAGCAGCCTCAACCTCATCTACGAGGACACAGTACGGAAGATGGGCATCGACTCATCTCGGATCAAGCCGAACTCTACCACCTTTAAAGGTGTCATTCCGGGAGTCAAAGCCCATTGTACCAGAACAGTCACCCTAGAGGTAGTCTTCGGTTCGCCCGAGAACTTTCGAAGCGAGGAGTTAATCTTCGATATCGTACCCTTTCGGGGATTGGATACCATGCGCTCTTAGGGCGCACAGCCTTCGCACGCTTCAACGCAGTCCCGCATTATGCCTACCTCAAGCTCAAAATGCCGGGACCCAACGGCGTCATCACAGTCAATGGTAACACAGAACGTTCACTCCGGACAGAGGAACAGACCGCGGCTTTTGCAGCCGAGGTTCAAGCGTCTGAGGAGGCAGCCCACAGCGATAAACATGCCGCCCGCTCTTTGAAGCGCGCCCGGGCCGCACAAATCGACCTCGGCCAGGTACCCTCGCACCCGAAATAGGGATGCGGGCTCCTCGTGTGCCCTCTCTAGAGCGGGCACTACGTCCCCAGAGTGCATAACTTCGCACTCAAAATTCCCTGGGGCGTCGAGGAGCCAGAACAATTACCCAAACGTCGGCGCGGATCAACCGAGCAAAAACGAAGGCTTAGAGCTCCTGTACAGGCAAGTATCTGTAAAAGAAACAGCCACACATGACTACGTCTATGTGGTTTTAACCACAGAGTGACTTCGACACCTCCCTTATGGGAACTCGGTCAATCAAACACTTAGAGTGTATAAAAGGCCGGAAGGGCATCAGCCTTCACAAGTTCCTTACCATCAATGGTGAAAATCTGGTTAACAGTTCGGAAACATAGACGTGTGGCAGGTAGCGTCCCGGATCCTTTCAAATCCGTTAGCAATTATCCGACCTGTTTCTTTTCCTCCATCTCTACCATTTACATTGTATTCTTTTAATTACTCTCGTTACAGTTGGGCATGTACACGATTGATATTATGAAATAAAGAAACTATTCCCTTTCAAGGTCTCTATTGTATTTCTTTATCAGCATAGCTCCTCTGGGACGATGAAGTTCTCCAAAAAGATGCAATTGTATAACGAAAGTCTGAAGTATTCGCCGTCTCGGATTTTGGCCTTATATGCATCAGTTTCGAGCCTAGATTTTGGTCAATAGTTGGGTTGCCCGGCTCCTACGTGTACCCCTTACGTTTTCGATGAATTCGGCTAAGGGTGTAACGGGACAACCACTGCGATTGCGCTGCCAGGTCAATTGGCATGGCGCCTCAGTGGAGAAAGCCAAAAACTGACTATCTAGTTAGGCGTAAACTGGTCTGCCATCCGGAGACCGCGTCAAGCGATGTGATGATAGAGATCACCCGTGTCAAACGAAGGGCTTCCATTCCTAGCCGAAGTGTGCTATGGCCTAGACCTCGGCCGACTTGGCCGAACACTTCCCACACCGGGGGCTGGTCATCAGCCCCCACAGTCAAACTCCTATGACTAAGTGAAAGATATCAAGCCACTATAGTCCGATTGCCTAGTTCCTATAAGTCACCGACCGCCTCCGGGTACCGAGACGTCGGCTAAGGGTACAGTGTGCCTTAAGGAACACCCTTTGTATGACCTACACTGGGGCTGAAGCCGACGACTGGCCACTCTCATTTTAAACAGTCATATCGGAGGAATAATTAAAATATAAAACAACACACATGGAATTTCAAGCCATTCTCATTCAGCAAAAGATAAAGTTTTTACATCGCACACTCCGGCATTCCGAAGTATCATCTAGAAATACAGAGTGTCTTGGGACACATGGCTTCTGTGGTCCGAGCTCCTGCCTCTACCTCGGCGAAGAACTGCTCGGCGGTGCGCGGCTTGTTGGCAGGAGGGCCTGCGGCACATGTCTCCGCATCAACCTTGCGGAAGTGAGTCTTCACGCAAGCGTACGCCCTCCGCTCCCCTTCGAAACACGCGAACCTTTTCCAGCGATCCACGCAGGGCACGACATCTCGGAGACGGGCCGTAAGGCCGAAGAGGCTCCTCGGCATGGCTTCGGCAGGCCACAGAGCAATGCAGAGGTCCTGGAGCACCAGTCTCGTCATGCAAAACAGCTCCACCAGCTGCTTCACTCGATGATTCAGCAGCTGCGCGGACGGCGACCCTGGAAACTACCCCCAGAAGGCCTTCTCCGCCTCGTGGCCCGCCAGCTGGCCGAAGTATGCCACCGCATCCGCCGCGCTCTGCGGGAGATCCGCAAAGACCTCTACGGAACGCCATAACTGGGTGAGCTCGACACACCCTTTGCTGCCAACCAAACAATTCAGCAAAAATATCTTACCCGAGGCGATTTGCTCCACTTGCTGGAGCACCTCGCGATCAGCTCGGCCCGAGGTCTTGAGCTCGGAGTGGGCACGTTGAAGCTTCTCGAGCTCCTCCTTCGTTCGTTGCCCCTCCTCCTGAAGTTTGTCGCGTGCTTCGAACACGCCCTTCAGGGTCTCCTCGACCTCCAGCACCCGCGCTTGGTGCTTTTCCCCGGCTGCCTTCTCCGCGGCCCGGGCCTTATCGGCCATGGCGGCAGCAGCTTCCTACTGCCGCACCTCCTTCCGAGCCCTTTCGAGCTCGGCCTTGAGCGTCTCTAGCTTCGCTGTCAACACAGTTCGGCCTTAGTTGTTTTCTTCAAACACGTTATACCCCTTTCATCCAAATTACAAGGCAAGTTTCAACTTGCTTACCTTGAGACTGCTCAAGTTTCCGGTTCATCTCTGCCATCTCTTTGGAGACGGAGTCCGGAACCGAGGTCGAAATCTGGCACAAAAACAGAGATACTCATTGTAAAGAGCAAATTTCAACACTAAAAGGCTCCAGGACGGCTGCCTCAAGCAGCGCCCTGGGGGCTACTCCACGAGGTCCTGCTTAATCAAGCGACCCCGATGCCGGTTTCTTGAAACCGACTTCGGGCTCGGGGGCTACTCACTCACTAAGCTGTTTGGCAGGCTGTGCTATTATGTCCTCGGACAAAACTCACAAAACAAACAGCTTAAATAAACAAATTGAATGCGCAGAGAGCGTACCTCGAAACCTGCTACGAGGTTCTAGAAAACCTCATGCAGGCCGGCCCCTACGGACTGGTAGCCCTGTAGCGCCGAACCTATCAAGGCGCGGTGCTCCTCCTTGATGGAAGAGCCCTTTAGGGCGTCCTCCATCTCCTCGGTCCACCCCGCGCCGGCCCGTCCTTGGGCAGTTGGCTGGGGTGGAGGGATGACCTCGGATGCATCCACCCGAGTAGCCTCCGCCTGGGGTGGCGGAGCCGAGGTAGACGCCGGCTGGGCCAATGGCTGGCCCAGCCCTTCTTCGATGACCTCGGGGCGCTCCGTCCCCGGGTCTTGTTGGGCCGAGGTATCAACCTCGGCCATAATCGCCACCTCGTTGGTCCCCGCCATGTTGACGTCGGGGAACAGGGTGGATGTTGCCTCCCCTAGCTCGTCGTGCATCGGGGAAGGAGCGGTGGGCTCTGGAGTCCCTCTGGCGGAGGGCAACCCACTTGAGGAACTACTGGGGATTATCCTCGGCAGACTGCATGAGAAAAAGTCACCTCGATAAAGATTTCCCTCGCTAAAAGAATAACTTGTCGGATTGAAAAAAGGGAGACAGAGACAATGGCTTACCCTCGGGGGGCCGGCTTCTTTCTCCCCACAGCGAGGAGGTCTTCTTCTGAGTCACCGGAGAGTTCGGCTCTCTCAGGTGACTTGTTGGCAGCCCCGGGCGAGGTTCGCCTCGGCTTCTTTGGAGCCTTCGGCGGCATGCCTACGTCGGCGTGTTCCAACGCCGACCTCTTCCCCTTCGGGGGGGGACCTCCTCCTCTTTGCCCTCCTCTGCGTCACTGTCTTGGGTGGCGGAGGTGTGGGTCTCCTCGGACCGGGTGACCGAAGTCCCGCGAGTCCGAGCACTTGACCTCCCCCTCTGGGACTTCGTCCCTTTAGGGGCCACCACGTGCGGCTCCTCGGTTAGGAGCACCGAAAGCAGGGGAGTCTGGGGCTGCTCTGGCAATGGGGATGGGCATCGTACCCCTTGTACCCAGGCCAACCACTTCTGCAAAATATCAAAACACGCTGATTCAGGCAAGATACTACACCTCGGCACGATGGACTAAAGAATAACGATTAAGGGACCACTCACCGAGGGGGCTTCGTAGCTGTGCTCAAGGCTGCGGTCCTCCCCCGCCTTGGGGATTTTGTCCTTGGCCAGCTTCATGAGCTTTGTCCACATGGCGGCCAAGGTGGAGCGGAAGAAGGTGGAAATGGTGTCCATGTCCTCGGGCTTTTGTGCCCACATCGGGGTAGCCCGAAGTTGGAGGGGAAGTATGCGGCGGTTGAGCATGACGTTTATGACGTCGGCGAGCTCAACCTTCCCCGTGGTGGACCACCACAAGATTATGTCGATCAGGGTCTCCACCTCTTCTGGGTTCCCCCAGGCGACGCCCTTCTCCTTCCAGGATTTGAGCTTCTTGGGAGGCCCGGCTGAGAAAGCCGGGACCTCAGTCTGACCAGGGGCAAGAGGTTCGATGATGTAAAACCACTCCCTCTACCACTCCTTCACCGTCTCGATAAAGGTTCCTTTGAACCAGATAGCCCCCTGGTTCTTGCTGATCATGTCTCCCCTGCACTCCGCGAGATCCGATCCACTGGACTTCGGTTTGATTCCGAAGAGCTTCAGCCACAAGCCGATGTGCGGTTCGCAGCGGAGGAAAGCCTCGCAGACTGTGATGAAAGCGGCGAGGTGGAGAAGGGAGTTGGGGTCCATGTGGTGGAAGTCCAGCCCGTAGTAAAACATTACCCCGCGCACGAAGGGGTGCAGCAGGAACCCCAGGCCTCGGATGAGGTAGGGGACGAAGACTACCCGCTCCCCGGCGTTGGGAGCGGGCACCAGCTGGCCAGCCGCCGGAGCGCGGGCGACGGTGGTGGGGCTCAGGTATCCCGCGTCGCGTAGCTCCGAGATGGTCGCGGCCATCACTACGGAGCCGCCCCAGTGTCCCTTGAGGGTATCAGTCATGGCTGGTGGTGGAGGTTGGATTCGCTAAAGGAAAAAATGGGCAGGATGGATCTGGGCGCTGGAGCTAGACGAAGCAGTAGAGGGGGAGAATGGGAGCGTGGGCTATTATGCTGTTCTCCCTTTTCCTCTTATAAGCCTATGAAAGGCCAAGAGTCCCCCTCGCTGTGCCGATAAATTCGCGGTTGCCATCAAAAATGCCGTTGCAGCATATGGGGGGAAACAAAATCTTGATGATCTCCCTAAGAAAGCGGGCACGATCTCTGCCTCGAAGGGACGTGCCAGTAAAAAGGCTGCCTCGAACCATGATTTGAGGGGGAGGCAGTAACTGCTCGACCTGTCGTGGGGCAAGCCTCTCCGATAAAGTTGTCAGGCCGGATTGGATCGTTCATACCTAAACAACAAGCCTTTGAGGCTAAGATATCTACCCACTTCGGGCAGGGTACAAGCTCGGTTGGACCACGGATATTGATACTCCGTTAAGAGAATCCAAAATGCAAAGTGGAACTCGTCTGTCAAGCCAAGGACTCCGGATCCGAAGTGATGTTTGTTGAAAGTCGTCCTCGGCATAGAAGACCAGTTCGGGGGCTACTGACGGTGTCCTGGATTAGGGGGTGCCAACCTAGCCGGCCCGTCTCCTCGGTTGGGCCGATGTGCCCTCGTACGAGATCAAGATGGACTCTGGAGGCCGCACACGGGAGACGTGATCGAGGCTGTCTCTATCGAAGACTTGTAGTACACTTCAAGATTTGTCCAGCCGCCTTATTCCTAGATACCAACCTTGTAACCCTAGATATCCTCCCTGGCGTGTATATAAGTGATACGTCTCCAACGTATCTATAATTTATGAAGTATTCATGCCATATTTATAACAATTCTATATGGTTTTGGTATGATTTGATTAGAACTAACCCGGACTGACGCTGTTTTCAGCAGAACTACCGTGGTGTTGTTTTTTGTGCAGAAATGAAAGTTTTCCAAATGAGCTGAAACTTTCTGGAGATTTTTTATTGGACAAATAAAAAATATTGGCACCAAGACCCACTGGAGGGGGGCCACCCAGTGCCCACGAGGCACCAGGGCGCGCCACCCCCCAGGCGCACCCTGGTACCTCGTGGGGCCCACGTGGCTCGTTTCGCGTGATTCCAACGCTGAAAAATCATATATATTCAGAAACCCCCGAAAGTTAACCTAGATGAGTTTTTACGCTGCCGCAAGCCTCTGTACCAGAGAGATCCCATCTACAGCCCTTTTCCGGCACCCTGCCGGAGGGGGGGAAAGCATCACCGAAGGCCATCTTCATCATCCCGGCGGTCTCCATGACGAGGAGGGAGTAGTTCACCCTCGGGGCTGAGGGTTTGTACCAGTAGCTATGTGTTTGATCTCTCTCTCTCTCTCGTGTTCTTGAGATGGCACGATCTTGATGTATCGCGAGCTTTGTTGATATAGATGAATCATATGGAGTTTTCCCCTCTCTATGTTCTTGTGATGAATTGAGTTTTCCCTTTGAAGTTTTCTTATCGGATTGAGTCTTAAAGGATTTGAGAACACTTGATGTATGTCTTGCATATGGATATCTGTGGTGACAATGGGATATTCACTTGAGTAACTTGATGTATGTTTTGGTGATCAACTTGCGAGTTCCGTGACCTTGGGGATTTATGCATAATGGTTGGCACACGTTTTCGTCTTGACGTTCCGGTAGAAACTTTGGGGCACTCTTTGAAGTTCTTTGTGTTGGTTTGAATAGATGAATCTGAGATTGTGTGATGCATATCGTATAATCAAACCGGTGGGTACTCGTGGTGACATTGGAGTGCCTAGGTGACATTAGGGTTTTGGTTGATGTGTATCTTAAGGTGTTATTCTAGTACGAACTCTAGGGCTGTTCGTGACAATTAATGGGGATGGCTCATAAGATTGATCGGGAAGGATAACTTTGAGGTGGTTTCGTACCCTACAACAATTTCTTCGTTTGTTCTCCGCTATTTGTGACTTTGGAGTGAACTCTTTGTCACACGTGAGGGATTTACATATGATTCAACTATGTCAACAATGCTGGGAGATCGCACTAGTGAAAGTATGAACCCTAGGCCTTGTTTCTAAGCATTGCAATACCGTTTTTATGCCCGTTTACTATTTGCTACCTTGCTGTTTTATATTTTCATATTACAAAATCCTATATCTACTATCCATACTACACTTTTATCACCATCTCTTCGCCGAACTAGTGCACCTATACAATTTACCATTGTATTGGGTGTGTTGGGGACACAAGAGATTTCTTGTATTTGGTTGCAGGGTTGTTTGAGAGATATCATCTTCAACCTACGCCTCCCATGGATTGATAAACCTTAGGTCATCCACTTGAGGGAAAATTGCTACTGTCCTACAAAACTCTGCGCTTGGAGGCCCAACACGAGTCTACAAGAATAAGTTGTGTAGTAGACATCAAGCTCTTTTCTGGCGCCGTTGCCGGGGAGGTGAGTGCTTGAACGTATATCTTTAGATCTTGCAATCGAATCTTTTAGTTTCTTGTTTATCACTAGTTTGGTTTTATAAAAATAAAAATACAAAAAAAATGAAATTGAGGTTGCCTCATATTATTCGTCTTTATCATGTATTTCTTGAAAATGATGGATCAGAAAATTGTGCTCAACTGATAGAAGAAGAATTCAATAAAATGTTTGGCATACAATATTTGAATGATGAGCATGATTGCAATGTTGCTAGTATGAATTCTTTGAATATCCATGATGCTAATGATATGCAAAGCCACAAGCTTGGGGATGATAATGATATGCTATGTTTGATGAAGATGATATTTTTATCACCCCAAGTTTTGATGAGAAACTTTATTATGATGATAGCATGCCTCCTATTTATGATGATTATATTGATGAAAGTGGATTTAGAGAGGTCATGACTCTATTTAATGATGATTCCAGTATTTTGGAAGAGGTTTCAATTGACTATGATAAAAAAGTTGCTATCTATGATGATTATTGTGATGACATGTATGCTATAAAGAATAATAATAACCATGAAACTTTTCATCATGCTTTTAATTTTCAATTGGATTATGCCAATCAAGTGTCACTTGATAGTTATTTTGTTGAGTTTGCTCCCACTATTATGAATGAGAAGAAATTTGCTTATGTGGAGAGTAACAAAAATATTGTGCTTATGGATCATGAAAAGAATGCTTTATGTGATGGATATATTTTTGAATTCATTCATGATGCTACTAAAAATTATTATGAGGGGGGAACATATGCTTGTAGGAGTTGCAATAATATCAAGTTTCATCTCTATGTGTTGAAAGTTTTGAAACTATACTTGTTTTGCCTTCCTATGCTAGTTGATTATTGTTCCCATAAACTATTTGCTCACAAAATCCCTATGCATAGGAAGTGGGTTAGGCTTAAATGTGTTTGATATATTTCTCATGATGCTCCCTTTGCGTTTCAATTCTTTACTTCTATGTGAGCATCATTCAAAATTATCATGCCTAGCTAAAAGGCTTTAAAGAAAAGTGCTTGTTGGGAAACAACCCAATATATATCCTTTCTGTTTTAGTGTGTTCACATGATTAAGCTACTGTATTAATCATGTTTTATATGTTTTCTTTCAATAAAGTGCCAAGTAAAACCTTTGGGATACTGTGGATACTTGTTGATTCAATTCTGTGCAAAAACAGAAACTTTTGCCTCCAGTGTTTAATTTCCCAGATTTTACTGGAGCGTCAAAAAATTATGAAATTTTTATACAGTATTTATATGAAAATTGTTGACGTTTTCCTAATTTTTCAGAATTTTTAGAGTTCCATAAGTATGGTAGTTGCTCAGATCATTACAGACTGTTCTGTTTTTGACAGATTCTGTTTTCAATGCACAGTTTGCTTGTTTTAATGTTTCCATAGCTTATATTATGAGATATAAATTGTGGAAATGATATAATACAGTAGGAATTACATGGGAAAAATTGTGAATCTTGTCTTGGACAGTACCTAAGTGATGGTTTATTCTTTATCATACTAACCGTTCTCACGAAGTTCCGTTAAGTTTTGTGTGATTGAAGTTTTCAAGTTTTGGGTGAGATATCGATATGAGGAGAATAAGGAGTGGCAAGACCCTAAGCTTGGGGATGCCCAAGGCACCCCAAGGTAATATTCAAGGAATACCCAAGCAACTAAGCTTGGGGATGCCCCGGAAGGCATCCCCTCTTTCGTCTTCAACATTATCGGTAACCTCACTTGGAGCTATATTTTTATTCGTCACATAATATGAGTTTTGCTTGGAGCGTCATTTTATTCTGTTGATATTCACTTGGTGTTATCAATAACCATGTTTTGTATCTTTTAGTTCAATAAAATGCCATTTATAGCCTTTACTATGCTCAGTTTGCAAGTTCATGTGTTGCTGTTTGAAAACACAAAGTTTTCTGTTATGTCCAGAATATTCCTGAATAGTCAGAACATGATAAAAATCTGAAATTTTTACACAGTAAGAATGAATGAGTTCTCTGTCACGTGGTAACTTTTCAGAATTTTTGGAGTTAGGGAAGTATGGATTCTTAATTATCCTTTACAGACTGTCCTGTTTAGGCAGATTGCTGTTATGTTTGCATTGTTTGCATTTGTTTGCGTGTTTAATGTTTCTATTTGTGGATAGGAGTATTAAATATGCAGAGGCATTTAGTATTCAATGTTTAATTATAATTTTAGTTATTTGCTACAATAGAGAATGTCGAGGTTTTGAGTGGATTTATACTAACATATCTCACAAGTTCTTGTCAAGTTTTGTGTGGATGAAGTTTTTGAGACTTAGGGATACTATTATATGAGAAGAATTAACGAGACACAAGAGTTCAAGCTTGGGGATGCCCAAGGCTCCCCAAGTTAATATTCCAAGATGTATCAAGCATTCAAGCTTGGGGATGCCCCGGTAGGCATCCCATCACTTTTCTTCATCAGCTATCGGTTAGTCTCGATTGAACCCAAGTTTTTACTTGTTCACATAATGTGTGCTATACTTGGTTGTGTCTTTGTTTTGCTTGCTGTTTGAATAAAATATAAAGGTCTGAAACATTTTTAATGAGAGAGAGTTTTCACATAGCTACTTAATTGTTTCACTACTCATTGATCTTCGCTTATATATTTTGGAGTAGTTTGTCATTAATTCTCATGCTTCACTTATATCTTTTTGAGAGTTAATAATAGTAATGGTAATTTTCACAAGATATGAATTTGGTCCCAAGATGATGAATATTTGAGAGGGATATAATAAAAACTTTCATATAGATCATTGGATATGATAAGTGTGATTCCTTGCAATGAAAATAATGAAAGAGATCATATGCTAATCTTATGGAAAGTAATGACATTACATAAAGAAAAGTATAAGTGGTAAAATTTATTGGAGGTTAACAAGCATAGAATTAGTCAATGATGCAATTCTTGAAAAAGTTAATAAGGGAAGAGAAGATTCACATGCAAATATACTATCTTGGACATCTTTTATGATTGTGAGCCCCCATTAAGTATTTTATGTCAAAGTGTTGACGTTGGACAAGGAAGACAACGTAATGAATTATGTTTGTTCATATTCACATAGAAGTTATATTGTTATAGATCCTCCAACATGTGGTGCTTGCCCAATATTTTTGCTAGCCAAAAATCCGCACCAAGTAGAGATACTACTTGTGCATCCAAAACCCTTAAACCCAGTTTCATGTCACGAGTGTCCACCATATCTACTTATGGATTGAATAAGATCCTTCAAGTAAGTTGTCATCGGTACAAAAAGCAATAAAAATTGCCTCTAAATTTGTATGATCTTTTATTGTAAGGGAAATAAGCGTTGTACAAACTTGTGATGGTAAAGAAATAAAAGCGACGGACTGCATAATAAAGGTTGCTATCACAAGGGGCAATATAACGTGACGTTCCTTTGCATTAAGGGCTTGTGCATCCAAAAATAAAAAGCACATGACAACCTCTGCTTCCCTCTGCGAAGGGCCTATCTTTTACTTTTATGCATTTACTTTTATGTATTTATTTTTTATGCAAGAGTCAATAGTGTTCTCCTCTACTTCCTTTTTATTTTTCTCTTTTTGCAAGCATCATGTGGTGGGGAAAGATCTAGGCACATATATCCAGTTGGATATGAGTGATCATGAGTTATTATTGTTGACATCACCCTTGAGGTGAATAAGTTGGGAGGCGAAATCACAAGCCCCTATCTTTCTATGTGTCTGGCTGAAACTTTTGCTCCATATATATGTCGTGAGTGTTAGCAATCATAGAAGACTAAATGATGGTTGAGTATGTGGACTTGCTAAAAAGCTCCTACATGAGACCCTTCCTGAAAATATGATGAATTGCAATTGCATTGTTGACTAGAATAGTTTGTTAGTTTCCAAGAAAGTTTATGCCTTATACTTCATTGTTGTGATGAATTCTTACTTGCTCATGAGAAATTTTATGATAATAAATATTGCTGTTATAATAATGATCTTGCTTTGAATCATTCAAGTCCAATGTCCATGCTATAAAAGAAAAGATTATATGATGATTATGATAGGTAGCATTCCACATCAAAATTTCTGTTTTTAATTGCTACTTTATCATGATGAATTTTATGAGAGAAAGTTGTTGTTATGATGCTAGGAAAAGTGATTGAAATTATCATTGATCAAACTTATGCACTATGCTAGCATTCACACTTCATAAATTATTTCTTTTATCATTTACCTACTCGAGGACGAGTAGGAATTAAGCTTGGGGATGCTGATACATCTCCAATGTATCTATAATTTATGAAGTATTAATGCCATATTTATAACAATTCTATATGGTTTTGGTATGATTTGATTAGAACTAACCCGGACTGACGCTGTTTTCAGCAGAACTACCGTGGTGTTGTTTTTTGTGCAGAAATGAAAGTTTTCCAAATGAGCTGAAACTTTTTGGAGATTTTTTATTGGACAAATAAAAAATATTGGCACCAAGACCCACTGGAGGGGGGCCACCCAGTGCCCACGAGGCACCAGGGCGCGCCACCCCCCCCCCAAGCGCGCCCTGGTACCTCGTGGGGCCCACGTGGCTCCGTTTCGCGTGATTCCAACGCTGAAAAATCATATATATTCAGAAACCCCTGAAAGTTAACCTAGATGAGTTTTTACGCCGCCGCAAGCCTCTGTACCAGAGAGATCCCATCTACAGCCCTTTTCCGGCACCCTGCCAGAGGGGGGAAAGCATCACCAGAGGCCATCTTCATTATCCCGGCGGTCTCCATGACGAGGAGGGAGTAGTTCACCCTTGGGGCTGAGGGTTTGTACCAGTAGCTATGTGTTTGATCTCTCTCTCTCTCTCTCGTGTTCTTGACATGGCACGATCTTGATGTATCGCGAGCTTTGTTGATATAGATGAATCATATGGAGTTTTCCCCTCTCTATCTTCTTGTGATGAATTGAGTTTTCCCTTTGAAGTTTTCTTATCGGATTGAGTCTTAAAGGATTTGAGAACACTTGATGTATGTCTTGCATATGGATATCTGTGGTGACAATGGGATATTCACTTGAGTAACTTGATGTATGTTTTGGTGATCAACTTGCGAGTTCCGTGACCTTGGGGATTTATGCATAAGGGTTGGCACACGTTTTCATCTTGACTTTCCGGTAGAAACTTTGGGGCACTCTTTGAAGTTCTTTGTGTTGGTTTGAATAGATGAATCTGAGATTGTGTGATGCATATCGTATAATCAAACCCGTGGGTACTCGTGGTGACATTGGAGTACCTAGGTGACATTAGGGTTTTGGTTGATGTGTATCTTAAGGTGTTATTCTAGTACGAACTCTAGGGCTGTTCGTGACAATTAATGGGGATGGCTCATAAGATTGATCGGGAAGGATAACTTTGAGGTGGTTTCGTACCCTACAACAATTTCTTCGTTTGTTCTCCGCTATTTGTGACTTTGGAGTGAACTCTTTGTCGCACGTGAGGGATTTATATATGATTCAACTATGTCAACAATGTTGGGAGATTGCACTAGTGAAAGTATGAACCCTAGGCCTTGTTTCTAAGCATTGCAATACCGTTTTTATGCCCGTTTACTATTTGCTACCTTGCTGTTTTTATATTTTCAGATTACAAAAACCTATATCTACTATCCATACTACACTTTTATCACCATCTCTTCGCCGAACTAGTGCACCTATACAATTTACCATTGTATTGGGTGTGTTGGGGACACAAGAGATTTCTTGTATTTGGTTGCAGGGTTGTTTGAGAGATACCATCTTCAACCTACGCCTCCCACGGATTGATAAACCTTAGGTCATCCACTTGAGGGAAAATTACTACTGTCCTACAAAACTCTGCGCTTGGAGACCCAACACGAGTCTACAAGAATAAGTTGTGTAGTAGACATCAATAAGCCATAGGGTTTAGCCCGTAGGGGAGAGCAACGCAATATTGCTTACCTAGCCCTAGAAGTTAGACACATATTACGATCTTGAGGTAGATCAACTATGTACTTGATACATCTCCATCAATATAAACAGAAGCAAGACGTAGGGTTTTACTTCCATCAAGAGGGCCCGAACCTGGGTAAACATCGTGTCCATCATCTCTGTTACCACCGATCCCAGATCCACAGCTCGGGACCCCCTACCCCGAGGTCTGCCGGTTTTTACACCGACACAAGAGCTCCCTCTAAATTTGTGCATTATTAAAAAATTGTGTTTGAATGCAAATGCACAATCGATTAGGATCATGGTTCACTCTTCCATGTCACATACATCTTGGTGGAGCGCTCGAAATTATATGAATGAAATATAACAAGCACTCATCACCAAGCATACAAGTGAATGATCATACAAGAAGCATCTAGGTAGATCATTAAGCATGCATAGCATTAAAGTACAGTATGATCAAGCATCAAAGTAACATAGTCTCATACAAGCATTAACCAAATGTAGCACGAAGTAGCAAGAACTCAACCAAAATCAAACAAGAAAAGCAAAGCACTCTCGAAATGTAGCACGAAGTAGCAAGAACTCAACCAAAATCAAACGAGAAAAGCAAAGCACTCTCTCTCGAAGCCCTAATGTGATCTATACTAATTCTCCCCCTTTGGCAACAAGTACCAAAAAGTTCGAATGAGTACAGAGCTAAACATCACTCTGGGCTCGATCTCCTGCAGCTCCTGGTTACGAGGTCTTCTGTGTTGGTGGAGTGGAGGTGAGAGCGTCTGCAAAAGCTTCAGATGACGTCTGCTGGACTGGTGGAGTGGAGACGACTGGAGGAGCAACTGAGGGTGTAGCAGCTGGAGCTGAGACTGTGGCTCTATTGTCAACGACTGGCACGGCTGCTGACCTGGGCATCTTCTAAAACTGAGTGGTCGTTGGAAGACCTGTGCCCACATCCTCATCATCACTACTAGAATGTAACTTCGCTTAATCCACTTCCTTCTTCAGACTGTCGACTGTGGTTGTCAGCTCAGTGACCTTAACATCCAAGTCATGAAACTTGGCTCAACTGACACATTCTGACTGTCTTCTCAGTCTGACATGCTGAACACTGACCCTGTGAATTAGAGTGAGTAGAGCAGATTGGATGAGCATAACAAAACACAACTGTTTTTGAAAAAAATTGAGTTCAAAGTTCAGTTTTAGGTTTTCACAGTATGTATTTCGGAATGACCGAGTTGAAAGTTTCGAAAATACCGAGGCTGCAACAGAGACTAGGTCGCACTGTTCGGTGGAGCCGAAGTGTGACTCGGTGTCTCCGAAGAGCTCATGGCACTGCTGAAACATTGAACCGGTCTCACCGATTAGTAAGTTTTGGTTTCACCGAAAGCTACTATGTGATATGGCCAAGGTCAAATTGGTGACTCCGACTCTATCGTATCGGTCCGTCCGAGATGGATACTGCGGGAACCTAACCCTAAAAATTTCACTCGAATCTAACTCTACGAGTTCGTTTGCTGGATAGGAAATTTCATAAGGTGGCAAGAATACGGGCGCATCCACTAGTGCACCGAATCAGATTGGGAAGCACTAGGGGGTCGAATCTCACCCTAACATGGTGGAGATCCGCTACGGCAGCAACGGTGGCAGAGATTTCCGTTGACGGCGATGGAATCCGGCGGCGAGAGCGCGCTGGAGACGATGAAGACGATCCGTGGACCGGGGCGACGGCAGCAAAGGGGTGTAGGGTCGTGGCGTTTGAAGAACTTTTCAACGTACGGTCCACTGGAATATATATACCCTTTAGCTGTCGGTACCACTGAACGAAACAACTCGGTCTCACCGAAGTGCATAACTGCCAGTGACAGAGCTCATCGGTGACTCTGAGATTTTTAGATCGGTTTTACCAAGATTGAAATATAGATCAGTCCAAGTGCAATCGGTGTGACCGAATAGAAGTGAGTTGGTCTGACTGAATGACACTTAGAAGGTTTTGGTAGTCAGCCCTAATCGGATCGGTGGCTTCGAGTGCTCCTCACCCGGAGGGTTCGAAAAGAAACTGGTTCAAGTTTAGTGATATAGCAAGAAAGAATTTGAGACAAGTTGAGATAGATAGCTAGAGAAGGTTCTTAGGCATTCTTGCACATCCAATTGGCCAAATAAAACCAAATCAACCAAACAACAATTGGATGTCCTCGAATGAGAAATATGCATTGCAACATGCTCACACAATAAAATAGCAAATGAAATATGTTAAACATGCACAACCAATTCGAGCAACTATCAAGCAATGGGCGATGACATAGTCATCTATATATGAGTATATTAACTTAGGAGCCAAATGAGAACATTTGATCATAGGTCATACTCACCGTTTAAGCACAAGTGGGGTTGCCACTTTTACATAAAGCATTAATGTGTTCACACCATTAGAGTTGTTTTGGCTCAAGTCTTAGAGCAAAGCTCCCCTAGATGTGATATCCCCCAAAGAGGGATGAACTAAACTTGGGTTTTGTCGATGAAGACTTCATGTAGATATTGAAGATGTGAATTCTCAATGTTGATGTAGACCATCAAGAGTTGGGAGCAATCCTTTGAGTTAAGCACTTTCAATACCTACATGGGTTAGTCCCACAAGGAACAAACAAGGATATCCATAGACATATAGTGAAATGCACACAAGATGATGTCCATGAATGCATTAAATACCTTGTCCCTTATCTTACTAACAAGAGGGTTTGTGACTCCATGAACTAGTGCAAGATGTTGAAGTTGGTTGCACAAGTTCTTGCCATGAATGAATGTGAGTGAAGTTTGTTGGCAGAGTCACCCTCAAGAACTCTCTAGTTCTTCTTCTTTGGGACCCACATCAACTTGATGGGAATCCTCAGAGTTGTAGTTGTACTTGATGAAGTAGAACTTGATGAAGTCTTGGGAACCCACTTGACCAAGGCTTGAGGTGGTTCTTCAAATGAGTCAATCTCTTCTTGAAGCTTGTCCTTGCCTTTTAGCTTGTGGTCTTGTGGTGTGATACGTCTCCAACGTATCTATAATTTTTGATTGTTCCATGCTGTTATATTATCAATCTTGGATGTTTTTATATACATTTACAGCAATTATATATTATTTTTTGGGACAAACCTATTAACTTAGTGCCCAGTGCCAGTTGCTGTTTTCTGCCTGTTTTTTGTTTTACAGAATATCAATACCAAATGAAGTCCAAATGCCATGAAACTTTTTAGAGATTTTTTTCTGGACAATACCAACACTAGAAGCTTCAGGAGAAGACCAGATGCCAGAGGAGGTGGCCACGAGCCACCAGGGCGCGCCTGGGGGGGGGGGGCAGGCGCGCCCTGGTGCCTCGTGGGCCCACCTTAGCTCCGTTTGACCTAATTCCACCACTATAAATTCCCAAAAATCAGGAAACCAATAGGAGATTCCACGAAATACTTTTTTTGCTGCCGCAAGTTTCTGTTCTCGAGAGATCCCATCTGGAGTCCTTTTCCGGTACTCCGCCGGAAGGGGAATCGATCACGGAGGGGCTCTACATCAACCTTGTTGCCCTTCCGATGATGCATGAGTAGTTTACCACAGACCTATGGGTCCATAGTTAGTAGCTAGATGGCTTCTTCTCTCGTTTTGATCTTCAATACAATGTTCTCCTCGATGTTCTTGGAGTTCTATCCGATGTAATCACTTTTTGCGGTGTGTTTGTTGGGATCCCATGAATTGTGAGTTTATGATCAGATTATCCATGAATATTATTTGAGTCTTCTCTGATCTCTTTTATGCATGATTATTATAGCTTCGTATTTCTTCTCCGATCTATTGATTTGGTTAGGCCAACTAGATTGATTTATCTTGCCATGGGAAGAGGTGCTTTGTAATGGGTTCGATCTTGCGGTGCTCAATCCCAGTGACAGAAAGGGACATGACACGTATGTATCATTGCTATTAAGGGTAAAAAGATGTGGTTTATTCATACGTGAGTTTATCTTGTCTACATCATCTCATCGTTCTTAAGGCGTTACTCCGTTCTTCATGGACTTAATACACTAGATGCATGCTGGATAGCGGTCGATGTGTGGACTTAATACACTAGAATTTCTGGCGCCGTTGCCGGGGAGAAGCCACTGCAAAACCGTCTCCCGTCAACTTGCCAATTTCTGGCGCCGTTGCCGGGGAGACATCATTAACATCTATCGAGTACCTTTGCATAAACTCTCATCTCCTTGCATTTATTTTATTTGCCTCTCGTTTTCATCTCCCCCACTTCTAAAAAGTTTTTACAAAAATACAAAAAAAAATTCCGTTTGCCTTTTTGCTCGTTTGCTATCTTTGCTTGTGTGCCATGTGCCTTCTATTTGCTTGCATCTTCGCTTGCTAAAAATTTATTGATATGGATCCTCATCCACTAGCTAATCTTTTCAAAAGATCCAATTATGATGAACAAAGTGCTAGTGAGTTGAGTGCACTTGATTATCTCTATGAAGTTTTGCTTGAAAATCATGAATCTGAAAATTGTGATGAAGTGTTAAAAGAAGAAATTTATAAAGTGATTCATGATAGCTCCTTGAATAAAAAGCATGATTGCAATGATGTTATTATAAATCTATTATATACTAAAAGTAATATACGGTGAACCAGAAGCGAGAGAAATAAGTTAGAAAATTCCACATTAATTAGAAATAAGTTAGAAAATTCTACATTAATTAGAAAATATCAGCCCTCGATCTGATAGATCTCTTAAAATTAAGATTACCTGTCCGTTCAATTTACGTAACATATATAATATGGTGGGCCTCTAAGGATTTACGTGACACATTAATTAGAAAATATCAGCCCTCGATCTGGTAGATCTCTTAAAATTAAGATTACGTGACCGTTCAATTTACGTAACATATATAATATGGTGGGCCTCTAAGAATTTACGTGACACATGTCCATGTACATATGTTCAGGGAAATAAATTTGACAAGAAAATAATGTACAACCACCAGCGTACAGTCCTAAGAAAGAAACACGATATTTTCACATCTAGAAAAAACCTAGATTGTTCGGTTGTCGAACTCTTCTATAAAATAACAGGTTGCATGAGGAAAGAATAGCCTATCACGTTAAATTTTTTTTGGCATGCCTACCATGTTAATTGGAAAGAACATGCATGCACGCATGTTCCATATGCAAAAAAAAGCACGCACATATGTATATATAGAGAATACCTCACAAACTCATACATGGTCACGTACTGCATATATAGTTATATCAATTTTTCCCTCAAAAAAAAGTTATATCAATTTTTCTAAGTAGTATGGTAAATAACATTTGAACGCTTTCAGGTTTTTTCAAAGAACTAACTTGATATTGATGTGGAGCGGTTGAAATTTAAAATTAGATTTACTGGTCAATATCTAAGTATCTAACTGTTAATTTTACATGTCATTTTGCCCGCGGCAAACATAAATTCTATCACGTTAATTTTTTTGGGCATGCCTACAATGTTTATTGGAAAGCACCTCACAAACTCATACATGGTCACGTACTGCATATATAGTTATATCAATTTTTCTAAGTAGTTAGGGATATAACATTTGAACGCTTTCGGGTATTTTCAAAAAACTAACCTGATATTGATGTCGGGCAGTTGAAATTTTAAATTAGAATTACTGGTCAAATATCTCACTATCTAACTATTAGTTTTACATGTCATTTTGCCCACGGCAAACATAAATTCTATCATTTTTTTTGGCATGCCTACAATGTTAATTGGAAAGCACCTCACAAACTCATACATGGTCACATACTGCATATATAGTTATATCAATTTTTTTAAGTAGTTAGGGATGGTATTTTCAAAGAACTAACCTGATATTGATGGAGGGCAGTTGACATTTTAAATTAGAATTACTGGTCTCACTATCTAACTATTAATGTTACATGTCATTTTTCCAGCGGCAAACTTAAAATTCTGCATCTGATTATATGTCACGACAATAACCCAATTAATGGCCCTTTACACGGAACAAATCGTCTGTGATCCATTCTAAGCTTTACTTTTTTTACTGTTACAGTGAGCTTTACTTCAACGTACCGACAAATGTTGCGTAGACAACTGAATATCACATGAGCTAATCAAATTATTAGCTTAGCACCCAAACATCACTTTTGTTTACTTATCTAATATTTGAAATTAATTGTTTAAGCCCGGGACAAAATAGATACTATATACGCCATCCGTCCCAAAATAAGTGTCTCAACTTTGTACTATAAAGTTAGTACTAAGACACTTATTTTGGGACGGAGGGAGTAGGTTCTAAAATACAAACTGGGTTACATGTACTTATGAATGAGTATACAAATGTAACCATAAGACAAAAAATATTACTATTATAAGAAAATGTGAAAACATGAACAAACATTTAAAACAATTATTTCATAAAATGTTGCACTAAGTACTGCAGGTTATTCTTATGAGAGAAAAAGGTCCAAAGCTGACTGACGACGGTAAATAAGAACTCCTTTTACATAACTTCAGTATTAATGATATAAAAAAGGGATGCCAGATTTTCCCTTTTGCTTATATTAGGCATCTGGTCAATATGGTCACATAATAGCACATTGATTATTCTTAGGGCTAATAGCTAGGAACAACAAAGTTAATGTAACATAGTATACTAATAACCTTACAAATTAGTGCCAAAGGTGAAATTGATTGGACTCTTTTATTGGATTTGATATTGATGGAAGTACCTTATTTGCATAGTCAGTGTCGAACAACGGAGAGTAAACGCCACATGTGCCTGAAAGGGGAGGATCGGTGGCGGTAATTATACACATGTTTGCAAAAGGGAGGTAAATGATACATATCTGGCACAACAAATACATACGATCCAGATTGCAAAACATTAAAAATAAGGGATCAACAAGGTGATATTTAAACAAATTTGTAGAAATAATAGTACATCTATCTCAGACTAGAGGTTCGTCTAGAAGACTTGTAGTAGCATTATTTAACTTCGGCTATGATGGTATAAATAAAACCGTCGAAACAACTGAAAAGAAAATAATATGATCTAAATAAATAAATTTTGGAAGCACACTCATATACAAAATAATTCTCAGAGTTGGTGCCTTGGAGATAGTATTCATGTCTACAACATCATATATTTCACAACAAAGAATATAACTGAAAGACAAAGAGATCTAGAAAAGGTAATTAAAATGGATATTTTCATTGTTTAGTTGTCCTACATATGTGGATAATTTCTTTCATATTCAGTCCATTCAGATAATTTATTTTGTTACTCCATCAAAAGATCACATAAGAATAATCTTGCCTTTACTAGACACTTACCATTATTTGCAAACGAAAAACTTTATAGTTGTGCATCTAACAACAACGGTCGATAATTTAAATGTTAGAATGGCATATTAATCTTATGTTAAATAACACTATAGGCTACGCCCAAATGATATACATGCCATAAATATATTACATTTACCTTTTGAAATGGCATAGTAGCTACTCACCCACAAATTTAAAAGTATTATAAATGAATACTGCAACTTTGATAAGTTAATTTGAATTTATTTGTGATAGTTATAGAATGAATGTACTTATAGAATGTATTATAAATGTTCAATTTCCAGACACTATCGACTGCCTAAAGATGAAGCCCTCGCATTTGCGAGGGCCACTTTGCTAGTTCTATTAATGTCAATTGTGCTAATGATATGCAAAGCTACAAGCTTGGGGATGATAATTTTGTCATGTCTACTACTTATTGCAATGATCATGATTGGGGTGATAATGCTTTTTATGATCTTGAAAATTTATTTAAGCCTCATGATGAATATGCTATTGATAATAATGTTTGCAATAATATTGAAAGTGGGTTTGGAAGAGTGTCAACTCTAGGTAAAAATAATCCCACATATTTGGAGAGTGTTCAATCTTATGAATTTTTTGATAAAAGTGGGTTTGGAAAGGTCATGACTTTAGTTGATGTTAATCCCACTATTTTGGAAGACTATAAGAATTTTATGCATGTGGATCATGGAGAGAAAATTTTATATGATAGATATATTGTTGAATTTGATTATGATCCTACATGTAATTATTACGAGAGAGGAAAATATGGTTGTATAAATTTTCATGTTACTAAATTACCTCCCGTTATGTTGAGATTGTCAATGTTTTATTCCTCTCCTTTGCATATGCTAGATATTTCTCATCTTGATAATTTGTTTGCATATAAAATGCCTATGCATAGGAAGTATGTTAGACGTAAATGTGTTTGTCACATGTATTATGATGCTCTCTTTGTGCTTCAATTCCTATCTTTCACGTGAGCATCATTGAAATCTCAAAGCCTATCTTAATGGCTATAAAGAAAGAGCTTCTTGGTAGGCAACCCAATGAATAAAATAAATTTTTACCTTTACCTACTGTTTTTTGTGTGTTTTCACAATTATGATACTGTTATGATTGTGTTTTTATGTTTTAATTAGTATTTGTGCCAAGTAAAGCCTTTGGGATGATTTGGAAGATAGTATAATTGATGCTGTTTGGAAAACAGAAAGTTTTGCGTCCAGTGCTGGAATTTTGGTTCTATACTGGTGCGTCAAAAAAATCTGAAATTTTTACACAGTATTGGTATATGAATTTCCCACGTTGTCCCAATTTTTCAGAATTTTTGGAGTTACATAAGTATGGATTTTAAATAGATTACTACAGACTGTTCTGTTTTTGACAGATTCTGTTTTTTGATGCACTACTTGCTTGTTTTGATGAAACTATGGATTGTATCGGGGGGTATAAGCCATGGATAAGTTAGAATACAGTAGGTATAATGCAAAAATAAAATATGAATGGGTTTGCAACAGTACTTAAAGTAGTGATTTATTTTGTTATACTAACGGATCTCACGAGGGTTTTGTTGAGTTTTGTGTGATTGAAGTTTTCAAGTTTGGGGTGAGATCACGATGGATGAAGGAATAAGGAGTAGCAAGAGCCTAAGCTTGGGGATGCCCGAGGCACCGCAAGGTAATATTCAAGGAAGACTCAAGCGTCTAAGCTTGGGGATGCCCCGGAAGGCATCCCCTCTTTCTTCTACCAACCATCGGTAATTTTACTTGGAGCTATATTTTTATTCGTCACATGATATGTGTTTTACTTGGAGAGCTTGTATTATATGAGTCTTTGCTTTGTTTGCTTTTTAGTTTGTCACAATCATCCTTGCTGAACACACCTATTTTGAGAGAGCCACACGTTATCATAATTTGTTAAAATACTCTATGTGCTTCACTTAAATTTTTTGAGCAAGGCAGTTGCTCTCGTTCTTCACTTAAATCTTTTTGAGCACGGCGGTGGCTAAATTTTGAAGAAATAAACTCTCATGCTTCACTTATATTATTTTGAGAGTTGATAAGATTAAAATTTTGAAGAAATAAACTCTCATGCTTCACTTATATTATTTTGAGAGTTGATAAGATTAAAATTTTGAAGAAATATTTGCACTCTCATGCTTCACTTATATCTTTTTGAGAGTTGATAATAGTAATGGTAGTTTGCACAAGATATGAATTTGGTCCCAAAGTGATGAATATTCAAGAGGGATATAATAAAAACTTTCATATAGATCATTGGATATGATAAGTGTGATTCCTTGCAATAGTTTTGCGATATGGCAATGATAATATGTCAGTCATGTTAGTGAGTAATTGTGATTTAGTAAGAATATTAATGTTAACGTTTGTGATTTCCTATGCATGCACGTTAAGTCAATAGTTATGCAAAGAAATTATATCCTACTTATGGTGCATTATTCGGTGTTAGTTATGTTCAATGCATGTTTATGACCGTTATCACTTTTTGGTTGGTTGCTTCTCAATCTATTTGCTCGCCTTCATTTGTACTAAGCGGAAATACTGCTTGTGCATCAAAACTCCTTAAACCCAAGTTGTGCCAAATGAGTCCACTATATCTACCTATATGCGGTATTTCCATGTCATTCCAAGTAAATTTGCGTGTGCCAACTCTAATTTTCAAAATAATATTCCGTTTTGTATGCCCGTACCGCTCATGAAGCGGCAGGGGGTGGCCAATATTTTCCATGCTAGGTGTGTTATTCTCACAATGAGTGTTTATTCACTTGTCATTGCACGAGAGAGTGGCTGGTAATAGGGATGTCCGGTCCCACAATGAAATCAAAATTAATAACAACAAAATTCCTTGGAAAGTGCTGGTATGGAGGGCACCCGTGGATATGGCTAGCCATGGATTGTGAAAGAATGGTGGAAAGGAAATAAACTTTACTTTCTGTTTGGGAACCGCCTATGATGTGTCTAGCATGGAAGATATTGGGAATTCTCGGTCGTTTTCGTTGACAGGAAAAGCATGCCTCTCAAAATATTTTTATCTCTCTAATTTAAGCTTTGAGCTCTGGCACATTAGCAAATCTCTGCTTCCCTCTGTGAAGGGCCTATCTATTTACCTTTATGCAATTTTTATTTTTATTTTGAGTCTCCATCTTCTCTTATAAAGCACCAACTAGAGAGCACTATTGTCATACTTGTGCATTATGTGTAGCTAATATTTGAGTGTGTTTCATGAATGGATCAATGATTGAGCATAATGGGCTAGGGATAACTTTCTTTAGCGTTAGTATTTTGAAAGACATGGTTGCTTGTTAGCATGCTTGAGTATTTATATCTTCATGTCAAATTATAGACTATTGCTTTGAATCATTCAAGTCCATATGTCCATGCTACAAAAGAAAAGAATATATGATGAATATGATAGGCAACATTCCACATCAAAAATTCTGTTTTTATCATTTACCTACTCGAGGACGAGCAGGAATTAAGCTTGGGGATGCTGATACGTCTCCAATGTATCTATAGTTTTTTACTGTTCCATGCTGTTATATTATCAATCTTGGAAGTTTTTATATACATTTACAACAATTATATATCATTTTTTGGGACTAACCTATTAACTTAGTGCTTAGTGCCAGTTGCTGTTTTCTGCCTGTTTTTTGTTTTACAGAATATTAAGTCCAAATGCCACGAAACTTTTTGGAGATTTTTTTCTGGACAATACCAACACTTGAAGCTTCGGGAGAAGACCAGACGCCAGAGGAGGTGGCCACGAGCCACCAGGGCGCGCCTGGGGGGAGGGGGGGCAGGCGCGCCCTGGTGCCTCGTGGGCCCACCTCAGCACCGTTCGACCTAATTCCACCACTATAAATTCCAAAAAATCAGGAAACCAATAGGAGAGTCCACGAAATACTTTTTCCGCCGCCACAAGTTTCTGTTCTCAAGAGATCCCATCTGGAGGCCTTTTCTGGTACTCCGCCGGAAGGGGAATCGATCACGAAGGGGCTCTAAATCAACCTTGCTGCCCTTCCGATGATGCGTGAGTAGTTTACCACAGACCTAACGGGTCCATAGTTAGTAGCTAGATGGCTTCTTCTCTCTTTTTGATCTTCAATACAATGTTCTCCTCGATGTTCTTGGAGTTCTATCCGATGTAATCACTTTTTGCGGTGTCTTTGTTGGGATCCCATGAATTGTGAGTTTATGATCAGATTATCCATGAATATTATTTGAGTCTTCTCTGATCTCTTTTATGCATGATTATTATAGCTTCGTATTTCTTCTCCGGTCTATTGATTTGGTTTGGCCAACTAGATTGATTTATCTTGCCATGGGAAGAGGTGCTTTGTAATGGGTTCGATCTTGCGGTGCTCAATCCCAGTGACAGAAAGGGACATGACACGTATGTATCATTGCTATTAAGGGTAAAAAGATGGGGTTTATTAATACATGAGTTTATCTTGTCTACATCATGTCATCGTTCTTAAGGCGTTACTCCGTTCTTCATGGACTTAATACACTAGATGCATGCTGGATAGCGGTCGATGTGTGGAGTAATAGTAGTAGATGCAGGCAGGAGTCGGTCTACTTGTCTCGGACGTGATGCCTATATACATGATCATTGCCTTGGATATCGTCATGATTATTTGCTTTTCTATCAATTGCCCAACAGTAATTTGTTTACCCACCATATGCTTTTTTCTTGAGAGAAGCCTCTAGTGAAAACTATGGCCCCCGGGTCTATCTAAATCATATACTAAAACCCTAAAAATACTTGCTGCACTTTTTCTTCATTTATTTTATTTTGTATTTTTTTTCAATCTATCTATCTATCACATACAATTTAATCTTGCAACTTACCGCCGAGGGATTGACAACCCCTTGTTTGCGTTGGGTGCAAGGATTTGTTGTTTTGTGTGCAGGTGCTGCTAACGAGGTGTTACGTGATTCTCCTACTGGATTGATAACCTTGGTTTCATAACTGAGGGAAATACTTATCTCTACTATACTACATCTCCCTTCCTCTTCAGGGAATTATCAACGCAGCTCACAAGTAGCATGGTGGAAGATCATCTTGAGCTTGTTTCCCTTTGAAAGAAGTAGGATCATACTTCTCTTGTTGAGGAACAAACTTCGTCTTGGGGTATTAATCTTCTTCCCACTCAACTGCATTGGCATTGAAGTTTCGTTCAAAACCAACACCTTAGTTCTTCCGGTGCCTTCCTTGCTTGCGAACAATCTAATCAAATTGCTTACTGATATGTCCATTTTGTATCATGTTTTCCTACTGATATTTATAATGTTTTTGGTCATTACTTCACTTTATGATGCAATCCTAATGCCATTTCTCTCTTAATTTGCAAGATTTATATGGAGAGGGAGATTACCGGCAGCTGGAATTCTGGACCTAAAAAGCTACAACAGAGATACCTATTCTACGGAGATACAAATGACATGAAACTTCACGAGGATTTTTATTGAATATATGAAAAATACTGAAACAAAGAAATACCAGAGGGGGGCCACCTGCTGCTCACAAGGCAACAGGGCGTGCCTACCCCCAGGGCACGCCCTGATGCCTTGTGGGGCCCACAGCTGACCTCTGGCCCCCTCCTTCTGCTATATGAAGCCATTTACCCTAAAAAATACAAGGACTTTCGGGACGAAGCGCCGCTGTCTCGAGGCGGAACTTGGGCAGGAGCACTTTTGCCCTCCAGCGGAGCGATTCCGCCGAGGATACTTCCCTCCGGGAGGGGGAAATCGAAGCCATCAACATCACCAACGTTCCTCTCATCGTGGGAGGACCAATCTTCATCAACATCTTCAACGACACCATCTCATCTCAAACCCTAGTTCATCTCTTGTATTCAATCTTTGTCTCAAAACCTCAGATTGGTACCTGTGGGTTGCTACTAGTGTTGATTACATCTTGTAGTTGATGCTAGTTGGTTTATTTGGTGGAAGATTATATGTTCAGATCCTTAATGATATTCAATACTCCTCTGATCTTGAACATGAATATGATTTGTGGTGTCATGTGAACGTCGACTATATGACACTTCACCATACTTGGGCCTAAGGGAAGGCATTGTGGAGTAATAAGTAGATGATGGGTTGCTAGAGTGACAGAAGCTTAAACCCTCGTTTATGCATTATTCTGTAAGGGGCTGATTTGGATCCATATGTTTCATGCTATGGTTAGATTTATCTTAATTCTTCTTTCGTAGTTGCGGATGCTTGCGAGAGGGGGTAATCATAAGTGGGATGCTTGTTCAAGCAAGGACAACACCCTAGCACCGGTCCACCCACATATCAAATTATCAAAGTAGCGAACGTGAATCAAATAAACATGATGAAAGTGACTAGGCCATTATTCCCATGTGTCCTCAAGAACGCTTTGCTTTATATAAGAGACCGTTCCGGCTTGTCCTTTGCTATAAAAAGGATTGGGCCACCTTGCTGCACTTTATTTACTATTGCTACTCGTTACTTGTTATGAATTATCTTGCTACAAAACTATCTGTTACCGCTACTTTCAGTACTTGCAGAGAATACCTTGCCGAAAACCGCATATCAATTCCTTCTGCTGCTCGTTGGGTTCGACACTCTTATCGAAAGGACTACGATTGATCCCCTATACTTGTGGGTCATCAGCAAGTAACAATTAACAATAGTAACAAAGGTGCATCAAGGTGGCCCAATCCTTTTTGTAGCAAAGGACAACCCGGAAGTTTCTCTTATATAAAGCAAAGTGCTCTCGAGGACACATGGGAATTCTTGTCTAGTCACGTTCATCATGTTTAGTTGATTCGCGTTCACTACTTTGATAATTTGATATGTGGGTGGACCAGTGCTAGGGTGTTGTTCTTACTTGAACAAGCAACCCTCTTATGATTACCCCTCTCGCAAGCATCCGCAACTACAAAACTAGAATTAATATAAATCTAGCCATAGCATGAGACATATGGATCCAAATCAGCCCCTTCCGGAATAACACATAAACTAGGGTTTAAGCTTCTGTCACTCTCGCAACCCATAATCTACTTATTACTCCCCAATGCTTTCCTCTAGGCCCAAATATGGTGAAGTTTCATGTAGTCGACGTTCACATGACACCACTAGAAGGAGAACAACATACACATGATTACTTATAACAAGACTTCTCCCATGTCCTCAAGAACGAAAGTAACTACTCACAAATCATGTTCATGTTCAAGATCCGAGGTGTATTGAATATGATTAAGGATCTGAACATATAATCTTCCACCAAATAAACCAACTAGCATCAACTACAAGATGTAATCAACACTACTAGCAACCCACGGGTACCAATCTGAGGTTCTGAGACAAAGATTGAATACAGGAGATGAACTAGGGTTTGAGAGGAGATGGTGCTGGTGAAGATGTTGATGAAGATTGGTCCTCCCATGATGGAGGGGTCATTGGCGATGTCGATGGCTTCGATTTTCCCCTCCCAGAGGGAAGTATCCCCGGCGGAATTGCTCCGCCGGAGAGCAAAAGTGCTCCTGCCTAGGCTCCGCCTCGAGACGGCGACGCTTTGTCCCAAAAGTATTCTCTCTAATTTTTCTAGGTCAAAACACCTGATATGGCAGAAGGGGGGCAGCGGGAGGGCTGCTGTGGGCCCCACAAGGCACTAGGGTGCGCCCAGAGGGGTAGGCGCACTCTACTGCCTTGTGGGCAGCAGCTGGCCCCCCCTCTGGTGTTTCTTTATTCCAAAAATCCTTATATATTCAATAAAAAATCTCCGTGAAGTTTCAGGTCATTTGGAGCTCCGTAGAATAGCTATATCTGTTGTAGCTATTTTAGGTCCAGAATTCCAGCTGCCGGTAATTTCCTTCTTCATGTAAATCTTGCAAATTAAGAAAGAAAAGTCATTAGAATTGCATCATAAAGTGAAATAATGACCAAAAACATTATAAATAGCAGTAGGGAAACATGATGCAAAATGGATGTATCAACTCCCCCAAGCTTAGACCTCGCTTGTCCTCAAGTGAAAGCCAAACTCGATAATCATGACCACATGCTTAGAGAGAGAGAGGTGTCGATAAAACAAAAACAGACATGAAAGCATCATGATCATTATCATAGCAGCAATTATTCATCATATAACTTCTCATAATCAAGTAACAATTCCTTCACGACATTGAAGTATGGAGCATAAACTTTCTTGAAAACAAACAAACTATGTTCTTAGTCACAACAACAACAACAACAACAACAAAGCCTTTAGTCCCAAACAAGTTGGGGTAGGCTAGAGGTGAAACCCATAAGATCTCGCGACCAAGTCATGGTTCTGGCACATGGATAGCAAGCTTCCACGCACCCCTGTCCATGGCTAGTTCTTTGGTGATGCTCCAATCCTTCAGGTCTCTCTTTACGGACTCTTCCCATGTCAAGTTCGGTCTACCCCGGCCTCTTTTGACATTATCAGCACGCTTTAGCCGTCCGCTATGTACTGGGGCTTCTGGAGGCCTGCGCTGAATATGTGCAAACCATCTCAGACGATGTTGGACAAGCTTCTCTTCAATTGGCGCTACCCCAACTCTATCTCGTATATCATCATTCCGGATTCGGTCCTTCCTTGTGTGGCCACACATCCATCTCAACATGCGCATCTCCGCCACACCTAACTGTTGCACATGTCGCCTTTTAGTCGGCCAACACTCAGCGCCATACAACATTGCGGGTCGAACCGCCGTCCTATAGAACTTGCCTTTTAGCTTTTGTGGCAGCCTCTTGTCACAGAGAATGCTAGAAGCTTGGCGCCACTTCATCCATCCGGCTTTAATTCAATGGTTCACATCTTCATCGATATCCCCATCCTTCTGCAACATTGACCCCAAATATCGAAAGGTGTCCTTCTGCGGCACCACCTGCCCATCAAGGCTAACATCCTCCTCCTCCTCGTGCCTAGTAGTACCGAAAACGCACCTCATGTACTCGGTTTTAGTCCTACTAAGTCTAAAACCTTTCGATTCCAAAGTTTGCCTCCATAACTCCAACTTCCTGTTGACCCCCTTCCGACTCTCATCGACTAGCACCACATCGTCCGCAAAGAGCATACACCATGGGATATCTCCTTGTATATCCCTTGTGACCTCATCCATCACCAAGGCAAAAAGATAAGGGCTCAAAGCTGACCCTTGATGCAGTCCTATCTTAATCGGGAAGTCATCAGTGTCGCCATCACTTATTCGAACACTTGTCACAACATTATCGTACATGTCCTTGATGAGGGTAATGTACTTTGCTGGGACTTTGTGTTTCTCCAAGGCCCACCACATAACATTCCGCGGTATCTTATCATAGGCCTTCTCCAAGTCAATGAACACCATATGCAGGTCCTTCTTTTGCTCCCTATATCTCTCCATAAGTTGTCGTACCAAGAAAATGGCTTCCATGGTCGACCTCCCAGGCATGAAACCAAACTGATTTTTGGTCACGCTTGTCATTCTTCTTAAGCGGTGCTCAATGACTCTCTCCCATAGCTTCATTGTATGGCTCATCAGTTTAATTCCACGGTAATTAGTACAACTCTGAACATCCCCCTTGTTCTTGAAGATTGGTACTAATATACTCCGTCTCCATTCTTCTGGCATCTTGTTTGCCCGAAAAATGAGGTTGAAAAGTTTGGTTAGCCATACTATCGCTATGTCCCCGAGGCCTCTCCACACCTCAATGGGGATACAATCAGGGCCCATCGCCTTGCCTCCTTTCATCCTCTTCAAAGCCTCCTTGACCTCCGACTCCTGGATTCGCCGCACAAAAAGCCTGCTAGTATCAGCAAAGGAGTCGTCCAGATCAATGGTAGAGCTCTCACTCTCCCCATTGAACAGCTTGTCAAAGTACTCCCGCCATCTATGCTTAATCTCCTCGTTCTTCACCAGGAGTTGATCTGCTCCGTCCTTGATGCACTTTATATTGAAGGAACGTCACTTTATATTGCCCCTTGTGATAGCAACCTTTATTATGCAGTCTATTGCTTTTATTTCTTTGCCATCACTAGATCGTACAAAGCTTATTTTCGCTCACAATAAAAGATCATACATATTTAGGAGCAATATTTATTGCTTATTGCACCGATGACAACTTACTTGAGGGATCTTATTCAATCCATAGGTAGATATGCTGGACTCTCATCACCATGTAACCGGTAGGCATGGGTGGACTTAATGAGGTTCTCGATAATGTTGGCGTCGCGCATCATGTATGTCTTCACATGACCAATATGTCTCATGACGGGTCCACCTTGTGAATCCTTCAAAATGAAAGAACATGACAAACACTCAGAAAAACAAATGAGGTTAGCATGAGTGCAAAACCTATCATTCGTGTGGTGAGCTACCCAACAAGTGTCGTCATCATTCATATCATAAGAAGGGACAAGATAATGTGGCATGATATGGAAGCATATGATGCAAGTACAACCAAAGTCATTAAGCTCATTCAATTAAGCATGTGTCACAAGTGAGATGACTGAGTCTCCAAGCATAAATGATAAAGGTAGTCCAATCTCAATATCAATAAGCATAGCATGGTTGCACTCACGAAACGGCAATATGAGAGAGGCAACTAATGGAGACAAGTGACAATGATCGAGAAAAATCATGTGAGAGGCATGAACATATAGGCAATTATGTATCATGGGCGATGCAACAAGGCAAGCAATCATAGTAATCAAGGCATGTAAGCTAGTAGTGCGAAGATGCCACATACTATAGGTAAGCATGGTGAAAGAACATGTGCTGCCCCCATGTTTGATTTTGGTAATTGATGACAATCCCTATGGACTAATGGTTGCCTTGAGTTATATTTGAAGGGTTTGTCCATAGGCTTTTCTTGTAGACCATTTGTTGGTCTCAAGGTGATTAGAAGAAGAATATGTGTTGACCAAGGTGCTATTCAAGGATTGATCCAAATATTGGTCATGTGAGAGTTGAGCCTATTGCAAACATGTCTTGAAGAAGAAGATTGTGTGAACATTCATGTTTACCTTCAAGACATCATCCTAATGAAGAGAGTTGAAAAGATACAAGGTTGATCAAGAATAAGTACAACGAGTGATTCAAGTTGATCAACACACAAAGCGTAGAAGATGTACCAAGCGAGATCAAGTGATCTCATGGTATGGTAAGCATTGTCCATTACGCTTTGTGTACTAACCCGTGGTCTATGTGAGAGTTGTTTGTGGGGTTAGGTATGTTTCCATGGGCTTGCGTCAAGAGGAAGATCTCATTCAACCCATGGAGGATGACATCAAGTGGTGATCGTCATCAAGTTTACGGTGTGCAAGTTCAAGTGGAGCATCTCAAAGAGATCATGTTTGATGCTTGCCGTCCATTGTGGTGACAATGGACTTGTGAAGATGTGCCGAAGAGTGGCTCACCCAAAGTGGAGTATGGGGGAGCAATCTACTAGTCTTCATCGAGCCGGCGCAATCAAGAAAGGTGGTCCAACTTGAGGAGGTCAAGATCGTCATCATCTAGCTCAAGTGGACTATGCGCAAGGTAAAGGTTTGCCCTTGATAGGTTTTCTATTTTACCAGTCTCATGGTGGTAGTTGGGAGACTGGGTTATAGGATCGATAGCCGTACTATCAAGGGGAGCTCTCGGATGAGTAGCTTGATCGTATCATTCATAGAGAGCTCAAACCATTGCATCCTTGCATCATCTTTCTTGGTTCTTGTTTGGCATGTTTGCTTTGAGGGTCTTTGAGCTTTTGGTCACCTTCATGACAAGCTCAAGTTCATCGAGAACGGATTTCGTTTGCTTCTTCTAGTATGTTCTCGATGTTGGGGTTTATGCCGGATCATCACTAATAGAGCTTTCACGTCTCTATATCATAGGCATATCTCTATTGCACTTCTTAATATAACCAGTTGTTGTTGGATACTACTCGTTGTCATCTATCCAACGAGCTTGAGTTTGCTGGATTCTGAGTTCATTTGCAGAAGTTGTGGCAGTTTCAGTCTTGCCTGTTTCCTTCTCAGCTTGGGTAGTCTTTCAGCTCCCAAGCGGTAGTACCGCCCTGCTCCACGGTAGTACCGCTTATGTGGTACTTCCGCTATGAGCTACCACAGCCTCTTCCGCTTGTTTTTGTGCTCCTGTAAATGGGCGGCAGTAGTGCGGTACTAGAACACGATAGTACCGTTCGCGCGGTACTTCCGCCGATTTACTGTCGCTGCCTCTACCGCTTATTTTCGTGCTGCTGTTGCGTTTTCTTCTTGAGCGGTATTAGAGAGGTACTTGGTAGCAGTAGTACTGCTCCGTGCGGTACTTCTGTCCTACTTCCCTCTTGCACCACTAGTACTTCTGTACCCTGCGTACCCAGGTGGTAGTACCGCCCATGGGAACGGTAGTACCGCTCCGGCGGCACTACCGCATCGGTACTCTTGTACACGCAGTGGTCAGCTAGTACTACCGCCCGAGCGGTAGTACCGCTCCCTTGAGCGGTAGTACCACTTGTGTGCGGGCTAGGCAGGTAACGGTTGGATTCGGGGGGATCTATAAAAGGGGATCATCTTCCCCAATGGTTAAAATAGCTAGAGTTGGTGTTCTTCCCCCATTGTTGACCTTCTTCGAGCTTGCTTTCTCTCAATCCCTCCATGGATTCTTGCTAGTTTTTGAGGGAAAAGAGAGAGGAGATCTAGATCCACATTTCCACCAATCACTTTCTCCTCTATGTGAGGGGAACCCCTTGGATCTAGATCTTGGAGTTCTTTGTGTTCTCTTCTTCGTTCTTCCTCTCATTTTCCTCCATAGCATTAGTTGTTGTGGTGGGATTTGGGAGAGAAGGACTTGGGCACTCCGTGTGCCCTTGCCATTGCATTTGGTGCATCGGTTTGAGTTCTCCACGGTGATGCGTGGAAGTGAAAGTTGAGAAGCTTGTTACTCTTGGGTGTTTGGGCACCCTAGAGCTTGTTCCTCTTAGGTGCCTTGGTGCCCTAGATGGTTGGTGTTGCCGGAGCTCAATCATTGTGGTGTAAAGCTCCAGGCAAGCGTCGGGGTCTCCAATTAGTTTGTGGAGATTACCCCGAGCAATTTGATGGGTACCGGTGACCGCCCCCAATGGTTGCCAAAGTGTACAGGTTCGGTGACCGCCCCCAAGGGTTGCCATTTGTATGGGTTCGGTGACCGCCCTCAAAGGTCCCTTAGTGGAATTATGACATCTTGCATTGTGCGTGGGCGTGAGGAGATTACGGTGGCCCTAGTGGCTTCTTGGGGAGCATTGTGCCTCCACACCGCTCCAAACGGATATTAGCATCCGCAAGGGTGTGAACTAGATACATCGTTGTCTCCGCGTGCCTCGGTTATCTCTTACCCGAGCCCTTTACTTATGCACTTTACTTTGTGATAGCCATAGTGTTTCATGTTATATATCTTGCTATCACATAGTTGTATATCTTGCTTAGCATAAGTTGTTGGTGCACATAGGTGAGCCTAGTTGTTTTAGGTTTTGTGCTTGACTTATTAAACGCTAGTTTTATTCCGCATTTGTTCTAGCCTAAACCGTAATTATTTTAAAGCGCCTATTCACCACCCCCCCTCTAGGCGACATCCACGATCTTTCACATGGCAATCATGTCATGTGTGCAAATAGTGGGCATACATAATGCACATGACATCACACAAGCATGAAAACAAGATATGAGCAAAGTATCATCATTGTATTGGCAAGAAGTCCTATGGCAATGGAACATCATGACTCTCCCAACACAAGAAACAACAATAGCATGGAGCACAAGGTAAACATGGCAATAGCAACTAGTATCTCCACCAAGCATGCAAATACACATAGTAGTAGAATCATGAATGATTTGTAAGTGCAAGAAAGGGTCACAATTACATGGCAAAGGCATAGAAAGAGGCATAACATGCAAAGTGAACACGGGAAAATGGGCATAGAGTGAAAAGTGGTATATAGCCCATAGCCGTGTGAGATCCAAGTAAAAGCAACGTGCGTAGTCCTTGCGCGAGGGGTGCGATTGGAGAAGCATTCCAAGTAATCCGAAATCATCGTTGCTCTCAAGAGCTTGTTTCGTCAACACATGGGATTGTGAAGTTGACGAGTATTCATGAGGACCTACACAAAACAATGGCAAAGGAAAAATTGTGTGCGCGTGGTATATGTACACATCATCCACTATGATGCGCACGTGCATGTGTTGGTTAGCACAAAATATCCAATGCTCAAATAAATGAGATGCATGATATAGAAACATGTCATCCATCATGAAAAGTTTGTTGTTATGTATAGCATAATGGAGACTCAAAGTGTGTAATGCATCACTAGTAATATATAGAGCATTGTCATGAATGGTATGCATATGATGCACACAAGGGGTGGAATCATGCAATGTACAATCATTATCATGGCATGGCATAGTAGATGAATTGCACAAATTTTGCAAAGGGAGCATAGCAATATCGTCGCAAGAGAAACAAATACCAATAACCATGATCTTGTCATCTATGCCATAAGTGCAAATTGGATTGATTTTATTGGGGTATGCATAGTTACTACGGTGATATTGTAATGATGCAATATGGAAAATCTCACTCATAGCATATGACAAGTTTAGAGGATTGTCAAACATGATGTGACCAATATAATTTTCACAAGATATCCTATGGAGCATAGCATCACAACTAAGTAATTCGACATGCTCATCATCATATTCATCATAAATGGGTGGCACATCTAAGCATGTAGAAGACATAGTATGTGGTGTATCCATAAGGTGATCAACATCATGCAAGCAATCGATGTCAAGATAGTCCACTAGTGGCACAAGTGAAGCACCATCACCTATGTTACCTTTGGAGTTGCACTCATGTGGTGTAGGTGAGGTGGTGAAGATCGACGTTTGGTCAACATCGTCGTCTTGATGGAACCATGTGGGTGGGACATCATTTTCCACCATGGCCATCATTGTTCTCATTGGAGGGATGGACTCGTCGAGGGTAGGTACGTCGTCATGTATGAGACCTTGTACCAAAGAAGCAAACACACTGGGAGTAGAGGTTAAGTCGTTAGAAATCATAGTGGCCTCACATGCCCTATCAACTACCTCACTCATGAAGTGTGTGGCTCACTCACACCCACTATGATGCTCTCACTCATATGGTTGGTCGAGTCACTCAAAGGGTGGTGATGGCTCTCAACCTCACATAGGATGTTTGGCATGTTTTCGTATGTGGGGCTAGTGGTGGTCACACTCATCCTCTTATAGGAAATGCACTCAATGTCATACGTAGTGGGGTCACTCATCTCACTCATGTGGTGGTAGCTCTCCTCACATGGCAACTGGGGCATCTCGTCATATGTGGGTGTCGGAGAGATGATGTAGGTGCAAATGTCTCCATACTCAACTCCTTTCGCCGTCTTGGTTGAAGGGATAGTCCCATGCTCAACCTCCTCGTCCATAATGCCTCCGAAGATGAATGTTGTATGATGTGGCAAATCATTGCTCTCCTCTGAGACCAAAGGGAAGGTCTCGTAGCTCGACTCCGAGTATGAGTCTAATATGGACGTCGTCTACATGTTGTCGAAGGTGTTCGTGCTCGCCGCCGTGGTCGAAGGGGATGGCCCACGCTCGACCACCGTCTTGTCGCCGTCTTCTTGTAGGAGGCCCATATGATGTAGCACCTCGTTGCGCGCCTCCATGACCAAAGGGAAATTCCCATGCTCGGCCATCTTCCTTAGGGTTGCTTCCGAAGATGGAAGGGTCACCCTCGTTTGTAGTTGGTCGCCTTGGACTTGGCGCCGAAGCATCTTCTTGGTGGCGCTCGTCTCGCGGCCATCTCTTGTGCTCATGAAGGTTGACCGTAGCTTGATGGAGAGCTTGTTGGGACTTGTTGGTGTGCTCATCGTGAGCATCTTCATCTTGATGGTGACGTTGTCGTGCTTGAACTTGTAGACGATGGCGCTCTTCGTCTTGAAGATGAGGATGCGGACAAATTGCGCTTGCCTCAGATGGGCGCTCCGAAGATGTGCGAGTTGCGCATCGCCGCCTTGAAGATGACGAAGAGGAAGAAGGCTTGTAGTTGGCCAACATGTGTCGTATGTGCTCCATGTGTTTGTCCAACTTGTCGTTGAGGTAGTCCCTTTTTTGTGCTTTGGAGTGATGGATGTCGATGTCGAGTCGCTCAATACGGTCACGCAATGTATAGTGTGCATTTTGCATTGCTCCTTGTAGTCCAAAGTGGTGAGTTTTGGTGACGTAGTTGTTCGCGCCGTTGTTGTCGTCGAAGACCGGAGATGATGTGCTTTGCCTATCCAGTGCAACACTCAAGCAAGGGTGAGTAGGAAATGAGACAAACAATACCAAGATACCTTTTCCCGAAGTTGAGGATGTATCCCGTGTCACTCAATGTGAATTGAGAGAATAGTGGACTTGGTACTGGACTTGTTCACTCACACCTACAAAGTAAAGCTTATCGAGAGGCTTGGTTAGGACAAGTGGCACAAAATTCAAGCAAGTGTTAGTCAAGATATTGATAATGTTGAAGAGATTCACAAATTGCAAGTAAACCAAATAGATCAAAACCGAGGATGTCACTTGGAACACACACACGAAAGATAAGTGGGATCCGTGCAACCAAGGAATGAGCACAAAATGTGTTACCATAGAAAACGCTCGTGTTGCATGGATACTAGAGAGACAATAGCTCGATTGCTCAAATGGGCTAGATACGCTTGTGCACCAACCTATGAGAGTAACGTGTCGTCTTCAATCCCAAGTATGCTATGTATGTATGATCCAATATGATGTATGATGGAAAATGGATCAATGCTATTTCTTACAAGCTCTTAATTTGTATCTTCTCTTTTGCTTAAAAGCTTTTCTCTTTTTTTTGACTATGCCAAAATGCGTGATGCGTGAGCCAATATGTAAGACAAGTATGTAAGATATGCACCAGAGAGAATTATGGCACAATGATGATAGTAAGATGATTGCACGCTAAATGTACCTATGCAGAGTAAGCGTATCACTAAGGTGCACAATGAGCATGACCCGGCAATTCTCAACTCGCTAGTCTTGATGGGTAAGTGACGCAAATAGGCTCGAGGCTATCAATGCAATGGCAATGGAAATGTACAATGATGTCGTCGAAGTTACCGTCCTTGCTTACGGTGGTGGTGTCAAATGGTGAAGAAGTCGTTGTCGATGTCGAGTCTGAGTCGATGATGAATGGCGGTGATGTTGATGTCGAACCGTCCCTAATTAGCTGAAACACCTTACGAAACGGAAACTGCAACTCAAAAACTCAACCAAAATGGGTGGTAGCGGAAGTGTGGTATTGCGGAAGACTAAAGGTGGGGAAAATGGTGGAAAACTGAAAAATAAAATGGGTGGCGAAAGTGTTCTGTGATGAGCCTATGCGCACGGGGTAAGTGAGGCCCGTGTGCACGGGGTTGTCGGGGCCCGTGTGCACGGGGTGTTCTGACAGAGCAAGAACACGCCCAAATCCGTGGTGGAAGAAAATTTTCGGGGATGGGTCGGTGGGGGATGGAGGGTAGGGTCTGATCCACTTGCCAAATGATACGTCTCCAGCGTATCTATAATTTTTGATTGTTCCATGCTGTTATATTATCAATCTTGGATTTTTTATAATCATTTACAGCAATTATATATCATTTTTGGAGACTAACCTATTAACTTAGTGCCCAGTGTCAGTTGTTGTTTTCTGCGCCATTTTTGTTTTACAGAAAATCAATACCAAACGAAGTCCAAATGCCACGAAACTTTTTGGAGATTTTTTATTGGCCAAGATAAACACTAGAAGCTTCGGGAGAGGGCCAGAAGACCCAGGAGGTGGCCACGAGCCACCAGGGCGCGCCTGGGGGGCAGGCGTGCCCTGGTGCCTCGTGGCCCCCCCTTTGCTCTGTTTGACCTAATTCCAGCACTATAAATTCAGAAAAAATCAGAAACCCTTAGGGGAGTCCATGAAATACTTTTTCCGCCGCCGCAAGTTTCTGTTCTCGAGAGATCCCATCTGGGGTCCTTCTCCGGTACTCCGCCGGAGGGGGATTCGATCACGGAGGGGCTCTACATCAACCTTGCTGCCCTTCCGATGATGCGTGAGTAGTTTACCATAGACCTTCGGGTCCACAGGCACCAGCTAGATGGCTTCTTCTCTCTTTTTGATCTTCAATACAATGTTCTCCTCGATGTTCTTGGAGTTCTATCCGATGTAATCACTTTTTGCGGTGTGTTTGTTGGGATCCGATGAATTGTGAGTTGATTTATCTTGCCATGGGAAGAGGTGCTTTGTAATGCGTTCGATCTTGCGATGTTCAATCCCAGTGACAGAAAGGGACATGACATGTATGTATCGTTGCTATTAAGGGTAAAAAGATGGGGTTTATTCATACATGAGTTTATCTTGTCTACATCATGTCATCGTTCTTAAGGCATTACTCCGTTCTTTATGGACTTAATACACTAGATGCATGCTGGATAGCAGTCGATGTGTGGAGTAATAGTAGTAGATGCAGGCAGGAGTCGGTCTACTTGTCTCGGACATGATGCCTATATACATGATCATTGCCTTGGATATCGTCATGATTATTTGCTTTTCTATCAATTGCCCAACAGTAATTTGTCTACCCACCGTATGCTATTTTCTTGAGAGAAGCCTCTAGTGAAACCTATGGCCCCCGGGTCTATCTAAATCATATTACTAAAACCCTAAAAATATTGCTGCCATTTTCTTTTATTTTGTATTTTTGTTTCAATCTATCTATCTATCACATACAATTTAATCTAGCAATTGACTTGACAACCTCTCGTTTGCGTTGGGTGCAAGGATTTGTTGTTTGTGTCCAGGTGCTGCTAATGAGGTGTTGCGTGATTCTCCTACTGGCTCGATAACCTTGGTTTCATAACTGAGGGAAATACTTATCTCTACTGTGCTGCATCATCCCGTCCTCTTCGGGGAAAATACCAACGCAAGCTACAATAGCAGGAAGAATTTCTGGCGCCGTTGCCCGGGAGACATCATCAACATCTATCAAGTACCTTTGCATAAACTCTCATCTCCTTGCATTTATTTTATTTGCCATTTGCCTCTCGTTTTCATCTCCCCCACTTCTAAAACGTTTTTACAAAAATACAAAAATATTTTTCGTTTGCCTTTTCCTTGTTTGCCTCTTTGAATTGCTCATCTTGTCATCATGACTAGCGTAACTATCCCTCCTTTGTCCTCGGATTTTGAAGTGCTTTACTTCAAACAGAAACAAGGAGAAAATCTTAAAGATGCTTGGTATAGATTAATGGAATCCTACCGTGTTTGCTCTATAAAAGGGGATTTAAAAATTTCGCTTCGCAATTTCTATATAGGTTTAACCATGCATCATAGACAACTTTTGGATTTTGCCGCAAAGGGAAATTTTATTGAGAGTGAGGCCAATACTGCCTATGAAATAATAGAAGGCGTATTGGGGATTCCACCACCACAAAAGGGTTTTGCTTTTACTCAAGAGGGGGCTCATATATTAGGCAAATTGGGTGATATGCAAAAAAATTGGACTCCGATAACCACTCCGAGAGAAGTTATCACTCCAACTCCGACTATAGTCAAGATGAAGGTGCTGCCGGACTTGCTCTTGTGTCATCCAACTCCCATGATCTATTTGACTCACCAAATGAAGAAATTGGAAAATGCTTCATGGCAAAAGGCCCCAAGGTATCACACCCCGAGTATCTTGATTTCAATAGTGATGAAGATGATTTGCTTGGTGATGATGATTCACTTGTTGATAAGGCTAGTGATGTGAGCTATAATGAAAATGCTAGTAATCATGATAGTCAAGAGGAAACGAGTGACAATGCTATGAAGGAGATTGAGCGTCTAACTAAAGAACTAAATGATCTTAAGTTAGCTCATGAAACAACTCAAGAGGATCATAGAGAACTTCTAAGAACTCATGAGAAGCTACGCTTCGAGAAGCTAAATTTAGAGCAAGAGCATGAGTTTCTTAAAGCTATCAATGACGATCTTCGAAAGAAGAGTTCCTCATATCTTGCCAAACATTTACTCTTGTCTACCTTTATGCCCCAAGTTAAACCTAAGCAAACTAGCAACAAGGGTAAAAAGGGTTCTACCTCTAGTAGTAACAATAAAAATGCTAAATCCAATGTTGTTGCTTCTAGTAGTTCTATTGATTCCACTAATGATTCTCTTAGCCAAGTTACACTTGAGCAAGAAAATATGCTATTGAAAGGAATTATAGAAAAAGGTGTCTACAAGAGTCTTGCCGGGAGTAAGCAATTTGAGGAAATTGTACGCAAGCAAGGAAGGCACCGGAAGAACCAAGGTGTTGGTTTTGAACGAAAGTTCAATGCCAATGGAGTTGAGTGGGAAGAAGATCAATACCCCAAGACGAAGTTTGTTCCTCAACAAGAGAAGTATGATCCTACTTCCTTCAAGGGAACACAAGCTCAAGAAGATCTTCCACCACAAGACCACAAGCTAAAAGGCAAGGACAAGCTTCAAGAAGAGATTTATTCATTTGAAGAAGCTCAAGCCTTGGTCAAGTGGATTCCCAAGACTTCATCAAGTTCTACTTCATCAAGTGCTACTACAACTCCAAGGATTCCCATCAAGTTGATGTGGGTCCAAAAGAAGAAGAACTAGAGAGTTCTTGAGGGTGACTCCGCCAACATACTTCACTCATATTCATTATGGCAAGGACTTGTGCAACCAACTTCCACATTTTGCACTAGTTCATGGAGTCACAAACCCTCTTGTTGGTAAGGCAAGGAACAAGGTATTCAATGCATTCATGGACATCATATATGTGTATTTCACTCTATGTCTATGGAAATACTTGTATGTTCCTTGTGTGGGACTAACTCATGTAGGTATTGAAAGCACAAAACTCCGAAGGATTGCTCCCAACTCATAATGGTCTACATCAACATTGAGCATCCACATCTTCAACACCTACATGAAGTCATCATCGACAAAACCCAAGGTTAGTTCTGTTGGAAATATGCCCTAGAGGCAATAATAAATTGGTTATTATCATATTTCCTTGTTCATGATAATCGTTTATTATCCATGCTATAATTGTATTGATTGGAAACTCAAATACATGTGTGGGTACATAGACAACACTGTGTCCCTAGTAAGCCTCTAGTTAACTAGCTCGTTGATCAAAAGATGGTGAAGGTTTCCTAGCCATGGACATGAGATGTCATTTGATAACGGGATCACATCATTAGGAGAATGATGTGATGGACAAGACCCAAACTATAAACGTAGCATATGATCGTGTCAGTTTATTGCTATTGTTTTCTGCATGTCAAGTATCTGTTCCTATGACCATGAGATCATGCAACTCACTGACACCGGAGGAATACCTTGTGTGTATCAAACATCGCAACGTAACTGGGTGACTATAAAGGTGCTCTACAGGTATCTCCGAGGGTGTTTGTTGGGTTGGCATGGATCAAGACTGGGATTTGTTACTCCGTGTGACGGAGAGGTATCTCAGGGCCCACTCGGTAATACAACATCACAATGAGCCTTGCAAGCAATGTGACTAAAGTGTTAGCCACGAGATCTTGTATTACGGAACGAGTAAAGAGACTTGCCGGTAACGAGATTGAACTAGGTATAGAGATACCGACGATCGAATCTCGGGCAAGTAACATACCGAAGAACAAAGGGAACATCATACGGGATTAATTGAATCCTTGACATAGAGGTTCGACCGATATAGATCTTCGTAGAATATGTAGGAACCAATATGGGCATCCAGGTCCCACTATTAGTTATTGGCCGTAGAGGTGTCTCGGTCATGTCTACATAGTTCTCGAACCCGCAGGGTCTGCACACTTAAGGTTCGGTGACGTTTCGGTAGAATTGAGTTATGTATGATTGGTGACCGAAGGTTGTTCGGAGTCCCGGATGAGATCACGGACATCACGAGGAGCTCCGGAATGGTCCGAAGGTAAAGATTGATATATAGGAAGTCCCGTTTTGGCCACCGGAAAAGTTTCGGGTATTTCCGGTAGTGTACCGGGAGTGCCGGAGGGCCATCGGGAGGGGCCACCCACGCCGGGAGGCCACATGGGCCTAAAGGGAGTTGCACCAGCCCTTAGTGGGCTGGGCAAGCCAGCCCTATAAGGACCATGCGGCTGGAATTAAGTGGGAAGGAAAAACCCCAAAGAAAAGGGAAGGGGAAACAAATAAGGAAGGAGTCCTAATTGGACAAGGAAAAGTGGAGGAGTCCACCTCCTCCTCCCTGGTTCGGCCGCACCTAGGGTGGAAACCCTAGGGCGCCAGCCCCCTCCCCCTCCCTCCTATATATACTAGAGGGGAGAGAGGGCCAAACACCCTAAGCCACGGTGCAGCCCTCTCTCCCCCCGTCTATACGGTTTTCCTCAAATCTGTTTTTGTCGGTGCTTAGGCGAAGCCCTGCCGGAACAGCTCCACCACCACCCCCACTACGCCGTTGTGCTGGCGGAGAACTCGTCTATCTCTTCGCTCTCTCTTGCTGTATCAAGGAGGCGGAGATCGTCATCGAGCTGTACGTGTGCTGAACGCGGAGGTGCCGTCCGTTCGGCGCTAGATCGGAAGGACCGTGATCAGGATCGCGAGACGATTCATGATTTGATCGCGGGACGGATCGTGATGGAATCGTGGGACGGATCGAGATTGGATCGCGAGATGGATCGTGATGAGATCGCGGGACACTCGGCGATTTGGATCGCGAAGACGTTCGACTACATTAACCGCGTTTCTTAACGCTTCCGCTTAGCGATCTACAAGGGTATGTAGATTCACTCTCCCTCTCGTAGATGCTCATCACCATGGATAGATCTTGTGTGTGCGTAGGAAAATTTTTGTTTCCCATGCAACGTTCCCCAACAAGTTCATCCCTCTTAGGGGGGATATCACATCTAGGGGAGCTTTGCTCTAAACAATTGAGCTAAAGCAACTCTAATGGTGTGAACACATCAATGCTTTATGTAAAAGTGGCAACCCCACTTGTGCTTAAACGATGAGTATGACCTATGATCAAATGTTCTCATTTGACTCCTAAGTCAATATACTCATATATAGATGACCTAGTCATCGCCATTGCTTGATAGATGCTAGAATTGGTTGTGCATGTTTGACACATATTTCATTTGCTATCTTATTGTGTGAGCATGTTGGTTTGCATGTTTTCTTCATTCGAGGACATCCATTTGTTGTTTTGATTGTCATGGTTTTTCTGGCCAAGTGGATGTACAAGAATGCCTAAGTACCTTCTCTAGCTATCTATGCTTTCTTGTCTCAAATTCTATTCTTGCTACATCATAAAAATTGAACAAGTCATTTTCGGACCCTCCAGGTGAGGAGCACTCGGAGCCACCGATCTGAAAGGGCTGAACCTCCAAAACCTTCTACATGATTTCGGCCGAACCAATTCACTCAAACTCGGTCCAACCGAAATCATTTAGATTGATCTAGGTTTTCATCTCGATGTCACCGAGTTGAACCATTTCGGCGCCACCGATGTGCTAACCTGCTTGCAGTTACACATATCGGTGCCACCGAGTTGTCCAACTCGGAGCCACCGACAGCATACGGGTATATATACCTGGCGGGCCCGAACGGTTGAAATTTCTCAAACACTCTCGTTCCCGCACCCCGTTGCTGCCGTCGCCCAGGTCTTCGGATCGTCGCCTTTGTCTCCAGCGCGCCTTCGTCGCCGGATTCCGCCGCCGTGAACGGCAATCTGCTCCGCCATTGCCGCCGTAGAGGATCTCCACCAAGTTAGGGTGAGATTCGACCCCTTTTGTGCTCAAATTTCTGATTCAATGCATGATTGGATAGCCATGATTCTTGCCACGGATTGAGAACACCCATTACACTGCAATGTCCATAGATTAGATTCGAGTAAAAAAATTAGGTTTAAGTTTCCGCCGAACGCATCTCGGACCGACCGAATAGAAATTTTCGGAGTCACCGATTTGGCCCCAGGCCATAGCACTAGTACGTCTCGGTGCCACCGAGTAGTACGAATCGGTGAGTCCGAAAGTAAAATCTCTGTGAAACCCTAGCATCTCGGAGTTACCGAACCCCATCTCGGTCTGACCGAAATGGTGTGTAAAGTTTCTGTTGAGTGCTTCAGTATAACCGAGATGATCAACTCGGTCCATCCGAAATGCCTTCTGTGAAAACTTGAAACTAAGACTTGAACTCAATTTTTATGAAAAACTTCTGCTTTTTGTGATGACTCATCTACTCTACCCATACCCATCTATTCACAGGGTTAGCTTTGCAAGATGTCTGATGCCAGCGATAGCCAGAACATGTCAGAGCAGCACACAGATCTCAGCGCAGGCTCTAGTCCTGCAGAAAGCTTTTATGAGGGCGAGAGAAGCTCTCCAGATCTTCCAAAGGCTGCAACAAGGACTAGGAAGAAGAGAACCTCAGACAGTGAGGATGAGGACTTTGTTGCTAGTGAAGCAGCATCAAAAACGAAGAGAGTTGTGCTTGCAAAGGAGTATAGCACCAAGCCAACTACTAGATCCAAAGAGAAGACAACAGTAAAGAAAGTCCCTAAGGAAACTATGACATTTACACTTGAGGAACCAAGTGATGCAGCTGCAGGAGGAAAGAAGAAGAGGGCTAGGAAAACTACTGCCCGTGTGATTGGCAAACCCTCCATGATGATTGACGAGGAGGAGGAGGAGGAACCTACTGCTGATGCACCCCCTGCCAAGACACAGAAACTTATGTCAGATGCTATCAGGACTGCTGCCCCCAAGTCCAAGCCAAAGGTTTCAACACCTAAGAGATCCACTACAAACATTCCTGCTACAGAGAAGAACAAGGCCCCAGTGCCTGAAGCTAATGTTGATGAGGAGCCACTAGTGCTCAGGAAGCTAAAGCCCAAGATTCCAGACCATGACAATGCACACCCGGTTGCAGAGAATATGATGCTAAGGAAGGACAAAGGACTGCGTCAGTGGAGACTGTCTGATCCCTATGCCGCCTGGAGGATAACAGCGTGTGATTACCGCTTCTAGACCAGAGAACAGCAAGACTTCTATGAGACTGTTCTGCTTAATAAGAAGCCAATTGTTAGCGACATGAGATGGGTGGATTGGAAGTACATTGATGCCAATGAGGATTTTTTCCCCCATGTTCATGAGAGTTTCTGGATAGCTGGTGTTGATGAGTTTGTTGGACAGAATCTAACAAAGTGGAATGATGAGATGATCATGCAATTCTACTCCACAGCTCACTTCTATCCTGATGGCAGGATTGTGTGGATGACTGAGGGTTCCAGGTACCAGTCGACCATCTCTGAGTGGGCTACTCTTCTTGGTGCTCTAGAAGAAGAAGATGATGACATAGATATTTATGCTAAGCTCAAGATGGACCACAACTCCATGGCCAACATGTATACAACAATTCCAGAGAAGGACATCGAGACACACAAGCTAGGGTCAGTGAAGCACCTGCTGCCTGGTTTGGCCACCACAAACACTATCTTGCGGTACACTCTGTTGCCCAAGTCAGGAGATGATAAGATGATACGTGGCCACTCCATCAACTTGCTGCACCTCTTTGACACACCTCTAAAGTTCAAGGTAATGAGCTTGATTGTAGAAACCATCAAGAGGACAGCTGCTGATCAGAAGAGATCTTGCGGATACGCTCCACACATCCAGATGCTCATCAATTCCAAGGTTGGAATGAGCACTTACCTTCTTGATCGTGAGCATCTCCCACTGCGTCCAGAGTTTGAGGACAATGTCATTGTGATGGATCCTTCGCATCCCACCTCTGCTCAAGCACAAGAAAAGATCCGAGTAGCCGCAGAAGCAAAAACAGCCAAGGAGGCATCTGCTCCCAATGCTCCCATTGCCAACCTCAAGTCTAAGACTGACCAGATGACTTATCTGCTAGAAGCCACCCTGAGGATTGAGCGAAGTCTGGCCAACCTCACCCAGAACAGGCTAGCTTAGAGCGGATAGTCGAGACGAAGATTCATGATCTAGATGTCAAGATCACTGAGGTCCAGACTATAGTGGAGAAGCTGAAGGACGATGTTGATGCAACTAGGGCAGCCACTTCTGATGATAGTGGAGATGACAGACCTACCACAGAGAGATTCCAGTCAGTGCCCAGGGCAGCCAGGTCTACTGCAGTGCCAGTTGTAGATCCGAGGACCACAGTCTCTGCACCTGCTGCTGCTGCTACAGTGCCACCGCCGGTCTCCACTCCACCAGCCCAGCAGACATCAGCTGAAGCCTTCGCGGATGCACTTCTCTCGACGTTGTCTATGCACACCGGAGCTGCCAGCCGGAGATCCCCTTTAGGAGCTTCTAAGGATCGTGCCTAGAGTGCCGTACTAGTCCTATACCTATTCGAGCTTTTTGGTACTTGTTGCCAAAGGGGGAGAATTTGTATAGATCTTAGCTTCGAGAGAGAGAGAGAGGGAGAGAGAGAGAGTCTTGCTTTGCTTTGCTCGTTTTTTCTCGAGTTCTATTTGCTTTTGGTACTTTGTTTTGATGTGTGTGCTTGATACTACGTCTGTGAGTACTTTGATCATTATGTTTGTGAGCTACTACTTCATGTGATTGATCACACTATGCTCTATGTGATGCTTATGCTTATCATTATCTTGTATGATCATTCACTTGTGTTGGTGATGCATGCTTACTATTCCACTCATATCATTTTGCGCGCTCCACCAAGTTGTATGTGACATGGAAGAGTGACCCATGATCCTAATCGATTGTGCATTTGCATTCAAACACAAATTTTTAATAATGCACAAATTTAGGGGGAGCTCTTGCTTATCACATACTTCTCAAAGCGACGATGTATTCCATTCATTTAATCATTTGTCGAAGCTTTGATCTATATGTTGTCATCAATTACCAAAAAGGGGGAGATTGAAAGCACATTTGCTCCCTTGGTGGTTTTGGTAATTCATAACAACATATATCTCATTGAACTAATGTCCATTCAAGTTAAAGATTTCAGGATGTTCAATGATTGGCATGGCAAGGACTAGAGATGTGGACCCCTCAAAATGCTAAGGACATGGATTGGCAAAAGCTCAAGACTCTACATTTTTGGTTTAGTGATCCAAGATCACATTGAGTTCATAGGAAAGCCAATACTATTAAAAGGGGATGAGGTGTTGCTTAATGGTCTTTTTGCTCAAGTGCTCAGTGACAGTGCTCCTAAACCCTCAACCACTTTCTCTATCCAAATATGTCCAAAACCTACATTCCAACTCGGCCCCACCGAAATTTCCTATCCGGAGCCACCGAGTTCATCTGGACTTAGCCACTGCCAAAACCCTAACAAATCGGATCCACCGATATGGATCTCGGTCTCACCGAGATGGCCTTGTCAACTCTCTGTAATCGTTTGCACTTACTTCGGTCTCACCGAGTTTTGCAAATCGGTCTCACCGAGATGGCTTGCCAATTCTCTGTTGCCTTATTGCTTCACTTCGGTCCAACCGAGTTGATGCAATCAGTGCCACCGAGACGAGGTTTGCCCTAACCATTGCACTTCGGTCCATCCGAGTTGTTCCAGTCGGTCCCACCGAGATTCCTAACGTTCATATCTTTTACACAGTTCGGTGCCACCGAGATTTCTTATCGGTGCCACCGAGTTGGGTCAAAAGTGTGTAACGGTTGGATTTTGTGTGGAGGCTATATATACCCCTCCACCACTTCCTTCTTAGTAAGGAGAGCCATTAGAACGTGCCTACACTTCCACCATACATTTTCTGAGAGAGAACCACCTACTCATGTGTTGAGATCAAATCATTCCAATCCAACCATTTGAACCTTGATTTCTAGCCTTTCCCAAGTTGTTTTCCACTCAAATCCTTCTTCCACCATAGCCAAATCTGTGAGGAGTTGTTTGAGTGTTGGGGAGACTATCATTTGAAGCACAAGAGCAAGGAGTTCATCAACAACACACCGTCTATTACCTTTTGGAGAGTGGTGTCTCCTAGATTGGTTAGGTGTCACTTGGGAGCCTCCGACATGATGTGGAGTTGAACCAAGGAGTTTGTAAGGGCAAGGAGATCGCCTACTTCGTGAAGATCTACCCTGAGTGAGGCTAGTCCTTCGTGGATGTAAGCCAAGGTGGAATAGAAAAGGTTGCTTCTTCGTGGACCCTTTGTGGGTGGAGCCCTCCGTGGACTCGCGTAGCCGTTACCCTCCGTGGGTTGAAGTCTCCATCAACGTGGACGTACGATAGCACCACCTATCGGAACCACGCCAAAAATCACCATGCCTTCATTGCGTTTGAAATCTCCAATCCCCTCCTTTACTTACATATGCAATTGTTTACTTTCTGCTGCTACACTCTTAGAATTGCATGTGTAGGGTTATGCTTGACTTGTATGCGTGCCTAAATCTGCCTACTTCTGAAATTGGGAAAAGGTTAGGTTTTTATTTGGTCAAGTAGTCTAATCACCCCCCCCCCTCTAGACATACTTTCGATCCTACAAGTGGTATCAGAGCTTTGGTCTCCGTAAGCCTTGATTTCCATTGCTTTGGTGATCATAGCCTTGGTTTCACAACCTAGGAGAGTATGGCGTCTAGTGAGGGTAACTATCACCGTAGAGGTCCATATTTTGATGGTACAAACTTTGCTAGTTGGAAACATAAGATGAAAATGCATATTCTTGGTCATAACCCCGCCGTTTGGCATGTTATTCATGTTGGCTTGCAAGGTGATTTCTTTGAGGACGGCAAGGAACCGGATCGTGAAGCAACCCCGGAAGAATTGAAGATGTTGCAATACAATGCTCAAGCTTGTGACATTCTCTTCAATGGTTTGTGTCCCGAGGAATTCAACAAAATCAGCCGCCTCGAGAATGCAAAGGAAATTTGGGATACTTTGGTTGATATGCATGAGGGTACCGAGTCCGTCAAGGAATCTAAGTTGGATGTGCTTCAAAGTCAACTTGACAAGTTCAAGATGAAGGATGGTGAAGGAGTCGTAGAAATGTACTCTAGGCTTGCTCTCATCACAAATGAGATTGCCGGCTTAGGAAGTGAAGAGATGACCAACAAATTCATCATCAAGAAGATACTTAGAGCTTTCGATGGAAAATATGATACCGTTTGCACATTGATCCAAATGATGCCAAATTATAAAGATCTCAAGCCCACGGAAGTCATTGGAAGGATTGTTGCTCATGAAATGTCACTCAAGGACAAAGAGGAGCTACACAACAAATCAAGTGGTGCTTACAAGGCCTCAACCGATGCTCCAACAACTCCAAGTGACAAGCTAGTATCCAATGAAGAGATAAGCCTAATGGTGAAAAGATTCAACAAGTTCTACAAGAACAAAGGGAAAGAAAGAAGCTCTAGCTCAAGACACTATGAGAGAAGATCATCAAGTCGTGACCGTAATTGCTACAATTGTGGAAAACCCGGACACTATTCCAATGAGTGTACGACTCCCTACAACAAAAGAGACGAATCACCAAGAGGAAGACATAGAAGAGATGAATCACCTCATAAGGAGAGATGGAGTAGAGATGATCGTTATGAACGAAGACATTCTCGAAGAAGCAAGGATTCGGAGAGGAAGGACAAGTCATCCAAGAGCTACACAAGAAGAAGACATCAAGCTCATGTTGGTGAATGGGTTTCTGGATCCGACTCCAACAACCACTCCGAGAGAAGTTATCACTCCAACTCCGACTATAGTCAAGATGAAGGTGTTGCCAGACTTGCTCTTGTGTCATCCAACTCCCATGATCTATTTGACTCACCAAATGAAGGAATTGGAAGATGCTTCATGGCAAAAGGCCCCAAGGTATCACACCCCGAGTATCTTGATTTCAATAGTGATGAAGATGATTTGCTTGGTGATGATGATTCACTTGTTGATAAGGCTAGTGATGTGAGCTATAATGAAAATCCTAGTAATCATGATAGTCAAGAGGAAACGAGTGACAATGCTATGAAGGAGATTGAGCGTCTAACTAAAGAACTAAATGCTCTTAAGTTAGCGCATGAAACAACTCAAGAGGATCATAGAGAACTTCTAAGAACTCATGAGAAGCTACATCATGTCATCGTTCTTAAGGCATTACTCCGTTCTTTATGGACTTAATACACTAGATGCATGCTGGATAGCGGTCGATGTGTGGAGTAATAGTAGTAGATGCAGGCAGGAGTTGGTCTACTTGTCTCGGACATGATGACTATATACATGATCATTGCCTTGGATATCGTCAAGATTATTTGCTTTTCTATCAATTGCCCAACAGTAATTTGTCTACCCACCGTATGCTATTTTCTTGAGAGAAGCCTCTAGTGAAACCTATGGCCCTCGGGTCTATCTAAATCATATTACTAAAACCCTAAAAATATTGCTACCATTTTATTTTATTTATTTTATTTTGTATTTTTGTTTCTATCTATCTATCTATCACATACAATTTAATCTAGCAATTGACCGCCGAGAGATTGACAACCTCTCGTTTGCGTTGGGTGCAAGGATTTGTTGTTTGTGTGCAGGTGCTGCTAACGAGGTGTTGCGTGATTCTCCTACTGGTTCGATAACCTTGGTTTCATAACTGAGGGAAATACTTATCTCTACTGTGCTGCATCATCCCTTCCTCTTCGGGGAAAATACCAACACAAGCTACAAGTAGCACCAAACCACAAATTCATGCACCAATCAACAGAATCTCAAAAGATCTAACAAATTGCAAAAAAAATTGGGAGGGCTATTTTTTGTGGGGATTTTCGAATTGGGACAAAAACACACAAAATTGGGTCTAGAAAGTGGAGAGGGAGAACTCCAAGGTGTGAATCAACCTTGCTCTGATCCAATATTATGTAGGGTGGAACCCTAATTGGAGATCTTTTCACACTTGGAGGGGGAAAAGGGAAGAACAACAAGAAATCACAAGAGGAACACTCGAGAACAAGTCCAATCACACATCCACTAGACTCAAATCCACACAAGATCCACAAAGGTACATGAACAACAAATGGAACAAAGATACAAGGTAGGGTTCAACCCAAATCCAATAGGAGATGAGGTCTTGATGATCTAGATAGATCCTTCCCTAGAAGGGGTCTTGATATCCTGTAACATCCCAAAATTCTAAATTTTGGAATGTTATACTAATTAAGTAATAATGATTGCTTGTGTGATTGTTGTTTGAAATTGAGTGGAAATTTGAAACTTCTTGAAAGTTAAATGAGAGGGAATAAAAGGACTTTCCCAATTTATTCATTCTTGCATTTTGTATCTTTCCATGAATCCAAATTCATTTCAACACAAAAACCCTAGAGTGAAGATAATATGACTTCTTCCATTAAAGAAATGAAAAATAAGGGGTTGAGAAGATTTGAATTTCCCTTTGAGAATATTTCAAACCAGAAACTTTATGCCACTCAAGAATTTTCATGAGGGAAGATAACATGACTTCTTCAAAATATATGAAATAGAGTGGGAAGTGATGAGGACCACTTTCAAAATTTATTTGAATCACTTTTGGAGAGTTTTCCATTTTGAGTTTCAAATTCATTTCCATTTATTCAAAAAAAATAAAGAGAGAAGGAAATATGACTCCTTCAAGTATCAGAAAGAAAATGTGGAAAATGAATTATGAAACCAACAGTAAGTTATTTGAAAAATATTTGAAATCATTTCCATAGCTATTTCTTGAATTCATTGAATATTGATTTATTGAGTTTTATGCAATTTATTTTTCTCCTGAAAAAAAATATGAGAATGAGGGTAAAATGACTCCCTCCAAAGGAAAATTACGAGAAAAATGTTTTGAAGTCATTTGGATAATTTCAAAAATCAATTTGAATTATTTTAATTGCTTCAGAGTGCTTCTGTATTTTTCAAAATGTATTATATTTTAGTTGATCAACCAAAAATGTGCAAAGGGACCTTTATATGGCCAAGTATTTATGTGCAAAATTTCATTTCATTTGGAGTTGATATGATATGGTTTTTATTTGTTTTAGTTCTTCTGTGAAAAAGAAAAAGGGAAATTTCCTTTAAATAGAAAACTGCCGAAGCCAGCGAGCCCACCAGCGTGGCCCACCAAACCCCAGCCGCGCCCGAATCGTTTTTCGATCGGCCGCCCGCGCCTTCCTTCTTTCCTCTCTCCCGCTGACAGGTGGACCCCACCGACCGCCCGATCTTTCCCTTCCTTTCTTCTTCCTCCTTCCTTCCCTCGCCGGATGCCGCCGCCGCACGGAATCCATCGCGATCCCCTTCCTTCTGGAGCTCACCCCTGCTCCAAGTCGACCTCCCTATAAATACCCGAGCACCCTTGCTATATTCCCCCACAAAACCCCAACCAGAGCCCTCCCCTCTTGCCGCAATTGCTCGCCAGAGAAGCCCTCTACCGCCGCCGCACCCGAGCCCGCCCCACTCCACCCAGCCATCCCTAGCTGATGCCGTCGCCACCATCTTGCTCGCAATTGTCGTCTTCATCTTCTGGATGCTTCAGCCGACGCCGACGACCACCGGAATCACCGCCCACACCGAACCCGAGCTGCCATCGCCGTCGACTTCGCCGGAGTACCTCGCCGCCGCCGCTGTGAGCCCCCCTCTCTCTCTCTCTTCCACCGTTAGATCTCAGATAGATGGCGTAGATTAGATCACTTAAGTCGTGAATCGTTTTATTTTACGGATAGGTTGTCTGCCCGCTTCTCGTTTTCGCTCGTGCGCTGGCCCAATCACAGATCGCCACGTGTCAGTTAGCCGACCCATAGCAATTTTTCTTTTCTGTTTTCAGATTTAGTTTGAATTTTGGTTTGTCTTTATCTTTTATGATTTTAATCCAAATTGAGTGATTCAAATTGCTATAGTTTCACAATTTTGTGTAGTTTCTGTTAATCCCAAAAGTTTTCATGTTTGAAGAATTTAAATTTGAATTTGATCAAATTGCTTTAAACCCTAGATTGCTAATAACTTTTATTTAAAAATAGGTTTTTGTTTGATTCTTTTTGCTACTGTTTTGTATTAGTTTTGTTTGTCCAGTAGAGTAATAAAAATAATTTTTGTAAATTAATTAGTTTAGTTTTTAAGAAGATTAAAAATAGTACCCTATTATGCTTGTTTTAGTTTAGAATAGAATTGCTTTTCTTTTATTAAAAAGTAATTCTTTTTGCCACTTTTGTTTAATTAAGTTTAGTTTCTGTTAGATAACAAGAATAAAATTTTATAATTAATTAAATTTTTGTTCAATTCTAAGTTGAATATTGTTTAGGACATAACTTTAGTTATATAGAAGCTTTTAATTTGATTCTTTTTGCTAATAAAATATCAACCAAAATACTTTCTGTTAACTTAATAATTTTGTATTTTCTTTTCTATTAAAAGTTTATTTAGATCAGTTTGTTACTGTTGTCCTTGTTTGTTTAGAGTTTGAGTTTTTTCCTAAGTTTTATAAAGTTTCTTTTAACTTTTCTTTGGTTTTTCTTTTGGAGTTCTTTATGTTTTCTTTATGATTTTCACTTTAGTTGTAATTGTTGATTTCTTTTGATGTTGGAGTGATTGCTTATATGAATGCAATTGTTTGATTACGATAGATTTCTCTGAGTGTCATGAATAGAACAATCAGAATTTTGAGAGCGATGGACTTCACCAACAAGTACCAGGCAAGTCAGTTTGATCATGTTTTTGCAATACCCATGATTTTTATTGCATTAGATTCAATCTTTCCACCATGCATTCAAGTAGGTAATTTGGAAACTTGGTTCTTGAGTAACCATGAGGTAGGAACACATACCCTTGTTACTGAGCCGCGGGAAACGTTGTTTATTTCATTGCTACGCTATAGTAGACGGGGATTGGTATGAGTGTTCATGAAAGATGTGAGATTGATGAATTTTAATCAATGACGACAACTTAAGACTTCAAGACTCAAGACAAGAATTCAATATACCACTGGGTGGAATGGTTGAAGGGCACCCTGGATAAACCAGAGGATCAGTCTATGTGATGCTGTAGTAGGCCAGATATCACGAGGAAAGCTCCCCCAGGCTCAGAGAGACAGAAGGATACTTCAAGACCAGAAGCTTACCTGTGCAACCACAAGTCAATATGGGCTCTGGCTTGGTTGATCTTAGTTGTGACTCTGACTGGAACAGTGCTACGAGATGTAGACGAACGGTAGGATTGGATGGGCATTGTTAGTGGTTAGGGAAACTCTTTGAAAGACCATGTTTCGGTCATCCTCTTCTCAAACACTAGGCAGTGCAAGGATGTAAAAGGAGGAATCGAATCTTGTGGGGAAAGTGCGCAAAACTCTGCAGAGCATTAACTTAATCGATTAGCCGTGTCCCCGGTTACGGACAACTTGAGCCTCTGGAATTGGATCTATCATGGAACTCTCAACACCGCACTATAAATTGATTATTGGGTTTAATTATAACTTTGGGTTATGTGATTTGGTTGTCCGAACCATCTCATTAATGACATTAATTTGTAGAAATTAATTTGATTCTTCTTGAGTAGGGAAAAATTAGCATTTATGCAAAAACTCAGACTTAGAGCCACAAAGCCAAAATTGCATATAGAGATAGAATTATTTCATTTGCTTTCTGTTGTGATCTTGCCAGTACATTCAATGTGCTGACCTACACGGCTGCAACTTATCATGTTGCAGGAATTTCCACGACAAGTAAGAGTTACGTTGTAGGGTTACGGTCTACACTCAACTTGCCGTTGGCGTTGATGGGACTCCACACCCTTATGATTGTTTTCGCTGTGATATATGAGGTATACTCTGGATCTACGTTATCTTTTTAACATGTGATGTTATGGTATTTCATCGATGTACTGTGTGTGCTAGCAATTGATCCAGGGATAGCATAGAAAGCACAGAAGCACCGATCCATTTGGGTTGGGTCGCTACATATCCACTTGGGGATCTTCTCCTAGGAGGTCTTGATCCCCATGGGAAGAGGTAGATGAGCAAAGCTCTCTCTAGATCATATCATACACTTTGCTAACCCTAACAAATGGTCTAGGCACGAGATATATAGGTGGCTGGAGGTGAGGGACGAAGTGGAGGGGTAAAATAGGTAAGTCACAGCCAACTCGCTGGGAGCGCCGTGCGCACGGGCTAAGTAGGCCCCGTGCGCACGAGGGTCCCATGGGCACGTTACACGCCCGTGCGCACAGGGTAGCTACAGCGGCGGGGCTCGTGGGCACGGGGTTCGAGAGCCCGTGCGCACGGAGTATGCGCAATTGACTCCGGTAGCGTTTTGGGGGGTCCCGTGGGCACGGGGTCTGGTTAGCCCGTGCGCACGGGGTCACCTGGGCACGTCTGCCTTCTTCGTGTTGTCGGCCTCCGTCTTCCTCGCGGTCTTGGCGTCCTTCCTCTTGGGCTTAGCGATGTTCCTTAGCTCCTTGGTGGGGGTTGTCCTCGTACCTAACGACACACAACATTCCATGGTGAGGTAGCAACCAAGTTCCATCCATATTCATGTCAAGTACGAAGAGGAGTGAGTTCACCTTATGTCCGATGGCGCATGCGTGAGCTCTCATGTTAGGTCCACTTGGGGCTTGGGGAGATGTCAAGGTGTACATGGAGATGACCGTAGGATGCTCCGCATCAGCACCCCTCCCACACCCCTATATAAGGTGGGCACAGGAGGGCAGCACACATCAGCCTAGCCGCCGCCCCCCTTTCCCAGCTCCTCATCCTCATCCTCCTCCGTGTAGCGCTTGGCGAAGCCGTGTCGGAGTTCCGTTGCCACCACCACCACCATGCCATCATGCTGGCCTAGATCCCATCTACCTCTCCACCCTCACTTTGCTGGATCAAGAAGGCGGAGATGTCACCAAGCCGTACGTGTGCACATCTCGGAGGTGCCGCTCGTGCGGTGCTGGATCGGATTGGATCGCAAAGGGAGTACGACTACACCAGCCACGATCATTAGATCGTTAACACTTTCGGTCTACAAGGGTATGTAGACATACTCCCCTCTCGTTGCTAGCATTTCCATATAATAGATCTTGGGTGTTTCGTAGGATTTTTTGTTTTCCATGCAACGTTCCCCACCAGGATGAGCTACTTTCTACAAGATTGCTCCAACTCATATCTTGAGCAAATCTCAAACAAACCAAGTATCGTAGATTCTTTGTTGAGTTCAAGGAACAAGACAACCAAAAAGTATCCTTTGAGAAAAATTGTTTCAACTCTTCACTTTTGTCAAATTTGGATATACAAGTTGTTCCTTGCATGACTAACCCATGTAGGATGAAGATGAACTTCAACTTAAACGGATTGCTCCCAACTCATGATGGACATCATCACCCTTGAGCATCCACAACAAGTTTAACTACATGATCTTGCCAACAAAAAAACCCATTGTAAGTTCTTCACATCTAAGGGAAGCTTTACTCCAAGTCATGAGGTAAAGCAACTCTAGAAGATGTGAATACACTGAAATGCTTAAATGAAAAATGGCAGCTTAACGATTAGTGTGACCTATGATCTACTGTTCTCATTTGACTACTAAATATACTCAAATATAGGTGACCTAGTCACCGACACTATCTTAGTTGAAATTTTGCATTTTATTTTGCCTTGTGCTGTTTGTTTATATGTGCCCTTTATGTTAAAAAAAATCTCAAAACAACAAAAACTTCTTTATCTTAACTTATTTCTTGTTTCTATTTTCTCTGTCTAATTCATTGCAAATCTTATCTGAATTCATTGCAAATCCTTTACTAGTTTAATTGCAAAGTGAGCTGAGTCCTTGACAAAATCTTCTCTCTCTCGTGCAAATTGGTCCCTCCGACTGGAAATTTTCTGTCACACTGGAGTTAACCTTAGCATTCTACATTCTCTTCGGTCACACCGAGAGGAAGAGACTCTGTGACACCGAATTGATTCTTCAGTTGTTCCAAGCTTCAATAGATGCTTCGGAATGACCGATTGATCAACCATTGGAGACACCAAAGTGCACAACACAAAGAGTATTTTGCCAAGAAATTTTTATCTTGTTCGGTTCCACTCAATGATCCTCCTTTATAATATTCCCAACTATAATCCTGCTAAATGTGCAAGTTGATGATCCTTACCATTTGACCTATAGAAACAAGAATATTAAAAACCCTTCTTGGAAATTGATGTCAAAGGGGGAGAGAAATGCACATCAAAACTTATCTACTTGGAGAGGAATGCTAAATATCCTCAGTTGGTCAAAATGCTTCATGGCATATTAAACATGAATATAAGGGAAGATGCATATGTTTCAAATGGGGAGAAACATAAGAGGAAATAATTCTTATCTACGTGTCCTGATTTTGCCTCACCCTACCTACTCCCATTGCAACATTCATTAATATAGGGGAAGAGGAAGTTCAAAATAAGAGGACAAAAATCTTATTGAAATTTTATTGTAAATCTTTGTTGATTTCTTTTGGGGACATGCTCAAACTTTAAGTGGTATTCTTATGCATGTTGTCCCAAACTTGGTGTTCTTGGAGTTCTTACACCTTCTTGAAGAGAGTATCTTGTGTTATCTAACCTTGTTTTCTCAAATTTGTCTCTTCAGGTATGATGTCAAGCACCTCAAGGGAAGAGTGTGCATCTCGTTCATTGGTATCATGATTCCATCTTGTTATATATATTTGTTTGCAAGTAGGAATCATATACTCATGAATGCTCTTATCACTATCATTTCTTTGATGCATACTACCAAGTTTCATGTGACATCGAAGAGTCTCTTTACCTATTCAATTATGTATTTGCATTCCAAAATAAAAAATTCCAAAATATGCGCAATTGTAGGGGGAGTTTACACATGTCTCGTGTCTCTCAAAGCTTTAATGTGTACTTCTAGATCATATTCTTTTACTTGAAGCTTTGATGTATGTTGTCATCAATTACCAAAAAGGGGGGATTGAAATCACATATACTCCCTTGATGGTTTTTGTAATTCATGTCAACATATAAATTACTGGACTAGTGTTTCCCTTGAGTATATTTCAGGATAAGTTCAACATAGGCAAACCTTTGGGATGTGAAAGTGGACCCCTCAAATACTAATGACAAATGTTGGCCAAGCCTCAAGACTCTTCATTTCATATTTAAGTGATTCAAGATCACATTGAGTCCATAGGAAAGCCAATACTATTAAAAGGGATGAGCATATGATGATCGTCTAACTGCTCAAGTGCTTAGAGATATTGCTCCAAAAGCCTCAAACATTTTCTCACATTAATTCCATTATGTCCAAAACCCTAAGTTCATCTTGGTCCCACCGAACAACATCCATCTGGAATCATCGAGATACACAAGACAAAGCCGTTTCCTAAACCCTAGCATCTAAGACCCACCGAGTTAACCATTCGGTCCCAGCAAAGAGCACTAGCCAACCTTCTGTTGCTTACTAAAATTCATTTGGAATTTCCGATCGGTTTCAGTCGGTGACACTGATACATCTCCATCGTATCTACTTTTCCAAAAACTTTTGCTCTTGTTTTTGACTCTAATTTGCATGATTTGAATGAAACTAATCCGAACTGACGCTGTTTTCAGCAGAACTACCATGGTGTTGTTTTTGTGCAGAAATCAAAGTTCTCAGAATTGGACGAAACTTTTTGGAGATTTTTTTATGGAATAAATAAAAATTATTGGCGCAAGAATCAATAGAAGAGGGGCCACCTGTTGCTCACAAGGCAACAGGGCGCGACCCTGTAGGGGAACGTTGCATGGGAAACAAAAATTTTCCTACGCACACACAAGATCTATCCATGGTGATGAGCATCTACGAGAGGGAGAGTGAATCTACATACCCTTGTAGATCGCTAAGCGGAAGCGTTAAGAAACGCGGTTGATGTAGTCGAACGTCTCCGCGATCCAAATCACAAGTCGTCCCTCGATCCGATCATGAACTAGTGCCGAACGGACGGCACCTCCGCGTTCAACACACGTACGGCTTGATGACGCCTTCACCTCCTCGATCCAGCGAGCGATGGTGAAGTAGTAGATGAGTTCCGACAGCATGACGGCGTGGTGATGGTGGTGAGGAACAATCTCTGCAGGGCTTCGCCAAGCACTACAGAGATTATGACGGGAGAACTAGAGGGTTAGGGTTGCCGACACACGGCTTGGGAAATCTTGATGTATCCCGTGTGCTAGCCCTACCCCTCTATTTATATGTTGAGCCTTGGGGTCTAAACTTGGAGTAAAAGCCTCCTCCAGGTCGGTTTTGCCCGCACAAGGTCGGTTTGGCCCGCAGGGAAAGAGTCCAACTCGGATCCCTGTAGTACCGCGCACAAGTGGTAGTACCGCTCACAAGCGGTAGTACCGCTTGAGCGGTAGTACCGCTTCACACAAGCGGTAGTACCGCTTATGCGGTAGTACCGCTTCACACAAGCGGTAGTACCGCTTACGCGGTAGTACTGCCTTTCCAGCGGTAGTACCGCTTAAGGCAGCAGCAAAACTTCCTTTTGCACTTTCCAATACCTCGTGGGCTTTACCCCTTTGGCCTATATAAAGTGTTGCTGTACCCGAACACTTCGGTAAACATCCGGAAGCTCTTCCGGTGAATTCCGGAACCCTTCCGGAGATCAACACACTATTATCACATATAACAATCTTTACCTCCGGACTCTTCCGGAGATCCTTGTCATGTCCGGGATCTTATCCGGGACTCCGAACAACCTTCGGTCACCAACAAAATAACTCAACTATACTAATTGTCACCAAACGTTAAGTGTGTAGACCCTGCGGGTTCGAGAACTATGTAGACATGACCGAGACACCTCTACGATCAATAACCAATAGCGGGACCTGGATGCCCATATTGGCTCCTACATATTCTACGAAGATCTTTATCGGTCGAACCTCTATGTCAAGGATTCAGTTAATCCCGTATACTGTTCCCTTTGTTCTTCGGTATGTTACTTGCCCGAGATTCGATCGTCGGTATCTCTATACCTAGTTCAATCTCGTTACCGGCAAGTCTCTTTACTCGTTCCGTAATACAAGATCTCGTGGCTAACACTTTAGTCACATTGCTTGCAAGGCTCATTGTGATGTTGTATTACCGAGTGGGCCCTGAGATACCTCTCAGTCACACGGAGTAACAAATCCCAGTCTTGATCCATGCCAACCCAACAGACACCCTCGGAGATACCTGTAGAGCACCTTTATAGTCACCCAGTTACGTTGCGACGTTTGATACACACAAGGTACTCCTCCGATGTCAGGGAGTTGCATGATCTCATGGTCATAGGAACAGATACTTGACATGCAAAAAACAATAGCAATAAACTGACATGATCAAATGCTACGTTTATAGTTTGGGTCTTGTCCATCACATCATTCTCCTAATGATGTGATCCCGTTATCAAATGACATCTTATGTCCATGGCTAGGAAACCTTCACCATCTTTTGATTAACGAGCTAGTCAACTAGAGGCTTACTAGGAACACAGTGTTGTCTATGTACCCACACATGTATTTGAGTTTCCAATCAATACAATTATAGCATGGATAATAAACGATTATCATGAACAAGGAAATATAGTAATAACCAATTTATTATTGCCTCTAGGGCATATTTCCAACAGTCTCCCACTTGCACTAGAGTCAATAATCTAGTTCACATCACTATGTGATTTACATTGTAATGAATCGAACACCCATGCAGTTCTGGTGTTGTTCATGTTTAGCCCTTGGAAGAGGTTTAGTCATCGGATCTGCAACATTCAGATCCGTGTGTACTTTGCAAATATGTATGTCGTCCTCCTTGATGTAATCGCGGATGGAATTGAAACGTCGCTTTATGTGTCTGGTCCTCTTGTGAAATCTTGGTTCCTTGGCTAGAGCAATGGCACCAGTATTATCACAAAACAGAGTCATTGGGTTAAGCGCACTAGGCACTACTCCAAGATCTGTCATGAACTCCTTCATCCAGACACCTTCCTTCGCCGCCTCCGAGGCAGCGATGTACTCCGCTTCGCATGTAGAATCAGCTACCACGCTTTGCTTGGAACTGCACCAGCTAACCGCACCCCCATTAAGAATAAATACGTATCCGGTTTGTGACTTAGAGTCATCCGGATCAGTGTCAAAGCTTGCATCGACGTAACCCTTTACGACGAGCTCTTGATCACCTCCATAAACGAGAAACATGTCCTTAGTCCTTTTCAGGTACTTTAGGATATTCTTGACCGCCGTCCAGTGTTCCACTCCTGGATCACTTTGAAACCTTCCGGCCATACTTATGGCAAGGCTGACATCGGGTCTTGTGCACAGCATTGCATACATGATAGAGCCTATGGCTGAAGCATAGGGGACGACACTCATCTTTTCTCTATCTTCTGCAGTCACTAGGCATTGAGTCTTACTCAACTTCACACCTTGCAATACAGGCAAGAACCCCTTCTTGGACTGATCCATTTTGAACTTCTTCAAAACTTTGTCAAGGTATGTGCTTTGTGAAAGTCCTATTAAGCGTCTTGATCTATCTCTATAGATCTTGATGCCTAATATGAAAGCAGCTTCTCCTAGGTCCTTCATTGAAAAACTCTTGTTCAAATATTCCTTCACGCCTTCCAACATTTCTATATTGTTTCCAATCAGCAATATGTCATCCACATATAATATTAGAAACGCTATAGAGCTCCCACTCACTTTCTTGTAAATACAAGCTTCTCCGTAAACTTGTATAAACTCGAATGCTTTGATCACCTCATCAAAGCGAAGATTCCAACTCCGAGATGCTTGCACCAGTCCATAAATGGATCGCTGGAGTTTGCAAACTTTGTCAGCATTTTCTGGATCGACAAAACCTTCTGGTTGCATCATATACAACTCTTCCTTAAGGAAACCGTTAAGGAACGCTGTTTTGACATCCATCTGCCAAATTTCATAATCGAAAAAGGCAGCTATTGCTAACATGATTCTGACGGACTTAAGCATCGCTACGGGTGAGAAGGTCTCATCGTAGTCAACTCCTTGAACTTGTGAAAAACCCTTTGCCACAAGTCGAGCTTTATAGACGGTGACATTACCGTCCGCGTCCGTCTTCCTCTTAAAGATCCATTTGTTCTGAATGGCCTTACGCCCTTCAGGTAATACTTCCAAAGTCCACACATTGTTTTCATACATGGATCCCATCTCGGATTTCATGGCCTCTAACCACTTCTCAGAATCCGGGCCCATCATCGCTTCTCCATAGCTCATAGGTTCATTGTTGTCCAACAACATGACCTCTAAGACAGGGTTGCCGTACCACTCAGGAGCAATACGCGTTCTTGTCGACCTACGAGGTTCGATAGCAACTTGATCCAAAGCTTCATGATCATCATCATTAACTTCCTCTTCAGCTGATGTAGGCTCTATAGAAACATCTTTCTGCGCTGCGCTACTTTCAGGTTGAAGTAAAGGTTCAACAACCTCATCAAGTTCTATCTTCCTCCCACTCAATTCTTTCGAGAGAAACTCTTTCTCAAGAAATGTTCCGTTTTTAGCGACAAACACTTTGCCTTCGGATCTGAGGTAGAAGGTATACCCAACTGTCTCTTTTGGGTATCCTATGAAGACGCATTTTTCCGCTTTGGGTTCCAGCTTTTCAGGCTGAAGCTTTTTGACATAAGCATCACATCCCCAAACTTTAAGAAACGACAGCTTTGGCTTCTTGCCAAACCAAAGTTCATATGGCGTCGTCTCAACGGATTTCGATGGTGCCCTATTTAAAGTGAATGCAGCTGTCTCTAATGCATAACCCCAAAACGATAGTGGCAAATCGGCAAGAGACATCATAGATCGCACCATATCCAATAAGGTTCGATTATGACGTTCGGACACACCATTACGCTGTGGTGTTCCGGGCGGTGTTAGTTGTCAAACAATTCCACATTGTCTTAAGTGACTGCCAAACTCATAACTCAGATATTCTCCTCCTCGATCAGATCGTAGGAATTTAATCTTCTTGTTACGATGATTCTCAACTTCACTCTGAAATTGTTTGAACTTTTCAAATGTTTCAGACTTGTGTTTCATTAAGTAAATATACCCATATCTAATTAAGTCATCAGTGAAGGTGAGAAAGTAACGATAACCACCGCGCGCCTCAATGCTCATCGGACCGCACACATCAGTATGTATGATTTCCAATAAGTCACTTGCCCGTTCCATTGTTCCAGAGAACGGCGTTTTAGTCATCTTGCCCATGAGGCATGGCTCACATGTGTCAAGTGATTCAAAATCAAGTGACTCCAAAAGTCCATCAGCATGGAGCTTCTTCATGCGTCTTATGCCAATATGACCTAAACGGCAGTGCCACAAGAAAGTGGTATTATCATTATCAATTCTACATCTTTTGGCATCAATGTTATGAACATGTGTATCATTACTATCGAGATTCAATAAGAACAAACCCCTCACATTAGGTGCATGACCATAAAAGATATTACTCATATAAATAGAACAACCATTATTCTCTGATTTAAATGAGTAACCGTCTCGCAATAAACAAGATCCAGATATAATGTTCATGCTTAACGCAGGCACTAAATAACAATTATTCAGGTTCATCACTAATCCCAATGGTAATCGAAGAGCGAGCGTGCCGACGGCGATCACATCAACCTTGGAACCATTTCCCACGCGCATCGTCACTTCATCCTTTGCCAGCCTCCGTCTATTCCGTAGTTCCTGTTTTGAGTTGCAAATATGAGCAACCGCACCGGTATCAAATACCCAGGCACTACAACGAGAATTGGTAAGGTACACATCAATAACATGTATATCATATATACCTTGTTTGTTGTTGGCCGCCTTCTTGTCAGCCAAATACTTGGGGCAGTTCCGCTTCCAGTGTCCAGTTCCCTTGCAATGAAAGCACACAGTTTCTGATTTGGGTCCAGCCTTGGGTTTCTTCACGAGAGGAGCAACTGCTTTGCCACTCTTCTTGGAGTTACCCTTCTTACCCTTGCCATTTTTCTTGAAACTAGTGGTTTTATTGACCATCAACACTTGATGCTCCTTCTGAATTTCAGACTCAGCGGCTTTCAGCATCGCAAACAGCTCGGCGACTGACTTGTTCATCCCGTGCATGTTATAGTTCAACACGAAGCTCTTGTAGCTAGGTGGCAATGATTGAAGAACTCTGTCAGTGATAGCCTCTGGCGGAAGGGGCATCCCCAATTCAGCCAGACGGGTGGAGTACCCAGACATTCTGAGTACGTGATCACTGATAGACCCATTCTCCTCCATCTTGCAAGCATAGAACTTATCGGAGATCTCATATCTCTCGATTCGGGCATTCTTCTGAAAGATAAACTTCAACTCCTGGAACATCTCATATGCTCCATGACATTCAAAACGTCTTTGAAGTCCCGGTTCTAAGCCATACAATATTGCACATTGAACTATAGAGTAATCTTCAGAACGAGCCTGCCAGGCGTTCACAACGTCTAGAGACTCAACTGGAGCGGGTGGATCACCAAGCGGTGCATCAAGGACATAAGCCTTCTGGGAAGCCGTAAGGATAATCCTTAGATTACGGGCCCAGTGCACAAAGTTACTTCCATCATCTTTCAACTTAGCTTTCTCTAGGAACGCATTAAAATTCAGGGGTGCTACTGCGTGAGCCATGATCTACAACATAAATATAGCAAAGACAACTTAGACTATTGTTCTAGATAATGAGTTTAGTTAATCATATTACTTAAAAACTCCCACTCAAATTGACATCCCTCCGGTCATTCGAGTGTAACATGATCCAAATCCACCAACTCAAGTCCGATCATCACGTGAGTTGAGGTGGTTTCAATGGTGAACATCTTCATGTTGATCATATCTACTATATGACTCATGTTCGACCTTTCGGTCTCTTGTGTTCCGAGGCCATGTCTGTACATGCTAGGCTCGTCAAGTTTAACCCGAGTGTTCCGCACGTGCAACATGGCTTACACCCGTTGTATGTGAACGTAGAGTCTATCACACCCGATCATCACGGCGTGTCTCGAAACGACGAACTTTCGCAACGGTGCACACTCGGGGAGAACACAATTTTATCTTGAAATTTAAGTGAGGGATCACCTTATAATGCTACCGTCGTCCTAAGCAAAATAAGATGCATAAAAGGATTAACATCACATGCAAATCATAAGTGACATGATATGGCCATGAACTCGTGCTTTTGATCTCCATCTTCAAAGCACCGGCATGATCTCCATCGTCACCGGCATGACACCATGATCTCCATCATCTTGATCTCCATCAACGTGTCGCCATGAGGTTGTCGCGCCGACTGTTGCTTCCACGACTATTGCTAACTCATAGCGATAAAGTAAAGCAAAACGGCGAAAATAATTAAAGACAACTCTATGGCTCCTGCCAGTTGCCGTACTCATCGACATGCAAGTAGTGATATTCTATACAACACATGATCATCTCATACATCACATATATCTCATCATGTAATTGGCCATATCACATCACAACATACCCTGCAAAAAAAAGTTAGACGTCCTCTAATTGTTGTTGCAAATTTTACGTGGCTGCTACAGGTTTGCAAGAACCGTTCTTACCTACGCAAAACCACAACGTGGTGTAGTGATTGCTTTTTGATCTTCTAAAAGAACCCTCTTCATTGAAATCGATTCAACTAAAGTGAGAGAGACAGACACCCGCTAGCCATCTTTATGCAACGAAGTTACATGTCAGTTGAAGGAACCTGTCTCGCGTAAGCGTACGCGTAATGTCGGTCCGGGCCGCTTCATCTCACAATACCACCGAATCAAGTATCAACTAGTAACGGCAAGCAATATGTATACACCCACGCCCACTACTCGTTTGTGTTCTACTTGAGATCTCATCTACGCATTGACCTAGCTCAGATGCCACTGTTGGGGAACGTTGCATGGGAAACAAAAATTTTCCTACGCACACACAAGATCTATCCATGGTGATGAGCATCTACGAGAGGGAGAGTGAATCTACATACCCTTGTAGATCGCTAAGCGGAAGCGTTAAGAAACGCGGTTGATGTAGTCGAACGTCTCCGCGATCAAAATCGCAAGTCGTCCCTCGATCCGATCACGAACTAGTGCCGAACGGATGGCACCTCCGCGTTCAACACACATACGGCTTGATGACGCCTTCACCTCCTCGATCCAGCGAGCGATGGTGAAGTAGTAGATGAGTTCCGGCAGCATGACGGCGTGGTGATGGTGGTGAGGAACAATCTCTGCAGGGCTTCGCCAAGCACTACGGAGATTATGACGGGAGAACTAGAGGGTTAGGGTTGCCGACACACGGCTTGGGAAATCTTGATGTATCCCGTGTGCTAGCCCTGTCCCTCTATTTATATGTTGAGCCTTGGGGTCTAAACTTGGAGTAAAAGCCTCCTCCAGGTCGGTTTTGCCTGCACAAGGTCGGTTTGGCCCGCAGGGAAAGAGTCCAACTCGGATCCCTGCAGTACCGCGCACAAGCGGTAGTACCGCTCACGAGCGGTAGTACCGCTTCACACAAGCGGTAGTACTGCTTATGCGGTAGTACCGCTTCACACAAGCGGTAGTACCGCTTACGCGGTAGTACTGCCTTACCAGCGCTAGTACCGCTTAAGGCAGCAGCAAAACTTCCTTTTGCACTTTCCAATACCTCGTGGGCTTTACCCCTTTGGCCTATATAAAGTGTTGCTGTACCCGAACACTTCGGTAAGCATCCGGAACCTCTTCCGGTGAATTCCGGAACCCTTCCGGAGATCAACACACTATTATCACATATAACAATCTTTACGTCCGGACTCTTCCGGAGATCCTTGTCATGTCCGGGATCTTATCCGGGACTCCGAACAACCTTCGGTCACCAACAAAATAACTCTACTATACTAATCGTCACCAAACGTTAAGTGTGTAGACCCTGCGGGTTCGAGAACTATGTAGACATGACCGAGACACCTCTACGATCAATAACCAATAGCGGGACCTGGATGCCCATATTGGCTCCTACATATTCTACGAAGATCTTTATCGGTCGAACCTCTATGTCAAGGATTCAGTTAATCCCGTATACTGTTCCCTTTGTTCTTCGGCATGTTACTTGCCCGAGATTCGATCGTCGGTATCTCTATACCTAGTTCAATCTCGTTACCGGCAAGTCTCTTTACTCGTTCCGTAATACAAGATCTCGTGGCTAACACTTTAGTCACATTGCTTGCAAGGCTCATTGTGATGTTGTATTACCGAGTGGGCCCTGAGATACCTCTCCGTCACACGGAGTAACAAATCCCAGTCTTGATCCATGCCAACCCAACAGACACCCTCGGAGATACCTGTAGAGCACCTTTATAGTCACCCAGTTACGTTGCGACGTTTGATACACACAAGGTACTCCTCCGATGTCAGGGAGTTGCATGATCTCATGGTCATAGGAACAGATACTTGACATGCAGAAAACAATAGCAATAAACTGACACAATCAAATGCTACGTTTATAGTTTGGGTCTTGTCCATCACATCATTCTCCTAATGATGTGATCCCGTTATCAAATGACATCTTATGTCCATGGCTAGGAAACCTTCACCATCTTTTGATTAACGAGCTAGTCAACTAGAGGCTTACTAGGAACACAGTGTTGTCTATGTACCCACACATGTATTTGAGTTTCCAATCAATACAATTATAGCATGGATAATAAACGATTATCATGAACAAGGAAATATAATAATAACCAATTTATTATTGCCTCTAGGGCATATTTCCAACAGTCTCCCACTTGCACTAGAGTCAATAATCTAGTTCACATCACTATGTGATTTACATTGTAATGAATCGAACACCCATGCAGTTCTGGTGTTGTTCATGTTTAGCCCTTGGAAGAGGTTTAGTCATCGGATCTGCAACATTCAGATCCGTGTGTACTTTGTAAATATTTATGTCGTCCTCCTTGATGTAATCGCGGATGGAATTGAAACGTCGCTTTATGTGTCTGGTCCTCTTGTGAAATCTTGGTTCCTTGGCTAGAGCAATGGCACCAGTATTATCACAAAACAGAGTCATTGGGTTAAGCGCACTAGGCACTACTCCAAGATCTGTCATGAACTCCTTCATCCAGACACCTTCCTTCGCCGCCTCCGAGGCAGCGATGTACTCCGCTTCGCATGTAGAATCAGCTACCACGCTTTGCTTGGAACTGCACCAGCTAACCGCACCCCCATTAAGAATAAATACGTATCCGGTTTGCGACTTAGAGTCATCCGGATCAGTGTCAAAGCTTGCATCGACGTAACCCTTTACGACGAGCTCTTGATCACCTCCATAAACGAGAAACATGTCCTTAGTCCTTTTCATTTCATATTTAAGTGATTCAAGATCACATACTAATGACAAATGTTGGCCAAGCCTCAAGACTCTTCATTTCATATTTAAGTGATTCAAGATCACATTGAGTCCATAGGAAAGCCAATACTATTAAAAGGGATGAGCATATGATGATCGTCTAACTGCTCAAGTGCTTAGAGATATTGCTCCAAAAGCCTCAAACATTTTCTCACATTAATTCCATTATGTCCAAAACCCTAAGTTCATCTTGGTCCCACCGAACAACATCCATCTGGAATCATCGAGATACACAAGACAAAGCCGTTTCCTAAACCCTAGAATCTCGGTCCCACCGAGTTAACCATTCGGTCCCAGCAAAGAGCACTAGCCAACCTTCTGTTGCTTACTAAAATTCATTTGGAATTTCCGATCGGTTTCAGTCGGTGACACTGATACATCTCCATCGTATCTACTTTTCCAAAAACTTTTGCTCTTGTTTTTGACTCTAATTTGCATGATTTGAATGAAACTAATCCGAACTGACGCTGTTTTCAGCAGAACTACCATGGTGTTGTTTTTGTGCAGAAATCAAAGTTCTCAGAATTGGACGAAACTTTTTGGAGATTTTTTTATGGAATAAATAAAAATTATTGGCGCAAGAATCAATAGAAGAGGGGCCACCTGTTGCTCACAAGGCAACAGGGCGCGACCCCCCCTAGGGCGCGCCCTAATGCCTTGTGGGGCCTACAGGCGGCCGTCTGCCCTAATTCCAACGCTATAAATTCACTTTCCCCGAGAAAAAAATAAAGAAGAAGTTTCATCGCGTTTTACGATACGGAGCCGCCGCCACCTCCTGTTCTTCATCGGGAGGGCTGATCTGGAGTCCATTCGAGGCTCCGGAGAGGGGGATTCGACGCCGTCGTCATCATCAACCATCCTCCATCACCAATTTCATGATGCTCACCACCGGGTGTGAGTAATTTCTCCGTAGGCTTGCTGGACGGTGATGGGTTGGATGAGATTTATCATGTAATCGAGTTAGTTTTGTTAGGGCTTGATCCCTAGTATCCACTATGTTCTGAGATTGATGTTGCTATGACTTTGCTATGCTTAATGCTTGTCACTAGGGCCTGAGTGCCATGATTTAAGATCTGAACCATTTATGTTTTCATGAATATATTTGTGTTCTTGATCCTATCTTGCAAGTTATATGCACCTATTACGTGTTATGATCCGCATACCCCAAGGTGACAAAAATTGGGATTCTTTCCGGTGATTACCATAGTTTGAGGAGTTCATGTATTCACTAAGTGCTAATGCTTTGTTCCAGTTCTCTATTAAAAGGAGGCCTTAATATCCCTTAGTTTCCTTAAGGACCCCGCTGCCATGGGAGGGTAGGACAAAAGATGGCATGCAAGTTCTTACTATAAGCACATATGACTATATACGGAATACATGCCTACATTACATTGATGAATTGGAGCTATTGTGTATCACTCTAGGTTGTGACTGTTACATGATGAATGTCATCCAACATAATTATCCATCACCGATCCAATTCCTACGCTTTTCGCATATTGATCTTTGCTAAGTTACTTTCATTGTTGCTGCTGTTACAATCACTACAAAACTGCTACTATTACTGCTTTCGTTCCTATTGCTACTGTTACTACTGTGCTACTAAACACTTTGCTGCAGATATTTAGTTCTCCAGGTGTGGTTGAATTGACAACTCAACTGCTAATACTCGCAAATATTCTTTGGCTCCCCTTGTGTCGAATCAATAAATTTCTGTGAAATACTACCCTCAAAGACTGTCGCGATCCCCTATACTTGTGGGTTATCAAGACCTTTTTCTGGCGCCATTGCCGTGGAGCATAGCTCTATTTGTTGAGTCACTTGGAATTTATATCTATTGATCACTATGAAGAATCTGAAAGATGCTAAGACCAAGATCGTCCCCTCTATGACTAGAGGAGGTAAGGAACTGCCATCTCACTCTGCACTTGATTCGCCTTCTGCTTTGAGTAGGCTTGCGACACCACCACCTGCTATTCATTCTGATATGTTGCAAGTGATTGATGATACTACTTCTGCCATGAATGATATTTATGATGATGCTAGTACTATGCTTGATAATACTGGGCCACTTGGTGAATTTCTTGATGAACAACTTGCTAAGTTTGCTACCTCTCCTATATTTGTAAGAAAGAAAAATCTATGATGGAGAGAATGAAATATGATCCTAAGTTTGCTACCTCTCCTATATTTGTTACCGATAAGGATTATGAACTCTCTGTCGATCCTGAGTTAATTACTTTGGTTGAATCTGATCCTTTTCATGGTTATGAATCTGAAACTGTTGTGGCACATCTTACTAAATTGCATGATATTGCCACCCTATTTGCTCATGAGGAAAAAATTCACTATTACTATATTCTTAAGTTGTTTCCTTTCTCATTAAAGGGTGATGCTAAGATATGGTTTAGTACTCTTGCTCCTGGTTGTGTGCGTAGTCCCCAGGATATGATATATTACTTCTCTGAAAAATATTTTCCTGCTCATAAAAAAACAAGCTGCCTTACAGGAAATATTTAATTTTGTACAAATTGAAGAAGAGAATCTCCCTCAATCTTGGGGGAGGCTTCTCCAATTACTTAATGCTTTGCCTGATCATCCTTACTTGATATCTTTTATAATGGACTAACCGATGCTTCTAGGGACTACCTAGATAGTTGTGCTGGTTGTGTTTTCAGGGAATGAACTGTTGGACAGGCTGAAGAACTATTGAATAATATACTAAAGAATGATAATGATTGGACACTTCCTGAAACACCTCCTAAGCCAACTCCAAAGAAGAGAGGTATTCCATTCCTCAGTCCAGAAGATATGCAAGAAGCCAAGAAATCTATGAAAGAAAAAGGTATTAAAGCCAAAGATGTTAAGAATTTACCACCTATTGAAGAAATACATGGACTTGATATACCAACACAGGTAGTAGAGGTAAATTCTCTTCGTAGATTCAATGAAAGTGATATTCCCTATAATAAATCTGCTAGTCAATGCTTGGATGAATTTGATAACTACATTGTTAAGCAAGAGAATTTCAATATGTCTGTTAGCAATCAACTAAAACAAAATGCCATCATGATTGATCTCTTGAGTGATTTGATGTTTAGAACTGCTAATGATGTTAAATGCTTAAGTAAACATGCTTCTATGGTCTAGATTCAGTTAGAACAAATTGCTAAGTCACAAAATGATTTGCTTGATGAGATGAATAATAAAATGAATGATCATGCTGTTAGAGTTGTTACTAGAGGAGGTAGAATGACTCAGGATCTTCTATATCCTGAAGGTCATCCTAAAAGAATTGAGCAAGATTCTCAAAGAATTAATATTGATGTACCAAGTCCATCTAAGAAGAAAAAGAAAAATGATAGGACTTTGCATGCTCCTAGTGAACCTGATACAGAAAAACCTCCTGATGATCATAATGATGTTTCTATTTCTGATGCTAAGACACAATCTGGTAATGAACACCCACCTAGTGATAATGATAATGATAATGATAATGATAATGATAATGTTCATGTTGATGTTGATGCTCAACCAAATAATGATAACGAACCAGATAATGATGTAGAAATAGAACCTGCTGTTGATCTTGATAACCCACCTCCTAAGAATAAAAGATATGATAAAAGAGACTTCGTTGCTAGAAAACATGAAAAGAAAAGAGAACCATGGGTTCAAAAGCCTATGCCTTTTCCTACTAAACCATCTAAAAATAAGGATGAGGAAGACTTTGAGCGCTTTGTCGAAATGCTTAGACCTGTCTTTTTGCGCACTCGCTTGATTGATATGTTGAAAATGTCTCCCTACGCTAAATATATGAAAGATATTGTGACTAATAAAAGAAAGATACCCGAAGCTGAAATTTCCACCATGCTTGCAAACTATTCTTTTAAGGGTGGAGTACCTAAAAAGTTAGGAGATTCTGGAATACCTACTATACCATGCTCCATTAAAAGAAGTTATGTTAAAACTGCTATGTGTGATTTAGGAGCCGGTGTTAGTGTTATGCCTTTCTATTTATATAGAAGACTTGATTTGAATAAGCTCACACCTACTGAAATATCTTTGCAAATGGCTGATAAATCAACTGCTATACCCATTGGAATTTGCGAGGATGTGCCCGTTGTTGTTGCAAATGTTACTATCTTAACGGACTTTGTTATTCTTGATATGCCCGAGGACGACAACATGTCGATTATCCTTGGTAGACCCTTTTTTAATACTGCAGGGGCTGTTATTGATTGCAACAAAAGTAAGGTTACTTTTCATGTCAATGGTAATGAGCATACGGTTTATTTTCCGAAGAAACAAAGTTCGGTGAATGGTATCAATTGTATTGAAAAGGTTTCGACAATCACTATTGGAGGGTTCAAATTTCCTCTTCCTACCGTCAAAAAGAAATATGAGATTCTTATTGTTGGGGAGATGCATATCCCCGTTGAGGTAACTTAGTGTTATACGAAAATTCTTCGGTTTCAGGCCACTCAGAAATAGTTTGTTAATAAGACTTGATCAACCTTATTAATGGATTCTTTTTGAGGGGTATGTGGTCGATGAATTTAGTAAGCACAACCTTTTGTAATCATAGTTTGCTCTCTGTTATTTATAGTTTAATAAAGTAAAATTGCCATGATTATCCTGTTTTCTGAATTATCCGTGCAATAAAAAATGGCCCAAAAATAAAAGTGCTCAGAATGCAATAAAATTTTAACATGATTTTTTCTAGAATATTTAAGAATTTTTGGCACTGAAAACAACCCAGGGGGGGTGCACCTGTTGCCCACAAGGCAACAGGGCGCGGCCACCCCCAGGGCGCGCCAAGATGCCTTGTGGGTCCCATAGGGACCCACTCACTTATCTCTTCAGCCCACTTCATTTCCTACCTCTAGAAAAAATCATGGTAGCTCTCTCTCTCGTGTTCTTGCTCCCAAACCTGAGATTTTCGATCTCTTTGCTCGGAGCCCCGTTTCTGAAACTATTTTGGGGGATTGCTCCTTGGTATGTGACTCCTCCATTGCTCCAATTAGTTTTTGCTTTAGTGGATTATATTTTGCATAAATTGCTGCTATTGGTGCTACTGAAAATGAGCTTGCATGTTGAATTCTTTGAGTTCTAAGTAGTTTGAATGCTTGATATGCCTCCAGACACTTGTATGAGTAGTTGCTATCAATTTTGTGAAGTTTTGTTAACATCCTTTTGTGGTCCAAAAATTTTCAGAAATTTGTTCTTAGGAAAATGAACTTCCTTCGGAGAGGTTCTTCGAGCCGGAGCTCCAAGGATGTCCTTGGGGATGCCCCTGACCATGACCTCAACATTCCGCGCAGGACGGAGGTCCGACCGTGTGAGTGGCCGCACAACACCTTCATGAATGAAGCAGGGTTCCGCCAAGTGTTTGCACAATTTGTTGGGAACGCCGGGCTGGCCGACTTCCTCGCAGATGAGTGTGACCAGCACCACTTCCTTACAAATTCCTTTGTGCAAAAATTTTATTTCATGCCTAGGCTCGATATCCCCATGGTGCGTTTTCATTTATATGCTGAACATCATGAGTTAACGCTAGCCGAGTTTTGTGAGATATGCTTGATCCCTTCTGATGGGGATTTGAGGGAGCCTCGGCCAGAGGAGTTCGAGGACTTCCTTCGCACTTTGACTGTGGGAGAATTTAGGGGCGTGTCGAAAGCCCGTGTTACTAGCTTGCATTTTCCTGTTGTGCACTACTTCGCTTTATTCATAGGGAAATGCTTGACTGCCAGGGAGGAAGGTGGTATGCTCAGTACCCATGACCTCGCCATCTTACGCCATGCCATTCACGACGATAATACTTTTAGCTTGGGCGCTATCATTGCACGCCGCCTGCACACTAACAGGACTAGGGGTAAAAGTCATGGCGGTATTTATGCTTCGCGCCTCGCGAAACGCTTTAATGTTGCTATCCGTCCACATGACTATTTGCTGCCTAAGGTTTATTTAGACCAACAGTGCATGATCGATCACCACTTTATTGATGAACCTGAGCCTCCTCACTACATTCATTATAACCTGATTTTCAGTGAGAGAACTCGCGATATTATTCCGTTGCCTGCACCCTCTTTGTTTCACTCTCATGCCAGGAACGGATACACCATCATGCCGGCAGACATCACAGCTTACAGGAACAAGGTGGCTGCAGCGGAGAACGAGGTCTAGCAGTGGGACGCTCAAGTGCCTCCGCCTCAGTACTATCCGCCCGGTCCTGATGGATACTACGGGTGGTGATTACCAAGTTAGGCCAAAAGCCTAAGCTTGGGGGAGTACGTATCTCTCACCGACATTACATTCATGTTCACACATTCATTCCAATGGTCGGTGTTCATCCTTTTTCATTGTATATCCATGTTAATTTTATTTTTGCTCTCTTCTTGTGTGTTTGAAAAACATTTAAAATCCAAAAATATTTCTCGCATCTTTTTGGTTTCTTTCCCTTTAGTTAGTTAGTAGTATTAAAAGAAAAACCCAAAAAGATTTCTCATTTCTTCTTTTGCTTGTTGGGAGCTCTCCCATGTAAATAGTTTTTCTCGCTTTTCGTTTTTCTTCTTTAATTTGCTATCTTCAGAAAAAACTAAAAACTCCAAAAATATTTCACTGTGTTTCTCTGAATTTCTCTTCTCTTTGTTGAGTCATCGTAGGGAGAAGACCATGATGAAAATGTTGAGTGGTTCTCATATGTTTTATTGTTGATCTAACAAAGAGCCAATATTACTCTATCTTCTCCCTTGAATAAAATGTTTGCAAATTCCAGCTCAGTCCAAGGCATTCTTGCACTATTATTATTTTCACATCATACGGTCGTGCAACTGAAAGGCAATAATGACGATGATTTGATGAAGTGACTGTGGCAAGGAAAAGCTGGTATGAACTCTTCTTATTTTTGTTTTTGTTTTCTTAAATATGTTTAACTCAGTATCCATGATTCAGCATGTTATGAGTAAACATGTTTGTGATGACAATTAGAGATTATAGTTGCTCATGCCATGCATAAGTAGCTAGGAGTGGATAATGATTTATCTTGGATGTCAACATGCATTAAAATGGTTATGATGTAGTATGTTAGTATGGTATCCTCCTCTGAATGTTTCAAGTGGCTTGACTTGGCACATGTTCACACATGTAGTTGATTCAAAACCAATGCAGCCTTCACTATATTTATGTTCAGGGTGTTTATATCCTACTCATGCTAGTATTCAATGTTAATTATTCTCAATGCATGATTATGACCGTTTTCGCTCTCTAGTTGGTCGCTTCTCAATCTTTTGCTAGCTTCACCTGTACTAAGCGGGAATACTGCTTGTGCATCCAAAATCCTTAAACCAAAGTTGTTCCAGATGAGTCCACTATATCTACCTATATGCGGTATTACTCTGTCGTTCCAAGTAAATTTGCATGTGCCATCTCTAATCATCCAAATAAACATCTGTTTTGTGTGCTCGTACCACTCATGGAGCGATAGGGGGCGGTCAGTATCTTCCATGCTAAGCGGGTTATTCTCAAGAGGAGTGTTTATTCACTTGTCATTACACGAGAGAGGCTGGTATTCAGGATGCCCAGTCCTATAATCAAAATGAAAAAAATTATATAATGAAACAAACTCCCCTGAAAAGTTGTTGGTATGGAGGGCACCCGTGAATTCGGCTAGCCATGGATGGTGTTGGTATGGTGGAGGGGGAGTAAACTTTACCTTCCGCTTGGGAACCGGCTATAATGTTTTTAGCATGGAAGATACTGAAAATTCTCGATCGTGACGTTGACAGGAAAAGTACACCTCTCAAAATTGTTTTCATCTCTGATTTAAGCTTCGAGCTCTGGCACCTCTCCAAATCTCTGCTTCCCTCTGCGAAGGGCTTATCCATTTACTTTTATGTTATTTTACTTTTATTGTTGAGTCTCACCTTCTCATTATAAGCACCAATCCTGAGGGCACTATTGTCATCCTCATGCATTGAGTATAGTTAATGTTGTGTGCATCATGACTGGATCTCCTCTACCCTAAATTACAATGTTTAGTCATTGCTTGAACTTTGGAGGTCCTCTGCATTTATGTTTTGCGGTCTCAGAAAAGGCTAGCGAGATACCATGTTATCATATTATATCGTGATTGTATTGACAAATTGTTGGCATTTGAGATATGTTATTATTGCTCGCTAGTTGATTGTGCCATTGATATGAGTAAATATAATTCCTAAGTGTTATCATAAGCATGGTTAGTTCATGATCTTTTCTGAAAACTTGGGTGCTATTTAAGCTTATATACGGATACAAGAACAAAAGAGTTTGTAAAAGTTTTTCTTTATCACTTTCAGTTTGTCAACTGAATTGCTTGAGGACAAGCAATGAGTTAACCTTGGGGGAGTTGATACGTCTCCGTCATTTCTACTTTTCCAAACACTTTTGCTCTTGTTTTTTACTCTAATTTGCATGATTTGAATGAAACTAATCCGTACTGACGTTGTTTTCAGCAGAACTACCATGGTGTTGTTTTTGTGCAGAAATCAAAGTTCTCGGAATTGGATGAAAATTTTTGGAGATTTTTTATGGAATAAATAAAAATTATTGGCACAAGAATCAACGGAAGAGGGGTCACCTGTTGCTCACAAGGCAACCGGGCGCGACCCCCCTAGGGCACGCCCTTATGCCTTGTGGGGCCTACAGGCGGCCGTCTGCCCTAATTCCAACGCTATAAATTCACTTTGCCCGAGAAAAAAAATAAAGAAGAAGTTGCATCACGTTTTACGATATGGAGTCGCCGCCACCTCCTATTCTTCATCAGGAGGGCTGATCTGGAGTCCGTTCGGGGCTCCGGAGAGGGGGATTCGACGCCGTCTTCATCATCAACCATCCTCCATCACCAATTTCATGATGCTCACCACCGGGTGTGAGTAATTTCTCCGTAGGCTTGCTGGACGATGATGGGTTGGATGAGATTTATCATGTAATCGAGTTAGTTTTGTTAGGGCTTGATCCCTAGTATCCACTATGTTCTGAGATTGATGTTGCTATGACTTTGCTATGCTTAATGCTTGTCACTAGGGCCCGAGTGCCATGATTTCAGATCTGAACCCTTTATGTTTTCATGAATATATTTGTGTTCTTGATCCTATCTTGCAAGTTATATGCACCTATTACGTGTTATGATCCGCATACCCCAAGGTGACAATAATTGGGATTCTTTCCGGTGATTACCATAGTTTGAGGAGTTCATGTATTCACTAAGTGCTAATTAATGCTTAGTTCCGGTTCTCAATTAAAAGGAGGCCTTAATATCCCTTAGTTTCCTTAAGGACCCCACTACCACGGGAGGGTAGGACAAAAGATGTCATGCAAGTTCTTACTATAAGCATGTATGACTATATACGGAATACATGCCTACAGTACATTGATGAATTGGAGCTATTGTGTATCGCTCTAGGTTGTGACTGTTATATGATGAATGTCATCCAACATAATTATACATCACCAATCCAATGCCGATGCTTTTCGCATATTGATCTTTGCTAAGTTACTTTCGTTGCTGCTGCTGTTACAATCACTACAAAACTGCTACTGTTACTGCTTTCGTTCCTATTGCTACTGTTACTACTGTGCTACTAAACACTTTGCTGCAGATATTTAGTTCTCCAGGTGTGGTTGAATTGACAACTCAACTGCTAATACTCGCAAGAATTCTTTGGCTCCCCATGTGTTGAATCAATAAATTTGGGTGAAATACTACCCTCGAAGACTGTCACGTGATAACCCACAAGTATAGGGGATCGCAACAGTCTTCGAGGGTAGTATTTCACCCAAATTTATTGATTTGAGACAAGGGGAGCCAAAGAATATTTGTGAGTATTAGCAGTTGAGTTGTCAATTCAACCACACCTGGAGAACTAAATATCTGTAGCAAAGTGTTTAGTAGCACAGAAGTATGATAGTTTCAATAGCAGTAGCAATAGTAACATAGACAGTAACAGTAGCAGTTTTGTAGTGATTGTAACAGCAGCAGCAACGAAAGTAACTTAGCAAAGATCAATATGCGAAAAGCGTAGGCATTGGATCGGTGATGGATAATTATGTTGGATGACATTCATCATATAACAGTCACAACCTAGGGCGATACACAATAGCTCCAATTCATCAATGTAATGTAGGCATGTATTCCGTATATAGTCATACGTGCTTATAGTAAGAACTTGCATGACATCTTTTGTCCTACCCTCCCGTGGCAGCGGGGTCCATAAGGAAATCTAAGGGATATTAAGGCCTCCTTTTAATAGAGAACCGGAACAAAGCATTAACACATAGTGAATACATGAACTCCTCAGACTACGGTAATCACCGGAAAGAATCCCAATTATTGTCACCTTGGGGTATGCGGATCATAACACGTAATAGGTGCATATAACTTGCAAGATAGGATCAAGAACACAAATATATTCATGAAAACATAAAGGGTTCAGATCTGAAATCATGGCACTCGGGCCCTAGTGACAAGCATTAAGCATAGCAAACTCATAGCAACATCAATCTCAGAACGTAGTGGATACTAGGATCAAAGCCCTAACAAATTGACTCGATTACATGGTAAATCTCGTCCAACCCATCACCGTCCAGCAAGCCTAAGGAGAAATTACTCACACACGGTGGTGAGCATCATGAAATTGGTGATGGAGTATGGTTGATGATGACGACGGCGTCGAATCCCCCTCTCCGGAGCCCCGAACGGACTCCAGATCAGCCCTCCCGATGAAGAACAGGAGGTGGCGGCGGCTCCGTATCGTAAAACACAATGAAACTTCTTCTCTGATTTTTTTTCTGGGCGAATATGTACTTATAGCATTGGAGTTTGGGTTGCCGGAGCTACCAGGGGCCCACAAGCCTGCTAGGCGCGCCCTGGGGGGGTGGGCGCGCCCCCTGGGCTTGTGGCGTCTGGGTGGCCCCCCTCTGGTAATTCTCTTTGCCAGTATTTTTTATATATTCTGAAATAATTCTCCGCAAATTTTCAGGTCCATCCGAGAACTTTTATTAAAATAACACCATGGCAATTCTGCTGAAAACAGCGTTAGTCCAGGTTAGTTCCATTCAAATCATGCAAATTAGAGTCCAAAACCAGAGCAAAAGTGTTTGGAAAAGTAGATACGTTTGGGACGTATCAACTCCCCCAGCTTAACTCATTGCTTGTCCTCAAGCAATTCAGTTGATAAACTGAAAGTGACAAAGAAAAACTTTTACAAACTCTTTTGTTCTTGTTGTCTGTATATATACTCAACTAGCATCCAAGTTTTCAGCAAAGATTATGAACTAATCACATGAATGATAACACTTAGGTCACACATTTACTCATGGCAATAACATAACCAACTAGCGAGCAATAATAAGATATCTCGGATGCCAACACTTTGTCAAAACAATCATGATATAATATGATAACATGGTATCTCGCTAGCCCTTTCTGAGACCGCAAAACATAAATGCAGAGCACCTCTGAGGTTCAAGCAGTGACTAAACATTGTAATTCAGGGTAGAGGATATCCAGTCATGGTCACACCCAACATTAACTATACTCAATGCATAAAAATGACAATAGTGCTCTCCAACTGGTGCTTAAATGATAGGGTGATGACTCAATAATAGAAGTAAAATGACATAAAAGTAAATGGATAGGCCCTTCGCAGAGGGAAGCATGGATTTGCAGCGGTGCCAGAGCTCGAAGCTTAAATCGGAGATTAAAACAATTTTGGGAGGTATGCTTTTCCTGTCAATGTTACGACCGAGAATTTTCAATATCTTCCATGCTAAACACATTATAGGCAGTTCCCGAGCGGAAAGGTAAAGTTTACTCCCCCTCCACCATACCAACACAAGCCATGGCTAGCCGAATTCACGGGTGCCCTCCATACCAACAACTTTCCGGGGGAGTTTGTTGCATTATATAATTTCGATTTTGAGCATAGGACTGGGCATCTCAATTACCAGCCTCTCTCGTGCAATGACAATTGAATAAACACTCATCTAAGAATAACCCGCTTAGCATGGAAGATAATGAACGCCCCCTGTCGCTCCATGAGCAGTACGGGCACACAAAATAGATGTTCGTTTGAATGTTTAGAGGTGGCACATGCAAATTTACTTGGAATGGCAGAGTAATACCGCATATAGGTAGATATAGTGGACTCATCTGGAACAACTTTGGTTTAAGGATTTGGATGCACAAGAAGTATTCCCGCTTAGTACAGGCGAAGGCTAGCAAATAGATTGGGAAGCGACCAGCTAGAGAGCGAAAACGGTCATAGACATGCATTGCGAATAATTAACATTGAACACGAGCATGCGTAGGATATCAACACCCTGAACATAAATATCATGGAAGCTATGTTGGTTTTGATTCAACTACATGTGTGAACATGTGCCAAGTCAAGCCACTCGAATTATTCAGAGGAAGATACCATACTAACATACCACATCACAACCATTTTAATGCATGTTAACACTCAAGATAAATCATTATCCACTCCTAGCTATTTAAGCATGGCATGAGGAACTATGATCTCTAATTGTCATCACAAACATGTTTACTCATAATATGCTGAATCAAGAATACTAAGCCAAACATATTTACAAAGACAAAAACAAAAAGAGTTCATACCAGCTTTTCTTCACCGCAATCATTTCATCAAATATTGTCATTATTGCCTTTCACTTGCATGATAGAATGATATGAAAATAATAATAGTGCAAGAATGCCGTGGACTAAGCTGGAATCTGCAAACATTTATTCAAAGGAGAAGACAAAGTAATAGTGGCTCTTTGTAAGTTCAACAATAAAGCATATGAGAGCCACTCAACATCTTCATCGTGGTCTTCTCCTTACTACGACTCAAAGAAAAGAAATTCAGAGAAACACACTGAAATATTTTTGGAGTTTTTAGTTTTTCTGAAGGAAGCAAATTAATGAAGGAAAACCGGAAAATGAGAGAAACTATTTACACGGGAGAACTCCCAACAAGCAAAAGAAGAAACGAGAAATCTTTTTGGGTTTTCTTTTAATACTACAAATTAACTAAACAAGAAATAAACTACAACTAATTTTTTTGGATTTTTGAAAGTTTTTCAAACACACAAGAAGAAAAGCGAAAATAAAACTAACATGGATATACAATGAAAAAGGGTGAACACTGACAACTGGAATGAATATGTGATACATGAATGTAATGTCGGTGGGAAATACGTACTCCCCCAAGCTTAGGCTTTTGGCCTAACACTACTAGAAAAAGGGCTATCCCTAATATCACTATTAGTGGCGCACCAGAGATGTGGTGCGCCACTACTATATAGCAGTGGCGCACCATAAACAGGTGCTCCACTAATAGTGATATTACCAGTGGCGCACCAGGGGTGGGGTGCGCCACTACTATTTTTTTTGGGCTAGGACCAGCCCTGCCCAGGCTTACCAGTGGCGCACCAGGTCCAGGTGCGCCACTACTATTTTTGATAGTAGTGGCGCACCTGGACCTGGTGCGCCACGGGTAAGCCTGGGCAGGGTGGTCCCAAACACAAAAAATAGCAGTGGCGCACCCCACCACTGGTGCGCCACAAGTATGTCTGGCTACTAGTGGCGCATGTAGAAGAGGTGCGCCACTGGTAACCTGGGAGCAGTAGCTACATTGGGCAGCCACACCTACCACACACTCACTTTCCCCCCCTCCACCAAAACAGGATCTGGTCGTCTTGCTCCTCCTCCTCACCTCATTTGCACCATAGATTCACCCAAATTAAGTGGTTAAATTTCCTTTTTTTGATAGGTAAGTAAAGGGAATCCTACACTGGTAACGACAAGGACAGATACTACGGAAGGATCGAGGAGATCTGGGAGTTGAGCTACGCTGGAGAGAAGGTCCCGATGTTCCGTGTCAGATGGGTCACCGCGAAAAATGAGCCATGGGTACTGGCTTCCCAAGTGGACCAATGCTTCTTCATTACCGACCCGCCAAAGCCCAGTCGTGTTGTTGTGAGGAGAGGCAAAAGGAACATCATCGGAATGGATGGAGTCGCCAATGAGCAAGACTTCGACAAGTACGGCGACCCGAAGATGGAAGATGACGACGACGATGAAGTACCATACACCACAAGAAGAAGCAGGACCACCCTACCTAAAGGACGTCCGTTCAAGAGAAGATCAATTCAAGGGGTTCCGGGGCTAAATTATTCAACCGCGAGGAAGAAGGGCAAGAAGATTGTGAAAAGATAGCTAAGATCGAATCACGACGTGTCGGCCGCGTGTGTGTGTGTCAGTGGCAAGCTCAATTATTACATGCAACTAAATTATTACATGTATCACTTGATTTCAACCATGTCATCTAATTCTAAATCTTTGCACAATGGTTTTATCACTCCATTTGCATTTTCCTTTTCTTTTATCTCAAATCTTAAATTATCACAATGATTCTATATTGTGATTGAGTAAAGGAGATGCATTGTAAAAAAATTATACGCCCTATATTTAGGAATGGAGGGAGTATTAAAAGTGTGTTTATTTTAAAGTGTTTGGATGTTTATCATAAGGTTAATTTTTTTTTTAAAAGGTGCAAAAAATGGGGCCGCCAGGATTCGAACCCTGGCTGGCTGGCTAATGTATCAAGGGACCAACCACTAGGCCATGTAAGTGGTTCTGTCCATAACCACATGCGCACTCTTTTAACCTATTACTACTAGTAGTAATGGCGCACTAGGAGAAGGTGCGCCATTGATATAACGGTGTTTATGGCGCACCCCTAAACGGTGCGCCATTGCTATCCCTCCCCTGCTTTCTCTCCTCCTCCCCGCGCCTCCCTCTCCTCCCACTCCATTTCCTCTCCTCACCGTGCGCCCCCTCCCCGCCGCAGACCACCGCCGACGCCCCCAAATCCCCCCTCCCCGCCGCCCGCCCCCACCGCCGCAAGCCACCGCCGACGCCCCCAAGCCCCCGCCCCTCCCCCGCGAGATCCGTCACCGTCTCGGCGCCCCCTCTCGGAGATCCAGGTGCTCGGTTCGTCCCCGCCGCGCCGCCCCCTACCTGCTCGTCTCCGGCGACCCCCTCCGCTCCAGTAAGCCTCCCGCTCCCTCCCTCCCTCTCTCTCTCCCTCCCTCTCTCTCTCTCTCACCGTGCGCCCCCTCCTCTGCAGTGGCGCCCCGGAGCTCGGCGCCCCGTAGCAGTCACCTCGGCAAGCTTTGTGGCGACCACAACGACCCCATCGCCGGCGTGCTTCTTCCCCGATGGTGGACCTGTAAGCCCGCGCTCCTCCTTCTCTTCTTCATTCCCCTCACCCTCTAATTCTAGGGTTCTTAGTCTAGTGCTATGAACATAACCTATCTATGAACATAATTCTAGGGTTCTTAGAGAGAAGAGAGACTACAGGGCATGTGCTATGATCATGAGATGAACTAAAACAGCTGAAGATAGGTTCTGTAGATCTGAATATGGCTAGTTTTCACAGAATTTAAAATGAAATTACAGTTTTTGATAGTTAAGACAATGTATTTAAACAAGTTTCGAATATAATTTGCTGGTTATAACTTAACTCATCTATTCTTGATGTTGATTTAAATGAAACAACTTAGTTGTAAGTTAATCACCTATGAGCATACACTAATTGTTTTAGCCAAAAAAATACTGTAAAGATGACAGTAGCAGTACCAGTAACTATATAGTGAGGAGCAGAGGAAATTAGAAATGCCGAAAAACTATTAACCCCCCAACCTGCGTTTTAATTGTTGATATTGTACTCCAGTGTGATCATTGTGTATTATGCCAGTCATATTTTTAGACTGATTCAAGTTCAAGTCCTTTTTGTTTCTCTCCTCTTTGTAATTATTAACTCTTTGCCAGTGGAAATCAGCAAGGATTTTCCAAAGCAAATATCATTAGATCAACACTAATTCAGTTGTAATTTGAACTAGTAGCAGAGTATGTATGTATGCAACTAATTATGCTGATTGATTAACTAAACCAGAGAATTTATTCAGTACCAATCACTGAATGGTGATGTTCGATGAATTTGTATCTGTCAGACATGACAGTGAATAAATATAAATGATTCCTAGCTCTATAACTAGGAAGATGTTTGAAATCCATCTGAAACTTGTGTGTACATAATATAGCAGCTTATGAATTCTTTGGTGATGATGTCAATTAGAATAGTGGCTTGTGTAGTGTGGCTGCACTGCTGTGGATCCTCCCTGTGAGTGTGCACATAGGCATGGATCACATACATGATCTGCTGCTATTATCTTGGCTTTGCTATAAGCTGGACATCATCATTTTAAATGATGTTACTGCTATACTGCCCCTCTCTTCTTTCGTAATGACTGCTATACTGCCCTAGCAATATTAACAGTAATTTTGCTCTGTTTTAGGTAATTTGCTTGTCAGCTGCATAGGAGGAGCAGGCCAGTAGATGTACTAGGAGGTGCAAGCCACAAGAACAAGCAAGAGCAAGTTCAAGAATCACAACATCATCAACACAGGTACTGCTGCTGCTCTGTTTTTGTTGCTGCTGCTGCTCTGTTGCCAGTTGCTGCTACTGCTCTATTTTTGTTGCTGCTGCTGCTCTGGAAGATCCTCTCTGTTTTTCTTAGATCTCTGCTTTCTTGCTGCACGTAGGGGCCTCAGCTCATATATACTTAGCTACATTTTACATCACATAGGATGCAGTTCAGGTTAGTAAAAGGATGCCTTATAGTCCAAGACAAATTTTTCTCAACTCTAGGCCAACTTTGCTACTATATAATGAGAATCATCGACAAGTTGCATTTTTTCTTGTCGGTATTAGGAACTGTTCAATACTTTTGTTTAACATGCTCAAGTAACTTTGTAGCATAACAAGAGTCATATTATCTTATGAAATGCTTCAAACTTTGCATGTATTCTTGAGAATTATATTAAGGACCTGACACTTGGAATCTGATCTATCTCTGAATCTCCAAGTGGCATTGGAGCGATTTTACAGACTGGAGATAGCAAAGTGTGTAGGTCCATAAGTATATGAGGAGTGTCGGAGACAGGTTCACCATTTCAGCGGTAACAGTTACAAAGGGTACACCACTAGGGCGGAGGCGGAAGCTAGATACGCGCACTATCTAGCGGGAGAGAGGAGGGAGCGGAGGAGGAACCGGATGAAGACCAGTTTCATCGCGATGATGCTCATCGTGACCGCAGCTCTCTTCTATGTGATGGTAGTTTAGATGATATCAACTTTGTAATGTGACAACAAACTCGCTACTCGGTCTCGAGACCTAAACTTGTCTAATATTTGAACTTTGTTCGCTATTTCGAATTCGGAGACTAATGAGATGAATTGTATTATGTGCTGTTTATACTTGACTGATGGTAATTTATACTGTAATGCAAACTGTATATTATGTGCTTTATTGTATTCTGTAACCCGTGCAAATAAGAGAAAAGCAAAAAATAATAATTACTGGAATTAATAGTAGTGGCGCACCATATATATATATATTAGTGGCGCACCCATATTTTATACCAGTGGCGCACCTATAGAGTTAGGAGTGGCGCACCAGTAGCCCCCCCTGCTAGGTTATCAGTGGCGCACTGGGAGGGATAGTAATGGCGCACCAGGTGGTGCGCCACTGTTATGTAGATTAACAGTGGCGCACCAGGGGTGCGCCATTACTATTTATTAGTAGTGGCGTGATAATAGTGGCGCACCTATAGTGCGCCACTAATAGGGAAAACAGGTGCGCCACTAATAGGCATTTTTCTAGTAGTGTAAGTTGGTCTATGGCCATGGGTCGAAATCAGCACCTCCAGGATAGTACTAAGGCTGCTGAGGGTCCTACTGGTAAACGGCCTCCTAAGGCTCCCACTGATAGACGGGCTCCTGGTACGGCTCTGGCTCAGATGCTGGCTCTGGTGCCTGGGGCTGGTCCAAGCCCCAATAAGCATAAATGTCCTCAAGCATGATGATATATCTGCCCCTGTGAATATCAAACAAAGTAGGCGCAGGCAAAGTAATAATCTCACGAGTACCCTGACTGAATACCAAGTTATATCTAAAGCGAACATCTCCAGAATTAATAAAGTTGTGCCCAACCATACTATCGTAATCAAGATGCATAGTGGGTAAAAGTCTCTCTTCCCTCTCGTCGTGCCTAATAGGAATCTCAACATGTTTAGCGAGACGGCAAGCATAAATACCACCATAGATAACGCCCTTCGAACGGTTGGTGTGCAACCGCCGGGCAACCATAGCACCCAAACTAAAAGTCCTATCAGCGTAAAGAGCATGGCGCAAAATAGCAAGGTCAGGTGAGCTGAGTGTTCCGCTCTCCCACCGACCTGTCAAACACTTCCCGGCAAATAGTGAATAATAGGGCAAAACAGGGAAATGTAAACTAGCAACCCTAGCCTCAGAAACTACCCTCGACTCCCCCACGGTCACCTTAGAGATGAAGTCCGAGACATCCCTGGGGTGTGGCTCTACTGGGCTGTAGCGACCCGACCCAAATGGATCAGAGTCTCTGTGCTTCAGTGTCATCCCTGGATCGGTATGCTGACACACACAGTACTCGAGGATTTATAACAGAGTTCAATCACACACTTTATTACATCGAGGTCCTCAAAAGAGTATTTATTACATAAATACGGCTAAAGGCCATCTAAATAAAATAATTGCGGAAGCTTCATAGGTAAATGAGTCCATCAAACTCCACGGCAAAACTGAGTGCAGAACCACGACCTATCGCACCTTACTCTTCGTCGGGAAAAAATCTGCAACATGAAACGTTGCAGCCACAGAGGGTGAATACATTGAATGTATTGGCAAGTCACACCCAAAGTATTAAAACAGACTTATCATCTACATGCAAGGATATATCAAGTGGAAAGCTCTAAGGTTTATTTTGCATAAAGCCAATTTTGCCCTAACTCTACTCCCTAGTCAAGTTTTGTTTCAACTTAATTAACCTATTGTTAAATTGGACCGCCTCCAATTTAACCTGCCTATGAGATCCTCCGAGAATCATAGGTTCCCAATTGTTATTACCTGAGAGCCCCCGGGGATCATGGTTTTCATTAAACCCACTTTATATTATTAATTTGAGATGAGAAGATCTTCCAGAGGTTTCAAATCCAGTTGCTCAAAATTGTCCGTAACCGGGGACACGGCTAATCGATTAGTTTTACACTCTGCAGAGGTTTGTACACTTTTCCCCATAAGACTCGACCACCTCCATGATCGAAAGATCGAGACAAAGTCTTTCGGATGTGTTCCCCTTAACCCTGGATAGGCTGGTACACCTACATTCCTCTACATCTGCTAGCCTACCCTGGAAAGGCTCACACAACCTACTCAACTAGGCCAGAGCCCATAATGGCTTGTGGCTGCGCACGGAAGCCTCTTGATATGAAACATGTCCAACCTTTTTGAACCTAGGCGGCATTCTCCACCTTTTCCTGAGTAATGCAGAGCCTCCCGGGGGTTACATACTTGTCGACTGGTCCCGACAAACCTTTCCGCCCAGATGATTGATTAATTGGTATTGCAGAGCCCCTGGGGAAATACAATACATGTAAGTTGTTAATGTAGTCATTACTTAAGTTCTCTCGCAACTTTCATGATTCACATGGTACCCAATCCACGTCTACCATAGCATGGCTAAGCAATAACTACAATATAACAATTCCCAATGTGGCGGCAAAGATTATCAGGATCAGGCTAAACATATGACTATCCTATCTGGGTTTCAGCATAGCATAATACTCCTACACATGCATACTACTCTGTTGATAGAAGGCACTACATGCATAGTAAAAACATAGGATTTGGTATGATCAAAAGTGCAACTTGCCTGGAAATTCTTATGAAGTCCTTCGCACTCAAAGTTCTGACAATTCTACTCTTGGCACTCTGGACAATCTATCGTAAGCAAATAATGACATACATAAGCAGTCATCTCAGAGAACCAAAATAACATGCAACAAGAAAAGACTCGGAAAACCCAAATGAAAATATAACACACTTAACTATCACAAAATTCCTAAGTGCAAAACAACGTGTGAAAATAGGGTTCAAAAATTGTGATGTGAACTAAAGTGTATACATGGCATAGGAGTAAAAATATCATGGATAGATCCTAATTGTGTGAAAAATACCATGATAATTATCCAAGTCATAGGATTTGGCTAGGGTGACAAAGTGCAAAAGGAATTAATTCAAACGGAGTAACGGTTTAGGAGATATGGCCAATTAAAGATTGAATTCAAATCTGAATAAATTTTAAATTTTAAATTAGCAAAAGTTTTCAAAGATGGGTTCACTGGATATGTCTAATCAATATGAAGAATTTGCCGCTGGTTTCATCTAATTTGGATATACAGTTAAAAATTTGTGGCTAGACGAAGTTTAGGGACTAATCTGCTAAACTCAGGGACTAAACAGTGAAGAAAATTAATCGCGAACAGGTCCTTGGCCACGTGGCGCGATGCTACTGGTCTACACCCATTCGCTGCGTAGCTAAAACGGCGGACGGCCGTAATCTAGCGCATATCGGTTCGAAAATAATAATAAAAACCTAATCTAATCTAAAACGTCCATGCAAGATCTAACGAACAGGAGGGGGCGGAGGCTTACAGTGGGGCGATGGCATCGGTGACGAGCAGGGGACGGCGGCACGGGCGTTTGGCTCGAACGGGGCGGCGGCTGCGGCGGTCTCCGGCGTCGGTGAAGTAGGCGAGGAAGACGAGAGCGACAAGGGCGTCACGTTGGTGGTGGTGGCGATCGTCGGGGACGTCGGGGTCGAGCGAGGCGAGGGTGACGGAGCTTCGGTGCTCCGGTGGTTCGGACGTCATCTGTGCGGGTGCTCCGGTGAACCTTGGGGTAAAACGAAGATGTCAAAACGATGCGCACGGTGTAGGGCAGTCGATTGACGAGCAAATGAAGGTCTCGGGTGTGCCACCGGCGACGAAATCGATGGCGGAGTTGCTCTGCTCCGGCGAGATCCAATCGACGAGAGCGGCGGCTAGAAGCGGCGTGGGGAGAAGCGAGATGGCGATATCGAACGAGGGGCTCGGGGGCTTTATATAGGCGAGGTCAGGGGGCTCGGGAGCCAGCGGATAAGCGTCATCCGCGAGGGCTTCGCCCGGCGGGTGCGAGAACGTGGCGCGGCTCGTCCCGAGTGGCGCGGTGGGAGGTTGGGGATGGCCTGGGGCTGGGCCCCATCAGTTAGTGGCAGCGGCGGGAGATTGGGAGGGGCGGGCGGCCGGCGCAAAAGACTTTCGGCGCGGTGCTGGCCGTGGGCCAAAACTGTGGCTGGGTCGGCAGGTTCGCCCCTGGACCGAACACTATTTCAGTCCAGGTGGTGTTTTTTTTCTATTTACAGAAAACCTTTTGAGATCCAAATCCAAACCAAAAGAATTTATAAAAATACCATAGTAATTTATAAAATCACTATTGAATATATAGAGCATAGTGAACATTATGTCCTGCTCCAATAATTTTGAAAATATTTTTCTAATGCAATAAATGCACTTTAGGCCAATAAAATAATTATCAAATAAACTCCAAATAATATTCTAATAATTTTCCCAACTCTTTTATATTTGAGGAAGTCATTTTATCCTCTCTCTTTTATTTTTCTTGAGTGGAAAAACATTTGAATATTTCAGAAAAACCCCAAAATGCAATAAAACATGAGATGCATTGAATGATTCTATTAACATCCAAATTTAATAAAAAATGGGATGTTACAAACCTACCCCCCCTTAAGATGAATCTCATCCTCGATATTCGAGTTGGCTAGCAGGGTTAAAGATGGGTACTCATAAAAAAATCCATATTCAAAATATCATGCTTGCACCATGCTTGCTACCCGTACCCCCTTGATATGAATGAAAATCATGCACCAATACCGAAGAATGTTCATAATGTTGGGACTTGATGGGAATCTTACCGAAGACTGGGGTGTTATACGCTCTCCCCACTCTGGTGTGGTTCACATGTCCTCTGTTGAAAGGGTTGGGCTTCTTCTCTTCGGATTTTCTATTCTCATTCCTTGGCTCCGGGCAATCTCTGGCAAAATGCCCTGCTCCTGGCAATTGAAGTATCTTATCTGGCTCATGTTCTTCATGGGTGTCAAAGGGTTGGATGAGCGACTGGTATTCCCTCCATTGTTGTTATGTCCATTTCCATCATGATGATGGCCAGTGTGGTTATGACCATTATGCTCGTCCCTTGCAGATTTGTCGTATCCAAAAGAAGCTGATGAACTACGAGGCTTATGCTGAGCTCCAGAGTTGTACTTGTCATGTCCGTGCTTCCTCATGCGGTTCTCCATCTGCTGCTACTTGCCCTCAAGAATAGTAGCTTTGTCAACCAACTCTTGATAATTATTAAAGGTAGCCACGGTCAGCTGAAGTCCCAGCTCATCATTCAGTCCCTCCAAAAATTTCTCCTGTTTGGCTGCATCAGTGGCCACATCATCTGGGGAATAACGTGCCAAGTTGCTGAACTCATGCACATATTGTGCCACTGAACGGCTTCCCTGGCGTAAGTTACGGAACTCCTTCTTCTTGAGGCTCATAGCTCCAGCTGAAACATGAGCAGTGCGGAACACCTGCTGGAACTGAGTGCAAGTCACACTCTCCATGGGGTACGTGGTGGTGTAGTTCTCCCACCATGAAGCTGTCGGTCCATCCAGCTGGTGAGCGGCAAACCTCGCCTTCTCTGCGTCATTGCATCCTGATGTGGCCAGCTCCCTTCCTATCTTGCGAAGCCAGTCATCAGCGACGATCGGCTCCGTGCTGCTCGAGAACACCGGTGGGTTCAACCTCAGAAAACAGGTAAGGCTATCAACTGGGGGTGGCGGCGGTGGGTTGTTGTTGTTGTTCTGGTTCTGGTTCTGGTTCTGGATGAGCATCTTCATGAGGGCATTCTGGTTCTGGATCAGCTGGGTAAGTTCCGATAGAAAATTGGATCCCGGGTCACGTCTCGGAGGCATGTTTACATGGTGGTCTGAATCTAGTTCTCATCGGTAGAAGGCTTCATCAGATCAACGTCAGCTCCAGCTTCTTCTTCGTCAGTGTCGTCTTCATAGGGCATGGTCTTGTCGGGCTGAGCAAACTCAGTGATGGGGTCAACAACTATTTTATTGAAGTAGAGAAGAGATAGAAATTGTCGGAAGTGGGGCTCCAGGGACCCAAAGGTTCGAACACTGGGGTGAGCTCGTTCTACCTCTCGTCTCCTACCACGGCTAAGCTACGGCGAGGCTACGACGAGAGCGCGCTAGCAAGGGGCGGACCGTGGACTCAGCGGTTTACCTAGGTTCGGGCCACCTTGCGGTGTAAAACCCTACTCCTGCTTGGTTGGGATTGCAATTGGCAAGAGAGTGTTCTCACGTACAAGGTAGGAGGTAGTCGAATCGATCGGGTGCCGGGTCCCCTACTACAATGGCAGCACTGTCCCTTTATACCCGCCTTGGTCCTCTTCCCCCTAGAAAACTTAGGCGGGAAGGGTTGCCACACTTGGCGGTTTGAAAGGGGACAGGCGCTCAGGCTATCCTGACTAAAGGTGGTCTTCGCCTGCCAAAGCATGATCCGTGGCGCGCCGGTGCGCTCGGTGATGACCTCCGCCCTGCACGCCTGCCGTCTTGGTCTTCTTTCGCTGATCGGGCAACCTTTGGGGTTGCTTTGGGGAGTAGACTGCTGGCCTTGCTCCCTTAACACCAAAGAGGAAACCATCCTCATCCGCGCCTGCTGGCGCGGCCTCTGTCGCCACTCGTTGCCGCGCGCGTCACCCACGTGATGGGCACGAGACCGCGCGGCTGAGCCGAATAGCCTTCGTCTTGGACGCCTTCAGGAGGAGGCCTCGGGAGGCCGCCTCGCGAGAGGGCCTCGCGAGGCCGTTGGAGAAGATGCCGAGCCTTGCTCGCCCGCTCCCTGAGGAGGGGGCCTCAGGAGGGCAAGGCCTCATGAGGAGTCTTAGTGAGATGGTCGATGACGACGGCCTGCTGGGCCCACGCCAGGCGTTGCGCCCTGGGCCAAAGGCAGACGGGTCTAGATACCCTTGGTTCCATGGGCCCGACAGTAGCCCCCGGGCCCGCGGCGCGCACGTTCCCGCCTAAGGGGGCGAAACGGCGCGGGCCCTAACCGCCTGCAGGCCAGGCGTGACACGTGGCGCACGATGTGACGAGGGACGGCCCCACTTCTCCCACGACGCCTCGGTAACCGCCCACGCTGACATAAAACCTGCCGCGCGCCACGAGGCCATCATTGCCTTCCTTCACACATTGCTGCTGCTTCAATTCCCGACGCCGGAGAAGGCGGAGCGACGAGAAGAGCCCCGCGCCGAGCATAAAGAGGGGGAGAGAGGAGCCGAAGGCCTCCACCCATCTTCTTCTTCCTCCACTCCTCTCCGTCTCCTTGCCAGAGCTGCCGCAGAGATGGAGAGGGGAAGAGGGTGTGGCCGTGCTTCCGCTGCCGCATCCAAGGTTCCGCCCCGGGGGCGCGGGCGCTCCCTGACGGCTGCTGGCGCCGGGCCCAGCGGTCGCGGAAGGGGCGCCGCTCACGGGCGCGGAGGGCGAGGCGCGCGTGGCCGAGGTGGCCGTGGCGGGGCGGCCGCGCTACCGCCTCAGGCGGGGAGCCATTCGACGGAGGCGGCGCACGAGTTCATCGTGAACATGCACCGTAGCCCCTGCACCTGGCTCCGGCTCCCGGACTCCTTCGCGGCGGCGATGGCGGACCGCGCGCCCTTGGGCTTGTGGGTGCAGGCCGACGGCTGCTGCAATGGCCCCTCCTGGGTGGCGACGGAGTTCACCCCTTCGGGCTTCAGGTTCTTGAAGCAGGGGTGGAAGTCGTTCGCCCTCGCTCGCGGCCTGAAGCGGGGGCATGTCCTCCAATTCAAGTACGACGGGGCCGCCACGCTCTTCGTGAAGATCTTCGGGATCTCCGACAGCCGTCTGGAGTACTGCGCGGAGAGCGAGGACGGCAGCTACAGCGGCTCCTCCAGCCAGGACGACAGTGGCAGCGGTGCCACCCCCTCCGGCGGAAGCGGGAGCGACGACAGCTTCCCCCACGTCAAGAGCGAGGACGAGGACTCCGACTAGGCGCGCGCGGCGACGATTCCGGAACCCCTGGCGGCGGGCACCGTGCGCACGGTGTCGGAGCCGCACTTGCCTGCAGCGCCTTCTCGGAGGCGCACGTGGCGTCCGCACTGAATTCTTGGGGGTGACGGCGCCCCACCTAGGCCCTTTCTTTCTTTTTCATCCTCCTGCACCGAACCGATGTAACCCCGCGGGGGCGTGAAAACAATATCTTTTATGTTTCAACTGAATGCTTTTGTGATTTTGGGGTGTATGCGTTCCCTCCCGAAGTCCTCTCGTGAGGCTGGTTTTCTTTTCCTTGTTCGCCTCAGCGCTCTACGCCGTCAGGACCCAGCCCCCAAGCGGGCCTCAGCTGCCGCTGGTATGTCCGGTCACGATGCCGGGACAAGGCCAGGAGGTGAGGGGCACCGGGAGCTAGTGAGGGCTCCTGAGGCGCGATGCTCAGGGAGCCCCCCTTTGGCGTGCAAGCGGCTCATGTAGAAGAAGAAAAATGCTAGCGCTCAGCGGGATCGCAAAGGGAGAGAGCTTGAGTGGCGACAAGGGCGTCTCGTGAGGTAGTTAGACTTAGCTTTTGGCGGAGAGCGGTGTCGGATGAGCCACAGCTCATGAGGAGCTCATGCGGCTCACGAGGCGTGCTCACGAGGCCCGGCCTTCGAAGTGTCTTCGTCTCGCGAGGTCCTTTGATTAGGCGACAGCCGTAGGTCGGCTCGCGAGAGGACGCCCGTGGGGTCCCCGTGCGGCTTACTTCCTGAGACACTGCATGTCGATGAATTTCACAATGGGGGGAGCGACACGCGCTCGCTAGCTCGTATGTGGTCATTGCGTGAGGAGATAAGGCACCAAGGACCTTGGTGAGGTGACGTGCACGGGAGCAGGCCCGCGAGCCAGAGCTCAGTCGCTTGGATTTGGCGGCGCTGCAGGGACGGACCCGAGCACAGGCGTCGTGCCTAGCCCCCACTCACGGAATCGGTCAGGGGAGGGGTCGCGAGGGCGTGGCGCTCTCGGGATGGCACCGCACGTAACACGCAATTAAGTAGGCAACTTAACTCATCAGGGTGAAATCAGCAAAATCCATTACACAACCAAAAGGGAGGGGCGAGGTTGCCGTGTCCGGCACGGATCAGCTTGAGGTTGGTGCTGCCCGTGGGGTGCCCTCAGCCGCGTTAAACCACATCACCTTGGCGGGAGGGTTCCGGGAGCGAAGGTGTGGAAGGCGCGGTGAGAAGGACGTGGGCCGCGTGAGGTGATGCCTCGGACGCGTCCGGCAGGACCGTGATGGGGAGTCGTTAGACCGCCTGGCGGGGCGCGGCAAGGAAGACAGCTCCTCCGGGGACAGTGGGCTCGCGAGGCCCTGGGGGCTCGCGTGGAGCAGGGGCCTCACGAGGCCCCGACACGAGGGGCGTCAGCCTCTAGAAGGAGGCGTCGGCGTTCCTCAGGCCGAAGGGCATGCGCATGCCGCCAACGGCGGGGCCAGCAGGAAGGGGTTCTGAGGGCAGAACTTGTTGAGGCTGGTGAAGTCGACGCACATGCGCACCTTGCCGCCCTTCTTGGGGACGACTACTGGGTTGGCGAGCCATTCGGGATGGCGCACCTCGCGAATGACCCCAGCTTCCTGGAGCTTCTGAACTTCCCTGACGATGAAATCTTGCTTCTCTGGCGCCTAGCGTCGTGCTTTTTGCTTGATGGGGCGTGCATTGGGGCACACCGCTAAGTGGTGCTCGATCACCTCCCTCGGCACACCGGACAAGTCAGATGCTTTCTAGGCGAAAACATCCGAGTTTGCCCAAAGGAAGGTGACGAGCGCGCTTTCCTATGCAGGAGGAAGGCCAGCGCCGATGGTGAAGGCAGGGCCGGAGCCGCTGCCGTCCACCGACACCTTCTTCGTCTCGGCGCGGTCCTGAGAGAACAACTGCTTCTTCTTCGCGGGCGCGGCCTCAGGAGGCTCGGCCGCGTCCTCGTCAGCCGGATGCGCGACAGCGGCAGCCTTGTAGGCATGCTCCAGGGAGCAAATCGCGTCCTTCTCGTCGCAGGTGACAGTAATGAAGCCGCTGCAGCCAGGTATCTTGAGGACGTTGTAGGCGTGGTGGGTCGCCGCCATGAACTTGATGAGAGCCGGGTAGCCCAAAATGGCGTTGTAAGGCAGGCTAATGTGCGCCACATCGAAGTCGATGAGCTCGGTGTGGTAGTTCTTGCAGGTGCCAAAGGTGACGGGGAGGCGCACTTGCCCCAGAGGGATGGTGGAGCCATCGGTCACTCCGGAGAAGGGCCTGGTCGGCATCAGCTGGTCATAGGGCACTTGGAGCGTCTCGAAGGTCTCGATGGAGATCACGTTGAGGCTGGCGCCCCCGTCGATGAGGGTCTTGGTGACCGCGACGTTGCTGATGGTGGGAGTGCACAGCATGGGGAGTGCGCCTGCGGAGGCCGTGGATTCGGGGTGGTCCTTGGAGTTGAAGGTGATGGCGTATTGCGACCACTTGAGGGGCTGCGTGGCCTCAGGCCTCGGGAGGGCGGCATTCACCTCACGAGAGAGCTGCTTGAACTGGCGGATGGACGCGGGGGCCTGAGCCCCGCCAAGGATGCAGGCGACCGCGCGAGGCTCCTGGTAGCCCCCAGCGCCCTCATCAAGCTGGTCGACGTCGTCCCTCCGGGGTGGCGGCGGCAGTGGCGGGAGAGCGGCATTGGCCTGAGGATTCGCCCCACAAGGCTGGTCACGCCAGGCGGCCTCGCGAGGCTAGTCGGCCGTCCCAACGGTTGCCGCTGCGGCCACCCCCGCGGCCGGCGCCACGGCCATTGCGGTCATCTCGGTGGCCCTGGCGCTCGTCGCGGTGCAGCTTGAGCTCTTGGCAGTACTCGGTGCTGTGGGAGCGCACGTTGTGATAGGCGCAGAGCGGCCGGCTGTCTTTCCTGGGCTCGTCGCGGTCGCGACCGCGCTTCTGCTCGGGCTCCGCCGCAAGCACGGCAGGGCCCTTGCGCTTAGCGTCCTTGTTCTTGGTCTTGGCGGCATCGAGCGCCGCGTCGGGGTCGTTGTGAACGAAGAGGCGACCTTCTTCAGCCTTGGCGCACTTGTCAGCGAGGTCGAGCAGCTCAAGAACTGAGTCAAGCTCGCCGTTGATGGCGAGCTTCTCGCGCATCTTGATGTCCATGACGCCAGTGGAGAACGCAGAGATGACGGCCGCGTCGGTGGCGCGCGGGATTTTGTTGCGCACTTGGCTGAAGTGCTGGATGTACTTGCGGAGTGTCTCATCTGGGCGCTGCCGCACACGCCGCAGGTCGTTGATGGTGAGAGAGCGGTCCTGCGTGCCCTTGAAGTTGGCGACGAACTGGCTGCAGAGCTCGGCCCACGATGATATGGACACCTTGGGGAGGTTAATGAGCCAGGAGCGCGGGCCATCCTTCAGGGCCATGGGGAACCAGTTCGCCATGACCTTGTCGTCATCGTTCGCCGCCTCGACGCTCAGCGCGTAGAGCTGAAGGAACTCCGCAGGGTTGGGGGTGCTGTCGTAGCGTGGAGGCAGCTCAGGCTTGAACTTCACGGGCCACACCACGTGACGCAGCTCGCGAGTGAAGGCACGGTAGCCCATGCCGCTTGAGGGGACGCCGCCAGCGAGGGCAGCGCGGTTTTGACGCCCTGCCGCCGCGACCTCCTGAACGGCCTGGTCCTGGCGCTGGCGCTGCCGCTCAAGGAGCACTCGCGCATCAGGGGGCACGCATCGGATGATCTGGCTGCTGGCCTCGTCTCGGACCGGCCAGGACGCGCCACGGGACGGCTCACGTGTCCGCGCGTTGCGCTGGGGCCCGCCATGCTCATCGCACAGAGGAGGCGGCGGGGGAGTGCCGTGCGCCAGGTCCCCAGCGCGAGATGGCGGAGGGCGGAGTGAGTGGGAAGGCGCCGGAGCGTCCCCGGCGGCGTTGACGAGCTCGGTGATGCGACCAAGCCAGGCGTCGTAGCCGGCGTCAGCTGGACGATAGCGGAGCAGCTCGCGCGCCACGAGCAGCGCGGCCTACGGGTTTGGCGGCCCACGGTGGGTGAGGGAGGAGGCCATGGCGGTGTGGCTGTTCGCCTACACGGAGGGGTGCAGGGAGGAGTCGTGCTGCTCGCGAGCAGCGGTGTCGGTGGCGGCAGCAGCTTCGGCATCAGAGCTCGGCACGATCGCGGCATGCGTCGGCCATGAGGCTGGTGGAACGAAGGGCGGAGCGGGAGAACAGTAGCGCACCCCCTACCTGGCGCGCCAAATGTCGGAAGTGGGGCTCCGGGGACCCAAAGGTTCGAACACTGGGGTGAGCTCGTTCTACCTCTCGTCTCCTACCACGGCTAAGCTACGGCGAGGCTACGGCGAGAGCGCGCTAGCGAGGGGCGGACCGTGGACTCAGCGGTTTACCCAGGTTTGGGCCACCTTGCGGTGTAAAACCCTACTCCTGCTTGGTTGGGATTGCAATTGGCAAGAGAGTGTTCTCGCGTACAAGGTAGGAGGTGGTCGAATCGATCGGGTGCTGGGTCCCCTACTACAATGGCAGCACTGTCCCTTTATACCCGCCTTGGTCCTCTTCCCCCTCGAAAACTTAGGCAGGAAGGGTTGCCACACTTGGCGGTTTGAAAGGGGACAGGCGCTCAGGCTATCCTGACTAAAGGTGGTCTTCGCCTGCCAAAGCATGATCCGTGACGCGCCGGTGGGCTCGGTGATGACCTCCGCCCTACGTGCCCGCCGTCTTGGTCTTCTTTCGCCAATCGGGCAACCTTTGGGGTTGCTTTGGGGAGTAGACTGCTGGTCTTGCTCCCTTAACACCAAAGAGGAAACCATCCTCATCCGCGCCTGCTGGCGCGGCCTCTGTCGCCACTCGTCGCCGCGCGCGTCACCCACGTGATGGGCACGAGACCGTGCGGCCGAGCCGAATAGCCTTTGTCTTGGACGCCTTCGGGAGGCCGCCTCGCGAGAGTTCCTCGCGAGGCCGTTGGAGAAGATGCCGAGCCTTGATCGCCCGCTCCCTGAGGAGGGGGCCTCAGGAGGGCAAGGCCTCATGCGGAGTCTTGGTGAGATGGTCGATGACGACGGCCTGCTAGGCCCACGCCAGGCGTTGCGCCTTGGGCCAAAGGCAGACGGGTCTGGATACCCTGGGTTCCATGGGCCCGACAGAAATGAATAGAGAAGAGTATAGACCAATGGATATATAGGAAAATTGTAAAATAAGTTGTTTTCCTATGGCTTTTCCATTCCTAGTGGTCGCGTCCTACAGTCAGCGTGTGCTCTGATACCATCTTGTAGCGACCCGATCCAAATGGATCGACATCTCTGTGCTTAAGTGTCATCCCTGGATAGGAGATATGGCCAATTAAAGATTGAATTCAAATCTGAATAAATTTCAAATTTGAAATTAGCAAAAGTTTGCAAAGATGGGTTCACTGGATAGATCTAATCAATACGAAGAATTTGCCGCTGGTTTCATCTAATTTGGATATACGGTTAAAAAATTGTGGCTAGACGAAGTTTAGGGACTAATCTGCTAAACTCAGGGACTAAACAGTGAAGAAAATTAATCGAAAACAGGTCCTTGGCCACGTGGCGCGATGCTACTGGTCTACGCATGTTCGCTACGTAGCTAAAACGGCGGACGGCCGTAATCTAGCGCATACCGGTTCGAAAATAATAATAAAACAAAACCTAACCTAATCTAAACCGTCCATGCTAGATCTAACGAACGGGCGGGGGCGGCAGCTTACAGTGGGGCAACGACATCGGCGACGAGCAGGGGACGGCGGCGCGGGCATTCGGCTCGAACGGGGCGGCAGCTGCGGCGGTCTCCGACGTCGGTGAAGTAGGCGAGGAAGACGAGAGCGACGAGGGCGTCACGTTGGTGGTGGTGGCGATCGTCGGGGACGTCAGGGTCGAGCGAGGCGAGGGCGATGGAGCTTCGGTGCTCTGGCGGTTCGGACGTCGTCTGTGCGGGTGCTCCGGCGAACCTAGGGGCAAAATGAAGATGTCAAAACGATGCGCACGGTGTAGGGCAGTCGATTGACGAGCAAATGAAGATCTCGGGTGTGCCACCGGCGACGAAATCGACGGCGGAGTTGCTCGGCTCCGACGAGATCCAATCGACGAGAGCGGTGTCTAGAAGCGGCGTGGGGAGAAGCGAGACGACGATATCGAACGAGGGGCTCGGGGGCTTTATATAGGCGAGGTCAGGGGGCTCAGGAGCCAGCGGATAAGCCTCATCCGCGAGGGTTTCGCCCGGCGGGTGCGGGAGCGCGGCGCGGCTCATCCCGAGCGGCGTAGCGGGAGGTTGGGGATGGCCTGGGGCTGGGCCCCATCAGTCAGTGGCAGCGGCGGGAGATTGGGAGGGGCGGGCCGTCGGCGCGAAAGACTTTCGGCGCGGTGCTGGTCGTGGGCCAAAACTGTGGCTGGGCCGGCTGGTTCGCCCCTGGACCGAACACTGTTTCGGTCCTGGTGGTGTTTTTTTCTATTTACAGAAAACCTTTTGAGATCCAAATCCAAACCAAAAGAATTTATAAAAATACCATAGTAATTTATAAAATCACTATTGAATATATAGAGCACAGTGAACATTATGTCCTGCTCCAATAATTTTGAAAATATTTTTCTAATGCAATAAATGCACTTTCGACCAATAAAATAATTATCAAATAAACTCCAAATAATATTCTAATAATTTTCCCAACTCTTTTATATTTGAGCAAGTCATTTTATCCTCTCTCTTTTATTTTTCTTGAGTGGAAAAACATTTGAATATTTTAGAAAAACTCCAAAATGCAATAAAACATGAGATGCATTGAATGATTCTATTAACATCCAAATTTAATAAAAATTGGGATGTTACATGGGCTGCCCTCATTAGGAAGTTTGCATACCTCGCAAAAATCCTCAAGTGTCATCTCTTTAGGAATATCATATAAGTTAAATGACACTGTGGGTATATCTCTTCTAGAATGAAAATGAAAGCTTTGCACAAAAGTATTAGTGAGGAGGAGATACTGGTCACACTTATCTTCGAGGAACGGGATAATGTCGGCATTGTTCGCCAAATAATAGAAATCATCGAAAATTCCCGCATCCCTCAAGAACGTGTTGCATGGCCATTCGCACGGCCGCACCTCGGCCGCACGAAGAAGATGATACTTGGGCTTCGGAGCCTCCTTAGGATTCCGGCTTGAAGAACCTCTCAACCTCCACTTGAGCATTTTCTTTTTCTGAAATTTTTCGAAATTTTTAGTGACTCAAAATAAAAGTGAACGAAACTCAACAAAATTGATAGCAACTACTCCTACAAGTATCTAGAGGCTATATCATGCATCAAAACTACTTTGGACCATACAAATTCAACATGCAAGCTCATAAACATGGTCACCACAGCAGCAAAAATTTGCAAAGTATAAAGCACTAGAACAAAAACTAATTGGAGCATTGGAGGAGTCACATACCAAGGAGCAAGGAGATCGAAAATCATAGCAAAATGAGCAAGAACACGGGCTTGGGAGCAAGTTTGATTTTTTCTGGAGGAAGAAGAAGAGTGTGGGTGGCAGGGATAAGTGAGTGGATCCCTGTGAGACCCACAAGCCTGCTGGGCGCGCCCGGGGGGTGGGCGGGCCCTGTGAGCTTGTGGCTCATAGGTGCACCCCCCTGGGGTGTGTTCAGTGCCAAAAATCCTTAAATATTGCATAAACATCATACTAAATTTTCAGGGCATTCTGAGAACTTTTATTTTGGGCCATTTTTTATTGCACGGAAAATTCAGAAAACAGGATAATCATGGCATTTTATTTTATTCAACTACAAATAACAGAGAGCAAAAGGTGGGTACAAAAAGTTGTGCTTACTAAATTCATCGACCACATGCCCCTCAAAAAGAATCCATTAATAAGGTTGATCAAGTCTTATTAACAATCTATTTCCGAGTGACATGAAACCGAAGAATTTTCGTATAGCACTAAGTTACCTCAACGTGGATATGCATCTCCCCAACAATAAGAATCTCATATTTCTTTTTGATAGTAGGAAGAGGGAATTTGAAACCTCCAATAGTGATTGTCAAAACTTTTTCAATACAATTGATACCATTCACCGAACTTTGCTTCTTCGGAAAATAAACCGTATGCTCATTACCATTGACATGAAAAGTAACCTTGCTTTTGTTGCAATCAATAACAGCCCTTACAGTATTCAAAAAGGGTCTTCCAAGGATAATCGACATATTGTCGTCCTCGGGCATATCAAGAATAACAAAGTCTGTTAAGATAGTAGCATTTGCAACCACAACGGGAACATCCTCGCAAATTCCAATAGGTATAGCAGTTGATTTATCAGCCATTTGCAAAGATATTTCAGTAGGTGTAGGCTTATTCAAATCAAGTCTTCTATATAAAGAGAAAGGCATAACACTAACACTGGCTCCCAAATCACATAAAGCAGTTTTAACATAACTTCTTTTAATGGAGCATGGTATAGTAGGTATTCCTGGATCTCCTAACTTCTTAGGTACTCCACCCTTAAAAGAATAATTTGCAAGCATGGTGGAAATTTCAGCTTCAGGTATTTTTCTTTTATTTGTGACAATATCTTTTATGTATTTAGCATAGGGAGACATTTTCAACATATCAATCAAGCGAGTGCGCAAGAAGATAGGTCTAAGCATTTCAACAAAGCGCTCAAAGCCTTCCTCGTCCTTATTTTTAGATGGTTTAGTAGGAAAAGGCATAGTTTTTTGAACCCATGGTTCTCTTTCCTTTCCATGTTTTCTAGCAACGAAGTCTCTTTTATCATATCTTTTATTCTTAGGAGGTGGGTTATCAATATCAACAGCAGGTTCTATTTCTACATCATTACCTGGTTGAGTATCAACATGAACATTATCGTCATCATTATCATTATCATTATCACAAGGTGTATGTTCATTACCAGATTGTGTCTCAGCATCATAAATAGAAACATCATTTTGATTCTCAGGAGGTTTTTCTATCTCAGGTTCACTAGAAGCTTGCAAAGTCCTATCATTTTTCTTTTTCTTCTTAGATGGACTAGGTGCATCAGTATTAATTCTTTGAGAATCCTGTTCAATTCTTTTAGGGTGGCCTTCAGGATATAGAGGATCCTGAGTCATTCTACCTCCTCTAGTAACAACTCTAACAGCATGATCATTCATTTTATTATTCATCTCATCAAGCAAATCATTTTGTGACTTAGCTATATGTTCTAACTGAGTCTGAACCATAGAAGCATGTTTACTTAAGCATTTAACATCATTAGCAGTTTTAAACATCAAATCACTCAAGCGATCAATCATGATGGCATTTCGTTTTAATTGATTGCTAACATACATATTGAATTTTTCTTGCTTAACAACGTAATTATCAAATTCATCCAAGCATTGACTAGCAGATTTATTATAAGGAATATCACTTTCATTGAATCTACGAAGAGAATTTACCTCTACTACCTGTGTCGGGATATCAAGTCCATGTATTTCTTCAATAGGTGGTAAATTCTTAACAACTTCAGCTTTAATACCCTTTTCTTTCATGGATTTCTTAGCTTCTTGCATATATTCTGGACTGAGGAATAGAATACCTCTTTTCTTCGGAGTTGGCTTAGGTGGTGGTTCAGGAAGTGTCCAATCATCGGCATTTCTCAATATATTATTCAACAGTTCTTCAGCCTGTCCAACAGTTCGTTCCCTGAAAACACAACCAGCACAACTATCTAGGCAGTCCCTAGAAGCATCGGTTAGTCCATTATAAAAGATATCAAGTTTTTCATTTTTCTTGAGAGGATGATCAGGCAAAGCATTAAGTAATTGGAGAAGCCTCCCCCAAGCTTGAGGGAGATTCTCTTCTTCAATTTGCATAAAGTTAAATATTTCATCTAAGGCAGCTTGTTTCTTATGAGCAGGAAAATATTTTTCAGAGAAATAATATATCATATCCTGGGGACTACACACACAACCAGGAGCAAGAGTATTAAACCATTTCTTAGCATCACCCATTAATGAGAAAGGAAACAACTTAAGGATGTAATAGTAGCGGATTTTTTTCCTCATGAGCAAATAGGGTGGCAATATCATTCAACTTAGTAAGGTGTGCCACAACAGTTTCAGTTTCATAACCATGAAAAGGATCAGATTCAACCAAAGTAATTAACTCAGGATCGACAGAGAATTCATAATCTTTATCAGTAACAAATATGGGAGAGGTAGCAAACTTAGGATCATTTTTTATTCTCTCCATCATAGATTTTTCTTTCATCTTAGCCAGCAATTTTCTAACATCATCTCTATCATTTCAAGCAAGAATTGCCCTAGCTGTTTCTCCATCAAAAACATAACCATCAGGTATCTTAGGCATTTCAACTCTAGTAGGAGGACTAGGCATAACAAGTGAATCATAATTTTCAAAAGTTTCATCAATTTCAGCATTCTCAATTTCTTTAGCTTTAGCAAGTTGTTCATCAAGAAATTCACCTAGTGGCACAGTATTATCAAGCATAGTACTAGCATCATCATAAGTATCATTCATAGCAGAAGTAGTATCATCAATAACTTGCGACATATCAGAATGAATAGCAGGTGGTGGCATCGCAAGCCTACTCAAAATAGAAGGTGAATGAAGTGCAGAGTGTGATGACAGTTCCTTACCTCCTCTAGTCATAGAGGGGACGATCTTGGTCTTAGCGTCTTTCAGATTCTTCATAGTGATCAATAGATATAAATCCCAAGTGACTCAACAGATAGAGCTATGCTCCCCGGCAATGGCGCCAGAAAAAGGTCTTGATAACCCACAAGTATAGGGGATCGCAACAATCTTCGAGGGTAGTATTTCACCCAAATTTATTGATTCCACACAAGGGGAGCCAAAGAATATTTGTGAGTATTAGCAGTTGAGTTGTCAATTCAACCACACCTGGAGAACTAAATATCTGCAGCAAAGTGTTTAGTAGCACAGTAGTATGATAGTTTCAATAGCAGTAGTAACAGTAGCAATAGTAACAGAGACATTAACAGTAGCAGTTTTGTAGTGATTGTAACAGCAGCAGCAACGAAAGTAACTTAGCAAAGTTCAATATGCGAAAAGCGTAGGCATTGGATCGGTGATGGATAATTATGTTGGATAACATTCATCATATAACAGTCACAACCTAGGGCGATACACAATAGCTCCAATTCATCAATGTAATGTAGGCATGTATTCCGTATATAGTCATACGTGCTTATAGTAAGAACTTGCATGACATCCTTTGTCCTACCCTCCCATGGCAGCGGGGTCCATAAGGAAATCTAAGGGATATTAAGGCCTCCTTTTAATAGAGAACCAGAACAAAGCATTAACACATAGTGAATACATGAACTCCTCAAACTACGGTAATCACCGGAAAGAATCCCAATTATTGTCACCTTGGGGTATGCGGATCATAACATGTAATAGGTGCATATAACTTGCAAGATAGGATCAAGAACACAAATATATTCATGAAAACATAAAGGGTTCAGATCTGAAATCATGGCACTCGGGCCCTAGTGACAAGCATTAAGCATAGCAAAGTCATAGCAACATCAATCTCAGAACATAGTGGATACTAGGGATCAAAGCCCTAACAAATTGACTCGATTACATGGTAAATCTCATCCAACCCATCACCGTCCAGCAAGCCTACGGAGAAATTACTCACACACAGTGGTGAGCATCATGAAATTGGTGATGGAGGATGGTTGATGATGACGACGGCGTCGAATCCCCCTCTCCGGAGCCCCGAACGGACTCCAGATCAGCCCTCCCGATGAAAAACAGGAGGTGGCAGCGGTTCCGTATCGTAAAATGCGATGAAACTTCTTCTCTGATTTTTTTCTGGACGAATAGGTACTTATAGCGTTGGAGTTAGGGTTGCCGGAGCTACCAGGGGCCCACAAGCCTGCTAGGCGTGCCCTGGGGGGTGGGCGCGCCCCCTGGGCTTGTGGCGCTTGGGTGGCCCCCCTTTGGTAATTCTCTTCGCTAGTATTTTTTATATATTCTGAAATAATTCTCCGTAAATTTTTAGGTCCATCCGAGAACTTTTATTTCTGCACAAAAATAACACCATGGCAATTCTGCTGAAAACAGCGTCAGTCCGGGTTAGTTCCATTCAAATCATGCAAATTAGAGTCCAAAACCAGAGCAAAAGTGTTTGGAAAAGTAGATACGTTCGGGACGTATCATCGCGATCCCCTATACTTGTGGGTTATCAGACACCGAAATGTGGAAAGTGCTTAGGTCAGCATGACTCGGTCTCACCGAGAGGTTTCATCCGGTCTCACCGAGAGCCTAAAGTTCAAACCCTTTGTTACAGGTCGTTCTCACCGAGTGGCTTCACCGGCCCCACCGAATTGTGCATAAAAGTGTGTAGCAGTTGGATTTTTGGTGCTACCTAAATATACACCCCACCCATTCCACCAACTCTCAGAGAGCAAGCAAAGCGAAGCATAGACTTCCAATATCCATTTTTCTGAGAAAGAGCTTCATATTCTTGTGTTGGGATCAAATTGATTCCACTTCAACCATAGAACCTTGACCTCTAGCCACCTCAATTGCTTTCCACCCAAATCCCTACCATATAGCCAAAATTTGTGAGAGAGTGTTTGAGTGTTGAGGAGACTATCTTTTGAAGCACAATAGCAAGAAGTTCATCGACAACAACAACATTTATTACCTTTTGAAGGGTGATGCCTTCTAGATTGGTCAGGTGTGCTTGAGAGACTCCAAATCTTATGGAGTGAACCAAGAACTTTGTAAGGACAAGGAGATCGCCTACTTCGTGAAGATCTATCCCGAGTGAGCCTAGACCTTCGTGAACGTAAGCCATGGTGAAACAGGCAAACTTGCTTCTTTGTGGACCATTCGTAGGTGGAGTCCTTCATGGACTCGCGCAACCGCTATCTTTGAGATCCTATATCCTTTAGATTGAAGCCTCCGTCAATATGGACGTACGATAGCACCACCTATCGGAACCATGGGTCAAAATCTTCTGTGTCAATCTTTGTTTGCAAAATCTTCTACCTCTACTCCTTTACTTTCCTTATACATGCATGTTCTTTACTTTTCGATGCTCACTCTCTATAAATGCATGTGTAGAGTGTCCTTTTTTTGCGAGAAGTGTCCTTTATATTCTAGCTTGTGACAAAATCTGCCTAAAAGCTATGAAAAATTAAAATTGTTAATTGGGCCTTACTAATGTCTATTCACCCACCTCTAGACTAACGTTTCAATCCCACGTCAGGTTAAAGCCGACTAGTGATGTATAGGACCTCAGGTGAACGTGTTAGACATTTTTGGGACTCAAATATGAAATTTTATAGATTTGAGACTAACTTGACACACCTTCAATAGTTTTAGGACTATGATACATTTTTACTAAAAGCGTTGGCAGCCCAAGTGCCCAATTGCGTAGTATTCTCTTCCAGAGAAGCGGCCTCTTCCTCGCCGCGATTATATCTTGCTTTAAGCGAGACCGTAGGATGTCTCGCGTCGAGCGAAAATAATACCGGGCCGGCCCATTTAGTGCGCGCAGAGTTAAAAATCGGGAAGAAAAGGAGGCACCCAGGGATCGAACCCTGGTCTCCAGGCTGAGCGACAGAGCTGGTAGCCACTCGGCTCGCGTCCTTTTTGGGCTAAGATAGTTGGACACGTCCTACTTTAGGTGAAGCGAGCTGATTTTTCACTGCATTTCCCGGTTTTTCTGTTTTTGTTTTCTCTTTTGTTTTTCACCGGGTTTCCTCCATTTTTTTTCTTTGTTTTCATTGTTTTTTTCTCTTTCTTTTATCGTTGTTTTTCTTCGGTTTTATTTATTTCTTTCTCGGTTTCATGTGTTTTTTATTTTGTTTATGTTTTTATCATTTTTCTTCAATTTTGTTTCTTTATTTCTTGTTTTCAAATACAAGTTTAATCAACATTTTTTTAATACATGGTCAACATTTTTTCTATACACATTTAATGTTTTTCAAATGCTTGATTAACATTTTTCAAATACTTGTTCAACATTTTTCTCAAATGCTTGATTAACATTTTAATATAGATGATAAAAAAATCATAATTTTTTAATACATGGTCAACATTTTTTTATACACATTTAACATTTTCCAAATGCCATATTAACATTTTTCAAATACTTGTTCAACATTTTTTCAAATGCTTGATTAACATTTTTATATACATGATCAAAACAATTCATCGTTTTTTTAATACAAGGTCAACATTTTTTCTATGCACATTTAACATTTTTCAAATGCCTAATAAAAAATTTCAAATATTTGTTCAACATTTTTCAAATGCTTTATTAACATTTTATATACATGATAAAAAAATTCATCATTTTTATAATACATAGTCAACATTTTTTCTATACACATTTAACATTTTTCAAATACTTTTTCAACAAAATTCCAAATTCTTGATTAATTTTTTTTAAATACATAATCAAATTTCTTATACACATTTTTTATACATTTTTCGTATACGTGATAAACATTTTATCCATACACATTTAACATTTTTCAAATGTTTAGTCAACATTTTTCAAATGTTTTTATAGAGTTTTTTTCTAATATATATATATTAGTATATTTTAAATTGTAAACAAAATTAAAAAAAATAAATCAAAAAACGAAACAGAAAACGTAAAAAAAAACAAAGGAGCCTGTGTCCTCCCGCGCTCCTGGGCCGGCCCATGTCGCTCCCCTTCAGCGAGCGTCCCGTAGGTCTCGCTGAACGGGAGATATAGGGGCGCCCCCTCTTCCTGCGACCGGCGGGGCGGACGCACGTGAACCGCGCTGTGCCCGTGCAGCGAGAACAGATCTCCGGCCACATGACCCACGAGACCGGGTGGACGTCGCGCGGTCATCTGCACTGGCGAGGCCGCGCGGGGAACGGAGTCACGGGCGTGTCGAGGAAAGAAACACCGTGCAGGCTCGATCTGACATTCGGACAGCGTCTCTGAGCGCCTGCGCCATGGCCGGTGGAGCCACTGCCACGAACGCCGCAGGCAAACTATTCTCGCCTCCGTGTTCACGCGGAGCCAGGCGGTCACGGGCGGCTCTCTAGGGCGCGCCGCTGCTGCTGCTGGCCCTAGCCAGCGCCCTACTGCCCCGCGCGCGCCGGGAACCGGTGAGATCTTGAGGTCGAACGGTGTCCCGACGCAACGGCCGGACGGTGCAGCTGGGACCAGGGCTGCGCCGGCCACTACGTACGTCTTGCCTGACCGAGCAAAAGGTTAGCTGCTGTTGGTGGCGTGGGTCACCTCAATTTTGTCGCGAGCTCGCCGTCTTGGGGAGGTCACGTGAATGCTTCTAGAGAGTTCCCAGCCCAACGTTGACATGCATGTGTCGTAGGGTCGTTGGGATATGTGAGTTTTTTTTCCCTAGCAAAAGAAAAACATGTACATTTCTACTACATAGTAAAAGCATCATACTACCCGCAAAAAAAAAGCATCATACTAACTAGTGTTTGTGTTAGGGAAAGCATCGCTTGACAGCCAAATCGGGTCGTGGCAAAAAAATTGAATCTACACGGTGCAGTTTTTTCGATAGTATCCTTTTGTCCATGAGCTCCTCATATGTCATTTGGCCACGAAAATTGTACGCTCCTAAAACATCCGAGCATCTCGTATGCCTACAAATATTTTTTAAAAAAATTTGTTGTTCATGGGCGGGAGTAGATGAGCATGGGCACCAAATCATCCCTCTCTGAATACCCGCAAAAAAAAATTCACCCCTCTCTGAAGATATGGATGCTCATAATATATTTGATTTGTCCTCCGTTGTACAATCTTTAGTTGCTTGAACCGTTTATAAAAATAATAATTTCACGACACTTGGATGTAAAAAGGTGTCAACGAGAATTGTTTTTGCACGACAATTAAGCAACTACGACTCGCTATTGATTATATTCCTTGTGGTGGAATATTTGAACCCAGATTCAAGTTTAGATTTGGCATGAGTTCTCAGGTTTCATGTATTTACTCTAGAATTTTCGGTGCTATTTTCAGTGGGAGACGATGTGCTCAACAACTACATAGTGCTTGTGGTGACTTTGTCAGTCTCAGGATTTGTCGCCCCAACCTCTAGGAGAAGTTCATAGAGGTAGTGTGTGTCCTTGGGTCCATCCGGGTGAGTGCAAGTGTGCCTATGTCCTTTTGTTGGTCAAACATATGATTCCACTTTTACGGGCCGAAATACAACTCAAGACAGCATAGTTTGCTCTTTCTTAAGTGTCAAAAGAAAAATAGTTTGCTCTTTCTTTGTTAAGTGCTCCTGAATTGAAACAAGTTTTGTGGACTATTTATTTGGTGTCAAGTTCTAAAAAAAAGACCTCTTTTGGTGATACATTGTAGCCAAAGGGCCATCTTTGATCATGTGTTGTAGTGTATGTTGATGGATCACGTAGGTGTTGGGGTACTCTTCGAGTCAAACTGTGTTGTTGATCGTAGGAATGTGCTAGTCCGAATTTTTAGCAGCATAATATGAGATGCTTATATAATTGGTTGTAAATGTGAGAACTGAGAATGTGCTACTGTACCGGGAGTCTGATATTCGCATTAATTTGAGCATGACGCCATTATGTATTTCATTCGATTTTCAAAATAGTATATGGGCTGGGGAATCCCACATTAGCTTGGGGGAGGGGGCGGGGGGTATCTCTACTCCTAATGTCTCAGTTGGTGGGATTGCCTCACCGGTTTATTTTCGTCCCCCACTTTCGTCTGGTTTTTTTCGTCAGGTTTTTTTTCGTCTCCAGTCCCCCCTACGCACGCACCAAATAAAACTCCACCCCCGCACAAAACCCGCTCCTCTCGATCCCATCTCGATCCCATCGAAAGAAGAGCTTCGTTGCCGCCGCCGACGTACCAGAGAGCTTCGTTGCCGCCGCCGACGTACGATCTGCCGCGATCTCGTTCGATCTACCTGCCGCCGACGTATGGGATCGCCGCCACCGACCTCCGGGAGTGGCGTCTCTCGCTGCCGCCGTGGTACGGGATCACCGCCGCCGAAGTACCAGAGGAGACGCCATCCACAACGTCCGAGGGGAGACGCCGCCGCCACCTCCAGGGCAGGGCGGTTTCCTGGAGGGGAGACACCGCCGCCGCCATCACCCCTTTCAATCCAAATCCTCCCTCGATCCAACTCCTTCGAGACCGCCATCACGGAACTTCGGGGTTCCGAGCCTCCGCCACCCAATCCTCCCACCTATGGCGTACATAGATGGTCGTCGCAGCCGACGGCTTCTTCTTCTCCATCGACCCCGCTTGCAGGCCGCAGCAAGTCAGCCAAGGCGGCGACCTCCACGGCCGCTCCTCCTCCAAGCCCCTCCCCAGCCGTAAATCCTAAAGCGGCTTGAAATCGAGGGGTTTGAAATCCTAAACCGAGGGAGAGGGACATATGTCGTTGCCCTGCGGCGGCAGCGGCGGCGGTTTGATGTTGCAGGGCCGGGAGGTGAGGGCGCAGGGTGCACAACAACGGACGTCCCACAACAACACCGTCTCTCCCTTCTCTGTTCCTCTTTGTACTGTCTTGCCCTCTGCTGCAGAAATTTCACGACAACCAGGAGCAGCAAACAGGACTACAGTTTGTGATCTGAGATGTTTCTGTAGCTGCTGCACTTATATAATTAATATTTTTAGTTGCAGATACGATGATGTTCAGGTGATGTGGAACATGTTGAGACTTGATTCTGCACGGATATGCATGCTTCATACCCATGCTGGAAGCACAATTTCATACCCATGACTACAGAATTGATGTAAGAATTTAGCTGTACAAGATGTCTGAGATATTTTTTCAAGAAAACATTGCCAATTATTGCCCTTAGTTGTTGAAGTTCTGGACCTTTGTTTTACTTGAAGTGCTTCAAAATATGTGTTTGTCATCAAGTTCTATAAAATCAAATTACCTAACCATTTTTAGTGAGCCCTATATCATGTCTTTTTTCCTGCAATCTGTGTTTCATGAATAGCAAACCTTAATTTTGGCCAAGACAAATGAAACAGTTGTTTTCATTGTTGTGATATGTGACTCATGTTTCCTGTTTTGTCTTGCTTGTTGACTACTGCTGTTGGAAAATAGTGTCTACATACATTAATACGTACCTCACTGTACTTCTACATATCTGGGCTTGCTTTTTATTAGTGATTTTCGTTGGAATACGGGTATCTGATGTAACCAATGTGTCCATACATCATAATGCATTGATGGATCTTTCAAGATTTTATGAAGCACGGCATGTTATTGACCAACAATTACATATGGGGCAAGATATAGACAGCATGACCTATGAGGTATGAAGCAGAACACCGACTCACTAGGTTGCGGGTTTGCATGTAACTGATAAAATGTGATCTTGCTCTCCTACAGGAGCTCGTAGCATTGGAAGAACAGATTGGATATGTCAATACCGGTCTGGTAGAAAGCTACATCCGAGAAAATTGAGGTTAAATTTGTATGTTCCCATGGCAGCTTGCATTTCTGATCTGTCCCTTGTGGAGAATGATGCTTGCATAATATGCCAGATCTTTCCCTTTCAAATTTATCTATTGTATTATCCAGCACTGAATTTAAATTTCTCAATCCTGGTAATATTTGACCTGACAGTAGTTACATACTCTAGTAAGTATCATGGCACATTTATAATACTTTTGAGTGAAGAATGAATTAATATTTGGTAATTGTGATCCATCTCAATCTATAACAGAAACAAAACCTACTTGTACACATTCCACTTATAAATGTTATGCTTCATTATGAATATATTTTATTCAAATGTTCGTTAGCAAATAAAAGTTAACTTGTGTGAGTGAAGTCTACCAGCATGCCAGATGTCTAAGATAAGCACTAGATCCTACTACCTATGGTAATGCTTTTATGTATACCCAATCGACATTTTGCAGATGTATGCTCCATGTAGTATATTACTGGTCCATTATAGCTTCATTCAGTTCACCATATGCAGGATCATACTCTACTATATATAGAGATTAAATATTGTTTCATTTAGCTGTTAGTCCATCTATGTAGCTTATTCAATTCTCCGAACCGGCGGAGATGAATCAAAAGCTGAACCAGGATCCACGTGTCGATTATAGCTGTGGCAGCGGCCGTTTTGCCTTCCTGTGCACCTTGTTGGACACAACAAGGGGCGGGTGCCCCTGCTCCTCTGCAAAATTGCACTATTGTAACACCCTGTGTTGTTCTGCCTGGATACGTTGCGTCATATTGTCGTTGTTTTTTCCTTTTTATTCATTGGGATTTGTGTCTCCGGATCATTAAATTTTTTTACAGTGCAGGATCATTTGTTAGTTTGCGTCATGGTAAGTATTTGGGCGATGCTTTTGCTGCTGCTCCACTACTACCTACCTGGACCGTTTTCAGCTGCTTAACTACGACTCACTTACACTATCTCAGGCGGTTCATTGCCTGTGTCCATTTTTGGTGCCGCTTCGTGTAACTGATGGTTGCCTTGTTCCTGCAGGCTAGGTACTTCTTCCAGCAGCTCATTTGTGGCATGAGTTACTGCCACTTCATGGTAAGGTAAGAATAAACTCATGCAAGAGATTACTACTTTTGATGATAAAAAAATGGGTGGATATATTATCAGATGTTGTAAAATAGTTGTTGATTTGCAGCAAATTTGCCACCAGGACCTGAATGGCAGCCCAGCTCCCCGCCTCTAGAACCCTCGTGTTAATTCCGATAAGGCAAGTTTCTCCTAGACGCGATCCGATTTGATTGCATGACTTTACTAGGTAAATCGAGCATCGCCTCCCACCAGATTTCGCAGCGCCTCCTCCATGCATACCGTGCTATGAGTGAGGACACCCTGGATGCTCACGCGGCTGGTCCTCTTCTAGGACGCCGGACCCGCCCCTCTGCAAGCTCGTAAGGCCTCGAGCGAATGCGTCGATCTAGACGCCGCTGCCCAAATCCTCCCTCCATGGCCTCCTTCCTTCACCGCTTGGAACCGTAACCTGCACGTTGCGGATGCCACTGCCAACCGCCGACCCACTCCAGCACCTCACCGCTCTGACCTTCACCGCAACAAGGCAGTTAGTCACCGGCTCACTAAAGAAGACGGTCCCAGCGGCACGGCGGTCCAGTCTCCCACATTCGACGCCGGCAGCTAGCGCAGGAGAATTGAGTGCTACCAGAACAATGAGGAGAACGATGGCTCCACATCCCTCTTACTTGTCAGTACCGGCATGCTTGATAGTGCTCGTGCACTCGAGCCTCGAAACTCCCAGTTGACGGCAGCTCGATCAGGGAGTGGAAAGACTTTTACGATCCAGACGAGGAAAAGCACCTTGACGACTGCCTCATGGTCTAGATTTGGGGGCGCCCAAACTGTTGAATTTTGGGAGTCCCGCTGGGCACCCTTTTGATGTCTGAAGACGCACGTACATACGAGCGAGAATGAGTTTTGTCCTTGGAGACGACCTTAATCATCTGCCTGATTCATTTATATGCATTATAGCCTGTAGCAACGCACGGACATTCCATATGTGTGTACAGTGTTCGTTGAGGAGCGAGTAGGCGGAGCACAGCAGTGATGTGATACTCCAAACTTCCACTAAATTGCATAGTTAATGATTCAAATCTTAGCATCCCATAATCAGTGTCCAGTTACTTTCAATTAATTTTATCTGTGTATGGTGATATGTTGTAATGTACAGATCATTTTTCATATATATCATAACCTCTTTGTAATGTTTGCTTGTCGTTTCTGTAGGGCACCGATTTCTGTTATCACTTGCAATTATTTCTTAGGTAAATTTCTGGACCAGTACACACCCAGATTTTTGTGATTAATAACACCAATGAGTTAATATGTTACTGAAACTGTTGGTACCTCATCTGGTTGGATGGGGGCTTAGTCTTGCTATGAAAATACCACTACACACATCATTTTTTTCAAATGTTCTGGGATATATAATAAATGTGTTGTGTTTTAGAACTGTGTTTCATATGGAACTATGATATTGTTCCGAACACAGAAAATAATTCTTAGTAGGGTTCGAGTCCTTGTCGTTAATATGGATTTTATATTTCCTATAAAGTACAAGAAGAATTAAACTCGTGGAACTTATGAAGCGGAAGAATATTTCAAGTTGTTTACAATTAGGGTGTGCAAGCCTTAAGGCTGCTTGAATCTGACACGAGTCATGCACATTTGACAAGTAAGGACAGACCACTCAGATTTCGGCCAAGCCCAATAAAGACATAGATCCCACAGGTAAAAGTTCCAACAACATAGGTTTTTTCTCCATTCATGTTAATTTACCTTATTATTTTTCTTTCTAGGGCATATTGCTCATCTCCTTTTTAATATTGGTTATTTTCTTTTTTGTCTGAATTATGTGCATGTCATGCAACCAACGTTAGTAGATTAATTAGGCCAATATAAAGTAGCGAGTTTTGCTACATAAGGATATGAAGAGGGTGGTGAAGGAGGTATATTGGAAACACAGTTTTGTTGGCAATTCCATTGGAAATATTATTGTAAGAACCGCCTAAGGTATTTCCAACTTGTCAATTTCATGTGAATCGAGTAATTATTTTAGGGGACTAACTATATTTCTGCATGTCAATACAACTTGCATTGCAGTCATACTTGAAGAGCCACCACACATACATGCAAATATTAAGGCCTCACTCTAGAAACTGGTACATACACTTCAAATTCCTTGTCCAGTTCTGGTCTCTATCTTCTAAAAAAGCTCAAGGGTCCGCAATGCATCAATCAACCTACTTTGAGTGATGACCAAGACTCCCAAAATGCCTTTTTTCATGGTGAAAGATGAAAGATGCTCAGGCACACATCATTGTTGGTTTTCTCATGTCATGTCATGCTTGGTCTGTAACTGAATCCGGGTAATCCATTGGATGTTCCGCGCGGGTGCAACCAAACTTTTATGACTTGACGTACAAATGCATGATTCATATTGAAAATAATACCACATTATGTACTTCAGTAAAAAAGATGGCATCTTCTACCAGATAAAGAAGTGATAATGGTAAAAGAATTATTTTCTTTGGGCAGTCTCCGTGACTAGAAGGTGGCTCAAATGTGCTCCCCACGAAAAATTGATCGGCCAAGGAATGAGAATAGTGACGCGAATTCCAGATTTCTATGATGTGTTTGTATTTGAATTAAGAAAAGGCCAAGATAATAAAAATTATTCTATTTCTTGATAAAAGTTTAAAGAAATACGGATAACAATGTATGCACACCACCACACACATGCACTCACACATGGATGGGTAACACAACCCTCCTAACCATTCAACTACTGGTTGGTAATCAGAGCTTTGGTTGCTAACTATACTATGGCGAGTGATGCAAAGGCGACGATCAATCATCATGGCTGGGAAAGACCAAGGAGCAACTATGTGAAACTAAACGTGGATGGGGCTTTTGACCCAGACTTACTCAAGGGGTCGTATGGCGCTGTCGTCAGAGACTCGATTGGCAGATTCGTCGCGGCAGGAAATGGGTAAATCAATTGGTGCGGAGATGCACTTATGGCCGAGGCACTGGCCTTATGGTTTCGTCGCAATTTGGCAACTACAGTCGGGTGTAACCGCATAGAGGTGAACTCTGACAACATTGAGGTGATAAAAACAATGAAGAATGGAGGTCGCTCTTTCGATCTATCGACGGCAGTTTTTGATGATATATTTCACCTTGCGTGTGATTTCCCGCATATTATTTTTGAGCATGCTCCTAGAGAGACTAATTGTGCTGCCCATGATTTAGCCAAACTAGCTAGAAGTAAGGTGTGTGCGGGGTGGATGGAAGATCCGCCCGTAGAGATTGTTGATACTCTTGTAAAAGATAGAGCTAAATACACCGGTGGTGCATGAAGTTGCATAGTATGTGCAGTTTGGTGCCACAAGTTGAAAAATACGGAAAACTGGTGGTAAAACTTGTCTCAACGTGTATATACGGTTCAATTCTCGGATGTAGCCGTAGATGACGCTAGCGTGGCATGACAGCATGGTATCGGGCCCACTATTAGTGACTAGGGTGAGCTGGGGCGACATTTTTTTGCATGCAAATCTTGTAGAAAGACCCCTATGACCGCTGGTCCCACCCATCAGGGAACAGTACGAAGGGAAATTCATATGAAAAATAGTGCCAACGCAGCTCGATCCAGCAACCTTTTTTTTTTTGCGAAAAACTTCCAATCTATTCATCTTCAATCATGGCAGTACAACGAACACCAAAAATAATAAAAATTACATCCAGATCCGTAGACCACCTAGCGACGACTACAAGCACTGAAGCGAGCCGAAGGCGCGCCGCCATCATCGCCCCTCCACCCAGCAACCTCACGTACTAATCGAGCTAGGCTAGTCACATGACCAATTCGAGTTCGTTATGGATATTCGATAACTATGTCTAATCATCTAGTGACCAACACGCGCAGAGGACTTAAATGGGTAGCAGTCAATGAGGCCAAATTTTCATATGTTAGTTTTTTTTTCTTTTTTAGAATTTTGTAAAAAAATATAAATCGTAATCGCATTAAAAGATAGGGTTCGAATATTCGTGTTCATATATTTAGAGAGTTCCATGAATAAGGGTTCACATATTTAATAAAAAATATTAACATAATGTCTGCAATACATTTAATAAAAGATAAAAAAATTAAAAGTATTCAAATAGCTAAAATGGTACTACCTCCGTTTTAGGCCACTACTTTAGTGGTCTAAAACGTTTTATATTACTTACGGAGGTAGTATTTAGGAATTATAAACAGTTCATATATTTAAAAGTAATGATCAAGAGTTTTAATTTGAGGATCTGCAGTATAGTATTTACTAGGCTCGTATATAATTTTCCATAAATCATATTATCCATTATTGTCTAAGAATAAATAAATATTTTTGCAAACACACAAACGTTATAAAAACATATGAACACTTTCTAAAACAACACAAACATTTTTTATATCCTATATGAATTTAAGACATAAAAATTTCCAAAATTATATGAACATTTACTCAATTTTTCAAGCTGTACTTATTTTTAATGAAATATATGTTCATTGTTTTGAATAATACAAACAATTTTTATTATAATTTTTTTTCAAGTACTACATGCACATATTTTAGTGTTACATGAACATTCTTTGAAATAAGTTATGTTATTTGTATTTAAATTATGTATAATACACGATTATTCTATCTATGTTTTCTTACTATGATTATAATTTACATAGTTTCACAAAATTCTAAAAAAGGAAAAAAAAACTAACATATGAAAATTAGCCGCAGTGACTGCAGTCCATGTAAACCTGTGTGTGTGTGTGTGTGTGTTGACATTTAGCTGATTAGAGTTAGTTATCGTAAATGAATTTGTCTCAACAACAAAAAAAGTTATCGTAAATGAATGTCTAAATTTATTTTTTGTCGTAGATGGTCAACATGATCTTATTGGTTGTGTGGCTAGAAAAGCTAGGTTTGGAGCAGTTGGTCTCGCGTTTGAACAACATATACATGACTACATACGAGAATTGAACCGTATATGCACGCCGAGTCAAGTTCTGGCACCAATTTTCCGTATTTTTCAACTTGTGACACCAAACTGCACGTGATGTGCAACTTCATGTACCACCAGTGCATTTACCTCTAAAAGATAATATGGTGATCACCTTGCAATAAAGAGTACTTTGATGTCAAAAAAAAACTACTGGTTTAATATATATTTTTTAAGTTAACAACATGTTGTTATGCTTGATAGTATGATGTGTGTTAGCTGATTGTCAAAATAAACAAATATTTATGTTTGCTGAAATGTGCATTGTTCTCGGTTATTTTAGCCCCGGGAGTAGCATCTTAGTTTTTTTTTAAAAGCCCGGGCAACGCACGGGCATTCTACTAGTATATATGAGTTTGCATGTTACTTAAGAAGTCGCCAAATGTTGAACAAACAGTCCGCAAAATAATACTTAATGCATGTGAGCAGCACTGCTTGATCACAACTTCTTGCTCTGAAGGGAATACAAACTACATGCATTGGATAACTGGACACACCAATTGCAGATACAACCCAAGTACAAACACCATTGCATCTCCCCCGCAAAAAAAAAAAAAAAAAAAAAAACAACCATTGGATCCTTGAGAAGAAATTCTTCACACCAAATGGCAAGAGGAGGAGAGGCAGGTCTCAGTTTTCTGTCGTCCCCTCCTCTCGTCCCCGCGTGGCGACGGGAGGGGAAAACCCTAGCCGCCGCCAACCGCCGCCCTCCCCACCTCTCCCTCTCCTCCCCCGCCGCCCCAGGGCGCGGCCGGGCAAAGCCGGGCCGTCGCCGGCGGCAGGGGAGGCATCCTCATCCCCTCACGCGATGGATCGGCGCGGGCCGACTTCTTCGAGCCGGGGTGTGGTGCGGCCGGGCACCATGGCGTGGTGGCTCCTCCGGCGCGCCTGGAGCAGCCGCGGCGTGGCGGATCGGCGCGGTGGTCTGCGCCTTGGAGGGGCGGCGGCTTCGGCCCCGATCTCTAGGCGGCAAGGAGGTGGATGGCACCGGATCTCCTGGCTGTGCGTGCACCTTGGGGGATCTGGGGCCCGGTCTTGGGGGCTGGCGGCGGTGGATCTGGGGCCCCCGGCCCTGATCCGATCTCCTCCGGCGGCGGTCCTAGGGTTCCAATTCGCGCCGAGATTTTGATCGACCGGATGCATGTCCCCATCGATCTGGCTGCAGTGTCGTGTTCCGGAAGGCTCCGCCGGGAACTCCCTTGGGCGATTCATGCCTGGAGATTGCTGGATCGGGTGGGATTCGATCGTGCGCACCCGTGTTTTTCTCTGACCGTTTGGTTTCAGAGGGAGCGCTGCGAAGCTCTGCTGGCTGTTACCATCATGGGGTATGCTTTCTCGTTCCATGGTGAAGTCAGCTGGCGGAGAATGTCATGGAAGCTGAGATCTGAGGACTAGCAATGGTGATTCGAGTCTCTGTGGCGATGAGGAATTGGCTTGGTGATTCGTGACTTGGAGCAGCGGCATGCTAGTGGGGGCGACTGCACAGGAGAAGTCCAAAGTCTTTCTTTCAGGATGAAAATCCAAAGTCTGGCCTTAATTGGTTGTGCCTGGCAATGGCCTTGTTGAAGGCATTGTTTTTGAGAGCGAGGACTTTCTTCAGGGTGAAAACCTAAGATCGATGATCGGGCGACGACGGTGTTTGTGCACTGTTCCCTTATTGGAGGCGTCGCTTTTGGAGAAGCTGGACTTCTGGTACTGTCTTAGTGGTGTTAGTGCTGCTGTTTCAGGGAATAGATCATTGCAGCGGGACTTTTCTTTTTCGTAATTCTTCTTTCTTTTTTTGGCTGTGTGCATCCGTAATGTCGCTAGGGCATTGCGTTGTTGCAGAGGCTGGGTGTAATTGGTATCTCCGCGATATTAATATATGTTCTTTGTCGAAAAAAATGGCAAGAGGAGAGCAATAACAAACGAAACATGCACAGCAATTAGCGCACCAGATAGATCTGAAACAGTTCGAACCAACAGAGTAAGCAGACAAGGATATCGACGAACCCAACAAGCATGCAGTCACCAATGAACGCTGTGTTCATGTGCGCGTACTGCATGATGATGAACTACGTAGCTTAATCAAGCGCAAATAAAGCCACTTGGGAGGTTCTTGCCGCAGTAGTTGACGAGGAGGCTGAGCTTGACGGGGATGTCGAGGCTGATGCCGAGCACGTTGGCCTTGATGGCCGTGCAGAGGCAGACGGCGGTCTCAAGGTCGGCGAGGCCGCCGAGGATGCTGCAGCACGGCTCGGCCGGCGGCTGGCCGACCTCGGCGCTGACGAGGCCCAGGACGTCGGCGCACGCAGCGAGCTTCAGCGCGTTCTTGGGGCACTTGCTGTGGGACGGCGTCGGTGTCGGCGTCGGGCAGCTATCGCCGCATGCGTTGGCCACAGTGAAGACGAGGACCAGGCTGAGGGCCACGAGGAGGAAGGCCTTCGGTGCCATGGCTGCTGAAAACCCGATGGTGCGGAGGTGCTTGCACGTACGGGTTGGCTAGAAGAGTGCTTGTGCGACTGTGGACGTGGCTGAAGAACCCGGGGCACGTACGTGGGTATTTGTAGAGGAGAGCCGTAACCCTAGCTTCATCCTCATTTTCATAATACTCCAACTCACAAGATATATCTGCAGATACCTCCCTGAAGAAAATGATTCACGAGCAGAATAATTCGTAGCTCGGCCCGGCGAGTCCGTGAGACGCGTAGGGCTGGCTTGAGCTGTGGCCAGATCGGGCGCAGAGGCAGATCTTCGTATCATTGCTTTCTGAAATGCGAAGATGACATGTCCCGGACTGCTAGCAGTGCACGGTAACCCATGTGGAGGCAGTGGAGCTGGCAAGATAGAATGGCAGTGAGGCAGCGACAAGGCTCCGGCTCGGCAGCTTGCTCTGCTTGTGGACCCGACAGTCAATGCTGTGCTGCTCGTAGGCACCGGCTGGCTCGATCGATTCCTGCCCTGCCGTGGCATCAACGTCAACGTCGTTTCATTGGGTTGTTTAACGAGCGAATACGATTCACATGTCACACAGCACGTCTGGGGAGACCAGGAGATCAAACCACCGGAGAACGAGGGCCACAAGGTTGCAAGGACGTTTATCTTCCTTATGAAGTTGTTGTGAAAGTGTGTGCCGACGTTGATGTTCGCACCTGAGTTGCATATCAACCTTCTACCTTATATAAAAGTATGGTACGCCATTGGCGTACTCTCGAAAAAAAAAGTTGTTGTGAAAGAAGTCGACTTAGTTATAGGTGTTTCATATCTTGTAATGGTTTGGATGTGGTTGTCTTTGTTTTATAAACCGCTTAATACTCTCTCTGTTTAGAGATTTGAGACAAAGTATTTGCCAAGGATAAGTTTTACTATGTGTTTAACACTTAAATATTTAACAAGTATGATGACTTTTAAACTAATTGAATTTAGGGCGTCGCCTACTGGTGGGCTGATCGAGTGGACTACGCTACTGGGCTAGGCAGTTACCGGCTTCCTTACATTGTCAAGGACCAGGCCTTCCACTTGAGGATTTGTATTGTCTCAAAAAAAAAAACTTGAGGATTTGTAAGACTATATTTATCGCTGACAGTCGTGTCTCAAAAAAAAAAATCGCTAACAGTTTTCTTTTCCTACGAGGAGGAGGTTAAACAAACACTAAAAGCCAGCAGGTGGTGGAAACTGTTGACAAAAGGCTCTAAAATTTGCAAAAAGAAAATTAAAAAACACACACAATGCTGTTATCATTTGAATCTTGTTCAAAGGGGCGAGTTCTTAATGGAAGAGATATGCAGTGTCTTCTGCATATTCCACAAAAAATGTACACTCCCATGTCCCAACACATGTATAACTTCAAACCCAGAACACCTCTCTATACAGTGTAGACTATACTAAAAAAACAAAAGAGAAAAATCATCCAAAACAAGGGGTAACCAGGCAAGGCATACGCCAAGCTGCAAAACCATATGTGTATGTAGCCGCTATTTGTGGCTAAACCTTCCGACCTGTCATCCAGTATCCAACAAGGACAGATAACAGGAAGACGAAGAGCACAAACGTACGTGAGAAACCGCCAAGAGACTGACTTCTCTCGCTAAGCCGTTCCTGAAAATGAAGCAGCGTTTGCTAGGATTAGATATCAGAATACAAAAATCATAATGTCTAGCAGCAGAGTTTGGTTCGGAAAAGCAAACAAGTTGACTTCTTTCCATGCTGTATTATGATAGTAGGAGACATTATTATCTTTTGGTAGAACTCCCGTCAACTTATTTTGATCCTTTCGTGTCGTGTTATGATAGTCCGGAGATATTATATCAGGTTTGGCAGGACTTACCAGACTGCTCAGGTTAATTTCTTGCGTAATTAGTTATGTCTGCAGTATAATTGTGCGAACAATACACATCAAGATTTACCCAGTTTCTCTGCATAACTTGGATGATAAATTGATCTCTTTCATTCATTTCTTAAAAGAATAATGAAACATGTTCTCAGGATAGATTTTGGGGAAAAGTAGCACAACAACATAATAGTTATACGGAAATAGTGCCAATATATCCTCATTAGATGAGAAGTCATACCAGCTCTTGTTGAAGCTTCTTGTTTTCAGCTTCATATTTAACAACTTCTGACTTCACCGTAGAGGCGTCCTAAAGAATCACAGCAGATCAATGTCACAAATATAAATTTGTTCAGGAACTTTTAAGATGGCATAAACATAATAACAGAAACGAAAATTCTATCAACGTAGACAAGCATTAATAAACATTAGGTATCACTGTCATACCGACAATGGCACGGAGAGGGGCATTTAAGAAAAATGAGATTAGCTATTACAATGCTCTTCGAATAATAAAATTTTAAGTCAATTGGCAGGCTACATGGAAAGAGTCTGTAGCTTGCAAGCATATAATAGTACATTTTTAAAAGCATGATACTATGATGAAGATAACATCCCATCCAAGCAGAATAATAGTGCAAAGCGCAGTATACCAGTGAGTAATGTGCTGCACATTTGATGTTGCTATGTGCAACAACTGGTACTTAGACACAATGTTCTACTTGACATATACAAGAATATATCAATGCTGTTTTTAGTGGAACAAACAGTCACCTCGTGATGTGAAGCTTGTGGTCCAGATGCATATTCTTGCCTAGATGCCTGAAAAAGAAGAGGGCACACCAACCATCATTAGGATTTAGGAACAAACATGGCATCATATCTTACAGCATCAAGCAGCAATGGCACCACTTACAGCATCGATCATGGATTGTCTAAACACTTCATGGTCGACCTCCATATCTGCAATCTCTTCCTCGTCTCCCTCAGGCACCGGTGAGGGGGGGTTTGCAGGGATGTAGATAACCCGCAGCTTGAACTCCTCCACCACCCTGCCAGGTGCTCTGCCAAACTACAAACCATAACATTTACATTACATATTACACAGCCGACACAAATCGATCTGACATCCACGGCGTCGACCTCTGAGTGCTGCAAGAACTTACCATCTCAGGGACAATGTCCTTATGAGTTATCCCTTCCTGCACCACGACGCTTTGAATGAGGAACTTGTCCTTGCAGTGGTAATCCTGCGGGATCTCCTTGGGTGCCTGCATCGTAACTAGAGCAGGCAACAATGCCACATGAAATGGGCTCATCAACCAATCAACTACCAATAATAAGCATCTAATGGAAAGTAGACGCACTTGTGATACCGCAGGATCCCCCTGGCGGCACGATGCCGGAGGTAGGCCGCACGGCGTACTTTTTTGGGTTCGTTGTTTTCACCTGCACATTGAGCATCGCACAGGACATCCGTCAGCCCGATTCCTCCAGAATATCACACTGATCAAAACAAAAACGTGGCGAGAATCCTCACCTTGAAAGCTACACGCTGATCGGTCTTGTTGACGAGCTCGATGCATCCTGAATTCGACTTCCTGAGCTCAACTGCTCAGAATATCGACACATGAACGATCCGATCAGTCCCCACAGGCCAATAGCCCAATACGGATCAAGAAGCAGCAGAAACTAGCTGAGTGTAGGTCCCGGAAGCACTTACATGGCATCTTGAGCTCGGAAGGGTAGATTCGAAGCAGCGTGTTACTCATGGCGCCGGCAAACGAAGCAACGACTGGAGGGAGAGCCGAGACCAAACACCAATGATTTTCCTTCTTTTCTCCCACCGGCAGAGTCGCGAGGACGATCCAAGAACGTCGTTTCCTGCTCTAGAAGCGAAGCACCAACAGGCGGCTGGCGGAGGCTACCTTCCTCTGGCTATGAAGGGCGAAGCAGGGGGAGGCAGAGGATTTGTCGATGGGGAGAGAGGGCGAATCGGAGGAGGAGAGGACTCCGGAGGGTGGGATGGAGGAATTCGGGGTGGCGTAGACAGAGGATTGATGGATGGATTAGGCGGTTTCGGTTGGGAAACACTGGCGATTGGCTGGTTGATTGATAGATGGATTGGGAGCGGTTGCGTCGTGGGTAATCCGGGCTTCTTCTTTCTTGGTTCCCTTTTTTATCTGTAGCGCGCCTTGCGTTGCGTTGGTTGAGGAGTTTATAATGGTAGCTGGATTCGGGCAACGGCGGCGGAGCCGGGTTTGCCAGTTGGGATTGGCTGGATACGGCGCCCACGTCGCCGCCCGGCAAAGGATCCTATCTCCGCTCCCCGCTTGCCTTTTCTTTGTCCTCTCCGACTCCGACCGACGCCCGCGTCCACCTTTTCCAATAAGATTAATAACAACTTTTGTTGCTGATAAGAGTTTTTTTTTCGTCAGGGCCTAAAAGCAGATCGCCGTCGGGCTTCTCTTAATTAATTACGGTAACATGTCCTGCCAAAACGTACCAACAGGGAACATGAAGCCACTCACGACCTGATCAGCAGATGAATTCTACCCTCAAACAAAAAAGATGAATTCTACGCTGGAAGCTAATTAGTTTCTGAAAATGGCAGCCAAGCCTTTTTTTCCTCTCATCCCAACATCATCAGAGAACTTCAACGTGCAAAGACCTGACGCTAATGTTACCGGCTACCGCACCGAAAGAGCACCCACCTATGAACTGCCAGGCAGACATCATAAGAACAATGAGTAGAAATAAAAATGATGCGGCGTTAGGTCATCAACTTATCATCGCTCAGATCCGAGGCTTCTACGCCGGAAACGAGCTTCTTCAGCCACCGCCGTCCACTTTCTTCAAGGACATGTCACGGTACCAGTCCAGAACAGTAGCTGATTATGCAGTGTTGCTGAAATATCAAAGGCCTTGCGGCAAAACAGTACAAAAATGCCTCGACCGCTCCTTGTTTTCTCATCCGGGATTGTCGCCACTCGCCAGTGGATGCAGACAGTTGCAACGTCCTGCTCCCCGGCCAATTCCCGCTCGCTTTCAACATTTGGATACACCACCTGCCATCGATTACTTTCTGTGTGATCTCCTGTGCACATAGTATCCTCCCAGAAGCGAACTGAACAACATCCTAGTTCTGAGTGGACTCTTTCTTGATCGAGAGTAACAGACTAATATAACCTGGCAAATCAAATTGGCATGGAATATCTAGCATATTCTGCTAGCAGCATATCCATTTTACGAAAATTATTGTAGCATAAGCAACTACGATGTGAACATTCACTGAAGAAGAGCTGTCTACCCAAAGATGGGGGTAAGAACACCTAGAATCTGAAACCCAATGTTTCAGATGCACTCAGCATAAGCAACGTAAATCTAGCTAGCACCTGGCATGATGAAGAAAGAGTAATCATGTTAAGACATCAGTACTGCTAGTTGTCAATTGTCATTTGCAATAACTAATAAGTGAAGAAACCGCCATCTACCAACAATTGTACTCATCAAAGTGCTCATAAAAAGGCAACTGGCGTCAATATATCCTTCATGGCATACTCATCAGTTCAAGCACTAGCAGAAACATGGGTGCTCACAAACGTGAATGGATTGCAAGAAAAAATGCACTTGTGTGACAGTAATGCGAATGACCAAAAACATGCAAGAACTACCATACAAGAAAGCTGCTGCGGCCGCACAAAAACCTCAAGATCAAGTTGCTGAGCCAGGCCTCCAGCACGCCGAGCCAAGCCCCGGCGACCACATCGAGAATGTAGTGCCGGCCCAGAAGCACCCTTGACGCTGAAGTCGCGGCCGCCCAGAGGAACAGCGCCTCACGGGGGAAACCCCCGTCCGCGAGGAAGGCGGCGACGAGGAAGGCGCGCGAGGAGTGGCCGCTGGGGAAGGACCAGTGGTCGACGGCGACGGCGACGTACATGTCCGCGGCGTTGTATGCCGGGCGCGGGCGGCGGACGATGAGCTTGGCGAGACCGACGAAGGCGAGGTCGAGCACCAGGCCCACGACGAGACCCACGAGAAGAGGGGAGACCACGGACGAGGTGGTGGTGGAGATGAGCAGCAGGGAGATGGGGACGGGGAGCCAGATGCGCCCGTCGCCGGCGACCTCGAAGGCCTTGAGGAGGAGGCGGGGCACCGGGAGGAAGAGGGCGTGGAGGCGGAGGGACACGGCCGCGTCCAGATCCCCGACGCCGCCCAGGAGAGTGGGCTTGGCCAGCGCCTGCGGTGCGTGGGCGTTCGCCGGTGGCGAGGCGGATGCGGAAGACATGCGCGCCGGCAGAGGCGAAGGGTTGGTCCAGGTGTCTGTCGGTCGGTTTCTTCCCCCTCCCTATGCTTTGGATTTTGCTCTTTGGGTAAGACTTTGGGTTACGAGATTCCTTCCGAGGATTGGAACGGGGTTGATCTATTTTTCGCGAAGAGCAATGAGCTACGGACAGTTTTTACGTAATTATTAATCATACGTGCTGATGTGGAGCAAATTAGTTGGATTATGATTAGAGGCTGGCCCACACCCGTTAAATTGTGTGTGTGTGTGTGTGTGGGGGGGGGGGGGGGGGGGGGGGCATGTAGGTGTAGGATTTTCGTTTCGCGAATACGTAAAGCGTGCGTGACAAAAAGGTTAAAAAAAGTCCAAATGTCCAAGGACACCTCTATGAAGGACCGACAGGACAAGTTATTGACAGAAGGGTAAAAAAAGTACAGGTGTCCAAGTACACCTGTGTGAAGGACTTACGAGGACGAGAGGAAGGTTGGGGGAGCTTACATCCACATGGGGACTACTCAGAAAGGATGTTGGTCAAGCCAAGTGTACCCGTCTTATACCAAAGGTGAGCCTCGTCCTTAATGAGCCGAAGAAGATCGCGTGCATAGGGATGCAATCCGTTGAAAACGCAGCTGTTGGGGTGCTTTCAGAGTTGCCATGCCGTCAACAAGAGAAGGGACACAAATCCTTTTCTGTATGGAGAAGGCACCGTTGAGCAGGCGCCGATGGACCACTCATGGAAAGAGTCGTCATGGTGTGTCGGTGCGGTGATAGATCTGCCCGAAGAAAAGACTTCATAGCATAACTAACAGGAGAAAGGGCATCTGGCGAGAAGGTGGTGCATGCTCTCCGGCTCCTGGTCACATAGAAGAAGGCACATGGGCACGTGAGGAAGGCCGCGGCGGACGAGCTGGTCCACAGTCCAGCATCTGGCCTAAAGGGCAAGCCACAAAAAAATCTTGAGACAAAAAGGAGCCCATGTCCGCCATGTGAGGCGCCAATTCGGACCCAAGATCGAGCCATGAAGCATGGCGATGTAGCATGAAGCAGCCGATAAGCTTCCTGAGGCCGTCCACCGCCAGACGAAGTGATCAGGAGTCGGGGAGAGGGTAGTGTGCCGCAGCCGGTGCCAGAGGTCGACGTATTGCACCATTGCAGTAGGCCCCAGCTCCCCATGGATGTTGCGGGCCTAGGATTGAAGATGCATCCCTTCACACACAGTGTGTAGCTTACGACATCGATGGGGCACGAGCGCGGCAACAAGGGGCGCAAGCTCAGGCACAGAGTGGTCATCCACCCAATGTCAGTCCAGAAGAGGCAAGTATGGTGATCCCCGAGCTGCCAGGAAGTCAAAGCGGGCACAACAGCGTGAACCTCAGGGTTGCAGGGAGAGGAAGCTGGCTCCACGGACGCGAGGGGTCAGTGTGCTGGAGCCAAATCCATCTGGCACGTAGAGCGAGCCCAGCACGATGGAGATCGCAGACACCGATGCCACTGAGTTGGATAGGGTGGCAAACGCGCGGTCAGTTGACCTTGCATTGGCCGCCCTCAACATCCTTGCGGGGTTTATCTAAGATAAGGGTCTCTTTGATTTAATGCATATTTTTTTCAAAGGAGAATTTGAAGTCTAATCACCGGTCATACCAGCATCCTACCATTCATTTTGAAGTTTAATCCTAATTGAGTAATTTTGAAGTCTATCTCATTTTACATGGTCCCCTTGTTTGGCGTGATTTAATTTTGACCACTAATTTGATTAATAATATATGTGTTATATGTTATAAAATTATACCTTTTGAAACTTTGTTCAAATACAAATCCAGTGATATAACTTCTGTAATGTATATTTGGTTAGTCAAATTAATGGTTAGACTTTGTTTTTTAAATGCGTGTGCGCCATGTATTGAGTGATGGAGGAAGTAATTGAGTATAATGTTGATTGTTACCATTGTAACTCATATGCTTTTTTTCTTAACATTCATTTCCAAGGTCGTACTAACATCCGTACCAGATAAAGAGCAAACTAGAACTTTTCTACAATCACCCAAATAAGTGTACACAGAATAATCAGAACCCCCAGATCTAATCTACTTAGTCAAATCTAAGAGCCTATAATTATCCGGTGGTCTGCCAGCCAATTGAACAGTTCGAATTCGATGTTTTGCCGCCACAAACATCCCCTCATCGATCTGACCCGTAATTTAGGACATCTAACAAATTATCATTTAATTGGGGTAAATGAAACCCCATCTCCTTCCATCCTTCGTGAGAGACCCTGCGCCGCCGCTTCTCCCTTCCTCTCCTCCTCGTGCCGCCCATCTCCTTGCGCCTACAAGGATGGCCCTCTTTCTACCATCACCACTCCGCATCGGCTCCCTCAGCGGCCTGGACTACGAGGCCGCCCGCGGACGGCATCCACCGGGAGGCACCGGCGCGCTAGGGTAATCCCACCGCCGCCTCCCTCCCTCCCCCCAGTGCCACAACGCCGCGACCTTCCCCCTCCCTCCTAGCGTCGTGGACGTACCCCGCGCCGAGGTCCCAGCTGTAACACCCCTGTGTAATGAGCTACAGTAATCCATCATGTTAATGCTAAGTCAAGTTGATTTGCAATGCTTGATCACAGTGGATTCAAATCTCATTTCAAATTCCACCACTAAATTCAATTCAAATTGCAAGTGAATTTTGAAGTTGCACAAAAGTTGCTGGAAAATAGTTCACAATTTAGCAAATATTCCAAAACAAATAGTTGTTCAGGAAAACAACATCACCATCAAGCTAAATGTGGATTATGGCAATTAATACAGTGCTAAAATATCATTTTAAATGCCATTTCATTTATGAAAAATTCAAATGGATTTAAATGCCTTCCAAACTTTTTGTGGCAGTGCAGAATATTCCAATGTATTTATGTGACCAAGTTTCACATCTTACAAAAGTGAATTGGCAGCTCAAATTATTGCAAAACCATTTCTGTAAAAAGAAAACAGAAAAGAAAAATGAAAAAGGCCCTAACACTACTGTGAGCTGGGCCTAAGTGCACAGTGGAACCGGCCCAGCCCACCTCCCTCTCTCTCTTCCTTCTCCCGCTCTCTCTCCCCGCGTGTCCCCGCGCTCCGGCGAGGCGGCGACACGGCGCCGCTACAGGGCCGCCGAGGGGATAAGGACGCGCCCCCTCGGCCCCCTCGTCGTCCTCATCCACTCATCCCCCTCTCTCTCTCTCGCTCGCTTGCTCTCTCTTTTCTTTGCCCGAGCGCCGCCGTCGCCATGGCTCGCCGCAGCCGTGGCCACTGACCTCGCCTCGCCTCGCCACCGTGTCAATCTTCTTCGCCGTCGACCGCTACGTCGCCTACGGCCGCGAACGCGAGCCGGGGAGCCCCACCGCACCGGATCTGCGCCGTCTTCCCCCTCTTTGGTCGCCAGCGTTCGTCGTCGATTCCGGCGAACCTGCTGCTCCTAAGCTACCAACGGGCCACCGTGAGCCTCCCCGGTGAGCTCCGCCCCTTTCCCTCTTTCTCTCTGAGCTCGCGCGCGTCCCCTAGCTAGCTTTTCCGCCATGGCTGTACCTGCCGCCGCAGTAGAGCTCGCCGCCGTAGCCACTGTCGCCGTAGCTCACGTCCGAGCACGGCATCGTGCTCTGCACATGTGACGCCCCGAGACCGATGCTCCAGATTCCTTCCATTTATTTTCCGTTGTTGCCGTGTGATTCGTTTGCCTGTTGCACTTTGCCATATCATCATGTGCATTTCACCCGCATATTTTCAAAACTTGCATCCATTCTGAGTCCAACCACACTCGCACGCGCCCGCGGCACCTCCGAAATATTATTTTATAAGTGGGATAAAAATGTTCTCTGAATGGGTTGAAAGTTGGCGTGCGGTCTTATTATATTGTAGTTAGACTGCCTGCCAAATTTCGTCCCATTCGGAGGTCGTTTGATGCCCCAACGGATAACTATAGCGTCATTTTAGCCGGTCAAAATGTAAGACGTTTTTGGTGTTCCGAAAACCGTGCCGGGCTGCCATCCTCCCTCTCATCTCAGCCAAGCCCATCTACACAGCCCACCTGGCCCAGCCTAGCCCCCCTCCGACCGGGACCATCGAATCTCGATCGAACGGTCCGAAATCAGCCCCAAACAGCTCCATCCAACCCCTGCCTATAAAAGGAAGGGCTTCCCCTTCCATTTTCGGAACCCTAGCCTACCCTAACCCTCCCCTAACCTCCAGCCGCCGCCAACTCCCTCAGATTCCGCGCCGGCCACCCCCTCCTCGCCACTTGGCAAGCGCCGTCGCCACCCACCGCCACGATCTGGATCGCTAGATCCAGATCCAACCGCCCGCAGCGCCCCCAGCCTCCACCTCCCAGCCGCGGCCCGCCAGGCCCATCACGGGCCCGCGCGAGCCCGCGCCGCCCGTACGCCACCCGAGGTCCCCGTTCGTCCCCGAGCTCCCGCAGCTCCTCCCGCCCCGAGCGCCTCCCGCGTGCCACCTCGACCTTGCCGCCGCTCTGGCAGGAGCTCGCCGGGGCAGGAGCTCGCCCCGCCGCCCGTTTGCTCCAGCAGGACCAGCCTCGCACCGCCCCTCCTCCTCTGTCCTGATCTCCCTCTCTCTCTCGAACACTGCAGGATGCCGCCACCCATGGAGCACGCCGCCAGCCGCGTACTTCGCCCGATCCGGCTGGGATCCACCGGATCCGGCCGCCCTTGCCCGGATCTTGTTGGAAATATGCCCTAGAGGCAATAATAAATTGGTTATTATTATATTTCCTTGTTCATGATAATCGTTTATTATCCATGCTATAATTGTATTGATTGGAAACTCAAATACATGTGTGGGTACATAAACAACATTGTGTCCCTAGTAAGCCTCTAGTTGACTAGCTCGTTGATCAAAGATGGTTAAGGTTTCCTAGCCATTGACATGAGATGTCATTTGATAACGGGATCACATCATTAGGAGAATGATGTGATGGACAAGACCCAAACTAAGAACGTAGCATTTGATCGTGTCAGTTTATTGCTATTGTTTTCTGCATGTCAAGTATCTGTTCCTATGACCATGAGATCATGCAACTCCCTGACATCGGAGGAGTACCTTGTGTGTATCAAACGTCGCAACGTAACTGGGTGACTATAAAGGTGCTCTACAGGTATCTCCGAGGGTGTCTGTTGGGTTGGCATGGATCAAGACTGGGATTTGTTACTCTGTGTGACGGAGAGGTATCTCAGGGCCCACTCGGTAATACAACATCACAATGAGCCTTGCAAGCAATGTGACTAAAGTGTTAGCCACGAGATCTTGTATTACGGAACGAGTAAAAGAGACTTGCCGGTAACGAGATTGAACTAGGCATAGAGATACCGACGATCGAATCTCGGGCAAGTAACATACCGAAGAACAAAGGGAACAGCATACGGGATTAACTGAATCCTTGACATAGAGGTTCGACCGATAAAGATCTTCGTAGAATATGTAGGAGCCAATATGGGCATCCAGGTCCCGCTATTGGTTATTGACCGTAGAGGTGTCTCGGTCATGTCTACATAGTTCTCGAACCCGCAGGGTCTACACACTTAACGTTTGGTGACGATATAAGTATAGTTGAGTTGTTATGTTGGTGACCGAAAGTTGTTCGGAGTCCCGGATGAGATCACGGACATGACGAGGAGTCTCGGAATGTCCGAGAGGTAAAGATCGATATATTGGACGATATGTTTGGGCCAAGAGGTGAGACCCACGGGGCGTTAGCAAAAGGCAGTTTTGCAGAGGGCAGGGTCCAGACGCCAGGAACCCTGGCGTCTGGCCCTGGGCCAGACGCCGAGGCCCATGGCGTCTGGGCCAGACGCCGGGAACCGTGGCGTTTGGTACTGGAATCCGAGAAGGACTCTTCCTTTTGTTCCAAACCGACTTTGAGGAGGCTCTTTCTCCAAGTTTCGACCCCAGGGCTCAACATATAAATAGAGGGGCAGGGCTAGCACCCGGGATACATCAAGATTTCCCCAAGCCGTGTGCGGCAACCCTAACCCTCTAGTTCCTCCGTCATAATCTCCGTAGCGCTTGGCGAAGCCCTGCAGAGATTGTTCCTCACCACCATCACCACGCCGTCGTGCTGCTGGAACTCAACCACTACTTCACCATCGCTCGCTGGATCGAGGAGGTGAAGGCGTCATCAAGCCGTACGTGTGTTGAACGCGGAGGTGCCGTCCGTTCGGCGCTAGTTCATGATCGGATCGAGGGACGACTTGCGATTTGGATCGCGAAGACGTTCGACTACATCAACCGCGTTTCTTAAACGCTTCCGCTTAGCGATCTACAAGGGTATGTAGATTTACTCTCCCTCTCGTAGATGCTCATCACCATGGATAGATCTTGTGTGTGCGTAGGAAAAAATTTTGTTTCCCATGCAACGTTCCCCAACAGTGGCATCATGAGCCAGGTCTATGCGTAGATGAGATCTCGAGTAGAACACAAACGAGTTGTGGGCGTGGGTGTATACATATTGCTTGCCGTTACTAGTTGATATTTGATTCGGCGGTACTGTGAGATGAAGCGGCCCGGACCGACATTACGCGTACACTTACGCGAGACAGGTTCCTTCAACTGACATGTAACTTCGTTGCATAAAGATGGCTAGCGGGTGTCTGTCTCTCTCACTTTAGTTGAATCGATTTCAATGAAGAGGGTTCTTTTAGAAGATCAAAAAGCAATCACTACACCACATTGTGGTTTTGCGTAGGTAAGAACGGTTCTTGCAAACCCGTAGCAGCCACGTAAAATTTGCAACAACAATTAGAGGACGTCTAACTTGTTTTTGCAGGGTATGTTGTGATGTGATATGGCCAATTACATGATGAGATATATGTGATGTATGAGATGATCATGTGTTGTATAGAATATCACGACTTGCATGTCGATGAGTACGGCAACTGGCAGGAGCCATAGAGTTGTCTTTAATTATTGTATGACCTGCGTGTCAATCATTAAGCGCTATGTAATGCTTTACTTTATCGCTAAACGTTAGCAATAGTCGTGGAAGCAACAGTCGGCGCGACAACCTCATGGCGACACGTTGATAGAGATCAAGATGATGGAGATCATGGTGTCATGCCGGTGACGATGGAGATCATGCCGGTGCTTTGGAGATGGAGATCAAAAGCACAAGTTCATGGCCATATCATGTCACTTATGATTTGCATGTGATGTTAATCCTTTTATGCATCTTATTTTGCTTAGGACGACGGTAGCATTATAAGGTGATCCCTCACTTAAATTTCAAGATAAATTGTGTTCTCCCCGAGTGTGCACCGTTGCGAAAGTTCGTCGTTTCGAGACACGCCGTGATGATCGGGTGTGATAGACTCCACGTTCACATACAACGGGTGCAAGCCATGTTGCACACGCGGAACACTTGGGTTAAACTTGACGAGCCTAACATGTACAGACATGGCCTCGGAACACAAGAGACCGAAAGGTCGAACATGAGTCATATAGTAGATATGATCAACATGAAGATGGTCACCATTGAAACCACCTCAATTCACGTGATGATCGGACTTGAGTTGGTGGATTTGGATCATGTTACACTCGAATGACCGGAGGGATGTCAATTTGAGTGGGAGTTTTTAAGTAATATGATTAACTAAACTCATTATCTAGAACAATAGTCTAAGTTGTCTTTGCTATATTTATGTTGTAGATCATGGCTCGCGCAGTAGCACCCCTGAATTTTAATGCGTTCCTAGAGAAAGCTAAGTTGAAAGATGATGGAAGTAACTTTGTGGACTGGGCCCGTAATCTAAGGATTATCCTTACGGCTTCCCAGAAAGCTTATGTCCTTGATGCACCGCTTGGGATCCACCCGCTCCAGTTGAGTCTCTAGACGTTGTGAACACCTGGCAGGCTCGTTCTGATGATTACTCAATAGTTCAATGTGCAATGTTGTATGGCTTAGAACCGGGACTTCAAAGACGTTTTGAACGTCATGGAGCATATGAGATGTTCCAGGAGTTGAAGTTTATCTTTCAGAAGAATGCCCGGATCGAGAGATATGAGATCTCCGATAAGTTCTATGCTTGCAAGATGGAGGAGAACGGGTCTATCAGTGATCACGTGCTCAGAATGTCTGGGTACTCCACCCGTCTGGCTGAATTGGGGATGCCCCTTCCGCCAGAGGCTATCACTGACAGAGTTCTTCAATCATTGCCACCTAGCTACAAGAGCTTCGTGTTGAACTATAACATGCACGGGATGAACAAGTCAGTCGCCGAGCTGTTTGCGATGCTGAAAGCCGCTGAGTCTGAAATTCAGAAGGAGCATCAAGTGTTGATGGTCAATAAAACCACTAGTTTCAAGAAAAATGGCAAGGGTAAGAAGGGTAACTCTAAGAAGAGTGGCAAAACAGTTGCTCCTCTCGTGAAGAAACCCAAGGCTGGACCCAAACCAGAAACTGTGTGTTTTCATTGCAAGGGAACTGGACACTGGAAGCGGAACTGCCCCAAGTATTTGGCTGACAAGAAGGCGGCCAACAACAAACAAGGTATATATGATATACATGTTATTGATGTGTACCTTACCAACCCTCGTTGTAGTGCCTGGGTATTTGATACCGGTGCGGTTGCTCATATTTGCAACTCTAAACAGGAACTGCGGAATAGACGGAGGCTGGCAAAGGACGAAGTGACGATGCGCGTGGGAAATGGTTCCAAGGTTGATGTGATCGCCGTCGGCACGCTCGCTCTTCGATTACCGTCGGGATTAGTGATGAACCTAAATAAGTGTTATTTGGTGCCTGCGTTAAGCATGAACATTATATCTGGATCTTGTTTATTGCAAGACGGTTACTCATTTAAATCAGAGAATAATGGTTGTTCTATTTATATGAGTAATATCTTTTATGGTCATGCACCCAATGTGAGGGGTTTATTCTTATTGAATCTCGATAGTAATGATACACATGTTCATAACATTGATGCCAAAAGATGTAGAATTGATAATGATAATATCACTTTCTTGTGGCACTGCCGTTTAGGTCATATTGGTGTAAAACGCATGAAGAAGCTCCATGCTGATGGACTTTTGGAGTCACTTGATTTTGAATCACTTGACACATGTGAGCCATGCCTCATGGGCAAGATGACTAAAACGCCGTTCTCTGGAACAATGGAACGGGCAAGTGACTTATTGGAAATCATACATACTGATGTGTGTGGTCCGATGAGTATTGAGGCGCACGGTGGTTATCGTTACTTTCTCACCTTCACTGATGACTTAAGTAGATATGGGTATATTTACTTAATGAAACATAAGTCTGAAACATTTGAAAAGTTCAAACAATTTCAGAGTGAAGTTGAGAATCATCGTAACAAGAAGATTAAATTCCTACGATCTGATCGAGGAGGAGAATATCTGAGTTATGAGTTTGGCAGTCACTTAAGACAATGTGGAATTGTTTCACAACTGACACCGCCTGGAACACCACAGCGTAATGGTGTGTCCGAACGTCATAATCGAACTTTATTGGATATGGTGCGATCTATGATGTCTCTTGCCGATTTGCCACTATCGTTTTGGGGTTATGCATTAGAGACAGCTGCATTCACTTTAAATAGGGCACCATCGAAATCCGTTGAGACGACGCCATATGAACTTTGGTTTGGCAAGAAGCCAAAATTGTCGTTTCTTAAAGTTTGGGGATGTGATGCTTATGTCAAAAAGCTTCAGCCTGAAAAGCTGGAACCCAAAGCGGAGAAATGCGTCTTCATAGGATACCCAAAAGAGACAGTTGGGTATACCTTCTACCTCAGATCCGAAGGCAAAGTGTTTGTCGCTAAAAACGGAACATTTCTTGAGAAAGAGTTTCTCTCGAAAGAATTGAGTGGGAGGAAGATAGAACTTGATGAGGTTGTTGAACCTTTACTTCAACCTGAGAGTAGCGCAGTGCAGAAAGTTGTTTCTGTGGAGCCTACATTAGCTGAAGAGGAAGTTAATGATGATGATCATGAAGCTTTGGATCAAGTTGCTATCGAACCTCGTAGGTCGACAAGGACGCGTATTGCTCCTGAGTGGTACGGCAACCCTGTCTTAGAGGTCATGTTGTTAGACAACGATGAACCTACGAGCTATGGAGAAGCGAGGATGGGCCCGGATTCCGAGAAGTGGTTAGAGGCCATGAAATCCGAGATGGGATCCATGTATGAAAACAAAGTATGGACTTTGGAAGTATTACCTGAAGGGCGTAAGGCCATTCAGAACAAATGGATCTTTAAGAGGAAGACGGACGCAGACGGTAATGTCACCGTCTATAAAGCTCGACTTGTGGCAAAGGGTTTTTCACAAGTTCAAGGAGTTGACTACGATGAGACCTTCTCACCCGTAGCGATGCTTAAGTCCGTCAGAATCATGTTAGCAATAGCTGCCTTTTTCGATTATGAAATTTGGCAGATGGATGTCAAAACAGCGTTCCTTAACGGTTACCTTAAGGAAGAGTTGTATATGATGCAACCAGAAGATTTTGTCGATCCAGAGAATGCTGACAAAGTTTGCAAACTCCAGCGATCCATTTATGGACTGGTGCAAGCATCTCGGAGTTGGAATCTTCGTTTTGATGAGGTGATCAAAGCGTTCGAGTTTATACAAGTTTACGGAGAAGCTTGTATTTACAAGAAAGTGAGTGGGAGCTCTATAGCGTTTCTAATATTATATGTGGATGACATATTACTGATTGGAAACAATATAGAAATGCTGGAAAGCGTAAAGGAATATTTGAACAAGAGTTTTTCAATGAAGGACCTAGGAGAAGCTGCTTTCATATTAGGCATCAAGATCTATAGAGATAGATCGAGACGCTTGATAGGACTTTCACAAAGCACATACCTTGACAAAGTTTTGAAGAAGTTCAAAATGGATCAGTCCAAGAAGGGGTTCTTGCCTGTATTGCAAGGTGTGAAGTTGAGTAAGACTCAATGCCCAGTGACTGCAGAAGATAGAGAAAAGATGAGTGTCATCCCCTAAGCTTCGGCCATAGGCTCTATCATGTATGCAATGCTGTGCACAAGACCCGATGTCAGCCTTGCCATAAGTATGGTCGGAAGGTTTCAAAGTGATCCAGGAATGGAACACTGGACGGCGGTCAAGAATATCCTGAAGTACCTGAAAAGGACTAAGGATATGTTTCTCGTTTATGGAGGTGATCAAGAGCTCGTCGTAAAGGGTTACGTCGATGCAAGCTTTGACACTGATCCGGATGACTCTAAGTCTCAAACCGGATACGTGTTTATTCTTAATGGGGGTGCGGTTAGCTGGTGCAGTTCCAAGCAAAGCGTGGTAGCAGATTCTACATGCGAAGCGGAGTGCATCGCTGCCTCGGAGGCGGCGAAGGAAGGTGTCTGGATGAAGGAGTTCATGACAGATCTTGGAGTAGTGCCTAGTGCGCTTAACCCAATGACTCTGTTTTGTGATAATACTGGTGCCATTGCTCTAGCCAAGGAACCAAGATTTCACAAGAGGACCAGACACATAAAGCGACGTTTCAATTCCATCCGCGATTACATCAAGGAGGACGACATAAATATTTGCAAAGTACACACGGATCTAAATGTTGCAGATCCGATGACTAAACCTCTTCCAAGGGCTAAACATGAACAACACCAGAACTGCATGGGTGTTCGATTCATTACAATGTAAATCACATAGTGATGTGAACTAGATTATTGACTCTAGTGCAAGTGGGAGACTGTTGGAAATATGCCCTAGAGGCAATAATAAATTGGTTATTATTATATTTCCTTGTTCATGATAATCGTTTATTATCCATGCTATAATTGTATTGATTGGAAACTCAAATACATGTGTGGGTACATAAACAACACTGTGTCCCTAGTAAGCCTCTAGTTGACTAGCTCGTTGATCAAAGATGGTTAAGGTTTCCTAGCCATTGACATGAGATGTCATTTGATAACGGGATCACATCATTAGGGGAATGATGTGATGGACAAGACACAAACTAAGAACGTAGCATTTGATCGTGTCAGTTTATTGCTATTGTTTTCTGCATGTCAAGTATCTGTTCCTATGACCATGAGATCATGCAACTCCCTGACATCGGAGGAGTACCTTGTGTGTATCAAACGTCGCAACGTAACTGGGTGACTATAAAGGTGCTCTACAGGTATCTCCGAGGGTGTCTGTTGGGTTGGCATGGATCAAGACTGGGATTTGTTACTCTGTGTGACGGAGAGGTATCTCAGGGCCCACTCGGTAATACAACATCACAATGAGCCTTGCAAGCAATGTGACTAAAGTGTTAGCCACGAGATCTTGTATTACGGAACGAGTAAAAGAGACTTGCCGGTAACGAGATTGAACTAGGCATAGAGATACCGACGATCGAATCTCGGGCAAGTAACATACCGAAGAACAAAGGGAACAGCATACGGGATTAACTGAATCCTTGACATAGAGGTTCGACCGATAAAGATCTTCGTAGAATATGTAGGAGCCAATATGGGCATCCAGGTCCCGCTATTGGTTATTGACCGTAGAGGTGTCTCGGTCATGTCTACATAGTTCTCGAATCCGCAGGGTCTACACACTTAACGTTTGGTGACGATATAAGTATAGTTGAGTTGTTATGTTGGTGACCGAAAGTTGTTCGGAGTCCCGGATGAGATCACGGACATGACGAGGAGTCTCGGAATGTCCGAGAGGTAAAGATCGATATATTGGACGATATGTTTGGGCCAAGAGGTGAGACCCACGGGGCGTTAGCAAAAGGCAGTTTTGCAGAGGGCAGGGTCCAGACGCCAGGAACCCTGGCGTCTGGCCCTGGGCCAGACGCCGAGGCCCATGGCGTCTGGGCCAGACGCCGGGAACCGTGGCGTTTGGTACTGGAATCCGAGAAGGACTCTTCCTTTTGTTCCAAACCGACTTTGAGGAGGCTCTTTCTCCAAGTTTCGACCCCAGGGCTCAACATATAAATAGAGGGGCAGGGCTAGCACCCGGGATACATCAAGATTTCCCCAAGCCGTGTGCGGCAACCCTAACCCTCTAGTTCCTCCGTCATAATCTCCGTAGCGCTTGGCGAAGCCCTGCAGAGATTGTTCCTCACCACCATCACCACGCCGTCGTGCTGCTGGAACTCAACCACTACTTCACCATCGCTCGCTGGATCGAGGAGGTGAAGGCGTCATCAAGCCGTACGTGTGTTGAACGCGGAGGTGCCGTCCGTTCGGCGCTAGTTCATGATCGGATCGAGGGACGACTTGCGATTTGGATCGCGGAGACGTTCGACTACATCAACCGCGTTTCTTAAACGCTTCCGCTTAGCGATCTACAAGGGTATGTAGATTTACTCTCCCTCTCGTAGATGCTCATCACCATGGATAGATCTTGTGTGTGCGTAGGAAAAAATTTTGTTTCCCATGCAACGTTCCCCAACAGTTGCATCATGAGGCAGGTCTATGCGTAGATGAGATCTCGAGTAGAACACAAACGAGTTGTGGGCGTGGGTGTATACATATTGCTTGCCGTTACTAGTTGATATTTGATTCGGCGGTACTGTGAGATGAAGCGGCCCGGACCGACATTACGCGTACACTTACGCGAGACAGGTTCCTTCAACTGACATGTAACTTCGTTGCATAAAGATGGCTAGCGGGTGTCTGTCTCTCTCACTTTAGTTGAATCGATTTCAATGAAGAGGGTTCTTTTAGAAGATCAAAAAGCAATCACTACACCACGTTGTGGTTTTGCGTAGGTAAGAACGGTTCTTGCAAACCCGTAGCAGCCACGTAAAATTTGCAACAACAATTAGAGGACGTCTAACTTGTTTTTGCAGGGTATGTTGTGATGTGATATGGCCAATTACATGATGAGATATATGTGATGTATGATATGATCATGTGTTGTATAGAATATCACGACTTGCATGTCGATGAGTACGGCAACTGGCAGGAGCCATAGAGTTGTCTTTAATTATTGTATGACCTGCGTGTCAATCATTAAGCGCTATGTAATGCTTTACTTTATCGCTAAACGTTAGCAATAGTCGTGGAAGCAACAGTCGGCGCGACAACCTCATGGCGACACGTTGATAGAGATCAAGATGATGGAGATCATGGTGTCATGCCGGTGACGATGGAGATCATGCCGGTGCTTTGGAGATGGAGATCAAAAGCACAAGTTCATGGCCATATCATGTCACTTATGATTTGCATGTGATGTTAATCCTTTTATGCATCTTATTTTGCTTAGGACGACGGTAGCATTATAAGGTGATCCCTCACTTAAATTTCAAGATAAATTGTGTTCTCCCCGAGTGTGCACCGTTGCGAAAGTTCGTCGTTTCGAGACACGCCGTGATGATCGGGTGTGATAGACTCCACGTTCACATACAACGGGTGCAAGCCATGTTGCACACGCGGAACACTTGGGTTAAACTTGACGAGCCTAACATGTACAGACATGGCCTCGGAACACAAGAGACCGAAAGGTCGAACATGAGTCATATAGTAGATATGATCAACATGAAGATGGTCACCATTGAAACCACCTCAATTCACGTGATGATCGGACTTGAGTTGGTGGATTTGGATCATGTTACACTCGAATGACCGGAGGGATGTCAATTTGAGTGGGAGTTTTTAAGTAATATGATTAACTAAACTCATTATCTAGAACAATAGTCTAAGTTGTCTTTGCTATATTTATGTTGTAGATCATGGCTCGCGCAGTAGCACCCCTGAATTTTAATGCGTTCCTAGAGAAAGCTAAGTTGAAAGATGATGGAAGTAACTTTGTGGACTGGGCCCGTAATCTAAGGATTATCCTTACGGCTTCCCAGAAAGCTTATGTCCTTGATGCACCGCTTGGTGATCCACCCGCTCCAGTTGAGTCTCTAGACGTTGTGAACACCTGGCAGGCTCGTTCTGATGATTACTCAATAGTTCAATGTGCAATGTTGTATGGCTTAGAACCGGGACTTCAAAGACGTTTTGAACGTCATGGAGCATATGAGATGTTCCAGGAGTTGAAGTTTATCTTTCAGAAGAATGCCCGGATCGAGAGATATGAGATCTCCGATAAGTTCTATGCTTGCAAGATGGAGGAGAACGGGTCTATCAGTGATCACGTGCTCAGAATGTCTGGGTACTCCACCCGTCTGGCTGAATTGGGGATGCCCCTTCCGCCAGAGGCTATCACTGACAGAGTTCTTCAATCATTGCCACCTAGCTACAAGAGCTTCGTGTTGAACTATAACATGCACGGGATGAACAAGTCAGTCGCCGAGCTGTTTGCGATGCTGAAAGCCGCTGAGTCTGAAATTCAGAAGGAGCATCAAGTGTTGATGGTCAATAAAACCACTAGTTTCAAGAAAAATGGCAAGGGTAAGAAGGGTAACTCTAAGAAGAGTGGCAAAACAGTTGCTCCTCTCGTGAAGAAACCCAAGGCTGGACCCAAACCAGAAACTGTGTGTTTTCATTGCAAGGGAACTGGACACTGGAAGCGGAACTGCCCCAAGTATTTGGCTGACAAGAAGGCGGCCAACAACAAACAAGGTATATATGATATACATGTTATTGATGTGTACCTTACCAACCCTCGTTGTAGTGCCTGGGTATTTGATACCGGTGCGGTTGCTCATATTTGCAACTCTAAACAGGAACTGCGGAATAGACGGAGGCTGGCAAAGGACGAAGTGACGATGCGCGTGGGAAATGGTTCCAAGGTTGATGTGATCGCCGTCGGCACGCTCGCTCTTCGATTACCGTCGGGATTAGTGATGAACCTAAATAAGTGTTATTTGGTGCCTGCGTTAAGCATGAACATTATATCTGGATCTTGTTTATTGCAAGACGGTTACTCATTTAAATCAGAGAATAATGGTTGTTCTATTTATATGAGTAATATCTTTTATGGTCATGCACCCAATGTGAGGGGTTTATTCTTATTGAATCTCGATAGTAATGATACACATGTTCATAACATTGATGCCAAAAGATGTAGAATTGATAATGATAATACCACTTTCTTGTGGCACTGCCGTTTAGGTAATATTGGTGTAAAACGCATGAAGAAGCTCCATGCTGATGGACTTTTGGAGTCACTTGATTTTGAATCACTTGACACATGTGAGCCATGCCTCATGGGCAAGATGACTAAAACGCCGTTCTCTGGAACAATGGAACGGGCAAGTGACTTATTGGAAATCATACATACTGATGTGTGTGGTCCGATGAGTATTGAGGCGCACGGTGGTTATCGTTACTTTCTCACCTTCACTGATGACTTAAGTAGATATGGGTATATTTACTTAATGAAACATAAGTCTGAAACATTTGAAAAGTTCAAACAATTTCAGAGTGAAGTTGAGAATCATCGTAACAAGAAGATTAAATTCCTACGATCTGATCGAGGAGGAGAATATCTGAGTTATGAGTTTGGCAGTCACTTAAGACAATGTGGAATTGTTTCACAACTGACACCGCCTGGAACACCACAGCGTAATGGTGTGTCCGAACGTCATAATCGAACTTTATTGGATATGGTGCGATCTATGATGTCTCTTGCCGATTTGCCACTATCGTTTTGGGGTTATGCATTAGAGACAGCTGCATTCACTTTAAATAGGGCACCATCGAAATCCGTTGAGACGACGCCATATGAACTTTGGTTTGGCAAGAAGCCAAAATTGTCGTTTCTTAAAGTTTGGGGATGTGATGCTTATGTCAAAAAGCTTCAGCCTGAAAAGCTGGAACCCAAAGCGGAGAAATGCGTTGTAGTGGGTTCGATCTTGCAGTGCTCAATCCCAGTGACAAAAAGGGACATGACACGCATGTATCATTGCTACTAAGGGTAAAAAGATGGACTCCGTTCTTATGGACTTAATACACTAGATGCATGCTGGATAGCGGTCGATGTGTGGAGTAATAGTAGTAGATGCAGGCAGGAGTCGGTCTACTTGTATTGGACGTGATGCCTATATACATGATCATTGCCTTGGATATCGTCATGATTATTTGCTTTTCTATCAATTGCCCAACAGTAATTTGTCTACCCACCGTATGCTATTTTCTCGAGAGAAGCCTCTAGTGAAAACTATGGCCCCCGGGTCTATCTAAATCATATTACTAAAACCCTAAAAATATTGCTGCCATTTTCTTTTATTTATTTTGTATTTTTGTTTCAATCTATCTATCTATCACATACAATTTAATCTTGCAATTGACCGCCGAGAGATTGACAACCTCTCGTTTGCGTTGGGTGCAAGGATTTGTTGTTTGTGTGCAGGTGCTGCTAACGAGGTGATGTGTGATTCTCCTACTGGTTCGATAACCTTGTTTTCATAACTGAGGGAAATACTTATCTCTACTGTGCTGCATCATCCCTTCCTCTTCGGGGAAATAAAAACGCAAGCTACAAGTAGCACCGGTTGCCGCTGACCTGGCACGCACGGGGCCCACCCCTGGGTCACTGCCAGTGGGTCCCAGGGGCTCGGTTGACCGCGTTGACCGGTCAACCGTGCTGACTGGGCAGCACTGTGCTACTGACAGGCGGGCCCCACTCGTTTAAATCACTGTTAACCTAATTAAGTTAATTTATTAACTAATGTGTCACTGACAGTGGGGCCCCACCCTCTAATTAACCCAAGTTAGTTAATCTAACCCTCTAATTAGCCACTGTGTCGCTGACATGTGGGACGCAGCGGTCAGGTTTGACCAGGACCGACTGGGTTGACTGCTGACGTCACGCTAACTCACTCCTGACGCAATAAAGCTTTTTCTGTTATTTTCAAAATTAAAATTAATTCCAGGAATTTCAGAAAATTGCTTAAAACTTTGAAAATTCGTAGAAATTAAACCGTAACTCTGATGGAAAAGTTTTCTACATGAAAGTTGATCAGAAAAACGAGACGAATCCGAATATGCCCTCCATGTAGCTGTCACATGCCCACAACACTACAAGCATGGAACCTTCCCCTTTGGATCACCTGTCCAAAAACAGCCTAAGACCGGGAAAATATCCCCAAATATTTTCCCGCTCCGTCTGCAACGTCTAGTGCTGCATTAGGTCACCACCAACACAGCATATTGCCATGCCATGCATCTGTGTTGCTTTTGGTTGCTTGTATTTATTTGTTTCTTCCCCCTCTTCTTCTCCGGTAGACCCCGAGACCGACGCTGCTGCTGAGTACGACTACGTCCCTGACGACCAGACCTTTTCAGCAGAGCTTCCAGGCAAGCAAAACCCATTGATCATTCCGATATCTCCTATTCCTTCTCTCCCATGCTTGCATTAGAATTTGCTACTGCTTTTGATTGATCCTATTCTGATGCATAGCCTGTTTTTGTAACTGTTGTTGATACCCTACCTGCTATCCTAAATGCTTAGTATAGGTTGGTTAGTGAACCATCTGTGGCCCCTCATCCTTGTCCTGGTTGCCCCGCTTTGTTACTAGTGCCTCGATCAATGTGATCGATGTGCAGAGGCCGACACTTCACCGCACACCCCTTAGTTGTACGACTCTGCAGAGCTACCATCGAGTGTCGAGGGTGATACCTCTTACCTCACTCCTGAAGTTACTTCTGTAGTGTAGCTTGTCGGTTGTGGGTTACCGAGGGTGATTCCTCTTTCACCACCTCCGATGATGTCTCTGTCGTACAGCCCCTGAAGTGTGAACCCATCGAGGGTGATTCCTCCGAGTTCACCTTGACGGATACATCTAGTGGGAATCCATCGAGGGTGATTCCTCGGGTTCCCCCTCGATGTTTCGGACACATGGTTGCTATAATTACCTCGGTCCCCTGATTAAAGACGGGTCGGCCCGAGGGGTACCCGCCAGAAATGTGAGGTCGGGTTGACCGTGAGGGTACCCGCAAAATAATTATGAGGCGCGGCCGGGCAGGCAGATTGCCTCAGGAGAGGGAGGAGAGGGATTGGGCCTGGCCCTTGCTGTAAGTCCTCGAGACGGGGCGACTAGACCACAGGTCGTGGAGTACTGATCGTCACCGCGAGCTCCCAACACACTAATGGGTTAGGATATGTGATCTGAGTAGGCCTCTGGCCTTTTCGCACTAACCACCACGCGGGAATAGTATGGGCACTCGGCGTCGTATGTTTCAGCCGAAGTTCTTCAGACGTCAGCAACTGAGCGGCGCACGCCCGGGTGGACCACGAAAGCCTGCGTGTGTATACTGGGGCTAGGTCTGGTCCCGGCCGCCCACGCAATGCGCAGGAGTGCAAAGGGCGATGGGCCCAAGATCCCTGAGTGCTTAGGGTGTAGACCGGCGTGCTGGCCTCTCTACTGAGCCTAGGTAGGGCTACGACGTGTCGATCAGCCGAGGCCGGGCATGACCGAGTAAGTGTGTCTGGCCAGAGTTAATCGAGCGTGTTGGGTAAGTTGGTGCACCCCTATAGGGAAGTATATCTATTCGAATAGCCGTGTCCACGGTAACGGACGCTCAGAGAGTATCCCGATCTACTACAACTAGAACTGGATACTTGTGTTACTTAATTAAATATGTTAGTTCCAGGATTGCTTTCTCACAGGGAGTCGAGGAAGGATCTTTGGGCATTGCTACTACTTATTTATTACTATATTATGCTAATCTGCACTCTTCTAATGCTGCAAGACGCTGGAGATGCTAGTCTTCGATAGGATAGGCCTTCCCCTGTGTTCCGGCATTTCTGCAGTCTAGTCCACAGATACAGCCCCTCTTTTGATACCGATGCATTAATAGAATAGATCTGATGTAAGTCTTGCGAGTACTTTGGATGAGTACTCATGGTTGCTTTGCTACCTCTTTTTCCCCATATCCGATTGCTGCGACCAGATGACGGAGCCCCGGAGCCAGCTGACCCCGCCGACGACTACTACTACCATGGTGGAGCCTACTACTACGTGGAGACCGACGACCAGGAGTAGATAGGAGGCTCCCAGGCAGGAGGCCTGCACCTTTTCGATCCAGTGTCGTTGTTTTGCTCAGCCTTCTTAAGGCAGACTTGTTTAACTTTATGTCTGTACTCAGATACTAATGCTTCCACTGATGCTTGTGTAACTCAAGCTTATGTATTCGAGACCTCGAGGCCCCTGGCTTGTAATATAGAACTTTTATGACTTTTAATTTGTGTCTAGAGTTGTGTTGTGATATGTTCCCGTGAGTCCCTGTGCTTGATCGTGCGCATTTGCGTGTATGATTAGTGCACGATTGAGTCGGGGCGTCACAAGTTGGTATCAGAGCCGACTGCCTGTAGGAAGCCCCTTTCCTGCTCCTTGGCCGAAGTTGAGTCTAGTCTTTGCAAAACTGTTTTACTAACATGGCTGTGTGGCTTACGGGCCCACGTCGCCAATGGATGGGTATAGGTTCTTTTATTCCTCTTCCTTACTCTGGGACTCTGATCTCTCTTGTTTTCGGGTTAAATGATTTTGCTAACTTTAACATTAGGTTCTCGTGATCACATTCAACCGGAGAGCTGGATTATCTGTAACCATTCCTTTCAAAGTTATCATATGCTTCTCACACGGTCATTTGACATCTTGCACTTCCTTGTTTCAGATGCGTCCCGCAAGACAGCTCGTACGCCACACCATGGCTGTTGATGCGACTGGGTTCCCTGCTATCCTGGTCGACCTCTTGACCAGGCTGGGATATCGCTGGTACCCCGAGTACACTGTTTACGAGGACTACCGCGAGTTCAACTAGGAGCAGTACCACGCTGTGGTTCGTATCTTTGATCGGCAGAACAACTCCATCACTGAGCTGCACACCTTCCATGGTGTTGGAGTGACTGTTGACATGGCAGTCCATGATGCTGCCTATATTGCTATTGCCCATCTCCGTGGAGAGCAAAGCCGCTTGGAGGAGACTGCTTTCAGATATATCCCATATGCCCCTACTGGGGATGGGAGTGGATACTACCCTGCTGTCTGTACCCCTTACGTGCGACGTCGTTATGACCCGCAGGTTTTGGTACAGTACACTGAGGCTCTGGATCGCACTGCCCGAGCTCTTGCTGTTGAGTTGTACGCCACTCGTGCTCGTCTTTACGATGCTCTGACACAGTTGCTGCCAGCAGTCAGTGCAGGGATACATCCAGAGTACATCCTTTACCCGCGCAAGACAGAGATGCCACCAGGTCTTGAGTGCCCTGCTGTTGGAGGTTGTACTCCTTCACGTGGTCCTCTTCTTCCAGTTCGGGACCAGGTTCTGCACCAGAGTGTTCACGGAGCGTAGGATCCTCGTGTCGAGGGTACCCTGCGTCGTCACTTGCAGTTGCCTGGCTTCAGTGGTTTTCTCCGACGTTGATGTAGCTATCACTATGTCCCGTTGTTGTATCCCTCCACCGCGTGCCTGCATGCCGCCTAGTGTGTCTAGCTTTTCCTTTCCGAACTTGTACCGCTGATTTGTAACCGAATCTATGTATGGATCTATATGTCATGTTTGACTATGATGTTGTATCTATTGCACTCCATTTGTTGTGCGTGTTACTTCATGAATGATTCCATACAACTGCAATGCTCGTTGCTAAACTACCCTCTGTTGATTTTAGCAGGATGGTTAGACCCGCAGGTCGTGGCCGTGGTGCCAACAATCCACCACCGCCCGACTATATGGCTGGAATGATGCAACAGTTTGAGTTGAACCGTCAGTTCATGCAAGGGCTTATGGATCAGTTTGCTCGTCCAAATGCTAACCAGCAGCCAGCCCCAATAACCTTGCAAGAGTTCGTGCGCCTCAATCCAACTATCTTTCGCAACTCAGTTCAGCCGCTTGACGCTGATGACTAGCTCCGTGACATCACATATGAGATGGAGTCAGCCAATGTTGCCCCCGCCAGCTATGTTACCTTCGCATCCTATTTTCTGAAGGGTCCCGTAGCTCAATGGTGGGACAGTCACAGGCGTACCATAGCTGTTGGAACTATCATCACTTGGGTGGAGTTCCAGGCTGCTTTCCGCACCCGATACATTCCCCAGGGAGTCATGAACCAGAAGAAACGTGAGTTTCGTAACCTCACTCAAGGCAGCAAGACTGTGGAGGTCTATCAGTGGGAGTTCCTTGAATTATCTCGCTATGCTGAAGAGGATATTGCTACTGATGCCCGCAGACAGGAGAAGTTCCGTGAAGGGCTCAACCTAGATATCAAGCTCGCACTCCTAGTCCAAGACTTCGCCGACTTCGCCACCTTGGTGAACAAGTCCATACAGGTTGAGACTGGTTTGAAGGATCACAAGGACGCGCTCAAACGCACCCGTGAAGCGGGCTCATCTTCGGGCTCGTCCTCGCAGAAGCGCCAAATCTGGATTCCTCACAGCATGTACCGCCCAACTGCACCTGCTCCAAGGCCGTCCTATGTTGCGCCTCACCTGCCTCCTCCACCACCGAGGCAGCCAAGACCTCAGGCACCACTGCTTCGAGCTCCTTCTCCCCGTCCCAATGACGGTCTGTGCTTCACATGTGGACGTCCAGGTCATCGTGCCAAAGACTGCCGTCAGAACCAGAATCAGTTGGCACTTCCATCTGCTGGCCGTGGTAGCAATCAGCCTCGCAACAACAATGGCAGACCTTCTTATGGTCGTGGTCAGGCTTATCATGTTAACATGAATGAAGATCAAGACCAACGAGCTACTGTGATGGGTACACTTCCTGTTAATTCAGTACCAACTTCTGTTTTATTTGATTCAGGAGCATCGCATTCTTTCATATCAGAAAATTTTGCACGCATGCATGACATTAAATGTGAAGAGCTGCACCAATCGCTAGTGGTTAACACTCCCGCGGGCCATTGTCGAACCTCTATGTTCAGCCCCAATGTCACCATAGAAATTGAAGGGTTGGAATTCCATGCATTTCCCATTATTTTGAAGTCTTCCAAAGTTGACCTCATTCTGGGAATGGATTGGTTGAAGGCTCATACCGCCTTAATCAATTGTGCCACTAAAGCCGTCCAACTTCTGCACCCCTCGGATGAGATAGTAAACTACCATGCTCATCCCGTTCAAAATGCCGAGGCTCAGATTTATGCCCTGAATGTGTTGAATGCTTCTCCTCTTGAGGGGGTCAAAAACGTTCCAGTCGTTCGCGACTTCCAAGATGTCTTTCCATAAGAACTTCCAGGAGTGCCCCCTGTTAGAGCTGTCAAGTTTGTCATCGACTTAAAACCAGGCACTACTCCGATTGCGAAGCGTCCTTATAAGATGCCGCCGCATGAACTCCTTGAACTTAAGGAGGAAATCGACAAGTCACTTCGTAAAGGATTCATTCGCCCAAGTTCCTCTGCCTGGGGAGCACCTTCTCTCTTTGTTAAGAAGAAAGATGGTACGAACCGATTGGTCCAAGACTACCGACCTATCAACCAAGCAACAATTCAGAACAAGTATCTGCTTCCTCGGATCAATGATCTGTATGATCAGCTTGCTGGATCCTCAGTATTCTCTAAACTCGACTTGAGGTTGGGTTACCACCAGATCTGTCGTGGTATTTTCACGGCAGATGTCCTCATAGGACTTAATCTCGAAGCCATCGCATAAGTAGTAGATCGAAGGGGTCAAACGAGGAACACGGAAGGCAAGATTTACCCAGGTTCGGCCCCTCTCGAGGAGGTAAAGCCTACTCCTGCTAGATGTATTTGAAGATCTTGATCACAAGGGTTTTGAGACTTGTCTAGCCCTAGCTCTCGAAAGATTCCCCCCCCCCCTTCTATCCCCGGGGGCTCCCCTTTATATACAGGCGGGGCCCCGGGGCTCACATAAGAGTCCGGGCCGGGATAACAATCCGAGCCCAACTCCCCTTACTTGTTTCCTAAGTTATACCTTAAGGCGGTTTGCACTTACCGCCTCTCTCGGCGGGTCTTGGGCCGGCCCCTCAATGGGCGGCTCTCCTTCTGGGCCTCCATAGAAGACACTACGGCCCACCTGGCCCTTCATGGTTTTACTCCTCGAGACCCGGCCCTGAACGGGCGGGTTTCACCCAAACATATTTCCCTGACATTAGCCCTCAGGTAGGCTTGAACTGGTTCCAGACAACCTCGTCCTTTTCAAACTTAACCTTGATATTTTGGCGAGTCTTCAGCAGAACCCGCCTCTTCTGAATATTTCAACTGCCTTTCCTTCAGTCCTGCTCTTCTTGTGACGTCACCGAATCTCCAGAATGAAACTTTCCATGACATCACCAATATCTCAAATGAATTCATTAGGCGCGAAAATCGGGGCGTCGGATTACTGTAGATCCTTAAATCTCGCCCCGACCCTTCGGTGTCTCGCCCCCTTATAAATACCCTTTTCAGGTCCTTTTCCTCATTTTCTCCATCTTCTTCCTCCTGCCGCCCGAGCTTACGCCTCCTCGCTACACACCTTCGAGCTCGCCGGCCATCGGAAGGAGAAACAGTCCCGACGCACCGCCGTCACCTGTCTGCAACCGCGCCACGCGGCCATCCGATCCAGGTATTCCCAGTTCTTCTCACCCTTCTTAGGGTTCCGCCATTGTCGGGCTCGAGCTCCGCCTCGGCCTCTCCGCGGCTACTGTCGCCGGCCGCACCTTGGTACTCTTACATCATGGAAATGGCGCCGTTGCTATCCCTCCAATGATCAGGAATTAAATCTTGTATCAAGATAGATCTGAGAAACCCCATCTGTAAAAACCTGATGCGGCTTAACAAACAGTAGCAAGAACTGCTTTTTTCCTTATTTTATAGAGCTGTTTGATCCAAAAATTTTACCGCGTTGGCAGAAATCTGTTGTTACACACTTAGCGAAATTTTCACTTGTGCTGAACATCCTTCACTCGTGGCGGCTTAAAGAAAGTCGCCATCCTTGCTTTAATAATTTTTTCTTTTCCGACTTATGAAAGCCGCTGACTTAATCCTTCTCCCCATTTACTAGGATGACAAAGAAAGCAATAGAATGCAACTGGGTCCGCTCCGCGGTTACCACCAAACATGTCACAAGACTCATAGACAACGGTCTCCTATCCAAAACAGAAAACTGCCGGGTCTCCAAGAAGGACTGTCCTCCCAAGCCAAAGGGGGGGGAAGTCATTATTTTTACCGATCACATTGAGAGAGGGTTTGATCCACCCGGCTCTAAATTTTTCCGAGACCTTTTACACTTATATGGTCTGCATCCTCAAGACCTTGGCTCCAACTCTATTGTTAATATAAGCTCTTTCGTAGTAGTTTGTGAAGCTTATCTCCGGATAGAGCCAACGATCTTGTTATTCCGAAATTTATTCTATGTGAACAAGCAAACTGAAGTCGCCGGAGGCCGCCATCAAGAGCTTGGCGGCATATCCTTTCAGAGACAGCGGTTTACTTATTTTCCTAGTGCTGAGCTCTTGAGCCACCCAAAGGGCATGCCGGAGACTTGGTTTTACGTGAAGACCAAGGTGCCTGAAGGGCAACACCTATTGCCGGGTTTTAGACCTGACCGCCTGGATCATAAAAAAGAATATCCTCCCAGGCCCACAGAAACAGAACGGATCCAGCTTCAGCCTCTGATGGACAAGATAGCCGCTTTGATGGCCAATGGTCTTACAGGAGCTGACTTGATCCTTTGCTGGCTTTCCTGGAGGATCCAGCCATTGAGCCTTCGAGACCGGCTGATGTATGAATACTCCGGTTTAGAAGATCCTCAGAGGTATAATAATACGCCTGCTCCTATGTCAGACGTGGTGAAACAGATGAGGATAATCGTCAACTTACCCGGCGACTATACTGGCGAGTTTTCTCTGAAGCCCTTCACTGAAGCCAATCCACCACTGGCTGTAAGCAAATCTCCTTTAGGCTTCTGCTTTATTGTTTACATTCTTGAGGCTTACCCCTTGCGACTTTCAGGATGACGATCCCTTTTGGGAAGCTCGGCCACAGGTGAAAGAAAAAGAACCCAAAGGCCAGAAGCCGGGCAAACAGGCCGGCTCTCGAGGAGGAAAGAAAAAGAAGGAGACCATCAACCCTTTGGACGCGGATCCTGCTGTCTTAGAATCCTCCAAAGATGAAACATCGGCAAGTTCATAATTTACACCCACCTTTTTCCTTTTCATTAGCGGCTTATGCTTAATAATTTTACCTTGACACCTTCCAGGGTGAAGAAGAAGAAGACGAACAGGGAGAAACTGAGGTAACTTCCACTCCGTTCAACAATCATTTTTCTAGGAAACCCAGAATTACTGTGAGGAAATATCCTTTCTCACATCCTTTTGCTCGCCTGGATCCCAACTATTCGTTAAAAACAATTCAGCATGCCGCCTTTCTCCAATCTGATTGTGGCGGCTCTAACACTGGCGCCAGCGGTTCTGTCGTTAATAAAAGCGACTCTCATAAGCGCCCGCGTGAGGTGCTTCTCCATCCAACACCTCTGCTCCCTAAAGCTGGTTTGTTTAAACATCCGCTTAATCCCTCTGATTCGGACTATCAGGTTTCATCTTCCTCTGATGACGCCTCAGAGTCGCCAGAGGATTTCGTTATCAAACCAGGGTAAGATTATGATCGCTCTTATTATCACACCCTTGTGTGATCTCAAAGCTATCAGTTTGTTTAAAATCTCAATAAATATGCAGAGTTACCTCCAAGAGACTGAAGCCCTCAACTTCCTCTTCACCTCCGGCGGGCTCCGGAGACCCAGCCAAGGACTCTGAAGAAATAACCAATGACCCTCCAGAAACTCAGGTATCTTTAGAGCCAGAGATGGAAGCACCGGCTGATAACATCGACCAACAGCCGGATGCAACGATATCTTCACCGATTCAGGAAGTGCGACTTTCAGAAGCCGCTGTTATTCCGCCCTCGCACAATATTGAGGAGGGTACTGTTGCTGCTGCTATTGCCACCGCCGCAGACTCGCCGGCGGCTTTGGGCAAATCTTCCCTTGAAGCCATGTCTTCTCAAGGGAAAGACAAGTTAAACCTCTCCTCCTTTGAGAATGCTGATTTAGATGGCCTTCATGAAGCTCTTCAGACTCGATTATTTGAGAGTCAGGAGATCGCCAAAACCTTGGTTAATAAACCAAAGGTGAGATAAACATCATTTTTATTCATAATCCTTATTAGTCGCCCAAACCTGCATATTACTGATTTCATAGTTTTATGGAGGTTTACCAATTTATATTTTAAAAATGCGTAAATGTACACATGTAGTCCCCAAGAACCGGCTGTCTTCTTGAAACAGCCGGGTCTTAAAGCAAAGAACCACATGCGTTTTAAATACAACAAAGAACCACATGTAGTCCCCAAGAACCGGCTGTCTTCTTGAAACAGCCGGGTCTTAGAACAAAGAACCACATGTGTTTTAAATAGAGCAAAGAACCACATGTAGTCCCCAAGAGCCGGCTGTCTTCTTGAAACAGCCGGGTCTTAGATCAAAGAACCACATGTAGTTAAAAGAACCTCATGGGTTTCAGAAAAAATTTCTTTGTAAAAACTTCGGGTTTGCATTAGCCCCCAAGTGCCATGTGGATTACTTGTAATCGGTATGGAACTTTTATCTGCATAAGTAATTTGATCCTTCCTTTTTCTTTCAGGCTCAATTGTCTTCATTAGAGACCCAGCTGGCCGACTCTCAGAGGAAACTGAAATCTGAACAGGAAATGAGAGCCGCCGCAGAAGAGGTCAGGGTTACATCCTTAGAAAAGGCTGCGTCTGAGGCAGCCGCCAAGTTGGTCACCCTGACCTCTGAACATGCGAAAGAGAAACAACTTCTTGTTCAACGCGCCGAAGAAGCTGAAAAACGCCTTCTGCCTATCTCTGCAGAGCTCGGCGGCCTTAAACTTCACATCTGTCAAATGAGCCATGCAATCTTCGGTAAGCCGCCAGATTTCCTGAAGCTTTTTACACAAGTCTCCTAAATAATTTTTAAATTCTGACGTTTTCTTTGCAGGTCCCAGAAGCAATAAGCTGGAGAAGGATCCAGCCACACAGCTCAAAGCAGCTTATACTTTCCTCGAGCAACTTTATACTGGAAGCCGTCGCGCAATCCATGCTGCTTTTTATGGGAAGGAAAAACCTTCCGCCATAAAGGGAGTTCTGGAGGCCTTGTCAACTCTTCCTGCTCAACTGAAGTTTGTGAAGGAATCCAGCGCCCGTATCGCCACGATGCACACTATGGCCCGCGCAAAAGCTCATTATGAGGACTTGGAGCTGCAGACTCTTGTTGGCGGCTTTCCCGAAACTTACAAAGGGAAAAAGATCGATCAGGCGACTTACAACGCTCTGAGGAAAGAAACTTTCATCCCCGCAAGTCTGTTGGTGAAAGAAATGAATCTTGCAAGAGTTCAACCGTCTTATGGCGAAGATGGAAAGAAGGAAAAACTCGACCCTCTGCCGCCTCTCACATTATCTCCTAAAGGCCGTAAGGATGAATTCGCTCCTGCTATTGACTCTTCAAACCTTATAGACGCTGAAGAGATCTTCGAGGCTTTTGCCGACGTTGACTGGGATGTTGATCATGACCAGATAAATCCTTCAGCAGACGCGGACCAAGCCGGAGGCGACAAGACCCAGGAGTAAAGCTGGAACCTTGAAAGTCGCCAGCTGCCGAACCTCTTGTAATATATGATCTGAACCATGATTCTGAAATTCCCTCTAGTGGCCTTTTGTAATAGACTTTAGAAAGATCTTGGCCTCTTGCTTTTAAATGCACACTGGCTTCCTTGGGAAGCAAGCCTAATACCTTGGCATGAAGCTTCCTTATAAAAAATTACTCTGGCTGCTTCTGAAAGAAATTGAATCCTTCGTGGACGCTGGCGGCTCTTAGCCAAATATCAAGATAATCATAATACTTTGATAAGAGGTATGCATCATTTGAAACAAGTATTTAACCAAAAACTAATTAGTCATGGCGGCTTATAACCAGCAAACTTGCATAAACATGCTGTAAACAGCGCAATAAACTGGCGGCTCTTGGCCAAATACGAACTTTTAGAACAGTTCATAAAAATCGTAAGACTCGCAAAGGCAATAAATCTCAAGAAAGTTTTGTCAAACTTGTAAAGACGTAAGAAAGGATGCGAAAGCCCCCAGTATGATGGCGGCTCTTGGATTACCAATAACCCCAACCAAACCAGTTCTTTTCTTCCCGTATGGTGGCGACTTCCATGAAGTTCGGCCCATAAGGTTATTGATTTTAAGATGGTGAAGGCTTCTGGATTACCAGTAGCATCGTCACATCTAAGTTTTTTCCCCCGTACACGGATGAAGGTTCTGGATTATCAGTAACGCGACCCGTTTATTAGGTGCCTGTACACGGATGAAGGTTCTGGATTACCAGTAACACGACCCGCTTATTAGGACTTTAACCCAATATGGCGACTTCTGGATTACCAGTAAGTTCAGCCTCATAAGGGTTGAAGGTCCCAGGATGGTGAAGGCTTCTGGATTACCAGTAAGCATCATCCCATCTGAGTCTTTTAAGCCCGTACACGGATGAAGGTTCTGGACTACCAGTAACACGACCCGCTTATTGGGTGCCTGTACACGGATGAAGGTTCTGGATTACCAGTAACACGACCCGTTTATTAGGACTTTAACCCAATATGGTGGCGACTTCTGGACTACCAGTAAGTTCGGCCCATAGGGTGGAAGGTCCCAAGATGGTGAAGGCTTCTGGATTACCAGTAAGCACAGCCCATATGGGTCTTTTTTATTCGACTAAGTGCAGGGTCCTCCATATGATGGATGGAAAACGACAGATACCCCGAGTTTCAGGGCCTCCAGCTTTTATTCATTATTGATAATATATACATGAGAGGTATGTACATGATCCCCAGAGCCGGAACTCTAGGTGTAGTAGGGTCTTAGATGAGCTATGTTCCAGGGCCTGCTGGTCTCTTCTTCAGATGTTCGAGACTCCTTTCCAGGCCGGAGATCAATCAGATAATAAGACCCGTTATAAAGATTTTTGCTGACAACGAAGGGCCCTTCCCAGGGAGGCGAAAGCTTATGCATGCCTGACTGGTCTTGAATTAAACGAAGCACCAAGTCCCCTTCCTGGAAAGTCCGGCTTCTGATCCTACGGCTATGATAGCGACGTAGGTCCTGCTGGTAGATAGCAGATCGGGCGGCTGCCAAGTCCCGCTCCTCTTCCAAGGCATCCAGAGAGTCTTGACGAGCCAACTCATTGTCCTCTTCAACGTATGCTGAGACCCGGGGCGAGTCGTGGCGGATGTCGCTCGGTAAGACGGCCTCTGCTCCATAAACCATGAAGAAAGGCGTGAAACCCGTCGATCTGTTGGGAGTTGTTCGTATGCTCCATAAGACGGAGGGAAGTTCTTCTACCCAATAGCCGGGTGTGCGCTGAAGAGGAACCATAAGCCGGGGTTTTATACCACGAAGGATCTCCTGATTGGCGCGTTCAGCTTGCCCATTAGATTGCGGGTGCGCAACAGCCGCCACATCAAGTCTGATATGCTCCTGATCACAAAACTGCTTCATGGCGCCTTTTGAAAGGTTCGTGCCGTTGTCAGTAATGATGCTGTGCGGGTATCCGAAACGGAAGATTAACTTTTTGACAAACTTAACAGCCGTCTCTGCATCCAAATTACTGATGGGCTCTGCCTCCACCCACTTGGTAAACTTGTCAACCGCCACCAAGAGATGAGTCTTTTTGTCACTAGAAGCTTTGAAAGGCCCCACCATATCTAGCCCCCAGACCGCAAAGGGCCATGTGACAGGGATCATCCGAAGTTCCTGAGCCGGCACATGAGCTTGGCGGGCAAACCTCTGACAGCCGTCACACTTCCTAACTATATTCTTCGCATCAGCATGAGCTGTGAGCCAAAAGAAACCGTGGCGGAAAGCCTTCGCCACCAATGACTTAGAGCCGGCATGATGACTACAGTCACCAGAGTGTATCTCATTGAGAATATTCCGGCCTTCATCAGGTGATACACAGCGCTGAAAGACGCCTATGGCACTTCTGTGGTGTAACTCGCCATTGACAATGGTCATAGATTTGGACCTTCTCACGATCAGATGGGCTTCGATTTCATCAGCCGGCAGGACGCCTCGAGTCAGATAATCCAAGTATGGGACAGTCCAATCCGGGATTCCATGGAGAGCCGCCACCAGCTGGGCCTCCGGGTCTGGGACAGCAAGGTCCTCCTCCGTTGGCAACTTAACTGACGGGTTATGGAGCACATCCAGGAAAACATTCGGAGGCACCGGCTTTCGCTGTGATCCAAGTCGTGACAAGGCATCAGCCGCCTTGTTCTGCCGCCGATCAATGTGATCCACCTGATAACCTTTGAAGCAACCAGCCACATTAGTAACAGCTTGTCTGTAAGCCGCCATGAGCGGGTCTTTAGAATCCCAAGTCCCTGAAACTTGCTGTGCCACCAGATCAGAGTCGCCCAGGCACCTAACCCGGCTGAGATTCATCTCCTTTGCAATCCGAAGCCCATGGAGAAGGGCCTCATACTCCGCAGCGTTGTTAGTGCAAGGAAACATAAGCCGTAAAACATAGCAAAACTTGTCACCTCGAGGGGAAGATATTATAACTCCAGCCCCCGAGCCTTCCAGCTGCCTAGACCCATCAAAATGTATGGTCCAATATGTATTGTCTGGCTTTTCCTCCGGGGCTTGAAGCTCTGTCCAGTCATTGATGAAGTCCACTAAAGCCTGAGACTTTATAGCTGTTCGAGGTACATATCTGATATCATGAGGTCCAAGTTCAATGGCCCACTTTGCAATCCTGCCTGTAGCCTCTCTGTTATGAATTATATCCCCCAAAGGAGCTGAAGAGACCACTGTGATAGGATGCTCTAGAAAATAATGCCTCAGCTTCCGGCTTGCCATGAATACTCCAAAAACCAGCTTCTGCCAGTGTGGGTAACGCTGCTTGGACAAAGTCAGGACCTCACTAACATAGTAGACCGGCCTCTGGACAGGATACTCCCGGTTTGCCTCCTTTCTTTCCACCACCATTGCAACACTAACAGCTTTGTTATTTGCTGCAATATACAGGAGCATTGGTTCCTTGGTGACAGGAGCTGCCAGTATGGGCGGCTCTGCCAGCTGCTTCTTTAAAGCCTCAAAAGCTTCTGCGGCGGCTTTCGTCCACTTGAACTCATCTGCTTTCTTCAACAGCTGATACAGAGGAATAGCTTTCTCCCCCAGGCGGCTTATGAAACGACTCAGAGCCGCCACGCGACCCGCCAAGCGTTGGACATCATTGATACACTTAGGCTCGGCCAGAGAGGTGATGGCCTTGATTTTCTCCGGGTTAGCTTCAATTCCACGCTCAGAAACCATGAAACCCAGGAGCTTTCCTGCAGGAACACCAAAAACGCATTTATCTGGGTTAAGCTTCATCTGATAAATCCTGAGATTGTCAAAGGCTTCCTTGAGATCCTCCAGTAAAGCTGCTTTCTTAGCTGACTTGACCACAATATCATCCACATAAGCATGCACGTTGCGACCAATCTGCCCGTGGAAGCAATTTTGCACACAACGCTGGTAAGTCGCCTGGGCACTCTTGATCCCAAAAGGCATAGAAACATAGCAGAAGGCGCCAAAAGGGGTAATGAAGGCCGTCTTCTCTTGGTCCTCCACTGCCATCTTGATCTGATGATAACCAGAGTATGCATCCAGGAAACATAACCTCTCACACCCCGCTGTAGCATCAATAATTTGGTCAATGCGAGGGAGAGCAAATGGATCAGCTGGACAAGCTTTGTTAAGATCCGTATAATCAATACACATACGCCAAGTTCCATTTTTCTTCAGAACCAACACCGGGTTAGCCAACCACTCCGGGTGTAAAACCTCTATGATAAACCCGGCTGCCAGAAGCCGGGCTAACTCTTCCCCAATAGCCTTGCGTCTCTCCTCATTGAAACGACGAAGATACTGTTTGACAGGCTTGAACTTAGGATCCACATTAAGGCGGTGCTCGGCGAGTTTTCTCGGTACACCCGGCATGTCAGAAGGTTTCCATGCAAAGATGTCCCGATTCTCACGGATAAACTCGACGAGCGCGCTTTCCTATTTGGGATCCATATCAGACCCGATAGTGAACTTAGCAGAAGAGTCGCCAGGGGTAAACTCCACTTCCTTAGTATCTCTGTGAGCCTGAAATTTGAGAGCCGGCTCTCCCTCTATAGAGGGCTTCTTGAGAGGCGTCATATCCGCCGGGTCTACATTGCTGGCGTAGATTTTGAGCTCCTCCGTGGCACAAGCCGCCTCGGCATACGCGGCATCCCCTTCTTCACATTCTATGGCGACTTTCCGGTTTCCATGAATTGTGATTGGACCCTTGGGACCCGGCATCTTGAGCTTGAGATAAATATAACAAGGCCTAGCCATGAACTTGGCATAAGCAGGCCGCCCAAAGAGAGCATGATAGGGACTCTTGATCCTGACCACCTCAAATGACAATGACTCGCATCTGGAATTATCCTCTGACGTCCCAAAAGCCACATTCAACTTGATCCTTCCAACAGGGTATGCTGACTTGCCAGGTATAATTCCATGAAAAACTGTGCTGGATGGTGTAAGGTTTTTCTCCGTCAACCCCACACGCCGGAAAGTGTCATAATACAAAATATTGATACTACTTCCGCCATCCATCAGAACCTTGGTGAGAGCATAGCCTCCCACTTGGGGTGCTACCACAAGCGCCAGGTGACCCGGATTATCAATTCTGGGCGGGTGATCCTCCCTGCTCCAAGTAATCGGCATCTCTGACCACTTTAGATATTCTGGAACTGCCGGCTCTACCGCATTAACAGAACGTCTCCTGACCTTGCGATCCCTTTTATCTGCACATGTAGTAAACACATGATACTGTCCACTACTTAACTGCTTAGGATTGCTCTGAAACCCGGTCTGATTATTCTGTTGTTGCTGATTGTTGTTCTGCGGGATCTGCTGAAAATGCTGGCCATTGTTGTATTGATTCCCTTGAAACTGCTGACCGCTGCTATTCCCCTGGAAGCCGCCACCAGACCCGCCCGGGTGGTGTGACTGTTGCTGAAAACCGCCAGGCGAGCCTCCACCAGGTGGTCCGAACCCGGGCCCGGAACCCGGTCCGTATCCTCCACCCCCACCACCTGGCGGGTTCTGGAAACGCCGAGCAAAAGCATCCATTATATGGCACTGTTCCCAGGTATGCTTGGCTGGACGCTCTTTAGTGCCGTGTTTTGGGCATGGCCCCTTCAGGAACTCCTCAAAATTTTGTGGCTTAAAAGCTCTGTTATCAGGACCACCCTTCTGAAATTTTGTACCTGCATTTGTATTAGCAACCAGCTCTGACCCGGCTTCTGGGCCCTTACGCTTCTTATCATTGCTCTGCTGCTGACTTTTGCCACCAACAGGCTTTTTACCCTTCGGATCAGGAATCTCTGGCTCATCAACTCCTGGGTCCTTTGTAGGATCAGACTCGGCATACTTGGTGAGAGCATTCATGAGCTCCCCCATATCTTTGACACTCCGTTTGAGCCGCCCTAACTTCTGCGTGAGAGGCTCATAGTGGCAGGCCTTCTCCAGCACCAAAACTGCCTGAGGGGCAGAGATGTTGTCTGAAGAATGAATAATCTCCGCAACTCGGCCGACCCAATGGTGAGCCGACTCTCCCTGCCGCTGAACACAATGCTGAAGATCAATGATAGTCTTTGGACGCTTGCAGGTACCTTGGAAGTTTTTGATAAAACGTTCCCTTAACTCGACCCATGTGTTGATGGAATTCGGGGGCAAATTCTTCAGCCATGTCCGCGCTGCTCCTTCCAACATCATTGTGAAGTATCTTGCACAAGCCTCATCGCTGACTCCCTGCATATCCATGGCCAACTCATAACTTTCTATCCACTGTGCCGGGTTCTGGTCTGGTGTATAACTGGACACCTTCCGCGGGCCTTTGAAATCTCGGGGCAGGGGCGCGCTGCGGAGAGCCGGGCTCAAGCAAGGCACTCCAATGGATCTTCCTGTTGGGGTGACTGTTGTAGTCACGACTGGTGCGAGAGCCGCCTCCTGAGCAGCGAGAGCCGCCGCCTGCGCCGCTGTCTGATCTGCCGCGAGAGCCGCCGTGTGTGCCGCGTGAGTCTCATGTACTCTGTGCCCCGGGACCATAGGATTTGGTGAATATGGCAAGCCCCCAGGCGCACCCTGATGATGGCGGGTGCTAGACACTGCAGGACTTTCAGCATGGCGGCTTCTAGTGCGGCTTCTGTTAGGAGCAGGTGTGGAATGCAGTCGCTCCCGGCTGTAAGAATAATTTGCTTGCTGGACCACAGCGGTTTTCAGCTTCTCGATTGCGTTGCGAGCCTCAATCTCCAGGGGCGTGTTTCCATTGATTGGAAGTCGCGCCAGCGCGGTAGTGGCCGCATAAAGGTTATCCACAGGGTTCGTAAAATGCCCTTACGCCGTAAGCATCGACGCCTCTCGGCGTAAATTAGGCTCAACCCGTGGCGGCTCTTCACGACCCGCCAAGTGGCGGGCTTCCGGGTCTGGCGACCTCTGGGGAGTTCCTGTTGCAGGACCACGAATGCGTTCCCCTGGTGGGGTGCTGAACTGCAGGGCCCGACCTTCAATATTGGAGATATAGCGGCTCCGGTGTCGTCGGTGATGAACCGCATCAGACTCTGCCCGGCGTTGCTCCAGATGATAATTCTCCTGTTGCAAACGCGTCGTCTCTTCCTGTATCTCTCGTTCACGAGTCGCCAGACGGACGTTCTCCGCATCAATGCTAGCCTGAGCCTGCACCATCTGACCCTTGATCCTGGCGATTTCCGCATTGAGCTCTGCTTGATTCTCCGCTGTAACCTGTGTGGCCATCAATGTCGTCAACGTGGTCGCCAGCCCCACCAGGGCCTGCGCTGGCGAGACTCTTGGCATCGCATTAGAAGTTCCAGCATCTGCCGCCGGGTCTGGCATGTCAGCCGCCCCTGCCATGTAGACAACAGGGCGAGCGGGCGGGCCTAAAGAATCCTGCGACGGCGAGTTCTGCTGAAAGCCTCCAAGACCCTCCTGATGAAGAGAATAAAGCGACTCTCCACCAGAGGAATAGCCACCATCATCGTAAGTCGCCGAGCCTTCTGTGGAAGCCGACGATCCAGAGTACTCCACCCCTTGAGTGAAGCCAATGAAGACGTGCCTCTGCCTGGCGGGCTGCGTGTCCTGGACCGGCTTGAAGGTGTTGGCGAAGATATCCGGCCCAGATCCAGATCCGCCGGCGTGCACAGGAGCCGGAAGCCGAGGGGCGGCTCTCGCCACGGCGGGTTGCGCGCGGCGGGCCGTCTCAACGACCTCCGTGGAGGTGACTGGCTTAGAACCGCCAGCCTTCCCAATGAAAACATGAATTCCGCCAAAGGGGACCCAGAAACCGTACTCCAGAGAGTCAGCCTCGGGGCCCCAGTCTGAGTCGTCGACGAGCAGATTGCCGCGCCGACTCCTGGTCATCCGGCTAATCACGTATCCCTCGAGTCCTCGGGGAGGACCCTTCGAATACTCAACACCACCATGCGATAGCCCCACGGTGGGCGCCAACTGTCGTGGTATTTTCACGGCAGATGTCCTCATAGGACTTAATCTCGAAGCCATCGCGTAAGTAGCAGATCGAAGGGGTCAAACGAGGAACACGGAAGGCAAGATTTACCCAGGTTCGGCCCCTCTCGAGGAGGTAAAGCCTACTCCTGCTAGATGTATTTGAAGATCTTGATGACAAGGGTTTTGAGACTTGTCTAGCCCTAGCTCTCGAAAGATTTTCCCCCCCTTCTATCCCCGGGGGCTCCCCTTTATATACAGGCGGGGCCCCGGGGCTCACATAAGAGTCCGGGCCGGGATAACAATCCGAGCCCAACTCCCCTTACTTGTTTCCTAAGTTATACCTTAAGGCGGTTTGCACTTACCGCCTCTCTCGGCGGGTCTTGGGCCGGCCCCTCAATGGGCGGCTCTCCTTCTGGGCCTCCATAGAAGACACTACGGCCCACCTGGCCCTTCATGGTTTTACTCCTCGAGACCCGGCCCTGAACGGGCGGGTTTCACCCAAAGATATTTCCCTGACAAGATCCGAGTCCGCGAAGAGGATATTCCCAAGACCGCCTTCGTTACTCGGTATGGCTCATACGAGTACACCGTCATGTCTTTCGGCTTAACTAATGCTCTAGCAACGTTCTCCCGCCTGATGAATTATATCTTCATGGATTACCTCGACAAATTCGTCGTGGTTTATCTGGATGATATCCTGGTATATTCCAATAATAAGGAAGAACATGCTGAACACCTTCGTCTTGTTCTGGAAAAGCTTCGAGAGCATCAGCTATATGCCAAGTATTCCAAGTGCGAATTCTGGTTATCCGAAGTGACCTACCTTGGACATGTGATTTCCAAGGATGGTATTGCTGTCAACCCAGAATGAGTTCAGGCTATTCTTGACTGGACTCCCCCGAAGAATGTCAAGCAGGTCAGAAGTTTTCTCGGACTCGCAAGCTATTGCCGCCGTTTTGTCGAGAACTTTTCAAAGATTGCCAAGCTTCTGACTAATCTGCTTCACAAAGGCGTTAAGTTTGAGTGGACAGATAAATGTCAGGAAAGTTTCCAGACACTCAAGGACAAGCTGACCTCTGCTCCAGTGCTTGCTCCTCCGGATTCTCGCAAGGAATTCGTCATCTATTGCGACGCATCTCGTCAAGGGTTAGGTTGTATCCTAATGCAAGAGCGCAAGGTGATTGCTTATGCTTCACGACAGTTGCGTCCTCATGAAGAGAACTACCCAATACATGATCTCGAACTTGCTGCAGTTATATATGCACTGAAGTTGTGGCACCATTACTTTCTTGGTAACCGTTGTGAGATCTACACGGATCATCAAAGTCTGAAATATTTGTTTACTCAGCTAGACTTGAATCTTCGTCAGCAAAGATGGATGGAAACAATCACAGACTATGACTGCGGTATTACATATACCCTTGGAAAGGATAATGTTATGGCCGATGCCTTGAGCCGCAAGTCTTATTGCAACAATCTCATGGTTCAGCGAGCTCAACCCCTTCTTTATGAAGAACTTCGCAAGTTGAACCTTCATATCGTTCCACAGGGTTTTCTCAATACCCTTGCTTTACAACCAAATCTTGAGAAAGTTGTTAAGTCTGCGCAAGCAAAAGATGCTGAGGTTGATGCTACTTGTAGCTTGCGTTGGTATTTTTCCCGAAGAGGAAGGGATGATGCAGCACAGTAGAGATAAGTATTTCCCTCAGTTATGAAACCAAGGTTATCGAACCAGTAGGAGAATCACACAACACCTCGTTAGCAGCACCTGCACACAAACAACAAATCCTTGCACCCAACGCAAACGAGGTGTTGTCAATCCCTCGGCGGTCAATTGCAAGATTAAATTGTATGTGATAGATAGATAGATTGAAACAAAAATATAAAATAAAATAAATAAAAGAAAATGGCAGCAATATTTTTAGGGTTTTAGTAATATGATTTAGATAGACCCGGGGGCCATAGTTTTCACTAGAGGCTTCTCTCGAGAAAATAGCATACGGTGGGTAGAAAAATTACTGTTGGGCAATTGATAGAAAAGCAAATAATCATGACGATATCCAAGGCAATGATCATGTATATAGGCATCACGTCCGAGACAAGTAGACCGACTCCTGCCTGCATCTACTACTATTACTCCACACATCGACCGCTATCCAGCATGCATCTAGTGTATTAAGTCCATAAAGAACGGAGTAACGCCTTAAGAACGATGACATGATGTAGACAAGATAAACTCACGCATGAATAAACCCCATATTTTTACCCTTAATAGCAACGATACATACGTGTCATGTCCCTTTCTGTCACTGGGATTGAGCACCGCAAGATCGAACCCATTACAAAGCACCTCTTCCCATGGCAAGATAAATCAATCTAGTTGGCCAAACCAAATCAATAGATCGGAGAAGAAATACGAAGCTATAATAATCATGCATGAAAGAGATCAGAGAAGACTCAAATAATATTCATGGATAATCTGATCATAAACTCACAATTCATCGGATCCCAACAAACACACCGCAAAAAGTGATTACATCGGATAGAACTCCAAGAACATCGAGGAGAACATTGTATTGAAGATCAAAAAGAGAGAAGAAGCCATCTAGCTACTGCATATGGACCCAAAGGTCTGTGGTAAACTACTCACGCATCATCGAAAGGGCAGCAAGGTTGATGTAGAACCCCTCCGTGATCGATTCCCCCTCCGACGGAGTACTAGAGAAGGCCTCCAGTCAAGAACAGAAACTTACGGCGGTGGAAAAAGTATTTTGTGGACTCCCCTGAGGGTTTCTGATTTTTTCTGAATTTATAGTGGAAGAATTAGGTCAAACGGAGCTCTGTGGGCCCCACGAGGTACCAGGGCGTGCCTGCCCCCCCCCCCCCAAGCGCGCCCTGGTGCCTCGTGGGCACCCCTGGGGCTTCTGGCCTCCTCCCGAAGCTTCTAGTGTTTATCTTGTCCAGAAAAAAAATCTCCAAAAAGTTTCGTGGCATTTGGACTTCGTTTGGTATTGATTTTCTGTAAAACAAAAACAGGGCGGAAAACAACAACTGGCACTGGGCACTAAGTTAATAGGTTAGTCTCCAAAAATGATATATAATTGCTGTAAATGTATATAAAAACATCCAAGATTGATAATATAACAGCATGGAACAATAAAAAATTATAGATACGTTGGAGACGTATCAGTTGATCAGATGAAAAGGGATCTTGTCCTTGAAAAGGCCAGAGATTTCTCGCTTGCTGAAGACGGAACCTTGTATTTCAGAGATCGCATTGTAGTACCTCGGTTCGAGCTTATGACCGACAAGGTTATGAAGGAGGCACATGATACACCACTGTCTATTCATCCGGGTAGCACCAAGATGTATCGCAACCTCCGTCAAAGGTACCGGTGGTCAAAAATGAAGCAAGACATTGCTCGCTATGTTGCCGAATGTGATGTTTGCCGTCGCGTTAAGGCAGAACATCAAAAACCTACTGTAATTCTGCAACCGCTTCCTATTCCTGAATGGAAATAGGATAAGGTTCAAATGGATCTTATCACTGGCCTTCCCAGGTCACAAAAGGGTCATGATGCTATTCTTGTCGTCATCGATCAACTCTCCAAAGTTGCACATTTTCTGCCAGTCAAGGAGACGATCACTGCTAGTCAGTTAGCAGATTTATATATCTCCTGAATTGTAACACTCCATGGTATTCCGAAGGAGATCAGTTCAGACCGTGGCAGCCTTTTCACCTCTAAGTTCTGGGCAAGTTTCCAAGAAGCTATGGGAACTCATATAACCTGGAGCTCAGCTTATCACCCCCAGTCCCAAGGCCAAGTTGAACGAGTTAATCAAGTGCTTGAAGATATGCTGCGTGATTGTGTCATTTCATTTGGCAAGAAGTGGGAAGAATCTCTCCCGTATGCTGAATTCTCGTACAACAACAGCAATCAAGCTAGCTTGAAGATGGCCCCCTTCGAGGTACTATATGGACGTAAGTGTCGAACCCCTCTGAATTGGTCAGAAACTGGGGAACGGTCGCTGATTGGTCCGGATATTATCCAACACGCTGAAGAGCAAGTCCGTATTGTTCGAGAAAATCTCAAGGCGGCCCAATCTCGCCAGAAGAGCAATTATGATCGTAAACACTGGGGATCGATCTATCAACCTCGTGAGCAAGCCTATCTGCATGTCACTCCTATGAAGGGCACTCATCACATTGGAATCAAGGGCAAGTTAGCTCCGCGCTACATTGGTCCCTTCCGCATTCTCGCCAGACGTGGACATGTGGCTTATAAATTGGAGCTGCCGCCGCAGTTCTCTCATCTCCACGATGTCTTCCACGTGTCGCAACTTCGCCGTTGCTTCAAGGATCCGCACCGAGCAGTGGATCATGAATTGCTCGAATTACAAGATGATCTCTCTTATAAAGAGCATCCGATCCGCATTCTCAATCAAGCTGAACGTCGGACCCGTCAGAAGGCAATCAAGTTTCTCAAAGTGCAGTGGTCGAATCATACTGAAGATGAGGCCACTTGGGAACGCGAGGATCGTCTTCGCGAGGAATATCCCGATCTTTTCCCTTCTACCTCCTGAATTCTCGGGACGAGAATTTCTTTTAGAGGAGGAGAATTGTAACACCCCTGTATAATGAGCTACAGTAATCCATCATGTTAATGCTAAGTCAAGTTGATTTGCAATGCTTGATCACAGTGGATTCAAATCTCATTTCAAATTCCACCACTAAATTCAATTCAAATTGCAAGTGAATTTTGAAGTTGCACAAAAGTTGCTGGAAAATAGTTCACAATTTAGCAAATATTCCAAAACAAATAGTTGTTCAGGAAAACAACATCACCATCAAGCTAAATGTGGATTATGGCAATTAATACAGTGCTAAAACAGCATTTTAAATGCCATTTCATTTATGAAAAATTCAAATGGATTCAAATGCCTTCCAAACTTTTTGTGGCAGTGCAGAATATTCCAATGTATTTATGTGACCAAGTTTCACATCTTACAAAAGTGAATTGGCAGCTCAAATTATTGCAAAACCATTTCTGTAAAAACAAAATAGAAAAGAAAAATGAAAAAGGCCCTAACACTACTGTGAGCTGGGCCTAAGTGCACAGTGGCACCGGCCCAGCCCACCTCCCTCTCTCTCTTCCTTCTCCCGCTCTGTCTCCCCGCGCCCCTGGCCGCGCGCGCGCGCTCCGGTGAGGCGGCAACACGGCGCCGCTACAGGGCCAACGAGGGGATAAGGACGCGCCCCCTCGGCCCCCTCGTCGTCCTCATCCACTCCTCCCCCTCTCTCTCTCGCTCGCTTGCACTCTCTTTTCTTCGCCCGAGCGCCGCCCTCTCCATGGCTCGCCGTAGCCATGGCCAATGACCTCGCCTCGCCTCGCCACCGTGTCCACCCTCTCCGCCGTCGACCGCTACGTCGACTACGGCCGCGAACACGAGCCGGGGAGCCCCACCGCACCGGATCCGCGCCGTCTTCCCCCTCTTCGGTCGCCAGCGTTCGTCGTCGATTCCGGCGAGCCTGCTGCTCCTAAGCTACCAACGGGCCACCGTGAGCCTCCCCGGTGAGCTCCGCCTCTTTCCCTCTCTCTCTGAGCTCACGCGCGTCCCCTAGCTAGCTTTTCCGCCATGGCCGTACCCGCCGCCACAGTAGAGCTCGCCGCTGTAGCCACCATCGCTGTAGCTCACGTCCGAGCACGGCATCATGCTCTGCACACTCCCAGCAGCTCAACACGCTAGCCCGCGCGCTTTGTCATGCCCCCACGTCGCCATTCCCGACCTCACCCGAACGCCACCGCCACCCGCCGTCATTGCTCCAGCTAGCTCCGGCCGTCTCAGCCGACGCCACCACCGCAGTTCGACGCGGCTTCGTCCGCTCGTTCGATCGGGCTATCGTGCGTGCCAAATGGCTCGCCATAGCGGATTTCCGACGCCGGCCGTGTTCCTCCGTCGCGTTTCGGCGTCGCCAGCGTTTAAACGCCGGCCGCCACTGACCTGGCACGCACGGTAGGGGAACGCAGCAGAAAACAAAAAAATTCTGACCTACGCACCAGCCCAGGACCACTAAGGAGAATGCATACAAGGTTTTTGATCTTTTCGTTACCGACTCATAGCGCAGCGGAAGTAGAGTCAATCGCGATCGACGGTGCAGATCCCCGCAGCTAGGATTTACAACCTCCCAACCGCGAGGATGTACTCCCTCGACTACCCCTCGGACAGCCCTCCGGGAGGCAGTCAGACAGTCCCTCGGACGGTGTCGTGGACAGCCCTTCGGGAGGACCTTTGAAACTCGGACGGTCACTCGGACAGCCCTTCGGGAGGACCCTCGAAACTCGGACGGCCACTCGTACAGCCCTTCGGGAGGCACTCTCGAATTAAGACCGAAACTACGATCTCTCTACAGAGTTGCACACATACGGTGTCATCTATCCGGCAGGGCTTCGCCGTCCAGAACTAGTTCCCACCGGAACCCAGACAGCCTTTCGGCTCTACAAAACTATTTTGCGGGGAGGGAGAGAAGAAGCCAGATCATGCATGGCACTTGTATGTGAGAAAGGAGTGAGTGTGGAGAGTGCCTCTCCACCTCTATTTATAGGAAAGCCCAAGGGGAAAAATACCCAAAAAACACATCACATGGATCCTCCATAAGGACATAAAAGGAAGGCAAGTGGAGCTCCATGGAGGAGCTCCATCTTGGCCGGCCACCCCTAGGGGGCCCCCCACATGGGGGTTCCTTGGTCCCCAATCCCTTGTAGAAGCCTTTTGGGAAAAGCCCTAAAAGGTGGCTTTCCATAAAGTAACCCAAAAAGCACTTTCACTATTCACGGAAACATTTTTCCGCGACCGTTAAATCTGAAAATATTTCTGTGGGTCTTAGAACAATTCCAGTACCCACTAAAATGATTTTGGACACGTTCCGAAACAATTCCGGATTAGTGATTTTCATCCGCGAAAAGCAAACAAAGCGGTTCCGGCAGCTCCGGAACATTTCCGGGTTTTTCTCCGAAAAATCCCAGAAGTTCCCAGAACAATTATGGCACCCTCCAAGAATTTCCAGGCGTGTGCCGCAACCAATTTGACTTAATGGTATACCCTGAAACAACTTTTCAGTTTTACCGAAACTATTCCGGTGCTCTCTCCGGAACGTTTCCGTTGTCTCCGAAACTTTTCCGGTGACTTTCTCTCAGACTCCCTGTCTAGTATTCAGCCGATAGATGACCCTTAAGCATGTGACCCTATAGGTTCGGTGAAGCATAGACATGGCCGGAACACTTTCCGATCAATGATCAACATCGGAGCCGTGGACACCCATATTGACCCCTATACCCACACGAATAAATATTCGAGTGAACCTCCAGTTGCCGTGTGCTATTCCTGTTGCTTCGCGATATGTTACAAATACTCGAGGTGAGAATCATCGGCATCCCCGTGGATCAACACTTGTCCACAATGCCAGTTACCTTGTTACCGGTTTTGTTCTCTTTTCTCGTTCCCGTGTTCCGGCATCCCTGTGATCAAATCACATTGTGTCTGGCCAGACGATGGTGGATACCGTAACACCGAGAGGGCCCAGAGATATCTCTCCATCGTCGGAGGAGCAAATCCCAATCTTGAGCTATCAAGTTACTTGACATACTTTTCCATGAACCCGTAAGCCGCCGTAATAGCCACCCATTTACGGATGACGTTTAACAAACCCCAAAGTTCATGAAGCAAGCATGAAGAAACTCGATACTCTCATGGTCTAAGGAATTATGCAAATGTTAACTTTCTCTGTGTTATTAACCATTAACTTGTGACGAATGTATCTCATAGCATAACATCAATTCGGGTCGATTCAACACAAGTGTTCTCCTAACATTGTGCCCTCAAAGTTGCCGGCATAGTCATGCCCATGATCAGGAAAACAAAACCATCATGCAACACTTGAGCTAGTCTTAGAGGCCAGAGTAGGAATACATTTTACCGTTCATTATTCCACACGTGCATATGAGTCTTCCTTCGAGCCTCGTGGTTATTGCAGACTCGAGAACCATAGCAGTTATAGCATGGAACATAAACATAATTATGAACATGGAGATAAACAGTAACATTTATTATTGCCTCTAGGGCATATCTCCTACAGGGCCCACCCCTGGGTCACTGCCAGTGGGTCCCAGGGGCTCGGTTGACCGCGTTGACCGGTCAACCGTGCTGACTGGGCAGCACTGTGCTACTGACAGGCGGGCCCCACTCGTTTAAATCACTGTTAACCTAATTAAGTTAATTTATTAACTAATGTGTCACTGACAGTGGGGCCCCACCCTCTAATTAACCCAAGTTAGTTAATCTAACCCTCTAATTAGCCACTGTGTCGCTGACATGTGGGACGCAGCGGTCAGGTTTGACCAGGACCGGCTGGGTTGACTGCTGACGTCACGCTGACTCACTGCTGACGCAATAAAGCTTTTTCTGTTATTTTCAAAATTAAAATTAATTCCAGGAATTTCAGAAAATTGCTTAAAACTTTGAAAATTCGTAGAAATTAAACCGTAACTCTGATGGAAAAGTTTTCTACATGAAAGTTGATCAGAAAAACGAGACGAATCCGAATATGCCCTCCATGTAGCTGTCACATGCCCACAACACTACAAGCATGGAACCTTCCCCTTTGGATCACCTGTCCGAAAACAGCCTAAGACCGGGAAAATATCCCCAGATATTTTCCCGCTCCGTCTGCAACGTCTAGTGCTGCATTAGGTCACCACCAACACAGCATATTGCCATGCCATGCATCTGTGTTGCTTTTGGTTGCTTGTATTTATTTGTTTCTTCCCCCTCTTCTTCTCCGGTAGACCCCGAGACCGACGCTGTTGCCGAGTACGACTACGTCCCTGACGACCAGACCTTTTCAGCAGAGCTTCCAGGCAAGCAAAACCCATTGATCATTCCGATATCTCCTATTCCTTCTCTCCCATGCTTGCATTAGAATTTGCTACTGCTTTTGATTGATCCTATTCTGATGCATAGCCTGTTTTTGTAACTGTTGTTGATACCCTACCTGCTATCCTAAATGCTTAGTATAGGTTGGTTAGTGAACCATCTGTGGCCCCTCATCCTTGTCCTGGTTGCCCCGCTTTGTTACTGGTGCCTCGATCAATGTGATCGATGTGCAGAGGCCGACACTTCACCGCACACCCCTTAGTTGTACGACTCTGCAGAGCTACCATCGAGTGCCGAGGGTGATACCTCTTACCTCACTCCTGAAGTTACTTCTGTAGTGTAGCTTGTCGGTTGTGGGTTACCGAGGGTGATTCCTCTTTCACCACCTCCGATGATGTCTCTGTCGTACAGCCCCTGAAGTGTGAACCCATCGAGGGTGATTCCTCCGAGTTCACCTTGACGGATACATCTAGTGGGAATCCATCGAGGGTGATTCCTCGGGTTCCCCCTCGATGTTTCGGACACATGGTTGCTATAATTACCTCGGTCCCCTGATTAAAGACGGGTCGGCCCGAGGGGTACCCGCCAGAAATGTGAGGTCGGGTTGACCATGAGGGTACCCGCAAAATAATTATGAGGCGCGGCCGGGCAGGCAGATTGCCTCAGGAGAGGGAGGAGAGGGATTGGGCCTGGCCCTTGCTGTAAGTCCTCGAGACGGGGCGACTAGACCACAGGTCGTGGAGTACTGATCGTCACCGCGAGCTCCCAACACACTAATGGGTTAGGATATGTGATCTGAGTAGGCCTCTGGACTTTTCGCACTAACCACCACGCGGGAATAGTATGGGCACTCGGCGTCGTATGTTTCAGCCGAAGTTCTTCAGACGTCAGCAACTGAGCGGCGCGCGCCCTGGTGGACCGCGAAAGCCTGCGTGTGTATACTGGGGCTAGGTCTGGTCCCGGCCGCCCACGCAACGCGCAGGAGTGCAAAGGGCGATGGGCCCAAGATCCCTGAGTGCTTAGGGTGTAGACCGGCGTGCTGGCCTCTCTACTGAGCCTAGGTAGGGCTACGACGTGTCGATCAGCCGAGGCCGGGCATGACCGAGTAAGTGTGTCTGGCCAGAGTTAATCGAGCGTGTTGGGTAAGTTGGTGCACCCCTATAGGGAAGTATATATATTCGAATAGCCGTGTCCACGGTAACGGACGCTCAGAGAGTATCCCGATCTACTACAACTAGAACTGGATACTTGTGTTACTTAATTAAATATGTTAGTTCCAGGATTGCTTTCTCACAGGGAGTCGAGGAAGGATCTTTGGGCATTGCTACTACTTATTTATTACTATATTATGCTAATATGCACTCTTCTAATGCTGCAAGACGCTGAAGATGCTAGTCTTCGATAGGATAGGCCTTCCCCTGTGTTCCGGCATTTCTGCAGTCTAGTCCACAGATACAGCCCCTCTTTTGATACCGATGCATTAATAGAATAGATCTGATGTAAGTCTTGCGAGTACTTTGGATGAGTACTCACGGTTGCTTTGCTACCTCTTTTTCCCCATATTCGATTGCTGCGACCAGATGACGGAGCCCCGGAGCCAGCTGACCCCGCCGACGACTACTACTACCATGGTGGAGCCTACTACTACGTGGAGACCGACGACCAGGAGTAGATAGGAGGCTCCCAGGCAGGAGGCCTGCACCTTTTCGATCCAGTGTCGTTGTTTTGCTCAGCCTTCTTAAGGCAGACTTGTTTAACTTGTGTAACTCAAGCTTATGTATTCGAGCCCTCGAGGGCCCTGGCTTGTAATATTAAGCTTGGATGACTTTTAATTTGTCTCTGGAGTTGTGTTGTGATATCTTCCCGTGAGTCCCTGTGCTTGATCGTGCGCATTTGCGTATATGATTAGTGCACGATTGAGTCGGGGCGTCACACTAGCCGAACAGACGCCATTGTTGATGGCGTCATTTGTCGCGAGGCCTGAGAGAACTGCCCGGCGCCGAGTCCGTCCCGCCGCAAGCACGGCCGCACCGCGATGTACTCGCTCCTCCCTCACCACAGGCAGGCAGATGGTGAGGAGCCTTAATCCCTAGGTGAGTTTCCTTTTTCCTTTAGTCAATTTGACTATGTGTGTTTGGGCTTCTGCACAAATCGTTTCTATGCTTTGCGTTTTATGGCGATCATGCCCCCAGCACTGTGTTGTCTAAACTAGAGTTGCATTAGCATGAGGCTGTTCTGCAATATGTAGGACTACTTCCAAACAACATTCAAATTCTTGGAGATGTCCCCACACATCCTATTTCCAATGGATAAAACATTAGAACCCAAGCAAATGCTTTCTGGATGTCTCAGGTATGGAATTAGTCACTACTGCAAGCTTTGTCTACACTTCACAAGTTATATGGAGCATGTTAATTTTTAGCGGAATAACATGTGAAATTTTACTTTTGGATGTGTTGAATTAATTTAAATGTAGCATGTTTCCTTCTTGACCAAAAGGTGCTCGAGTTTGTCTAATGTGGGTACTGCTTTTTTCTGAATCTTGGTCTAGCATATGAAACGAGCCTTGACTGTTGACAATTCCACAAGTTTATTGGATCTTTTACCATGATATATTAAAGAATTTGCTGATATGATTTGGGAGCAGACTGTTGCTTTCGTTCGTCAGCTGATCAAGCAAAGGAACAACTACAAATATTGGTTAATTGCACTACATGTGATCTATTGTCAGATTGCTCACATAACGTGCCACAACCACTTCCGCAGGTAATCGTTACAGTTACTAAGCTCCCACGAAATCAAGCCCTCTCAGAGCTTTTTTCTTTTCTCGTAACGGCTATGACTGTCAGGGTCAGGTTGCAGTGTCTGGCCCGTTTGTCAGCGCAGCTCAACCGACTTTCTCGCATCGGTCAAAATTGATGCGCCGCGTTCTCTTCGTCTCGAGAGGGAACATGATTTGGGGAAGCGCTACCGAGGTCGGCGGTCACCGTCACCCGTCTCGCTCGCCCTCCTGCCGACTGTTTCCAGCCCAGACCTCGTGGCATTGCTGGTGTGAGATACATCGATGAAAGAGGGCGGCTCAGGCGGCAGTCGCAGGTTCTGGTAGCGGTGTGTCCACGGGAACCCGGTGGTTGTCGTGGGGAGCCGTCCATGCCGCTGCTTGGTATCGTCTTCCAGTTCCGGGGTTTGCCCTTCTTCTTTTCTCCTTCAATTTTTGTGCTTTGGTTGATATTTTGGTTACGGTCTGCTGCTGTTGTCTGTTGGCACCTGATGCTCCTGTAGGTGGTGTCATGTTGCAGCCAAACAGGGTAATGTTGGCCTCAAGCCATGGAGCGGCGTCGTCATGTACGGACGGGTTGGACGATGAGGCGCCTCTGGTCCGCTTTGAGGGAGTTGGGGCTTTCTGTGGAGCGTGGCTTAGGACGCGTTTGGTAGGCTGCATAGAGCCCAACCAGGCCCTGGCGGGATGAAAATGGGCCGTTTGGTTGCCCGCATTGAGGCCTGTCTCGCATCGGCACGAAACTTAAAGCACACCAGAGCCTGGCTCGCTGGGAACGCTCGAATCTGCCGTTTCCAGCGAGCCAGGCTGAGTCGGGCGCAAAAGGGAAACACGGCGTAGGGCGCGGTGCAGGGGGGATTCGGTCGGAGATGGCGGGAGGGGGAAATCTGCGGAGGTGGGATGGCGCGAAATATACCCTCACGACCCCATTTACTCGCTCACCCCTAGCTCTAGGACAAGCCATCCTCTGTTATTGGCACCGGTGGCGGCGACGACTCAGATCTGCGGCTGCAACGGCGGCGGCGGCGTTGGTGGCGGCAGCAGCACTCCCCGGCACCGGTAGTTGCTTCTCCCTTTCTTCTTCGACTCCGTCCGGCCATCCTCGTCTCTGGCATGTCTCCCCCGACCCGGAAGCTGGTAAGCTACCCCCTCCCCCTCCTCTGCTAGGACCGTTTAGGGTCGATAGCGCCTAGGCTGACCGCATCATGGATGTCGCTTAGGTTGTCGATGAACAGACAAAGCTTCTAGTTCAGGCAGCATCGCTGATAGCTGTGGGCGTGGATCCTGTTGGTCCATAAGAGAGTTGTTCGTCAGAATGGGAGACCTCAAATCCGGTATGGTCCGATGTTAATCCGGGATAGGGAGAGGATGGCGAATCTGAACTACATCTACAACTGCAACGACACAGAGGCTGTGTGGATGCTTAGAATGAGAAGAGCACCATTTGCAAGACTTGTCCAGACCTTCAGGAGCAAGGGGCTGCTAGAAGATAGCATCCACACCAGTGTTGAAGAGCAAGTGGCCATGTTCCTTCATGTTGTTGGCCATAACCAGAGGTTCAGGGTTATCCACAACACGTTCAGGAGATCAATGGAGACCATCTCCAGGTACTTCAAGCAAGTGTTGTATGCTATTGGGGAACTCAGAGGAGAGATGATCGTGTCACCAAGCGGCCGGACTCCTACCAAGATTCGCACTAGCCCAAGATGGTATCCATACTTCAAGGTGAGCACTCACAGTATGTTGTTAATGCCTTCATATGTTGTTCTTGTTCTAGCCATAACACCATCTTGTAATGCCATTCCAGGATTGCATTGGCGTAATAGATGGTACTCATGTCACTGCCAGAGTGCCAAGGTCACAAGCTGCAGCATATAGAGGGAGAAAGCACTACACAAGCCAGAATGTGCTTGCTGCTGTTGACTTTGATCTGAAGTTTACATATGTCTTGGCTGGCTGGGAAGGATCAGCACATGATGCTAACATTCTCAGTGATAGCATGTGTAGACCTGATGGCATCAACATCCCAAATGGCAAGTTCTACCTAGGAGATGCTGGCTATGCTTGTCGGCCAGGTGTTCTTCCACCCTCAGGAAAACCAGGTACCATCTGAACGAGTTCTTTGGTAGGAACTATCCTATGACTCCACAGGAGCTGTTCAATCTCAGACACTCCAGCCTTAGAGTAACTGTTGAAAGGGCATTTGGAGCTCTGAAGAACAGGTTTAAGATCCTGGATCAGAAGCCATTCCACACTTACCCTACCCAGGTCAAGCTTGTTCTTGCATGTTGCATCATTCACAACTGTATCCTACAATGGGGAACTGATGAACTTGTGCCGGAGGAGGATGATGTGACTCCTGATGAGGTGATCAGCTCCGGCCATGGTGTGGAGGCGTTTGACAACGAAGTGTGGAAGAACAAAAGGTTGGAGTGGGCTCAGGCAATGTGGGATAACAGAGGTCAGACCAGGATCTGAAGAAGAGGCAACGGCAGCAGCAGAAGAAGAGGAAGAGAAGAAGGAGAGGAAGAGGAAGAGGATGAACTTCCACCTAGTTAGCATCATTGAACTTTCGACTATTCAGCCATATTGGCACTTAATAATTTGTACTGTCATTTCCTAGTAGCTAGGATAAACTGCCATTTGTTTCCTAGCTAGGAGAAGACAATGTTGTGTGTGTGGTAAGGTCACCACTCGTGAGAAGTGGTGATCAGCCGGTTGTAACCAAACAACGTGTTGTTTGTCTAACAACAGCCACGCAGGCAACCAAACAGCGTGCTAACGCATTGCTCTCCTCATGCAAAGAGCCTAATGCAGGCAACCAAATGTGACGCCCCTGCTCGACCGTGCACTAATCATACACGCAAATGCACACGATCGAGATCAGAGACTCACGGGAAGATATCACAACACAACTCTAAACTCAAATTCAAACATAAATCTTCATATTACAAACTAGGGGTCACGAGGACCCGAATACATAAGTCATACAAGCAAATAATATCTGGGTACAGACATAGTTAGTCAAGTTTGCCTTAAGAAGGCTAGCACAAACGGCGATACTGATCGAAAAGGCGAAGGCCTCCTGCCTAGGGCCTCCGAACTACTCCTGGTCGGCGGGCTCAACGTAGTAGTAGGTGCCTCCGGGGTACTCCTGCTCCTGGGCTCCGTCGTCTGATCGCAGCAACCGGGTATGGGGAAAAAGAAGTAGCAAAGCAACCGTGAGTACTCATCCAAAGTACTCGCAAGACTAACATTAGAACTATACTAAGTATGCATCGTATCAAAGGAATGGGGCTATATCTTTGGACTAAACTGCAGAAATGCTGGAACAGAGGGGGAGAAGCCTAGCCTATCGAAGACTAGCATCTTGAAGCAATCTTGCGGCATCAGAAGAGAGTAGAACAAAATAATATATATCAATCATATTATAGTAATGCCCTGGGATCCTTCCTCGTCTACCCTGCGAGAAAGTGATCCCGAGAGCAGTAGTATCATTTTAACAGTGTAATAGTATCCATTTGTAGTTGTAGCAGATCAGGATGCAACTCTGAGCGTCCTGTTACCGTGGACACGGCTATTCGAATAGATAACTTCCCTGCAGGGGTGCACTACTGTTACCCAACACGCTCGATCACATCTGGCCGGACACACTTCCTGGGTAATGCCCGGCCTCGGGTAATCGACACGACGCAGTCCTACCTAAGCTCAGCAGAGAGGTCAGCACGCCGGTCTAAATCCTAATTGTGAAGGGGTCTTGGGCCCATCGCCCTCTGCACTCCTGCACGTTGCGAGACTGGCCGGGGCCCAGGCGCGACACTGTATACACGAGTGACGTAACCAGCCCACCCCAGCAATCAGCCCGCATCTCTGAGCTGTGAGGTCTGAAAAGCTTTCGACTGATACATACGACGTAGAGGGTCCCATAACCATTATCCCATGTGGTGGTAGTGCGTATATGGCCAACGGCCAACTCACATCAAATACCCAAATCCGTTAGGCGTGTTTAGTAACTCGCAGAGATGAACAGGATCCCTGTCGCTCCGACTTGGTAACACACGGACCACGACCAAGGACCAGGCCCACCTCTCTCCTAGGTGGTCTCCGCCTGCCTTGTCGTTCTGCCATAATATCACTCGCGGGTGCTCTTGGAGCCGACCCGTCTTTAATATTATTCTCTCGCGGGCACTCTTGGAGCCGGCCCGACTTTAACAGTTTAAAGTATTGCAATATGTAAACATTTCCGTGATCATCACCCAGAGTGATCACGGCCCGATAACAAGCATGGCAAACGGACAAGGGGAAGGGCCACAGATGGATCAATAGCATAGCTAAGTAAGCATCATGGGACAGCAGGTAGGTATCAACAGCAGACGACGAAATCAGGGTATGTAACAGAATAGGAGCTATCGGAGCAACAACAGAAGCAATTCTAATGCAAGCATAAGAGAGAAAGAATGGGCGATATCTGATGATCAAGGGGGTTTTGCTTGCCTGGAAGCTCTGCTGAAGGGGTCTGGTCGTCGGCGACGTAGTCGTACTCTACAGTGTCATCGGCTGTCTCGGGGTCTATCGGGAGAGAAGGAGGGGGAAGAAACAATAAATACACGGCAATCAACGCAACAGGGATGCATGACATGCCTAAATGATATGCAGATGTGATATATTGCCTCTCTAAATATTTTAGATGATTTAGGAATTTATTTGGACTTATTTTACCAAAGTCATGCACTAATCATTTATCGAAATCGGGCAAAAAGTTCCATGTTCATCTAGATAGGAGTGATGGTCAAGCATTTTGATCACATATTCGGATTCTTCATATTTTTCTGATCATTTTTCATATATAAATTATTTCCATCCTAGTTACGGTTTATTTTATATGATTTTTCAAAGTTTTAATCATTTTCTGGAATTTCTGAAATTATTTAATTCGAATTATCCAAAACAGTGTTATGTGACGTCAGCATGACGTCAGAACGACGTCAGCAGTCAACTGAGGCGGTGGACTGGTCAATCTGACCAGTGGGTCCCACTTGTCATACACAGTACTAATAACAGGGGGTTTATTTTAACTAACTAACCTAATTAACTTGTGGGACCCATCTGACAGTGACTGATTAGCTAATAGATTTAATTAACCGAATAATTAACATTTTTATTATTTATAAAATCATTTAAATAGTGTGGGGCCCGCATGTCAGTGACTGTGCGGGCCCAGTCAGTAGTTGACCCGGTCAACTGGGTCAACCGGGCCCACTCGTCAGTGGCACGGGCCAGCCAGGTGGCAGCCACGTCATCGCCACGTCGGCGCCGGCACTGGAGACTGCTCCGGCGAGCCAAACGCGGCGGCGCGCGTCGGGGGTTGGCCGGATTTCGCGTACCGAGCACGGGGAGGAGCGCGGCTTGGCTCATTCGAGAGCTGGGGCTCGCCCGCGTCGAATGGTGGCAGTGGGGTGGCCAACGGTGGCCGATATCGTCGGCGGCGAGCTCATCGGCGGCGGCCGGAGTTCGGGTGTGCGGGGTTTCGGCGTTTCGGCGCGCAAGCGAGCAAACCAAGCGGCTGGCGAGGGCCTACGCGACGCGACGAAGCTAACGGGCAGCAGCGCGGGACCAAACGATCACCGGAGTGACGCCGGCGATGTGCCAGACGGCGGCGGGTTCGGCCATGTCGGGGGAGCTCGCTAGAGCGCGCATTCGACCGCAAGAAGAGAGGGGAAGGGAGAGATGCTCACTGGGCGCCTGTAGGTGTGCTCAGTGGGCTCGGGGGAGGCGTGAGGCGGCCGGATTCGTCGCCGGAGTGCGTCGGAGCTGAGGAAGAAGACGGGGTCGGGGAAGACGCTGCGGTGGCTCCCGGCTTCGGTTCGTTGGCGCGGATGAGGTAGCGGACGACGGCGGTCCGATCTGGCATGGCGGGGAGGCGCGGCGCGGTCAAAGGCCATGGCTACGGCGAGCCATGGCGACGGCGGCGTTCTGGCGACGACGAGATTGAGGAAGGGAGCGACAGAGAGGAAGGGGGAGTGGATAGGATCGCCAGGGGGTGCCGTGGTGGTGGTCTTATCCACCCGTGAGCTCCTGTGGAGGCGCGGACGACGAGGTGGCTCGGCGGGGACGGCGCTTTGCCCTGGCTCGGTCGCCATCGACAGGTGGAGGAGGGAGGTGGGGGACGACAGGGAGATGGGCTGGGCCTAGTACTGTGGACTAGAGCCCAGTCCACAGTGCTCTTTTTCTTTTCTTTTCTTTTCTGCTTTCTGTTTTCTTTATTCTTTTTCTGTTGCATTTTCCTTTATCTAGCAAACATATTTTGTAAAATGTGAAACTAGTCTAAATAGTAATCTTGCATGGTATAGTTCTGCCACAAAAGTTTTGGGACCCAATTGATTTCACTAGGATTTTTCATAAATGGAAAAGGATTAAATATTGTTGTTTTGGTACTGTTTTAGGATGTTAGAGTCATTTAAATAATTCAATTAATTTTGATTTTATTTTTGCAATTGCTTTGGGAATATTTGTAATATTATGAACTATTTTGTTTAATTATTTGAAGAAGTTTTTATTTGACTTACATTTTAAATTTAAATTGAAGTTGGGTTATTTCTTTAATTGCATTTTAATTAGGATGATCATGATGACATGGCACATTAGGGGGAGGTTACTGTAGCAATGACACTGGGGATGTTACACCAAACTACATGCAGATGTTGGTTTTTAGCCTGCCTTAGCTCAGCCAGGCCCAACCGGGACAAGTATGCAAAATGCCCTAAAACACAGATGTGAACCAAACGCGCCCTTAAGGTATGACTTTTGCCTACCCAGTATAGTAGCCTCCGGGACTAAGTGTGGTTGTAGTCTTTTTTTTTGCGAGAAAACTTGCGATCTATTCATCAACCGTCAAGGTAGTACAAAGAACACTAGAAGTAAAATTTACATTCAGGTCCGTAGACCACCTAGCGACGATTACAAGCACTGAAGCGAGCCGAAGGTGCGCCGCCGTCATCGCCCCTCCCTCGTCGGAGCCGGGCAAACATTGTTGTAGTAAACAGTTGGGAAGTCGTTGTGCTAAGGCCTCATAGGACCAGCGCACCAGAACAGCAACCGCCACCGATGAAGAGAAGCGTAGATCAGAAGGATCCAACTTGCAGACACACAGACATAGACAAACGAAGACCGGATCCAGTCGGATCCACCGAAGACAAACGCCGACCGGATCCCACAAGATCCGTCCGAGACAAACCTCCACACGCCTTCCGACGACGCTTGAAACATCACCTGGACGGGGGCTAGGCGGGGAGGACCTTATTCCATCTTCAAAAAGCCGCCGCCGTCTCGTCTTCTTGAGCATGGCACAAACACTAACAAAACTCAAAAAAGGACCTAGAAACGGAGCCCTCCCGCCGGCAAGGGCCGAGATCCACCACACCTCCATGGTCCAAAGACCATAGGAGACGAGGCGGATCGACGGCGGCGCCGACAAGAGGCAAGGAAACCCTAGATGAGAGTTCGTAGGAGGGCAGGCAGTGTGGCTGCAGTCTTGGAGCCATGCTTGGTCCCTTTTTGTAGTGGTTTCACATTTGATGTTGTTTGTCTCTACTTTAGGGCCAGTTCTTTTGAGCTATGCTGTGGAAATAAGCTCCTGTGAAAATAAGCTCTAGATAAGCTCCTGTGGAAATAAGCTCCAGATAATAAGCTAGCCAGTTCTTTTCAGTACCTGTTTTTTTAGCTTATCTGTTGCATGGTCAGTGAAAAGTCTGTAATGCCCTTGGACTATATGGTTGTCCTGATTAAAAGATATCGTGTTATTTTTATCATTTTGCTGCTCAAATGAACATAAATTCGACTTCGAAACACCATAATATATTACAATCAAACATAACAAAGATCATTGCCTGACATACAAATATCATACATGCATCATTATCTCACATCATACACGCATCATTATCTCAAGTAGGAGTATGCGTACGTGAGAATAAGACATGAATATGAAAGATCTTGAAATTATTACATGGTTCTCCCAACAAGATATCGTGTTCCATCTATTGCCCCAATAGCATCCTTGAAGTGAGGCCAAAATCTCGTTTTTTTAAGCGAGTCATGAGGTTGCGTGAATGATCAATCTTTGGGTTGAATGTAATCACCGGCCATACGGTACACACACAACAAGACCTCCTTACCAAATTGTCGTACCCAATTGGTATCAATGTTCCTTCTTTGCCACGGTTATTGGCATTCACTTCTTCCACACAAATATCAATGAAAGTCCTAAGACCCACATTATCCCATTGTGCTTTCATCTATTTTTCATCATGTCTATACAAAAGAATTGCAAGAATTAATATGTAGGACAAACAGACCCTCAATATTTGTTCTAATGCAAATACAATGGTAGCATACACAAAGGCCATCAATATTTCTTCTATGCATATACAGTGGCAGCAACCAGATGGGCAACAATCTTCTAGTATTACTTGGCAGCACATAGATATCAAAATTAGTTGAAAATTGTGTAAACAACTTGGCACAATCAGCACATCCACAATCAGTACATCTACATCTTGTACTGCTAATTGTGTAGGATCACCACATCAATATCATAGCAAATCTAGATGAAATTTTTGCCCAAAAAAAACCCCAGAGGAAGTGCTCACCTTGCCGGACGACATGCTCATAGCCACGGACTGGGAGGAGTGGAGGGGGAACGGGGGTCCTTCGCCGGAGTGGGGCGTCGGCCGGAGTAGGGCGCCGTCCGCCGGATTGGAGCCACGGCGGGACCAACCACCAACTGCCGCGGGACACAGGGGGGGAGGGCCTAGCCGCCAGCCACGTCGCCGGAGATGGCTGCGTCGAGGAGGAGCTGACCCGGGGACCAGCGGCGGCGGCGGCGGCGTGCAGAGGAACCCTAGCTCGTTCGCTAGCGAGAGGGGATTCCAGAGGGGGTGCAAGAGCGAGAGGAGTTGCGAGCGCGAGCGGGTCCAGGGGTTTTTTTTTCGTCGGGAGGGACGCGGGCTGGCCAGTGGCAGTTTCGGTGTAATTTCTTCAAATGACATGGCCACTTCGATATACCCCTTCGGGGTTAAGTGAGAAGCTGCGGGAAGCTCCCCCCCCCCCCCCCCCCCCCCCCCACCCACACACACACACGCACACACACACACACACCCCCCCCCCCAGCTTTTTTTCATTGTGAAGAGAAGAGAGGTGGAAATAAGTTGAGCTAGCTTATCAAAAACGAGTTCTTTTGCACTTTGGCTTATTTTGACAATAAGCTGAAATAAGCTGCAAAAGAACTGACCCTTAGGCTCTTGTGGAGGAGAACCGTGGCCTGCCTGCATAGGTCGCGGACCTTGAAAAACGTCAGAGCACCCATCAGCAGAACGCCGACGGCCTCCAGGGTCTTCAGGACGGCTCCATATGAGTGTTTGTCGCCTACTTACTCCCTTTGCGCTTGGGCCTTGGATTAATTGATTCTGCTCTTCTTTAGCCCCCGAAGAGGCTGGTGCCCTTCGCCAAGAGCTTAATGAGGCCACTCAGGCTCGCGCGCGGGCGGAGGAGGCCGAGCAGGCTGCTAAGAAGGAGCTTGACGGGGCGCTTGCGGCGAAGCGTGACTTGGAGGCTGCTCTTCGACAGGAGCAGGAGGCCTGCCGCGGCCTTCGCAATGACCTGCAGAGCAATAAGGACCGCCAAGGCTTGCTCTAGCGATGATTTGGAGGCCGCGGAGAGAAGGTTGACATAGCAGGCCACCTCGGTTCTGGAGAGTGAGAAGAAGATTTCCCAGCTCCGGAAGGATAGCAATGAGGCGACCTTGCAGCTAGCCGAGGCGTAGAAGCACTACCGCAACCTAGAGGCCACGGCTAAAGGTATTTGCTTTGTGTTGCCTTGTTTGCTCTTTTCGTCTTCGGAGTGGCCGTGCTCTTACATGATGCATTTGTGTCTCTTAGCTCATCTTCCTGAGATTCAGAATGATGACGCCGAGGCCCGCCTTCGGCAGGTCGCAGAGGTGGCGGAGAGGATGCAGGGTGCGCTCGGAGTTGCTGTGGGTACCCTCTTCCAAGGAGATCCTAGGCTGAAGTCTAATATTGAGACTGTCCTGAGCTTGCTCAAGCAGTCCTCTGATCAGCTGGAGGACTAGATTTATTCCGCTGCCTTCGAAGGAGCCCGCCAGGTTTTTGCTGGCATGAAGGCGCACCACCCCAACATGAACCTCTAGCCCTTGGTGCGTGCCCCTCCTAGAGGTCGCAACCCGCAACTGTTTTTTGATGAGGACGTTGAGGAGGCCGAGTATGCCACAGGAGTGTCCCCTGCAAAATATTGTTAAGAGGGCGCCCAAGCCCGATAGTCCTGCAAGTTAATTTTGTACCGAAGATTGTATTATACTTGTTTGATTAGTAGCGTTGTTTTTATGTTTATTTTGGACATGTCATTGTGTCGTGGAACGTCTTTTATATCCGCTGTGAGAACGCCGTTGTTCGACCAATTCACTCGCGTGCTAGCGTTGGTTATCTGGAACAGGGGCCCCTTAGGAGCTCGGCATGCTTGCCTGTGCGCTCTTGCATAGACTTGGCAGCGGGCTCTGGGTCGGTCCTCAGCATTTGTTAAGTCACTGTGTCGCGACTCGAACGATAAGGTAGGCCGTAAGCTTTTGACCAGCCGTCCTGTGTTTGGACGACGGAGGTCGGTGTACCGTGAATGCAGCCCCCGGGTCTTTATTTGTAAGGTTACTAGATGTAGCCCCTATTCTTGCGGGGGTTCCGAAAAATGATGCAGCCCCCGAGTCCGATAAATAGAAAAGTCTCTTGAACCAGTCCACAAATATTTCCTAGGAAGGTTCAGTACGAAATGCTTTGTGTACTCCATTTAGCGATCATATGAGTGGTATTGAAAAAACACTTCTATTTGCTGTCTAATATATGATCGAGCTAATATGATTATTCCACAAAGTCTTGCTATTAAAACTTATGCTTAAGTAAAAAAGGAAATTTAAAATTACTAAGATAGGCTTGTCGAGGATGGTTCCGTGAGCTTTTTTTCCCTTCCGACCTCTGGTGTGCTTGGAGCTGGCTGGTTTTACCAGTAGGTGCGTGGCCTTCTGGTTGGTCGGTATTCTCGGTACTCTGGGGGATCTGGTATATTGTTCGCACTGATTTGTATCCTCTCTCTATCCCACTCCTCTCTTGTGATTTATAATCCCTTGGAACCTTTCATCTTTGTTTGTGTAGATCCTTTTTTATCTATGCCTACAAGGTGTTTGATGAAAATCCAAGCGAGCTGGGAGAAAAGATTTGCCTATATGTAATATACATACTCTGTTGTCTGCTTAGTAAGTTCTTTTTCTGAAGTTTAGTTCAGTCAACGATGACTTGGATGCACAGTATATTACATCATCTCTCTCAATTATCTGACTTGAATGAACAATACATTGCCTATCTGGGTTATGTGACTTGCTTGTGCAAGCTATCTTTGATAAATATATGAGTGATTCATGGAAAAATATTGTGCTGTATAGTTTGAGACTGCATCAGATAATGGTTATCGTATTTAAAGGCCATGTTGCTGTGAATTTTGTACAAATTCAGACTTTTCTCTGTGATCATTTCTGGAATCAACTTACAGCTTAGGTTCTTACTTATCTTTCTAACGTCTCTACAATATTGTGAATTTTGTACAGATTTGACGAAGAGATGAGCGAGGACACCGAGCCAAGGAGAGGAGTTGTTGTTTCCCTGTGTAATGCTGGAGAAGTTACTGGAGGGTGTGGAGGCGTAAGCATTGGTGCTACCACAATGGGTTTTGCAATGGTCAACGACAGTGCGTCGCACCACATCCAGATTAATAACCTTCGGCCACGATGAGCTCATTCCACCCAGAACCAGTTCATCTATGCTGTTTCTTCTACTACTAATATTTTATCTAAAATCCCTTAAAAAATGATATCCAATATCTTACTACCACAAACTGAATGCTCCTTGTTCTAAAATTATTGTGTATATCACACTATCACCAAGGAGAGGGTTAATGATCGATGCACATGAGTTCAAGGTCATCATTATCCATCAAACCACTGAATGGAATTTGTTCGGAAGAATGCATGCATATATTATTTAGAGTAATATAACAAGACATATTAGTTTTCATATTATAGGAATACAAAACAAGGAAACATGCTTTTCTGAATTTTAGGTGACATGCTTCATTTTGTATGTACTTCATTTGCAGCTTGGGATCCAGATATGTACTTCATAGCTTTATCCATGGTCTCATTTTGTATTTACTGCATGTTATAACCTGTAATTATCCATACGCACTTATTATTTTATCATACACTGGATTCTTCCCTCTTTCTTTCAAACAATGGAGAGCACCGTCTATGCATTGTTTCACTTCTTCACTCAACATGTTCTTGAAACTTCTATATTGACAGGAAAGTCTAGCTACTTTCTCTTTTGAAAGTTAAGCTGAAGCCCAGCAAAGTTTGTAAGGCGGGCTGAAAATTGTCACTCTGATGCAAGTCGCTCAGAGCATGTTAGGTAGATGATTTCTTTTTACAAGGAAGGATGGGTCTCTAAATCAAAATGTTGGTTTAGGAATTATGTTCTCTATTTTATTTGTTCAGGTTCATGTGAGCTTTAGTACTGTAGGTGAACATGTTACAAACTGACAATGGAAGAATGCCTTTTTTTGTATATTACTATTTTGGTTGCAAAAGGGAAATAGCATAAAGCAGAAAAGTTTTCTCATTATATTCTTTTGTGGATATTCGATATTTTCTATCAATAGCTACCACATAACCCATTTAAGATTTCGACGTTGTAGAAGTTTCCAAAAAATCATGAAAAAAATATTATTAACACTAGGACTATAATGTAAGATGATCCAACGGGGCGATTGAAAAAACATGATTATATGTTGCCTTCATATATACATGTCGCAGTGAGCTGAGCTGAAATTATTGTAATTTTTGCCGAGGGCACATAAAGTCATATTTTCCCAATCGCTCCATTGGATCATCTTATATCATATTCATAGGGGTGATGTTCTAGTATTTTCTTCATTGTTTTTGAGAATTTTTGAACCGTTAAAGCCTTAACGGTTTCTGCAGACAACTATACACACAGTTTTACCTATATATTTATTTGTTCTGATACTCCACTGGGTCCTAATATAATTAACTTTCAGAGAATGATGGGCTTTACCTCAGCAATTGCATTTTTTCATATATTGGATATTAAATCTATGAAATAGTGTCACTATATTCTTCTGCAAGTTTCCCTTGATTACATTCATGCATGTTTATGTTTAGAGTCAAAACAGGTCCTAAAAATACGATGCCATGGTTTACGTTCAGATTCTGGAAATAATAAAATGCCAGTTTATAAGTATTTCTACTAAAAATGATATCTGTGACAACCTCTCATGCCAATGGGGCAATATTTCCAGTCCGAATTCACATTTGGCTTTGCCAGTTTCATAGACATGCTACCCGGATACTGGAGTAGCAACCGCGTATGAGAAAAGCCTTTTATTTGTTTATTGAGAGTTCATTTGTATCGAGTATCGACATCTACTATCTTTGATCCTTTCCAAGGGCCAATAAGAAAGGGAAACTTATATTACCTCCATCCCAAATTAGTTGTTTTAGATTTGTCTAGATACGGATGTATCTAACACTAAAATGTGTCTAGATACAAATCTGAGACAACTAATTTGGGACGGAGGGAGTATATGTTAACTGTCATGGGTACTTTACTAGTACTTGCAGGTTTTCATACCACTATATCACTAGGATTTCCTGTCATTACTTTCTTGTGCTCTAGGCAAAATATGAATAGCCTCCACTTCAGTTACTTACAGGGCCGATAGGTGGTGAACTTTGCAAGTACTACCTCTGTAAACAAATATAAGACCTTTTAGATCACTACTTTAGTGACCTAAAAAGTCTTATATTTGTTTACTACTTTAGTGACCTAAAAAGTCTTATATTTGTTTATAGAGGGAGTAGTTTTTATCATAGTGTGGTAAGCATTGAGAAATTTGTTCATCATACCTCTCAGGTTTACTGAAAGTATTGTGGTAGTCATGCAGGAATCATGTTCCAATTACGCCCAGAAGATTTTCATCCTTGTTCTAGCTTCATTGAAGATAAATGTATTATGGCAATTGCAGCCTTCCAGGTTGGTGCTTGATTACCTATTCGTATAAATTTGTTTGTTGTGGCAGATAAAGAATAATCTTTGTACGTACCTCACTCTATCCCAACTTGGTCGGTTTACTAATGCCTTGTTCGTATCATGTCTTCTGCTTCTACAGTTAAATTTGTTATTGGATATTGGTGATGATCAGGTAAGGGAAGAAACATTCCAAGTGTCAATTTTTTCTATAACCAATACCCCGGGTGGTAAACTCAAACACTCATAATGTAAACCGACTTGGATCACATGTAAAATGTCTTTCTTGGTCTACTGTAATTTAAAAGCCTTTCTGCCGACAGCACTACAATGCAACATTCAATAAAGAGAACTCAATTTTGATATTCTTTTGAAGTTTTTTTTTTGAAAAAACTCTAGTTGAATAAAGGAATATATCATGCTCTCAGAGTTTTGTCAGTCAGTACCTTATACATGTGTACCAGGAGCATTGGTTTTGCTTCATACATGATGACATGTGAGTGTTGGCCGCCAACCGCTCCTGCTGTCACGGCTAAATCTAGCAGGAAGAAAAAGGAGAATGACGTCAGGCCGAGCAGGCCATATGGACAACCAGCCCATCACACAATGATCAGCAAACAATTCCAACTAAAGTCAGGGTAAAAAGAGTGACCCGCGACGAAAAGCGGCACGGCAGGGCACGTGGATTGCAGTTTGCACTCTGATGATTCGAGAGCCATAGTGTGGGTCAAGAACAGAGTCAAGTGAATCAAAATGACTTTGGCAGTATAAATCCAGATCCCATCAAACCACTTTTGCTTGAGTTGGGCTTACATTTACCAATTGCGCAAACCATGATTAAAAACCTTGAACAGTATATAAAGTACAGTGCTGCTTAGGAATCACAATTTGGGAAGAACAGGGCAATAGAATTACACGTGGCTCTTAAGACTCTGGAAGAAAGAGCATTATGAGGGGAACTACACAACATGGCTCTTTAGACTCTTGAAGAAAGAGCGTTATGAGGGGAAACTACACAAAACAGAATATGAAAAGTGAAAGTGACGGAGCGAGTGACAGAGCAAACTGCACATCACTCAGCAGTTTCAGCAGACTCAAAAAGAAAAGGAAAAATATATGAAATGATACACGAGTAAGAAAACTTAGCACTGATCACTAGACGGCAAGACCAGTGTAGCACGTCGCGGTGATGTCGAATGCTTCTTCTTACTTCCCAGGAGAAAAAGGATCTCGCCTTGTCGAACTTGAGAGGCAGCAGACCAAGAATAACCCCAATGTGATGTCTTGTTCTTAGGCAGATGCCTTGTCGAACTTGAGGGGCTTCACCACCTCCCAGGTGAAGTCGGCATCATCGCGGCCAAAGTGACCGTAAGCAGCGGTCTTGATGAACCTCTTTCCACCTTTCTTCAAGTCCAGGTTAATACTGATCATCCCGGGCCTGAAGTCAAAGTTCTCCTTCACGAGCTTGAGGATCTCCCTGTCAGGGATCTTGCCGGTGCCGTAGGAGTCAACGAACACAGATAAGGGCTCAGGCACACCAATGGCATATGAGATCTGCACAATGCAGCGACGTGCGAGGCCGCTGGCGATGATGCTCTTGGCGGCCTGCCTGGCAATGTAGGCGCCACTGCGGTCGACCTTGGTCGGGTCCTTGCCAGAGAAAGCGCCGCCGCCGTGGGCTCCCCAGCCACCGTAGGTGTCGATGATGATCTTGCGGCCGGTGAGACCGGCGTCGCCGTGAGGTCCGCCGATGACAAAGCGGCCAGACGGGTTCAGGTGGAAGATGGTGTTCTCATCGAGGTACTTTCCGGGAATCACCGGCTTGATGACGTGCTCCTTGAGGTCCGCGGCGATCTCATCGTTGGTGACGGTCTCGTCATGCTGGGTGGAGATGAGGACGGTGTGCACACGAACAGGCACCATGGCACCACCCTCGTTTAGGTACTCAATGGTGACCTGGGTCTTTCCGTCAGGCCTAAGCCAGGCGCAGGTGCCATTCTTGCGGACCTCGGTGAGGCGAGCTCCAAGCTTGGTGGCGAGCATGTGGGTGAGGGGCATCAGCTCAGGGGTCTCGTCGGTGGCGTAGCCGAACATGATGCCCTGGTCGCCAGCGCCCACCTCTTCAGGACGCTTGGTGAAGTGTCCGTGAACACCCTGGGCAATGTCAGGGGATTGCTGCTCGATGTTGACGAGCACCTTGCAACGGTCGGCGTCGAGACCGACGTCGTCAGAGATGAAGCCGATGTCGCGGCAGGTGTCACGCACGATCTTCTCGTAGTCGACGGTGGCCTTGGTGGTGATCTCGCCAAAGACCATGACCATGTTGGTCTTGGTGCAGGTCTCGCAGGCAACCTTGCTGTCGGGATCCTGAGCCAAGCAGGCGTCCAAGACGGCGTCGGAGACCTGGTCGCACAGCTTGTCGGGATGGCCCTCGTTCACGGACTCAGACGTGAAGAGGAACGTCTCGGCCGCCATTTCTTTCGTGCTAGCGATGCTCTGCGAGGAGAAGAAAATCCGACAATTAGAATCAAACACATATGAGTCGTGGCACAAAATCACGGTACTGTCCCAGCTACAGAGCATTTATGACTAATCTACACGTCCAGGCTTTCCCTCAAAAAATAAAAATCTACACGTCCAGTCTTTCCCTAAAAAAAAAAAGTAAAAATTCTACACGTCCAGACCCAACAAGAAAAAACACCCCAAAACAAGAAAAGTAACAAACAGGTCCCCGAGGCGGTTGATTGCTGAACCATCCTGCATCTGCCGCCATCCTCCACACGCCGTCGAAGCAGCCATCGGAGGAAGGAGCGATGACAGCCTCGAGCCAAAGACCCGCCGGACACGATCGCATCGAAGCTTTAAAGATCCGAAGAAAGGGCACATCTCACTGTGGCACATCGGCCGAGGACCACCCCGTGTCCGACGAGCCTCAGATCCGCCGTCCCCGGCTGACCACGTCAAAGAGAAACACCGGAGCCGCCTGCCAACGACCAATCAACCCTGCGCCAGAACAGAAACCGCCGCCGCCGTCGCCATGAGAAGCAACACCAGCCGGCGACCCCGTGTACACATCCACCCGTCCACTCAGCAGCCCAAGAGCAAGAACCGCCGTGAGGACGACGCAGCCGGAAAAACAAAAGATCCATAGCGAAGTGACGCCGCCGCCACGCCGACCACACCCCGACGCCCGGATAGACCAAGCTCGCCGCTCCGACGAGGAGTCGCAGCACAGTTATTGGGCGTAGCGCTGCCGGCCAGATACAGCGACCCACCCACCTACTAACCCCCTTTCGCCTCTCTCTCTTTTTAACTAACTAGCCATGTTTTCATCACGACAAAGCTAGTAATTAAGCGACCCACGTATGATGAAAAAGAGGAAGATAAATTAGACATGGATGATCGAAGCATGATCAGGACGCGGTGAAACTAACCTTGTGCTGATGCTATTGTTCAGGAGGCCGAAGAATCGAAAGGAAGAGGTTAGAGGTCGAATGTATGCACGGTGTTGTCCGAAGATCCCGGCCGCGCAATTTATAGGAGCGGAGGCCGCGCAAGGTCGTCCATGAGTGTTGCTGGTGAGAGTGCGGGACTGCACAACCTGTGCTGCAGCCAAGCCCTCCTCCCACCAAACCCATTTTTCGCGGTGGGTCAGATCACCTACCAACCATCTACTTTATTTTCTTCCCCACTTGCCTTTCTTTTTTTAGGGAAACTTGCCTTTTTTTTTTAGAAAGATCATCTCCAGTTGCGTAAGTGATCTGCCTCCGTCAATTCACTATAGACGTGGCTGGTAGGCTACATCCAGCCCAGCCAGGCCTTCTTGGTCCGTTTTGGTTGTCTGTGTTTTTTGTTGGGACGGTATGACAGGAACTCAAAGCATTCATGAGCCTGGCTAAGAAGGAACGGTTAATTCGGCTGTTTTTCATAGCCAGACTCTAGTGAGCCACGCGTGTCCCTCATATGTAGGGAAGCGCTGGAGATGGACGGGACGTCTTGAATCCACCAAAACTCCCACCCCTCTCCCCCTTTACTGCTCAAACCACATTCGCACCTCACTCTCTCACCGTCATCTGGTCTCACCGATGACCGCTCCACCATCGTGTCGCCCCAATCCTTGCCCCGCCAACGATGGCAACCACCAACACTGGTTCGACGACTTGACCGAGGAGGGGGGTGTGGACCTCGTTCAGTTGGAGAGGGCTTTGAAGGCCCCTTCCCTCTTTTGCACGAGGTCGCGGGCGGCGACTATCGACTGCTCATCGACGTTCGTAGTCGTGCCAGCGGCGACAGGTATTTCATCTGCTACGACGGCGTAGATGGGGATTGCGGGTCCTGGCATAACGGCCGCGCCCGAGGCGGGGATTTTGACTTCACCGCGAGGATTTTCTTCCCTTGTTCCGGCCCAATTCGATGCTCCTTCGATCGACACCTCGATTGCGGCGGCCAAAATTTTGCTTGATGCGACTCTGACGTCGACCGCGACAGGGACGAGGTCTTCGGCTGCAGTTATCAGGACATCCGTTGCGGCATGGCCGTTGTTCCCGCCAGGGTTTGCTCTGACGCAGTCTGCTCCCGCTCCACCTCCACCTCCGGCGGCGTCGTAAGTACAATGCACCTCTCTTTTTGGATTTGACTTTACTAGTTAGTATTTTTGGGGTGGTTGCTTCTCCCAATTTGCAGATTGGATCGATTAGGATTATGCCTCGATCCATTAGACTTTGCACTGATCCAAACGCACCGGCTGAACTGACTGGAGTAGATTTGATTTTACCACCGATTGTGCATTGATTTCATTGGCAGGATTGGTAGGATTGCTATGTGTGCTCACTCATGTGTTCATGACTAGACTGATTGGTAGGATTGCTCACTAATCTGTAGACTGATTGCTAGGATTGCTATATGTGTAGACTGATTGATAGGATTGCTATAAAAAGACAAATTAAATGACCGCCAATATTGCATTGACGTTTTCTCAGGGAGGTCATCTGAGCGAACGAAAGTTCAGTATAGGAGGCTTGTTTGAGCAAACAACATCACGAGAGAGTGTTCCCTCAATGATGCGGAGCATCCTACGGACAACACCATGTCAAGAGTCCATTCGGCAAGTGACACGTGCGACATCTACTTCACATACATTAAGGTGAATCATCTCCTTTACACGTGCTCACTTGACCCCTTCGAGGATGGCATACTACTTGACACTCCTCTCGTGTGCATGCATAGGTATTGCCGGAGCTTCACGGATGTCGAGGAGGAATGCAAGCGCCAAGGAACAACCACACCATCCGCGAGGGAAGCATGGAAACGGATACGGAAGAAGACGGAGCTGCTGAAGCTACAGCGGCCGGACATCCCGGCCAAGGCCGGACTTCTGGCGCCTGTACAGCCGAAGGAGTTGCACCAGCAAACGGCCACGCTGCATCAGCGGCCTGCTACTTGTAAACTGCGTTGGGATTTCCCCGAAGAGGAGAGGATGATGCAGTACAGTAGAGATAAATATTTCCCTCAGTTACGAACCAAGGTTATTAATCCAGTAGGAGAACCACACAGAACCTCGTTAGCAGCACCTACACACACAAAAGCAAACACTTGCACCCAACGCAAATAAGAGGGTTGTCAATCCCCTTAGTGGTTATTTGCAAGGATTAATTCTGATAGTGATAGATAGAAAAGTAAATTGCAAAAGAAAATAGAAGTAAATAAATTGCAGCAAGGTATTTTTGGATTTTAATATATGATAAAAGTAGACCCGGGGGCCATAATTTTCACTAGAGGCTTCTCTCTTGAACACATAGCATACGGTGGGTAAACAAATTACTGTTGGGCAATTGATAGAAAAGCGCATAGTTATGACGATATTCAAGGCAATGATCATGTATATAGGCATCAAGTCCGAGACAAGTAGACCAACTCCTGCCTGCATCTACTACTATTACTCCACCCATCGACCGCTATCCAGCATACATCTAGGGTATTAAGTATAAAACAGAATAACGCCTTAAGCAAGATGACATGATGTAGACAAAGTAAAATCAAGCAATATGATTAAACCCCATCTTTTTATCCTTAATGGCAACAATACAAATACGTGTCTTGTCCCTTTCTGTCACTGGGATATAGAACACCGCAAGATTGAACCCATCACAAAGCACCTCTCCCATTGCAAGATAAATCAATCAAGTTGGCCAAACCAAACAGATAGATCGGAGAGAAATACAAATCTATAGCAATCATGCATAAAAGAATTCAGAGAAGACTCAAATATTCCTCATGAATAATTTGATCATAAACCCACAATTCATCGGATCCCAACAAACACACCGCAAAAGAAGATTACATCGAATAGAACTCCAAGAACATCGAGGAGAACATGGTATTGAAGATCAAAGAGAGAGAAGAAGCCATCTAGCTACTAGCTATGGACCCATAGGTCTGTGGTAAACTACTCACACATCATCGGAAGGGCAGCAAGGTTGATGTAGAAGCCCTCCGTGATCGATTCTCCCCCCCCCCGGCAGAGTACCGGAAAAGGCCTCCAGATGGGATCACGGAAGAACAGAGGCTTGCGGCGGCGGAAAGGTTTTCTCTTCTGTCTCTCTAGTATATTGGGAATATTTTGGAATTTTATAGCGCTGGAATTAGGTCAATAGGTGCCACGAGGGGCCCACAAGCCTGGGGGCGCGCCTACCTCCCTGGGCGCGCCCTCCGGGCTTGCCGCCTCCTCGTGACTCGTCTGGTCTTCTCCCGAAGCTTCTAGGGTCCCTTCTGGTCCAGAAAAAATTAATCCAAAGTTTTTTCTTCGTTTGGACTCCGTTTGATAATGATTTTCTGAAAACGCAAAAACAGGCAAAAAACAGCAACTGGCACTGGGCACTAGGTTAATAGGTTAGTCCCAAAAAATGATATATAATTGCATATAATTACATAATAAACATCCAAGATTGATACTATAATAGCATGGAACAATAAAAAATTATAGATACGTTGGAGACGTATCAAGCATCCCCAAGCTTAATTCCTGCTCGTCCTTGAGTAGGTAAATGATAAAAACAGAATTTTTGATGTGGAATGCTACCTAACATGTTTCATCATGTAATTCTCTTTTATGGTATGAATATTAAGATCCGAATGATTCAAAGCAATAGTTTATAATTTGGTATAAAGACATCAATACTCAGGCATACTAACAAACAATCATGTCTTTCAAAATAAAAATGCTAACGAAAGTTATCCCTACAAAATCATATAATCCTGTCATGCTCCATCTTCTTAACACAAAGTATTTATCATGCACTACCCCGATGACAAGCCGAGCAATTGGTTCATACTTTTTAATGCGCTTCAGCCTTTTCAACCCCCACGCAATACATGAGCGCAAGCCATGGATATAGCACTATGGGTGGAATAGAATGTGGTGGTAGAGATTAATAAGGGGAAATCAAAAAGAAGAAGATAGTCTCACATCGACGCGGCTAATCAACGGGCTATGGAGATGCCCATCAATTGATGTCAATGCGAGGAGTAGGGATTGCCATGCAACAGATGCACTAAGAGCTATAAGTGTATGAAAGCTCAAAATAAAAACTAAGTGGGTGTGCATCCAACTTGCTTGCTCATGAAGACCTCGGGCATTTGAGGAAGCCCGTCATCGGAATATGCAAGCCAAGTTCTATAACGAAAATTCCCACTAGTATATGAAAGTGACAAAATAAGAGATTCTCTATATGAAAAACATGGTGCTACTTTGAAGCACAAGTATGGAAAAAGATAGTAACACTGCCCCTTCTCTCTTTTTCTCTCATTTATTTTTTTTCCTTTGTTTCTTTTTTTCGTGGGCTCTTTTTGGCCTTTTTTTTTCTTTTTTTTATTTCCTCACTGGGACAATGCTCTAATAATGATGATCATCGTACTTCTATTTACTTACGACTTCAAAAATTACAACTCGATAATAGAACAAATACGACTCTATATGAATGATCTGGCAGTGTGCCAGGATGTGCAATGATACTAGCGTAACATGTATAAAAAATGATGAACGGTGGCTGAGCCACAAATACTATGTCAGCTATCTGATCATGCCAAGCAATATGACAATGATGATGTGTGTCATATAAAAAGAACAGTGGAAGTTGCATGGCAATATATCTCGGAATGGCTATGGAAATGCCATAATAGGTAGGTATGGTGGCTGTTTTGAGGAAGATATAAGGAGGCTTATGTGTGATAGAGCGTATCATATCACGGGGTTTGGGTGCACCGGCGAAGTTTGCACCGACTCTCGAGGTGAGAAAGGGCAATGCACGGTATCGAAGAGACTAGCAAATTGCGGAAAGGTGAGAGTGCGTATAAACCATGGACTCACATTAGTCATAAAGAACTCACATACTTATTGCGAAAACCCTCGAAGCAAAGTACTACTACGCATGCCCCTAGAGGGATAGATTGGTAGGAAAAGAGCATCGCTCGTCCCCGACCGCCACTCATAAGGTAGACAATCAAGAATAAATCATGCTCCAACTTCTTAGCATAACGACAGATCATACATGCATGCTTCGGGAATCACAAACCTTAACACCAATACTCTTACTAAACCACAATTATCTACTAGCACCACCAACATATTACCATCTTAATATCGCAAAATATTGCAAGGAATCAAACTTATCATATTCAGTGATCTACATGAAAGTTTTTATTATATCCCTCTTGAATACCTGTCATATTAGGACCAAATTCATAACCTGTGCATATTACCATTTCTATTTATTAGACTCTCAAAAATATATAAGTGAAGCATGAGAGTGCAACTATTTCTTTAAAATATAACCACCGCCGTGCTCTAAAAGATATAAGTGAAGCACTAGAGCAACTGCCTAGCTCAGAAGATATAAGTGAAGCACATAGAGTATTCTAACAAATCACGAATAATGTGTGTCCCTCTCAAAAATGTGTGTTCAGCAAAGATGAGTGTGGTAAACTAAAAAGCAAACAAAAGCAAGCAAACTATTGCACAAGACGCTCCAAGTAAAACACATATCATGTGATGAATAAAAATATAGCTCCAAGTGATATACCGATAGATTGTAGACGAAAGAGGGGATGCCATCCGGGGCATCCCCAAGCTTAGATGCTCGAGTCTTCCTTGAATATTACCTTAGGGTGCCTTGGGCATCCCCAATCTTAGGCTCTTGCCGCTCCTTATTCCTTTATCCATCGTAGTCTCACCCAAAACTTGAAAACTTCAGCACACAAAACTCAACAGAAACCTCGTGAGATCCGTTAGTATAACAAATAAATCTTAAACTTTAGGTGCTGTTGTAAATTGATTCATATTTAATATTAGCATAATGGTACTGTACTCCAACTTCCCCATGGCTCATACCCCCTGCTACTTGTAGACTGCGTTGGTATTTCCCCGAAGAGGAGAGGATGATGCAGTATAGTAGAGATAAGTATTTCCCTCAGTTAAGAAACAAGGTTATCAATCCAGTAGGAGAACCAAGCAAGATCCAGTGAACAGCACCTACACACACAAAAGCAAACACTTGCACCCAACGCGAATAAGAGGGTTGTCAATCCTCTTAGCGGTTACTTGCAAGGATTAAGTCTGATAGAGATAAATTGATAAAGTAAATTACTAAACTAAATAAAAGTAAATAAATTGTAGCAAGGTATTTTTAGATTTTTTATATGATAAATATAGACCCGGGGGCCATAGTTTTCACTAGAGGCTTCTCTCTCGAGCGCAGAAACATACGGTGGGTAAACAAATTACTGTTGGGCAATTGAAAGAAAAGCAAATAATTATGACGGATTCATGGCAATGATCATGTATATAGGCATCACGTCCGAGAAAAGTAGACCGACTCCTGCCTGCATCTACTACTATTACTCCACTCATCGACCGCTATCCAGCATGCATCTAGAGTATTAAGTTAATAAAAACAGAGTAACGCCTTAAGCAAGATGACATGATGTAGAGAAGCAAATTCAAGCAATATGAATAAAACCCATCTTTTTATCCTTAATGGCAACAATACAAATACGTGTCATGTCCCCTTCTGTCACTGGGATTGAGCACCGCAAGATTGAACCCATCACAAAGCACCTCTCCCATTGCAAGATAAACCAATCTAGTTGGCCAAACCAAATCGATAGATCGGAGAGAAATACAAAGCTATATTTAATCATGCATAAAAGAGTTCAGAGAAGACTCAAATATTTCTCATGAATAATCTGATCATAAACTCACAATTCATCGGATCCCAACAAACACACCGCAAAAGAAGATTACATCGGATAGAACTCCAAGAACATCAAGGAGAACATGGTATTGAAGATCAAAGAGAGAGAAGTAGCCATCTAGCTACTAGCTATGGACCCGTAGGTCTGTGGTAAACTACTCACACATCATCGAAAGGGCAGCAAGGTTGATGTAGAAGCCCTCCGTGATCGATTCCCCCTCCGGCAGAGTACCGGAAAAGGCCTCCAGATGGGATCACGGAAGAACAGAGGCTTGCGGCGGCGGAAAGGTTTTCTCTTCTGGCTCTCTGATGGTTTCCGAATATTTGTGAATTTATAGGAGTGGAATTAGGTCAAACGGAGCCATGTGGGCCCCACAAGGCATCAGGGCGCGCCCCCCTGGGGTCGCGCCCTGTTGCCTTGTGGAGGCTTCGCGAACCTTCTGGCCTCCTCTCCAAGTCTCCAGGGTCTCTTTTGTCTAGAAAAAAATCTCCAAAAAGTTTCATGGCATTTGGACTTTGTTTGGTACTGATTCTCTGAAAAGCCAAAAACAAGCAGAAAACAGCAACTGGCACTGGGCACTAGGTTAATAGGTTAGTCCCAAAAAATGATACATAATTGCATATAATTGCATATAAAAACATCCAAGATTGATACTATAATAGAATGGAACAATAAAAAATTATAGATACGTTGGATACGTATCACCCCCCGATACGATCCATAGATTCATCAAAATAAGCAAACTATGCAACAAAAAGAGAATCTGTCTAAAACAGAACAGTCTGTAAAGATATGAATTAAAGTCATATTTCTGTAACTCCCAAAATTCTGAAAAATTAGGAAAACATGGGAAATTCATATATAAATATGTGAAGAAATTCAGAATGTTATCACGCTCCAGTACAGAATGAAAATTCCAGAACTAAGCGCAAAAGTTTCTATTTTCAAACAGCATCAATTATACTATCATCCAAATCATCCCAAAGGCATTACTTGGCACAAACACTAATTAAAAGATAAAAACACAATCATAACAGAAGCTATAATTGTGTGAACACACAAAAACAAAAAGTAAAAAAGTTTATTGGGTTGTCTCCCAACAAGCTCTTTCTTTATAGCCATTAAGATAGGCTTGAGATTTCAATGATGCTCTCATGAGAGATAATAATTGAAACACAAAGAGAGCATCATGTAACATGTGAAAAACACATTTAAGTCTAACATACTTCCTATGCATAGGCATTTTATATGAAAACAAATTATCAAGACAAGCAATATCTAGCATATGCAAATAGGAAGACCGGAGCATTAATAATTTTAGCACAAAGAGAGGTAATTTAGTGACATGAAAGTTTCTACAACCATATTTTCCTCTCTCGTAATAATTACATGTAGGATCATAATCAAATTCAACAATACAGCTATCATATAAAATTTTATCTTCATGATCCACATGCATAAAAGTTTTATAATCTTCGAAGATAGTGGGATTAACATCAACTAAAGTCATGACCTCTCCAAACCCACTTTTATCAAAAAAAATTATAGGATTGAACACTCTCCGAATATGTGGGATTCTTTTTTCTAAAGTTGACACTCTTCCAAACCCACTTTCAATATTATTGCAAACATTATTATCAATATCATATTCATCATGAGGCTTAAATAAATTTTCAAGATCATAAGAAGCATTATCACCCCAATCATGATCATTGCAATAATTGGTGGACATAACAAAATTATAATCCCCAAGCTTGTAGTTTTGCATATCATTAGCACAATTGACATTGATTGAATTTATAATAACATCATTGCAATCATGCTTTTCATTCAAGGAGCTATCATGAATCACTTTATAAATTTCTTCTTTTAACACTTCATCACAATTTTCAGATTCATGATTTTCAAGCAAAACTTCAAAGAGATAATCAAGTGCACTCAACTCACTAGCAATTGGTTCATCATAATTGGGTCTTTTGAAACGACTAGCAAGTGGATGAGGATCCATATCAATAGATTTTTAGCAAGTGAAGATGCAAGCAAATAGAAGGCACATGGCAACACAAACAAAGATAGCACACAAAATATTTTTGTATTTTTGATTTTTTTTGAGAAGTGGGGGAGATGAAAACGAGAGGCAAAGGCAAATAAAAGTAGAGCAAGTAGATGATAGTTTGTGCGAAGGTACTTGATAGGTTTTGGTGATGTCTCCCCGGCAACGGCGCCAGAAATTCTTCCTGCTACTTGTGAACTGCGTTGGGATTTTCCCGAAGAGGAGAGGATGATGCAGTACAGTAGAGATAAGTATTTTCCTCAGTTAAGAACCAAGGTTATCAATCCAGTAGGAGAACCACACAGAACCTTGTTAGCAGCACCTACACACACAAAAGCAAACACTTGCACCCAACACAAATAAGAGGGTTGTCAATCCCCTTAGCGGTTATTTGCAAGGATTAATTCTGATAGTGATAGATAGAAAAGTAAATTGCAAAAGAAAATAGAAGTAAATAAATTGCAGCAAGGTATTTTTGGATTTTAATATATGATAAAACTAGACCCAGGGGCCATAGTTTTCACTAGAGGCTTCTCTCTCGAACACATAGCATACGGTGGCTAAACAAATTACTGTTGGGCAATTGATAGAAAAGCGCATAGTTATGACGATATTCAAGGCAATGATCATGTATATAGGCATCACGTCCGAGACAAGTAGACTGAATCATGCCTGCATCTACTACAATTACTCCACCCATCGACCGCTATCCAGCATGCATCTAGGGTATTAAGTATAAAACAGCGTAATGCCTTAAGCAAGATGACATGATGTAGACAAAGTAAACTCAAGCAATATGATTAAACCCCATCTTTTTATCCTTAATGGCAACAATACAAATATGTGTCTTGTTCCTTTCTGTCACTGGGATATAGAACACCGCAAGATTGAACCCATCACAAAGCACCTCTTCCATTGAAAGATAAATCAATAAAGTTGGCCAAACCAAACAGATAGATCGGAGAGAAATACAAATCTATAACTATCATGCATAAAAGAGTTCAGAGAAGACTCAAATATTTCTCATGAATAATCTGATCATAAACCCACAATTCATCGGATCCCAACAAACACACCGCAAAAGAAGATTACATCGAATAGAACTCCAAGAACATCGAGGAGAACATGGTATTGAAGATCAAAGAGAGAGAAGAAGCCATCTAGCTACTAGCTATGGACCCGTAGGTCTGTGGTAAACTACTCACACATCATCGGAAGGGCAGCAAGGTTGATGTAGAAGCCCTCCATGATCGATTCCCCCTCCGGCAGAATATCGGAAAAGGCCTCCAGATGGGATCGTAGAAGAACAGAGGCTTGCGGCGGCGGAAAGGTTTTCTCTTCTGTCTCTCTGGTATATTGGGAATATTTTGGAATTTATAGCGCTGGAATTAGGTCAAGAGGTGCCACGAGGGGCCAACAAGCCTGGGGGGCGCGCCTACCCCCCTGGGCGCGCCCTCCGGGCTTACCGCCTCCTCGTGACTCATCTGGTCTTCTCCCGAAGCTTCTAGGGTCCCTTCTGGTCCAGAAAAAATTAATCCAAATTTTTTTCTTCGTTTGGACTCCGTTTGATAATGATTTTCTGAAAAGGCAAAAACAGGCAAAAAACAGCAACTGGCACTTGGCACTAGGTTAATAGGTTAGTCCCAAAAAATGATATATAATTGCATATAATTGCATAATAAACATCCAAGATTGATACTATAATAGCATGGAACAATAAAAAATTATAGATACGTTGGAGACGTATCACGGCCGAACATCCGGCGCTACGCGGCCGGGCCGGACATCCGGCCACCTGCAGGATATCCGGCGAAGGATACCCGAGGCCACCAGAAGATTGGTCATTATAGGGCCGGACATCCGACCACGCCCTGGACATCCGGCGCCTCACGAGAGGCCGGACATCCGGCCCCCCTGCCGGACATCCGGCGCCTGCCTGCGCGCATGGATAGGGCTGAGGCCCATGTATCTCTCTCCCCCACCTCCCAGTTTGTGGCTTAGACTATAAATAGACCATCCCCTCCTCATTTATAGGGTTAGCAAAGTGTTGGCTCATTGAGATAGAGCCTTGCTCATCTACTACCTCTCCCATGGAGATCAAGACCTCCATGTGAGCATGTGAGAAGATCCCGAGGGATTCAAGACCCCCTTGTGGGAAGGATCTATCTAGATCATCAAGGACTCATCTCCTTCATAGGATTTAGGATGAACTCTACCATGTATCCTTGTTCCCTTTGTTTGTTCTTGTACCTTGTGGATCTTGTGTGTTTGTGAGTCTAGTGGATGTGTGATTGAACTTGTTCTTGAGTGTTTCCTCTTGTGATTTCCCCGTGTTCTTCGTAGGATCACCCTCCAATTCGTGAAAGATCGTCAATTAGGGTTCCACCCTACATCATCTTGGTTCAGAGCTTAGGTTGATCACGAATTTGGAGTCCTACCCCCACACTTTCTAGCCTAATTTTGTTTGTTCTTACCCAATTTCGAAAATCCACACCAATAATAGCCTCACCAATTTTTTTGCATTTTATTGGTTCTTATGAGATTTTGTTGTGTTTGATCCATGATTTTGTTGTTTGGCAAGTGGATCTAGCTTCCCCACCATGAAATCCATCCAAAAATTTCTTTTCCCCCATCAATTTTGACCTTGGAATCATCAATTTTCGCCCCTAATCGAGTTTTGAAGTCCAAATCCCAATCTGGAATCGTCGGGCCGGACATCCGGCACCTGGAGCACCAAAAACGGGCGAGGTACTGCACAGACAGCCCGGAAATCCGGCCTTGACCCCGGACATCCGGCCCCTGTAGGGTCAGCCTCCCGTGTTTCACCGTATTGACCATAATTTTCACATCCGGAGTCCGATTTTGACGTTCTTTAGCTTGTTGGATAGCTATTAACATCCCCCACACATCTAGATAGGTTCCAACACCATTTGACTCCATCAAATTTTGTGCATTTTGCCATCTTTGCCTAGGCCCTCCACCATATCATCCGCATTACCACCATCGACTTCCGCAACCTAATCCATTTTGATCCCCATTGTATTTGTGGTTGCTTGAGTTGTGATTCGAGTCTCCTAAGGTGTTTCAGCTACTTAGGGACGGTTACTTCTTCTTCAACCACCACCATAACCCATTTTGACCGATTTTGTTTGAGATTTTGAGTTGTGGTTTCCGTTTCCTAAGGTGTTGCAGCTAATTAGGAACGTTTCTTCCTCCGCCACTCATCATCGCCACGGACCCAACATCGACAACGAACTCTTCACCATTTGACACCGCAACCGTAAGCAAGGACGGTAACTTTGACGATATCATTGTACATTTCCTTGCCATTGCATTGATCATCTTGAGCCTATTGCGTCACTTTCCTATCGAGACTAGCGAGTTGAGAATTGTCGGGTCACGCTCATTGTGCACCTTAGTGATATGCTTACGCCGCATAGCTACATTTAGCGTGCAATCATCTTGCTATCATCATTGTGCCATAAGTCTCTCCCGTGCATATCTTACATATTTGTCTCATATCTTGGCTCGAGCATCAAGCATTGTGGCAAAGCAAAAAAAAGCTTTTAAGCAAAAGAGGAGATACAAAAGAGCTTGTAAGCAATAGAAATAGCATTGATCCATTTTGCATAGTACATACTCTTGGAGCATACATACATAGCATACTTGGGATTGAAGACGGCACAGTTACTCGCATAGGTAGGTGCACAAGCATATCTAGCCCATTGAGCAATCGAGCTATTGTCTCTCTAGCATTCGTGCAACAAGAGCTTTTTCGTGGTAACACATTTTGTGCTCATTCCTTGGTTGCACGGATCCCACTTATCTATCCGTGTGTGTTTTCGGGTCATACCATAGCTATTGATCTATTTTCTTTACATTGCAATTTTGTGAATCTTTCTCAACATTTTCGATATCTTGGACTAACACTTGCTTGAATTTTGTGCCACTCTTGTCCTAACCAAGCCACTCGATAAGCTTTACTTTGTAGGTGTGAGTGAACAAGTCCGATACCAATTCCAATATTCTCTCAATTCACATTGAGTGACGCGGGATACATCCTCAACTTTGGGAAAAGGTATCTTGGTATTGTTTATCTCATTTCCTACTCACCCTTTGCTCGAGTCTTGTGATGGATAGGCAAAGCACATCTACTTTGGTCTACAACAACAACGACGAGTTTGATGCCATGAAGAACCACTTGGACGCCAAGATGGATGCTCAAATGGAGGAGCTCAAAGCCATCATCAAGACCGGCAAGAGGTCTTCCTCATCTTCGAGAAGACGCTCAAATGCACATGCTTCTGAGCTACCATCTCCGGCAAAGTCACATCGGCATCGACACCATCACCGACGAGAACGTGAAGGTCAAGAGCTCAACACCAACCACCGCTCTACGACTTCACCATCTACCTTGGCATCTTCGGCAAGAGACTTCAAGGCATCTTTGCCTTTGGACATGCGGCATCTTCGCCGACAAGCACCTCAAGATTACGCTCAAGAGAAGCTCCCCAAGCTCAAGTCCGCGACTTCCATGAGCTACTACGACCTCGACACCGACCACGAGATTCCTTTCTATGGGACTCACGACCCCGAGGAGTATCTCGAGTGGGAGCGCAAGATGGACGACTACTTCAAGCTACATCAAGTTCCCTCCGAAGATCAAGTGAAGTTCACCACAAGTAACTTCCACGACTACGCGCCGACATGGTGGTTTCACACACCTTCGAAGAGCCTCGACATGAGTTGGCCCAAGACGAAGAAAGCGATGCGGCAAGAGTTTTTGCCTAACACCTACACGGAACATCTTCTTCGCCAATTGGAGAACACCATCCAAGGATCCAAGTCCATCGACGAGTACTTCATGGAGATGAAGAAAGCCTTGCGACGAGCCGGTGTGGACGACCCCATTTGGATGAAGTTCCACTTCATGATGGGATTGAACAACGACATCTCCAAGACTATTTCCCTCGACAACTACGAGTCCCTCGACGACATCTACTTTGGTGCTCTCAAGGCGGAACAAGAACACATGAAGGCCAAGGTTTCTCCACCCCAAGCATACTTCGCGAAGACCAAGCTCCAAGACGGCGAGCATGAGGATAGTACCACCATGATGTCCAAGCCCGACGAGCTCCAAGACGACACTCCCAAGTTTGACTTCACCGCCATCCCTCTTTGTGGCATTGACGATGCCGAGTCTACCACGACTCTTTTTGGAGACGGCACGGCGACGACTACGACTACGGAGCCTCTCAAGGAACATGCTTTGGAGGCTCACGACAAGGTGGCGAGCAAGGATGATGCTTCCATCTTTGGAGGCGAGAGTGAGATGATCGAGCATGGGATTTTCCCTTCGGTCATGGAGGCGAGTGATGATGTGCCATCTTCGGCCTTCATCCACGGCGACGGTGACGACACAGTTGTGAATGGGATTTTCCCTTCAACCACGGCGGCGTTTGGAGATGACTTGAGAGACATGAGCACCCATATTGAAAGTGAGAGCGAGTTCACCACTAGCCCCATATATGATGAGATGCCCCAATTCCCATGTGAGGAGAGCAACAACCCCCACCACTTGAGTGAGATGAGTGACTCCACCATATGTGAGTTTGAGTGCACCTATTTTGAGGGAGTGAGTGAGCCACCACAAGAGTTGAGAGAGGAAGTTGATAGGTCTTGTGAGGCCATTTTGCACTTAATGACTTAACCTCTATCTCTATTGTGTCTTCTCATTTAGTGCTAGGTCCCATTTATGATGACGCGCCGATCCTCGACGACTTTGTCCCTCCTTTGGACACGTTGATGGCCATGGTGGAATATGATGCACCCCCCACATGGTTCCATCAAGATGATGATATTGACCACAATTTGGTCTTTGCCACCTCACCTACACCACATGAGTGGAATGACAAAGGTAACATAGGTGAAGGTGATGAGCTAGTCTCACTAGTGGACATTGATTGCTTGCATGATGTCGATCCTCCTATTGACACACTTCATGCTAGTATGATTTCCCCATGCGATGATTTACCCATTTATGATGAGTTTGTTGATTGCCATGTGGAGTCTATTAGTTGTGATGCCATGTTGCATAGGATTTCTTGTGTGAATTCTCTCGGCCACATCATGTTTGACAATCCGCTTGACTTGTCATATGCTATGCATGAGATCAACAATATGTCCAATTTGCAATCTCATCGTAGTAACTATGCATATGCCACTAAAATAAACCCAATTTGCACATATGGCATAGATGACAAGCCCATGGTTATTGACATTTGTTTTTATTGTGATGATATTGATATGCTTCCTTTGCATCATTGCCATCATATGTCATGCCATGAACACCTAGCTTCGGACATGCATTGTTTGCCATGTTTTCAATATTCTCCATATTATGCTTCCGCTATTGCTATTGAGGAGACCCCCATAGTTTCCTCAAACATTTCAGGAGATTTTGATCGACCCCATCCATTGCATGATCCCGATAATGGTGTGCACCATATGCTCCCCATGAATAACAATGATATTGATGTGCCATATACTTGCATGCTCAATTTGTGTCCCCATCGTGTTATACATAACAACTATTCTTTCATGATGGATGACATGTTCTTATATCGAGCCTCAAATTTCTTTGAGCATTGCTTGTTTTGTGCTAACTCTAACGTGCACATACACATCATGATGGATGATGTGTACATTTACCACGCACACACTTTCTTTCGTTTGTGTCTTTCTTGTGTAGGTCATCACACTTACTCGTCAAGACGTGCGCCACCATGGAGTGCTTACCCTCCACCCACCCTCTTCGCGCCACGAGTTCGCGCATTTCTTCTACATGGCCCTCACATGGTTATGGGTTATTGTCCATTACATATTCTATGCCCATCTTGCCATGTTCACTTTGCATGCTATGATCATTCCTATGCCTTTGCCATGCATTCTTGACCCATGCTTCGCATCTCACATGAGACTTGATTTTAGTATTTGTATGTGTATTTGCAAGCTTGGTGGAGATATATATTGCTATTGCCATGATTCTTTTGTGGATTCCTCTAGTATGTTGCATCTTCGCACTACTAGCTTACATGACATGATTACTATGATTGCTTGCCTTGTTGCATCACTGATGATTCATACTTGCTCGTTTCATGCGGTTGATGGCATTCATTCACATGATTTGCACATGATTGATATTGAATGTTGTCATATGTCTCCATATGTTGCCTCTCTCATGCTAGATGATTTGCCATGTCTTGAGTGCAACAATGATTTTAGTCTTGCTAATGAGATTGCCCCCATAGCTTTCTCCCATATGTTTGGAGCTTCTACCATCGTTCATGTGACGCATGCTTGTCTTCCTTCTTTGCACCAAATGCCTAGTGACATGAACATAAAGATTGTTGCATCATATTATTCATGCACTTGTGCGTCTAATGGTTATGTGCAAGAGAAGAGAACCATCATGATGGATGATGTGTTTATCTACCATGCACATATGTTCTTTTCTTTGTTGTGTGTATGTGTAGGATCGTTCGACCCCGTGTCAACTTCCACTTCACGTGAGTTGACCATTCGAGCTCTTGAGAGCGAGCCACTTTCGATCGACGTGCTTCTACAACACATTTTCTACCACTTGGAAATTGTGAAGGACGCACAAGGACATGCTTTCGAGGTGATATCCTTCTCTTTTGAGAATCCCAACACCATGAGCATGAATATTGTTGATCATACTTCATGTGTTGCTTGCACCATGACACACTGCGCACATGTTAGAGCTATTACTTTCACTCATGATTGCCACATTGGCATGCCTCATGACATATATGCCTTGTGTGTTGCATCCAACTTGTTCATTATTTGCCCCTATCATATGTTTGGTTGCAACAATGTCATTTCTTCACATATGCCATGTCCCATTGATTGCTACATGCTTGACTTGATTGCCTCACACATGATGAACAATTGCTCTTTCTATTGTGTTGAGTGCCACATTATCTTCACTACACCATATGCACATTATACTTGGATTGTCTTGCACTCGACCCATGTGTTTAGACATCTCATTTCTTTTGGTGTTGTGAATGATTCATATGCCTACCATCGACCATTTGTTGAGCGCTTTGTGCATACTTGCTATGACCTTGAGATAGATGCTTGTTCTCTTGTCACACATATTAGCATCTCTACCTCCCATTTGCATGCTTGTTTCCATGATGCCTTTGATTGTGCTCAATTTATATGCTTACATGACATGCCACTATCCTTTCTCACACCATATGCTATGCATGATGACGGTACTTGTTCGGTGAATCACCACTTGAATGCTTGGTTTTGCACTAATGCTAACCACATTTGTTTTTCCAAGTGTTTGTTGTCTTTGCTCCTTTTGAAGGGATCACGAGATGGTGCGACATTGGAGAGTGCCCATTTCGAGCTACAAGATGATAAGTTCTTGGTGATCGTCCACTTCTACAAGGCGACACCATCTCTTTCCCATGGTGATTTGGTTTTCGATCCGAGGACGGATATTTCCCAAGGGGGAGGGGATGATGCGAAGCATCCTACGGACATCACCATGTCAAGAGTCCGTTCGGCAAGTGACACGTGCGATATCTACTTCACATACATTGAGGTGAATCATCTCCTTTACACGTGCTCACTTGACCCCTTCGAGGATGGCATACTACTTGACACTCCTCTCGTGTGCATGCATATGTATTGCCGGAGCTTCACGGATGTCGAGGAGGAGTCAAGCGCCAAGGAACAACTACACCATCCGCGAGTGAAGCATGGAAGCGGAGACGAAAGAAGACGGAGCTGTTGAAGCTACAACGGCCGAACATCCGGGCCAAGGCCGGACATCCGGCGCCTGTACAGCCGAAGGAGCTGCACCAGCAAACGGCCACGCTGCATCAGCAGCCGGACATCCGGCCACCTGCCGGATATCCGGCGAAGGAGACCCGAGGCCACCAGAAGATTGGCCACTAACGGGCCGGACATCCGGCCACGCCCTGGACATCCGGCGCCTCACGAGAGGCCGAACATCAGCCCCCCTGCCGGACATCCGGCGCCTGCCTGCGCGCATGGACAGGGCCGAGGCCCATGTATCTCTCTCCCTCACCTCCCACTTTGTGGCTTAGACTATAAATAGACCATCCCCTCCTCATTTCTAGGGTTAGCAAAGTGTTGGCTCATTGAGACAGAGCCTTGCTCATCTACTATCTCTCCCATGGAGATCAAGACCTCCATGTGAGCATGTGAGAAGATCCCGAGGGAGTCAAGACCCCCTTGTGGGAAGGATCTATCTAGATCATCAAGGCCTCATCTCCTTCATAGGATTTGGGATGAACTCTACCATGTATCCTTGTTCCCTTTGATTGTTCTTGTACCTTGTGGATCTTGTGTGTTTGTGAGTCTAGTGGATGTGTGATTGGACTTGTTCTTGAGTGTTTCCTCCTGTGATTTCCTCGTGTCCTTCCCCGTGTTCTTCGTGTTCTTCGTAGGATTGCCCTCCAATTCGTGAAAGATCGTCAATTAGGGTTCCACCCTACATCACTCAATATGCCACTTCAAACGAACACTTGGGAATTATCATGCTATAATAAATATATTTGCTATGCTATTGTAGAAAGTTTTTCCACGCTGAAAAGAAAAAATTGCCATGCTAGTAGAAAAATCATTAGGAATTTGCCATGCTGCAGCAGAGTAAATTGACATGTGTTTCAGTGATTTTGTCATGATGCAACATAGAGAATTGTCAGGCTAAAAAGAAAGAAAATTTTGCCACACATGTCCATGAATTTTCATGCTGTATCAGATAGGCTTGCAATGCTCCATAAGAGAATTGCCATGCTATATGAAAAGAAAATTGCCTACTTCTTGAGGAATTGCCATGCTACAGAACGACATTGTTATGCCACATCAGAGAAACTATTGAAAATTGTCATGCTTAGATACAAATTTTGTCACCCGAGTGTGATTTTGAGGGGAGGTTAAGGGATAAGACGGGGTCGCGTCATTCGCTCATATTGCCATGGGAACGAACATTCAGTGTCGTACGTTCAAAAGGATGCATTGAAGCGAATAGGGATTGTCATATGTGTCAGAGATTTGCACACAGGAATTAGACGTACAAAAAGGCATTCTCTAAAAAAAAAACCATTCCTAGGAAGCATCAGCTCAATAGTTTTTCGAACAAAATCTACTATATTACTAAGCTTTCTATGGGTTAAAGGTCTCTCATTCAGTTGAGGACATTGGTTTTGGATTGGTTTCCCAATTTTGACTTGATCAACAATTTTTCAAGAGGCTCTCTCATCCAAGTGAGATGTTTAATTTTAAATTTTGTTCACGATTTTGACCGGTCAATGAAAATCAATCGGTAACAGCCTGCTTTTAAAAATATATTAGTCTCGCACACGCTCTCGTCACCTGACAAAAAATAAATGCCAACATGCAACACTGTAGCACCAATATGATTTGGATTGAGTTCCCAATTTTTGTCTTGGTCAACAATTTCTAAAGGAGCTCGCTCATTCAAGTGAGGTGTTCAATTTTTAATTTGATTCATGATTTTGATTGGTCAATGGTTTCTCAAATTAATTCGCAACAACCAGTTTATAAAAATACATCAGTCTTGCACCCTGAATAAATATCAACACGCGACACTGTAGCACCAATATATATATATAATATGTAGTCATCACTGCAAGAAACTTTCATGCATATGTGTGGGTTAATTTACAAATAACACATAATTATACCCCAGAAAGAGACCATCAAAATACCACATTATAAAAAAAACACTTCATCATCTCCACACAACAAACCAAATAATTTTATTTACGAATTCTCAACAACACCAACCACGCAGCCCCAGTGTGGGCCAAGAACAGAGTCCAGTGAATCAAAATTATTTTCGCAGTTCAAATCTCATGAAACCACTTTTGCTTAAGTTGGGCTTACACCAATTGAACAAAACCATGATTCAAAACCTTGGACAGTATCTCAATTACAGTACTGCTTAAAAGAATGACAATTTTGGGAGAACAGAGCAATAGAATTACACATGGCTCTTTATTTTTTTCGAGACTAGGGAAGAAAGAGCATTATGAGGCGAACTACACAACAAAGAATATGAAAAGTGAAAGTGTCAGAGCGACTAACAGAGCAAACTGCACATCACTCAGCAATTTCAGCAGACTCAAAATGGAAAGGATAAATATATGAAATGACAGTAAGAAAACTTAGCACTGACTACCATACAACAAGACCAGTGTAGAGCGTCGCTGCGATGTCGAATGCTTCTTCTCACTTCCCAGGAGCAACATGATCCCGTCTTGTCGAACTTGAGAGGCGGCAGACCAAGAGAATCCCATGCTCTTAGGCAGATGCCTTGTCGAACTTGAGGGGCTTCACCACCTCCCAGGTGAAGTCGGCATCATCGCGGCCAAAGTGACCGTAAGCAGCGGTCTTGATGAACCGGTTTCCACCTTTCTTCAAGTCCAGGTTGATGCTGATCATCCCTGGCCTGAAGTCAAAGTTCTCCTTCACGAGCTTGAGGATCTCCCTGTCGGGGATCTTGCCGGTGCCGTAGGAGTCGACGAACACAGACAGGGGCTCAGGCACACCGATGGCATATGAAATCTGCACAATGCAGCGGCGTGCGAGACCGCTGGCGATGATGCTCTTGGCGGCCTGCCTGGCAATGTAAGCGCCACTGCGGTCGACCTTGGTCGGGTCCTTGCCAGAGAAGGCACCGCCGCCGTGGGCTCCCCAGCCACCGTAGGTGTCGATGATGATCTTGCGGCCGGTGAGACCGGCGTCGCCGTGAGGGCCGCCGATGACGAAGCGGCCAGACGGGTTCAGGTGGAAGATGGTGTTCTCATCGAGGTACTTCCCGGGGATCACCGGCTTGATGACATGCTCCTTGAGGTCCGCGGCGATCTCGTCGTTGGTCACGGTCTCGTCGTGCTGGGTGGAGATGAGGACGGTGTGCACACGAACAGGTACCATGGCACCATCCTCGTTTAGGTACTCGACGGTGACCTGGGTCTTTCCGTCAGGCCTGACCCAGGCGCAGGTACCATTCTTGCGGACCTCGGTGAGGCGAGCTCCGAGCTTGGTGGCGAGCACGTGGCTGAGGGGCATCAGCTCAGGGGTCTCGTCGGTGGCGTAGCCGAACATGATGCCCTGGTCACCGGCGCCGACCTCTTCGGGACGCTTGGTGAAGTGTCCGTGAACACCCTGGGCAATGTCAGGGGACTGTTGCTCGATGTTGACGAGCACCTTGCAACGATCGGCGTCAAGACCGACATCATCAGAGATGAATCCGATGTTGCGGCAGGTGTCGCGCACGATCTTCTCGTAGTCGACGGTGGCCTTGGTGGTGATCTCGCCCAAGACCATGACCATGTTGGTCTTGGTGACGGTCTCGCAGGCGACCTTGCTGTCGGCATCCTGGGCCAAGCAGGCATCCAAGACGGCGTCGGAGACCTGGTCGCACAGCTTGTCGGGATGGCCCTCGTTCACGGACTCTGACGTGAAGAGGAACGTCTCGGCCGCCATTTCTTTCGTGCTAGTGATGCTCTGCAAATAAAAGAAAATACGACAATTAGAATCAAACACATATGAGTCGTGCCACAGAATCACGGTATTGTCCCAGCTACAGAGAATTGTATATATACACTAATACACGCTCTCATGACTGGTATAATACGGTAGTACAACTAACACACGCCGCACAGCCTGAAAATAAGCCAGAGGAGCAACCCATCCAGGCACAACAGCAAAAAAACACCCCAAAACAAGAAAAATAACAAATAGGTCCCTGAGGGGGTTGATTGGTCAACCATCCTGCATCTGCCGCCGTCTAAACCGCGATCGGAGAAAGGAGCGGCGAGAGCTTCGGGCAAGACCCGCCAGACACCAAAGAAAGCACCAGCGGCGGGACACATCTCACTGTGGCACATCGGCTTGGGACCACCCCGTGCCCAACGAGCCTCAGATCCGAAGTCTCCGGTCGACCACATCGAGGAGAAACACCGGAGCCGCCTGGCGACGACTAATCAACCCTGCGCCACAACAGAAGCCGCCACCGCCGTCGCCATCAGAAGCAACACCAGCCGGCGACCCCCCGTACACATCGACCCGGCCACTCAGGAGCCCAAGAGCCAAGAACCGCCGTGAGGACGACGCAGCCGGATGAACAAAAGATCCATAGCGAAGTCGACTAGGCCCGGATTCGGATACACCAAGCTCGCCGCTCTGACGAGGAGCCGCAGCACACTTATTGGACGTAGCGCCGCCGGGTGGACAGCGCGACCCACACACCTACTCCTACTATCTACACATCGGCCCAGAGGACCCAGGGTTCCTCCCCCTTCCCATCGTCGCCGGAGCGACAAGCGGAGGAGAGAGGACCCCGGGTCTCGCCGGCGGCAAACGAGGAAGACGCGATCACCCCCTTTCGCCTCTCTTGGGGACTGTCGCCGATGACAGACTAATATTCTTCATGTTCAGGACGTGCTACTGCCAACTCATAACTAACTAGCCATGTTCTTCGCATCACGATAAGTATAGTAATTAAGCGACCCACGTATGGTGAAGAAAGATGATGAGCTAGACATGGGAGATCGAAACATGATCAGGACGTGGGGCGGGGGAGCTAACCTTGTGCTGCTGGTATTGCTCGGGAGGCCCAGGAACCGAAGGGGGAGAGGCGGAATGTATGCACGGCGTTGTACCAAGATCCCGCCGATCCTTTTATAGCGGCGGAGGCCGCTGCAAGGTCGTGCGGGTTGCTGGTGGGGGCGTGGGACTGCACAACCTGTGCTGCGGTCGTTGGTGAAGCACTTCACCTCACCAAACCCCATTATTTGGCGGTGGGTCAGATCACCTACCACCCGCTTTATTTTCTACTCCACTTGCTTGAGTGAGCTGCATAATACTTAATCTATACACCATGCGGTAGGTATGGTTGTCAATTTCACGTTGGTTTGACGGAGGCATGGATAGCGCAGCCCAGGGAATACGATCGGATACTATTAGGGTGCGTTTGGTTGCAGGGGTGGCCAGAGATGAGCTGGGATAAAAAAACATGAACAAATTTGGTTAGGGTTCCAGTAAAACAAAAGAATATACCCCGAAGATGCTGAACCGTTCCAACTCAAGAAATCGGCCAGATCACCTTTGCGAGTATGACAAAGTAAGCCTGACCAGTGGTCTCTTCCCAAATAATTAGTTCATCTCTTGTATACAGTCAAACACATGACTTGATTGGTCACGTCTCAGAAAAATTGGACCGTCTGAATCCATTCATACCGCACCTTCAATCAAATGCTATTTGTCGAACGCCTATCTAGATATATTCTGAATAGCACATCCCAGGAACATCCCCGGCGGATAAAAAAAATCTCCCTATAAATGGTTATAGAGTTTCTACCAATACACTTGTAGGTATTCGCATGTGTGATGCCGTTGCACATCATCAATAAGCTCATCCCAAATATACACCCGACGTGTGGGTTTGACTTGTCGGTGACTCAAGTTTTGTTCTATGTGAACGAGTGTAGCTCGGATGGTTAGGTTCCTTGTGGTGGAACCAACCCATTAGGGTTTAAGTCCTAAACTTGGCACTGGTGATTGCATTTCACTGGACTTATTTCAGGCTTTTCGACGATGTTTATTCAGTGGGAGGAGACGTTCCCATCGACTATGAAAGCACATGTGGTGATCTCGTCAATCTCAAGATGTTGTGCCGGCTCGGTATCTCGGAGATGGTCATAGGGGTAGGGTGTGCGTGTGTGTGCATTCATAGGGGTGAGTGTATGTGCGTGTATGTCGGCATCTGCGTTGTACTATGTTAAAAAAATGGTTTCATTCTTTTCCTTCCTATCTATTCTTCTCGATCTCTTACGGAGGCACGTGGTGCCCGTGGGGGCGGCGACAGCGTCGACGGCGCAGGCAGCCGTGAGGGCAGCGGCGAGGTGGGCGGTGGCGGCGGCGTGCTGGGATAAAATGGCGGCTCGGTGACGTAGTTTTTGTAGGGTAGGTTTCATCTCTCCCTCTATATATGGTGAGTTAGGGTGTTTTTTTGGTGATAAAAAATGTTTGGAGAAAGAGGATCTGCTGGAGCATGTTTTTTTAGGCTAACTTACTCTATACCAATAATTTTTTGGAGAAAGGGTCTGTTGGAGATGCTCTTGAGCATCCCTAATAAACCCCCTAAATTTTAACTCTCGATGGCTCATCAAACCTTAACTCCTTAATATGAAGAGTTAAAAGAAACATGGGGCTAACCGCCCTAAAACTTAACTCCTAAAAAAGCATTTGCCAAATCTTCCATGTTTTTGTTTACATACTCCATTTCAAGTTTTCAACTATATATTTGCACACATGTTAATTAAAAACTTGATAATTTCAATGCACACAATTAAAAAACATTTCAAATTTAATATTTCTAAATTTAATTATTCAAATTCAGGCACACCAAATAGTCCAAATGAAGTAATAATGCAAATAAACGTGATAAAAGCACAAGAATCAAGTGTTGTGAGGTCCTCACTAGTTCTCGGCAAGATCATCTTGAAGTTGGTGCTTAACTTCTCGGTTCTTGATCCTTCGATGTGCTGCAAGGAATCTCTAGATCTTGTTTGCATTGTGTTCCGGCTCGACAAGACCCCACTTGGAGATGTACTGAAAGTTCTCATGTTGTCCTCTCTCATCCTCGATGATCATGTTGCGCAAGATGATGCATGATGTCATGATTTTCCAAAGGACTTGTGGCTTCCAATACTCGGCAAGGCCACGAACTATCGCAAAGTGCTTTTGAAGCACACCGAAAGCTCTCTCAACACCCTTTCGTGCAGACTCTTGACACTTTACAAAGTGAGATCTCAAATTGTCGATTCGACATTGAATTGTCTTCACAAATGTGGGTTGTGGATGATAGATGCCATATGCAAGGTTGTAGCCCATCTTGTACACATGTCCATTGACAACATAGTTGCAAGGTGGCGCTTCTCCGGCAACAAGCCTTCCAAATGGTGGTGATATTGAAAGGACATTAAGGCCATTATGACAGCTAGGCAATCCGTTGGTATGAATGCCAAATCCATAGATCTTCTGATGCAACTGCCTTGAGAATAATGATTGGATTTTGGAATGACCTTTGTACTAACCTTTCCATCCCACATGACAACTCATTCATGTCCAATGCATGCAATCAATTGATCCAAGCATCCCTGGCCATCCTTGTTCTTCACTGAGATCGAGGAGACTCTTCGTGTATTAATCATTGGTGTTGAAGAGATCCGAGTGCTTCCAGGAAAGCTTGGCATGGCCTTCTGCCTTATCATGACTGATATACAAGCAGTCGAACTAAGATTCTCGTCTCGGTCTCATGTTCTTCCTTCTCTCAAATTCATCATCAATTTCTTCCTCATCCTGAGATGAAAAGTCATACAAGTACATCTCCCTCAACCTCCATCTAGGAATTGGAATGTTGAATGATGTATTTGATTGCAAAAATTGGAAGAGGAAACAAAGAAAAAGAGGAAAATTTACCTAGGCACTTCATCGAACACTTAGCGTGCGGGGGAGGTGAGAGCCATGGGGCCCGATGTTACTACAACAAAGGGGTTGTGGGTGGATGGAGAGGACAAGGGGATTTCATGCACGCGTCAATGAGCTCGACTCTCGTCCAAGTCGTGCACGTACTTTCCTGTGGAAGCCCGCCGCAGTTCTGCTATGGCGTTTGCCCGCAATCTCACCGTTGTAAAGCTTGGGTGTGTGTGCTCTTTGACATCCAATTACTCCGGCGACCCTGTTACCAATGAAACAAGGCGACGCGGTGGCCCAAGTCGTCTACAAGCTCACCATGGCGGGCGACAAGCAAAGCAAGGTGGGGTGGGAGGTCAGCAGGGCTGCGGGGTGTCAACGGGCTTGCGGGGAGGGGGTTAGTCACCTGAGGCAAGGAAGCTGGCAGAGGAGGCATCGACATGAACGAGGACGAGCGAGAGAGATAGGCGCACGCACAAGGGAATCTTTTACTGATAATGGTTTGGGCTACTCAAATTTAAAAAGTGGAGGGCACTTCTCCTCAATTTTTTGTGGATTTAACCTATTGTAGGTTCAATTAAGAAGGGTTTTAGGGCGTTGTTTAGAGTTTCCCTTAATTCGTCGGACATCTATATATAGTATTGTGTAACACTTGCTTGACAGAAGTGACTCCCCAAGCAGAAGAAGAGAAAATGCCTCTTGATGATATGCCATCGAGTGATTGAGCGTGTGTGTCTGTGGCTAGCATGGTGCTGGGTTGGAGCTTGCTAGATTATATAACGAGTTGTAGGAGATAAGTGAATATGAATGAAACTAATTACGTTGTAGAGAATTGCTTTTCATGTGGTTCCCCTGCTTTACACAAAGCAGTACTTAGCTCTCTCGTCACATCACGGCAAGTGTCAATGACCATGAGGTAACTCAGGCATTACAACTGGTATCATAAGTCTAGACAATCTCAACGACGAATGAGAGTGAGTACTGACAGTGGCGTAGCTAGGCCCCGGGCAACACGGGCCTTGGCCTGGAGCGTGGCAGCAGGTTTCTTCATTAACTATAGATAGAATGTCACTGTTTTGCACTATAGCGCTGAAGTTGGCCCAGGATGTGGTGCTTGGCTGGCTACACAACTAGTTACCAACAAGGTTGGGATCTCCCACAGAATCCCTTGTCATCCACTTAGTTCACATCGGTGATGTGGTGACTGCCTCATCAAATGGCGGTATCATAGGCGAGTTCATTGCGGTGTTGGAGTTGCTTGGCTATGGATCGAGTGTCTTCAGCAGCTTCTCATGATCCTCTCCTGTGAGTGTGAGATCATGATTGCAATAGATTGGCGTAGTTCTCAGTGGCATTTTGGATTAGATCGATTTGAAGAGGAATGGGTTTGCGGCTGTGGTAAAATGCCCTGATACTTATCGATTCTAGAGGCGGTAGACTTTGGCGTTTGCCATTTCTTCAAGGTCGCCAAAGACTACTCCAACTAAACCATTGGTGCAAACGATGTTTGTCCTCGACGCCATGGCAGAGCAAACCATCACACCCACATCGTTGAAGAAATGTAGCGGGAATTGGTTCAAGGTCAAACGGATATGCAGGCCGCATTAGACCGACACATGAAGGCGTTGTCGGACGGGGAATGTCCCCATGGGGAGTTGTGATGAGGTTATCTCCCACCGGGTAGTCCCACGTTGACCTAAAAACCCAGCAGAAGCCCATTGGGGAAGCCCACGTTCATCAAGTACCAATATATCGTCCTACATGGTAGGGGTTTAATCACTCGGGACATGTTACCCGAGTAATTATTCCCATCACTCGGCTCGGATTAAGATGGGCATATCCTCACTCGGACGCACTTCACTCGAATGAAAGCAACCCAAACGGCCAGAACCATTAATCATGGAGTTACATGTGGGGCTTCATTACACCATAAATGACCTATGTAATTAGCCAATCCTACTAGTAATCAAGTTCAAGCGTTACAAACTAGTAATGGGTCAGCTATTCATTGTATTAAATATGTAAGTTACAGACTAGCTTTAACTCTGCCGGCGGCGCACTTTATATAAGCTGCCCCGGGGTTCCAGTCCGGGGATGGTCTCTTTCTCTCTCAAACCTATTCTTATACTTATAATCTCCCATACACGAAGAAACACTCCCCGGAATACAGGATGTAGGGCATTTACCTACACTGCGAGAGGCCTGGATCTACATATTTTCTCATGTGTACCCATTGTGCCTCGCTAGATCATGTATTTTCTCCTATCCTTCTCACTGTCACATTTCACACCATGATAGTTGGCGCTCACCGTGGGGCTGCGCATCTAACGATCAATGGCGCAGATTGTTGTTTCTTCTTCATTGACTTTCGGTATCGAGCTGATCTGTGATGTCTACTACGCAACTTTATTCTTGTAGACTCTGTTGGGCCTCCAAGCGCAGAGTTTTGTAGGACAGTAGCAAATTTCCCTCAAGTGGATGACCTAAGGTTTATCAATCCGTGGGAGGCGTAGGATGAAGATGGTCTCTCTCAAACAACCCTGCAATCAAATACAAGAAATCTCTTGTGTCCCCAACACACCCAATACAATGCCAAATTGTATAGGTACACTAGTTCGGCGAAGAGATGGTGATACAAGTGTAGTATGGATAGTAGAAATAGGTTTTTGTAATCTGAAAATATAAAAACAGCAAGGTAGCAAGTGATAAAATGGAGCACAAACGGTACTGCAATGCTTAGAAACAAGGCCTAGGGTTCATACTTTCACTAGTGCAATCTCTCAACAGTGCTAACATAATTGAATCATATAACAATCCCTCAACGTGCAACAAAGAATCACTCCAAAGTCCTATTGATAATGGAGAACATAAGAAGAAAATGTTGTAGGGTACGAAACCACCTCAAAGTTATCCTTTCCGATCAATCTATTGAGCCATCCCAATAAGTGTCACAAATGGCCCTAGAGTTCGTACTAAAATAACACCATATGATACGCATCAACCAACTCTAATGTCACCTAGATAGTCCAATGTCACGACAAGTATCCGTGAGTTGATTATTCGATATGCATCAAACAATCTCAGATTCATAATATTCAATCCACACAAAGAACTTCAAAGAGTACCCCAAAGTTTCTATCGGAGAAAGAAGATGAAAACGTGCAATCAACCCCTATGCCTAGATTACCCCAAGGTCACGGGAATCCGCAAGTTGATTACCAAAACATACATCAAGTGACTCAATAGAATACCCCATTGTTAGCACGGGTATCCACATGCAAGACATACATCAAGTGTTCTCAAATCCAAAGTATTCAATCCGACAATAACGAAACCTAAGGGAAAGACTCAATTCATCACAAGAAGATAGAGAGGGAGGAAACACCATATGATCCAACTATATTAACAAAGCTCGTGGTACATCAAGATCGTGCCAAATCAAGAACACGAGAGAGAGAGAGAGAGAGAGAGAGAGAGAGAGAGAGAGAGAGATCAAACACATAGCTACTGGTACATACCCTCAGCCTCGAGGGTGAACTACTCCCTCCTCGTCATGGACACCGCCGGGATGATGAAGATGGCCTCCGGTGATGATTCCCCCCTCCGGCAGAGTGCCAGAATAGGGCTCCGGATGAGATCGCTTCGGTACAGAGGCATGCGGCGGCGGCGTGGGAGTTCTAGGTTTAGTTTCGGGGCTTTCTATATTTATAGGATTTTCCAGCGTTAGAATCACGCCAGGGGGGCCCACGAGGGAGTGACAAGCTTGGTAGGCCCGCCCTAGGGGGGACCCGCGCCCCTTGAGCTTGTCGCTTCCTCGTGAGGCTTCTGGTCCTTTCTTGAAGCTTCAGGGGTCTCTTTTGGTCCATAAAAAATAACCGTAAATTTTCAGCCAAATCCGAGAACTTTTATTTCTGCACAAAAAACAACACCACGGTAGTTCTGCTGAAAACAGTGTCAGTCCGGGTTAGTTCCATTCAAATCATACCAAAACCATATAAAATTGTTGTAAACATGGCATGAATACTTCATAAATTATAGATACGTTGGAGACGTCTCAGCATCCCCAAGCTTAATTCCTGCTCGTCCTCGAGTAGGTAAATGATAAAAGAAATAATTTATGAAGTGTGAATGCTAGCATAGTGCATAAGTTTGATCAATGATAATTTCAATCACTTTTCCTAGCATTATTATATATCATAAACAATAGCTCATTCTCATAAAACTTCTCATGACAAAGTAGCAAGCTATTCACATGTTAAAGTATAGACCATAAACTTTCTTGAAAACTAACAAACTATGTTCTCAGTCATCAAACAATTACAATTCATCTTATTTTCAGGAAGGGTCTATGTAAGAGCTTTGATTTAGCAAATTCCACATACTCAACTATCATATAGTCTTCCATGATTGCTGACACTCAAAGCATATTTTTAGAACAAACCGTTTCAGTCAAACACATAGGAAGATAGGGGCTTAATGTTTTGCCTCCCAACTTATTTATCTCAGGGATAAAGTCAACAATAATAACTCATGATCACCTATATTCAACTGGATATATGTGCCTGGATCTTTCCCCACCACATGATGCTTGCCAAGAGAGAAAATAAAAACGGAATAGAGAAGAACACTATTGACTCTTGCATAAAAGTAAATACATAAAGTAAAAGATAGGTCCTTCGCAGAGGGAAGCAGAGGTTGTCATGCGCTTTTTATTTTTGGATGTGCAAGCTCTTAATGCAAAGGAACGTCACTTTATATTGCCCCTTGTGATAGCAACCTTTATTATGCAGTCCATCGCTTTTATTTCTTCACCATCACAAGTTCGTACAAAGCTTATTTTCCCTTACAATAAAAGATCATACATATTTAGGAGCAATTTTTATTGCTTTTGCACTGATGACAACTTACTTGAAGGATCTTATTCAATCCATAGGTAGATATAGTGGACTCTCATGGAAAGAAACTGGGTTTAAGGGTTTTTGGATGCACAAGTAGTATTTCTACTTAGTATGAAATTTTGGCTAGCAACAGATTATGAGCAAGCACCACATGTTAGAGGATCCATGACAATATAACTTCTATGTGAATATAAACAAACATAACTCATTAAGTTGTCTTCCTTGTCCAAAATCAACTACTTGATCAAGCTTGAAAATAATTAATGGGGGATCACAATCATAGAAGATGTCCAAGATAGTATATCTATATATGAAATCTCTCTTCCTTCAACATTCTTTCATGAATTGTTCAAGTGACCAATGCTGTGTTTGCTAATTTTCAATAAATTTTACAACTTATACTTTTTATATGTGAAGTCACTACTCCCAATGGGACAAGCATATGAGGCCCATATAATTTCAAATTTATGATATTCAATTCATTCAACAATTTACTCTTAGGATATAAGTGAAGCACGAGAGTAAATGACAAACTACTCCAAAAGATATAAGTGAAGAACAAAGAGTAGTTAAGCAATTAAGTAGCTATGTGAAGACCCTCTCCAAATAAAGATTTCAGATCCAAGTATTTTAGTAAAACAGCAAGCAAAATGAAAATACGCTCCAAGCAAAACACATATTATGTGACGAATAAAAATATAGCTCCAAGTAAGATATACCGATAGTTTTGAAGACGAAAGAGGGGATGCCTTCCGGGGCATCCCCAAGCTTAGACGCTTGAGTCTTCCTTGAATATTACCTTGGGGTGCCTTGGGCATCCCCAAGCTTAGGGTCTTGCCACTCCTTATTCTCCTCATATCGATATCTCACCCAAAACTTGAAAACTTCAATCACACAAAACTTAACGGAACTCGTGAGATATGTTAGTATGATAAAAAACAAATCATCCACTTAGGTACTGTCAAGACAAGATTCATAATTGTTCTCACATAATGCCTACTGTACTCTATCATTTCCACAATTTATATCACTCAATATAAGCTATGGAAACGCTAAAACAAACAAACTATGCAAACAAAGCAGATTCTGTCAAAAACAGAACAGTCTGTAATGATCTGAATATAAACCATACTTATATAACTCCAAAAATTCTGAAAAATTAGGAAAGCCTAAAAAAAATTTGTAACACAATATTTTTAAAAAATTTCATAATTTTTTGACGCTCCAGTAAAACATGTAAAATCAAATACTGAGCGCAAAAGTTTCTGTTTTTGCACAGAATCAAATCAACAAGCATTTGCGCTATCCCAAAGGTCTTACTTGGCACTTTATTGAAATAAAAGCTATAAAACATGATTACTACAGTAGCTTAATAATGTGAACACTCAAAAACAGTAGGTATAAATATTGGGTTGTCTCCCAACAAGCGCGTTTCTTTAATGCCTTTTTAGCTAGGCATGATGATTTCAATGATGCTCTCATAAAAGTAAAGAATTGAAACATAACGGGAGCATCATGAAGCATATGACTAGCATATTTAAGCCTAACCCACTTCCTATGCATAGGAATTTTGTGAACAAACAATTTATGGGAGCAAGAATCAACTAGCATAGGAAGGCAAAACAAGCATAACTTCAAAACTTTCAACACATAGAGAGGAAACTTGATATTATTGAAAAGCATACAAGCATATGTTCCTCTCTCATAATAATTTTCAGTAGCATCATGAATGAATTCAACAATATAACTATCACATAAAGCATTCCTTTCATGATCCACAAGCGCACAATTTTTATTACTCCCCACATAAACAATTTTCTTCTCATTCATAATAGTGGGAGTATCATATGAAACTCGAATATGATAAATTGTTTCCACATTAAAAGAGTAATGTTCAGTAAAAGGGTATTCATAATTATGACAAGTTTTATAATAATAACCATCACTATTTTTTATAACATAAGTATCATCACAATAATCATCATAAGTAGCAACTTTGTTCTCATCATAATCAATTTAAACCTCTTCCGTAATAGTGGAATCATTACTAAATAAAGTCATGACCTCTCCGAATCCACTTTTATTATTATAATAAGATTCAACACACTCCAAAATAGTGGGATAATTATTATCTAAAGTAGACACTCTTCCAAACCCACTTTTATCAATATAATCATCATAAATAGGAGGCATGCTATTATCATAATAAATTTGCTCATCAAAACTTGGGGGACTAAAAATATCATCTTCATTAAACATAGCATCCCCAAGCTTAGGATAAACATTATTTGCAGCAAATAAATTCTCAAACATGTCATTCTCATCAAACATAACATCCCCAAGCTTGTGGGTTTGCATATCATTAACATAATCACTCTTATCATCAATAGTATGAATAGCACCAATAGTATAACAATTATTATCATCATAATTTTCCAAGTTGGTGCCATAAAGATTTTCAAGATTATAAGAAGTATCATTATCTTCCCAATCATAATTATCACAACAAGCAATAGGCATAACAAAATCATCTTCAATAATTTCTTCGGAAATTGTACCATAAGAACAAGAAACAATATCATCAAGTGTATCTTCTTCCACGATTATTTTTGATTATGCTCATGGGGCACAACAATAGGAGCAACATTATTTGGGAGAGATACCTTTTTACTTTTTCTTTTTCTTCTTTTCTTCTTCTTCTCCACATTACGTGTTGGTTTATTTAATTTTTCTGAGTTTCTTATTGAAGAGATTGGTTGGATAGGAAGCTCCTCCTCGTTACCTATTTCATCATGAGAGAAAATAGGAGGGAAAGGGGGGATCTTTACCCTTCCATTAGTATTCCTTTTATACTCTATTGGTTTTCCCGTCTTTCTATAGTTGGCTATGTAAGCATTCTCATTGCAATTTACCACACAAAACATATAGATTTCCTTTAGATTAGTTTCAATGTTGTCTGTGAGAATGAATACTTCAAACCAAATATTTTTATGTGTCAATTCTACACACCCCAAAAATAGAAAAGTTCATTATAAAGTTTAAGGGTGATCAAGTTATTACAATATTTGGCCACAATTCGATCATGAAAAAGTATGCATTGAAAATTAAGATGACCAACCTTATTGCAAAGTTCACAAGTAATGGGATGAAAAGAGCATAATTTCGTAGCAAATTCATCTATAACTTTGAGCAACAAATTGGTTCTATTATGTTTATGCTTCTTACAAAATCTATCATCCCTATAAGGCATGTCTTCACAAAGTTTATGCACTCCACAAAAATTGACTTGCTTATAAGAAACCTTTTTATCATGACTAGTGCAATCATCATTAGTATCATGGATATTAATTGCAAGCACACTAACAACATTGCAATCATTCTTATCATTCAAAGGACTCACATTAAACATTTTATTAAATTCTTCCTCTAGCAATTGAGCACAATTATCGGAATCCATATTTTCAAGAAAGACATCATATAGATGAAGCATTTGAGGCAACCTCAATTCCATTTTTTTGTAATTTTCTTTTATAAACCAAACTAGTGATAAAACAAGAAACCAAAAGATTCAATTGCAAGATCTAAAGATATACCTTCAAGCACTCACCTCCCCGGCAACGGCGCCAGAAAAGAGCTTGATGTCTACTACGCAACTTTATTCTTGTAGACTCTATTGGGCTTCCAAGCGCGGAGTTTTGTAGGACAGTAGCAAATTTCCCTCAAGTGGATGACCTAAGGTTTATCAATCCGTGGGAGGCATAGGATGAAGATGGTCTCTCTCAAACAACCCTGCAATCAAATACAAGAAATCTCTTGTGTCCCCAACACACCCAATACAATGGCAAATTGTATAGGTGCACTAGTTCGGTGAAGAGATGGTGATACAAGTGTAGTATGGATAGTAGATATATGTTTTTGTAATCTGAAAATATAAAAATAGGAAGGTAGCAAGTGATAAAATGGAGCACAAACGGTATTGCAATGCTTAGAAACAAGGCCTAGGGTTCATACTTTCACTAGTGCAATCTCTCAACAGTGCTAACATAATTGAATCATATAACAATCCCTCAACGTGCAACAAAGAATCACTCCAAAGTCCTATCGATAACGGAGAACATAAGAAGAAATTGTTGTAGGGTATGAAACCACCTCAAAGTTATCCTTTCCGATCAATCTATTGAGCCATCCCTATAAGTGTCAAAACGGTCCTAGACTTCGTACTAAAATAACACCATATGATACGCATCAACCAACTATAATGTCACCTAGATACTCCAATGTCACCACAAGTATCCATGAGTTGATTATTCGATATGCATCAAACAATCTCAGATTCATAATATTCAATCGACACAAAGAACTTCAAAGAGTACCCCCAAAGTTTCTATCGGAGAAAGAAGATGAAAATGTGCAATCAACCCCTATGCCTAGATTACCCCAAGGCCACGGGAATCCGCAAGTTGATTACCAAAACATACATCAAGTGATTCAATAGAATACCCCATTGTCAGCACGGGTATCCACATGCAAGACATACATCAAGTGTTCTCAAATCCAAAGTATTCAATCCGACAATAACGAAACCTCAAAGGGAAAGACTCAATTCATCACAAGAAGATAGAGAGGGAAGAAACACCATTTGATCCAACTATATTAACAAAGCTCATGGTACATCAAGATCATGCCAAATCAAGAACACGAGAGAGAGAGAGATCAAACACATAGCTACTGGTACATACCCTCAGCCTCGAGGGTGAACTACTCCCTCCTCGTCATGGAGACCGTCGGGATGATGAAGATGGCCTCCGGTGATGATTCTCCCCTCTGGCAGAGTGCCGGAACAGGGCTCCGGATGAGATCGCTTCGGTACAGAGGCTTGCGGCAGTGGCGTGGGAGTTCTCGTTTCGGCGTTTTCTATATGTATAGGATTTTTCAGCGTTGGAATCACGCCAGGGGGCCCACGAGGGAGCGACAAGCTCGGTAGGCGCGCCCTAGGGGGGACCCGCGCCCCTTGAGCTTGTCGCTTCCTCGTGAGGCTTCTGGTCCTTCCTCGAAGCTTTGGGGGTATCTTTTGGTCCATAAAAAATCACCGTAAATTTTCAGCCCAATCCGAGAACTTTTATTTCTACACAAAAACAACACCACGGTAGTTCTGCTGAAAACAGCGTCAGTCCGGGTTAGTTCCATTCAAATCATACCAAAACCATATAAAATTGTTGTAAACATGGCATGAATACTTCATAAATTATAGATACATTGGAGACATATCAATCTGCAGGAGATTATCTTCTTCCGGTCAATTGGCTTAACCGTTGATGATTCTGCATCAACGTCGTTGGCACCTTGTGCCTGCACGATCCGGTTCCGTACCGGCTGGAGGATTGGGCGCCTCAGCGGCGTCCAAGGCTTGCTTCATCACCTCGACTCGGTCATCTTGCTCCCCGCCACGCTTCCGTGGTGGAGGCTTTGATGGCTTCAACCGACAGTTGCATCCCCTTTATTCTTAACTTATTTATATATTTACTCTTGCCTTGCTTATAAACGCATTGAGCCGAGTGAACTCTGGTGGAAAAATGCCTTAAAAAGCTCCCGTGAATTTGTGCATCTGTTCACTCGGTTGACAAATTCCCGAGTGATTGTGCATATGTTCACTCGGTTGGCAAGCTCCTGTGTGATGGATGCATATGTACACTTAGATGACAAAGGTGTGGTGCATTTCTCTTTTTCGCGAATACGCAAAGCTTGCGTATGTTTTCATTGATAGAAGAGAATAGAGAAAGTACAAAAGAGGGTACAACACACTACATGAATGCAAGAAGGCGCGAGTATGGTGCCCAAAGTAGAGGGAAGAGGGATGCTCAGCCCAAATAGAGGACACATGCAGCTAAACCCACCTAGCCTGGCCTCCTTCCATAGAAGGCAAGGAGACACGGGGCTCAGGACACCCACGTCGCTTCACGACTAACACGAGGCACTGCCTCCGAACGGCCGCGGCTCCAGACTTGACAGGATCAACGTACTCCCACCTAGAGTGCCGAGAGATCGGCTAGTGGGTGGCAGGACCCGACCGGGCCGGAGACGAAAAACTGTGGGAGAAGCACCGGTGAGGACGTACATAGCGCCTAGGAAGACCACGCCATGAGATGCAGTTCGAAGACATGATCGTTCCCTTAACTCGAGATCCAACACCAGGGACTCCGAGCGAACAAGACAACGCCTTTGAGAAGGGAAACAACGTTATGGCGCTGTTGCTGTCCGATCCGGGGAGCCGGACCTGGGGTTTCCCCCGATGCTCACAGGGGCACAGATAGAAGCCATGGCAGCGCCTCCAAGAAGGGGATGACACCCGGGAGTGTCGCTGCTGCCAGCATCGGCAAGCCGAGCAGGGATTTCGCCCTGGCTGAGTCTGAGCAATCCCATATCCGCCGGGTTGAGATCAAGAGACGAGGAAGTCAACATGTAGGCCGGAGTTGCCACCATATGGAGGGGAGCTGCGGACACGGGTGCTTCAGATGAGACACCAAGACGAGGCAAGGAGGTGGACGGGGTTGGGGAGGCGATGAGGGCCGGCATAGAAGGTGCGGCGTATGGAACCATGGTGCGGCACGTGACTACAACGAGGAATACCAACTTGCGTCTCCATCAACTTGCCCGACTCGGTCGGCCATACCTCGCCACTCGGTCAACCACACCTCGCCACTCGGTCGATCACACCTCGTCACTCGGTAGACTACACCTTGCCCAACTGGATGGCCTCATCAACTTTCCTGACTCGGTCGACCACACCTCGCCTGATTGGATGGCCGCATCAACTTGCCTGACTCGATTGGCCACGTTCGCTCGACTCCACCATGTCTTCATCGTGTGAGATATCTGCTTCTGTGTCATCCTTAAGCATGTCAACAATTAGATAGCTAAGTACCTTTTCATCCTCTATATTCTCTTGAATAAATAAGCTTTCATATTTTTGTTTCACACGAGTGTTTGTTTCCGTATTCCCGAGTGTCCCGTAACGTGTACTCACACGCAACGTACACTCGGTGGCTCACACCTAACGAACACTCAAGGGCTTTACCATTGGGTGTACATGTACACTTGGTTGATTTTTATTATTTTTATACTTATTTAGTACCATAAGTGCGATTTTCGAGTGCAACTTTCGTTTTACTTTCTAAGTTACTCATGTCATGCTTATGAACACCATGTGTTTCCCGGGTGAATCTTAATAAAAATATGTTAAGCCAGTTTCTCTAACTGTTTTTTCTGCTTCCGACAGATTTCCCTTTGCTGTTTTCATGGGGGCAACATCGGTCCCGGGGACTACATCCCAGTCAGAACAGTACACTGTAACTAATACTACTTCATTCGGGTCCAGTACTTCCTCGTCAGTCGGATCCTTCACCACGCCGATTTCAGTCGGATCCTTTGCTTAGTCGGATTCTTGCTGGTTCCGACCCAAGAAGCCCCTCATACACTATGGGTGCTTTCTACTCTGACTGTTTTTTTAACACATATTAAATTCTTTCGAGAAATTATTTCTTTGTCTTGTACATTTTTGCGTACACAGATCACATGAACACTTCGACAAACGATCTCATCGTACTGCAACCCCGCTATGCCGACCTCAATGCTACACCGATTTGCCTCGTCTTAGCCAGGTATGAGTCCGGCATGGTCAAGTCCTCCGAGAATCTACTTTGCGGCGTCATTGCTTCAACGGCGCATACCACATCACCAACGTGTGGGCATGAAACAACTAAGCCACTTCTGTGATTAAACTACATATTACACTCCATAGCGAGTTTGTCTCTTTTGCGCGTCACTCAGGAGCTGCTCCTCACCTACACTCGAGTCTGACTCGACGAATTGAAATTTATTAGTTTCTCAACTATATTATTTAGTTTTCGATTGGTCAACCTTTGAGGGTTGTAGTACATTTGGGGGCTACGCCGCACTCGGGGGCTATGCCACACTCGAAGGCTACACCGCACTCGGGGCTACTCCCTCGAGAGCTGCAACACATTCGGAATTGCATTTACGTTTTTGTTGGGTATTTTTTTCTTCTGAAGTTCCACCCTATGGGTGCATCGCAAGTCGGCATGTTACTCACTCGGTTTTTCTTTCTTCTTCTTGAGACGTCTAACTAAATGTGTTTGGTACCTAACGCCCACTCTTTGACTCCAACCCGGTCGCAACCCGACTATCTGGTTGACAAGAGCAAAAGCTAATGGTATGCCGACTCACGAAAAGGCTAATCGCAAGGATCAAAGAAAATCAAGTCAACAATAAATGATAATGGTAAAACACAACCAAAAGAGCTTAAGTTTTATTTTGCCTTTTCATTCGACAATCTAGGGATGAATATTACGATGTCTCCACTTCTCCTCTGCTTGTTTTTCTTCCAAAAACACTTTCAGGTCAACAAAGGATGTACGATTGGAATGTTTACCACCTAGAGTGACGAGTTTTTTCTCCAGTCAACGGTTCCAGGCTGAATTTATTTACCGTGCTGACTACACGAAGATTCGCCTAATTGACTCGGTTCCATGCCAAATTTATTTACCGTGCCGACTGCACGAAGATTCACCTGATTGACTCAGTTCTAGGTTGAATTTATTTCCCGTGCCGACTACACGAAGAGTCGCCTAATTGACTCAGTTCCAGGCCGAAATTATTTGTCGTGATGACAAGCCTGACGGACTCAGTTGTTACTTGGGGCATATCTGCTCTATGTACCACAACAATTCACTCGACATCCCTGAGTCTTTACTTGTACTGGGATTATCCAACACATACTCTAGAAAAACTTAACATGTGCCAGACTTTTCCAGTCAGACACAGGCTCGGGGCTACACCTTATGGGTGCGCTGATTGCGCCCCCATAGGACAAAATTCCAAGTGTTTTCACTTGCATAGATGTTTGGCGCCCAGGCACGACGCAATTCCGAGTGTCTTTACTCAAGTAGATATTCCGTGCCCTGGCATGATGTAATTCTGAGTGTCTTCACTCAAGCAGATATTTTGTGCCCAGGAATGACAATATTCAAAGTGTCTTCACTCGAGCAGATATTCCGAGCCTAGGCGTGACGAAATTCCGAGTAACCTCACTCAAGCAGATGTTCTATGCCTGCCCAGGCATGACGAAATCTTGAGTGACAAATCACTCAATGCAGAACTTCTCTGCATTTGGGTGCTGATAATCCACCTCAACGAGGTTGTCAGATTGTTGAGTGTTGATACGTCTATTTTGCATCATGTTTTGCTACTATTATTTATAGTGTTTTTAATCAATATAACACTTTGTGGAGCAATTCTAATGCCTTTTCTCTCTCTTAATTTGCAAGATTTACACAAGGAGGGAGATTGCCGGCAGCTGGAATTCTGGACCTGAAAAAGCTATGTCAGAGATACCTATTCTACACATCTCCAAATGAGCTGAAATTTTGCGGAGATTTATTTTGGAATAAATAAAAAAATGCTGGAAGCAAGAAGTACCAAAGGTGGCCACCCAGGTGCCCACGAGGCACCAGGGCGCGCCACCCCCCAGGCGCGCCCTGGTGGCTCGTGGGGCCCCTGGCCAGCCGCTGGCCCCCATTTTCTGGTATATAAGTCCATTTGCCCTAGAAAAAATATAGAGAAGACTTTCGGGATGGTGCGCCGCCGTCTCAAGGCGGAACTTGGGCAGGAGCACTTTTGCTCTCTGGCGGAGAGATTCTGCCGGGGATACTTCCCTCCGGGAGGGGGAAATCGTCGCCATCGACATCACCAGCGATCCTCTCATCGTGGGAGGACTAATCTTCATCAACATGTTCACCAGCACCATCTTATCTCAAACCCTAGTTCATCTCTTGTATTCAATCTTTGTCTCAAAACCTCAAATTGGTACCTGTGGGTTGCTAGTAGTGTTGATTACATCTTGTAGTTGATGCTAGTTGGTTTATTTGGTGGAAGATTATATGTTCAGATCTATTATGCTATTCAATACCCCTCTGATCTTGGACATGATTATGATTTGTGAGTAGTTACTTTTGTTCTTGAGGACATGGGAGAAGTCTTGTCATAAGTAATCATGTGAATTTGGTATTCGTTCGATATTTTGATGATATGTATGTTGTTGATTCTCTTAGTGGTGTCGTGTGAACATCGACTACATGACACTTCACCATCTTTGGGCCTAAGGTAATGCATTTTGGAGTAGTAATTAGATGATGGGTTGCTAGAGTGACAGAAGCTTAAACCCTAGTTTATGCGATATTCCATAAGGGGCTGATTTGGATCCACATGTTTAATGCTATGGTTAGAGTTATCTTAATTCTTCTTTCGTAGTTGCGGATGCTTGCGAGAGGGGGTAATCATAAGTGGGAGGCTTGTTCAAGTAAGAACAACACCCAAGCACCGGTCCACCCACATATCAAATTATCAAAATAGCGAACGCGAATCAAACAAACATGATGAAAGTGACTAGATGAAATTCCCAGGTGTCCTCGAGAACGCTTTGCTTACTATAAGAGATAGTTCCGGCTTGTCCTTTGCTACAAAAAGGATTGGGACACCTTGCTGCACTCTTTGTTACTATTGCTACTTGTCACTTGTTACAAATTATCTTGCTATCAAACTACTCGTTACCGATAATTTCAGTGCTTGCAGAAAACACCTTGCTGAAAACCGCTTGTCATTTCCTTCTGCTCCTCGTTGGGTTCGACACTCTTACTTATCGAAAGGACTACGATTGATACCCTATACTTGTGGGTCATCAAGACTCTTTTCTGGCGCCGTTGCCGGGGAGTGAAGCGCCTTTGGTGAGTGGAATTTGGTAAGGAAACATTTATATTACGTGCTGAAATTTACTATCACTTGTCACTATGGAAAGTAATCCTTTGAGGGGTTTGTTTGGGGTATCTTCACCTCGACCGGAAACACAAATAGTTGCTCCTCAACCTACTGCACCTACTGAAAATATTTATTATGAGATTCCTCCGGGTATAGGCTATGTGATGATACTGATACATGGGACTGGAACCGATTGAAACTAGAATTCCATCAGAAATTTTATCCTATGCATTTGGTTCATCGTGATCGGAATTATATATATAATTTTTGGCCTCGTGAAGGAGAAAGCATCGCTCAAGCTTGGGGGAGGCTTAAGTTCATGATGTACACATGCCCCAATCATGAGCTCTAAAAAGAAATTATCTTACATAATTTTTATGCTCGGCTTTCTCATGATAATCAAACTATGCTCGATTCTTCTTCGACTGGCTCCTTTATGAAGAAAACTATTGAATTCAGACGGGATCTTCTGGAAAGAATTAAACGCAACTCTGAAGATTGGTAACTCGACAAAGGTAATGAGTCAGGTATAATACTTGAGTTTGATTGTGTTAAATCTTTTATGGCCACCGATGCTTTTCATAAGTTTAGCACTAAATATGGACTTGACTCTGAGATAGTAGCTTCCTTTTGTGAATCATTTGCTACTTATATTGATCTCCCTAAGGAGAAGTGGTTTAAATATCATCCCCCTGTTAAAGAAAAGATTGAGGAACCCGTTAGTGTTAAAGAAGAAACAATTGTTTACCGTGCTGATCCAGTTGTGCCTACTACTTATATTGAGAAACCACCTTTTCCTGTTAGGATTAAAGAACATGCTAAAGTTTCAAGTGTGGTTAACAAAAGTAATATTAGAGCACCTAGACCCTCTGAACAAATTAAGGTTGAACCTGATGTTGCTATGGTCAAAGATCTCTTAGTCGATAATATAGATGGGCATGTTATTTACTTTTGTGATGAGGCTGCTAGAATTGCTAAACCTGTTAGAAATGAACGAAATATGTTAGACAAGAACAAGCCCGTAGTTGGCATGCCTATTGTTTCTGTTAAGATTGGAGATCATTGCTATCATGGTTTGTGTGATATGGGTGCTAGTGTGAGTGCTATTCCATTTTCTTTATATCAAGAAGTAATGCATGATATTGCACCTGTTGAGATTGAAGATATTGATGTTACTATTAAGCTAGCGAATAGAGATACTATTACACCACTTGGGATTGTTAGAGATGTTGAAGTCTTGTGTGGTAAAATCAAATACCCTACTGATTTATTAGTACTTGGTTCACAACAAGATAAGTTTTGTCCCATCATATTTGGTAGACCTTTCTTGAATACCGTTAATGCTGAGATTGATTGTGTTAAAGAAAAGGTTCGAGTTAAGTTTGGTGATATATCTCATGAGTTTAATTTCTCTAAGTTTCGTAGACAACCTCATGATAAAGAATTGCCTAGTAAAGATGAAATCATTGGTCTTGCTTCTATTGCCGTACCTCCTACTGATCCGTTAGAACAATATTTGCTAGACCATGAAAACGATATGCATATGAATGAAAGGAATGAAATAGATAAGATGTTCTTTGATCAACCACCTATCCTTAAACACAATTTGCCTGTTGAAACTCTTGGAGGCCCTCCTCCACCTAAGGGTGATCCTGTATTTGAATTGAAGCAATTGCCTGATACATTGAAATATGCTTATCTTGATGAAAAGAAGATATATCCTGTTATTATTAGTGCTAACCTTTCAGCGCATGAAGAAAAGAGATTACTAAAAACTCTAAGGAAGCACCGAGCTGCTATTGGATATACTCTTGATGATCTTACGGGCATTAATCCCACTCTATGTCAGCACAAAATTAATATGGAGCCGGATGCTAAACCAGTTGTCGACCACCAACGACGATTAAATCCTAAGATGAAAGAGGTGGTAAGAACCGAAATATTAAAACTTCTGGAAGCAGGTATAATCTATCCCATAGCTGATAGTAGATGGGTAAGTCCTGTTCATTGCGTCCCTAAGAAAGGAGGTATTACCGTTGTTCCTAATGATAAAAATGAACTCATTCCACAAAGAATTGTAACTGGTTATAGGATGGTAATTGATTTTAGAAAATTAAACAAAGCTACTAGAAAGGATCATTACCCCTTACCTTTTATTGATCAAATGTTAGAAAGATTGTCTAAGCATACACACTTTTGTTTCCTAGATGGTTATTCTGGTTTTTCTCAAATACCCGTATCACAACCCGATCAAGAGAAAACCACCTTTACTTGTCCTTTTGGAACTTATGCTTATAGACATATGCCTTTTGGTTTATGCAATGCACCTGCTATGTTTCAAGGATGTATGACGACTATATTCTCTGACTTTTGTGAAAAGATTGTTGAGGTGTTCATGGATGATTTCTCCGTTTACGGAATTTCTTTTGATGACTGCTTAAGCAACCTTGATCGAGTTTTGCAGAGATGTGAAGAAACTAATCTTGTCTTGAATTGGGAGAAGTGCCACTTTATGGTGAATGAAGGCATTGTCTTGGGGCATAAAATTTCTGAAAGAGGTATTGAAGTTGATAAAGCTAAGGTTGATGCTATTGAGAAAATGCCATGTCCTAAAGATATTAAAGGTATAAGAAGTTTCCTTGGTCATGCTGGTTTCTATAGGAGATTTATTAAGACTTCTCTAAAATTTCTAGGCCTCTTACCAATCTTTTGCAAAAAGATGTTCCATTTGTTTTTGATGATGATTGTCTAGAAGCCTTTGAAACACTTAAGAAAGCCTTAACCTCTGCACCTATTGTTCAACCACCTGATTGGAACTTGCCTTTTGAAATTATGTGTGATGCTAGTGATTATGCTATTGGTGCTGTTCTAGGATAGAGAGTTGATAAGAAATTAAATGTTATCCATTATGCTAGTAAAACTCTAGACAGTGCCCAAAGAAATTATGCTACTACTGAGAAAGAATTTCTAGCAGTTGTGTTTGCATGTGATAAATTCAGATCTTACATAGTTGATTCTAAAGTAACTGTTCACACCGATCATGCTGCTATTAAATATCTTATGGAAAAGAAAGATGCTAAACCTAGACTCATTAGGTGGGTTTTATTGCTACAAGAATTTGACTTGCATATTATTGATAGAAAGGGAGCTGAGAATTCCGTAGCAGATAATTTGTCTAGAATGGAAAATGTTCTTGATGACCCACTACCTATTAATGATGATTTCTCTGATGAACAATTAGCTGTAATAAATACTTCTCATAATACTCCATGGTATGCGGACTATGCTAATTATATTGTTGCTAAATTTATACCACCTAGTTTCACATACCAACAAAAGAAAAAGTTCTTCTTTGATTTAAGACATTACTTCTGGGATGACCCACATCTTTATAAAGAAGGAGTAGATGGTATTATTAGACGTTGTATACCTGAGCATGAACAGGAACAAATCCTATGGAAGTGTCATTCCGAAGCTTACGGAGGACACCATGCGGGAGACAGAACTGCACACAGGGTATTACAATCTAGTTTTTATTGGCCTACTCTTTTCAAGGATGCTCGTAAGTTTGTCCTATCTTGCGATGAATGTCAAAGAATTGGTAATGTTGGTAGACGTCAGGAAATGCCTATGAAATATTCACTTGCTGTTGAACCATTTGATGTTTGGGGATTTGATTATATGGGACCTTTTCCTAAATCCAATGGGTATACTCATATTTTAGTTGTTGTTGATTACGTTACTAAGTGGGTAGAAGCTATTCCAACTAGTAGTGCTGATCATAACACTTCTATTAAAATGCTTAAAGAAGTTATTTTCCCAAGGTTCGGAGTCCCTAGATATTTAATGACTGATGGTGGTTCACATTTTATTCATGGTGCATTTCGTAAATTGCTTGCTAAATATGATGTCAACCATAGAATTGCATCTCCCTATCACCCTCAAACTAGCGGTCAAGTTGAATTGAGCAATAGAGAAATAAAATTAATTCTGCAGAAAACCGTCAATAGATCTAGAAAGAATTGGTCTAAGAAACTTGACGATGCATTATGGGCTTATATAACTGCTTATAAAAATCCTATGGGTATGTCTCCTTATAAAATGGTTTATGGGAAAGCATGTCATTTACCTCTTGAGTTAGAACATAAAGCATATTGGGCAATTAAAGAACTCAATTACGATTTTAAACTTGCCGGTGAAAAGAGGTTATTTGATATTAGCTCATTAGATGAATGGAGAACCCAAGCTTATGAAAATGCCAAATTGTTTAAAGAAAAAGTTAAAAGATGGCATGATAAAAGAATTCAAAAACGGGAATTTAAAGTAGGTGAGCAAGTTCTATTGTACAATTCTCGTTTGAGATTCTTTGCAGGAAAATTTCTCTCTAAATGGGAAGGACCGTATATCATCGAAGAAGTTTATCGCTCCAAAGCAATCAAAATAAACAACTCCAAAGGCACTAATCCGAGAGTGGTGAATGGGCAAAGAATTAAGCACTATATTCAGGTACGCCTATTATTGTTGAAACTAATATTATTGAAACAATTACACCAGAGGAATACATAAGAGAGACCTTCCAGAACACTCCAGAACCCTAAAAAGGAAGAGGTATGTGATACGGTAAGTAAACCGGCTCCAAAAATTCCATAAAAATACTTTCTGTCAGTTTTGGAATATTAGAAAAAATACAAAATAAGAAATAGCCGAGGGGACCCACCTGGTGCCCACGAGGCACCAGGGCGCTCCACCCCCCCAGGCGCGCCCTGGTGGCTCGTGGGCCCCTCGTGAGCCTTCCCGACTCCGTTTTACTCCTGGATTACTTGTTTTGCAAGATAAAAAATCTTTATATATACTCCCGGATGTTTTGACCACCGTATCGCAGAAATCTCCTCTGTTCTTCTTTCGTGCTGTTTTCTGTCAGATTTTGAGGCCAGGCACCATGTCTTCTTCTTCCTTCAACAATGTGGGAGACGATGCTTGGTTGATGCAGATGGAGCTCAGGAGGAGGGGGGAAGGCGAAGCTGCCATGGAAGAAGATGATGGAGATTCGCTCGAGGTCCACCCTCCGGCTTCCGAGAGGGGAACCCTTGCCAGCATCTCCACAATTCCGAACCCGCACTGAGCCATAAGAAGCACTTCAGGCCATGGGAATCCAGAGGTACAAGAAGGGCTCCCCCCTAGAAGGCCCTTGCACAGGTTACATCGGAACAATTTTCATAACTTAATTCACAATTATGGGATCGAAAATACTCCTCGTATGCATATACCCTCCAATTGGGACATCTCTCGTCCGAGTGAAAGTGATGCAGGAAAGAACGCCTGGGGCCCAAAGAATAAGCATATTATGGCCGAAGTCCTAAGGAATACGGAGATGATACAGTATGTGCTCCGGGAAATCCAGAGCCTAAAGAAGATCCTAATTAATGTCGTGAAGGACAAGCTTGCCACTTCATCATCACCACCATCACCGAAGAAGGAGACTTGAGTACATGGGTATGGGCACTCCCCTTGGCTTGTGCCAAGCTTGGGGGAGGTGCCCCGGTATCGTATCACCATCACTTTTATTATCATTACCTATTTTTAGTTCGATCCTTAGTTATTTCGTGATCTACTTGAATAAAAGTTTAGTATGATCTATTTTTGAGTGTTAGCTTCATGATCTATCTATCTATGTAATCGAGTTGAGAGTTATATAATAAAGAGTAGTTTGAGTTTTTGCTTCTTTACTTTCATGTTTCAATTCTAGCAATGAAAATAATGAAAAAAAATCATATGCTAATCTTATGGAAAGTAATGACATTACATAAAGAAAAGTATAAGTGGTAAAATTTATTGGAAGTTATCAAACATAGCATTAGTCAATGTTGCAATTCATGAAAAAGTTAATAAGGGAAGAGAAGATTCACATGCAAATATACTATCTTGGACATCTTTTATGATTGTGAGCCCCCATTAAGTATTTTATGTCAAATTGTTGACGTTGGACAAGGAAGACAATGTAATGAATTATGTTTGTTCATATTCACATAGAAGTTATATTGTTATAGATCCTCCAACATGTGGTGCTTGCCCAATATCTTTGCTAGCCAAAAATCCGCACCAAGTAGAGATACTACTTGTGCATCCAAAACCCTTAAACCCAGTTTCATGTCATGAGAGTCCACTATATCCACCTAGGGATTGAATAAGATCCTTCAAGTAAGTTGTCATCGGTGCAAAAAGCAATAAAAATTGCCTCTAAATATGTCTGAACTTTTATTGTAAGGGAAATAAGCTTTGTACGAACTTGTGATGGTAAAGAAACAAAAGTGACAGACTGCATAATAAAGGTTGCTATCACAAGGGGCAATATAAAGTGACGTTCCTTTGCATTAAGAGCTCGTGCATCCAACAGCAAAAAGCGCATGACAACCTCTGCTTCCCTCTACGAAGGGCCTATCCTTTACTTTTATGTATTTACTTTTTATGCAAGAGTCAATAGTGTTCTCCTCTACTTCCTTTTTATTTTTCTCTTTTGCAAGCATCATGTGGTGGGGAAAGATCTAGGCATATATATCCAGTTGGATATGAGTGATTATGAGTTATTATTGTTGACATCACCCTTGAGGTGAATAAGTTGGGAGGCGAAATCACAAGCCCCTATCTTTCTACGTGTCTTGCTGAAACTTTTTGCTCCATATATATGTCGTGAGTGTTAGCAATCATAGAAGACTAAATGATGGTTTAGTATGTGGACTTGCTAAAAAGCTCCTACATGAGACCCTTCCTGAAAATATGATGAATTGCAATTGCATTGTTGACTTAGAACATAGTTTGTTAGTTTTCAAGAAAGTTTATGCCTTATACTTCATTGTTGTGATGAATTGTTACTTGCTCATGAGAAGTTTTATGATAATAAATATTGCTGTTATAATAATGATCATGATGCTACTATGTCCATATTTTGTTTTTATCGACACCTCTCTCTCTAAACATGTGGACATGATTATCGATATCGGCTTTCGCTTGAGGACAAGCGAGGTGTAAGCTTGGTGGAGTTGATACGTCCATTTTGCATCATGTTTTGCTACTGTTATTTATAGTGTTTTTAATCAATATAACACTTTGTGGAGCAATTCTAATGCCTTTTCTCTCTTAATATGCAAGATTTACACAAGGAGGGAGATTGCCGGCAGCTGGAATTCTGGACCTGAAAAAGCTATGTCAGAGATACCTATTCCACACATCTCCAAATGAGCTGAAATTTTGCGGAGATTTATTTTGGAATAAATAAAAAATACTGGAAGCAAGAAGTACCAGAGGGGGCCACCCAGGTGCCCACGAGGCACCAGGGCTCGCCACCCCCCCAGGCGCGCCCTGGTGGCTCGTGGGGCCCCTGGCCAGCCTCTGGCCCCCATTTTCTGGTATATAAGTCCATTTGCCCTAGAAAAAATATACAGAAGACTTTCGGGATGGTGCGCCACCATCTCGAGGCGGAACTTGGGCAGGAGCACTTTTGCTCTCCGGCGGAGAGATTCTGCCGGGGATACTTCCCTCCGGGAGGGGGAAATCGTCGCCATCGACATCACCAGCGATCCTCTCATCGTGGGAGGACTAATCTTCATCAACATCTTCACCAGCACCATCTCATCTCAAACCCTAGTTCATCTCTTGTATTCAATCTTTGTCTCAAAACCTCAGATTGGTACCTCTGTGTTGCTAGTAGTGTTGATTACATCTTGTAGTTGATGCTAGTTGGTTTATTTGGTGGAAGATTATATGTTCAGATCTATTATGCTATTCAATACCCCTCTGATCTTGGACATGATTATGATTTGTGAGTAGTTACTTTTGTTCTTGAGGACATGGGAGAAGTCTTGTCATAAGTAATCATGTGAATTTGGTATTCGTTCGATATTTTGATGATATGTATGTTGTTGATTCTCTTAGTGGTGTCGTGTGAATGTCGACTACATGACACTTCACCATCTTTGGGCCTAAGGGAATGCATTGTGGAGTATTAATTAGATGATGGGTTGCTAGAGTGACAGAAGCTTAAACCCTAGTTTATGTGCTATTCCATAAGGGGCTGATTTGGATCCACATGTTTAATGCTATGGTTAGAGTTATCTTAATTCTTCTTTCGTAGTTGCGGATGCTTGCGAGAGGGGGTAATCATAAGTGGGAGGCTTGTTCAAGTAAGAACAGCACCCAAGCACCGGTCCACCCACATATCAAATTATCAAAGTAGCGAACGCGAATCAAACAAGCATGATGAAAGTGACTAGATGAAATTCCCATGTGTCCTCGAGAACGCTTTGCTTACTATAAGAGATTGTTCCGGCTTGTCCTTTGCTACAAAAAGGATTGGCCGACCTTGCTGCACTCTTTGTTACTATTGCTACTTGTCACTTGTTACAAATTATCTTGCTATCAAACTACTCGTTACCGATAATTTCAGTGCTTGCAGAAAACACCTTGCTAAAACCGCTTGTCATTTCCTTCTGCTCCTTGTTGGGTTCGACACTCTTACTTATCGAAAGGACTACGGTTGATTCCCTATACTTGTGGGTCATCAAGTGTCACCCTTAGCAAGGGGCAAATTAAGTATCTCACATAGCTTTGTTTGGCCCTTCTTCTAGGATCCAAAGTATCGAAATCACAAGATTGGATCTAAAGTTGATGAAGAATATGTTTTCCTCTAGGATAATGATTGGCATCTCTCCGAGAGAATTAGTCCAAACGTTGTAATCGTCACTTGGATTTTGTCGGAAGTCGGGCTCCGGGGACCCAAAGGTTCGAACACTGGGGTGAGCTCGTTCTACTACTTCGTCTCCTACCACGGCTAAGCGATGGCGAGGCTACGGCGAGAGCGCGCTAGCGGGGAACGGACCGTGGACACAGCGGTTTACCCAGGTTTGGTCCACCAAGCGGTGTAAGACCCTACTCCTGCTTGGTTGGTATTGCTCTGGTGAGGGAGAGTACAAGGTTGGGGATGATGAGAGTGGGAGCTGATCGGGGTCCCTTCTACCAAGGCAGCTCTGCCCCCCTTATACCCTCCTTGGTCCTCTTCCCCGTTGAAACTTAGGCGGGAAGGGTTGCCACACTTGGCGGGTTTTTGAAAGGGGACATGCGCTCAGGCTATCCTGACTAAAGGCGGTCTTCGCCTGCCAAAACGTGATCCATGACGCACCGGTGGGCTCGGTGATGACCTCCGCCCTGCGCGCCCGCCGTCTTGGTCTTCCTTCGCCGATCGGGCAACCTTTCGGGTTGCTTTGGGGAGTAGATAGCTGGCCCTGCTCCCTTAACACAAAAGAGGAAACCGTCTTCATCCGCGCCTGCTGGAGCTGCCTCTGTCGTCGCTCGTCGCCCCGCGCGTCACCCGCGTGAAGGGCCCCAGACCGCGCGGCTGTGCTGAACGGCCTTTGTCTCGTGCGCCTTCGGGAAGGGGCCTCGGGAGGCCACCTCAGGAGGTCGCCTCGCGAGAGGACCTCGCGAGGACGTTGGTGGTGATGCTGAGCTTTGCCTGCCGCTCGCTGAGGAGGGGTCCTCAGGAGGCCAGGGCCTCATGAGGGGTCTTGGTGAGGTGCTTGGTGATGACGGCCTACTGGGCCCACGCCAGGCGTTGCGCCCTGGGCCCAAGGCAGATGGGCCTAGATACCCCGTATTCCAAGGGCCTGACAGTAGCCCGCGGGCCCGCGGCGTGCACGTTCCCGGCTACTGGGGGGGGCAAAACGGCGTGGGCCCTAACCGCCTGGGGCCAGGCGCGACGCGTGGCACACGATGTGACGGGAGGGCGCCCCCTCTTCCCCACGACGCCTCGGTAACTGCCCGCGCTGACATAAAACCTGCCGCGGGTGACGCGAAGCCATCATTTCCTTCCTTCATACTTGCTGTTGCTCCAACTCCCAACGTCGGAGAAGGCGGGGCGACGGGAGGAGCTTCACGCCGAGCATAAAGAGGGGAAGAGGGAAACCGGAGCCCTCCACCCATCTTCTCCTTCCTGCAACTCCCTTCGCTTTCTTGCTAGAGTCGCCACAGAGATGGTGAGGGGGAGAGGGCGTGGCCGTGCTTCCGCTGCTGCATCCCAGGTTCCGCCCCGGGGGCACGGGCGCTCCCCGACGGTTGCTGGCGCCGGGCCCAGCAATCGCGGAAGGGCCGCCGCTCGCGGGTGCGGAGGGCGAGGCGCGCGAGGCCGAGGCGGCCGCGGCGGAGCGGCTGCGCTATCGCCCCAGGCGGGAAGCCATTCGGTTGAGGCGGCGCATGAATTCATCGTAAACATGCACCGCAGCCCCTGCACCTGGCTCCGGCTCCCGGACTCCTTCGCGGCGGCGATGGTGGAGCGCGCGCCCTTGGGATTGTGGGTGTAGGCTAACGGCTGTTGCAACGGCCCCTCCTGGGTGGCGACGGAGTTCACTCCTTCGGGCTTCATGTTCTTGAAGTAGGGGTGGAAGTCGTTCGCCCTCGCCCGCGGCCTGAAGCGGGGGCATGTCCTTCAATTCAAGTATGAAGGGGCCGCCACGCTCTTCGTGAAGATCTTCGGGCTCTCCAGTAGCCGCCTGGAGTGCTGCGCGGAGAGCGAGGATGGCAGCTACAGCGGCTCCTCCAGCGAGGACGACTCCTCCAACGGTGCCGCCCCCTCCGGCGGGGGCGGAAGCGACGACGACTCCCCCCGCATCAAGAGTGAGGACGAGGACTCCGACTAGGCGTGCATGGCGACGATTCCGGAACCCCTGGCGGCGGGCACCGTGCGTGCGGTGATGGAGCCGCACCTGCCTGCAGCGCCTTCTTGGGGACGCGCGCGGCGCCCGCGCTGGAGTCTTGGGGTTGACAGCGCCTCGCCTAGGCCCCTGCTTTCTTTTTATTTTCCTGCATTGCACCGATGTAGCCCCACGGGTTCGTGAAAACAGTACCTTCCATGCTTAACTTAATGCTTTTGTGACTCGAGATGTATGCATTCTCCCCCGACGTCCTCTTGTGAGGCTGTTTTTTTTCTTTGTTCGCCCCAGCGCTCTACGCCGTCAGGACCTAGCCCCCAAGCGGGCCTCAGCCATCGCTGGTATGTCCGGTCGTGATGTCGGGACAAGGCCAAGAGGTGAGGGGCACCGAGAGCTAGTGAGGGCTCCTGAGGCGCGATGCTCAGGGAGCCCCCCTTTGGCGTGCAAGCGGCTCACGCAGAAGAAAAATGCTAGCACCCAGCGGGATCGCGAGGGGAGAGAGTTTGAGTGACTGCGAGGGCGTCTCGCGAGGTAGTCGGACTTAGCTTTTGGCGGAGGGCGGTGCCAGGCGAGCCACAGCTCATGAGGAGCCCACGCAGCTCACGAGGCGTGCTCGCGAGGCTCGGCGCTCGAAGTGTCTTTGCCTCGCGAGGCCGGCTCGCGAGGGGCCGCCCGCGAGGTCCTCGCATAGCTCGCCTCCTGAGGGACTGCATGTCGACAGATTTCACGACAGGGGGAGCGGCACGCGCTCGCTAACTCGCCCGTGGCCGTTGCGTGAGGAGATAAGGCACCAAGGACCTTGATGAGGTGACGTGCACGGGAGCAGGCCCGCGAGCCAGAGCTCAGTCGCTTGGATTTGGCGGCACTGCAGGGACGGACCCGAGCACAGGCACCGTGCCTGTAGGCCCCGCTCACGGGATCGGCCAGGGGAGGGGTCGCGAGCGTGTGGCGCTCTCCGGTCGGCATCGAATTTAACAGACAATTAAGCAGGTAAGATAACTCATTAGGGTGAAATCAGCAAAATTCATTTCACAACCAAAAGGATAGAGTTCTGGGAGCGAGGCACGTGAGGCGTGGCGAGGCGCGTGGGCCACGCAGGGCGACTCATCGAGCGCGCCTGGCAGGGCTGCGCGGGGGTGGCGTCAGACCGCCTAGCGAGGCGCGCCGAGGGATCCCGCTCCTCCGGGGCCAGGGGGCTTGCGAGAGCCCGGGGGCTCGCGAGGAGCAGGGGGCCCGCGAGGCCCTGGCACGAAGGGTGCCAGCCTCTGGAAAGAGGCGCCGGCGTTCCTCAGCCCGAAGGGCATGCGCATGCCGCCAACGGTGGGGCCAATGCCCTGGCCGAATCGCGGCAGCTGGAAGGGGTCCTGAGGGCAGATCTTGTTGAGGCCGGTGAAGTTGACGCACATGCGCTCCTTGTCGCACCTCTTGGGGACGACAACCGGGTTGGCGAGCCATTCGGGATGGCGCACCTCACGAACGACCCCAGCTTCCTGGAGCTTCTGAACTTCCTTGACGATGAAATCTTGCTTCTCTGGCGCCTGGCATCATGCTTTCCGTTTGACGGGCCGTGCATTGGGGCACACCGCTAAGTGGTGCTCGATCACCTCCCTCGGCACACCGGACAACTCGGATGCTTTCCAGGCAAAAACATCCGAGTTTGCCCGATGGAAGGTGACGAGCGCGCTTTCCTATGCAGGAGGGAGGCCTGTGCCGATGGTGAAGGCAGGGCCGGAGCCGCTGCCATCCACTGACACCTTCTTCGTCTCAGCCGCGTCCTCGTCGGTCGGGTGCGCGACAGCGGCGACCTTGTAGGCGCGCTCGAGGGTGCTGGCCGCGTCCTTCTCGTCGCAGGTGATGGTGATGATGCCGCTGCAGCCGGGCATCTTGAGAACGTTGTAGGCGTGGTGGGTGGCCGCCATGAACTTGGTGAGAGCTGGGTGGCCCAAGATGGCATTGTAAGGCAAGCCGATGTGCGCCACGTCGAAGTCGATGAGCTCGGTGTGGTAGTTCTTGCGGGTGCCGAAGGTGACGGGGAGGCGCACTTGCCCCAGTGGGATGGTGGAGCCATCGGTCACTCCGGAGAAGGGCCTGGTCAGCATCAGCTGGTCGTAGGGCACCTAGAGCGTCTCGAAGGTCTCGATGGAGATCACGTTGAGGCCGGCACCCCCGTCGATGAGGGTCTTGGTGACCGCGACGTTGCTGATGGTGGGAGTGCACAACATGGGGAGCGCGCCTGCGGAGGCCGTGGACTTGGGGTGGTCCTTGGAGTCGAAGGTGATGGCGTACTGCGACCACTTGAGGGGCCACGCGGCCTCGGGCCTCGGGAGGGAGGCATACACCTCGTGAGAGAGTTGCTTGAAGTGGCGGATGGACGCGGGGCCTTGGGACCCACCAAGGATGCAGGCAACCACGCGAGGCTCCTGGTAGCCCCCAGCGCCCTCGTCAGGCTGGTTGATGTTGTTCCTCCGGGTTGGCGGCGGCAGCGGCGGAAGAGTGGCATCGGCCTGAGGGTTCACCTCACGAGGCTGGTCGCGCCAGGTGGCCTCACGAGGCCGGTCACGCCAGTCGGCCTCACGAGGCTGGTCACGCCAACCCTGGCGGAAGTTGCCGTTGCCGTTGTGGCCGTCCCAACGATTGCTGCCGCGGCCACCTCCATGGCCGGTGCCGCGGCCATTGTGGTCGTCTCGGCGGCTTTGACGCTCGTCGCGGAGCAGCTTGAGCTCCTGACAGTCTTCGGTGCTATGGGAGCGCACGTTGTGGAAGGCACAGAGCGGACGGCTGTCTTTCCTGGGCTCGTCGTGGTCACGGCCGCGCTTCTGCTCGGGCTCCGCCGCGAGCACGACATGGCCCTTACGCTTGACATCCTTGCTCTTGGCCTTGGCGGCGTCGAGTGCCGCATCGGGGTCATTGTGGACGAAGAGGTGGCCCTCTTCTGCCTTGGCGCACTTGTCGGCGAGGTCGAGCAGCTCAACCACGGAGTCGAGCTCACCGTTGATGGCGAGCTTCTCGCGCATCTTGATGTCCATGACGCCGGTGGAGAACGCAGAGATGACGACCGTGTCGGAGGCGCGCGGGATCTTGTTGCGCACCTGGCTGAAGCGCTGGATGTACTTGCGGAGGGTCTCGTCTGAGCGCTGCCGAACACGCCGCAGGTCGTTGATGGTGAGGGAGCGGTCCTACGTGCCCTTGAAGTTGGCGATGAACTGGCTGCAGTGCTCTGCCCACGATGAGATGGACGCCTCGGGGAGGTTCATGAGCCAGGAGCGCGGGCCGTCCTTGAGGGCCATGGGGAACCAGTTCGCCATGACCTTGTCATCGCCGTTGCCGCCTCGACGCTCAGCGCGTAGAGCTGGAGGAACTCCGTGGGGTTGGGGGTGCCGTCGTAGCATGGAGGCAGCTCAGGCTTGAACTTCGCGGGCCAGACCACGCGACACAGCTCGCGGGTGAAGGCACGGCAGCCCACACTGCTTGAGGGGACACCGCCAGCGAGGGCGGCGCGGTTTTGGCGCCCAGCCGCCGCAACGTCTTGAACGTCCTGGTCCTGGTGCTGGCACTGCCGCTCGAGGAGCACTCGCGCATCAGGAGGCGCGCGGCGGATGATCTGGCAGCTGGCCTCGTCTCGGATCGGTGAGGAGGCGCCGCGGGACGGGTCACGAGCCCGCGCATTGTGCTGGGGCCCGCCTTGCTCGTCGTGTAGAGGAGGCGGCGGGGGAGCGCCGTGCGCCAGGTCCCCAGCGCGGGACGGCGGAGGGCGGAGCGAGTGGGAAGGCGCCGGGGCGTCCCCGGCAGCGTTGACGAGCTCGGCGATGCGACCAAGCCAGGCGTCATAGCCGGCGTCAGCCGGACGGTAATGGAGCAGCTCGCGTGGCATGAGCAGCGCGGCCTGCGGGTTCGGCGGCCCACGGTTGCCGAGGGAGGAGGCCGTGGCGGTGTGGCCGTTCGCCTGCACGGAGGGGTGCAGAGAGGAGTCCTGCTGCTCGCGGGCAGCGGGGTCTGTGGCGGCGGCAGCCTCGGCGTCGGGGTGGCGGCGGTTGCCACGGGCCACCGGCTCCGTCTGAGCCACACGGCCAGCCCTGCTCTTGGCGCGCTCGCGACGTGCGTCGGCCATGGGGTTGGTGGAGTAGAGGGCGGAGCAGAAGAATAGTAGCGCACCCCTACCTGGCGCGCCAAATGTCGGAAGTCGGGCTCCGGGGACCCAAAGGTTCGAACACTGGGGTGAGCTCGTTCTACTACATCGTCTCCTACCACGGCTAAGCGACGGCGAGGCTACGGTGAGAGCGCGCTAGCGGGGAACGGACCGTTGACTCAGCGGTTTACCCAGGTGTAAGACCCTACTCCTGCTTGGTTGGTATTGCTCTTGTGAGGGAGAGTACAAGGTTGGGGATGATGAGAGTGGGAGCTGATCGGGGTCCCTTCTACCAAGGCAGCTATGCCCCCTTATACCCGCCATGGTCCTCTTCCCCCTTGAAACTTAGGCGGGAAGGGTTGCCACACTTGGCAGGTTTTTGAAAGGGGACAGGCGCTCAGGCTATCCTGACTAAAGGCAGTCTTCGCCTGCCAAAGCGTGATCCATGACGCGCCGGTGGGCTCGGTGATGACCTCCGCCCTACGCGCCCGCCGTCTTGGTCTTCCTTCGCCGATCGGGCAACCTTTGGGGTTGCTTTGGGGAGTAGATAGCTGGCCTTACTCCCTTAACAGAAAAGAGGAAACCATCTTCATCTGCGCCTGCTGGCGCGGCCTTTGTCGTCGCTCGTCGCCGCGCGCGTCACCCACATGAAGGGCCCCAGACCGCGCGGCTGTGCCGAACGGCCTTTGTCTCGTGCGCCTTCGGGAAGGGGCCTCGGGAGGCCACCTCAGGAGGTCGCCTCGCGAGAGGACCTCGTGAGGCCGTTGGTGGTGATGCTGAGCTTTGCTTGCCGCTCGCTGAGGAGGGGTCCTCAGAAGGCCAGGGCCTCATGAGGGGTCTTGGTGAGGTGCTTGGTGATGACGGCCTGCTGGGCCCACACCAGGCATTGCGCCCTGGGCCCAAGGCAGACGGGCCTGGATACCCCGGGTTCCAAGGGCCCGACAGATTTTATGATACAACCCCAGTCGGATCACTTGTCAGCCTATCATGATTGAGTATCACCAAAGTTTTCCTAAAAAATGTGTTAGTCACAATCTGAACCATGAAAGGTTTGCTCATTTAGAATCTATCTGGGTCTTTCTCTGGGCAAATTTTTGGTTCACCAAAACTTAGTGATCACTCCGAATTCAATCTCCCATGAACACCCATTCAGATCCAGCAGATTGGGAGACTCAGTTTCTCAAGAACCCGACGGATTCGGGGGCTAATGATGAGGTTATCTCCCACCGGGTAGGCCCACGGTGACCTAAAAACCCAGCAGAAGCCCATGGTGGCACAAGCCCATGCTCATCAAGTATCAATATATTGTCCTGCATGGTGGGAGTTTAATCACTCGGGACATGTTACCCAAGTGATTATTCCCGCCACTCGGCCCAGATTAAAATGGGCATATCCTCACTCGGATGCACTTCATTCGGATGGAAGTAACCCAAATGACTATAACCATTAATCATGATGTTATGTGTGGGGCTTCATTACACCATAAATGAGCTATGTAATTAGCTACTGCTACTAGTAATCAAGTTCAAGCGTTACAAACTAGTAATGGGCCAGCTATTCATTGTATTAAATATGTAAGTTACGGACTAACTTTAACTCCGGCGGCGGTGCACTCTATATAAGCTGCCCCGGGGGTGATACGTCTCCAACGTATCTATAATTTTTGATTGTCCCATGCTATTATAGTATCAATCTTGGATGTTTTATATGCAATTATATATCATTTTTTGGGACTAACCTATTAACCTAGTGCCAAGTGCCAGTTGCTGTTTTTTGCCTGTTTTTGGCTTTTCAGAAAATCAATATCAAACGGAGTCCAAACGGAGAAAAAACTTTCGATTAATTTTTTCTGGACCAGAAGAGACCCTAGAAGGTTCGGGAGAAGACAAGACAAGCCACGGGGGAGCGACAAGCTTAGGAGGTGCGCCCTAGGGGGGTAGGCCCACCCCCAGGCTTGTGGGCCCCTCGTGGCACATCTTGACCTAATTCCGCCGCTATAAAATCTCAAATATTCCCCATATATCAAATAGCAACCTAGAAAAACTTTTCTGCCGCCGCAAGCCTTTGTTCTTCCGCGATCCCATCTGGAGGCCTTCTCCGGTAATCTGCCGGAGGGGGAATCAATCACGGACAGCTTCTACATCAACCTTGCTGCCCTTCCGATGATGTGTGAGTAGTTTACCACAGACCTATGGGTCCATAGCTAGTATCTAGATGGCTTCTTCTCTCTCTTTGATCTTCAATACAATGTTCTCCTCGATCTCCTTGGAGTTTTATTCGATGTAATCTTCTTTTGCGGTGTGTTTGTTGGGATCCGATGAATTGTGGGTTTATAATCAGATTATTCATGAGAAATATTTGAGTCTTTTCTGAACTTATTTATGCATGATTGTTATAGCTTTGTATTTCTCTCTGATCTATCCGTTTGGTTTGGCCAACTAGATTGATTTATCTTGCAATGGGAGAGGTGCTTTGTGATGGGTTCAATCTTGCGGTGTTCTATATCCCAGTGACAGAAAGGGACAAGACACGTATTTGTATTGTTGCCATTAAGGATAAAAAGATGGGGTTTAATCATATTGCTTGATTTTACTTTGTTTACATCATGTCATCTTGCTTAAGGCGTTACTCTGTTTTCATTAACTTAATACCCTAGATGCATGCTGGATAGCAGTCAATGGGTGGAGTAATAGTAGTAGATGCAGGCAGGAGTCGGTCTACTTGTCTCGGACGTGATGCCTATATACATGATCATTGCCTTGAATATCGTCATAACTATGCGCTTTTCTATCACTTGCCGAACAGTAATTGTATCACCCACCGTATGCTATGCGTTCGAGAGAGAAGCCTCTAGTGAAAACTATGGCCCTCGGGTGTACTTTTATCGTATATAAAATCCAAAAATACCTTGCTGCAATTTTATTTCCTTTGTTTTGTTTTGCAATTTACTTTTCTATCTATCACTATCAGAATTAATCCTTGCAAGTAACCGCCAAGGGGATTGACAACCCTCTTGTTTGCGTTGGGTGCAAGTATTTGCTTTTGTGTGTGTAGGTGCTTCTAATGAGGTTCTGTGTGGTTCTCCTAATGGATTGATAACATTGGTTCTTAACTGAGGGAAATACTTATCTCTACTGTACTGCATCATCCTCTCCTCTTCGGGGAAATCCCAACGCAGTTCACAAGTAGCAGGGGGTCCAGTCTGGCGACGGTCTCTCTCTCTCTCTCTCTCTCAAACCTATTCTCATACTTGTAATCTCCCATACACAAAGAAACACTCCCCGGAGTACAGGACGTAAGGCTTTTACATCCATCGTGAGGGACCTGAACCTGCATATTTTCTTGTGTGTACCCATTTGTGCCTCGCTAGATCAAGTTCCTTTCTCCTACCCCTCTCATTGTCAGATTTCACACCACAACAAGTTGGATTGTGCACACAAGCACACAAGCCCCGGTAGTGCACCACATCCTTGAAAACCATCGTCCAGCTAACGGTTAACTGGATCTACCTATCACTCAAGGGGTTCAACCATCAGTAACGACTACTACACGACGTGCCCCAGCTATTTGATGGAAGGTCTGAACGGCATTGTGATAACCCACAAGTGTAGGGGATCGTTTATAGCCTTTTTGATAAATAAGAGTGTCGAACCGAACGAGGAGCTAAAGGTAGGATTTATATTCTCTTCAAGTTCTATCGACCACCGATACAACTCTACGCACACTAACGTTTCCTTTACCTAGAACAAGAATAAAACTACTTTGCGAGATGATAAATAATTAGTTGTTTTAGTAGAAAGCTTTTTGGAGAACAATGAGAAGGATTTGTCCCTAGGCAATTGATATCTAGATCGGTAATCATTATTACAGTTTTATATGAGGGAAAGGCGTAAGCTAACACACTTTCCGTACTTGGATCACATGAACTTATGATTGGAACTCTAGCAAGCATCCGCAACTACTAAAGATCATTAAGGTAAAACCCAACCATAGCATTAAGTGTAAAGTCCCCTTTAATCCCATGTGCAACAACTCCCTTGCTCGGGTATAAGCTTCTGCCACTCTCACAACCCACTGTAAGCAAATCATGAACATATTGCAACACCCTACAGCGGTATTCCCACACATTTGCGCGGAACGGAGGGCACCATAGGATAGCACCAAAATAAAACATGCAACTCAAACCAATCACGATCATCAATCAACCCATAGGACAAAAGGGATCTACTCAAAGATCACAGGATGACAACACATCATTCGATAATAATATGTAGCATAAAGCACCATGTTTAAGTAGAGATTACAGCGGGTAGAGAGAGGTTACACAGCTGCATAGAGGGGGAGAAAGTTGTTGTTGACAGCGGCGAAATTGTTGATGAAGATCGCCGTCATGATGGTTCCCCCGGTGGCACACCGGCGCCACCGGAAGAGAGGGGAAGAGGTCCCCCCATCCTTCTTCTTCTTGCTTGGCCTTCTCCCTAGATGGGAGAAGGATTCCTCCTCTGGTCCTTGGCCACCAAGGCCCCCGAGGCGGGAGCCCCTATAGATTGGATCCCTCTCTCCCTCTCTCTGTTTTCTTCTCTGTTTCACGCTCCTATTTTTTTGGCCGAACACCGTTTCTTTTATATCCGAAGATCCGTAACTCCAGTCGGGCTGAAATTTGAATATGATTTTTTTCAGATATAATCTTCCTTGCGGCCGAAGGAGAGGTCTAACCGACTTACGGGGTGCCCACAAGGCACCTTGCCATGCCCTAGGGGTAGGCGCCCCCCCCTGCATTGTGCCGCCTATGGGCCCCCTCTTCTGTTGATTCTTGCGCCAAAAATTCACATATATTCCATAAAAAATCTTCGTAAAATTTTATCGCGTTTGGACTTCGTCTAATATGGATTTTCTGTGAAACAAAAATCATGCAACAAATAGGAACTGGCACTGGGCACTAGATTAATATGTTAGTCCAAGAAAATCATATAAATTATTGCCAAAAGTATGTGGAAGAAGTAGGATAATGACATGAAACAATCAAAAAATATAGATACGATGGAGACGTATCACATTGGCATCGACAACGGCCCCATTTGGGCCGCATCCTGTACAACGCAGGCATGATGGGTACGCATGACACAGTCGACCAATTTTAAAACACCTCAAGGCCATTATCAGTTAGAGTTATGCCCTTTGGATTAGCTAATGGACCGCTATTTTCCAGTGTGTGATGAATTTAGTTCTCCACCCATATTTGTGGCATTTTATTTTAGTGTTCATTGATGATGCCCTTGTATACAGTCCTACTTGAGAAACTCATGTAACACATCTCAAGGCTATACTTGATCTATTAAGGGAGAGCCTGTTAGCAGTAATTAAATAGTTCCAAGTGTTCATTTGCCAAGACAACATTGGAGTATCTTGGTCATATAATTGATAAAGGGTTATCCACATATCCCAAGAAAACTAAGGCTATGTCAGCTTGGCCATCTCCGATGTCTGGAACTGAATTGAGGGGGTTCTTGGGCCTTAGGGCTACTATCGTAAATTTGTTAAGGGTTATGGTGTAATTGCACAACCTTTGACTAACGTGCTTAAGAAAAAGGCTTTTTGAGTGGTCTAAAGAGGCTAAAGTTGCATTTCAATAACTCGAATAAACAATGTCCCCTACCTCGGTCCTGGCACTTCCGGGTTTTAACAAGTAACTTGAGGTGGACACCGACGCTTGTGACACAAGGATAGGAGTTGTATTACTGCAAGAAGAACACTCCATTCCATTTCTCGGCAAAGCTTTGGGTGTGAAGGATCAACATCTATCCATATATGAGAAAGGACATTCTTGATTTGATACTTGTCATGGTGTTCTCACGACAGATGCCATGGGATGGCTTATCTCGAGTGGTTGGGGTCGATGAGCGCCAGTGGCGTCCGGAGGCGAGATTAGGCATGAGCACTAAGAACACAGAGAGGTACCTAGGTCCAGGGCTCTCCGAGGGATGTAATACCCCTAGTCCAGCAAGGATCACTATGGAGATCACAAGGAAAACATGGTTGCTCCTGGAGCTGTTTTGGTGGAGGAAGAGAGTGCTAGCTCTGCTCTCTGCCTCGTGTGAGTGTGTGTGTGAAGAATGAGCCGACCCCCTCCTAGGGGGGCTCCTAGGAGGTCTTATACTTGGACCTCCCAGGTCACATAATGTTAAAGAAAGAGGGGTGGACCCCTGTTGCCAGCGTCTCTGGCCTTCACTGGGGCCCGCCGGCTACGGGGCACTATTGGTCATGGGCCCCGCCGGCTGCTTGTCACTATGGCGTGTAGGTCGTGTCGTCACGGAGTGGTTGACGCGGTGCGTCTATAGTGCGGGCCGTCTGGGAGTTGGTCATCTCGGTCAGCGGTACCGGCGGCACTATAGCCACACTCTCCATGACGTGGGGGTTGTCATGTCGTACGGTTGGATTGGACGGGCACGGACTGCACCGGCTGCCGGCTGCCGCCAGCCAGCCTTGAGAAGTGCCGAGCCCAGCAGGCCTCCGGCGTGAGGAGCCGGCTGGAGGGCTAGCCGGATTGAGGGACTTGAGCCATCCCGATGTTTTGAAAAGTTGATTGGTTCCCTCGAGCCTACTCGGGGGTCATCCCCGCGACAGTAGCCCCGAAGCTGTTGAGGCCCTGCGGTCTTGGGCAAAGGGCCTCCACAGGTTTCCCCCCGAAAAGGGGTTGTAGACTGCCGCCGTAGATCTTGTTGAGGACGGGCCTGGCCGGCGATAGCTTCCTGGCCGGGGACCGGCTAGATGCCATGGACGCAGGCTGCCCGCGGCCGACCCGGCCAACGCGCAGCCAGCACCGAAACCGAACAGCCCAGCCGGCTCGCGCCCGGCCGGCATGACGATTCGCGCCCACTGCGGGGCAGCAGCGCGCCACGTGCAGCACGACGTAGGGCCGAGCCCTGCTAGGCCACGCGCGAGGTGATGTCGCCGCAGGCCCGGGGCCCACCAGTCTATGGCATCGGCCCGCGTGCGGGATCTGTTGTGGCCGGGCCTGGCGGTTACGCTTCTGCCACGCATTAACGCGCCCGCGTATCTCGGGGTAGTGGGGATCATGGGCGCAAATGATCCCACTACCCCACGTTCTCCCCGAGGTTTTAATTGGAGGGGGAGGGGGAGTGGCTGACGACCCACAAGTATAGGGGATCAATCGTAGTCCTTTCGATAAGTAAGAGTGTCGAACCCAACGAGGAGCAGAAGGAAATGATAAGCGGTTTTCAGCAAGGTATTCTCTGCAAGTACTGAAAGTAGCGGTAACAGATAGTTTTATAGCAAGATAATTCGTAACAAGTAACAAGTAACAATAGTAACAAAGGTGCAGCAAGGTGGCCCCATCCTTTTTATGGCAAAGGACAAGCCAGAACGTTCTCTTATAGTAAGCAAAGCGTTCTCGAGGGCACATGGGAATTGTCGTCTAGTCACGTTCATCATGTTTAGTTGATTCGCGTTCGCTACTTTGATAATTTGATATGTGGGTGGACTAGTGCTAGGGTGCTATTCTTACTTGAACAAGCAACCCTCTTATGATTAACCCCTCTCGCAAGCATCCGCAATTACGAAAGAATAATGAAGATAAATCTAACCATAGCATGAAACATATGGATCCAAATCAGCCCCTTCCGGAATAACGCATAAACTAGGGTTTAAGCTTCTATCACTCTCACAACCCATCATCTACTTATTACTCCCCAATGCATGCTCCTAGGCCCAAATATGGTGAAGTGTCATGTAGTCGACGTTCACATGAAACCACTAGAAGAATAACAACATACACATCATCAAAATATCGAACGAATACCAACTTCACATGATTAATTATAACAAGACTTCTCCCATGTCCTGAACAAAAGTAACTACTCACAAATCATACTCATGTTCAAGATCAGAGGTGTATTGAATATGCCGGAGGATCTTAACATATAATCTTCTACCAAATAAACCAACTAGCATCAACTACGAGATGTAATCAACACTACTAGCAACCCACATGTACCAATCTGAGGTTTTGGGACAAAGATTGAATACAAGAGACGAACTAGGGTTTGAGATGAGATGGTGCTGGTAAAGGTGTTGATGAAGATTGGTCCTCCCACGATGAGAGGATCGTTGGTGATGTCGATGGCTTCGATTTCCCCCTCCCGGAGGAAAGTATCCCCGGCGGAATCGCTCCGCCGGAGAGCAAAAGTGCTCCTGCCCAGGTTCTGCCTCGAGACGGTGACGCTTCATCCTGAAAGTCTTCTTCTGATTTTTTTCTAGGGCAAATAGCATCTTATAGGAGAAGATGGGCCCTGGACCCCTTCCAGGGGGCCCACAAGCTCATAGGACGTGCCCAGGGGGGTAGGGCGCGCCCCCTGAGCTTGTCGCTCCCTGGTGGGTCCCCTTCTGGTAATTCTTTCACCAATATTTTTTATATATTCCAAAATAATTCGCCATAAATTTTCAGGTCATTTGGAGTTGCGAAGAATATCTATCTCTTCTGTAGCCTTTTCAGGTCTAGAATTCCAGCTGCCGGCAATCTCCCTCTTCATGTGAAACTTGCAAAATAAGAGAGAAAAGGCATTAGGATTGCATCATAATGTGAAATAATGACCCAAAACATAATAATTAACAGTAGGTAAACATGATGCAAAATGGACGTATCAACTCCCCCAAGCTTAGACCTCGCTTGTCCTCAAGCGAAATTCGAAATCGATAATCATGACCACATGTTTAGAGAGAGAGGTGTCGATAAAAAAAATACGTGCATGAAAGCATCATGATCATTATCATAACAACAATATATCATCATAAAACTTCTCATGATCAAGTAACAATTCCTTCACAAATTAAAGTATGAACCACAAACCTCATTGAAAACTAACAAACTATGATCTCAGTCATTGAAACAATTGCAGTTCATCATATTTCCAGAAAGAGTCTATGTAAGAGCTTTGTTTAGCAAGTTCACATACTCAACTATCATTTAGTATTCTATGATTGCTAACACTCACGGCGTATTTATGGAGCAAAAGTTTCGGTCAAACACACAGGAAGATGGGGGTATACAGTTTTCACCACCCAACTGATTTATCTCGGGGATAATGTCAAAAATAATAACTCATGATCACCTATATCCAACGGGATATATATGCCTGGATTTTCCCCACCACATGATGCTTGCCAAGTAAAGAGTAAATAAGAACGGAATAGGGATGAACATTATTGACTCTTGCATAAAAGTAAATACAGAAAAGTAAAAGACAGGCCCTTCGGAGAGGGAAGCAAAGGTTGTCATGCGCTTTTTATTTTAGGATGTGCAAGCTCTTAATGGAAAAGAACGTCACTTTATATTGCCCCTTGTGATAGCAAACTTTATTCTGCAGTCCTTCGCTTTTATTTCTTTACCATCACAAGTTCGTACAAAGCTTATTTTCCCTTACAATAAAAGATCATACATATTTAGGAGCAATTTTTATTGCTTTATGTTGGTGCAATAATTTGCCTCCTTATGTTTTGGAGATTGTTGACATAAACAGTGAGGGACTGATGTGTTTGCTAGTGCACATAGAGTAACAGGTCCCTGGAGTCAAGAGGAGTTTGGTTCAAACTCCAAAGAAAATCCCCTGCATGGCAGTGAAGGTTATCACCGAAGATTATGATGACAAGAATGACCCCTCAAAAATTGCTGATGCAAAGCAATTGATTCGGTGCTCGTCCGAAGAAACTGACTGCGGCCAAGAAGATTGAAGACGAAGTGAAGACGTAGCATTTATTTCGTTGTTTCTCTTCTCTTTATTGAGTCATAGGACCACCGTACTACTAAGAGGGGTGTAGCATTCGAAGCTTTGATTCTCTGATGCTAAACCCAAATCCTATGAAAGTTGCGAGAGAAATCTCTTTGTGTTCTGAGCAAATACTTGCCAGCAAGAGACTATGATCTTCTTCGCTGCGAGAGATTTGTCTCTGACCGAGGAGTTAGCATTACTTGTTCCTCAAGTAATGTTACCGTTGCTCTTAAAATCCGACCGTTGTGAACATGTTGGTTGGCCATTGGCTGGACCGCGTGTCCAAAATGGTCATTTCGAATCAGGGAAGGCTGCGGCTATAAATAGCTACCCCGCACCGACGTTGTCCGGTGGCTGCTCCGTTTGATTCTGAGAAGATTGTTGAGCAACCCCATCTCCGAGTGATTTGAGTTTAAAATACACCGAGAGAATCCCCAGAGCCGAAAAATTAGATAGTGGTTCAGCATCACTCGAATCTAAGTCCAGTACGCTCCGCCTATTACTCTTGAGAGCTGCGAACTCTCTAGATGGTTAGGTGTCAATTTCTTCAGAGACCAAGAGTAATTGTGGTTCTCGAAGAAGAAGTCTGTAAAGGTTCGGAGATCGCCTCAAGTATCTACCACGAGTGATCGGCATTGGTTGACGAACCAATTGTCGAGGAGAATAGGGCGAAGAGAGTTTATCTTCTGTGTTAAATCACAACCCCTCCAACCAGACATAGTCCTTTTGCAGAAGGGCGAACTGGTCTACCAAATTCCTTGTCACCATCGAGCATCACTGGTCACCTCTGCTACTCCCATTTACATTCAAACTGTGCTGTATGGCATATTTCAATCATGTGATTTGTCTCGATGCATGCTCTTAGTTTCCATTTGGTAGTTTGTATTCGCTCACTGTACACTGTTTTCATTCGCTCCACTGCTGGGTTCCGAGAGTTTTGATATTTCTGAAGAAAATTTAAAAATCCCATTCACCCCCCTCTGGTAGACATACTTCGTTCCTACAATTGGTATCAGAGCAATGTACTCCTTGACTCTGTTCATTTTGGTCTAACCACCTTGGAGTTTAAGTATGTCTTTAGTGAGTTACAAGTCGCACCTCAAGATTCCCATCTTCGATGGGACGGACTATCCCTTCTGGAAGGAGAAGATGAAGATCCGTCTCCGAGCTATTGATGATGATATGTGGAACGTGGTGCAGAATGGATTCGTGGTTGAAGTGCCCCAGGTCCCCACTGACCACGAGAAGAAACTCATTCAGATGGATGCTCAAGCCAAAGATGAAATTGGTGGCCATCTCTCTCGTGCTCAATTTCTTCACTATCGTCAGTGTGAAACTGCAAAGGAATTGTGGGACATTCTCGAAAAGATAAATGATGGTGTTTCAACTCAGAAAGAAGCTCGCATTGATACTCTTCGGGCGAAGTTCAATCGGTTCAAGCGAATGGGAAATGAAAGCTGCCAGCAAACCTTCGATCGTCTGAGTGACATTGCAAACGAGCTGCAAGGTCTCGGCGCCAAAGACATCACTGATCATGTAGTTGTGAAGAAGCTGCTCCGATCCCTTGACAGTTCGTTTGACACACTAGTTCTGATCATTCGGGAGCGAGCTGATTTCAAAGTTCTCGACTCCGCTGATATCATGGAAAGGCTAAACACCCACGAGGAACAAGAAGAAGAAAAGAGAGATCTCTATGGCTCAAGTCACCGAAAAATTCATGCTCTCAAGGCTGTGGCTGAATCTTCCTTAGAAGGAAATGCCGAAGAAGATTCAAATGACCCAGAAAGGATCAGCAAGGATCTCACATTGATCACGAAAAGATTCCAGCGCCTTCAAAGGAAAAATCAGTTTCAGAAGAAAGGATCCAGCAACTCTGGTGGCTCCAAATCTTCATCAAAACCTACTGGAGATTACACCTGCTTCAAGTGCAAAAAGCCAGGACATTTCATTTCGGACTGCCCTCTCTAGGAAGCTGAAATCCATGCCAGTGGAAGATATGATTCAGGAAACAACCATGGCAAAGGCAAGAGCAAAAGCTACGACTCCGATGATGAGAAGAAAACAAAGAAGTTCTTCAAGAAGAAGGACAACTCCTCCTCCAAGTCCTCGTCAAGATCTTCCTCAAGGAATCCTTCCAAGTCCTCATCCAACCACAAGAACACCTCTCGCAAGGCTAAGGCGTACATCGGCAAGGAGATGGATTCCGATGAAGAAGAGTCATCTGACTCCGAAGAAGTTGATGAATCCGATGAGGATTCTGATTCCAACATGGCTGGCATAGCATGTGCCTCTACTCCTGCATCGAACTTCTTTGGGAATCATTCGAGCGACAACGAGTCTCCTGCGTACTACTTCATGGCCAAAGCCTCGAAAGAAAAGGTATCTTCCAAACATCACAGGAGTTACTCCAGTGATCAACTCTCTTCTGATGAAGATGACCATGCTAAACTGATCAAAATTGCTAATAAGCAACAAAACTCCCTCGAGAAAATTGAGAAAACCCTCAGGAAATCTGAAGGGTTGTTGGTTGAGGAGATGGAGAAAAATCAGTCGTTGACAGAAGAGCATTCCGCTCTCGAGTCTCGAATGAAAGAACTATCAAATCGTCATGATTTTCTCTCGGCGGATCACGAGAGATTGACTTATGATTACCTAAAAAGGAAATAGGAACTCGAGTCGCTGAGAGAGGCTCATGATGACTTGATCAGAGAAAATTCTCTTCTCACCCAACAACTCAAAGAGAAACCTGAAGTGTTTGTACCACCCTGCTTAAAATGCCTTGAACGCAGTAACTCTGAATCAAATGCTGAATCTTCTGTGAATGCTAACCCCTCTGTCGAGGAAAATGGTTCTGTTTCTAATGAAAATGCTAGGTTGAAGGATCTTCTTCAAACAGGAATGTTCAAGTCTCTCAAGGGGCATCAAACCCTGTGTGATGTTCTGAAGAAATCCATTCTTCACAAAAATCCCAGGAAAGAAGGCATCGGTTTCGAAAGGAAACTGAATGAAAATGGTTCCTACTGGGAACCTGATCAATATCCTCGCACCGTGTGGGTGCCTGCCAAGAGCAAAACGCTCGATCCATCTTTACTTTCGGGATATGACTCTCCTATCCCTGAATACTCATATGATGATTCTCTGGACAACTATAAGTTGTTCAAAAACCAACATGGTGAGGCTGTTGCTCGCTATGTTGGACCAAACAGCAGGAATGCCCCCCCCCCCCCCAAGAAAGCTATCTGGGTGCCTAGGAAAACTATCGAAGCATTGCCTATTACTACGTTACTAACCATGCAGGCTGAAAATGCTCGATACTTCCTGGAAAAGGTTCGACAGAATGAGTACATGCATACCTCATCTAACCACTATACTCATTCGTCTGGGAAGAATTTCAATGCATACTCTTTCGATTATGCTCGTACTCACTCAAGTCACAATTCTTATGACTATCGAAAGAAATCATATCCTGCTCGCTCATATGTTTCGAAGCCACCTACAAAGATGTGGGTGGTTAAGAAAGCCTGATTTCTCTGCAGGACAATGTCTCTGGGTGTACCGAATGGATAATGGATAGTGGATGCACTAGTCATATGACCGGAGACAAGTCATTGTTTGTCGACCCCAACTTAACTGCTTCATCTCAGAAGTACATTACTTTTAGCGACAACAACAAAGGAAAGATAATTGGGTTAGGTAAAATTGCTATATCCAAGGATAAGAACATTGATGATGTTTTACTTGTTCAGTCTCTCGGATTCAATCTCATGTCAGTTGGCAAGCTTTGTGATCTAGGCATGCTAGTTCTATTTTCATCATCCAAATGCATCGTCTGTATGGCCTCTGACAATTCCTTCGTCTTCGAGGGAAATAGAAAGGGTGATTTATATATTGTGGATTTCTCTAAGGGTCCCTCAATCCAAACTTGTTTGCTTGCAAAAGCAACCGAAGGATGGCTGTGGCACCGAAGACTTGGTCATGCATGTATGAGAAATTTGCAGACTCTCGTGAAGAAAAATCATCTTCGTGGCATTCCTGATGTGAAATTCAACAAGGATCGTCTCTGTGGTGCGTGTGAGGCCGGGAAATTGGCAAAGAAGCACCATTCGTCAAAAACTGTCATGACCACAACAAGACCTCTGGAAATTCTTCATATGGATTTATTCGGACCTCAAAACTATGCAAGTTTCGGAGGCAGTCATTATGGTCTGGTTATTGTTGATGATTTCTCTCGATACACTTGGGTATTCTTTCTCGAAGACAAAACCTGCACCCAAGACATCTTCAAAAGATTCGCCAAGAAGGCTCAAAATGAATATGATGTGCGAATTAAGCATGTCAGAAGCGACAATGGTACTGAGTTCAAAAATACTCATATCGAAGATTTTCTCGACGAATATGGTATAACTCATGAGTTCTCTGCCACATACACTCCCCAACAGAATGGAGTTGTTGAGCGAAAGAATAGACTTCTCATCGAAATGGTGAGAACAATGCTCAGTGAGTATAAAACTCCCATCCGTTTCTGGGCTGATGCTATTAACACTGCTTGTCATGTTGTCAATTGTGTTTATCTTCACAAATTCCTTAAGAAAACCTCATACGAGCTTATCACTGGCAAGAAACCGAATGTTTCTTATTCACGTGTTTTCGGTGCACCTTGCTATATTCGTGACATGTATCATAATTCCAAGTTTGCACCTAAGGCACATGAAGGTTTTGTTCTTGGTTATGGCTCGAACTCGCATACTTATCGTGTCTATTACTCTCACCATGGGAAAGTTATGGAAACGGTAAATGTGTGGTTTGATGAATCTAACGGCTCTCAAAAGGAGCACCTGCCTAATGTGATAGATGAACCTCCGATCTCGGATGCTATTCGGCAAATGGCCATTGGGGACATCAGGCCAGTCGAAGGAAATACACCTGACTCTTCCGATGAAGATGCCCCCATAGCTCGAAGAACACGCCAATCTACTGCCGAAGAAAATGCCGCACCGAACACAAATGGCAACCCAAATGCAAGTGCAAATCAAAATGGCAATCCCGATGATAATGGCGATACTAATGCCCATCTTGATGCTGATACTGAGGAAAATGAAAATGATCATCAAGAAGGAAATCCTCTCCCACGAGTGGCAAATCGAGTTGACCCTGCATTAATCCTCAAAGATCTCGAAAATCCAGGTTACCGACCCACAACTCGCTCTCGCACTCGTTTGGCTAACTACTGTGGCAGTTTCTCCTTTGTCTCATTGACAGAACCTACCAAGTTTGAGGAAGCCATGAATGATCCCGATTGGATGAATGCCATGCAAGAAGAGTTGGTGCAATTCGAATTAAATAATGTGTGGGAATTGGTTGACAAACCGAATCCTAAGAAGCACAATATCATCGGCACAAAATGGATCTTCCGAAACAAACAAGATGAAAATGGCATGTTTGTGAGAAACAAAGCGCGTCTTGTCGCCCAAGGGTATACACAGGTAGAAGGTATTGACTTCGGTGAAACATATGCTCCTGTTGCTCGCCTTGAGGCAATTCGTATTCTTCTCGCTTATGCAAACTACAATGATATTCTGCTTTATCAAATGGATGTGAAAAGTGCTTTCCTCAATGGTGAAATTTATGAGGAAGTATATGTTTGGCAGCCACCTGGCTTTGAAAACCCTCAGTTTCCTAACAAAGTTTTCAGGTTGAAAAAGGCTCTGTATGGGCTGAAGCAAGCCCCTCGAGCTTGGTATGACACTCTGAAGAGGTTTCTGCTTGACAAAGGGTTCAAGCCAAGATCCACTGATTCCACTCTTTTCACTCGTGCTATTGATGGTGATCTATTCGTGTGTCAAATTTATGTGGATGATATTATTTTCGGCTATACTAACAATGCATGCAGCATGGAATTCGGGCGAATGATGTCCGAGAATTATCAAATGTCTATGATGGGTGAACTCAAGTTCTTTCTCGGACTGCAAATCCGTCAACAGGACAATGGAATTTTCATATCTCAGGAGAAATATCTGAGAGACTGTCTGAAGAAGTTCAAAATGCAAGATTGCAAACAGAAGGGTTACAAAACTCCCATGCCCACAAATGGACAGCTGGACGCAGATGTGTACGGTAAAGATTACGATCAGAAAGCTTATCGTTCGATGATTGGTTCTTTGCTCTACTTATGTGCATCCAGACCTGATATTATGTTGAGTGTTTGTATGTGTGCTCGTTTCCAAGCTGCACCAAAAGAATCGCATCACCAAGTGGTCAAGCGTATTCTGAGATATTTGGCTCACACCCCCACCTTAGGTTTATGGTATCCTAAGGGAGCACAGTTTGACCTCGTTGGATATTCAGACTCAGATTATGCTGGTGACCGGGTTGACAGGAAATCTACTTCGGGGACATGCCATTTCCTCGGTAGATCATTGGTATGTTGGTCGTCAAGGAAGCAGAATTGTGTCTCGCTCTCTACAGCTAAGGCCGAATATATTGCTGCTGGCGCTTGTTGCACTCAGTTATTATGGATGAAGCAGACTCTGAAGGATTATGGCATCAAGGTCAAGAATATCCCTCTATTGTGCGACAATGAGAGTGCGATCAAAATTGCATACAATCCAGTGCAGCACTCTCGCACCAAGCATATTGAGATCAGACATCATTTCCTACGCGATCATGTTGCTCGAGAGGATATTGTTATCAGTCACGTCAATACCGAAGAAAATCTCACCGATATCTTCACCAAGCCTCTCGATGAGAAAATATTCTGTGCGTTACGGTGTGAGCTAAATATCCTAGATTCCGCAAACGTGGAGTAAGCTGGACTCGGCACCTGTACCATCACTTCCACATCTTAGAAGGAATGGGTGCACAACACTAGAAGAGTTTGAAAATTTCGACAAAGTGAAAATTTCTTTCTGAGAGTGAATACATTAACGAAGAACTAGACTAACCGGGTGCCACGATAATTGTGCGATGCTCAGGGTCCTACAGTTCTTATACAGTGGGTAATGCCACCACAATTTCTCTTCGCTGAGTTGCGTTTGAAGTTTTTGTGTTAGTCCGAATGTATTTCACTCATAGCTTCTCTCTCGGGTGTTTGTGTTTCTTCGTCTGAGTGAAATACCTAGGACCCTGTTTTCTCTCTATTCTATTTCTTCCAGTCTATGCTGCTCCGTTATGAATGCACAAAATACATCTGGATACGAAACATTATTTGGTGTCCTTGACCATGTTAAAGGTTTGGTCCGAGCTTAATCTATTTTGGCGAAAGCCGTCCAAAATTTGGGGTTTCCCGCCCAAGTCAGGACCACGTTCTTTGGTGACGGTTGCCACGTGCTCTTCATCAACTGCCAGTTTATCTGGTCCGTTGAATCGCAATAGTCCTCTGACTGTGGCCGTCCGATCAGATTCACCGGGTGCGGTTATTTCCTCCTCGCATATATATGCTGTGCCGCCTCCTTCCGTCAATTCACTTCGCATCTCCGCCACCATCACCTTCCGAAGCCCTACCACACTGCTCCACCTCGGGCTCAAGAACGCCGATCATCTTTGCCGCTTTGCTGCCGGAAAGAGGTCGCCGGAGTCATTCCTCGCCGCCGCGGATCATCTCCATCCCCGCGCCGCCGTAGTTGCTGCACATCACCAAGTTAGGGTATGTGTAGTGCGAACTCGTTCTTCCATTCATCTTGTTTGAGTTCGTCCGCGGTAGAAATTGTCTATTTTACCGCTTTTCCCAGATCTTTACTGATAGGTAACTTGTGCGGATGTGGTTTGTAGTAGTCCCTCGCATCCGATTTTTTTTCAGATCTAGGGTTTGTGTTGTGTCTCGTACGAACGGAATGCTTAGTACGTTAACTAGTATATTCTTCGAACCTACTAGTTCGTTCTACACATTGCTTTCATTCGAAACATTTCTCAAAGTCTGCATCTACTTCTTCATCAAAACAATTTCTTTTTCAAAATCTTCGCTATGTGCATTCGTAACCCTGTCCCCATTTTCCCTCGCATCTATCTTTATTCACAGGAAAATGCAGTCAGTTGAGGATTCGGCTCAACCAGTGAGCCGGGCTGACAGGGATGATGTTGTTTTGGGTACAGCTGACGAATCCAAAGCTCCGAATGCCAAGGGCCCAACGGTAGGCCCATCAACCAGCAAGCGAAAAAGAACCGAGCAAATTGCTAATGAGCAAGAAGAGAATGCTCCGAAGAAGAAGAAGGGTGGCAGACAGGCATACACAAACACTGCTGAGTATATCTCTCATGATCGGTATGATACTGTTGCAGGAGAAACCAAACAGCAGAGAGATAACCGTCAACAATGGATTCAACGTCATTGGGTGCGAAAATGGTTCAACTATGAATTTGTTCATCCTCGGTTTGCTCAAAACTTTACACTTCATCCACCATGGGGTGACTGCTGGGAAATTTCTCTCATCAAACCAAATGGTCCCAAAGAGAGACCACCTCCTCCACCAAATGCTCATGAGTCCTCCCTTCTCACACCCGAATCTTATCCTGAGGAGCTTGCTAAGCGTCTGCGAAATGCCATCAAACGAGCTCAGAGGGCTGAAAAGCAAAAGGCTCAAGAAGAGGAAAACCTTCGCCTTCTCAAAGATGATGTCGAAACGAAAAAGGCCGAAGGAAAATCTGAAGGACGCTCCAAACGCAAGCATGCTCCCAGCGCTACTGCATCAAAGAGAAAGAGTGCATCAAAGAAGAAAAAGGCTGAACCTGCTGATGAATTTCAAATGAATGATTCTTCGGATGATGATGATGACCCTCCGCTCACCAAGGAAGAAGTTGCTGCTACTCTCAGTGAGGAAGTTAACATTACCACTTCAATTGTGTTGCCTAATCTTCGGGCTCCTATGGTTCCAGAAGCACCACCGAAGAAGATCACTGCTCGAAAAACTCCTGCTACCACTGTCACGATGAAACAGCATGTAAACACAACTCCTCATCCAGATGCTATCAATTTGCAAGATTTGGTCGTTGACACTCCTGTGAGTTCTGCTAAGCCAGGCGAAAGTATTCCCAATCCTGACTTGAAGATAATCAATGCGCCTACCGAGAAAAATGCTCCACAAGTTGATGCTCCGACAGAGAAGGCTGCTAAGTTTGCACCTACCTTGACTCAGCCGTTGGCTTCTAAACCTCCTTCCGAGCAATTTTCCTGTGCAGACTGCTCCTATTGCCAAGTCTGATGCTCCGCACTACTATGATCACATATTCATCATGGAGCAGCTTGATAAATTTGTGGAAAATCCATTCGATGGTGAAGTGGCATCTCTGCCTATTCCTGCTAAAGTTATTACACAGGCCACTTCCGTAGTTCAAGAACTGCGAGAAGATGCAGTTGAGATCAACACCCTCTCTGCCGAACTAATTAACCATGATGGTCGAATGAAAACTGCTTCTTCAAGATTTGTCATTAAAGCCCTCGAAGATTCTTACAAGGATGTCAACCGTGCCATGACTCTCCTGCGTCACAGAAGGTTGCGCTTTCACATGGATCTAGACGAAATTGTTCGCAAGATCTGTGACGAACATCAAGGAAAAGTCACGGGCTACAATGATCTGGTCAAAGGCCACATTGATCAAGTTGCTTAGCAAAAGAAGAAGCAACGAAAGAGAATTGCAAAGAAAAATATACCTCCTGCTCCGAAGGGAAACTCGCCTGCTCGCCCAGTTGATCAGTCTCAGATAGACAAATCTCCTGAGCCAGCTATTCCTTCGAACCCCCCAGTAAAGGACTCGGATGCTCCTCTCTCGCCAAGGCCAACTGAATTAGTGCCTGTGACATCACCTGCTCGAGCTCATATTCCCTCGCAAAGATCTGTTTTCGAGGAAGGTGAAATTCCTCGCTCCGAGCCCCAAGCTTCTCTGGCTCATGAAGCTCCAAAAGTCTCGGCTTCTCCTACTATCGAGCAACAACAAATTCCAGTGGAACAACCTCAACCACCTCCAGTGCATGATTCGGCCTCAGTGCCTAAAGTGGATGAACCTGCTCTGCTGCCTACTGCCTCTGCAGCACCCACTGTTGTAACACCTGCTCCATCTCCACTCAAGTTATCTATCGACACAGTGGCAAGAATTCCAGATGCTGGTCCTTCCGAAAGGAAATCTATCTCTGCTCGCCGTACTGACTCAGTTGTATATGGCAATGAATTTCTCTCTCCTGAAGAAGAACTCAAATACCCATATCCCCGTGAAGAACTACCTTTGTTCTCATCAGGAGCAGGCGCCAAAGGTCCTCTTTTCAATCGGAATGCTCACCCCAAATTCTTTCAAGATAGTCCGTATGATGGGCCGCGCACTTCGGAATCGCCTCGCTTCTGGACTAAGGAATAGGCCATATATTACTCTCGGGTCCTCTATGAGAGCAGAAAGATATTTCCTCAAGAATATCTGAACATTCCTGCCATGCGCAATATTGGCTATTTCAATCAATTGCTTCAGGATCTGGATGATTTCTGCCTCACCAATGTATTTGAATTCGAGCATCCTTGGAACAGAGAGATTATTCTTTAGTTCTATGCTACACTGTATATCTCTGGCGATGAATCTGACAGCTCAAAATGGATTATGGAGTGGATGACCGAAGGTAAACGCATCAAATGCACTTCAACAGATTTTGTCTCGCACTTCCATTTCCCTCGCTTTGAGCATGGTGACACTGAAATTCGGGTTCACAACATTGATGTCATATCAGATGAAACTTTTCGGTGCACAATGTATCAAGAAAAGATTCGTAACTACACTGGTCCTCCTCGTCCTGAGCACTTAACCTTCGAGAATCAGACGTTGTTTCATATGCTCTCCTACACCATTTGCCCTCTAGCGTGTATGAATCCGGACAAATCCATCTCAGATGTTCTTCAAAATGCCATATATGCCATCTCTGAGTGATACATCTTCGACATGGAAGACATGTTTCTGCGTATTCTGAAGGATTCTGTCCAGTATCCCTTCTGCATCAAAGTGTTCGCGCCCTGGATCCAGAAAGTTATTGATCATGCAATGCGCACAGTGTATCTTGCGAAGGAAAACCATAAAAGCTTCATTCCTCCTGTTTGCGATACCTTGCAAGTCATGGAAGATATCACTTTGGGAAAATCGTCCGCATCAAGCCCCCAAGACTATCACAAGCAATTCGACGGGCCACGTCTTCCTCAGCGCGACCGAAAGATTTCACCTCAACCTCCATCGCAACTCGAAGTTAGTTTGCGGACACAACAACTGCTACTACAACATATCGCCGAGGATCGACCCGAAAAAGAACATCTCGCCTCCGAGCTCAATGCTCTCAACAATCGCACCAGAATCATGCATCTGATAGCTGATGTAAACATGAAGAGACTCTAGAAATTGCTTCGCAAGTTCTTCACCGAGAAATAACTCCTGAATGTCAATCTCCAAGAACTCTATGATTATATTGACAAAGGCTTCACTGTTGAAGATTTTCAAGATCGGAGTACCCCTCCTCTACCTGTTCGTGAGCCAACCACTGATCTTCTTCATCTCAAGCTTCACAAACTGCTTGACAAGTCTGAAGCCACCTCACCGACAGAAAAACCTACCGAAGGCAATGTGCAATCCCGTGTTCCTCCTGTGGCTACTCCATTTATACCCTCATCTGCTCAGCCCCAAGTTATTATTCCTGAAGGAAAATCTGATGCTACTGAAGACGAAGACAATCCCATCACTTCCGAAGAAGAAATCACCTCAGACAGTTCTTCTGGAGATGCCACCGATTGAACCAAGTTCTGCGTTTTTGCACTCATGTTATTCGTCACCTTTTTGATACTCGTTCACAAAAAGGGGGAGAATAACATCGAGCCTCGATAGATTTGCTTTCTGTGTTTCGTTGGTTTTGGTTTCGTGCGAGTTTGCAACTTCTGGTTTAAGGCTATCTGTACTAAGTTGTAAAACTCGATAACTTCTGTGCTGTAATGTTAATAACCCCTCCTACTGCACTATTTCTCTCGAAGCACTTGTTTTGCAGGTGGAATTATTATCAGAAGTTATGAATGATTGCACTACGATCTCGATGGATTATATCTCATCAGTGCGAATCAATGTCTTGAATGATTGAAATTTCCTCAATATACTTCAATACTTGCAGGAGAATTTATCTCATATCTTTCTTCCCTGCATACATTTAGGAGGAGTCTATTTCATCATCGAGCAAAGTAACACTTACTCACTCTTGTTGGAATTGCTTTACACTTATCTATCTTCACTTCGATGATTATCTGTTTTGTCAACAATCATCCAAAAAGGGGGAGATTGTTGGTGCAATAATTTGCCTCCTTATGTTTTGGAGATCCTTGACATAAACAGTGAGGGACTGATGTGTTTGCTAGTGCACATAGAGTAACAGGTCCCTGGAGTCAAGAGGAGTTTGGTTCAAACTCCGAAGAAAACCCCCTGCGTGGCAGTGAAGGTTATCACCGAAGATTATGATGACAAGAGTGACCCCTCAAAAATTGCTGATGTAAAGCAATTGATTCGGTGCTCGTTCGAAGAAAGTGACTGCGGCCGAGAAGATTGAAGACGAAGTGAAGACGTAGCATTTATTTCGTTGTTTCTCTTCTCTTTATTGAGTCATAGGACCACCGTACTACTAAGAGGGGTGTAGCATTCGAAGCTTTGATTCTCTGATGCTAAACCCAAATCCTATGAAAGTTGCGAGAGAAATCTCTGTGTTCTGAGCAAATACTTGCCAGCAAGAGACTATGATCTTCTTCGCTGCGAGAGATTTGTCTCTGACCGAGGAGTTAGCATTACTTGTTCCTCAAGTAATGTTACCGTTGCTCTTAAAATCCGACCGTTGTGAACGTGTCGGTTGGCCATTGGCTGGACCGCGTGTCCAAAATGGTCATTTCCCATCAGGGAAGGCTGCGGCTATAAATAGCCACCCCGCACCGGTGTTGTTCGGTGGCTGCTCCATTTGATTCTGAGAAGATTGTTGAGCAACCCCCTCTCCGAGTGATTTGAGTTTAAAATCCACCGAGAGAAAACCCCAGAGCCGAAAAATTAGATAGTGGTTCAGCATCACTCGAATCTAAGTCCAGTACGCTCCGCCTATTACTCTTGAGAGCTACGAACTCTCTAGATGGTTAGGTGTCAATTTCTTCAGAGACCAAGAGTAATTGTGGTTCTCGAAGATGAAGTCTGTAAAGGTTCGGAGATCGTCTCAAGTATCTACCACGAGTGATCAGCATTGGTTGACGAACCAATTGTTGAGGAGAATAGGGCGAAGAGAGTTTATCTTCTGTGTTAAATCACAACCCCTCCAACCAGACGTAGTCCTTTTGCAGAAGGGCGAACTGGTCTACCAAATTCCTTGTTGCCATCGAGCATCACTGGTCACCTCTGCTACTCCCATTTACATTCGAACTGTGCTGTATGACATATTTCAATCATATGCTTTGTCTCGATGCATGCTCTTAGTTTCCATTTGGTAGTTTGTATTTGCTCACTGTACACTGTTTTCATTCGCTCCGCTGATGGGTTTCGAGAGTTTTGATATTTCCGAAGAAAATTTAAAACTCCCATTCACCCCCCTCTGGTAGACATACTTCGTTCCTACACTTTATGCACCGATGACAACTTACTTGAAGGATCTTATTCAATCCATAGGTAGATATGGTGGACTCTCATGGCAAGAAACTGGGTTCAAGTGTTTTTGGATGCACAAGTAGTATCTCTACTTAGTGCGAATTTTGGCTAGCAAAAGATTATGGGCAAGCACCACATGTTAGAGGATCCATAACAATATAACTTCTATGTGAATATAAGCAAACATAACCCATTACGTTGTCTTCCTTGTCCAACGTCAATTATTTGATCAAGCATAGAATATTTGATGTTGGCTCACAATCATAAAAGATGTCCAAGATACTATATTTATATGTGAGACCTCTCTTTCTTTATTACTTTTTCATGAATTGCATCAATGACCAATGCTATGTTTGTTAACTTCCAACAAATTTTATCAATTATACTTCTTTTATGTGAAGACGTCACTCCCCATGGGATTAGCATATGACCTTTTTATTCTTTTCATTGCTAGGATTCGAACAAGAAAGTAAAGCAAACAAACTCAAACTACTCTTTATTATATAACTCTCACACTCGATTACATAGATAGATAGATCACGAAACAAGCACTTGAAACTAGATCATACTAAAACTTTATTATTCTAAATCACGAAATAACTAAGGATCGAACTAAGATAAGTAATGATGGTAAAAGTGATGGTGATACGATACCGGGGCACCTCCCCCAAGCTTGGAACAAGCCAAGGGTGGTGCCCATACCCGTGTACTCAAGTTTCTTTCTTTGGTGGTGGTGGTGCAATATTCTTGGCGATGATTCCTTTGAGTATTCGATTTTCCTCTTCGAGATTATTGACTTGGCATTTGAGATCTATGATTTCCTTGCGGAGCTTGCCGGTGACTGTCAACGCACCATCAACCCAAGGGTGAAGCTTGGCTAAAGATGATGAAGCTACACTCTTTTGTAGGTCACGATAAGAAGTAAATCGAGTATGGGGAGGTTTAACCGTGTCCGGCAGGCTTGATCTCTTGAATTCGACATGCATGTTTCCAGGTTGGGGCAAAGAGGTTTCTTCTTCCTCCCCGCTCATGGAATCCATCCTCTTCAAGTCAGCCTCTACCTCCTCATCGGTCGACCACCCATAGGGGTTAACATCACAGTAGATTCTTGGATTTGCGGTAGTGTGGGAGACATGGCTCTCCCCGTCCGATTCTTGCGACGACATACCGCTCCAAATCTGTCACAAAAACAGCCCGAAACAAGAACAGAGGAGAAACTTGCGATACGGTGGTCCAAACACCCGAGAGTATATATAATGAATTTTTCCCGTGCAAAAGAAGTAATATGGAAATAAAACGGAGTCGGGAAGATCCACGGGGGAGCCACAAGCTCACACGGCACGCCCTAGGGGGTAGGGCGCGCCCCCCGAGCTTGTCGCTCCCTCATGTACTTTCCTGGCTGTTTATTATTTTTCTAATTTTTTATATATTCTGAAATGGAAAAAAAGTACTTTAATGGAATTTTTGGAGTTGGTTTACGTACCGTATCACATACCTACTCCTTTTTAGGGTTCTGGAGCGTTCCAGAAGGTCTCTTTTATGTGTTCCTCCGGTGTCATAGTTTGGATAATATTTGTTTCCAAATTAATGGGCGTACTTGAGATATAATGTTTAATTCTTTGCCCATTTACCACTCTCGGATTAGTGCCTTCAGCGTTGTTGATTTTGATAGCTTGGGAGCGATAAACTTCTTCCACGATGTATGGTCCTTCCCATTTGGAGAGAAGTTTTCCTGCAAAGAATCTGAAATGAGAGTTGAACAATAGAACTTGATCACCTACTTTAAATTCCCGTTTTTTGATTCTTTTGTCATGCCATATTTTAACTTTTTCTTTAAACAACTTAGCATTTTCATAGGCTTGGGTTCTCCATTCATCTAATGAGCTAATATCAAATAACCACTTTTCACCGGCAAGTTTAAAATCATAGTTAAGTTCTTTAATTGCTCAATTAGCTTTATGTTCCAATTCAAGAGGTAAATGACATGCTTTTTCATAGACCATTTTATATGGAGACATACCCATAGGATTTTTATAAGCAGTTCTATAAGCCCATAATGCATCATCAAGTTTCTTAGACCAATTCTTTCTAGATCTATTAACAGTCTTTTGCAAAATTTATTTTATTTCCCTATTGCTCAATTCAACTTGACCACTAGACCGAGGATGATAAGGTGATTCAATTCTATGGTTGACATCATATTTAGCTAGAAGTTTACGAAATGCACCATGAATAAAATGTGAACCACCATCAGTCATTAAATATCTAGGGACTCCAAACTTTGGAAAAATAACTTCTTTAAGCATTTTAATAGATGTGTTGTGATCAACACTACTAGTTGGAATAGCTTCTACCCACTTAGTAACATAATCAACAGCAACTAGAAAATGAGTGTGTCCATTAGATTGAGGAAAAGGCCCCATATAATCAAATCCCCAAACATCAAATGGTTCAATAACAAGTGAATAGTTCATAGGCATTTACCGACGTCTACCAATATTCCCAATTCTTTGACATTCATCACAAGAAAGGACAAACTTACGTGCATCCTTGAAGAGAGTAGGCCAATAAAAACCAGACTGTAATACCTTATGTGCAGTCCTGTCTCCCGCATGGTGTTCTCCATATGCTTTAGAATGACACTTCCGTAGGATTTGTTCCTGTTGATGCTCAGGTACACAACGTCTAATAACACCATCTACTCCTTCTTTGTATAGATGTGGGTCATCCCAAAGGTAATGTCTTAAATCAAAGAGGAACTTTTTCTTTTGTTGGTATGTAAAACTAGGTGGTATATATTTAGCAACAATGTAATTAGCATAATCTGCATACCAAGGACTATTACGAGAAGTAGAAGCATTTACAACAGCTAATTGCTCATCAGGAAAACTATCATTAATAGGAAGTGGGTCATCAAGAACATTTTCCATCCTAGACAAATTATCTGCTACAGGGTTTTCAGCTCCTTTTCTATCAACAATATGCAAATCAAATTATAGTAGCAAAAGAACCCACCTAATTAGTCTAGGTTTAGCGTCTTTCTTTTCCATAAGATATTTAATAGCAGCATGATCGGTGTGAATGGTAACTTTAGAATCGACAATATAAGGTCTGAATTTATCACATGCAAACACAACTGCTAAAAATTCTTTCTTAGTAGTAGCATAATTTCTTTGAGCACTATCTAAGGTCTTACTATCATAATGAATAACATTCAATTTCTTATCAATTCTTTGACCTAGAACAACACCAATAGCATAATCACTAGCATCACACATAATTTCAAAGGGTAGGTTCCAATCAGGTGGTTGAACAACGAGTGCAGAAATTAAGGCTTTCTTAAGTATTTCAAAGGCTTCTACGCAATCATCCTCAAAAACAAATGGAATATCCTTTTGCAAAAGATTAGTAAGAGGCCTAGAAATTTTAGAGAAGTATTTTATGCACCTTCTATAAAAAGCATCATGACCAAGGAAACTTCTTATACCTTTGATATCTTTAGGATATGGCATTTTCTCAGTTGCATCAACTTTAGCTTTGTCTACCTCAATACCTCTTTCAGAAATTTTATGCCCAAGGACTATTCCTTCATTCACCATAAAGAGGTACTTCTCCCAATTGAAGACAAGATTAGTCTCCTCTTATCTCTGTAAAACTCGGTCAAGGTTGCTTAAGCAATCATCAAAAGAGGTTCCATAAACAGAGAAATCATCCATGAATACCTCAACAATCTTTTCACAAAGATCAGGGAATATAGCAGTCATACATCTTTGGAAGGTAGCAGGTGCATTGCATAAACTGAAAGGCATACGTCTATAAGCATAAGTTCCAAAAGGACAAGTAAAGGTGGTTTTCTCTTCATCTTCTTGTGACACGGGTATTTGAGAAAAACCAGAATAACCATCAAGAAAGCAAAAATGTGTATGCTTAGATAATATTTCTAACATTTGATCAATAAAAGGCAAGGGGTAATGATCTTTCCTAGTAGCTTTATTTAATTTCCTGAAATCAATTACCATCCTATAACCAGTTACAATTCTTTGTGGGATAAGTTCATTTTTATCATTAGGAACAACAGTAATACCTCCTTTCTTAGGAACACAATGAACAGGACTTACCCATCTACTATCAGCTATAGGATAAACTATACCTGCCTCCAGAAGCTTTAATATTTCAGTTCTTACCACATCCTTCATCTTAGGATTCAAATGACGTTGATGATCAACGACTGGCTTAGCATCAGGCTCCATATTAATCTTGTGCTGGCGTCAAGTGAGACTAATGCCCTTAAAATCATCAAGAGTATATCCAATAGCAGCACGGTGCTTCCTCAGAGTTTGAAGTAATCTCTTTTCTTCATGCTCTGAAAGGTTAGCATTCATAATAACAGGATATATCTTCTTTTCATTAAGATAAGTATATTTTAGTGTATCAGGTAGTTTCTTTAGTTCACACACAGGATCACACTTAGGTGGGAGAGGATCTCCCAAAGTTTCAACATGAAAATTGTGTTTAAGGATAGGTGCTTGTCTAAAGAATATTTCATCAATTTCATTTTTTCATTCATATACATCATTTTCATGGTCTAGCATATATTGTTCTAAAGGATCAGTAGGAGGAACAGCAATAGAAGCAAGACCAATAATTTCATCTTTATTAGGCACTTCTTTATCATGAGGTTGTCTACGAAACTTAGAGAAATTAAACTCATGCGATACATCACCAAAGTTAACACTAACCGTTTCCCTATTACAATCAATCTTAGCATTAACTGTATTCAAGAAAGGTCTACCAAATATAATGGGGCAAAAATCATCTTGTGGTGATCCAAGAACTAGAAAATTAGTAGGGTATTTGATCTTACCACACAAGACTTCAAGATCTCTAACAATCCCAAGCGGTGAAATAGTATCTCTGTTTGCAAGCTTAATAGTAACATCAATATCTTCAATCTCAATAGGTGCAATATCATTCATGACTTCTTGATAAAGAGAAAATGGAATAGCACTTATACTAGCACCCATATCACATAAACCATGATAACAATGACCTCCAATTTTAACAGAAACAACAGGCATGCCAACAACAGGTTTGTTTTTATCTACTGTTTCTCATTTAGCAATCCTAGTTGCTTCCTCACAGAAGTATATAACATGACCATCAATATTATCAACCAAAATATCTTTAATCATTGCAACATTAGGTCCCACTCTAATTTGTTCAGAGGGTTTAATTGGTTTAATATTACTCCTATTAACCACAGTTGAAACTTTAGCATGTTCCTTAATCCTAACAGGGAAAGGAGGTTTCTCAATATAAGCAGTAGGCACAACTGGATCAACATTATAAATGATTGTTTCATCTTTAGCTATAACAGGTTCTTCATTTAATTCAATAGGTGGATGAAACTTAAACTATTTCTCTTTAGGGAGATCAACATGAGTAGCAAATGATTCACAAAAAGTAGCTACTATCTCAGAGTCAAGTCCATATTTAGTACTAAACTTATGAAAAACATCGGTTTCCATAAAAGATTTAACACAATCAAACTCAAGATTTGTACCTGACTCTTTACCTTTGTCGATTTCCCAATCTTCAGAGTTACCTTTAATTCTTTCAAGAAGATCCCATTTCAATTCAATAGTTCTCTTCATAAAGGAGCCAGTAGAAGAAGTATCGAGCATGGATTGATCATTATGAGAAAGCCGAGCATAAAAGTTTTGTATAATAATTTCTCTTGAGAGCTCATGATTGGGGCATGTGTGCATCATGTACTTAAGCCTCCCCCAAGCTTGAGCAATACTTTCTCCTTCACGAGGCCAAAAATTATATATATAATTCCGATCACGATGAAACAAATGCATAGGATAAAATTTCTGATGAAATTCCAGCTTCAACCAGTTCCAATCCCATGTTCCAGTATCATCCAATAGCCTATACCATGTCGATGCCTTTCCCCCCAAAGATAAAGGGAATACTTTCTTCTTAACTCTATCCTCGGATAAACCTGCAAGCTTAAACAAACCACAAATTTCATCTATATAGATTAAGTGCATATCAAGATGTACCGTTCCATCTGTTACATAATGATTAGCTAGCAGTTTCTCCAACATACCCGAAGGAATCTCATAATAGATATTTTCAGTAGGTTCTATAGGTTGAGGGGAAACTCTTATTGCTTCCGGTCGAGGTGAAGATACTCCGAACAAGCCCCTCAAAGGATTAATTTCCATAATGACAAGTAACAGTAAATTTCAGCACGTAATAAAAATGTTTCCTTACCAAATTCCACTTACCAAAGGCGCTTCATTCCCTGGCAACGGCGCCAGAAAAGAGTCTTGATGACCCACAAGTATAGGGTATCAATCATAGTCCTTTCGATAAGTAAGAGTGTTGAACCCAACGAGGAGCAGAAGGAAATGATAAGCGGTTTTCAGCAAGGTATTCTCTGCAAGTACTGAAAGTAGCGGTAATAGATAGTTTTATAGCAAGATAATTCATAACAAGTAACAAGTAACAATAGTAACAAAGGTGCAGCAAGGTGGCCCAATCCTTTTTATATCAAAGTACAAGCCAGAACGTTCTCTTATAGTACGCAAAGCGTTCTCGAGGACACACGGGAATTGTCGCCTAGTCAAGTTCATCATGTTTAGTTGATTCGCGTTCGCTACTTTGATGATTTGATATGTGGGTGGACCGGCGCTAGGATGTGATGCGTCTCCAACGTATCTATAATTTTTTATTGTTCCATGCTATTATAGTATCAATCTTGGATGTTTTATATGCAATTATATGCCATTATATATCATTTTTTGGGACTAACCTATTAACCTAGTGCCAGTTATTTTTTTCTGCTTGTTTTTGCCTTTTCAGAAAATCATTATCAAAAAGTATCCAAACGAGAATTAAACTTTGGATTAATTTTTTCTGGACTAGAAGAGACCCACGAAGCTTCGGGAGAAGATCAGAAGAGGAATGAGGAGGCGGCAAGCCTGGAGGGCGTGCCCAGGGGGGTAGGGCGCGCCCTCCCAGGCTTGTGGGCCCCTCATTGCCCCTCCTGACCTAATTCCCGCGCTATAAATTCCCAAATATTCAAAATATACCAGGAAGACAGAAGAGAAAACCTTTCCGCCGCTGCAAGCCTCTGTTCTTCCACGATCCCATCTGGAGGCCTTTTCCGGTAATCTGCCGGAGGGGGGATCCATCACGGAGGGCTTCTTCATCAACCTTGCCGCCCTTCCGATGATGTGTGAGTAGTTTACCACAGACCTACGGGTCCATAGCTAGTAGCTAGATGGCTTCTTCTCTCTCTTTGATCTTCAATACCATGTTCTCCTCGATGTTCTTGGAGTTCTATCCGATGTAATCTTCTCTTGCGATGTGTTTGTTGGGATCCGATGAATTGTGAGTTTATGATCAGATTATTCATGAGAAATATTTGAGTCTTCTCTGAACTCTTTTATGCATGATTATTATAGCTTTGTATTTCTCTCCGATCTATCGATTTGGTTTGGCCTACTAGATTGATTTATCTTGCAATGGGGAGGTGCTTTGTGATGGGTTCAACCTTGCGGTGCTCAATCCCAGTAACAGAAGGGGACATGACATGTATTTGTATTGTTGCCATTAAGGATAAAAAGATGGGGTTTAAGTATATTGCTTGAGTTTACTTTGTCTACATCATGTCATCTTACTTAAGGCGTTACTTTGTTTCATACTTAATACCCTAGATGCAAGATGGATAGCGGTCAATGGGTGGAGTAATAGTAGTAAAAGCAGGCAGGAGTCGGTCTACTTGTCTCGAACGTGATGCCTATATACATGATCATTGCCATGAATCCGTCATAATTATTTGCTTTTCTATCAATTGCCCAACAGTAATTTGTTTACCCACCGTATGCTATGTGTTCGAGAGAGAAGCCTCTAGTGAAAACTATGGCCCCCGGGTCTACTTTATCATATATAAAAAACCTAAAAATACCTCACTGCAATTTATTTACTTTTATTTTATTTAGTATTTTAGTTTGTCTATTTATCTCTATGAGATTTAATCCTTGCAAATAACCGCTAAGAGGATTGACAACCCTCTTATTTGCGTTGGGTGCAAGTGTTTGCTTTTGTGTGTGCAGGTGCGCTTAACGGAATTTTGCTTGGTTCTCCTACTGGATTGATAACCTTTGTTCTTAACTGAGGGAAATACTTATCTCTACTATACTGCATCATCCTCTCCTCTTCGGGGAAATACCAACGCAGTCTACAAGTAGAAGAATTTCTGGCGCCGTTGCCGGGGAGACATCATCAAAATTACCAAGTACCTTCGCACAAACTGTCATCCAATTGCATTTATTTTATTTTCCTTTTATTTGCATTTACCTCTAGCTTTCATCTCCCCCACTTCTATTTTTTTTTACAAAAACACAAAAATATTTTATTTGCTTGCTTGCTTTTATTGAAATGTCAACACATAAGAACAAAAAGTAAAACAAAAATTTAAGATCACTATGGATCCTCATCCACTTGCTAATCTTTTCAAAAGATCCAATTATAATGAACCAATTGCTAGTGATTTGAGTGCTCTTGATTTTCTCTATGAAGTTTTGATTGAAAATCATGAATCTAAAAATTGTGATGAAGTGTTACACTACTGCAGGCGACCGCTAATGCGAGACATGAATCAGAGACCCCGCGACCAAACTGTGTGCGATGCATCCATCACGAACGGTGTCGTAATCAAACCGTCGCCAATAAGACGAACTGTTTGCGATGCCGGAGACCTAAAAAACGATTCAGATTAGGGACACGTGTGCGATACGTGGCATACAGTTGATCCATACGAACTGTTTGCGATGAGCCAGAACAACAGAAACGGGCAGCCAGTTCGAGGTGTGTGCGATACACGGCATACAGTTCACTCGGATGAACTGTTTGTGATTACCCAACACAACAGAAATGGGCAGCCAGTTCGAGGTGTGTGCGATACACGGCATACAGTTCACTAGGATGAACTATTTGTGATTACCCAACACAACAGAAACGGACAGGCTGATCAAGGTGTTTGTGATATACGGCATGCGGTTCACTCAGATGAACTGTTTGCGATTACCCAACACAACAGAAACGGTTCAACTTAACAAGATGTGTGTGATACGCGGCAAACAGGTCAGTAATCCGAAATGTGTGGGAAGACTGATAACAACACGGACGATTCCTGCTAATAACCCGTGTGTGTTGTGGACAAACGCTTGCTGGTATACAATTGTCAGCGATTGATGAAATCATCACCGACAGGTTCCCTAGTTTAGCCCGTGGCCGATGTGATTTGCTCTGTCCGCACAACATCTATGCTCTGTCTACACAACAGCAACATATATACTTATAAGAACATTGTTGCATAACCAAATAAAATATCCAATTACATAAGTGACTACACACACCAAAGTAAACAATTACATGCACACTAAAGTAGGAGAAACGATCATCTACTTCTTGTTGTGACGACACTTGCCATTGCTCTGCTTCCGGCTGGATCCCTGGCCATTTTGGGGAACAAGGAGGCACTTCCTCATGTCAACGATTCGCCTGTACATCTCATAGCTCGTGTACGCCTCCTTGGCCGTGTACACGACGTGAGCTACGTCGAGTCTCTCCATCCAGGCCGAGTGCTAGGCACGCTTGTCCTTGTTGCAGGAATCCTTCATAGCGAGGTGAACTAGTGAGTCCTTCTCATGCTTCTTGCTGCCCCAGATCTTGTATTGGCCCTGGATGTCGACAAGATTCTGGCAGGCGATGCCCGAATTCTTTAGCACCTTTACATCGTTGGTGATGTCCACCGTAGCGAACACGTAGTGGGGGCTGTTGACAAACCTGGCGAAACGCTCGCAAGGCCTTGTGGCCACGCAGTAGTGGTAGACGAGGACGTGATTCCGCACGCACATCTGGGCGACGGCGACCTTGTGACGAGACCCGGCACAAGCGCAGGTGTACTCGAGGTCGAACCCGACCACCTTGTACTTCTCCGCAGCAATCAACAACTCCATAGTGTGGATGGAGTTCTCCACCCAGATCAGGTTGTTGGTGTACACCACCGAGAGCTCCGTGAACCTTCTGTGGGTGTCCACTACGACATGCATGGTGAACTGCCGCTCGTCGTCGGCAGCCGCTGGGACCGCCATTGGAGCCGCGCAGGATACCCTCTCTGTATTTGTCGTCGTGGGTGTGCTTCTTGCAATACTGGGGCGCGATCGAAAGGTTGAAGAGCCACAAGTGTTAAATGGCCGCTGTAATAAATGGGGGCCGGGCGGCCTGTAATCGTCACGTCTTGTCACCGCGTTCCTAGCGGAGGATTCCAGTGCACGCTTGAGCTGTTGAGCACCCCAGACGCGTTTCGTTTGACCATGCGTGGGCTCGAAGAGGCGCCAAGTTTACCCGTGGGTGATGAGGTCAAAGTTACACAGACGGGTAATGATGGACACTTGAGTGCGATAATTCTGGGCACACAGTTGAGGAAACCAACTTTGTACAATAATGTCGAAAATCGCTGTCATGTCCGCAATATAGATCGTTTGCAATTGAGATCGACAGGGGAAACACATTCGAGAATGGTAAATAAAATCAAGTCCATTGAGGTCTAGATATTAATCGTCCATTGCATATGAATGTCAAAATAGTACTACCAATATACGAGTCTCATACGATGCCATTTCAACTATTGTACCACAAAAGCCCAAAATATTACAAGGTTCAAATTCCAGAGTTAGAAGACTCAAATTCGAAGATTAATTACAAGGTTCAAACTGATATTAGAAATGAAATTCAGCTCATGCAGCTGCAAACGCCCGCGCTGATCAGCTGAACTTGGACATATGAGAGGTTCAAGCTGATATTACAACTTGTAACACCCGTTTCGAAACCTCAACATTTCTGCAAAGGGATCAGCCACTGACAAGTCATGTATGGGCTTGACATAATGACTTCCGATTACTCTGTCAGCTGATCTTCCAAAATGAAATTCAGCTTCTGCAGTGCCTTTCCCATTCTGCCGTAGCCGCAGGCGCTGATCAGCAAACCATTCAGTTTTGTGAAACAAATGTAGGGCAAGCCTCATTACCTTTAGCACCCTTGCTCTCACAACAAAGAACCTGGCGAATATAATCACCGGTAAGGTCCCTCGGTAGGAGTTCAAAGTAATTTCTGAGAGATGCAGATCAAGGCATTCGATGTGGTTGTTATATTGTATCACATTATCCACTACCGGGCCTAATCTTATCTGCAAAAGAAGAGAACGTATTAGTGCCTACATGCAGTTTTGAACACTACTACAGGCCTCTTTGATTTGTAGGATTTCTAAAATACACGAATAGAGTGACATGCCATCTTCGATCCTACATGATTGACATGGGCATTTGATTACAATCTAGAAAAACATAGGCTTCTTCCCAAGAGGTTGGAGTGGGTGGAAATTTACCTACGAAAACTAGTACAGATGAATCGAAAGGAGAAATGCATATGGATTGTAACATTATGAATCAAGCAACCACTGTAGGGAAAAAACATCAATGTACTGAAATCCCAAGAGGTTGGAGAAGAAGAAGGCGAATGTTGTACCTGAACGGTTGTGGATCCAATAACAAGTTCGGAGAATTTGACAGACAAGTAGCCCACCACTGTCAATTTCGGCGCAGAAATGACACTGATTCTTGTTGGACCTTGTTGATCAACTACAAGTAATCTCTCAAGTAAAGGTGTGTCCTCAATGACCATACTGTGATACACCTTCTGTGATCTCTTGTTGCAGCACCAACAACACACATAAATTGTCCGGAGAGTCATGTAGGTGATGTGGAAGCTACTCAACCCATTGATCGCCCGAAGACGAAGGTACTCGAGTGCAGTACAGCCGCGGAGCAGGTGCTCCATGTCTTCGTTGGGGATGCAGACGGCAACGAGCTCGAGGTGCTTCAGTCGAGGGAGAAAAAGAGTGGGCATGTCATTAATCGGGGGCAAATGGCAGTTCATGAACCTGGCGACCCACAACGTGGGCGTGAGGCAGAGCGCGGACGGTGGCAGCAAGCGCATGTGTCCATCATTAAAACTGAGCTCCTCGAGGTGATCTAGGGCGGGGGATCGGAACCACTCATCAAGCTTGGCTCGGTCCTTGCCGTTGGAACGGAACTTGCCCGTGATAAGGCCTCTGATTGGGCCAAGGTGCCTACCGAGGATCTAGGACAATGCATCCAAGCTTTTGCGATAGCCATGGTAGAGCTTGTGGATGTCGATGAGGTCGAGAGGGGTGGAATGCCATAGAGGGCGCCACCGCCGGGAAAGGAAGGTTGTCCGCGCGCCATATTTGATTGGGAGGAGGGAGATGATGACGATCAACATATCATCGGGGAGGGTACTGATGAAGTCTAGGCCCGCCAGAGTCGCTTGCTGTTCTTGCTCGACCCGCCTCCGCTTGTTGGCAGCCTCGTCCTCCACCTCCGGAGTCTCCTCGGCAGTGACGCTATCTGATAGGATTGGAGGAGTGGGAGGATAGGGAATATTAAGTTAGAACGGGGCAGAAGAAACATGTATTGGTACCTAGAAGTTACTAGGTAGCAATAGACTTAACAGAGTCAGAAAATGGAATCCCTATTGGTTGCTTAAATACTACACAATTACTTCGATATTGCTAGGTAAGTCAACATGCAGATACTTGAAAAGAACACTTACTTGGAACAAAGTCCGGATGGATGATATCGTCGGGGAAGTTAGCATATATCATATGACCAGGCTCTTTAAGGTGCAGTGCAATTTTAGTGCCAGCTTTCGCTACATAAAACTTAGAAATTTCTGTCCAAAGGCCCGCGCCAAAATAGGAGTGACCATGTTCATCAAGTTTTACAGAAGCAACGATTGTAAATCCATGGTTTGTGTTCAATATGACATTCCTGGAGTCTTCAGTTATGTAAAGGCCAAGATTGTGTACTACAGTTGCTGTTGCAAAGCAAGGGATGTACTGCAGGAAATGATAAGATTGTTAAAGAATAGGCTAACATGCAAATATGGGAGTAATTGAAAGAACAACACACAGCAGTTGAAATCAAAGGACACAAATTTATAGTTAAACATATAGTGTAACCATGATGTCATGCAAATATGAGAGTAATCGAAAGAACATTACAGCATTAATTTGCCTAATATAGGAAGAAGAAAAATCCCCTTTGACGTATATACTGCATGTGGCACCTTTTATCCAAATGTAGCAATATATACTATATGTTCAAAAAAGTAGGCCATGCCAACCGAGGTAGGGTGAGATTGAACATACCGTGCGATTCCTGAAGCCAACTGGTATGGTGAGATGGAACTTCTCGACTGTCTGGCCGAGGACGCATAGGCCTGATGTCTCCTTGCACTGTACACTCTATGAATGAAAGAAAACCCTCGAATCAGCTAGAAGAAAAATGAATCCACGGCGATTTTGGCCTGGTGATTAAAAGGGGCAGAAGTTCTGGGATAAGAGATGATCGAATATTTCAGTAAATTAGTTACCTGGATCTCCATGAGAAAAAGCTCCAATACCGCAGATTCCCCAATCGCGCGGAGCTGGGTCGACAGCGAGCCGCGTCGAGAAAGTCGATGGCGATAGGTGGCGGCAAGCGGCAGTGGCGAAATGCGGTGGGGTTTGCTGGCAACCGGCGTCGGCGACAAGCGTCGAGCTAAGTGGTTGCCGCGGTGATAGGCGGTGACATGGAAAGTCGCGGAGGAGTGCAGGTGCGACTGGGGAAGGGGAGGGGGAGGTGGCGGGCGGGGGTGAGGGTTTTGTGATGTGGGGGGTGGTGAGGGTTTTCTTTTTTCCTTTTTGAATTGGGTGGTGAGGGTTTTCTGTCCCAGAGGCCAGAATGCGTTTCGGAGGCAACGGTTTGTTAGACTCAACTGTGTGCGATTAACATCACTCTGTGTGTGGTGTGGGCAGTGGCGTACCCAGGGGGTGTGCCAGGTGTAACATGGCACACCCAGATTTTTGGAAAACATTTTTCACCATGTAAAAATTAGCTGATTTTTAAGGCCCATGCAAGCTAATTGAAATAGTCTCAATTTTTTTAAAGTGTGCACATCTTCTATTTTATTTCTAGGTCCGCCACTGGGTGTGGGCAATCATATGTTGGTATAAGAGAAGCATAAATTTCCATCAACCAGACTGATTGCATACTCATCCCACATCTAAACATAAGTAAGCATATATATATATATATATATAGGGAAAATACATCCTACCACCCAAGGGTAGTTACCCCACATGTCCCATATACTACCATGTGGTAGTATATATACTAATTTATCATTCTAAGAGCATCTCTAGCAGACTCTGTATATCGCCGACCCGCAAAACTCGTTTACAGGTCGCGAAAAAACGGATTTGCGGGTTGGCGCGGGCTGCGGCCGAGCAGACCCCGCATAGCGGAACTGTAAAACGGAATATTCGGGAATATTCCGTTTTACATTTCTGCTATGCGGGGTCTGCTCGGCCGCAGCCCACGCCAACCCGCAAATCAGATGGGTTTTTCTGAATTTGTCCCGAATTCAAATCACACTTGAATTAAATGAAATGACCGAATACAATTCATCTAAATCACAATACAATAATCATCCAAATTAAAATAATTATTGAAATCACCGAATACAAATCACACATGAATAATTCCGAATACAAATCACACATGAATAATTATTGAAATCACACATGAATAATCCATGAAGTAGTCTTGCATCAACATCTCGTTTCCGAGATGGCGATTGCGAGGAATGCAAAGACGGCCGACGGTAGATCCTCGCCGTATCTTTCGGTTCTCATCGTCGTGCTCCTTCACGGCGAGGGCCATCACCAACATCTGCTGCTGATGGTTCTCAAGCAGCATCTCAACATCGGAGTCGTCCAAATCAGACGAATCCTCGAGCAAAAACCTCTCGCGAGGGCTCAATTCCATCTAAAATCACAAAATACGAACGCCGTATGAACCAACTATGCATACCGCATCCGAAAGCACACGCACAAGTACTCACCGGCGGCTCGGGGCGGTCGCTCTGCGGCAGTCGATCCCAGGGCGGCGGCGGCGGCTCGGCTCCGCGGCGCCGGTGAAGCGGCTAGGTGGAACCGGGTGAGGGGCGGCCCGGCGGCGTGATTCCGTCCGCAGATATGGCCGGAATCGCCGGCGGCGGACGGGCGGAACCGATGGCGGGCGGCTGCGGAAGGGGGTGGGGAACGCGCGCGGGCTGAAATGTCCCTCCCGCCAACCGCTTCCATGAGATACAGGACACCGTCGGGTCGAGGCGGAAACCTGTGTTTTCGCGGGTTGGAGCTGGGATTTTACCGCGCCCCTCAAAAAAAATTACGGGTCCGACGCGTTTGCGGGGTCTGATCGGGCGGCTTTTTCGCGCGGACCCGTATTTTGGCGGTTATTTTGCGGGTCAGGGCATTATACGGGGTCTGCTAGAGATGCTCTAAGTATGTTCATATACTATCTATAAGATACTTCAGAGTGAGTTACATGAAAAAATTAGAAATTGGCCCATGATTTTTATTATATTTATGAAATACATATATATTTGTACGTAAAAAAAGCATACTCAAAATACAATACATACTACCAAAAAAGTAGTATATATACTATCTAAACATTCTTATATACTACATACTACGTGTACATACTCTCCGATTTGATAGATAGTACATACAACATACAAAACGCAAGTGGTGGTAACTACCACCGGGTGGTAGGAAACATTTGTCCTATATATATATATATAAGCATACTCAAGCATAGATAATAAGCATACTCAAGCATATAACTAAGACACTACATAGCCATAGTTCAATCCCACATCTCATCTGCCGGCAGGCCTGCACGAAGGTGAAGCTTATCCAGGTACTCAGCGTACGCGGCGTGCGCCACGCTGCGAGAATACTTCTGCTTGAAGGAGCCAACGGCTCGTCCTCTTGCATGCACCAGAACACTTTCATACTCGTGATGAAGCTTTTGGTTGCAAAATGGGCATCCAAAGCCCATATTCCAGGTCCTCACACGCCTGTTATGCAGTCCCGCATAAAGCTCCCTGAGCTTTTGCCTCTTGTACCTCCTCTGGGCATCTTCGTCCTCGCTGTCGACATAGTTAGATAGCACCTATACATATAGTAAAAAATGTGGCATCTGTTGGAAATATGCCCTAGAGGCAATAATAAATTGGTTATTATTATATTTCCTTGTTCATGATAATCGTTTATTATCCATGCTATAATTGTATTGATTGGAAACTCAAATACATGTGTGGGTACATAGACAACACTGTGTCCCTAGTAAGCCTCTAGTTGACTAGCTCGTTGATCAAAGATGGTTAAGGTTTCCTAACCATGGACATGAGATGTCATTTGATAACGGGATCACATCATTAGGAGAATGATGTGATGGACAAGACCCAAACTGTAAACGTAGCATTTGATCGTGTCAGTTTATTGCTATTGTTTTCTGCATGTCAAGTATCTGTTCCTTTGACCATGAGATCATGCAACTCACTGACACCGGAGGAATACCTTGTGTGTATCAAACGTCGCAACGTAACTGGGTGACTATAAAGGTGCTCTACAGATATCTCCGAGGGTGTCTGTTGGGTTGGCATGGATCAAGACTGGGATTTGTTACTCCGTATGACGGAGAGGTATCTCAGGGCCCACTCGGTAATACAACATCACAATGAGCCTTGCAAGCAATGTGACTAAAGTGTTAGCCACGAGATCTTGTATTACAGAACGAGTAAAGAGACTTGCCGGTAACGAGATTGAACTAGGTATAGTGATACCGACGATCGAATCTCGGGCAAGTAACATACCGAAGAACAAAGGGAACAGCATACGGGATTAACTGAATCCTTGACATAGAGGTTCGACCGATAAAGATCTTCGTAGAATATGTAGGAGCCAATATGGGCATCCAGGTCCCGCTATTGGTTATTGGCCGTAGAGGTGTCTCGGTCATGTCTACATAGTTCTCGAACCCGCAGGGTCTACACACTTAACGTTTGGTGACGATTAGTATAATTGAGTTATTATGTTGGTGACCGAAAGTTGTTCGGAGTCCCGGATAAGATCCCGGACATGACGAGGATCTCCGGAAGAGTCCGGAGGTAAAGATTGATATATGTGATAATAGTGTTTCGATCTCCGGAAGAGTTCCAGAGTTCACCGGAATGGGTTCCGGATGTTTACCGAAGTGTTCGGGTGCAGCAACACTTTATATGGGCCAAGGGATAAAAGCCCACGAGGTATTGGAAAGTGCAAAAGTAGTTTTGCTGCCGCGTAAGCGGTACTACCGCTTGGTGAAGCGGTACTACCGCCGGAGCGGTACTACCGCTTGTGTGAAGCGGTACTACCGCCCAAGCGGTACTACCGCTTGTGTGAAGCGGTACTACCGCTTGTGCGCGGCTGTGCACGGTTCGGCAGGGATCCGAGTTGGACTCTTTCCCTGCGGGCCAAACCGACCTTGTGCGGGCAAAACCGACCCGGAGGAGGCTTTTACTCCAAGTTTAGACCCCAAGGCTCAACATATAAATAGAGGGGCAGGGCTAGCACACGGGATACATCAGGATTTCCCAAGCCGTGTGCCGGCAACCCTAGCCCTCTAGTTCCTCCGTCATAATCTCCGTAGTGCTTGGCGAAGCCCTGCAGAGATTGTTCCTCACCACCATCACCACGCCGTCGTGCTGCTGGAACTCAACCACTACTTCACCATCGCTCGCTGGATCGAGGAGGTGAAGGCGTCATCAAGCCGTACGTGTGTTGAACGCGGAGGTGCCGTCCGTTCGGCACTAGTTCGTGATCGGATCGAGGGACGACGTGCGATTTGGATCGCGGAGACGTTCGACTACATCAACCACGTTTCTTAAACGCTTCCGCTTAGCGATCTACAAGGGTATGTAGATCCACTCTCCCTCTCGTAGATGCTCATCACCATGGATAGATCTTATGTGTGCGTAGGAAAATTTTTGTTTCCCATGCAACGTTCCCCAACAGTGGCATCAAGAGCTAGGTCTATGCGTAGATGAGATCTCGAGTAGAACACAAACGAGTTGTGGGCGTGGGTGTATACATATTGCTTGCCGTTACTAGTTGATATTTGATTCGGCGGTATTGTGAGATGAAGCGGCCCGGACCGACATTACGCGTACACTTACGCGAGACAGGTTCCTTCAACTGACATGTAATTTTGTTGCATAAAGATGGCTAGCGGGTGTCTGTCTCTCTCACTTTAGTTGAATCGATTTCAATGAAGAGGGTTCTTTTAGAAGATCAAAAAGCAATCACTACACCACGTTGTGGTTTTGCGTAGGTAAGAACGGTTCTTGCAAACCCATAGCAGCCACGTAAAATTTGCAACAACAATTAGAGGACGTCTAACTTGTTTTTGCAGGGTATGATGTGATATGATATGGCCAATTACATGATGAGATATATGTGATGTATGAGATGATCATGTTTTGTATAGAATATCACGACTTGCATGTCGATGAGTACGGCAACTGGCAGGAGCCATAGAGTTGTCTTTAATTATTGTATGACCTGCGTGTCAATCATTAAGCGCTATGTAATGCTTTACTTTATCGCTAAACGTTAGCTATAGTCGTGGAAGCAACAGTCGGCGCGACAACCTTATGGCGACACGTTGATGGAGATCAAGATGATGGAGATCATGGTGTCATGCCGGTGACGATGGAGATCATGCCGGTGCTTTGGAGATGGAGATCAAAAGCACAAGTTCATGGCCATATCATGTCACTTATGATTTGCATGTGATGTTAATCCTTTTATGCATCTTATTTTGCTTAGGACGACGGTAGCATTATAAGGTGATCCCTCACTTAAATTTCAAGATAAATTGTGTTCTCCCCAAGTGTGCACCGTTGCGAAAGTTCGTCGTTTCGAGACACGCCGTGATGATCGGGTGTGATAGACTCTACGTTCGCATACAACGGGTGCAAGCCATGTTGCACGTGCGGAACACTCGGGTTAAACTTGACGAGCCTAGCATGTACAGACATGGCCTCGGAACACAAGAGACCGAAAGGTCGAACATGAGTCATATAGTAGATATGATCAACATGAAGATGTTCACCATTGAAACCACCTCAACTCACGTGATGATCGGACTTGAGTTGGTGGATTTGGATCATGTTACACTCGAATGACCGGAGGGATGTCAATTTGAGTGGGAGTTTTTAAGAAATATGATTAACTAAACTCATTATCTAAGAACAATAGTCTAAGTTGTCTTTGCTATATTTATGTTGTAGATCATGGCTCGCGCAGTAGCACCCCTGAATTTTAATGCGTTCCTAGAGAAAGCTAAGTTGAAAGATGATGGAAGTAACTTTGTGGACTGGGCCCGTAATCTAAGGATTATCCTTACGGCTTCCCAGAAGGCTTATGTCCTTGATGCACCGCTTGGTGATCCACCCGCTCCAGTTGAGTCTCTAGACGTTGTGAACGCCTGGCAGGCTCGTTCTGATGATTACTCAATAGTTCAATGTGCAATGTTGTATGGCTTAGAACCGGGACTTCAAAGACGTTTTGAACGTCATGGAGCATATGAGATGTTCCAGGAGTTGAAGTTTATCTTTCAGAAGAATGCCCGGATCGAGAGATATGAGATCTCCGATAAGTTCTATGCTTGCAAGATGGAGAACGGGTCTATCAGTGATCATGTGCTCAGAATGTCTGGGTACTCCACCCGTCTGGCTGAGTTAGGGATGCCCCTTCCGCCAGAGGCTATCACTGACAGAGTTCTTCAATCATTGCCACCTAGCTACAAGAGCTTCGTGTTGAACTATAACATGCACGGGATGAACAAGTCAGTCGCCGAGCTGTTTGCGATGCTGAAAGCCGCTGAGTCTGAAATTCAGAAGGAGCATCAAGTGTTGATGGTCAATAAAACCACTAGTTTCAAGAAAAATGGCAAGGTTAAGAAGGGTAACTCCAAGCAGAGTGGCAAAGCAGTTGCTCCTCTCGTGAAGAAACCCAAGGCTGGACCCAAACCAGAAACTGTGTGTTTTCATTGCAAGGGAACTGGACACTGGAAGCGGAATTGCCCCAAGTATTTGGCTGACAAGAAGGCGGCCAACAACAAACAAGGTATATATGATATACATGTTATTGATGTGTACCTTACCAACTCTCGTTGTAGTGCCTGGGTATTTGATACCGGTGCGGTTGCTCATATTTGCAACTCAAAACAGGAACTGCGGAATAGACGGAGGCTGGCAAAGGACGAAGTGACGATGCGCGTGGGAAATGGTTCCAAGGTTGATGTGATCGCCGTCGGCACGCTCGCTCTTCGATTACCGTCGGGATTAGTGATGAACCTAAATAAGTGTTATTTGGTGCCTGCGTTAAGCATGAACATTATATCTGGATCTTGTTTATTGCGAGACGGTTACTCATTTAAATCAGAGAATAATGGTTGTTCTATTTATATGAGTAATATCTTTTATGGTCATGCACCCGATGTGAGGGGTTTATTCTTATTGAATCTCGATAGTAATGATACACATGTTCATAACATTGATGCCAAAAGATATAGAATTGATAATGATAATACCACTTCCTTGTGGCACTGCCGTTTAGGTCATATTGGCGTAAAACGCATGAAGAAGCTCCATGCTGATGGACTTTTGGAGTCACTTGATTTTGAATCACTTGACACATGTGAGCCATGCCTCATGGGCAAGATGACTAAAACGCCGTTCTCTGGAACAATGGAACGGGCAAGTGACTTATTGGAAATCATACATACTGATGTGTGCGGTCCGATGAGTATTGAGGCGCGCGGTGGTTATCGTTACTTTCTCACCTTCACTGATGACTTAAGTAGATATGGGTATATTTACTTAATGAAACACAAGTCTGAAACATTTGAAAAGTTCAAACAATTTCAGAGTGAAGTTGAGAATCATCGTAACAAGAAGATTAAATTCCTACGATCTGATCGAGGGGGAGAATATCTGAGTTATGAGTTTGGCAGTCACTTAAGACAGTGTGGAATTGTTTCACAATTGACACCGCCTGGAACACCACAGCGTAATGGTGTGTCCGAACGTCGTAATCGAACCTTATTAGATATGGTGCGATCTATGATGTCTCTTGCCGATTTGCCACTATCGTTTTGGGGTTATGCATTAGAGACAGCTGCATTCACTTTAAATAGGGCACCATCGAAATCCGTTGAGACGACGCCATATGAACTTTGGTTTGGCAAGAAGCCAAAGCTGTCGTTTCTTAAAGTTTGGGGATGTGATGCTTATGTCAAAAAGCTTCAGCCTGAAAAGCTGGAACCCAAAGCGGAGAAATGCGTCTTCATAGGATACCCAAAAGAGACAGTTGGGTATACCTTCTACCTCAGATCCGAAGGCAAAGTGTTTGTCGCTAAAAACGGAGCATTTCTTGAGAAAGAGTTTCTCTCGAAAGAATTGAGTGGGAGGAAGATAGAACTTGATGAGGTTGTTGAACCTTTACTTCAACCTGAGAGTAGCGCAGCGCAGAAAGTTGTTTCTGTGGAGCCTACATTAGCTGAAGAGGAAGTTAATGATGATGATCATGAAGCTTTGGATCAAGTTGCTATCGAACCTCGTAGGTCGACAAGGACGCGTACTGCTCCTGAGTGGTACGGCAACCCTGTCTTAGAGGTCATGTTGTTAAACAACGATGAACCTACGAGCTATGGAGAAGCGATGATGGGCCTGGATTCCGAGAAGTGGTTAGAGGCCATGAAATCCGAGATGGGATCCATGTATGAAAACAAAGTATGGACTTTGGAAGTATTACCTGAAGGGCGTAAGGCCATTCAGAACAAATGGATCTTTAAGAGGAAGACGGACGCGGACGGTAATGTCACCGTCTATAAAGCTCGACTTGTGGCAAAGGGTTTTTCACAAGTTCAAGGAGTTGACTACGATGAGACCTTCTCACCCGTAGCGATGCTTAAGTCCGTCAGAATCATGTTAGCAATAGCTGCCTTTTTCGATTATGAAATTTGGCACATGGATGTCAAAACAGCGTTCCTTAACGGTTTCCTTAAGGAAGAGTTGTATATGATGCAACCAGAAGGTTTTGTCGATCCAGAGAATGCTGACAAAGTTTGCAAACTCCAGCGATCCATTTATGGACTGGTGCAAGCATCTCGGAGTTGGAATCTTCGTTTTGATGAGGTGATCAAAGCGTTCGAGTTTATACAAGTTTACGGAGAAGCTTGTATTTACAAGAAAGTGAGTGGGAGCTCTATAGCGTTTCTAATATTATATGTGGATGACATATTGCTGATTGGAAACAATATAGAAATGCTGGAAAGCGTAAAGGAATATTTGAACAAGAGTTTTTCAATGAAGGACCTAGGAGAAGCTGCTTTCATATTAGGCATCAAGATCTATAGAGATAGATCAAGACGTTTAATAGGACTTTCACAAAGCACATACCTTGATAAGATTTTGAAGAAGTTCAAAATGAATCAGTGCAAGAAAGGGTTCTTGCCTGTTTTGCAAGGTGTGAAGTTGAGTAAGACTCAATGCCCAGTGACTGCAGAAGATAGAGAAAAGATGAGTGTCATCCCCTATGCTTCAGCCATAGGCTCTATCATGTATGCAATGCTGTGCACAAGACCCGATGTCAGCCTTGCCATAAGTATGGCCGGAAGGTTTCAAAGTGATCCAGGAATGGAACACTGGACGGCGGTCAAGAATATCCTGAAGTACCTGAAAAGGACTAAGGACATGTTTCTCGTTTATGGAGGTGATCAAGAGCTCGTCGTAAAGGGTTACGTCGATGCAAGCTTTGACACTGATCCGGATGACTCTAAGTCGCAAACCGGATACGTGTTTATTCTTAATGGGGGTGCGGTTAGCTGGTGCAGTTCCAAGCAAAGCGTGGTAGCAGATTCTACATGCGAAGCGGAGTACATCGCTGCCTCGGAGGCGGCGAAGGAAGGTGTCTGGATGAAGGAGTTCATGACAGATCTTGGAGTAGTGCCTAGTGCGCTTAACCCAATGACTCTGTTTTGTGATAACACTGGTGCCATTGCTCTAGCCAAGGAACCAAGATTTCACAAGAGGACCAGACACATAAAACGACGTTTCAATTCCATCCGCGATTACATCAAGGAGGACGACATAAATATTTGCAAAGTACACACGGATCTAAATGTTGCAGATCCGATGACTAAACCTCTTCCAAGGGCTAAACATGAACAACACCAGAACTGCATGGGTGTTCGATTCATTACAATGTAAATCACATAGTGATGTGAACTAGATTATTGACTCTAGTGCAAGTGGGAGACTGTTGGAAATATGCCCTAGAGGCAATAATAAATTGGTTATTATTATATTTCCTTGTTCATGATAATCGTTTATTATCCATGCTATAATTGTATTGATTGGAAACTCAAATACATGTGTGGGTACATAGACAACACTGTGTCCCTAGTAAGCCTCTAGTTGACTAGCTCGTTGATCAAAGATGGTTAAGGTTTCCTAGCCATGGACATGAGATGTCATTTGATAACGGGATCACATCATTAGGAGAATGATGTGATGGACAAGACCCAAACTGTAAACGTAGCATTTGATCGTGTCAGTTTATTGCTATTGTTTTCTGCATGTCAAGTATCTGTTCCTTTAACCATGAGATCATGCAACTCACTGACACCGGAGGAATACCTTGTGTGTATCAAACGTCGCAACGTAACTGGGTGACTATAAAGGTGCTCTACAGATATCTCCGAGGGTGTCTGTTGGGTTGGCATGGATCAAGACTGGGATTTGTTACTCCGTATGACGGAGAGGTATCTCAGGGCCCACTCGGTAATACAACATCACAATGAGCCTTGCAAGCAATGTGACTAAAGTGTTAGCCACGAGATCTTGTATTACGGAACGAGTAAAGAGACTTGCCGGTAACGAGATTGAACTAGGTATAGTGATACCGACGATCGAATCTCGGGCAAGTAACATACCGAAGAACAAAGGGAACATCATACGGGATTAACTGAATCCTTGACATAGAGGTTCGACCGATAAAGATCTTCGTAGAATATGTAGGAGCCAATATGGGCATCCAGGTCCCGCTATTGGTTATTGGCCGTAGAGGTGTCTCGGTCATGTCTACATAGTTCTCGAACCCGCAGGGTCTACACACTTAACGTTTGGTGACGATTAGTATAATTGAGTTATTATGTTGGTGACCGAAAGTTGTTCGGAGTCCCGGATAAGATCCCGGACATGACGAGGATCTCCGGAAGAGTCCGGAGGTAAAGATTGATATATGTGATAATAGTGTTTCGATCTCCGGAAGAGTTCCAGAGTTCACCGGAATGGGTTCCGGATGTTTACCGAAGTGTTCGGGTGCAGCAACACTTTATATGGGCCAAGGGATAAAAGCCCACGAGGTATTGGAAAGTGCAAAAGTAGTTTTGCTGCCGCGTAAGCGGTACTACCGCTTGGTGAAGCGGTACTACCGCCGGAGCGGTACTACCGCTTGTGTGAAGCGGTACTACCGCCCAAGCGGTACTACCGCTTGTGTGAAGCGGTACTACCGCTTGTGCGCGGCTGTGCACGGTTCGGCAGGGATCCGAGTTGGACTCTTTCCCTGCGGGCCAAACCGACCTTGTGCGGGCAAAACCGACCCGGAGGAGGCTTTTACTCCAAGTTTAGACCCCAAGGCTCAACATATAAATAGAGGGGCAGGGCTAGCACACGGGATACATCAGGATTTCCCAAGCCGTGTGCCGGCAACCCTAGCCCTCTAGTTCCTCCGTCATAATCTCCGTAGTGCTTGGCGAAGCCCTGCAGAGATTGTTCCTCACCACCATCACCACGCCGTCGTGCTGCTGGAACTCAACCACTACTTCACCATCGCTCGCTGGATCGAGGAGGTGAAGGCGTCATCAAGCCGTACGTGTGTTGAACGCGGAGGTGCCGTCCGTTCGGCACTAGTTCGTGATCGGATCGAGGGACGACGTGCGATTTGGATCGCGGAGACGTTCGACTACATCAACCGCGTTTCTTAAACGCTTCCGCTTAGCGATCTACAAGGGTATGTAGATCCACTCTCCCTCTCGTAGATGCTCATCACCATGGATAGATCTTATGTGTGCGTAGGAAAATTTTTGTTTCCCATGCAACGTTCCCCAACAGCATCAGTATATTTTATAATAATGCGAATTCAGCAGGCAGAGTTTATGAAACATAATATATCCTGTGACAGCGTGAACTCCAAATCATCAAGTGATCTTGATGAAAGAAATGCATAAATAGAGAGCACACAACTTAGTGCAACAAAATTAAGAGTCTGATTGGTTTGCTACTGATACGCCTCCAACGTATCTATAATTTTTTATTGTTCCATCCTGTTATATTATCAATCTTGGATGTTTTTATATACATTTACAGCAATTATATATCATTTTTTAGGACTAACCTATTAACTAGTGCCCAGTGCCAGTTGCTGTTTTCTGCCTGTTTTTGGTTTTACAGAATATCAATAGCAAACGAAGTTCAAATGCCACGAAACTTTTTGGAGATTTTTTTTTCTGGACATAACAAATACTAGAAGCTTTGGGAGGAGGCCAGAAGACCCAGGAGGTGGCCACAAGCCACCAGGGCGCGCTTGGGGGGGCAGGCGCACCCTCGTGCCTCGTGGGCCCACCTCTGACTCTTTTGACCTAATTTCACCACTATAAATTCCCAAAAATCGGAAAACCAACAGGGGAGTCCACGAAATACTTTTTCCGCTGCCGCAAGTTTTTGTTCTCGAGAGATCCCATCTGGAGGCCTTCTCCGGTACTCCGCCGGTGGGGGAATCGATCACGGAGGGGCTCTACATCAACCTTGCTGCCCTTTCGATGATGCGTGAGTAGTTTACCACAGACTTCGGGTCCATAGTTAGTAGCTAGATGGCTTCTTCTCTCTTTTTGATCTTCAATACAATGTTCTCCTCGATGTTCTTGGAGTTCTATCCGATGTAATCACTTTTTGCGGTGTGTTTGTTGGGTTCCGATGAATTGTGAGTTTATGATCAGATTATCCATGAATATCATTTGAGTCTTCTCTGATCTCTTTTATGCATGATTATTATAGCTTCGTATTTCTTCTCCGATCTATTGATTTGGTTTGGCCAACTAGATTGATTTATCTTGCCATGGGAAGAGGTGCTTTGTAATGGGTTCGATCTTGCGGTGCTCAATCCCAGTGACAGAAAGGGACATGACACGTATGTATCATTGCTATTAAGGGTAAAAAGATGGGGTTTATTCATGCGTGAGTTTACTTTGTCTACATCATGTCATCTTGCTTAAGGCGTTACTCCGTTCTTTATGGACTTAATACACTAGATGCATGCTGGATAGCGGTCGATGTGTGGAGTAATAGTAGTAGATGCAGGCAGGAGTCGGTCTACTTGTCTCGGACGTGATGCCTATATACATGATCATTGCCTTGGATATCATCATGATTATTTGCTTTTCTATCAATTGCCCAACAGTAATTTGTCTACCCACCGTATGCTATTTTCTTGAGAGAAGCCTCTAGTGAAAACTATGGCCCCCGGGTCTATCTAAATCATATACTAAAACCCTAAAAATACTTGCTGCACTTTTTATTTATTTATTTTATTTTGTATTTTTGTTTAATCCATCTATCTATCACCATACAATTTAATCTTGCAATTTACCGCCGAGGGACTGACAACCCCTCGTTTGCGTTGGGTGCAAGGATTTGTTGTTTGTGTGCAGGTACTGCTAACGAGGTGTTGCGTGATTCTCCTACTGGATTGATAACCTTGGTTTCATAACTGAGGGAAATATTTACCTCTACTGTGCTGCATCATCCCTTCCTCTTCGGGGAAAATACCAACGCAAGCTACAAGTAGCAGGAAGAATTTCTGGCGCCGTTGCCGGGGAGACATCATCAACATCTATCAAGTACCTACGCATAAAACTTACATCTCCTTGCATTTACTTTATTTGCCTTTGCCTCTCGTTTTCATCTCCCCCACTTCTAAAAAAGTTTTTTACAAAAACACAAAAAAAATATTTGCTTGCTTGCTTTTATTGCCATGTCAACACACAAGTATAGAAAGTAAAAAAAAAATTGAGATCACTATGGATCCTCATCCACTTGCTAATCTTTTCAAAAGATCCAATCATAATGAACCAATTGCTAGTGATTTGAGTGGACTTGATTATGTCTATGAAGTTTTGCTTGAAAATCATGAATCTGAAAATTGTGATGAAGCGTTGGAAGAAGAAATTTATAAAGTGATTCATGATAGCTCCTTGAATGAAAAGCGTGATTGCAATTGCATTAGTATAAATGCTATGAATGTTAACTGCGCTAATGATCATGATTGGGGTGATGATTATGGTGCTTCTTGTGATCTTGAAAATTTATTCGAGCTTCATGATGAATCTATTATTGATAATGATATTTACAAAACTTTTATGCATGCGGATCATGAAGATAATATTTTATATGATAGCTATATTGTTGAATTTGATTATGATCCTACATGTAATTATTATGAGAGAGGAAAATATGGTTGTAGAAAATTTTATGTTACTCAATTACCTTTCTTAATATTGAAATTATTAGTGTTTCATTCTTCCTATTTGCATATGCTAGATGTTGTTTGTCTTGATAAATTGTTTACTTATAAAATGCCTATGCATAGGAAGTATATTATACTTAAATGTGTTTTCCACATGCTTCATGATGCTCTCTTTGTGTGTCAATTATTATCTTTCATGTGAGCATCAATAAAATCTGAAGCTTATCTTAATGGCTATAAAGAAAGAGCTTGTTGGGAGGCAACCCAATGAATAAAATAAATTTTTACTTTTTTTTTCTGTCATTGTGTGTTTTCACATTTATGCTACTTTTATGATTGTGTTTTTGTGTTTTTAATTAGTGTTTGTGCCAAGTAAAGCCTTTAGGATGATTTGGAAGATAGTATAATTGATGATGTTTGGAAAACAGAAAGTTTTGCGTCTAGTGCTGAAATTTTGGTTCTGTTCTGGAGCATCAGAAAATCTGAAATTTTTACACAGTATTGGTATATGAATTTCCCACGTTGTCCTAATTTTTCAGAATTTTTGGAGTTACAGAAGTATGGCTTTTAAATAGATCGCTACAGACTGTTCTGTTTTTGACAGATTCTGTTTTTGATGCACTACTTGCTTGTTTTGATGAAACTATGGATTGTATCGGGGGGTATAAGCCATAGAGAAGTTAGAATACAGTAGGTATAATGCAAAAATAAAATATGAATGGGTTTGCAACAGTACTTAAAGTAGTGATTTATTTTGTTATACTAACGGATCTCACGAAGGTTTTGTTGAGTTTTGTGTGATTGAAGTTTTCAAGTTTTGGGTGAGATCACGATGGATGAAGGAATAAGGAGTAGCAAGAGCCTAAGCTTGGGGATGCCCGAGGCACCCCAAGGTAATATTCAAGGAAGACTCAAGCATCTAAGCTTGGGGATGCCCCGGAAGGCATCCCCTCTTTCTTCTACCAACCATCGGTAAATTTACTTGGAGCTATATTTTTATTCGTCACATGATATGTGTTTTACATGGAGCGTCGTGTATTAAATGAGTCTTTGCTTTGTTTGCTTTTTAGTTTGTCACAATCATCCTTGCTAAACACACCTATTTTGAGAGAGCCACACGTTATCATAATTTGTTAGAATACTCTATGTGCTTCACTTAAATTTTTTGAGCTAGGCAGTTGCTCTAGTGCTTCACTTAAATCTTTTTGAGCACGGTGGTGATTAAAATTTTGAAGAAATAAACTCTCATGCTTCACTTATATTATTTTGAGAGTTGATAAGATTAAAATTTTGAAGAAATATTTGCACTCTCATGCTTCACTTATATCTTTTTGAGAGTTGATGATAGTAATGGTAATTTGCACAAGATATGAATTTGGTCCCAAAGTGATGAATATTCAAGAGGGATATAATAAAAACTTTCACATAGATCATTGGATATGATAAGTGTGATTCCTTGCAATAGTTTTGCGATATGGAGATGATGATATGTGAGTCATGTTAGTGAGTAATTGTGATTTAGTAAGAATATTAGTGTTAAGGTTTGTGATTCCCTATGCATGCACATTAAATCAATAGTTATGCAACGAAATTATATCCTACTTATGGTGCATTATTCGGTGTTAGTTATGTTCAATGCATGTTTATGACCGTTTTCGCTTTTTGGTTGGTTGCTTCTCAATCTATTTGCTAGCCTTCATTTGTACTAAGTGGAAATACTGCTTGTGCATCCAAACTCCTTAAACCCAAGTTGTGCCAAATGAATCCACCATATCTACCTATATGCGGTGTTTCCATGCCGTTACAAGTAAATTTGCGTGTGCCACCTCTAATTTTCAAAATAATTTTCCGTTTTGTGTGCCCGTACCGCTCATGAAGCGGCAGGGGGTGGCCAGTATTTTCCATGCTAGGTGTGTTATTCTCACGATGAGTGTTCATTCACTTGTCATTGCACGAGAGAGTGGCTGGTAATAGGGATGCCCAGTCCCACAATGAAATCAAAAATTAATAACAACAAAATTCCTTGGAAAGTGTTGGTATGGAGGGCACCCGTGGATACGGCTAGCCATGGATTGTGAAAGAATGGTGGAAAGGAAATAAACTTTACTTTCTGTTTGGGAACCGCCTATGATGTGTCTAGCATGGAAGATATTGGGAATTCTCGGTCATTTTCGTCGACAGTAAAAGCATGCCTCTCAAATTTTTTATCTCTCTAATTTAAGCTTTGAGCTCTGGCACATTAGCAAATCTCTCCTTCCCTCTGCTAAGGGCCTATCTATTTACTTTTATGCAATTTTTATTTTTATTTTGAGTCTCCATCTTCTCTTATAAAGCACCAACTAGAGAGCACTATTTTCATACTTGTGCATTGTGTGTAGCTAATATTTGAGTGTGTTTCATGAATGGATCAATGATTGAGCATAATGGGCTAGGTATAACTTTCTTTAGCGTTGATATTTTGAAAGGCATGGTTGCTTGTTAATATGCTTGAGTATTTATATCTTCATGTCAAATTATAGACTATTGCTTTGAATCATTCAAGTCCAAATGTCCATGCTATAAAAGAAAAGAATATATGATGAATATGATAGGCAGCATTCCACATCAAAAATTCTGTTTCTATCATTTACCTACTCGAGGACGAGCAGGAATTAAGCTTGGGGATGTTGATACGTCTCCAACGTATCTATAATTTTTTATTGTTCCATGCTGTTATATTATCAATCTTGGATGTTTTTATATACATTTACAGCAATTATATATCATTTTTTGGGACTAACCTATTATCTTAGTGCCCAGTACCAGTTGTTGTTTTCTGCCTGTTTTTGGTTTTACAGAATATCAATACCAAACGAAGTCCAAATGCCACGAACCTTTTTGGAGATTTTTTTCTGGACATAACAAAGACTAGAAGCTTCGGGAGGAGGCCAGAAGACATAGGAGGTGGCCACGAGCCACCAGGGCGCGCCTGGGGGGGCGGGGCAGGCGCGCCCTGGTGCCTCCTGGGCCCACCTCTGACTCTTTTGACCTAATTCCACCACTATAAATTCCCAAAAATTGGGAAACCAACATGGGAGTCCACGAAATACTTTTTCCGCCGCCGCAAGTTTCTGTTCTAGAGAGATCCCATCTGGAGGCCTTCTCCGGTACTCCGCAGGAGGGGGAATCGATCACGGAGGGGCTCTACATCAACCTTGCTGCCCTTTCGATGATGCGTGAGTAGTTTACCACAGACCTTCGGGTTCCATAGTTAGTAGCTAGATGGCTTCTTCTCTCTTTTGATCTTCAATACAATGTTCTCCTCGATGTTCTTGGAGTTCTATCCGATGTAATCACTTTTTGTGGTGTGTTTGTTGGGATCCGATGAATTGTGAGTTTATGATCAGATTATCCATGAATATTATTTGAGTCTTCTCTGATCTCTTTTATGTATGATTATTATAGCTTCGTATTTCTTCTCCGATCTATTGATTTGGTTTGGCCAACTAGATTGATTTATCTTGACATGGGAAGAGGTGCTTTGTAATGGATTCGATCTTGCGGTGCTCAATCCCAGTGACAGAAAGGGACATGACACGTATGTATCGTTGCTATTAAGGGTAAAAAGATGGGGTTTATTCATGCGTGAGTTTACTTTGTCTACATCATGTCATCTTGCTTAAGGCGTTACTCCGTTCTTTATGGACTTAATACACTAGATGCATGCTGGATAGCGGTCGGTGTGTGGAGTAATAGTAGTAGATGCAGGCAGGAGTCAGTCTACTTGTCTCGGACGTGATGCCTATATACATGATCATTGCCTTGGATATCGTCATGGTTATTTGCTTTTCTATCAATTGCCCAACAGTAATTTGTCTACCCACCGTATGCTATTTTCTTGAGAGAAGCCTCTAGTGAAAACTATGGCCCCCGGGTCTATCTAAATCATATACTAAAACCCTAAAAATACTTGCTGCACTTTTTCTTTATTTATTTTATTTTGTATTTTTGTTTAATCTATCTATCTATCACCATACAATTTAATCTTGCAATTTACCGCCGAGGGATTGACAACCCCTCGTTTGCGTTGGGTGCAAGGATTTGTTGTTTGTGTGCATGTACTGCTAACGAGGTGTTGCCTGATTCTCCTACTATATTGATAACCTTGGTTTCATAACTGAGGGAAATACTTACCTCTATTGTGCTGCATCATCCGTTCCTCTTCGGGGGAAATACCAACGCAAGCTACAAGTAGCAGCTACCAACATTTGGCAGAATTAAAAGTTTGGTTTGCTACCGACATTTGGCAAAATCAAAAGTTGCCAACACTTGGCAACCTTTTGTGAGATTGGCAATGAACAATGGAATGCAAACTAATCTCAAGCGAACATTTGGGAGTTGCCAAAATTTGGCATGCCGACGACTTTTGGCATCAAACCAATTTACATGTCGTAAAGTAGGATCAAAATTTGGCATGCAACGACTTTTGGCATCAAAATCAATTGTCAAGATCTGGCTAGGAATTATTAGCAACACTAACCCTAGTCAGATTATTTTTTTAGAAGAACAGGGAGGCTCCTCCCCGGTTCCATTACTCGAATGAAACCCTCATAGTGTCATACATCAGCTAACTAAGATGAGATGTTCGAAAGAAACAGCTAAAGGGAAATACACAAGGACAGAAGTATGAGGATTACAAGTTATCCTGTGCCCCAAAGGGGTCCAGTTGGGGATATTTCCTAACGTTGAAGACCCGACAGGAGGATGACCCGGCCATAGGGCCATGAGGCTCAGCGGGTTATCTCGTTGCTGGGCCTTGAAGATACCTGATGGGCTGGCTTGACAGAGGCCCGGTGGGAAGAGGCGGCTCAGTACGTGGGCCGGTTTATGAAGAAAGACAAGATAAGGAAGATTACCTTGAGGAACAAGACAATTAGAATAAGAGTAGGATACGGGTTAAAATTACAACCCGGACTCTCATGTAAACCTAGGGCTCAACCTGTTATATAAAGGGGAGCGCCTAAGGTGGAAAGACTAAGTGGCAATCTCTCGAGAGCTAGGTTAGCGAATCCGCATCCCTGTAATCGAGATCCAAAGCAATATAATCAAGCAGGACGTAGCCTTTTACCTCCACAGTGAGGGGCTGAACCTGGGTAATCACGTGTCCTCTCGTTCCCGATCAACCCCGTTAAGCTTCCACCTTCATGCGATGGCCTCATCACTAAGTCCTTTCACGAGGGCATCTGCCGTGTTAAAACCACTACCGTTGGCGCCCACCGTGGGGCCTACGCACGGTGGAGTTGAGTTCTCGGCGGGAGCTCTCCCAGGGTTCGGGAAGTACGCGATCGGCCAGATGAGGAGGAGTCGCCACGGAAAGAACTACATCGACGACTCATACTGGGGCCCCGAGGCCGACTCAATCGAGTATGGGTACCGGGTCCCCTTCGGCAAGATCCACATCTTCATCGGCGTTGTCGGCGAGTAGGCCGCCGGGTTGGAGGCTGTCACCAATGCCGAGTCGGCCCATCGTGCTACCCCCCCCCCCCCCCGGGTGAAACCCAGCCCACTGAGAGGCGGCCTGACGCATGCCTTCGTGGGCTTCACCCAGGGGGTGGCCTTGTCAGAAAATTCCCTATCTGGAGACGAGACGCTAGTGCAATCTGATGGTGAATCATCGATGGGAGAAACCGAGTCAATCCGTCCGCTGTATGACGGGAGGCTCGGAGGTGGCACTGATGACGTTTTTCCTGAAACTCTTGAGCCGCCTCGGTTCACTGCGGTTTACATGGCGGGCAGGCAAGACCCACCTCCTCTTCTTGACCCGGTGGATCCAACGGTCAGGCAGAATCTCACAATCGTTGGCTCAGGAGGGGCCGGCGCGGCCGCCGCCGGCTCACAAAAGACCGGGGCGCAGGCGCTCGCGGAGCTGATGAATACTCTGGCGACTCTACCGGCCGAACCGGTAACCGTAGAAAATGCGGTGGCACACAACGCGGACATCATGAAATGCCGAGAACAGATGACCAAGATACAGGAGGACATCCAGGCAGAGAACACCCGCATGGCGAAGGTACAAGCCCGGCTTGTCGAGGAGACAAAGCACTTGGAAGAGGAAGCCCTCTATCTGAGCCGCCGGCAGGTGGAGTCAAAATTCGTCCACCGGAGGCGGCATCAAAGCCGGCTTCCGGCCCAGATCGAGCCAACACAACTGTTTACCACGCCGAATGATCCGCGGGCTCCGGTGAACCCGGGGGCTGGTATTATGTCCCCAGAAGGGCAACCACCACGGCAGCCGACTCAGCAGAGAGAGACGGCTCAGCATCAGACGCCGGTTCCGCGGCAGCAACTGCTGTCTCGCCGGTTCCAAACCCCAATTGGACACTATTCCAACCCGGTGGACAATGTCCTGGCGGCGACTCACAACTTGGCAGCAATTCCGATTGAAGGGGACGGTCCGGCTCAGGTGGAGGCCAGGAATGCCATTGAGATGCTCAAGACAGCAGTAACGCAGCAGGCAAACTATTCTCATAGCCAGCACAGGCTTCACACCACTCCACACCAGAGCCGCACCAGGAGCCAACACCCTGAGTCGCCAGCAGTTTCCAGTAGCGCGCGGCGTAGGAGGGCCGCACAACCACTGGAGGATCGGCCGCCCCCCAGGATCCCAAACGCACAGGAGATTGTGGACACCGCTCGAGCTCTATGAGCATTGGAGGAGGAAAACGCGCGGGCAGTGTATAATCAGCCCATGGCGCAGGACCATCATACCACAGCCCAGGCGGCTGGTCACCTTGGCGGTTTATCAAGTCGCATGATTGGAACTCCTTGTCTAGTCCCAGCACTGCGAGATGCACGCATGCCGTCAGATTTTAAGGGTCCTCCCAAGGTTCCTAATTACACAGCAGATCTAGAGCCAGCCCAGTGGATTGAGAGTTATGAGTTAGCAATGGATCTATTGGGAGCTAGTGAGGCTGTGTGCGCACGCTATCTACCTCTCATGTTGGAAGGTCCAGCATGTACCTGGCAGGAGTTGAAAGAGCGCGTCATCAAAAAAAATTAGGGAACCTGCAAACGGCCTACCACAATCGCCGATCTTGAACATTGTGTTCAGCGTGAGGATGAGTCGGCACACCACTGGTCTCGACGAGTTGCGGAAGTCATTCATTCTTCGGATAGCATCAAGTGGCACAGGCGGTTCTTATTCTGGAGCGGACTTGTAAATTTCAACCCCTGGTTCAGAAGTTAGGGTGGCTCAAGCGGAAGGTCCAGGACATGGGCGATCTTATGGATGTCTTAACCCGGTATGCCGAGTCAGATAATATGAAGGATCCCACGTCTGATGATGACAAATGTGGCAAGGGTCACCAGCAGAACAATGGCATTAGGCAGGCCAATGGCAGCAACAAGCACAAGAGTTATGAAGCCGGCTCCGATCTAGTAGCAAATACCAACACCGGTGGAAATAACCAACGACAGAACAACGGCTCTAGGAGGCCTTTTCCAGGTAACCACCCCCGCAGTTTTGAAGAGGCCCTCAAAGGTCCATGTCCTAAACACAGTGTTAATGGCAAGCCGTCTGCCCACTCCTGGGAGAACTGTTACATTATGCAAGAATTCTCCAAGAGCGTGTTTCAGAATCATCACAATGGAGGCGGCAACGGCAGACACCCCGGTAACCTCGGACCCGGCAATCAGGGAGCCGGCTCACAAGGGCCCTTTGCAGGCCCCGGGTTCCAGGGGAACCAAGGGCATAATGCCAGGTTTCAGGTGGCTGGCAATGCTGGAGGCAATAATCAACGCAACCAAAGCAATCAGAGTCAAGGTGACCAGTCCGGTTTCCGGAGTAATTCGAAGCAGTTGAATAGCGGTCAGTATCATGTCTTTACCACCAGTACCTGCAAAAGGGATCGGAAGGTTCAGCGGAGAGCTGCCAACTTGGTTGAGCCGGCTATCCCATATTACCTCAACTGGTCGGAGCAGCCGGTCACCTGGAGTCGGGCGGATCATCCGGAGTTCATTGATCACCCGGGTCATCTGGCCTTGGTGGTGGTGCCACAGGTTGGCGGGTATACATTGACAAAGGTGCTTATGGATGGCGGCAGCAGTATCAATATACATTACTATGATACTTTCAGACGGATGAATTTATCTGAGAAACAGCTCACCCCTTCCACCACAGTTTTTCATGGCATCGTCCCCGGCAAGTCAGCTTATCCCATTGGCAGAATTTCTTTGGAGGTAGCCTTTGCCGACGAATTTAATTACTGCTCAGAGTTCTTGTCCTTTGAAGTGGTAAAGCTTAAGAGCCCCTACCATGCCCTCTTCGGTAGGCCGGCTTACGTGTGTTTCATGGCACGGCCATGTTATGTTTAGCTGAAGTTAAAAATGCCGGGTCCAAAAGGAACGATTACAGTGGAAGGCAACCGACGGGTTGCGCTGGAGTGTGAAGAAGGAGATGCGGCTTATGCAGAGATGGCTTGTGCAGCCGGGGAACTGAAGTACTACAAAGATAATGTGGACCCAGCTGACACGACCTCCCTCAAGAAGCCGACGACCGAGTCTGATCCTTTGCTCAAAGTCAAGTCGGCCAGAGACACAAAGCAAGTTGACTTCATCCCGGGTGATTCATCTGAGCAGTTCACCGTCGGGGCAAACATGGATCCTAAATAGGAAAGCGCGCTCATCGAGTTCATCCATGAGAACCGGGACATCTTTGCATGGAAACCTTCTGACATGCCAGGTGTACCGAGAGAACTCGCTAAGCACTCCCTTAATGTGGATCCTAAGTTTAAACCTGTTCGACAGTATCTCCGTCGATTCAATGAGGAAAGGCGGAAGGCTATTGGCGAAGAAGTGGCTCGGCTCCTAGTTGCTGGGTTCATTGTGGAGGTGTTTCATCCTGAATGGCTGGCTAACCCGGTCCTTGTTCTGAAGAAAAACGGGACTTGGCGAATGTGTGTTGATTACATGGACCTGAATAAGGCTTGTCCTAGTGATCCTTTTGCGCTGCCTCGTATTGACTAGATCATTGATGCTACGGCGGGTTGTGAGTCCTTATGCTTTCTGGATGCTTATTCTGGTTATCATCAAATCAAGATGAAGCAGGAGGACCAGGAAAAGACGGCTTTCATTACACCGTTTGGAGCTTTCTGCTACACGTCCATGCCGTTTGGTCTGAAATGTGCACAGGCGACTTATCAGCGTTGTGTTCAGAATTGTTTCCACAACCAGATCGGGCGTAATGTTCATGCATATGTTGATGATATTGTGGTTAAATCTCGAAAGAAGGAAACATTGTTGGATGATCTCAAGGAAACGTTTGACAACCTCCGAGTTTATCAGATGAAGCTTAACCTGGAGAAGTGTGTCTTTGGTGTTCCTGAAGGGAAGTTACTGGGATTCCTCATTTCTGAGCGTGGGATTGAGGACAACCCAGAAAAAATCAAAGCAATCACATCCCTGGCCAAGCCGGCCAATCTCAATGCCGTCCAGAAGCTGGCTGGGCGGGTTGCGGCATTGAGCCGGTTCATAAGCCGGCTTGGGGAAAAGGAAATCCCACTTTACCAAATGCTCTGAAAGTCATATAGTTTTGCTTGGAGCGATGCTGCAGATCAGGCTTTTGAATCTCTTAAGAAGCAATTATCTGAGCCACCCATCCTTGCTGCCCCTCAGAAGAAGGAGCCCATGCTGCTATATATTGCAGCTAACAGTAAAGCTGTCATTGTTGCTGTTGTTGTAGAGCAAAAGGAAGCAGGCAAAGAGCATCCAGTTCAGCGCCCGGTGTATTATATCTGTGAAGTTTTAACATAATCCAAGCAACGGTATCCGCATTGGCAGAAACTGGTATATGGTGTGTTCATGGCAAGTCAGAAGTTGAAGCACTATTTTCATGAGCACCCAATTACTGTGGTCAGTTCAGCACCCCTTGGCGACATCATTCAGAACAGGGAAGCTACTGGCCGGGTTGCCAAGTGGGCGATTGAGCTGGGGCCGCATCATCTTAAATATATGCCATGAACTGCTATTAAATCACAAGCTTTGGTGGACTTCATCAATGACTGGACTAAATTACAGGCTCCGGAGAAGCCGGATACCATGTATTGGTCTATTCACTTTGATGGTTCTAGGCAATTGGAAGGCTCGAGGGCTGGAGTTGTGATAACTTCCCCACGAGGTGACAAATTTTGTTATGTATTGCGACTTATGTTTTATTGTACTAACAATGCAGCTGAATATGAGGCCTTGCTTCATGGGCTCCGTATGGCAAAGGAGATGAATTTGAGCCGGGTCAGGTGCTTGGGCGACTCAGATTTGGTGGCTCAGCAAGTTTCTGGCACCTGGGATTCCAAGGATCCTCTCATGGCGGCTTATCGACGCGAAGTGACAAACATTGCTGGCTATTTCACAGGATATCAGGTGTATCATATCGATCGCCGGCTTAACGAGGTGGCGGATGCATTGTCTCGTTTGGGGTCTCAACGGAAGCCTGTTCCACCCAATGTTTTTCTGGATGTGTTGCACAACCCGTCAGTCAAGTTACCGACGGAGGAAGGTCTTGCTGTTCCTGATCCAGAGGCGGCTCTAGTGACTGCTGTTCATGTTATACCTGATTGGACAGTTCCTTATCTAGCTTATCTAAGCCGTGGTGAGCTCCCAGCGGAGGAAATCATCGCTCGACAGATTATCAGGCGGTCCAAGTCTATGACTATTGTCAATGGCGAGTTGCATAGACGGAGTGTCACGGGTGTTTTTCAGTGTTGTGTTTCACCTGAGGAGGGCCGCGCAATTCTCAATGAGATCCACTCTGGTGATTGCGGTCATCATGCCGGCTCAAGGTCATTGGTCGCCAAAGCTTTTCGTCATGGGTTTTACTGGCTCACAGCCCACGCGGATGCAGAGGATATTGTACACAAGTGCGATGGTTGCCAGAAGTATGATCGTCAGGCACATGTGCCAGCTCAAGAGTTGAGGATGATTCCAATAATCTGGCCTTTTGCAGTCTGGGGGCTTGATATGGTTGGGCCCTTCAAGAGATCCAAAAATAAACATACTCATTTACTGGTAGCTGTTGACAAGTTTACCAAGTGGGTTGAAGCAGAGCCAGTCTGTCGTTGTGATGCTGCTACAACAGTAAAATTCCTCAAAAAGCTGATTTACCATTTTGGTTATCCACATAGTATTATTATAGACAATGGTACTAATCTTTCCAAAGGAGTCATGAAACAGTTTTATCAACAGGAGCACATCTGGATGGAGTTAGCATCTGTGGCGCATCCTCAGTCTAATGGATAGGCGGAATGAGCTAATCAAGAGTTGCTGCATGGCATCAAACCCCGGCTCATGGTGCCTCTACAACGCACGCCGGGTTGCTGGGAAGAAGAGTTACTCGCAGTACTTTGGAGCATACGGACCACTCCCAACAGGTCAACAGGTTACACGCCGTTTTTCTTGGTCTATGGTGCAGAGGCTGTGCTTCCAAGTGACATACGTCATGATTCTCCCCGAGTAACAACTTATGTGGAGGCTGATAATGAATAGGCTCATCAAGATGCTCTTGATGCTCTGGAAGAAGAACGTGAACTCGCCGCGTCCAGATCAGTAATTTATCAACAAGACCTACGTCACTATCACAGCCGTAGAGTCGAAGCCGTACCTTTCAAGAAGGCAACTTAGTGCTTCGTCTGATACAAGACCAGACAGGCATGCATAAGCTTTTGCCCCCTTGGGAAGGACCTTTCATCATCAGCAAGAATCTCAACAACGGGTCATATTACCTGGTTGATATACGTGAAGCAGATAAGTCACGCACCTCTGAGGAGGAGGGAAGTCGGCCCTGGAACATTGCGCATCTCTGGCCGTATTATACCTAAGTCATAGACTGGGTAGTATCTTTTGTACATACCTTCATCATGCATATACATATTCTGATCAATGAAATAAAGCCGGCGTCTCTGTATAAGAGAGAGTGTCGTTTTGCCTCAAAATTGTGTGTTGAGTCTTTATTCTTTGATCAGCGGTTACTTGGGGGCTTCCAACTCATCGAGCTTAGCTTTAACATTCCCTTTAACCCGGCAACGTGCCAAACTTTTTCTTGGTTAAACCTGCCAGTTAGCACGATGCTACTCCGATAAGGTGACCCGGTGTATGCCCGGCGAGTCAATCACATAACGTGACCCTGAATTCGTCTGAGTTAAAACACCGATTGGTCACGTGAGAGCCGGCTTTCAGAGAGCTAGGATAAACCAAAAGAGGTAATAAAGCCTGCTTCATGAACGCGAATCAGACTCGATCTTCGAAAGCAGGTCTTTCAGTCGTGCCTTAAAAGCCGGTTCTTAAATTTCTGTTTTGCATCATTATTATCTTTTGCATGCATGCATACATTCATACATGGCATATGCTTTTCTTATAGTTGCTTCTTGTTTATCAACACGGCAACCTGTCGGGTTATTATACCATCAATCTTATTTGGCAATCCTAACTACTCGTCTTGGCAATAAGACGGCTCTTAAATGAGCTGCCTTCGGAGGCCGGGTGTCAATCGAACATTCTTTAAAGGTAGCAATGGATTTTTATGGCTAGCAAATAGAAAGGTTACAATCATAGTGTAAACATACAGTGCGCGATGGCACTCACAGCATCCGACAAAGTTTTATCGCAGCTATTACAAGCCGCCTCAGGGCCAAAACAAGGACAAGTGTTCTTTACAACTTTCAACATCAAATACAAGCCGCTATCGGGATATGGCGGGTCATTGGTCCTGTTCAAGGAGTTAGTTCTGCACCAGTGCTTCGTCGTCAGGCGCCGTCTCCTCTGCTTCTGCAGCCTGGGGGTCGTCCTCGAGCCACTGGATTGACCGCAAAGCTTCAAAAACTGAGTTGGCCATTAACACAGGTGAAGGGTCAACGTCAGGGGCGAAAGTTTGCTTACGCGGCCGAGTCAGGGCAACTGGTTGAGGGTTCGGTGGCTCAATCTGTTCATTGGCTTAAGAGTATGCACCTTGGTATTTGGTCAGATCTATTTCTTCCGCCATTTGTGATGCAGCTACCTGGGTTTCTCTCACACACCGCATAAAGTCTTTCTTGGTAAATGGCGTGTCGTCGGTATTGAACTCTTGGTAGCTGCCCACTAGTTGAGCCGGATCGAGCTCCGGCACGTAGGCCTTGGCCCATGCAAGGGCGGTCAGCGCTCCATGACGGCAAGCCGCCTTCTTCCACTCTTGGAGCCATTGCGGTACAATGGACAGCTCCTTCAGTGTATCCACAATCAGCTGGGGAGGTGACTTCGTGTTCTTGGCTGCCATGATGTAGCGTGAGCCACCAATGTATAGTTGTTCCACGAACGAATACACCGCTTTCAGTTTCACTAAGGGAAGTTCCCCTAGGTTATGTGTCCTGCGGCCTGCAATTTACAACTGAGATGTCAGAAAATCCGGCTCAACGTATTAAGTCGGTTTATTGCAAGAGTTTGACAAATCCTGACTTACCAAAGATGGCACTGCACATTGTGGTAATCTGGCTTTCAATGTGGCTAGTTCTTGAGCACCGGCTCAAGCTTTGCATCAGCCTCTTCTGCGCGCTTGACCAAGATCGCCTTTTCGTTTTCAAATGATGCCTCGACCTCTTTCCGGGTCTCTTTCATTAGGAGCAATGACTTGTGGAAGTCTGAAGACATGCTTTCATCCTTTTCCCGCGTTTTTTTTTTCTTTTTTTGCCTCCTTCTGGAAGCGGGATGCTTGTGATTCGACCTGATTCAACATGTCCTGCATGACAGTTCACAGTTACAAGAGAAAGATAAAAGTCCCGAGCCGCCATGCCAGTCGAACCGACACTTGGGGGCTACGTGATTTAGTGCTTTTTCAAATATAACAAGTCCCATGAGGATGGAAGCATTCCACATGGCACTTGGGGGCTAATGCATATGCTTTTTCATTACATGCAGAGACCCGGGTCATCATATAATGATGCGCCGGCTCTCGGGGGCTACCATTTGTTGTTCTATATGCACACATTATTGGAAGTCCCGGGTCATCATATCATAATGGCCCGGCACTTGGGGGCTAATGCATATGCTTTTTCATTACATGCAGAGACCCGGGTCATCATATAATGATGCGCCGGCTCTCGGGGGCTACCATTTGTTGTTCTATATGCACACATTATTGGAAGTCCCGGGTCATCATATCATAATGGCCCGGCACTTGGGGGCTACATATATATATATATATATATATATATATATATATATATATATATATATATATATATATATATATATATATATATAGAAACAGGAGTTACCTCATACTTCCGCTTAAGGGAAGTCACCATGGCAATTTCAGTATCCCGGCTCTTAGACAGCCGGGTCAAAACAGACTGGTGCAGCGAATGGATGTCTTGGTCTTCAAAAGAATGAAAGTCAAGAGCCACTTTTCCTTTATTTGTCCTTGGAGACTCAGCCTTGGTAGGAATCTTTGTCATGGCGGTGGAGATTGCTGGCGGAAGATTTTGATTCTCGCCTGTCACCACTACCTCATCCTGAGCCGGTGCAGCAGGCTGCTCTTCGTTCATATCTCCCTTCTCCTGATTGCCAAGAGGAGAGGCGGGAACCGGACTCATTGTAGTATCTTGGTGCGGCGGGTCATCTTGAATGGGCGGCTCATTCGGAATCTCTGGGTTTTCTGTTGCGATTTCCTGAGAAAGGTCTTTTTGAACAACAGGGTCAGATGACCCAGCGGCCGTTTTCTTTTTGATGGCTTTTGCGCTGCATAAAGTAAAAAGTTATTTAGTTAATGGATAAAGGCAGAAGTTTTAAAGTATGATAAACAGTCAGATTTTGTACCCATGGTTGATGTTGAAAGCCGGCGCTTGAGTAGCGCTGGATTCATCCGAAGAAGGGGATATTAGATAAGCCAAGTCGTTCAAGGGCAATGGCTCCTTGAAGCGGCCGGCTTGAGGATGGGAGGAAGTAGGACTACGAGGGACTTCAGAACGAGCCCTTCGAGCAGGCGGCTCATCTGGTAACCTGCCGCAAAGTTCTCCCTCACTGCTCCGGGGCTTCCTTTTAGAGGTTCCTGTGTGCTGCACTTTCTTCAAAAGAAATTGTGGGTCTAAGTGAGCATCTCGGTGTGAAAATGGAACTTTTTGGATTGCAACCTGGAATTTCTTTCGGACGGGTATTGGTGAGTTGGAATCTGAAGAGATCAATGTTACCTCTGGCTCGCCAGCGTGACTTGTTTCAACCTGTTCCTGTGAGGAGGTGGCGTCAGCAAGTTGGTTAAACAGACGACCAAGGGAGTCAAGTTCTACCTCTTGGACTTCATCGTCTTCCGGGTCTTCCTCACTATCTTCTCGAGGAAGAGTGGGGTCTTGAGGTCCAACCTTCCACCAGTCAGCATGCTCCTGTGTAGCGATAGATCAATAAGTTTACAGCAAAAGCACGGCAGTGCAAGTAAGATAAAGGACAATAGTAAGGGCGGCTTACTGCAGGGGCCGGATTGCCCATATAAAAGGGAGCAAGTCCCACGAGCTTAATGGAGTCCTTTGTTTCGCCAAGAAGCTTCTTAGCGAACTTGATGACATCCTTCTGTTCGAGGTCGATCTGGCTAAATCGCAGCGGGTCTTCAAGTTCACCAGAGTAGGTGTGCATGAGCCGGGTTCTCAAGCCGAGGGGTTGGATGCGCCACCTCACCCACGTCCGGGTCAGATCAACACCGGTGAGGCCATGGGCAGTCAGAGCATTGATCTTCGAATATAAAGGTTCTAAGGCTTCTCTTTCTTCCTTGGAGGCAAACCCTGGGAAGACAATAGAGGCATCGATCTGGTCCGCCCTATAACCCGACAGAGGGTGTTGTTGGTCTGGGGAGGTATCCTTGCAGTAGAACCAAGTCCTGTAACATCCTTTGGGGTGGCTTGCCGGCTTGGCTTTCGGGAAGGTGGAGTTTTTCCTTCTTTGAATAGTGACCCCACCAAGTTCAAGGCTGGGTCCACCTTTGTGTTCGGTCTGGTTGTTCAAGTAGAAGAATTCTTGAAACAAACTAATAGATGGCTCAATTTGTAGGTAGACTTCACAGGAAACTTGAAATTGGCACAAGTTATGAATGGAGTTGGGGCCCAAGTCTTGTGGTCTGATAGCGAAAGAGTGAAGTATGTCCCAAAAAAACTTAGAACCCGGGGGACGAAAGCCTCTGTCCAAATGGTCGGCAAATAAAATGATCTCATTTTGACCCGGCTGTGGATGGATTTCTTCTTCAGGGGCTCGCCACTCGATTTCTTCCTTGGGCGGAAGCAACCTGGATTCTACCAGGGCTGGCAGCCTAAGCTCTGACATGTTGGACTTTGCCCAATTGACAATCTTAACTTTCAGAGCCATGGTCTCAGCTGTAGAGAAAATAGGAAAATGATATAAGCCGGCGGGGTTCAGAAATTAACGGGTTATTGCAAAACAGAAAGATGAGCCGGAACATTCCCGGGTCATAACTTCCAAGACAGGGTAAACTAGCAATTACAAAGTGTCGGATTTTTTTACAAGTGATATAAGTGGCTTGGACTGTAAGTCGGTAAACAGTTTTCAAACAGGTTGTAAAAATTATACGGATCTAAGAAATGGCTTTAAATGAAAAGATTGAAACCTAGGTCTGTTCTTCGCGAATATGGAGAAGCGGCAATGGGAGTCAGTGAAATGATGTGGCAGAACTACAGAATACAAAGATGCTGCGGAGATACCTTACGGTCTAGCGAATGAGGGATCGAAAATGTTTTAGATCTACGGCAGCTATGGCGAAGAACTGCGAAGAACGGGGAAGAACTAGCAACAATGGCGAAGAGGCACTTACAGATCTGAACGGGAGAACTTGCAATCTTTGGGCGCTGTGGATGCGGCCGCGCGACAATGGATGGCTCCGGCGACGATGAGAAGGCGTGACTGGTGTTGTCTCCGGCGGCGACGAGCTCGGGACAATGCGGCGGCGTCGGGAGCAGAGGAGAAGACGAGGAGCGAGAGTGGTAAAGGAAGGAACTGGGGATGCGCTGGCCTATTTATAGGCATGGTAGAACCTGAAACGACCGGTGCGGAGCCCCAGGTGGCGCAGTAAATTTCGGCCATGGGCTCCTAGATTTTCGCGCCTGATAAGACAGTACAAACCCACTCAAAGATTCGCTATGATGTCACCCCGGATTTTGCGGAAGTGGATTGTAACGTCATGAAGAAAGCTTGTGAATAGATACCAAGTATGTGAAGGGTGGATGATCCGGCGAAATGGTTGAGCCGGAAAATATAACTGCAGATGAAGAACGCAGAAGAACCAGCTTAAGAAGATAGAGTTTAACATGGATTAATCCAAGTCAAACCGAGGGCTAATGTTGGGGATATTTCCTAACGTTGAAGACCCGGCAGGAGGATGACCCGGCCATAGAGCCATGAGGCTCAGCGGGTTATCTCGTTGCTGGGCCTTGAAGATACCTGATGGGTTGGCTTGACAGAGGCCCGGTGGGAAGAGGTAGCTCAGTACGTGGGCCGGCTTAAGAAGAAAGACAAGATAAGGAAGATTACCTTGAGGAACAAGACAATTAGAATAAGAGTAGGATACGGGTTAAGATCACAACCCGGACTCTCATGTAAACCTAGGGCTCAACCTGTTATATAAAGGGGAGCGCCTAAGGTGGAAAGACTAAGTGGCAATCTCTCGAGAGCTAGGTTAGTGAATCTGCATCCCTGTAATCGAGATCCAAAGCAATACAATCAAGCAGGACATAGGCTTTTACCTCCACCGTGAGGGGCTGAACCTGGGTAATCCTGTGTCTTCTCATTCCCGATCAACCCCGCTAAGCTTCCACCTTCGTGCGATGGCCTCATCACTAAGTCCTTTCACGAGGGCATCTGCCATGTTAAAACCACGATAGGTCCCTAGTCGGATTTTTAGCAGAAATCATTTGTACAGAAGAAACAATTAATCGCTTATCATTTGTACCATTCAAACAATCAATACACTACATGGATCTATCGAATCTAACTCAGATTTCATGGATCTATCGAATCTAACTCAGATTTCATGGATTGAGAGAACATAACCACAGGATTTCTATTCCAAAAAGGGGAGGCAGGACTAACCAGAGAAACCCTAGGATATATTTGCCAAATAAATGGGTATAGATGACTAACCGGTTCTCCGTCGTCGTCGGAGTCATCGCCGGAGTGGTCGTCGGAGTTGTCGCCAGAGTCGCTGTGGACCTCTGGTTCCGGTAGTGGAAGCACGACGCCGTCACCGTCACGCTTCTGCCCGCGCGAGACCTCGTCTACGGCGACGGCAACCTCTGTCTCTAGCTTCACGCCATGCTTAGGTGCTTCAGCAGCCCCGGCGTCGCCACTCCCTCCGATGGTGCGCTTCGGCGGCATCCTCATACACTGACGGCGGTGACGACTGAGAGCGGTGTCAAGGATGCAGGCGGAGAGAGAGGATTGTGTGTGTAGCGAGAATGGGGGGTGCGGACGCCTATTATAACCAGTGGCTCGGGCGCGCCATTGATATGGAGTAGTGGGAGCGAGGCGGGCGGCGGTTAAAGGGCTGGCTCGCCTCCCGGTGAGCCTGCGCAGCGGACTGCTCGCATGCCTATCTTCATTTCACATAGCTACTCGCACTTCTCCCGGTGACACTGCGCAGCGAACATGCCTCCTGTCAATTCACACACTTGCCCGCATGCCTCCCGGTCTGCCTGCGTGGCGGACTGCGCGCATGCGTCCCGTCAACTCACGCCTGCTCGCACGGCACACGGGACGCGTGGCGGCACGTACATTGTTTTTCTTTTTTGATGATTAATTCTGCCGAATTATTACTTAACCGAAGCATGGCACGTACATTGTTGGTCTAACGCCCATGGTACGAATAAATAATACGTTTGCGATATTGGTTGCTAATTATTAATAATCTCCCATTTTTAAGAATAATATATCAAAACTTGTCTCAAATTTGAAAAAACAATACAATATCACGGTCTATTGGTGTCCATATGACACCACGATAAGTTTCATGAATTTCAACAAAGTTTTGGATTTACTGGATTTTAAAAATCAAGATTCTCAATGTTTGAAATTTCTTGCATGGGGACTAAGCATGCACCCAGAGACACACATATGATTTTCCAATCCATTTTGGTGCACTATCACGTGTGCATGTAGCTCAAATTTGATTTTTGCACATTATATCCCTAGGAAATCAATCTATGTATAAAAACGTACGAATGTCGATCTCTGATTTTTTTTCCTTCCAAATTTTAACACGACACTCCTTTGCTCACATATGTTCACCGCGGAAAAAGTTTAACATGCCTCGTAGTGGCGGTGGTGGTGCGGTGTGTGTGTATCGGGGGGGGGGGGGCGATCCGGCAGTACACTGCGAGTCGTGAGCCACCGTGTGGGGTTGACCGTTTTGTGAGGCAGGTGCCACATCAAAGTCGTGAATTGGTTATTTAAAACATTACACGGCCATTTCATACATACATGTTTGGGCCACATGCATGCATGGTGGTCCTCGGACACTCCCTCGTGCGGTTATTAGCGATGCGCCCATTCATTAGCCCGCGAAGGTTATCACTTTTCACCGACATCGAGAGGCATTTGACCAAAGGTGGATTCATCATGGGATGAGTTATGGTGTGGATCATGGTGAGATTCTAGATCAAAGTTCGAGCGCGTGTGCGTACACATGAATCCCTCCCATCGGCTCGAAGTGAGGGCGACTACGACACGCCGTGGACCTCTGTGTAGGGCATATATTTCCGGTTTGCGAAGCATGTGCCACATCAGAGTTGTGCAGTGCGTAGTATTCAAACATCACACAACACCTCTTTGGGTATGCAAGCGGGTGGTTGTCCTAGGACACACTCACTCGCATGTGACGCTTTCTGTGGGCCCGTGAGGTCGTCGTCCATCACTTTGACCTACAGCGAGAGAGGTTAATTTGACCAATAAGGATGATTCTTTTTGGTTTGTGTTACGGTAGGAGTATATAGTACGCGTCGAAGAGGGGGGGGGGAGGGGACCAGCATATACTACGCGTCATGAACCTCGCTCCGTGTGGGGACTTTATGGTTTCCGAGGCAGGTGCCACATGAAAGTTGTGCATTGGGTATTCAAACATCACACAACACCTCATTGGGCCACATGCAGGCGGTGGTTGTCCTACAGGACACTCACTCGCGTGCGACGCTTTCCATCTGTGAGCCCGCGAGGTCGTCGTCCATCACTTCAACCCAACGATCAAGAGAGGTTAATTTGACCGACAAGGAGGATTCTTTTTGGTTTGTGTTACGGTAGGAGTATATAGTACGCGTCGAAGAGGGGGATGGGACCAGCATATACTACGCGTCATGAACCTCGCTCTGTGTGGGGACTTTACAGTTTCCAAGGCAGGTGCCACATCAAAGTTGTGCATTTTGGGTATTAAAACATCACAACAACCACACACACCTCCGTACTTACATATGTTTTGTCCCACATGCAAGCGATGGCGGTTGTCCTCTGGCACTCACTCACGCAGTTATCGGCGATATCGATGCTTTCCATCTGTGGGCCTGCTTGGTCCATCACTTTGATTGACAACGAGAGAGGTTAATTTGACTTAGGAGGGGATTAATTTTTGGTTTGTCTTACGGTATAGGTCATGCTATGAGATTACATAATATAGTTTGAGCGCGTGCATGTGTACTCATGCATGCATGAATCCCTCCCACCGGATCGAAGTGGGGGGGAGGGCAGCACACGACGCGTCATGAACCGATCTCGCTCTTTGTGGGGGCTGTACGATTTTCGACGCGGGCGCCACATCAATGTTGTGCATGGTATTCAAATTAAACATATGCATGCATGCATCACCTCCATATACATATGTTTGGGACACATGCATGCAGTGGTTGTCTTCGGATAGTACTCTCCCTCGCGTGGTTATCGGCGGCAAGCCTATATATTCATGGGCCCGCGTGAACGTCCATCACTTCGACCGGCATCGAGAGAGGTTACCAGGGTGGATTCTTCTTCTTTTTGGTTCGTGTTACCGTGTAGTAGGTCATGGTGATGAGATTCGAGACCTAAGTTTGAGCGCATGCATAAGCATGAATCCCCGTCACCGGCTCGAAGTGGGGTGACATACATAGTACGCGTCGTGGACCCTCGCTCCGTGTGAGGACTTTCCGGTTCCAAAGCACAGTACCGTGCCACATCAAAGTTGTGCATTGGGTATTCAAACACACCACACAACACTTCCATATATATGTTTGGGCCACATGCAGGCAGTGGTTGTCTTCAGGCACTACTCCCTTGCGTGGTTATCGGCGAGCTAGCCCATATCTGTGGGGTCGCGTGGATGTCCATCACTTTGACCAACAACAAGAGAGAGGTTATACGACCAAGGTGGATTCTTCTTGGTCCGTGTTACACTATGTCTTGGTGAGATGTCCTCTCCCACCGAATCAAAGTGTGTGTGTGGGTGGGTGGGGTGGGGGGTACTTCGCACTTCCTGAACCTCCGTGTGGTCGGGGATGTCCAGTTAATTTGAGAGGCACATGTGCCACATCAAAGTTGTGAATTAGGTATTTAAATATCACACCACCCTTTTCATATATATAGTTGGGCCATTCGCAGGTGGTTCGTATGTGGTCTCACGCCCATCTCGCGCCACAAGCACACATTTGTGGGCCCGCACACGGTCCACCTTTGACCGGAAGCGAAAGGGGGGTTTGACCATGATGGACTCCTATAGGTTTAGTGTTGCAGTAGGGTGTGCTATGTCAGACCTAGCTATTTGGGGGCATGCATTCATAGCTAGGATTCCCCTCCTGCCGACACGAAGTGGGGGGTGGCGGACTAGCAATAATGTGGGCTTTGTGAGACAGGTGCACATCAAAGTTGTGCATTGGGTATTTGAACATCAAACCAGCCTTTTCATACATATATTTGGTCCACATGCAACTGTGCTCGTATTCTGACCCTTTCCCACGTTTTTTTGGCCACGCAACACACACGCTTCCCTCAGACTACCCGTGTGCCACGCCCATGCCCCTGTCACCCACATCAGCATAGTAGATTGGGCTCCACGAGGCTTCCCTCGCAATCTCAAAAATATCTACCCGCCTGGAGGGTTTCTCTGTTTGATAGCACACGATTATTATATTTCGACCGTGTGCGATGCTGTTTCCCCCGCCCCCCCGCTCCCGCCTGCATCCCTCAAAAATATCTACCCGCGTGGAGGGTTTTTCTGTTTAATAGCACACGGTTATTATGTTTCGATCGTGTGCGATGTTGTTCGCTCCCGCTCCCGCCTGCATCCCTCAAAAATATCTAGCCGCCTGGAGGGTTTTTCTGTTTGATAGCACACGGTTGTTAAGTTTGGACCGTGTGCGATGTTTGTTGCTCAATCCCTTCATCCAAATTTTCAGTTGCCCCGGCATTTTTCTCCCGTCTAGTAAAATTTTCAGTACCCGCGTCATTTCGTCAAACACCACCTTGGCCCCCCCTCCACACACACCCCAAAAACTCCATGCACGCGCACACACACACACACCACCCTCCCTCGCTCGAAACCCTAGCAAAGTCGCCGCCGCCGCCGCGCCGCCTCCATCATTAACATCTACCGGTTTGCCCGTGCATGTTACCCACCGATCTCCATACCCTAGCCGCCCTGAGTTTCTTAGATGATGCCTGCCAAACACCCCCTTTCCCATAGATCCCCATCCCCCTCCCCCACTCCAGAGTGTCGCAGCCTAAGCCCGGCTACGTGTCCCGACGAGCCTGGTACTTGTAGCTTGCGTTGGTATTTCCCCGAAGAGGAAGGGATGATGCAGCACAGTAGAGATAAGTATTTCCCTCAGTTATGAAACCAAGGTTATCAAACCAGTAGGAGAATCACGCAACACCTCGTTAGCAGCACCTGCACACAAACAACAAATCCTTGCACCCAACGCAAACGAGAGGTTGTCAATCTCTCGGCGGTAAATTGCAAGATTAAATTGTATGTGATAGATAGATAGATTGAAACAAAAATACAAAATAAAAGAAATAAAAGAAAATGGCAGCAATATTTTTTGGGTTTTAGTAATATGATTTAGATAGACCCGGGGGGCATAGGTTTCACTAGAGGCTTCTCTCGAGAAAATAGCATACGGTGGGTAGACAAATTACTGTTGGGCAATTGATAGAAAAGCAAATAATCATGACGATATCCAAGGCAATGATCATGTATATAGGCATCACGTCCAAAATAAGTAGACCGACTCCTGCCTGCATCTACTACTATTACTCCACACATCGACCGCTATCCAGCATGCATCTAGTGTATTAAGTCCATAAAGAACGGAGTAACGCCTTAAGAACGATGACATGATGTAGACAAGATAAACTCACGTATGAATAAACCCCATCTTTATACCCTTAATAGCAACGATACATACGTGTCATGTCCCTTTCTGTCACTAGGATTGAGCACCGCAAGATCGAACCCATTACATAGCACCTCTTCCCATGGCAAGATAAATCAACTCAGTTGGCCAAACCAAATCAATAGATTAGAGAAGAAATACGAGGCTATAATAATCATGCATAAAAGAGTGCAGCAAAGACTCAAATAATATTCATGGATAATCTGATCATAAACTCACAATTCATCGGATCCCAACAAACACACCGCAAAAAGTGATTACATCAGATAGAACTCCAAGAACATCGAGGAGAACATTGTATTGAAGATCAAAAAGAGAGAAGAAGCCATCTAGCTACTGCCTATGGACCCAAAGGTTGATGTAGAACCCCTCCGTGATCGATTCCCCCTCCGGCAGATTACCGGAGAAGGACCCCAGATGGGATCTCTCGGGAACAGAAACTTGCGACGGCGGAAAAAGTATTTCGTGGACTCCCCTGAGGGTTTCTGATTTTTCCTGAATTTATAGTAGTGCAATTAGGTCAAACGTAGCAAAGGGGGCCCCATGAGGCACCAGGGCGCGCCTGCCCCCCCCCCCCCAGGCGTGCCCTGGTGGCTCATGGCCACCTCCTGGGTCTTTTGGCCCTCTCCCGAAGCTTCTAGTGTTTATCTTGTCCAGAAAAAAAAATCTCCAAAAAGTTTCGTGGCATTTGGACTTCGTTTGGTATTGATTTTCTGTAAAACAAAAACAGGGCAGAAAACAACAACTGGCACTGGGCACTAAGTTAATAGGTTAGTCTCCAAAAATGATATATAATTGCTGTAAATGATTATAAAAACATCCAAGATTGATAATATAACAGCATGGAACAATCAAAAATTATAGATACGTTGGAGACATATCAGAGCCCCAGGAGCTAATGGCCCAAAAGAGGTTTATCGCGGCCTCTTCGCCCGACGTCGGCGAGGTGGCCGCCGAGGAAGCTGACAACGATTACTGGCCGCAGGCTCTCAATCAGCGGGCTAGAGTATGCTGGTATGTCGCGGACGCCGGCTACGACATCGAGGTCGTCGACTGCGATGGCCTGACGCGGGCTATGTCACAGGTTAAGTGGCCCACCCCCAACCCCTCGGGTTCAACCGCCGTTGATCTCATCCATGGCCCCGCTGCTGATCTTCTCTAGCTCGCTATCAAGAATTTGCCATCCTACATCGCCATCGAGCCCCTTTTGTCATTTCTGAAGGACACGTTCTGTGACGCTGGCTTGGGATCCTGAGCTGCAAAGTCAGACCTCATCGACGGCGACCACAAGGAGCACACCCTCTTCGCCTCTTCCAAGGGGAAAGAGCACATCTGCGAAATCAGGGAGGGCACCCTACAGCCGTGCTCTTCCAAGGGGAAGGAGCCCATCTGCGACAACATGGAGCGCACCCAGAGTCCGCGCTCTTCCCATGTGAAGGAGCCCATCTGTGACAAGTGAGGAAACCTATGGTTTGTTTTGCTGTGCCTCTTCACGGGGGGAACCCATGATTTGTTTTGTCGAGCCCCTTTTGTAGTGAGAATATGTCCAGTTTTAATTGCTGTGTTTGGTTGTTTGTAGTATGCCTTGTTTATTTCAGTTATTCACAGTGTGATGCTCTATATGTGCAACTATTTACCGTGCAGTACAATTTCATCAATACCAGTTTCAACAATACCAATATGAATGACTATATTTGCTTGTTGTTAAGCCTGTTATAGCTAGCATATGCCTCTTTTAACGTTTTTTTGTTGTTCTGTTGTTTGTAGTTAGCATATGTCCAGTTTCAATTGCTATCTTTGGTTGTTAGTAGTATGCCTTGTTTATTTCAGTTATTCACAAAGTGATGTTCTATATGTGCAAGTATGAACTAGGCAGTTCAATTTCATCAATACCAGTTTCAACAATACCAATATGAATGACTATTTGGTTGCTGTTAAGCCTGTTGTAGCGAGCATATGCCTCCTTTAAAGGTTTTTGGTTGTTCGGTTGTTTGTAGTTAGCATATGTCCAGTTTCAATTGCTATCTTTGGTTGTTCGTAGTATGCCTTGTTTATTTCAGTTATTCACAAAGTGATGTTCTATATGTGCATGTATGAACTTTGCAGTTCAATTTCATCAATAGCAGTTTCAACAATACCAATATGAATGACTATTTGCTTGCTGTTAAGCCTGTTGTAGCGAGCATATGCCTCTTTTAACGGTTTTGGTTGTTCGGTTGTTTGTAGTTAGCATATGTCCAGTTTCAATTGCTATCTTTGGTTGTTCGTAGTATGCCTTGTTTATTTCAGTTATTCACAAAGTGATGTTCTATATGTGCATGTATGAACTTTGCAGTTAACACACCTTTCCAGTTCTTGTTTTGCTTAACTAGCGTGCTTAAACCTGCACACTGAAGCTATCATTTGGAGATTATGTTGTCTACCATGGATATATTTGGTTGATGTTTAGCCTGTTGTGCTTAACATGCCTTTCGATGTACTTACACAGGGCAATATTGGGAACGACCGCTGTTTTCCATCGAGGTTAGTTTCATCCCATGGCTTATATATACTCACTGTTCAGGATATCGGTAGCTGGTACCATATAGGCCGGGGGCTGATAAGGGATTAATCGGCGAATCGGACATTTAACTGAATATATCTGTAACCCATTTATCGGTAGGTTAACTAGGGCCATATCTAATATATCTGAGGCTACATAGCAACATGCATTGTACTGAATGTCTAAATATGCAATCCTAGGATACATAGCAACAAGGGAGAGTGTTACCTTAATGTTCTGATGATGTCTAGATATACATAGAAGAGCAGCAACAGCAACAACACAGCAGCAGTTAACTGCAGTTAATCGGCCGATATTTGTAACTATGTAATAAACTCCCTCCGCCCCATAATATAAGATGTTAATTCATCCAATATGTGAGTATATTGGATGTAATAAGATCTTATATAATGTGACGGAGGGAGTGTTGTACTACATCATTGTGCAATTGTTGTTTAGCTTCTAATATTAACTTAGTGCTTTTAGGAACATATGTCATTTGTAAAGATCCGCGCTTCGACCCTTTTTGCGTATGGGGCAATGAGATATTCATGAACCAGCATCAAGTGAGGAAACTGATAAAGATTGTTAGTAAAATGGGTCAAAAGATGGCAATTAAACTATTTGTTTACACTTTATCCAAGACAACAGTGAACTGCAGGATGGTAAGTAAGAACTCTGCAGCCTTCTTTTTACTGCCCATAATGAGTTGTGTTAGATGACAATGTCTGAATCTTTTTTCCTTTGCAGTGGTTCCCAAAGTAGTTTACTCAAGATTACCTCTCAAACTACATGATTGGTGGGCATGCAAAGGTTAAAGTATTTCTACCAGAACACAATGACTATCTAGATGTCGTCATGAAGACAGTGAAGGATGGGCGGTCGGCCATCACAAGGGGTTGGACTAGAGTCGTGCGTGCCTTCTGCATGGAGGAGGGCACAATATGGGCATTCCGCTTCACCTTGTTCAGCAACCAGAATGTATTTCGCCTCTTTCTTTACCGTCTTTAATAGTACAAGTATACAACCCTGGTTCATCATTCTTTATTTGGTGCATATGTAATTCTTTTTTTTGGATGTAACTCTTGAACAAATGTACCTGTGAATCGAATAATGCATTGGTTGTTGAACCTTATGGATATAAATAAAGTTATAGCTTACTTTCAAATTCAAATTTGGTACAATTTTAAATAGCAGCGATTAAATTAGGGTAAAAATACGCTCTGCAGGTCATTACGGCGCACACGGTCTGTAAAGCACATCGTGTGTGATATACATCATAATCTGACATGGTTCACAGAGAGGAAACGTGTGCGACCATGCACACAGTTGCTGTTTGCAAAGCGTGTGTGATGTCAGACTATATCACAAACGGTGCGAGCAAACTAAATGTTTGTGATAGTCGCCTTATCGTACACGCTTTACAATCATGAACTGTTTCTGATGTCATACGCATCGTAAACGTTTGCACCACAGAATAGCGTGTGCGATAGTTATCCTGTACGACACTGGTACGATAGTCTGACATTTTGTAATCCTATCCGACACTCGTACGATGATTAACTTATCTTCTTAATTATATATCGCATACGGTTCGGGACAAGTGAATGTGTGTGATAGTCTACTTATCATACACATTTTACAATTGTGAATTGTTTGTGATGGGGCACGCATCGTAAACGTTGCACCACAGAATACCGAGTGTGATGGTAACGCGAGCACACATGAGTAGCAAGGATGGAGCATTTGGGATATTCGATAGATCACAAACAGTTGTGTGACGAGTCGCGTTTGGGATAGATCGGGAATCGCATACGCTTAGTTCTGCAAAACGTATGCTTGCATGCTCCCTATCACCGACGGTTTCTGGGTCGTGTGGGAAGAACCCCCCCTATCGCACACACATGCAAGGCGACGGTTTAAAACTCCGTCGCGGAAAGGGGTTAAAAACCGTTTGTATAGCAGCTCGCTGTACCAGTGTTAGAAGAAGAAATTTATAAAGTGATTCATGATAGCTCCTTGATTGAAAAGCATGATTGCAATGATGTTACTATAAATTCTATTAATGTGAATTGTGCTAATAATATGCAAAACTACAAGCTTGGGGATGATAATTTTGTTATGTCCACTACTTATTGCAATGATCATGATTGGGGTGATAATGCTTCTTATGATCTTGAAAATTTCTTTAAGCCTCATGATGAATATGTTATTGATAATAATGTTTGCAATACTATTAAAAGTGGGTTTGGAAGAGCGTCAACTTTAGGTAATAATGATCCCACTACTTTGGAGAATTATCAATCTTATGAAATTTTTGATAAAAGTGGGTTTGGAGAGGTCATGACTTTAGTTGATGTTAATCCCACTATCTTGGAAGATTATAAAACTTTTATGCATGTGGATCGTGAAGAGAAAATTTTATATGATAGCTATTTTGTTGAATTTGATTATGATCCTACATGTAATTATTATGAGAGGGGAACATATGGTTGTAGAAACTTTCATGTTACTAAATTACCTCTCGTTGTGTTGAGATTGTCAATGTTTTATTCTTCTTCTTTGCATATGCTAGATATTGCTTGTCTTGATAATTTGTTTGCTTATAAAATGCCTATGCATAGGAAGTATGTTATACTTAAATGTGTTTTTCACATGCTACATGATGCTCTCTTTGTGCTTCAAGTCTTGTTTTTCATGTGAGCATCATTGAAATCTCAAGCCTATCTTAATGGCTATAAAGAAAGAGCTTGTTGGGAGACAACCCAATAAACTTTTTATTTCTGTTCTTGAGTGTTTACACAATTATAGCCTCTGTTATTATTGTATTTTTATGTTTTAATTAGTGTTTGTGCCAAGTAATGCCTTTAGGATGATGTTGATGATAGTATAATTGATGCTGTTTGGAAAACAGAAAGTTTTGCGTCCAGTGCTGGAATTTTAATTCTGTACTGGAGCGTCAGAAAAATCTGAAATTTTTACACAGTATTTTTATATGAATTATTTACGTTTTCATAATTTTTCAGAATATTTGGAGTTACAGAAGTATGGCTTTTAAATAGATCTTTATAGACTGTTCTGTTTTAGACAGATTCTGTTTTTGTTGCATAGTTTGCTTATTTTGATGAATCTATGGATCGTATCGGGGGGTATGAGTCATGGAGAAGTTGGAGTACAGTAGGATTATGCCAATATTAAATATGAATCAATTTACAACAGTACCTAAAGTTTAAGGTTTGTTTGTTATACTAATGGATCTCACGAGGTTTCTGTTGAGTTTTGTGTGCTGAAGTTTTCAAGTTTTGGGTGAGACTACGGTGGATAAAGGAATAAGGAGTGGCAAGAGCCTAAGCTTGGGGATGCCCAAGGCAACCCAAGGTAATATTCATGGAATACTCAAGCATCTAAGCTTGGGGATGCCCCGGAAGGCATCCCCTCTTTCGTCTACAATCTATCGGTAACTCACTTGGAGCTATATTTTTATTCATCACATGATATGTGTTTTACTTGGAGCGTCTTGTGATACAGTTTGTTTGCTTTTTAGTTTGTCACAATCATCTTTGCTGAACACACCTTTTTGAGAGGGACACACATTATTCGTGATTTGTTAGAATACTCTATGTGCTTCACTTATATCTTTTGAGCTAGGCAGTTGCTCTAGTGCTTCACTTATATCCTTTAGAGCACGGCGATGGTTATATTTTAAAGAAATAGTTGCACTCCCATGCTTCACTTATATCTTTTTGAGAGTCTAATGAATAGCAATGGTAATATGCACGGGTTATGAATTTGGTCCTGATATGATAGGTATTCAAGAGGGATATAATAAAAACTTTCATGTAGATCACTGAATATGATAAGTTTGATTCCTTGCAATAGTTTGGCAATATTAAGATGGTAATATGTGGGAGGTGCTAGTAGATAATTGTGGTTTAGTAAGAATATTGGTGTTAAGGTTTGTGATTCCCGAAGCATGCATGTATGATCTGTCGTTATGCTAAGAAGTTGGAGCATGATTTATTGTTGATTGTCTACCTTATGCGTGGCGGTCGGGGACGAGCGATGGACTTGTCCTACCAATCTATCCCCCTAGGGGCATGCGTAGTAGTACTTTGCTTCGAGGGCTAATAAACTTTCGCAATAAGTATGTGAGTTCTTTATGACTAATGTGAGTCCATCAATTATACGCACTCCCACCTTTCCGCAATTTGCTAGCTTCTTCGGTACCGTGCATTGCCCTTTCTCACATCGAGAGTTGGTGCAAACTTCGTCGGTGCATCCAAACCCCATAATATGATACGCTCTATCACACATAAGCCTCCTTATATCTTCCTCAAAACAGCCACCATACCTACCTATCATGGCATTTCCTTAGCCATTCCAAGATATATTGCCATGCAACTTCCACCGTTCCGTTTTTATGACACACACCATCATTGTAATATTGCTTTGAATGATCATATAGCTGACATAGTATTTGTGGCTCAGCCACTGTTCATCATTTTTATACATGTTACGCTAGCATCATTGCACATCCTGGTACACTGCATGAGGCATTCATATAGAGTCATATTTTTGTTCTAGTATCGAGTTGTAATATTGAGTTGTAAGTAAATAAAAGTGTGATGATCATCATTATTAGAGCATTGTCCCAGTGAGGAAAAGATGATGGAGACCATGATTCCCCCACAAGTCGGGATGAGACTCCAGACGAAAAAAAAGAGGCCAAAAAGAGCCATGAAAAAAAATGAGAGAAAAAGAGAGAAGGGGCAATGTTACTATCCTTTTTCCACACTTGTGCTTCAGAGTAGCACCATGTTTTTCATATAGAGAGTCTCCTATTTTGTCACTTTCGTATACTAGTGGGATTTTTTCATTATAGAACTTGGCTTGTATATTCCGATGATGGGCTTCCTCAAATGCCCGAGGTCTTCATGAGCAAGCAAGTTGGATGCACACCCACTTAGTTTTCATGTTGAGCTTTCATACACTTATAGCTCTTAGTGCATCCATTGCATGGCAATCCCAACTCCTCGCATTGACATCAATTGATGGGCATCTCCATAGCCCGTTGATTAGCCTCGTTGATGTGAGACTATCTTCTTATTTTTGACTTCTTATTTATCTCTACCACCACACTCTATTCCACCCATAGTGCTATATCCATGGCTTGCGCTCATGTATTGCGTGGGGGTTGAAAAAGCTGAAGCGCGTTAAAAAATATGAACCAATTGCTCGGCTTGTCATCGGGGTAGTGCATGATAAATACTTTGTGTTAAGAAGATGGAGCATGACAGGATTATATGATTTTGTAGGGATAACGTTCTTTAGCATTTTTATTTTGAAAGACATGATTCTTTATTAGTATGCCTGAGTATTGATGTCTTTATATCAAATTATAGACTATTGCTTTGAATCATTCGGATCTTATTATTCATACGTGAGAGAGAGATTACATGATGAAACATGATAGGTAGCATTCCACATCAAAAATTCTGTTTTTATCATTTACCTACTCGAGGACGAGCAGGAATTAAGCTTGGGGATGCTTGATACGTCTCCAACGTATCTATAATTTTTTATTATAGTATCAATCTTGGATGTTTTATATGCAATTATATGCCATTATATATCATTTTTTGGGACTAACCTATTAATCCAGTGCCCAGTGCCAGTTGCTGTTTTCTGCTTGTTTTTGCCTTTTCAGAAAATCACTATAAAAAAGTGTCCAAATGAGAGAAAAACTTTGGATTAATTTTTCTGGACCAGAAGAGACCCACGAAGCTTCGGGAGAAGACCAGAAGAGCCACGAGGAGGCGGCAAGTCTGGAGGGCGCGCCCCCCAGGCTTGTGGGCCCCTCGTTGCCCCTCCTGACCTAATTCCAGCGCTATAAATTCCCAAATATTCCCAATATACCAGGGAGACAGAAGAGAAAATCTTTCCACCGCCGCAAGCCTCTGTTCTTCTGTGATCCCATCTGGAGTCCTTTTCCGATAATCTGCCGGAGGGGGAATCGATCACGGAGGGCTTCTTCATCAACCTTGCTGCCCTTCCGATGATGTGTGAGTAGTTTACCACAGACCTACGGGTCCATAGCTAGTAGCTAGATGGCTTCTTCTCTCTCTTTGATCTTTAATACCATGTTCTCCTCGATGTTCTTGGAGTTCTATCCGATGTAATCTTCTTTTGCGGTGTGTTTGTTGGGATCCGATGAATTGTGAGTTTATGATCTGATTATTCATGAGAAATATTTGAGTCTTCTCTGAACTCTTTTATGCATGACTATTATAGCTTTGTATTTCTCTCCGATCTATTGATTTGGTTTGGCCTACTAGATTGATTTATCTTGCAATGGGAGAGGTGCTTTGTGATGGGTTCAATCTTGCGGTGCTCAATCCCAGTGACAGAAGGGGACATGACACGTATTTGTATTGTTTCCATTAAGGATTAAAAGATGGGGTTTAATCATATTGCTTGAGTTTACTTTGTCTACATCATGTCATCTTACTTAAGGCGTTACTTTGTTTCATACTTAATACCCTAGATGCATGCTGGATAGCGGTCGATGGGTGGAGTAATAGTAGTAGATGCAGGCAGGAGTCGGTCTACTTGTCTCGGACATGATGCCTATATACATGATCATTGCCATGAATCCGTCATAATTATTTGTTTTTCTATCAATTGCCCAACAGTAATTTGTATACCCACCGTATGCTATGTGTTCGAGAGAGAAGCCTCTAGTGAAAACTATGGCCCCCGAGTCTACTTTATCATATATAAAAAACCTAAAACTACCTTGCTGCAATTTATTTACTTTTATTTTATTTAGTATTTTAGTTTATCTATTTATCTCTATAAGATTTAATCCTTGCAAATAACCGCTAAGAGGATTGACAACCCTCTTATTTGTGTTGGGTGCAAGTGTTTGCTTTTGTGTGTGCAGGTGCGCTTAACGGAATTTTGCTTGGTTCTCCTACAGGATTGATAACCTTGGTTCTTAACTGAGGGAAATACTTATCTCTACTATACGGCATCATCCTCTCCTCTTCGGGGAAGTACCAACGCAGTCTACAAGTAGTAGGGTGCTGTTCTTACTTGAACAAGCAACCCTCTTATGATTAACCCCTCTCGCAAGCATCCGCAACTATGAAAGAAGAATTAAGATAAATCTAACCATAGCATGAAACATATGGATCCAAATCAGCCCCTTACGGAATACCACATAAACTAGGGTTTAAGCTTCTTTCACTCTCGCAACCCATCATCTACTTATTACTCCCTAATGCATTCTCCTAGGCCCAAATATGGTGAAGTGCCATGTAGTCGACGTTCACATGAAACCACTAGAAGAATAACAACATACACATCATCAAAATATCAAACTAATACCAACTTCACATGACTAATTATAACAAGACTTCTCCCATGTCCTCAAGAACAAAAGTAACTACTCACAACTCATAATCATGTTCAAGATCAGAGGTGTATTGCATATGCTTGAGGATCTGAACATATAATCTTCCACCAAATAAACCAACTAGCATCAACTACGAGATGTAATCAACACTACTAGCAACCCACATGTACCAATCTAAGGTTTTGGGACAAAGATTGAATACAAGAGATGAACTAGGGTTTGAGATGAGATGGTGCTGGTGAAGATGTTGATGAAGATTGTTCCTCCCACGATGAGAGGATCGTTGGTGATGTTGATGGCTTCGATTTCCCCCTCCCGGAGGGAAGTATCCCCGGCGGAATCGCTCCGCCGGAGAGCAAAAGTGCTCCTGCCCAGGTTCCGCCTCGAGACGGCGGCGCTTCGTCCCAAAAGTCTTCTTCTGATTTTTTTCTAGGGCAAATAGCATCTTATAGGAGAAGATGGGCCCCGGACCCCTGCTAGGGGGGCCACAAGCTCACAGGGCTGGCCCAGGGGGGTAGGGTGCGCCCCCTGAGCTTGTCGCTCCCTGGTGGGTCCCCTTTAGGTAAATTTTCGCCAATATTTTTTATATATTCCAAAATAATTCTCCGTAAAATTTCAGGTCATTTGGAGTTGCGGAGAATATCTATCTCTTCTGTAGCCTTTACAGGTCCAGAATTCCAGCTGCCGGCAATCTTCCTCTTCATGTGAAACTTGTAAAAGAAGAGAGAAAAGGCATTAGGATTGCATCATAATGTGAAATAATGACCCAAAACATAATAATTAACAGTAGGTAAACATGATGCAAAATGGACGTATCAGCGACCGAGGCACTTCGCACTCTGCCCAGCCACCCCGCTCCCTTTGCTTTGTCTTCCTCCTCGCGCCCGTAGAGCTCCGCTGCAGCACCGCTTGTCTGTTGCCGTTCCGGCGCACGCGCGTCCCACTGGGTAATATCTCCAGCTTCCTTCGCGCCGCCGCCACCGCGCCGACGCCCTCGCTGCATCCAGAGATGGCCGGCCAAAAGGGTTTGTGGGAGGGCTCGACGACGACGGAGGAAGATATCCACAGCCTGCACTGGGCGCTCAAGCTTCCGCCGGCAATGGAGGTGGCCACTCGCGCCCCCAGGGTCGAAGTGGTGCCGGCGCCGGCGGACGGCAAGCATGTCGTCTTCACCGTGCATTTCGCCCGTGGGTTCAGCCTCCCTGTGAGCGCGTTCTTCCACCGATTCCTCCAATTCTTCGGCCTGCAGCCGCATCACCTCGGCGCCAACTCCGTGATCCAGTTCGCGAGATTTGTCGCCTTCTGCGAGGGGTACCACGGCCTGCTGCCGACGCCAGACCTCTTCGGCCGGATGTTCTACCTCCGGCCGCAGACAGTGGGCAGCGTCATGTGCGCCTGCGGAGCGGCAGCCGTGTACATCCGGCCGAATGGTGGCTTCCCAAAGCTGTCCCTACTCGAGTCGGCCAAGAAGTGGCAGCGGTCCTTCTTCTACATGAAGAACATCAATCCGGCCATGGACCGGGTCAACTTTCCCTTCTTCACCAACACTTCGCCGGCTGCAAGGCCGAACTGGGGACATGACCCCAAGCAGTCGAACCAGGAGATAAACACCATCAGCAGTCGGCTAAAGCAGATGCTGGCGCAAGAACACCTTGTCACGACGGACTTCATTGCGACATTCGTCGGTCGCCGGGTGCAGCTGCTGCAGCGCCGGTCGCACCGGATCTGTGACATGAGCGGCCGGCGCGACCCCTGTCGGTTGTCGACTGTCGAGCTGCAGCCGGCTGAGATTGCCTGCCACGTCAACAACATCTCCAACACCCAACTCGACATGGACTAGTGGTACTTCGGCAAGGAGCCCGCCTGCCGGAACTTCCCAGCGCTAGCCGTATGTTTTTGCTTGACCACCATCTGTTCCCTCTTCTTCTCTGTCCCACCTTATGCCGACTCCGACTGCAGATGTTCTCGAACCAGCAGACGAGCGACAGGCCGCACCCGCTGAGGCTGATGCCGGATCGTGAGGACTCTGATGGGGAGGATAATGAGAAGAGCGACGAGGACGAGGGGCCGACCGTCCCTGCTGAGGAGGACGAGGAGGAGACGGAGGATGCTGGAACCGGCGGGTCCGACCCAGTCGGTGAGTCCCTGCACTTTGTCTCCGTTCGAAATTGGTCTGATGACGACGCAGACGACCTCAGCGATGGGAGCCGTGCAACGCCTCCCGGCACCAGTGCCAGGAAGCGGCTGCAGAAGGTAGCCGACCCCCCCCAGCCGGGGGCAGACGGCCGAGACGTGGCCGCACGGGAAGCAGCCGGTTGAGGCGCGACCGGCTGAGAAGCGGCTGGCCGAGGCGCCGGCCTCGAAGAAGATCCGTGCCGCCGGCCATGGGACCGGTGGCAACTGGCCAGCTCTGAAGTTGTCGGCCGTCCGAAAGCGCCAGATCCCTATGAGCGCCAGGTAAGCTTTTTTTCCCTTGTGAGTTTGATTTTCTTTCGCTTTGCTAAATTTTGCCCCGCTTCTTGGTTTCTTATTGGGATCTCGCCGCACAGGCCCCCCATAAAATTTTCCAAGACAGCCGATACGGCAACGCCCGGGGGCGCGGCCGGCCAGCAGGGGACCACGGAGGGCGCGGGTGTGCACCGGCCGGCAGATGCGGCTGTGGAGGAGCTCGCGGCCCGGCAGGAGGAGGACCGCACCGCGATGGCCCGTGAGGAGGCCGCTGTGAAGGCGCAGGAGGGGGCACAGCCAAAGACAGGGCGGATGCCTCGGTGCCGCCGGCCTAGGAGACGGAATCCCCACCGCCATTGCCACCCCGGGAGGGTCGCACGAAGCGGGTGCATGACCCGACCCGACGGGTGGAGGCCGACATGAAGGCGTAGAAGGAGGCCAACGCCGGCGATGCGGCCGGCCAGGAGACGGCGAACCCTCGGGAGCCAGCGGCCAACCAGACGGCCACGTCCGACGTGCCCCTGGCCGCTGCTACTTGTGAGCTGCGTTGGGATTTTCCTCGAAGAGGAGAGGAGATGCAGTACAGTAGAGATTAGTATTTCCCTCAGTGAGAACCAAGGTTATCGAACCAATAGGAGAATCACACAAAGCCTCATGAACAGCACCTGCACACACACAAGCAAATACTTGCACCCAATGCGGGCAAGAGGGTCGTCAATCCCCTTGAACACGTTACTTGCAAGGATTAAATCTTGTAGTGGTAGATAGATAAATTGTAAGACAAAATAAAAGAAATAAATTTGCAGCAAATATATTTTGGATTTTTATATATGATGTAACTAGACCCGGGGGCCATAGTTTTCACTAGAGGCTTCTCTCTCGAACACATAGCATACGGTGGTTAAACAAATTACTGTTGGGCAATTGGTAGAAAAGCGCATAGTTATGGCGATATTCAAGGCAATGATCATGTATATAGGCATCACGTCCGAGACAAGTAGACCGACTCCTGCCTGCATCTACTACTATTACTCCACCCATCGACCGCTATCCAGCATGCATCTAATATGAATAAACTCAATCGTTTTAAGTTGATAAAAATAGAGGAACGCCTTAAGCAAGATGACATGATGTAGACAAAGTAAACTCAACTAATATGAATAAACCCCATCATTTTACCCTTAATGGCAACAATACAAATACATGTCTTGTCCCTTTCTGTCACTGGGATATAGAGCACCGCAAGATTGAACCCATTACAAAGCACCTCTCCCGCTGAAGATAAATCAATCTAGTTGGCCAAACCAAATGGATAGATCGGGGAGAAATAGAAAGATATAACAATCATGCATAATAAAGTTCAGAAAAGACTCAATTACTTCTCATGAATATTCAGATCATAAACCCACAATTCATCGGATCCCAACAAACACACCGCAAAAGAAGATTACATCGAATAGAACTCCAAGAACACCAAGGAGAACATTGTATTGAAGATCAAAGAGAGAGAAGAAGACATCTAGCTACTAGCTATGGACCCGTAGGTCTGTGGTGAACTACTCATGCATCATCGGAAGGCAACAAGGATGATGTAGAAGCCCTCTGTGATCGATTCCCCCTCCGGCAGAGTACCGAAAAAGGCCTCCAGATGGGATCACGGAAGAACAGAAGCTTGCGTCGGCGGAAAAGTTATTTCAGGTGGCTCTCTATTGGTTTCCCAATATTTGAGAATTTATAGAAGTGGAATTAGGTCAGACGGAGCCTCGAGGGGCCCACAAGGCAACAGGGCGCGGCCCCCCTGGGCGCGCTGGGTTGCCTTGCCGTCTCCTCGTACATCCTCTGGTCTCCTCCCGAAGCTTCTAGGGTCTCTTATGTCCAGAAAAAAATTGTCAAAAAGTTTCATAGCATTTGGACTCCATTTGGTACTGATTTTCTAGAAAACCAAAAACAAGCAGAAAACAGCAACTGGCACTGGGCACTGGGTTAATAGGTTAGTTCCCAAAAATGATATAAAATAGCATATAAATGCATATAAAACATCCAAGATTGATACTATAATAGCATGGAACAATAAAAAATTATAGATACGTTGGAGACGTATCAGCATCCCCAAGCTTAATTCATGCTTGTCCTCGAGTAGGTAAATGATAAAAACAATTTTTTTGATGTGGAATGCTACCTAACATGTTTATCATGAAATCTCTTTACGGTATAAATATTGAGAAACAATGAAGTAACAACATCAACACAATAACATCCATGAATATAAGAAACATAATCATTAAACTTTCAAAATATACGATCCTTAACGAATGTTATCCCCACTCATTTTATCATGTTAGCATGGCATGACTCCGCCTTCATCGCATAAATATAAATCATGAGCACCCCGATGTTAAACCAGGCAATTGGATCAAACTTCTAATGCGCTTCAGCATTTTCAACTTCATGCAATACATGAGCGTGAGCCATGGACATAGCACTATAGGTGGAATAGAATGCGGTGATAGGGATCAATAGGAGAAGTCAAAAAGGAAGAAAGTCTCGCATCAACTCGGCAGATCAATGGACTATGGAGATGTCCATCAATCGATATCAATGCAAGGAGTATGGATTGCAATGCAACGGATGCACTAAGAGCTATAAGTGTATGAAAGGTCGACTGAAACTAAGTGGGTGTGCATCCAACTTGCTTGCTCATGAAGACCTCGGGCATTTGAGGAAGCCCGTCATTGGAATATACAAGCCAAGTTCTATAACGAAAAATTCCCAATAGTATAAGCAAGTGACAAATTAGGAGACTCTCTATATGAAGAACATGGTGCTACTTTGAAGCACAAGTGTGGAAAAGGATAGTAACATTGCCCCTTCTCTCTTTTTCTCTCATTTTTTTATTGGGCCCTCTTTTGGCCTCCTTTTTTTCGTCCGGAGTCTCATCCCGACTTTTGGGGGAATCATAGTCTCCATCATCCTTTCCTCACTGGGACAATGCTCTAATAATAATGATCATCACACTTCTATTTACTTACAACTCGATATTACAACTCGATATTACAACTCGATGAAAACTATACAGAATGACTCTATATGAATGCCTTTGGTAGTGTACCAGGATGTGCAATGATCTAGCGCAACATGTATGAAAATGATGAACGGTGGCTGAGCCACAAATAGTATGTCAGCTATATGATCATGCAAAGCAATATGACAATGAACACAAGTCATATGATGGAACAGTGGAAGTTGCATGGCAATATATCTCGGAATGGCTATGGAAATGCCATAATAGGTAGGTATGGTGGCTGTTTTGAGGAAGATATAAGGAGGCTTATGTGTGATAGAGCGTATCATATCACGGGGTTTGGATGCACCGGCGAAGTTTGCACCAACTCTCAAGGTGAGATCGGGCAATGCACGGTACCGAAGAGGCTAGCAAATTGCGGAAGGGTGAGAGTGCGTATAATCCATGGACTCACATTAGTCATAATGAACTCACATACTTATTGCAAAGCCTATTAGCCCTCGAAGCAAAATACTGCTCGCCTACCCCTAGGGAGGAGGTTGGTAGCTAGGATTTAACCATCGCGCACCCCCGATTATAACAGCACTCAAGGATTTCATTTCAGACCTAAGAATGCTCAAACCTCCCCACCATTCCATGACCAACACTTAGATGAGAAGTTAATAACAAGATTTAATACCGATATTTCTACTAACCAATGATCATGAACCAATATCCTTTCATATTACGACATCAATATTATTAAACCATACATTTCATATTCAGTGATCTACATGGAAGTTTTTATTATATCCTCCTTGAATACCTATCCTTCATGGACTAGTCTTATAACCCGTGGAAATTGCCATTACTATTTATTAGACTCTCAAAAAGATTTAAGTGAAGCATGAGAGTGCAACTATTTCTTTAAAATATAACCACCGCCATGCTCTAAAAGATATAAGTTAAGCACTAGAGCATCTGCCTAGCTCAAAAGATATAAGTGAAGTACATAGAGTATTCTAACAAATCACGAACAAATATGTGTCCCTCTCAAAAGGTGTGTCCAGAAAAAGATGATTGTGGCAAATTAAAAAGCAAACAAAGAGAAGAAAACTATGGCACAAGACGCTCCAAGTAAAACTCATATCATGTGATGAATAAAAATATAGCTCCAAGTAAGTTACCGATAGATTGTAGACGAAAGAGGGGATGCCATCCGGGGCATCCCCAAGCTTAGATGCTTGGGTCTTCCTTGAATATTACCTGGGGGTGCCTTGGGCATCCCCAAGCTTAGGGTCTTGACGATCCTTATTCCTTCATCCATCGTAATCTCACCCAAAACTTGAAAACTTCAGCACACAAAACTCAACAAAAACTTCGTGAGATCCGTTAGTACAATAAATCAATCATCCACTTTAGGTACTGTTATAAACTCATTCATAATTGTTCTTGCATAATACCTACTGTATTCTAACTCTTCCATGACTTATACCCCCCGATATAATCCATAGTTTCATTAAAACAAGCACATTATGCAATAAAAACAGAATCTGTCTAAAACAGAACAGTCCGTAATGACAGAATATTATCTATGTTTATGTAACTCCAAAAATTCTGAAAAATCAGGAAAACGTAAAAAAATTGTATCCCAATACTTTTTTAAAATTTCAGATTTTTCTAACATTCCAGTAAAGAATATAAATTCCAGAACTTGGCGCAAAACTTTCTGTTTTCAAACAGCATCAATTATACTATCATCCAAATCATCCTAAAGGCATTACTTGGCATAAACACTAATTAAAACATAAAAACACAATCATAACAGTATCTACAATTGTGTTTGCACACAAAAACATAAATGATAACTATTGGGTTGTCTCCCAACAAGCTCTTCCTTTATAGCCATTAAGATAGGCTTTGAGATTTCAATGATGCTCACATAAAAGACAAGAATTGAAGCACAAAGAGAGCATCATATAACATGTGACAAACAAATTTAAGTTTAACATACTTCCTATGGATAGACATTTTATAGGAAAACAAATTATCAAGACAAACAATATCTAGCATATGCAAATAGGAAGAATGAAGCATTAACAATTTGAGCACCAAGAGAGGTAATTGAATAACATCAATATTTCTATAACCATATTTGCCTCTCTCATAATAATTACATGTAGGATCATAATAAAATTCAACAATATAACTATCATGGACAATATTCTCTTTATGATCCACATGCATAAAAGTTTTATAATCTTCCAAGGTCGTGGGATTAACATCAACTAATGTCATGACCTCTCCAAACCCACCTTTATCAAAAATTTCATAAGATTGAACACTCTCCAAATATGTGGGATTCTTTTTACCTAAAGTTGACGCTCTTCCAAACCCACTTTTAACAGTATTGCAAATATCATTTTCAATAATAGATTCATCATGAAGCTCAAATGAATTTTCAAGATCACAAGAAGCATCATAACTATCACCCCAATCATGATCATTAGCACAATTGATATTCATAGAATTTATACTAACAACATTGCAATCACGCTTTTCATTCAATAAATGTATCCCAATAACATTTGTCTTTTATCACTTCTTCAATATTAACTATTGGATTGCAATAAGCAGCAAGTTTGAAAAGATTAGCAAGTGGACGAGGATCCATATGTCTTTATTTTTCCTTTCTTGAGTCACATAATTATAGCAAGAAAATAAAAAGTAGAACAAGTAAATGATAGTTTGTGTGAAGGGACCTATAGATAGTTGATGATGTCTCCCCGGCAACGGCGCCAAAAATTCTTCCTGCTACTTGTGAGTTGCGTTGGGATTTTCCTCGAAGAGGAGAGGAGATGCAGTGCAGTAGAGATAAGTATTTCACTCAGTGAGAACAAAGGTTATCGAACCAATAGGAGAATCACGCAAAGCCTCATGAACAGCACCTGCACACACAAAAGCAAATACTTGCACCCAACGCGAGCAAGAGGGTTGTCAATCCCCTTGAACTCGTTACTTGCAAGGATTAAATCTTGTAGTGGTAGATAGATAAATTGCAAGAAAAAATAAAAGAAATAAAATTGCAGGAAATATATTTTGGATTTTTATATATGATTTAAGTAGACCCGGGGGCCATAGTTTTGACTAGAGGCTTCTCTCTCGAACACATAGCATACGGTGGGTAAACAAATTACTGTTGGGCAATTGATAAAAAAGCGCATAGTTATGATGATATTCAAGGCAATGATCATGTATATAGGAATCAGGTACGAGACAAGTAGACTGACTCCTGCCTGCATCTACTACTATTACTCCACACATCGACCGCTATCCAGCATGCATCTAGGGTATTAAGTTAATAAAAACAGAGTAACGCCTTAAGCAAGATGACATGATGCAAACAAAGTAAACTCAACTAATATGAATAAACCCCATCGTTTTACCCTTAATGGCAACAATAGAAATACGTGTCTTGTCCCTTTCTGTCACTGGGATATAGAGCACCGCAAGATTGAACCCATTACAAAGCACCTCTCCCGCTGAAGATAAATCAACCTAGTTGGCCAAACCAAACGGATAAACCGGAGAGAAATACAAAGCTATAACAATCATGCATAATAAAGTTCAGAAAAGACTCAATTATTTCTCATGAATATTCAGATCATAAACCCACAATTCATCGAATCCCAACAAACACACCGCAAAAGAAGATTACATCGAATAGAACTCCAAGAACACCGAGGAGAACATTGTATTGAAGATCAAAGAGAGAGAAGCCATCTAGCTACTAGCTATGGACCCGTAGGTCTGTGGTGAACTACTCACGCATCATCGGAAGGCAGCAAGGATGATGTAGAAGCCCTCTGTGATCGATTCCCCCTCCGGCAGAGTACCGGAAAAGGCCTCCAGATGGGATCGTGGAAGAACAGAAGCTTGCGGCGGCAGAAAAGTTATTTTGGGTGTCTGTTGGTTTCCCAATATTTGAGAATTTATAGAAGTGGAATTAGGTCAGATGGAGCCTCGAGGGGCCCACAAGGCAACAGGGCGCGCCCCCCCTGGCGCGCCGGGTTGCCTTGTCGTCTCCTCATACATCCTTTGGTCTCCTCCCGAAGCTTCTAGGTTCTCTTATGTCTTGAAAAAAATCGTCAAAAATTTTCGTAGCGTTTGGACTCCGTTTGGTACTGATTTTCTGGAAAACCAAAAACAAGCAGAAAACAGCAACTGGCATTGGGCACTGGGTTAATAGGTTAGTTCCCAAAAATGATATAAAATAGCATATAAATGCATATAAAACATACAAGATTGATACAATAATACCATGGAACAATAAAAAAATATAGATATGTTGGAGACGTATCAGCCATCGACCGAGACGGAGGGGCCGGCCAGGCGGCAGCCAGCGGCAAGACGCAGCAGCCGGGCACGGAGGCCACAGCCGGCGGAGAGTCGCGGCAGCCGAACGTAGGGATCGAGCCCGAGAACCCCGGCGCCATCATCATCTCGGCGGAGGACACCCGTGCCCCTCGACGCGCCTCCGAGCTGAGACCGGCAGGCAGCGGCACCAACTCCAGCTCCATGGCTCGGTTGCAGCAGGAGTGGGTGAGCGCGGGCGAGGTTTCCTGCAGGGCAGCCACGCTTGACGCGGTGTAGGCGCTGTTCGCCGACCACCGCGACCAACTGAAGGACTTCACCGGAGGCGCCCTGGCCAGGCTGCTTCAGGTGGAGCGATCCGTCATGGTAAGTTTTTGCTGCTGTTGCGTTTGCTTTGGTTTCTTCGAAATCCCTTGGTTATTCTTGTCGGGCCGGCTTGACTGTTTTCCATTGGGAGCGCACCAGCGCTCCCACTGGGTGTAGCCCCCGAGGATCGGGCCGGCTACGCAGCAGCTGGGCCGAGACTTCCCAAGCATCTTCTGACTTCTTCTCTTTCCTTAACCTTCCCCTCGCAGGCCATTATCGACAAGAGGACGGCGCTGTTCAACAAGGTCATGGCCGATTTCAACATGGGCAGGTGATACATCTCCAACGTATCTATAATTTATGAAGTATTCATGCCATGTTTATTATAGTTTTGTATGATTTTGGTGCACTTTTATATGGTTTTTATATGATTTTCATGGACTAACATATTGACCTAGTGTCCAGTGCCAGTTGTTGTTTTCTGCTTGTTTTTGGTTTTCCAGAAAATCTATATCAAATGAAGTCCAAATGCAGCGAAACTTTTTGACGATTTTTTCTGGAATATAAGAGACACTAGAAGCTTCGGGAGGAGGCCAGAAGACCCACAGTGGCCCCACGAGCCACCAGGGCACGCCACCCCCCCCCCCAGGGGCGCCCTGGTGCCTCGTGGGCCCCCTGTGGCCCTTCTTCGCGTGATTCCAACGCCAAAAAATCATATATATTCAGAAACCCCCGAAAGTTAACCTAGATGAGTTTTTACGCCGCCGCAAGCCTTTGTACCTCCACGATCTAATCTACAGCCCTTTTCCGGCACCCTGCCAGAGGGGGGAATCATCACCGGAGGCCATCTTCATCATCCCGGCGGTCTCCAAGACGAGGAGGGAGTAGTTCACCCTCGGGGCTGAGGGTTTGTACCAGTAGCTATGTGTTTGATCTCTCTCTCTCTCTCTCTCTCTCTCTCTCTCTCTCGTGTTCTTGATTTGGCACGATCTTGATGTATCGCGAGCTTTGTTAATATAGTTGGATCATATGGTATTTCTTCCCTCTCTATCCTTATTGTGATGAATTGAATCTTTTCCCTTTGAGGTTTCGTTATTGTTGGATTGAATATTTCAGATTTGAGAACACTTGATGTATGTCTTGCATATGAATACCCGTGGTGACAATGGGGTATTATATTGATTCACTTGATATATGTTTTGGCACTCAACTCGCGGATTCCCGAGGTGACATTGGGGTAATCTATGCATAGGGGTTGATCCACATTTTCATTATCTTTTCTCCGATAGAAACTTTGGGGTGCTCCTTGGAGTTCTTTGTGTGGATTGAATATTATGATTATGAAGTTGTTTGATGCATATCGTATAATCAACTCATGGATACTTGTGGTGACATTGGAGTATCTAGGTGACATTAGAGTTGGTTGATGTGTGTCATATGGTGTTATTTTAGTACGAACTCTAGGGATGTTTGTGACACTTATAGGAATAGCTCAATAGATCGATCGGAAAGGATAACTTTGAGGTGGTTTCGTACCCTACAAACAATTTCTATCTTATGTTCTCCGCTAATAGGAACTTGGGAGTGATTCTTTATCACACGTTGAGGGATGGTTATATGATCCAATTATGTTAGCATTGTTGAGAGATTGCACTAGCGAAAGTATGAACCCTAGGCCTTGTTTTTAAGCATTGCAATACCGTTTGTGCTCACTTTTGTTACTTGCTACCTTGCTGTTTTTATATTTTCAGATTACAAAAACCTATATCTACTATCCATACTACACTTTTATTTCCATCTCTTTGCCGAACTAGTGCACCTATACAATTTACCATTGTATTGGGTGTGTTGGGGACACAAGAGATTTCTTGTATTTGGTTGCAGGGTTGTTTGAGAGATACCATCTTCAACCTACGCCTCCCACGGATTGATAAATCTTAGGTCATCCACTTGAGGGAAAATTGCTACTGTCCTACAAAACTCTGCGTTGGAGGCCCAACACGAGTCTACAAGAATAAGTTGTGTAGTAGACATCAGCAGGGCCCAGTACCAAGAGCTCAAGGGCCGGTTCGCGGCTCAATAGGAGGAACTGCGGCAGGCGAAAGGTACGCATCTTGCCTTCTTCAAGTGGGGGCGCGCTAGCGCACCCACTAGGTGTAGCCCCCGAGGTTCGGGCCGGCTGCACATGACTTGTCCTTTTCTTCTGTTATTTCTTCTGGTCGACCGTTGACCACGGGCCCAACTTCTTGCAGCCGCGACCGCCAACCCGGCTGAGGCGCAAGACGTCCAGCGCCGGCTGGCCCGGGCCAGGCAGCAGCGCGATTTGATCGCTACGGAGCGCGACCGGCTGCAGGAGCAGGTGAGCCGGCTGGTCGCGGAGAGGGACCGGCAGACGGCTGACCACCAGGTCGAACTCAAGCGGCTTGCCGAGGAGCACGACAAGGTGGTGGCCGAGAGAGAGAGAAGCGGTTGGGCGAGGCCGCCGAGGAGGCCAGCTAGCTGAAAGCCGACTACGACCGCCGGGACGGCGTTGCGGCGGCGAGGGAGCGACGGATGCTGCGCATGCGTGGGAGATTGACACCTTTCTTGCAGGTAGGTTTTTCTTGTTAAGCCTTCGGCCGATTTCGGTTTCCTTGCCTTTCCTTTTTTCTTTCGCGCCCGGCTGGCGGCTGCCACCAGCCGGCGCCTTGGCGGTTGGTTTACTTGCTTCTTTCTTTCTTCCAGAGGCCTTCCTCAACACCCAAGAGATGGCTGAGGCGGTCGTGGAGGAGCACTGGGACGAGGAGAGGGCACGGGGCATCCGCATCGGCGAGCATGATGCCTGGACGGTGGAAGAGGTCGCCCTTGCCACCAAGGCCCGGCTGGCGCCGATCCGTCGCTTCCTGAATCAGCTTTGTGACCCGGGTCGGCGACTGGTGCGAAACCTTTGGCCGACTGCGGTCGTGCCCCGCACCGCCAACCGGCTGGCGAGGTGGTTGGAAGCGGCGCCGGAGTGGGTCTACGTGTGGAGGGCCTCCGCGGCCCAGGCCAGCGCGGAGATGACGCTGAGCTTCATCCTCTCCTGGTACCCGAAGGTGGACCTGGCCCAGCTGGCCAGCCGGTGGGTGGGCGATGATGAACACCTGGCGCTGCTTGCCAATGCCATTGGCGCCCGAGATAGTGACCTTGCCTCCTATGCCCCCTTCGACGAGTTCGCCAAGGAGCGTGCGGGGACTGAGGAGGAGATCCCGGAGGACACCTTCGGGCTGGCCCTCGACGACGTGGAAGGCAGCGCCGGGGAGACAGGCGATGAGGAGATCGGCTCCAGCACCGGGGCATACGCCGAGACCACGATGGCTGCCGAGGCGGACACCGGCGCGACAACCTCGGTGGCTGCCGAGACGGAGATCCCCGAGCCCGCGCAGCTGGGAGCCGACGCGCCCAACGCCTAGATGCTCTTTTTGTTTTCTATCTTTGGCTTAGCTGGTAGTGTTAGTTTGCAAGTCCACCCACTGGGGGTGTAAGTGGTTGTAATGAACCTTTGGCCTAGGGCCGTTATCTCTGCAAGTTTCTTTTTTTGCATATGTGTGTTTATTGCCGGCTGTCGGCCCATCTTTTCCCTTTGGTCCCTTGGCCACGCTTCCTATCCGCCTTCCTTTTGGCTTCTGCCCCACCAGCCGGACAGCCGGGTTGCGGTCTGTAGCTGGGACCGAGAGTAGGCCGCAAGGGTGGGAGCACAATACTTAAGCTTTAGGAGTTAGGTTCAGACGAGCGAGCAGTGAGCCGGCTGTCGGCAGGCGGCATAGCCGGCTGGAGTTTAGCCGGCGGAAGCACAGACGACCGAGCCAACATTTCCCTTAGTCATTTTTCATGTGCGAGCGCCGCCAGCCTTTGGCTCTTGCCAGCCGGACAACTGGGTTGCGGTCTGTAGCTGGAGACGAAGAGAGGGCTCTTGGCACTGTACACATTATTAAGCCAGCTCTAGAAAAGGAGGGCGCAACCAGCCAGCGAGCCCTCGGGCCGGACTTGCCGGACCCGGGAGGAAGCGAAAAAAGAAATGCAGTAAAGCATGGAGAATCGTTCGATAGAGACGAAAAGGTAGCCCCCCCAGTGTCGCTCGGGGTACCTGCTGCTTTCATTAAACACCAAAAGTTTGCTATACATACATAAATTGCTTCAACTGTAAAACGGGCGGAGGAGCTCAGCATTCCAGGGGCGCTCGGTTTCCTCGCCCGAGCCGTCCTTCTTGTTCTTCCTTGCCTTCTACGCGTCGATGAGGTAATACGCATTTTTGCGCAGAGCCTTGTTGACGATGAAGGGACCCTCCCAAGGGGAGGATAGCTTGTGCTGGCCGGCTGTCCGTTGGACGAGCCGGAGCACCAGGTCACCTTCTCGGAAAGCGAGGGAGCGGATCTTCTTGTTGTGGTAGCGACGCAGGCTCTATTGGTAGATGGCCGACCAGCACAGGGCCAGCTCTCGTGCTTCTTCGAGCAGGTCGACGCCATCCTCGCACGCCTCCTTTGCTTCCGCCTCCGTGTACAGGGTGACTCGTGGCGAGTCGAACTCAATGTCAGTTCGAATGACAGCCTCAGCCCCGTACACGAGAAAGAAGGGAGTGAAGCCGGTTGACCAGTTCAGCATGGTCCGGAGGTTCTAGAGCATAGCCGGCAGCTCTTCGATCCAGCAGCCAGCCGAGTGTTCCAGCGGCTCGACGAGCCGGGGCTTGATGCCGGCTAGGATCAGGCCATTGGCCCTTTCCGCCTAGCCATTCGACTATGGGTGGGCGACTTATGCCAGGTCTAGCCGGATCCCCTGGCCAGCGCAGAAGCGAGCGAGAGCGCCCTTGGCGAAGTTGGTGCCATTGTCGGTGATGATGCTGTGGGGGACGCCGTAGCGGACAGTGATGTCTTTGATGAACATGATGGATGTGGCCCTTGGCGAAGTTGGTGCCATTGTCGGTGATGATGCTGTGGGGGACGCTGTAGCGGACAGTGATGTCTTTGATGAACATGATGGATGTGGGGCCGTCTAGCTTTTTGATTGGCTTGGCCTCGATCCACTTGGTGAACTTGTTGATGGCCACCGACAGATGCGTCATGCCGCCTTGAGCGGTTTTGAATGGGCCCACCATGTCGAGGCCCCAGACGGCAAAGGTCCACGTGATGGGGATGGTCTTGGGGGCCGCAGCCGGCTGGTGGCTTCTCGTGCTGAAGCACTGACAGCCGTTGCACTTAAGGACCAACTGCTTGGCATCCTCCAAAGCAGTCGACCAGTAGAAGCCGGGATGAAAAGCCTTGGCCACGATGGCCCTTGAGGAGGCGTGGTGGTCACACCCCCCTGGTGGATATCTCCCAGGATCCGGCACCCCTTGGCCGGCTCAACGCAGCGCTGGAAAACGCCAGACACACTGCACTTGACGAGCTCGCGGTTAATGATGGTGTAGGCTGGAGCTCGACGCTGGATCTACTGGGCCGTGACCTCGTCTGTGGGGAGCTCCCCGTCCATGAGGAAGGCGAGGATTGGTTGCACTCAAGATGGTGCCTCCACCACCGTTAGGAATGCCGCCTCCACGGGGTCGGCTGGGTCAGGAGCCACCGGGCCGGAGCCGTCAGCCCCCGAGACTGCACTGTCAGCCCCCTGGCCGGAGCCGGCAGTCCCCGGGACCAGGCCGGCAGCCCTCGGGTCGGAGTCGGTAGCCCCCGGGTCGGAGTCGGCAGCCCCCGGGTCGGCCGGGATGAAGATCGACTCAGAGTCGAGCGAGGCCTTGCTAGAGGGCTTGTGCAGATGCTCGAGGGAGACGCTAGCTAGAATGGCCTGCCGGGTGGAGCCAATCTTGGCCAGCGTGTCGGCCGCCTCGTTGTCGGCCTGGGGAATGTGGTGGAACTCGCAGCCCTCAAAGCCGCCGCATATCTGCTGGACCAGGAAGCGTTAACTGGCCATGTTGGCGTCCCGGGTGTCCCACTCGCCGGAGACTTGTTGCACCACCAGGTCTGAATCCCCGAAGCAGAGGACGCGCTGGATGACGATCTCCTTCGCCAGCCAGAGGCCATGGACGAGGGCCTCGTACTCTACCACATTGTTGGATGCAGCGAAGTGGATCTGCAGCGTGTACTTTAGCTGGTCATTCTTGGGGGAGGAGAGGACGATGCCGGCTCCCAAGCCGGAGCGCATCTTCAAGCCATCGAAGTGCATCGGCCAATGCGTCGAGTCAGGAGGCGGCGGCAGGTACTGGGTTTCCGCCCAGTCGACGAGGAAATCTGGCAGCATCTGGGACTAGATGGCCATGCGGGGCTCGTAGAGGATGGTGTGGGCGGCCAGCTCGATGGCCCACTTGGCGACCCGACCGGTGGCATCCTTGTTGTCAATGATCTCTTCGAGGGGAGCCGTGCTCACCACTGTGATGGTGTGCTCCTGGAAGTACTGCTTCAGCTTCTTGGCCGCCAAGTACATGCCGTAGCACATCTTCTGGTAGTAGAGGTAGTTCTGCTTGGAGAGGCAGGGCACCTCGCTCAAGTAGTAGACAGGCCGCTGGACCAGCTGCGCCTTGCCCTCCTCAGGGTGCTCCACCACAAGCACCACACTGACCACATGAGTGGTAGCAGCGATGTACATCAGCATGGGCTCCTTCTCAACCGGCGCGGACAGGATGGGTGCGGTGGAGAGCATGCGCTTGAGGTCGCGAAAAGCCTCGTCCGCCTGCGGCGTCCAGTCGAACTCGGTTGTCTTCTCCATTAGTTGGTACGGGGGCAGGGCCCTCTCTCCCAGCCGGCTGACGAACCGGTTGAGGGAGGCCAGGCAGCTGGTGAACTTCTGGACGTCCCGCAGCCGGGCCGGCTTGCGCATGCGCTCGATGGCCTTGATCTTCTAGGGGTTGGCCTCGATTCCACGCTCCGAGACGAGGAAGCCGAGGAGCTGGCCGGCTGGCACGCCGAACACGCACTTCTCTGGGTTCAACTTGATCTAGTACTTGCGCAGGTTGGCGAACGTTTCCTTGAGATCATCCAGGAGGGTGAGGTGCTACTTGGTCTTCACCACGATGTCGTCGACGTAGACGTCCACGTTCCTGCCGATCTGCGGAGGAGGCACTTCTGCATGCAGCGCTGGAAAGTTTCCTCGCATTCTTCAGGCCGAACGACATTGTGATGTAGCAATATGCCCCGAATGGGGTGATAAAAGACTTCTTGAGCTGGTCGGCCGAGTCCAGCTTTATCTAGTGGTAGCCTGAGTAGGCGTCCAGAAAGGACAGGAGCTCGCAGCCGGCCGTGGAATCAATGACCTAATCGATACGGGGCAGTGCAAAGGGATCCTTGGGGCAGGCCTTGTTCAGGCTGGTGTAGTCAATACACATGCGCCAAGTCCCATTCTTCTTCAGCACCAGGACTGGGTTGGCCAGCCACTCTGGGTGAAAAACTTCCATGATGAAGCCGGCTGCGAGCAGCCGGGCGATTTCTTCACCAATGGTTCTTCACTTCTCATCGGAGAAGCGACAGAGCGGTTGCCGGACTGGCTTGGCATCTGGCCGAACGTGGAGGTGGTGCTCGGCGAACTCAATCGAAACACCCGACATGTCTTTGGGAGACCATGCAAAGATATCCCGATTCTCACGGAGGAAGTCGACGAGCTCGCCTTCCTATTTGCTGTCGAGGCGGGTGCCCACGACAACGCACTGCTCTTGGTTGGCCGGGTCCTGCAGGACCCTCTTGGTATCCTTGGACGGCTGGAACGTCGCCTCGTTAGCCGGCTGCTTGGTCGGAGTCGGCACGGCCGGCTGCTCGCTGGCCAGGGCAACGAGCCGGTCGAGCTGACGCTTCTCTTTGGCGATGACCAGAGACTCGTCTAGTCGGGAGCCGGCTACTGCGCACTCGAGGGACTTCTTGTTGTCGCTGGCGATGGTGATGATGCCCTTGGGACCTGGCATCTTCAGTATCAGGTATGCGTAGTGGGGCACCGCCATGAACTTGGCAAGCGCGGGCCGACCCAGGAGCGCATGGTAGGGGCTGCTCAGGTCGACCACCTCGAACCAGATCGGCTCGCGACGAAAGTGGTCCTTGGTGCCGAACAGAGCGTCCAGCCGGATCTTACCAATGGGGGAGCAGGAGTGCCCTGGCATGATGCCGTGAAATACCGTCCGGCTGGGCTGGAGTTGGGACTCCTTGATCAGTAGCTTGAGCATGGTGATGCAGTAGAGGATGTTGATGCTGCTGCCACCGTCGATCAGCACCCACGAGAAGTGGCAGGTGAGCCTCTCGGATGCGAAGGTTGGGTCGAGGACGAGGGCGTAGCCACCCGGGGTGGGCATCATGGTCGGGTGGTCCTCGCGGCTCTAGGTAATGGACCTTTCGGACCAATGCATGAACTGGGGGACAGGAGGGATGATGGCGTTCACCTCGTGCTCACGCTTGCGCTGGCTGTGCTTGCCGTCACCCTCGCTAATGAAGACGATGTATGCAGCATTCTGGCGGGGGAAATCGTCGCGGACGCTGCCGGTTGCGGGAGCCGGCGGTGGAGGCGGAGGCGGAAGGCCGTCGCCCCGCATAAGGCGCTCGGTCCAGCTGCACTGTCGGGTGGTGTGCGTGGATGGCTTCATGCGCGATGTGGTGCTTGCACGGCTCATCGAGCATCTGCTCGAAAGTGAGCTTGGGCTGCCACGCACCCTTGCTGGTTCGCTGTCGCCGGCTGCCGCCCGCGTCAGCCGGCTGCTCCCCCTCAACGGCTGGGACCTGCCGGCTGCCGCCCACGTCACCCAGCTGCTCCCCCTCAACAGCTGCGACCTATGGACTGCCGTGGCGGTTGTCCGATTGCTCGTCCTTCCGCTTGCCGTGGTCATTCTAGCGCCGCCTCGAGGAACCGGGGCTGCCATCTCCAGCCGGCTATTGAGGACCGGCTGGTCTTGGGTTGCCTTGTTGGCTGCGTCGAGCCAGACCGGGACTCGCATCGCGGAGTTGGCCGTGGCGTACTTGTCCGCCGTGGGCATGAGCTCCGCCATGGTCGCCGGCTCCGTCCGCATGAGCTTGTCCTTGAGCAGGGTGCCGTCTCGGCACCCCTTAGTGAAGTACTGGATCAATTGCACCTCGTGGACCCCTTCACAGGAGTTGCGCAGCTCCATCCACCGTGTGAGGTAATCGCGGAGGGATTCGTCCTTCTCCTGGACGCAGAGGGAGAGCTGGCGTGGCCGGCCTGGGCGCTTGTATGTGTCGGTGAAGTTGCGCACAAACGCCTCCTCGAAGTCCAGCTAGGCGTTCATGCTGCCGTCTGGCAGGCTATTCGGCCACGTCCCGGCCGAGCCAAGCAACATGAGGGGCATGTAGCGCACCGCCACGCGCTTGTTTCCGCCGGCGATGCCGTCAGCCGTGGTGTAGTCGATCAGCCAGTCCTCCGGCTTGGTGACCCCGTTGTACTTGGGGGTGTCATGGGCCAGCGTGAAGCCCTTGGGAAAAGGCTCCTCGCGGATGCGCGGCCCGAAGCATGCCAGGCTGGCAAAACTTTCCTCCTCCATGGCTAGGGACTGCGCCAGCCAGTTGATGCGGTGGCGGGCATCGTGCTCGTCGTAGGGGGCGCGAGGCCTCAGCCGGTCGATTACCACAGGATGTGCAGCCGGCCCTATAGAAACCGGACGGTCCCGCAGGGCAGGCGGGGGATGTTTAGCCGGCGGTCTCTGCCAGCCGGCTCGTCCGCCCGGCTGTCGATAGACGTCGGGTCGCGGTTGTGTCTGCCTCGGTCTCTGCCAGCCGGCTCGTCTCTGCCACCCGGCTGGCACCATGCGGGGAAGATGTCTGCTGCATGTGCCTGGGCCCCCCAGCCGGATGCCGATCGGCCATCTAAAGAGGAGGGATGTCGAGCCGGACGCGGCCGGCTCGGCCGGGTCCCACTGTGCCTGCTGCAGATTTGCAGCGGTGATGAGGTCGTGACGCGTTGCTACTGCAGCAGCTCCTCGCCCTCCAGGTGTTCCAGCTCGGCTGCGGCTGCCTCCACAGCCCTCAAGTTCTTGATGGGGGTGCTATAGGTGGGGCGGTTTGCCCCCAGCATCTGGCCGATGGTTCTGCCGCGCTGTTGCACCTCGCCGAGCCGGTTGGGCCCGTCGGCAGCCGGGGTGAAGCCATGAGCGGTGTTGTACTCGCGATGCACGGAATCCAACTAGCGTTGCGCTGCGGCAAGCTCCATGGCCTCGTTGAGTAGGCATTTGCGCGTCTCCTTGAGCTCGGTCGCGACAGCGGCCGGGTCGGCACTAGGCGTGATGGGGGTGCGCAGGTTCTGCACCGCCGCACGTAGCGGGTTCACCTGGCTACCGCTGCGGCAGCCGGGTTCTTGCTGCAGCCGGTATTGTGGCTGGAGCCGGTGGTCAGCACCTCCACACAAGTGTAGAGGTCCGCAATGTCGTTGGAGATGTCGCAGCCGCCGGGGAGCGGCGAATCGGCGAAGTTGAGCGCCTCGCTAGGGTACTCGTCGGGGATGAGCGCGACGTAGATGCGAAGATCGCCGAAGGGGATGATGGAGCCGCCTGTAAGGACGGCGGCATCTGCGAAGTGCGCCGCGTTGTCAGCGGCGCAGTCTAACGCACCAAGCTTGCTAACTAAGTCGTGTGCGATGCGCTCGCCGGAGGAAGTGAAGGGTCTCGTCCGGAACGTGACTCCGGCGGGCACCGCGTCAGGCCCCACGGTGGGCGCCAACTGTCGTGGTGTTCTCATGGCAGATGTCATGGGATGGCTTATCTCGAGTGGTTGGGGCCGATGATCGCTAGTGGTGTCCGGAGGCGAGATTAGGCACGAGCACTAAGAACACAGAGACGTACCCAGGTTCAGGGCCCTCCGAGGGAGGTAATACCCCTAGTCCTGCAAGGATCACTATGGAGATCACAAGGAATCACATGGTTGCTCCTGGAGCTATTTTGGTGGAGGAGGAAGAGAGTGCTAGCTCTGCTCTCTGCCCCGTGTGAGTGTGTCAGTGAAGAATGAGCCGACCCCTCCTAGGGGGGCTCCTGGGAGGCCTTATACTTGGACCTCCCAGGTTACAAAATGTTAAAGAAAGAGGGGTGAACCCCTGTTGCCAGTGTCTCTGGCCTTCAGTGGGGCCGCCGGCTGCGGGGCACTACTGGTCATGGGGCCCACCGGCTACTGGGTCCCGCCGGCTGCTTGTCACTATGGCGTGTAGGCCATGTTGTCACGGAGTGGTTGACGCGGTGCGTCTACAGTGTCAGGCCGTCCGGGAGTTGGTCGCCTCGGTCAGCAGTACCGGCGACACTGTAGCCACGCTCTCCATGACGTAGGGGTTGTCTTGTCGTACGGTTCGATTGGACGGGCGCTGACTGCACTGCTGCTGGCTGCCGCCAGCCGGCCTTGCGAAGCGCCAAGCCCAGCCGCCTCCGTCGTGAGGAGCCGGCTGGAGGGCTAGCCGGCTGGAGTGCTAGCCGGATTGAGCGGCTTGAGCCGTCCTGATGTTTTAAAATGTTGATTGGTTCCCTCGATCCTATCCAAGGGTCATCCCCTGACAATACTGGTTGTGGATAGATGGCCCTCATATTTGCAGCATGCATAATTCGTTATACAATCAGACATCATAGTCTCACTTATTTGGATGCTCAACAATTGGATTCCCCAATGTTGTGTGAAGCCATGTTGCAGCTTGTGGCCCTCATATTCCCTCATATAATTATTTTTCATAGAAGTATATGGCCAACAAATCCATGACAATACGTGTTTTCATCAATATTTTTGTCATGGAAGTGTCACTTCCATGACAGAAAATATTTTTGTTCGATCCAAAATGTCACGAATGTGTTTTTTTCTTGTAGTGATCTTGATCTTCACCCCTTCTCGCTTCTCCTTGCCCGTCTCTCATTCCCCCTGTTGATGCTAAAACCAGCGGATCTCGGGTAGGGGATCCCGAGCTATAGTTCTAGGAACAATGGTAACAGGGGACGAAGGGAGACGATGTTTACCCAGGTTCGGGCCGTCTCGAAGAGGTAAAACCCTACGTCCTGCTTTGCTTGTATTGATGTGATGGGGTCCAGAGTACAAGATGATCTACCTCAAGATTGTATGATTGTGTTCTAAACCCTAAGGCTTGTAATTGTGCCTCTAAAGACTAAACCCCTTGGCTTATATATGCACCAGGGGTACCTAGGTTACACACATGGTCGGTTTTCAATATGCCGGCTACAGAGCAATCCTTGAAGTACATGCCAAGTCTTCGGAGGTTTCCATCTTGATCATGCCAAGGTTCGTGGCTTCGGTAATCCTTCCCTTTAGTGATCAGCTGGGCCACGAGCCTGGCCCATGGACTGTGGGCCGTACAGGTTAGCACCCCTTAGTCCAGGACACCGTCAGTAACCCCTGAACTGGTCTTCGAAGCCGAAGACTGCAGCTCCCTCCTTGGAATGGCTTCTTCGGTCTTGGCGTCTTTGGCTTGGCAGGCGAGTTCCTTCTGTGTCCGTCGATGCTTAAATCCTAAGTCTTCAGCGGCTTATGAACTTAACGGGTCTCCTATGACCATGTGTTTTAAACCTTGTCCTCGGCGAAGAGGTCCCAGAGTCCTTTCTACAAAGGCGCTTACCCACGTCCGAGGTCTTCGAGGTAACTTAGTCTCAAAGACTTGCCATGTAGATACAACCAGTGAGAGGGTTTAAACCCTGACAACTTTATCGAACCGTCACAACCTATCGTGGGGTTGAAACAGTTATCACGTATCGTGGCTCGAGGCATCCTTTGACTGGCATGTCTCACCAATGCAGAGACCGTGCCCCAATTTTTAAGGGATATCATCAACAAGTTAATTTATCGATGCGAGTATAACGGCATGCAGAGTTGGGAATAAGCAATTTACTCGGCGTAGTGAGGGGACTCTTGGTCTTTTACTGTCCTATAAAAGCACAGGGGCAGTAAATCATTTTCCCCATGCTTCCATCCCCTGCTCCATTGCTCAAAGCTCAAGCTCCAGCGCCCTCAGATCCATTCCCAAGCTCTCAACCCTCTCGAGCTCTTCCCCATCCTTCTCCAGCGATGGCCAGCAAGGGAAAGTGGGCCGCAGCCCCGGCATCCGACACTGAGCTAAAGGAGCAATGTGTGCCCTCCAATGTCACAGCGGGCAGCATCGAGGAGCTCCAGGCGATGGGGTACATACCCACCATCGGCAAGTGCCGGGCCCCGGCGACTAGCGAGACCGGCCGCTCTGACTCCGCCATCCCTACTCCCGAAGAAGGGGAGAGGGTGGTCTTCTGTCACAGCCCTAGAATTTGATTGTAACTAGTTCCATTTGCATCCATGCATCATGTTTAAAATTCAAATGAATTTGAAATGGGGATGTTCAAACCCTAGCACCAAATAAAATTCAAATAGGTTCAACTAAAATTATTTTCAATGAACCCAAAATGCCCTTCAAAAATGTTCATGATTTATGGAAAAAGGTGGAAACCTCTACCAGAGATGATGCATATTGGAGTTATAAATTCCTATAAATACTTTTATAAATTCAATAATTCTGAAAATCAATGTGGGGCTTTGGATTAGTCCAAATTGCATCCACAAATATTTTCAGAAGCAACTAAATTGATTTGGTCCAGAAATCAAATCAAAACATATTGCAGAAAAATAGAAAACATAAATAAAAGAAAAAGGTAAACCCTACCTGGGCCACTTACCTGTAGCAGCAGCCCAACTGCAGGCCCAGCCCACCAGGGGCAGCACTGTCTTCTTCCTCCTGCCAGGAGGAGAAGCAGCTGCATGCAGCACACACAACCACGCCTGGCCACCTCCTGCTTTCCACCAAGGCGTCCCCGAGCCTCCTCCTCGCGCCACACAGACGCCCAGAGACCCCTCTCACTTTCCCCTCACCTCTCTGGCTTCGCCCCTCTTCTCTAGCTCCTCCCCGAGCTCCGTCCGAGAGCAGCCGCTGGCCTCCGTCCCGCGTACGCGTAGCCACCGTCCTCCTGTCGCCGCATCACCGTGTCCAGATGCTTCGCCATCAAGCACCTCGTCTCCACGCCGAAGGAAACAAGCTGGAGGGCTCCGCTTCGTCGCCAACGTAGTCATCTTCGCCGTCGGTGCCCGAAGCTCCTCACCATCAATTCGCGGCAACCAACACGCCACCGGCCCCGCGCCCGCACCATTCAACTCGCCGTGAGCCTCTGCTCCTTCCCCCCCCTTTCTCCCCTCGTCGTTCGCTTGCTGTAGCGCCACTACTGCCCGCACCTGAGCTCTGGCCACCACCGAGGTCGACGCCACACTCGACTCCGGCCACCCCAGCACCTCCCACCGCCACCACCCGACGCGCCTCATCGCGCTGCATCCGTAGAGCCCAGCCTCGCTAGCTCCCGTCACCGGAGATGGCCGGACGGGCAACCTCGCCGTGTTCTGCTTACGCCGGCGGCTAATCACCGGTTAGAGCTGACGTGGCACCATTAGTTTAGGTGCTAATTACCCCCAGTGACACTGACAGGTGGGCCCCAGCCCTTCTAATTACTTTAGTTAGGATTTAACTAAACACTGTTAGCCACTGTGTCACTGACAAATGGGTCCCACAGGTCAGGTTTGACCCTGGTCGACCCAGTTGACCTGCTGACATTACCCTTGCGCAATGCTGATGCAGTAATTCATTTCTGGAATTTGGATAAATCAGAAAATGGTTTATTATTTTCAGAAAATTAGCTAAACTTCAAAAATTCATAGAAAATCAACCGTAACTCCAAATGAAATAATTTATATATGAAAAATGATCAGAAAAATTTGAAGAATCTGTTTATGCCATGTTCATGCATGTTTGAACAAGTTAACATCACCAACTAGGACAATTCATGGATAGGGCAAATTATGAATTAGCATTTGGAGTTGGAATTTGATCTTGTTTGAATTCCACTTCAATTAACTTGGCTAAATATTGCATTAGGTCAATTCAGCACCTTAACATGACATGTCATTCATTTGGTTGTGCATTGCATTCAATGTTGTTCCTTTTTCTCTGTTGCCGGTGTTTGTTCCCTCTCGGTAGACGTTGTATCGACGATGAGATCGATGTCACTGATGAAGAGCAGTACTATCTTCAGAAGTGCCAGGCAAGCAAACCCCCTTGATCACTCCGACACAATCCCACTCTCTCGCTCCTGCTCTCTTTTATTGCATTAGGACAACAACAATTCAACTGTTACATGTTGCGGTAGTTGAACCCATTCCTCTGCATGACCTGTCTTTGCCACAGTAAATAGTTAAAACCTTCTAGCATGAGTAGGAATTGCTTGAGCCATGTTGTGACTACTCATCCATGCTTGCTTATTATGCTTGCTATTGTTTAGAGTTGTGTCAGGTCTGATTCATCCGAGAATGAATTGGAATGTTGTGATCATGTTCTGATGTTGAGAGCTAAGTGTGTGAATACGATTTGGTAAAGGTAGCGATGAGAGGCCATGTAGGAGTACATGGTGGGTTGTCTCATTGAGACCGTCCTTAAGGATTGAGCTTTGTGTATGTTATCCAAGACCAGATACTACCACGCATTGGGATACTTAATTGACCCTCTCGACTTATTAATCGCCTTGATCTCTGTCCAGGAGTTGCAACTAGTTTCTGGTGTTTGTAGGTTGTGTTAGTAGTCTACCAAGTGGCACCCGGTACAAGTGGGCTTGGGACAGACTAGGCACCGTGGCACGGTGTACCAAGCGCAGTACCATCCGTCGAGGTGGACTTGGGAACCCTGCACACATCGTTTGGGGCCGTGATGGAAACTTCGGCCGGACTTCCCTTGCGGGTTCAGCCTCAGATAGGCGATAAACCTGGACTAGAGTCTTGTGTGGTTAGTCAGGTTGTGGCCGACACCCTCGCTAGGCTTCCGCTTGAAGGTTGCCGAGATACATGACGTGTACATGGTGGTAAGTGGTGAGAGCGTGTGTGAAGAAGTACACCCCTGCAGGGTAAAATGATTTATTCGAATAGCCGCGTCCTCGGATATGGACTACTTGGAAACTTATATGGTTCATAGACAACTTAAAGGGATACTCTAAAATGCGCAAGATAAGTGTGAGTGCTATGGATGGCCTTCTCGTAGGGAGACGGGAGAGGATCCATGGTGGTGTATTGATGTGGTGACTATGTGGACTCGTGGGCGCTTCCTCACCTCAAGGAAAATATTGGTAGTCATAGTACAAGTTAGCCACTGAGTCAAAGCTGGCTTGCTGCAGTTAAACTCCACAACCCCATTGTTGATACTGATGCATATGTAGTTAGTTCTGATGTAAATCTTGCTGAGTACCTTTGTAGTCACGTTTGCTTAATTTATGTTTTGCAGAGGAGACTTCGGTCTCACTAGTAGTTTCACGTGGCTTCGACAAGTAGCTTGGGAATCCCAGACAGAGGTCTGGTTCCTATGGAGGGTCTTGTAGATAGTCAGGCTTCTCAGCCTTTTTCTTTTGTAGTTGTCTGTACTCAGACATGTTATGATTCCGTTGCTTGTATGATTTGTATGTTGGGTCATGAGACCCATGATTGTAATATCATGCTATGTATGGCTCCTCGGAGCCTCTTAAATAAATACTTTGAGTCGTAGAGTTATGTTGTGATGCCATGTTGTATCTACACATATCGTGCATACTGTGTGTATGTTTGAAATGCATTGATATGTGTGGGATTCAACACCTAGTTATCTGCTTTGGTAGCCTTCCTTACAGGGAAATGCCTCCTAGTGCTTCCACTGAGCCCTGGTAGTTCGCTACTGCTCCGGAACACATGGATTGACCGGCATGTATCCTTCTTTGCTCCTGTGTCTGTCCCTACGGGGAAATGTCACGCGGTGTTTTACTGGAGTCCTTGTAGCTTGCTACAACTCGGTTGCACACGCTGATAACCGACACGTGCATTGCTGGGTTACGTATGCCTGTCCCTGTATGTTTGTGCCACCTTGGTTTATGACTAGTCATGTCGACCCGGGTTCTCTGTCATATGGATGCTAGCATCACAATCATATACGTGAGTCAAAAGACGCAAACGGTCCCGGCCAAGGTAAAGGCGGCAGCCGTGGGTTACCGTGCGTGAGGCCGCAAAGTGATATGATGTGTCTTATGCTAGATCGGTGTGACTTAGGATCGGGGTCCCGACATCTTCGTCCCCCATCTTGTCCGAGGTTTGGGGTTTCCTTTGCACCCCTTCGTGAGGAGGCTACTGTTCTTATACGGGCTAGACTTCCACCACCTAGCTCCGAAGTCAATCCTCCATATAGCCACCTTCATCACTATATGTGAGGCGTTCCTTCGCGTCCAACCGCAATTCGACCTGTGGCTAAAAATCTTCAGCGTCAAGCCAAAGACTAGCGGCTCCCAACTCGCTGAATGCGGCGGGGACATGATAAGCAAACTCCCAAGGGTGCTCTAGCCTGAGGGCATCTTTGTGGAGACAATCAAGATGTGGCAGCGGGAGTGGTTCTACATAACTGAACCGCTCACCAAAGGTCAAGCCGAGGCCCCTGCCTTTACGGCCGAGCCCCCAAAGAGGCTCATCTCGAGGACACATAAGGGCCTTGACTGGGGAAAACCAGACGAGCTAAAGGTGCTCCAGAAGAGGCTCAAGGCGGTGATTGGCCAAGGCGTCAAGCCGGTGGACGTGGTCCACGTTATGCTTCACCGCCACCTCCTACCTCTTCAACTCAGGGCCAATCCAATGTGGCGCTACAAACCTGAGGACGAGGCGACCGTCCGGCACTTCTTCCGCACCAACCTCGACAGAATGTGGACATCTCTTTTCAAGCCGTCCAAGAACTCCTTTTCCGAAGAGGTGGGACATGTCGGCTATCACGCCAAGAATGGTCCATCCGAGGTATAGACAGTTTTACCTGTGTTGTTGTTCCTTCAATATTCTTTATCTTTCAACAAAGTGATTGTCTTGACATCTGATCAAGCCTGGCGTGAAAAGGTCAAGAAGAAGAGTTCTCCGGTGAAATTGCCCGAAGAGGCCAGGACCCCTCGGCTCGAAGAGCTGCTGACCGAGGAGTCGTATGTCATCCCGGTCAAGGAGAAGGCGGAACCAAAGAAGAAGAGGGACCTGTGCAGCCGAGGAGTTTCCTCGGACGCGAGGTCAGAAAGCACCCATGACTCCTCCGTTCGAGAAGAGGAGGAGGAGGAAAAGGAGAAGGGGAGGAGGAAGAGGAAGAGGAATCCTCCCCTAAAAGGAGGAGGGCGGTGTCCGAAGACATTGAGAAGGACGACCTTCCTCGACCTTCACAAAGGCTTCGGAAAGCCGTTGCTGCCCGACCAAGCCGGTCCTCGGCCCCTGCCGAGGCTGCACACTCCGACTCCTCGGAAGACGTGTCTCCCCCGCAGCGTCGAACGAAGCCACAGGCGAGAAGGTACCCTGTTTGACACATTGTACATAATATGCCTCAATTGACACGTTCTTAATCTTGTCACATTACATGCTTTTTATAGCCCACCATGCCGCCTTCTCGGAGAGGAGTTGGATAACACCGTCCCTCCCCCAGAGCTGGCCGAGAGCTCCTCGGTTGCGCGCGTGCCTCCCTCCCCTGCTCATGGTGAACTGGGGGAGGTTTCTTCGCATCCTGACCCTCCTATGTTAAACACAGAGAGTGGCGCCGATGCGCCCATGGCCGAGGTCCATACCTCGGTCACTGGGGATCAAGGGGGAGGGATTCCCCTGGTCCTGGAAGAACCGGTGCTTAATCGCCCGAAGTCCCCGGCCCCGGCGCCACCGAGCAGTGCTGAGGCGGCCACCACCTCTCCAACGAGGGACAGGGTTGAGGACACCCAGCCGCCCATCTTGGGGCGGCACAAGGAGATAGAGGCAGCTCTTCAGATCTCCATGATTTTGCCCGAGCATCGTGCCATTCTCGGCACGGCGTTCAACCAGTTCCGGTCCGCACAGGACGGAATTGTGGATGCCTTTTTAAGCCTTTCGAAAGGTTTCGAGCTATGTCAATTTATATAACTGCAGTGTTTTTAAGTTAATGGTTAATACACCTAGTAGCCCTTTAAGGATAGGTTTTAAAATAAAAGTTTTCCGAGGACTTATTGGTAGGAATCTTGCAAAGTTTCATTTATGCTTTAAAGAGCGCATATACAGTAGCCCCCGAGCCCTAAGCTAGTTTGACAAACTGACTTGGGGGTCGATTTAATGATTTGAAAGTTATGTTAAAGTGAATATGCAGTAGCCCCAGAGACTCTTGTCGAATCAAAACATCCGATGAGAGGATCGATTTCATTTCTTTGGAGTCTAACAAACTTTGCTGCAGGCCTCCGCCTCATCTTCAGTGTCCAACTCAAAAGAGTTGGAGGAGCTGAACCACAAGCTTGCGTAGTCCTAAGAGGACATCAATCTGCTCAAGGAGCAGATGGATAAAGCGCAAGGTAAGATATAGAAACTAGCACTATTGCTTTATTTGTTGTTAAAACAACTCAAGTACTAATATGTGAGTGCTGATTGCTGTCTAGCCACCACGGTCGAGATGGAGGCACTCCGTGCTTAGCTCAAAAAGGCTCAGGCCGAAGTTGAGCAGCAGAGGGCTGCGGCTAAGTAGAGTAGCGCCGAGCTTGCCGAAGAGCAAGATGCTCGAAGGAATCACCAAGCTTGGCTATTAGAGGTAGAACAGGACTTGAAGGGCATGTACGCAGAGTGCGACGCCCTCCAAGCCGACAAGAAGGAAACAGCCAAGCTCGAAAGGCTCGAGCTGCGAAAAAAGAAGCCCAGGTCCAGGCGAGGGCAGACCAAGAAGAACTCCGGCAAGTGTCGGAGATAGCCGCCGTTAAGCCCTATTTATTGCAGTGTGTCTTCGGTGGTGGCTGTTTCGCCGAGCTGACGCAGGTCTGGCATGTGTCAGGTGCCTTCATGAACCTGCCGAGGAGTGCAGCGGATGCGTGCCAATACTTCAACGGGCGTGAGGATGCTGCCGATCAGAAGGCGTTTTGGGCACAATTTCAAGTGTCGTCGCATCCGCTCCTCCTTGGAGACCAGATGAAGCAGCTGATGGAGCTACACCGCGTCGCCAAGCCGGCCATGGAGGACCTCTGCATCGCCCTTTGCCCCACTAAGCCGTTGCTAACAAGCTACTTCAGTTTAATCCAGAGGCTCCAGAGCGCTAGCCCCCGCTACCAGCTTTGGAGGCGTTCGGCTTGCTTCAAAGGTGCTTGACAAGCATATGCGTCTGTGAAGACGCATTATCCTGGGATAAAGCCGGAGGAGATGGCGAAAGGCGGCCCGGAAGGGAAGAGGCGAGTGCCCGAGCAGTACTTTGACGATGTGACACTGGGTGCCCGGATATCTGAGGCGAAGTGTCGCAAGGACACTATATTTGAGTAGACCTCCCCTGGTATGCCGGGTTGTATTGTGTAAAAAGACAAGTTTCATTCTGATGCGAATGAATCCTTTATGCTTAATGTGCTTATTTTGACTCCTTTGCAACCGTTTACCACCTGAAAGTGGCCAGTCGTCGGCTTCCGCCCCTCCTTAGATGCTACGTAGGGTGTTTCCGTACTAACAGTGCAACCCTTAGCTGACGTCTCGGCGCCCGGAGGCAGTTGTGTTGATGGAAACAAGGTGATACGTCTCCAACGTATCTATAATTTTTGATTGTTCCATGCTATTATAGTATCAATCTTGGATGTTTTTATATGCAATTATATATCATTTTTTGGGACTAACCTATTAACCTAGTGCCCAGTGCCAGTTGCTGTTTTCTGCTTGTTTTGGCTTTTCAGAGAATCAGTACCAAACAAAGTCCAAATGCCACGAAACTTTTTGGAGATTTTTTTCTGGACAAAAGAGGCCCTGGAGACTTGGAGTGGAGGCCAGAAGGTTTGCGAAGCCTCCACAAGGCAACAGGGCGCGACCCCAGGGGGCGCGCCCTGATGCCTTGTGGGGCCCACGTGGCTCCGTTTGACCTAATTCCACTCCTATAAATTCACAAATATTTGGAAACCATCAGAGAGCCAAAAGAGAAAACCTTTCCACTGCCACAAGCCTCTGTTCTTCCGCGATCCCATCTGGAGGCCTTTTCCGGTACTCTGCCGGAGGGGGAATCGATCACGGAGGGCTTCTAGATCAACCTTGCTGCCCTTCCAATGATGTGTGAGTAGTTTACCACAGACCTACGGGTCCATACCTAGTAGCTAGATGGCTTCTTCTCTCTCTTTGATCTTCAATACCATGTTCTCCTTGATGTTCTTGGAGTTCTATCCGATGTAATCTTCTTTTGCGGTGTGTTTGTTGGGATCCGATGAATTGTGAGTTTATGATCAGATTATTCATGAGAAATATTTGAGTTTTCTCTGAACTCTTTTATGCATGATTAAATATAGCTTTGTATTTCTCTCCGATCTATCGATTTGGTTTGGCCTACTAGATTGATTTATCTCGCAATGGGAGAGGTGCTTTGTGATGGGTTCAATCTTGCGGTGCTCAATCCCAGTGACAGAAGGGGACATGACACGTATTTGTATTGTTGCCATTAAGGATAATAAGATGGGGTTTATTCATATTGCTTGAATTTGCTTCTCTACATCATGTCATCTTGCTTAAGGTGTTACTCTGTTTTTATTAACTTAATACTCTAGATGCATGCTGGATAGCGGTCGATGAGTGGAGTAATAGTAGTAGATGCAGGCAGGAGTCGGTATACTTGTCTCGGACATGATGCCTATATACATGATCATTGCCATGAATTCGTCATAATTATTTGCTTTTCTATCGATTGCTCAACAGTAATTTGTTTACCCATCGTATGTTTCTGTGCTCGAGAGAGAAGCCTCTAGTGAAAACTATGGCCCCGGGGTCTATCTTTATCATATAAAAAACCTAAAAACACCTTGCTGCAATTTATTTACTTTTATTTTAATTAGTATTTTAGTTTATCTATTTACCTCGATAAGATTTAATCCTTGCAAATAACGCTAAGAGGATTGACAACCCTCTTATTTGCGTTGGGTGCAAGTGTTTGCTCTTGTGTGTGCAGGTGCGCTTAACGGAATTTTGCTTGGTTCTCCTACTAGATTGATAACCTTGGTTCTTAACTAAGGGAAATACGTATCTCTACTGTACTACATCATCCTCTCCTCTTTGGGGAAATACCAACGCAGACTACAGATTCTGTTTTTGTTGCATAGTTTGCTTATTTTGATGAATCTATGGATCGTATCGGGGGGTATGAGTCATGGAGAAGTTGGAGTACAGTAGCATTATGCCAATATTAAATATGAATCATTTTACTACAGTACCTAAAGTTTAAGATTTAGTTGTTATACTAACGGATCTCATGAGGTTTCTGTTGAGTTTTGTGTGCTAAAGTTTTCAAGTTTTGGGTGAGACTACGATGGATAAAGGAACAAGGAGCAGCAAGAGCCTAAGCTTGGGGATGCCCAAGGCACCCCAAGGTAATATTCAAGGAAGACTCAAGCGTCTAAGCTTGGGGATGCCCCGGAAGGCATCCCCTCTTTCGTCTACAATTTATCGGTAACTCACTTGGAGCTATATTTTTATTCATCACATGATATGAGTTTTACTTGGAGCGCCTTGTGATATAGTTTGTTTGCTTTTTAGTTTGTCACAATCATCTTTGCTGAACACACCTTTTTGAGAGGGACACACATTATTCGTGATTTGTTAGAATACTCTATGTGCTTCACTTATATCTTTTGAGCTAGGCAGTTGCTCTAGTGCTTCACTTATATCTTTTAGAGCACGGCGGTGGTTATATTTTAAAGAAATAGTTGCACTCTCATGCTTCACTTATATCTTTTTGAGAGTCTCATGATAGCAATGGTAATATGCACGGGTTATGAATTTGGTCCTGATATGATAGGTATTCAAGAGGGATATAATAAAAACTTTCATGTAGATCACTGAATATGTTAAATTTGATTCCTTGCAATAGTTTTGCGATATTAAGATGGTAATATGGGGGAGGTACTAGTAGATGATTGTGGTTTAGTAAGAATAATTGTGTTAAGGTTTGTGATTCTCGAAGCATGCACGTATGATCTGTCGTTATGCTAAGAAGTTGGAGCATGATTTATTATTAATTGTCTACCTTATGAGTGGCGGTCGGGGACGAGCGATGGACCTTGTCCTACCAATCTATCCCTCTAGGGGCATGCGTAGTAGTACTTTGCTTCGAGGGCTAATAAACTTTCACAATAAGTATGTGAGTTCTTTATGACTAATGTGAGTCCATGGATTATACGCACTCTCACCCTTCTGCTATTTGCTAGCCTCTTCGGTACCATGCATTGCCCTTTCTCACATTGAGAGTTGGTGCAAACTTCGCCGGTGCATCCAAACCCCGTGATATGATATGCTCTATCACACATAAGCCTCCTTATATCTTCCTCAAAACAGCCACCATACCTACCTATCATGGCATTTCCATAGCCATTCCGAGATATATTGCCATGCAACTTCCACCGTTCCGTTTTTATGACATACATCATCATTGTCATATTGCTTTGTAGCTGACATAGTATTTGTGGCTCATCCACTGTTCATCATTTTTATACATGTTACGCTAGCATCATTGCACATCCTGGTACACTGTCAGAGGCGTTCATATAGAGTCATATTTTTGTTCTAGTATCGAGTTGTGATGTTGAGTTGTAAGTAAATAGAAGTGTGATGATCTTCATTATTAGAGCATTGTCCCAGTGAGGAAAGAATGGTGGAGACTAACGAGTCCTCGAAAAAGTGGGGATGAGGTCCATGAGACCGTTCTAAAAAAAAGAGGCAAAAAATAGCCATGAAAAAAAAGAGAAAAAGAGAGAAGGGGCAATGTTACTATCCTTTTTCCACACTTGTGCTTCAGAGTAGCACCATGTTTTTCATATATAGAGTCTCCTATTTTGTCACTTTCATATACTAGTGGGAATTTTTCATTATAGAACTTGGCTTGTATATTCCAATGACCGGCTTCCTCAAATGCCCGAGGTCTTCATGAGCAAGCAAGTTGGATGCACACCCACTTAGTTTTCATGTTGAGCTTTCATACACTTATAGCTCTTAGTGCATCCGTTGCATGGCAATCCCTACTCCTTGCATTGACATCAATTGATGGGCATCTCCATAGCCCGTTGATTAGCCTCGTCGATGTGAGACTATCTTCTTATTTTTTACTTCTCTTATTTACCTCTACCACCACACTCTATTCCACCCATAGTGATATATCCATGGCTTGCGCTCATGTATTGAGTGGGAGTTGAAAAAGCTGAAGCGCGTTAAAAAGTATGAACCAATTGCTCGGCTTGTCATCGGGGTAGTGCATGATAAATACTTTGTGTGAAGAAGATGGAGCATGATAGGATTATATGATTTTGTAGGGATAGCTTTCTTTAGCATGGTTATTTTGAAAGGCATGATTGTTTGTTAGTATGCCTGAGTATTGATGTCTTTATATCAAATTATAGACTATTGCTTTGAATCATTTGGATCTTATTATTCATACCGTAAGAGAAAGATTACATGATGAAACATGATAGGTAGCATTCCACATCAAAAAATTTGTTTTTATCATTTACCTACTCGAGGACGAGCAGAAATTAAGCTAGGGAATGCTTGATATGTCTCCAACGTATCTATAATTTTTTATTGTTCCATGCTATTATAGTATCAATCTTGGATGTTTTTCTATGCAATTATATATCATTTTTTGGGACTAACCTATTAACCTAGTACCCAGTGCCAGTTGCTGTTTTCTGCTTGTTTTTGGCTTTTCAGAGAATCAGTACCAAACGAAGTCCAAATGCCACGAAACTTTTTGGAGATTTTTTTCTGGACAAAAGAGGCCCTGGAGACTTGGAGAGGAGGCCAGAAGGTTCGCGAAGCCTCCACAAGGCAACAGGGCGCAGCCCCAGGGAGGGCGCGCCCTGATGCCTTGTGGGGCCCACGTGGCTCCGTTTGACCTAATTCCACTCCTATAAATTCACAAATATTCAGAAACCATCAGAGAGCCAGAAGAGAAAACCTTTCCGCCGCCGCAAGCCTCTGTTCTTCCGCGATCCCATCTGGAGGCCTTTTTTGGTACTCTGCCGGAGGGGGAATCGATCACGAAGGGCTTCTACATCAACCTTGTTGCCCTTTCGATGATGTGTGAGTAGTTTACCACAGACCTACGGGTCCATAGCTAGTAGCTAGATGGCTTCTTATCTCTCTTTGATCTTCAATACCATGTTCTCCTCGATGTTCTTGGAGTTCTATCCGATGTAATCTTCTTTTGTGGTGTGTTTGTTGGGATCCGATGAATTGTGAGTTTATGATCAGATTATTCATGAGAAATATTTGGGTCTTCTCTGAACTCTTTTATGCATGATTAAATATAGCTTTTTATTTCTCTCCGATCTATCGATTTGGTTTGGCCTACTAGATTGATTTATCTTGCAATGGGAGAGGTGCTTTGTGATGGGTTCAATCTTGCGGTGCTCAATCCCAGTGACAGAAGGGGACATGACAAGTATTTGTATTGTTGACATTAAGGATAAAAAGATGGGGTTTATTCATATTGCTTAAATTTGCTTCTCTACATCATGTCATCTTGCTTAAGGCGTTACTCTGTTTTTATTAACTTAATACTCTAGATGCATGCTGGATAGCGGTCGATGAGTGGAGTAATAGTAGTAGATGCAGGCAGGAGTCGGTCTACTTGTCTCGGACATGATGCCTATATACACGATCATTGCCATGAATCCATCATAATTATTTGCTTTTCTATCAATTGCCCAATAGTAATTTGTTTACCCACCGTATGTTTCTGTGCTCGAGAGAGAAGCCTCTAGTGAAAACTATGGCCCCCGGGTCTATCTTTATCATATAAAAAACCTAAAAATACCTTGCTGCAATTTATTTATTTACTTTTATTTTAATTAGTATTTTAGTTTATCTATTTACCTCGATAAGATTTAATCCTTGCAAATAACCGCTAAGAGGATTGACAACCCTCTTATTTGCGTTGGGTGCAAGTGTTTGCTCTTGTGTGTGCAGGTGCGCTTAACGGAATTTTGCTTGGTTCTCCTACTGGATTGATAACCTTGGTTCTTAACTGAGGGAAATACTTATCTCTACTGTACTGCATCATCCTCTCCTCTTTGGGGAAATACCAACGCAGACTACAAGTAGCACAAGGCAATCAGACAGTACGGCTTTATAACTTTCACTTAGTCATAGGAGCTTTAAGTTTGGGGGCAACTTACTAGCCCCCGGTGTTTAGTGTTCGGCATCAGCCGAGGTCAAGCCATTACCACTTCGGCCGATGTTACAAAAAGGCCCATCATTTAATACGGGGTAACCTCTAACGATTCATAGTTTGACACAAATCATCGGATCGCTGACCAGTTTACACTTGTTGTGACAGTCAGCTTTCGGCTTTCTCCACTGAGGTACTTAACCAGTTAAACCGGAAGTAACAATCGCAGTGGTACTCCCTTTACACCCTTAGCCAAACAATCGGAAACGTAAGGAGTAAGCACAGGAGCCGGGTAACCCAGCTATTGACCAAAGACACAATTCGAAACCGATGCATATAAAGCAATATCTGAGAACAGAAAGCCTATGTCTTTTATATGAGTACCATGGCAGATAAGTGGGCAAGGTGTTGAAACCGATCCCCTGGTCTATAGCCGATTACTTCTAATAAGCATATACGTATCGCGAAAAGTTGTCTTCGGCACACGCTTAAGAGAGAAAGGACAGGTGTCACACATAAAATGGGAACCGACCACATATGTCTTCTCTTAATTTATTGATAGGGTCCAGCCGAACAATTTAAGCAACCGAAGAAACTACTTAGGATACATACGAAATATAAAAGATGGAAGGTTTACACAAAGCATCTATTATTGGGTTTAGTATCTTATCCTTGCTCTGCTGCAGGTCTGCGCCTTCCTGCTGTGTACCAGCGAGTCCTTGTCCAATCCAAGGTGTTACAGTTGTTGCATGCTACAACACCGTTTCGATGCTTTATGAGGCATTCGAGTGGTGGATCCTTTGAAGAGGTCATACCAAGTAGCGGCAGTGTATTGGCTTGATGCCGTTTGTTTGTAAACTCCTGGTGAGTCTTTAATAGTACCCTTGAGACGACCATGATGTAGTTCGGCCACTGTCTGGTTGAGCCGAACAGTGGATCCTTATATCAGTGCTCCACAGCCTCCCATGGTATTTTGAGTGCAAAGTTATGTACCTGAGGCACATAGTCCTCGGTTAGATACAGGGAGCCGTGGAGCGCGTACCCCTATTTGGGGTCGCCGCTTGATTGTCTAGAGGCAAATGTAACACCTCGGGAGCGCTTGAAGGAGCTCCGTGTGTCCGGTGCAGTAAGGGATTTTAATGCCTCTTCTACAGCTTGGACCTCGGCTGCGAGAGCCGTGATCTGCTCCTCTGTTCGGAGGGAGCATTCCGTGTTGCCATTAATTGTGATGACGCCTTTGGGTCCCGGCATTTTTAGCTTTAGATAAGCGTAATGTGGGACGGCGTTGAATCGAGCAAAAGCAGTTTGCCCGAGCAGTGTGTGATAACCACTGCGGAAAGGAATGATGTCGAAGATCAAGTCCTCGCTCCGGAAGTTCTTGGGAGAGCCAAAGACCACTTCCAGGGTTATAGTCCCGGAGCACTGCGCCTCAACACCCGGTATGATACCTTTGAAAGTGGTGTTGCTGGGTTGAATCCTTGACGGATCGATACCCATTTTCCTGACTGTGTCAGCGTAGATCAGGTTGAGGCTGCTGCCGCCATCCATAAGGATCCGGGTTAAGTGAAAATCGTCCACTATGGGATCAGGCGCGGACCTATAAAATATTTTGAGTGGGGGCAAAATATAGGAGTGGGGCACGTTTTGTTCAAATTCAATGAGTTTTAGCATATTTGCCTAAAAGTATGAACAAATCCTATTGAAATTTCATATTTTGAGTGGGGTCCTAGGCCCCCACTCCCCTCAACATGGGTCCGCCCCTGTATGGGATCGAGCACCAGAGCCGCAGTTCCTCCATGACGAATACTAGTCGGATGGTCTCTTTGGTCAAAGGTGATCGGACAAGCCGACCATGGGTTATACTTCGGCGCTATGGCTCTAGTGCGTAAACATCACGCAGTGCACACTTTCTCTCCTTCTTGGGGATGTGTGTGACATAGATCATCTTCACATCCTTTACTTTGGGAGGAAACTTTTTTTTGGCCTCCATTGCTTGGCCTAGGGGGTTCGTCCTCGTCCTCGCTGCTAGGCTGACCCTTGACCGAGTTCTTGGCTGCGATCTTCCCGGCCTGCTTTATGACCCAACAGTTCCGGTTCGTATGATTAGCAGGTTTGTCCGAGGTGTCGTGAATTTGGCAAGGTTTGTCGAGGATCTTATCCAATGTAGATGGGCCGTCTCTGTTCCCCTTAAAGGGGTTCTTCTTCTGCCCATTCCGTTGATTGCTGAAGCCAGCATTTATAGTCGCCTCATCGGCATCACTGTCGTTGCCTTTATGGCGACACTTATTGTTTCTATTGCGCCGAGGCTTCCCATTTTCATCGTGTACTTCTGAGGTGCCGGGGTCGCCATTGTGGTTACTACTATGGGCCAACCAGCTATCTTCTCCTCCGCAGAACCGGGTCATGAGGGAGGTGAGGGCCACCATAGTTTTTAGCTTGTCCTGTCCAAGCTGTCGCGCCAGCCATTCATCGTGAATGCTGTGCCGGAAAGCAGCGATCACTTCTGCATCAGGACAGTCAACGATTTGGTTTTTCTTGGTCAAAAACCGATTCCAAAATTTCCTAGCAGACTCGCCAGGCTGTTGGACGACGTGACTGAGGTCATCGGCATCCGGGGCCGAACATAGGTGCCCTGAAAGTTAGCTCGGAAGGCATCTTCAAGCTCTTCCCAGCTTCCGATAGAGTTCTCGGGTAGGCTATTGAGCCAGTGCCTCGCTGGTCCTTTAAGTTTTAACGGCAAATATTTGATGGCGTGGAGATCATCTACTCTAGCCATATGAATGTGGAGAAGGAAGTCTTCGATCCACACAGCCGGGTCAGTCATCCCGTCGTCCTATTTGATGTTAACGGGTTTAAACCCTTCTTGGAACTGATGTTGCATGACCTCGTCTGTAAAGCACATCGGGTGTGCAGCTCCTCTAACCCGAGATGTGGCTTGTTGGACGTCTGTTGCTGTCCGAGCACGGGTATCATCACGAGCCCTATCATGCTTGTCCAGCCATGCCTGATATCCGTCTTGTCCAGCAGGCGCGCGGTCCCTAGATCCGTATATGGATCGTGATGGAACAGGATATGCGGTCAATTTCCTCGCAAATCGTATGACGGGGTAGACGGGATTGGATCTTTGCATTCATGGCGAGGGATTGCAGGGGGGTCTCTAAGCCCTCCCTTTGGCCTATCCCGCCCCCGAGGAGGGCGGTCGGGTTGATTTTTCGATCATGCTTATAGAGCATATTGTCGTCAGCTTCATCATTGAATGCCAGAAGTAGACGACGTTTTGGGTAGGATTTGGTTTGTTCTGCACGCCGTTGCTCAAGGTCGTGTTCGGCTGCGAGAACCTCAACCCATTTGTCATTGAGCGTGTCCTGATCGGCTTTAAACTTTTCACATCCTCTTTTTATACTTCAGGCGGAGCTAATGAGCCGTCGTCGAAAGGTCTCCATATCAATGAAGTCCTCGGGGATGTCGAATTCATCAGGTCCAAGACTTATATCTTCTTTCGATTCGGGAATGTAATTGTTGTCATCGGGATCGTCTAGGCCTTCCATTCCTTCAGCGTCGTCGATCTGACCGGATGCGGCGTTTTTGCCGTTATCCTGGTCCTCAGCACCATCCGGGGTAGTTTTGTCGCCGGAGGCGTCATTGTTAGTGTTGTTGTTGCTGGTATTCCCATCCCCGACGCGTTTAGAGCGCTTCTTGCTCCGTCGGTGTTTGGGAGGATCCTTTTTCTCCTCCTTCTCGTCGCCCTTGGGGGTGTCCACCATATAGACATCGTAGGTGGAGGTTGCCGTCCAGTTGCCGGTTTTGGATGGTGTAGCGCCAGGCAGATTGCCGACATCTTCATCCATGTGGGTTGCCTCCTCGGAAGCGTAGTCCAGTACGTCAGTTAAATCTTCGACTGTAGCGACTAGGTGGGTGGTGGGTGGGATGTAAATTTCTCTATTATCGGCTTTACATCCAATCTGGTTGTAGACCGAAGACTGACTGTCCGAGATCCTGAGGCTCTGAATTCGGTCTATCATCTCGTTCAAAAGCGAGAGGTCTGTCGGGCCCATCTCTTGACGGTAGTGGGGCTAACCTGTAATACGCTCGATGAAGTGTGTGACACAACTTTGAAGCGTGGTTCGGCCAAGGCAAAGGCCTGGTCTGATGCTAAGTTGGTCGGATCCGAACTCAAGGTTGGTTCCGAGGTGTGACCTGATCCGAGGTTCGGATCTGAGGTCAAGGCCACGGCGTCGGTAGAGCTTTCCAACCGATCTCGCGCCCACCCCGAGAGGGCAAGATCACCACGGGAGTCGGCAGTATACTCCAGGCTTCCAAATCTGATGATCTGATCTGGGCAAAGTTTTCGACGCAGCCGAGGTGGTCGATCGCGTCAGCGTGAAGGACGATGCTGCCGAATGCAAAAAAATTGGCCGGGGGCAAAGATGTCGCCGCAGCCGATGTCGCGGTTGATCTGAAGACGAGCCATTGATCCTTTTTGATCGCACAGTGGGACCTGTATGGGCCACCAATGTCGGTGCTAAAACCGGCGGATCTCGGGTAGGGGGTCCCGACCTGTAGGTCTAGGAACAATGGTAGTAGGGGACAAACGGAGATGATGTTTACCCAGGTTCGGGCCCTCTCGAAGAGGTAAAATCCTACGTCCTGCTTTGATTGTATTGATGTGATGGGGTACAGAGTACAAGATGATCTACCTCGAGATCATACGATTGTGTTTTAAACCCTAAGGCTGGTAACCGTGCCTCTAAAGACTAAACCCCTCAGCTTATATATGCACCGGGGGTACCTAGGTTACACACATGGTCGGTTGTCAATATGCCGGCTACAGAGCAATCCTTGAAGTACATGCCAAGTCTTCGGAGGTTTCCATCTTGATCACGCCGAGGTTCGTGGCTTCGGTAATCCTTCCCTTTAGTGATCGGCTGGGCCATGAGCCCGGCCCATGGACTGTGGGCCGTACAGGTTAGCACCCCTTAGTCCAAGACACCGTCACCCCCCTCGACCTAGCCACACGGGTGGCCGGTTCAAGCCCTTTGATGGTTGGATCAACACCATCGTCATCGGCTATGGCATCGATGTTCTTGGCAAATGGACAATGCTTGCCCACTTGCTTTGTTTATTCAACTTGAACAAACAATGCATCAGCGAGAATAGCTTGCCCTCGGTCTAGCAGTACATGGCGCATGCCCAGTTTGGCTAGCAAAGGAAGACAACAACATGATTAACAAGTTGCAATATAGAGCAAATCAACCCGGTGACCAACACATAGAGCAATACAAAGCGAAACTTACAAGCTCAAAGAGTGATGCACCACTTGGCCATCGATTTTTTCATTTGTGTATACATGCCACAATACTTGTTGATCTCATGTTGAATGGCGTTTCATCGATGGCCTAACGACTTTGCATTGCTATCATGGATCACTTATTTGTCGTAGGGGGCGTAGTTCTTTAGTCCATGATAGACATCATGCACACTTTGCCAAAAAGCTGAGCCCATTAGCTCCTTGCCTTGCAACGGATCAACACTCGTGCCAATCCACGCGTCGCACAACAATTCATCCTCTTTCATCTAGTATGACGAACCTCTCTTCCTCTTCGCATCCGCATCAGGCAAGTTTGGCTCTGGCTGCTGGGTGCCCGTTGGCATCTCTTGCTCTAGTTGCGGCGAGTAGTCGTCCTCGTGGCCGCCGCCATTGTGGATCATATCGATCATATCCTCATCGGTGGTCATCATCGAGCTTGGGGGAGGCAATTCGCCGAACAGCGACCGGGCACCGATGCATGAGGGCTCCTTGGACGGAAACCACGATCAAACGAGTTGTGATGCTTGCGACTCCGTGAACACGTAGTTCGTGTTGAGGTCGACGACGTGTGATGGATGGTGGCCAGAGGTGCAAAAGTGTTGCGGTGACTTGCGTCTTGGGCTAACCGTTTAGATGGTCGACGTACTAGTACGTCAGCTTGTAGCCATGGGGCCAGGATTGCGATTACCCGGGGGACATAGGCACGACGGTCTGCTATGGTGGAGGAGCTGTGACTCGATCGACTTCAGCAGCGGACGTCGCTTTCTTGGTGGCCATGACAGTCAAGTGTCGCCCTTGCCATTCCGTGGGCCTGACCACGCGGACAGGATTGTCTGGGTTCGGCAGGACGACGAACACTGTGAAGGGTTTTGATGGATCCACCGCAATGGTGGCGGACGGTAGAATGGACAAGGGGAGAGGTGATCAGAACAAAAAGGGCGGTCTTTGACGTGAAAAGAGTGGCATGACTGTGAAAATGCGTGGGCTCCAAATGAAGTTTTGAGTGGGTCCAAGGTGTCGGAGTCTGACACGACGGACATTCGGACCACATAGAGCTCTGTGATTTGGGACCGGCTTGTGAAATTTGGGACGCCCGAACCTATCCACCCTAATTCGACGATCAATGTTTGAAGGCCTGCAAACTACGCGTAGTTCAGATGTTTAGGAACCTTGTGGTTGAACCAACCATCAAAGTTCAAGTCCTAAATTTGGCATTGATTGTCGCATTTTTCTAATTTTATTTCAGTCCTTTTGATGACGTGCGTTAATCTGTATTGTACTATGTTAAAAAAACATTTGGAGGCCTAAAAATGTTCAAACAGTTTGGTTTGGATATTGTGGATGTTTTAGGTTTTGGTGATCCGCTTTGAAGATGCCTCAGACGTACTCGACGAGCCGTGGACGATAACGTTGGTTACTTGGTTTTGTACCCTACTAGGCGGTGGCCAGTGACCAACCGTGGCCTCGATACGCCACGGGCAAATGTCGGTTTTGAGGCATTCGCCAGGTTCATCGGACCTGGACTCAACGGTAAACCGGTAACCCAAATAACCAAGCCCATTCGTATGATAGTTTACGTGTGTCTGAAAACCAACTCGACAGCGGCCCGAACGTCCATTTCTGTCTTTTTTCGTTCGTGTGATTCCAAGTATAGACTGGCACGGCCAAAGCAAAGACAATACAGTACATGCTTGAGAGTATCCCTAGAAAAAAGACATGCTTGAGAGTATACCTGCGTCGACTTGCACTCTCTCTCTCTCTCTCTCGATCGAGATGGAGAAAGGAGAAAGGAAAAGGAGAATTTTCTTATATGAGCAAAATCCTATGGCGAAATTTCTCTGTTTTCGTCTGTTGCGAACGGCGATATTTCTCTACGGTGACTGGCTTTGGTAAGTTGATGCATACCGCCGGGGAAAGACAAATTATACTGGTGCCCTTTAGAACGTAGAACGGGCAGGGGATGTGACGGTGAACGAGTCTGGCCAAGGAGTACCTGACACGTATGGTGGAGCATACATGGATGGTTTGTTGCACGACAGCGACGGCATGTCCAGCAACCGTGTCGTCACACATGGCTGCACAGCCTTGGTCGACACTCGACAGGTCGATCTCCACGATTCTTTCCTTTGTCCCGTGCTCTTAGAGGAAAATGGTCTCAATCCAGCTACCTCGATTTCTCTGTTTTTTGTTTTGTTTTGGAGCTGCATGCATTGCTGTCTGAGCAACAGGGCAAGCTTTCTTCCGAAAAAACAAACAAACAAACAGCCAAGCTTGAAGCTGGAAGATGCACAATTTGATCAGTTTTTATCTGAAACGCCTGTGTCAGGGAGCGGATTTGGGGCACGCAAGTGCGGGGCACCGAGTCCCTCGCGCGAGCCTTTTCTTTTGGTTTTTGATTTTTAAACTTTTATATCTTTTGAATATAAGGTCTAAATTAAGTTCGGCTTTCATATTTGTGTTTCTCGTGACAAGTGCTTTCAAATAAGATTCGTTTTAAATACGTTTTGACGAATTTTGAAAATAAATGTTTGTGACCGATAAAATCACAATTTTTGTGCCTATGACCGACAAAAAAAAACTTAAAATTTTATCCATGAAAGCGAGAAAATCACAAGTTTCAGATGAAAAATCGTAAATTTCAACAACTGAAACTTAAAACTTACTGTGCCCCTACTGTGCTCTCCGCGGGATCCAACTACTCGCGAATCGCGAGGCAATCGAGCGGCCGTGCAGGGCTTGGCAGGTGCGTGCCCCTGCGAATTTCCGGCTCTTACCATATGTGACATGGTTGTTAGCAATAAGCTGAAGTAGTGGATGAAAATAAAAGGTCTTGCTTTTTTTGTCCCTTTCTTTTAGGTAGGTTTCCGTTGGCTGTGATGGCTGTGGCGCTCCCTAAACTCTTCTTCGGTGACTCGTCATTGGTGGTGTCCAGTCCAAGGAATAAGGTTTCCTCAAGTCTCTCCATGGTGTCGTCCATGGTGGTGTCGATGGCTCAATGGCGCATTATTTTGTCGGGCGTTCTGCCCAGTGAGGCTATGGTTTGCACGGTTAATTGGCGCGGCTACAACTTTCCTTTGCAGTTTGGCCATGTGGCCTGGTTTCTGTCATGTCAATGCGGCCTTCGATGTTGATGCGAGCTACATGGGAAATAATGCATGTTTGGCTTCTGGATCTACGACCCTTCCAGTTGTGATGGTTTCTTCTCCAGGCTATCGGTATGACAAAACTGTGGCCTTGATGAATTCCCGTCCACAACCAAAATGACAGGCTGACTCTGACGTTGAAGTGGCATACGGCGGTGCGTCATCGGCCTGTTTGAAGAATGAAGATGGACAACCCAGAGACTTCTATGTAATTTTTTTATTGTTTGTACTATTGATTTTAATTAATATACTAGATCTGTTTTTTCTAGAAAAAAACTCAAGTAATGCGTACTGTGGCGACATACAGCGACCTGACCAAAAGAGAGACACATATTTTTCTTCATTCTAATTTGAACAGCGTTAGCCTGGTTTTAGACTTCAGACTTGAGTACCTATTCAATGCATGTAAAGAATAGTGCGACCACAAAAGCGGACAGTGCAAGTGAGCTGCCACTATCTCACCAACCCCGGTGTCGACGATTTTTTCCATGGTCCAAGATATACGTATGTCTTTTTCAGCCATTCAATTTTTTTATGATACTAGCAGATATGCCCGTCTGTTGCAACGAATGAAAAAATATATTACAAACTCGTAGCCAAATAAGCATGGCTCAAAACCATCCTCTACTACTCTACAGGTTGTGCCAGACCCCGCACACACCTTGCCCAACGCCGTCGCTCTCCCGGCCCAGCACCACCATCCACGTGTCGCACTTGCCTCGAGCATCTTCTTCCTTTCCGACTCTCCCACACACTGTTTCGTGACGAACTACGCCACGCAATGATAGTTCGGTATTTTCCTTCAACCTTGCTTACCCTGTCGCGCGGGAGGCTTTGTAACTCGTCATGTGCGTCCACTTGCTTTCTAGTCCACCATCAGCACAGCATCTCCTCCCCCCCCCCCCCCCCCCCCCCCCCCCCATGTATACCTTGGACACCGAGCTCCTTCGCATTCATGAACGCAGTCTTTGGTCCATTATGATTTTTCATCGTGCATGATGCCTACCCGGATAGAATAGAAGGAGAGCACACGGCTGTTGTGGCCATCGCATGCTTGGGATGGTGCCTTAAGCTAGGTTGACCAGTCCATGAACCGGCCCAGCGAGGGTGCGAACAAAAGACCACGTTGAGCCACAAATTGAGACGCGTCACAATATAGCTTTTACTGGGCACAACTGTATGAACAGCCACACTGCTCGGTTGTCGCGGCCTAACGGTGTTGGAAGACTCCATCAGTGCGTCGGCTGTCGTGGCCTAGCAGTATTAGAAGCACAAATAGTATTTTTATTTTATTTTACTTTTCTCTTGGTGCACATACCTTGATGTGTGTATATGTAGACGTCCGTGCAAGCCAACTTGTAGGAGTCCTAATCAATTTGCTTAATTTCTTTATTTAATCCTTCAGCCACGTTGATTGATAGGATTTCTAATTTTTTCTAGAAAAGCGCGGCGAGGCTTTCCTGGTTCGTACATGGACCGGGCCTAGCGTGCTAGCAGTGCCGGTTCAGCCGGAAAATTGACGGATGAAAGTGCAGGGAGCCCCTCATTGGCGCCTTCTGCGCCGATTAGGAGTTGTGGCGCCTACTACGTTTCTTTGTGGGCTGATTCTACAAAGCCCAGTTAGAGTTCGCTAGACTATTTCGATTGTTCGCCCGTGAAGTTGATCGCTAGACTGTTTCTTCTTCTTCTTCTTTTTTGACGGGAACGCTAGACTGTTTCTTTGATCACTAGACCGGTACAGAAAGGAAAATTGTTTCTATCAACGTTCATACTGATTCAAGAACTGTTTCAAATGATTTTTTCTTTACCATAATGTTAGGGTAGTGGAAAAGCTTTTTTCATGATGTTTTTTTGTGAATTCAAAAAAATTCAGAAATTGAAAAGATTGCGAACTTAAAAAAAGGGTGAACTATATATGTATTTGTGAACTAAATTGGGAAAAAAAATGTAAACAAATTTATATTGGTTGAACTAATTTTGGAAAATAGGTGGAAAAAAATGTATTTGGTGTTTCGATGACTAATTTTTGAAAGGGTGAACAATTTTTGCATTAGGGGCCTATTTTTTTATGAAAATAAATTAATTTTCAATTGGGTGAACTAAATTTTAAAATGGGTGAACTAAATTAGAAATGACCGACCTAATTTTTAATATGTGTGAACTATATTTGAGTTGTGTGAACTATATTTGTATTTAATGACATAATTTTGAAATGGGTGAACAATTTTCTTGAAAAGGGGTGAATTAAATTTGTATTTAGTGAACTATATTTGAAAATGGATGAACACAATTCGTATTGGGTGAACTAAATTTGAAATAAATTTCCAATGACTAATTTTGAAATCATTTGAACTAAATTTGAATTTGTTGCGAACTTTGAAAATTGGTGATCTAAATTTAAATTTGGTGAACAATACTTGTATTTATGAACTAATTTGGAGAAAAGGTGAACAAAATTAGTATTACGCGAACTAATTTTGGGTGAGCAAAAGTTGTATTGAGTGAATTAAATTAGAAAATGTGTGAACTAATTTTAAATTGGGTGAACTATATTTGTATTTGCGAACTAATTTTGAAAATGTGAACAAAAATATTATTAGGCAAACTAATTTTAAAAATGTGTGAACGAAATTTGTATTGGGTGAACTAAATTTGAAAATTGGTTAACTAATTTTGAATTGGGTGAACTAAATTTGAAAATGGTTGAACTAATTTTAAATTGGGTGAACAATATTTGTATTTGTGAACTAATTTTGAAAATGTGAACAAAAATATTATTAGGCAAACTAATTTTGAAAATGTGTGAACAAAATTTGTATTGGGTGAACTAAATTTGAAAATTGATGAAGTAATTTTGAATTGTGTGAACTAAATTTGAAAATGGGTGAACTAAATTTGAAATGAGTGACCTAATTTGGAAAATTGGTGAACTATATTTGAATTAGGTGAAGTATATTTGCATTTAGTGAACTAATTTTGAAAACTGGTGAACATTATTTTTTGAAAAAAGGTGCACAAAATTTATATTGGGTGAACTGATTTTGAAAATGGTGAACTAAGTTTGAATTGGGTGAACTAATTTTTAAAATGAGTGAACTAAATTTGAAATGAGTAACCTAATTTCGAAAATGGCATAACTAATTTTGAAAATAGGTTAAAAAATTATATTGGGTGAACTAAATTTGAAAATGGGTGAACTAATTTTGAAAAATGGGGTGAACTAAATTTAAAATGGGCGACTTAATTTTGAACATGGGTGAACTAAATTTGAATTTGTTGAACTATATATGTATTTGTGAACTAAGTTTGAAAAAAGGATAAACAAAATTTGTATTGGGTGAACTAATGTTGAAAATAGGTGAACTGAAATTGAAATTTGTTTTTAGTGAACTAATTTTGAAAATGTGTGACCATTTTTTTTTTTGAAAAAAGAGTGAACAAAATTTGTCTTTGGAAAACTAATTCTGAAAAATGGGTGAAAAAAATTATATTGAGTGAACTAAGTTTGTAATGAGGGAACTAAATTTGAATCGTGTGAACTAAAATTAGTTGTGTACTAACTTGGAAAAAACATGGCGAAATAAATTTGAATTTGGTGAACTATATTTGTATCTGTAAACTGATTGTGAAAGGATGAACAAAAAATGTATTTGGTGAACTAATTTTGAAAAATAGGTGAACAATATTTGTATTGGGTGAACTAAATCTGAAATGAGTAAACTAATTATGAAAAAAGACTATGGTTATTCGATGGGTGAAAGTTCAGGTGTCAACACTTGATAGGGGGCGCTGCGGCTACATGCCGACGATTTTTTTTTTTTTACCATATGTGTAATGTATTTACAAAACTTAATAAGTAAAACACATTGTATTACTCGCTCAAGGATAAAAAAAGAAAACCTGCGCATGCCTGCATGCTTGAACTACTCCACATATTAGACTCTTGGTTATTGATAGAAGAGGACACATAGGACTGAGTTTTAGGCCACATTTTGCTCGGGTTTACACATCACAGAATCATCAAAGCAAGTGTTTGCATCAGGAAAAACGAGTGTGCAGATTAGCAAAACTCAGGAAATATCTGTTTGGAAACTAAAAGCACAGTAATGAAGCACTGAGACATCTTGTCACTCCGACACACAATTTACTAAATCAGCACCATAAATTATAATCTGATGTTTTAGCACCATTACGTCTGATCCATTATTTAACAAACCAGTAAAAGACCTGATTCTTAAGCAGACCGGCGGGCGACGGACCTGCGCTAGCAGCACGGAGAAGTAAAAATATCACCATCATAACATGTCACTATCAGGCAAGGAACATGTTCAAATGACAAATGGGAGAACTCCACTACTCATCCTTTTAGGGCCTGACGATGATGATGATGATTTATCTTGTGTTTTCAGCAGTTACCTGCGAAGGGCACACATACAACATAATAATTGACAAACTAAACAGCAACCAAGGGAGGATTATTTGATCGGATTAGTTGAGGAAACATAGAATCCTAGGGGCATTCCTTTCTTCTTTCTTTTCAAGAACCTTGAGAGGAAAAGACAACACGTTGATGATTATTATCAGCAAAGACTAGCCAAGACAAAACAGTGCTATAACTGACTGTCATAGAGCACTCTGCTGTGTCGAACACATGGAGCAGTTTGATACTTTCCTGTCACAAAGCACTCTACTTTGTCAAACACAGAGCACTTTTCTTTCCCTAGTGTGTATCTGTAGGCAGTGAAAATTGTATCTGAATGAACTAAACAGCAGTTGTTGACAATGGATTCTTAAAAAATTAATTCATTCTACAGCACCACAAAACTAAAATAGATGAGTTGTACCAAAAAAATGCAATCGTATGATTCACTCATTCACTCACTGGAACAAATTCCTTCCAAAAAAGCAGCAGTTACAAGGCAAAATGACTATTAACTCTAGGTAGTTGATTGTATATTTGCCACTACGAGCAAGTATACTGTATACTGTATATTTGCCAAAACAGGTCCAGGAGGAGGTAATCGATTCCCATCAAGGAAATATAGACAGCAAAAGTGTTTTGACAATCTTGAAGAAGACTTTTAACTCTAGGTAGGAACCCTGTGAACCTAAGTGTGGCTGTTGGTCTCAGTGGCTGGCTCCCATGTGCCAGGTTTGCGCTAATATGTTTATGTGCACAAGTTTCACTGAAACTGCTTCCTTGCGGCTGATCTACGTGCTGTGTGGTCACCTCGGGTAATTGAAAAACAAAATTGAGAGCTCATAGGAGGCTGCACAGAAGGCTTCATCAGAACCTCTTATGCTTTGTCATGGAAAAGGTGCATATCTGTTCCATGATTTTCAGTTTTTTTGTGTAATACTGATATAAACACCTTATCGGTAATGATGGCATTAATAGAGTATCTCTTGCACACTAAAAAACTACAGAGTGACTCATAGACAGCAAGTGATCAAAAACTAACTTGACAGCAGCGAAAATCACTTGTTCTTGTGGTAAAAAGCGTTAATCCATTCTAATCACTGAGACTTTTGTTAGTATGCAGAGTGTGTAAGATGAATGAGTTAACAAAATTACCACATTGTTGGTATGCAGAGTGTGTAAGACCAACCATCGACGGCCATACAGATTCTTCAGAAGCTTCGTCTCTACAGAGAGCGTATCCGCGAAACGAACCTGCTCCGACCGATCCACTACCTTGTCTCGGGTTACGGTTCTAATCGAACGAAAGAGAGAAAGAGGAGCAGAAGCGAACCGGGGCTGCGGCAAAGAAGGAAGAAGGAAGGAAGAGAAGGAGAGGAGCCGCCGGCGCCGGACATGGTCATGAGCATCTCCATCTCCGCAGGGTCGCCGCGGACCACATCGAACACCCGCCGGCTAATCTTTTAGAGCGAATACAAATCCAAATCCAAATCAGAATCATAGGGAACAGAATGGAATCGGATCGAATCGAAGAGGGGAGAAGGGGCAACAAGAGAATGACCTTTGGAGTGAGAGCTCCTTGCCCTGGAGGGAGAGGACGAGGTCGAGGTTTTCCGCGAAGTGGGGCCGGGCGAGCTCGGGCCCTCTCCTGTGGGAGGCGGCGACTGGCTCTGCACGCGCTTCCTGGACGCGCCGCGGGGACTAGAGGCAGCCGACGCCATGGCCATGCGACGCACTGCCGTCGGCCGAAGAAGCGAATCAGGTCTGCGGCGAAGAAAGAAGGAAGAGAATGAGAGGAGGAGACGCGCTGCGGTCGGTCGAAGAATAAGAATAGGTGGGCCGGTCGAAGAAGCAGCCCAAGCGGGAGGGGGTGTGTGCCGTTTTGCTAAATCTCTCCCTATATAATCTTTATCTTTACCTAATAATAAAGCACGGAGTGCTTCTGTCGGCTCACCGTCGTCGCCCAACTATCCCTAAAGTTGAAGTAAATTACCCACCCTGCCACCCGTAAGTGAAAAAAAATTGTTCGTTTTTTTTTATCCACGTCCACTTAGGCTGGAATTGGGCCTTCCAGCAGGAATTGGGCATCGCATATATCGGGACTCGACGCCGCCGGACCGGACCGGTTTCCGTTGGCATGCAGTAGCTAGGCGGCTATGGCTAGGCTAGCCAGGCATCGGAACTCGCAAGTTTCGCCGCTAGCTAGCGAAAGTCATTAGTGCTTCTGCCCGTACGTCGTCGCTAATTTTTGCAGAAATAACTCGTTAAATTTCGTACGTCGCGAAGGCGCAGGAGGAGCAGGAGGGGAGGCGCGGAGGCGCTCGCCCGCAGTCAACGCGGACGCAGCGGCCGTCCATGGTGGCTCGGGTCGATGCGGGAGGACGAGGGGAGGGGCTCGCGAGGGCTGGGACCGGGAATGGAGCGGAGGCGGGTGGATCTGGCGATTCTGAAGGGGATGCGGTGACGAGCGCCCTCCACGGCTGCTGTCGGCGCCTAAAAGTTGCTCCTTATGCAAATTAATAGTCCCACCTTGCTTCTTTAAATCAAATCCTACTAACTTATATACGCCAAGCAAGGGGCCCGCGCGACGGCGGGGCTGCGCGGGCGCATCGCGGCCTCTTCTCTGGCTGGCGGCGCGAGGGGATCGAGCAGGAGGGGATCGAAGGGAGAGAGAGAGTGCGTGGGGATTGGGAAGAGAGGCTGGTCGGTAGAGAGGCTAGGGTTAAGGGCCGGCTAGGCCTTGGGTGGGTGTCGATGGGCCGGCGCAGTTGGGCTGGTGCCTGAGAGAGAGAAAAAAAAAAGAAGGGTTGGGTCGGCCTTTTTTACAGAAACGAAGGAAAGTCCAAAAGATTTACAGAAAAAGAAAATGGCATGTGGCTAACATATCTCAATATTCGGAAACGGACTCAAATCTTAATCTTTGCAGGATGATGACAGAGTTTCAGACTTGGGAGTTCAAATGTTTGAACTGAAATGATGACCCAATGATGTTTCAGACTAAAGATAGTGCATTCGTTGTCACTTAGTCACATTATGTTCTGCTTATGTTAGCATTGTCCATCTTGATGGAAATAGATGTACTGGCATTGTATTAAGGTGATGACATGATATTGAGGTGAGATTTTGACTACATTCAGAAATAGTGAGCCGTGAAAAACAGAGCAAGACAAGTTGGTTGTATTCATATTTTCCTTCGAAGCAATCTGAAGTTTAGCAGAAGAACCATACATTAGGTTTTGATTTATTTCAGCACTTTGTCTGAATTTTATTTCAATTAACGCATATGTTGTGTGAATGATGCTAGGCTTCAGCCTGATCGGTGCTTAACGTCCTGCTGAATTAACTGTATTTTGTAAACCCTGCTAATTTGCTCACATAAACTATGCTACTATATCATACTGGGGAACGGGAAGGGAGATCGAGTTCGTACGTCTTTTCTTAAGTAAGAGAGAGAGAGAGAGAGTGCGTGTTGTTTGTGTGTGTGTGTCGGTCAAGTCCTTTTGCTTGGGCGAAGCCCAAAAACAGTGCAAAAAACAAATATAACTGAAATATAATTTTCCAAAAAAATGTTTGTCACAAAAAAATTGAATCAACTTTTAGAAATGTTCTGAAAACTTACAAAAAAACACCTTTTCCAAAAAAAATCTGTGTTTTTATGAACAAGAAAAAATAAAATAGCTTGAAAGACTATTCCATGCAACTACTCTTTCATAGGATGAGACCGTAGATCTAAATTAGGTCCTGACAAATGCCATTAGGGTATAAGAAGCGTTGTGTAATGCCACGTGCAGCATGTTCAAAAAAATTCGCCCGTTGCAACGCACGGGCATTTGTACTAGTAATAATAAAGCAGCTACCGCTTCTGTCGTACGTCGTCGGAATTTTTGCAAAAAAGCCCCTGTGATTTCTGGTAATAGAACCCACAGTCCTTTTTAAGTTAAAAAAACGTTTCTTTTTTACGTAACGCCCCCTGGCTTATCCATTCGCGTCCTCCACCGCCGGGCTGACGGGCTAGGAGATAGAGCTCGGGGCGGGGCCTTATCGCCGGCGCGAGGAGGCGGGGGAGGCGGGGTCGAGGAGGGGCGGTGCGCGGGCGCAGGAGGACGAGGAGGCGGGGCCGAGGAGGGCGGCGCGCGGGCGCAGGAGGACGAGAAGGCGGGGTTGAGGAGGGCGGCACGCGGGCGCAGGAGGATGCCGGCCGCCGGCTTCCAGCGAGGAGGCGAGGGAGCTCGGGGAGCTCCGGCCGCTGAGCTCCGGCCGAGCCTTGACGCCGGCGAGAGAAGGCGGACGCCGTGGGCGCATGCTCCGGTAAGGGAGGCCGCCCTTGCTGCGCTCGTGGGCGTTGATGGAGGGTGGAAGGAGAGACAACTTCGGGTGGGTACGCCGGCCGCCAGCGCCAGCTGCGAGCATGCGCCGTTGTGACCTTTCGGCCTCTGCCAGTCCTCTCCGGCCTCCTCCTTGGAAATCTCAGTAACACTCCGGCCTCCTCCTTGGAAATCTCAGTAACAGCTAGATTCTGTTTGTACACTATAGCCCTGCCACTCTTTGATGCAATAATCCAACTAAAAACCCAACAACTTAGTAGATGAAGTTTATTGTGTGCAGTACAGTTTATACTACTCTTAGATAAATTTACTTTCCGTTTCAGTAATCTTCTGCCATAGCGTACTGACCTGCAGAAGGTCACCTCTCATAATCTGGATTAAGAAACTTCTTCATGGCTGTGCTGATTATAACTGCATCTATAATAATGCATCAGGCACTGAATACTTCTTCGTTTGTACCTGTTTGCCATTGTCCATACCATGTTAGCTTTGATATGCATATTGTTTCTGCATTAGGACTGAACTCTTTGTTTTCAGTTTGTCTCATATCTGCAGCCACTTGATATTTAAAATTGCACTGCCATACCTGCAATAAATAAAAAAAATACTCGTTACATGCTTAGTGAAAGTACAATAGGTAATGAAAAGAATGATCAGCTATTTTTGTTACAGTTAGGATTTAGTCAAGCTTGATCTCCCTCTGCATAAAGCTTATTCTGATATGGAGTTGCAAGGTTCCAATAAACAATGGATACACTTTTAAAAGTCATAGAGGTTTCTTCAGAATTTAGGAAATTACTCAAATTTGAGTATCAATGTTCAATCTATGGACAGAGGAGGAAAGCAATGGAAACCATCGAGGTCCTGGTGCTTCTCTCTGTGTGTTCCCTTGCTCACCTCGGCACTTGCGGTTTCTACGGCTTCTATAGGTTCGTACTAGATGACTACCCACCATCTTTTTTTCTATTTACAGTTTGATTGCTTCAACAATCCTTCTAGAGGGTCTTGACATGAAGGTTCGTACTAGATGACTAACGAATGCGAACTCTCTTATTTATTTTGTAATTGTTGCAACACACGTGCTATGATTCATCGTTCGGACAACGACCCGTAGCAACGCACGAGCATATTTACTAGTACACGTAAACGGGCGCCTTGCGCCGAAGGCGCCGAATAGGATATGCCGAAAGTGCACGACATAGGGGCTGACCGTACGAAAAAAACAAAGGAACGCTCTGGCTGGGCTCGAGCCGATAGGTCCGATCATATTCACGAGCTCAGGGCATCTCCAAGGCGGACCCGCATATCTCATGTATATGTCCGGACTGCGGTGTCCGGACCACTTTTGCCATCCAACGGAGACCTTTTTTTTTTAACACAGTACAGACGCAAGCGCTTATATACACGCGCATACACTCACCCCTATGAACGCACACCCTACCCCTATGAGCACCTCCGAGAGACTGGGCCGGCATATCATCTTGAAATTTACGAAGTAACCGTAGGCACCTCGTCGTCGACGGGAACGTCTCCTCCCACTGAATGCGCATCGCCGGAAATCCTGAAATAAATCCAGAAATAAATGCGAGCACCAGGATTTGAATCCTGATGGGCTGGGGATACCACAGTCCCTCTAACCATCCAATCACAGGTTGGTTCGCCCATCCAACGGAGACCTGTATATATCCTCGGAGCGGTCCGGACGTACGAATTCTGGTATTTTGAGAACAAAAGTAGGGGAGCTTTGCGGGAGTCCGAACATCCGGTTGACCAACAAGGAATCACCACGTATCCACGCCCCTTCTCTCTCTTCTTTGTCCTACTCTTTCCCTTCACCCTCCGTCGCCCGTGGGCAGCTCGAGCTCGACCTCGCCTGCCGTCGTGGCCGCGCGCCCGTGACCGCGCCCAACGTCGCTGCCGTCGTGGCCGTGCCCGAGTTCGCCTGCCGTCTTCGCCACGCCCGACGTCGCCGCCGTCGTGGCCGCGTGCCCGACGCGGCTGCCGTCGTGGTCGCGCCCGAGCTCGCTGCCGTCGTGGCCGCGTGCCCGACGCCGCTGCCGTTGTGGTCGCGCCCGAGCTCGCCTGCCGTCATGGACGCGCGCTCGGCTGCCGTTGTGGCCGCGCCCGAGCTCGGCTGCCGTCGTGGCCGCGCCCGAGCTCGCCTGCCGTCGTGGCCGCGCGCTCGGCTGCCGTTGTGGCCGCGCCCGAGCTCGGCTGCCGTCGTGGCCGCGCCCGATCTCGTCGCCCCCTCCTGCTCCGGACGCCGCCGTCGCGCTCGGCACAAGCGCCCTCGACGAGCTGCGGGACCAGCTGCGGGACCTCCTCCTGGACGAGCTGCGTGACGAGCTCGGCGCAAGCGCCCTCGACGAGCTGTGGGACCTCCTCCCCGACGAGCTGCGCGACGCACTTGGCAAGCTCGTCGATGGGTGCATGCGTGTGTTCGTCGATGTGTGCATGCGTGTTTTTTTATGGACAAATGATGCCGTCCGTCATGGGCTCACGGCGCCTGGCTGCTCGTGCAGCTCAACGACCACTGCGTCCCGTGCGTCCAGCTGGTCAGCAGCTCAGCCCGACGCCGAGGTCCGACACCCTTCAGAGCGCACGCAGAGTGTTCGATCAAATGCCTAACGAGACAAAACGAAAAAAAGAGACGGACTTTTGCGGCTAGCGTTGGATTGCACGCTTTCGTATCAATGTGTAAAAACAAACATATACCGGAGACATTTGCGGGTTGGCGTTGGAGATGCCCTCACATGGGCCAGCCATCTATAGCTACGTGGGAAGGGCTCACGAAAGAGCGGGCCATCGATCACTACTGAAGGGGTCGAGGAAAAAAAGCGGAACGAGACAGATTGCTATGTCGGAAAAGCTTGACGAAAAAAGCGAAACGGGAACGCTACCTATTTTTCTACTATTTATTTATTTATTTATTATTATTCATTAGATAGGAGAGATGAAGTCGGATCTATAGATTTGCAGAAGTACAAACCACCTTAAATATATTAAAAACATATACCAAGGTCCATGGACCATCTAATTATCATTGCTGCCGTCTGAACGAGCCGTTGACGCGTCATTGTTGTCACTCCATCTCGAAGCCAGATTGACTTTGTCGATGACAGATGGAAAATTTTCATGCACATGCCTTAAGAACAAGTGCCTGGAGCCACGCTGGCATCGCCGTTGAACCTTTTGATGTGAGATCTCCATTCTATTTAATTCTATCACTAGTTGATTTCGTAGAATCAGGCTATAATGTTTTTGACGCATCAAGCGAGCGCCCATTGGCTCGCTAGCGATCCCGAGCGGCCGACCAGAAAGGAAACACCTGGTCCCCCCAGACGTTCGCGCCGATCACGTCCTCCTGTCCTTTCCTCGCCCCTACCCGTCGGCCCTCTGTCCTATCCCAAATCCAACTGCCCCCACAGGGTTGTCTTCTTCACCACGAAGGTGCCTCTCTCCTGCAACCTCAGATCTCCCATGTCATCGAGGAAGAAGCTGAGATCCAGGCGGTGAACTCCAGAAAAGACAACTGCACCAAAAAACTGTGAGTTTGTCCTCTCAAGATCCTCCGCCCTTCTCTGCCCCTTGCCTGTTCTCTAGAACTTGTCACTTGCTTGTCAGATCTGGTTGCAAACCGTGGAGATGAGCACAAAATTTGGTTGGTTGTAAAGTAGAAAAAAAACTTGTGGGCTTTGCAACTTTTTGGCAGATTCCGTGTAACTTGGCCAAGTCGCAAAGCCAAGTTGATCATCTGATATGTGCAACCAGTATGACTAGAAAACACATAGACGTGTGCAACCAGGAGAAGATTCCTGTGCAGATTAACTATAGCGTTAGCCAACTTGAGCAACTGGTGTGTGCAACCAGGAGAACATATAAAGCCAAACTTAAAGCAAACATGCTCCAAACTGATGTCTGCAACCAAGTGATGTATAGATTCGATTCGAACACACAATTCTAAAAAAGAAAAATGAAAAACAATAAGCTGGAACTATGTCCTTGGGTAGAGATATAGAAGAAACAGAAATCTGGACAGGGCTTCTAGACAACTTGCAGTGGTAGTAAGATCTTTGTGGGACCTCTCTGAGCTGTTTTTCCCTTTCCTCTGTTCACACATGAGTATATTTTCTGTCTTGTGGAAGGGGTGTCAACAGTTCCACCTGTAACCTGCAAGAAAAAAGAGAGGAAATGTTCAGAAAATTAGTATTGAGAAAACCTGCAACCTACACTGTGTTTCCCACTCCCTATAATCTCTACAAAACTTTACAACCATATCTATGCAACTGGATAGGTGCTTTGTGCAAAAAAAAGTTGCTTGGGGACAAAAGTTGCACACTTAAAATGGAACCAGTTGCACGGCTAAAGAAAAGAAAAAAATCTAGTTTCCCTACAGAAAATATGTACAAGGTGCACACCAACAACATTACTGGTTTGGTAGAAAAAAAAAGAATTCATTTGTAGAGATTATGTAAATTCATTTGTAAAAAAGATTTCATTTTACTACACAACAAAAACATTAACCGAGTTCATTGGTACGTGTTGCACGTCGAATGCATTAACTCAATCCCCTTGGTCTTGAAAACAGGAATATGTGCAACCACAGATCAACATTAAAGTGATTGTGCCATCTGCAACCTGTTAATTAAACAACTACTTGAACTACTTGTTGCAACTATATTAAGGTGATTGTGCAAGTGGCAAATATATTTGAACTTACCCCCTGGCTATAATTTAACTGTGCAGGTTGTGCATACGCTGCGAGAAAAGAAAATATGATTGATCTGAATGAGCTGCCTCCTGGCCTGAATGAGGTTCCTCGTGATATAAATGATCAGCGATCAAACATACCAAATGAAGCTCATAATGTTGAGTCAGTTTGTTGCACACAGCCAGGTCTTGGGCATATTCCTACAGGACATGTTGATGTGGGAGGTCCCTCGTCGGCCCCTTCTAACCCTGTAGTGGTTTCCTTGCGGTCGGAAAGTCATACACTAGATGAGACGGGCACGGAAGCGGCAGCTGCTGGTCCAACCGAGACTGAACTGAGAGCAGGAGGAGTTGATGGTGTTGTGCATCAAGAAGAAGGGGATGATGAGGCTGGATCTCAACCAATGGAGCCCTATGTTGGCATGAGATTTGACAGTCTCCAAATTGCTAAGGACCATTACAACAGCTACGCCCTTCGAATGGGTTTCTCTATAAAGATGAACACTTCGAGGTGGTCAGCTTATACCAACATATTGGAAAAACAACAGTTCGTTTGCAACAGAAATAGGAAGCCAAAGGTTGATGATGGAGGAGCGGAGAGTGTTCCTATTCTGGACCCTATACCAGATTCTGGAAAAGTGGATGGTGAGGAAGAAAATGATGATGAGCCACCTGTTTTTAATGAAGAGGAGACTGGTCCCAAGAAGAAAACAAAGAAAAGGAAGCGGGAGACCATAAAGCAGATTGAATGCAAAGCCAAAATGTTGGTGAAATTGATAGATGGTAGATGGGAGGTCACCCACTTTGTTCGTGATCATAACCATGCTCTAGTCAACAAACCCTCATTGTCAAAATACTTGAGGTCTCACCAAGGGATACCTCCAGATGAAGCGGAGTTCTTGCGCATATTGTATCACTGCAACCTGAGTAGAGGTGAGTTTTGCTGGGCCTTTGCTCTAGTCTGAATTCTATTTTCCTCTAGTCTGAATTTTATTTATTGTGCAACTATATGGTATGTGGCTGTGCAATTCCTATGGGTTAGTCTGCAACTAGGCTGTGCAATCTGTGCAACTTGAAAAAGACACAAAATTGTTGTCATGATGTTTAAAAAAAAGAAAAAAAGGGTTGCTGCCACTGCTTGAAGCTTTGGGTTGATTGTTGCCCAACTGGTTTTTGTTTTAGTGTGCAACTAAGCATCTAGATGTGCAACTACGCTTCCAAAAAAATAGTACAATTTGAAAAAAAGAAAACTACTATTGAAATCTGTTCCACTTAAATAATGTGATGTGACTCCAAAATGAAAAAAAAACTATTTGAGTGATTTTGAAAAGCTAGATGCTAAATTGTTGTACAAACTCCTGTTTGTGTTAGGGTACAACTGGTGGTCCATGTGCACAATTTCTTTGGTTTTGCACATCTATTTGTTGTGTTTTTATAAATAAAAAATGTGCTACTGGTGGACCATTAAATATAAACACTTATTGTTGTGCAAGTTGATGATGTTATTTGTGCAACTGCATGATCTGAAATGTGCAACTTGTGCTAAGACAAAATAATATATTTGTGTGCTATGCAGGCCGTATGATGCATGTAATGTCAGAGTTCTATGGTTCAGAGTTGATGGTTCCCTATGGACCAAAAGCAATAACAAACCTTTGCACAACCTTCCGCAAAGATGACACAAAAGAGGGTGACATGATTGAGAAAATTGCACATTTCAAGGAAATACAGAACACTGATCCAGATTTCTTCTATAAGGTCAAATATGATGAGGAGGATAGAGTTGTCAACATATTCTGGGTGGATGGGGTAACATGCCTTTTGCTCCGTTCATTGGAATTAATCGTCATGGGCAATCTTTCATGTTGGGTTGTGCATTTGTGAGGCAGGAGTTGGCATCCACCTTTGATTGGGTGTTCCAAACGTCCCTCGAGGCTATGAATGGCAAGCCACCTGATAATTTCATAACTGATCAGGATGTTGCGATGAAACAGTCAATTGAGAGTATATTCCCCACCACTGTGCATCGCTGTTGTCGCTGGCACATCATGAAGAAAGCTCGGGAAAAGGTTGGCTGGCTGCTATGCCGAAATCCGGGTTTATCTGAAGATTTCAACTACCGTGTTGATTTCAGCTTCACACCGGAAGAATTTGAGCAAAATTGGGCTGGATTAATGATCAAGTACGAGGCAATTACACACACCCACTTTGAGAAGTTGTATGAATATAGAGCAACTTGGGTACCATGCTACTTCAAGAACAGGTTCTTCCCCTTTCTGCAGTCTACACAACGTAGTGAGGGGTTCAACATTGTGTTGAAACGATATGTGAACCCACATTACTCGATTCTAAACTTTGTGAAGCAGTATGAGAAGATACAAACACACATTCTTGCCAAGTAAGGGTGCAATGACTACAGGACAGAACACCTCCAGGTTGAGCTGTGGTCACGGTTTCCGATAGAGAGGCAAGCTTACGATTGCTACACTAGAGACCTTTATCGCAAGTTTCGTGAGGAGTTTGAGTTGATTGGGCGGTATAATGCTTTCCAAGTGGCTGCTCAACTTTATGAACTCAGACCAAACCAGGATACGGTTGCCAAATATGGCCCTAGAAACTACTTGGTGGAGGCAAATGTTTGTGAGGGTTTGTATTCATGTGAATGTTGTAAGATGCAGAGGGATGGAATACTCTGTTGCCATATACTCAAAGTTTTCACCCACCTTGGAGTTGACATAATACCGACGCATTACATCCTTACACGCTGGACACCTTTAGCTCTACCTAGTGCACTAGGAACTGGTTACCAGCCTCCAGATGAGATGCCCCTGATCAGGATGTTGCGATGAAACAGTCAATTGAGAGTATATTCCCCACCACTGTGCATCGCTGTTGTCGCTGGCACATCATGAAGAAAGCTCAGGCAAAGGTTGGCTGGCTGCTATGCCGGAATCCGGGTTTATCTGAAGATTTTAACTACCGTGTTGATTTCAGCTTCACACCGGAAGAATTTGAGCAAAATTGGGCTGGATTAATGATCAAGTACGAGGCAATTACACACACCCACTTTGAGAAGTTGTATGAATATAGAGCAACTTGGGTACCGTGCTACTTCAAGAACAGGTTCTTCCCCTTTCTGCAGTCTACACAACGTAGTGAGGGGTTCAACGTTGTGTTGAAACGATATGTGAACCCACATTACTCGATTCTAAACTTTGTGAAGCAGTATGAGAAGATACAAACACACATTCTTGCCAAGTAAGGGTGCAATGACTACAGGACAGAACACCTCCAGGTTGAGCTGTGGTCACGGTTTCCGATAGAGAGGCAAGCTTACGATTGCTACACTAGAGACCTTTATCGCAAGTTTCGTGAGGAGTTTGAGTTGATTGGGCCGTATAATGCTTTCCAAGTGGCTGCTCAACTTTATGAACTCAGACCAAACCAGGATACGGTTGCCAAATATGGCCCTAGAAACTACTTGGTGGAGGCAAATGTTTGTGAGGGTTTGTATTCATGTGAATGTTGTAAGATGCAGAGGGATGGAATACTCTGTTGCCATATACTCAAAGTTTTCACCCACCTTGGAGTTGACATAATACCGACGCATTACATCCTTACACGCTGGACACCTTTAGCTCTACCTAGTGCACTAGGAACTGGTTACCAGCCTCCAGATGAGATGCCCCCCCCCAGTCAAAGAAGCAGATAAAGGAAAGAAACATGACAGCAGATTTTCAGAAGCTTGCCAAGTTTGCCAGTGGATCTGATGCAACGGAAGCAATTGTTCGCAAGCACATGCGTGCAACACGTACAGAGACCACCCACCTTAACAAGTCCAAGAAAAAGAAGAAACCGACTACAGCTCCAGTGCCATCAAATGATGCCAACCCTTGGGGACCTCCTCCACCTCCTGGCCCTACAGGCCGCGCTCTGCCGCCTGACCGTACAGGCTGTGATCTACCAACTGCGCGTTCAAGCTGTCCTCCGCCAAATGCACCTACAAGCCAAGCCTCAACACAAGCCCGGCAGGGTCCTCTTGCACAAGATGAATGTACAAATCAAGGCTCCCCACCTGCCCCTGTTGGCCAGACAGATTCTACATTCCACTCGTATGATGTAGTCCCTAGAGATCCGCCTAGGTCAACTACAAAAGGCAGGGCGAAAAGTAGGCGCTATCACTCGGCACTTGAGCTACATCCAAAGAAGAAGAAGAACAAGTGCAGCCACTGCAGTTCTACCGAGCACACTGCTGGTAATTGCTTACTAAGGTTGCGGTGAAAACTACTAGAAATGAATGAAGATTTTTTTGGTAATGTTATGTCGAGGAGACCGGCAAACTATAAACAGTGTGTTCTGGTTTGGTCTTTCCCATGTTTTCTTTTTCTTTGGCAGCTACTTAGTTCCTTGAATAATGGTTGTAATTTATTCAGCACTACTACTGTGCAACCAGTTTATGTTTTGTGTGCAACCAGTTTAAGTTGGGTGTGCCACTGGTTGTGTTCAATTGTGCAACACCAGCTGGTGTTTTTGGCTGTGCAAAGAAGTTTTGATGTTTGATGTTTGACGTGCAACTTGGACCTCCACGGGATTTCTAATGATTGTGTTTCACATGTTTTCTAATTCTTGTGCAACATGTACAAATGTGATGTGCAACTAGATGTCTTGGAGTGTGCAACTGGTTGCATCTGAGTGTGCAACTTTTGTATCATATACTACTCTGCCATGTTTACAGTCCCCCCAAACCCCCTAATGTGGACAGAAACATAACTTTTTTGACTTGATTATAAAAACAACAAAAATGAAGTTGCCTACTCTTCCATGTTTACAGTACTTGATGTGCAACTGGTTGTCTTGGAGTGTGCAACTGGTTTGCATGTAAGTGTGCAACTTTAGTATGATATACTACTCTGCCATGTTTACACTCCCCCCAAACCCCCTAATGTGGACAGAAACATAATATTTTTGACTTGATTATAAGACAACAAAAATGAACTTGCCTATTCTGTATCGTACTTCAGCAACTTCCTCCATGGGGCGGAGTTGTGGTCGCTTGTCACCCACTGGTACGCCAAGAACTTCCTGATGTTCAACACTTGCGTAGGATCATAGTTCGGCAGCATGCTCCCATTCCAATCACAAGCATTCAATTCCATGAACAGTCCACACTCGTTGCTGCAACGGGACAAAAAAACTCATGAATGACACAAAAAAAAGGTTGTGTATGTGCAAACTGGTGAGTTGTGTCTGTGCAAGTGATGTTTTGTGATTGTGCAACTGGTGAGTTGTGTCTGTGCAACTAGTAAAGATATGTATGTTCAACTGATGAATTGTGTTTGTGCAGCTGGTGAGTTGTGTCTGTGCAGCTAGTAAAGATATGTATGTGCAACTTGAACAAATTGTGTTTGTACAACTGGTGAGTTGTGTCTGTGCAGCTAGTAAAGATATGTATGTGCAACTTGAACAAATTGTGTTTGTACAACTGGTGAGTTGTGTCTGTACAACTAGTAGGTGATGTCTGTGCAACTAATGAGTTATTTCTGTGCAACTAAATGAGTAAATTAGGCAGACAAAAAAAGAGAACAAGTGTGCAGCTACTTGATAAAACTTGGAGAAAAAAATGGCATGCTTCTGTGTCTTACTTGCCGAGCTGCTTCGGTACATCAATGTCGATAATCTCAAAATGATCAATGCTGAACCTTGGGTAATGCTTCCTCCATAGATTCCGTACTGCACCCGCAATGGTGGATGCACAGTCCAACAACTCAACATCCTCCAAGCTCCTTGATGAATCAAGCACTTCAAACCGTTGGTCCCTCAGATTGATGTTAAACAACCAATAGTGGCGGCCACCTTCAACATGGTTGGGGTCGTCGCACTCGAGCACGGGCACAATGACCTATGTGTTAGAAAAAACAGAAAATGGGAGTGAGGAGTAGCTAGGGCAGCAAAAAAGAGGTTCTCTTTCTCTTGCCAATAAAAATTTATGAGTAATGTGCAAATGTCTCTGTTGTTTTGTGCCAACTATGAACAGATCATGACCCACTGAAAAAAAACAACTGACCATATCTTTTTTATCAAGGCGATTCTGCTTCCCAAACCGCGTATTTATATCGTTGACATTGTAGATTCCTTGTTGTAGTTTTGACTGAAAAATTAAAAATTATATTCATGGTGGGACACTAGATATAAATTGAGAAAGAGTTGCACAGATACTTGTCCATGATGTTGTGAATTGGAAAAAAATAAGAAGGCATAAAACACCAAAAAAACAAAACTTACAGCGACCCTCAGTGCCATAATTGAAAGGACCACGATGTCGCCTAGAGGGGGGGTGAATAGGCGTTTTAAAATCTTTTACGAATTTGGCTATATCCTAATGCGGAATTAAACTAAGCGGATACTTTTCAAGCACAAATCCTAAATATACTAGGCTCACTAAGTGCACCAACAACTTAGGATAAACAAGATGAGAACAACGAGGATATGAGTAAGCACAAGTAAGTTACACAAACTTACTCAATGTATATCACGAGATATGGAAATGAATGTTACAAGCTAGCAATTCACACTAACCACAAGATAGAACAATAGTAGGAAGTATGAATTGCGGACTATAAAGTGTTGGCCTAAATAATCTCTACGATATGGTAACCAACACAATATAATGAGGACAACAAGGATACTAACAAGCACAAGTAAGTTACACAAACTTACTTGAGCAATATCACAATATATGAGAGTGTATGACACATGTAGGAGATATGCCCTAGAGGCAATAATAAATGTTATTGATTATCTCCCTGTTCATAATTATGTTTATGTTCCATGCTATAACTGCAATGATTCTCGAGTCTGCAAATAAAACGAGGCTTGGAGGGAAACTCATGTGCACGTGTGGGATAATAAACGGTAAAAAGTATTCCTAGTCAAGCCTCTATGACTGGCTCAAGTATTGCATGATGATCCTGTTTTCCTGATCATGGGCATGACTATGCCGGCAATTTTGAGGGCACAATTGTTGGTAGAACACTTGTGTTGAATCGACCCGAATTGATGTTATGCTATGAGATACATTCGTCATTAGTTAATGGTTAATAACACAGAGATGGTTAATGTTTGCATAATTCCTTAGACCATGAGAGTATCGAGTTTCTTCATGCTTGCTTCATGAACTTTGGGGTTTGTTAAACGTCATCCGTAAATGGGTGGCTATTACGACGGCTTATGGGTTCATGGAAAAGTATGTCAAGTAACTTGATAGCTCAAGATTGGGATTTGCTCCTCCGACGATGGAGAGATATCTCTGGGCCCTCTCGGTGTTACGGTATCCATCATCGTCTGGCCAGACACTTTGTGATTTGATCACGGGGATGCCGGAACACGGGAACGAGAAAAGAGAACAATACCGGTAACGAGGTAACTGGCATAGTGGACAAGTTGTTGATCCACGGGGATGCCTACATGTCTCACCTCGGGTATTTGTAACATATCGCGAAGCAACAGGAATAGCACACGGCAACTGGAGGTTCACTCAAATATTCATTCGTGTGGGTATAGGGGTCAATATGGGTGTCCACGGCTCCGATGTTGATCATTGATCGGAAAGTGTTCCGGGTCATGTCTATACTTCACCGAACCTATAGGGTCACACGCTTAAGGGTCATCTATCTGCTGAATACTAGACGGGGAGTCTGAGAGAAATTCACCGAAAAAGTTTCGGACGAAACGGAAACGTTCCGGAGAGGATATCGAAATAGTTCCGGTAAAACTGAAAAGTTGTTTCAGAGGATACCATAAAGTTAGATTGGTTTCGGCACATGCCTGATAATTCTTGGAGGGTGCCAGAATCGTTCTGGAAACTTTCTGGAATTTTCCGGGATGAAAACCGGAAATGTTCCGGAGCTGCCGGAACCGCTTCAGATGCTTTTCGCAGATGAAAATCACTAAACCGGAATTGTTCCGGATCGCATTGAAACTTATTTTAGTGGGTACTGGAATTGTTCTAAGCCCACATAAATATTTTCAGTTCGACCGGACGCTGAAAAATGTCGTCGTGAATAGTGAAATCAGATTTATGGATATGGTTGGAAGTTGGCTTTCCACAAATATCTTCCCAAGATATTTTGGGATGACATGGCATTTTGGATATGCCCATCCTACCCCTTGTTTTCCTATAAATAGAGGGGAGGAGGCAGCCCCATATGCTTGATCCTTGCTCTCACATACACATGCCATGACATTTCTGGCTTCTCTCTCCCTCCCAGCGAAATAGTTTCGTAGAGCCGAAAGGCTGTCTGGGTTCCGGTGGGAACTAGTTCTGGACGGCGAAGCCCTGCCGGATAGATGACACCGTATGTGTGCAACTCTGTAGAGAGATCGTAGTTTCGGTCTTAGTTCGAGAGTGCCTCCCGAAGGGCTGTCCGAGTTACAGTTTGTGTTTCGGGTGTCCTCCCGAAGGGCTGTCCGAGTGACCCGCCCGAAGGGCTGTCCGTGAGGCCTCCCGGAGGGCTGTCCGAGGATCCGTCCGGTGGGACTATCCGAAGGACTGTCCAGAGACCTCCCGGAGGGCTGTCCGAGGATCCGTCCGGTGGGACTATCCGAGGGACTGTCCAGGGGCCTCCCGAAGGGCTGTCCGAGGATCCGTCCGGTGGGACTATCCGAGGGACTGTCCCGATGCCTCCCGAAGGGCTGCCCGGAGATCCGTCCGGTGAGCTGACGTGGGAGTACATCCTCGCGGTTGGGAGGTTGTAAATCCTAGCTGCGGGGATCTGCACCGCCGTTCGTCATCGACTGTACTTCCGCTGCGCTACGAGTCGGTAACGAAAAAGATCAAACCTTGTATGCAGTCTCCATAGTGATCCTGGGCTGGTACGTAGGTCGGAAAATTTTTGTTTTCTGTTGCGTTACCCTACAGTGGCATCAAGAGCCGTGCTATGCGTAGATGCAGGTTGCGATCTAGAATACATAGAGATGTATGGGTGTTGCACAATATAATTAGGTAGTAGATGAGATCTATTGCTGAAAATTATTTGTGCGGGTAGCAGATGAAGTCTGTTACCCGATGTTCTTGTTGCTTCCCTCGAATTTGCATATTTCTGATCTTGATAACAGTATGGTGGAGTTTCAATGTTCTGGCAATCCGCGATCCTGATTGATCAACGAAGTGCTAACAGTTCATTGAATTCCACCGTAGTTAAAAAGAAAGATGAAATTTTGCAGACGAAAGGGCAATGCAGATATGATCTGCACGGGGGTCACGCGTATGACGAAGTTTAGTATGGGGCTCGAGATTTTATTATCTCGTGTTTCATACACCCCGCAATGTTAATCAAGCGACTTGGATTATCATGCTTGATGATGGACGTTGGTAGCTTCGGTTTGTTTCGAAACCTTAGAAGCCACGAAAAATAAAATTTTGCATGAACCGATTAGAGGCGTCTGACTTGGTTTTGCAGGATGGTTTGCATGTGCATGTGATGTGGTATAGCAGTGCTCATTATAATTTGATTATGTATGAGATGACTATATAATGTAAATTGATTAACATGACCTGCGTGTCATGATTCGGCATGATGGCTGGAGCCATATGATTGTCACTTTAATGACCTGCGTGTCAACCTTCAGTAATGCACTTATTTTATTAGCTATAGAGATAGCAATATTATCTGGTGCATCGACAAGGTGGTGGCAATATTCGCAAAGGTGAACACCGACGCGAATGCCGGAGACGAAGAAATACAAGACTTCTCCGTCAGAAAGGGCTATACCATATCATGCTATTATGAATTGCCTGAGATGTTTATCCCTTATGATGCACCCTTTTGATTGCGCGGTAGTCACTTTTATTAGGGTGATCTCTCACAAAAATATCAAGTAGTTAGTGTTCTCCCAAGTGTAGCACCGTCACGGCACTTTTCTTTTCGGGGTATCACATGGATGCATGGGTACGAACGATTAGACACGTGTGAGGCGGGTGAGTTGAGACCTCGCAGCAAGATCACTTGGTTGTCTTGACGTTCAGGCATGAAAGTCATGAGCTCGGAACACACGCATCGAAAGATGAACAAGAATCACATAGAGATGTGATTGGCAAGTTGGCCTACCAAATGAAATTCTCGTCACTTGAGATGGATGCATCCTTGGCGTTGAATTGAAATTTGGATCTTGAATCACTCACAATCAATTATGAGAGATATTGATTTGAGTGGGAGCGCACTGTAGAATTACCTTGTTTAATTCTCAGTGCAATTAATCTTGAACACTGTCTAAGTGTGATTTGCATAATAAGTAGAATAATGGCTCGCGTTTCCACCTTCCCTATTAAAATTGAATAGCTGTTAAATATCTGGTTAAAACTTTACGGTTGGTAACGTAATGTGAGGATTGTCCTCAAGAGTGCCGAGAAGGACTTTGTCCTATCGCATACTTTCGGTATTCTCCCGCTAATGCTATGGATGATATGACTCTCGTCCTTCGATCCAAAAGCTAAAATTCCGTTACGGTCAAGTGAAATATGTTTGCTTCCATGAGACCCGAACTTCGAAAGTTGTGGGATAGTTATGTGATATTCATGGAACTGAAAATTAATTTTCAGATACAAACAAAGGCTGAAAGATATGAGATATCTAAAGCCATGTTTGTTTGCAAACTATTAGTAAAAGTGTTTACTAGGCATTTGACTGATAAGAGGGGATCCAGAAGAACGCCTGTCATATGATGATGGTGAATAAAACGACAACTTAAAGAGAAAGGAAGTGTCCGAAGGGTGTTAGTGAAACTTTCACGCCTAGGAAGTCCGGGGCTAACGCCACTCTTAAGTTGGGTGCTTCTTCTGAGAGTAGAAGAAATACTGAAAGTTAAAACTATTAGAAGTATAAAGGCAAAAGGAAAGGAGACTGGAATATCCAGCTCATGTATGAATGTCATACAGGTTTTTGATGTATAGAAGGCTGGTCAAAGATATAGTTCTTGGGAATTATGGTTAAACATGTTAATCACTAATTCTTGGGTATTGTGAGTTAATCACAAAGATACCCGCTCGATTGCATTCTGTTGCAACTTGATGTAAGAACTACTATGGCCTGAAAGACTAGCCAGGAATGAGGTTTAGATACACGCAGGAAACATAGTAAATGTTACTATGCCTTCCATAGGTGTATTCCCGATGTATTTACTTTCATAAATCATTTTAGAGTTTTACACACTCTAGCCCATTGCATAAAGTATCTTGCAAGAAGGTTGTTCATAAGAGAACTTTTAATGTTCGGAGTTATGAATAACAAAAGGGCCATACTTTCATTATGAATGAGAAGTATGTTATGAATATTGATAATAATACATTACCTCTGTATTTACTTTCATAAATCATTTTAGAGTTTTACACACTCTAGCCCATTGCATAAAGTATCTTGCAAGAAGGTTGTTCATAAGAGAACTTTTAATGTTCGGAGTTATGAATAACAAAAGGGCCATACTTTCATTATGAATGAGAAGTATGTTATGAATATTGATAATAATACATTACCTCTGTATTTACTTTCATAAATCATTTTAGAGTTTTACACACTCTAGCCCTTTGCATAAGGTATTTTGCAAGAACGTTATTCATAAGAGAACTTTTGATGTTCGGTGTTATGAATAACATGAAGGGCCATGCTTCCATACAAGATGGGATGTATGTTATGAATATTGATGGAAATATGATACATCCATAACACTGACGCTAAATGTCGCAAGACTAAAAGAATACCACACAAGTGTGGCACTGCATTTGGTCACATTGGAGAAACCCGCATGGAAAATTCCATTGTGATGGATTTTGAAGTCGTTTGATTTTGAATCATCTGACACTTGCAACTTTCCTCTGAAAAGTGAAGTGACTGAAATACCGTTCACAGACCATAACGAACGAGCAAAGAACATATTGGTGATCATACATTATGATGTGTGTAGTCCAATAAATGTTGTTGCAAGTAGTGGAGTTATCTATCTTCAGAAATGACTCAAGTAGATATATGGATATTTACTTGTTGAGACGTAAGTCTGGATCTTTTGAATTCATTCATAAGGTTTTCAAAAATGAAGTAGAAGTTATTGTAACAAGAAAATTATGTTTCTACAATTCGATTGCAGAAAGGAATATTTGAGTTACAAGTTTAGCGAATGTCTGATGAGTTGTGAAAGGGGTTTCATAACTTGCACCTCCCGGAACACCACTGCAAGTGGAGAGTCTGTGTAGATGTAATCGAACCATTCATGACATGGTAAGATCAAAGATGACATAAATAAATTTACCATTACCCCTTTTAAAAGAGTGATGCTTTAGAGACTGCGGCTTTTACACTGAAAAGAGCTCCATCGGGTCTGTTGAAATGATGCCATGGTATGGTACGCCCAACCATGTTATATCTTTTCTTAACATTTGGAATATGGGGCTTGTGTAAAAGGTTACAAACCTATTTCAAATCAGGCAAGTGCTACTTTGTAAGGTTATCCCAAGTCATTGGGTATTCCCCACCACTATACCGAGGCAAAGGATTTTGCCGCAAAACGGTATGCTTTTAAAGAGAATAGTTCTTACAAAAGGCGAGTGGGAGGACAGTGCAACTCGACGAGATAACCAGTATCTTCGTCATCAGATCAAAGGAAAGAAACCTTGGAAGTGATTCCGGAGTTTCCTACTGCGACTGATACGGAAGTCTCTACAATAAAATGTATGGACTTCAGTCGAACTTGCAGCTGAACCACGTAGGCAAGGCTCGTGCAAACCTCTCAGGTGCGCAAACGAGATATTGTTGTTGGACAACAGTATACCTACGATACATAAGGAAGCAATGATGGGCCCTGACTCCGGAATTGGCTAAATGTCAATACAATCTGAGATAGTTTCCATATCAATGTTTCAAGATTAAAATCTTGATACACCTTTCGGAAGGCTTAGAGTCTAACGGATATTTATGGAACTAAAAACTGATATGGATAAAAATGTTTTATCCATAAAGCTCGACTTGTTGCAAAAACAAGTTCAAAGAGTTGACTACGATGAGATTGTCTCACCGTAGCGATGCTTGAAGTCGGTTCGGGTTGAACTAGCAATTAATACATATTTCAATCATGAGATATGAAACATGGATGACAAAAGGATTTCCATCTGATGGGAATGAAACCTAGGACTTGTATGTGATACAGTCCAAAGTAATTTGTCGATCCAGAGGATGCTAGTAAGTATGCAAACTTCAGAGTTCCAGCGATGGACAGAAGAGAGCAAAGTGGAGTTGGAATCTTCGTTTTTGATGGAATGGTCAAAAGGGTTTTTGACTTCATCAAATGGGTATCGAAGATGCTTGTGATTCAAGAAAGTAAGTGGGAGCATAATAATATTTCTAAAAACCTTGTGTACTTAACACATTGTTAATTGGAAATAAATTTCTTGACACGAATTAGGACTTCATTTGAAAATAGTGTTTCGATGAAGTGCTTAGGCTAAATAGCCTTAATATTAGGCATGATGATCTATGGAGATAGATTTACCTAATGGGGCTAAGCAATGAATACATATTGACAAGATGCTAAAACTTTTTAGCATTTAAAATGCTAAGGAGTGATTCTTGCCGAAGTCACATGGAAAGAGTTTTTGCAAGACTCGGTGTCCCAAAACACTGATGAGTAAAATACATGATGGAGATTCCACACACTCTTGTGTTTGGATTAATCATGTATTCCATGGTATGTAAAACCAACCAGATATGTCCAATACTCCAAAGTTGTTGCGAGTATAGATACCATAGTGATCAAAGTACTGATCATGGGACAACAGTGAAAGATGTCATTAAGTACTAGAGCAGTACCGATGACATGGTTTCTCGCAAGTGGAGATCATGAAGAGTTCGTTGTAAAAGGTTACATCGATACAGTCTTCATCGATGCTCCATGCGATTTTCGACTTAAGTTGAGGGTTTTGTGATCCACATCATGGTGGCACGGTAGTTGGAAATTGTTCCAAACAAGATACTGTGGCGAATTCTATAACAAAGGCTAAGTATGTTGACACTTAAGAAGTGACAAAGAAGTTGTTGAATCATATAGTTCATTCATGAACTTAGTATGGTTCCAAGATGGCTTTGGTCTATGGGACACTATTGCAGATAGCTGCTCCATAGCTCAGTCTGAGGAATCAGGTTTCGACCAATGATTCACACATATGCAAAGCCAAGTCCACACAAAATATGAATTTTGTGAAAGCGTGAAAACGCGGGGATATGCAAAGTTACACACGGAGCTGAAGTCGTCAGATCCGTTGGACATCAGGCTATACCACATGCGAAGCATATTTTACACCAGTATGCCATAGGTGTAAAGTGCATTAGCATTGACTAGATTATTGACTCTAGTGCAAGTGGGAGTCTGTAGGAGATATGCCCTAGAGGCAATAATAAATGTTATTGATTATCTCCCTGTTCATAATTATGTTTATGTTCCATGCTATAACTGCAATGATTCTCGAGTCTGCAAATAAAACGAGGCTTGGAGGGAAACTCATGTGCACGTGTGGGATAATAAACGGTAAAAAGTATTCCTAGTCAAGCCTCTATGACTGGCTCAAGTATTGCATGATGATCCTGTTTTCCTGATCATGGGCATGACTATGCCGGCAATTTTGAGGGCACAATTGTTGGTAGAACACTTGTGTTGAATCGACCCGAATTGATGTTATGCTATGAGATACATTCGTCATTAGTTAATGGTTAATAACACAGAGATGGTTAATGTTTGCATAATTCCTTAGACCATGAGAGTATCGAGTTTCTTCATGCTTGCTTCATGAACTTTGGGGTTTGTTAAACGTCATCCGTAAATGGGTGGCTATTACGGCGGCTTATGGGTTCATGGAAAAGTATGTCAAGTAACTTGATAGCTCAAGATTGGGATTTGCTCCTCCGACGATGGAGAGATATCTCTGGGCCCTCTCGGTGTTACGGTATCCATCATCGTCTGGCCAGACACTTTGTGATTTGATCACGGGGATGCCGGAACACGGGAACGAGAAAAGAGAACAATACCGGTAACGAGGTAACTGGCATAGTGGACAAGTTGTTGATCCACGGGGATGCCTACATGTCTCACCTCGGGTATTTGTAACATATCGCGAAGCAACAGGAATAGCACACGGCAACTGGAGGTTCACTCGAATATTCATTCGTGTGGGTATAGGGGTCAATATGGGTGTCCACGGCTCCGATGTTGATCATTGATCGGAAAGTGTTCCGGGTCATGTCTATACTTCACCGAACCTATAGGGTCACACGCTTAAGGGTCATCTATCTGCTGAATACTAGACGGGGAGTCTGAGAGAAATTCACCGAAAAAGTTTCGGACAAAACGGAAACGTTCCGGAGAGGATATCGGAATAGTTCCGGTAAAACTGAAAAGTTGTTTCAGAGGATACCATAAAGTTAGATTGGTTTCGGCACATGCCTGATAATTCTTGGAGGGTGCCAGAATCGTTCTGGAAACTTTCTGGAATTTTCCGGGATGAAAACCGGAAATGTTCCGGAGCTGCCGGAACCGCTTCAGATGCTTTTCGCAGATGAAAATCACTAAACCGGAATTGTTCCGGATCGCATTGAAACTTATTTTAGTTGGTACTGGAATTGTTCTAAGCCCACATAAATATTTTCAGTTCGACCGGACGCTGAAAAATGTCGTCGTGAATAGTGAAATCAGATTTATGGATATGGTTGGAAGTTGGCTTTCCACAAATATCTTCCCAAGATCCTTGCTCTCACATACACATGCCATGACATTTCTGGCTTCTCTCTCCCTCCCAGCGAAATAGTTTCGTAGAGCCGAAAGGCTGTCTGGGTTCCGGTGGGAACTAGTTCTGGACGGCGAAGCCCTGCCGGATAGATGACACCGTATGTGTGCAACTCTGTAGAGAGATCGTAGTTTCGGTCTTAGTTCGAGAGTGCCTCCCGAAGGGCTGTCCGAGTTACAGTTTGAGTTTCGGGTGTCCTCCCGAAGGGCTGTCCGAGTGACCCGCCCGAAGGGCTGTCCGTGAGGCCTCCCGGAGGGCTGTCCGAGGATCCGTCCGGTGGGACTATCCGAAGGACTGTCCAGAGGCCTCCCGGAGGGCTGTCCGAGGATCCGTCCGGTGGGACTATCCGAGGGACTGTCCAGGGGCCTCCCGAAGGGCTGTCCGAGGATCCGTCCGGTGGGACTATCCGAGGGACTGTCCCGATGCCTCCCGAAGGGCTTCCCGGAGATCCGTCCGGTGAGCTGACGTGGGAGTACATCCTCGCGGTTGGGAGGTTGTAAATCCTAGCTGCGGGGATCTGCACTGCCGTTCGTCATCGACTGTACTTCCGCTGCGCTACGAGTCGGTAACGAAAAAGATCAAACCTTGTATGCAGTCTCCATAGTGATCCTGGGCTGGTACGTAGGTCGGAAAAATTTTGTTTTCTGCTGCGTTACCCTACAACACAAGTTAGCAATTCACACTAATCACAAGATATATCGATAGTAGCAAGTATGAATTGCGAATATAAAGTGTAGGCCTAAATAATCTCTTCAAGGGAATGGCCAACACAATATAATGAGGACAATAAGATATAGTGAATGCACGGTCAAGTGACCAAAGTAAACCACAAGTAAGGAGTTAGGGTTAGGGATAACCGAAGCCACGGAGACGAGGATGTATCCCGATGTTCACTTCCTTGGAGGGAAGCTAGTCATCGTTAGAGAGGTGGATGTTACCACGAAGGCACACCAAGGCCACGAAGGCTCACCCTATTCTCCTTAAGATATCACCACGAAGGTGATTCTCAACCACTAGTGGTAGACCTTGAGGCGGCCTCCAAACCTTCACAAACTTTCCGGGGGACAAATCACAAGTTGATTCCTCACCGGAGCACTCCTACCGCCTAGGAGTCTCCAACCTCCAAGAGTAACAAGATCAAGGGGGAAATGCTCAAGACTTGCTAAAATCACAAATTCCTTTGGTCACAAGAGGGAGAGGGAGTGGATCTATCTTTTGATTGGAAAATCTCTCAAGAACTCTCATGAATCTCTCCGGGATCTAAGATTTGGTGTAGGAGAAGTGAGAGGGAGCCACTAGGTGTTCTAGGGTTCTTTTGGGTGGAGTGGTCAACCCTCTACCGGATTGGTAGAGGGGTATATATAGCAAGCCTAGAAAACTAGCCGTTTGTGAGTAAGTGGCTGTGTCGGGCCGGACATCTGAGCGGAGGCCGGACATCCGGTGGCTGTGAAGTGTGCACATGAACATAGAAAAACAGGGTACAGGGCCCAGACATCTGGCCAAACTTGGGGCCCCGGACATCCGGCCAAGTGCCGGACATCCGGCGTACACAACCAACATTTCGATATAGTTTCTGGACATTGATGACCGGATTTCCGGGGGGATCCCGGACATCTGGGGCGTCCCGGGAGCCCGGACATCCGGCCAAGTCCCGGACATCCGGCCATCACAAAAACAGCAGGCGCCCCAATAGTAAAACATGCATAACTTTCTCATCCGGACTCCGATTTTGATGATCTTGGGCTCGTTTTGAAGCTAGTGAAAAACCCCAAGTCCTCACATAGAGAACCACCCAAGATAAACCAAAATGGAGGGTGCAAAGTATGCAAAGGTTAGATCATATACTTTGGGGAACCTAGTTGGCTATGGATTTATTTGGTATATAGGATAGGAGTGGAATTGTGTATAGAAGATGTTGACTTGAGCAAATCCATCATGAACCCCTTTGATCCCCTCTTAATAGTGCGGGATCCCTATAACTCAAGAATCATAAAAGAGCTACACTACATAGCTATCGAGAAACCATTCTTGAGTGTATATGTTTCTTCGGTGGTCATCACTCCACAACACTAACGCCAAAGGAACTAATACCTTTGACTCGAGCCTTTCACTTGAGCTTGATGTTGATGTTTCTTCTTGGCTCAAGTTGAAGGCAAGACATTGGTGAAGTCTTCAAGTAGCTCTACCATACACAATGTAGGAATCCTTGCTTTGTATTCATCTTCACTTGTCCATCATGTGATCATCCACAAGCTTCAAGCCTGTAATCCTTCGGGATGGTTATCTTGAACTTGCCCTTGTCAACCATGATCATGAACACTTGATGTGATCCTCTCATGGACACTTGGAATCTTTCTCTCGATGTGAGCCCATGAGAATAACCTAACTCTCATAAACATAGACAACACATAGCATGGGTTAGTACACAAAGTGCAATTGACAATTTCTTATCATACCACAAGATCCTATGTGATGCATTGTTTGCACTTGTGTGTTGACCATTTAGAGTTCGATTCTTTGATCTTTATCTTGGTCAACCTTTATCTTTACTCCATGCTTAATCTTGATGTCTTGAAGGCCATATTGAATTCTTCACTATGCTTCATGTCTTCAAGACATGATTACCCATATCTCAATTATCATATGACCATATAGAGTTTATCCATGAATACCATATTGGTCATCATTTGTTCTTCTTCATGCTCCATCACAATCTCTTGAGAGGCACAATGAAATCTTCACATGAATTACTTGCTTCAAGACATAATCATCCATGACTCAACATATGAGCTCATCATGATCCTATCATATTGGTCATCATTTGTTCTTCTTCATGCTCCATCACAATCTCTTGAGAGGCACAACGAAATCTTCACATGAATTACTTGCTTTAAGACATAATCATCCATGACTCAACATATGAGCTCATCATGATCCTATCTTCAAGCCATATGTAGAATTCTTCTCTTTAATCATTCTCTCAAGATCATGATCCATCATGGCTCACCCCATAAGCCTAAGCATGACAACCTCTGAGATCCTTCAATGAACTCCATGTAGATCACATCTTGTTCGTCACATGGAATTCATCTTGATCATATTTGATTCAATCATTGAGCTCAATCTTGATGCACAACTATATGTATATGGCATTCATTCTGAATCCATTCAATCTCCTTCTTGCATCACCCAAGGAACAAGCCTTCATATATAACTTGATGCCATTGTTTCTTCATAGGAATTGTCATTCATTATCAAGTCTCAATGCATATATTTGTGTTGATGGATTTCATCCTTCAATTCATCCAGTATTCTTCATGCATTGCAAATGGAAATTTCCTTCACATGTATATCTCAATGCAAACATTAGTCCATAAGGATTGTCATTAATTACCAAAACCACACATGGGGACTACATGTACTTTCAATAATGACCTTCTTTGACCCTTCTGGTAGGTTCTTCATTGTGTGAATGATGCCAATCTCGACAACCATACTTGACAACCATTGTTTGGGCTTCATTGAATCCACTAACTCCTTTAGTGATATGAAGAAACCATCATAATTGACGAACTCGGGGCTGATTTTCCAAAAAGGACAAAAAAAGGAGTAAAAAACACACAGCCCGGTGTGTCTGGGTCTACACAACCCCAATGAATATGTGCAAAACTTGTAGGGGTGTTCTGTGCAACACAATGTGTTTGGGTGTGCAGCTGAAAAAAGAAATTAGTACTGTGTACACTACACAACCCCCAATGGATATGTGCAAACTTGTAGGGGTGTTCTGTGCAACACAATGTGTTTGGGTGTGCAAACTGAAAACATAAATTACTACTGTATACAACTGATAAAACCAAATTAGGAGTGAGCAAGCAACAAATGTTTGCGCGATTGAGTTTGGTGTACCTTCTAAGTCTGTCATCTACTTCAGGTATATGTCTGACCGAGTACAACAATGCAGCGTATAGCTTATTCATTGCTTCAGTGCTGCTGAATGACTTGCACCTGTTGTAGTCAATAAAACGGGGACCTTTGCAATGCAGTGGGGCGGATAACCCTCCTCTGTCGTCTTGGGACAGGCGGCCCTGATGAGCTTGGTGCTGAACTGCTCGTGCGAACTGATACTTGTGCAGCAATAGGGGTGTGAAAGTTGGGTGGTAATTCATCATCTGTGACATTTTCTTTTCCCTTCGCTGCACCAACCCTGTCTGCTGCAGTGCATGCCTCTGTTGCTGTGGCCGAATCCCAGTCATCCAGCTTGTCGATACTTGGAGATTGTCCTTTTGGTGGTGTCAGATATGCTTCTGGTGGCACACCAACAACAACAACAACGATGGGCTTGGATACATCATGTATACCCAAATCAAACGATGGAGCATCGCATACCCCATCGCCATGATAGCTTGCTGAACTAGATCTCCGTAGCGCTTGTCTGCTCATGTGCCTTCCTTGCGACACATTTTCTGCATCACCAGCTGACTTTGTCCGCGCAAGAATTGTCGGTGGGGCCCTTGGAGGCATACACTTGGTAACTATGTTGAACACTTCCTCCTGTGTTAGAGTGCTGTCGATATTATGCACTGTGCCTCGAAGAACCTGGGACTGCTGGTTGGCTATGTGTGAAGAGGAATTGGGACTGAGCAAAGCTTGGTCTCTTGGAATTTGCACTTGGGCAGCCGCTGTGCCTTCTGGTGATGATCCTCGTGAAGTTGGCGCCTTGTAAACTGCACTTGCAACAATATCTTCTTGAGTTGAACTTGATGCTTTTTTTGACAGTACACTGCCGGTTGACGCTGCGGTTGGCACTGATTCAACTTGGATTGGCATCCTTGGCTCTGCAGTTGGCAACAGAATGACTGCGCTTGGCATTGTTATCTCAGTAACTATGGGAGCATGTTTTGGCTCCTGAATACTTGTGGTTCCAAGCTTGATGGCTATCTTTGCCACATTTTCTGTTAACTCTTCCCCTTTTGTGCCCTTAGCAAATTTCACAACCTTCTTTTGCTTGGGTAGTTTGAGTGGGTGTGTCGTCACGGGCATCTTCCCATTAGAAACATCAGTTCCTTTGGAAGTTGTGCCTTCAAACTCTGTAGCAGGCTCTTGTTCACTGCTGGGGAGCTGTGTGTGCACCCCAGTTGGCACAAATGGCAGTGGAGTTGGCGCCATAGGCGTTGTGGTTGAAGATTTGTTGCCATCAGTCTTTGGAGCGTCTTCCCGTGAACAATATTGTTTGCCTTCTGGCAGCTCCAGATTCTTCTTCAAAATCACAGTTTTTTTGCGCTTCTGCGCTTCAGCACCAGTGGGTGGGCATGGCAGGGAGGGGGGCTTCCTCTTGCTACTAGCTGATAACGATGCGTGCCCTGGGTCAGGAAGGGTCTCCAGCGCCTTCTTGTACATAGATTTTGTACCAAAGAACTCAAGACCTTTTGCTGCCTCCTCTAACTCGACTTCACTCTTTTCTGCTAGACTGTTGAGGAACAACTGATAATCAATGGCGCTATCAGTTTTCTCGAACATTTTTTCAGAATCAAATGAAGGGACGGGCAACATCCCAGGAAAGGCTGGCTTCAAATTGCAAAGCTCAAACATGTTTATGCTCTCTACGGGCACTGCTTCGTCCTTTTTCTTTGCATTTGGTGCAACATCCTTCAAGCAATACTTATCCATCCACCACTTGAGAGTGGTTCCTTCATCCAATGAGCCACTGCTGCTGCTGTCAGTGTTGTCTGCCTCCTTAGCTTTGTTCCCGCCAGAACCAGCACATCCAGGGGCGTCGTCATCATCGCCATCGTTGCTTTCGCTGTCTCCACCTAATCCACCCCCTCCATCTTCATCATCTCTGTTGTCTTCACTGTCTTCCACCCCATCCTGTCCACTTTCTTCATCATCACGTTTACCGACCCCCTCCTCTCCTCCCTTGTCATTGTTGTCAGCTTGCCGCTCCTCTTGTCCCTCCCCATCACTTTGTTCTTCGGAATCATTCGCATTATTGTTCCTGCCATCTTCCTCCTCCTCTTCCTCCTCCTCCTCTTCCTCCTCCTCTTCTTCTTCAACTTCATCATCTCCATCAACTTCTTCTGACTCTTCTTCTTCAAATTCTTCTTCTTCCACATGTTGTGTCTCCACATTTGTTGTGGATGCACTGGCTCTGGTCTTGTGAGTACCACGACATGAGGTGGGAATTTCCTTTGCTGGCTGAGTAGTGGGCACATCATCTGGTTACCCCTCATCAATCTTGGCGAAGCTTTCAATGAAGTTGCCGAGCTGATCGGTCACTGATTTGCACAAGCCGTGGACCAACTTTGATATCTTCTTCCTTTTCTGCATAGATAGAACACCCAACAAAAACAAGAAGTGAGTCATTATGAGTGCGCAACTAGGCATTAAGTGTGGTGCAACTGCATGCACACCACCATGCAACTAAGTGGTTGCCTCTGTGCAACTGCCAGGAAAAAAAGAAAAAAATTCAGAAACTAACCTGGGGATTGTAAGTTTGTGGTAGCTTTGAGGCTACAAAAGCTTCAGCTTGCAACAAACCCCCAAGCAGTGGGGTCTGTTCTGTACCCCTATACTCCTGCTTTAACTGATACAAAAAAGGAAGAAAAGGAAAAAAGGAAAATGAGGTAAAAATAGGATGCAGTGGCAACCAGGTGTTTTGTAGCTGTGCAACTTAGAGAGAATATCTGTGCAAACTTATAAGAGTACAAATGTGAAAAAATGACTGGAAAGTAAGCACTCACTTGGAGCTTGTCGAACACGCCAGGGGAGATGAGGTCCTTCTTTATGACTTTCGCAATTAGGTTACTATCCCAAGCATTAGCTCGTATAGCACAGTTGCTGACAGGTTCATCCATGACGAGGGCGTCTAGGTATAAGATCTACCAAGAACCAAAAACATACACAAATAAATGAAAAATGGTTATTATTGCAAAACAAAAAGAAAGGTTGGGATAAGCAGCAGAAGAGAAAAGAAAGAAAGAACAAGTAGATTATGTAGACTCGCCATCAAATGGTATAAGCAGCAACAGATGTTCTGCTTGTCCTTGCTCATGTTCTGGAATGCTTCGTTGATGTGTTCTGCTACAAACAGGCACATGTTGGTGTTTTCCAACATTTCAGGCTCTAGAACAACACCATAGCACTTTGGGCTGAGGTTCAAGCTGGTGGTGGGGGCTAGAAAAGTACTAAAAGCAACAGCGAGCCAGGCCATGAAGAATGTATCATCAGTCCTTCCTCATTTGCTCAATGCCCTTGATCCACTGGTTGACCTGGGGGTGCGAATTGCCAGTGATGTTAAACCTCTATCTGAACCTTTTGATAGAATCCTTATCAGCAAAATATCTCACACGTTGACCCCTGTTGGGTAGAGCAAAAACCCTGTGCATGCTGTCGGCATCGACACGGATCCTCCCCCTCCCCGGGAAAACCATTTCAGATGATTCAGTCTTGTAGCACTGCACTAGGTATTTGGTCAGTTCTGCGGGAAGTGTGTCTGCTAGGTTCAAAAGGCCGCCAAACAGCTTTCCGGAGAGGTATGACCTTTGTAATGGGGTACATGCCTTGTTCAACTTCAGGAACCTCCCTGGAGATGCCCTAATTCTACCAGCCTGTGACTGTCGTTCTGCAACGTTCCCTTCATTCCTCTCAATTCCTTGAACAATATCCTGCAAAATGGCCAAAAAAATAAAAAAGAGGCAAATCTGATTAGCTAACACTACAAGCAGGGAAAAAATGCCGCTTAACAAAACCTAGATGCAAAAAACCCTATGCTGGAAAAAATATAAGGGGGGCATCTAAATTAAAAAAACAATTATCATGTTGTAGTGCAGACACTAGATAAAAAAAGAAAATAAAAATCTTGAGGATGCCAACTTGATATCATGTTGTTATGCAACTATAAAACAAAAAATGAACATGCCAGCTAAAAAAAGATGCTCCTCCAGAACTCTCAAAAAACTTATCTCTTCTGTACCTATAAAAAGGGGGGGGGGGCAAACTAATTTCCCTCTCTTGTGCAACTAGAAAGGGTGAGGATGCCAACTTATTGGATACTCTTGTGGCAACTCTAAAACAAACTTGAGGCTGGCAAAACAAAAATTAACTCCTATACAACTACAAAAAGACTGAAGGATGCCAACCCATAGATACTCTTGCAGCAATTGTCAAAAAACTTGAATGTGGCAAATAGTTTTCTGCACTTGTGCAACTAGAGGGATGAAGCTGCCAACTGAGTTCACTCTCTTGTGCAACTCACAAACTTGAGTGTGCCAACGCAAAAAAGTAGTCCTTGTGCGATTATGTACAACGATTCATATCCCCCTCCAATCCAGTAACTGCATGTGGTGGGGAGAAAAAATAAATTCCTGAACCATTTTAGTTTACCTCAACAGCTGCTGCGGAAGTCCCGGATACCCCTAGAGGTACCCCCTCTGTGGTCGCCTTTTTTCTTGGCCGTTTTACTAAACGGAATTTCTCGCCACCCTAAATACCAACTAATCAATATTTTGTACTAAAAAAGGACCAATAAACAAATGAAGGTAAAAAAATAAAAACCAATGGACCAATGTTCTGTACTCACATGGTCATCCTTTCCATCCCCATCGTTATCATCGTCATGCGGCTGCCGCTCAGCAGCCCGTTTTGAGTTCCACCGAGAGATCCGATTTGCAGAACCCTGCAACGACCAAAAAAGAAAGTGCGCATAGAAAATGGTCAACAAAAAAAATATCAAAAATCCTAAAAAGCATGATGGTGGTTGATGTATATAATTACTGAGGGGGTAAATGAAACAAGTAAAAAACCCAAAAAGAAAAAAAGAAAAAATGGGTACCTCTCCTTCACTGTTGGGGACATGTCCTTCTGAAGCCATTTTTGTGCCTGCAAAAGTACAAAGGACAAACGTATTGGTCAAAACTACCAAAGTTGCACAGCGGGGAAAACATATCAAGCTCGCCTAGGCTCAAAAAAAGTATTAAGTTGGCAAACTCAAAACATAACAGAGTTGCGAAGGGGTGTGGGTGAGTGGGAGGGGGTTGCCTAGGTTCAATATGAAGTTGGCAAACTCAACATAACAGAGTTGCACATGGGGGTGTGTGGAAAAAGAAAAACCCTGGCGAAGCATAGTTCGAGTGAAGCTCAATTCCCCCCACCAAGTAAAAACCTGGATATAAGCTTGCAAACAAATAAATGAACTATAAAACTGCCACTCCCCAACAATTATATAACGAAACACAAAAACAGTTAAAAAGTTGCACGGGGGTATGCAGTTTATAGTACGTATAAATCAGGTTATGGAAAATGTATTGATCTGGAAGAGTACAATCTCAATTTTACTGAAAACAGAAGGATGCTGCTCTGAAATACCAAGTTGGCAAACTAATTATAACAACTTGCACAAGGCAGAAGGTCTGGTTGCACAAGGAAGCACAGGAAGTTGCACAGGGGGGCTTGTGGCTCGTCAAACTATTTCACGTTATCTGTGCAGCTAAAACAACTGCCGCAGCCAACCTGTTAGTTCTAACAAAAGCTTGCAACACAAAAATAAATGAACTAAAAACTGCCACCCCCCAACAATTATATAACGAAAACACAAAAACACTTAAAATTGCACGCGGGGGGGGGGGGGGGGGGTACGACCATTGCAAAACACAAGGTAGATGAACCATGGGTTTTGAAACAAGTACATATTTGCTTCATTGCGCAGTTTATAAAATACGTATAAATTGAGTACAACTCAGGTTATGGAAAATGTATTGATCTGGAAGAGTACAAATCTGAATTCTACTGAAAAACAGAAGGATGCTGCTCTAAAATACCAAGTTGGCAAACTAATTATAACAAGTTGCACAAGGAATCACAAGAAGTTGCACCGGGGGGGGGGGGGGGGCTTGTGGCTGGTTAAGCTATTTCACATTATCTGTGCAACAAAAACAACTGCCCCAGCCAACCTGTTGGTTCTAAGAAAAGCTTGCAACATAAATAAATGAACTATAAACTGCCACCCCCAACAATTGTATAACGAAAAACACAAAAAACACTTAAAAAGTTGCACGGGGGTACGACCATTGCAAAACACAAGGTAGATGAACCATGGGTTTTGAAAACAAGTACATCTTGCTTCGTTGTGCAGTTTATAAAAATACGTATAAATTCAGTATAACTCAGGTTGTAAAAAATGTATTGATCTGGAAGAGTACAATCTCAATTCTACTTAAAACAGAAGGATGTTGCTCTAAAATACCAAGTTGGCAAACTAATTATAACAACTTGCACAAAGGAGAAGCCCTAGTTGCACAAGGAAGCACACGAAGTTGCACATGGGGGGCTTGTGGCTGGTTAAGCTATTTCACCTTATCTGTGCAACTAAAACAACTACCCCAACCAACAATTAGTGCTAAGCTTGCAAACAATAAACGGGAGGACAAAAACGGATGTACTTGAACTACTCTCTCTGGGACCTCTGGGTTAAGCCATGACGCCATTAACCTAGGATGAAGATGTGACTCGAGACAATGCACTATGGGTGCAATTTACCGTCAGGCGACATGGATCTGAAAACGATAGAGAAACCAAACCCCACCCCGTCCCAGTCGACCCCCCGCCCCCCCAACCACACTCGCCCCCCGTCCGCACGAAAATCCATGGTAGGGGATCGACCACCGGTGCGCGCGGCCGCGTCGTTCACGAACTCGACCTCGCCGAACCCGGAAACAGGGCGTGGTGGATGCAATCGAGCAGACATTGGGAGCGCAAAAATGCGACGTCGGGGACTGCCATACCTTCGCCGGCGACGAACATGGGTGCCTCCGCAGCGCGCTCGCCTTCGCCTTCCCCGCGCCCCGCCTTCCGCTGTAGAAGCAGGCGGTGGCGGTTTCCCCTCTCCCCTCACGGCGACGACGTTGGTTGCCAGAATCGCCCTGAAATCGGGGAAGGAGGAGAAAATAGCGAGAGAGAAGAGGGGATAGTGCTGCGCGAATTTCAAAAACCGCCACCCACTATCGTCGTCACCGCTCACTCTAGAAACGGTCCACCCCCGCCTATGACAGTGGCCCCCCCCTCTCGCGAGATTGCGCTGCGCAACGAAACAGCTCGGACCAGGCGAGCGGGACTCCGGCGGGCCTAGCCAGATACACAGGTCGCCCCGCTCTCCCGACCAGATAACACCTGGCGCTCGTGGCCTCAGGATCTGGGGGGATCGAGCGGCTCGCGCGCGGCTGCTCGTTCTCTCCAGATAGCGCGCGCGCACTTTTTAGTTTTTAGGTAATGTTTTTCATGAGAGGTACAATCATATAGTTGGCCGCAAGTATCTTTTACTTGTATTAGGTAATTGCCAGTGCATTGCAACAGGGCATAGGTTAACACCAATAGTGACTAACATGTATCTCTAGAATTTTCATGCACATCAGACGGCGTTGCCAACCAGTTTTTGTTAACGCTAATCAATTTTTTCCTTCTTTTTCTTGCACTTGTTATCTTCACATGTCCGCCTCAGCTCACAACCTTTGTCAATGGAATGTCCGACTTGCGATCCCCTTTCCACCCCCTCTTGACACAAATAATTTACACGCTCATCTTGGTAAAGGTGTGCATGCATTCGAGTTAGTAGCCACAGAGACATAAATATACATGGATATCAAGCCAGTATCAAACAATCACCTTGGTTTTGTATATCAGCCATCGTCATGTGTACATATTCCAACTCCCAACTACAACAGTGCACGTGAGAGAAAACAATAATAGCATGGGCATGATCAATTTAACGAAAACCACACTTATCTCATGCGTAAAAATTAAGAATATGAATGCATCCATGATTATCATTTATGGTCTTATCTAGAAACAATACTGTAATTGTTGACATCGAGTTGCAAACATGAGACAATATGGTTATCTCAAGGTAAAGCAGGTCCACACACAGATAATCACAAGAGTATCTACTTGTGAGCAAAAATGAATTTGACTCCCTTTTTCGGTATATTGTACTCCTTGACCCTATAAGATGCTCTTGCTCCTTGGGATTCCAACCATACTCCTTGACGCCTTACCACATATGCTTACCCAAGTCGCGAGTTGCCTCACATGACCTTAAGGACTTGCAACACGCAAGATATGTTTAAATCAGGAGCTCACAGATCAGGAGTCCCACACGAGTGACCTCAAGAATCAGATGTGATGCAGAGTATGCACATCCAGTACGGGCTGATCCAGCTTTCAGGACGTTAGTGTCATCCGGTATAAAGCTAGATATAACGATCATATAAATCATATGAGAATACAGAATACATCTCTATCGTGTAATAAAAGTGAATGATGGTAGCGCATGGCAATGTACATGGAATGATTATGAGAATGCTATAATAGGTAGGTATGGTGGACTTTTTTAGCAAGATATTGGGCTTATGTATAGGAGGACGGGAGGAAGTCCTCCTGAAAGTTGGATGGACCAGAAAAGTATGCATCATATCTCACTATGAGAGTGGACAGTGTTGAGTACTGAAGGGCTAGCAATAAGATTATTTTGGTGTAAGTATACAACTCTAGAACTTGCATTAATCATAAAGAATTCAAAAGCTACAGATAAGTACCATGACATGATATGGCATAGAACAACAAGTTAAGTATCCCGTGGCAGAAGGTTGGTAAAAATTAACCATCTTGTCACCTCAGTCGAATCAAAGACATTAGTCTATCTATGGTTGCAAAGATGACGAGACTATATATGCCAATTTAGTTACTAACTAGAGTTCTTGACTTCTATTTTATTTTGCATGAAAGAATGACAATTGTTCAATTGAGCATTAATACACTACCTTAAATCTAATGCAAAGAGTTTTACCATATGCAAATTAATACTAGCTTTTAGAATTTCTCAAAACTACTGTCAACTATTCAATCATATTTGTTTAGATAGTAGTTGTTGTTCTTTTCAAGTTTTTTTCTTACTAAACATGCAAGTCTAAATATTCAGAACCAACCCAATGAAAATATTCCCAACATGACGTTACACCAGTGCCATGTTCCCAACTTACCAATAGGTACAAGTAAACCACAAAGAGTTTACGGTGTTTCAACCATCACTTTTACTCAAACAAATATATGTGATGTGCACAGAGTAAACATTCAAGCCATGCAAAATTTCTATCCCTCCTCATATGCGACTATCAGATGTGATGATTATATTTATTCAAAATAAAAAAAAATTGACACTTAAATGAACTACACATAATGCATGAATGAATAAAAAAGTTTAATGAGGTCATACTGGTATGTTGACGAGAAATGAGGATGCTTAGCATTCCAAGCTTAGCATTTTGAGCCTTCTTGGAAATAAATTGGGGATGACCCGGACATCCCCAAGCTTTAATCTTTGGATATTGTAACAAGCGCCCGTTCAGAGATATTCCTTGTAGCGCGACGTACTCCCTTCCATTGGATTGGCAGCCGCGATGGTCGGATTTTGCGCCGTTGTGTTTCAGTAGCGCGCTGATACATTCACTGTAGTATGGTCTTTAGTCTTTTACTCATATTGACCTTTCCTTTGTCAGTTATGGCTCCCCTAAATAAAAAAACTTCCAGCCGCACAAAACTTAAGCGAAACGGTGAGTTGGTTAGTCCATAAAACAATTACTAGAGGATCTACTTGTTGTATATAAATCATGAAAACCACATCTATAAATAACCACAGTAGTTAACGGCAATTTGGGTCATGTAGATAGTAGTGCAACCGTTCCCTATTCATAGATTTGCGCCTGCCTTTATCGAGTTAGATACGAAATTATCCATCTTTGAAACAGGTATTAAGGTCGTCGATCTTTTAGCTCCTTATCGACGTGGAGGAAAAAATAGGACTATTTGGGGGGCTGGAGTAGGTAAAACAGTACTGATCATGGAATTAATCAATCACATTGCTAAAGCTCATGGGGGCGTATCCTACGTTTTGGTGCTCGAGCTCAGCTGCTACCTATATCTCCGCCGTCCTTTGCTGCGTCGGGATTGAAACAATGCCTTCTGGCATGTCAGAGCAGAGCTGGCAAAAAATAAGTATACGCGTGGGATACGGCGTGGAACAGTGCGATTGTGTGGGCCATTTAAGTATGGACGGGCGCCTGGGCTAACGCGGGACGTCCAGGTCCGTGGACCAGAACGACGCATTTCTGTCTGAGCCGTGGTCCAGGATGGTTCGCATCATAAACATCTGAGCTGCATTGTTGGCTTGCTGCGCACTAGCTTGCTGTTGGTCTCGCGAGATCTATTGGGGTGTGAGCCTACTCACATACAAATCCTGGACCTCAAAGAATCAACACTGGCGGGGCTGAAAGAAAGAGAAATAGATTGGAACACTAGTCAGAGAACTTTGAGGGAGCAGGATTAAGAGATTGCAAAAAAGGTCAAAAGCTCAAAAGTTTCAGATCTGCTTACGTCGTGACGGGAGTTCTTGTAGAATCTGTAGCCTGCGTTGTCTCTCCTCCCCGCTACATTCGTCACCAACGGGGCGCCGTGGAAGGGTCATGGGACGTGAGGATGGAGGAAACCACGGGGGTTCCGGGAGAGATGTTGAGGACGAAGCAGACATGGCGACAGACCCTAGAAAGGGAGAGCGGTGGCGTGTGGGGAAATTTTACCTTGGGCTTCTGGACCGAGAGATGCCGCGAGGAGAAAACAGATAAGGACGGATTGATTTTTTTGGGGTGCACGTTAAATCTTCCGTGCAGGTAGCCGTCTCCCGTTGAAATAAATGCGTCCAGGCCATTCCTTGTTTACAGACGATACGGCAGGAATACGTCTGGGAATACAGCCCATGATGCGCATCCACATGTGAGTGGACGGGTGGGATTTCGGGAGCAGCTGAGCCTAGGCTCAGAATCGAATTTTCCTCTTATTTCAAAAATGTACACGATATTTAGGAAGTGTTCATAGATTTTACAAAATGTTCCTTAATATTCAAAAAATACTGTATTTCAAAAATTGTTCGTGATATTTCAAAAATATTCATGCATCTTTTTAAAAGATATTTGTTAATTTTTAAATCTAAAACAAAAAAGAAAAACTGAGGAACTAGACAAAAAAGAAAAAAAGAAAAAATGGGAAAGAAAAAAAAAGGAAAAGGAGAGCGAAAGAATAAAAGAACAGAAGAAAACTGAAAGACAAATAACCTAAAACCATTTTCTAAAAGATCGGCAAAACCAAGTGCGCTTTGTCTTGGGTATTTTTTATTTCGCTCATAGTGTCAAATAGAGTTTTTTTTAGTATGATAATATGTGTCTTATTTATATCATATGGATCATTGTATAAGTCACGTACATACCGACCTGCCAAAACTGAAAAAAGAGCAGAACGCTAGCCATTGCACAAAGGAACACCAACCAAGAAGTAAACTTACAAACAAGACCGAAGAAACATCTGAGCTTGACACCAACGCCCATCACCTGCCTCTGGCTCCACCACAGCGGCCACCAAAGAAAAAATGACGGATCACCTCCTCACCCGAGCTCGACGCGGCTCCATCGCTGATATGCAGATTTGCGGACCTCTAAGGTGGCTCGCCAAAGGCGAAACCATTACCGTCTAACGAATCAGACCGGGGCAACACCTCTGACACGCCATCGAACTCCACATCTGGCACCCCCACATGACTAAGACATCGGAGGAGGAAACCATACCTGTCATCCACGTACCACGAACCCTGTACACGATCCACATCTTGCAGATGCCGCCGATGCAGACCACAATCTACATCCGCTCCTGGATTACCTCCCAAGCTCCGCGTCGGCGCTGAAGCAAACGCCATCGCAATGACGGAGCTCGATGACACAGGTCCACCACGAGGATGTCGTCGCCGCCACACCATCCTTGCTTGAACAGACCAGATTCCAAATCCATCCCCAATCATAGGACCGATCGCCTTGTCGGAGTAGGATCTGAAGAGACTTTATTCAGCACCGCCATCGTCGCCGCCGAAGCCAAGACGATAAACAGCCTAAAAACTAAGCTACTTTCGCCTAAAACTATCCACACGTGTGGATCCGGCGACCCCCCACACTACCGACGACCTCGATGACCGAGGTCGTCGGCGGAGGGGAGCCGCCGAAGGACGACGGTGGAGGAACTCGCTGGCGACGGGTGTTGGCGAGATCACCTTTTCCTTCCTTCGAGAGGAAGAAAGAACGATACAAGAAAAGACTATGTTAGTGTCAAATAGAGTGCTTAGTAGAGAACGCACGCCCCCACACTTCTTTCCGTACGGGATATGGGCTAGCCAAGGTACACACTTCTTTCATTTATGTTTCTGGTCTGATGAGGAAGCTTCCAAGCAGTTTTAGGAAGCTTTCGACTGTTTTTTTTTCTACCGGTTTTTACTCACGCTTTGTTGCCCCCCCCCCCTTTTCTTGTTTGGTTCGTTTTTCCTAATTCTCAATTCATGACCATTTTTGTAAAATTTGTGAATTTTTCAAATTTGTTAAATTTACTAAAATTCGTGAATATTTTTAAATCCAGTAACATTTTTCAGATATTTAGATTTTTTTGGGAAAGCATGAACATTTTTTAAATTTCTAACATTCTTCAAAATTCATGGTGTTTTTATAAATTCATGAGCACTTTTCAAATTGTTGATAAATTTGATTATTCACAAAGTTTTTTAAAATATCGTGAACATTTTTCAAGTCCATAGACATTTTAAAATGCACAAAAAAATTCAAATATGATAGAAAATATAGTATTTAGTTTTTTGCTAATGAGAAAGCGCCACACCAAAAAAAATTAACTAGCTGGGGGGGGGGGGGGGGGAGGCAAAGCGGGGATAGGAGGTAGTCCCCTTGTGTGTAAGGAGACGAAGTTGTTATAATGTAATGTACTTGTCCAACTCATACTTCATGTGTGTATGGATGGTAACTTAACGCATTAAGCGCCAAATAAAGAATTCGCCTCTTTACCTATAGCCGCATCTGCCACATGCGAGTTTATTAGGCGGATTTGGACTACACAACTTTGGTGATGGGTTGTGATGTGCGCATTTGTGTTTTTTTGCGGTAGATGGTTGATGTGAGTCCACATAGGTATGTGGGTTGTGGCCGTTGATTTGACGTTTATGTTGGTCTAGGTTTGAACTTGTACATTGTTTGAGGGAGTTTGAATGTGTACATCATCCATGCCAGCGGGACCAACGCACAATCACCCACCAAGCAACACCCGCAACGAATACCTCACATCCCATCGCACATTGGCTTAATAGAAAACAAAACATCATCCGTGGGCCAACACCCCAACCCAAAGACCAAACTGTCAGCCAGTCACTAGGAGCTCCAAATGGCCTGAGGGCTGGCATTTTTTTGTGGGAGAAACTTTCAATTTATTCATAATCAATCGTGACAGTACAAAGAACACCAAAGGTAACAAAAATTACATCCAGGTCCATGAACCACCTAGCAACGGCTACAAACACAAGAGTGAGCGAAGGCGTGTCGCTGTCATCGCTCCTCCTTCACTGAAGTAGGGCAAACCTGGTTTTAGTAGATAGTCGAAGTCATCGTGCTAAGGTCCCATAGGAACAGAGCACATGAAGCAACCATCGCCGATGAAGAGAGCCGTAGATCAGATGGATTAAACCAGTAAACACACGAGCGAAGAATGGATCCAAACAGATCCGCTGAAAAAACGAACATCAACTGAATCGCGCAACAATGAACGGAGACACACCTCCACACGCCCTCTGACGATGCTAGACGCACCATCGGGACGAGGATCGAACGTTGGAGACACTATTCCTACTGAAGGGACATCGTCGTCCGCTACACAACCCAAACCAAGAAGCTGACCTAACAAGAACGACAACAGGTTCCCTCCCGCGAGCGAGGGTCGAGGTCCTCCGCACCTCCAGGGCCCAAAGGCCATCGGAGGCGGGGCGGACAGGTGGTACCACCGACGAGGAGGAGGAGGAAACTAGTCAAGTGGGAGTTTTTCTTGGGGAGGAGGAAAGAATCAGGGATGACATGGTTAGCCACATAGAAACTTGTAGGTGAGGGGATACATATTGACCGAGGGTTCAACCTTGTTTTGCTTGAAAGGGACGTAAGATCCGATTCTCAAAATCCTTAGGGGTGTACTTTACAGTTTACGCACGATACTAAAGGAAGTGGTAAAGATAAAAAAAATAGCAAAAAGGAAATGTGATCCAACTTACGCGTGCGCTCATACCTTAGGCACTAAAGGCCAACACCATATCATAACATGCAACTCATATCAATCATAATAGATGATTAATCAATCGCATGACAAAAGAATGCGCTCAGGCATAATAGCAATGCAACAAATATTTGGATAAAAATTTACAGCATCAAAACACCATGTTTAAGTAAGGATTGCAGGGGTTTGGGAGAGTGGACCACTGTAGAGAAGGTGGAGATGGCGATGGAGATGGTGGTGAGTTCGGTGGAGGCGATGGAGACAATGGTAGTGATGATGGTTCCTTCGGCCGTGCTCCGGCCCCGCCAAAAGAGAGGAGAGAGGCCCTCTCCTTATTCTTCACTGGCATTCCCCTAGGTGGGAAAAGGTTTCACCCTCTGGTTCTTGGTGTTCATGGTACCCGAAGGGCAAGACCCCCCGTCGAGATTGGATCGTTTCTCTGGTAGTATTTTTCTGGATTCTCTCTAGATGCTGAAATTTGAGTTTTGCCACCGTTTTATCGACCACGGGATTTTCATAACTCCGAAAAATCTGAAAACAATAGGGCAACAGTGAAACTTCTGGAGAAAGTCTGCGGCCAAAGGGCACCTCCAACCCACCTACAAGCTAGGCTCGCGGCCCCAGCTCGCCTCCTGAGAGGGAGCTAGGGGTGCGTAGGGACCCTGTGGGTCCGCTCCACGTGGGCTAGGTCCTATGGGTCTCCTCCGGTGCACAATTTATCGTCGTATTTTATTTGATTTTTTTTTCCGCTTCGTAAAATTGGTTTCGTGAAAAGCCCAAAAATACTAAAAATAATAAGAAATGGCACTTGTCATTGGATTTGCATGTTAGTCCAATAAAAATGATACTCCCTCTGATTCGTATTAGTTTTCGCTCCAACAGATGTATCTACCACTGAAATATGTATAGATACATCCATTTCAACGATAATTAATATGGCTCGGAAGTAGTATAAAATTGTGCCAAAATTGTATATAAATGACATAAATATAACGTGAACATAACAAAAGGTATACAAACATCAGAGATGTATCAGGCGTGACTAGGGCGAAGGCTCGCTAAGTTGCTCCTGTAGCGTGTTTTATTAAACGACGCCCAACTAGGCCGGCTTGTTACAGTTTAATAAATAAAACAATTTTATAATTAAACGACTATAGCGACCGTATATTAAATGTTTGGGTATCTATCAAGCTCCAAATGATTTGAAATTTTAAATGTGGCCTCTTGAGGTCACGACAAAGCCACACAAAATTGACAACCCATTTGGAGTGGATTTATATTTTATTTAGAAATTAGATCCACTTAAATGAACAAATGAGTTTGAACTACGAGTGGGTGATAATGGACGAACAAAAAAGTGAGATAATTTGGGAAGCTCCCAAATATCATAAAAGGTCATGTGCAAAGTGTGGAGTTGAGTCTTGGGATAGAACATCAAAAGGATAAGGGTTTAGATATTCCCCTTTTAACAAAATGAAAAAAATAAAATAGGGCTTTGGGTTTAATAAAATATCCAAATTAATCCTAATGAAATGCAATATGATGCTTATGCAATGCTAATGCAATGAACATGATGCACAATCAACATCTAAGGAAAATGTCGATCTCGGGGAGTTACAAATTGGGTCGGCATTATTAGGATGTCAGTGGGCGATAACTCGCTAATGCATGCCATAAGCGAGAATAAACGTACCCTTTCTCTCTCTGTGTGTGTGGCTCATATTTTTCTTTCCGCGGGACTCTTCCATCTTGGGCTATTAGTTCTTATTAGCTTGGAATGGGCCCTGCGCCTACATTGCATTTAGGGTTTTCTATTTTACATTAAATTTAATTCCTATAAAGTATATTGTTTTTTTGTCCAGATGTTTTGTACCGGGAGATTTTTCTACGTGTGTACGTGCTAATCGCATTCGACGAATCTTCATAATCTGTTGCATACAAGTAATTTTTTTTAAACAAAAATAGGCTTCTTAGCTCAAATATACCAAGGTTCTCCTTAGTTTTTTTACCAGCCTCGCAGTTATACTATAGTAACAATAAGCATACGAGAACATTTACTAGTTACTACACATTCATTTTTTGTCTTTACACTAGCTAGGTAACACCACGAGCGGGGCGTGGAGGGATGGGCAAAGTGGAGGTACAAGATAACAGGAGGATATATTAGTAACCCGTCCACATGAAACAACCAACACTCCAGAGCACCAGCGCCCTTTACCATAACTTCTGATCCAGTTGAGTAGGATTCGAAGATGGGCCTCAATAAGTGATTTGAAGTTTCAATTAATTTAACTTCCTCGATCTCAATCTAGACTCACATGGCAAATAATGATGGTTAACTCCTTAAACTCGTTATAAATATGACAAAAAGTGTATGTATAATGTATATAATAAATCCATAAAATATATTTGTAACACATAATTTTCTTCTCAAATCACAATAATAAAAAATTTACGATAAAGAGACACTTGGTGCACTCCACAAATGACAACATTCAACAATAATATTAGTACTTATCTCATGTCCCTTATAATTAATGGGCTTAATGAGTTAAACAAGCAACTCATTAGTTTGGCTCATTAAACTCATTCAGTTAATGAACTTAGATTAAAACTCAACTCGACTCGTTAGTCAACGAGTTTGAGTCCAGTCAATCCGAGTCATGAGTTATTCGCTTAGCTCGCGATTTTCGAGTTTTAATTCTAGCCCTACCTAGAGGAGACATTCATGATGAGAGAAAATAGGATACAAGAAAACATTCAAGCTTTCTAATTAAACTTCAAGAAGGTCTCAACTCTAAGTTCGGATGCCAAAGGCATACCCCTCTTCCTTGATAGGTATCAGTATGTCTCGGTCGAACCTATATTTTTATTTGTTCACATAAGATGTGTAGTTTCTTAGAGTGTTTTTATTTTTATTTTTGAATAAATGCAATCATCACATCTGAAAGTACTAAGTTGAAATGCACACGAGAGAGAGAGAGAGAGAGAGAGAGAGAGAGAGAGAGAGAGAGAGAGAGAGAGAGAGAGAGAGAAAGAGAGAGAGAGAGAGGGAGAGAGAGAGAGAGAGCGAGCGAGCGAGCGAGATAGAAAGAGAGAGAGTATCAATTAGAGTATTAACGAGAAGGGAACACTTTAAACTCTTCGTGTTTCACTTATATTTGTTGAACTGTTGAAAATTAATTGGCACATGAATTTATAGTGTATCTTTGGTAGACTTTTATTATGGTTGGTACTGAAATTTTAAACATATATCGGTGGTAAGATCAAAATTTGGCATAGACATCTTCTGAAATTTGTAACATTAGAACTAGATAGTTGACAATTGTTTTGAGAAAATCTGATAGCTATTGATGTGTATTGCGATAGATCAAGTTGCACCTAGAAAGTGGCTATTGTGTCAATGCTTAGATCAGATATGGAGAAACCTATTAATTAAGTGTCACAATACCAATTGTTGTTTTTAGTTTTTAAAATTTAACAGAAAAAATGGAGATAAGAAAAATCAGGAAAAATGTATGATGAAGATTTTGGACCAGAAGCAAGCTTGGGCCAGAGACCAACATGGAAGGGGCTTTCTCAGGGCTAGGGCGTCTGGGGGCCTCGGGAACCACTCCAACATCCCCCCCCCCCCCCCCCCCCCCCCGCGGTGACTTATACATACCCCAAAAACCCAGGTCAAAATATATCGCAATTTTCGTCGTTTCCTCGACCCATTTTGAGGTGATTCAACCTGGAGTCCTTTTTCTGTATTGTGCTCGAGGAGAAACCATCACCGTATTATACCTCGTTGTTACTACTTATTTATTATCTTTTTCGTTCATAATAGCAGCTGCGTAGCATCCTCTCTTCTGTTCTTCGATACAAAGATCATATGAGCTGCCTAACATCATTGTGATCAATTTGATCATTATGTTGTAATCTTCGGCCTTTTTTATGCGGCGTGATAGATTGTTGACTTATAATCATATTATATACGGATTTTCCCTTGATATTTTTGTATGATATATAGATCTACTAACGTACATGCTCTATGATTTACTAGTTTATTCTTTGGCCAAGTCTAGATGAAAGATATGCTAGAGGGAGTGGTGTACATTAGTTGGCGTTGATATCTGTGAATGGTTATTTTACGATGACAGTAAGCATACAAAGCTCATAATGATCCTCGCCACTAAGGATAAAAGGATAACCGATTTGACGCTCGTCAATAAATGTAGGTGTAGGGAGAATGGGTCGTTAACCTTATGTCAAAGTACTTAATGCAATGCTTTGTTTTATTACTCAATACTCGAGATGCATGGTAGATACCAATATTTGGGTGGATTATTAGTTGTAGATGCATGTTGTGTAGCGGTCAACAGATGCATGTTGTGTAGCGATCTATTGATGTTTGGACGTTATTCTTGTTTATTATCATGGCATGTATGGTTAAGTCATAAGAAAAACTATTGCAAACCGTTATTTACATCTGTATGCTTATATTTACACACCTTTGATGTTTGAAAAAATACCACTAGTGAACTTATAAACTCAGATCTATTTTCCCTCATGAAAAAAACTACTCCCTCCGTCCCGAATTACTTGCCGCAGGAATGGATGTATCTAGACGTATTTTAGTTCTAGATACATCCATTTTTATCCATTTCCGCGACATGCAATTTCCGATGGAGAGAATATTACTTTATTTTGCTTGCACTTTTGTTTACTCTAATTAATTATTCTGGAAATAAAAAATAGTTTCAAGCACAAATACGTCTATATCTTTGTTGCAACTAGCAAAGCTAGTGATAACATTGACTTATTGGGGACACACCTTAAGATCTTAATTGTTTGCAAAGTTGATTCTTGGTTTCAAAACCGAGGAAAACTGCTTGGTACAAACTCCTACATAAGTGAAGTAGCAGCACCGTGTAATGAATATTTATTTGTAAAAAATATTACAATTTAAAAATATCGCAATTTGGATTTTTTTTTTGAAAACTTTGAAGTTTTAAATTCTATGATATGATAATACCACTATGTGCATACTTGGTTTACCTTGTTATTCCGAGACCTCCTATTCCTTCTTAGGATATGCGCAACTCGGTTTACCTTGTTATTCCGAGACCTCTTATTCCATGCTAGGATATGTGCAACATGCTATTTCTAGCCAACCCATTAACGAGTTTGCATTGTGTTTATTTTTTCAGGTAATTTTTCTATTTAATAGAAATGTCAAAAACCAGTTTAAATAGTAGAAAGGGTATTGTTAGAAAAGGAGAAAGTTATATTGGGGGAAATGAAAATAGTTCATTTATGAAAAATGTTCATCATGTACTTAAAAAAAATCATTATCACATTTTTGAAAATATATTCATCATATTAAAAAATGTGCATTGCGTATTTTAAGAAAATGTACCACATATTTAATAAATTTTAGTCATACTAAAAAAATGTTCATCGCATATTTAAAAAATGTTACCAATTTATAGTAAAAATTATCTTGTATTTAGAAAAAGGGTCATCTCATATTATAAAAATGCTTATTTCATATTATAAAAATGTTAATAGTATATAAAAAAATTTCTTATCATATTGAAATATATTAAACACATATTTTATAATTATGTTTCATCACGTATTTGGAAAACATTCATGTATAAAACACAGAAAAACAAGAAAAGAAAACACAAAAAACAAGAACAAGAGAAAATGAAAAAACAGCAGAAACCCAGAAGAATAAAAAAAAGAAAAATAAAAGAAAATATCACAAAACCCACAAATGAAAATTACAAAAAAAATGACAGAAGGAAAACTGGCAAACACCCAATTCGTGGGCTGGACTCAAAAAGTTTATTTCCTGCTCCGTGCGTGGAGCGGGAGAGACACAAACATGTACATCAGTTTTGTTTGTTTATTACTACTATTTCTGCAATGTATTCGTATGAACATATTAAACCATGAATAAAGTCGAGTGTGTTTAGCCTAAAAAATATATTATTTATGTGTATATTTTTGAAAATATTATAAATACATCTGTTCCAAAAACATTAATTTACTTTTTTGTTTTTGAAATGCTCACCGTGAATTTAAAAAAGGTGAACGGAATGAACTTTTTTGTTTATTGTAGTTAGATAAATGGTAATGGCATTAAAATTGTTCATGAAATTTAAAAAATGTTCACTCATTTGAAAACAAATGTACATGACAGTATTGAAAAATGTCATCCAATGTAAAAAAAATTTGTGTACCTCAACATGTTTCATACCATTCAAAAAATGTATATACATTTTAAAATATTCACGCATTTCAAAATTATGTTTGTGAGATTTAAAAAAAATATACATTGTAAAAAAAATGTTCACATAGGTTGAGAAAATGTTTTGTATCATCAAAAAAATGTTTCAATGTGTATTTAAAAAATGTTTAACACGTATTCCAAAAACTATTCAAAAAAATGTATTGGAATAAAATATTCATCATATAATTAAAAAAATGTTAAACCTGTATACAAATGTTTTAGGTGTATATGAAAAATGTACAATCTGTATGTAAAAAGTTGACATCAAAACATATATTTGAAGAAATATTAATCATATATTTTAAAAATGTTAAACATGTATAAAATATATTTTTAATGTAGATGAAAATTTTAAAATGTGTATGAAAATAGTAGACATCTGTTAAAAAAAGAAAAAAGGAAAGGAATAAAAAAGCAAAACCTTGTGAAACAAACAAACAAAACCAAAGAAAAGAAGAAAAGGAAAAATGATAAAAAGCGAAGAAAACCAAAGAAAACCCAAAAAGAAAAAAATAGAGAAAAGACAAAGAAAAAACTCGCGCAAAGGCAGCCACAGTCTGGGCCGACCCACTAGTTTCGCGCAAGAGGCGAGCTGGAGCTACGTATCGCAATGAGGGAGATATAGTTACATAGGTCCCACATTGTGCACGGAATATGATTTAATGAGAGCAACTAACTAAGGGTTACCCCTTGTGGGGCTCCCGCAAGGGTCACCTTTGTGGCCTGGGAGCGCTTCAAATGGTGCGTCCAGCCGCTGCCACATGTCGTGTGCTGGGCGCTCCCTCTTGTTTTTGGTTTTTCTATTTTTCTGTACGCGTTTTTGGGATCTAGATGGTTTTTCCAGGTTTTGTTTGAGCTTTTCGGTTTTCTCCTGGTTTTCCCTAAGTTTTGGAGAATTTTGTTTGCGAAGCACATCTGTGCTTCTTGAAAAAGGGGGGAAAATGTGTGCTTCCACAAAAAACATAAATTTGATTCCATGGAAGCACTGAATTGCTTCCATGAGAAGCACATATTTGATTCTCAAAAAGGGAAAAAAAAATCTGTGCTTCCACGAGAAGCACAAATTTGCTTCTGCAGGAAGCACAGCTGTGTTTCTGGAAAAAAATTGTGCTTCCACGAGAAACACAGATTTCCTTCTTGTGGAAGCACAATTTTTCTTTCACAAGAAGCACGATTGTGCTTCTAGAAAAGGGGGAAAATATGTGCTTTCACGAGAAACACATATTTGCTTTCGCAAAAAATGATGTGCTTCCACGAGAAACACATATTTTCTTCTCGTGAAGCATATATTTGCTTCTGCGATGTGCTTCTCGAAAAAAGGAAAACAAGTAAAACACCATAACCGTGCTTCTGGGCTCTGGTTTTTCTCTTCCGTTTTTTTGGTTGCCGGTTTTTGGGTTTTTATTTTTTTGGTATTTGGTTTCTTGTTTTCGTATTTTGGGTACCCTTTTTTTTCGTGGAAAAAAGTTCATTAAAATTTATTGATATGTGATCTAGTTTCAAAGATCTCAATGCAAGAAATCCAACGATGAAAACTGTTCGGGATTTGGACGTACGGAGATAAAATGTTTTGAATAAATGAATCTAGGAAAAAAGGGAAAAAAAATCTCAGGTTGCCACAAGTGACGCACGTGCAGTGTGCCACTTGTCAGCGTCTGAGAAGGTGAAGAGTGACTTTGCAAGGAGTAACCTTAACTAGTGATTTCAGGATTTAATAGGTGCTTGCCAACAGGAGTGTAGGTTCTTTATCAAGCTGACCTGATTACGGTCTTAGTGGCGATGAATTGCTAATGCACACCACATGAGAGAAATAGACCCACTGTTTTTTCACCATTGGTCTCTTTCTACTAGGCCTTGGTATTCTGTCTCTCTGCCACCGTCAACATTCGAAACTCCGACTCACACTTCTTGATCACTTCAGTTTATGGCCCTACGGACAGTGCAAGGAAAGACGATTTTTTAGTGAGCTAGTTGCCCTCAAACCTATGGCAGGAGAAAAATGGCTTGCCTTGGGCGATTTTAACCAAATCTACCGGGCGAGAGACAAAAACAAAAGAAATGTCAATATAAGTCGGATCAATCATTTTCGTGCGACCCTACAACAATGTGAGCTCAAAGAGATACATCTTTAGAATCGCCACTTCACCAGGAGTAATGAGAGGGCGAATCCCACCATGTGCAAGCTCGACTCATTTTTCTGCAATTCTGATTGGGATATCCACTTTGACTCGCACATTCTGCATGCGCTCTTGAGTTCCCTCTCTGATCACTGTCCACTGCTCCTTGCCGACGACAGTGGCTCGCGGCGACCTCGTACCTTCAAGTTTGAGAACTTCTGGACTAAGATCCCGGGATTTATGGATATTGTGCAGCACGCGTGGCAGCATCCATCCCCTCACCTTGAGCCATGCCAAATTCTTTTCCATAAGCTCAAGCTAACTAGCTCGCATCTTTCTAGATGGAGCAAGGGGCTATTCTCCAAGGCCAAAATCCAGCTCCATGCTGCCTTGTTAGTCATCCTTCAGCTGGACATTGCTCAAGAATTCCGCTCGCTCTCTCCTGAGGAGCAGGACCTTCGGGCTAGGCTCAAAAGAAGGGTTGCGAGTCTTGCCGTCCTGGAGAGGGCGCGAAAAAAGCAATGTGCTCGTATCTCCAACATCAAAGAGGGTGACGCCAACACAAAAAAATTTCACCTAAGGGTCAACGGGAGACGTCGCAAGAATCACATCCATCGACTAAAGCATAACAACGGCTGGGTCACCGACCACTTGGAGAAGGAAGCAATTGTACAAAATCATTTCTCCGATGCCATTAGTAGACGCAATGCCAGAACCTAGGATTTTAACTGGACGAAACTTGACTTGGGGCACGCTGACTTGGAGGGCATCGATGCACCCTTCACGGAGGACGAGGTCAAGTGCGCCATTAATCTTTTGCCGAGCGACAAAGCACCCGGACTGGATGGCTTTACCGGTGCTTTCTTCAAGTGTTGTTGGGATATCATTAAAGTGCAGGTCATGAGCGTCATTCAAAATTTTGATAATCTCCATGTTGACAATTTTCACTGGCTCAACTCCGCAAACATTGTGCTTTTACCCAAGAAGGGTGGGGTGGAGGACATCACTGACTTCAGAACCATTAGCCTCATCCATGCTATTGCCAAGATGCTCACAACTAGACTCTGCCCGCACATGAAAAGTCTTGTCTCCAACGCTCAAAGTGCATTCATAAAGAAGAGAAGCATCCATGATAACTTCATGTATGTTAGGAACCTCGCCCGTCGTCTTCACAAAAACAAGACCCCATCTCTCCTCTTCAAGCTTGACATCCGGAAAGCCTTTGATTCGGTGCGGTGGGAGTATATCCTCGACATCCTTCATCGGCGTGGGTTCCCTAGCAGATTTCGCGATTGGATCACTGCCCTCCTCCGCACATCCTCCTCGCATGTACTCCTTAATGGGGTGCCGGGTTCCCCAATTATGCATGAGTGTGGTCTTAGGCAAGGGGACCCGATACCACCTGTGACGCCCCTGCTCGATCGTGCACTAATCATACACGCAAACGTGCACGCTCGAGATCAGAGACTCACAGGAAGATATCACAACACAACTCTAAACTCAAATTTATACATAAATCTTCATATTACAAACCAGGGGTCACGAGGACCCGAATACATAAGTCATATACACAAATAATATCTGAGTACAGACATAGTTAGTCAAGTTTGCCTTAAGAAGGCTAGCACAAACAGCAACACTGATCGAAAAGGCGAAGGCCTCCTGCCTAGGGCCTCCGAACTACTCCTGGTCGGCTGGCTCAACCCAGTAGTACGTGCCTCCGGGGCTCTCCTGGTAGTAAGCTCCTGCGGTGGCGTCTGGCTCCGGGACGTCGTCGTCTGATTGCAGCAAGCGGGTATGGGGAAAAGAAGTAGCAAAGCAACCGTGAGTACTCATCCAAAGTACTCGCAAGACTGACATCAGAACTATACTAATTATGCATCGGTATCAAAGGAATGGGGCTATATCTTTGGACTGAACTGCAGAATGCCAGAATAGAGGGAGAGAAGCCTAGCCTATCGAAAACTAGCATCTTGAAGCAATCTTGCAGCATCAGAAGAGAGTAGAACACAGTAGCATATAATAGTGGTTATATAGTAGCAGCGCCCTGAGATCCTTTCTCGACTCCCTGCGAGAAACCGATCCCGAGAGCAGTATTAACAGTTTAATATTGAATCAGCATCAGTTTGTAGTTGTAGTGGATCGGGATACAACTCCGAGCGTCCTGTTACCGTGGACACGGCTATTCGAATAGATCACTTCCCTGCAGGGGTGCACTACTGTTACCCAACACGCTCGATTACATCTGGCCGGACACACTTGCTGGGTAATGCCCGGCCTCGGGTAATCGACACGACGCCGTCCTACCTAAGCTCAGCAGAGAGGTCAGCACGCCGGTCTAAATCCTAAGTGGGAAGGGGTCTTGGGCCCATCGCCCTCTGCACTCCTGCACGTTGCGAGACTGGCCGGGGCCCAGGCGCGACACTGTATACACAAGTGACATAACCAGCCCACCCCAACAATCAACCCGCATCTCTGAGCTGTGACGTCTGAAGAGCTTTCGGCTGATACATACGACGTAGAGGGTCCCATAACCATTATCCCACGTGGTGGTAGTGCGTATAGGCCAGTGGCCAACTCAGATCAAATACCCAAATCCGTTAGGCGTATTTAGTAGCTCGCAGATACGATCAGGATTCCTGTCGCTCCGACTTGGTAACACACGGATCACGAACAAGGACCAGGCCCACCTATCTCCTAGGTGGTCTCCGCCTGCCCTGTCGTTCCGTCATAATATCACTCACGGATACCCCTCGGCGCCGACCCGACTTTATCAAATGACAGTAGTAAGGTCAAAGTACCCGTGTGTCCAAAGTATCGAGAAGGAATCCAAGGAATCACCCTCGAAGGATTCCCACTTGAAGTATCGGTCAAGGTGAACCCGGAGGAATCACCCTCGATGGATTCACACAAGAGGAGTTGCACGACGGAAGCTTAATCGGAGGTGATGAAAGATGAATCACCCTCGGTAACCCACAACCGGATAGCTATTCTACAGAGGCATCATCGGAAGTGAAATAGGAGGTATCACCCTCGGCACTCGGTGGTAACTCTACAGAGTCGACCAACTTAGGGGAATGTGCGGTGATGTGTTGGTTTCTGCCGTCGATCATACTGATCGAGTCTCCGGTGGAAAAGCGTGGCAACAAGGACAAGGGTGTGGGGCCATTGATGTATCACTAACTAGCCTATACTAAGCATATAGGATAACAGGTAAAGTATCAACAACAGGTTACAAAACCAGGCTATGCATCAGAATAGGAACTATTGGAACAGTAGCAGGGGCAATTCTAATGCAAGAATAAGAGGGAAAGAATAGGCAATATCTGGATGATCAAGGGGGTTTGCTTGCCTGGAAGCTCTGCTGAGAGGGGCTGGTCGTCTGAAGGCTGCTCGTCTGGAACGTAGTCGTACTCAGCTGCGGCGGCGGCGGTCTCGGCGTCTATCGGGAGAGAAGGAGGGGAAGAAACAATAAATTCACGGCAATAATGCAACAGCGATGCATGACATGCCTAAATGATATGCATAGGTGATATAATGCTTCTCTAATTGTTTTAGATAATTTAGGAATTTATTTGAAATTATTTTATTAAGGTCATGCACTATTCATTTATCGAAATCGGACAAAAAGTTCCATGTTCACCTAGATAGGAGTGATGGTCAAGCATTTTGACCACATATTCGGATTCTTCATATTTTTCTGATCATTTTTCATATATAAATTATTTTCATCCGAGTTACGGTTTAATTTATATAATTTTTCAAAGTTTTATTGATTTTCTGGAATTTCTGAAATTATTTAATTTCAAATTATCCAAAACAGTAGCCAGTGACGTCAGCATGACGCCAACATGGCGTCAGCGGTCAAACCCGGCTGACCAGAGTCAAACCTGACCAGTGGGTCCCACTGGTCAGTGACTGATTAAATTAAAAAGGGTTTTATTTATCTAATTAAGTTAATTTACAGGTGGGGCCCAGTAGTCAGTGACTAATTAAGTTAACTAATTAACTAACAGATTAATTAACATTTTATTTATTTTAAAAACGATTTAAACTGGTGGGGCCCGCATGTCAGTGGCCCACGGGTGCCCAGTCAGCAGTTGATCCGGTCAATTGGGTCAACTGGGGCCCGTGGGGTCCAGCGTCAGCGACCCAGAGGCGGGCCCGGCCGGCGCCACGTCGGCGACGTCGCCGGAACAGCACCAGCAACCGAATCGCGCGGCGGCGCGCGTCGGGTGTCATCGGAAAACGCCCACAGGGGCCCATTTGGCGCGCGAGGTGGCTCGTTCGAAAGCTGAGGCCGAGCCGCGTCGATCTGTGGTGGTCTCGCGGTCGGAGGGGCTCTACGGCGACGACGGCGAGCTCGGGAGTGTCGCCGGAGTTCGGCCGGGATCGGCTACGACGTTACGGGGCTGAGCAGAGCGCGTGGGCGGGTGCGTTGGGCTCGGACGGACGTGCTGAGCACAAACCCGTGCTCGTTTGAGCTTGACGGCGAGCGTGGGCACGACTACGAGCTCGACGGCGGCGAGGTGTTCGGGCGTGGCGAATACGGCGGCTACGGCTACGGGGAGAGGCCGGGGAGAGAGGGGTCGGACGCGGCTGCTCACCGGGCCCTGCAGGTGTGCTCAAGTGGGCTCGGGGAAGCTCATCGGCGACGAATCGACGGCGAGTTCGACGGCGGCCGAAGGGGAGGAAGAGGATGTAGACGGCGATGTGACGGCGTAGAGGTCGAGCTCGAGGTCGGGGACGAAGCAGTCGACGACGGCGAGTGCGATGGACACGTCGGAGATGCGAACGGGGCTCGATTGCCGCGCCAGGACTCGGCCATGGCGACGGTGACGCTCGGCTCGTCGCGGGGAGGGAGAATGCGAGCGAGAGAGGGGATCTGAGGGGGCTAGGGTTTCGCGGGAGAAGAGAGAGGCTCGGGGGTGACCTTATCCACGCCGGGGAGGGCTCGGATGGCCGACAGCGAGGCCATCGGCGCTCGGGTGCGCGCGCGCGCTGACACAGAGGCGGGAGGAGGGAGACGACCTCCTGGTGGGCTGGGCTGTGCACTGTGCACTCACAGCCCACCAGCACAGTAAGTTCCTTTCTTTTCCTTTTTCTTTTCTGTTTTATTATTTCACCACTGTTTGCAAATTGTTGGGCCACCATTTGACTTTTATAAAATATGTGATTGGTCAAATCAAATATTAGGCAATATCTAGTACTGCCAGAAATTGGTTGGGGTAATATTTGAATTCATTTGAAATTTTATTAAATGAATTGGCATTTTAAAGTGCTGTTTTGGTACTGTTTCATGTTGTTAGAGTCATCTATGGAATTTAGGTGATGTGGTTTTCCTTAACATAATTAGTTATGGATTATTTGCTAATAAATGAACATTTTAGTTTCCAAATTGGAACAACTTTTATTTTTTTACTTGCATTTGAATTTCAATTTGAATTGGAATTTGAAATGAGATATGATGCAAATGATGATCAAGCACTGTTAAGCATGGTGACTTGGCATTATCAGAGGGTGGTCACTGTAGCATAATACATGGGGATGTTACAATTCTCCTCTTCTAAAAGAAATTCTCGTCCCAAGAATTAAGAGGTAGGCTAAAAGAAAGCGGGGTATTCTTCACGAAGACGATCCTCGCGTTCCCAAGTGGCTTCATCTTCGGAATGATTTGACCACTGAACTTTAAGGAACTTGATTGCCTTCTGACGGGTTCGTCGTTCAGCTTGATCAAGAATGCGGATCGGATACTCTTGATAAGATAGATCTTCTCACAATTCAACCATTTCATGATCCACTGCTCGGATAGGATCTTTGAAGCAGCGTCGGAGTTGTGACACATGAAAGACATCATGCACTGGAGAAAGGTTCGGCGGCAATTCCAATTGGTATGCCACTTCTCCTCGACGGGCGAGAATACGGAACGGGCCAATGTAGCGAGGAGCTAACTTGCCCTTGATTCCAAATCGATGAGTGCCTTTCATCGGAGTGACACGAAGGTAAGCTGTTAGCCAGGTTGATATACCATTACCTGGTGTTTTCGGTCATAATTGCTCTTCTGACGAGACTGAGCAGTTTTCAAATGTTCACGGACAATGCGGACTTGTTCTTCAGCTTGTTGGATAATGTCCGGACCGAAGAGTGACTGTTCCCCAGTTTCTGACCAATTCAGAGGGGTTCGGCATTTACGTCCATAAAGAACTTCAAACGGTGCCATCTTCAGACTAGCATGATAGCTATTGTTGTAAGAGAATTCGGCAAACGGGAGAGATTCCTCCCATTTCTTACCGAATGAGATGACACAAGCTCGAAGCATATCTTCAAGCACTTGATTGACTCGTTCAACTTGTCCCTGAGACTGGGGGTGAAAAGCGGTGCTGAAAGACAGATGAGTTCCCATAGCTTCTTGGAAACTGTTTCAAAATCTTGAGGTAAAGAGGCTGCCACGGCCTGAACTGATCTCCAACGGAACACCGTGGAGTGACACAATCCTGGAAACATACAAGTTTGCTAACTGACTAGCAGTGATTGTCTCCTTGACAGGAAGAAAGTGAGCAACCTTTGAGAATCGGTCAATGACAACAAAGATAGCATCATGACCCTTCTGCGATCTGGGAAAACCAGTAATGAAATCCATTTCGACTTTGCCCCATTTCCATTCAGGAATAGCAAGTGGTTGCAGAGTTCCAGCAGGCCTTTGATGTTCTGCTTTGATGCGATGGCTAACGTCATACTCAGCAACATAACGAGCAATGTCTCGCTTCATATCAGGCCACCTGTACCTCTGTCGAATGTCTTGGTACATTTTGGTACTACCAGGGTGAATTGAAAGAGGTGTATCGTGAGCTTGTTTCATAACATCCGAACGAGAGTCCAGATTGTGCTTTCTGGGGGCCACTAGGCGGCCTTTGAAGAACAAGGTACCATCATCATCAACATGGTAGAACGAAGAATTTCCCTTGGAGAGGTATTTCTTAATCTTCTCGACTTCAGAGTCATATTTCTGCCTTGTCTTGATGTTGCGCTCGAGGTCCGGTTCAACAACCAGGGTATTGAGATAACCCTGAGGAACAATGCGAAGGTTCAACTTACGAAGTTCTTCATAGAGAAGGGGTTGTGCTTGCTGAACCGTGAGGTTATTGCAATAAGACTTGCGGCTCAAAGCATCGGCCATTACATTAGCCTTGCCAGGGGTATAAAAGATATCCATGTCATAGTCGGCTATTGTCTCGAGCCATCTTTGCTAATGGAGATTCAAATCTGGTTGAGTATACAGATACTTCAGACTTTGATGGTCCGTGTATATCTCGCAACGATTACCGAGAAGGTAATGTCGCCACAGCTTTAGAGCATAGATAACTGCTGCTAACTCAAGATCATGTGTTGGATACTTATCTTCGTGAGGATGCAACTGGCGAGAGCCATAAGCAATCACCTTGTGCTCTTGCATTAGGACACAGCCTAATCCTTGACGAGACGCATCACAGTAAATCACGAAGTCCTTTCGGGAATCCGGGGGTGCTAGCACTGGGGCAGAGGTCAACTTGTCCTTAAGTGTCTGAAAACTTTCTTGGCACTTTTCCGTCCACTCAAACTTCTTGCCTTTGTGAAGCAAATCAGTCAGTGGATTAACAATCTTGGAGAAGTTCTCGACGAATCGGCGGTAATAACTAGCGAGACCGAGAAAACTCCTGACTTGCTTAACAGTTTGCGGAGGAGTCCAATCAAGAATAGCCTGAACTCGTTCAGGGTTAACAGCAATGCCATCCTTGGAAATCACATGACCAAGATAGGTCACCTCAGATAACCAGAATTCACACTTAGAGTATTTGGCATATAGCTGGTGTTCTCGGAGTTGCTCCAATACAAGCCGAAGATGTTCGGTGTGTTCTTCTTCATTCTTGGAATATATAAGGATATTATCCAAATAAACCACAACAAATTTGTCGAGGTAGTCCATGAAGATATAGTTCATCAATCGAGAGAAAGTTGCTGGAGCATTAGTTAATCCGAAGGACATAACGGTGTACTCGTATGATCCATAGCGAGTAACGAAAGCGGTCTTTGGAATATCCTCCTTACGAACTTGGATCTGATGGTAACCCAATCTTAAGTCGAGTTTAGAGAATACAGAGGATCCAGCAAGTTGATCATAAAGATTGTTGATTCGGGGTAGTGGGTATTTGTTCTGGATTGTTGCTTGGTTAATAGGCCGATAGTCCTGGACCAATCGGTTAGTTCCATCCTTCTTCTTAACAAAGATAGAAGGTGCTCCCCAGGCAGAGGAACTTGGACGAATGAATCCTTTACGAAGAGACTTGTCGATTTCTTCCTTAAGCTCGAGAAGTTCATGCGGAGGCATTTTATAAGGACGCTTCACAATAGGGGCAGTGCCAGGTTTCAAGTCGATGACGAATTCGACATCTCTAACCGGGGGTATTCCTGGAAGTTCTTCCGGAAAGACGTCCGGAAAATCGTGAACGACTGGAACGTTCTCAATTCCCTCAAGAGGTGAGGCGTTCAAAGCATTCAGAGCATATATTTGAGCTTCGGCATTCCGGGTAATTCGGGCGGTGTAGTTCACTATCTCATCAGAGGGGTGAAGGAGCTGGACGACTTTAGTGGCACAATTGATCGAAGCAATGTGAGCTTTCAACCAATCCATTCCAAGAATGAGGTCTATGGTGGAAGATTTCAGAACGATGGGGGAGGCAAGGAATTTTAATCCTTCAATTTCGACGGTGACGTTAGGTGCCATCATGTCAGCATGACAATGTGCTCCGTGGACACTCTGGTGCAGAAACTGGTCCCGAACTGGAAGAAGAGGACCACGTGGAGTGGTAAAACCTCTCCACGGAGATGGGCAATAGCAGTATAGGCAGCATCATGGACTGCCATATCAACAGTCACTCCAATACCGTGGAAGGTGTGCAACTCAGTGATGGAGATGTCCTGCCGATCAAAGATGCGAACCTCAGCATGATACTGCTCCTGGTTGAACACGCGGTAATCCTCGTAAACAGTGTACTCGGGGTACCAGCGATATCCCAGCCTGGTCAAGAGATCGACCAAGATAGCAGGGAACCCAGTCGCATCAACAGCCATAGTCTGGCATACAAGCTGTCTTGCGGGACGCATATGTAACAAGGGGTGCAGAATGTCAAATGACAGTGTGAGAAGCATATAATAACTTGGAAAGAAAAGTTAAACAGACCAATGGAAAAGAAAATGTGATTATCAGATTAATCAGACCAATGGAAAGGAATAAGTGCAGATAATCCAGCTCTCCGGGTGGACGTGATTAAGAGAACCTAGTGTCGGAGTTAGCAAAATCATTTATCCCGAAAAGAAGAGAGATCAGAGTCCCAGAGTAAGGAAGAGGAATAAAAGATCCTAATACCACCCATTTGGCGACGTGGGCCTGAAAGCCACACAGCCATGTTAGAAAAATAGTTTTTTGGAAGACTAGACTCAACTTCGACCAAGGAATCGGAAGGGGGCTTCCTACAGGCAGTCGGCTATGATACCAACTTGTGACGCCCCTGCTCGATCGTGCACTAATCATACACGCAAACGTGCACGCTCGAGATCAGAGACTCACGTGAAGATATCACAATACAACTCTAAACTCAAATTTAAACATAAATCTTCATATTACAAACCAGGGGTCACGAGGACCCGAATACATAAGTCATACACACAAATAATATCTGAGTACAGACATAGTTAGTCAAGTTTGCCTTAAGAAGGCTAGAAAAAATAGCGACACTGATCGAAAAGGCGAAGGCCTCCTGCCGAGGGCCTTCGAACTACTCCTGGTCGGCTGGCTCAACCCAATAGTATGTGCCTCCGGGGCTCTCCTGGTAGTAAGCTCCTGCGGTGGCGTTTGGCTCCGGGATGCCGTCGTCTGATTGCATCAAGCGGGTACGGGGAAAAGAAGTAGCAAAGCAACCGTGAGTACTCATCCAAAGTACTCGCAAGACTGACATCAGAACTATACTAATTATGCATCAGTATCAAAGGAATGGGGCTATATCTTTGGACTGAACTGCAGAATGCCAGAATAGAGGGAGAGAAGCCTAGCCTATCGAAGACTAGCATCTTGAAGCAATCTTGCAACATCAGAAGAGAGTAGAACACAGTAGCATATAATAGTGGTTATATAGTAGCAGCGCCCTGAGATCCTTTCTCGACTCCCTGCGAGAAAGCGATCCCGAGAGCAGTATTAACAGTTTAATATTGAATCAGCATCAGTTTGTGGTTGTAGTGGATCAAGATACAACTCCGAGTGTCCTGTTACAATGGACACAGCTATTCGAATAGATCAGTTCCCTGCAGGGGTGCACTACTATTACCCAACACGCTCGATTACATCTGGCCGGACACACTTGCTGGGTAATGCCCGGCCTCGGGTAATCGACACGACGCAGTCCTAACTAAGCTCAGCAGAGAGGTCAGCACGCCGGTCTAAATCCTAAGTGCGAAGGGGTCTTGGGCCCATCGCCCTCTGCATTCCTGCACGTTGCGAGACTGGCCGGGGCCCAGGCGCGACACTGTATACACAAGTGACGTAACCAGCCCACCCCAGCAATCAACCCGCATCTCGGAGCTGTGACGTCTAAAGAGCTTTCGGCTGATACATATGACGTAGAGGGTCCCATAACCATTATCCCACGTGGTGGTAGTGCTTATAGGCCAGTGGCCAACTCATATCAAATACCCAAATCCGTTAGGCGTATTTAGTAGCTCGCAGATACGATCAGGATTCCTGTCGCTCCGACTTGGTAACACATGGATCACGAACAGGGACCAGGCTCACCTCTCTCCTAGGTGGTCTCCGTCTGCCCTGTCGTTCCGTGACAATATCACTCGTGGGTACCCCTCGGGGCCGACTCGACTTTATCAAATGACAGTAGTAAGGTCAAAGTACTCGTGTGTCCAAAGTATCGAGAAGGAATCCGAGGAATCACCCTCGAAGGATTCCCACTTGAAGTATCGATCAAGGTGAACCCGGAGGAATCACCCTCGATGGATTCACACAAGAGGAGTTGCACAACGGAAGCTTAATCGGAGGTGAAGAAAGATGAATCACCCTCGGTAACCCACAACCGGATAGCTATTCTACAGAGGCATCATCGGAAGTGAAATAGGAAGTATCACCCTCGGCACTCGGTCGTTGCTCTTGTCGTGGTGTTCTCGCGGGGTGTGCGGGATCACGACAGATGCAATGGGATGGCTTGAGGTGAGGGCAAGGCTACTGTGGAGATCCGGGACGGGTTTGGGCAACTGGACACGGTGGTTTACCCAGGTTCGAGGCCCTCGCGTGGAGGTAACACCCCTACTCCTGCATGTCTGGAATATATGCGGTGTATACGGTTGTACAGAGTCGCTCCTGGAGCTGTATTTGGGGGAGACAGTAGGAGCCGAATGCTCCTATCCATATGCCTCGTGTGTGTGTGAGAGCACGAGAGGGAGTGACACAGAGTGTGCCTGAGTGGCCTGCGTGGCCCTGTGGCCGTAGGTGTGAGGCCTCCCCTACACCCAGTGGGTGCGCCGGCGCGCCCCGCTGGGAAAACGCCACGCCGGTTGCAGGCCCGCCGCGCCGGCTGCCACCAGCATCCTCGACGCCACTGTCTGCTCCAACATCTGCGGCCTGCGTGGCCTGCGTGGCCCTGTGGCCGTGAGTGTGCCTGAGTGGCCTGCGTGGCCCTGTGGCCGTGGGGTGTGAGGCCTCCCCTACACCCAGTGGGTGCGCCGGCGCGCCCCGCTGGGAAAACGCCACGCCGGTTGCAGGCCCGCCGCGCCGGCTGCCACCAGCATCCTCGACGCCACTGTCTGCTCCAACATCTGCGGAGATCCTCCGCCCGACTCTTCGAGTTGCCCGGAGGCTCGGAGGCTACACCCAGTGGGTGCGCTGGCGCGCCCCCACTGGAAACAGCCAGCCGGCGGACTCCGCTCCGCGCCCGGCAGGGCCCCGCGCCCACCAGCCGGCGGACTCCGCTCCGCGCCCGGCACGGCCCCGCGCCCACCTGCCGGCGGACTCCGCTCCGCGCCCGGCGGCGCCTCGCGCCCACCTGCCGGCGGACTCCGCGTCCGCGCTCGGCGGCGCTCCGCGCCCATCTGCTGCAACAAACTGCAAGTACCCTCCGCCCGACTCTTCGAGTCGCCCGGAGGCTCGGAGGCTACACCCAGTGGGTGCGCTAGCGCGCCCCCACTGGAAGCAAGCCGCGCCGGCTGCCGCCCGCAGCCGACTGTCATCGACGACCTCTGCTCCAGCGACAGCGAAGACCCTCTGCCCGACTCTTCGAGTCGCCCGGAGGCTCGGAGGCTACACCCAGTGGGTGCGCTGGCGCGCCCCCACTGGAAGCAAGCCGCGCCGGCTGCAGCCCGCAGCCGGCTGTCATCGACGACATCTGCTTCATCAACGCTCGCGCAAGCCCTCCGCTCGACTTTTCAAGTCGCCCGGAGGCTCGGAGGCTATTGTCGGGGGGGTGACCCCCGGGTAGGCCCAAGATGGCGAAGCGACACTTCAAAACTTTGCCAGGGAGGCGTTCCTTGGCGACCTGGCAACCCGGCCGGCTCGTCACCCGGCGTCCCGTCTGGCGACCTGGCAACCCGGCCGGCTCGCCACCCGGCGTCCCGTCCGGCTCGCCGCCTGGCGACATTGCAACCCGGCCGGCTCGCCACCCGGCGTCCCGTCCGGCTCGCCGCCTGGCGACCTGGCAACCCGGCCGGCTTGCCACCCGGCGTCCCGTCCGGCTCGCCGCCTGGCGACCTGGCAACCCGGCCGTCTCGCCACCCGGCGTCCCGTCCGGCTCGCCACCTGGCGACCCGTCCGGCTGGTGACCTGGACCTGGCCATCCGGGTAGAGACATCCGGGTAGAGCCATCCGGGTGGAGCCATCCGGGTGGAGCCGTCCGGGTAGAGCCATCCGGGTGGAACCGTCCGGGTGGAGCCGTCCGGGTAGAGCCATCCGGGTGGAGCCGTCCGGGTGGAGCCCGTCCGGCTAGAATCCGGCGAAGTCAACCACAACGTCCCGTCGGACTGCGCGAATGAGACGGCCATGCTCTACAGTAGAGCACTGTAGACGAGCGGCTGGCACTGTAGACGGACGGCCGGCACTGTTCCCATGTCTGGTGTTCCCCCAATAGTGTAGTGGGCATGTGGGCCACCCCTTGTCCCCTGGGCTCCCCTTTATAAGGAGCACCAGGGGAGGCCTCACACCCCACGGCCACAGAGCCACGCAGGCCACTCAGGCACACTCTCTCTCACTCCCTCTCGTGCTCTCACACACACACGAGGCATATGGACAGGAGCATTCGGCTCCCACTATCTCCCCCAAATACAGCTCCAGGAGCGACTCTGTACAACCGTATACACCGCATATATTCCAGAGATGCAGGAGTAGGGGTGTTACCTCCACGTGAGGGCCCCGAACCTGGGTAAACCACCGTGTCCAGTTGCCCAAACCCGTCCCGGATCTCCACTGCAGCCTTGCCCTCACCTCAAGCCATCCCATGGCATCTGCCGTGATCCCGCACCCCCCCGCGAGAACACCACGACAGTTCGCCCACCGTGGGGCTAGCTGCTGCTGGAACCGCGGTCCGGGCGGGACCCTCTTCGTCACCACTACCGCGACGTCGCCGCCGTCCAGCGGCGGCGTGCTCGCGTGCCTCCGCGCGCTGCTCCGACCGCGGTCGCGCGTCCGCTCTCCACCGCGTCGCCTCGCTCCGGCACCCGCGCGCCCGCGCGAACCTCTCCTGCAAGCCGCCGGCCTCGCCCATCTCCTGCTCGGCCTCACCCTCGCGCACGCTCTGTTCCTCCTCCTGCTCTGACCACCAAACCATGGATGCTCTGCTCCATTCCTCGCACTCTCGTTTTCCTCTCTGGCTATCACGCAACAAAAAAGGGGCCCATCCCGACCTCCCTGCCGAAACCGCACCTTGCCGCCGCCACGCAGTGGCCCCCGCGCGCCCCGCCGGCAAGCCACGCTTGGCTCCTCCGCGGCGAGCTCCTCGCTGGCCGGCACTCAGCCCGCTCCTCTCTCCCTCACATCGCTCGCCCGCCACCCGTCCTCAAGAGCATCAACAAGATTGAGTGAGCTTTTCTTTGGGTGGGCACGACTAAGGTCTCTGGAGGGAAATGCAAAGTGAACTGGGAAATGGTCTGTCGGCCAACTCACCTCGGAGGGCTTGGTGTCCTACATCTTGAGAAATTTGCCAGGGCGCTCCGGTTGCCTTGGCCTTGGTATGAATGGCGTGACCCAACGAAGCTCTGGGTAGATTCAGGGAACCCGTGCGACGAGGAGGACATGGCTCTATTCTATGCCCTCACTACCATCACGGTTGGTAACGGAGCGAGAACTCCGTTTTGGGACGTGCCGTGGCTCCACGGCAAGAAGCCGATTGACATTGCTCCCCTAATCTACAAGATCTCGAAGCGCAAAACTTGGATGGTTAATGTGGCTATGCGTGAGGATGCTTGGATCAAGACCATTGACATGCGTGGCGGGCTGTCATGGAATCATGTTGCTCAATTCATTGAGCTTTGGTCCCAACTATCTCACATCAACCTCTCCGAAACAGTCCAAGACACCATCACTTGGAAGCTCTCCGCTAACGGGGACTACTCGGCCAAGTCGGCTTATAAAGCGCAATTCATGGGGGCTATCCTCACTCCTTTGGATAAGGTCATTTGGAAAGTTTGGGCGCCCTCACTACTATGGGATCTGTTTGGACACGGAGAGAGGTATGTTCATATTAAGTAACAATACAAATTACTAATGTTTATTTCTTGTCATTCAACAGTATTACTAATACTTATTTGTTGTCATTCTCAGAGACAGTTTGTGCATAGCCAGGTGAGGGGCTGCTACCCCTCCTTCACGGCGCAGTTTGATAGTTTGCACGAGGCACAAGTTATCTGGGAGCCATACTCCCATCAGGCTATAATATCCAGGTACCCAGTTGGGATTTCTGGATTGTGCACTAGAGATCGCCACTATTGGATGACCAAGGCTAAGTTGGTGTTCGATGTGACGGTTGAGGAGATGGCTCTTCCTAGGGTGATGAGACAGTTTGGTCTATGCCAAGAGCCGGTCATTCCAGATATTCCACACTTAGATGACCATGTGCACAAGTAAGTAATACTCTTTTAGTTCTCATGTTGGCAATCAGAATATAACTAATCATTTACGTACATGTCAATCTCAGGTACAGTCGCGTAGGAGGAAACAAGTCCCTGGATTTTTGGCTTCAGAACATTGGCCCCTACGTGGACGAATGGACTACTGCGCCGATAAATATCTGGGATCAGGTTGGGCCCTTTGACTGGGACAAGTTCGGATTGTATCTGCAGCATTACCGGCATAGCACGAGGATCTACTTGGTTCCATCAGCAGCTCCTGATCAGATCGAAGACCCTCTCACCAGCGATATGTACCCAACTGCCTCGGTTGTGGGAACCAGACACCACGCGGTACGTGCTATGGTTCTCACCTCTTTTTTCTTAACGTGAACATATACAACTGGTTAACTATTTGTGTTCTCTGTCATACCACGATGATCTAATTGGTTAACTCTCCGTGTACAGGGTGACTTGACAAGCGAGGCGATAGAGGAGGCTTCCGCTTTAATGCAACGCTTTGAGAGGGGAGATAATATCCCACCGCTAGAGAACGTCTCATGGTTGAGGCGTCATGTTGAGAAGCTACGCGGGATTTACACAGCTGTTACATGTAGACGAGCTTCAGATGTTGCTATTCCTCCTCCATCACATCGTCCACCACGCCACTCTGTGCAGCGTTCAGAAGGTCGACCCTCGGTGCAGCGTTCAGAACCTCGACGCTCGGTGCAGCGTTCAGAACCACGACCTTCACAACCAGGGAGCACTTTCTATCAGCAGCCACCTCCTTCACAACCAGGGAGCACTTTCTATCAGCAGCCACCTCCTTCACAACCAGGGAGCTCTTTCTATCAGCCGCCACCTCCTTCACAAGCAGGGGGCTCTTCCTGGCATCATCAGATGGACATAGGTAACACTACTTTGTACATTCTTTTAAACATTGTAGGTTCGCAAATCATTTTTACATGTTTTACTTTACCGCAGTCGGCAACCAGTCGCAGCCGTTCATGCATTCAGTCCACTCACCGATGCTTAGTGGTGCTGGTACGCTCTTAGACGGCGACGGCGACGGCGATGACCGAGTTGCAAACACCTATGAGTTCTCGCAGTCAGTTCTTCACACTCCACCACCACCATCGACGCAGGAGACACAGACAGACGAGGTTGTCTATGATCGTGGTAATCGTCAGCATCGTCCAGCGCCTCAGCGCTTTTCGCCTTCTGGTCCTCGTCCGAGGAAGATCCAGACTCGTCGTCGTCCCCAGCAGTGATATGATTATCTATGTATGAGTCATTATGTATGTATGAGACATGCTTGATGTATGTGTTACTATCGCATTTGCTTCTGTCAGAGTTCGAGACATATATCGACCTATGTATGCGAGAAACATATTACTATTAATTCGCATTGTCGTCATCCTCCGTCCATGCAACACTAGGCATTAAGATACATGTACATTCTTTTAAACATTGTAGGTTCGCAAATCCTCCGTCGATTACAGTTCATTAAGATACAGGTACATCTGAATTAAACAATAGGCCTGAACTTAAAAATAAAGCTTACAGACTACATGAAGGCATCATCGTCATCCTCCGTCGATGCAACACTCTTGCCCTTCGATGATGCGGCACTCTTGGCCTTCGACGATGCCGCACTCTTGGCCTTCGACGATGCGGTACTCTTGCCCTTGGTGCTCGGCATGAAAATTTCATCTTCGTCCTCGCTGTCTTGGGTCCATAAATAAGTATGTTCTGCTACAGCATTTAGGAATGCTTCACCCTTATGTTGTTGCTTCTTCCACCTTCCTTGCAACCTGAGAAGTTCTTTTCGTATCTCCTCATAAGTCCTTGCAGGCCACCCACTCCTACTTAATGCGTGAGCCAACTCATTTAGTAAGGTGTCACTACTAAGGAGTTCATCCCATGGAACTATCCTATTGTCTATCTTGAAATCAAAGGCTAAATTCAGAAGACATTTGGACATACTAGGGTGAAAACAACTACGATCCAAAGGATAACCGGACATCTTGACGAGACTACACTGGGCTGCTTACCCTCCTTAGTGGGGAGGGGGTTTTATAGGTTGAGAAGAGAAGATGACGGGAGAGAATGGCGGGAAAGAAAAAGGCGGGAACAATATTGGCGGGAAAGGGATGGCGGGAAAATATGGCGGGAAAGGGATGCCGGGAAAATATGGCGGGAACAATATTGGCGGGAAAGGGATGACGAGAAAGGGATGGCGGGAAAGGATTGGCGGGAACATAATTGACGGGAAAGGGATGCCGGGAACAATATTGGCGGGAAAAATAGTTGCGCGGAAACATATTTTTAGAATGTCTATAAGACGGGCGAGGGGGAATGGTTGTGCAGGACTTCTGTAACCCGAAGTGCACTTGCATCTTCGGACAAGTGCTGACGGCCCCACTCTTCGGTCACCAGGAGACCAAAGAGGTACTCTTCGGCCTCCAGGCGACCAAAGAGGTACTCTTCGGCCTCCTGGCGACCAAAGAGACTCTTCGGCCTCCTGGCGACCAAAGAGTACCTCTTCGGCCTCCAGGTGACCGAAAACTCCTTCTTCGGCTTCCAGGTGACCGACGGGGTGCTATTTTTGCAAAAAAATAGTTGGCCCTGCTATTTTTCAAAATTGCTTAAAAAAACCTGCTAGTTTTGAAAAAAAATCCAGGACCAGGCTGTGCTACAGTATAGATGGTCACTGGATGGTGCCTCCGATCGAGGCCTCAAACCCCTCTCCTCTCGTATCCTACTGGCCTCGGCCCTTGGCACGGTCGATCACGGATGCACCGCGCGTACGTACGTCTGTACTACTCGCGTAGGAGCGCACGCAGGCAGGCGTGATCAAGCGAAGGCTGGGCCTGCAATCCCCGCTGCCTCCGTTCAAATCCCGCCCTCGAGCTCGGCTTGGGCCTAGTGGAGTATCTTTACCGCGGCAGACTTCCGGATTCCGATGCTATCGCTTGCCTTCGATCTTTGCTCTTGTTGTCAACCGTCTCTTTTTTTTTTTTTTTGCGAACGCGCAAAAGCTTTGCGCGTCGATGTATTAGAAGAGGAGAACTAGAAGTACAGAGAGTACTGCGGCTTGCCGCGGTTACAACCATCCCCACGACAGCATATGGTGGGCAGCCAATAACACCGGGGACACACAACAACACCCTTCTCTTCTTTATCCGTCTCTGTTTGAATTAATTTGAACTTCGAGATTATGAGTAGGAGTAGAGTACTGTACACTGCTAGTGGTACTACGTACAGTACGTGCTCGGTGTGTGACCACACTTTGCATTAGTGAATATTCTCGCGCGTCCCAAAGTTTCATGGCTACACCACCACAAAGATTCAAATTAACGGCATGGAGCGTGTTACGATTTACGAAGTTACGAGTAGTACTTTCGCTGCGTGTGATCTGAGACGCCAGAGCGCATGCATGCACGCGTGCACACCCATTGGATTAGGTCGTGGAGATGACGCGTAAAAAAGATCACCTTCAGTTCAAAACTTCAGATACTACCTGTAATGGGTGTTTAGTTCTCTTTGTGTTGTCAGGTTTTTGCCCCATAATGGATGTTTCGAGTCGAGCACCTGAGACGGGTTTTCTGGCAATGCACCAACTCGCTCCCCTCTCTTCCCCTCATCCTGGTCTTGCTTGTAATGGTCTTGAAAACTTTTTATTTCCGGTAAGCAATTAATGGAAACAGGCGCCCGGTTGGAAAAAACAACACCTTCAGATACCGTTCTGAAAAAACCCTCAGATACCAAGTGCCTCCGAAATGCAAACATGGCTGATAGTGTAGTGACATATTGCTTATTCGTGTATGACAGTTCTTATTACCGATGACGGTTGCCTTGTTGGACCGATCGTTGATTGGAAAAGAAGTTTCCTATATACATTTATTCGTGTTTATTGATTTCTCATACTGAAAGCGGAACCTGATGTAACCCATTGAAAACTCTGTTTGAGGCTCATTTTCTATTATACCAAGAGAGTGATCTCGACTAACTTATTTATTTCAACACGCAAACATGTCATATCACCATATAATGATGGGGATGACAATGGGTATTCATTACCCACATACCCGGCAGATAAAAATCCTATTAGGGTAAGGGTATGGGACTACAAAATTATCTATGAGTATATAAATAGGGAAATATCAAACCCATCTGGTAGACCAGGTACGGGTATGGGATCGTATAACCCATATCCGTGTACCCGTATAAAATCTCATAAGTACGGCCAAATTATCTCTACACTTTGTTGTGAGTTCCTGAAATTAAAGTGTACGACTATTTGTTGTTGTTTGATATGTTGTTGTTTACGAGAAAGTGTTGATGTTTATTAGAATGTGTTGTTATTTATAAATTATGATTATATGTTATTGTTTATGACTATGTGCTGCTCAAACTGATTCTTTGCAAACATGGGTATTTTTACCTGCGGGTACCCAATTACCCTTGTCAGGTGATGGGTATAGGCAAAAATTGTACCCGTTGAAGGGTATGGGCATGAGTGATGGGTAAGCTCAAGAGGGGCGAGTAAGGGTATGGGGTGGCTCCACCCGTACCCAAACTCGGTGGATTTCATCCCTAATTATATATGGGATAAGGGCATATGGCCCACCTCAATATGCAACCATGCATGAAAAAAGACCCACCATCACATACAAACATACATGGGAATTTTTCATTCTATTATTCTACTTATATTAAATAAATAATTGTACAAATATACATAATCAAATATAATAAGTGGTATGTATTTTTTTAATTTTGGTTTATGTGTTATTAATCTAAATATTTATACACAAAAAAATCTCACTAAAATAAATTGCAATCGGTTTTCGCAGCAACACATGGGGTATCATCTAGTTAAGTAAATTAACTCCTTTAATTTAAGAAAGGAGCCTTTTCTTACTTCCACACAACTTCTTTTGTTGTTATGTCGAAGTTCTAACTTTCTATTAACCCTCCTTCAACTATCATCGTCTAGCACCACATTATCCACAAAGAGCATATACCATGGAATATCTCCTTGGTTTAAAGCTTAGTAAAACTAAAACTGAGTACATGAGGTGTGGTTTCAGTACTACTAGGCATGAGGAGGAGGAGATTAGAGCATCTCCAATTGCTTCCTCAAAATTCTTCCCCTATAAATGCTTATAGGGGTTGTCCCGATAGATTTACTGGGTTTGATAGGTGCGCCACTGTAGCAACTCCTCTATAAAACCGTCCCTATAATTTGTTAATTTTTTGTTTATCTCTACACTAATGAATACATACATAGACAAAACCATTTTAGCATCAAAATACCTCAAATATTTTTGTCTCAAACACACGTCATTCATCATGAAATCCACAACTTATGAAATTTAAATGTAGATTCAAATTCAAACATCATAAAATGGTCCATATGCATTCAAAGTAAACATGCAGAAGTTTAACGGTCATGTAGCTCCCACAAGTGCTCAACAAGGTCATCACGAAGTTATTCATGGCCTATGATGTCTTCAATCTGTCGATGAACTTGATCTTCGGAGTCGATTTTCATCCCTGATATGGTTCATAGGAGGTATGCAAATTTTCTTCCCCTCATTCTCCTAAATAAAATCATCTATCTGACCTCGCTCGTCTTCTATGATTATATTGTGCATGATCACACAGGTTGTCATGAAGCGCCACAAAATCTTTTGATCCCATAATCTTGTCGGTCCATGAATAATGGAAAATTGAGCTTGCAACGCTCCAAATGCTCGCTCGACATCCTTCCTACATGTTTTTTGACGCTTTGCAAACCAAGTTTTCTGGCTTCCTTTAGGGTTTGATATTGTCTTCACAAACTAGACCATGAAGGATATATGCCATCAGCCAAAAAATAATCCATGTTATACTGATGACCATTGATCTCAAAGTTTACCTGTGGTGCTCCCCCCTTTCATAGCGTTGCAAACAAATGGCATTTTTGCAACACATTCAGATCATTGTGAGATCCCGATAGAACAAAATAGAAATGCCAAATCCATAGATCATTTGATGCCATAGCTTCAAGAATTATGATTGCATCTTTCCACTTGCCTTTGACTTGTCCATGCCATGCTATAGGGCAATTCTTCCACTTCCAATGCATGCACTCTATGCTTCCAAGCATATCGAGGAAGCCCTTTGATGCGCCCATCTACAGAAGCCTTGCAGTGTCATCTTCATCAGGTGCTCGGAGATATTTCTCTCTGAAGATTTTAATGACAAACTTCACAAAAAAATTAAACTTTTGATAACCATGCTCTGTGGAATTCTGATCCAATCATCAATAGTATTAGTGGGACAACCATATGCAAGCATAGGCACGAACGACACAATGTTCTTCAAGGAACTATGACCAACACTACAAAAAAAGACACATCCGTGATGATACACGTTTGTCATAGTAGGTCACATTTTTATATCACCCATGTACATCCATGACGGTTTTATGAAAGAATCAAGATAGTCATACATGTGCTGTCGTGGATGTGTGCCATGATAATAATAACTTTTTCATCATGGAAGTGTGCACTTCCATGACGAAGAATGATGCGTCATGGAAGTGTTTTGGTCAAGGGTAATCGACATGTGGCAGCCACCGTAATGGGACGCTATAAAGCTATTTGGTGCGGGTTCCGGATCCGATACCCGTTAACGGCGTCGACCAATGGCGATCCTCCATGTGTCAGGTTCTCATTCGCTAAGGGACCCATGCGTCAGCTCTTCCTTGTAACACGTGTCTCCAATCCAACGGACGAAATGCGCCTATGAAACGATGACACGTGGCATGACCCAACAGTGGCATGTTTAGTTAAAAAGGCGGGCCCAGTCAAAGGCCCACACGACTTAGACAAAAGTTAGCGACTGGCCCATCAACGGCCTGCTTGTAGATAGCCCAATTATGGTCCGGGTCCATATGGCCCATACGGACATGTGCCAATTCGGCCCATCACCAGATCATGGGACATTCGGCATCATTATGGCCCTTTGATAGTTCCGGCCCATTAACAACATGTGGTGTCTTTGGGTCCAATTACGACCCGGTGTGTCTTTCAGCCTGTTAACATGTCGTGGTATACTTGTACCCATTTGCGCTCCGACGTGCCTTTTGGTCTGTTAACAACACGTGGTCTCTTTGGCACAATTCTGCCCCGATCTGACTTTCGGCCCATTAAAGTCCCGTGGTATCTTTTGTCCCATTTACGACTCGAGTTATCTTTCAGCCTGTTAATGGTACGTGATGTTCTTGGGCCAATTAGGGCCCGAGGTTTCTTTCGGCCAATTCACGGCCCGTGGTGGTTTTGGGCCCACCATGTCTTTAGACCTGCTAATGGCTCATGATGCTTTTGGGCCCATTTAAGGCATGTGGTCCCTTCTGGCCCATGAATGGCTTGTGGTGATTTCAGCCTAGTTAGGTTAAGTAGGAATATCGACCCATTTAAGGCCCATACTATTTTGGAGCTGCATAGGGTCTGATATGCATTTTGGCCCATCTACGGCCCGTGTGCCCTCGACCCAATTATGACATGTTATACCTCTCAACCCATTTGCATCGCATGTTTATTTTTGTCCGTTGATGACCCCTGAACGTTCTGGCTCGTTGGTCTCCCGTGATGCTTTCGGCCTATTGGCAAACCGATGATAGCAAATACAGTAATAAGAATAAACCTACACTATACAATAAAGAAATTATGATATATTACATCCACTGGGCATCAAAGTTCGCCACCAGTGATAATAAATGCATTAATAAAATATTAGATTACATAAATTGGGCATAAAAGGTTGCCACTAGCGCAAATAAACGTGCCAACAAAACAATATACAGAACCGAGACGACTTCAACACAGCTTAAGAAATGCTAGCCTTGCCTCGAAATTGCTGCGCAAGCAGCTGAGCAAGCTAATGAGACTGCCCTTATTTGACGCTCATTGATACGTCTCAAACGTATCTATAATTTCTATTGTTAAATGCTATAATAGTACCACTTTTGTATGCTTTATATGCCATTTTATATATTTTTTGGACTAACCTATTAATTTAGTGCCCAGTGCCAGTTTCTGTTTTTTGCATGTTTTTGGTCTCGCAGAAAATCCATACCTGGGAAGGTCCAAACACGATGAAAATTTACGAGGAATTTTTCTGGAATATATGCAACACTAGAAGCTTCGGGGAGGGGTCAGGAGACCTACGAGGCTCCCACAAGCCCAGGGGGCGCCGACCAGGCTTGTGGGGCCCACAAGCACCCGTTTGACCTAATTCCAAGCCTATATATTTCGTGATTTCCTGAAACCCTCAGAGCGAACCCGAAAGAATTTTATCGCCGCCGCAAGCCTCTGTTCTGAAGAGATCCCATATGGAGTCTTTTTTCGGTGCTCTGCTACTTGTGAGTTGCGTTGGGATTTCCCCCGAAGAGGAAGGGTGAAGTAATATAGTAGCGGATAAGTATTTCCCTCAGTAGAGAACCAAGGCTATCAAACCAATAGGAGAACCATGCAAACACCCGTCAACAGTACCTGCACACACAAGAGCAAATACTTGCACCCAACACGGGCAAGAGGGTTGTCAATCCCCTTGAACTCGTTAATTGCAAGGATCAAATCTGATAGTGGTAGATAGGTAAATTGCAAAGTAAAATAAAAGTAAATAAATTGTAGCAAGGTAATTTTGGTTTTAGTAATATGATTAAAGTAGACCCGGGGCCCATAGTTTTCACTAGAGGCATCTCTCTCATAAGAATAGCATACGGTGGGTAGACAAATTATTGTTGGGCAACTGATAGAAAAGCGCATAGTTATGACGTTATTCATGATGGGTAACGTAGCATGAAAATCAAATTTTTTCCTAGGTGACAACCAAGATTTAATCTAGGAGATGCATAGCAACGAGGGGAAGTGTGTCTACGTACCCTTGTAGACCGAAAGTGTTAGCGTATGTAACGCGGTTGATGTAGTCGTACTCTTCGCGATCCAATCCGATCCAACGCCAAACTAATGGCACCTCTGAGTTTAGCACACATTTAGCTCGATGGAGTCCTCTCCTCTTGATCCAGCAAGCGAGGGAGAGGAGGTAGATGAGATCGGGACCAGCCCAACGGCGAGGTGGTGGTGGTGGCAGCGGAATTCCAGCAGGGCGGCGCCAAGCGTGTACCGGAGAAACGTGGGAGGAGTGGGAGAGAAAATGGGCAAGGGTGAAGAGGTGGCTTCCCCCATGCGCCTCCCCCCTCTTTATATAGGCTAGGGGCAGGGGAGGGCGTCCAAAACCCTCCTAGGGCCGGTCACAAGGGAGAAATCCCTTTAAACTTGGATGCCCATATTGATTCCTACATATTACACGAAGATCTTTATCGGTTGAACCACAATGTTGGGGATTCAATTAATCCCGTATACAATTCCCTTTGTCCGGTGATATGTTACTTGCCCGAGATTCGATCGTCGGTATCTCCATACCTAGTTCAATCTCGTTACCGGCAAGTCTCTTTACTCGTTCCGTAATACAAGATCCCATGACTAAACTCATCAGTCACATGCTTGCAAGGTTCTTGTGATGTTGTATTACCAAGAGGGCCCAGAGATATCTCTCGATCACACAGAATGACAAATTCCAGTCTCGATCCATGCAACCCAACAAATACTTCCGGAGATACCTATAGAGCATCTTTATAATCACCCAGTTACGAAGTGACGTTTGATAGCACACAAAGTATACCCCCGGTATTCGGGAGTGGCATGATCTCATGGTCTAAGGAACAAATACTTGACATGAAGAAAGCTGTAACAAATAACTAAGTGATACGATCTGATGCTAAGCTTACGGTTGGGTCTGTCCATCACATCATTCTCCTAATGATGTGATCCCGTTATCAAACGACAACTCATGTCTATGGTTAGGAAACCTTAACCATCTTTGATCAACGAGCTAGTCTAGTAGAGGCTCACTAGGGACACGGTGTTGTTTATTTATCCACACATGTATTTAAGTTTCCGGTCAATACAATTCCAGCATGAATGATAAACATATATCATGAACAAGGAAATATGATAATAACCAATTTATTATTGCCTCTAGGGCATATTTCCAACAGTCTCTCACTTGCACTAGAGTCAATAATCTAGTTTACATTGTAATGAATCTAACACCCATAGAGTTCTGGTGCTGATCATGTTTTGCTCGAGGAAGAGGTTTAGTCAATGGGTCTGCCACATTTAGATCCGTATGTACTTTGCAAATATCTATGTCTCCATCCTTAATGTAATTACGAATGGAGTTGAAGCGGCGCTTGATGTGCTTGGTCTTCTTGTGAAACCTTGGCTCCTTGGCAATGGCAATGGCGCCAGTGTTATCACAATAAAGAGTCATAGGATCCGATGCACTAGGTACCACTCCTAGATCGGTCATGAACTCCTTCATCCAGACTTCTTCCCGCGCTGCTTCCGAAGCAGCTATATATTCCGCTTCACATGTAGATCTCGCTACGACGCTCTACTTGGAACTGCATCAACTGACTGCTCCACCATTCCAAATAAATACGTATCCGGTTTGAGACTTTAAGTCATCCGGATCAGTGTCAAAGCTAGCATCGACGTAACCCTCTACGGCGAGCTCTTTATCACCTCCATAAACGAGAAACATTTCCGTAGTCCTCTTTAGGTACTTAAGGATATTTTTGACCGCTGTCCAGTGATCTACTCCTAGATCACTCTGGTACCTACCTGCCAGACTTATAGCAAGACACACATCAGGTCTGGTACACAACATGTCATAGATTATAGAGCCTATGGCTGAGGCATAGGGGACGACCTTCATCCTTTCTCTTTCTTCTGCCGTGGTCGGGCTTTGAGTCTTACTCAACTTCACACCTTGTAACACAGGCAAGAACCCCTTCTTCTACTCGTCCATTTTGAACTTCTTCAAAATCTTGTCAGATGTGCTCTGTGAAAGTCCTATCAGGCGTCTGGATCTATCTCTATAGATCTTAATGCCTATATGTAAGCAGCTTCACCCAGGTCTTTCATTGAAAAACTCTAGTTCAAATAACCCTTTATGCTTTCCAGAAATTCTATATCATTTCCACTCAATAATATGTCATCCACATATAGTATTAGAAATGCTACAGAGCTCCCACTCACTTTCTTGTAAATACAAGCTTCTCCATAAGTGTGTATAAAACCAAAAGTTTTGATCACCTCATCAAAGCGTATATTCCAACTCCGAGATGCTTGCACCATTCCATAGATGGATAGCTGGAGCTTGCATACCTTACACTGGTACAACAACCTGCTATACAAACAGTTTTTAACCCCTTTCCGCGACGTAATTTTAAACCGTCGCCTTGCCTGTGTGTGCGATAGGGGGGGTCCTTCCCACACGACCCAGAAACCGTCGGGGATAGGTCCTCCGGTCACACACGCTGGGCAAAATGAGCTCATGTGCGATCGAGCGAGCCATCACATTCAATTATACAGGCCCAATCGTTTCCGTTCGTATGTACATCCCACACAGTGAATCCCAGACAAACGTTTTCGTTCGTATGTACATCCCACACAGTGAATCCCAGACAAATGTTTCCGTTCGCATGTACATCCCACACAGTGAATCCCAGCCAAACGTTTCCGTTCGTATGCACATCCCACACAGTGAATCCTAGACAAACATTTCCGTTCGTATCTACATCACACATAGTTTTCTGTATAGCCTCGTCTGTGATAGGTGTAACGATCACACACGCTCTGCCTCCATTAACCGTTTGCATTATTCAAGTATATCACACACGCTTTTGCTGCTAGAACCGTTTGTAAAGTTCCATGACCCATTTAGCAGGTTTATTAGTTTACTATTAATAATTCCAGTATTAAGCAAAATAACATTTTATATCGAACAACTGTTTGCCAATTTCATATCAGGCACATAAATATATTATAACATCACAGTATGATAGGTACGTGAAAACAACACAGTACATCATATAGCTAGTTCACCTTCATAAGCACAATATTAGAACAATATATTCATTTCCCTAATCGACTGATGCATGATCAGCCAAATTAGTCTTCTCCACCTCTGCTTTCAGTTCAGTAAGAACCTGTTTTGTACTGACCAACTAGGAAAGCGCCTCCTCCTTCGCAAACACCATCTTAGCAAAGTCTAATTTAAAAAATCTGAGCTCATTCTCCATCTTCCTCTTTTTTTCCAATACTTTGAAATATTCTTCAGCATTGACAACATTTTCTCTAAGCCCATCTCTATTCTCTTCCTCAAACATGCTCCAGAGTTTTGCTAGGCACATCTTCAAAGACGGTGGCCACTCTTGATCAACCCACTCCAGGTAAGAACACTTCCGTTCATCCTATAATATTTAAAACTAAATCAGTTACAATTGTAGGGAAAATGGGTTTCTAGCAACATAGAAAATCACCACATACATATTTTGAAAAACTAAAAAAACACGTTTATTATGACATATCTTCTCAAAAAGTTCAATGTGCAAATGAATTAATTGCTACTGAGACAACAACCAAATTCAGGAACATCACAAGCTATAATTAAGTTCTTAGTCAGGTACTATAATAACAAATTGACCATTTTATGAGGAAGCTAAATATAACTGCAACAGCACAACGACAGTGTTTCAATGCCATCAAATTAATACTAACAGGTATGTACATGCACAGATTTAATAACATAGAACTAATACCAATAAAGGCCCTCCACTGTGTAGGCCAAAACCGGTGTCAAATCAACTATTGCTACATTTGGCACCGGTATCCTTCTGGGGCATCCCCAAGCTTAGACGCTTGAGTCTTCCTTGAATATTACCTTGGGGTGCCTTGGGCATCCCCAAGCTTGGGGCCTTGCCGCTCCTTATTCTCCTCATATCGATATCTCACCCAAAACTTGAAAACTTCAATCACATAAAACTTAACGGATCTTGTGAGATAGGTTAGTATGATAGAAATAAATCATCCACTTAGGTACTGTCAAGACAAGTTTCATAATTGTTCTCACATAATGCCTACTGTATTCTATCATTTCCACAATTTATATTACTCAATATAAGCTATGGAAACACTAAAACAAGCAAACTATGCACCGAAAATAGAATCTGTCAAAAACAGAACAGCATGTAGTGAGCGATTTAAAAACCATAATTCTGTACCTCCAAAAATTCTGAAAAATTAGGACAATGTAAAAAAATTGTAACCCAATACTGTGTAAAAATTTCAGAAATTTTTCACACTCCAGTACAGAATAGAAATTTCAGCACTGGACACAAAAGTTTCTGTTTTTGCACAGAATCAAATCAACAAGCATCCACACTATCCCAAAGGCTTTACTTGGCACATTATTGAAATAAAACATATAAAACATGATTACTACAGTAGCTTAATCATGTGAACACACAAAAATAGTAGGGGTAAATATTGGGTTGTCTTCCAACAAGCGCTTTTCTTTAATGCCTTTTAGCTAGGCATGACGATTTCAATGATGCTCGCATAAAAGTAAAGAATTGAAACACAAAGAGAGCATCATGAATCATATGACAAGAAAATTTAAGTCTAACCCACTTCCTATGCATAGGGATTTTGCGAGCAAACAATTTATGGGAGCAAGAATCAACTAGCATAGGATGGCAAAACAAGCATGACTTCAAAATTTTCAACACATAGAGAGGAAACTTGATATTATTGAGATATGTAGAAGCATATATTCATCTCTCAAAATAATTTTCAGTGGCATCAAGAATAAATTCAACAATATATCCATCACACGAAGCATTCCTTTCATGATCCACAACCATAGAATTTTTACTACTCTCCACATAAGCAATTTTCTTCTCATCAATAATAGTGGGAGCAAACTCAACAAAATAACTATCATGAGATACTTGATTGGCATAATCCAATTGAAAATTAAAATCATGATGACAAGTTTCATGGTTATCATTATTCTTTATAGCATACATGTCATCACAATAATCATCATAGATAGCAACTTTATTGTCATAATCAATTGAAGCCTCTTCCAAAATAGTGGATTCATCATTAAATAAAGTTATGACCTCTCCAAATCCACTTTCATAATTATTTCCATAAGATTCAACACCCTCCAAAATAGTGGGATAATTAGTACCTAGAGTTGACACTCTTCCAAACCCACTTTCATCAATATAATCATCATAAATAGGACGCATATTTTCATCATAATAAATTTGCTCATCAAAACTAGGGGGACTAAAAAGATCATCTTCATCAAACATAACACCCCCAAGCTTGTGGCTTTGCATATCATTAGCATCATGGATATTCAAAGAATTCATACTAACAACATTGCAATCATGCTCATCATTCAAAGATTTTATGCCAAATATTTTATTAAATTCCTCTTCTAACACTTTGGCACAATTTTCCGATCCATCATTTTCAAGAAAGACATTATAAAGATGAAGCATATGAGGTAACCTCAATTCCATTTTTTTGTAATTTTCTTTTATAAACCAAACTAGTGATAAAACAAGAAACTAAAAGATTCAATTGCAAGATCTAAAGATATACCTTCAAGCACTCACCTCCCCGGCAACGGCGCCAGAAAAGAGCTTGATGTCTACTACACAACTTATTCTTGTAGACTCGTGTTGGGCCTCCAAGCGCAGAGTTTTGTAGGACAGTAGCAATTTTCCCTCAAGTGGATGACCTAAGGTTTATCAATCCGTGGGAGGCGTAGGATGAAGATGGTCTCTCTCAAACAACCCTGCAACCAAATAACAAAGAGTCTCTTGTGTCCCCAACACACCCAATACAATGGTACATTGTATAGGTGCACTAGTTCGGCGAAGAGATGGTGATACAAGTGTAGTATGGATAGTAGATATAGGTTTTTGTAGTGCGAACAATAAAAAACAACAAGGTAGCAAGTAACAAAAGTGAGCATAAATGGTATTGCAATGCTTAGAAACAAGGCCTAGGGTTCATACTTTCGCTAGTGCAATCTCTCAACAATGCTAACATAATTGGATCATATAACCATCCCTCAACGTGCGATAAAGAATCACTCCCAAGTTCCTATTAGCGAAGAACATAAGATAGAAATTGTTTGTAGGGTATGAAACCACCTCAAAGTTATCCTTTCCGATTGATCTATTGAGCTATTCCTATAAGTGTCACAAACAACCCTAGAGTTCGTACTAAAATAACACCATATGATACACATCAACCAACTCTAATGTCACCTAGATACTCCAATGTCACCACAAGTATCCGTGAGTTGATTATACGATATGCATCAAACAACTTCATAATCATAATATTCAATCCACACAAAGAACTCCAAGGAGCACCCCAAAGTTTCTATCGGAGAAAAGATAATGAAAACGTGCATCAACCCCTATGCATAGATTACCCCAATGTCACCTCGGGAATCCGCGAGTTAAGTGCCAAAACATACATCAAGTGAATCAATATAATACTCCATTGTCACCATGGGTATTCATATGCAAAACATACATCAAGTGTTCTCAAATCTGAAATATTCAATCCGACAATAACGAAACCTCAAAGGGAAAAGATTCGATTCATCACAACAAGATAGAGAGGGAGAAACACCATAGGATCCAACTATATTAACAAAGCTCGCGGTACATCAAGATCATGCCAAATCAAGAACATGAGAGAGAGATCGAACACATAACTACTAGTACATACCCCTAGCCTCGAGGGTGAACTACTCCCTCCTCGTCATGGAGACCGCCGGGATGATGAAAATGGCCTCCGGTGATGATTCCCCCCTCTGGCAGGGTGCCGGAAAAGGGCTGTAGATGAGATCTTTTTGGTACAGAGGCTTGCGGCGGCGTAAAAACTCATCTAGGTTAACTTTCGGGGGTTTCTGAATATATAGGATTTTTCAGCGTTGGAATCACGCAAAGAGGTGCCACAGGGGGCCCACGAGGCACCAGGGCGTGCCTGGGGGGGGGGGTGGCGCACCCTGGTGGCTTGTGGGGCCCCTGTGGCTCTTCTGCTACACCCCCAAAGTCTCCTGGGTCTGTTTCCTTCCAGAAAAAATCGTCAAAAAGTTTCACTGCATTTGGACTTCATTTGATATGGATTTTCTGGAAAACCAAAAACAAGCAGAAAACAACAACTGGCACTGGGCACTAGGTCAATATGTTAGTCCATAAAAATCATATAAAAGCCATATAAAAGTGCACCAAAATCATACAAAATTATAATAAACATGGCATGCATACTTCATAAATTATAGATACGTTGGAGACGTATCACATAGCACATTGACAGTGTCTGAATCACATCTAACAAATGATTTGTAACAACGAAAGTGGGGCTAACCTTCTCTGCACATGCCAGAAACTTCCTCCCACTGTCCACAGATTCAAAAGCCACTAACTTCACGCATGGAGATTGATGGTGACAACGAGCAGGCAGATCTTCAGCTACCCCACTCCATTCCTTGCAAGTGATGGTCCTAGGGAGCTACAAGAGGAACAAATGGCTCAAATTGGTCTCCGGGTTAAAATCCTTTATTACAAATCAGAACCCTGAGCCTAGGGGGCGAGAGAGAGGAGAGAGGCATACCCAACTGGTGACATAGTCGTCGGAGGAGGAACCACTGGAGAGGTCAAAGAAGACCATGGCGTCTGCGGCGGTCGGATGCGAGACGGCGAGAGCGAGGAAAGCAAGTGAGGAAGCGGCTATAGCTTGGGAAGGAAGGATGGAGTAAACAGGGGAAATGTGGCTCGTGGTCGGGGAGAAAAGGGGGTGGGAAGTGGGGGAAGAGTTAGATATTTCGCCGGTAGGCAAAAAATTTCGAAAGGTGGGGAGGGGGGAAACTTGGCGCGCGGTGTCATCGGACACCTTTCACTTTGAACAAATGTGTGCATCACAAATGATTCTTCTGCTTTACGCGCATGCGATGAGTTTGAGCACTCGAATTTTGGTGGAAATTTCCCTGGGTACAGTGCTCATCCACGTCATTACATATTTAACATCACTTGCTAATTTGGGGGGTACACAAAAGAGCCTACAGCACACGGACCACACTTACTGAATCGAGCAATTTTAGTAATTAAATAGAGCCAGTTGACCGAAACATTGCTCTAACAAAAGACCAGCGTTATAAACAAAGGCTAAGTACGCATAATTTAAGCAAAGCCGCCGACGCGACGCCGCCCTATGCCTCGCCAGTGTAAGATGAGATGTCGATGACTTGTCCTGGCGACATGCCGCCGCTGGTGGACTCCGTGTCCCCCAGGTTGAAGTCGACCGCGTTGTCGTCCTCGTCCTCGGCGCCGCCCTCAAGGTTCTCCAGAGCTTGCGTTGGTACTCCACCGCCGATTCCTCGACGGACAGGCAGCTCTCTACCTCCTCCTTAGCCACGCGCAACTCCTCCTCCCGGCGCTCCTCGATCTCCGCCGCCTCCTACATCTCCAGCTCCCGCTCGGGGATCTCATGAGGAAGCAGGGGCTCCATGGCCTCCGCTGCCGCATCATCGACAAGCATCTCCGTCGCCTTTTCGGACGTGGGGTGCATGCTGGATTCCGAGGAGGCCTGGAATATCTTGGCGTGGGCGGCCTCAACCCGGGCCAGGGCGACCTCCGCGGCATGGACGGTTGCTCGAGCGCTCTCGGCGTGTGCAGCCGCCGTCGCAGCAGCTACTGCAGCCGTCTCGGCTGCTGCAGCTGCCCTGTCGGCTGCCGCAGATGCCCTCTCGGCGGATGCGGCCGTGCTCTCGGCGGAGGCGGAGCCGCTCGGGGAGGACCCGACGACCGTATGGGCCCTCATGAAGCGTCTCCATGGTGTCATTCTTTGCAAGAAGGGGATGGGAAATGGGTATCGGGGACTCGAGGATTCGGGGGTGAACAACGCTTGGGCAGACGAATCCGGCGAAGCTTATGGAGGAAGACATAAAAAGACCCGTGAATTTTCATCGCAAACGGTTCTTATAACCAACTGTGTGCGATGTAGTCCATTTTTTAATTACCTGCGGCAGACTAATTTGGAGTACACTGGCAACGGATGGTGATGGAAATTGTTCGAATTTTTTTGTACCGTTAACATGCACTCATACGACTGTCATGTTAAAATTTGGAATTTTTCAGGGTTCATCTGACCTTTTTAAGACATTAAGTGAGTTCCTAGCCATATAATGGTCGTAATTCAAATTTGAGCTGCATGTACATGCAACGGCAAACCATCATGGGTTGGAAAATCATATTTGTGTCCTTGTGTGTGAGTTAATGCCCTGTGCAGTAAATTGGAACGAATTTTCAAACATATTGGTGTCACGGCTTGGACACAAACAGTGAGAACCATGGCTTTTAAATTCCAAAAAATTCAAAAATGATCAAAAATACATGAAACCTTGCTTGATGTCATGAAATGGTACAAAGATGTAGTGGTAAAAGAATTGGCCAATTTGACGAAAGTTTTGACACAGACCTCTAACAAATCGGAGCATCTCACGAGAAGACACGTGGCTCCGAGAGGGAACAATGCATGTTTGATGATGAACCGGTGCTCGCTTCCTCGTATGACCCTGAATTTTATTCTACAGTTAACATGCACTAATGCAACAGTCATGTTAAATTTTTGAAATTTTCGGTGTTGATTTGACCTTTTTAAGACATTTAGTGAGTTTCTAGCCATATAATGGCCGTAATTCAAATTTGAACTGCATGTACATGCAACGGCAAACCATCATGGGTTGGTAAATCATATTTGTGTCCTTGTGTGCGAGTTAATGCCCTGTGCAGTAAATTGGAAGGAATTTTCAAACATATTGGTGTCAAGGCTTGGACACAAACAGTGAGTACCATGGCTTTCAAATTCCAAAAAAATAAAAAATGATCAGAAATACATGAAACCTTGCTTGATGTCATGAAATTGAACCAAGATGCTGTGGTAAAAGAATTTGCCACTTTGACGAAAGTTTTGGCACACACCTCTCACAAATCGGAGCATCTCACCTGAAGACACGTTGTTCCGAGAGGGAACAATGCATGTTTGATGACGAATCGGCACTCGCTTCCTCGTATGACCCTGATTTTTTTTCTACCGTTAACATGCACTAATACAACGGTCATGTTAAAATTTTGAAATTTTCGGTGTTGATTTGACCTTTTTAAGACATTAAGTGAGTTTCTAGCCATATAATGGCCGCAATTCAAATTTGAACTGCATGTACATGCAACGGCAAACCATCATGGGTTGGAAAATCATATTTGTGTCCTTGTGTGCGAGTTAATGCCCTGTGCAGTAAATTGGAAGGAATTTCCATACATATTGGTGTCAAGGCTTGGACACAAACAATGAGAACCATGGCTTTTAAATTCCAAAAAAATCAAAAATGATCAAAAATACATCAAACCTTGCCTGATGTCATGAAATGGCACCAAGGTGCTGTGGTAAAAGAATTTGCCACTTTGACGAAAGTTTTGGCACACACCTCTCACAAATCGGAGCATCTCACGAGAAGACTCGTGGTTCTGAGAGGGAAGAATATGCATGTTTTATGACAAACCGACAGTGGCTTCCTCTTATGGCTTGGCATTTTTTTCTACCGTTAACATCCACGAATACAACTTTCATGTTAAAATTTGGAAATTTTCAGGGGTTATTTGACATTTTTAAGACATTAAGTGAGTTTCTAACCATTTAATGGCGGTAATTCAAATTTGAACTACATGTACATGCAACAGAATATCATCATGGGTTGGAAAAATCATTTATGTAATACATTTTCCAACAATATCATGGTAACACGAAATAAGCATTCATGCAAAACATTTGGAAAAAAATGTAAATATCTGGTAAGACAACTGGGCCCCCCATGATTGGCACTTTGTTTCACGCCGCGAGGTTTGGAAGGTGAGTGGCGCGGGTTATTAATCAAACATGGTTCAGTCTTGGGAACCGTCAGCGATTTATTTCACACACGGATTTTGATGCGGGCATCGTGTGTAATTCAAGCTATAGTACTCGTAAATTCCGGCCACCGATGCTTCTACTGCTCCCGTCGATCTAGATTCCGGCCGCCAATAAATACTACCCCGCCCACGTCGCCCCGCCTGCATTCTCATCTACATTCTCTTCTCGCTCGCCCTCCCTCTCACAAAACTCTGCCATGGCGCCGTCGATCTGCCCACCCGTCAAGGAGGAGGCGCCGCCCCACAAGGACATCCAGGCGCAGAGCAGCGATGAGGAGGACCCCTACGCGCCACCAGACGATGTTGCGCCAGAACCCCCAACTTTGGAGTGGTTTTGGGGCCAGTACAATCTTTGTCTGTGGAAATCGTTGCCGCCGGCTGAGAAAGCCAGGCAAGTGGCGTTCAAGAAGGAGTTGGCGGAGGAGCGCACCAGGTACCAGGCAGCCTATGAAGCCCGTGAGGCTGCCTGGGAAAAGGAGAAGCTGGAGCTTTGGCGGCGGGCACGTCGACGTACGGACGAGGTGTACGAAGAAGGCCGGTACTTCGCCAGGAAGGCCAAAGGCGCTAGGCGCCTCATCGCTGCGTGGAGGTGGGCCGATAAGCTCCAGCGTGCTACCGACGAAGATCTCCAGTGGGCGCCCAACGAAATGGCAAGATCGTTCGCATGCGTCCGCCAGCAAGAGGCAGATTGGCACGTCAAGTGCTGCGAGGCGGAGGAAGTGGAGAACTCCCTCCGCGCTGGGAAGCCGCCGCGTACCAGGGTGCTGCTAGCGAGGGATTATTAGTTTTAGTATTGTTCGTTTTCAATTTTATGCATTGTACTTAGTAGTTAAGTATGGAATCCCAGTTAAGTATCATCACGTATTGTTCGTTTTCGTACTAATTTCTATCTAGCTGTTTACCATCCACATGTACAAAATGGAAAACATACACATTGAAACAGAACAATATATAAGAACGAAAAATAGAGTACACACATTGAAACAGAAAAATAAACAGAGCAATATTATGATTGTTGGGAATACATAGCGATCAACGTCAAAACGACTCAACAAAATAAAACGCGTCCATGACCACCACCCCTGCCTATGGTAGCTCTTGCCTCTACCTGAACTCGTGCAGGCGTTCGTCCAAGCGGTTGACATGCTCGCGGTACATCTGGAGCGCGATCTCGAGCTCCAAGTTGGCTATTTCATTGGAGATCACCAGCTCGAGGATGCGACGGCCATGTTCCTCTACTGCGCCTATGTGGACACCTGGGCCAAGGAGGCGCTCGAGCCTAGCGACCAGCGCGTTGGCATCGAGAGGGCCGCGGACAAGGCGAACGGCGCGACCCATGCGAACGGTGCGGCCGACGTCCGGTGTAAGCACGGTGCTGCCGGCCTCTGGTGCTAGTACGGCGCAGACGGCCTCTGCCCACTCCTGGCGAGGAATGGGGCCACTGACGGGCCGTGTAGCCAGCTGCAACGCCCTGTCGACAGCAGGCAAGCGCCGATGGAATCGCTCTTGCGGTGCGGCGCGCCGCGCCTCTTGCTCTGCGGTGGTCCATCGGTCTCGCTGTGCGGTGAGGCGTAGCCTATCGGCGCGGACGCGCCTATCTTGCCCTGCGGAGCACCACCGATCATGTTGTGCGTCGAGCTGCAGCCTCTCGGCGCCGAGTTGCCTTTCTTGATCCGCGACACTGAAGCGCCTTCCGTCAAGGGTCTGCTCAACCCTGGCGATGACGCGCAGCACGGCGTCGTCCATCGCGTTGCCGGGGACGCCCTTGACCTCGACGGTCCGTGGCGCTTGGTCATTTACCTCGTCGAGGAGGTTGATGGTAGAGGCGGCACTTCGGTGGGTTGGCATGCTTGGAAAAGGTAGCTAGAGGGGCTATAGGCTTTGCTTGTGCCTCGGTGTGTCGTGCGCCGCCTAGGCTTATGCGCAATCGCCGGGTGGCAGCGGGAAACCGATGGGGAAATGGCGGGAAACGGTGGCGTGTTCATAAAACGCCATCAATTAATGGAAACTTAGCATAGAAGGAAGCGCGAGCTAGCACGACACATGCGCGCACATTGCTTGCCATGAGTGTGATCCATATATCTCGTGTGCCCAATAGAGCACACTATTCACACAAAATAATATTGTTCTATACACGGAGAGCGTAGATGTTGTGCAGACTGGGCAAATCACATCGCACACGGATTAAAATACGGAACCCGTCGGTGATGATTTCTTCAATCGCTGACAATTGTTTACCAACAAGCGTTTGCCTACAACACACATGACTTATTTGGAGCAATAGTCTGTGTTATTATCGGTCTTCCCACACATTTCTGATTACTGACCTGTTTGCCACGTATCACACACATCTTCTTAAGTTGAACCATTTCTGTTGTGTTGGGTAATCACAAACAGTTCATCCTAGTGAACTGTATGCCATGTATCGCACACACCATACAGTGTCTGACCATTTCTGTTGTGTTGGGTAATCACAAACAGTTCATTCGAGTGAACTGTATGCCGTGTATCGCACACACCTCGAACTGGCTGCCCGTTTCTGTTGTTCTGGTTTATCGCAAATAGTTCATATGGATCAACTGTATGCCACGTATCGCACACGCGTCTCTAATCTGAATCATGCTTGATGTCTCTGCCATCGCAAACAGTTCGTCTTATTGGCGATGGTTTTATTACGACACCGTTTGCGATTCATGCATCGCACACAGTTTGGTCGCGGGGTCTCTGATTCATGTGTCGCGTTAGCGGTCGCCTGCAGTAGTGTTATTAGCATCCTTAGGATCGACAAAACCTTCCGGTTACATCATATACAACTATTCCTTAAGAAAACCATTAAGGAACGCGGTTTTCATATCCATCTGCCAGATTTCATAATCGAAAAATGCAGCAATTGCTAACATAATACTAACAGACTTCAGCATCGCTATGAGTGAGAAAGTCTCATTGTAGTCAACCCCTTGAACTTGTCGAAAACCCTTTGCGACAAGTCTAGCTTTAAAGACGGTGACATTACCATTAGCGTCTGTCTTTTTCTTAAAGATCCATTTGTTCTCAATGGCCTGCCGGTCATCGGGCAAGTCTACCAAAGTCCATACTTGGCTCTCATACATGTATCCTATCTCGAATTTCATGGCCTCAAGCCATTTGTCGGAATGAGGCTCATCATTGCTTCTTCATAGTTCGTAGGTTCGCCGTTGTCTAACAACATGACTTCCAAGATAGGATTACCGTACCACTCTGGTGCAGAACGTGTCCTGGTCGACCTACGAAGTTCAGTAGTAGCTTGATCTGAAGTTTCATGGTCATCATCATTAGCTTCCTCTCCGGCTGGTGTAGGCATCATGGGAACTTCTTTCTGTGATGTGCTACTCTCCAATTCGAGAGAACGTACGATTACCTCATCAAGCTCTACTTTCCTCCCACTCACTTCTTTCGAGAGAAACTCCTTCTCTAGAAAGGATCCATTCTTGGCAACAAAGATCTTGCCCTCGGATATGTGATAGAAGGTATACCCAATGGTCTCTTTAGGGTATCCTATGAAGACGCACTTCCCCGCTTTGGGTTCGAGCTTATCTGGCTGAAGCCTCTTGACATAAGCGTCGCATCCCCAAACTTTGAGAAACGACATCTTAGGTTTCTTGCCAAACCATAATTCATATGGTGTCATGTCAACGGATTTAGACGGTGCCCTGTTTAAAGTGAATGCGGCTGTCTCTAATGCATAACCCCAAAACGATAGTGGCAAATCGGTAAGAGACATCATAGAATGCACCATATCCAATAAAGTACGATTAGTACGTTCGGACACACCATTACGCTGTGGTGTTCCAGGTGGCATGAGTTGTGAAACAATTCCACATTATCTTAAATGCATGCCAAACTCGTAACTCCAATATTCACCTCCACGATCAGATCGTAGAAATTTTATTTTCTTGTTACGATGATTCTCTACTTCACTCTGAAACTCTTTGAACTTTTCAAATGTTTCAGACTTGTGTTTCATTAAGTAAATATACCCATATCTACTCAAATCATCTGTGAAGGTAAGAAAATAATGATATCCACCACGTGCTTCAACACACATTGGACCGCATACATCAGTATGTATTATTTCCAACAAGTCAGCCGCCCGCTCCATTGTACCGGGAAACTGGGTTTTAGTCATCTTGCCCATGAGGCATGGTTCACATGTTTCAAATGATTCATAATCAAGAGATTCCAAAAGTCCATCAGCATGGAGTTTCTTCATGCGTTTTACACCAATATGACCTAAGTGGCAGTGCCACAAGTATGTGATACCATCATCATTCACTTTGCATCTTTTGGCATCAATATTATGAACATGTGTATCACTACGATCGAGATTCAACAAGAATAAACCATTCACATTGGGTGTATGACCATAAAAGATATTATCCATATAAATAGAGCAACCATTATTCTCTGACTAAAATGAATAACGGTCTTGCAATAAACAAGATCTAGATATAATGTTCATGCTTCACGCATGCACCAAATAACAATTATTTAGGTTTAAAACTAATCACTACTTCAGGATGCTACTAACGCGACACATGTATCAGAGACCCTTCGACGAAACTGTGTGTGATGCATGAATCGCAAACGGTATCGAAAAGAAACCATCACCAATAAGACGAACTATGTGTGATGGTGGATCCATCAAGCATGATTTAGATTAGAGTTGCGTGTGTGAATCTTGGCATACAGTTGATCCATACGAACTGTTTGCGATGAGCCAAAAAACACAAATAGTCAGCCATATCAAGGTGTGTGCGATATACGGCATACAGTTCACTCGGATGAACTGTTTACGATGATCTAGAAGAACATAAATGATTCGGTGTAACAAGATGTGTGTGATATCCGGCAAACAGGTCGGTAATCAGAATTTTGTGCGATAATTATGGACAACGCATACAATTTTTTGTTGTGAATTGTGTGCTCGACAGGGCACACAATTCAAGAAACCAACTGTGGGCGATAATGTAAAAGATCTCTGTCGAATACGTATTGCTATCTGTCTGCGATGAGATTTACAGGGGACACAGAGATAACAAATTAATATGAGCGAATGGCAACAGAGATATACAGTCTGCTTAATTTAGTCCTTCTTCTTCCTGTTGTTATTGGATGGCCCCGCGACATCATCTTGGCGAGGACGCTTCTTGCTGCTGACCGTTGGCTTTTCATCGCCGCCGCCGTCGTCATCATCTTTGATGTCCTCATCGTCGTCCTCCTCGTTCGAACACTCCTCCTCCTCCTCATCATCGTTGTCGTCTTCTTCATCCTCCGACGGCTCCTCTTCCATCCGGTCGTCGTCCGACGACTCAGGCGGCGGCGTCCCTTCCATGATCCGGATAAAATCGAGGTCAGGGCTCGACGCCGGACTCATGGAAGACGAGCGGGATGATTTCGAGGTTGACCTATAATCGGGCGCCAGACTACTGGCGGAACTGTCGTCCTCGCTGTCGCTTGACATGGCCGCGGTACGTATACAAACCGCAAGAAAGCGAGATTGCAGAGTGTGTGTAAGTGTGTAGTGCGGCCGGCCGGGACAATGAGGACGGTGGAGACTGAAGCGGGGTATGAAGAAAAGAGTAATGGCAATTGAAACGGGGGATTGACGGATTATATTGGTGCCTTGGCAGACTGTTAGAATCCTGATATAATCAACCGCAATTATTAGTACCCAGTCACTCCAAATTCCCGCGGTTGCACAGTTCTCAATGTGATAATTACGCACACAGGTTGGAGCGTCCAAATGTGAAACAAGCATTTTCATAGGACAGTTGGCAAGCAATAGATGAGCTCTGCTTATTGATGTAGCCAGTAATAATCAAACAAAACCCCTAATCATCATTGCAAATAGCGCATAGAAGATGGCTAATGCGACAACTACACATGCTAGTTCCTTCTTGTCTCTTGCTTTCATCTGTTGCCTGTGATTGAGTCTTTCTTGCTTCATCGTAGTGATTGTACACTCCAAATCAGTCAGTTTCTTCTTCAGCTTTACGTTATCTTCTACGAGCTTGGTGATAACACTCCGAGCCTTGCCATGCCATTCATCATCCAACCAGTTAACAAAGGCACAAGCCTCATATCCCGGCCAATGTTAAATATTCAGGATGAGCGGGGGCATTAACTCAACTTAAATGATGAACTTAGCACTAACCTCTAAGGGGCAACTGAGAAACCGTCTGCCAATGTCGAATCCCTCCGTGCATACACGTCGAGCGGGAGTGTGTCCATGCGCACAACTCAGCTTTTGGTACTTCTCGGTGGAGCAAAACTCGGAGTCGAACTCATGTTGCGGGAGTCTAGAGTCATACTCCGGATCCGGCGGTTGATCGCTTTCCTGGGTGGGGCCGGGGGAGCGGGGGTCATTCAGGACGGATTGAGCAGGGAGTAACTTTGGACATGCTAAAAAAATATGGGGATTGATTGGAACCTGACAAGACGTTTCGGATGCATAGTACACCAGCCTTCTAATGACCTTAGGCAAGTGCTCGGCGGTGACTGCCGTCGTGGCGGCGCCGCCCATAGCGCTGCCGAGAGCGATGATACGAGCCGGAGCAGCCGCACCAAAACCATCAGCACTAGTTGTCCGCATTCCCCCAATGTCAGCGCCACGCGAGGGAATTTGGGGGCTATCTAGGGATTTGGGGGAAATGGGGAAACTATGGGGATCTGATAACGGTCGGGAACTACTTATCACACTCTGTTGTATATGGCACACGGTTTGTACATATCGTTTGTGTTCGATATTACAACTTCACACACGATTTCCACACCAAACCGTGTGAGAAGACAACATGCGTGAGACACTGTTCCCGTGACATAACTGTATGTGATGTAATACCCAGTACATACTGGGATGCAATAATGGAGTTAATACTTTAAACAGCCGCTCTACGGATACCCGTCAAAAAATAAAAAACAGCTGCTACTTGTAGACTGCGTTGGTATTTCCCCGAAGAGGAGAGGATGATGCAGTATAGTAGAGATAATTATTTCCCTCAGTTAAGAACCAAGGTTATCAATCCAGTAGGAGAACCAAGCAAAATCCCGTTAAGCGCACCTGCACACACAAAAGCAAACACTTGCACCCAACGCAAATAAGAGGGTTGTCAATCCTCTTAGCGGTTATTTGCAAGGATTAATTCTGATAGTGGTTGATAGATAAACTAAAATACTAAATAAAATAAAAGTAAATAAATTGCAGCAAGGTATTTTTAGGTTTTATATATATGATAAAGTAGACCCCGGGGCCATAGTTTTCACTAGAGGCTTCTCTCTTGAACGCATAGCATACGGTGGGTAAACAAATTACTGTTGGGCAATTGATAGAAAAGCAAATAATTATGACGGATTCATGGCAATGATCATGTATATAGGCATCACGTCCGAGACAAGTAGACCGACTCCTGCCTGCATCTACTACTATTACTCCACCCATCGACCGCTATCCAGCATGCATCTAGGGTATTAAGTATGAAACAGAGTAACGCCTTAAGCAAGATGACATGATGTAGACAAAGTAAACTCAAGCAATATGATTAAACCCCATCTTTTTATCCTTAATGGAAACAATACAAATACGTTTCATGTCCCCTTCTGTCACTGGGATTGAGCACCGCAAGATTGAACCCATCACAAAGCACCTCTCCCATTGCAAGATAAATCAATCTAGTAGGCCAAACCAAATCGATAGATCGGAGAGAAATACAAAGCTATAATAATCATGCATAAAAGAGTTCAGAGAAGACTCAAATATTTCTCATGAATAATCTGATCATAAACTAACAATTCATCGGATCCCAACAAACACACCGCAAAAGAAGATTACATCGGATAGAACTCCAAGAACATCGAGGAGAACATGGTATTGAAGATCAAAGAGAGAGAAGAAGCCATCTAGCTACTAGCTATGGACCCGTAGATCTGTGGTAAACTACTCACACATCATCGGAAGGGCAGCAAGGTTGATGAAGAAGCCCTCCGTGATCGATTCCCCCTCCGGCAGAGTACCGAAAAAGGCCTCCAGATGGGATCGTGGAAGAACAGAGGCTTGTAGCGGTGGAAAGGTTTTATCTTCTGTCTTTCTGGTATATTGGGAATATTTGGGAATTTATAGCGTTGGAATTAGGTCAGGAGGGGCTACGAGGGGCCCACAAGCCTGGGGGCGCGCCTACCCCCCCTGTGCGCGCCCTCTAGGCTTGTCGCCTCCTCGTGGCTCTTCTGGTCTTCTCCCGAAGCTTCGTGGGTCTCTTCTGGTCCAGAAAAAAATTAATCCAAAGTTTTTTTTCTCGTTTGGACTCTTTTTGATAATGATTTTCTGAAAAGGCAAAAACAAGCAGAAAACAGCAACTGGCACTGGGCACTGGATTAATAGGTTAGTCCCAAAAAAATGATATATAATTACATATAATTGCATATAAAACATCCAAGATTGATACTATAATAGCCTGGAACAATCAAAAATTATAGATACGTTTGAGACGTATCAACAGTCGCTCTGCAGATAGAGATGGGGGCGGCAACCGAGGCAGCGGCTACCGGATAGGAGGTCAATCCTCGGTCGGTCAGCGGTGGCGGCATGATAGGAGGTCAATCCTCGGTCGGTGGCGGGAGATAGGAGGAGCTCAATCCTTGAGGTCGGCGGCGGCGTGATTGGAGCACATCCCTCGCAGTCGATGGCGGGATAGTGGAGCTCGAACTTCAGGCGGTTACCCCACTAAGCTTTGCTCCTCGACCCTACTGTCTCGGCGTGCTGCGGCATCGCACTTCTCCATCTGCTGGGTGGAGGTCACCGCGTAGCTAATTAATTAAGGTATTCTTTTCATTGAGTGGCTTAATTAAGGTATTCAATTCATAAGGGTAGTACTATACTTTGCGTGTAAATTGACTGGTCATTAATTTGTGTCATCGCACGGCTGGATAACAATATGGAGCGCCCACCGTAAATTATGAAAATAAAATCTTGTGATTTATGCACTCATCTTTGGGCATCAATTAATCCAATTATTAATGCTTTTCTGAATTACCCCTCGTGTGGTGCAGATGGAACAGTTTTGAATGGATGAAGGTTCGGAGAAGCTCAAAGTTTGCGAGTGGCATGACGGAGTTCATCACTTTGGCTGAAAGGACAAAGAAGAGAGTCCGTAACGACTATTACATCATGTGTCCATGCAAGGATTGTACCAATACAGAGTCACATAAAGTTACATACGTCGGGTTCCACTTAGTCAAGGGATTCATGGATGGATATACACGTTGGACTAGACACGGTGAAGAGCCGGTCATGGATGAAGGTAACCAGGGCGGCGAGATGCCAAACCCCGATCAGAGTCACAAGGATGTTGAATCTATCCTTGGGGCTCAGACGTCAAGCTACCAACGGAACATAGACAAGCTAAAAACCCCACTGGAAAACCAAGAAGACGACACCGACGACCTTGATGGTATGCCAGATTTTGCTGCTATGATTGCAGATTTCCAGGGCCCAAATAAAGATATAGTTGGGTACAAGGATCTGCCAACCATTGATGCGAACTCCAAGAAATATTTGTATCCAGGTTGCAAAAAGAAATATTCCAAGTTGAGTGCCACACTGGCGCTTCTTAGATTTAAAGCAGAAAACGGTCTATCAAACAAGGGCTTCACAGAGTTGTTAGGTCTTTTGAAAGACATTCTTCCAGAAGATAATGTGCTCCCCAAAAGCATGAACGAAGCGAAGAAAGTTGTTTGCCCATCGGAACTTGAATTCCAGAAGATACACGCTTGTGTGAATGATTGTATGTTGTACCGCGGTGAGTACAAAGATTTGCGTGCATGTCGCATATGCAAGCATCCACTATACAAGCGCAAGAGAGCAAAGGAGAAGTACAAATTGGACAATGAGATCAAGACAGGAATCCCGTTCAAGGTTGTTTGGTACTTGCCTTTAATTACAAGGTTGAAGCGTTTGTTTGCAAACCCGAGAGAGGCAAAGAGGTTGCGGTGGCATCATGATGAGCGATTTGCGGATAAATATATGAGGCACCCGAAAGATGGGGCTCAGTGGGATTTAATCGAGGACACGTATGAAGACTTTGCCAAGGATCCTAGAAGTATATGGCTTGGGGAGTGTACTGACGGGATGAATCCATTTGGCGATATGAGCACCAAACACAACACATGGCCGGTGCTTCTGTGCATATATAACCTTGCTCCTTGGTTGTGTATGAAGAAAAAATACATCATGATGTCAATGATTATCCAAGGCCCGAAGCAACCTAGAAATGACATCCACATTTACTTTCACTACTGGTAGAAGAACTGCTGACATTGTGGAAAAAAAAGCCTGGTGTAAAATGTTATGATGCTTACAAAAAGGAGTTTTTCGATCTACATGCATTGCTGCTGCACACCATTCAAGATATGCCAGCATTAGGCAACACGTCGGGGCAGAAAACAAGGGGAGATGTAGGATGCGTCACATGCATGGATAGGACAGTAAGTAGATTTCTTCCCAACTCGCACAAATCCGTGTATTTGCGTCATCGTAGGTTCTTACGGAAAGATCACCCATACTGAAAGATGAAAGCTGAATTTGATGGTACGACAGAGGTAGGTTTGGTCCCAAGACCTTATTCTGGGACGGAGGCCCATAGCATGGCTAAACAAATTGAAGTTGTGCTTGGCAAGGGACATGGTTCGTCGTCGAAAAAAACACCCAAGGGGCAAGTGTTTAAGAAGAAATCAGTGTTCTGACAATTACCTTACTGGGAGATTCTAAGTGTATGTCACTGCATCGATGTCATGCACGTAGAGAAGAACGTATGTGAAAGCATCCTTGGTACTCTGCTCAAGATTAAAGGTAAAACTAAGGATGGTGACGGTGCACGACTCGATATGCTTGGTGATCAACCAAAACGCATGAATGAAGCAGAAGATGATGAAAAATTCCTCCACGTTCGCCAGAGTTACAATTTCACTCCAAAAGAAGCAAAAGAGTTCTTTGACTATTTGTTGTCAATTAAGACACCCTCTTCCTACTCCGCAAACATCAGAAGTCTCGTGGATGTGAGCTCAGGTAAAATGAAGTTGGCACACATGAAGTCACATGATTGCCACGTAATGTTGACACAAATCCTCCCGGTGGCCATCATGAATATGATGGACACAGACATAAGAAACACACTCATTGATCTCTGTGATTTCTTCAACAAACTATGGCAGAAAGTGGTAGATCGTGAAGAGCTGGATTATATGCAAGCGGATATTGCAAGAATATTGTCCAACCTAGAGATGTTTTTCCCACCGTCATTCTTTGATGTCATGGTCCATCTCACTGTGCACCTTGTCGTCAAGATAAAGTATTATGGTCCTGTGTTTCTTTGCAACATGTATCCCTTCGAGCGGTACATGGGAATATTGAAGTGCTATTGTCGGAACCAATGCCATCTAGAGGCAAGCATCCTACAAGGTTATACCGCGAAGGAGGTGGTTGAGTTTTGCACCGAATACATGAAACAAAGACCTATAGGTTTTCCCCTTTCTCGCCACGAGGGAAGGCTGGCTGGTAAGCCGGTCCTTGCTGGCGCGCCACATGCTGCACCCGGAGATGAGACCGATCAAGCCCATTTGACGGTACTGCTTAACAGCCCAGTTCTCGACGCTTACGCTGAAGAACACTTGGCGGAGATACGACGAAGCTTCTTACCCATGGTGCATCCATTAGATGTCGTGATGAAGGCTTAGCACTGGTGCAGAGACATCCTATACAAACGGTTTTTACCGCCTTTCCGCAACGGAGTTTTAAACCGTCGCCTTGCCTGTGTGTTCGATAGGGGGTCCAACCCACACGACCCAGAAACCATCGGCGATGGAGGCTCCGGTCACACACGCGGGGCAAAAAGAGCTCGTGTGCGATCGGGCGAGCCATCACAGACAATTATACAGGCCCAATCGTTTCCGTTCATATGTACATCCCACACGGTGAATCCCAAACAAACGTTTCCGTTCGTATGTACATCACACACAATTTTTATGTGGAAACGTTTGTGTAAGGTGGCCTAACACAAACATTTGTCGGGTGGAAGTCGTGTGTGATTGTTCATTGATCCAACATGCCTACTTTCTAGGAACTGTGTGGGTTGTTTGAGTTCATCGCCCATGGTGTTGTCTGAGAAACCGTCTGCAATAGAAAAACCCAATAAGCAGGCTAATTGGCCAATTATTGATAATCCATTTAGTAATCAAATTGACATTTCATATCAAACACACCATATATTTCATATACGTATTACAGCAACCAGGATTTCATAATTGAATTACATCAGATAGCTTCAGCACTCAGTTACACCATATAGGCATGTAGCTACCTACGGCATTACACAATAGCGCCAAGTTTCACATGCAACATCTAAAACCTTTCGAAAGTAGCATCATACATGGTAAATAGACAGATGAATTTCATCTGGAGAACTACTGAAGCAGAAGGCGAGTATTGAGTCTTCAGTGATGTTGAATGTCCTTGCAACTTTAGGCCAGTGGCTGTGGATAATTGCCCGCCCAATCTTTGTCCTCTTGAGGAAGACTTCAATATTGTACCATGGGTGTTGAATGAATACCTTCCTCGCCTCTTGACCATGCAGGTGGTCTGAGAGGTAATCGTCAGTGACGTGCTTTGGAAAGGACTGGAAACAAAGATATGCATAAATATTTGTTCTAAATTTTGAAATGGCGCAAAGGAAAAAAAACAAGGTAAAAGAGTTAGTACCATCCTATAGTTGACTGATGTCTTCTTCATTGTGCAAACAAAGATCTTGCTGTTATTCATCGCTAGTTTCTTTATCCTAACAATCTTTCTGAGTTTCTTGACTTGACTGATATTCATGGACATCTCATTTCCCCATATGCAAAATGGGTCGAACAGTGGGTCTAAACCTCTGACAGCAGGACCTACATGTGCAAGACCAAATTGTTAAAAATCTAAATATTAGAATGGTTCCTGCAATTGCACAATAATGTGCTATTAGACAAAGGACCATGCATGTGCGAACCTCGATGGTAAACCTGAGCGCCTCCCATTGTTTCCCTGGAACACATATAAGGCAGTTATTGATCAGGTTAAGTGAGAGTTGGCATACTATCAGTAGAATATGTTAATGAAAAATAAACAAATTGCAGATCCATCAGATTAATTCGAGCCACATGGAAAAGCTAGTTAACCAAACCAAGCATGCTTAAGAACTAGGAAATATGGCAAATGTATATGTTTCTCATGTACTACGTATTTTGTACAGCAAAATTTGATGTATTTCTCACATGCATAAAAATACAAAATTGTACCCACAACAAATGAACATCACATTGCAGAATTGAACCAAACAGTTAACTGGACAGCACAACAAATGAACCAAACAGTTAACTGAGCATTGTATTGCAGAATAGAACATATACTAGAAGTCAGACAGTTAACCAAACCAAGCTTGCTTAAGAACTACTGGGAAATATAGCAATTGATGAACAAAACTGTTAACTGAACATCACATTTCAGTAGATCGGAATGCATATTAACATTACAGAGGACAATTCACTAGAAGGTACCGGTGGTGGCCTCGAGAAAACACCACGAACTGTCGTTTAAAGCAGCCAACCGCATGGCGGCGTCCGCGTGCGAGGCATCGACGGTGGCCTCGACGTCGAGGTGCTCCTGCAAGATCTGGCAGTTGGCACGCTTGGCAGCCATCACGACCTCATCCGCGCGTGCGGCCGCGATTTGCTTCTCCACTGCCAGATGCTCCTTGAGCTCCTAGCTATACTACATGCAAAATGGCTATGGGCGGCACTTATTAGGAGGATGGGGCAGCAATTTGGGTGGAAGGTGTCGCGCCGGCGGTTGGGGCATGTAGGATGGAGAAGGGGAAGGGGGATGGGGGTGGGGTGTGGATTACCTGACTATATCGACGAGGCCGCGCAGCAGGAAGGAGTGTCGCCGGCGAGCAGGCGGCGCTGCAAGCAAGCAGTGAAGGTTTGAACTTGGAAATGAAGGAGGAAACAGTGGAAACGTGGCTTTTGGTCGGGGGGGGGAGGCGGGGAGCTAGATATTTCCGTGGTTGCCAAATTTTCGCTCGGTGCAGCGAAAAACTAGCGCCCAAGTGTGGTTGCTGCGCCGACGGTGGACTGTAGCCGACAAAACTTCCAGCGTAAGCCATACATGAGGGTGCCCCTAGATATTTTATACTGCATCGCACACGATTCTTGCTAATAAACTGTTTGTGGTGTACTTGATTTTTTCATTTTGATTTGAAAGACAAAATGGGTTACGGCAGGAAAGGTTGGCGTTTGAATTGCTAGAACATTTATTTGCAGTGAACATGCAACTATAGGTGTGTCATGCTAAAATTTGGAATTATTCCGGGTTTGTTTGGCCTTTTTATACATTAATTGAGTTTATAGGCATTTAATGTGCATAATTCAAATTTGAACTACAGGCACATGCTCCAGTGCACCAAAATGGGTTGAAAAATCATATATGTGTCCTTGGGTGAATGTTTAGGTCCCATGCAAGAAATGAGAATGAATTTCAAACATCTGGGCATCGTGGCTCGTCCGGAAACATTGAGAAACTTGGTTTTAAAATTCCTGTAAATCCAAAACTCGCCTGAAAATCATGAAACTTGGCATGGTGTCATGACATGGCACCAACATGCCGTGGTAAAAAAATTGGCCGATTTGGGACAACTTTTGGTATAAGCTTCTTACAAACCGTAGCTTCTCTCGAGAAGCCTCATGGTTCCGAGAGGGAACGTGTCACCTCTGTGTGCGAAACGGCATACGCTGCGTCTTCCCGCGTTGATTTATTTTACATAGGCAACATGCAACAATAGGAGTTTTGTCTTACAATTTGGAATTATTCCGGGTTTGTTTGGCCTTTTTTATACATTAATTGAGTTTCTAGGCACTTAATGTGCATAATTCAAATTTGAACTACAGGCACATGCTCCAGTGCACCAAAATAGGTTGAAAAATCATATATGTGTCCTTGGGTGAATGTTTAGGTCCCATGCAAGAAATGGGAATGAATTTCCAACATCTGGGCATCGTGGCTCGTCCGGAAACATTGAGAAACTTGGTTTTATAATTCCTGTAAATCCAAAACTCGACTGAAAATCATGAAACTTGGCATCGTGTCATGACATGGCACCAAGATGCTTTATACGTCTCCAACGTATCTATAATTTTTTATTGTTCCATGCTATTATATTATCAATCTTGGATGTTTTTTATACACATTTACAACAATTATATCATTTTTTGGGACTAACCTATTAACTTAGTGCCCAGTGCCAGTTGCTGTTTTTTGCCTGTTTTTGGTTTTCCAGAATATCAGTACCAAACGAAGTCCAAATGCCACAAAACTTTTTGGAGATTTTTTTCTGGACATAACAAGTACTGGAAGCTTTGGGAGACGGCCAGAAGATGGAGCAGTGGCCCACGAGGCACCAGGGCGCGCCCCAAGGGGGGTGGCGCGCCCTGGTGGCTTGTGCGGCCCACACAGCTCCGTTTGACCTAATTCCACCATTATAAATTCTCTAAAATCGGGAAACCAATAGAGGAGTCCATGAAATACATTTTCCGCCGCCGCAAGCTTCTGTTCTTGAGAGATCCCATCTGGAGACCTTTTCCGGTACTTCGCCGGAGGGGGAATCGATCACGGAGGGGCTCTACATCAACCTTGCTGCCCTTTCGATGATGCGTGAGTAGTTTACCACAGACCTTCGGGTCCATAGTTAGTACCTAGATGGCTTATTCTCTCTTTTTGATCTTCAATACAATGTTCTCCTCGATGTTCTTGGAGTTCTATCCGATGTAATCACTTTTTGCGGTGTGTTTGTTGGGATCCGATGAATTGTGAGTTTATGATCAGATTATCCATGAATATTATTTGAGTCTTCTCTGAACTCTTTTATGCATGATTATTATAGCTTCGTATTTCTTCTCCGATCTATTGATTTGGTTTGGCCAACTAGATTGATTTATCTTGCCATGGGAAGATGTGCTTTGTAATGGGTTCGATGCGGTGTTCAATCCCAGTGACAGAAAGGGACATGACACGTATGTATCATTGCTATTAAGGGTAAAAAGATGGGGTTTATTCATGCGTGAGTTTACTTTGTCTACATCATGTCATCTTGCTTAAGGCGTTACTCCGTTCTTTATGGACTTAGTACACTAGATGCATGCTGCATAGCGGTCGATGTGTGGAGTAATAGTAGTAGATGCAGGCAGGAGTCGGTCTACTTGTCTCAGACGTGATGCCTATATACATGATCATTGCCTTGGATATCGTCATGATTATTTGCTTTTCTATCAATTGCCCAACAGTAATTTGTTCACCCACCGTATGCTATTTTTATGAGAGAAGCCTCTAGTGAAAACTATGGCCCCCGAGTCTATCTAAATCATATATTAAAAACCCTAAAAATACCTTGCTACACTTTTTATTTATTTATTTTATTTTGTATTTTTGTTTTAATCTATCTATCTATCACATACAATTTAATCTTGCAACTTACCGCCGAGGGATTGACAACCCCTTGTTTGCGTTGGGTGCAAGGATTTGTTGTTTTGTGTGCAGGCACTGCTAACGAGGTGTTGCGTGATTCTCCTACCAGATTGATAACCTTGGTTTCATAACTAAGGGAAATACTTATCTCTACTGTATTGCATCTCCCTTCCTCTTCAGGGAATTACCAACGCATCTCACAAGTAGCAGGAAGAATTTCTGGCGCCGTTGCCGGGGAGACATCATCAACATCTATCAAGTACCTACGCATAAAACTTCATCTCCTTGCATTTACTTTATTTGCCTTTGCCTCTCATTTTCATCTCCCCCACTTCTATAAAAGTTTTTTACAAAAATATAAAAATATTTTCCGTTTGCCTTTTTCTTGTTTGCTTCTTTGCTTGATTTGTCATCATGACTAGCGTAACCATCCCTCCTTTGTCGTCGGATTTTGAAGTGCTTTACTTCAAACAGAAACAAGGAGAAAATCTTAAAGATGCTTGGTATAGGTTAATGGAATCCGACCGTATTTGGTCTATAAAAGGGGATTTAAAAATTTTGCTTCACAATTTCTATATAGGTTTAACCATGCATCATAGACAACTTTTGGTATTTTCCGCAAAAGGGAATTTTATTGAAAGTGAGGCCAATACTGCCAATGAAATAATAGAGGGTATATTGGGTGTTCCACCACCACAAAAGGGTTTTGCTTTTACTCAAGAGGGGGTCCAAATACTAGACAAATTGGGTGACATGAAAAAAAAATTGGTTGAGTTGCAAAAGTCTAATGAACCTCTTAAAAATATTAGTGGAAACCTCAATCGTATGAACACTTTGATTACTCTATGCAATAAGCGATTAGATATTCTAGACCTTAAAATTTCCTCATTTCCTGAGAATAATGGGAAGCGTAAAGAGCCTGCCGGGTTTGAGAAAACTCCTATAAATATTATTAAAACCAAAGATGATAATACTTGAAACTATATATGCATTATGCCTAGCTAGGGGCATAAAACAATAGCGCTTGTTGGGAGGCAACCCAATGAATAAAATAAATTTTTACCTTTTGTTTCTGTTATTGTGTGTTTTCACATTTATGCTACTGTTATGATTGTGTTTTTGTGTTTTTAATTAGTGTTTGTGCCAAGTAAAGCCTTTAGGATGATTTGGAAGATAGTATAATTGATGCTGTTTGGAAAACAGAAAGTTTTGCGTCCAGTGCTGGAATTTTGGTTCTGTACTGGAGCGTCACAAATATCTGAATTTTTTACACGGTATTTATATATGAATTGCCCACGTTGTCCTAATTTTTCAGAATTTTTGGAGTTACAGAAGTACGGATTTTTAATGGATTGCTACAGACTGTTCTGTTTTTGACAGATTCTGTTTTTGATGCACTACTTGCTTGTTTTGATGAAACTATGGATTGTATCGGGGGGTATAAGCCATGGAGAAGTTAGAATACAGTAGGTATAATGCAAAAATAAAATATGAATGGGTTTGCAACAGTACTTAAAGTAGTGATTTATTTTGTTATACTAACGGATCTCACGAAGGTTTTGTTGAGTTTTGTGTGATTGAAGTTTTCAAGTTTTGGGTGAGATCACGATGGATGAAGGAATAAGGAGTGGTAAGAGCCTAAGCTTGGGGATGCCCGAGGCACCCCAAGGTAATATTCAAGGAAGACTCAAGCGTCTAAGCTTGGGGATGCCCCGGAAGGCATCCCCTCTTTCTTCTACCAACCATTGGTAATTTTACTTGGAGCTATATTTTTATTCGTCACATGATATGTGTTTTGCTTGGAGCATCGTGTATTATATGAGTCTTTTCTTTGTTTGCTCTTTATTTTGTCACAATCATCCTTGCTGGACACACCTATTTGAGAGAGCCACACGTTCATCATAATTTATTAGAATACTCTATGTGCTTCACTTAAATATTTTGAGCTAGGCAGTTGCTCTAGTGCTTCACTTAAATCTTTTTGAGCACGGCGGTGACTATATTTGGAAGAAATATTTGAACTCTCGTGCTTCACTTATATTATTTTGAGAGTTGATAAGATTAAAATTTTGAAGAAATATTTGCACTCTGATGCTTCACTTATATCTTTTTGAGAGTTGATAATAGTAACGGTAATTTGCACAAGATATGAATTTGGTCCCAAAGTGATGAATATTCAAGAGGGATATAATAAAAACTTTCATATAGATCATTGGATATGACAAGTGTGATTCCTTGCAATAGTTTTGCGATATGGAGATGATGATATGTGAGTCATGTTAGTGAGTAATTGTGATTTAGTAAGAATATTAATTTTAAGGTTTGTGATTCCCTATGCATGCACATTAAGTCAATAGTTATGCAACGGAATTATATCCTACTTATGGTGCATTATTCGGTGTTAGTTATGTTCAATGCATGTTTATGACCGTCTTTGCTTTTTGGTTGGTTGCTTCTCAATCTATTTGCTAGCCTTCATTTGTACTAAGCGGAAATACTGCTTGTGCATCCAAACTCCTTAAACCCAAGTTGTGCCAAATGAGTCCACTATAACTACCTATATGCGGTATTTCCATGCCGTTCCAAGTAAATTTGCATGTGCCAACTCTATTTTCAAAATAGTTTTCCGTTTTGTGTGCCCATACCGCTCATGAAGCGGCAGGGGGTGGCCAATATTTTCCATGCTAGGTGTGCTATTCTCACGATGAGTGTTTATTCACTTGTCATTGCACGAGAGAGTGGTTGGTAATAGGGATGACCAGTCCCACAATGAAATAAAAAATTAATAAGAACAAAATTCCTTGGAAAGTGTTGGTATGGAGGGCACCCGTGGATACGGCTAGCCATGGATTGTGAAAGAATGGTGGAAAGGAAATAAACTTTACTTTCTGTTTGGGAACCGCCTATGATGTATCTAGCATGGAAGATATTGGGAATTCTCGGTCGTTTTCGTTGACAGAAAAAGCATGCCTCTCAAAATATTTTTATCTCTCTAATTTAAGCTTTGAGCTCTGACACATTAGCAAATCTCTGCTTCCCTTCGCGAAGGGCCTATCTATTTACTTTTATGCAATTTTTATTTTGAGTCTCCATCTTCTCTTATAAAGCACCAACTAGAGAGCACTATTGTCATACTTGTGCATTATGGGTAGGTAATATTGAGTGTGTTTCATGAATGGATCAATGATTGAGCATAATGAGCTAGGGATAACTTTCTTTAGCGTTGATATTTTGAAAGACATGGTTGTTTGTTAGCATGCTTCAGTATTTATATCTTCATGTCAAATTATAGACTATTGCTTTGAATCACTCAAGTCCAAATGTCCATGCTATAAAAGAAAAGAATATATGATGAATATGATAGGTAGCATTCCACATCAAAAATTCTATTTTTATCATTTACCTACTCGAGGACGAGCAGGAATTAAGCTTGGGGATGCTGATACGTCTCCAACGTATCTATAATTTTTGATTGTTCCATGCTATTATATTATCAATCTTGGATGTTTTTTATACACATTTACAGCAATTATATATCATTTTTGGGACTAACGTATTAACTTAGTGCCCAGTGCCTGTTGCTGTTTTTTGCCTGTTTTTGCTTTTCCAGAATATCAGTACCAAACGAATCCAAATGCCACGAAACTTTTTGGAGATTTTTTTCTGGACATAACAAGTACTGGAAGCTTTGGGAGAGGGCCAAAAGATGGAGCAGTGGCCCACGAGGCACCAGGGCACGCCCCAGGGGGGGTGGCGTGCCCTGGTGGCTTATGGGGCCCACACAGCTCCGTTTGACCTAATTCCACCACTATAAATTCTCTAAAATCAGGAAACCAATAGAGGAGTCCATGAAATACTTTTTCCGCCGCCGCAAGCGTCTGTTCTTGAGAGATCCCATCTGGAGACCTTTTCCGGCACTCCGTCGGAGGGGGAATCGATCACGGAGGGGCTCTACATCAACCTTGCTGCCCTTCCGATGATGCGTGAGTAGTTTACCACAGACCTTCGGGTCCATAGTTAGTAGCTAGATGGCTTCTTCTCTCTTTTTGATCTTCAATACAATGTTCTCCTCGATGTTCTTGGAGTTCTATCCGATGTAATCACTTTTTGCGGTGTGTTTGTTGGGATCCGATGAATTGTGAGTTTATGATCAGATTATCCATGAATATTATTTGAGTCTTCTCTGTACTCTTTTATGCATGATTATTATAGCTTCGTATTTATTCTCCGATCTATTGATTTGGTTTGGCCAACTAGATTGATTTATCTTGCCATGGAAGAGGTGCTTTGTAATGGGTTCGATCTTGCGGTGCTCAATCCCAGTGACAGAAAGGGACATGACACGTATGTATAATTGCTATTAAGGGTAAAAAGATGGGGTCTATTCATGCGTGAGTTTACTTTGTCTACATCATGTCATCTTGCTTAAGGCGTTACTCCGTTCTTTATGGACTTAATACACTAGATTTATGCTGGATAGCGGTCGATGTGTGGAGTAATAGTAGTAGATGCAGGCAGGAGTCGGTCTACTTGTCTCGGACGTGATGCCTATATACATGATCATTGCCTTGGATATCGTCATGATTATTTGCTTTTCTATCAATTGCCCAACAGTAATTTGTTCACCCACCGTACGCTATTTTTATGAGAGAAGCCTCTAGTGAAAACTATGGCCCCCGGGTCTATCTAAATCATATATTAAAAACCCTAAAAATACCTTGCTGCACTTTTTATTTATTTATTTTATTTTGTATTTTTGATTTAATCTATCTATCTATCACATACAATTTAATCTTACAACTTACCGCCGAGGGATTGACAACCCCTTGTTTGCGTTGGGTGCAAGGATTTGTTGTTTTGTGTGCAGGTACTGCTAACGAGGTGTTGCGTGATTCTCCTACTGGATTGATACCCTTGGTTTCATAACTGAGGGAAATACTTATCTCTACTGTACTGCATCTCCCTTCTTCTTCAGGGAATTACCAACGCAGCTCACAAGTAGCAGGAAGAATTTCTGGTGCCGTTGCCAGGGAGACATCATCAACATCTATCAAGTACCTACGCATAAAACTTCATCTCCTTGCATTTACTTTATTTGCCTTTGCCTCTCGTTTTCATCTCCCCCACTTCTAAAAAAGTTTTTTACAAAAATATAAAAATATTTTCCGTTTGCCTTTTTCTTGTTTGCTTCTTTGCTTGATTTGTCATCATGACTAGCGAAACCATCCCTCCTTTGTCGCCGGATTTTGACATGGCACCAACATGTTGTGGTAATTTTTTTCACTGATTTGGGGACACGTTTTGGTATAAGCTGCTTACAAACCGTAGCTTCTCTCAAGAAGCCTCATGGTTCCGAGAGGGAACGTGCCACCTCTGTGTCCGAAACGACATACGCTGACTCTTCCCACCTTGATTTATTTCATAGAGGCAACATGCAACTATAGGAGTGCCGTGCTAAAATATGAAATTATTCAGCGTTCGTTTTGTCTTCCTTTTACATTATTTGAGTTTTCTAGGCATTTTGGAACAAATAGCTGCCACGTTATTATCGCAAACGGCTGTATTCTTCAAACCGTGTGCGTTCCACTAACTGTTTACTACCGCGGCAGCTGTTTGATTAGACGGGACTCATGCGAGCTGGCCGCCGTGCAGGCTCGACGGGACGTGTGCGAGCAGTTCGCCGCGCAGGCTCACCGGGAAGCGAGCCCTTTGCTACTTGTAGTCTACGCTGGTATTTCCCCGAAGAGGAGAGGATGATGCAGTACAGTAGAGATAAGTATTTCCCTCAGTTAAGAACCAAGGTTATCAACCCAGTAGGAGAACCAAGCAAAATTCCGCTAAGCGCACCTGCACACACAAGAGCAAACACTTGCACCCAACGCAAATAAGAGGGTTGTCAATCCACTTAGCGGTTACTTGCAAGGATTAAATCTTATCGAGGTAAATAGATAAACTAAACTACTAATTAAAATAAAAGTAAATAAATTGCAGCATGGTATTTTTAGGTTTTTTTATATAATAAAGATAGACCCGGGGACCATAGTTTTCACTAGAGGCTTCTCTCTTGAGCACATAAACATACGGTGGGTAAACAAATTACTGTTGGGCAATTGATAGAAAAGCAAATAATTATGACGGATTCATGGCAATGATCATGTATATAGGCATCACGTCCGAGACAAGTAGACCGACTCCTGCCTGCATCTACTACTATTACTCCACCCATCGACCGCTATCCAGCATGCATCTAGGGTATTAAGTATGAAACAGAGTAACGCCTTAAGCAAGATGACATGATGTAGAGAAGCAAATTCAAGCAATATGAATAAACCCCATATTTTTATCCTTAATGGCAACAATACAAATACGTGTCATGTCCCTTTCTGTAACTGGGATTGAGCACCGCAAGATTGAACCCATCACAAAGCACCTCTCCCATTGCAAGATAAATCAATCTAGTAGGCCAAACTAAACCGATAGATCGGAGAGAAATACAAAGATATAACAATCATGCATAAAAGAGTTCAGAGAAGACTCAAATATTTCTCATGAATAATCTGATCATAAACTCACAATTCATCGAATCCCAACAAACACACCGCAAAAGAAGATTACATCGGATAGAACTCCAAGAACATCGAGGTGAACATTGTATTCAAGATCAAAGAGAGAGAAGAAGCCATCTAGCTACTAGCTATGGACCCGTAGGTCTGTGGTAAACTACTCACACATCATCGGAAGGGCAGCAAGGTTGATGTAGAAGCCCTCCGTGATCGATTCCCCATCCGGCAGAGTACCGGAAAAGGCCTCCAGATGGGATCGCGGAAGAACAGAGGCTTGCGGCGGTGGAAAGGTTTTCTCTTCTGGCCCTCTGGGGGTTTCCCAATATTTCTGAATTTATAGAAGTGGAATTAGGTCAAACGGAGTCACGTGGGCCCCACAAGGCAGCACGGTGCGCCCCCCTGGGGCACACCCTAGTGCCTTGTGAAGCCTCCGTGAGGCTTCTGGCCTCCTCCCGAAGCTTCCCAGGTTTCTTTTGTCCAGAAAAAAAATCTCCAAAACGTTTCATGGCATTTGGACTTCATTTGGTACTGTTTCTCTGAAAAGCCAAAAACAAGCAGAAAACAGCAACTGGCACTGGGCACTAGGTTAATAGGTTAGTCCCAAAAAATGATATATAATTGCATATAAAAACATCCAAGATTGATACTATAACAGCATGGAACAATAAAAAATTATAGATACGTTGGAGATGTATCAAGCATCCCCAAGCTTAATTCCTGCTCGTCCTCGAGTAGGTAAATGATAAAAATAGAATTTTTGACGTGGAATGCTACCTATCATGTTTCATCATGTAATCTCTCTCTTACGGTATGAATAATAAGATCCAAATGATTCAAAGCAATAGTCTATAATTTGATATAAAGACATCAATACTCAGGCATACTAGCAAACAATCATGTCTTTCAAAATAAATTTGCTAAAGAACGTTATTCCTACAAAATCATATAATCCTGTCATGCTCCATCTTCTTCACACAAAGTATTTATCATGCACTACCCCGATGACAAGCCGAGCAATTGGTTCATAGTTTTTAACGCGCTTCAGCTTTTTCAACTCCCACTCAATACATGAGCGCAAGCCATGGATATAGCACTATGGGTGGAATAGAGTATGGTGATAGAGATAAATAGGAGAAGTCAAAAATGGAGAAAGTCTAACATCAACGAGGCTAATCAACGGGCTATGGAGATGCCCATCAATTGATGTCAATGCGAGGAGTAGGGATTGCCATGCAACGGATGCACTAAGAGCTATAAGTGTATGAAAGCTCAACATGAAAACTAAGTGGGTGTGCATCCAACTTGCTTGCTCATGAAGACCTCGGGCATTTGAGGAAGCCCGTCATCGGAATATACAAGCCAAGTTCTATAATGAAAAATTCCCACTAGTATATGAAAGTGACAAAATAGGAGACTCTCTATATGAAAAACATGGTGCTAGTCTGAAGCACAAGTGTGGAAAAGGATAGTAACATTGCCCCTTCTCTCTTTTTCTCTCATTTATTATTATTTTTTATTTTTTTTCATGGCTCTTTTTCGCCTCTTTTTTTCTATTTTTTTTTCGTCCGGAGTCTCATCCCGACTTGTGGGGGAATCATAGCCACCATCATCCTTTCCTCACTGGGACAATGCTCTAATAATGATGATCATCACACCTCTATTGACTTACAACTCAAAATTACAACTCGATACTAGAACAAAAATATGACTCTATATGAAAGCCTATGGTAGTGTACCAGGATGTGCAATGATGCTAGCGTAACATGTATAACAATGATAAACGGTGGCTGAGCCACAAATACTATGTCAGCTATATGATCATGCAAAGCAATATGACAATGATGATGTATGTCATAAAAACGGAACGGTGGAAGTTGCATGGCAATATATCTCGGAATGGCTATGGAAATGCCATGATAGGTAGGTATGGTGGCTGTTTTGAGGAAGATATAAAGAGGCTTATGTGTGATAGAGCGTATCATATCACGGGGTTTGGATGCACCGGCGAAGTTTGCACCAACTCTCGATGTGAGAAAGGGCAATGCACGGTACCGAAGAGGCTAGCAAATTGCGGAAGGGTGAGAGTGCGTATAATCCATGGACTCACATTAGTCATAAAGAACTCACATACTTATTGCGAAAGTATATTAGCCCTCGAAGCAAAGTACTACTATGCATGCCCCGAGAGGGATAGATTGGTAGGACAAGGTCCATCGCTCGTCCCCGACCGCCACTCATAAGGTAGACAATCAATAATAAATCATGCTCCAACTTCTTAGCATAAGGACAGATCATACGTGCATGCTTCGGGAATCACAAACCTTAACACAATTATTCTTACTAACCCACAATTATCTACTAATACCTCCCCCATATTACCATCTTAATATCGCAAAACTATTGCAAGGAATCAAATTTATCATATTCAGTGATCTACATGAAAGTTTTTATTATATCCCTCTTGAATACCTATCATATCAGGACCAAATTCATAACCCATGCATATTACCATTGCTATCATGAGACTCTCAAAAAGGATCTAAGTGAAGCATGAGAGTGCAACTATTTCTGTAAAATATCATCACCGCCGTGCTCTAAAAGATATAAGTGAAGCACTAGAGCAACTGCCTAGCTCAAAAGATATAAGTGAAGCACATAGAGTATTCTAACAAATCATGAATAATGTGTGTCCCTCTCAAAAAGGTGTATTCAGCAAAGATGATTGCATCAAACTAAAAATCAAACAAAAGCAAACAAACTATTTCACAAGACGCTCCAAGTAAAATACATATCATGTGATGAATAAAAATATAGCTCCAAGTGAGTTACCGATAGATTGTAGACAAAAGAGGGGATTCCTTCCGGGGCATCCCCAAGCTTAGACGCTTGAGTATTCCTTGAATATTACCTTGGGGTGCCTTGGGCATCCCCAAGCTTAGGCTCTTGCCGCTCCTTATTCCTTTGTCCATCGTAGTCTCACCCAAAACTTGAAAACTTCAGCACACAAAACTCAACAGAAACCTCGTGAGATCCGTTAGTATAACAAACAAATCTTTAACTTTAGGTACTGTCGTAAATTGATTCATATTTAATATTTTCATAATGCTACTGTACTCTAACTTCTCCATGACTCATACCCCCCGATACGATCCATAGATTCATCAAAATAAGCAAACTATGCAACAAAAACAGAATCTGTCTAAAACAGAACAGTCTGTAAAGATCTATTTAAAAGCCATACTTATGTAACTCCAAAAATTCTGAAACATTGGGACAACGTGGGCAATTCATATACCAATAATGTGTAAACTTTCAGATTTTTCTGACGCTCCAGTACATAATTAAAATTCGAGCACTGGACACAAAACTTTCTGTTTTCCAAACATCATCAATTATACTATATTCCAAATCATCCCAAAGGCATTACTTGGCACAAACACTAATTAAAACATAAAAACATAATCATAATAGAAGCTATAATCATGCAAACACTCAAGAACAGTAGGTAAAAGCAAACATTTATTTTATTCATTGGGTTGCCTCCCAACAAGCGCTATTGTTTTATGCCCCTAGCTAGGCATAATGCATAATTTCAAGTGTTGTCATCCTTGGTTTCCAATTCCTCAATCACACATCCATTTTTTCTAGTAGATTTAATATAGGAGTTTCTCATCATCATGCTTCTAGGCACAAAATCAAGAATCTTATTTTTATGGATAGGTTCCTTGATTATATCAATGAAATTGGGGTGCACGCTAATCATTTTAAGATCCTCGCTTCTTTTACTAGAAGTATCACCCTTGACCTTAGGAACATACATAAACTTGCAATTTTTATTTGGAGGAGTCCTATCAATGTTTTTAGTGGAGGAAAAGGCGGAACCCAAGTCGTTGATAATTTCTTCTAGCTTATCAATTCTAGCGGAGCTTTGGTCTATTCTTTCATTAATTATTGGTTCCTTTTCCTTTAAGGTTTTCAAAGCAATCCTCACCTTAGAACCGAATTGAGTAATATGATTGTGGACCTTTTTATCTAAATTTTCAAGATGTTCGATAATAGGCATTTTATTTTCTATAGCTTCTAACCTTTGCATAACATGCTCCAAAGTCAATGCCGTTTCATTAATAATGATAGGGGGTGAACCCACTAAATTTCCCATAGCATTGAGAGCATCTGAAGTGGGACACATCAAGAAATTCCCTCCGGTAATAGTGTCAAAAACAAATCTATACCAAGTAGTGATTCCCACATATTTTTTTTGAAGAAACACGGTAGTGGATTGCTTGCGATTTGATCTATTTTGAGCATTGCAAATCCTATACCAAGCATATTTTAAATTCTCTCCTCCCCTTTGTTTAAAATTAAGTACTTCATTTTCAGGGGTGGTCGTAACGAGCGAAGAACTAGCCATAATGGTAAAGCAAGCAAGCAATCAAGCAAATAAAATATTTTTGTATTTTTGAAAGAAAAAAATTAGAAGTGGGGGAGATGAAAACGAGAGGCAAATACAAATAAAATGTAAATAAAATAAATGCAAGTAAATGATAATTTGTGCGAAGGTACTTGGTAATTTTGATGATGTCTCCCCGGCAACGGCGCTAGAAATTCTTCCTGCTACATGTAGTCTACGTTGGTATTTCCCCAAAGATGAGAGGATGATGTAGTACAGTAGAGATAAGTATTTCCCTCAGTTAAGAACCAAGGTTATGAATCCAGTAGGAGAACCAAGCAAAATTCCGTTAAGCGCACCTGCACACACAAGAGCAAACACTTGCACCCAACGCAAATAAGAGGGTTGTCAATCCTCTTAGCGGTTATTTGCAAGGATTAAATCTTATCGAGGTAAATCGATAAACTAAACTACTAATTAAAATAAAAGTAAATAAATTGCAGCATGGTATTTTTAGGTTTTTTTATATAATAAAGATAGACCCAGGGACCATAGTTTTCACTAGAGGCTTCTCTCTTGAGCACATAAACATACGGTGGGTAAACAAATTACTGTTGGGCAATTGATAGAAAAGCAAATAATTATGACGGATTCATGGCAATGATCATGTATATAGGCATCACGTCCGAGACAAGTAGACCGACTCCTGCCTGCATCTACTACTATTACTCCACCCATCGACCGCTATCCAGCATGCATCTAGGGTATTAAGTATGAAACAGAGTAACGCCTTAAGCAAGATGACATGATGTAGAGAAGCAAATTCAAGCAATATGAATAAACCCCATATTTTTATCCTTAATGGCAACAATACAAATACGTGTCATGTCCCTTTCTGTCACTGGGATTGAGCACCGCAAGATTGAACCCATCACAAAGCACCTCTCCCATTGCAAGATAAATCAATCTAGTAGGCCAAACTAAACCGATAGATCGGAGAGAAATACAAAGCTATAACAATCATGCATAAAAGAGTTCAGAGAAGACTCAAATATTTCTCATGAATAATCTGATCATAAACTCACAATTCATCAGATTCCAACAAACACACCGCAAAAGAAGATTACATCGGATAGAACTCCAAGAACATCGAGGAGAACATTGTATTGAAGATCAAAGAGAGAGAAGAAGCCATCTAGCTACTAGCTATGGACCCGTAGGTCTATGGTAAACTACTCACACATCATCGGAAGGGCAGCAAGGTTGATGTAGAAGCCCTCCATGATCGATTCCCCCTCCGGCAGAGTACCGGAAAAGGCCTCCAGATGGGATCGCGGAAGAACAGAGGCTTGCGGCGGTGGAAAGGTTTTCTCTTTTTGCCCTCTGGGGGTTTCCCAATATTTGTGAATTTATAGAAGTGGAATTAGGTCAAACGGAGTCACGTGGGCTCCACAAGGCAGCACGGCGCGCCCCCCTGGGGCGTGCCCTAGTGCCTTGTGAAGCCTCCATGAGGCTTCTGGCCTCCTCCCGAAGCTTCCCAGGTTTCTTTTGTCCAGAAAAAAATCTCCAAAAAGTTTCGTGGCATTTGGACTTCATTTGGTACTATTTCTCTGAAAATCCAAAAACAAGCAGAAAACAACAACTGGCACTGTGCACTAGGTTAATAGGTTAGCCCAAAAAATGATATATAATTGCATATAAAAACATCCAAGATTGATACTATAACAACATGGAACAATCAAAAATTATAGATACGTTGGAGACGTATCACCCTTTGACTTGCCAATGAGCAAAATTTATTGATGGCCTTGGTTTCGGCCGCCTCGGGAAGGTACGTAGAACAGTTTCTAGTGCTCCTCCTACTCCTCCGTTCTTATCTATAAGCGCCGCCACCGAGGATCGCTGCCTGCTGCGATGGAGGATGAGCCGGCCAACAAGCGGGGACGGGTTGAGCCAGAACCGCAAGAGCCTCCGACGAGCGTGGACTTCATCAGCAGCCTCCCCGACGAGATGTTGGTAACCATCATATTCCTCCTCCCCATCAAATCTGGCGTGCGGACCACTGTCCTCTCCCGGCGGTGGCGCCCCCTCTGGCTCTCCACCCCCTGGACCTCCTCGAGGACGACGAGCTCTGCAGAGGGGAGCGCAAATGCTTGGACACATTGTCCCACATCCTCACCACGCACCCTAGGCCGGTCAGACGCCTTGTCATCAGCAAGTTCCGTTACAACTGCAAGGCCGAACGCAAGTTTCACGAGTGGTTCCTATCCCCCGCCCTAGATCGCCCCGAGGAGCTCAGCTTTCAAGCTGGACATCCGCGTTCGCTGCCGTCGTCTGCTCTCTGCCTCGCGCCCACGCTGCGCCGTGCTACGTTCAGGCAATGCCTTTTTCCCCAGATTGATGCCGTGCCCGCTCTTCATCTCCCTAAACTGAAGCACCTCGAGGTCATGGGCGTCCGCATCTCGAGGGAGGATTTGGAGCGCCTACTCGATGGCTGTACATCGCTCGAGTACCTTCGTCTTCAGGTGATGGATGGGTTCAGTAGCCTCCGCATCGCCTCGACGAATGTCCGTACGATTTATGTGCATTGCTGGTGCCGCAACAGGCTGTCATTTCAGGTGTTTCACAAAATGGTCATTGAGAATGAGCCTTTCCTTGAGAGATTGATTGTATTTGATAAAGAAGGTCCAACAAGAATCAGGGTCAACGATGCACCGAAATTGACAGTGTTGGGATATTCGTGTGCTGAATTCTCTGGACTTGTTGCTAGATCGTTACCCGCTCAGGTACAACAGTCTCATTCTTCTCATTCTTCTTATTGGACATTGCTACTTGTGAGCTGCGTTGGGATTTCCCCGAAGAGGAGGGGATGATGCAGTACAGTAGAGATAAGCATTTCCCTCAGTTATGAAACCAAGGTTATCAATCCAGTAGGAGAATCACGCAACAACTCATTAGCAGTACCTGCACACAAAACAACAAATCCTTGCACCCAATGCAAACAAGGGGTTGTCAATCCCTTGGTGGTTAATTGCAAGATTAAATTGTATGGTGATAGATAAATAGATCGAACAAAAATACAAAATAAAATAAATAAAATAAAAGTGCAGCAAGGTATTTTTATGATTTTTAATATGTGACTTGGATAGACCCGGGGGCCATAGTTTTCACTAGAGGCTTCTCTCTTGAAAATAGCATACGGTGGGTGAACAAATTACTGTTGTGCAATAGATAGAAAAGCAAATAATCATGACGATATCCAAGGCAATGATCATGTATGCAGGCATCACGTCCGAGACAAGTAGACCGACTCCTGCCTGCATCTACTACTATTACTCCACACATCGACGGCTATCCAGCGTGCATCTAGTGTATTAAGTCCATAAAGAACGGAGTAACGCCTTAAGCAAGATGACATGATGTAGACAAAGTAAACTCACGCATGAATAAACCCCATCTTTTTACCCTTAATAGCAACGATACATACGTGTCATGTCCCTTTCTGTCACTGGGATTGAGCACCGCAAGATCGAACCCATTACAAAGCACCTCTCCCATTGCAAGATAAATCAATCTAGTTGGCCAAACCAAATCAATAGATCGGAGAGAAATACGAAGCTATAATAATCATGCATAAAATAGTTCAGAGAAGACTCAAATAATATTCATGGATAATCTGATCATAAACTCACAATTCATCGGATCCCAACAAACACACCACAAAAGGTGATTACATCGGATAGAACTCCAAGAACATCGAGGAGAACATTGTATTGAAGATCGAAAAGAGAGAAGAAGCCATCTAGCTACTAACTATGGACCCGAAGGTCTGTGGTAAACTACTCATGCATCATCGGAAGGGCAACAAGGATGATGTAGAGCCCCTCCGTGATCGATTCCCCCTCCGGCGGAGTACCGAAAAAGGCCTCCATATGGGATCTCTCGAGAATAGAAGCTTGCGGCGGCGGAAAAAGTATTTCGTGGACTCCTCTGTTGGTTTCCCGATTTTAGAGAATTTATAGAGGTGGAATTAGGTCAAACGGAGCTGTGTGGGCCCCAGGAGGTACCAGGGCGCCCCCCCTGGGGCGCGCCAAGGTGCCTCGTGGTCCAGTGCTTCATCTTCTCGTCCCCTCAAGAAGCTTCTTGTGTTTGTTATATCCAGAAAAAAATCTCCAAAAAGTTTCGTGGCATTTGGACTTCGTTTGGTACTGATATTCTGGAAAACCAAAAACAGGCAAAAAATAGCAACTGTCACTAGGCAATAAGTTAATAGGTTAGTCCCAAAAAATGATATATAATTGCTGTAAATGTATATAAAATCATCCAAGATTGATACTATAATAGCATGGAACAATCAAAAACTATAGATACGTTGGAGACGTATCAGCATCCCCAAGCTTAATTCCTGGTCGTCCTCGAGTAGGTAAATGATAAAAACAGAATTTTTGATGTGGAATGCTACCTATCTTATTCATCGTATATTCTTTTTATTTATAGCATGGACATTTGGACTTGAATGATTCAAAGCAATAGTCTATAGTTTGACATGAAGACATAAATACTCAAGCATACTAACAAGCAACCGTGTCTTTCAAAATATCAACGCTAAATAAAGTTATCCCTAGCCCATTATGCTCAATCATTGATCCATTCATGAAACACACTCAATATTAGCTACGCACAATGCACAAGTATGACAATAGTGCTCTCTAGTTGGTGCTTTGTAAGAGAAGATGGAGACTCAAAATAAAAATAAAAATTGCATAAAAATAAATAGATAGGCCCTTCGCAGAGGGAAGCAGAGATTTGCAAATGTGCCAGAGCTCAAAGCTTAAATTAGAGAGATAAAATTATTTTTGAGAGGCATGCTTTTCCTGTCAACGAAAACGACCGAGAATTCCCAATATTTTCCATGCTAGACACATCATAGGCGGTTCCCAAATAGAAAATAAAGTTTATTTCCTTTCCACCATTCTTTCACAATCCATGACTAGCCGTATCCACGGATTCCCTCCATACCAACACTTTCCAAGGAATTTTGTTATTATTATTTTTGATTCATTGTGGGACTGGGCATCCCTATTACCAGCCACTCTCTCGTGCAATGACAAGTGAATAAACACTCATCGTGAGAATAAAACACCTAGCATGGAAAATATTGGCCACCCCCTGCCGCTTCAAGAGCGGTACGGGCACACAAAACGGAAAATTATTTTGAAAATTTAGAGTTGGCACATGCAAATTTACTTGGAACGGCTTGGAAATACTGCATATAGGTAGATATGGTGGACTCATTTGGCACAACTTGGGTTTAAGGAGTTTGGATGCACAAGCAGTATTCCCGCTCAGTACAAATGAAGGCTAGCAAATAGATTGAGAAGCAACCAACCAAAAAGCAAAAACGGTCATAAACATGCATTGAACATAACTAACACCGAATAATGCACCATAAGTAGGATATAATTTCGTTGCATAACTATTGACTTTATGTGCATGCATAGGGAATCACAAACCTTAACATTAATATTCTTACTAAATCACAATTACTCACTAACATGACTCACATATTATCATCTCCATATCGCAAAACTATTGCAAGGAATCAAACTTATCATATCCAATGATCTTTCATGAAAGTTTTTATTATATCCCTCTTGAATATTCATCACTTTGGGACCAAATTCATATCTTGTGCAAATTACCATTACTATTATCAACTCTCAAAAAGATATAAGTGAAGCATGAGAGTGCAAATATTTCTTCAAAATTTTAGTCGTATCAACTCTCAAAATAATATAAGTGAAGCACGAGAGTTGAAATATTTCTTCAAAATTTTATCTTATCGACTCTCAAAATAATATAAGTGAAGCACGAGAGTTTAAATATTTCTTCAAAATATAGCCACCGCCGTGCTAAAAAAGATTTAAGTGAAGCACTAGAGCAACTGCCTAGCTCAAAAAAATTAAGTGAAGCACATAGAGTATTCTAACAAATCATGATAAACGTGTGGCTCTCTCAAATTGGTGTGTCCAGCAAAGATGATTGTGACAAACTAAAAATCAAACAATGCAAAGACTTATATAATACATGACGCTCCAAGTAAAACACATATCATGTGATGAATAAAAATATAGCTCCAAGTAAAATTACCGATAGTTGGTAGAAGAAAGAGGGGATGCCTTCCGGGGGCATCCCCAGATTCTTCCTTGAATATTTCCTTGGGGTGCCTTGGGCATCCCCAAGATTAGGCTCTTGCCACTCCTTATTCCTTCATCTATCGCGATCTCACCCAAAACTTGAAAACTTCAATCACACAAAACTCAACAAAACCTTCGTGAGATCCGTTAGTATAACAAATAAATCCTTAACTCTAAGTATTGTAGTAAATTGATTCATATTTAATATTGGCATAATTGTACTTTACTCCAACTTCTCCATGACTCATACCCCCCGATACGATCCATAGATTCATCAAAATAAGCAAACTATGCAACAAAAACAAAATCTGTCTAAAACAGAACAGTCTGTAAAGATCTATTTAACAGCTATACTTGTGTAACTCCAAAAATTCTGAAAATTAGGACAACGTGGGAAATTCATATACCAATACTGTGTAAAAATTTCAGATTTTTCTGACGCTCTAGTACAGAACTAAAATTCTAGCACTGGACGCAAAACTTTCTGTTTTCCAAACAACATCAATTATACTATCTTCCAAATCATCCCAAAGGCATTACTTGGCACAAACACTAATTAAAACACAAAAACACAATCATAATAGTAGCATAATTGTGAAAGCACACAAGAACAGAAACAAAAAGTAAAAATTTATTTTATTCATTGGGTTGCCTCCCAACAAGCGCTATTGTTCTATGCCCCTAGCTAGGCATAATGCATAGTTTCAAGTATTGTCATCTTTGGTTTCCAACTCCTCGATCACACATCCATTTATTCTAGTGGATTTAACATAGGTGTTTCTCATCATCACACTTCTAGGCACAAAATCAAGTATTTTACTTTCATGAATAGGTTCCTTAATTATATCAATGAAACTAGGGTGCACGCTAATCATTTTAAGATCTTCATTTCCCTTACTAGAAGTAGCACCATTGGTTTTAGGAACATACATAAACTTACAATTTTTATTGGGAGGAGTTCTATCAATATTCTTAACAGAGGAGAAAGCCGAGCCCAAATTATTAATAATTTCTTCTAACTTATCGATTCTAGCGGGGTTTTGTTCTATTCTTTCATTAATTACCGATTCCTTTTCCTTTACGGTTTTCAACGTGATTCCTACCTTAGAACCAAATTGAGTGATATGATTATGGAATTTTTTATCTAAATTCTCAAGATGTTCAATAGTAGGTATTTTATTTTCAATAGCTTCTAACCTTTGCATAACATGTTCCAAAGTCAAAGTTGTTTCATTAACAGTGATAGGTGGTGATCCCACTAAATTTCCCATAGCATTTAAAGCATCCATAGAGGGACACATCAAGAAATTTTCTCCGGTAATAGTATCAAGTACAAATCTATACCAAGTAGTAATGCCCACATAAAAATTGCGAAGAAGGATGGTGGTAGATTGCTTACGAGTTGATCTATTATGAGCATCACAAATCCCATACCAAGCATCTTTTAAATTCCCTCCTCCCTTTGTTTAAAATTAAGCACTTCATTTCAGGGGTAATAGTATCGAGCGAAGAACTAGCCATAATGGTAAAGCGAGCAAGCAATCAAGCAAATAAAAAAAAAGGCAAGCGGAAAATATTTTTGTATTTTTGTAAAAACTTTTTAGAAGTGGGGGAGATGAAAACGAGAGGCAAATGCAAATAAAATAAATGCAAGGAGATGAAAGTTTTATGCGTAGGTAATTGATAGATGTTGATGATGTCTCCCCGGCAACGGCGCCAGAAATTCTTCCTGCTACTTGTGAGCTGCGTTGGGATTTCCCCGAAGAGGAGGGGATGATGCAGTACAGTAGAGATAAGTATTTCCCTCAGTTATGAAACCAAGGTTATCAATCCAGTAGGAGAATCACTCAACAACTCGTTAGCAGTACCTGCACACAAAACAACAAATCCTTGCACCCAACGCAAACAAGGGGTTGTCAATCCCTTGGCAGTTAATTGCAAGATTAAATTGTATGGTGATAGATAAATAGATCGAACAACAATACAAAAGAAAATAAATAAAGTAAAAGTGCAGCAAGGTATTTTTATGATTTTTAATATGTGATTTGGATAGACCCGGCGGCCATAGTTTTCACTAGAGGCTTCTCTCTTGAAAATAGCATACGGTGGGTGAACAAATTACTGTTGGGCAATAGATAGAAAAGAAAATAATCATGACGGTATCCAAGGCAATGATCATGTATATAGGCATCACATCCGAGACAAGTAGACCGACTCCTGCCTGCATCTACTACTATTACTCCACACATCGACCGCTATCCAGCATGCATCTAGTGTATTAAGTCCATAAAGAACGGAGTAACGCCTTAAGCAAGATGACATGATGTAGACAAAGTAAACTCACACATGAATAAACCCCATCTTTTTACCCTTAATAGCAACGATACATACGTGTCATGTCCCTTTCTGTCACTGGGATTGAGCACCGCAAGATCGAACCCATTACAAACCACCTCTCCCATTGCAAGATAAATCAATCTAGTTGGCCAAACCAAATCAATAGTTAGGAGAGAAATACGAAGCTATAATAATCATGCATAAAAGAGTTCAGAGAAGACTCAAATAATATTCATGGATAATCTGATCATAAACTCACAATTCATCGGATCCCAACAATTACACCGCAAAAAGTGACTACATCGGATAGAACTCCAAGAACATCGAGGAGAATATTGTATTAAAGATCAAAAAGAGAGAAGAAGCCATCTAGCTACTAACTATGGACCCAAAGGTCTGTGGTAAACTACTCACGCATCATCGGAAGGGCAGCAAGGATGATGTAGAGCCCCTCCGCGATCGATTCCCCCCTCCGGCGGAGTACCGAAAAAGGCCTCCAGATGGGATCTCTCGAGAACAGAAGCTTGCGGCGGCAGAAAAAGTATTTCGTGGACTCCTCTGTTGGTTTCCTGATTTTAGAGAATTTATAGAGGTGGAATTAGGTCAAAGGAGCTGTGTGGGCCCCACGAGGTACCAGGGCGCGCCCCCCCTGGGGCGCGCCGTGGTGCCTCGTGGGCCACTGCTTCATCTTCTCGTCCCCTCCCGAAGCTTCTAGTGTTTGTTATGTCCAGAAAAAAAATCTCCAAAAAGTTTCGTGGCATTTGGACTTCGTTTGGTACTGATATTCTGGAAAACCAAAAACAGGCAAAAAACAGCAACTGGCACTGGGCACTAAGTTAATAGGTTAGTCCCAAAAAATGATATATAATTGCTGTAAATTTATATAAAAACATCCAAGATTGATACTATAATAGCATGGAACAATCAAAAATTATAGATATGTTGGAGACGTATCAGACATCACATTTTATCTAAGTTTTGTTGATCTATCTTCGGCTGTCATCCAGAAAATGATTCCCACAAGCTTGACCCCGTCTCCGCGCACAGTGAAGATCTTGGCACTACAATCTGTCGGCCCCGATCTGGATGAAGTTGTTAGATTCCTTAGATGCTTTCCGTGCACGGAGAAGCTATACATCGAGGTGATGCTCCTTTCCTGTTAATTGTTAACCACAACGGAGTTCAATTTGTTGTTACTTTTACCCATGATTACAATGACAAATGTAGTATGATTTCTAAAGGAAATTTGGAGGATTTCAATACATATATTTTTTGAGATGTTAATCATGAACGATTGAAGATGTCATGTCACACTATTCGTGTATTTTAGTAATCCTGTGAATCAAAGAGGCCCGAAGTTTTCAAAACTGTAGCTAGGCACTAATATGTTGTCTTCGTTTGCAGATTGAAGCAAGCCCGAAAGTGGAAAATGTGGCGCAATATATCAATCCCATTGAATGGCTTGATCTTCATCTCACAGAAATTACTTTGAACCACTGCCGAGGCACCACACCAGAGATTAAATTCGCCAGGTTCTTTGTTCAGAGAGCAAGTGTGCTCAAGGTAATGAGGTTTGCACTATATTTAGTGCGCAGAAGTGAATGGTTTGCTGATCAGCGCAGGCGTCTACAACTGAATGGAAAAGTCTCTGCAAAAGCTGAATTTCAGTTTGGAACTACAAATGATAGATTATTGGGAAGTCACACTATCAAACCGATATATGATTTCTCGGTGACTGATCCATTCGCACAAATAGTGCATGGCTCAGATTCTGAAGAAGATGAATCTGATTTGTACGAACAGTTTGAACCTTGTAATCTTTGAATTTGGGCCTTGTAATGTTGGAATTTGAACCTTGCAATTTTTCTGGTATCTGTGATATAACGTCATTGGATGTTAAATTTGGTTATGCAATCATGTCCTTATAAGTATATATGTTGTTGTTCTGTAGACAGAGCATAGATGTTGTGCGGATAGAGCAAATCACATCGCACACGGACTAAACTACAGAACTCGTTGGTGATGATTTCATCAATCGCTGACAATTGTATACCAGCAAGCGTTTGCCCACAACACACAAGGGTTATTAGCAGGAATCGTCCGTGTTCTTATCCGTCTTCCCACACATTTCGGATTACTGACCTGTTTGCCACGTATCACACTCATCTTGTTAAGTTGAACCATTTTTGTTGTGTTGGGTAAACACAAACAGTTCATCCGAGTGAACCGCATGTCGTCTATCGCACACACCATGATCTGCCTGACCATTTCTGTTGTGTTGCGTAATCACAAACAGTTCATCCGAGTGAACTGTATGCCGTGTATCGCACACACCACGAACTGGCTGACCGTGTTTGTTGTTCTGGATTATCGAAAATAGTTCGTAAGGATCAAATGTATGCCATGTATCGCACACGCGTCTCTAGTCTGAATCGTTTTTGATATCTTCGGCATCGCAAACAGTTCGTCTTATTGGCGATGGTTTTTTTACGACACCGTTTGCGATTCATGCATCGCACACAGTTTGGTCGCGGGGTCTTTGATTCATGTGTCACGTTAGCGGTCGCCTGCAGTAGTGTACAATAAGGACTACGTCAGATGGCTGAAGGATCGTTTGTCATGCGGGTCCATGGATGACATTGCAACATGGTTGGCACAAAAGCCATCACCTATGGTACTGAGGTACCAAGCGTATGACATAAATGGCTACACGTTCTACACTGAGGAACGTGGTAAGAAGACGTCATATCAGAACAGCTCTATTCAAATAGAATGCATAACTGTAGATGAAGCTGATAAAAGGGCATACTATGGAACCATCGGAGAGATTTGGGAGCTTAACTATGTGGAAGTTAAGGTGGCATTATTCAGGTGCAAATGGGTCCCTCTTAGTCAGGTAAAGGTTGATGGTTACACGAAGACCTGTGTTAACATGACAAAGATGGCATATCACAAGGACCCGTTCATTCTTGCCAGCGATGCTACCCAGATTTTCTATGTGAAAGACCCCTTGCATAAGAACTGCCATGTAGTGATGCATGGGAGGAGGAGGGTACATGGCATCGAGGGTGTTGTTGATGAGGACGAGTACGATGAATTTGCTGAGTTGCCAGCCAAGGGATCACACACCAAACAAAAAGATAGGCTTAAAATCATCAGAAATCCTAAGTTCATTCGGGGTCAACCTAATGATCCTAGTTCCCCCATGTACATGGGAATTAATACGTAACACTATTTATTATGTCTATTCTGCAACTTAATTCGTTCAATTAGAACTGTTGCATGTACTGAATTGTGAGTTATGCCCGGCCTTCTGTTGATCTAAGAACGATTAATATGTTGACCTTGATATGTTGTTAGCCCAGGCAATGAGTTTGAACTATTTATGATTATATACCCTAGAGCTAGCACACTCAATTGATCTCACTCCAGTATGTATGAACAGAACATATGCAATCTTGTTTGCAAATAGCACACGGTTCATTCATGAAAGCCGTGTGCCTACCAAACTGTGGCCGATGACCCCTACTGCGCGCGATGTGAGTCGTGCTTTCTGATTGGCCAGAACCCAAACCCCACAGATCGTACATCTGCACCGTTGGATGCACCCAGATCGAATGGCAATCCTCATCCCTTTCATCGGCACATGCAGTTGCAGTTGGGATTTGATTTATATGCACTAAACGCCCGGTAAATGCGAAAAAATGGCTTTAATATAGCCAAACGAGCCCCGAAATGTGCCAGAAAATCAAACCTAGGGTATAATAGTGATTGCGTACTGTGGAAAAAAATCAAGGCGAAACGATGAAGTCACTGGCAACTGGAGTTCGAATTGCCACGTCTCCTTTTGGAAACTATGATCCTTCTTGTGAGATGCTCCGGTTTCCAAGGCGTGATCATCCAAACTTGTGCCAAACTTTACCAAAAAAATTCCACGGGGTCTTGAGAGCACGCCATGGTGACACAGCGATTTTTCATGATTTTCGAACCCCATCTGCATTTCCTGTAAATAAAATACCAACCAGACCTACGCCGGTGGCCGCATCTCCCATCCGAAATGTTTGAAATTTCTTCCCATTCCTTGGACAATGAATGAAAACACACAAAGCGACACACAAATGATTTTTTAGACCTTCTTTGCCAACACCCACATGTAGTTGCAGTTGGGATTTGATTTATATGCACAAAATGTACGGTAAATGCAAAAAATGGCTTAAATATAGCAAACGAGACCCGAAATGCGCTAGAAAATCCATACTGCTGTGTAATGGTGATTGCGTACCGTAGAAAAAATTTCGAGGCGAAATGATGAAGTCACCGATGATTGGAGTCCGAATTGCCACATCTCCTTTTGGAAACTATGATCCTTCTTGTGAGATGGTCCGGTTTCCAAGGATCGATCATCGTAACTTGTGTGAAACTTTACCAAAAATTTTCCAATGGGTCTTGAGAGCACGCCACGGTGACACACCAATTTTCGTGATTTTCGGAGTCCATCCTCATTTCCTGTAATTAAAATACCAACAAGCCCCACGCCGGTGGCCGCATCTCGCGGCCGAAATGTTTGAAAATTCTTCCCGTTTCTCGGACAATGAATGAAAACTCGCAAAGTGACACAGAAATGATTTTTACACCTTCTTTGCTAACACCCACATGTAGTTGCAGTAGGGTTTTGATTTATATGCACTAAATGCATGGTAAATGCAAAAAATGGCTTAAATGTAGCAAATGAGACCTGAAATGCGCCAGAAAATCAAACCTAGGGTATGATGACGATTGTGTACCATGGAAAAAATTTCGAGGCAAAACAATGAACTCACGTCTTTATTTCAAAATTACCACGTCTTCATTTCAAACGAAATTATGCTGCTCCTTGATGCAAATGTTTTCCAATAGCACACGGTTCATTCACGAAAGCTGTGTGCCAAACAAACCGTGGCCGATGACCCCTACTGCGCGCGATGTGAGTCGTGCGTTCTGATTGGCCAGAACCCAAACCCCACGAATCGTACGTCTGCATCGTTGGATGCACCCAGATTGAACGGCAATCCAACCTCACATCACCACACGCAGTTGAAGTTGGGATTAGATTTATATGCACTAAATGCCCAATAATGCAAAAAATGGCTTAAATATAGCAAAGGAGCCCCGAAATGCGCCAGAAAATCAAACCTAGTGTATAATAGTGATTGCGTACTGTGGAAAAAAATTTCAAGGCGAAACGATGAAGTCACCGGCGACTGGAGTTCGAATTCCCCACGTCTCCTTTTGGAAACTATGATCCTTCTTGTGAGATTCTCCGGTTTCCAAGGAGCGGTCATCCAAACTTGTGCCAAACTTTACCAAAAAATTTCCACGGGGTCTTGAGAACACGCCACGATGACACACCGATTTTCGTGATTTTTGGACTCCATCTGCATTTCCTGTAATTAAAATACCAACAAGTCCTACGCCGGCGGCCGCATCTTGCATCCGAAATGTTTGAAAATTCTTCCCATTCCTTGGACAATGAATGAAAACACGCAAAGCGACACACAAATGATTTTCTAGGCCTTCTTTGCCAACACCCACATGTAGTTGCGGTTGGGATTTGATTTATATGCACAAAATGCACAATAAATGCAAAAAATGGCTTAAATATAGCAAACGAGACCTGAAATGCGCCAGAAAATCAATATTGGGGTGTAATGGTGATTGCGTATCGTGGGAAAAATTTCGAGGCGAAACGATGAAGTCACCGATGATTGGAGTCCGAATTGCCACGTCTCCTTTTGGGAACTATGATCCTTCTTGTGAGATGCTCCGATTTCCAAGGAGCGATCATCGCAACTTGTGCCAAACTTTACCAAAAAATTTCCACTAGGTCTTGAGATCGCGCCATGGTGACACACCGATTTTCGTGATTTTCGAAGTCCATCCGCATTTCCTGTAATTAAATTACCAACAAGCCCTACGCCGGTGGCCGCATCTCGCGGCCGAAATGTTTGAAAATTCTTCCCGTTTCTCGGACAATGAATGAAAACTAGCAAAGTGACACAGAAATGATTTTTACACCTTCTTTGCTAATACCCACATGTATTTGCAGTAGGGTTTCGATTTATATGCACTAAATGCATGGTAAATGCAAAAAATGGCTTAAATATAGCAAACAAGACCTGAAATGCGCCAGAAAATCAAACCTAGGGTATAATGGTGATTGCGTACCATGGGAAAAAATTCAACGCGAAATGATGAGGCCACGTCTAAGTTTCAAAATTGCACGTCTTCATTCCAAATGAAATTATGCTGTTTGTGCACACGGGCTCGTAGAGGCATCCGTTTACATAGGCCTTTCCGCGCGGCGACCGCCGCCCTTTTTTCACCGAAGCCGCCAATACCCCCCACCGCCCGCCCCCGTTTCACTCAATAGTCCGCATATTCTACCAAAACTCCATCGCCAGCTCCCCCCTCCCCTAGATCCACACCAGAACCCTTTCCGACGCCGGCGTGCTCAACCCGGCCGTGTGCCCGCTCTTCGACATCAACCCTACCTTCACTATCGTTCCCAACACGCGGCTGCCCGCGCCTCGTCGTCTTCGTTTGCTCGCCAGCCGCCCTCGAGCATATCGATCCTGTAACCCTCGCCTCTCCTGCCGGGTTTGCACAAAAACCTATCAGTTACTGCTCTCCATCGCCGTGAGGCATATTTCCTCGCGATCCCTCTTCCTATTTGGTTCTGTATGTTCCCAAATTGGCTATAAAATAACGGAGAGCATATATATGTTCATTATCTACCTTCCTAACTAGTACATATAAGCTGTATTTGTTCCAATTAGTTATTGTCGATTTACAGATCATGGGCGCCCGAGTCACACATAATGAACAAATTAGCCGTACATTTTCCAAATTATTACATGACATGTCTAGACAGCTTGCTACCAAGTTGTTAGCTTTATCCCCCTTTTCTGAATTTTGCATGTGTTCTCTGTAGATGCCGAGTAGCAGCGACATCACTCATGCTTCAGGCGATGTATCTTCATCTGAGTCCGACAATCCTAGGTCTCCAGCAGATGATCAGGGATCAAGTAATCTGGAACGGGATAGAGCTGCCACAATTACCCTTTCGTCCAGGACATGGAAGAACGCTCCAAGAAAGCCCACACACCAGCCCAAAGGTGTATATGAAGTAACCGACATCGATTTAAAGTCTTGGGCTCCAACTAAACCAGATAAAGCACACACGAGGTTCAGGAGTGTGTGTGGATTTGTTGGCAGGGCAAGGCTCAACATTAATCTGCCGGGGTTTCGGAAGGCTGCCACAGAAACGTGGCACATGATTGTCCAGAAGATCTTGGATCACTTCAACGTTCCAGAGCAGTGGAGAATGCAGGTGGAACACGCTGCACTGAAGGAGGCCAGTGATGCTTGGAGAAACTGGAAGCACGTGTTGTACAAGAAGTACTTGAGTGTAGGCAAGGACCCAATCCCCTCATACCCCCAAATTATAAAGGCAGACTGGGCAGAATTCAAAAGGGTCAGGGTAACTACAGAGTTTACCGAGAAGAGTGCCATGCAATCGGAACTTCAGAAGAGGAACACACACCCCCACCGTATGGGTGTGGCAGGATACTACGGCATGAAACTGATATGGGACCAGGAGGACAAAGAAGCTGTAGTTGCGGGTGGGAAACTGGCCTTTAGTGAAATTAGGGGCGAACGCGCTAGATACTACTTGCGGGCACGTGCAAGGAGGCTTGACGACGGTTCTTATTACTTTGAAAACTCACATGACGAAGAACTATATCTCGTGATGTTAAAGGCTTCCACCACCCCTGGAAGGTTCTACAGGAACTCAGGGCCATGCGACATTATGTCCGATGCTCTGGAAACAAAAGAACCCCCGGCCATGCAAGGGGTATAGGTGTCAATGGCCCGCACAAGTGGGCTTTCACACTCAGCAAGGAAGAGAGGCTCGCCATGAAAAAAGTGAGGAGTGAACAGAAGAAGAATGAATTGTATGAAATGTTGAGGATGGACATGTATCCGACAGTTCGAAAGGAAATTGAGGAGTTAATGATGATGCAGAAGACTCTAACACTGAGAGATAGCTAGCAGATGGGAGGGGAGGCGGGCATGGACGATGCTGCTTATTGCGCGACAACACCGCAAAAGAGTAGTTGTGCATCAGCTGACCCTAGCGACACTGAGACTACAACTGCACATGTTGATGCTATATCTGATCTATCTGGAATGACAGATAGACTGAGGGGCATGCTTACACATTATGAAGGTACGTTAAAAATGTGCAACAGCCTGGGTTTTGCACCCCCCACTCGGAAGGGGGCCTCTTGTTGAACAATGTGCCATTGAAGCCGGGCTGTGTGAAGTGCTACATGGCTGAAGTAAAGCCTGGATTCAGTAAATTTTCCCTGAAGAATGTCCTAGGGGACTGTGATGAGCAGAGGACCTTGGGAGAAACACTGTTAAATCATATCCAGTGGCCACGAAAGGAAATAGACTTCATAGATGAGATCCCTCAAACCCTGCCAAGAGCAATCAATGTCACCCTTCAACCGGGACTCTCTCCTTGCCACAGCAGCCCCCGCGTGCTTCCCCCGAGGAACCTAATACTCGTAATCCGACGGCTGATGCATCAACCTGTGATCAGCCCGCCAGACTTCGTGCCGTACAGGCCATGTCATTGTCCGCCCCTGAGCAGCCAGTGGTAAGGCCTACAACTGCTGAAGACGCACCACCAGTTTAGATGCCGGCCACTGAAGCAACAGGGGGAGACACAGCGGCACCGCATGCTCAGCAGACCAACCCGGTGGAACAGACTGCTAAGCAGGCCCGAAACCGCCTGCTCATCAGTTCGTCAGTTCGCAGCCACGTGATCATCATACCGATGTGTCGGCACTGCCTGCTCAGCAAACCAACGCGTTGGCCCAGCCTCCTCAGCACACCGACGCGTTGGCACCACCTGCGTAGAAGCCCGACATAGCTTCACCACCTGGTCAGCAGTCCGATGCCTCTGCTCCTACAGCTCGGCAGTCCGTCACAGCAGCACCGCCTGCTCAGCAGTCAGGCGTAGCTAAACCGTCTCCTCAGCAGTCCGGCGTAGCTTGACCGCCTGCTCAGCAGTATGTCTTTTAACCATCCAGACCTTGCACCAGAAGTGCTTCAAGTACCAAGAAGAAAGCGGGCAGGGCTGCACCCGCGAGGAAGCGGCCCCCGAGACCGAGGAGGAATGAGAATGATAGTCTCTTACTAAAAGCACTCATCGCCCAGAACCAAATTACCAGGAAGTTGTTCGAATTGGAGAATTATACTGGTTCTGACAGCTTGCCCGATGAAGAAGTCGAAATGATACTTGCTAAAAATAAAGCAGACGTACTTGAAGCACGCAAGTACGTCCATGGCCAGCCATTTCTTGTTGACAAATACTTTGAGGAGTGCAGTTCCAGTTGCTGCAAGTTACATAAATATTGCATGGATGAAATGATAAAAGGTAATGAGGTTCTTCTAGTCCACTACGACAGAGATCATTTCCGTCACGATCAGGGAGCCATCAGTGTGGAATTCGAGGACTTTCATCTCTTCTTCAACTTCAATGTGCTCGCTCTCACTCTTGTTAAATGCTTGATGTTGTAAGTACTTCACAAACTCTGATCAACTTCTCCATACAAGGCTGTAAACGAAAAAAAGCTAACTGTATTGTATTCCTCTCAAGGGATTGATCACGCAGAGAAGAAAAAGGGAGAGAGCGTATTTCATAGAGCCTGAAGTAGAAAATGGCACATTATTACGTGGTAGCATAGATAAACGGGAGTGGGCCATTGGCAAGGTCGCCAGTATCTTGGATTGCACGCCCCATGCAGAACTCTTTATCTGGCCATATAATGAAGGGTAAGTCAAATAAACAACCATGCATACATTGATCGTCTTTCACATTTCGACATAGTTCGTAAGTTCATGGTTTTCTTAATCTGTAGCATTCACTGGATCTTGGTAGTGATTGTTCCAAAGCATAACAGAGTTTACTACCTAGATTCACTCAGAGAGTCAATAAAGCCTCAGGATCTGACGCATCTTCAGCAATTCATGGATAGGTATTGAATTCTATGATGTTGAAATTTGCATTCATATCTGGTTCAAGAACTGAGTAGGTGAAAATTCATCTTCATTTGTAGTGTGTTGGCATCGTGCAGAACTAAACCAGGGAACCAGTTCAAGGGTGAACTACCTTTGCAGCACGAGATCGTTTCTCCAGTAAGACATCGAAATCCGTTATTTCTAGAAAATGTATCCAAAAGTTTGCAAATACCTTTTCTTACGCTAGTCAAATGTTCAAGTTTCTAAATAAACCTCTTTCTATTTCTCTCCAAAGAAAAAAAATAAACATCTTACACCGGTTAGGTTGCTCCTAACAGGGCAAATCTCTACCTAATAATAAAGGGGCTATTGCTTCTTACCATTGTAATTTTTGTCCGTTTTCGTACGTCCACCCTGTTTTCTGGCACGTCACATTTTTTTTGAGGCAATGGTACGTCACATGGGAATCGTAAGGATCGGGGTCATATTGGGCCTCTGGACCGTTCCGTTCATCCGTCCATCATCAAAAAAAAACAGCGCCCTCCCGGGAACCAGCCTGGCCGAACAAATCAGGCCCACCTATCCGGGCGACCCGAACAAATCGTCTCAAAAGTACATGCCGATGAGAGGAATTGAACTCAAAACCTCCGGTCCAATAAACAACGTCGCAACCAACTGGGCTAGATAATGTTGTGTGTTGATAACCAGGTTGACTCATATAATAAATAGTCCCACCTCGCTCCGCTAAATAAATTTTTTAAGCGTTATTCGTCGAGTATGAATCATTATTTTTATTTTTTCCCGTTGCAATGCACGGGCATGTTTCCTAGTACATGACTAATTCTGTTCAAAAAAATTCAATGCCCTCAGCAACAAGCAGGGACCAACCTTTGTGGATACTATGTCTACAGACACATGATATCCATCTGCAAATCTACTGATTGTTGTGACGATGCTCTCAAATTAGTACTAGTAAGTTTGTATCTTAATTAATATATTCTACTCCACTCGTATGGCACATTCTGATCTAAAAATCCTGTAGCTCATCTTTGAACAGATGACCCCTGAACCGCTCCCTGCTGGTGAATTGCTGGAGGTGAGGAGATTTATTAGGAACTTCTTCCTGAATCACTACATCAAGCCCACTGGTGATAATGAAGATTTCAGCATGGTTTTTCCTGAAACAATGAGTAATCATTCAACAAGAGTTAGCCGCTAAACATATACGCATGGATGCATTGTTTTCCATGTGATGAGGTCTTCGTATTTCATACACTATGATTATGTACTGCATTTGTCGATAAATCAGTGGAATTTAGCTAGCATTTGTTCAATTGCATATTGTTGCGAATTCTGATGAATGTTCTTCATATGGACACTATTTGTTCAATTGCATATTGTGGCGAATTTGCTTTTTGCAGGGCAATTCAAATGCGATATTTTTGCTTTAACCTGGCCATTGATGCGCACACGGTTCAAGTAAATGAGGGTGTGCGATCCAGAATGGAAACCGCACGTCACTCATAGCGCAACCGTCAGTGATACACAACAAATCAGAGACGATTTGCAGCACTTCTACGTGTGCGTAGGGGCTCCTGAACCATTTGTGATAGCACACTATCGCACAGGAGAGCTTAAAGGAAACCATGCCCAATGCAAAATGCAATCCCACTCGTAAATTGTTCAGGAAACGTGTGCGATGATGTCATGCATGGAAAATGATTGCCATATAATACTCGTGTGCGATGGGCCACATATCGCGCACAGTTTCTATGATGGCCCGTGTGCCTTAGGTACTATTTTGCAAACGGTCCAGTGTCAACCATCGTTTGGTTTCCCTGCGCAATTAGAAACGTTTGACTCGGGAGAGACATGGGCGATTGATCACTAATCCCACATGTGTGCCAAAATATAGTGTGTGCGATATGTTCCTGCATCGCATACGATTACATTTGGCAACGCGTCTGCATCATCGCTCCCTATCGCCGACGGTTTCTGGGTCGTGTGGGAAGGACCCCCCTATCGCACACACAGGCAAGGCGATGGTTTAAAACTCTATCGCGAAAAGGGGGTAAAAACCATTTGTATAGCACGTTGCTGCACTAGTGAACCCCGAAGGTAGACGTAGAGGGAGCGTGCCGACGGTGATCACATCAACCTTGGAGCCATTTCCAACGTGCATCGTCACCTCGTCCTTAGCTAGTCTCCGTTTATTCCGCAGCTCCTATTTCGAGTTACAAATATTAGCAACTGAACCAGTATAAAATACCCAGGCGCTACTATGAGCACTAGTAAGGTACACATCAATAACATGTATATCAAATATACCTTTGTTGACGTTGCCAGCCATCTTATCTGCCAAGTACTTGGGGCAGTTCCGCTTCCAGCGGCCATTCCCCTTGCAATAGAATCACTCAGTCTCAGGTTTGGGTCCAGCCTTGGGTTTCTTCACCGGAGCGGCAACTGGCTTGCCATTCTTCTTGAAGTTTCCCTTCTTTCCCTTGCCCTTCTTGAAACTAGTGGTCTTTTTGACCATCAACACTTGATGCTGTTTTTTGATTTCTACTTCCGCGGCCTTCAGCATCGTGAAAAGCTCAGGGATCGTCTTCTCCATCCCTTGCATGTTATAGTTCATCATGAAGCCCTTGTAGCTTGGTGGCAGTGACTGGAGAACTCTTTCAATCGCTACTTCATCCGGAAGATTAACTCCCAACTGGTTCAAGCGGTTGAAGTACCCAGACATTTTGAGTATGTGCTCGCAAACGGAGCTGTTCTCCTCCATCTTGCAGCTAAAGAACTTGTCAGAGGCGTCATACCTCTCGACCCGGGCGTGAGCCTGAAATACCAATTTCACCTCCTGGAACATCTCATATGCTCCGTGGTGCTCAAAACATCTTTGGAGCCTCGGTTCTAAGCCGTAAAGCATGGCACACTGAACTATTGAGTAGTCATCAAAACATGCATGCCAGACGTTCACAACATCAACAGACGACGCCAGAGGGGGTGGCACACCGAGTAGTGCATCAAGGACATAAGCCTTCTATGCGGCAGTGAGGATAATCCTCAGATTACGGACCCAGTCCGCATAGTTGCTTCCATCATCTTTCAACTTAGCTTTCTCTAGGAACGCATTAAAATTCAGGGGAGCTACAGCGCGAGCCATTGATCTACAACATAAATTTGCAAAGACATTTAGACTATGTTCATGAAAATTGGTTCAGTTAATCAAATTACTAGTGAACTCCCACTTAAATCAACATCCCTCAAGTTGTCTAAGTGTTACATGATCCAAATCAACTAACCCATGTCCAATCATAACGTGAGATGGGGTGGTCATCAATGGTGAACATCTCCATGTTGATCATATCTACTATATGACTCATGTTCAATCTTTCGGTCCTCCGTGTTCTGAGGTCATGTCTGTACATGCTAGGCTCGTCAAGTTTAACCCAAGTATTCTGCATGTGTAAAACTGGCTTACACCCTTTGTATGCGAACAAAGAGTCTATCACACCCGATCATCATGAGGTGCTTCGAAATGACAAACTTTCACAACAGTGCATACTTAGTGAAATTAAGCGAAGGGATCATCTTATAATGATACCGTCGTCCTAAGCAAAATAAGATGCATAAAAGATAAACATCACATGCAATCAATATATGTGACATGATATGGCCGTTATCATCTCGTGCTTTTGATCTCCATCTCCAAAGCACCGGCACGATCTCCATCATCACCGGCATGACACCATGATCTCCATCATCGTGTCTTCATGTGGTTGTCTCTGCCAACTATTGCTTCTATGACTATTTGCTAACTCATAGCGATAAAGTAAAGCAATTACATGGCATTTAATGATTGACACGCAGGTCATACAATAAATTAAAGACAACCCTATGGCTCCTGCCGGTTGCCGTACTCATCGACATGCAAGTCGTGAACATATTACAAAACATGATCATCTCATACATCAACATATATCACATCACGTTTTGGCCATATCACATCACAACATGCCCTGCAAAAACAAGTTAGACGTCCTCTACTTTGTTCTAGCAAATTTTACGTGGCTGCTATGGGCATCATATAAGAACCGTTCTTACCTACGAAAAGCCACAACGATGATATACAAGTTGCCTTTTAACCTTCTACAAGGACCGCCGTTATCAAATCAGATTCAACTAAAGTAGGAGAGACAGACACCCGCTAGCCACTTTTATGCAATACAAGTTACATGTCAGTCAGTGGAACCGATCTCTTGTGCGAGGACAAGTAAGGTTGGTCCAGGCTGCTTCATCCCACAATAACGCCGAATCCAGAAATAACAAAGGAGGTAAGCAATTTGAACATCAACGCCCACAACTTCTTTGTGTTCTACTCGTGCATACACATCTACGCATAGACCTAGCTCTGATACCACTGATGGTAAACGTAGCATGAAAATCAAAAAAATTCCTACGTGACAACCAAGATCTAATCTAGGAGATGCATAGAAATGAGGGGAACTGTGCCTACATACCCTTGTAGACCGAAAGCGTTAGCGTATGTAATGCGGTTGATGTAGTAGTACTCTTCGCGATCCAATCACGATCCAATCCGATCTAGTGCCGAACGGACGGCACCTCCGAGTTTAGCACACGTTCAGCTCGATGGTGTCCTCTCCTTCTTGATCCAGCAAGTGCGGGAGAGGAGGTAGATGAGATTGGGACCAGCCCAACGGCGAGGTGGTGGTGGTGGCAGCGGAATTCTGGCAGGGCTTCGCCAAGCGCGTACCAGAGAAACATGGGAGGAGTTGGGAGAGGCAATGGGCAAGGGTGAAGGGGTGGCTGCCTCCATGCGCCTCCCCCCTCTTTATAGGCTAGGGGCAGGGGAGGGCGTCCAAAACCCTCCTAGGGCCGGCCACAAGGGAGAAATCCCTTTAAACTTGGAGATACCTCATCTCTAGATTAAAAGGACATGTGCCTTGGGGAATGGTGCGGCCAGCCCATGTGGGCTATAGCCCCACCCCTCAGTCCATGTGGGCCCTTCTTGGGTCGTTGGTCCCCACGGTGGAACCCCCGGAACCTTCTAGAACCTTTCCAGTACTCTACCGAAAATTCCTGAACTTTTCCGGAACCCTGAATATGACTTCCCATATATAAATCTTTACCTCCGGACCATTACGGAGCTCCTCGTGATGTCCCGGATCCCATCCAAGAATCCGAACTACTTTCGGACTTTCCACTATTAATATCTCAACATTACCCTAGCGCTACCGAACGTTAAGCGTGCAACCCTACGGGTTCGGGAATCATGTAGACATGACCAAGACACCTCTCCGGTCAATAACCAATAGCGGAACCTAGATGCCCATATTGATTCCTACATATTCCACGAAGATCTTTATCGGTTGAACCACAATGTCGGGGATTCAGTTAATCTGGTATAAAATTCGTTTTGTCCGGCGATATGTTACTTGCCCGAGATTCGATCGTCGGTATCTCCATACCTAGTTCAATCTCGTTACTGGCAAGTCTCTTTACTCGTTTCATAATACAAGATCCCATGACTAAACTCATTAGTCACATGCTTGCAAGCTTCTTGTGATGTTGTATTACCGAGAAGGCCCAGAGATATCTCTCCGTCACACGGAGTGAAATTCCAGTCTCGATCCATGCAACCCAACAAATACTTTCGGAGATACCTGTAGAGCATCTTTATGATCACCCAGTTATGAAGTGACATTTGATAGCACACAAAGTATACCTCTGGTATCCGGGAGTGGCATGATCTCATGGTCTAAGGAACATATACTTGACATGAAGAATGCTGTAGCAAATAACTAAGTGATACGATCTAATGCTAAGATTACGGTTGGGTCTGTCCATCACATCATTCTCCTAATGATGTGGTCCCGTTATCAAACGACAACTCATGTCTATGGTTAGGAAACCTTAACCATCTTTGATCAACGAGCTAGTCTAGTAGAGGCTCACTAGGGACATGGTGTTGTTTATTTATGCACACATGTATTTAAGTTTCCGGCCAATACAATTCCAGCATGAATGATAAACATATATCATGAACAAGGAAATATGATAATAACCAATTTATTATTCATGGCCTGATCATGTATATAGGCATTATGTCCGTGACAAGTAGACCGACACCTACCTACATCTACTACTATTACTCCACCAATCGACCGACTCCTGCCTGCATCTATGGTATTAAGTTCATGACAAACAGAGTAACGCTTTAAGCAAGATGACTTAATATAGATAGAATAAAACCAAGCAATATGATTAAACCCCGTCGTTTTCTCCTTAGTAGCAACAATACAATACGTGCCTCGCTACCCCTGTTCTCACTGGGTGAGGACACCGCAAGATTGAACCTACTACTATGCACCACTTCCACTGAAGATCAATGAATCAACTTGGCCAAACAAAACCCATAGATCGGAAAGCATTACATAGCTATAACAATCATACATAATAAAGTTCAGAAAAGACTCAATTACTTTCAATGAATAATCTGATCATAAACCCACAATTCATCGGATCCCAACAAACACACCGCAAAAGAAGATTACATCGAATCAATCTCCAAAGAGAACATTGTATTGAAGATCAAAGAGAGAGAGAGAGAGAAAGAGAAAGCCATCTAGCTAATCACTATGGACCCGTAGGTCTGTGGTGAACTACTCACACATCTTCGGAAGGGCAGCAGCGTTGATGTAGAAGCCCTCCATGATTGATTCTCCCTCCGGCAGAGTACTGGAAAAGGCCTCCAGATGGGATCGCGGAAGAACAGAGACTTGCGACGGCGGAAAAATTGTTTCGGGTGGCTCTCTGGGGGTTTTGGAATATTTTAGAATTTATACCGCTGGAATTAGGTCAGACGGAGCCATGAGGGGCCCACAAGGCATCAGGGCGCTCCTTGTTGCCTTGCCGTCTCCTAGTAGGTCTTCTCGTCCTCCCCCGAAGCTTCTAGGGTCTCTTTTGTCCAGAAAAAAAATCGTCAAAAACTTTCGTAGCGTTTGGACTCCGTTTGGTACAGATTTTCTGTAAAACCAAAAACAAACAGAAAAAAGCAACTGACACTAGGCACTGAGTTAATAGGTTAGTCCCCAAAAATGATATAAAATTGCATATAAAGTATCTAAGAATGATAATATAATAGCATGAAACAATCAAAAAAGATAGATATGTCGGAGACGTATGAGCATCCCCAAGCCTAATTCCTGCTCGTCCTCGAGTAGGTAAATGATAAAACAAAATAATTTTTGATGTTGAATGCTATCTAGCATGTTTATCATGTAATCTTCTTATGGCATAAATATTGAGAAATGATGAAGTAATTGATATCAACATAATAATATCTATGAATACAAGAACATAATCATTACGTCTTCAGAATATACGATGCTCAACGAATGTTATCCCTACTCATTGAATTATATAAGCATGGCATGACTCTGCATTCACCGCATTAATATAAGTCATGTGCACCCCGGTGTCAACCCAAGCAATTGTATCATACTTTTTCACGCACTTCATCATTTTCAACTCCACTCAATACATGAGCGTGATCATGGACAAAGCACTACGGTGAATAGAATGCGGTGGTAGAGATGTATAAGGGAAGTCAAAAGGAAGAAAGTCTCGCATCAACTCGGCGGATCAATAGGCAATGGAGAGGCCTATCAATCGATATCAATGCAAGGAGTAGGGATTGCCATGCAACGGATGCACTAGAGGTATAAGTGTATGAAAGCTCAATGGAAACTAAGTGGGTGTGCATCCAACTCGCTTGCTCATGAAGACCTCGGGCATTTGAGGAAGCCCATCATCAAAATATACAAGCCAATTTCTATAATGAAAAATTCCTACTAGTATATGAAAGTGATAACTCCGGAGACTCTCTATATGAAGAACATGGTGCTACTCTGAAGCACAAGTGTGGTAAAAGGATAGTAACACTGTCCCTTCTCTCTTTTTCTCTCCTTTTTTCTCTCCTTTTTTCTCTTTTTTTAGAACAATCTCATGGACCTCATCCCCTCATTTCGGAAGACTCATTAGTCTCCATCATTCTTTTCCTCACTGGGACAATGCTCTAATAATGATAATCATCACACTGTTATTTACTTACAACTCGATAAGACTGAAATAATATGACTCTATATGAATGCCTCTGGAAGTGTACCACGATGTGCAATGATCTAGCGTAACATGTATTACAATGATGAACGGTGGCTTTGCCACAAATATCATGTCAGCTCTATATGATCATGCAAAGCAATATGATGATGAACACACATGTCATAAGACGGAACAGTGGAAGTTGCATGGCAATATATCTCGGAATGGCTATGGAAATGCCATGATAGGTAGGTATGGTGGCTATTTTGAGGAAGATATAAGGAGGCTTATGTGTGATAGAGCGTATCGTATCATGGGGTTTGGATGCACCGGCGAAGTTTGCACCGACTCTCGAGGTGAGAAATGGCAATGCACGGTACCGAAGAGGCTAGCAATATGCGGAAAGGTGGGAGTGCTATATTTGTCCATGAACTCACATTAGTTATAAAGAATTCATATACTTATTGTGAAAGTTTTATTAGCCCTTGAAGCAAAGTACTACTCGCATGCCCCTAGGGAGGAGGTTGGTAGGAGTTAAGCATTGCGCACCCCCGATTTAGACAGCACTCAAGGATTTCAATCAGACATAAAAATGCTCAAACTTCCCCACCATGTCATGACGGACACTTAAATGAGTAGTGCATAACAAGCTTTAATATTGATATTTCTACTAACCAATGATCATGAACTAATACCCTTTCATATTACTACATCAATATAATTAAATCATACGCCTCATATTAAGTGCTCTACATGAAAGTTTTATTATACCACTCTTATATACCTATCATTTTTAGACTAGTCTTATGACCCATGCATATTACCACTTCCCACTTAGGACTCTCAAAAAGATTTAAGTGAAGCATGAGAGTGCAATAATTTCTATAAAATATATAACCACCGTTGTGCTCTAAGGATATAAGTGAAGCACAAGAGCAACCGCATAGCTAAAAAGCAAAACAAATTATGATGAATGTGTGTCTCTCTCAAAAGGTGTGTCCAGCAAACAATGATTGTGGCAAACTAAAAAGCAAAACAAAACTATGGCATAAGATGCTCCAAGTAAAACTCATATCATGTGATGAATAAAAATATAGCTCCAAGTAACATACCGATGAATTGTGGACGAAAGAGGGGATGCCATCCAGGGCATCCCCAAGATTAGACGCTTGGGTCTTCCTTGAATATTACCTTGGGGTGCCTTGGCCATCGCCAAGCTTAGGGTCTTGCCGCTCCTTATTCCTTTACTCATCGTGATCTCATCCAAAACTTGAAAACTTTAGCACACAAAACTCAACAGAAACTTCGTGAGATCCGTTAGTATAATAAATCAAATCATCCACTTTAGGTACTGTTATAAACTCATTCATAATTGTTCTTGCATAATACCTACAATATTCTAACTTCTCCATGACTTATACCCCCCGATATAATCCATAGCATCATTAAAACAAGCACACTATGCAATAAAAACAGAATCTGTCTAAAACAGAATAGTACGTTGTTACAGAATATTTATCCATACTTATGTAACTCCAAAAATTCTAAAAATTTAGGAAAACGTAACAAAATTTGTATCCCAATATTTTTAAAAATTTCAGATTTTTCGGAAATTCCAGTAAGAAATGTAAAATAAAATACTGGAAGCAAAACTTTCTGTTTTCAAATAGCATCAATTATACTATCATTTAAATCATCCCAAAGGCATTACTTGGCACTAACACTAATTAAAAGATAAAAACACAATAATTATAGTATCAATAATCATGTGACTCAAGAAAAATAAAAATTGCAATAAAGTTAAATATTGGGTTGCCTCCCAACAAGTGCTATTGTTTTATGCCCCTAGCTAGGCATAATGCATTATTTCAAGTATTGTCATCTTTCAAAGCAATTCCATAGGTTGATCTCATAATATGGTGGTTTAATTATCTTCCTTGGGAAGTGTACCATTCCTTTCTTTAGTGGAAATTGGAATCTTATATTTCCTTCTTTCATGTCAATAATTTCACCTATGGTTCGTAGGAAGGGCCTACCAAGTATTATAGGACAAGACGGATTGCATTCAATATCAAGCACAATAAAATCCACGGGCACATAATTTCTATTTTCAATTATAAGAACATCATTAATTCTACCCAATGGTTTCTTAATAGTTGAATCCGCTAGATGCAAATTAAGGGAACATTCATCCATATCGGTGAGACCTAGAACGTCACATAAAGATTTTGGTATAGTAGAGACGCTAGCACCTAGATCACACAAAGCATTACATTCATAGTCTTTAATATTTACTTTAATAGTAGGTTCGCATTCATCATGTAATTTCCTTGGAATTGATACTTCTAATTCTAGCTTTTCTTCATGAGCTTCAATCATAGCTTTTATAATATGTCTAGTAAAAGCTTTATTTTGTTCGTAAGCATTAGGTGAATTCATCATGGATTGAAACAAGGAAATACATTCAATCAAAGAGCAATTATCATAATTAAAGTCCTTGTAATCCAAAGTAGTGGGCATATCACTATCTAAAGTCTTGACCTCTTCAAACCCACTATTAATAATTTTATCATTAAGATTATCACCCTCTGAATAATTGGGACGCCTTCTAGCTAAAGTTGACTCATCTCCAGTCCCCTTTTCATTAAGTTTTATATTACTAAACAAAGATTCAATAGGTGTAACACCAATCATTTTAATATCCTCGTCATGATTATGATAAAAACCGGGTGCGAGAGCTTTTTATAGGAATTCAAGTTTGGCTCTAATCCGTTCAATTCTTTTTCTACTTTCATCCATGGTGACTTGGATAGACTTTAGAGATTCAGTAATATCCCTTTTAGGTGGCATAATTTTAATTTTAAGAGCATCCACATCATTAGCAATTCTATCCATGTTTCTAGCCATATCATCAACTTTATGTAATTTTTCTTCTACCATGGCATTAAAAATCTTTTGAGAACTAATAAATTCTTTAATGTTGTTTTCAAGTTCATTAGGTATCCTATTGTTATTATATGAATTACCAAAGGAATTACCATAATTATTAGAGGGATTACCGGGATACGGTCTAGGATTAAAATTCTCTCTATAAGCATTGTTGTTGAAATTATTTCTAGCGACAAAATTCACAGCAATAGCATCATTATTTTTCTCAATCAAAGTAGATAATGGGACGTCATTTGGATAAACATGAACATTTTTACTAGTAAGCATATTCATAAGAGCACCCATTTTATCACTCAAGGTAGAAACTTCTTCAACAGAGTTTACCTTCTTACCAGTTGGATTTCGTTCGGCGTGCCATTGAGAATAATTTGTCATTATATTATCGAGAATACTATGTCATCATATTATCGTGGCCTCTCCTAATGTAATTTCCATAAAGGTACCACCTGCAGCAGAGTCTAGAAGATTTCTAGAAACAAAAGTTTAGTCCCGCATAATTTTTTTGCATAATCATCCATAAGCTTAAACCATGAGTGAGACAATTTTTAATCATCAATTTCATTCTCTCCCAAGATTGTGTAGCATGTTCTTGCTCAAGTTGCTTAAAGTTCATGATTTGATTTCTAAGAGATATAATCTTAGCGGGAGGAAAAATACTTAGCAATAAAAGCATCCTTACATTTATCCCATGAATCAATACTATTGCGAGGTAAGGATGAAAATAAAGTTTTAGCACGATCTCTTAGTGAGAAAGGAAATAATTTCAACTTAACAATACCATTGTCCACATCTTTTTTCTTTTGCATATCACATAATTCAACGAAGGTATTAAGATGGGATGCATCATCTTCATTAGGGTTTCCAGCAAATTGATATTTCATAATAAGATTTAGCAATGCAGCATTAATATCATATGACTCCGCACTAGTGGTGGCAGGAGAAATTGGAGTACTAATAAAATCATTATTATTAGTATTCGAGAAGTCACACAACTTCGGGTTTTCTTGAGGCATAGTAGCAAGACAAGCAAGCAAACAAACAAAAAAAATATTTTTGTGTTTTTGATTTTTTAACGAGACTAATAAAAGCAACTAGAAAGTAGAACAAGTAAATGATAATGTGTATGCAAGAACCTGTAAGTGTTTGATGATGTCTCCCTGGCAACGGCGCCAGAAATTCTTTCTGCTACTTGTGAGCTGCGTTGGATTTTCCCCGAAGAGGAAGGGTGAAGCAATATAGTAGCGGACAAGTATTTCCCTCAGTAGAGAACCAAGTTTATCGAACCAATAGGAGAACCACACAAACACCCGTCAACAGTACCTGCACACACAAGAGCAAATACTTGCACCCATCGCGGGCAAGAGGGTTGTCAATCCCCTTGAACTCGTTAATTGCAAGGATCAAATCTGATAGTGGTAGATAGGTAAACTGCAAAGTAAATAAATTACAGCAAGGTAATTTTGGTTTTATTAATAAGTTTAAAGTAGACCCGGGGCCCATAGTTTTCACTAGAGGCATCTCTCTCATAAAAATAGCATACGGTGGGTAGACAAATTACTGTTGGGCAATTGATAGAAAGGCACATAGTTATGACGTTATTCATGGCATGATCATGTATATAGGCAGTACGTCCATGACAAGTAGACCGACTCCTGCCTGCATCTACTACTATATTACTCCACCAATCGACCGACTCCTGCCTGCATCTATGGTATTAAGTTCATGACAAACAGAGTAATGCTTTAAGCAAGATAACATAATGTAGATAGAATAAAGCCGAGCAATATGATTAAACCCCGTCGTTTTCTCCATAGTAGCAACAATACAATACGTGCCTCGCTACCCCTGCTGTCACTGGGTGAGGACACCGCAAGATTGAACCTACTACTATGTACCACTTCCACTGAAGATCAATGAATCAACTTGGCCAAAGAAAAGTAATAGATCGGAAAACATTACATAGCTATAACAATCATACATAATAAAGTTCAGAAAAAATCAATTACTTTCAATGAATAATCTGATCATAAACCCACAATTCATCGGATCCCAACAAACACACCGCAAAAGAAGATTACATCGAATTGATCTCCGAAAAGAACATTGTATTGAAGATCAAAGAGAGAGAGAGAAAGCCATCTAGCTAATCACTATGGACCCGTAGGTCTGTGGTGGACTACTCACACATCATCGGAAGGGCAGCAAGGTTGATGTAGAAGTCCTCCGTGGTCGATTCCCCCTCCGACAGAGTACCAGAAAAGGCCTCCAGATGGGATCGCGGAAGAACAGAGACTTGCAGCGGCGAAAAAATTGTTTAGAATTTATAGCGCTGGAATTAGGTCAGACGGAGCCACGAGGGGCCCATAAGGCATCAGGGCGCGCCCTGTTGCCTTGTCGTCTCCTCGTAGGTCTTATGGTCCTCCCCCGAAGATTCTATTGTCTCTTTTGTCCAGAAAAAAATGTCAAAAAGTTTTGTACCATTTGAACTCTGTTTGGTACAGATTTTCTGTAAAACCAAAAACAAACAGAAAACAACAACTGGCACTAGGCACTGAGTTAATAGGTTAGTCCCCAAAAATGATATAAAATTGCATATAAAGTATCTAAGAATGATAATATAATAGCATGAAACAATAAAAAAAATATAGATACGTCGGAGACGTTTCATGCTCTGCCGAAGGGGGAAATCATTGGGGAGGCCATCTTCATCAACCTTGCTGCCTCCATAATGATGTATGAGTAGTTCCACTAGGACCTACGGGTCCATAGTAGTAACTAGATGGCTTTTTTTCTCTCTCTTGTTTGATCTTCAATACAATGATCTCTTCGGAGATCCATCCGATGTAATTCTCTTAGCATGTTTGTTAGGATCCGATGAATTGTGGATTTTTTATTAGATTGTTCATTTATTTATATTGATTCTCTTTGAGTCATTCTCTTGCGTAATTTTATAGCTATGTATAATTTTGTAGATACATTTTTTGACATAGCAAATTTACCTATATTTTTGTCGTGTCAATTTTTAACCTTTAAATGGCAAAAAAAAAAAGATGGCAAATTTTACATTTAATTTGCCATGGCAATTTTTCATATATTAACATGGCAAATTTATCAATAACGCCATGGCAATTTTTTTAACCTCTTTTTTTCTGTGAAAATTTTACTTTTTTTTTGCCATGGCAATATTTACATTTTTTTTACATGGCAAATTTATCTATATTGCCACGACAATCTTTAACCTTTACATACATGTCAACATAATCACTAATGGTATCCCCAGCCCACCAAGGTTCAAGTCCTGGTGCTCGTATTTATTCTGGATTTATTTCAGGATTTCCGGCGATGCACGTTCAGTGGGAGGAGACGTTTCCGTCGACTACGAGGCGCCTACGGCGACTTCTTAAATCTCAAGATGATATGTCGGCTCAGTCTCTCGGATGTGCTCATAGGGGTAGAGTGTACGTCTGTGCGTTCATAGGGGTGAGTGTATGTGCATCTATATGAGCGCTTGCATCTGTACTGTGTAAAAAAAAATCGATAATTGCAATTTTTTTCATGCCAAATTAACTTATATGGGACTATGGCAATTTACTCTAATTTCTTGCAAATTTTTACTTTACATATGATCCATGGCAATTTTCACTTTTTCATCTTTCATGGACCGCGGTAAATTTAGTTTAAGAAACATGGCACTTACTACCCAAACAACATATGGTACACTTTTTTTGTGTGTTCTACATGATGAATTTTTTTATACACATTATTTTGTGTCTTCATGCATATATTAAAAGTACCCTCAAAAATTTTAATGCGCATTTTTTTGCCACTATGTAAAGATGCAAATTGCCATGACTTTTTCCTATTTTTGCGCCATTTTGAAAATATAACTTGAACATGGATTTTTCACAGCTTGGCAAAAGACCATGGCAATTTTGTCATGCAAAAGGCCAGTGTTTATTAGTCACAGAAAAACTGAGCTTTACTAGTCGTAACTTAATCTGGACTTTATTTTTCGTTTTCTTTTTTCATTCCCCTCTCGCAAGGCGACTAGGGAAAGCCTTCTTCCCTTCGATCCTCGCCGGCGAGCCCGTGGATTCGCCTCCCCTCCGCCTGCCGCTCCGGCGGCCGGTGGCGGGGAGGGTATTCCTGGTGTCTCGGCTTAGATAGGTAGGGTTTTGGTTCTCGCAAGAGCGGCGCTCGGACGGATGGCGGCGCTTCTTCTTCGAGTCAGTCTTCCGGGATCCGATCCTCCTCAAGTTCGTTCGTCGGGACGGATTAGACGGAGCTCCGGCGTAGATTCCTGCCAGCTCCTCGGAGCAGCGAGGTTAGGGTTTCTCGTCGTGCGTACGCAACGGCGATATTTGGTGTTAGGTTCTTCAGATCGATTCAAGGATTCAATAGCGACGACTCCGGCTCCCGAACGCTGGTCCTTAGGGGCACGTGGATGAAGACCTACTGGCTATCATCGACAAGGTCAGGCCAGCTCCAGTATGGGTGGGGCGACAGCGGCGTGTCGGCGGCTCGTTCTGGCGGTGACAATGGTCGTTCAATTGTCCATGGACCTCGATGTGATTTTATTATGTTTTTGGCGTGCTTTGTACTTCTGCTGAATCTTTATAATAGATCTGATATTTTCGCAAAAAAGGGAAAAGGCCTGTAGGCCCGAGGAGGTAGGGTGTTCGCGCTGGGGTGCCTCTCCGCCCAAACGAGTCGTTCGATCGATGCCCCTCCCGCTACCGAACGAAACTTTCGATCTGGGGAGCTCCCAGACCGAATGTTCGGTCGTTATCGGTGTCCTACATGTAATCCTCAAATCATAGTCATCCCACCAATACTCTGATTATTGTCACTTCAGTATTTAGGGTTCAGAACTATAACAGGTGCATATAACTTGCAAATAAGATCGAAAACACATATATATATTCAAGAAAACATAAAGAGATCAGATATGAAATCATGACACTCGAGCCCTGAAACTATTGTTGAATTTGAACATAAAAAAATATTAGATCTAATTTGAAATTGCAACACTCGTTAAATTTGAACTATTGTTGTACTAGAGATATTTGCATGCTATTTATGAATGAATTGTGCTATTTTCTACGATTACTTTGTGTTGCGGGCTTGGTTTAGTTTTTTTTTTTAGGGGTAAGACCTAGTCTTTATTCATCGTAGTCCACAGAGAGTGGGATAATGTTTACATCATGTGGTTGGCCAAACCACACATGACGCCCGGGGATAAATTAAGAGCAAATCTAGCTAAACTATGAGCTTCTATGTTACTATCTCAGCCTTCAAAAATAAAACTACAAGAAAAAGCAGTAGAGCGAGCTTTGATCTCGCTTCTCCGTGTTTACCATGAGAACCTTGAATAATGTCCAGAACTATTTGTTTTGCATCTGACGTTACCGCGAACTGATGTAGCTAGAGGTCTTCGGCTGCACAAAGTGCTTCCCTGCACGCCATCGCTTCGAGTATGAATGGATCATCAACTCCTTGCACCACCAGTGTGGTACTGCCCAAATAATTTCCACCAGCATCCCTACATACCACAGCTACAGCGCCACCTCGTCCTGCTCTCACTGCCGCATCAATATGGAGTTTTGCATGGTTCGTAGGAGGAGCTCGTTGGCGAGTGCTCACATTCCTGCCCACGTTCGCGCGTGGAGCAGTAGCTGGTTTACTGTCCTTTATAATCTCCAGTTCGCCAATAAACCTCGTGGTGAATGAAAACAGTGATTGCGGACTCTGAAAAATTCCCTCGTGAATGACCTTCCTCCTCGCTGACCAGATAACCCATAATGTGACAGATAGCTTCACGAACTGTACATGCGATAATGACTCCGTCTGAGCAAAGAGCCAATGTTTTGCATTTGGTTCCATGTTTTCCACCAACGACTACCCAATCTCCTCCTCGACCAAAGCCCAAGTGCACCTAGAAGTGGTACATTCCAGTAACGAGTGACGCCACGAGTCCGGAGACCCACAAAGACCGCAAGCCGAAGAGTTTGACATGTGTCGATGTGAACGAACATCTTCGGTCGGTAAAGATTGCTTTGAAAGCCTCCATAGAAACATGCGTATTTTTCCTGGTACTTGTGTTTTCCACAGCGATTTCCACTCCTTTTCCTCACCTCTAGTGCCTGAGGTGCCAGCGGAGCCATCCAACCAGGCCTCCCTGCGCTGTCTCGTAGCCACCAGTATATTGTATGCCGATTTGACAGAAAATTGTCCATTTTTCTCAAAGTGCCAACACCAAAAATCATTGATATTGCGGGTGCATAGGGGTATACTGGCAATACTTTGACATCAAACGGCAAGAAGATCTCCCGAACCCGGTGCATGTCCCATGTTGCTGTGGATGGGTCAATAATCTCGGACACGTACCTGGGTGGGTTCGTTAAACGGACAAAATATAGTTCGTTTTATGTAAATGATGTTCGGACTTTGCTGAATTCCGTCCTGTTTGTTGAAATTCGTCTGATTTGTTCTAATTTATTTTGAAATAGATGCGGGTACGGTTGAATGGATGGGATCCCCACATGTCCACGGACAGGTGATGTGTTTGGAGGCTGTATCCTCGTCTCTCCTTCGTGTCCTGGGGTTCTGACCACGCAGGGCGATGTCACGGGAGATCGATCGAGGAAGACCCGGGCCGCGTCGCCGTTGAACGCACGGTACGCGCGATCGAGGGGCATCTGGATCGGCCTCGTCTGATATTGCGTGAGTGCCGTGACCGATGACACCCACAACAGTAGCGCAGTTGGACATACGTCGTCCGTCCGCCTCACACGCCCCCTCCGTGGCCTCGCTTTTTCAGTTGTCCGATTTGCCGTCCTACGTACAGCGTCCATGCGTGCACAGCAAGAGCATGGCGCGGGGCCCGTGGAATCTTTACGAGAGCCTGCCTACACCCTAGTACATTCTATAGCATATGACGCTTCTCTGTAACAACCAATAATGCTTCACCAAATTGACTGCCAATGTGTTGTTCGGTGCGTTTCGGGGAGCAACTCAAAAGATGCATGTGGAGACTTTTGCGTGTGAGTACATGGCTGTACGTTGCCGTTAGGAAAACTTTATTGACTTGCGTCGTATTTAAAGGCAAATGTACTGCGTGCACCATTTTGGTTTTCCAAAGGACAATATGGATCGGGCACCACCAAATTGTACAACATGCTGATGGACCAACACAATCAAAAGTTCACAAACAACACCATAACTCCACAGGCCAGACCAGACACTAATTAACATGCATGCTTGTCTCATTTAGCCCTTCAGTTTTAACTGTTGTCAACAGCGGTCTAAAATAACAGTTTGAACAGTCAACACTGGTCACCAGGATCGATCGGCCAGAACAGCCTTGCCGGCGGTCCACCACAAATTGCACACCAGTGGTAGTACTAGTAAATTGGCATAGTAATTCTTATTATTTTTATACTGGTCAGTAGTACTGACTGCGGCGCTACCAGGCCAGTTGGCAGCAGCATCTCCACCTGCATTGCCATTACCTCGGCAGCAACCTCAAGTCTGGAGCATTCAAATTGCCGAGCGACAGGAACACACCACAATAAGCATTCGCCTCCTACTTTACCACGCCACCCTCAGTCTCCCGAGCGAGCGAGCGGCGAGACGAGACAGCAGCACCACCATAAGTAGAAAACACAAAGTCCTTGCCACTAGCTAGCTGCCGGCCGACTAATGCCGGAGAAGCCTCCGCCGCTCGGGCGCCGTCCGGCGGCGGCGCCCAGCTGGGTCCGGTCCCTCCACTGCAAGTCCATGGCGGCTGACGACGTCGCCACCACCGTCGCGGCACTGCCAAAGAAGTCCCACCTCCTCCTCCGGTCGAGCTGCGCCAGCTCGGGTGACACCCATAGGGACGTCTCGTCGTGCAAGCCCAAGCTCAAGTCGAGTTCGAAGACCAGTTCGGTGACCAAGAAGCCCAAGGCGGCGAAGCAGACGTCCGTGCCGCCGTCGCCTCCTCCCGGCCCGCTTGGCCCGCTGCCGGCGCTGACCGAGCTCCCGGCGGGGCACTCCTCGCGGCAGGTGGTCGAGATCATCTTCCTCTCGTCGTGGTCTCCGCTTCCGCCGGCGCCAGGCGTCGCTGCCGGCGGCGCGTTCGCGGGGGAGGTGGAGATGCTGTTCCGCGTCCACAACCAGGCGCGCGCCGTGGCGCTCTTCGAGGACTACCGCGCCGCCGTGCGCGCCCGGGCCGGCGGCGCCTCCCGCAGCGCCGCCGACGGCAACGAGATGATGCGCTTCTCCCCGGCCCCGCCGCACGGGTGCTCCTCCTCGGACAGCGCGTCCCTGCGCGTCGTCCGGACCTTCGACGGCAGCGGCGGCGCGCACGCCAGCGGGCGCGGGCCCGAGACCGGCCGGCGGGCCATGTTCCTATGCAGGGTGATCGCCGGGCGGGTGGCGGAGGATCCCGCTGCCGGCGGCAGCTCCGACTCGGAGGCCGCCGCCAAGGAGTACGACTCCGTCCGTGGCGGCAAGGGCGAGCTGGTGGTGTTCGACCGGCGGGCCGTGCTCCCCTGCTTCCTCATCATCTACAAGCTGTAAAAAAAATAGTCCAGTAACCCCGCCTCTAATATTGATTTTGGCGCTCCCTCCCGTGTTAGCCATCAGCTGCATGCACATAATTCTTGCTAATATCCCCGTCGATCCGATCACACGCCCCGTCGCAGCGGTTAACGAGCGGTACGGTTAACGATTTAAGCATGTACAGTCGCTGTACCACCCTGCACTTGGTGCACCTGTAGTGCTGTTCTGTACAAGTGTGTCTATGCTCGCCTTGCGTCCGGGCGCGGGTACGTGCAGCGGGCCACTGTGGCACTGTGGTACGTGCGGTGGTTTATTCCCGGGAGTTGTCGTGTTCGATGGGTGGGGTGGGGGAATGCTTTTTAGGCTTTCGTCTTGAGGCAAGACAAAGGGAATGGAACGGCCGGCGTCGCATCGCGTCGTATCAGTGTCACCAGACTGAGCCACTCAGGAGAGCGCGTGTCTGGGAATGGGACGCCGTGCCGCTGGATGGGGAAGGGGATGGACCGATGCGCGGCTGATCGGGCTGTGAGTGTGAGCCGGGGCAGGCGCGTTAAGGCGTTTGCGTTTGGCACTGCTCGTCTCGTCTTCAATTCAGGCGTCTCTGTTCGCCACGTGATGGCTCTACTCGCTCCTATCTGCCTGCATCTACACGCCGACATGCGTGAATGCATGGATGGAGCAGCGGCCTACGTACTACGAGAACGGCTTTTCAGGCCTTGGTCACGGTGAAAGGGGTGGCCTTGTGTCGTTTGTGAGGAGCTACTGTGCTGTTCGTGTTTGCAACGAAATTGCACAATATGGCTCAAATTCATGTAAATTTGGAGAATTGCAATCCTTATAAATATCTTCCATGCCGATCGTTTGATTTCGAAGGATTACACTGAATATGATCATTTTTCTGTGGGGTCTTCTGTACTGCATGTCACATGAAATACTAATTAAAAACTACGAGGAACCAGATTTAAACGACGCATGGACAGTATAATCAGGGACGAACATGGCAGCGCATCTTCTCGAAGTTTTGTACTGCACGTCTGCACTATATAGCAATATACACACACACGATCTTTGAATACGGACAGACCCGTATTCTGCCAAAATCAATCATCTTCAAAACGATGGTATGGAACACAACACATCGTCTACGTCCGATTTAAATATTGCCTAGTCGATTGAACGATGATCACTATAAAATTTCCAAAAAAAAAACCTGTTGGAGGGAACAATGAGTGTGCGTATACTCCGCATGCGTATTGCTCTACGTACCTTTGGCGCCTTTCTTTCACTACCAGCTTCTCGTTTTTCCACGACCTGTAAAACATACAATATGCCAGTTCTGCCTTCATGCATGCTACTGATTGCATCTTATCCCAGCAGCTGGTGCTGTACTTTCGACATCATCACCAGCGTAGCTTTCTCGCAAACTTGCGGCCATGCACCAATAGCTTTTTGCTTCCCCGAAAATGTTTGAACGCCCCCGTTTAGTGAGCTTTGATATTCCGTGTTCCGATCGTGTCGTAAAATGAGCTAGAGACACCAGCTCAGAACTCAAGCATGTTCCCTAATACTCCTAGATCAAAGCCATTTTTGCTTGCGTGTGACTAGCATCTCTACATGAACAGCTGCTGGAATTCAAATCGCAAAACTTTTCAGGCACCACATTCTAAAGTTTGAATCCATCGTTCCAAAAATAACGCACTTTCGGCTTTCGGGCATAGGTTTTTGTTCACTTTCTAGTCCAACTGAATCAGCCCAAATAAAGGGAATCAATGTATAAAGCGCTCCTCGCCTGCGCAAGTTACTTGAAAAGCTCAAACTTCTAAAGGCCTTAAAAGGAAGGCAACCCGAATGAGTAGCCGTAACAAAACTCAAGGTGCATGACTCAAGTTTGAATCAGTTCGTCTCAGAGGTACATTCAAATACTCTCAGTTTTGGCAGTGGTGTGTGTGTGTGTGTGTGGGGGGGGGGGGGGGGGGGGGGGGGGGGGGGGCACATGTTCTTTCTAGGTTGGACAGTCCATAGAAAGAAGGATGCATTTGAAATGTGTCCAGTCTTATTTAAAAAGTCCAGGTAAATTCAAATGCACAGTACGTGGCAGATGTGGATTTACACGTAGGACGTGCACTCCAATGGTCACCTTCTTTCTAGGTTGGAGAGTCCATAGAAAGAAGGATGCATTTGAAATGTGTCCAGTCTTATTTAAAAAGTCCAGGTAAATTCAAATGCACAGTACGTGGCAGATGTGGATTTACACGTAGGACATGCACTCCAATGGTCACCTCCATCACTGGTGTTGATGCTGGATTGTGGCATTGTGCATTAGCAGTATTATACTTATGATCTGCAGAGGAGACTCACAGAATCATAGGCCAATTAATTAATGGGAAGGAGAGCACAACTGGGTTAAAATAAACACAGCTGCACACTGCACTGGAAGAAGTGGTGATTTGTTTAACACTGAAGGTAAGGAGAGAATACATCTCAGGCAGGCAGCAGTAGTTCAGCACATGAGCGGCCATCAAGTCCAAAGCTTCAGCATCTGGAAGTACCACTACTCCCCTGGTAGTATTTCTGACCTAGAAATGGAGAACACATGAGGGTCATAAATTCATCAGTCCATAGCACATGGTTATAGTAACTCCTCGTCTTGATGTGCACTCTTTTATCCTGCAAACTAATTATAGTACAGTAGCTGGCTACTGACAAGAAAATGATTTCCAGAATTGAATGGTCTCTCCCTACTTGTCAAGCGAAACCCCAGCAAACCAAACCAGAAGCGACCTCATTTATTGGGAGCCATAATTGTGATCTACTTGTTTGTCTACTGACAGGGTAATGGTCGACGAACACCATGGTCGACAGGCTATGTTAGCATGACCACATGGGAACAAGACCTAAAACTGACTAAAGAACACATTGTCAAACTGCAGATTTTATCCTGGCTAATTCTCACTGACGATCAGCCTCACTTGTTTCTCATTAAGTAAAGTGGTGGCACTTCACGTAAACATGTATAATTTCATCGTTCCTAGTTTAGTAACACATCCAAATTAAGTCCAGAGTCCAGACTTAAAAGTTAAAAGTGCTGGGCAAGCCATTAACTTTTGCTTGGCAATTGAGGAACAGGAAAGGATCAAGACCTGTAAAGAAAAGTAAGAAACAAGCATGATTACTTGAGTTGGGCGGCTACCGTCCTATCACTGCTCTCTGCTCCCATCCTAGTAGCAGAGATTAAAGGAAGAAGGAATGTCCTTGTGACCTTGTGTGCTGCCACAATATCGCATTTGCATGTTCTCTCCGGTCGTTTCAGAAGCCTCTCTGGCCTGTGCTCTCTCCTAAACAAGTTCATGCTCTGAATGGGCCAATGGTTTATGAACACTATGATGGCATCTTGTTTTGCACTGCACGTTCAGAGGAGCAGATCCTGTCCTCAATTTTTATGACCCAACTGCTCTGTACCCCCTGGTTAATGGCACAACCGCTTTGTTTCCTCCACTCTGTCTGAAAGGGTAGAAAGTAAAACAAATTAGTCACTGCAACATTCGGCACTAAATTAGCAGTCTGACTAGAACTGCGTGGGGTACATATACCTGGTTCATAGAAAATTCAGAGAAGAAATTGTCATTAGAAATTATCGGTCATGTTGGGCCAAAGGTATACCAGGCGAAGGCACTAAGCCTAGCCTAGAACGTTTTCAGATAAAAGTTTTCTGTTCTTTGATTTCTTAAATATTTTGGATTGGGTTACCCTTTTTCATTATTATACTGTAGGCATAAGGGAAAACTAGCACAAGAATATAGGAGGATAGAGAAAACGAATTCATGCAGAGTGAGGCAGCAAACAAATGCATAGTTTCATCAGTCCCATGAACACGTTACCTTTTAACCTGCAAAAATAAACATGTTACCTTTTAGTTGCACAAAAAAAAAAGGACGCGGATACGGCAGGAACGTTCGCTCCCAGATTCCCTGCGCACATACAATCGCCTCAATCGCACGAACAAAGACATTTGCCCGAGAACCCTGCCCTGCACGACAAGCGCGAGCACGAGCCGTGATGAAATCAGCTCGAACTCCTGGCAATGTCGGGCACACCGTCAGACCCCCCTGAATATAGAGGTAATACGTCGATGGTGGGCCCAACAACTTTTGCTACATTCCAAACGTGTATCAACACCTCATCCTTAGCTAGTCGTTAAAGCTTTTGTAGTTCTTGCATTGAGTTGCATACTAGTAAAAGAGCCCGTGTGTTGCAACGGAAAAAAAAATGAAGTCCTTAAAATCCTTGATTTTTTTTTTATGTCGGAGACAACATGGACATTTACATTTTGATTTTGATTTCAATCGAGTCCTCCTCGTGTGCGACAACTGGTCGAGCAAGGCGGGCATTTGCGAGGCGGCGCCAAGGATTAGAGCGTGTTGGTGATGGGTGCCATTTGCTTGACATGATTGTTATTGAAAACGTGAAGCCACACCGTGCCCCACACACACCTCATACATGTCCTCCATGGGACGACGACCCAATACTAAATGGGCAGGCGTTGTCACACGAATCGAAGCATTATTTACCCGTGGACGTATATAAATTGGTGAGTTCATGTGTAAAGCAGCGAGGTGGGACTATTGATTAATAAGTGAATCATGTCTTGTATCACAATCAAAATCTAGTTGAACTGGTTGAACCCTCATCTACTGAAGGGAGGCCATAAGAGTTTGATCCTCCATGGCAGCAATTTTTTCGTTTTGGCCTTGCGTGGTCCAATTCGATGATGCCCGAAAAAGGCCTAGCAGGGCTGTTGTGTAGTTTATGCAAAGGTCGAGGAGTACGTTCGTGGCGCGGACGGGAGTCCCTTCGCGAGTGACGGATTTACAGGATCGATCTATGGCTTATAAGTTTTTTTTTTTGAGAAAACTCGCTTAACCAATAAAAGAGTACCTTCCTTTATTTCTCTAGCAACGCTGGCTAGATGACTTGGTTTGTGCATGCGGGTTCCTTCAACGCGACCATGGTTCGAGTCCTTGTTCCGCTATTTCTTTTTTGAGGCAAAACGTTATGTGCAACGAAACGACCCACGAAAAAACGAATGGGTATTTTTGTGACTTATGGGTGGCATAGTGGGTAATTACTATCAACTTTTGGATGGACAAAAAAATCGAAGAAACGCACCGTCCTTTATTATTAGGTATAGATGTGAGCAACCCATCTGATATACCTGTGACTAACTCCTTAGTGACAATACCCAAGAATTGCAATTTTGGACTAGTAAGAAATACAAGTATAACTTGTATGACACTTATACCTGAGCTGGTCTTTTCAGCCTTCTTCTTTTCTGCCATATTCTTCTTGCAAATATTATTTCAGTGTCACCACACTTTACATAAGAAGCACTCAACATCAAGAGCGGCGCTAGGCTTGGACTTCCTAGGCGTGTCTGTCTCACTTTCACCCTTGGATTTTTCCCTTTTGTTAGACTTGCCTTTTTCTTGACCTTAGTCATTTTATTCACCATCATTAGATGACTGACGTTCTTCTGGATCTCACTCTCCACGGTTCTAAGTATAGTGAACACTTCACCCATACATGCAATCAAACAAGGCTTTGGATATCTCATATCTTTCAGCCCTTGCTTGCTTCTGAACAAAACTTTCAGCTCCTGGATTACCCCATAAGCACCCTAGTTTTCAAAATGCTTTTGAAGTTCGGGTTCCATGGAGGCAAGCATACGTATTTTACTGTGATAGAATCGTCGCTCTTGGATTGAAAGAAACGAGTCTCATCGTCTATAGCATAAGTGGGGAGAGCACTGAGAGCTTGCAATACGACGTAGTCCTTCTTGGCACTCTTGAGGACAATCCTCACATCACGGTATCAGTCTGTAAAGTTTTACCGGATGTATACAGTTAATCGTTCTCAATCAATGCATTTGTAGGAAGGTGAAAACATGTGCCATTACTCTACAATGATAATGTAAATACAATTAGACATTCTGCATAATTAATGCAACTCAAATTAACTTTTAATTAGAGTGTGCTCCCACTAAAATCAATATCCCTCCTAATTGATTACTAGTGGTCCAAGATTCATGACCCACTTACTCCACCATTGGTATTAACACGACTAATGACGGAACAATGAGACCAACAAATCAACATGCCGATCATATCCCCATATGACTCTTATTCATCTCTTGATGGGTGTGTTGCGATCCCAAGACGATCTTGTAAAGCTCATAAAGGCAACCAATTGTCTTGCTGCATGAACGGTTCGCGCCCATCTCATACATGGCAAGCCTGTCGTACCCATGTTAACATGGCACACATTAGAACGACAAGTATTCCAGACGACGCTACACTTGGGTGAACACTAACTACTTGATATTTTTCAGTGAGGGATCACCCTACAAAACACGTCTACCACGCATTGAACAAGGTGCATAAAAAGGGATTAACATCACAAGCAATTCATGTTGGGAAACATAGCAGAAAACAAAAGAAATCGTCCTACGAATCAAACCCAAGAACACTATGAAAATGCAAATGGGTATTAGATTGGATCTTTACCAACTAAAGTTGCAGCAGAAGAGGAGTTGGTGCAGTTTCCCGCAGCTAGGATTTACTACCTCCCAACCGCAAGGTTTTCTCCCTCGAACGAAGATTGAAAGGATGATCTCTCTGTCGGTATCCACGCGTACGAAGTCATCGATCCGACAACGCTTCGTCATCCAGAACTTAGCGTCGTTGGAGAACTAGAAGGGGTGGAATAGCCTTGCAGCGTTACGAAACACTTTCGGTGGAGAACAAGAGAGAGAGGGGGGGGCAGCCTTGCACCTGGAGTTGTGCAAAAAGAGGGGTTGCCCCCTCCACTATTTATAGGCGTGGGAGAGGAGACTTGGAGCAGGGGCCCCCTCCCACAAGGGGTGGGCCCCACCACAAACCCTAGCCTCACCAAGCATGCTTGGCTGCCAAGGCTAGGGGGGCGCCCACCTCTTGGGCCTCTAAGACCCATTCGGCCAGCGCCCTTTCAGGCCTTCCCAATAGGGCAGGCCCGTGCGCCTCCTAGCACTTCTGGGAGGTTCTGGAAAATTCCGAAACCTTCCCATGTTGTAGGCGGTTCATTTTATCTCCTCCAAAAATTTTCCGCCTTCTTGGTTTTATCAGGTTTTCTCTGAGACTCTTCCAGGTTCTCTAAAACACTTACGGTTCTCTCTTCGAAATATTTTCGACGTATCCAAAACTTTGTCGGTGATGTTCTCTCATGCTCCTAACCCCATGTAGTACTCAACGATCAATGAACCTTAAGTGTGTGACCCCGCAAGTTTGGTAAAGTATAGACATGACCGGAAATCCTTCCGTTCAGTGATCAATATAGGAACCGTGGGCATCCATATTGACCCCTATACCCACACGAATAATTATCGAGTGAACCTGTAGTTACTGTGTGACGGAGCTAATTCCGGCAGATCTCGGGGTAGGGGTCCCGAGCTAGACGTCTGGGCACGATGGTAACAGGACACGAGGCTTACCCAGGTTCGGGCTCTCCGAAGAGATAACACCCTACGTCCTGCTTGAGTTTTATTGCGTTGGATTGAGTACAAAGTACAGATGTTCTACCCTGAGATTGTTACGTGTCCTCTACGAGCCCTACCCCTCGGTTTATATAGATACCGGATGGGTCTAGGGTTATAACATCCTAATCGGCTACGTCCGAGGAAATTGAGTCTTCAACGAATCCAACATCTTGGAGTACACAACAAGTCTTCAGGAGCCTTTCGTTTACACATCATGGGCCGCCCAAGATGGCCCACTCTAGAACCGACATGGGGTCCTTGGCCCGGCCCACCAGACTGGGAGGCGGCGTGGTGAGAGCCCCCCTAGCCGGGACACCATCATGGGCGGCCCATGATGTATAAACAAAAGGCTCCTGAATCGATCTTCAAGTCTGGGTGCACCTCGGTTTATTCAATTTGTTCTTCGTCTCTGGTCATCGGTCTTGATCGATTGTATCTCAAGTGTTTAGAACCACCTCGGCTTCTGATGGGTGTCCAGATGTATTCATGTCGAGCCGGTCAGAAATGTTCCCGCACAGTTGTTCCTTAGGCATGAAGTATTCCCGCGCTCGAGACATGGTGATGATCTGGTCTGGTTCTGACAACACGAGTCGATCTTATCCACAGGCCCACCTGGTCACGTGGTGCTTTTGCCCTGATGGTCAACATGGTATGCGGACGTGGGTTAAGGGCTCACCGCCGTTATGTCCCATAAAAAGAGATCGTGTGCATCGATCCACGCGGTAATTAACAACCATCCCCTCAATTCCCGTGCACAATTAATGCACAAAGCATGGGGATGCGAAGGATTTACTGCCATGCGGTGTGATTACTCTACTACCATTTCACATCTTACCCACCTATAAAAGGTAAGAAGCGATGAGAAGGAGAGCTTTACACTCCCATTCTCCCTCTACCTTCATCTTCTTCCTCGAACCTCAGCGCCCAAGCCTTCTCTATGCACCCGACTCCAAAAAACCCTGCTTTTTACTTCCCTTACCCCCACCTGACGCCATGGCCGAAGAGGGAAAGCAGAGCCAGGAGATGAAGTCATCGAATGCCGGCAAGAAGCCGGCGGCGGACAATCTAGTTGCTTCTCGGACGAGGGGGGAGTGGAGATCCTCCACCGTAAGACAGGTGCAACTTGACCGACTATCTACGACCGGGTATCTGCCTCCATCGGGGCATGCATCTGCCCGTTCTGCCCTCGTCACCAAGCCCTGCAAAACGCGACCGAATGGTTATGTTTCATCTCCCATCTCCTGCGCGCTCTCGGCTTCCCGATTCATCCCTTCCTCCTAGGCCTTCTCCATTTCTATGGCCTTCAACTTCACCTCCTTGCCCCCAATTCTATTCTGCACATCGCCTGCTTCGTCACCTTCTGCGAGGCATTCTTGTGCTGTGAGCCAAACTTCGGGCTCTGGCGCATCTTTTTCAATGTGAAACCCCAAAGTAATGACCTGGAGGCGCGCGAATGTGGCGGCACGACGATTAGAGATAGACGGAACCTTCATCAAAACTGTCAAGAACTGGCAGGAGGAGTGGTATTACATCTCCAACACTGGTGCAATGACATGATATACAGACGGTTTTTACCCCCTTTCCACGACACAGTTTTAAACTGTCGCCTTGCGTGTGTGTGCGATAGGGGGGTCCATCCCACATGACCCAGAAACCGTCGGCGATAGATCCTCCGGCCACACACGCTTAGCGCATATGCTCGTGTGCGATCGGGGGAGCTAACGCAGACGTTTCGTCGGACAAGCCGTTTGAGATCGTCTTGCCATCCCATACAGTAATTTGGAACAAACGTTTGTGTTGTCAGACCGCATCACACATAGCTTTCTGTATAGCCTCGTATCTGATAGGGGGAGTGATCACAGACGCTCTGCCTCAGTTAAGCGCTTGCGTTATTCAAGTATATCACACACGGTTCGGTGAAGAAAACTGTATGACATTGGGATATCCATCACACACGCTTTTACTGCTAGAAACGTTTGGAAGGTGCCATGACCCATTTAGCAGGTTTATTAGTTTACTATTAATAATCTCAGTATTAAACAAATCAACATTTCATATGGAACAACTATTTACCACTTTCATATCAGGCACACAAATATATTTTACCATCACAGTACGATAGCTACGTCACAACAACACAGTACACCATATAGATAGTTCACCTTCATAAGCAAAAAGTATGTTGAGCACAATATTAGAACAATATATTCATTAATTTCCCTAATCAGCTGATGTATGTTGGTGGATGCGTGCATGATCAGCCAAATTCGTCTTCTCCAGCTCTACTTTCAGTTCAGTAAGAGCCTGATTTGCACTGCCCAACTGGGAAAGTGTCTCCTCCTTCTGAAACACCATCTCAGCAAAGTCTAATTTAAAAAATCTGAGATCATTCTTCATCTTCCTCTTTTTTCCCCGTATCTTGGAATATTCTTCAGTGTTGACAATATTTTCTCTATGCCTATCTCTATTCTCTTCCTCATACATGCTCCAAAGCTTTGCTAGGCACATCTTCAAAGACTGTGGCCACTCTTGATCAACCCACTGCAGATAAGAACACTTCCGTTCATCCTATAATATTTAAAACTAAATCAGTTACAATTGTAGGAAAAAATGGGTTTCTAGCAACTTAGAAAATCACCACATACGTATTTTGAAAAACTAAAGAAACACATTAATTATGACATATCTTCTCAAAAAGTTCAATTTGCAAATGAATTAATTGCTACTGAGACAACAACCAAATTCAGGAACATCACAAGCTATAATTAACTGCAACAACGCTACAAGTTCTTAGTCATGTATAATAGCAAATTGACCATTTTATGAGGAAGCTAAATATAACTGCAACAACACAGCGACAGTGTTTGAATGACAGCAAATTAATACTACCAGGTATGTACATGCACAAATTTAATAACATAGAACTAATAGCACTAAGGCCCTCCACTATGTAGGCCAAAACCGGTGCCAAATCAACTTTTGCTACATTTGGCACCGGTGCCCTGCACTGCCGAGCCGATGCCAGAGGAAAAATTCAGGGAATCGGAGCACCTAGTTGCTCCGATGCCCCGTTCCTTCGTGCCATAAAGTATTAGTATTTTACTACTTGGTTGCTCGGATGTGTGGAGCAAAGTTGGCTGCACAAACTGCTGAAGCGGTGCCAAATAATTTTCTCAGGGCACCGCTGATGAGATGGCAACATTTTTAGATACTAGGTAGAACTGTGACAGTGTCTTAATCACATCCAGAATAACATAGCACAGTGATAGTATCTGAATCACATCTAACAAATGATTTCTAACAACAAAAGTGGGGCTAACCTTCTCTGCACATGCCAGAAACTTCCTCCCACTGTTCACAGATTCAAAAGCCACTAACTTCACGCATGGAGATTGATGCTGACAACGAGCAAGCAGATCTTCAGCAACCCCACTCCATTCCTTGCAAGTGATGGTCATAGGGAGCTACAAGAGGAAGAAATGGCTCAAATCGGCCGCCGGGTTAAAATCCTCAATTTCAAATCATAACCCTAAGCCTAGGGGAACAAGAGAGAGGAGAGAGGCATACCTGGCTGGTGATAGAGTAGTCGTCATCGTAGGAGGAACCGCTGGAGAGGTCATTCAAGAAGACCATGGCGTCCGCGGCGGTCGTATGCGAGACGGCGAGATCGAGCAAGCAAGTGAGGAAGCGGCTATAGCTTAGGAAGGAAGGAGGAAACAGGGGAAATGTGGCTCGTGGTCGGGGAGAAAAGGGGGTGGGGAGGGGAGAGAGTTAGATATTTCAGCGGTAGGCAAAAAAATTCAAAAGGTGGAGGGAAACTTGGCGCGCAAAGTGTCATCGGACACAATTCACTTTGAACAAATGTGCGCATCGCAAACGATTCTTCTGCTTTACGCGCATGAGATGAGTTTGAGCATTCAAATTTTGGTCCAAATTTCGCTGGGTACAGTGCTCATCCACGTCATTGCATAATTTAACATCACTTCCTAATTTGGGTACACAAAAGAGCCTACAGCACACAGACCACACCTACTTAATCGAGCAATTTTAGTAACTAAACAGAGCCAGTTGACCTAAACATTGCTCTAACAAAAGACCAGCATTATAAACAAAGGCTAACTATGCATAATTTTAACAAAGCCGCCGACGCGCCACCCTATGCCTCACCGGTGTAAGATGAGATGTCGACGACTTGTCCCGGCGACATTCCGCCGTTGGTGGACTCTGCGTCCCCCAGGCTGAACTCGACCGCGGCGTCGTCCTCGTCCTCGTCCTCGGTGTCACCCTCAAGGTTGTAGTACTCGTAGTAGTGTCGGCGCCAGAGCTCGCGTTGGTACTCCACCGCTGATTCCTCGACGGACATGCACTTCTCTACCTCCTCCTTAGCCTGGCGCAACTCCTCCTCCCGGCGCTCGTCTCTCTCCGCCGCCTCCTGCATGTCCAGCGCCCGCTCGGCAATCTCATGAGGAAGGGGATCCATGGACTCCGCCGCCGCATCGTCGACAAGCATCTCTGCCGCCTCTTCGGACGTGGGGTGCATGCTCGATTCTGAGGAGGCCTGGAATATCTTGGCGTGGGCGTCCTCGATCTGGGCGTGGATGGCCTCGACCCGGGCCAGGGCGACCTCCGCGGCACGGACGGCTGCTCGAGCGCTCTCGGCGTTTGCATCCGCCGTCGCAGCAACTGTTGCAGCCGTCTTGGCTGCTACAGCTGCCCCGTCGGCTGCTGCAGACGCCCTCTCGGCGGATGCGGCCACACTCAATGCGGATGCAGACGCGCTCTCGGCGTAGGCGGCCGCGCTCTCGGCAGAGGCGGAGCCGCTCGGGGTGGACGCGGTGACCGTACGGGCCCTCACGAAGCATCTCCATGGCGTTATTCTTTGCAAGAAGGTGTTGGGGAATTGGGATCGGGGATTCGTGGATTCAGGGGTGAACGACACTTGAGCATATGAAGCCGGCGAAGCTTATGGAGGAAGACATAAATAGACCCACGAACTTTCATCGCAAACGGTTCCTATAAGCAATTGTGTGTGATGTAGTTGATTTTTTGTATTAGCTGTGAAAGACTAATTTGAAGTACAGTGGCAACGGATGGTGTTTTAATTGTACGAAAAAATGTGTACCGTAAACATCCACTAATACAACTGTCATGTTAAAATTTGGAAATTTGCAGGGTTCATTTGACCTTTTTAAGACATTAACTGAGATTCTAGCCATATAATGGCCGTAATTCAAATTTGAACTACATGTACATGCAAAAACAAACCATCATGGGTTGAAAAATCATATTTGTGTTCTTGTGTGCAAGTTAATGCCTTGTGCAGTAAATTGGAAGGAATTTTTAAACATATTGGTGTCACGGTTTGGACACTAACATTGAGTACCATGGCTTTTAAATTCCAAAAATTTCAAAAATGATTAGAAATACATGAAACCTTGCTTGATGTCATGGCATGGCCCCAGGATGCCGTGGTAAAAAAATTGTCCTGTTTGACAAAAGTTTTGACACACACCTCTCACAAATAGGACCATCTCGCGAGAAGACTCGTGGTTCCGAGAGGGAACAATGCATGTTTGATGACGAACCGACGGTCGCTTCCTCGTATGGCCTTGAAATTTTTGTACCGTAAACATCCACTAATACAACTGTAATGTTAAAATTTGGAAACTTTCAGGGTTCATTTGAACTTTTTAAGACATTAAGTGAGTTTCTAGCCATTTAGTGGCCGTAATTTGAATTTGAACTACATGTACATGCAAAAGCAAACCATCATGGGTTGAAAAATCATATTTGTGTCCTTGCTTGCAAGTTAATGTCCTGTGCAGTAAATTGGAAGGATTTTTCAAACATATTGGTGTCACGGCTTGGACACAAACATTGAGTACCATGGCTTTTAAATTCCAAAAAAATAAAAAATGATCAGAAATACATAAAACCTTGCTTGATGTCATGGCATGGCACCAAGATGTCGTGGTAAAAAATTTGGCCTATTTGATGAAAGTTTTGAGACACACCTCTCACAAATCGGACCATCTGACGAGAAGACTCGTGGTTCCGAGAGGGAACAATGCATGTTTGATAACGAACCGACGGTCGCTTCCTCGTATGGCCTTGAAATTTTTTGTGCCGTAAACATCCACTAATACAGCTGTCATGTTAAAATTTGGAAATTTTTAGGGTTCATTTGACCTTTTTAAGACATTAAGTGAGTTTCTAGCCATTTAGTGGCCTTAATTCAAATTTGAACTACATGTACAAGCAAAAGCAAACCATCATGGGTTGGAAAAATCATTTATGTATTACATTTTACAATAATATCATAGTAACACAAAATAAGTATTCATGCCTTATATTTGGAAAGAAAATGTAAATATGTGGCAAGACAACTGGGCCCCACATGATTGGCACTCTGTTTCGCGTCTCGAGGTTTGGAAGGTGATGGCGTGGGTTTTTAATCAGACGCGGTTCTGTATTGGGAACCGTCTGTGATGTAATTCACACACGGCTTTTGCTCCGGGAATCATGTGTAATTCAAGCTACAGTACTCGTAAAATCCGGTGACCGGCGCGTGTACTGCCCCCGTCTATCTAGTTTCCGGCCGCCAATAATTACTACCCCGCCCACGTCGTCCCGCCTGCATTCTCATCTGCATTCTCTCCTCGCTCGCCCCTCTCTCTCACCAAACTCTGCCATGGCGCCGATCTTCCCACGCGCCGAGGAGGAAGCGCCGCCCCGCGAGGACGTCAAGGCGCAGAGCAGCGATGAGGAGGACCCCTACGCGCCACCAGACGAGGTTGCGCCGGACCCCCCAACTTTGGAGTGGTTTTGGGGCCAGTACAATCTAGCTCTATGGAAGACGCTGCCGCCGGCTGAGAAAGCCAGGCAAGTGGCGTTCAAGAAGGAGTTGGCAGAGGAGCGCGCCAGGTTCCAGGCAGCCCGTGAAGCCCGTGAGGCCGCTTGGGAAAAGGAGGAGCTGGAGCTTTGGCGGCGGGCGTGTCGACGTGCGGAGGAGGTGTACGAAGACGGCGGGTACTTCACCAAGAGGGCCAAAGGCGCTAGGCGCCTCATCGCTGCATGGAGGTGGGCCGATTAGCTTCAGCGTGCTACCGCCGAGGAGCTCCGGTGGCGCCGAATGGAATGGCAAGATCGGCCGCGCACGTACGCCAGCAAGAGGCCAATCGTCACGTCGAGCGCTGCGAGGCGGAGGAGGCGAAGAACTCCCTCCGCGCTAGGAAGCCGCCGTGCACCAGGGAGCTGCTGGCGAGGGTGTTGGGAATATTTCCCAGCATTTAGACCTGGCAGGATGATAACCCGGCCATAGAACAGACTCATCGGGTCATCTCACTGCAGGGCTAAAGGATTCTAGGTGGGCCGGCTTAAGAAGGCTTAACAGGAAAGGCCGGCTTAGGCAATGGGCCGGTTCACGAAGAAGATTAGCGGTATGAAGGCCGTCTTGGAGAACAAGTAGGAAAGAATACAAGACAGGTCAAGGTACGGCCCGGACTCTCATGCAATCTAGGGTTCCACCTGTATATATAAAGGGGAGCACCTAGGTAAAGAAGACTAAGTTGCAATCTCTGGAAAGCTAGGTTAGCAAATCTGCATCCTTGTAATCGAGAACCACAGCAATATAGTCAAGCAGGACGTAGGCTTTTACCTCCACCGTGAGGGGCCGAACCTGGGTAACCCAGCGTTTTCCCATTCCCGATCAACCCTGTTGAGCTTCCACACTTGTGCGATGGCCTCATCCCCAAGTCCTTTCACAAGGGCATCTGCCGTGTCAAAACCACGACAGTTGGCGCCCACCGTGGGGCCTACGCATGGTGGAGTTGAGTTCTTAGCGGGATCTCTCTAAGGGTTCGGGAAGTACGCGGTTGGCATGATGATGAAGAGCCGCCGCGCGAAGCTCTACATCGACGATTCATACTGGGGCGCCGATGCCGACTCAATCGAGTACGGGTACCGGGTCCCCATTGGCAATATCTACCTTCATCGGCGTGGTCGGCGAGCCGGACGCCAGGTTGGAGAACATCACCGGTGTCGAGTCGGCGCGTCACGCCAATCCGAGCCGGGCAAGACCCGGCCCCACTCGAGCCGGCCGGAACCATGCCTTCGTAGGGTTCACCCAAGGGGTGGCCTTGTCGAAGAACTCCCTATCTGGAGATGGTACGCTCGTCCAATCTGACGGTGAGTCCTCAATAGGAGAAACCGAGTCAATCCGTCCTCCGCATGACGGAAGGCTCGGATACGCGGACAACGTCTTTCTAGAGATCCCAGATCCGCCTTGTTTTGCGGCGGTATACATGACGGGAAGGCAGGATCCGGTGCGTGACCCGGCCGATCCCACGGCCGGGCAGAATCTTACCCTTGCCGGCTCAGGAGGAGCCGGCGCGTCGGCCACCGGCTCACAGAAAACCGGGGTGCAGGCGCTCGTGGACTTGATGAACACACTGGCAGCCCTGTTGGTCGAGCCAGTCACGGCGGAGAACGCAGCCGCGCGCAACACGGAGATCACGAAGTGTCGCGATCAGATGGCCAAGATCCAGGAGGACATCAACACATGGCTCAGGTGCAGGCCCGGCTTGCCGAGGAGCGGCAGCGTCTGGATGAGGAGGCGAGTTACCTAAGCCGCCGGTAGGCCGAGTCAGAACTTGTCCACTGGAGGCGTCATCAGAGCCGGCTTCCGGTCGATCTTGAGCCGACTTAGCTGTTCACCACACCGCTGGCTCTGGCGAACCCGGGGGCTGGAGTTGTTCCCCCAAGAGGACCGCCTCAACAGCAGCCGGCTCAGCCGAGGGAGCCGGCCCAGCATCGCACGCCAGATCAACAACAGCAGCCGCCGTCTCGCCGGTTCCAGACCCCAATTGGACACTACTCCAACCCGGTCGATAACGTGCTGGCAGCGGCCCACAACCTGGAGGCTATTCCGATCGAGGGGGACGGCCCAATTCAGACAGAGGCCAAGAACGCTATTGCGATGCTCAAGACAGCAGTAGTGCAGTAGGCCAACTACTCGCATAGCCAGCACCGTCTTCGCTCAACCCCTCACCAGAGCCGTACCAGGAGCCAGCGTCCAGAATCATCGGCAGTTTCCAGCAGCGCGCATCGTAGAAGAGCCGCCCCACCACTGGCGGATCAACCTCAACCTAGAATCCCGAATGCACAAGGCATTGTGGACGCCGCTCGAGCCCTACGAGCGTGGGAGGAAGAAAACGCGCGTGCAGGGCACAACCCGCCGACGCGCATCAATCAGCCGGCACACGTCAACCCGCCAATAACACCTGTCCCGCCCACCACAACCCAGACAGCGGCCAACTCGGGGGCTTATCAAGTCGCATGATCGGAACTCCTTGTTTGGTACCAGCGCTGCGAGAAGCGCGCATACCCCCAGATTTCAAAGGTCCTCGCATGGTTCCTTATTACACAGCGAATTTGGAGCCCACCGAGTGGATCGAGAGTTACGAATTGGCTATGGTCTTATTGGGCGCAAGCGAGGCTGTGTGTGCAGGTTATCGGCCTCTCATGTTGGAAGGCCCCGCTCGCACCTGGATGAAAAACCTACCGGTGAATTCTATCAACACGTGGCAAGAGCTGAAGGAGCGCTTCATCAAGAACTTCCAGGGAACCTGTAAAAGGCCAACCACCATTGTTGATCTGGAACGATGTATTCAGCGCGAGGATGAGTCGGCCCACCATTGGGCTCGCCGGGTTGCAGAGGTTATACACAGTTCTGACAGCATCTCGGCGGCTCAGGCGGTGCTTGTTCTGGAACGAACATGCAAGTTTCAGCCACTGGTCCAGAAATTAGGGTGACTCAAGAGAAAAACCCAGGATATGGGTGATCTGATGGATGTCTTAACCCGGTACGCGGAGTCTAACAATACGAAAGACCCGCCGTCTGATGAGGAGAAAGCCGGTAAAGACAAGAAAGGCGGTGGCAAGGGTCACCAGCAGAACAACGGTAACGTGCAGAACAACAATGGTGGTAAATGCAAAGGTTACGACGGCAGTTCCGATCTGGTGGCGAACACAAACACAGAGAACAAAGGTCAGCGTCAGAACGATGGTTCTAGGAGGCAGTCCTTTGGTAATCGCCCTCTCACTTACGAGGAAGCTCTCAAGGCTCCTTGTTCAAAACACAGTTACAATGGTAAGCCATCCAATCACTCCTGGGAAAATTGCTATGTCATGCAAGAGTTTGCCAAGCGGGTCTTCCAGAATCATCATAATGGGGGCAGCAACTGCGGACAACCCGCCAACCAGGGACCCGGCTTCTCAGGAGCCAGCTTGCAAGGGCCCTTTGCAGGACCCGGTTTCCAAGGGAACAGTGGTCAAAGCGGCGGGTTTCAGGGGGCTAGTAATACTGGAGGCGGCAATCAGCGACACAACCAGGGAAATCAGCACCAAGCTGGTGCGACAGGGTTTCAGAGTAACCTGAAACAATTGAATAGTGGACAGTATCATGTTTTCACCACCAGTGCCTGCAAACGGGATCGGGAGGTGCAACGATGAGCCGCCCACGCGGTTGAGCCGGCAACTCCTTATTATCTCAACTGGTCTGAACAGCCGGTTACTTGGAGCAGGGCGGATCATCCTGTCCTCCTCGATCACCCTGGCCACTTGGCTTTGGTGGTTGCGCCACAAGTCGGCGGTTATACACTGACTAAGGTGCTCATGGACGGAGGCAGCAGCATTAATATTCTGTACTACGACACGTTCAGGCGGATGAATCTGTCCGATAAGTAGTTAACTCCGTCCTCTACAGTCTTTCACGGCATTGTTCCTGGCAAGTCAGCCTATCCCATGGGAAGAATCTCCCTAGAGGTGGCCTTTGGCTCAGAGGATAACTGGCGTTCTGAGTTTCTGTCCTTTGAGGTGGTTAAGCTTAAGAGCCCATACCATGCCTTATTTGGCCGGCCGGCTTATGCGTGGTTCATGGCATGGCCGTGCTACGTTTACCTGAAAATGAAGATGCCAGGACCAAGGGGAACCATCACAGTGGAAGGCAACCGGAAGATTGCACTCGAGTGCGAGGAAGGAGACGCAGCATATGCCGAGACGGCTTGCGCCGCAGAGGAGTTGCGGTATTATAAGGACAATGTTGACCCATTTGACATGACCTCCCTGAAGAAGCCCACGACGGAGTCAGACCCTCTACTCAAGTTCAAGTCGGCCAGAGACACAAAGCAAGTCGATTTCACCCCGGGCAATTCGTCGGAGCAGTTCACCATAGGGGCAAACATGGATCCTAAATAGGAAAGCGCGCTCATCGAGTTCATCCATGAGAAACGGAACATCTTTGCGTGCAAACCTTCTGACATGCCAGGTGTACCGAGAGAACTCGCTGAGCACTCCCTCAATGTGGATCCCAAATTTAAGCCAGTTCTCCAGTACCTCCGTCGCTTTAATGAGGAAAGGCGGAAAGCTATTGGTGAAGAGGTGTCCTGGCTCCTAGCTGCCGGGTTCATCGTGGAAGTCTTCCATCCTGAATGGCTGGCCAACCCGGTGCTTATTCTGAAGAAAAACGGGACTTGACGGATGTGTGTTGATTACACAGATCTGAATAAGGCTTGCCCTAGTGACCCCTTTGCCTTGCCCCGTATTGACCAGATCATCGATGCTACCGCTGGCTGTGAGAGTTTATGCTTCCTGGATGCTTACTATGGCTATCATCAGATCAAAATGAAGCTGGAAGACCAGGAAAAGACGGCTTTCATCACACCCTTTGGGGCTTTCTGTTATACAACCATGCCGTTTGGTCTGAAGTGTGCACAGGCGACTTACCAGCGTTGTGTCCAAAGCTGCTTTCACAAACAGATCGGGCGGAACATTCATGCTTATGTTGATGATATTGTGGTTAAGTCCCGGAAGAAAGAAACTCTGTTGGAGGATCTCAAGGAAACATTTGACAATCTCCGTGTCTACCAGGTGAAGCTTAACCCGGAGAAGTGTGTTTTTGGTGTCCCTGCAGGAAAACTTCTGGGATTTCTTGTTTCCGAGTGTGGCATTGAAGCTAACCCAAAAAAAATCAAAGCAATCACGACCCTGGCTAAGTCGGCCAATTTGAATGCCGTGCAAAAGCTGGCTGAGTGGGTTGCGGCACTGAGTCGGTTCATAAGGCGGCTTGGAGAGAAGGCAATTCCGTTGTACCAATTGCTTAAGAAATCAGATAACTTCGTCTGGAGTGATGCTACAGATTAGGCTTTTGAGGCCCTCAAGAAGCAGTTGTCGGAGCCGCCGGTCCTTGCTGCCCCTCGCGAGAAGGAGCCAGTGTTGCTCTATATTGCTACCAATAACAAGGCTGTAAGTGTGGCAGTCGTTGTAGAGCGCAAAGAGGATGGCAAGGAATATCCAGTTAAGCACCCCGTATATTATATCAATGAAGTGTTAACCGAGTCCAAGCAACGATATCCACACTGGCAGAAACTAGTCTACAGAGTGTTTATGGCTAGTCGCAAGCTGAAGCATTACTTCCATGAACATCCAATCACTGTGGTAAGCTCAGCGCCTCTTGGGGATATCATCCAAAACCGGGAGGCCACTGGCCGGGTTGCTAAGTGGGCTATTGAACTCGGTCCGCATCACCTCAAATGTGTGCCACACACAGCAATCAAATCCCAAGCATTGGTGGATTTCATTAATGATTGGACAGAGTTACAGGCTCCCAAAGAGAAGCCTGACACAACATACTGGTACATACACTTTGACGGCTCAAGGCAGCTTGAAGGCTCGGCGGCTGGAGTTGTGATTACTTCCCCACGAGGAGATAAGTTCTGTTATGTTTTAAGACTCATGTTCCCCCGTACTAACAATGCAGCAGAATATGAGGCATTGCTTCATGGGCTTCGGATGGCCAAGGAGATGAACCTGAGCCGGGTCAGGTGTTTGGGCGACTCAGACTTGGTGGCCCAACAGGTTTCTGGTACATGGGATTCCAAGGATCCCCTTATGGCGGCTTATCGGCACGCAGTCACCAACATTGCTGGGCACTTCAAAGGTTATCAAGTGGATCATATTGATCGCCGGCAAAACGAGGCGGCAGACGCACTCTCTCGCTTGGGTACTCAGCGCAAGCCGATGCCACCCAATGTGTTCCTGGACGTTTTGCACAACCCGTCTGTCAAGTTACCAACAGAGGAGGACTTGGCTATTCCTGACCCGGAGGCGGCTCTAGTGGATGCTGTCCACGCTATCCCGGATTGGACAGTCCCCCTACTTGGCTTATCTAAGCCGGGGAGAGCTGCCAACAGAGGAAATCCTTGCTCGACAGATCATCAGACGATCCAAGTCTATGACTATTGTCAATGGTGAGTTGCACCAACGAAGCGTCACTGGTGTTTTTCAGCATTGTGTTTCACCTGAGGAAGGCCGCGCAATTCTCAATGAGATTCATTCGGGTGACTGTGGACACCATGCCGTCTCAAGATCACTGGTCGCGAAAGCTTTCCGGCATGGTTTTTACTGGCTCACAGCTCATGCTGATGCCAAGGACATTGTACGCAAGTGTGATGGTTGCCAGAAATATGCTCGCCAGGCTCATGTGTCGGTTCAAGAGTTGAGGATGATCCCAATAACTTGGCCTTTTGCAGTCTGGGGGCTTGACATGGTTGGACCCTTCAAACGTTCTAAGAACAAGCATACGCACCTACTGGTGGCCGTGGACAAGTTTACCAAGTGGGTCGAGGCAGAGCCGGTCTGCCGTTGTGATGCTGCTATAGCAGTCAAATTTCTGAAAAAGCTAATCTTTCGTTTTGGCTATCCGCACAGTATAATTACAGACAATGGCACCAATCTTTCTAAGGGAGTCATGAAGTAGTTCTGTCAGCAGGAGCATATCCAGCTTGATCTAACATCAGTTGCGCATCCTCAGTCTAATGGGCAGGCAGAAAGAGCCAATCAGGAATTGCTGCGTGGTATCAAACCCCGGCTCATGCTGCGGGAATACTGACCCCCAAAGGAGGGATTATTAGTTTTAGTATTGTTCTGATGGGTAACGTTGCATGAAAATAAAAAAAATTCCTAGGAAATACCCAAGATGTAATCTTGGAGATGCATAGCAACGAGAGGGGAGTGTGTCTACGCACCCTTGTAGATTAAAAGCGTTAGCGTATTGAAACGTCTCCAATATATCTACAATTTTTTTTATTGTTTCATGGTATTATATTATCAATCTTGGATGCTTTATATGCAATTATATGCTATTTTATATCATTTTTTGGGACTAACCTATTAACTCAGTGCCCAGTGCCAGTTCCTGTTTTTTGCCTGTTTTTGGCTTTTCAGAAAATCAATATCAAATAAAGTCCAAACGGAAAAAAAATTAGATTAATTTTTCTGGACCAGAAGGGACCCTAGAAGCTTCGGGAGGAGACCAGACGAGATACGAGAGAGCCACAAGCTCGAGGGGCGCGCCCCCTGAGCTTGTGGGCCCTACAAAGCTCCCTTTGACCTAATTCCAAGCCTATAAATTCACATATATTCCCAAACCAAGAGAGAGCCAGACGATATAACTTTTCCGCCGCCGCAAGCTTCTGTTCTTCCGCGATCCCATCTGGAGGCCTTTTCTGGTAATCAGCCAGAGGGGGAATCGATCACGGAGGGCTTCTACATCAACCTTGCTGCCCTTCCGATGATGTGTGAGTAGTTCACCATAGACCTACGGGTCCATAGCTAGTATCTAGATGGCTTCTTCTCTCTCTCTGATCTTAAATACAATGTTCTCCTCGATCTTCTTGGAGTTCTATCCGATGTAATCTTCTTTTGCGGTGTGTTTGTTGGGATCCGATGAATTGTGGGTTTATGATCAGATTATTCATTGAAAGTAATTGAGTCTTTTCTGAACTTTATTATGCATGATTATTATAGCTTTGTATTTCTCTCCGATCTATCCATTTGGTTTGGCCAACTAGATTGATTTATCTTCAGCGGGAGAGGTGCTTTGTAGTAGGTTCAATCTTGTGGTGTCTCCACCCAGTGACAGAAGGAGACGGGGTACATATTGTATTGTTGCTACTAAGGATAAAACGACGGGGTTTATTCATATTGATTAAGTTTACTTTGTCTACATCATGTCATCTTGCTTAAAGCGTTACTCTGTTTGTCATGAACTTAATACCATAGATGCATGCTGGATAGCGGTCGATTGGTGGAGTAATAGTAGTAGATGCAGGCAGGAGTCGGTCTACTTGTCACGGACGTGATGCCTATATATGTGATCATTGGCATGAATACGTCATAACTATGCGCTTTTCTATCAATTGCCCAACAGTAATTTGTCTACCCACCGTATGCTATGCATTCGAGAGAGAAGCCTCTAGTGAAAACTATGGCCCCCGGGTCTACTTTAAATATATAAAAAACCCTAAAAATCCTTTCCTGCACTTTATTTACTTTTCTTTTGTTTTGCAATTTATAAATTTTCCTATACAAGATTTAATCCTTGCAAGTAACGAGTTCAAGGGGATTGACAACCCTCTTGCCCGCGCTGGGTGCAAGTATTTGCTTTTGTGTGTGCATGTGTTGTTCACGAGGCTTTGCGTGATTCTCCTATTGGTTCGATAAACCTTGGTTCTCACTAAGGGAAATACTTATCTCTACTGTACTACTTCACCCTTCCTCTTCGGGGAAAATCCCAACGCAGCTCACAAGTAGCAGAAAGAATTTCTGGCGCCGTTGCCGGGGAGACATCATCAAAACCTATCAAGTACCTTCACTCAAACTATCATCTACTTACTCTACTTTTTATTTGCCTTTTTATTTGCCTCTCTTTTTCATCTCCCCCACTTCTCTAAAAATCAAAAAACACAAAAATATTTCGGTTTGCTCGTTTGCTTGCTTCATCATTATGGCTAGTTCTTTGCTTGTTGCTTGTACCCCCGAGAATGAAGTGCTTAATTTTAAACAAAGGGGAGGAGAAAGTTTAAAAGATGCTTGGTATAGGATTTGTGATGCTCTAAATAAATCAACTCGTAAGCAATCCACTACCGTTCTTCTTCGCAATTTTTATGTCGGTGTTACTACTTGGTATAGATTTGTTCTTGACACTATCACCGGAGGGAATTTCTTGAGTAGTCACCCTAATGATGCTTTCAATGCTATGGGAAATTTGGTAGGATCACCACCTATTATGATTAGTGAATCGGTATTGACTTTGGAACATGTTATGCGAAGGTTAGAAGCTATTCAAAATAAAATGCCCACCGTAGAACATATTGAGAATTTAGACAAAAAGGTCCATAATCAAGTCACTCAATTTGGTTCTAAGGTAGGAACTACATTAAAGATGTTAAAAGAGAAGGAACCGATAATGACTGAAAGATTAGGACAAAGTCCCGCTAGAATTGATAAGTTGGAAGAAATTATTAATAATTTGGGTTCTGCTTTTTCTTCTGTTAAAACTATTGAGAGGACTCCTCCTCATAAGAATTCCAAGTTTATGTATGTTCCTAAGAATAAGGGTGTCACATCTAGTAAGGGAAACGAAGATATTAAAATGATTAGTTTGCACCCCAACTTCATTGATATAATAAAGGAACCTATTTATGAAAGCAAATTCCTCAACTTTGTCCCTAGGAGTGTGATTATTAAAAATTCATATGCTAAACCTCCTAGGAAGCGCGGATGTATAGTTGAGGAGTTGGATGTGAAGGATGATAATACTTGAAACTATGCATTATGACTAGCTAGGGGCATAAAACAATAGCGCTTGTTGGGAGGCAACCCAATATTTATCTTTGTTGCAATTTTCATTTTCTTGAGTCACACAATTTTATCTGCTGTTATGATTGTGTTTTTATCTTTTAATTAGTGTTTGTGCCAAGTAATGCCTTTGGGATGATTTGAATGATAGTATAATTGATGTTGTTTGAAAACAGAAAGTTTTGCGCCCAGTAGTTGATTTTTAGTTTATTGATGGAACGTCAGAAAAATCTGAAATTTTTACACACTACTGGGATACAAATTTTTACATTTTCCTATTTTTTTAGAATTTTTGGAGTTACAGAAGTATGGATAAAATTCTGTCATTGCGTACTGTTCTGTTTTAGATAGATTTTGTTTTTTATTGCATAGTGTGCTTGTTTTAATGAAACTATGGATTATATCGGGGGCTATAAGTCATGGAAGAGTTAGAATATAGTAGTTATTATGAAAGAACAATTATGAATGAGTTTATAACATTAACCAAAGTGGATGATTGATTTATTATACTAACGGATCTCACGAAGTTTCTGTTGAGTTTTGTGTGCTGAAGTTTTCAAGTTTTGGGTGAGGTTACGATGGATGAAGGAATAAGGAGCGGCAAGACACTAAGCTTGGGGATGCCCAAGGCACCCCAAGGTAATATTCAAGGAATACCCAAGCGTCTAAGCTTGGGGATGCCCCGGATGGCATCCCCTCTTTCGTCTACAATCTATCGGTAACTAACTTGGAGCTACATTTTTATTCATCACATGATATGAGTTTTACTTGGAGCGTCTTGTGCCATAGTTTTCTTTTCTTTGTTTGCTTTTTAGTTTGCCACAATCATTGTTTGCTGGACACGCCTTTTGAGAGGGACATACCTTTATCGTGATTTGCTAGAATACTCTATGTGCTTCACTTATATCTTTTGAGCTAGGCAGTTGCTCTAGTGCTTCACTTATATCTTTTAGAGCACGGCGGTGGTTATATTTTGTAGAAATAATTGCACTCTCATGCTTTACTTAAATATTTTTAAGAGTCTAATAAATAGTAATGGCAATTTGCACGTGTTATAAGACTAGTCCAGAAAGGATAGGTATTCAAGGGGGATATAATAAAAACTTCCATGTAGATCACTAAATATGAAACGTATGGTTTAATGATATTGATGTCGTAATATGAAAGGATATTGGTTCATGATCACTGGTTAGTATAAATATCGGTTAAAGCTTGTTATTAACTTCTCATCTAAGTGTTGGTCATGGCATGGTGTGGAGGTTTGAGCATTTTTATGTCTGAAATGAAATCCTTGTGTGTTGTTATAATCTGGGGTGCGCGATGGTTAACTCCTACCAACCTCCTCCCTAGGGGCATGCGAGTAGTACTTTGCTTCGAGGGCTAATAGGCTTTGCAATAAGTATGTGAGTTCTTTATGACTAATGTGAGTCCATGGATTATACGCACTCCTATCTTTCCGCAATTTGCTAGCCTCTCCGGTACCGTGCATTGCCCGATCTCACCTCAAGAGTTGGTGCAAAGTTCACTGGTGCATCCAAACCCTGTGATATGATATGCTCTATCACACATAAGCCTCCTTATATCTTCCTCAAAACAGCCACCATACCTACCTATTATGGCATTTCCATAGCCATTCCGTGATATATTGTCATGCAACTTCCACCGTTCCGTCACATGACTTGTGTGTTCATCATCATATTGCTTTGCATGATCATATAGAGCTGACATGATATTTGTGGCACAGGCACCGTTCATCATTATCATACATGTTACGCTACATCATTGCACATCCTGGTACACTGCCATAGGCATTCATATAGAGTCATATTGTTCTAGTTTTATCGAGTTGTGATATCGAGTTGCAAGTAAATAAAAGTGTGATGATCATCATTATTAGAGCATTGTCCCAGTGAGAAAAGGATGATGGAGACCATGATTCCCCCACAAGTCGGGATGAGACTTCGGACAAAAAAAAATGAGGCCAAAAAGAGCCCAAAAAAATGAGAGATAAAGAGAGAAGGGGTAATGTTACTATCCTTTTTCCACACATGTGCTTCAGAGTAGCACCATGTTCTTCATATAGAGAGTCTCCTATGTTGTCACTTTCATATACTAGTGGGAATTTTTTGTTATAGAACTTGGCTTGTATATTCCGATGATGGGCTTCCCCAAATGCCCGAGGTCTTCATGAGCTAGCAAGTTGGACGCACACCCACTTAGTTTTAGTTGAGCTTTCATACACTTATAGCTCTTAGTGCATCCATTGCGTGGCAATCCCTACTCCTCGCATTGATATCGATTGACGGACATCTCCATAGTCCGTTGATCCGCCGAGTTGATGTGAGACTTTCTTCCTTTTTGACTTTTCCTATTGATCTCTACCACCGCATTCTATTCCACCTAGTGCTATATCCATGGTCACGCTCATGTATTGCGTGAAGTTGAAAATGCTGAAGCGCGTTAGAAGTATGATCCAACTGCCTGGTTTAACACCGGGGTGCTCTTGATTTATATTTATGCGGTGAAGGTGGAGTCATGCCATGCTAACATGATAAAATGAGTGGGGATAACATTCGTTAAGAATTGTATATTTTGAAAGTTTAATGATTATGCTTCTTACATTCATGGATATTATTATGTTGATGTTTTTTTTGACTGGTTACTGTAGGGAAAAACCCCACAGCCATAGCACTTTATTCATCATAAGGTTACAATATTTACAAAGGTTACAAAGGGTAACCCAAAAGAAAGGAAAGAAAACCTAGACTAGAAAAAAGACAAGTACATCAAGGGGGAAGGAAAGTTACCCAACGCACAAGGTCCTCTTTAAACCTAGACTTAATCTTAAGGAGAGCAGGGACATATCATGAATGAAAGCCCTTCTCCACTGATTAAAGCTAGGCCTGACATGTCTAAACACCTTTGCATTCCTGATAAGCCAGATGTTCCAGCAAGCAGTGAAGACAACTTCAGCAAAAAAAGGCTTGTTGAAGTCCCTCCTTGCATTGAGAGCAATTTCACCCATATTGTTCCCATGGGACCAATCAATGTGAAGATAGTTCCACACTCGTTGACTGAAAAGACAGTTGAAAATAAATGGTCCCTGTCCTCCCTAATCTGCAAATGACAAAGCACACAGCTAATGCCATCATCAATGTGCCAATGTCTTCTCTCCACCATATCCTTGGTGTTTAATCTATCCATGATCATCATCCAGGCAAAAACTTTAATCTTCATAGTGCAGGAGCTGGCCCAAACCCATTTCAGCAGAGGGTTGAAAGACAAATTTGCATGCATGTTGGAGTAAAGCCTCTTGGGGGTGTATGGTTTGTCAGTCCCATGCCAGTGCCAAACATCTCTAGAGTCAGACAGTCCATCATGATTCTGGAACAGATTTTTCAAGGCCAAGAGCTCATTGAAGGCCTGTTCAGATAGAGGTAAGTTAAACTAGGTAGATAAGTCCATACAATCCAAACCATCCTTCACAGAAACCAAGGAATCTTTGCAGTAAGAGAATAGCCTTGGGAATCGATGCTGCAATGGTAAGACTGAATCTCCCAATTTCCACTTGTCTAACCAGAATAAGGCAGTATCCCCCTGATTAATCTGAACCCAGGACACTTCTCTGAATTGATCAACTAACTTAAGAATATCTTTCCACCAAAATGATCCATAGGAGGCAGTACCTTGTGGAACAACACCATGGTAGTAAGAGTTCCAGATGAGATGCACCCAAGGCACATCAGCCTTGTTTAGAAACTTGTGTACATATTTAAGCAAAAGAGCAACATTCTGGACTCCAAGATTCAAAATTCCCAAGCCACCCTTGCTGGGGAACGTTGCATGGAAAACAAAAAAAATTCTACGCACACGCAAGATCTATCCATGGAGATGCATAGCTACGAGAGAGGGAGTGTGTCTACGTACCCTCGTAGACCGTAAGCGGAAGCGTTAGAACAACGCGGTTGATGTCGTCGAACAACTTCACGATCCAACCGACCGAGCACCGAACGTACGGCACCTCCGCGTTCAGCACACGTTCAGCTCGGTGACATCCTCGACTTCTTGATCCAGCAAGATGGCGAGGTGGTGGATGAGTTCCGGCAGCACGACGGCGTGGTGACGGTGATGGTGATGCTATCTCCGCAGGGCTTCGCCCAAGCACTGGGAAAATATGACCGAGGGACGGAACTGTGGAGGGCGGCGCCGCACACGGCTAAGACAATGTTGTGGCTCTTTGGGGCGCCCCCTCTCCTCTATTTATATATGTGTAGGGGCTTGGAGTAGAAGGAATAGTGCCACATGAACAGTAACCGTGAATAGTACACACGTGGACTTGGACTCCAAAGTCCAATCCTATTCCTACTAGGACTCTCCCTTTTTTCCTTCCCTAGCTGCGTGGGCTTTTGAGGACTTGGTGCGCCTAGCCCAATAAGGCCAGGGCGCCTCCCCTTAGCCCATGCCAGCCCTTGGGACGTGGTGGACCCACTTGTGGACTTCCGGACTCCTCCGGAATCCTTCGGAACCTTCTGGAAGCTTCCCGGTACAATACCGAAAAAAACTGCACCTTTTTCTGGAACCCAAAATATGACTTCCCATATATAAATCTTTACCTCCCGACCATTCCGAGACTCCTCGTGATGTCCGGGATCTCATCCGGGACTCCAAACAACATTCGGTTACCAATTCACATAACTCATATAACACTATATCGTCAACGAACGTTAAGCGTGCGGACCCTACGGGTTCAGGAATGATGTAGACATGACCGATACACCTCTCCGGTCAATAATCAATAGCGGAACCTGGATGCTCATATTGGTTCCTACATATTCCACGAAGATCTTATCGGTCGAACCGCAATGACAACATACGTAATTCCCTTTGTCCATCGGTATGTTACTTGCCCGAGATTCGATCGTCGGTATCTCCATACCTAGTTCAATCTCGTTACCGGCAAGTCTCTTTACTCGTTCCGTAATACATCATCCCGTAACTAACTCCTTAGTCACTTTGCTTGCAAGCTTCTTATGATGTGCATTACCGAGAGGGCCCAGAGATACCTCTCCGAAACACGGAGTGACAAATCCCAGTCTCGATCCATGCCAACTCAACGGACACCTTCGGAGATACTTGTAGAGCATCTTTATGATCACCCAGTTACATTGTGACATTTGATAGCACACAAGGTATTCCTTCGGTATCCGGGAGTTGCATGATCTCATGGTCTGAGGAACATGTATTTGACATTCAAGAAAGCAGTAGCAATAAACAGAACGATCATATGCTAAGCTAACGGATGGGTCTTGTCCATCACATCATTCTCCTAATGATGTGATCCCATTATCAAATAACAACTCATGTCTATGGTTAGGAAACCTTAACCATCTTTGATCAACGAGCTAGTCTAGTAGAGGCTCACTAGGGACACGGTATTTGTTTATGTATTCACACATGTATTTTAGTTTCCGGTCAATAAAATTCTAGCATGAATAATAAACCTTTATCATGAACAAGGAAATATAAAATAATAACAACTTTATTATTGCCTCCAGGGCATATTTCCATCAACCCTTATCCTTGGGCCTGTAGATAAGCTCCCAAGCAGCCAAAGATGGAGCAGGCTCCTGCTTATTCTTTCTCCATAAACATTGCCTTTGAATTCTTTGGAGCTGCTTCAAGATTCCAGGGTTGATAAGCAGGCTGCATAAAAAGAAAATGGGCAAAGATGACAAGGTGGAATTCAAGTATTGGAGCCTGCCCCCTTGAGCAAGAAAGGAGGAGCTAGCAGTCATTCTCCTTTCCATGCAATCAACTAATGGCATGAGATCCACCATTCTTGGCCTTGTGGTACCCCCTGGAAGCCCAAGATATGTAAAGGGCATCTTTCCAACCTGACAACCAAAGATAGAAGCAAGTCTGTTGGTCTCATCCTGAGGCACATTAATAGGGACCATTGAAGACTTGTGATAATTAACATCAAGCCCAGTAGACTGAGAGAATACAAGCAGCATCTTCTTCAGAGCTAACAGCTGATTCTCCTCAGCAGGCACAATAATCAAGGTATCATCAGTATACTAAATAATAGGATAGTCCCTATCATGACAAGGTATAGGCAGTTGAAGCTCACCCCTAGCATGCATCTCATTGACAACTGACTGTAACAGATCTGCGGCAAGGACAAAAAGCAAGGGGGATATGGGATCACCCTGCCTCACACATTTTTTGCACTGGAACTGCTTACCAGGAACACCATTGAGAAGCACAGAGGATGTTCCAGTGGTTAACAGCTCTTTGATCCAATTGATCCACTTTTGGTTAAAGCCTTTGTGCTTCATAATTTCAAATATGACAGAATGTTCAATGGAATCAAAGGCTTTCTCAAAATCCAACTTCAGAATCAGGATGGGCCTCTTTGATTGGTGGCACTGATGGAGGTATTCCAATGTCCAGCCAATACAGTCCTGTATAGTCCTGGATTTAATGAAACCATATTGGTTTTTATGAATACAGTCCATGATGAGCTATTGGAACCTATTGGCAGCAATCTTTGAGAGAAACTTTACACCCATTCCTGTCAAAGAGATAGGTCTATAATCCCCAACTCTCTCTGGAGCTAACTTTTTAGGAATCAGAGTTATATAGGAGGAATTTAAATTAGCAAGCTGAGCCCTCTCTGCATAAAACTCATGAGCCAGAGCATGAAAATCCTTTCAAATAATAGGCCAACATTTCTTGAAGAACAACCCATTAAACCCATCAGGGCCAGGAGCCTTGTCTATAGGCATGTGTTTAACAACATCATCAATTTCTTCAGTAGTAAATGACCTTGTCAGAGCATCTAGACCAGCCATAGGCTTGAGCAGAGTTTTGAGATCAAACCCCATGTTGATCCCCCTAGAAGTACCCATTCTTCCCTTGAAAGCTGACCAAATAATCCCTTCCATCTGACTGTGTTCAGAAATGATTGACCCATCCTGCAACTGCAAGCTAGCAATGGAATTTCTTCTAAACCTCTCAGTTGCCATTGCATGAAAGAACTTGGTATTTTCCTCACCCACTTTAATGTATCTAATGGTGCATCTTTTCTTCCAGTATAAGAATTGCAAATGCAACAGGTGTTCCACATGCAGTTTAACAACTTTCCTAAAGTTAAATTCCTGTCTAAAAAGTGGCCGCAATTCCTCCAGGTTATCCAGAATAATAACCACTTTGTTGCATTTCTCAATAAGAATTTTGAGCTTTGAAATTCCAAGCTTCCATTTCTTAAGATCTTGCCGAAGTGTTTTCAGCTTATCAGCAATGATAGCAGTGATATGAGATTTCCTAGAGGCCTTCTCCCAGGACTGTTTGACACATTCATAGAACCCCTCCATCTGAACCCAATAATTTTCAAACCGAAAAATGTTGGATTTGGGAATGTTGGTTTTAATGACAACCACACAAGGGACATGATCAGATGTAGTTCTAGCCAATGGGAGCACTTCAGAAAATGGATAAGAAGAAATCCAGTTGGTTGAAGTAAAGAACCAATCTAGTTGTTCTAAAAGAGGAGCATCCTACATATTAGACCAAGTAAAAGACCTCCCCTTCGGAGGAAGATCAAGCAGCCCTAGATGGCCAATGATCTCATTGAAGATAAAAATGTCATTTATGTCACCTCCTGGCAGATTTCTATTTTCCATAGATCTGATGAAATTGAAGTCTCCCAGCAGTAACCAATTGTCTTCCAGAGGAATATTCAGATGATAGAGCCAATTAACAAAATTATCCCTGGGTTCTCCTTGGCAAGGACCATAAACAGACACAAGTGTCCACTGCTCATTATTGTGCCTGGAAGTAAATTTGACTACCACTGCAAAAGATTTAATTTCCACCAGCATACCAAACAAGACTGAAGAATTCCAGACTACAAGAATTCCCCCAAATGCTCCCTCAGCAGGTGCAAAGACAAAAGTGTCAAATTGTTTAGGACAAAAAGCCCTAATATCTCTGATATCAAAGGAACTGCATTTGGTTTCTTGAAAACAAGCCACCACACACTGGCTTTCCTCAATTTTTTGTTTAACAGCACGCTGTCTAGCAGGTGAATTAAGACCTCTCACGTTCCAACACGAAACACTCCAGCTTCTAAATGAGTTTTGATTCATGATAAACCACATAGGAGTAACAGCAGCAGAGCACTACATAGTAGAGCATCAGATAACTAGCGAGTAACAGCTACATGGGTCCCAGTGTAAGATTATTACAGTCCAAATTAAACTCAGAAAGTTCAACATATGAAAATTGACTACAGAGAGCCCAAAACCAAAATGAAATAGCCAATTTAGGGGCTTGCCAAACCCAGCAGCCATCTTAAGATTTAATCATCAGAGGAGGTTGAACTGTCTTCAGATGGATTGGCCATAAGCCGCTCCACAGTCAACTTCTCCAGTGCAATTCCCAAGTCCTCGCCAATTTGCTGGATTGTCTTGATGGGTGTGGGTGGCGGCACATCGCCAAGTTTTGCATCACCAGCAGCCTTGTGGCCATCGTCACCCAGATCTTCAGCTTCCTCCGAGGGCACAATAACAAATGGCTTACACCTTGGCTTCTTATTCTTGGGCTGAGATTGCAGTTCCTGAAACACTGGTTTGTAACCATCACGCCTGACAGATCCCCTGGTGCATCGCCTGACCGAAGTTTCCACCAGAGGTGTGGGCGCCAGGGTCTTACGGCGTCGGGCCTTCTTTTTGTCACATTGTGCAGAGAAGGAAATAACTTCATCAGGTGAGGCCTGAACCATAGGAGCAGAAGAAGCAGAGTCTGGCACTGTCCCAGTTTCAGAGAAATCGTCAACAGGAAATAAACTTCTTGCCACAGGCCTTGATTTAGCCCGATTGTCAATGTGGGCCTGAACCCACTGCAACTTGGAGACCACCTGGACATCATCAAACGGCAAGGCCCAGTTCCTCTTGGAGAGCACTATGGGCTCCAAAACAACAGAGGGCATTGGATGGGCTTTGCTTGCATAGGACAAACTTGCAGAAGAGATTCAAAGGTTCTCCTCCAAGCAAGTTCTGGAGGCAGAACAGGACCATAAACCACCTTCACTGCACCAACAAAGATGCGATCAAACTGAATGAGAGGAGGCTGATAAGGTATAATAGCCCAGTCATTGGCATTAAACTGTTGGGGAACCTCTTCTTCAAGCACTGGAGCATTCATTTGCACTTCTGAGTCTGAGAAAAACGGTTGATCAATCGCCATAGATTCTTGGTCTTGCACCGGCTGCTGCTCATCAACATGTGGATCGACCTGTTGCTCTGCTTCATCTCCCCAGTGTGCGTGGCCCCAGTTCTCATGATCCACATGATTTGGCATTGGTGGCGGAATTGGGGGAAGATCATTCCAACCAATCGCAGGATACGGTGGCAGTACAAAATTATGCACATCCGGCACAAATTGCCCAGGCAGTGGGTGAGGGTTACCATCCAATGGCATAGGGTCCTCGTCTTCTAGCATTTGATCAGCGAAGTTAGCACTCGGAATGTAGCACGGGGCCGTCCAGGAGACCTTAGCGCCCCCATAAGCGGCATAATCAGTGAAAACCACATCACGAGGGACCAAGATATCTTCTGGAAATGAAGCAAAGACAATGGTTCGCACAAGGTAAGGATCATCACTAACCCAATGCTGAAATTTCTCAAAAGTATTGACAGCAGCTCTGATATTCTCAGTAGTTCGCAAATCCAATGGTATCCCAAGAAGCATCAACCACCCATCATGAAATCCATGAGTGCCCCGAAAGCCTACACCCTCACCATGCTTGAAAAACCGAACAAATCTATCGTTGCCAAGCGGTTGAGGGGGCAACTGAAGCAAAGGAAAATGTACCCCAGCATCCCTAAGCTCAAATAATCCAACTCCACAGACCCAGGGCTGAGCAGATCGAACCTAAACTCCCATATTCTCCAGAAAATCAACAACATTTTCCCTTGCAGGGCCGACTTGATCAAGAGGCGGCAATGGCATCACTTTCGCCACCATGGACTCCTCGTGGCAGCGAACGGTAGGAGAGGGAGGCGTGACAAACGTCCGAGGCAGCCGATTAGCACCACCATCAATGATATGATGACCAGCCGGAACATAGCGATGCGGGTCAAGGGCGAAGACCAACATAGGTGGCTCGCCGGAGGACGCCGGAGAAGGCGATGGAGGTGGTGGCGTAGCCGGAGGAGAGCCTGATGGGGTTTTTGGTGGTGGGGAGCAATGAATGGATGTGACGGCTCTGACAGAGGAGCACGAAGGGTCTCTGGCTTCAGGGGAAAATGGGGAGGCGGCAACCTCGAGACAGGTATTGGTAACCGGAGAAGGCGGAGCGTATTTTGGCTTCCAAAACAGCCCCTGCTCCAAAGCAATCTTCTCACAATCCCTTCGATTATGGCCCACGCGAGAGCATGCCAAACAAACAAGATATGAAGGGCAATATTATGTTGATGTTGTTACTTCCTTGTTTCTCAATATTTATACCGTAAAGAGATTACATGATACACATGTTAGGTAGCATTCAACATCAAAAATTCAGTTTTTATCATTTACCTACTCGAGGACGAGCAGGAATTAAGCTTGGGTATGCTGATACGTCTCCAATGTATCTATAATTTTTGATTGTTTCATGCTATTATATTATCAATCTTGGATGCTTTATATGCAATTATATGCTATTTTATATCATTTTTTGGGACTAACATATTAACTCAGTGCCCAGTGCCAGTTCCTATTTTTTGCTTGTTTTTGGCTTTTCAAAAAATCAATATCAAATAAAGTCCAAACAGAAAAAAAATCTTTAGATTAATTTTTTCTAGACCAGAAGGGACCCTAGAAGCTTTGGGAGGAGAGCAGACGAGATACGAGGGAGCCACAAGCTCGAGGGGCGCCCCCCTGACCTTGTGGGCCCACGCAGCTCCGTTTGACCTAATTTTAAGCCTATAAATTCAAATATATTCCCAAACCAACAAAGAGCCAGACGATATAACTTTTCCGCCGCCGCAAGCTTCTGTTCTTCCGCGATCCCATCTGGAGGGCCTTTTCCGGTAATCTGCCGGAGGGGGAATCGATCATGGAGGGCTTCTACATAAACCTTGCTGCCCTTCCGATGATTGTGTGAGTAGTTCACCACAGACCTATGGGTTTATAGCTAGTAGCTAGATGGCTTCTTCTCTCTCTTTGATCTTCAATACAATGTTCTCCTCGATCTTCTTGGAGTTCTATCCGATGTAATCTTCTTTTGCGGTGTGTTTGTTGGGATCCGATGAATTGTGGGTTTATGATCAGATTATTCATTGAAAGTAACTGAGACTTTTCTGAACTTTATTCTTCATGATTATTATAGCTTTGTATTTCTCTTCGATTTATCCGTTTGGTTTGGCCAACTAGATTGATTTATCTTCAGCGGGAGAGGTGCTTTGTAGTAGGTTCAATCTTGCGGTGTCTCCACCCAGTGACGGAAGGGGACGGTGCACGTATTGTTGGTGCTACTAAGGATAAAATGATGGGGTTTATTCATATTGATTGAGTTTACTTTGTCTACATCATGTCATCTTGCCTAAAGCGTTACCCTATTTGTCATGAACTTAATACCATAGATGCATGCTGGATAGCGGTCGATTGGTGGAGTAATAGTAGTAGATGCAGCCAGGAGTCGGTCTACTTGTCACGGACGTGATGCCTATATATGTGATCATTGCCATGAATACAGCATAACTATGCGCTTTTTTATCATTTGCCCAACAGTAATTTGTCTACCCACCGTATGCTATGCGTTCGAGAGAGAAGCCTCTAGTGATAACTATGGCCCTCGGGTCTACTTTAAACATATAAAAAAACCTAAAAATCATTTTCTGCACTTTATTAACTTTTATTTTGTTTTGCAATTTATAAATTTGCCTATACAAGATTTAATCCTTGCAAGTAACGAGTTCAAGGGGATTGACAACCCTCTTGCCCACGTTGGGTGCAAGTATTTGCTTTTGTATGTGCAGGTGCTGTTCACGAGGCTTTGCGTGATTCTCCTATTGGTTCGATAAACCTTGGTTCTCACTGAGGGAAATACTTATCTCTACTGCACTGCTTCACCCTTCCTCTTTGGGGAAAATCCCAACGCAGCTCACAAGTAGCACGTATGTAACGCGGTTGATGTAGTCGTACTCTTCTCGATCCAATCACGATCCAATCCGATCTAGCGCCGAACGGACAGCACCTCCGTGATTAGCACACATTCAGCTCGATGGCGTCCTCTCCTTCTTGATCTAGCAAGCGAGGTAGAGTAGATAGATGAGATCGGGACCAGCCCAACGGCGAGGTGGTGGTGGTGGCAGCGGAATTCCGGCAGGGCTTCGCCAACTGCGTACCGGAGAAACGTGGGAGGAGTTGGGAGAGGCAATGGGCAAGGGTGAAGGGGTGACAGCCCCCATGCAGCCCCCCTCTTTATATAGGATAGGGGCAGGGGAGGGCATCCAAAACCCTCCTAGGGCCGGCCACAAGGGAGAAATCCCTTTAAACTTGGAGATAACATCTTATCTCTAGATTCAACCCTTTAAATTTAGAGATAAGACCTTATCTCTAGATTTAAATGACATGTGCCTTGGGGAATGGTGCGGCCTGCCCATGTGGGCTGTAGCCCCACCCCACAGCCCATGTGTGCCCTTCCCGGGTCGTTGGGCCCAACGGTGGAACCCCCGGAACCTTCAAGAACCTTCCTGGCACTCTACCGAAAATTCCCGAACTTTTCCGGAACCCTGAATATGACTTCCCATATATAAATCTTTACCTCTGGACCATTCCGGAACTCCTCGTGATGTCCCGGATCCCATCCGAGACTCCAAACTACTTTCAGACTTTCCACTATTAATATCTCAACATTACCCTAGCGCTACCGAACGTTAAGCGTGTGACCCTACGGGTTCGGGAATCATGTAGACATGACCAAGACACCTCTTCGGTCAATAACCAATAGCGGGACCTGGATTCCCATATTGATTCCTACATATACCACGAAGATCTTTATCGGTTGAACCACAATGTCGGGGATTCAGTTAATCTGGTATAAAATTCGCTTTGTCCGGCGATATGTTACTTTCCCAAGATTCGATCGTCGGTATCTCCATACCTAGTTCAATCTCATTACAGGCAAGTCTCTTTACTCGTTCTGTAATACAAGATCCCATGACTAAAGTCATTAGTCACATGCTTGCAAGCTTCTTGTGATGTTGTGTTACCGAGAGGGCCCAGAGATATCTCTCGGCCACACGGAGTGACAAATTCCAGTCTCGATCCATGCGACCCAACAAATACTTTTGGAGATACCTGTAGAGCATCTTTATGATCACCCAGTTATGAAGTGACGTTTGATATCACACAAAGTATTCCTCCGGTATCCGGGAGTGGCATGATCTCATGGTCTAAGGAACATATACTTGACATGAAGAAAGCTGTAGCAAATAAACTAAGTGATACGATCTGATGCTAAGCTTATGGTTGGGTCTATCCATCACATCATTCTCCTAGTGATGTGATCCCGTTATCAAATGACAAGTCATGTCTATGGTTAGGAAACCTCGCTACAAAAAAAACACTTCCATGATGATACGTCTTTGTCACAGTAGGTCACATTTTCTGTCATGCATGTACATCCGTGACAAATTTATGACAAAATCAAGATAGTCATACCTGTGCTGTCGTAGAAGTGTTCCATGACAATACTGAAATTATCATCACGGAAGTGTCCACTTCCATGACGATAAATGTCACGTCGTAGAAGTGTTTTCGTCAAGGGTGACCGACACGTGGCATCGATCATAACGGGTCGCCGTTAAGCTATCTGGTTCTGGTTTGGATCCGATAACCCATTAACATCCCTAACCAATGGTGATTTTCCACGTGTAAAATTCTCATTCGCCAACAGATCCACGTGTTAGCTCGATGTCGCGATAGATGTCAACCATCCACTAGACGATATGCGCCTATGGAACAGTGACACATGGCAAGGCCCAACAGTGGCCCATTTAGGTTAAAAGGGCCGGCCCAGTCAAAGTTAGCGGGCTGGTCCATTAACGGCATGGTTGCACATGGCCCATTTGCAGGCAAGGCCCGTTTGAATAGTGTCAAATCGGCCCATCACCGGCCCATTGTAGATTTCTCATCATTCCGCCCCATGGTCACTTCCGGCCCGTTAACAGTCTGCTTTGTATTTGGGCCCAATTACGGCCCGGTGTGTTTCAGGCCTTTTAAGGTCGTGCTACATTTGGGCCCATATGAGGCCCTATGAAACTTTCAGCCCATAAACTAACCGTGATGGAACTGGGCCATTTTCGGCCCGGTCTGACTTTCGGCCTGTTAACGGCCGACGCAACCCATGGGCCATATGTAGCCCGACGTCACTTCGGGCCTATTAACGGCCCATATCCTCGATGACACACATCCAGCCCGCCAGCACTTTCGGCCTGTTAAAGGCACGTGTAGTAGGTCGGTACAATTACGGCCCGTGCTGACTTTTGACCTGTTAACGATCCTCCATGTAAATGGGCCACCTTGGGCTGAGCTAAATTTCGGCCTACTAATGACCAGTGGGCTATTTGGCACATTTTAGGCCCAATCATCTTTCGGCCTGCTACAAGCCCTAGATATATACTGGCCCAATGAAGGCCCAATCGGCGATTCGGCCTATTAATGGCCCGTGTCATTTATGGACCAAATAAGGCCCGCGTGATATTTAGACATGTTAACGGCCCGTTAATACAATGGGCCCATATTATGTGTAGGCCTGTTAATGGCCCAATGTGGTCACGGGCCTACCAATTGAACGATCAGAAATAAGAAGAGCTTACGCTGATCTCGGCCCAGTTATTTTCTGTGGGCTAAATACCGAATACGGCCCGTAATCATTTTTAGCTCCATTCTAGTTGTGAGCCGGACGAATATTGGCTCTTTGGGCTCCTACGATGCTTTCGGCCTAAAGGAGACCGATGATGTTGAATACATTACTAAGAATATACCTACACTATACAAAAATAGCTTGCTAATTTCTATGACCTTTGGCAGCAAGATAAATGTTGTATCGGAACAAAATAAAATACAGCCATACAACAAAAGGCCTGTTGGCATAAAAGTTTACAGTCATTGCAGATAAATGCACCATGAGATGTATAGAAGCAGAGATCATTTCAGCAGAGTGGTAATGTTTCAGGCTGTAGAATCTGATGGAGCAGCATGACCTTCCCCTTTTTTGCGCCATTCCTCTTGAACAACGAAGCAAATGTCCGATAGTCTGGTTTCAAAACCATTCATATATTGATGACATTTGTCAACCACTATTCTTGTTTCAGAAATGACCTCCATTAGGGATTGGACTTGTGTCTGGAGCACAGATATATCACTCTGTCTAGCCGGAGGATTTTGTTCAGTAGGCAGTTTAGACGAGGTTACCTTAACAACCAACCCAGAATTACTCAGGAAGGTGCTTTTTGCACTGTTAGTCGAGAGATACTAACGCACTGCTGCAAGAGGTGACATTGTGCCTGTGGTAGCCTCGCCACCTTCAGGAGGTTGTGCCTATTCAATCATTTGTTCCATAGCTTGCTGAAAGTTTGAATTTTGTAGATTAGTGTATCAGATAAGAAGTTACTAATGAGACATACATAACTTATTTTGGTGAACCACTGTAATACTTTAGCATGTATTTTAGTGGTAAGTACATAATAAAATCACGTTCGGAACATATGTCCATGTAGCATGCCTAATGTATTATCTATTTCCTCACATTTATTGACATCTATCTAAGGATAAAGAGACACGGTTTAAAATACGATGAACATAGTATGACATCATTCATATCACGGGCAAACAGATATCAAACAAACAGGCTATTGTATCATTGTGTGGACACGTGAACATCACAACTAGATTACAGATCAAGACCAAAAGAATATCCTTCCTTTCTTTTAAACCGTGTAAGGTGAAGTGATATGTTAAGACAACTGTGTATAAAAGTGAACAGAGTAACTGACATTGGCTGCAAACCAAGCAGTTAAATGAACACGTCACAGTAACAAGCAGTTCAAAGGCATGAGGAGTAAGGACTTACAACAGCGGCTTGGACTGGTGTAGTCATGCCCTTCATCTTGCTGGTGTGACAATCCTTGAAGATTTGCAGTGCATTCAGTTCAGGTTCTTTTTGGTCCGCACGGGCTTTCCTCTGTATTTGGAACAAGTCAATACAGATACGATAATATGGCACAACAAAAAGGAGGAAATAGCAGCTATTTACAAGAGCCTCGCAGTGTGCAATATAGCTACGAGATCATGTTGTCTGTTGGAATTTCACTTTAGAATGGTTGGTCTTGTTCTTCAAATAGTTAGCCTATAAGAAGATAAACTTGTAAGGCACATACATAAATACGAGTTCAATATGTGATCTAATCACATACATATACCCTACCTGATACTTCGGATCAGACCAGTGTTTAACAAGGGCTGTCCAGTCTTCGTCCGTAATATATTCTACTGGAGATGTTTGGGCAATTTCATTATTAGCCTTGCCTTGAAAGTGAGTTCTTCTAAGGTGATACCGATACTGTCGCAGAGCAGACTGAAAAACATGAGTGCATGCTTGTTTGGTTGCATCATCTTTCGGATCTAACTTGAACCTCTTCTATTGAGAAAAGAATGGGAGTCTCATTAGGAGCAACCTAGAAAGTATGGGACAGAGCAAGACAATATTAAAAATTGTGATGAATAACATTACTTACGGATAAATGGTCAAGGAAGGTGTTAAACTGGGTTTCGTCTTTGTCATTCCTGTACTGGATCCACGTTGGTAGGATACGTGCATGACACCTAACGGTAATGGCTGCCTCTGATACTAACTTGGCTGACTCTGTAGCATCACGTGGCCTTTTTAAACCTGCCTCAAAATGGATCTCCATTCTTCCACCTTTAGATTTTGTTAACCTGTCAAGCATTATCCCTGATGTCTGTTTCCTCTTGCGCCGAGGTGCTAGTTCAACAACGAATATGGAAATTATTAGTGCACATCAAACTGTGAGAGTACATATAAAGGAGCAAGCAACTGCAACTTGACTCAGTCACGTACCGTCTTGGTGTTCATGCTCATGAGGATCATCTGATCTTGCCAAGTCCTGTAGTGTCAGCAGTGCTTCAGAAGTAGTGTTAGGTGGGAAGGCAGATTGGGAACATGCCACTTGCGGAGCATTCGAACGAGTAACTCGTTGAGATGTCGGTACTGTGGAAGGAGGTGCTGCAGCTGGTGGGGCAGGGGATACTGTGTTTGTAGATTTAGCCGGTGGACTTTGACCTTCTTCTGCACTATAAGTACCAGCAGAATCTCGAGGGAAGCTCCTTTTCCGCTGCACCCGATGACTAACAGCATCCCCTACCATACTGTTTTCCTTGCTCTTTTTTGACTTTGCCATGTCAAGCCGTACCCATAGCACAAAAGAATAAAATTCACTCTTCAGAACTCATTGATGCATGATACAGATGAGCAATACTTTGATGTAAGACAACCGTATGAGGAGGATGGAATATGTACGAAAAACAGGACGGCATGACATATTCACACCTATGATGTGTCAACTAAGCAGAAGGATTTTCAAGAAATTAGAAGCAATGCAAGCTAGACACCATATGAAATATGCAACCAATATCACTCTGCCAAGTTAAAAATGTCTCGTCATAAGTGGAATTTCAAAAAATTAGAAGCAGTACAAGCTAGAAATCAATGCAAGATGCAACCAATATCACACTGCCAAGTTAAACGTGTCTCATCATAAGTGATTGATGCAGGATACACAACAGCAGTACTTTGATGTAAGAACATGGTGTGATAGATAGATGAAGTGTATTCTAGATACAGAAAGGCATGTCATATTCACATGTATAACATATAAACTCAGCAGGTGCAATTTAATCAAATTAGAAGAAATACAAGCTGTACACCATATGCAACATGCAACCAATTATCACACTATCAAGTTAGAGCAAGCACCTGCGATGGTGGAGTAGGGGAGATGGAGTCATCATATAGACTTGGAACTTCAACTGCAGTAGCAGTAGCAGTGGCAAATCTAGAGAGCCTCCGTTTGTGCTGGTCCGAAGGACCACCAACATCCCCTAGCTTACTCTTTTCCTTCCTCTTTTTTGATATTGCCTTCTGAAGTCAAAACCACAAGAAAAAGAATAAAATTGGCTCTGCATAACTCATTGATGCATGATACAGACGAAGACTACTTTGATGTAAGGCAAGCGCATGATGCGAGGACGGAGTATGTACGAAAAAAAGGACAACATTGCATATTCACAACTATGATAGGAGGATGGAATATGTATGAAAAACACAAAGCAGAAGACATTTCAACAAATTAGAAGAAATGAAAGCTAGGCACCATATGAACATGCAACCAATATCACTCTTAAAAGTGTCTCGTCATAAGTGCCATTTCGACAAATTAGAAGCAGTACAAGCTAGAAGACAATGCAAGATGCAACGTATATCACACTCCCAGGTTAAATGTGTCTTATGGTAAGTGATTGTTGCAGGATACACAACAGTACTTTGATGTAAGAACATGGTGTGATAGACAGATTTAGTATGTTCTAGAAACAGGAACACGTGTCATATTCACAAGTATAACGTGTAAACTAAGCAGATGCAAATCAACAAAATTAGAAGCAATACAAACTAGACATCATACGCAACATGCAACCACATATTGATGGGGAATGTTGCATGAAAATCAAAAAAATTCCTACGAAACACCCAAGATCTAATCTAGGAGATGTAAAGCAACGAGAGGGGAGTGTGTCTACATACCCTTGTAGACCGAAAGCGTTAGCGTCGTAACGCGATTCCTGTAGTCGTACTCTTCATGATCCAATCGCGATCCAATCTGATCTAGTGCTGAACGGACGGCACCTCCGAGATTAGCACATGTTCAGCTCGATGGCGTCCTCTCCTTCTTGATCCAGCAAGAGAGGGGGAGGAGGTAGATGAGATCGGAACCAGCACAGCAGTATGGTGGTGGTGGCAGCAGCGGAATTCCGGCAGGGCTTCGCCAAGCGCGTACCGGAAGGTGATGGAGGACTATACGGGAGAGAGGGAGGCGCCAGGCGGAAGGGTGCAGGCCCCGGCGGCCCTCCCCACTATATATAGGGGTGAGGGGGAGGGGGCGCCGACCCTAGCCCCTCCTCCAAGGAGGGGGTGGCTTGCCCCCCAAGCCAAAGGGGGGGGCGCCCCCATCTAGGGTTCTCCAAACCCTAGGCGCATGGGCCCATGGGGGGAAGTGGAGCCCAGCCCACTAGGGGCTGGTGCACCCCCCTTTGCTGTCCATGTGGCCCTCCGGGGCAGGTGGACCCCCGGTGGACCCCCGGAACCCCTTCGGTGCATCCGGTACAATACCGATATACCTCCGAACTTTTCTGGTGACCAAAATAGGACTTCCCATATATAAATCTCTACCTCCGGACCATTCTGGAGCTCCTCATGACGTCCGGGATCTCATCCAGGACTCCGAACAACCTTCGGACTTTCGCTATTGATATCTCAATACTACCCTAGCGCTATCGAACGTTAAGCGTGCGACCCTACGGGTTCAGGGACATGCAAACATGACCGAGACACCTCTCCGGTCAATAACCAATAGTGGGATCTGGATACCCATATTGATTCCCACATGTTCAATGAAGATCTTTATCGGTTGAACCACAATGTCGAGGATTCAGTTAATCCCGTATGCAATTCCCTTTGTCCGGCGATATGTTACTTGCCCGAGATTGGATTGTCGGTATCTCCATACCTAGTTCAATCTCGTTACCGGCAAGTCTCTTTACTCGTTCCATAATACAAGATCCCTTGGATAGCTCATTAGCCACTTTGCTTGCAAGCTCTTTACGATGTTGTATTGCCGAGAGGGCCCAGAGATATCTCTCCGTCATACGGAGAGACAAATCCCAGGCTCGATCCGTGCCAACCCAACAAAGACCTTCGGAGATACCTGTAGAGCACCTTTATGATCACCCAGTTATGAAGTGACATTTGGATACACACTAAGTATTCCTCCGGTGTCAGGGAGTTGCATGATCTCATGGTCTAAGGAATAGATACTTGACATGAAGAAAGCTGTAGCAAATAAACTAAACAATCTGATGCTAAGCTTACGGTTGGGTCTTGTCCATCACATCATTCTCCTAATGATGTGATACCGTTATCAAATAACAACTCATGTCCATGGTTAGGAAACCTTAACCATCTTTGATCAACGAGCTAGTCTAGTAGAGGCTCACTAGGGACATGGTGTTGTCTATGTATTCACACATGTATTTAAGTTTCCGGTCAATACAATTCTAGCATGAATAATAAACATTTATCAAGAACAAGGGAATATGATAATAACCAATTTATTATTGCCTCTAGGGAATATTTCCAACAGTATCCCACTTGCACTAGAGTCAATAATCTAGTTCACATCGCTATGTGATTAACACCCAATGAGTTCTGGGGTTTGATCATGTTTTTCTTGTGAGAGAGGTTTTAGTCAACGGGTCTGCCACATTCAGATCCGTATGTACTTTGCAAATCTCTATGTCATTCTATAGATACTGCTACCACGCTCCACTTGGAGCTATTCCAAATGACTGCTCCAATATACGTATCCGGTTTGCGACTCAGAGTCATCCGGATCGGTGTCAAAGCTTGCATTCACGTAACCCTTTATGACGAACTCTTTATCACCTCCATAACTGAGAAACATTTCCTTAGTCCTCTTTAGGTACCTAAGGATAATTTTGACCGCTGTCCAGTGATCCACTCTTGGATCACTATTGTACCCCCATGCTAGACTCATGGCAAGGCACACATCAGGTATGGTACACAGCATGGCATACATTATAGAGCCTATGGCTGAGGCATAGGGGACGACCTTCATCCTTTATCTTTCTTCTGCCGTGGTCGAGCTTTGAGTCTTACTCAACTTCACACCTTACAATACCGGAAAAAACTCCTTCGACTAATCCATTTTGAATTCCTTCAAACTCTTGTCAAGGTATGTGCTCTGTGAAAGTCTTCTCAGGCGTCTTGATCTATCTCTATAGATCTTGATGCCCAATATGTAAGCAGCTTTACTCAGGTCTTCCTTTGAAAAGCTCCTTTCAAACAACCCTTTATGCTTTCCAGAAATTCTACATCATTTCCAATCAACACTATGTCATCCACATATACTATCAGAAATGCTATAGAGCTCCAACTCACTTTCTTGTAAATACAAGCTTCTCCGTAAGTTTGTATAAAACCAAAAGCTTTGATCACCTCATCAAAGCATATATTCCAACTCCGAGATGCTTGCACCAGTCCATAGATGGATCGCTGGAGCTTGCATACTTTGTTAGCATCCTTAGGATCGACAAAACCTTCCGGTTGCATCATATACAACTCTTCCTTAGGAAACCCGTTAAGGAGCGCTGTTTTGACATCCATCTGCCAGATCTCATAATCATAAAATGCGGCAATTGCTAACATAATTTTAACAGACTTAAGCATCGCTACGGGTGAGAAAGTCTCATCATAGTCAACTCCTTGAATTTGTCGGAAACCCTTTGCGACAAGTCAAGCTTTATAGACGGTGACATTACCATCAGCGTCTGTCTTCTTCTTAATGATCCATTTATTCTCAATGGCCTGCCGGTCATCGAGCAAGTCCACCAAAGTCCATACTTTGTTCTCATATATGGATCCTATCTCGGATTTCATGGCCTCAAGCCATTTGTCAGAATCTGGGCTCATCATTGCTTCTTCATAGTTCGTAGGTTCGCCGTTGTCTAACAACAGGACTTCCAGGATGGGATTACCGTACCACTCTGGTGCGGAACGTACCCTGGTCGACCTACAAAGTTCAGTAGTAACTTGATCCGAAGCTTCATGATCATCATAATTAGCTTCCTCTCCGGCTGGTGTAGACATCATGGGAACTTCTTTCTGTGATGTGCTACTTTCCAATTCGAGAGAAGGTACAATTACCTCATCAAGTTCTACTTTCCTCCCACTCACTTCTTTCGAGAGAAAATCCTTCTCTAGAAAGGACCCATTCTTGGCAACAAAAATCTTGCCCTCGGATCTGTGATAGAAGGTATACCCAATGGTCTCTTTAGGGTATCCTATGAAGACGCACTTCTCCGCTTTGGGTTCGAGCTTATCAGGCTGAAGCCTCTTGACATAAGCGTCGCATCCCTAAACTTTAAGAAATGAAAACTTAGGTTTCATGTAAAACCATAACTCATACGGTGTCGTCTCAACGGATTTAGACGGTGCCCTGTTTAAAGTGAATGCGGCTGTCTCTAATGCATAACCCCAAAACGATAGTGGCAAATCAGTAAGAGACATCATAGAACGCACCATATCCAATAGAGTACAATTATGACGTTCGGACACACCATTACGCAGTGGTGTTCCAGGTGGCGTGAGCTATGAAACAATTCCACATTGTCTTAAATGCATGCCAAACTCGTAACACAAATATTCACCTCCACGATCAGATCGTAGAAATTTAATTTTCTTATTACGATGATTCTCTACTTCACTCTGGAACTCTTTGAACTTTTCAAATGTTTTAGACTTGTATTTCATTAAGTTAATATACCCATCTCTACACAAATCATCTGTGAAGGTAAGAAAATAATGATATCCACCGCGTGCTTCAACACTCATCGGACCGCATACATCGGTATGTATTATTTCCAACAAGTCACTTGCCCGCTCTATTGCTCCAGAAAATGGGGTTTTAGTCATCTTGCCCATGAGGCATGGTTCACATGTATCGAATGATTCATAATCAAGAGATTCCAAAAGTCCATCAGCATGGAGTTTCTTCATGCGCTTTACACCAATATGACCTAAGCGGCAGTGCCACAAGTATGTGGTACTATCATCATTAACTTTGCATCTTTTGGCATCGATATTATGAACATGTGTATTACTACGATCGAGATTCAACTGAAATAAACCATTCACTAAGGGTGCATGACCATAAAAGATATTATCCATATAAATAGAACAACCATTATTCTCTGACTTAAATGAATAACCGCCCCGCAATAAACAAGATCCAGATATAATGTTCATGCTTAACGCAGGCACCAAATAACAATTATTCAGGTTCATAACTAACCCCGAAGGTAAACGTAGAGGGAGCGTGTCGACGGCGATCACATCAACCTTGGAACCATTTCAACGCGCATCGTCACCTCGTCCTTAGCTAGTGTCCGTTTATTCCGCAGCTCCTATTTCGAGTTACAAATATTAGCAACCGAACCAGTATCAAATACCCAGGCGCTACTACGAGCACTAGTAAGGTACACATCAATAACATGTATATCAAATATAACTTTGTTGATGTTGCCAGCCTTCTTATCTGCCAAGTACTTGGGGCAGTTCTGCATCCAGTGACCATTCCCCTTGCAATAGAAGCACTCAGTCTCAGGTTTGGGTCCAGCCTTGGGCTTCTTCACGGGAGCGGCAACTAGCTTGTCGTTCTTCTTGAAGTTCCCTTTCTTTCCCTTGCCTTTCTTCTTGAAACTGGTGGTCTTATTGACCATCAACACTTGATGCTCTTTCTTGATTTCTACCTCCGCGGCTTTAAGCATGGCGAAGAGCTCAGGGATCGTCTTCTCCATCCCTTGCATGTTATAGTTCATCACAATGCCCTTGTAGCTCGGCGGCAATGACTGAAGAACTCTGTTAATCGCTACTTCATCCGGAAGATTAACTCCCAACTGATTCAAGCTATTATAGTACCCAGACATTTTGAGTACGTGCTCACTAACGGAGCTGTTCTCCTCCATCTTACAGCTAAAGAACTTGTCGGAGGTGTCATACCTCTCAACCCGGGCATGAGCCTGAAATACCAATTTCAGCTCCTGGAACATCTCAGAGGCTCCGTGGTGCTCAAAACGTCTTTGGAGCCCCGGTTCTAAGCCGTAAAGCATGGCGCACTGAACTATCAGGTAGTCATCATTCCTTGTCTGCCAGACGTTCATAGCGTCTAGATTTGCGGGAGCTGGTGGATCACCTAGTGGTGCATCAAGGACATATACTTTCTGTGCAGCAGTGAGGATAATCCTCAGATTACGGACCCAGTGCGCATAGTTGCTACCATCATCTTTCAACTTTTCTTTCTCTAGGAACGCATTAAAATTCAGGGGAGGTACAGCGCGAGCCATTGATCTACAACATTAATTTGCAAAGACAATTAGACTAAGTTCATGATAATTGGTTCTTCTAATCAAATTACTAAAGAACTCCCACTTAAATCAACATCCCTCAAGTTGTCTAAGTGTTACATGATCCACATCAACTGACCCATGTCCGATCATCACGTGAGATGGGGCAGTCATCAATGGTGAACATCTCCATGTTGATCATATCTACTATATGACTCATGTTCGACCTTTCGGTCTCTCATGCTCCAAGGCCATGTCTGTACATGCTAGGCTCGTCAAGTTTAACCCAAGTATTCTGCATGTGTAAAACTGGCTTACACCCGTTGTATGTGAATGTAGAGTCTATCACACCCGATCATCACGTGGTGCTTCAAAACGACGAACTTTCGCAATGGTGCATACTTAGGGAGAACACTTTTATCTTGAAATTAAGTGAAGGGATCATATTATAATGCTACCGCCGTCCTAAGCAAAATAAGATGCATAAAAAGATAAACATCACATGCAATCAATATGTGACATGATATGGCCATCATCATCTTGTGCTTTTGATCTCCATCTCCAAAGCACCGGCATGATCTCCATCGTCACCGGCATGACACCATCATCGTGTCGTCACGTTGTTGTCTTGCCCCATGTGAAAGGTCCGCAAAATTTGAGCATTATTTGCCCTTTTTAGTATTTTTGGGTTTTCATGGTTCTTGCTTCTTTTGTCGGTTCCGTTCTTTTGCTCCGACTGGATCCATCCACAAGAGCAGCAAAGAAGACCAGCACACAACTTGGATAATACCCAATAATCCAAATTCAGTAAGAGTAAAGCCAAGCCAACCGCCTGATATTCAGAACAGCAACCCCAGAGCTACCAAGTGAAGAATGGGTCAGAGGCAGAATTTGCGTGCAACCGACAAGGCCAGAATATACCTGAGGGAGTTTGCCTCAGAACAGATCACATTTGAGAAGTAGTCAGATGAGTTGTCAGCAATGGACATCAGAAGGGACAAATTATTCCATCCTCGGTACAAGGATTATTTTGGTCAGTGGAGTGAACCATTTATGACCCACAGAAGACATATCTCAAGAATGTGAACGTGCTGAGAGGAACCACCAAAACCCTGGTATATTGATACAAATATTCTGGAATTTACCGGTGCATATACAAAATTCTCTGGGCATGACAAACAAGGTCTGTGAGAAATGTGGATAAGTTCACGGCTGCCCAGAATCAGTGAGAATTTTGAATACCTGGAAGTTTCGCTAAACCAAATGGAATTTATCCGCCAACCACTTTGTCGGCCGAGTGGGAACCAGGGTACCACGGCCCGTCTGCCTCTGGCCCAGAGGAGGACGCTTGGGCCGGCCCATGAGAGTGGCCTTACCTCAGCCGCCTCGTGAGGGGTGAGCCTCACGAGGCCCCTCCCCGCCAGGCCAGGCCCTGCCGAGGCCGCCAAGCACTAGGTTCCCTCGCGAGGCCCCCTCGCGAGGCCTTCTCACGAAGCAAGTTGTACGGCGCCAGCCGCGTGGCTCTGCGCCCAGCACATGGGTGACGTCCCGCTGTCAGGATAAGGACAGCGGGGCGTGACCAAGCCCAGCTTCCATTCTGGTGATAAGGGAGCTGCGGCGTCTGCCTCCCCCAAAGCAAGTCCCAAAGGCTTTCCTCTTTGGTGATAGAAGATCAGGACGGATCAGCGCGCCAGGGCGGAGGTCATCGCCAAGCCCACCAGCGTGTCACAAGGAGCTACTTTGGCAGGTGGAGACCACCTTTAGTCAGGATAAGCCTGCGCCCCTGTCCCCCTTTGAATTGTCGCGCTGTGGCTACCCTTTCCTGCTCATATTTTCGGGGAAGAGGACCAAGGCACTACAAAAGGGGCAGGGCTGCTTCCATGTAAGGGGATAGATTCATTCTCCCCCACTCCTCGTGTACTTGGAGCCACAAGCTCTCCATCACAGAGCAATCCAACACACGCAGGAGTAGGGTATTACACCGCACGGTGGCCCAAGCCTGGGTAGCTCGCGCGTCCCCTTCGTGTCCGGTGAGAGCCAGCGAGTCCGTCGCGTCCCCGCCATAGTCCTGTCATAGGCTGCCTAGCAAAGTCCCCCAGAGTTCGAATCCTAAGTTCTTGGAGAAGTTTCTTGGACGCAGATCCTAGACTCCGACATTTGGCACGCCAGGTAGGGGGACTTGCCGTCTTCGCGCCTTCGACCTCGACGCTAGCATCGACATGGACGCCGTCGCCGCTCGCCGGGAACGCGCTGTGTGTCGCGCTGCCGTCAGGGTCCCCGCGCCGCCCGCCGCCCGTGGTGTCCCTGGGTGACACCCTCGCGCCGCCACCGATCCTGTTGGGGAGCGCGTGGCCTCTTCCGCCCACCCGTCGGTGAACGAGCAGGCGCACGGCCCCTCCGCCGCCACCTCCTCGCTCGCACGTCGTGATCCCCCCTCTCCTTGCGCCGCGCTGCTCATGGCGCAGGAGCTGCTGTGCTATCGCCCCACCGAGGGCGCCTACGACGCCTGGCTTGGGCGCATCACCGAGCTCGTCGACGCCGCGCGCGATGGCCAAGAGCCCTCCCGCTCCCCGCCTGCCCCGCCGTCCCGCGCGGACCGCGCCAGCCATGTCGCGCCTCCTCCTCCTCCGGACCGCGACATGGCCGAGCGCCGCCCCGCCGCGAGCGCGCTGGAGCCGTCACGCGGCTCGCTCGCGCCGGGCGGCGACGGCGACAGCTGCCAGATCATCCACCGCACGCCCCCGGACGCGCGCGCAGCCCTTGAGAGGGCGTGCGACCACCAGGACTGGGTCCTCCATGACGTCGCCATGGCTGGGCGCCAGAACCGCACGGCCCTTAATGGCGGAGCCATCACCAACGGGGGCATTCTGGCCCTCGCCCCCGAGCTACGTCGCGTAGTGTGGCCTGACAAGTTCAAGCCAGAGCTCCCTCAGCGCTAAGACGGCACCGCAAACCCCACGGAGTTCCTCCTGCTCTACACCATCAGCAACGTCGCCGTCACCAAGACCCTCATCGATGGAGGCGCCGGCCTCAACGTGATCTCCATTGAGACCTTCGAGACGCTCCAAGTGCCCTATGAGCGCCTGATGCCCACCAGGCCCTTCTCGGGCGTCACCGACGGCTCCACGGTCCCTACCACGCCTACGGCCTCGTCAAAATGCCCGGCTGCCGCGGCACCCTCACCGTCCGCTGTGACTAGAAGGATGCGCTGCAAACCCTCGAGCACGCCTACAAAACTGCCTCCGTCGCATACCCGGCCGACGAGGACGCGCCTGGGCCTGCCGAGGAGACGCCTGTGAAGAAGAAGCCCCTGCTCCCTCAAGAGCGGGTCGAGTCCAAGAAGGCGTCGCTGGATGGGGGCGAAGCAGGCCCCTCCCTCGCCGCTGGCGGCGGGCCCTCCCCCAAATAGGAAGGCGTGCTCGTCACCTTCCTCCGGGCGTGCCCTGATGCGTTGGCTTGGATAGCATCAGGCGCGCCCAGCCTGCCGAGGGAGGTGATCGAGCACCACTCAGCCACGTGCCGGAGCGCGCGGCCCGTCAAGCGTGAGGAATATAGTCAAGCGCCCAAGAAGAAGGAAGTCGTCACCCAAGAAGTCAACAAGCCCCAGGATGCTGGAATTGCACGTGAAGCCCCCCCACCCCAAGGGGATCGCCAGCCTCACCACCGTCGCCAGGCCGCGCGATAGCGTGCGCATGTGCGTCGACTTCATCGCCCTCAGCCAGGCTTGCCCCGCAGGCCCCTTCCCTCCTCCACGCATCGCCGCAGGCTCGCCCTGGCTCATGTGTATGCCGTTCAGCCTGGAGGGTGCCGCAGCCACCTTCGCGAGGCTGATGCACATGAGCCTGGAGCCCCACATCGCAAGGAATACGGAGGTGGTTAACACTCGCCCACCGGCCCGCCGTGGCCCCACTCTTGATGGTGGCGGGTGTTCCGGTACCAAACACATGGAACGCCCGCCATCACCGCAAGTTCTATCCGTGCCCCACGGATACGAGCGACATGGAGTTGTACACGCTCCGGGGCTCTCTCTACCCGCGCTGCCTTCCGCACGTGAGAGCTCCTTCCCACTCTCGTGGAAGCCCCATGCTTAGCACTGGCGGACGCCCCATGCTCCGCGCTGGCGGCTTACTTGAGGGGCCCTCGGCCGTCACATCCTCAAGCTGACCCGTGTCAAACACGGCAGCATGTATCTTTCTGTTATGTAATGAACTTGCTTCATGCATTAGTAAAGCTTATTTCCTTCAAAACTGTCGTGGTTTTGACATGGCTGATGCCCTTGTGAAAGGACTTAGAGATGAGGCCATCGCACAAGTGTGGAAGCTTAACGGGGTTGTTCGAGAACGAGAAAACGCCGGGTTACCCAGGTTCGGGCCCTCACAGTGGAGGTAAAAGCCTACGTTCTGCTTGATTATATTGATGTGGTTCTCGATTACAAGGATGCGGATTCGCTAACCTAGCACTCGATGAGATTGCAACTTAGTCTTTTCGTATAGGTGCTCCCCTTTATATACACAGGTGGAACCCTAGATTACATGAGAGTCTGGGTTGTCCTTTGACCCGTCTCCTAGTCTTTCGTACTTGTTCTCCAAGACGGCCTTCGTGCCACTCATCATCTCCGTGAGCTGGCCCTATTACCTAAGTCGGCCTGTCCTCGCCAGGCCTCGCTAAGCCGGCCCACCAAGGTTCCTGCAATCACGTAGTGAACTGACCCGCCGAGCTTCCTCTACGGCCAGGTTATCACTCTGCCGGGTCTATACGCTGGTAAACATCCCCAACATTAGCCCTCAGTTTGACTTGAATTTATTCATGTTAAACTTCATCCTGAAAAAAGAAACATTAGTAAGACTCCCCAAGCGCTCCCCAAGCCGGTTCTTTAGAACGCCATCCTTGACCGGCTCAATTTGCCGGGTTAAGTAGATCGCCGGGTCATTCTTCATTTTTCAAACTTAGCCTTTTAAGTTTCCCTTTCCTCCGTCTATGACGCATCAATCTATTCCCACAAGATCCAGAGTGACTTCATGGAGAATCTGAGCAGATTTGTATTATCTCATCGGGCGCGAAAATCGAGGAGCTCTTTTCGCCATTGTTACTGTGTCGCCTTGGATTTCATGCGCACCGTTTGGGGGTCCAACAGTGCCCATAAATAAGCCATCATTTTCCCCTTTCTCTTCTACTGCTCCTCGTCGCTCCCTCTTCTGCAATGCCGCCACATCCATTCGAGCTCGCCGCCACTGGAGCCAGCATCTCGCCGTACTCTCCTCTGCGTCGCCGGAATCCTCCATCGCTGCGCGGCCGCCATCGCCCGCACCGCGAAGACTGCAAAGCCCGCACTCCACATCTGTAAGCGCCTCACCGCCATTGCCATGGTTCCCTTGAGCTTCTTCTGTGTTCTTTGCGGTAGCTACGGTAGATCTTGAATACCTCAAGCCTCTTTCATTTTTAGTCCGCAGCCATTCGTAGCATTTTCCTCTTTTAATAGATCCATCATGCTGTCTTGACGAAACCCACCGCGATTCCTCAAAGAACATACGTAGCTTTTATCTTTTCATTTTTATCCATTTTGCAGATCTATAGAATCTTCTTACTTTGTATAAATCTGTTTTATGGACTCGTAGCCCAAACTGTGCCGCAACACTTGTAAAAATTTGTGACCTGCAGTTCTGACTCATCTGTGCTAATAATCTTGACCCGGCAGTTTGCCTGCATCCTCTTTTCTAACCCGGCCAAAATTTCTTACTCACCGGCTTGTTTATATCACTCGCACTTTTATCAAAAAGCTCATAGTGCCGGCTTGTGACACCTTTTCCTTTTCAGAACAGCCGACATCATGCCTCCCAAGCCCAAGATCGTCAACTGGGCTAAGTCCAGTATGTCCGAACTGAGCCTGCAAGCTCTGACAGACACCGGGTTGTTGCCAGCTAAGGAGATAATCTCATGGCAAGCTCATGAAGAAGAAATCCACCCACAACCCGGCGAAAATGAAGTAGTCATATTTGCTGATCATGTCTCAAGGGGTTTTCGTCCTCCTGGCTCAAAGTTTTTCAGGGACGTGCTACACTTGTTCAACATCAGGCCCCAAGACTTGGCCCCCAACTCCATCTTCAATCTTTGCCAATTCCAAGTATTTTGTGAAGTCTATTTGCAGCTCGAGCCATCTCTTACCTTGTTCCGAGAACTCTTTTATCTAAACCACCAAACTGAGCACAAGGACGGGCCCAGCATTGAACTCGGCGGGATTTCTATCCAACACCGAAAGAACATTATCTTCCCCAATGCCAAGCCGGCCAGTCATCCGAAGGGGTGGCAGAGGACTTGGTTCTATTGCAAAGACACCTCTCCCGCAGGTCAGAACCCTTTGCCGGGTTACCGGGCAACCCGGCTTACCAATGCGACCTTCCCGGGTCTTGCTCCCCAAGAAGAGAGGGAGAATCTAGAGCCACTATATCCAAAGATGAACGCCTTACTTGCTAACGGCCTCACCGGTGTCGATTTGACCCGGACTTGGGTCGAATGGAGGATTCAGCCGCTGAGCTCCAGGACCCGGCTGATGCACACCTACACCGGCCACCGTGAAGACCCACTCCGGTTCAGCCGGGTCAACCTCAAGGAGAAGGAGGTTATAAAACTAGCCAAGAAACTGCTTGGCGAGACGATGGAAGACATCAAGACTGTGGGGCTTGCCCCGTTTAGCGCCAACAAGCCGGCCCCTCCAGTAAGCCGCATCTGCCCTTAAACATTATCACTACTACATTGTCCTTGTTTTCATTTTGCCAATCTGCCCCGGTGCAGGAAAACGACGACTGGTGGTGGGTCGAGCCTGTAGATCCTACCCCTCCTCGAGAGGACGATGAAGAGGAGTCGGATAACGACGAAGACAATGAGGTAGAACTTGACTCTCTAGGCCGCCTTTTTAATCAGATTGCTGATGCCTACTCATCTCAGGAGGAAGCTGAGGCTAGTCACCACGCCGAGCCAGAGGTAACTTTGATCTCCTCAGATTCTGATTCCCCAATACCAATTCGAAAGAAAACCCGGGCTGCAATCCGCAAAGTCTGAAGGAAACCACGGGTTGCCGTCCGTAAAGTCCCCTTTTCACACCAAGACGCTCATCTGGATCCCAAATTTGTTTTCAAGAAAACTCAGCAAGCCGGCACCTCCAAATGGAAGACCCGGAGCAGCGAGGGCGAGTTGAGTGGCGGGCTTCCGTATGAACCGCCATCCCGTAGAGCACGGGCAGAGGTGCTTCTCAGTCCAACTCCTTCCTTTCCTCTAGCTGGTTGCTTCAAAGAACCCTTACATTTAAATGACTCGGCATACCAGACGTCCCCCTCCTCGGATGAATCAAGCGCCACTCAGGCGCCGGCTTTCAACATCAACCCGGGGTAAGCATACTGATTATCTCTTATTTGCACAGCTCTTCACCTTATAACCCTTAACTGAATTAAATCTTTTCTTTTTTCAGTGCCAAGGCCATCAAGAAGAAAACAGCCACCGGGTCATCTGACCCGGTCATTCCAACTGGGCCGCGAGAAGAGGCCACCTTGGTCATCCAGGATGAGCCGGCATTCCAGAACAACCTGCCGCCCCAGGACACAACAAGCCCGGCTCGCGCAACCTCTCCTATTGCTCAGGAGAGAGAAAACATAATTGAAGACCAACCCACACAGCAGCCCGAGGCGCCGGCTCAAGAAGAAGTAGTGGTGATGAGCGAGCGTAAAACTGCCGCACCAGAATCCTCCACCGCTCTTACGAAGGTTCCGGCCAAGCCTGAGCCAGCCCCGAAGGACAAGGGGAAAACGGCTCTTGAGTTTTCTACTTTTGAAGACCAGGACGCCAGCGCTTTGCACCAGGCTGTGTTGACCCGGCTGTCTGAAAGCCGGGACACAGAGATAGCTATGATAACCGCGCTGAAGAGGAAATATGAGGTAAGTTGCACCTTCTTATGAACCATATATATATGTAGCCCCCAAGGGCCGGGTCATTATGGAATGATGACCCGGGACTTTAAAATGTGACTTGTATGCATAACTTCTATCAATGACCCCAAAGGCCGGCTCACCATTCATAATGGGCGGGTCTTCACAACTTAGCAGAGTAGAGCCATTTATGCATTAGCCCCCAAGTGCCATGTAGAGTGCCTGCAGCTGCATGGAACTTGTCTTGCTGTGTGTTGTAAGCTTGAAAACATGTAGCCCCCATGTGCCGGGTTGTCCTTTAGGGCTTCTCGGGTCATGCATATATGATATATAACAAACTGCACTGCAGGAAATGCTGGATCAAGCGGAGGCCCAGGCTTCCTCCTTCCGAAAGGAAGCGAGGAAGGAAAGAAAATTGCACCAGCAAGCTGAAGAAGCCGTCGCGGAAGCCAATAAATCCTTGGTCATTGTGAGGACCACTTTGCAAGAGACGGAGCTGCAAGAGCCACCCAAGCCGCGCGAGCTGAAGAGGCCGAAGCCAAGCTTGAGCTGGCAACGCAAGAGCTGGCGACTCTAAAGAGCCAGATCACCACCATGTGCCGGGCGATCTTTGGTAAGCAAAACAGACCACCATGCACCAACAGCTGACTTAAATACGCCAAGCCGGTCTCTGATCGTGTATACTTATGTTGACAGGTCGGAAAAATCAAACTCTTGTGCAGCAACCAGTGGTGAAATTGAAGGCTGTGTACACCCTGGTAGAACAACTGTACATAGGCGGCTGTCGTTGCATAATGGCCGCAAAAAACACCAAGGCGCCGCCTCAGCTAATTGTAGAGACTTTAAAGGAGCTTTCCATCGTGCCCAGGTGGTTCAATGACTGGAAAAAGGCGGCTTGCCGCACTGGGGCTCTAACGGCGCTTGCGCGAGCCAAGGCCTATGTGCCAGAGCTCGACCCGGCTCAAATCGTGGGCGGGTACCCAGAGTTCAATGTTGATGACTCGCCGTTCACAAAGAAGGACTTCCAATGCTGCATCAAGGAAACCCGGGTTGCAGCCACCGCGATCGCAGAAGAGGCCGACCTAACCAAGTACCAGGCGCCTTACTCCAAGGAAAATGAGCGGATAGAGCCGCCAAACCATGAGCCGGTAGCCTTAACCCGCACGCGTAAGCCATCTTTTGCTTCTGAAGTCGACCCTTCCTCCCTGATATCTGACGATGCTCTATTTAAGGCGTTGCGCTCAATTCAGTGGTCGACCGGTGACTCAAGCCAAGGAGCGAAGGATGATGACGGCCGCGAAGAGCCGGCACATGGTGCTTCATCGGGCGCTGGCGCCAGCTCTAACCCGGCAATATAGAATGCCGGCTTATACTTTGGGAGGCAGAACTTGTAAAAAAAATTGTCGTGGCCGCAGTTGATGGGCGGCTTGTAATAGCATAGCATCAAACACTTGTTACTGATGCCAGTGCCATCGCGTACTGTGCTTGCTGACTGCCTGTATAAACATTGCTTCTGTGAATCCTCCTTTTGGCTTTGAGAGCCGGTTTTGCAATAAAGTAATTCTGCCAAAACAATAACAATTGCATGTAATGGTTACTGATGAAATCATATTGAACGTGTAATCTTTGTTACTGTTTGCAATGAAGCGAGAATATTAAATGGAACTAAGCAAATGATTGCATGGATGTATGCCTGTATGCAGAGATGAGATGAGTGCAACAAAAGAACATAATCGTAAGTCGGAATATGCTTGAAACGGCCGGCTTATAAAGCGCAAGCCGACTACTAAACACAACTTGAAACGGCCGGCTCATAAAGCACAAGCCAGAATATGCTTTCATGAAGCTGGCACTTTGGCCTGTTGGTTTGTCCTTGCTCTCTGAAAGCTGGCTCTCACACAACCAATCAGTCATTTTAACTCTGATGAATTCAGGGTCACCTATGTGATTGACTCATCAGACGTACGCCGGGTCGTTTTTTAGGGAGTAGCATCTTGCTAACAGGCAGGTTTAACCAACTTTGTGGCATCTCAGCGGGTTAAAAGGGTTTTGTAAGCTAAACTCAATTGAGTTGGAAGCCCCCAAGTAACCATGATCAACAAATAAAGATCCAACACACAAATTTTGAGGCAAAACAGCACCTTTACACAGTGCTGCTGGTCGTTATTTTATTAGATCGAAAAACAGATATATACAGGAAAAAAGGTATGTACAAAGATGCGACCTAGTCGGGGACTTAGGTGTAATATGGCCGGAGTTGGGCAATGTTCCAGGGCCAGCTTGTTTCCTCCTCAGAGGTACGTGATTTATCTGTCTCACGTATGTCAATCAGGTAATATGACCCGTTGTTGAGATTCTTGCTGACCACAAAGGGCCCTTCCCAAGGTGGTGAAAGCTTATGCATGCATGTCTAGTCTTGTATTAGACAGAGCACTAAGTCACCTTCCTGAAAAGTTCGGCTTCAAACTCTACGGCTGTGGTAGCGACGTAGGTCTTGCTGATAGATTGCTGATCTGGATGCGGCAAGGTCACGCTCTTCCTCCAGAGCATCAAGAGCGTCTTGGCGAGCTAGCTCATTATCTGATTCCACATAAGCCGCCACTCGAGGGGAGTCATGACGAATATCGCTCGGAAGCACAGCTTCTGCACCATAGACTAGGAAAAACGGTGTATAGCCTGTTGACCTGTTGGGAGTAGTCCGTATGCTCCAAAGTACTGAAGGTAATTCTTCTTCCCAGCAACCCGGCGTGTGCTGCAAAGGCACCATGAGCCGGGGTTTGATATCACGCAATATTTCCTGATTGGCCCTTTCTACCTATCCGTTGGACTGAGGATGCGCAACCGATGCTAGATCAAGTCGGATGTGTTCCTGTTGACAGAACTGTTCCATAACTCCCTTGGACAGATTAGTTCCATTGTCTGTAATGATACTGTGCGGGTAGCCAAATCGGAATATCAGCTTTTTTAGAAACTTGACAGATGTAGCCGCGTCATAGTTGCTGACCGGCTCTGCTTCCACCCACTTGGTAAACTTGTCCACAGCCACCAGTAGGTGCGTATGCTTGTTCTTAGAACGTTTGAATGGCCCTACCATGTCAAGCCCCCAGACCGCGAACGGCCAAGTAATCGGGATCATCCTCAACTCTTGAGCCGGCACATGGGCCTGGCGAGCATATTTCTGGCAACCATCACATTTACGGACAATGTCCTCCGCGTCAGCATGAGCCGTGAGCCAATAAAAACCATGCCAGAAGGCCTTCGCAACCAGTGATCTTGATCCGGCATGGTGTCCACAATCGCCTGAGTGAATCTCATTTAGAATTGCGTGGCCTTCTTCAGGTGAAACGCAACGCTGAAAAACACCAGTGACGCTTCGTCGGTGCAACTCGCCATTGACAATGGTCATAGACTTGGATCGTCTAATGATCTGTCGAGCAAGGAGTTCCTCTATTGGCAGTTCACCCTGGCTTAGATAATCCAAGTAGGGGACCGTCCAATTAGGGATTGAGTGGATAGCAGCCACTAGAGCCGCCTCTGGGTCAGGAACAGCCAAATCCTCTTCTGTTGGAAACTTGACAGACGGGTTGTGCAAAACGTCCAGGAACACATTGGGTGGCACCAGCTTGCGCTGCGAGCCCAAGCGAGAGAGTGTGTCCGCCGCCTCGTTCTGCCTGCGATCAATGTGATCAACTTGATAACCTTTGAAATGTCCAGCGATATTGGTGACCGCGTGTCGATAAGCCGCCATGGGGCGATTCTTGGAATCCCAAGTACCAGAAACCTGCTGGGCCACCAAGTCTGAGTCGCCCAAACACCTGACCTGCCTCAGGTTCATCTCCTTGGCCATCCGGAGCCCATGAAGCAAAGCCTCATATTCTACTGCATTGTTAGTACAGGGGAACATAAGTCTCAAAACATAACAGAACTTGTCTCCTCGTGGGGAAGTAATCACAACTCCCGCCCCCGAGCCTTCAAGCTGTCTTGAGCCGTCAAAGCGTATAGACCAGTATGTTGTGTCGGGATTCTCTTCGGGAGCCTGCAACTCTGTCCAATCATTAATAAAGTCCACCAACGCCTGAGATTTGATTGCTGTGCGAGGCACGTATTTGAGATGATGCGGACCGAGCTCGATAGCCCACTTAGCAACTCGGCCTGTCGCCTCCCGGTTCTGGATTATATCCCCATGAGATGCCGAGCTGACCACAGTGATCGGATGCTCGTGGAAGTAATGCTTCAGCTTGCGGCTAGCCATAAATACTCTGTAGACCAGTTTCTGCCAATGTGGATACCGCTGCTTGGATTCGGTTAATACCTCACTGATATAATACACAGGGTGCTGGACTGGATATTCCTTGCCATCTTCCTTGCGCTCTACCACGACTGCCACACTTACAGCCTTGTTATTAGTAGCAATATATAGCAACATTGGCTCCTTCTCACGAGGGGCAGCAAGGACTAGCGGCTCAGATAACTGTTTCTTGCGGGCCTCAAAAGCCTGATCTGCAGCATCACTTCAGACGAAGTTGTCTGATTTCTTAAGCAACTGGTATAACGGAATGGCCTTTTCTCCAAGCCGGCTTATGAACCGGCTTAACGTTGCGACCCGCCCAGCCAGCCTCTGCACATCATTCAGTCTGGCCGGCTTAGCCAAAGTTGTGTTTGCCTTAATCTTTTCCAGGTTAGCTTCAATGCCACGCTCGGAAACAAGAAATCCCAGAAGTTTTCCTGCAGGGACACCAAAAACACACTTCTCTGGGTTAAGCTTCATCTGGTAGATGCGGAGGTTGTCAAACATTTCCTTGAGATCCTCCAACAGAGTTTCTTTCTTCCGGGACTTGACCACAATGCCATCAACATAAGCATGAATGTTCCGCCCGATCTGTTTGTGAAAGCAGCTCTGGACACAACGCTGGTAAGTCGCCTGTGCACTCTTCAGACCAAATGGCATGGTTGTATAGCAGAAGGCCCCAAAGGGTGTGATGAAAGCCGTCTTTTCCTGGTCTTCCAACTTCATTTTAATCTGATGACAGCCAAAGTAAGCATCCAGGAAGCATAAACTCTCACAACCAGCCGTAGCATCGATGATCTGGTCAATACGGGGCAAGGCAAAGGGGTCACTAGGACAAGCCTTGTTCAGGTCTGTGTAATCAACACACATCCGCCAAGTCCCGTTTTTCTTCAGAACAAGCACTGGGTTAGCTAGCCATTCCGGATGGAAGACTTCGACGATGAGCCCGGCAGCTAGGAGCCGGGCCACTTCTTCACCAATAGCTTTCCGCCTTTCCTCATTAAAGCGACGGAGATACTGGCTTAAACTTGGGATCCACATTAAGGGAGTGCTCAGCGAGTTCTCTCGGTACACCTGGCATGTCAGAAGGTTTCCATGCAAAAATGTCCCGGTTCTCACAGATGAACTCGATGAGCGCGCTTTCCTATTTGGGATCCATATTCGCCCCAATGGTGAACTGCTCAGAAGAATTGCCTGGGGTGAAATCAACTTGCTTTGTGTCTCTGGGCGACTTAAACTTGAGCAGAGGGTCAGACTCCGTGGTGGGCTTCTTTAGGGATGTCCTGTCAGATGGGTCAACATTGTCCTTATAATACCGCAACTCCTCTGCGGCGCAAGCCGTCTCAGCATAAGCTGCATCTCCTTCCTCGCACTCGAGTGCAATCTTGCGGTTTCCTTCCATTGTGATGGTTCCCCTCGGTCCTGGCATCTTCATCTTCAGGTAGACGTAACATGGCCGCGCCATGAACCGCGCGTAAGCCGGCCGGCCAAACAAGGCGTGGTATGGGCTCTTAAGCTTAACCACCTCAAAGGACAGGAACTCAGAACGCCAGTTATCCTCTGAGCCAAAGGCCACCTCAAGGGAAATTCTTCCCATAGGATAGGCTGACTTGCCAGGAACGATGCCGTGAAAGACTGTAGAGGACGGAGTTAACTGCTTATCGGACAGATTCATCCGCCTGAACGTGTCATAGTACAGAATATTGATGCTGCTGCCTCCGTCCATGAGCACTTTAGTCAATGTATAACCGCCGACTTGTGGCGCAACTACCAGAGCCAGGTGGCCAGGGTGATCGACAAGGACAGGATGATTTTCCCTGCTCCAAGTAACCGGCTGTTCGGACCAGTTGAGGTAGTAAGGAGCTGCCAGCTCAACCACATGGGCGGCTCGTCGCTGCACCTTCCGATCCCGTTTGCAGGTGCTAGTGGTGAAAACGTGATACTGTCCGCTATTTAGCTGTTTCGGGTTACTCTGAAACCCTGCCGCACCAGCTTGATGCTGATTTCCCTGGTTGTTTCACTGATTACCGCCTCCAGCATTGCCAGCCCCCTGAAACCCGCCAACTTGGCCACTGTTCCCTTGGAAGCCGGGTCCTGCGAAGGGCCCCTGCAAGCCGGCCCCTGAGAAGCCGGGTCCCTGGTTGGCGGGTTGTCCGCCATTGCCGCCCCCATTATGATGATTCTGGAAGACCCGCTTGGCAAACTCTTGCATGACATAGCAATTTTCCCAGGAGTGACTGGACGGCTTACCATTGTAACTGTGCTTCGGACAAGGAGCCTTGAGAGCTTCCTCGTAAGTGAGAGGGCGATTACCAGACTGCCTCCTAGAACCGTCACTCTGACGCTGACCTTTGTTTTCTGTATTTGTGTTCGCCACTAGATCGGAGCTACCATCGTAACCCTTGCGTTTACCACCGTTGTTGTTCTGTCCGTTGCTATTGTTCTGGTGCTGAGCCTTACCACCAGCCTTCTTCCCTTTGTCGGACTTCTCCTCATCTGACAGCGGATCCTTGGTGTTATCTGACTCGGCATACCGGGTTAAGACATCCATGAGGTCTCCCATGTCCTGGACCTTTCGCTTGAGCCGCCCAAGCTTCTGGACCAGGGGCTGAAACTTGCATGTTCGTTCCAAAACGAGCACTGCCTGAGCCGCCGAGATGCTGTCAGAACTGTGTATGACCTCCGCAACCCGGCGAGCCTAGTGATGCGCCGACTCGTCCTCGCGCTGGACACAACACTCAAGATCAACGATTGTGGTTGGCCTTTTACAGGTTCCCTGGAAATTCTTGATGAAGCGCTCCTTCAGTTCCTGCCATGTGTTGACAGAATTCGCCGGTAGGTTTTTCATCCAGGTGCGTGCAGGGCCTTCCAACATCAGAGGGAGGTAACGCACGCATACTGACTCACTTGCGCCCAACAAGTCCATTGCCAGCTCATAACTCTCGATCCACTCGGTGGGCTCCAGATTCGCTGTATAATTAGGGACCTTCTGAGGCCCTTTGAAATCGGGGGGGGGGGGGGTGCGCGCTTCTCACAGTGCTGGTACCAAACAAGGAGTTCCAATCATGCGGCTAGAAGAGCTCCCAAGTCGGCCATCTGTCTGGGTCGCGACGGGCGAGTTAACATTTGGCGGCGGGTTGATATCCAGCGGCGGGTTAACTCGCGCCGGCGGGTTGTGCCCTGCACGCGCGTTTGCTTCTTCCCAAGCTCGCAGAATCCGAGCAGCGTCTGCAACGTCTTGTGGGATCCTGGGCTGGTGCTGTTCCGCCAGCGGCTGGGCGGCTCTCCTACGGTGTGCGCTGCTGGAGACCGCTGGCGACTCAGGGCGCTGACTCCTGGTGCGGCTCTGATGAGGGGTCGAGTGAAGTCGATGCTGGCTATGCGAGTAGTTGGCTTGCTGCACTACGGCTGTTTTGAGCATTGCAATGGCGTTCCTGGCCTCGGTCTGAATCGGGCCGCCCCCCTCAATCGGAATAGCTGCCAAGTTGTGGGTCACTGCCAGCACGTTATCCACCGGGTTAGAGTAGTGTCCAATTGGGGTCTGGAACCGGTGAGAAGGCGGCTGCTGCTGCTACTCCGGCGTGCAATGCTGGGCCAGCTCCCGGGTTCGTCGGAGCCGGTGGAGTGGTGAAAAGCTGAGTCGGCTCAACATCAGCCAGAAGCGGGCTCTGATGACGCCTCCTGTGAACGAGCTCCGACTCGGCCTGCCGGCGGTTCAGGTAATGTGCCTCCTCTTCCAGGCGCTACCTCTCATTGGCAATCTGGGCCTGTTCTTGCATCATGCGAGCGTTCTCCGCGTTGATGTCCTCTTGGATCTTGGCCATCTGCTCGCGACACTTCGTGATCTCCGTGTTGCGCCGCCACGTTCTCCGTGGTGACCGGCTCGGCCAACAGGGCTGCTAGCGTAGTCATCAAGTCCGCGAGCGCCCGAGCCCCGGTTTTCTGAGAGCTGGTGGCCGACGCGCCGGCTCCTCCTGAGCCGGCAAGGATGTTATTCTGCCCCGCCGTTGGATTGGCCGGGTCTCGCACTGGATCTTGCCTTCCCGCCATGTACACTGCCGCGAAGCGAGGCAGATCAGGGCTTTCCGGAAAGACATCGTCCGTGTGCCCGAGCCCTCCATCATGCAGCGGAAGAATTGACTCGGTTTCCCCTGTCGAGGACTCGCCGTCAGATTGAACGAGCGTGTCATCCTGAGAGAGGGAGTTCTCCGATAAGGCTACCCCTTGGGTGAAACCGACGAAGGCATGGTTTGGGCCGGGTTTCGCCTGGCGCTGGCCAGCGCGGCGTGCCGACTCAACTCTGGCGATGCTCTCCAACCCGGCGGCCGGCTCGCCGACCACGCCGATGAAGGTATGGATCATGCCGAAGGGGGCCCGGTACCCGTACTCGATCGAGTCGGCGTCGGGGCCCCAGTATGAATCGTCGATGTAGAACTTCCCGCGGCGGCTGTTGGTCATCATGCCAACTGCGTACTTCCCGAACCCTGGAAGAGATCCCGCTAAGAACTCAACTCCACCGTGCGTGAGCCCCACGGTGGGCGCCAACTGTCGTGGTTTTGACACGACAGATGCCCTTGTGAAAGGACTTAGAGATGAGGCCATCGCACAAGTGTGGAAGCTTAACGGGGTTGATCGGGAACGAGAAAACGCCGGGTTACCCAGGTTCGGCCCCTCACAGTGGAGGTAAAAGCCTACATCCTGCTTGATTATATTGTTGTGGTTCTCGATTACAAGGATGCGGATTCGCTAACCTAGCTCTCGATGAGATTGCAACTTAGTCTTTTCGTATAGGTGCTCCCCTTTATATACACAGGTGGAACCCTAGATTACATGAGAGTCCTGGTTGTCCTTTGACCCGTCTCCTTCTCTTTCCTACTTGTTCTCCAAGATGGCCTTCGTGCCACTCATCATCTCCGTGAGCCGGCCCTATTACCTAAGCCGGCCTGTCCTCGCCAGGCCTCGCTAAGCCGGCCCACCAAGGTTCCTGCAATCACGCAGTGAATTGACCCGCCGAGCTTGCTCTACGGTCGGGTTATCACTCTGCCGGGTCTATACACTGGTAAACATCCCCAACAAAAACCCCGTGCGCTTGCCGCTGCAGGGCGCGCGCTCATGGTCTCGCCCGTGCCTGTCACACGAGCGGGGGCTGGGCACGGTGTCTGTGCTCGGGTCAGTCCCAGCAGCACTGAAAAACCCAAGCGACTAAGCTCTGGCTCGCGGGCCTGCTCCCATGCACGTCACCGCACCAGGTCCTTGGTGCTCTTGTCTCCTCACGTAACACCCACAGGCGACCTCGCGAGCGCGCCCTGCTGCACTATTTGCAAAAACTTGGCAGATTTCCTGGTGCAGGATATGAAGGCCTCAGGAGCCCCCCCCCCCTCGGGAGGTGCCACGAGCGGCGTCCTGCGGGCTGAAGGCCTCACGGGGACTGTGCCTCACGAGCCGCGCTCTGTGAAGGACTCGCCCCAACCCGCACGCCTCGAAGGAGCTAAGTCTAAAGCACCCCTTGGGTCCTTTCCCTCTCGTTTCTCTCTCGTGGCCTCCTGATTTCCTTGGCACGAGCCGCCTGCGCGTCAAGGGGGGGACCCTGAGCATCGCGCCTCAGGGACTCCTACTAGCCCTAAGAGCCCTACACCCTCTGGCCTTGCCGAGCGCACGCTCTGGGCATCCCAGCGATGGTGTAGCCCACCTCGGGGGCTGGGTCCCAGCGACACAGGGCACGAATGCAATGTAAAAGGGAAATAAGGGCCTCGAGAGGAAAACAAAAATGCATAAATCATTAAATGCTTACAACAAAAGTACCATGCAAGTGTTTTTACGCCCCTGCGGGGCCACGTCTACCCTATTACAGCAATAGGTCAAGGGGAATTCAGGCGCGTGAGGCGCCGCCGTCGCCGCTCCCACCGCCGTCGCGAGGGGGCTCGCCGCTGCCACCGCTGACTTCAGGCTTGAAGGCGTACAGCCCGACGAAGCCGGCCATGCACTCCCTCACAGCCTCCTCGAGGGGTTCGCGGAGCTCCGCCGGGACAGGGGTCACCACCCGCCCGAAGTTGAAGCGATCGTCGAGGCGGAGGAGGTTGCTGAAGAGTCACGTCGTCACCTGGGTCAGCAGGTCGCGGCACGCTTCCTCGATGGTGGCATTCGTGTCCAGCAGCTGGTTCTTGAGGTCGTCAACCTCGGCTTGGAGCTCGTCCCGCTTGGCCGCGAGGCTCCTCTGCTCGTCGAGAGCGGCCTCGGCAGCCGCCAGCTCGCGCTCCTTCGCCAGCAGGCGCTCTCGTTCTGCCTCCTGCGCGGACGCAGATGCCACGAGCTCGCCTTCCCGGGTCTTGGCATTCGCCTCGCGTGTAGCGACCGCCTCCTGGGACCTAAGGATCTCCTCCTCGCGCTTTGGGAGCTCAGCTTCGCGGGACGCGAGCCGGCCCTCGAGGGCCTCCGTAGCCTCCTCCCGCGCCTTAAGCCGGCGCTCGCGCGATGCAGCTTGCTCCTGGAGAGCCTTACCGTAAGCGTCCGCCTCCTCCCGCTGCCGCTTGGCCTCCTGGGCATCTTCGAGGGCCTTCGCGAGGGATGCCTGGGCCTCTTTGGCGATCTGCTCGCGCTGTGCCTGCGCCTCCTCGTCCCGCCGGCGGTCAAGCTTCGCCGCCTCACGAAGCTGGCTCCACCCCTCCGCCAGCCCCCGCCGCTCCTCCGCGCAGAGCTCCGCCTCCTTCCTGAGCTCGCCTTCGAGGGCCTCCAGAGCCGCCTTGACGCCATTGACGGCCCCGCTCTAGGGCGCGGTACCGCTCTCCCGCTGCACCAAGGCGCGGCTCACCCGGGCCTCCTCATCGCCTGCTGGCGTCGGCAGGCGGGAGGGCACAACCTCGAGCCCCTCAGGCTGCCCCACGCCATCGCCCCCGGCAGGGGTTGCGCTCGTCGTCTGGCGCGGGGGGCCCAGGATGGCTACTTTCAGTGCCGGCGGCGTCGCCCCGCGCTCTGGCGCCGCCCTGAATACTTCAGGGTCCGAGCGCCCGGGCCCGGAGGTGGCTCCCGTGGGGGCTGTGGTGGCCTCCGCTGTGGCAGGAGGGGCCGGTGCTTCACCCTCCTTCCCCGCCATCTCGACACCAGTGACGGGGGCCGCCTCAGGAGGCGCCGGCATGGTCTCCTTGCCACCCCCCGGTCTCGCCGCTGGGGCGTCGGCACGGCAGGCGAGGAGGTGTCCAGAGGAGGGGAGGGCCCTTCGACATCGGCTTTCCTCTTCTTGGTGTTCTCCTCCTCCTCGGCGGCCGGCTCGGAGCTCCTGCGCAGGCGACAGCTCATCATGACTGCAGCAGCCAGGAAGCAGGGATCGATAGGAAGGGGTGGAGGAACTCACTCGTCCATGGGGTAGAAGCGCCTCCTCTTCCGCTCCTTGATGGCGCCGCTGCTGCTGCCCCCATCGCGCAGCACGCCTGGGCGGCCGCCCGAGAGCGCGGCGTGATTCTCGTCGGGGTCGGCAGCCACGGTGGTCCCCTCCTCCTGCTCCTCGCGGGGCTCGTCGCTCTCCGCGGCATCGCCTCCTCCCTCCCTCTTCGGTACGGGCCTGGCCGGCACGACGTGAAACGCGTCCCCATCGTCGCCCTCGTCCTCGCCCAGCCAAAGCCGACGACGCGCCGGCGGAGACGGAGGGGGTGGCGGAGACGACTCCTCACTGCTCCCCTGCCCGGAGTCGGAGGCCTCGTGGTCGCCTGAGGAGGACCCCGTCTCCGAAGAATCCTCAAGAAGCTCCTCAGGCTCCTCGAGGTCCGTCCAAATCAGCCCCCACTGGTCGAACTGGGGCATCGCCGCGACCAGCTCAGCCTTGTTGGACCAGCGGTGCACCGGGCGCGCATCGTAAGGCACATCCTCTGCCTCCCCTGGGAGTAAAACTTCCCAAGCGTCGGCCACGGCTTCGGCCGAGAGGGGCTCCCGTGCCAGCCTGATCCGGTCCCCGAGTCCGGTGATGTCCCACACCGGGTGCGAGCGCTTCTGCAGGGGCGCGATGCGGCGGTGGAGGAACTCCTTGGCAATCATGCACGCCGTAAGCCCGGCCCTGCGCAGCTCCGCCAGCCTCGTCAGGATTGGCCTCAGGGCGGCGCCGCCAAGCTTCTTGTGCTCCCAGCGTGGGATCTTCTCAGCCGGCTCGGTGGGGACCGCCAGGAGAGGACTAGTCCGCTGGGCGTCAACATAAACCTAGCGCGACCTGAAGTTCTCCACCTTCTTCAGGATCTTCATGTTGAGAAAAACCTTGCCCATCTCGTCGTCGATATGGAAGGAGGCACCTCCAGAGCGATGGTTTCCCGAGGAAAAAACCGCAGGCTATAGAAGGTCCGGAAGAGCGCCACGGACGACATCACTCCCAGGAAGGCCTCGCAGAGGTACGCGAAGAGAGCAAGGACGAGAATGGAGTTGGGATGAAGGTGGAGAAGGCAAATCTCATAATGCTCAAGGATGGCATAGAGGAAGTCGGAGAAGGGCGGCACCAGCCCGGCGAAGAGCGAGTGGAAGAAGATGGGGATTACCGTGGGGTCGAGGTCGCGCCGTGGGACCGAGCCCGGCTAGATCTTGGTGGCGGCTCCCTCGAAGTGCACCGAGGCCAACAGGGGGCGGGCCCTGGCCAGCCCGTTCTCGTTGATGGTAGCTGGCAGCAAGGCCGGACTAAGCTCCGCCGCCGGGGAGCTCTTGCTGGAGGAGGCCTCGGCGGCCGCGGGTTTCTTGCCTGGGGCCATGGCGGAGGAGAGATTGGAAGTTGGAGGAGGAGTAACAGGGGAGCTGCTCGCGCGGGACGAAAGGGCAAGATGGGGACGAAGAGCAATGACGCGCCTGCGCCCCGAGCGGGCAGGCTTTATCGCCAAGATGGCGGTTACCGAGGCATCATGGGGAGTGGGGGTGACCCACCCCGCGGAAGCCGCCACGCGTCACCTCTGGGCCCGGCAGCTCGATGGCCCCCGCGTCATTTCATCCCTGATGGAGGGAACGCGCGGGCCGCGGGCCCGGGGGCTACTGTCGGCCCAGTGGGAACCAGGGTACCACGGCCCGTCTGCCTCTGGCCCGGAGGAGGACGCTTGGGCCGGCCCATGAGAGTGGCCTTACCTCAGCCACTCCGAAGGAAGCCGCCTCGCGAGGGGCGAGCCTCACGAGGCCCCTCCCCGCTAGGCCAGGCCCTGCCGAGGCCGCCAAGCACTAGGTTCCCTCGCGAGGCCTTCTCACGAAGCAAGTCGTACGACGCTAGCCGCGGGGCTCCGCGCCCAGCACATGGGTGACGTCCCGCTATCAGGATAAGGACAGCGGGGCGCGACCAAGCCCAGCTTCCATTCTGGTGATAAGGGAGCAGCGGCGTCTGCCTCCCCCAAAGCAAGTCCCAAAGGCTTTCCTCTTTGGTGATAGAAGATCAGGACGGATCAGCGCGCCAGGGCGGAGGTCATCGCCAAGCTCACCAGCGCGTCACAAGGAGCTACTTTGGCAGGCGGAGACCACCTTTAGTCAGGATAAGCCTGCGCCCCTATCCCCCTTTGAATTGCCGCCCTGTGGCTACCCTTTCGCGCTCATATTTTTGGGGAAGAGGATCAAGGCACTACAAAAAGGGCAGGGCTGCTTCCATGTAAGGGGATCGATTCATTCTCCCCCACACCTCGTGTACTTGGAGCCACAAGCTCTCCATCACAGAGCAATCCAACACAGGCAGGAGTAGGGTATTACACCGCGCAGTGGCCCGAACCTGGCTAGCTCGCGCGTCCCCTTCGTGTCCGGTGAGAGCTAGCGAGTCCGTCGTGTCCCCGCCGTAGTCGTGTCATAGGCTGCCAAGCAAAGTCCCCCAGAGTTCGAATCCTAAGTTCTTGGAGAAGTTTCTTGGACGCAGATCCTAGACTCCGACACACTTACTATTGGTAACATCTGGTATTCTGGATTAATTATCAACATGAAGTCTGCATAAGTGTGCAACCTTTACAGCAGCAATGATTGGACCAGCGGGAGGACAAGTGGCGTGCATGAATAATGGAATATCTTCAGTCAAGGTATAGCCTACACCAAGTTTTGGCTCCGCTATGGGTAAATTCCGGGTACTTCGGAAGGAAGCCAGAATCGGCCACAAGTCCGACTGCGTATCACAGTACAAGGCTTTCGATACAAGAAACCCATCCTTCCTCCGCAAGCTATCAAGAGGAGCTTACGACGCAAGACTCCCAATCTTTCTCGCTACGCCACTAAGGAAAAAAATCTTCTGGGGTACGGCACTCCCATCTTCCTCAACGGGCTACCGCGGAAAGCTTCCAGCATAAGGCACCTGACCTTCCACATAAAGCCACATAGGGGAAAGGTTCTGAGGTATGATACCCAGCCTTCTTCGGCACATTACCCTGGCAAAAGCTTCGAGCATAAGGAATTCAACCTTCTTCAACACGCCATCGTGCCCACAACAATCTTGTCAGAAGCACGAACTAGTCCAGGCACACGTCCACCTCAGAACACAATGATTATGAAAGGATTTATCCTACCCCTGCATATGTTGTGAGCATGCAGTCCAGTGGATCCGTTCATACGAGCCACTCGTACACGGGAATGACTGTGTTCAGAGAAACATTGGCCCCACACTTCAAAGAAGGATATGAACGCAGCAATCCCTATGAGATATGCAAGAGTAAGTTATGATATGACCAAGGAGCCGTGTTGGCCGGTCATGACAGCTCCACAAACAGGAACCCTCGGGAATAAAGAAGTTTTGGATAAACAACCTCCGTGACGGTCAACAAGATACATCGTCACGGACAGAGTGATATTGCCAATCCTTATCAGACTCTTGCATATGCGGCCACAACAATGCAGCCAGCATGTCATACTCAGCATAAATATGGGCCATCAACCAAGATAAGAGGCTATGCTCCATAAGATGTGCCGAATAATAGCCAAACTATGCTCAGCTCAGTGCTCATAGCAAGGACTGCAAAGGATGTATATGGCCGAGCTACCTCAGCGATCGACAGAGTTTGACGGTCTATATGGATACAAGGTGATATGGAAATAATCATTCAGTCCCGAAAGAAAAGCAGAAATATGGTATGGGACATGGGGAATCACTTGTTATGATACAGCCCGTGTCAGCTCAGACCTCTGGATGAAGCAGCTAGCTCCAGGCCATGGAAACCAAGCTATTTGTCGATATTACCCACTACCCACCAACCCTAGACAACAGACTGCCAGGACAAAAGGTACACCTGACAGGAAAGAGAAGGATTCAAGATAGCTGTGTGAAAAGATAACCCTTGAGCCATCAGAAGAGACAGTTAAAAGGCCAGTAAACCAATGAAGACAAGACAGCTGATGGATCCAAGTCACACACAGGTATGTCCCCCTTCGCCGGGAGGTAAGCCCGGAAATCTCGAGGACGAGATTTTCTTAAGGGGGTAGGTTTGTAACACCCTGGATTTCGCTCCCCGAATTCTTCCTTCGCGGGATTTGACTCCCGTCCTTTTTTTCCGGTGTTATCGGAATTTCTCTTGCTCTTGGGTATATGAAGCTGGTCATTTAGCCTTGCCTTTCCTACCCAACCAGAGATTCTCTCCAGTCCAACCTTGCCACCCAAGATATCTTCTTGGGATTTTGCCGCCGAAACCCTACCTTCCGAGTTACCGGAAGGGAAACCCTAATTCATGCAGTTACAAAGGAACCCCAATTTCCTTTGATCTATTGCATCCCAAACTTTTCCCAGTGACTCTCCTACATCTATCAACCCTGGATATGTAAAAATATTGCCAAGTCATTTGCAATATTTTTCATTTAAAATTAATTCCTTTTTTTGTTGTTTAAAGGAATTAAATCCAGGAAAATATCTATCCATTTCCAAAGTTCATGAAAACTTGTGGAAACATTCTTTGTGATCATATTGAGCTCTCATAAAAATATTGGCCATAATTAAATAGGGGAAATGGCATTTTCCTATTTAAAGCCAATATTGCATTTTGGGCACTTTCTAAAGGAACTACCATTTTGTTAGCCAGGAAAAAGCCCAAATAATTTGTGGAGCTTCTCCTATCCATATCTTCATCATCTCCATCAAGAACCCAAGTTCCATAGTTCAAATTTTAAGAGCATCATCCAGTTCTTGTTCCTGAACCAATTTTGAGGTTGTGAAGCAACTATATTTTATATTGCTTCAAAATTATTGAAATTAATCCAGGACCTCACATTCCCTATATGATGTGAGCATACAAAAATTCATATCATTTTATCTAGCCATTTTCTCCCAAAAATTCCATCTAGTTTCTGTCCAGCAGAGAGCTCTGTGAAGAAAGTGCCACTTTGGCATTTCCAAATGAGCTAAAATTTTACCAGTGTCTCCATATAGCTAAATGATCACTCTCCACCAAATTTTATCCAAATCCATTCATCCAATTGAGCACAGCTTCAAAGTTTAGTTTCTGAACCAAATTCTGCATTGCAAAGGAAGTGCATGCAAACAAGGTCCAAATGACTTGAAATTTTACCAGCACCTACTCCTTCCTACCCTATTTCATTGTGACAAACATCCAGCTCCTCTCCTTCATCCATTTCTCCAGAAAAGTCCATCCAAGTTTCTGATCAGAAACATTTTCCGATCAAATCTCTCAACTCATAGCTATCCAGTTGATTCCAGCCACTTCTAGCATCTGTCTGATCATCGAGTCATGCAAGAGATAAGGTCCTGGGTTCAGTCATGAGCCATAGCACATTTTGACGTGGTGACCATGCTGTGGACGGCCCGAACGCGTGCTCTGTGCACTGGCCGCGTCTGATCACGTCGGCCAGGCCGTTTCAGGCCACCGCAGCTTGTCCTCTGGCGCCGACGTCGTCGCCACCGTCCACGTGCCCCCTCTCCCGTAGCTTCCCCCTTCATTTGCGCCCTTGCCGGACGACGACAAGCACCGCTGTACCGGCCCGTACGTGCACATGGCCGTCCTCTTCCCCTTCGGCTTCTTCCTCGCACCACGTCATCCTGTGCTGCGTCAGGTCGGCAACGCTCGCGGCCGAGCCGTCACCTCCAAACGTGGTCTCCGGGTCCCGGCCAGCTCATCAGCGGCCGTGCTCATCCACTCCCATCGCCGGCTATAAATAGCCACTTCCTGAGCCTCTCGAGCTCACCCCACACCCTCCTCTCCCTCCTAGCCCTCCCCTCGCCCGAAGGAGAACGCGGCCGTGCTCAATTTTGTCCCAAGGCCACCATGGCCGCCGTCAGCCCTGCTCGAATTCGAGCAAGCCAGTACCCCTCTCCCTCTCTTTTCCCCACCTGAGAATTTCGCCGGCCACGGTGGAGCCCTGCACAATCCCCTCCTCACCTCTACACCACCGTAGCCCCGAGCTCATCTTCGCCCAAAGGTGCCGTCCGCCGCAGATGAAGCCCGACTCATTTTTGAGCTCGCCGGCGAGCGTGCAGCCTCCATACAGGTGTGCCTCGACGCGCTGATCAAGCCGATGGCCGGAGCGCCGTCGGAGGCAGCCCGTGCCGCCGGGGACCATCGCCGGTGCACGCTCGGCCCCGCCTCTCCTTGGTCCAGTCGGGGGAAAGAAGAAGGAAGATGAGGAGGAGAGAGAAAGACCTGACGGGTGGGCCCCGACCCCACCTGTCAGTGAGAAGAGCACCGCCAATGAGGATAAGTGGAAGCGTATTCTTCGGAATACGTTTTCCGCATACGAAAGCATCTTCGGTCACGGCTTCGGGGCAGAATACGCTTCCCCACGACAGAAGCGTATTTTCTGGAAAGTGCGCTTTCAATTAGTGAACGTTCGCCCTTTAAGAGTTAAAGTGGATACTATTCTGTCCACTTTTCTGCCTAACGAACGAACGGTCCTAACTTCTCGACCGTAACTCCGATTGAGGTGATTCCAAAGCCTACCTTCTCTATTCGTTGAGCCCGTTCCGATGAGGTCACTTTCATAATGGTTACACTTTCTGAAAATACCCATTTTGCCCCTGCCCCATATCCAGCCCCTCCGAGAGGGAATTCTTTCCGGTGAATTTTTTCCGCGAGGTGACCACACTTCTACCGGAGTATTCCTTCACCCCAGGAAAGTCGACCATCTGATATATGTCCTAAAGCATTTCTCTGTGTTATTCTTGCGTGTTTAATTAATGAATATGTTTGTGCTAGATATAATTCAACTCATGTTAGTTTGTATTACTGTTTGCATTACTTGCTAGTATTCATCATATTATCGCACTAGTGACTCGTAGGTGACAATGTGGAGATAGGTTGTTATGTTTTCATTGTGCATTACTACTATTGTTGCAATATTAAAGAATGTGACTTAATAATGACTACCTCCTCCGTCGGCTGGATCGAGTCATAGTGCCACCGAACCGAGCTCATCAAGTGCAACCACACTTGCCTGGATGTGGAGGCCCTGACTTGGTCTGTTGTCTTGCCTCTAATTGGTACCACCAAAGAGGGGGGATTATGCGTGCGTGCTACCCTGGCCTTGTAGGCAGCGGTAATCCTGTGAGCCCAGTTAAGTTATATGGTACCAGGTCCCCGTTTGGGACAGTTTTGTTTGGCCACGACGGTGGCAGGTGTCAGGAGTGACACAGGGGCCACCTAGGACTTGACCTTGGAAGGGTATGATTGTTGGCGGAGCCGTAAGAGTGTCGGGCAATAGACAAGTCTTGCTGGAGCAGCACTGGTCCACTCGAATGGGAGCATGCGGCCAGGAGCTCCATAGTGTGGGAAAAGTGCGCAACCTCTGCAGAGTGTAAATCTATTCGAATAGTCGCGTCCTCCGTCATGGGACACAGTTCGTACTAGGTCACACTATTTGGTCTGTGTCGAGTTCGGAGGAATAAACTATATAATGTTTTGCTAAGAATAAACCAGAGAAAGGTAAGCTAGGACAGACTTGCAGTGCAGATGCATGGACATCACATGATGTCAGAGGTATGAATGTTAGCCATGCGATGGCTATGAGATGAGCAGTCGAATAACAGCAAAGTTTGGATCGGATTTGGATCATGAGAATATTCGGAGTATGGATTATTTACTTGATATGCTTTACCTTACTGTATTTACTCCAATAGTTATCGTACTAGATAGTCCTGCTATTACATGATGATTAATGCTGCTAGATGATTAATCTTGCTAGGTAATCCTGCCATAACATGATAGTTAATACTATTAAGATAACAAGTGCATGCTTGAATGCCATGGATTGCTTTGCTTGGTGTATATGTTGGTTTGGTTTGCTTGCGAGTACATTCGAAAGTACTCAGCGGCCTTCAATGTGGCCAGGTTCACCTAAGGATTCGACGACCTCTAGCGAGGAGCCGGAGTGTTCGTGGGCTAGAAGAGTAACCCAGTCAAATCCCTATGGATTGGAGCCGCACCAAGACCATGCTGCCTTAGATAGAGCTTTTCCGCTGCCATCACCCTTGTAAAAAAATATCATGCAAGACGTATATATCTATTAATAGAAATGCATGTGTTCACGATACTTGTTGTAAACATCCATGCCAGAGTGATTCCCTGGGCTGGTGTGTGCGGCGACCATCTGGCTACAGTTGTAATCAGGCGGGGCGCCACATGAACCTATTACAAAACATGATCATCTCATACTTCAACATATATCACGTCACGTTTTGGCCATACCACACCACAACATGCCCTGTAAAAACAAGTTAGACGTCCTCTACTTTGTTGTTGCAATTTTTACGTGGCTGCTAGGGCAAACTATAAGAACCGTTCTTATCTACGCAAAACCACAATGGTGATATACAAGTTGCCTTTTAACCTTCTACAAGGACCGCCCTCGTCAAATCAGATTCAACTAAAGTGGGAGAGACAGACACCCGCAAAGCCACTTTTATGCAATACAAGTTGCATGTCAGTCAGTGGAACCGGTCTCTTGTGCGTGGACAAGTAAGGTTGGTCCGAGCCGCTTCATCCCACAATACCGCCGAATCCAAATAAGACAAAGGAAGTAAGCAATTTGAACATCAACGCCCACAACTTCTTTGTGTTCTACTCGTGCAAATACATCTATGCATAGACCTAGCTCTGATACCACTGATGGGGAACGTTGCATGAAAATCAAAAAAATTCCTATGAAACATCCAAGATCTAATCTAGGAGATGCAAAGCAACGAGAGGGGAGCGTGTCTACATACCCTTGTAGACTGAAAGCGTTAGCGTCATAACACGGTTGATGTAGTCGTACTCTTCACGATCCAATCGCGATCCAATCCGATCTAGTGCCGAACGGACGACACCTTCGAGATTAGCACACGTTCAGCTCGATGGCATCCTCTCCTTCTTGATCCAGGAAGAGAGGGGGAGGAGGTAGATGAGATCGGAACCAGCACGGTGGTATGGTGGCGGTGGCAGCAGCGGAATTCGGGCAGGGCTTCGCCAAGCGCGTACCGAAAGGTGGTGGAGGAGTATACGGGAGAGAGGGAGGCGCCAGGCGGAAGGGTGCAGCCCCCTATGCCCCTCCCCACTATATATAGGGGTGAGGGGGAGGGGGCGCCGGCCCTAGCCCCTCCTCCAAGGAGGGGGCGGTGGCCCTAGGGGGTGGCTTGCCCCCCAAGCCAAAGGGGGGCGCCCCCATCTAGGGTTCCCCAAACCCTAGGCGCATGGGCCCATGGGGTGAAGTGGCGCTCAACCCACTAGGGGCTAGTGCGCCCCCTTTGCTGTCCATGTGGCCCTCCGGGGCAGGTGGACCCCCCCCCCCTCGGTGGACCCCCGGAACCCCTTCGGTGCATCCAGTACAATACCGATATACCTCCGAACTTTTCCGGTGACCAAAATAGGACTTCCCATATATAAATCTCTACCTACGGACCATTCCGGAGCTCCTCGTGACGTCTGGGATCTCATCCGGGACTCCGAACAACCTTCGGACTTTCGCTATTGATATCTCAATACTACCCTAGCGCTATCGAATGTTAAGCGTGCGACCCTATGGGTTCGGGAACATACAGACATGACCGAGACACCTCTCCGGTCAATAACCAATAGCGGGATCTGGATACCCATATTGATTCCCACATGTCCAACGAAGATCTTTATCGGTTGAACCACGATGTCGAGGATTCAGTTAAACCCGTATGCAATTCCCTTTGTCCGGCGATATGTTACTTGCCCGAGATTCGATCGTCGGTATCTCCATACCTAGTTCAATCTCGTTACCGACAAGTCTCTTTACTCGTTCCGTAATACAACTTCTCATGGATAACTCATTAGCCACATTGCTTGCAAGCTCTTTACGATGTTGTATTACCGAGAGGGCCCAGAGATATCTCTCCGTCATACGGAGTGACAAATCCCAGTCTCGATCCGTGCCAACCCAACAAACACCTTCGGAGATACCTGTAGAGCACCTTTATGATCACCCAGTTACGAAGTGACGTTTGGATACACACTAAGTATTCCTCCGGTGTTAGGGAGTTGCACGATCTCATGGTCTAAGGAACAGATACTTGACATGAAGAAAGTTGTATCATATAAACTAAACGATCTGATGCTAAGCTTACGGTTGGGTCTTGTCCATCACATCATTCTCCTAATGATGTGATCCCATTATCAAATGACAACTCATGTCCATGGTTAGCAAACCTTAACCTTGTTTGATCAATGAGCTAGTCTAGTAGAGGCTAACTAGGGACATGGTGTTGTCTATGTATTCACACATGTATTTAAGTTTTAGGTCAATACAATTCTAGCATGAATAATAAACATTTATCATGAACAAGGAAATATGATAATAACCAATTTATTATTGCCTATAGGGCATATTTCCAACACATATAACTTTGCCAAGTTAGAGCAAGCACCTGTGATGGTGGAGTAGGGGAGATGTGTTAATCATCTACACAACTACGTTGACTGTCTAGCCCTACGTTGTCTTGCGAATCTTGTTGGGAGGATGGCTGAGTAGAATCTGTAGAGACCCTCTGTTTCAGTTGCTCGGAAGGACCACCATCATCCACTGCCTTACTAATTTACTTCCGCTGTATTGATTTTGCATTGTGAAGTCAAACCGACAAGAAAAAGGAATAAAATTCGCTCTTCAGAACTCATTCATGCATGAATGACTAACGAACAATACTTTGATGTAAGGCAAACACATGATACGAGGATGGAATATGTACGAAAACAAAACCGCATGACATATTCACACCTATGATGTGTCAACTAACCAGAAGGATTTTCAAGAAATTAGAAGCAATGTTAACTAGACACCATATGGAAGATGCAACCAATATCACTCTGCCAAGTTAAAAGTGTCTCGTCATAAGTGGAATTTCGAAAAAATAGAAGCAGTACAAGCTAGAAATCAATGCAAGATGCAACCAATATCACACTACCAAGTTAAAGGTGTCTCATCGTAAGTGATTGATGCAGGATACACAACAGCAGTACTTTGATGTAAGAACATGGTGTGATAGACAGATGCAGTGTATTCTAGATACAGAAAGGCATGTCATATTCACATGTATAACGTATAAACTCACCAGCTGCAATTTAATCAAATTAGAAGAAATACAAGCTATACACCAGATGCAACATGCAACCAATTATCACACCATCAAGTTAGAGCAAGCACCTACGATGGTGGAGTAGGGGAGATCGAGTCATCATATAGACTAGGAACTACAACTGCAGTAGCAGTAGAAGTGGCAAATCTAGAGAGCCTCCGTTTGCGTTGGTTCGGTGAACCACCAACATCCCCTAACTTACTCTTTTCCTTCCTCTTTTTTGATATTGCCTTCTGAAGTCAAAACCATAAGAAAAGGAATAAAATTGGCTCTGCATAACTCATTGGTGCATGATACAGACAAGACTACTTTGATGTAAGGCAAGCGCATGATAGGAGGACGGAGTATGTACGAAAAAAAGGACAGCATTGCATATTCACACCTATGATAGGAGGATGGAATATGTATGAAAAACACGAAGCAGAAGACATTTCAACAAATTAGAAGAAATGAAAGCTAGGCACCATATGAACATGCAACCAATATCACTCTTAAAAGTGTCTCGTCATAAATGCCATTTCAACAAATTAGAAGCAGTACAAGCTAGAAGATAATGCAAGATGCAACGTATATCACACTACCAGCTTAAATGTGTCTTATGGTAAGTGATTGTTGCAGGATACACAACAGTACTTTGATGTAAGAACATGGTGTGATAGACAGATTTAGTATGTTCTAGAAACAGGAACACGTGTCATATTCACAAGTATAATGTGTAAACTAAGCAGATGCAAATCAATAAAATTAGAAGCAATGCAAACTAGACATCATACGCAACATGCAACCACATATAACAGTGCCAAGTTAGAGCAAGCAACTGTGATGGTGGAGTAGGGGAGATGTGTTTATCATCTACACAACTACGTTGACTGTCTTGCCCTGCGTTGTCTTGCGAATCTTGTTGGGAGGATGGCTGAGTAGAATCTATAGAGACCCTCTGTTTCAGTTGCTCGGAAGGACCACCATCATCCACTGCCTTACTAATTTACTTCCACTGTATTGATTTTGCATTGTGAAGTCAAACCGACAAGAAAAAGGAATAAAATTCGCTCTTTAGAACTCATTCATCCATGAATGACTAACGAACAATACTTTGATGTAAGGCAAACACATGATACGAGGATGGAATATGTACGAAAACAAGACCGCATAACATATTCACACCTATGATGTGTCAACTAACCAGAAGGATTTTCAAGAAATTAGAAGCAATGTTAGCTAGACACCATATGGAAGATGCAACCAATATCACTCTGTCAAGTTAAAAGTGTCTTGTCATAAGTGGAATTTCGAAAAAATAGAAGCAGTACAAGCTAGAAATCAATGCAAGATGCAACCAATATCACACTGCCAAGTTAAAGGTGTCTCATCGTAAATGATTGATGCAGGATACACAACAGCAGTACTTTGATGTAAGAACATGGTGTGATAGACAGATGCAGTGTATTCTAGATACAGAAAGGCATGTCATATTCACATGTATAACGTATAAACTCACCAGCTGCAATTTAATCAAATTAGAAGAAATACAAGCTATACACCAGATGCAACATGCAACCAATTATCACACCGTCAAGTTAGAGCAAGCACCTGCGATGGTGGAGTAGGGGAGATGGAGTCATCATATAGACTAGGAACTTCAACTGCAGTAGCAGTAGAAGTGGCAAATCTAGAGAGCCTCCGTTTGTGTTGGTTCGGTGAACCACCAACATCCCCTAACTTACTCTTTTACTTCCTCTTTTTTGATATTGCCTTCTGAAGTCAAAACCACAAGAAAAGCAATAAAATTGGCTCTGCATAACTCAATGGTGCATGATACAGACGAAGACTACTTTGATGTAAGGCAAGCGCATGATAGGAGGACGGAGTATGTACAAAAAAAAGGACAGCATTGCATATTCACACCTATGATAGGAGGATGGAATATGTATGAAAAAAACGAAGCAGAAGACATTTCAACAAATTAGAAGAAATGAAAGCTAGGCACCATATGAACATGCAACCAATATCACTCTTAAAAGTGTCTCGTCATAAGTGCCATTTCAACAAATTAGAAGCAGTACAAGCTAGAAGACAATGCAAGATGCAATGTATATCACACTACCAGCTTAAATGTGTCTTATGGTAAGTGATTGTTGCAGGATACACAACAGTACATTGATGTAAGAACATGGTGTGATTGACAGATTTAGTATGTTCTAGAAACAGGAACACGTGTCATATTCACAAGTATAATGTGTAAACTAAGCAGATGCAAATCAACAAAATTAGAAGCAATGCAAACTAGACATCATACGCAACATGCAACCACATATAACAGTGCCAAGTTGGAGCAAGCACCTGTGATGGTGGAGTAGGGGAGATGTGTTCATCATCTACACAACTACGTTGACTGTCTAGCCCTGCGTTGTCTTGCGAATCTTGTTGGGAGGATGGCTAAGTAGAATCTATAGTGACCCTCTGTTTCAGTTGCTCGGAAGGACCACCATCATCCACTGCCTTACTAATTTCCTTCTATTGTATTGATTTTGCATTGTGAAGTCAAACCGACAAGAAAAAGGAATAAAATTCGCTCTTCAGAACTCATTCATTCATGAATGACTGACGAACAACACTTTGATGTAAGGCAAACACATGATACAAGGATAGAATATGTACGAAAATAGGACCGCATGACATATTCACACCTATGATGTGTCAACTAAGCAGAAGGCTTTTCAAGAAATTAGAAGCAATGCAAGCTAGACACCATATGAAAGATGCAACCAATATCACTCTGCCAAGTTAAAATGTCTCGTCATAAGTGGAATTTCAAAAAATTAGAAGAAGTACAAGCTAGAAATCAATGCAAGATGCAACCAATATCACACTGCCAAGTTAAAGGTGTCTCATCGTAAGTGATTGATGCAGCATACACAACAGCAGTACTTTGATGTAAGAACATGGTGTGATAGACAGATATAGTATGTACAAGAAACAGGAAGGCGTGTCATATTCACATGTATAATGTGTAAGCTAAGCAGATGCATTTTACCCTAATTAGAAGCAATACAAGCTAGACACCATATTCAACATGCAACCAGATATCACACTGCCAAGTTAGAGCAAGCACCTGGGATGGTGGAGTAGGGGAGATGAGACTTGGAACTTGTAATGCACTAGAAGTACAAGGAGAATGTGTAGAGATGGTCCATTTACGTTGATGCAGAGGACCACCATCATCCCCTTCCTTCCTCTTTTTTGATTTTGCCTTGTAAAGTCAAACCCACAAGAAAAAGGAATAAAAATTGCTTTTCAGAACTCATTGATGCATGATACTGATGAACACTACTTTGATGTAAGGCAACCGCAAGATAGGAGGATGGAATATGTACGAAAAAAGGACATCATTGCATATTCACACCTATGATGTGTGAACTAAGCAGAAGGCATTTCAACTAATTAGAAGCGATGCAAGCTAGACACCATATGAAAGATGAACCAATATCACTCTGCCAAGTTAAAAGTGTCTCGTCATAAGTGGAATTTCAAAAAATTAGAAGCAGTACAAGCTAGAAATCAATGCAAGATGCAACCAATGTCACACTGCCAAGTTAAAGGTGTCTCATCGTAAGTGATTGATGCAGGATACACAACAGCAGTACTTTGATGTAAGAACATGGTGTGAGATAGATATAGTATGTACCAGAAACAGAAAGCGTGTCATATTCACATGTATAATGTGTAAGTTAAGCAGATGCATTTTACCCTAATTAGAAGGAAAACAAGCTAGACACCATATGCAACATGCAACCAGATATCACACTGCCAAGTTAGAGCAAGCACCTGGGATGGTGGAGTAGGGGAGATGAGACTTGGAACTTGTAATGCACTAGAAGTACAAGGAGAATGTGTAGAGATGGTCCATTTACGTTGCTGCAGAGGACCACCATCATCCCCTTCCTTCCTCTTTTTTGATTTTGCCTTGTAAAGTCAAACTCATAAGAAAAAGGAATAAAAATTGCTTTTCAGAACTCATTGATGCATGATACTGATGAACACTACTTTGATGTGAGGCAACCGCAAGATAGGAGGATGGAATATGTACGAAAAAAAGGACAGCATTGCATATTCACACCTATGATGTGTGAACTAAGCAGAAGGCATTTCAACTAATTAGAAGCAATGCAAGCTAGACACCATATGAAAGATGCAACCAATATCACTCTGCTAAATTAAAAGGGCGGGCTAATAAGGGTATTTCAACAAATTAGAAGCAATACATAGCTACATGCTAGAAATCATATGCAATATGCAACGAATAAAGGTGCCTCATCGTAGGTGATTGATGCGGGATACACAAGAACAGTAGTTTCATGTAAGAACATGGTTAATAGATAGATGTAGTATGTACCAAAAACAGGAAGGCATGTCATATTCACAGGTATAATGTGTAAACTAAGCAGATGCAATTTACCCTAATTAGAAGCAATACAAGCTAGACACCATACTTAACATGCAAGCACATATCACACTGCCGAGTTACAGCAAGCACATGCGATGCTGGTGTAGGGGAAATGTGGTCATCAACTACAGAGCTACGTTGACTATCTTCATCTTGCCTTCCCGTTTATTGAGAATCATGTCGGGAGCATGAAACTGCACTCTTTAAAAGAGTAGCGTGTCTCACACTAACCCACGGGTGTGACTGTCCCATCATAAGTGATTGATGAGGGATACACAAGAACATTAGTTTGATGTAGGAACGTGGTTAATAGACAGATGCACTATGTACCAAAAACCGGAAGGCATGTCATATTCACAGCTATAATGTGTAAACTAAGCAGATGCAATTTAACCAAATTAGAAGAATTACAAGCTAGACACCATATGCAACATGCAACCACATGTCACACTGCCAAGTTAGAGCAAGCACCTGCGATGGTGGTGCAGGGGAAATGCGGTCACCAACTATAGAGCTACATTGACTATCTTCATCTAGCCTTGCTGTTTGTTGAGAATCATGAGGGGAGGATGACACTGCTGTCGGCGTACGACACTTATGGGATCGTGTGGATCCCTTGTACGGTTCGGCTGGGGAAAAGATGTACACAAAGAGCAGATCCAACGATCAACGCGGGGATTTTTTACCCAGGTTCGGGCCGCTGAGTAGCGTAAAACCCTACTCCTGCTTTGGTTTATTGTGGATGTTTAAGCTCAGGTACACGAAGCGCTTCTTGGTGAACAGTACGCAAGAAGGGCGGCTACGCATGCATCTGGGCCAGAAAGCTCCCCCCCCCCTATAGCTTCGCCTTGGGCCTCCTTTTATATGACAAAGGGGTCACCAACAATGGCGAACAGCAAGTACAAGAGGTGTAAAGTTACTACAGTGTTTACATGCTTATCACTGACGACTTAGGACAAAACGCATTAAATGCTCCACTTAGGTGTCCCTTACTTTCTTGGGGATGGAAAAAGAGCCCGTCCCATCAGCACCGCTTAACCCCATCCGCCGCTAGTGCCATGACACGCATCCATAAGGACAAACCCTAAACGACGGGCTGGTCGCTGCGCTGGAGCGGTGGCAGGGCGGTGGAATCTTGCCGAGCGAGTCCTTGCCGGGCCTTCGTGAGCTTTCCCGGCAAGATCTTGCCGGGAACCCAGCCTTCGGTCTTCTGTCTTCTGATCATTAGGTTGAATGCCTTCTTGATAATCTTGTATTCGTTTCCAGCTGTCCTCCGGCAGGTCTTGCCGCTGGTATGGCTACAACCGCCCGTGCACAAGTATGGGGTACTACAAGACCCAAACTTTAGTACACCGACAGGAGCCCCCGGGCCTAGGCCATACACGGGTGCGAGGCATTGTTGGGCTAGGCCCAAACAGTGCACGGGCACGCGTGGCAGGAGTTAACTGTCATAATCTTCTATTTACCGCGCTCCCCCACGACGCGCATTAAATGCGGTACGTGGGATGCGTGCGCGGAATGGCCGCAGTAGCAGTGCGCTCGTAAAAGCACATTCACATTGGTTTAGTAAAAAGGCAGCCCCGCGCCTTCCCCATAAAAGGGAATCCGCAGAGGTGCTACTCATTTACCTCTCGTCTTTTCCAATCTGGAAACCGCCGTCGCCTTCTTCCTCGAGCTTGAAACAGAGCCTCCCCTATCCATTCGCCACCTCCACGCCCTCATCATCCTCGGCCTCCGCTTCCACAGTCGTCATGCCGCCCAAAGCAAGCAAGGGCAAAGCGGCGAAAGCCGTCGACTCGGATGCAGAGACGGAGAAGATCGATCTGGTGGAGATGCGGAAGGAACACGTCGTCTTCGCCCCGACGCTTGACATGGGCGCCCTGGTCGAGCGGTACATGTGTATGTGGGGGAAGGAGACGAGGGCTCATCCTGCTACTCGCGTGCTCCCAGCTTCCGTCAAGGGCGGCCCAGATAAATTCCCTTCTTTGTCGCTTACTTTTACTGCGGGCTCTGCCCTCCGTTTTCTGATTTCTTCATCGACATCATGTACACATACGGCTTCCGTCTCTTGGATTTTACGCCGAATGCCATGACATGCATGTCAGTCTTTGCCCATCTCTGTGAAAATTTCACCGGAGTAGTTCCCAGCACAGCCCTCTTTCTCCACTACTTCATTCCCCATATCGAAACGGGAGACGCCCTTTCCGGTTCTATCACCTGGATTCCAAGGGAATGGAATAAAGATATATACCCAGACGGTCTCTACCGTAAGAAGTGGGATGAATGGCGGGCCGAGTGGTGCTGGATTGAGGAGAAAGATCCTCAGCCGTTTTGTTCGCTCCGACAAACGAAAGTGGTTCGCGGCAAGGACTGGAGCAGCCTCGATCCTCGGGATGAGAAGCTCACAATCGCAATTACCAGGATCCACCGTCTCAGGGTTGCTGGGCTCACAATAGAAATGATTGGCACTGATTTCCTCCGCCGCCGCATCGCCCCTCTGCAGAACAAAGGGAGACAAGCTTGGGAATTCAAGAATGCAGCAGATATCATGAGGCTGCGCCCTGGTCTGAACAACAACTTGACAGTCTTGCAGCACACAGCTCTCTGCCACAAACTGTTCAGGCCTGACGGGAAATATAAGTTGCCGGCTGGCGTAATTCCCCTGTGCAACAACTCTGCTTTGAACTCAATCATCACCATGATGCCGGTGTGTAATGCTCACGGCCTTGACGGAACTGGGGAAGAGCCATCCTCAGAGCATGCACAGGAGTTTTTTGACAACTTGTCGGAGAAAACCATCCGGGAAGAGCCAACCTTCATCCGCCCCACCACTGATGAAGAAGTGGCTTACATCGCCAGCAGGGCGGAAGAGGCGAATCTAGCCGCGGAGGCCGGCAGCTTTGGCTTCGCGGAAGAGGAAGCCAGTGAAGAAGAAATAACGCTAGAAGAGACCTTTGCCGAGCAAGGTGAAGTTGCCGGGGAGCAGAGTGGCATGGTTGTCGGGAGCCCTTATGTCGAAGACACAACCAAGGAACAGCTGCACGAGGAGCCCCCAGCTCCAGAGAAGAAGAAACGTGTTCTTCGGAAAGCCGTCTCTGGTGTCCCAACACATCAGCCTTCCTCGAGTGGTGAGGTTCCCGGCAAGGGGACGGCCGGCAAGGCTGCGCAGCGGCAAGGAGCCCAACAGCAACCCGTGCGACGTACGAGACGCACGACCGCGGCAACAACTGGAGCGGCGGGGGCGTCTCATACGACGGCATCAACGGCTGGAGCAGCAGGATCATATCAACCTACTGCTTCTGCCGCAGCCAAGCGTCCCAGGGCCCCTTCTCCACCCCCTCGCACGGACACTGTAGCGGAGGTTGACTTTGACATCTCCGCTTTTAGTCCGGAAAGAGAGGAGTAAGGGTCCTGGCCGTGTCTTTCAACTTCTGAATTCCTGGTCTTGCTTAACTCATTTGTTTTGCTTTGGCCTGTCCCCATAGAGATACGGAAACGTTGGCGCAAAGGATGGCGAAGAAGGTGAAGACTTCAACGGGTGATGAGCCTCCGGCAAGCACCGTAGGCACGCCAGAGCCCATCGTCATCAGCCCGGAGCCCAGCCCTCAACGCAGCCTCCAACCCAGCCCCCAGCGTGAGCCCACTACCCATTTTCCGCTGGCAAGTGTTGGGGTGAATATCTTCGCTATTGACATGACCGGGCTTGTAGGAGAAGAACGGCAGAAGGAGAGCCATCGGAGGCCGTCCCTGACGTGCCGCCTCCGTCAACCACGCCGCCCAGAGATGAACCTTCGGCAAGGGCTTCCACTGGCGAGCCTATCTGCGTTGAAGAGGAGCCGGCAAGCACGGGCACTGGCAATCCTACATCGGCAACTCATGTTGCCGGGAAAGGAGAAACCACCTCTCAACAGCTCGACATAGGTAAACCGTTCGCCTTGGTGCACTTGTCATTATTTCTTTATTTTTGTCTTCTTGAACTTCAACTTTGGTCTTATCTTGTTTCCTTTCTTGGTCTTCAGATCTCCCTTCGATGGAACAAATGGATGTTGATATTGTCATCGAAGAGACCGCCAAGGACGCTGCCGTCGAGGCCGACAGAGTCGTAGCTGACGAGGCTGCTAAGGCCGCACAGGAAGAAACCACCAAGGGGTCTGCTGAGGGGGCCGGCAAGGAGACCGGCCACCATACTGACGGCATTCCTGCCGCAGGAGCGCCTGGCGCTACACCGGTCGTGGAGCCCCCAGTTGCCGGCGAGGCGGTTGTCGAGGATCAACCGTCAACATTTGATGCCCCCCCCCCGTCTAGCAGATACCTTAAGGTTGGCGACAACCTGTTCGTCATCATACCAGGGACGGCAAGCACTGGGGTGCCAACCGAAGGAGAAATTTTTTATGAAGACGTTATCGCCGCCGCTGGACTTAATATCGTCGACGAGCCACGCGCCAGCAGCAGCGGGTACAGGGAAGAACAGCTCCTCCAAGCCATGAGCGACAACTTCCAAAAGCTTCAGGCGCTTCACCGCACTCGAAAGGAGAAGTTGGACTCCAGGGTGGCAGTTGTTGAAGCAGCGGAAGCAGATTTCCAGAAGCGTGTCGAGGAGACGCAAGTCTGGTACGCCGAGGCTTTCCAGGAACTGACGGCTATCCGGGAGCAACTGAATCAAAGTTGGAGCGAGTTCCTCTTAATGCAGTCCGATGCCGAGGGGGCACAGGAGGAGGCCGCGCAGCAGGCTGCTGCGGAGGAAGCCCGCTTAATGGAACGCCGCGTCGGGCTCGATGCTTATGAAGAAGACCTTGCCGCTCGCGAGGAGGTGCTTGCTGCCAAGCTCCGTGGCAAGGACAAAGAGATCGAGGAGCTTGTCGCGCGGCGAACTCAGGAGCTGGAGCAGAGACACAAGGAAACTCTCGAAGCTCTGGCCATAGACCATGCCGGCAAGTTAAAGGGAGCCATCGATGCCACCGAAGCTGCAGAGGCCGCCAAGAACGAGCTGGGCGATAAAGTGAAGAGGTTGGAAGCGGATCTCGAGGGCCATGGCAAGGAGATCTCGACGCTCAAAGCCGATAGAGAGAAGACTCTTTATAGCCTGGCGGAGATGCAAACGGCCATGTCCGACAAGACCAAAGAGCTCATCTCAGCCAATGAATCCATCGCTGATCTGAAACTGAACCTGACAACGCTGGAGGAGTCCCTTGAGAACAGCAAAGCTCGCGAGAGGGCTTTGATCAAAGATCTCTAGAGTGAGAAGAGCCTGCTCAACAGCGCTGCCGCCACTTATAATGACTTTGAGAAAGGTGTGAAGATCTGGACTGAGCGCCTTGTCGACGTCGCGAAAAGGCTTGCCGCAGAACTATCCACCATGGGCCTGCAAGACTTCAACTACTCTTCTGACGATAGGGTGTCTTCGAGTGCCAGGCTGACCATGTTCTTCGAGAGCATCGTTGACGCCCTCAAGCTGCTCCAGTCTAACCGAGAAACCCATCTGGCCAACGAATCCCGCAAACTCTGCCGGGCCGTCCTCCTCAAGGTGCTCGTCAAAGTGGTGCACAAGAACCCTGGTATCAACCTCACCAACGTTCTCGCTAGCTTGCCGGAGGATGTAGACCTCAAGGCACTCGAAAAGCTTGTCGCGCCCATCGTTGACAAAGTGACCCAAGTCAAGAGGGTCGAGGGCCAGCGCAGGGACTAGCCGCTTTACTTCATTTTGTCGCCACCATTCCATGCCAAAGACAGTTTTATCTTAAGTTAGAATCGCGGTGACCGTCAATGTAATATAACTTGCTATGTTTTGGATGAATGCATGCTATTTCCTTTGTCTGATTTCTTTCTGTATGGTCCATGCCCTACGCTTATTGGGAACTTGCCGGTGCGCGCACCCTTGCCGCGAGCGCTTTGAGGAACATATCCTTAGCAGCCTGCTGGAGGTCTCGCTGCCGACAAGATACCTTTACGTTTTCAGTGCAGCCACTTAAGCTGTTGAGCGGACTCGAAACAGAGTAAGGGCACAACCAATCACGACAAGGTTCCTTCGCGTGCAGGTTTTCCATACAAAAACCGAAATCGTTCAAGGTAAATAAGTCTACAATAAAAATTTGCTTAAAAGTTTTTGCAACTTAGCTTTTCGTTGTTGTACTAAAAGCTTGTCGCAATATGAAACTGCACTCTTTAAAAGAGTAGCGCGTCTCACACTAACCCACGTGTGTGCCTGTCTCATCATAAGTGATTGATGAGGGATACACAAGAACATTAGTTTGATGTAAGAACATGGTTAATAGACATATGCAGTATGTACCAAAAACAGGAAGGCATGTCATATTCACAGTATATGGCTAAGCAGATGCAATTTAATCAATTTAGAAGCAATACAAGGTAGACACCATATGCAACATGCAACCACATATGACACCGAAGTTAAAGCAAGCACCTGCGATGCTGGTGTATGGCGAATGGAGTCATCAACTATAGAGCTATGTTGACAGTCTTCATCGAATGACACTACACTCTTCATTAGAGCGTCAAACCGCGTCTTTCCAATCCTCGATGCAGACTGGAGCGACTGCTCTGTTTTCTTTTTAGAATATTGTGCTTGAGATTCTGAAATACCCATGCATAATAAAACAATAGTGAGAGAGTATGGGTGTAGTTTGTGGCTTTGTGCACAAGTAGTACAGTGTAAAAGTATCAGATAGTAGGTGGGTCAAAAATAAATGACGCCAGACATATGATAGCTCTACAACATGCATGGCACACGAAATTAGATTTTAGGCTTTTGAAATATGAGCACAGGGATGGTTGGGAAGTGCAGGTAATCCTCCAGCAAACCACCACATGTGGTCCTATTAAAATAACAATCGACTGAAAACAAATAGGTCAGCCGATTTTTTCTGCACCGTCCGATCTACAAGGAACGTGCAGATGGCCTTCATCTACCTCCCGCCAGCCACCATTGACGATCTTCCTCGAAACGCCAGTGACCACCGGCCCAGACCCCTACCTCCGCCGCCACGGCCTCCCCTCGACCTCACCCCACCGCCGTGCTTGGCAGCGCCCCCCGGCCATCCCCTTAAGCCTGGCGAACCTCCAGATCGGGTGCCAGCAGCTCCTGCACCACACACACCTCTAAGATAGACACCGAGGCACATGTGGACTAGGTGCTCCGTGCGCCTCCGCGGGTGGTGCTTCCTTTAATTGGGAATCAATTGACACTGAATTGAAATCCAGGCACACGACGGACATCTAGTTAAAGTGAAATAGTAAATGGGGGGAAACCTTGTGCATCACGAGTTACTTGGAAAATCTAGTATCAGGAAGAATGTGCAGTAAGAAGCGGTCAACTAGTTTCCTTAGTGGGATGAATACCGTGCAAGAGATTTGCAAGATTAAGGGAAGAGGAGTACCAATATCGGCTGGCGATGCTGTGTCCTCCTTCTGTTTTTTCGAAGATCTTGTGGTCCGCTGGAAACAAGATGTTGTGGAGGACGGTGGAGCCTTGGACGAACCCATGGCCAAGTAGTTGAGTGTGGTGCGGTGGCCCTTTGTCGGCGGCGGGGAAGCAGATCCGAGGCGGCGAACGACGGCGTAGCGGGAACAGCTCCGGTGCGGTCGACAGTTGCGACGTTGGAGCGGTAGCGGTGAGGCGCATGATGGAGGGGATGAAGTGGCTCGGGTACGGCGCACGTCTGCATCGTGGAGGCAGCTCTGCCTCGGCTTCAACTGCTAAGTCATGGAGGGCGCTGCGGTTGAGATTGCGGTGGACGACGACGTCGGGGTATCGGCTCCGGCGTGATGGAGGAGGGCGGCGGTGGATCGGTGCGATGGGGTGGCGGATGGCGGAGGCTGGGGTTTCGCGGCTGGTGGAGAGGGAGTTTTGCCGCCCACGGAGTATGAATGGGGAATCGGACGGGGGAGGGGGGAAGCTAAGGGGGAACCATGTTTCTGGGAGGCGCTTGTTTCAAATTTGGGGAAAGTTACAAACTTTGCCCCCATCTAAAATTTCGGACATGCTGCGGGTCGGGGGTAGGATGGTAATCTCATGTATCCAAAATAGTGGGCGGGAGTGATTTCGGCCGAGCGCATTGGCTTTTAGGCGCCCGTGGTATATGAATGTTTTTCCGAGGCGGTTGTGTGGCGTCTCGGTGAAGTTACAAACCTACCCCTATTTAGACTTGTGGACGTCGGGCCGGTAGGCTTCACGGGTCAGAGTTAGGACGGTAATTTCCTTCTACCAAACATTGGTCTCGCGCGGTTTCCGGTGAGGAGAGGATCTTTTGGCGCTTCGTTCAAAATTTTGAACTAGAAGCATTCACGTTTACAGTACTCTTCAGTTGAACTTTCCTAATTAGACCTCATTATATTTGACCTTGTATGTTTGAAAACTTCATTAAATTATGCGATTCTTTTGAAATTTTTGACACTTGAAAATCCTATAACTACGATTATTTTGGAATGGAGGAGGTAAACTTGAATCTATTTTGTACACGACTATGTATTATCAACAAAGATTGATGCCCCTTTTAGATGTGATTTACAAAAGTCATTATCTCGAATTCAAATAGTTGAATGCACTTCCTATGAATTCGAATATTTGAAACCACTTTTATGTTGAATTCAAAATGTATTCTAGTTCGTCGCTAGCAATTTGGAATGTATACCATGTATGTTTCTTATGTATAATGTGCTTGACACTGACCGCAGAGTGTACTCACGTTTATATATGAATTGCAAGAGCCATGCATTGTCTGGATTTCAAACTACTGACTATGGATCAATAATGTGAAATAATACCATACACATGCTCGAATTCGATAGAGTATGGATGTTTGCTAGACCAATGTTCGTTCATACGTGAATTGCAAATTTCATGATCTCATCCAATTTTTTAAATACAATTTATATTTTAATTTAATGGGTAGAACAGTCCTTTACATGTAGATGCACTCTCCCTCGACCTCTCCTCACACGCGCGCTATCTTTCTCTCTCATGCATACGCGCACACACTATATATCCATCGTCCTTTCTCTCTCACAAATGCCCACCCTCTCTCCCGAAAGTGTCACACACACACACACACACACTCTATATATCTCCCTCTCTCTCTTACTACTATCCATGACTCTTTTCACTAATCTCAGTCACAAACACTATTTCTATCACATGCATGCACACTCATGGTCTCCGCCGCCCCCCCTCTGTACATATCTCTGCCTCGTGTCTCCTGCACGCACACTCTCTTTAGTCCTGTCTCGCACGCATTGTCTCCACCTCTCTTACTATTTGACAGATATGATTCCATCAGATCATTTGGTAGGATATCCCTGATGGTTAAAGTGGATGGTGATAAGAGGCAAAGATTTTCCCAAGTCGGGGCCCTTGCGATCGAGGAAATACCCTACTCCTGGTCGTGTATACTTTGACTAGGGTGTGTACAAAGTACATGTCAATACCAAGGGATTGTGTGTATATATACTATCGACGAACTAGGCCCCCAGCCTATATAACATACCCGGGGCCTAGGGTTACAAATCGTAGTCCGCTTCGTTAGTGGAGATAGAGTCTTCCACGGCTCTGGTATCTTCGTCTTGTACGTCAAGTCAGTCTTCGTATAACGCGTCTCGGGCCGACCTATGTGGCGCAGGATGGAACCGACCGAGGGGTCCTCACCTCGACCCACCAGACCAAAAAACGATGTGCCACCACCACACCTCACACACTCTCTACCCCCATAGGTCTCACTATATTCTCACACCCACACATACCAACACACACACTATTTTCTGCTCATGCCTCTCTCCCCTTCTCCTCTACATACACAAACTCACCATCTCTCATTGAGACATCCTATTTGTCTCTCTCTCTCTCATCTCTCATGCTTTCCCTTTCTCCCATCGCCCCCCCCCCCCCCCTTGTATCCACGCCTCTCTCGAATACGTACACATACCCTTTCCAGGCCCTCCAAAATACGTCAACTACACATTCACCCATGTTACATCTTGTGGGGTCGAGGAGATAGGTCTAGAGGGGGGTGGTGAATAGACACTTAACAAACCAAAGGTGCAGTTTTTAGTTTCTCTTGGAACTTAGGCAGATTTTGGCACAAGTTAAGATAACACCAAAACTTTCTACACATGCAACTCTAGAGATTGAGGTAAAGCATGCAAGTGTACGGAAAGTAAAGGGGTAGAGTATGGATGATCAAACACAATGAAGACACGGTGGTTTTTGCCGTGGTTCCGATAGGTGGTGCTATCGTACGTCCACGTTGATGGAGGCTTCAACCCATGGAGGGTAACGGTTGCGCGAGTCCACGGAGGGCTCCACCCACAAAGGGTCCACGAAGAAGCAACCTTGCCTATTCCACCATGCCTTACGTCCACGAAGGACTAGCCTCACTCGGGGTAGATCTTTATGAAGTAGGCGATCTCCTTGCCCTTACAAACTCCTTGGTTCAACTCCACATGATCTTGGAGGCTCCCAAGTGACACCTAACCAATCTAGGAGACACCACTCTCCAAAAGGTAATAGATGGTGTGTTGATGATGAACTCCTTGCTCTTGTGCTTCAAATGATAGTCTCCCCAACACTCAAGAACTTCCTCACAGGTTTGGCTATGGTGGAAGAAAGATTTGAGTGGAAAGCAACTTGGGAAAGGCTAGAAATCAAGGTTCAAATGGTTGGATTGGAATATCTTGATCTCAACACATGAGTAGGTGGTTCTCTCTCAGAAAATGTATGGTGGAAGTGTAGGCACATTCTGATGGCTCTCTTTTACTAGGTAAGAGGGTGGTGGAGGGGTATAAATAGCCTTCACACGAAATCCAACCGTTACACACATTTGACCAAAATCGGTGGCACCGAAACCAGAATCTCGGGGAGTAACCGAAGTGAAATAGCCTTCACAAGATATGAATGTTTGAAGATTTGGTGGGACCGGATGGGACATCTCGGAGTAACCGAAGTGCAATGGTAAGGGCTAGACCCAGTCTCGGTGGCACCGATTGCATAATCTCAGTGAGACCGAAATGATGCAACTTGGCAACAGAAACTTGGTCACTCCATCTCGGTGTTACCGAGTGCAATCTCGGTGGGACTGAAATAATTGTAACTAGGCAACAGAAAGATGGTCACCCATCTCGGTGAGACTGAGATCCATATCGGTGGATCTGATTTGTTAGGGTTTGGCAAGTGGCACTGTCTTGATGAACTCGATGGGTCCGGATGAGAGTGATTCGGTGGAACCGAGTTGGCTTTTAGGGTTTTGGGCAGATTTGGATGGGGAAAGTGGTTGAGGGTTTTGGAGCAATATCATTGAGCACTTGAGCAAATAGATCATTAACAAAACCTCATCCCCTTTTAATAGTATTGGCTTTCCTATGTACTCAATGTGATCTTGGATCACTAAACCAAAAATGAAGAGTCTTGAGCTTTTGCCAATATATGTCCTTAGCATTTTGAAGGGTCCACATTCCTAGTCCTTGCCATGCCAGTCATTGAACTTATCTGAAATTTACTAGATAGAAACATTAGTCCAACACATGTATGTTGGCATAAATTACCAAAACCACCAAGGGAGCAAATTTGCTTTCAGTCTCCCCCTTTTTGGTAATTGATGACAACATACATCAAAGCTTCAAGTAAAGATGTAAATGAGAATGTATTAAAGCTTTGAAGAAAGCTTGTAACATGTATAAGCTCCCCCTAACGATGTGCATCTAGTAAATGATAGTAGCTTGTGAAGAGTAGAAGCACAAAGTGAAAGACATACACATGTAACATGTATCTTGGCTATATGCATCAGAGCAATAAATGTGACACTTAGATATCCACATGTTCATGAGTGTCTTCTTGCAAACAATATGTGCAAAACAAGAAGTCATCATGCTCATGAGTGTGATGCATATACTTACCTCGAAGTTCTTGATCAAGTACCTAAAGGAATACACTTGAAAAAACAGGGTTAGATAACACAAGATAATTTCTTCAAGAAAAGACACAAGATCAACAAGAAACCAAGATGGGATGACATGTAGAAGAGAGTATCACAAGGTGAATACTTCTTTGAAGCAGACATGTCCCCAAAGAGAAAAAATAGTTGTCTCCCCTTAAAGAACTTCCTCTCCCCCTGAATCTGACATTGGATGTTGGGAGTAGGTAGGGTGAGAAAACTAAAACAACCAAAACTGGTCATGTTTCTCCCCTCTTAGAAACATGTAACATTCTCTCCTCTTGTAAGGTGCATCTCTCTCTCTCTTCCCTTTTTACAAACAAGAGCTTGTAATAACAAGCTTTTATGCATTCCTCTCTCCCCCTTTGACATTAATTTCCAAGAAGGGACTTCATGGCCATTGGTCAAGTGGGTTTGGTCCTTGAGAAACACATCGAGCCATTTAGTAGTTCCAGATGCAAGTAGAGGATAAGAATCATTGAGTGGAGCTGGATTAGAAAGACTCGGAAAATATTTGACAGAAAACTCCTTAGAGCAACAAAGTCAGTGACTCCGAGTTGAATCAATTCGGTGGAACCGAGTTTCGTGCAAAGGAACATTTGTCAACTCAGCTCACTAGGCAAAGGGATTTTCACAAAGGTTTGCAAGGAATTAACTGCGAGTCTTGTTAAGAGAAAAGAAACACAGGAAAGAATGGAAAAGAAACAGAGAAATATTTAGATGAAGTTTTTTTTGATAAAAAGAAAACACTCTAGCAAGAAAATAGGAACACAAGAGGAAACACTAGAGAACTTGATCTAGAGGGGTCGGCGACTAGGTCACCTATGTTAGAGTATATTGACTTAGGAGTCAAGTGAGAACACTTGATCGTAGGTCATACTCATCGTTTAAGCTCAAAATGGGGTTACCATTTTTCCTTTAAGCATTTCAATGTCTTCACATCTTGTTGAGTTGCTTCAGCTCATGTCTTTGAGTAAAGCTTCTCTAAGATGTGAGAACTTACATTGGGGTTTGGTGGTGATGTCCATCATGTAGTTGAACTTGAAGTGGATGCTCACGAGTTGAAGTTTGGAGCTATCCTTATCATTTGTAGTTCATCTTCCTACATGGGTTAGATTTGCAAGGAACAACATATATATCCAAAATGACAAGAATGAAGCATAACTCAAAGGTTGTCAAAGGATATGTTAGGTTGTCTTGTTCCTTGTTCCACCAAGGATTGTTGATACTTGAGTTATACAAGATTGCTTAAGATAAGAGTGAGATGCAATCTTGTGACATGAAGCTTGTCCAAGTACCTACAAAAGGTTAGATACAATACAAGGGAGCAAAAGTGTCCAAGATATAATATGATCATGGAAGTATCATGGATTAGTCAAGAATGCTCATGCCCTTGTATGCATCCACATGAACCTCTAGTTCACATTTGAAGCATCAATGATGTTCAACTCACTCCTCAAGTGACAAAACACCTTTTCATCAAGAGGTTTGGTAAAGATGTCCGCCAATTGCTTGTCGGTACGAACATGTTTAAGATCAATGTCACCTTTCTCAACATGATCTCGAATGAAATGGTGATGAACCTCAATGTGCTTAGTTCGAGAATGTTGCATGGGATTGTGTGCAATCTTAATAGCACTCTCATTGTCACATAGTAATGGTACATGTCTCACATGCACACCATAATCTTTAAGAGTTTGAGTCATCCATAGTAATTGAGCACAACATGATCCCGCGGCAATGTATTCCGCTTCGGTCGTAGATAGAGATACCGAGTTTTGTTTCTTGGAGGACCAAGACACAAGAGATCTACCAAGAAATTGACATGTACCCGAAGTGGATTTTCTATCAACCTTGCCTCCGGAATAATCCGAATCGGAATAGCCAACAAGATTAAAAGAAGATCCTTTGGGATACCATATGCCAAAGTTTGGCGTATGTAACAAGTATCTCACAATTCTTTTCACTGCCTTAAGGTGACAATCTTTTGGTGCCGCTTGGTATCGTGCACACATGCACACATTTAGCATAATGTCGGGACGGGAGGCACATAGATATAGCAATGAACCAATCATTGATCGATAAACCTTTTGATAAACCGATTTGCCATCCTTGGTCAAGTCAACATGTCCACTCGTGGGCATGGGGGTTTTCATACCTTTACTTTCTTGCATGTTGAACTTCTTGAATAAGTCCTTGGTATACTTTGTTTGAGAAACAAAGGTACCCTCCTTAGTTTTCTTGATTTGCAAACCAAGAAAGAATTTGAGTTCACACATCATAGACATCTCATACTTTTCCGACATCAACCTTCCAAACTTTTCACTAAAAGAGGGGTTAGTAGATCCAAAGATAATATCATCAACATAAATTTGGCATAGAAATAATTCTCCATTAACCCTCTTAGTGAACAAGGTTGAATCAATTTTCCCAATTTCAAAACCTTTTTCAAGAAGAAACTTTGTCAAGCATTTGTACCAAGCTCTAGGGGCTTGTTTAAGACCATAAAGAGCTTTACGAAGTTTGTAGACATGATTAGGTTTCTTGGGATTAACAAAGCCGGGAGGTTGTTTAACATAGACTTCCTCCTCAATTTCACCATTTAAGAAAGCATTTTTAATGTCCATTTGGTAAAGAGTGATATCATGGTGATTGGCATAAGCAAGTAGAATGCGAATGGACTCAAGTCTAGCAACAGGGGCATAGGTCTCACCATAGTCCATACTTTCGACTTGTGTGTAACCTTCTGCTACGAGACGAGCCTTGTTGCGTACAACTTGTCCATCTTCATCTTGCTTATTCCGAAACACCCATTTGGTTCCAATAATGTTTTGCTCATCTTTAGTCTTCTCAACCAATGTCCAAACTTGGTTCCTCTCAAAGTTGTGTAGCTCCTCGTGCAGCGCATTCACCCAATCGGGGTCCTCAAGGGCTTCTTCTACCTTCAAAGGTTCAACACTAGAGATGAATGAGTAGTGCTCACAAAAGTTAGCTAAACGAGATTTAGAGCGAGTGATTCTCCCGGATTGGATATCTCCAAGTATTTGTTCGACGGGATGATTCTTGTTGACTCTTGCTCTAACTCGAGGTAGCTTTTGCTTGGGTTGTGGTGAGGCTTCCTCATCATCATCTTCTTCTTCGTTGACGTTGTCGTTGTTTGCTTGTGGAGGTAGAGGTGGATCATCTTGTTGCACTTCCTCATTCCCATCGTCTTGACGTGTTCCACTTGTGGATGCCTCCATATCAACTTGTTGTTCACCTTGATGTGAAGTTTGGGCTTCCACTTAAGTAGACGAGGTACTCTCCTTTACTTCCACGGGACGAATCTTGCCAATGGACAAGTCTTGAATTGCTTCCGAAGGTTCTTGATCTCCTACATCAATTGGCAATTGCTCGACTTGCGAGCCGTTAGTCTCATCAAACTTCACATCTACCGTCTCTTCAACTTTTCGAGTGAAGTTGTTGTAGACATGGTAAGTGTGCGAGTTCGATCCATAACCAAGTAGAAAACCTTCATGAGATTTATGAGCAAACTTTGAACGATGATGCTTATCCAGAATGTAACATTTTGAGCCAAATACTCGAAAGTATCCAACTTGTGATTTGTTACCGGTGAGTAGTTCATACGCCGTTTTACCAAGAAGCTTGTGAAGATAGAGTCGATTTGTTGCATGACAAGCTATTTCAACCGCTTCCGCCCAAAAGTGTTTTGGCATCTTGTATTCATCAAGCATTGTTCTTGCCATCTCAATAAGAGTCCGGTTCTTCCTCTCAACAACTCCATTTTGTTGAGGTGTGTACGTAGCCGAGAACTCATGTGAAATGCCTTCCTCATCAAGAAAGGTATCCACATTGGCGTTCTTGAACTCCGTTTTGTTGTCACTCCGAACCTTCTTGATCTTCACTTCAAATTGATTTTGGGCCTTTCTTGCGAAGTTCTTGAAGATATTTTGTACCTGCAATTTGTCATCGAGAAAGAACACCCACGTAATCTTGAAAAATCATCAACAATGACCAAACCGAAAGAGTTACCACCAAGACCCTTATAGGAGTTGGGACCAAAAAGATCCATATGAAGTAGCTCGAGTGGTCTCCTTGTGGTCATAATGTTCTTCACGGGATGGCTTCTTCCAACTTGTTTTCCTGCTTGACAAGCACTACAAAGTTGATCCTTGTCAAATATAACATCTTTCACACCAAGAATGTAATCTCCTTTAACAAGTTTATCAAGGTTACGCATGCCAACATGTCCAAGTCTCCTATGCCATAACCAACCTTTAGAAGATTTAGCAATTAAACATGTACGAGGTTGGGCTCTCTTAGTGAAATCAACAATGTATAGATCACCTCTACGGATGCCGGTAAAGACCATATTATGATTATCTCGATGAAACACTTGGCAATCTACTTCGGTAAATAGAACATTGAAACCAAAATCGGCTAGTCTAGATATGGAAAGAAGATTGTAGCCAAGAGATTCAACAAGCATAACATTTTGTATGGAGCTATCATTGGATATGGCCACCTTACCAAGGCCAAGTACCTTACCCTTGGAGTTGTCTCCAAAAGTCACATACTTGCGTGGACCATCATTTTTAGCAAGCTCACGAAACATGTCTCTATCTCCGGTCATGTGATCGGTACATCCACTATCAAGAATCCACTCTTTTCCTCCGGCCATGTAATCACGAAGATTTGCCATAAGACTAAGATTCCTCATGGTCTTCTCAAATTCAATATCAAAATCTTCGTCCTCATCATAATAGCCATGCTCAACATTATCATCATCAACATGTATATGATCATCACCTAGGGCAATGTATTCATTAGTTTCATGATCATGACAATGTTCAAGTTTATGAATTGTAATAGCTTCTGTGACAATGTTACTAATAGTTCTAACATCACCTTTGGCATGCATAAGATCACGAAGCTCAAACAAGCAATCATCAAAGTTAGGATCATTAGGACTCATCTTCTGAAAAGCAATAGTCTTATGAAGAATCACATCAAGACTCTTTAGAGAGTAATAAGGATATCGCCTTTCCAAGTCATGCCATAAGGTATAAGCACATCCAAAGTTTTGCATACAACGAAGCACAATTTTAGGTAATCCTCTAATGATAAGATTGACGGTTCTAAGATTACGAAGCATGTCAATTTCCTCTTCATGAGTAGGATTCAAGGGATCAATAGGAGGCACATAAGGATTATGAATATACTTGCTCAAGTTAAATTCATCAAAGATATCAAGCATCTCATCCCTCCAAAAGTTGTAATACTCCCCATTGAGAATAGGCACTCTACGTCTAAGACTCCCCAAAGTAGACACATCCATCTCCCTCCAATGGTGATTAAACCAAAGCTATGGAGACCAAAGCTCTTATACCAATTGTGGGTCGAGGAGATAGGTCTAGAGGGGGGTGAATAGACACTTAACAAACCAAAGGTGCAGTTTTTAGTTTCTCTTGGAACTTAGGCAGATTTTGGCACAAGTTAAGATAACACCAAAACTTTCTACACATGCAAATCTAGAGATTGAGCAGCGGAAATAATAAAGCATGCAAGTGTATGGAAAGTAAAGGGGTAGAGTATGGAAGATCAAACGCAATGAAGACACGGTGGTTTTTGGCGTGGTTCCGATAGGTGGTGCTATCTTACGTCCACGTTGATGGAGGCTTCAACCCACGGAGGGTAACGGTTGCGTGAGTCCACGGAGGGCTCCACCCACAAAGGGTCAACGAAGAAGCAACCTTGCCTATTCCACCATGGCTTACGTCCATGAAGGACTAGCCCCACTCGGGGTAGATCTTCACGAAGTAGGCAATCTCCTTGCCCTTACAAACTCCTTGGTTCAACTCCACATGATCTTGGAGGCTCCCAAGTGACACCTAACCAATCTAGGAGACACCACTCTCCAAAAGGTAATAGATCATGTGTTGATGATGAACTCCTTGCTCTTGTGCTTCAAATGGTAGTCTCCCCAACACTGAAGAACTTCCTCACAGGTTTGGCTATGGTGGAAGAAAGATTTGAGTGGAAAGCAACTTGGGAAAGGCTAGAAATCAAGGTTTAAATGGTTGGATTGGAATATCTTGATCTCAACACATGAGTAGGTGGTTCTCTCTCAGAAAATGTATGGTGGAAGTGTAGGCACATTCTGATGGCTCTCTTTTACTAGGTAAGAGGGTGGTGGAGGGGTATAAATATCCTTCACACGAAATCCAACCGTTACACACATTTGACCAAAATCGGTGGCACCGAAACCAGAATCTCGGTGAGACCGACCTGTGCAAAGATATGAACGTTTGAAGTTTTGGTGGGACCGGATGGAACATCTCGAAGCAACCGAAGTGCAATGGTAAGGGCTGGACCTAGTCTCGGTGGCACCGATTGCATAATCTCGGTGAGACCGAAATGATGCAACTTGGCAACAGAAACTTGGTCACTCCATCTCGGTGTTACCGAGTGCAATCTTGGTGGGACCGAAAGAATTGCAACTAGGCAATAGAAAGATGGTCACCCATCTCGGTGAGACCGAGATCCATATCGTTGGATCCGATTTGTTAGGGTTTGGCAAGTGGCACTGTCTTGATGAACTCGGTGGGTCCGGATGAGAGTGATTCGGTGGAACCGAGTTGGGTTTTAGGGTTTTGGACAGATTTGGATGGGGAAAGTGGCTGAGGGTTTTGGAGCAATATCATTGAGCACTTGAGCAAATAGATCATTAACAAAACCTCATCCCCTTTTAATAGTATTGGCTTTCCTATGGACTCAATGTGATCTTGGATCACTAAACCAAAAATGAAGAGTCTTGAGCTTTTGCTAATATATGTCCTTAGCATTTTGAAGGGTCCACATTCCTAGTCCTTGCCATGCCAATCATTGAACTTATCTGAAATTTACTAGATAGAAACATTAGTCCAACAACATGTATGTTGGCATAAATTACCAAAACCACCAAGGGAGCAAATGTGCTTTCACATCTCATTATCATGTGCTCCCAATGATCTAAAAAAGGCATCCGTTCACTTTTACTCCGCATACAAGATTTCTTTTGAATTGAAACTACACAGATTGTGACAAAACAAATATTTCAGAAAATCTACATATACAATACTACAAAGTTATATACGAAAGTTAATTGCATGGTGCATCCAATGATATTTGTTCTGTATTGTGAATGTTTACATTTTTATCCTATATAAAATTAGTCACAATAAAGAGAACGAAGGGCATCTCTCTCTCTCACTCTCTCCATCGCACACCCCCTCTCTCTACTCCCTTTTCACGTACGCACACAAACTATCTCTCGGCCCTCTAAAAGTACGCCCCCATACACATTCACGCGTGACGGTCATTGTATTTCAAGCGAAAGCGCAATACGGTCTCTGGATTTAGAATGCGCGCATTACGGTCAACATATACATTTTCTGGTGATTATATGGTCACTAGCTCACCATACAACTCCGTATTTTGATGGTGACACTGACGGTCATTGTATTTGAAACGAAAGCACGATACGGACAGCATATACATTTTCTGGTGATTATACAATCACTGGCTCACCGTACAACTACGTATTTTGTTGATGACACAATCAATTGACCAGTCAAACAGTCCACGTGGCGCAACTAGTGTTGCATCAGAAGCGCACATTATCTCCCTAACGTAGGGCCCACCTATCAGCGGGTATAAGAAAGAAACAAATGGTAATAAATTAGTGCTCGGTGGGGATTCGAAGTCGAGACCTCAGGTTGGTAGCCCGCGCGCGATAACCACAACGGACAAGGTCGCCTAGTGTTGATATGTTGAGCCAGCCTTTTAATACACAGGAGCTACTATGGTGAATACACACACATCACACATGGGGACAAACACGCACGCAACGCATGCATGCATGCATGCATGCAATACTCACACGTACACATGCACGCACGCAACACTCGCACGAACACCACGCACTCAAGCATGCATGCAACACTCACACGTACACATGCACGCATGCAACACTCGCACAAACACACGCACTCAAGCATGCATGCAACACTCACACGTACACATGCACGCACGCAACACTCGCACAAACACACGCACTCAAGCATGCATGCAACACTCACACGTACACATGCACGCACGCAACACTCGCACGAACACACGCACTCAAGCATGCATGTAACACTCACATGTACACATGCACGCACGCAACACTCGCACGAACACACGCACTCAAGCATGCACGCAACACTCACACGTACACACGCACGCACGCAACACTCGCACGAACACACGCACTCAAGCATGCACGCAACACTCACACGTACACACGCACGCACGCAACACTCGCACGAACACACGCACTCAAGCATGCACGCAACACTCACACGTACACACGCACGCACGCAACACTCGCACGAACACACGCACTCAAGCATGCACGCAACACTCACACGTACACACGCAACACTCGCACGAACACACGCACTCAAGCATGCATGCAACACTCACACGTAGACATGCACGCACGCAACACTCGCACAAACATACGCACGCACGCAACACTCGCACAAACACACGCACGCATGCATGCACACAGCACAAGACGCAACACACACGCTCACGCTCAAGTGCTCAACCTACACGTGCATGCACACATATACATAGCCAGGGTGGTTCGCGCGCAAGGGCCAGTTCCGCAGGGTCGCAGGTTCGACCCCTCACACGCCTGCGTAAATTTTTGTTTACCAACTAATAGGATGGGACCCGCAAGCCATGTGGCCAGTTTGACCAGTCGATAGAGTGCCACGTAGACTTTTTGATCGGTCAACTGAGTGCAATTTGTAATTACGATTTTCACATCCGTATTGGGCCGGTGGGTTTCGGATGTTTAGTCCCACCTCGCCGCGTGAGGAGCTGGTCGACCGGCTCAAATAGCCGGGTCGTCCAGAAGCAATAAGATGCAGGCATCATTGCACCCTTTGTTAAGGACATGAATTGTTAATAGTATTAATCTTCTCTGTGATATAAAGGCTGCTTGTAGTGGTTAGTATCATAACTATTATTCCTTAATATTTTTATTATGATAGGGTATCTGATATGATACTCAACCCTCTCTTTCTTCATTTAGTTATATGCCACCTCAGCATTGCTGCAGGTGGTACCGCTATGTGCTGGAGCGGGGTGCTCGGTCACAAGCATTTCACAAGCATTCAAGTCTACCGCACACGCCACCAGACAACCACACGCGGTTGGCGCACCGTCCGGTGCGTGACAAATATTTGCAAAATTTCCGTTTTGGCGCCAAAACCCGAGCCTCTGCATTTCGCCAAAAAATACAAACCGAGCCTCTACGTTAACTTCCTGCCCCACCCCGCCCAGCACATTTAAATCCCTCATTTGCCGTGAAATTTTGCTGTGTGTTGTTGTTTTCAGGGATATTTTACTGTGTGAAAACAAATTTAAATATCAACGAATAATCGGTGTCCGGGGTATTTTGCCGGGACATGGTTGAATGGCCTCATATTAGTTTGTACTAGCACTAGTACTACTAGTGTAGAGTAGTAGGAGCAGGAGTAGTACAGTGGTAGTAGAGTACAAACCAGTACGAGTCCCATCGGACACCAATTTTCTTGGAGTTCATGCTAAAGCTAGCACTTCTCCCTCCTCGTTCCTCTAAACTCAGTCGACGCGCGGCGGGCAGGGTGAGGGTTTGCCGATAGTCGGTTTGCTCATCAACGGTCCCAGATGTCAGTGAAAATGCAAGACAACATGCGTTCCCTAGCTTGAGCGGCGTGCCGGACCGACCGTGTGGAGGTGCGATGCGAATGCGGCAGGCTTTTCATTTTGAACTCGTAAGTTGTAACATTTGGTTCTGCTCCTTGGAGCGACGATAGACACAAATAATGATTGAAAACACTAGGGCGGGGCTTTTCCCGCGCGATAAGAGGGGGAGTTTGCCAGCTTGGCCAATCGTTGGTTTGCTCACATGCAGTCCCACATGTTACTGATATGCCTTGCTAATGGGCGTTGAGCGGCGGGCCAGAACATATTGTTACTTCAATTATTCATGTTGCATGTACATTAAAATTGCATAGAAATGTACTCAACAACGTGCGGGCTAGTATCATCTAGTGATCTGAAATGGCCCACTTCAAAAAAGAAAGAAAGGCGATTCGGTGCTCAGGCTCATCTGCACCCGGTCGGAAAAAATCACAAAACATTTTTAAAAAATCATAAGATTCTAGTTTTTTTTTTGCATTGTAGAAAATTTGATGCGTGAGGTCCGCTCCAATTTTCAAGTCATTCAGACATCTGAGCAGCTCTCAGCAAAAAAGACAAATCGGGTCAGAACAGTGCATGAACAGTAAACCTTTTTTACAGACCCCGGATTTGTCTTTTTTGCCGAGAGTTACTCAGATGTCCAAATGATTTAAAAATTGGAGCGGACCTCACGCATCATATTAACTACCATGCAAAAAAGAATTGGAATTTTTTGAATTTTTCTAGTATTTGTTTTGATTTTTTTTCTTCAGCACGGGTGCAGATGAGCCTGGGCTCAGAAGTGGATTATCGCCCACTACACATTCAAGCATTTCACATCATTCTCTCGCTCTCTCTGTCAAACCGACTATGCCAAACTCCCCTGCCTACCGTACAGGAAAAGACCCACCCTCGCTTTTTTAATCGAGTTTTGTATCGATGGATCGCGCGAAGCAGCAAAACAAAGAGTCTGTTTGGTTTGAGCCTAAGTTTGCCAAAGATTGCCACAGCTAAGGTTAGGCAAGTTTGACCAACTTAGGTGGTTGTTTGGTTCAAGTCACACCTTAGGCAAGCCATACCAGGGCCCCACGTTACATACACACACAAAATGTGGCAAGATTCCCTTAGGCTTCCCAACTTGTGGCAAAGTGTGGCAATCCAAGGCATAGAACCAAACAGCCCCGAAGTGTTACAAGACTACTGCTACGTACTACAGTACACTGGGCTACCGTGTCTTGTACTCCTCCATTGTAAGAGTGGAGACGCTCGCTTTCATAAATGTTCTGCTTCCGTTCGCCAACATGTGGGACATCTAGCATCCGAGTCCACGTGCCATGCACCAAATAACAGTGCAGAACAGCAGGGGGACGCACCCCGGTCATGGCGCCGTAGTAGTACTAATGAGCAATGAGGCGTCAAATCACAAAGCCGCACCTTTCCAACCATCATTTCACTCTTCGCTGAATCCGCTTCTCCATCATCTTCTTCAAGAAAACCACGTGTTGCTTCTGCCATTGTTCTGATTTTTCATGAGAGACGCGCATCGGCTTGTTACATCACTGACACGTGTGACCACATGTTAGCAAACCGACAGGCCAAGCTCCCCCACCCACCGCTCGGCAAAAGCACCTCCTTTTTACTAATCTGGATATCTACTTTTAGATCAATATAATCGAGATTTGTATATATCGCGCCAAGAAGCAAAACCAAGTGGTACGCTTTACAGTTCAAAACGAAACGGCGGCACACATTCAGCACGGCTTTCGCGTTCGCGTCGCAAGTCCGCAGGGTCAATCCGCACACGAAATGGCGACACCAAAAATGCTGCACTCACGGGCCTTTACGGGGCTAGTACGGGCATCTTCCAACTAATCAAACTAGACCCCCCTGATTTTCAGGGGGGTGGGCCCCTTCCCACCCCCTAAATCCAATCCTAATCATCCATGTTTGCTACTCCATAAAGTCTGTAAAAATCCTCCCCATGAGTCTAGCATTGCTCATGGCGACACACTAACAGCACGCCTTTCGCCGACATGTGGGACATCCACCATCCTGGTCCACGTGCCATGCACCAAAGTTCGGAGCAGCGGGGGGAGGCACCTCGGTCGTAGCGCCGCAGTACTAGTAAATGAGCAATGAGGCGTCAAAGCATAAAGCCCCACCTTGCCCGCAGTAAGCTGGACGGAGCAGGGGAGTACAAAAAATTGTGGACGCAGCTTCGACCCAAAGGCAGTGATGTGTGGGTCCCACATTTTGATTTACCCACGGCCTCCTTTGGTTCACAGGGTAGGAATATTACAGGAATATGAAAGTTGTAGGAAAAGAGATGACGTACGGCCTCCTTTGGTTTGTAGGAATTTCATAGTATAGGATTTTGAAAGGAAAAATTCCTATGGAGCTCTGTGGTTTGTAGGAATGGATTCCTAATCCTATGTAGGATAGGAACCAGTCCTTCACATTTTAAAGGAAAAAAACCATTACCCTAGAATGAATGGATAAATTCCTATCCTATGCATCAAATGACATTTCTTTCTCTATAGGAATTGAGATGCATGTCATCTCACTTCCTATGTTTTTTCTATTCCTATGAACCAGAGGAAGCCGACATGTATCTCAAATCCTTTGAGTAGGGATAGGAAAAGAGATGTCATTTGGTTCACATCATATGAATTTTTCCATTGAGTCTTAATGTTTATTTTCCTCTTAAATGTGGAGTATAGGAATCCATTCCTATGAACCAAATGGCTCTAAAGGAAAAATTCCTATGAAAATCCGATCATATAGAATTCCTGTAATATTCCTCCACACCAAAGGAGGCTTGAAATTGCTGTAGGTGATACGGCGGTCTTCCTTTGCCGAGTGTCGGCTAACGGAGACTCGCCTAACAAACTTGGCGAAGTGTGGCACTCGGCAATAGAGCAGTGGCACGCGTCGAGTCCTTACTCGATGGGACATTGCCGAGTTTAGAACTCAGCAAAATATTTGCCCGGTTCTTCTAATGAAGGAACACACTATATTTCATCTCTCTATTGATCCCGATCATTCTTTCTCTCTCCTTAGTTAGAGGACTCAATCCTATGATGTCTCTCGCTCTCTCTCACAACAAACACAAACATACGGCCCCTCTATCGAAGACACACTTGTACATTCCTCCCCCATCTCTATAGATATCTCTCGATGATGAATGAAATGATATATACTGGGTTTTCTATATGTGCATGTTGTTCTACGAAAACTCGGTAAAAGTTCGTGAGGTTTGAATTTTCAATAAAGCTATATGCACTATATTTTGGAATGGAGGGAGCATACGACAGTTGCGAACGCTCACGTGGAAATTTTATGTGTCGGAGGAGTGGCTGTTCTGTCAAATGCCATGGCAAAACTACCACCGTCAGATGCAGATTTGACGGTTCTTTGGGCGTTCGCCAGGAAACGGCTTGTGGTGAACGTTCGTTAGATATGATTTACGGACACACGCATTGCATTGACACGTTAACCCTCCCTCTCACGCACGCACACACGCACCTCACGACTCTCCAGAGACTTCTCGCACACACCATCTATCTGTACTCTGTAGGTAGACGTGACACGCATATATGTGCTCTTCACACCCTTCCCTAAGAACTTCTAAAAAATAAAAGACGTCACACATATTTTTTTTGTAACTCGGACGTCACACACGTATACATCTTACTCTAGGTGGAGTACATAGTACACGAAGAGAAGCGGCGCACGCACGCACCAATTCTCTAACACCCACGCGCGGGTACACGGACGAGCGCATTTGTTTATAGAGGCATCCCAAGTGACAATTTGACTCATGCAGTTTTCAACTTCATGGAGGGTCGGGGACCACACGTGTACACAATGTGACCTGGACGCAGTGGCGCGTTATTGATTGAGTTTTTTTACTGGAACGTTAAATGAAAATAGTGGTTCACGCATATTCATTTTAAAAACGATTGCTACTACAAGAAAATCACTCCACTATATATATAAGCAGGAGCTTCAATGCTTGCTTTACTAGGGTTGCTCTCATTCACTCTCGCATCGTCTCCAGATCTAAACAAGATAGCGGCGGCCACACCCTCTCTCTGCTCACAGCTGGTCACAGTTCCGGCCGGATCCCCTCCACCGGCGAAGCGGAGAAGGTGCAGCATTGACGCGGTCGTCGGCGGCAAGGGAGGAGACCCACAGCTGCCGACGTGTCCCGATCGGCGGCCCGTTCCGTTCTGTCCGGCACAGCGCCAGCTCGGGAGGGCCTCCGACCCCTTCTTCCTCCCTGCCGTATTGTGGGCAGATCCGGCCTTCGCCGCCCTCCTAGCCACATCCGGACGACCCTCGGGTATAACTTCCTTCGAAACTGGCCTTGCTCTACTGCCCCAGCTCACCATGTGGCTGCATGTGGATCTTTTTCTACTTCCTTCGGCTGTTCCAAAGCCACCTAAATTTTTACTATTATTAGAGGTAAACCTACTTCATGCAGTCGAATCTAGGACTTTGTTCAAAAGGGAAGAAATGGGGGGAAAGTTGTAGCATGAATCTAGGACTTGGTTCAAAGAGGAAAGAAAAGGGGGAAAGTAGTTGAGACTGGCTACCCAACTGGTCCCTTGGTTCAAAAGGGGAAGAAAGTGGGGTGGATAGCGAAGCGTGGGGGGATGTACTAGTAAGATACTGGCTAGACAGGTCTCTTGGTCGAAAAAGGGAAGAAAGTGAGGGGGTGTTGGGGGGACAACGCAACTGAGAACGAGCAGGTCTAGATTTCCTGTGCTCACATAGGAAAAGGTCACCGAGCAGATAAAAAATTGGACAAATGCAGACATGCTGCCTGAATGTTTTTCGCTCTCGGAAACCAGATCGTCTTGACCACTTTGTGCCCCTGCTGTCCCTTTGCCCTTATCGCTACCGTTTATCTAATATCAGAGGAAAAATGAAGCAATGCCACTGTTAGCCTAATGTCACTTCTAAGTAATGCTGCTGTCAGTCTAGTGCCATCGATAAATTGAAGCAATGACACCACCATTTTATGAAGTTCTTCTGTCTTGCTTTATTTCCCATGAATTCTATTTTTCCAGTTACACTTAAATCTCACACCACTAACATTGCTTCATCCCATTGGAACTACACAAATTTGATTGCACCGTGCACGGAGCTACTGACCATGTGCTACTCTCATGACAGTAATACTAGTGCTGTTGTTCTGCATGTTAATCTAGTTCCAGTGTTGATGTGATGTGATGCTACTTCTTACTTAATGGCACTTTTTCATACTGTCAATGTAATGCCATTCATAACACAAGAGATGCTATTGTTAATCATATGCCACTGCAAATAACTGCCACTTCTTAAATAACCATATTACATATTTGTGCAAACAGGGATGTCTATCTCCATATCGTTTCTATTTGTGCAATCATAAGCACACACCTCCATTTTAGTAGAACTGCACAAAATCATATGGGTGTTCCTACCTGCCGTCCTCTAGCCATCCGTTTTCCAGGTATTCCTACATTCATAACTAGCTAGAATGACCAACGCAAGCTAAAAGAAGCTAATTCGTACGTGGACTTCCTGATTGCAGTGCAGGAACGAGCCTGTCATGTGTGGCGGAGAAAACAAGCAGTGCGTCCGCGCCATGAACTACACTCACTCCCAATTTAAGGACGGCCCGAGGATGAGCTTGCATTGCTGCACGGAGGTTTTGGGGTCACGTGCGCGTAAAAGAGGCATTGCGGTCTGCTTATTTCTGCAAATAGCGGTGCTTAAAATTAGTGGAACTGCACAAGAAGTTCACATGGTCAATCCACTTCAAGGTTCACAATATTCCAACTGAGAACACAATTATAATTTGTTATTCTGGAACAAGAGAACCTAACCCTCGATGGTGGCAACAAGAAAAACCAGAGTGAACCCCAGGAAATTAAAGCTTGCCTAGGGAGGCCCTTTGCTCAGAGAAGCCTGGCTTGATTTTTCCTGATTTGTAAACCTTCTCACAATTTTGTCTGTTGCTGTCAACTTCTAAAAGAGATGTTATGTTCTATGAATCATTGAGATGTATAAAAAAGCTGAACTTATGCTTTTGAAGTATTTTATGCAGCCGAGTTTATTATGAATGTTTAACATGAATGCTGGAGTAGCGTGTTAACATTTGGAATCTATATTGTGGCCTCAATTAACCGCATGAACCACTGTAACTAGATACATAGTTGCTTATATGTCAGACAGCAGAGTATGAGTGTGAGCTGGTCGATCTAGTGTTGAAACGATCTGCGCCAATGTGCCGTGTTTGCACCAACTGTGCTTACAAGTGGGGTAGCACCAACAGTGCATTACCTACACTATGTCAAACAAGTATTTCATCAAACAAGTACCAAGAGTTGTCAAGCAAGTACTTCATCAAACACACACTGCTCGTTTGATAAACAGTGCCAACTTATGTCTTACAATGCCATATTACATGAAAGAACTCGTGAGGATGCATCTGTTTTGGCAACACTTACGAGGGTTCTCACATGATTTACGGGCACACAAAAGTAGCAGCAGTTCACATAGAGGGATTCAAACAGAGTACTACCCCAAGAGGGCTCGATAATATGCAAGGTTCGGGTAATTAAACACAATCCAAGCTACTTTGAAACACTAACTGGGCCAACTATTTCATGCCATCGATCTAATTGGGGATGGACACAAGACGGACCTTGCCATGAACATCCTCGAGGACGTCCGGCAGCAGCTCAATCCTGTCAACCTTCTTGAAGATAACCTTGTGGCCTTTCCACTCATAAACTTGTTTGTCGAGGCATGCCACGTCATCTTCATGGATAAGCTTGACAAGAACATTATGCCTCACAAACGAAGGAGTAGCTGTGAACTTGTTGTGCTTCAGTATACCTTGGACAACACGCCTGACAACAGTGTGGCTGGAATACATTTCGTCTTCGGTATATGTGCAAAGGGCTTCCAGGATCGAACAACCTAAGAACTTTGTTTTCCCAGTGCGTATATTCAGGTCATCCACCTCATAGCGAGTGACATGTACAACCACACAATCCTTGTCTGCATCAGGGCTCTAATTGAAACAGAAACGAATTCTGAATTACTTTCCAATATAAAAAACACAAGTTATTTAAACCACCATGTAGAGTCAAAAGTATGCATGACAAGGAAGGTAGCATGGCATAGGAGCTAATAAATCTTGCATTATTTATCACCTCATACTTAGATGAAAAACCACAATCAAGATCGCCAAAGAAGAAAATCACCTTGGGCAGCTCAGCGGGGGGGGGGGGGGGGACACATCCTCGAAGGGGTCCATCTTGCCGGGGGAAAACTGCTCCTGCACGGCCACGGGAGCTGTAACCTCAAACGTGGTGTTGTCCATCTTAGTAGTGGCCGTGAGCGCATCTGGGGTCGGCTCGGTGGTGGCCTTCATCTTCTTGGAGCTCTCTGTCTCGTGGGGATCAGCCTGCCACGTCTGCTCCAACTTCGGCAGATCTTTGCCCAGTTCTCCATGATCCATAATGAAACTGACAAATAGAAGACAACCGAAAGGAAAACACAATAGCAATGCCAATGACACAAAAAAGGGAGTAAGGATCAGTTACTGCTTTGCAAAAGATTTTTTTTTGGAAAGAAAATATACGAACATCACGGATGCGCTCACCTTCCCTTCGTTGGGAGAGAAGAACAATGGTGGAAGCGAGTGGTGGCTTTCTTGAAGAAGATGAGGGAGAAGCGGATTCAGCGAAGAGTGAAATGATAGTTGCTTCGTCCGACCAACTTACTGCGGGGAGGTGGAGTTTTGTGATATGACGGCTCATTACTACCGCGCCACGACTGGAGTGACTCTGCGCCTGCATACCGCCTTCTAATTTTGTGGATGCCATTTGGGCCCGCGCGCGGCATGGCCCGCATGTCAGCGAACCAAAGTAAAACGGCAGTAGCGGGAGGCGTTTTGATGACCGACGAGGAGCCAGAAGCGGTAGTGTCTCCATTGTACTATAGGAGTAATTGTTTTTTTTAGGATTGAGTAATTGTTTTTCTGGGGAGTGGTAGTGTGTCCCCACTGTATTACTAGTAGTAATTGTTTTTCTGGGCCCAAGATAAAATAGCCCATCCAACCTAATTAATAAAATCAATTCAAAATCCCTTAGTATTTTACTTAAGAAGAGGCGCCCCCACCGCACCGCCCCCCAAAAAAACCCGGCTGCTCTTCTTCCTCCTCACTCCCACCTCACGTGCGCTCGCTCGACTCGTCTCCCCCTCCGGTTGTACCCCCAAATTCCTCACCTCACTCCTAGAGAAAACCCTAGCTCCCCTTCTTCCTCACTGCTACAAAAAAACCCCAGCTCCCCTTCTTCCTCACTCGCACCACAACTAGGCTCGTCATTTGTTACTCTGCTCAAATCCGTGAGCTCGACGCGACGCCCGCAAGGAAAATGGAGTCGGCTGGCCCCAGCACCAAGAAGATGAGGCTCCCGCCAGCGGCGACGTCGGTTGTAGATCCCGCACCTGGCAGCGGGGGGAGAAGCGGCGAGGCCCCCCTGTATTTGAGGAACCCGAAGAATCTCAGGCAGACCGCATCAGCGATCTCCCGGATGCCATCCTTGGGGAGATCATCTCGCTTCTCCCCACCAAGGATTGCTGCCGCACCCAAGTCCTCGCATCTCGGTGGCACCCTCTATGGCGCGCCATGCCTCTTAATCTTGACTGTCGTGGCCTATCTCTCGTTGATGATTTTGAACTCCCCGGAGCCATCATCTCCTCCCACGGGGGCTCCGTTCACCGCCTCTGCATCCCGGCGTGCTACCTGCACGTGCCGCGCATGGTGAACGCCTGGCTGACATCCCCTGATTTCCACAAACTCTAGATGCTTGAGTTCTATTATTCCTATGAAACTGACATACCACAAACCGAACGCCATATATTTGACCCGTCGCCACCGATGTCCATCTCGCGGTTTTCCTCCTCTCTCCACACTGCCACCTTTGCCCTGTGTAGACTACCAGACAATCTGGTACAAAAGCTTCGACTCCCACTTCTCAAAAAACTTTCACTTGTGCTGGTTTGTATGTTGGAGGCCTCACTACACAGCATCATCCAATCCAGTTGCCCTGCCCTGGAGTGCTTAGTGCTTGTTTTGACAGTTAAAATCGGTTGTTTCCGAATAAAGTCGCCTAACCTTGTAAGAATTGGAATTTCTTTTGACGTAGGGGAGCTCATCATCGAAGATGCCCCTTCACTTCAAAGGTTGATCCTTGATTCTTGTTATTCACCTTCGCAAATAACTGTCGTCTCTGCGCCTAAACTGGAGACCTTAGGTGTAATTCATGATCTCTGTGATCATTTCAAGATGGTGTTTGACTCCACGGTTATCCAGGTACTGTATATTATCATCTACACTTTTGTAATCAAAAGCTGCATTTTTCATTTGTGCGCATAAGTTTTATATCATCTTGGAGTACACTTTTTGTACTAATATTATGTTCTATATGATCAATGAAGAATTTGTGGCGCCCCGCCTGAATACCACTGTAGTCAGACGGTCGCTGCACATACCAGCCCAGGAAAATCACTCTGGCATGCGCTTTTACAACAAGTATCATGAACACAAGCTTTTCTATTAATGGATATATAGGTCTTACATGACGTTGTACAAGGGTGATGGCAGCGGAAAAGCTCTATCTATGGCAGCATAGTCCTGGTGCGGCTCCAATCCACAGGGATCTGACTGGGTTACTCTTCTAGCCCGCGAACACTCCGGCTCCACGCTAGTGGACGTCGAATCCTTAGGTGAACCTGGCCACATTGAAGGCCGTTGAGTACTTTTGAATGTACTCGCAAGCAAAGCATACCAACATATACACCAAGCAAAGCAATCCATGGCATTCAAGCATGCACTTGTTATCTTAACAGCATTACTATCATGTTATGGTAGGATTATCTAGCAAGATTAATCATTTAGCAGCATTAATCATCGTAACATATCAGGATTATCTATCATGATAACTACTGAAGTAAATACAGTATGACGAAGATAAAGCTTATCCAGTAAATAATCCATACTCCAAATATTCTTATGATCCAATCCAAATCCCATTCAAATCCGATCCAAATCCAAATCCGAATCTGATCCAAATTCAATCCAAACCTTTTGGTCATACGACCGTTTCTCTCCTAGCCATCCCATGGCTAACATTCATATCCCTGACATCATCTGATATCCATGCACCTGCACTGCAAGTCTGACCAACCTTACTATTCTCTGGTTTAGTCTTAGCAATAACATTATATAGTTTGTTCCTCCAGACTCGACACAGACCAAATAGGGGCCTATACGAACTGTCCATGACCGAGGATGCGGCTATTCGAATAGATTTACACTTTGCAGAGGTTGCGCACTTTACCCACACCATGGAGCGCCTGGCCTCGTACTTTAGTACATGTTCCCATTTGGGTGGACCAGTGCTGCTCCAACAAAACCGATCTATTGCCCGGCACTCTTACGGTCCCACCGACAATCATACCCTCCCAGGGTCATGTCCTGGGTGGCCCCTGTGTCACCCCGTGACACCTGCCACCGTCGTGGCCAAAACTGTCCCAAACGGGGACCTGGATCCATATAACTAAACTGGGCTCACAGGATTATCGTCGTCTACCTGATCAGGGCAGCACGTACGCATAACCCTCCCTATTTGGTGGTACCGGCAAGAGGCAAGACAATAGACCAAGCTAGGGCCGTCCCATACCGGCAAATGTGGCTCCACGAGTAAGTCCGGATAGGTGGCACTATGACTCGATCCAGTCGACGGAGGAAGTTGTTGTCATTAAGTCACATTTCATAATATTGCAATAACCGTAACCATGCATGATGCAACAACTATGAAAACATAACAACCTATCTCCATATGCATTACAACGAGTCACTAGTGCGATAACGTGATGAGCAATAGCAGGTAATGTAAATAGCAAGTCCGAACTAGCAGGAGTTTAATTATTTCTAACACAGGCATAATCAGTAATTAAACACGCAAGAATAACACAGAGCAATGCTTTAGGGCATATATCAGATGTTCGGCTTTCCTGGGGGTGAAGGAATACTCCGGGAAGAAGTGCGATCGCCTCGCGGAAAAATCGCCGGAAAGGGTTCTCTCTCGGAGGGGCTGATATAGGGCAGGGGCAAAATGGTCATTTTCACAGTGTGGACACATTATGAAAATGATACCATCGTAACGGGCTCGACGAACTGAAGACGTGGGCTTTGGAATCACCTGAATCGGAGTTGCGGTTAAAAAGTTGTGGCCGTTCGTTGTTTAGGCCGAAAATGAATAAGAAGGTATTCATTTTCGCTCTAAACCAGTGAACGTCCGCAATTTAACCTTTTTGGCCGGCTGAGTAAACAGAAAGCGCCTTTTCGAAAATACGCCTTCGGTGGAGGGAAAGCGCATTTTCGGGAGAAACGCAGCAGAGTATGCTTTGCTTAAATGAAAACGTACTTTCGGAGTACGCTTCCACTCAAACTCGCGCGGGCCCGCGTTGACTTCGCCTCTTCGGCTGACGGGTGGGGCCAGCGCTCACCTGGCCAGGGTCGTCGTCTTCCCCGTCGCTCGCCCGCGGAACAGAGAGCAGCCGCGCGCTCCGGCGATGGTCGCGGGCACTACAGGGCACCTCCGACGACGCTCCGCCCATGGACGGGATCGGCGCGAAGAGGCGCACCCAATGGTGCAGCGCACAGACGCCAAGGGCTACGGGAGCGGCAGCTTCCTTGGGCAGAGTGGACGGTGGCGACGGCCGGAGATGGCCACGGCGATTCGGCGGCGGGGAGACGGTGGTACGGCGCGGGGATGGCTTCGCGGTGGCCTGGGGCTCCTCTGGTGGTGGAATGAGGGAGGGAGGGGGCTCGGCTCGCCGGAATCCGAGCGAAGGCCGGCGGCTGCCATGGCGGCCGTGAGGAGGGCGTGGAGCCTCTCGGCTCAATTCCTCGAGCGCGAGGGGTCTTGGGAGGGAGGAGAGGGGAGTGGTGCCGCTCGGGTGTGCTCGAAGTGGCTATTTATAGCCAGCCAGCGAGGGGGATAAGCACGGCCGCCATGGCGTGCTTATCGCCTCACTGGAGCTTGCAGGCCACGCGGATGGCGGCTTGCCGGCGTCGCGGCGCGGCCGACCTTACGAGAGGCAGAGGGACGGGACGGCTCAGGGAGGAAGAAGCAAACAGGAGAGGAAAACGACGGCGGATCACGGGGCGGACAGAAACTTGGCGGCGACCGCCGCGGCGTGTAGAAGAAGAAAGAAGAGGGGAGAAGCTGTGGGAGAGGGGCAGGTGGACGCCGCTGAGTCGCTGGACAAGCTCAGACAAGCGGAGGCCGGCCGGAGGCGACTGCACGGAGCCGGCAGTGCGCGGAGCGCAGTTTCTGCACGGCCTCTGCGTGGTCACCACGTGCACTACGTGCTCGGGCGCGTACCTGCTTGCCATACCATGTCCAACACGTCTCTCATTGCTCAAATAGATAATATATGGATCTGGGTGAACCAGGAAAAGCCTAGATTGATCGAGGGGAGTCAAAACAGTTTCTGTACAGAAACTTGGACAGGAATTTGTGATCAAAAAGAGGTGCCAATGAGCTTGAAAAGGTGTCACAGGGAAATGTGGTAGGAAGAACTAGGTGATTGAAAAATTTGAGCACATTTGGACAAGTTTTGCATACACTTCCTTCACAAAGCATAATCTGGTCCAGAAACTTGACCTTGAAGCTGCACTCATTTTGCTTGGTGGAATGATCTTAATTTTTGTGGAGAGTGATTATTTGGATATATGAAGGTTCTGGAAAAATTTCAGCTCAATTGGAAATGCCAAAGTGGTACTTCCTTCACAGAGCTAGAATCTGGACAGAAACTAGATGGAATTTTTCAGAGACATTGGATAAATAAAATGATGTGAATTTTTTCATGGTCACATCATTTAGGGAATTTGAGGTCCTTGATTAATTTGAGAATTTTTTAAGCAATATAAAATATAGTTGCTTCACAACCTCAAAATAAATCCAGAAACAAGAATTAGATGATGCTCTCAAAATTTGATCTGTGGAACTTGGGATCTTGATGTAAATGGTGAATATATGGATAGGATAAGATCCAAAATTTATTAGGGATTTTTCCTGGCTACCAAAATGGTAGCTCCTTTGGAAAGTGCCCAAATTGCAATATTGGCTTTAAATAGGAAAAGGCAATTTCCCCTATTTAATTATGGCCAATATTTTTATTGGGGCTCAATATGATCACAAATAATATCTACACAAGTTTTCATGGACTTTGGAGATGGATAGATATTTTCCTGGATTTAATTCCTTTAACTGGCAGAAAAAGGAATTAATTTTAAATGAAAAATATTGCAAATGACTTGGCAATATTTTTGCATATCCAGGGTTTAAAAAGATAGGATGATCACTGGGAGAAATTTGGGAGGCAAAAGATCAAAGGAAATTGGGGTTCCTTTGTAACGGAAGGAGTTAGGGTTTCCCTTCCGGCAAACCGGAGAGTAAGGTTTCAGTGGCAAAGTCTTGAGAAAATATCTTGGGTGGAAAGATTGGACTGGAGAGAACCTCTGGTTGGATAGGAGAGGCAAGGCTAAATGACCATCTTCATATACCCAAGAGCGAGAGAAAATCCAATAACACCGGAAAAAAAGACGGGAGCCAAATCCCGCAAAGGAAAAAAACAAGGAGCGAAAACTAGGGTGTCACAGAATTTGTCCATGGATAGCCTATCAGTGGTGCTGGATTCTGTCAAGATTATTGGCTTGTTGCGATGCTTTCCATGCCTGGAGAAGTTGTATATAAAGGTGATGATTTCACGCACATTGGAAGCCCATATATAGTGTACTAGAATTAACCGTTTAGTTGTTGCTCTTTCCACATACTCTTTTTTTAGACCTTAACTGTTTTCAATCTTCATGTCTATTTAGGCAGCAGGACAGGGTACAAAAGGTATAACCAATCGGTGGCATCGTAAGCACCGGGATTTTCTCAGTTCTCATCACATTTGTTTGAAGACAATAACACTGGAAGGATATGTAGCCACCCATGCAAACACTAGATTTGTCACATTCTTCCTGCTGAATATGAGGGTACTATTGTCCATCAGGCTTAAATATATTAAGAACGAAGTTTTGATGGATGGATATGTCGAAGAGCAAAAAAAGGACTTTCAGGAGGACAAAAGGGCTTCTGAGCCAGGCTTCTTTTTACATCATCTTGTGGTCATATTCCATTGTGTTTTACGACCCGGGATGCTCATTTTATGGATCTGACCGATCCATTTGATAGTGACAGCTGCCGAAAACAGCGATGGAGTTAGATGTTGTTGCCCTTTTCAATCTAGGTGTAGTCTAAACCTAATGAATAATTACCCTCGTGCTTTTGTACAGTTTGTAATTAAGCTGGAGTTTGATGTTGTTGCCCATTTCAACTCGGCTATGGCTGTCATATTTTCTTTGAAAAAGGCTAATGGCTTGCCATTCCTCCTAATGGTTTCCTGACATCTTTGTCCCACCACATTGTCAACGTAGTCAATAAACGAGAGAATTGCACACCGAGAGACTGTCAACAAACGACAGGAATCGGTGAGGACTATACATGGAGAGGATGACAATAGGGACCCCCAGGTCCATAGCCGTATGCAAGCAAGTTCCTCCTTATTACATGAAAAAAATGCTTGCTCCTAATGGTTTGCTAACATCCGGGACCTACCACATTGTCAATGTAGTCAATAAACGAAAGAATTGCACAAGGAGTGGCTGACACCAGGGACCCAGTAGCTTGAGCAGTTTTTGTTGTTGTTGTTGTTCAGATGAAGCAGGGTATCAACTGGGCTGTGCGGCGTCTGAGGCCCATCTAGCCCAGGCTTTATTTACAACATGACGAGCCCAACTGTTTTTTTGTCTGTGAAAATGACTAGCGCACCTTTTTTTCACACAATACCCTACACAGGCCGATTTCCTTTTCCCCGCCCTGCTGGGTAGCAAATCTTTCAAGATGACGAGGGATACATTCGGCCTGGCCATAAAAAAGGCTGTAAATTTTGTGAGTAATATGAAATGGGGCGTGTCGGCCCAGTGGGAACCAAGGTACCATGGCCCGTCTGCCTCTGGCCCAGAGGACAGCGCTTGGGCCGGCCCATGAGGGTGACCCTGCCTCAGCCGCTCTGGAGGAAGCCGCCTCGCGAGGGGCAAGCCTCGCGAGGCCCCCTCGCCGCCAGGCCAGACCCTGCCGAGGCCGCCAAGCAACAGGTTGCCTCGCGAGGCTCCCCTCGTGAGGCCTCCTCATGAAGCAGACCATACGGCGCCAGCCGCGGGGCTTTGCGCCCTGCACATGGGTGACGACCCGCTGTTAGGATAAGGACAGCGGGGCGTGACCGAGCCCAGCTTCCATTCTGATGATAAGGGAGTAGCGGCATCTGCCTCCCCCAAAGCAAGTCCCAAAGTGTTTCCTCTTTGCTGATAGAAGATCAGGACGGATCGGCGCGCCAGGTCGGAGGTCATCGCCAAGCCCACCAGCGCATCACGGAGACTACGTTATCAGGCGGAGACCGCCTTTAGTCAGGATAGACCTGCGCGCTTGCCCCCCTTTGAATTGCCGCCCTGTGGCCACCCTTTCCCGCTCATATTTTCGGGGAAGAGGACCAAGGCACTACAAAAGGGGCAGGGCCGCCTCCATGTATGGGGATCGACTCATTCTCCCCCACACCCCGTGTACCTCGAGCACAAGCTCTCCATTACAGAGCAATCCAACACAGGCAGGAGTAGGGTATTACACCGCACGGTGGCCCGAACCTGGGTAGCTCGCGCGTCCCCCTCATGTCTGGTGAGAGCCAGCGAGCCCGTCGTGTTCCCGCCGTCGTCGCCGTCGTGTCGTAGGTTGCCAAGCAAAGTCCCCCAGAGTTCGAATCCTAAGTTCTTGGAGAAGTTTCTTGGACGCAGATCCCAGACTCCGACATTTGGCGCGCCAGGTAGGGCGACTTGCCGTCTTCGCGCCTTCGACCTCGACGCCAGCATCAACATGGATGCCGCCGCCGCTCGCCAGGAACACGCCGTGCGCCGAGCCGCCGCCAGGGTCCGCGCGGCACCCGCCGCCCGAGGTGCCCTAGGGAGGCGCCCTCGCGCCGCCGTCGAGCCCGTTGGGGGGCGGGCGTCCTCCTCCATCCGCCCATTGGCAAGTGAGCAGGAGCGCGGCCTCTCCTCCACCGCGTCCTCGCCCGCAGGTAGCGGCCCTCTCGCTCCACGCGTCACGCTGCTCACGGCACAGGGGCTGCTGCGCTGTCGCCCCGCCAAGGACGGTCGCGACACCTGGCTCGAGCGCATCACCGAGCTTGTCTTCGCCGCCAGCGGCGCCCAGGCGCCCCCTAGCCCCTCGCCCACTTCACCACGACACGTTGCGCAACCTGGGCGCGCCGCTCCCCATCCTCCTCCGGGCCGCGGCGCGGCCGGGCGGCGCCGCGCGGCATGCGCCACAAAGTTGCCCCGCGGCTCGCCCGCGCTGGACGGCGTCGGCGGCTGCCGCTCAGCCAAGGGCATCGTCGCCAGTGAGGGCTCCCAACGGCCCCGCGGGGTGGCCTGCATCCTGGGAGGGGCCCAGGCCCCTCCGTCCAGCCACCACCTCAAGCGCTTCTCCCGCGAAGTGAGCGTGGCCCTTCCGGCCCCCGAGTCCGCCGGCCGCCTCAAGTGGTCCGAGTTTCCCGTCTACTTCGACGCCAGCGATCACCCCAAGTCCGCTAGGGCTGTGGGGGCTGTCCCTCTGCTGTGTACTCCTACTATCGGCGGTGTGGCCGTCACCAAGACGCTCGTCGATGGCGGCGCTGGCCTCAATGTGCTCTCTGTGGAGGCTTTCGAGACGCTCCAGGTGTCATGCGGGCGCCTGGCGCCCACCAGGCCCTTCTCGGGCGTCACTGGCGGCTCCACTGCCCCCCAGGGGTAGGTGCGCCTTCCCGTCACCTTCGGCACCCGCAGGAACTACCGTACAGAGTTCATCAACTTCGATGTGGCTCGCATCAGCCTGCCCGACAACGCCATCTCGGGCTACCCAGCGCTCTCCAAGTTCATGGCCGCAACACACCACGCTTACGGCCTCGTCAAGATGCCCGGTAGCAACGGCACCCTCACCATCCATTGCAATGAAAAGGATGCGGTGCGCACCATCGCGCGCGCCTATAAGGCGGCCACCGCCGCTTCCCAGGCCGAGGAGGATGCCCCCGAGCTTGCCGAGCCGGCGCCCGCGAGGAAGAAGCTGCTGTTCTCCCAGGAGCGGGCCGAGACCAAGAAAGTGCCGCTGGATGGGAGCGGCGCGGGCCCCTTCCTCACCATCGGCAGCGGCCTTCCCCCCGAGCAGGAGGGCACCCTCGTCGACTTCCTCCGGGCGAATGCTGACATGTTTGCTTGGACAGCCTCATACATGCCCGGCGTGTCAAGGGAGGTGATCGAGCACCACTTGGCGGTGTGCCCCAACGCGCGCCCCATCAAGCAGAAGGTACGATGCCAGGCGCCCAGGAAGCAGGACTTCATCATTGGGGAGGTCGAGAAACTCCAAGACGCCGGAATCATCCGCGAGGTGCTCCACCCGGAGTGGATCGCCAACCCCATTGTCGTCGCCAAGCCGCACGGCGGCAAGCGTATGTGCGTCGACTTCACCCACCTCAACAAGGCCTTCCCCAAGGACCACTTCCCGCTACCCAGGATCGACCAGATAGTAGACTCCACCACCGGGTGCGATTTGCTCTGCTTCCTGGACGCCTTCTCAGGCTATCATCAGATCAAGATGGCAAAGGAGGATGAGGAAAAAACCGCCTTCATCACCCCCTATGGAGTGTTCTGCTACGTGTGCATGCCCTTCGACCTAAAGAGCGCGGGGGCTACCTTCCAGAGGCTGATGCGCATCTGCCTAGGGTGCCAGATGGGGAGAAACGCGGAGGCATATGTCGACGACATCGTCATCAAAACGCACGAGGCGCGCACCCTCATCGAGGACCTGAGAGAAACCTTCGCCAACCTGCGCAAGGTCAACCTCAAGCTCAACCCCGCCAAGTGTGTCTTCGGTGTCCCTTCCGGCAAGCTCCTGGGTTTCCTGGTCTCCCATCGCGGCATCGAGGCGAACCCTGAGAAGATTAGGGCTATCGAGGAAATGCAACCGCCCCGCAACCTCAAGGAGATGCAGCGCCTGGCGGGATGCATGGCCTCGCCCGGTCGCTTCATATCCAAGTTCGGCGAACGGGCCCTGCCTTTCTTCAAGATCATGAAGAGGTCTGGCCCCTTCAAGTGGACCCCCGAGGCCGACGCTGCCTTCGAGGATCTCAAAAGGTACCTCACGAGCCCTCCCGTCGTGGTCGCCCCGCGCCCACGCGAGCGCATGCTGTTGTACCTGGCGGCCACTCCCCAAACGGCTAGCGCGGCCCTTGTGGCGGAGCAGGAGGAGCGAGTCTGCGTCAAGAAGAAGCCTGCCAAGCCTGTACCTGCGGATGCCGCCCCCGTGGAGACGTCGCTGGAGCCCCTCAAGGCCCTGCCGGCGCCTGCCGAGGACCCCCCTCAGGAGGCCCCAACGCCCCCTCAGGAGGCCTCTGGAGCTCAGCCTCCGGAGGCCCCTGTGGCGCCGCCTCCGGAGGCCTCCGCGGCGCAGCGGCCTGAGCTCCTCGGAGAGTATGACTTGGATACCACGGTCACGCGCCTCGTCGAGCACCCCGTCTACTTCGTCAGTACGGTGCTGCGAGACGCGCGTGAACGATACCCCATGCAGCAGAAGTTCCTCCTGGCGCTCCTCATGGCCTCCAGGAAGCTGCGCCACTACTTCCAGGGTCACCCAGTCAGAGTGATCTCCTCCTACCCGCAAGAGCAAGTCCTGGGGAGCCCAAATGCCACCGTCCGCGTCGCCGAATGGAACATCAAGCTGTAGCCTTTCGAGCTGGAGTTCCTCATCACCAGGACCATCAAGGGCGCGGCCTTGGCGGACTTCGCGGCGGAGTAGACGGACGCGCATCAGGGCGAGCCCCAGGAGGAATCGCCCTTGCCCGAGGACGCTACCTCTGGAGGCTGGAGCATGCACTTCAATGGGGCATTCGCGCGTCAGGGCGCGGGGGCTGGGGTGGTTCTCACTACACCCACAGGTGACAAGCTTTACTATGCAGTGCAGCTCTGCTTCGGGCGCACCGACAAGGTCTCCAACAACATCGCCGAATATGAGGGACTCATCGCCGGGCTCAAGGCCGCCATTGCGCTTGGAGTCAGGCGCATTATCATCAAGGGCGACTCGCAGCTCGTTGTTAACTTCTCCAACAAGAAGTACAAGCCGAAGGACGAGCACATGGCGGCCTACCTGGAGGAGGTGCGCAAGCTCGAGAAGCGCTTCATGGGCATGGAGCTACAGCACATCCCTCATGGCGACAACAGCGAGGCGGACAAAATCACCAAGCGCGCTTCTCGTCGTGAGCCCCAGAGCCCCAGCGTCTTCGAGGAGCGGCTCCTGAAGCCTTCAGCAGCACCTCCGATCGCCAGCCTCACGGCGCTTCATGTGGAGCTCTCTCCCGCACCACCCATGGGCGCACCGGACTGCGGGCCATCTTCAGGCGCTCGCCTGCTGCTGGTGCTCGAGCCACAGCCCGAAAGCTGGATCACGAAGATCAAGGCCTACCAGACGTGCGGCTCCCTCCCGAAGATCGACGCAGAAGCGGAGCGTGTGGTCCGCCAGGCTGCACTCTACCACTTGCAGGAAGGTCACCTCTACCGCCACCGCCCAAACGAAGTCGCGCTGCGGTGCATCTCCAAGGAGCAAGGGCGCGAGCTGCTTGCCGACATCCACGGAGGCGATTGCAGCCACCACTCGTCCTCACGCACTCTCACAAGTAAGGCATTCTGCATCGGTTTCTACTGGCCCACAGCGCTCGAGGATGCCGCGGAGCTGGTCCAGGCATGCGAGGCCTGCCAGTTCCACGCCAAGCAGATCCACCAGCCGGCGCAAGGGCTCCAAACCATCCCTCTCTCATGGCCCTTCACGGTCTGGGGGCTGGATATCCTCGGGCCCTTCCCTCGCGCGGCTGGCGGCTACCGCTACCTCTACGTCGCCGTCAACAAGTTCACCAAGTGGGCGGAGGTGGAGCCTGTCCGGACCATTCCGGCAGGGTCAGCGGTCAAGTTCATCAAGGGCCTGGTGTGCCGCTTTGGCGTCCCCAACCGCATCATCACGGACAATGGCACGCAGTTCACTAGCGGCCAATTCAAGACCTACTGCGCCAGCATCGGCACGCAGATTTGTTTCGCCTCCGTGGCGCACCCTCGAAGCAATGGCCAGGCCGAGCGTGCCAACGCTGAGGTCCTCAAGGGCCTCAAGACTAGGAGCTTCAAGAAGCAGCTCGCGGCCTGCGGCAAGGGCTGGCTGGATGAGCTCCCGTCAGTGCTATGGTCCATCCGCACCATGGCGACCAAGCCCACCGGCGAGACGCCTTTCTTCCTCGTCTACGGGGCAGAAGCGGTCCTCCCAGCCGAGGTGAAGCACCGGTCCCCGCGGGTCTTGGCCTTTGACGAATCTCGTCATGGCGGCCTGCGGGAGGATGACCTACTTTTCCTTGAGGAAGCGTGCCACCAAGCCGCCGTTCGCGCGGCAAGGTACCAGCAGGCGTTGCGTCGCTATCACAGCCGCAACATACGCCCCCGCACCCTCGAGGCGGGCGACCTTGTCCTGCACCGGATCCTCTCCAGAGAGGGATTCCACAAACTCTCACCCATGTGGGAGGGCCCTTTCAGGGTCACGCACATCTCCCGGCCCAGTGCGGCACGGCTCGAAACGGAGGAGGGTGTTCCGGTACCAAACACATGGAACATCCAACATCTCCGCAAGTTCTATCCGTGACCCCACGGATACGAACGACATGGAGCTGTACACGCTCCGGGGATCCCTCTATCGGCGCTGCCTTCGGCACGCGGGAGCTCCTTCCCACTCTCGTGGAAGCCCCATGCTCCACGCTGGCGGATACCCCATGCTCCGCGCTGGCGGAGGCCCCATGCTCCGCGCTGGCGGCCTACTTACTTGAGGGGCCTACGGCCATCACATCCTCAAAGCTAACCCATGTCGAACACGGCAGCGCGTATCTTTTCTGTTGTGTAATGAATCTATTTCATGCATCAATAAAGCCTGCTTCCTAATAGCAACCGGTCACCTTGCAGCTGAAGTGGCCTCGGGAAGCGCGCTCGCGATCTCCACCCGTGTGTCTCACGCGAGCGGGGGCTGGGCACGGTGTCTGTGCTCGGGTCAGTCCTAGCAGCGCTGCAAAACCCAAGTGACTGAGCTCTGGCTCGCGGGCCTGCTCCCGTGCACGTCACCTCACCAGGTCCTTGGTGCTCTTGCCTCCTCGCGTAACACCCACAGGCGGCCTCGCGAGCGCGCCCCGCTACATTGTTTGCAAAAACTTGGCAATTTCCCTGGTGCAGGGTCTCAAGAACCTCAGGAGCCCCCTCGGGAGGCCTCGCGGTCGGCGCCCCGCGGGCGGACGGCTCCATGAGGGACCGCGCCTTGTGTGATGCGCCTCACGAAGGACTCGCCCCAAGCCGTGCGTCTCCAAAAGAGCTAAGTCTAAGCACCCCTCGGGTCTTTTCCCTCTCGTCTCTCTCTCGTGGCGTCCTGATTTCCTTGGCACGAGTCGCCTGTGCGTCAAGGGGGGGGGGCTGAGCATTGCGTCTCAGGGAGTCCTACCAGCCCTAAGAGCCCTACACCCTCTAGCCTTGCCGAGCGCATGCTCTGGGCATACCAACAACATTGTAGCCCGCCTCAGGGGCTGGGTCCCAGCGACACAGGGCATGAAGGCAATGTAAAGGGGAGATAAGGGCCTCGGGAGGAAAACGAAAACACATTAAGCATCGAGTACTTAACAACAAAAGTGTTGCGCAAATGTTTCACACCCCTGTGGGGCTACATCAATCTAGTGCAGAAAAAGATGAAGAAGAAAGAAGCTTAGGCTGGGCGCCGCTATCCCCAAGGCTCTAGCACGGACGACGCGCGCGCCTAGTCGGACTCTTCATCCTCGCTCTTGACGCGGGGAGAGCTGTCGTCGCTTCCGCCCTCGCCGGAGGAGGCGGCGCCATTGTCGTTGTCGTCCTCGCTGGAGGAGCCGCTGTAGCCGTCATCTTCGCTCTCCGCACAACACTCCAGGCGGCTGCCGGAGATCCCGAAGATCTTCACGAAGAGCGTGGCGGCCCTGTCGTACTTGAACTGGAGAACGTGGCCTCGCTTCAGGCCGCGGGCGTGGGCGAATGACTTCCACCCAGGAGGGGCCGTTGCAGCAGCCATCGGCCTGCACCCACAAGCCCAAGGGCACGCGATCCGCCATCGCTTCCGCAAAGGAGTCCGGGAGCCGGAACCAGGTGCAGGGCCGGCGGTGCATGTTCACTATGAATTCGTGGGCTGCCTCTGCCGACTGGCTTCCTGCCAGGGGAGGTAGCGCGGCCGCCCCGCCGCGGCCGCCTCCACCGCGCGCACCGCGCCCTCCGCGTCCACGGGCGGCGCCCCTTCCTCGGCCACTAGGACCGGCGCCGGCAGCTGCCGGGGAGCGCCCGCGCCCCCGGGGCGGAACCCTGGACGCGGCGGCAGAAGCGCGGGCACGGCCTCTTCCCCTCGCCATCGCTGCAGTGGCTCTAGCAAGACAAGGAAGGAAGGATTGGAAGAGGAGGAAGATGGGTGGAGGACTTTGGCTCTTCGCTCTCCCCTCTTTATGCTCGGCGCGGGGCTCTCCTCGTTGCTCCGCCTTCTTCAGCATCGGGAATCGGAGCAGCATCAGCAGAAGGCGATGACGGTATCGCGCCGTCCGCGGGCAGACTTTATGTCAGCGCGGCGGTTACCGAGGCGTCGTGGGGAGTGGGGGCAACCCGCCCCGTAAAAACCGCCACGCGTCACCTCTGGGCCCGGCAGCTCAATGGGCCTCGCATCGTTTCGTCCCTAACGGGCGGGACGTGCGTGCCGCGGGCCCGGGGGCTACTGTCAGCCCAGTGGGAACCAGGGTACCACGGCCCGTCTGCCTCTGGCCCAGAGGACAGCGCTTGGGCCGGCCCATGAGGGTGACCCTGCCTCAGCCGCTCTGGAGGAAGCCGCCTCACGAGGGGCAAGCCTCGCGAGGCCCCCTCGCCGCCAGGCCAGACCCTGCAGTGGCCGCCAAGCAACAGGTTGCCTCGCGAGGCTCCCCTCGCGAGGCCTCCTCATGAAGCAGACCGTACGGCGCTAGCCGCGGGGCTTCGCGCCCTGCACATGGGTGACGACCCGCTGTCAGGATAAGGACAGCGGGGCGTGACCGAGCCCAGCTTCCATTCTGGTGATAAGGGAGCAGCGGCGTCTGCCTCCCCCAAAGCAAGTCCCAAAGTGTTTCCTCTTTGGTGATAGAAGATCAGGACGGATCGGCGCACCAGGTCGGAGGTCATCGTCAAGCCCACCAGCGCGTCACGGAGACTACTTTATCAGGCGGAGACCGCCTTTAGTCAGGATAGACCTGCGCGCCTGCCCCCCTTTGAATTGCCGCCCTGTGGCCACCCTTTCCCGCTCATATTTTCGGGGAAGAGGACCAAGGCACTACAAAAGGGGCAGGGCCACCTCCATGTAAGGGGATCGACTCATTCTCCCCCACACCCCGTGTACCTCGAGCACAAGCTCTCCATTACAGAGCAATCCAACACAGGCAGGAGTAGGGTATTACACCGCACGGTGGCCCGAACCTGGGTAGCTCGTGCGTCCCCCTCGTGTCCGGTGAGAGCCAGCGAGCCCGTCGTGTTCCCGCCGTCTATGCCGTCGTGTCGTAGGTTGCCAAGCAAAGTCCCCCAGAGTTCGAATCCTAAGTTCTTGGAGAAGTTTCTTAGACGCAAATCCCAGACTCCGACAGGGTGTAAATATATAAAAAAACACATCAAATGGGCAATTAGTTTCAAATTGTGAATTTTATTTTATTTTTTCATATTTCATATTTCATTGGATTTTAACATAATTTGTTTTTTTTAAATTGTTTTTATCGGGTTCGAAATTTCGGGATTAAAAATAGTTCAAAAATTTCAACGACCAGTCTTTTATTTTATGTTGACCACATCACCAGCCCAGATTTGTTTTATTTCTTGAAACAGCTAGCCCAGTTCTATTTTCTTTTGCACAATACCCAACCGAGGCCTACTTGCTTTTCTCAGCCCTGCCGGGCTTCAAATCTTTGAAGACGAGGAGGGATGCATTCGGCTTGCCCACAAAATGACCTATTTCCCTAAAAAAAAGAAAATGGCCTATAAGCAATAAGAAATGGGCAGTAAATTTTTAAAAACATAGCAACCGGTAGTTAGTTTCAAATTTTGTTCCATCCGGATTTTGAAATTTTAAATTTCATTGGATTTTTTTGCGGTGAAAATATCATTGGATTATAATTAATATAATTTTATTTTTCAAATTAGTCTGAATCAGACTCGAAACATCGGGATTAAAAACAGTTCGGAGCCCACCAAAATATGCAAAATTTCATTGAAATTTTTAACCGTGGCCAGAATATTGGCTGTAATGCTAACAAAAAGAATATGTGCTGCAAAAAAATCCTTAAGAAAGAGCAAATGGGTTGTAAATTATTTAAAATAATAGCAAATGTGCTATATGATGTTTGCCACAGATTTGGAGGCTGACTTGGGCCTACTAAGTTGACGCGTACGCAGGGCTTTGTCAACTTAGTCAACAAACGATTCTAGCAGCAGTGACCGTTGGACGTTAATCCAGCGGCCGTGCTACTTCTTCAATCTCTGATCTTCTTGCTCCAGCCGCCCAAACCAGCGCCGGCTGGACCGCCTTCTCCCACCTCCCGTGGGCGGCTGTGCTGCCGCGCAGTCCTCACCGCCCCACCCTACTCCCATCGCTGGCCAGGCCATCCCTCTACTCACCCACATCTCCTGTTATTCTCCAGTGACGGCAGCCTCACACCGCAGCCAAACCAGTAAACCCTCGTACTCCCCTCCGCGTGGGCAACCACTGCCAAGTCTTCCTCGTCTCCGGGTCGTTCCCTTACTAGGCCTCGCCGTTGTCCACCGCCTTGGTGCTCTCGGCATGGCGTCGTCAACGCAGTCAACGAACGGCAGCCATCGGAAGAGGACTGTACATGGAGAGGCTGACAGCTACGACCCACGAGGTCCATGGTCGCACGCAAGGAAGTGCCTCCTTATTACACGCAAGAAAAATGATTGCTCCCTCTGTTAGCTGGGACCCACCTGATTTGGAGGTTGACTTGTGGGCCTACCAAGTTGACGCGTACGCAGGGCTTTGTCAACTTAGTCAACAAACGATTCTAGCAGCACTGACCGTTGGATGTTAAACCAACGGCGGTGCTGCTTCTTCAATCTCTGATCTTCTTGCTCCAGCCGCCCAAACCAGCGCCGGCGGGACCGCCTGCTCCTGCCTCCCGTGGCCGGCTGTGCTGCCGCGCAGGCCTCACCGCCAAATCCTACTCCCACCGCTGGCCAGGCCATCCCTCTACTCACCCACACCTCCTGTAATTCTCCGGCGACGACAGCCTCACACCGCAGCCGAACCAGTATGCCCTCGTACTTCCCTCCGTGTGGGAAACCACTGCCTTGTCTTCCCCGGCTCCGGGTCGTTCCCTTCCTAGGCCTCGCCGTTATCCACCGCCTTGCTCCCACTCGATACGGCGTCGTCAACGTGGTCAACGAACGATAGCCATCGGAAGAGGACTGTAGGTGGAGAGGCTGACAGCTGGGACCCACGAGGTCCATGGTCGCACGCAAGGAAGTGCCTCCTTATTACATGGAAAAAAATGTTTCCTTCCCCTGACAGCTGGGACCCACCAGCTATATCTTCGCATGCAAGGAAGAGCCTACTTATTACGCGCAAAAAAATGACTCCTCCCCCTGACAGCTGGGACCCAGCAGCTATATCTTCGCACACAAGGAAGTGCCTCATAATCCTCCCTGACAGCTGGGACCCACCCGGTCGAAGCGTACGTAGCGTTGTCTGTCTGGTCGCGAACGTGTACGTACATACTGGTCGATAGGTCTCTCTGCAACGATGAACCATGGGCGTGTAAGGAGCGGCACGTGTCATAGTAGAGCCCCCGACATAGCAGTTCAGGCAGCAAGTCTAAATCGTGTACACGTACGTACAGCGACACAGCAAAAAATACGGCCATGTACGTATATATACGGGCGGGGTTTCGAACGCGTACTCGCGCATACGTACGGCCAGGGCTCGTGTACGTGGAGAGAGGCAACAGACGGCAGCAACGGCCTCCTGTTCATCCGCAGCCAACCGGCTGGGTCGGAACGGAGGAAACAGCGTCGTGTTCATCGGGAGCCAACTGGCTTGGACGGAACAGCCGCAACGGGGTCCGGTTCATCGACTCGGGGTCTGGCATACCGCAAAACGGAGGAAACAACCTTCTGTTCGAGCGCCTACAGTTGAAACGGTGTCCTGTTCATCGGCTGGGTGTCTGGCGTACCGCAAAACGGAGGAAATGGACTTCTGTTCGAGCGCCTACGGTCAAAACGGGGTCCTGTTGATCGGGAGGGCTCTGGCGTACCGCAAAACAGAGGAAATGGACTTCTCCCCAACTGCCTAAGGTCGAAATGGGGGTCATGTTCATCAGGAGGGGTGTGGCGTACCGCAAAACGGGACTCCACGGGCTACTGTTCATCCACGGTCGACCTCCCTCCAGCCTCCACCAGCTACTGTTCATCCACCATCGACTTCCTCCAGCCTCCACCGGCTACTGTTCATCCAGCCTCCACAGGGGTCCTATTCATCCACCCCCAACCGGCTGGCCTCCTCGGGGTCCTGTTCATCCAGTGCCAACCACCTTCACACGGCCAGGGTACTGTTCATCCACAGCCAACCCACCGGCTGGGGTGGGGCATACGAGCGGGTGGCAGCAACGGGAATTGTTCATCCACAGCCAACCAACCGGCTAGGTCAACTCACCCGTCTCGCGCAAGGGGCTCGATCGATGCGTCTCGACTCGTTCTACATATCGTGCGCGCGGCAGCAACGGGCACTGTTCATCGAGAGGCAACCCAACCGGCTACGTCTCGCATGTACGAGGGCTCGACCGGCTTCAGTAGCAGTGAAGGAATCGCTCGGGTTCAGTTAGCAGCGAAGGAATCGCTCGGGTTCAGTTAGCAGCGAAGGGATCGATCGGCTTCAGTACATAGCTAGTGCGATCGCTCGGGTTCAGTAAGCGAATGCCTCGCTCGGGTTCAGTTAGCGAACGCCTCACACACACGCGTGCGTACGAGAGAAACGCGCAAACCACACTGCATCGCTCGGCCCCGACCACCCACCGTAACCGGGAATTCCACGAAACTTTCCTTGGCCTCACTTCTACAACGATTTTTTACGTCATGGACGGCCCAAAGAATGTCAAGCGGGTGCGTTTCCGGCCCGCCCAGGACGAAAACCCATTTTCTATCATAATTTTTTGTCATAGAAGTAGGAGCCCACCACATCTATGATGATACCTGTTTTTGTCACAATTATTGTCATAGAAGTGTCACAACCATGACAGAAAAAGTTTTCGGTCGGGCGATAATGTCGCGGATGTGTCTTTTTTTTTGTAGTGCCTTAACCATATTTGATCAACAAGCTAGTCTAGTAGAGGCTCACTAGGGACATGGTGTTGTTTATTTATCCACACATGTATTTAAGTTTCCAGTTAATACAATTCTAGCATGAATAATAGACATCTATCATGAACAAGGAAATATGATAATAACCATTTTTATGCATTGTACGTAGTAGTTAAGTATCATATTTCCAACATGTTTGTTTTCAATTTTTATGCATTGTACGTAGTAGTTAAGTATCATCACGTATATGTGAAGATATTATATATATTACTTTCTCTAATTCCTTACGGTTTAAGAGCAGTTTCAAATTTACTAAATCGCGGAATTCTGTTTTTTCAAAAAAAATCAATTTTGCGGTACTGTTTTCGTCCAGTTTTTTAACCGTTTGTCCAAATGAGGCATGTGATACGCCGTTGAAAAGCTACGGACAAGGCGCAACTTTCATATGTACAAATGTTTTTGAGATTCCTTACGGTTTTAAATTAATTTTGAATATGCTGCGGCGGACGACGGGTGACAGCGGCCGTTTTTTCGCGATTTTTTACAAACCGCTGGTCGGAATGATTCAAATGATATGCCGTTGGAAACATATCGATGAGACGCAACTTTTTCATGTAGAACAACCTCTCTAATTCCTTACGGTTTAAGAGCAGTTTTGAAATTACCGAAATGAGGACACTCTGTTTTTCGCGACACCAAAATCGACGAGTGAACCGCATCGGACAGAAAACCGCACTGCTTCAGTCTGAAACCCACACTGCATCAGACTGGCAAGCGGACTGCATGATTTGTTTTTTGTGAGACGTAAATTTTCCAACACGAAGAAGTGCAATGCGGTTCACATCGGGCGTAAGTTAACCGCAACACTATCAAGAAGTGATCCGCATTACTTTTTTCTGTCGTTTCCGTAACATATTTTCTGAACTTCACATTGGGAATAAGTGAGCTGCGGTACTACCAAAAGTGAACCGCGACACTATAAAAAATGAACCGCATGAGTTTTTGTTGTCTTTTTTCATACTCTATTTTTTAGTGGACCACGGAGACGAGGAAAACTGCACTGCAATGTCATCAGAGAGGGCTGCATGGATTTTTTGTTATTGTCTTACTTTTTCTAAGACTACTTTTTTACCAACTGAGTATGTACAGTAGGGACAAGGTGAGTGGACTGCAAGGACGAGTATGTACTGCGAATGACTCCAGCAAAACAATGAAACTGAATTTAAAAAACATCACATTGAACCGCAAGCCGGTACCAGCCGGACTGCATCATTGTGCACCGTTGTTTCTATAAAAAATATTACAAAGCGAGCTGCAATTTTTATGGAGTGAACCTCTAGACCCACTGAAGCGAACCTTTCGCTCCCATACTACCAGGTGACATTTTCATCTTGTGTCTCTTCTCGTTTGGATCACAAGGAACAGAGTGAATCACAGCAGACAAAGGAGCGAACCTCTCCAAGAGTTACATGATTCGGACATGGCGAAAGAGTGATCTGCATACAAAAGGCAACAAGTGAACCTCTTCACACACAAACTGCCGTGCCGCAAAGTGAACCTCTTCACACACAAGCATGAGACACAATCCCTTTTTTAGGAAAACCTGTGATCTGCACAAGACACAACAAGACCGGCCGCCTTCAGGAAAAACAAAAACAATATGCTATATTTGCACGACGGGGAGCTGCGTTAAACTGAACCACAAAGACTTGTTAAACTGAACCACAAGAGAAACAACCAAACTCCACTGATTTTTTGAGCATGCACCGGTGGCAGTTCACTTTTCCATTATCTCCCCTCTGCCATTGCTCTTGAGAACTGCAAGGCTCTAGCAAGGCGAGAGGAAGCCCACAGTTGGCTTGCACATCTGAACCGCATTTTCAGGCGAAGAGGAAGCCCACAGAGAAGCTTCGGTGCAGCAATCGCCGACCCTCGGACGTTGTTGCTCGCCCAAGATGGACGGAGATGGATAGAGGGAAGGGGCGTGGACGAGCCCAGAATGGACAGATCGGGGTCGGAGTTACCAGATCGGGGCGAGGTGGAGCAGTCCGGACGGGACGGACTCGAACTCGATACCGAGGGAACCGCACTGCAGCACCGGAGCAACCGAACGACGTCGCGAAGCCGAGCGAACTGCACTCGCGCGGGCCGCCGTCGATGGCGAGGTACTCGTCGGAGGCCTCGCCGGAGTACCCACGTAAATGCAAGAGAACTGCACTGCACCTACACCGGGCGCGCGGAGGGGACGGCATCGTCGCCCGCGCGGCAAGCCGATGAGGCAGTGGCTCGGCGGGGAGGGACAGAGGTCGTCTCCACCTGCACCGAGCGGCGGCGGGGCTCCCCTATTGCCAGATCAAGAGCTGCCTGCTGACGGCGACTGTTGAGGCACTGCGGGTTGGATCCTCGCCGGATCCGAGGGGGCAAGGGATGGAGGTGCTGCGGCTGCTCCGGGCAGGGTGGAGAGGGCAGGGCGGCGCTTGGTGGTGGCCGGTCCGGGGCGGGGCGGCGCGTGGTGGTGGAGGGGCCCGGGCCAGGCGGGCAGCGCGTGGTGGTGGCCGGGACTTGGTGGCGCGGGGTGGTCGCCCGGGCGGGCGGCGCGGGGTGATTGTCGCCGCGGGGGTCGGGGTGGGGTTGGTGCGGGTGGTGGAGGTGGCGCCTGGGCTACGGGAGCAGTTGGCCGGCCTGGGGTGCAGCGCGCGGCGGCAGTTGGACCGGCCCGGACGCGCGGCGCGGCTGGGGCCGAGGTCGGTCGTGGGGAGGAGGGGCAGGTGGATTTGTGGATTGGGGCGTGGGGTGTTGGCCGGGAGGAAGGTGGAGGGGATCGGGGGGCGGGGGGAGGAAGAAGGTGGAGAGGAGAGAGAGAGAGGTCGTGGGAGCAGTGGGTGGGGTGGGCCGGCGGGGTTAGATGAGGTGTTGGCAGAATAAGAAATTGTTGGTAGCATAAGACTCTTAAGGGGTTGGTAGAATAGACCCACCCTATATATATATATGATGAACTACTGAACAATTAATATATATTATGAATTTCATATTTCTATCTGTTTTCGTACTAATTTCTATTTAGCTGTTACCATCCACATGTACAGAATGCAAAGCATAAACACATTGAAACAGAACAATATATAAGAACAGAAAACAGAGTACACATATTGAAACAGAGCAATATTATGATTGTTGTGAAGACCTAGCGATCAACGTCGAAATGACCCAATAAAATAAAACGCATCCATGACCACCACTCTTGCCTACGGAAGCTCTTGGCTCTGCCTAAATTCGTGCAGGCATTCATCCAAGCGGTTGACACGCTCACGGTACATCTGGAGCGCGATCTCGAGCTCCAAGTTGGCTATTTCATCGAAGATCACCAGCTCGAGGATGCGGCCGCCATGTTCCTCTACTGTGCCTAGGTGGACACCTGGGCCAAGGAGGCGCTCGAGCCTAGCAACCAGCGCGTTGGCATCGAGCGGGCCGCAGACAAGGCGAACGGCGCGACCCATGCGAACGGCGCGACCGGCATCCGATGCAAGTACGGCGCGGCCGGCCTCTGGTGCAAGTACGGCGCAGACGGCCTCTGCCCACTCCTGGCGAGGAATGGGGCTACTGACGGGTCGTGTACCCAGCTGGAATACCCTATCGACAGTAGGCAAGGGCCGATGGAACCGCTCTTGCTGTGCGACGCGCCGCGCCTCTCGCTCTGCGGCACTCCATCAGTCTCGCTGTGCGGCGCGCCGTAGCCTATTGGCGCGGACGCGCCTACCTTGCTCTGCGGCGCACCACCGATCATGTTGTGCGGCGAGTTGTAGCCTCTCGGCACTGACGCGCCTATCGTGATCCGCGGCGCGCGGCACAACATCGTCCATCGTTTTGCCGGGGACGCCCTCGGCCTCGACGGGACGTGGTGCCTGCACCGGTCCGTTTTCCTTGTCGAGGAGATTGATGGCAGAGGCGACGCTTCGGTGGGTTGGCATGCTTGGAAACGGTAGAGGGGCTATAGGCTGCACTTGTGCCTCCGTGTGTCGCGCACCGCCTAGGCTTATGCGCAATCGCTGGTGGCGGGAAACCGATGGGAAAGTGGCAGAAAATGGTGGCGTGTTCATAAAACGTCATCATTTAATGGAAAACTTACAAACAGATTGGGCGTAATGTTCATGCATATGTTGATGACATCGTGGTCAAATCTCAGAAGAAGGAAACTTTATTGGATGATCTCAAGGAGACATTTGATAACCTTCGAATCTATCAGATGAAGCTCAACCCAGAAGTGTGTCTTCGGTATTCCAGCGGGGAAGTTGCTCAGTTTCCTCATTTCTGAACGTGGGATTGAGGCTAACCCGGAAAAAATCAAAGCAATCACGACCCTGGCCAAGCCGGCAAATCTCAATGCCGTCCAGAAGCTGGCCGGGCGGGTTGCGGCATTGAGCCGGTTCATCAGCCGGCTTGGGGAGAAGGCAATTCTGCTTTACCAGTTGCTCCGGAAATCAGACAATTTTGTTTGGAGTGATGCTGTAGATCAAGCTTTTGAGTCCCTCAAGAAGCAATTGTCTAAGCCGCCCATCCTTGCTGCCCCTCAGGAGAAGGAGCCAATGCTATTATCGCAGCCAACAGCAAAGTCGTCAGTGTTACAGTTGTTGTGGAGCACAAGGAGGCAGGCAAAGAGTACCCAGTTCAGTGCCCGGTGTATTATATCAGTGAAGTTTTAACAAAGTCCAAGCAGCAGTATCCGCATTGGCAAAAGCTGGTATATGGTGTATTCATGGCAAGCCGCAAGTTGAAACACTATTTCCATGAGCACCCAATTACTGTGGTCAGTTCAGCACCTCTTGGAGACATAATTCAGAACAGGGATGCTACTGGCTGGGTTGCCAAGTGGGTTATTGAGCTTGGGCCACATCATCTCAAATATATGCCATGGACTACTATTAAATCTCAAGCTTTGGTGGATTTCATCAATGACTGGACTGAATTGCAGGCTCCGGAGGAGAAACCGGATACCACATATTGGTCTATTCACTTTGACGGTTCCAGGCAATTGGAAGGCTCGGGGGCTAGAGTTGTGATAACTTCCCCACAAGGTGATAAGTTTTGTTATGTTTTGAGGCTTATGTTTCCTTGTACTAACAATGCAGCTGAATATGAGGCTTTGCTTCATGGACTCCGTATGGCTAAGGAGATGAACTTAAGCCGAGTCAGATGCCTGGGTGACTCAGATTTGGTGGCGCAACAAGTTTCTGGAACCTGGGATTCCAAGGATCCCCTCATGGAGGCTTACAGACGTGAAGTCACAAACATCGCTGGGCATTTCAAGGGATATCACGTTGATCATATTGATCGCCAGCTTAATGAGGCAGCAGATGCATTGTCTCGTTTGGGATCTTAGCGAAAGCCTGTTCCACCCAATGTTTTCCTTGATGTTCTACACAACCCGTCAGTCAAACTACCCACGGAGGAGGACATTGCTATTCCTGATCCAGAAACGGCATTGGTGGCCGCTGTTCACGCTATAGCAGATTGGACAGTGCCTTACCTGGCTTATTTAAGCCGTGGCGAGCTCCCAGCAGAGGAATTCATCGCTCGGCAGATTATCGGGCGGTCCAAGTCCATGACTATACTCAATGGCGAGTTACATAGACGAAGCGTCACAGGCATTTTTCTACGTTGTGTTTCTCCTGAGGAGGGTCGTGCAATTCTCAACGAAATCCACTTTGGTGATTGTGGGCATCATGCCGGCTCAAGATCATTGGTCGCGAAAGCATTTCGGCATGGTTTTTACTGGCTCACAACTCATGCAGACACTGAGGATATTGTGCGCAAGTGTGATGGTTGTCAGAAATTTGCTCATCAAGCTCATGTGCCGGCTCAAGAGTTGAGGATGATTCCAATAACCTGGCCCTTTGCAGTCTAGGGCTTGATATGGTCGGGTCCTTCAAGAGATCCAAGAACAAGCATACTCACTTATTGGTGGCCGTTGACAAGTTCACCAAGTGGGTTGAAGCAGAGCCAGTCAGTCGTTGTCACGCTGCTACGGCTGTTAAATTCCTCACAAGGCTGATCTATCGTTTTGGCTATCCACATAGCATTATTACAGACAATGGCACTAATCTTTCCAAAGGAGTCATGAAGCAGTTATGTCAACAGGAGCACATCAGGCTGGAGTTAGCATATGTTGCACATCCTCAGTCCAATGGACAGGCGGAACACGCTAATCAGGAGTTGCTACATGGCATAAAACCCCGGCTCATGGTGCCTTTACAACGAACGCCTGGTTGCTGGGAAGAGGAGTTACCTGCAGTACTTTGGAGCATACGGACCACTCCCAACAGATCGACAGGCTACATGCCGTTTTTTTCTGGTCTATGGTGCAGAGGCTGTCCTTCCAAGTGATATTCGTCATGACTCCCCCCGAGTTACAGCTTATGTGGAGGCTGATAATGAACAAGCTCGCCAAAATGCTCTTGATGCTCTGGAAGAGGAACGTGAACTTGCCGTGTCCAGATCTGCAATCTATCAACAAGACCTACGTCGCTATGACAACCGTAGAGTTCGAAGCCGTACCTTTCAGGAAGGCGACTTAGTGCTCCGTCTGATACAAGATCAGACAGGCATGCATAAGCTTTCGCCTCCTTGGGAAGGACCCTTCGTCGTCAGCAAGAATCTCAACACCGGGCCATACTACCTTGTTGACATACGTGAAGCAAATAAATCACGTACCCTGGAATATTGCACATCTTCGGCCGTACTACACCTAAGTCACAGGCTTGGTGTTATCTTTGTACATACCTTAGTCATGTATATAAATATTATGGTCAATGAAATAAAGCCGACATCTCTGTATAAGAGAGTTTGTCGTTTCGCCTCAAATTGTGTGTTGAGTCTTTATTCTCTGATCATTGGTTACTTGGGGGCTTCCAACTCATCGAGTTTAGCTATTAACATCCCTCTTAACCCGGCAAAATGCCAAAATTTACTTGGTTAAACCTGCCTGTTAGCAAGATGCTACTCCAAAAAGGTGACCCAGTGTACGCCTGATGAGTCAATCACAGAGGTGACCCTGAACTCTTCAGAGTTAAAACACTGGTTATGTCACGTGAGAGCCGGCTTTCAGAAAGCTAGGATAAACCAAAAGAAGCCAACCAGCCTGCTTCATGAAGGCGAATCAGACTCGAGCCTTGAAAGCCGGTCTTTAAGTCGTGCCTCGAAAGCCGGCTTTTACTTTTTCATATCTACATTGATTTTATCTTTTGCATGCATGCATACATCCCTATATTACTGAAATTCTATAACTAAGTTCTTGTTTGTCAAGCTGGCAGCATGATTTGTCGGGTTACCCTACAGATAAGATTTCTATCTTATTGAACCGCACCGTTGGTGTTTGGGTTAAATCGGCAACATAGCCGGGTCTTAGATTTTGTCTCAGGCTTTATCAATGACATGTCACATGGTGATCAATTTCGGCGACTTAGCTCACGAAGCCGGGTTATCTCTCATGCATTTCAACCATAAGATGGATGTTTTCTCTCAAAGCGGCACAAGATTGTCATTCCGGGCAATCAACCAAGTTTACACAAGCAAAGCAATACAGTGCACGATGGCACTTGCACCAGCAAAAGTTTTACGCCTACAGCTATTACAAGCCACATCAGGGCTATGATCAAGTCAGATGTTTTTTCTATCATTTTTGAATCAAAAAGCTTTATGAGCCAGCAGAGTAATATGGCGGCTTGATGCTTCTGGTATGAGATGCCGGGTCAAGTCTGCACCGGGGCTTCTTGGCCTTCAGGCGCTGTCTCTTCTGCCTCTGCGGTCTGGGGGTCATCCTCCAGCCACTGGATTGATCGCAAAGCTTCAAATACTGAGTTGGCTGTTATCACAGATGAAGGGTCGACGTCAGGAGCGAAGGTTTGCTTATGAGGACGGGTCGGCGCAACAGGCTGCGGGTTCGGTGGCTCAATGCGTTCATTGGCTTCAGAATAGCCGGCTTGATACTTGGTGAGATCTATCTCCTCCGTTAGTGTTGTTGCAGCTACCCGGGTTTCTTTTACGCACTACAGAAAATCTTTCTTGGTGAAAGGCGTGTCATCGATGTTGAATTCAGGATAGCCACCTACTAGTTGAGCCGGATCCAGTTCTGGTGGATACGCCTTGGCACGTGCAAGGGCAGTAAGAGCTCCGTGGTGACAAGCTGCCTTCTTCCATTCTTGAAACCATTGCGGCACTACAAACAACTCTTTCACCACATCCATGATCAGTTGATGTGGTGCCTTCGTGTTTTTCGCCGCCATGATGCAGCGTGAGCCGCCTATGTATAACTGCTCCAGAAAGGTATATACGGCTTTCAGTTTTACCAAAGGACGTTCCACGAGGTTATGACTTCTTTGGCCTGCAAATACAGAAGAGTAAATTATCAGAAAACCCAGCTCAACATATTAAGCCGGTACATTTAGGAGTCTTGTGAGTTTTCCAGCTTACCAAAGATGGCATTGCACATGGTGGTGATATGGCCCTTTAACGTGGCTAATTCTTGAGTCACCGGCTCAAGTTTCGCTTCAGCCTCTTCCGTGCGTTTGATCAGGATGGCCTTCTCATCTTCAAATGTTGCTTCGGCCTTCTTCAGGGTCTCTGTCACCGTGAGCAGCGACTTGTGGAAATCTGAAGATAAGCCTTCCGGTTTCTCCTGGAGTTTTCTTTCCTTTTCACTTCCTTTTGGAAGCCGGCAGCTTGTGACTCAACTTCATTCAGCATGTCCTGCATGACAGTTTTGCAAAGATACAAAATATGTATAATAGTCCCGAGTCGCTGTGGCGGTCAACCCGGCACTTGGGGGATACATCTATCAACGCTCTCTCTTAAAAACATCACAAGTCCCATGAAGATGCAGGCATACAACATGGCACTTGGGGGCTAATGTGTAGTCTTTTTCATCCAGGCAAAGACCCGGCCCATCATATGATGTTGAGCCAGCTCTTGGGGCTACCAGTTGTTCAAGTACAGGAATGTAAAGTTACAGAAGTCCCTGGTCAACATTTCATAATGACCCAGCCCTTGGGGGCTACATGGGTATATATGTATAAAGACAGGTGGTAGAAATTACCTCGTACTTCCGCTTCAGAGAAGTCACCATTGCAATTTCAGCATCTCGGTTCTCAGACAGCCGGGTCAAGACAGCTTGATGTAGAAGGTTGACGTCTTGATCTTCAAATGAATGGAAATTAAGAGCTGTATTCCCTTTATTTTTAATTGGTGATTCAGTCTTGGCAGGGATTTTTGCCAAGGCAGTAGAAGCTTCTGGTGGAGGGTTTTGATTCTCGCCAGTTACCACAACCTCGTCCTGAGCCGTCTCCGCACGCTGCTCTTCTGATATATCCATTCTCTCTTGTTCAACAAGAGGAGAAGCACGAGCGGGGCTCACTGCTGTGTTTGGCTGTGGTGGTTCTTCTGCAATAATCGGCTCATTCGAAATATCCAGGTTATCTGCGGCCACCTCCTGAGATGGAACCCCTTTCTCAACAACTGGGTTGGAAGACCCGGCAGCAGGTTTCTTTTTAATTGCCTTTGCGCTGCACAAGGTAAAGAATTATTTTGTCAATGGATAAAAGCAAAAGTGTAAGCATGAAAGGTTTGGAGTGAGTTATACCCAGGGTTGATATTAAAAGCCGGCGCTTGAGTAGCGCTGGATTCATCTGTAGAAGAGGAGGTTTGATAGGCTGAGTCATTCAGCGGAAGTGGCTCTTTGAAACGACCGGCTTGAGGGAGAGAAGGAGTGGGGCTGTGTGGGACTTCGGTCCGAGCCTTTCATGTAGGCGGCTTGTTTGTTAACCCGCCCCTCAAAAGAAAGCATGGATCTAAGTGAGCATCTGGATGCGAGAATGGGACTTTGCAGACTGCAACCCAGAATTTCTTTTGGACAGGTATTGTTGAGTCAGAATCTGAGGAGATCAGGGTTACCTCTGGCTCGCCGGCTTGACTGGTTTCAGCTTGTTCCTGAGTAGAGTCGGCGTCAGCACGCCGGTTAAAAAGACGACCAAGGGAGTCAAGTTCTACCTCATGCTCTTCGTCGTCCTCCGACTCTTTCCCATCATCGTCTTTGGGAGGAGTAGGAGCTTGAGGCTCAATTTTCCACCAATCAGCATTTTCCTGTACAATGATGGAATAGAAAGTTTACAATAAAAATGAGGCAATGTAAGCAAGGCGAGAAGAAACATGAAAGGCGGCTTACATCGGGAGCCGGGTTGCCCGAGGAAAAGGGGGCGAGCCCCACAAGCTCAATGGCATCTTTTGTTTCACCAAGGAGTTTCTTGGCGAATTTGATAATATCCTTCTATTGAAGGTTGACCCGGCTAAACCGTAAGGAGTCATCGGTCTCGCCTGAGCATGTATGCATGAGCTGGTTTCTCAGGCTGAGAGGTTAAATACGCCAGCTCACACAGGTCCAGGTTATATCAACGCCAGTGAGGCCGTGGGCGGTTAAAGCATTGATGTTGGAGTATAAGGGTTGCAGAGCTTCCCTTTCAGCTCTGGAGGCGAAACCCGGAAATGTAACGGAGGCGTCGAGCCGGTCTGCCCTGTAACCCGGCAGTGGATGCTGTTGTTTTGGGGAGGTGTCGTTACAGTAAAACCAAGTCCTGTACCATCCTTTAGGATGGCTTGCCGACTTAGCTTCTGGAAAGGCTGAGTTTTTCCTTCTCTGAATAGTCACCCCGCCAAGTTCTATGCTGGGTCCGCCCTTATTCTCTATCTGGTGATTAAGATAGAAGAATTCCTAGAATAAGCTGATGGACGGCTCAATCTGCAGATAAACCTCGCAGAATACTTGAAACTGGCTCAGGTTGTGGATGGAGTTGGGGCCCAGGTCCTAAGGCCTGATAGCAAAAAAGTGAAGTACATCCCGAAAATTTTTGGAACCTGGGGGACGGAAACCTCTGTCCAAATGATCATCGAAGATAACAATCTCGTTTTGAGCCAGCTGAGGATGGATTTCTTCTTCAGGGGCTTGCCATCCAATCTCTTCCTGGGTTGGAAGTAACCCAGAGTCTACCAAGGCTTGCAATCTAAGCTCTGACATATTGGACTTGGCCCAGTTGACGATCTTGTTTGTCTTGGGAGCCATGGATTCAGCTACAAAGGAAACAGGAAATTAATATGCGTCCGAAACAATGGCAAGCCGGCAAAAACACTGGGTCATGATTATTCAGACAACTGAAAGGTTCAAATGCGCCTAAGTTATAAAGCTACAAACAGTTTTCAAACAGATTGAGGAATTTTTCGGATCTAAAAAATAGCCAAAAAAGAAAGGAAAACCTAGGTTTATTTCTAGGAATGAAGAATGTGACTATAATGAGGTTCATTTGAGGAAATGTAAAGGATCTATAAAGTGATAGAGGTGTTGTGGAATTGTTCTACGACCTAATCAACAAAGAATCCAAGATGTCCCAGGTCTACGAGCTGCCAGTGTGAAGAACACCGAAGAACATTGATGAACCAACAAGAACTGTGGCGGAGAGAGAGAGAGAGAGAGAGAGAGAGAGAGAGAGAGAGAGACATCTAGCTACTGCTATGGTCCCGTAGGTCCTGTGGGAACTACACACGCATCATCATGGAGGCAGCAAGGTTGATGAAGATGGCCTCCGTGATCGATCCCCCCCCGGCAGAGTACCGGCGGAGGCCTCCAGATGGGATCACGGAAGAACACAGGCTTGCAGCGGTGATAAAATTGTTTTGGGTCTCGCTCTGGGGGTTTCTCAATTTATGGGAATTTATAGTGCTGGAATTAGGGAAAACGGAGCATGAAGGGCCCCACAAGCAAACATGGCATGCCAGGGGGGTGCACCACCTGAGCTTGTGGGCCCCTGGTAGGTCTTCTGGCCCTCCCTGAAGCTTCTAGGGTCCCTTCTGTTCCATAAAAAATCACCGTAAAGTTTCATCGTGTTTGGACTTTGTTTGGTATGGATTTTCTGAAAAATAATGAAATAGGCAAAAAAATAGGAACTGACACTGGGCACTGAGTTAATAAGTTAGTTTCCAAAAATGATATAAAATGGCATATAAAGCATACAAGATTGATAATATAATAGCATGAATCAAAAATTATAGATAGGTTGGAGACGTATCAGCATCCCCAAGCTTAATTCCTGCTCGTCCTCGAGTAGGTAAATGATAAACAAATTTTTTGATGTTGAATGCTACCTAACATGTCTTAATCATGTAATCCTTTTGGGTATGAATGTTGAGAAGCGATGACTTAATAGATATCAAAACGATAATATAAAAGAATGCTAGAAAATAATCATTACTCTTCAAAATAACAATGATAAAGAACGTTATTCCTGCTCATTTAATCATGTAAGCATGGCATAACTCAGTCTTCCTAGCGTAAAGTATAAATAACGAACACCCCGGTGCCAAACCAAGCAATTGGATCATACTTTTTCTTGCTTCAGCACTTTCTACTCCACTCATTACCTGAGCGTGAGCCATGGACTTATCACTTTGGATGGCAAAGAGAATGATGATGGGGGTTTATAAGAGAAGACAAAAAGTTGAGAAAGTCTCGCATCAACGTGGCTAATCGTTAGGCAATGGAGAGGCCTTACAATCGATATCAATGCGAGGAGTAGGGATTGCCATGCAACAAATGCACTATATCTATAAGTGTATAAAAGCTCGCTACTGAAACTAAGTGGGTGTGCATCCAACTCACTTGCTCATGAAGACCTCGAGCATTTGAGGAAGCATGTCATGGGAATATGCAAGTCAAGTTCTCATAATGTAATAATTCCCACTAGTATATGAAAGTGACAAATCATGGAGACTCTCTATATGAAGAACATGGTGCTACTTTGAAGCACAAGTGTGGTAAAGGATAGTAACATTGCCCCTTCTCTCTCTTTTCTTCTTTTTTTTTCTCTCATTTTTTTCGAACAATATCATGAACCTCATCCCCACTTTATTGGTCGTCACGAACTGCATCTTGGCTTTGAGCACCTCTTTGGCCTGGAAGAGCTCATTGCAGCGATCCTCCAGGTACTGCGCGTCTTCATGAAGGCACTTCTTCTCACCGGTTACCTTCCTGGCTATACCAACCAATCTTAGCCTTAGCACATCATGATTTGGGTTGTCGAGCAACTCATTCAAGATGTCGTGGTCCTTATGACCGAGATCGCTCTGAGGCTCACCCGCGTTGTCATCGGGATTGCCGTTGTTATTGTTGTTGTTGTTGTTGGTGGTGGTGGTGGTGGTGGTGGTGGTGGTGGTGGTGGTGGTGGTGGTGTTGGTGTTGTTGGTGTTGTTGTTGTTGTTGTTGTTGTTATTGTTGCTGTTGTTGCTGTTGTTGCTGTTGTTGTTGCTGTTGTTGTTGCTGTTGCTGTTGCTGCTGTTGTTGTTGTTGTTGTTGTTGTTGTTGTTGTTGTTGTTGTTCTCGTCGTTATTGTCTCTATTGCCATCACCACCTCCCCCATGTATTTGACATCATCGGAGGCGCTCGCGAGCACTTCAGTTAGGTCCTCAATGTTGGTGACAAGATGGGTGGTCGGTGGGTGATACGTCTCCAACGTATCTACTTTTCCAAACACTTTTGCTCTTGTTTTCGACTCTAATTTGCATTATTTGAATGAAACTAACCCGGACTGGCGCAGTTTTCAGCAGAACTACCTTGGTGTTGTTTTTGTGCAGAAATAAAAAGTCCTCGGAATTGGACGAAACTTCACGGTGATTTTTTATGGCATAAATAAAAAATACTGGAGCGAAGAAGTATCAGAGAAGAGCCACCGTGGGGCCACAAGTTAGGGGGCACGCCTACCCCCTAGGCACGCCATGCTGAATTGTGGGTCCCACAAACCTCCGTCTGACCTAGTTACAAGCCTATATATTCCGTCTTCCCAAGAGAAAAAATGGGAGAGAAAGTTTCATCGCATTTTATGATACGGAGCCGTCACCTCCTGTTCTTCATCGGGAGCCCTAATCTGGAGTCCGTTCGGGGCTCCGGAGAGAGGGAATCGTCGCTGCCGTCATCAACTACCCTTCTCCGTCAACAATCTCATGATGCTCACCTTCATTAGTGAGTAATTCCTTTGTAGGCATACTGGAGGTAGATGGAGATGGATGAGATTTCTTATGTAATCTTGTCAATTTGTTAGAGTTTGATCCCTAGTATCCACTATGTTCAGAGATTGATGTTACTATGACTTTGCTATGCTTAATGTTGTCACTAGGGCCTGCTACTTGTAGAATGCGTTGGTAATTCCCCGAAGAGGAGAGGATGATGCAGAATAGTAGAGATAAGTATTTCCCTTAGTTAAGAACCAAGGTTGTCAATCTAGTAGGAGAACCACACAAAACCTCTTTAGCAGCACCTACACACAAAAGCAACGCAAATAAGAGGGTTGTCAATCCTCTTAGCGGTTATTTGCAAGGATTAATTCTGATAGTGATAGATAGAAACATAAATTGCAAAATAAAATAAAAGTAAATAAATTGCAGCATGGTATTTTTGGATTTTAATATATGGTAAAGATAGACCCGGGGGCCATAGTTTTCACTAGAGGCTTCTCTCTCGAGCAGAGAACATACGGTGGGTAAACAAATTACTGTTGGGCAATTGATAGAAAAGCAAATAATTATGACGGATTCATGGAAATGATCATGTATATAGGAATCACGTCCGAGACAAGTAGACCGACTCCTGCCTGCATCTACTACTATTACTCCACCCATCGACCGCTATCCAGCATGCATCTTGGGTATTAAGTATAAAACAGAGTAACGCCTTAAGCAAGATGACATGATGTAGACAAAGTAAACCCAAGCAATATGATTAAACCTCATCTTTTTATCCTTAATGGCAACAATACAAATACATGTCATGTCCCTTTCTGTCACTGGGATTGAGCACCGCAAGATTGAACCCATCACAAAGCACCTCTCCCATTGCAAGATAAATCAATCTAGTTGGTCAAACTAAACGGATAGATCGGAGAGAAATACAAAGCTATAACAATCATGCATAAAAGAGTTCAGAGAAGACTCAAATATTTCTCATGAATAATCTGATCATAAACTCACAATTCATCGGATCCCAACAAGCACACCGCAAAACAAGATTACATCGGATAGAACTCCAAGAACATCGAGGAGAACATGATATTGAAGATCAAAGAGAGAGAAGAATCCATCTAGCTACTAACTATGGACCCGTAGGTCTGTGGTAAACTACTCACACATCATCGGAAGGGCAACAAGGTTGATGAAGAAGCCCTCCGTGATCGATTCCCCCTCTGGCAGAGTACCGAAAAAGGCCTCCAGATGGGATTGCGGAAGAACAGAGGCTTGCAGTGGCGGTAGGGTTTTCTCGTCTGGCTCTCTGATGGTTTCCGAATATTTGAGAATTTATAGAAGTGGAATTAGGTCAAAAGGAGCCACGAGGGGCCCACAAGGCATCAGGGCGAGCCCCCCTGGGGTCGCGCCCTGTTGCCTTGTGGCCTCCTCGTGAGGCTTCTGGCATCCTCCCGAAGCTTCCAGGGTCTCTTTTGTCTAGAAAAAAATCATCAAAAAGTTTTGTGGCATTTGGACTTCGTTTGGTACTGATTTCCTGAAAAACCAAAAACAAGCAGAAAACAGCAACTGGCACTAGGCACTAGGTTAATAGGTTAGTCCCAAAAAATGATATATAATTGCATATAAAAGATCCAAGATTGATACTATAATAGCATGGAACAATCAAAAATTATAGATACGTTGGAGACGTATCAAGCATCCCCAAGCTTTAATCCTGCTCGTCCTCGATTAACTAAATGATAAAAACAGAATTTTTGATGTGGAATGCTACCTAACATGTTTCATCATGTAATCTCTTTACGATATGAATATTAAGATCCGAATGATTCAAAGCAATAGTCTATAACTTGATATAAATACATCAATACTCAGGCATACTAATAAACAATCATGTCTTTCAAAATAAAAATGCTAAAGAAAGTTATCCCTACAAAATCATATAATCCTGTCATGCTCCATCTTCTTAACACAAAGTATTTATCATGCACAACCCCGGTTTTAGCCAAGCAATTGGATCATACTTTTTAACGCGCTTTAGCTTTTTCAACCCCCACACAATACATGAGCGCAAGCCATGGATATAACACTATGGGTGGAATAGAATGTGGTGATAAAGATTAATAAGGGGGAGTCAAAAAGAAGAAGATAGTCTCACATCAACGCGGATAATTAACGGGCTATGGAGATGCACATCAATTGATGTCAATGCGAGGAGTAGGGATTGCCATGCAACGGATGCACTATGAGCTATAAGTGTATGAAAGCTCAACATGAAAACTAAGTGGGTGTGCATCCAACTTGCTTGCTCATCAAGACCTCGGGCATTTGAGGAAGCCCATCATTGGAATATACCAGCCAAGTTCTATAATGAAAACTTCCCACTAGTATATGAAAGTGACAAAATAGGAGACTCTCTATATGAAAAACATGATGCTACTTTCACACACAACTGCACAAGTATGGAAAAGGATAGTAACACTGCCCCTTCTCTCTTTTTCTCTCATTTTATTTTTTTTCTTCTTTTTTTTCTCTTTTTTTTCTTTTTTTCTTTTCTTTTTTTTCTCTTTTTTTCATGGGCTCTTTTTGGCCTCTTTTTTTTCCCTCACCGGGACAATGCTCTAATAATGATGATCATCATACTTCTACTTACTTACAACTCGAAATTAGAACAAATATGACTCTATATGAATGCCTCTGGCAGTGTACCAGGATGTGCAATGATACTAGCGTAACATGTATAAAAAATAATGATGAACGGTGGCTGAGCCACAAATACTATGTTAGCTATATGATCATACAAAGCAATATGACAATGATGATGTATGTCATAAAAACGGAACGATGGAAGTTGCATGGCAATATATCTCGGAATGGCTATGGAAATGCCATGATAGGTAGGTATGGTGTCTGTTTTGAGGAAGATATAAGGAGGCTTATGTGTGATAGAGCGTATCATATCACGGGGTTTGGATGCACCAACAAAGTTTGCACCAACTCACGATGTAAGAAAGGGCAATGCACGGTACCGAAGAGGCTAGCAAATTGCGGAAAGGTGAGAGTGCGTATAATCCATGGACTCACATTAGTCATAAAGAACTCACATACTTATTGCGAAAGTTTATTATCCCTCGAAGCAAAGTACTACTACGCATGCCCCTAGGGGGGAGGTTGGTAGGAGTTAACCATCGCGCGCCCCCGACCGCCACACAAAGGAAGACAATCAATAATAAATCATGCTCCAACTTCTTAGCATAACGACAGATCATACGTGCATGCTTCGGGAATCACAAACCTTAACACCAATATTCTTACTAAACCACAATTATCTACTAGCACCTCCCACATATTACCATCTTAATATCGCAAAACTGTTGCAAGGAATCAAACTTATCATATTCAGTGATCTACATGAAAGTTTTTATTATATCCCTCTTGAATACCTATCATATTAGGATCAAATTAATAACTCGTGCATATTACCATTGCTATTCATTAGACTCTCAAAAAGATATAAGTGAAGCATGAGAGTGCAACTATTTCTTTAAAATATAACCACCGTCGTGCTCTAAAAGATATAAGTGAAGCACTAGAGCAACTGCCTAGCTCAAAAGATATAAGTGAAGCACATAGAGTATTCTAACAAATCATGAATAATGTGTGTCCCTCTCAAAAAGGTGTGTTCATAAAAGATGATTGTGACAAACTAAAAAGCAAACAAAAGCAAACAAACTATATCACAAGACGCTCCAAGTAAAACACATATCATGTGATGAATAAAAATATAGCTCCAAGTGAGTTACCGATACATTGTAGGTGAAAGAGGGGATGCCATCCGTGGCATCCCCAAGCTTAGATTCTTGAGTCTTCCTTAAATATTACCTTGGGGTGCCTTGGGCATCCCCAAGCTTAGGCTCTTGCCTCTCCTTATTCCTTTATCCATCGTAGTCTCACCCAAACTTGAAAACTTCAGCACACAAAACTCAACAGAAACCTCATGAGATCCGTTAGTACAACAAACAAATCTTAAACTTTAGGTACTGTTGTTAATTGATTCATATTTAATATTGGAATAAAGATACTGTACTCCAACTTCTCCATGACTCATACCCCCCGATACGATCCATAGATTCATCAAAATAAGCAAACTATGCAACAAAAACAGAATCTGTCTAAAACAGAACAGTCTGTAAAGATCTGAATTAAAGTCATACTTATGTAACTCCCAAAATTCTGAAAAAGGAGGACAACGTGGGAAATTCATATATAAATATTGTGTGAAAAATTCAGAAGGTTCTAATGCTCCAGAAAAAACAAAAATTCCAGCACTGGACACAAAAGTTTATGTTTTCAAACAGCATCAATTATACTATCATCCAAATCATCCCAAAGGCATTAATTGGCACAAACACTAATTAAAAGATAAAAGCACAATCATAACAGAGGTTGTAATTGTGTAAACACACAAAAACAGAAAGTAAAACAAAAAATTTATTTTATTCATTGGGTTGCCTCCCAACAAGCGCTATTGTTTTATGCCCCTAGGTAGGCATAATGCATAGTTTCAAGTGTTGTCATCCTTCAAATTAATTCCATAGGTGGCCCTCATAATGGATTAATATGGTGGCTTAATTCTCTTTCTAGGGAAGTGTTCCATCCCTTTCTTTAGCGGAAATTGAAATATTATATACCTTCTTTCATATCAATAATAGCACCTATGGTTCGTAGGAAAGGCCTACCAAGGATTATAGGACAAGACAGATTACATTCAAAATCAAGAACAATAAAATCCACAGGCACATAATTCCTATTAGCAAGAATAAGCACATCATTTATTCTACCTAATGGTTTTTTAATAGTGGAATCCGCTAGATGTAAATTAAGGGAACAAGGATCCATATCGGTGAGACCTAGCACATCACACAAAGATTTTGGTATAGTAGAAACGCTAGCACCTAGATCACATAGAGCATTACATTCATAATCTTTAATTTTAACTTTGATAGTAGGTTCCCATTCATCATGCAATTTTCTAGGAATTGAAACTTCCAACTCGAGTTTTTCTTCATGAGCTTTTATCATAGCTTCTACAATATGTTTACTAAAACCTTTATTTTGTTCATAGGCATTAGGTGAATTAATCATGCAATCATTATTTCTAGATACAAAATTCACATCAATAGCATCATTATTTTGCTCAATCAAAGTAGATAATGGCACATCATTAGGATCAATATGAGCACTTTTACTAGCAACCAATTTCATAAGAGCATCCATCTTATCACTCAAAGTATTAATTTCTTCAACAGAATTTACCATCTTACCAGTTGGAGTTCGTTCAGTGTGCCATTGAGAATAATTTTTCATAATATTATCAAGAAGTTGTGTAGCTTCTCCCAATGTAATTTCCATAAAAGTACCACATGCGGCAGAGTCTAGCAAATTTCTAGAAACAAAGTTTAGTCCCGCACAAAAATTCGGTATGATCATCCATAAGCTTAAACCATGAGTTGGGCAATTTCTTATCATTAATTTCATTCTCTCCCAAGATTGCGCAACATGCTCATGCTCAAGTTGCTTAAAATTCATAATGTGATTTCTTAAAGAAATAATCTTAGTGGGAGGAAAATACTTGGCAATAAAAGCATCCTTACACTTATCCCATGAATCAATATTATTTCTTCGCAAGGATGAAAACCAAGTTTTAGCATGATCTCGTAGCGAGAATGGAAATAATTTCAATTTAACAATATCATTATCCACATCTTTCTTCTTTTGCATATCACAAAGTTCAACGAAAGTATTTAGATGGGATGCAACATCTTCATTATGACTACCAGAAAATTGTTCTTTCATAACAAGATTAAGCAAAGCAGCATTAATGTCACATGACTCCGCACTAGTGGCGGGAGGAGCAATTGGAGTACTAATAAAATCATTATTATTAGTATTGGAAAAGTAACACAATTTTGTGTTTTCTTGAGACATCACGACGAAGCAAGCAAACTAGCAAACAAGCAAACGAAAATATTTTTGTGTTTTTGTAAAATTGTTTTAGAATTGGGGGAGATGAAAACGAGAGGCAAATGCAAATAAAAGGCAAATAAAATAAATGCAAGGGGATGATAGTTTATGAGAAGGTACTTGATAAGTTTTGGTGATGTCATGTCTCCCCGGCAACGGCGCCAGAAATTCTTCCTGCTACTTGTAGACTGCGTTGGTATTTCCCCGAAGAGGAGAGGATGATGCAGAATAGTAGAGATAAGTATTTCCCTCAGTTAAGAACCAAGGTTATCAATCCAGTAGGAGAACCACACAAAACCTCTTTAGCAGCACCTACACACACAAAAGCAAACACTTGCACCCAACGCAAATAAGAGGGTTGTCAATCCCCTTAGCGGTTATTTGCAAGGATTCATTCTGATAGTGATAGATAAAAAGTAAATTGCAAAATAAAACAAAAGTAAATAAATTGCAGCAAGGTATTTTTGGATTTTAATATATGATAAAGATAGACCCGGGGGCCATAGTTTTCACTAGAGCCTTCTCTCTCGAGCACAGAACATATGGTGCGAAAAAAATTACTGTTGGGCAATTGATAGAAAAGCAAATAATTATGACAGTTTCATGGCAATGATCATGTATATAGGCATCACGTCTGAGACAAGTAGAACAACTCATGCCTGCATCTACTACTATTACTCCACCCATCGACCGCTATCCAGTGTGACACCCTGGTTTTTCAACCTTTCTTTTCCAAAAACTCTTTGTAACCCTTGTACCTCAACTATTAGAAATAAAGAGCTAATTTGTTCTATGCCAAGCAGTGCCGTATTCCTGAAGACTTGATCACTAGGCTGGAATACGGGGTACTCCGGTGACCCTGAGCCGGGGTGCCACAAGGTTTGGTATCAGAGCAGGTTTGGCTGTAGGACACCCTAGCTAACCTGGACGTTAGAAAGCCGTTAGTTTAGAAGCCCAGCTTGCTTGTGTGATGCATTTGATTGCTGCACCTGTTTGTTGCATAGCATGCATATAGATTTGGCTCACTGACCAGTTGATTTTGTAGATGGCATCCGTTCCGGTTGTATACGACTCAGCCCCTGCACCACTCAATTTCGCAGCCCTGCTTTGTGATGTTTGGCGTCTCCTCTATCCCAGTGGAGAGATGCCCAGGTACCAAGTGTTCCAGACCTCGCTTGCAGGACTAGTGCTTGAGTATGATGCCAATGTTATTCTATCAGTCAACCTACCTTTGGGGAAGCGTACCTATAGCCTCCATGGTGGTTATGCCTCTACTTCGGAGCGCGCCATTCAGCTGGCAGCTCTGGCAGGCCTTACTGTTCTTCGTCATCAGGAGAGCACGATGCAAGAGAATCGTGCCTTCCACTACTACCCCACCATGGCCACCACTCCTCGACGGGTTAGATTTCCTCCCGTTCGTTCGGATGACGACCCAGCTGTGGCATACATGTCCCGTTACATGATTGCCGAGTACGTCCTCACCGCTGAACTGGCCAGGGATGCAACCCATGCCCGGAGAGCACTGGGTATGGCTTTAGCTCCGTCAACCCCTCCGCCAGCTCCTTCGGTTTCCAGTAACCCGCCACCCGATCTTAGTACCTAAGCACCTGAGAGGTTCACGTCACATAAGTTGTAGTAGTACCGAGTGTTGTAATTGCCTGAGCAGCAATAAAATGTGGTTTTTGTAAACTTGGTGCGTTTTATCGAGCAGTTTTCGTTGGCCTTTTTATTCGGCTCTTCAGTGTCACATTATTTTTCCCCTATGGAAGTTGCTCATCAGCCGTCATCAGACTCCAAGAGGCAATGAGGATCTCAAGCATTTTGAAGCTCAGCTAAATAGTATGGAATCATCAGTTGACTGCCCTATTCGGGAATATCTGGATCGTACGCAAATGACATTCTGGGTTGGCCATTGGGAGCAAGTCTGCCTCAATGTGTAACCGTTACCCTTGTAAGGAACCCACAGCAAGATCAAGGGTATATATATATATGGTATTCCGTCGGCATGTCACCAAGAGAAACTTTTGGTGTAAGCAACCCAGTCTTCCTCCGCACGTTACCAGAAAAGCTTGCAATGCAAGGCTCCCCGAATCTTCTTCAGTACGGTTCGTGGGTAGCATCCAGCATAAGATATTCTGTCTTCTCCAGTAAGCAACTGCAGACAGCTTCTAGGATAAGGCACCGAAATCTTCCTCGGTAAGCAACCAGGAGGAAAAGCTTCTGAAGCACGACACCCGTCTTATTCAGCACGCAACCCCGGCAAAAGCTTCGAGCGTAAGCTATCCCGTCCTCTTCAGCACGATACCCCGATGGTTTTCAACACAAGTTATCCAATCTCCGTCAGTACAACACTACCAAAAGTGGTACAAGCAAGCACACAGTACGCTGGTGGTGCATCTTGAGAAGTCAAGCCCGCAGCAGATTGGCTAGAAACATGAGCTAGTTAGGACACAAGTGCCTGCTTCGGAGATCAAATGCTCAGCTACACATACTTCCATATATATATATATTGTGAGTATGCCGCCCAAGTCAGAGGAGCAACTATATGCAGGCAGGTATACCGAAGGAAGGTAAGAACCTAGCCCCTACATAAGTTATGCAAGAAGAAGAAAGCTAGGATACATCCCAGTACATTGCAAGGACAAACGAGCCATGAAGTAAGATAGATTGATTACCACGGTGAGATATATGCAAGTAACTGTGGACCTGGTAGATGATCTTGATGAACCCTTGCTTTTTTTTCTTTTCAAGTAACGGCACCACACCCGTGCTCTGAGCTGTTTGCGGCCGACCGGGGTGGATGTTGATTTATATTCCTCTTCTCAACAACCGGCCCGTGTTCTGAGTTGCTTTTCGGCCGTCTCGGGTAGCTGTGAGCTTCTTTTTGTAGCAGTGACCCTATGCTCTGAGCTATCTTTTTTGGCCGTCTCAGGGAGCTGCTTTCCAGCCGTCTTGAGCCATGGTTGAGTTATTTCAGTAAAGTCCCAGATCAGAGTTGTAAATACCGTTTTGGTGGCTACTGATTCAGTTGCCGATTTCATGCAAGGGGTTCAGATGATCATTGCCCTCCAATTAGAACTTGTGAGATGATCGCCGCAAAAACAACATGGTGTGGATATCCAAGACAGTTTGGCATCGTACCAACCACCATGAGTACCCCCCCCCCAAGGAGTCTACCCTGTTTGTAAGGACCTCATATCAAGTTCAGCAGCTCGACTTCAGCAACCGCGTCGAAGTATCGCACGGCTCATGGATATACCGGCAGAATGGGAACTTGAGATGCTGAACAACAGTCTCGGATCATGTGATCTCGCAACTGGTACCCTGCCATGAAGAGGATTTTACCACCAGAACAATGGGCAACCGAATTCCAAAACGCGATTGTCTGAGACGTGTCACAGCTACACAAGCTGCACCCATTTATAATGATTCGCGACCAGAAGATGGTCGAGCCTCTGGTGCAGACTAAACACCCATAGCAGATCAAGCCAAGGGAGGTGATTCAACACTATTCAGGTATAACTAAGTACTACAACATCATGGAGCAGCTTTGAGTCCAGAAAACACCTTCTCCTTAAGTACCCGGGTAGAACTCTCAGGTCCGTAAAGAAACGGTTCTTGAAAATTGTCGAATATCACCCGGCAGTATGTGTGGCACCCCGGCTCAGAGAAACCGGAACACCCCATATTCCAGCCCAGAGATCAAGTCTTCTGGAATACGGCACTGCTTGGCATAGAACAGATCAGCTCTTTATTACAAATATAACGGGTACAAAGGTTCGGAAGGCACGAAGGATTACATCGGTACGGCGACACTTCGCCTGCTAAGATAGTTCTATGCGAGCAGCGGAACATCTCGTAGCGGAATAAATTCTAGCATCAGAACAAGGGCGATGGTGATGAACTCCACTCCGCAGGGACTCTGGCTGGGATGTATCCTAGAGCGCAACCTCGGGGTCCTCAACAAACAAGCAATCACGACATCACCTGCAATCTGGCATGACACGCCAGGTGAGTACTTTGAATGTACTCGCAAGCTCACATCAACCAAAGCAATCAAGACATACAACAGCATGGCATTTACAGGTTAATCATCAAAGATGAACACGATACTACTAGAACAACATGAGCATGGCAACAACGTGAGCATGGCAACAACCTAAACATGGCAACAACATGAGCATGGCAACAACATGAGCATGACAGATACATATACTTCATGATATGAACATGATGATACTAGCACTAGCATGCACGAGGGTCGATATTTAAGGTCTCATGGACCAACTTACTCCGCTCGGAGGTTAACTCATAACCACCATGAATATCAACTTACTTACCATCGTGATCACCACGTGATCACCTCATAATCGACCAACATCGGTATCCACGATACCATTGTGATCCTCTCATGATTCACATAAAGATCAACCAACTTCTTTTCTTATCGAACCGGGGTTGTTTATTAGTCAGGTTATTATTTTTGTTGACTCATAGTGTGACCTACTACGAACTGTGTCCATGACCGAGGATGCGGCTATCGATAGATTATACACTCTGCAGAGGTTAGTACACTGTACCCACACCACGGAACTCATGGCCTCATGCTCCCATTTGGGTGGACCAACGACATTCCGACAAAACCAATCTATTGCATGACACTCTCCCGGCCACTCCGACAAACTCCCCTTTGGGCTATGTCCTGGGTTACCCCGATGCCAACTCGTGACATCCGCCACCTTTGTGGCCGCCACCGTCGTGGCCAAAACAAAACATCGTCCCAAACGGGGACCTCGGATCCATACAACTTGGGTACTCAAGGCTTATGGCCGCCTACCTGATCAGGGTAGCGCGCGCATATAACCTTCCCGAGAAGGAGGCACCGGCGAGAGGCATGACAATAGACCGCATTAGGGCCTCCCCATCCAGGCAAGTGTGGTTGCACTGGTGAGCTCGATTCGGTGGCACCATGACTCAGCCAACAGATTTGTTCAAGTTCGATTAATGTCAGGTTTAACTTGAATGGTGATGAGCTGAGTCACAATAAAAAACATAATGAAATAACAATGCAGATGAGCATGATATCAGTGTAACCATGGATGGGTAACATAACCATTTAACAACATAGCATCAACAATGATAACTCATTTAGTCTACAGGATGCAGATGATCACGGCATAATGACGATCATGAATATAACAAGTATTATCATACAAATGGTAACTATTCATGTGAGCATAACATGATCACTAGCATCGAAAATAAATCCGAGAACTAACATGATAATAATAATACTAGCAAATAATCATTTAACTTATTAGGTGCAAATGAACATGGCATAAGAACGAGCATGGATTCACGAGCACATATCATTCACGAAATAATTAAATGAGCAAACAATTATTAAATATTCAAGAGGAAACCATGGCTACTGCAATGCCATCATGCAAGTGGCTGTTGTGGCTTGCCTGGGGGTAAAGGATTCACCGGGAAGAAGTGCGAGGCACTCGCGGAAAGAATTGCCGGAAAAGTTTCCCTCTCGGCGGAGCTGTTTTAAGGGCAAGGGCAAAATGGTCATTTTCACAGTGTGACAACCTCATGAAAATGATACCATCAGAACAGGCTCGGCGAACTGAGATCGTGGGCTTTGGAATCACCTGAATCGGAGTCACGGTTGCCGAGTTACGGCCGTTCGTTCGTTAGGCAGAAAAAGAATAAAAATCTGTCCACTTCTGCCCTTAACGGACGGACGTCCGCAAATTAGCACTTTCAGCTCTGGGCTGAAAAACTGAAAGCGCCTTTGCTGAAATACGCCTTCTGCATATAGAAAGCGTATTCTCAGACGAAGTAACAGAAAAGTGCGCTTTCATAAGGAGAAAACGTATTCGAGAGAATACGCTTCCACTTACTCTGCGCGGGCCCGGGGTTCGGTGGATGACATGTGGGGTCGCGGGGCCCACACCGGCCAGCTGGAGGGGAGGGAGTCATCCTCAACCTCGCGCCCGCGTCTGGCCGAGGCAGGGCTAACTCCGACGATGGCCGCCGACGGCTCCGGCCACCGTTCGCCGTGCTCCGACCACCGGCGAGCTCGTGGGACCGAGCCGCACCCATCCCGCATAGCACGGACACCGAGGAGCTTGGGAACGAGGAGGACCTCAGCCACGGAGAAGGTGGATTCGGCCGGAGTTGGGCACGCGCCCACAGGCCACGGGAGGAGAAGGGGAAGGGCGGGAGAGCTTCGCCATGCTCTAGAGGTTCCATTGGTGGGGAAAGGAAGGGGAGAGGGGCTCGGGCTCGCTCGAATTCGAGCTGAGACCGGCGGTGGTGACTCGGCCATGGGAGGGGCAGGAGAGCTCCCCGAGCTTGGTTGAGAGGAGGGGCGAGGCTCCAGGAGATCGGAGAGGCTGCTGGTGTGCTTGGATAGGCTCGGGGTGGCCTATATATAGTCGCGGCGATATGCCCGTGGCCGGACGACGACGGGAGCATGGGGTTGATGCTCTGGCGCAACCGCGTGCGCGCGCGCATGCGCAGAGGGGAAGAGAGGGCTAGGGGAGATGCATGCGGTGCAGAGATGCCGCGGGGAAGCAAGAGGACAAAGGCAAGGCGACGACGGCCGCGGGCATCCCGGGACGGCGTGGCTCGCTAGAGAGGAAAGAGGAGAGGGGGAGGGGTCCAGAGAGGTGGCGTGGACGCAGGAGAGTGGGTGCAACGCAAAGGATATGGTGCGGTGGTGATACATCGTGGTTTGGACGGCGGCAGAGGGCCCCGACGTTCAGAGCGCGCTTTCGGCTTGCCAGACCGCATGGTCACAGCATGCATAGGCGCACGCTGTGCGTTCTGGCCAACCACAAGCTGTCTACCGTGTAGTCCATCCAGAGTAGGGCCTCTATGAGTTGATAGATCGAAGAGATACACTGTGGGCTGATGGGAATGATCAGAGAAAGTTTGCTGTAGCCAACTTAGTCATGAAATAGTGATCAAATGGGATGGGGTAAGGTCTAACCAGCATGTCTCAGGGGTTTAGGGTAGGAAGGACTATGATACTGTGGATTTTTAGGTCATTTGGACAAGGTTTGAGTGTAGTTGCTTTACAACTGCAAAAATTGGCCAGAATCTAGATCAGGAAGTAGCACTCACATGGTTGCTTGGGTTGAGCTTAAAATTTGTGGAGTGTGATCATTTGGGCATATGAAGGTACCATAAAAATTTCATCCCATTTGGATAAGTATAAATGGTACTTCCTTCACAATGATCCACACTGGACAGAAACTTGGGGGAATTTTGTGGAGCAAATGGTTTAGCACAACAATGGGATTTTTTGCATGCTCACATTATTTAGGGATATTTAGGTCCTGGATTAATTTCAGAATTTTTAAAGCAATAGAAAATATAGTTGCTTCACAAATTGAAACTGTGACCAGAAATCAAGATTGGATGGTGAGCTCACATAGATTGTTGTATGGAGATGAAATTTGGTGGATAGTAATTATTTGATCATATAAATGACCTACCAAAATTTCAACTCATTTGGATTAGCCTAGGTAGTACTTCCTTCACAAAGCTTCTCTCTGGACAGAAACTTTGGAAATTTGCTGAGGAAGATTTACTAAGCAAATGGAGCTGAATTTTGGCTTGTGGCAATTATTTGGATAGGAAAGAGTGCCCAAAAATTTTGAGGGCAATAAAGAAAAGATAAATAGCACTTCCTTCACAAAGTGCCCTGCTGGACAGAATAGGAAATGAATATTCCTGAATTATTTTTGAACTAGGCAAGGATGGATTTTGACATATTTGTGGAAGATACGATCCAAAGAATTTATGAGAATTTTGTGGGAATTTTTGGAAAGACAGAAATATAGGTTGCTTCACAACCTAGAGTTAACAGGGTTATTCCTTTAATAGAAAAAGGAATATTTCCAAGAAATAAATATTGGGGTTGGGGCTAAGATGGAAATGACATGGCCTTGGGATAGATTTGGGAGTGACAAGCCACTAGGAAGTGGCAGGAGAGAAGATCTTCCCAGGTTTCAAGACCACAGAGCCACAACCAGAAGAAAACCAAACCAGAATCCAAAGAAAATCAAAAGAAAAGGAAAGGGCCAAAAATCGGGGTGTTACAAACCTACCCCCCTTACGATAAATCTTGTCCTCGAGATTTGGTTGCTCAGGGAACAAGTATGAATATTCTGACTTAAGGAAACCGTTTCCAACTTGGGTATCCTTTTTTTTATAAATTGTTCCCACTGAATTGCATCTGACTGACTGCCTTGCTCTGGGGTGGTTTGCTTCACTGTATCCAACATTCTGACAAGTATTTCTTCATATGTTCATCCTTGCTCTGACTTCAATTCTTTTATGTCTGCTGGCTTGTCTGATATTATCATGACCGGGATTTCCATAAGTCTGGGAGTGACTTCCATTCGACGTGACATTCTTTCCTTCAGCACCGACAGTATCAATGGAGTTGTGCATAAATTTCCTCGATGGTCACGAAACATTTAGTCATTGCATCGGGTTTCTAGACTAGATGCATGTCCTTCGGGTTCAAAACAATGCTAAGAATCATAACCGTTCTCTTGACGGAACCTGACTACTTGCAGGGATTTCTGAATCATCTTGGCTGACTCCCCTGTCTTGGGTACCCGTACCGTGTTGTTCGGGCAACGATTATCACACCTGTATTGCCGGTCTTGCTCCTTCATTATTGTTCTCTTTTTCTGAATCTTTTGCCGAAAGAACTTGGCCATATATATCCTTAATTCTTCGTGTGACCATAGGTGTTGTCAGGTGCAATATTCCAGCAATCATACCTTATCCTTATCCCCAGGTGGTGCAGCAACGTTTAACTGGCAAGTTTACCATCTCTCAAGCTTTAACTGTGGGGCAATGATCATTCGAACCTTTGCAAGAAATCGGCAAATAAATCAGCAGCCACCAGAACGGTCTGTACAACTCAGATCTGGAACATTACTGGAATAACTCAACCATGGCTCACGATGGCTGAAAAGCAGCTCAGAGCATGATGCGGTGTTGATAAGAAGAATGTAGAAGTTCCCTGAGACAGAACAGCTCAGAGCATAGGGTCACTGCCACAAAAAGAAACTCAACAGTTGCCCGAGATGGCCAAAAAGCAGCTCAGATGATGGGTTAGTTATTGAAAAGAGAAATATAAAGGCGGCATCCACCGTGGACAGCCAAAAGCAGCTCAGCTCACAGGCGTGGTGCCGTTACCAGTGTCGGTACCAAAACCGGCAGATCTCAGGTAGGGGATCCGAACTATGGGTCTAGGAATCAATGGGCAACGGAGAACGTAGAGACGGTGATTTACCCAGGTTTGGGCCCTCTCTAAGAGGTAATACCCTACGTCCTGCTAGATTGTATTGATGTGATTGTATGAAGGTTACATAGTTGATCTACCTCGAGATCAGATGGGCTAAACCCTAGGTAATGAATGATGATCCTCTACGGACTAAGCCTTCTGGTTTATATAGACACTAGAGGGCCCTAGGGTTACATATGGTCGGTTACCATCAGGGGATAAACATGCCGGTAATGCCAATTATTCCTTGGAGGGGACGCCAAGTCTTCGTAGGTTTCCTTCTAATACACGGGGTTGTCCACAATCCGACCTTCCATCAACGAGTAGAGAGCGGCCCACCAGCCCGGCCTACGAGAGATAGACCGGCAGCCCGAGTACCCCCTAGTCCGGGACACCCTCAGTAGCCCCCGAACTAGCCTCCAATGCCGAGGTTGAAAGTCTTCGGCAGCTCCATGCTCCAAGGGTCTTCGGCTTGGGTGGCGAGTTCCCTCCATCTGTGTTTGATTTAGCACTAGTTCGGCCACCAATAGCTCGGTTGCCGAGGTATCCTTCGATTGGCGAGGCCCCGTGGGGCCCGTCACACCACTTTTCTTCGCCTAGAATTAAATGAAGACCCTCGATTTCTACGCATCCACGGAATGCAAGTGGCCCAACGGGTTTTTACAAAAATGCCCCTCTTTTGAGGGGAGTCAATGCCTGTTTAATAGGCCAAGGGCGCGGAGGCTAACGCACCCCACCCCCTGCCATTCTTCCTCACGTCCTTGCGAGGTCGCAACCATCAAACAATGGCGAGCGTCCCAGGTTCTTCCTCACGCCCTCACGGCCCCTGTTAAGGTGATTGGGCGAGCTGCTTCGTATCCCTCATGCGTTTACACAGGCTCGAGACGCAGGGATATCTCCCTGCTTCAGATCTCGCATCCACCCACCCCGGATTAACTTCCGCAGACGGGGAGGCCCTCGCAGAGAACTTTCCTTCCCCTCACGGGGAGGAAAGGGTGTGCTTCGTGCCCTTCCTCTTGCGAGCCTGGGTTTCCCCATTCATCCTTTCTTGAGGGGTCTACTAGAGTTTTATGAGATCCAACTCCACCACCTTACCCCAGGGTCGATTCTTCATATATCGGGCTTCGTCGCTCTTTGCGAGATGTTCCTGGGCTGCGAGGCCCATTTTGAGTTGTGGAGGAAGTTTTTCTGCCTCGTCCCCCGTACCCGAGGAGGGACAATCTACGAGGTTGGCGGGGCCGAAGTATGGCGCATCGCTGGAACCGGATACCCCGTAGGGACTCCGAAGAAAGACACTGACGAATGGACTTCGGAATGGTTTTATATCGAAGACGTCCCCCTATTCAATCCAGATCGGAGGGGGCTGCCCGAATTCTCATTGGTCTCTCCGAAGAAGCGGTTTAACTGGCGCCCGAAGGGTTCTTCCCAAGTGGAAAACGCCGAAGTAACTCGGCTGGCCGCTCAAGTGAGGTGGCTAGCCCACAACGGGCTAACCGTCATTGACGTGATGGCTGCAGTCATTGCTCGGTGTGTCCAACCTCTTCAACAGAGAATACACCCGCTTTGGTGTTACAACGGGGAAGATGATGCAACCCGGTACACACGGATGGGACCTGCCGATCAGGCGGCGATGGCAGCCATACTGGCCGATCTCTTCAAGGGAGAAGAGCAAGAATTTGCTCGGTTAAGGCCCAAGGAAGGCTTCTCGAGCTATAAACCCATTGAAATGGTGAGTCCGACCACGTTTTATAGTTCGGAGGGCACCCCAAATTTTGTTAACCAGATTTCTATCCTGACCGAACAGAACTGGAGGTGCTAGATCGAGACAGTGAGCTGCCCTGCTCCTCAACCGGAGGATCACTCTCGTGACGATGATCCTGGGTTCCATGATAACCCTGAAACATCAATCGATTTCGAGGAGGGGGTCTTCTACCAGGAGAGCCTTGATGGTTCTAAGGTGGCCCTTTTGGCCGATCATCCCGGGGCGCTTCCCTCCTCCGTTGTAAGGGGCCAACGGGCTTCTTCTCGAAAGAAACACTCAGCCGCGTCTGCTCCGAATACACTGACACCTACTCCCAAGGGCCGCCGTACGACACGCCGGACAGCCGCAAGAGCGGCACCAGCGGCCCCAGCGATGAAAGGTCATGGGGTGACCAGACGCGCGGCCCCAACGGGGGCTACATCGTCCGTGCCCCGCCTGAAGAGGTAACGCAGTCGCCGTACCGTCATAGCCTCTATTTTCGACATCCACCGAGTATGCCAATAATTCTCTCCACGGTGTTCTGTAGACGATATGTAGAACTGCCCTCGGCTGAGGATGTTGAAGAGCCGCCGAGGGGTGACTCGAACCCGAGGTCGCCAGCCGTAACCGGAGTTACTCCGGGGGTCCCTACCGAGGACCAACATCCCGAGGACTCAGGAGGCGTCTCGGTCACTAACTCCGAGGTTGAAAGTGTGATGAATCATCGGCGGCGCAAGGCGTCACTTCGGCACTCCGCGTTTTCCGATCAGGAGTTTAATGCCCTTAGTTCGGTAGACGCGTACCTCGGCGCTGCCCGAACGGGACTTGAAGGGGCAGTGAAGCTCATGTCTACTAATGTGCAGGTATGGTATTCGTTTTGACAACTAGTATCTAACCCAGTAGCCCCCGAGCCTTAAGTTGGGCGGGATGGCCGAGTTAAGGGTCTGATATGTATGATACCATGCTATTGTGCAGACTGTTCGGGAGCAAAACAAAAAGCTATCCGAGGACCTCAAGCTGGCGCGAACAGAATTAGAGTCTGTGAAAGCCGAGCTAGAGGGTGTGAAGAAATTCACCAGAGAGGCACATGGTAAGTGCCAAACTTAAAGTTGTTTAAGAAAAAAATTGATGGAACACCTCTGCTAATGAAAGATGATTCCATAGCAGCCGAGTCAATAAATCAGCTGCAGAAGGATCTGGAGATTGCCAGGGAAGCTCAAAGGTATGCGGAGTCACAGCAAGAGGCTGGCTACCGGGTGCTTTCCCGAAGTCATGAGAAGAGGGATAAGCTGAAGGCGGAAAGCGAACAACAGGTTCAAGAAATCAAAAGCTTGAAAGCTCAACTGACCTTATCCCAAGAGGAGAACCAGAGACTGAAAGCGGGCATGTTCGGTAAGTGCAATCTAATTTTTTAGTTCATAAACTGCGCGTATTAGGCAGCAATATGAACAACGCCACGTCTCGTTGTAGTTCTTCTGACCGGACGTCCCAAAGAGGAGGCCGGCTCATTCGGGCGGGACCTACTGAAGGAGCTATTCGCCGTACATGAGCGGGCCCGGAGAGCCATGAAGAGCATGTTCAAAGCACTGTGGCCTGGCAAAGTGGCTCCGGAAGGGATGGCTGAACTCACGAATCATTTCAAAGGAGCTCGGCGCCGCTTTGAGTTATGGAAGATGTTATCTTGATGTGAGGGAGCACGGGAAGCTTGGGCGATGATCAAGACCCATTTCACCAAGCTGGAATCGGAGCATTTAGCAAGGGTTGGGCCGGTAGGGCCAAATGGGCAGGAAGTGCCCGTGCATCTGGTATATGACCAGGTTATGCCCGCAGCTCGGCTGTCCCAAGCAGATTGTGCTCTGGAGACCATAATAGATGGTCTTGATCAAGATTAACAGTTTGATTCTATGTATATATGTACTTTACATCAAATAGTCTCCAAACCGTGCGCAAAACATTGTCTTAACCAACCATCGGCTTCCGCCTCCTCGACCAGGAGCCGAGGAGTGTTTCCTACTATGTGAGCCGAAAACATCGGAAAACACTTCGGAGAACTAGGCAATCCGGCCACTTGGTGCAAACAGACAAAAACATGCTCGGGGACTTATGTTATATTACTGTTTAATGTAAGAAACATCTTCCGACAAAAATAGTACCTCTATGGGTTCCTTTCTTCGGGTTACCACGTTAGCCGTGGATGAATAACCGAATACCCGAAGTAGACAGGGATGGTTACTTTGGAAGAATACCCCGGAATCTTGGCTATTGTGACCAATTATTTTTACTTCCCTCGTGACCGACCAATTGTGTTCTTAAGAACGCTAGCTTTTGGCTTCACCCGTCTGAGGTACGTACCCGGGAAATCCGGACGTAACAATCACAAAGGTGCTCCCTTTACTCCCTAGCCGAACAATCGGGAACGTAGGGGGTAAACACAGGAGCGAGGCAACCCAGCTTGGCCAAATCTTAAGTCAAATTGATGCATATAATGGGTTTAGAACGATATAGGAAGGCTGCAAACACGTAAAAACGAATGGTTGCATAAATAAAATATAATTGGCTCCGTAAAAGAAGCCCCCAGGTAACAGCGTGTGGTACATTCAAAGATGTTTGCCAAAGAAAAACTTCATGTAATTCGGCGTAGCCGAACACAACCCGGGAAAGACTATTTACTAGAAAAAATATAAATCCGAGAGGGATAAACCGAACAAGGTAAGGTCGCGGAGTTAACCGTAGAAGCGCCGTAGCCGAGCTGCGTTCCAAGGGTTTGGTTCGAGGCGGTCGTCCTTTGGGTCGCGGAGACGATATGCTCCGCCCGCGAGTACTTGATTGATTATGAAGGGCCCCTCCCATTTGGGCGACAGCTTATGCTTCTGCTTCTCCAGGAGGCGCAGGACTAGATCGCCGACGGTGTAGGCCTTTGCCCGTACTTCCTTGCTCTGATAACGTCTGGCCTGCTACTGATAAAAAGCAGAACGAGCCCGAGCTATGTCGCGCTCGCCCTCCAGGGCGTCCAGGTCATCTTGCCGATCTAACTCGGCTTCCTTTTCTTCATACATACGCACCCGAGGGGCGTCGTGAATAAGGTCGCTGGGGAGGTCAGCTTCTGCCCCATACACCATGAAGAATGGTGTGTAGCCCGTGGATCGATTAGGAGTGGTGCGCAGGCCCCACAATACGGAGTCAAGCTCCTCAACCCAATGGCAGTCGGATTCTTTTAAAGATCAGACCAAATGGGGCTTGATGCCGCTCAAGATCAGTCCATTAGCTCGCTCGACCTGTCCATTAGACTGTGGGTGATATACCGAGGCATAGTTAAGCTTAATGCCTAAATTAGCGCACCAGTCCTTGACTTCCTGGGCGGTAAAATTGGATCCATTGTCCGTTATTATGCTATGGGGGACACCATAATGGTATACGACGCCGGATATAAAGTCGATGACCGGCTTAGACTTGGCTGAAGTTACCGGCTTTGCCTCTATCCATTTAGTGAATTTTTCTACCATGACGAGTAAGTATTTCTTTTTCTTGGTCCCCCCTTTAAGTGGTCCGACCATGTCTAGCCCCCAGACCGCAAAAGGCCAAGTAATCGGTATCGTCCGAAGGGCCGTGGGGGGCATATGGCTCTGATTTGCAAAGAGCTGGCATCCAATGCAATGTTGGACCAATGTTTGGGTGTCAGTGCGGGCAGAGGGCCAGAAGAACCCTGCTCGAAAAGCCTTGCTGACCAGGGCCCGAGCTGCCGCGTGGTGACCGCCCATGCCAGAGTGAATCTCGGCCAGGAGCCGCCTTCCCTCCTCTTCGGATATACATCTTTGGAGGACGCCAGTAGTGCTTTTCTTATATAGCTCTCCCTCGTGGACTTTATAGGCTTTAGATCGTCGAATGATACGCCTTGCCTCAGTCTGGTCAGCCGGTAGTTCTTGGTGGAGGAGGTAGGCGAGGAAGGGCTCGGTCCATGGCGCAATTACCACCATGACTTCGTGAGCCGAAGATGTCATTTCGATGGCCGAGCCCCCGATAATTCCTTCGTCTAGTTCGATAGGCAGAGGGACGAGCTCTCCTGAGGTATTGGTTTCCGAGCCCTGGGCATCCTCCTGCCACACCACGGACGTCTTAAAGAGTCGTTCTAAAAAGGTGTTCTCAGGGACACGGTCGCGCTTGGCGCCCATTCGAGCAAGGGTATCGGCAGCTTGATTGCTGTCTCTAGGTATATGGTGAAACTCCAGTCCTTCAAAACGGGCGGAGATTTTTAGGACGGCGTTGCGGTATGCTGTCATTTTTGGGTCTTTTGCGTTGAATTCGCCGTTGACTTGAGAGATGGCGAGATTAGAATCTCCCCGTACCTCGAGCCTCTGTATGCCCATTGATACCGCAATCTGAAGTCCATGCAACAGAGCTTCGTATTCGGCTGCGTTGTTGGAGTCGGTGTACATGATCTGGAGTATGTACCGAATATTATCACCAGTAGGGGATGTGAGGACTACGCCAACCCCCAGCCCGGCGAGCATTTTGGAGCCGTCAAAGTACATCGTCCAATGCGAGTATGTACTGTACTCCCTAGGGAGTTCGGCTTCCGTCCATTCCGCGACGAAATCAGCCAAAACCTGAGATTTAATAGCTCGGCGCGGTCGATAGATGATTTCGAAGGGAAGGAGTTCTATAGCCCATTTGGCGATACGGCCGGTGGCATCTCGATTGTTGATTATGTCATTCAGTGGTACTTCAGATGCCACCGTGACCAAGCACTCTTGAAAATAGTGGCGGAGCTTTTGGGATGCCATGAAAACTGCGTAGGCGATCTTCTGATAGTGCGGGTACCTTGTTTTACACGGGGTGAGCACTTCGGATACGTAGTACACAGGTTTCTACACCTGGAGCTTGTGACCCTCTGTCTCTCGTTCGACGACGAGAACCGCGCTGACCACCTGATTCGTGGCCGAGATATATAGCAGCATTGGCTCGCCCGGACTGGGTGCTATCAAGATCGGGTTGCTGGCCAGTAGAGTTTTTATGTCCTCAAGTGCTGCCGCCGCCTCGCTAGTCCACTCGAAGTTCTTCGTCCGTTTGAGCAATTTATAGAGCGGTAAGGCTTTTTCTCCGAGGCGTGAGATGAAGCGGCTTAAGGCTGCAACGCAGCCGGCCAATTTTTGGACTTGTTTTAGCTCAGTGGGGATCGCCAGCTCGGACAGTGCCCGTATTTTCGCTGGGTTGGCCTCTATTCCTCTATGGGAAACAATGAATCCGAGCAGCTTACCGGCCGGCACTCCGAAGACGCACTTTTCCGGATTGAGCCGTATATCGAAGGTCCGAAGATTATCGAAGGTTTGTCGGAGATTGTCCACCAACTGGCTGACATGTTTGGTCTTAACGACCACGTCGTCCACATATGCCTCGACCGTTTTGCTGATTTGTTTTTCCAAACATGTTTGAATCATGCGTTGGTATGTAGCCCCTGCGTTCTTTAATCCGAAGGGCATTGTGTTGAAGCAGAATGGTCCATAAGGAGTGATGAATGCTGTGGCCGCTTGGTCGGACTCCTTCATTTTAATTTGATGGTATCCGGAGTAAGCGTCGAGGAAACACAGTGAGTCATGCCCGGCAGTGGCATCTATGATCTGGTCTATGCGGGGCAAGGGGAAGGGATCCTTGGGGCAGGCCTTGTTTAAATCCTTGAAATCGACACACAACCTCCAGGATTTATCCTTCTTGGGTACCATGACCAGATTGGCCAACCATTCGGGATGTTTGATGTCTCAGATGAATCCGGCTTCGTGCAACTTTGCCAGTTCCTCGCCCATAGCTTGACGCTTGGGTTCGGAAAACCGACGTAGAGTCTGTTTGACTGGCTTGAAACCCTTAATTATGTTCAGGCTGTGCTCGGCTAATCTACGCGGGATCCCTGGCATGTCTGACGGGTGCCAGGCGAAGATATCCCAGTTCGCACGTAAAAATTTGCGCAACTCTTCATCGACCGCGGGGTCCAGCTGAGCTCCAATGGACGTCGTCTTGTTGGGATCTGTTGGGTGCACTTGGAATTTGACGATTTCATCCGCTGGTTTAAAGGACGTGGATTTGGGCCTTTTATCGAGGATTACGTCGTCCTTATCCACCGTTGAGCGGAGCGCGGTCAGTTCTTCGGCTGCGAGGGCTTCGGACAACGCTTCGAGGGCGAGCGATGCTGTTTTATTCTCGGCTCGAAGGGCTCTGTCCGGATCACTTATTACTGTGATTACGCCGTTTGGCCCTGGCATTTTGAGCTTCATGTACCCATAGTGTGGGATGGCGTGGAATCGTGCGAAAGCGTCGCGCCCTAATAAGGCATGGTAGCCACTGCGAAAGGGTACGATGTGGAAAAGCAGTTCTTCGGATCGGTAGTTCTCGGGGGTTCCGAAGACCACATCAAGAGCAACTCGGCCACTACAACGTGCCTCCTTTCCGGGGATGATCCCTCGGAAGGTGGTGTGACTTTGCTCGATGCGGGATCTGTCAAACTGCATTTTGTCCAGGGTGTCCTCGTAAATGAGGTTTAGCCCGCTACCGCCGTCCATTAATACCTTTTGGAGTCGAAATCCATCCACTATGGGATCAAGGACAAGGGCGGTAGCAGCTCGAGTAGGGCAGGACCTCGGCTGATCTTGTTCACTGAAAGTGATGGGTGTGTCTGCCCACGAGTTTGTCGCTGCCACATGGTGAATTTGAGCGAGCTCTCGAAGGGCCCTCTTCCTCTGATTCTGCGAGGATGACTTCGCCACTCTTGGCGACTTGCCTGACCACCCAGCAAGCTCGAAGGCTGTGGGTTGGGTTTGTATTGAGGAGGATGGAGTGTATGGGGCATGGTTTGTCCACTGGTTCGTCAAGGACCGTTCTGGATCTTGGCAGGGGTTTCATCCTTTTCTCGGATGGCTCGTATTGAGTTGTCCGGTGAAGGTGTGCGCGTTTTTCCTGAGCTCAGTTTGGTTCCTCTGTACGGATTGACTCCGTTTGCTCGAGCTGAGCCTGCCAAGCATACTCCATGGCGCAGTATTTGGACACTAGGTCCGATAAATCAGAGAAGTTTTGGATGTGACGGCGGGCGAGGGCGTTTAAGACGCCTTCGTCTCGGCAGTTCTGTCGGAAAACCTCCAGAATTTCCTTGCTACCACCGTCCGTCATCTTGTTTTTGACGATAAGGAATCTAGCCCAGAAGTGCCGAACTGTCTCTCTGGGCTATTGTTTTACGTACATTAGGTCCCATATGTCGGGCCGTCCTAAGTTATCTGGACAGTACTCGATGTGGGGGGTGGGCGGAATAAAAAAATTGATCCCAGCAGGGTGTGAGTTCGGGGTTTTGGCGGCCGCGTCCTGGATTGGCATGGAATCTAACGCGCCGAGCTCTAGGTCCAGATAGTTGGCCGAGCTTGAGTGCGCGGACTCAAGGTTATGTGCTGAACCAGACTTCGGATCTAAACCCTCTCCGGAGCGGAGTTCGGCTGCCGAGCTGGAGGATGAGGCTTGATGATCGGGAACTTGTACTCCATGCGCTTCCGATTCCAGGGGGAGGGGCGAGCCCTCGGTCGGGCCTTCGATAGTGGCGACCAAGTGGGCGGCCGGAGGGGCGTGAATTTCCCTGTCATCGGTCTTAAGCCCGATCTGATGATAGACCGAGGACTGTCCATCGGTGATTCCCAGGGCTTGGATCCGATCAAGTATCCCGTTTAACAATGAGAGATCCGTCGGCTCCAAGTTCTGGTAGTTTACGGGGTCGACCCGCAGTATGGCCATGATGGGGGCGTCTGAATTTGCCACGCCGTCATGTTCGACCGGGGCTGATCTTCAGCAGCCGAGCGCGAAGATTAGGTCCGGGCTCGAGGCTGGACCCGTAGTGGCGGCCGTTCCAGTAGTGGGCTTGGCCGTACCCGAAGTCAATGCTTCAGGATTTGCGGGTCCTTCAGGCGAGGCTGAGGACCCTGTGAGGATAAGGTCTCCCCGGGAGTCGGCGACAAACTCTAAGCTCCCGAACCTGACCTCCTGGTCGGGGGTAAAGGTGTCGACCCGGCCGAGGCGACCGGCCGGATCGGCGTGTAGCATGATGTTGCCGAACGAAAAGAGTTGTCCGGGAACAAAAGTGTCCCTACGGCTAGCGCTGTTGCTGATGATTAGGCGAGCCATTGATCCTTGATGACCCACGGTGGAACTCTCAATGAAAGCACCAATGTCGGTACCAAAACCGGCAGATCTCGGGTAAGGGATCCGAACTATGGGTCTAGGAATCAATGGGTAACGGAGAACGTAGAGACGGTGATTTACCTAGGTTCGGGCCCTCTCGAAGAGGTAATACCCTACGTCCTGCTAGATTGTATTGATGTGATTGTATGAAGGTTACAAAGTTGATCTACCTCGAGATCAGATGGGCTAAACCCTAGGTAATGAATGATGATCCTCTACGGACTAAGCCTTCTAGTTTATATAGACACCAGAGGGCCCTAGGGTTACATATGGTCGGTTACCATCAGGGGATAAACATGCCGGTCACGCCAATTATTCCTTGGAGGGGAAGCCAAGTCTTCGGAGGTTTCCTTCTGATACACGGGGTTGTCCACAATCCGGCCTTCCATCGACGAGTAGAGAGCGGCCCACCAGCCCGGCCTACGAGAGATAGACCGGCAGCCCGAGTACCCCCTAGTCCGGGACACCCTCAACCAGGAAAAGGTAAGCAAGGGTTCATCGGGATCATATGCCAGGTTCACAGTTACTTGGACAGAGCTCACTGTTGTGGTCAATCATACATGACAGTGACAGAGGTTAATGATATCACTTTGTCGGGTGTGAGGAAGCTGGCCTTGATATCCACTGTCAAGATTGTTGTCTCAACATTGTCTTGCTTCATAGCTTGTCATACATTGCATCACACTGAGGTGTATAACTTGGTTTCTTTTTCTTACCTACTCACGAATTTGTTGGATTCTCACCGTGCTTGTATCATCATACGAGTGACTTGAATGACTTTGGCAGCATGCTCACAACATATATGGAAGTAGGTGTAGCTAAACATTTTATTCTCCAGGCAGACGCTGGTGTCCTAACTAGCTCGTGTTTCTGACCAACCTGTTGTGGATCTGATTCTTGAGGGGCACTGCCATATACTATCAACTCACTGTGTAGTATCTAGTTCCACTGGCGATGACTGTGTGCGGTGTCATACTGACAAAGACTGGATAGCTTGTGTTGGAAGCCATCTGAGAGTAGCATGCTGAGGAAGACTGGATGTCTTGCACTTGAAGCTTTTGCCGGGATAGCGTGCTGAAGAAGACTGGGTACCGTACCTCAGAAGCTTCTCCTCCTGGTTGCTTGCTGAGGAAGATTCGATGCCTTATGCCGGAAGCTTTCCGTGATGGCTTATTGAAGAAGATAGAGTATCTTATGCTGGAAGTCATCCACATATCGTACTGAGGAAGGCTGCGGGACCTTGCATCATAAGTTTTCTCTGGTAGCGTGTGGAGGAAGACTGGATTTTCTTACACCAGAAGCTTCTCACTATAGTGTGCGGACTGAATGCCATATATATACCCTTGATATTCCCTTGACTGGGAATGTATTGTTGTCTTGCACACAAATTGCCTTCCAGTTGGTTCATTACGATTGTGATGGTTGCACACTGAGGCAGTCTTGATGTTGATAGTCATTCCAGAATATCATTTGTATTCAAACTAGATATTCTCAATATAATACAGTCCACTGATAATTCTATAATGTTTAGCTGCGCTTCAAAATATTTGAAATCCATATTGATTCTTCGAGTCCGGTTTCGGCTGATGAGCAACTTTCATAAGGGGAAATAAAGGTAACACCGAAGGCCCAAAGAAAGAAGCAAAAGAAACGACTAAAACAAAAGCACACACAGCATTAAGATTACATACAAGCAACATCACATTTTATAGCTATTCACCTCACTATGCATGCCTACTTAAGCACACAATTCTCGAGGAAACTACGGTACTACGATCTAACATGCTGTGACGGTGTGCACGAGAATGGATCAGCGTGGAGAGGTTGGTGTAAATAGAGCTACACCAAGGGCTGGCTCAGCACCGGTTGCATCTGGACCGGTGAAAGCACATTTGCTCCCTTGGTGGTTTTGGTAATTCATAACAACATATATCTCATTGAACTAATGTCCATTCAAGATTAAGATTTCAGGATGTTCAATGATTGGCATGGCATGGACTAGAGATGTGGACCCCTCAAAATGCTAAGGACAAGGATTGGCAAAAGATCAAGACTCTACATTTTTGGTTTAGTGATCCAAGATCACATTGAGTCCATAGTAAAGCCAATACTATTAAAAGGGGATGAGGTGTTGCTTAATGGTCTTTTTGCTCAAGTGCTTAGTGACAGTATTCCTAAACCCTCAATCACTCTATCTAACCAAATATGTCCTAAACCTACAGTCCAACTCGGCCCCACCGATATTTCCAATCCGGCCCCACCGAGTTCATCCAAGACTTAGCCACTGCCAAAACCCTAACAAATCGGATCCACCGAAATGGATCTCGGTCCCACTGAGATGGCCTTGCCAACTCTCTGTAATCGGTTGCATTCACTTCGGTCTCACCGAGTTTGCAAATCGGTCTCACCGAGATGGCTTGCCAAGTCTCTGTTGCCTTATTGCTTCACTTCGGTCCAACCGAGTTGATGCAATCGGTGCCACCGAGATGAGGATTGCTCTAAGCCATTGCACTTCGGTCTATCCGAGTTGTTCGTATCGGTCCCACCGAGATTCCTAACGTTCATATCTTTTACACAGTTTGGTGCTACCGAGATGATTGTTTCGGTGCCACCGAGTTGGGTCAAAAGTGTGTAACGGTTGGATTTTGTGTGGAGGCTATATATACCCCTCCACCACATCCTTCTCAGTAAGGAGAGCCATCAGAACGTGCCTAGACTTCCACCATACATTTTCTGAGAGAGAACCACCTACTCATGTGTTGAGATCAAGATATTCCATTCCTATCATTTGAACCTTGATCTCTAGCCTTTCCCAAGTTGCTTTCCACTCAAATCCTTCTTCCACCATAGCCAAATCTGTGAGGAGTTGTTTGAGTGCTGGGAAGACTATCATTTGAAGCATAATAGCAAGAGTTCATCAACAACACACCGTCTATTACCTTTTGGAGAGTGGTGTCTCCTAGATTGGTTAGGTGTCACTTGGGAGCCTCCAACCAGATGTGGAGTTGAACCAAGGAGTTTGTAAGGGCAAGGAGATCGCCTACTTCGTGAAGATCTACCCCGAGTGAGGCTAGTCCTTCATGGACGTAAGCCATGGTGGAATAGGCAAGGTTGCTTCTTCGTGGACCCTTCGTGGGTGGAGCCCTCCGTGGACTCGCGCAGCCGTTACCCTTCGTGGGTTGAAGCCTCCATCAACGTGGACGTATGATAGCACCACCTATCGGAACCACACCAAAAACCACCGTGTCTTCATTGCGTTTGAAATCTCCAATCCCTCCTTTACATACATATGCAATTGCTTACATTCCGTTGCTATACTCTTAGAATTGCATGTGTAGGGTGATGCTTGACATATACTATTGCTAAAATCTGCCCACAATTAAAATTGGGAAAAGGTTAAGTTTTATTTGGTCAAGTAGTCTAATCACCCCCCCCCCTCTAGACATACTTTCGATCCTACAAGTGGTATCAGAGCTTTGGTCTCCGTAAGTCTTGATTTCCATAGCTTTGGTGATCATAGCCTTGGTTTCACAACCTAGGAGAGTATGGCGTCTAGTGAGGGTAACTATCACCGTAGAGGTCCATATTTTGATGGTACAAACTTTTCTAGTTGGAAACATAACATGAAAATGCATATTCTTGGTCATAACCCCGCCGTTTGGGCTGTTGTTCGTGTTGGCTTGCAAGGTGACTTCTTTGAGGATGGCAAGGAACCGGATCGTGAAGCAACCCCGGAAGAATTGAAGATGTTGCAATACAATGCTCAAGCTTGTGACATTCTATTCAACGGTCTATGTCCCAAAGAATTCAACAAAATCAGCCGCCTCGAGAATGCAAAGGAGATTTGGGATACTTTGGTTGATATGCATGAGGGTACCGAGTCCGTCAAGGAATCTAAGTTGGATGTGCTTCAAAGTCAACTTGACAAGTTCAAGATGAAGGATGGTGAAGGAGTCGCTGAGATGTACTCTAGGCTTGCTCTCATCACAAATGAGATTGCCGGCTTAGGAAGTGAAGAGATGACCGACAAATTCATCATCAAGAAGATACTTAGAGCTTTGGATGGAAAATATGATACCGTCTGTACATTGATCCAAATGATGCCAACTTACAAAGATCTCAAGCCCACGGAAGTCATTGGAAAGATTGTCGCTCATGAAATGTCACTCAAGGATAAAGAGGAGCTGCACAACAAGTCAAGTGGTGCTTACAAAGTCTCAACCGATGCTCCAACAACTTCAAGTGACAAGCTAGTATCCAATGAAGAGATTAGCCTAATGGTGAAAAGGTTCAACAAGTTCTACAAGAACAAAGGGAAAGAGAGAAGCTCTAGCTCAAGACATTATGAGAGAAGATCATCAAGTCGTGACTGTAATTGTTACAATTGTGGAAAGCCCGGACACTACTCCAATGAGTGTACGGCTCCCTACAAGAAAAGAGACGAATCACCAAGAGGAAGACATAGAAGAGATGAATCACCTCATAAAGAGAGAAGGAGTAGAGATGATTATTATGAACGAAGACACTCTCGAAGAAGCAAGGATTCGGAGAATAAGGACAAGTCATCAAGGAGCTACACAAGAAGAAGACATCAAGCTCATGTTGGTGAATGGGTTTCCGGCTCTGACTCCGACAACCACTCCGAGAGAAGTTATCACTCCAACTCCGACTATAGTCAAGATGAAGGTGTTGCCAGACTTGCACTTGTGTCATCCAACTCCTATGATCTATTTGACTCACCAAATGAAGGAATTGGAAGATGCTTCATGGCAAAAGGCCCCAAGGTATCACACCCCGAGTATCTTGATTTCAATAGTGATGAAGATGATTTGCCTGGTGATGATGATTTACTTGTTGATAGAGATAGTAATGTGAGCTATAATGAAAATGATAGTAATCATGATAGTCAAGAGGAAACGAGTGACAATGCTATGAAGGAGATTGAGCGTCTAACTAAAGAACTAAATGCTCTTAAGTTAGCTCATGAAACAACTCAAGAGGATCATAGAGAACTTCTAAGAACTCATGAGAAGCTACGCTTCGAGAAGCTAAATTTAGAGCAAGAGCATGAGTTTCTTAAAGCTATCAATGATGATCTTCGAAAGAAGAGTTCTTCATATCTTGCCAAGCGTTTACTCTTTTCTACCTTTATGCCACAAGTTAAATCTAAGCAAACTAGCAACAAGGGTAAAAATGGTTCTACCTCTAGTAGTAACAATAACAATGCTAAATCCAATATTGTTGCTTCTAGTAGTTCTATTGATTCCACTAACGATTCTCTTAGCCAAGTTACACTTGAGCAAGAAAATATGCTATTGAAAGGAATTATAGAAAAAGGTGTCTACAAGAGTCTTGCCGGGAGTAAGCAATTTGAGGAAATTGTACGCAAGCAAGGAAGGCACCGGAAGAACCAAGGTGTTGGTTTTGAACGAAAGTTCAATGCCGATGGAGTTGAGTGGGAAGAAGGTCAATACCCCAAGACGAAGTTTGTTCCTCAACAAGAGAAGTATGATCCTACTTCCTTCAAGGGAACACAAGCTCAAGAAGATCTTCCACCACAAGACCACAAGCTAAAAGGCAAGGACAAGCTTCAAGAAGAGATTGATTCATTTGAAGAAGCTACTCAAGCCATGGTCAAGTGGGTTCCCAAGACTTCATCAAGTTCTACTTCATCAAGTGCTACTACAACTCCAAGGATTCCCATCAAGTTGATGTGGGTCCAAAAGAAGAAGAACTAGAGAGTTCTTGAGGGTGACTCCGCCAACAAACTTCACTCATATTATTCATGGCAAGGACTTGTGCAACCAACTTCCACATTTTGCACTAGTTCATGGAGTCACGAACCCTCTTGTTGGTAAGACAAGGGACAAGGTAATCAATGCATTCATGGACATCATCATATGTGTATTTCACTCTATGTCTATGGATATCTTTGTATGTTCCTTGTGTGGTACTAACCCATGTAGGTATTGAAAGCACAAAACTCCAAATGATTGCTCCCAACTCTTGATGGTCTACATCAACATTGAGCATCCACATCTTCAACATCTACATGATGTCATCATCGACAAAACCCAAGGTTAGTTCATCCCTCTTAGGGGGAATATCACATCTAGGGGGAGCTTTGCTCTAAACAATTGAGCTAAAGCAACTCTAATGGTGTGAACACATTAATGCTTTATGTAAAAGTGGTAACCCTACTTGTGCTTAAACGATGAGTATGACCTATGATCAAATGTTCTCATTTGGCTCCTAAGTCAATATACTCATATATAGATGACCTAGTCATCGCCATTGCTTGATAGATGCTAGAATTGGTTGTGCATGTTTGACACATATTTCATTTGCAATCTTATTGTGTGAGCATGTTGATTTGCATGTTTTTATCATTCGAGGACATCCATTTGTTGTTTTGATTGTCTTGGTTTTTCTGGCCAAGTGGATGTACAAGAATGCCTAAGAACCTTCTCTAGCTATCTATGCTTTCTTGTCTCAAATTCTATTCTTGCTGCATCACAAAAATTGAACAAGTCTTTTTCGGACCCTCCGGGTGAGGAGCACTCGGAGCCACCGACCTGAAAGGGCTGAACCTCCAAAACCTTCTAATTGATTTCGGCCGAACCAACTCACTCAAACTCGGTCCAACCGAAATCACTTAGATTGATCTAGGTTTTCATCTCGGTGCTACCGAATTGAACCATTTCGGCGCCACCGATGTGCTATACTGCGTGCAGTTACACATATCGGTGCCACCGAGTTGTTCAACTCGGCGCCACCGACAGCACATGGGTATATATATCCAGCGGCCCGTGCGGTTGAAAATTACTTCAAACGTCACGCGCCCGCGCCCCATTGCTGCCGCCCCTTTGGTCTCCGGATCATCGCCGTCGTCTCCAGCGCGCCCTCGCCGCAGGACTCCATTGCCGTCAACGGCAATCTCCACCGCCGTTGCCGCCGTAGAGGATCTCCACCAAGTTAGGGTGAGATTCGATCCCTTTCGTGCTTCCAATTTCCGATTCAATGCACGATAGGAATGCCATATATCTTGCCACGATTGCAATGCTCTTTCCACCAGATTAGTTCATAAGAACAAGATTCAAGCAAAAAAATTAGGGTTAGGTTTCCGCTGAATGCATCTCGGACCGACCGATTCGACATTTTCGGTCCTACCGATTTGGCCTCTGGCCATAGCACTAGTACATCTCGGTGCCACCGAGTTGTGCGAATCGGTGAGACCGAAAGTGAATCTCAGTGAAACCCTAGCATCTCGGAGCCACCGAAACCCATATCGGTATGACCGAAGTGGCGTGCAAGGTCTCTGTAGTGTGCTTCGGTGTCACCGAGATTATCAACTCGGTCCATCCGAACTGCATTCTGTGAAAACCTAGAACTAAAGTTTGAACTCATTTTTATGAAAAACTATCTGCTTTTTGTGATGACTCATCTACTCTACCTATACCCATCTATTCACAGGGTCAGCTCAGCAATATGTCCAGTGGCAGTGACAGTCAGAACAGGTCTGAACAGCAGGCAGAGATGAGTGAAGGGTCAAGCCATAATGAGAGTTTCTATGAGGGAGAGAGGAGTTCTCCAGATCTTCCAAAAGCTGCAACCAGAACAAGGAAGAAGAAAACCTCAGACAGTGAAGATGAGGACTTCGTTGCAAGTGAAGCTGCAACCAAGAAAAAGAGAGTAGTGCTTGCTAAGGAGTACAACACAAAGCCTACTTCTACCAAAGAAAGAACTGTTGTGAGGAAAGTTCCAAAGCAAACCATGCAGTTTACTTGTGAAGAGCCCAGTGACAAAGAACCAGCTGCAGGTGCCAAAAAGAAGAGAGTGAGGAAAACCATTGCCTGTGTGATTGGCAGACCCTCCATGATGATTGAAGATGAGGAGGATGAGCTAGCTAATGCACCCCCTGCAAAAGCTCAGAAGCTCATGTCTGATGCAATCAAGACTGCTGCACCCTCCAAGTCCAAGCCTAAGGTGTCAGCACCCAAGAGATCAACCAGGAACATCTCAGCTGCAGAAAAGAACAAGGCCCCAGTGCCTGAATCAAATGTTGATGAAGAGCCTCTAGTGCTCAGAAAGTTGAAGCCTAAGATTCCAGACCACGACAATGCACACCCAGTAGCAGAAAACATGATGTTGAGAAAGGATAAAGGACTGCGTCAGTGGAGACAGTCAGATCCCTATGCTATTAGGAGAAGGACATCATGTGATTATCGCTTTCGCACTCGAGAGCAACAGGATTTTTATGAGACAGTTTTGCTTGACAAGAAGCCCATAGTCAGTGACATGAAGTGGGTGGACTGGGAATACATCGATGAGAATGAGGATTACTTTCCCCATGTCCATGAGAGTTTCAGGATTGCAGGTGTTGATGAGTTTGTTGGAAAGAAGTTGACCAAGTGGAATGATGAGATGATCATGCAATTCTACTCTACTGCTCATTTCTATCCAGATGGCAGAATAGTGTGGATGACTGAGGGTATAAGATACCAGTCTACCATCTCTGAGTGGGCAAATCTTCTTGGTGCACCCAAGGAAGAGGATGATGATATTGACATATATGCCAAGCTCAAGATGGATCACAACTCAATGGCCAACATGTATACTGCAATTCCTCAGAAGGACCTTGAAACACACAAACTTGGATCAGTGAAGCATTTGCTACCAGGACTGGCCACCTCGAACACCATATTGCGGTACACTCTGCTACCCAAGTCAGGAGATGACAAGATGATTCGTGGCCACTCCATCAATTTGCTGCATTTATTCGATACACCTCAGAAATTCAAGGTGATGAGCCTGATAGTAGAGACTATCAAGAGGACTGCCGCAGATCAGAAGAGATCGTGCGGATATGCTCCACATATTCAATTATTGATTAATTCCAAGGTTGGAATCAGCACATATCTTCTTGATCGAGAGCACTTTCCTTTGCGTCCAGATTTTGAGAACAATGTAATAGTGATGGATCCTTCGCATCCCACTTCTGCACAAGCTCAAGAGGAAATTCGCAAAGCCGCAGAAGCAAAAGCAGCTCAGGAGGCATCAGCTCCAAATGCACCAATTGCAAATCTCAAGACACCCAAAGACCAAATGCAATATCTGCTTGAAGCCACTCTGAGGATTGAGCGAAGTTTGGCCAACCTCACCCAGACCCAGGCTAGTTTTGAGAGGATCATTGAGACCAAATTTCATGATTTGGATGTCAAGGTGACTGAGATTCAGACTTCAGTGGAACAGCTGCAAGGAGATGTTGATGCTGTCAAGCTAGCCAGATCAGATGACAGTGGAGCTGATGGGCCAACCACAGAGAGATTCCAGTCAGTGCCTAGGGCAGCTAGATCTGCTGCAATACCAGTCGTGGATCCCCGGACCACCGTATCTGCACCAGCCGCTACTGCCACAGTGCCATCTCAGGTCTCAACTCCGCCAGTTCAGCAGACATCGTCAGAAGCATTCGCGGACGCTCTCATCTCAACGCCATCTACGCACACCGGAGCTGCCAGCAGGAGGTCGCCTTCAGGAGCTTCGGAGGACCGTGCCTAGAGAGTCGATTAGTGCTATACTCATTTGAACTTTTTGGTACTTGTTGCCAAAGGGGGAGAATCTGTATAGATCATAGGCTTCGAGAGAGAGAGAGTTTCTTGTTTTTGATTTGCTTCGAGAGTTTCTTGTGCTACTTATTTGTTTGTTGGTACTCTGTTTTATGTGTGCTTGCTATAGTATTCTGTCGTTTATGCTTGTGAGATACTATGTTGGTTGATCATCTATGCTTATTGTGATGATCTAAGTTTATCTTTATCATTATCTTGTATGATCATTCTTTTGTGATGGTGATGCGTGCCTATTATTCCAATCTTATCATTTTGCGCGCTCCACCAAGATGTATGTGACATGGAAGAGTAACCCATGAGCCTAATCGATTGTGCATTTGCATTCAAACGCAAATTTTTAATAATGCACAAATTTAGGGGGAGCTCTTGCTTATCACATACTTCTCAAAGCGACGATGTATTTCATTCATTTAATCATTTGTCGAAGCTTTGATCTATATGTTGTCATCAATTACCAAAAAGGGGGAGATTGAAAGCACATTTGCTCCCTTGGTGGTTTTGGTAATTCATAACAACATATATCTCATTGAACTAATGTCCATTCAAGATTAAGATTTCAGGATGTTCAATGATTGGCATGGCATGGACTAGAGACGTGGACCCCTCAAAATGCTAAGGACAAGGATTGGCAAAAGATCAAGACTCTACATTTTTGGTTTAGTGATCCAAGATCACATTGAGTCCATAGGAAAGCCAATACTATTAAAAGGGGATGAGGTGTTGCTTAATGGTCTTTTTGCTCAAGTGCTTAGTGACAGTATTCCTAAACCCTCAATCACTCTCTCTAACCAAATATGTCCTAAACCTACAGTCCAACTCGGCCCCACCGATATTTCCAATCCGGCCCCACCGAGTTCATCCAAGACTTAGCCACTGCCAAAACCCTAACAAATCGGATCCACCAAAATGGATCTCGGTCCCACCGAGATGGCCTTGCCAACTCTCTGTAATCGGTTGCATTCACTTCGGTCTCACCGAGTTTGCAAATCGGTCTCACCGAGATGGCTTGCCAAGTCTTTGTTGCCTTATTGCTTCACTTCGGTCCAACCGAGTTGATGCAATCGGTGCCACCGAGATGAGGATTGCCCTAAGCCATTGCACTTCGGTCTATCCGAGTTGTTCGTATCGGTCCCACCGAGATTCCTAACGTTCATATCTTTTACACAGTTCGGTGCTACCGAGATGATTGTTTCGGTGCCACCGAGTTGGGTCAAAAGTGTGTAACGGTTGGATTTTGTGTGGAGGCTATATATACCCCTCCACCACATCCTTCTCAGTAAGGAGAGCCATCAGAACGTGCCTAGACTTCCACCATACATTTTCTGAGAGAGAACCACCTACTCATGTGTTGAGATCAAGATATTCCATTCCTACCATTTGAACCTTGATCTCTAGCCTTTCCCAAGTTGCTTTCCACTCAAATCCTTCTTCCACCATACCCAAATCTGTGAGGAGTTGTTTGAGTGCTGGGAAGACTATCATTTGAAGCATAATAGCAAGGAGTTCATCAACAACACACCGTCTATTACCTTTTTGAGAGTGGTGTCTCCTAGATTGGTTAGGTGTCACTTGGGAGCCTCCAACCAGATGTGGAGTTGAACCAAGGAGTTTGTAAGGGCAAGTAGATCGCCTACTTCGTGAAGATCTACCCCGAGTGAGGCTAGTCCTTCGTGGACGTAAGCCATGGTGGAATAGGCAAGGTTGCTTCTTCGTGGACCCTTCGTGGGTGGAGCCCTCCGTGGACTCGCGCAGCCGTTACCCTTCGTGGGTTGAAGCCTCCATCAACGTGGACGTACGATAGCACCACCTATCGGAACCACGCCAAAAACCACCGTGTCTTCATTGCGTTTAAAATCTCCAATCCCTCCTTTACATACATATGCAATTGCTTACATTCCCTTGCTATACTCTTAGAATTGCATGTGTAGGGTGATGCTTGACATATACTATTGCTAAAATCTGCCCACAATTAAAATTGGGAAAAGGTTAAGTTTTATTTGGTCAAGTAGTCTAATCACCCCCCCTGTAGACATACTTTCGATCCTACAATCGGCTTAGAGATGAGGACGAACTCGTTGATCATGTAGCGGGACACGAATGTCACGACCACATCATCAAGCGTACGGAAGGGAACCGTACTCGTCCAGAGAAAGGGGGTGATAGAGTAGTGGTGGAAGACCGGGTGTGCTGGCATTGCCCTTTTCTGGTACAAAGACCAGTAAGGGTTGCCAAAGCGGCGGGTTGGATGGCAAGATCCGAGATAGAAACATGTCTATCACCGGAACGATAGGTGGTGCTGAAGAGAAAAAAAAATCTTGGTGTGATACATGTGCATCAATCCTGCAAGTGATCGACACTACTAGGTACCTCAGCATCACTCCGCTGGGACAGAGATGACACCAAACACCAACAAGCAAGTACGCAAAGCTGGAGGGTGCAGGTAGTGGATTGAAAATGATGCCACCTACACTCACAAGATCAACCGTTAGTGACAAAATAGTGAGTCTATATGCATGCTATGCAGCAAACAAATGCAACAACCAAATGCAACAAGCAAGCTAAACTCTGAACTACCGGTTTCTAACGCTCGCGCTGACTAGGGCGTCCTACAGCCAGACCTGCTCCGATACCAATCATTGTGGCACCCCGGCTCAGAGAAACCGGAACACCCCGTATTCTAGCCCAGAGATCAAGTCTTCTGGAATACGGCATTGCTTGGCATAGAACAGATCAGCTCTTTATTACAAATATAATGGGTACAAAGGTTCTGAAGGCACGAAGGATTACATCGGTACGGTGACACTTCGCCTGCTAAGATAGTTCTATGCGAGCAGCGGAACATCTCGTAGCGGAATAAATTCTAGCATCAGAACAAGGGCGACGGTCGATATTTAAGGTCTCATGGACCAACTTACTCCGCTCGGAGGTTAACTCATAACCACCATGAATATCAACTTACTTACCATCGTGATCACCACGTGATCACCTCATAATCGACCAACATCGGTATCCACGATACCATCATGATCCTCACATGATTCACATAAAGATCAACCAACTTCTTTTCTTATCGAACCGGGGTTGTTTATTAGTCAGGTTATTATTTCTGTTGACTCATAGTGTGACCTACTACGAACTGTGTCCATGACCGAGGACGCGGCTATCGATAGATTATACACTCTGCAGAGGTTAGTACACTGTACCCACACCACGGAACTCATGGCCTCGTGCTCCCATTCGGGTGGACCAACGACATTCCGACAAAACCAATCTATTGCATGACACTCTCCCGGCCACGCCGACAAACTCCCCTTTGGGCTATGTCATGGGTTACCCCGATGCCAACTCGTGACATCCGCCACCTTTGTGGCCGCCACTGTCGTGGCCAAAACAAAACATCGTCCCAAACGGGGACCTCGGATCCATGCAACTCGGGTACTCAAGGCTTATGGCCGCCTACCTGATCAGGGTAGCGCGCGCACATAACCTTCCCTAGAAGGAGGCACCGGCGAGAGGCATGACAATAGACCGCATTAGGGCCTCCCCATCCAGGCAAGTGTGGTTGCACTGGTGAGCTCGATTCGGTGGCACCATGACTCAGCCAACATATTTGTTCAAGTTCGATTAATGTCAGGTTTAACTTGAATGGTGATGAGCTGAGTCACAATAAAATACATAATGAAATAACAATGCAGATGAGCATGATATCAGTGTAACCATGGATGGGTAACATAACCATTTAACAACATAGCATCAACAATGATAACTCATTTAGTCTACAGGATGCAGATGATCACGGCATAATGACGATCATGAATATAACAAGTATTATCATACAAACGGTAACTATTCATGTGAGCATAACATTATCACTAGCATCGAAAATAAATCCGAGAACTAACATGATAATAATAATACTAGCAAATAATCATTTAACTTATTAGGTGCAAATGAACATGGCATAAGAACAAGCATGGATTCACGAGCACATATTATTCACAAAATAATTAAATGAGCAAACATTTATGTTAAATATTCAATTGAAAACCATGGCTACTGCAAGGCCATCATGCAAGTGGCTGTTGTGGCTTGCCTGGGGGTGAAGAATTCACCGGGAAGAAGTGCGAGGCACTCGCGGAAAGAATCGCCGGAAAAGTTTCCCTCTCGATGGAGCTGTTTTAAGGGCAAGGGCAAAATGGTCATTTTCACATTGTGACAACCTCATGAAAATGATACCATCGGAACGGGCTCGACGAACTGAGATCGTGGGCTTTGGAATCACCTGAATCGGAGTCACGGTTGCCGAGTTACGGCCGTTCGTTCGTTAGGCAGAAAAAGAATAAAAATCTGTCCACTTCTGCCCTTAACGGACGGACGTCCGCAAATTAGCACTTTCGGCTCTGGGCTGAAAAACTGAAAGCGCCTTTGCTGAAATACGTCTTCTGCATATAGAAAGCGTATTCTCAGACGGAGTAACAGAAAAGTGCGCTTTCATAAGGAGAAAACGTATTCGAGAGAATACGCTTCCACTTACTCTGCGCGGGCCCGGGGTTCGGTGGATGACATGTGGGGTCACGGGGCCCACACCGGCCAGCTGGAGGGGAGGGAGTCGTCCTCAACCTCGCGCCCGCGTCTGGCCGAGGCAGGGCTGACTCCGGCGATGGCCGCCGACGGCTCCGGCCACCGTTCGCCGTGCTCCGACCACCGGCGAGCTCGTGGGACCGAGCCGCACCCATCCCCGCATAGCACGGATGCCGAGGAGCTCGGGAACGAGGAGGACCTCAGCCACGGTGGAAGGTGGATTCGGCCGGAGTTGGGCACGCGCCCACAGGCCACGGGAGGAGAAGGGGAAGGGCGGGAGAGCTTCGCCGTGCTCTAGAGGTTCCATTGGTGGGGAAAGGAAGGGGAGAGGGGCTTGGGCTCGCTCGAATTCGAGCTGAGTCCGGCGGCGGTGACTCGGCCATGGGAGGGGCAGGAGAGCTCCCCGAGCTCGGTTGAGAGGAGGGGCGAGGCTCCAGGAGATCGGAGAGGCTGCTGGTGTGCTTGGATAGGCTCGGGGTGGCCTATATATAGTCACGGCGATATGCCCGTGGCCGAACGACGACGGGAGCATGGGGTTGATGCTCTGGCGCAACCGCGTGCGCGCGCGCATGCGCAGAGGGGGAGAGAGGGCTAGGGGAGGTGCATGCGGTGCAGAGATGCCGCGGGGAAGCAAGAGGACAAAGGCAAGGCGACGACGGCCGCGGGCATCCCGGGACGGCGTGGCTCGCTGGAGAGGAAAGAGGAGAGGGGGAGGGGTCCAGAGAGGTGGCGTGGACGCAGGAGAGTGGGTGCAACGCAAAGGACATGGTGCGGTGGTGATACATCGTGGTTTGGACGGCGGCAGAGGGCCCCGACGTCCAGAGCGCGCTTTCGGCTTGCCAGACCGCATGGTCACAGCGTGCACAGGCGCACGCTGTGCGTTTTGGCCAACCACAAGCTGTCTACCGTGTAGTCCATCCAGAGTAGGGCCTCTATGAGTTGATAGATCGAAGAGATACACTGTGGGCTGATGGGAATGATCAGAGAAAGTTTGCTGTAGCCAACTTAGTCATGAAATAGTGATCAAATGGGATGGGGTAAGGTCTAACCAGCATGTCTCAGGGGTTTAGGGTAGGAAGGACTATGATACTGTGGATTTTTAGGTCATTTGGACAAGGTTTGAGTGCAGTTGCTTTACAACTGCAAAAATCGGCCAGAATCTAGATCAGGAAGTAGCACTCACATGGTTGCTTGGGTTGAGCTTAAAATTTGTGGAGTGTGATCATTTGGGCATATGAAGGTACCATAAAAATTTCATCCCATTTGGATAAGTATAAATGGTACTTCCTTCACAATGATCCACACTGGACAGAAACTTGGGGGAATTTTGTGGAGCAAATGGTTTAGCAAAATAATGTGAGTTTTTTCATGCTCACATTATTTAGGGATATTTAGGTCCTGGATTAATTTCAGAATTTTTAAATCAATAGAAAATATAGTTGCTTCACAAATTGAAATTGTGACCAGAAATTAAGATTGGATGGTGTGCTCACATAGATTGTTTGATAGAGATGAAATTTGGTGGATAGTAATGATTTGATCATATAAATAACCTACCAAAATTTCAACTCATTTGGATTAGCCTAGGTAGTACTTCCTTCACAAAGCTTTTCTCTGGACAGAAACTTTGGAAATTTGCTGAGGAAGATTTACTAGGCAAATGGAGCTGAATTTTGGCTTGTGGCAATTATTTGGATAGGAAAGAGTGCCCAAAAATTTTGAGGGAAATAAAGAAAAGATAAATAGCACTTCCTTCACAAAGTGCCCTGCTGGACAGAATAGGAAATGAATATTCCTGAATTATTTTTGAACTAGGCAAGGATGGATTTTGACATATTTGTGGAAGATATGATCCAAAGAATTTATGAGAATTTTGTGGGAATTTTTGGAAAGACAGAAATATAGGTTGCTTCACAACCTAGAGTTAACAGGGTTATTCCTTTAATAGAAAAAGGAATATTCCCAAGAAATAAATATTGGGGTTGGGGCTAAGATGGAAATGACATGGCCTTGGGATAGATTTGGGAGTGACAAGCCACTAGGAAGTGGCAGGAGAGAAGATCTTCCCAGGTTTCAAGACCATAGAGCCACAACCAGAAGAAAACCAAACCAGAATCCAAAGAAAATCAAAAGAAAAGGAAAGGGCCAAAAATCAGGGTGTTACAAACCTACCCCCCTTACGATAAATCTTGTCCTCGAGATTTGGTTGCTCAGGGAACAAGTATGAATATTCTGACTTAAGGAAACCGTTTCCAACTTGGGTATCCTTTTTCTTTATAAATTGTTCCCACTGAATTGCATCTGACTGACTGCCTTGCTCTAGAGTGTTTTGCTTCATTGTATCCAACATTCTGACAAGTCTTTCTTCATATGTTCATCCTTGCTCAGACTTCAATTCTTTTATGTCTGCTGGCTTGTCTGATATTATCATGACCGGGATTTCCATAAGTCCGGGAGTGACTTCCATTCGACGTGACATTCTTTTCTTCAGCACCGATAGTATCAATGGAGTTGTGCATAAATTTCCTCGATGGTCACGAAACATTTAGTCATTGCATCGGGTTTCTAGAGTAGATGCATGTCCTTCAGGTTCAAAACAATGCTGAGAATCATAACCGTTCTCTTGACGGAACCTGACTGCTTGCAGGGATTTCTGAATCATCTTGGCTGACTCCCCTGTCTTGGGTACCCGTACCGTGTATGTTATCCTTGGAAGACCTTTTCTTAACACTGCATGGGCTATTATTGATTGTAATAAAAGCAAAGTTACTTTTCATGTTAATGGCAATGAGCATACGGTCTATTTTCCTCGAAAACCAAACAAAGTCAACAGTCTCAATTCCATTGAAAAGATTATGACTATCACAATTGGAGACTTCGAATTCCCTATTCCGGTTCCAAAAAAGAAATATAAAATTATTATGATTGGAACCATGACTATTCAAGTTGAGGTAACTTAGTACACAAAGATTCTTCGGTTTTATGTCACTCGGAAATAGTTCGTTAATAAGACTTGATCAACCATATTAACGGATTCTTTTTGAGGAGCATATCATCGATGAATTCCGTAAGCACAACTTTCTATAACTTTACTTTTCCCTCTATTTTTATTAGTTTTAATAAAGTTTAAATAATCTAAAATACCTTGTTTTGCCTGTTTTCTGAGTTTTCTATGCAATAAAATGGTCAAAAAATAAAAGTTCTCAGAATGACATGAAAATTTAACATTAATTTTTTTTTTAATAAATGAATTTTTTTGGCGCTGAGCACACCTTAGGGGGGGTGCACCTGATGGCCACAAGCTAGCATGGCGCGGCCACCCCCCTAGGTGCGCCCACGTGACTTGTGGGGCCCATAGGCACCCACTCACATGGTGCCCGTGCCCCCAGCCTTGTTCCACCTCCAGAAAAACTCATTCTTGCCTCATAGCTCGAGTTCTTGCTTATACACGCACAATTTTTGGTCTCTTAGCACGGGCTCAATTTCCAAAACTTTTCGGAGGAATTGCTCCTTGGTATGTGACTCCTCCATTGGTCCAACTAGTTTTTGTTCTAGTGGTTTATTCTTTGCTTATTTTGCTACTATTGGTAACCAAGAAAATGAGCTTCCATGTTGAATTTACTTGGTTTTAAGTACTTTTGATGCATGGTTTAGCCTCTAGACGCTTGTGGGAGTAGTTGCTATCAATTATATTGAGTTTCATTAACTTTCTTTGAGTTGTCTAAAATTTTCAAAAAAAAGAGAAATGTTTAGAAGGATGCTTTCGGGAGGCTCTTCAAGCCATAGCACGGCAAGACCTGCATATCATGAGCCCGGGGATAGCTCTCTGCGGCGTGCCGACGTGAAAGCTTGTCAATGGCCATGTGAGACGTTCATGGTTGGTGTCGGCATCAAACAAAAATTCAACCAATTTATAGAAATGTTTGTTTGACTGATTTTCTCATAGATAAGTGTGATCAATACTATCACCTAACTGATACTTTCGTGCAAAATTTTAAATATATATATCACATCATACTGCACCCCGAGTCGTTTCTCGGTTATATGAGAAATCTTATAGCATGTATCTTAATGTGTTTTGCCATACCTACAAAATCCTATTTTGGGGTACCTTTGATGAGCCTTGTAAAAGAGATTATGAGGCATTTCTTAGGAGCATTTGCTATGGGGAAACTAGAGGGGTAACTCAAGGAAGAATTGGGAGTATTCATTTTCCTGTTGTTCATTACTTTGCTCTTTTCATAGGAAGATGTTTAACTGGTAAACATGATCCAAGTGCTACTTGTGCCCCTGATCTGAGCATCCTTAGTTGTGCCTTGCATGGTGATAAAACTTTTAATATGGGTGTTGTGGTTGCACGTCGCCTAGGTAGGAATGCTGGTGATGGTGATTTATATGGAGGAATTTATGCTTCTCGTATAGCTGACCATCTTGGTGTACCTATTTAAGTCAATGATTATGAACTACCTACTAGCTTTCTAGATTTTGAGGCTATGCAACGTCATAAATTTATTGCATGCAAGATGCCTGAGTATCAGTATAGGCTAATATTTGATATGTACGATGTTGTTCCTATTACCCTGCTTACTCCTGCATTATTTGATTACCAGACCAAACAAAGATACTATGTCACATTGGAGGAAGTCCGGGCACAACAGGCAGCGGAGGAATCCGTGTGCAGCGGTTAATGCATTGAATACCAGTCAGAGTTACCATCCAGAGTTTTATCCGTAGTATCAGTGGCAACAGCCAAACTAGGGCAAAAGCATAAGCTTGGGGGAGTACGTATTCTCACTGACATTTCATTCATGTTATCACACATTTCTTACACTTGTCGCTGTTCATCGTTTTCTTTGTATATCCATGTTTCGCTGTTCATCATTTTCTTTGTATATATATATTTCTCGCTTCTTTTTGGTTTTTCTTTCTTTGTTACCTAGTCCGTCGTATTAAAAGAAAACCCAAAAAGATTTCTCGTTTCTTCTTTTTTAGTTTGTTGGGAGTTCTTTGGTGTAAATATTTTCTCATTTTTTTTCTTTCCTTTTTTATTTACTTTCTTCAAAAAACCAAGAACTCCAAAAATATTCCAGTGTCTTTCTCTGAACTTCTTTTCTTGAGTCTTAGTAAGGAGAAGACATCAAAAAGAATTTTCAAGTGGCTCTTATGTGCTTTATTTTTGATCTCATGAAGGACCAAATCTCTTTGTGTCTTCTCCTTTGTACATAGTGTTTGCAGATTTCAACTTAGTCCACGGCACACTCGCACTATGTTATATTTCCTCATCATTTGGTCATGCAAGTGAAAGTCAATAATGACGATTATTTGATGAAGTCACAGTGGCGAAGAAAAGCTGGTATGAACTCTACTTGTTTTTGTTTTTATAAATATGTTTACCTTAGTAGTCCCAATTCAACCTATCATGGATAAACATGTGTGTGATGAAAGTTACAGATCATAGTTGCTCATGCCATGCTTAAGTAGCTAGGAGTGGATAATATGTTATCTTGGGTATCAACATGCATTAAATTTATTATGATGTAGTATGTTGGGGTGGTATCCTCTAAAATTTTTGAGTGGCTTGACTTGGCACATGTTCACGCATGTAATTGATTCAAACCCAATATTGCCTCTATGATATTTATGTTCAGAGTGTTTATATCCTTCCCATGCTCATGGTCAATGTTAATTATTCAAAATGCATGATTATGACCGTTGTCGCTCTCTAGTTGGTTGCTTACTCGTCTTTTTGCTAGCATTCGCCTGTACTAAGAGGAAATGCTGCTTGTGCATCCAAAATCCCGAAACAAAACTTACGCCATAAAGAGTCCACCATATCTACCTATATGCGGCATTACCCTGTCATTCCAAGTAAATTTGCATGTGCTATCACTAAATATTCAAATAAACATCTGTTTTGTGTGCCCCAAAGCTCATGGAGCGGTTGGGTAGTCAATATCTTCCATGCTATGTGTGTTTAACTCACGACGAGAGTTTATTCACTCGTCAATCTTGAGGGAGGCTGGTAGCAGGGATGCCCAGTCCTGAATTATTTATAAAAAAATGCTCCCCCGGGACAGTTGATTGTTGGCAGGCACCTGTGGATTCGGCTAGCCATGGTTTGTGTTAATATGATGGAGGGGAAGTAAAACTTTTTGCATGGGAACCGCCATTAACGTGTTTAGCATGAAAGATATTGGAAACTCTGTCGTAAACTATGAACTGAAAAGTACACCTCTCAAAATGAAATTATATCTGTTTTAAAGCAATGAGCTCTGGCACATAAGCAAATCCCTACTTCCCTTTGCGAAGGGCCTATCTTTTAATTTACTGTTGAGTCATCACCTTCTCATTTAAGCACCAACTTTGAGAGAGCTATTGTCATTCTTAGTTTAACATGCATTTGGTCTAATTAATGTTGGTTGTGAGCATGACTGGATATCCTCTACCCTGAATTACAATGTTTAGTCGCTGCTTGAATTTCAAATGTGCTCTGCATTTATGTTTTGTGGTCTCAGAAATGGCTAGCGAGATACCATCTCATCATATTGTATCATGCTTAATTTGAAAAGGTGTTGGTATTTGAGATATAGTATTATTGCTCGCTAGTTGATTATGTTATTGATATGAGTAAATATGGTTTCTAAGTGTTATCATATATGTGGTTAGTTCATGTTCTTTGCTAAAAACTTGACTACTAGCTAAGCTTATATACAACAACAAAAGCAAATGAGTTTATAAAAGATTTTCTTTATCACTTTCAGTTTGTGAACTGAATTGCTTGAGGACAAGCAATGAGTTAAGCTTGGGGGAGTTGATACGTATCCAACGTATCTACTTTTCCAAACACTTTTGCTCTTGTTTTGGACTCTAATTTGCATGATTTGAATGAAACTAACCCGGACTAATGATGTTTTCAGCAAAACTACCTTGTTGTTGTTTTTGTGCAGAAATAAAAATTTCTCGGAATTGGACGAAACTTCACGATGATTTTTTTATGGAATAAATAAAAAATACTGGAGCGAAGAAGTATTAGAGAAGAGCCATCGTGGGGCCACAAGTCAGGCGGGCGCGCCTACCCCCTGGGCACGCCATGCTGACTTGTGGGTCCCACAGACCTTCGTCTGACCTAATTCCAAGCCTATATATTTCGTCTTCCCGAGAAAAAATGGGAGAGAAAGTTTCATCATGTTTTACGATATGGAGCCGCCGCCACCTCCTGTTCTTCGTCGGGAGCCCTAATCTTGAGTCCGTTCGGGGCTCCGGAGAGAGGGAATCATCGCTGCCATCATCAACAACCCTTCTCCGTCTCATGATGCTCACCTTAATTAATGAGTAATTCCTTTGTAGGCATACTGGGGGTAGATGGAGATGGATGAGATTTCTTACATAATCATGTCAATTTGTTAGGGTTTGATCCCTAGTATGCACTATGTTCAGAGATTGATGTTGCTATGACTTTGCTATGCTTAATGTTGTCACTAGGGCCCGAGTGGCATGATTTCAGATCCGAACACTTATGCTTTCATGAATATATTTGAGATGTTGATCTTACCTGCAAGTTGTATGCACCTGTTATCGTTCTAAACCTTAGACCCCTGAGGTGACCATGAATCGGGATATCGACGGGGATGACTTTAACTTGAGGAGTTCGTGTATTGACCATGTGTTAATACTTTGATCTGGTTCTCTATTAAAATGAGCGCCTTAATTACCCTTTGTTTCCATTAGGACCCCGCTACCATGGGAGGGTAGGATAAAAGATGTCATGCAAGTTCTTATCGCAAGCACGTATGACTATATACGGAATACATGCCTACATATGATTGATGAATTTGAGCTATTGTGTATCACTCTAGGTTGTGACAGTTATATAATTAATCTCATCTAAATATCTATCGCTACTCCATGCCTACGCTTTAATACTATTGTCTTTGCTCAAGTTACTGGTGCTGCTCTGTTTGCCACAAACTGCTACTGTTACCGTTACTATTGCTATCACTGCTATCATATTACTATGCACTAATAAATTGCTGCAAAGAAGTGATTCTCAGGTGTGATTGAATTGACAACTCAACTGCCAAGGCTTATAAATATTCTTTGTCTTCCCTTGTCTCGAATCAATATGTTTTGGTGAAATACTACCCCCGAAGAATGTCGCGATCCCCTATACTTGTGGGTCATCAATGGGTCAAAAAAACTGGCTTTTTCTAAGGACACACAGATTCTATCGTACACCAAGACCGGTTCGTCCGAAACAGCGAGCTTCTGGATCCGATCGAATATCTCGTTTAGAAGAAGTTTCTCGCGTTCTTCTTGGTCCCGATTTGACGACGGGACTAGCAAAAGCTTCTCATGATCTGATCCTATATGGATCTCGCTTCTTCAGCTTCCACCTCGGCTTGATATGACATTTGAGCCATATAGGAGGTGACGTCGGGTCCCTACTGAAGGTTGGGTCCGATGAGCGATTTTCACGTTCGCCCTGAGCTGGATTAAGCATCTTTAGCATCTGCAAATAGTTTTTTGAATTCGCGAACATTTTTTCAAAGTCACAAACATTTTTTAATTGGTGAACATCTTTTGAATATGCAAAGTTTTTTTCGAATTCGCAAACATTTTATCAAATCTAAAAACAATTATTGTATTCATGAACTTTTTTGAATTCACAAATATTTTTTGAATTCGTGAACATTTTTTCAAGTATGCAAATAATTTTTGAATTCGTGTACATTTTTTGAATTCACGAATATTTCTCTAATTCATGAATGCTTTTTCAATCCATGAACAATTTTCAAATTCCAAACACTTATCAAATTCACGAACTTTTTAGAATTCATGAACATTTTTCCAAATCTGCGAACATTTTCTCAACTCATGAACATTTATTAAATTTGAGAATATTTTTAAATTTACGTATTGTTTTTCATTCGGGATTTTTTTTTAATACGCATGAACATTTCTTAGAATTCAAAACTTTTTGTATGCATATTTTTTTTCAAATTATGAATTAAACTGGCGAAAATAATGAAATGAGAAAAAACAACAAAGAGACATGCACTCGCTCACTAGGCAAGGCCCGTCTCGCGCGAGAGACGCAAGCGACACGATCATAGCGCTCGCTTTGAGCGCTATACAGCAGCTCCCGCTCCTTTTCTCGTGCGTGACTATGTATCTCGTAACCTGCGCCTTCTACGCCAGTTAGGGGATCTGGCGCCCACGCGCAAGCGTAAATGGGCCGGCCCATCAGGCGCAAGACCAATCAATTGCCTAGGCGCACTAGCTTCGTCTTGTTTCGACGGTGGACCGGTCAACGTTTGACAAGTTACCAGTCAACCATTGACTTTTGGAAAAAAGCAAAAAAATCCAAAAAATAAAAAAATAAAAAATAAGTTATTAAGTTCAAAAAAAAATCTCAAAAATGTTCAGGATTTTGTGAAAAAATTCTAAATTTGAAAAAGTTCATAGATTTTGGAAAAAAAATTCAAGGATATAAAAAATTTGATCAATATTTTTAAAAAGTTCACAATTTTTTAAAAAAAATTTCTTTCATTTTGAAAAATAATTCACAAATTTTAAACAAGTTCCTAAATTTTGAAAGAAAATTCATATAATTTTGTAAAACTGTATGAACTTTTTCAACATTATATGAACTTTCAAAAAGAAAGATACAAAAAAACAAAAAAAGGAAATATAAAAGAAAAGAAAAACGAATAGGAAAAAAGAAAAAAACATGGAAAAACCAAAGCAACCGATGTCTAACAGTGTAATATAGTGGAAAAAAAAATAGTGAAACCGTAGAGAGAAACATAGCAAAAGAAAGAAAAAAGAAAACCAAATAAAACAAGAAAGAAACAAAAGAAAACCAAATAAAAAAAGATACGAAACAGCCAAATGCAGTGAAAACCAACAAAAAGCGATGAAAATCGTAAAGAAAAAGAAGAAAGAAAAGCACAAAAAACAGCCCACTCCAAGCATTGTATAAAAAAACCCTAAAACCCACCTATAGCGACCGAAACAACCGACGGAAAGCGTACTCCGAGCACCCCCAATGGGCCGGCCCATATGCGCGGCGTTGTGGGTGAGGGGACCTACTATCGCACGTCAAGCGAGATATAGGTCCCGCGCCTTCTCTCAGCGCTTAATGAGTGCTCCTAATAGGCGCATGTAGTGTCGGTTTCCCTCTTGGTGCCCACTACCGGATTGACCTGGGTTGAGGCCCATAAATACTTCATTCGCTCACTTGCCTTGATCGCTGGCTTTTTTTCTGAACCAGCTGGCTGGCTCGCTCGCATTGACCGCGTCAACAGTGGACTGCAGACCATTTAATTTTCAAAAAGTGAATTAGAAAACAAAAATCATGATTTCAAAAAATAATCACAGATTTGGAAAAAGTTCACAAAAATGAGAAAATCATGAATTATAAAAAAGTTCATGAGTTTGAAATAACTTCGTGAATTTGAAAAAAGTTCATGAGTTTTTACAAAGTTCAAAAACATTAAAAATTTGTGAATATGGAAAATATTCATGAATTTGCAAAAAGTTCATGGATTGAAAAAAGTTCACGAATTTGAGAAAGTTAAAATGAAAACAGACAAAAACAAAACAAAAACACATAAGAATAAAAGAGAAAGGAGAAGAAAAGTGAAAACGAAAAATGGAAAATAGAAAATGAAAAAAAGGTAACGAAAAGAAAGAACTTTGCAAAACCGATGGTAAGCCAGAAGAAAAATGCCCAAAAAAAAACAGTGACAAAAAACCAACATGGGCTAGCCTATACAGACGTTAAGCAGCGACAAACCCTAAACGGTGCCTTAAGCGCCCTTTAATGGGTTATTCGCAAACGGCGCACACCCGCCTGCTTCCTTTCGATCTAAATGGGGTGGCCCATCCACGTTTTTTTTCTGTCTTTTAAAAGATAAAAAGAAGTTCGGGCAGCGTGAATCGAACCAGCGACCTCCTCCTTCGAGGTTCACTACACTGACCACCCCGCCACCAAACCTCGAGTGACTATGTGCATCTTTCTCATCCTTTTCTTCCATCTACTTTCCTTTTTCCTTTTTCCTTTTTTCATTATTTCATTTTTTCCTTCTCCCTGGTTCAATGAACTTTTTAAAAATTTCGTGAACTTTTTCTCAAATTTTGATGAACTTTTTCTTATTTGATGAACTTTTTTCAAATACGATGAGATTTTTTTTTCATATTTGATGAACTTTTTTCAAATTCAATGAACTTTTTTCAAGATCGATGAACTTTTCTCAAATTCGATGAACTTTTTTAAAATCGATAAAAAAAATCAAAATCGGTGAACTTTTTTTCAAAGTTGATGAATTTTCATTGAAAATCGATGAGCTTTTTTCAAATTTGTGAACTTTTTTGAAAATCGATGAACTTTTTCAATTTTTATGAACTTTTTGAATTCGTGAACGTTTTTTAATACATGAATTTTTTTTATAATTCATGATGTTTTTTCAAATCTGTGGACATTCAAATTTTGTTCACATTTCTTTTCAAAAGAAATCCCATTTTTCCAAATTGCACGGCTAAAGTTTAGTTCTTAGACATTTCGCGTTGCAAATCTTTTCGCAAGGGCTTAATAGGTCTAGTGGATAGCCAACCATGCACTGGATCTAACTGGCGCGGGTTCGAATCCTCACAAGACTGACTTTTTGGGGTGGTTTTTTCGTGACATAAATACATTTTTGCACTGCCCCTGCGTGTTCATGGGCCGGCCCACTAGCGTGCTACAGTGGGCGCCAGTTGCGTCAACCAGCGCATAAGGCGCCCTATAGGAGCTCCCTTAAGCGGCGCTGTATAGCAAATGCGGCGCTGAACGCTAGTCGGTTAGTCGGGCTGCCGGCCTATTTTGCGTTATCCCTAGGCACTCGTCACCCTAGCAGGTCACTGGTTCACATGAATAAACCAAAATCGATTTTTTTATACATAAGAAAATTCATACATCCAAAAGGAGGTAAAAAAGTTCACATATTTGAAAAAATGTACACAATCTTAAAAAAAGATCATCAATTTGAAAAAAGTTCGTTGTTGTTAAAAAAGATCTTAAATTTGAAATAAGTTCATGGATTCCAGAAAAGTTCATGAATTTAAAAAAAGTATGCGAGTTCGGGAAAAAGTTCATGGATTTCAAAAAAGTTTACAAAATTTAAAAAAATCAGGAATTTCAAGAAAAAATGCGGATTTAAAAAACTCATGATTTTGGAAAAAGTTCACAGGTTCCATGGATTCAGGAAATGTTTGTGAATTCGAACAAAATTCAAGGATATAAAAAAGTCATTATTTTTAAAAAAAAATTGAGTTTCAAGAAAGCTCTTATATTTAAACAATAACGAATTTAAAAATATTTTCAAATTTGAAAAAGTTTGCGAGTTTGAACAAAAGAAAACGGGAAAAAAGAGAACAATAAATGAAAAGGATAAAGGATAAAGAAAAAATAAAACGAAGCCGAAAGGTGAACCGACACTTGAAGAATAGAAGGCCACCGGAATTTTGCACCCTTTTGCAAAGCGGGTAAAGACTACAATTTGGCGGCCCACCCTTGGCCAACCTGTCGGCGGTCCAAATTCTATCTTGGATGGCCAACCAAGTGAACAACTTGACTTTAGGCGGTGCCAAACTTTTCCACACCGTGTGCTCCATCGAAGAGAGGACCGTACCCAAGAGTTGAGACTTGTATGTGGATGCTGCCGAGTAGTGAACGCTAGCCGTGTGCTTCCAAACAATTTCATCTTAAGCGTCCAAAGGGTGAAGAATTCCCGAATGTGGTGCATGGGGACAATGGTAGAGGGTTTGATCTTGAAGATCCAAGCATTTTCCCTTAGAGCCTCGCTCACTTTCCAATTCTTTCTTGATGACGCCTCAAAGATGAGGGGGGCAATATCCTCGCCCAAGGAGACAAGGGGTGTCCCAAAAAGGTGTCCTTGCACCGTTACCAACGGTGATTGCAGTGGAGGCATAGAAAAAGTTGATGTCATCCTCATCCATGGATTGCCCATACCCACCCACAACTAGGAAGGCCCTTTCTGGTATAGTGTGGAGATCCGGAAGGACGAGGGAGACAAAAGAGAGAGGAGAAGAGGAGCGGCATGTGAGATGGTGGAGGGGATTGGGATGGAGAACCGGGAAGGAGGATGGATGTGGAAGAGAGGGAGGGGTGTGACGGCTATGGGAGTGAGGAGGAGTGAAGGGTGGAGTTGTTTCATATGGGGGCTAGGGTTATTTGTAGAGGAGGCACTCACGATGTGTGGTGCATGAGGAGTGGCCTCTTCGCACCCAACCAATAGCGAGGATGAACGAGTCCACTAGACATGGAGCACGAAAACAACACGCAGGTGAAATCCGGTAGTAAGGATCCACCGATTGGAATGAAACAGAATGAAGAAGTTGGCCAAAAGTAGCTTGATCGAACGATTGAGAAGATCCAATTCAGGGAGCGTTGGGAGGATGGGTAGGTTGCCGACCTTTATATATTGTTAAAATAGCCCTATGTGCATCCTAGTTGCATGGTAACCCCTACTCCTTGCACAATATCAATCATAAGGTTTTCCTCTTGTTCCTATTGGTCAGCTGCGTTGTTGCATGACTTTCTTATTTTTCACTTCTTTTAACCCCCCAACATTATGTTCTCATTGCCTTGCTTTGGTCATAAACTCATACTTGCACTCAGATTCTGAATTTGTGAAGATTGTGAAATAGAGCAAGCATATAAAAAAGTGTTTGTATTCGGTCTTGTATCTTTGGGTTAACCAATAAGTGATTGTCATGTTAATATACTTTTCATAGATGACTAACATTTTTCCCCAATAAACTTGACATTCTTTCTAAACCTTTGGCATTGGTGATTTTGACTTGATGCATTTGATTATAAAAGAATATATGGGAACTCATTGAGGTAGTTGAAGATTCTTAATATAAACATTTGTCAGACATCTCTTTTATTGCTTTAGGCTCACGTAAGTGTTACATCAGTTAATCAAGATGAGACTGGTAGCATTCATCTCCAATAATTATTTCTGTTATCATCTTGATGCTCGAGGATGAGCATGGATTAAGTTTGGAGGTGCTGATATGTCTCTAATGTATCCACTACAAAAAAAAGACACATCCGTGACATTATGGCCCGAACAAAAACTTTTTCTGTCATGGTTGTGACACATCTATGACAATAATTGTGACAAAAAAACGTATCATCATAGATGTGGTGGGCTCCTACTTCTATGACAAAAAATTATGACAGAAAATGGGCTTTTTGTCCTGGGCGGGCCGGAGACGCACCCACATGACATTCTTTGGGCCGTCTATGACGTAAACAATTATGGTAGAAGTGAGGGCGAGGAAATTTTTGGGGAGTTCCCGGTTACGGTGGGTGGTCGGGGCCGAGCGATGCAGTGTGGTTTGCGCGTTTCTCTCGTACGCGCGCGCGTGTGCGAGGCGTTCGCTAACTGAACCCGAGCGGGTCGTTCGCTTACTAAACCCGAGCGATCGATCGATCCCTCGCACTACGACACGTACTGAACCCCAGCGATCGATCCCACTGCGTACTGAAGCCGAGCGATCCCTTCACTGCTAACTGAACCCGAGCGATCCCTTCACTGCTAACTGAACCCGAGCGATCCCTTCGCTGCTAACTGAACCCGATCGATCCTTCTCGCTGCTTACTGAAGCCGATCGAGCCCCCGTGTGAGACGTAGCCAGCCGGTGTTGGGTTGCCTCTCGATGAACAGTGCCCATTGCTGCCGCGCGAGCGATACACGTAGACACGAGTCGAGACGCATCGATCGAGCCGGTTGGATGGCTGTGGATGAACAGTTCCCGTTGCTGCCGCCCGCTCGTACGCCCCACCCCAGCCGCTGGGTTGGCTGTGGATGAACTATACCCAGGCCTTGTGAAGGTGGTTGGCGCTTGGATGAACAGGACCCTGAGGAGGCTGCCACACCCCAGCCGGTTGGGGGTGGATGAAAAGGACCCCGTGGAGGCTAGATGAACAGTAGCCGGTGGAGGCTGGAGGAAGTCGACGGTGGATGAACAGTAGATGGTGGAGGCTGGAGGAGGTCGACCGTGGATGAACAGTAGCCCGTGGAGTCCCGTTTTGCGGTACGCCATACCCCTCACGATGAACAGGACCCCCATTTTGACCGTAGGCAGTTGGGGAGAAGTCTGTTTCCTCCGTTTTGCGGTACGCCAGAGCCCTTTCGATCGACAGGACCCCGCTTCGACCGTAGGCGCTCAAACAAAAGTCCATTTCCTCCGTTTTGCGGTACGCCAGACCCCCAGCCAATGAACAGGACCCCGTGTCGACCGTAGGCGGTCGAACAGAAGGCTGTTTCCTCCGTTTTGCAGTACTCCAGACCCCGAGTCGATGAACATGACCCCGTTTCGGCTGTTCCGTCCAAGCCGGTTGGCTCCCGATGAACAGGACGCGTTCCGACCCAGTCGCTTGGCTCCCGATGAACACGACGTTGTTTCCTCCATTCCAACCCAGCCGGTTGGCTACCGATGAACAGGAGGCTGTTGCTGCCGTCCGTTGCCTCTCCATGTACACGAGCCCTGGCCGTACGTATGCGCGAGTACGTGTTCGAGACCCCGCCCGTATGTACGTACGTGGCCGTATTCTTTGACATGTGGCTGTACGTACGTGTACACGATTTAGACGAGACTGTCTGAACTGTCACGTCGGGGGCTCTACTATGACATGTGCAGCTACTTACTCGGCCACGGTTCATCCTTGCAGAGTGACCGATCGACCAGTATGTACGTACACATTCGCAACCAAACAGACAACATTACGTATGCTTCGGACTGGTGGGTCCCAGCTGTCAGTGGATAAGGAGGCACTTCCTTGCGTGCGAAGATATAGCTGGTGGGTCCCAGCTGTAAGGGGGAGGAATCATTTTTGTGTGTGTAATAAGGAGGCACTTTCTTGCGTGCGAAGACGTAGCTGGTGGGTCCAGCTGTCATCCTCACCGCGTACAGTCCTCCTCCGATGGATGTCCTTCATTGACCACGTTGACTACGCCGCGCCGAGAGCACCAAGGCGGTGGACGACGGCGAGGCCTAGGAAGGGAACGACGCGGAGCCGGGGAAGACGCGACAGTGGATGCCCACGTGGATGGGAGTACGAGGGTTGACTGGTTCGGCTGCGGTGTGAGGCTGCCATCGCCGGAGAATAACAGGGGATGTGGCTGAGTAGAGGGAAGGCCTGGCCAGCAGTGGGAGTAGGGTGGGGCGGTGAGGCCTGCGCGGCAACACAGCCGGCCACGGGAGGCAGGAGCAGGCGGTCCCTCCGGCGCTGGTTTGGGCGGCTGGAGCATGAAGATCAGAGATTGAAGACGCAGCACGGCCGTTGGATTAGCATCCAACGGTCACTGCTGCTAGAATCGTTTGTTGACTAAGTTGATGAAGCCCTACGTACGCGTCAACCTAGTAGGCCCACAAGTCAGCCTCCCAATCTAGTGGGTCCCAGTTGTCATGGGTAGGAATCGTTTTTTCACGTAATAAGGAGGCACTTCCTTCCGTGCGAAGATATAGCTGGTGGGTCCCAGCTGTCAGGGGGAGGAATCATTTTTTTCGCGTAATAAGGAGGCACTTGCTTGCGTGCAGCCATGGACCATGTGGGTCCCTACTGTCAGCCTCTCCACGTACATCCCTCTTCCGATGGCTGTCGTTTGTTGACCACGTTGACCACGCCGCGCCGAGAGCACCAACGCGGTGGACGACGGCGAGGCCCCGGAAGGGAACGACCCGGAGCTGGCGAAGCCACAGCAGTGGATGCCCACGCCGAGGGCAGTATGAGGGTTGACTGGTTCAGCTGCGGTGTGTGGCATGTGTCGCCGGAGAATAACAGGAGGTGTGGGTGAGTAGAGGGATGGCCTGGCCAGCGGTGCGAGTAGGAGGGGGCGGTGAGGCCTGCGCGGCAGCACAGCCAGCCACGGGAGGCGAGAGCGGGCGGTCCCGCCGGCGCTGGATTGGGCGGCTGGAGCAAGAAGATCAGAGATTGAAGAAGCACGACGTCTGTTGGACTGACATCCAACGGTCACTTCTGTTAGAATCGTTTGTTAACTAATATATAATAAGGAAAGAATTCTTGCATACGCGTCAACTTAATAGGCCCACAAGTCAGCCTCCCAATCTGTGGCGTACAGCATACAACCCATTTGCTATTTTTTTAAATAATTTAAAGCTCATTTGCAAATTCTTATGCAATTTATTGCCGTCTATTTTCTTTTTGTTGGCTAGGACCAGGGCTAAAAATTTAAACAAAATTTTGCATATTTCGGTGGGGTCCAAACTATTTTTAATCCCGAAATGTCGAGCCAGATTTAAATTAATTTCAAAATATATTTAAATTAGGTTAAAAACCAATGAAATTTGAAATCTGAAAATGTGAAAAAAATTAGAAATTTGAAAGTAATTGCCAATTTGTTGTGTGTGTTTTATATTTGCAGCCCATTTCATATTACTTTTAAGATTTGCAGCCGTCTTGAAAGATTTGTAGCCCAGCAGGGCGGAGAAAAACAAGTTGGCCTAGGTTGGGTTGGCCTCGATTGGGTATTCATCAGAAAAAATAAGTGGGCTAGCCATTTTCACAAAGAAAAAAATAGCTGGGCTGGTCATGTGGTAAACGTAAAATAGAAGCCCGGGCTAGACGGGCCACAGCCCAGTTGATACCCTGCTCCGTCTCAACAATAACAAAAAAAACTGCTCGAGCTGCTAGGTCCCAGGTGTCAGCCGCTCTTGTGCAGTTCTCTTGTCTATTGACTATACGCTGACAATGCCGTGGGTCCCAGATGTCAGCAAACCACTAGGAGGAAGCATTTTCTTTTTTGCTTGTAACAATGAGTCACTTGCTTGCGTACGGCCATGGTCATGGTGGGTCCCTATTGTCATCCTCTCCACGTACAGTCCTCTCCCGATTCCTCTCGTTTGTTGACCATGTTGACAATGCCAGACGGCGGCGACGCGGCGAGCGCACCAAGGCGCGCGGTGGACGACGGCGAGGCCTCGGACGGGAACGAACAAGAACCGAGGAAGATGTGGCAGTGAAGTCACGGGAAAAGGGGAGTATGAGGGTTGACTGGTTCGGGTGCGGGGTGGGGCTGACGTCACCGTTAACGATTTAGGAGACGATAGGGCAGTGATGCATGCGGAGGCGCAGCCAGCCGTGGGAGGCGGGAGCAGGCGGCCCCGCCGGCGCTGGTTTGGTTTTGGCGGCTAGAGGAAGAAGAGATTGAAGAAACACGACAGAGTGTACAAGCAACAGGAGTACTTAACAATGTTAACTAAAAGCAACAGGAGCACTTAACAACCAGAGCTGAAAGCAGTATGAGTACTTATACAGGTTCAACCGTACAAGGCACGCCTCGAACAGTGCTACTTTGCCTACTGTTAACGAAGGGTGAGGCCACCAAGCCCCAGGACAAGGCCCAGGCGCCACCCCGCGCATCTACAACTTTCTGAAAGCGGCTTCATCTCGCAATGTGGTCAATAAACAGGATATTCGCTTCAGAGCCATGGAAAAGCATGAACATAACCTTATGTCCTATTCTCCAAGATCGACGGGTCTTCATGATTTGAGACCACCCATGAATAATTATCTTTTCACCTCTAAGGGAAATGGAGTAGGTTGACATAAACATCATGTTGTGACCAAGCACAAGTCTGAGTTGACCATGGCCAGGTATCTGTATAGGAACAATAAAACTGGGCAGTTTCTATTTCAAGAAGAAGAACACAGCTATAAAACTGTGTATAAGCAAGAGTTTATGAACAACATATATAACAGAAAACAGCTCGTACCATTAGTTTCTTGACACGGTTGGACCTGTTCAACGTGTGTACCAGTGGCACACATATCCCACGTGGCCTTCCACCATTGAAATGCCCCACAAGGTCCTCAAGACGATCAATAAAGTGTAGGAATTGTTGAATGTCCTCCCAGTCGACTTCGGTGCCATCAGTAACCGTCGAGTTCTTATCAAATAATAGACGAGTAGTGTCCTGCACTTTTTAATAACCTACGTGTGTCACCAATTATAAGAAATATTAGTTAGAAGTAGCATCATTGTGAGAGAAGGGAATCACAAATTGTTGCTACTTCTAAAGTCAAATTGTGATCAGTTAGACAGAATAGGTGGATTACAAAGTAAAAGAGGCCACATGCAAGAACCAGATACAAAACTAACATGGATGAACCACTGGAACGACGTCGGGGTGGAAGGTCACAGGGAAGATAAGACCAGGTTCTGGTATTTCCATGAACATTGGTGTGCCAACTTTCAGTCCGTAACACTTGACAAAGTTTATCCAAGTTTGGCCATAAAAAAGGAGCGATCTTCTTGGTTAATGAACCCAATTGTGAACTTATATCCATGGCATGTCTCCAATGTGACCATTATACTGGTGTATTCAGTTATGGCAAGGCCGACCTTCTTGAGTAAATGTGTTCTGGCAGAGCAAGGGATGCACTGCAGAAAAAATACTATGAGAACACAATTTATTCGCTATCCAAATCTAGAAATAATTTCTTCTTTCACGTCAGTGTTTAGCATGGTACTAGTGCCTTTTATCCAAATATAGCAATCCAAATTTCCAAATTAGTCGACAGCATGTTCAAAAACCCCAACCCTACCGGATAGAAAAGAGGATTCTAGGAACATACCGTGCGATTTTTGAAATCCTGTGTTAGGATGAGAAGGAACAAGTCTGGTGTCTCGCCAAGGGCGCAGAAACCTGTAGGGTCCTCGCACTTTGGGCACTGCAAATGAAACACACTAGATTTAGTACGAAGAAAAATGCGTCAACGGCGGCGGTTGCCATCCTAGGAGGACCGGCGACAAAGGGACAAGGATTTATCAGGGATGGATGAAGATTTGGTACCTTGTTCTCCATGAAAACCCTAAGCAATCGCCGAGAGGTGGTTTTCTCTGAACAAGCAGATGAGGGAGAAGGGGATTCAGGTCGAGCGAAATAATGCTGCTTCGTCCGTCGAGCTTACTGCTTATGCTGGAAAGGTGGGGTTTTGTGATTTGACGGCTCATTGAGCATTACTGCGGCGCTACGATCGGGGTGAGTCTACCGTGCAGTTGTGCACTCTAATTTGGTGCATGGCACGTGGACCTGGTTGCTGGATGTCCCGCATATCAGTGAAATGAAGTAGAAAGGCAGGAGTAACTAGTTACACATAAAAAAATTGATAAGAGAGATACTCCCTCTGTAAAGAAATATAAAAATCTTTTATATCACAACTTTATAAATAAGAAAAATCAAGGGGAATATATATACATAAATATGGGGTTCGGATATATATATATATATATATATATATGTTTTTTTAGAATAAAATACTCACATAGGCGTACGGCTCTTGACTTTGGGCCACAGGCCGGTGGGCATGCATGTTTGGGAGCCCATGTGTTCTAAGTCAGCGCATTTCATCCCATAAATATTGCATCCGATAGGGACGGCGCTGGTTTTAGATGTTGTTGCAAGGAGAAGACAGAAAATTGAATAAAGCACGGCAGCTGTTAGACTGAAATCGAACGGCAGTTCCTAACCAGCAATCAGAGTTGCAATTCTTTCAGGATGTCCATACACATAGGACACTTGTTTCACCATGGCATATATTACTTCAAAAGCTCTCGGAGGATATATCAGTTCGGCAGTTGCGTGCTGCTACTGAAGAATTTCAAAGTTGATTAGGACCAGATCTCGTTGCAGAGAAACTTCGATTCTGACATCATCCCCAACCGCAAGATTTGATTGAGTTTTAAACTTTGACCATCCTTTAGCATCAATCATCATGCGACCATCCTTTCTACTTACGGTATATTGCGCAGGTTCATTCACACCAAGGTTGCGCATGGTAAGAGAAACTTGGCCACGGTCGCCCGGATTATTGAACGACTCCCTCATTGCTCTAGGAATTTTCTGTTTGCAAACAAGAGGACATACGCAAACAGTTAGATCAACACGGTGAATCATGTGAAATAACATGGAAAGACAAAAGAACGAAGCACTTGGGCTGCCAGTGCTTACCAAAGAGGTGGAGATGTCGGTTTTTGTAAGGACTTTGGAATATGCAGTGCGAACTGCAGCCCAGTCTGTTGCCGGTGCAGGTGCTAGTTCCATTGCCGCTGCACGGGCCGGAGCAGATGCAAGTGCAAGTTCAAGTGTTGGTGCAGGTGCCGGGGCCGTTGCTGGTGCCTGTGGCGGTGCGACTGGTAGTGCCGCTACTGCTACTGGAGATGGTGCTCCTTCTGGATCTGGTGCCGGTGTCGGTGCCCGATCCTCTGGTACATCAGCCTGATCCGCTGATGCAGTCGGTGCCCAATCCTCTGCTGGATCAGACTGAGATGTTGCCGCTGTCAGTGCTAGAGCCAGTGCCGGTGCTCGATCTGCTATGGCTGCCGATGCTGGAGGTGGTACCGATGTGTGAGACAGCAACGCTCGTCTCTGGTCTGCTTTGATTTCAGACTGCAGTTTTGTAACTTTGCTACGCATCCTTCTTAAGCGAGAGTGCACATGAGCAATTCGAACTTCCTCCGACTCCGTGACCCGGATCCAGTCCTTTTATTTCCTTCTTTTAAAGGCGACAAGGACTAATTCTGGCGTGTTTGTTAAAGTAAACTACAGTTGATCAGAGGGCTTCAGATTGTACTCAGACAACAGACGGATCCAATTGTGTCCACTAATATAAGTGATGGACAGTGCCTTCGTTATTGACACATCATAAGAAGTGAAACCTGCTAAAATAACCATCATAGAGAAAACCAAACGGTTTATTCTGTAACAAATGTGACATGGCAAAATCTGCATCATAAAATTGCAGCAAAAGTAAGAAAACATGATAGTTAATCAATGAGATTTACTTTATGTGACACGACTTAATCCTTACCAGGAAATCACTATCTTCAAGTTCTAAATTGAAGGTTGTTCGTCCAATTACGGGTGGCATGCAGGGCCCCTCCTTACTCCCACAAGCAGGACAGTCCAAAGGTCATGACAACTCGTATGGAGCGAACATCCGCGGGATTGGAAATCCTGGTGGGTGCGATAAACCCTGCAATGCATACATATATTGGAGTGTAACCATAACTGATGTATACTCCTGCCGTCCACAAAAATAAGATGATGTGGATATTTCAAAATATACGGACTGAATTGAGTGGACAAACACACCAAAACGTGTCTAACTCTATATGCATCTGATTCATAAAAAATGTAAACATCTTATGTCTTTGAACAGAGGGAGTACTATACTGGCATGAAAAACACAGATATCAAACAACCGAAATTGGTATTACAGGTTCACCATTTCTAAAACATTAACATAGAGTGTTCTCAGGATTCACCACAAAACAAAAGCGGTAGTACTAACCCATACAGGGTTCACACACACAAATCAAGTACTGAACAATATTACTTACTACACACAAGCCAAGTTGCACTAATTAAACTCTGCAGACTATTTCTTGCCACCGACCTACGCGATGTGCCCCACATAACTGACCAAGCCATGGACATCGTGAAAGATGTCTATTGGCACCTTCGCCATCCCGTCAACCTTGGAGAACCTAACAGTGTGGTCTTTCCACTCATAAACATGCCGATGAAGACATGCCGCGTCAGATTTGTTGGGAAGCTTTACAAGAACCACACCCTTCGTAATCACAGGCACAGCTACAAAATTGTTGTGGTGAAGTACACCCTCGAGAACACGCCTGACAACAATGCTACAGGAAAACACTTTATCACGACATGTGGCTACAAGGACACGGCAACTGGATAGTTTAGTAGTGCACATCCTCAGGTCTTCCAGTTCACACGGCATGACTTTGAGAACTTCATCTCCACAGCGGACCTGGTTCTAATTCAAACAGAAACCAATATTTTATTACTGCCTCCGTTCACAAATATAAGATGTTTTTCTATATTTTACTCCATATAAGACTACATATAAGCACAGAAATGAGTGAACAAAGACACTAAAACATGTCTACATCAGATACACAAAAAAGTTAGAACATCTTATATCTGTGAACAGAGCGATTACTTACAATACAGATAACACAAGTTACTGAGGGTACTATATTCTCTTCCTACAGCTAGCGTTGATGTTCATAAAGTACTTGAAAGTAATCTATAAGAAATCTGTGTTATGTGCAAAAATCATATGCATGTCAACCTCTCGCATGTTTTGGTCAAAAGAGACATTTAGAACCGTCATTTGGCACACAAAAGCCACATGAAAGATCGCCCAGAAAGTTATACTACTAGTACTACATGTACATTACACAAACATCGCATATTAGCAAGCACTTTGCAAGTTAGATCAGAAAACAAGATCAAGATTGCCAAAAAGATCGTCAGCAAGAGATATTACCTCGACCGGCTTAACGAGGGATCCCGGAGAGGTGGCCTTGGCCAAGGCGATGGCCTTGAGCTTGTCTGTGGTCGTCTCGGCGGGGTGCTTGCGCTTCTTCAGACTTTGAGCCTCGACAGTTTTGGCCAGAGCCATAGACATCACTTTGGCCGGTGCTCCAGGGTCCATCAAGAAACTGTCAAATAGAAATAAAAGGAAAGAAAACGATAATCAAAAACCCAAAAGAAGAACAGAGAGGGAGTTAGGATCGGTCACGGGGTTGCAAAAGGTGACTAGAACGGAAGTATAGCAGCACCATTGATGCGCTCACCTTTCCTTCTTTGGGAGAGAAGAACAATGGCAGAAGCGAGTTGGGGTTTTCTTGAAGAAATGAGGAACAAGATGATGGAGAAGCGAGTGGGGTTTTCTTGAAGAGAGGAAGATGAGGAAGAAGAGTGAAATGATGGTTGCTTCGTCCGTCCAACTTACTGCTGGAAAGGTGGAGTTTTGTGATTTGATGCCTCATGGGGCATTACTGCGGCGCTACGACCGCGGTAAGTCCACCGTGCAGTTGTGCACTCTAGTGCGGAGTAATTTGGTGCATGGCAAGTGGACCCCGATGCTGGCTGTCACACACGTCGGAGAAAGTGAGTAGCAAGGTTCCCGACGACTGTGGAGGAGGATCCGCGCGGTAGAGCGTCTCCACTTTTTCTTAAAAAAAATATTTTTTTGATTACAGCAAGCGTTTCCACTCTTACGACGGAGGAGTGCGAAACACGGCAGCCACTTGAACTTACACTACTAGTACTCCTACTACTAGGCATGTGCAGTGGTTCATACAGCAGTCTTATCTTGTTGCCAGTGTAGTAAGATATGACGATAAAAAATGATGTATAGTAAACTGATTATACCACCTGAAGAAAAATAACTGATTATAAATAAATCTGTTGTGAGGGATATTGTTGCGAGTGTTTCAGCATATTTTTGGTTTACATCGCGGCTAGTATTCATGAATACAGTCCTGGGTGAGTCCCCTGCGTGTACGTGCCTTCTATCCCGTGCTACCTCGGCGTACAGTTGACCTGTGGTGGAGTACTATTATTTTTAGCAGACAAGGCAACCGGAGAAGTAGAATCAAGGGATGGAGGCGGCAGCCGCTCCGGAAGGGTGTCTCCGGAGGATTGACATCCAGTGGTATGCTGTGCGCATGTCACCTATGAACAGTAGTGTAACATGCCCATTTTTTTAACGTCCGATCGAGAATGAACGGTGAGATCAATGTCAACACTACTCGGGGTACAGTGCACGGAGAGTATGCTGCTACAGTGCTTGACCGAATAGGAACCATACGAAGCACGCCTCTATAGTGCTCTGTGCTACAGTGACTGTTCTGGACCGTCTGAGTTTGATCCAACGGCCATGTTACGCCGTGACATGCCCATGCAAAGGACGCCTAAACAGGACCGAAGTCCCTCTGCTTCTCCAGGCGCACGACGGTGGTGATGCAGGGTGCCACCGCCCGCAGTGCCCGCTCCCGGTCGACGGGAGCCAGCTCATCAAAGACGGCGTCCAATGGCACAAATGGATTCCGGTGACGTAGCCCGGAGAGGATTCGCCCGGCAACGGCGACGGCCGCCCGCACCCCCTCCTTGTCCAGCACCACCCCCACCACCGCACGGAGACAGTTCAGCTCCTCGGAGATATAGGTGAAGAAGGAGACCAGGTCAGGAAGCCGCAGCTCATTGAAGTCGATAGGGTGGTCGAACGGGTTTAGCCCGACAGCCGGTATGGTCGCGCTGGCACGACGGTAGGCATCGCGCAGCTGCAACACTTGCATGGCAACATGGTCCAGCAAGTGGTTGAGGCAATCCTGGACCTCGTCATGATCGGCCCGCTTGCGCTCCAGCCGGCTCGCCATCAGGGCAACCTGGCCGCCTAGGGTATCTCCCGCTTTCTGCAACAACGCCGCCGACGCCTGAAGCATCTTTGTGGTGGACTCCTGCCGCTTTTGAAGCTCCATGAACTCCCACTCATAACGGAGGAGCATGGCACTCTTCTCCTCCCTGAGCTCACGGATCTCCACGTCCTTGGCCCTGAGCTCCGCATCCTTGGCCTGGAGCTCCTTTGTCAGGCGCCTCACCTCAGACTCCGTGATCTGGTGCGCCGCCATGGAACCCAGTAGAAGCAATGGGGAAAGGAAGCAAAGGGGGCGAAATGGCTGGAAGGCAATGCAATCTACGGGAAGGCAGAGGAATCGGGGTAAATCTTTTGGTTTTCAGCATGGGAAACCCCAGTCGATGCCTTTTCACATCAGGGAGCAGTGGGTTTTACTGGCGGAGTCATCATGACTAATTCCTGCCGCGCCTGCTCCCGTCAAACAAAAAAAGAATCCTGCCGCGCCCAAGGACCAAAGCAATGCAGCGGTGGATAGTATTTTAATTTACCTAGCGGCAAGGAGGGAAAAAATGCTTGAAAAAACAAATGTGGCGGCGGCCTAGCTGATCGGCCGCACTAGCCCAACTAGCTAGCCACCGTGCTTGTACTCGGCGGGAAAGGTGCGGTTTTGTGATTTGATGACTCATTACTTCGGCGCTACGACCGAGGAGGACCCATAAACCGCGCGGTAGGGCATCCCACACTCCCACCACCCCATGTCTCAGTAAGGAAGAAAATATGCGTGCACCACCGGGGAGGACCCAGAAACCGCGCGGTAGGGTGTGCTACATCTCAACACGGAGGAAAATGTGCGTGTAAAAATATATGAGACGTAGCTATGGTAAGAACTCGGGACCCAGCCAGTGGGTCGAAAACACCCCACTAGCCACACAGCTTCATCATGCTAACGTGGCACGTAGGATAGGTGTGGTTAGCTCCGTCTCGACCAGCCACGAGGTCTCTTGTTCTTAGGCGATTCATCTATTTTCCAAGCATTTTTTTTAGTTATAATAACACCACGGCCAGCTCGCACCGCTCTTCGTGTTTGCCCATGCGTCTAAAGGTTGTACATGGAGAGGAGAGAGAGATCGCAGACATGGGACCAGGCAGTAAGTGAGTCAACGTTCATGCACGTGCTGGCGAGCCACTCCCTCTACTCTACTCAACGTGATACAGTATAAAATCAACTTATGTGACAAAGCCAACAACCGTTGGTATTTCTAGCTATCGACGTACACTTTGTAGTCTAGGTTGCCGGTTCGAATCTCGTCCTTCTGATTTTTTATTTTTAGGTCCAAATTTGTTCCATGATGAGTGGGACCCCCGTGTGTTGTTCCGATATTTCTGTGTATGAGGGATTTTTTGCACAAACACTTTGCGCGGTTAGACAAGTTACGACACCAGTTACACGTATTTTACAAGTTTAGGAACAAAAGTGACAGTGGAGGAGAATATCACATGCTCCCCGCGGCTTAGATGCTACGGTGATACGACATTCTACGTCGTTGGATCTGATATCCAATGGCATGTGAGTAGTCTTTGTACTTTTGCGCAATTCCCAAACTCTTCGAGGGCTTTTTTGTAAAAAAAACATACAGACCTCTGTGAGCCGCTGGATCTTGGATCCAACGGCTCCCAGGAGCTCATATCATGGTAGCATCTAAGGTGTGGGAGAACCCGATATTCTCACGTACGAGAGAATATAAGGTGCTCCCCGCATCTTAGCCGCTACGGTGATACGAGCTTCTAGCAGCCGTTGGATCTGAGATCCAATGCCATGTGCGTAGTATTTGTACTTCTGCGCAATTCCCAAACTCTTTGAGGCATATATTGCAAAAACATTCAGACCTCCTAATGGGAGCCGTTAGATCTCCCAGGAGCTCGTATCACTGTAGTATCTACGGTATGGGAGCACCTCATATTCTCCCACGTGAGAGAACATCAGGTGCTCTTGTTGCTTGGATGCTATGGTGATATGAGCTTCGAGGCGGTTCGATCTGAGATGCAATGGCATCTGAGTATAGTCTTTGTACTTGTGAGCAATTCCCAAACTCTTTGAGGTTTTTTTTTGCAAAAACCATTCGAACCTACTAGGAGCCGTTGGATCTCAGATCCAATGGCTCCGAGGAGCTCGTATCACCATGCTATTGTAGGGGAACGCGACAGAAAACAAAAAAATTTGGTACAGCGAGCACACCCAGGATCACTATGGAGATGGCATACAAGGTTTGATCTGATCATTACCGACTCGTAGCGCAGCGGAAGTAGAGTCGATGTAGATCGTCAGTGTAGATCCCCGCAACTAGGATTTACAACCTCCCAACCGCGAGGATGTACTCCATCGTCGGACAGCCCTTCGGGAGGCGGTCGGACAGTCCCACGGACGATGTCACGGACAGCCCTTCGGGAGGACCCTCGAAGCTCGAACGGTAACTCGGACAGCCCTTCGGGAGGACCCTCGAACAGCCCCTCGGGCAAAAGATCGAACCTATGACCTCTCTACGGGGTTGCACACATACGGTGTTAGCTATCCGGCAGGGCTTCGCCGTCCAGAACTAGTTCCTGCCGGAACCCAGACAGCCTTTCGGCTCTACGAAACTATTTCGGTGGGAGGGAGAGAGAAGGCCAAATTATGCTTGGCATTTGTATGAGAGTAAGGAGTGAGTGTGGAGAGTGCCTCTCCACCTCTATTTATAGGAAAACCCGAGGGGTAGGGTGGCACTTGAAATACCCAAAAAAACCATCACATGGAATTTCCAAAGGGCATAATGGGAAGGCTAGAGGAGCTCCCCTTGTGGCCGACCACACCAAGTGGGCCCCCCATGAGGGGATCTCATCCATCCATGTCATCCCCAAGATATTTTGGGACAAAGCCCAAAAAGGTGGCTTTCCATAAAGTAACCATAAAGTGCTTTTTCACTATTCATGAACCCATTTTTCCGCGACCGATAAATCCGAAAATATTTCTGTGGGTCTTAGAATAATTCCAGTACCCACTAAAATAATTTTGGACGCGTTCCGAAACATTTTTAGATCAATGATTTTCATCAGCGAAAAGCAACCAAAGCGGTTCCGGCAGCTCCGGAACATTTCCGATTTTTCCCCCAAAAAAATCCCAGAAGTTCCCAGAACAATTCTGGCACCCTCTAAGAATTTCCAGGTGTGTGCTGAAAATAATTTGACTTAATGGTATACTCCAAAACAACTTTTCAGTTTTACCGAAACTCTTCCGGTGTTCTCTCTCCGGAACTCTTCCATTGTTTCCGAAACTTTTCCGGTGACTTTCTCTCAGACTCCCTGTCTAGTATTCAGCAGATAGATAACCCTTAAGCGTGTGACCCTATAGGTTCGGTGAAGTATAGACATGACCGGAACACTTTCCGATCAATGATCAACATCGGAGCCGTGGACACCCATATTGACCCCTATACCCACACGAATAAATATTCGAGTGAACCTCCAGTTGTCGTGTGCTATTCCTGTTGCTTCGTGATATGTTACAAACACCCGAGGTGAGATTTATCTGCATCCCCGTGGATCAACAACTTGTCCACTATGCCAGTTACCTCGTTACCGGTTTTGTTCTCTTTTCTCGTTTCCGTGTTCCGGCATCCCTGTGATCAAATCACATTGTGTCTGGCCAGACGATGATGGATACTGTAACACCGAGAGGGCCCAAGAATATCTCTCCATCATCGGAGGAGTAAATCCCAATCTTGAGCTATCTCGTTCCTTGTCATGCTTTTCCGTGAACCCGTAAGCCACTGTAATAGCCACCCAGTTACGGATGACGTTTAACAAACCCCAAAGTCCAGGAAGCAAGAATGAAGGAACTTGACACTCTCATGGTCTAAGGAATTATGCAAACATTAACTTTCTCTGTGTTATAAACCATTAACTTGTGACGAATGTATCTCATAGCATAACATCAATTTGGGTCGATTCAACATAAGTGTTCTTCTAACATTGTGCCCTCAAAATTGCTGGCATAGTCATTCACATGATCAGGAAAACAGGATCATCATGCAATACTTGAGCCTGTCTTAGAGGCATGACTAGGAATACATTTTACCGTTTATTATACCACACGTGCACATGAGGTTCCCTCTGAGCCTCGTGGATATTGTAGACTCGAGAATCATTGCAGTTATAGCATGGAACATAAACATTCATTACAAACTTGGAGATACAAAATAACTGTTATTACTGCCTCTAGGGCATATCTCCTACAGACTCCCACTTGCACTAGAGTCATAATCCAGTTACATGGCTTCCCTAACACCAATGGCTATCCGGTGCTGCTCATGCTTTGCTCGTGGTAGAGGCTTTGTCATCGGGTCTGACACGTTCAGATCCGTGTGAACTTTGCGTACTTTCACTAAACCCGCTTCGACATGATGTCGAATGAGTTTATATTTGCATTCAATATGTCTTGTCTTATGGTGCGAAGATGGCTCCCTAGCCTGAGCCACGGTGCCACTATTATCACAATAGATCTTCACCGGGTCCAGCGCACTTGGAACCACACCAAGGTCTTCAAGAAACTGCTTGATCCAGACCTCCTCCTTGGAGGCTTCTGAAGCTGCAACATATTCCGCCTCCGACGTAGAATCCGGCACCGTCTTTTGTTTGGAACTTTTCCAATCAACTGTGCCGCCGTTCAATATGAAAACATAGCCTGATTGAGATTTGAAGTCATCTGGGTCAGTCATGAAGCCTGCATCAGTGTAACCACTTACAATGAGCTCTTCATCACCTCCGTACACAAGGAGTAAATCCTTGGTCCTTCTGAGGTACTTAAGAATATTTTTGACTGCGGCCCAATGTTTCAATCCTGGATCACTTTGGTACCGGCTGCTAACACTTAGCGCATAGGAAACATCCGGTCTTGTACATAGCATGGCATACATAATAGAACCAACTGCCGAAGCATATGGAACATCATTCATTTGTACTCGCTCATCGATAGTCCGAGGACATTGATTCTTGCAAAGCATTGTGCCAGGTGACATGGGGAGTAGGCCTTTCTTGGAGTCCTCCATGTTGAACCTTTTCAACACCTTGTCAATGTACGTGCTTTGGCTAAGCGCTATCAGGCGTTTTGATCTATCTCTATAGATTCTGATGCCCAATACATATGCCGCTTTGCCTAAGTCTTTCATTGAAAAACTCTTCTTCAATGAGTCTTTTATTTCGCTAAGAAAATTCACGTCATTTCCAATCAACAATATGTCATCCACATACAAGATTAGAAATGCTTTTGCGCTCCCACTAAACTTCTTATAAACACAAGATTCTTCATCATTCCTGATGAAGCCAAACTCTTTGACTACTTCATCAAAATGAATGTTCCAGCTCCTTGACACTTGCTTCAGACCATAAATGGCCTTCTGAAGTTTTCATACCTTTCCAGCATCCTTATGAACGACAAAACCTTCAGGCTGTATCATGTATACATCTTCTTTGAGATTTCCATTTAGGAAAGCCGTTTTGACGTCCATCTGCCATATTTCATAATTGAAATAAGCAGCAATTGCTAGTAATATCCGAATAGAGTTAAGCATAGCTACGGGCGAGAAAGTCTCGTCGTAGTCCACTCCTGGAACTTGTGTGAACCCTTTCACGACAAGTCTAGCTTTATGGATAGTAATGTTACCATCCGCGTCTGTCTTTCTTTTGAAAATCCATTTACAACCAATGGGCTTTACGCCTTCTGGAAGTTCTACCAAGTTCCAAACTTGATTTTCGTACATGGATTCCATTTTGAATTTCATGGCCTTGTGCCATTCCCTTGAGCTGGGCCCTGCCATCGCTTCCTTGTAGTGAGCAGGTTCATCGTCTTCAAGGATGAAGATTTTGTTATGAAACCACTCAGGTGGCTGGATAGCCCTACCTGATCTGCGCGGTTCAGTTACAACATTGTCTGAAGTTTCCGCATCACATGCGACAACTTCCGGCTCGGTTGTAGGGATAATTTGCGGAATTTCTTCCGGTTCCTTAGCCATAACAACTGTTGCCGAAGATTCACTAATCTCATCAAGCTGTACTGTCCTCCCACTTAATTCTTTAGCGAGAAACTCTTTCTCGAGAAAGACTCCATTTTTAGCGACAAAAACTTTGCACTCGGAGGGTTGGTAGAAAGAATACCCAACTGTATCTTTTGGATAACCTACAAAGTAACATTTGTCTGATCTGGGATTGAGTTTGCTTGGTTGTAAATGTTTTACATAAGTTTCACAACCCCAGATTTTGAGATGTGACAAATTGAGTTTCTTCCCATGCCATAACTCATATGGTGTCGTCTCAACAGACTTAGACGGTGCTCTGTTTAATGTATAGGCGGCAGTCAGTAGTGCGTGACCCCAAAAAGATATTGGCAGATCTGTAAGAGACATCATCGACCTTACCATGTCTAACAGGGTTCGGTTACGTCGTTCCGACACTCCGTTTGGCTGTGGAGTTCCGGGAGGCGTAAGCTGTGAAACGATTCCACGGTCACTTAGATGTTGGCTAAACTCATGACTAAGATATTCGCCCCGGCGATCTGATCGCAGAAACTTAATCCTTTTGTTATGATGATTTTCTACCTCATTCTGAAATTCTTTGAACTTTTCAAAAGTTTCCGACTTATGCTTCATCAAGTAGATATATCCATACCTACTTAAATCGTCAGTAAAAGTCACGAAGTAGAAATACCCACCCCGTCGGTTGTGCTCATCGGGCCACATACATCACTATGTATTATTTCCAATAATTCACCCGCCCGTTCAGGATGACCCGTGAACGGCGTCTTGGTCATCTTCCCCATCAGGCAAGCTTCACATGTGTCAAATGATTCAAAATCAAAAGATGGTAAAACTCCATCTTTATGGAGTCTTTGCATGCGTTTCTTTCTGATGTGGCCAAGGCGACAATGCCACAAGAATGTGGTGGTGGTATCAGCCTTCTTAAGAAGTTTAGCATTCACGTTAAAGACATCATTTCCACATTCAAGATTTAGTATGAACAGGCCCCCAACAATGGGTGCAAATCCATAAAACATATCCTTACAATAAAGTGAACAACCATTGTTCTCAGACTTGTAAGAGTACCCATCGTGTACTAAACATGATCCAGAGATAATGTTTCTACACAATGCCGGAACAAAATAACAGTTACTTAGTTCTAAGGTAAATCCTGAAGGGAGACGTAGAGGCATAATGCCGACGGCTTGAGCGGCGATCCCAGCGCCGTTCCCGACGTGCATCACGACTTCATTCTTTGTCAGCTTGTGCACCTTCTGAAGCCCCTGTATCGAGTTGCAAATGTGAGCAACTGATCCGGTATCAAATACCCAAGACTTAGAATTTTCGCTAGCAAGCAAAACGTCAATGACATTAACCTGTATAACAGTTATACCTTTTCCGGTTTTCCCGGACTTCTTATCTTCCAGATACTTCTTGCAGTTTCTTTTCCAGTGTCATGTGCCCTTGCAGTAGAAGCACTCTCTTGGCTCTGCCCTTAGAGTTGCTTCGGGAGCAGGTCTTACCGGCACCCTTGCCCTTCTTGGACTTGCCTTTCTTTTTGAAACCGACGGTTTTATTCACAAGCAACACTTGCTTGCGATTTTTCTGCAGTTTTCAGCATGGCGAGCACCTCATTTGGTGTCTTCTCCATCCCACTCATGTTGTAGTTCATGATAAAACCGTCGTAAGATGGGGGGAGTGAAGAAAGCAACATGTCCATCATATGGGCTGGTGGAATTGGAAATTCCAGGGTTTTTAAGCCTTTTAGCGTAGCCAATCATTTTGACCACGTGTTCGCCAACTGAACTGCCCTCAGCCATCTTGCAATCCATCATGGTCTTCATAATATCAAAACGTTCAGACCGTGCGGTTTCCTTGTACAGAGCATCCAATTCCCGGATCATATCACGGGCGTTATGGAATTCAAAACGTTTTTGAAGCTCTGGACTCATGCAAGCTAGCATGAGGCACTGCACTAAGTTGTAATCATCATCCTTAGTGGCCCAGACATTTTGTTCATCTTCTGGGGCTGTTTCCGCCGGTTTAGCTGGAAGAGGAGTTTCAAGCACATACATTCTCTTAGCACTCCTGAGGACAATCCTCAGGTTATGGACCCAGTCCGCATAGTTGTTTCCAGTCGCAGCTAACTTCTCTTTCTCTAACATCGGGCCTAAGTTGAACGCTGTGTTGTGAGCCATTTGATCTACAACGGTAAACACAAGTGTCACTTAGACTTTGTTCATAATTAATTTGCACTAGTGAATAAACAATTTTATTCTAAGGTGCGCTCCCACTCAAATCAATATCTCTCAAAATTGATTATGAGTGATACAAGACCCGCATTTCAATTCAACGCCATTGATGTGGACATCACTGATGACGAGAATTTCAATCGGTAGGCAAACTTGCCGATCACTTCTCTATGTGACTCTTGTTCATCTTTCGATCGGTGTGTTCCGAGCTCAGGACTATCCTGCCTGAATGATAAAGACAACCAAGTGATCTTGCTATGAGGTCTGACCTCACCCGCCTCATTCCTCTCGATTCGTTCGTACCCATGTGGACATGGCGCACCCCGAAAAGATACGAATTTCAGACGGTGCTACACTTGGGTGAAGACTAACTACTTTGATATTTTAAGTGAGAGATCACCCTAATAAAAAGCGACTACCGCGCAATCAAAAGGGTGCATCATAAGGGATAAACATCTCGGGCAATTCATAATAGCATGATATGGTATAGCCCTTTCTGACGGAGAAGTCTTTAATTTCTTCGTCTTCGGCATTTGCATCGGTGTTCACCTTCGCGAATATTGCCACCACCTTGTCGATGCACCAGATAATATTGCTATCTCTATAGCTAATAAAATAAGTGCATTACTTAAGGTTGACACGCAGGTCATTAAAGTGACAATCATATGGCTCCAGCCATCATGCCGAATCATGACACATAGGTCATGTTAGTAAATTTACATCATATAGTCATCTCATACATAATCGAATTAATATGAGAAAAGCTATACCACATCACATGCACATCCTGCAAAACCAAGTTAGACGCCTCTAATCGGTTTATGCAAACTTTTATTTTACGTGGCTTCTAAGTTTTTGACTTAAACCGCAGCTACCAACGTTTATAATCAAGTATGATTATTCAAGTCGCTAGATTAACTTTGCGGGGTGTATGAAACACGAGATAATAAAATCTCGAGCCCCATACTGAACTTCGTCATACGCATGACCCCCGTGCAGATCATATCTGCATTGCCCTTTCATCTGCGAAATTTCATCTTTCTTTTAACTATGGTGGAACCCAAAGAACTGATAGCACTTCGTTGATCAATCAGGATCGCGGATTGCCAGAACTTTGTGAAATTCCACCATGCCGTTTCAAGATCAGAAATACGCAAATTCTAGGGAAGCAACAAGAACATCGGGTAACAGATATCATCTGCCACCCGCATAAATAATTTTCAGCAATAGATCTCATCTACTACAAAATTATATTATGCAATACCCATACATCTCTATGTATTCTAGATCGTAACCTGCATCTATGCATAGCAAGGCTCTTGATGCCACTGTAGGGGAACGCGATAGAAAACAAAAAAATCGGTACAGCGAGCACGCTCAGGATCTCTATGGAGATGGCATACAAGGTTTGATCTGATCATTACCGACTCGTAGCGCAGCGGAAGTAGAGTCAATGTAGATCGTCGGTACAGATCCCTGCAACTAGGATTTACAACCTCCCAACCGCGAGGATGTACATCCTCGTCGGACAGCCCTTCGGGAGGCGGTCGGACAGTCCCCCGGACGATGTCACAGACAGCCGGGAGGACCCTCGAAGCACGAACAGTAACTCGAACAGCCCTTCGGGAGGACCCTCGAACAGCCCCTCGGGCAAAAGATCGAACCTGCGACCTCTCTACGGGGTTATACACATACAGTGTCAGCTATCCGGCAGGGCTTCGCCGTCCAGAACTAGTTCGTGCCGAAACCCAGACAGCCTTTCGGCTCTACGAAACTATTTCGGTGGGAGGGAGAGAGAAGGCCAGATCATGCATGGCATTTGTATGAGAGTAAGGAGTGAGTGTGGAGAGTGCCTCTCCACCTCTATTTATAGGAAAACCCAAGGGGTAGGGTGGCACTTGAAATACCCAAAAAACCCATCATATGGAATTTCCAAAGGGCATAATGGGAAGGCTAGAGGAGCTCCATGGAGGAGCTCCACTTGTGGCCGACCACACCAAGTGGGCCCCCCATGAGGGGCTCTCATCCATCCATGTCACCCCCAAGATATTTTGGGACAGAGCCCAAAAAGGTGGCTTTCCATAAAGTAACCATAAAGTGCTTTTTCACTATTCATGAACCCATTTTTCCACGACTGATAAATCCGAAAATATTTCTGTGGGTCTTAGAATAATTCCAGTACCCACTAAAATAATTCTGGACGTGTTCCAAAACATTTTCAGATCAATGATTTTCATCAGCGAAAAGCAACCAAAGCGGTTCCGGCAGCTCCGGAACATTTCCGGTTTTTTCCCTAGAAAAATCCCAGAAGTTCCCAGAACAATTCTGGCACCCTCCAAGAATTTCCAGGCGTGTGATGAAACGAATTTGACTTAATGGTATACTCCGAAACAACTTTTCAGTTTTACCGAAACTCTTCCGGTGTTCTCTCTCGGGAACTCTTCCGTTGTCTCCGAAACTTTTCCGGTGACTTTCTCTCAGACTCCCTGTCTAGTATTCAGCAGATAGATGACCCTTAAGCGTGTGACCCTATAGGTTCGGTGAAGTGTAGACATGACCGGAACACTTTCCGATCAATGATCAACATCGGAGCCATGGACACCCATATTGACCCCTATACCCACACAAATAAATATTCGAGTGAACCTCCGGTTGCCATGTGCTATTCCTGTTGCTTCGCGATATGTTACAAACACCCGAGGTGAGACTTATCTACATCCCCGTGAATCAACAACTTGTCCACTATGTCAGTTACCTCATTACCGGTTTTGTTCTCTTTTCTCGTTTCCGTGTTCCGGCATCCCTGTGATCAAATCACATTGTGTCTGGCCAGACGATGATGGATACCGTAACACCGAGAGGGCCCGAGAATATCTCTCCATCGTCAGAGGAGCAAATCCCAATCTTGAGCTATCTCGTTCCTTGTCATGCTTTTCCGTGAACCCGTAAGCCGCCGTAATAGCCACCCAATTACGGATGACGTTTAACAAACCCCAAAGTCCATGAAGCAAGAATGAAGGAACTCGACACTCTCATGGTCTAAGGAATTATGCAAACATTAACTTTCACTGTGTTATAAACCATTAACTTGTGACGAATGCATCTCATAACATAACATCAATTTGGGTCGATTCAACACAAGTGTTCTTCTAACATTGTGCCCTCAAAATTGCTGGCATAGTCATGCCGATGATCAGGAAAACAGGATCATCATGCAATACTTGAGCCAGTCTTAGAGGCATGACTAGGAATACATTTTACCGTTTATTATACCACACATGCACATGAGTTTCCCTCCGAGCCTCGTGGATATTGTAGACTCGAGAATCATTGCAGTTATAGCATGGAACATAAACATTCATTACAAACTTGGAGATACAAAATAACTGTTATTACTGCCTCTAGGGCATATCTCCTACAGCTACTTGTAGACTGCGTTGGTATTTCCCCGAAGTGGAGAGGATGATGCAGTATAGTAGAGATAAGTATTTCCCTCAGTTAAGAACCAGGGTTATCAATCCAGTAGGAGAACCAAGCAAAATCCTATTAAGCGCACCTGCACACACAAAAGCAAACACTTGCACCCAACGCAAATAAGAGGGTTGTCAATCCTCTTAGCGGTTATTTGCAAGGATTAATTCTGATAGTGATAACTAAATAAACTAAAATACTAAATAAAATAAAAGTAAATAAATTGCAGCAAGGTATTTTTGATTTTAATATATGATAAAAGTAGACCCCGGGGTCATAGTTTTCACTAGAGGCTTCTCTCTCGAACACATAGCATACGGTGGGTAAACAAATTACTGTTGGGCAATTGATAGAAAAGCAAATAATTATGACGGATTCATGGCAATGATCATGTATATAGGCATCAGGTCCAAGACAAGTAGACCGACTCATGCCTGCATTTACTACTATTACTCCACCCATCACACTACTAGGGAAAAGGCTAGCAGTAGCGCGGGGTTTTACCTTATCAGTAGCGCGGGCACCGCCGCTACTGCTAAGGCGCTACAGCTAACCTTTAGCAGTAGCGTGGGTTTACCCGCACTACTGTTAACTATACATAGCAGTAGCGTGCTCATTAAACCGCGCTGTTGCTAATAGCAACAACGCCTCTTTCCAGAGCGCGCTGCTGATAATAGCACGCTGCTGCTACATGCATGCCCGCGCTACTGCTAATTTTTCCTGTATTTTTTTTTCTGCAGCATATTGGCCCTGTATTTGTACAGGTTTTATACAGTAGTTTCATCATATGATTTTATGATCATGATGAGTTATTATATCAGTGGGTGAAAGAGACATGGATTAGATTCAAGTGGAGGCAACATGGTGCAGATCGAAAGTACTACTAATCCAAACTTGATCACTTTAGTTTGGATTATTAGTACTTTCGATCTGCACCATGTTGCCTCCACTTGAATCTAATCCACGTTTATTTCACCCACTGATATATATAATAACTCATCATGCTCATATAACAACTCAGCATCATCATCATAATAATAACTCATCATCGTTATCATAATAACAAGTCATACTCATCATCATCATCATATATAGTCATCTAACAACTTCTACTCGTTATCATAATAACAAGTCATACTACTCATCATCATAGTCATAACCAACCCTAGTTAATTGTTCTTAGCACATGTTCATGAGTATTAGCTAGGACCTGCTACACTCTCTAAGGTAAAATAGCATAAAACAACATAGCCCCTGACTCTCCATTATGAAGAATGGAGATTATCCTGTCTCCAATTCGTGCGCTTCGCACAATGTTGCTTCCAAGTAGCTCACTTTCATTATTCATAAATTTTTTTCCATTCTTTGATTGTGATGTCTTCATCGGTTTGAGAAATCTTGTATGAACAGCGGTGAACCCGAGGCGGACTTGGCCGTAATCTAATAACATTAATGCGACCTTTCGTAAACATCAGATGAGGCACACAATCCTTCGGGATTTTCTGTTGAAGAACATAATAATAACTTAGTTAGCAATGTAGTTTAGCTTTAGAAGAATGTATACAAAAGATGCACTGATGTCGTAATAGTAAAAAATCTTACCATGCCATCTCTATGGATGTTACCGTAGTTCAACACGTGCACTAGTGGCACGTATTGACCATAATGTGGAGGAGTTTCATAATTGATATTGAAATTCTCAACATCAATAATAAATGAGATAAGATGATCTTTCTCCTGGTAACTTAGTTTAGAGCCATCAGTGTAGTAGGTTCTGTCTACTATCTTCCGTACATTTTTTGAAGAATGGAAATAAGCTGTCAATGGAAATAAGCCGTCAATGATTTTTAAATAAACAATATAAATTACTTAACAAATTTATTTGACAAACTCACAAAGAGGTAGAACTGGAAGCGTCTCAACATCCACCCAAATGTCGATATTATCGTCAATTTCATCTTCGGGCCCAAGATCGAAGGTGATTTGCATATCCTCCTTAAATTCATAGGCCTTGCAAAATCCTCTCCAAGTTGAGCAACCGAAATGTGAGCTATTTGGTGCATTAAAGAGCTTAACCAAAAAAGTGAAACCATGCTTCGTCCTAACGTGAGCACTCTTCGTCTCTGTTCTCTCCCTATCTTCAAAACCGAGCTTTTCCAAGACATACGGTCTTGCATGACATGGGATGAACTATTTCAATTAAAAAAATGGAAAATTACACGTTGAAGCCAAAATTCACAAGACATGCATAATTACGGAAAAATACTTGTCGTCCTTACGTACCGTAAAAACGTCGAAAGTCTCCTTCAGCACGATGGTGAAGTACCTACCGTTTTGCAGATAAGGCATTATGTCGCACAAACCCCGGTCGTCTTCACAGTAGTCGCACTCAGGAATCATATCGTCATCAGACATTTCCTGTGTTCATAAGTCAAAGATTAAAAATCGACGGCAAATAACAGGAACTCAACACACACAGATCATTATTACTCATCACGGGTTGACTTTCAGTTTGTCGAGTCTTTCCTTGAAAACTCTCCTCTGACGTGGTGTTCGCAGATATTCGACCGATGGTGATGGTCGCTACTCCTCCTCCCCCTAGTGCATAACAAAGGTCTAGCACAAGGAGAAGAAGGAGAAGCGACCCCCACGACAACAGTCGGCATTCTTGTTCTCTCATATATGGTGGACACTCTCCCTCACTAATTTTCTGACTGTTATGTATTGAGCCCCGACAGAGTTAAAGTCAACCCGAAATGTCGTTTAATTCTCTTTCCGGCAAATCCAAGGCACTCGATGTTTCCTACATACTAGCACAAGTCATGCTAAAATTCATCGAAAAATCCGGCATGACCTTTGCTAAAATAGGACATATCGAGTGCCTGAAATTTACCGGAACGGAAATGAATCAACACTCCGGCAAAACATAGGCCACTCGGATTTTCCATGCGATACAAAGATATTCAGACACATACATAGATGTTTAAACTTGAAATTCTATCCGGATCAATTATCATTTAAAAAAACTAGCTTCACATTGTCACAGCTACTCATCTACTACATCTATAAAAACATCATGTTTACTCACTATAGACGATGGTTGTCGACCGGGCGTGGGTGTCGTCGGTGATCTTCTCGATAGCCCAATTTTCTTTTCTTTTTCTGCTTCATTTTCATTTTCATTTTCTTTTTAACAATGTAATTTTCTTTTTAACACAGCCCAATTTTCTTTTCTTTTTCTGTTTCACTTTCATTTTCTTTTTAACAATGTAATTTTCTTTTTAACACAACCCAATTTGAAGCATGTCAAAAAAATCATAAAATACATCAGTCATCAATGATATTTTTGTGTAGAATCTAAATTGTCAGTATGAATCTTCACCTGTAGGCACAGGTGAAGATTCATATTGCCACAGATCCTACACATAGAGTACAATGAAGACCAAGTGCTTGTGATAGTTGGAGAATTAACATATTTAAGGTGGTAAACACCCTGTTCGCGGAGCGAGGTGGGACTAAACTTATCAGTAGCGCGGCTCGTGTAAAACGCGCTACAACTATATAGTTAGTTGTAGCGCGGGTTGTATCCCCACGCTGCTACAAAGGCTCCACGCGGGGGATACCACGGGCCCGGTTAGCAGCAGCGCCTGTTTTGCCCCGCGCGCTACTGCTAATGTTATAGTAGTAGCGCGTTGTTTAAGAACGCGCTACTGTTACATAGCAGTAGCGCTCGTCCATGACCCGCGCTACTATTAATCCTCCACCTATAAGCTTTTCCCTAGTAGTGTCAACCGCTATCCAGCATGCATCTAGCAGGGTATTAAGTATGAAACAGAGTAATGCCTTAAGCAAGATGACATGATGTAGACAAAGTAAACTCAAGCAATATGATTAAACCCGATCTTTTTATCCTTAATGGCAACAATACAAATAAGTGTCATGTCCCCTTCTGTCACTGGGATTGAGCACCGCAAGATTGAACCCATCACAAAGCACCTCTCCCATTGCAAGATAAACCAATCTAGTTGGCCAAACCAAATCGATAGATCGGAGAGAAATACAAATCTATAATAATCATGCATAAAAGAGTTCAGAGAAGACTCAAACATTTCTCATGAATAATCTGATCATAAACTCACAATTCATCGGATCCCAAGAAACACACCGCAAAAGAAGATTACATCGGATAGAACTCCAAGAACATCGAGGAGAACATGGTATTGAAGATCAAAGAGAGAGAAGAAGCCATCTAGCTACTAGCTATGGACCCGTAGGTCTGTGGTAAACTACTCACACATCATCGAAAGGGCAGCAAGGTTGATGAAGAAGCCCTCCGTGATCGATTCCCCCTCTGGCAGAGTACCGGAAAAGGCCTCCAGATGGGATCGCGGAAGAACAGAGGCTTGCGGCGGCGGAAAGGTTTTCTCTTCTGTCTCTCTGGTATATTGGGAATATTTGGGAATTTATAGCGCTGGAATTAGGTCACGAGGGGCTACGAGGGGCCCACAAGCCTGGGGGGCGCGCCCTCCAGGCTAGTCGCCTCCTCGTGACTCTTCTGGTCTTCTCCCGAAGCTTCGTGGGTCGCTTCTGGTCCAGAAAAAATTAATCCAAAGTTTTTTTCGTTTGGACTCTTTTTGATAATGATTTTCTGAAAAGGCAAAAACAAGCAAAAAACAGCAACTGGCACTCGGCACTGGGTTAATAGGTTAGTCCCAAAAAATGATATATAATGGCATATAATTGCATATAAAAACATCCAAGATTGATACTATAATAGCATGGAACAATCAAAAATTATAGATACGTTGGAGACGTATCAAGCATCCCCAAGCTTAATTCCTACTAGTCCTCGAGTAGGTAAATGATAAAAACAGATTTTTTGATGTGGAATGCTACCTAACATGTTTCATCATGTAATCTCTCTCTTACGGTATGAATAATAAGATCCAAATAATTCAAAGCAATAGTCTATAGTTTGATATAAAGACATCAATACTCAGGCATACTAATAAATAATCATGTCTTTCAAAATAAAAATGCTAAAGAACGTTATCCCTACAAAGTCATATAATCATGTCATGCTCCACCTTCTTAACACAAAATATTTATCATGCACTACCCCGATGACAAGCCAAGCAATTGGTTCATACTTTTTAACACGCTTCAGCTTTTTCAACCCCCACGCAATACATGAGCGCAAGCCATGGATATAGCACTATGGGTGGAATGGAGTATGGTGGTAGAGATTAATAAGGGGAAGTCAAAAATAAGAAGATAGTCTCACATCAACGAGGCTAATCAATGGGCTATGGAGATGCCCATCAATTGATGTCAATGCGAGGAGTAGGGATTGCCATGCAACGGATGCACTAAGAGCTATAAGTGTATGAAAGCTCAACATGAAAACTAAGTGGGTGTGCATCCAACTTGCTTGCTCATGAAGACCTCGGGCATTTGAGGAAGCCCATCATCGGAATATACAAGCCCAGTTCTATAATGAAAAATTCCCACTAGTATATGAAAGTGACAAAATAGGAGACTCTCTATATGAAAAACATGGTGCTACTTTGAAGCACAAGTATGGAAGAGGATAGTAACATTGTCCCTTCTCTCTTTTTCTCTCATTTTTTTGTGGGCTCTTTTTGGCCTCTCTTTTTTATTGGGCTCTCTTTTTTTTCCTCACTAGGACAATGCTCTAATAATTATGATCATCATACTTCTATTTACTTACAACTCAAAAGAAAATTACAACTCGAAACTAGAACAAAAATATGACTCTATATGAATGCCTTTGGCAGTGTACCAGGATGTGCAATGATACTAGCGTAACATGTATAAAAAATGATGAACGGTGGCTGAGCCACAAATACTATGCCAGCTATATGATCATGCAAAGCAATATGACAATGATGATGTGTGTCATAAAAACGGAACGGTGGAAGTTGCATGGCAATATATCTCGGAATGGCTATGGAAATGCCATGATAGGTAGGTATGGTGGCTGTTTTGAGGAAGATATAAAGAGGCTTATGTGTGATAGAGCGTATCATATCACGGGGTTTGGATGCACCGGCGAAGTTTGCACCAACTCTCGATGTGAGAAAGGGCAATGCACGGTACCGAAGAGGCTAGCAAATTGCGGAAAGGTGAGAGTGCGTATAATCCATAGACTCACATTAGTCATAAAGAACTCATATACTTATTGTGAAAGTTTATTAGCCCTCGAAGCAAAGTACTACTACGCATGCCCCTAGGGGGATAGATTGGTAGGAAAAGACCATCGCTCATCCCCGACCGCCACTCATAAGGTAGACAATCAAGAATAAATCATGCTCCAACTTCTTAGCATAACGACAGATCATACGTGCATGCTTCGGGAATCACAAACATTAACACCAATATTCTTACTAAACCACAATTATCTACTAGCACCTCCCACATATTACCATCTTAATATCACAAAACTATTGCAAGGAATCAAACTTATCATATTCAGTGATCTACATGAAAGTTTTTATTATATCCCTCTTGAATACCTATCATATTAATACCAAATTCATAACCCGTGCATATTACCATTGCTAATCATTAGACTCTCAAAAAGATATAAGTGAAGCATGAGAGTGCAACTATTTCTTTAAAATATAACCACCGCCGTGCTCTAAAAGATATAAGTGAAGCACTAGAGCAACTGCCTAGCTCAAAAGATATAAGTAAAGCACATAGAGTATTCTAACAAATCACGAATAATGTGTGTCCCTCTCAAAAAGGTGTGTTCAACAAAGATGTTTGTGGCAAACTAAAAAGCAAACAAAAGCAAACAAACTATATCACAAGACGCTCCAAGTAAAACACATATCATGTAATGAATAAAAATATAGCTCCAAGTGAGTTACCGATAGATTGTAGACGAAAGAGGGGATGCCTTCCGGGGCATCCCCAAGCTTAGACGCTTGAGTCTTCCTTGAATATTACCTTGGGGTGCCTTGGGCATCCCCAAGCTTACGCTCTTGCTGCTCCTTATTCCTTTATCCATCGTAGTCTCACCCAAAACTTGAAAACTTCAGCACACAAAACTCAACAGAAACCTCGTGAGATCCGTTAGTATAACAAACAAATATTAAACTTTAGGTACTGTTGTAAATTGATTCATATTTAATATTGGCATAATGCTAATGTACTCCAACTTCTCCATGACTCATACCCCCCGATACGATCCATAGATTTATCAAAATAAGCAAACTATGCAACAAAAACAGAATCTGTCTAAAACAGAATAGTCTGTAAAGACCTGAATTAAAGTCATACTTATGTAAATCCAAAAATTCTGAAAAATTAGGAAAACGTGAGAAATTGATATATAAATATTTTGTAAAAATTCCATAAGGTTCTGACATTCCAGCAAAAAACCAAAATTCCAGCACTGTACGCAAAAGTTTCTGTTTTCAAACAGCATCAATTATACTATCATCCAAATCATCCCAAAGGTATTACTTGGCACAAACACTAATTAAAAGATAAAAACATAATCATAACAGAGGCTAAAATTGTGTAAACACACAAAAACAGAAAATAAAAACAAAAATTTATTTTATTCATTGGGTTGCCTCCCAACAAGCGCTATTGTTTTATGCCCCTAGCTAGGCATAATGCATAGTTTCAAGTGTTGTCATCCTTGGTTTCCAACTCCTCAATTACACATCCATTTTTTCTAGTTGATTTAACATAGGAGTTTCTCATCATCACACTTCTAGGCACAAAATCAAGAATTTTGCTTTTATGGATAGGTTCCTTTATTATATCAATGAAATTGGGGTGCACGCTAATCATTTTAAGATCCTCACTCCCTTTACTAGAAGTAGTACCCTTAACCTTAGGAACATTTATAAACTTGCAATTTTTATTGGGAGGAGTCCTATCAATGTTTTTAGTGGAGGAAAAAGCGGAACCTAAGTTATTGATAATCTCTTCTAACTTGTCAATTCTAGCGGGGCTTTGTTCTATCCTTTCGTTAATTATCGGTTCCTTTTCCTTTAAAGTTTTCAAAGCAATTCCCACCTTAGAACCAAATTGGGTGATATGATTATGGACCTTTTTATCTAAATTCTCAAGATGTTCAATAGTAGGCATCTTATTTTCAATAGCTTCTAACCTTTGCATAACATGCTCCAAAGTTAATGTTGTTTCGTTAATAATGATAGGGGGTGAAACCACTAAATTTCCCATAGCATTGAAAGCATCCAAAGTGGGACACATCAAGAAATTCCCTCCGGTAATAGTGTCAAGCACAAATCTATACCAAGTAGTAATTCCCACATAAAAATTTCGAAGAAGAAAGGTAGTGGATTGCTTACGAGTTGATCTATTTTGAGTATCGCAAATCCTATACCAAGCATCTTTTAAATTTTCTCCTCCCCTTTGTTTAAAATTAAGCACTTCATTTTCAGGGATAATAGTAACAAGCGAGGAACTAGCCATAATGGTGAAGCAAACAAGCAAATAAAAATATTTTTGTGTTTTTGTAAAAAAAAATTAGAAGTGGGGGAGATGAAAACGAGAGGCAAATGCAAATAAAAAGGAAAATAAAATAAATGCAAGTGGATGGTAGTTTGCGCGAAGGTACTTGGTGATTTTGATGATGTCTCCCAAGCAACGGCGCCCGAAATTCTTCCTGCTACTTGTAGACTGCGTTGGTATTTCCCTGAAGAGGAGAGGATGATGCAGTATAGTAGAGATAAGTATTTCCCTCAGTTAAGAACCAAGGTTATCAAAACAATAGGAGAACCAAGCAAAATCCCGTTAAGCGCACCTGCACACACAAAAGCAAACACTTGCACCCAACGCAAATAAGAGGGTTGTCAATCCTCTTGGCGGTTATTTGCAAGGATTAATTCTGATAGTGATAGATAAATAAACTAAAATACTAAATAAAATAAAAGTAAATAAATTGCAGCAAGGTATTTTTGATTTTAATATATGATAAAAGTAGACTCGGGGGCCATAGTTATCACTAGAGGCTTCTCTCTCGAACACATAGCATACGGTGGGTAAACAAATTACTGTTGGGCAATTGATAGAAAAGCAAATAATTATGACGGATTCATGGCAATGATCATGTATATAGGCATCACGTTCGAGACAAGTAGACCGACTCCTACCTGCATCTACTACTATTACTCCACCCATCGACTGTTATCAGCATGCATCTAGGGTATTAAGTATGAAACAGAGTAATGCCTTAAGCAAGATGACATGATGTAGACAAAGTAAACTCAAGCAATATGATTAAACCCGATCTTTTTATCCTTAATGGCAACAATACAAATACGTGTCATGTCCCCTTCTGTCACTGGGATTGAGCACCGCAAGATTGAACCCATCACAAAGCACCTCTCCCATTGCAAGATAAACCAATCTAGTTGGCCAAACCAAATCGATAGATCGGAGAGAAATACAAAGCTATAATAATCATACATAAAAGAGTTCAGAGAAGACTCAAACATTTCTCATGAATAATATGATCATAAACTCACAATTCATCGGATCCCAAGAAACACACCGCAAAAGAAGATTACATCGGATAGAACTCCAAGAACATCGAGGAGAACATGGTATTGATGATCAAAGAGAGAGAAGAAGCCATCTAGCTACTAGCTATGGACCCGTAGGTCTGTGGTAAACTACTCACACATCATCGGAAGGGCAGCAAGGTTGATGAAGAAGCCCTCCATGATCGATTCCCCTTCCAGCAGAGTACTGGAAAAGGCCTCCAGATGGGATCGCGGAAGAACAGAGGCTTGCGGCGGCGGAAAGGTTTTCTCTTCTGTCTCTCTGGTATATTGGGAATATTTGGGAATTTATAGCGCTGGAATTAGGTCAGGAGGGGCTATGAGGAGCCCACAAGCCTGGGGGGCGCGCCCTCCAGGCTTGTCGCCTCCTCGTGGCTCTTCTGATCTTCTCCCGAAGCTTCGTGGGTCTCTTCTGGTCCAGAAAAAATAATCCAAAGTTTTTTTCGTTTGGACTCTTTTTGATAATGATTTTCTGAAAAGGCAAAAACAAGCAAAAAAAACAGCAACTGGCACTGGGCACTAGGTTAATAGGTTAGTCCCAAAAAATGATATATAATGGCATATAAAAACATCCAAGATTGATACTATAATAGCATGGAACAATAAAAAATTATAGATACGTTGGAGACGTATCACACCACAGCATCTAAGGTGTGGTAGCACGTGATATTCTTATAGACGAGAGAATATTAGGTGCTCCCGCATCTTAGATGCTACGGTGATATGAGCTTCGAGGCCGTTGGATCTAGGATCCAATGGCATCTGAGTAGTTTTTGTACTAATTGTGTGCAATTCCCAAACTCATTAACATTTTTTTGCAAAAATATTCAGACCTCGTGTGAGTCGTTGGATCTCACATCTAACGGCACACAAGAACTCGTATCACCATATAGCATGTAAGGTGGGAGCACCTGATATTCTCCCAGGGGGGATGGAGGCACAACCCATCGGTGTTTGGGAGGGTGGGGCCAAATGTTTAAAAAATATAATCTAAACCCTCCTAAAAAAAGACCTTCACAAATTTATCTAAGGTTGAGGATAACTGGGGGGTTACCTGTCGGAGCCGAGACTCCGGGGATCTAGAGGTTCGAACACTGGGGGCACACTAGTTCTTTCTCACCAAAGGTGACCACGGCGAGGCTATGACGAGAGCGCTATGCGGGAGCACGACAGGGGACACGACGGTTACCCAGGTTCGGGCCACCTTGCGGTGTAAAACCCTACTCCTGCTTGTGGTTGGGATTGCTTGGGGGAAGAAGATGTTCTCGCGTACAAGGTAGGAAGCAGAGGAATCGATCCCCCCTACAATGGCCGCTCTGCCCCTTTTATAACCGCCCTGGTCCTCTTCCCCCAAAACTTAGGCGGGAAGGGCAGCCACACTTGGCGGGTTTTGAAAGGGGACAGGCGCTCAGTCTATCCTGACTAAAGGCGGTCTTCGCCTGCAAAAGCTTGATCTATGGCGCGTCGGTGGGCTCGGTAATGACCTCCGCCCTGCGCGCCTGGCTGTCTCGATCTTCTATCACCAAACGGGTAGTCCTTGGGACTCACTTTGGGGGTGGGCAGCTGGGGCTGCCCCTTTGGCACCAAAGAGTTAAGCTTCTCTATCGCGCTCGCTGGCGCGGCTTCTGCCGCCCTTCGTCGCTACGCGCGTCACCCATGTGATGGGCACAGGACCGCGCAGCCGACGTCAGGCTCGGGTATCCTCGGGCAGCCGCCTCGAGGGGGGTGCCTCGGGAGGCAGCCTCGCGAGAGGACCTCGCAAGGCCCCTGCTGCTGCCGTGGCTAAGTGCCGGTAGGTCATGTCTTGAGGAGGGGTCCTCAGGAGGCCAGCGCCTCGAGAGATGTCTTCACTCTGCGGTGCCCTCAGATGGGCTGCGTCTTGGGGCTTCACCAGGCATCGTTTCCTAGACCGCAGGCAGACGGGCCAGGGTACCCTGGTTCCCAATGGCCTAACAGTAGCCCCCGGGCCCATGGCGCGCACGTCCCCGCCCGTTGGGAGCGAAACGGCGTGGGCCCTGGCAGACTGCGGGGCCCAGGCTTGACGTGTGGCGCACGACGGGACGTGGGACACCCCCACTTCCCCACTACAGCTCGATAACCACACATGCCTGCCATAAAGCCTGCCCGCGCGGGGCGCAGGCCATCATTGCTTCCCCTCTACTTCCTCGATTCCCGACGTCGAAGAAGACGGAGCGACGGGGAGAGCGCTCCCATCGGGTATAAAGGTGGACGGAAAGTAGAGATCCTTCGCCCATCTTCTTCCTCTACCCCTTCCCTTCTTCCACTTCTCATCCTTTCGGAGCCATTGTTGCGATGGCGAGGGGCAGAGGGCGAGCTCGTGCATCCGCCAACGCCACAAGGGTTCCGTCCCAGGGCCGTGGGCGACCTTCGGCGGCCACCAAAGCCGGCCCAAGCGCCCGTGGAAGGGCTGGCACTCGCAGTCGCGGAGGGCGCGGTGCCCGTGGCCGAGGCAGACGCGGCGAGGCGTCCGCTCGTCCTCCCCAGGCAGGATTTCACTCGGCAGATGCGGCACACGAGTTCATCGTGGGGATGCATCGCCGGCCTTATAGCTGGCTCCGGCTCCCCGACTCCTTCGCGAGAGCGATGGAGGGCAAGGAGCCCTTGGGGCTGTGGGTGCAAGCGGACGACTGCTGCAACGGGCCCTCCTGGGTGGTGACGGAGTTCACCCCCGCTGGCTTCATGTTCTTGAAGCGGGGGTGGAAGTCCTTTGCCCTCGCCCGCGGCCTGAAGCGGGGGCATCTCCTTGAATTCAAGTACAATGGAGCCGCCACCCTCTTCATGAAGTTCTTCGGGGCCTTAGGTGCCTGCCTGGAGTGCTGTGCGGAGAGCGAGGACGACAGCGGCTCCGATTCCTCCGGCGGGAGCGACAACGGCAGTAGCAGAGACTCTAGCAGCGGGGGCGAGAGCGGCGAAGGCTCCCCGCACATCAAGAGCGAAGACGAAGACTCCGACTAGGCGCAGGCAGCGCCCGTGTCGGATCTTGGAGGCGCGCCGTGCTCCCCCTTTTCTCTTTTGTTCCTGTAATAGGCCGATGCGGCTCCTGATGGCATGAAAAAACAATGTCTTTTGTTTAAGAACTTTATGACTCGTCATAATGCATGTTTCCTCATGAGGTTCTCCTGTGAGGCCTATTTCTCTTTCCTTGTTCGCCTTAGCGCTCTACGTTGCCAGGACCCAGTCCCCGAGCAGGCTATAGCCCTCGCTGGTATGTTAGGTCGCGTTGCCTGGACAAGGCCAGGAGGTGTAGGGCACTGAGGGGCGGTAAGGACTCCTGAGACGCGATGCTTAGGGAGTCCCCCTTTGACATGCAAGTGGCTTGCGCGGAGAAGAGAACATCAGCACTCAGCGAGGTCGCGAGGAGAGGAAACTTGAGAGGCGCCGAGAGCGGCTCGTGAAATGTTTTTGTACTTAGCTCTTGCGAGTGTCGGTTGCCGTGTCGTGGCTACGGGGGGCGCCTCGTGAGGCTCCTACTCGTGAGGCCTTCCGCTAGCACTTGGCGGAGGCGGTCGCCGTAGGTTGGCTCATGAGGCAGCGCTCGCGAGGTTCCCTGGGGGTTTACGAGGGCGTCTTGTCGTGAGTCGCCTCGCGAGGCAGCGCTCGCGAGGCCCTTGAGTGCCTTGTTCCTGTGATAACTTTTACATCGATTTCATAAAACGGGGGAGGGAGCGGTGTGCGCTTGCTGGCTTGCTCGTGGGTATCACGCGAGGAGACGAGACACCAAGGACCTTGGTGAGGTGGCATGCGCGGGAGCAGGCCCGCGAGCCAGAGCTCGATCACTTGGGTTTTGCCGCGCTGCTGGGACTGACCCGAGCACAGGCACTGTGTCCAGCCCCTGCTCGCGAGATGCGCAGGAGGAAGATCACGAGCGTGTACAGCTCCTGAGGCAAGCAACTTAGCAACACATAAGATATCTTAGGAAATAAAGCTTTACTGAAACATAGTAATAAGTTCATTACACAACCAAAAAGAGAGGTGGCTGCCGTGTCCGGCACGGATCAGCGTGAGGTTGGTGCAGCCCGTGGGGCGCCCTCAGGTGATTGTTCCGCCAGCGCGGAGCATGGGGCTTCCACTAGGCGTGGGCATGATCGCGGTTCGATCGTTCCGCCAGAGCGGAGCATGGGGCTTCCACTGAGACGTGGGCGGGAGCTCTCGTGGGCCCGCCAGGCGAACGCAATGAGAGGCTTCGGGGCGTGTACAGCCCCACTTCGTTCGTACGCGTGAGGGTCACGGGTAGAACTTGCGGAGGTGTTGGATATTCCAGGCGTTAGGCACAGGAACTCCGTCCTCTGTCTCCAGCCGGGCGGCGCCAGGCCAGGAGACATGAGCAACCCTGAAAGGGCCTTCCCACATGGGTGAGAGCTTGTGGAGTTCCTCTCTGGAGAGGATCCTTCTCAGGACGAGATCGCCGACTTCGAGGGTGCATGGGCGTATGTTGCGGCTATGATAGCGACGCAGAGCCTGCTGGTATCTGGCGGCGCGTAAGGCGGCCTGGCGACGTGCTTCTTCGAGGAGCAGCAGGTCGGCCTCTCGTGAGGCGTCCTGTCGAGCCTCGTCGAAGGCAAGGACTCGTGGAGAGCCGTGCCTGAGCTCAGACGGGAGGACTGCTTTGGCTCCGTAGACGAGGAAGAAGGGAGTCTCGCCTGTAGGCTTGGTGTCGTTGTGCGGATGGACCACAGCACAGACTGCAGCTCGTTAAGCCAGCCCTTGCCGCAAGATTCGAGCTTTTTCTTGAAGCTTCTTGTCTTGAGGCCCTTGATATCCAGCCCCCAGACCACGAAGGGCCACGATAGGGGAATCGTCTGGAAGCCTTACGCCGGCTGGTGGATTTGCTTGGCATGGAATTGACAAGCTTCACAGGATTGGACCAGCTCGGTGGCGTCATGGAGCGTGGTGGGCTAGTAGAAGCCGCTGCGGAACACCTTGCCGGCAAGGGTGCGCGATGATGAGTGGTGGCCACAGTCTCCTCCATGGATGTCAGCGAGCAGCTCATGCCCTTGTTCTTCAGAGATGCACCGCAGTGAGATGCCATTGGGGCACCTGCGGTACAGCTCGCCGTCTTGCAAGTAGTAGGCGGTGGCCTGGCGAGCCACGCGCTCTGCCTCCGAGTCCTTCTCTGGGAGAATGTCGTGAAGCAAGTAGGCCTTGAACTCCGCAGCCCAGCTATCCGCTTGAGGCTCGAGCGTCAGCAGCAAGCGGGCTCTTGAGGTTGGGCCGCAATCTGGTGCGCCCATGGGTGGTGCGGGCGGGAGTTCCTCATGAAGCAGTGTGGTGCTCGCGGCTGGTGGAGTAGCTGATGGCTTGTGAAGCCTTTCTTCGAAGATGCCAGGGCCCTGGGCCTCGTGGCGAGATGCTCGCTTCGTGACGTCGTCGGCCTCCTTGTTGCCGTTGGGAGGAACGTGCTGCAGCTCTAGGCCAAGGAAATGTAGGAGATATGCCCTAGAGGCAGTAATATCAGTTACTTTTGTATCTCAGAGTTTGTAATGAATGTTTATGATCCATGCTATAACTGCAATGATTCTCGAGTCTACAATAACCACGAGGCTTGGAGGGAAACTCATGTGCACGTGTGGTATAATAAACGGTAAATTGTATTCCTAGTCTTGCCTCTAAGACTGGCTCAAGTATTGCATGATGATCCTGTTTTCCTGATCATGGGCATGGCTATGCCGGCAATTTTGAGGGCACGATGTTGGTAGAACACTTGTGTTGAATCGACCCATATTGATGTTATACTATGAGATATATTCATCACAAGTTAATGGTTAAATAACACGGAGATGGTTAATGTTTGCATGATTCCTTAGACCATGAGAGTATCGAGTTTCTTCATGCTTGCTTCATGAACTTTGGGGTTTGTTAAACGTCATCCGTAAAAGGGTGGCTATTACGGCTGCTTACAGGTTCATGGAAAAGTATGTCAAGTAACTTGATAGCTCAAGATTGGGATTTGCTCCTCCGACGTTGGAGAGATATCTCTGGGCCCTCTCGGTGTTACGGTATCCATCATCGTCTGGCCAGACACTTTGTGATTTGATCACGGGGATGCCGGAACACGGGAACGAGAAAAGAGAACAATACCGGCAACGAGGTAACTGGCATAGTGGGCAAGTTGTTGATCCACGGGGATGCCAACATGTCTCACCTCGGGTAATTGTAACATATCGCGAAGCAACAGGAATAGCACACGGCAACTGGAGGTTCACTCGAATATTTATTCGTGTGGGTATAGGGATCGATATGGGTGTCCACGGCTCCGATGTTGATCATTGATCGGAAGGGGTTCCGGGTCATGTCTATGCTTCACCGAACCTATAGGGTCACACGCTTAAGGGTCATCTATCTGTTGAATACTAGACAGGGAGTCTGAGAGAAAAACACCGAAAAAGTTTCGGACGCCGGAAAAGTTTCGGACAGCGGAAAAGTTCCGCAGAGAGAGGTCACCGGATGAGTTTCGATGAAACTGGAAAAGTTGTTTCCGGGGATACCATAAAGTCAAATTGGTCTTGGCACATGCCTGATAATTCTTGGAGGGTGCCAGAATCGTTCTGGAAACTTTTTGGAATTTTCTGGAATGAAAACCGGAAATGTTCCGGAGCTGCCGAAACCGCTTCAGATGCTTTTCGCAGATGAAATCACTAAACCGGAATTGTTCCGGCTCGCGTTGAAAATTATTTTGGTGGGTACTGGAATTGTTCTAAGCCCACATGAATATTTTCAGTTCGATCAGACGCTGAAAAATGTCGTCGTGAATAGTGAAAGTGCTTTTTGGATATTTGTGGAAAAACACCTTTTTGGATATTTCCAAAAAGGCTTCTAGAAGGGATTGGGGAGCAAGCAAGCTCCTCATGGGGGACCCCCCAAGGGTGGCCGGCCAAGGAGGTGGGGCACCATGGTGCTCCACATGGCACTCCCATATGGCATATTCCTTTTATGAAAGGGATATTCCAAGGGCACTTTGGGGTTTTTTGTATGACAACTTTACCCCTTGGTTTTCCTATAAATAAGAGGTGAGTGGGCAGCCCACTTCCTCATCCTTTGCTCTCATACACATGCTTTGCTTTGCAAGCTCTCTCTTCTCCCTCACACGAAAAGAGTTTTTCGTAGAGTCGAAAGGCTATCTGGGTTCCGGCAGGAACTAGTTCTGGACGGCGAAGCCCTGCCGGATAGATGACACCGTATGTGTGCAACCCCGTAGAGAGGTCGTAGGTTCGATCTTTTGCCCGAGGGGCTGTTCGTGTGTCCTCCCAGAGGGCTGTCCGAGTTTCCGTTCGAGTTTCGAGGGTCCTCCCGAAGGGCTGTCCGCGACATCATCCGGGGGACTGTCCGACCGCCTCCCGAAGGGCTGTCCATCGAGGGAGTACATTCTCGCGGTTGGGAGGTTGTAAAATCCTAGCTGCGGGAATCTGCACCAACGATCTCCACCGACTCTTCTTCCGCTGCGCTACGAGTCGGTACGGATCAGATCAAACCTTGTATGCCATCTCCATAGTGATCCTAGGCGTGCTCGCTATACCGAAATTTTTTGTTTTCTTTCGCGTTCCCCTACAGGAAACGCTTCTCGATTTTACGTACCTCTTCTAAGTAGGCGGCCATGTGCTCGTCCTTGGGCTTGTAGCTTTTGTTGGAGCAGTTGACGAGGAGCTACGAATCTTCCTTGATGGTGAGGCGCTTGATGCCTAGAGCAGAGGCAGCCTTGAGTCCGGCGATGAGGCCCTCGTACTCCGCGATGTTGTTGGAGACCTTGTCGTCGCGCTTGAAGCAGAGTTGGACAGCGTAGCGGAGCTTGTCTCCTATTGGAGAGGTGAGCATGACGCCAGCTCCCGCATCCTGCCGGGAGAAGGCACCATCGAAGTGCATAGTCCAGCCGCCAGGCGCCTCGTTCCCAGGCAAGAGGGACTCAGCCTCGTGAGGCTCCTCCTGGGATGGGTCCGTCCATTCCGCCACAAAGTCGGCCAGGGTTGCGCCCTTGATCACCCTTGTGGTGCAGAATTCCAGCTTGAAGGCTTGTAGCTCGATGTTCCACTCGACGACGCGGCCAGCGGCGTTGGGGCTGCGCAAGACTTGCTCCAGGGGGTAAGACGAGATCACTTTGATCGGATGGCCCTGGAAGTAGTGGCGCAGCTTCCTAGAGGCGATGAGGAGCGCAAGGAGGAGCTTCTGCTGCATGGGGAAGCGCTCGCGCGCATCTCGCAGCACCGTGCTGACGAAGTACATGGGTTGCTCGACGAGGTGGGTAGTTGTTGCAGTAGCTTGGTCTTCAGGGGGCCTGAGGGGCTCATGAGGCTCGGGAGGCGGCTCACTGGAGGCCTCCTGAAGCAAGGCCTCGGCAGGCGACGGCGAGGCCTCAGGAGTCGGTGGTGCAGCAGGCCTTTTCTGCGTGGGGATGCGCTCTTCTCGAACTGCCACCAGAGCCGCACTGGCCATCTGGGGAGTAGCCGCCAAGTATAGGAGCAAGGGCTCGCGAGAGCGTGGCGCGACAATGATGGGCGGGCTTATGAGGTACCTCTTGTGGTCTTCGAAGGCAGCGTCGGCCTCGGGAGTCCACATGAAGGGGCCCGATCTCTTCATGAGCTTGAAGAATGGCAGGGCTCGCTCGCCGAACTTGGAGATGAATCGTCCAAGTGAGGCCATGCATCCCGCCAGGCGCTGCATCTCCTTGAGGTTCTAGGGCGGACACATCTTCTCGATGGCTTTGATCTTCTCGAGATTGGCCTCGATGCCGCGATGGGAGACCAGGAAGCCAAGCAGCTTGCTGGAAGGAACTCCGAAGACGCACTTGTCTGGGTTGAGCTTGAGGTTGACCTTACGTAGGTTGTCGAATGTCTCCTGGAGGTCCGTGAGGAGGGACCAGGCCTCGCGGGTCTTGACAACGATGTCATCGACGTAGGCCTCGGCGTTTCTTCCCATCTGGGGCCCCAGGGCGATGCGCATCAGCCTCTGGAAGGTGGCTCCAGTGCTCCTGAGGCCGAACGGCATGCAGATGTAGCAGAATATGCCACAGGGGGTGATGAAGGCCGTCTTCTCCACTTCTTCGGTCGCCATCTTGATCTGGTGGTAGACTGAGAAGGCGTCTAGGAAGCATAGCAACTCACACCCGGTGGTGGAGTCCATGATCTGGTCGATACGGGGCAACGGAAAGGGGTCTTGAGGGCAGAACATGTTGAGGCTCGTGAAGTCGACGCACATGCGCTCCTTGCCGCACTTCTTGGGCACAATGACGGGGTTGGCGAGCCATTCAGGGTGGCGCACCTCACGGATAACTCCAGCTTCTTGGAGCTTCTGAACTTCCTTGACGATGAAATCTTGCTTCTCTGGCGCCTGGCGCCGTGCCTTCTGTTTCATGGGGCGTGCGTTGGGGCACACCACTAAGTGGTGCTCGATCACCTCCCTCGGCACACCGGACAAATCAAATGCTGTCCAGGCGAACACATCTGAGTTTGCCCGAAGGAAGGTGACGAGCGCGTCTTCCTATGCTAGGGAGAGGCCTATGCCGATGGTGAAGGCAGGGCCTGAGCCACTGCCATCCACCGACACCTTCTTTGTCTCGGCGCGGTCCTGAGAGAACAGCTGCTTCTTCTTCATGGGGGCGGCCTCGTGAGGCTCGGCGGCATCCTCGTCAGCAGGGTAGGTAATGGCGGCGGCCTTGTAAGCGCTCTCAAGGGAGCGAACTGCATCCTTCTCATCGCAGCAGACGGTGATGATGCCGCTGCAGCCTGGCATCTTGAGGATGTTGTAGGCGTGGTGGGTCGCCGCCATGAACTTGGCGAGAGCTGGGTAGCCCAGGATGGCGTTGTATGGCAGGCCGATGTGCGCCACGTTGAAGTCGATGAGCTCAGTATGGTAGTTCTTGCGGGTGCCAAAGGTGACGGGGAGGCGCACTTGGCCCAGAGGAATGGTGGAGCCATCAGTCACTCCGGAGAAGGGCCTGGTCGGCATCAGCTGGTCGTAAGGCACTTGGAGCTGCTCGAAGGTCTCGATGGAGATCATGTTGAGGCCAGCACCTCCGTCGATGAGCGTCTTGGTGACGGCGACGTTGCTGATGGTGGGGGTGCACAGCATGGGGACCATGCCCGCGGTGCTTGAAGACTTGGGGTGATCGTTAGAGTCGAAGGTGATGGCGTATTGGGACCACTTGAGGGGGCGAGAAGCCTCAGGCCTCGGGAGGGCAACATTCACCTCGCGAGAGAACAGCTTGAAGTGGCGGTTGGATGCGGGAGCCTGAGCTCCGCCTAGGACACAGGCCACTCCGCGAGGCTCTTGGTAGCCCCCGGCGTCTTGGTTGGGCTAGTTGCCATCATTCCGTCATGGTGGCGGCGGCAGCGGTGGAAGGGCAGCATTGGCCTGAGGGTTGGCCTCACGAGGCTGGTCGCGCCAGCCCTGGCGGAAGTTGCCGTTGTTGTTGCGGTCTCCCCAGCGGCCGCCGTTACGGCCACCTCCATGTCTGGTGCGCGGTCGTTATGGTCGCTGCGGCGGCCAAGATGCTCGTCACGATGCAGCTTGAGCTCATGGCAGTCCTCAGTGCTATGGGAGTGCGAGTTGTGGTAGGCGCAGAGAGGGCGGCTGTCCATCTTGGGCTCGTCGCGCTCGCGGCCGCGCTTCTGCTCGGGCTCTGCCGAGAGCACGGCAGGGACCTTGCGCTTGGTGTCCTTGCTCTTGGCCTTGGCGGTGTCCGGCGCCGCGTCGGGGTCGTTGTGGATGAAGAGGCGGCCTTCCTCGGCCTTGGCGCACTTGTCCGCGAGGTCAAACAGCTCGAGCACGGAATCGAGCTCGTCGTTGATGGCGAGCTTCTCGCGCATCCGGACGTCCGTGACGCCATTGGAGAACGCGGAGACGATGGCGGCCTCGGAGGCGCGCGGAATCTTGTTGCGCACTTGGCTGAAGCGCTGGATGTACTTGCGGAGAGTCTCGTCGGGGCACTGGCGCACATCGCGCAGGTCGTTGAGCGTGAGGGAGTGCTCGTGCGTGCCTTTGAAGTTGGCGACGAATTGTTGGCAGAGCTTGCCCCACGAAGAGATGGACGTCTCGGGGAGGTTCATGAGCCAGGAGCGCGGGCCGTCCTTGAGGGCCATGGGGAACCAGTTTGCCATGACCTTGTCGTCGCCGTTCGCCGCCTCAATGCTCAAGGCATAGAGCTGCAGGAACTCTGCGGGGTTGGGGGTGCCATCGTAGCGCGGAGGCAGGTCCGACTTGAACTTGGTGGGACATACCACACGGCGCAGATCGCGGGTGAAGGCGCGGCAGCCCACGCAGCTGGAGGGGACGCCGCCGGCGAGGGCGGCGCGGTTCTGGCGACCGGCCGCTGTGACTTCCTGGACGGTCCTGTCTTGGCGCTGGCGTTGCTGCTCGAGGAGCATGCGTGCGTCGGAAGGCGCGCGCCGGACGATTTGGCAGCTGGGCTCACCGTGGTCCGGAGAGGACGTGCCGCGGGATGGCTCGCGCACCAGCGCGCCACGGTGGCGCCGAGCGTCTTCGCCGTGCAGAGGAGGCGGAGGGGGCGCATCGTGCGCCACGTCCCCGGCGCGAGACGGCGGAGGACGGAGCGAGTGAGAAGGCATCGGGGCGTCGCCCGCGGTGTTGACGAGCTCGGTGATGCGGCCGAGCCAGGCGTCGTAGCCGGCGTCAGTGGGGCGGTAGCGTAGGAGCTCGCGCGCCATGAGCAGTGCGGCCTGTAGGGCCGGCGTGTCGCGGCGAGCGAGCGATGAGGCCATAGCAGTGTGGCCATCCGCCTGCACGGACGGGTGGTGGGAAGAGGCCTGCTGTTCCCTCGCAGCAGGGTCGGTAGCAGCGCCGGTGGCACGGCGTCGACGGTCGTCGCGGGCGACGGGCTCCGTCTGGGCCACCCTGGCAGCTCGGCGCGCGCAGCGCTCACGGCGAGCGTCGGCCATGGCAGCGAGGAAGCGGAAAGAACCGAAGTGACCCCTACCTGGCGCGCCAAATGTCAGAGCTGGGACTCCGGGGATCTATAGAGGTTCGAACACTGGGGGCGCACTAGTTCTTTCTCACCAAAGGTGACCACGGCGAGGCTACGGCGAGAGCGCTACGCGGGAGCACGACAGGGGACACGACGGTTACCCAGGTTCGGGCCACCTTGCGGTGTAAAACCCTACTCCTGCTTGTGGTTGGGATTGCTTGGGGGAAGAAGATGTTCTCGCGTACAAGGTAGGAAGCAGAGGAATCGATCCCCTCTACAATGGCCACTCTGCCCCTTTTATAACCGCCCTGGTCCTCTTCCCCCCAAACTTAGGCGGGAAGGGCAGCCACACTTGGCGGGTTTTGAAAGGGGACGGGCGCTCAGTCTATCCTGACTAAAGGCGGTCTTCGCCTGCAAAAGCTTGATCTATGACACGTCGGTGGGCTCGGTAATGACCTCTGCCCTGCGCGCCTGGCTGTCTCGGTCTTCTATCACCAAACGGGTAGTCCTTAGGACTCACTTTGGGGGTCGGCAGCTGGGGCTGCCCCTTTAGCACCAAAGAGGTAAGCTTCTCTATCCGTGCCCACTGGCGCGGCCTCTGTCGCCCTTCCTCGCTACGCGCGTCACCCACGTGATGGGCACAGGACCGCGCAGCCGACGTCAGGCTCGGGTATCCTCGGGCGGCCGCCTCGAGGGGGGGGCGCCTCGGGAGGCAGCCTCACGAGAGGACCTTGCGAGGCCCCTGTTGCTGCCGTGGCTAAGTGCCGGTAGGTCGTGTCTTGAGGAGGGGTCCTCAGGAGGCCGGCGCCTCAGGATATGTCTTCACTCCACGGTGCCCTCAGATGGGCCGCGTCTTGGGCCTTCGCCAGGCGTCCTTTCCTAGACCGCAAGCAGACGGGCCAGGGTACCCTGGTTCCCAATGGCCTGACATTACCCCCCCCCCTGACAATCTACATGGCTCTACCTATGCAAGAGGCGTAGAGCGAGCGTCTATGTGTGAGAGAGATGACGCGAGGTCAATCGAGTCATATATAGAGGGAGAGATCGAGTTAGTGTGGGCTAGCGTACACTCGAATGAGAAAGACGATACAGAGAGATATCATTCAACGAAGCTGTAGTGAGGGCTGGAGGGAGATAGTTACCGAGAGAGTGGCCTAGATAGACTTTGTGTTTGTGCGCGCGGCGTTCATGGAGTTTTTTTACAGAGGCAACGTATGTGTCTAGAGGGAGAGAGGGAGGGCGATAGAGAGGGAGAGAGAGAGAGAGCTCGTCATGGAGGGCCCGACGAGGTTGTGTGTGAGAAATACATTTGTTGAGAGCGTGAGGGCGGGTGTGAGATAAATGGAGATCGAAACATGAAGAGAAATAATGAGCGTGTGTCGGATACCAATAACTCTATTAACAAAGAGATGAAGATCGATCGATACAGGAAGTATGTGTGGTGAAGGGGGGGGGGGTGGACAGACCTAAACACAACATTTGAGTGTAAATAGTAGTAGACTTAATATTTACGTTTTAGTTTAGTGTACATTGTAAACATTGAATTGAGGACCATGTATGGCTTACATTTTATTTTTGAATTCATGCCATACATGCATGGATTGGAAAAGTAGATGCACTATACTGACTCGTTTGTTGTTGTATTTGTGTGTGTGTGCTCATATGCTTGAATACATACAAAGTTTTCTCACCACCATACCGTTCATCTTTTAAATTTGAATTTGCATTAAAAAACCTAGTGTGGATACCATGAAATGTGAAATCTACGTTGAGATCACTATATCACAAACTCACTCTAATTCCAGAACTCGTCATAAATCAATTACCATCCCTTTTGGAATGACCAATTATTTGCAAGGAAAATACGGGCATTGTAATACATATATATTCATTCGCCAATTTTAAAAAAGATTACTTTCGCATTCTCGAATGGTAGCACCCGACGGCGTACCAGCCAGACTGAGCTCGTGTCGTGGTGGTGGCGTGCGTGGTACGCTAGCCAACCCCAGCCAAAAGAACCGCGATAAAGCTTCGCGCCTCCACTCGAGCCTCCGCGTTTCGAATCGAAATATCTGGCAGCCAGAATTCCAGCCCTGCGAAATTCCCCTTATGTCCCCGGTCCATAATGACTACTCCTACTACTACCGATGAACGAGGGATGCTTTAGTAACTAGCCCACGTTACCTACCATGCCGAGCACGTTCAAGTCCCTCGGTCGCCGCTACCCAAGGTCACCCGTCAACTCCATTGCCTACTACACTAGGATGAGTATAGAATGGAGCTTCGTTTGTTCATGCCTACTACCTCCGTCCTGGTTTATTGGTCCTCTTCGCATTTTGTGCTAAATTTTGACCTTACATTTAACTAACAAAATGTTAATGCATGTAACCAAAAATAATATCACTGGAAACTATGTTCAAATACGAGTCAAACGACATAATTTTTGGTGACATGCATTATTATTAGAGTATGACGCAATGCACGGGTACGCAAGGAGTATCTTTTTACTCTGCATATATAATTTGTTTGAAGTCTAACTAAGCACTGTTTGACCAAATTCTATCTTAAAAAATATGAACATCTACTACAAAACTAAAGATGTATCGCCTGAAAGTTTATTTCATAATGCATGTAATGATATTGTTTCGAATCCTGGTTTTTAAATTCCAGAAAATCCAAAACTCACCTGAAATTCATGAAACTGAGCTTGGTCTCGTGATACGGCACAAATAGGTTGTGGTAATTTTTTAGTTCAATTTGAGACAAGCTGCTTATGAAAAGTTGCACACATGAACAACCAAGGTATTTTGGAACAAAGAGTTGTCACGTTAACGCGAACGGTTCACTATTGTATTCAAACCGTGGGCGTTAGACCAGCGTGCCGCCATGCGTCCTGCTTCTCATAGGCAGGTGCCGTCCGAGCAAGCATGTGAGTCGACGCGAGGCATGCGAGCAGGCCGCTGCGCAGGCTCACCGGGAGGCGAGCCCTTTAACCAGCCTCCGCCACCCACCTTCATCCCAACCACACCCACTTTTAATGGCGCCCGCGCCGCAGTTTAAATCAACGCCGCACTCCCCGCTCTCGCTACAATCTTCTCTCTGCCTCTCCGATTCTCCTGTCATCTGCCTCCAATCAGCCTGACCTCGCCGTACGCCATGGCGCATCACGATGGGCTGCCCCTAGTCTTCCAGTTTCCTGAGGAAGACCCTAATGAGGTTTCGGACGAGCTTGACCTGGCCGTGCGGGAAGTCGCCGCGTCTGTCCCCGTGCCCGTTCCAGCTCCCGTCGCCGCGCTAGCGACAGCGCCCATCCCCGTGGCAATGATGGGCTGGGAGCCGCACACTGTCGCCCAGCTTGAAGCCGCGGGGATCCACGAGGTCCTCGCTGACTTGCACGCGCCCGTGCACCTACCAGCGCATGCGCCTGCGCGTGCACTGACGCAAGCACCCATGCCGGTGCACGTGCACACGAATATCTCCGTCGCGCCGTTGCCAGTGCCTATTCCCGCGCCGATGCCAGTGACCCCCTCAGCGGCATGGGTCGCCGCCATCGACCGCTTCCTTGCAGCGACGCAAGTCGCCGCCTCCCGCCGGTTGACTAGCTCCTGGAGACCGAAGTCCAAAACATACTGGCCTTCCTTGAAGCTTGGACCAACGTCTAGGAGTATGCCAACGCCGGCGCAAGACGCCGCCGTTGCCGCCGGCCAGTGGCCCAACGGCACACAGGGCACGGCAAAGGAGCCGCTTCCCGCCGCAAGACGCACCCGCCGCGGCTGCAATTAGTTTTATTCATTTATTTTTTTAGTTCGATCGTGGTATGAATGTAAAGTCACAGTCAGACTGAATGAAATCTATGGTTTGATCGATTGAGTGTTCTGCTAGAGCCCTATCAAATTAAATAAAAAAGTCATCAAGCGACATGTATTCCTTCTCATCGCAAACATTTCATATTAAATACCTGCGTCAATTCCAAATACTTGTAGGGCGCGAGCAGGTCCCTTCGAGCACTAGGCGATACATACATTTATCCACGCATTTAATTATTACTACTAGTTAAATACACCACGGGTGCCTGAACTTGTCCGTCACGGTCAAATTTTTTTCCTATACTTGTAAAATAGTACTAGTAGGTGAAACTGGTGCCGTAACTTGTGAACGCGTCCAGATACGGTCGACGGCATTGGGCATCTACCCCGGGTGGTGCGCCATGTTTACTGCTTACGCGTTCTTCGTGTTTGCCCGTGCGTCTAAACGTAGAAGGGGAAGAAGGAGAGAGAGCAGACATGGGACACACCAGTAAGTGGCTCAACGAAGGGGGGTAGTACGTGCTGATGAGCCGGTCCCACTAATGTACTGAAAGTAATATAAAAACATGTTATCCATTAAAGATACAACGAACGCGACAATCCATTTCTAAGTCCAGGCTCATCTGCACCTACGCTGAAAAACAAAATGAAAACAAATACTAGAAAAATTCAAAAAATTCCATTTTTTTGCATGGTAGACAATTTGGTGCGTGATGTCCGCTCCAATATTCATATCATTTGGACATCAGAGTAGCTCTCGGCAAAAAAGACAGATTTGGGGTCTGTAAAAGAGTGTACTGTTCTGACCCAATTTGTCTTTTTTGCCGAGAGCTACTAAGATGTTCAAATGCTCTTAAAATTGGAGCAGACCTGACGCAACGAATTATCTAGCACGCACAAAAAAATTGGATTTTTTTGACTTTTTTTGAATTTCTTGTGTGGTCGCCTGTTCGATCCTCGTCCTTTTCATTTTTAATTTATATGGGTCCAAAATTGTTCCATGACAGGTGGGTCCCCCGGTGTGTAGTTTGTAGCATTTTAATTTATGGGGCGAAATTTGTTCCATTACAGGTGAACCCCCGGTGTGTAGTTTGTAGGTTGTTTGTAATAATTAAAGAAAACATGAGAGTTTTTTTGTAAAAATACCATGGTGCGACGGGAAAGGTGAGAAAGAGCGTGCGAGAGAGCGGTCACAGAGCTAGAGGGAAATAATTGGGGGAGGGGCACGGCCGCAGGGGGGGCAACGGTGTTTGGAGTGGTTGTGGGCCAAATGCTAGAAAAAAAACTAACCTAAACCCTTCGAAATAAATGCCTTCACAAATTAATCCAAGGATGGAGGCATAGTCCCCCTGGCAATGTAAATAGCTCCGGCCCTGCGAGAGATGGAGAGGTAGCGTCTATGTGTGGGAAAGACGGCACGAGAAAGCGAGGTCAATCGAGACATAGATAGACGGGGAGATAGGGTGAGTGTGGCCCGACATTTGGTCAAAATAGAGATATGCTCTGGAGAGATATCGTGCGATCGAGCTTTTGGGGAGGGTGAGGGCTGTAAGAGAGGTCTTGAGAAATTGACCTACATAGACAATGTGTGTGACAGAGTATACAGAGTGTGGATCGAGGCCCAGACAGGGAGATATATATGCGCTTCGCTTCGGCGCGCTAAAATAATTTTACAGCGCCACTTTAGCAGTTTTAGCGCGCCGCGGTCGAAACCAGTTTTTCAGATGCACAAAAATTCGGCGCCCAATCCGGCAGGCCCACCTACAGCAGCCCAGATTTTGCAGCGCGCACAATCCGGCGCCCAACATATGCAGCACGCGGTTCAGCGTTTGCCCGCGCGCTGAACAACTTTTACAGCGCGCTGAATTATGCAGCGCCTGCTGGAGCGCTGTTTTTAGCCCCGCGCGCCCTAAATTGACTTTTTTTTGCGCATGCTGCATATATAGCGCCTCTGTTGGAGATGCTCTTACGGCGAAGGCGGTATGCAGCAGTACAACCGCTTGTTTCTTCATTGTTTAATGTTGCTTGTATGCGTTTTATTTCTGTATCGTTACTACTATGAATACAAGTAATGTATGTCTACAGGTGTACATTTTCAAAAAAAAAAAGAGTCCAAAACATGGTTTTAACCAAAACACGGTCCAATCATATCATTTTCGCTCACCTTGGGAACATAAGACTATGGAAACCAACAGACGCCAATTAAATCTCGTTTATAAGAGGAAGCTCCTTTAAATCCCAAAACTAAACCGACAGATACGGTACCATTCTCTCTCCAAAACAAGAAGATCGTATGCCATCCGAAGAAGAGAGAGATTGTTAACGGTCCGTATTCATCGTAACCGTAGTAACACTGGCCGTAAAATACGCCAAACTCGGTAGCTTCCCACCTTTCCAACCAAAGCTCGCGCCACAGCAATGGAGGAACCCGTGGGGAAGGCGCAGCACCCCTGCGGCATCTGCATGGAGCCCATGGCGCCTTCCGAGGCCCACCGCGGCGGCAGCGGGTGCGGCCACGCCTTCTGTCCGGCGTGCCTGGAGGGCCATGTCCGCGCCAAGGTCGAGGCCGGCGCGGCCGTCGTGCGGTGCCCCGGCGTGTCCTGCGCCGGCGCTCTCGACCCGGAGCTGTGCCACGTCGCCCTCCCGGGCGACCTGTTCGTGCGGTGGTGCGGGGTGCTATGCGAGTCCATGTTCCTCGGGGCGCGGCGGACTTACTGCCCTTTCCCCGACTGCTCCGAGATGATGGTGGCCGACGACGACGGTGGCGGCGTGTCCGAGGGGTGCGTGACGCAGTCGGAGTGCCAGGTGTGCAGGCGGCTGTTCTGCGCGCATTGCGCGGTGCCGTGGCACGCCGGCGTGAGCTGCGCTGAGTTCGCGCAGCTCGGCGCTGGGGAGCGCGGCCGTGAGGATCTGCTGCTCGTTGAGGCCGCCAGGGAGGGCTAATGGAAGCGCTGCCCGCGGTGCCGGTTCTACGTCGAGAAGTCCCATGGCTGCCTGCACATCACATGCAGGTACGTACTATATACACCTAGAGGAATTTGCGACACGTCCATACGCATGCTTCTCTAATTTGAGAAAATTGATATTCGCCACTTTCAATACGTGGCTTCTCAAAATTGCCACTTCGAAGATTGGCTTCGCAAAATTGCCATTCAGCCCGTTGACTCCTTGATTACCATGCCACTTCCCTTCTTTTACCGATTTTTTTCTTTCTTTTCCATTTGTAAGCACCATAAAGACCAAACTAGTTGTCATTGCAGCTTATCTTCTAGTGACCATGCTTGGACTGTTCTGTATTATTTGTTCTTTTGTAGGTCTTCGTGGGATGCTAGGTTCAGTTGGCTTAGCTTGTGTACTGTTCTTTCTAGGCTTCCTCTTCCTGCAATTCAAAAAAAAAAGGGGGGGGGGGGAGTTTGGTCTTTTATGGTGCTTACAAATGGAAAAGAAAAAAAAGAAAATCAGTAAAAGAAGGGAAGTGGCATGGTAATCCAGGAGTCAACGGGATGAGTGGCAATTTTGCGAAGCCAATATTCAAAGTGGCAACTTTGAGAAGCCACGTATTGAAAGTGGCAAATATCCAATTTTCTGCAGCAAAGAGAAAAAAAATTCTTCTAATTTAGGAGCTATCAGTCGACCTCTAGCTTCTGATGTGTATATCGTGGCAATAATTTTCTGATGGTTGTTGCGATGCTTGACTATATGTGTTTGTGACTTTAATCTAAAGTTTCAAAATGTGGGGGCTATAACTCCGCGACTACTATAGCTTTTGAAGAGCCCTCTCTAAAGTTATGTGAATATAGAGCAAATTTAACATGGTCCCTCTTGAAGGGATGACTCGTTCAGGACAACAAATTCAGGCGAGACTCCCGCGTACCCCTGCATCGCCATGCCCAGGCGACTCGGGAGCGACCCGCAAACCCTAGCGCCACTCTCCTCTATCCCTTCCTTCCCCCGCGCCGCGGCCGCCGGACGCTAGCAGGCGAAGCTTGCCCAGCTGGCGGCGGCGGCGAGGGATCCTCTGCGTAGTGCTCGGTGCTCCTTGGGCAGGGATCTCGTGGCCTGCATCTCCCGCGCCGTCCTGCGCACCTGTTGTCTCGTTGCACGCCGTCACTCGTCGGTCGTCTTCTCGGCTTCGACCCAGGTGTCCCCTCCGCAGATCTGACGGAATGTGGCCACATTCGGTCCTCCCGATCGCTGATCTTGCAGGGGCATTCGCCATTCTCGGCGATGGGCTGGTGGCCAGGTTGGACTAGCCCCGGACTTGACCTTCATCCATCCAGGGGGGCTTGTGTGTCTGGCATGGTTTGGCAGCTGGCCATCCTGCCCATGGCGGAATGCCTGCTGGTGGCGCCTTGAGGCATGCGAGCGGCTGCCAGGTGGGCAACGACCGTCGTTGTGAATCTGTATGGCGACCTCTCCAGCATGCGATGACGGCCTTGCGGCAGATTATGGTGGCCATCCAAAGGTCTTTGTGAGGATTCCTTTCTTCAGATCCGGTGGTTGCCTTCAGAGGTGAGATGCAATCTAAGGACGACGGCTTGACGCAGAGGATATGATGGTGTAGTGGCGGCAACCAAATGCATGTACCTGTTGGGATTGTGGAAAAGTGGCGGCGACAATACATGATTGACTTTGACGAGCTCCGGGGTGAAAACCTAGAATCTTGCCTTTGGTGGTTGGATCCGGTGACGATGGCGCTTGTGCGACGCTCCCTTCTTGAAGGCATTGCTATTGAAGAACCTCATTGTCTTTATGTGTCATAAGATGGTTGGTGTGGATACATTCATAATTGTAGTTTATCAATAGCGGATTTGATCGTTTCGGGTTTTTTCTTTTTCCTTGCTTAGGCATACCTTTGGTCATATATGACTTTGCTATTTGTCGGCCTTTTGTGTGTGTGTGTGCGTGCTCATAGTGGCGGTGTGCATCCTAACTATGCAGAGGTCGGGTGTGTGCTCATTGTGTTTGTATTCACTTGATGCTTCATTTTGAGTCAATAAGATCCACTCTTTGTCGAAAAAACATGGTCCCTCCTACTGAGTACATAGAAGATCTAAACCGTTGATTTTATCAAGTAGTAGGGCCAAGTCTCCCTCAAAAAAAAAGTAGTAGGGTTGACCGGTGCTTGTCATATGATGCTTGATCAGTGCTTGATTCTTGAATATATAAAGCTTAGTTATTGAATAGGATGATCAGTGCTTGATTTTTGTTATGGCTGAACATGTATATGTAGAGTATGCCATATATCATATATGCCCGATTGTATGCTTATTTTTTCTTCATGTTTTCATGGTTTTAAGAAGAAAAAAACACTAAAACACGCTGCTAGATGGCATAGTCCCCGCTAATTAGAACTTTGCTTGGTCCCATGGCAGGTGTGGCTTTGAGTTCTGCTATCAAACACAATATGCTACGCAGAAGGGGCGATCTCTCGCGATGTCCACCTGTCTTTTTATTGTGTTGAGGTAAAAAAAAATCACCGATTGCTTCCTTCGCTGCCCATGGTCAGATCCGCCCCTCCCTCCCCTCTTGTTTCTCTTCTCCCTTCCCTCCACGGCCAAAGCCAGCCGCCGCCGACCCCCCAACCCCGACCTGCACTCCACCGCCAGCGTCCCCTCCCCCTCTCTCCCTGGACGCAGATCCGCTCTAGCAGGGCAGCCCACGGTCAGATCCGCGCCGTGATGGGGTGGAGCTGCAGAGTAGGGGCGGCGACAAGGGGAAGGAGTAGACAAGGGAGGAGCGGAGAAGGTCATCTCCCGCGCTGCACCGCAGACGAGAGGGTGGAGGGCGGCGGTCGCCGTGGCGGAGGAGAGGAAGGCGAGCTGCCACGCAGGGGAGAGGAAGGAAAGTTGCGCCCCATAGTGAAAAGCGAGGCAGCCCATGGCCATCGCGGAGGAGAACGAGGAGGGGCGGCGCTGCCACACAGGAGAGCGACGACGGTTGCGGGTTCGCTGCAGATGAGGAGGAGAGCCACTGCACCGCGCGATTCCACGTGAACCTCTCATCTTCCGGCTGAACATCCTCTGTAGCATCCACTGAAATTTTCTGTAGTGAGTCCCCTGCTGTTCATCTTCAGAACATTACTTTGGCTGACGATGTTCTTACTCCCTCGTCAGATCAACTGTACAATTGCTCTAAAGTACTGCTTGACTGCTTGTTTTTATCTTAATATAAGTGCAGATTCTATTCTGGCAAACTGTCCACTGTATTTTTTGAGAGTTAAATCTTTATTCATTGGACAGGAGGGCTACATCATTTACAAGCAAGGAGATTAACCTCACCACTTCTTGATTTTTTTCCCTCTTTCCAGTGCCCTGCTCCCAGAACTTATCGTCTTTGCTTGTGCAGATTTTGATTCTATACGCCTACAAGGTATTTGATGAAAATCCCAGAGGGCTGGCAGGGAAGGAGTGGTCTATATAAGCCATGTGATTTCATTCTTCAAAAAATTAGTACCAGACAATCATAACAAGATGATTTTGAGATTAATAAGAATCCATGAGGTGAATAAAAGTATGAAGAAATAAAAAATATATGAAATTGTGTATATTTTGTTTGATCGTGAGGTTATTTTCAGGTTTGCTTATGTTCTCTTTGACCCTTAGCTGAAACAGGTTCACTAAAATATGTGCTTTGCTGGCTTTTGTTTTTATGTAGGGATGTATTTGAGTGTACACTTACCTGACTTTATATAGTGTTGCATCTTTTGTTTATCACTAGAACTGCGGTATCAAATGTGCAAATGGCACCAACATCATACTGTGAGCTATGCCTGATAGCTATTGCTATCATTTCCCCTCCTGAAATCATCTTTTTCCTATACGTAGGAGCTTCAGTAAGGTTGCTCACCAATGAGCTGGGAGTATTTTTGTCCTGGGTACTTGCATGATTGAAGAAGAAATTGGGTATTCCCAAATGTGCTATTGCAGATCAAAGGTGAACTCATCTCATTTTCTTACTTCAATCTCAGGTGAAGATTCTCTTGTTCACTAAAATTCATTTTTATGTAATTATTTTATTGATCCATGACATCGGCCATCCTATGTTTCCCTTCCGCTCCTCTCGCCAACGACTGTGAGTAGGCAAAGGAGATGAAGCGCAGGCGCAGTGCCAACGCCGCCGCTGCCGCCCCTGGATTTTCTCCCGGGTCAGGGGAGGTGTTCGGGGGGATCGACTAGGAAGGATCGAACGGCAACTGGAGGTGTTCGGGGGGATCGACTAGGAAGGATCGAACGGCAACTGGAGAAGACCTACACAAGGGTGCCGCCAAGATCTCCATGGACGTCCTCGACGCTGCCGGGTGAGATGGATTCTTTTCCTCTTTCATTCTCCAGTCATTATGTTCTAGACCAAATAGATCCTAATGCGATTGAGTTGCAGAGGTGGATTCAGACAACAGATTCCTTCACAAATTCGAAGGTAGAACTCAAAAAAGAAAGGGCAAGGAAATGAAGGGCGCGGGACTACTAGAGGCAAAGACAGACGGACGCGGCCGGAGCAGTATGGCGGCGTTGATGGGCGTGGAGGAGTGCACGAAGATGCCGCGGAGCACCGCTGAGGAGCTTGTCAGCAGGACGAGCTGCTCCCGCTGCTGCATCGCAACCCAGCCTGATCTGCTTCAACAGGTTCGAGCCCTCCGTTACCGGCCGTGTGCACATCTGGCAGGTCAATAATAATTCTCCGACTCTTAACTTCCCGGCCGGCCAAGATGCTCTTGCACCACATGCTCTTGCCGCAAATTCCTTAGGACTGTACGTACGTTGTATGTTTCGGAATGCCTGACACACGTCCTCGCCTTCTCCTCTTCTTTTGTTTCTACCAAATTCTAAGGGTGTTGGGAAGGTGATCAATGTGAACAAGATGGCCAGGGCCGGATGCAAAGTGAAGATCCTAATAGCAGACCAGAGGCTTGGGCTGAAGGATTCGGCAAGATCAGGGAGCAGCTGGACCACGACAAGGACGTCAGCGGCGGCTTCTCCGCCATGTAGGATTATTCTTTGACCTTTCACAGTTACTTCAGGTGTCCATAACATCAAGCATAATTTTGGTGTTGCTTAACCTTTTGCATTCTACTATAATCAGTTAAGTTAGGCCTATGACTGAGAAGTATTTCTTAATACTTTTAGTTATGAATTTTTTTGTGATCTTCTTCCTGATTCGATGTGATTAGCACAATACTAAATTTGCCGGCTACTAATTGATACTTCTGTGTGATACCTTTAGTGTGTGCTGACCAGATTAATCTAAAGCACCAAGATTTGCTTGTTCATTATTTTGATTCAAGCTAATCGAATGTTCATTATTTGTGTCAATACAGTACAAATAGAGAGCTATGAAGCTGTCCATGACATGTATGGGAGCAAGGCAACCGGAGGTGCTAGATGCAGGCACTAATTGTATTTCGAATTCGGCTGCAACAATCAAATATTTTAGGATGGTACTAATGTCTTGATTATTTTTGATCCCCATCAACATCAGGTACAACCTTGGACTAGGGGATACCATGAACAGATCTTAGTCAAATAATTTATGAGTGACTTGTACTGTTTACTTGATCTTTGGTTCAGAAAATAGGATCTAGCTTTACTCAAGTTAACCATCAATTTGTTTCAGGGTTAGTATCTATTCTTATCCCATGTTAAAAGAAAATTTGTACCATGGATTAAATGACACCATGAAATAATCTGAACCAATATAAGAAAGAAGAATTACAAGTTTGTTAAAGAATAGGGGATCAGAAGTACAAAAGTAGTAAATCAATGATGGCTTGCTCATGTTGGTTATACTGTAATCGATTCCAGTGTGTGAGACAACAACCAAGAGCAGTCTATTTTATCATTCTAAAACAGTGCCACTTGTCTATTTTATCATTCTAAAACAGTACCACTTACACCAAACGTCAGTATAGTAGCATGTTCATATCAGAACCTAAGAGTATTAGGAACATAGGGAGGAGATGGCAATTATGGACATTGGAGATGAATAAATTTGATCACATATACTATATAGGGTCTTCTGTAGATGCATGTTAGCTGCAGAAGCACATCCTTGTATGATGAAAATTCTCTTTATTAGAGTGCCAGCATGAATATGACAGTGCGGTGCAAGACGGTGCTGATCCACGGTGGTGGTCGAGGCAGCGGGAGGCGACGGCGATGACTGATATGGTTGCCGACAGAAGGTAAGTGACGCCGCTGTTTGGTCCCTCTCCTCTCCTCCTGATATGGTTCATGCACTATTTGGTGCTTACCTTGTTTGCTTGTCGTGGAAATTTGCTTGTTGGGTAGACAAAATAATGTGTACATGTCATCGTAATAATCATGGGTATGTATTTGTATAAACTGTCAACTGTAAATGGTTTGGCTCCTTTGAAAAGGAATGAAAATATCTTGCTAGATAGTAAGGTGGACTATCAATCTTTACAATTAGATGGACATATTTATCTAACGAAGATCAATGACATCAAGGACACACATGCAATTGAGAAGCATCTCACGGATCAGCCGGTGAACAGGAGGAGCAAAGACGGCATCTCCTCGTTGTCGTAAACACCCGTTGCTAGCAGAGCTTCAGCCTGTGAATAGGAGGAGCAAAGATGGCATCTCCTCCGTCATCATAAACTTCCGAAATTTGTAGTGCAACATCTTACTAACATGTCATGTTCATGTGTTACCAAGATTGCAAAAAAGCATCTGGAATGGGCGGTTGCTAACCTGGCACCGCCCCACCTTCCTCTCAGGAGGCGCCATGGAGTGGAGCTTCCTCTGCCCGGGACGCTGCTCATGTGCTCGTGAAGGTTCGCTGCTCCTTGTTCCTCCAGTCTCAGTCCCAGGATAAGCAGCAGCAGCAGCAAGGTCCAACCCTCTCTCTCGATTTCCTCTTCTTCCCTCCCCTTCCTTTCCCTTCCCTGAGGCATGAGATTTCCTTTCGTTGATAGATGGACGCATCTCCTCCTCCCTGCCATTTGCTGCGTTGCTCCATGAGGAGATACCTTTCCATAGAGATCTAAGCTTCTGTTGATTTTTGTAGAGAAAAAAGTTACATTTGCTTGGCCGTGTCTATCCTTTTAGTGACCTTACCCATTTGCTTGTTTCAGCTTGTTTGTTTGCATTTCTGTGTTCATTCATTGGTGCTCGCTACCTGTTTGTGTTTATGCTCCGCCACAGTACTTCTCTGTTAATGGTGTGTTATGTGCATCTAAGATTATGTTTTGTTCATCAAGGATCATGCTGGTCCAGTAAATCGCGGGTTCACACAACAATATCAACAGGATGAGGACCACGATGTGAAGGGAAAGACATGAAAATAAACCTAAATAAATTGCGATGAAACACCATATAGCTTTTCCTGGAATCTTATGGTGTTTCAGTCTCTTATGCTTACCTATGATACAGATGGTACCCTAGCTAACAAATAATATGCCGTAGTTTGCGAGCAAATCCCCTAATCATTCATGCATCCCATATCATCGTGGTTGTTGCTCTAGTGGATTTGTTTTCATTTTTCTGAACTATTATATCATAGCTCCCACCTTGTTAGTTGATCCCTGATAAACTTGTTGGCTCTTGGACCCTTGGTATGTTTTCTGAATGAGCACAGTGCGTGTTGGCTAATTTATTGTGATGGCTTGGCAGAGTTTGAACTTTGAAGAACTTCTCTTACCTGATATTATCGCTGTTTAGAATTGATGCTAAAAATTGAGAAGTAGTAACTCACTAAAGTTTCGCTACGCAAGAATGTTTTGGGAGATCGAAGCACAACACCATACCAATATAGGATGTGAAAGATCCAGGCCTTCCTATTTCTGATGGGTACATTGCTACTGTGTCGAAAACAAATGACGTATGCATTCTAAGTTCGCACCAACTTTTTTTGCTGAATTCTGAAGATATAGTTCTACCGAGAATCAAGCCTTAGCTCAAGGATATGGTGTGTATTGTGCAGTCCCAGCTAACCTGGATTCAGTCCCTATTGGACGAATAATGAGTGTTTGTTACCCTCCTATTTAAGAATACACAATGCATTCAAAACTACCATTCCCTACTAAAAATGAAAATTCAAACTATCACGACATTTAGGTGTTGCGGTGATGTGTATGTGATTTTGATTTGCAGATTAGATAGCTGGTTTTTTTACTTACATCTTGATATTTGGTGTGTAGTTGTGACCACGACGAAGATGCAGGAGTACGCTGGGAGCGATAAGTCGTGCATGTGGCACACTCTGGATTTTGCCGACTATGAGTTCAAGAAGGAGATGTTCTTCGTCCGCTTTGGATACTTGGAGAGTGAGCATTGAGCACCCTATAATCTGTGCAGCTTTCGTGTTTTCATTTGCTATCAACATGATATCATCCATGGCAATAAGATATAATAATTCTTTAAAATGTTGAACTGAGTAGATATTTTTTGAATTCGCAGTTTTAATGAAGGACAGCTGGAGCTATTGATTTTGAGTCATTGACGCATGATTTAATTGAGACAAACCAAGCTGCTGAGGTAATTTGTACACCTTAGTTGATTCTACATATTAATTACATATATGCAAAAAACATTATACGAGCATGAGGGCTGTGATGATTAGAATGTAATTTTTTCACTATCTGGGAACATGGCAGTGACCTGGTTGTAGCCTTGTAGGGGTCGGGTGGCTGCTTAATGTCCTCACCCACCTCAGTTGAGTTCTAGGAATTGTTTGGGTGCATGTCGCCTTGAGAGCTCTTGTCAGTTTTTGAATATGAATGTTCTCACTTGCTAGCTGATAATGTAATACGTCAAGTTGATTCCCATCAGTCAAATATAGTTTTATATGATAACATTTTGGGGCAACATGGATGCATTAATACATGTTCTTTCTGAATGTCGAGGAAGCGTTCATTGCTGCCAGATGTGTGGAAGCCTAACCGGGGCCTCTGCGTTGCTTGGAGAGATGTTGAAGGTGACCAAGCAAGGGTTTCTAGATATATATGATTTGTATCCCAGGTTCTTCAGATTGTGAATGTGTAAATCTCTGAACATGACTGCGTATTAATTAAGCAAAATGAGACCAAATTTGTTTGCGACATTTATTTGCCTCATTTACTTACTGGTGATTGCATAAAAAAATTGTGAGGCATTTAATCTTCTCATGAGCTAATGTTCATGTACATAACTCAGTTGCCAAACCATGTGCGTAACTAGGCTGGGAGCGCACAGGCCTGCCTCAGGTGGCGCCCTAGCCTCTAGTGGATGTCAAAAGCCGTGGCAACTCCTACACGACGGCTGTCCTGGAGAATGAAGTGTGTTCTCTTATCGCAGTGTTCATGTGAACAATGACAACCTACCTTATGCCCGTTGAAACTGAAGCAGGTAACGCGGGGAGATTTCAGAGACATGACAGATCGTTTATCCACCAATGTCTATGGAATATGATCAAGTTACTTTTTTATTTTGAGCGTGCCAAATCTATGTTGATGCATATGTATGTTTGATTGATGACGATTCTAGAGCTAAATATATGACATTTGCGCTAAATTCTAGAGCGATCCAGTTTTTCCAGGAGCTTAACTGATTATTCATCTGACAATTCTTGGCTGACATTTTCATTCTCGGCCTTCAAGCATATGTTGGTTCGTTGAGTTGATTCTTCAGACCTTCAAGCATTTTTCTGTGGCCACCATGTCCAGTGCTTCACACAAAATCTTTCCAGTTTATACATATACAATGTCTTTCAGTTTATACGGAAAACACAAAGACAAATACAGACCATGTTATTTATACAATATTTATGCAGAAACGCTCATCTCTGAAGAATTGCGCATATCGCAAAAGGCAAACAGACTTACTTTGCTCATTATTATAGTACATCAACTGAACCGAATATGACATTCATCCAAGAATAAGAAAACTGAATCCGTTTTATATCTGTAGACCTTTACAAATAATCCAACAAAAACAACTTTAAACTAAAAGGGGAGTGGTTACAGGTAATGTCGCTACTACATGGAATTTGCACCCAAGATGGAATGCTTTGCTCATCACATTACGCTGCAATTTTCTGTTGATTCAAGCATCTCGGGAGATCTGTAATACAGTAAAAATCCATAGTTAGTCAATACTTCAGTGTAAATAAGGGTGTGCATAATACATCCTTTGGTTTACCAACAATATGATGTGCATCTAAAAAGTAATGTACTACTAGCATACTCTATAATTAAACAGACAGGCTAATAATTATTATTCCCTCTGTAACTTTTTATAAGACGTTTTTTGAGTTCATCAGTGTCAAAAAACGTCTTATATTAAGTTACAGAGAGAGTATTATTTTGACAGGCTAATTAATCACAAGGCAATCTCCTTAACGCGCAATTATATAAACTTGCCAATTTCGTTCCATAATCACCAATTTCGTTCCATAATCAGCTGATCGCCCCCCGAGCCCCCGCGTCGCTCCCCCAGGGGCGACTCGAGTGGCAAAACCCTAGCCGCCACCCAAGCCCCCTCCTTCCCCTCCCTCCCCTCGCCACCGGCGGAGGAGGCCGGCGGGCGAAGCCCTCGTCGGTGGACGGCGGCGGGGGGCCCTCGTTCGCGTGCTCGCGCGCTGGTGTTGGGCGCGCTGGAGCGGCGGGAGCGTGCGGTGGCGCGGCGGACGGCAGTCTGCGTGCAGGGGAGGTCGAGTTGGCGCGGTACGCGTGCGCGGTCGCGCTGCCATGGCGGCGGCTGGCCGCTGCAGCGAGCGGCAGAGCTGCGGGCGCCCAAATCTGGGCCGCGCGGGCCTGCTGGCCCGTGTCAACCACTCTGCCCCCATCCACCCTTCTCCCACCCCTCCCGGCCGCCGCCAGTGGTCGCCGCTGGGTTGTTGAGCACGCGCGCGGCGACCCTGACGGTTGCTGCGATGCTGTGCCCCGGCGGATCCTGGCGGCGGAGGATGCGGGCCGGCGCGGCGGCGTCGCGGTGCAGGTGACTGCTGTTGCCTGCTGGGCGCGCTCCCGGAGGTGGCCGGCCTGCTGGCGCTGCGCTGGCCGGCGCCCACTCCTGCGACTGTCGACGTTCCTAGGCTTCCCTCCTCCATGTGCGTCTTTCTTCTCCGACGTTCTTCGCCATGTCCGGTCTGCCCTGCATCTGAGGTCCTTGCTCATGGGTCGGGGCAAAATCCCCGCGCGGCGACGGCCTGCGCTGTCAACGGCGACGCCCGAGGGTGCCGTCACCTCCTTGGAGGCGTTGGCATGACCCCTGACCGGACCTCCTCGAGCACCGGGAGAAATCCTAGGTCCGGCCTCCTGGACCGGGCAGCGGCGCGTGTCAACGCCGTTACCCTCTTGATGGCGCTGCTTTGGCTGCAAGTGGAGTACTTGATGCGGCAGATGGTGGCTGGTGATGCATCGCTCTGGCGTAGACGACTGCACAGGGAGCAGGTCGCAACATATGCCAGCGCCGGCGCTCCCCCAACGAATGCTACAACAGTGCCTGTCGGGCCCTGCCTTTTCACCCGCCGACTCCCTAGGCACATGGGTGCGAGTACGTTGGCATGAGCAGTCCTGGAGCTGCAATCGTCCCTGGAGGTGTCTAGCAATGGCGGTGATGCTGCCCTGTTGCTCCGAGTCTAGGTGCCTCGCCATCTTTGGCTGGAGGCTAGGATGGGCGAGGCCTAATGTCGTTGTGTGTCTGTAGTTGAGGGCGCCTCCTTACCTAGTTGTAGTCGCTTGGTGAGGACCGTCGTGTGTGTGTGTGTGTGTGTGCGTGTGTGTGTGTGTGTGTCCCTCCTTCCTGGAGGTTGTACCACCGATGTCTTCCTGTTCAATGCAATGAAACGCAAACTCTTTTGTGTTTTCTCGAAAAATAATCAGCTGATCACCAACTGAAATTTGCCATGTGCAGATGTGTTAGCCTACAGTATGCTCATACGAGCGACTACCATTATGGAAAAGCCTAATAGCACGTTAGCAAAATTGAAATTCGGCAAAAATATGATTGGAAAGGAAATTGGCAAATAATAACCTCCATTTTTTTCTTAAAAACAATAAAAAGTAAGTGGTATTTATTTACATTCTTAGTATCACAGATGTCCACTCAGTAGTATGAAGTTTTTTAATTAGAAAATTCTCTACTTAGCACTATCAGCAAAATTCGTGCTAATTCAGGCAGTCTATTGTCTTGCAGTTCGAATCCAGAAACAAAAACGTTCTGTTTCCCTAGAAGATAAACGACCGTCACAAAAGAACAAGATCAACAATATCATCATTCAGCCTATCAGAGTTCAATAGGACTTTTTACAACTCACGCCATTGAAAAAAGATTACATGATCTTCAGTAATGAAGTTTACCATTGTTCATCAAAACATTATAAGTAATAAATAAATTATTATCTAGAGGTACTATATCACATAAAATAAAATAAAGATACCAGTAGCCCACAAGCATATAAACTTCGATTAAGACGGACGTGCAAATAAAAAGCAGTAATGACAGCGTTCTGGTTTAAAATGGAAATGACTGCAAGACTTACAGTTGTCCCAACTTGCTCAGATCCAGATCCGGAACAATATCTTGAACAAGATCACTGGGGGGCTGACCACATTCTTGCATGTTTTGCATGATCTCAAAAACCTTGGTCATATTCTCAGGCTCATGTTCATAGACCTCGTTGAGTTTCAGCATGAGTTCAAGCTGATTGCTGTAACGCTCATATTCTTCTTTGCTTATCTTGCTTTTGTTATCCTCCAGCCATTTTGGGTACTTCTCTACAATGTCCTTCATGGGTTCGTAAAGAATCTCCTTGGAAAGAAGTTGTTTCATCATTGTTTCAACAATAGAGTCCATATCCTGCAGAAGATGAGCAAATTAAAGCAATTGATTCACAGTTGTATGAATACAACCGCACTTTATCATCAAACATTCTGTTTTAGAACTTTCTAACGTCAAACACTAATTTAACAGCTTCTTTACATGAAATTATCATATAACAAGTAGAATAACCAAAAATATATACGACTTCTTCCCAAATAAACCAACAATCTGCCAACGACGGTGCCATAGTTTACTAGGGAGTCTGATACTTTCAAATCCCATGCCTAGAAAAGAACTACTCCCTCTTGCAAAAACGTCTTACATTGTGGGATGGAGGGAGTAGTTGGTAAGATAATTGCCATAAATACTCCTATAATATGTGTTGTCTTAAGAAACTTCTTAGCAATAGTCATGCATGCCCAAAATTTGTGATTTCATTACAACTGAAGACATCACATTCACACAAGGATTGGAGTGAGCTTATTACACCACCCAAACCGCTATTCAATTTAATGAGTATGCTCTCCAAAACCAGATTTACACCAATAGATTCCTTGGCCCCTATGCCTATGAGTTCAATTAGCTTTCTCAGGCAAAGATTCTTCAACTAACAAATATCCCTATGCCAGTACACCATTACATCCTAATTTTGTATCCCCGCAAAGTGCTGGTTCACCCAATGGTTTTCAGCATGTCACATCTCTTACCAGTATAGATTAAGCAGCCTATTCTGTAAAACCCTCTGACGTCTCCGTATTCTAAGGCTCAGTTTGCACTTTGCAGGATAAAACAAACACTAAAATAGGGAAAAGCACATGCGGCAAACAGGATTATGAGAATCCACCCCAATGCCAAACCAACCTAAATTGCATGAGCATGCATGGTAAATGAACCATACTTGCACTCTAACATGTTTTATCTTTAAAACATTTTACTAATAGTCACGCATGTCCAAAATTGACAATTTCATAACGCAACTGAAGACATGGCATATAGGAACTGGAGCTAACATACGACATCACCTGAGTAACTATAAAATTAAGGGAGTATGCACTATAAATATCAAATTACCTCAATGCAGGCAACTAAATTAGCTTTCTACTCGCAAAAAAGGAATAAACTAAATTAGCCTTCTCCGGCAAAGAATCTTAAGCTAATGAATATCCCTAATCAAATGCCAATACAACGTTGCATCCATACCAGCACTTTGGACAGATTTTAGCATGTCACATCTTTTAACAGCGTTTGAGCAGTTCCCGAACTCTTTTCTAATTTCCATTGAACATGCATCGTACACCAATCATACCTGCGTGCCAGCGAACTCCTCGAACTGCTTCACAAAGTCCTCCATCATCGCCTCGTCATCCAGGCCTGCGATCCCCCCGGAGGCCGTCTCGAGCCCCCGGACCGCCTCCCGCGTCTCGCGCGTCAGCTTCTCGAGCGCCTCCGACGCGTGCGCGCCCCTCGGCGGCGGCGGGGACTGCCTCGCCGCGCGCCTCCTTGGCGCCCTGGGGTCAGGCAGCGACATCCCCAGACCCTTCACCGGCCTCGCGCTCCCGGACGACGACGATGCCGGTGCCTCGCTGCTGCTGCTGCAGAGAAGGGACATCGTCACAGATTCAGTCAAAATCCTCGCGAAATAGTTTTGACTCGGCGGGTACTCGAGGTGGACCTTTTGGGGGCGGCGGCGAGATCGAGGCTGGTGAAGTCGTCGAGGGCGCTGTCGAGGAGCTGGTCGAGGTCGTCGGCTGCGCCGACGGCGCCGGAGCTGGGGTTGGAGGAGGCCATGGAAGATCGGGCCTCGGAGCCGGAGAGACGCCGCGGCGTGGATGGGGGTCCTGATTCGGGGTTTTCGGCGGAAGGCGTGTGGGAATTGGGCTTGGGATTCACGGGTGAGAAAATAAGGGCTTCTTTGATTCAAAGGATTCTCATTGGAATTTTGGAGGATTCTAATCTTAGGAATTTTTACTATGTGGGTTGTTTGATTCGTAGGATTGTAAACCATAGGAATTTTTTCATAGGATTCATTTGCACTAAATTTCATAGGAAAATTTCCATCCACTCAAACCTCTTTGAAAGAATCCTACGTTTTTTCTATGCACAATCAAACACTCATACAATCCTGCAGGATTCAAAATGACATGCCACTCTAATCCCACGTTTTTCCTATTCCTGCGTTTTGGAAATCCTACGAATCAAAGAAGCCCTAAAAGGAATGCGAGGAGGAGAAGGAGGCGGGCGAGCAGAGGCAAGGTAGTCCTAACGAACACGGCCGGCAGTGGATCCCTTCTCCGACTAGCAAGGATAGCCTTCGCTATCTCAGCCGTCGGATCGTCATCCTTGGACGTAGGAACCGTATAACTTTAGGATGTACTCCCTCTGTACCGAAATATAGGTCGTTAAAGGGATTCGCGTACAAATCTGGATACACTACGAAATTTTCGAAGTTTCCGAAAATGCCCTCCCACTCGCTGCCCAGTCGCCTCCTGATCCCCTCCCTCATCACCCACCTCCCTCCCAGATCCCCTCCCTCGTCGCCGGCGTCTCCTCCCCGTCGTCGCCGGCCTCTCCTCCCCGTCGTTGCCGGCCTCTCCTGTCCTCCCTTTCTCCCCACCACCGCATGCTTGTTGTTGCCGCAGCCCTAGCTCTTTCTCTCTGCCGTGCTCTCTTCTCTCACTCTACTGCGCTCGAACGACAAGAGAAAGAAGAAGATCGAAGGAAGGAACAGAGGACACGGTGGTGTACCCGGCGCACGAACGCCCAGCCGCAACAACGGCAAAGTTTTTCCTCAAGTAACAACTCGAGCTACACCCACGCCATCTACAACGACCACCACACGAGTTTTATACCCAGGTCAGCGTTGGATACGATTCCCACGCTCCTACCTGGGCGTGCCCACGATTTGATCCGCTCCTGCCGCGTCCACCACGCGCGCCCGCACGCACGCGACGCGGCGAGCCCACCCCAATCGCCTCGCTCACCCGGACCAGGTCGCCAACAGACTGCTCCTACTACGACGCTTCCCGTGTACATGCACACGCGCGCCCAGACGCTACCCACGCACGCACACACGCACGCTCACCACGATCCCGACGTGTCCCGCGCGCGCACACACGCGCACCCAACGCGGTCGCCATGGCTTCTTGCCAACACACTCTCCCTAAGCCACGGCCTAGAGGAGCCCGTCGTTCTCGACGTTGGCGTTGACGAGGAGGGCCTGATCCGCCGCATGCGCCTTCCGCGACTTCGGGCACTCCCGCCGGAAGTGACCGCGCTGCCCGCAGTTGTAGCAGCGGCCGCGGCGATTCCCTCCGTTGCCCGACGCCGTGCTGCCGCCGCCGTCGTCGTGGTCGAAGCCGCCGCCGCCCTGTTGTCGCTGCCGCGCCGCCCACTGCGCAGCAGTGATCATCAGTTGCTCGCCGTCGCGCCCGCCGCCGTCCTGCCCGCGCCGCCGCATCCGTTCGTCGAAAGCCTTGAGCCGCCCCACAGCTTTCTCGAAGGGCATCTCAGCCACGTCGCAGAACTGCTCAATTCCGGCGACGACGGGGTACAGACGGTCGGGGACGGTATCCAGCAGCTTCTTCACGAGCGCCTCGTCGTCGAGCGTCGCCCCCAGACCTGCGTAGCGCGCCGTCATGGCGCCGAGCTTCCCGGCGTAGCTGTCCAGGTCCTTGCCGTCCGCCATCCTCAGGCGATCGAAGTCGCCGCGGAGCGTCGCGAGCCGCGCCGCCCGGACCCAATCGGCGCCGACGAAGCGCACCTTGAGGGAGTCCCATACCTCCTGCGCAGTAGGCTTCGTCGCCACCTGCATGAGCACCTCCTCCGACAGCTTCCCGAGCAGCATTGCCCTCGCCGTCTTGCTCTTGCCGGCGTCGACCGCCGCACCCTCCGCCGGCGCAACCACGCGCCCACAGCCCCTGGACATCAAGGATCGCCTCCACCTTGATCGCCCAGGAGGTGCAGTTGGTCGGCGTCAACGGCGGGACCAGCAGCGAGAACGCGCCACCACCGCCGCCGTGCGGAACGAGCGCCATGGCCGCCGGCGATCATCTCCGAACCGTGGCTCTGATACCAATTGTTGTTGCCGCAGCCCTAGCTCTTTCCTCTCTACTGTGCTCTCTTCTCTCACTCTACTGCGCTCGAACGACAAGAGAAAGAAGAAGATCGAAGGAAGGAACAGAGGACACGGTGGTGTACCCGGCGCACGAACGCCCAGCCGCAACAACGGCAAAGTTTTTCCTCAAGTAACAACTCGAGCTACACCCACGCCATCTACAACGACCACCACACGGGTTTTATACCCAGGCCAGCGTTGGATACGATTCCCACGCTCCTACCTGGGCGTGCCCACGATCTGATCCGCTCCTGCCGCGTCCACCACGCGCGCCCGCACGCACGCGACGCGGTGAGCCCACCCCGATCGCCTCGCTCACACGGACCAGGTCGCCAACAGACTGCTCCTACTACGACGCTTCCCGTGTACATGCACACGCGCGCCCAGACGCTACCCACGCACGCACACACGCACGCTCGCCACGATCCCGACGTGTCCCGTGCGCGCACACGCGCACACCCGACGCGGTCGCCGTGGCTTATTGCCAACAATGCTTCCTCACCACGTTTTCTCCCACCGCCTGCGCCAGCAATCCACCACCCCCAAGGTCCAAAGATCTAACTTTTAGGCGCCGGCGACGAGCTTCTGGGCAGCGGAGGAGTTGTTCTACGTGCGCCAGCGCTGGATCCGCGTGCGCCGACGACGGAGCGGCGCTGGAGCAGCGGAGCGGCGTTGGATGTGGAGCTACGCCGGAGCAACAGCGCGGAGCTGGATGTGGAGCTGCGCTGGAGCAGCGGAGCGTCGCCGGAGCAAGGGAACGACGGATCTGCGGTGGCGCCGTCGTCGTCGTCCTCACGCCTCCACGCATGGTACAGCCTCTCTTCTCCACGCTCAGTACTTGCAGTATCTTGGAGCATCTTCTTGGAGACTTGTTGATAATTTTGCAGCATCATCTTGAGACAGTAATTATTGATAATTTTGCAGCATCATCTTTAGACAGTAATTATTGATAATTTTGCAGCAGCATCTTGAGTACTCCAAGAAGACAGTAGTTAGTGGAGTAAGAGAGTTTCTTCATCTTGGAGTACTTACAGTACTCCTTGCAGTAATTATTGCAGTATTGCTGTACTCCTTGCACTAATTATTCAGAGAAGGTGTTAATTTGGCACATGAGGCTACTGTTAATGGAGTACTCAGAGTACTGTTAAAATGGAGTAGCTGATCTGGTGTACTCAGAGTACTGTTAATTATTCAGAGTAGCTGATCTGGAGCACTGTTAATTATTCCGAGTAGCTGATTTGGAGCAAGCTGATTTTGGAGTAGAACACTTCAAGTAAAGAATGTGCACTTAATGGAGTAGCTGATGCAAGCTGATTTAGGAGTAGAACACTTAAAGTAAAGAATGTGCAAGTTTACTGTTAAGTTTCTGGAGTTCCTGGAGTAGCCCTACTGTCAATTTCCTGTTAACTTGCTACTCCTGTCAATTTCCTGGAGTTCCTGGAGTAGAGTAGTGCACTGCTCTTGTTTGCTTGCAGGAGTAATTAACTGAAACCTTTTCAGTTAATTAAAATTTGGTGTATACTGCTTGCTTGCATCAGTAGTGCAATACTCTTCTTGCTTGCGCTTGTTTGCACTTGGAGCACACACACACACACACACACACACACTTGGGCTAAATCCAGTAGCTTGGAATTAGCTGGAACTCTTTTAAAACTAAATGAATCTTTTCATTTAAATGAAACCTTTTCCTTCAATTAATTTGTTTGGTTGCAGTAGTTTAGTGTAGGACAGCAGTAGTATAGCACTTGCTGCTGCTTGCATCAGTACTGCTTTTTTTCATTTTTCTTCTGAATTTTCTCCACAAGTCAAGATAGGATAGTTGAGGCACATTGTGAAGATTTTTTATTGTACACTGTGAAGCTTTTTTATTGCACATTGTGAAGCTTTTTTATTGCACACTGTATAAATGAATTTGGTGTACACTGTGAATAAAAGCTCCTGATATTTGAAGCAGTTTCTCCATCTGGAGTACAACTCCTCTTCTCTTCTCTTCTTCAGTTAATTAGGAGTAGTTTTAGAGGTGATTAACTGAAACTTTTTCATTCGCAAAAAAAAAAAAAAAAACTTTTTCAGTTAATTAGGAGTAGCAAACTTTTTTAGTTAAAGAATTTGGAGTAATTCTATTCTCTTCTTGTCTTGTCTTGTCTTCTCTTCTCTTTAGTACACTAGCAGTACTACTACTCTTCTCTTCTCTTGCAAAAATCAGAAAATGGAGTGCTTGCCCTCTCTTCTTGCTCTCTCTCTCTCTCTCTCTCTCTCCCTCCCTCCCTCCCTCCCTCTCGTTTCAGTTCAATTAAAACTAACTGAAACTGATCATACAAATGGATTTAAGTAAATGAAACATTTTCAAGTAAATGATCATACAAATGGATTTAAGTAAACTGATCATACAAAAGGTTTCAAGTAAATGAAACCTTTTCAAACAAAAATGATCATACAAATGGACATGTTCTCACATACTCAAAATCAGAAAATATGGATTAATTTCACATATCCTCCTTTGCAAACAAGTCCTCCTTTGCAAACATATGGATTAATTTCACATGGGGTTTACAAAAATCAGAAAAGTCTCATGAAGCATCTCTCTTCTCTCTGCTGCTGTTGCTGTTGCTGATTTTGCTGGCAAACTGCTGCTGCTGTCAGGTAGTGCTGCTGCTATCAAACTTCTGTTGCTGCTATGTCAAATTGCTGCTGCTGCTTCTCAAATTGCGGCTGCTACTTCTACTTCTGCTGCTTCTCAGTACTGTTGTTCTAGTCAAATTACTGTTGTTCCAGTCAAATTGCTGTTGTTCCAGTCAAATTGGAGTACCCGAGGATGCTGCTGCTATGTCAAATTACTGTTGTTCCAGTCAAATTGATGTTGTTCCAGTCAAACTGCTGCTTCTGAACTGGATTTGCAGGAGAAGGGCCACACCCAGGAGATGGCCGCGGATCTGACCTGGGATCCTGGGGCTGGTGCGCCTGGGGCTGGGGCTGGTGTTGGATCAGCACCGCCTGGGAGAAGCAGGGGCGCTAAGGAGCTGGATGAGCAGGGGCGCCTGGGAGAAGTAGGGGCACTGAGGAGCTGGACGAGCAGGGGCGCCTGGGAGAAGCAGGGGCGCTGAGCTGGATCAGCACCGCCTGGGGCTGGGAGCGCCTGGGCTGAGGAGAAGCAGCAGCGCCTGGGGTTGGGAGCACCTGGGCGGAGGAAGACGACGATGGGGATGGAGGAATCGATTCAAAATAGGGGCAGCGATGTAATTTCCTTAGATTTCACCTGGTCGGAACGTTTTCTCCAGCGACCTACGTTTCGGAACGGAGGGAGTATTTGGAACAAAGTTCTATTATAAAACCACTAATGACGGGTTTGGTAGCCTGCATGAGGTCCAACCAGACCGTGCGATGCAGTTTTGACCTGTTTGGTTGCCTGTCTTGCAGCAAAATCTCGATCCGCACGATGTTTAAAGCACATATGGGCCTGGCTGAGGAGAAACGCTCGAATTGATCGTTTTTTTTCACAGCTAGGCCCGAGCGATGCAACTCCGCACGTGGGTGTTGAAGGCTGCACGCAAGGAGCCACGCTTGAGACGTCGCGTTGTTTCCCAAAGCGTCGCCATAACTCTCCTCACTCCTCCCTTGCCGCTCACTCTCCCCTCCCTCCACTCACACCAGTGGCGGCGAGCACAAGATCTGGACGGCGAGCACCGTCATCGATCACTGACTTCAGCACCTCACTGGCAGGCGTTCGTCAATGACGGTAAGCCCTTTGTCCCCAATGGAATTGATTTATGCCATGCCCTCGTTCGATTTACGCATCGCACACTAGGCATCCAGTCTGGATAAAATCCGCGTGACTCACTTGTGGTTAATCCTTTCCCGCACCTTACCTGCCTTGTATGCCTGTTGGCTTGCTAATTAGTTTGTTGCTTTGCATACATTGCTTTGTGCTTGCTTATCATATAGGTTGTGTTCACCTAGTTGCATAGCTAGAGAACCTACTTTATCCGCAATCACCTAAAATTGGAAGATAAGCTCAAAATTTGTAGTCTCCTATTCACCGCCCTCCCTTGCTAGTCGACCGCATCGATCCTTGCACTTGGGTTGCAGGGCATGTGGTTTGTATTCGTCTTCGTATGTGTACGAGGTACTTGTATGTGTTGAGGTTCTGTATTGTGTATGAGGCTATGAATAAAAGTAGTCTTTTCTCACAAAAAAAAACATCACTCCCTCCGTCCAGGCGTATAAGTCACATAAGGTGGAGCGGCGCGACCTAGGAGGCTGCGGATTGGAGGAGGCGAAAGAATCGGACCAGGAATTCTTCCAATCACGGCGCCAACTTTTTCCTCCTAAATCGAACAAAAATTAGCAATGAATCCCTAATTAATAGGGTTGCCGTTTCAGCCAACCCATGCAGGCCCACTTACGTGCATGCAAACTGGGGTCAATCTCTCCCCTAATCAACGTGTTCCTTCTCTGCATGCATGGTCGCTCCTTCTCTCCCGCATTATCTTCCTCCCCGCGCGTGGCAAAATTTTCGCTCGCTGATGAACGAGGCATTGAGGGGAACGAGGACGGAATTTAATGCATTGCGCCTAAGCGTTTTGGGAATATCTGATTTTCGTAAGGTGACTTATGCATCTGGACGGAGGGAGTAGCAGTTTAATAGCATCCAGGTAGCACTAGTGACGTAGCAAATATTAGTTCAGTAGCAGCATCAGTGGTAGCCAAATCTTCAACTTATACTCAAGGACAAGCCAAGTAGTAATTGTGAATTCATATTGTGGTTAGTGATATTTGGCAGAGTTGTTATTGTCATACTTGCAAGCGGATGTTGCCTCTGGCCTTTGATCTCTATTACCAAAAAACACTTTCATCCAATTTTATATATAAAGCAACACAGCCAAACTGATACATGGTGATGAAAAGATCCTCTTACAAAATAGATCAAAAGGAAGCGAGAAAAACAGGAGAATCCACACCCTACCACAAAGCACCCTAGATTACTGACAAGGAAGAAGACTAGCCACCAAGGGAAAATCGTCGAGCCTCGTTCTGCAACTCATACCAAGTTGACGCCAAAGAGGCCCCCCTGCCCTCCCGCTCCGAATCTTGGAGCCCGAGCCTACCTGCAGACAACAAAGTCCGAGAGTGGCACGAATGAGGACCGACATAGAAGCTAAGGAAGCAAGTGCGACCACCCACGCCAGAACCGCGAAGACCTCAAGCCAGGATCCGAAAATGTCTGCCGATGATGGCACGGAGCGTCGGAGGAAACCTGGGCTCCACAATGACGTCCTCAAGAGGAAGAGAATGCATCACCTTGCCACCGTCGAGACCGAGGGAACGGTCAAGGGTTTTCACCCAGAGCCCTGGCTCGGTGAGAGGGACCACAGCGGCGCCCCTAGAGGGAAGTGACACCCATAGGCCTCACCGCTGCTGGCGCAGGAGCACAACGCTTTCGCTTGGAGCCTCTCACCCACGCCACATCAAGGAACTCCGCGCACCTGCTCACCTTGAGGGAGGACACACCGCCAGCTAAACAAAACCTCCAAAGCACGATCTGGGAATCGCCACTGTCGAGGCACCACCGACACCAGGAACACCCCGCCCAACATCCTCTGCCGCCCACATGACCAAAAGAAGTCGCCATCACCGCGCCAAGTTGCCTGCTGAAGAGCCAATCTGACAGACCACCACCCGAGGCCGCTGCCCCGGCGTCCAGGTTCCCCACCTCACTCACGCACACCTGCTCCAAACCCCGAGCACTGCACACACCGACGGCGAGATGGAAAGCCCCTTCCTTTCCAGTCCCACAACACACCATGGACGACGGTGCTCCCACGCCAGTGCCACTACCACTTGGGGCGGCAACCAGCTAACTCAAATCGGTCAGCCGATACCAGATTTGACTGGGAGCAACCCACCTCATCTGCCCCCACCACGCCACGATGAGCACGGGGGTCCACCCTCGCGGTAGCCCAACCACCGGACGATGAAGAAGGAGGTGGCCGCAGGCCCCCCTGACCATGGCCACGGTCTCCAAGGGAGATGCGCCACTGCAAGGCAAGGGATCCAAGACAGTGCACCACCGAGCCCCACGGCCCGACCTGGACACATCCGAAGCCGCCGGCCGCCGGGACGGTCGGATCTGGAGCCCGGCTAGCTGGGCCACGCAGGACTCGAGGGAGAGAGAGCCGGAGATGAAAGGAGAAGAGGAACCTCATCACCGCCGTGCAGCCGCCGTAGAGCCATCGTCTAGCCACGTCGTTGGCGCGCCTGCACGCTGCCCCGCCACCACGGCCTGCTCCACAGTGAGGCTCCCGCAACGCTGCAGACCGAGCGAGAAGGAAGAGGATCCCCCCGCCGCCTATGCCGGACGGGCTTCGCCCGGCGGCGCGCCGTGGCGGTAGCGAGGGGGAGGAGGAGAAGGGAGAGGGCGAGGGGGTGGCGGCGGCTAGGGTTTCGCCCGGTCTCTCGCGGGAGAGACGTGGACGCAACGAGTCCAATTTGATCTCCATTTGCAAGTTCATTAATTATATTTCTTACAGAACATTCTGCAACGCAGAAAAGCGCGCTAAACACTTGTACTTTCAACTCATTCCAGATGCTTATTCCAGATGCTTATGTAGATCTACTCTTGGATTATCTGAGAGACAATATACGGGATACTGGTCTCGGAGGTGCCCACAATATTATGGTTATATTATGGGACGGAGGGAGTAACTCCAAGAATACTAAAGAAATAAGTGATTATAGAAGCTCTTTTATACAGATATCATCATATGAGTTTGTACATTCTTATACTAGAACAAAATGATTATTAGCTGCGCATGCAATTTCAGGGAGATGGATGAACGATAAGTGTCAAAACTGTTCAAAATTGCGGGGAATCAAAATTGTTAATTAGTGGGTAGAAACTGGAATTCACTCAAAAAAACAGTACGAACAGGGAGAATCGACAAGAAAACTGAGGTTCCAGTTTATTTATGAGCATTGAACGCGAGGGAAAAGGCCTATCTTGCTTGCGAATTACAATGTCAAGAGACCAACATAGCCACCGATCAAATCTCTCAGTGGCAAAGAACATGACTAGCAGTAGAAGAATATCAATCGACCTAAACGAATTAACAGGGGACAGCAACATCATTCGATCCTATAGCTACGGTTTCCAACGCTGCAAAACTGTCGCATCAGAAACTACAGTTATCTCCTGTTTGTTCATCGCGAGTGCTTCTTCCACCTCACCAAGGAGTTCAGGAACTCCATCACCTGCACGAGAAGCAAACGATCAGGAATCCACTCGCTGAACAGAACCAGCAGGAGCAGAGAAAGGAAAAAACTACAAAGAGCTTTACTTCAGAAGGGTCCCTGAACGAGTAGAAGGCTTCGGTTTCCTTGGGCACCTGCGAGACCAGTATCCCGTATCCGCAGTTCCTCTCCCGAAGCACCTGGTCGAACCAACGGGGAAGAAGACCGTGAGCTTACAGTTTACAGCCGGGCGAAAGATGTGAGTAGACTGCACAGCTGCCAGAGAAAGAAATGGTAACCTTGAACGCATCTTCGTCGGTCCGGTCGTCTCCGATGTAGATGGGGATCACGTTCTCGCAGTCGCTCAGCCCGAGCGACTGAAGCAGGAACGCGACGGCCTTCCCCTTGTCCCAGTCGATCACTGGACGAACCTCTAAAACCATTCGTCCGTTGGTCACTTTGAGACGGGGGAAGTCCTCCAGCACCTCGTTCACGAGCCGTGCCACCAGTTCCCAGTCCTGCGAGCAGCAAGTAGGCAAAACTGTCAGGCGAATCTGCAGCAGGTGCATGCCGTCCATGGAAGGAGAGACCGAGAGAAGAGGCAAAAGAGAGCATCCAGTCCTGTGCTTGAGGCGCAGGGTTTTTACCTTCTCGTCTACGTTGCGGTAATGAACAGACACGCAGAACTTGTTGTCCTCAACGCTCGCGCCTTCGATTCCGCTCGTGACTTCCAAGAGGGCCTTGGAAACCTGTTGCGAAAAATACCCATTAATACGTATACAACACAAGAATCACTGAACTTTGCATGAATGGAATCCCTGTCATTTTCTGAAGTTTCAGTTGTCCAGTCGACTGAAGTATTACAGTTTGTCAGCTTCATCAGAGTTAGTAAATAAGAAGAAGCGCACCTCATCGATCATAGGCAGAAAATCGCGAGCAGGTTGGAAGAGGTTGGCTTCTTTGCCCTACAAGTAGAGTTAAGCAACCGTGAGTGTTTCGCGCATAAGACAGTGGATTTTATCCTCCCTGAAACAAATGAGCAGGACATGCTCACCTTTTCAGCATTGTGTTCATAATGTGCTGCTGAAGATATCATTATGTCCATCCCATGACTTCCAGCATAGCAGAGTTCCTTCAGTTTTACGAATTCAAGAACCTGCATAAATTAGAATAAAACCATCAGATTAACCAGGCATTAATTAATTGCATATCACTAGGATTCCGATATCAAACATGCATATATCAAATTAATCAGGCATATAACTGCATATCATTAGGATTCTGATATCAAACATGCATATATCAAATTAATCAGGCATATGATTGCATATCACTAGGGAGGATTCTGATATCAGTACAGTGACATGTGCAAAGAGTTAGTGTAGTCATCAATACCTTCTTCCGGGATCTTCCACTGACGATGGCGGCGGGGAAGTACTTGGCGACATTTCTCACAGCAGCTCTCATCTAAGGAGAAAATGTTTTTGGGACAACTATAAGCAGGTGTTCATCTGTTGATAACCAAGAAATGTTACTGTACTAGTTTAAGCAGGTTATTCTAATTTACCACAGGGGACATGACGGCTTTCTCAGGATCATCGACGATCGGCGACAACGTGCCATCATAGTCCAAGAACACAGCAATCTTCTTGCCTTGTGCACTGGCTACGATCTGCTTGAAGGAAGCCAGAGCAGAGGGGCATTTGGCCTGCAGCACAAGACGCATATCTGTGAGTCTTTCTTCAGAAGAGGCATACTAACTAAGTAGGACTACTGCTCACTACGTCACCTTAAACGGAATCATGAAAAATCTTACCAGCCATGCACTGTAGGCAGGATCTTCTTCAGGCAGGTTTTCCTGGCCGAAGACCACGTTGTGCTTCTTACGTGGCGACGAGGATTTCATGGCATCTAGCAGCCCGCTCACAAGGACCTCCTCGATCTTGCGCCTGCTGACGTTTACCCCGGCGCCGCCAGCGCCGGAGTAACCTCCGGGCCTGACTGAAAATGGCATCATGTTCGAGGGCAGCACTCCCATCAACGACTGGCTCATTGCCATCGGGTCGGTGATGACCGGTGAGCCGTTGCTCAAATCCATCGGGTGGGACGAAGAAAAAGTGCGGTCAGTACGGTGGTCGTCTCTCTTTCAGCTGGATTTGCTTAGCCCACTGTCTTGTCGATGAAGAACCACTTCTTCAGTGTTTTCTTGTCGCTGCAGGTGTGGAGGAAGTTCATCAACAGCAGAATACCTGAGAACTGAGCAGAGAAGGTCGGATGGTGTACTGGTGTTAGAGAGAGGTCGTCTGTTCCATGAGAAAAGGAAAGGTAAGTCAGGACGATTTGTACCTTGTCACACATCTATATCAGAAGACTGGATTGGTGCATAGGAAAAGCCATACAAAGCCTGCTCCGTTAACTCCAATATTCTGAAAGTGTCACTGCACGAATCAAGAACAGGGTATTTTCAGTTACCCGGAAAGATCAAATAGTAGACTAGTTGCTTCCATGAAGTCTGACAACTACACATCGATCAAGTGTCAAGCCATGTTAAATATGTGTCCTTATCATCAGTAGAGGAAGAAAACAACATCCACAAAAAGCAGAAGGAAAAGGAAGATGTCAAGTAAAAACTTGCAGATAGCTGGGTTGGCCTTAACTATGGTTAACGTACGGTAAACTAACTGCCAAAAGAAATATGCTAGTTAACCATCTATCAACAATTTTCTGAAAGAATATAAGCATCTGCAATGATATGCCGGCCTAATCACTGGTGCCATGTGTGCTCTGGCCCAGGTGTATGTCTTGGTGAGTGTTTCTGTTTCTCTCCTTCTGAACTTAAGAACGGTAGGTAAACCTAACGCATCTATATTCTGTACGCAAGTTAGCGCGATTAAATTGCCAGACGCACTAATATGTGAAGAGCAATTGTATGGTATTGTACCGCTATAAGCCATGACGGAAGCATAAGAACTAAGCTATGATGGGAGCATGAGAACGTCAGGCTACAGCAGGTTCGTGGGAAAAGGCCAAGTTTGAAACATTTGACTTGACTAATCAGTTCGGTAATTCAACCTTCTTCTCGGCGACCAAATCTTCAGCGGAAGATTTAATACGAGGAGACAAAATAATTAATAGAACCTCGCCCATATACACACTGCTAAATGCTATGGAGTAAAAAATATGCAGGACATTAGCAAATCAGTCTAGGGGGGGGGGGGGGGGGGGGAGGGATTTAGAAATCAAGAAACAATGGTAATCAAGAGAAGGGGATTCAATCCAATAGCAGGCTCTGGTCCCCTAACAAATTGCAACCATCATGCAGTTATCTGGCAAATTTCATAGGGAGGGAGAGGAGGAGCAGGAGGAGGAAGAGAAGAGTCCCCTAGCAAATTTCAGTCCGGCTTTGGCACTTGCTGTGCCTTTCGGCAGATGCATCGAGAACAAATATTTGACCAACTGAGCATTGCATGCGAGCAAGCAAACTAGGCGACTGACTGGCTAGGAGGAGAAGAAGATGCACACCTTGATGTATGAAAGAGACTTGGATTGAGCGCGAGAGGTGGGGAGTCGAGCGATACGCGAGGAGAGGGAGGCGAGGAAAGAGGAGTAGAACGGCGTCGATGCCAAGACTATTTATAGAGGCGGGGGCAGGAAAAGGGCGAGAGAAATCTTGAAGAATTCAATGGCGCCTACATGTTTTTGTTACGCGGCGTATTTGTTAGGTGCACTCGCGTCGCGGGGCTCACGAGATTTTGAGCCCTTCTCTTTCGTCCAGATTCATCGAACAAGGACCCGTGATAACCGCTGAAAAAAGAGTAAAATTAGGTCAATTCACCGCTTGGGGAGTACGTTGCCTCTCCTCAGTTGCATTACACTTCACTTACAAAAATAGAAAATACACTAGTACTAGTATTAAGGAGTAGTATCTCTATCTATATACTCCCTCTGTAATAAAGTAAAAAAGAATAGTGTTATTTTTTCTGCCATGCAGATTGCTTCGTCCAACCTTCCATCCTTCTCATGAACATCATTCATTAAAAATCATCTTAATTGTCCCACCTTTCATTGACTTACCAAATAAATTAATGTTTTCTTTGGTAGGCCAATAAATGATTACAAAATAAAATCCTGAAATATATTTAGATAGGTATATCATATATAGGATTTGGTAACATTTATTTACGCAATCACATTAATATAGGTACATAAACCATGGGGTAATGTACTAGATATTTCTATCCCGTAGGAACGCACGGGCACATAAAAAGAATGTAAGGTTCTCATTTCACATTTTCCTTCGTCCAAGCTCTTTATACGTTCCTCCTCCTTCCTCATTTTTGATTTGTTCCTCTCATCTCTAATTTTTCTCCCGTCTGTTTTCCCTAATTGAAAACCGACTCAACCGTCCCAACTTATCAAAACTAAATTCAATTTACTTTGATAAGTAAATAAGTTCTTACCAAATAAGTACTTAACAATAACATGGCAGATAAATCATGGTGATTTTTTTGTAAGTTAATAAGTTCTTACCAAATAAATGCTTAACAATAAGATGGGTGGTAAATCATGGTGATTGTGTACAAAAATTGCTAAAATTTTAGCGCAAAATATAATAATAGATGTGCAGTCACGTGCTAATCTACTACAATGTTTATGCAGTTGTTGCAACGCACGGGCAATTACCTAGTTTACTTTAGAAAAAAAAGGTAGTCCGGTGCACGTAGCTTCCATGCAGGGTTTTGGGAATGGTCCGACCACTTTGGATCTTTTTTACACAAATCTTTCTCTGCATTTCTGCAAGAGGTTATTGCAGAAACGCATGGAAATGCTTTTCAAGGTGTTATACCTATTTTGGAAAATGAGGTTGTATTCGCAACCACAACAAGTTTAATTATTCAGAATGCAAATATTAACATGTCACTTTTTTCTTCTGAGATCCAAGAGACTAAGTTGGCAAATATTGAGATTGACAAAGTCACCATATGCACCTCATAATAACAATGTTGTATGTAATGGCAATTCCATAAATCATTTTGTGACAACGTTAAAGGTGATGTTTGGTTCAAACATGCACATATGATATCTAGTACGAAACTCTTATCGAGACAAAGCCAACCCTGAAGATAAGTTGTATTAGATTCACTATTTGAGAGTTGAAATATTTAGAATTTTGAGAAGTTTCAAAAAGACCTCGATGACATCAGATTTTTCGTCGTATCCGCAAGCATGCAGATTGCAAGGGAAATATGGCCACCCTAGAGTGATAACATTCTCACGTCCACAACCTAGTTGTGTTAAATAAAATAAAAACAACACTTGTCATGAAGATTATTTTATAACTTTGTGTTTTCAAAATTTAATATTATATTCAGCGCCACGAAAGTTCTATTTGGAGATTGTATCCAAGTCTATTATGACAATTAATTGAAAAGGATTAAGTGATATCACAATTTTTTTGGACAAACTTATCGGTCATGCTTTGCTTCCTAATAGATCACACAATATCCATGCCAGTGTGAATCTGCGCAAGTGCAGAACTTCAATATCTATATCGATGGTCACATCTTTTGTGTGTACCCCTAAGTTCATACTCGGCAGTCTCTAATAAATTTGACAGTGTGCATCACAATGATACAGAGGCTGACAATTGCCCTTCTTTTTCTTTTATTTTAATTTTCTAAAAAAAGGCCCATGAGTTACGATAGGCAGTATATAGTTACGATGTTAGCCGATAATACATACTCCGTATAGGATGAACCTGATAAAGCCTTCATGTAATGCATGTAGGGCATATTCTGTGGAGCGAATCAACCTATGATTGGATGGTTAGAAGTACAGTGGTATCCCCAACCCACCAGGGTTAAGTCTAGGACTTGACATTGGTGCTCACACATTTTCCTGAATTTATTTCAGGCCTTCCAGCGATGTGTGTTCCGTCGACTATGGAGGCGTCTGTGGCGACTTCGTCAATCTCAAGATGATGTGTCAACTCAGTCTCTTGGAGGTGCTCATAGGAGTAGGGTGTGCATGCGTGAGCTCATAGGGGTGAGTGTATGTGCGTATGTATGAGTGTCTGCGTCTGTACTATGTTAAAAAAACTTTGATGGAAAAAATCAGATTTTTGCCATTTTTCTATTAACTTGTCAATTTGTTTTCCGAAAAAAAACCGGTCATTTTGTTTTGTTCACTTAATGTAAACCCGGTAGCACAATTGTTCCCTCTAGCTCTAGGAGTCCATGGAATCCATGTGTATGTGTGCATCCAGCAATTACCTCCCGAAGAACTGATGGCCAGCGACCGCACGCAGCACACCTCTCCACCCACCGGACCGACGCGTAGCCAACCCGCTGGCGGGGCCCACATGGGCTACCCACCCACTGACACCCGGTCCAACCCCTCTCCACGTCAGTCACAACGCGGCCGCAGCCGCGTCCTTGTCAGCGTGGAGCTGGAGTCGCATCAGCGTCGACGCGTGGGGCCCCCACACCCAAAGCCGCCCCCCCTCCACTACCCAGTAGTCACGGCCGCCTCGTGGTCCAGTCCAAACCGGCCGCCGCGGCAAGGAAACAACCTACAAGTACACGGTACACCACTCCCCCCAGCCGACCCTCGCACGGTTTACTGACACCCGGCCCGGCGGTACGCAGCCCTCACCCTTTCGCGCGACGACGACGACAGGGACGTGCTCGCATCCGCGCGCGTCTCCGGACGGGATGGTACGCCGGGTCGGTGAGTCGGGTCGGGTCGGTCGGATTGACCGGTACGCTGCAGGTGCGCGCGTTCGCTTTCAGCGCTCCGCTGCTAGTGCTGGGTGCCACCGGCCTGCTTCCGGTGAGCGCTGGAGGCGGAGTGCCCCGTCGCCGTCGCCATCGCCGTCGTGATTACTGCGAAAAGCGCACCGGCACCGGCGGGGTGGGGTGGGGCACACGAAAAGAAGACACAGGCTTTCGCTCCGCCGTAACTATCTGCACGTTCTCGACCCCACCGTGGCTGCAGCAACTTGCTTGCGTTTCTCCCTCCAACTTGTATTAACTTGCAACAACGTTGATGTTACCGGTGAAATCTTGTGCGGAAGGAACGGCCTCGACATGCCCTTCGCAGCATTAAAGTTGTCGCCGGGAGTAGTGTTGACATGCCAGCTTCCGGCTCTTCGGCGGCGAGAAGAGCCGCCGCGGGCAATCGTAAGGGCTTAATTTCTTCTTCTTCTTCCTTTTTCGTTTGGAAGAAACAGGGCTGACGGATAAAATACAGCGGTTTGCCATGTTTGGTGGCAGCAACCGGGCCAAGAAGATGAGATAAACAAATGACGGAGCAGAGGCCTGTGCAAATAAACTAGCCACTCAACAGCATAACCGATGGGTATGATCGACGTTGACATGCATAATACATAGCGCATCTCCTCTCCTCCCACTCCCAGAGAAAAATGCTCGCAACCATACGGCGCCGTTCTCCGTACCTCGAAGGTGAACCGAACCCAAATTTAAAGTAATAGCAATGCTGCCCCAAGGGCCAACCACAGCATACACACTTGCTAAGATGATCATATATATTGTTTCTCAGAGGGACGATGCAAGCAAAAGATTTGGTTGATTGATACTCTGACAGTCTGACTGAAACGGACCTCACACATTTCTTTCTCAAGAAACTTCTGCTCCATAACTGCATGGACAATAGAATACAGCAACGCTCAACGGCCGGTGGCTAGACTACTTCATGCCGATGGTAACACTAATCTTTTCTTTAGAAAGATGGTTATAAACAAAACGTGCAGCTACCACGATTCGCCTTTTCCCTTTCAATGCCCAACTAAAACAGAACGGTGTGGTATTACGTCGATTTTGAACAGGTGTTAACACTGAGACGTCAGTGCTGGCGACGTGATGCGTTTTTGGAAATCGATCCAGTCCAGTCGGATCCATGCAGTTGGCCCCTGGAAGTCAGTAACGTTTTCGAGTCGCCTGGACTGGACGCGACCTCCATTCACCTAATGCACCGCTAGCCGCTGCCAAAAGGCAAGCCAAGAGCACAAGCATTACAAAATTTTGCATGTGCCAACCAACCCGATGTAGCAAAATGTGTGTGTGCTCGACCATACCTAATAAGGAAAAAAGATCTGCCTTCTGGGTTTGGTCTCCTCGCTACTGCCTCGGCCGTTGCTACCGCGCCTCGTGTTTCCCAAAGATGCCTGCAATAGCAATACACGTATGCGGTCAGTCAATAGTCAATAGGATCCTGATGACCTGAATTCAGATTGATTCACGCAGCATTCCAGATGTACTGATGATGCAGTGTACATTAACCATCGATCGATGGGCATGGGTACCAAGAAAATTGTTCAACATCAATAGGACAGCAAAGTGTTCATCATATATATATATATACTCATAAGTGCTTTTAAAAACTCGAAAGAGCACATGAAGTAAGGACTACTGATGATCTGGTTGGCCAACAGGAAAAACCTACAATTTCAAGTACATTTAGTAGTTCAGAAGCATGTGAAGCGTGCACCCCTCAGATCTATTAGGTGTTTCAGATAGCTATGAAGCTTAGATCATGGTTAAACAAGTGCAAGCCAGCCAGCCAGCCAGCAAACATTGTTGATCTTATCATCTTAATTTTCCTAATCACTGTCATTAACAAAACCCACATGTCGCATAATGAAACACAAAGATCTACAGAGGCCTCAGGAGGTTCGTCTTGTCACTATGCAAACAAACAAACAAACAAACAAGGCTACAGGTTCTAACTATACCAGCATCAGCCTGAGAGGTCAAGGCTTTTACTAGGGGAGGTTATGATTCCAAAATCCAAAGGCTTAGGTTGTACGACAAAATGGCCCAACTTGGCAGATGGGAAAAGGAACTTCAATTTGCACTTTTGCAGTTCAAAACATTATTATTTGATGTAAATCACATGCAGGAGACAGCTGTCCTGCATGGTCTTGAAAACTATATTATTATCATTTGATGCACTTCTGCAATGCGAGGCTACAAAAACTTCCAAGATCTCCAAAAGATTGTGGTAACTAATGAAACAACTTGGCACTTTCTTTCGCATAATTAACTGGGAACATGCAGGACAGTCAGTACAAACAGTGCTCCAAGATATCATATACGCTGACACTACAGCTATGTTAGGCCAAAGATGGAAGTCCGCACAAAACTGACCCATTAAAATAATTACAATTACTTTAGAAGTTTCAAAGTTGTTTACATTTTAATTGAGAAAATGCGATATTGAAGAAAACAAATACTCCTAGAAACACCGAAGAGGAAAACAATGGAATAGTCAATTCATCAATGCAACTTCGTGTTTTTCTTGAGGCCAGAGAAGAAGAGAATTCCTGCAAGATCTGTTAGTCATCTACAAGTGCAACTGCCAGACTGGAAACAACAAGAACCCTAGAGGGCATCACTCCTCAAATGTCAAGAGGGTCATTCGAAAATAGTGGATCTACTATGCTAACATTTGTATGTTAGGATGCAGTTCTGGAGACCATAACCTAACCCAACAATCCTGTCCTCAGTTCCTCACATGGAGCAACTGTAAAGATACTGTTCTTTAGGACCACACAAAATTTATTTACTTAGTATAAGACTGTATGGTTGTAGGTCGATCTATTGATGCACTGGACTGGACCACCAGAATACATACTATTCTGAGTTTCTATACAAGGCTAGGAATTCCTGTTGCTCTGGACCACTTAACTTAGGTTTTTGTTCTGACTAATGTGTGAACTCAGTTCTGCAGGCTGCACCTGATCCAGTTTCTTGCGAAATAGTTATCAATGCTGTAATGCAAATACCTTTATGCCCAGCAGCAAGAATACAAACTTAAGAAGTTCAAGGGACACATACAAGTACAATAATATTGGTCAAGAAGGCTTGGAAGAATCTATGCACCTAAAATGCATGCATCTTGTAAGTATCACTAAGTGTTGATTTTACAAACATAAGCCTAGTATTCGGTACAGATCTGAAGAAAACAAAACTAAATGCTGAATAGCATCCAGTGGTTTGCCTTTCTAATCGATATCAAAGATAATATTTCCAGGGAAGATGATTGCCCATGGAACTATTCCTAGAACATAGCGAAGTTATTGCTGGCTACAGTTTGTGCTCAGCTCAATGAGACTTTCTTTCAGTGGCTGTAAAGTTACTGGTGCTATGCATTGAAGTGATCAATGCACTTACAATTTCACTTTGTTTATGAGTACCAATAGGTTTTTTAATATATTCTTGTTTTCATGGCGAACTAGCAAGTAACACTGGTACCATGTCTGACTAGTGCTGTGATCTCTTAATGACCCAGCACAACTTTTAGAACTGGAACCCAGAGGCCACAATCTATATTAATTAAGCAGAAGAGAATTGCCCATTTAATTTGTGGAGAACCGGGCGAAAACCACACGAACTAGGCAAACTTACCTTAACACCAAAGGATAGCCCAAAATTTGTTCACAAACCAGCACAAAGTACGACAATGTTGCATGGATTAACGAGCCCATATGTGCATAATGAAACATAGAAATGTGCACAGGGTTCAGGAGTTTCCTCTTGACACTATGCAGACAAGCACAAAAGGCGACAACAGCTTCCCATTATACCATCATCAGCCTGAGATGTTAAGGGAAATAAATTTATGGAAATGTCTGATGGATGATGAAAAGGTTGTCTGATAATATAAAGGAAAACATAGGACTCGTATACATTCATCTGAACTAAACAAGGGAGGAACATTTTTTCGTCAGGCTATAGCAAGGAAAACAACGTGTACTCATTGTTCTATCAATAAATCTTCGCCTTTTTCTTGAGGTTAAAGCAGAAGTGAATAATATGGAAACGACTTCTGAGAGATCTGTTATAGTTGTCTAGAAGTGCAACTGCGAGACTGGAAACAAGAAGAAACCTAGAGGGCATCATTGCTCAAGAGTCAAGAGAGCCATGCAAACATAGTGGATCCGTTATACAAACATTTGGGTGTAGGGATGCATTTTTGGAGAGCATTATGTAACCGAACAGTGCTATAACCTCACATGGAAACACTGTAAAGATACTGTTCTTTACACCACCATAATAAATATTATCCTGAGTTTCTTTATGTACATAGCCAGGACTTCCTGTTGCCTTGGACCTAGCTCAGATTTTTGTTCTGATTAGTGTGTGCGGGTCAAGTTCTACACGCTGCACCTGGCCTAGTTTCTTCGGAAATAGTTATCCAAGCTAATGAAGTAATTTTGTACCAAACAGCAAGAGTACAAACTTAAGAAGTTCAAGCAGGAATAAAAGTATAATATTGATTAAGGAGGCTTTGAAGAATCTATGCATGTAAAATACATCTAGTAATTACCCCCAACAGTTGAATTTATACAACCATAAATTTAGTCTTTGGTGCATATCTAAAGAAACAATGCAAACTGCTGAATCGTATCCAGTGGTTAACTCTTAACTGCCTTCCAGCTGATATAAAAGATACAATTTCCAAGGGAGGTGATTGGCAGCATAGCAAAGTTATGACTGATTACAGTTTGTGCTGGATCAGACATTTCGTTATGTGGTTAAAAAGTGACTGGTGTTATGCATTGAAGTGAGAAGTGCACTTACAATAATATTTTGTATGCGTACCTAATAACCATTGATGTTATCAAATAGGTTTCCAAGTATTTTCCTGCCTTCTCGGCGACCTAGCAATTAAGTGGTTTCTGTTCAGCTAGTCTGCAATCTCTTATCGAGCTAGGCAACCTTGACCTTAACAACAAAGGGGCCAAACCCTTGTTGCCGTTAAATTTACAAGTACACTCGCCTATCATAATCTGATGTTCTGATGTAAACCTATGGAGGTTTGGACTTGAAGAATACCAAAAGATTTGTTTATCAAGAAAAATATAGCAAATGATTTGTAAAAAACAGTCCGGCAAAATTTTATATACCAAATAAAACTAGCAAAAGTTGAAGAAATACAAATGTCTTAATGGCAGCCTTTGACCCTTTTTGGCAGAACAGTGTGACAACTGACAATAGTTCAGATTGTTTTTCTTTACATTTTCTTCATCCAAATAATAATCAATCGGGTTTGGGTCTCGGCCATTAGAGGCACAAATATTTGTTCAAGCCAAACAACACGCTAAATACATTGAAACAATGAAATTCAGACCAGTCACACATGCCTTTAGATGCAAATTTATTGAGTTGGGTCAATGGCGCAATGCCCTTAAACAATTTCGTCCAATAACCAGCGCATGATTGTTTGCTGACTTCATTACTCGCAGGAACAACACTGAAAGAGTTATGACCGTTGCAGATTTAACTTAGTGGCAATGCTTCCTAAAACATAATGAGTTGGCATCTTCCTACAGTGTTCATCTAGCTATAATGCTAAACATTTACTTTTCCTACTGTCTAGTACAATGTAATTATATAATCAGGTAAAAAAATGCAGAGACTAGCATAAGGCAAGTGAACATTAGAAGTCATTTAGTAATATTACTGTCAGGAGATTTACTTTTGCTAACCAATTCCTGACTAAAACCTTGGACAAGAAACCAAACAGTGTGTGTCACACCTCATTTTCAGACACCAAGATGATAGTTACAACTTATGAGGGTACATCTCAGGTGAACTTTTCACAGGAAATCAATCTGATATAGAAGTCTGTGAATTTTCAGCAAACTATTTGATGGGCAAATTACTATCAGTTTAGCATAAAACCAACTATTTTATCACCAAAAAGATAGACACAAGCAATATACACGGTAACAATGATACCTGTGCACACAATGTGAACAACACAATAGTACCGGCATTGCTGTAACAACAAATGTTTTTTAGAGGATAACCAACAGGACATATAATTTTGGTCAACTTTTCTAATTTGAAAGAACTAATGACAAACAATATTCAGCTAAACATCAAAAGAAGATGAAACAAGCAGCATAGATTATTTCTTCATTGTTCATGAAAATCCAATTCCCCTACTGCTAACATTCAATCAATCCTATTCAATCCATCCATAATTTCAAGAGATAGTTTGGAAGAGGATTAATACTCCTAATGCAATACAGTAAACAACTTCAGTCACACAACATTCCAGACTTTGCACAGCGTTTTCCTCGCACATCTTACCATATACTCCAAGGTCCAACATTTCCGTTACAAAGAAGAAGAATCACAGCCAAACATACAGAAGAACGCCATTTTTCTCTTGGCATTAACCCTTCGTACATATTAACGTTGTCTCAATTTTTTCTTACATGAAGCTTATTAGTATCAATTCCTCCCAGAAACCAAGATTTGCACAACCCAAAGAACTCAAGAAACAGAATAGAAACTAGCGAGCCAAGAAGAGGGGCTAACTACCAGGCGAGGGGCGACAATGGTCGAAGCGGCGGAGCACCTCCGGGTCGTGCATGGAGAGCACGAAGCGCGACAGAGCTTCGAGGAAGAGCGCCGCCTGGTGCCCACCGGCGGCAGCAACGAGATCCGAAAGAACGCCCCGACGGAGCCGATTAGCCTCGAGGGCGACGGCCTTGAGCTCCTCCAAGAACGCCTCCAGGTCGGCCCCGCCAGCCACCTCGGCGGAGGTGAAGACCTCCTGGGCGTGGCGTAGGCGGTCGGAGACGACGGGGACGGCGGCACGGATTCGGCGGTCGACGCGGTCGGCGGAGGCGAGGAGCCGCGGCGAAGGCGACAGCGATCGGAGAAGGGAGGTGAGGAGGGAGGGGTGGAAGTCGCCGAGCCATAGGAAGGGGAGCTCCAGGGGCGACCGCCAATCTCCGGCGCAGATGAGCTGGGCGGGGTCCTGGCGGGCGGCCGAGTCGAGGGCAGACCAGTGCGCCTCGAAGTGGGCCTCGACGGCAGCGGCGGCCGATGATATTGGGTCGTTCCAGGAGCCGGGGGAGGAGGAGAGCGCGTGGCGGAGCAACGGGAGGAGCGGCGAGCGGAGGGTGGCGAGCCAGGCCGCGAAGAAGTCCCGCATCGGCCGCCTGGCGCCAGGAGCCCCTCGGCAGGGCGGAGGAGGCCTCGGCATGCTTCTGAATGCGGACGCGGCTGCGCTGGCTCCACGGTAGGCGGTGGTGGCGGGCGATTGGTTGGTTGTGTCCGGTGGGGTTTAGCCGTTTGGGAGCTTTCGGAACGGCCGTCGTGCGTCGCCGCCGCTGGGAGAGAAGGAGGAAAGGACGGAGGTGGGCTGCCACTGCAAAGGCTTTTCCGTCCTGGAAGGAAGTTTTGGCCCGGTCCAGTTACTTCCCGGCGTGTGTGTTTTCTCGTCAGACGGACGGAATTCAGGCAAATCCTAAACGGCGCCCGTTGCGCCCGTTTCTTCAGTTTTCACAAACGGGCGCACACCGCGCGCCGCGCTGGGCCGGCCCATCTTCCGATTTTTTTTCCCGTTCAATCTGAAGCAAAAAAAAAGAGCGTAAGCAGTGTGTGCTCTCGGTGGTTCGTACTCGGAATCTTACGGTTGGCTGAGCACCCCGCTACCAGTTGGACTACTAACGACTTGTGCCCAAAAGTTTCTTTCTCTTCTTTTATTCTTTATCCGGGTCGTGAGAGCTTTTTGTGCCAATATAATTTTTGATTTAAAAAAAAAATCGATGACACTTTTTTTCTTCAAAATCGATGAACTTATTCCAAAATCCATGAACTTTTTGCAAATTCATGAACAGTTTTCAAAATCGGTGGACTTTTCTTAATTTTGTGAACTTTTCTTCCAAAATCAGATGAACTTTTTAAAAAATAAATTTGATGAACTTTTTTTCAAATTCGATGAACTCTTTTTATAGTTGATGAACTTTTTTTCAAAATCGATGAACTTTTCTTGAAAATCGATGAAATTTTTTGAAAATCAATGAACTCTTTTTGAAATCAAATAAACTTTTTTTGAATATCGTTGAACTTTTTTTAAAAGACGATGATTTTTTTTTCAAAATCGATGAACTTATTTTCAAATTTGTGAACTTTTTTGAAAATTGATGAACTTCTTTTGAATACATGAATATTTTCCTAATTCATGATGTTTTTAAAATCTATGGACATTCAAATTTTGTTCACATTTAAAAAAAAAGTAATAGCACGGCTATTGTTTTGTTCTTAAACTGTTTCGCGTTGGAAACATTCACTGGAGCTCCCCGGAATTCATCTGCACAAAACCTTTGCCTAAAAAAAAACAATCTGCACAAAACCTGTTTCTCAAAAAAAAAGAAAAACTGCTCAAAAGAGAAAAAGAAAAACAAATTCTTCCAAAGTTCGCTCGAATTGTCCATGTGTCCGATCGAGTACTCCCTCCGTCCCAAAATAAGTGACTCAATTTTGTACTAACTTTGTACTAAAGTTAGTACAAAGTTATCCCGCAAAAAAAAAATTTAGTACAAAGTTGAGTCACTTATTTTGGGACGGAGGGAGTATATTAGAAAACGCAGACTGCATGTAAACACATAAGATCCCCCCCTCCCCCCCCCCCCCCACACACACAAAAACCACAAGATTTTAGAATCAGTGAAGCGAGAAAGGAAATTTTATTCTACATACAACACTTACAAGAATATGGTCAAAGAAAAGAACACCAATCATTGCTCTCGTAAGTCCACTGAGTCACAAAAAGGTGAGGCCGTCGTTTCAACCAGCTCAACGCGAGTTCCTAGGGCACCATCTTGTGTGCTGCAGTTCTCTTACTGCACAACTTTCTTCGAGAATTGCAAAAGTCAAAGTCCTTATGTGTTGCTTTTCCCTTTGGCTCTTCACTTTGTTAGAGGGGAGACCCGTCCTTCTACAGGTAGTCGCTTTGGTCTACAAGCACCAAGCATCGGACATGCTCTAAGACACTTCTATCTTTTTTGTCGTTGTACATGCAACGCATGCAACCAATGTGCTTCTAGTTGTGACTGTGGATATGGTACGAATAACTAATACATACATTGTCTTCACTTCTATCTACAAATATTGTGAATAGTGTAAACCAATGGCATGTTCTTTAGCTACTCAATCCAATAAGAGAATTTAAGTATGTCTGGCAATCACTATTGGATGTCTGACAATCTCTATTTATTTTCATTGCTAGGAGTAGTTTTCTCAGAACTTGTTATTCATGTAGCATCGAATCTATCAAACCCACTTCCAGATAGTTTTGGTGGTGAAAACATGAAACCTCGCATGCATTTTTTTGTCGTGTGTATGCAACATCATTAAAAAGATATTTCCGCATATTAACAAACATGGTGCAGAAAACATTGTAAGACCCCACATTCACTTGCAACACATTATTGGAAAAAGTTCACAAAGTTTTCAACATAGAAAACCAAATGTATGCATCATAAAAAAGCAATGCATGCAACAACAACAAATACACCTTTGTAGCATGAATCAAGTCATTTGCAACAAATAATTCGAGTTATCGCAATATGACACCCACGTGAACATAGCAAAACGTATAAGAGTATGTTGAAAAAACATATGCAACATGGAAAAATAATCTCAAACCTGCTGCCTCTGGCAGTCCAACTATCAACATGTGAGTTGCCCAGATCCATCCACCCTTGACCTCCATTTTCCCCAAGCTCGACGCATGTTGGGGATATTTCCCAGTGTTTAGACCCGGCAGTATGGTAACCCGGCCTTAGAGCAGACTCAGCGGGCTAACTCACTACAGGGTTAAGAAGATATTTGATGGGCCGGCTTGATGGAGGCACAGTAAGAAAGGCCGGCTCAGGCTATGGGCCGGCTCAAGAAGAAGATGGACGGCTTAAAAGTTGTCTTGTAGAATAAGTAGGAAAGAGTAGGAGACGGGTTAGGATGACGACCCGGACTCTCATGTAAATCTAGGGTTCCGCCTGTATATATAAAGGGGAGCACCTAGGCGAAAAAGACTAAGTTGCAATCCCTCGAAAGCTAGGTTAGTGAATCCGCATCCTTGTAATCGAGATCTACAACAATATAATCAAGCAGGACGTAGGCCTTTACCTCCACTGTGAGGGGCTGAACCTGGGTAACTCCGTGTCTTCTCGTTCCCGATTAACCCCGTTAAGCTTCCACACTTGTGCGATGGCCTCATCTCCAAGTCCTTTCACAAGGGCATCTGCCGTGTCAAAACCACGACAGTTGGCGCCCACCGTGGGGCCTACACAAGGTGGAGTTGAGTTCTTAGCGGGATCTCTCCCAGGGTTCGGGAAGTACGCGGTCGGCTTGATAACGAAGAGCCGCCACGGGAAGTTCTACATCGACGATTCATATTGGGGCCCCGACGCCGACTCAATTGAGTACGGGTACTGGGTCCCCTTCGGCAAGATCCACACCTTCATCGGCGTGGTCGGCGAGTCAGCCGCCGGGTTGGAGAACATCACCGACGTCGAGTCGGCGCGCCGCGCTGGTCCGAGCCAGGCAAGACCCGGCCCGCCTCAAGCCGGCCGGAACCATGTCTTCGTAGGGTTCACCCAAGGGGTGGCCTTGTCGGAGAACTCCCTGTCTGGAGATGATACGCTTGTGCAGTCCTCGATGGGAGAAACCGAGTCGATCCGTCACCTGCATGACGGAAGGCCCGGGCACACTGACGACGTCTTTCCAGAAGTCCTTGAGCCGTCTCGTTTTGCAGCAGTGTACATGGCGGGTAGACAAGATCCTACCCGTGATCCGGTTGATCCAGCGGCCGGACAGAACCTCACCCTGGCCAGCTCAGGAGGAGCCGGTGCGGCAGCCGCCGGCTCTCAAATAACCGGGGTGCAGGCGCTCGCGGACTTGATGAATACACTGACAGCCCTGCTGGGCGAGCCGGTTACTGTGGAGAACGCAGCGGCATGCAACGCGGAGATCATGAAGTGCCGCGAGCAGATGGCCAAGATCCAAGAGGACATCAACGCGGAGAACACACGCATGGCACAGGCGCAGACCTGGCTTGCCGAGGAGAGGCAGCGCCTGGATGAAGAGGCGCATTACCTAAGCCGCCGACAGGCCGAGTAAGAACTCGTCCACCGGAGGCATCATCAAAGTCGGCTTCCGGCCGATCTTGAGCCGACTCAGTTGTTCACCACACCGCCGGCTCCGGCGAACCCGGGGGCTGGAGTTGTTCCCCCGGGAGGACCACCTTTGCAGCAGCCGGTTCAGCAGAGGGAGTCGGCCCAGCATCGTACGCCAGATCAGCAACAGCAGCCGCCGTCTCGTCGGTTCCAGACCCCAATTGGACACTATTCCAACCCGGTCGATAACATGCTGGCAGCAACCCACAACTTGGCAGCGATTCCGATCGAGGGGGACGGTCCGATTCAGGCGGAGGCCAGGAACGCTATTGCGATGCTCAAGACATCAGTAGTGCAGCAGGCCAACTACTCGCATAGCCAGCACCGGCTTCACTCAACTCCTTACCAGAGCCATACCAGGAGCCAATGTCCAGAGTCGCCGGCGGTTTCCAGTAGCGCACATCGTAGAAGAGCCGCCCAACCGCTGGCGGATCAACACCAACCCAGAATCCCGAATGCGCAGGACATTGTGGACGCCGCCCGGGCTCTCCGAGCATTGGAGGAAAATGCGCGCGCGGTGTATAACCCGCCGGCGAACGTCAACCTGCCGACGGCACACGACCCGCCCACCACAACCCAGCCAGCTGGCCGGCTTGGGGGCTTATCGAGCCGCATGATCGGAACTCCTTGTTTAGTACCAGCGCTGCGAGAAGCGCGCATACCCCCAGATTTCAAAGGTCCTCGCAAGGTTCCTAATTACACAGCGAATCTGGAGCCCACCGAGTGGATCGAGAGTTACGAGCTGGCAATGGACTTATTGGACGCAAGTGAGGCAGTGTGTGCGCGTTATCTGCCTCTCATGTTGGAAGGCCCCGCTCGCACTTGGTTGAAAAACCTACCAGTGAATTCTATCAACACTTGGCAGGAACTGAAGGAGAGCTTCATCAAGAATTTTCAGGGAACCTGTAAAAGGCCAACCACAATTGTTGATCTTGAACGTTGCGTTCAGCGGGAGGATGAGTCGGCGCACCATTGGGCTCGCCGGGTTGCGGAGGTTATACACAGTTCCAACAGCATCTCGGCGGCACAAGCGGTGCTTGTTTTGGAACGAACATGCAAATTTCAGCCACTGGTCCAGAAACTAGGGCGACTCAAGAGAAAGGCCCAGGATATGGGTGATCTCATGGATGTCTTAACCCGGTATGCGGAGTCTGACAATATTAAAGATTCGCCGTCTGACGAGGAAAAAGCCGGCAAGGATAAGAAAGGCGGTGGCAAGGGTCACCAGCAGAATAATAGTAATGGACAGGGCAACAACGGCGGTAAACGCAAAAGCTACGACGGTGGCTCAGATCTGGTGGCAAACACAAATACTGGTAACAAAAATCAACGCCAGAACGATGGTTCTAGGAGGCAGTCCTCCGGTAATCGCCCTCTCAGCTTTGAGGAGGCTCTCAAGGGTCCATGTCCGAAACATAGTTACAATGGTAAGCCGTCCAGCCACTCCTGGGAAAATTGCTATATCATGCAAGAGTTTTCCAAACGGTCGTCCAAAATCATCATAACGGGGGCGGCAACGGCGGACAACCCGACAACCAGGGACCCGGCTTCTCGGGAGCCAGCTTGCAAGGGCCCTTCGCAGGTCCTGGTTTCCACGGAAATAGTAGCCAGAGCGGCGGGTTTCAGGGGGCTGGTAATACTGGAGGCAGCAATCAGCGGAGCAACCAGGGAAGTCAGCATCAAGCCGTCCCGACAGGGTTCCAAAGCAACCCAAAGCAGTTAAATAGTGGGCAGTATCATGTTTTCACCACCAGCACCTGCAAACGGGATCGGAAGGTACAACGACGAGCCGCTCACACAGTTGAGCCGGCAGCCCCTTATTATCTTAATTGGTCCGAACAGCCGGTTACCTGGAGCAGGGCGGATCATCCAGTCCTCCTTGATCACCCCGGCCATTTGGCTTTGGTGGTAGCGCCGCAAGTTGGCAGTTATACTTTGACTAAAGTGCTCATGGACGGAGGCAGCAGCATCAATATTCTGTACTATGACACGTTCAGGCGGATGAATCTGTCTGATAAGCAGTTGACTCCGTCCTCCACAGTTTTTCATGGCATCGTTCCTGGCAAATCAGCTTATCCCATGGGAAGGGTATCCCTGGAGGTGGCCTTCGGCTCAAAGGATAACTGGCGTTCTGAATTCATGTCCTTTGAGGTAGTCAAGTTGAAAAGCCCGTACCATGCTCTATTCGGTAGGCCGGCTTACGCACGATTCATGGCACGACCATGTTACGTTTATCTGAAATTAAAGATACCAGGGCCGAGGGGAACCATCACAGTTGAAGGCAACCGGAAGATTGCACTCGAGTGCGAGGAAGGAGATGCAGCATATGCCGAGACGGCTTGCGCTGCAAAAGAATTGCGGTATTATAAGGACAATGTTGACCCGTCTGACAGGACCTCCCTGAAGAAGCCCACGACGGAGTCTGACCCTCTGCTCAAGTTTAAATCGGCCAGGGACACCAAGCAAGTTGATTTCACCCTGGGCAATTCTTCTGAGCAGTTCACCATAGGGGCCAATATGGATCCCAAATTGGAAAGCGCGCTCATCGAGTTCATCCGTGAGAACCGGGACATCTTTGCATGGAAACCTTCTGACATGCCGGGTGTACCAAGAGAACTCGCTGAGCACTCCCTCAATGTGGATCCCAAGTTTAAACCGGTTCGCCAGTATCTCCGTCGCTTTAATGAGGAAAGGCGGAAAGCTATTGGTGAAGAAGTGGCCCGGCTCCTAGCTGCCGGGTTCATCGTTGAAGTCTTCCATCATGAATGGCTAGCCAACCCAGTACTTGTTCTGAATAAAAACAGGACTTGGCGGATGTGTGTTGATTACACAGATCTAAATAAGGCTTGTCCTAGTGACCCCTTTGCCTTGCCCCGTATTGACCAGATCATCGATGCTACAGCGGGTTGTGAGTGTTTATGCTTCCTGGATGCTTACTCTGGTTATCATCAGATCAAAATGAAGCTGGAAGACCAGGAAAAGATGGCTTTCATCACACCCTTTGGGGCTTTCTGTTATACAACCATGCCGTTTGGTCTGAAGTGTGCACAGGCGACTTACCAGCGTTGTGTCCAAAGCTATTTTCACAAACAGATCGGGCGGAACATTCATGCTTATGTTGATGATATTGTGGTTAAGTCTCGGAAGAAAGAAACCCTGTTGGAGGATCTCAAGAAAACATTTGACAATCTCCATGTCTACCAGATGAAGCTTAACCCGGAGAAGTGTGTCTTTGGTGTCCCTGCAGGAAAGCTTCTGGGATTTCTTGTTTCCGAGTGTGGCATTGAAGCTAACCCAAAAAAGATCAAGGCAATCACGACCCTAGCTAAGCCGGCCAATCTAAATGCCGCGCAGAAGCTGGCTGGGCGGGTTGCGGCGCTGAGCCGGTTCATAAGCCGGCTTGAAGAGAAGGCAATTCCGTTGTATCAACTGCTTAGGAAGTCGGATAACTTCATCTGGAGTGATGCTGCAGATCAGGCTTTTGAGGCCCTCAAAAACCAATTGTCTGAGCTGCCTATTCTCGCCGCTCCTCAGGAGAAGGAACCTATGCTGTTATATATTGCTGCTAACAACAAAGCTGTAAGCGTTGCAGTTGTTTTGGAGCGCAAAGAGGAAGGCAAGGAATATCCAGTCCAGCGCCCTGTGTATTACATCAATGAAGTATTAACGGAATCCAAGCAGCAATATCCACACTGGCAGAAATTGGTCTACGGAGTATTCATGGCTAGTCGCAAGCTGAAGCATTACTTCCATGAGCACCCAATCACTGTGGTCAGTTCAGCACCTCTGGGGGACACAATCCAGAATCGGGAAGCCACAGGCCGGGTTGCTAAGTGGGCCATTGAGCTCGGTCCACATCATCTAAAATATGTGCCCCGCACTGCAATCAAATCTCAAGCGTTGGTGGATTTCATTAATGATTGGACAGAGTTACAGGCTCCCGAAGAGAAGCCCGACACAACATACTGGTCCATACATTTTGACGGCTTCAGGCAGCTTGAAGGCTCGGGGGCTGGAGTGGTGATCACTTCCCTGCGAGGAGATAAGTTCTGTTATGTTTTAAGACTTATGTTCCCTTGTACTAATAATGCAACGGAATATGAGGCATTGCTTCATGGACTTCGCATGGCCAAGGAGATGAACCTAAGCCGGGTCAGGTGTTTGGGCGACTCAAATTTGGTGGCCCAGCAAGTTTCTGGTACATGGGATTCTAAGGATCCCCTTATGGCGGCTTATCGGCGCGCGGTTAGCAACATTGCTGGACACTTCAAGGGTTATCAAGTTGATCACATTGATCGCCGGCAGAACGAGGCAGTAGATGCACTTTCTCACTTGGGTTCTCAGTGCAAGCCGGTGCCACCCAATGTTTTTCTGGACGTTTTGCATAACCCGTCTGTCAAGTTACCAACAGATGAGGACTTCGCTATCCCTGACCCCGAGGCGGCTCTAGTAGCTGCTGTCCACGCTATACCTGATTGGACAGTCCCCTACTTGGCTTATCTAGGCCGGGGAGAACTTCCAACAGAGGAAGTCCTCACTCGACAGATCATCAGACGATCCAAGTCTATGACTATCGTCAATGGCGAGTTGCACCGACGAAGCATCACTGGTGTTTTTCAACATTGTGTCACCCGAAGAAGGTCGTGCAATTCTCAATGAGATTCATTCTGGTGATTGTGGTCACCATGCCGGCTCAAGATCCCTAGTCGCCAAAGCCTTCCGGCACGGGTTTTACTGGCTCATAGCTCACGCCGAGGCATGTTGGTGCAATACTTGCCCCCTTGTGTTTTGGAGATTGTTGACAGAAACATGCATGGACTGATTTGTTTGCTAGTGCACACAGAGAGAAATAGTCCATGCAGTGCCGAAGAAAATGCTGTCTCCGGTGTCCAGTTCGAGGAACTTCACCGAAGAATATCTGCACAGCAGAGAAGAATGTGCTACACCCTTTGAAGTCTTGTAGACGAGAAGAATGACATGAAGGAGGTGACCCCTCAAAAATTTATTGCTGACGCGAAGCAATTGGTTCGGTGATCCTGTCCGAAGAAAATTGACTGCAGCGATGGAAGACGAAGACGAAGTGAAGACGTTGCATTCTTTTCGTTGTTCTTCTTTCATTTATTTGAGTCATAGGACCTCCGTACTATTAAGAGGGGTATAGGTTCTCGAAGCTTACATCCGCTATGATGCTTAGCCCAAACCTATGCGAGACTGAGAGAAATCTCTTTATGCTTCGAATGATTACCTGCCAGCAGAAGACGTTGTTCTTCGGTGCTACAGGAGATATCTTTCGAACTGAGGAGTTAGCATTACTTGCTCCGCACGTAATGTTACCGTTGTGCTCAATTCCGACCATTGGACTCATGTCATTCGGCCGTTGGCTGCTCGACATGTCCAATTTGGTCTTTTCCCTTCAGGGAAGGCTGCGGCTATAAATAGCCACCCCGCTCCAACGTTGCCCGTTGGCTGCTCCGCTTAAGATTTCTGAAAAGATTGATTGAGCATCCCCTCTCCGAGTGATTTGAGTTTAAGATCCACCGAGAGAAAAATCAAGAGCCAAAAACTTAGACAGTGGTTGTGCATCACAGTAGTTCTGAGTTAGAGTTCTTGTACCTATTACTCTTGAGAGCTGCGCACTCTCTAGACGGATAGGTGTCGGCTCGAGTGTCGAAGAGTAATTGTCTTCACCGAGCAAGATCTTCAGCAACCAAGAGTCATTGTGGTTCGCAAAGAAGTCTGTCGAAGGTTTGGAGATCGCCGACAAGTATCTACCACGAGTGAAATCAACTGGAGTCTGATCAGCTCCGAGTTGAAGGAGAATAGGGCGAAGAGAGTTTATCTTCTGTGTTAAATCACAACCCCTCCATCCAGACGTAGTCCTTTGGTAGAAGGGCGAACTGGTCTACCAAATTCATCTGTCGCCATCGAGCACCACTGGTTCATTCTAATTCACTGCATTTCTTTCTGCAGTTTTCTCTCGTGCTCTGTGTCAATAGTTTATCCGATCAATCATAGTTTGTCAATTATCTGTTGCATTCTCATCATACATTTCTTTCGTCTCAAGTAAATTTATTTTCTTCGAACTACTGTATGTCTGCGTGATTCCATTCAGTGCCGAAACAATTCACCTTGTCACCACTTCCCGTTCATTTCCATCGCAGTTCGTATTGTGTTTTTCCTCGTGCGACTGCATCTGCTCATATAGTGCATTACCTTCGCATCTGTCGAACCTGTGTTCAAACAATTATTGCTTCCTACATCGATAGATATGTTCCTCTATAGCGAGCTTAATTAAGTGCTTTTCTACCGAAGTTTATTTCCGCTCTATGTTTGGGATCAGTTCAAAACATTCGCAAGAATTTTTGAATCTCCCATTCACCCCCCTCTGGTCGATATACTCTCGGTCCTAACAATTGGTATCAGAGCAGGTACTCCCTGTCTCTGGTTATTAAAGGTCTAACAACCTTGGAGTTTTGAGTATGTCGTTTGCAGGTAGATCCTCGCACTCTGAAAGGTTTCCTATCTTCGATGGAAATGACTATGCCTACTGGAAAGAGCGAATGAAAATCAGACTTCAAGCCATCAACATTGAACTTTGGCAGATTGTGGAAAATGGATATACTGTTCTGCACCCTGATGCTCCTACTTCCGATGACAAAGCTAGAATGCGATTGAATGCTCAAGCAAAAGATATTATCTGTGACAGTATCTCAAAATACATCTTCATTCGGTTCCGAAAGCTTGACTCTGCCAAGCAACTCTGGGATGCCATCAAGGATGTTCATGAAGAATCCATTGCCAGAACAGATCAACACACAGATATGCTCCGTGCCATGTTTGCAGGTTTCAGGAGTCTTCATAGGGAAAGTGCTATGGAACTCACTGATCGGTTGACAAATATTGTTGAAAGACTTCATCAACGAGGAGTAACAGATATCACCGATAGAGATGTGGTCAACAAGCTGCTGAGCGTTCTTGATACAACCTTCGATCCAATCGTGGCTGAAATCAAGGAAAGACAAGACTATGAAGAACTTCACTACGTCGAGGTCATGACGCTGCTGTCTATTCACGAAGAAAAGATGGAACTTGAAAATGGGCATCAAGAATCTTCTTCGGAAAGCGAAGGGGAAATTCTCTCACAATATGGCAGTTCACAAGAAGAAGATGTCGAGAATCAACACTCTATCACAAGAGAACTCGAAATGCTCACAGAAAGACTAAGTGATCTCAGAAGACAAAATATGTGCCTCACAAATAATGATGAAGTTGACTTGCCTGAATCTTCAAGAAGATTACCTCCGAAAGAAATAAAGTGCTTCAAGTGCAAACAACTCGGTCACTACATCGCGCAATGTCCCTGCTGGGAATAAGATGAAAACCTAGCAGCAGATGGGTTTATCTTCACTGCTCTGGATTCACTTGAGTGGATCGTCACACTAAGCTCTCGAAGAAAAATGAATCTATCGCATCTTCTTCGACGAGACCAGTCACTGACGTACAAACCAGAGTGACCATTGAATCTAATATGAAGAGAATATCGCAGCTGACGAGAGTGTGTGCTGAAATGAATATGGAATCTGAAGATGAAACATCCGAATCCGAATCAGAAGACGAAGAGCTTTACAGAAGCCGAGGAAGAGGCAATGCATTCGTTGCTTATGAATCATCCAAGAAGTCTCTCGAATCAGACACTGATGATAATGCTTCAAGTGATGATGAACCAATCGCACTCTGTCTCATGGCAAAAACCTCAAAGGATCAAGTATCAGCAAAACACCGAAAATCAATGACTAAATATTCCTCTGAATACATTGCCTATGCTAAACTTGTTAAGATTGCAAAATCTCAACAAGATGAGCTTGAAAGACTTGAGATGAATCTCAGGAAAACCGAAGGATTACTGGTCGAAGAGATGGAGAAAAATCAAGAGTTGACTGAAAAGCATGATGCTTTTTCTTCAACAATTGATGATCTTTCCAAACGATATGATTCTCTTGCAGTCGACTATGAGAGTTTATCAGATGAACTCCTTAGCAGGAATCAAGAACTCGAGTCACTGAAAGAGTCTTATAACATACTTGCGAAAGAAAAAGCTTCTCTCTTCGCCGAGCAATCTAACAACCTTCCTGATTTTTGTGCCTCCTTGCTCAAAATGCCTAGAACGTAGCAATGCTGATTCAAATGCTGAAATATCCGATGCTGTCATCGAGAATATTGCAACCACTTCGAATGATATTCCTAACCCCTCTCCCGAGGAATTTGTTGCTATCTCTGATGAAAATTGCAGGCTAAAGTACTTGCTTGAGGCAGGAATGCTAAAGAGCCTCAAAGGGCATCAAACACTCTGTGATGTGCTCAAGAAGTCAATACTGCACAAAAATCCCCAAAAGGAAGGATTGGGTTTCGAAAGGAAACTGAACGTTGATGGAACCTACTGGACTCCTGAGTAATATCCTCGAACAAGTTGGGTTCTTGCTAAAAGCAAAACTCTCGAACCTGCACTCCTGTCTGGATATGACTCACCCATTCTTGTTATTTCTGACGAGTCTAAAGACTCAAACTACAAATTCTTCAAACAACAGAATGGTAAGGTTTTCGCTCGGTATGTTGGGACTAACTGCAGGTCTGGTTCACCCAAGAAGCAAATCTGGGTGAAGAAGTGCATCATTGAAAATTTATCTGTCACTGCTAACCTGAATATGCAGAGTAACTCTCCTCGAGGAAATGATAATCACTCGCAGATTGACGCTGAAATTCCCTCGAATGAATATCGATTAAACATTCGACAGAAGGAGTACATGCGTATCTCCTCGGATCATTATACTCATGTATCTGGGAACAATTTCAATGCTTACTCATATGATTACTCTCGAAGTGCACAGGTGAACCACAGAAATCAACGAAGGAACGTCCCTACTCAGACAAGACAAATGAGGTCTGCACCATCCACACAAGTGTGGGTTGCGAGAAAGAACTAACTCTTCTTGCAGGAACTCTCTCTCAGGGATTCTATTCGAACATCTTTAGCCCTGAGATCTATCTTGTTGGTGCTGGTTCTGTATGTTTATTAGTTCTCAGTTTGCTGTTTGTCTTCGAGTTGCCGTCTTTGTGTTTCGTCCGATGAACAACTCACTCATAGCTCCTTGGTTGGTGTTTCTTCTCGTCTGACTGAGTGTTTTGTTTCGGACCCTTTTATCCTTCTATTCTTTCTCATCCAAATCTATGCTGTCCGTCATGAGCATGCAATTTGACCTGAAGAAGATCTCTCTCCGACACCCTTGGTCGCGAAAGAAATCAACTTCGAACTTTTATTCTTTTTTTGCGATCAGCCCTCCAAACCTTTCGGTATCCCGCTCTCGTCCCGATTTTCTCGCAGAAAATGGTTGCCACGTGCCCACGATCTACACGATCGTGATTGTGTCCGTCGAATGCGGAACGTCCCGCAAATGTGGGCCGTAGATTTCGGAGCAAAAGTTCAACTCTCCAACTATAAATGTCCCTCATCACGTCGCGTCTTCTTCTTCAGTTCCACAAACCCTCGTCCACCTCCACCCGAGCCCGAGCTCGAAGCAACTCCGGCGAGAAGCTCCGCCGTGCAACTCCGGTGAAGTCTCGTCGCAGCTGGTCGCGCCAGTGCGGTAATCTTTCCTCCTGCATTGCCGTAGTTGATCCTAGTTGCCAAGATAGGGCGCTTGGATCCGTAACTGCTCCTCTCCATCTCTCTGTTCTTAGGGCAGTTCTTACCGATGCCATTTACTTCAATTTATTTCACTACGGTAGATGTTCAGGAATCACTAGGGTTTGACTGGTGCGGTTTGTAGATCTTCCTCGTACTGGTTTTCCTCATCTAGGGTTCATGTGTAATCATCTGAAAGATTAGATAGTTATCAACCTGCCTAGAATTTATCTGTGGGTAGCTTGTAAAATCTATCGATGATATCTCTCTGTTTTACCATGAATTACTTGTTGGACTCTTTCAAAATCATTTTCATTCAAAAAATTTCTGTGCATGCTTATGACCCTACCTCTGTTTTTCCCTCGCATCTATTCTATTTCACAGGTTGGTCATGGCACAGAGTTCGGAAGAGCATTCAGATTCTGAAGGAAATTTGCCCCACTTTCCAACTAGGTCTGAACGAATGAGAATGACAGGAGGAGGAAAATCTTCGAAGCCACCCAAGGCCCCAAAGAAGAAACACGAGTCTGATCCCGAAGATGATTTTGAGGAAATTCCCTCTGCTCACAGTCAGCCCGAGGATGAACTGATCACGGATGCCCTAACCATCTTCTCTGATGGAAATCCTAAAAAGGGTGGTCGCGGCAGAGAAAAGAACACCACTGCAGAGATGTCTGATCCTGATAGTTATAGAACTCCACCCAAGGGTGAATCAACGACAGATCACAACAACAAACTTCAGAGAATTCGCCGCCACTGGGCAGGCAAATGGTATAGATATGAAAATGTTCGCGAAAAGTACCAGATTCTGTTTGCTTTCACACCACCATGGAATGACTGCATTGCTGAAAATTGCATTGGCCCAGATGATGAAAAAGTCAGACCACCACAACCTTCAAATGCTCACCCCGACTCCCTCAAAACCATCGCTGATTTTCCCGAGGAAGTGGCTAAGAGGGAAAAGGCCAAAGCCAAGCGTGAAGCTAGAGAAGCAAAGAAAAACCAAGTTGAAGCCGAAAACGTCGCGCTGAGCCAGCAAGACGTACAGAAGAAGAAAGAACGTGAATCAGCTTCGAAGGAAAATAAATCTGGGAAATCAGCTTCCCCTCGTGCACCCCGAAAGAAGACTCTCGCCAAGAGAATCAAGAAAGCAGCTCCTGACTCGTCTGATGAGTCATCCAGAGAAGATACCCCTGATGAAATTCCACTGTATGATCGTCCTGCCATTCTAAACAAGCCATCCAAGAGCCTCTCTCCGGTGAAAGCTTTACCCTCTCCGAGGAAATCACCCAGGCATGCACCCATTCCGTCCACCGACAAACCTTCGGGTTCTGCAGCTCCGAGAACTTTGACTAGCACTGCAGCGAAGAGAAAGCTGCAGTCCGAGGAAAATACTGATGTGGCTGCAAAGAAGACCAGGGTCACTGTTCCTGCTCCCACAGAGGAACAAAAGTATGATTTCAAGTTCATGATCGATGTGATTGACAGTGCTGCATATGATGCAAAAGCTGATGAGATAAGCGGTCTGGGACTGCCTGATGATGTTGCCGAAATGGTGACGAAGCATTTCATTAAGCTGAGGAAAATCTTCAAGAAGCTGAATAAAGCTGTCAAAAACAAGCAAGCTGTCGAGAAACTAAGAAATGAGGCCAAGACTGAATCCAAAAGAAAAAGGATGAACAAAGAAATTGTTGAACTCACCAAGGCCCTCAGTGTCTTGTGCAATGAGAAAATCGAGTGGCACTCACGCTTGCACATGGAAGTATCTCAACTGTGTGACAGGAGAAACAAGGAGATTGACCGCAAGGCAGATCTTGCTCGAAGAAGAATTAAAGAAGAGAACCGTCAGAAGGCTAGGGCGAGAGTGAGCAAACTGAAAGCAAACAAAGACCGCCGCCTCCAGACTGTTGCTGATGAGCCCATTCCACTACACTCCCATGTACCCTTGCAGCAGGTTCCTCCATCTCCACCTCACGAAGATGAACCTATGCAGCGAGCTGGCACCGAGGAGGTTGTTATTCCAGCTCCAGTAGCCCAAGAGCAACATGAAGTCATTGATATATTCCTGGAAAAGACTAATGAGGAAAATGTACCTCCTAAGTAGCAATCCCCAGCTGATGAGGTTGATGAAGAGATTGAAGTTGAGAAGGCAGATCCATCGCCGCCGAGAACATTGCAAGCAGAGCCCTCCAAACAAAATAAGGAGGAAAATGACAAGATTGATGGGGAGCTAAAAGCTTCCCGAGAGAAAACACCCCCGGTCACATCATCTAGTGCCCCTACCCAGATGGATGTTGATCCTGCTCCTCTTACCATTGTACCACAGTTGGTAGAGGAAGAAAAGAAATCTAATGAGCCGATGGCTCGAGAAGAAACTGTCCCACCAGCTGTGTCTCAAGCAACCGAGAAAGAGGTTGTTGTGCCTCCCGCCGAAGAAAGTGCAAGGAAAGAAAAGGCCCTTGTGCCCAAAAGTCAGAAAGATGCTGAAGGAGTTCCAGCAGGCAAGAACGACAGTCAGTCAAGTTCTTCGAAGCCATCTGCACGTGAAAAATCGAGGAAGCCTCATGCTCCTCTCAAGCCTATTGAGGAAGGTGTGCCTGCACCTGATGATGTTCGGACCCAAGTTATGGGTGATGAAGAACCACTGAGAAATCCTATGGAAACCTTCCCTCTGTTTCCTGTAGATGATGGCCCGAATGGTCCAGCTTTCAACGAGCAATTTCATCGTTCGAAACTTGCATTCTTTGGGACTAGCCCATATGAAGGAGAAAGAACTTCCTTGTCACCAAGATTCTGGACAAAGGAACAGGCCGTGTATTATGCTCGCATTCTGTATGGCAAGAATCGCATCTTCAAGCACAAAATTCTGGATTTCGCTGAGCTCGAAAGTTTACCTTGCTTCCATCACACTATCGAGCAGATTGAGCAGGTCTTCCTGAAGAGTTTCCTTCATTTCAATCATGGCTGGAATCGTGAAGTTATTCTTCAGTTCTATGCTACTCTTTATATCTCAGGAGATCTTGCAAACAGCAGTACTTGGATCCTCGAATGGATGATCGAGGAAGAAAAGATCAAATGTTCGGCTGACCAGTTCTTAGCACTATTGAATCTTCCTCTGTGTGAATTCGATGCCTCTCGGGAACACAGACTGCACTATTGGGATGTATCCAAAGCTGAACTCCATATGCTGATGGACCCCAAACTTGTTGGTGATGAATGTACCGAAGCAAATCCAAAGAATCTGGCCTATGAGAACAAAGTGCTGTTCTATATCCTCTGCAACTCTCTCACACCAACGAACAGGCCAGAAACCATTCTTGGCATCGTAGCAAATGCTCTTCAAGCATTAGCTCATGGCATTCGGTTTGAAATTCCAGATCTTTTCATTCGCAAATTGGCCTATGCAGCTGATAGCCCTCAAGTCTTGAAGCCATATGCTCCATGGGTCATGTTCGCTATTGAGCAGCTTACTGAGAAAAAGTTTTTTTGCCCACATGTTCCGAAAGTTTTCATTCCACCAGTCCGTGACACTCTCGGGATCATGAAGGACATCGGCAAAGGGAAGACACCTATTGATGCTACTGCCTCTGCCTCTGCTAAAGCTTCGAAGGTCAAGAAGGCTAAAGTCGAAATCCCTCGTGAAGAATATCCCTCACTATATGAGATTTGTCTTCGCACTCAGCAGGCTCTGGAAAGTCACATCAAGCTCGATCGCAAAGAGAAGTTGGAAATGATGACTGAGATCAATCTGCTTCACAATTATGCTCGCCAGGCTCTTCTGTATGAGAAGGAACAAAAGAAGCGCTCGTGGACCCTTCTGCGCAAGCATTATTCTCGCTCTCAACTGTCTGCCAAGGGAATCGAGAAAGATTATGATCATCTGGAGCTGTTCGAAGTTCCTCGCATCCGGAGGCAAACCCCAGTGCTTCCTCAGCGTTCTGCCTCCACCGACCTGCTGTTTGTTGAACCCGATGATGAACTTGAAGATACAGCAGGCACATTCATATACAAACCAGATGCACCTCGCACCTCTACTCCCGAAGCTGACCCCGAAGCCCGTGTTGCGTCACCAACTCCTGCTTCGGCCTCGACCATCGCTCGCTCTGCTTCGCTGAACAATTAGAGCTCTGGGGATTCTTCGGACAAGTAGTTCCTCGCATGCATTTTATTTCCTTTTTGACACTTGTTGACAAAAAGGGGGAGAAGAACATCGAGAGATAGAAAAGTGAGTTATTTGCATGGTGTTTCCATTCGCCATTTGCTTTCTCTTTCGAACAATTTGCTTTTTGGAAGTTAAACTCGTTGAACTTTTGGTCGTGGAACTTGATCTCACCGTCTGTGGTGATGGTTGCTGCGTCATCTTGTACCGTTAATAACCCCTGTTTTGCTATATTTGCTTCCAGTTATCTGTCTGCAAGTGCTATCGAATGCCTACTTCCTTGCAATGATTATCCTTGATACTTATCTATCGTGCAAGGTTAATTGAAACCGCATATATCTTACTCCTATGCTTATCTTTCACTATCTAACGATGCAGGAGAAGAAAGGTTGCCTCTGAGTAGATTGCTCCGAAGCACATCTACTCCGAACAATATGCTTGTGACTCCCTTGCTCTGATTGTTACTCGAATATCTAACTTACATGGAAACTATATCTCGTGTGGATTCAAACTGTGTTCTGAGAAAATCTTCATGGCGTATCCTTTGCCACAACGCTTTTCAAATTATCCTTGTTATCTAACTAATCTATTTCAAAGGTTGTGTGTGGCAGGAAATACCTCAGACACCGTCGAGTGCATTGGATGAAACTACAATTGTGATCTTATGACAATGTCACTCATATGAAGATTCACCTCCCTGCCCTCCATTTTATCTCCTATGCTAGGTCAAAATGATGCATATCTTCAGGGGGAGCGTGTCTTATCTTCGTAATTATCTCTCATCCCCCATTATCCTTCGCATTTCAGTTCACTCTATTTTCTATCTTTCGATGTGTTCTGTTTTGTCAACAATCGTCCAAAAAGGGGGAGATTGTTGGTGCAATACTTGCCCCCTTGTGTTTTGGAGATTGTTGACAGAAACAGGCATTGACTGATTTGTTTGCTAGTGCACACAGAGAGAAATAGTCCATGCAGTGCCAAAGAAAATGCTGTCTCCGGTGTCCAGTTCGACGAACTTCACCGAAGAATATCTGCACAGCAGAGAAGAATGTGCTACACCCTTTGAAGTCTTGTAGACGAGAAGAATGACGTGAAGGAGGTGACCCCTCAAAAATTTATTGCTGACGCGAAGCAATTGGTTCGGTGATCCTGTCCAAAGAAAATTGACTGCAGCGATGGAAGACGAAGACAAAGTGAAGACGTTGCATTCTTTTCGTTGTTCTTCTTTCATTTATTTGAGTCATAGGACCTCCGTACTATTAAGAGGGGTATAGGTTCTCGAAGCTTAGATCCGCTGTGATGCTTAGCCCAAACCTATGCGAGACTGAGAGAAATCTCTTTATGCTTCAAATGATTACCTGCCAGCAGAAGACGTTGTTCTTCGGTGCTGCAGGAGATATCTTTCGAACTGAGGTGTTAGCATTACTTGCTCCGCACGTAATGTTACCGTTGTGCTCAATTCCGACCGTTGGACTCGTGTCGTTCGGCCATTGGCTGCTCCACATGTCCAATTTGGTCTTTTCCCTTCAGGGAAGGCTGCGGCTATAAATAGCCACCCCGCTCCAACGTTGCCCATTGGCTGCTCCGCTTAATATTTTTGAGAAGATTGATTGAGCATCCCCTCTCCGAGTGATTTGAGTTTAAGATCCACCGAGAGAAAAATCAAGAGCCAAAAACTTAGACAGTGGTTGTGCATCACAGTAGTTCTGAGTTAGAGTTCTTGTACCTATTACTCTTGAGAGCCGCAGACTCTCTAGACGGATAGGTGTCGGCTCGAGTGTAGAAGAGTAAGTGTCTTCACCGAGCAAGATCTTCAGCAACCAAGAGTCATTGTGGTTCGCGAAGAAGTCTGTCGAAGGTTGGGAGATCGCCGACAAGTATCTACCACGAGTGAAATCAACTGGAGTCTGATCAGCTCCGAGTTGAAGGAGAATAGGGCGAAGAGAGTTTATCTTCTGTGTTAAATCACAACCCCTCCAACCAGACATAGTCCTTTGGCAGAAGGGTGAACTGGTCTACCAAATTCATCTGTCGCCATCGAGCACCACTGGTTCATTCTAATTCACTGCATTTCTTTCTGCAGTTTTCTCTCGTGCTCTATGTCGATAGTTTATCCGATCAATCATAGTTTGTCAATTATCTGTTGCATTCTCATCATACATTTCTTTCGTGTCAAGTAAATTTATTTTCTTCGAACTACTGTATGTCTGCATGATTCCATTCAGTGCCGAAACAATTCACTTTGTCACCACTTCTCGTTCATTTCCATCGCAGTTCGTATTGTGTTTTTCCTCGTGCTACTACATCTGCTCATATAGTGCATTACCTTCGCATCTGTCAAACCTGTGTTCAAACAATTATTGCTTCCTACATCGATAGATATGTTCCTCTATAGTGAGCTTAATTAAGTGCTTTTCTACCGAAGTTTATTTCCGCTGCTGTGTTTGGGATCAGTTCAAAACATTCGCAAGAATTTTTGAATCGCCCATTCACCCCCCCTCTGGTCGATATACTCTCGGTCCTAACAATGCAGAAGATATTGTGCGCAAATGTGATGGGTGCCAGAAACATGCTCGCCAGGCTCATGTGCTGGCCCAAGAGTTGAGGATGATCCCGATAACTTGGCCTTTTGCAGTCTGGGGGCTTGACATGGTTGGACCCTTCAAACGTTCCAAGAACAAGCATACACACCTATTGGTCGCTGTGGATAAATTTACCAAGTGGGTAGAAGCAGAACCGGTCAGCCGTTGTGACACTGCTACAGCCGTCAAGTTTCTGAAAAAGCTGATATTTCGCTTTGGCTATCCGCACAGTATCATCACAGACAATGGAACCAATCTTTCCAAGGGAATCATGAAGCAGTTCTGTCAACAGGAGCATATCCGGCTTGATCTAGCATCGGTTGCACATCCCCAGTCCAATGGGCAGGCAGAAAGAGCCAATCAGGAATTACTGCATGGTATCAAACCCCGGCTCATGGTGCCTTTGCAACGCACGCCGGGTTGCTGGGAAGAAGAATTACCCACAGTGCTTTGGAGCATACGAACTACTCCCAACAGGTCAACAGGCTATACACCATTTTTCCTGGTCTATGGTGCTGAAGCTGTACTTCCAAGCGACATTCGTCATGATTCCCCTCGAGTGGCGGCTTATGTGGAATCTGATAATGAGCAAGCTCGACAAGACGCTCTCGATACTCTGGAAGAAGAACGCGAACTTGCCGTGTCCAGATCAGCAATTTATCAACAGGACCTACGTCGCTATCACAGCCGTAGATTTTGAAGCCGTACTTTTCAGGAAGGTGACTTAGTGCTCCGTTTGATACAAGATCAGGCAGGAATGCATAAGCTTTCACCACCTTGGGAAGGCCCCTTTGTGGTTAGCAAGAATCTCAACAACGGGTCATATTACCTAATTGATATACGTGAGGCAGATAAGTCACGAACCTCTGAAGAGGAGACAAGCCGGCCTTGGAACATTGCCCATCTCCGGCCATACTACACCTAAGTCATTGACCAGGTTACATCTTTGTGCATACCTTCTATTATGTATATACATACTTTTTTTCGATCAAATAAAATAAAGACCGGCAGCTCTGTATAAGAGAGTTTTGTCGTTTCGCCCCAAAGTTGTGTGTTGAGTCTTTATTTGTTGATCTTGGTTATTTGGGGGCTTCCAACTCAATTGAGTTTAGCTTACAAAACCCTTTAACCCGGCGAAATGCCACAAGTTGGTTAAACCTGCCTGTTAGCAAGATGCTACTCCAAAAAGGTGACCCGGCGTACGCCTGATGAGTCAATCACAAAGGTGACCCTGAATTCATCAGAGTTAAAACGCTCGATTGGTCGCGTGAGAGCCGGCTTTCAGAAAGCAAGGATAAACCAACAGGCCAAAGTGCCAGCTTCATGAAAGCATTTCAGACTTGAGCTTTATAAGCTGGTCTTTCAAGTTGTGTTTAAAAACCGGCTTGTTACAGTCATGTTCTCTTTTCTGCATTCATTTCATCTCTGCATGCATACATACATTCATACATGGCATCTACCTTAGTTAAATTTGATATTCTTGATTCATTACAAAACAGTAACAAGGTTACTAGTTATCTATATGATTTCATCAATCAAAACTATTGTTATATGCAATTGTTATTGTTTCAGCAGAATCACTCTTATTGCGAAAACCGGCTCTCGCGGACGAACAGAGGATTCACAATGACAAGGTATCCACAAAAGTGTTTGTACATGCAATAGCAGCACAAGTGCACGATGGCACTGGCATCAGCAACAATTTGACACTAAGTTATTACAAGTCGCCCATCAGGCTGCCGACTTAAATAATATTCATTCAAATCCTACTGCAATCAAGGAAGAGCCGGTGTGTGCCAGATTACAGGCGATGGAGAATCAAGGAGCACTTTGTCCCGGCTCTTCGCGATTGTCGTCATCCTCCGTCCCTTCCTGGCTTGTGGACTCGCCGGTCGACCACTGAATGGAGCGCAATGCTTCAAACATTGCATCAGCGGAAATCACGGAAGAAGGATCAACTTCAAGAGCAAAAGATTGCTTACGCGCGCGAGTAAGAGCCACCGGTTGAAAGTTTGGCGGCTCAATCCGCTCATTATCTTCTGTATAACTGGTTCGCTTCTTCAGCAATGGCAGTAGCAGCAACTCGGGTTTCCTTTAGGCAGCGTCTGAAGTCCTTCTCAGAAAATGGGGTGTCATCTACATTGAACTCCGGATACCCGCCCACAATCTGAGCCGGATCCAGTTCTGGCACATAGGCTTTGGCACGCGCCAGAACTGTCAAAGCCCCAGCGTGACAAGCCGCCTTCTTCCATTCTTCAAACCACTTGGGCACAACTGACAATTCCTTCAACATGTCAGCGATCAACTGTGGCGGCGTCTTAGTATTTTTCGCGGCCATTACACACCGGGAGCCGCCTATGTACAGCTGCTCCACAAAGGTGTAAACCGCCTTCAATTTCACCAGTGGTTGCTGAACGAGGGTTTGGTTCTTGCGGTCTTCAAGGATAAGTACACGCGATCAGTAAAGCCGGCTTAGCATGGTAAGTCGGTATAATTGACTCATGGTAGTCTTTTTACTTACCGAAGATGGCCTTGCACATGGCTGTGATCTGGCCCTTCAGAGTGGCTAGCTCTCGAGTTATCGGCTCCAATTTTGACTCGGCCTCCTCAGCATGTTTGGCTAGGGCGGTTCTTTTTGCTTTAGTTTCTTTCAAAGTGCTCCTCACAAGGAGCAGAGACTTGTTGGCTTCTGCAGATGTCTTTTCAGCTTCTTTGCGCAGTTTTTTCTCCTTCCTTGCTTCCTTTCGGAAGAAGGAAGCCTGAGCCTCCACTTGATTCAGCATGTCCTGCAAGGCAGCTTCAGTTATACATCATATAAGCATGTCCCGAGCCGCCCTTCCGGTCGACCCGACACATGGGGTCTACGTGTTTCAGCGCTTCTCAAAAAGCAAAAAAAAGCAAGTTCCATGCAGATGCAAGCATTCTACATGGCACTTGGGGGCTAATGCATAATTTGATCTATCTTACTAGATATGGAGACCCGCCCATCATAGTATGACGAGCCGGCCTTTGGGGTCACCGATTGAGGTTATGCATGCAAAATAAAGTTTTGAAGTCCCGGGTCATCATCTGATAATGACCCGGCCCTTGGGGGCTACATATATATGTCTAATGACAGAGGGCACAAATTACCTCATATTTCCGCTTCAATGAAGTTATCATGGCAATTTCTGTATCCCGGCTTTCAGATAGCCGGGTCAGCACAGCTTGGTGCAGGGTACTGGCGTCTTGATCTTCAAAGGCAGAGAAGTCAAGAGCCGTCTTCCCCTTATCTTTCAGGGGCGACTCAGGCTTGGCAGGAACCTTGGTGAGAGCAGTGGAGGCTTCTGGTGGAGCAGTTTGCCGTTCACTGATCACCACTGCTTCGTCTTGAGCCGTTGCATGGGCTGCTCTTCGGGCTGCTCCTCGGTTATATTTTCCTTCTCCTGAATGACAGGAGAGGAGACATGAGCCGGGCTCATAGGAGCATCTTGGGGCGAAGGGCTGTTTTGGAACACCGGCTCATCCTGGGTGTCCAAGGCAGCCGCTCTCACTTCCTGGGAAGGACCTGTTGGAATGACCAGGTCAGATGACCTGGCGGCGGTCTTCTTCTTGATGTCCTTAGCGCTATACGAGGAACAAAGAGTTATTCAACTACAAGATAAAAGGCAAGACTGTTATACGACACAGGAATAATCAAAGTACTTACACTGGGTTAATATTGAAGACCGGCGCCTGAGTAGCGCTTGACTCGTCCGAAGAGGGGGACGTCTGATATGCCGAGTCATTCAAATGTAAGGGCTCTTTGAAACGACCAGCTAGAGGAAAAGAGGGAGTTGGACTAAGAAGCACCTCTGTCCGTGCTTTACGTGTTGGTGGCTCATATGGTAGCCCGCCACTGAGCTCTCCTTCACTACTCCGGGTCTTCCTTTTGGAGGTTCCGGCGTGCTATGTTTTCTTCAAAAGAAATTGGGGATCCAAGTGAGCATCTTGATGTGAAAAAGGGACTTTACGGATGGTAACCCGGGGTTTTCTTCGGACTTTGTGGACTACAGCCTGGGTTTTCTTTCGAACAGGTGTTGGGGAGTCAGAGTCGGAAGAGATCAAAGTTACCTCTGGCTCGACGGTGTGGCTAATTTCAGCTTCTTCCTGTGAGGAGTTAGCATCAGCAATTTGATTAAAAAGGCGGCCAAGAGAGTCAAGTTCTACCTCATTGTCATCATCATCCTTCGGGTCTTCTTTGTCATCCTCTTGATGAGAGGTAGGATCTTGAACTTCAACCCGCCACCAGTCAGCGTTCTCCTGTAAATATGATGGATTGATGAAATAATGACAAGGATAAAACAGTAGTGGCAAAGTGCAAGATGACAGAGACGGCTTACCTCAGGAGCCGGGTTGTTGACGTAGAATGGGGCGAGCCCCACGAGCTTAATGTCGTCCTTTATTTCGCCAAGAAGCTTCTTGGCAAATTTTAGGACGTCCTTCTCCTTGAGATTAACCCGGCTAAATCGAAGCGGGTCTTCATGATGGCAGATGTAGGTGTGCATGAGCCGGGTCCTAGAGCTGAGTGGCTGAATTCGCCACTCGACCCAAGTCCGGGTCAGATCGACACCGGTGAGGCCATGAGCAATCAACGCATTCATCTTTGGATACAGAGGCTCTGAGTTCTCTCTCTCTTCCCTGGAAGCAAGACCTGGGAAGGCTGCATTGGCGGCAAGCCGGCTTGACCTGTAACCCAGGAGTGGATGTTGTCCTTCCGGGGATGTGTCTTTACAGTAGAACCAGGTCCTATGCCACCCTTTGGGGTGGCTGGCCGGCTTGGCATTGGGGAATACTATGTTTTTCCTTCTTTGAATGGAGATTCCACCGAGTTCAACGCTCGGGCCATCCTTGTGCTCCGTTTGGCGGTTCAAATAGAAGAATTCCCGGAATAAGCTAATGGACGGCTCAAGCTGCAGATACACTTCACAGAATACCTGGAACTGGCACAAGTTGAAGATGGAATTGGGGGCCAAGTCTTGAGGCCTGATATTGAAGAAATGCAGCACGTCTCGGAAAAATTTAGAGCCTGGAGGACGGAAGCCCCTTGAAACATGATCAGCAAAAATGATGATTTCGTTCTGGCTGGGTTGGGGGTGAATTTCTTCTTCAGGAGCTCGCCATGAAATTGCTTCCTTAGCCGGCAGCAGCCCGAAATCTACCAGGGCTTGCAGACTAAGCTCAGACATGCTGGACTTTGCCCAGTTGATAATCTTGGGTTTGGGACCCATTGATTCAGCTGCTACGAAAAAGGAAAGATGTCTTGAGCCGGCAAACCTGAGCTTTTTGATTTAACATAGACGGTACATGCGAGCCGGCAATTCAGATACTTGGCCGGGTTATGAAAGGGGATGCGAGTAAAATCCGGGTCAAGGTTCTTAACGAAGATAAGCTGGAGATTACCTAGTGTGGATTTTTACAAGTGTTGAACATGGTCTAGACTATGAGTCAGCAAACAAGTTTCAATGGGGTGACAAAATCCTATGGATCTAAAAAATGGATAAAAATGAAAAAGTAAAATCTAGGTATATTCTTCGTGCTATGAGAAGAAATGCAGTGGGGTCCATCTAAGCAGCACAGAAGATCTACAAATACGGGAAGGAACTGCGGGTCGATTCTGTAAACTATAAATCACGACCTTACAACAATTTGACAGATCTATGGGCAGTTCGAATGAAGAACTAGAAGAACAGTCAAGGGATCGCGATAATGGCGGAAAGAGCACTTACAGATCCGGTTGGAGAGGTCTGCGGCGGTGAAGCACTGCGGATGCGGCCGACCAGGGCCAGATGAGCTCCGGTGGTGAGATGAAGGTTTGGGCAGTGCTGAACGGCGGCGGTGATGAGCTCGAAGGGGCACGGCGGCGTCGCAGAGGAGGAGAGGACGAGGAGCGGTAAGAAAGAGAATGAGGAAGGCACCAGTCTATTTATAGGCATGGCGGGCCCGAAGCGGCATGCGCGAAGCCCCAGGCGGCGTAGTGAATAGTGGCTAAAATAGCTCCTCAATTTTCGCGCCTAACGAGGCAATACAAATCTATTCAAGATTCCCTGTGACGTCATCCCAGATTTGTGGAGGTGGAGTGTGACATCATAAGGAAAAAGAGATGGAAAGTGCCAAGTCTGAAGACAGAAAGAAGGACCCGACGCTTGCTTAACCCAGGAAATCATGCCTGATAAGGATGGTGCTCCAAAAAGCCAGCTTGCGAATCAGTTTGTGAGTTTACTTCCCTGTTAATGGTTTGTTTGGTCTTTCAGGATGGAGTTTAACATGAATGAATTCAAGTCAAACTGAGGGCTAATGTTGGGGATATTTCCCAGTGTTGAGACCCGGCAGTATGGTAACCCGGCCTTAGAGCAGACTCAGCGGGCTAACTCACTACAGGGTTAAGAAGATATTTGATGGGCCGGCTTGATGGAGGCACAGTAAGAAAGGCCGGCTCAGGCTATGGGCCGGCTCAAGAAGAAGATGGACGGCTTAAAAGTTGTCTTGTAGAATAAGTAGGAAAGAGTAGGAGACGGGTCAGGATGACGACCCGGACTCTCATGTAAATCTAGGGTTCCGCCTGTATATATAAAGGGGAGCACCTAGGCGAAAAAGACTAAGTTGCAATCCCTCGAAAGCTAGGTTAGCGAATCCGCATCCTTGTAATCGAGATCTACAACAATATAATCAAGCAGGACGTAGGCCTTTACCTCCACTGTGAGGGGCTGAACCTGGGTAACTCCGTGTCTTCTCATTCCCGATTAACCCCGTTAAGCTTCCACACTTGTGTGATGGCCTCATCTCCAAGTCCTTTCACAAGGGCATCTGCCGTGTCAAAACCACGATAACGCATGTGGGACCTCTAGTGACGAGCCACGCCTCGAGCGACGATCCCCACCTCGAGCTTCAAGATGACCCATGAGTTGTGAGATCTTCATGCGCTTTCATCTAGGTGGAGTGGGAGAAGGAACATGGGATGCGGAGAAACCCACTAGAAAGAAGGAAGAGATGGGAAGACCGTAGGAGGACAAAGATGCTGAGATGGGGATTAGCAAGAGCGAATGTGTGTAGGGGCAAGCAACACAAGAAAGTGTCATCGAGAAATGTGGTTGGCCGGATGACCTTTAAAAAAACCTACATGAAAAAAAACATCCTTGAAAAAGGGGAGCATTCAACAACAATGCTAAATCTAGGGGTTGGGGGTGGGGTGTCAAGAATGGTCCACGGAAACCGGCGACAACTGAGGTAGTTCAATTTGCTTCATTGATTCGATCTACAGCTCCCACGAACCACACATTTAATGGTTCGAGCTAAAAACCGTTTTTGAACAACCCTAGCCAGTTCCTGCAAATGTACCTGCTGGTTTTACTAAAATTAACCAGCGTCAACGCCAAAGAATACAATATGCCGCTAAGGTGTATTTTTTTCACAGCCTCTGAAAAAATGAAAACGACTTCCCCTAAAAAAAGAAAATGGCAACAGAAGTATAACGAAGAACAACAGCCCAACTACAATGACCCGGAATACGTCTAAGGTCCAACAGCCCGGCCCACTTCCTCAACAGAATGGTGAGTGAGCCGGCGCTAGCTGCTTACGGCTCCGCTTACCGGGCGACCCGCCACAGCTCGGCCCCGCCTCCGACGACGCCGCCCTCTGTCGCTTCCCATTCTGTGGCTCCGACCCGGCAGCCTCCTCACCTGCGGCCGCCGCCTTCCTATTCACGCGTAACGCGCATCTCAGCCCCCGCTCGCTCTCCCCCAGATGCTTCACCTGCATGCACGCGTCCCCCAGTTCTTCGAGTCAGGCTGTGCACGCACGTACATGACACTATGCAGACGATGGAATGGCATTTACCTTGCAGAAGAGGGAGCAGTAGTCGTGCCCCGATGAGAGCGGCCGGGCGCACGTGGCGTAGGGGTTCTCGGCGCAAGCCGACCGCTTCCTCGCCGTGCGCTCGTTCAGGAACACCACCTCGTGATCGTTCACCGTGTGCGACTGCGGCCGAGCATGCATTTGATCGCCGATCGGTAAACAAAACAGAAACATTCTCGCCTTGAATCGGGCGACTTTGGTGTACGTACCTGGATGCCGGTGCAATCGAACAGTTTCAGGTCATCGACGCGGACAACGAAGTAGGACGCGTACTTCCAAATCTTTCCCCCCCATCATACCAAATAGCAAGATCGGTCAGAGCATGCACGGTGAGGTGAGGACATCTGATCACCAAGCAGCACGCGCAAATGTACCTAGAGGACGTTGTGGGAGGGATCGTGGGGGAGGCAGTGGCGGCAGAGGGCGGCGGCGCAGTCGGCGCAGAAGTGGTTCTTGTCGTTCTTGCGCTCCGCCGGGTGCACGGCGCACACGTCGAAGAACTCCTCCGACAGCAGACCACGCAACCACTACGGGGTGCCGCGCACGGCTGAGGACTGCATCGCCGCCCTGCCACGTGCCAGCCGGTCCTGGCTACCCACGGTGGGCGCACACGGCGCGGGGATCGATCGGTGCGGGACGCGCCTACAGGCGTGGTGGATGAATGAATGAATTGGGTTGCGGCCGTTGGCTGGGATGGATTCAAAGAGCGAAAAGCGCGGGGAGTTCGGCACTTCTACCCTTGCAGGTGGAGCTGATTCTCTGCAGCGATCTAATGTTTTCGAGGTAAACACATTAGGAGTTTTTGATGGAGTATATAGCAAAAAACTACCACATTACGGGTTAGGGTTACAAAAACTATCTGTTTTTTTAATTTCATAAAAAGCTACCACAAATTTGGTTGGCTGTTCCAAAAACAAAAAACCCAAGTGACCGAACAGTTTAAATTTAAGCAAGGTTATGACATGTAGGGCCCGCTCGTTAGGTCCACGTGGCAAAACGAGTTAACACCGTTATGTAAATAGTTAGTTTGACCGTTATGACTGGGTGGGGCCCACATGTCAGCTTCTACTCCCTGTCACCCTTCTCTCTTTGTACAACGCCGACGCCCAGCCCCTTCCTGCTCCCAAGCCGGTCCATGCTCCCCGCCGGAGGAGAAGCACCGCCGAGCAGCGGCGGCGGCGGCTGCAAGCAGCAGCAACGGCGAGCGGCAAGCGGAGCGGAGGCATGCAGCAGCGGCGACAGTGGCACGCGGCAGGGGAGGCAAGAAGCAACGGCGGCGGCGGCAAGCAGGAGCAACGGCAAGCAGCAGCGGCGGCAGCAAGCAGCAGCAGCGGGCGGCAAGCGACGGCAAGCAGCAGTAGCGAGCGGCGGTCGCGCATGGCTAGCTAGCTCCGGCTGGCCGCGGTACGCACGTGAGCTAGCTAGCTAGCTCCGTGTCCGTCGTGAGCTCGCTAGCTCCGGCTCGCCGCGTGGACCCGATTGCTTTTTTAGAAAAAGTATCAGGGACCTGATTGCTTTTTCAAAAGTTACAGGGACCTGTTGGCTTTTTAATTTTTCTGAAGGGACTGACATGTAGGCTCCACCTGTCATAACGGTCAACCTAACAGTCAAAGCTAACGGTGTTGACTTTTATGCCACGTCAGACCTGACGGGTGGGCCCTCCATGTCATAATCACGATTAAAAATTAACCATTCAGTCACTTGGGTTTTTTGGAACAGCCAACCAAAATTGTGGTAGCATTTTGAAAAATTAAAAAAACAGGTAGTTTTTTGTAACGCTAGCCCGTAATGTGGTAGTTTTTTGCTATATACTCCTTTTGATGCATAAATTTGTAAAATGCGTGATTATTGTCATCGAACTTGCACGGGCGTGCAAATACGGTCACATATCCCGTACGCAGACGTATCCAGTATATGCGTGGATGCCAGCATGGACAGGGTCCACTGTCAGTGACAGATGGCTCCGCGCGTCGCATTTTTGCAACAAAAAAAACCCTGCTTTTTTTTATTTGCGGAAAATGCCAACTACTGCCTACTGGTGGGTCCCACCTGTTAATACAAAGCAAAAATTAATAGAAAGTAGTGTGAGCACCTGGTTTCAAACCCGAGAGAATATCACATGAAAATCAAGTTTCGTAAAAAACTTCGTGGAAACCATTTTTGAAAGTTTGAAAAAAAATCTGAAAGAAATATGGGATGTTAAGACGGTGATGTTCTATTAGCATGTGAAATTTGAAGGTCAAACACATTACCATTTCCGAGCTATGAAAAAAGCAAATTCAGCAATGAATAGTGTCACTATTCATTGTTGCTTTTGTCTTATTCGTACCTCGTAAATGGTAATATATTTGAACTTAGAAATTTCAGTACTAATAGAACATCACACTCTTAAGACCTCGTATTTTTTTGAGATTTTTTCGAAACTTCAAAACATAATTTCCACGTGGTTTTCATCGAAACTTGGTTTTCATGTGATAGTCTCTCTTTGAGCCCACGACCCAACGCTGGTACAATAGCCGGTCTAGCCACTCTAACACCCACCCGATATGTCTAAATAAGATAACTGCCACTTCATATACAAGAACAAAGGCGCAAGCAAAAACGGGCTGCGGTCTGTGCGGCCGATTTTGCACTTGTTAGTTTTTTTTACAAAATTATAGATAGTATGTAATTATAATCTCAGTAATAAAAATAATTTTCAAATATTTTTGTGTTATAACTATTGTACATACAAACGAAATAACTTACTTTTAAAACATGTTCATATATTATTTTAAAAATATTCATATATTTAAAATAATATTTATGAATTATAAAATGTCCAAGATTATCAATTAAATATCCGCCGTGCACATGATGCAACTTAATACAAGGAAAATGTAGAGTCAACTCTTTATTAAATATACACATGTGTATTACATAAAAAAAATATTTTGTTAATACCGACATTTGAAATGTTTATTAAAAAATGTTTAATGAATACAAAAATAATTCTGAACTCGTGGCTTATATTTAAATTATACAAAATGATATATAATTATTTTTACTAAATATTTATGAATATTCACTTGTGTATAATTTTTACTCATGACTCATATTCATAAAAATTATTAGACACAACTGGATATTCATACAAGTAGTTTAAATTTTAAATTATGAATACCTTAATTATAAAAACATTGAATTATACAAATGTGTATATAATTATTGAAAATTTTGTATAATTTAAATAATATTTTTGAATTATAATTTTAGTAATATTTGTATTATAAGTATACAAACATTTTTATAATTCTTAAATATTATTTGAAATATTTGAATATTTTAAAAATAATAAATGAACAATTTTCAAAAGTGAGTTATTACGTTGGTATGTACAATATTTATAACACGTGAATATTTGAAAGTTATTTTTATTTCCAAGATTATAATTTACATACTCTCTACAAATTTGTAAAACAAAATGAACAAGTGCCCAATGGGCCTCACAAACCGCAGCCCGTTTCTGCTCGCGCCATTTTTCTAGTATATTGAAACGTAGTTATCCACTATAGACATCAACATGTGTAGGTTGGAGTGGCTAGATAGGCTACTGTTTATAGCTGAATTTTGGGTTTGCGAGAAGGTGTTATATTTGCCCAGTTAAGGGGCTTCTCGCATGTGATGATGGAGACGGGCTGTTTAGAGGTTGTCAACCTCTGGTCTTCGCGACACAATGATCACTCAATTTTGGCGCCTATCTTCGAGGAAATAGGGGAAATGTCTTCAGTGTTTGCATCCTTCTCGGTTTGTCATGTTATGAGGGAAGCTAACACTGGCAGATTTATGTGCTAAACACGTAACTACTATCAGTAGCACTGATTGTTGGATCGACGAAAGTCCAGGGTTTCTTGTTAGAACCCTTGTGGCTGATTGTAATTGAATTTCCGTAAAGCAATAAAGATCCCCGAATTTTGAGTCAAAAAGATAGGCTACTGTACATACGTTGATTCATTGGATCAAAACCTGGTGCCTACACTATTTGGTCTGATTGTTCTCTTTCTATTGACATGCGGGACCCACCAGGAGTAGGCATTTTTCGGCAAATAAAAAAGGCGAGCTTATTTTTTTTGCAAAAAGACGTCGCGCCGAGCGCCAACTGTCACTGACAGTGGGCCCTGTCCATGCCGGAATGCCACACATACACTAGATACGTCCGCGTATAGGATATGTGGCCGTATTTGGACTCCCATGCAAGTTTGATGACCACAATCTTTTACAAGTTTGTGCATCAAACTGACCGTCGGGTGCAAGTTCTAAGACTGCTAGTGTATTTACCTCAATGTTTTACAGCGACTCCAGCCGTCCAGCCTAGTCGTTCCGATCGCCATAATAACCTAAATTTTGGCCCAAAAAGCCGCTCTAGCATAATCATCATCCCGCGCTCAACCGACATATTTTTTTAAAGCCACTCCAAATCGAGCTCGGAAACCTTCATTTGGGCGAGCCGATATAGCACATCCTCCATCCACCCAAATATTGACACCATAGACATTCCAAGGCACGCACCCCTTTCCCCATCGCCCACATCCCTGTGCCACCGCCGTTTCTTGCTACCTCCACTGCCTAGAAAACCGTGATTTGGTCCCGGGATCGCAGGTTGGTCGTGTGACATTTCATCAGAACATAATCAAAGGCTACAAGAAGCTTGTGCGCGACTACTTTCTGCCAGGTTGTACTTTCTCCGTACGTGTTTCGGCAAGGCTTCCGTAGGACCGAAGACTGTTGAAAGGATCGATATGGTTGACTAGAGGGGGGGGGATAGGAAACTACCAATTTTTAGTTTTTCTTACCAAGTTAGGTTTAGCAACAAATAGGTTGTCTAGATATGCAACTAGGTGAGCAACCTATATGATGCTAACAACAATAACAAGCAAGCAAGCAAGCAAATGATACAACACAACAATAGCTTGCACAAAGTAAAGGTAAGAAGTAACCACAAGTGGAGCCGGTGAAGACGAGGATGTGTTACCGAAGTTCCTTCCCTTTAGGGGGAAGTACGTCTCCGTTAGAGCGGTGTGGAGGCACAATGCTCCCCAAGAAGCCACTAGGGCCACCGTATTCTCCTCACACCCTCGCACAATGCAAGATGCCATGATTCCACTAGTGGTGCCCTTGAAGGAGGCAACCGGACCTTTACAAACAAGGTTGAGGCTCTCTCCACAACTTAATTGGAGGCTCCCAACACCACCACGGAGCTTCACCACAATAGAATGTGGCTCCGAGGTGACATCTTCCGTTTAGGGTGCCCAAACACCCAAGAGTAACAAAATCCACACAAGAAAGTATGGGGGAATCAAATTTCCTTTGGTGGAAGTGTAGATCTAGGTCTCCTCCTTCAATCCCTAGCAAATCAACAAGTTTGAGTGGCTAGAGAGAGAGATTGGGCAAGAAAGCTTGAAGGGCATCAATGGAGGAGAGAGAGAGAGAGGCAAGAGGTAGGAGATAGGTGGAAGAACCACCTCCTTATATAGTATCCCCCAAATCCAACCGTTATGGCAGTTTTTACACTGCAGTGGTACAACCGCCCGAGTCACCGGTACAACCGGGAAACACGGGGTACACTGCAGAAGAAGGGCTCGGCGGTACAACCCAGACCAGCACCGGTAGTACCGGTTGTTCGGAGTCACCCGGGAACAACCGGTCTACAAGCGCCCAACAACCGCTTCATCACAGAAGGGCATCACCCCCATAGCGGTGGTAGAGGCGGTAGTTGGGCCGGTGCAACCACCCGACCAAAGTTCAGGTGGTGGCAAATTCATGGGCGGTACAACCGCCCCTGACACCGGTAGTACCGGTTGGCATAAACCCTCCGGGAACTACCGGTCCTCCACCGCCCACCAACCGCTCCACTACAGAACAGAGTCCGGTACTTGAGCGGTGCTGGGCTGGAACAACCGCCAAGCACCAGATCCAAGGAGCTGCCAAGCACCACGCAGTACAACCGCCCGGAGGCTGCGGTACAACCGCTTGACAGCTTCCTGGAGGTGGCAAACCCTAGGGTAACACCCTTAGGAGCGATGGTTGTGCCAGAACAACCAGTCCAGCGGTACAACCTATTGGATGAGCGGTAGAACCGCTGGCCCATAAAAACTATTGCCACAGCTAGAATTTGAGGACCTCTCTCCTCGAACGGAAGGATATATAGTGGGTGCAAAGGAATGTGTACATGCATTTGATTCACCCAGTACCTTCCGACGTGGATTCCCTCTTAATAGTACGGGTTTCCTATGACCAAAGAAATAAAACATGTTGGAAACACCGTCTTCGATCTTTTCCGTCCGGAGGGAATGCCTAACTGTCTTGCACCAAACAAGGTGTACCTGAGTAACTTGGCACACGATTAGTCCGCAATGTGAATTGTCATCATCACCAAAACACTAAGGCGGGAAATGCCCTAACAATCTCCCCCTTTTTGGTGGATGATGACAACCACACGATTTTCAATAGAGGTCTAGAAAATATAGACGGCCCCCCCTAGACGTGTGCACTATTTTGATTTGCTTTTGGAATGCAAAGTGCTCACATTAGGATCAAAGCTCCCCCTAGATTTTATAGACCAACCAATGAGTACAAAAGACAAGAATAGACAATACACATGTATTTGTATGAGATGAGAAGTAGAGCAATATGACAAGGGCAACAATGACAAGCAAGCTCTACTAAGAAAACAAGACACGATCAAGTTAAGCTAAGATAGATCGGGATCGCATGTCTCACACCATGCACAAAGTCTCCACACATGACAAGTTCACAAACCAACTGGAAGCAAATAAAAAGTTCAACTCGAAGCAAATAACCACACCCATGCAAATCCCGAGACCTAATAGAACTCTCTCCCCCTTTGGCATCAAGACACCAAAAAGGAAAAGAGCGATGCTAACGCCCAGAGCTCAGTAGTCCTCCTCTGACTCCTCAGTCTCCTCTGGATCATCAGCGTCAGACTCCTCGTCCTCGTCCATGGCATCATCCGCGGCAGCAGCAGAGGTGGAGGTAGCAGGATGGCCAGAGGCCTCATCGTCAGACCAAGTGCTGTGATCAAAGATCCACTTGTCCTCTGGAGTGATGCTCTTCTCGGATCCACTGGTCACTAGGATGTTGAGGTGCTTTATCATCTCAATCTATCTACGTCTGGCTTTCTTCTCATTCACATGTGCCTCATATAGCTTCTTTTGCACATGAGCCTGCAAGCAGAAGGTCTTCTTCACCTTGTCTGTGAGCTTTGTCACCCAGGAGGGCTTGGCCCCGGACTCAAGCTCAAAGTCCTCATCACTAGAGGTGGCATAGACATCCTCGGGATCATCAGCAGGAAAGATAGGCTCAGCATGTTTCTTCTTCTTGAGCTGCTTGACCTCATGCACAGTGAGGTTGTCTGGCGATGTGAGAGGCTCTCCAGGCCTGCGAACTGCCCATACAGAATTCAGAAAACACATGACAAAGGTAGCATAGATGGGAACCTTCCGGAAAATGACCATGTTGTACATCTCCTCCCATAACCACTTGGACACATCAAAAGTAGCACCGGATCCCACTTGGGACTTCATAGCCACCAGCAGATCCACAAGATAGCCATAAATCTCATCCTGATTCCCAACCTTGGGCAGAAGCACATTGCGGAACACATGATGCATAATATCATAAACCTTCTCCAGATGCTTGGACTCACCAAGTACTCCGCACCCCCGAATGTACAGGGGGGCAAGCATCTCCTTACCCATGGAATTGGCACGGTCATGAGGACGGATGCCACCATTCCCATTGAGACCGGTATCATCATATCCGAGAGCACTGCAGAAGACTCTCCACGGTACCTGAAAGAGCTCATCACGGCACATGAAAGACAGAGTACGAGCCTCATCGGTGCCGAAATGGACGGTGGCATAGAACTGATGGATAAGCTGCACATCAAAGTCACAGTTGATAGACATGAGCTTGACCAAGTCAAACTCCTCGCAAAGAGCCAATGCCTCCCCAAAGTACTCCATGTTGTTCCTCCAATGATCAAGGTCAATGGTCCACTGCTTGGCATACCGGTTCTTGTGGTGCTCAAAAAGCTCATGCACAATCCTCACTTGCATCTCATTCCTGAACTGAACGGTGGTTCACCGAGGAGCGATGGGGACCTCATAGGGGTTCTGAATGCGAAACTTTTCCCAATACGATTGCTTCCATCTATGCATTGGCACGGCCACACGTTGTTTGGCAGCAGCAAACTTCTCACGACGGGTGGGCTTGGTGGGAACCACCACTTCCTGTTCTTCCTCGGTGTCATCAGGATGCTTGTACCTACGGACTCTCTTCCTGGTCTTCTGGCAAGAAGCAGAGCGAGAACTAGAGCCACCTGCACACACACACGGGAAGCACACAAGATAACCCATAAAAGATGAGAGGATTGCACACAAGAACGGAGGAATAAGTTACTTGTGAAACAGAGAGAAGCAAAAGAAATGCTACGAGTTCCAGGAATGCCGGTTGTACCGGTTATCCAGCCGGTGGTACCGCTCCGGCGGTTGTACCGCCCATAAGAGCGGTTGTACCGCCGTCTGCGAGCAGTTCCACCCGTGAGAGAACAGGTACAAACGGGATTCGAAACTAATAGCAATTTTTCAACTTCTAGCGATCCACAAACAATAGAGTGTAGTAACGAGACCTCTTCCACCCAATAGTTTAGTAAAAAATGCGGGATATCAAGCAATGCCCTAACAATGGTGGATTCAAAGATTGACACCAAGAGAGGAGGAAAATGGGGCATTACCGGCATCCATGGGAAGAGATCGGGGAGGAGGCGGCCTCCACGGAGCAAATCCGAGAGGGACCAATAGATCCGGGGTGCCGGAGGGCACTCCGGGGCGAGGGAGGCAGCAACCGGCGGCTAGGGCAGGAGAAGAGGACGTGCACGAAGGGGAAAAAGAAATACCCCTTCGGCCCGCGCCCTTATATACATGCCCAGACCGCGGAGCGGTTGTACCGCCGCAAAGAGCGGTTGTACCGCCCCCTGGTACTGCCAGGGGCTACGAGCGGAACTTCCGATGCCATGAAGGCAGCGGTAGTACCGCTTGGGGCCGCCCGGTAGTACCGCCAGCAGCACAGGACAGGGAAGTGGCGGTAGAACCGCCACCATAACCCCGGTTGTACCGCTGGGACACTACAGCCGAACGGTAGAGCGGTTGAACCGCCCCGACCACCGGTTGTACCGCCTGGTCACAGCCACCTACGCCAAGATCAACTTGTGTGCAATTGGAACTAGATGGTTTGCGGGGAAGGGAAAGGCTTGGGATGGAGACAAGGCACTGTAATATGGTGAAGTAAACTCCAAGATTGCAAGAAGCAAACAATAAAAGCCAATACTTGGAGAGTACAAACACCTAGGACCTAAGAAATCTAGCAAGAGTGAATAAGATCCAAAGGACAAACCCAACCATTTCAAAAGGGAGAAAAGGGGCGGTGGCCAGAGCCACCTATGTTTGAGTCAATTGGTATGGCACCGTGAAGATTTGAACCTTGGCCCCATGACCAAAACTCATCTTTGAAGCACAAGTACCATCAAAAATGGCTAATGTGAAAGATATGATTTATTTATGCATAACGGGGGGAGGGAGAGTTCATTGAGAGAACAACACTCCCCCTATGTCCATGCCTACATCTAGAACAAGATAACATGATGAATGCGGTGGGGTGTGTCGAGATTCAAGCCACATTGCTCGAATCAATGATATTTAGATCATGCCTTAACTCGCAAAATCTTGCTTCATCCAAAGGCTTGGTGAAAATATCCGCTAGTTGATCTTGAGTGTTGACGTAGATAATATCAATCTCTCCACGCTTGATGTGATCCCGGATGAAATGATGACGAATCTCAATATGCTTCGTCTTGCTATGTTGCACCGGATTGTAGGAGATCTTGATTGCACTTTCATTGTCACATAGAAGAGGCACTTTGTCACAACTGACACCGTAATCCTTTAAAGTTTGCCTCATCCATAGCAATTGTGCACAACAACTTGCAGCGGCTACATACTCAGCCTCGGTGGTGGAGAGAGACACACAATTTTGCTTCTTCGAAGACCAACTCACCAAAGAGCGACCAAGGAATTGGCATCCTCCGGAAGTTGACTTCCTATCCACACGGTCTCCCGCCCAATCCGCATTCGAATATCCCATGAGATCAAAGCTTGCACCTTTGGGGTACCATAAGCCAAAGTTTGGGGTATGAGTCAAATATCGAAAGATTCGCTTGACCGCCACATAGTGGCTTTCCTTAGGTGTGGCTTGAAACCGTGCACACATTCCCACACTCAACATGATATCCGGTCTAGATGCACAAAGGTAAAGCAAGGATCCAATCATGGAGCGATATACCTTTTGATCCACCGCTTTACCATTGGGATCAATGTCAAGTTGGCACTTGGTGGGCATTGGAGTCTTGGCCGGCTTGACATCATCCAACTTGAACCGCTTGAGCATGTCTTGGGTGTATTTGGCTTGGTTGATGAAGGTTCCTTCTCTCCTTCGCTTGACTTCGAACCCAAGAAAGAACTTCAACTCTCCTATCATAGACATCTCAAACTTCTCCGTCATGAGTGCGTCAAACTCATCATTGAAAGCTTTGTTAGGAGAACCAAAGATAATATCATCAACATATAGTTGGCATATGAACAAATCCCCTTTAACCCTCTTAGTAAAAAGAGTGGGATCGATTTTCCCAATTTCAAACCCACGGTCTTGCAACAACTCGGTAAGGTGCTCATACCACGCACGTGGGGCTTGTTTAAGGCCATAGAATGCCTTATCGAGATTGTATATATGATTGGGGAACTTGGGATCCTCTAACCCCGGGGGTTGTTTGACATATACCAACTCATTAAGAGGACCATTAAGAAATGCACTTTTCACATACATTTGATGCAACTTAAAATCATGATGAGATGCATATGCAAGCAACATGAGAATAGATTCAAGACGAGCAACGGGAGCAAATGTTTCACCGTAGTCGATCCCCTCGACTTGGGAGTAGCCTTGTGCTACCAATCTTGCCTTGTTTCAAACAACAACACCGTTCGCATCTTGCTTGTTCTTGAAGATCCATTTGGTTCCAATGACATTATGGTTCTCCTTTGGCCTTGGCACCAATTGCCACACCTTGTTGCGCTCGAAGTTGTTGAGTTCATCATGCATGGCTTCAAGCCAATCCACGTCCTCGAGCGCCTCATGTACCTTTTGGGGTTCAACACATGAAACAAACGCATGATGCTCACAAAAGTTTGATAATTGTTTACGAGTGGTTACCCCTTTCTTTAAGCTTCCATAGACATTCTCCATGACATGTCCTTGTTGCTTGAGTTTGGAAGCAATCTTGGCGGCACGACGCTCCAATAGCTCCTCCATAGGCATTTGAGGAGAATCATCTTGACCATCTTGAGCGTCGTCTTGAGCTTGCTCTTGATCTTGAGCTTGTTCTTGATTTTGAGCTTGCGCTTGATCTTGATCTTGCACTTGATCCTGAGCTTGCACTTGATCTTGAGATTGCTTGGTGTCATGATCATGATCTTGGGCATCATTTGGTGCATCACCATCATCATGAGGTTGATCTTGCCCTTGATATTGATCACTTGGTTGAGGGCCTTCGGTTTGTTCTTCTGAAGCGTGTGGGTCAATAGTTGGTGATGGCTCCACTTGCGTAGAGCATTGTCCATCTCCTTCGGCCACAAGGGGTTCCTCAATGGGGAGTATTTGACCAATCCCCATTCTTCTTATGGCTTGGGAAGGAATTTCATCACGTACATCACAAAGACCACTTTGCTCCACTTGGGAGCCATTATTTTCATCAAACTCTACGTTACACGTCTCCTCGATGAGTCCATTGTACTTGTTGAGGACACGGTAAGCATGAGAGTTTGTAGCATAACCAACAAATATGCCCTCTTGAGCTCTAGGTTCGAATTTAGACAAACGAACACCTTTCTTGAGAATGAAACACTTACACCCGAACACCCGAATGTACTTGAGGTTGGGATTGTTACCGTTAAGTATCTCATATGGAGTCTTGTTCAAGCCTTTGCGGAGGTAGAGCCGATTGGATGCATGACATGCGGTGTTGATGGCTTCGGCCCAAAAGTTGTACGGAGACTTGAATTTTGCCATCATAGTCCTTGCCGCGTCCATCAACGTCCGATTCTTCCTTTCCGCTACACCATTTTGTTGAGGGGTATATGGTGCGGAGTATTGATGCTTGATCCCCTCATCACTAAGGAACTCATCCAAGGTGTAGTTCTTGAACTCGGTGCCGTTGTCACTTCTAATCATCAATATCTTTGCATCATGTTGACGTTGAGCTTCATTTGCAAAGTCGATGATGGTTTGTTGGGTCTCGCTCTTCCTCTTGAAGAAATATACCCAAGTGTATCTTGAATAGTCATCCACAATCACCAAGCAATACTTGCTTCCCCCAAGACTATCAAAGGATGGAGGTCCAAAGAGATCCATGTGAAGGAGCTCCAAGGGCCTCTTCGAGTAGATGATAGTCGTGGGTCGGTGAGCCGTCTCATGTAGCTTTCCTTCGATACAAGCACTGCAAGCACGATCTTGGCAAAGCTCACATTTTTTAGTCCACGAACGTGATCCCCTTTGAGGAGACTTTGCAAAGATCTCATATTGACGTGGGCTAGACGGCTATGCCAAGGCCACCCCACGTCAACTTTAGCCATTAGGCAAGTCGCGATCTTAGTGGGTCGCTTCGAGAAGTTAACCACATAGAGACCGTTCTCGACATGCCAAACAAAAGCTACTTTAAGAGTCTTGCTCCACAAAAGGGCCACGGTATCAAGATCAAAGAATGTGGCAAAGCCCATAAGTGCAAGTTGACGAACGGAAAGTAAATTGTATGCAAGGGTCTCAACAAGCATGACCTTCTCAATTGATAAATCATGAGAAATCACAACCTTGCCAAGACCCAATACCTTAGATGTTGAGGCATCACCAAATTGAACATGGGTGGGCATAGATGGGCTTGGTTGCACGTCCACCACCAAATGCTTGCTCCCGGTCATATGATTTGTTGCTCCACTATCAAGCAACCATGATCCTCCACCGGAAGCAAACTCCTACAAGAGATCAATGCTTGGTTTTAGGTAACCATTCTTGAATGGGTCCTTTGATGTTAGTAACAAGGGTCTTAGGAACCCAAATAGACCATTCAATGTACTCATAATAAGAACCAACAAATTTGGCATAAACATGCCCATCACTAGCACAACATAAAACATCACTACAAGAAATATGTCAACTTGCGACCATCAATATTGGTCACTGAATGGTCATTGTTTTCCATTTATGACCTTTTTGTGACCAAAAACAGTTGGTCAAAAGCTGGCCGTCTTTAATGAAACTTAACGACCTTTTTTGTGAAATGGTCGTAGGCGGTTACGACCAAAATAAAAGGTCGTAGACTCTACGACCAATTGTTTTGGTCACTGGCAGCCTGCCCAAACCACGTCAGATCCAACGTGGCAAGCTGACGTGGCAAAATTGCGACCAAATGAATTGGTCGTAGATTAAAATCATCCCGGTCCAGTTCAGTCGTCTATATGGGCCAAGCCCAATAATTCAGCCCATTTAATATATTATTTTTCTGTTAATTCTGGTTAGCTACATGGGCCTGGCCCAAGAATTCGGCAATTTTCTATTTTTTTGGTCAAATGATGTTTTACCGATCGAGTCAAGCCCAATATTTTCCAGGCTTTTTCATTCCTAGACCTTGGCCTTTCCACATTTATTTCTTTCTGTTTTATTTTTTTACCTAAAATATATTTGTCCAATATAATTTGGGCCTTGGCCTCTATATGGTCCAACTCCAACCCATTTGACGAATGTTTTCAAACCAATTTGAATACAAATATGAATCAAGTTACGACCAATTAGCTGAGTGTTACAGAAATATCTCAGATCACACATTCTACAAATTTCCATCACATTTGTATTTTATACAGGTCCAAGCAACCTACAACATGTTGTATTCAAGCGTACAGCTGCTAAAAATAAAACTAGACTATCTAGTACTTCACAGCGACAAAACATGTAATCTGCTTAATGGAAATATTTCTTCTCCAAGTCCTGCTTCTTCCTTAGCAATGACAGGCTGATGCAAAACATCTGATCATTCAAAAGAGAACAAAAGGTATGTCACTGATAGAAGAAATATTACACGAGTACTTTTAAAATAAAAACTAAAGATACACCAGTATATTATCATTCTACTTATTATTTTTTTAACAAGATCATTCTACTTATCTAGAATATGCCTATTCATCAAAATTGGGAATTGAATTGGCACATATGACAAACTTAGCATCAAACAAGCATGGAATGTTTCACATACACGACAAGGTTTAAAAACCATCATTCAAAGTTACAGCAGATCGAAGTTCCATTTGAGTATAAGGAATAACATTCATATTCAATCAATAGTACCTATTAAACTACCAGGTGCATGATTGAATTAAACAGTCACTAGCTATTCATCTTGCCATCTACTGTATAGGTGTAACAGAGCAACTATGTCAAAGTTAATTCAGGTTTACTAATGTGTGTGTCACATGATACATGCATCAAGCATAAGGACATCAAGCATCAGGCCCATATCTGTTCAGCAAGACGAGTACATACCTAACTTTGTGTCGATGCGATGGATGGGGCTGCAGCTGAACATATGGTCCGCATCATCGTTGACGCTGGACATCGCATGTACTTGTCCATTTAGAAGTATGCCATGCAAAATGTTACACATGCAGGTATTAACATAAAGTAGAGCTTCTACAGTACATGTAAACTTTAGATATGAAGGACCAAGCAAACTGTTCAAAATCATGTATTGGTCAATTAGCACGAACATGAGTAAATCACATAACTATGTACAATTCAAAATCCTAGCTGCCACAAAATTTGAAAACAGAGAGGGGAGGGGAGGGGGCGCACCTTGAGCTGCTACTGCTGCTAAGCGTCATCGTCCTCCTCTCCATGGCTGCATCTGCAGCGGTCGCTGCCGCTGCTTGTCCTTGTGCTGAATGGAAGAAGATGCTGCTGCCGCTGCTTGTCCTTGTGTTGGAACCTTGAGGAGCACTTGGTGTCAGGGACTGCTTGTCCTCCTCTCCTTTCCTCGTCCGTGGAGGCCGCCTACAGCCCCAGATCGAATCAATTGAGCAAAGGGGGAAACGTGGGAATCAGAGATAGAATGAACGAGGGGGTTTGGATCCAGGAAATAGAGAGCTCACCGTGCCATGGCCATCGATAGAGGTTAGAGGAGGGAGGCCCTTGCTGCCGCACACGAGGCCACAACCAGCCCAACAACATCACCACCATCGGAGCCCTCACCACTGTCCAAGCTTTATTGAGCTCCCTGCAAATTGCATTTCGCGTTGAAGAATCAATAAATGGAGTTGCAAAGTGAATATCCTAGGGCATCGAAGCCGAGGAGTTATTGAAAAAATTATGTAAATAACACAAACAAAAGAAGAAGATTTCCTATCTGTGTGTGATGTACATAGCTTATTTCTTTAGCCAACATAATTTATATAAAAGATCTTTTTGCAATACAATTATGTTATGTACATATGAATGACACCCAAGTAATTTGAGATGGAAACAAGTACAACTAGCAATCTAACATGTATAGTGGCACCATCAAAAGAGCAAGACACGGAAGAATTTTAGCTTTACATAAGGTTTACAAGAACAGGACCCTGATACAGGATTTAGCTTGTCCAACAATCAACACTGTTAACAAGGTACTGAAAGTAGCTATGTGCATCAGCCTCACCAAGTCTTATCATGAATTGGTTGCTTTTACAACAGATTACTGTATTAGGTTGCCAAAACAATGACTCTAAGAGACTGATATAGTAAGTTCATTGACTGACTCACATGAGATTGACATTCACAAGCTATTTGCATTTTTATTTAGAACTGCGTCACACCATTTGCATTACTAGTTATGTATTGACATACTTATCTAAAAGAACATATATAGAAACATATGAATTTTATTTCTGAATACCAATACAGAAGTACTAAAAAAATAAGACTAAACATCAGTAGAAGGTAACAAGAGCTCATTACACAAGTTTTGCTAGCAATTAGGGAACCCTATTTCCTATACTGACCACATTTGGGCATATCCTACCCTACCAGTGGCTAAATAATGCAACTCTATGACTGTCAAGTAGGCCTACAGATCGATGACGGAGCAGACTCAAACATTACAAACACAACACCAGTGCAAGTAAAGCAGACCTACAGAGCAATGGGCGAGCACCAGGAGCCTCAAGTGCAAACTAACAAGGGCACACGCATCTACAGACTAGAGAGCCACGCATCTAAACAAACCCATCGGCCACGGAGTAGAAACAGAGATCCGGATTCTAAATCGACAGCTCAAAGCCACCGGATCCGCCGCCACCACCACCACTACTGACCCGCCTACCCGCCGCCACCACTACCAGAACCAGTATCTCCATCGAGAAAAAGAGAGGGGAAGACGGAGATCGGATTGGATCAGACCTTGACCTTGAGGTTGATGTGGGCGCCTCCGCCGTCGCCCGCGGGCTTCTTGTCCTCGTCCACCGTCATGCCCGACATCTCCGTCGACTCCTCTGTGCTGCGCAGCGCCGCCGAGGAACTAAGGGGGTTGTGTCCCGGCGGCGTGCCCGTCTCCTCACGCACGGGCGCGCCGGCCGTCGTGGGTTCCGGCGACCTCCGATGGATGGATGTGGTTGGTTGGGAGCGTGCTGGATCTGATTTGGGGTGGGGAAGAGGCGCGCCATGGCCGCCGGCGGCAGACCTCCCTCTCGTCTTCTTCTCTTGTCTTGTGTTGAGGGGAGGGGAGGGGAGGGTGCAGACGACTGCAGACCAGCGGCGAGGGGAGAGGTGGGTGGCGGAGAGGGAGGCGGTTGCAAGGGATCTGGATCGGGGAGCGGAGCGCTAGGGTTCGCGTGCGCGGAGAGAGAGGGGTTTGCTGCGAGAGAGAGAGAGAGAGAGAGAGAGAGAGAGCGGAGAGCTAGGATGGACAGACGGATGGATGTATGGATGGATGGATGTTTGCCATGTCATCGATCCATGCCACAACTGATTCCACCAATCAGAATTAAGCTTATGTAATTTTGCTTTTTTCCTTTTGTTTCTCTTATAGTTTTTATTTTCTTTGCGCAAAAGAACCATTTTCTATTTTCCGAGTGCCCAAAATGAGTTTTTTTAAGGACCTACCAAATCTTTGTTGCAAAATGGCACCACACCATTTTTAGAAAATATTAGACCATATTTTATGTATGATTGACCCAATGGTTGCATGTCAAAAGTTGTCCATCCACCTCTCATCAAAAAGACAAATTTCCGCCGATTCAGTTGGAAGTGGGTCAAATTTGAACTACAGCTGCCTCATAGTTTGCTCATGTTTTTTTTCCAAAAATCATTTTTAGGTACAAAAATAGCTATTTCATTAGAGAAACACCAAAAGTTTTCCAAGATTCAACCACTAGCTAGGAACGGTCATGCCCGCCGTTTTGACCGCATTTTGAAACGGGCATGAAAAATTCCATTTTTTTTTGGAAAACCTTCGCATTGTGTCATTATATGTGACCAAGTTACCAGGAAAAATAATAAACTTGTAATACGGCAATTATTTTAAAAAAGTGTTCTCAGAAATGAGCTATCATGTGTGAAGATTCATGGCTTTCAAGCCAAATGATCAATCTTATGGCCGCATTCATGGCATAGTTTGTTCAAATGATCTCATATTGTGCAAGAGGGTGCATCTTGGAATGGCAAACGATGTTGCCAAAGGGAGTTTTCATTTTCTTTGCATAAAAATTTCGTTTTCCATTTTTTGAGTGCCCAAAATGAGTTCTTTTGTGAAGGACCTACCAAATCTTTGTTGCAAAATGGCACCACACCATTTTTAGAAAATATTAGGCCATATTTTATGTACGATTGACCCAATGGTTGCGTGTCAAAAGCTGTCGATCCACCTCTCATCAAAAAGACAAATTTCCGCCGATTCAGTTGGAAGTGGGTCAAATTTGAACTACAGCTGCCTCAGAGTTTGCTCATGATTTTTTTTACAAAAATCATTTTTAGGTACAAAAATAGCTATTTCATTAGAGAAACACCAAAAGTTTTCCAAGATTTAACCACTAGCTAGGAACGGTCATGCCCGCCGTTTTGACAGCATTTTGAAACGGGCATGAAAAATTCAATTTTTTTTTTTGGAAAACCTTCGCATTGTGTCATTATATGTGACAAAGTTACCAGGAAAAATAATAAACTTGCAATACGGCAATTATTTTAAAAAAATGTTCTCAGAAATGAGCTATCATGTGTGAAGATTCGTGGCTTTCAAGCCAAATGATCAATCTTATGGCCGCATTCATAGCATAGTTTGTTCAAATGATCTCATATTATGCACGAGGGTGCATCTTGGAATGGCAAACGATGTTGCCAAAGAGAGTTTTCATTTTCTTTGCTTAAAAATTTCATTTTCCATTTTTCGAGTGCCCAAAATGAGTTTTTTTTGTGAAGAACCTACCAAATATTTGTTGCAAATTTAGACCAAATCAATTTTCTAAAATACTAGGCCATATTTAGTGTACAATTGACCAAATGGTTGGGTGTCAAAAGCTTTTGATCCACCTCTCGTGAAAAAGACAAATTTTCGCCGATTCAGTAGGAAGCGGATCAAATTTGAACTACAGCTGCCTCATAGTTTGCTCTTTATTTTTTCCAAAAATCATTTGTAGGTACAAAAGTATCTTTTTCATCAGAGATACTCCAAAAGTTTTGCAAGATTCAACCCCTAGCTACGAACGGTCATGCCCGCCGTTTTGACCGCATTTTGAAACGGGCATAAGGAATTCAAAAAAAATCATAAAAATTGAAAACCTTGGCATTGTCCAAAATGAGTTTTTGGTTGCAAAATTGGACCACTCCATTTAAAAAATATATTAGAACACATTTTAGGTACAATTTACTAAATGGTTGCATGTCAAGTGCATCTTGGAATTTCAAACAATGTTGACGAAGGAAGTTTTCATTTTCTTTTTTTTCTTCGTTTTTTTCTTTCTTTCTTGGTATTCAATGGTTACTTATTATTCTTTGTTTCCTTTTTTTTGCACTAGTTTTTCAGTTTTCTGTTTGGTTTCATTTTTCTTTCATTTCGTTTGTTTCTTTTTTTGGTTTTCAATATTTTTAGCATTTTTTTTGTTTCTTTTGGTTTTCATTCTACCTTTTTCGTATATGTCAAGAACATTTTTCTAATACATGTTTAACATTTTTCAAATAAAATTTGAAGGTTCTTTCATACTTGTTCGACATTTTTTTATACACATTTTAAACATTCTTCAAATAAATGAATGCATTTTGAATTGTTTGAACATATTTTTGAAATTCATGAACATTTTTTTGAATTCACAAACATTTTATTAAAATTCATGAACATTGTTTGAATATGCGAACTATTTTCCAAATCATGAACACATTTTATTTCCCAAACAGTTCTTAAAAATCATGAACATTTTTTAATATGTGGTTTTTTCAAAATCATGATTTTTTTGATTTCCCGAACATTTTTTCAAAATCGTGAACATTTTTTGAATATGCGTCATTTTTTCAAGATCACGATCATTTTTTGAATCTTCAAATATTTATGATTTCTCAAATATTTTCGAAATCAAGAACAGTTATTGAATTCTTGAATATTTTTCGGAATTGGCTTTTTTTAGATTTGGAACTTTTTGAAATTCCGAATTATTTTAAAGAAGAAAAAAACAGAAAAGAAAAAAAGAAAAAGAAGAAAAATGAAAGCGGGATGAAAAAAGGGGTTGGCCGTATGGCACATGGGCCGGCCAAAATGGCCGCGCTGGGAACTGCACATGGACCTCTTTTTCATATACTACACGTGGGCACATGGGCTTTGTCCCAGGACGAATTTTGTTCATACAAATAGCTATCCCTTTGTTTCTAATCACGAACGTGCCTTTGGTGTAGTGGTTCGGCTCCCAAATAGTTGTGCGCGATCGATCCCCGCAGTGGGCATATTTCTTTTTCTGGTTCTCCTCGAAGGAGACCTTGCAAGTGGGTCCTGCTCGTCAGGGTTGTGGGTTCCACTCGCATGGTAGTGGGTCCTACGTGTCAGCTCGGTGGCGGGTCCTACTCGCATGGTAGTGGGTCCTACGTGTCAGTTCGGTGGCGGGTCCCACTCGCATGGTAGTGGGTCCAACGTGTCAGGTAGGTGGCGGGTCCCACTCGCAGGGTAGTTGGTCCTATGTGTCAGGTAGGTGGCGGGTCCCATGTGTCAGTTCGTGGGTCCTACCTGTCAGGTCGGTGGTGGGTCCCGCTCGCAGGGTAGTGGGTCCATGTGTCATATTCGTAGGGCCTACCTGTCAGGTTGGTGGGACCCACGTGTCATTGGATAGCCCTTGTAGGTAGGCTTCATGGTCAAAAAGTCAATGTGTGGGTCTCACCTGTCAGTGCTAGATTTAAATTGACACATGGACATGACACATAGACGAAAATTGACACATGGACGTGACACATAGGCGAAACTGCTGAGGTGGCCGCCCCGTCATTTTAATGCCTCACAAATTAGCAATTATGACCATCTAGATTGGTCGTAATATGCAAGAATTCATGCGTAGATCAGTGTTGTCTATGTTACGACCATTTCGTATAAGGCAATTACGACCTTTTTGAACAAAATGGTCGTTATGGTTTAGGATTTGGACCCTCCCAAATAGCTTACAACTAATTGGTTTGAAATGGTCATGGATTTATGACCAATTCAGCCACGGTCACTAAGAGAAGGTCACAAGTTGACATATTTCTTGTAGTGCATAATAAGGGTTAAAATCGCCGGCATTGTTCGAAGGAGTGGTTTTGCCCTTCTTGGCATTTCCACCCACCACCTTGCCCTTCTTCTCCTTACGAGCACCGTCTCCCGCCTTGACAAATACCTCTTTGAGAGGGAGAGATTTCTTGGTCTTGTTGTTGTTCTTCTTCTTTGACTTGGGCACAAACCCAAGTCCCTCCTTTGCCACAACTTCCTTTTGATTGCTCAAAAGTTCGTTGAGGTTCTTCTCGCCTTGTATGCAAGTCACAAGGCCCTTCTCTAGTTGCTCCTTCAACTTGGCATTCTCCTCCACAAGATGAATATGCTCACAACAAGGGTTAGTAGTATGAGCATTATCAATTAGCACAAACGGAGGACATGTGGCAATCTCCTTAGTGAGCTTCACTTGGAGTTGATCATGAGACTCCTTGAGTGTAGCATGTGCACTTTTCAAGGCCTTGTGAGGCTTGTCAAGTAGCTCAAACTCCTCTTTGAGTCTTGCATGGCCGACCCCAATCTCAACATTCTCGGATTTAAGCACACGAGCAAGAACTAGAGCAGGATCATGATCTTTCTTTAACTTAGCAACATCAACATTTTGCGACTCCTCAAGAGCCGAACGAAGACCTCACTCTTCCTCAAGAGCAATGGAAAGATCCGCAATCTCATCGGCATAGTCACGACTATGACCTTCCAAGTTAGTGATAGTCTCTTCGTGAGACTCAATGATATCATTGGCCTCACCAAGTTGTTCCAAGAGAGCAACAAAGTGCTTCTTGGTCTTACCTTTGAGCTTACCCAAGAACTTGTCGAACTCATTCTCATCCATCTTTACCTCCTCATTTTCATCCACACAATCCGGCAAAGGGGAATTAGTAGTGATGGTCGTTTTGATGTTGGAGATTACCTTGTTGATGCCTCTTGCCATGAGGCACTTGGGGATGATGTTCTCGTTGGGGGCGTCGAAGAGGGACACCGTGGTTGGGGAAGAGGTGGCAATGGCCACGGTGGCCATTGCAAACCCTTCACCACTTGCGTCATCATCATCATCATCATCGTAGCTGTACTCTTCTTGCACCACCAACCCCTTTTGTGGCACCTTCTTTGTGAAGTTGTTCTTGTTCGGGAAGGACTTGGCCTTGTCTTTGCGGATGAGCTTGCCACCATTGTCTTCCCTCTTCTTGTAGGGGCAATCCACCACGAAGTGACTCACATTGCCACAATTATAGCAAGATCTCACATGTTGCTTGCCCTTGGAGCCACTTGAGTTGTTCCTGGAGAAGTTTGGCCTTGAGTTTCTCTTGTTGCCCCAAAATTGCCTTGACGCAAGAGCCATGTGCTCGTGGTAAGCATATTTGGTGTCTTCGAGGCAACTCTCCTCTTCTTCCTCTTCTTCTTCTTCTTCCGGAATGGCCTTGGCCTTCAAAGCAAGGTTGGTCTTCTTTGACCGTTGGACATGAGCTAGAGCGTTGTCGGCGGTCTTGTTCAAAATGTTCATTGCAATGAATTCATCCAACACTTCACTTGAGGACAAGGTGTGGAAGTCCGGTCTTTGACGGATCACGGAAGATATGCTCTTGTTGAACGGCATGATGGCCTTTAGGAACTTGCACTTAACCCAAGTTTCATCTATATCCTTGCTCCCATGATCTCGGAGTGAGACCGCGAGAGTAGTCAATCTTTGGTATAGCTCTCGAGGATCTTCATCATCTTTCATCACGAACTCATCGGCCTCATCAAGTATGACCTCAAAGTTGGACCGTTGAATGCTTGAGCTTCCCTTGTACAATGAGACGATGTGCTCCCAAGCATCCTTGGCACTAGTGAATGGCCGCAAATGAGAGAGTTCTTCTGGCGGCATTGCAGATTGGAGAATGAACAAAGCATTGTTCACTTCTTCTCTTGGTGTCATGTTGTACCGATCATGAGGATGGAAACCTTGCTCAATGACCCTCCAAAGTTGTGTTGAGCTGTGATTCAAATGAGACTTGATATGAAAAATCCAATCATGAAAGTTATTCAAATCAAGCTTAGGAGGAGGACCAAGAGGATTAGTGCGAGGTGAAGGTACCAGACCTCCATAGTCCGGGGGAGGGGCAGCCGCGGCATGAATGCCCGTCCCATTCTTTCCTTGAGGTAAAGTAGGCTTATCACTACTAGCCCCCTCCTTACCGGAGTTGACATCCGACTCCGAGTTGGTGGGGTTAACCACTTGCAACGGATCGGTAGAAAGTTTGAGGCCCTCAAGAAGTTCTTTAAACAAGGATCTGACCTCAGTCGTCATGGAGGTTTTAAGTGAGGCAATTGCCTCATTTAAGTCCTCACGAGTGACCGTGGTCACCACCTCGGCCACGGGTAGGTTCTTCGCCCCGGCCCCGGCGTTAACCATATACTCTTTAGGCGATTAAGCCCTTAAAAGAGACAAGGCTCTGATACCAATTGAAGGATCGCTATGGTTGACTAGAGGGGGGGGGGGGAATAGGCAACTACCAATTTTTAGCTTTTCTTACCAAGTTAGGTTGTCTAGATATGCAACTAGGTGAGCAACCTATATGATGCTAACAACAACAACAACAACAACAACAACAAGCAAGCAAGCAAATGATAGAACACAACAATAGCATGCACAAAGTAAAGGTAAGAAGTAACCACAAGTGGAGTCGGTGAAGATGAGGATGTGTTACCGAAGTTCCTTCCCTTTAGGGGGAAGTACGTCTCCGTTAGAGCGGTGTGGAGGCACAATGCTCCCCAAGAAGCCACTAGGGCCACCGTATTCTCCTCACGCCCTCGCACAATGCAAGATGCCGTGATTCCACTAGTGGTGCCCTTGAAGGTGGCAACCGGACCTTTACAAACAAGGTTGAGGCTCTCTCCACAACTTAATTGGAGGCTCCCAACACCACCACAGAGCTTCACCACAATGGAATGTGGCTCCGAGGTGACCTCTTCCGTCTAGGGTGCCCAACCACCCAAGAGTAACAAAATCCACACAAGAAAGTATGGGGGAATCAAATTTCCTTTGGTGGAAGTGTAGATCTAGGTCTCCTCCTTCAATCCCTAGCAAATCAACAAGTTTGAGTGGCTAGAGAGAGATCGGGCAAGAAAGCTTGAAGGGCATCAATGGAGGAGAGAGAGAGAGGCAAGAGGTAGGAGGTAGGAGGAAGAACCACCTCCTTATATAGTATCCCCCAAATCCAACCGTTATGGCAGTTTTTACACTGCAGCGGTACAACCGCCCGAGTCACCGGTACAACCGGGAAACACGGGGTACACTGCAGAAGAAGGGCTCAGCGGTACAACCGGGACCAGCATCGGTAGTACCAGTTGTCCGGAGTCACCCGGGAACAACCGGTCTACAACCGCCCAACAACCGCTTCATCACAGAAGGGCGTCACCCCCATAGCGGTGGTAGAGGCGGTAGTTGGGTCGGTGCAACCGCCCGACCAGAGTTCCGGTGGTGGCAAAGTCATGGGCGGTACAACCGCCCCTGACACCGGTAGTACCGGTTGGCATAAACCCTCCGGGAACTACCGGTCCCCCACCGCCCACCAATCGCTCCACTACAGAACGGAGTCCGGTACTTGAGCGGTGCTGGGCTGGAACAACCGCCAAGCACCAGATCCAGGGAGCTGCCAAGCACCACGCGGTACAACCGCTTGACAGCTTCCTGGAGGTGGCAAACCCTAGGGTAACACCCTTAGGAGCGGTGGTTGTGCTGGAACAACCAGTCCAGCGGTACAACCGCTTGGATGAGAGGTAGAACCGCTGGCCCATAAAAACTATTGCCACAGCTAGAATTTGAGGACCTCTCTCCTCGAACGGAAGGATATATAGTGGGTGCAAAGGAATGTGTACGTGCATTTGATTCACCCAGTACCTTCCGACGCGGATTCCCTCTTAATAGTACGGGTTTCCTACGACCAAAGAAATAAAACATGTTGGAAACACCGTCTTCGATCTTTTCCATCCGGAGGGAATGCCTAACCGTCTTGCACCAAACAAGGTGTACCTGAGTAACTTGGCACACGATTAGTCCGCAATGTGAATTGTCATCATCACCAAAACACTAAGGCGGGAAATGCCCTAACAACTGTTCTGTCGAATTGCTGACGACATGGAAGTCGATGAACCTTTCTTTTAGCAATGGAGAAATGTTGTCGGTCGCCTCGGAAAACGCGGTGTGATGGCAGCGGAAAATGCTCAAAAATCAGGGTAGGCGTTTCGCAAAATATATAGACCATCAGGCACTGGAGGCCACCTGGGGGGGGTGCCCATAAGCACCCTTTTAAGGAGGGCACCTACATGGGGCGCCTACACCCTATTGGCCCACCAGGGGTTGGGTCTTGCCCCCCTGCTCCTCTCCCTATGCGAAACTTCTGAACCTATTTTTGTTTGATTTTTTCTCAGACTTTTTCTGTGATGTTTTCCTGAAATAACAAAAACAAAAAAAATAGCAACTAGCGTTGGTCACTTGATTAACTAGATGATACCTCGCGTGTTTCAGTGGGAATTGATGCAATATGATGAGAATCAAAACCAAAAATATATATGCTTTATTGCATTTGGTTATTGTATAGTTGTGAGATATTTATTGAATATAAGTTGTATAATAAAATAGAAAGCAATTTTTCTTGCATGATTGCATATTGTGATGGACCTTTCTCCATTCATGGTTGCATGTTGAGGTGGGCCTTTTTCATGCATGGTTGTATGATGAGGTGGCATGCTTGCATGTTAAGATAAATAAGTTAGGCGGGATCAACTATTTAGATATACAAGATATGTTAGTCTAATAAAAAAAGAATGCCCAAAGTGTATGTAATTGATAGCAATGAATTATAGATCACTACAAAAAAACACTTCCGTGATGATACGTCTTTGTCACAGTAGGTCAAGTTTTCTATCATGCATGTACATCCGTGACAATTTTATGACAGAATCAAGATAGTCATACCTGTGCTATCGTAGAAGTGTTCCATGACAATACTGAAATTATCATCACGGAAGTGTCCACTTCCATGACGATAAATGTCGCGTCATGGAAGTGTTTTCGTCAAGGGTGACCGACACATGGCATCCACTATAACGGGTCGCCGTTAAGCTATCGGGTCCGGTTTTGGATCCGATAACCCGTTAACAGCCCTGACCAATGAGGATTTTCCACGTGTAAAATTCTCATTGGCCGAAGGAACCACGTGTCAGCTGGGCGTCGCGACAGATGTAATTCCTCCAATGGACGAGATGGGCCTATGGAAATGTTCCACGTGGCATGACCCAACAGTGGCCCATTTAGGTTTAAAAGGCCGGCCCAGTTAAAGGCCCATAAGATTTACTCAGGTACTAGTGGGCCGGACACTAGCGGCCTGCTTAAACATGGCCCATTTATGGCCCACCACCAGATCGGGCCCATTAATTGTTCGCTCAGTCTTTGGGCCCCATTACGTCCCAGTGAGTTTTTGGCCTGTTAAAGGCCCGATGTAGAAATGGGCCCATTTTAGCCCGGTGTGCCTTTCGGCCTGTTAATGGCACGTGCTACACATGGGCCATATATGGTCTGACGCGACATTCGGCCGCTTAACGGCCTGTGATCTCGGTGGCAAAATTCCAGCCCAACCTGACTTTGGGCATGTTAAAGGCCTGTCGTATAATTCGGCCCGTTGGTCCTCTACTAAGCTTTCAGCCTACTAAAGGCCCATGATATGATTGGGCCAACCAAGGCCCGAGATATGTTTCGGCCTGGTAGCGGCCCGTCATGTAACTGGGCCAATAATGGTCCAAGGTATATTTCAGCCTGCTAAAGGCCCGTGGTCGACTCATGAAAATTGAGGCCCAACAAGCTTTTCGGCTTGCTAAAGACCCATGCCGTCTTCTGGGCCATAACAGGCCAGCAGAATATTCAGCCTATTAATGGCCCGAAGCTACATGGGCCCAACTAAAGTTTGGGCCCACTAGAGGCCCATGTGAGTTATGGGCCTGGGCATACCGTGTCCATGAAGGGCCCATATGACAGGTCCGCGCAGGCCGGAGTAAAGCCTGTTGCATGGAACCCATTAATGGCCCACTGAAATGCAGGTCCGTTAGAGGCGCATGTTTTGGCCCGTTCGCCTGAATCAGATTTTCACCCTTGAATGATGACATATACAGTAACTACGAATTAAGAACAAACCTATACTATACAATAAAGAAATTATGGCATAGTAACTTAGAATAAACCTACACTATACAATAAAGGAATTAGGGCATATTACATCCACTGGGCATCAAAGTTCGCCACCAGTGATCATAAAGTGCAACCAAGAAGCAGATTACAAAACCTGGGCATCCAAGGCCCTGCCATTGCAGCGCAACAAAATAATAATGAACCAAGACTACTTGAACACAGTTCAAGAAACATTAGCCTTGCGTGGGAGCTGCTGCGCAAGCAGCTGAGCAAGGCAGTGAGAACGGCCTAGCATGTCGGTCATATCTTCCAGCTCTAGCTGTTTAGCAATGAGGTTCTCACTGGAGTTCTCTGCGATCTTCCTTAGAGATTGGACTTCAAGTCGAAGTTGAGTTGCACTATACCTTTCTGCTTGCAGCTGAGACTGAAGAAGTCGAACTGATTCAGGCAGCGACTTCTGTGAGCTTGTGTGACTGCTTATCTCAAGTAACTTGAACACTGCATCAAGACATGACTTTGGGGTTGTCTCACTATCTTCAAGATGTTTTGCCTTCTTTGCTGCAATATACGTTTGGTTTGTCTCAGAGTCTTCAGTAGACTTGTGCGTGCCATCAGGCATATCACCCTGAAACAACAAGACAGATGACATGTTTTGCATGTATATAAACAGAGATGGTAACTGCGCTATCAATTCCATCCAGTTTCATATTACAAAATAAAGAGACGATTCAAAATGTCAAGAGCATAATTTGGCATTGTTCATAATGTGGTGAGCTACACCACACTACTGGATTACAGATCAACAACACAAGCATAGATGCAGGGGAAAAGAAAATCATTGTATCTCTTTTTGTTAACGTGCATTCCATGTTCATATCATCAGCCAGATCAGTTAAGACAAAGCAGGAAATGACAAGGTGCAAATGTGGGCAGCTTCACCACACACTGGATTACAGATCAACAACACAAGCATACATGCATGGCTAAAGAAAATCAATGGATCTGTATTGAATAATGTGCATGGTATGAATAAGGAATTTGGTTTCACGACTAGAACTTGAAACTTGCAGTTGTTCCGAACATGCATTTTGATAGAAACAGCAAACTAAACATCAGTTGACGATAGGGAGTATGAGAAAATTAAACAGCAGTTGAGGAGAAAGGCTTTAGAAGGATGAACTTACATTAACAGTTAACACCGGCTCTATAATGCCCTTCTCCATGTCAAGGGAGGGATAACTCAAGAATTTCAGCACATAAACTTCTTCATAAGCATTGCCTGTACTCTACATTTTGTAGAGAGTAATTATTGATATGATAATACTGGAAGGGATAGAGGATAATGAAGATAAGATGCACAGTGATGCTACATAATCAACTACCTATCCATGTAAGTACAACGTTACAGGATAAAATGTACTGACATGAACAATGGGTTACATTTTTGCACTGGCATTGTCTGTGTATTCAACTTTTTGGTAAGATTAAGTATAGATCTGATAATTTTTAGGAAATGGTGGGCGAGGGAGACAAGATGCAGAGTAATGCAACATAATGAACTACTCACTCCGTCCCATAATATAAGTGTTTTGTACACTAGTTTAGTGTACAAAATGCTCTTATATTATGGGACGGATGGAGTAGCTGTTAATGTAAGTACAGTGATACAAGACGTTCGGTCCTTACAAGAGGACTGCAGAGCTAAACTTCTTCAGAAGCATTGGGTTGATTCTAAATTTATGTAAGAGTCAATACGGATCTTATAATGTCCACCAAATGGAGGATAAGGAGGCTAACATGTGCAGTGATGCTACATAATCAACCATCTATGAAAGTAAGTCTGGTGATATAGGGCAAGAGGTACTCACAAGAGCAATGCAGTGTGCAATATAGTTGCAAGATCCTGTGGTCCCTTGAGAATGGATATTCTCCTGCAAACAGTTTTCATACAAGTGAGACGGTAAGGCACATGCAGAAATGTAGTTCAAATTGTGATGTGATATCATAGACAGTACCTTACGCTACAGACGAGACTAGTGTGTAACAAGCTTATTCCAGTCACTGTCTAGTAAATGAAGCACCGGAGACTTTACAGAAATTTTGTTTAGAGGCTTGCCATCGAAGTGTGCTTGCCTCAGGTAGCAACGATACTTCCTCAAAGCGTGCTTGAAAAGCGCAACCAAGCTTTGCTCGTCTTGACTATCCAGTTTGGTCCTCGCCTATTTAAATGAATGAAATCTTTTGAGTTCTGTCAGCAGAAACATAGGCACTAATTACCATGAATAACATTAGTACATTACTTACATGTAAGTTGTGGAGGAAGATTGGAAATTGTTGTTTGTCTATAGTATAATCTTTCCATGAAGGAAAGATGCGCACAAAGTTCCTGACAACAATAAAAGCTTCGTCTTCTAAACTGGGAAGAAGTGGAACAGGGGTCCTATTTGCTGCAATTGGGGATCTCTCCAGTTTGAAAACGGATTTGGCAACTGGAGTTGGTGTACTCTTTGCTGGAATGGGGGTTTTGCGTCGTAGAGCTGGTGCTATGTCAACTGGAATTGTCATACTTTTTGCTGCAGTTGGGATCTTTTGAGTTGGGGCTTCTGAGATGGCCAGTGGGGCAGGGGTAGAGTCTGCTAGAGTTGGGGCTGTGTTTTGTGGGTCTGGTGATATTGCCACTACACCTAATGGGCTATTTGATTTATCAGGTGTCACTACCTTTTCCAAATACTTTGTTTGTGCTCCATCGCGATCAGCAATCGCCCTCTTCCTTTTGAACGTCTGATACACAAGAACAACATTTGAATGGAGAAATATGGTATGATGACAAATGGAATATGTGCTGAAAATGGATAGGCATGGCATATTCACATATATGATGTGTAAACTAAGCAAATGGCGGTGTAACAAAGTAGAAGCAATGCAAAACATCATTTGCAAGATATGTGCGACCAATATAACCTTGCCAAGTTAGAACAAGCACCTTGATGGGTGAATAAGATAGGGCATCTGCCTCTGACTCATCCACTAGGGAGCTACATTGACTTAGGTCTCCCTCTAGCTGAGAATCATTGTTAGGATCATATTCTGAACACGAATCTGTAGGTGGAGAGGGTGCGCATTCCATTGCATCCAGACTGGATCTCAGTCCCTTAAAGCCAAGTTTGATAGCCATGTCATTGTTCTGCTTTATTCTTCTCATGCGCCCAAGCTCATAATCATTATGATGATGTTCAATATCTGAGATTCACGAAAACAGAAAAAGTAGTCAGATTATCTTTGGAATGCATTGCGGATTCTACTCCAATAGTGTCTCCCTACAAACCCCTGCGTATACAAAGTCCATCCCCCAACCGTGCTGACCAGACCACACATAGAAATACAGACCTCTTATATCTCTATAAGGGGCGGACACACATTTCAAAACTGAAGTAGGAACATTAGCATCATATCAAATTCGTATTTGAACAAATAAACTTCGGAATTATGAGTGGCATAATGTTTAGCTTCAAGGGTGGAGTACTGGTAGTGCGACACAAAGCACGTAGGCAGATTGTATTCCATGTAAAAGATCGTAGCCTATGTAAAAGGTGGATATAACACTTTTCTTTCTATAATATGCAGTGTTCGTTGCCCACACATGATGGAAGAGATCATACAGAGAAATACTATTCACTCATGTCAGCGGTTTCAAGATTTTGAAATAGGGTGGTCCACCCTAAAAAAATATTGACAACAAATATGACAAGGCAAGCATAAAGCCAGTGAATCAATCATTACTTGTGAGCTTACTAGGACAAGTATGCAGAATTGTAACTGCAGTAAGAGATCGTCCAAAATCTGAATCAAGAAGTTGGGCTAGCACTTATTGTTTGCAATTAATTAAAGTGAATAATTGGATATCATATCGAATGAGTAACAAAGACTAGTAAAATTGTCAACAAACCTGGCTTGCGGTAGTAATCTGGGTCAATGTCACTATGACCAACAATCCAACATGACTAGTGTTTGTTCCTAGGCGAGGAATTTTGAAACCCTGTCAACTCTACAGGTGCTAAAGATTACTGAAACATCTGAACCATTAAATGTAGGTTTCACTCAGTACCCAACAAACCCTAATGAGAGTCCTGCCTAATGAGTGATGAATCAATTAGAAAATGGGTGATGGGAAGTGGCTGCTGAGTGTTGAGGACGGCGTATCTCAGGATAAATCGGGTTGGCTGAGTGGGTGCTGCACGCCTGAGCCCTGAGCGGACTGGGAAGCTGGGCACACCAGCGCGGCCGGGCAGCAGTGACGCTGTTGAGCGAGCGGCTCCTGACCTCCTGTTAGTCCGGCGTCTCCTCCTAAATTCATGGCGTCCGGCGACGGCAAGTCGCCAGCGAGGCAGGCGGCTGGCGGCTAGTAGAGATCGGAAGCAGAGCAGAACAAAGAGGAATCGGGGTCTGGAGGCATTGGATTTTTTGTTTTTTTAGCAAAGGCATTTGCTGGCTGACCATGTTCTAATCTCTTATGGTATACAGGCCGACCCAAAATCCCAGGGTGGGCCGCGGCCCACGCTGGCCACTCTGTAGATCTGCCCCAACGGCGCACATGCATTTCGAAATTAAATTAGGAACACTTAGCTGACCAATTAAACGACTCTGTTGTACTAATAGCATTATATCAGATTCGTATTTGAACAACTAAGCTTGTTTAGCTTGATGGGTGGAGCAGTGCTATTATGACACGAAGCACGTAGGCTAATCGTATAGTGATCATAAAAGGGGGGAAACCCTAAGCATGATCAATTAAACCCTATTATGACTGTGCCATGGCAGATCTGAAGTTGCAAACCGCACAAAGGCTACTTAGCAACCAATGTTTGCGTTGAACTAACAACTAAGATTCTAAGAGATGAAAGGAAAGTATAGTAAACAAGTGATGATCTATTTTCTGGTTGAGATCAAAAAGTTGAGCAGATATGAAAGAGTAGCACCTCTCTTGCGGCGCTGTGTAGGCATCGGGGGTGCAATGGCTGTCGGCGGCGTGGAAGCAGATCTGCGACGGTAGACAGAGGCATCGGGGGATAAGTCCCGTTGCGGTGGATGAGAAGGTCGTCGGAGCGGCCCCGACAAGGTGGACGACGGCGTGGATGAAGCGAGTGGATGCGATGCAAGGCTCCTGGTCCAGCACCGTGGATGAGGAACGTCGATCTCTTGCAGTGGACGACGCGGTCTGGGTAGGCGCTCCGGCATGGTGGAGGAGGGCGGCGATGGATGGGGTGGCGGACGGAGGAGGCTGGTGTGGACATGGTGTTCTGGCGCCGACGGTGTATGAATGGGAAAATGGAGGGAGAGGGGTCGGGGGAACCATGTCTTTGGGACGCGCTTGTCTAAAATGTGGGGAAGTTACCAACTTAGCCCCCGTTTAAAATTTTGGATGTCTCGTCGGTTGGGGATAGGACGGTAATCTCGCATCTCCCCAATATTTGCCGAGAGCGATTTCGGGCGAGGAGAGGGTGTTTTGGCGCCCACGGTTGGGCCCACGATGTATGAACGGGGCTGACAGGTAGGGCGATTGTGTCACGTATGAGTGAAGTTACAAACCTGCCCCTACTTAAAATATTTGCCTAGATCGATTTCGGCCGAGGAGAGTTTGTTTTGCCGCCCACCGTGTATGAATGGGGAAATGGAGGGGGAGAGAGAGGTCTTTGGGACGAGCTTGAATCAAATGTGTTTTGCCGCCCACCGTGTCTGAATGGGGTGAGAGGCGGTCGTGTCATGTCTGAGTGAAGTTACAAACCTACCCCTATTTAGAGAAGTGGCAATCGGGCCGATAGGTTGTGCGTGTCAGGGGTAGACAATAATTTCCATCTCCCAAACACTGGTTTCGGGCAGCCGACGTGGGAGTGGGTGTTTTGCCGCTTCTTTAGAATCTTGGGAGAATAAGCATTCACGTTTACCCTCGCAACTAAATTCGAACCCATTTTGTATTCGATTACGAATCTTTATAAATCATTCTATGTTTTTTATATATCTTCAAAAGCACAACAAAGATGTATTACACCTTTATATATGAATATGATTTACAAATGCTATGATACTCGAATTCAGAAGGTTGAATCCAATTTAAGGTGAATACGAATATTTGAAACAACTTTATGTTCAACTCAATTGTAACATGTATGACACAAGCAATATATAGTGTACTCCCATTTAGATATGAATTTCAGAAGCCAAGTGATGTCTCAAAATTCAAAATACTGAGCCAACCAACCAATAATACAGAAAACTAACAGACATATGCCACATATAGAGTATATGGATCAATAATATGAACTAACATACATAAGCCAGACCGCTGTACTGTTTTTGGCTAGAAGAGCATCTTTTTTTGTACCAAAGCTAGTACAACATCTTGGCCCTTTCAGATGCATGACACTTAAGGCCAATCTATACTACTATTTTTGCTAAATGCACAATTAGCCCGATTAGCATATTTTGTAGGCCTGGCATAGCAAACAAAATGAAATGTCTTTGCCTAAAAAAAAAGAAATGTCTCATGTTCTTATCAATTATTACAGACTCGTGCTAAAAAAATACAGACCAAAAAACAATTATTACATGATCTCTAAAACAAATGGTTCCAATCTATTACATGACCAAACAACACAAAGGTAATTCAACGATGGAAAAAACATTTCACCTATGATTTACCTAGTGGGATTTTAATTTCCTTTTTTCCTCCAGGACCTTAACAATGCGGTCAGTCTCAGCTTGCTTCATTGTGAAATCCACCAAATATTTAATGGTTTTCGTGAGTACTGCTTCTGATTGTACTGTTTGCTTCCTCAACATGTCAACTTCATCTCTAAGTGCAGAAGCAGACTCTCTTTCTACCAATAGTTTAGCCTCTAGAGCATCAGCAGTTGGCAATTCACGATGCACGATTGGGCCGGTGCCACTGCTCTGGGATGATCCAACATCCATGGGGATCTCGCTCTTTGATCTTGGGCTAACCTGTTTTGCCATTACAGTTCCGATTGGATTCGAAAAAGTTGAAGTTAGCAGAACATCTCAACTGGGAGTTAGAACAGCAACCCAGTTAAACAAACAAGGATTTAAAGAGTTGCGATTGGATGCTGAAAAGTATAAGTTATTAACATCATTAGAGCAACCGATTGCAGCAGCAAAGCAGTTAAACAAACGAGTTTTACAAAAGGGACCTGTTGTGCCATTGGAGTTTCTCTTTGATCCTTCAAATTTGAGTAGTCAGTAACTTGATTAGAGCAACAAGTTACAGCAGCAAACCTGTTACAAAAATAAGTTTTCAAAAATGTACCCGCTGTGCAATTGGAGTTCCAATTGGATCCTGAGAAGTTGAAGTTGGTAACATGATTAGAGCAACAAGTTATAGTAGCAAACCAGTTAAACAAGGAAGTTTTTCAGAACATACCTGTTGTGCCATCGGAGTTTCAATTGGATCCTGAAAACTTGATAGTCAGCAAGCATAAATAAAGTGTTGCAAGAGCCATAAGAAACTAACATCAAACTAGTAAAACTAACCAGTTTTGGCAACGTATTTAATTACACATGAACTAGTAAAACTAACAAGTTTTTGGTAACGTATTAAAGTAACAAGTCGGTAGAGTTTACCAGCAACACATACATCTCTAAATTTCATTCTTGTAAGCAAAATGATTCTGACACATATATATAAGTTAAAAAGACGGTGTCCCTCATATAAACCTGACAGTTGTCTCTCCATGAACATGCAAACATTACTAGTGCTAGAAGTCATAACAACAAACAAGATAAACAAACAGGGTATCAGAAGGTAAATTACACATGAATTTTGTTGCACCCTAGAAGTAGATATGACCAGCTATCTACGTGCTTAAGTAGCTATTGAAGTTCAGGCACAGGTAGTTCTATAAACAGTAAGTAACAAGCACATATATAGGCGCAGTCTATAATAGGATTAATAGGCTATGGCATTATGTAATCAGTAGCAAACTAAATTAAGGCAAGCAAGGTAATTGAACAATTTTTTAATCAGTGGCTAACTAAAATTCCGAGAAGCAGGTAGCTGAACTTAAGCTAGCTCTTTGTACAGGCACACTGCAACTTCTTTTTCTCTTACGAGGTTCTACGAAGGAGTCCATGACATCACTTGCTTGGATACGCAGTCCCAATACTCCTTCCTTCCCACCCTGCATTTTGGTAAGTCGAATGGTTAATCTTATAAGATGGTGCGGCCTTGTTATATTATATGAGGACAGGTTGTCAAACTAGTTGTAGCAATACACACCACACTGGCTTTTACTGTATAATTCATGCGATTATATTTGGCCTATCGAGATCTAAGCAATCTACAATATGATGAAAAGACTGACATCCTTCTCATTATTGGCCAACTCAGTTCATAGAAACAAGCAATTCAACCATTATGTGGATAAATCAAAAGCGCCATTGGAATACATTTCACTGCCCCAATCATAAACGCAAATCATACACGCAGGCCAGTATGAATTAAATGAAATGCAGGGACTTACGCTAGCTCGTTGTACATGCTCACTGCAGCTCTGCTTGCGCTTGGGATGTTAAATGAAGAAGTCCATGTTACCACTTGCTTGGATGTGCAGGCCGTGTACTCCTTCCTTCCCCCTCTGCATTTTTGGCACGACGGATGGTTGATCTAATGAGAGGAATCGACCTTGCTATTGTACCGGAGGACAGGTATGTGGCGCCCCGCCTGAATACCACAGTAGCCAGACGGTCGCCGCACACACCAGCCCAGGAAATCACCCTGGCGCGTGCATTTACAACAAGTATCATGAACACAGTCATTTCTATTAATGGATATATAAGTCTTACACGATATTTTACAAGGGTGATGGCAGCGGAAAAGCTCTATCTAAGGCGGCATGGTCTTGGTGCGGCTCCAATCCACAGGGAGCTGACTGGGTTACTCTTCTAGCTCGCGAACACTCCGGCTCCTCCCTAGTGGACGTCGGATCCTTAGGTGAACCTGGCCACATTGAAGGCCGCTGAGTACTTTTGAATGTACTCGCAAGCAAACCAGACCAACATATACACCAAGCAAAGCAATCCATGGCATTCAAGCATGCACTTATTATTAGAGCAATATTTTCTATCATGGCATAGCACATCTATTTAGCAATATAACTACTAAAATAAATACAGTGAGGTAAAGCATAACGGTAAATGCAATTGATCAAGTTCATTCACATGATCCCTCTGGATCCAAGTCTTTACGGTCATCCGACCATCTCCTTCATAGCCATCCTATGGCTAACATCTCAACTTCCTGACATCATCCGATGTCCGGGCATCTGTGCTATAAATCTGACAAAGCTTACCTTGTCTGGTTCATTCTTAGCAATCATTCGGTTAACTCCTCCAGACTCGACACAGACCAAATAGTGTGATCTAGTATGAACTGTGTACCATGACCGAGGACGTGGCTATTCGAATAGATTTACACTCTGCAGAGGTCGCACACTTTACCCACATTATGGAGCTCCCGGCCTCGTACTTTAGTACATGTTCCCATTCGGGTGGACCGGTGCTGCTCCAACAAATTTTGTCTATTCCCTGGCACTCTTACAGTCCCACCGACAATCATACCCCTTCCGGGTCATGCCCTGGGTGGCCCCTGTGTCACTCCTTACACCTGCCACCGTCGTGGCCAAACTAAACTGTCCCAAACGGGGACGCCGGCTAAACAACTTGGGCTCACAAGGTTATCGCCACCTACCGGGTCAGGGTAGCACGCATGCATAACCTTCCCTCTTTGGTGGTACCGATAAGAGGCAAGACAACAGACCAAGTCAGGGCCTCCCCATAAAGGCAAATGTGGCTGCACTGATGAGCTCGGTTCGGTGGCACTATGACTCGATCCAGCCGACGGAGGAGGTTGTTATTATTAAGTCACATTCTTGATCATTGAAATAACAGTAGTAATGCACAATGAAAACATAACAACCTATCTCCATATTGTCACCTACGAGTCACTAGTGCCATAATATGATGAATACTAGCAAGTATTGCAAACAGTAATACAAACTATCAGGAGTTTAATTATTTCTAGCACAACCATATTCATTAATTAAACATGCAAGAATAACACAGAGCAATGCTTTAGGGCATATATCAGATGGTCAGCTTGCCTGGGGGTTGAGGAATGCACCGGAAAGGAGTGCGATCATCTCATGAAAAGATTCGCCGGAGAAGATTCCCTCTCGGAGGGGCTGAATATAGGGCAGGGGCAAAATGGTCATTTTCAGAATGTGTCAACATCATGAAAATGATACCATCAGAACGGGCTTGACGAACAGAGAACATGGGCTTTGGAATCACCTGAATCGGAGTTACGGTTGAGAAGTTGTTGCCATTCGTTCGTTAGGCAGAAAATAAACAAGAATGTGTTCATTTCTGCTGTTAGCTAGCGAACGTCCACAATTTAGGGGTTTCGACCGGCGGCTGAAAACATATGGCGCCTTTCTGAAAATACGCTTCCTCTGAAGTGGTCGCGTACTCTGTGGAGTACGTCTCCACTTATCTGACATGGCAGGGGCGGGGCCGAGCTGCTGCCGCTGACTGGTAGGTCCCGCGCTGCCCTCTCTCTCTCTCTCTCCTCCTCCTTCTTCTTCCTCTTCCTCTGCTTCTCCCCGACACCGTGGCAGGGAGCTCGGGCTCCGGTGGGTCTCTGGGGCAGGCGAGTGGACGGGCGAGCGCGCCGGTGAGTGTCGCGCCCAGTGAAGGGTTCGGGCGAGGCTGAGGGTGGCCGGAGGTGGGATTGTGCGGCAGAGCCGAGGGCGGTGGCTCCGGTTAATGTGGAGGCTCTGGTGACCGAGGGGGCTGGGCGAGGGCGTAGGCGATGTCGCTGGAGAGTGGCGCATCCAGTGGTGAGGTCCACGGGCACCGGGGACGGCGGAATGCGAGGGTGAGGTGGTGGCCGTAGGCGGCAGCCGTGGCTAAATTGCGGCGCTCCGGCGAGGGACCCGGCTGGGTGCGGTTGCGGGGGTGATCGAGAGGGAGAAGGGAGGAGGTTGAGGTGCTCGGGGAAGCTCGGGAAGGGCCTATATATAGGCGGCCGGCGAGACCAGATGAGCACGGATCGGCGCACTGGAGCTCGGGGACACGCGGAGAGAGGGGGCGGTGTCGACAGGGTCTTCGGGAGAGTGGAGAAGCCGCCAGTGGCTTCGGGAGGGCTCGGAGAGGAAGAAGACAAGAAGAGGATGACGGCCACGGGTGATGGGTGCATAGAGCCGCGGCGGAGCTCGTCGCAGTGCGGCGGGTAAGAGGAGGGAGGGGGAAGGGGCTGGAGAGGGGGCACGCGGCCGCTACGGAGCCGTGGGACATGCTTGGACATGCCGGAGTTGGCCGGAGCTGGCCTGCCCGACGCGACCAGACGCGGTCAGCGCACAGAGCGCGCGTTTGGTCTTGCTCGTGACGTGGTCACCATGGCCATGGTGTGTTCTGGCGCGTGTCTGCCAACCTGCCCTTGTCCCACTCGTGACTCAACGCTCAAATAGGTAGCAAGACCATCTGGAACCCGCTGGAAAGCGTTGAGCTGATAAATTTCTCCAAAACAAGATTCTGGACAGAATGTTTGCTGAATATTTGTGGGCAAATGGATGAACGGGTGGAGTTGATTTTTGGCATGCAGCAATGATCCATCAAGGTGCACCTCCTGGAAAATTTTCAGGCCAATATGACCACTCTAGCTGGTACTCCCTTCACAAATTGGAAATCTGGACAGAAGCTAGGTTTAGATGCTGGGCTCAAATGGCTTGATGGGTTGGTCTGAAATTTGGTGGAGAGCGATGACTTAGGAGTATAAAGGCACTGGTAAAATTTCATACCATTTGAGTATGCTAAAATGGTACTTTCTTCACAGTGCTCCCTGCTGGACAAAAACTTAGGAAAATTGCTGGGGAAGAATGGATAGTTGGATTGAGCTGATTTTTTGGTTTGCATGAGTGATTTATCAGGGTTAACCACCCTGCAAAATTTCAGCTCAAAATGATCAAGGGTTCAAGCACTTCCTTTGCAAACTGGAAATCTGAATAGAATTTGCAAATGGAAGATGTGCTCAAACTCTGAACTATGGAACTTGGGTTCTTGATGGAAATGGTGAATATATGGATAGGTGAAGCTCCACAAATTATTTGGGATTTTTCCTGGCTACCAAAATGGTAGTCCCTTTGGAAAGTGCCCAAAATGCAATATTGGCTTTAAATAGGAAAATGCAATTTCCCTTATTTAATTATGGCCCATATTTTTATGGGAGCTCAATATGATCACAAAAAATATCTCCACAAGTTTTCATGAACTTTGGAGATGGATAGATATTTTCTGGATTTAATTCCTTAAACTAGCAGAAAAAGGAATTAATTTTAAATGAAAAACATTGCAAATGACTTGGCAATATTTTTGCATATCCAGGGTTTATAGATGTAGGAAAGTCATTGGAATTTTTTTGGGAGGCAATAGATCAAAGGAAATTTTGGTTCCTTTGTAACTGCAGGAATTAGGGTTTCCCTTCCGGTAACTCGGAAGGTAGGGTTTTAACGGCAAAACCCTGAGAATATAGTTTGGGTGGCCAAGTTGGGTTGGAGAGAATCTCTGGTTGGATAGGAAAGGCAAGGCTATATGACCATCTTCATATACCCAAGAGCGAGAGAAAATCCAATAAAACCGAAAAAAGACGAGAGTCAAATCCCGCGAAGAAAAAATCGAGGAGCGAAAACCAGGGTGTCACAAACCTACCCCCCTTAAGAAAATCTCATCCTCGAGATTTCTGGGCTTACCTCCCGGCAAAGAGGGACATACCTGTGTGCGACTTGGATCCATCAGTTGTCTTGTCCTCGTTGGTTTACTGGCCGTTTTAACTACCTCTTCTGATGGCTCAGGGGTTGTCTTTTCACACAGCTACTTGAATCCTTCTCTTTCCTGTCAGGTGTACCTCTTGTCCTGGCGGTCTGTTATCTTGGGTTGGTGGGTAGCGGGTAGTATCGGCAAATAGCTTGGTCTCCAGGGTCTGGAGCTAGCTGCTTCGGGTTTTATTGCGATACTTCGTACACTGACTGCCAAGGGCGAGACATCCTTTCTGGGTACAGGGCTCACGTGCTCGTATGGCCTCGACTGACTAGGGGTGGCTTTCTTTCTATCTTGTCAGAAGGTTCAGTCTGGCTCTGGGTTCCGTACTGATGTTTCCTTCTGTCTTATGCACTCTGACTTTGTCCTTAGGTGATCCACAATCCAAGGAATAACATGACCAAACTATTACCGCCGTGTCCCCAACTAAAATGTCAGGCATGATCACAAAGTAATCATAGACAGTAATCTCTTATTCCACTGACATCATGGCATCTACGAACTGTTGATACTGACATGCATGCGCTCTTAACTATCCTATCTGAATGTCTTGTTTTCATGTGATTTCTGACAGTCAAACTCTGTCGCTTGTTGAGGTGGTTTTGCCATATATAGCCTCTGCAGTCCTTGTTATGAACACTGAGCTGAACATAGTATGGCTAGTATCCGGTGTAGCTTTCGGAGCATAGTCTCTTATCTTGGTTGATGGCCTATATTCACGATGAGTGCGGCAGGCTCACTTGTAACCGCAAGTAGTGCATTGTTGTGTCCACATATGCAAGAGTCTGGCAAGGATTGATAATATCACCTTGTCTGTGATTTTCATTTTATTGACCGTCACGGAGATTGTTTATCCAAAACCTCTTTGTTCTTGGGGGTTCCTTTTGTGGGCCTGCCATGACCTGCCGACACGGCTCCTTGGTCGTATCATAACTTGTCGGTATTGTACACACAACTTACTCTTGCATATCTCGTAGGGGTTGCTGTGTTCATATCCTTCTTTGAAATATGGGTCCAATGTTTTTCTGAACACAGTCATTCTTGTGTACGAGTGGCTCGCATGAACTGATCAACTAGACTGCATACTCACAACGTATGCAGGGGTAGGATGAATCCATTGGGTTCTGAGGCAGACGTGTGTCCGGACTAGTTCGTGCTTCTGACAAGATTGTTGTGGGCACGATGGCATGTTGAAGAAGGCTGAATTCCTTATGCTCGAAGCTTTTGCCAGGATAGTGTGCCGAAGAAGGATGGGTGTCGTACCTCAGAAGTTTCCCCTCAGGTTGCTTACTGGGGAAGGTCGGGTACCTTATGTTGGAAGCTTTCTGTGGTAGCGGGCCGAGGGAGATTGGAGTGCCATACCCTAGAAGATTTTCCCCCTAGTGGCGTAGCGAGGAAGATTGGCAGTTTTGCGTCACAAGCTCCTCCTGATAACCTATGGAGGAAGGCTGGGTCGCTTATACCAGAAGCCTTTCACTGTGATATGCGGTCGGTTCTATGGCTGATTCTGGCTTCCTTCCAGAGTATCCAAAATTTACCCATAGCGGAGCCAGAACTTGGTGTAGGCCATATCTTAAGAGGAAATATTCCGTTGGTCCTGCACACCGCTTGTCCTTCTGCTAGTCTGATCATTGTTGCTGTAGAGGTTGCACAACTGATGCGGACTCCATGTTGGTAATTAGTCCGAATGTGTGCCGATAGTAAGCAATTGTCGGATAATTCCATTCGGTTTAGCTAAACTTCCAGGTATTTGAAATTCTCGTTGATTCCGGATAGTTGTGAACTTATCCATATTTCTTGCAAACCGGAGTGTTGTTGTTGCTCTCGGCACCTTCACATTCTCGAAATATGTCTTCTGTGGGTAATAAATGATTCTTGAGTCCAGTGAGAAAAGACTCAAGGTTCACCCCATTGGCTGAAATAATCCTTGTGTCGAGGAACGAATAATTTGCTCTTGCTGGTGTCCATTCCTGATAGCTCATCTGGCTATTCCTTAGGTATGATTTGTCCTGATGCAAACTCTCTTAGGTATATTCTGGCCTTGTCTGTAGCACGCAGAGTCTGCTTCTGACCGATCCTCTATTCTTGATAGATCCGGTGTTGCTGTTCTGAATATCATGTGGTTGACTTGAACTAACCGAGCTGGACTATTGGGTATTATCCGGGTTGTAGGCTGATCTTCTTAACAACACTTGCGGATGGATCCAGTCAGAGCAAGAGAACGGAATCGAGAAAAGAAACAAGAACTGCGAAAAACCAAAAAGTAAATAAAGCTCAAATTTTGCGGGCCTTACACACGTGGCCAAAGATTCACTAGTATAACTAGTATAGCGCACTCGATGTACCTCTAAGGATTTAGAAGCAAACCACACAATGCTCCTGGTAGCAATTGGGGTCAAGCTCCTACTACTTCCTTAGGGAACATCAAACTCGACGCACGGCCATAGCCAAAGTGGCTTAGTCAACGATCCTAGGGTTACCGAGAAAAGATGGAATTTATAGGCGTTTCCCCAAAGGAAACTAGATTTAAGGAGAGAAATGCCATGGTTAGCAAGCAAGGTAGGGATATCTAGTTTACCTAGGGGTTAAGGGCTCACGGGTCGTTGCCTGGTGCGAACATCTCCCACCGGAGGCAAAGGCCACGAGAGTTGGGGTCTGATGCGGGGAAAAACCTACGGGATTGCCTTATGATCAATAGTAGCCGTGTCGGGCTGGCAAAGATGGCTGAAATCCATCTGGGCTTTCTACTGAGCAAGAGGCAATGAAGTCTAGCTAGGGTAACCTACAGTCAGCCTGGCTCTGATACCATCCGTTGTGGCGCCTTGCCTGAATACCACAGTAGCCAGACGATCGCCGCACACACCAGCCTAGGAAATCACCCTGGCGCGTGCGTTTACAACAAGTATCATGAACACAGGCATTTCTATTAATGGATATATAAGTCTTACATGATATTTTACAAGGGTGATGGCAGCGGAAAAGCTCTATCTAAGGCGGCATGGTCTTGGTGCGGCTCCAATCCACAGGGAGCTGACTGGGTTACTCTTCTAGCCCGCGAACACTCCGGCTCCTCCCTAGTGGACGTCAGATCCTTAGGTGAACCTGGCCACATTGAAGGCCGCTGAGTACTTTTGAATGTACACGCAAGCAAACCAAACCAACATATACACCAAGCAAAGCAATCCATGGCATTCAAGCATGCACTTATTATTAGAGCAATATTTTCTATTATGGCATATCACATCTATTTAGCAATATAACTACTAAAATAAATACAGTGATGTAAAGCATAACGGTAAATGCAATTGATCAAGTTCATTCACATGATCCCTCTGGATCCAAGTCCTTACGGTCATCCGACCATCTCCTTCATAGCCATCCTATGGATAACATCTCAACTTCCTGACATCATCCGATGTCCGGGCATCTGTGCTGTAAATCTGACAAAGCTTACCTTGTCTGGTTCATTCTTAGCAATCATTCGATTAACTCCTCCAGACTCGACACAGACCAAATAGTGTGACCTAGTATGAACTGTGTCCCATGACCGAGGACGCGGCTATTAGAATAGATTTACAGTCTGTAGAGGTCGCACACTTTACCCACATTATGGAGCTCCCAGCCTCGTACTTTAGTACATGTTCCCATTCGGGTGGACCGGTGCTGCTCCAACAAAACTTGTCTATTGCGTGGCACTCTTACGGTCCCATCGATATTCATACCCCTTCCGGGTCATGCCCTGGGTGACCCCTGTGTCACTCCTGACACCTGCCACCGTCGTGGCCAAACTAAACTATCCCAAAAGGGGACGACGGCTAAACAACTTGGGCTCACAAGGTTATCGCCGCCTACCGGGCCAGGGTAGCACGCACACATAACCTCCCTCTTTGGTGGTACCGATAAGAGGCAAGACAACAGACCAAGTCAGGGCCTCCCCATAAAGGCAAATGTGGCTGCACTGATGAGCTCAGTTCGGTGGCACTATGCAATATTGGCTTTAAATAGGAAAATGCAATTTCCCGTATTTAATTATGGCCCATATTTTTATGGGAGCTCAATATGATCACAAAGAATATCTCCACAAGTTTTCATGAACTTTGGAGATGGATAGATATTTTCCTGGATTTAATTCCTTAAACTATTAGAAAAAGGAATTAATTTTAAATGAAAAACATTGAAAATGACTTGGCAATATTTTTGCTTATCCAGGGTTTATAGATGTAGGAAAGTCATTGGGAAAAATTTGGGAGGCAATAGATCAAAGGAAATTGGGGTTCCTTTGTAACTACAGGAATTAGGGTTTCCCTTCCGGTAACTCAGAAGGTAGGGTTTTGACGGCAAAACCCTGAGAATATAGTTTGGGTGGCCAAGTTGGGTTGGAGAGAATCTCTGGTTGGATAGGAAAGGCAAGGCTATATGACCATCTTCAGATACCCAAGAGCGAGAGAAAATCCAATAACACCAAAAAAAGACGGGAGTCAAATCCCGCGAATGAAAAATCGAGGAGCGAAAACCAGGGTGTCACAAGGTACTTACAAGGTTATACGAGCGTGCATGATGGGTACCAGATCCCGTAGCACCATCATGCTTCGCTGAAAAATGGTTTTGCTTGTTTCAGATGATAGCCCCAGAAGAAATAAGAGTTGAAGTCAGAGTTGCATAGGCGTATAAGCTAAGAGAGCAGTAAAAGGATATCCAAGCATCATCGGAACAGTGCACAGCGCAGTGATATGTGGATACCTAGTTCGGGCCGGCGTTTGGGCATACTCGCCTAGAGTGCGGGTCACTTCAGATCCGTTGAGGGTGATGTGCTTGCGTTGGCTGGCCGCCTACGGAAGCAGATCTTGAGCAGCGGTGGAGCGCTACGATGCGGTGGACGAGGCCGTTGGTGAAGCACCAGCGCGGGGGGTGGGGGTGGAGGTGCGACGATGTGCTCGGTGAATTAGCCCCGGTAAGGTGGAAGACGACATCGGTGAAGCAGACCTGATGCGGTGGAAGTCGGTGTCTACGAAGCACGTTGGCTGCGGCGGCCGACGTTGTTGGTAGACCACCCGGTGCGGTGGACGAGGGGGTAGATGACGCAGCTTCGGTGCGGTCGTGCAGCGCGACCGTCGTCTTCGTCGTCGTCGTCCGGGCACTCTGGGAACGAGATGAGACGAGGGGCAATTCGAATTTTACTTGGGTGGCGGCGAATTAGGGATTTGAGCACTCTGGGCGCGGAAGGGGGCGGGGGAGAAGGGGGATTTTGCAGGGCTGGAATTTGGGCCGCTAGATATTTCAATCCGAAACATGGAGGCGCGAAGTTTATAACGTCCGTACGACACACGCCACCACCACGACACGACCGTGGTCTACCTGGTGCGCCCACATTTGAGAATGCAAACGAATCGTTTTTCATTGGCAGATGAATCTGTACGTATTACCATGCCCGTGTTTTCCTTGCAAATAATTAGTCATTCAAAACGTCATACTAGTAATTAATTAATGACGAGTTCTTTGAATTAGAGTGTGTTTGGGACATAGCGATCTCCAATTCTAACGTGGATTTCGCATTTCATGGTATCCACGCTAAGTTTTTGAATGCAAATTCATATGTATAAGATTAACACTATTGTAAGACCCCAAAAATTTAAACCATATTTTTATTAAGTAAAATTTGGCCAGAAATAAAATTTTGAATTATATGAGGTCATTTATTGTTTCAGAATCTTTTCTGTTTTCTGTTTTCCAAAATTCTTCCCTCCATATAGAAAATTTTGGAAATATTATGGGTTTTGAAAGTAATTTTTAATCCTTTCATTTAACTTTTAAAAATTAGTAGGAAATATTTTCATAATAAATTTGCCCCAAAATAATTCTTTTAATAGCATTTTCAATCTTTGAAATGCTTCTGTTGCACTACAACTATTTCAAATAATTCTTTTAAAATTCCACAAAAATTATGAGGGGTCATGTGATACCTATGGATCACTTTTGTGCAAAAACCCAACATGGTCTTTTAAAATTTTTGAGCACAACTTACATTTTTCAATTCTGGTTCAATTTGAGCATTGAACTACAACCCCAATTTTCCTTGCTCCAAAAATTCTGAAAATTTTCCACCTTATAGTCCTTCCAATCAATCACTTAAGTCCAGAAGATCAACTCCATTTGTATCTTCGAAGACCTCCAAATAATTCCCTGTAGTTTCTGTCCAGAACTGAATTTCAGTAAAATTTGCACTAGCAAGTTTTTCTTTTTACAGAACCAACCACACCATCATCTCTAACATGTAAGGAGACATCCTCCTGTCAATTTTCACACTCTACAAAAACTCCTAGATAGCCCTAGCAATCTACCGAACAGCTTGTGGGCACGGTAGAATTTTTCATCCTTTCTGAACTCCATGTGGCACTAGATCCTATTGCTGAACCAGCTTGTCCATCATCACCACCATCCATACTAGCACCACCCTGCCAAAGATCAGCTCATTTGGGACAGCCTAGGACGCTCTGGCATTCTGTCGAGCAAGTAGTGTGCATGCACAGAGCGTGTCCAGAGCGCCAAAGTTGCAGGCGTCGTCACCGCCCCGCGTTGCCCTCCCTGCTGCCGCTCCGCACGCAAGCCACCTCCGAGAGCTTCGTGAGACACCCACGCATCTCACCGACTCCTCCCCTTGTCGCCTGGCGCCGTCCACCGCCGTCCACGACGACCGGAATCGCTGCCCGACGAAACCCGCCCCACCACGTCTCTGCCAGGATTACCTTCGCTTAAATGCCAACGGCTCGAGCTCATCTGCAGCTCACCAGGCTCTCCACCGACCAGGCCAACCTCCCCACCGACCATATCAACCTCGCCACCGACCCGGATCGCCATGAATGGCCGCCGCCGATGTCTGCTTCTCTGGAACCTGCGGCACCACCTCCCCCTTCCTATAAAAGCCACCCCGTGCTCGCTGTGCTCAGGGGCATCCTTCCACCCCTTCTGTAGGCCACCCAAAGCAACCACACGGCCGGGAATGGCCGTCTTCCTCGCCTCCGGCAGCCACGACCGCCGCCACTGTCGCATTGGTTCCGACGCAACCACAGCCTCTCCCCCTCCATTTCCTCCACCACTAGCTCACTCTTGACCTCACGAACCCAATCCCCCTCTCAATTTTGCTCGGGAGACACCGTAGATGAAAGCCCTCTTTCGCCTCCGCCGGAGTCTTTCGGGAATCCTCGCTGCCGGCGACCCCGTGCCCTCCACCGACCAAGCCATACATCGAACGAAGCGCGACGATCCCCTGAGCATGTGGATGGCCTCAGATCCCCGAGAGGTGCCGCCGTCCACCGGCAATCGCCGCCGGCAGGAGCTCGGCCCCTGGACCCGCGCGTGAGCTTGACCCGGGGTCAAACCCGACCGAGGGGGCCCACTGTCAGTGACCCCCGGTCACCCCGCGCTGTTTAAGTGGTGACGCCTTTTACAGAAATACGCCTTCTCCTTTAGAAGGCGTATTACCAACCGAACCGTTTTCTTTTTAAAGAGTTTTATAAAAACCAAGTTTGACTCAGCTTTGACTGCCTCTAACTTTTAAACCACAAGTCCAAATGAATTGATTCTTTTTCTGTCATTCCTCATTTTTCATCTAGTTTATTTTCGTAGTTATTTCAAAATTTTCCAGACAACTTTTTTGTACTGTTTTGAATTTATGTGGTAATTGCAATATTTTGAAAATAGGAAAAATGGAGGGAAGAAACTTTTCAAAAGTTTTGGAGTGCACCCAATCCTTCTGCATGCTTAAGGCAAGCATCTTGAACACTTGATATGGTGAATGTTTGGTAGTTTGCGAAGCTAGGGTATTTGCATCATGATTATGATAATTGAAATGAAATTTGCATATTGCTATTTTTGCATGCATGATCCATTGATACTTTGTTAAACATGAAATATGAGTGAGGGTTATTGTTCTCACCTGCCACAGATATCCATGTTGGTCCAAACTAATCTGCATGAAAGAATCAGTCACGGGAGAAAAGTGACCATGACACAGAAATCTCGTTGTGACGAGAATGATCAGTGAGGGCATGTTGGGACATGCCAGATGGTGACCCTGTTGGGTACTACCAAGGAAATATATTGTACTAACCAATGTAGGAAAACTTAAACCTCCTGACTCGACCGTGGATCGAGTCTTGTTCCGATAACCCCCATACTTGATTCGTGCTGCCACTTGTCCCCGCCACAGGTAGGGTATGGTTTAGTAAGTCAATAACCCTTTTCCTTGCACACACTGTATACAGAGGCCATGGTGAAAGATACCAGAGACCTCTGGTAGGCATGTCACCTGGTCAGGGGGCATGGGTGTATCCGGCTGGGCCGAGAGGGGGGCACCCCTTGTATTCCACGCATTATAAATTGTGATCCCATGCTATTCGAGATGGTGGTCTCCACGTCTTAGATTTTTTCTTGAGCGATGCTTTGGGTGATTCCTGGCATCAGGAAAGTTAATCTGGTGTGTGCGGGTTAGGTGTGTTTTCAACCCAAAGGCCGTAACTGGAATTAGTCAACGTTTCGGGGTTGACTAAAGAAATCCTTTACTTGTGGGTAAAGAGTACACCCTCTGCAGAGTTTTATAACCTATTCGAATAGCCGTGTCCGCGGTTAAGGACTACAGTCTGGGTTGGTCAAGTGTCGGTCTTAGTGTCGGTCTTCGGAGGAAATAATTAAAATTGAGCATGATTCACTTTTGCAGGATGATTATTATCACTACTGATGCTATCATGAATATTATTGTTAACCTGGATATTGCTATGGACTAACCCTTTTCTCTTATGTGTAACCTTGAGTATCCCTTGGGATGGTTGTGCCACTTAGATACTCATTTCTTTTTTTGAGTATCTCTTGGGATGGTTGTGCCACCTGGATACTCATTTCTTTTTTTTTGAGTATCTCTTGGGATGGTTGTGCCACCTGGATACTCATTTCTTTTCAGTATTTCTTGGGATGGTTGTGCCACCTGGATACTCATTTCTTTTCAAGACCTCTCGAGGCGTCGCATTCAGACACCCGTTTGGCATTTATTTTCAAGACCTCTTGAGGTATCGCATTCAGACACCCGTTTGGCATTTCTTTTCAAGACCTCTCGAGGCATCGCATTCAGATACCCGTTTGGCATTTCTTTTCAAGACCTCTCGAGGCGTTGCATTCGGACACCCGTTTGGCGTTTCTTTTTAAGACCTCTCGAGGCGTCGCATTCAGACACCCGTTTGGCATTTCTTTTCAAGACCTCTTGAGGCGTCGCATTCAGACACTCGTTTGGCATTATTCTTGGAATCCTCGGGCGGTCTAACGCCCGATGTTCCATTTTATTTTCTTGGAATCCTCGGGCGGTCTAACTCCCGATGTTCCATTCTATATTCTTGGTTTATTTACTAGAATGATATATTTAGCCATCAACACCGTATTGATATTTATCATGCCATGCTTTAATATCAGTCAGCATATGCATATAATTTTGTTCATCATGATCATATGCTCTCTGTTGCATTCGGTATATCTTTTGTTCATGATGTTTGCGAGTACATTCAAACATACTCACTGGCTTCTCCCTGGCTATTGTCTTGGCCAGATCACGATTAGGAGAAGAGCACTACAAAGGCACACCCCGCAACCTAGGAATCGGAGATAGCAGCCATGCAGGATAGGAGTTATCCAGGTCAGCTATTCCTGTGGGAATGGAGCCCCATCGACGTTGGGGAACCACGAGTCACTTCCGTCACCCGTTACTAGAAATCATTGTTGTATCATTAGACCTTTATGGTCTTGTATCCAATTCTTGTAATTACTTGGTAATCTGTATCAAGGACGTGTCCACCAGTAAAAATGATCTTGGGGCTGGTGATGACACAAGGGGTTATTTTTGGGATTTTATGTCCCGGAAATCCGGCCCCGACAGCCTTGGTATCAGAGCCCAGGCTGACCATTGGCTAATCCTATCTTAGCCTGGTCGCTATCCCTAGGTTTTCCACACCATCTAAAACTTTTCTCTATCCGTAGTCAAGCCCATTCCATCCGATAAGCCTACACAGTGGCCAGCCGACATCTTTGGACAGTCGGTGCCCAACCTATCAGCCTGTCCATAGGCCGTGTGCCTGTGGCCGACACCTGAGTTGTCCCATCCACAAGCGTTCGATGGAAGACTCCATTGACCTATAAAGGAAGCCTTGCCCCAACTCAGCACATCACAGCCTCACTCTCAGTTCGATATCCAATCACCAAGATGCCTGGTCCCATCGTTCGCAACGAGACCACTGCAGCCGAGCTTGGAGACTTTGTAGTCATCCTCGCCAATCTCACCCGTCATGCTTTTGGCATAAAAGAGCCCCCGGAGTATGTTGTATACCAGGAGCACACGAGTGATGCCATCCACCACTTCTGGGCCACGGTGCACATCTACGGAAGGGGCACCACATCAGAACGCCCCTACCGGTTCACCGGGAGGACGACCTCTGACGATCCCCAAGCCATCCAACTTGCAGCCCGAGAGGCTGTAGTTAATCTTCGGCATTTGTCGCCAAGAGTTAACATCCGCCCTTTCTTCTACTACCCTAGTCGTGGAGGCTATGGAAGCCCGACCCAAGTCACCAACGAAGACCATGAGACAGATCCTGCTCTGGTGCATCTAGTGCGCTTCCTGAGAGCGCAAGAGGCACTATTTGATCAGGTCACCCTTGATCTGATTACGACCCGCAGGACGCTTGCTCTCCTGACCCCGGTGAGAAGAGAAGCCGCAACCACCACCGACACCCCGATAGTACTGCTCGGGAGACCAGTTGAGCCCCCAAAGTCTGCTCCTATTGTCCATCCGGGCAATGCCTTCGTCTCCCCCGGGGAACTCTGTCGTCTCTTGGAGACCTACTCCAACAAGACGGTGACCTCGACACCCCGCGAGGGGCACCACCGCTACCCCACCCCTGTAGATCCCCACCCTACCCCGGCCAACTCTGACACTGAAGCACACGGAGAAGCCTCGACATCTGCGGGACACGCCCGGCTAGATGTCAGCGAGGTGGACTGAGTCCACCAGAATTATTGTAGAGCCTTAGTGACCCTGTTGCCCTGTATTTTCATAGTAGCAGTTGTATGGCGTGGTAAGTTTTTAAATTACTTGTGTGCCATTATCTTAATAGTAGTATGCGTGATTTAGCATAAATTGTTGGCGTGTGGTGGCAGAGTAAATTCTAGGCGAGACTGCCAAAACCAACTTAACAAATCTCGACGACGAGATTTTCCTAAGGGGGGTAGAGTTTGTAACACCCCAAAATTTAAACCATATTTTTATTAAGTAAAATTTTGAATTATATGAGGTCATTTATTGTTTCAGAATCTTTTCTGTTTTCTGTTTTCCAAAATTCTTCCCTCCATATAGAAAATTTTGGAAATATTGTGGGTTTCGAAAGTAATTTTTAATCCTTTCATTTAACTTTTAAAAATCAGTAGGAAATATTTTCATAATAAATTTGCCCCAAAATAATTCTTTTAATTGCATTTTCAATCTTTGAAATGCTTCTGTTGCACTACAACTATTTCAAATAATTCTTTTAAAATTCCACAAAAATTATGAGGGGTCATGTGATGCCTATGGATCACTTTTGTGCAAAAACCCAACATGGTATTTTGAAAATTTTGAGCACAACTTACATTTTTCAATTCTGGTTCATTTTGAGCATAGAACTACAACCCCAATTTTCCTTGCTCCAAAAATTCTGAAAATTTTCCACCTTATAGTCCTTCCAATCAAACACTTAAGTCCAGAAGATCAACTCCATTTGCATCTTGGAAGACCTCCAAATAATTCCCTGTAGTTTCTGTCCAGAACTGAATTTCAGTAAAATTTGCACTATCAAGTTTTTCTTATTACAGAACCAACCACACCATCATCTCTAACATGTAAGGAGACATCCTCCTGTCAATTTTCACACTCTACAAAAACTCCTAGATAGCCCTAGCAATCTACCGAACAGCTTGTGGGCATGGCAGAATTTTTCATCCTTTCTGAATCCCATGTGGCACTAGATCCTATTGCTGAACCAGCTTGTCCATCATCACCACCATCCATACTAGCACCACCCTGCCAAAGATCAGCTCATTTGGGACAGCCTAGGATGCTCTGGCATTCTGTCGAGCAAGTAGTGTGCATGCACAGAGCGTGTCCAGAGCGCCAAAGTTGTAGGCGTCGGCACCGCCCCGCGTTGCCCTCTCTGCTGCCGCTCCGCACGCAAGCCACCTCCGAGAGCTTCGCGAGACACCCACGCATCTCACCGACTCCTCCCCTTGTCGTCTGGCGCCGTCCACCGCCGTCCATGACGACCGGAATCGCCACCCGACGAAAGCCGCCCTGCCATGTCTCTGCCAGGATCACCTTCGCTTAAATGCCAACGGCCCGAGCTCATCCGCAGCTCACCAGGCTCTCCACCGACCAGGCCAACCTCCCCACCGACCATATATACCTCGCCACCGACCCGGATCGCCATGGATGGCCGCCGCCGACGTGTGCTTCTCTGGAACCTGTGGCACCACCTCCCCCTCCCTATAAAAGCCACCCCGAGCTTGCTGCGCTCAGGGGCATCCTTCCACCCCTTCTGTAGGCCACCCAAAGAAACCACACGGCCGGGAATGGCCGTCTTCCTCGCCTCCGACAGCCACGGCCGCCGCCACTATCGTGTTGGTTCCAACGCAACCACAGCCTCTCCCCCTACATTTCCTCCACCACTAGCTCACTCTTGACCTCACAAACCCAATCCCCCTCTCAATTTTGCTCGGGAGCCACCGTAGACGAAAGCCCTCTTTCGCCTCCGCCGGAGTCTTTCGGGAATCCTCGCCGCCGGCGACCCGGTGCCCTCCACCGACCAAGCCATACATCGAACGAAGCGCCATGATCCCCTGAGCACGTGGATGGCCTCAGATCCCCAAGAGGTGCCACCGTCCGCCGGCAATCGACGCCGGCAGGAGCTCGGCCCCTGTTCCCACGCGTGAGGTTGACCCGGGGTCAAACCCGACCGAGGGGGCCCACTGTCAGTGACCCCCGGTCACCCTGCGCTGTTTAAGTGGTGACGCCTTTTACAGAAATACGCCTTCTCCTTAAAAAGGCGTATTACGAACCGAACCGTTTTCTTTTTAAAGATTTTTATAAAAAACAGGTTTGACTTACCTTTGACTACCTCTAACTTTTAAAGCACAAGTCCAAATGAATTGATTCTTTTTTTGTTATTCCTCATTTTTCATCTAGTTTATTTTAGTATTTATTTCAAAAAAAATCCAAACAACCTTTTTTACTGTTTTGAATTTATGTGGTAATTGCAATATTTTGAAAATAGGAAAAATGGAGGGAAGAAACTTTTCAAAAGTTTTGGAGTGCACCCAATCCTTCTGCATGCTTAAGGCAAGCATCTTGAACAATTGATACAGTGAATGTTTGGTAGTTTGCTAAGCTAGGATATTTGCATCATGATTATGATAATTCAAATGAAATTTGCATATTGCTATTTTTGCATGCATGATCCATTGATACTTTGTTAAACTTGAAATATGAATGAGGGTGATTGTTCTCACCTGCCACAGATGTCCATATTGGTACAAACTAATCTACAAGAAAGAATCAGTCATGGGAGAAAAGTGACCATGACACAGAAATCTCGTTGTGACGAGAATGATCAGTGAGGGCATGTTGGGACATGCCAGATGGTGACCCTATTGGGTACTACCAAGGAAATATATTGTGCTAACCACTTCAGGAAATCTTAAACCTCCTGAGTCGGCCGTAGATCGAGTCTTGTTCCGGTAACCCTCATCCTTGATTCGTGCTGCCACTTGTCCCTGCCACAGGTAGGGTATGGTTTAGTAAGTCGATAACTCTTTTGCTTGCACACACTATACAAAGAGGCCATGGTGAAAGATACCAGAGGCCTCTGGTAGATATGTCACCTGGTCAGGGGGCATGGGTGTATCCGGCTGGGCCGAGAGGGGGGCACCCCTTGTATTCCGTGCATTATAAATTGTGATCCCATGCTATTCGAGACGGTGGTCTCCCCGTTTTAGAGTTTTCTTGAGCGATGCTTTGGGTGATTCCTGGCATCAGGAAAGTTAATCTGGTGTGTGCGGGTTAGGTGAGTTTTCAACCCAAAGGCCGTAACTGGAATTAGTCAACGTTTCGGGGTTGACTAAAGAAATCTGTTACTTGTGGGTAAAGAGTACACCCTCTGCAGAGTTTTATAACCTATTCGAATAGCGTGTCCGCGGTTAAGGACTACAGTCTGGGTTGGTCAAGTGTCGGTCTTAGTGTCGGTCTTCGGAGGAAATAATTAAAATTGAGCATGATTCACTTTTGCAGGATGATTATTATCACTACTGATGCTATCATGAATATTATTGTTAACCTGGATATTGCTATGGACTAACCCTTTTCTCTTATGTGTAACCTTGAGTATCCCTTGGGATGGGTGTGCCACCTGGATACTCATTTCTTTTTTTGAGTATCTCTTGGGATGGTTGTGCCACCTGGATACTCATTTCTTTTTTTGAGTATCTCTTGGGATGGTTGTGCCACCTGGATACTCATTTCTTTTCAGTATCTCTTGGGATGGTTGTGCCACCTGGATACTCATTTCTTTTCAAGACCTCTCGAGGCGTCGTATTCAGACACCCGTTTGGCATTTCTTTTCAAGACCTCTCGAGGCGTCGCATTCAGACACCCGTTTGGCATTTCTTTTCAAGACCTCTCGAGGCATCGCATTCAGACACCCGTTTGGCATTTCTTTTCAAGACCTCTCGAGGCGTTGCATTCGGACACCCATTTGGCGTTTCTTTTCAAGACCTCTTGAGGCGTCGCATTCAGACACCCGTTTGGCATTTCTTTTCAAAACCTCTCGAGGCGTCGCATTCAGACACCCGTTTGGCATTATTCTTGAAATCCTCGGGCGGTCTAACGCCCGATGTTCCATTCTATATTCTTGGTTTATTTACTAGAATGATATATTTAGCCATCTACACCGTATTGATATTTATCATGCCATGCTTTAATATCAGTCAGCATATGCATATAATTTTGTTCATCATGATCATATGCTCTCTATTGCATTCGTTATATCTTTTGTTCATGATGTTTGCGAGTACATTCAAACGTACTCACTGGCTTCTCCCTGGCTATTGTCTTGGCCAGATCACGATTAGGAGAAGAGCACTACGAAGGCACACCCCGCAACCTAGGAATCGGAGATAGCAGCCACACGGGATAGGAGTTATCCAGGTCAGCTATTCCTGTGGGAATGGAGCCCCATCGACGTTGGGGAACCACGAGTCGCTTCCGTCACCCGTCACTAGAAATCATTGTTGTATCATTAGACCTTTATGGTCTTGTATCCAATTCTTGTAATTGCTTGGTAATCTGTATCAAGGACGTGTCCACCAGTAAAAATGATCTTGGGGCTGGTGATGACACGAGGGGTTATTTCTGGGATTTTATGTCCCGAAAATCCGGCCCCGACAACTATGGTGGTGAGAAAACTTTGGATGTATTCAAGCATATGACCACACACATACAAAATACCACGACAATTGAGTCAATATTAGTGCATCAACTTTTCCAAACCATGCATGTATGGCACGAATTCGAAATAATTATAGAAGCCATATGCATGGTCCTCAATTCAAATTTTACAATGTGCACTAAATTGAAACGTCAATATTAAGTCTATTACTATCTACATTCAAATGGTGTGTTTAGCCCCCCCCCTGACACACACACTACATACTTCCTCTATCGATCAATCTTCCACTCTTAACCACCTTATAGAGCTATTGGTTTCCGACACCCGCTCATTCTTTCTCTCCATGTTTCGATCTCTAATTCTCTCAAATACACAAACCCCTTTCCCCCACTCTCTCAACAAACGTATTTCTCTCACACACCCGCCATTGCACTCCATGCCGAGCTCTCTCTCTCTCTCCCTCCCACCCTCTCGCTAGATACATACATTGGCTCTCTAGACCCCCCCCCTCTCGCGCACATGCACGCACGTTGTCTATCTAGGTCACTCTCTCCACACCGTCTCACTCTTTCGACCGCACGGCAGCCCACACTCGCTCAATCTTTCTCTCTCTCTCTTTATCTAAGTCTCGATTAACCTCGCTTTCTCTCACACACAAACGTTATATTTCCCTGTTTGGGCCTCGATCGACACACTCCATACTCTGTCACGCAGATTATCTATCTAGGTCACTCTCACCAAACCGTCTCACTCTTTCGACCATTTGGCGGCCCACGCTCGCTCAATCTCTCCCTCTCTCTTTATGTATGTCTTGATTGACCTCACTTTCTCTCACACACAAACGATATATCTCCTTGTTTGGGCCTAGTTCGACATATTGTATATACTCTCTCACGCACATTATCTATCTAGGTCACTCTCTCCAACCCGTACTTCTCACTCTTTCGACCGCATGGTGGCCCACACTCCCTCAATCTCTCTCTCTTTATCTATGTCTCGATTGACCTTGCTTTCTCTCACACACCCATGATCTTTGCCATCGCCGGAGAAGAAAAGTACCAGAAGCTGGTCCACATCTTGACATTGAAGAAACCCCTAGCCATGAGGCGTTAACAAGCCGCGATAGCCACAAACCCCAAAAGGCTGGATCTAGCCCGATAAGGAACATCGGCCGGAGGATCCCTCCGAGCCTCTTCAACACCGGAGCCGGGGCCAACGCCAACCCGCCCTTCATCAGGCGGCCTGATCCTCCACCGTCTTCCGCAAATCCGTAGCAGTCATCACCGCTCGACTCCAAGAACGGCCCATCCCTGCCATCACGCCAAGACGCACAACTATATAGAAGCCGCTCGAACAGCTTGGACTCCACATGCCTCTCGTCGGTGCCAGCAACACCTCCAACGAGCAGGAGCACGGGCTGGAAGACCATTATTCCTAAGAGCACCATCCGCATCAGCCCCACCATGATACCGACAGAGGAAACTCGAAAAACCTAGAAAACCTAGGACTACTAAACGCCCGACTGAGAAACCGGTTTTATTTTCCTTTCTCTTTACCTTTGTTTTTTAATTTTCTTTTCCTTTTATTAAAATTCATGAACTTTTTTTTAAAATTGATGAACCTTTTCAAATCCGTGAACTTTTTTTTGAATCCATGAACGTTTTTCAAATCAACGGGCTACTTTCATTTTTCTAATTTTTTTCCAAAATCCTTAAACTTTTTCAGATTGATGAACCTTTTTTTTTCAAATCAATGAAGTTTTTCCAAAATTGTTGAACTTTTTTCAAATTCGTGCACTTTTTTCAAATTCGTGCACTTTTTTCAAAATTGATGAACTTTGTTTTCAAAATTAGAGTTTTGGTTGCAGAACAATTGATGGGAGCGACTAGTCCAAGGTACCCCTCGAGGGGCTTCCCAGCGGGGTGCTCCTGTTCGGCGCTGGTTCCGCAGCTTCCCCAAAGGTCACCCGGGGTGGCTGAGAGCACGTCACTTGAGGCACTCTCAGCCGCCGCCATGTGTCGCGCTTTGGACCCTCTCTTCGATTTTTATTTTTTTATTTTTTCGCACGTATTTTCGGCTTTTTAGTGGTTTTTTTTTGTTTTTTTGGCTTTTCGGTTTTTCATCGGTCTTTCTTAACTTTTGGACAAAAAAATTAAAATATGTTTTTGCGCGAAAAAACGCGTTTTTTTCTTCCATGAGAAGCATGTATTTGCTTTCTCGGGAGGCATGGCCGTGCCTCTTGGAAACGAAAAAAAACGTGTTTTCTTTTTTTCCTTCCGCGAGAGGCACGGATTTGTTTCCGCGAGAGCTCACGGTCGTGCCTCTTTCGGAAAGGAAAAAAAACATGCTCTCGGTTTTGTTTTTTCATCCGGTTTTTTCGTGAAAGAAAGTTCATCAAAAACTTATCAACACGCGATCTAGTTTTGAAGATCTCGATGCGTGGAATCCAACAGTGAAAACAGTTCAAGATTTGGACGCACAGTTTAAGAGATAACACGTTTTGAATAAACTGATCTACGAAAAAAGAAAAAACTCTCAGGTTGCAACAAGTGGCGCACATGCCACGCACCACTTGTCGCAACCTTGGGAGGTGGAAGTGATTTCTAGAAGGAGTACTCCTTAATTAGTGATTTCGACAGCTACCTGGCGCTCACGCTGCTCTTCCTGGGCCTGGCCCAACAAGGGCCGATGCTCCCTCGCGTCGCTCGGGCGCGCCTATATCTCGCCTTCAGCGAGTCTGGCTTCGGACTCGCTGAAGGGGCGAGCGAGCTGGGCCGGCCCACGAGTGCGGGAGGTCACAGCCTCTTTTCCCTTTTTTTAATGTTTAATGTTTTCTTTTTCTTTTATTTTTGTACTTTTATTTTTTTTCTAAAATATTCTAAATATATATTACAAAAAAATGTTGAATAAGTATTTGAAAAATGTTGAACAAGGAACAAGTATTTGAAAAAAATGTTGATCAAGTATTTGAAAAAATAATGAAAAAACGGAGAAGAAAAAAGAAAAAGAAACAAAATAAAAGAAAGAAAACGGAGAATAAAGAAAACCAAAGAAAAAAAATCTGTGAAAATAGCCTTATTTCCTTAAAGTAGTACTCGTCCTAGTAGTAAAGCACGAACCAGTCGGTCCTGGGATCGATCCCTCACAGCGCCCTTTTTTCCACTTTTGTCTCTATATATGCTATATATGGTGTGTCGGCCCGACTACTGTTCATGCTTCAGCGAGAGCAAGCTATCGTCTCGCTTAAAGCGAGAAATAGCTCTCGCGGCGTCGCGCGTTGTTTCTTCGATCGCTCATCTCTTCGATCACTCGCTCGGGTAGATGGTTGACCGGTCAGCTATGACCAAACTCAACCATTTTGACTATTGTAAAAAACTGAAATTTTCGAAAAAAATGAAAAAAAACTTTGATTTGAACAAAGTTTGTTCATTTGCAATAAAAAAGTTCGCAAATATGGGAAAAATTCAAATTTTTTAAAAGTTCATGGAATTCGAAAAAAGTTCATAGAGTTTTGGAACAAAGTTCATCGATTTTGGAAAAAAAAGTCCATCAAATTATTAAAAAAAATCATGAATTTGAAAAAAAGATCATCGATTTTGAAAAAAAATCATCTATTTTGAAAAAAAGTTCATGAATTTGGAAAAAGTTCATCGGTTTTGAAAACAAAGTTCATCAATTTTGGAAAAAGTTCACGAATTTGGAAAAAGTTCAAAAATTTTGGGAAAACTTGATTGATTTGAAAAAAAGAGGTTCATCAATCTGAAAAAGTTTAAGGATTTTGGAAAAAAATTAGAAAAATGAAAGTAGCCTATTGATTTGAAAAACGTTCACGGATTCAAAAAAAAATCACGGATTTGAAAAGGTTCATCAATTTTAAAAAAGTTCATGAATTTTAATAAAAGGAAAAGAAAATGAAAAAACAAAGGTAAAGAGAAAGTAAAATAAAAGAAGTAAATCTTGGGCGGATATAGGGAGGCGCGACCGTAACCGCCCGAAACCAATGGGAGATGGAAATTACTGTCTATCCCTGACACGCAAAACCTATCGGCCCGATTTCCAGTGGTCTCAATAGGGGTAGGTTTGTTAGTTCACTCAGACGTGACACGACCGCCTCTCAACCCCATTCATACACGGTGGGCGCCAAAACACATTTGATCCAAGCTCGTCCCAAAGACCTCTCTCCCTCCATTTCCCCATTCATACACCGTGGGCATCAAAACAAACTCTCCTCGGCCGAAATCGATCTCGATAATTTTTTAAAATAGGGGTAGGTTTGTATAACTTCACTCATACGTGACACAACCGCCTGTCAGTCCCATTCATACACCGTGGGCGCCAAAACACCCTATCCTCGGCTGAAATCGCTCTCGGCAAATATTCAGGAGATGCGACATTACCGTCCTATCGCCAAATGACAAATATCGCTCTGAGTCCGGAATTTTAAACGGGGGCTAAGTTCGTAACTTTCCCACATTTCAAACAAGTGTGTCCCAAAGACATGGTCCCCCCACCCCTCCCCCTCCATTTTCCCATTCATACATCATCGGCGCCAAAACACCCTCTCCACCCCAGCCTCCTCCATCCGCCACCCCATCCACCGCCGCCCTCCTCCACCATGCCGGAGCCGCTACCCCGACCGCATCGTCCACTGCAAGAGATCGATGTCTCTCATCCACGGTGTCGGACCAAGATCCTTGCATCGCGTCCTCTCGCTTCATCCGCGCCATCGTCCACCTTGCCGGGGCCGCTCCTACGACCGTCTAGTCCACCGCAACAGGACTTATCCCCCGATGCCCCCGTCTACTGTCCCAGATCTACTTCCACGCTGCCGAGGACCATCACACCTACAGCACCCTCAACGTATCAGCAGATGCCTACACGGCGCCACAAGAGAGGTGGTACTCTTTTATATCTGCTCAAGTTTTTTATCTCAACCAAAAAATAGATCGTCACTTGTTTACTGTACTCTCTTTTCAGCACTTAGAATCTTAGTTGTGAGTTGAAAGCAAACATCGGTTGTTAGGTAGCCTTTGTGCGGTTTGCACCTTCAGATCTGCGATGGCACTGTCAACACTATACTCGTCATGCTTAGGGTTCACCCTTTTTATATAGACCAAGATCAGTCTAGGTGCTTCGTATCGTACTAGCACTAATCCAGCCATCAATATAAACAAAATGACACTCATAGTTCCAAAGCTTAGTTCTTCAAATAAAAATTTGATATGATACTAATATTAGTTTAACAGAGACACATTTGATTGGTCAGCTAATGTTCCTTCTCGAGTTTCGGAATGCATGTGCGCCACTTATAGAGAGACATGAGTGAATAGTATTTATTTGTGCGATCTCGTCCATCATGGGTGGGCAACGAACATTGCATTGTACAGAAAGAAGGGTTATATCCACCTTTTACATAGACTATGATCTGCCTACGTGCTTTGTGTCGCACTAGCAACACTCCACCCTTCATGCTAAACAACATGTCACTCATAATTCTGAAGTTTATTTGTTTAAATACGAATTTGATATGATACTGATATTAATTAAATAGACACACATTTAATTGTCAGCTAATGTTCCTACTTCAGTTTTGAAATGCATGTCCGCCCCTTATAGAGAGACATGAGAGGTTTGTATTTCTGTGTGTGCTTTGGTCATCATGGTTGGGGGATGAACTTTGTATACGCGGGGGTTTATAGGGAGACACTATTGGAGTAGAATCCACAATGCATTCCAAAGATAATCTCACTACAATTTATGTTTTCATGAATCTCAGATACTGAACATCATCATAATGAATATGAGAATGCGCGCATCAGAAGAATAATGCGGACAATGCAATGGCTAACAAACTTGGCATCAAGGGATTGAGATCCAGTTTGGATGCAATGGAACCCACATGCTCCCCACCTATAGATTCGTCTTCAGAATATGATCCTAACGACGACTCTGAGCTAAATGGAGACCTAAGTAAATGTAGCTCTCTAGTGGAAGAGTCAGAGGCAGATGCCCTAGCTTATTCACCCATCAAGGTGCTTGCTCTAACTTAGCAAGGTTATACTGGTCGCACATATCTTGCAAATGATGCTTTGCATCACTTCTACTTTGTTGCACCGCCATTTGCTTAGTTTACACATCATATAAGTGAATATGCCATGCCTATCCATTTTCAGTACCTATTCCATCTGCCATCATACCATGTTTCTCCATTCAAATGTTGTTCTTGTGTATCGGACGTTCAAATGGAAGAGGGCGATTGCCGATCCCGAAGGAGCACGAACAAAGTATTTGGAAAAGGTAGTGATACCTGATAAATCAAATAGCCCCTCAATTCTAGTGGACATAGCACTAGACCCACAAAACACAACCCCAACTCTAGCAGGCTCTACCCCTACTCCACTGGCCATAGCACATGCCCCAACACAACAGATCCCAACTGCAACAAAAAGTATGACGATGCCAGTTGACATAGCACCAACTCTTCGACGCAAAACCCCCATTACAGCAAAGAGTACACCAACTCCAGTGGCCAAATCCCTTTTCGAACTAGAGAGAGCCCCAATTGCAGCAAATAGGACCCCCATTCCACTTCTTCCCAATTTAGAGGAAGCTTTTATTGTAGTCAGGAACTTTGTGCGTATCTTCCCATCATGGAAAGATTATCCGTACCACTTTTCCAACTGGCCGATAAGTGTGCTTGGGCAGCCGAGGGCTCGGGAGCGCCCACCTCGGGCGTGTGATCTGTAGTCAGGGCCCTCCCGCAACAAGAAGAACCAGAAGCGCAAGCTGCTGGCGGTTCTAGCGGCCGAGCCCGAGTGGAAGCAGCAAAAGAAGAAAGAAGAGATGACATCTGATGATCCGGGAGGCAAGCCATACTGTGTCCTCCATGACTCGCACACCCACAACATGGCTGATTGCCGTGAGATCAAGAAACTACGGGAAGACCGCCAAAAGGAGTGGCGCCAAAAGAGGCGTGGCAAACACAAGCGCAGAGGCGGCTGAGAAGGCGGACCAGCCGGCAACCGCGGAGGTAGGTGCGACCGTCCCCCTCGGGGCCGTGACAAGACAAATGATGATAACGCCAGGGATGGCCCGGACTCTGACAAGGAGAGTGGCAGGGGCTTCCAAAAGCCCCGAGCTGTAGCGTGCATCCACGGTGGGGCCCAGACCCCCCACTCGAATCGGCACCTCAAACAACTCACCTAGCAGGTCAATGTAGCTCTTCTCGGGGCAGGGTCCCTAAGGCCTGTAAAGTGGTACGGAGTCCCGGTGACTTTTAACGTCACCGATCACCCGGCAAGCGCGAAGGCGGTAGGTGTTGTCCCAATTGTGGTCTCACCCACAATCCACAATGTCAAGGTTACGAAGACCCTCATCGACGGGGGAGCAGGCTTGAACGTCATCTCCCCGGAGGTTTTTGATCAAATGCAGATTCCCTACGAGCGACTGGTGCCTACCAAGCCGTTCACAGGTGTGACCTCCGGTAGCACCACGCCCATAGGGCAGGTGATGCTCCCAGTCACCTTCGGAACCCACAAAAACTACCGGACAAAGAGCGTCATCTTTGATGTGTCTCACAGTGGTTTGGAGTACAATGCCATCCTTGGATACCCAGCTTTGACCCAGTTCATGGCTGTGACGCACCACGCCTACAACGTCGTCAAGATGCTGGGACCATAGGGAGTAATTACTGTTCAGACCGACCAAGACGTCGTTCGATGCGCCGAACACTTCTACAAAGCGGCGGCATCGGCCGCCCCTGACGATCAAGACGCACCCAGCGCTCTCGAAGCTCCCCCCCTCGCAGGCAGAGGCTGGCCACGAAGGAAAAGACGTCAACCAAGAGGGTGCCGCTCAACGAGACAAAGGGGACCTCCGTCTTGATAGGCGGAAGTCTTACTGACAAATAGGAAAGCGCGCTCGTCGCCTTCCTATGGGCAAACGCTGACATGTTCGCTTGGACAGCCTCAGATATGCCTGGTGTCCCTAGGGAGGTGATCGAGCACCACTTGGCGGTATGCCCCGACTCCCGCCCCGTCAAACAGAAGATTCGCCGGCAAGCACCAGAAAAACAAGAGTTCATTATTCAGCAAGTCGAGAAGCTCAAGAAGGCCAAGTTCGTCAGGGAGGTGATCCACCCGAAATGGGTCGCCAATCCTTACCCTTCCCTTTGAGCTTGAGCAGAGTCACATCAGCGTGCCACACCTGCCACGATGGAAACGTTCTCGGGTCCTACCCCTGTAGGAACCACTTTCCCCAGGTTGCCGGGCACCTGCTTCTCTCACACGGCAGGGTTAAAGCAGTGTGCCACTAATGACCCACAAGTATAGGGGATCAATCGTAGTCCTTTCGATAAGTAAGAGTGTCGAACCCAACGAGGAGCAGAAGGAAATGACAAGCGGTTTTCAGCAAGGTATTTTCTGCAAGCACTGAAATTATCGGTAACGAGTAGTTTGATAGCAAGATAATTTGTAACAAGTGACAAGTAGCAATAGTAACAAAGTGTGCAGCAAGGTGGCCCAATCCTTTTTGTAGCAAAGGACAAGCCGGAACGATCTCTTATAATAAGCAAAGCGTTCTCGAGGACACATGGGAATCTCATCTTGTCACTTTCATCATGTTTGTTTGATTCGCGCTCGCTACTTTGATAATTTGATATGTGGGTGGACTGGTGCTTGGGTCCTGTTCTTACTTGAACAAGCCTCCCACTTATGATTACCCTCTCTCGCAAGCATCCGCAACTACGAAAAGAAGAATTAAGATAACTCTAACCATAGCATTAAACATATGGATCCAAATCAGCCACTTACGGAATAGCGCATAAACTAGGGTTTAAGCTTCTGTCACTCTAGCAACCCATCATCTAATTACTACTCCACAATAGATTCCCTTAGGCCCAAAGATGGTGACGTGTCATGTAGTTGACGTTCACATGACACCACTAAGAGAATCAACAACATACATATCATCAAAATATCGAACGAATACCAAATTCACATGATTACTTATGACAAGACTTCTCCCATGTCCTCAAGAACAAAAGTAACTACTCACAAACCATCTTCATGTCCAAGATCAGAGGGGTATTAAATAGCATAATGGATCTGAACATATAATGTTCCACCAAATAAACCAACTAGCATCAACTACAAGATGTAATCAACACTACTAGCAACCCACAGGTACCAATCTGAGGTTTTGAGACAAAGATTGAATACAAGAGATGAACTAGGGTTTGAGATGAGATGGTGCTGTTGATGAAGATTGGTCCTCCCACGATGAGAGGATCGTTGGTGATGTCGATGGCTCCGATTTCCCCCTCCTGGAGGGAAGTATCCCCGGCGGAATCGCTCCGCCGGAGAGCAAAAGTGCTCCTGCCCAAGTTCCGCCTCGAGACGGCGGCGCACCATCCCAAAAGTCTTCTCCTTATTTTTTCTAGGGCAAATGGGCTTATATACAAGAAAATGGGCACGGGAAGTTGGCCAGGGGCCCCACGAGCCACCAGGGCGCGCCTGGGGGGGGTGGGGTGGCGCGCCCTGGTGCCTCGTGGGCACCTGGGTGGCCCCCTCTGGTATTTCTTTCTTCCAGTATTTTTTATTTATTCCAAAATAAATCTCCGTGAAATTTCAGCTCATTTGGAGATGTGCAGAACAGGTATCTCTGACATAGCTTTTTCAGGTCCAGAATTCCTGCTGCCGGCAATCTCCCTCCTTGTGTAAATCTTGCATATTAAGAGAGAAAATGCATTAGAATTGCTCCACAAAGTGTTATATTGATTAAAAACACTATAAATAACAGTAGTAAAACATGATGCAAAATGGACGTATCAACTCCCCCAAGCTTAGACCTCTCTTGTCCTCAAACGAAAGCCGATATCGATAATCATGTCCACATGTTTAGAGAGAGAGGTGTCGATAAAAACAAAATACGGACATAGTAGCATCATGATTATTATTATAACAACAATATTCATTATCATAAAACTTCTCATGAACAAGTAACAATTCATCACAACAACGAATTATAAGGCATAAACTTTCTTGAAAACTAACAAACTATGTTCTCAGTCAACAATGCAATTGCAATTCATCATATTTTCAGGAAGGGTCTCATGTAGGAGCTTTTTAGCAAGTCCACATACTCAACCATCATATAGTCTTCTATGATTGCTAACACTCACAACATATATATATATATATATATATATATATATGGAGAAAAAAGTTTCAGCCAGACACAAAGAAAGATAGGGGCTTATAATTTCGCCTCCCAACTTATTCACCTCAAGGGTGATGTCAACAATAATAACTCATGATCACTCACATCCAACTGGATATATATGCCTAGATCTTTCCCCACCAAATGATGCTTGCAAAAGAGAAAAATAAAAAGGAATAGAGGAGAACACTATTGACTCTTGCATAAAAAGTAAATACATAAAATTAAAAGATAGGCCCTTCGCAGAGGGAAGCAAAGGTTGTCATGCGCTTTTTGTTGTTGGATGCACAAGCTCTTAATGCAAACGAACGTCACTTTATATTGCCCCTTGTGATAGCAACCTTTATTATGCAGTCTGTCGCTTTTATTTCTTTACCATCACAAGTTCGTACAAAGCTTATTTTCCCTTACAATAAAGTTCATACACATTTAGAGGCAATTTTTATTGCTTTTTGCACCGATGACAATTTACTTGAAGGATCTTATTCAATCCATAGGTAGATATAGTGGACTCTCATGACATGAAACTGGGTTTAAGGGTTTTTGATGCACAAGTAGTATCTCTACTTGGTGCGGATTTTTGGCTAGCAAAGATATTGAGCAAGCACCACATGTTGAAGGATCTATGATAATATAGCTTCTATGTGAATATAAGCAAACATAATTCATTACATTGTCTTCCTTGTCCAATGTCAACAATTTGACATAAAATACTTAATGGGAGCTCACAATCATAAAAGATGTCTAAGATAGTATATTTGCATGTGAATCTTCTCTTCCCTATTAATTTTTTTCATGAATTGCATTATTGACCAATGCTATGTTTGTTAACTTTCAATAAATTTTACCACTCATACTTTTCTTTATGTAATGTCATTACTTTCCATAAGATTAGCATATGATCTTTTTCATTATTTTCATTGCTAGGATTGAAACATAAATGTAAAGGAGCAAAAACTCAAACTACTCTTTATTATATAACTCTCAACTCAATTACATAGATAGATAGATCACGAAACTAGCACTCGAAAATAGATCATACTAAACTTTTATTCAACTAAATCATGAAATCACTAAGGGTCTCTCCTATGTATTCCTCCGGTGTAATTGTTTCAATAATATTAGTTTCAACATTAATGGGAGTACCTGAAATATAGTGCTTGATTCTTTGCCCATTCACCACTCTCAGATTAGTGCCTTCGGAGTTGTTTATTTTGATGGCTCCGGAGCGGTAAACTTCTTCGATGATATACGGTCCTTCCCGTTTAGAGAGAAGTTTTCCTGCAAAGAATCTCAAACGAGAATTGTACAATAGAACTTGCTCACCCACTTTAAACTCCCGTTTTTGAATTCTTTTATCATGCCATCTTTTAACTTTTTCTTTAAACAATTTGGCATTTTCATAAGCTTGGGTTCTCCATTCATCTAATGAGCTAATATCAAATAAACTCTTTTCACCGGCAAGTTTAAAATCATAATTGAGTTCTTTAATTGCCCAATATGCTTTATGTTCTAACTCAAGAGGTAAATGACATGCTTTTACATAAACCATTTTATAAGGAGACATAACCATAGGATTTTTATAAGCAGTTCTATAAGCTCATAATGCATCATCAAGTTTCTTAGACCAATTTTTTCTAGATCTATTGACGGTTTTTTGCAAAATTAATTTTATTTCTCTATTGCTCAATTCTACTTGACCACTAGATTGAGGGTGATAGGGAGATGCAATTCTATGGTTGACATCATATTTAGCAAGCAGTTTACGGAATGCACCATGAATAAAATGTGAACCACCATCAGTCATTAAATATCTAGGGACTCCAAACCTTGGGAAAATAACTTCTTTAAGCATTTTAATGGAAGTGTTATGATCAACACTACTAGTTGGAATAGCTTCTATCCACTTAGTAACATAGTCAACAGCAACTAAAATATGAGTATACCCATTGGATTTAGGAAAAGGACCCATATAATCAAATCCCCAAACATCAAATGGTTCAATAGCAAGTGAATAATTCATAGGCATTTCCTGACATCTACCAACATTACCAATTCTTTGACATTCATCACAAGATAAGACAAACTTACAAGCATCCTTGAAAAGAGTAGGCCAATAAAAACCAGATTGTAACACCTTATGTGCAGTTCTGTCTCCCGCATGGTGTCCTCCGTAAGCCTCGGAATGACACTTCCGTAGAATTTGTTCCTGTTCATGCTCAGGTATACAACGTCTAATAATACCATCTACTCCTTCTTTATAAAGATGTGGGTCATCCCAAAAGTAATGTCTTAAATCATAGAAGAACTTTTTCTTTTGTTGGTATGTGAAACTAGGTGGTATAAATTTAGCAACAATATAATTAGCATAATCTGCATACCAAGGAGTATTACGAGAAGCATTTATGACAGCTAATTGTTCATCAGGAAAATCATCATTAATTGGTAGTGGGTCATCAAGAACATTTTCCATTCTAGACAAATTATCTGCTACGGGATTCTCAATTCCCTTTCTATCAATAATATGCAAGTCAAATTCTTGTAGCAATAGAACCCACCTAATGAGTCTAGGTTTAGCATCTTTCTTTTCCATAAGGTATTTAATAGCAGCATGATCGGTGTGAACAGTTACTTTAGAATCAACTATGTAAGATCTGAATTTATCACAAGCAAACACAACAGCTAGAAATTCTTTCTCAGTAGTAGCATAATTTCTTTGGGCACTGTCTAGAGTTTTACTAGCACAATGGGTAACATTTAATTTCTTATCAACTCTCTGTCCTAGAACAGCACCAACAGCATAATCACTAGCATCACACATAATTTCAAAAGGCAAGTTCCAATCAGGTGGTTGAACAATAGGTGCAGTGGTTAAGGCCTTCTTAAGTGTTTCAAAGGCTTCTACACAATCATCATCAAAAACAAATGGAACATCTTTTTGCAAGAGATTGGTAAGAGGCCTAGAAATTTTAGAGAAATCTTTAATAAACCTCCTATAGAAACCAGCATGACCTTGGAAACTTCTTATACCTTTAATATCTTTAGGACATGGCATTTTCTCAATAGCATCAACCTTAGCCTTATCAACTTCAATACCTCTTTCAGAAATTTTATGTCCCAAGACAATACCTTCATTCACCATAAAGTGGCACTTCTCCCAATTCAAGACAAGATTAGTTTCTTCACATCTCTGCAAAACTCGATCAAGGTTGCTTAAGCAATCATCAAAAGAAGTTCCGTAAACAGAGAAATCATCCATGAAAAGCTCAACAATCTTTTCACAAAAGTCAGAGAATATAGCAGTCATACATGTTTGAAAGGTAGCAGGTGCATTGCATAAACCAAAAGGCATACGTCTATAAGCATAAGTTCCAAAAGGACAAGTAAAGATGGTTTTCTCTTGGTCGGATTGTGATACGGGTATTTGAGAGAAACCAGAATATCCATCAAGGAAACAAAATCGTGTATGCTTAGATAATCTTTCTAGCATTTGATCAATAAAAGGTAAGGGGTAATGATCTTTTCTAGTGGCTTTGTTTAATTTTCTAAAATCAATTACCATCCTATAACCAGTTACAATTCTTTGTGGAATGAGTTCATTTTTATCATTAGGAACAACGGTAATACCTCCTTTCTTAGGGACACAATGAATGGGACTTACCCATCTACTATCAGCTATGGGATAGATTATACCTGCTTCCAGAAGCTTTAATATTTCGGTTCTTACCACCTCTTTCATTTTGGGATTTAATCGTCGTTGGTGGTCGACTACTGGTTTAGCATCAGGCTCCATATTAATTTTGTGTTGACATAGAGTGGGACTAATGCCCTTAAGATCATCAAGAGTATATCCAATAGCAGCTCGGTGCTTCCTTAGAGTTTTTAATAATCTCTTTTCTTCATGCTGTGAAAGGTTAGCACTAATAATAACATGATATATCTTCTTTTCATCTAGATAAGCATATTTCAATGTATCAGGCAATTGCTTCAATTCAAATACAGGGTCACCTTTAGGTGGCGGAGGGCCTCCAAGAGTTTCAACAGGCAAATTGTGTTTAAAGATAGGTGGTTGATCAAAGAACATCTTATCTATTTCATTTCTTTCATTCATATGCATATCATTTTCATGGTCTAGCAAATATTGTTCTAACGGATCAGTGGGAGGTACGGCAATAGAAGCAAGACCAATAATTTCATCTTTACTAGGCAATTCTTTATCATGAGGTTGTCTACGAAACTTGGAGAAATTAAACTCATGAGACATTCCACCAAAATTAACACTAACAGTTTCTTTAGCGCAATCAATCTTGGCATTAACAGTGTTCAAGAAAGGTCTACCAAATATAATGGGACAAAAATTATCTTGTGGAGAACCGAGGACTAGAAAATCAGTAGGGTATTTTATTTTTCCACACAAGACTTCAACATCTCTTACAATCCCAAGCGGTGTAATGGTATCTCTGTTTGCAAGCTTAATAGTAACATCAATGTCCTCTATTTCAATAGGTGCAATATCATTCATAATTTCTTGATATAAGGTACACGGAATAGCACTCACACTAGCACCCAAATCACATAAGCCATGATAACAATGATCTCCTATTTTAACAGAGACAATAGGCATGCCTACTACAGGTCTGTTTTTATCTTTAGGGTCTGGTTTAGCAATTCTAGCTGCTTCATCACAGAAGTAAATAACATGCCCATCTATATTATCGACCAAGAGATCTTTAACCATAGCAACATTAGGTTCAACTTTAATTTGTTCAGAGGGTCTAGGTGCTCTAATATTACTTTTGTTAACCACAGTTGAAACTTTAGCATGTTCCTTAATCCTCACAGGAAAAGGTGGTTTCTCAATATAAGCAGTAGGCACAACTGGATCAGCATGGTAAACAATTGTTTCCTCTTTAACACTAACGGGTTCCTCAATCTTTTCTTTAACAGGGGGATGATATTTAAACCACTTCTCCTTAGGGAGATCAACATGAGTAGCAAATGATTCACAAAAGGAAGCTACTATCTCAGAGTCAAGTCCATATTTAGTGCTAAACTTACGAAAAGCATCGGTATCCATAAAAGATTTAACACAATCGAACTCAAGTATTATACCTAACTCATTACCTTTATCGAGTTCCCAATCTTCAGAGTTGTGTTTAATTCTTTCCAGAAGATCCCATCTGAATTCAATAGTTTTCTTCATAAAGGAGCCAGTCGAAGAAGAATCGAGCATGGTTTGATTATCATGAGAAAGCCGAGCATAAAAATTCTGTAAGATAATTTCTCTTGAGAGCTCATGATTGGGGCATGTGTACATCATGTACTTAATCCTCCCCCAAGCTTGAGCGATGCTTTCTCCTTCACGAGGCCAAAAATTATATATATAATTCCGATCATGATGAACCAAATGCATAGGATAAAATTTCTGGTGGAATTCCAGTTTCAATCGGTTCCAGTCCCCTGTATCAGTATCATCACATAGCCTATACCATGTCAATGCCTTTCCCTCCAAAGATAAAGGGAATACTTTCTTCTTAACTCCATCTCCGGATAAACCTGCAAGCTTAAACAATCCACAAATTTCATCCACATAGATCAAGTGCAAATCAGGATGTACCGTTCCATCTCCTGCATAAGGGTTAGCTAGCAGTTTCTCTATCATACCCAAAGGAATCTCATGATAAATATTTTCAGTAGGTGCAGTAGGTGGAGGAGAAACTATTTTTGCTTCCGGTCGAGGTGAAGATACCCCGAATAAACCGCTCAAAGGATTACTTTCCATAGTGACAAGTGACAGTAAATTTCAGCACGTAATATAAATGTTTCCTTACCAAATTCCACTCACCAAAGGCGCTTCACTCCCCGGCAACGGCGCCAGAAAAGAGTCTTGATGACCCACAAGTATAGGGGATAAATCATAGTCCTTTCAATAATTAAGAGTGTCGAACCCAACGAGGAGCAGAAGGAAATGACAAGCGGTTTTCAGCAAGGTATTTTCTGCAAGCACTGAAATTATTGGTAACGAGTAGTTTGATAGCAATATAATTTGTAACAAGTGACAAGTAGCAATAGTAAAAAAGTGTGCAGCAAGGTGGCCCAATCCTTTTTGTAGCAAAGGACAAGCCGGAACGATCTCTTATAATAAGCAAAGCGTTCTCGAGAACACATGGGAATTTCATCTTGTCACTTTCATCATGTTTGTTTGATTCGTGTTCGCTACTTTGATAATTTGATATGTGGGTGGACCGGTGCTTGGGTGCTATTCTTACTTGAACAAGCCTCCCACTTATGATTACCCCCTCTCGCAAGCATCCGCAACTACGAAAGAAGAATTAAGATAACTCTAACCATAGCATTAAACATATGGATCCAAATCAGCCCCTTACGGAATAGCGCATAAACTAGGGTTTAAGCTTCTGTCACTCTAGCAACCCATCATCTAATAACTACTCCACAATGCATTACCTTAGGCCCAAAGATGGTGAAGTGTCATGTAGTCGACGTTCACATGACACCACTAAAAGAATCAACAACATATATATCATCAAAATATCGAACGAATACCAAATTCACATGATTACTTATGACAAGACTTCTCCCATGTCCTCAAGAACAAAAGTAACTACTCACAAACCATCTTCATGTCCAAGATCAGAGGGGTATTAAATAGCATAATGGATCTGAACATATAATCTTCCACCAAATAAACCAACTAGCATCAACTACAAGATGTAATCAACACTACTAGCAACCCACAGGTACCAATCTGAGGTTTTGAGACAAAGATTGAATACAAGAGATGAACTAGGGTTTGAGATGAGATGGTGCTGTTGAAGATGTTGATGAAGATTGGTCCTCCCATGATGAGAGGATCGTTGCTGATGTTGATGGCTCCGATTTCCCCCTCCCGGAGGGAAGTATCCCCGGCGGAATCGCTCCGCCGGAGAGCAAAAGTGCTCCTGCCCAAGTTCCACCTCGAGACGGCGGCGCACCATCCCAAAAGTCTTCTCCTTATTTTTTCTAGGGCAAATGGGCTTATATACCAGAAAATGGGCACGGGAGGCTGGCCAGGGGCCCCACGAGCCACCAGGGCGTGCCTGGGGGGGGGGGGGGGGGTTGCGCGCCCTGGTGCCTCGTGGGCACCAGGGTGGCCCCCTCTGGTATTTCTTTCTTCCAGTATTTTTTATTTATTGCAAAATAAATCTCCGTGAAATTTCAGCTCATTTGGAGATGTGCAGAATAGGTATCTCTGACATAGCTTTTTCAGTTCCAGAATTCCAGCTGCCGGCAATCTCCCTCCTTGTGTAAATCTTGCATATTAAGAGAGAAAAGGTATTTGGTCCACAAAGTGTTATATTGATTAAAAACACTATAAATAACAGTAGTAAAACATGATGCAAAATGGACGTATCAGCCACACCTGCAGTGATGGAAACGTTCTCGGGGCCTACCCCATACCAATATCTTTCCCCAGGTTGCCGGGCACCTGCTTCCCTCCCCAAGCGACAGAGTTACAGCAGCGTGCCACACCTGCCACAATGGAAACGTTCTCGGGTCCTACCCCCGTACGAACCTCTTTCCCCAGGTTGCCGGGCACCTGTTTCTCTCATGCGGCAGGGTTACAGCAGTATGCCACACCTGCCACGATGGAAACATTTCGGGTCCTACCCCGTACGGACTTCTTTCCCCAGGTTGCCGGGCACCTGCTTCCCTCCCCAAGCGACAGAGTTACAGCAGCGTGCCACACCTGCCACGATAGAAACGTTCTCCGGTGCTACCCCGTATGAACCACTTTCCCCAGGTTGCCGGGCACTTGCTTCTCTCCTCCTACGGCAGACCACACCCACCACAACGGAAACGTTCTCGGGTCCTACCCCGTACGAACCACTTTCTCCAGGTTCCCGGGCACCTGCTTCTCTCCTCATATGGAAGAGTTATAGCAGCGTGCCATGCCTGCTGTGATGGAAATGTTCTCGGGTCCTGCCTCGTACGAACCGCTTTCCCCGGGTTGCCGGGGACCTACTTCTCTCCTCATACGACAGAGTTACAGTAGTGTGCCACACCTGTTGCTACTTGTAGTCTGCGTTGGTATTTCCCCGAAGAGGAGAGGATGATGCAGTACAGTAGAGATAAGTATTTCCCTCAGTTAAGAACCAAGGTTATCAATCCAGTAGGAGAACCAAGCAAAATTCCGTTAAGCGCACCTGCACACATGATGACCCACAAGTATAGGGGATCAATCATAGTCCTTTCGATAAGTAAGAGTGTCGAACCCAACGAGGAGCAGAAGGAAATGACAAGCGGTTTTCAGCAAGGTATTCTCTGCAAGGACTGAAAGTAGCGGTAACAGATAGTTTTGATAGCAAGATAATTCGTAACAAGTAACAAATAGTAACGGTAACAAAAAGTGCAGCAAGGTGGCCCAATCCTTTTTGTAGCAAAGGACAAGCCGGAACGAACTCGTATAATAAGCAGAGCGTTCTCGAGGACACATGGGAATTTCATCTAGTCACTTTCATCATGTTTATTTGATTCGCGTTCGCTACTTTGATAATTTGATATGTGGGTGGACCGGTGCTTGGGTGCTGTTCTTACTTGAACAAGCCTCCCACTTATGATTACCCCCTCTCGCAAGCATCCGCAACTACGAAAGAAGAATTAATATAACTCTAACCATAGCATGAAACATATGGATCCAAATCAGCCCCTTACGAAATAGCGCATAAACTAGGGTTTAAGCTTTTGTCACTCTAGCAACCAGTCATCTAATTACTACTCCACAATGCCTTCCCTTAGGCCCAAAGATGGTGAAGTGTCATGTAGTCGACGTTCACACGACACCACTAAAGGAAGCAACAACATACATATCATCAAAATATCGAACGAATACCAAATTCAAATGATTACTTTTGACAAGACTTCTCCCATGTCCTCAAGAACAAAAGTAGCTACTCACAAATCATATTCATGTTCAAGATCAGAGGGGTATTGAATAGCATTAAGGATCTGAACATATAATCTTCCACCAAATAAACCAACTAGCATCAACTACAAGATGTAATCAACACTACTAGCAACCCACAGGTACCAATCTGAGGTTTTGAGACAAAGATTGAATACAAGAGATGAACTAGGGTTTGAGATGAGATGGTGCTGGTGAAGATGTTGATGAAGATTGGTCCTCCCATGATGAGAGGATCGTTGGTGATGCCGATGGCTTCGATTTCCCCCTCCCGGAGGGAAGTATCCCCGGCGGAATCACTCCGCTGGAGAGCAAAATAGCTCCTGCCCAGGTTCCGCCTCGAGGCGGCGGTGCTTCATCCCGAAAGTATTCTCCTTATTTTTTCTAGGGCAAATGGCTTCATATAGTGGAAGGAGGGGGCGAGAGGCCAGCTGTGGGCCCCACAAGGCATCAGGGCGCGCCCAGGGGGGGCCACGCCCTGTTGCCTTGTGGGCAACTGGTATTTCTTTTCTCCAGTATTTTTTTATATATTCAATAAAAAATCTCCGTGAAATTTCAGGTCAATTGAAGCTCTGTAGAATAGGTATCTCTGATGTGGCTATTTCAGGTCCAGAATTCCAGCTGCCGGCATTCTCCCTCTTCATGTAAATCTTGCAAATTAAGAGAGAAAAGGCATAAGAATTGAACCATAAAGTGAAATAATGATTAAAAACATAATAAATAACAGTAGGAAATCATGATGCAAATTGGACGTATCAACACACAAGAGCAAACACTTGCACCCAACGCAAATAAGAGGGTTGTCAATCCTCTTAAAGGTTATTTGCAAGGATTAAATCTTATCGAGGTAAATAGATAAACTAAAATACTAATTAAAATAAAAGTAAATAAATTGCAGCAAGGTATTTTTAGGTTTTTTATATGATAAAGATAGACCTGGGGGCCATAGTTTTCACTAGAGGCTTCTTTCTCGAGCACAGAAACATATAGTGGGTAAACAAATTACTGTTGGGCAATTGATAGAAAAGCAAATAATTATGACGGATTCATGGCAATGATCATCTATATAGGCATCACGTCCAAGACAAGTAGACCTACTCCTTCCTGCATCTACTACTATTACTCCACTCATCGACCGCTATCCAGCATGCATCTAGAGTATTAAGTTAATAAAAACAGAGTAACGCTTTAAGCAAGATGACTTGATGTAGAGAAGCAAATTCAAGCAATATGAATAAACCCCATCTTTTTATCCTTAATGGCAACAATACAAATATGTGTCATGTCCCCTTCTGTCACTGGGATTGAGCACCACAAGATTGAACCCATCACAAAGCACCTCTCCCATTGCAAGATAAATTAATCTAGTAGGCCAAACCAAATCGATAGATCAGAGAGAAATACAAAGCAATAACAATCATGCATAAAAGAGTTCAGAGAAGACTAAAATATTTCTCATGAATAATCTGATCATAAACTCACAATTCATCGGATCCCAACAAACACACCGCAAAAGAAAATTACATCGGATAGAACTCCAAGAACATCAAGGAAAACATTGTATTGAAGATCAAAGAGAGAGAAGAAGCCATCTAGCTACTAGCTATGGACCCATAGGACTGTGGTAAACTACTCACACATCATCGGTAGGGTAGCAAGGTTGATGTAGAAGCCCTCCGTGATCGATTCCCCCTCCGGCAGAGTACCGGAAAAGGTCTCCAGATGGGATCGCGGAAGAACAGAGGCTTGCGGCGGCGGAAAGGTTTTCTCTTCTGACTCCCTAATGGTTTCCCAATATTTATGAACTTATAGAAGTGGAATTAGGTCAAACGGAGTCATGTGGGCCCCACAAGGCAACACGGCGCCCCCCTGGGGCGCGCCCTGTTGCCTTGTGAAGCCTCCGTGAGGCTTCTGGCCTCCTCCTGAAGCTTCCAAGGTCTCTTTTGTCCAGAAAAAAATCGCCAAAAATTTTCGTGGCATTTGGACTTCATTTGGTATTGTTTCTCTGAAAAGCCAAAGACAAGCAGAAAACAACAACTGGCACTGGGCACTAGCTTAATAGGTTAGTCCCAAAAAATGATATAAAATTGCATATAAAAACATCCAAGATTGATACTATAATAGCATGGAACAATAAAAAATTATAGATACGTTGGAGACGTATCAAGCATCCCCAAGCTTAATTCCTGCTCGTCCTCGAGTAGGTAAATGATAAAAACAGAATTTTTGATGTGGAATGCTACCTATCATGTTTCATCATGTAATCTCTCTCTTACGGTATGAATAATAAGATCCAAATGATTCAAAGCAATAGTCTATAATTTGATATAAAGACATCAATACTCAGGCATACTAATAAACAATCATGTCTTTCAAAATAAAATGCTAAAGAACGTTATCCCTACAAAATCATATAATCCTGTCATGCTCCATCTTCTTCACACAAAGTATTTATCATGCACTACCCCGATGACAAGCCGAGCAATTGGTTCATACTTTTTAACGCGCTTCAGCTTTTTCAACTCCCACTCAATACATGAGCGCAAGCCATGGATATAACACTATGGGTGGAATAGAGTATGCTGGTAGAGGTAAATAGGAGAAGTCAAAAATAAGAAGATAGTCTCACATCGACGAGGCTAATCAACGGGCTATGGAGATGCCCATCAATTGATGTCAATGCAAGGAGTAGGGATTGCCATGCAACGGATGCACTAAGAGCTATAAGTGTATGAAAGCTCAACATGAAAACTAAGTGGTTGTGCATCCAACTCGCTTGCTCATGAAGACCTCGGGCATTTGAGGAAGCCCGTCATCGGAATATACAAGCCAAGTTCTATAATGAAAAATTCCCACTAGTATATGAAAGTGAAAAAACAGGAGACTCTCTATATGAAAAACATGGTGCTATTCTGAAGCACAAGTGTGGAAAAGGATAGTAACATTGCCCCTTCTCTCTTTTTCTCTCATTTATATATATTTTTTTGATGGCTCTTTTTCGCCTCTTTTTTTTAGAATGATCTCATGGACCTCATCCCCACTTTTTCGAGGACTCATTAGTCTCCACCATTCTTTCCTCACTGGGACAATGCTCTAATAATGATGATCATCACACTTCTATTTACTTACAACTCAACATTACAAATTGATACTAGAACAAAGATATGACTCTATATGAATGCCTCTGGCGGTGTACCAGGATGTGCAATGATACTGGTGTAACATGTATAAAAATGATGGATGGTGGCTGAGCCACAAATACTATGTCAGCTATATGATCATGCAAAGCAATATGACAATGATGATGTATGTCGAAGCAAAGTACTACTATGCATGCCCCTAGAGGGATAGATTGGTAGGACAAGGTCCATCGCTCATCCCCGACCACCACTCATAAGGTAGACAATCAATAATAATAAATCATGCTCCAACTTCTTAGCATAACGACAGATCATACGTGCATGCTTTGGGAATCACAAACCTTAACACAATTATTCTTACTAAACCACAATTATCTACTAATACCTCCCCCATATTACCATCTTAATATCACAAAACTATTGCAAGGAATCAAATTTATCATACTCAGTGATGTACATGAAAGTTTTTATTATATCCCTCTTGAATACCTATCATATCTAGACCAAATTCATAACCCGTGCCTATTACCATTGCTATCATAAGACTCTCAAAAAGATATAAGTGAAGCATGAGAGTGCAACTATTTATTTAAAATATAACCACCGCCGTGCTCTAAAAGATATAAGTGAAGCACTAGAGCAACTGCCTAGCTCAAAAGATATAAGTGAAGCACATAGAGTATTCTAACAAATCATGAATAATGTGTGTCCCTCTCAAAAAGGTGTGTTCAGCAAAGATGATTGTGACAAACTAAAAAGCAAACGAAAGCAAACAAACTATTTCACAAGATGCTCCAAGTAAAACACATATCATGTGATGAATAAAAATATAGCTCCAAGCGAGTTACCGATAGATTGTAGACGAAAGAGGGGATGCCTTCCAGGGCATCCCCAAGCTTAGACGCTTGAGTCTTCCTTGAATATTACCTTGGGGTGCCTTGAGAATCCCCAATCTTAGGCTCTTGCCACTCCTTATTCCTTTATCCATCGTAGTCTCACCCAAAACTTGAAAACTTCAGCACACAAAACTCAACAGAAACCTCGTGAGATCCGTTAGTATAACAAATAAATCTTTAAATTTAGGTACTGTTGTAAATTGATTCATATTTAATATTGGCATAATGCTACTGTACTCCAACTTCTCCATGACTCATACCCCCCGATACGATCCATAGATTAATCAAAATAAGCAAACTATGCAACAAAAACAGAATCTGTCTAAAACAAAACAGTGTGTAAAGATCTGAATTATGGTCATACTTCTGTAACTCCAAAAATTCTGAAAAATTAGGACAATGTGGGAATTCATATATCAATAATGTGTAAAAAATTCAGAAGGTTCTGACACTCCAGCGAAAATTAGAAATTCCAGCACTGAACGCAAAATTTTCTGTTTTCAAACAGCAACTATCATACTATTTTCCAAATCATCCCAAAGGCATTACTTGGCACAAACACTAACTAAAACATAAAAACACAATCATAACAGAAGCTATAATCATGCAAACACACAAAAACAGAAGGTAAAAACAAAAAATTATTTTATTCATTGGGTTGCCTCCCAAGAAGCGCTATGGTTTTATGCCCCTAGCTAGGCATAATGCATAGTTTCAAGTGTTGTCATCCTTCAAGTTAATTCCATAAGTGGCCCTCATAATGGATTCATAAGGTGCTTTAATTCTTTTTCTAGGGAAGTGTTCCATCCCTTTCTTTAGTGCAAATTGAAATCTTATATTACCTTCTTTCATATCAATAATAGCACCAATTGTTCGAAGAAAAGGCCTACCAAGTATTATGGGGCAAGAAGGATTGCATTCAATGTCAAGAACAATAAAGTCCATTGGCACATAATTTCTATTTGCAAGGATAAGCACATCATTTATTCTACCCAATGGCTTTTTAATAGTGGAATCCAGTAACATCCCTATGTAATGAGCTACAGTGATCCTCATGATTATGCTTAATCACTTTGGTTTGCAATGCTTGATCACCTTTGGATTCATATCTCATTTCAAATTCCACCACTGGAATCAATTCAAATTGCAAGTGAAATTTAAAGTTTCACAAACATGGTTGCAAAATAGTTCATCATTTAGCAAATATTCCATAACAATTATTTGTTCAGGAAAACAGCATCACTTATTTGCTTAAATGGGCTATGGCAATTAAAACAGTGCCAAATCAGCATTTTTAAATGCTTTTCCATTTATGAGAAATTCAAACAAATTCAGATGCCTCCCAAACTTTTTGTGGCAGTGCCAAATAATGCAATGTATTTATGTGGCAAGTTTCACATTTTACAAAAAATCATTTGATGGCAAAACTAAATGCAAAATAGTAGAGAAATAAAGAAAACAGAGAAATAAAAGAAATAAAAGAAGAAAGGCCACTGTGCACTGGGCCTTAGTGCACAGTGCCTGGCCCAGCCGGCCCAGCCTGCTTCCCCATCGTCTCCCTCCTCTCTCCTCCCCGTGTCAGCGCCGTGCGCGCGCCCGACGCCGAGCGCCGTCGCCGCCGAACCAGCTCGCCGTTCCGCGTCGCTACAGGTGTCGGGAGGGGATAAGAACGCCGCGCTGGCCCTTGAGGACACCCCCAATCCTCATCCTCCCCTCTTCATCGCTCGCCTCCTTCTCCTCAACCTCTCCCGAGTGTCATCGTCGCCATGGCTCCATCCTAGCGCGGCCATCGAGCTCCTCCCGTTGCCTCATCGTGTCCACGAGGACCGCCGCTGACCGCTTCTTCCTCTACGTCAACGAACGCGAGCCGCGGAGCACCCCATCACCGGATCGCCGTCGTCGTCTGCCTCGGGTCACCGCCACTCCGAGCGGTTGATCTGCTCCACCCCTGCGCTCCTGATCACCCAAAAGGCCTCCGTGAGCCTGCTCGGTGAGCTTCGCATCTCCCCTTCCTCTAGCTTGCTCGGATTCGAGCTAGAACTAGCCGTCCCCATTCCCGAGCTCCGGCCATCACCATGGCCGGCGAGCATCGCGCTCCCGTGCTCCTCTGCTCGAACCAGTGGTGCCGTCATGCTCCTGGTGCTCCCTAGATGCCGCCTAGATGCTTAGATGGGTCGCTGGAGCCCCGCATTGCCGTCCCCGTGGAGCTCCCAAAAGCGCCGCCGCCCGCCATCGTCGTAGCGCTCAGCTCCGGCCACCCCTGCTTGAGAAACCACCATGAATGGATGCGGCTCACTCCGCTCATTCGAATGCCGTAAGCCACGCGTCAAACGGAGCCCTGTGCTCGTTTTCCGGCCAACTCCGGCGCGAATCCGCCACGGAAATGGTCGCCGGCGTTACTCAGGTCGCCGGTGCTGACCTGGCCGCCACATGGCCCTCCCCTGTGTCGCTGCCAGCGGGTCCCACAGCCCCGTTGACTGAGTCAACCGTGCTGACTGGGCTCCCCCAGTCACTGACGTGTGGGACCCCCTGGGCCCCGTTGACCAGTCAATGGGTCAGCATTGACTGCTGACTGGGCAGTCAACGGGGCCCACTGTCAGCCTCTGGTGCACTGTTGGGTGCACTGGACCGGGTGCACCTAGCATTTTCATGTGTATTTTCGAAATTGATTTAATTTCCAGAAATTCCAGAAAACTATTAAAACTTTGAAAAATCATATAAAATAAACCGTAGCTCGGATGAAAATGTTTTCTATATTAAAAAATGATCAGAAAAATAAGACGAATTCGAATATACCATCCACATACCTGTCACATGCCTCCAACACTACAAACATGGAACCTTCCCCTCCGGACCGTCTGCCCGATAATTGCCTAAAGCCGGGAAAATATTCCCAGATATTTTCCCGCTCCGTCTGTAACGTGTAGCACTGCGTTAGGTCACCCCTATCACAGCATATTGCCATGCCATGCATCTATGTTGCATTTGTTTGCTGTGTATTTATTGTTTCTTCCCCCTCTTCTCTCTGGTAGACCCCGAGACCGACGCTGCTCCCGAGTACGACTACGCCCCTAACGTCCAGCCCCTTTCAGCAGAGCTTCCAGGCAAGCAAAACCCCCTTGATCATTCCTATATCGCCCATTCTTTCTCTCTCGTGCTTGCATTAGATTTTGCTACTGTTGTTCGATAGCTCCTATTCTGATGCATAGCCTGATTTTGTAACCTGTTGTTGATACTTTATCTGTTGTCCTATATGCTTAGTATAGGCTGGTTAGTGATCCACCAGTGGCCCCGCACCCTTGTCTGTGTTGCCATGCTTTGCTTCCGGATGCTCGATCAGTGTGATCGACGTGCAGAGATCCACACATCACCGCACACCCCCTTAGTTGTACGACTCTGCAGAGCTACTATCGAGTGCCGAGGGTGATACCTCCTACCTCACTCCTGATGATATCTCTGTAGCGTAGCTAGTCGGTTGTGGGTTACCGAGGGTGATTCCTCTTTCACCATCTCCGATGATGCCTCTGTCGTGCAACCCCTCAAGTGTCGAACCCCTCTGAATTGGTCAGAAACTGGGGAACGACCGCTCATCGGTCCAGATATTATCTAACAAGCTGAAGAGCAAGTCCGTATTGTCCGGGAAAATCTCAAGGCGACCCAGTCCCGTCAAAAGAGCAACTATGACCGTAAACACCGGGGATCGATCTATCAACCTGGTGAACAAGCTTATCTGCGTGTCACTCCTATGAAGGGCACTCATCGTTTTGGGATCAAGGGCAAGTTAGCTCCTCGCTACATTGGTCCCTTCCGCATTCTGACCAGACGTGGATATGTGGCTTATAAATTGGAATTGCCACCACAGTTTTCTCACATCCACGATGTCTTCCATGTGTCGCAACTTCGTCATTGCTTCAAGGATCCACATCATGCCGTGGATCATGAAATGCTCGAATTGCAAGATGATCTCTCTTATAAAGAGCATTCGATCTGCATTCTTGATCAAGCTGAACGTCGAACCCGTCAGAAGGCAACTAAGTTCCTTAAAGTGCAGTGGTCGAATCATACTGAAGATGAAGCCACTTGGGAACGCGAGGATCGCCTTCATGAAGAATACCCCGATCTTTTCCCTTCTACCTCTTAATTCTCGGGACGAGAATTTCTTTTAGAGGAGGAGAATTGTAACACCCCTACGTAATGAGCTACAGTGATCCTCATGATTATGCTTAATCACTTTGGTTTGCAATGCTTGATCACCTTTGGATTCATATCTCATTTCAAATTCCACCACTGAAATCAATTCAAATTGCAAGTGAAATTTAAAGTTTCACAAACATGGTTGCAAAATAGTTCATCATTTAGCAAATATTCCATAACAATTATTTGTTCAGGAAAACAACATCACTTATTTGCTTAAATGGGCTATAGCAATTAAAATAGTGCCAAATCAGCATTTATAAATGCTTTTCCATTTATGAAAAATTCAAACAAATTCAGATGCCTCCCAAACTTTTTGTGGCAGTGCCAAATAATGCAATGTATTTATGTGGCAAGTTTGACATTTTACAAAAAATCATTTGATGGCAAAACTAAATGCAAAACAGTAGAGAAATAAAGAAAACAGAGAAATAAAAGAAATAAAAGAAGAAAGACCACTGTGCACTGGGCCTTAGTGCACAGTGCCTGGCCCAGCCGGCCCAGCCTGCTTCCCCGTCGTCTCCCTCCTCTCTCCTCCCCGTGTCAGCACCGCGCGCGCGCCCGACGCCGAGCGCCGTCGCCGCCGAACCAGCTCGCCGCGCCGCGTCGCTACAGGCATCGGGAGGGGATAAGAACGCCGCGCTAGCCCTCGGGGACACCCCAATCCTCATCCTCCCCTCTTCATCGCTCGCCTCCTTCTCCTCAACCTCACCCGAGCGTCGTCGTTGGCATGGCTCCGTCCTAGCGCGGCCATCAAGCTCCTCCCGTCGCCTCACCGTGTCCACGAGGACCGCCGCTGACCGCTTCTTCCTCTACGTCAACGCATGCGAGCCGGGGAGCACCCAATCGCCGGATCGCCGTCGTCGTCTGCCTCGGGTCACCGCCACTCCGAGCCGTTGATCTGCTCCACCCCTGCGCTCCCGATCACCCAAAAGGCCTCCGTGAGCCTGCTCGGTGAGCTCCGCATCTCCCCTTCCTCTAGCTTGCTCGGATTCGAGCTAGAACTAGCCGTCCCCATTCCCGAGCTCCGGCCACCCCCATGGCCGGCGAACATCGCGCTCTCGTGCTCCTCCGCTCGAACCAGTGGCAACGTCGTGCTCCTGGTGCTCCCTATATGCCGCCTAGATGCTTAGATGGGTCGCTGGAGCCCCGCATTGCCGTCCCCGTGGAGCTCCCGAAAGCGCCGCCGCCTGCCGTCGTCGTAGCGCTCAGCTCCGGCCACCCCTGCTTGCGAAACCACCATGAATGGATGCGGCTCACTCCGCTCATTCGAATGCCGTAAGCCGCGCGTCAAACAGAGCCATGTGCTCGTTTTTCGGCCAATTCCGGTGCGGATCCGCCGCGGAAATGGTCGCCGGCGTTACTCTGGTCGCCGGTGCTGACCTGGCCGCCACGTGGCCCTCCCCTGTGTCACTGCCAGCGGGTCCCATGGCCCCGTTGACTGAGTCAACCGTGCTGACTGGGCTCCCCCAGTCACTGACGTGTGGGACCCCCTAGGCCCCGTTGACCAGTCAACGGGTCCCACTGTCAGCCTTTAGTGCACTGCTGGGTGCACTGTACCGGGTGCACCTAGCATTTTCATGTGTATTTTTGAAATTGATTTAATTTCCAGAAATTCCAGAAAACTATTAAAACTTTAAAAAAATCATATAAAATAAACCGTAGCTCGGATGAAAATGTTTTCTATATGAAAAATGATCAGAAAAATAAGACGAATCCGAATATGCCATCCACATACCTGTCACATGCCTCCAACACTGCAAACATGGAACCTTCCCCTCCGGATCGTGTGCCCGATAATTGCCTAAAGCTGGGAAAATATTCCCAGATATTTTCCCGCTCCGTTTGTAACGTGTAGCACTGCGTTAGGTCACCCCTATCACAACATATTGCCATGTCATGCATCTGTGTTGCATTTGTTTGTTGTGTATTTATTGTTTCTTCCCCCTCTTCTCTCCGGTAGACCCTGAGACTGACGCTGCTCCCGAGTACGACTACGCCCCTGACGTCCAGCCCCTTTCAGCGGAGCTTCCAGGCAAGCAAAACCCCCTTGATCATTCCTATATCGCCCATTCTTTCTCTCTCGTGCTTGCATTAGATTTTGCTACTGTTGTTCGATAGTTCCTATTCTGATGCATAGCCTGATTTTGTAACCTGTTGTTGATACTTTATCGGTTGTCCTATATGCTTAGTATAGGCTGGTTAGTGATCCACCAGTGGCCCCGCACCCTTGTCCGTGTTGCCATGCTTTGCTTTCGGATGCTCGATCAGTGTGATCGACGTGCAGAGATCGACACATCACCACACACCCCCTTAGTTGTACGACTCTGTAGAGCTACTATCGAGTGCCGAGGGTGATACCTCCTACCTCACTCCTGATGATATCTCTGTAGCGTAGCTAGTCGGTTGTGGGTTACCGAGGGTAATTCCTCTTTCACCATCTCCGATGATGCCTCTGTCGTGCAACCCCTCAAGTGTGAACCCATCGAGGGTGATTCCTCCAAGTTCACCTTGACGGATACATCGAGTGGGAATCCATCGAGGGTGATTCCTCAGATTTCCCCCTTGATGTTATGGACACACGGTTATCATGTTCTTACCTCAGTCCCTTGTTGAAGTCGGGTCGACCCCGAGGGGTACCCGCGAGAGATGTGAAGTCGGGTTGACCGTGAGGGTACCCGCGAGATAATTACGCGGCACGGCCGGGCAGGCAGACCGCCCCAGGAGAGGGATGGGCCTAACCCTTGCCGTAAGTCCACGAGACGGGGCGACAGGATCACTGATCGTCACCACGAGCTCCCAACACACTAATGGGTTTGGATATCTGATCTGAGTAGGCCTCTAGCTTTTTACGCACTGACCACCACGCGGGAATAAGTATGGGCACTCGGCGTCGTATGATTCTCCCGAAAGCTCTCCAGATGTCACAGTTCAGAGATGCGGGCTGATTGTTGGGGTGGACAGTAACCACCTGCACTTGTATTAAGGGGGTGGGTCTGGTCCCCGGCCAGTCGCGCAACGCGCAGGAGTGCAAAGGGCGATGGGCCCAAGACTCCTGAGCGCTTAGGATGTAGACCGGTGTGCTGACCTCTCTGTTGAGCCTAGGTAGGACTACGGCATGTCGATCAGCCGAGGCCGGGCATGACCCGAAAAAGTGTGTCCGGCCAAAGTTAATTGAGCGTGTTGGGTAAGTTGGTGCACCCCTGCAGGGAAGTTATCTATTCGAATAGCAGTGTCCACAGTAACAGGACGCTCGGAGTTTTATCCCGATCTACTACAACTAGAACTGGATAGATGTGACACTAAACTGATATGATGGCTCCGGGATCGCTTTCTCGCAGGGAGTCGTGGAAGGATCTCTGGGCGTTGCTAATATATTCTTGTTACTATATTATATGTTACTCTACTCTCTTCTGATGCTGCAAGAAGCTAGTCTTCGATAGGCTAGGCCTTCCCCTCTACTCTGGCATTCTGCAGTTTGGTCCACTGATACAGTCCCTTCCCTTTGATACCGATGCATAATTAGCATAGTTCTGATGAAAGTCTTACGAGTACTTTGGATGAGTACTCACGGTTGCTTTGCTACCTTTTCCCCCTCTACCCGATTGCTGCGATCAGATGACGGAGCCCAGGAGACAGCTGATCCTGTCGGCGACTACTACTACCCCGACGGAGCCTACTACTACGTGGAGACCGACGACCAGGAGTAGATAGGAGGCTCCCAGGCAGGAGGCTTGCACCTTTTCGATCTAGTTGTCGTTGTTTTGCTCAGCCTTCTTAAGGCAAACTTGTCTAATTATGTCTGTACTCAGATACTAATGCTTTCGCTGACTCTTATGTATTCGACCTGGCTTGTAATATAAAGCTTGTATTATTTTATTTTGTGTCTAGAGTTGTGTTGTGATATCTTCCCGTGAGTCCCTGGGCTTGATCGTGCGCACTTGCGTGTATGATTAGTGGATGATTGAGTCAGGGGCGTCACAAGTCCGTAAGATGCAAATTAAGGGAACAAGGATCCATGTCGGTGAGACCTAGCACATCACACAAAGACTTTGGTATAGTGGAAACGCTAGCACCAAGATCACAAAGAGCATTATATTCATAATCTTTAATTTTTACTTTAATAGTAGGTTCCCATTCATCTTGTAATTTTCTAGGAATTGATACTTCCAACTCAAGTTTTTCTTCATGTGCTTTCATCATGGCTTCTTCAATGTGTTTAGTGAAAGCTTTATTTTGTTCATATGCATTTGGTGAATTAATCATGGATTGTAACAAGGAAATACACTCAATTAAAGAACAACTATCATAATTAAAGTCCTTGTAATCCAAAGTAGTGGGTGCATTACTATTTAAAGTTTTGACCTCTCCAAACCCACTTTTTTCATTTTTATGATCAAGATTATCACCCTCCAAGCAAGTGGGACTCCTTTTATCTAAATTTGACTCTTCTCCAGTCCCTTTTTCATCAAGTTTTATGTTACTAAATAATGATTCAATAGGAGTAACACCAATCATTTTAATATCTTCATCATTACTACGATAGAAACCGTGTGGAATCGCTTTTTCTAGAAATTCTTGCTTAGCTCTCAACCTAGCGGTCCTTTCTTTACTTTCATTAATGGAAACATGGATAGCCTTAATAGAATCATTTATATCATGCTTGGATGGCGAAATTTTAGTTTTGAGATTTTCCACATCATGAGCAATTCTATCCATGTTCCTAGCCAATTCATCAAATCTATTCAATTTTTCTTCTATCATAGCATTGGAATTCTTTTGAGAACTAATAAATTCTTTAATATTACTTTCAAGATCAGAGGGCATCCTATTATTATGATTATAATAATTAACATAAGGATTGCCATAATTATTAGTGGAATTTCTGGGAAACGGTCTAGCATTGAAATTACCTCTATAAGCGTTGTTGTTGAAATTATTTCTAGAGACAAAATTCACATCAATAGCATCATTATTTTGCTCAATCAAAGTAGACAATGGGACATCATTAGGATCAATATGAGCATTCCTACTAGCAACCAATTTCAATAGAGCATCCATATTATCGCTCAAAGTATTAATTTCTTCAACAGAATTTACCTTCTTATCAGTTGGAGTTCGTTCAGTGTGCCATTGAGAATAATTTGCCATAATATTACCAAGAAGTTTTGTAGCTTCTCCCAATGTAATTTCCATAAAAGTACCACCTTTGGCAGAGTCTAGCAAATTTCTAGAGACAAAGTTTAGTCCCGCATAAAATTTTTGTATGATCATCCATAAATTCAAACCTTGAGTTGGACAATTTCTTATCATTAATTTCATTCTCTCCCAAGATTGTGCAACATGTTCATGCTCAAGTTGCTTAAAATTCATAATTTAATTTCTTAAAGAAATAATCTTAGCGGGAGGAAAATACTTGGTGATAAAAGCATCCTTACACTTATCTCAAGAATCAATACTATTTCTAGGCAAGGATGAAAACCAAGTTTTAGCACGATCTCGGAGTGAGAACGGAAATAATTTTAATTTGAAAATATCATTATCCACATCTTTCTTATTTTGCATATCACAGAGTTCAACGAAAGTATTTAGATGGGATGCAGCATCTTCATTAGGACTACCAGAAAATTGTTCTTTCATAACAAGATTAAGCAAGGCAGCATTAATGTCACACGACTCCACACTAGTGGCGGGAGGAGCAATAGGAGTACTAATAAAATCATTATTATTAGTATTGGAAAAGTCACACAATCTTGTATTTTCTTGAGACATCGCGGCAAAGCAAGCAAACATGCAAACGAGCAAATATTTTTTTGTGTGTTTTTGTAAAAAAAGTTAGAAGTGGGGGAGATGAAAACGAGAGGAAAATGCAAATAAAAGGCAAATAAAGTAAATGCAAGAGAATGATAATTTGTGCGAAGGTACTTGGTAATTTTGATGATGTCTCCCCGGCAACGGCTCCAGAAATTCTTCCTACTACTTGTAGTCTGCGTTGGTATTTCCCCGAAGAGGAGAGGATGATGCAGTACAGTAGAGATAAGTATTTCCCTCAGTTAAGAACCAAGGTTATCAATCCAGTAAGAGAACCAAGAAAAATTCCGTTAAGCGCATCTGCACACACAAGAGCAAACACTTGTACCCAACGCAAATAAGAGGGTTGTCAATCCTCTTAAAGGTTATTTGCAAGGATTAAATCTTATCGAGGTAAATAGATAAACTAAAATACTAATTAAAATAAAAGTAAATAAATTGCAGTAAGGTATTTTTAGGTTTTTTATATGATAAAGATAGACCCGGGGGCCATAGTTTTCACTAGAGGCTTCTCTCTCGAGCACAGAAACATACGGTGGGTAAACAAATTACTGTTGTGCAATTGATAGAAAAGCAAATAATTATGACGGATTCATGGCAATGATCATGTATATAGGCATCACGTCCGAGACAAGTAGACTGACTCCTACCTGCATCTACTACTATTACTCCACTCATCAACCGCTATCCAGCATGCATCTAGAGTATTAAGTTAATAAAAACAGAGTAACGGTTTAAGCAAGATGACATGATCTAGAGAAGCAAATTCGAGCAATATGAATAAACCCCATCTTTTTATTCTTAATGGCAACAATACAAATACATGTCATGTCCCCTTCTGTCACTGGGATTGAGCACCGCAAGATTGAACCCATCACAAAGAACCTCTCCCATTGCAAGATAAATCAGTATAGTAGGCCAAACCAAATCGATAGATCGGAGAGAAATACAAAGCTATAACAATCATGCATCAAAGAGTTCAGAGAAGACTCAAATATTTCTCATGAATAATCTGATCATAAACTCACAATTCATCGGATCCCAACAAACACACCGCAAAAGAAAATTACATCGGATAGAACTCCAAGAACATCAAGGAGAACATTGTATTGAAGATCAAAGAGAGAGAAGAAGCCATCTAGCTACTAGCTATGGACCCATAGGTCTGTGGTAAACTACTCACACATCATCGGTAGGGCAGCAAGGTTGATGTAGAAGCCCTCTGTGATCGATTCCCCCTCCGGCAGAGTATCGGAAAAGGCCTCCAGATGGGATCGCAGAAGAACAGAGGCTTGCGGCGGCGGAAAGGTTTTCTCTTCTGACTCCCTGATGGTTTCCCAATATTTGTGAATTTATAGAAGTGGAATTAGGTCAAATGGAGTCACGTGGGCCCCACAAGGCAACACGGTGCGCCCCCCTGGGGCGCGCCCTGTTGCCTTGTGAAGCCTCCGTGAGGCTTCTGGACTCCTCCCAAAGCTTCCAAGGTCTCTTTTGTCCAGAAAAAAATCTCCAAAATTTTTTGTGGCATTTGGACTTCATTTGGCACTGTTTCTCTGAAAAGCCAAAAACAAGCAGAAAACAGCAACTGGCACTGGGCACTAGGTTAATAGGTTAGTCCCAAAAAATGATATATAATTGTATATAAAAACATCCAAGATTGATACTATAATAGCATGGAACAATCAAAAATTATAGATACGTTGGAGACGTATCACCTGTCGCGATGGAAATGTTCTCGGATCCTACCCCGTATGGACCTCTTTCCCTAGGTTGCCGGGTACCTGTTTTCTATCCTCATGCCTCAGCCGGGCTAGGCGCGCAACCATCCTTCTCCCTTCCACGTGAGCATTACCACATCGACTCTTTCCTTGTTTCAGCGATCAAGACCGCATGTCATCACCGTGTTTGAACTAAACCTGGGCATGGGCAGCCCGGCCCGACGACCTAGCCCGAACCTGGCCCAAAAAACTCGGGCCGGGCCGGGTCGAGCTTTATGTTCGGGCCGGGCTCAGGCTTGAATTTTTGGCCCGTCGTGCACTTCGGGCCGGGCTCGGGCCTGAAAAATTAGGCAGTTTACACGGAGGCCCGACCCAGCCCGGCCCGAAACTGCTCTTTTTAGTCCCTTCGGGCCGGGCTCGGGCCTACTTTTTTGTTTTTTCGCTCGGGCCGGGCCGGGCTCAGGCCTAGCACCCCGAGAAGCACAACATGCACGCTGCGTTCCGGACTCATTCCAACGCACACGTGTCATATGGCCCTGTTCTCGGAGGCAGTTACCCGGCAACGTGGGGACTCAACAAACATACGAAGAGGAAATTTGAACACAAGAGAACTTCAGAATAAGACTTAGCTTAAACTTAAAAGAAATGTTTACAACTCTGCGTACACCATTACAAAATAAGGCATGCTACTAAGCGACAGCCCGTTGTTACTATGAAACTTGTCACAGGTCATCTTCTTGCCAAGGCACAAGGACAGCATGGTCGGGCGATGAAGATCACTCCCCTGCTGGGCGGGGCCCGTACCTCCGGGTGTCCGCCGCCGGACAGGCGGTTTCTAATGACCGCCAAAGTCCCTCTCCTTCTCCAACTGAACCACCGTAGCGATGTCGTTTGCCACCACCGTCGGCGACCTTAAGCAAGTGGCGGGTGCCAGCTCATCCATAATAGCGTCAACCGAGAAGGCCGGATCACAGTGGTGGAGCCCGGAAAGGATGCGTGCTACCACAGCAAGGGCGGCTCGCAACCCTTCCTGATCCAGCTCATGGCTAACCCTCGCACGGAGATCGGTGAGCTGCTCGGTGAGGTGCTGGAAGAAATGGACCAGGTCTGCCAGCCACCAATCGTTAAAGGTGGCGCGGTGGCTGTACGGCTCCATCCCAATGGCGGGCATCGCCGCACTCGCCTGACGGTAGACACTACGGAGGACCTCGACCTGCAACCTGATGTCCTTCAGCATGCCCTCGAGGCATTCTTCGACCTCCTCGTGCTCCTTGTGCTCCCTGGCGGCCAAACGAGCCATCTGGTTGGACTCGTCGATAAGCCGACCCTTCACCTCCTGCAGCTGCTTCGTCGTAGCATTAAGCCACGACCGGAGCTCATCCCTCTCCTCTTGGTGATGCTCCAGCATGACAATGGCCTTGTCTCGGAGCCTATCCATGGCTTCATCCACCGCCACCAATGCTTCGCGCGCGGCCAAACAACTCCTGGTCTTTGGCCGTGAGCTCATCCCGCAGCCGCTCCACCTCCTGCTCCGCTGCACCCTGCACGGCCATGACTATAGACAAAGAAGACGAAGCAGTGGCCACTCCCCAGTCACTATGTGTCGCCCCTCTCTCTCTGCCCCCGAGGCATCGCCCTGCGGAATACAGCGTGGCGGCCTCTATTGTCTCTGGGCCCCATCTCCAGTGCCCTCTCGATGACTGCATGTAGGACATGGGCCCGGGGGCTACACTCACACCATCGGCCCAATTACGGCAGGGCCCAGAACTATATCGGGCACGGGCCGTGGCGGCAGCAGGCGGTCCACCGCACACCAGAAAGATGGGCCTTCCATTCCCGGGGGGTTTTCTCCCCCCCGGCGGCGGAGGCTAGTGAACGAACAAAGGATGAAGGTGGAAAAACAAGAAAGCCAATTTAAACATTACGCACATGCAACATCAACCATGTTTTTGCAGACAAGAAGTTATTAAAGCCGGACACCCGGCAACCTATGGCGCAAGACGACATCACGAGGCGCCCGTGTCTGTGGCTTCGGAGGCCGTGTGCCTGCCAGAAGAGCTCTGGGCGGGGAGTGAGCCCTGAGAAGGTTCACCATCTTCGCCGACCCCGCGCTTGTACAAGTCGACAAGCACCACGGTATCGTCCACAATGGCATGCCAGGCTGTTTTCGCTGCATCTTCGGACTCCGACAGCTTCAACGCCTCCTTGAACAGAAAATTGGCATCGAGCATGTAAAGGTTGGAGAAGACGTGGTCCCCGATTTGCTCCACCAACCCTCGACACTCCTTCTCGATGGTCTCGTGCATGTCCCGCTTAGCCTCCTTGAGCCCGGTGACAAGTTCCTGGAAGAACTGAGCATAGCCGCCAATATCGTCCGTCCAAAGATTGGCGGGGGCCCCCAGATGTATGCCTAAGCCTCCAGCGGTGACGAGGGCTATCTAGCTACTAGCTATGGACCCGTAGGTCTGTGGTAAACTACTCACACATCATCGGAAGGGCAGCAAGGTTGATGTACAAGCCCTCCGTGATCGATTCCCCCTCTGGCAGAGTACCGGAAAAGGCCTCCAGATGGGATCGCGGAAGAATAGAGGCTTGCGTCGGCGTAAAAGTTATTCGGGGTGGCTCTCTGATGGTTTCCAAATATTTGAGAATTTATAGAAGTGGAATTAGGTCAAAAGGAGCCACGAGGGGCCCACAAGGCATCAGGGCACCCCCCCTGGGGCCACGCCCTGTTGCCTTGTGGCTTCCTCGTGAGGCTTCTGGCCCCCTCCCGAAGCTTCCAGGGTCTCTTTTGTCCAGAAAAAAATTGTCAAAAAGTTTCGTGGCATTTGGACTTTGTTTGGTATTGATTTCCTGAAAAATAAAAAACAAGCAGAAAACAGCAACTGGCACTGGGCACTAGGTTAATAGGTTAGTCCCAAAAAATGATATATAATTGCATATAAAAACATCCAAGATTGATACTATAATAGCATGGAATAATAAAAAATTATAGATACGTTGGAGACGTATCAAAGGGAACCTCATCGGCATCTTCAGTGCGAGCAATCTCTAGCTTCTTTTCGATGGTCCTCAACCAGTCATCGGCTTCCATAGGATCTACTGCTTGACTGAAACTTGGCGGTTTGGTCCTCTGAAAATCTGACAACTTGGAGTGGTTACCATTATGATTATTCTGTCCAACCATAGCCTGCATACTTCCCAAGAATTCCATCAGATCTTGGTTTCTTTTCTCCTCAAACATCGTCATGATCTGCTCTGTTGTGGGTGCTTGAGGTGGAGGAGGTGGTGGCTGATATGGTTCTGGAGAATGTCCGGCTTGCCTGGCGGATCGACGAATTGGGATAACGTCGCCACCATGACTACTGCTGCCACTCCTTGTCATCCTATATTTGTTTCCCAATACGGAGCATCGAGATGAGCAACATCCATTAAGGGAAAAATAAGAAGGTGAAGCAACAACCCCAAAAAAGGCGAGGAAAACCAAGGCGAATAAAAGAAAACGACATAATTATACAATACATCACACATCATACATGGAAATACAACATCCGGGATAATACTACTACATGCACATGATCGTATAGCAACATCATCCTCGTCGACTCGTAGCGGCAATGATCGCACTGGCACTCTGGCGGTCCTGCTGGTGTCTCCTCGGTCTCGGACTCCGAATCGGAAATGATAATACTAACAAAAACCTCCGGAGCGAAAGAAACATGACGACGCTGACGGGGTGGCTCTCCCTCAGGGTCGGGAGCAGGGTGGCTCCGCAACATAGGAGCAGCTGGGGTAGCGAGAAGTAAAGCCCACTCGGCTGGAGACTCATGAGGAGTCACCGTCGAGGTATCCGAGTTACTCTGAGAAGGTACGGGAGTCACGGGTGTAGGAGGAGGTAAATTAACTGGAGGAACGAGCGGTGTATAAGCAAGTGAAGGTGGAGCAAACGCAGATCGAGCGGCAGCTAGCGTGTCTTGAGTGCCGTTCAGCTCCTGGGCTAGGCTGACGATCAGAAGGTACCCAACCGTTATGTAACGAGACATGTGGCTGGTGGAACGATCACACTCTGGATCAATAATAGGGAAACGGATTCGTCCTGTGTCAAACAGGGACGGATAGAAGTAGAAACCTGGGTGAGTCTGCATCTGAATCTCATTATAGCGCAAGTCAGTGAGAGCCTTGAGCGCTGCAAACTGGATCGCCTGATCAGGTGTAGAAGCCATCCCACCCTTGGAGGAGCGGGTGTAGGTGCCCACCAAGGTGCTGTTGTGCAAAATGACCTTCGCGTGATACTCATACACACCGTCTGCAAGCTGCTCTTGATACACCTGGTACACAGGGTCGTCACCGTCAGGGTAGAGTCGGCGCCACACATTGCAAAGCAGATGTGGAAAGGTGGAAGGTGCTGACTCAGGTTGAAACGGATAGGGAACTGGTGCCATCTACACTCACAACATTAGCTAATCAGCATCAAAAGTAAACTATATGCATGCAATGCAACACCCAAGTGCAGAGGCATACTCAAATCACCGCAAAACTTCAAACTACCATTTTCTAACGCGTCGGCTGTCTAGGGAGTCCTACAATCAGCGCGGCTCTGATACCAAGCGTTGTGGCACCCCGGCTCAGAGCAACCGGTGTACCTTGCATTGCCAGCCCAGAGATCATGTCTTCGGGCAACACACAACAACTTGGTACAAAATATAACCGCTTTATTGATCTCTTGCGGATACATAGGTTCGAATATTACATAACAAGCTAGGCCAAGCGGCACACACGGTGCGGCTGCACTTATGTACATTATTAAGTAGACATCTCAAGGCCTCGATGGTAAGGGAAACTTCTACTTGGCAGCGGAACAAACGAGGTAGCGGGACTCCACTCCACAAGGACACTGCTGGGACACAGCCTAGATTGTGATGTACAGATCGACATTAACTCCTTGCACGGCTTTTCCTGCATCTGGCATGACACGCCAGGTGAGTACTTTGAATGTACTCACAAGCTCACAGCAAACAAAGCAAACACGACAAACAATAACAAGGCATTTAACAGATTAATGCATGAGCATGATCATAATACTACCAATCATGATGTGTACGTGGATTCATTTCATGGTCCCTCGTACCAACTTACCATCTCGGTGTTACCTCGTAACCACCGTCATTATCTTACCATCGTGATCATCACTCGATCACAACAATAACAACCATACTGATCCTCTCAAGATCACCACTTCTGCATGTGCCATCTTGTGGTTCTTAGTGTGCAGGTTTATTATTTCTGTTGACCCACAGTGTGACCTACTACAAACTGTGTCCATATCTGAGGATGCGGCTATCAATAGATTATACACTCTGCAGAGGTTAGTACATTGTACCCACACCACGGAACTCATGGCCTCGTGCTCCTATTCGGGTGAACCAACGACATTCCGACAAAACCAATCTATTGCATGGCACTCTCCCGGCCACTCCGACAAACTCCCCTTTGGGCTAAGTCATGGGTGGCCCCGATGCCAACTCTTGACATCCGCCACCTTCGTGGCCGGCCACCGTCATGGCAAAACAAAACAAACGGTCCTAAACGGGGACAATGGTACCATACAACTTGGGCACACAAGGTTATGCCTGCCTACCGGGCCAGGGTAGCGCAAGCGCATAACCTTCCCTAGTTGGAGGCACCGGCGAGAGGCATGACAATAGACCGAATTAGGGCCTCCCCATCCAGGAAAGTGTGGTTGCACTGGTGAGCTCGATTCGGTGGCACCATGACTCGATCAACAATTTGTTCAAGTTGAATTAGCATCAGGTTTGCTTGAATGAAAATGATTCGAGTCATAGCATGCAATGAGGTGCACGGGGTCATGATAGCATGAATATGAGTAAGCAAGGTATCCTACTTTAACATAGCATATAGCATGATCTCTACTACACACAATAACAAGATGACATATTCTCTACTGTATAATAGCAATATAACATGCAAAGATTCTAATGCCACAAGTTTTATAAGTGAAGCATTTTTAATAATGAAGCATATAATGGATTTAATTCAATTAAACCATTGCCATTGCACTGCCATCCTTGCATATGAATGTTGTGGCTTGCCTTAGTTCAGAGGAGTGTCACAATACTCCTGGTCTTCTCCAACACAACTAGGATCTTCTGAAAATAATTTAAATACAAAAAGGAAATGTCACATAAAGCATTTTATTGTACCAAAAATTCTAAACAACAAGGATTATTCTCAAACTTTGCAAACAAAAACTTTAGCTCAAGACAAAACTAATGCAAAAAGTTTCAACTCATTTGGACTTATAGAATAGGATTTATAGCTGGTCAAAGTTCTGGTCCAAAATGCATTTAAATTAATTTAAACAGAATTTCCAGAGAGGGCCACGTCGAAGACGTATTTTGCAAATACGCCACCACTAGAAAAATGGTTCGGGCGGGGTGAGAGGCTGACAAGTGGGGTCCACTATCAGGGTTAAAGAGAGAGAGAGAGAGAGAGAGAGAGAGAGAGAGAGAGAGAGAGAGAGAGAGAGAAACAGAGCACAGCGTCTCTGTTGCCGGTGGTTCTCCGGCGAGGAGACCATGGCGGTCGCCGGCGAGGGGCGGAGTGGGTTCAGCACGACGTGGGGATCACACACGTACCCGAAACGTAGGTAGAGGTTTACGGACGGCGACGTGGTCTTCTTCTCCAGAGACGGCGGGCGGCAGAGCTCGTCGGAGTTGGCAATTCTGGCGCTAATCCAGTGAACCAACGGTACCAGCGTGCTCAGGAGACTACCATAAACTCGACTGCGGCAGTGGGAGAAGTAGAGGGTGACCGGAGCAAGTGGACGGCCGTGGGGAATCCGCGGCCAACTCCGGTGAGGATCGGTGGCAGGAGGCCCTCCTGGCCTTGCCCCGATTGTAGGTGATCAATTTGTGGCCAGTGGGAGAGAATGTGATGACTAGAACGGCTCGGGAGGGGCTGTATATATAGGCGGCGAGGTGGCCGAGCTCTGTGCTCCGCCGAGGTGGAGCTGTCGGCGAAATGAGGAGGAGAGGGGCTCGGGCTCGGCTTGGAGAGGAAGTAGAGGAGCGCGGAGAAGCTACTCGAGCACGCGAACACAGTGCAGGACACTAAGTGGGGCAGGGGCCGCACTTGCGCTTCACTGTTCTGAACGGTAGCGCCACGTCCGCGTCCGGCGTGCCGTCTGCCGGTGTCGGAGAGGATAAGAGGGTGGCCAGGTGGACGAAGGAGAGGTGGGTGAGTGGCGAGAACACGCTGCGGTGGCGCGAGGAGGAAGAACGGGCGGCGGCCGAGGGCCCCGACGTCCAGAGCGTGAGCTCTGCATGTCGAACACCTCGTTCTCGCGTGGTCACCGCGTGCACTGGCATACGTGGTACTTTAGGAGGTTGCAAACCGTGTCTAGTGTGAAGTCCTTTCAACGCGGTGCTGAAAATGTGCTCTCAGATTGCCACCTAGCTCAATGGACAAGACATGAGACTGCCGCAAAGTTTCTGTACAAAAACTTGGACAGGAAGTTGTGCTCAAATTACTTGGGGAATAAGGCTGAAATTTGGAGGTTAAGCATCACTTAGGAAGGTAATGAAGTGGTAAAAATTTCAGCTCCAACAGGTCAAGGAAAAGTATACTTGCTTCACAAATTGCCATTTCTGACCAGAAGCAAAATCATTTTTCCTTGATGAAAATTTGCAAAGGACAGTGGCAAAATTTTGCATGGGAAGGTGAGGCATGTCCCAAAGAATATTTGGGAATTTTCTGAGAATTTAATGAGCAAGAAAAATGAGGGTTGCTTCATAGCATAAAGAGAAAATATTCATTTTCAGAGGGAAAATGAATATAATGCCATAAAAGAAAATTATGGCATGGCAAGATTATAAGAGGGATGAAGTCTTGGGAGGGTTTCAAGATGATTGGCTACACTTGGATGAAAATCAAAGATAATTCCAAGTGATTTGTCCAAATGAATTGATAGAAAAACCCAAATGCAAAATGAATGTTCAACAAATCCAAATAAAATAAAGAAGGCAAAAACTAGGGTGTCACAAACCTCCCCCCTTAGGATGAATCTCGTCCTCGAGATTTGGTTGCTCAGGAAACAAATATGGGTATGCAGTCCTTAAGAAATCCTCTCTTTCCCAGGTGGCCTCATCCTCGGTGTGATGCTCCCACTGTACCTTGTAGAACCTTATAGCTTTGCTGCGGGTGACTCTGTCCATCTCATCCAAGATTCTCAAGGGTTTCTCCTCATAGGTTAAATCTTTAGCGAGCTGTAGTTCTGCCATATCTGCCTGTTTTGCGGGCGGTGCGATGCACTTCCGTAGCTGAGACACATGGAAGACATCGTGAACCTCTGCTAACTCTAGAGGTAACTCTAACTGATAAGCCACTTTACCAACTCTGGTCATGACTGGGAACGGACCGATGTATCTAGGAGCGAGCTTTCCCCGGGTATGAAACCTCTTGATTCCTTTCATTGGGGTAACTCTGAGATAGGCATATTCTCCTGGTTCAAAACTAATCTGCCTATGCTTTGGATCATAGTAGCTCTTTTGACGAGATTTGGCTACTTGCAATCGGTCTCGAATTTCTTTAACTTGTTGTTCTGCTTCCATCATCAAATCAGTCCCAAAGATTCGGTTGTCTCCTGTCTGAGACCAATTCAGGGGTGTGCGACATTTACGTCCGTATAGAGCCTCAAAGGGTGACATTTTGAGACTTGTTTGATAGCCGTTGTTGTAGGAGAACTCAGCGTACGGCAGGCTGTCCTCCCATTTGGGTCCATAAGCAAGAGCGCATGCTCGAAGCATGTCTTCCAAGATTTGATTGTGTGACACCCCGGCTCAGAGGAACCGGAACACCCCGTATTCTAGCCCAGAGATCAAGTCTTCTGGAATACGGCACTGCTTGGCATAGAACAAATCAGCTCTTTATTACAAATAATTGATGTACAAGGGTTTGGGGTATTACAAAGGGTAACATCGGCATGGCGACACTACGCCTGCTAAGGTAACTCTATGGTAGCAGCAGAACAACTCGTAGCAGCGGAACAACTTCTAGTAGCGAAACAACGACGACGGTGATGGACTCCACTCCGCAGGGACTCTGGCTGGGACACGCCCTAGCTCGCAACCTAGAATCTTCAAGCTACGCAAACGCGACATCACCTGGAAGCTGGCATGACACGCCAGGTGAGTACTTTGAATGTACTCGCAAGCTCACAAACAAACAAGAGCATCGAGGCAAAGCGATATCATAACAATCGTGATTATATCAGGATCAATTGTTATTAAAAGAGTAGAAGAAAATATTAACATGCTATCTCCGATTTGTCTGCAATAGTCACCATTGTTTAAGGTCACAGGGACCGCCTTACTCTTGGCTACCTCGTCGAACCATCTACTCTCGTGACCAACTCATGGTCACCACAAGACCACTTGACGATCATTCTCGAGCTCATCTCCAAGATTATCAACGGCCTTCTGCCAAGCGGTTACCTTACCATACTGGGATGAGTTCTTCCATCATTAACAAGTCATTCCATCATTGGTGTTGATCAGACAGTGTGACTTAGTACGAACCGTGTCCAATACCGTGGACGCGGCTATTCGAATAGATTCTTACACTCTGCAGAGGTTGCGCACTTAACCCACACCATGGACATTCGTCCAACGAAACTTGCCTAACCTGTGACTCTTCTATCATACCACCGACAATCATTCCCCTTCCGGGTCATGCCCTGGGTGGCCCCTATGTCACTTCTGACGCCTGCCATCGTCGTGGCCAAACTAAACTATCCCAAACGGGGACCTGAGCTCAATAACCAAACCGGGCTCACAAGATTATCGCCGCCTACCTGAGTAGGGTAACCCGCGCGCATAACCTTCCCTCTTTGGTGGTATCGATAAAAGAGCACGAGGTTAGACCAAGTCAAGGCCATCCCATACCGACAGATATGGCTGCACTGGGAAGCTCGGTTCAGTGGCACTTGATCAACGAATGAAGGAATTTATCCCCAAGTGACTTCTCTGTCATAACTGATACTCCGGTATCACAGTGATCCAAGTTATAACAACAACTGACTAGTAATCCAATGACTAATATGACTAAGCTACTGCTACTAACTCCATAATCAGAATGCCAGACGGGATCACAAAGTAATCATAGACAGTAAGCATCATGGCATGATCAAACTTGTAGATTACTAGTCACTAATAATCCAATCATCAACATGACAGTAACATATCCAAGAATTCCTCCAAGTGTGGCATGAATAAACCAATTATAAGTAATTCAAATTTTAGCTTAAATACTTATTTAAATCATGGCATTGCAATGCAGTCATGCAAATGAGAGTTGTGGCTTGCCTTGCACCAAGGGAGTGTGGGAGTACTCCTGGTCTTCACCAACTATTCAAATCACTCTGAAAAACATTTGTAAATATCACATAGAGCATTTTCCTCGGTCCAGAAATTCTAGACAGCAGACAAAAATAACAAAAAAAATTAGCAGATAAAGGAGCTCATAAGAAAAATAATGCAAAAAGAATGAACTCATTTGGACTTATGGTTTAAAAGTAATGGATGGTCAAAGTTGGGTCAAACTTCTGGTTTAAATTGAATTAAAGCGGAATTTCAGAAAAACCAGAAGCGGCCACGTCGAAGGCGTAAACCAGCTGGGCGCCTCCACTTACGTACCGCTTCGGGCGCGCGTGGAGTCACTGATAGGTGGGGCCCCCTGTCAGTTTTAAACAGAGGGGGAGAGGGAACAGAGGGATGGCGGGCGTACCGGCGGCCGTTCACCAGCGTTGAGGTCACGACGGAGCTGGGAGAGGGCGGGGATGGAACGAGCGCTCGATGGCGAGCACACCCGAACCAGTAGCTCACCGGGAGATGGCCGGACAGCGTCGGCCCCTTCCTCTCAGGCGGCGGCGAGTTACGGGCGTCGACCGAACCGGCGATTCCGGCGAGCATTCGAGCAGGGGAGGGGTCGAGGAGCACCAGTGGAACACCAGGAGTTTGGGGGTGGGCTTGTTTGGGACTGGGGTGGACAGGAGCGAGCTGGTGGAGCAGAGGCAGAGCGGCGGAGCTCCTCGCCGGAGATGGAGGAGGAGGGCCTCTGGGTTTGCTCCGGCGCTGCTGGGTGGCGATTGAGAGGTGGGGAGAGCGATGGGTGAAGAGAAACGAGGCCGGGGAGCGGCTTTTATAGCTGGGCGGCGATGCCTGAGCTGCATCCCGCCGCGGGGAAAGCGCCGGCGTCCCGCGTTGAGCTGGCCATCGCGCTAGCGACTGAGCTGCGTGGGGAGGTGACGGGAGAGGGCAGAGCCTTAATGGCGATGGCGCGGAGCGGCAGGGAAGAAGCCAGCCAGCGCGGCCACAGTGCCCATATGGAGCAACAGCGGCGGCTGTTGGCTATGTCTGGCGAGCTCGCTGCCGGCGACGGGAGGCCTCCAGAAGGGCCAGGTGGACGGTGGGGAAGACGTCGGCACGTCTGGACAGGGTACGGCGACGCGGGCGCGCAGTGCCAGCAAGGTCCGAGAGGGTTTGGCGCACAGAGCGCGGGTTTGCTCGGCCAGACGCGTGGTCACCGCGTGCACTGGTGCACGCGGTGTGCTCTGGCTCGCCCGATCATGTCCACGCGGTAGTCCTTTCACCCTGTGGCCTCCTTGTGCACTTGTTTTGGCAAGAGATGACCTGGGCAACACTGGAGCTTCCAGTCAAGTTTCTGGACAGAATCTTGAGCAAGATGCTGGGGTAAAAATGTTAGGTAAATGAGAGAGGGAGTTTGTCACATTGAGATGTAGTGGGAAGGTGCCCATGCTGGAGAAATTTCAGACCAAATGGACAAGTTTTTAATGTAGTTTCTTCACAACTGCATCCGTGGTCCAGAAACAAGAACCTTGATGTGGTGCTCATATGGTGTGATGGATTTAGATGAAATTTGGTGGAGAGGGGTTATTTGAGCATATAAAGACACTGTAAAAATCTCATACCATTTGGGTAAGTATAAATAGTACTTCTTTCACAATGCTCCCTTCTGGACAGAAGCTTGGGAGAATTATTGAGGGAGAATGGCTAAATGAAATGGGCCAAAATTTGATGGAGGGTGTTCATATGGGCTTGGAGAGGAAGTAGAGGACCGCGGAGAAGCTACTCGAGCACGCGGACACAGTGCAGCACACTAAGTGGGGCAGGGGCCGCACTTGCGCTTCACTGTTCCGAACGGTAGCGCCGTGTCTGCGTTTGGCGTTCCGTGTGCCGGTGTTGGAGAGGATCAGAGGGTGGCCAGGTGGACGAAGGAGAGGTGGGTGAGTGGTGAGGACACGCTGTGGTGGCGCGAGGAGGAAGAACGGGCGGCGGCCGAGGGCCCTAACGTCCAGAGCGCGAGCTCTGCATGTCAAACACCTTGTTCCCACGTGGTCACCGCGTGCACTGGCATACGCGGTACTTTAGGAGGGTGCATACCGTGTCTAGTGTGAAGTCCTTTCAACACGGTGCTGGAATGTGCTCTCAGATTGCCACCTAGCTCAATGGACAAGACATGAGACTGCTGCAAAGTTTCTGTACAAAAACTTGGACATGAAGTTGTGCTCAAATTACTTGGGGAATAAGGCTGAAATTTGGAGGTTAAGCATCTCTTCGGAAGGTAATGAAGTGGTAAAAATTTCAGCTCCAACAGGTCAAGGAAAAGTATACTTGCTTCACAAACTGCCATTTTTGACCAGAAGCAAAATCATTTTTCCTTGATAAAAATTTGCAAAGGACATTGGCAAAATTTTGCATGGGGAGGTCAGGCATGTCCCAAAGAATATTTGGGAATTTTCTGAGAATTTAATGAGCAAGAAAAATGAGGGTTGCTTCATAGCATAAAGAGAAAATATTCATTTTCAGAGGGAAAATGAATATAATGCCATAAAAGAAAATTATGGCATGGCAAGATTATAAGAGGGATGAAGTCTTGGGAGGGTTTCAAGATGATTGGCTCCACTTGGATGAAAATAAAAAATAATTCCAAGTGATATGTCCAAATGAATTGACAGAAAAAACCAAATTGAAAAAGAATATTCAACAAATCCAAATAAAATAAAGAAGGTAAAAACCAGGGTGTCACAGCAACCACGCCCGCCAATGTCACTGGGCGGGCATTAGAGCTCGCCTCGCCAGGCTCGTGGGCTGCAAGACCGGGCCCCATATCCGCCGCTGCGAACCTATCCCCCAGAGCGGTAGCCCTTGGCACAAGGATGTCCCCAACGACGGTGTCAGTCATGCCGACGCCCGGCAGTGGTGCGGGGCGCTGCGAAGGCCGCCTCGAGGAAAGTCGTAGGCCACTGTGTGGCATCGGGAGAAGGCCCACCTGTATCAGAGAAATGTTCCCGTAAGGAGACATCAACCGATGGCTAACCACGAGAAGAGTTGAACAAAGGTAGCATATTGATGACCCACAAGTATAGGGGATCAATCATAGTCCTTTCGATAAGTAAGAGTGTCGAACCCAACGAGGAGCAGAAGGAAATGACAAGCGGTTTTCAGTAAGGTATTCTCTGCAAGTACTGAAAGTAGCGGTAACAGATAGTTTTGATAGCAAGATAATTCGTAACAAGTAACAAGTAGTAACGGTAACAAAAGGTGCAGCAAGGTGGCCCAATCCTTTTTGTAGCAAAGGACAAGCTGAAACGAACTCGTATAATAAGCAAAGCATTCTCGAGGACACATGGGCATTTCATCTAGTCACTTTCATCATGTTTGTTTGATTCGCGTTCGCTACTTTGATAATTTGATATGTGGGTGGATCGGTGCTTGGGTGCTGTTCTTACTTGAACAAGCCTCCCACTTATGATTACCCCCTCTCACAAGCACCCGCAACTACGAAAGAAGAATTAAGATAACTCTAACCATAGCATGAAACATATGGATCCAAATCAGCCCCTTACGGAATAGCGCATAAACTAGGGTTTAAGCTTCTGTCACTCTAGCAACCCATCATCTAATTACTACTCCACAATGCCTTCCCTTAGGCCCATTGATGGTGAAATGTCATATAGTCGACGTTCACACGACACCACCAAAGGAAGCACAACATACATATCATCAAAATATCGAACGAATACCAAATTCACATGATTACTTATGACAAGACTTCTCCCATGTCCTCAAGAACAAAAGTAACTGCTCACAAATCATCTTCATGTTCAAGATCAGAGGGGTATTGAATAGCATTAAGGATCTGAACATATAATCTTCCACCAAATAAACCAACTAGCATCAACTACAAGATGTAATCAACACTACCAGCAACCCACAAGTACCAATCTAAGGTTTTGAGACAAAGATTTAATACAAGAGATGAACTAGGGTTTGAGATGAGATGGTGCTGGTGAAGATGTTGATGAAGATTGGTCCTCCCACGATGAGAGGATCATTGGTGATGTCGATGGCTTCGATTTCCCCCTCCCGGAGGGAAGTATCCCCGGCGGAATAGCTCCGCCGGAGAGCAAAATAGCTCCTGCCCAGGTTCCGCCTCGAGACGGTGGCGCTTTGTCCCAAAAGTCTTCTCTTTATTTTTTCTAGGGCAAATGGCTTCATATAGTGGAAGGAGGGGGCCAGACACCAGCCAGGGGCCCCACAAGGCATCAGGGCGCGCCCGGGGGGGCGCGCCCTGTTGCCTTATGGGCAACTGGTGGGTCCCCTCTGATATTTATTTTCTCCAGTATTTTTATATATTCAATTAAAAATCTCCGTGAAATTTCAGGTCAATTGGAGCTCTGTAGAATAGGTATCTCTGATGTGGCTATTTCAGGTCCAGAATTCCAGCTGCCGGCATTCTCCCTCTTCATGTAAATCTTGCAAAATAAGAGAGAAAAGGCATAATAATTGTACCATAAAGTGAAATAATGATTTAAAACATAATAATTATTCATAGGAAATCATGATGCAAATTGGACGTATCACATACCTGCGCCCCCGGTACCGCTAGGCGAGGGATAGGGCACAGAAGACACGTCACCCAGGCTGGGTGCTCCTGTGGATCTTTCGTGGGATCTCCCGCGTCGGCCGTCGGGGCAGGTTCAGCAAAGTCCGTCGTCATTCTTTTGGTCTTCTTCGATGGACATGGCCTGACGTTGGACGGGCTGAACATAAAGCATGAAACGAGACGTTCAGGAAAATAGCGGAGAATGAACAATGATGCACAAGACAAAGACGGGCACATACTCATCGGAGGCATGCCAACTCCTCTTCAGCCTCCCCTTTTGGAAGCTTGGACCCGGAGAGGGGTCCACCCCGCCAACACTTCCCTTTCCAAAAGGGCGTGTTAAGCCTGTCCCGGCACCGACCGGACCCGTTGATACGTCTCCATCGTATCTACTTTTCCAAACACTTTTGCTCTTGTTTTGGACCCTAATTTGCATGATTTGAATGAAACTAACCCGGACTGACGCTGTTTTCAGTAGAACTAGCATGGTGTTGTTTTTGTGCAGAAATCAAAGTTCTCGGAATTGGACAAAACTTTTTGGAGATTTTTTATGGAATAAATAAAAATTATTTGCGCAAGAATCAACAGAAGAGGGGCCACCTGTTGCCCACAAGGCAACAGGGCGCGACCCCCTAGGGCGCGCCCTGATGCCTTATGGGGCCCATAGGCGGCCGTATGACCTAATTCCAATGCTATAAATTCACTTTACTCGAGAAAAAAATAAGAGAAGAAGTTTCATCGTGTTTTACGATACGGAGCCGCCGCCACCTCATGTTCTTCATTGGGACGGCTGATCTGGAGTCCGTTCGGTGCTCCGGAGAGGGGGATTCATCGCCGTCGTCGTCATCAACCATCCTCCATCTCCAATTTCATGATGCTCACCACCGTGTGTGAGTAATTTCTCCGTAGGCTTGCTGGACGGTGATGGGTTGGATGAGATTTATCATGTAATTGAGTTAGTTTGTTAGGGCTTTGAAACCTAGTATCCAGTTTGTTCTGAGATTGATGTTGCTATGACTTTGCTATGCTTAATGCTTGTCACTAGGGCCCGAATGCCATGATTTCAGATCTGAACCTTTATGTTTTCATGAATATATTTGAGTTCTTGATCCTATCCGCTTGTCATATGCACTTGTTATTGTTCTGATCCGTAGACCCCATAGTGACAATTGTGTGGGATACTCTTCGGGGATGACTATAATTCGAGGAGTTCATGTATTCACCATGTGTTAATGCTTTGTTCCGGTTCTCTATTAAAAGGAGGCCTTAATATCCCTTAGTTTCCTTATGGACCCCGCTGCCACGGGACGGTAGGACAAAAGATGTCATGCAAGTTCTTACTATAAGCACATATGACTATATACGGAATACATGCCTACATTACGTTGATGAATTGGAGTTATTGTGTATCGCCCTAAGTTGTGACTGTTATATGATGAATGTCATCCAATATAATTATCCATCATCGATCCAATGCCTATGCTTTTCACATATTGATTTTTGCTAAGTTACTTTCGTTGTTGCTACTATTACAATCACTACAAAACTGTTACTGTTACCGTTACTGTTGCTACCGTTACTACTACTATCAAAACTATCATACTACTATGCTATTAAACACTTTGCTATAGATATTTAGTTCTCCAGGTGTGGCTGAATTGACAACTCAACTGCTAATACTCGCAAATATTCTTTGGCTCCCCTTGTGTCGAATCAATAAATTTGGGTGAAATACTACCCTCGAAGACTGTCGCGATCCCCTATACTTGTGGGTTATCAAGACCTTTTTCTGGCGCCGTTGTCGGGGAGCATAACTCTATTTGTTGAGTCACTTGGGATTTATATCTGTTGATCACTATGAAGAATTTGAAAGACGCTAAGACCAAGATCATTCCCTCTAAGACGAGGGGAGGTAAGGAACTGCCATCTAACTCCGCACTTGATTCACCTTCTGTTTTGAGTAGGCTTGCGACACCACCACCCGCTATTCATTCTAATATGTCGCAAGTAATTGATGAAACTACTTTTGCTATGAATGAAACTATTGATGATGCTAGTACTATGCTTGATGATATTGTGCCACTAGGTGAATTTCTTGATGAACAAATTGCTAAAGCTAAAGAAATTGAAAATGTTGAAACTCTTGAAAATTATGATTCACCTATTATGCCTAGTCCTCTTACTAGAGTTGAAATGCCTAAGATACCTAACGGTTATGTTTTTGATGGAGAGACTGCTAGGGCGATTCTTGCTTGTAATGATAGAGATGATGTTAGAAAATTGCTTGCTGAGTTGAAAGAAAAATCTATGAGGGAGAGAATGAAATATGATCCTTGGTTTGCTACCTCTCCTATCTTTGTTACTGATAAGGATTATGAATTCTCTGTCAATCCTGAGTTGATTACCTTGGTTGAATCTGATCCTTTTCATGGTTATGAATCTGAAACTGTTGTGGCACACCTTACTAAATTGAATGATATTGCCACTCTATTTGCTCATGAGGAAAAGATTCGTTACTACTACATTCTTAAGTTGTTTCCTTTCTCATTAAAGGGTGATGCTAAGATATGGTTTAATACTCTTGCTCCTGGTTGTGTGTGTTGTCCCCAGGATATGATATACTACTTCTCTGAAAAATATTTTCCTGCTCATAAGAAACAAGCTGCTTTACAGAAAAGATTTAACTTTGTGCAAATTGAAGAAGAGAATCTCCCTCAAGCTTGGGGGAGGCTTCTCCTATTACTTAACGCTTTGCCTGATCATCCTCTTAAGAAAAATGAAATACTTGATATCTTTTATAATGGACTAACCGATGCTTCTAGGGACTACCTAGATAGTTGTGCTGGTTGTGTTTTCAGGGAACGAACCGTTGGACAGGTTGAAGAACTATTGAATAACATATTGAGAAATGCCAATGATTGGACACTTCCTGAACCACTTCCTAAGCCAACTCCGAAGAAAAGAGGTATTCTATTCCATAGTCCAGAAGACATGCAAGAAGCTAAGAAATCTATGAAGGAAAAATGTATTAAAGCTGAAGATGTTAAGAATCTACCACCTATTGAAGAAATACATGGACTCGATATCCCGACACAGGTAGTGGAGGTAAATTCTCACCGTAGATTCAATGAAAGTGATATTCCCTATAATAAATCTGCTAGTCAATGCTTGGATGAATTTGATAACTACATTGTTAAGCAAGAGAAGTTCAATATGTATGTTAGCAATCAATTAAAACGAAATGCCATCATGATTGATCGCTTGAGTGATTTGTTGTTTAAAACTGCTAATGATGTTAAATGCTTAAGTAAACATGCTTCTATGGTTCAGACTCAGTTAGAACAATTATCTAAGTCACAAAATGATTTGCTTGATGAGCAATAATAAAATGAATGATCTTGCTGTTAGAGTTGTTACTAGAGGAGGTAGAATGACTCAGGAGCCTTTGTTTCCTGAAGGTCATCCTAAAATAATTGAACAAGACTCTCAAAGAAATAATATTGAGGTGCCTAGTCTATCTAAGAAGAAAAAGAAAAAGAAAAATTATAGGACTTTGCATGCTTCTAGTGAACCTGAGATGGAAAACCCCCCTGAGAATCATAATGAAGCTTCTATTTCTGATGCTGAGACACAATCTGGTAATGAACACCCACCTAGTGATAATGATAATGATAATGATAATGAAGATGTTCATGTTGATGCTCAACCAGATAATGATGTAGAAATAGAACCTGTTGTTGATCTTGATAACCCACCTCCTAAGAATAAAAGATATGATAAAAGAGACTTCGTTGCTAGAAAACATGGGAAGGAAAGAGAACCATGGGTTCAAAAACCTATGCCTTTTCCTACCAAACCATCTAAAAACAAGGATGAGGAAGATTTTGAGCGCTTTGTTGAAATGCTTAGACCTGTCTTTTTGTGCACTCGCTTGATTGATATGTTGAAAATGTCTCCCTATGCTAAATACATGAAAGATATTGTCACTAATAAAAGAAAGACACCTGAAGCTGAAATTTCCACCATGCTTGCAAATTATTCTTTTAAGGGTGGAGTACCAAAAAAGCTAGGAGATCCGGGAATACCCACTATACCATGCTCCATTAAAAGAAGTTATGTTAAAACTGCTCTATGTGATTTGGGAGCCGGTGTTAGTGTTATGCCTTTATCTTTATATAGAAGACTTGATTTGAATAAGATTACACCCACTGAAATATCTTTGCAAATGGCTGATAAATCAACTACTATTCCTATTGGAATTTGCAAGGATGTGCCCGTTGTTGTTGCAAATGTTACTATCTTGACAGACTTTGTTATACTTGATATGCCCGAGGACGACAACATGTCGATTATCTTTGGAAGACCCTTTTTGAATACTGCAGGGGCTGTTATTGATTGCAACAAAAGCAAGGTTACTTTTCATGTCAATGGTAATGAGCATACAGTTTATTTTCCGAAGAAACAAACTTCAGTGAATGGTATCAATTGTATTGAAAAGGTTTCGACAATCTTTATTGGAGGATTCAAATTTCCTCTTCCTACTGTCAAAAAGAAATATGAAATTCTTATTGTTGGGGAGATGCATATCCCCGTTGAGGTAACTTAGTGTTATACGAAAATTCTTCGGTTTCATGTCACTCGGAAATAGTTTGTTAATAAGACTTGATCAACCTTATTAATGGATTCTTTTTGAAGGGCATGTGGTCGATGAATTTAGTAAGCACAACTTTCTGTAACCATAATTTGCTCTCTGGTATTTTTAGTTTAATAAAATAAAATGCCATGATTATCCTGTTTTCTGAATTATCCATGCAATAAAAAATGGCACAAAAATAAAAGTGCTCAGAATGCAATAAAATCTTAACATGATTTTTTCTGGAATATTTAAGAATTTTTGGCACTGAAAACAACCCAGGGGGGTGCACCTATTGCCCACAAGGCAACAGGGCGCGGCCACCCCCCAGGGCGCGCCAAGTTGCCTTGTGGGTCCCACAGGGACCCACTCACTTATCTATTTAGCCCACTTCATCTCCTACCTCCAGAAAAAATCGTGGTAGCTCTCTCTCTTTTGTTCTTGCTCCCAAACCTGAGATTTTCGATCTCTTTGCTCGGAGCTCCGTTTCCGAAACTATTTTGGGGGATTGCTCCTTGGTATGTGACTCTCCCATTGCTCCAATTAATTTTTGCTTTAGTGGACTATATTTTGCATAAATTGCTGCTAGTGGTGCTACTGAAAATGAGCTTGCATGTTAAATTCTTTGAGTTCTAAGTAATTTGAATGCTTGATATAGCCTCTAGGCACTTGTATGAGTAGTTGCTATCAATCTTGTGAAGTTTTGTTAACATCTTTTTGTGGTCCAAAAATTTTCAGAAATTTTTTCTTAGGAAAATGAACTTCCTTCGGAGAGGTTCTTTGAGCCGGAGCTCCAAGGGTGTCCTTGGGGATGCCTATGACCATGACTTCAACATTCCGCGCAGGACGGAGGTCCGACCGTGTGAGTGGCCGCACAACACCTTCATGAACGAAGCCGGGTTCTGTCAAGAGTTCGCACAATTTGTTGCGAACGCCGGGCTGACCGACTTCCTCACAGATGAGTGTGACCAGCACCACATACTTACAAATTCGTTTGTGCAAAAATTTTATTTTATGCCTAGGCTCGATATCCCCATGGTGCGTTTCGATTTATATGCTGAACATCATGAGTTAACGCTAGCTGAGTTTTGTGAAATATGCTTGATCCCTTCTGATGGGGATTTGAGGGAGCCTTGGCCTGAGGAGTTCAAGGACTTCCTTCTTACTTTGACTGTGGGGGAATTTAGGGGCGTGTCAAAAGCCCGTGTTACTAGCTTGCATTTTCCTGCTGTGCACTATTTTGCTTTAATTATAGGGAAATGTTTGACTGCCAGGGAGGAAGGTGGTACGCTCAGTGCCCCTGACCTCGCCATCTTGCGTCATGCTATTCACGGCGATAACACTTTTAGCTTGGGAGCTATCATTGCACGCCGCCTGCACACCAACAGGACTAAGGGCAAAGTCCATGGTGGAATTTATGCTTCGCGTCTTGCGAAACATTTTAATGTTGTTATCCGCCCAAATGACTATTTGCTACCTAAGGTTTATTTAGACCAACAGTGCATGATCGATCACCACTTTATTGATGAACCTGAGCCTCCTCAATACATTTGTTATAACCTGATTTTCAGCGAGAGAACTCGCGATATTATTCCATTGCCTACACCCTCTTTGTTTGACTCTCATGCCAGGAACGGATACACCATCATGCCGGCAGACATCACTGCTTACAGGAACGAGGTGGCTGCAGTGGAGAATGAGGTCCAGCAGTGGGACGCTCAAGTGCCTCCGCCTCAGTATTATCCGCCCGGTCCTGATGGATACTACGGGTGGCGATTTACCAAGCTAGGCCAAAAGCCTAAGCTTGGGGGAGTACGTATCTCTCACCGACATCACACATTCATTCCAGTTGTCGGTGTTCATCCTTTTTCATTGTATATCCATGTTGGTTTTATTTTCGCTTTCTTCTTGTGTGTTTGAAAAACTTCAAAAAAAATCCAAAAATATTTCTCGCTTCTTTTCGGTTTTTCTTTCTCCTTAAGTTAGTTCGTAGTATTAAAAGAAAACCCAAAAAGATTTCTTGTTTCTTCTTTTCTTGTTTGTTGGGAGTTCTCCCATGTAAATAGTTTTCCTCATTTTTCGTTTTTCTTCTTTAGTTTTCTTTTCTTCAGAAAAACTAAGACTCCAAAAATATTTCAGTGTGTTTCTCTGAATTTCTTTTCTGTTAGTTGAGTCATCGTAAGGAGAAGACCACGATGAAAATGTTGAGTGGCTCTCATATGCTTTATTGTTAACCTAGCGAAGAGCCAATATTACCTTGTCTTCTCCCTTGAAAAAAATGTTTGCAGATTCCAGCTTAGTCCACGACACTCTTGCACTATTATTATTTTCACATCATTCGGTCGTGCAAGTGAAAGGCAATAATGACGATGATTTGATGAAGTGACTGTGGCAAGGAAAAACTGGTATGAACTCTTCTTGTTTTTGTTTTTGTAAATATGTTTAACTCAGTATCCATGATTCAGCATATTATGAGTAAACATGTTTGTGATGACAATTAGGGATTATAGTTGCTCATGCCATGCTTAAGTAGCTAGGAGTGGATAATGATTTATCTTTTTTTGACAGAAAGACTGTAAGGGAGGCCCATACAGTATAATTGATGCAACAAGCCCAAATTGCAAGTACCATGCCTTGAACCTGGGTGGGTGGGAAGGCATCAGCCCCTTTCCACCACTAGGCTATGCCTTAGTCTGCATAATGATTTATCTTGGATGTCAACATGCATTAAAATGGTTATGATGTAGTATGTTAATATGGTATCCTCCTCTGAATGTTTCAAGTGGCTTGACTTGGCACATGTTCATACATGCAGTTGATTCAAAACCAATATAGCCTCCACGATATTTATGTTCAGGGTGTCTATATCCTACTCATGCTAGTATTCAATGTTAATTATTCTCAATGCATGATCATGACCGTTTTCGCTCTCTAGTTGGTCGCTTCTCAATCTATTGCTAGCCTTCGCCTATACTAAGCGGGAATACTGCTTGTGCATCCAAAATCCTTAAAACCAGTTGTTCCAGATGAGTCCACTATATCTACCTATATGCGGTATTACTCTGCCGTTCCAAGTAAATTTGCATGTGCCACCTCTAATCATTCAAATAAACATTTGTTTTGTGTGCCTGTACCGCTCATGGAGCGACAGGGGGCGGTCATTATCTTCCATGCTAAGCGGGTTATTCTCGAGATGAGTGTTTATTCACTTGTCATTGCATGAGAGAGGCTGGTATTTGGGATGCCCAGTCCTGTGCTAAAAATGAAAATACATAATGCGAACAAACTCCCCCGGAAAGTTGTTGGTATGGAGGGCACCCGAGGATTCGGCTAGCCATGGCTTGTGTTGGTGTGGTGGAGGGGGAGTAAACTTTACCTTTCCACTTGGGAACTGCCTATAATGTGTTTAGCATGGAAGATATTGAAAATTCTCGGTCGTGACATTGACAGGAAAAGTACACCGCCCAAAATTATTTTTCATCTCTGATTTAAGCTTCGAACTCTGGCACCTCTGTAAATCCCTGCTTCCCTCTGCGAAGGGCCTATCCATTTACTTTTATGTTATTTTACTTTTATTGTTGAGTCTCACCTTCTCATTATAAGCACCAATCCTGAGAGCACTATTGTCATCCTTATGCATTGAGTATAGTTAATGTTGTGTGCATCATGACTGGATCTCTTCTACCATGAATTACAATATTTAGTCACTGCTTGGACTTTGGAGGTGCTCTGCATTTATGTTTTGCGGTCTCAGAAAGGGCTAGCGAGATACCATGTTATCATATTATATCATGATTGTTTTGACAAATTGTTGGCATTTGAGATATGTTATTATCGCTTGCTAGTTGATTATGCCATTGATATGAGTAAATATAATTCCTAAGTGTTATTATGAGCATGGTTAGTTCATGATCTTTGCTGAAAACTTGGGTACTATTTAAGCTTATATATGGATACAAGAAAAAAAGAGTTCGTAAAAGTTTTTCTTTATCACTTTCAGATTGTCAACTGAATTGCTTGAGGACAAGCAATGAGTTAAGCTTGGGGGAGTTGATACGTCTCCATTGTATCTACTTTTCCAAACACTTTTGCTCTTGTTTTGGACTCTAATTTGCATGATTTGAATGAAACTAACCCGGACTGACGCTGTTTTCAGCAGAACTACCATGGTGTTGTTTTTGTGCAGAAATCAAAGTTCTCGGAATTGGACGAAACTTTTTGGAGATTTTTTATGGAATAAATAAAAATTACTGGCGCAAGAGTCAACAGAAGAGGGGCCACCTGTTGCCCACAAGGCAACAGGGCGCGATCCCCCCTAGGGCACGCCCTGATGCCTTGTGGGGCCCACAGGCGGCCGTCTGACCTAATTCCAACGCTATAAATTCAATTTCCTCGAGAAAAAAATAAGAGAAGAAGGTTCATCGCGTTTTACGATACGGAGCCGCTGCCACCTCCTATTCTTCATCGGGAGGGCTGATCTGGAGTCCGTTCGAGGCTCCGGAGAGGGGGATTCGTCGACGTCGTCATCATCAACCATCCTCCATCACCAATTTCATGATGCTCACCACCGTGTGTGAGTAATTTCTCTGTAGGCTTGCTGGACGGTGATGGGTTGGATGAGATTTATCATGTAATCGAATCAATTTGTTAGGGCTTTGATCCCTAGTATCCACTATGTTCTGAGATTGATGTTGCTATGACTTTGCTATGCTTAATGCTTGTCACTAGGGCCCGAGTGCCATGATTTCAGATCTGAACCTTTATGTTTTCATGAATATATTTGAGTTCTTGATCCTATCCGCTTGTCATATGCAGTTGTTATTGTTCTGATCCGTAGACCCCATAGTGACAATTGTGTGGGATACTCTCCGGGGATGACTATAATTCAAGGAGTTCATGTATTCACCATGTGTTAATGCTTTGTTACGGTTCTCTATTAAAAGGAGGCCTTAATATCCCTTAGTTTCCTTATGGACCCCGCTACCATGGGAGGGTAGGACAAAAGATGTCATGCAAGTTCTTACTATAAGCAAGTATGACTATATACGGAATACATGCCTACATTACATTGATGAATTAGAGTTATTGTGTATCGCCCCAGGTTGTGACTGTTATATGATGAATGTCATCCAATATAATTATCCATCATCGATCCAATGCCTACGCTTTTCGCATATTGATCTTTGCTAAGTTACTTTCGTTGTTGCTGCTATTACAATCACTACAAAACTGCTACTGTTACTATTACCGTTAGTGTTGCTACCGTTACTACTGCTATCAAAACTATCATAATACTGTGCTACTAAACACTTTGCTGCAGATATTTAGTTCTCCAGGTGTGGTTGAATTGACAACTCAACTGCTAATACTCACAAATATTCTTTGGATCCCCTTGTGTCGAATCAATAAATTTCGGTGAAATACTACCCCCGAAGACCGTCGTGATCCCCTATACTTGTGGGTTATCACCCGCCATAGGGTCGGCCGCTTCTGCATCAACAGTCGTTGGCGGCACCACCCTAGCCGGCTAAATGTCCGGGCCATTGCGGACGGTGGTACAAGGAGCAGTTAGGGAAGGAGCTGCCCGGCGGAGAGCTTGTGAACGGGGATCGGGCGGACGACAAGCTTACTCATTCAGGTCGATGGACGCCTCTTGGTGGCGCTGTTGGCCATCGCCCGTGGGCGCCTGCTCTACCCTTGCGTCGGGGGCGAACTCCCGGTAACCCGGTGGAAGCACACTCGGTCCTGGTGTGTTGCCTAGAGAGGGCGCTCGACCTCGTCCGTGGACTTCTCCTCCTCCTTCTTCTCATCGTCGGCGTCGTCGGAGCTGGAGCCGACCACCCCTACATGCCATGTGAATGGGTTTGGGTGATCGACGTCAATAGGGCCCTCCGGGAGAATCCCCCAATGATCGCACGCTGGTAGGCCTGTGAGAATCTCCTCCCGCTCGGGCTCGTTATAAAGTGGCCGGACGGAGTCCGGGGAGGCAATGACGCCGGCTGGGTTGAGTAGGTCCTTCACGATTGCAGTCACCACCTTGATGTCCAGTTTATTACGGTGGAGCCGCCTTGGGTCCGTTGGTCCCAGGTACTGCCACATCGGCTGCTGCCGCGCATGCAGAGGCGTGCTACTTGTGAGCTACGTTGGGATTTCCTCGAAGAGGAGAGGATGATGCAGTATAGTAGAGATAAGTATTTCCCTCAGTTAAGAACCAAGGTTATCAATCCAGTAGGAGAACCACACAGAACCTCGTTAGCAGCACCTACACACAAAAGCAAATACTTGCACCCAACGCGAACAAGAGGGTTGTCAATCCCCTTGGCGGTTACTTGCAAGGATTAGTTCTGATAGTGATAGATAGATAAAATAAATTGCAAAATAAAATAAAGGAAATAAATTGCAGCAAGGTATTTTTGGATTTTATATAAGATAAAAGTAGCGGGGGTCATAGTTTTGACTAGAGGCTTCTCTCTTGAACACATAGCATACAGTGGGTAAACAAATTACTGTTGGGCAATTGATAGAAAAGTGCATAGTTATGACGGATTCATGACAATGGTCATGTATATAGGCATCACGTCCGAGACAAGTAGACCGAGTCCTGCTTGCATCTACTACTATTACTCTACCCATCGACCGCTATCCAGCATGCATCTAGGGTATTAAGTTAATAAAAATAGAGTAACGCCTTAAGCAAGATGACATGATGTAGACAAAGTAAACTCAAACAATATGAATAAACCCCATCATTTTATCCTTAATGGCAACAATACAAATACGTGTCTTGTCCCCTACTTTGTCACTGGGATATAGAACACCGCAAGATTGAACCCATTACAAAACACCTCTCCCATTGCAAGATAAATCAATCTAGTTGGCCAAACCAAATGGATAGATCGGAGAGAAATACAAAGCTATAACAATCATGCATAAATAAGTCCAGAAAAGACTCAAATATCTCTCATGAATAATCTGATCATAAACCCACAATTCATCAGATCCCAACAAACACACCGCAAAAGAAGAATACATCGGATATAACTCCAAGAAGATCGAGGAGAACATTGTATTGAAGATCAAAGAGAGAGAAGAAGCCATCTAGATACTAGCTATGGACCCATAGGTCTGTGGTAAACTACTCACACATCATCGAAAGGGCAGCAAGGTTGATGTAGAAGCCCTCCGTGATCGATTCTCCCTCCGGCAGAGTGCCGGAAAAGGCCTCCAGATGGGATCACGAAAGAACATAAGCTTGCGGCGGCGGAAAAGTTATTTCGTGAGGGTTTCTGCTGGTTTCCCAATATTTGAGAATTTATAGAGGTGGAATTTGGTTAAAAGGAGCCACGAGGGGCCCTCAAGGCATCAGGGCGCGGCCCCAGGCCTTCTGACCTCCTCTTGAGGCTTCTGGCCTCCTCCCGAAGCTTCTAGGGTCTCTTTTGTCCAGAAAAAAATCGTCAAAAAGTTTCGTGGCACTTGGACTTCGTTTGGTACTGATTTCCTGAAAAACCAAAAACAAGCAGAAAACATCAACTGGCATTGTGCACTAGGTTAATAGGTTAGTCCCAAGAAATGATATAAAATAGCATATTATAGCATATAAAACATCCAAGACTGATACTAAATAGCATGGAACAATAAAAAATTATTGATACGTTGGAGACGTATCAAGGCGCGATGCGGTGGCGCACGAAGTGAAGCGCCACCATGTGCCCGTGAAGTCTGAGTCCATGTTCATCATGTAATCTCTTCTTTATGATATGAATATTAAGATCCGAATGATTCAAAGCAATAGTCTATTATTTGATATAAAGACATCAATACTCAGGCATACTAACAAGCCATGGACATAGCACTATGGGTGGAATAGAATATGATGATAGAGATGTAACACCCCTATGTAATGAGCTACAGTGATCACCACGATTATGCTAAAATCATTTTGAATTAACAGTGCTTGATCATCATCTGAGTCATATCTCATTTCAAATTCCAAATTTAAATTGAGAATTCAAATTTAAAGTGAAATTAAAAGTTGTTCAAATCCAGGAACTAAATAGTTCATAATGTTGCAAATATTCCCAAAGCAATTATAAAAATAAAATCAAGATTAATTGAATTCTTTAAATGACTCTAAGATCCTAAAACAGTACCAAACAACAATATTTAATACCTTTTTATTTAAGTTAAAATTCAAATGAAAACATATGGACTCCAAACCTTTTTCTGGCAGTGGGATAAACCGCACTGTATTTATTTGGGGAGGATTCATATTTTACAAAGTTGAATTAGAGCTAAAGGAAAATACAAAATAGTAACTAATAAAAGAAAAACAGGAAAAGGCAAAGCAAAAAGAAAATAAAAGCCCCCCCGGGCCTCGGCCAGCTGGCCACCAGGCCGGCCCAGCCGGCCCACCCCCGCCCCTGGCCTATATGGCCTCGCACGCCCAGACCCCCCCATGCCTCTCTCCCCTCTCTGTTCCACCCGCACCCGACGCAGCCGCCACCGCGCCTCGCCGTCGTCGCGGCCAGAGGCCACCTCGAGCTCCGCGAGTTTGTCCAGAAGCACCGCCATCCTCTTCTTCATCGATGACAAGCACAGGTTCGAGTCGGGACGCCGCCAAACCATCGCCATCGTCGTTTTCTTCCGACAGCATCCGTCGCTCGATCCACTACCGTCGCTGCACCCCCAGCCTCCCCGAGCAGCTCGTTGGCTCCGCTGTGAGCTCTGCCTCACTTCCCCTCTCCCACTCTCCTCGCTAACGTGCCGTAGCTACCGCCCCGCGAGCTCCGGCTCCGCCGCCGCCATGACCAACCACCGTGCCAAGGCCGAGCTCCCCTCAACCTATGTTGCTGCCCATCGTGCTCCTAGAGCCCCTCCAGTGCTGCCCCGCTGTTTATTTTGCTCGCCCGCGTGTTCTAGTGCGGATGCTCGCCTGAGCCCGAGCGCCGCCGCCGCTCCGCTCGCCGTTGCCGTTGATTCCGACTACCCCCGGCCGAACTGAGGCCACCCCTCGACACGCCGCAGCACGCTGGTTTCACCGAACCTAGCCGCGCGAGCTCCTGTGGCCGGAATCGACCGAACGGAGCACCTCCGCCGCTCCGGCTTAACGTCGGTAATGGCTGCCGACGTGGCCGTCGTTAATCAACCTAATCACGCAATTAACTTAACCCTGGCCCTATGACAGGCGGGCCCCACTGGATTAGTTTAGCCGGTGGTTTAAAACAAATGGAGTTAATTAAGTCACAGGGGCCCACAAGTCAGCTTTGACTATGCTGACATGTGCGTTGACCGGCCCCATACGTCAGTGGGTGTGGCTTGCTGACAGGTGGGTCCCGCTGCTACTGTTCACTCTTTGACCTGGCCAGCGTTGACTGCTGACTCAGCAGTTGACCTGGCCCACCTGTTAGCCACTAAGTACTCTGGCTGTGTACTAACACTGGGTACCCGTAGCAATTTGCATTTAATATTTTTCGAAATAAAAATAATTCCAGAAAATCATTAAAACTTCGAAAAATCATATAAAATAAACCGTAATTCAGATGAAAATAATTTATATATGAAAAACGATCAGAAAAATGTGAAGAATCCGATTATGCCCTCCACATACCTATCAGATGCCCCCAGCACTGCAAACATGGAACCTTCCCCTCCGGTTCATCTGTCTGACAGAAGTCCGAAACCGGGAAAACGTTTCAGTTAATTCCCCGCTTCATCTGCCACGTGTAGCACTGCGTTAGGTCACCCCCGGCACAACATATTGCCATGCCATGCATTGTGTTGCATATTGTTTGCATTGTATTTATTGTTTCCTCCCCCTCCTTCTCTCCCGATAGACCCCGAGACTGCCGATGACACTGCAGAGTACAACTACGTCGCCGACGACCCTTCTTCCCCCTTCAGCAGAGCTTCCAGGCAAGCAAAACCCCCTTGATCACCCAGATATCGCCTACTCTTTCTCTCTATTGCTTGCATTAGAATTGCTTGTGTTGTTGCTCCAATAGCTCCTATTCTGATGCATAGCCTGTTTTCGACGCCTGCTATTGATACCTTACCTACTACCCTAAAATGCTTAGTTAGGTATGCTATGTTTCGTCAGCTGGCCTTTCACCCTTGTCCATTGCCATGCTTGTTATCGGGCCGTGATCACTCTGGGTGAGGATCGCGGAAATGCTTACATTACTTTATTCATTTACTGTTACGGGGCTGAAGGGCTGGTGGTACCATCCAGTCAGAGATGGAATTGAGTCCCGACAGCTCTCGATGTAAAGATGGACCGGCTCCAAGAGTGCCCGCGAGAGAATAATATTAAAGACGGGTCGGCTCCAAGAGCACCCGCGAGCCGAGTATTACCAAGTCGGAGCGACAGGAATCCTGTTCGTCTTCGTGAGTTACTAAACACGCCTAACGGATTTGAGTATTTGATCTGAGTTGGCCGCTGGCCTTAAACGCACTACCACCACGTGGGATAATGGTTTATGGGGCCCTCGGTGCCATATGTATCAGCCGAAAGCTCTGTCAGACGTCCAGTTCAACATTGCGGCCGGGACGGACCGGCGCCATCCAGCACACGGGTGGTGCCTGACTTCACCCTGCACGTAACGACCCGGAGTGCAAAGGGCGATGGCCCAAGACCCCTGAGCACTTAGGATGTAAACCGGCGGGGACCTCTCTGTTGAGCCTAGGTAGGACTACGTCGTGTCGATCAGCCGAGGCCGGGCATGACCCGATAAAAGTGTGTCCGGCCAGAGTTAATCGAGCGTGTTGGGTAACAGTAGTGCACCCATGCAGGGAAGATTATCTATTCGAATAGCCGTGTCCACGGTAACAGGACGCTCAGTGTTGTATCCCGATCTATTACTACTTGAACTGGATACATGTTAATTAATTGTAAGCTCCGGGATTGCTTTCTCGCAGGGAGTCGAGGAAGGATCTCTGGGCTTTGCTTCTACATGCTTGTTAATTATAATATGTTAATCTACACTCTTCTAATGCTGTAAGACGCTGAAGATGCTAGTCTTCGATAGGCTAGGCCTTCCCCTCTATTCTGGCATTTCTGCAGTTTAGTCCAAAGATATAGTTCCATTCCTTTGATACCGATGCATACTTAGTATAGATCTGATGTCAGTCTTGCGAGTACTTTGGATGAGTACTCACGGTTGCTTTGCTACCTCTTTTTCTCCATACCCGATTGCTGCGACCAGATGACGGATCCCAGGAGCCAGCTGCTACCGCCGCCGACTGCTACTACACTTCCGGTGGAGCCTACTACTTCGTGAAGACCGACGACCAGGAGTAGATAGGAGGCTCCCAGGCAGGAGGCCTTGCCTCTTTCGATCAGAGCCGTTGTTTGTTTTCGCCTTCTTAAGGCAGATTTGTTTAACTTTGTGTCTGTACTCAGATACTGTTGTTGCTTCCGCTAATGCTTGTTCTCGAGCTTATGTATTCGAGCCCTCGAGGCCCCTGGCTTGTAATATAAAGCTTGTATTATTTTATTTTGTGTCTAGAGTTGTGTTGTGATATCTTCCCATGAGTCCCTGGGCTTGATCGTGTGCATTTGCGTGTATGATTAGTGCACGGTCGAAAAGGGGCGTCACAAGTTGGTATTAGAGCCGACTGCCTGTAGGAAGCCCCTTTCCAGTTCCTTGGTCGAAGTTGAGTCTAGTCTTTCAAAAACTGTTTTACTAACATGGCTGTGTGGCTTACGGGCCCACGTCACCAATGGGTGGTATTAGGATCTTTTATTCCTTTCCTTTACTCTAGAACTCTGATCTCTCTTCTATTCGGGTTAAGGATTTTACTAATACCAACATTAGGTTCTCGTGGTCACATCCACCCGGAGATTTCAATCAACCTTCTTTGAATTGTGGACCAGGATCTGCTTCACAGTGTTCACGGCCTGCAGGATCCTTTTATCGAGGGCACCCTGCATTGTCATTTGCAGATTCATTGCTCCAATAGTTTTCTCCGACGTTGGTGTAGCCTTTGCTATGTCCCGTTGTTGTATTCCTCACCGCGTGCCTACGCGCCGCCTAGTTTGTCTAACTGTGTGTGATTCCGAACTCGCATTGTCCGTTGGAATCCAACTTTGTGCATGGTTCCGTATGTCTTTAATGACTACTGATATGTATCTAATGCACTTCTTGCTCGTTACTTCTGTTACATCATGAATGACCCCATGCATTTGCATTTGTTCTTGCTAAACTGCCCCTGTTGTTTTGGCAGGATGGCTGACGATCCTCCACCTCCACCCTATATTGCCGCAATGATGCAGCAGTTTGAGCTGAATCGACAGTTTATGACTGGGGTAATGGACCAATTTCCAACTCATAATGCTCAGCAACAGTATGCCCCAATAACACTGCAAGAATTTGTGCGCCTCAACCCATCCATTTTCCGCAACTCCACCAATCCTATGGATGCTGATGATTGGCTTCATGATATCCTGTTTGAGATGGAGTCAGCTAAGGTTGCCCCTGACTGTTACGTCACCTTTGTGGCATTTCACTTGAAGGGTCCAGCTGCTCAATGGTTGGAAATCCACAGTCGTATGTTGCCTGCTGGAACTGTAACCACTTGGCAGGAATTTCAGACAGTCTTCTGTGCACGACACATTCCTCAAGGTCTGATCGACCAGAAGAAGAAGGAATTCCGCAAACTTACACAGGGCAAAATGACTATGGATGAATATCAGAGGACATTTCTCGAATTATCCCGCTATGCTGCAGAATTGTAACACCCCTATGTAATGAGCTATAGTGATCACCACGATTATGCTTAAATCATTTTGAATTAACAGTGCTTGATCATCATCTGAGTCATATCTCATTTCAAATTCCAAATTCAAATTGAAAATTCAAATTTAAAGTGAAATTAAAAGTTGTTCAAATCCAGGAACTAAATAGTTCATAATGTTGCAAATATTCCCAAAGCAATTATAAAAATAAAATAAACATTAATTGAATTCTTTAAATGACTCTAAGATCCTAAAACAGTACCAAACAACAATATTTAATACCTTTTTATTTAAGTTAAAATTCAAATGAAAACATATGGACTCCAAACCTTTTTCTGGCAGTGGGATAAACCGCAATGTATTTATTTGGGGAGGATTCATATTTTACAAAGTTGAATTAGAGCTAAAGGGAAATACAAAACCGTAACTAATAAAAGAAAAACAGGAAAAGGCAAAGCAAAAAGAAAATAAAAGCCCCCCTGGGCCTCGGCCAGCTGGCCACCAGGCCGGCCCAGCCGGCCCACCCCCTCTCCATGGCCTATATGGCCTCGCACGCCCCGACCCCCCCCCCCCCCCCCCACGCCTCTCTCCCCTCTCTGTTCCACCCGCACCCGACACAGCCGCCACCGCGCCTCGCCGTCGTCGCGGCCAGAGGCCACCTCGAGCTCCGCGAGTTCGTCCAGAAGCACCGCCATCCTCTTCTTCATCGACGACAAGCACCGGTTCGAGTCGGGACGCCGCCAAACCATCGCCATCGTCGCTTTCTTCCGACTGCATCCGTCGCCGCCGTCGCTCGATCCGCTACCGTCGCTGCACCCCCGGCCTCCCCGAGCAGCTCGTTGGCTCCGCTGTGAGCTCTGCCTCACTTCCCCTCTCCCACTCTCCTCGTTAACGTGCCGTAGCTACCGCCCCGCGAGCTCCGGCTCCGCCGCCGCCATGACCAACCACCGTGCCAAGGCCTAGCTCCCCTCAACCTATGCTGCTGCCCATCGTGCTCCTGGAGCCCCTCCACTGCTGCCCCGCTGTTTATTTTCCTCGCCCGCGCGTTCTAGCGCGGATGCTCGCCTGAGCCCGAGCGCCGCCGCCGCTCCGCTCGGCGTTGCCGCTGATTCCGACCACCCCCGGCCGAACTGAGGCCACACCTCGACGCGCCGCAGCACGCTGGTTTCACCGAACCCAGCCGCGCGAGCTCCCGTGGCCGGAATCGACCGGACGGAGCACCTCCGCCGCTCCGGCTTAACGCCAGTAATGGCTGCCGACGTGGCCGTCATTAATCAACCTAATCGCGCAATTAACTTAACCCTGGCCCTATGACAGGCAAGCCCCACTAGATTAGTTTAGCCGGTGGTTTAAAACAAATGGAGTTAATTAAGTCACAGGGGCCCACAAGTCAACTTTGACTGTGCTGACATGTGTGTTGACCGGCCCCATACGTCAGTGGTTGTGGCATGCTGACAGGTGGGTCCCGCTGCTACTGTTCACTCTTTGACCTGGTCAGCGTTAACTGCTGACTCACCAGTTGACCTGGCCCACCTGTCAGCCACTAAGTGCTCTGGCTGTGTACACACACTGGGTACCTGTAGCAATTTGCATTTAATATTTTTCGAAATAAAAATAATTCCAGAAAATCCAGAAAATCATTAAAACTTTGAAAAATCATATAAAATAAACCGTAACTCGGATGAAAATAATTTATATATGAAAAACGATCAGAAAAATGTGAAGAATCTGATTATGCCCTCCATATACCTGTCAGATGCCCCCAGCACTGCAAACATGGAACCTTCCCCTCCGGTTCATCCGTCTGACAGATGTCCGAAACCAGGAAAACGTTCCAGTTAATTCCCCGCTTCATCTGCCACGTGTAGCACTGCGTTAGGTCACCCCCGGCACAGCATATTGCCATGCCATGCATTGTGTTGCATATTGTTTGCATTGTATTTATTGTTTCCTCCCCCTCCTTCTCTCCCGATAGATCCCGAGACTGCCGACGACACTGCAGAGTACGACTACGTCGCCGACGACCCTTCTTCCCCCTTCAGCAGAGCTTCCAGGCAAGCAAAACCCCCTTGATCACCCAGATATCGCCTACTCTTTCTCTCTATTGCTTGCATTAGAATTGCTTGTGTTGTTGCTCCAATAGCTCCTATTCTGATGCATAGCCTGTTTTCGACGCCTGCTATTGATACCTTACCTACTACCCTAAAATGCTTAGTTAGGTATGCTATGTTTCGTCAGCTGGCCTTTCACCCTTGACCATTGCCATGCTTGTTATCGGGCCGTGATCACTCTGGGTGAGGATCGCGGAAATGCTTACATTACTTTATTCATTTACTGTTACGGGGCTGAAGGGCTGGTGGTACCATCCAGTCAGAGATGGACCTGAGTCCCGACAGCTCTCGATGTAAAGACGGACTGGCTCCAAGAGTGCCCGCGAGAGAATAATATTAAAGACGGGTCGGCTCCAAGAGCACCCGCGAGCCGAGTATTACCAAGTCGGAGCGACAGGAATCCTGTTCGTCTTCGTGAGTTACTAAACACGCCTAACGGATTTGAGTATTTGATCTGAGTTGGCCGCCGGCCTTAAACGCACTACCACCACGTGGGATAATGGTTTATGGGGCCCTCGGTGCCGTATGTATCAGCCGAAAGCTCTGTCAGACGTCCAGTTCAACATTGCGGCCGGGACGGACCGGCGCCATCCAGCACACGGGTGGTGCCTGGCTTCACCCTGCACGTAACGACCCGGAGTGCAAAGGGTGATGGCCCAAGACCCCTGAGCACTTAGGATGTAGACCGGCGGGGACCTCTCTGTTGAGCCTAGGTAGGACTACGTCGTGTCGATCAGCCGAGGCCGGGCATGACCCGATAAAAGTGTGTCCGGCCAGAGTTAATCGAGCGTGTTGGGTAACAGTAGTGCACTCCTGCAGGGAAGATTATCTATTCGAATAGTCGTGTCCACGGTAACAGGACGCTCAGTGTTGTATCCCGATCTATTACTACTTGAACTGGATACATGTTAATTAATTGTAAGCTCCGGGATTGCTTTCTCGCAGGGAGTCGAGGAAGTATCTTTGGGCTTTGCTTCTACATGCTTGTTAATTATAATATGTTAATATACACTCTTCTAATGCTGCAAGACGCTGAAGATGCTAGTCTTCGATAGGCTCGGCCATCCCCTCTATTCTGGCATTTCTGTAGTTTAGTCCAAAGATATAGTCCCATTCCTTTGATACCGATGCATACTTAGTATAGATCTGATGTCAGTCTTGCGAGTACTTTGGATGAGTACTCACGGTTGCCTTGCTACCTCTTTTTCTCCATACCCGATTGCTGCGACCAGATGACGGATCCCAGGAGCCAGCTGCTACCACCGACGACTGCTACTACACTTCCGGTGGAGCCTACTACTTCGTGGAGACCGACGACCAGGAGTAGATAGGAGGCTCCCAGGCAGGAGGCCTTGCCTCTTTCGATCAGAGCCGTTGTTTGTTTTCGCCTTCTTAAGGCAGATTTGTTTAACTTTGTGTCTGTACTCAGATACTGTTGTTGCTTCCGCTAACGCTTGTTGTCGAGCTTATGTATTCGAGCCCTCGAGGCCGCTGGCTTGTAATATAAAGCTTGTATTATTTTATTTTGTGTCTAGAGTTGTGTTGTGATATCTTCCTGACGGGGATATTACCCCACGGTATAACCCGGCAGACATGCTGACCCGGCAAACAGTACTGACCCGGAGAACAGTACTGACCCGGCAGACATGCTGACCCGGCAAACAGTACAGACCTGGTTACAGTTCTAACCCGGCAGCTACAGTGTTAGGGTGTAACCCGGCAGCTACAGTGCCAGGGGTGTAACCCGGCAGCTACAGTATCAGGGGTAACCCGGCAGCTACAGTACCAAGATGGTAACCCGGCTACAGTGTCAGGAGGCTAACCCGGCTACAGTGTCAGGAGGCTAACCCGGATGCTACAGTGCCAGGAGGTGAACAGTGTTATCAGACAGTCACGGAGACGAGTCTCTGAAGATAAGCCCTGGTTGTAACCCGCCCGGTGTAAGCCGCCCGGGACGGGTTACAACCCCAGGACTCGGAAGCCCATGAAGAGAAGCCCGCGATGGGAAGTCATCAATCCAACTTAGACTCTACATGTAAACCGCCCCTTCAGCCTTTATAAGGAGGGGCGGGTCACCCCAAGAGGGAGAGGTTAGACGTCTCATAGACAGGTCTCATAGACAGGTCTCATAGACAGGTCAGAAAGATAGTCATATTAGAGGGTCTCGAGGTTAGAGGTGCTGACTCCGCACCCTTGTAACCGAGATCGTCATCGTCATGAATATAAGACACAAAGCAGGACGTAGGCTTTTACCTCCATCGGAGGGGCCGAACCTGGGTAAAAACTCCGCGTCTCTCGTCCCGCTCAACCCCTCTCAAGCTACCAGTTACGTGCGATGACCCCACACCTTAAGTCCGTTAACCCGGACATCTGCCGTGACAAATCCACGACAGTTGGCGCCCACCGTGGGGCCGCGCACGGTGGTGTTGAGTTCTTGAAGGGATCTCTCTCTGGGGTCGAGAAGTTCGCAGTCTTCCGGATGAAGAACCGGCCTGGAAGGATTTACCACAGCGCCGATCTGACCCGGCGTTGCGCCCCTCTGACATAGCCTCGGAGAGCCGCCATTACCACCGAGTGACCCGCCTTATCTCGCCGATTCGCGATGAGACACCGGCCTCCATTATAATAGCCGCTGTCCTCGTTTCTTTTCTGGAGGAAGAGAAGACTGGTTTTTGGAAGGATCTACAACAGCTTTGGGTTGATCTAGCTTTGGGTTAACTAGATCAAAATCAGAAAATTTTCTTGGGCAGCATCCATCAGACAAACAAAATCAAGGACCTGGAGGAAGACCCGGACATGGACGGGTCAAACCTGCCATGACTCGGAAAAAACAGCCACGACCCGTGACTCGCTTGGAATCCGCCTCTGACTCCAATCCGTCATTGAGCCGCCGTGGTCCCTTCTACGCTGCTGCGGCCTGAGCGATACGCTCGGCCCCGTGACCTCCACGGCGCGCCGCCCACTTGCATCACCTCTGCTGCTCCCTCCGCATGAAGAAAAACAATTCATCTACCAAAGTACTGGTTGAGTGCTCACGTCAACGATCAATCAGAATACTACTTTTGTACTACTGTTCGTCACACAAAGCTGCGCAGGGGAGAGCCGCCGCAGCTGCGCCAAGCCGCCTCGCCTTGCGCCAGTTCTGTCGACCCGGCCTCGTCTCCGCTTCGGCCGTGAACCTTGAGCTGGCCTCCACCGCCGCCTCTACAGCCGAGGCCCCGCCTCTGCCGCTGTGACTCGCCGCCTCTGCCGAGCCGGCCCTCCGCTGCGCTGCCCAACTCCACCTTGCGAGACGGCGATGTCTGTACTCAGTTTCAATCAAAAGCGAAGAAGAGTCGAAGTCAAGACAAAAAAAGACCCCGACCCGGAGATAACAATTGTGGATTTTTCAAAGACAATGACGACCCTGAATCGAACAGAGTCACGGATTCGCCCCCACCACGTCGCTGGTTCACCTCGCCGCTTGGCCTCGTCAAAACCGGCCGCGCCTGAACCACCCTGGCCGGCGCGCCGAGCCGCGGCTGCGGCCAGTCTCGGCCTTGTCTCCTCTGAGCCGCCTCCTCGCCTCGAGAGCCGCCTGGCCGCCGTAAGCCGCCGGCCCCGCCCTGCAAGCCGACGCGCGCCGTCTTCTGAGCCGCCTCCACGCCGCGAGTCGCCATATTGGCCTCGACCCGCCGACGCCTATCCATCGCCGCTCTGGGCCGCCGGCCGCCATGGCCGGTGTCGCCGCGCCCACGCAAGCTGCCGCCTCGAGCCTCTGCGTCTCCGTGCGAGCCGCCGCGGTCCGCCCCGTCAACCCGCCGTGGGGCGCCATGCTTCACCGTGGTCGCGGCCCCGCCGCCTCAAGCCTCTGCGTCTCCGTGCGAGCCGCCGCGGTCCGCCCCGTCAACCCGCCGTGGGGCGCCATGCTTCGCCGTGGTCGCGGCCCCGCCGCCTCGAGCATGCCTCCCCCTCACGCGCGCCCACGCAGGCCGCATCCGCCCTTGAGCTGCCGCTATGAGCCCCGCCTCGCGCCTCTGCCGAGCCGACCCTCTGTTGCTCCCACTGCGCCGGCCGCCTTCGCGCCTCGATCCGCCGCAGCGCATGCGAGCCGCCTCTGCCGCTGCTCCCGCTGCGCCGCTGCATCACTGAGCCGCCCTGCTCCGCTGTGCTCCCGCGCCCCCGCGCGCTCACCCCGTTGCGCCCGCCTCGCCAAACGGCCGCCGCCGCGAGCCGCCGGGTTTCTCCAAACGGATGCCGCCGCGAGCCGCCGGGGTTTCTCCAACCCGCCTGTCGATCGCCAAGTCGCCGCAGCCACCGGAGTTTCCTTCGCCGAGTCGCCCGCTCGCCAAGCCGCCGTACCGCTTCTGCACTCGTCACTCCGGCTTCGTTTCGATCTATTTCACCTGTCGGTTGACCAAGTCTGAAAGAAAAAGGACAGGGAAAGAGAAGTGATGAGCCGGACGCAAAAAAAAAAAAAAAAAAAAAAGGGGGGATGACCCGTCTGATCAACATGCCGCCACGCGTTCATCGAAAGCCGTCCCGGCCCGGCGCTGTCTCCGAGCCGCCGTGGCCGAGTCACCGCTTTCGTCCTCGTGATCGCAACCTCGCGCTGAGCCGCACCCATTCGGCCTTCTTCTGAGCCGCCGTGCGTCCGCTACGCTACGGATCATCTGTCAATTAAAGACTTATTCTCTACAAAAGTGGTCTATACCACGGGTACGGAGCACGCGTTGGCAATATCCCACACCAGCGTTCGACCGTGCCACATGACCCGGTGAATGGACGTGCGCAAGCCGCCGCCCTTGCGGCCCGGTTGACATCAACTTGCTGGAATCACGCTTGCTCGCTGTTCAATGAACGTGTGCAAACCGCCGTCCCCTTGGTCCACGCTATATCAACCTGCCGCAAAGGACACGCGTGACGGCGGCTTACAATGCCGCGGCCGACTCATCCGTCCATGCCGTCTCCAATGCTGCGGCCGGCTCACTCGTCCGTGACTAAGTCGCCACCTGTGCGGCCTGGACTATTTCCAACAACTTCGGGGCAAATCAGAACATATTATCAACTTCTACTTCGGGGTCAACGGACAGGCGCACAAGTCGCCGCAACTACAGTCTTGGTTAACTTCAACAACCGGCTGGGATTAACCGTGGACAAGATCACTGACATGACACAATTCATACGGAATCACTCATAACCCGCCAAGGTTAAACTTCAACACATTCCAGCGTTCCGCTGTCAACTATGTGCCGGCTCATGCTACGGCCAACAAATTCAAGAAACCCCGGATCACCCGATCTCGGGGGCTACTACCACATTGGTGAAAGTTTAAAGGCTGTCAGAACATTTCCAGCACAAGCATCCGGTTCAAAAGGAATTCATCTCTCGCAAGTTCGAGTTTTCAGAAAATTAAAAGTTGCCCAAGAGGACGAGCCGCCATGATGCACCGTTCAAACATGGGTGCATTACCTTATTGGTGGAAGATTTAAAGTCGCCCAGAGAGGACGAGCCGCCATGTTGCGACCGTTCAAATATTGGTGCCCGGATTTATTTGATCATCATAAAGTCACTTGGAGGCTTCTGCCGTTTCTTCATACAAGATGGCGGCTTACAAGACTGTGCAAAAAGTAAGCACAAACACAAGGTCATTTGAGGGCTTCTAACCCGCCCGGGTTTAGCTTACACACCCTCTTGATCAGGCTTTTCAGCCAAAATAATACCTGTTTAATGGCGGCTTACAAATTGCCGGCCTAACTGACGGCGGCTTACAAGATGGCGCGCCAGTTGATATCATCGACAAGGCCGTTTGAGGGCTTTCAACCCACCGGGTTAAGCTTCAACCCTCTCGGTCAGGCTCTTCAGCCACTGTAAGGCGGGTCGTGGACCCAAACGTTGACTACGTCAACAAAGATCACTTGGGGTGCAGCGAGTTGTGAACTTACCCCCTTTTCGATCTGCAAGTCCGGGTTATACCTGCCTGTAAGTAGATGCGCTTTGTCAGGGGTGCAGCGAGTTCTAAAACTCACCCTCTGCAAAGGCCTCTTACAGCGGCGAGGCAAACCCTTACATCCGCAATTCCGAATTATACCTGCCTGTAAGTTGCTGCCGCTTTGCCAGGGGTGCAGCGAGTTCTCAAACTTACCCCCTGCAAGGGCCTCTTACAGCGGCGAGGCAAACTCTCCCATCTGCTGCGTACTCTCCGCCAAGTGGCCCGTCGTACCCTGGAGGTTCAAACGACGGATTTACGTCACGTGAGAAGTAGCTTATGGGTTCTAAGGGTACTCACCCCCTGCTGTGTCTCTCTCTGGTTCGTTGCGCTCTTATCAGTTACACTGGTATGAGTTCAAGCATCGAGTCCACCCAGAAGAACCATCATATGAATTTTTTGGAAGGCAAAGCAAGAAACATCATACATTGCATCATACATTGCATTGCATCATACATTACATCATGCATTGCATCATATTTACATATCATGCCGGTTTGCCAGACCGGGTCAGAGCAAGATTGTGAAAGAAGAAGCAAGGCTATACGAGATTTTAACATCTCCGGGTTGTGCTTTTTCAAGCCGCCCTTACAATGCAGAATATACTCTGTTTTGTTATTTTTTGCAGGTCTTGTCTCTTAAGATAAGCCGCCAGAACAAATAGATCTTTAATAGCCAACACGGCTGGATCTTCATCATGGATTTCTCACATACTCGCCGGGTTGCACCGCAACTACGAGCAGGGATTTCATATCAAAAATAAAGGAATTATTCCAGGATATTCATTCCGGGTTATATTACAACCACGGCCAAGGATTCATCCAACAAATTATGATGAGTCATATTATTCTTACATAGTCCCGAGTCGCCGCAGGCAGACGACCCGGTACTTGGGGGCTACATTATTCAAAGTCCAGTTTATAACAAGTATGCAAGTCCCATGTCGCTGCAAGCATGCATCACGGCACTTGGGGGCTAATGCAAGCTAGTTTTCAAAGCATTACATTGTCAACAAGACCCTGTTATCTCAAGGAGATGAGCAAGCCTTTCAATATTTTTCTAAGTCCCAAGTCGCCGCAGGCGTGCGACCCGGCACTTGGGGGCTACAGTATTCAGTTGTTCAAAACAGATAATAAGGTACAAATTGAAGACCCGGCGCATCACATATTGATGAGCCGGCCCTTGGGGGCTACACCAGCTGAAGTTTTATAAGGTATAAGACAGTTATAAGTCCCAGGCTGCTGCAGGCAAGACAACCTGGTACTTGGGGGCTACACAATCAAAGATATTATTGCAAAGCGCCAAGTCATCATGGATCAACTTGGAGCTTGGGGGCTACAGGTAGTATGAATATATCAAAAAATAGGAGAGAGTTTTCAAGATGTCAATTTTAACTGCAGTCCAGTTATTTGACCCGGCGGCACCATCAATGATTATAACCCGACGGAGGAGACCCGCCAAGAACATTGAAGGCCGACTCAACGGCATATGGGTGTTGTATTCCCAATATTTTATTTCAAAGGGCATACACCTGCAAGACGATGGAGCTTACCATGAATAAATTCAAGCTAACCTGGGGGCTAATGACGGGGATATTACCCCACGGTATAACCCGGCAGACATGCTGACCCGGCAAACAGTACTGACCCGGAGAACAGTACTGACCCGGCAGACATGCTGACCCGGCAAACAGTACAGACCTGGTTACAGTTCTAACCCGGCAGCTACAGTGTTAGGGTGTAACCCGGCAGCTACAGTGCCAGGGGTGTAACCCGGCAGCTACAGTATCAGGGGTAACCCGGCAGCTACAGTACCAAGATGGTAACCCGGCTACAGTGTCAGGAGGCTAACCCGGCTACAGTGTCAGGAGGCTAACCCGGATGCTACAGTGCCAGGAGGTGAACAGTGTTATCAGACAGTCACGGAGACGAGTCTCTGAAGATAAGCCCTGGTTGTAACCCGCCCGGTGTAAGCCGCCCGGGACGGGTTACAAGCCCAGGACTCGGAAGCCCATGAAGAGAAGCCCGCGATGGGAAGTCATCAATCCGACTTAGACTCTACATGTAAACCGCCCCTTCAGCCTTTATAAGGAGGGGCGGGTCACCCCAAGAGGGAGAGGTTAGACGTCTCATAGACAGGTCTCATAGACAGGTCAGAAAGATAGTCATATTAGAGGGTCTCGAGGTTAGAGGTGCTGACTCCGCACCCTTGTAACCGAGATCGTCATCGTCATGAATATAAGACACAAAGCAGGACGTAGGCTTTTACCTCCATCGGAGGGGCCGAACCTGGGTAAAAACTCCGCGTCTCTCGTCCCGCTCAACCCCTCTCAAGCTACCAGTTACGTGCGATGACCCCACACCTTAAGTCCGTTAACCCGGACATCTGCCGTGACAAATCCACGACACTTCCCGTGAGTCCCTGGGCTTGATCGTGTGCATTTGCGTGTATGATTAGTGCACGGTCGAAAAGGGGCGTCACAAGAGATTAATAAGGGGAAGTCAAAAAAGGAAGATAGTCTCACATTGACGCGGCTAATCAACGGGCTATGGAGTAGCCCTTCAATTGATGTCAATGAGAGGAGTAGGGATTTCCATGCAACGGATGCACTAGGAGCTATAAGTGTATGAAAGCTCAAAATAAAAACTAAGTGGGTGTGCATCCAACTTTCTTGCTCATGAAGACCTCGGGCATTTGAGGAAGCCCATCATCGAAATATACAAGCCAAGTTCTATAATGAAAAACTCCCACTAGTATATGAAAGTGACAACATAGGAGACTCTCTATATGAAAAACATGGTGCTACTTTGAAGCACAAGGGTGGAAAACGATAGTAACATTGCCCCTTCTCTGTTTTTCTCTCAATTTATTTTTTTGGGCTCTTTTTGGCCTCTTTTTTTTGTTTTCTCACTGGGACAATGCTCTAATAATGATGATCATCACACTTCTATTTACTTACAACTCAAAATTACAACTCGATACTAAAACAAATATGACTCTATATGAATGCCTTTGGCAGTGTACCAGGATGTGCAATGATCTAGCGTAACATGTATGAAAATGATGAACGGTGGCTGAGCCACGAATACTTTGTCAGCTATATGATCATGCAAAGCAATATGACAATGATGATGTGTGTCATATAAACGGAACGGTGGAAGTTGCATGGCAATATATCTCGGAATGGCTATGGAAATGCCATAATAGGTAGGTATGGTGGCTGTTTTGAGGAAGATATAAAGAGGCTTATGTGTGATAGAGCGTATCATATCATGGGGTTTGGATGCACCGGCGAAGTTTGCACCGACTCTTGAGGTGAGAAAGGGCAATGCACGGTACCGAAGAGGCTAGCAAACTACGGAAATGTGAGAGTGCGTATAATCCATGGCCTCACATTAGTCATAAAGAACTCACATACTTATTGCGAAAGTTTATTAGCCCTCGAAGTAAAGTACTACTACGCATGCCCCTAGGGGGGAGGTTGGTAGGAGTTAACCATCGCGTACCCCCGACCGCCACGCAAAGGAAGACAATCAATAATAAATCATGCTCCAACTTCTTAGCATAACGACAGACCATACGTGCATGCTTCGGGAATCACAAACCTTAACACCAATATTCTTACTAAACCACAATTATCTACTAGTACCTCCCACATATTACCATCTTAATATCGCAAAACTATTGCAAGGAATCAAACTTATCATATTCAGTGATCTACATGAAAGTTTTTATTATATCTTTCTTGAATACCTATCATATTAGAACCAAATTCATAACCCGTGCATATTACCATTACTATTTATTAGACTCTCAAAATGATATAAGTGAAGCATGAGAGTGCAACCATTTCTTTAAAATATAACCACCGCCGTGCTCTAAAAGATATAAGTGAAGCACTAGAGCAACTGCCTAGCTCAAATGATATAAGTGAAGCACATAGAGTATTCTAACAAATCATGAATAATGTGTGTCCCTCTAAAAAAGGTGTGTTCAGAAAATATGATTGTGGCAAACTAAAAAGCAAAAAAGAAAAGAAAACTATGGCACAAGACGCTCGAAGTAAAACACATATCATGTGATGAATAAAAATATAGCTCCAAGTGATATACCGATAGATTGTAGACGAAAGAGGGGATGCCATCCGGGGCATCCCCAAGATTAGACGCTTGGGTCTTCCTTTAATATTACCTTGGGGTGCCTTGGGAATCTCCAAGCTTAGGGTCTTGCCGCTTGTTATTCCTTCATCCATCGTGGTCTCACCCAAAACTTGAAAACTTCAGCACACAAAACTCAACAGAAACCTCGTGAGATCCGTTAGTATAACAAACAAATCTTAAACTTTAGGTACTGTTATAAATTGATTCATATTTAATATTGGTATAATTCTACTGTACTCCAACTTCTCCATGACTTATACCCCCCGATACAATCCATAGATTCATTGAAATAAGCAAACTATGCAACAAAAACAGAATCTGTCTAAAACAGAACAGTCTGTAAAGATCTATTTAAAAGCTATACTTACGTAACTCCAAAAATTCTAAAAAATTAGGACAACGTAAAAAATTCATATACCAACACTCTGTAAAAATTTCAGATTTTTCCTACGTTCCAGTACATAACCAAAAATCCAGCACTGGGCGCAAAACTTTCTATTTTTCAAACAGCATCAATTATACTATCATCCAAATCATCCCAAAGTTATTACTTGGATCAAGCACTAATTAAAAGATAAAAACACAATCATAAAAGTTGCTAAAATTTTGTAAACATACTAAATAGAAAAGAAAAGCAAAAAATATAAGATAACTATTGGGTTGCCTCCCAACAAGCTCTTTCTTTATAGCCATTAAGATAGGCTTGAGATTTCAATGATGCTCACATGAAAGATAAGAATTGAAGCACAAAGAAAGCATCATACAGCATGTTGGTTCCATGTCAAGGCAACATGCCAAGTTTCATGATTTTCAGGCAAGTTTTGGATTTACAAGAATTTAAAAACCAAGTTTGTCAATGTTTTTGGCCGAGCCACGACGCCCAGATGTTCGAAATTCATTCCCATTTCTTGCATGGGACCTAAACATTCACCCAAGGACACATATACGATTTTTCAACCCATTTTGGTGCACTGGAGCATGTGCATGTAGTTCAAATTTGAATTATGCACATTAAATGCCTAGGAAACTCAATAAATGTATAAAAAAGGCCAAACGAACCCGAAATAATTCCAAATTTTAGCACGACACTCCTATTGGTCTTTGTTACCTCTGTAAAAAAAATCAAGGCACGAAGAGGCAGCGTATGTCGTTTAGCCCACAAAGGTGACACATCCCCTATCGGAACCATGAGCCTTCTTGAGAGAAGCTCCGGTTTGTAAGAAGCTTATACCAAAACTTGTCCCAAATTGAACAAAAATTTTACCACAGCATGTTGGTGCCATGTCAACACACCATGCCAAGTTCCGTGATTTTTAGCCAATTTTTGGATTTACAATAATTTAAAAACCAAATTTCTCAATGTTTTTGGTCGAGCCACGACGCCAAGATGTTTGAAATTCATTCCCATTTCTTGTATGGGACCTAAACATTCACCCAAGGACACATATACGATTTTTCAACCCATTTTGGTGCACTGGAGCATGTGCATGTAGTTCAAATTTGAATTATGCACATTAAATGCCTTGAAACTCAATTAATGTTTAAAAAAGGCCAAACAAACCCGTAATAATTCCAAATTTTAGCACGACACTCCTATTGGTCTTTGCCGCCTCTATAAAAAAATCAAGGCAGGAAGAGGCATCGTATGTCATTTCGCCTACAAAGGTGACACATCCCCTATCGGAACAATGAGCCTTCTTGAGAGAAGCTCCGGTTTGTAAGAAGCTTATACCAAAACTTGTCCCAAATCAAACAAAAAATTTACCACAGCATGTTGGTTCCATGTCAAGACACCATGCCAAGTTCCGTGATTTTTAGGCAATTTTTGGATTTACAGGAATTTAAAAACCAAGTTTCTGAATGTTTTCGGCCGAGCCACGACGCCCAGATGTTTGAAATTCACTCCCATTTCTTGTATGAGACCTAAACATTCACCCAAGGACATATATACGATTTTTCAACCCATTTTGGTGCACTGGAGCATGTGCCTGTAGTTCAAATTTGAATTATGCACATTAAATGCCTAGAAAACTCAATTAATGTATAAAAAATGCCAAACGAACCCAAAATAATTCCATATTTTAGCACGACACTCCTATAGTTGCATGTTCACTGCAGATAAATGTTCTAGCAATTCAAACACCAACCTTTCCTGCCGTAACCCCATTTTGTCTTTCAAATCAAAATGAAAAAAATCAAGTACACCACAAACAGTTTATTAGCAAGAATTGTGTGCGATGCAGTATAAAATACCTTGGGGCTCCCTCATGTATGGCTTACACCGGAAGGTTCATCAGCTCCAGTCCACCGGCCACGCGTCAACCACACTTGCGCGCCAGTTTTTCGCTGTACCGTTCGTAAATTTTCGGCAACCGCGGAAATATCTAGGTCCCCGCCCCTCCCCCCACCAAAAGCCACATTTCCACTATTTCCTTCTTCCTTTCCAAGTTCAAACCTTCACTGCTTGCTTTGCAGCGCCGCCTCCTCGCCGACGGCGCTCCTTCCCGCTGCGCGGCCTCATCGATATAGTCAGGTAATCCACACCCCACCCCCATCCTCCTCCTCCTTCTTCATCCCACATGCCTCGGCCGCCGGCGCGACACATTCCACCCAAATCACTGCCCTATCCTCCAAATAAGCGCTGCCCATAGCCATGGTGCACGCATTATAGCCAGGAGCTCAAGGAGCATCTGGCAGCGGTGAAGCAAATCGCGGTCGCACGCGCGGATGAGGTCGCGATGGCTGCCATGCGTGCCGGCCGCCAGATCTTGGAGGAGCACCTCACCGTCGAGGCCACCGTCGACCCCTCGCACGCGGACGCCGCCACGCGGTTGGCTGCTTTAAACGAGAGTTCGTGGTGTTTTCTAAAGGCCGCCTCCGGTGCCTTCTAGTGAATTGTCCTCTGTAATGTTAATATGCAATCTGATCTTCTAAAATGTGATGTTCAGTTAACAGTTTGGTTCATTTGTTATGATGTTCAGTTAACTGTTTGGTTCAATTCTAAAATGTGATGTTCAATTCCCGTGGGTACAAAAAAATTATTGTTATGCATGTGAGGAATAAAATCGAATTTGGATGTACTCTATACATGAGAAACATACACAAATACTATATTTCCTAGTAGTTCTTAAGCACGCTTGGCTTGGTTAACTGTATGATCTTCTAGTATATGTTCTATTCTGCAATGTGGTTCTCAGTTAACTACTTGCTTCATTTGTTGTGGTGTCCAGTTAACTTTTTGGTTCAATTCTGTCGTGTGATGTTCATTTGTTGTGTGTACAAGTTTTCATTAATATATTCTACTGATAGTATGCCAACTCTCACTTAAACTGATCAATATCTGCCTTATATGTGTTACAGGGAAACAATGGGAGGCACTGAGGTTTACCATCGAGGTTTGCACATGCATGGTCCTTTGGCTAATAGCACATTATTGTGCAATTGCAAGAACCATTCTAATATTTAGGTTTTTAACAATTTGGTCTTGCACATGTAGGTCCTACTGTCAGAGGTTTAGACCCACTGTTCGATCCATTTTGCATATGGGGAAATGAGATGGACATGAATATTAGTCAAGTCAAGAAACTCAGAAAGATTGTTAGGATAAAGAAACTAGCGATGAATAACAAAAAGATATTTGTTTGCACAATGAAGAAGACATTAGTCAACAATAGGATGGTACTAACTCGTTTACCTTGTGTTTTTTCCTATGCGCCATTTCAAAATTTAGAACAGATACTTATGCATATCTTTGTTTTCAGTCCTTTCCAAAGCAGTTCACCGATGATTACCTCTCAAACCACCTCCATGGTCAAGTGGCGAGGAAGGTACTCATTCAACACCCATGGTACAATATTGAAGTCTTCCTCAAGAGGACGAAGTTTGGGCGGGCAATCATCCGCAGCCACTGGCGTAAAGTTGCAAGGACATTCAACATCATTGAAGGCTCAATATTCGCCTTCAGATTCAGCAGTTTTTCAGATTAAATTCATCTCTCTATATACCGTATATGATGCTACTTTCCAAAGGTTTTAGATGTTGCATGTGAAACTTCGTGCTGTTGTGTAATTGTGTAGCTAGCTATATGCCTATATGGTGTAACTGAGTGCTGAAGCTCTGTGATGTTGTACTCTGATGTAATTCAGCTATGAAATCCTGGTTGCCGTATTACGGCTATGAAACATATGGTGTGTTTGATATGAAATGTCAATTTGATTACTAAATGCATTATCAATAATAGGCCAATTAGCCTGCTTATTGGGTTTTGGTATTGCAGACGGTTTCTTAGACAACACCGTGGGCGATGACCTCAAACAACGCACATAGTTTTTAGAAAGTAGCCGTGTTGGATCAATGAACAATCACACACGACTTCTGCCCGACAAATGTTTGTGTTAGGCCACCTTGCACAAACGTTTCCACATAAAAATTGGGTGTGATGTACATATGAACGGAAACGTTTTCTGAGATTCACTGTGAGGGATGTACATATGAATAGAAATGATTGGGCCAGTATAATTTTCTACGATGGCTCGCCCGATCGCACACAAGCTCTTTTTGCCCCGCGTGTGTGACCAGAGGCCCTATCGCCAACGGTTTCTGGGTCATGTGGGAAGGACCCCCCTATTGCACACACAGGCAAGGCGATGGTTTAAAACTCTGTCGCGGAAAGGGGGTGTCGTGCGTATGACCATCTATGGGGCCATCTAGCCCATTTGCGGTTCGACTTGGGAGATCGACGAGCCCAAAGAGCAGAACCAGCAGAGACGCAAGGATTTTACCCAGGTTTGGGCCACCGTGAGGTGTAAAACCCTACTCCTGCTTTGTATATTGGATGTGTATGAGCACAAGTACAAGGAGCGCTTCTCCCGGCAAGGTGCGGAAAGAGCAGCTACGCATGCAAGTTGTGCAAAGGTTCGATCGATCGATCCATGTGAACGTTGCCCTGGCCCTCCTTTTATAGCTCAAGGGGTCACCACAATGGCAAAACAGTCATTACAGAGGATGGATATCTGCTTGACACGCACTAGCACGGGTGTCAATAAAGCTAGTCTTTAGGCGGCGAGCTTGACACGTGTCCCGACAACCTCTACCTAACTACCTGCCCACTCGACACTTGTCACCAGATCCCTGACGGCCGCCACGGTGGAGCGGTGGAGTGGTGGAGAGGGCTAGCCGGTACAGAGATTGCCGGATTTTCTTAGCTTGGCGGCTTGAGACTTACCAATCTTGATCTTGAGCTTGCCGGGTCTTGCTTTTGCCGGCTCTGCCTTGCCGGGAAGAGGCTTCTCCCCAGCGCATATTTTGCCCTTGTTGAATGACTCAGTGCTTGCCGGGCATATTGCTTGTCGGGCGGACTGGTTCCTTGTCGGGTCCGCCTTATGGCAACCCTAATCTGGCGCAACCCCAAGTCTAGAAGGCTGGTGAGGCCCTGGTTCTCACTACACCAACAAGAGCCCCCGGGACCGCCTTCAGCAGAGAACTCGGAAGATCTCGATGCTGGAGGTGGGACCAAAGTTGGCTTGGGTTGTGACAGACACATTTTCTTGACAGGGAAGAATTCGCACCCGGTGAACAGCCTTCATGGAAAAGTTGTTTTCCAAGGACTGCTAGCTCCCGAGTTCTTCTTCAAAGAGCTCAGGGTATCTTAATATTAAAATTTCGGCAGAAAACTCTATGGTTCTTAATGCCGGCTTGCCGGCGGGGCCAGCCCCCGGCAAGGCTTGGATTTCAGCAGAGAACTCTACGGTTCTCAATGCCGGCTTGCCGAGAGGAATCAGCCCCCGGCAAGGCTTAGATTTGAGCAGAGAACTCTGCGGTTCTCAATGCCTAGTGGTAGCTTCCGGAGGTACCAAATGTTGGTGCTGCCGTAATACCCACTCATTTACCTGCAACACTGTCTTGGGCATAAGAATGCCTTAACAGTGTTTCAACACAATAAGTTAATTAGCACCTGACGCACTTAACTTATGTGAAAACTTGATTTCTGCTAAAAATTCCCCTCGCTTGCCGGAATCCTCCATGATGCGCACGCTCTAGTCAGCAGCGCTCGAGGGAACGGGCCCTTAGCAGCTTGCCGGGAACATCACCTCCCAGAGAGGTTCACCTTGTTGGCGCCAGTGCAGCTGCTCTCGTTGCCGAGCAGGCTCGAAGCAACGAGGAGCGCAACTGACCTCGACAAGGCTCCTTAGCGTACGGATCACAGAAATCTTAAAGGAGTAAGAAAAACTGTTAAGCCTTTTTCTTGAATAGTGTATTTTTGCACATCTGTTCCCTACGCTTGCCGGAATGCTCTACGATGCGCACATTCCAGTCAACAGCGCTTGAGGGATGGGCCCTTAGCAGCTTGCTTGGAACGCCGCCTCCTAGAAAGCTTAACACTCTGAAACAAACGCAGCTGCAGCGATGTTGCTGGGCGGACCCAGAACAACCCAGAGCGCAGAATATTTCAAAAGCGCTCCTCTACGCGCAGGTTGAGCACAAAAATGCTATTCGAGAAAAAAGGCCAGACAACAGAAAGTAACTAAAGTGTTAGAACTTAGCTTTCTGTGCAACACAGTGGAAACGATAACAGCGACGCGCCTCGCTCTTCTTAAATGTCGTTGATGAAGAAGGTGCAACAGCGGGTTGGCGTGGCGGAAGTGGCACCTGGGGATCTTGGACTTGATCAACAGCCGTCTTGCCATGCAGACGCTGCTGTCTATAATCAACAGCGCCGCTCTGGGTCACGTCGCGCCCATCTTGCGATGGTCACGATGTGTGTCTTGACGCTGTATCTCTGGTCACTGCAGCAGGAAGATCTTGGCTTGCCCCGGATCGGGCATTATTGCTCTGGTGACTGCGCTTGCCGGTGCGTCGAGGAGGTAGGAGTTATCCGTCCACACCGCCTGCGTCATTGTGGCTGTGTTCGCTAGAGGGTCGAGGAAGTTGACCGCCTCCAGCGCCTCCGCCTCCCGCTCCGGCCACGGTGGGCACGGTGACCACACCGCCTGTGCCAGCCATGCCAACCGCGGTGTTCGCACTGCCCGCATTGGCCGCGCCGCCCGCGCCGCCTGCGGATACGTGTGAGGGAACTTTGGAAGTGGAGAGATTTGTCATCGTGATGCCCTTCTTCTTGAGGGCCATCGACGATGAAGAAGGTGATGAAGCTGATGAAATCAACGCGCAATCTGCTGATTCAGGTTCGCGCAAGCGATCCCCCTACCTGGTGCGCCAAAGATGTCGTGCGTACGACCATCTATGGGGCCATCTAGCCCCTTTGCGGTTCGACTAGGGAGATCGACGAGCACAAAGAGCAGAACCAGCAGAGACGCAAGGATTTTACCCAGGTTCGGGCCACCGTGAGGTGTAAAACCCTACTCTTGCTTTGTATATTGGATGTGTATGAGCACAAGTACAAGGAGCGCTTCTCCTGGCAAGGTGCAGAAAGAGCAGCTCCGCATGCAAGTTGTGCAAAAGTTCGATCAATCGATCCATGTGAACGTTGCCCTGGCCCTCCTTTTATAGCTCAAGGGGTCACCACAGTGGCAAAACAGTCATTACAGAGGATGGATATCTGCTTGACACGCACTAGCACGGGTGTCAATAAAGCTAGTCTTTAGGCAGCGAGCTTGACACGTGTCCCGACAACCTCTACCTAACTACCTGCCCAGTCGACACTTGTCGGCAGATCCCTGACGGCCGCCACGGTGGAGCGGTGGAGTGGTGGAGAGGGCTTGCCGGTACGGAGCTTGCCGGATCTTCTCAGCTTGGCGGCTTGAGACTTGCCGATCTTGATCTTGAGCTTGCCGGGTCTTGCTTTTGCCGGCTCTGCCTTGCTGGGAAGAGGCTTCTCCCTAGCGCATATTTTGCCCTTGTTGAATGACTCAGTGCTTGCCGGGCGGACTGGTTCCTTGTCGGGGCTGCCTTATGGCAACCCTAATCTGGCGCAACCCCAAGTCCAGAAGGTTGGTGAGGCCCTGGTTCTCTCTACACCAACAGGGGGTAAAAACCGTTTGTATAGCAAGTCGCTGCACCAGTGATAAGTGCACTAGTTCGGTGAAGAGATGGTGATACAAGTGTAGTATGGATAGTAGATATAGGTTTTTGTAATCTAAAATAATCAAAACAGCAAGGTAGCTAGTAGCAAAAGTGAGCACAAACGGTATTGCAATGCTTAGAAACAAGGCCTAGGGTTCATACTTTCACTAGTGCAATCTCTCAACAATGCTAACATAATTGAATCATATAACAATCCCTCAACGTGCGACAAAGAATCACTCCAAAGTTATTATCTAGCGGAGAACATAAGATGAAATTGTTGTAGGGTACGAAACCACCTCAAAGTTATCTTTTCCGATCAATCTATTGAGCCATCCCTATAAGTGTCACAAACAGCCCTAGAGTTTGTACTAAAATAACACCATATGATATGCATCAATTAACTCTAATGTTACCTAGATACTCCAATGTCACCACAAGTATCCGTGAGTACCAAACGAAGTCCAAATGCCACGAAACTTTTTGATGATTTTTTTCTGGACAAAAGAGACCCTGGACGCTTCGGGAGGAAACCAGAAGCCTAACGAGGGCTTCACAAGTGCCCTGATGCCTTGTGTGCCCCTCGTGGCTCCTTTTGACCTAATTCCACTTCTATAAATTCTCAAATATTCTGTAGCGACCCGACCCAATACGGTCAAGTCTCTGTGCTTTCTGTGCCATCCCTGGATCAGTATGCTGGCACACACAATACTTCGATGAAGCGTCCAGGGACTCCACACCCCTATTGCTATGTTTCCACTATGACATATAAGGTATACTCTCGATCTACGGTATTTATTTTACACGTAGACCGTAACCCTATATCGGCTCTTACTCGTCGTAGATAATATCTGGAACATGATATGTTGCAGCCGTGTAGGTCAGTACATTGAATGTATCGGCAAGATCACATATGAATGCAAAGGAGAATAACTCTATCTCTATATGAAATATGGCTGTGGTGGCACTGAGTCTGAGTTTTGCATAAAAGCTAGTTTTTCCCTACAACAAAGGAGTGGAAAGAAATATTACTACAAAAGTTGGTGGTTAATGAGATGGTTCCGCCAACCAATTCTCATATCCCAAATTATTAATAAAACCCACTCATTAATATTAAATGTGTTGAGAATATCCAGACAATCCAATTCCAGTCGCTCACATTGTCCGTAACCGGGGACACGGCTAATCGATTAGGTTTAAACACTCTGCAAAGGTTTGCGCACTTTTCCCGCAAGATTCGATCGCAACTTTGAAGTCCTCGCACTGCCTGGTGTTTGAGAACAGGATGACCGATACACAGTCCTTCCAAAGTACTCGACTATGCTAGAGCCCATAATACCTTGCGGCTGCACACGGAAGCTTCTGGTCTTGAAAGATCCATCAATCTCTTTGAGTCTGGGTGGCCTTCCGTAAAACTGGGTGATCACTGGTCAATCCCTATGATCCCCCGGTAAAACTGGGTGATCACTAGTCAATCCCTATGATCCCCGGGTAATCACTGGTCAACCCCCAGGATCCCCTCTTGAGTTTGTAGCACTGGGTGATCACTAGTCAATCCCTAGGATCCCCTCTTGAGTCCGTAGAACCGGATGATCACTAGTCAATCCCTAGGATCCCCTCTTCTTGCAAGCAGTCCACCCAGAGGTGTGTTGAAATCTTGAAGTCTTGTAGTCTTGAGGTCGATCCAGATATTATTATCACACTCACATCTCACATGAAACACTCATACCAATCCCCGTCTACTGAAGCATAGCTACAACTAACTTAACAATGAATTCCCGGGGCTTGGTGACAAGGGTATGGGTTCCTACCTCATGATTCTACTCAAGCTACAAGTTTCAATATTCCTATTGAATGCAAGAGGAAAAGTGGCACTAATGCAATAAAATCATAGGTATTCAAAATATGATCAAAGTGAACTTGCCTGGTAAAGTTGATGAAGATTATATCGCTCTCGGAAAAATTGATAGAACTATTCGTCACTCTCCGAGGAAATCTATATTAAGTCAAACATTGCATTCATATAAGCAAACATTCTAGCACTCAAAATATCAACCAACAAATAAAATCAACAAAGAAACTATAATGAAATCAAGAAAACCAAATGCAAATCAAAAGAACACTTCAAAGAAAACTTGGAAAAGACCAACTCAACCAAATCAATCACAACAGCACTAAATTAACCTAAACAAGTAATTAACAGTAAAGAAACTGCAAAATTAATAACTTAACAGAAAGTATTTTACTAAATAATTTATTAGCAAAAAGAATTAATTTAATAGCTATCATATGAAGAAAGTTATGACAATAGCATTTTTTTTAACTAAGACAACACTAAAGCAATACCAAGTAATTACAAAAACTAAGTTATTAAACAACATAAGCTAAAGTTAATTATATTAAAGTGGCAAAAAAATTTACTTTTAATATATTAAAACTAATTCTATTAAATTTTGAACATGCATATATAGGTGCTGTTTTTAATCTACTTAAAACAAAATTAATTAAACTATAAAAATTATTATTAGCATGCTACTATATAAGAAAAACTAATACTAAACAGTAGCAAAAAGTTTCAAATTAAAATCTATTTTTAACTAATAGTTATTAGCAATTTAGTGATTTAAGAAAATTTGAACAAATTCAAATTTAAAATTTTCAAACATGCTAACCATTTGAATCTACAAAAACTACACAAAATTTGTGATCTAATGCAAAAAGAATCACTAAAAAATAATTAAAAACATAAAAGATATTAAGAATCTAAAATTGAAACTAATTCTATTTTTAAAACAGAAACTGAAAAAAAAGAAATGTGCTACGGTTCGGCCAGGGGACATGTGGCAAGTTGTGGTTGGCTACGGGTGTGCGCTGCTATTGCTAACGGGCGAATGGCCGAGGCTTAGGCAAAACGGCTACGGCGGCTAGAACGAAAAAAGGCCGGCGGCTCGGTTTGATCTAAACGGAAGAAAAAGCGTAAATAAACCGTGTACCGATTCGATCTAAACTAAAACCTACTGGATATAATCTACACCGTTGAAGGTGATCGGACAGTGGAGGCGTACAACGGTGAGGGCGACGACGAGGATGGCTCGGTGGTCGGCGGTGATGATGATCCGGTGGTCGGCGGCGGTGGAGGAGGTGTCCTGGCGATGCGGCGCTCCAAGCGGGTCTCGGTGGTGGTGGTGGCGAAGCTCGGAGATGACGGAGTTGAGCAGTGCGTCTCGGCAGAGCTCCGGTGCTCCGGCGGCTCGGGTGAAGCTCACGATGGTTGATTCGGTGATCTACGGGCGCGAGAAAGATGTCAACAAGGTGCGCAAAGTCAAGAGAAGTCGAAGGACGTGAGATGGGGTCGTTGAGGTGCTCACCGGCGTGGGAAAACGACGATAAACGTCAGCGGCTCCGGCGAGATGCGAACGATGATGGCGAGCTCTCGGGGTGGTCTCGGGCTCGGGTTTTAGGGGGGATCGGTCAAGGTAATCGTGGGGTTTATATAGGACATAAACTTGGAGGAGGGGTCGGCCATGAGGCATGGTGTGGGCGAGGGGAAAGAGAAGGGATGGGATCCATCCGTCGGTGAGAGATAGAGAGAGGCGAGCGGTGCGGGCGGCCGAGGCGTAGAGATTTAGGCGTGGCGCGTGTGGCTGTGGGCCGAAAGGCTGGCTGGGCCGGTTGGGTTGCGCCGGCCTGGTGCTGGAGTGTTTCTTTTTTCTTTTTTATAAGACAGAGAACAAAACTGCTACCAAAACAAATTCAAAAGAACTTCAACTTAAAAGAAATTTTGAAAAAAAATACTACAGAACATTTAGGATAATGTGCACATTTTAGATAAGCCAAATAAAATCTAAATAAATTCAAATAAACGCAAAGGCATTCTGTGGCTATTTAAATAATTCAAATTGACTTTTGAAATATTCTAAATGTCCTCAAAATGATTTTCTCCTATTTTTTGCTTGGAGGGAATCATTTTACCCTCATTTCCATATATTTAGTTTATAGGAGAAAATAAATTGCATAAAAACTCAATAAATCAATATTCAGTAATTCAAGAAATGGTCATGCAAATAAATTCAAATATTTTTCAAACCACTTTCTATTGGTTTCATAATTCATTTTCCATATTTTATTTTTGATATTTGAAGGAGTCATATTTCCTTCTCTCTTTATTTATTTTGAGTATATGGAAATGATTTTGAAGCTCACATGGGAAACTTTCAAAAGTGACTCTAATGCCATTTTGAAAGTGGTTCTCATTACTTCCCACTCTATTTCATAATTTGAAGAAGTCATGTTATCTTCCCTCATGAAAATTCTTGAGTGGCATGAAGTTTCTGGTTTGAAATATTTTCAATTGAATTTCAAATCTTTTCAAACCCCTTTACATTTCTTTAATGGAAGAAGTCATATTATCTTCACTCTAGGGTTTGTGTTGAAATGAATTTGAATTCATGGGGACCAAAAGTGAAAGTTTGGGAAAGTCCTTTTATTCCCTCTCATTTAACTTTCAAAAAGTTTCTAATTTCAACTCACTTTGAAGCAAACAATCAAACTATCAATCATAATTACTTAATTAATTTAACATTTAACATTCCAAAATTTAGAATTTTGGGATGTTACATATTCGGAAACTATCAGAGAGCCAGACGAGAAAACCCTACCGCCGCCGCAAGCCTCTGTTCTTCTGTGATCCCATCTGGAGGCCTTTTCCGGTACTCTGCCGGAGGGGGAATCGATCACGGAGGGCTTCTACATCAACCTTGCTGCCCTTCCAATGATGTGTGAGTAGTTTACCACAGACCTACGGGTCCATAGCTAGTAGCTAGATGGCTTCTTCTCTCTCTTTGATCTTCAATACCATGTTCTCCTCGATGTTCTTGGAGTTCTATCCGATGTAATCTTCTTTTGCGGTGTGTTTGTTGGGATCCGATGAATTGTGAGTTTATGATCATATTATTCATTAGAAATATTTGAGTCTTCTCTGAACTCTTTTATGCATGATTGTTATAGCTTTGTATTTCTCTCCGATCTATCGATTTGGGTTGGCCAACTAGATTGGTTTATATTACAATGTGAGAGGTGCTTTGTGATGGGTTCAATCTTGCGGTGCTCAATCCCAGTGACAGAAAGGGACAAGACACGTATTTATATTGTTGGCATTAAGGACAAAAAGATGGGGTTTAATCATATTGCTTGAGTTTACTTTGTCTACATCATGTCATCTTGCTTAAGGCGTTACTCTGTTTTATACTTAATACCCTAGATGCATGCTGGATAGCGGTCGATGGGTGGAGTAATAGTAGTAGATGCAGGCAGGAGTCGGCCTACTTGTCTCGGACGTGATGCCAATATACATGATCATTGCCATGAATCCGTCATAATTATTTGCTTTTCTATCAATTGCCCAACTGTAATTTGTTTACCCACAGTATGTTCTGCGCTCAAGAGAGAAGCCTCTAGTGAAAACTACGGCCCCCGGGTCTATCTTTATCATATATTAAAACCCAAAATACCTTGCTGCAATTTATTTAATTTTATTTTATTTTGCAATTTACTTTATTTATCTATCACTATCAGAATTAATCCTTGCAAATAACCTCTAAGGGGATTGACAACCCTCTTATTTGCGTTGGGTGTAAGTGTTTGCTTTTGTGTGTGTAGGTGCTGCTAAAGGGGTTTTGTGTGGTTCTCCTACTGGATTGATAACTTTGGTTCTTAACTGAGGGAAATACTTATCTCTACTATACTGCATCATCCTCTCCTCTTCGAGGAAATACCAACGTGGTCTACAAGTAGCACGTAGAATTTCTGGTGCTGTTGCCGAGGAGACATCACCAAAATTTATCAACTACCTTCGCACAAACTATCATCCACTTGCATTTATTTTATTTTCCTTTTATTTGCATTTGCCTCTCGTTTTCATCTCCCCCACTTCTAATTTTTTTTACAAAAACACAAAAATATTTTGTTTGCTTGTTTGCTCGTTTGCTTGCTTGCTAAAATTGTGTGACTCAATGAAAATAAAAATATAGACATATGGATCCTCATCCACTTGCTAATCTTTTCAAATATCCAATTATAATGAACCAATTGCTAGTGAGTGTAACACCCCTGTGTAATGCACTACAGTAATCCCTCATGATTATGCCAATACACTTTGTTTTGCAAAGCTTAATCATCCTTGGTTCATATCTCATTTAAATTCCATTTCAAACTTAAATTCAAATAGCAAGTGAAATTTGAAAAGCTACAAACTTGTATGAAAAATAGTTCATGATTTAGATAATATTCAATAGATAATTAATGTTAAGGAAAACAATATCACTTGTTTGCTCATTTGGGAGCTAGCCCCCAAAAACAGTGACCAAAACAGCCCCATTAATCGAGTTTCATTTATACCAAATTCAAATGAAATCATCTGGCCTCCAAACTTTTTGTGGCAGTGCCAAATAATGCAAGGAATTTATGTGGCCTAGTCCCACATTTTTCAAAAATGTTTTTGCAGCCCAAATATTTCCTAAACAGTCTATGTTTTTAATTAAAAGAGAAAAACAGAAAACTGGGAAAAGGGAAAGACTTACCTGGCGCCTGGCCTGAGGCCCGAGCCGGCCCAGCCCACCTTACCCTTCCTCATACCTTCTCCCATCACCGTGGCAGCGCGCCCATGGCCGCAGGCGCGCGCTTCGGCCGCTGCTCGACAGCTGCCGTCGCTGTGCGCCGCTGGGAGGATAAGGCCGCACCACCCAATCCCCCTGGACGCCCTCCGCCACTCTTCCCCTCTCTCACTCGCTCGCTCGCCCTCTCTCAACCTCACCCGCTGCCGCCGCCGCCGTGCGCTGCTCGGTCCCGCGGCCACCGGCGCCCCCGCGCCCGGAGAAGTTGTCTGGGAGCTACGCCGGCCACCGCCTCTTCTTCCTCGGCCGTCGGTTGGAGCCGGGGTGCTCTGCAGCGAAGGAATCGAGCTCCTCTTTTTCCTCAGCCGTAGCTTCTTCTCTGGCGAACCCCGGCGACCTCGCCTGCTACTAACCCTCCGCCGGCCTTTCGTGTGCCGCTAGGTGAGCTGCAACACGAAAACCCTCTGCCTCACCCTCGATTTGCTGCGTCTAACCCTGCCGCCATGGTTGGCCGAGCCCAGTTCTGCCGTGCTGGCTGCCGTCGTTACTACCATCGTTGTCGTGGCCGTCCGAGCACGTCGTTGTGCTCGGGGCACTCCAGCAGTGCGGCCTGGCCCTTCATACCGCTCGCGCGCGCGCTATTTTGCCGTTTCCGTGAAGCTCCCGTAGATCACTGCCGCCGGCGTCGATGCAATGCCCTGCTCCGGCCACCTACGGTTGGTCCAGTAGCACCACTCAACGAGCGGCAACGCCAGCTCTCGAATGCAGGTCTCCGCGCGCATTTTGGTTAACCACAGGTGATTTTCGGCTGGTTCTGGCGAAGGACCGCCGCGGGAGAGGCTCGCCGGAGCTATTCCGGCGCCGCCACTGACACGGCGCCACGTGGGGTCCACCCAGGGTCGCTGCCAGTGGCCCCGGTGGGTCCCGTTGACCACGTCGACTGTGCACCGCTGACTCTATCATGTGGGTCCCGCGTGTCAGTTTGTTTAATTACTACTAATTTGCTGCTAATCACACTGACAGAGTGGCCCCACCGTTAGTTTAATTAGTCTAACCAGTTTCGTTAGTCTCTGTGTCACTGACAGGTGGTCCCCACCTGCCAGTTTGACTGGTCAACGCTGACCTGTTGACCTGCTGACCATGTAGCTGACTATGCTGTTGACCGCTGACTGGGCTTTGACTGGCCCCACCTGTCATCCACCGTGGCTAGCCCACAGTGGGTGTAAATGGTCCCAGCACTGTTCGAATTCGAATTAAATAAATCCAGTAAATTTCAGAAAATTGCTAAAACTTCGGAAATTCATAGAAATTCAACCGTAACTCCGATGAAAAAGTTTTCTATATGAAAGTTGATCAGAAAAATCTAACGAATCCGAATATGCCATCCACATACCTATGACATGCCTCCAACACTGCAAACATGGAACCTTCCCCTCCGGTTCATCTGTCTGACAGATCCCTAAAACCGGGAAAATATTCCCAGATATTTTCCCGCACCATCTGTAACGCTTAGCACCGCGTTAGGTCACCCCTAGCTCAGCATATTGCCATGTCATGCATCTGTGTTGCATTTGTTTGCTTTATATTTATTGTTTCTTCCCCCTCTTCTCTCCGGTAGACTCCGAGATTGACGCTGCTCCCAAGTACGGCTACGCCCCTGACGTCCAGCCCCTATCAGCAGAGCTTCCAGGCAAGCAAAACCCCCTTGATCATTCCTATATCGCCCATTCTTTCTCTCCCATGCTTGCATTAGATTTTGCTACTGTATTTGATTGCTCCTATTCTGATGCATAGCCTGATTTTGTAACCTGCTATTGATACCTTACCCGTTGTCCTATATGCTTAGTATAGACTGGTTAGTGATCCATCAGTGGCCCCGCACCCTTGTCCGTGTTGCCATGCTTTTCTTCCGGATGTTTCGATCAACGTGATCGATGTGCAGAGACCGACACAGCACCGCACCCCCCCCTTAGTTGTATGACTCTGCAGAGCTACTATCGAGTGCCGAGGGTGATACCTCGTATCTCACTCCTGATGATATCTCTGTAGCGTGGCTAATCGGTTGTGGGTTACCGAGGGTGATTCCTCTTTCACCACCTCCGATGATACATCTGTCGTGCAGCCCCTCAAGTGTGAACCCATCGAGGGTGATTCCTCCAAGTTCACCTTGACGGTTACATCGAGTGGGAATCCATCGAGGGTGATTCCTCGGATTTCCCCCTTGATGTTATGGACACACGGTTACCATGTTTTACCTCAGTCCCTTGTTAAAGTCGGGTCGACCCCGAGGGGTACCCGCGAGAGATGTGAAGTCGGGTTGACCGTGAGGGTACCCGTGAGATAATTACGCGGCACGGCCGGGTAGGTAGACCGCCCCAGGAGAGGGATGGGCCTGACCATTGCCGTAAGTCCGCGAGACGGGGCGACGGGATCACTGATCGTCTCCGCGAGCTCCCAATACACTAACAGTTTGGATATGAGATCTGAGTAGGCCTCTGGCTTTTACGCACTAACCACCACGCGGGAATAAGTATGGGCACTCGACGTCGTACGATTCTCCCGAAAGCTCTGTTAGATGTCCAGTTCAGCATTGTGGCACGGTCGGATCGTGCCATCCAGGAGAGAGGTGGCGCTGGTATCCACCCTGCTCCCAACGACCCGGAGTGCAAAGGGCGATGGGCCCAAGACCCCTGAGCTCTTGGGATGTAGACCGGCGGGGACCTCTCTACGGAGCCTAGGTAGGACTACGGCGTGTCGATCAGCTGAGGCCGGGCATGACCAGGAAAAGTGTCTCCGGCCAGAGTTAATCGAGCGTGTTGGGTAAGTTGGTGCACCCCTGCATTGAAGTATATCTATTCGAATAGCCGTGTCCATGGTAACGGACGCTCGGAGTTTTATCCCGATCTACTACAACTAGAACTGGATACCTGTGTTACTTAATTAATATGTTAGCTCCGGGATCACTTTCTCGTAGGGAGTCGAGGAAGGATCTCTGGGCATTGCTACTATTACTTATTACTTTATGTTATGCTATTAATCTGCACTCTTCTAATGCTGCAAGACGCTGCAAGATGCTAGTCTTCGATAGGCTAGGCCTTCTCTCTATTCTGGCAATTCTGCAGTCCAGTCCACAGATACAGCCCCTTCATTTGATACCGAAGCATGATTAGCATAGTTCTGATGTAAGTGTTGCGAGTACTTGGGATGAGTACTCACGGTTTCTTTGCTACCTCTTTTTCCTCATACCCGGTTGCTGCGACCAGATGACGGAGCCCAGGAGCCGGAGATCCCCGATGGTGCCTACTACTACATGGAGACCGATGACCAGGAGTAGTTTAGGAGGCTCCCAGGCAGGAGGCCTGCACCTTTTTGATCTAGTTGTCGTTGTTTTTCTCAGCCTTCTTAAGGCAAACTTGTCTAAGTATGTCTGTACTCAGATACTGATGCTTCCGCTGACTCTTGTGTAACTCGAGCTTATGTATTCGAGCCCTCGAGGCCCCTGGCTTGTAATATAAAGCTTGTATTATTTTTATTTTTATTTTTATTTTGTGTCTATAGTTGTGTTGTGATATCTTCCCGTGAGTCCCTGGGCTTGATCGTGCGCATTTGCGTGTATGATTAGTGCATGATTGAGTCGGGGGCGTAAGAAGTTGGTATTTGAGCCGACTGCCTGTAGGAAGCCCCTTTCAAACTCCTTGGCCGAAGTTGAGTCTAGTCTTTGAAACACTGTTTTACTAACATGGCTGTGTGGGTTATGGGCCCACATCGCAAATGGTTGGGTTTAGGATCTTTTATTCCTCTTCTTTACTTTGGGACTCTGATCTCTCTTCTATTCGGGTTAAAGATTTTGCTAACTCTAACATTAGGTTCTCGTGATCACATCCACTCGGAGAGTTGGATTATCTGTAAATATTTCATAAAATGTCTGGCACATCATTCACACACTGTCTTTGACATCTTGGAATTCCATGTCTCTCCCATCATTTTGAAGTCTTCCAATATTGACCTCATTCTGGGTATGGATTGGTTGAAGGCTCATACTGCTTCAATCGATTGTGCCACTAAAACCATCCAACTTCTGCATCCTTCAGACGAGATTGTGAGCTACTCTGCTCAAATTATTCGAGATGCTGAAGCCCACATTTATTCTTTGAATGCATTGAACGCTTCACCTCTTGAGGGAATCAAAAACGTTCCAGTCGTTCGCAACTTCCAAGATGTTTTCTCGGAAGAACTTTCAGGAATACCTCGACCTTTTCCCTTCTACCTCCTGAATTCTCGGGACGAGAATTTCTTTTACAGGAGGAGAATTGTAACACCCCTGTGTAATGCACTACAGTAATCCCTCATGATTATGCCAATTCACTTTGTTTTGCAAAGCTTAATCATCCTTGGTTCATATCTCATTTAAAATTCCATTTCAAACTTAAATTCAAATAGCAAGTGAAATTTGAAAAGCTACAAACTTGTATGAAAAATAGTTCATGATTTAGATAATATTCAATAGATAATTAATGTTAAGGAAAACAATATCACTTGTTTGCTCATTTGCGAGCTAGCCCCCAAAAACAGTGACCAAAACAGCCCCATTAATCCATTTTCATTTATACCAAATTCAAATGAAATCATCTGGCCTCCAAACTTTTTGTGGCAGTGCCAAATAATTCAAGGAATTTATGTGGCCTAGTCCCACATTTTTCAAAAATGTTTTGGCAGCCCAAATATTTCCTAAACAGTCTATGTTTTTAATTAAAAGAGAAAAACAGAAAACTGGGAAAAGGGAAAGACTTACCTGGCGCCTGGCCTGAGGCCCGAGCCGGCCCAGCCCACCTTACCCCTCCTCCTACCTGCTCCCGTCGCCGTGGCAGCGCGCCCATGGCCGCACGCGCGTGCTCCGGCCGCTGCTCGACAGCTGCCGCCGCTGGGAGGATAAGGCCGCACCACCCACTCCCCCCGGACGCCCTCCGCCACTCTTCCCCTCTCTCACTCACTCGCTCGCCCTCTCTCAACCTCACCCGACACAGCCGCCGCCGTGCGCCGCTCGATCCCGCGGCCACCGGCGCCCTCGCGACTGGAGAAGTTGTCTGGGAGCTACGCCGGCCACCGCCTCTTCTTCCTCGACCGTCGGTTGGAGCCGGGGCGCTTTGCAGCGAAGGAATCGAGCTCCTCTTTTTCCTCGGCCGCAGCTTCTTCTCCGGCGAACCCCGGCGACCTCGGCTGCTACTAACCCTCCGCCGGCCTTTCGTGTGCCGCTAGGTGAGCTGCGATGCGAAACCCCTCTGCCTCCCCCTCGATTTGCTGTGTCTAACCCTGCCGCCATGGTTGGCCGAGCCCAGTTCCACCGTGCTAGCCGCCGTCATTACTACCGTCGTTGTCGTGGCCGTCCGAGCACGTCGTTGTGCTCGGGGCACACCAGTAGTGCGGCCTGGCCCTTCAAACCTCTCGCGCGCGCGCTATTTTGCCGTTTCCGCGAAGCTCCAGTAGATCACCGCCGTCGGCGTCGATGCAATGCCCTGCTCCGGCCACCTCCGGTCGGTCCAGTAGCACCACTCGACGCACGGCAACGCCAGCTTTCGAATGCAGGTCTCCGCGCGCATTTTGGTTAACCACAGGCGAATTTCGACCGGTTCCGGCGAAGGACCGCCGCGGAAGTGGCTCACCGGAGCTATTCCGGCGCCACCGCTTACTTGGCGCCACGTGGGGTCCACCCAGGGTCGCTACCAGTGGCCCCGGTGGGTCCCGTTGACCACGTTGACCGTGGTCAACGTGCTGACTGTGCACCGCTGACTCTGTCATGTGGGTCCCGCGTGTCAGTTTGTTTAATTAGTACTAATTTGCTGCTAATCACACTGACTGAGTGGCCCCACCGTTAATTTAATTAGTCTAACCAGTTTAGTTAGTCTCTGTGTCACTGACAGGTGGTCCCCACCTGCCAGTTTGACTGGTCAACGCTGACCTGTTGACCTGTTGACCGTGTAGCTAACTGTGTTGTTGACCGCTGAGTGGGCTTTGACTGGCCCCACCTGTCATCCACTGTGGCTAGCCCACAGTGGGTGTAAATGGTCCCATGACTGTTCAAATTCGAATTAAATAAATCCAGTAAATTTCAGAAAATTGCTAAAACTTCGGAAATTCATAGAAATTCAACCGTAACTCCGATGAAAAAGTTTTCTATATGAAAGTTGATCAGAAAAATCTAACGAATCTGAATATGCCATCCACATACCTGTCACATGCCTCCAACACTGCTAACATGGAACCTTCCCCTCCGGTTCATCTGTCTGATAGATGCCAAAAACCGGGATGGTGCTGGAAAATATCTGGAAATATCCAGATATTTTCCCGCACCATCTGAGATTGACACTGCTCCGGGATGGTCCCCTCTTCTCTCCGATAGACTCCGAGATTGACACTGCTCCCGAGTACGGCTACGCCCCTGACGTCCAGTCCCTATCAGCAGAGCTTCCAGGCAAGCAAAACCCCATTGATCATTCCTATATCTCCCATTCTTTCTCTCCCATGCTTGCATTAGGTTTTGCTACTGTATTTGATTGCTCCTATTCTGATGCATAGCCTGATTTTGTAACCTGCTGTTGATACCTTACCCATTGTCCTATATGCTTAGTATAGACTGGTTAGTGATCCATCAGTGGCCCCGCACCTTTGTCCATGTTGCCATGCTTTGCTTCCGAATGTTTCGATCAACATGATCGATGTGCAGAGACCGACACAGCACCGCACACCCCCTTAGTTGTACTACTCTGCAGAGCTACTATCGAGTGCCGAGGGTGATACCTCCTATCTCACTCCTGATGATATCTCTGTAGCATGGCTAATCGGTTGTGGGTTACCGAGGGTGATTCCTCTTTCACCACCTCCGATGATGCCTCTGTCGTGCAGCCCCTCAAGTGTGAACCCATCGAGGGTGATTCCTCCAAGTTCACCTTGACGGTTACATCGAGTGGGAATCCATCGAGGGTGATTCCTTGGATTTCCCTCTTGATGTTATGGACACACAGTTACCATGTTTTACCTTAGTCCCTTGTTAAAGTCGGGTCGACCCCAAGGGGTACCCGCGAGAGATGTGAAGTCGGGTTGACCATGAGGGTACCCGCGAGATAATTACGCAGCACAGCCAGGCAGGTAGACCGCCCCAGGAGACGGATGGGCCTGACCCTCGCCGTAAGTCCACGAGACGGGGCGACGGGATCACTGATCATGGATCACTCATCGTCTCCGCGAGCTCCCAAAACACTAACGGTTTGGATATGAGATCTGAGTAGGCCTCTGGCCTTTTACGCACTAACCACCACGCGGGAATAAGTATGGGCACTCGGCGTCGTACGATTCTCCCGAAAGCTCTGTCAGACGTCCAGTTCAGCATTGTGGCATGGTCGGATCGTGCCATCCAGGAGAGAGGTGGCGCTGGTATCCACCCTGCTCGCAATGACCCGGAGTGCAAAGGGCGATGGGCCCAAGCCCCCTGAGCGCTTAGGATGTAGACCGGCGGGGACCTCTCTGCAGAGCCTAGGTAGGACTACGGCATGTCGATCAGCCGAGGCCGGGCATGACCAGGAAAAGTGTGTCCGGCCAGAGTTAATCGAGCGTGTTGGGTAAGTTGGTGCACCCCTGCAGGGAAGTATATCTATTCGAATAGCCGTGTCCACGGTAACGGACGCTCGAAGTAGTATCCCAATCTACTACAACTAGAACTGGATACCTGTGTTACTTAATTAATATGTTAGCTCCGGGATCGCTTTCTCGTAGGGAGTCGAGGAAGGATCTCTAGGCATTGCTACTATTACTTATTACTTTACGTTATGCTACTAATCTGCACTCTTCTAATGTTGCAAGACGATGCAAGATGGTAGTCTTCGATAGGCTAGGCCTTCTCTCTATTCTGGCAATTCTGTAGTCCAGTCCACAGATACAGCCCCTTCATTTGATACCGAAGCATGATTAGCATAGTTCTGATGTAAGTCTTGCGAGTACTTTGGATGAGTACTCACGGTTGCTTTGCTACCTCTTTTTCCCCATACCCGGTTGCTGCGACCAGATGAGGGAGCCCAGGAGCCGGAGATCCCCGATGGTGCCTACTACTACGTGGAGACCGACGACCAGGAGTAGTTTAGGAGGCTCCCGGGCAGGAGGCCTGCGCCTTTTTGATCTAGTTGTCGTTGTTTTGCTCAGCCTTCTTAAGGCAAACTTGTCTAAGTATGTCTGTACTCAGATACTGATGCTTCCGCTGACTCTTGTGTAACTTGAGCTTATGTGTTCGAGCCCTCGAGGCCCCTGGCTTGTAATATAAAGCTTGTATTATTTTTATTTTTATTTTGTGCCTAGAGTTGTGTTGTGATATCTTCTCGTGAGTCCCTGGGCTTGATCGTGCGCATTTGCATGTATGATTAGTGCACGATTGAGTCGGGGGCGTCACAGTGAGTTGAGTGTACTTGATTATCTTTATGAAGTTTTGCTTGAAAATCATGAATCTGAAAATTGTGATGAAGTGCTAAATGAAGAAGTTTGTAAAGTGATTCATGATAGCTCATTGAATGAAAAGCATGATTACAATGATGTTATTATAAATTATATTAATGTCAATTGTGCTAATAATATGCAAAGTTACAAGCTTGGGGATGATAATTTTGTCATGTCCACTACTTATTGCACTGATCATGATTGGGGTGATAATGCTTCTTATGATCTTGAAAATTTATTTAAGCCTCATGATTATTATGTCATTGATAATAATGTTTGCAATAATATTGAAAGTGGGTTTGGAAGAGTGTCAGCTTTAGGTAAAAAGAATCCCACATATTTGGAGAGTGTTCAATCTTATGAAATTTTTGATAAAAGTGGGTTTGGAGAGGTCATGACTTTAGTTGATGTTAATCCCACTATCTTGGAAGATTATAAAACTTTTATGCATGTGGATCATGAAGATAGTATTTTATATGATAGCTATATTGTTGAATTTGATTATGATCCTACATGTAATTATTATGAGAGAGGAAAATATGGTTGTAGAACCTTTCATGTCACTAAATTACCTCTCTTTGTGCTAAAATTATTAATGCTTCATTCTTCCTATTTGCATATGCTAGATAATGCTTGTCTTGATAATTTGTTTTCATATAAAATGCCTATGCATAGGAAGTATGTTAGACTTAAATGTGTTTGTCACATGTTTGATGCTATCTTTGTGCTTCAATTCTTGTCTTTGACGTGAGCATCAATGAAATCTCAAAGCCTATCTTAATGGCTATAAAGAAAGCGCTTGTTGGGAGGCAACCCAATAAATAAAATAATTTTTTGTTTTACTTTATGTTTTTGTGTGTTTACACAATTATAGCCTCTTTTATGATTGTGTTTTTATCTTTTAATTAGTGTTTGTGCCAAGTAATGCCTTTGGGATGATTTAGATGATAGTATAATTGATGCTATTTGAAAACAGAAAGTTTTGAGTCTAGTGCTGGATTTTTGGTTCTGTACTGGAGTGTGATAAAATTCTGAAATTTTTACATAGTATTGGTATATGAATTGTTTACGTTTTCCTATTTTTTTCAGAATTTTTGGAGTTACAGAAGCTTCTAAATAGATCTTTACAGACTGTTTTGTTTTAGACAGATTCTGTTTTTGTTGCATAGTTTGCTTATTTTGATGAATCTATAGATCGTATCGGGGGGTATGAGTCATGGAGAAGTTGGAGTACAGTAGCGTTATGCCAATATTAAATATGAATCAATTTACAACAGTACCTAAAGTTTAAGATTTGTTTGTTATACTAACGGATCTCACGAGGTTTCTCTTGAGTTTTGTGTGCTGAAGTTTTCAAGTTTTGGGTGAGGCTACGATGGATAAAGGAATAAGGAGCGGCAAGAGCCTAAGCTTGGGGATGCCCAAGGCACCCCAAGTTAATATTCAAGGAAGACTCAAGCGTCTAAGCTTGGGGATGCCCCGGATGGCATCCCCTCTTTCGTCTACAATCTATCGGCAACTCACTTGGAGCTATATTTTTATTCATCACATGATATGTGTTTTACTTGGAGCGTCTTGTGCTATAGTTTGTTTGCTTTTTAGTTTGTCACAATCATCTTTGCTGAACACACCTTTTTGAGAGGGACACACATTATTTGTGATTTGTTAGAATACTCTATGTGCTTCACTTATATCTTTTGAGCTAGGCAGTTGCTCTAGTGCTTCACTTATATCTTTTAGAGCACGGCGGTGGTTATATTTTAAAGAAATAGTTGCACTCTCATGCTTCACTTATATCTTTTTGAGAGTCTAATGAATAGTAATGGTAATATGCACGGGTTATGAATTTGGTCCTAATATGATAGGTATTCAAGAGGGATATAATAAAAACTTTCATGTAGATCACTGAATATAATAAGTTTGATTCCTTGCAATAGTTTTGCTATATTAAGATGGTAATATGTGGGAGGTGCTAGTAGATAATTGTGGTTTAGTAAGAATATTGGTGTTAAGGTTTGTGATTCCCGAAGCATGCACGTATGATATGTCGTTATGCTAAGAAGTTGGAGCATGATTTATTATTGATTGTCTTCCTTTGTGTGGCGGTCGGGGGCGCGCGATAGTTAACTCCTACCAACCTCCCCCCTAGGGGCATGTGTAGTAGTACTTTGCTTAGAGGGCTAATAAACGTTCGCAATAAGTATGTGAGTTCTTTATGACTAATGTGAGTCCATGGATTATACGCACTCTCACCTTTCCGCAATTTGCTAGCCTCTTCGGTACCGTGCATTGCCCTTTCTCACATCGAGAGTTGGTGCAAACTTCGCCGGTGCATCCAAACCCCATGATATGATACGCTCTATCACACATAAGCCTCCTTATATCTTCCTCAAAATAGCCACCATACCTACCTATCATGGCATTTCCATAGCCATTCCGAGATATATTGCCATGCAATTTCCACCGTTCCGTTTTTTATGACACACATCATCATTGTCATATTGCTTTGCATGATCATATAGCTGACATAGTATTTGTGGCTCAGCCACCATCCATCATTTTTATACATGTTACACCAGTATCATTGCACATCCTGGTACACCGCCAGAGGCATTCATATAGAGTCATATTTTTGTTCTAGTTTCGAGTTGTAATTTTCTTTTGTGTTGTAAGTAAATAGAAGTATGATGATCATCATTATTAGAGCATTGTCCCAGTGAGGAAATAAAAAAAGAGGCCAAAAAAAGATCCCATGAAAAAAAGAAAAAAAAGAGAAAGAAAAAAAAAGAAAAAAAGAAAAAGAGAGAAAAAGAGAGAAGGGGCAGTGTTACTATCCTTTCCATACTTGTGCTTCAAAGTAGCACCGTGTTTTTCATATAGAGAGTCTCTTGTTTTGTCACTTTCATATACTAGTGGGAATTTTTCATTATAGAACTTGGCTTGTACATTCAGATGATGGGCTTCCTCAAATGCCCGAGGTATTCATGAGCAAGCAAGTTGGATGCACACCCATTTAGTTTTCATGTTGAGCTTTCATACACTTATAGCTCTTAGTGCATCCGTTGCATGGCAATCCCTACTCATCGCATTGACATCAATTGATGGGCATCTCCATAGCCCGTTGATTAGCCGCGTCGATGTGAGACTATCTTCTTCTTTTTGACTTCCCCTTATTAATCTCTACCACCACATTCTATTCCACCCATAGTGCATATCCATGGCTTGTGCTCATGTATTGCGTGGGGGTTGAAAAAGCTGAAGCGCGTTAAAAAGTATGAACCAATTGCTTGGCTAAAACCGGGGTTGTGCATGATTGTGTTAAGAAGATGGAGCATGACAGGATTATATGATTTTGTAGGGATAACTTTCTTTAGCATTTTTATTTTGAAAGGCATGATTGTTTGTTAGTAGGCATGAGTATTGATGTCTTTATATCAAATTATAGACTATTGCTTTGAATCATTCGGATCTTATTATTCATACCGTAAGAGAGATTACATGAGGAAACATGTTAGGTAGCATTCCGCATCAAAAATTCTGTTTTTATCATTTACCTACTCAAGGACGGGCAGGAATTAAGTTTGAGGATGCTTGATACGTCTACAACGTATCTATAATTTTTGATTGCTCCATGCTATTATGGTATCAATCTTGGATGTTTTTATATGCAATTATATGCATTTATATATCATTTTTTGGGACTAACCTATTAACCTAGTGCCCAGTACCAGTTGCTATTTTTTGCTTGTTTTTGGTTTTTCAAGAAATCATTACCAAACGAAGTCCAAATGCCACGAAACTTTTTGACGATTTTTTCTGGACAAAAGAGACCCTGGAAGCTTCGGGAGGAAGCCAGAAGCCTCACGAGGGCTTCACAACGCAACAGGGCGCGACCCTAGGGGGGGCGCGCCCTGATGCCTTGTGGGCCCCTCGTGGCTCCTTTTGACCTAATTCCACTTCTATAAATTCTCAAATATTCGGAAACCATCAGAGAGCCAGACGAGAAAACCCTACCGCCGCCACAAGCCTCTGTTCTTCCGCGATCCCATCTGGAGGCCTTTTCCGGTACTCTGCCGGAGGGGGAATCGATCACGGAGGGCTTCGACATCAACCTTGCTGCCCTTCCTATGATGTGTGAGTAGTTTACCATAGACCTACGGGTCCATAGCTAGTAGCTAGATGGCTTCTTCTCTCTCTTTGATCTTCAATACCATGTTCTCCTCGATGTTCTTGGAGTTCTATCCGATGTAGTCTTCTTTTGCGGTGTGTTTGTTGGGATCCGATGAATTGTGAGTTTATGATCAGATTATTCATGAGAAATATTTGAGTCTTCTCTGAAATCTTTTATGCATGATTGTTATAGCTTTGCATTTCTCTCTGATCTATCGATTTGGTTTGGCCAACTAGATTGGTTTATCTTGCAATGGGAGAGGTGCTTTGTGATGGGTTCAATCTTGCGGTGCTCAATCCCAGTGACAGAAAGGGACATGACACGTATTTGTATTGTTGCCATTAAGGATAAAAAGATGAGGTTTAATCATATTGCTTGAGTTTACTTTGTCTCCATCATGTCATCTTGCTTAAGGCGTTACTCTGTTTTATACTTAATACCCTAGATGCGTGCTGGATATAGCGGTCGATGGATGGAGTAATAGTAGTAGATGCAGGCAGGAGTCGGTCTACCTGTCTCGGACATGATGCCTATATACATGATCATTGCCATGAATCCGTCATAATTATTTGCTTTTCTATCAATTGCCCAACAGTAATTTGTTTACCCACCGTATGTTCTGCGCTCTAGAGAGAAGCCTCTAGTGAAAACTATGCCCCCCGGGTCTATCTTTATCATATATTTAAAATCCAAAATACCTTGCTGCAATTTATTTACTTTTATTTTATTTTGCAATTTACTTTATTTATCTATCACTATCAGAATTAATCCTTGCAAATAACCTCTAAGGGGATTGACAACCCTCTTATTTGTGTTGGGTGCAAGTGTTTGCTTTTGTGTGTGTAGGTGCCGCTAAAGGGGTTTTGTGTGGTTCTCCTACTGGATTGATAACCTTGGTTCTTAACTGAGGGAAATACTTATCTCTACTATACTGTATCATCCTCTCCTCTTCGGGGAAACACCAACGCAGTCTACAAGTAGCAGGTATCCACATGCAAGACATACATCAAGTGTTCTCAAATCCAAAGTATTCAATCCGACAATAACGAAACCTCAAAGGGAAAGACTCAATTCATCACAAGAAGATAGAGAGGGAAGAACTCCATATGATCCAACTATATTAACAAAGCTCGCGGTACATCAAGATCGTACCAAATCAAGAACACGAGAGAGAGAGAGAGAGAGAGAGAGAGAGAGAGAGAGAGAGAGAGAGAGAGATCAAACACATAGCTACTGGTACATACCCTCAGCCCCGAGGGTGAAGTACTCCCTCCTCATCATGGAGACCGTCGGGATGATGAAGATGGCCTCCGGTGATGATTCCCCCCTCCGGCAGAGTGCCAGAACAGGGCTCCGGATGAGATCGCTTTGGAACAAAGGCTTGCGGTGGCAGCGCGGAAGTTCTAGGTTTATTTTCGGGGTTTTCTATATTTATAGGAATTTTCAGCGTTGGATTCACGCCAGTGGGGCCCACGAGGAACCGACAAGCTCGGTAGGCGCGCCCTAGGAGGGCGCCCCTTGAGCTTGTCGCTCCCCTGGACCTCTTCTGGTCCATCTCCGGTACTTCGGGGGTCTCTTTTGGTCCATAAAAAATCACCGTAAATTTTCAGTCCAATCCAAGAACTTTTATTTCTGCACAAAAAATAACACCATGGTAGTTCTGCTGAAAATAGCGTCAGTCCGGGTTAGTTCCAATCAAATCATACCAAAACCATATAAAATTGTTGTAAACATGGCATGAATACTTCATAAATTATAGATACGTTGGAGACATATTAGGTCCCCATAGTCTAGAGTTTCTCTCTGGATACTTCGATTCCCCGGAGTCCCCCACTCTCCTCGGCTATCTATCTGGTGAGCCCAGGTCCTCGGAGTGAGGGTTTCCCCTCTGGATAGTCGGGGTCCCTGGAGTGGTGCTTCAGGCTCGGGTGACATCGGGTCCTGGTCCCTTAACCCCGGCCCCCTAGAGTACCATGGGTGGCAACTGTCACTTTGGTTGTGGGGGGTATAAATGCCGACCCTTCTTCTTCCTCCAATCCTAATCCTTGACTTGAGCTTCTCCACCATTGTCAAACCCTAACATCTCGATTACTCTTCATCCCTCCACTCAAACTCTACCAAACTTTGATTCTTAAAAGAGAATCACCCGATCTACACTTCCACCAAACCAATTTGTTATCCTCATACTTGTTCATCACAAACACTTGATACTCTTGGAGATTTGGGATTTCTAGGCGGTAGGAGTTAAGGCTCGGAAGCTTCCTTGCGTGTTGTGTTCTCCGGGAAGTTTGTAAAGGTTTGGTGGTTGCCTTCAAGACCAACCACGGGTGATTTGAGGCTCATCCAATGGGAGTGACTCAAAGGGAGACTCATGTGTGCCACTTGGTGGCGTTCCGGAGCTTTAGATTCGGTACCTCTTCAATAGAGATTAGTGCTTCCCCAAGAGTATGAACTTCGGGATACATCCGCGTCTCCCAGGTGCTTGTGGTTTATCCTTTCTGTCTCTTCTCTTTGTGTTTGCTTGCTAGCCTTGTTGCTCTTGCTTATGTAGTGTAATAGCTTGCTTGCCATATAGGATGTTCTCACTATAGATCGCATATCAGAAGAACTTACTTTATCCACATTTCCCCTAAAATTTTGAAGTTAAGCTAAAAAATTGTAGTCTCCTATACCCCCCCCCCCCCCCTCCTAGTTGACCATTTGATCCTTTCAAGGGCGATGGCGTTGATATATGCAAGGACTTGTGTTTCTTTCTATATTTTTTTATGGATATAGTCTTGTAAGGATTTGCAACTTTAATATATGGCCTTAGTCTTCTCGCAAAACAAATGTATATGTTGCTTCTCAAACAAGTTTCATTTGTCTTTGGAGTTTCATGGATATTCCAACATGTGTATTTAGCGTCAAGCAAGTTCTAATTCCAAGGCCTATGTATAATATTTTTAGCGCAACGGCTAGCCCTTTGATTTCTGTTATTAGAAACCATCAATTCGCTACAAGGATAAAATAAAGAAAAGGAAAGACAACTAACAATGCCAAACGTTTTGCCCAAGACTTTTCTATCGCGTTTGTGAGAGTAGCGGAGCTTCAGCAAGGCCAATGTGGGCTGTCGTGGCCAACCTATGAATGCTTTGTGCATACCCCTTAGAAAGTGACCCATGTATCCCTTGAAATAGGCCCAAAACTCATTTTGCCACCCCCAACAGTCCCACTCTCCAAAGATGTGGCTCCAGCTCCGCCACTACTTGGTGACACCCAACCCAAGCCTCCAGGGTAGGTGGGAGGAAGAGGGGTTGATTTAGGGAATGAGCAAAAGTAAAAGAATACATAATATGACAAATTGGGACGATCTATCACGTGCATATGTGTTGGTGATCGAGAGGGGCGAAGGATTACGCTCATCTTTCGGTAGACACGTCATGAAAAACGTGGAAAAGGGGGATCATGCTAGGCACCTGGTAGCACGCCGTGAAGAGTTGAGGAAAGAGAGGCCCACTCACCTTGTGGCATGCACACCATGAAGTCGAGGATTAGGTCACGTTCACCCCATCGCAAGAACACCGCGAAGGGTTTGAGCCTTTGAGGAAAGAGATCATGCTCAGTTTGTGGCACGCATATCGAACAATTTGTGTAACGAGTCACGCTCACTCCTAAAAGGCATGGTGTGATGAGTGTGTGAGTGGGGGGAGGGGTGTAAAGGATGATAGTAATCGTCGTTTGTGGTTGCGTGTGAATGGCTGACACTTGTATTCGACCGTCCACTGCCTCTCATAAAAAAAAAAGTTGCTCGTTATACCGTGTTAACTTATTACTTTATACCATGTGGGTTACATAATTTTATTTATAATATAAAAAAACTGACATACGTATATATCCCACAAAAATAGAAAGCGATTTGCACACATGGAGTTAAGGCTGGAAAATATCAAGCAGCACATCTGTGATTTGATATGCTGCGCAAGAGCCAGGAAGCATAGAAAAGCCCCCAGGCCCAGCAATGGAAAGTGTCAACGCGAAATTAAAAAGAAAACGTAGAAAAAGGAAATTAAGAATGGAAAAATAAATAGGAAGGAGAAGCTTGGCTGTTCCGCTATATTCTAACTTCCCCCGTAGCTCTCTCGTTTGCTCCCGTCCTCTCTCCTCGCCATTCTAGCTCCTGCCACGCTTTCCTCGAGCTCCCCAAGCTCTCGCCATGGCAAAGAACACATGCAAGCTCTGCTTCCGCCGCTTCGCTAGCCCCCGCGCCCTCGCAGGCCACATGCGCTCCCACTCCGTCCGCGTCCTGGCTGCGAAGCAGCAGATCTACTCGGCGTCGTCCGCGTCCACCTCGTTCACCGCCGCCGCCGACGAGGACGTCAGCTTCAAGAAGCCCCTTCCAATCTACGCGCTCCGGGAGAATCCCAAGCGCAGCCTGCGTGTCACCGATGTTGCCTTCTCGGATCGCGAGAGTGAGGCCGAGTCCACCCCGCCGAACCCCAAGCGCGCGCACGCCGCCGCTGCGGGGGGCGAGACCGAGCCGCTGAGCTCGGTGTCGGACGCAGCCACGCCGGAGGAGGACGTGGCGCTGTCCCTCATGATGCTCTCCCGCGACTCCTGGCCGTCGATGGGGCGCGGCGACGGCGACGGCGACTACTCGGACGACGGGAGCGACGGCGGTTACACGCTCCCCGCTCCTGATCCGGCGCCGGTGGAGAAGCGTACGCGGTTCCAGTGCGGCGCGTGCAAGAAGGTATTCCGTTCCTACCAGGCTCTGGGCGGCCACCGCGCCAGCCACGTGCGCGGCGGCAGGGGCGGCTGCTGCGCGCCTCCCGTCGCTCCCCCTCCTCCTCCCCCGCAGCCGCTGCCACCGCCGCCATTGATGGAACGCGACGGGGACGAGGACATGGACGGGAAAGGGCCGCCACGGGAGTGCCCCTACTGCTACCGCGTGTTCGCCTCCGGGCAAGCCCTTGGTGGGCACAAGAGGTCCCATGTTTGCTCCGCCGCCGCCGCTGCAGCACAGGCACATGCAGCCGCCGCTCCTCCGGACCCGATCAAAGCCTTTGGCATGATCGATCTGAACATCGCCCTGCCGTTCGAGGATGTGGAGCTCTCTGCCGTGTCAGATCCCCGTTTCTCCTCCAATCCAGCTCCCTGAAGCAAGCAGACTGTCGCCATTCCGGTTAATTCCAATCGAGGAGGTGATCCGAGGTGAGCATTAGGGAGATAAATCCATCCATCCAAGAAACGAAAAGGTTAAAAAAGAGGAGGAGAAACAGAGATAAGAAAGAACCATCTTTGGTAGTTTTGGATGACAGTCAATTTGCTCGATCGTACATTCGATTCCGTTGATCTGTTTTCATAGAATCATAAACTGTTGATGTTGGTTTTGTTACTGTTCGTTTCAAAGCTATGGAACTGATGTAGATAAGCTCTGGTTGGTTACTGATCCGACGATCTGAATCTAGCTAGCATCAGAATTGGGGTTAAAAAGGAACGTTTTTTCAGCTGAACCATCTCTTCCCAATGTTTGCATAGCCAAGAGCACACACATTACTAACCAAGTACAGTAGTTGAGAACCAGTGCTAGGAACCAAAGCACAAAGGGATGGCAGTTGAGTAGAGTAGACAAGCTAGCTTTTGCCTACTGTCCAAAGTCACAATGACAAACAATGTCGATTCGAGTACTTGTGCTTTGCTCTGTGTCCATGTTGCTTCCTTTGTTTCTTTCGCTGCTGCTGCTGCTGCCACTGCCGGTGCAGAGAGCGCATACACACTGCATGCTGCGTTCCCTCCTTGAACTGCTGCTGCGATATGAACAGCAAGCAGTTGCTCGTACCCTGCGCGTCCCTTCTGTTTCTGCTTGTTCCCTACCACTATTTCATCAACCCCCGATGCTTCCCTGCACGTGGGCCCCGGCCACGTCCGGCGCATATTGTACGTACGGTACTAGGTTGCAGAATTGCAGAGGTCATGGCCATTGAAAGAAATCGTATACGGATGATAACAGCCACAGCCAGCCAGCCATTCATTGTTTATGGAGAAACGGCAGTCGTTTTTGTAGGGCTCGGGCTCCACGTTTGGAGGCAGGCGGTTAGCATCTCGCCCCCACCGGTGGCGTCCACGTGTCGCCCCACCCCAGTCGGAAGTTGGTGTGTGGTGGTGGTGGTGCGAATCCGGCCGGTCATTCAGGCCCCCCGCTGATTCCGGGGGAAGGAATTAACACGGAATTAATCGCGCAGTTTAATGTGCGCGTAGCGTTTTTGACCCCTCCCCTCCCCTGGCCTGCCTTTCCCGTCCCGTATCTGGGAGAAGCCGGTGGGCGCGGAGCCCGAAGCGGATCTCGACGACGAAATGGCTGGTGCACACGAGCATCAGGATGACGCGTGGGGCCCGCGCCGCGCCAGTTGGGCACTGTTGGTCGTACCCCGTGCGGGCCGGGCGTGTGGGGCCGGGGTAAAGCGCAGCGGGGAGGGGCCGGCGGGGCTACGTGGTGGCGCCTGCCGTGGCCGTCCGATCAAGGCTGGACGCCTGCCGATCGGTCGTGCCTGGTAGCGCCCTGTCTGCCTGGGGCTTTTAGATCACGTCCGTGTCAGGCCGTCCATCATCACCCGAGTCGCTTCTCCTGGTGGGCTAGCTTGCCTAATCCCCGTACTGATACAGCACACCCTGATTCGATCCCACATTAATCGCACGAAATCATGAGCTTCCAGCACGTACTTTGGGCGTTTCTGCTGCTGCTTAATTACTGCCTGCTGCCGCTACTGTTACTACCATTGCATATTTGCATTTTTCCAGTATATGGTTAAAATGGGTACTACGATGGTGCATTGGATACTGAAAGGCAAGGGCTCTCGTTCTGTTCGCGTGAAGGTGCATCGCTTTAGGCGAAATCTTTTTCCTTTAGCGTGTGTGAGGGTTCCTTGCGAGTGGAAGATGCATATCTGCCTACACCGCGGTGCACGCCATATATTTTGGGAGTATAGTTTGCTGTCCCATTCCTGCCTCCTGGTGGAAGCTTGGAATTTTTTCTTCGTCCGGACTAGTATATGGCGACACTGAAAGTGAACTGCTCTTGAGTAGCTAGCGAGCTCTAGCTAGCCAGCAACCAACTTAGCACCAACCTCTGCTTGCTCTTTTTCCTATGCCCCAAACAAATGTAGGTACTGAGCAAGTTCCACGCATGCACGACTCATGATTCTGTAGCTTGGTTCAGTAAAGTTGGTCACACGAGTCGCATGGACCGGGGGCCGATGGATGGATTGATCGGTCCAGTGCGTGCATGCTGGTTAGCTTGTAGGAGTAGCATAGCCAGCCAACTGGATGGATGCTCATGCCATTCGTCCATGCATGGCTATCAACTATCAACTGGAGCAGTAATATCAGCTTTCTACTGGCCTCAAGGTGGAAAATGGGCATGGTAGGTCAGCTGACACTTGACAGCAGATCGCCCCGACGTGTGTGGCCATTAAAATGTGGTGCGGTTCAATTCCTCTCGATCGTCCGTATGAAGGTGGATCGCGCGCGCGCACAGAGCAGTCGTTCGCGCTGCTGGCTCACATGCATGGTTGGTGGCCTGGGCTGGGGTCACGAACAAGCAAGCCGTGAAGGCGAAGGGGAGGCGCACTGTAGCTTGTCACGCTTTACGCTGTGCTGTGCCTCGCTCGCCACTGGAAACGGCATGGCACCGCACGCACGCCGCGCGCGCGGGGCAGGTCCACAAGCAAGCAAGCAAGCACCGGCAGCTCGCTAGCTAGCTCGCTCGCCAGCCATGCCCCCTCTTCACTTTCCCGTACGTCCTAATCTCCTACCTAATTTTACTGCTATGAGACGGGCAGTGTGTGCATGCCCAAAGAAGAAGAAAATACTCCTTGTAAGTTGCTGATTAAACTTCGGATCTGAGCTCGGCTGTGTGTGTTCCAACGGCCACCTGATAGCGACTTTGCAGTTGCAAGGTGCAGATCCTTTGCGTTGCTGGATTGTTGACGAGTCGGCTATCTTGCAGTCCGGGGAGATTTGTGTAATTGCGTTCTCTAAAAAACACATCTCCGTGGAGTCACTCGTGGGGTCTAGTCTAGAAAGAGAAGGGACAAACTTGGCTTGTAATTAGCACATCATTTTCGTCCATACACACCTCGAATCTGGTAGCTAGGACCAAACCAGCAACGAGCATGGATGCAAGTATAGCTAAGCTGCAGCGTTTTTAAAAAAGTCTCTTTGGTTAACGACTCATGCATAAATGACGTGCTCATTTCCATATGTGTAGACGTGTAGTATTTCATCTCCAAGGTGTGCTGCTACTCACACATTGCATGCTGCATGCACATGTAATGTAGTACTCCTACCAGTGTTGCTTCTTTTTTTCCACCAGTTTTTTTGTTTATTGAAGCCAGCAGGTAATGTAGTGGCTAGATCGATGATAGTAAAAATGTGCACGCGTGCCAGGTTTTCGTCTCTCTGTAGGCTGTAGCATGCAGTTGGAAGATGGTAGCCCACGAGTAAGTACTCACTCTGTTTTTATTTGGTCCGCGTATTAGGCAATGTTCAAGAAATCGTTAACTGGTAGCTGCTCGGTCTGTTTAGGAGTAGCAATTAATCGGTGAATCGGCCTATTAACTGGATTAATCGGTTGGCCATTAATCGGTAGATTGAATAGGAACCTGCCAACATATATCTATTTTTTTTATGTATTATACCATACTCTCATGCTCCCAGTTATGTAATATACCAAAACATGCTGCAGCACAGATATAAAAAGCATATAGAGGCGGTAAAATTATTAATCCTAGCTATTAAGGAGCGGGATGGGGCTGGAAGAGGTTACGGGCCAAGTTAACGTGACGAATATGTGCTATTTGATTCGGCCATGCTATGAGTAGCGATTAACTGGCCCGTTAACTGATTAATCGGGTGAGTTCTTGAACAGTACTATTAGCTTTGGTCAAAGTCAAGCTTTGTAAACTTCGACAAAGTTTATAAAAATATATATTAACATATGCAATAAAAAATAAATACTATTAGATTCATTGTTGAATGTACTTTCACATCATATAGGTTTGATATGGTAAATGTTTATATTATTTTCTATAAACTTGGTCAAAATTTACGAAGTTTGACTTCAGTCAAATCTAATATACAGGGTAAATAAAAACGGAGGGCGTACTGCTAAAATAACTGCACCTTGGCTCAAATGGAATGTTAATCCCAAACTGGAACAGATACAGGTGAGTACTGCTGGCCTGCAGGAGTGCAGGAACACAGCAAACACGGCAGCGGCAGGAAGCATCTTGGATCAGAGTTATAGGAAGATAGGTGTTGGAGTGGGAAAAATGGAAGTATTCTGTCCAAATTAGATACGGCCCTCGCTTGTCCATTAGCCAGCTATGACGCCTCTCTTCCGCGTCAAGGATAGCTTGCACGGGCGAACTAGCTAGCTAGGGACTCCCGGTGAGCACTGAGCAGCTTTCGTACGCGACAAGCTGGTGCATGTGCCGATATCATATAAGCTTATGGCTGCCCTGCTTTGCAGTTGCTGCAGAGCAACCAAGCAAGTGAAGCAAGCTCGCAGGTAGCTACTAAGCTCGATGCATGTCTGTGAGTTTCAGTACTACAAGGCGCATGGCATTTTCGATCGGCAAGAGTACCAGGGCATTGCTTCGCAACTGGAATTATTTCGTCAGGAAGTGTTAGTTTCGGACCGGCCTAAAAGCTGCGATGTGAAAGGGTTTAAATCAGAACCGCAGAATTATCATGCATGGAGTAAGGGCATCTCCAAAGTAGACCCTCAAACCATCTGTAACCGTCCTGCGTGGTCCGAATGTGTTGTGTCATTCAACATGGGCCTGTATCGGTCCATCGAGCGGTCCACACATACTTTTTTCGGCAAACGCGAGACAAAGTGGGGGAAGGGCGAGAGTCCGGACAGCAGCCACGTAGGACTCTGACACCCCGGCCACCCAAAACCCCTCCCGGACCCCGCGCCTCCATCCTCCAAATTTCTCTCCTTGCCTTTCTCTCTCTTGCCTTCGCTGCCGCTCCACCACCCTAGCCGTTACGCCACGCCCCTGCCGAAACTCGACGAGTCCGTCACGTCCAACGATACACCTGGGCTCCACACCGCTTCTCCTCCAACCGCCGCTCAGGTATCATCCGCTCCTACAATGCTCACCATGCCCGGCAACTGTTCAGTGAATTACCCGAGCTAAAATTTGTGTCCCTTCTTCTTTGAAGCAATGGATTCGGATATGGAGTACATATACGAGCAGTATGTTGAGTCGTCCGACTCGTCCGACGAGAAGGACTACACGGATGAGACGGCGATGATGTAGTCAGTGCTTGCAGACGCGGAGCGTGCGGAGGAGCATGTTCTCAATTTCAAGTGTCATCGAGTGCTCAACCGCAACCGGGTGCGCGGCCATTTGACGCTGATGGATGACTACTTTGCCCCCGATGCCCTCTTCGCCGACGCTTTCGGATGCGCAAAAATGTCTTCGATCGTCTCTACCATGGCGTCTGGTCCTTTGATGACTACTTCATCTTGAAGAAGGACGCTGTGGGAAGGATTGGTTTCTCTGGTTACCAGAAGTGCACGGCTGCACTGCGGATGCTTGCATATGGCACGGCCGCTGATTTGTGGGACGATTACATGCGGATGTCCGAGAGCACATGTGGAGATGCCATGGTCAGGTTTGCAACTGTCGTGGTCTCGGTGTTTGGACCTCGGTACCTGAGAGAACCAACTGTGGCAGACACCGAGAGGCTCTTGGCAATCTCGGAAGCAAGACGGTGACCAGGTTTGTAACGCCCAATATGAACTCTATCGCAATCTCGTGATGAACTCAAGATCGTGACAGAACCTCATTTTGAAACGCATAGCAAGGTGATTCTCAAATACATACAACCGAATGAACATGTGAGAATACTAGATAAAGGCTTACACTCGCCACATGCTACAACATAAATATATCATAATCATCATACAATCATCCAAATGAAAGACAGGGTCCGACTACGGACGAAATCAAAATAGAAAACACCACCCTGCTATTATCCCCAGATCAGCCGACTAGGGCCCACTACTGATCGTCTGGCATCGTGACGTACATACGTCCATGCTCATCATCATACTCCCAATGGAGCATCTCGGGCTCACCTGTGTCTGTCTCAAGCGTACCTGCAATTGGTGTTTATAGTAATCTGTGAGCCACAGGGACTCAGCAATCTCATCACCCAAGGTAACAAAACTATTTAAGCTTATAGGAATGGAAGGGGTAATGTGTTGAGGTTGCAGTAAGCACTAAGCATGTTTAAGTGGCTAACTTACGAGTACTAGAATAAAGATGAGCATACTACGCATAACGGTCGCAAGTATAATATGATCAAGAAGTGATCCTGAACACCTACTTACGGTTCAAACATAACCCCACCGTGTTCTCTTCCCGAACTTACTCGAAAAGAGACCATCACGGTTACGCACACGGTTGGTGTATTTTATTAGAATTAGTGTCAAGTTCTCTACAACCGGAGGTTAAAAATATCCAAGTCGCCACATAACCGTGGGCATGGCTTCGCGTAAGATTTAACCCTGCAGGGGTGTTCCAACCTGGTCTATCATAGACCAACACAAGCTGCGGTGGAAATACCTCAACCTCGAGATAGCCCGAAGTATCCTCGGAATCCCGGTGCACAAGACATTTCGACAATGGTAACACAAGTCCAGCAAGACCTCCCGACGTGCCGACACCCCGATTGGAGCCGCGCGTATCTCTAAATCAGGCCACGACGGATAAGCGAAGCTTACGGTTAGCTGATAGCCAAGTTGCCAAGGGGGCGCCGCAAGGTGCTCTAGTTTGGACCAACACTCATGAGGAGCACTGGCCCGGGTTGTTGATTAAGAATCCTCGGGTTAATTACTCCCTATGCAAGTTTTAGTTGTTATTAGGCAAATGGTAAAACCAATGTTGGGCCTTGCTGGAAGCGGTTATTCAAAACGAACTATCAAGAGGGTCCCATTCCCCTGAGCATGTTAGGAACGCTAATCAAGGATCATAACACCGGCATTACGGAAACTAAGGCGGCATGAGTGGAACAAAACACTAGGCAAAAGGCCGAGCCTTCCACCCACAACCAAGTATATAGATGCATTAATTAAATAAGAGATATTGTGATATCCCAACATATCCATGTCCCAACATGGAACAACCTGCACTGCACCTGCAACTAGCAACGCTATAAGAGGGGCTAAGCAAAGCGGTAACATAGCCAAACAACGGTTTGCTGGGTAGGGTGGTTAGAGGCTGTATCATTGCATGTGAGAGGCTGGCATGTATGTGGTAGGAAGCGTGACATAGCGAAAGCAACGAGACAACTAGCAAGCAAAGATAGTAGTGTTATCAAGGGTAATGATCATCTTGCCTGAAGTCTCTTCGGCAGGATAGTAAGACTGCTCCTCGAACACGTTCTCAACCGATTCCTCGAACTCGGACTTGTCTCCCGGAACTACCCAAAAGAAAGAACAAGCACCGAAATAAACAAACAATCATGGCATAGATGCACAAACAAAATGATGCATGCAAGGCATGGTAAAATAACGAGCATGTCATGAATGAAGTAACAGTGCTACCGGGACGACAATAATGACAACGAGACGTGAACGGTGAAGCAAAAGGTGGATATGGGCAAAATCTTGGCAATCCAAGTATGCCTCTGGAAAGAATGGAGGATTTCGATTGAAATCGAGATAAAGATCACGAGGAACGGATGCACGAAACTCAAATGGTGTGCAAAACAATATGCAATGCAAAACTAAAATCAACAGCAACATGGCATCTTATGCACATCAAAACAGCAAGCTACAGTACTCTAAAATGCAAGAAATTGGCATGCAGCTACAGTACACATGGCATAGAACATTTCATTACATTGGCACAAAATCATATGAAGCATGGATTCAACAGAAATGAGCTCACAACATGGCAACTTAATGTTGACAGAAAACTGCTACATTGACTAGGCATATTGAGAGCAACATTTATATATGCTACAGGAGTTTAACATGGCATCAATTAGCATGGCATGAAAGTACTAACAACATAGAACAAAACATGTTTACTGATCATACTCAGAAAAGCTATGGATTAGATGGTAGCGTCAAAGCAACATGGCAAGTTTCAGCAGTCTTTCAACAAGTACAAAACAGTAACAATGACTAAGCATGTTTGCAAGCTTGTTTCATTCCTATCATGGCATGTCATGGCATGAAATAAATACTAGCAGCAAGATGGCATGAAAATGCTCCAAACTCATGTTGACAAGATGCTCATATGATATATGCAATAAATCACACAAAAATGACAAAATGGCATGTTATGTGAAAATGGCATGCATGCAAACTTGCTCAAATGATAAAACTAATGCCACAAATGGATTATTTGGATTTTTCTACCCCAAAATCATATATTACACTCATATGTTCCTACATGAAAAATGCTCAAAATGCCACAATTACAATTAGGACACAAATTGAATTAGGTTATATTCCAGATTTGGCATATGCCGACAATGGAAACGGCCAGATCTGGAAACTTGCCAGAAACGGAAAGCACCGAAACGGAAAAAAAAAACGGCCGAGGTGCTACGGGTACCCAGCGGCTCCTAGCCGCAGAGGCTGACTGGTGGGTCCTCGGACCCACGCGGCAGGACGTGGCTATGCAGAAGATGACAGGTGAGGCCCTGCCGCCAGCTACAGTTAAAAACAGGGCAAAACAGAGGAGGTCGACGGCGCGGGACAGCATGGCGGAGGGGCTCGCCGGAGTTGGCTCCGGTGACCCTAAGGCGCGGCGGATGGACCGGAAAGAAGCGCGGGAGGAACCCGCGCGCGCGTGTGCACTCCACGGCACCGGGCACCGACCAGAGCGGCGCCGGCGTCGAGGGACAGTGGCGCGGCGACGAGCTCGTGCTCGACGGCGGACGCATCGATGGCCAAACGCGACGGGGAGAAGCGGGATCGGCTCTACGAAGCAAGGCGAACACGATGGACACGCTCAAACAACGAAACGGAGTCGGAACACTCGCCGCCGACGAGGTCCGACGCGGCGGGGCTCGGGTGTACATGGCCACGACGACGCAGCGCGAGAACGAGGGGAAGAAAGGGACAGGGAGGTGCGGCTGTTCACCACGAACACGACTGCGTGATCGGGACGGCGGGAGGAGGACGGCGTTGGCCGGAATCGTCGACGGAACGACGGCGACCGTAGCGGAAGAAGAGGAAGAAGACGGTGGACTTGGGGGCTCCCGGGTTCCGGTAGTCAACGTCATGGACATAGCCGGACTTGGCGAACCTCACGGACACGAAGACGGCGATGGAGACGGGCGCGGGTCACGGCGGCGCCATGGCCGTGCACCCAGATGCGCTCGGCGACGGCGCGGAGCGGCGGATCTAGGGGCTAACCGAAGCTGGCGGCGGCGGAGAAGGACGAGGGAACCCTAAGAGGAGGCTAGGACACGGAGAGGGGATTATATAGGGGCTAGGGCGACGGAATGGAGCTCGGGCGCGCTCGGGCTCGCGGTCCCCATGGTGAGCGCGAGCTTGACGAAAAGGTGGGTGCGCGGGCGCTGTAGCCAGAGGCTGGCAGGCGGGACCGGCCAGGCCACGTGGTCGCGGGCGAGAGGGGGGCGAGTGGGTGCGCGGGTGAGGAAAGGAAAAAGGAGGGGCACGCATGTGTGAGCTGGGCTGGCGCGCTGGTGGGCTGCCCTACTACTGCTGCTGGGCCGCGCGCTGCTGCTGCTGGGCTCGGCTGCTGCTACTTTCTCTCTTCTTTTTCTTTTCTATTTCCTCAAACAAAAGTAAGAGAAGAAAAGCACAGGGGGTTAGGAGTGAGGTGTGAGAGATATAAAAATATCTCTGGAATCCTGGAAAAATGTAGTATTTGAATAAATTGGTTTGGGCATTTTTAGAGGAAAAATAATTCAAGTTTGAATTAAATTCAAACTTGCACCATTTTTGAACCCAACCAAATCAATTCCAAAATTTCTGAAATTTGGCAGAGAGGTATAGGACATGGACTAGAGAATTTAGAAATATGGTGAACATTAATTTGGGACATAAATATTGCATCAAGAATTAAATTGGGAGAAAGAGGGGATTTGAGAGAGAGATGAAGAGATGGCTTGCATAGGTGAAACCCAAGAGTTGGGTGAGGTAAGAAGAAGATGATGACACACCTCATGCATACATGATGAACATAACATATCAATGGGTGCAATGCTCATGAACAACATAAGTGGATATGATGATGCAAGCACATGACAAAAATAAATATGAAAAAGAAATGCAAGGAGAAAAGAAAGGCAAAAACACAACATGAGAAGAACCCATCCATCAAGAGCATCATGACAATTCCATATATGGCATTGTTGGGGAGTACAAATATGGAAGGAGCACTCTTGGGGTGTTACAAGGTTTGCTCGGATCACTTGACTGCATGCATTGAAAATGGAAGAACTGACCAAAAGCTTTGCAAGGGCTATATCAGGGTCATGTTAAGAAGCCCACCATCATTCTTGAAGCAATTGCATCACATGATCTTTGGATTTGGCACGCTTTCTTTGGCATGCCCGGGTCTCACAATGACATCAATGTGCTACAGCGATCACCATTGTTTGCTAGGCTGACTGAAGGAAAAGCTCATCCTTGCCACTATACCGTCAATATGCATGAGTACAACATAGGCTACTATGTGGTTGACGGTATCTATCCTCCTTGGGCTACCTTTGTGAACACCATCTCTAACCCAGTTGGTCAGAAAAAGTCTCACTTTGCCAAAGACAAGAAGCAGCTAGAAGGGATGTTGAGAGGGCTTTTGGAGTTCCGCAGGCACGTTTTGCGGTTGTTCGTGGACCTGCTAAACAATGAGATCTGGAGACCTTGTGGGAGGTGATGACCTATTGTGTGATCATGCACAACATGATCGTGGAGGATGAGGGTGACGATGTTGTCGTGGGTCTTGAATTTGAGAACATGGGTGATCCTATCGAACTTCTTGACCAAAATCCGGCTACATTTGAAGAGTTTGTTCAAATGCATCAACAAATTTGGCATCGAGCAACTCACGAGCAACTGAAGGAAGATCTGATTGAGCATCTTTGGGCGATGAAGGGGACAACAATGTTGGAGTGTAATATTTAAACTTTTTAAATTAGAACTACCGCTGCATTTGAGCATTTGAACTATTTTAGACTATATATGCGGCTATTTGAATGTGCGAACTTAAAAAAAATTGGGGTCGGATGTATGCGGGCATCATTGGATGGCCGGCTCCCACATCCGTGTCCGCGGACTGGTCCCTATCCGCGGACGGATACCAGAGCAAATTTGCGGGTCAGTGTTGGAGATGCCCTAACTGGGGAGATATGTACCTTGTTTTGCTTCGTTGTTGGTATGCTGCAAATAAGCCTACGACATGGGTAGGGTCGACACCGAAGGGGCTCATACATTATTATTTTACTGAAGGACAAATCATTTTTTTAACATAAAGATTTCATGAACTTAGGAGCATTTTAGAGAGACAAGCGTTAAAGGAAGCACGCTGGATACAGAGAGGGATTCCCTAGTTGAACAAAGACCTGCATCAAGACATAAGCAACAAAACAGTACATTGTTGTTTTGAACTTTCAAAGCTGGATGTGCAAGATGATGCGCGTTGACATTGTTTCCCCTGCTAATGTGAGCAACTTTGCTATGCTGGAAAGAAGGATTGCTTTGTACACACACACACACACACACACACACAAAAGATATCCCTTTGAATGAACTATGTAGGACAAGTTGTTATCTTCCAACTCTCCAAGTTATTGTTTAGCTTGACCAACTAGCTCAGGGGTATCCAACACAGATCCTTGGAGAAGGGATGGTTTAAAAGGGAAAACCAACTTGATCACGAATTTTACATAGCGGTCAGGGGACAACCTGGTAATACTTCCGTGAGGATATTCCGAAAATCACGAACCACCAATATGTTATTAAGCTCGAGAACAATCTTGCTTTTCAGGGCAAGACGATATGATCAAAAGAGCGAGGGATTGACACAATCCTAACTCATTGATCAAAGAGTGCTCCAGGAAGGATGGACTAGGTAGCACAGTCACTCTTAGAATGATGATTCAATAACCAACACACTAAGAATGGAATTATCGTCCATTAACTACCAAGCAACGAGGTTGGTGTCATGGTTTTAGCACGGCAAATGCCCTTGTGAAAGGACTTAGAGATGAGGCCATCGCACGAAGGTGGAAGCTTGATGGGGTTGATCGGGAACGAGAAGACACGGAGTTACCCAGGTTCGGCCCCTCACGGTGGAGGTAAAAGCCTATGTCCTGCTTGATTATATTACTTTGGATCTCGATTACAGGGATGCGAAATCGCTAACCTAGCTCTCGAGAGATTGCAACTTAGTTTTTCTGCCTTAGGTGCTCCCCTTTATATAACAGGTCAAGCCCTACGTTACATGAGAGTCCGGGTTGTAAACTTAACCCGTGCCCTACTCTTATTCTACTTATTCTCCAAGGCCATCTTCCTTGTCGTATCTTTCACCTCAAGCCGGCCCACGCATCAGCCGCCTCTTCCCACCAGGCTTCCGTCAAGCCGGCCCACTGGGTATCTCCTAGGCCCAGCAGTGAGGTAACCCGCTGAGCCTTACAACTCTATGGCCGGGTCATCCTCATGCCGGATCTCCAATGCCGGGAAATATCCCCAACATTAACCCTCAGTTTGACTTGGATTTATCCATGTTAAACTCCATCCTGAAAAACAATACAAATGAAATATTCTGCAAATAAACTGCATCCAAATGTGCATCATGAGCCGGCTCCTTCAGTATCCTGCGCCTTCAGGAATGTTTTTCCGGCTCAGTCAACTTGCCGAGTCATTCCTCATCAGACTTGATATTTTCTCATCGTCTTTCTTCATGATGTCACTTTCCACTTCTGCAAAATCTGAGATGACATCATAGCGAATCTTTGACTGGATTTGCATTATCTTGTCAGGCACGAAAATCGAGGAGTCCTTTTAGCCACTATTCACTGCGCCACCTGGGGTTTCGTGCATGCCGTTTCGGGTTCCCCCGCGCCTACAAATAGGCCGGCATCCCTCCCCATTGCTCTCCTTTACCATTCTCACTCCTCGACCTCTCCTCTGCTCCTGACGCCGCCGCCCTGTCCCGAACTCATCGCCGCCGGAGTCAACACCAGCCGCGCCTCCTCATCGCCGCCGGAGCCATTCAACATCGCCCGGTCGCATCCACGGCACCTCGAAGACCTCAGGCTTGACCCCCAGATCTGTAAGTTCTTCTCTTCGCCATTGTTGCGAGCTCTTCCTTGTTCTTCGTAGTTTGTCTCCATGGCCGCTGTAGATCAAAAATGCTCTTGATTCTTCACTTGCTAGCCCGTAATATAGCTCCGCAGCATTTTTATGTTTAGCAGTTCTGCCACATTACTTCTCTGATTCCCATCACTGCCCCTCCATGTTTGCGAAGAACAAACCTAGGTTTCATTCTTTCATTTTTAGCCATTTTTTAGATCTGCAAAATTCCTCAATCCATTCGAAACCTGTTTACCGACTCATAACCCAGACCAGCTCTAGCACTTGTAAAAATTCGTGACTTCAACATTACCGGCTTATCTGGCCCTGTAAGTAGAGGCCCGGGAACATACCGGCTTATCTTTCTGCTTTATGGTGATCCGGCAAATTTTTGAACTGCCGGCTTATGGTATTCTTTTATTTCTCTTGCAGCTGAATCCATGGCTCCGAAAGTTAAAATTGTCAACTGGGCAAAGTCCAACATGTTAGAACTCAGGTTACAGGCTTTAGTAGAATCCGGGTTACTGCCATCGAAGGAGGAAATTGGATGGCGAGCCCCTGAGGAAGAAATTCACCCTCAGCCAGAGCAAAACGAGATTATTCTATTTGCTGATCATCTGGACCGAGGTTTCCGCCCTCCCGGCTCGAAAATTTTCGGGGATGTGCTTCTTTTTTTCAACAACAGACCTCAAGACGTGGGTCCCAACTCTATTCACAATCTGTGCCAGTTCCAAGTGTTCAGTGAAATTTACCTGCAGCTTGAGCCGTCCATCAGCTTGTTCCAAGAATTTTTCTACCTGAACCACAAACAGAACACAAGGATGGACCGAGCCTAGAACTTGGCGGAGTCACCATCCAGCGAAGGAAGAACACAGCCTTCCCCGACACCAAGCCGACAAACCACCCTAAGGAATGGTATAAAACTTGGTTCTACTGTAAGGATACCTCCCCAGACGGGCAACGCCAACTTCCGGGTTATCGGGCAAGCCGGCTTGATGCCACCATCGTCTTCCGGGGTTTCGCTTCCAAAGAAGAAACAAAGGCTCTGGAACCCTTATACTCCAGAATAAATGCTTTGACTGCTCATGGCCTCACCGGTGTTGACTTGACCCGAACTTGGGTAGAATGGCGCATCCAACCTATGGGCCTGAGGAACCGGCTCTTGCACACCTACTCAGGTGAACCGGAAGACTCGCTTCGATTTAGCCGGGTCAACCTCTAGGAGAAGGATGTCCTAAAATTCGCCAAGAAGCTACTTGGTGAAACAAAAGATGACATTAAGCTCGTGGGACTTGCTCCCTTTTACGCAAACAACCCGACACCCACGGTAAGCCGTCGTCCTTATTATTACCCTTCATCTTGTTCATACTGTGTTTCCTTCGTCGCATTTTTATCAACTCGTCATTGTACAGGGAAACTCTGATTGGTGGAAGGTCGAACTTCAAGACCCCACTCCTCCTCGAGAAGATAGCGAAGAAGACCCAGAAGATGATGAAGATCAAGAGGTAGAACTCGACTCCCTTGGTCGCCTATTTAACTAACTTGCTGACGCCACCTCTTCTCAGGAACAGGATGAAACTAGCCACGCCGGCGAGCAAGAGGTAACTTTGATCTCTTCAGATTCTGACTCACCAATACCCGTCCGAAAGAAATACCGGGTTGCAGTTCGGAAAGTCCCATTTTCACATCGAGATGCTCATTTAGACCCACAATTTCTTTTGAAGAAAACGCAGCACGCAGGAGCTTCCAAACGGAAGACCCGGAGCAGTGAAGGAGAGCTAAGCGGAGGGTTACCAGATGAGCCGCCAGCTCGAAGGGCTCGTTTAGAAGTCCCTCACAGCCCCACTGCTTCACTCCCGCAAGCCGTCCTTTTCAAGGCACCACTCCCTCGTGATGACTCGACGTATATCACCTCCCCCTCCTCAGATGAATCCAGCGCTACTCAAGCGCCAGCCTTTAACATCAATCCAGGGTAAAAATACATCACTTGCCTCTTAAATCTGTTACTTGACTCCATCCATTAAATGTTCCTCTATTTTGCAGCACTAAAGCCATCAAGAAGAAAACCACTGCTAGGTCCTCCGACCCTATTCTTGGGACAGAGGATCGGTCTCATGAAGCTGCCGCCGACGACCTGGTCATTCCAGATGAACCAGTTATTCAAGATGCACCACCCCGCCAAGACTCTGCCATAAGCCATGCTCGCACATCTCCTCCCCTGGCAGAGAGAGATAATATAATAGACGAACAGCCCGCTGATCCGGCTCAGGATGAGATAGCAGTCATTGGGGAAAACCAAAATCCTCAACCAGAAGCTTCCACTGCTTTGACCAAACTTCCTGCCAAGGCTGAATCTCCAATGAAAAATAAAGGGAAGGCGGCTCTTCATTACCACTCATTGGAAGACCAAGACATCAATTCCTTGCATCAAGCTATCTTGACCTAGCTATCTGAGAGCCGGGATACTGAAATTGAGATGGTAACATCTTTGAAGCGAAAGTATGAGGTAATTTCTTTCTCCTATCCTTATATATACATGCAGCCCCCAAGTACCGGGTTATTATATCATGATGACCAGGGACTTATATGCACCTACATGATTTGTGATCAACTGTAGCCCCCAAGGGCCGACTCATCATGATATGATGAGCCGGGTCTCATGTGTGTATACATAAAACAATTGATGCATTAGCCCCCAAGTGCCATGTGGAATACTTGTATCTTCATGGGACTTGTTGTATCCAAGATAGCGCTGATATATGTAGCCCCCCAAGTGCCGAGTCGTCCCGTATGGTTGCTTGGGACTATTACATTATATTCTGTAACATTTGTAAAACTGATATGCAGGACATGCTGAATGATGCTGAGGCCAAGGCGGCTGACTTCCAGAAAGCCATGAAAAAGGAAAGGAAGCAGCGGAAACAGGCAGAGCACTTATCCGTTGATCTACAGAAATCCTTGCTCAATGCATCCAGCGCCTTGGAGCAAACCAAGGCAAAATTTGAAACAGAAAGAGCCGGTCTTCTAAAGCGTGCCGAAGACGCAGAAGCAAAGCTGGAGCCGGTATCTCAAGAACTGCACACACTCAAGAATCATATTACCGCGATGTGTGTAGCTATTTTCGATAAGTCCCAATTTCCTTTGTCATCAACCTTTATAATTGCCAGGGAACAGCTGGGTCACTTTATGCTTCTTCTGTAACCAGGCCGGAGAACAACACAAGTTGTTGTCCCCCCTCTTGTGAAGCTCAAAGCTGTGTACACCTTCCTAGACGGCTCACGCTGCATTATGACAGCCAAAAACTTAAAGACACCGCCTCTGCATATTATGGATATGCTCAAGGAGTTTTCTGTGGTACCACACTGGTTTGAAGAGTGGAAAAAGGCGGCTTATCGGCACGGAGCTCTGGCCATACTCACCCGCGCAAAAGCATATGTACCTGAACTAGACCCAACACAGATTGTAGGTGGATATCCGGAGTATAACACGGATGACACACCTTTTACCAAGAAGGATTTCCTGCGGTGCATAAGAGAAACCCGGGTTGCTAGTTCTAACGGAGGAGGCAGATCTCTCCAAGTACCAAGCCGGCTATTCTGAAGCTAATGAGCGTTTGGAGCCGCCCAATCCAGAACCAGTGGACCTAACTCGCCCTCGTAAGAACTCCTTCGCCCATGAGGTCGACCCTTCACCTGTGATGACGGAAGACTCAGTTTTTGAAGCATTACGATCCATCCAATGGCTGTAGGTCGGCCTCCAGACTGCAGAAACAAGCTCGACGGCGCAGGCTGACCCGGCATCCATTGGTGCAACTCGTGAGTCAGAAGGTTAGTGTGCCGGCTCACAGCCCTGAAACTCGGCTGGGCGACGAAACAGAAAACACTTGATAATATGTTTGGCCCTGCTGTGGCTTGTAATAGGTGTTTAGAAACTCTCTTTGGTGATGCAAGTGCCATCGCGCACTTTGATGATTGCACTTATTATTGTAACCTTGCTGATCATTAGCCATGACATCGTTTGCTTCTATCAATGTGTTGAATCAATAACTCAACCGCAAGAGCCAATCTTTGTGATGAAGGCCAACAGTGTAGCAGGCTTTCAATAACTTCTAAGTCCATACCCCGGAAACCCGGCTTGTGATGGCGACTTACCGCCAAAACGAATAGGCCGGACCGTCAGTATTAGTGGTGATATAATAACCCGGCAAGCATGTCGCCGTTGTGATAAACAAAAAACAACGTTAATAATGTATATGCCATGTATGGATGTATGCATGCATGCCAAAGATAATAATAATGCAAAACAGAAATTTAAGAGCCGGCTTATAAGGCATGACTTAAAGATCGGCTTTCGAAGCCCAAGTCTGATTCGTTTTCATGAAGCAGGCTTGTTGCCTCTTTTGGTTTATCCTAGCTTTCTGCAAGCCGGCTCTCACGTGACCAATCGGGGTTTTAACTTAGACAAGTTTAGGGTCACTTCTGTGATTGACTCATCGGGCGTACATCGGGTCACCTTTGCGGAGTAGCATCATGCTAACAGGCAGGTTTAACCAAGAAAATGTTTTGGCATGTTGCCGGGTTAAAGGGATGTTAAAGCTAAACTCGATGAGTTGGAAGCCCCCAAGTAACCGCTGATCAAAGAATAAAGACTCAACACACAATTTTGAGGCGAAACGACAATCTTTCTTATACAGAGACACCAGCTTTATTGCATTGATCATAATAGGTATATACATGATGAAGGTATGTGTTGACGCTCGAAAATGGTATGATCGCAAAGAGTGACTTGAGGCTGTAACAAGATGAGGTTAAAATTATGATTTCATGTCACCATTGGATGGATCTCTTCAAGAAGATCAAGATGGATACAAAGATAGTCCAAAACGGAGCTCGGATGCAAGAAGTATGACAATTTCAGAGATGCCCGTGTTGACATCAGATTATGAAATGACATGAAACGTAATTAAGATCACCTAGGATGGAAACAGTTTCAACATGAAAGTTCTTCGTCTCATCGAAACGGATGATTTTGATATAAAAATCGTCTTCATCCGAGGTTGTATACAAAAGTTACAGCCAAAACTGCGCGCTGCAGCACTGCATGGCCGGATCATCCGGGCCGGGGTCCAGATCATCCGGCCGGAGGCCGAATAAATGACCCAAACAATAGAAGCGAAAAGATGAATCCGGATGATCTGGGTGTAGACCCGGATGATCTGGGTGAAGGCCGGACGATCCAGGCAAAGTCCGGACATCCGGACAACCTTTTTCTGCTGCAGACTTTAGAAAACAGCCCGAAAGCCCCTCAAGATGGCCTCAGATCGAAAAGTGTTCAACAGAAAAGTTGTGCGTCTCATCGAAACGGTTGATTTTGATATACAAATTATCTTAATACGAGTTCGTATGTAAAAGTTACAGCCTGATTAATATTCTGCTGTCAGAAATCTGGGCTTGGCCGGATCATCCGGGCCTCCAGCCGGACATCCGGGCCGGAGGTCGTGAGCAGTCCGTATTTTGTTAGGTTTTGATGATTTGGACGGCAAGGCAAGTCCTTTTCTTGTATGGGAAGTCCATCCTCCTCTTATATAGACAAGAGGTTACGGCCGATTGAAAAACAACACACAATCGATCAAATCATCTACCACTTTTTATCTTTTATCTTTCTCCTTAGCCCTAGTTCTTCTTCTTCTCGTTCTTCGTTTGCAGGGTGGCGAACCTTGAGGCCTTAGGGGCGATCAGGTCGACCTAGGGCAGCCCATAGCCACCGCGCGCCCTGACGGGGCCCCTCTCGGGCGTGTGGGGTTTCGGGTCTACAAAAGCGCCCACCGGATTGCTTGCGTACCGCGCTTCCGGACGGGTCTCCTTCGACGTGAGCTGCGGTGCATCACCCCCGGCGTTGAGGGTACACGGTGACGTGTTTGTGTGCGAACACACTTTTTGGTAACTCCACTGGGGATCGAAGCTTTGAACGGTCTCCGGCCCGTTCTTGCTACGAAGAGATCGTCCTCTAGGGTTTGCAATCTACGAAGGTAATATGAATACACAATCCCCTTATGTAGATGCAAATAATTCATATGGTGTTACTAGATCGTTCAATGAGTATACTCTATCGGCCAGCCCTAATTTTTTCAATAATGCACCTAATTACGTGCAAAGGTCGATTCAAAGTAATTTACATGCTTCAACTTCTTATGATACTAGTAACATGCACCATATGTATTCCAACTTTCATGCATCGGCAACCCCATAAATCATTATGCCGATGAACAACATGATGAGTTTGGCCAATCAAGTTGAAACACCACATGTAGGAACTTCTAATAGCATGCGACAAAGTGTTTCACCTTTTTATTCATCGGCAACTAATTTGCAATATACTAGCTCAACCATGCCGATGGATGGGAGAATTGGCCATGCTACTACTAGCTATTTGGCCAGTTACTCTCAACCGTCATATGCTACACCTCATTTTTCGGCACCGTATACGATTGTAGATGCTCATAATTCGGCTTCGCACCTTGATGGTCATAGCCGAATAAGTGAAAATTTTGCAGGAGTGCACATGCCTTCACCTAATGTTGTAGCATATAATGCATCCTCTACGCAATTGCAGAATTTCGGCAACACCTCATTGCCGAAAGAATCTACAAATATTGTGGAGCAATCCCTTACAGAATGGGAAGTGGCTACATTAAAAAGGGATATAGCCCGAAATAACAAGATTAGTGCTCTTTGCCTTGAAGAACATGATAAGGGGCTAGTTCCTGATTATAATGCAATAAGAGTTAGAGTTTTGCAAGAAGATGAATCTTTGCCAATTGATAGAATTGGCGAGCAAAAATATGGTTCTACAACAATGCATATGCCTTCACCTAGTACAACATCATATTGTACACCCCCTACACAATTGCAAAGTTTCGGCAACACCCGTGTGTCATTGCCGAAAGAATCTAAAAGCATTGGGGGGGGGGCAATCATATCCGGAGTGGGATGAAATTGAGAAAAATATTAAAACCAATTTTGCCGCTCGTCGCCAGAAACAAATAGAAAAAGAATTGGCTCAGATAAAAGAAGCATTGCCAATTGGTAGTATCAATGAAAAGAAGGATGATTCGGAACATGAAAGTGCTTCAGTTGAAAAAGCCGAATCAAGTAGTATATATTCCGAATCCATCAAATCCAAAGAGGCAAACATTATTGAGAAAGGGCATGGCAAGCATAGCAAAACGACCATGTTTGATTTTTCTGAAGTTAATGGAACCTACTTCCTGCCCTATGAGTTACATGCAATAGAAATTGACGAGCTTCAAGAGCAAGAACATATAGCCGAACAAGGTTCGGTTGACAAAGATCTTCAATGTAATGATGCACGAAATCAAAAAAAAAAGAGGGCAACAAGGTGTTGGGAAGCCATCCAGAAGTGAAGCACGATATTGTTCAAATCACACCACAATCATGCTTTCCCAACATATTTGAAGAGGTATGTCTAGCAAGTGATTTACCTATTTTCAGATTTTGTCACAACTTTATTGTTGATGCATCTATTAGGAAAAATCTTATAAGTAATTTTGAAAGACCAATGGTGAAGGGTAGTTTACTTGTTAGCAATAAAATTGTTACAAAGCGTATCGGCTAACACATTGTACCATTCAAAGAGACCGATAGTGATTTATTATTGCAGCCATAGCTTTTCCCATTGTTTTATATGAAGTTTATATCTAAGTGGGTAGCTTTGCTTGTTTCTTACTTGGCTTACACTTGGTCTCAATTGAGACATGTGTGTTCTAACTATTTTCATTTCAGAAATTTAAAGCCAAGGTTAAATTCTATTGAGAAAACCGATGCTAGCATAATATCTTATCCAAAGACATCGGAGATGGGGTGCAAAACACAATGCATAGTCGAATGGGGAGATTCCAAATCTGAACCATTCGTTTGCTTAACTCCAAAGTCGTTCTCACAGCAAGATCGGCTAGAAAATAAAAAGTTTACCTTCAATTCAAGCATGTGCGATCAAATATTTGATTTGTTGCTGAAAAATAATTATATTAGAATTCTTGATCACCATGTCAAGCCATCAATCCAAGGACGAATGTATTGTAAGTTGCATAATTCGTTCAAGCATAGTTTTGAGGATTGTAACATGTTTCGTCAAATAGTTAAATCGGCTATTCATAAAGGACGATTGAAAGTTGTTGAGACACCAAGAGATGACCAGTCTATTCTGATTGGTCCTGATGGCAAATGGTTTTTGAATCGGCTGCTTCAAGCCGATCCATTTAAGCATGAGAAGGTAAAAACTGCGGATAGTGGGATCCAGCTTTCAAGTAAACGAGTTGTTGAAGAGCACAATGAACATAATCTTGAGGGCAAGAATTCCATCGAAGCTACAATGAAGACGCCAAGGACTGGGGGGCAACAAGAAAATCCAAAGATCGATGCAAGTCAAACCAAAGGAGATAAAAGCCGCAATAACACAAGTGCAAGAAATCCAAAGTCACTTTTGCACAATTAGTAGATAAATATCAAAAGAAGAGTGAAGAGAAAAGTTCTTATCGGCCAACTAATGCAAAAGCATCAAGATCACCCCCTAGGTGCAAATCCGAGGATCGGTATTGCCAAAGTGAGCATTTCAATGCAACATATTCATATCATTATTTTGGGCCGCCAATGCCAATGTCGTGGATGCCTCCCTAGGCTCACGTAAATCCATATCCATCATGGGACAGGTATGATACAAGGGCCCATTCTCCATATTATTATAAACCATCTCGCCAATATTATGCAGCTCCAAGAAGACCAACTTTCGGTGAGCAGTCATATGTTCAAGACCGTTTCAATAAAAAAGAATCAGTCCGGAGCTCAAGGAAGAAGAAAGAGGTGGTCAAGCAAGTTTACCGCATTAAAAGAGATGGTCGTAAGAGTGCTACTTCAGATTTGATCTCAAATGAAAAAGAGCCAATTAAAGTGTTGACATTGGCTACTAAAGGCAATGAGATGAAGCAATCAATTGTTGAGAGTCAAAGTGCCAAATCTGAAGAAAAGAAGTTGAGAGTGCACAAGGCCAAAAAAGAGTTGCCATTGGTTGAAACAGAATCACAGCCGAGGTGCCCACTCGGCTTATCGTATTGGCAAAAGAAGGAATTACAAAAACTTAGTGCATGAGAGCTGAGAAATAAGAACACGGCATGGGTTCCGAAGAGGAACAGTCAAAATAAAAATGATATCCAACCTTCTATTGCAACCAGTGTTACAGAAGTGAAGAAAGAGAAGGATGGATGCGAAAAACAATTAAGTCAAAGGTTTGCTCCCCATCAAAATCTTTGGTTAGCATATCATCCATATTATTCAGCCATGCCATTGATGCCTTTGCCATGGAATTCATCCCTAGGTATGATCAATTACCCTCCATGGATTTATTTTGATCCATGGATGCAACATAATTTTCTACATCATGAGAGGGTATTACCAAATCACTATAAATTTGGTTAGTTACATTTTTGTTCCTAATCCAAAAGAGCCGAAATATTTGATTGTTATTTCATTTGTTTATTTCGGCTATGCATGCTTTGGTGGATGAATTCTACATGGACCGCATGGTAATGGCCGATATTTAACTATCGCCCTAAGAAACTATCTAATCATGGCCGGTGTGGTATTCTAACATCGTCCTTAGTTCGACTGGAGAGCGAGACAAGTACTATGGAGATTATGTTTTGATGGTTGAATTCATAACAATGGCCAAGGCGTCGGTGTTGTTTATATATCTCCTTATGGTGCTATTTTGTGAAGCCTCATGCCGCTTAAAATATTTTTTGCACAATAATCAAAGCCGAATATGCAATGTTATTCGGTTTGGAGCTTTTACTTGCTATAGGTGCTATACATATTGAGGCTTTCGGTGATTCATTACTAGTAGTGCGATGAATATCAAAAAGTAATTAATGTTTTGATGAATCACTTATAATTTATCTTGAGGCATGTCTAAATGTAATATTCTCCTTGGGTTGCTTTCAAATTGTTCATATATCTAGACATGACAATTGGAAAGAGTTGGCACAGCAAGCATCCGGCTACTATGTTGATCATGGTGTATTGCATTTCTATCAATAAGCCAATGCTTAGTCTCGTCGACATAGGTAAAGCCGAATCGAAGCCCACCGCTTCGGCCACTAATGAAATTTTTATGCAGGCGAAAGTAAGGATTGGAGAAATTTCAATGTTGATTATCTGCAAAATCCTAGCAAAAGGGTGAACAATATGGTTCGGAGGATGACCTTGAGATACATATCTATGGAACTTTATCATCGGATTGCTAATAAAATTGAGAAGGTTTCACCCAAGTTTGCATAAAGGATTCAAACAAGTAATGGCCGATATATATTTATCGCCCTAAGCACATGCAAAGTGGCCGATGGAGTGTTGACATCGTCCTTTGAACCAACACGGTACAAGTTATTTTTTGGCACGCTAGCTTTGCCGAAAAACAGGGGGGCATGTGTTGATGCTCGAAAATGGCATGATCGCAAAGAGTGACTTGAGGCTGTAACAAGATGAGGTTAAAATTACGATTTCATGTCACCATTGGATGGCTCTCTTCAAGAAGATCAAGATGGATACAAAGATAGTCCAAAACGGAGCTCGGATGCAAGAAGTATGACAATTTCAGAGATGCCCGTGTTGACATCAGATTATGAAATGACATGAAACATAATTAAGATCACCTCGGATGGAAAAAGTTTCAACATGAAAGTTCTTCGTATCGTCGAAACGGATGATTTTGGTATAAAAATTGTCTTCATCCGGGGTCATATGCAAAAGTTACAACTAAAACTGCGTGCTGCAGCACTGCATGGCCGGATCATCCGGGCCGGGGTCCAGATCATCCGGCCGGAGGCCGAATAAACGACCCAAACAACAGAAGCTAAAAGATGAAGCCGGATGATCTGGGTGTAGACCCGGATGATCCGGGTGAAGGCCGTACGATCCGGGCAAAGTCCAGACATCTGGACAACCTTTTTCTGCTGCAGACTTTAGAAAACAGCCCGAAAACCCCTCTAGATGGCCTCAGATCGAAAAGTGTTCAGAAGAAAAGTTGTGCGTCTCATTGAAGCGGTTGATTTTGATATAAAAATTGTCTTAATCCGAGTTTGTATGTAAAAGTTACAGCCCGATTTGTATGCTGCTGTCAGAAATGTGGGCTTGGCAGGATCATCCGGGCCTCCAGCCGGACATCCGGGCCGGAGGTCGTGAGCAGTCCGTGTTTTGTTAGGTTTTGATGATTTGGATGGCAGGGCAAGTCCTTTTCTTGTATGGGAAGTCCGTCCGCCTCTTATATAGACAAGTGGTGACGGCTGATTGAAAAACAACACACAATCGATCAAATCATCTACCACTTTTTATCTTTTATCTTTCTCCTTAGCCCTAGTTCTTCTTCTTCTCGTTCTTCGTTTGTTCTTTGTTTGCAGGGCGGCGAACCTCGAGGCCCTAGGGGCGACCAGGTCGACCTAGGGTAGCCCATAGCCACCGCGCGTCCTGACGGTGTCCCTCCTGGGCGTGTGGGGTTTCGGGTCTACAAAAGCGCCCACCGGATTGCTTGCGTACCGCGCTTCCGGACGGGTCTCCTTCGACGTGAGCTACGGTGCATCACCCCCGGCGTCGAGGGTACACGGTGACGTGTTCGTGTGCGAATAGTATGTATAAAAGATACTACTCAATCTATGATTTAAGTATAATACGGCCGGAGATGCGCAATATTCCAAGGCCGGCTTCCCTCCTCCTCAGAGGTACGTGACTTATCTGCTTCACGTATATCAACCAGGTAATATGACCCGTTGTTGAGATTCTTGCTGATGACGAACGGTCCTTCCCAAGGTGGCGAAAGCTTATGCATGCCTGTCTGGTCTTGTATCAAATGGAGCACTAAGTCGCCTTCCTGAAAGGTACGGCTTCGAACTCTACGGCTATGATAGAGACGTAGATCTTGCAGATAAATTGCTGATCTGGACGCGGCAAGTTCGCGTTCTTCTTCCAGAGCATCAAGAGCATCTTGGCGAGCTTGTTCATTATCAGCCTCCACATAAGCTGTAACCCGGGGAGAATCATGACGTATGTCACTTGGCAACACAACCTCTGCACCATAGACCAGAAAAAACGGTGTGTAACCTGTTGATCTATTGGGAGTAGTCCATATGCTCCAAAGTACTGCAGGCAGCTGTTCTTCCTAGCAACCCGGCATGCGTTGTAAAGGCACCATGAGCCGGGGTTTGATGCCACACAGCAACTCTTGATTAGCTGGTTTACTTGTCCATTAGACTGAGGATGCGCCACAGATGCTAAGTCCAACCTGATGTGCTCCTGTTGGCAGAACTGCTTCATGACTCCTTTGGAAAGATTAGTACCATTATCGGTAATAATGATGTGTGGGTAGCCAAAATGATAGATCAGCTTTTTGAGGAACTTAACTGCTGTAGCAGCATCACAACGACTGACTGGCTCTGCTTCAACCCACTTGGTAAATTTGTCCACATCTACCAGTAAGTGAGTATGTTTATTTTTAGATCTCTTGAAGGGCCCAACCATATCAAGCCCCCAGACTGCAAAAGGCTAGGTTATTGGAATCATCCTCAACTCTTAAGCCGGCACATGCGCTTGACGAGCACTCTTCTGGCAACCATCGCACTTGCGTACAATATCCTCTGCATCCGCATGAGCTGTGAGCCAATAAAACCCATGACGAAAAGCTTTGGCGACCAATGACCTTGAGCCAGCATGATGACCACAATCACCAGAGTGGATCTCATTGAGAATTGCACGGCCCTCCTCGGGTGAAACACAACGCTGAAAAACACCCGTGACACTCCATCTATGCAACTCGCTATTGAGAATAGTCATAGACTTGGACCGCCTGATAATCTGTCGAGCAATGATTTCCTCTGCTGGGAGCTCACCGCGGCTTAAATAAGCTAGATAAGGAATTGTCCAATCAGGTATGGCATGAATAGCGGCCACTAGAGCCGCCTCCGGATTAGGAACAGCAAGATCTTCCTTCGTCGGTAACTTGACTGACGGGTTGTGCAGCACATCCAAAAAAACATTGGGCGGAACAGGCTTCCGTTGAGACCCCAAATGAGACAAGGCGTCCGCCACCTCGTTAAGCTGGCGATCAATGTGATCAACCTAATATCCTGTGAAGTAGCCCGCAATGTTTGTCACTTCGTGTCGATAAGCCGCCATGAGAGGATCCTTGGAATCCCAGGTGCCAGAAACTTGCTGAGCCATCAAATCCGAGTCGCCCAAGCACCTGACCCGGCTCAAATTCATCTCCTTGGCCATACGGAGTCCATGAAGCAAGGCCTCATATTCAGCTGCATTGTTAGTACAAGGAAACATAAGCCGCAAGACATAACAAAATTTATCACCTCATGGGGAAGTTATCACAACTCCAGCCCCCGAGCCTTCAAATTGTCTGGAACCATCAAAGTGAATAGACCAATAAGTGGTATCAGGCTTCTCATCCGGAGCCTGCAATTCAGTCCAGTCATTGATGAAATCCACCAAAGCTTGAGATTTAATAGCAATTCACGGCATATATTTGAGATGATGCGGCCCCAGCTCAATCACCCATTTTGCAACCCGGCCACTGGCTTCTCTGTTCTGAATGATGTCGCCAAGGGGTGCTGAACTAACCACAGTGATTGGGTGCTCATGAAAATAGTGTTTCAACTTCCGGCTTGCCATGAACACACCATATACTAGCTTCTGCCAATGCGGATACCGCTGCTTGGACTCTGTTAAAACCTCGCTGATATAATATACCGGACACTGAACTGGATACTCTTTGCCTGCTTCCTTGCCCTCCACAACAACTGCTACACTAACAGCTTTATTGTTAGCTGCAATATATAGTAGCATGGGCTCCTTCTCCTAAGGGGTTGCGAGGATGGGCGGCTCCAAACAAAATTATCCGACTTCGAGAGCATTTGGTATAGTGGGATAGCCTTTTCCCCAAGTTGGCTTATGAACCGGCTCAACGCCGCAACCCGCCCAGCCAGTTTCAGGACGGCATTGATATTGGCCGGCTTGCCCAGGGATGTGATCGCTTTGATTTTCTCCAGGTTGGCTTCAATCCCACGCTCAGAAACAAGGAATCCCAATAACTTCCTTGCAGGAACACCGAAAACACACTTTTCCAGGTTAAGCTTCATCTGATAAACGTAGAGGTTGTCAAATGTTTTCTTGAGATCATCCAATAAGGTTTACTTCTTTCGAGATTTAACCACAATGTCATCAACATACGTATGAACATTACGCCCAATCTACTTGTGGAAACAATTCTGAACACAACGCTGATAAGTTGCCTGCACACATTTTAGACCAAACGGCATGGACGTGTAGCAGAAAGCACCAAACGTTGTAATGAAAGCCGTCTTTTCCTGGTCCTCCAGCTTCATCTTGATTTGATGATAACCAGAATAAGCATCCAGAAAGCATAAGGACTCACAACCCGCCGTAGCATCAATGATCTGGTCAATACAGGGCAGTGCAAAAGGATCGCTAGGACAAGCCTTATTCAGATCCGTGTAATCCACACACATTCGCCAAGTCCCGTTTTTCTTCAGAACAAGAACCGGGTTAGCCAGCCATTCAGGATGAAACACCTCCACAATGAATCCAGCAGCTAAGAGCTGAGCCACTTCTTCGCCAATAGCTTTCTACCTTTCTTCATTGAATTGACAAAGGTACTGTCGGACAAGTTTAAACTTAGGATCCACATTAAGGGAGTGCTCAACGAGTTCTCTCGGTACACCCGACATGTCAGAAGGTTTCCATGCAAAGATGTCCCGATTCTCACGGATGAACTCGATGAGTGCGCTTTCCTATTTAGGGTCCATGTTTGCCCCAACAGTGAACTGCTCAGATGAATCACCCGGGACAAAATCAACCTGCTTTGTATCTCTGGCCGACTTAAATTTGAGCAAGGGATTAGACTCAGTCGTCGGCTTCTTGAGGGAGGTCTTGTCAGCCGGGTCGACGTTGTCCTTGTAATACTTTAATTCTTCGGCAGCACAATCCGTCTCTGCGTATGCCGCATCTCCTTCTTCACATTCCAGCGCAACCCGCCGGTTGCCTTCCACCATAATCATTCCTTCCGGACCCGACATTTTTAACTTCAGATAAATATAGCATGGGCGTGCCATGAAACGCGCGTAAGCCGGTCTACCGAAGAGGGCATGGTAGGGGCTCTTAAGTTTTACCATTTCAAAGGACAAGAACTCTGAATGATAATTAAATTCATCACCAAAGGCTACCTCCAAAGAAATTCTACCAATGGGAAAAGCTGACTTGCCGGGGATGATGCCGTGGAAAACTGTGGTGGAGGGGGTGAGCTGTTTCTCAGATAAATTCATCCGTCGGAAAGTATCATAGTAAAGTATATTGATGTTGTTGCCTCCATCCATAAGCAGCTTTGTCAATGTATACCCGCCAACCTGTGGCGCCACCACTAAGGCTAGATGACCCAGGTGATCAATGAACTCCAGATGATCCGCCCGACTCCAGGTGACTGGCTGCTTCCACCAGTTGAGGTAATACGGGACTGCCGGCTCAACCAAGTTGGCGGCTCTCCGCTGAACCTTCCGGTCCCTTTTGCAGGTACTAGTGGTAAAGACGTGATACTGACCGTTATTCAATTGCTTTGGATTACTCTGGAAACCAGACTGGCCGCCTTGATTCTGATTGCTCTGGTTGCGCTGATTATTGCCTTCAGGGTTGCCAGCCCCCTGAAACCCGGCATTATGACCTTGGTTCCCTTGGAACCCCGGGACTGCGAAAGGTCCTTGTGAGTCGGCTCCCTGAAAGCCGGCTCCCTGACTGTCGGGTCCGAGGTTATCGGGGTGTCCACCGTTGCCGCCTCCATTGTGATGATTCTAAAACACGCTCTTGGAAAATTCTTGCATAATGTAACAGTTCTCCCAGGAGTGGGCAGACGGCTTGCCATCAACACTGTGTTTAGGACATGGACCTTTGAGGGCCTCTTCAAAAGTGCGGGCGAAAGGCTTACTGGCCCCGTTGTTCTGCCGTTTGTTACTTCCACCGGTGTTGGTATTCGCTACCAAATCGGAGCCGGCTTCATAACCCTTGCGCTTGTTGCTGCCACTGACCTGCCCATTGCCATTGTTCTACTGATGACCCTTGCCACCATTTTTCTTGCCCTTGCCAGATTTGTCATCATCAGACGTAGGGACCTTTGTATTATCTGACTCGGCATATCGGGTTAAGACGTCCATAAGATCACCCATATCCTGAACCTTCCTTTTAAGCCGCCCTAACTTCTGAACCTGGGGTTGAAATTTACAAGTCCGCTCCAGAACAAGAACTGCCTGAGCCGTCCTAATGCTATTTGAAGAATGAATGACTTCTGCAACTCGGCGAGACCAGTGGTGTGTTGATTCATCTTCATGCTAAACACAATGTTCCAGGTCGACAATCGTTGTTGGCCGTTTGTAGGTCCCCAGAATCTTTTTGATGCAGCGCTCCTTCAATTCCTGCCAAGTGTTAATGGAATTCGCCGGCAAGTTTTTCAACCAGGTACGTGTCGGGCCTTCCAACATGAGAGGTAGATAACGCGCGCATACAGCTTCACTAGCACCCAACAGATCCATTGCTAACTCATAACTTTCAATCCACTGGGTCGGCTCAAGATCTGCTGTGTAATTAGGAACCTTACGAGGACCCTTGAAATCTGGCGGCATGCGTGCATCTCGCAGTGCTGGGACTAGACAAGGAGTTCCAATCCCGTGACTCGGTAAGCCGCCAAGGCGACCAGCTGCCTGGGCTGTGGTGGGATGGTCCTGTGCCACATGCTAATTATACACTGCCCGCGTGTTTTCCTCTTCCAACGCTCGTAGAGCTCGAGCGGTGTCCACAATCTCTTGCGCGTTTGGGATCCTGGGAGGCGGCTGATCCACGAATGGTTGTGCAGCCCTCCGGCGCTGTGCGCTACTGGAAACAGCCGGCGACTCTAGGCGTTGGCTCCTGGTGCGGCTCTGGTGAGGGGTCGAGTGAAGCTGGTGCTGACTATGGGAGTAGTTTGCCTGCTGTATCACGGCTGTCTTGAGCATCTCAATGGCGTTCCTGGCCTCCACCTGAGCTGGACCGTCCCCTTCAATCGGAATTACTGCCAAGTTGTGAGTCGCCGCTAGGACATTGTCCACCGGGTTGGAATAGTGTCCAATTGGGGTCTGGAATCGTCGAGGCGGCAGTTGCTGCTGTGGAATCGGCGTCTGATGCTGAACCGTCTCTCTGTGCTGAGCCGGCTACCACGGAGCCGGCCCTCCAGGGGACACAACACCAGCCCCCGTATTCGCCGGGGCCCGCGGATCATTCGGTGTAGTGAACAACTGGGTTGGTTCAATCTGGGCCGGAAGCCGGCTCTGATGCCGCCTCCGGTGAACAAATTCACACTCAGCCTGCCGGTGGCTCAGATAGAGGGCTTCCTCTTCCAAGCGCTTTGTCTTCTCGACAAGCAAGGCTTGGGCCTCTGCCATGCGAGTATTTTCAGCATTGATATCCTCCTGGATCTTGGTCATCTGCTCATGACACTTCGTGATATCTGCATTGCGTGCCGCCGCGTTCTCTACTGTCACCGGCTCGGCCAGGAGATTCGCCAGAGTGTTCACCAACTCTACGAGCGCCTGTGCCCTGGTCTTTTGCGAGCCGGCGGCGCCCGCGCTGGCCCCTCCTGAGCCGGCGATGGCGAGATTCTGCCTGGCCGCTGGATCCGACGGGTCACGAAGGGGAGGCGGGTCCTGCCTGCCTGCCATGTAAACCGCAGCGAACCGAGGCGGCTCGAGGGCTTCAGGAAAGACTTCATCAGTGCATCCCCCTAGTCTCCCGTCGTACAAGGGATGGATCGACTTGCTTTCTCCCATCGAGGACTCACCGTCAGATTGAACAAGCGTATCGTCTTGGGATAGGGAATTCTCCGACAAGGCCACCCCTTGAGTGAACCCTATGAAGACATGCTTCCGACCGGCTTGCGGTGGGCCGGCCTTCACCTGAGGGGGTCCGGCACGGTGGGCTGATTCGACGCCGGTGACAACCTCCAATCCGGCGGCCGGCTCGCCGATAACACTGATGAAGGTATGGATCTTGCCGAAGGGGACCTGGTACCCATACTCGATCGAGTCGGCATCGGGGCCCCAGTATGAATCGTCGATGTAGAGGTTTCCACGGCGGCTCTTCGTCATCTGGCCGACCGCATATTTCCCGAACCCTGGGAGGGCTCCCGCCAAGAACTCAACTCCACCGTGCGTAGGCCCCACGGTGGGCGCCAACTGTCGTGGTTTTAGCACGGTAGATGCCCTTGTGAAAGGACTTAGAGATGAGGCCATCGCATGAAGGTGGAAGCTTGACGGGGTTGACCGGGAACGAGAAGACACGGAGTTACCCAGGTTCGGCCCCTCAGGGTGGAGGTAAAAGCCTACGTCCTGCTTGATTATATTACTTTGGATCTCGATTACAGGGATGTGGAATCGCTAACCTAGCTCTCGAGAGATTGCAACTTAGTCTTTCTGCCTTAGGTGCTCCCCTTTATATAACAGGTCGAGCCCTAGGTTACATGAGAGTCCGGGTTGTAAACTTAACCCATGCCCTTCTCTTATTCTACTTATTCTCCAAGGCCATCTTCCTTGCCGTATCTTTCACCTCAAGCGGCCCACGCATCAGCTGCCTCTTCCCACCAGGCCTCCGTCAAGCCGGCCCACTGGGTATCTCCTAGGACTAGCAGTGAGGTAACCCGCTGAGCCTTACAGCTCTAGGGCCAGGTCATCCTCATGCCGGGTCTCCAATGCCGGGAAATATCCCCACCAGTTGGTAAGAGTATTTATTTCACACATCATAGTTCACTTGTCGGCATTCCAGTTACAACCAACACAGGGACCGAGAAATGAATAATGACGGCGAGAAGTATCATTGTATCAAGAGTTCATAAGAGGTGGTGCAATTCCCATGATATTCTTGACATAAAGATGGCAATACTCCATGGTAGAACAGAACAAAAGCTGGATTGGCATTTTGATCTGCAGAGTACAACTGCTTTGACCCAATCCTAGAAGTGGATGAGGTACTGGAGTTTGTTTCTCCTAGGCATTCTGAAATAGAATGGCTTGACAGACCACAAGAATATGAGGCATCGATGAGCACGAATGCATGGCATACTCTTGACTATCAACTGATGGATGAGGGTTGGAATACAAACTAGGAGGGACAACTGAAAGAACATATGATTTTCTGAGTTGTGGATTCATAAATTAGCATGTCAAACAAGGCTCAACATATTTCTTCCGAATAACCCATGCAGAAGGAAAGGATTGGCCAATTCACAATGTAGAATAGAGAACTCGTCAAGAGCACTCTTGTTGTGATCTTTTGGTTCAAAAGAACTTCTGCCATATGATGGTTCATGGTATTGGAAGAATGATATACCACACCTCGAGGACTGAGCAAGGTTACTAATCAACCTAAGGAGCTACAATCTCTATCAACAGGAAATAACTAGAGTGGATCTTGGGTTCAAGAACCTAGAAATGGAATACTTACTAACTGAATGATATCACTAAACACTTTCGAGAATGGTGGCCAGAATCATCACACCGGAAACACAAAACATGACTAGATTATTGGGTGGTTCTCTGGGATAACATTGTTTCCTAACACCTTCAATAGATATGTCAAGATATAGAGTAACTCAACACAATAATTAGTGTGTCTAATCTAGCCAAAAAGACATTGAATTAGGATGAAAGGATTTGCAATTGCATCAGATTATTTAGAAACCTTGGATAACTCAGACAGCATAACGGCTGTACGGCATGAAATATGAAACAACCTGCAAGACAACTGGCAACATAACAACTGAATTCTTATGGAAACGCCGATCCGAGAAGACAACAACTTTCCTATAAGTCTCCAGCATAGTAACTCATCATCCTGATAGATAGATGAGAAGCCTAGTTTCTTAACCCCGTAGAAAAGAAGAGGGTGACTCAGAATCAGAAGGACACAAGGTAAGGAGTAAAAAGAATCTTATGTTGCTTTCCACAATCAATTCCCTTATATAACTAAAACATTACTAGACTCAACATCGACCAAGGGGCTTGGTAATCCTACAGGCAGCCAGGCTCTGATACCAAACCTGTCGGAACCCCGATCCTAGGTCACACAGATCTAGCATGTACACATCATATCACTTTGCGGCCTCATGCACGGTATCCCACGGCTACAGTCATTACCTTGGCCGGGACCGTTTGCATCTTTTGGCTCACGTATATGATTATGTCGCTAGCATCCATATGACAAAGAACCCTGGTCGACATGATTAGTTATAGACCAAGGTGGCACAAACATACAGGGACAGACATAGGTAACCCATCAATGCACGTGTCGGTCATCAGCGTGTGTAACCGAGTCGTAGCAAGCTACAAGGATTCCAGTAAACACCGCGTGACATTTCCCTGTAGGGACACACACAGGAGCAAAGAAGGATACATGTCGGTCAATCCATGTGTTCCGGAGCAGTAGCGAACTACCAAGGCTCAGTGGAAGCACTAGGAGGCATTTCCCTGTAAGAAAGGCTTCCAAAGGCACATAACTAGGTGTCGAACCCCACACATAGCAATACATATCACACGTATGCATGACATGCAAGTATGTGTTGTACAACATGGCATCACAACATAACTCTACAACTCAAGTATAGATAAGGCTAAAAAGCCATACATAACATGATATTACAAACAACTGTCACATAACCCATCATACAAGTCATACAAGCAACGGAAGCATAAACATGTCTGAGTACAGACAACTACAAAAGAAAAAGGCTGAGAAGCCTGACTATCTATAAGACCCTCCATAGGGACCAGACCTCTGTCTGGGATTCCCAAGCTACTCCGTCAACGTCGTACTCCACGTGGAACTACTAGTGACACTGAGGTCTCCTCTGCAAAAACATAAATTAAGCAACCGTGAGTACAAAGGTACTCAGCAAGACTTACATCAGAACTATCTACATATGCATCAGTATCAACAATGGGTGTTGTGGGGCTTAACTGCACCAAGCCAGCTTTGACTCAGTGGCTATCCTATACAATGACTATGGATCCTCTCCCGTCTCCCTACAAGAAGGCCATCCATAGCACTCACGCTTATCTTGGGCATTTTAGAGTATCCATTTAAAGTTGTCTGTGAACCATATAAGTCTCCAAGTAGTCCATATCTGAGGACGCGGCTATTCGAATAGATCATTTACCATGACTCAAAAGAACCAACATCCTCGTCCCATCAGCAACGTTCCCTCTTGGAACATGTATATGCATCCAGTCCGAATACTGTGCCATGTCGTGTGCCACCTGGACACACGCGCCATGCGCCACCTGCCCGCACACCTGACCCGCACATGTCCGTGTAACCGCGAGGTAGGCTCTGACAAACACGAAACCTAGTTCCTATGAGACGTATCACAAGACAATCCACCATGTTCTCCAACATGGCCTCTCATCACTATCTTTACCAAATCATGTTCACACACTTAGCTCTCAATAGTAGGACATGAACACAACCATTCCAGTTCATCGCCCAGATGGATCAGACCCGACATGACTCTAAGAATAGCAAGCATGGATGAGTATTCACATCATGGCTCAAGCAATTCCTACTCATGCTAGTAGGTTTTACTATTTACGGTGGCAAAGACAGGTCATGCAAAGGAATGTGTTCAACTACTGCAACATGTAACAGTTGAATCGTTGTTGTCCTAATGCAGTAAAAGAGAGCAAGAGCGAGAGAGTGGGATTGTATCGGAATGCTCAATGGGGGTTTGCTTGCCTGGCACTTCTGAAGATAGTAATGCTCTTCATCGGTGTCAACGATCACAACATCGGAACCGTCTTCTACCGAGAAGGAACAAACACCGACAAGCAGAAGAGGAACACATTCAATGCGATGCACAATCAAATGAATGATATGACATATTAAGGTACTGAATTGAGCTAATGCAACAACAAGTCATTTTAATTGTACTGGAATTCAAACAAGATCAAATTCCAACTCCAAATGCTAATTCATAAATTGCCCTGATCATGAATTGTCCTAGTTGGTGATGTTAACTTATTCAAACATGCATGAACATGGCATAAACAGATTCTTTATATATTTTTGATCATTTTTTATATATAACTTATTTCATTATGAGCTATGGTTTATTTTCTATGATTTTTAGAAGTTTCAACTATTTTCTGGAATTTCCAAATCATTTCTGAAATAAGAAAAACCAGAAAAGGTCATTATAATGTCATCTCTGTGTCAGCCTAGCATCAGCGAGTCAACCAAGTCAAACCTGACCAGTGGGACCCACTAGTCAGTGACGCATCTAACTAACAGTGTTAATTAGTGTTAAATTAACCCTAAATCCGTAGCCAGAGGCCAGCCCCACATGTCAGTGACACTGGTGTCGTGGTTTTGTGACGGCAGATGTCCTCGTGAAAGGACTTAGTCGTGAGGCCATCGCAGCTAGGTGGTAACTCGAACGGGGTTGATCGGAATCGAAAGACAAGGGTTTACCCAGGTTCAGCCCCTCACGGTGGAGGTAATGGCCTACGTCCTGCTTGATTGTTATTGATGATGATGATCTCGATTACAAGGGTGCAACTTGGCAAACCTAGTACTCGAGAGCTTGTAACTTGGCTTTTCCGCCTCAGGGGCTCGCCTTTATATACAGGTCGAGGCCCTGGGTTTACAACAGAGTCCGGGTCGTAACATGACCCGTGATCTAATCTATTTCCTATTCATTGTCCTCCTCAAGAAAGGTAAACATATCACGTCCTTGGATGAGCCGCCGCCTCAAGTATTGGGCCCTAAACCGGCCTGCTTTATGAGTCGCCTGATGGGCCTCCTGATCTTTGAACGCTGCGTCCTTTATCCTTTAAGCCGCCACTGGGTAACCCGTCCCCGAATGGGCGGGCTATACTGTGGGGGCGGGTTACACTGTGGGGTTATATCCCCGATATTAGCCCCCAGAGTGAGGTGGATTTATTCACATCAATCTCCAGAAGTCACATTTCCGGGTTGTCCTTCATTGCATCATCTAGGCTCATTCCATGGCCGAGTCACGTGAGTTTGCCGGCTCATAAAACAATTTTACCTTAGCATCTCCGATTCTTCTGTGTCATGACATCACCTTCCAGAAATCGTGGGGTTCAGGCGTGACGTCATAGCGAATCCGGATGTATATCTGTTAGGCACGAGAATCGAGGCGCCTCTTCGCCAAAAAGTTACTGTGCCCCCTCTATTTTCGCACCTGCCTTTTCCCCTTCTTATCATATTATAAATATCCTCAAGGGCCGCAGTTTTTCTTTTTTACCGCTTCGTCTTCTTCCTCCTCACATCAGAGCCTTCTCGCGACCCGAGCTTTCCGCCGCCGGGCGACCTTGGTGTCTCCGACGACGCCAACCGCTTCAATAGCTCCACACGCACCGCCGTCAACACCGTCAAGAGCCTCTCGAAGCTTCCGCCGCCTCCAGGTATGCCCCATTTCTTCCTAGATCCATAGCAGTTCTTTGTCCATTTTACCTAGTTCATCGGCGCTCGTCTGTTCATCCTTCACTGCTGTTTTTAGATCCAGATTCTAATGAACTCGTCGTAGAAATACTCCGATGTTAGCTGTAGTACCATTTCTGTATCTAGGAACTTCAGATCTTCACTAAACACTGCGAATAAATCAAACCATGCTTCCACTGTATGAGTTAGGAATAGTAAATATTTTTCCTTTTCTCGTATTTTGTAGATCCATAATTTCAGCCACTTTGTTTGAAATCTGTTCCTGCAATACTTAGCAAAAAATCAGAACCTTCAACTTTAAGATGAGCCGCCGTATAAACCATGACCCGCCCTCCTTAGGAAGTGTTCATGATGTAATTTGGCTAATAGTTTATATGATCATCCAAATTAATTTAAATGATTGTGGTCAGATTATTGGTTCACATATATATTTGCCCTTGCTGTTTAATTCAAAATGCAGGCTTGGTTGTAGATCAATACAGATGCCATAGCAACAGATCAAGTGTAGCAAAGCTGTTTACCCAGGATAAATAAATGGGATTTTGCATGGACTAGCGGCTAACGAGGACAAGTTCTGGACAGATTATGATATGATGGGCTTAAACGTGGCTGCAAAGCTGAAGGATTTTTGCATGGCTGATGAAGTCACGTAAGTAAAGGTGCAGCAACACATCATGAATGATCATTCCTTATTACCTAGTGTAATTAGGGACCTTGCCATAATATTTTATTCATATATGCAAGAGTGCTTGTACGTGGATATAGCCTAGATACGTACTACAGATTAGCATGTAGATTCTGTAGGCATATACATGGTAGCCGAATAAGAAGGAGAAGTCCTGTTCGGTTTCAGTTTTGGAGTTCTATTTCTGTACGCCAAGTCCTGCCCTGTATACGTCAAAGTCCAGCGTGCCTTATATATAAGGCCACGGCCGATTGGAAAAAGCCCCAACAATCAATCTATCAATACGAAACCAATCTACTTTTTCTCGTATGTTTTATCTATCGTTCTCTCCCGAAGCGGGGCCGACGCCAGAGTTGATTTCGAATCAAAACTCCGAATTATGTTCAGATTCCCTTCGCTCCGAAGACGCGCCTGGTCACAGGATGGATGTGCTTCGAATCAGAACTGCCTACAGCGCATCCAGGGATCCCGAAGAGTTATCTCACCTTGATGAGATGCTTTGCCGCTTCCAGAGCATGTCCATCTTGGACGGCAAGACTTCGGTTTACGATCAGATCGGACCTAAAGCCGACGATAGGGAAATTTACATCCCACCCAACACCCACCTAGTCGCCACGATCAATGATTTAACCGACGTGTTGGACTATGGCGAACCCTCAGATATGGAGGAGGACGCCGACGGCCCCATCGAGAACACCTTGCCCTCGGTCAACATGGGCAGGTGGACCGCCACATCCACCTACGATGTCTATATGGTGGACACCCCCAAATCCCCTCCAAGACGCCGGCGACGGCGCCGAAGGGGCAATAATGGGGAACCCAGTGGCAATGACGCAACAGCCAATAACGGAAACGAGGAGGACGGCGACGCCGATAACCATGAGGATGACATTCAAGCCTCCCCAGTAAGGAACGGCACACCAGACCGACCCCTTGTGGACTCCGATCCCAATGACCTCTTTGAAGGGGCCGACGACAATTACATGCCGGAGTCCGAGGAGGACGACAGCCTCGGTACCGAGGACTTCATCGTCCCCGAGGACCCCTTCGAACAAGAACGCTTCCGGCGACGCCTCGTTGCGACGGCCCGGAGCTTAAAACGCAAGCAGCAGCAGCTGCAGGAAAATACCGACGCGCTAAATAAAAAGTGGGTTGAAGTGCTCTCCGCCGAGCAGGATATGGAGAACCGACGCCATAGTGCGCCGAAGTCTTACCCACGCAGGCACGTCCTACCAGAATTTGATGAAGAGCTCGCTGACGACCTCGATCGGCCCCCTAGAGGCCGGGACAGGCCAAGACGAGAAGACCATGGTGAAAGGCCACCTCCACGCCGTCATGGTAAAGACCCCGTGGACTACCTAGATCCTTGCGACGCTAGACGTCGTATTGAAGAAAATAGGGCTCCCCCTCGGTCCATCTATGGATCAAGGGGACGTGCCCCCGCTGGGCCCAATGGCTACGATGCCTGGATGGACAGGAACGGCCGTGCCCGAGATCAAGCTTACTCACAGGTCTCTCCCAAGACCCAACGAGATCCTCCTCGGTCCCGAGGTCCAGCTCACCCAATCTGCTTTACAGCCAGGGTGATGGAGCATCAATTCTCGAAAGGGTTTAAACCCATTAACATAGAATCATATGATGGTACCACAGACCCAGCAGTTTGGATCGAGGATTTCCTCCTACACATACACATGGCTAATGGAGATGATCTCCATGCCATCAAATATCCGTCGCTCAAGTTAAAGGGGCCGACGAGACATTGGCTTAATAGGCTCCCTCCCCACTCTATTGGCAGCTGGGAGGCCCTTGAAGACGCTTTTCGAGCAAACTTCTAGGGCACATATGTCCAACCTCCGGACGCTGATGACCTCAGCCGTGTTACCCAGCAGCCAGGCGAATCAGCCCGGAAATTCTGGAACAGGTTCCTCACCAAGAAGAACCAGATCATAGACTGCTCCGAAGCCGAGGCCATCGCCGCATTCAAAAATAATATTCGAGATGAATGGCTAGCTCGACAGCTCGGCCAGGATAAGCCGAGGACTATGGCTGCCCTGACCTCTCTGATGACCCGCTTTTGTGCGGGAGAGGATAGCTGGCTCGCCCGAAGTACTCATAATGGTGAGGCAGGCACCTCGGAAACCCGCGACGCCAATGGAAAACCGAAGCGCAATAAGAATAAGCGCAGGTATAAAAATGGCGGAAGCGACACTGAAGACGCCGCGGTCAATGTAGGATTCACCGGACCTAAATCCGGACAGAAAAGAAAACCCTATAAGGGGAACAAAGACGGACCTAGCCAGCTTGACAGGCTCCTGGACCGCCCATGCGGGATTCACGGTACTCAGGAAAAACCAGCAACACACGCCAATAGGAATTGCTGGGTCTTCAAACAAGCCGGCAAGATAGCGGCAGAGGGTCAGAATAAAACCCAACACCGCAGCGACGATGAGGATGAACCTCGGCAGCCCAATAACGGAGGGCAAAAGAAATTTCCCAACGAAGTAACAGAGGTCAATATGATCTATGTCACCCACATCCCTAAACGGGAGAGAAAGCGTGTGCTTCGGGACGTATATGCGTTGGAGCCAGTCGCCCCGAAGTATAACCCATGGTCGGCTTACCCGATCAGTTTCGACAAGCACGATCATCCGACCAGCATCAGGCATGGCGGATCCGCGGCGCTCGTTCTGGACCCTATCGTTGATGGTTATCATCAAACACGCGTCCTGATGGATGGGGGAAGCAGTCTTAACCTCATCTACGAGGACACAATTCGGAAGATGGGCATTGACTCATCTCGGATAAAGCCGAGCTCTACCACCTTTAAAGGTGTCATTCCGAACATCGAGGCCCGTTGTACCGGGACAGTCAACCTCGGGGTAGTCTTCGGTTCGGCCGAGAACTTCAGAAGTGAGGAGTTAATCTTCGACATCGTACCCTTCCGGAGTGGATTCCACGCGCTCCTAGGGCGCACAGCCTTTGCACGCTTCAACGTAGTCCCGCATTACGCCTACCTCTAGCTCAAAATGTCGGGACCCAACGGTGTCTTCACAGTCAATGGTAATACCAAACATTCACTCCGGACAGAGGAACATACCGCGGCTTTTGCAGCCGAGGTCCAAGCGTCTGAGGAGGCAGCCCGCAGCGATAAACGCGACGCTCGCTCTTTGAAGCAAGCCCGGGGTGCACAAGTCGACCTCGGCCAGCTACCCCCGCACCCGAAATAGGGATGCGGGCTCCTCGCGTGCCCTAGTGCCGGACAGTACGTCCCCAGGGTACACAACTTCGCACTCAAAATTCCCTGGGACGCCGAGGAGCCAACACAACTACCCACACTTCAGGCGCGGATTAACCACGCGAAGACGAGGCTTAGAGCCCCTGCACAGGCAGGTATCTGTAAAAGAAACAGCCGAGCATAACTACGTCTCTATGGCCTTAACCACAGAATGACTCCGGCAAACACCTTCCTTTGAGGACCTCAGTCAATCAAACACTTCGAGTGTATAAAGGGCCAGACGGGCATCGACCTTCGCAAAACCCTTCGTCGTCACTCGGGACGATCGGGTCAACAGTTCGGAAACACAGACGTACGGCAGGCTTCGGCCCGGATCCTTTAAAACCCGTCAGTAGTTATCCGACCTGTTTTTTCCTCTTCCTTCCTTACTATTTACGTTGTACTCTTTCAACTACTCTCGTCACAACTGGGCATGTACACGATTGATGTTATAAAATAAAGAAACCGTGCCCTTTTAATGTCTTTATTGTATTTCTTTATCAGCATAGCTCCGGGACGATGAAGTACTTTAAAAAGATGCAATGGTATATGAAAGTCCGATATATTCGGCGTCTCGGATTTTTGGCCTTATATGCATCAGTTTCGAACCTAGATTTCGGTCAATAGTTGGGTTGTCCGGCTCCTATCTGTACCCCTTATGTTCCCGATGTATTCGGCTAAGGGCGTAACGGGAGAACCACTGCGATTGCGCTGCCAGGTTAATTGGCATGGCGCCTCAGTGGAGAAAGCCGAAAACTGACTATCTAGGTAAGCGTAAACTGGTCTGCCATCCAGAGACCGCGTCAAGCGATGTGACGATAGAGATCACCCGTGTCAAATGAAGGGCTTTTATTTCTAGCCGAAGTGTGCTATGGCCTAGACCTCGGCCGCGTTGGCCGCACACTTCATTCCTATGCCGGGGGCTGGTCCTCATCCCCCACAGTCAAACTCCTATGACTAAATGAAAGATGTCAAGCCACTATAGTCCGATTGCCTAGTTCCTCTAAGTTATTGACCGCCTCCGGGTACCGAGACGTCGGCCAAGGTTCAAGTATGCCTTAAGGAACACCCTCTGTATAACCTACACTGGGCTGAAGCCGACGACTGGCCACTCTCATTTTGAACAGTCATATTGGAGGAATAATTAAATTATAAAATAAAAACATATGGAATTTCAAGCCATCTTCATTCAAACACGAGATAAAGTTTTTTACATTATACACTCCGGCATTCCGAAGCATCACCTAAAAATACAGAGTGTCCTTGGGGCACATGGCCTCGGTGGTCCGAGCTCCCGCCTCAACCTCGGCGAAGAACTGCTCGGCGGTCCGCAGCTTGTCGGCAGGAGGGCCAGTGGCACACGTCTCCGCATCAACCTTGCGGAAGTGAGTCTTCACGCAAGCGTATGCCCTCCGCGCCCCTTCGAAGCATGCGGACCTCTTCCAGCGCTCAACGTAGGGCACGGCATTTCGGAGACGGGTCGTCAGGCCGAAGAGACTCCTCGGCATGGCTTCGGTAGGCCACAAAGCGACGCAGAGGTCCTGGAGCACCGGCCTTGTCATGCGGAACAACTTGACCAGCTGCTTCACTCGATGATTTAGCAACTGCGCAGACGGCGACCCCGGGAATTGACCCCAGAAGGCTTTCTCCGCCTCATGGCCCGCCAGTTGGCCGAAGTAGGCCACCGCATCCTCCGCGCTCTGCGGGCGATCCTCTAAGACCTCAGCGGAACGCCATAATTGGGTGAGCTCGACACACCCTTTGCTGCCAAACGTACACTGCAACAAAAATTTCTTACCCGAGGCGATTTGCTCCACTTGCTGGAGCACCTCGCGATCCGCTCGGGCCGAGGTCTTGAGCTCAGAGTGGGCACGCTGCAGCTTCTCGAGCTCCTCCTTCGTCCGCTGCCCCTCTACCTGAAGTTTGTCGCGTGCTTCGAACACGCCCTTCAGGGTCTCCTCTACCTCTAGCACCCGTGCCTGGTGCTTCTCTCCGACCGCCTTCTCGGCAGCCCGCGCCTTCTCGGCCGCGGCGGCAGCATTCTCCTACTGTCGCACCTCTTTCCGAGCTCTGTCCAGCTCGGCCTTGAGCATGTCCAGCTCCGCTGTCAACACAGTTCGGCCTTAGTTGTCTTCTTTCACATACATTACACGTATTTAGTAAAACTACAAAGGCAAGTTTAAACTTGCTTACCTTGAGACTGCTCAAGTTTCTGGTTCATCTCCGCCATCTCTTCGGAGACAGAGTCCGGGATCGAGGTCGCAACCTGGAACAAAACGGATCCTCATTGTAAAGGGAATAATTAAGATCACTCATTGGCTCCTACTACGTCAAGCGACCCCGATGCCGGTTTCTTGCAACCGACTTCGGGCTCGGGGGCTACTCACTCACTAAGCCGTTTAGAAGGCTATACTCTTATGTCCTAGGACAGAACTCACAAAGACAAACAACTCAAATAAACACGCTGAATGCGTAGACTGCGTACCTTGAAACCTGCTGCGAGGTTCTTGAAAACCTCGTGCAGGGCGGCCCCTGCGGACCGGTAGCTCTCCAGCGCCGTGCCCATCAAGGCACGTTGCTCCTCCTTGATTGAAGAGCCCCTCAGGGTCTCCTCCACCTCCTCGGTCCACCCCGCGCCAGCCCGTCCCTGGGCAGTAGGCTGGGGCGAAGGGATGACCTCGGGTGTCTCTGCCTGAGTGGCCTCCGCCCGTTGTGGTGGAGCCGAGGTAGACTCCGGCTGGGCCAATGACTTGCCCAGCAGTTCTTTGATGACCTCGGGGCACTCCGTCCCCGGATCTTGTTGGGCCGAGGTATTGTCCTCGGCCATGGTCACCACCTCGTCGGCCCCCGTCAAGTTGACTTCGGGGTCCAAGGTGGATGTCGCTTCCCCCAGACCATCAGGCTTTGGGGGGGGGGGGGAGCAGCGGGCTCTGGAGTCCCGCTGGTTGATGGCAGCCCATTTGAAGAGCCGCTGGGGATTACCCTCGGTGGACTGCATATGAAAAACTATTTGTGTAAAATTCCCTTTGCTGAAAAAGTGACTTAAGGAAAGACGATAGAGACAAGGTGACGGTGACCTGGACTAGGGGGTACTCACCACGTCATCTCCCGACTAGTGGGTCGGGCCGAGGACCCCCATGGCGGTTCACTAATGGGCCACTTCGGGCAGCCCATGACATATACGAGGAAGATTCCACAAGACTTGGTGATCAACACAAGGACTCCTCTCCATCGGCATAGCTGACTAGGACTCTTGTTATCCTAGGCCTCTGGTACATTAAATATGCCGAGGCTAGGCTAGTCGATAGATCATTATGATATTCATCATCACCCCTAGGGTTTAGACCACAACTTACGATCTCGAGGTAGATCAACTCTATACTCGATGCATCTCTATCAATATAACAGAAGCAGGACGTAGGGTTTTACCTCCATCAAGAGGGCCCGAACCTGGGTAAACATCGTCTCCATTGTCTCTGTTACCATCGATCCGAGATCCACAGCTCGGGACCCCCTACCCCGAGGTCTGCCGGTTTTTACACCGACACTGGTGCTTTCATTGAGAGTTCCGCTGTGTGATCGACGAAGGGTCAATGGTTCGCCTGCAGATCAACTGCGACGTCGGCATCTCCATCGCCGGCCCGACTGGTCACCTTGGCTGGACCGAGGACTAGGCTTCTCTTCGGATCATCAAGATCGGACAGATGTCTTCATCATCATCAACCCCGATCTCATCCGGGGTCATGGAAAAATCGTCCATGGAGCTCGGGGGCTCAACGTCAGCATTGCCCTCGCGCGATTGTGCAGTTTTTCTGGACAGCGCATTCGTGTTCGCCGTCCCTGCCTCCTCGAGCGTCGCTTTGACGATTGCTTCGGTGTAATTGTACGAAATTAAGTATATAACAACCCTGTAAAATTTTGTCGCATTCCGATGGTGGAATCTCCGGCGATCTATGATATACCGGAGGCCTGTCAAATCTGGACGGGAATCTGGACGAGTTTAGGGCGTGGGCTCCAGCGTCTAGCTCGGATGACCTTTGGAAGATCCAACCATTGATCGGCTGCGGAATTCCTGTATCTACCCCCCCTCAAAATTTGAGCTCGATCCGACCGTCCAAACTCCGGCAATAGTCCGATGAGTGCATCACTTTTCGGATCTGTTTTCTGCGCGGAAACGAATCCGACCCATGTTCGTCTTTTTCGTGAACGGGATATCGGATATCCTTTTTGAAGGAAACTCTCTCTAGGGTATTGTGTTTTGTTTCCAAACACATGCTCACAAATTTTGCTCCTTTTCGGAGGTGATCTTCACTGTCACGCCGGTGTCAAACCAGCCCGACAACGTTGCTCCACGGCTGCCGACCTGCGTTAGACAGGTCGTCGCTTCGTCGAGCCGAGGTCAACCTCATCAGGATCCTCACCCCGGCGAGCCGACCAAGAGTTCGGCATCACGGCTAAATCATCACCAACATCGTCGCCCCACGGATTGCACGGGTCGGGCGCGCCGGCATCTCCGCGCGGTCACTTCATCGAGCCGGCATTGACCTCGTCAGAAGTTACGATCTGCGTCGGCATCGCCGCGCCGTTACTTCTTCAAGCCGATGTTCACCACACCGACCTGCTTTGACACCTCGGCTGGCATGAGACTGCAACGTCACCTTACCGACCTGCTCCGTCACCTCGGCTAGACCGGGGGCTTTGCCATATATTTATCAACCTACTCCGGGGACTTCAGCGTCACCAGCCGACCAGCTTCGTCAGCTCGGCTGGACCGGGGGCTTCGCCTCAACATATCGGCAGTGTTGTACTACCACTTCATCAAGCCGAGCTCTTCGCTCGGACACCTCGGCCGGACCGGGGGCTTCGCCATCGCTTCATCGACCTACTCCGGCGTCACCCTGCCGACCTACTCTGTCTCCTCGGCTGGACCAGGGGCTTCGCCTCGGCACATCGGTAGTTTTGTGCTGCCACTTCACCAGCCGAGCTCTTCGCTCGGCCACCCCAGGACCGGCTTGGGGGCTCGGATCTCGACCCGTTGCAAGCCCGGACTACATCATCAACACCGAGCACATTAACCAGCTAAGTCGCTTTCATGCTTAACTTTTTTCAATTTTTAATCTTTTTTTGGTTCATCCAAGCGTTATACTTTTGTGTTAAATAGACAAGTTATTAGTTAAACACTTAGTTTGTTAAAAACACTCCCTTTACCCATATTAACTGGGGGCTCTTAAATTTATACGAGCCGTTTTATAATAAGTGTTTTCTTCTAAGTCATTGCAAAGTCTTTTTCTACCACTCCTTTCTCGACACGAGTGTGTGGTCAATAGCCGGATAGCCTGTTTTCTCTCTAAAGCCGCTACAGTTTGGTTCGCTAAACTGGCCTGAGAAGTACCCCGCCTTTGGGAATAGGAGGTTGAAGCCGAAGGCTGACCCGCTTGAAGTCTTGAGATCGGATGTGTCATGTTAAAGCACGACGGAAGGACAAACTAATTTTAAGACCACTTTTCGGATTGGCACCAAAAAACTTGATTTAGTTCGGACGTCAAGTTTTTACATAAGTTTTTTGGCTTTTCGAGCTTCTGGAACTTTTAAGCTATTTGTATGTTTTTCTTTCAGGAGGCGGGACATCCTCATGACCTAGGTGCCCTGCGTAATAATTCAGCTCGGGAGATCTTTTCTAACCTGCAGCTCGGCATCTTTTCTGCCGACCTACACCTCGGCACGGTTACATCAGGACTCCTGGAGAGCCCAAGATATCATTAGCGTTTTGTATTCAATATACAAAAGCTGCCTTCCATAATTATCGTTATAAAGCCATAAATATGCATCAATTTGACTTAAGATTTTGGCCAAGCTGGGTTGCCTGGCTCCTGTGCTTGCCCCCTACGTTCCCGATAGTTCGGCTAGGGGGTAAAGGGAGCACCTCTGTGATTGTTACTACCGGGTCATCCGACTTAGTACCTCAGACTGGGTGAAGCCGAAAGCTAGGCATCTTAAGAATACAATTGGTCGGCAACGACAGAAGTGACAATTTAGGTTCATTAAAGACCACAGAGTTCACTAAATCCTCAATATTTTTCTCCCACATTGATCGGAGTTGAGGTTTCACGATCATGGTCAACATGATAGCCTGAGAAAAGGAACTTATAGAGGAACTATTTTTCTTGGAAGATGTTTCTTACACTTAAACGTAATATAACATAAAGCTCTGTTCCACTTTGTTTGTAGAACCAAATAGCCGGATTGCCTTGTTATCCGAAGAGTCTGGTTCGCCTCGACGGACCAGGAGTAGGAAACACTCCTCGGTCAATGGTCGAGGAGGGAGAAGCCGAAGGCTGGTTAACAAAGTTTGTAGAACAGAGGCATTTGTCATGATGTAAAGTACTTGGATACATAGAATCATTACACATAAATTGTGAGTAAAGTCAATTTATTCTGGATATCGATCCTTAAGTCGGCCACCCGTGCCCAAATTAAGGCTCGGGGGCTACCGGGCTTCGCGCTTCTCAATTAAAGGCCATTAAAGGGGTACATCGATCCCCTAATCTGGGGTTGCCACCCGACCAGTGGCTCGGGGGCTACAGCATTGCTGATTCAATGCAGGAAAATTCAAAGTGCAAAATAGTTTCCGAGGAGATTACGATCCTCGGGTTGGTCGGCCGCACCCAACCTGAGTCTCGAGGACTATGCATACCATGTTTCTGTTCCCAAGTATGCTGCCGAGCTAGGAGTTGATCCTCAGACCGATTTAGTGAATCAACCTGAGTCTCAGGGGCTACTGGGATCAGTGGTTTTATGTTTTCCTTCAGGTGCATCTCGGATTTTGGACCGACACACACCTTGAGGGCTACTGGCTATACATCTCGACAGAGAATAAATTGCACCAATTGGAAATAAATTCCACAAAAAATCAGCTCATGGCCGAGGTAGTGCATCACCTCGGAAGCAGTCCGGCGTAAAGCTCGGCTGTGAGTGGCTGGCTCCATAGAGAACTTTTTTGGCATTAAGCTCGGCTGAACTCCTTTAACTTTTTCAAGACCGAGGTAATCTATGACACCTCGGATGCCGATCGGCGTTAGACCTCGGCTACAAAAAGACACCTCAGATGCAGTACGACGTTTGAGCTCGGTTGCAAGAGGACACCGCTGCACGGGGAAAACCTTTGAACCCGAGGTGCGGCGTAAAAATAACAAGGCATTGATAAAGGGCGAGAACTTAAAGGGGCTCCTCGGATACCCGAAGTATATACTCTTCGAATTCACTTGGCGATCCTCAAGATCGAAGATGGGAAGATTTGTTGAACCAGCTTTCAAGACCGACGGCCGAAGACGAAGAACAGCTCGGAAGAACCGAGGAGCTTCCCCAACTTGAAGACCGGTTCAGGGGGCTACTGACGGTGTCCTGGACTAGGGGGTACTCACCACGTCGTCTCCCGACCAGTGGGTCGGGCCGAGGACCCCCATGGCGGTTCACTAATGGGCCACTTCGGGCAGCCCATGACATATACGAGGAAGATTCCAAAAGACTTGGTGATCAAAACAAGGACTCCTCTCCACCGGCGTAGCTGACTAGGACTCTTGTTATCCTAGGCCTCCGGTACATTATATAAGCCGAGGCTAGGCTAGTCGATAGATCATTATGATATTCATCATCACCCCTAGGGTTTAGACCACAACTTACGATCTCGAGGTAGATCAACTCTGTACTCGATACATCTCTATCAATATAACAGAAGCAGGACGTAGGGTTTTGCCTCCATCAAGAGGGCCCAAACTTGGGTAAACATCGTCTCCATTGTCTCTGTTACCATCGATCCAAGATCCACAGCTCGGGACCCCCTACCCCGAGGTCTGCCGGTTTTTACACCGACAAAAGGGCTTACCCTCGAGGTGCCGGTTTCTTCCTCCCCGTTGCGAGGGGGTCTTCCTCTGAGTCACCGGAGAGCTCGGCCCTCTCCGATGACTTGTTGGTGGCCTCGGATGAGGCTCGCCTCGGCCTCTTTGAGCCCTTCGGCGGCATGTCCATGTCGGCGTCTTCTAACGCCGACCTCTTCCCCTTTGGAGGGGGAATCTCCTCCTCGCCCTCCTCGGCGCCGCCGTCTTGAGCAGCGGAGGTGTGGGTCTCTTCTGACCGGGTGACCGAGGTCCCCCTGGTCCGAGCACTGGACCTCCCTGTCTGGGGCTTCGTCCCTTTGGAGGCCACCACATGTGGCTCCTCGGTTAGAAGCGCCGAGAGCAGGGGAGTTGGGGGCTGCTCCGGCAGTGGGGCTGGGCATCGTACCCCTTTTACCCAAGCCGACCACTTCTGGAAAATGTCAAAACACGACAGTTCAAGTAAAAACTTAGTTCTTCGGCACAATGAGCGAACAAAACAAATATTGAAGGGCGAGGTTACTTACCGGGGGGGGGGCTTGTAGCCGTGTTCGAGACCGCGGTCCTCCCCCGCTGGAGGAATCTTATCCTTGGCTAGCTTCATGAGCCTGGACCACATGGCTGCCAAGGTGGAGCGGAAGAAGGGTTTGATGGTGTCCATGTCCTCGGGCTTTTGTGCTCACATTGGGGTAGCCCGAAGTTGGAGAGGGAGTATTCAGCGGTTGAGCATGACGTTGATGACGTCGGCCAGCTCAATCTTCCCCACCGTGGACCACCACAGGATCCTGTCGACCAGGGTCTCCACCTCTTCTGGATTCCCCCAAGCAACGCCCTTCTCCTTCCAGGACTTGAGCTTCCTGGGAGGCCCGGCTGAGAAGGCCGAGACCTCGGTTTGACCAGCGGTAAGGGGCTCGGTGATGTAGAACCACTGCCTCTGCCACTCCTTCACCATTTCGATGAAGGTACCCTTGAACCAGGTGGCCCCCTGTTATGCTTTTGTGTTAAATAGACAAGTTATTAGTTAAACACTTAGTTTGTTAAAAACTCTGTTTGTTAAAAACACTCCCTTTACCCATGTTAACTGGGGCTCTTAAATTTATATGAGCCGTTATAATAAGTGTTTTCTTCTTAGTCGTTGCAAAGTTTTTTTCTACTACTCCTTTTTACGACGTGAGTGTGTGGTCAATAGCCGGATAGCCTGGTTTCTCTCTAAAGCCGCTCGAGTTTAGTTCGCTAAACTGGCCTGAGAAGCACTCCACCTTCGGGATAGGAGGTTGAAGCCGAAGGCTGACCCGCTTGAAGTCTGGAGATCGGATGTATCATGTTAAAGCACGACGGAAGCATAATTTAATTTTAAGACCAATTTTCGGATTGGCACCAAAAAACTTGATTTAGTTCGGACGTAAAGTTTTTCCTAAAGTTTTTTGGTTTTCCGAGCTTATGGCACTTTTAAGCTATTTGTATGTTTTTCTTTCAGGAGACAGGATATCCTCATGACCGAGGTGCCTGGCATAATAATTCAGCTCGGGAGATCTTTTCCGACCCGTAGCTCGGCATTTTTCCTGTCGACCTACACCTCGGCGTTGGCAAAACGCACATGACATCTGGACTAGTTCCCGAGGAGATTCGATCCTCAGGTTGGTCGGCCGCACCCAACCTGAGTCTCGGGGGCTACTGTGTGTCTCTAGCATAACTCTCACAGTACAACGCCGGACACCTTTAAAGCATCGGCAATATCAACGGGGGTCTGCGACTAGAGCCGAACCCACCAAAAGCCAAGGCACCGAGACGTCGGCTACGGGTTGTCTTGTTACTTCGGAAACACCCTGCGTAGCATCTACAAAGGGGTGGAAGCCGACGATGGGCCACTTTCAAATGATAAACGGTCGCAATGGAGTCAAAATAACATATAGCATAAAGCTGACCATCCTAACATGTGCCGAGGGCCCCTTGAGGCACCTCGGCGCGGTTACATCAGGACTCCTGGAGAGCACAACATATCATTAGCGTTTTGTATTCAATATACGAGTGCTGCCTTCCGTAATCATCGTTATAAAGCCGTAAATATGCATCAATTTGACTTAAGATTTTGGCCAAGCTGGGTTGCCTTGCTCCTGTGCTTACCCCCTACGTTCCCGATTGTTCGGCTAGGGGGTAAAGGGAGCACCTCTGTGATTGTTACTACCAGGTAATCTGAGTTAGTACCTCAGACTGGGTGAAGCCGAAATCTAGGCATCTTAAGAATACAATTGGTCGGCAACGACGGAAGTGAAAATTTAGGTTCATTAAAGACCACAGAGTTCGGGAAGTTTCCCCAAACTAAATCCTCAATATTTTCTCCCACATTGATCGGAGTTGAGGTTTCACGATCATGGTCAACATGATAGCCTGAGAAAAGGAACTTATAGAGGAACTATTTTTCTTGGAAGATGTTTCTTACGCTTAAACGTAATATAACATAAGCTCTGTTCCACTTTGTTTGTAGAACCAAATAGCCGGATTGCCTTGTTATCCGAAGAGTCTGGTTCGCCTCGGCAGACCAGGAGTAGGAAACACTCCTCGGCCAGTGGTTGAGGAGGGAGAAGCCGAAGGCTGGTTAACAAAGATTGTAGAACAGAGGCATTTGTAATGATGTAAAGTACTTGGATACATAGAATCATTACACATAAATTGTGAGTGAAGTCAATTTATTCTGGATATTGGTCCTTAAGTCGGCCACCCGTGCCGAAATTAAGGCTCAGGGGCTACTGGGCTTCGCGCTTCTCAATTAAAAGCCATTAAATGGGTACATCGATTCCCTGCTCTGGAGCTGCCACCCGACCAGTGGCTCGGGGGCTACTGCATTGATGATTCAATGCAGAAAATTCAAAGTGCAAAATAGTTTCCGAGGAGATTATGATCCTCGGGTTGGTCGGCCGCACCCAACCTGAGTCTCGAGGACTATGCACACCTTGTTTCTGTTACCAAGTATGCTGCCAAGCTAGGAGTTGATCCTCAGGCCGATTTCAGTGAATCGACCTGAGTCTCAGGGGCTACTTGGATCAGCGGTTTTATGTTTTCCTTCAGGTGCATCTCGGATCTTGGGCCGACACACACCTTGAGGGCTACTGGCTATACATCTTGTCAGCAAATTAATTGCACTTATCTAAGATAAATTCCACAAAAATCAGCTCATGGCCGAGGTGGTGCACCACCTCGGAAGCAGTCCGGCGTAAAGCTCGGATGCAAGTGGCTGGCTCCATAGAGGGCATTTTTGGCATTAGCTCGGCTGAACTCCTTCAACTTTTTCAAGACCGAGGTAATCTATGACACCTTGGATGCCGATCGGCGTTAGAGCTCGGCTACAAAAAGACACCTCGAATGCAGTCCGGCGTTCGAGCTCGGTTGCAAGAGGACACCGCTGCATGGGGAAAAACTTTGAACCCGAGGTGCGGCATAAAAATAACAGGGCATTGATAAAGGCCGAAAACTTAAAGGGCTCCTCGGATGCCCGACGTATGAACTCTTCGGATTCAGCTCGGCGATCCTCAAGATCGAAGATGGGAAGATTTGTTGAACCAACTTTCAAGACTGATGGCCGAAGACGAAGAACAGCTCGGAAGAACCGAGGAGCGTCCCCAACTTGAAGACCGGTTCAGGGGGCTACTGACGGTGTCCTGGACTAGGGGGTACTAACCACGTCGTCTCCCGACCAGTGGGTCGGGCCGAGGACCCCCATGGTGGTTCACTAATGGGCCACTTCGGGCAGCCCATGACATACACGAGGAGGATTCCACAAGACTTGGTGATCAAGACAAGGACTCCTGTTATCCTAGGCCTCTGGTACATTATATAAGCCGAGGCTAGGCTAGTCGATAGATACGTTCATACATTCATCATCATTCCCCTAGGGTATAGACCACAACATACGATCTCGGGGTAGATCAACTTTGTACTTGTTACATCTCCATCAATATAAACAGAAGCAGGACGTAGGGTTTTACCTCCATCAAGAGGGCCCGAACCTGGGTAAACATCGTCTCCATTGTCTCTGTTACCATCGATCCGAGATCCACAGCTCGGGACCCCCTACCCCGAGGTCTGCCGGTTTTTACACCGACACTTTGGTTCTTGCTGATCATGGCCCCTCCGCACTCCGCGAGCTCCGAGCCACTTGACTTCGGTTTAATCCCGAAGAGCTTCAGCCATAGGCCGAAGTGTGGCTCACAGCGAAGAAAGGCCTCACAGACCGTTATGAAGGCGGCAAGGTGGAGAATGGAATTAGGGGCCAGATGGTGGAAATCTAACCCGTAATAATACATTACCCCGCGCACGAAGGGGTGCAGCGGGAACCCCAGGCCTCGGATGAGGTGGGGGACGAAGACCACCCGCTCCCCCGCGTTGGGAGCGGGCACCAGCTAATCGGCCTCAGGAGCACGGGCGGCGATGGCGGGGGCTAGGTACCCCGCGTCGCGCAGCTCGGCGATGGTCGCAGCTGTCACGATGGAGCCGCCCCAGTGTCCCTTGAGGGTGTCGGCCATGGCTGGACCAAAGAGTCGGGCTCAGGAAAGGGAAAGGCGTGCTAGTTGGATCTGGGCGCTGGAGCTAGATGGGGCAGCAGTGCGGAAGGAATGGGAGCGTGCGTCGTTGCGCTATTCTCCCTTTGGTTCTTATAGACCTATAAAAGGCCAAGAGTCCCCCTGCTGCGCTGATAAATTCGCAGCCGCTATCAAAAATGCCGTTGAAACATATGGGGGGAATCAAAATCTCGATGATATCCCTAAGAAAGCGGGCACGATCTCTGTTTCGAAGGGACGTGCCAGTAAACGGGCTGCCTTGAACCGCGATTTGAGGATGAGGCAGTAACTGCTCGACCCATCATGGGGCGAGTCTCTCTGATAAAGTTGTCAGGCAGGATTGGATTGTTCATACCTGTACAACCAGCCTTCGAGGCTAAGATACCTACACCCCTCGGGCAGGGTACCAGCTCGGTTGGACCACGGATGTTGATGTTCTGTTAAATAGAATCCGAAATGTGAAGTGGAACTCGTCTGTCAAGCCAAAGACTCCGGATCCGAAGTAATACCTGTCGACCATCGTCCTCGGTGTAGAAGACCAGTTCAGGGGCTACTGACGGTGTCCTGGATTAGGGGGTGCTAACCGGGCCAACCCGTCTCCTCGGTTGGGCCGATGTACCCCCGTACGTGACCAAGATGGACTCCGGAGATTGTACATGGGAGACGTGATCGGCGCTGTCTCTACCGAAGACTTGTATTACACTTCAAGATTTGTCCAGCCGCCTTACTCCTAGATACCGACATTGTAACCCTAGGTACCCTCTCTGACGTGTATATAAGCCATAGGGTTTAGCCCGTAGAGGGGACATCAATGCAACATTGCTTACCTAGCCATAGAAGTTAGACACATATTACGATCTCGAGGTAGATCAACTCTGTACTCGATACATCTCCATCAATATAACAAGAGCAGGACGTAGGGTTTTACCTCCATCGAGAGGGCCCGAACCTGGGTAAATACCGTCTCCATTGTCTCTGTTACCATTGATCCGAGATCCACAGCTCGGGACCCCCTACCCCGAGGTCTGCCGGTTTTTACATCGACAGGCGGGCTCCTCAAGGCAAAACTGTTCCCCAACCCGGTGAAGGAGAAGTCGTGGTGTTTACAGACCATCTTCTTAGGGGCTTCTCTCCACCCGGGTCAAAAAAAATTTGGGACGCCCTAAGTTTCTTCAACCTTCATATTCAAGACCTTGGTCCAAATTCTATATCCAACCTATGCCAATTTCAAGTCTTCTGTGAAGCATATCTGCAAATGGAAGCCACCGTTCCTCTCTTTAGGGAGTTTTTCTATATCAACCGCCAGACTGAATGTGCTGATGGCCCCAGTCTAGAACTTGGCGGGGTCTCGATCCAGAGGCGAAGAGACGTTGCTTTTCCTTTAGTCACTCTGCCGAGTCATCCAAAGGGATGGAACAAGACCTGGTTCTATTGTAAGAACACAGCTCCCGCTGATGAGAACCCTTTGCCGGGTTATAGACCTGATCGTCTTGACCCCACCGTTGAACTTCCTGGCTGGGCTCCTCAAGAAGAGCGTGCTTAAGTTGCCCACATATATCAAAAGCTGTGGGCTTTATTAGCCAATGGTTTGACTGGGGTTGATCTGACCTGGTGCTGGATTACCTGGAGGATTCTCCCATTAAGTCGTCGGGCGAGTTTAATGTGCAATTACTCAGGCAACTCAAATGATGTGCAAAGGTTCAGTCCCATTGACCTGTCAGCTGACGAAATAAACAAGATTGTGAAGAAACTGCTTGGGGAGTGACAAGAAAACTGTAACAAGACGGGGCTGAGACCATTCTATGCCCTTAACCAGGCTCCTCCAGTAAGCATTCCTGTGATCATTTGTCCAGCTTATCAACTCTTTAAACTTACTTGTTGACCTTGTTTAAAACTGTGCAGGCCGACTCTCCATTCTGGAACAAGAAGAAAAAGAAAATACCAGCGACCAAGCCTAGGGCTGCTAAAGCTGCACCGGCTCAAAAGAAGAATAAACCGGCTATTGAAAGTGAGGCGATAGCTAGAGGCGGGTCACTAGCAGCTGATGATGAGTCAGAGGTAGAACTTGACTCCCTTGGCCGTCTTTTTATTGAACTGGCTAACACCTCGTATTCTCAGGTCGATGCTGAAAATAGCCGGGCTGATGATGTTGAGGTAATTTCCATCTCCTCCGACTCAGAAAACTTTGTTCCCCAAAGAGCCAGAAAAACTGTCAGAAAAGTGCCATTTTCTCATCCACACGCTTATTTAGACCCACAATTTTCTTTAAAGAAATCGCAGCATGCCGGCTCTGTCTCGAAGTGGTTCTGGAGAACTCTTGACCGGCCTAGGTGATGCTTCAGCCGCCCGTAAGCGACGCAATGAGGTGCCTCACAGTCCAACCCCATCTCTTCCATGAGCCGGCCTTTTTAAGCATCCTCTTAACCCATCTGATTCAAATTACTAGGAGTCGCCACCATCATCTGGCGACTCATCTGCCACTCAAATGCCACCCTTGGTCATTAAGCAAGGGTAAGTTCTTCTCAATAAACCGTGCTTCGTCGTAACCATTGTCTCGCTTATTTAAGTCTGCTTATGAATTCATAGGGCAAAGGCTAAGAAGAGGAAAACTGGCGAGTCATCTTCAACCCCAGAGAACTTTGAGTCAGAAAACCCAAACTTGGTGATCACTGAAAGTCAACACGAGACGGCGAAAGATCAGCCTGGTGAAAATGTTGATCCGCCCAAGCAAAACGAGCCGCCAACTACTGAAGAGGTGGATACTCAAGTCGGCACGACTGACGTGGTGGAGAATCTTAACCTGCCAAGTACTATTCGCCCTTCTAGTCCGATGAAGGCGACTGAAGATATGGTCTTATCATCTCCCCAAGCCGATGATGATGTTGGCATCACAGGGGTATCCTTCAAGACTCCGGAGACGTCAAGCGTTCTGACCAGGCTTGTATCAAAAGATGAGCCGGTCGCGTCTGAGAAAGGACAAGGGAAACTTGAGCTCCCAAACTTTGAAGATCTCAGCGCGGCCGATCTCCATGAGGCGTACTTGACCCGGCTATCTGTAAGCCGGGAAATGGAAGTAAGCCTGGTCAATATGCTGAAGAGGAAATATGAGGTCAGAAATGTCCCTTCTTTCCATACTGTATATATCTTGTGTAGCCGCCAAGTCTTAGACATAGGTCAGCATGAATATGTGTAAGACTTTCAGTATGATATACTCGTTTCGGAACTGTAGCCCCCAAGGGCCGGGTTGTTATGTATATAACAAGCCGGTTCTTTAACATCTGTCTCTTAAAAGCAACGTGTAGCCCCCAAGGGCCGGGTAGTTATGTATATAACCAACCGGTTCTGGAATAATCGTCTTTTAGAAGTGACGTGTAGCCCCCAAGGGCCGACTCATTTTGATAAGATGAGCCGGATCTTATTCCCTTAGTGATCATCAGAAGAAAAAAAATGACCTGCATTAGCCCCCAAGTGCCATGTAGATTGCTAGCAAACTGCTTGGGACTTTAAGTGAGAATTTTTAGCCATCTCATAGCCCTCATGGGCTGGGTTGTGCAATTTTGTGGGCTCAATAGCATATAGCATTCCACTGACAAGATCTGGTTATAACAAGATATGCTCAATGACGCCGAGTCAAAGGTGGCCGGCTTACAAGAGCAACTCAAAACTGAGAAGAAGCTTCGTATAGACGCCGAGTCATCTGTCACAGCCTTGCAAGAATCCGTATCAACAGCTGCTGAAAACTTGAAATCTGTGAAGACCTCTCATGAGGAAGAAAAACCAGCGTTGTTGAAATGTGCTGAAGAGGCAGAGAACCGGCTCAAGCCCATTACTGATGAAGTAAGCGGCTTGAAGCGCTATATTACCGATATGACCCAGGCCATCTTTGGTAAGTGACCCGCCAATCTGTCAGGAATAACTCGCCTGAAATCTGTGATATGTGTATGGGAATGCTGTAATCGAATGTGTTCAAATATTGCAGGTAGCAGAAGCATCAATCCGCGTCAAGACCCCCGTGTCAAGATCAAGGCGGTTTACACTTTCTTGGAGCAACTTTATGTAGGGAGCTTGTTCACAATTATGTCTGTGATGGGTCACAAAGAGCCGCCATGTTTCATAAGGGACGTGTTGAATCAACTGTCAACCATGCTTGGACAAATTGAAGAGTTGAAGAAATCAGCCGCCCGAGCGGGTGCCATGATGTCCTTAAGCCGGGCCAAAGCTTATGTGCCAGATATGGATCCTTCCGAGATGACCGGCGGGTTTCCAGAGTTCAACACTGATGGCAGCAAATTCTCTGCAGCAGATTACGCCCGGTGTTTGAAGGAAACTCGTGTTTTGGCGAGCCAACTTGTTGAAGAGTTGGATTTGAAGAGGTACCAGCCGGCCTACAACGAAGAGAACGTGCGGGTCACCCCGCCATCTTACACGCCCATCGACTTAACTCCGGCACGGCGTAAGCATATCTTTGCTCCTGATGTTGACCCATCAATTATCATGAAAGAGGATGCCGTTTTCAAGCCTTGACAACTATCGACTGGGATCTGGACAATCTTCAGATCGGAAGAAGAGCGGAGCCGGAGCAGGATGACCTGGAGGCCCACGCCACCGATGAACACCAGGAAGGAGCTAACCCGGGAACTAATGACCCGGAGGGCACAGAAACTGGTGCCCAAGAGTAGATGTCTCCAAAAAACTTTGATATCATGGAGCCCAGCTGTGGCTTTGTAATAGGATAGTTGGAAACACTTGGATGCTCTAACGTGCCTTCGCGCACTTGAATATTTGGCAGTATTTTGGATGAAACAGCTGCACTGGTGTGGTTGTATGTTAACCCGCCCAGTCTCCTTTGAAAGGATCTACGCTTCGTTGAGTAACAGTGTGGGGAGTCATGTTTGTATGAACCATCAATAGGTTATCCTTCTCTGCAGAACACAGGCTTAGAATAACCCGGGGCGCTTTAATAGCAGTCCGGCTTGTGGTTAGCACCAGTCAAAAATAAACTGCTATGATTTTTGTTGACTCATGGTCAATAGGCATCTGTCTTTTGTTTTAAACCGGTTTGTCCATGATCCGGTGGCTCATGGCCAAAAGGAAACAAAGATAACCCCTGTAAAAAATTGAACAGAAGCCGTGAATAGATATCAATGTTAAGTCGGCTTTCGAGGCACGACAATATAGACCAGCTTTCGAGGCTCGAGTCTTGCTTCAATGAAGCTGGCGTGATAGCCCATGGTTTATCCTCGCTCTCTGTAAGCCGGCTCTCACGTGTGCTACTTGTAGCTTGCGTTGGTATTTCCCCGAAGAGGAAGGGATGATGCAACACAGTAGAGATAAGTATTTCCCTCAGTTATGAAACCAAGTTTATCGAACCAGTAGGAGAATCACACAACACCTAGTAAGCAGTACCTGCACACAAACAACAAATCCTTGCACCCAACGCAAACAAGGGGTTGTCAATCCCTTGGCGGTAAGATTGCAAGATTAAATTGTATTTGATAGATTGATAGATTTCAGCAAAAATACTAAATAAAATAAATAAAAGAAAATGGCAGCAATATTTTTAGGGTTTTAGTAATTTGATTTTGATAGACCCCGGGGCCATAGATTTCACTAGAGGCTTCTCTCGAGAAAATAGCATACGGTGGGTAGACAAATTACTGTTGGGCAATTGAGAGAAAAGCAAATAATCATGACGATATCCAAGGCAATGATCATGTATATAGGCATCACGTCCAAGATTAGTAGACCGACTCCTGCCTGCATCTACTACTATTACTCCACACATCGATGGGCTATCCAGCATGCATCTAGTGAATTAAGTCCATAAGAACGGAGTAATGCCTTAAGAACGATGACATGATGTAGACAAGACAAACTCACGAATTAATAAGCCCAATGAATAGATCCCATCTTTTTACCCTTAGTAGCAATGATACATACGTGCCATGTCCCTTTCTGTCACTGGGATTGAGCACCGCAAGATCGAACCCACTACAAAGCACCTCTTCCCATGGCAAGATAAATCAACTTAGTTGGCCAAACCAAATCAATAGATCGAAGAAGAAATACGAGGCTATAATAATCATGCATAAAAGAGATCAGAGAAGACTCAAATAATATTCATGGATAATCTGATCATAAACTCACAATTCATCGGATCCCAACAAACACACCGCAAAGAAAGATTACATCGGATAGATCTCCAAGAACATCAAGGAGAACATTGTATTGAACATCAAAAAGAGAGAAGAAGCCATCTAGCTACTGCCTATGGACCCGAAGGTCTATGGTAAACTACTCACGCATCATCGGAGAAGCAGCAAGGTTGATGTAGAGCCCCTCCGTGATCGATTCCCCTCCGGCAGATTACCGGAGAAGGACCCCAGATGGGATCTCTCTGGAACAGAGGCTTGCGGCGGCGTAAAAAGTATTTCGTGGACTCCCCTGAGGGTTTCGGATTTTTCCTGAATTTATAGTGCTGGAATTAGGTCAAACGGAGCTGGGGTGGGCCCATGAGGTGCCTCCCTAGGGCGCGCCCTGGTGCCTCGTGGCCCACCTCTTCTTCTTCTGGCCCTCTCCCGAAGCTTCCAGTATTCTTCTTGCCCAAGAAAAAATCTCCAAAAAGGTTCACTGTATTTAGACTTCGTTTGATATTGATTTTCTGTGAAACAAAAACAGGGCAGAAAATAGCAACTGGCACTGGGCACTAGGTTAATAGGTTAGTCTCCAAAAATGATATAAAATTGCTGTAAATGATTATAAAAACATCCAAGATTGATATTATAACAGCATGGAACAATAAAAAATTATAGATACGTTGGAGACGTATCAACGTGACATAGCCGATGTTTGAACCAAGACAAGTTTAGGGTCATAGAGATGATTGACTTGTCAAGAGTACACCGGGTCACCTAATCGGAGTAGCATCAAGCAGACAGGCAGGTTTAACCAAGATAATGTGGCGTCATTTGCCGGGTCAGGAGAGTGAGATAGCTAAACTCGGTGAGTTGGAAGCCCCCAAGTGACCAATGATCAAAAACGAAAAGACTCATGCACAATATTTGAGATGAAACGACAGAGGCCCCGAGTTTCGGGGATGCCGGCTTATGTATATTGATCATAATATATACAAAGGTATGTACAAGCAAACTTGAGCGAGTGGCTCTAAGTATAGTAAGGACGGAGATGAGCGATATTCCAAGGCCTGTTGGTCTCTTCCTCCGACGTACATGACTTATTGTGTTCACGTGTATCCATCAGGTAATATGACCCGTTGTTGAGTTTTTTGCTGATGACAAAAGGCCCTTCCCAGGGAGGGGAAAGCTTGTGCATACCTGTCTATTCTTTTATAAGACGGAGCACTAAATCGCCCTCCTGGAAAGTATGGTTGCGGACTCTACGGCTGTGATAGCGACGTAGGTCTTGCTGATAGATTGCAGATCATGCTGCTGCTAAGTCACATTTGTCGGGCCCATGGAACCCGGGGTATCCAGGCCCGTCTGCCTTCGGCCCAGGGCGCAACGCCTGGCATGGGCCCAGCGGGCCATCACCACCGAGCATCTCACCAAGACCCCTCATGAGGCCCCCTCCTCAGGAAGTGGCGAGTAATACTCAGCACCACCATCAACGGCCTCGTGAGGCCCTCTCACGAAGTGGCTTCCCGAAGTGACCTCGCGAGGCAGCTTTCCGAGGTGGCCTCCCAAGGCCCCCTCCTGCAGGCGCTCGGGATGAAGGCCGTTCAGCGTGCCGCGCGGTTTGGAGCCCATCACGTGGGTGACGCGCACGGCGACGAGCAGCAGCAGAGGCCGCGCCAGCAGGCGCGGATGAAGATGGTTTCCTATTTCGTGTTAAGGGAGCAGGGCCAGCTATCTACTCTCCAAAGCAACCCCAAAGGTTGCCCGATCGGCGAAGGAAGACCAGGACGACGGGCGCGCAGGGCGGAGGTCATCACCGAGCCCACCGGCGCGTCATGGATCATGCTTTGGCAGGCGAAGACCACCTTTAGCCAGGATAGCCTGAGCGCCTGTCCCCTTTCAAAATCGCCAAGTGTGGCAACCCTTCCCGCCTAAGTTTTGAGGGGGAAGAGGACCAAGGCCGATATAAAAGGGCAGTGCTGCCATTGTAGAGGAGAGGCTCTCCGGCTAGGCCCCGCGAGATTGATTCCTTCATCTCCTACCTTGAACGCAAGAACTCTCTGGCCCATGGCAATCAAAACCACAAGCAGGAGTAGGGTCTTACACCGCAAGGTGGCCCGAACCTGGGTAAACCGCCGAGTCCTCGCCCCGTCCCTCGCGCGCTCTCGCCGTAGCCTCGCCATAGCTCAGCCGTGGAGGAGACGAAGCGGAAGAACGAGCTCACCCCAGTGTTCGAACCTTTGGGTCCCCGGAGCCTGACTTCCTACATTTGGCGCGCCAGGTAGGGGTGTGCTACCGTTCTTCTGCTCCTCCCTCAGCTCCACCAACCCCATGGCCGACGCACGTCGTGAGCGCGCCGAGCGCAGGGCTGGCCGCGTGGCTCAAACAGAGCCGGTGGCCCGCGGCAATCGCCGCCATCCCGAAGCCGAGGCTGCTGCCGCCACCGACCCCGCTGCCCTCGAGTGACAGGACCCCTCCCTGCACCCCTCCGTGCAGGCGAATGACCACACCGCCATGGCCTCCTCCCTCGCCCGCCGTGGGCCACCGAACCCGCAGGCCGTGCTGCTCATGGCGCGTGAGCTGCTCCGCTACCATCCGGACGACGCCGACTACGACGCCTGGCTTGGCCGCATCGCCGAGCTCATCAACGTCACCGGGGACGCTCCGGCGCCTTCTCACTCGCTCTGCCCTCCGCCGTCTCGTGCTGGGGACCTGTCGCACGGCGCTCCCCCGCCACCTCCTCTACGCGACGAGCGCGCCGGGCCCCAGCGCAGCGCGCGGGTTCGTGAGCCGTCCCGCGGCGCGTCCCCGCCAGACCGAGACGAAGCCAGCTGCCGGGTCATCCGACGCGCGCCCCCTGACGCGTGAGTGCTCCTCGAGCGGCAGCGCCAGCGCCAGGACCAGGCCGTTCAGGACGTTGCAGCGGCCGGGCGTCAAATCCGCGCCGCCCTCGCTGGCGGCGTCCCCTCGAGCGGCGTGGACTGCCGTGCCTTTACCCGCGAGCTGCGTCGCGTGGTCTGGCCCGCGAAGTTCAAGCCTGAGCTGCCTCCACGCTACGACGGCACCCCCAACCCCACGGAGTTCCTCCAGCTCTACGCGCTGAGCGTCGAGGCGGCAAACGGTGACGACAAGGTCATGGCGAACTGGTTCCCCATGGCCCTCAAGAACGGCCCGCGCTCCTGGCTCATGAACCTCCTCGAGGCTTCCATATCGTCGTGGGCCAAGCTCTGCAGCCAGTTCATCGCCAACTTCAAGGGCACACAGGACCGCTCCCTCACCATCAACGACCTGCGGCATGTTCGGCAGCGCCCGGATGAGACCCTCCGCAAGTACATCCAGCGCTTCTGTCAGGTGCGCAAAAAGATCCCGCGCGCCTCCGACACGGCCATCATCTCTGCGTTCTCCACCGGCGTCACAGACGTCAAGATGCGTGAGAAGCTCGCCATCAACGGTGAGCTCAACTCCGTGCTCGAGCTGCTCGACCTCGCTGACAAGTGCGCCAAGGCTGAAGAAGGCTGCGTCTTTGTCCACAACGACCCCGACACGGCACTCGACGCATCCAAGGCCAAGAGCAAGGACGTCAAGCGCAAGGGCCCTGTCGTGCTTGCGGCGGAGCCCAAGCAGAAGCGCGGCCGTGACCTCGACGATCCCAGGAAGGACAACCGGCCACTCTGCACTTTTCACAACGTCCACTCCCACAGCACCGAAGACTGTCAGGAGCTCAAGCTGCTCCGCGACGAGCACCAGAGCCGCAGGGACTACCGCAACGGCCGCGGCACCGGCCGCGGAGGTGGCCGCAACGACAACCGCTGGGACAGCCGCAACAGTAATGACAGCTACCGCCAGGGCTGGCGCGACCAGCCTCGTGAGGCTGTCTGGCGCGACCAGCCTCGTGAGGCGAATCCTCAGGCCAATGCCGCTCTCCTGCCGCTGCCGCCGCCACCCCGGGGGAACGACGTCAACCGGCCTGACAAGGGCGCTGGGGGCTACCAGGAGCCTCGCGCGGTCGCCTGCATCCTTGGCGGGTCCCCAAGCCCCCGCATCCATCCGCCACTTCAAGCAACTCTCTCGCGAGGTGTACGCCGCCCTCCCGAGGCCTGAGATCGCACGGCCCCTCAAGTGGTCGCAGTACGCCATCACCTTCGACTCCAAGGACCACCCCAAGTCCACGGCCTCTGCAGGCGCGCTCCCCATGCTGTGCACTCCCACCATCAGCAACGTCGCGGTCACCAAGACCCTCATCGACAGGGGCGCCGGCCTCAACGTACTCTCCATCGAGACCTTCGAGACGCTCCAGGTGCCCTACGACCAGCTGATGCCGACCAGTCCCTTCTCTGGAGTGACCGATGGCTCCACCATCCCGCTGGGGCAAGTGCGCCTCCCCGTCACCTTCGGCACCCGCAAGAACTACCACACCGAGCTCATCGACTTCGACGTGGCGCACATCGGCCTGCCTTATAACGCCATCTTGGGCTACCCCGCTCTCACCAAGTTCATGGCGGCCACCCATCATGCCTACAACGTCCTCAAGATGCCCGGCTGTAGCGGCATCATCACCGTCGCCTGTGACGAAAAGGAGGCGGCCAGCACCCTCGAGCATGCCTACAGGGCTGCCGCTGTCGCGCACCCGGCCGACGAGGACGCGGCCGAGCCTTCCGAGGCCGCGCCAGCGAAGAAGAAGCAGCTGTTCTCTCAGGACCGCGCCGAGACGAAGAAGGTGTCGGTGAACGGTAGCGGCTCTAGCCCTGCCTTCACCATCGGCACAGGCCTCCCTCCTGCATAGGAAAGCGCGCTCGTTACCTTCCTTCGGGCAAACTCGGATGTTTTCGCCTGGAAAGCATCCGACTTGTCCGGTGTGCCGAGGGAGGTGATCGAGCACCACTTAGCGGTGTGCCCCAATGCACGCCCGGTCAAGCAGAAAGCACGGCGCCAGGCGCCAGAGAAGCAACAGTCCATCGTCAAGGAAGTCCAGAAGCTCCAGGAAGCTAGAGTCGTTCATGAGGTGCGCCATCCTGAATGGCTCGCCAACCCTGTCGTCGTCCCCAAGAAGGGTGGCAAGGAGCGCATGTGCGTCGACTTCACCAGCCTCAACAAGTTCTGCCCTCAAGATCCATTCCCACTGCCCCGCATCGATCAGATCGTGGATTCCACCGCCGGGTGCGATTTGCTATGCTTCCTGGATGCCTTCTCAGGCTATCATCAGATCAAGATGGCGGCCGAAGATGTGGAGAGGACGGCCTTCATCATCCCCTGCGGCGTATATTGTTACGTCTGCATGCCCTTCGATTTAAGGAGCGCGGGCGCTGTCGGAAGTGGGGCTCTGGGGACCCAAAGGTTCGAACACTGGGGTGAGCTCGTTCTACGGCTTCGTCTCCTACCACGGCTAAGCTGCGGCAAGGCTACGGCGAGAGCGCGCTAGCGAGGGACGGGGCGAGGACTCAGCGGTTTACCCAGGTTTGGGCCACCTTGCGGTGTAAGATCCTACTCCTGCTTGGTTGGGATGGCTCTGGTGAGAGAGAGTACAAGGTTGGGGATGAAGGAATCCTGGTCCGGAGGGATCTCCCTCGTCCCGAGAGCTCTCTTCCTACTATGGCAGCACTGTCCTTTATACCAGCCTTGGTCCTCTTCCCCCTGGAAACTTAGGCGGGAAGGGTTGCCACACTTGGCGGTTTTGAAAGGGGACAGGCGCTCAGGCTATCCTGACTAAAGGTGGTCTTCGCCTGCCAAAGCATGATCCATGATGTGCCGGTGGGCTCGGTGATGACCTCCGCCCTGCGCGCCCATCGTGTTGGTCTTCCTTCGCCGATCGGGCAACCTTTGGGGTTGCTTTGGAGAGTAGATAGCTGGCCCTGCTCCCTTAACACAAAAGAGGAAACCATCTTCATCCGTGCCTGCTGGTGCGGCTTCTGCTGCCGCTCGTCGCCGCGCGCGTCACCCACGTGATGGGCTCCGGACCGCGCGGCACGCCGAACGGCCTTCTTCTCGAGCGCCTGCGGGAGGGGGCCTCGGGAGGCCACCTTGGAAAGCCGCCTCGTGAGGCTCACCTCGGGAAGCCGCCTCGCGAGGTCACTTCGGGAAGCCGCCTCGTCAGAGGACCTCATGAGACTGTTGATGGTGGTGCTGAGCGTTGCTTGCTACTCCCTAAGGAGGGGGCCTTAGGAGGCCAGGGCCTCATGAGGGGTCTTGGTGAGAGTTCGGTGGTGACGGCCCGCTGGGCCCATGCCAGGCGTTGCGCCCTGGGCCGAAGGCAGACGGGCCTGGATACCCCGGGTTCCATGGGCCCGACAGTAGCCCCCGGGCCCGCGGCACGCACGTTCCCGCCTACCGAGGGTCGAAACGGCATGGTCCCTAACCGCCTGCGGCCAGGCGCGATGCGTGGCGCACGATGTGACGGGCGACGCCCCCACTTCCCCACGACGCCTCGGAAACTGCCGCGCTGACATAAATCCTGGCGCGGGCGGCGCGAGGCCATCATTGCCTTCCTTCTTACGTGCCGTCTCTCCAACTCCCGACGCCAAAGAAGGCGGAGGGGGTGGGAAGTTCCGCGCCGGGTATAAAGAGAGGGAGAGGGGAGAGACGGAGTCCTCCATCCATCTTCTCCTTCCTCAGCTTCCTTCGTCTTCTTGGTAGAGCTGCCGAAGAGATGGCGAGGGGGAGAGGGCGCGGCCGTGCTTCTGCTGCTGCACCCCAGATTCCGCCCCGAGGGCACGGGCGTTCCCTGACGGCTGCCGGCGCCGGGCCCAGCAATCGTGGAAGGAGCGCCGCTCGTGGGCGCGGAGGGCGAGGCGCGTGGGGCCGAGGCGGCCGCGGCGGAGCAACCGCGCTTCCGCCCCAGGCGGGGAGGCACTCGGCGGAGGCGGCGCATGAGTTCATTGTGAACATGCACCGCAGCCCCTGCACCTGGCTCCGGCTCCCAGACTCTTTCGCGGCGGCGATGGCGGACCGCGCGCCCTTGGGCCTGTGGGTGCAGGCCGACGGCTGCTGCAACGGCCCTTCCTGGGTGGCGACGAAGCTCACCGCCTCGGGCTTCATGTTCCTGAGGCAGGGGTGGAATTCGTTCGCTCTCGCCCGCGGCCTGAAGCGGGGGCACGTTCTCTAGTTCAAGTACAACGGGGCCGCCACGCTCTTTGTGAAGATCTTCGGGCTCTCCGGTAGCCGCCTGGAGTGCTGCGCGGAGAGCGAGGACAGCTACAGCGGCTCCTCCAGCGAAGACGGCTCCTTCGGCGATGCTGCCCCCTCCGGCGGGGGCGGAAGCAACGGTGACTCCCCCCGCGTCAAGAGCGAGGACGAGGACTCTGACTAGGCACACGCGATGACGATTCCGGAGCCGGAACACCGTGCGCACTGTGACGGAGCCGCACTTGCTTGCAGCGCCTTCTTGGGAACGCGTGCGGCGCCCGCGCTGGAGTCTTGGGGGTGACGGCGCCCCGTCTAGGCCCCTTTTTTTTATTTTCCTGCATTGAACCGATGTGGCCCCGCGGGGGCATGAAAACAATGTCTTCTATGTTTAACTTAATGCTTTGTGATTCGGGGTGTATGCATTCTCTCCCGAAGTCCTCTGGTGAGGCTGGTTTTTTTCCTTTGTTCGCCTCAGCGCTCTACGCTGTCAGGACCCAGCCCCCAAGCGGGCCTCAACCGTCGCTGGTATGTCCGGTAGCGATGCCGGGACAAGGCCAGGAGGTGAGGGGCACCGGGACCTAGTGAGGGCTCCTGATGCGCGATGCTCAGGGAGCCCCCCTTTAGCGTGCAAGCGGCTTACGCAGAAGAAAAATGCTGCACTCAACGGGATCAGGAGGGGAGAGAGCTCGAGTGATGGTAAGGGCGCCTCGCGAGGCAGTCACACTTAGCTTTGGGCGGAGAGCGGTGCCGGGCGAGCCACAGCTCATGAGGAGCCCACGCATCTTGCGAGGCGCGTTCACGAGGCTTGCTCCCGAGGCTCATTGCTTGACGAATCTTCGCCTCGCGAGGCCGGCTCGCGATAGGCCACCCGCGAGGTCCCTATGCAGCTCGCCTCCTGAGGGGTTGCATGTCAACAGGTTCACGATGGGGGGAGCGGCACGCGCTCGTTAACTCGCCTGTGGCCGTTGCGTGAGGAGATAAGGCACCAAGGACCTTGGTGAGGTGACGTGCACGGGAGCAGGCCCGCGAGCCAGAGCTCAGTCGCTTGGATTTGGCGGCACTACAGGGATGGACCCGATCACAGGCACCGTGCTTAGCCCCGACTCACAGAGTCGGTCAGGGGAGGGGTCGCGAGCGTGTGGCGCTCTCCGGTCGGCATAGAGCTTAACAGGAAATTAAGCAGGTAACATAACTCATCAAGGTAAAATCAGCAAAATTCATTACACAACCAAAAGGACAGGGGCTAGGCTGCCGTGTCCGGCACGGATCAGCTTGAGGTTGGTGCAGCCCGTGGGGCGCCCTCAGCCGATTGTTCCGCCAGCGCGGAGCATGGGGCTTCCACAGAGGTGTGGGTATGATCGCGGGTCGATCGTTCTGCTAGCGCGGAGCATGGGGCTTCCACAGGGGTGTGGGTATGATCGCGGGTCGATCGTTCCGACAGCGCGGCGCATGGGGCTTCAACTTGGGCATGGGCAGGAGCTCTCGCGGGCCCATCAGGCGAACGCAATGAGAGGCTCAGAGGCATGTACAGTCCCGTTTCGTTCGTACGCGTGAGGGTCACGGGTAGAACTTGCGGAGGTGTTGGATGTTCCAGGCGTTAGGCAAAGGAACTCCGTCCTCCGTCTCCAGCCGGGCTGAGCCGGGCCTGGAGACATGAGTAACCCTGAAAGGGCCTTCCCACATAGGTGAGAGTTTGTGAAGTCCCTCCCTGGAGAGGATCCTGCGCAGGACGAGGCCTCCGACCTCGAGAGGGCGAGGGCGGATGCTGCGGCTGTGGTAGCGACGCAAAGCCTGCTGGTACCTCGCGGCACGAAGGGTGGCCTGACAGCGGCCCTCCTCGAGGAGCAGCAGATCGATCTCCCGCGAGCCATCCTGACTTGCCTCGTCGAAGGCAAGGACTCGCGGGGAGCCGTGCTTAAGCTCCAATGGGAGGACCACCTCAGCGCCATGGATGGGGAAGAAGGGCGTCTCGCCAGTAGGCTTGCTTGCTGTCATGCGGATGGACCACAACACGGACTGCAGCTCGTCGAGCCAGTCCTTGCCGCAAGCCTCGAGTTTCTTCTTGAAGCTCCTTGTCTTGAGGCCCTTGAGGACCTCGGCGTTGGCGCGCTCGGCCTGACCATTGCTTCGCGGGTGCGCCATCGAGGCGTAGCAGATCTACGTGCCGAGGCTAGCGCAGTAGGACTTGAAGAGGCCGCTTGTGAACTGGGAGCCATTGTCGGTGATGATGCGATTGGGAACTCCAAAGCGGCTCACGAGGCTCTTGATGAACTTGACGGCGGAGCCTGCTTGGATGGTGCGCACCGGCTCGACCTCTGCCCACTTGGTGAACTTGTCGATGGCAACGTAGAGGTAGCGGTAAACACCAGCCGCGCGAGGGAAAGGCCCCAGGATATCCAGCCCCCAGACCGCGAAGGGCCATGAGAGGGGGATCGTCTGGAGGCCCTGCGCCGGCTGGTGGATCTGCTTGGCGTGGAGGCAGCTGAGGCTTGAACTTCGTGGGCCAGACCACGCGACGCAGCTCGCGGGTGAAGGCACGGCAGCCCACACCGGTCGAGGGGATGCCGCCAGCAAGGGGACGCCGCCAGCGAGGGCTACAATGTCCTGAACGGCCTGGTCCTGGCGCTGGCGCTACCGCTCGAGGAGCACTCGCGCGTCGGGGGGCGCGCGGCGGATGATCTGGCAGCTAGGCTCGTCTTGGTCTGGCGAGGACGTGCCACGGGACGGCTCACGAGCCCGCGCGCTGCGCTGGTTCCCGGCGCGCTCGTCGCGCAGAGGAGGCGGTGGGGGAGCGCCGTGCGCCAGGTCCCCAGCACGAGACGGCGGAGGGCGGAGCGAGTGAGAAGGCCCCGGAGCGTCCCCGGCGACGTTGACGAGCTCGGTGATGCGGCCAAGCCAGGCGTCGTGGCCGGTGTCATCCGGACGGTAGCGGAGCAGCTCACGCGCCATGAGCAGCACAACCTGCGGGTTCGGTGGCCCACGGTTGGCGAGGGAGGAGGCCGTGGCAGTGCGGCCGTCCGCCCGCACGGAGGGGTGCAGGGAGGAGTCCTACTGCTCGCGGGCAGCGGGGTTAGTGGCGACAGCAACCTCGGCGTCGGGGTGGCGGCGATTGCCGCGGACCACCGGCTCTGTCTGGGCCACGCGGCCAGCCCTGTGCTCATCGCGCTCGCGACGTGCGTCGGCCATGGGGTTGGTCGAGCTGAGGGCGGAGCGGAAGAACGGTAGCGCACCCCTACCTGGCACGCCAAATGTCGGAAGTGGGGCTCCGGGGACCCAAAGGTTCGAACACTGGGGTGAGCTCGTTCTGCGGCTTCGTCTCCTACCACGGCTAAGCTGCGGTGAGGCTACGGCGAGAGCGCGCTAGCGAGGGACGGGGCGAGGACTCAGCGGTTTACCCAGGTTCGGGCCACCTTGCGGTGTAAGACCCTACTCCTGCTTGGTTGGGATTGCTCTAGTGAGAGAGAGTACAAGGTTGGGGATGAAGGAATCCTGGTCCGGTGGGATCTCCCTCGTCCCGAGAGCTCTCTTCCTACTATGGCAACACTGTCCTTTATACCAGCCTTGGTCCTCTTCCCCCTGGAAACTTAGGTCGGAAGGGTTGCCACACTTGGCGGTTTTGAAAGGGGACAGGCGCTCAGGCTATCCTGACTAAAGGTGGTCTTCGCCTGCCAAAGCATGATCCATGACGCGCCGGTGGGCTCGGTGATGACCTCCGCCCTGCGCGCCCATCGTCTTGGTCTTCCTTCGCCGATCGAGCAACCTTTGGGGTTGCTTTGGAGAGTAGATAGCTGGCCCTGCTCCCTTAACACAAATGAAGAAACCATCTTCATCCGTGCCTGCTGGTGCGGCTTCTGCTGCCGCTCGTCGCCGCGCGCGTCACCCACGTGATGGGCTTCAGACCGCGCGGCACGCCGAACAGCCTTCTTCTCGAGCGCCTGCGGGAGGTGGCCTCGGGAGGCCACCTCGAAAAGCCGCCTCGTGAGGCTCACCTCGGGAAGCCGGCTCGCGAGGTCACTTCGGGAAGCCGCCTCGTGAGAGGACCTCGCGAGACCGTTGATGGTGGTGCTGAGCGTTGCTTGCTACTCCCTGAGGAGGGGGCCTCAGGAGGCCAGGGCCTCATGAGGGGTCTTGGTGAGAGGTCGGTGGTGACGGCCCGCTGGGCCCATGTCAGGCGTTGCGCCCTGGGCCGAAGGCAGACGGGCCTGGATACCCCGGGTTCCATGGGCCCGACAGGCGCCACCTTCCAGCGGCGAATGCGCATCACTCTGGGGCCTCAGATGGGGAGGAACGAGGAGGCCTACGTCGACGACATCATGGTCAAATCTCGCGAGGCTGGATCCCTCATCGCGGACCTCCAGGAAACATTTGCCAACCTGCGCAAAGTCAACCTCAAGCTCAACCCAGAGAAGTGCGTCTTCGGAGTCCCCTCCGGCAAGCTCCTCGGCTTCCTAGTCTCGCACCGTGGCATCGAGGCCAACCCAGAGAAGATCAAGGCCATCGAGAAAATGCGCCCTCCCCGGACCATCAAGGAAATGCAGCGCTTGGCAGGGTGTATGGCCTCCCTAGGGCGTTTCATCTCCAAGTTTAGCGAGCAAGCCCTGCCCTTCTTCAAGCTCCTGAAGAGGTTCGGCTCCTTCAAGTGGACTCCTGAGGCAGACGCCGCCTTCGAAGCCCTCAAGAGGTACCTCATAAGCCCGCCCATCATGGTGACGCCGCGCTCTCGTGAGCCCTTGCTCCTGTACTTGGCGGCCACCCCCCAGACAGCCAGCGTGGCGCTGGTGGCGTTGCAGGAGGAGCGCGTCTGTGCCTAGGAAAAACCCTCGGCGCCCCTTCAGGGTCACGGGCCCGCTCAGCCTCACGAGCCCCCCGGGCCTCGCGAGCCTCCTGAGCCTCGTGAGGTTCTCGAGCCTTCCGAGCCTCGCAAGGCGTCTGAAGAGCAAGCTGTCGCAACAACTACGCGCCTCGTCGAGCACCCCGTGTACTTCGTCAGCACCGTGCTAAGGGACGCGCGCGAGCGCTACCCCATGCAGCAGAGGCTCCTCCTCGCGCTCCTCGTCGCCTCCAGGAAGCTGTGCCACTACTTTCAGGGTCATCCCATCAAGGTCATTTCCTCCTACCCCTTGGAGCTAGTTCTGCGCAGCCGCAACGCCGCCGACCGCGTCGCCGAGTGGAACATCGAGCTGCAAGCCTTCCAGCTGGAGTTCTCCACCACCAGAGTCATCAAAGGCGCGGCTCTGGACAACTTCGTGGCAGAATGGACGGACACGTACGAGGACGAGCCTCGCGAGGCCCAGTCCCTCCTGCCAGGGGATGAGGTACCTGGCGGATGGACCATGCACTTCGACGGTGCCTTCTCCCGACAGGGAGCGGGGGCTGGGGTCATGCTCACCTCGCCAACAGGAGATAGGATCTACTATGCTGTACAGCTCTGCTTCAGGCACACCGACAAGGTCTCCAACAACATCGCAGAGTATGAGGGCCTCATCGCCGGCCTCAAGGCCGCGTTCGCCCTAGGCATCAAGCGTCTGACTATCAAGGGCGTTTCGCAACTCCTCGTCAACTTCTCCAACAAAAGCTACAAGCCCAAGGACGAGCACATGGCCGCCTAGCTGGAAGAGGTACGTAAACTTGAGAAGCGCTTTCTTGGCCTAGAGCTATAGCACATCCCCCGCGGCGGCAACAAAGAAGCCGACGACATCGCCAAACGAGCATCACGCCGCGAACCCCAGAGCCCCGGCGTCTTTGAGGAAATGCTCCTCAAATCATCTGCCGCACCCCCAGCCACGAGCACGGCGCTCCTTCGCGAGGACCTCCCGCCCGCACCACCCATGGGGGCACCAGACTGTGTCCCGGCCTCAGGACCTCGCCTGCTACTGGCGCTCGAGCCTCAGGCGGATAGCTGGGCCGCGGAGTTCAAAGCTTATTTGCTTCGCGGCACCCTCCCGGAGGAGGACTCAGAAGCAGAGCACGTGGCCCCGCAGGCCACCGCTTACTGCCTACAAGATGGCGAGCTGTACCGCAGGTGCCCCAATGGCGTCTCGCTGCAGTGCATCTCTGAAGAGCATGGGCGCGAGTTGCTAGCTGATATACATGGAGGAGACTACGGCCACCACTCTTCATCACGCACCCTCGTCGGTAAGGATTTCCGCATCAGCTCCTACTGGCCCACTGCTCTGCGTGACGCTACCGCACTGGTGCAAGCCTGCGAGGCCTGCCAATTCCATGCCAAGCAGATCCACCAGCCGGTGCAGGGCTTCCAGACGATCCCCCTCTCATGGCCCTTCGCGGTCTGGGGTCTGGATATCCTGGGGCCTTTCCCTCGCGTGGCTGGTGGTTACCGCTACCTCTACGTCGCCATCGACAAGTTCACCAAGTGGGCAGAGGTCGAGCCGGTGCGCACCATCCCGGCAGGCTCCACCGTCAAGTTCAGCAAGGGCCTCGTGAGCCGCTTTGGAGTTCCCAATCGCATCATCACCGACAATGGCTCCCAGTTCACAAGCGGCCTCTTCAAAACCTACTGCGCCAGCCTCGGCATGCAGATCTGCTACGCCTCGGTGGCGCACTCGCGAAGCAACGGTCAGGCCGAGCGCGCCAATGCCGAGGTCCTCAAGGGCCTCAAGACAAGGAGCTTCAAGAAGAAACTTGAGGCTTGCGGCAAGGGCTGGCTCGACGAGCTGCAGTCCGTGCTGTGGTCCATCCGCACGACGGCAAGCAAGCCTACTGGCGAGATGCCCTTCTTCCTCGTCTACGGCGCTGAGGCGGTCCTCCCATTGGAGCTTAAGCACGGCTCCCGGTGAGTCCTTTCCTTCGACGAGGCGTGTCAAGATGGCTCGCAGGAGACCGATCTGCTGCTCCTCAAGGAGGGCCGCCGTCAGGCCGCCCTTCGTACCGCGAGGTACCAGCAGGCCTTGCGTCGCTACCATAGCCGCAGCATCCGCCCTCGCACTCTCGAGGTCGGCGACCTCGTCCTGCGCATGATCCTCTCCAGAGAGGGACTTCACAAACTCTCACCTATGTGGGAAGGCCCTTTCAGGGTTACTCATGTCTCCAGGCCCGGCTCAGCCCGGCTGGAGACGGAGGACGGAGTTCCTGTGCCTAACGCCTGGAGCATCCAACACCTCCGCAAGTTCTACCCGTGACCCTCACGCGTACGAATGAAACGGGGCTGTACACGCCCCGGAGCCTCTCATTGCGTTCGCCTGATGGGCCCGCGAGAGCTCCCGCCCACGCCCAAGTGGAAGCCCCATGCTCCGCGCTGGCGGAATGATCGACCCGCGATCATACCCACACCCCTGTGAAAGCCCCATGCTCCGCGCTGGCGGAACGATCGACCCGCGATCATACCCACACCCCTGTGGAAGCCCCATGCTCCGCGCTGGCGGAACAATCAACTGAGGGCGCCCCACGGGCTGCACCTACCTCAAGCTGACCTGTGCCGGACACGGCAGCACTCTTTTTCTCATTTTGGTGCGTAATTGAGGGCGCCCCATGGGTTGCACCAACCTCAAGCTGACCCGTGCCGGACACGGCAGCCGCATCTTTATTTGGTTATGTAATGGGTTGCTCTCTTGCTTCGGTAAAGTTTCCATTTCCTTATATGGCGTTTCGTTTTCCCCATGCCTCATGAGCCTCGCGCTCGGGTCAGTCCACCGGGGGCTGGACACGGTGCCTACGCTCGGGTCAGTCCCAGCAGCACTGAAAAACCAAGCAACCAGGCTCTGGCTCGTGGGCCTGCTCCGTGCACGCCACCCCATCAAGGTCCTTGGTGTCCTATCTCCTCGCGTAATACTCATGAGCGAATCGACGAGCGCGCGCTGTCGTTAAGTGCTCTGCGTGCAGTTATCTCAGGAGCAGGTCCCCTAAAGGATTTCACGAGGTAGCACCCTCAGGACCTCAGGAGGCCAGGAGGCATCGCCTCGGGGACTAACCCTCGGCGGCCGTCCCAGCAGGAGATCTCACGAGCGGAACCCTCACAAGACGCACCCTGCAAGAGATGGCCCACCATACTGCCTCGTACAGAGCTAAGTCTCCCATCTCGCGAGACACCCTCGCCGTCTCTCGAGCCTTCCCCTCCGACGGCCTCACGAGCGCCAGTGTTCCTCTGGGCGCAAGCCGCTTGTGCGTTAAAGGGGGGCTCCTGGAGCATCGCGCCTCAGGAACCCTCACTAGCTCCCTGTGCCCCTCGCCTCCTGGCCTTGTTCAGGCATCGCGACCTGACATACCAGCAACGGCTATGGCCGCTCGGGGGCTGGGTCCTAACAACGTAGAGCATCATGGCAAGCAAAAAGAGAAAAACATGCCTTAAGAGAGAACCTCGCGAGGGCACGAGTGTTCGTTACAGCAAAACATAAAGTATTTAAATGCCAAGGCATCTTCTTCATGGCCCCACAGGCCACATAGATCTAGCGCAGGGTGGCGAAAGGAAAAGGCACCCTTGGAGCTCGCGCCGTCGTCGTCTTCGCCGGCGCCGTCATCGTCTTCGCCGGCGCCGTCATCGCCGCCGGAGCTCTCGCCGCTGCCACAGGAGTACTTCCCGAGTAACGCGCCCACATGGCCTTCCACCGCCCTTGCGAGCCCATCGCGAAGTTCCTCGGGGACTAGAGCTATCACCTTTTCAAAGTTGAAGTTGGGATCGGTGTGAAGGAGGCGGCTGAAGACGTGGGTCGCTACCAGGGAGAAGAGGCTGCGGCACTCCTCCTCCAAGATACCGTCCACCTCCTTGGCTCCGTCCTCAAGCCGTTCCACGAGCTTGGTTGAGAAGCTGACATAGTCGGCGTCACGGGACTCGTGGAGGGCCCCAAGCCTTCCCTGGCAGATGGAATTCAGGGCGTCGTGAGCACGGATTTCGAGGGAGTGAAGCGCCTTGACGCATTCGCGCTGCTCCTGTTCTTGATCGGCAGCTCCAGAGCCGGCCTACGGCATGGCTCCCCGACGGGTCTCTGCCTCAGGGACTGCCGCCTTGAGATCAGTGACCTCCTGCCGGAGCCGCTCGCGTTCTGACTCAAAGGCGTCCCTCTGCTGCGACAGCGCCTTATCGCGCTCCTTGGCAAGCACCAGGCGCGCTTCCGCTACCTTTGCGTCAGTGTCCTCTTGGACCTTCTTCTCCTTGGCCTCCAGTTGGGCGTTGGCCTCGGTAACACGCTTCGTGTGAGCCTCTTGGGCATCGGCTAGCTGGCGCCCCAGCGTCTCCAGACGCTCCTTCTCCATGGCTTGCTCGGTTGCCGTCTTCTCGAGGCCCTCCGTGCGAGTCTCAAGGTCCGCCTCGCGGGCCGCGGCTTCCTTCTCGCGAGTGGCAAGGGCGCCTTCCCGCGCGAGGAGCGACCGCGCCTGCTCGGCGTGTTGGTCTTGGAACTCTTTCAGGAGGGTCTCCGCTTCTTCGCGGCGCGCGGTGGCCACTTCGGCCTCCTGAAGGGCTCTCGTGCGAGCCCCCTCCGCTTCGGCGGTGTCCCTCTCGCACTGTGCGCGAGCACGTTCGTCATGGCGCCGGGCCGTATCGACGGCGACGCTGAGCCGGCGCCACCCGTCAACAAGCTTCAGGCGCTCCTCGGCGTGGCGTGTCTTCGCGTCCTGGAAGTCCGTGCCGAGCCGAGCAAGCGCGGCCTTGGCGTCGCGCAAGGCTTCAGGCCTGAGGAAAGCGCGGTAGCTCGCGAGCACCAGTGGCCAGTCCGGGTTGGGCCCTCTGGCACCCTCCGCCGCGGCGGCGAGGGAACCCTCGGCATCGCTTGCCTGGGGCGGCGGGCTCGCCAGGCCGCCCCCTCGTTCGGCCGCGGCGGTGCGCTACGGGGGCTCTCCGTGCCGGTCATGGCACGCCCCACAACTCCTTCCCCTGTGCCCAAAGAGGCCCCCGGCGGGGGGGGGGGGGGGGTAGGCGCTTCGGCCTCCCCCGTCGCCGCTTCCTTGCTCGCGGCGGGGTCAGGGGGGAAGGCATCCCCGCCTCCTGAGGCTGCCTCCCGAGGCTCCTCCACCTCGGCCTCACGGGATGCACCCGCATGCGACCCCGGAGGAGCGACTGCCTCCTCCTCGATCTCCATATGCCCCGCTTCGGCGTCAGGGCGGCGGGCAGCCTCTCCACGCCCCCCGGCACCGGCGGCGGGCATCGACACCCCCTGCGGGCTGGGGGTAACCCTCGCCTTCGTCATCGTCTTATTCTTCTTCTTCTTTTGATCCGCGGCAGATCTCCTACGCGAATGGTGGCTCAGCTCCGAGCCCGGATATAGGAGCAAGAATTAAGAGCGCCGGGAGGAGACAGAAGGCTTACTTGTCACTGATGTGCCACTTCCTCTTCTTCTCCCCCGCGGACGGCAGGCCGACGCTACCCCCGCCGAGCATCGCCTCAGCGCCGCCGCTCGGGCCCCCGAGGCATGCCGCAGTAGACCCGGACGCGTCGTCGCCCGCCCCGGGGCCCTGGGGGGCTTCAGCCTCGTGATGGGCCTCAGGTGCTGGGGGCTCGCCCGCCGCCGCGCCGGGAGCCCCCTCCGCCGCGGGTGGGTCGCTCTCGGCGCCGTCATCCTGGAGCTCGCAGATGAGCCGGTGGCGGGTGCACAGTGGCGCCCGGCTGGCATCCTCCTCCGTAGCCTCCTCCGAATCTCCGCTGCCGCTGCTGCCTCCCGAGTCCACCTCCACCATGAGGGGGTTGTCGCGGGGCCCAACGTGGCCCTCAGGCACGAGGCCCCACTCCGCCTTCTCCGGGTAGCGGAAAAGCGGGAGCGCCCCCTCCGGCGTTTCCGCGGCAGGGGTGCTGAGCAGAATCGCCAGGGCCCCGTCCAGCACGTTTGGCCCCAGGCTTCCCGTCTTCAGCCTCATGGCGTCGCCCGCGCCGGCGTACTCCCACATAGGGCGCGAGTGCCGCTGAAGTGGCGCGATGCGCCGCCGCAGGTATTCCCTGACAACCGCCGTCCCCAACAGTTTTTGTGGTGCCCCGCCTGAATACCACTGTAGTCAGATGGTCACTGCACATACCAGCCCAGGAAATCACTCTGGTATGCGCTTTTACAACAAGTATCATGAACACAAACTTTTCTATTAATGGATATATAAGTCTTACATGATATTTTACAAGGGTGATGGCAGCGGAAAAGCTCTATCTAAGGCATCATAATCCTGGTGCGGCTCCAATCCATAGGGATCTGACTGGGTTACTCTTCTAGCCCGCGAACACTCTGGCTCCTCGCTAGAGGGCGTCGAATCCTTAGGTGAACCTGGCCACATTGAAGGCCGCTGAGTACTTTTGAATGTACTCGCAAGAAAACCGTACCAACATATACACCAAGCAAAGCAATCCATGGCATTCAAGCATGTACTTATTATCTTAACAGTATTAACTATCATGTTATCATAGGATTATCTAGCAAGATTAAACATCTAGCAGCATTAATCATCATGTCATAGCAGGATTATCTAGCATGATAATTACTGAAGTAAATGTAGTAAAGTAAAGTATAACAGGTAAATGATCCGAACTCCGAATATGCTCACGATCCAAATCTGATCCAAGCTTTGCGGTCACCCGACCACTCATCTCATAGCCATCTCATGGCTAGCATTCAAACCTTTGACATCATCTGATGTCCACGCATCTGCATTGCAAGTCTGACAACCCTTACCACTCTCTGGTTCAGTCTTAACAATACGTTATATAGTTTGTTCCTCGAGACTCGACACAGACCAAATAGTGGCCGAGAACAAATTGTCCATGACCGAGGACACGGCTATTCGAATAGATTTACACTCTGTAGAGGTTGCGCACTTTACCCACATCATGGAGCGCCTGGCCTCGTACTTTAGTACATGTTCCCATTCGGGTGGACCGGTGCTGCTCCAACAAAACCTTGTCTATTGCCTGGCACTCTTACGGTCCCACCGACAATCTTACCCTCCCAGGGTCATGTCCTGGGTGGCCCCTGTGTCACCCCGTGACACCTGCCACCGTCGTGGCCAAACAAAACTGTCCCAAACGGGGACCGCGCGCAAACAAACAACTGGGCTCACAAGGTTATCGCCGCCTACCGGGCCAGGGTAGCGCACACGCATAACCCTATTTTGGTGGTACCGACAAGAGGCAAGACAATAGACTAAGTCAGGGCCGTCCCATACCGGCAAATGTGGTTGCACTTGATGAGCTCGGTTCGGTGACACTATGACTCAATCCAGCTGACGGAGGAGGTTGTTATCATTAAGTCACATTCTTTAATATTGCAATAACCACAATAATGCATGATGAAAACATAACAACCTATCTCCATATTGTCATCTACAAGTCACTAGTGCGGTAACATGATGAGTATTAGCAGGTAATGTAAATAGCAAATTCAAACTAGCAGGAGTTTAAATATTTCTAACACGAGCATAATCATTAATTAGACACGCAAGAATAACACAGATCAATGCTTCAGGGCATATATCAGATGGTCGGCTTGCCTGGGGGTGAAGGAATACTCCGGGAGAAGTGCGATCACCTCGCAGAAGAATTCGCCGGAAAGGATTCTCTCTCGGAGGGGCTGAATATAGGGTAGGGCAAAATGGGTATTTTCAGAAAGTGTCAACAGGGTGAAAGTGATATCTTCGGAACGGGCTCGACGAACTGAAGAAGTGGGCTTTGGAATCACCTGAATCGGAGTCACGGTTAAAAAGTTGTGGCCGTTCGTTGTTTAGGCAGAAAAACAAATTCTGTTCATTTTTGCCTTTAACCAGTGAACGTCCTCAATTTAACCGGTTCGGCCGCCGGCGGAATAAGTGAAAGCGTATTTTAGAGAATACGCTTTCCCACGGGGAAAACGTAAAGGCGGCGGGGCGCTTCCACTTATCCTACGTGGCCGGCCTTAGGACGCCGACAGGTGGGTCCCGCACCCTTTCTCTCTCCTCCCTCCATCTCCTTCTTCCTCCTCCCAGACAGAGAGCGGCTGGGGATCGGCCTCGCCGGCGCCAGCGACTGGAGGCCACGGCGGACTGGGGCGCCGCCGGGGATGGATGCCCCACTCCACCCCGTGCCCGTGAGTGGCGGAGAGGGCGTCGGGGACGGCCGGAGCTGGCCGCGGCAACAGTGGCCGAAGGCGGCGGCTCCGCAGGCAGTGGCGGGGTTCCTGTGGGCTAGGGGGCTGGGCGAGGGCATGGGCGAGCTCGCCGGAGAGTGGAGCTTCCAGTGGTGGGTCGGATGCGGCCTGGGGGTGCTCGGGTGTGGGGATTGGAGGTGGGGCAGTGGGTGGAGCTCGCCGGAAATTGGAGAGCTCCGGCGAGCTATTCGGCCGGGCGAGCACACTGGAGAGGTCCAGAGGAAGAGGGGGAGAGGCTGTGGTGCTGGGAGGGCTCGGGAGAGAGCTATTTATAGCCGCGGGGAGGGGCTAGCCAACGACGACCGAAGCTGCTCGATGCTCGGTGCCGCGGCGACGTGGTTGGCAGGTTGCGGCATCGAGCGACTTCGCGGGGAGGGAAGAGACCTCGGGAGCACTCGAGAGAGCTCGGGGGAGAAGAGGACAGAGGGGAAGGCGACGACGGCAAGTCACGGGCGGAGCAGTGCCATGGCGAGGTTCGTCGCGGTGCGAGGAGGAAGAGAACGGAGGGGGATGTGACCCGAGAGGAGGAAGTGGACGACGGGGAGTCAGGTCGGCACGAATGGACAAGCTACGGCGGCCTGAGCTGGCCTGCCCGACGCGACGAACACGCGGTGCACAGTTTCTGGGTGCAGCTCACGCGGTCACCACGGGTGAATCGCGCTCTGGTGCCAGTCTAGCCGTCACACCTTGTCCAACAGGTTACTCACTGCTCAAATAGACAAGATTGGTCATTGGATGGACCAGGATTGCTCTAGAGTGATCAAGGGGATCCAGAACAGTTTCTGGTCAGAATCTTGTGGACCAAGCTGAGGTGAAATGGCTTAGTGAGTGAGGTTGAAATGTTGTCAAAATAAGATGGGGTAGGAAGGACTAGATGCTTGCCAAATTTGAGGTCATTTGGACAAGTTTTGCGTACACTTCCTTTGTAATGCAAATTCTGGTCCAGAAACTGAATCTTGATGTTGTGCTCAAATGGCTTGGTGAAATGAGCTGAATTTTGGTGGAGTGTGATGATTTGGAGGTATGGAGGTACTGGGAAAATTTCAGCTCATTTGGATATACCAAAATGGTACTTCCTTCACAGAGCTTGAATCTGGACAGAAACTTGATGGAATTTTTGGGTGAAATTGGCTAAATTAAATTGATGTGAATTTTCGCATACTCACATCATATAGGGAATGTGAGGTCCTGGATTAATTTCAAGATTTTTTAAAGAATATAAAATATAGTTGCTTCACAACCTCAAAATAGATCCAGAAACAAGAATTGGATGATGCTCTCAAAATTTGATCTGTGGAACTTGGGATCTTGATGAAAATGGTGAAGATATGGATAGAAGAAGCTCCAAAAATTATTTGGGATTTTTCCTGGCTACCAAAATAGTAGCTTCTTTGGAAAGTGCCCAAATTGCAATATTGGCTTTAAATAGGAAAAGGCAATTTCCCTTATTTAAATATTGCCAATATTTTTATGGGAGCTCAATATGATCACAAAGAATATCTCCACAAGTTTTCATGGACTTTGGAGATGGATAGATCTTTTCCTGGATTTAATTCCTTTAACTGGCAGAAAAAGGAATTAATTTTAAATGAAAAATATTGCAAATGACTTTGCAATATTTTTGCATATCCAGGGTTTATAGAGATAGGATGATCACTGGGAAAATTTTGGGAGGCAACAGAGCAAAGAAAATTGGAGTTCCTTTGTAACGGAAGGAATTAGGGTTTCCCTTCCAGTGACTCGGAAGGTAGGGTTTCGGCGGCAAAATCCTGAGAAAATATCTTGGGTGGCAAAGTTGAATTGGGGAGAATCTCTGGTTGGATTGGGAAGGCAAGGCTAACTGACCATCTTCATATACCCAAAGGCAAGAGAAAATCCAATAACACCGAAAAAAGACGGGAGCCCAATCCCGCGAAGGAAAAAAAACAAGAAGCGAATACCAGGGTGTCACAAACCTACCCCCCTTAAGAAAATCTCATCCTCGAGATTTCCGGGCTTACCTCCTGGTGAAGGGGACTTACCTGTGTGCGACTTGGATCCATCAGCTATCTTGTCTTCATTGGTTTACTGACCTTTTAACTGCCGCTTCTGATGGCTCAGGTGCTGTCTTTTTCAGACGACTGTATTGAATCCTTCTCTTTCCTGTCAGGCAAACTCTTTGTGCTGGTAGTTTGTTGGCTGGGGTTGGTGGGTAGCTCCGAGTATCGACAGATAGTCTGGTTTCCATGGTCTGGGACTAGCTGCTTCGGGTTTTATTGCGATACTTCGTACACCGACTGCCAAGGGCGAGACATTCTTTCTGGGTACCGGACTCACGGGCTCGTATGGCCTGGAGTGGCTAGGAGTGGCTCTCTTTTTGCCTTGTCAGAATGCTCAATCTGGCTGTGGGTTCTATACGGATGCTTTCTTCCTGTCTCTTGCATTCTGACTTCGTTCTCAGAAGGTTCCCAGCTGAAATGTCGGGCATGATCACAAAGTAATCATAGACGGTAATTTCTGAGATGGCTCTACCATATATAGCCTCTGTGGTTCTTGCTATGACCACTGAGCTGACATAGTATGGCTATCATTCCGTGCATTCTTCCGGAGCATAGCTTCTTATCTTAGTTACTGGCCCATGTTTATGATGAATATGACATGCTGGCTGCATTGTTGTGGCCATATATGCAAGAGTCTGACAGGGGTTGGCAATATCTCCTTGTCAAATTTCATTTTATTGACCGTCACGGAGGTTGTTTATCCAAAACTTCTTTGTTCCTGAGGGTTCCTGTTTGTGGAGCTGTCATGACTGGCCAACACGGCTCCTTGGTCGTATCCCGGCTTGTTGGGCTTGTACACACCACTTACTCCTGCATATCTCGTAGGGGTTGTTGTGTTCATATCCTTCTTTGAAATATGGGGCCCACGTTTCTCTTGAGCACAGTCATTCCCGTGTACGAGTGGCTCGCATGAACTGATCCCCTGGACTGCATGCTCACAACATATGCAAAGTAGGATAAATCTTTTTATAACCACCGAGTTCTGAGACAAACGTGTGTCTGGACTAATTTGTGCTTCTGACGAGATTGTGGCGGGCACGATGGCATGCTGAAGAAGGCTGAATTCCTTGCACTCGAAGCTTCTGCCTGGGTAACGTGCTGAAGAAGGCTGGGTATCGTACCTCAGAAGCTTTCCTTCATGTGGCTTTCTGCGGAAGGTCAGGTGCCTTATGCCAGAAGCTTTCCGCGGTAGCGTGCTGAGGAAGACTGGAGTATCGTATCCCAGAAGATTTTCCCCCTAGTGTCGTAGCGAGGAAGATTGAGAGTCTTGTGTTGTAAGTTTCTCCTGATAGCTTGCGGAGGAAGGCTGGGTTCCTAGTACCAAAAGCCTTGCACTGTGATATGTGGTCGGTCCTGTGGCCGATTCTGGCTTCCTTCCGAAGTATCCAGAGTTTACCCATAGCGGGGCCAAAACTTGGTATAGGCCCTACCTTGTCCGAAGATACTTGTCTTTCTGCTGATCTGATCATTGTTGCTGTAGAGGTTGCACAACTGATGCAGACTTCATGTTGGCCATTAGTCCGAATTACCTTTTGCATTCGAACCGAGTGTTGCTGGTAGTGAGCAGTTGACAGATAATTCCATTCGGTTTAGCTGAGCTTCCAGGTGTTTGGAGTCCTCATTGATTCTGGGCAGCCATGAACTCATCCATATTTCTCGCAGACCTTGTTCATCATGCCCAGAAAATTTGTATATGTATTGAAAAATTCCAGAATATGCTTGGAAATTTGTATCCACCTACCAGAGTTCTGTTGTTGCTCTCGGCACATTCACATTCCTGTAGTATGTCTTCGGTGGGTAATAAATGATTCTTGAGTCCATTGAGAAGAACTCAAGATTCACCCCACTGACTGAAATAATCCTTGTGTCGAGGACCAAATAATTTGCTCCTTAGGTGTAATCCATTTTGCGGCAAACTCCCTTGGCTATAGTCTGGCTTTGTCGGTTGCACTCCGATTCTGCTCCTGACCCATTCTTCATTCCTGACCGATCCGGTGATAATGCTTCGAATATCGGGTAGTTGGCTTGACTTGACACTTACTGAATTTGGATTATTGGGCATTATCCAAGTTGTGTGCTGGTCTTCCTGACAGCTCTCGCAGATGCATCCAGTCGAAGCGGCAGAACGGGAACGAGAAAAGAGGCAAGAACCGCGAAAAACCAAAAAGCAAATAAAGCTCAAATTTTGCGGACCTTGCACATGTGGCCGAAGATTCACTAGTATAACTAATATAGCGCAGTCGATGTACCTCTAAGGACTTAGAAGCAAAACCACACAATGCCCCTGGTAGCAATTGGGGTCAAGCTCCTACTACTTCCTTAGGGAACATCAAACTCAACGCGCGACCATAGCCAAAGTGGCTTAGTCAACGATCCTAGGGTTGTCTAGGGAAAGATAGAATTTATAGGCGTTTCCCAAAGGAAACTAGATTTAAGAAGAGAATGCCATGGTTAGCAAGCAAGGTGGGGATATCTGGTTCACCTAGGGTTTCAGGGCTCACGGGTCGTTGCCTGGTGCGAACATTTCACACAAGAGGCAAAGGCCACGAGAGTTGGGGTCTGATGGAGCCAAAAACCTATGGGGTTGCCTTATGATCAATAGTAGCCGTGCTTGTCTGGCAAAGATGGCTGAAATCCATCTGGGCTTTCTACTGAGCACAAGACACTGAAGTCCGGCTAGGGTAACCTACAGTCAGCCTGGCTCTGATACCATCCGTTATGGCGCCCCGCCTGAATACCACTGTAGTCAGACGATCACCGCACATACCAGCCCAGGAAATCACTCTCGTATGCGCTTTTACAACAAGTATCATGAACACAAACTTTTCTATTAATGGATATATAAGTCTTACATGATATTTTACAAGGGTGATGGCAGCGGAAAAGCTCTATCTAAGGCAGCATAATCCTGGTGCGGCTCCAATCCACAGGGATATGACTGGGTTACTCTTCTAGCCCGCGAACACTCTGGCTCCTCGCTAGAGGGCGTCGAATCCTTAGGTGAACCTGGCCACATTGAAGGCCGCTGAGTACTTTTGAATGTACTCGCAAGCAAACCGTACCAACATATACACCAAGCAAAGCAATCCATGGCATTCAAGCATGTACTTATTATCTTAACAGTATTAACTATCATGTTATCATAGGATTATCTAGCAAGATTAAACATCTAGCAGCATTAATCATCATGTCATACCAGGATTATCTAGCATGATAATTACTGAAGTAAATGCAGTAAAGTAAAGTATAACAGGTAAATGATCCGAACTCCAAATATGCTCACGATCCAAATCTGATCCAAGCTTTGCGGTCACCCGACCACTCATCTCATAGCCATCTCATGGCTAGCATTCAAACCTTTGACATCATCTGATGTCCATGCATCTGCACTGCAAGTCTGACAACCCTTACCACTCTCTGGTTCAGTCTTAACAATACATTATATAGTTTGTTCCTCCAGACTCGACACAGACCAAATAGTGGCCGAGTACGAACTGTCCATGACCAAGGACGCGGCTATTTGAATAGATTTACACTCTGCAGAGGTTGCGCACTTTACCCACATCATGGAGCGCCTCGCCTCGTACTTTAGTACATGTTCCCATTCAGGTGGACCGGTGCTGCTCCAACAAAACCTTGTCTATTGCCTGGCACTCTTACGGTCCCACCGACAATCATACTCTCCCAGGGTCATGTCCTAGGTGGCCCTTGTGTCACCCCGTGACACCTGCCACCGTCGTGGCCAAACAAAACTGTCCCAAACGGGGACCGCGCGCAAACAAACAACTGGGCTCACAAGGTTATCGCCGCCTACCGGGCCAGGGTAGCGCGCACGCATAACCCTATTTTGGTGGTACCGACAAGAGGCAAGACAATAGACTAAGTCAGGGCCGTCCCATACCGGCAAATGTGGTTGCACTTGATGAGCTTGGTTCGGTGACACTATGACTCGATCCAGCGGACGGAGGAGGTTGTTATCATTAAGTCATATTCTTTAATATTGCAATAACCACAATAATCCATGATAAAAACATAACAACCTATCTCCATATTGTCATCTACAAGTTACTAGTGCGGTAATATGATGAGTATTAGCAGGTAATGTAAATAGCAAATTCAAACTAGCAGGAGTTTAAATATTTCTAACACAGGCATAATCATTAAATAGACATGCAAGAATAACACAGAGCAATGCTTCAGGGCATATATCACATGGTCGGCTTGCCTGGGGGTGAAGGAATACTCCGGGAGAAGTGCGATTACCTCGCGGAAGAATTCGCCGGAAAGGATTCTCTCTCGGAGGGGCTGAATATAGGGTAGGGGCAAAATGGGTATTTTAAGAAAGCATTAATAGGGTGAAAGTGATATCATCGGAACGGGATCGACGGACTAAAGAAGTGGGCTTTGGAATCACCCGAATCGGAGTCACGGTTAAAAAGTTGTGGCCGTTCGTTGTTTAGGCAGAAAAACTAATTCTGTTCATTTTTGCCTTTAACCAATGAACGTCCTCAATTTAACCGGTTCGGCCGCCGGCGGAATAAGTGAAAGCGTATTTTAGAGAATACGCTTTCCCACGGGGAAAACGTAAAGGCGGCGGGGCGCTTCCACTTATCCTACGTGGCCGGCCTTAGGACGCCGACAGGTGGGTCCCGCACCCTTTCTCTCTCCTCCCTCCATCTCCTTCTTCCCCCTCCCCGACAGAGAGTGGCTGGGGATCGGCCTCGCCGGCGCCGGCGACTGGAGGCCACGGCGGGCTGGGGCGCCGCCGGGGATGGATGCCCCACTCCACCCCGCGCCCGTGAGTGGTGGAGAGGGCGTCGGGGATGGCCGGAGCTGGCCGCGGCAACAGTGGCCAAAGGCGGTGGCTCCGCAGGCGGTGGCGGGGTTCCGGTGGGCTAGGGGGCTGGGCGAGGGCATGGGCGAGCTCACCAGAGAGTGGAGCTTCCCGTGGTGGGTCGGATGCGGCCTGGGGGTGCTCGGGTGTGGGGATTGGAGGCGGGGCAGTGGGTGGAGCTCGCCGGAAATTGGAGAGCTCCGGCGAGCTATTCGGCCGGGCGAACGCACTGGAGAGGTCCAGAGGAAGAGGGGGAGACGCTGTGGTGCTGGGAGGGCTCGGGAGAGAGCTATTTATAGCCGCGGGGAGGGGCTAGCCGACGACGACCGAAGCTGCTTGATGCTCGGTTCCGCGGCGACGTGGTTGGCGGGCTGCGGCATCGAGCGACTTCACGGGGAGGGAAGAGACCTCGGGAGCGCTCGAGAGAGCTCGTGGGAGAAGAGGACAGAGGGGAAGGCGACGACGGCAAGTCACGGGCGGAGCAGTGCCATGGCGAGGTTCGTCGTGGTGTGAGGAGGAAGAGAACGGAGGGGGAAATGACCCGAGAGGAGGAAGTGGACGACGGGGAGTCAGGTCGGCACGAATGGACAAGCTACGGCGGCCTGAGCTGGCCTGCCCGACGCGACGAACACGCGGTGCACAGTTTCTGGGTGCAGCTCACGCGGTCACCACGGGTGAATCGCGCTCTGGTGCCAGTCCATCCGTCACACCTTGTCCAACAGGTTACTCACTGCTCAAATAGACAAGATTGGTCATTGGATGGACCAGGATTGCTCTAGAGTGATCAAGGGGATCCAGAATAGTTTCTGGTCAGAATCTTGGGGACCAAGCTGAGGTGAAATGGCTTAGTGAGTGAGGTTGAAATGTTGTCAAAATAAGATGGGGTAGGAAGGACTAGATGCTTGCCAAATTTGAGGTCATTTGGACAAGTTTTGCGTACACTTCCTTTGTAATGCAAATTCTAGTCCAGAAAATGAATCTTGATGTTGTGCTCAAATGGCTTGGTGAAATGAGCTGAATTTTTGTGGAGAGTGATGATTTGGAGGTATGGAGGTACTGGGAAAATTTCAGCTCATTTGGATATACCAAAATGGTACTTCCTTCACAGAGCTTGAATCTGGACAGAAACTTGATGGAATTTTTGGGAGAAATAGGCTAAATAAAATTATGTGAATTTTTGCATACTCACATCATATAGGGAATGTGAGGTCCTGGATTAATTTCAAGTTTTTTGAAGCAGTATAAAATATAGTTGCTTGACAACCTCAAAATAGATCCAGAAACAAGAATTGGATGATGCTCTCAAAATTTGATCTGTGGAACTTGGGATCTTGATGGAAATGGTGAAGATATAGATAGAAGAAGCTCCAAAAATTAGTTGGGATTTTTCCTGGCTACCAAAATAGTAGCTCCTTTGGAAAGTGCCCAAATTGCAATATTGGCTTTAAATAGGAAAAGGCAATTTCCCTTATTTAATTATTGCCAATATTTTTATGGGAGCTCAATATGATCACAAAGAATATCTCCAAAAGTTTTCATGGACTTTGGAGATGGATAGATATTTTCCTGGATTTAATTCCTTTAACTGGCAGAAAAAGGAATTAATTTTAAATGAAAAATATTGCAAATGACTTGGCAATATTTTTGCATATCCAGGGTTTATAGAGATAGGATGATCACTGGGAAAATTTTGGGAGGCAACAGAGCAAAGAAAATTGGGGTTCCTTTGTAATGGAAGGAATTAGGGTTTCCCTTCCGGTGACTCGGAAGGTAGGGTTTCGGCGGCAAAATCCTGAGAAAATATCTTGGGTGGCAAAGTTGAATCAGAGAGAATCTTTGGTTGGATAGGGAAGGCAAGGCTAACTGACCATCTTCATATACCCAAAGGCAAGAGAAAATCCAATAACACCGAAAAAAGACGGGAGCCAAATCCCGCGAAGGAAAAAAACAAGGAGCGAAAACCAGGGTGTCACAGTTTTGTGGCCCAGTGCGCCGCCATCCGCTCCAAGACGGGCTCCATCCTCGGGTCGGCGAGCTTCTCGTGCCCCCACACGGAGATCTTCTCGGCCGGGTCCGTCGGGATCATCAAGAGCCGGTTGGTCTGGCGCGCGTCCATATAGACCCAGCGCTGCCGGTAGCCTTCCACCTTCTACGCGACCCTCAAGTTGATAATGCCGTCCTCCATCCCCTTGACGGCAAGGAACGACGCGCATCCGGAGCGCTGGTCCGCCGCGGTTAGCCGCAGGAAGAAGAAGTGTCGGAGGAGCTCCACAGAGGGCATCACGCCCACAAAAGCCTCCCAGTAAAAGGCGAACGTGGCCAGGAGGAAAATGGAGTTGGGTTGAAGATGAAGAGCCCGAACCTGATAGTGTATGGCATAGAAGAAGCCCGAAAATGGCGGCACCAACCCGGCATATACGCTGTGGAGGAAGAAGGGGTAGGTCGTCGCCCCCAGGTCACGCCGCGCGCGCGACCCCGGCCAGATTTGGGTCGTCTGGTTCTCGTTTTGGCCGCCGGCCACGAACGGAAGCACCCTGTCCAGGCCCTCTTCGTAGTCGATGGTGGAGCGTTGCAGCGCCGCCCCAAGGAAGGGCGCGCTTGGGGATGGGGCCGCCTCCTTCCCCCTCTTGCCGGCGGGCGCCATCTGCGCGGCGGAGGCGTGGATCGGGAGCAAGAAGAGGCGGAGTTCGAAAGTGGAAGTCGCGAGGAACCACGCGCGAGAAGGAAAGGCGCAGAGAGGTGGAGTGTGTGAAGTAAGGCAATGTTGGCCTCGCGCCGCCCGCGCCAGGATTTATGTCAATGCGGAAGTTTCTGAGGCGTCGTGGGGAAGTGGGGGCATCGCCAGTCACATCGTGCGCCACGCGCCGCGCCTGGCCGCAGGCGGTTAGGGCCCGCGCTGTTTCGCCCCTCGGTAGGCGGGAACGTGCGCGCCGCGGGCCCGGGGGCTACTATCGGGCCCATGGAACCCGGGGTATCCAGGCCCGTCTGCCTTCGGTCCAGGGCGCAACGCCTGGCATGGGCCCAGCGGGCCGAAAACCACCGAGCATCTCACCAAGACCCCTCATGAGGCCCTGGCCTCCTGAGGCCCCCTCCTTAGGAAGTGGTGAGTAATACTCAGCACCACCATCAACGGCCTCGCGAGGCCCTCTCACGAGGCGGCTTCCCGAAGTGACCTCGCGAGGAGGCTTTCCGAGGTGGCCTCCCGAGGCCCCCTCCCGCAAGCGCTCGGGATGAAGGCCGTTCGGCGTGCCGCGCGGTTTGGAGCCCATCACGTGGGTGACGCGCGCGGCGACGAGCAGCAGCAGAGGCCACGCCAGCAGGCGCGGATGAAGATGGTTTCCTCTTTTGTGTTAAGGGAGCAGGGCCAGCTATCTACTCTCCAAAGCAGCCCCAAAGGTTGCCCGATCGGCGAAGGAAGACCAAGACGACGGGCGCGCAGGGCAGAGGTCATCACCGAGCCCACCGGCGCGTCATGGATCATGCTTTGGCAGGCGAAGACCACCTTTAGTCAGGATAGCCTGAGCGTCTGTCCCCTTTCAAAATCGCCAAGTGTGGCAACCCTTCCCGCCTAAGTTTTGAGGGGGAAGAGGACCAAGGCCGATATAAAAGGGCAGTGCTGCCATTGTAGAGGAGAGGCTCTCCGGCTAGGCCCCGCGAGATTGATTCCTTCATCTCCTACCTTGTACGCAAGAACTCTCTGGCCCCTGGCAATCAAAACCACAAGCAGGAGTAGGGTCATACACCGCAAGGTGGCCTGAACCTGGGTAAACCACCGAGTCCTCGCCCCGTCCCTCGCTAGCGCGCTCTCGCCGTAGCCTCGCCGTAGCTCAGCCGTGGAGGAGACGAAGCGGTAGAACGAGCTCACCCCAGTGTTCGAACCTTTGGGTCCCCGGAGCCCGACTTCCGAGAACGTTCCTCTTCCAAGGCATCCAGAGAGTCTTGACGAGCTTGTTCATTTTCTGCTTTGAAGTAGGCGGTAACTCTTGGGGAATCATGACGGATATCACTGGGCAAAACAACTTCTGCACCATAGACCATAAAGAAAGGCGTATAGCCTGTTGATCTATTAGGAGTGGTCCGAATGCTCCAAAGGACAGAAGGGAGCACTTCGACCCAACAACCCGGCATGCGCTCGAGTGGGACCATAAGCCTAGGCTTAATGCCTCGTAAAATCTCCTGGTTAGCGCGTTCTGCTTGGCCATTGGACTGAGGGTGTGCAACTGATGCAACATCAAGCTGGATATGCTCTCTTTGACAAAACTGCTTCATAGCTCCCTTGGACAAATTTGTGCCATTATCAGTGATGATGCTATGTGGATAACCAAAGCGAAAAATCAACTTTTCCAAGAACTTCCCTGCTGTGGCTGCATCACAATTGCTGATTGGCTCGGCTTCAACCCACTTGGTAAATTTATCGACAACAACCAAAAGATGGGTCTTTTTGTCTTTGGACGGTTTAAACGGGCCAACCATATCAAGCCCCCAGACTGCAAAGGGCCAAGTTATTGGAATAATCCGGAGCTCTTGAGCCGGAACATGAGCCTGGCAAGCAAACTTCTGGCAACCATCACACTTTTGTATGATATCCTCAGCATCTGCGTGAGCCGTAAGCCAGTAAAAACCATGCCGAAAAGATTTTGCCACTAAGGACCTTGAGCCGGCATGATGACCACAATCTCCAGAATGAATCTCATTGAGGATCTCTCGCCCTTCATCAGGGGAAACACAACGCTGGAAAACTCCTACGTAACTCACCATTGACGATGGACATAGACTTAGAGCGGCAGACGATCTGACGAGCCATGAGTTCATCTTCAGGGAGCTCGCCTCGAGTCAGATAATCCAGATAAGGAATTGTCCAGTCCGGAATAGCGTGAAGAGCCGCCACCAATAGTGCCTCCGGGTCGGGGATAGCGAGATCTTCCTCGGAAGGCAGTTTAATAGAAGGATTATGGAGCACGTCAAGGAACACATTCGGAGGGACCGGCTTACGTTGAGTGCCGAGTTGTGACAATGCATCAGCCGCCTCGTTAAGTCGCCGATCGATGTGATCAACTTGATATCCTTTGAAGTGTTCGGCCGCATTGGTTACCGCTTGCCGATAAGCCGCCATAAGCGGGTCCTTGGAATCCCACTTTCCTGAAACTTGTTGAGCGACCAAATCCGAGTCGCCTAAACACCTGACCCGGCTGAGATTCATCTCTTTAGCCATCCGAAGACCGTGGAGGAGAGCCTCGTATTCAGCTGCATTGTTAGTACAGGTAAACATAGTCCTCAGGACATAACAAAATTTATCACCTCGAGGGGAAGATATGACCACTCCAGCCCCCGAGCCTTCTAGCTGTCTGGAACCATCAAAATGTATAGTCCAATATGTATTATCGGGCTTCTCCTCTGGAGTTTGGAGTTCCGTCCAATCATTGATGAAATCCACGAGTGCCTGGAATTTGATGGCCGTGCGAGGGACATATTTAAGATGGTGTGGACCAAGCTCAATTGCCCACTTGGCAACCCGGCCTGTAGCTTCCCTGTTCTGGATGATGTCTCCCAAGGGTGCTGAACTGACCACAGTAATGGGGTGCTCCAGGAAATAATGCCTGAGCTTGCGACTAGCCATGAAGACGCCAAACACTAGTTTTTGCCAATGTGGGTACCTCTGCTTGGACTCAGATAGAACTTCGCTGACATAATAGACTGGCCGCTGCACTGGATATTCTTTCCCTGCCTCTTTCCTCTTGACAACAACTGCAACACTTACCGCTTTGTTATTGGCAGCAATGTACAGGAGCATAGGCTCTTTGGCGATGGGAGCAGCGAGAACAGGCGGCTCAGCCAATTGCTTCTTGAGGGCTTCGAAAGCTGCATCAGCAGCGTCACTCCAGACAAAAGTGTCAGTCTTTTTCAACATCTGATAAAGTGGAATCGCCTTTTCGCCAAGGCGGCTTATGAACCGGCTCAAAGCCGCGATCTGACCCGCCATCCGTTGAACGTCATTGATGTTCTCTGGTTTCGCAAGCGAGGTTATTGCCTTAATCTTGTCTGGGTTGGCTTCGATGCCTCGCTCCGACACTAGGAAACCCAGCAACTTGCCTGCAGGAACACCAAAAACACACTTATCCGGGTTAAGCTTCATCTGGTAAGTCCGAAGATTAGCGAAAGTTTCCTTGAGGTCATTCAGCAAGGTCTCCTTCTTCAATGACTTGACCACGATATCATCCACATAAGCGTGAACGTTGCGCCCAATCTGCTTGTGGAAGCAATTCTGGACACACCGCTGATAAGTCGCTCCTGCACTTTTGAGCCCGAAGGGCATAGAGACATAGCAAAAGGCCCCAAAAGGTGTGATGAAAGACGTCTTCTCCTGATCCTCGACGGCCATCTTTATCTGATGATAACCGGAGTAAGCATCCAGGAAACACAAACTCTCACAACCCGCCGTGGCATCGATGATCTGATCAATGCGAGGGAGGGCAAACGGGTCTTTGGGACAAGCCTTGTTGAGATCTGTGTAATCAACACACATGCGCCAAGTGCCGTTTTTCTTTAGAACAAGCACTGGATTAGCTAACCACTGAGGGTGAAAAACTTCAACGATGAACCCGGCAGCTAAGAGCCGGGCTACCTCTTCTCCAATAGCTTTGCGTCTCTCTTCGTTAAAGCGATGAAGGAATTGTCTGACAGGCTTCATTTGTGGATCCAAATTGAGGCGATGCTCAGTGAGTTCTCTCGGTACACCCGGCATGTCAGAAGGTTTCCATGCGAAGATGTCCCGATTCTCACGGATGAACTCGATGAGCGCGATTTCCTATTTGGGATCTATACCTGTCCCAATAGTGAACTTCTTGGACGGGTCGCCAGGGACAAACTCAACCTGCTTGGTGTCCTCGGCCGACTTGAACTTGAGTGGCGGGTCAGACTCTGCACTGGGCTTCTTTAAGGGCGTCATATCGGCCGGGTCAACATTTGCAGTGTAAAATTTCAACTCTTCCGCAGCGCAAGCCGTCTCGGCATAGGCTGCATCCCCTTCCTCGCACTCAAGGGCGATCTTTCAATCTCCATTAACTGTGATAGTCCCTTCTGGTCCAGGCATCTTGAGTTTGAGGTAGACATAGCAAGGTCGAGCCATAAAGCGAGCATAAGCCGGTCGCCCGAACAGGGCGTGATACGGGCTCTTGATTTTGACCACCTCAAAGGTCAAAGACTCGCACCTGTAGTTATCATCAGTGCCAAATGCGACATCCAGCTTGATCTGCCCGATAGGATATGCAGACTTTCTAGGAACAATCCCGTGAAACACGGTGGAAGACGACTGGAGCTGTTTTTCAGACAGATTCATCCGTCGAAAAGTGTCGTAGTACAAGATGTTTATGCTACTTCCTCCGTCCATGAGCACCTTTGTGAGTGAATAGCCGCTGGCTTGAGGCGCCACCACCAAAGCCAAGCAACCTCCACTGTCGACCCGGGGAGGGTGGTCCTCTCTGCTCCATGTAATGGGCTGTTCCGACCAACGGGACTGCCGGCTCGACAACACTGACGGCTCGATTCCGGAGTTTGCGATCTCGCTTGTCAGTATGAGTCGTGAACACGTGATACTGCCCACTATTCAACTGTTTGAGATTGCTCTGAAAACCAGACTGATTGCCCTGTTGCTGATTGCCCTGCTGTTGATTTCCTTGCCCCGAATGCTGATTGCCTCCGTTGTTGCCAGAACCCTGGTAACCTGCTCCTGAGCCGCCCGGGCCATGGAATCCCGGGTTGTGAAAGCCATCGGACGAGCCAGCTCCAGGCTGCCCCGGGTTGCCTCCTCCGCCGCCTTGACGGTTCTGAAAAGAACTGCTCTCCGAAGGCTTGCATTATGTGACAATTCTCCCAAGAGTGGGTTGACGGCTTATTAGGGAGGCTGTGTTTTGGGCATGGGCCTTTGAGGGCTTCCTCAAAATTATGGGGCTTGTTGCCACTGTAGGATCTTCCCGAATTATTCCCCCTCGGGTATTTCCAACCAGTGTTGGTATTACCAACCAAGTCTGATCCTCCTTCCTGATTCTTACGCTTCCCTCCATTGCCTTGATTACCATGGTTTCCATTGTTCCCTGAATTGTTCTCCTGGTTACCCTTGCCACCATTGTTTTTCTTTCCCTTGCCAGTCTGGTCATCGTCCGGGCTAGGATCCTTCGTGGTGTCTGACTCGGCATACCTATTGAGGACGTCCATGAGCTCGCCCATATCCTGAACCTTCCGCTTAAGCCGGCCAAGCTTCTGCACGAGGGGCTCGAAGTGACAGTTCTTCTCCAGGATCAGAACCGCCTGAGCCGCCGTGATGCTGTCAGAGGCGTGAATAATGTTTGCGACCCAGCGCGTCCAGTGATGGGCCGACTCACCCTTACGTTGGATGCAGTGCTGAAGATCGACGATGGTCATTGGGCGCTTGCAGGTTCCCTGAAGTTCTTGATGAAACAATCCTTCAACTCCGCCCAGGCATTAATAGAGTTAGGGGGCAAGTTTTTCAACCACGTACGAGCCGGCCCCTCCAACATCATCGTCAGGTACTTGGCGCAGACAGCGTCGCTGACATCCAGCATGTCCATGGCTATCTCGTAGCTCTCAATCCAGGCGGCCGGCTCAAGGTCAGCCGTGTAATTTGGAACCTTGCGAGGGCCTTTGAAATCTTTGGGCATGCGCTCGTTGCTTAAAGCTGGCACCAAACACAGTATCCCAATGGTCCTTCTACTGAAGGTCAATTGGGATGTGACAAGCGGCGCTTGAGCCGCCATATTTGCCGTCTCTGCCGCTCGCTGAGCCCGAGCCGTATCAACAATCTCCCGGGCGTTAAGGGGCCCAAGGCGTGGTGTGTCACGAGGCTGCTCACGATGTCGATGAGTGCTGCTAGAGACGGCAGGCGACTCATCGTGGCGGCTTCTGCTGCGGCTTGGGAGCGGGGTAGAGTGGAGCCGCTGCCGACTATAGGAGTAGTTCACCTGTTGGGCGACCGCAGTTTTTAACATCTCAATGGAATTTCGGGCTTCGATCTCAACCGGCGAATTTCCCGTGATTGGGAGCGCGGCCAAATTGGTCGCCGCTGCTACCAAGTTGTCCAACGGATTGGAGAAGTGACCCGCCGGCGTAAGCAAACGTTGCGGGGGCATCTGAACTGGCGGGAGTCGTTGGGCCGGCTCCTGCTGGTGCTGCTGAGCCGGCTGGTAGGGTTGACCCGGCGACGGCTGTCTGCCTCTGCTTGGGGGCACAAACGGTGCTTCCGTAGTGCCTGCCCCAGCCCCTTGAGCAGGTGTATCCTGAGGCATGTTGAACAGACGCATGGGCTCATAGTTAGGTGGCAGACGGCTCATATGCCGCCTCTGATGAACCGCCTCTAAGGCATTCTGACGGAGCCCCATGCGCCAGGCTTCGGCTTTCAGGAGCTCTACCTCGCCTTGGACTTGGGACTGCAACTCCGCCATACGAGTGTTTTCGGCGTTGATATCTGCCTGTACCTTAGCCATCTGCTCGCGTTGTTTTGTCACCTCCGTGTTGTGTTCCGCCTGGTTCTCTGCGATCACCGGCGTCACAAGGAGGGTCGCCAGGGCGGTTGCCAATTCTGCCAAGGCCTGAGCCGGTGGTATGGCTGAGCCGGCTCCTGAGGTGCCAGTCCCCGCCGTTGCGCCGGCCACCGTAGAGTTAAGGGCTGGGGCAGAGCCCGCCATGTAGACAGCAGCCCGGGGGGCGTGTTGAAGGAATCCTGAGCCGGTCGGTCATCGGGGTAACCCCCAAGCCCGCCATCATAAAGCGGGAGGATCGACTCGGTCTCGCCTACCAAGGACTTGACATCAGAGTAGACGAGGGTATCGCTGCCGGACGCAGAGTTATCTGCAAGGTCCACCCCCTGAGTGAAGCCAATGAAGACATTGTGGGGTCAAGGAGATAGGTCTAGAGGGGGGTGAATAGACCCTTAACCAGCCAAGTTAGCAGTTTTTAATTTCTCGTGGAACTTAGGCAGATTTTGGCACAAGTTAAGATGACTCCAATACTTTCTACACATGCATATCTAGAGATTGAGCAGCGGAAATAGTAAAGCATGCAAGAGTGCAGAAAGTAAAGGGGTGGAGTATGGAAGATCAAACGCAATGAAGACACGGTGGTTTTTGGCGTGGTTCCGATAGGTGGTGCTATCGTACATCCACGTTGATGGAGACTTCAACCCACGAAGGGTAACGGCTGCGCGAGTCCACGGAGGGCTCCACCCACGAATGGTCCACGAAGAAGCAACCTTGTCTATTCCACCATGGCTTACGTCCACGAAGGACTAGCCTCACTCGGGGTAGATCTTCATGATGTAGGCGATCTCCTTGCCCTTACAAACTCCTTGGTTTAACTCCACATCAGGTTGGAGGCTCCCAAGTGACACCTAACCAATCTAGGAGACACCACTCTCCAAAAGGTAATAGACGGTGTGTTGTTGATGAACTCCTTGTTCTTGTGCTTCAAATGATAGTCTTCCCAGCACTCAAACAACTCCTCACAGATTTGGCTATGGTGGAGGAAGGATTTGAGTGGAAAGCAACTTGGAAAAGGCTAGAGATCAAGGTTCAAATGGTAGGAATGGAATAGCTTGATCTCAACACATGAGTAGGTGGTTCTCTCTCAGAAAATGTATGGTGGAAGTGTAGGCACGTTCTGATGGCTCTCCTTACTGAGAAGGATGTGGTGGAGGGATATATATATATATAGCCTCCACACAAAATCCAACCGTTACACACTTTTGACCCAACTCGGTGGCACCGATTCAGAAGACTCGGTGGCACCGAACTGTGTAAAAGATATGAACGTTAGGCATTTCGGTGGGACCGATACGGACAACTCGGATGAACCGAAGTGCAATGGCTTAGGGCAAACCTCATCTCGGTGGCACCGATTGCATCAACTCGGTTGGACCGAAGTGAAGCAATAAGGCAACAAAGACTTGGCAAGCCATCTCGGTGAGACCGATTTGGATAACTCGGTGAGACCGAAGTGAATGCAACCAATTACAGAGACTTGGCAAGGCCGTCTCGGTGGGACTGAGATCCATTTCGGTGGATTCGGTTTGTTAGGGTTTTGGCAGTGGCTAAGTCTTGGATGAACTCGGTGGGGCCGGATAGGAAATATCGGTGGGGCCGAGTTGGAATGTGGGTTTAGGACATATTTGGGTAGAGAGAGTGGTTGAGGGTTTAGGAATACTGTCACTAAGCACTTGAGCAAAAAGACCATTAAGCAACACCTCATCCCCTTTTAATAGTATTGGCTTTCCTATGGACTCAATGTGATCTTGGATCACTAAACCAAAAATGTAGAGTCTTGATCTTTTGCCAATCCTTGTCCTTAGCATTTTGAGGGGGTTCCACGTCCTCTTGTCCCTGCCACGCCATTGTTGAACTTGTCTGAAATTCACTAGATAAAAGCATTAGTCCAACAACATGTATGTTGGCATAAATTACCAAAACCACCAGGGGAGCAAATGTGCTTTCAGACGTGCTTCCAGCCGGCCTGAGCCTGGGCGGGTTGCGCGCGCTGAGCCGGCTCGACGATGTTGGTGTAGATGTCCGGCTCAGGTTCAGATCCGCCGCCTTTGCTGATGAAGACGTGGATTTTGCCGAAGGGGCCCGGTACCCGTACTCGATTGAGTCGGCCTCGGGGCCCCAGTCTGAATCGTCGATGTAGAGCTTACCGCGGCGACTCTTGATCATGCGGCCGTTCGCGTATCCCTCGATCCCTGCGGGAGTTCCCTTCAAGTGCTCAACACCACCGAGTGATAGCCCCACGATGGGCGCCAACTATCGTGGTTTTGTCACGGCAGATATCCTCGTGAAAGGACTTAGTCGTGAGGCCATCGCAGCTAGGTGGTAACTCGAACGGGGTTGATCGGAATCGAAAGACAAGGGTTTACCCAGGTTCAGCCCCTCACGGTGGAGGTAATGGCCTATGTCCTGCTTGATTGTTATTGATGATGATGATCTCGATTACAAGGGTGCAACTTGGCTAACCTTGTACTCGAGAGCTTGTAACTTGGCTTTTCTGCCTCAGGGGCTCGCCTTTATATACAGGTCGAGGCCCTGGGTTGACAACAGAGTCCGGGTTGTAACATGACCCATGATCTAATCTATTTCCTATTCATCGTCCTCCTCAAGAAAGGAAAACATATCACGTCCTTGGATGAGCCACCACCTCAAGTATTGGGCCCTAAACCGGCCCGCTTTATGAGTCACCTGATGGGCCTCCTGATCTTTGAACGCTGCGTCCTTTATCCTTTAAGCCGCCACTGGGTAACCCGGCCCCGAATGGGCGGGTTATACTGTGGGGGCGGGTTACACTATGGGGTTATATCCCCGACAACTGGGGAGACCATTAGTGGTCAAACAGGGTCAAACTCGCCGGCGGTTAGTCGCCGGTGAGGCCAGTGGCAGCGGATCGGCTCAGAAATCACCCACGGAGCTCCGTTCGATGCATGGGTGGGCTCTTTGGAGAGCTGACGCTGCGGCGCTTTGAACAGTGGCCGCGGTCGGAGCTGAGGTGGCCAGAAACATCGGTGGCGACCACATTTGCGGTGGCCGGCATTCCCGTGCGCTAGGGTTAGTTGCTACGGCATGCAAACGAGCGTGCAAATATGCTAGGGCTGCTCTACGGGCTGATGCGGAGAGGTTGGGCACGCTGGGGTGACCAAATGGTCACCAGAGCAACACCGGCGACCAGCTCGTGCGGTAGTGGGTTTCGGTCTGCATGGAAACGGCGGCTGGAGCAAGCAATCAACGCGGGGGAGAGAGGGGAACAGAGTGGGAGCTCACAGGGAGTCGATTGGAGGGCTCAGCGGCTCGGGGAAGGCATCGGAGACGACGAACGGCGACGACAATCTCAGACGACTGAGGAGGAAGACGACGATGGTGACGATGATGTAGGGAATTCCGCATTGCATGGCTCGGTGAAGAGGACGAGGACGAGGACGAGGCTTCGGTGCTCCTGGACACGGTGAGCCGCCGCGATGAGCTCGGTGGCTACGGCTATGGCGAACGGCGGTGTCGGTAGCGCTCGGTGGAGCTCGGCAGAGAGTGGTAGGGGAGGGAAAGTAAGCTGCGAGAGAGGGATAATGCAGAGGAGTTCGAGGGTGTCGCCCTAGCGAGGAGAGAAGGTCCAGGGCGCCTCTGGGAAGCAGGAGGTGTCCAGCGCGTGCGTGCACGTATCGGGCACACGCCCTCATGCCCACTGGCACGAGGAAGAAGACGCCCCTGTCCCTGGGCTAGGCCAGGGATAGTGCTGGGCCAGGTAAGCACTCTTTCTCTCTTCTGCTTTTATTTATTTCTTCCTGTTTTCTGCAATATGTTTTTATTTGATTTCTGGACCAAATCAATTTAGTTGCTTCTGAAAATATTTATGGATGCAAAATGGACTAATCCAAAGCCCCACATTGATTTTCAGAATTATTGGAGTTATACAAATATTTGTAGGAATTTATAACTCCAATTCAACTACAATATGAGTTAATTCAAAGTCCATAAATGCCAAGGAAAAATATGCATCATCTTTGGTTAGGGTTTTCACCTTTTTCCATAAATCATGAAAATTTTGAAGGGCATTTTGGGTTCATTGAAATATATTTTATGTTGAACCTATTTCATTTTTTTGGGTGCTAGGGTTTGATCATCCCCATTTCAAAATTTCATTTGAATTTAAACATGATGCATGGATTATTCTAGATGCAACTAATTACACTCAAAATTCTAGGGCTGTGACAATGTGTAAACCCTAGGTACCCCCGGCGTCTATATAAGCCATGGGGTTTAGTCTGTAGAGACACACATTCGCAAGGTTTAGAGCTTACAACATCTTCATACGATCTCGAGGTAAATCAATCTGTACTTTGTACCCCATCAAAATCAATATATAAGAAGCAGGACGTAGGGTTTTACCTCATCAAGAGGGCCTGAACCTGGGCAAAACATCATGTCCCTATATCTCCTATTACCATCTAGCTCAGGTCACCAAGCTCGGGACCCGCTACCCGAGATCTGCCGGTTTTAGCACCGACAAGCGTTGATCCTAGTGTGAGTACTTTGCATTTCAAAAGCAAATTCATAATAGTGCTCATATCTAGGGGGAGCCCGTCTATATTTTCTAGACCATGTGTGCAAATCGTTGTATTGTCATCAACCACCAAAAAGGGGGAGATTGAAAGGGAATTTCCCACCTTAAGTGTTTTCGTGTTGATGATAATGCAATTTGCGGACTAACCATGTGCCTAAGCTACTCAGGTATACTCAATATGGCACAAGACGGCTGGGCACCCCTTCGGATGGAAAATAGCAAAGACTACATTTCTTACGCGTTTTATTTCTTTGGTCGTAGGAAATCCGTACTATTAAGAGGGGTTCCACATCGGAAGGTACGGTGGAATCAAACACGTACACAAACTCTTATTGCACCCACAATATTGCCTTTCGATTTGAGGAGAGAGCTCCACCTTCAACCGTGTGTAGAATTCTAGCTCCTAGCAGTTGTACCGCTGGAGTGGGCGGTTGTACCTCTTGTCCGGTTCTCTAGGAGAACTACCACCTAACGGGTGATTCCTTTGGGTCAGGTAGTGCTCAGGGTGGTGGCTAAGCGGTTGGTCTGGTTCTACCGGTACCACCGTAGTCCATAGCAGTTCCACCACTTCGGACTTAGCAGCCCCTCCTAGCACTACCAGGCGGTTGTTTCGGCCCGTGTACCGCTGCATGTACCATGGGAGGGTGATTCCTTTCAGGTCCTTAGGGCGGTAGTCCATCGGTTGTTCCAACTATTATTTTTAATACCGGTACTACCGGGGTCAGGGGCGGTTGTACGGCGCCAGACTTAGTGACCATCAAAGAGAAGATACTGCCGGCTGTACTGGTGCAGGTACTGCCCCAACCACTGCAAATAGGGTGATTCAACTCGGGTTGTGGGTGCGGTGCCGAGCGGTGGCAATGCGGCAGTTCTAGTTTATTTTTATAAACCAGTACAACTGGGCCACCCAACGGTTGTACCGCTATGGTTCTGTGGGTGCGCATGTATGTCTTGGGCAGTTGTACCACGGCCCTTGACGGTTGTACCGCCCCTATGTATTTCTGCGCATAACAGTTGGATTTGGGGATGCACTATATAAGGAGGTAGTTCTTCCACCTCCCACCTACCTATTGCCTCTCTCTCCCCTCCATTGTTGCCCTAAGCTCGTTCTCGCCAGATCTCCTTCTCTAGCCAACCAAACTTGTGGATTTGCTAGGGATTGAGAGACAAGACCTAGATCTACACTTCCACCAAAGGAAATTTTATTCCCCCATACTTTCACTTGTGGATCTTGTTACTCTTGGATGTTTGGGCACCCTAGACAGAAGAGGTCACCTCGAAGCCACAATCCATTGTGGTGAAGCTTCGTGGTGGTGTTGGGAGCCTCCAATTAAGTTGTGGAGAGAGGCCCAACCTTGTTTGTAAAGGTTCTGGTTGTCGCCTTCAAGGGCACGGCTAGTGGATTCGCGACACCTTGCATTGTGCGAGGGCGTGAGGAGAATAAGGTGGCCCTAGGGATGCTTGGGGAGCATTGTGCCTCCAAGCCTGTCCAACGGAGACATACTTGCCCCAAAGGACGGCAACACATCCTTGTCTCCATTGACTCCACTTGAGGTTACTTCGTGCCTTTACTTTGTGCTAGCCTTTATTTGTGTGTTTACTCTTGCTTGCGCTTCTTACTTGTGTTGCTTGTCATATAGGTTGTCCACCTAGTTGCATATCTAGACAACCTACTTTCTTGTTGAATCTAAAATTTGGTAAAGAGGCTAAAAATTGTTAGTCACCTATTTACCCCCCCCCCACTACTAGGGAAAACCCTAGCAGTAGTGCGGGGTAAAGGACTAGCAGTAGCGCGGGGACCCGCGCTACTGCTAGGGTGCTACAGCTAACTTCTAGTAGTAGCGTGGGTCCAACCCCACGCTACTGCTACTTTTTTTAGCAGTAGCGTGGGCTGTGCCCGTGCTACTGCTAAATAGCAGCAGCGTGGGCGGTTGCCCCGCGCCACTACTATTTGTCCGTATTTCATTTCTTTAGATTACACTATATTTATACACCGTTATACAAATTTTGATACAGTAGCAATTAAGAGGTTGTTATATCATTATGATAATGATGAGTTGTTACATCATTTGGTGGAAGAAACACGGGTTAGATTAAAGTGGATGGATCCAAGTACTAATCCAACTTGGTCACTTGGATCCATCCACTTTAATCTAACCCGTGTTTCTTCCACCCAATGATATAACAACTCATCATCATCATCATCATCATAATAACAACTCATCATCATCATCATCATCATCATCATAATAATAATAATAACAACTCATGGTAGTCATATATCAACTCATGTATCATCCGTAGTCATATAATAATAACTCATCATCATTCTAGCACATGACAAGTACTATAGCCTCCTCCTCATCATCATCATAGTCATATAACAACTGATCATCCGTAGTCATATAATAACTCAACATCAATATAGCACATGACAAGTTAACCAACACTACATAATTGTTCTAGCACATGACAAGTGCTAGCTAGGACCTACTCCTCTCTCTTAGGTAAACTAGCATAAAACAGGTAAACCCCTCCTTCTCTATTATGGAGAATAGATGAAAGAACATGGTGCCCCCATGTGTGGTTTTGGTAATTGATGACAATCCCTGTGGACTAATGGTTGCCTTGAGTGATGTTTGAAGGGTTTGTCCATAGGTATTGCTTGAAAACCATTTGTTGGTTTCAAGGTTGTTAGAAGAAGAATATGTGTTGACCAAGGTGCTATTCAAGGTTTTATCCAAAGATTAGTCATGTGAGAGTTGAGCCTATTGCAAGCATGTCTTGAAGAAGAAGATTGTGTGAACATTCATGTTTACCTTCAAGACATCATCCTAATGAAGAGAGTTGGAAAGATACAAGTTTGATGAAGACTAAGCACAAAGAGTGATTTAAGTTGATCAACACACAAAGCGTAGAAGATGTACCAAGCGAGATCAAGTGATCTGATGGTATGGTAAGCATTGTCCATTACGCTTTGTGTACTAACCCATGTTCTATGTGAGAGTTCTTTGTGGGTTAGGTTTGGGTTTGTTTCCATGGGCGTGCATCAAAAAGAAGATATCATATAACCCATGGAGGATGACATCAAGTGGTGATCGTCATCAAGCTTGCGATGTGCAAGTTCAAGTGGAGCATCACGAAGAGATCATGCTTGAAGCTTGCCATCCATTGTGGTGACAATGGACATGTGAAGATGTGCCGAAGAGAGGCTCGCCCATAGTGGAGTATGGGGGAGCAATCAACTAGTCTTCATCGAGCCAAAAGGTGGTCCAACTTGAGGAAGTCAAGATCGTCATCATCTAGCTCAAGTGGACTATGTACAAGGTAAAGGTTTGCCCTTGATAGGTTTTCTATTTTACCGGTCTCTTGGTGGTAGTTGGGAGACCGGGTTATTGGATAGTTTGCCATACTATCAAGGAGGGCTCTCAAGTGAGTAGCTTGATCGTATCATTCTTAGAGAGCTCAAACCATTGCATCCCTTGCATCATCTTTCTTGGTTCTTATTTGACTCTTCTCTTTGTGAGGTTTTAGAGTTTTTGCCCATCTTCTTGTCAAACTCAATCTCATCGAAAATGGAGTTCGTATGCATCATCTTTGCGTTTTCGATGCTGGAGAGTTTGCCGGCTCATTTTGTAGGAAGGTCCTCTTCCTTATCCTATTGGCATTTCTTCTCATTTTCTAGTTCTTAATATAACTATTGGATAGTACTCGTCATCATCTATCCAACAAGCTTGAGTTTGCTGGATTCGGAGTTCATTTGCAGTAGTTATCGCAGTTTCGATCTTCTAGGCTGCATCCGTTTTTCTGGGCAGGTTTTCAGCTCCCAAGCGGTAGTACCGCTCTGCTCCATGGTAGTACCACTTATGCGGTACTTCCGCTATGAGCCACCGCACTCTCTACAGCTTATTTTTAGCCCTCTGTTGGTTCTTTGTTGCATCGCGACAGTAGCACGGTAGTAGTAGTAGGGCGGTAGTACCGCCCGCGCGGTACTACCGCATTTTTACTACTGCTGCTACTACTGCTTATTTTTAGCTCTCTGGATACGTTTGTCATCTCCACGGCAGTGGGGCGGTAGTAAGCGTGCGGTAGTACTGCCCACCACTGGTTTCTTCGTACTGCAACCTCAGCGGTAGTACCGCTGGGGCGAGCGGTGGTACCGCTCCGGCGGCACTACCGCCTCGGGTCTCTGTGCCTTTGGAATGTACTGTTGGAACTACCGCCCAGGCGGTAGTACCACTCGTGGAGCGGTAGTACCGCCTGTGTGCGGGCTGAGCAAGTAACAGTTGGATTTTCCCCTTCCTATAAAAGTGGGTCTTCTTCCCCAATGAACCTCATCTCTTGAGCTCATGTTCTTCCCCCATTGTTGACCTTCTTCTAGCTTGCTATGTCTCAATCCCTCAATGGATTCTTGCTAGTTTTTGAGGGAAAAGAGAGAGGAGATCTAGATCCACATTTCCACCAATCATTTTCTCCTCTATGTGAGGGGAACCCCTTGGATCTAGATCTTGGAGTTCTTCGTGTTCTCTTCATCGTTCTTCCTCTCATATTTCTCCCTAGCATTAGTTGCTTTGGTGGGATTTGGAAGAGAAGGACTTGGACACTTCGTGTGCCCTTGCCATTGCATTTGGTCCATAGGTTGGAGTTCTCCACGGTGATACGTGGAAGTGAAGTTTGAGAAGCTTATTACTCTTGGGTGTTTGAGCACCCTAGAGTTTGTTCCTCTTGGGTGCCTTGGTGCCCTAGATGGTTGGTGGTGCTACGGAGCTCAATCATTGTGGTGTAAAGCTCCGGGCAAGCGTCGGGGTCTCCAATTAGGTTGCGGAGATTGCCCCGAGCAATTTGTATGGGTACCGGTGACCGCCCCCAAGGGTTGCCATTTGTACGGGTACTTGTGACCGCCCCCAAGGGTTGCCATCTGTACGGGTTCGGTGACCGCCCTCAAGGGTCCCTTAGTACAATCACGACATCTTGCATTGTGCGAGGGCGTGAGGAGATTACGGTGGCCCTAGTGGCTTCTTGGGGAGCATTGTGCCTCCACACCGCTCAAAACGGAGATTAGCATCCGCAAGGGTGTGAACTTCGGGATACATCGTCGTCTCTGTGTGCCTCGGTTATCTCTTTCCCGAGCCCTTTACTTATGCACTCTACTTTGTGATAGCCATAGTGGTTCTTGTTATATATCTTGCTATCACTTAGTTGTCTATCTTGCTTAGCATAAGTTGTTGGTGCACATAGGTGAGCCTAGTCATTTTAGGTTTTGTGCTTGACTAATTAAACACTAGTTTTATTCCGGATTTGTTCAAGCCTAAACCGTAATTATTTTAAAGCGCCTATTCACCCCCCTCTAGGCGACATCCATGATATTTCAATAGAGATCCACCTGTCTCCAATTTGTGGCCTACGCGAAGCCATGCTTTCTCCAAGTAGTTGCCTGCGCACATTCATTACTTTGCTCATTCCTTTCATTTTCAGGCTTTCATCTGTTCAAGAAATCGAGTATGAACCGTGGAAAGCCACCGGCAGACTTGGCCGTAAGCTAATAATATACATCTGACCTTCGGTATACATCAGCTCAGGCACAACATCGCTCGAGAACATAATAGTAACATAGTTAGCAATCTAGTTTTGCTTAAGAAGAATGTATGCAAAAGATGGAGTAGTGACACAATAGTAAAAAATCTTACCATGCTATCTGCACGAATATTACCATGGTTCAACACGTGGACTAGTGGCACGTATCCACTATAGGGTTCACCAATTTCATTATTGTTCTTAAAAGTCTCAACATCGTTAATAAATGAGATAAGAGAATTTATCTCCTCCCAAGTTAACTCTGCGCCATAACTGTAGTAGGTCTTGTCTACTACCTTCCGTGTATTTCTTGGAGAAAGGAAATAAGCTGTCAATTATAAATAAACAAGTTTAGTAGGGACGAGTACCAACTATTTTTCAATAAACAATATAAATTACTTAACAAATTTGTTTGCCAAACTCACATAGAGGTAGAACTGGAATCATGTCAACATCCACCCAAATGTCGATATTATCTTCATGATCATTTTCAGGATCACCAAGATCGAAGGTTATTTTCATATCCTCCTGAAATCCGTAGGCCTTGCATAGTCCTCTCCAATTTGAACACCCAAAATGTGAGTGATTTACTACATTGTAGAGATTAACCGCAAAAGTGAAACCATGTTTCGTTCTTAGGTGAGCTTTCTTCATTTGCATACTATCCCTATCTTCGAAATCGAGTTTCTCCAAGACATACGGTCTTGCATAGCAGGGGATGCACTAGTCGAATTGTAAAAAACAGAAATTACACGTTAAAGCAAAAAAAGCACAAGTCATGCTTAATTACGAAAAAATACATGGAGTCGTTACATACCGTAAAAACTTTGAAAGTCTCCTTCAGCGTGACGGTGAAGCACCTACCGTTATCCAAGTGAGGCCTGTCGCACATGCCACCGTTGTCGGTGGAGTAATTGCACTCAGGGATCCTATCGTCGTCAAACATTTCCTATGTTCATAATTCAAAGATTAAAAATCAACAAAAATTATCAGGAACTCAACACACAGATCATTATTCAGCACAGGCTATCTTTCGGTCTCTCGAGTCTTCCTTGAAAAACTCTCATCTCACGAGGTGTATATGGTGGGCACTCCCTCTCTGATATTGCGACCATTGGTGATGGTCGCTCCTCCTTTCTTTCCAAAGTGCATTACACCAAAATGTCTAGCACCTTGGAAAGAAAGAGAAGCGACCCCCACGACAACAGTCGAGATTCTTCCTCTCTGATATCTCGACCGTATATGGTGGACACTTTCCCTCATAGATATTTCGACCATCGGTGATGGTCACTTCCCCCCTTCTCTCATGCATTACCAAGGTATATCACGAGAAGAAGAGGAGGAAACAACCCCCACGACAACAGTCGGGATCCTTCCTTTAAGAACAGACTGAAAGTCACACAAGGAGCCCCGACATACTGAAAGTCAATCCGTTACGTATATCAAGTAATGACATAAAAAAATGGCCTATGTTTTGCTGGAATGTCATTTAATTCCCGTTCCAGCAAATCCCGGGCACTCGATATGTCCTACTTTATAGCACAAGTCATGATAAAATCCACACAAAAAAATTCGGCATGACCTTTGCTAAAATAGGACATATCGAGTGCCTGAAATTTGCCGGAACGGAAATGAATCAACATTCCGGCAAAACATAGGCCACTCAGAGGTGTTCCCTGCAAATTCATGCACATGTCCAAAGAGACAACCAATACATGTCAAAATATCATCCTACACATGTCCAAATATCATCATACACATGTCCGAGGAGAAGAGAAGGAGGAGGTAGACTTTTAGCTCACCGACTCGGCTGTAGAGGAAGTAAAGGAAGCTCCGGCGACGATCACTCCAGGGAGACGCGACACTAGAAAGCCTGCATATTCCACCGAGTGAAAATTTTAGATCATCAATATTTTCATATAGCATTCTTTGATGACAAAGTGATAATGACATAAAAATAATGAAATTGTCCAATACATTTCTATATTGATAAATTGTACTAAAAATTTCTATACCTACATTTTTTTACTAATAAATTCTATTACTAAAAATTTCTATACCTAATTTTTTTTACTAAAAATTTCTATTACTAAATTGATACCTAAAAATTTCTATTACTAAATTTGATAGCTAAAAATTTCTCATATAGCATTCCAATACATTCCAATACATTTCTATACCTAAAAATTTCTATATTGAACAGATACAGCGAGGAGGTGGGAGGAGGGAGGAGGGAGGAGTGAGCAGGAGGATGAGGAGAGTAGTGGGAGGATGGAGGAGGGAGGAGAGAGGAGGAGGGGGGAGGATGGCGGCGGGGGGAGGGAGGAGAGAGGAGGAAGAGGGACGAGGGCGGTCGAAGGAGGAGGAGGGAGGAGGGAGGATGGTGGCGGGAGGAGGGAGGAGAGAGGAGGAGGAGGGAGGAGGGCGGTCGGAGGAGGAGGGAGGAGGGCGGCTAGAGGAGGAGGGAGGGAGGAAGGGAGATACCTCGGGGGCGACGGCGGGCGACGGCTGCGGCGGGCGTTGGCGGCAGCTGGCGGGTGATGGCAATGGCAGCGGTAGCGAGCGAGAGAGTATGAGGGGAGAGTGAAGGAGAGAGGAAATGAGCGCGCGGGGTGGATAAGGTGCCTATAATAGTAGCGCGGGTAGGGAACAAGCGCTGCTACTAACCTCACTAGCTGTAGCGCGGTGACCAGGCCCACGCTGCTACTAACTGGGGCCGGGTAGCTGGGCCTGGGCTGGCCACAGTAGCAACGCGGGTGGCCTGGCCCGCGCTACTGCTAGTGCGCTTATCAGGAGCGTGGCCCCGTGGCCCGCGCTGCTACTGTGGCCAGCCCGAGGGGCACAACGGGGCCCACTTAGTAGTAGCGTTGGTCTGGTGGGCCGGCGCTGCTGCTAAAGCCGAACTGTAGCGCCGATATCTAGCCTGCGCTATTGCTAAGTAGCAGTAGCGCGGCCCATTTACCCCACGCTGTTGTTACCTATCTACCTATAGGGTTTTCCCTAGTAGTGCCCTCTAGTAGACCATACCGATCCTTTCAGATACACTCACACCTAAATCACATAAAGCATTGCATTCATAAGTATTATTCTTAATTTTAATAGTAGGTTTTCATCCATCAACTAATTTTCTAGGAATAGAAACCTCAAGTTCAAGCTTTTCTTCATTGGCTTTAATAAGTGCTTCTACGATATGTTTAGTAAAAGCTTTGTTATGATCGTAGGCATTGGGTGAATTAATCAGGGATTGCAACAAGGAAATACAATCAGTAATAGAACAATTATCATAATTAAAGTCCTTGAAATCAAAAATAGTGGGTGTAATGCTACCTAAAGTCTTGACCTTTCCAAACCCACTTTTATAAATTTTAGCATCAAGATTTTCACCCTCCGAACAATTGGGACTCCTTCTAGCTAAAGTTGACTTTTCTCTAGTCCCTTCACACTTTGAACACTTTTAGTATTTCTAAACAATGATTCTATGGGTGCCACACCTATAGTTTTTACATCCTCATCATTATTAGTAAGATAGTGTAATTCAGCCTCCCTTTCTTCTCGCTCTCTTCTCGCTCTCAACATAGCAACCATTTCACTATTATAATCGATAGAAACTTGAATAGCTTTCAAAGATTCTGGCATTTCATCTTTATTAGGTGGCAAAATTTTAATCTTAAGCATAATCACCTCATGAACAAGCCTATCAACAGTTATAGTCATAGTATCAACATTACTCAATTTTTCCTCTATCGTAGTATTAAAAGCCTTTTGAGAATTATAAATTCTTTAATTGCACTCTCAAGTTCTTCCACTTTCTGAGAAAGGCTAGTGGGCAAACACTATAACCCTCCGGAGGAACTACGCCATCCTGGCAAAGAACCAATCCCACTTTGGAATGCGCACAGTCTGCGGGACAGGTCAGCTCCAATGCCAGCCGCTCCGGTAGATTCCATTTACAGGTTCCTTGAGCACCCAACTACTGGACAGGTGGGATACCTGGCCTGGCTAGCCAAAGTTGTAAGGGAACGCGACAGAAAACAAAAAAAATCGGTACTACGAGCACGCCCAGGATCACTATGGAGATGCATACAAGGTTTGATCTGATCATTACCGACTTGTAGCACAGCGGAAGTAGAGTCGATGTAGATCGTTAGTGCAGATCCCCGCAGCTAGGATTTACAACCTCCCAACCACAAGGATGTTCTCCCTCGTCTACCCCTCAGACAGTCCCTCGGACAGCCCTTCGGGAGGCGGTCGGACAGTCCCACGGACAGCCCATCGGGAGGACCCTCGAACTCGGACGATATCTTGGACAACACTTTGGGAGGCCCCTCGAACAGCCCCTCGGGTAGAAGATCGAACCTATGACCTCTTTACGGGGTTGCACACATACGGTGTCAGCTATCCGGTAGGGCTTCGCCGTCCAAAACTAGTTCCCGCCGGAACCCAGACAGCCTTTCGGCTCTACGAAACTATTTTGGTGGGAGGGAGAGAGAAAGCCAGATCATGCATGGCATTTGTATGAGATATTTGAGTGAGTGTGGAGAGCTCCTCTCCACCTCTATTTATAGGAAATACCAAGGGGTAGAGTGGCACTTGAAATTACCAAAAAACCCATAACATATGGCCTTTATAAGGGCATAAAGGGAGGGCAAGTGGAGCTCCATGGAGGAACTCCTTCTTGGACGTCCACACCATGTGCCCCCCCCCCAAAAAAAGGGGTTCCCTCCTTCCCAAGTCTTCCCCAAGATCTTTGGTGGATAGCCCAAAAAGGTGGCTTTCCAAAAAGCAACCAAAAAGGCATTTTCACTATTCATGAAAACATTCCGCGTCCGTTAAAACCAAAATTATTTCTATGGGACCAGAACATTTCCAGTACCCCCTAAAATAATTCAGGACGCGTTCCGAAATAATTCCAGATCAATGTTTTTCATCAGCGAAAAACTACCACAGTGTTTCCGGCAGCGCCGGAACATTTCCGTTTTTTTTCTCCGAAAAAATTTCAGAAGTTCCCAGAACAATTCTGGCACCCTCCAAAAGTTCGAGGCGCTTGCCAAAAACCTTTTTGGCTTAATGGTTTACTTCGAAACAACTTTTCGGTTTTACAGAAACTTTTCCCGTGTTCTCTCCCAGAACTTTTCCGTTGTCTCCGAAACTTTTCCGGTGACTTTCTCTCAGACTCCCTGTCTAGTATTCAGCAGATAGATGACCCTTAAGCATGTGACCCTATAGGTTCAGTGAAGTATAGACATGACCGAAACACTTTCCGATCAATGATCAATAGCGGAACCGTGGACACCCATATTGATCCCTATACCCACACGAAAGAATATTTGAGTGAACCTGTAGTTTGCCGTGTGATATTCCTGTTGCTTCGCGATATGTTACAAACACCCAAGGTGAGACTTATCGGCATCCCCGTGGATGAACAACTTGTCCACTATGCCAGTTACCTCGTTACCAGTTTTGTTCTCTTTTCTCGTTTCCGTGTTCCGGCATCCCAGTGATCAAATCACATTGTGTTTGGCCAGACGATGATGGATACCGTAACACCGAGTCTTAAGGGCCCTAAGAATATCTCTCCATCATCGGAGGATCAAATTCCAATCTTGAGCTATCAAGTTACTTGTCATACTTTTCCGTGAACCCGTAAGCCGCTGTAATAGCCACCCTGTTATATATGATGTTTAACAAACCCCAAAGTTCACGAAGCAAGTACGAAGGAACTCTATACTCTCATGGTCTAAGGAATTATGCAAACGTTAACTTTCTCTGTGTTATTAACCATTTACTTGTGACGAATGTATCTCATAGCATAATATCAATTCGGGTCGATTCAACACAAATGTTCTTCTAACATTGTGCCCTCAAAATTGCCGGCATAGTCACGCCCATGATCAGGAAAACAGGATTATCATGCAATACTTGAGCTAGTCTTAGAGGCATGACTTGGAATACATTTTTCCGTTTAATATACCACACGTGCACATGAGTTTCCCTCCGAGCCTCGTGGTTATTGTAGACTCGAGAATCATTGCAGTTATAGCATGGAACATAAACATAATTATGAACATGGAGATAAATAATAACATTTATTATTGCCTCTAGGGCATATCTCCTACAGACTCCCACTTGCACTAGAGTCAATAATCTAGTCAATGCTAATGCACTTTACACCTATGGCATACCGGTGTAAAATGTGCTTTGCTTGTGGTATAGTCCATTTCCAATAGAACTGACAACTTCAGGTCCGTGTGTATCTTTGCATATCCTCGCATTTTCATGCTTTCACAAAATTCATATTTTGTGTGGACTTACCTTTGTATATATGTGAATCACTGGTTGAACCTTGATTCCTCAGACTGAGCTATGGAGCAACTATCTACAATAGTGTTCCATTGACCAAAGTCTTCTTGGAACCATACTAAGTTCATGAATGAACTATATGATTCAACATCCTTTTTGTCCCTTCTAAAGCATCAACATACTTAGCCTCTGTTATAGAATTTGCCACAGTAACTTGTTTGGAACAGTTCCAACTTACCGTGCCACCATATTGTGTATTACACAAAACCCTTATGTTAAATCGAAAATAGCATGGAGTATTGTTGAAAACTATATCGATGTAACCTTTTACAATGAACTCTTCATGATCTCCGCTTGCGAGAAAACATGTTTTTAGTGCTACTTTAGTACTCAATGACATTTTTCACTGTTGTCCTATGATCAATACTTTGCTCACTTTGGTATCTCACTCGCCACAACTTGGGAGTACTGGACATATCTGGTTGTTTTACATACCATGGAATACATGATTAATCCAAACACAAAAGGTGTGTGGAATATCCATCATGTATTTTGCTCATTAGTGTTTTAGGACACCGAGTCTTGCAAAAACTCTTTCCATGTGACTTCGGCAAGAATCACTCCTTGGCGTTTTTAATGCTAAACTATTTTAGCATCTTGTCAATATGTATTTTGGCTTAGCCCTATTAGGCAATTCTATCTCCGTAGATAATTATGCCTAATATCAAGGCTACTTAGCCTGAGCACTTCATCACAAAAACTATTTTCAGTGAAGTCCTAATTCATGTCAAGAAATTAATATTTTTTCCAATTAACAATGTGTCAAGCACACAAGGTTTTTAGAAATATTATGATGCTCCCACTTACTTTCTTGTAACCATAAGCATCTTCGCTATCTATTGATGAAATCAAACTCTTTTGACTATTTCATCAAAACGAAGATTCCAACTCCATTATGCTCTCTTCTCTCCATTGCTGGAACTCTGAAGTTTGCACATTCACTAGCATCCGCTGGATTGACAAAAATACTTTGGACTATATCACATGCAAGTCCTAGGTTGTATTTCCATCTCATGGAAATCCTTTGGGCATCCATGTATCATATCTCACGATTGAAATATGTATTAATTACCAGTTTAACCCGAACCGACTTTAAGCATCGCTACGGAGAGACAATCTCACCGTAGTTAACTCCTTGAATTTATTATAAACAAAAAGTCGAGCTTTATGGATAAACCATTTTTATCCGTATCAGTTTATAGTTCCATTAATATTCGTTAGACTCTAAGTCTTTCGAAGGGTTTATCAAGATCTAATCATGAATCATTTATATGGATACTATCTCAGATTATATTTGCATTTAGCCAATTCCGGAGTCAGGGCCCATCAATGCTTCCTTGTGCATCATAGGTATACTATTGTCTAGCAACAATATCTTGTTTGCGCACCTGAGAGGTTTGCACGAGTTTTGCCTACGTGGTTCAGCTACAAGTTCGGCCGAAGTCCATACATCTCATGTAGAGGCTTCCGTATCAGTCGTAGTAGGAAACTCTGGAATTACTTCCAAGGTTTCTTTTCTTTGACCTGATGATGAGGATACTATTGTCTCGTCGAGTTGCACTGTCTTCCCACTCACCTTTTTGCAAGAACCATTTTCTTCAAAAGCATACCGCTCTCTGTGGCAAACCTTTTGCCTCGGTATAGTGATGGAGGAATACCCAATAAATTGGGATAACCTACAAAGTAGCACTTGTCTGATTTGGAATAGGTTTGTAAATATTTTACACAAGCCCCATATTCCAAATGTTAAGAAAAGACAAAACATGGTTGGGTGTACCATAATATGGCGTCATTTCAATAGATTTGATGGCGCTCTTTTCAGTGTAAAAGCCGCAGTCTCTAAAGCCTTACTTTAAAAGGGATAATGGCAAATTGATTTATGTCATCTTTGATCTTACCATTTCATAAATGGTTTGATTACAGCTTCATGGATATTGCACTCATAGTTGTGTTCCGGGAGGTGTAAGTGATGAAACTCTTTTCATAACTCATCAGACATTCGCTAAACTTGTAACTCAAACATTCCTTTCCGCAATCTAATTGCAGAAACATGATTTTCTTGTTACAATAATTTCTACTTCATTTTGAAAACCTTTTGAATGATTTCAAAAGATCCAGACTTACGTCTCATAAAGTAAATATCCATATATCTACTTGAGTCATTTATGAAGATAGACAAATCCACTGCTAGCAACAACATTTATCGGACTACACACATCAAAATGCATGATCGCCAATAAGTTCGTTGCTTATTCCTTATGTCCTGTGAACAGTATTTTAGTCACTTTACTTTCCGGGCGAAAGTTGCAAGTGTCAGATGATTCATAATCAAATGACTTCAAAATCCATCATTATGGAATTTCTCCATGCGGGTTTCTCCAGTGTGACCAAATGCAGTGCATACATATGTGGTATTCTTTAAGTCTTGCGACATTTAGCGTCAGTGTTATGGATGTATCATATCATTGTGAATGTTCATAACATACATTCCATCCATGATGGAAGCATGGCCCTTATGTTATTCATAACACCGAACAACAATTGTTCTATCATGAACAACCTCCTTACAACAAACATTATGCAATGGGCTAGAGTGTATAAAACTCTAAAATGAATTATAAAAATAAATACAGAGGTAATACACCCATGGAAGGTATAGTAACTTGTACTATGTTCCGAGCGCGTATCTAAACCTCATTACTGGCAAGTCTTTTAGGCCGTAGTAGTTCTTGCATCGAGTCGCAACTGAATGCAATCGAGCGGGTATCTCTGTGATCTACTTTTAATCACAATACCCAAGAATCAGTGATTAACATGTTTATCATAATTCCCAAGAATTATATCTTTGACCAGCCTTCCATACATCTAGAACTCGTATGACATTCATACATGAGCTGGACATTCCAGTCTTCTTCCTTTTAGCCTTTATACTTCTAACAGTTTTACTTCCAATATTTCTCCTACTCTCAGAAGAAGCACCCAACTTTAAGAGTGGCATTAGCCCCGGACTTCCTAGGCATGAAAGTCTCACTAACACCCTTCAGACATTTCCCTTCTCTTTAAGTTCTTGTTTTATTCACCTTCATCATATGACAGGCGTTCTTCTGGATCCCTCTCTTATCAGTTTAATGCATAGTAGTACTTTACTAATAATTTGCAAACAAACATTGCTTTGGATATCTCATTTCTTTTAGCCTTTGTTTGTATCTGAAACCAATTTTTAGTTCCATGAATATTGCATAACTATCCCAAACTTTTGAAGTTCGGGTCACATGGAAGCAAACATATTGCACTTGACCGTAACGGAATTCTAGCTTTTGGATCAATGGACGAGAGTCACATCATCCATAGCATTAGCGGGAGAATACTGAAAGCATGCGATAGGACAAAGTCCTTCTCGACACTCTTGAGGACAATCCTCATATTACGTTAGCAACTGTAAAGTTTTAACCAGATAAGTAACAACTTATTCAATTTTAATAGGGAAGGTGGAAACGCAAGCCATTATTCTACAACTTTTATGCAAATCACACTTAGACTATGTTCATAATTAATTGCACTAAGAATGAAGAGAATTAATTCTAAAGTGTTCTCCCACTCAAATCAATATCTCTCATAATTGATTGTGAGTGATTCAAGACCCACATTTCAATTCAACGCCATTGATGTGGACATCATTGATGATGAGAATTTCAATCGGTAGGCAAACTTGCCGATCACATCTCTATGTGACTCTTGTTCATCTTTCGATGGGCGGGTTCCGAGCTCAGGACTATCCTGCCTGAACGTCAAAGACAACCAAGTGATCTTGCTGCGAGGTCTCACCATCACCCGCCTCATTCCTCTCGATTCATTCGTACCTATGTGGACATGGCGCACCCCGAAAAGATACGAATTTCAGACGGTGCTACACTCGGGTGAACTAACTACTTTGATATTTTAAGTGAGCGATCACCCTAATAAAAGCGACTACCACGCAATCAAAAAGGGTGCATCATAAGGGATAAACATCTCAGGCAATTCATAATAGCATGATATGGTATAGCCCTTTCTGACGGAGAAGTCTTTTATTTCTTCGTCTTCGGCATTTGCGTCGGTGTTCACCTTCGCGAAGATTGCCACCACCTAGTCGATTCACCAGATAATATTGCTATCTCTATAGCTAACAAAATAAGTGCATTACATAAGGTTGACACGCAGGTCATTAAAGTGACAATCATATGGCTCTAGCCATCCACTGGTACAACGAGCTGCTATACAAATGGTTTTTACCCCCTTTCCGCGACGGAGTTTTAAACCGTCGCCTTGCATGTGTGTGCGATAGGGGGGGGGGGGTCTTCCCACACGACCCAGAAACCATCAGTGATAGGGAGCACGTAAGCATACGTTTCGCAGAACTAAGTGTATGCGATGCCCGATCTATCCCAAACGCGACTCGTCACACAATTGTTTGTGATCTATTGAATATCCCAAACGCTCCATCCTTGCTACTCATGTGTGCTCGCATTACCATCGCACTCGGTTTCTGTGGTGCAACATTTACGATGCACGCCCCATCACAAACAGTTCACGATTGTAAAACGTGTATGATAAGGAGACTATCACACACATTCACTTCTCCCGAACTGTATGCGATATATAATCAAGAAGATTATTTAATCATTGTACGAGTGTCGGATAGGATTACGAAACGTCGGACTGTCATACCAGTGTCGTACAGGATAACTATCGCACACGCTATTCTGTGGTGCAAACGTTTACGATGCGTACGACATCAGAAATAGTTCATGATTGTAAAGCGTGTACGATAAGGAGACTATCACAAACATTTAGTTTGCTCGCTCCATTTGTGATATAGTCTGACATCACACACGCTTTGCAAATGGCAAATGTGTGCATGGTCGCACATGTTTCCTCTCTGTGAACCGTGTCGGATTATGATGTATATCACACACGATGTGCTTTACAGACCGTGTGCGCCGTAATGACCTGCAGAGCGTATTTTCACCCTAATTTAATCGCTGCTATTTAAAATTGTACCAAATTTGAATTTGAAAGTAAGCTATAACTTTATTCATATCCATCAGGTTCAACAACCAATGCATTATTCGATTCACAGGTACATATGTTCAAGAGTTACATAAAAAAAAAGAATTACATATGCACCAAATAAAGAATGATGAACCAGGGTTGTATACTTGTACTATTAAAGACGGTAAAGAAAGAGGCGAAAGACATTCTGGTTGCTGAACAAGGTGAGGCAGAATGCCCATATTGTGCCCTCCTCCATGCAGAAGGCACGCACGACTCTAGTCCAACCCCTTGTGATGGCCGACCGCCCATCCTTCACTGTCTTCATGACGACATCTAGATAGTCATTGTGTTCTGGTAGAAATACTTTAACCTTTGCATGCCCACCAATCATGTAGTTTGAGAGGTAATCTTGAGTAAACTTCTTTGGGAACCACTGCAAAGGAAAAAGATTCAGACATTGTCATCTAACACAACTCATCATGGGCAGTAAAAAGAAGCATGCAGAGTTCTTACTTACCATCCTGCAGTTCACTGTTGTCTTGGACAAAGTGTAAACAAATAGTTTAATTGCCATCTCTTGACCCATTTTACTAACAATCTTTATCAGTTTCCTCACTTGATACTGGTTCATGAATATCTAATTGCCCCATACACAAAAAGGGTCGAAGCGCGGATCTTTACCAATGGCATATGTACCTACAAGCACCAAGTTAATATTAGAAGCTAAACAACAATTGCACAATGATGTAGTACAACACTCCCTCCGTCCCATTATATAAGAACTTAGTACATCCAATATACTCACATATTGGATGAATTAACATCTTTTATTATGGGGCGGAGGGAGTTTATTACATTGTTACAAATATCGGCCGATTAACTACAGTTAACTGCTGCTTTGTTGTTGCTGTTGCTGCTCTTCTATGTATATCTAGACATCATCAGAACATTAAGGTAACACTCTTCCTTATTGCTATGTATCCTAGGATTGCATATTTAGACATTTAGTACAATGCATGTTGCTATGTAGCCTCAGATATATTAGATATGGCCCTAGTTAACCTACCGATAAATGGGTTACAGATATATTCAGTTAAATGTCCGATTCGCCGATTAATCCCTTATCAGCCCCTGGCCGATATGGTACCAGCTACCGATATCCTGAACAGTGAGTATATATAAGCCATGGGATGAAACTAACCTGGATGGAAAACAGCAGTCGTTCCCAATATTGTCCTGTGTAAGTACATCAAAAGGCATGTTAAGCACAACAGGCTAAACATCAGCCAAATATATCCATGGTAGACAACATAATCTCCAAATGATAGCTTCAGTGTGCAGGTTTAGGCACACTAGTTAAGCAAAACAAGAAGTGGAAAGGTGTGTTAACTGCAAAGTTTATACTTGCACATATAAAACGTCACTTTGTTAATAACTGAAATAAATAAGGCATACTACGAACAACCAAAGATAGCAATTGAAACTGGACATATGCTAACTACGAACAACCAAAAACCGTTAAAAGTGGCATATGCTCACTACAACAGGCTTAACAGCAAGCAAATAGTCATTCATATTGGTATTGTTGAAACTGGTATTGATGAAATTGGACTGGAAAGTTCATACTTGCACATATAGAACATCACTTTGTGAATAACTGAAATAAACAAGGCATACTACGAACAACCAAAGATAGCAATTGAAACTGGACATATGCTAACTACAAACAACCAAACAACCAAAAACCGTTAAAAGAGGCATATGCTCGCTACAACAGGCTTAACAACAACCAATTAGTCATTCATATTGGTATTGTTGAAAGTGGTATTGATGAAATTGAACTGTACAGTTCATACTTGCACATATAGAACATCACTTTTGTGAATAACTGAAATAAACAAGGCATACTACTAACAACCAAAGATAGCAATTTGTTGGGCCATTGGGAACCAGGGTACCCCGGCCCATCTGCCGGCGGCCCAGGGAATGACGCCTGGCGAAGGCCCAAGACGCGGCCCATCCGAGGGGGCCGCGAAGCGAAGGCATCTCCTGAGGCACTGGCCTCCTGAGGACCCCTCCTCGAGACACGACCTACCGGCACTTAGCCACGGCAGGAGCAGGAGCCTCGTGAGGCCCTCTCGCGAGGCTGCCTCCCGAGGTGCCCTCCCGAGTCGGGCGCCCGAGGCCATCTTGCCTGACGTCGGCTGCGCGGTCCTGTGCCCACCATGTGGGTGACGCACATTGCGACGAAGGGCGGCAGAGGCCGTGCCAGCAGGCACGTACAGGGAAGCTTTCCTCTTTGGTGCTAAGGGGGCAGCCCCAGCTGCCCACCCCCAAAGCGAGACCCAAGAACTGCCCGTTTGGTGATAGAAGACCGAGACAGCAAGGCGCGCACGGCGGAGGTCACCACCGAGCCCACCGGCGCGTCATGGATCATGCTTTTGCAGGCAAAGACCGCCTTTAGTCAGGATAGACTGAGCGCCTATCCCCTTTCAAAACCCACCAAGTGTGGTGACCCTTTCCGCCTAGTTTTGGGGAAGAGGACCAGGGCGGCTACAAAAGGGGCAGAGCTGCCATTGTAGAGGGGGTCGATTCCTCTGCCTTCTACCTTGTATGCGAGAACGCCTTCTTGCCCACAGCAATCCTCACCAGAAGCAAGAGTAGGGTTTTACACTGCAAGGTGGCCCGAACCTGGGTAACCATCGTGTCCTCTGTCGTGCTCCCGCGTAGCGCTCTCGTCGTAGCCTCGCCGTGGTCACATTTGGTCGGAAAGAGCTAGCGTGCCCCCAGTGTTCGAACCTCTAGATCCCTAGAGTCCAGGCTCCGACATTTGGCGCGCCAGGTAGGGGGCCACTTCGTTTCTTTCCACTTCCTCGCCGCCATTGCCGACGCTCGCCGCGAGCGCTACACGCGCCGAGCTGCCAGGGTGGCCCAGACAGAGCCCGTCGCCTGCGACGACCGTCGACGCCGCGCCACCGGCGCTGTCACCGACCCCGCTGCGAGGGAGAAGCAGGCTTCTTCCCACCACCCGTCCATGCGGGCGAACGGCCACACCACCACGGCCACTTCGCTCACCCGGCGTGACGTGCCGGCCCCGAAGGCCACGATGCTCAAGGCGCGTGAGCTCCTGCGCTACCACCCCACCGACGCCAGCTATGACGCCTGGCTCGGCCACATCACCGAGCTCGTCAACGCCGCAGGCGACGCTCCGGTGCCCTCTCACTCGCTCCGTCCTCCGCCATCTCACGCCAGGGACGTGGCGCACGACGCGCCTCCTCTGCCTCCTCTGCACGGCGAGGGCGCCCGGTGCCACCACGACGTTCGGGCGCATGAGCACTCCCGTGGCGCATCTTCGCCGGACCATGGCGAGCCCAGCTGCCAGATCGTGCGGCGCGCGCCACCCGACGCGCGCGTTTTCCTCGAGCAACAGCGCCAGCGCCAAGACAGGACCGTCCAAGAAGTCGCAGTCGCCGACCGTCAGAACCACGCTGCCCTCGCTGGCGCCATCCCCTCCAGCTGCGTGGGCTGCCGTGCCTTCACCCGCGAGCTGCGTCGCATGGTGTGACCTGCCAAGTTCAAGCCAGACCTGCCTCAGCGCTACGACGGCACCCCCAACCCCGCAGAGTTCCTGCAGCTCTATGCCCTGAGCATTGAGTCAGCGAACGGCGACGACAAGGCCATGGCGAACTGTTTTCCCATGGCCCTCAAGGATGGCCCGCGCTCTTGTGTCATGAACCTCCCCGAGGCGTCCATCTCTTCATGGGACGAGCTCTGCCGGCAGTTCATTGCCAACTTCAAGGGCACGCACGAGCGCTCCCTCACACTCAATGACCTGTGCGCTGTGCGAAAGCGCCCCGATGAGATCCCTCGCGCCTCCGAGGCCGCCATTGTCTCCGCATTCTCCAACGGCGTCACGGACGTCCGAATGCGCGAGAAGCTCGCCATCAACGACTTGCTCGACTCTGTGCTCGAGTTGTTCGACCTCGCCGACAAATGCGCCAAGGCCGAGGAAGGCCACCTCTTCGTCCACAACGACCCCGACGCGGCGCCAGACGCCGCTAAGACCAATAGCAAGGACGTCAAGCGCAAGGGCCCTGCCGTGCTGGCGGCAGAACCCGACCAGAAGCGTGGCCGTGAACGTGATGAGCCCAAAAGAGATAACCGCCCTATCTGCGCCTACCACAACTCGCACTCCCACAGCACTGAGGACTACCACGAGCTCAAGCTGCTCCACGACGAGCACCTTGGCCACCGCGGCGACCGCAACGACCGCGGCACCGGCCGTGGGGGTGGCCATAACGTCGGCCGCTGGGGAGACCGCAGCAACAACGGCAACTTTCGCCAGGGCTGGCGCGACCAGCCTCGCGAGGCCGCCTGGCATGATCAGCCTCGTGAGGCCAACCCTCAGGCCAATGCCGCCCTTCCACCATTACCGCCGCCACCACGACGGAATGATGGCAACCAGCCCGACCAAGACGCCGGGGGCTATCAAGAGCCTCGTGGAGTGGCCTGCATCTTAGGCGGAGCTCAAGCTCCTGCATCCAACCGCCACTTCAAGCTGTTCTCTCGCGAGGTGAACGCTGCCCTCCCAACGCCTGAGGCTTCTCACCCCCTCAAGTGGTCCCAATACGCCATCACCTTCGACTCCAATGATCACCCCAAGTCTTCGAGCTCTGCTGGAACGGTACCCATACTGTGCACCCCCACCATCAGCAATGTCGCCGTCACCAAGACACTCATCGACGGAGGTGCCGGCCTCAACGTGATCTCCATCGAGACCTTCGAGATACTCCAAGTGCCTTATGACCAGCTGATGCCGACCAGGCCATTCTCCGGAGTAACTGATGGCTCCACTATTCCTCTGGGCCAAGTGCGTCTCCCCGTCACCTTCGGTACCCGCAAGAACTACCATACTGCGTTCACCGACTTCGACGTGGCGCACATCGGCCTGCCGTACAATGCCATCTTGGGCTACCCAGCTCTCGCCAAGTTCATGGCGGCGATCCACCAAGCCTACAACATCCTCAAGATACCGGGCTGCAGCGGCATCATCACCGTCTGCTGCGACGAGAAGGACGCGGTCCGTTCCCTCGAGAGCGCCTACAAGGCAGCCGCCACTGCCCACCCTGCCGACGAGGATGCCGCCGAGCCCCATGAGGCTGCACCCGCGAAGAAAAAGCAACTGTTCTCTCAGGACCGCGCCGAGACAAAGAAGGTGTCGGTGGACGGCATCGGCTCAGGCCCTGCCTTCACCATCGGCACTGGCCACTCTCCCGCATAGGAAGACGCGCTTGTCACCTTCCTTCGGGCAAATTCGGATGTGTTCGCCTGGACGGCGTCTGATTTGTCCGGTGTGCCAAGGGAGGTGATCGAGCACCACTTAGCGGTGTGCCCCAACGCACGCCCCGTGAAGCAGAAGGCACGGCGCCAGGCGCCAGAGAAGCAAGATTTCATCGTCAAGGAAGTTCAAAAGCTCCAACAAGCTGGAGTTATCCGTGAAGTGTGCCACCCTGAATGGCTAGCCAACCCAGTCGTGGTACCCAAGAAGTGCGGCAAGGAGCGCATGTGCGTCGACTTCACAAGCCTCAACAAGTTCTGCCCTCAAGATCCATTTCCACTGCCCCGCATCGACCAGATCGTGGACTCCACAGCCGGGTGCGAGTTGCTATGCTTCCTAGATTCCTTCTCAGGCTACCACCAGATCAAGATGGTGGCCGAAGATGTGGAGAAAACGGCCTTCATCACCCCCTGCGGCATATTCTGCTACATCTGCATGCCCTTCGGCCTCAGGAGCGTCGGAGCCACCTTCCAAAGACTGATGCACATCGCCTTGGGGCCCCATATGGGAAGAAACGCCGAGGCTTACATCAATGACATCGTCGTCAAGACTTGTGAGGCCTGGTCCCTCCTCGCGGACCTCCAGGAGACATTCGACAACCTGCGCAAGGTCAACCTCAACCTCAACCCAGACAAGTGCGTCTTCGGAGTCCCCTCCGGCCAGCTGCTCGGCTTCCTGGTCTCCCACCATGTTATCGAGGCCAACCCCGAGAAGATCAAGGCCATCGAGAAGATGCGTCCTCCCCGGAGCCTTAAGGAGATGCAGCGCCTGGCGGGATGCATGGCCTCCCTTGGGCGATTCATCTCTAAGTTCGGCGAGCGAGCCCTGCCAATCTTCAAGCTCATGAAGAGATCCGACCCCTTCAAGTGGACTCCCGAGGCCGACGCCACCTTCGAAGACCTCAAGAGGTACCTCACGAGCCCGCCCATCATGGTCGCGCCACGCTCTCGCGAGCCCTTGCTCCTATACTTGGCGGCCACTCCCCAGACGGCCAGCGCAGCCCTGGTGGCAGTTCGAGAAGAGCGCGTCCCCGCGCAGAAGAAGCATGCCGCGCCACCGCCTGCCAAGGCCGCGAAGTCGCCTGCCGAGGCCTCGCCTTAGGAGGCCCCCAGTGAGCCGCCTCGCGAGCCGCCTCCCGAGCCTCCTGAGCCACATGGGCCCCTCGAGCCCCCCGAAGACCAAGCTTCTGTAACAACTACCCGCCTCGTCGAGCACCCCGTATACTTCGTCAGCATGGTGCTACGAGATGCACGCGAACGTTAACCCATGCAGCAGAAGCTCCTCCTCGCGCTCCTCGTCGCCTCTAGGAAGCTGCGCCACTACTTCCAGGGCCATCCCATCAAGGTGATCTCGTCTTACCCCCTGGAGCAAGTCTTGCATAGCCCCAACGCCATTGGCCGCGTCGCCTAGTGGAGTAGCGAGCTACAAGCCTTCGAGCTGGAATTCTGCACCACAAGGGTGATCAAGGGCGCAACCCTGGCCGACTTCGTAGCAGAATGGACGGACCCACCCCAGGAGTAGCCTCACGAGGCTGAATCCCTCTTGCCTGGGGACAAAGCGCCTGGCGGCTGGTCCATGCACTTCAATGGCGCCTTCTCCCGGCAGGGTGCGGGGGCTGGCATCATGCTCGCCTCGCCAACAGGAGACAAGCTCTACTATGCCGTCCAACTCTGCTTCAAGCGCGACGACAAGGTCTCCAACAACATCGCAGAGTACGAGGGCCTCATTGCCGACCTCAAGGCTGCCTCTGCCCTGGGCATCAAGCGCCTCACCATCAAGGGCGATTCACAGCTCCTCGTCAACTTCTCCAACAAAAGCTACAAGCCCAAGGACGAGCACATGGCCGCCTACTTAGAAGAGGTACGTAAACTTGAGAAGCGTTTCCTTGGCCTGGAACTGCAGCACGTTCCTCGCGGCGGCAACAAGGAGGCCGACGACATCGCCAAGCGAGCATCTCGCCGCGAGCTCCAGAGCCTCGGCATCTTTGAGGAAAGGCTCCTCAGGCCATCCGCTACTCCGCCAGCCGCGAGCACCACGCTGCTTCATTAGGAACTCCCGCACGCACGACCCATGGGCACGCCAGACTGTGGCCCAGACTCAGGAGCCCGCCTGCTGCTAGCGCTCGAGACCCAAGCGGACAGCTGGGCCATGGAGTTTAGGGCCTACCTACTTCACGGCACCCTTCCAGAGAAGGACTCACAGGCAGAGCGCGTGGCTCGCCAGGCCACCGCTTACTGCTTGCAAGACGGCGAGCTGTACCGCAGGCGCCCCAATGGCATCTCGCTGTGGTGCATCTCTAAAGAACAAGGGCGCGAGCTGCTCGCCGACATCCATGGAGGAGACTGCAGCCATCACTCCTCGTCGCGCACCCTTGCCGGCAAGGTGTTCCTCAGCGGTTTCTACTGGCCCACCGCGCTCCACGACGCCACCGAGCTAGTCCAATCCTGCGAAGCTTGTCAATTCCACGCCAAGCAAATCCACTAGCCGGCGCAAGGCCTCCAGATGATTCCCCTCTCGTGGCCCTTCGCGGTCTGGGGGCTGGATATCTTAGGCCCCTTCCCTCGTGCAGCTGGTGGCTACCGCTACCTCTACGTGGCATCGACAAGTTCACCAAATGGGCGGAGGTCGAGCCCGTGCGCACCACCCCGGCAGGCTCTGCCGTCAAGTTCATCAAGGGCCTCATGAGCCGCTTCGGCATCCCCAACCTCATCATCACTGACAACAGCTCCCAGTTCACAAGTGGCCTCTTCAAGTCATACTGCGCCAGCCTCAGCACGCAGATCTGCTATGCCTCTGTGGCGCACCCTCGAAGCAACGGCCAGGCCGAGCGTGCCAATTCCGAGGTCCTCAAGGGCCTCAAGACAAGAAGCTTCAAGAAAAAGATCGAAGCCTGCGGCAAAGGCTGGCTTGACGAGTTGCAGTCTGTGCTGTGGTCCATCCGCACAACGGCAACTAAGCCTACCGGCGAGACTCCCTTCTTCCTCGTCTACGGAGCTGAGGCAGTCCTCCCGTCTGAGCTCCGGCACGGCTCTCCGCGGGTCCTTTCCTTCAACGAGGCTCGTCAGGACGCCTTGCGAGAGGCCGACCTGCTACTCCTCAAAGAAGCACATCGCCAGGCCGCCCTCCGTGCCGCCAGATACCAGCAGGCTTTGCGTTGCTATCATAGCTGCAACATACGCCCACGCACCCTCGAAGTTGGTGAGCTCGTCCTGAGAAGGATCCTCTCCAGAGAGGGACTCCACAAGCTCTCACCCATGTGGGAAGGCCCTTTCAGGGTTGCTCATGTCTCCAGGCACGGCGCTGCCCGGCTGGAGACGGAGGACGGAGTTCCTGTGCCTAACGCCTGGAACATCCAACACCTCCGCAAGTTCTACCCGTGACCATCACATGTACGAACGAAGTGGGGCTGTACATGCCCTGGAGCCTCTCATTGCATTCACCTGATGGACCCGCGAGAACTTCCGCCCACGTCTCAGTGGAAGCCCCATGCTCCGCGCTGGCAGAATGATCGAACCGCGATCATGCCCACGCCTAGTGGAAGCCCCATGCTCCGCGCTGGCGGAACAATCACTTGAGGGCGCCCCACGGGCTGCACCAACCTCACGCTGATCCGTGCCGAACATGCAATCATATCTCTTTTTGGTTGTGTAATGAACTTATTACTATGTTTCAGTAAAGCTCTATTTCCTATGATATCTCATGTATTACTAAGTTGCTTGCCTCAGGAGCTGTGGACACTCGCGACCTTCCTCCTGCGCATCTCGCGAGCGGGGGCTGGACACGGTGCCTGTGCTCGGGTCAGTCCCAGCAGCACTATAAAAACCCAAGTGGTCGAGCTTTGGCTCACGGGCCTGCTCCCATGCACGCCACCTCACCAAGGTCCTTGGTGTCTTGTCTCCTCGCGTGATACCCACGAGCAAGCTAGCAAGCGCACCGCTTCCCCTGTTTTATGAAACCAATGCGAAGTTGTCACAGGAACAAGGCACCCGAAAGGCCTCGCGAGCGCTGCCTCGCGAGGCGACTCACGACAAGACGCCATCGTAAACCCCCAGGGAGCCTCGCGAGCCAGCCTACGGCGACCATCTTCGCCAAGTGCTAGCAGGAGACCTCACGAGCAGGAGCCTCGCGAGGCACGCCCCGCAGCCACGACACGTCAGTCGACAATCGCAAGATAAAAGTACAGAAATACCTCACGAGCCGCTCTCGGAACCTCTCAGGTTTCCTCTCCCCACGACCTCACTGAAGTGCTAATGTTCTCTCCTCCGAGCAAGTCGCTTGCACATCAAGGGCGGACTTCCTGAGCATCGCGCCTCAGGAGCCCTTACCACCTCTCAGTGCCCTACACCTCCTGGCCTTGTCCAGGCAACGCGACCTGACATACCAGCGACGGTTGTAGCCCGCTCGGGGGCTGGGACCTGACGACGTAGAGCACTAAGGCAAACAAGGAAAGAGAAATAGGCCTCACGAGAGAGCCTCACGAGGAAACACGCATTGGGGCAAATCATAAATACTTAAGGCAAATAACATCATTTTCACACCGTCGGGGGAAGCATCAACCTATTACAGGAACAAAGAAAGAGGGGCAAAGGGGGGACACGACGCGCCTCCAAGATCCGACACGGGCGCCGCCTGCGCCTAGTCAGAGTCCTCGTCTTTGCTCTTGATGCACAGAGAGCCTTCGCCGCTCTTGCCCCCGCTGCTGGAGTCCCCGCTGCTGCCGCTGTCGCTTCCGTAGGAGGAGTCGGAGCCACTGTCATCTTCGCTCTCCGCGCAGCACCCGAGGCGGACATCGGAGGCCCCGAAGATCTTCACGAAGAGGGTCGCGGCTCCATCGTACTTGAATTGGAGGAGATGCCCCCACTTCAGGCCGTGGTCGAGGGCGAAGGACTTCCACCCCTGCTTCAAGAACATGAAGCCGGCCGGGGTGAACTCCGTCGCCACCTAGGAGGCCCCGTTGAAGTAGCCGTCCGCCTGCACCCACAGCCCCAAGGGCTCCTTACCCTCCATCGCTTTCGCGAAGGAATCGGGGAGCCGGAGCCAGCTGCAGGGCCGACGATGCATCCCCACGATGAACTCGTACGTCGCCTCTGCCGAATGAAACCCCGCTTGGGAGGACGGGCGGCCGCCCCGCCGTGCCCGCCTCGGCCACAGGCGCCGTGCCCTCGACGGCCGCGGGTGCCAGCACTTCCACGAGCGCTTGGACCAGATTTGGTGGCCGCCGAGGGGCGCCCACGGCGCCGGGGCGGAACCCTCGTGGCGGCGGCAGACGCACAAGCTCACCCTCTGCCCCTTGCCATCGCGACGGTGGTTCCAGAAGGGCGAGAAGAAGAAGAAGAGAAAGAACGGAGGAAGAAGATGGGAGAAGGGCCCTTGCCTCCCGCCCCCTTTATACTTGATGGGGCGCCCTCCCTGTCGCTCTGCCTTCTTCAACGTCGGGAATCGAGGCAGCAGCAGAAAGGAAGCAATGATGGTGTCGTGATTTTGACACGGCAGATGCCCTTGTGAAAGGACTTGGAGATGAGGGCATCGCACAAGTGTGGAAGCATTAACGGGGTTGATCGGGAACGAGAAGACACGGAGTTACCCAGGTTCGGCCCCTCACGGTGGAGGTAAAAGGCTACGTCCTGCTTGATTATATTGCTGTAGATCTCGATTACAAGGATGCGGATTCGCTAACCTAGGTTTTGAAGGATTGCAGCTTAGTCTTTTTTGCCTAGGTGCTCCCCTTTATATGTACAGGCGGAACCCTAGGTTTACATGAGAGTTCGGTTCGTCATCCTGGCTTGTCTCCTACTCTTTCCTACTTGTTTTCCAAGACGACGTTTAAGCCGTTCATCTTCTACTTGAGCCAGCCCATTACTTGAGCCGGCCTTTCCTACCGGGCCTTCGCCAAGCCGGCCCACCGAGCATCTTCTTAGCCCTGCAGTGAGATAACCCGCTGAGCCCCTCAACTCATGGCCGGGTCATCATCCTACCGGGTCTATACGTCGGGAAATATCCCCAACATTAGCCCTCAGTTTGACTTGGATTTTATCCATGTTAAACTCCAACCTGAAAAGCAAATAAAATAAATCAAAAAGTTCGTGAAGGAGATCTGAAACTGTCTCGCAAGCCGGTTCGTCAGCGTCCTTTATCCGCACTCAAACTTCGCCGGCTCAACCATTTTGCCGGGTCATTACCCTCCATAACTTGGTATCCATTCACCACCTTTCCTTATGACATCATAATCCACTTCCGCAAAATTTGGAATGACATCATATTGAATCTTTGAGTGGGTTCGTATTGTCTTGTCAGGCACAAAAATCGAGGAGCCCGTGGCCGAAATTTACTGCGCCGCCTGGGGCTCCGCACCTCCCATTCCAATTCTTATCGCGCCTATAAATAGGCCAGCTCACCCCCACTGCTACCTTTTACCTCTCGCTCTTCCTCTTCTCCTCTGCTCCAACGCTGCCGCACTGCCCAAGCTCGTCATCACCGGAGCCAGCACTAGCCGCGCCTCTTCTTCGTTGCCGGAGCCATTCATCGTCGCGCGGTCGCCTTCACCGCACCCTAAAGACCTCGAGTCCGACCTCCAGATCTGTGAGCACCTTCCCGCCATTGCCACAGCTTCCTTGCTTTTCTTCCGTGTTCTTTGTCATAGCCGCGGTAGATCTAAAATGCGTCGGGTCCCTTTCATTTTTAGTTCGCACGGTCATTCCGCAACATTTCCTCATTGGTAGATCCACTGTGATGTCTTAGATAGATCTCACTGCATTTCATCTTACAGCGTGAAGAACACACCTAGCCCTTTTTTTCATTTTTGTCCATTTTGTTGATCCGTAGAATCTCCTTACCCAGTTAAATCTTGTTTGCGAACTTGTAGTCCAAACCATGCTCAACACTTGTAAAAAATCATGCCACTGTAACTTCCGGTTTATCTTCGTTAGTAATCCTGACCCAGATTTCATATGCAACCCCTCTCGAAACCCGGCCAAATATCTCAATCGCCGGCTCGTATGTTCCATTTATATTAAATCGAAAAACTCACGGTTTGCCAGCTTATGACATCTTCTTTTTTCCATAGCAGCTGAAACAATGCCTCCCAAGCCCAAGATCGTCAACTAGGCCAAGTCCAGCATGTCTGAACTTAGTCTGCAAGCCCTGGTAGATTCCGGGCTGCTGCCAGCTAAGGAAGAAATTTCATGGCGAGATCCTAAAGAAGAAATCCACCCCCAACCCGGCCAGAACGAGATCGTCATTTTTGCTGATCATGTTTCAAGGGGCTTCCGTCCTCCTGGCTCTAAATTTTTCCAGGACGTGCTGCACTTCTTGAATATCAGGCCTCAAGACCTGGCCCCCAATTCTATCTTCAACTTGTGCCAATTTCTAGTTTTCTGCGAGGTGTATCTGTAGCTCGAGCCGTCTCTTAGCTTGTTCCGGGAATTCTTCTATATGAGCCGCCAAACAGAGCACAAGGACGGTCCCAGTATTGAACTTGGCGGAATTTCTATCCAACGAAGAAAAAACATAGTCTTCCCGAATGCCAAGCCGGCCAGCCATCCCAAGGGGTGGCACATAACCTGGTTTTCCTTCAAGGACACCTCCCCCGAAGGGCAGCACCCATTGCCGGGTTACCGGGAAAACCGGCTTGCCATCAATGTAGCCTTCCCGGGTCTTGCTTACAGGGAGGAGAGAGAGAACCTAGAGCCTCTGTATCCGAAAATGAACGCGTTGATTGCTCATGGCCTCACCGGTGTCGATTTGACTCAGACTTGGGTCGAGTGGAGAATTCAGCCACTCAGCTCTAGGACCCGGCTCATGCACACCTACACCGGCCATCACGAAGACCCACTTCGGTTCAGCCGGGTTAACCTCAAGGAGAAGGATGTCCTAAAATTTGCCAAGAAGCTACTTGGTGAAACAAAGGATGAAATTAAGCTCATGGGGCTTGCCCCATTTAGTGCCAACAAGCCGGCTCCTGCGGTAAGCCGTCTCTGTCATCTTGCACTTTGTCAATACTGCGTTGTCCTTGTTATCGCTTCATCAACCCGTCATGATATAGGAGAACGATGACTGGTGGCAGGTCGAGGTTCAAGACCCTACTCCTCCTCGAGATGACGACGAAATGGACCCAGACGATGATGAAGACAATGAGGTAGAACTTGACTCCCTTGGCTGCCTTTTTAATCAGCTTGCTGATGCCGACTCTTCACAGGAAGAAGCTGAAATTAGCCACACCATTGAGCCAGAGGTAACTTTGATCTCCTCAGACTCTGACTCCCCAATACCTGTTCGAAAGAAAACCGGGTTGTAGTCCACAAAATCCGAAGAAAACCCCGGGTTACCATCCGTAAAGTCCCTTTTTCACATCAAGATGCTCACTTGGATCCCCAATTTCTTTTGAAGAAAACACAGCACGCCGGAACCTCAAAAAGGAAGACCCGGAGTAGTGAAGGAGAGTTGAGTGGCGGGCTTCCAAATGACCCGCCTTCCCGTAGAGCGCGGACAGAGGTGCTTCTTAGTCCAACTCCCTCTTTTCCTCTAGCTGGTCGTTTCAAGGAACCCTTACATTTAAATGACTCGGCCTATCAGACGTCCCCCTCTTCGGATGAATCAAGCGCTACTCAAGCGCTGGCTTTCAATATTAACCCTGGGTAAGCAATTTAATCATCCTTATTTCATATAGCGGTTTCTTGCTCTTCATCCCTTAATTGAATAACTCCTTGTTCCTTGTACAGTGCCAAGTCCAGTAAGAAGAAAGCCACCGCCGAGTCATCTGACTTGGTCATTCAAACGGGCCCTCAGGAAGAAACGGAGGCCACCTTGGTCACCCAGGATGAGCCGGCGTTCCAGAACAGCCCGCCGCCTCAAGATTTGATTGCGAGCCCGGCTCATGCCTCCTCTCCTGATGTTCAGGAGAAGGAAAATTTAACTGAAGACCAACCCGAACAGCAGCCCGTGGCACGGGCTCAAGAGGAAGTTGTGATGTTGAGTGAACAACAAACTGCTCCACCGAAAGCCTCTACTGCTCTCACCAAGGTTCCTGCCAGGGCTGAGCCGCCCCTGAAGAACAAGGGGAAGGCGGCTCTTGACTTCTCCGCCTTTGAAGAACAAGACGCCAATACCCTGCACCAAGCTGTGCTAACCCGGCGGTCTGAAAGCCGGGATACAAAGATTGCAATGATATCTTCATTGAAGCGGAAATACGAGGTAACTTGCGCCTTCTGTCATTAAACATATATATATATATATATATATATATATATATATATATATATATATATATATATATATATATATATATATATATATATATATATATATATATATATATGTAGCCCCCAAGGGCTGGGTCATTTTGAGATGATGACCCGGGACTTCAAACTTTATTTTGCATGCATAACCTCAATCAATGACCCCAAAGGTCGGCTCATCAAACTGTGACTGGCGAGTCTCCATATCTAGTAAGATACATCAAATTATACATTAGCCCCCAAGTGCCATGTAGAATGCCTGCATCTACATGGAACTTGCTTTTTTGCTTGTTGAGAAGCGTTGAAACACGTAGCCCCCATGTGCCGGGTCGACCGGTAAGGGTGGCTCGAGACATGCTTAGACAATGTATAACTGAGGCTGCCTTGCAGGACATGCTGAATCAAGTGGAGGCCCAAGCTTCCTTCTTCCGAAAGGAGGCAAGGAAGGAGAAAAAACTGGGCAAAGAGGCTGAAAAGACATCTGTAGAAGCCAACAAGTCTCTGCTCCTTGTGAGGAGCACCTTGCAAGAAACTGAGGCCGAAAGAGCCGCCCTAGCCAAACGTGCTGAGGAGGCCGAGTCGAAATTGGAGCCGATAACTCGAGAGCTAGCCACTTTGAAGGGCCAGATCACAACCATGTGCAAGGCCATCTTCGGTAAGTAAAAAGACTACCATGAGTCAATTATACCGACTTAACATGCTAAGCCGGCTTTACTGATCGCGTGTACTTATCCTTGAAGGCCGCAAGAAATAAACCGTTGTGCAGCAACCACTGGTGAAACTGAAGGCGGTGTATACCTTTGTGGAGCAGCTGTACATAGGCGGCTCCCGGTGCGTAATGGCCGCAAAAAGTACTATGACACCGCCATAGTTGATTGCGGACATGTTGAAGGAACTGTCCGTTGTGCCCAAGTGGTTTGAAGAATGGAAAAAGGCGGCTTGTCGCGTTGGGGCTCTAACGGTGCTTGCTCGTGCCAATGCATATGTGCCAGAACTGGATCCGACTCAGATTGTGGGCGGGTATCCGGAGTTCAATGTGGACGACTCGCCTTTTACCAAGAAAGACTTCCAACGCTGTATAAAGGAAACCTGGGTTGCAGCCACCGAGATTGCAGAAGAGGCAGACTTGACCAAGTACCAGGCTGGCTATTCGAAGGAAAATGAATGGATGGAGCCGCAAAACCCTGAACCGGTCACCCTAACCCGCATGCGTAAGCTATCTTTCGCTCCTGACGTCGACCCTTCCTCTGTGATAACCGCCGATGCCATATTTGAAGCGTTGCGCTCAATCCAGTGGTCAACCGTCAAATCAAGTCAGGAGGAGGCGGAGGATGGCGACGGTCGCGAAGAGCCGGCACATGGAGCTCCATCGGCTGCTGGCGCCGGTTCTAACCCGGCTATATAAAACACTGGCTCGTCTTCTTTGTAGTTTGAACTGTGAAAACTTTTGCCGTTGCCACAACTGACGGGCGGCTTGTAATAACTTAGTATCCAAAACTGTTGATTCTAGTGCCATCGTGCACTGTGGTGCTTGTACAAACATCTTTGTGGATGCCTGGCCTGTGTATATTATACATGCGATTTTGCCATTGTGGATCCTCTTTGCGACCTCTAGAGCCGATTTTTTCCACAAGAGTGATTCTGCACAAGCAATAATTATCGCAGATAGCAACAACTTTGAGCGATGAATATCACGTTAGTGTTTGTGATAAAAGATTAATCTTAACAAAGGTAGATGCCATGTATGAATGTATAAGTGTATGCATGCATGCAGAGATGAAATAAATGCAAAAAAGAGAACATGACTGTAATAAGCCGGTTTAAAACACAACTTGAAAGGCCGGCTTATGAAGCTCAAGTCTGAATTGCTTTCATGAAGCTGGCACTTTGGCCTGTTGGTTTATCCTCGCTTTCTGAAATCCGGCTCTCACGCAACCAATCGAGCGTTTTAACTCTGATGAATTCAGGGTCACCTTTGTGATTGACTCATTAGGCGTACGTCGGGTCGCCTTTAGGGAGTAGCATCTTGCTAACAGGCAGGTTTAACCAACTTGTGGCATCTCGTCAGGTTAATGGGTTTTGTAAGCTAAACTCAATGAGTTGGAAGCCCCCAAATAACCAAGGATCAACAAATAAAGACTCCACACACAATTTTGAGGCGAAACGACAAAACTCTCTTATACAGAGCTGCCGGTATTTATTTCATTTGATCAAGAAATATGTATATACATGATAGAAGGTATGTACAAAGATGTGACCCAGTCGGTGACTTAGGTGTAGTATGGCCGGAGCTGGGCAATGTTCCAGGGCCGGCTTGTTACCTCTTCAGAGGTTCGTGACTTATCTGCCTCACGTATATCAACCAGGTAATATGACCCGTTGTTGAGATTCTTGCTGACCACAAAGGGCCCTTCCCAAGGTGGTGAAAGCTTATGCATGCGTGTCTGATCTTGTATCAAACGGAGCACTAAGTCACCTTCCTGAAAAGTATGGCTTCAAACTCTACGGCTGTGACAGCGACGTAGGTCTTGTTGATAAATTGCTGATCTGGACGTGGCAAGTTCGCGTTCTTCTTCCAGAGCACCAAGGGTATCTTGTCGAGCTTGCTCATTATTAGATTCCGCATAAGCCGCGACCCGAGGGGAGTCATGCCGAATATCGCTTGGAAGTACAGCTTCTGCGCCATAGACAAGGAAAAACAGCGTATAGCCTGTTGACCTGTTGGGAGTAGTTCGTATGCTCCAAAGCACCGCAGGTAATTCTTCTTCCCAGCAACCCGGCGTGCGTTGCACAGGCACCATGAGACGGGGTTTGATACCACGCAGTAATTCCTGATTGGCTCTTTCTGCCTGCCCATTGGACTGAGGATGCGCAACCGATGCTAGATCAAGCCGGATATGCTCCTGTTGACAGAACTGCTTCATGACTCCCTTGGAAAAATTGGTGCCATTGTCTGTGATGATACTGTGCGGATAGCCAAAATGAAATATTAGATTTTAAAGAAACTTGACGGCTGTAGCAGCATCACAACGGCTGACCGGTTCTACTTCTACCCACTTGGTAAATTTGTCCACAGCCACCAATAGGTGTGTATGCTTGTTATTAGAGCGTTTGAAGGGTCCAACCATGTCAAGCCCCCAGACTGCAAAAGGCCATATTATCGGTATCATCCTTAATTCTTGAGCCGGCACATGAGCCTGGCAAGCATATTTCTGGCAACAATCACATTTGCGCACAATATCTTCTGCCTCGGCGTGAGCCGTGAGCCAGTAAAAACCATGCCGGAAAGCTTTTGCGACCAGTGATCTTGAGCCGGCATGGTGACCACAGTCACCAGAAAGAATCTCATTGAGAATTCCACGGCCTTCTTCAGGCGAAACACAATGCTGAAAAACACCAGTGATGCTTCGTCGGTGCAACTCACCATTGACGATAGTCATAGACTTGGATCGCATGATGATCTGTCGAGCAAGGATTTCCTCGGTTGGAAGTTATCCCCGGCTTAGATATGCCATGTCAGGGACTTTCCAATCAGGTACAGCGTGGACAGGAGCTACTAGAGCCGCCTCCGGGTCAGGAATAGCCAAGTCCTCCTCTGTGGGTAACTTGATAGACGGGTTGTGCAAAACGTCCAGGAAAACATTGGGTGGCATCGGCTTGCGCTGAGAGCCCAAGTGAGAGAGTGCATCTGCCGCCTCGTTCTGCTGGCGATCAATATGATCAACTTGATAACCTTTGAAGTGTGCAGCAATGTTGGTGACCGCGTGCCGACAAGCCGCCATAAGGGGATCCTTGGAAGCCCATGTACCAGAAACCTGTTGGGCCACCAAATCTGAGTCGCCCAAACACCTGACCCGGCTCAGGTTCATCTCCTTGGCCATCCGAAGCCCATGAAGCAAAGCCTCGTATTCTGCTGCATTGTTAGTATAGGGGAACATAAGTCTTAATACATAACAGAACTTATCTCCTCGTGGGGAAGTGATCAGAACTCCAGCCCCCGAGCCTTCGAGCTGCCTTGAGCCGTCAAAGTGTATGGACCAGTATGTTGTGTTGGGCTTCTCTTCGGGAGCCTGTAACTCTGTCCAATCATTAATGAAATCCACGAACGCTTGAGACTTGATTGCTGTGCGGGGCACATATTTGAGATGATGCGGACCGAGCTTGATGGCCCACTTACCAACCCGGCCAGTGGCCTCCCGGTTCTGGATTATGTCCCCGAGAGGTGCTGAGCTGACCACAGTGATTGGATGTTCGTGGAAGTAATGCTTCAGCTTGCAACTAGACATAAACACTCCGTAGACCAGTTTCTGCCAATGCGGATATGGCTGCTTGGACTCGGTTAACACTTCACAGATATAATACACATGGTGGTGAAACGGATATTCCTTGCCGTCCTCCTTGCGCTCTACAACGACTGCCACGCTTACAGCCTTGTTATTGGCAGCAATATATAACAACATTGGTTCCTTCTCACGGGGGGCAGCAAGGACCGGCGGCTCAGACAACTGCATCTTGAGGGCCTCAAAAGCCTGATCTGCAGTATCATGATGTCTACTACACAACTTATTCTTGTAGACTCGTGTTGGGCCTCCAAGCGCAGAGTTTTGTAGGACAGTAGCAATTTTCCCTCAAGTGGATGACCTAAGGTTTATCAATCCGTGCGAGGCATAGGATGAATATGGTCTCTCTCAAACAACCCTGCAACCAAATACAAGAAATATCTTGTGTCCCCAACACACTCAATACAATGGTAAATTGTATAGGTGCAATAGTTCGGCGAAGAGATGGTGATACAAGTGTAGTATGGATAGTAGATAGAGGTTTTTGTAATATGAAAATATAAAAACAGCAAGGTAGGAAGTGATAAAACGGAGCACAAACGGTATTGCAATGCTTAGAAACAAGGCCTAGGGTTCATACTTTCACTAGTGCAATCTCTCAACAATGCTAACATAATTGGATCATATAACAATCCCTCAATGTGCGATAAAAAATCACTCCAAAGTTCCTATTAGCGGAGAACATAAGATAGAAATTGTTTGTAGGGTATGAAACCACCTCAAAGTTATCCTTTCCGATCGATCTATTGAGCCATTCCTATAATTGTCACAAACAGCCCTAGACTTCATACTAAAATAAAACCATATGATACACATCAACCAACTCTAATGTCACCTAGATACTCCAATGTCACCACAAGTATCCGTAAGTTGATTATACGATATGCATCAAACAACTTCATAATCATAATATTCAATCCACACAAAGAACTTCAAGGAACACCCCAAAGTTTCTATCGGAGAAAAGATAATGAAAACGTGCATCAACCCCTATGCATAGATTACCCAAATGTCACCGCGGGAATCCGCGAGTTGAGTGCCAAAACATATATCAAGTGAATCAATATAATACCCCATTGTCACCACGGGTATTCATATGCAAGACATACATCAAGTGTTCTCAAATCTGAAATATTCAATCTGACAATAACGAAACCTCAAAGGGAAAAGACTCGATTCATCACAACAAGAATAGAGAGGAAAGAAAGACAATATGATCCAACTATATTAACAAAGCTCGCGATACATCAAGATCGTGCCAAATCAAGAACAGGATAGAGAGATAAAACACATAGCTACTGGATCAAACTCTCAGCCCCGAGGGTGAACTACTCCCTCCTCATCATGGAGACCGCCGGGATGATGAAGATGGCCTCCGGTGATGATTCCCCCCTCCGGCAGGGTGCCGAAAAAGGGCTCCAGATGGGATCTCCTTGGTACAGAGGCTTGCGGCAGCGTAAAAACTCATCTAGGTTAACTTTCGGGGTTTTCTGAATATATAGGATTTTTCAGCGTTGGAATCATGCAAAGAGGTGCCACAGGGGGCCCACAAGGCACCAGGGTGCGCCTGGGGGGGGGGGGTGGCGCGGCCTGCTGGCTTGTGGGGCCCCTGTGGGTCTTCTGCTACTCCCCCGAAACATCCTGGGTCTGTTTCCTTCCAGAAAAAATCATCAAAAAGTTTCGTTGCATTTGGACTTCATTTGATATGGATTTTCTGGAAAAACCAAAAACAAGCAGAAAACTACAACTGGCACTGGGCACTAGGTCAATATGTTAGTCCATAAAAATCATATAATAGCCATATAAAAGTGCACCAAAATCATACAAATATATAATAAACATGGCATGGATACTTCATAAATTATAGATACGTTGGAGACGTATCAGCATCCCCAAGCTTAATTCCTGCTCGTCCTCGAGTAGGTAAATGATAAAAGAAATAATTTATGAAGTGTGAATGCTAGCATAGTGCATAAGTTTGATCAATGATAATTTCAATCACTTTTCCTAGCATCATAACAACAACTCTTTCTCATAAAACTCATCATGATAAAGTAGCAATCAATTCACATGTTATGATTCAAACAATGCAATCTCTTGAAACTTAACAACCTATGTTCTTAGTCACCAAACAATTGTAATTCAACTTAATTTCAACAAAGTCTAAGTAAGAGCTCCACATACTCAATTATCATATAGTCTTCTATGATTGCTAGTACTCAAAGCATATTTTTAGAACAAATGGTAGCCATCGAACACAGAGAAAGATAGGGGCTTAGTGTTTCGCCTCCCAACTTATTTATCATAGAGATAATTGTCAACAATAATAATTCATGATCAAATATACTTGACTGGCCATATGTGCCTGGATCTTTCCCCACCACATGATGCTTGCCAACTAGAGAATAATTAAGGTTGAAATGAGGATGAATACTTATTGACTCTTGCATAAAGGCAAATACATAAAAGTAAATACATAAAAGTAAAAGATAGGCCCTTCGCAGAGGGAAGCAGAGGTTGTCATGCGCTTTTTATTTTTGGATGCACAAGCCCTTAATGCAAAGGAACGTCATGTTATATTGCCCCTTGTGATAGCAACCTTTATTATGCAGTTCGTCGCTTTTATTTCTTTACCATCACAAGTTCGTACAACGCTTATTTTTCCTTACAATAAAAGATCATACATATTTTAGGAACAATTTTTATTGCTTTTTGCACCGATGACAACTAACTTGAAGGATCTTATTCAATCCATAGGTAGATATGGTGGACACTCATGGGAAGAAATTGGGTTTAAGGGTTTTTGGATGCAAAAGTAGTATCTCTACTTAGTACGAATTTTTGGCTAGCAAAAGATCCTAAGCAAGCACCACATGTTGGAGGATCCATAACAATATAACTTCTATGCAAATATACCCAAACATAACTCATTACGTTGTCTTCCTTGTCCAACTTCAACTAATTTGCTCAAGTTTGAAAATAATTAATGGGTATTCACAATCATAAAAGATGTCCAAGATAATATATTTATATGTGAAAGTTCTCTTCCTTATACTAATCATTCATGAATTGCTTGTATGACCAATATTGTGATTGTCAAGCTTCAATAGATTTCACTTTCTAACCCAAATGTAAAACTACTACTAGACATGATACAAGCATATGAAGCACATATAATTTCAACTTTATGATATTCAATTCTTTCACAATTTACTCATAGGATATAAGTGAAGCACAAGAGTAAATGACAAACTACTCCAAAAAGATATAAGTGAAGATCAAATGAGTAGTTAAGTAATTAAGTAGCTATGCGAGGACTCTCTCTCATTTAAAAATTTCAGAATAAAATGACATTCCAAGAATAGCACATCTCATGTGAAGAAGCAAAAACTTAGGCTCAACGAAGACTAACCGATAATTGTTGATGAAGAAAGGTGGGATGCCTACCGGGCATCCCCAAGCTTAGATGCTTGAGACTTCTTGAAATATTAATTTGGGATGCCTTGGGCATCCCCAAGCTTGAGCTCTTGTGTCTCCTTAATTCCTCTCATATCATGGCTTCTCCTAAATCTTTAAAAACTTCATCCACACAAAACTCAACAAGAACTCGTGAGATAAGTTAGTATAAATCAACTCAAAACCTTAACATTCTCTACTGTAGCAAATCACAAAAATTATAATTAAACATTGCATACTAAATGCCTCTGCATATTTAATACTCCTATCCACAAATAGAAACATTAAACAAGGAACATATGCAAACAATGCAACTATAACCGAAATCTGCCAAAACAGAACAGTCTGTAAATGGGGATTTAAAATTCATACTTCCCTAGCTCCAAAAATTCTGAAAAATTACCACGTGAAAGAGAGCTCATGCATGCTTACTGTGTAAAAATTTCAGATTTTTATCGTGTTCTGACTATTCAGGAATATTATGGACATAACAGAAAACTTTCTGTTTTCAAACAGCAACAAATGAACTTGCAAACTTAGCATGGTAAAGGCTATAATTGGCATTTTATTGAACCAAAAGATACAAAACATGATTATTGATAACAGCACGCAAATATCAACAAAATAAAATGACGCTCCAAGCAAAGCACATATTATGTGACGAATAAAAATATAGCTTCAAGTGAGGTTACCGATAATGTTGAAGACGAAAGAGGGGATGCCTTCCGGGGCATCCCCAAGCTTAGACGCTTGAGTCTTCCTTGAATATTACCTTGGGGTGCCTTGGTCATCCCCAAGCTTAGGGTCTTGCCACTACTTATTCTCCTCATATCGATATCTCACCCAAAACTTGAAAACTTCAATGACACAAAACTTAACGGAACTTGTGAGATAGGTTAGTGTGATAAAAATAAATCATCCACTTAGGTACTGTTAAGACAAGATTCATAATTGTTTTCACATAATGCCTACTGTATTCTATCATTTCCACAATTTATATTACGCATAAGCTATGGAAACACTAAAACAAGCAAACTATGCACCGAAAACAGAGTTTGTCAAAAACAGAACAGCATGTAGTGAGCGATTTAAAAACCATACTTCTGTATCTCTAAAAATTCTGAAAAATTAGGACACCGTAAAAAAAATTTAGCCCAATGCTCCTTAAAAATTTCAGAATTTTCTCACGCTCCAGTACAGAATAGAAATTCCAGCACTGGGCACAAAAGTGTCTGTTTGTGGACAGAATCGAATCAACAAGTATCCACACTATCCCAAAGGCTTTACTTGGCACATTATTGAAAGAAAACATATAAAACATGATTACCACAGTAGCTTAATCATGTGACCACACAAAAACAGAAGGTATAAGTATTGGGTTGTCTCCCGACAAGCGTTTTTCTTTAATGCCTTTTTTAGCTAGGCATGATGATTTCAATGATGCTCACATAAAAGTAAAGAATTGAAACACAAAGAGAGCATCATGAAGCATATGACTAGCACATTTAAGGCTAACCCACTCCCTATGCATAGGTATTTTATAAGCAAACAACTTATGGGAGCAAGAATCAACTAGCATAGGAAGGCAAAACAAGTGCAACTTCAAAACTTTCAATACATAGAGAGGAGACTTGATATTATTGCAACTCCTAAAAGCATATGTTCCTCTCTCATAATAATTTTCAGTAGCATCATGAATTAATTCAATAATACAGCTATCACATAAAGCATTCTTTTCATGACCTACAAGCATAGAATTTTTATTACTCTCCACATAAGCAAATTTGTTCTCATCAACAATAGTGGGAGCAAATTCAATGAAATAACTATCATGTGATACTTGATTGACATAATCAAATTGAACATTAAAATCATGATGGCAAGTTTCATGGTTATCATTACTCTTTATAGCATACATGTCATCACCATAATCATCATAAATAGGAGGCATGCTATTATCATAATAATTTTTCTCATCAAAACTTGGGGGACTAAAAATATCATCTTCATCACACATAGCATCCCCAAGCTTATGGCTTTGCACATCATTAGCATCATGGATATTCATAGAATTCATACTAACAACATTGCAATGATGCTCATCATTCAAAGATTTTATGCCAAACATTTTATTGAATTCTTCTTCTATCAATTGAGCACAATTTTCCGCTGCATCATTTTCAAGAAAGACATTATAAAGATGAATAATATGAGGCAACCTCAATTCCATTTTTTTTGTAGTTTTCTTTTTATAAAACCAAACTAGTGATAAAACAAGAAACTAAAAGATTCGATTGCAAGATCTAAAGATATACCTTCAAGCAGTCACCTCCCCGGCAACGGCGCCAGAAAAGAGCTTGTTGTCTACTACACAACTTATTCTTGTAGACTCGTGTTGGGCCTCCAAGCGCAGAGTTTTGTAGGACAGTAGCAATTTTCCCTCAAGTGGATGACCTAAGGTTTATCAATCCATGGGAGGCGTAGGATGAAGATGATCTCTCTCAAACAACCCTGCAATCAAATACAAGAAATCTCTTGTGTCCCCAACATACCCAGTACAATGGTAAATTGTATAGGTGCACTAGTTCGGCGAAGAGATGGTGATACAAGTGTAGTATGGATAGTAGATATAGGTTTTTGTAATATGAAAATATAAAAACAGCAAGGTACAAGTGATAAAACGGAGCACAAACGGTATTGCAATGCTTAGAAACAAGGCCTAGAGTTCATACTTTCACTAGTGCAATCTCTCAACAATGCTAACATAATTGGATCATATAACAATCCCTCAATGTGCGATAAAGAATCAATCCAAAGTTCCTATTAGCGGAGAACATAAGATAGAAATTGTTTGTAGGGTACGAATCCACCTCAAAGTTATCCTTTCCGATCGATCTATTGAGCCATTCCTATAATTGTCACAAACAGCCCTAGAGTTCGTACTAAAATAACACCATATGATACACATCAACCAACTCTAATGTCACCTAGATACTCCAATGTCACCACAAGTATCCGTGAGTTGATTATACGATATGCATCAAACAACTTCATAATCATAATATTCAATCCACACAAAGAACTTCAAGGAGCACCCCAAAGTTTCTATCGGAGAAAAGATAATGAAAACGTGCATCAACCCCTATGCATAGATTACCCCAATGTCACCGCGGGAATCCGTGAGTTGAGTGCCAAAACATATATCAAGTGAATCAATATAATACTCCATTGTCACCAAGGGTATTCATATGCAAGACATACATCAAGTGTTCTCAAATCTAAAATATTCAATCCGACAAAAACGAAACCTCAAAGGGAAAAGACTCGATTCATTACAACAAGGATAGAGAGGGAAGAAACACCATATGATCCAACTATATTAACAAAGCTCGCGATACATCAAGATCGTGCCAAATCAAGAACACGAGAGAGAGATAAAACACATAGCTACTGGTACAAACCCTCAGCCCCGAGGGTGAGCTACTCCCTCCTCGTCATGGAGACCGCCGGGATGATGAAGATGGCCTCCGGTGATGATTCCCCCCTCCGGCAGGGTGCCGAAAAAGGGCTCTAGATGGGATCTCCTTTGTACAGAGGCTTGCGGCGCCGTAAAAACTCATCTAGGTTAACTTTCGGGGGTTTCTGAATATTTAGGATTTTTCAGCGTTGGAATCACGCAAAGAGGTGCCACAGGGGGCCCACGAGGCAACAGGTCGCGCCTGGGGGGGTGGCGCACCCTGGTGGCTTGTGGGGCCCCTGTGGGTCTTTTGCTACTCCCCCGAAGCTTCCTGGGTCAGTTTCCTTCCAGAAAAAATCGTCAAAAAGTTTCACTGCATTTGGACTTCATTTGATATGGATTTTCTGGAAAACTAAAAACAAGCAGACCTATTAGCGGAGAACATAAGATAGAAATTGTTTGTAGGGTACGAATCCACCTCAAAGTTATCCTTTCCGATCGATCTATTGAGCCATTCCTATAATTGTCACAAACAGCCCTAGAGTTCGTACTAAAATAACACCATATGATACACATCAACCAACTCTAATGTCACCTAGATACTCCAATGTCACCACAAGTATCCGTGAGTTGATTATACGATATGCATCAAACAACTTCATAATCATAATATTCAATCCACACAAAGAACTTCAAGGAGCACCCCAAAGTTTCTATCGGAGAAAAGATAATGAAAACGTGCATCAACCCCTATGCATAGATTACCCCAATGTCACCGCGGGAATCCGTGAGTTGAGTGCCAAAACATATATCAAGTGAATCAATATAATACTCCATTGTCACCAAGGGTATTCATATGCAAGACATACATCAAGTGTTCTCAAATCTAAAATATTCAATCCGACAAAAACGAAACCTCAAAGGGAAAAGACTCGATTCATTACAACAAGGATAGAGAGGGAAGAAACACCATATGATCCAACTATATTAACAAAGCTCGCGATACATCAAGATCGTGCCAAATCAAGAACACGAGAGAGAGATAAAACACATAGCTACTGGTACAAACCCTCAGCCCCGAGGGTGAGCTACTCCCTCCTCGTCATGGAGACCGCCGGGATGATGAAGATGGCCTCCGGTGATGATTCCCCCCTCCGGCAGGGTGCCGAAAAAGGGCTCTAGATGGGATCTCCTTTGTACAGAGGCTTGCGGCGCCGTAAAAACTCATCTAGGTTAACTTTCGGGGGTTTCTGAATATTTAGGATTTTTCAGCGTTGGAATCACGCAAAGAGGTGCCACAGGGGGCCCACGAGGCACCAGGTCGCGCCTGGGGGGGTGGCGCACCCTGGTGGCTTGTGGGGCCCCTGTGGGTCTTTTGCTACTCCCCCGAAGCTTCCTGGGTCAGTTTCCTTCCAGAAAAAATCGTCAAAAAGTTTCACTGCATTTGGACTTCATTTGATATGGATTTTCTGGAAAACTAAAAACAAGCAGACCTATTAGCGGAGAACATAAGATAGAAATTGTTTGTAGGGTACGAATCCACCTCAAAGTTATCCTTTCCGATCGATCTATTGAGCCATTCCTATAATTGTCACAAACAGCCCTAGAGTTCGTACTAAAATAACACCATATGATACACATCAACCAACTCTAATGTCACCTAGATACTCCAATGTCACCACAAGTATCCGTGAGTTGATTATACGATATGCATCAAACAACTTCATAATCATAATATTCAATCCACACAAAGAACTTCAAGGAGCACCCCAAAGTTTCTATCGGAGAAAAGATAATGAAAACGTGCATCAACCCCTATGCATAGATTACCCCAATGTCACCGCGGGAATCCGTGAGTTGAGTGCCAAAACATATATCAAGTGAATCAATATAATACTCCATTGTCACCAAGGGTATTCATATGCAAGACATACATCAAGTGTTCTCAAATCTAAAATATTCAATCCGACAAAAACGAAACCTCAAAGGGAAAAGACTCGATTCATTACAACAAGGATAGAGAGGGAAGAAACACCATATGATCCAACTATATTAACAAAGCTCGCGATACATCAAGATCGTGCCAAATCAAGAACACGAGAGAGAGATAAAACACATAGCTACTGGTACAAACCCTCAGCCCCGAGGGTGAGCTACTCCCTCCTCGTCATGGAGACCGCCGGGATGATGAAGATGGCCTCCGGTGATGATTCCCCCCTCCGGCAGGGTGCCGAAAAAGGGCTCTAGATGGAATCTCCTTTGTACAGAGGCTTGCGGCGCCGTAAAAACTCATCTAGGTTAACTTTCGGGGGTTTCTGAATATTTAGGATTTTTCAGCGTTGGAATCACGCAAAGAGGTGCCACAGGGGGCCCACGAGGCACCAGGTCGCGCCTGGGGGGGTGGCGCACCCTGGTGGCTTGTGGGGCCCCTGTGGGTCTTTTGCTACTCCCCCGAAGCTTCCTGGGTCAGTTTCCTTCCAGAAAAAATCGTCAAAAAGTTTCACTGCATTTGGACTTCATTTGATATGGATTTTCTGGAAAACTAAAAACAAGCAGACCTATTAGCGGAGAACATAAGATAGAAATTGTTTGTAGGGTACGAATCCACCTCAAAGTTATCCTTTCCGATCGATCTATTGAGCCATTCCTATAATTGTCACAAACATCCCTAGAGTTCGTACTAAAATAACACCATATGATACACATCAACCAACTCTAATGTCACCTAGATACTCCAATGTCACCACAAGTATCCGTGAGTTGATTATACGATATGCATCAAACAACTTCATAATCATAATATTCAATCCACACAAAGAACTTCAAGGAGCACCCCAAAGTTTCTATCGGAGAAAAGATAATGAAAACGTGCATCAACCCCTATGCATAGATTACCCCAATGTCACCGCGGGAATCCGTGAGTTGAGTGCCAAAACATATATCAAGTGAATCAATATAATACTCCATTGTCACCAAGGGTATTCATATGCAAGACATACATCAAGTGTTCTCAAATCTAAAATATTCAATCCGACAAAAACGAAACCTCAAAGGGAAAAGACTCGATTCATTACAACAAGGATAGAGAGGGAAGAAACACCATATGATCCAACTATATTAACAAAGCTCGCGATACATCAAGATCGTGCCAAATCAAGAACACGAGAGAGAGATAAAACACATAGCTACTGGTACAAACCCTCAGCCCCGAGGGTGAGCTACTCCCTCCTCGTCATGGAGACCGCCGGGATGATGAAGATGGCCTCCGGTGATGATTCCCCCCTCCGGCAGGGTGCCGAAAAAGGGCTCTAGATGGGATCTCCTTTGTACAGAGGCTTGCGGCGCCGTAAAAACTCATCTAGGTTAACTTTCGGGGGTTTCTGAATATTTAGGATTTTTCAGCGTTGGAATCACGCAAAGAGGTGCCACAGGGGGCCCACGAGGCACCAGGTTGCGCCTGGGGGGGTGGCGCACCCTGGTGGCTTGTGGGACCCCTGTGGGTCTTTTGCTACTCCCCCGAAGCTTCCTGGGTCAGTTTCCTTCCAGAAAAAATCGTCAAAAAGTTTCACTGCATTTGGACTTCATTTGATATGGATTTTCTGGAAAACTAAAAACAAGCAGACCTATTAGCGGAGAACATAAGATAGAAATTGTTTGTAGGGTACGAATCCACCTCAAAGTTATCCTTTCCGATCGATCTATTGAGCCATTCCTATAATTGTCACAAACAGCCCTAGAGTTCGTACTAAAATAACACCATATGATACACATCAACCAACTCTAATGTCACCTAGATACTCCAATGTCACCACAAGTATCCGTGAGTTGATTATACGATATGCATCAAACAACTTCATAATCATAATATTCAATCCACACAAAGAACTTCAAGGAGCACCCCAAAGTTTCTATCGGAGAAAAGATAATGAAAACGTGCATCAACCCCTATGCATAGATTACCCCAATGTCACCGCGGGAATCCGTGAGTTGAGTGCCAAAACATATATCAAGTGAATCAATATAATACTCCATTGTCACCAAGGGTATTCATATGCAAGACATACATCAAGTGTTCTCAAATCTAAAATATTCAATCCGACAAAAACGAAACCTCAAAGGGAAAAGACTCGATTCATTACAACAAGGATAGAGAGGGAAGAAACACCATATGATCCAACTATATTAACAAAGCTCGCGATACATCAAGATCGTGCCAAATCAAGAACACGAGAGAGAGATAAAACACATAGCTACTGGTACAAACCCTCAGCCCCGAGGGTGAGCTACTCCCTCCTCGTCATGGAGACCGCCGAGATGATGAAGATGGCCTCCGGTGATGATTCCCCCCTCCGGCAGGGTGCCGAAAAAGGGCTCTAGATGGGATCTCCTTTGTACAGAGGCTTGCGGCGCCGTAAAAACTCATCTAGGTTAACTTTCGGGGGTTTCTGAATATTTAGGATTTTTCAGCGTTGGAATCACGCAAAGAGGTGCCACAGGGGGCCCACGAGGCACCAGGTCGCGCCTGGGGGGGTGGCGCACCCTGGTGGCTTGTGGGGCCCCTGTGGGTCTTTTGCTACTCCCCCGAAGCTTCCTGGGTCAGTTTCCTTCCAGAAAAAATCGTCAAAAAGTTTCACTGCATTTGGACTTCATTTGATATGGATTTTCTGGAAAACTAAAAACAAGCAGAAAACAGCAACTGGCACTGGGCACTAGGTCAATATGTTAGTCCATAAAAATCATATAAAAGCCATATAAAAGTGCACCAAAATCATACAAAACTATAATAAACATGGCATGGATACTTCATAAATTATAGATATGTTGGAGACATATCACATCACTCCAGACAAAGTTATCCGACTTCCTAAGCAATTGATACAACGTAATTGCCTTCTCTCCAAGCCGGCTTATATATGAACCGGATTATAGGCACGGACAGGGAAGCTTTCCTGTTTGGTGCTAAGGGGGCAGCCCCAGCTGCCCACCCCCAAAGCGAGACCCAAGGACTGCCCGTTTGGTGATAGAAGATCAAGACAACAAGGCGCGCAGGGCGGAGGTCACCATCGAGCCCACCGGCGCATCATGGATCATGCTTTTGCAGGCGAAGACCGCCTTTAGTCAGGATAGACTGAGCGCCTGTCCCCTTTCAAAACCCGCCAAGTGTGGTGACCTTTCCCACCTAGTTTTGGGGAAGAGGACCAGGGCGGCTATAAAAGGGACAGAGCTGCCATTGTAGAGGGGATCGATTCCTCTGCCTTCTACCTTGTACGCGAGAATGCCTTCCTGCCCACAGCAATCCTCACCACAAGCAGGAGTAGGGTTTTACACTACAAGGTGGCCCGAACCTGGGTAACCATCATGTCCTTTGTCGTGCTCCAGCGTAGCGCTCTCGTCGTAGCCTCGCCGTGCTCACCTTTGGTCGGAAAGAGCTAGCGCGCCCCCAGTGTTTGAACCTCTAGATCCCCAGAGTCCAGGCTCCGACATTTGGCGCGCCTGGTAGTAGGCCGTTTCGTTTCTTTCCGCTTCCTCGCCGTGATGGCCGACGCTCGCCGCGAGCGCTACGCGCGCCGAGCTGCCAGGGTGGCCCAGACGGAGCCCGTCGCCCGCGACGACCGTCGACGCCGCGCCGCCAGCGCTGTCACCGACCCCGCTGCGAGGGAGTAGTAGTCTTCTTCCCACCACCCGTCTATGCGGGCGATCGGCCACACCGCCACGGCCTCTTCGCTTGCCCGGCGTGATGCGTCGGCCCCGAAGGCCACGCAGCTCATGGCGCGTGAGCTCCTCCGCTACCGCCCCACCGACGCCGGCTATGACGCCTGGCTCGGCCGCATCACCGAGCTCGTCAATGCCGTAGGCGACACTCCGGTACCCTCTCACTCGCTCCGTCCTCCGCCGTCTCGTGCCAGGGACGTGGCACACGACGCGCCTCCTCCGCCTCCTCTGCATGGCGAGGGCGCCCGACGCCACCACAACGTGCGGGCGCATGAGCACTCCCGCAGTGCATCTTCGCCGGACCATGGCGAGCCAACCTGCCAGATCGTCCGGCGTGCACCACCCGACGTGCGCGTCCTCCTCGAGCAACATCGCCAGCGCCAAGACAGGACCGTCCAAGAAGTCGCAGCCGCCGGCCGTCAGAACCACGACGCCCTAGCCGGTGGCATCCCCTCCAGCTGTGTGGGCTGCCATGCCTTCACCCGCGAGCTGCGTCGCGTGGTGTGGCCCGCCAAGTTCAAGCCGGACCTGCCTCAGCGCTACGACGGCACCCCCAACCCCGCAGAGTTCCTGCAGCTCTATGCCCTGAGCATCGAGTCAGCGAACGGCGATGACAAGGTCATGGCGAACTGGTTTCCCATGGCCCTCAAGGATGGCCCGCGCTCTTGGCTCATGAACCTCCCCGAGGCGTCCATCTCTTCATGGGGCGAGCTCCGCCGGCAATTCATCGCCAACTTCAAGGGCACGAACGAGCGCTCCCTCACACTCGATGACCTGCGTGCTGTGCGCCAGCGCCCCGACGAGACCCTCCTCAAGTACATCTAGCGCTTCAGCCAAGTGCGCAACAAGATCCCTCACGCCTCCGAGGCCGCCATCGTCTCCGCGTTCTCCAACGGCATCACGGACGTCCGAATGCGCGAGAAATGATGGCAACCAGCCCGACCAAGACGCCGGGGGCTATCAAGAGCCTCGTGGAGTGGCCTGCATCTTAGGCGGAGCTCAAGCTCCTGCATCCAACCGCCACTTCAAGTTGTTCTCTCGCGAGGTGAACGCTGCCCTCCCGAGGCCTGAGGCTTCTCGCCCCCTCAAGTGGTCCCAATACGCCATCACCTTCGACTCCAACGATCACCCCAAGTCTTCGAGCGCTGCTGACACGGTCCCCATGTCGTGCACCCCCACCATCAGCAATGTCGCCGTCACCAAGACACTCATCGACGGAGGTGCCGGCCTCAACATGATCTCCATCGAGGCCTTCGAGATGCTCCAAGTGCCTTATGACCAGCTGATGCCCACCAGGCCCTTCTCCGGAGTAACTGATGGCTCCACCATTCCTTTGGGCCAAGTGCGTCTCCCCGTCACCTTTGGCACTCGCAAGAACTACCATACTGAGCTCATCGACTTCGACGTGGCACACATCGGCCTGCCGTACAACGCCATCTTGGGCTACCCAGCTCTCGCCAAGTTCATGGCGGCGACCCACCACGCCTACAACATCCTCAAGATGCCGGGCTGCAGTGGCATCATCACCGTCTGCTGCGACGAGAAGGATGCGGTCCGTTCCCTCGAGAGCGCCTACAAGGCAGCCGCCACCGCCCACCCTGCCGACGAGGATGCCGCCGAGCCCCATGAGGCTGTACCCGCGAAGAAGAAGTAACTGTTCTCTCAGGACCGTGCCGAGACAAAGAAGGTGTCGGTGGACAGCAGCGGCTCAGGCCCTGCCTTCACCATCGGCACTGGCCTCTCTCCCACATAGGAAGACGCGCTTGTCACCTTCCTTCGGGAAAATTCGGATGTGTTCGCCCGGACAGCGTCTGATTTGTCCGGTGTGCCGAGGGAGGCGATCGAGCACCACTTAGCGGTGTGCCCCAACGCACGCCCCGTGAAGCAGAAGGCACGACGCCAGGCGCCAGAGAAGCAAGATTTCATCGTCAAGGAAGTTCAGAAGCTCCAAGAAGCCAGAGTCATCCGTGAAGTGTGCCACCCTGAATGGCTCTCCAACCCAATCGTGGTACCCAAGAAGTGCGGCAAGGAGCGCATGTGCGTCGACTTCACATGCCTCAACAAGTTCTGCCCTCAAGATCCATTTCCACTGCCCCGCATCGACCAGATCGTGGACTCCACCGCCGGGTGCGAGTTGCTATGCTTCCTAGATGCCTTCTCAGGCTACCACCAGATCAAGATGGCGGCCGAAGATGTGGAGAAAACGGCCTTCATCACCCCCTACGGCATATTCTGCTACATCTGCATGCCCTTCGGCCTCAGGAGCGTCGGAGCCACCTTCCAGAGACTGATGCGCATCGCCTTGGGGCCCCAGATGGGAAGAAACGCCGAGGCTTACGTCAATGACATCGTCGTCAAGACTCGTGAGGCCTGGTCCCTCCTCGCGGACCTCCAGGAGACATTCGACAACCTGCGCAAGGTCAACCTCAAGCTCAACCCAGACAAGTGCATCTTCGGAGTCCCCTCCGGCAAGCTGCTCGGCTTCCTGGTCTCCCACTGTGGCATCGAGGCCAACCCCAAGAAGATCAAGGCCATCGAGAAGATGCATCCTCCCCGGAGCCTTAAGGAGATGCAGCGTCTGGCGGGATGCATGGCCTCCCTTGGGCGATTCATCTCTAAGTTCGGCGAGCGAGCCCTGCCATTCTTCAAGCTCATGAAGAGATCCGGCCCGTTCAAGTGGACTCCCGAGGCCGACGCCGCCTTCGAAGACCTCAAGAGGTACCTCATGAGCCCGCCCATCATGGTCGCGCCACGCTCTCGCGAGCCCTTGCTCCTATACTTGGCGGCCACTCCCCAGATGGCCAGCGCGGCCCTAGTGGCAGTTCGAGAAGAGTGCGTCCCCGCGTAGAAGAGGCCTGCCGTGCCACCGCCTGGCGAGGCCGCGCCGTCGCCTGCCGAGGCCTCGCCTTAGGAGGCCCCCAGTGAGCCGCCTCGCGAGCCGCCTCCCGAGCCTCCTGAGCCTCATGGGCCCCTCGGGACCCCTGAAGACCAAGCTGCTGCAACAACTACCCGCCTCATCAAGCACCCTGTATACTTCGTCAGCATGGTGCTACGAGATGTGCGCGAACGTTACCCCATGCAGCAGAAGCCCTCCTCGCGCTCCTCGTCGCCTCTAGGAAGCTGCGCCACTACTTCCAGGGCCATCCCATCAAGGTGATCTCGTCTTACCCCCTGGAGCAAGTCTTGCACAGCCCCAACGCCGTTGGCCGCGTCGCCGAGTGGAGCATCGAGCTACAAGCCTTCGAGCTGGAATTCTGCACCACAAGGGTGATCAAGGGCGCAGCCCTGGCCGACTATGTAGCAGAATGGACGGACCCACCCCAGGAGGAGCCCCACGAGGCTGAATCCCTCTTGCCTGGGGATGAAGCGCCTGGCGGCTAGTCCATGCACTTCGATGGCGCCTTCTCCCGGCAGGGTGCGGGGGCTGGCGTCGTGCTCACCTCGCCAACAGGAGACAAGCTCTACTATGCCATCCAACTCTGCTTCAAGCGCGACGACAAGGTCTCCAACAACATCGCAGAGTACGAGGGCCTCATTGCCGACCTCAAGGCTGCCTCTGCCCTGGGCATCAAGCGCCTCACCATCAAGGGTGATTCACAGCTCCTCGTCAACTTCTCCAACAAAAGCTACAAGCCCAAGGACGAGCACATGGCCGCCTACTTAGAAGAGTATGTAATCTTGAGAAGCGTTTCCTTGGCCTGGAGCTGCAGCACGTTCCTTGCGGTGGCAACAAGGAGGCCGACGACATCACCAAGCGAGCATCAAGCCGTGAACCCCAGAGCCCCGGCATCTTTGAGGAAAGGCTCCTCAGGCCATCCGCTACTCCGCCAGCCGCGAGCACCACGCTGCTTCACGAGGAACTCCCGCCCGCACCACCCATGGCGTGCCAGACTGCGGCCCAGCCTCAGGAGCCCGCCTGCTACTGGCGCTCGAGACCCAAGCGGACAGCTGGGCCGCGGAGTTCAAGGCCACCGCTTACTGCTTGCAAGACGGCGAGCTATACCGCAGGCGCCCCAATGGCGTCTCGCTGCGGTGCATCTTTGAAGAACAAGGGCGCGAGCTGCTCGCCGACATCCATGGAGGAGACTGCGGCCATCACTCCTCGTCGCGCACCCTTGCCGGCAAGGTGTTCCATAGCGGTTTCTACTGGCCCACCGCGCTCCACGACGCCACCGAGCTAGTCCAATCCTGTGAAGCTTGTCAATTCCACGCCAACCAAATCCACTAGCCGGCGCAAGGCCTCCAGATGATTCCCCTCTCATGGCCCTTCGCGGTCTGGGGGCTGGATATCTTGGGACCCTTCCCTCGTGCAGCTGGCGGCTTCCACTACCTCTATATCTTGGGACCCTTCCCTCGTGCTCTGCCGTCAAGTTCATCAAGGGCCTCGTGAGACGCTTCGGCGTCCCCAACCGCATCCTCACTGACAACAGCTCCCAGTTCACAAGCGGCCTCTTCAAGTCATACTGCGCCAGCCTCGGCACGCAGATCTGCTATGCCTCTGTGGCGCACCCTCAAAGCAACGGCCAGGCCGAGCGTGCCAACGCCGAGTTCCTCAAGGGCCTCAAGACTAGAAGCTTCAAGAAAAAGCTCGAAGCCTGCGGCAAAGGCTAGCTTGACGAGCTGCAGTCTGTGCTGTGGTCCATCCGCACAACGGCAACCAAGCCTACCGGCGAGACTCCCTTCTTCCTCGTCTACGGAGCTGAGGCAGTCCTCCCGTCTGAGCTCCGGCACAGCTCTCCGCGGGTCCTTGCCTTCGACGAGGCTTGTCAGGACGCCTTGCGAGAGGCCGACCTGCTGCTCCTCAAAGAAGCATGTCGCCAGGCCGCCCTCCGCGCCGCCAAATACTAGCAGGCTTTGCGTCGCTATCATAGCCGCAACATACGCCCACGCACCCTCGAAGTCGGCGATCTCGTCCTGAGAAGGATCCTCTCCAGATAGGGACTCCACAAGCTCTCACCCATGTGGGAAGGCCCTTTCAGGGTTGCTCATGTCTCCAGGCCCGGGGCTGCCCGACTGGAGACGGAGGACGGAGTTCCTATGCCTAACGCCTGGAACATCCAACACCTCCGCAAGTTCTACCCGTGACCATCACGCGTACGAATGAAGTGGGGCTGTACATGCCCTGGAGCCTCTCATTGCCTTCGCCTGATGGACTCGCGAGAGCTCCCGCCCACGTCTCAGTGGAAGCCCCATGCTCCGCGCTGGCGGAACGATCGAACCGCGATCATGCCCACACCTAGTGGAAGCACCATGCTCCGCGCTGGTGGAACAATCACTTGAGGGTGCCCCAGGGGCTGCACCAACCTCATGCTGATCCGTGCCAAACATTCAATCATATCTCTTTTTGGTTGTGTAATGAACTTATTACTATGTTTCAGTAAAGCTTTATTTCCTAAGATATCTCATGTATTACTAAGTTGCTTGCCTCAGGAGCTGTGCACGCTCGCGACCTTCCTCCTGCGCATCTCGCGAGCGGGGGCTGGACACGGTGCCTGTGCTCGGGTCAGTCCCAGCAGCGCTGTAAAAACCCAAGTGATCGAGCTCTGGCTCGCGGGCCTGCTCCCGTGCACGCCACCTCACCAAGGTCCTTGGTGTCTTGTCTCCTCGCGTGATACCCACGAGCAAGCTAGCGAGCGCACCTCTTCCCCTATTTTATGAAACCAATGCGAAGTTGTCACAGGAACAAGGCACCCGAAAGGCCTCGCGAGCGCTGCCTCGCGAGGCGTCTCATGACAAGACGCCATCGTAAACACCCAGGGAGCCTCGCGAGCCAGCCTACGGCGACCATCTCTGCCAAGTGCTAGCGGGAGACCTCACGAGCAGGACCTCGCGAGGCACGCCCCGCAGCCATGACATGTCAATCGACAATCGCAAGAGCTAAGTACAAAAATACCTCATGAGCCGCTCTCGACGCCTCTCAAGTTTCCACTCCCCGCGACCTCGCTGAAGTGCTGATATTCTCTCCTCCGCCCAAGCCGCTTGCACGTCAAGGGGGGACTTCCTGAGCATCGCGCCTCAGGAGCCCTTACCGCCTCTCAGTGCCCTACACCTCCTGGACTTGTCCAGGCAACGTGACCTGACATACCAGCGACGGCTGTAGCCCGCTCGGGGGCTGGGACCTGACGACGTAGAGCACTAAGGCAAACAAGGAAAGAGAAATAGGCCTCACGAGAGAGCCTCACAAGGAAACACGCATTGGGGCAAATCATAAATACTTAAGGCAAAAAACATCATTTTCACACCGTCGGGGGCAGCATCAACCTATTACAGGAACAAAGAAAGAGGGGCAAAGGGGGGACACGGCGCGCCTCCAAGATCCAACACGGGCGCCGCCTGCGCCTAGTCGGAGTCCTCGTCTTTGCTCTTGATGCACGGAGACCCTTCGCCGCTCTCGCCCCAGCTGCTGGAGTCCCCGCTGCTGCCGCTGTCGCTTCTGTCGAAGGAGTCGGAGCCGCTATCGTCTTCGCTCTACGCGCAGCACCTGAGGCGGACATCGGAGGCCCCGAAGATCTTCACGAAGAGGGTCGCGGCTCCATCGTACTTGAATTGGAGGAGATGCCCCCGCTTCAGGCCGCGGGCGAGGGCAAAGGACTTCCACCCCTGCTTCAAGAACATGAAGCCGGCCGGGTGAACTCCGTCGCCACCCAGGAGGGCCCGTTGCAGTAGCCGTCCGCCTGCACCCACAGCCCCAAGGGCTCCTTACACTCCATCGCTTTCGCGAAGGAATCGGGGAGCCAGAGCCAGCTGCAGGGCCGACGATGCATCCCCACGATGAACTCGTACGTCGCCTCTGCCGAATGAAACCCCGCCTGGGGAGGACGGGCGGCCGCCCCGCCGCGCCCGCCTCGGCCACGGGCGCCGCTTCCTCCACGGCCGCGGGTGCCAGCCCTTCCACGAGCGCTTGGACCGGCTTCGGTGGCCGCCGAGGGGCACCCATAGCCCCGGGGCGGAACCCTCGTGGCGGCGGCGGACGCACGAGCTCGCCCTCTGCCCCTTGCCATCGCGACGGTGGTTCTGGAAGGGCGAGAAGAAGAAGAAGAGAAGGAACAGAGGAAGAAGATGGGAGAAGGGCCCTTGCCTCCCGCCCCCTTTATACTCGATGGGGGCGCCCTCCCTGTCGCTCCGCCTTCTTCAACGTTGGGAATCGAGGCAGCAGCAGAAAGGAAGCAATGATGGTGTCATGGTTTTGACATGGCAGATGCCCTTATGAAAGGACTTGGAGATGAGGCCATCGCACAAGTGTGGAAGCTTTAACGGGGTTGATCGGGAACGAGAAGACACGGAGTTACCCAGGTTCGGCCCCTCATCGTGGAGGTAAAAGCCTACGTCCTTCTTGATTTTATTGCTGTAGATCTCGATTACAAGGATGCAGATTCGCTAACCTAGCTTTCGAAGGATTGCAGCTTTGTCTTTTTTGCCTAGGTGCTCCCCTTTATATATACAGGCGGAACCCTAGGTTTACATGAGAGTCCGGCTCATCATCCTGACCCATCTTCTACTCTTTCCTACTTGTTTTCCAAGACGACGTTTAAGTCGGTCATCTTCTACTTGAGCCGGACCATTACTTGAGCCGGCCTTTCCTACTGGGTCTTCGCCAAGCCGGCCCACCGAGCATCTTCTTAGCCCTGCAGTGAGATAACCCGCTGAGCCCCTCAACTCATGGCCGGGTCATCATCCTGCCGGGTCTATACGCCGGGAAATATCCCCAACATTAGCCCTCAATTTGACTTGGATTTTATCCATGTTAAACTCCAACCTGAAAAGCAAATAAAATAAATCAAAAAGTTTGTGAAGGAGATCTGAAACTATCTTGCAAGCCAATTCTTCAGCGTCCTTTATCCGCACTCAAACTTCGCCGGCTCAACCATTTTGCCGGGTCATTACCCTCCATAACTTGGTATCCATTCACCACCTTTCCTTATGACGTCATAATCAACTTCCGCAAAATTTGGGATGATATCACATCGAATCTTTGAGTGGGTTCGTATTGTCTTGTCAGGAGCGAAAATCGAGGAGCCCGCGGCCGAAATTTACTGCGCCGCCTGGGGCTCCGAACCTGGCGTTCCAATTCTTATCGCGCCTATAAATAGGCCAGCTCACCCCCACTGCTACCTTTTACCTCTCACCCTTCCTCTTCTCCTCTGCTCCAACGCCGCCGCACTGCCTGAGCTCGTCATCAGCGGAGCCAGCACCAGTCGCGCCTCTTCTTCGTTGCCGGAGCCATTCATCATCGCGCGGCCGCCTTCGCCGCACCCTAAAGACCTCGAGTCTGACCTCCAGATCTGTGAGCACCTTCCCGCCATTGCCACAGCTTCCTTGTTGTTCTTCCGTGTTCTTCGTCATAGCCGCGGTAGATCTAAAATGCGTTGGGTCCCTTTCATTTTTAGTTCGCATGGTCATTCCGCAACATTTCCTCATTGGTAGATCCACTGTGCTGTCTTAGATAGATCTCACTGCATTTCATCTTATAGCGCGAAGAACACACCTAACCCTTATTTTTTTTTCATATTTATCCATTTTGTAGATCCGTAGAATCTCCTTACCCAGTTAAATCTTGTTTGCGAACTTGTAGTCCAAACCATGCTCAACACTTGTAAAAATCCGTGCCATTGTAACTTCTGGCTTATCTTTGTTAGTAATCCTGGCCCAGATTTCGTTTGCAACCCCTCTCGAAACCCGGCCAAATATCTCAATCACCGGCTCGTATGTTCCATTTATATTAAATCGAAAAACTCATGTTTTACCGGCTTATGACATCTTCTTTTTTCCATAGCAGCTGAAACAATGCCTCCCAAGCCCAAGATCGTCAACTGGGCCAAGTCCAGCATGTATGAACATAGTCTGCAAACCCTGGTAGATTCCGGGCTGCTGCCAGCTAAGGAAGAAATTTCATGGCGAGCTCCTGAAGAAGAAATCCACCCCCAACCCGGCCAGAATGAGATCGTCATTTTTGTTGATCATGTTTCAAAGGGCTTCCGTCCTCCCGGCTCTAAATTTTTCCAGGACGTGCTGCACTTCTTCAATATCAGGCCTCAAGACCTGGCCCCCAATTCTATCTTTAACTTGTGCCAATTTCTAGTTTTCTGCAAGGTGTATCTGCAGCTCGAGCCGTCACTTAGCTTGTTCCGGGAATTATTCTATTTGAACCGCCAAACAGAGCACAAGGACGGTCCCAGTATTGAACTTGGCGGAATTTCTATCCAACGAAGAAAAAACATAGTCTTCCCCAATGCCAAGCCAGCCAGCCATCCCAAGGGGTGGCACATAACCTGGTTTTACTGCAAGGACACCTCCCTCGAAGGGCAGCACCCATTGCCAGGTAACCGGGCCAACCGGCTTGCCATCAATGCAGCCTTCCCGGGTCTTGCTTCCAGGGAGGAGAGAGAGAACCTGGAACCTCTGTATCCAAAAATGAACGCGTTGATTGCTCATGGCCTCACCGGTGTCGATTTGACCCGGACATGGGTCGAGTGGAGAATTCAACCACTCAGCTCTAGGACCCGGCTCATGCACACCTACACCGGCCATCACGAAGACCCACTTCGGTTCAGCCGGGTTAACCTCAAGGAGAAGGATGTCCTAAAATTTGCCAAGAAGCTACTTGGCAAAACAAAGGATGAAATTAAGCTCGTGGGGCTCGCCCCATTTAGTGCCAACAAGGAGGCTCCTGCGGTAAGCCGTCTCTGTCATCTTGCACTTTGCCAATACTGCGTTGTCCTTGTTATCGCTTCATCAACCCGTCATGATATAGGAGAATGATGACTGGTGGCGGTTGAGGTTCAAGACCCTACTCCTCTGCGAGATGACGACGAAGAGGACCCAGACGACGATGAAGACAATGAGGTAGAACTTGACTCCCTTGGCTGCCTTTTTAATCAGCTTGCTGATGCCGACTCTTCACACGAAGAAGCTGAAATTAGCCACACCATCGAGCCGGAGGTAACTTTGATCTCCACAGACTCTGACTCCCCAATACCTGTTCGAAAGAAAACCCGAGCTGTAGTCTGCAAAATCCGAAGAAAACCCCGGGTTACCATCCGTAAAGTCCCTTTTTCACATCAAGATGCTCACTTGGATCCCCAATTTCTTTTGAAGAAAATACAGCACGCCGGAACCTCAAAAAGGAAGACCTAGAGTAGTGAAGGAGAGTTGAGTGGCGGGCTTCCAAATGAGCCGCCATCCCGTAGAGCGCGGACAGATGTGCTTCTTAGTCCAACTCCCTCTTTTCCTCTAGCTGGTCATTTCATGGAACCCTTACATTTAAATGACTCGGCCCATCAGACGTCCCCCTCTTCAGATGAATCAAGAGCTACTCAAGCGCCGACTTTCAATATTAACCATGGGTAAGCAATTTAATCATCCTTATGTCATATAGCGGTTTCTTGCTCTTCATCCCTTAATTGAATAACTCCTTGTTCCTTGTACAGTGCCAAGGCCAGTAAGAAGAAAGCCACCGCCGGGTCATCTGACCTAGTCATTTAAACGGCCCCCCAGGAAGAAACGGAGGCCACCTTGGTCACCCAGGACGAGCCGGCGTTCCAGAACAGCCCGCCGCCTCAAGATTTGATTGCGAGCCGGCTCATGCCTCCTCTCCTGACGTTCAGGAGAAGGAAAATTTAACTGAAGACCAACCCGAACAGCAGCCCATGGCACGGGCTCAAGAGGAAGTTGTGGTGATGAGTGAACAACAAACTGCTCCACCGGAAGCCTCTAATGCTCTCACCAAGGTTCCTGCCAGGGCTGAGCCACCCCTAAAGAACAAGGGGAAGGCGGCTCTTGACTTCTCCGCCTTTGAATATCAAGACACCAATACCCTACACCAAGCTGTGCTGACCCGGCTGTCTGAAAGCCGGGATACAAAGATTGCAATGATATCTTCATTGAAGCGGAAATACGAGGTAACTTGTGCCTTCTGTCATGAAACATACACACACACATATATATATATATATATATATATATATATATATATATATATATATATATATACATACATACATACATATATATATGTAGCCCCCAAGGGTCGGGTAATTATCAGATGATGACCCAAGACTTCAAACTTTATTTTGCATGCATAACCTCAATCAGTGACCCCAAAGGCCGGCTCGTCAAACTGTGACAGGTGGGTCTCCATATCTAGTAAGATACATCAAATTATACATTAGCCCCCAAGTGCCATGTAGAATGCCTGCATCTGCATGGAACTTGCTTTTTTGCTTGTTGAGAAGCGCTGAAACACGTAGCCCCCATGTGCCGGGTCGACCAGTAAGGGCGGCTCGAGACATGCTTAGACAATGTATAACTGAGGCTGCCTTGCAAGACATGCTGAATCAATTGGAGGCCCAAGCTTCCTTCTTTCGAAAGGAAGCAAGGAAGGAGAAAAAACTGCGCAAAGAGGCTGAAAAGACATCTCTAGAAGCCAACAAGTCTCTGCTCCTTGTGAGGAGCACCTTGCAAGAAACTGAAGCCGAAAGAGCCGCCCTAGCCAATCGTGCTGAGGAGGCCGAGTCGAAATTGGTGCTGGTAACTCGAGAGCTAGCCACTTTGAAGGGCCAGATCACAGCCATGTGCAAGGCCATCTTCGGTAAGTAAAAAGACTACCATGAGTCAATTATACCGACTTACCATGCTAAGCCGGCTTTACTGATCGCGTGTACTTATCCTTGAAGGCCGAAAGAACCAAACCCTTGTGCAGCAACCACTGGTGAAATTGAAGGCGGTGTATACCTTTGTGGAGCAGTTGTACATAGGCGGCTCCCAGTGCGTAGTGGCCGCAAAAAATACTACGACACCGCCACAGTTGATTGCGGACATGTTGAAGGAACTGTCCGTTGTGCCCAAGTGGTTTGAAAAATGGAAAAATGTGGCTTGTCGTGCTGGGGATCTAACGGTGCTTGCTCGTGCCAAGGCATATGTGCCAGAACTGGATCCGGCTCAGATTGTGGGCGGGTATCCGGAGTTTAATGTGGATGACTCGCCTTTTACCAAGAAAGACTTCCTACGCTATATAAAGGAAACCCGGGTTGCAGCCACCGAGATTGCAGAAGAGGCAGACATGACCAAGTACCAGGCTGGCTATTCGAAGGAGAATGAATGGATGGAGCCGCCAAACCCTGAACCGGTCGCCCTAACCCGCATGCGTAAGTCATCTTTCGCTCCTGACGTCGACTCTTCCTCCGTGAAAACAGCCGATGCCATATTTGAAGCATTGCGCTCAATCCAGTGGTCGACTAGCGAATCAAGTCAGGAGGAGGCGGAGGATGACGACGGTCGCGAAGAGACGGCACATGGTGCTCCATCGGCTGCTGGCACCGGTTCTAACTCGGCGATGTAAAACACTGGCTCGTCTTCTTTGTTGTTTGAACTGTGGAAACTTTTGCCGTGGCCGCAGCTGACGGGCGGCTTGTAATAACTTAGTATCCAAAACTTTTGATTCTAGTGCCATCGTGCACTGTGGTGCTTGTACAAACATCTTTGTGGATGCCTGGCCTGTGTATGTTATACAGGCGATTTTGCCATTGTGGATCCTCTTTGCGACCTCTAGAGCCGATTTTTTCCACAAGAGTGATTCTGCACAAGCAATAATTATCGCAGATAGCAACAGCTTTGAGCGATGAATATCACGTTAGTGTTTGAGATAAAAGATTAATCTTAACAAAGGTAGATGCCATGTATGAATGTATAAGTGTATGCATGCATGCAGAGATGAAATAAATGCAGAAAAGAGAACATGACTGTAATAAGCCGGTTTAAAACACAACTTGAAAGGCCGGCTTATAAAGCTCAAGTCTGAATTGCTTTCATGAAGCTGCCACTTTGGCCTGTTGGTTTATCCTCGCTATCTGAAAGCCGGCTCTCACGCAACCAATCGAGCGTATTAACGCTGATGAATTCAGGGTCACCTTTGTGATTGACTCATCAGGCGTACGCCGGGTCGCCTTTAGGGAGTAGCATCTCGCTAACAGGCAGGTTTAACCAACTTGTGGCATCTCGCCGGGTTAAAGGGTTTTGTAAGCAAAACTCAATGAGTTTGAAGCCCCCAAATAACCAAGGATCAACAAATAAAGACTCCACACACAATTTTGACGCGAAACGACAAAACTCTCTTATATAGAGCTACCGGTCTTTATTTCATTGATCAAGAAATATGTATATACATGATAGAAGGTATGTACAAAGATGTGACCCAGTCGATGACTTAGGTGTAGTATGGCCGGAGATGGGCAATGTTCCAGGGCCGGCTTGTTTCCTCTTCAGAGGTTCATGACTTATCTGCCTCACGTATATCAACCAGGTAATATGACCCGTTGTTGAGATTCTTGCTGACCACAAAGGGCCCTTCCCAAGGTGGTGAAAGCTTATGCATGCCTGTCTGATCTTGTATCAAACAGAGCACTAAGTCACCTTCCTGAAAAGTACGGCTTCGAACTCTACGGCTGTGATAGCGACGTAGGTCTTGTTGATAAATTGCTAATCTGGACGCGGCAAGTTCGTGTTCTTCTTCCAGAGCATCAAGGGCATCTTGTCGAGCTTGCTCATTATCAGATTCCACATAAGCCGCGACCCGAAGGGAGTCATGCCGAATATCACTTGGAAGTACAGCTTCTGCACCATAGACAAGGAAAAATGGCATATAGCCTGTTGACCTGTTGGGAGTAGTTCGTATGCTCCAAAGCACCGCAGGTAATTCTTCTTCCCAGCAACCCAGCGTGCGTTGCAGAGACACCATGAGTCGGGGTTTGATACCACACAGTAATTCCTGATTGGCTCTTTCTGCCTGCCCATTGGACTGAGGATGCGCAACCGATGCTAGATCGAGCCGGATATGCTCCTATTGACAGAACTGCTTCATGACTCCCTTGGAAAAATTGGTGTCATTGTCTGTGATGATACTGTGCAGATAGCCAAAATGAAATATCAGCTTTTTTAGAAACTTGACGGCTGTAGCAGCATCACAACGGCTGACCGGTTCTGCTTCTACCCACTTGGTAAATTTATCCACAGCCACCAATAGGTGTGTATGCTTTTGCTTAGAGCGTTTGAAGGGTCCAATGATGTCAAGCCCCCAGACTGCAAAAGCCCATGTTATCGGTATCATCCTTAATTCTTGCGCTGGCACATGAGCCTGGCGAGCATATTTCTGGCAACCATCACATTTACGCACAATATCTTCTGCATCGGCGTGAGCCGTGAGCCAGTAAAAACCGTGCCGGAAAGCTTTTGCGACCAGTGATCTTGAGCCAGCATGGTGACCACAGTCACCAGAATGAATCTCATTGAGAATTGCGCGGCCTTCTTCAGGCAAAACACAATGCTGAAAAACACCAGTGACGCTTTGTTGGTGCAACTCACCATTGACGATAGTCATAGACTTGGATCGCCTGATTATCTGTCGAGCAAGGATTTCCTCTGTTGGAAGTTCTCCCCGGCTTAGATAAGCCATGTAAGGGACTGTCCAATCAGGTACAGCGTGGACAGCAGCTACTAGAGCCACCTCCGGGGTCAGGAATAGCCAAGTCCTCCTATGTTGGTAACTTGATAGACGGGTTGTGCAAAACGTCCAGGAAAACATTGGGTGGCACCGGCTTGCGCTGAGAGCCCAAGCGAGAGAGTGCATCTGCCGCCTCATTCTGCCGGCGATCAATATGATCAACTTGATAACCTTTGAAGTGTCCAGCAATGTTGGTGACCGCGTGCCGATAAGCTGCCATAAGGGGATCCTTGGAATCCCATGTACCAGAAACCTGTTGGGCCACCAAATCTGAGTCGCCCAAACACCTGACCCGGCTCAGGTTCATCTCCTTGGCCATCCGAAGCCCATGAAGCAAAGCCTCGTATTCTGCAGCATTGTTAGTGCAGGGGAACATAAGTCTTAAAACATAACCGAACTTATCTCCTCGTGGGGAAGTGACCAGAACTCCAGCCCCCGAGTCTTCGAGCTGCCTTGAGCCGTCAAAGTGTATGGACCAGTATGTTGAGTCGGGCTTCTCTTTGGGAGCTTGTAACTCTGTCCAATCATTAATGAAATCCACCAACGCTTGAGACTTGATTGTTCTGTGGGGCACATATTTGAGATGATGCGGACCAAGCTCGATGGCCCACTTAGCAACCCGGCCAGTGGCCTCTCGGTTCTGGATTATGTCCCCGAGAGGTGCTGAGCTGACCACAGTGATTGGATGTTCGTGGAAGTAATGCTTCAGCTTGCGACTAGCCATAAACACTCCGTAGACTAGTTTCTGCCAATGCGGATATCGCTACTTGGACTCGGTTAACACTTCACAGATATAATACACAGGGTGCTGAACCGGATATTCCTTGCCGTCCTCCTTGCGCTCTACAACCATTTCCACGCTTACAGCCTTGTCATTGGCAGCAATATATAACAACATTGGTTCCTTCTCATGGGGGGGCAGCAAGGACCGGTGGCTCAGACAAATGCTTCTTGAGGGCCTCAAAATCCTGATCTCCAGCATCATGATGTCTACTACACAACTTATTCTTGTAGACTCATGTTGGGCCTCCAAGCGCAGAGTTTTGTAGGACAGTAGCAATATTCCCTCAAGTGGATGACCTAATGTTTATCAATTCATGGGAGGCATAGGATGAAGATGGTCTCTCTCAAACAACCCTGCAACCAAATACAAGAAATCTCTTGTGTCCCCAACACACCCAATACAATGGTAAATTGTATAGGTGCACTAGTTCGGCGAAGAGATGGTGATACAAGTCTAGTATGGATAGTAGATATAGGTTTTTGTAATCTGAAAATATAAAAACAGCAAGGTAGCAAGTGATAAAACGGAGCACAAACGGTATTGCAATGCTTAGAAACAAGGCCTAGGGTTCATACTTTCACTAGTGCAATCTCTCAACAATGCTAACATTATTGGATCATATAACAATCCCTCAATGTGCGATAAAAATCACTCCAAAGTTCCTATTAGAGATGAACATAAGATAGAAAATGTTTGTAGGGTACGAAACCACCTCAAAGTTATCCTTTCTGATTGATCTATTGAGCCATTCCTATAATTGTCACAAGCAGCCCTAGAGTTCGTAATAAAATAACACCATATGATACACATCAACCAACTCTAATGTCACCTAGACACTCCAATGTCACCACAAGTATCCGTGAGTTGATTATACGATATGCATCAAACAACTTCATAATCATAATATTCAATCCACACAAAGAACTTCAAGGAGCACCCCAAAGTTTCTATCGGAGAAAAGATAATGAAAACGTGCATCAACCCCTATGCATAGATTACCCCAATGTCACGACGGGAATCCGCGAGTTGAGTGCCAAAACATATATCAAGTGAATCAATATAATACCCCATTGTCACCACGGGTATTCATATGCAAGACATACATCAAGTGTTCTCAAATCTGAAATATTCAATCCGACAATAAGGAAACCTCAAAGGGAAAAGACTCGATTCATCACAACAAGGATAGAGAGGGAAGAAACACCATATGATCCAACTATATTAACAAAGCTCGCGATACATCAAGATCGTGCCAAATCAAGAACACGAGAGAGAGAGAGATAAAACACATAGCTTCTGGAACAAACCCTCAGCCCCGAGGGTGAACTACTCCCTCATCGTCATGGAGACCACCGGGATGATGAAGATGGCCTCCGGTGATGATTCCCCCCTCCGGCAGGGTGCCGAAAAAGGGCTCCAGATGGGATCTCCTTGGTACAGAGGCTTGCGGTGGCATAAAAACTCATCTAGGTTAACATTCGGGGGTTTCTGAATAAATAGGATTTTTCAGCGTTGGAATCACGCAAAGAGGTGCCACAGGGGGCCCACGAGGCACCTGGCGCGCCTGGGGGGGTGGCGCGCCCTGGTGGCTTGTGGGGCCCCTGTGGGTCTTCTGCTACTCCCCCGAAGCTTCTTGGTTCTGTTTCCTTCCAGAAAAAATCGTCAAAAAGTTTTGTTGCATTTGGACTTCATTTGATATGGATTTTCTGGAAAACCAAAAACAAGCAGAAAATAGCAACTGGCACTGGGCACTAGGTCAATATGTTAGTCCATAAAAATCATATAAAAGCCATATAAAAGTGCACCAAAATCATACAAAACTGTAATAAACATGGCATGGATACTTCATAAATTATAGGTACGTTGGAGACGTATCAGCATCCCCAAGCTTAATTCTTGCTCATCCTCGAGTAGGTAAATGATAAAAGAAATAATTTATGAAGTGTGAATGCTAGCATAGTGCATAAGTTTGATCAATGATAATTTCAATCACTCTTCCTAGCATCATAACAGCAACTCTTTCTCATAAAACTCATCATGATAAAGTAGCAATCAATTCACATGTTATGGTTCAAACAATGCAATCTCTTGAAACTTAACAACCTATGTTCTTAGTCACCAAACAATTGCAATTCAACTTAATTTCAACAAAGTCTAAGTAAGAGCTCCACATACTCAATTATCATATAGTCTTCTATGATTGCTAGTACTCAAAGCATATTTTTAGAACAAATGGCATCCATCGAACACAGAGAAAGATAGGGGCTTAGTGTTTCGCCTCCCAACTTATTTATCATAGAGATAATTGTCAACAATAATAATTCATGATCAAATATATTTGACTGGCCATATGTGCCTGGATCTTTCCCCACCACATGATGCTTGCCAACTAGAGAATAATTAAGGTTGAAATGAGGATGAATACTTATTGACTCTTGCATAAAGGTAAATACATAAAAGTAAAAGATAGACCCTTCGCAGAGGGAAGCAGAGGTTGTCATGCGCTTTTTATTTTTGGATACACAAGCCCTTAATGCAAACGAACGTCATGTTATATTGCCCCTTGTGATAGCAACCTTTATTATGCAGTCCGTCGCTTTTATTTCTTTACCATCACAAGTTCGTACAACGCTTATTTTCCCTTGCAATAAAAGATCATACATATTTTAGGAACAATTTTTATTGCTTTTTGCACCGATGACAACTAACTTGAAGGATCTTATTCAATCCATAGGTAGATATGGTGGACACTCATGGGAAGAAACTGGGTTTAAGGGTTTTTGGATGCACAAGTAGTATCTCTACTTAGTACGAATTTTTGGCTAGCAAAAGATCCTAAGAAAGCACCACATGTTGGAGGATCCATAACAATATAACTTCTATGCAAATATACCCAAACATAACTCATTACGTTGTCTTCCTTGTCCAACTTCAAATAATTTGCTCAAGTTTGAAAATAATTAATGGGTATTCACAATCATAAAATATGTCCAAGATAATATATTTATATGTGAAAGTTCTCTTCCTTATACTAATCATTCATGAATTGCTTGTATGACCAATATTGTGATTGTCAAGCTTCAATAGATTTCACTTTCTAACCCAAATGTGAAACTACTACTAGACATGATACAAGCATATGAAGCACATATAATTTCAACTTTATGATATTCAATTCTTTCACAATTTACTCATAGGATATAAGTGAAGCACAAGAGTAAATGACAAACTACTCCAAAAAGATATAAGTGAAGATCAAATGAGTAGTTAAGTAATTAAGTAGCTATGCGAGGACTCTCTCTCATTTAAAAATTTCAGATCTTAAGTATTTTATTCAAACAGCAAAGAAAACAAAATAAAATGACATTCCAAGAATAGCACATCTCATGTGAAGAAGCAAAAACTTAGGCTCAACAAAGACTAACCGATAATTGTTGATGAAGAAAGGTGGGATGCCTACCGGGGCATCTCCAAGCTTAGATGCTTGAGACTTCTTGAAATATTAATTTGGGATGCCTTGGGCATCCCCAAGCTTGAGCTCTTGTGTCTCCTTAATACCTCTCATATCATGGCTTCTCCTAAATCTTTAAAAACTTCATCCACACAAAACTCAACAAGAACTCGTGAGATAAGTTAGTATAAATCAACTCAAAACCTTAACATTATCTACTGTAGAAAATCACAAAAATTATAATTAAACATTGCATACTAAATGCCTCTGCATATTTAATACTCCTATCCACAAATAGAAACATTAAACAAGGAACATATACAAACAATGCAACTATAACCGAAATCTGCCAAAACAGAACAGTCTGTAAAGGAGGATTTAAAATTCATACTTCCCTAGCTCCAAAAATTCTGAAATTTACCACGTGACAGAGAACTCACGGATGCTTACTGTGTAAAATTTTCAGATTTTTATCATGTTCTAAAAATTCAGGAATATTCTGGACATATCAGAAAACTTTCTGTTTTCGAACAACAACACATGAACTTGCAAACTGAGCATGGTAAAGCCTATAATTGGCATTTTATTGAACCAAAAGATACAAAACATGATTATTTATAACATCAAGCAAATCTCAACAAAATAAAATGATGCTCCAAGCAAAGCACATATTATGTGACGAATAAAAATATAGCTCCAAGTGAGGTTACCGATAATGTTGAAGACGAAAGAGGGGATGCCTTCCGGGGCATCCCCAAGCTTAGACGCTTGAGTCTTCCTTGAATATTACCTTGGGGTGCCTTGGGCATCCCCAAGCTTAGGGTCTTGCGACTCCTTATTCTCCTCATATCGATATCTCACCCAAAACTTGAAAACTTCAATCACACAAAACTTAACGGAACTTGTGAGATAGGTTAGTGTGATAAAAATAAATCATCCACTTAGGTACTGTTAAGACAAGATTCATAATTGTTTTCACATAATGCCTACTGTATTCAATCATTTCCACAATTTATATTACTCAATATAAGCTATGGAAACACTAAAACAAGCAAACTATGCACCGAAAACAGAATCTGTCAAAAACAGAACAGCATGTACTGAGCGATTTAAAAACCATACTTCTGTACCTCAAAAAAAACATGAAAAATTAGGACACCGTAAAATTTTTTTAGCCGAATGCTCTTTAAAAATTTCGGAATTTTCTCACACTCCAGTACAGAATAGAAATTCCAGCACTGGACACAAAAGTGTCTGTTTTTGCACAGAATCGAATCAACAAGTATCCACACTATCCCAAAGGCTTTACTTGGCACATTATTGAAAGAAAACATATAAAACATGATTACCACAGTAGCTTAATCATGGGAACACACAAAAACAGAAGGTATAAGTATTGGGTTGTCTCCCGACAAGCGCTTTTCTTTAATGCCTTTTTAGCTAGGCATGATGATTTCAATGATGCTCACATCAAAGTAAAGAATTGAAACACATAGAGAGCATCATGAAGCATATGACTAGCACATTTAAGCCTAACCCACTTCCTATGCATAGGGATTTTATGAGAAAACAACTTATGGGAGCAAGAATCAACTAGCATAGGAAGGCAAAACAAGTGCAACTTCAAAACTTTCAATACATAGAGAGGAAACTTGATATTATTCCTCTCTCATAATAATTTTCAGTAGCATCATGAATTAATTCAACAATGTAGCTATCACATAAAGCATTCTTTTCATGACCTACAAGCATAGAATTTTTATTACTCTCCACATAAGCAAATTTGTTCTCATCAACAATAGTGGGAGCAAATTCAATGAAATAACTATCATGTGATACTTGATTGACATAATCAATTTGAAAATTAAAATCATGATGGCAAGTTTCATGGTTATCATTACTCTTTATAGCATACATGTCATCACCATAATCATCATAAATAGGAGGCATACTATTATCATAATAAATTTTCTCACCAAAACTTGGGGGACTAAAAATATCATCTTCATCACACATAGCATCCCCAAGCTTATGGCTTTGCACATCATTAGCATCATGGATATTCATAGAATTCATACTAACAACATTGCAATCATACTTATCATTCAAAGATTTTATGCCAAACATTTTATTGAATTCTTCTTCTATCAATTGAGCACAATTTTCCGCTCCATCATTTTCAAGAAAGACATTAATAAGATGAATAATATGAGGCAACCTCAATTCCATTTTTTTTGTAGTTTTCTTTTTATAAAACCAAACTAGTGATAAAACAAGAAACTAAAAGATTCGATTGCAAGATCTAAAGATATACCTTCAAGCACGCACCTCCCCGGCAACGGCGCCAGAAAAGAGCTTGATGTTTACTACACAACTTATTCTTGTAGACTCGTGTTGGGCCTCCAAGGGCAGAGGTTTGTAGGACAGTAGCAATTTTCCCTCAAGTGGATGACCTAAGGTTTATCAATCTGTGGGAGGCGTAGGATGAAGATGGTCTCTCTGAAACAACCCTGCAATCAAATACAAGAAATCTCTTGTGTCCCCAACATACCCAATACAATGGTAAATTGTATAGGTGCACTAGTTCGGCGAAGAGATGGTGATACAAGTGTAGTATGGATAGTAGATATAGGTTTTTGTAATCTGAAAATATAAAAATAGTAAGGTAGCAAGTGATAAAACGGAGCACAAACTGTATTGCAATGCTTAGAAACAAGGCCTAGGGTTCATACTTTCACTAGTGCAATCTCTCAACAATGCTAACATAATTGGATCATATAACAATCCCTCAATGTGCGATAAAGAATCACTCCAAAGTTCCTATTAGCGGAGAACATAAGATAGAAATTGTTTGTAGGGTACGAATCCACCTCAAAGTTATCCTTTCCGATCGATCTATTGAGCCATTCCTATAATTGTCACAAACAGCCCTAGAGTTCGTACTAAAATAACACCATATGATACACATCAACCAACTCTAATGTAACCTAGATACTCAAATGTCACCACAAGTATCCGTGAGTTGATTATACGATATGCATCAAACAACTTCATAATCATAATATTCAATCCACACAAAGAACTTCAAGGAGCACCCCAAAGTTTCTATCGGAGAAAAGATAATGAAAACATGCATCAACCCCTATGCATAGATTACCCCAATGTCACCGCGGGAATCCGCGAGTTGAGTGCCAAAACATATATCATGTGAATCAATATAATACTCCATTGTCACCACGGGTATTCATATGCAAGACATACATCAAGTGTTCTCAAATCTAAAATATTCAATCCGACAATAACGAAACCTCAAAGGGAAAAGACTCGATTCATCACAACAAGGATAGAGAGGGAAGAAACACCATATGATCCAACTATATTAACAAAGCTCGCGATACATCAAGATCATGCCAAATCAAGAACACGAGAGAGAGAGAGATAAAACACATAGCTACTGGTATAAACCCTCAGCCTCGAGGGTGAGCTACTCCCTCCTCGTCATGGAGACCACCGGGATGATGAAGATGGCCTCCGGTGATGATTCCCCCCTCCGGCAGGGTGCTGAAAAAGGGCTCCAGATGGGATCTCCTTGGTACAGAGGTTTGCGGCGACGTAAAAACTCATCTAGGTTAACTTTCGGGGGTTTCTGAATATATAGGATTTTTCAGCGTTGGAATCACGCAAAGAGGTGCCACAGGGGGCCCACGAGGCACCTGGCGCGCCTGGGGTGGTGGCGCGCCCTGGTGGCTTGTGGGGCCCCTGTGGGTGTTTTGCTACTCCCCCGAAGCTTCCTGGGTCTGTTTCCTTCCAGAAAAAATCGTCTAAAAGTTTCGCTGCATTTGGACTTCATTTGATATGGATTTTCTGGAAAACTAAAAACAAGCAGAAAACAACAACTGGTACTGGGCACTAGGGTAATATGTTAGTCCATAAAAATCATATAAAAGCCATATAAAACTGCACCAAAATCATACGAAACTATAATAAACATGGCATGGATACTTCATAAATTATAGATACGTTGGAGACATATCACATCACTCCAGACGAAGTTATCCGACTTCCTAAGCAATTGATACAACGTAATTGCCTTCTCTCCAAGCCGGCTTATGAACCGGATTATTGGCACGGATAGGGAAGCTTTCCTCTTTGGTGCTAAGGGGGCAGCCCCAGCTGCCCACCCCCAAAGCGAGACCCAAGGACTGCCCGTTTGGTGATAGAAGATCAAGACAACAAGGCGCGCAGGGCGGAGGTCACCACCGAGCCCACCGGCGCGTCATGGATCATGCTTTTGCAGGCGAAGACCGCCTTTAGTCAGGATAGACTGAGCGCCTGTCCCCTTTCAAAACCCGCCAAGTGTGGTGACCTTTCCCACCTAGTTTTGGGGAAGATGACCAGTGCGGCTATAAAAGGGGCAGAGCTGCCATTGTAGAGGGGATCGATTCCTCTGCCTTCTACCTTGTACGCGAGAACGCCTTCTTGCCCACAGCAATCCTCACCACAAGCAGGAGTAGGGCTATACACCGCAAGGTGGCCCGAACCTGGGTAACCATCATGTCCTATGTCGTGCTCCCGCGTAGCGCTCTCGTCATAGCCTCGCTGTGGTCACCTTTGGTCGGAAAGAGCTAGCGCGCCCCCAGTGTTTGAACCTCTAGATCCCCAGAGTCCAGGCTCCGACATTTGGCGCGCCTGGTAGGGGGCCGCTTCGTTTCTTTCCGCTTCCTCGCCGCCATGGCCGACGCTCGCCGCGAGCGCTACGCGCGCCGAGCTGCCAGGGTGGCCCAGACAGAGCCCGTCGCCCGCGACGACCGTCGACGCCGCGCCGCCGACACTGTCACCGACCCCGCTGCGAGGGAGTAGTAGGCTTCTTCCCACCACCCGTCGGTGCGAGCGAACGGCCACACAGCCACGTCCTCTTCCCTTGCTCGGCGCGACGCGTCGGCCCCGAAGGCCGGGCTGCTCATGGCGCGTGAGCTCCTGCGCTACCGCCCCACCGACGCCGGTTATGACGCCTGGATCGGCCGCATCACCGAGCTCGTCAACGCCGCAGGCGACACTCCGGTACCCTCTCACTCGCTCCGTCCTCCGCCGTCTCGTGCCAGGGACGTGGCGCACGACGCGCCTCCTCTGCACGGCGAGGGCGCCCGGCGCCACCACAACGTGCGGGCGCATGAGCACTCCCGCGGTGCATCTTCGCCGCACCATGGCAAGCCCAGCTGCCAGATCGTCCGGCGTGCACCACCCGACGCGCGTGTACTCCTCGAGCAACAGCGCCAGTGCCAAGACAGGACCGTCCAAGAAGTCACAGCCGCCGGCCGTCAGAACCGCGACGCCCTCACCGGCGGCATCCCCTCCTGCTGCGTGGGCTGCCGTGCCTTCACCCGCGAGCTGCGTCGCGTGGTGTGGCCCACCAAGTTCAAGCCGGACCTGCCTCAGCGCTACGACAGCACCCCCAACCCCGCAGAGTTCCTACAGCTCTATGCCCTGAGCATCGAGTCAGCGAACGGCGATGACAAGGTCATGGCGAACTGGTTTCCCATGGCCCTCAAGGATGGCACGCGCTCTTGGCTCATGAACCTCCCCGAGGCGTCCATCTCTTCGTGGGGTGAGCTCTGCCGGCAATTCATCGCCAACTTCAAGGGCACGCACGAGCGCTCCCTCACACTCAATGACCTACGTGCTGTGCGCCAGCACCCCGACGAGACCCTCCGCAAGTACATCCAGCGCTTCAGCCAAGTGCGCAACAAGATCCCTCGCGCCTCCGAGGCCGCCATCGTCTCCGCGTTCTCCAACGGCGTCACGGACGTCCGAATGCGCGAGAAACTCGCCATTAACGATGAGCTCGACTCTGTGCTCGAGCTGTTCGACCTTGCCGACAAATGTGCCAAGGCCGAGGAAGGCCGCCTCTTCGTCCACAACGACCCCGACGCGGTGACAGACGCCACCAAGGCCAAGAGCAAGGACGTCAAGCGCAAGGGCCCTGTCGTGCTCGCGGCGGAACATGAGCAGAAGTGCGGCCGTGAACGTGATGAGCCCAAAAGAGATAAATGCCCTCTCTGCGCCTACCACAACTCCCACTCCCACAGCACTAAGGACTGCCACAAGCTCAAGCTGCTCTGCGACAAGCGCCTTGGCCGCCGCAGCAACCGCAACGACCGCGGCACCGGCCGCTGGGGAGACTGCAGCAACAACGGCAACTTCCGCCAGGGCTGGCGCGACCAGCCTCGCGAGGCCGCCTGGCGCGATCAGACTCGTGAGGCCAACCCTCAGGCCAATGCTGCCCTTCCACCATTGCCGCCGCCACCACGACGAAATGATGGCAACCAGCCCGACCAAGACGCCGGGGGCTATCAAGAGCCTCGTGGAGATGCCTGCAACTTAGGCGGAGCTCAAGCTCCTGCATCCAACCGCCACTTCAAGCTGTTCTCTCGCGAGGTGAACGCTGCCCTCCCGAGGCCTGAGGCTTCTCGCCCCCTCAAGTGGTCCCAATACACCATCACCTTCGACTCCAACGATCAGCCCAAGTCTTCGAGCGCTGCTGGCACGGTCCCCATGCTGTGCACCCCCACCATCAGCAATGTCGCCGTCACCAAGACACTCATCGACGGAGGTGCCGGCCTCAACATGATCTCCATCGAGGCCTTCGAGACGCTCCAAGTGCCTTATGACCAGCTGATGCCGACCAGGCCCTTCTCCGGAGTAACTGATGGCTCCACCATTCCTTTGGGCCAAGTGCGTCTCCCCGTCACCTTCGGCACTCCCAAGAACTACCATACTGAGCTCATCCACTTCGACGTGGCGCACATCGGCCTGCCGTACAACGCCATCTTGGGCTACCCAGCTCTCGCCAAGTTCATGGCGGCGACCCACCACGCCTACAACATCCTCAAGATGCCGGGCTGTAGGGGCATCATCACCGTCTGCTGCGACGAGAAGGACGCGGTCCGTTCCCTCGAGAGCACCTATAAGGCAGTCGCCACCGCCCACCCTGCCAACAAGGATGCCGCCGAGCCCCATGAGGCTGTACCCGCGAAGAAGAAGTAACTGTTCTCTCAGGACCGCGCCGAGACAAAGAAGGTGTCAGTGGACAGCAGCGGCTCAGGCCCTGCCTTCACCATCGGCACTGGCCTCTCTCCCGCATAGGAAGACGCGCTTGTCACCTTCCTTCGGGCAAATTCGGATGTGTTCGCCTGGACAGCGTCTGATTTGTCCGGTGTGCCGAGGGAGGTGATCGAGCACCACTTAGCGGTGTGCCCCAACGCACGCCCCGTGAAGCAGAAGGCACGGCGCCAGGCGCCAGAGAAGAAAGATTTCATCGTCAAGGAAGTTCAGAAGCTCCAAGAAGCTAGAGTCATCCGTGAAGTGCGCCACCCTGAATGGCTCGCCAACCCAGTCATGGTACCCAAGAAGTGCGGCAAGGAGCGCATGTGCGTCGACTTCACATGCCTCAACAAGTTCTGCCCTCAAGATCCATTTCCACTGCCCCGCATCGACCAGATCGTGGACTCCACCGCCAGGTGCGAGTTGCTATGCTTCCTAGATGCCTTCTCAGGCTACCACCAGATCAAGATGGCGGCCGAAGATGTGGAGAAAACGGCCTTCATCACCTCCTGCGGCATATTCTGCTACATCTGCATGCCCTTCGGCCTCAGGAGCGTCGAAGCCACCTTCCAGAGACTGATGCGCATCGCCTTGGGTCCCCAGATGGGAAGAAACGCCGAGGCTTACGTCAATGACATCGTCGTCTAGACTCGCGAGGCCTGGTCCCTCCTCGCGAACCTCCAAGAGACATTCGACAACCTGCGCAAGGTCAACCTCAAGCTCAACCCAGACAAGTGCGTCTTCGGAGTCCCCTCCGGCAAGCTGCTCGGCTTCCTGGTCTCCCACCGTGGCATCGAGGCCAACCTCGAGAAGATCAAGGCCATCGAGAAGATGCGTCCTCCCCGGAGCCTTAAGGAGATGCAGTGCCTGGCGGGATGCATGGCCTCCCTTGGGCGATTCATCTCTAAGTTCGGCGAGCGAGCCCTGCCATTCTTTAAGCTCATGAAGAGAGCCGGCCCCTTCAAGTGGACTCCCGAGGCCGACGCCGCCTTTGAAGACCTCAAGAGGTACCTCACGAGCCCGCCCATCATGGTCGCGCCACGCTCTCGCATGCCCTTGCTCCTATAGTTGGCGGCTACTCCCCAGACAGCCAGCGTGGCCCTGGTGGCAGTTCGAGAAGAGTGCGTCCCCACGCAGAAGAGGACTGCCGTGCCACCGCCTGCCGAGGCCGCGTCGTCGCCTGCCGAGGCCTCGCCTTAGGAGGCCCCCAGTGAGCCGCCTTGCGAGCCGCCTCTCGAGCCTCCTGAGCCTCATGGGCCCCTCGGGACCCCTGAAGACCAAGCTGCTGCAACAACTACCCGCCTCGTCGAGCACCCCATATACTTCGTCAACATGGTGCTACGAGATGCGCGCGAACGTTACCCTATGCAGCAATAGCTCCTCCTCGCGCTCCTCGTCGCCTCTAGGAAGCTGCGCCACTACTTCCAGGGCCATCCCATCAAGGTGATCTCGTCTTACCCCCTGGAGCAAGTCTTGCACACCCTCAACGCCGCTGGCCGCGTCGCCGAGTGGAGCATCGAGCTACAAGCCTTCGAGCTGGAATTCTGCACCACTGGCCGACTACGTAGCAGAATGGACGGATCCACCCTAGGAGGAGCCAAACGAGGCTGAATCCCTCTTGCCTGGGGATGAAGCGCCTGGCGGCTGGTCCATGCACTTCGATGGCGCCTTCTCCCGGCAAGGTGCGGGGGCTGGCGTCGTGCTCACCTCGCCAACAGGAGACAAGCTCTACTATGCCGTCCAACTCTGCTTCAAGCGCGATGACAAGGTCTCCAACAACATCGCAGAGTACGAGGGCCTCATTGCCGACCTCAAGGCTGCCTCTGCCCTGGGCATCAAGCGCCTCACCATCAAGGGTGATTCACAGCTCCTCGTCAACTTCTCCAACAAAAGCTACAAGCCCAAGGACGAGCACATGGCCGCCTACTTAGAAGAGCTACGTAAACTTGAGAAGCGTTTCCTTGTCCTGGAGCTGCAACACGTTCCTCGCGGTGGCAACAAGGAGGCCGACGACATCGCCAAGCGAGCATCTCGCCGCGAACCCCAGAGCCCCGGCATCTTTGAGGAAAGGCTCCTCAGGCCATCCGCTACTCTGCCAGCCACGAGCACCACGCTGCTTCATGAGGAACTCCCTCCCGCAGCACCCATGGGCGTGCCAGACTGCGGCCCAGCCCCAGGAGCCCGCCTGCTACTAGTGCTCGAGACCCAAGCGGACAGCTGGGCCGCGGAGTTCAAGGCCACCGCTTACTGCTTGCAATACGGCGAGCTGTACCGCAGGCGCCCCAATGGCGTCTCGCTGCGGTGCATCTCTGAAGAACAAGGGCGCGAGCTGCTCGCCGACATCCATGGAGGAGACTGCGGCCATCACTCCTCGTCGCGTACCCTTGCCGGCAAGGTGTTCCGTAGCGGTTTCTACTAGCCCACCGCACTCCACGACGCCACCGAGCTAGTCCAATCCTGCGAAGCTTGTCAATTCCACGCCAAGCAAATCCACTAGCCGGCGCAAGGCCTCCAGATGATTCCCCTCTCATGGCCCTTCGCGGTCTGGGGGCTGGATATCTTGGGACCCTTCCCTCGTGCAGCTGGCGGCTACCGCTACCTCTATGTCGCCATCGACAAGTTCACCAAATGGGCGGAGGTCGAGCCCGTGCGCACCATCCCAGCAGGCTCTGCCATCAAGTTCATCAAGGGCCTCGTGAGCCGCTTCGGCGTCCCCAACCGCATCATCACTGACAACAGCTCGCAGTTCACAAGCGGCCTCTTCAAGTCATACTGCGCCAGCCTCAGCACGCAGATCTGCTATGCCTCTGTGGCGCACCCTCGAAGCAACGGCCAGGCCGAGCGTGCCAACGCCGAGGTCCTCAAGGGCCTCAAGACAAGGAGCTTCAAGAAAAAGCTCGAAGCCTGCGGCAAAGGCTAGCTTGACGAGCTGCAGTCTGTGCTGTGGTCCATCCGCACAACGGCAACCAAGCCTACCGGCGAGACTCCCTTCTTCCTCGTCTACGGAGCTGAGGCAGTCCTCCCGTCTGAGCTCCGGCACGGCTCTCCGCGGGTCCTTGCCTTCGACGAGGCTTGTCAGGACGCCTTGCGAGAGGCCGACCTGCTACTCCTCCAAGAAGCATGTCGCCAGGCCGCCCTCCGCGCCGCCATATACCGGCAGGCTTTGCGTCGCTATCATAGCCGCAACATACGCCCACGCACCCTCGAAGTCGGCGATCTCATCATGAGAAGGATCCTCTCCAGAGAGGGACTCCACAAGCTCTCACCCATGTGGGAAGGCCCTTTCAGGGTTGCTCATGTCTCCAGGCCCGGCGCTGCCCGACTGGAGACGGAGGACGGAGTTGCTATGCCTAACGCCTGGAACATCCAACACCTCCACAAGTTCTACCCGTGACCATCACACGTACGAACGAAGTGGGGCTGTACATGCCCTGGAGCCTCTCATTGCATTCGCCTGATGGACTCGCGAGAGCTCCCGCCCACGTCTCAGTGGAAGCCCCATGCTCCGCGCTGGCGGAACGATCGAACCACGATCATGCCCACACCTAGTGGAAGCCCCATGCTCTGCGCTGGTGGAACAATCACTTGAGGGCGCCCCACGGGCTGCACCAACCTCACGCTGATCCGTGCCGAACATGCAATCATATCTGTTTTTGGTTGTGTAATGAACTTATTACTATGTTTCAGTAAAGCTTTATTTCCTAAGATATCTCATGTATTACTAAGTTGCTTGCCTCAGGAGCTGTGCACGCTCGCGACCTTCCTTCTGCGCATCTCGCGAGCGGGGGCTGGACACGGTGCCTGTGCTCGGGTCAGTCCCAGCAGCACTGTAAAAACCCAAGTGATCGAGCTCTAGCTCGCGGGCCTGCTCCCGTGCACGCCACCTCACCAAGGTCCTTGGTGTCTTGTCTCCTCGCGTGATACCCACGAGCAAGCTAGCAAGCGCACCTCTTCCCCTATTTTAGGAAACTAATGCGAAGTTGTCACAGGAACAAGGCACCCGAAAGGCCTCGCGAGCGCTGCCTCGCGAGGCGACTCACGACAAGACGCCATTGTAAACCCCCAGGAATCCTCGCGAGCCAGCCTACGGCGACCATCTCCGCCAAGTGCTAGCGGGAGACCTCACGAGCAGGAGCCTCGCAAGGCACGCCCCGCAGCCATGACACGTCAATGGACAATCGCAAGAGCTAAGTACAAAAATACCTCATGAGCCGCTCTCGACGCCTCTCAAGTTTCCACTCCCCGCGACCTCGCTGAAGTGCTGATGTTCTCTCCTCCACCCAAGCCGCTTGCACGTCAAGGGGGGACTTCCTGAGCATCGCGCCTCAGGAGCCCTTACCGCCTCTCAGTGCCCTACACCTCCTGGACTTGTCCAGGCAACGCGACCTGACATACCCGCGACGGCAGTAGCCCGCTCGGGGGCTGGGACCTGACGACATAGAGCACTAAGGCAAACAAGGAAAGAGAAATAGGCCTCACGAGAGAGCCTCACGGGGAAACACGCATTGGGGAAAATCATACATACTTAAGGCAAAAAACATCATTTTCACACCGTCGGGGGCAGCATCAACCTATTACAGGAACAAAGAAAGAGGGGCAAAGGGGGGACACGGCGCGCCTCCAAGATCCAACACGGGCGCCGCCTGCGCCTAGTCAGAGTACTCGTCTTTGCTCTTCATGCATGGAGAGCCTTCGCCGCTCTCGCCCCAGCTTCTGGAGTCCCCGCTGCTGCCGCTGCTGCTTCCGTCGGAGGAGTCAGAGCCGCTGTCGTCTTCGCTCTCCGCGCAGCACCGGAGGCCCCGAAGATCTTCACGAAGAGGGTCGCGGCTCCATCGTACTTGAATTGGAGGAGATGCCCCCGCTTCAGGCCGCGGGCGAGGGCAAAGGACTTCCACCCCTGCTTCAAGAACATGAAGCCGGCCGGGGTGAACTCCGTCGCCACCCAGGAGGGCCCGTTGCTGTAGCCGTCTGCCTGCACCCACAGCCCCAAGGGCTCCTTACACTCCATCGCTTTCGCGAAGGAATCGGGGAGCCGGAGCCAGTGGCAGGGCCCACGATGCATCCCCACGATGAACTCGTACGTCGCCTCTGCCGAATGAAACCCCGCCTGGGGAGGACAGGCGGCCTCCCCGCCACGCCCGCCACGGCCACGGGCGCCAGCCCTTCCACGAGCGCTTGGACCGGCTTCGGTGGCTGCCGAGGGGCGCCCACAGCGCCGGGGCGGAACTCTCGTGGCGGCGGCGGACGCACGAGCTCGCCCTCTGCTCCTTGCCATCGCGACGGTGGTTCCGGAAGGGCGAGAAGAAGAAGAAGAGAAGGAACGGAGGAAGAAGATGGGAGAAGGGCCCTTGCCTCCCGCCCCCTTTATACTCGATGGGGGCGCCCTCCCTGTCGCTCCGCCTTCTTCAACGTCGGGAATCGAGGCAGCGGCAGAAAGGAAGCAATGATGGTGTCATGGGTTTGACACGGCAGATGCCCTTATGAAAGGACTTGGAGATGAGGCCATCGCACAAGTGTGGAAGCTTTAACGGGCTTGATCGGGAACGAGAAGACACGGAGTTACCCAGCTTCGGCCCCTCACCGTGGAGGTAAAAGCCTACGTCTTGCTTGATTTTATTGCTGTAGATCTCGATTACAAGGATGCAGATTCGCTAACCTAGCTTTCGAAGGATTGCAGCTTAATCTTTTTTGCCTAGGTGCTCCCCTTTATATATACAGGCGGAACCCTAGGTTTACATGAGACTCCGGCTCATCATCCTGACCCGTCTCCTACTCTTTCCTACTTGTTTTCCAAGACGACGTTTAAGCCGTTCATCTTCTACTTGAGCCGGCCCATTACTTGAGCCAGCCTTTCCTACCGGGCCTTCGCCAAGCCGGCCCACCGAGCATCTTCTTAGCCCTGCAGTGAGATAACCCGCTGAGCCCCTCATCTCATGGCCGGGTCATCATCCTGTCGGGTCTATACGCCGGGAAATATCCCCAACATTAGCCCTCAGTTTGACTTGGATTTTATCCATGTTAAACTCCAACCTGAAAGGCAAATAAAATAAATCAAAAAGATCATGAAGGAGATCTGAAACTATCTCGCAAGCCGGCGGCCGAAATTTACATAGCCGCCTGGGGCTCCGCACCTGCCGTTCCAATTCTTATCGCGCCTATAAATAGGCCAGATCACCCCCACTGCTACCTTTTACCTCTCGCTCTTCCTCTTCTCCTCTTCTCCAATGCCGCCGCACTGCCCGAGCTCGTCATCAGCGGAGCCAGCACCAGCCGCGCCTCTTCTTCGTTGCCAGAGCCATTCATCATCGCGCGGCCGCCTTCACCGCACCCTAAAGACCTCGAGTCCGACCTACAGATCTGTGACCACCTTCCCGCCATTGCCACAACTTCCTTGCTGTTCTTCCGTGTTCTTCGTCATAGCCGCGAAAGATCTAAAATGCGTTGGGTCCCTTTCGTTTTTAGTTCGCACGGTCATTCCGCAACATTTCCTCATTGGTAGATCCACTATGCTATCTTAGATAGATCTCACTGCATTTCATCTTACAGCGCGAAGAACACACCTAACCCTTATTTTTTTCATTTTTATCCATTTTGTAGATCCGTAGAATCTCCTTACCCAGTTAAATCTTGTTTGCGAACTTGTAGTCCAAACCATGCTCAAGACTTGTAAAAATCCGTGCCATTGTAACTTCCGGCTTATCTTTGTTAGTAATCCTGACCCGGATTTTGTTTGCAACCCCTCTCGAAACCCGGCCAAATATCTCAATCGCCAGCTCGTATGTTCCATTTATATTAAATCGAAAAACTCATGTTTTACCGGCTTATGACATCTTCTTTTTTCCATAGCAGCTGAAACAATGCCTCCCAAGCCCAAGATCGTCAACTGGGCCAAGTCCAGCATGTCTAAACTTAGTCTGCAAACCCTGGTAGATTCCGGGCTGCTGCCAGCAAAGGAAGAAATTTCATGGCGAGCTCCTGAAGAAGAAATCCACCCCCAACCCGGCCAGAACGAGATCGTTATTTTTGTTGATCATGTTTCAAAGGGCTTCCGTCCTCCCGGCTCTAAATTTTTCCAGGACGTGCTGCACTTCTTCAATATCAGGCCTCAAGACCTGGCCTCCAATTCTATCTTCAACTTGTGCCAATTTCTAGTTTTCTGTGAGGTGTATCTGCAGCTCGAGTCGTCTCTTAGCTTGTTCCGGGAATTCTTCTATTTGAACCGCCAAACAGAGCACAAGGACGGTCCCTGTATTGAACTTGGCGGAATTTCTATCCAACGAAGAAAAACATAGTCTTCCCCAATGCCAAGCCGGCCAGCCATCCCAAGGGGTGGCACATAACCTGGTTTTACTGCAAGCACACCTCCCTCGAAGGGCAGCACCCATTGCTGGGTTACCGGGCAAACCGGCTTGCCATCAATGCAGCCTTCCCGGGTCTTGCTTCCAGGGAGGAGAGAGAGAACCTGGAACCTCTGTATCCGAAAATGAACACATTGATTGCTCATGGCCTTACCGGTGTCGATTTGACCCGGACTTGGGTCGAGTGGAGAATTCAACCACTCAGCTTTAGGACCTGGCTCAGGCACACCTACACCGGCCATCACGAAGACCCACTTCGGTTCAGCCGGGGTAACCTCAAGGAGAAGGATGTCCTAAAATTTTCCAAGAAGCTACTTGGTGAAACAAAGGATGAAATTAAGCTCGTGGGGCTCGCCCCATTTAGTGCCAACAAGCCGGCTCCTGCGGTAAGCCGTCTCTGTCATCTTGCACTTTGCCAATACTGCGTTGTCCTTGTTATCGCTTCGTCAACCCATGATGATACAGGAGAACGATGACTGGTGGCGGTTGAGGTTCAAGACCCTACTCCTCTACGAGATGACAACGAAGAGGACCCAGACGATGATGAAGACAATGAGGTAGAACTTGACTCCCTTGGCTGCCTTTTTAATCAGCTTGCTGATGCCCACTCTTCACACGAAGAAGCTGAAATTAGCCACACCATCGAGCCAGAGGTAACTTTGATCTCCTTAGACTCTGACTCCCCAATACCTGTTCGAAAGAAAACCCGGGCTGTAGTCCACAAAATCCGAAGAAAACCCTGGGTTACCATCCGTAAAGTCCCTTTTTCATATCAAGATGCTCACTTGGATCCCCAATTTCTTTTGAAGAAAACACAGCAAGCCGGAACCTCAAAAAGGAAGACCCAGAGTAGTGAAGGAGAGTTGAGTGGCGGGCTTCCAAATGAGCCGCCATCCCATAGAGCGCGGACAGAGGTGCTTCTTAGTCCAACTCCCTCTTTTCCCCTAGCTGGTCGTTTCAAGGAACCCTTACATTTAAATGACTCGGCCTATCAGACGTCCCCCTCTTCAGATGAATCAAGCGCTACTCAAGCGCCGGCTTTCAATATTAACCCTGGGTAAGCAATTTAATCATCCTTATGTCATATAGTGGTTTCTTGCTCTTCATCCCTTAATTGAATAACTCCTTGTTCCTTGTACAGTGCCAAGGCCAGTAAGAAGAAAACCACCGCCGGGTCATCTGACCTAGTCATTCAAACGGGCCCTCAGGAAGAAACGGAGGCCACCTTGGTCACCCAGGACGAGCCGGCATTCCAGAACAACCCGCCGCCTCAAGATTTGACTGCGAGCCGGCTCATGCCTCCTCTCCTGACGTTCAGGAGAAGGAAAATTTAACTGAAGACCAACCCGAACAGCAGCCCGTGGCACGGGCTCAAGAGGAAGTTGTGGTGATGAGTGAACAGCAAACTGCTCCACCAGAAGCCTCTACTGCTCTCACCAAGGTTCCTGCCAGGGCTGAGTCACCCCTGAAGAACAAGGGGAAGGCGGCTCTTGACTTCTCCGCCTTTGAAGATCAAGACGCCAATACCCTACACCAAGCTGTGCTGACCTGGCTGTCTGAAAGCCGGGATACAGAGATTGCAATGATATCTTCATTGATGCGGAAATACGAGGTAACTTGCGCCTTCTGTCATGAAACATATATATATATGTAGCCCCCAAGGGCCGGGTCATTATCAGATGATGACCCGGGACTTCAAACTTTATTTTGCATGCATAACCTCAATCAGTGACCCCAAAGGTCGGCTCATCAAACTGTGACAGGCGGGTCTCCATATCTAGTAAGATACATCAAATTATACATTAGCCCCCAACTGCCATGTAGAATGCCTGCATTTGCATGGAACTTGCTTTTTTGCTTGTTGAGAAGCGCTGAAACACGTAGCCCCCATGTGCCGGGTCGACCGGTAAGGGCGGCTCGAGACATGCTTAGACAATGTATAACTGAGGTTGCCTTGCAGGACATGCTGAATCAAGTGGAGGCCCCAGCTTCCTTCTTTCGAAAGGAAGCAAGGAAGGAGAAAAAACTGCACAAAGAGGCTGAAAAGACATCTGTAGAAGCCAACAAGTCTCTGCTCCTTGTGAGGAGCACCTTGCAAGAAACTGAGGCCAAAAGAGCCACCCTAGCCAATCGTGCTGAGGAGGCCGAGTCGAAATTGGAGCTGGTAACTCGAGAGCTAGCCACTTTGAAGGGCCAGATAACAGCCATGTGCAAGGCCATCTTCGGTAAGTAAAAATACTACCATGAGTCAATTATACCGACTTAACATGCTAAGCCGGCTTTACTGATCACGTGTACTTATCCTTGAAGGCCGAAAGAACCAAACCCTTGTGCAGCAACCACTGGTGAAATTGAAGGCGGTGTATACCTTTGTGGAGCAGTTGTACATAGGCGGCTCCCGGTGCGTAATGGCCGCAAAAAATACTACGACACCACCACAGTTGACTGCGGACATGTTGAAGGAACTGTCCGTTGTGCCCAAGTGGTTTGAAGAATGGAAGAATGTGGCTTGTCGTGCTGGGGCTCTAACGGTGCTTGCTCGTGCCAAGGCATATGTGCCAGAACTGGATCCGGCTCAGATTGTGGGTGGGTATCCGGAGTTCAATGTGGATGACTCGCCTTTTACCAAGAAAGACTTCCTACGCTGTATAAAGGAAACCTGGGTTGCAGCCACCGAGATTGCAGAAGAGGTAGACTTGACCAAGTACTAGGCTGGCTATTCGAAGGAGAACGAACGGATGGAGCCGCCAAACCCTGAACCGGTCGCCCTAACCCGCATGCGTAAGCCATCTTTCGCTCCTGACATTGACTCTTCCTCCGTGATAACAGCCGATGCCATATTTGAAGCATTGCGCTCAATCCAGTGGTCGACTGGCGAATCAAGTCAGGAGGAGGCGGAGGATGACGACGGTCGCGAAGAGACGGCACATGGTGCTCCATCGGCTGCTGGCACCGGTTCTAACTCGGCGATGTAAAACACTGGCTCGTCTTCTTTGTTGTTTGAACTGTGGAAACTTTTGCCGTGGTCGCAGCTGACGGGCGGCTTGTAATAACTTAGTATCCAAAACTTTTGATTCTAGTGCCATCGTGCACTGTGGTGCTTGTACAAACATCTTTGTGGATGCCTGGCCTGTGTATGTTATACAGGCGATTTTGCCATTGTGGATCCTCTTTGCGACCTCTAGAGCCGATTTTTTCCACAAGAGTGATTCTGCACAAGCAATAATTATCGCAGATAGCAACAGCTTTGAGCGATGAATATCACGTTAGTGTTTGTGATAAAAGATTAATCTTAACAAAGGTAGATGCCATGTATGAATGTATAAGTGTATGCATGCATGCAGAGATGAAATAAATGCAGAAAAGAGAACATGACTGTAATAAGCCGGTTTAAAACACAACTTGAAAGGCCGGCTTATAAAGCTCAAGTCTGAATTGCTTTCATGAAGCTGGCACTTTGGCCTGTTGGTTTATCCTCGCTATCTGAAAGCCGGCTCTCACGCAACCAATCGAGCGTATTAACGCTGATGAATTCAGGGTCACCTTTGTGATTGACTCATCAGGCGTACGCCGGGTCGCCTTTAGGGAGTAGCATCTTGCTAACAGGCAGGTTTAACCAACTTGTGGCATCTCACCAGGTTAAAGGGTTTTGTAAGCAAAACTCAATGAGTTTGAAGCCCCCAAATAACCAAGGATCAACAAATAAAGACTCCACACACAATTTTGACGCGAAACGACAAAACTCTCTTATATAGAGCTACCGGTCTTTATTTCATTGATCAAGAAATATGTATATACATGATAGAAGGTATGTACAAAGATGTGACCCAGTCGATGACTTAGGTGTAGTATGGCCGGAGATGGGCAATGTTCCAGGGCCGGCTTGTTTCCTCTTCAGAGGTTCATGACTTATCTGCCTCACGTATATCAACCAGGTAATATGACCCGTTGTTGAGATTCTTGCTGACCACAAAGGGCCCTTCCCAAGGTGGTGAAAGCTTATGCATGCCTGTCTGATCTTGTATCAAACGGAGCACTAAGTCACCTTCCTGAAAAGTACGGCTTCGAACTCTACGGCTGTGATAGCGACGTAGGTCTTGTTGATAAATTGCTAATCTGGACGCGGCAAGTTCGTGTTCTTCTTCCAGAGCATCAAGGGCGTCTTGTCGAGCTTGCTCATTATCAGATTCCACATAAGCCGCGACCCGAGGGGAGTCATGCCGAATATCGCTTGGAAGTACAGCTTCTGCACCATAGACAAGGAAAAACGGCGTATAGCCTGTTGACCTGTTGGGAGTAGTTCGTATGCTCCAAAGCACCGCAGGTAATTCTTCTTCCCAGCAACCTGGCGTGCATTGCAGAGGCACCATGAGTCGGGGTTTGATACCACACAGTAATTCCTGATTGGCTCTTTCTGCCTGCCCATTGGACTGAGGATGCGCAACCGATGCTAGATCGAGCCGGATATGCTCCTGTTGACAGAACTGCTTCATGACTCCCTTGGAAAAATTGGTGTCATTGTCTGTGATGATACTGTGCGGATAGCCAAAACGAAATATCAGCTTTTTCAGAAACTTGACGGCTGTAGCAGCATCACAACGGCTGACCGGTTCTGCTTCTACCCACTTGGTAAATTTATCCACAGCCACCAATAGGTGTGTATGCTTGTTCTTAGAGCGTATGAAGGGTCCAACCATGTCAAGCCCCCAGACTGCAAAAAGCCATGTTATCGGTATCATCCTTAATTCTTGCGCCGGCACATGAGCCTGGCGAGCATATTTCTGGCAACCATCACATTTGCGCACAATATCTTCTGCATCGGCGTGAGCCAGTAAAAACGGTGCCGGAAAGCTTTTGCGACCAGTGATCTTGAGCCAGCATGGTGACCACAGTCACCAGAATGAATCTCAGGCGAATCAAAATGCTGAAAAACACCAGTGACGCTTCGTCGGTGCAACTCACCATTGATGATAGTCATAGACTTGGATCGCCTGATGATCTGTCGAGCAAGGATTTCCTCTGTTGGAAGTTCTCCCCGGCTTAGATAAGCCATGTAAGGGACTGTCCAATCAGGTACAACGTGGACAACAGCTACTAGAGCAGCCTCCGGGGTCAGGAATAGCCAAGTCCTCCTCTGTTGGTAACTTGACAGACGAGTTGTGCAAAACGTCCAGGAAAACATTGGGTGGCACCGGCTTGCGCTGAGAGCCCAAGCAAGAGAGTGCATCTGCCGCCTCATTCTGCCGGCGATCAATATGATCAACTTGATATCCTTTGAAGTGTCCAGCAATGTTGGTGACCGCGTGCCGATAAGCCGCCATAAGGGGATCCTTGGAATCCCATGTACCAGAAACCTGTTGGGCCAACAAATCTGAGTCGCCCAAACACCTGACCCGGCTCAGGTTCATCTCCTTGGCCATCCGAAGCCCATGAAGCAAAGCCTCGTATTCTGCTGCATTGTTAGTACAGGGGAACATAAGTCTTAAAACATAACCGAACTTATCTCCTCATGGGGAAGTGACCAGAACTCCAGCCCCCGAGCCTTCGAGCTGCATTGATCCGTCGAAGTGTATGGACCAGTATGTTGTGTCGGGCTTCTCTTTGGGAGCCTGTAACTCTGTCCAATCATTAACGAAATCCACCAATGCTTGAGACTTGATTGCTGTGTGGGGCACATATTTGAGATGATGCGGACCGAGCTCGATGGCCCACTTAGCAACCCGGCCAGTGGCCTCCCGGTTCTGGATTATGTCCCCGAGAGGTGCTGAGCTGACCACGGTGATTGGATGTTCGTGGAAGTAATGCTTCAGCTTGCGACTAGCCATAAACACTCCGTACACCAGTTTCGGCCAATGCGGATATCGCTGCTTGGACTCGGTTAACACTTCACAGATATAATACACAGGGTGCTGAACCGGATATTCCTTGCCGTCCTCCTTGGGCTCTACAACGACTGCCACGCTTACAGCCTTGTTATTGGCAGCAATATATAACAACATTGGTTCCTTCTCATGGGGGGCAGCAAGGACCGGTGGCTCAGACAAATGCTTCTTGAGGGCCTCAAAAGCCTGATCTGCAGCATCATGATGACTACTACACAACTTATTCTTGTAGACTCATGTTGGGCCTCCAAGCGCAGAGTTTTGTAGGACAGTAGCAATTTTCCCTCAAGTGGATGACCTAATGTTTATCAATTCATGGGAGGCATAGGATGAAGATGGTCTCTCTCAAACAACCCTGCAACCAAATACAAGAAATCTCTTGTTTCCCCAACACACCCAATACAATAGTAAATTGTATAGGTGCACTAGTTCGGCGAAGAGATGGTGATACAAGTCTAGTATGGATAGTAGATATAGGTTTTTGTAATCTGAAAATATAAAAACAGCAAGGTAGCAAGTGATAAAACGGAGCACAAACGGTATTGCAATGCTTAGAAACAAGGCCTAGGCTTCATACTTTCACTAGTGCAATCTCTCAACAATGCTAACATAATTGGATCGTATAACAATCCCTCAATGTGCGATAAAAAATCACTCCAAAGTTCATATTAGCGGAGAACATAAGATAGAAATTGTTTGTAGGGTATGAAACCACCTCAAAGTTATCCTTTCCGATTGATCTATTGAGCCATTCCTATAATTGTCACAAACAGCCCTAGAGTTCGTACTAAAATAACACCATATGATACACATCAACCAACTCTAATGTCACCTAGACACTCCAATGTCACCACAAGTATCCGTGAGTTGATTATACGATATGCATCAAACAACTTCATAATCATAATATTCAATCCACACAAAGAACTTCAAGGAGCACCCCAAAGTTTCTATCGGAGAAAAGATAATGAAAACGTGCATCAACCCCTATGCATAGATTACCCCAATGTCACCGCGGGAATCCGCGAGTTGAGTGCCAAAACATATATCAAGTGAATCAATATAATACCCCATTGTCACCACGGGTATTCATATGCAAGACATACATCAAGTGTTCTCAAATCTGAAATATTCAATCCGACAATAACAAAACCTCAAAGGGAAAAGACTCGATTCATCACAACAAGGATAGAGAGGGAAGAAACACCATATGATCCAACTATATTAACAAAGCTCGCGATACATCAAGATCGTGCCAAATCAAGAACACGAGAGAGAGAGAGAGAGATAAAACACATAGCTACTGGTACAAACCCTCAGCCCCGAGGGTGAACTACTCCCTCCTCGTCATGGAGACTGCCGGGATGATGAAGATGGCCTCCGGTGATGATTCCCCCCTCTGGCAGGGTGCCGAAAAAGGGCTCCAGATGGGATCTCCTTGGTACAGAGGCTTGCGGTGGCATAAAAACTCATCTAGGTTAACTTTCGGGGGTTTCTGGATATATAGGATTTTTCAGCGTTGGAATCACGCAAAGAGGTGCCACAGGGGGCCCACGAGGCACCAGGGCCTGCCTGGGGAGGTGGCGCGCCCTGGTGGCTTGTGGGGCCCCTGTGGGTCTTCTGCTACTCCCCCGAAGCTTCCTGGGTCTATTTCCTTCCAGAAAAAATCGTTAAAAAGTTTCGCTGCATTTGCACTTCATTTGATATGGATTTTCTGGAAAACCAAAAACAAGCAGAAAACAGCAACTGGCACTGGGCACTAGGTCAATATGTTAGTCCATAAAAATCATATAAAAGCCATATAAAAGTGCACCAAAATCATACAAAACTATAATAAACATGGCATGGATACTTCATAAATTATAGATACGTTGGAGACGTATCAGCATCCCCAAGCTTAATTCCTGCTCGTCCTCGAGTAGGTAAATGATAAAAGAAATAATTTATGAAGTGTGAATGCTAGCATAGTGCATAAGTTTGATCAATGATAATTTCAATCACTTTTCCTAGCATCATAACAACAACTCTTTCTCATAAAACTCATCATGATAAAGTAGCAATCAATTCACATGTTATGGTTCAAACAATGCAATCTCTTGAAACTTAACAAGCTATGTTCTTAGTCACCAAACAATTGCAATTCAACTTAATTTCAACAAAGTCTAAGTAAGAGCTCCACATACTCAATTATCATATAGTCTTCTATGATTGCTAGTACTCAAAGCATATTTTTAGAACAAATGGCATCCATTGAACACAGAGAAAGATAGGAGCTTAGTGTTTCGCCTCCCAACTTATTTATCATAGAGATAATTGTCAACAATAATAATTCATGATCAAATATATTTGACTGGCCATATGTGCCTGGATCTTTCCCCACCACATGATGCTTGCCAACTAGAGAATAATTAAGGTTGAAATGAGGATGAATACTTATTGACTCTTGCATAAAGGTAAATACATAAAAGTAAAAGATAGGCCCTTCGCAGAGGGAAGCAGAGGTTGTCATGCGCTTTTTATTTTTGGATACACAAGCCATTAATGCAAAGGAACGTCATGTTATATTTCCCCTTGTGATAGCAACCTTTATTATGCAGTCCGTCGCTTTTATTTCTTTACCATCACAAGTTCGTACAACGCTTATTTTCCCTTGCAATAAAAGATCATACATATTTTAGGAGCAATTTTTATTGCTTTTTGCACCGATGACAACTAACTTGAAGGATCTTATTCAATCCATAGGTAGATATGGTGGACACTCATGGGAAGAAACTGGGTTTAAGGGTTTTTGGATGCACAAGTAGTATCTCTACTTAGTACGAATTTTTGGCTAGCAAAAGATCCTAAGCAAGCACCACATGTTGGAGGATCCATAACAATATAACTTCTATGCAAATATACCCAAACATAACTCATTACGTTGTCTTCCTTGTCCAACTTCAACTAATTTGCTCAAGTTTGAAAATAATTGATGGGTATTCACAATCATAAAAGATGTCCAAGATAATATATTTATATGTGAAAGTTCTCTTCCTTATACTAATCGTTCATGAATTGCTTGTATGACCAATATTGTGATTGTCAAGCTTCAATAGATTTCACTTTCTAACCCAAATGTGAAACTACTACTAGACATGATACAAGCATATCAAGCACATATAATTTCAACTTTATGATATTCAAATCTTTCACAATTTACTTAGGATATAAGTGAAGCACAAGAGTAAATGACAAACTACTCGAAAAAGATATAAGTGAAGATCAAATGAGTAGTTAAGTAATTAAGTAGCTATGCGAGGACTCTCTCTCATTTAAAAATTTCAGATATTATGTATTTTATTCAAACAGCAAAAAAACAAAATAAAATGACATTCCAAGAATAGCACATCTCATGTGAAGAAGCAAAAACTTAGGCTCAACCAAGACTAACCGATAATTGTTGATGAAGAAAGGTGGGATGCCTACCGGGGCATCCCCAAGCTTAGATGCTTGAGACTTCTTGAATTATTAATTTGGGATGCGTTGGGCATCCCCAAGCTTGAGCTCTTGTGTCTCCTTAATTCCTCTCATATCATGGCTTCTCCTAAATCTTTAAAAACTTCATCCACACAAAACTCAACAAGAACTCGTGAGATAAGTTAGTATAAATCAACTCAAAACCTTAACATTCTCTACTGTACCAAATCAGAAAAATTATAATTAAACATTGCATACTAAATGCCTCTGCATATTTAATACTCCTATCCACAAATAGAAACATTAAACAAGGAACATATACAAACAATGCAACTATAACCGAAATCTGCCAAAACAGAACAGTCTGTAAAGGGGGATTTAAAATTCATACTTCCCTAGCTCCAAAAATTCTGAAAAATTACCAAATGACAGAGAACTCATGCATGCTTACTGTGTAAAAATTTCAGATTTTTATCATGTTCTGACTATTCAGGAATATTCTGGACATAACAGAAAACTTTCTGTTTTCAAACAGCAACACATGAACTTGCAAACTGAGCATGGTAAAAGCTATAATTGGCATTTTATTGAACCAAAAGATACAAAACATGATTATTGATAACAGCAAACAAATCTCAACAAAATAAAATGACGCTCCAAGCAAATCACATATTATGTGACCAATAAAAATATAGCTCCAAGTGAGGTTACCGATAATGTTGAAGACGAAAGAGGGGATGCCTTCCGGGGCATCCCCAAGCTTAGACGCTTGAGTCTTCCTTGAATATTACCTTGGGGTGCCTTGGGAATCCCCAAGCTTAGGGTCTTGCCACTCCTTATTCTCCTCATATCGATATCTCACCCAAAATTTGAAAACTTCAATCACACAAAACTTAACGGAACTTGTGAGATAGGTTAGTGTGATAAAAATAAATCATCCACTTAGGTACTGTTAAGACAAGATTCATAATTGTTTTCACATAATGCCTACTGTATTCTATCATTTCCACAATTTATATTACTCAATATAAGCTATGGAAACACTAAAACAAGCAAACTATGCACCAAAAACAGAATCTGTCAAAAACAGAACAGCATGTAGTGAGCGATTTAAAAACCATACTTTTGTACCTCTAAAATTTCTGAAAAATTAGGACACCGTAAATTTTTTTTAGCCCAATGCTCTTTAAAAATTTCAGAATTTTCTCATGCTCCAGTACAGAATAGAAATTCCAGCACGGGACACAAAAGTGTTTGTTTCTGCACAGAATCGAATCAACAAGTATCCACACTATCCCAAAGGCTTTACTTGGCACATTATTGAAAGAAAACATATAAAACATGATTACCAAAGTAGCTTAATCATGTGAACACACAAAAACAGAAGGTATAAGTATTGGGTTGTCTCCCGACAAGCGTTTTTCTTTAATGCCTTTTTAGCTAGGCATGATGATTTCAATGATGGTCACATAAAAGTAAAGAATTGAAACACAAAGAGAGCATCATGAAGCATATGACTAGCACATTTAAGCCTAACCCACTTCCTATGCATAGGGATTTTATGAGAAAACAACTTATAGGAGCAAGAATCAACTAGCATAGGAAGGCAAAACAAGTGCAACTTCAAAACTTTCAATACATAGAGAGGAAACTTGATATTATTGCAACTCCTAAAAGCATATGTTCCTCTCTCATAATAATTTTCACTAACATCATGAATGAATTCAACAATATAGCTATCACATAAAGCATTATTTTCATGACCTACAAGCATAGAATTTTTATTACTCTCCACATAAGCAAATTTGTTATCATCAACAATAGTGGGAGCAAATTCAATGAAATAACTATCATGTGATACTTGATTGACGTAATCAAATTGAACATTAAAATCATGACGGCAAGTTTCATGGTTATCATTACTCTTTATAGCATACATGTCATCACCATAATCATCATAAATAGGAGGCATGCTATTATCATAATAAATTTTCTTATCAAAACTTGGGGGACTAAAAATATCATCTTCATCACACATAGCATCCCCAAGATTATGGCTTTATACATCATTAGCATCATGGATATTCATAGAATTCATACTAACAACATTGCAATCATGCTCATCATTCAAAGATTTTATGCCAAACATTTTATTGCATTCTTCTTCTATCAATAGAGCACAATTTTCCGCTCCATCATTTTTAAGAAAGACATTATAAAGATGAATAATATGAGGCAACCTCAACTCCATTTTTTTGTAGTTTTCTTTTTGTAAAACCAAACTAGTGATAAAACAAGAAACTAAAAGATTTGATTGCAAGATCTAAAGATATACCTTCAAGCAGTCACCTCCCCGGCAACGGCGCCAGAAAAGAACTTGATGTCTACTACACAACTTATTCTTGTAGACTCGTGTTGGGCCTCCAAGCGCAGAGTTTTGTAGGACAGTAGCAATTTTCTGTCAAGTGGATGACCTAAGGTTTATCAATCTGTGGGAGGCATAGGATGAAGATGGTCTCTCTCAAACAACCCTGCAACCAAATACAAGAAATCTCTTGTGTCCCCAACACACCCAATACAATGGTAAATTGTATAGGTGCACTAGTTCGGCGAAGAGATGGTGACACAAGTGTAGTATGGATAGTAGGTATAGGTTTTTTTAATCTGAAAATATAAAAACAGCAAGGTAGCAAGTGATAAAACGGAGCAAAAACGGTATTGCAATGCTTAGAAACAAGGCCTAGGTTTCATACTTTCACTTGTGCAATCTCTCAACAATGCTAACATAATTGGATCATATAACAATCCCTAAATGTGCGATAAAGAATCACTCCAAAGTTCCTATTAGCAGAGAACATAAGATAGAAATTGTTTGTAGGGTACGAAACCACCGCAAAGTTATCCTTTCCGATCGATCTATTGAGCCATTCCTATAATTGTCACAAACAGCCCTAGAGTTCGTACTAAAATAACACCATATGATATACGTCAACCAACTCTAATGTCACCTAGATACTCCAATGTCACCACAAGTATCCGTGAGTTGATTATACGATATGCATCAAACAACTTCATAATCATAATATTCAATCCACACAAAGAACTTCAAGGAGCACCCCAAAGTTTCTATCGGAGAAAAGATAATGAAAACGTGCATCAACCCCTACGCATAGATTACCCCAATGTCACGACGGGAATCCGCGAGTTGAGTGCCAAAACATATATCAAGTGAATCAATATAATACCCCATTGTCACCACGGGTATTCATATGCAAGACGTACATCAAGTGTTCTCAAATCTAAAATATTCAATCCGACAATAACGAAACCTCAAAGGGAAAAGACTTGATTCATCACAACAAGGATAGAGAGGGAAGAAACACCATATGATCCAACTATATTAACAAAGCTCGCGATACATCAAGATCGTGCCAAATCAATAACACGAGAGAGAGAGAGATAAAACACATAGCTACCGGTACAAACCCTCAGCTCCGAGGGTGAACTACTCCCTCCTCGTCATGGAGACCGCCGGGATGATGAAGATGTCCTCCGGTGATGATTCCCCCCTCCGGCAGGGTGCCGAAAAAGGGCTCAAGATGGGATCTCCTTGGTACAGAGGCTTGCGGCGGCGTAAAAACTCATCTAGGTTAACTTTCGGGGGTTTCTGAATATATAGGATTTTTCAGCGTTGGAATCACGCTAAGAGGTGCCACAGGGGGCCCACGAGGCACCAGGGCGCGCCTGGGGGGGTGGCGCGCCCTGGTGGCTTGTTGGGCCCCTGTGGGTCTTCTGCTACTCCCCTGAAGCTTCCTGGGTCTGTTTCCTTCGAGAAAAAATCGTCAAAAAGTTTCGCTGTATTTGGACTTCATTTGATATGGATTTTCTGGAAAACCAAAAACAAGTAGAAAACAGCAACTGGCACTGGGCACTAGGTCAATCTGTTAGTCCATAAAGATCATATAAAAGCCATATAAAAGTGCATCAAAATCATACAAAACTATAATAAACTTGGCATGGATACTTCATAAATTATAGATACGTTGGAGACGTATCACATCACTCTAGACGAAGTTATTCGACTTCCTAAGCAATTGATACAACGGAATTGCCTTCTCTCCAAGCTGGCTTATGAACCGGCTCAGCGCCGCAACCCGCCCAGCCAGCTTCTGCACGGCATTTAGATTGGCCGCCTTAGCCAGGGTTATGATTGCCTTGATCTTTTCTAGGTTAGCTTCAATGCCACGCTCGGAAACAAGAAATCCCAGAAGCTTTCCTGCAGGGACACCAAAAACACACTTCTCCGGGTTAAGCTTCATCTGGTAGACACGGAGATTGTCAAATGTTTCCTTGAGATCCTCCAACAGGGTTTCTTTCTTCCGAGACTTAACCACAATATCGTCAACATAAGCATGAACGTTCTGCTTGATCTGTTTGTGAAAACAGCTTTGGACACAAAGCTGGTAAGTCGCCTGTGCATACTTCAGGCCAAACGGCATGGTTGTATAATAGAAAGCCCCGAAGGGTGTGATGAAAGTCGTCTTTTCCTGGTCTTCCAGCTTCATTTTGATCTGATGATAACCAGAGTAAGCATCCAGGAAGCATAAACACTCACAACCCGCCGTAGCATCGATGATCTAGTCAATACGGAGCAAGGCAAAGGTGTCACTAGGACAAGCCTTATTTAGATCTGTGTAATCAACACACATCCGCCAAGTCCCATTTTTCTTCAGAACAAGTACTGGGTTAGCCAGCCATTCAGGATGGAAGACTTCAACGATGAACCAGGTAGCTAGGAGCCGGGCCACTTCTTCACCAATAGCTTTCCGCCTTTCCTCATTAAAGCGACGGAGATACTGGCGAACCGGTTTAAACTTAGGATCCACATTGAGGGAGTGCTCAGCGAGTTCTCTCGGTACGAGGTTTCCATGCAAAGATGTCCCGGTTCTCACGGATGAAGTCGATGAGCGCGCTTTCCTATTTGGGATCCATATTGGCCCCTATAGTGAACTGCTCAGAAGAATTGCCCGGGGTGAACTCAACTTGCTTGGTGTCCCTAGCTGATTTAAACTTGAGCAGAGGGTCTGACTCCGTCGTGGGTTTCTTCAGGGAGGTCTTGTCAGACGGGTCAACATTGTCCTTATAATACCGCAATTCTTCTGCGGCGCACGTCGTCTCGGCATATGCTGCATCTCCTTCCTCGCACTCGAGTGCAATTTTCCGGTTGCCTTCAACTGTGATGGTTCCCCTTGGCCCTGGTATCTTTAATTTCAGATAAACGTAACATGACAGTGTCATGAATCGTGCGTAAGCCGGCCTACCGAATAGAGCATGGTACGGGCTTTTCAACCTGACTACTTCAAAGGACAGGACCTCAGAACGCCAGTTATCCTCTGAGCCGAAGGCCACCTCCAGGGATACCCTTCCCATGGGATAAGCTGACTTGCCAGGAATGATGCCATGAAAAACTGTAGAGGATGGAGTCAACTGCTTGTCAGACAAATTCATCCGCCTGAACGTGTCATAGTACAGAATATTGATGCTGCTGCCTCCGTCCATGAGCACTTTCGTCAATGTATAACCGCCAACCTGCGGCGCTACCACCAAAGCCAAATGGCCGGGGTGGTCAAGGTGTATTGGATGATCTGCCCTTCTCCAAGTAACCGGCTGTTCGGACCAATTGAGATAATAAGGGGTTGCCGGCTCAACCGTGTGGGCGGCTCGTCGCTGCACCTTTCGATCCTGTTTGCTGGTGCTGGTGGTGAAAACATGATACTGGCCACTATTTAACTGCTTCGGGTTCCTTTGGAACCCTGTCGGACCGGCTTGGTGCTGACTTCCCTGGTTGCTCCGCTAACTGCTGCCTCCAGTATTACCAGCCCCCTGAAACCCACTGCTCGGGCTACTGTTTCCGTGAAAACCAAGACTTGCGAAAGGTCCTTGCAAGCCGGCTCTCGAGAAGCCGGGTCCCTAGCTGCCGGGTTGTCCGCCATTGCCGCCCCCGTTATGATGATTCTGGAAGACCTGTTTGGAAAATTCCTGCATGATGTAGAAATTTTCCCAGGAGTGGTTGGACGGCTTACCATTGTAACTATGTTTCGGACATGGACCCTTGAGAGCTTCCTCGTAGCTGAGCGAGCGGTTGCCAGAGGAATGTCTCCTAGAACCATTGTTCTGACGCTGACTTTTGTTCCCTGTATTTATGTTCACCACCAGATCGGAGCCACTGTTGTAGCTTTTGCGTTTACCGCCATTGTTGCCCTGTCCATTACTATTATTCTGCTGGTGACCCTTGCCACCACCCTTCTTGTCCTTGCCGGCTTTTTCCTCATCACACGGCCGATCTTTAGTATTGTCAGACTCCGCATACCTGGTTAAGACATCCATGAGATCGCCCATATCCTGGGCCTTTCTCTTAAGTCGCCCTAGTTTCTGGACCAGTGGCTGAAATTTGCATGTTCGTTCCAGAACAAGCACCGCCTGTGCCGCCGAGATGCTGTCAGAACTGTGTATAACCTCCGCAACCTGGCGAGCCCAATGGTGTGCCGACTCATCCTCCCGCTGAACGCACCGCTCAAGATCAACAATTGTGGTTGGCTTTTTACAGGTTCCCTGAAAGTTCTTGATGAAGCGCTCCTTCAGTTCCTGCCAAGTATTGATAGAATTCACTGGTAGATTTTTCAACCAAGTGCGAGAGGGGCCTTCCAACATGAGAGGAAGATAACGCGCACACACTACCTCACTTGCGCCCAATAAGTCCATTGCCAGCTCGTAACTCTCAATCCACTCGGTGGGCTCCAGATTTGCTGTGTAATTGGGAACCTTGCGAGGACCTTTGAAATCTGGGGGTATGCGCGCTTCTCGCAGTGCTGGTACTAAACAAGGAGTTCCAATCATGCGGCTTGGTAAGCCCCCAAGCCAGCCAATGGTTTGGGTTGCGGCGGGCGGGTCGTGCGCTTCCGGTGGGTTGACGTTCGGCGGCGGGTTATATGCTGCACATGCGTTTTCCTCCAATGCTCGTAGAGCCCGAGCGGTGTCCACAATGTCCTGCGCACTCAGGATTCTGGGTTGGTGCTGATCCGCCAGCAGTTGGGCGGCTCTTCTGTGGTGTGTGCTGCTGGAAACCGCCGGCGACTCTGGATGTTGGCTCCTGGTGCGGCTCTGGTGAGGGGTCGAGTGAAGCCGATGCTGGCTATGAGAATAATTGGCCTGCTGTACTACCGCTGTCTTGAGCATCGCAATAGCGTTCCTGGCCTCCGCCTGAATCGGACCGTCCCCCTCGATCGGAATGGCCGCCAGGTTGTGGGTTGCTGCCAGCACGTTATCGACCGGGTTGGAATAGTGTCCGATTGGGGTCTGGAACCGGTGACACGGCGACTGTTGTTGCTAATCCGGCATACGATGCTGGGCCGTCTCCCTCTACTGAACCGGCTGCTGCAGAGGCCGTCCTCCCGGGGGAACAACTCCAGCCCCCGGGTTCGCTGGAGCCGGCGGTGTGGTGAACAGCTGAGTCGGCTCAAGATCAACTGGAAGACGGCTCCGATGACGCCTCCGGTGGACAAGTTTTGACTCGGCCTGCCGGCGGCTTAGGTAATGCACCTCTTCATCCAAGCACTGCCTCTCCTCGGCAAGCCGGGCCTGCGCCTGTGCCATGCGTGTATTCTCCGCATTGATGTCCTCTTGGATCTTGGCCATCTGCTCACGACACTTCGTGATCTCCGCGTTGCGGGAAGCTGCGTTCTCCACAGTAACTGGCTCGACCAGCAGGGCTGTAAGTGTATTCATCAAGTTCGCGAGCACCTACACCCCAGTTCTCTGAGAGCCGGCGGCCGACGCGCCGACTCTTCCTGAGCCGGCAAGGGTGAGATTCTGTCCAGCCGCTAGGTCAGCCGAATCATGCACTGGGTCTTGCCTACCCGCCATGTATACAGCCACAAAACGAGGCGGCTCAAGGACTTCTGGAAAGACGTCGTCAGTGTGTCCGAGCCTTCCATCATGCAGAGGACGGATTGACTTGGTTTCTCCCGTCGAGGTTTCCCCGTCAGATTGGACGAGCGTATCATCTCCAGACAGGGAGTTCACCGACAATGCCACCCCTTGGGTAAACCCTACGAAGACATGGTTCCGGCCGGCTTGAGGCGAGCCGGGTCTTGCCTGGCCCGGACCAGCGCGGCGCGTCGACTCGACACCGACGATGTTCTCTAACCCGGTGGCCGACTCGCCGACCATGCCAATGAAGGTGTGGATCTTGCCGAAGGGGACCCGGTACCCGTACTCAACTGAGTCGGCGTCGGGGCCCCAGTAAGAATCGTCGATGTAGAACTTCCCGCGGCGGCTCTTCGTCATCAAGCCAACCGCGTACTTCCCGAACCCTGGGAGAGATCCCGCCAAGAACTCAACTCCACCGTGCGTAGGCCCCATGATGGGAGCCAACTGTCGTGGTTTTGACACGACAGATGCCCTTGTGAAAGGACTTGGAGATGAGGCCATCGCACAAGTGTGGAAGCTTTAACGGGGTTGATCGGGAACGAGAAGACACGGAGTTACCCAGGTTCGGCCCCTCACGGTGGAGGTAAAAGCCTACGTCCTGCTTGATTATATTGCTGTAGATCTCGATTACAAGGATGCGGATTCGCTAACCTAGCTTTCGAAGGATTGCAGCTTAGTCTTTTTTGCCTAGGTGCTCCCCTTTATATATACAGGCGAAACCCTAGGTTTACATGAGAGTTCGGCTCGTCATCCTGACCCATCTCCTACTCTTTCCTACTTGTTTTCTAAGACGACGTTTAAGCCGTTCATCTTCTACTTGAGCCGACCTTTCCTACTGGGCCTTCGCCAAGCCGGCCCTCCGAGCATCTTCTTAGCCCTGCAGTGAGATAACCTGCTGAGCCACTCAACTCATGGCCGGGTCATCATCCTGCCGGGTCTATCACCGGGAAATATCCCCAACAGATGGCATGCGCCCCACGCGGGCAGGCTTCATGGCAGGCACGGGTGGTTACCGAGGCGTAGTGGGGAAGTGGGGGCGTCCCACGTCCCTTCGTGCGCCACGCGTCGACCCTAGGCCTCGCAGTCTGTCAGGGCCCGCGGCGTTTCGCTCCCAACGGGTGGGAACGTGCGCGCCATGGCCCCGGGGGCTACTGTCGGGCCATTGGGAACCAGGGTACCCCGGCCCGTCTGCCTGCGGCCCAGGGAATGACGCCTGGCGAAGGCCCAAGACGCGGCCCATCCGAGGGCACCACGAAGCGAAGGCATCTCCTGAGGCGCCGGCCTCTTGAGAATCCCTCCTCGAGACACGACCTACCAGCACTTAGCTGCGGCAGGAGCAGGAGCCTCGCGAGGCTGCCTCCCGAGGCGCCCGAGGCCATCTTGCCTGACGTCGGCTGCACGGTCCCGTGCCCACCATGTGGGTGATGCGCATAGCGACGAAGGGCAGCAGAGGCCGTGCCAGCAGGCTCGGACATGGAAGCTTTCCTCTTTGGTGCTAAGGGGGCAGCCCCAGCTGCCCACCCCTAAAGCGAGACCCAAGGACTGCCCGTTTGGTGATAGAAGACCGAGACATCAAGGCCACAAGGCGGAGGTCACTACCGATCCTACTGGCGCGTCATGGATCATGCTTTTGCAGGCGAAGACCGCCTTTAGTCAGGATAGACTGAGCGCCTATCCCCTTTCAAAACCCGCCACGTGTGGTGACCCTTCCCGCCTAGTTTTGGGGGAAGAGGACCAGGGCGGCCATAAAAGGGGCAAAGCTGCCATTGTAGAGGGGATCGATTCCTCTGCCTTCTACCTTGTACGCAAGAACGCCTTCTTGCCCACAGCAATCCTAACCACAAGCAGGAGTAGGGTTTTACACCGCAAGGTGGCCCGAACCTGGGTAACCGCCGTGTCCTCTGTCGTGCTCCCGCGTAGCGCTCTCGTCGTAGCCTCGCCGTGGTCACCTTTGGTCGGAAAGAGCTAGCGCGCCCCCAGTGTTCGAACCTCTAGATCCCCAGAGTCCAGGCTCCGACACAATTGAAACTGGACATATGCTAACTACAAACAACCGAACAACCAAAAAACATTAAAAGAGGCATATGCTAGCTATAACAGGCTTAACAGCAAGCAAATATAGTCATTCATGTTGGTATTGTTGAAACTGGTATTGATGAAATTGTACTGCATAGTAAATAGTTGCACATATAGAGCATCACACTGTGAATAACTGAAATAAACAAGGCATACTGCAAACAACCAAACACAGCAATTAAAACTGGACATATTCTCACTACAAAAGGGGCTCGACAAAACAAATCATGGGTTCCCCCCTGTGAAGAGGGACGGCAAAACAAATCATAGGTTTCCTCACTTGTCACAGATGGGCTCCTTCGCATGGGAAGAGCGCGGACTCTGGGTGCGCTCCATGTTGTCGCAGATGGGCTCCTTCCCCTTGGAAGAGCACGGCTATAGGGTGCCCTCCCTGATGTCGCAGATGTGCTCTTTCCCCTTGGAAGAGGTGGAGAGGGTGCCCTCCTCGTGGTCGCCGTCGATGAGGTCTGACTTGGCAGCTGAGGATCCCAAGCCAGCGTCGCAGAACGTGTCCTTCAGAAATGACAAAAGGGGCTCGATGGCGATGTAGGATGGCAAATTCTTGACAGCGAGCCAGAGGAGATGAGCGGCGGGGCCATGGATATGATCGACGGCGGTTGAACCCGAGGGGTTGGGGGTGGGCCACTTAACCTGTGACATAGCCCGCGTCAGGCCGTCACTGTCGACGACCTCGATGTCGTAGCCGGCGTCCGCAACATGCCAGCATACTCTAGCCCGCTGATTGAGAGCCTGCGGCCAGTAATCGTCGTTAGCTTCCTCGTCGGCCACCTCATCGACGTCGGGTGAATAGGCCGTGATAAACCTCTTTTGGGCCATTAGCTCCTGGGGCTCCACGGGAAGCATAGCCAGGCTTAGGCTGCAACGCTCTGGAGTGGTGGAGGGGGTGGGGATGGGGATCTGTGGGAAAGAGGGTGTTTGGCAGGCGTCATCTAAGAAACTCAGGGCGGCTATGGTATGGAGATCGGTGGGTAACCTGCACGGGCAAACCGGCAGATGTTAACGATGGAGGCGGCGTGGCGGCAGCGGCGGTGACCTTGCTAGGGTTTCGAGCGAGGGATGGGTGGTGTGTGTGTGTGTGTGTGTGTGTGTGTGTGTGTGCGAGCGCGAGGAGTTTTTGGGGTGTGTGTGTGGAGGGGGGGCAAGGTGGTGTTTGAGGAAATGACGCGGGTACTGAAAATTTTACTAGGCGGGAGTAAAATGCCGGGGCTACTGAAAATTTGGATGAAGGGATTGAGCAACACACGTCACACACGGTCCAAACATAACAACCATGTGCTATCAAACAGAAAAACCCTTCAGGCGGGTAGATATTTTTGAGATTGCGAGGGAAGCCTCGTGGAGCCCAATCTACTGTGCTGATGTGGGTGACAGGGGCACGGGCGTGTTACACAGGTAGTCTGAGGGAACCGTGTGTGTTGCGTGGCCAAAAAAACATGGGAAAGGGTCAGAACACGAACACACTTGCATGTGGACCAAATATATGTATGAAAAGGCTGGTTTGATGTTCAAATACCCAATGCACAACTTTAATGTGGCACCTGTCTCACAAAGCCCACATTATTGCTAGTCCGCCACCCCCACTTCATGGCAGGAGGGGAACAAGTCTGACATAGCACACCCTACCGTAACACTAAACCTATAGGAGTCCATCGTGGTCAAACCCCCCTTTCGCTTCCGGTCAAAAGTGGACCGTGTGCGGGCCCACAAATGTGTGCTTGTGGCGCGAGATGGGTGAGACCACATATGAACCACCTGCGAGTGGCCCAACTATATGTATGAAAAGGGTGGTGTGATATTTAAATACCCAATTCATGCACAACTTTGATGTGGCACATGTGCCTCGCAAATTAACCGGACATCCCCGACCCCACGGAGGTTCAGGAAGTGCGAAGTACCCCCCAGACCCCCTCCCCCCCCCCCCCACACACACTTTGAGTCGGTGGGAGGGGGCATCTCACCAAGACGTAGTGTAACACGGACCAAGAAGAATCCACCTTGGTCGTATAACCTCTCTCTTGTTGTTGGTCAAAGTGATGGACATCCATGCGACCCCACAGATGTGGGCTAGCTCGCCGATAACCACGCAAGGGAGTAGTGCCCGAAGACAACCACTCCCTGTATGTGGCCCAAATATATGTATGGAAGTGTTGTGTGGTGTGTTTGAATACCCAATGCACAACTTTGATGTGGCACGGTACCGTCCTTTGGAACCGGAAAGTCCCCACACGGAGCGAGGGTCCATGACGCGTACTATGTATGTCACCCCACTTCGAGCCGATGACGGGGATTCATGCGTACGCATGCGCTCAAACTTAGGTTTCGAATCTCATCACCATGACCTACTACACGGTAACACGAACCAAAGAAGAAGAATCCACCCTCGTAACCTCTCTCGATGTCGGTCGAAGTGATGGACGTCCACGCGGGCCCATGAATATATAGGCTTGCCGCCGATAACCACGCGAGGAGAGTACTGTCTGAAGACAACCACTGCATGCATGTGTCCCAAACATATGTATATATATGGAGGTGATGCATGCATGCATATGTTTAATTTGAATACCATGCACAACATTGATGTGGCGCCCGCGTCGAAAATCGTACAGTCCCCACACAGAGCGAGATCAGTTCATGATGCGGCGTGTGCTGCCCCCCACTTCGATCAGGTGGGAGAGGGATTCATGCATGAGTACACATGCATGCGCTCAAACTATATTATGTAATCTCATAGCATGACCTATATATACCGTAAGACAAATCAAAAATTAATCCCCTCCTAAGTCAAATTAATCTCTCTCGCTGTCGGTCAAAGTGATGGACCAAGCGGGCCACGGATGGAAAGCATCGATATCGCCGATAACCGCGTGAGTGAGTGTCAGAGGACAACCGCCATTGCTTGCATGTGGGCCAAAACATATGTAAGTACGGAGGTGTGTGTGGGTTGTTGTGATGTTTGAATACCCAAAATGCACAACTTTGATGTGGCACCTGCCTCGGAAACTGTAAAGTCCCCACACAGAGTGAGGTTCATGACGCGTAGTATATGCTGGTCCCCTCCCCCCTCTTCGACGCGTACTATGTACACCTACCGTAACACAAACCAAAAAGAATCATCCTTGTTGGTCAAATTAACCTCTCTCGATGTAGGTCAAAGTGATGGACGACGACCTCGCGGGCCCACAGAAAGGGTCACACGCGAGTGAGTGTGTCCTAGGACAACCACCCGCCTGCATACCCAAAGAGGTGTTGTGTGATGTTTGAATACCCACTGCACAACTTTGATGTGGCACATGCTTCGCAAACCGGAAATGCCCTACACAGAGGTCCACAACGTGTCCTAGTCCCCCTCACTTCGAGCCGGTGTGAGGGATGCATGTGTACGCACACGCGCTCGAACTTTGATCTGGAATCTCACCATGATCCACACCGTAACTAATCCCAAGATGAATCCACCTTTGGTCAAATGCCTCTCGATGTCGGTGAAAAGTGATAACCTTCGCGGGCTAACGAATGGGCGCATCGCTGATAACCGCACGAGGGAGTGTCCGAGGACCACCATGCATGCATGTGGCCCAAAAATGTATGTATGAAATGGCCGTGTAATGTTTTAAATAACCAATTCACGACTTTGATGTGGCACCTGCCTCACAAAATGGCCAACCCCACACGGTGGCTCTGTACTGCCGGACCCCCCCCCTCCCCGACACACACACACACAGCACCACCACTGCCACTACGAGGCATGTTAAACTTTTTCCACGGTGAACATATGTGACCAAAGGAGTGTCGTGTTAAAATTTGGAAGGAAGAAAAATCAGAGATCGTCATTCGGACGTTTTTATACATAGATTGATTTCCTTGGGATATAATGTGCAAATATCAAATTTGAGCTACATGCACATGTGATAGTGCACCAAAATGGATTGGCAAATCATATGTGTGTCTCTGAGTGCATGTTTAGTCCCCATGCAAGAAATTTCAAACATTGAGAATCTTGATTTTGAAAATCCAGTAAATCCAAAACTTAGTTGAAATTCATGAAACCTATCGTGGTGTCATATGGACACCAATAGACTATGATATTGTATTCTTTTTTCAAATTTGAGACAAGTTTTGATATATTATTCTTACAAACGGGAGATTATTAATAATTGGCAACCAATATCACAAACGGATTATTTATTCATACCGTGGGAGTTAGACCAACAATGTACATGCCATGCTTCGGTTAAGTAATATAGCGACAGAATTAATCATCAAAAAAGAAAAACAATATACGTGCTGCCACACGTCCTGTGTGCCGTGCGAGCAGGCGTGAGTTGACGGGACGCATGTGCGCAGTCCGCCGTGCAGGCAGACCGGGAGGCGTGCGGGCAGGTGTGTGAATTGACAGGAGGCATGTTCGTTGCGCAGTGTCACCGGGAGGCGTGCGAGTAGTTGTGTGAAATGAAGGTAGGCATGCGAGCAGTCTGCTACGGAGGCTCACCGGGAGGCGAGCCAGCCCTTTGATCGCCGCCCGCCTCGCTCCGCACTGCTCCATATTAATGGCGCACCTGAGCCACTGGTTATAATAGGCGGGCGCACCCCCCATTCTCGCTACACAAACAATCCTCTCTCTCTGCCTGCATCCTCGACGCCGCTCTCAGTCGTCACCGCCGTCAGTGTATGAGGATGCCGCCGAAGCGCACCATCGGAGGGAGTGGCGACGCCGGGGCTACTGAAGCACCTGAGCATGGCGTGAAGCTGGAGAAAGAGGTTGCCGTCGCCGCCGATGAGGTCTCGTGGGGGCAGAAGCACGATGGTGACGGCGTCGTGCTTCCACTGCCGGGGCGGGAGGTCCACAGTGACTTCGGCGACGACTCTGACGACCGCTCCAGTGATGACTCCAACGACGACGGAGAACCGGTTAGTCATCTATACCCATATATGTGGCAAATATATCCTAGGGTTTCTCTGGTTAGTCCTGCCTCCCCTTTTTGGAATAGAAATCCTATGGTTATGTTCTCTCAATCCATGAAATCTGAGTTAGATTCGATAGATCCATGAAATCTGAGTTAGATTCGATAGATCCATGTAGTGTATTGATTGTTTGAATGGTACAAATTATAAGTGATTAATTGTTTCTTCTGTACAGATGATTTCTGCTAAAAATCCGACTAGGGACCCCTTTGGGGCACAGGATAACTTGTAATCCTCATACTTCTGTCGTTGTGTATTTCCCTTTAGCTGTTGCTTTCGAACAGCTCCTGTTAGTGAGCTGATGTATGACACTATGAGGGTTTCATTCGAGTAATGGAACCGGGGAGGAGCCTCCCTGTTCTTCTAAAAAAATAATCCGACTAGGGTTAGTGTTGCTAATAATTCCTAGCCAGATCTTGACAATTGATTTTGATGCGAAAAGTCGTTGGCATGCCAAATTTTGATCCTACTTTATGGCATGTAAATTGGTTTGATGCCAAAAGTCGTCGGCATGCCAAATTTTGGCAACTCCCAAATGTTCGCTAGAGATTAGTTTGCATTCCATTGTTCATTGCCAATCTCACAAAAGGTTGCCAGGTGTTGGCAACTTTTGATTCTGCCAAATGTCGGTAGCAAACCAAACTTTTGATTATGCCAAATGTTGGTAGCAAACCAATCAAACTCTTAATTTTGTTGCACTAAGTTGTGTGCTGTCTATTTATGCATTTCTTTCATCAAGATCACTTGATGATTTAGGGTACATGCTGTCACAGGATATATTATGTTTCATAAACTCCGCCTGCTGAATTCGCATTATTATAAAATATACTGACGCCACATTTTTTACTATATGTATAGGTGCTATCTGACTATGTCGACAGCGAGGATGAAGATGCCCAGAGGAGGTACAAGAGGCAAAAGCTCAGGGAGTTTTATGCGGGACTGCATAACAGGCGTGTGAGGACCTGGAATATGGGCTTTGGATGCATGTTTTGCAACCAAAAGCTTCATGACGAGTATGAAAGTGCTCTGGCGCATGCAAGAGGACGAGTCGTTGACTCCTTCAAGCAGAAGTATTCTCGCAGGGTGGCGCACGCCACGTACGCTGAGTACCTGGAGAAGCTTCACCTTCGTGCAGGCCTGCCGGCACATGAGATGTGGGATTGAACTATGGCTATGTAGTGTCTTAGTTATATGCTTGAGTATGCTTAATATCGGTTGAACTATGGTTAAACAATGCTTGAGTACGCTTATTATCTATGCCTGAGTATGTATGTATATATAAATATATATATATATATATATATATATATATATAAAAATATATATGTATATATATATATATATATAAATATATATGTATATATAAATATATATATATAAATATATATGTATATATATATATATATAGAACGTCTATTTAATACCCAGGGTGAAGAATTACTTATTCTTCACCCCAGTCGAACGACCGAGCCAGGTTTGTTCGAATCACACCACACCCCACCGATGACCGTGCTGTGCCGTAAGAATTGTCCCTCGTCGAGGTAACTTTACGTTGGTCCTCGCTCCCGATTTCTTTTTTTTCTTTAGTAGTCTCGTGGGGTATTCTCCTCGAGGTAAAATTACCTTGTCATCGAGGTAATTTTATCTGCTAACCGTTTAGGAGCTATCTACCTCACGTTCTCATGATCTTCTTATCGGATCAGGAGGCGAAGTGGAAGTACAACGATGCGGCGCCAGATCCGCGGCGACAACGGCCTTCTCCGGCGTCCCTCGACCGCCGTCGGTTTTCTCGCCAGTAAGGCCTCCCTCCTCCTCTTCCTCCCCCTTTCCCCATCCATTAATTTCTGAATTTTTAGGGTTAGGGTTCTTGATTTTTTAGGAGCGGGACAAATGAAGAGGAGAAGACAGAGAAAGAACTACAGGTTGCCCATGAGCGGGACAAATGGGCAGTGGACGGGAAGAAAGAACTCCCGTTGGCGACGTCCACGTTGATCTGAAGTGCAAAATTTGGGGTTCGGTCACAACAAGAGCCATCATTCTGTCCTACAGAAAAGAGCCCACATACTGTACGCAGTTCATCCTCCATTCCTCTGGTCAGTAGCGAGCTAAATTAATATTTCGTCGGGGTAAAAGAAGCAGAGTGGTAATCCCTTGTTTATCTGGAAAGGTGGGTTTTCAATATTTTTTATCAAGAAATTGATGGTGAATGATATTTGTGTTGCTGTTTTGATAGTCGCTTGTGTACACAAAATAGATCAGACATGACAAGTTTATACATACATGGGCATTGTGGACAAGTAAATTTTGGTGATCCATCAGAAAAGACCACACCTAATAACCACAAATGCTAGATCATTAGGAGCGGATGGAGATTCAACAATTTCCCCACCTTTTTTTTTAAAGATGGCTGCATCATCTGTTGTTTCGCCTATGCTACTAAATGAAAGATTCATAACGCATCAATTTTTTTATCAGTTAATCGATGGAGTGCTCAGTACTGGGGGTGGATATCAAAATTTCAATCAATCAACTTGAGCATTTGCACTAATATAATCAGAAATATGACACAGTGACAGTGTACTGAACATAACTAACCAAAACCAAGGAAGGGTCCAGGGCGATGGCGTCGTGCGTGGCATGCTGGCATGTACTGCCGGCATGGGCGAGCCACTGCGGATCCAACCTCCAAGAAGCAGGGAAGAAGGAGGAGCCTCAGGCGTGGGCGTGCAGCGTGCTGGTGTGGGCGGATTGGTGTGGTGGGCAGTGGGCGTGCCGCATGCGGCCACTCCGAGCGCCGGCTACGAGCCGTGAAGAGGTTACCAGTGGATTGAGCTCTTGAGGAGGAGGTCAGGATGCAGGGTAAGCTATCTGGTCGACGGAGGCCGACGCGGATGCTAGAGGCGGCGGACTCACAGACGAGGAGGCTGAATCGCATGATCGAGAGATCGGTGCTGCTAATGGGCTCTATCTTCTGATTGGTTGGGCGAGTGACAAAAATACCAAGTAAAAATTTGTTTTCACAATCAGAAGGGGTGGGCGGTTGGGGTCATGGCCCTGTTTGGTCTCCACGGCGCTCCGCCAGTGCACGTAGAAGCACTACCTCTGCACAATGCAGTTAGTGCATCACCTTGCACTGATGTGTTCTTTCTTATTATTGTTTCTTTTCTGAAGATTTTCTTCTTAAATTTTTGAATAAGAACAACACTAGATCATGGATTTTTTTAGAGAATAGGAAATGCAATCGTCGCACCGTACTTGATAATAGATTTACCGTGGTTATAGGTTAATTTGTTAGTGAAACATATTGATAACTTGATTTGGTTAATTCCTGCATGACTATTTGTTTGTTTTTCTTTCTCACGTCAGTGTTTGTGCCACGGCTTGTTAGATAACCATTTTCCCACTATGTAACTAGATAATGGAGAGCTACCAGCTTGTACTGGTCTGCTATCACTACTTTTCTGCTACATTTCACTTCACATCATCAAACATATGGACTAAAAAATTCATGCATCAAAAGAAGAAAACAAATACATTTCCCCGAAAGATCAACATTTTTTCAGGCTTTCTGCGAATATTGTACATACTGTTTCTATCCCAAAAGGTGTTATGATTTGAAATGGCGAATGGCCTCGGCGGTAATGAATTTGATTCTCGAATGCTAATTCAATCTTGTATGCACCTCTGCCGATTTAAAGCATTCAGTCATACCTATTTTAAATCTTTTCTCAGTTCTGTAGTTCATATATCACTGAGGCTGTAATAATTTTTGTATGTAACTCACTTTGTCAGCAACTAGTTTCAAAATGTTCCGAAAGTGATATGCATGAAAAGAAAATGGTATACTGACAAGAACCTACCATGCCCCCAATGTGATTTCTGTTGTAGTTACTGGTATACTAACAAGCACGTAGGATGGCCTATTTTTTTTACTTAATCCACTAATATAATTTCAGCTGTAATTGGTATTTGGAAATGGGTATGCGTGGAAACAAAGAACTATGTCTGCCATTCTATCCTTCTGCTAGTTATTGAATTTTACAGTTTCTTTCTTCTTCTAGGCGGTCAATATGTTTCATTTTAAGCTCAACACATGGAGTAGTTATATGGTCCTTGTGCATGTGATTTACGAGATTGTCAGCAACGATTTAGAGGTTAGTTCCTTAAAATAAGTTTTGATGTGACATAGATGTGGAAGAAACATCAACCTACCAAGCACGTAGTGAAAAAAGGTAAGTAGAACCTCTTTGCTTTTGGCACTGTTTGTAAACCATGGAAAGTTTGCAGCGTTTTCCCCTCCTGTGTTTAGCAGTTTTTATCCCCCATTTCCCTTTCTTTCATGCTTAGCAACTATGCTCCTTGGAAATCTGAAGTTCTTGCAAGGTCGGACTAGCATCCATTTTATAACAACACAATATTTTTTTCCTTTGATGCGATTTTTTTACCATTCTTCTCGAAAGTTTCTTATAGGAACAAAAGCACTTCTAGTTCCAAGTCCTGAGAAAGCAAAGAAGATAGATTTATGACTTTGGTAAATGTAGTTGAAATGGGAGATTGCCTAAAAACATCACTTGAAATATAGAATACTAATATAATTAAACTCGTCTTAGGTTGTACAAAATTTCAACTTTCACTTGACAGAAACATAAAAAAGATATTTAATGTATTTTTACAGATGTTTAACATTGATATTCTTAATCAATCTCCGTACACATTGCAGGTGCGCAGATACCATGTAAGCAAGCTTAAATAGCTGAGGAGCCAGACAAAGAAACTCACTAAAGAGATGGCATGAATCACTTGGTGAGTACTCTGAATCTACAAGTTCCTTTGAGCCATTTTTACATTATGCAAGCATAACAAAAGAGATAAACTATATAAACTTTTAGGCACATAATAGAAACATGTCTAGTATTATTAGCTCCAGATCTATAATAAACAGTATGCCAACTACACATGGCATTTGAGATAGAAAAAATGTAGACATAAAATGGGAGCACAATAGGCAGACACTTTGAACTTCAAATTTCAAAAAGCCCTATATGAAATGTAACATTTCTGTTTGATGCTAGCGTTATTTCTGTTATGATCTAAGATCATCATGCCTCATTCACTGGGTTGTTAGTAAGAATGTATGCATTTTTAATGTTTTCCCGACTACAATTTGTAGTTGTAAAATCCGTCTTTAAGATTCAACAGTTCATTCTGCAAGCTTAACTAACCCATTGACTTTGACTAAGGTTTCCACTTAATTGTTAGATTGCTCATTCAACAGTGAATGATCCTGCATTCGAACAATGGATGTGATAAGTGCAGTTCTTCGTTTCACTTTTATCTCTAGTTTTGTAGAATTAATTCACCTTGGTGATTTTATGGAGTCTGAACTATGGGTATATGCAAGGGAGGTTCCAAGAAGACTGCAGGATGGGAGGCATCGACCATTTCGAAGTTTTTTACCAAGCCCTGATGCTTCCGTGCATATAGCTAAGTGTAACATTAGATCAAGCCAGTTCGTTTCTCTAATTATAGGTCGCCATGTTCATATGTGACCATACTATCAGGTTTTGTTTGCATTTTTGTTGCAGTAGGCTATTTGTGTTCAGATAACAATATAAAACTACATTCATACTTGCTTAGTTGGCTTGTAAAATCATTACCTGGCCGGCTCTGGACACATTCCTATGACCTTTAACCATAAGGAGAAATTTCACTTTATAGAAAAAACTTAAGGAGCTCTTTCATCCTTCTGCATTAAGGGTTCTAATTTTGTTGCATACTACTCCCTCCGTCCCATAATATAAGGATGTTTTCTACAATAGACGGAGGTAGTAGTAAACAGGAAATCAGGTCCAAAGCTAAGCCACGAGCTCCCACTTCTCACACGAACAACAAATTATGCACACATGCGTGCATTTGCTATCGTACGTACCAACAAATTGGTAAGAGAATATCTCCTTGAGTGGCAATCGCTTTATGACGCTAGAAGACTTTACCAGAACACGCCTGGCGAGTGGTTCTGGCTCCTTGGCTCCCACACGGTAATTTTACCTCAGAAGTGTTTGGTTTCTTATGGTGGACTTGGCGTCTCCATACCCATAATATTACCTCACAAATCATTTGTTTCTTACGGTTTGCTGTGGCGCAGGTTTGCATCTGTGGTTCGCGGTAATTTTACCTCAGAAGTGTTTGGTTTCTTATGGTGGACTTGGCGTCCCCATACCCATAATATTACCTCACAAATCATTTGTTTCTTACGGTTTGCTGTGGCGCAGGTTTGCATGTGTGGTTCGCACGAATCGGGTGGGGTGAAGAATAAGCATTCTTCACCCAGGGTGACGAATAGTCGATCCCTATATATATATATATATATATATATATATATATATATATATATATATATATATATATATATATATATATATATATATACACACATCCCAGCTATTCTGCAACCCATTCCTGAATAAGCTATTCAGGAACCCTTCCTAACTGCCCGAGAACAGACAGCTAACTGTGCGACCTATACTAGTTAACTGCCGGGCGGACTTTTTCTGACACTATTTTTTCGCATTGTTTTTTGGTCATAATTATTGAACCGTTCATCGGAATGATGCAAATGATATACTGTTGGATAGCTATTGAGAAGGAGCAAAAAACTCATGTTGATCATTTTCCCAAAATCTATTCGGTTTTTAAACAAAATTCAAAAAACTGGAAATCCATCAAACAAGTTTTCAATGTTTTTGTGAAAGAAATTTTCAAACCATTTGTCGGAATGTTGCATATGATATACCGTTGGAAAGCTATGGATTAGCCCGAACTTTGGTATATAGAACTCGTTTTCAGATTCGCTATGGTTTAAGAGCAGTTTTCAAAATACTAACGTCATTTTTTGCCCGAACTGCTATAGTACACGCTAACTGCCCGACCGGAATAGCTAACTGACTTATGATGATCAAGCTAACTGCCGGTACTGAAGAAACTTATTTTTTTTGTTTTTTCCAGGTTTTTCCCGGATCAAGCTAACTGCCGGTATTGAAATAGCTAACTGCCGGGGATTGCGGCAGTTAACAACAAGTTAACTGCCGGACTGAGGGTACTAATTTTTTCTTCAATTTTTTTTCCGCCTGAGTCATGCTAACTGCGGGGCCCGAAATAGCTAACTGTCAGGATACGACAGTTAAGAACAAGTTAACTGCCCGACTGAAGATACTAATTTTTTCTTTTATTTTTCTTTCCTCGTCAAGCTAACTGCGTGGGCCTGAAATAGCTAACTACCAAGTATTGTGGCAGTTAACAGCAAGTTAACTGTCGGGACTGAATATACTACATTTTTTGTTTCGTTCTTTTCTCCGTCGGGGGTCTTGCTAACTGTCATGAATCTCGAAGTTAACTACCACGCCGGCCGATGTTAACTGCCACTATGGACGATTTGTTTGTAAAAAAATGGCCAAATTTATTCACTATTTTTCATTTCGCTTTTTTGCCGGGATCATCTTAACAATAATGAATATGATGGTTAACTGCCACGCCGACCGAAATTAGCTGCCATGCCGGCCAAAGTTAACTGCCACTATTACCGAACTCTTTTTTTTGGAAAGTGCCAGAACTTTTTTCATTGTTTTTTTTTCAATTTTTTGGGAAAAGCTAACTGACGGGACTGCGACAATTAACAACAAGTTAACTGCCGGACCTAAGATACTAATTTTTTTTTTCTATCAGTTCTGTACTTTTTACCCAAACAATAAAAAATTATGTACTTCGGTTTATAGTTAACTGCCACATCACAGGAAGGTAACTTCACTTTTTTACTCAAGTAAAAGTTTCTTTCTGTTTTTTAATTGTTAACTGCTATAGTGTGGGGGTTTGGAACTACTCATACCGAACAAGTTAACCACCCGACGTAAAATGTTACAGTATGCGGTAGTTAGGAGCAGAAAAGTCACATGGCCATTAGTTAACTATTGACTTGGCCGTGGGTAACTGCGGAGATACACGAGCAGCGCATGGCCATCTGGTTAACTGAAGTATATCGACGCCTTTTGTAGGATGAAGACGGCGAGCTTGACACCAATCTTAGCGCCATTGCATCGTGGTGGTTGCTGCGGAGCAGCAGCAGAGGAGGAGCACCTCGCACCCCTCTCCCTCGGTGGAGCTTGGTCCATTAATGTGACTAGGCAGTGGCAGTTGACGACCATTGGGGGTGGCCATGGAGCCTGCTCGTAGGGGCAGGCCGGCGCCGTCGGTGAGAGGTGGCCCAGCCGGAGCAGTAAGTGCCACATCTGTCGAGCAGTTAGTGAATGTGAGGAGGATAACACTGTTAGGTTCATGCCGGGCGAGGATGGGGCGCTACCGTGGAGGACGACCAGAGAAGGATAGGGGAAGATGGCGCGGATGAATCCCTGCAAGAAATGCCTGCACCCGACAGACATCAGTTAGCAGCGACAAGTAACATCAGTTAGGAGCGAGTAGAAAAACAGTCAGCGGGTAGCAGGGGACCAGAGGAGGATGGGGCTGGCGCGGCTGACGGTCCACATTTTTAAGTCACTGGAGAGAGGAGGGATGTGCTCGCCTGCATGAAGGTACTCATGGCGTTCACGCTGGAGCCGCTGGTTGAGCAGGAGGCCGGAGAGGAGGCCGCGTCGGGAGGCTATAGTCCACGGCCATGCGCGGGGGGTGACGGTCCGATGCAGGAGGCGGCCTCGATCTGGTCCGATGCAGGAGACGGCCTCGATCTGTCCTTGAGGAAGATGTGCGCCGGGGGGGAGGGTTCGATGCAGGAGGCGGCCTCGATCTGGCCCTAGTGGCGGCGGAAGGAGGCGTTGTGGACCTGAGCAAGACGTCGGACAGGGCAGCCCGCGGCCGTGCGGAAGGAGGTGGGGCGGTGGCCCGAGAGGGGAAGCAGGGAGGCGGGCGGCGACTAGAGCGAGGAGCTGGGCAGTTGAGAGGTGGCTGAAGTGAGGATCCGGGGAGGGAGGGTGTGTGACAGTGGGTTATGGTGTGACTATTCGACGTGGAGGCGCGCGGGATGCCACCGGCGAGGCCAACGGGGCAGTCGACGGTGGAGGTTGTCGGTCGCTGGCGACGGTTGGAGGCATGGGTTCACAGTGGTGGAGCGTGGCGCGCAGTGGCGAGGCTCGGCGGTGCACCCGGTGAAAGAAGCCAAGGAGGATTGGGGAACGAGTCCGGCAAGAAGAAGGTGTGCGCTGTGGGTGGGTATGGGTCGTGACTTAACACCGGCTCCGCTCGCGGCCGCTCGCTCCGCGGGTAGCTACAGGTAGGAGGGGGTGGGGGTTTCCGAATAAGCTTATTTAGGAACTCTAGAGGTGGGTTTTTAAATAGTCCCACCATATATATATATATATATAGCCCGTCTATTCTGTTAATATTGGCAGAATAGTTATTCTGTCCACATCCGAACTGCACGCTCAACGCGAGGGCACTGCACTTTCTGAAGCAAAGGTACTGCAATACAAACACTAGGGAACTTCTCGTCGAAAAAAACAGCACGTGGTGTTTTTTCGGTATTGTTTTCGATCCAGTTTTTAAACCGTTTGTCGGAACGAGGCGTGTAATATACCGTTGGAAAGCTATGGATTAGGCGCAACTTCGTCATATAGAATTTTTTTTGAGATTCGTCACGGTTTAAGAGCAGTTTCGAAAATGGTGCGGCGCACGACGAGTGGTAGCGAGCGTATTTTCACGATTTCTTCTAAACCGCTTGTCGGAATTAAGCAAATGATACGCCGTTGGAAAGATATCGTCGAGGCGCAACTTTTTCATATATATTACATTTTCTAATTCGTTACGGTTTAATAACAGTTTCAAATTTGCTAAATCGCGGAATTCCGTTTTTGCAATTTTTGGTACTGTTTTCGCTCCAGTTTTTAACCGTTTGTCGAAACAAGGCGTGTGATACGCCGTTGGAAAGCTACGGACGAGGCGCAACTTTTGATATGTAAAATTGTTTTTGAAATTCCTTACGGTTTTAAATTAATTTTGAAAATGGTGCGGCGGACGATGAGTGGCAGCGGCCCTTTTTCGTGAAATTTTTACAAACCGCTGGTCGGAATGATTCAAATGATACACCATTGGAAAGATATCGATGAAACGCAACTTCTTCATGTAGAACACCCTCTCTAATTCCTTACGGTTTAAGAGCAGTTTTGAAATTACCGAAATACGGACACTCTGTTTTTTCGCGACACCAAAATGGACGAGTGAACCGCATCGGACAGAAAACTGCACTGCTTCGGACCGAAAACCGCACTGCATCAGACGGGTAAGCGCACTGCATGATTTTTTTGTCTTTTTTACTAACTTTTTTATGAACGGGAGTGGGATGTAGAGACTAGGGCAATTGAACCGCAACACTATCGAAAAGCAAACCGCAAACGTTGTCGAAGTGAACCGCATTACTTTTTGTGATTTTACATTGGAGTGTAAGTGAACCGCGACACTACTGAAAGTGAACCGTAACACTCTGAAAAGTGAACTGCACTGCATCAGACGAACAAGTGAACTACATGATTTCTATATTCATTTTGCAATTCCAATTCACAAACAAGAGGCAATTTCAGACGGAAAATCTAAAAAGAAGCGAACTTCATTCAAAAAAGAAGGGGGGTGCTTTTCTTTTTTCTCGTTTTACAAAGTGGACCACATGGGTGCACTAGCTTTTTTTAACCTGTGCACATCCTCGTTCACGGGAGTGGTCTGCAGAGTCGAGAGTAGTGAACTACAGAATATTTCTGATAAACATTTTTTTGTACCGAGTGAACCACTGGGTTTTTGTGTTTCAATGAAGTGCATTTGTTTTTAATTTTTGGGTGAGTGAACTGCGTTGTGTTTCTCTTTTTATAGTTGTTTTCCTCCCTTTTTTATGCATTACAGAACAGAGTGGACTGCTGGGTGTCTTCGTTCGAGCGCACACCAAACTGCACATAAGCACTGCTAAGAAACTGAAAAACAAAACAGATAAAAATGTCCTGCGTGCACTTGGGAGGTGGACTGCAGTGCAGCGGTTGTGCACTGCACGCGGACGATGTGGCACTTGCTGCCGGCCGCCACGGAGGTCCAGCCCGGCGCCGGTAGCTATGGGGGGAGCAGTCTGCCGCCGCACGTGCTGCAGCGGTTGGTGGAGGAGGCTAGGAGGCACGGGGCAGCCGTCTCCCGTCGATCTAGATCTCTGCAGCGAGGAAGATGGCCGTCGGCTCATCAGTAGTTAGGAGAACTGCGGAGGGAGCCTAACGGAGCCGCACTACGCGCGGAGCCGCACTGCACCGCACCAGCGCCGCAGAGCCAGAGGGAGGAGGTGAACGGCGGAGGAGTTCGGGGCGAGGCAGCCAGCCAGCGCCGCAGCCGGGCCCGACGAATTAATCTCGAGGAGGGCTGAGGAGAGGAGGGTGGCGAGGGAGGGCTGCGGGGAGGCGGCCACCGCGGCCTTCGTCGGAGTGGAGCCGGGGCTGATGCCTTCCCACCCTTAAGACATAAGTAAACATATATAGGGTGGTGGAAAGGGGCTGATGCCTTCCCACCCACCCAGGTTCAAGGCATGGTACTTGCAATTTGGGCTTGTTGCATCAATTATACTGTAGGGGCCTCCCTTACAGTCTTTCTGTCAAAAAAAAACCCTCACCCCCGCCCGCCACCTCCCCCCTCCCCGTGCCTAGTTGCACCTGCACTCCTCCGCGACTCTGCATGTCACCGCCTATCACCGTGGCAACCACTTAGCTCGACGCCTATCGCCGATGCCGGCTGCCAGCAAACCCCACCGCATTTTGCCACTGCCGCATGCCGCCGCCTATCGCCACCGACTTTCTCGATGCGGCTCGCCGTCGACCCAGCTCCGCCCGATTGGGGAATCTGTGGTATTGGAGCTTTTTCTCATGGAGAACCAGGTAACTAATTTACTGAAATATTCGATCATCTCTTATCCCAGTCCGTCAGCCCCTTTTAATCACCCGGCCGAAATCGCCGTGCATTCATTTTTCTTCTAGCTGATTCGAGGGTTTTCTTTCATTCATAGAGTGTACAGTGCAAGGAGACATCAGGCCTATGCGGCCTCGGCCAGATAGCCGAGAAGTTCCATCTCACCGTACCAGCTAGATTCAGAAATCGCACAGTATGTTCAGTCTCACCTGACCTCGGTTGGCATGGCCTACTTTTCTGAACATATAGTATATATTGCTACATTTGGATAAAAGGTGCCACATGCAGTATATACGTCAAAGGGGATTTTTCTTCTTCCTATATCAGGCAAACTAATGATGTAATGTTCTTTTGATTACTCTCATATTTGCATGACATCATGGTTACACTATCTGTTTAACTATAAATTTGTGTCCTTTGATTTCAACTGCTGTGTACTGTTCTTTCAATTACTCCCATATTTGCATGTTACCCTATTCTTTAACAATCTTATCATTTCCTGCAGTACATCCCTTGCTTTGCAACAACAACTGTATTACACAATCTTGCCCTTTACATAACTGAAGACTCCAGGAATGCCATATTGAACACAAACCATGGATTTACAATCGTTTCTTCTGTAAAACTTGATGAACATGGTCACTCCTATTTTGGCGCGGGCCTTTGGACAGAAATTTCTAAGTTTTATGTAGTGAAAGCTGTAGGATCAAAAGTATGTCTAGAGGGGGGGGGTGACTAGACTACTTGACCAAATAAAAATCTATGCATTTCCCAATTTTAGTTGTGGGCGGATTTTAGCAAGTACACAAGTCAAGTAACACCCTACACATGCAATTCTAAGAGTGTGGCAGCGGAAAGTAAGCAATTGCACATGTAAGTAAAGGAGGGGATTGGAGATTTCAAACGCAATGAAGACACGAAGATTTTTGGCGTGGTTCCGATAGGTGGTGCTATCGTACGTCCACGTTGATGGAGACTTCAACCCACGAAGGGTAACGGCTGCGTGAGTCCACGGAGGGCTCCACCCACGAAGAGTCCACGCAGAAGCAACCTTGTCTATTCCACCATGGCTTATGTTCACGAAGGACTAGCCTCACTCAGGTATATCTTCACGAAGTAGGCGATCTCCTTCCCCTTACAAACTCCTTGGTTCAAGTCCACATCATGTCGGAGGCTCCCAAGTGACACCTAACCAATCTAGGAGACACCACTCTCCAAAAAGGTAATAGACGGTGTGTTGTTGATGAACTCCTTGCTCTTGTGCTTCAAATGATAGTCTCCCCAACACTCAACTCTCTCTCACAGATTTGGCTATGGTGGAAGAAGGATTTGAGTGGAAAGCAACTTGGGGAAGGCTAGAAATCAAGGTTGAAATGGTAGGAATGGAACCTCTTGATCTCAACACACGAGTAGGTTATTCTCTCTCAGAAAATGTATGGTGGAAGTGTAGGCACGTTCGGATGGCCCTCTTCTCTGAGGAAGAAGGGGTGGAGGGGTATATATAGCCTCCACACAAAATCCAACCGTTACACACTTTTGACCCAACTCGGTGGCACCGATTAGAAATCTCGATGGCACCGACCTGTGTAAAAGATATGAACGTTAGGAATCTCGGTGGGACCGACTTGAACAACTCGGATGGACCGATGTGCAATGGTTACGGCAAACCTCGTCTCGGTGTCACTGATTGCATCAACTCGGTGGGACCGAAGTGAAGCAATAAGGCAACAGAGAGTTGGCAAGCCATCTCGGTGGTACCGATTGCAAATCTCGGTGGGACCGAAATAATTGCAACTAGTAATAGAGAGTTGGCAAGGCCATCTCGGTGGGACCGAGATCCATATCGGTGGATCCGATTTGTTAGGGTTTGGCAGTGGCTAAGTCCAGATGAACTCGGTGGCTCCGGATAGGAAATTTCGGTGGGGCCGAGTTGGAATGTAGGATTTGGACATATTTGGATGGAGAAAGTGGTTGAGGGTTTTGGAGCAATGTCACTAAGCACTTGAGCAAATAGATCAATAAGCAACACCTCATCCCCTTTTAATAGTATTGGCTTTCCTATGGACTCAATGTGATCTTGGATCACTTAACAAAAAAAATGTAGAGTCTTGAGCTTTTGCCAATCCATGTCCTTAGCATTTTGAGGGGTCCACATTTCTAGTTCTTGCCATGCCAATCATTGAACATCCTGAAATATTTAACTTGAATGAACATTAGTTCAATGAGATATATGTTGTTATGAATTACCAAAACCACCCGGGGATTAGTTGCACTTTCAATCTCCCCCTTTTTGGTAATTGATGACAACATATAGATCAAAGCTTCGACAAATGATTAAATGAATGAAATACATCGTCGCTTTGAGAAGTATGTGATAAGCAAGAGCTCCCCATAAATTTGTGCATTATTAAAAATTTGCGTTTGAATGCAAATGCACAATCAATTAGGATCATGGGTCACTCTTCCATGTCACATACGACTTGGTGGAGCGCACAAAATGATATGAATGGAATAGTTAGCACTCATCACCAAAAACACAAGTGAATGATCATACAAAAATAATGATAAGGATAAGCATTAAGCATCACATGAAGCATAGTATGATCAATCACCCACATAGTATCTCACAAGCATATCAAACCAAAGTAGTATAAACCAAATAGTAGCAAAAACTCGCAGAAACTCAAGAAAAACCAACGAGCAAAAGAGGGACACTCTCTCTCGAAGCCTAATGATCTGTACAAATTCTCCCCCTTTGGCAACAAGTACCAAAAAGTTCGAATAGGTATAGAGCTATACGTCTCTCTAGGCACGATCCTCTGCAGCTCCTGAAGGTCTTGAGCTAGCTGCTCTACCATACTCCTTAGCAATCACTTTGTTCTTCTTTGATGTGACCTCACTAGCCACAAAATCCTCATCCTCATCATCTGAGGTTCTCTTCTTTCTTGCCCTAGTAGCTGCTTTGGGCAATTATGGAGAACTCCTCTCTCCCTCATAGAAACTTTCTTCAGGACTGAATCCTTCACTGAGATCTGCATGCTGTTCTGACATATTCTGACTGTCATTTGCATCTGACATCTTGCAAACTGACCCTGTGAATAGATGGGTATGGGCAAAGTAGACGAGTCATCACAAAAAGCAGATATTTTGATGAAAATTGAGTTCAAATCTTAGTTTCAAGTTTTCACAGAAGGCATTTTGGATCCATCGAGTTGATCATCTTGGTGATACCCAAGCACTTAACAGAAACATAACACTCCATTTCGGTCAGACCGAGATGTGGTTCGGTGTCTCTAAGATGCTAGGGTTTCACTGAAACTTTACATTCGGTCTCACCGATTCGTACAACTCTGTGGTGCCGAGACGTACTAGTGCAATGGCCTGGGGCCAAATCGGTGACTCCGGAAATTTCAATTCGGTCGGTCTAAGATGCTTTCGGCGGAAACTTAAACCTAATTTTTTTGCTCGAAACTAACTTACGGAATTTTCAGTGTAAAGAGAGGTTTCAATCCGTGGCAAGAATAATGGCAATCCATCCGTGCCTTGAATAGGAATTTGAGCACAGAGGGGGTCGAATCTCACCCTAACTTGGTGGAGATCCTCTACGGCGACAACAGCGGGGAAGATTCCCGTTGACGGCGACGGATTCCGACGGCGAGGGCGCGCAGGAGACAAGGGTGACGATCCGAAGACTAAGGCGACGGCAGCAACGGGGTGCGGGGGTCGTGACGTTTGAAGTAATTTTCAACGTACGGGCCGCGAAGTGTATATACCCGTGTGCTGTCTGTGGCTCCGAGTGGAACAACTCAGTGGCACCGATATGTGTAACTGCAAGCAGTATTGCACATCGGTGACTCCGAAACGTTCAACTCGGTGACACCGAGATGGAAACCTAGATCAATCAAACTGTTTCGGTGAGTCTGAATAGGAGTGGATTGGTCACGCCAAAACAAATTTGAAGGTTTTGGAGTTCGGCCCTTTCAGATCGGTGACTCCGAGTGCGCCTCACCCGGAGGGTCCGAAAATGACTTGTTCAATTTTTGTGATGTAGCAAGAATAGAATTTGAGACAAGAAAGCATAGATAGCTAGAGAAGGTACTTAGGCATTCTTGTACATCCACTTGGCCAGAAACCCAAGACAATCAAAACAACAAATGGATGTCCTAGAATGAAGAAAACATGCAAACTAACATGCTCACACAATAAGATAGCAAATGAAATATGTGTCAAACATGCACAACCAATTCTAGCATCTATCAAGCAATTGGCGATGACTAGATCATCTATATATGAGTATATTGACTTAGGAGTCAAATGATAACATTTGATCATAGGTCATACTCATCGTTTAAGCACAAGTGGGGTTGCTACTTTTACATAAAGCATTAATGTGTTCACACCATTAGAGTTGCTTTAGCTCAATTTTTTTTAGAGCAAAGCTCCCCCTAGATGTGATATCCCCCCAAAGAGGGATGAACTAACCTTGGGTTTTGTCGATGATGACTTCATGTAGATGTTGAAGATGTGGATGCTTAATGTAGATGTAGTCCATCAAGAGTTGGGAGCAATCCTTGGAGTTTTGCACTTTCAATACCTACCCGGGTTAGTGCCACACAAGGAACATACAAGGATATCCATAGACATAGAGTGAAATACACATATGATGATGTCCATGAATGCATTGAATACCTTGTCCCTTGCCTTACCAACAAGAGGGTTTGTGACTCCATGAACTAGTGCAAGATGTTGAAGTTGGTTGCACAAGTTCTTACCATAAATGAATGTGAGTGAAGTTTGTTGGAGGAGTCACCCTCAAGAACTCTCTAGTTCTTCTTCTTTTGGACCCACATCAACTTGATGGGAATCCTTGGAGTTGTAGTAGCACTTGATGAAGTAGAACTTGATGAAGTCTTGGGAACCCACTTGACCAAGGCTTGAGGTGCTTCTTCAAATGAGTCAATCTCCTCTTGAAGCTTGTCCTTGCCTTTTAGCTTGTGGTCTTGTGGTGGAAGATCTTCTTGAGCTTGTGTTCCCTTGAAGGAAGTAGGATCATACTTCTCTTGTTGAGGAACGAACTTCGTCTTGGGGTATTGATCTTCTTCCCACTCAACTCCATTGGCATTGAACTTTCGTTCAAAACCAACACCATGGTTCTTCCGGTGCCTTCCTTGCTTGCGTACAATTTCCTCAAATTGCTTACTCCCGGCAAGGCTCTTGTAGACACCTTTTTCTATAATTCCTTTCAATAGATTGTTTTCTTGCTCAAGTGTAACTTGGCTAAGAGAATCATTAGTGGAATCAATAGAACTACTAGAAGCAACAACATTGGATATGGCATTGTTATTGTTACTACTGGAAGTAGAACCCTTTTTACCCTTGTTACTAGTTTGCTTAGGTTTAACTTGTGGCATAAAGGTAGACAAGAGTAAACATTTGGCAAGATATGAAGAACTCTTCTTTCGAAGATCATCATTGATAGCTTTAAGAAACTCATGCTCTTGCTCTAAATTTAGCTTCTTGAAGCGTAGCTTCTCATGAGTTCTTAGAAGTTCTCTATGATCCTCTTGAGTTGTTTCATGAGCTAACTTAAGAGCATTAAGTTCTTTAGTTAGACGCTCAATCTCCTTCATAGCATTGTCACTCGTTTCCTCTTGACTATCATGATTACTAGCATTTTCATTATAGCTCACATCACTAACCTTATCAACAAGTAAATCATCATCACCTAGCAAATCATCTTCATCACTATTGAAATCAAGGTATTCGGGGTGTGATACCTTGGGGCCTTTTGCCATGAAGCATCTTCCAATTCCTTCATTTGGTGAGTCAAAGAGATCATAGGAGTTGGATGACACAAGAGCAAGTCCGGCAACACCTTCATCTTGACTATAGTCGGAGTTGGAGTGATAGCTTCTCTCGGAGTGGTTGTCGAAGTCGGTGCCGGAAATCCATTCACCAACATGAGCTTGATGTCTTCTTCTAGTGTAGCTCTTGGATGACTTGTCCTTCCTTTCTGAATCCTTGCTTCTTCGAGAGGGTGCGCCACGGCATGGCTCACGAGCCCGCGCGCTGCGCTGGGGCCCGGCGCGCTCGTCGCGCAGAGGAGGCGGCGGGGGAGCACCGTGCGCCAGGTCCCCAACACGAGACGGCGGAGGGCGGAGCGAGTGAGAAGGCGCTGGAGCGTCCCCGGCGACGTTGACGAGCTCGGTGATGCGACCGAGCCAGGCGTCGTAGGCGGCGTCAGCCAGACGGTAGCGGAGCAGCTCACGCGCCATGAGCAGCGCGGCCTGCGGGTTCGGCGGCCCACGGTCGGCGAGGGAGGAGGCCATGGCGGTGTGGCCGTTCGCCTGCACGGAGGGGTGCAGGGAGGAGTCCTGCTGCTCACGGGCAGCAGGGTCGGTGGCGGTAGCAGCCTTGGCTTCGGGACGGCGGCGATTACCGTGGGCCACCGGCTCCGTCTGAGCCTTGCGGCCAGCCCTGCGCTCGGCGCGCTCGCGATGTGCGTCGGCCATGGGGTTGGTGAGGCTGAGGGCAGAGCAGAAGAACAGTAGCGCACCCCTACTTGGCGCGCCAAATGTCAGAAGTCGGGCTCCGGGGACCCAAAGGTTCGAACACTGGGGTGAGCTCGTTCTACCACTTCGTCTCCTACCACGGCTAAGTGACGGCGAGGCTACGGCGAGAGCGCGCTAGCGAGGGACGGAGCGAGTACTCAGCGGTTTACCCAGGTTCGGGCCACCTTGCGGTGTAAGACCCTACTCCTGCTTGATTGGTATTGCTCTGGTGCGAGAGAGAGAGAGAGAGAGAGAGAGTACAAGGTTGAGGATGATGAGAACTAGGGCTCTCCTCCCCTTTTCCTACGATGGCTGCTCTGCCCTTTATGTCGGCCTTGGTCCTCTTCCCCCTGGAAACTTAGGCGGTAAGGGTTGCCAGACTTGGCGATTTTGAAAGGGGACAGGCGCTCAGGCTATCCTGACTAAAGGTGGTTTTCGCCTGCCAAAGCATGATCCATGACGCGCCGGTGGGCTCGATGATGACCTCCGCCCTGCGCACCCGTCGTCTTGGTCTTCCTTCGCCGATCGGGCAACCTTTGGGGTTGCTTTGGAGAGTAGATAGCTGGCCCTGCTCCCTTAACACAAAAGAGGAAACCATCTTCATCCGTGCCTGCTGGCGCGGCCTCTGTCGCCGCGCGCGTCACCCACGTGATGGGCCCCAGACCGCGCGACCGAGCCGGATCTTCCTTGCCTTGTAAGCCATCGGGAGGATGCCTCGGGAGGCAGCCTCGGGGGACCGCCTCTTGAGGGGGCCTCGGGAGGCAGCCTTGGGGAGACCGCCTCGTGAGGGGGCCTCGCGAGGCCGGAGCCATCGGGAGGCCGGAGCCTCGTGAGGGGGCCTCGCGAGGCCTCGGGTGGAGCTGCTGCTGAGTCCTGCTTGCCCGCTCGCCGAGGAGGGGTCCTCGGGAGGCCGGAGCCTCGTGAGGTGACTTTGCTCGGGGGCGGCCGTTGGTGGGTCGCCTATCTGGGCCTCCGCCAGGCGCCGCGCCCTGGACCGCGGGCAGACGGGTCGTGGTACCCCGGGTTCCACAACCCCGACAGCCGCTGTAATAGCCACCCTGTTACAGATGACGTTTAACAAACCCCAAAGTTCACGAAGCAAGTACGAAGGAACTCTATACTCTCATGGTCTAAGGAATTATGCAAATGTTAACTTTCTCTGTGTTATTAACCATTTACTTGTGATAAATGTATCTCATAGCATAACATCAATTCGGGTTGATTCAACACAAATGTTCTTCTAACATTGTGCCCTCAAAATTGCCGGCATAGTCATGCCCATGATCAGGAAAATAGGATCATCATGCAATACTTGAGCTAGTCTTAGAGGCATGACTAGGAATACATTTTTCAGTTTAATATACCACACGTGCACATGAGTTTCCCTCTGAGCCTCATGATTATTGTAGACTCAAGAATCATTGCCGTTATAGCATGGAACATAAACATAATTATGAACATGGAGATAAATAATAACATTTATTATTGCCTCTAGAGCATATCTCCTACAAAAGTATGGCCACGCTCATGATTACATGCGTAATCAGGAAGTAACGGCATTAGACGTCCGACACGTTGCGGCACGGATCCGAGGAGCAGCACACCCCAGGTGTTTTACCAACGAGGTGATGTAGCATCCGTTCCTAGATGGGATTAAACCCATCAATATCGAGCCGTACGATGGGACTACGGACCCAGCAGTATGGATTGAGGACTTCCTCATGGACATTAATATGGCCCGAGGTGATGACCTTCATGCCATCAAATACCTGCCTTTAAAGCTCAAGGGACCGGCCCAGCATTGGCTTAATAGGCTGCCCGAGAACTCGATTGGTCGTTGGGAAGACCTCGAGGACGCTTTTCGAGCTAACTTTTAAGAACTTACGCCTGCCCCCCAGACGTTGATAACCTCGGTCATATAGTGCAAGAGCCCGGGGAGTCCGCGAGACAATTCTGGAACTGGTTCTAACCAAGAAAAATCAATCGTGGACTGCCCGGATGCAGAAGCAATCGCTGCTTTTAAGCACAACATCTACGATGAATGGCTCACTCGAGAGCTCTGGCAGGAAAGGCCCCAGTCAATGGCGGCCCTCGCTCATTTGATGACTAAATTTTGTGCAAGAGAGGATAGCTGGCTTACTCGTAGGAACAACCACATCGGCGATCCTAGTGCCTTCAAGGTACATAATGGAAACATCAAACCTCGGTACATTAAGCACCCTACAACAGGTGATAACAACGATGCCGAGGAGGGAGCAGTTAATGCTAGGTTTGCCAACCAATGCAAAGGCAGCAAACGGAAACCTGTTCAAGGGAAAAGGGATGGCCCTTCAACATTGGAACAAATCATGGTCAGGCCGTGCGCCATCCATGCAGCTCCCGACAAGCCGGGCACTCATTCCAACCGGAATTGCAGGGTGATCAAGCAAGCTAGCAAGATAGTAGTCGAAGACCAGGGCAGGGGCCAAGGTCGTAACGACCACGGAGGCCAGCCCAGACTAGGCAGTAGCGGCCAAAAACAATTTCCCTCTGAGATTAAGGATGTTAATATGCTATACCCCACTCATATTCAAAGGGGGCAAACCACCACATGCATGTGGGCCAAACATATGTATGGAAGTGTTGTCTCATGTATGAATACCCAATGCACAACTTTAATGTGGCGCCAGCTAATTTGGAACCAAAAAGTCCCCACACGGAGCGAGGGTTCACGACACGTAGTATGCCTGTCCCCCGCCCCCACCTCGAGTCGGTGAGAGGGATTCGTGCATACGTACGCGTGCGCTCAAACTTTGTAAGCTAAACTCAATGAGTTGGAAGCCCCCAAATAACCAAGGATCAACAAATAAAGACTCCACACACAATTTTGAGGCGAAACGACAAAACTCTTGTATACAGAGTTTCTGGTCTTTATTTCATTGATCAAGAAATATGTATATACATGATAGAAGGTATGTACAAAGATGTGACCCAGTCGATGACTTAGGTGTAGTATGGCCGGAGCTGGGCAATGTTCCAGAGCCGGCTTGTTTCCTCCTCAGAGGTTCGTGACTTGTCTGCCTCACGTATGTCAACCAGGTAATATGACCCGTTGTTGAGATTTTTGCTGACCACAAAGGGCCCTTCCCAAGGTGGCGAAAGCTTATGCATGCCTGTCTGGTCTTGTATCAGACGAAGCACTAAGTCACCTTCCTGAAAAGTGCAGCTTCGAACTCTTCGGCTATGATAGTGACGTAGGTCTTGTTGATAAATTGCTGATCTTGACGCGGCAAGTTCACGTTCTTCTTCCAGGGCATCAAGAGCGTCTTGTCGAGCTTGCTCATTATCAGATTCCACATAAGCCGTCACTCGAGGGGAGTCAAGACGAATATCGCTTGGAAGTACAACTTCTGCACCATAGACCAGGAAAAACGGCGTATAGCCTGTTGTCCTATTGGGAGTAGTATGTATGCTCCAAAGCATCGCAGGTAATTCTTTTTCCCAGCAACCCGGCGTGCGTTGCAAAGGCACCATGAGCCGGGGTTTGATACCACGCAGCAATTCCTGATTGGCTCTTTCTGCCTGCCCATTGGACTGAGGATGCGCAAACGATGTTAAATCAAGCCGGATATGCTCCTGTTGATAGAACTGCTTCATGACTCTCTTGGAAAGATTGGTGCCATTGTCTGTGATGATACTGTGCGGATAGCCAAAATGAATATCAGCTTTTTCAGAAACTTGACGGCTGTAGCAGCATCACAACGGCTGACCGGTTCCGCCTCTACCCACTTGGTAAATTTGTCCACAGCCACCAATAGGTGCGTATGCATGTTATTAGAACGTTTAAAGGGTCCAACCATGTCAAGCCCCCAGACTGCAAAAGGCCAGGTTATTGGTATCATCCTTAATCCTTGAGCCGGCACATGAGCCTGGCGAGCATATTTCTGGCAACCATCGCATTTGCGCACAATATCTTCCGCATCGGCATGAGCTGTGAGCCAGTAAAAGCCACGCTGGAAAGCTTTTGCGACTAGTGATCTTCAGCCGGCATGGTTACCACAGTCACCAGAATGAATCTCATTGAGAATTGCGCGGCCTTCTTCAGGCAAAACACAACGCTGAAAAACGCCAGTGACGCTTCGTCGGTGCAACTCACCATTGACGATAGTCATAGACTTGGATCGTCTGATGATCTGTCGAGCAAGGATTTCCTCTGTTGGAAGTTCTCCCCGGCTTAGATAAGCCAAGTAGTGGACTGTCCAATTAGGTACAACGTGTACATCAGCTGCTAGAGCCGCCTCCGGGTCGGGAATAGCCAAGTCCTCTTCTATTGGTAACTTGACAGACGGGTTGTGCAAAACGTCCAGGAAAACATTGGGGGGCACCGGCTTGCGCTGAGAGCCCAAGCGAGAGAGTGCACCTACCGCCTCGTTCTGCCAGCGATCAATATGATCAACTTGATAACCTTTGAAGTGTCCAGCAATGTTGGTGACCGTGTGCCGATAAGCCGCCATAAGGGGATCCTTGGAATCCCATGTACCAGAAACCTGTTGGGCCACCAAGTGTGAGTCGCCCAAACACCTGACCCGGCTCAGGTTCATCTCCTTGGCCATCCGAAGCCCATGAAGCAAAGCCTCATATTCTGCTGCATTGTTAGTACAGGGGAACATAAGTCTTAAAACATAACAGAACTTATCTCCTCGTGGGGAAGTAATCACAACTCCAGCCCCCGAGCCTTCAAGCTGCCTTGAGTCGTCAAAGTGTATGGACCAGTATGTTCTGTCGGGCTTCTCTTCAGGAGCCTGTAACTCTGTCCAATCATTAATGAAATCCACCAATGCCTGAGATTTGATTGCTGTGCGGGGCACATATTTGAGATGATGCGGACCGAGCTCGATGGCCCACTTGGCAACCTGGCCTGTGGCCTCCCGCTTCTGGATTATATCCCCAAGAGGTGCTGAGCTGACCACAGTGATTGGATGTTCGTGGAAGTAATGCTTCAGCTTGCGGCTAGCCATAAACACTCCGTAGACCAGTTTCTGCCAATGTGGATATCGCTGCTTGGACTCGGTTAACACTTCACTGATATAATACGTGGGGTGCTGAACTGGATATTCCTTGCTGTCCTCTTTGCGCTCTACAATGACTGCCACGCTCAAAGCCTTGTTATTGGCAGCAATATATAGCAACATTGGTTCCTTTTCTTGAGGGGCAGCAAGGACCGGCGGCTCAGACAACTGCTTCTTGAGGGCCTCAAAAGCCTGTTTTGCAGCATCACTCCAGATGAAGTTATCCGATTTCTTAAGCAATTGATACAACGGAATTGCCTTCTCTCCAAGCCGGCTTATTAACCGGCTCAGCGCCGCAACCCGCCCAACCAGCTTCTGCACGACATTTAGATTAGCCGGCTGTGGCGCCCCGCCTGAATACCACTGTAGTCAGACGGTCACCGCACATACCAGCCCAGGAAAATCACTCTGGCATGCGCTTTTACAACAAGTATCATGAACACAGACATTTCTATTAATAGATATATAATTCTTACATGATATATTACATGGGTGATGACAGCGGAAAAGCTCTATCTAAGGCAGCATGGTCCTGGTGCGGCTCCAATCCACAGGGATCTGACTGGGTTACTCTTCTAGCCCGCGAACACTCCGGCTCCTCGCTAGCGAACGTCGGATCCTTAGGTGAACCTGGCCACATTGAAGGCCGCTGAGTACTCTTGAATGTACTCGCAAGCAAACCATACCAACATATACACCAAGCAAAGCAATCCATGGCATTCAAGCATGTACTTATTATCTTAACAGTATTAACTATTATGTTATGACAGGATTATCTAGCAAGATTAAACATCTAGCAGTATTGATCATCATGTCATAGCAGGATTATCTAGCATGATAATTACTGAAGTAAATGCAGTAAAGTAAAGTATATCAGGTAAATGATCCGAACTCCGAATATGCTCACGATCCAAATCTGATTCAAGCTTTGCGGTCACCCGACCACTCATCTCATAGCCATCTCATGGCTAGCATTCAAACCTTTCACATCATCTGATGCCCATGCATCCTTACTGCAAGTCTGACAAACCTTACCATTCTCTGGTTCAGTCTTAACAATACGTTATATAGTTTGTTCCTCCAGACTCGACACAGACCAAATAGTGGCCTAATACGAACTGTCCATGACCGAGGACGCGGCTATTCGAATAGATTTACACTCTGCAGAGGTTGCGCACTTTACCCAGACCATGGAGCGCCTGGCCTCGTACTTTAGTACATGTTCCCATTCGGGTGGACCAGTGCTGCTCCAACAAAACCGATCTATTGCCTGGCACTCTTACGGTCCCACCGACAATCATACCCTCCCAGGGTCATGTCCTGGGTGGCCCCTGTGTCACCCCGTGACACCTGCCACCGTCATGGCCAACTAAACTGTCCCAAACGGGGACGCCGGCAAAATAACTCAACTGGGCTCACAGGATTATCGTCGCCTACTGGGCCAGGGTTGCACGCACGCATAATCCTCCCTAGTTTGGTGGTACCGACAAGAGGCAAGACAATAGGCCAAGTCAGGGTCGTCCCATACCGGCAAATGTGGTTGCACTGATGAGCTCGATTCGGTGACACTATGACTCGATCCAGTCGACGGAGGAGGTTGTCATCATTAAGTCACATTCTTTATTATTGCAATAACAGTCATAATGCATACTGTAACAACTATGAAAACATAACAACCTATCTCCATACAATATCACAACGAGTCACTAGTGCGACAATATGATGAGCATTAGCAGGTAATGAAAATAGCAAGTTCAACTTAGCAGGAGTTTAACTACTACTAACACATGCATATTTATTAATTAAACACGCAAGAATAACACAGAGCAATGCTTTAGGGCATATATCAGATGGTCGGCTTGCCTGGGGGTCGAGGAATGCTCCGGGAAGAAGTGCGATCACCTCGCGGAAAATTTCGCCGGAAAGATTCCCTCTTAGAGGGCTGAATAGAGGGCAAGGGTAAAATGGGCATTTTCAGAAATTTTCAACATGGTGAAAGTGACATCATCGGGACGGGCTTGACGAACTGAAGAAGTGGGCGTTGGATTCACCTGAATCGGAGTTACGAGCGAGAAGTTGTGGCCGTTCGTTGTTTAGGCAGAAAACAAATAAAACTGTGTTCATCTCTGCTCTTAACTGACGAACGGCCGCAAACTAAGGGTTTCGACGGCGGCTGGAAGCAGAATGCGTATTTTTTAAAATACGCTTCCGGTAGGTGGAAGCGCATTCTGATCTAAAGCCTCGCAGGTTTATGCTTTCATGCATAGAAAGCGTATTTTCACTGAGTGCGTGTCCACTTAACTGACGTGGCAGGCACTCACTCGCCGACAGCTGGGCCCCACCCCACCTTCTCTCTCCTCCCTCCCCTTCTTCCTCCTTCTCCTCTGCTCCTCCCCGACAGCTGAGGCAGAGGCGAGGTCTTCCGCGTGCGCCGGCGTTCTCCGGCGGCACAGGCCGTCCCTCGCGGAGCTCTGGCCACCGGAATGCTCACCGCGGTGAAACGCATCCGGGCAGCCAGGCCACAGGCGCAGGGGAGGGCCGAGGTGAGAGCGGCTTCAGTTGCGGCGGACGAGGCTCAACTCCGGTGGGGGTTCCGGCGCTCCGGTGAGCTGCCTCGGCGGGTGAGTGGACGGGAGGATGCGCTGGCGAGCGCCGCATCCAGAGATGGATAGAACGGGGCTCGGGGAAGGCCGGAGACGCGGTGGCGAGACAGGGCAGTGGGCGGCGGCTCCGATCAATGTGGATGCTCCGGTAGACGAGGGCTCGCGGGGATGATGGGGATGGACGTGGAGCTCCACGGCGAGCTCGTGGGTACCCACAGTGGAGGCGGGGGTGAGCTGTGGTGGCCGAATTTGAGAAGAGGGACGGCGGCGGCCATGGCGACATTGGAGGGCTGGAGAGCTCCAGTAGCTCGGTCAGGAGGACGGGGAGAGAGCTGGGAGGGGAGAGGAGGCCAGTGGTGCGATGCGTGTGCTCTGGGAGGGCTCCGAGCCATGGCTTTTATAGCCGGCCGAGGCGAGGCTTCTCGGCGACAACCGAGGCTTCAGGAGCTCGCTGCCTTGGCGGCATTTCGGCAAGGTGGCAAGCTACGGGTGGTGCCGACCTGACGATGCTCAGAGGGAAGGGATGGCTCGAGGAGGAAGGAGCCAAGGGAGGAAGACGACAGAGGGAGATCACGGGGAGGACAGTGCCATGGCGGCGGCTGCCGTGGCGTGAGGAGGAAGAATCCGGCGAGGGGAAGGGGCTGGAGAGGGGCGCGTGTACGTCGCGAACCCACTAGACATGGCCGGATAAGCCGGGGATGGCTGCATCCGGCGAGGATGGCTCTGGAACTGAACGGAGTTCTTTGGTGGCATGCCAAATGGGTGGTCACCACTCTAGCAACGTGGCCAAGCCATGAACTGTCCAGGAAACCATGTCAAATAGACAGATCAGAGGTCAGTGAGTTGACCTATGAAGATTTTGGATGGAGTTGGAGGCAGGATTTGACTGATTGGAGCTCACAAAGGTTCTGACATCAAACTTGGACGGATTCTTGCGGAGAAATGGATAAGGGAGAGGAGCTGGATCCTTGTCACAATGAAATAGGATAGGAAGGACTAGGTGATGGTAAAATTTGAAGGCATTTGGACCAAGTTTGCATATACTTCCTTTGCAATGCCAAATTTGATCTAGAAACTTTACTTTGAAGCTGCACTCATTTGGCTTGATGAAATGATATAAATTTTGGTGTAGGGTGATGATTTTGAGATATGAAGGTACTGGGAAAATTTCAGCTCATTTGGAAATGCCAAAGTGGTACTTCCTTCACAGAGCTTGGATCTGGACAGAAACTAGATGGAATTTTTGAGAGAAATTGGCTGGATAAAATGATGTGAATTTTTGGATGATCACATCATATAGGGAATTTGAGGTCCTGGATTAATTTGAGAATTTTTGAAGCAATATAAAATATAGTTGCTTCACCACCTCAAAATAGATCCAGAAACAAGAATTGGATAATGTGCTCAAAATTTGAACTATGGAACTTGGGATGTTGATGGAAATGGTGAATATATGGATAGGATAAGCTCCACAAATTATTTGGGATTTTTCCTGGCTACCAAAATAGTAGCTCCTTTGGAAAGTGCCCAAAATGCAATATTGGCTTTAAATAGGAAAAGGCAATTTCCCTTATTTAATTATGGCCAATATTTTTATGGGAGCTCAATATGATCACAAAGAGTATCTCCACAAGTTTTCATGAACTTTGGAGATGGATAGATATTTTCCTGGATTTAATTCCTTTAACTGGCAGAAAAAGGAATTAATTTTAAATGAAAAATATTGCAAATGACTTGGCAATATTTTTGCATATCCAGGGTTTATAGAAATGGGATGATCACTGGGAAAAGTTTGGGAGACAACAGATCAAAGGAAATTAGGGTTCCTTTGTAACGGAAGGAATTAGGGTTTCCCTTCCGGCAACTCGGAAGGTAGGGTTTCGGGGGCAAAAATCCTGAGAATAAATCTGGGGTGGCAAGGTTGGTCTGGAGAGAGTCTCTGGTTGGATAGGGAAGGCAAGGCTATATGACCATCTTCACATACCCAAGAGCGAGAGAAAATCCGATAACACCGAAAGAAAAAGACGAGAGTCAAATCCCGCGAAGGAAAAAAATAAGGAGCGAAAACCAGGGTGTCACACCGGCTTAGCCAGGGTCGTGATTGCTTTGATCTTTTCCGGGTTAGCTTCAATGCCACGCTCGAAAACAAGAAATCCCAGAAGCTTTCCTGCAGGGACACCAAAAACACACTTCTCCGGGTTAAGCTTCATCTGGTAAACACGGAGATTGTCAAATGTTTCCCTGAGATCCTCCAACAGGGTTTCTTTCTTTCGAGACTTAACCACAATATAATCAACATAAGCATGAATGTTCCGTCCGATCTGTTTGTGAAAGCAGATGTGGACACAACGCTGGTAAGTCGCCTGTGCACACTTCAGACCAAATGACATGGTTGTATAACAGAAAGCCCCAAAGGGTGTGATGAAAGCCGTCTTTTCCTGGTCCTCCAGCTTCCTTTTGATATAATGATAACCAGAGTAAGCATCCAGGAAGCATAAACACTCACAACCCACCGTAGCAACGATGATCTGGTCAATACGGGGCAAGGCAAAGGGGTCACTAGGACAAGCCTGATTTAGATTTGTGTAATCAACACACATCCGCCAAGTCCCATTTTTCTTCAGAACAAGTACCGGGTTGGCCAGCCATTCAGGATGGAAGACTTCAATGATGAACCTGGCAGCTAGGAGCCGGGCCACTTCTTCACCAATAGCCTTCCGCCTTTCCTCATTAAAGCGACGGAGATACTGGCGAACCGGTTTAAATTTAGGATCCACATTGAGGGAGTGCTCAGCGAGTTCTCTCGGTACACGCAGCATGTCAGAAGGTTTCCATGCAAAGATGTCCCGGTTCTCAGGGATGAACTCGATGGGCGCGCTTTCCTATTTGGGATCCATATTGGCCCCTATAGTGAACTGCTCAGAAGAATTGCCCGGGGTGAAATCAACTTGCTTGGTGTCCCTGGCTGACTTAAACTTGAGCAACGGGTCTGACTCCATTGTGGGCTTCTTCAGGGAGGTCCTGTCAGATGGGTCAACATTGTCCTTATAATACCGCAACTCTTCTGCAGCGCAAGCCGTCTCGGCATATGCTGCATCTCCTTCCTCGCACTCGAGTGCAATCTTCCGGTTGCCTTCAACTGTGATGGTTCCCCTTGGCCCTGGTATCTTTAATTTCAGATAAACGTAACATGGCCGTGCCATGAATCGTGCGTAAGCCGGCCTACCTCAAAGGACAGGAATTCAGAACGCCAGTTATCCTCTAAGCCGAAGGCCACCTCCAGGGATACCCTCCCCATGGGGTAAGCTGACTTGCCAGGAACGATGCCATGAAAAACTGTAGAGGATGGAGTCAACTGCTTGTCAGACAGATTCATCCGCCTAAATGTGTCATTGTACAAAATATTGATGATGCTGCCTCCGTCCATGAGCACTTTAGTCAATGTATAACCGTCAACCTGCGGTGCTACCACCAAAGCCAAATGGCCGGGGTGATCAAGGAGGACTGGATGATCCGCCCTGCTCCAAGTAACCGGCTGTTCGGACCAATTGAGATAATAAGGGGTTGTCGGCTCAACCGTGTGGGCGGCTCGTCGTTGCACCTTTTGATCCCGTTTGCAGGTGCTGGTGGTGAAAACATGATACTGCCCACTTTTTAACTGCTTCGGGTTGCTTTGGAACCCTGTCGGACCGGCTTGGTGCTGACTTCCCTGGTTGCTCCGCTGATTGCTGCCTCCAGTATTCCTAGCCCCCTGAAACTTGCTGCTCTGGCTACTATTCTCGTGGAAACCAGGACCTGCAAAGGGCCCTTGCAAGCCGGCTCCTGAGAAGCCGGGTCCCTGTTTGCCGGGTTGTCCGCCGCTGCCGCCCCCGTTGTGATGGTTCTGGAAGACCCGTTTGGAAAATTCCTGCATGATGTAGCAGTTTTCCCAGGATAGGCTAGACGGCTTGCCGTTGTAGCTATGCTTTGGACATGGACCATTGAGAGCCTCCTCGTAGCTGAGAGGGCGATTACCAGAGGACTGCCTCCTAGAAGCATCGTTCTGACGCTGACTTTCGTTCCCTGTATTTGTGTTTGCCACCAGATCGGAGCTACCATCATAACCTTTGCGTTTACCGCCGTTGTTGTTCTGCCCGTTACTACTGTTCTGCTGGTGGCCCATGCCACCGCCCTTCTTGTCTTTTCCAGCTTTTTCCTCATCAGACGGCGGATCTTTAGTATTGTCAGACTCCACATACCGGGTTAAGACATCCATCAAATCACCCATGTCCTGGGCCTTTCTCTTGAGTCGCCCTAGTTTTTGGACCAGTGGCTGAAATTTGCATGTTCGTTCCAGAACAAGTACCGCCTGAGCTGCCGAGATACTGTCAGAACTGTGTATGACCTCCGCAACCCTGCGAGCGCAATGGTGCGCCGACTCATCCTCCCGCTGAACGCAACATTCAAGATCAACAATTGTGGTTGGCCTTTTGCAGGTTCCCTGAAAATTCTTGATGAAGCACTCCTTCAGCGCCTGCCAAGTGTTGATAGAATTCACTGGTAGGTTTTTCAACCAAGTGCGAGCGGGCCTTCCAACATGAGAGGCAGATAACGTGCACACACTGCCTTGCTTGCGCCCAATAAGTCCATTGCCAGTTCGTAACTCTCGATCCACTCGGTGGGCTCCAGATTCGCTGTGTAATTAGGAACCTTGCGAGGACCTTTGAAATCTGGGGGTATGCACGCTTCTCGCAGTGCTGGTACCAAACAAGGAGTTCTGATCATGCGGCTCGATAAGCCCCCAAGCCGGCCAGCTGTCTGGGTCACGGTGGGCTGGTCGTGTGCCGTCGGCGGGTTATACACCGTGCGCGTGTTTTCCTCCAACGCTCGGAGAGCCCGAGCGGCATCCACAATGTCCTGCGCATTCGGGATTCTGGGTTGGTGTTGATCTGTCAGCGGTTGGGCAGCTCTTCTGCGATGTGTGCTGCTAGAAGCCGCCGGTGACTCTGGACGCTGGCTCCTGGTACGGCTCTGGTGAGGAGTTTAGTGAAGCCGATGCTGGCTATGAGAGTAGTTGCCTTGCTGCACTACTGATGTTTTGAGCATCGCAATAGCGTTCCTAGCCTCCGCCTGAATCGGACCGTCCCCCTCGATCAGAATAGCCGCCAAGTTGTGGGTTGCTGCCAGCACGTTATCGACCGGGTTGGAGTAGTGTCCAATTGGGGTCTGGAACCGGTGAGACGGCGGCTGCTGTTGCTGATCTGGCATGCGATGCTGGGCAGGCTCCCTTTGCTGCACCCGCTGCTGCAAAGGTAGTCCTCCCGGGGGAACAACTCCAGCCCCCGGGTTCTTCGGAGCCGGCGGTGTGGTGAACAACTGAGTCGGCTCAAGATCGGCCGGAAGCCGGCTTTGATGACGCCTCCGGTGGATGAGTTCTGACTTGGCCTGTCGGTAGCTTAGGTAATGCGCCTCTTCATCCAGGCGCTGCCTCTCCTCAGCAAGCCGGGCCTACGCCTGAGCCATGCGTGTGTTCTCCGCATAGATGTCCTCTTGGATCTTGGCCATCTGCTCGCGACACTTCGTGATCTCCGCGTTACGTGCCGCTGCGTTCTCCACAGTAACCGGCTCGACCAGTAGGCCAGTCAGCGTATTCATCAAGTCCGCGAGCGCCTACGCCCCGGTTCTCTAAGAGCCGGCAGCCGATGCGCCGGCTCCTCCTGAGCCGGCAAGGGTGAGGTTCTGTCCGGCCGCTGGATCAACCGGGTCACGCACCGGATCTTGCCTACCCGCCATGTATACCGCCGCAAAACGAGGTGGATCAGGGACTTCTGGAATGACGTCGTCAGTGTGTCCGACCCGTCCATCATGCAGAGGATGGATTGACTCGGTTTCTCCCGTTGAGGATTCGCCGTCAGATTGGACGAGCGTATCATCTCCAGACAGGGAGTTCTCCGACAAGTCCACCCCTTGGGTGAACCCTACGAAGACATGGTTCCGGCCGGCTTGAGTCGGGCCGGGTCTCGCCTGGCTCGGACCAGCGCGGCACGCCGACTGAACACTGGCAATGTTCTCCAACCCGGCAGCCGACTCACTGACCATGCCGATGAAGGTGTGGATCTTTCCAAAGGGGACCCGGTACCCGTACTCTATTGAGTCGGCGTCGGGGCCCCAGTATGAATCGTCGATGTAGAACTTCCCGCGGCGGCTCTTCGTCCTCAAGCCGACCGCGTACTTCCCGAACCCTGGGAGAGATCCCGCTGAGAACTCAACTCCACCATGCGTAGGCCCCACGGTGGGCGCCAATTGTCGTGGTTTTGACACGGCAGATGCCCTTGTGAAATGACTTGGAGATGAGGCCATCGCACAAGTGTGGAAGCTTAACGGGGTTGATCGGGAACGAGAAGACACGGAGTTACACAGGTTCAGACCCTCACAGTGGAGGTAAAAGCCTACCTCTTGCTTGATTATATTGTTGTAGATCTCGATTACACGGATGCGGATTCGCTAGCCTAGCTTTCGAGAGATTGCAACTTAGTCTTTTTCGCTTAGGTGCTCCCCTTTATATATACAGGCGGAACCCTAGATTTACATGAGAGTCCGGGTCATCATCCTGACCCGTCTCCTATTTTTTCCTACTTGTTCTCCAAGATGTCCCTTAAGCCGTTCATCTTCTTCTTGAGCCGGCCTTTCTTATTAGGCCTCCATCAAGCCGGCCCCTCAATCATCTTTATCCCTGCAGTGAGATGACTCGCTGAGCCTGCTCTAAGGCTGGGTCATCATCCTGCCGGGTCTAAATGCTGGTAAATATCCCCAACACCTACCGTAAAATGAACCAAGAAGAATCCACCTTGGTAACCGCTCTCATCTTCGGTTGAAGTGATGGTCCACACGAGCCCACGAATGGGCTTGTCGCCGATAACCGAGCGAGGGAGAGTGTCCGAAGACAACCACCGCCTGCATGCATGTGTCCCAAACATATGTATGGAGGTGTTGTGTGATATTTGAATACCCAATGCACAACGTTGATGTGCCACCTACCTCAGAAACCATAAAGCCCCCCCTCTTCTACACGTGCTATATACTCCTACCATAACACAAACCAAAAAGAATCCTCCTTGGTCAAATTAACCTCTCTCGCTGTAGGTCAAAGTGATGGACCTCGCAGGCCCACGGATGGAAGCATCGCCGATAACCGCGTGAGATAGCTATAGGACAACCACCGCCTGCATGTAGCCCAAAGAGGTGTTGTGTGATGTTTGAATACGCAATGCACAACTTTGATGTGGCACGTACTTCGCAAACTGGAAACGCCCCACGCGGAGGTTCACGACGCGTAGTCCCCTCACTTCGAGCTGGTGGGATGGATTCATGTGTACGCACGCACTCAAACTTTGGTCTGGAATCTCACCATGATATACACCGTAACACATGCCAAGATGAATCCACCTTTGGTCAAATGCCTCTCGCTATCGATCAAAGTGATAACCTGCGCGGGGCTAACGAATGGGCGCATCGCTGATAACTGCATGAGGGAGTGTCCGAGGACCACCACTACATGCATGTGGCCCAAACATATGTATGAAAGGGTTGTGTAATGTTTTAAATACCCAATTCATGACTTTGATGTGGCACCTGCCTCACAAACCGGTCAATCCCACACAGAGGCTCACGACGCGTAGTGTGCCGGACCCCCCCACCCACCGCACCACCACCACCACTTTGAGGCATGTCTAACTTTTTCTGCAGTGAACATGTGACCAAAGGAGTGCCGTGTTAAAATTTGAAAAAAAAATCAGAGATCATTCAGACGTTTTTATACATTGATTGATTTCCTAGGGATTTAATGTGTAAATATCAAATTTGAACTACATGCACACGCGATAGTGCACCAAAATGGATTGGAAAATCATATTTGTGTCCTTGGGTGCATGTTTAGTACCCATGCAAGAAATTTCAAACATTGAGAATCTTGATTTTTAAATTCAAGTAAATCCAAAACTTAGTTGAAATTCATGAAACTTGTCGTGGTGTCATGATATGACACCAATAGACTGTGATATTGTTTTTTTTTCAAATTCGAGACAAGTTTTGATATAAGCTTCTTGCAAATGGGAGATTATTAATAATTGGAACACAATATCGCAAACGGTTTATTTATTCAAACCGTGGGCGTTAGACCAACAATGTACGTACCATGCTTTGGTTAGTTAATAAAGTGGGAGAATTAATCCTAAAAAAAGAAAAAACAATATACGTACCGCCACGCATCCCGCATGCCGTGCGAGCAGGCGTGAGTTGACGGGACGCATGCGAGTAGTCCGCCGCGCAGGCAGACCGGGAGGCGTGCGAGCAGGTGTGTGAATTGACGGGAGGTGTGTTCGCTGCGCAGTGTCATCAGGAGATGTGCGAGCAGCTGTGTGAAATGATGGTCGGCATGCGAGAAGTCCGCTGCGCAGGCTCACTGGGAGGCGAGCCAGCCCTTTGACTGGTGCCCGCCTCGCTCCCACTACTCCATATTAATGGCGCGCCCTAGCCGCTAGTTATAATAGGCGGCCTCACCCTCCATTCTCGCAACACACACGATCCTCCCTATCCGTCTGCATCCTCGACGCCGTTCTCAGTCGTCACCGCCGTCTGAAGTGTATCAGGATGCCGATGAAGCGCACCATGGGAGGGAGTAGGGACGCCGGAGCTGGTGAAGCACAACACCAGGTGAAGCCGGGCACAGAGGTTGCCATCGCCATGGACGAGGTCCCACGCGGGCAGAAGCACGGCCTTGAAGTCGTCGCCGCCGTCGTGCTTCCCCAGCCGGATCCGGAGGTCCACAGCGACTCCGACGACCACTCCGGCGACGACTCCGACGACGACGGAGAACCAGTTAGTCATCTATACCCATTTTTTGGCAAATATAATCCTAGGTTTTCTCTTGTTAGTCCTACCTCCCCCCTTTTGGAATAGAAATCCTATGGTTATATGTTCTCTCAATCCATGAAATCAGAGTAAGATTCGTTAGACCCCTGTACTATATTGATTTTTTGAATGGTACAAATGATAAGTGCTATTGATAAGTGACATATGTTCAAATGATCATGCTAATAATCCTTCTAGGGTTAGTGATTGATACATCTCCAACGTATCTATAATTTATGAAGTATTCAGTCCATATTTACAATAATTTTACATGGTTTTGGTGCACTTTTATATGATTTTCATGGACTACCATATTAACCTAGTGCCCAGTGCCAGTTGCTATTTTCTACTTGTTTTTGGTTTTCCAGAAAATCCATACCAAATGAAGTCCAAATGCGACAAAACTTTTTGACAATTTTTTGGAACATAGGAGACCCCCGAAGCTTCGAGGAAGTACCATAAGACCCACAGGGGCCCCACAAGGCAAAAGGGTGCGCCCAGGGGGGGTGGCCGCGCCCTGATGCCTTGTGCCCCCCCTATGGCACCTCTTCGCGTGATTCCAACGCTGAAAATTCTTATAAATACGGAAACCCCCGAATTAACCTAGATGACTTTTTACGCCGCCGCAAGCCTCTGTTCCGAAGCGATCCCATCTGGAGCTCCGTTCTGACACCCTGCCATAGGGGGGAAGTCATCACTGGAGGCCATCTTCATCATCCCCGCTGCTTCCATGATGAGGCGGGAGTAGTTCACCCTCGGGGCTGAGGGTATGTACCAGTAGCTATGTGTTTGATCTCTCTCTCTCTGTCTCTCTCTCTCGTGTTCTTGATTTGGCATGATCTTGATGTACCGTGAGCTTTGTTAATATAGTTGGATCATATGGTGTTTCTTCCCTCTCTATCTTCTTGTGATGAATTGAGTCTTTCCCTTTGAGGTTCCGTTATTGTCAGATTGAATACTTTGGATTTGAGAGAACACTTGATGTATGTCTTGCATGTGGATACCCGTGGTGACAATGGGGTATTCTATTGAGTCACTTGATGTATGTTTTGGTAATCAACTTGCGGATTCCCGTGACCTTGGGGTAATCTAGGCATATGGGTTGGTACACGTTTTCATCCTTCTTTCTCCGATAGAAACTTTGGGGTACTCTTTGAAGTTCTTTGTGTGGATTGAATATTATGAATCTGAAGTTGTTTGATGCATATCGAATAATCAACTCACGGATACTTGTGGTGACATTGGAGTATCTAGGTGACATTAGAGTTGGTTGATGCGTATCATATGGTGTTATTTTAGTGCGAACTCTAGGGCTGTTTGTAACACTTATAGGGATGGCTCAATAGATTGATCGGAAAGGATAACTTTGAGGTGGTTTCATATCCTACAACAATTTGTTCTTATGTTCTCCACTAGTTAAGAACTTTGGAGTGATTCTTTGTCGCACGTTGAGGAATTGTTATATGATTCAATTATGTTAGCACTGTTGAGAGATTGTACTAGTGAAAGTATGAACCCTGGGCCTTGTTTCTAAGCATTGCAATACCAATTGTGTTCACTTTTATCACTTGCTACTTTGCTGTTTTTTATTGTTCAGATTACAAAAACCTATATCTAGGATCCATACTACACTTGTATCACCATCTCTTCGCCGAACTAGTGCACCTATATAATTTACCATTGTATTGGGTGTGTTGGGGACACAAGAGATTGCTTGTATTTGATTGCAGGGTTGTTTGAGAGAGACCATATTCATCCTACACCTCCCAAGGATTGATAAACCTTAGGTCATCCACTTGAGGGAAATTTGCTACTGCTCTACAAAACTCTGCGCTTGGAGGCCCAACAGAGTCTACAAGAATAAAAGTTGCATAGTACACATCAAGCTCTTTTCTGGTGCCGTTGCCGGGGAGGTGAGTGCTTGATGGTATATCTTTAGATCTTGCAATTGAATCTTTTAGTTTCTTGTTTTATTACTAGTTTGGTTTATAAAAGAAAAATACAAAAACAAGGAATTGAGGTTGCCTCAAATGCTTTATCTCTACAATGTCTTTGTTGAAAATGATGGATCAGAAAATTGTGCCAAAGTGTTAGAAGAAGAATTCAATAAAATGTTTGGCATAAATTTTTTGAATGATAAGCATGATTGCAATGTTTTTAGTATACTTCCTATGAATATCCATAATACTAATGATGATTGTACTAGTCATGATAAATTTTTTTCTTATAAGCATGTCAATTTTTGTGGAGTGCATAAACTTTGTGAAGACATGCCTTATAGGGATGATAGATTTTGTAAGAAGCATAAACATGATAAAACCAATTGGTGGCTTAAAGTGATAGGTGAATTTGCTACAAAATTATGCTCTCTTCATCCCATTACTTGTGAACTTTGCAATAAAGTTGGTCATCTTAATTTTCAATGCATACTATTTCATGACCAAATCGTGGCCAAATATTGTAATAACTTGATCACCCTTGAACTTTATAATGAACTTTGTTTATTTTTGGGGTGTGAAGAATTGTCAAATAAAAATAGTTGGTTTGAAGCATTCATATTCACAGACCATGCTGAAACTAATCTAAAGGAAATCTATATGTTTTGTGTGGTAAATTGCAATGAGAATGCTTATATCGCAAATTATAGAAAGATGGGAAAACCAATAGAATATAAAAGGAATACTAATAGAAGGGTAAAGATTTCCACTTTCCCCCCTATTGTCTCTCATGATGAAATAGGTAACGGGGAGGAGCTATATATCCAACCGATCTCTTCAATAAGAAGCTTGGAAGAATTAATTAAACCCACACTCAATGTGGTGAAGAAGAATAAAGGAAGGAAAAGTAGAGGTAAAAAGGTATCTCTCCCAAATAATGTTGCTCCCATTATTGTTGTGCCCCATGAGAATGAATCAAAAATAATTGTGGAAGATGATACACTTGATGATGATTTTGTTTTGCCTATTACTTGTTATGATGATTATGATTGGGAAGATAATGATACTTCTTATGATCTTGAAAATATTTTTGGCACCAACTTGGGAAATTATGATTATAATAATTGGTATACTATTGGTGCTATTCATACTATTGATGATAAGAGTGATTATGCTAATGATATGCAAACCCACAAGCTTGGGGATTCTATGTTTGATGAGAATGACATGTTTGAGAATTTATTTGCTGAAAATAATGTTTATCCTAAGCTTGGGGATGCTATGTTTAATGAGGATGATCTTTTTAGTCCCCCTACTTCTAATGATCAAATTTATTATGATGATAGCATGCCTCCTATCTATGATAATTGCAATAATAATGAAAGTGGGTTTGGAAGAGTGTCAACTTTAGATAATAATTATCCCACTATTTTGGAGGGTGTTCAATCTTATAACAATGATAAAAGTGGATTTGGAGAGGTCATGACTTTATTTAGTGTTGAATCCACTACTTTGCAAGAGGTTTCAATTAATTATGATGAGAACAAAGTTGCTACTTATGATGATTATTGTGATGATACTTATGTTATAAAAAGTAATGATGATTATTATTATAAAACTTGTCATAATTATGAATACCCTTTTACTGAACATTACTCTTTTAATGTGGAAACAATCTATAGTATCCAAGTTTCATATGATGCTCCCGCTATTATGAATGAGAATAAATTTGCTTATGTGGAGAGTAATAAAAATCCTATGCTCGTAGGTCATGAAAAGAATGCTTTATGTGATAGCTATATTGTTGAATTCATTCATGATCCTACTGAAAATTATTATGAGAGAGGATCATATGCTCGTAGGTGTTGCAATAATATCAAGTTTCCTCTCTATGTGTTGAAAGTTTTGAAGTTATACTTGTTTTACCTTCCTATGCTAGTTGATTCTTGCTCCCATAAATTGTTTGCTCACAAAATCCCTATGCATAGGAAGTGGTTTAGGCTTAAATTTTCTTGTCATATGCTTCATGATGCTCCCATTATGTTTCAATTCTTCACTTTTATGTGAGCATCATTAAAATCATCCTGCCTAGCTAAAAGGCTTTAAAGAAAAGCGCTTGCTGGGAGGCAACCCTGTCGGGCCCATGGAACCCGGGGTATCCAGGCCCGTCTGCCTTCAGCCCAGGGCGCAATGCCTGGCATGGCCCCAGCAGGCCGTCACCGCCGAGCATCTCACCAAGACCCTTCATGAGGCCCCCTCCTCAGGGAGTAGTAGGCTAGGCTCAGCACCACCATCAACGGCCTCGCGAGGTCCCCTCACGAGGCGGCTTCCCGAGTGGCCTCACGAGGCGGCTCCTCGAGGTGGCCTCACGAGGCCCCCTCTCCAAGCGGTCCCCCGAGGCATCCTCCCGATGGCTTACAAGGCAAGGAAGATCCGTCTCAGCCGCGCGGTCTCGGCCCATCACGTGGGTGACGCGCGCGGCGACGGGCAGCAGCAGAGGCCGCGCCACCAGGCGCGGATGTAGATGGTTTCCTCTTTTGTGCTAGGGAAGCAGGGCCAGCTATCTACTCTCCAAAGCAACCCCAAAGGTTGCCCGATCGGCGAAGGAAGACCAAGACGGCGGGCGCGCAGGGCGGAGGTCATCACCGAGCCCACCGGCGCGTCATGGATCATGCTTTGGCAGGCGAAGACCACCTTTAGTCAGGATAGCCTGAGCGCCTGTCCCCTTTAAAAATCGCCAAGTGTGGCAACCCTTCCCGCCTAAGTTTCCAGGGGGAAGAGGACCAAGGCTGATATAAACAGGGCAGTGCTGCCATTGTAGAGGAGAGAGGTTCGAGGTGGGAGGTCGGAACCTGTTCTTCCTCCTTCACCGTGTACGTGAGAACTCTCTTGCCCACCGCAATACAACACACAAGCAGGAGTAGGGTCTTACACCGCAAGGTGGCCCGAACCTGGGTAAACCGTTGTGTCCTCGCCCGTCCTACGCTAGCGCGCTCTCACCGTAGCCTCGTCGTAGCATAGCCGTGGTAGGAGGCGAAGTAGTAGAACGAGCTCACCCCAGTGTTCGAACCTTTGGGCCCCCGGAGCCCCACTTCCGACATTTGGCGTGCCAGGCAGGGGTGCGCTACTGTTCTTCTGCTCCACCCTCAGCTCCACCAGCCCCATGGCCGACGCCCGTCGCGAGCGCGCTGAGCGCAGGGCTGGCCGTGTGGCCCAGACAGAGCCGGTGGCCCGCGGCAATCGCCGCCGCCCCGACGCCGAGGCTGCCGCCGCCACCGACCCCGCTGCCCGCGAGCAGCAGGCCTCCTCCCTGCACCCCTTCGTGTGGGCGGACGGCCACACCGCCACGGCCTCCTCCCTCGTCGACCGTGGGCCGCCGAACCCGCAGGCCGCGCTGCTCATGGCGCGCGAGCTGCTCCGCTACCATCCTGATGACGCCGGCTACGACGCCTGGCTTGGTCGCATCACCGAGCTCGTCAACGTCGCCGGGGACGCCCCGGCGCCTTCTCACTCGCTCTGCCCTCCACCGTCTCGTGCTGCCGACCTGGCGCACGGCGCTCCCCCGCCTCCTCCTCTACGTGACGAGCGCACCGGGCCTCAGCGCAGCGCGCGGGCTCGTGAGCCGTCCCGCGGCGCGTCTTCTCCGGACCACTGCGAGCCCAGCTGCCAGATCATCCGCCGCACGCCCCCCGACGCGCGAGTGCTCCTCGAGCGCCAACGCCAGCGCCAGGACCAGGCCGTTCAAGACGTTGCAGCGGCCGGGCATCAAAACCGCGCCGCCCTCGCTGGCGGTGTCCCCTCGAGCGGCGTGGGCTGCCGTGCCTTCACCTGCGAGCTGCGTCGCGTGGTCTGGCCCGCGAAGTTCATGCCTGAGCTGCCTCCGCGCTATGACGGCACCCCCAACCCCACGGAGTTCCTCCAGCTCTACGCGCTGAGCGTCGAGGCGGCGAACGGCGACGACAAGGTCATGGTGAACTGGTTCCCCATGGCCCTCAAGGACGGCCCGCGCTCCTGGCTCATGAACCTCCCCGAGGCTTCCATCTCGTCGTGGGCCAAGCTCTGCAGCCAGTTCATCGCCAACTTCAAGGGCACACAGGACCGCTCCCTCACCATCAACGACCTGCGGCGTGTTCGACAGCGCCCAGACGAGACCCTCCATGAGTACATCCAGCGCTTCAGTCAGGTGCGCAACAAGATCCCGCGCGCTTCCGACGCGGCCGTCATCTCCGCATTCTCAACCGGCGTCACGGACATCAAGATGTGCGAGAAGCTCGCCATCAACGGTGAGCTCGACTCCGTGCTCGAGCTGCTCGACCTCGCCGACAAGTGCGCCAAGGCTGAAGAAGGCCGCCTCTTCGTCCACAACAACCCCGACGCGGCGCTCGACGGCACCAAGGCCAAGAGCAAGGACGTCAAGCGCAAGGGCCCTGCCGTGCTTGCGGCGGAGCCCGAGCAGAAGCGCGGCCGTGACCTCGACGAGCCCAGGAAGGACAACCGGCCACTCTGCGCCTTTCACAACGTCCGCTCCCATAGCACCGAAGACTGTCATGAGCTCAAGTTGCTCCGCGACGAGCGCCAGAGCCACCGAGACGACCGCAACGGCCGCGGCGCCGGCCGCGGAGGTGGCCGCAGCAGCAACCGCTGGGACAGCCGCAACAATAACGGCAACTACCGCCAGGGCTGGCGCGATTAGCCTCGTGAGGCCGCCTGGCGCGACCAGCCTCGTGAGGCGAATCCTCAGGCTAATGCCGCTCTCCCGCCGCTGCCTCCGCCACCTCGGAGGAACGACGTCAACCAGCCTGACGAGGGCGCTGGGGGCTACCAGAAGCCTCGCGCGGTCGCCTGCATCCTTGGCGGGTCCCAAGCCCCCGCGTCCGTCCGCCACTTCAAGAAACTCTCTCGTGAGGTGTACGCCGCTCTCCCAAGGCCTGAGGTCGCGCGGCCCCTCAAGTGGTCGCAGTACGCCATCACCTTCGACTCCAAGGACCACCCTAAGTCCATGGCCTCCATAGGCGCGCTCCCCATGCTGTGCACTCCCACCATCAGCAACGTCGCGGTCACCAAGACCCTCATCGACGGGGGTGCCGGCCTCAACGTGCTCTCCATCGAGACCTTCGAGACGCTCTAGGTGCCCTATGACCAGCTGATGCCGACCAGGCCCTTCTCCGGAGTGACCAATGGCTCCACCATTTCGCTGGGGCAGGTGCGCCTCCCCGTCACCTTCGGCACCCGCAAGAACTACCACACCGAGCTCATCGATTTCGATGTGGCGCACATCGGCCTGCCCTACAATGCCATCTTGGGCTACCCAGCTCTCACCAAGTTCATGGCGGTCACTCATCACGCCTACAACGTCCTCAAGATGCCCGGCTGCAGCGGCATCGTCACCGTCACCTGCGACGAAAAGGACGCGGCCAGCACCCTCGAGCGCGCCTACAAGGCTGCCGCTGTCGCGCACCCAGCCGACGAGGACGCGGTCGAGCCTTCCGAGGCCGCGCCCGCGAAGAAGAAGCAGCTGTTCTCTCAAGACCGCGCCGAGACGAAGAAGGTGTTGGTGGACGGCAGCGGCTCCGGCCCCGCCTTCACCATCGGCATGGGCCTCCCTCCTGCATAGGAAAGCGCGCTCGTCACCTTCCTTCGGGCAAACTCGGATGTTTTCGCCTGGAAAGCATCCGACTTGTCCGTTGTGCCGAGGGAGGTGATCGAGCACCACTTAGCGGTGTGCCCCAATGCACGCCCGGTCAAGCAGAAAGCACGGCACCAGGCGCCAGAGAAGCAAGAGTTCATCGTCAGTGAAGTTCAGAAGCTCCAAGAAGCCGGAGTCGTTCGCGAGGTGCGCCATCCCGAATGGCTCGCCAACCCAGTCGTCGTCCCCAAGAAGGGCGGCAAAGAGCGCATGTGCGTCGACTTCACCAGCCTCTACAAGTCCTGCCCTCATGACCCCTTCCAGCTGCCGCGAGGTGGCCAGGGCGTTGGCCCCACCGTCGGTGGCACGTGCATGCCCTTCGGGCTGAGGAACGCCGGCGCCTCTTTCCAGAGGCTGGCGCTCTTCGCGCCAGAGCCTCGTGAGCCTCCTGCTCCTCGTGAGCCTCTAGGGCCTCATGAGGCCCCCGGCCCCGGAGCGCGGCCCTCCTCCTCTCCGCGCCTCCAGAGCCCCGCTCCCGGAACCTTTCTGCCAAGGTGATTTTGTATAAATGCGTCTGAGGGCGCCCCACGGGCCGCACCAACCTCGAGCTGATCCGTGCCGGACGCGGCGGCTTAGCCCCTATCCTTTTGGTTGTGTAGCGAATTTTGCTGATTTTACCTTGACGAGTTATGTTACCTACTCAATTGCCTGTTAAGTTCGATGCCAACCGGAGAGCGCCACACGCTCGTGACCCCTCCCCTGACCGATTCCGTGAGCGGGGGCTAGGCACGGTGCCTGTGCTCGGGTCCGTCCCTGCAGTGCCGCCAAATCAAGGCGACTGAACTCTGGCTCGCGGGCCTGCTCCCGTGCACGCCACCTCACCAAGGTCCTTCGTGCCTTATCTCCTCACGCAACGGCCACGGGCGAGTTAGCAAGCGCGTGCCGCTCCCCCCGTCGTGAACCTGTTGACATGCAGTCCCCCAGGAGGCGAGCTGGGCAGGGACCTCGCGGGTGGCCTCTCACGAGCCGGCCTCGCAAGGCAAAGATGCTTCGAACACCGAGTCTCGCGAGCTGCGCAAGCCCCTTATGAGCCGTGGCTCACCCGACGCCGCTCTCCGCCCAAAGCTAAGTGTGACTGCCTCACGAGGCAACTTTACCGCCACTCAAGCTCTCTCCCCTCGCGATCCCGTGGGTGCCAGCGTTTTTTCCTCAGCGTAAGCCGCTTGCACGCCAAAGGGGGGGGGGTTTCCTGAGCATCGCGCCTCTGGAGCTCTCACTAGCTCCCGGTGCCCTTCACCTCCTGGCCTTGTCCCGGCATCGCGACCGGACATACCAGCGACGGCTGAGGCCCGCTCGGGGACTGGGTCCTGACGGCATAGAGCGCTGAGGCCGTCGAGGATCGACCACGCCCCCGGGGCGGGACCTGCGATGTGGCGGCGGAAGCACGGCAGCGCCCTCGTTCTCTCGCCATCTCTTCGGTAGTTCTAGCAAGGAGACGAGGAAGCTGGAGGAAGGAGAAGATGAGTGGGGGGCTCCGGCTCTCCCTTCCCCCCTTTTTATCACGGCGTGGGACTCCCCTCGTCGCTCCGCCTTCTCCAGCGCCAAGATTTATGTCAGCACGGCAGTTCCCGAGGCGTCGTGGGGAAGTGGGGGCGTCGCCCGTCACGTCGTGCGCCACGCGTCGCGCCTGGCCGTAGGCGGTTAGGTCCCGCGTTGTTTCGCCCCTCTGTAGGCGGGAACATGTACACCGCGGGCCCGGGGGCTACTGTCGGGCCCATGGAACCTGGGGTATCCAGGCCCGTCTGCCTTCGGCCCAGGGCGCAACGCCTGGCATGGCCCCAGCAGGCTGTCACCGCCGAGCATCTCACCAAGACCCTTCATGAGGCCCTGGCCTCCTGAGGCCCCCTCCTCAGGGAGTAGCAGGCTACGCTCAGCACCACCATCAACGGCCTCGCGAGGTCCCCTCACGAGTCGGCTTCCCGAGTGGCCTCATGAGGCGGCTCCCCGAGGTGGCCTCACGAGGCCCCCTCTCCAAGCGCCCCCCCGAGGCATCCTCCCGATGGCTTACAAGGCCAGGAAGATCCGGCTCAGTCGCGCGGTCTCGGCCCATCACGTGGGTGACGCGCGCGGCGACGGGCAGCAGCAGAGGCCGCGCCAGCAGGCGCGGATGCAGATGGTTTCCTCTTTTGTGCTAGGGAAGCAGGGCCAGCTATCTACTCTCCAAAGCAACCCCAAAGGTTGCCCGATCGGCGAAGGAAGACCAAGAGGGCAGGCACGCAGGGCGGAGGTCATCACCGAGCCCACCGGCGCGTCATGGATCATGCTTTGGCAGGCGAAGACCACCTTTAGTCAGGATAGCCTGAGCGCCTGTCCCCTTTCAAAATCGCCAAGTGTGGCAACCCTTCCCGCCTAAGTTTCCAGGGGGAAGAGGACCAAGGCTGATATAAACAGGGCAGTGCTGCCATTGTAGAGGAGAGAGGTTCGAGGTGGGAGGTCGGAACCCGTTCTTCCTCCTTCACCATGTACGCGAGAACTCTCTTGCTCACCGCAATACAACACACAAGCAGGAGTAGGGTCTTACACCGCAAGGTGGCCCGAACCTGGGTAAACCGCTGTGTCCTCGCCCGTCCTACGCTAGCGCGCTCTCGCCGTAGCCTCGTCGTAGCATATCCGTGGTAGGAGGCGAAGTAGTAGAATGAGCTCACCCCAGTGTTCGAACCTTTGGGTCCCCGGAGCCCCACTTCCGACAAACCCAATATTCATACCTATTGTTTTTGTGTGTCCACATGATTAAGCTACTATAGTAATCATGTTTTATATGTTTTCTTCTAATAATGTGCCAAGTAAAGCCTTTGGGATAGTGTAGATGCTTGTTGATTAGATTCTATGCAAAAACAGAAACTTTTTCATCTAGTGCTGGAATTTCTGTTCTGTACTAGAGCGTGAGAAAATTATGAAATTTTTACAATTATTGGGTTACAAATTGTTTATGTTATCCTAATTTTTCAGAATTTTTGGAGGTACAGAAGTATGCTTTTCTAATTCGCTCACTACATGTTGTTCTGTTTTTGACAGATTCTGTTTTTATTGCATAGTTTGCTTGTTTTAGTGCTTCCATAGCTTATATTGTGAGATATAAATTGTGGAAATGATATAATACAGTAGCTATTATGTGAGAACAATTATGAATATTGTCTTGGCAGTACCAAAGTGGATGATTTGTTTTCATACTAACCTATCTCATGAGTTCTTGTTGAGTTTTGTGTGGATGAAGTTTTAAGATTTAGGAGAAGCCATGATATGAGAGGAATTAAGGAGACACAAGAGCTCAAGCTTGGGGATGCCTAAGGCCCCCCAATATAACATTCCAAGAAGTCTCAAGCAACTAAGCTTGGGGATGCCCAGGTAGGCATCCCACCTTTCTTCATCCACACCTATCGGTTAGCCTAAGTTTTTACTTGTTCACATGATATGTGTTATTCTTGGAGTGTCCTTTTCTTTTCATTTTTGTTTGCTATTTAATAAGCTCATTAGATCTGAAAGTTTTTATTGAGAGAGAGTATTCACATAGCTACCCATTCACTTAACTACTCTTTGTTCTTCACTTATATCTTTTGGAGTAGTTTGTCATTTACTCTCGTGCTTCACTTCTATGCTAAGAGTGAATTGTTGAATGAATTGAATGTCATAAATATGAAATTATACATGCTCCATATGCTTAGTATTAGTTTCACATTGGATTTAGAAAGTAAGATCTTTTGAAGTTTGGCAATCACAATATTGGTCATACAAGCAATTCATGAATGATTAGTATATGGAAGAGAAATTTCACATACAAATATATTATCTTGGACATCTTTTATGATTGTGAATACCCATTAATTATTTTCAAACTTGAGCAAATTAGTTGAAGTTGGACAAGGAAGACAACGTAATGAGTTGTTTGGGTATATTTGCATAGAAGTTATATTGTTATGGATCCTCCAACATGTGGTGCTTGTTTAGAATCTTTTGCTAGCCAAAATTTCTGTACTAAGTGGGAATACTGCTTGTGCATCCAAAATCATCGAGCCAAGTTTCTTCCATGAGTGTCCACCATACCTACCTATATACGGTATTACCCTGCCGATCCAAGTAAATTTGCATGTGCCATCTCTAAAACCTTCATATAAACATCTGTTTTGTGTGCCCGTACCGCTCATGGAGCGACGGGGCGGTCAGTATCTTCCATGCTAAGTGGGTTATTCTCATGATGGGTGTTTATTCACTTGTCCTTGCACGAGAGAGGCTGGTAATTGGGATGCCCAATCCCTTAAATAAATAAATAAATGAAATATATATAATAAAACAAAGGCTCCCCCTGGAAAGTTGAAATTTTTGAGGGCACCCGTGAATTCGGCTAGCCATGGCTTGTGCTTGAATGGTTGAGGGGGAGTTAAACTTTTTATTTCTGCATGGGAACCGCCAATAATGTGTTTAGCATGGAAGATATTGAAATCCTTTGTCGTGACGTTGATAGGAAGCGCACACCACTCAAAATGTATTCATCTCTGTTTTAAGCAATGAGCTCTGGCACCTCTACAAATCCATGCTTCCCTCTGCGAAGGGCTTTTCTTTTACTTTTCTGTCAATTTTATTTTTGTTGAGTCAACTTCTTATTTCAACCTCAATTATTCTCTAGTTGGCAAGCATCATGTGGTGGGAAAATATCCAGACACATATATCCATTCAAATATATTTGATCATGAATTATTATTGTTGATAATTATCTCTATGATAAATAAGTTGGGAGGCGAAGCATTAAGCCCCTATCTTTCTCGGTGTTTGATGGATGCTATTTGTTCTAAAAATATGCTTTGAGTATTAACAATCATAGAAGACTATATGATAATTGAGTATGTGGAGCACTTACTTAGACTTTGCTGGAAATAAGATGCATTTGAAATTGTTTGATGACTAAGAACATAGTTTGTTAAGTTTCAAGAGAATGCATTATTTGAACCGTAACATGTGAATTGATTGCTATTTTATCAGGATGTGTTTTATGAAAAAGTTGATGTTATGATGCGACAAAAGGTGATTGAAATTATCATTAATCAAACTTGTGCACTATACTAGCATTCACACTTCACAAATTATTTCTTTTATCATTTACCTACTCGAGGACGAGAAGGAATAAAGCTTGGGGATGTTGATACGTCTCCAACGTATCTATAATTTATGAAGTATTCATGCCATATTTACAATAATTTTATATGCTTCTGGTGCACTTTTATATGATTTTCATGGACTAACATATTAACCTAGTGCCCAGTGCGAGTTGCTGTTTTCTACTTGTTTTTGGTTTTCCAGAAAATCCATACCAAACGAAGTCCAAACGCGACGAAACTTTTTGATGATTTTTTTGGAACATAAGAGACCCCCGAAGCTTCGAGGAAGTACCATAAGACCCACAGGGGCCCCACAAGGCAACATGGCGCGCCCAGGGGGTGGCCACACCCTGATGCCTTATGGCCCCCCTGTGGCACCTCTTCACGTGATTTCAACGCTGAAATTTCTTATAAATACAAAAAAAACCCGAAAGTTAACCTAGATGAGTTTTTCCGCCGCCGCAAGCCTCTGTTCCAAAGTGATCCCATTTGGAGCTCCGATCCTGCTCCCGCCAGAGGGGGGAAGTCATCACCGGAGGCCATCTTCACCATCCCCATTGCTTCCATGATGAGGCGGGAGTAGTTCACCCTCGGGGCTGAGGGTATGTACCAGTAGCTATGTGTTTGATATCTCTCTCTCTCTCTCTCATGTTCTTGATTTGGCACGATCTTGATGTAGCGCGAGCTTTGCTAATATAGTTGGATCAAATGGTGTTTCTTCCCTCTCTATCTTCTTGTGATGAATTGAGTCTTTTCCTTTGAGGTTTCGTTATTGTCGGATTGAATACTTTTGATATGAGAACACTTGATGTATCTCTTGCATGTGGATACCCGTGGTGATAATGGGGTATTCTATTGAGTCACTTGATGTATGTTTTGGTAATCAACATGCGGATTCTCGTGACCTTGGGGTAATCTAGGCATATGGGTTGGTACACGTTTTCATCCTTCTTTCTCCGATATAAACTTTGGGGGTACTCTTTGAAGTTCTTTGTGTGGATTGAATATTATGAATGTGAAGTTGTTTGATGCATATCGAATAATCAACTCACGGATACTTGTGGTGACATTGGAGTATCTAGGTGACATTAGAGTTGGTTGATGCGTATCATATGGTGTTATTTTAGTACGAACTCTAGGGCTGTTTGTGACACTTATAGGGATGGCTCAATAGATTGATCGGAAAGGATAACTTTGAGGTGGTTTCATATCCTACAACAATTTCTTCTTATGTTCTCCGCTAGATAAGAACTTTGGATTGATTCTTTGTCGCACGTTGAGGGATTGTTATTTGATTCAATTATGTTAGCACAGTTGAGAGATTGCACTAGTGAAAGTATGAACCCTAGGCCTTGTTTCTAACCATTGCAATACTGTTTTTTATTATTCAGATTACAAAAACCTATATCTACTATCCATACTACACTTGTATCACCATCTCTTCGCCGAACTAGTGCGCCTATACAATTTACCATTGTATTGGGTGTGTTGGGGACACAAGAGATTGCATGTATTTGATTGCAGGGTTGTTTGAGAGAGACCATCTTAATCCTACACCTCCCACGGATTATTAAATCTTAGGTCGTCCACTTGAGGGAAATTTGCTACTGTCCTACAAAACTCTGAGCTTGGAGGCCCAACAGAGTCTACAAGAATAAAAGTTGCATAGTAGACATCAGTGATTAATTGTTTGATCTGTACAAATGATTTTTGCTAATAATCCGACTAGGATTAGTGTTTCTGCTAATATTTCACAGCCAGATCTTGAGAATTGATTTTGAATGTCCTACATATATGTTTCTGCCAAAAAAAAATCATGATTAATATGTACATCGACGATTGTGCTAAAAAAATCAAACCAAAATCTTGCTAATAATCCATCCAGGGTTAGTGATTAATTGTTTGTTCTGTACAAATGATTTTTGCTAATAATCCGACTAGGGTTACTGTCGTGCGTACGACCATCTATGGGGCCATCTATCCCCTTTGTGGTTCGGCTAGGGGAATCGATGAGCACAAATAGCAGAATCAATAGAGAATGCAAGGGTTTTACCCAGGTTCAGGCCGCTGTGAAGCGTAAAACCCTATTCCTGCTTTGGTGTATTGGATGTGTATGAACACAAGTACAAGGAGCGCTTTCTCCGGCAAGGTGTGGGAGGAGCAGCTACGCATGGAAGTTGTGCAAGGGTTCGATCGGGCCCCGTCTGTAATGGTTGCCCTGGCCCTCCTTTTATAGCTCAAGGGGTCACCACAATGGCAAAACAGTTATTACAAGTTGATTAGATAGCAAACAGTGCTATCATACCTAACTCTGCCAGTTTAGGACAAAAAGCAATAAATGCTCTGTTAGGTGTCGTGTGGAGGAGGAGCCCCGGCAAGGTTTCTGCACCGCTCGCTCAGCTACCTCCTAATAGCTTGACACGCCTTCTGGATGGGTGTCATTAAAAGCAAATCTCCTTCCAGCACGCTGACACATGCCCGACAAATCCCACCTAACTGCCTGCGGGCTCGACACCTCATCGATTAGCGACTAGCTGCTCGATGAGGTGGAGCGCTAATAGCTAGCGAGAGCTTGCCGGCACGAAGCTTGCCGGGTCTTCACCTTGCCGGCCAACCTTTGCTGGCAAATGTTATCTTCAGTGTTTGAACCTGATGCTTTGTCTTGATCTTCTCTCCAGTAGCATCGCAACTGGGTCTTGAGTTTTGCTCTTGGTAGTTTCCGGCAAGCCTGGCCAGCAGGGAAGCTGCCACTGTCTATGCATAAGTCAGGGTATAAAATACCCATGTTTTATACACCGACAGGAGCCCCCGGGCCTGGGCCATACGCGCGACCGAAGCGTCGTTGGGCTAGGCCCAAACAATGCACAGACACGCGGCGGGAAACTACCGTCATAATTTTAGTCATGATGGTTTTTGTCTTCTGAGATCTTCTTTGTTTCTTCTTTCCCTGCGCCCTTCCACCACGCATATTCGCATGCGAGGCAATGGATTGGCGAAGAGGGGCGGTCATTTGGAGTGGTACGCCTTGCCAGGGACGCAGGGCATGGGATTGGCGAAACTGGACGGTTGCTGGAGTAGTGTGCCCGGCCAGGAATGCAGGGCACGGGATTGGTGAAGCTAGGCGATCGCCCGAAAGCCGTGAAGAGCAAGCCCCCATGCCCTCCCTATAAAGAGGGGGCCGCGGAGAGCGATGCTCATCCATCTCTTCCCATTCCGATCCCTCAGCCACCGTCGTCTCTCTCTTCTACCTCCCCCCCCGCATCTGCTGCCATTATGGCGAGGGGAAGAGGCCGAGCTCATCCATCTCTTGTTGCTGTGGAGGCCGGCTCCAGTGCCCGAGGAAGGGCCGCAGCTCGTGGTCGCAGAAAACGCGGTGCTCGGGGTCGGGGCGGCCATGGCGGAGCGTCCGTCGTTCCATCTCCGGACACCCCACCCCAAGCAGAAGGCCATACGGAGGACATGGTGCATGAGTTTGTCGTGGAACTGCGTGATCAGCCGCGGAGCTGGCTGCGGCTTCCCCGTCCTTTCGCCAGGGCAATGGAAGACAGTCATCTGCGCGGCTTGTGGCTGCGTGTGGATGGCTGCTACAACGGCCCAGTTTGGGTGACCGTCGAGACCTCCACTAATGGCATCATGTACTTCATGTGTGGGTGGAAATCCTTCGTCCGTGATCACTGCTTGGGGCAGGGACACCACCTTCACTTCTGGTTGGTTGGATCTGACACGCTCTTCGTGAAGTTCTTCGGGGCTTCAGGCGCTCGCCTGTAGTGCTGCGTGGAGAGCTCGAGTGGCAGCGACACCGCTTCCTCCAGCGAGACCAAGGACGACGACGACGAGGATGGCGACGACGGTGCTCCAAATGTTAAGATCGAGGACGATGGCTCCGACTCCAGCTGAACGCCGGCAGCACCATCATCTGGTCTTCCGGGAGCGAGTCGGGCTTCGCCTAGGCACCCCTTTTGCCCTTGTATTGGACTCGATGTAAACCCTGCGGGGAAGGGCTAAGAAAATGTTATCGAGCACTCTTTAATGAATATCTATTATTTGTCATGCTCAGATGAATGCGTGTTGTTCCCCTTGTTTTTCTTTGTCTTTGTATGATTGTGTTCCCTACGCTGTTTGGAAACATGCCGGTGCACACACTTGCCGCGAGCGCTTTGAGGAACAGGTCCTTAGCAGCCTGCTGGAAGTGCCGCCACCGGCAAGGTAACTTGTCGGTCACAATGCGGCTACAGACCTTGACAAGGGGACTCGAGGCAAAATCAGAGCGCGAATAATCACACCGGCAAGGTAACTTGTCAGTCACAGTGCAGCTATAGACCTTGCTGAGCGAACTCGAGGCGAAATTAGAGCGCGAATGATTATGACAAGGTTCCTTCGCGTGCAGGTTTTTCATACAAACACAGAATCATTCAAGGGAAATTGCAAATATGACAAGGAATTTGTTTCAAAGTTTTTCAACTTAGCTTTTCCTTGTACTGTCTCTCTTGTCGCATGAAATGATCACTTGAACGTCATTTATTCCCATTGTCACTCCCCCGGGAAACTTGCACGCGAGGGATCCTTCTGTCCTTTGAGAAAAAGAAAGAAGAGAAAAGAGTGGTTTGGAACCTTGATGGTTCATCAGCCATTTCATACAAATTAAAGCGTAATCACAACGTCATAAGCATTTATATACAAATGAATATGTACAAAGAGTTGCGAAACACTTAGTTTTATTTTATGCACAGGATCTGCGCCTGGCTTTGTACAAAGGGTTACAAGTCTTGCCGACAAAGCTTGTACAAAATGGGTTGCCGGGATGCCCGGCAACTACACCTTATGGGTAGAACTTGCGAAGATGCTCAATATTCCATGAGTTTTGCACTGGGATGCCATCTTCGGTCTCCAGACGGACTGTGCCAGTTCTAGTGACTCGCACTACCCGATAAGGGCCTTCCCACTTCGGCGTCAACTTGTTTGATCTCTTGGCGGACTGAATGCGCCGAACAACAAGGTCGCCTTCCTCAAGGCTTCGGGCATGCACTTTGCGGCTATGATAGCGGCGCAAGGCTTGCTGGTAGCGTGATGCTCGCACAACCGCCCGAAGACGATCTTCCTCAAGGAGCGTTGCGTCATCTTGCCGCAGCTGCTCTTGCTCGGCCTCATCGTAGGCAAGCACTCGAGGTGACCCGTATATGAGTTCCGTGGGGAGCATCGCTTCTGCACCATAGACTAGGGAGAAGGGTGTTTGGCCGGTAGCTCGATTTGGTGTCATTCTGAGTGACCAAAGAACTGCCGACAACTCATCAATCCAGCGTCTTCCACACTTGCGCAGCCTGTCAAAAGTTCTTGTCTTGAGGCCTCACAACACTTCAGCATTTTCCCTTTCCGCTTGACCGTTGCTTCTCGGGTGAGCAACAGATGCAAAACAGATTTTGCTGCCAAGGTCTTGGGTGTACTGCATGAAGGTGCGGCTCGTGAATTGTGTACCGTTGTCGGTGATGATTCTGTTAGGAACCCTGAAATGGCAAACTAATCCTTTGAAGAACTTGACGGCTGACTATGCTGTCACCTTCCTCACTGGCTCCACTTCAGGTCACTTTGTGAACTTGTCGATTGCAACGTACAAGAACTCAAAGCCCCCGGTAGCACGGGGGAAGGGGGCCAAAATATCAAGCCCCCATACTGAGAAAGGCCAGGAGAGAGGGATTGTTTGAGTAGCTTGAGCTGGCTGATGTATGTTCTTCGAATGGAACTGGCATGCTTCACACTTGGTTACTAGCTCAGTTGCATCCCGGAGTTCAGTGGGCCAATAGAAGCCTTGCCGGAAAGCTTTGCCGGCAAGTGCTCTTGATCCTATGTGAGAACCACATATGCCTCCATGTATCTCCACCAACAACTTTAGTCCATCTTCCCGGCAAATACACTTCAATTTCACACTGTTTGGTCTCTTTCTGTATAGCTTGTTATCCACAAACTGATATATACTTGACTGACGGGCTACTTTCTCAGCTTCTTCTTGGTCATCGGGAAGTTCTCCTGTTTGATGGAAATGAACTATTTGCTGTGCCCAAGTTGGAGCCTGCGGCTCGACAACAAGGACTAAAGGCATTTCTTCGGCCGTGGGAGCGCTTGCTTCAGCGGCAAGAACCTGAGGTTCTGCGTGAAGCCATTGCTCACCAGTGGTCGTGTCGTTGTTCCCGGGAACTTTCTTGCCGGTGGCTTCTGGGAGCTCTGCCGGAAAATACTTGCCGGTGTTCAACTTTCTTCTTTTGCTGGCCTGTGTTGATGGAGTGACTGATGGTTGATTCAAATGGAGCACAAAAGTTCCCGGTTCCACGGGTAGCTTTTGAGCGGCACACTTTGACAGATGATCAGCAATGCTATTTTCCGCATGACGGATGTGCTCTGTTTGCAATCCATCAAAGTGCTCTTCCAATTTCCTCACTTCCTCCACATATGCTTCCATCAACGGGCTCTGATAGTCTTTGTTTACTTGTTTCACAACAAGCTGCGAGTCACCACGGACGATCAACCTTCTGATCCCGAGGTCCACTCTGATCCTGAGACCATTAAGGAGCCCTTCGTACTCAGCAGTGTTGTTTGTTGCTTTCTCCCTGGGAAAGTGCATCTGGATTACATACTTGAGGTGCTCTCCGGTGGGTGCGACAAGCAGCACTCTGGCACCGGCGCCTTGCAGCGAGAAGGCACCGTCAAAGTACATGACCCATTCTTTATCTGTTTCTTTGCCGGGGAGAGCTATTTCTTGAATCTCTTTGTCTTGTGTTGGCGTCCATTCTGCAATGAACTCCGCCAAGGCTCTGCTCTAAATAGTTGATGTGCTCTCAAACTTGAGTGCAAAGCTCGACAACTCCAACACCCACTCCACTATCCAGCCAGTTGCATCTGGATTTCTCAAAATACGCTGTAACGGAAAGCAAGTGACGACGGTAATCTCATGTGCTTGGAAGTAGTGACGCAGCTTCCTCGAGGCCATGAGAAGGCCGAAAAGCAGCTTCTGCACTCCAGAGTATCTTGATCTAGCCCCCTGCAAGAGGGAACTAACAAAATACACTGGACGCTTGATAACCCACAAGTATAGGGGATCAATTGTAGCTTTTTTGATAAATAAGAGTGTCGAACCCAATGAGGAGCTAAAGGTAGAATTAATATTCCCTTCAAGTTCTATCGACCACCGATACAACTCTACGCGCACTTGTTGTTCGCTTTACCTAGAACAAGTATGAAACTATTTTGTAGGTGATAGGATAGGTTTGCAAGAATAAAATTAGAAGTACTTTGCGAGAATAAAACTACGAGTAATTTGCAAGATAATAAAAGCTAGTTGTTTAGTAGAAAGCTTTTGTAACACAAGAGAATGATTTGTCCCAAGGCAATCGATAACTAAACCGGTAATCATTGTTGCAATTTTATATGAGGGAGAGGCATGAGCTAACATACTTTCCGTACTTGGATCATATGCACTTATGATTGGAACTCTAGCAAGCATCCGCAACTACCAAAGATCATTAAGGTAAAACCCAACCATAGCATTAAGTACCAAGTCCTCTTTACTCCCATACGCACCAACCCCCTTACTCGGGTGTAAGCTTCTGTCACTCTAGCCGCCCACCATAAGAGAATTATGAACGTATTGCAAACCCTACAGCGGGAATCCCCCACATGTGCGCGGCACGGAAGGCACCATAGGATAGCACCAAAATAAAACATACAACTCAAACCAATCACGATCATCAATCAACCCATAGGACAAAAAGAATCAACTCAAACATCATAGGATGGCCACAAATCATTGGATAATAATATGTAGCATTAAGCACCATGTTTAAGTAGAGATTACAGCGGGGAGAAGAGGTGTTACACCGCTGCATAGAGGGGGAGAGAGTTGGTGTTGACGGCGGCGAAGTTGTTGGTGTAGATCGCCGTCACGATGGTTCCCCCGGCGGCGCTCCGGCACCACCGGAAGAGAGCGGGAGAGAGCCCCCCTCCTTCTTCTTCTTCCTTGGCCTCCCCCCTAGATGGGAGGAGAGTTCCCCCTCTGGTCCATGGCTGCCATGGCGGCGGAGGGGTAGGAGCCCCTCCTAGATTGGATCTATCTCTCTGTTCTCTTCTGTTTCGCGTTCATGTTTTGTGGCCCTTCACCGTTTCTTAAATTCCCGGAGATCCGTAACTCCGATTGTGCTGAAATTTTAACATAATTTTTTTTCCGGATATTAGCTTCCTTGCGGCCGAAGAAGGGCACCAACCGACCTATGAGGGCCCCACGAGGCACCACGGCGCACCGGGCCCCCCTGGCGCGCCCTGGTGCCTCGTGGGGCCCACGAGCACCGTCTTGCGTTGATTCCACCTCCCAAAAATCACATATATTCCAACATAATTCTTCGTAAAATTTTATTGCATTTGGACTTCGTTTGATATGGATTTTCTGTGAAACAAAAAACAAGCAGAAAACAGGAACTGGCACTGGGCACTGGATCAATATGTTAGTCCCAAAAAACAATATAAAATGTTGCCAAAAGTATGTGGAAATTATAGGATATTGGCATGAAACAATCAAAAATTATAGATACGACGGAGACGTATCAGCATCCCCAAGCTTAATTCCTGCTCGTCCTCGAGTAGGTAAATGATAAAAAAGATAATTTTTGATGTGGAATGCCACCTAGCATAATCTTGATCATATAGTTTAATCATGGCATGAATATTAAGATATGAGTGATTCAAAGCAATAGTCTATAATTTGATATAAAGACATCAATACTCAAGCATACTAACAAACAACCATGTCTTTCCAAATATCAACGCTAAAGAAAGTTATCCCTAGCCCATTATGCTCAGTCATTGATCCATTCATGAAACACACTCAACATTAACTACACCCAATGCATAAGTATGACAATAGTGCTCTACAGTTGGTGCTTTATAAGAGAAGATGGAGACTTAATAAAAATAAAAATGCATAAAAGTAAAATAGATAGGCCCTTTGTAGAGGGAAGCATAGATTTGCAGAGGTGCCAGAGCTCAAAGCTTAAATTAGAGAGATAAAAATATTTTGAGAGGCATGCTTTTCCTGTCAACGAATACGACCGAGAATTCCCAATATTTTCCATGCTAGACACATCATAGGCGGTTCCCAAACAGAAAGTATAGTTTATTTCCTTTCCACCATTCTTTCACAATCCATGGCTAGCCGTATCCACGGGTGCCCTCCATACCAACACTTTCCAAGGAATTTTGTTGTTATTAATTTTTGATTTCATTGTGGGACTGGGCATCCCTATTACCAGCCACTCTCTCGTGCAATGACAAGTGAATAAACACTCATCGTGAGAATAACACACCTAGCATGGAAAATATTGGCCACCCCCTGCCGCTTCATGAGCGGTACGGGCACACAAAACGGAAAATTATTTTGAAAATTAGAGTTGGCACATGCAAATTTACTTGGAACGGCATGGAAATACCGCATATAGGTAGGTATGGTGGACTCATTTGGCACGACTTGGGTTTAAGGAGTTTGGATGCACAAGCAGTATTCCCGCTTAGTACAAATGAAGGCTAGCAAATAGATTGAGAAGCAACCAACCAGAAAACGAAAACGGTCATAAGCATGCATTGAGAATAACTAACACTGAATAATGCACCATAAGTAGGATATAACTTCGTTGCATAACTATTGACTTTACGTGCATGCATAGGGAATCAAAAACCTTAACACCAATATTCTTACTAAATCACAATTAGTCACTAGCATAACTCACATATTATCATCTCCATATCGCAAAACTATTGCAAGGAATCAAACATATCATATTCAGTGATCGACAAGGTTTATGTAGGATTATCTGACTAACTATGTGAATGACCAATTCCTGTTGACTCTCTAAATAGATATAAGTGAAGCAAGAGAGTTTAATTCTTTCTACAAAAGACCATGCTCTAACAAATATAAGTGAAGCAAAAGAGCATTCTACAAATAATGGTTTTCTATATGAAGAGAAACAGGCATCCAAACTTCAAATGATATAAGTGAAGCACATGAAGCATTCTATAAAGCCATACTCAAAAGATATAAGTGAAGTGCATGAAGCATTCTATAAATCAACCAAGGACTATCTCATACCAGCATGGTGCATTTATTAAAAGAAAAATAAAAGGCACACGACGCTCCAAGAATTTACGCATATCATGTGAACAAAACAAAAATTGAGACATACCGATAATTGTTGAATAAAGATGGGATGCCTTCTGGGGCATCCCCAAGCTTAGACGCTTGAGTCTCCTTGAATATTTACTTGGGGTGCCTTAGGCATCCCCAAGCTTGAGCTCTTGCCTCTCCTCAATCTTCTCATATCAATACCTCCTCGATCTTTGAACATTTCATCCACACAAAACTTAACAAAACTTTTTATTAGCGAGGTTAGTACATATAACATCAAATCCCATCATGTCCTGCCGTAACATTATTGTACAATTATAATCAAACATTACCACTGTATGCTATCACAATTCAATGGCTCCCAAGTCAATGGGGCTCAACAAGATTTCAAACATACGCAAATAACGAAACTATAACAGCAATCTGTGAAAACAGGATAGTCTGTAAAGATGCAGATGGTACATATACTTCTGTAACTCAAACAATTCTGAACAATTAGGAAAAAATAAACAATTTGCATAGCAGTACTGTGTAAAAATTTCAGAATTTTTGCACGTTCCAGTAAAAAATGTAAATTCACGCACTACAGCAAAAGTTTCTGTTTTTCCACTGCACATACCAAACAAGCAATTTAAACATCCTAACGGTAAATCTTGGCACATTATTTTTATAATACAATGGATTTGTACAAGGGGATAATTATTTTTTTTGAAAAGTTTCTGTAGTTCATGATTCACAAAGTTTCCATGGGCATGAACAAAGTTCAAGGAGCTCCCCCACTTCAACGGTGCTTGTCTTTCTTACTTTCACTTTCCTTTTTGAAAAGTTTTAGTTTCCCCACTATATCTTTTTGTTTTTAAACTTTATAAAAGCACTAAATAGAAATAAATGACTCTCTAAAACTTCTGGGATGTCTCCCTGGCAGCGCTTTCTTTAAAGCCATTAAGCTAGGCATATAGTGCTCAAGTAATTGATCCACCAGGATCCCAAGGTATAGCAAAGCCAATTTTAATTAACAATGATTTGTAATTTAGTAGTGAGCATAAAGCAACATATATCATGCAATGACGGAGTCTAACTCTCTTCCTATGCATCGGTATGTCATAAAAGAACAATTCATGCACATCAAGTAAAGGCCAATGCATAGTATAAACAGTTTCTTGCAATTTTATCGTATTGGAAACATAGAGAGGTGGAGTTGTAGTTCCTCTCTCATAATAATTGCAAGTAGGAGCAGCAAGCACATGCATATTATATCCATCCAAATCATCATGTGTAACGGTAAAACGCAACCCATCAATATAATCCTTAATAAGCACAAACTTCTCCGATATAGTGTAGTTTGGAGAATTCAAAAAGATAATAGGACTATCATGTGTGGGTGCAATAGCAACAATTTCATGTTTAACATAAGGAACTATAGCAAGTTCATCTCCATAAGCATAATTCATATTGGCATCATGGCCACAAGCATAGCAAGCATCAATTTCATCAAAAATGGATATTTCAAATGAATCAAAGGGATCATAGCAATCATCATAGCATTCATCCTTCGGTAAGCACGAAGGGAAATTAAACAATGTATGAGTTAAAGAGTTACTCTCATTAGAAGGTGGGCACGGGTAGCTAATCCGTTCTTCCTCCTTTTGTTCTTCGCTCTCCTCGTCATCTTTTTCATCCAATGAGCTCACAGTGTCATCAATTTCTTCCTGCAAAATATTAGTCTCTTCTTGGACAGCGGAGACTTTCTCAATAAATTCATCAATATCAGCATTGCATTTACAATTCTCATAGCAGTATTTAAGTATAACAAAATTTTCAGATCTGTAAACGGCATCATCACAATCTTCATACTTTTCAAACAAAGATTCAATTTCATAAGCACCCTTAAAAGCAACAAATTCTTCTATTCGTTCCACATCATAGTACTCATATATACCGTTAGCATAAGAAGCCAAGGTTTCATTATCATTAAATTCACATGAAAAGGGAAGGTGTGGAGCCTTCATCCTAGAGCAACAAGTATAATCATATCTCAAGCATAAATTCCAAGCATACCAATGCAAATAATAAATTTGATCCCATAAGAGTTTCCCTTTTTGAGACAAGCGATAATCCCTAAAGTATTCCCATTGATCCAAAGTAACTCCCATTATCAAGTTGAATGGAGTTTTATCAGGATTATCAAAGTAGTATTTAATGTTGTCCACATAACGAGCATCGAAGGTTTTAGGAGGTTTCCCATCTCCATGAGTAGCAAGTACAACTAATTTTTTTGGTGTTTCGTGTTCCAGATCCATAACTAAAGATATAAAACAACTTAGAACAAAAAATAAAATCTACTTAGTCATAAAGCAAAACAAGCAGACACGAGAATATCAACCCCACGCTAGTGCTCCCCGGCAACGGCGCTAGAAAAAGGTCTTGATAACCCACAAGTATAGGGGATCAATTGTAGCTTTTTCGATAAATAAGAGTGTCGAACCCAACGAGGAGCTAAAGGTATAATTAATATTCCCTTCAAGTTCTATCGACCACCGATACAGCTCTACGCGCACTTAATGTTCGCTTTACCTAGAACAAGTATGAAACTATTTTGTAGGTGATAGGATAGGTTTGCAAGAATAAAACTAGAAGTACTTTGCGAGAATAAAACTATGAATAATTTGCAAGATAATAAAAGTTAGTTGTTTAGTAGAAAGCTTTTGTAACACAAGAGAAAGATTTGTCCCAAGGCAATCGATAACTAGACCGGTAATCATTGTTGCAATTTTATATGAGGGAGAGGCATGAGCTAACATACTTTCCGTACTTGGATCATATGCACTTATGATTGGAACTCTAGCAAGCATCCGCAACTACCAAATATCATTAAGGTAAAACCCAACCATAGCATTAAGTATCAAGTCCTCTTTACACCCATACGCAACAACCCCCTTACTCGAGTGTAAGCTTCTGTCACTCTAGCCGCCCACCATAAGAGAATTATGAACGTATTACAAACCCTACAGCAGGAATCCCCCACATGTGCGCGGCATGGAAAGCACCATAGGATAGCACCAAAATAAAACATACAACTCAAACCAATCACGATCATCAATCAACCCATAAGACAAAAAGAATCTACTCAAACATCATAGGATGGCCACAAATCATTGGATAATAATATGTAGCATTAAGCACCATGTTTAAGTAGAGATTACAGCGGGGAGAAGAGGTGTTACACCGCTGCATAGAAGGGGAGAGAGTTGGTGTTGACAACGGCGAAGTTGTTGGTGTAGATCACCGTCACGATGGTTCCCACGGCGGCGCTCCGGCGCCACCGGAAGAGAGGGGGAGAGAGCCCCCTCCTTATTCTTCTTCCTTGGCCTCCCCCTAGATGGGAGGAGAGTTACCCCTCTGGTACATGGCTGCCATGGTGGCGGAGGGGCAGGAGCTCCTGCTAGATTGGATCTATCTCTCTGTTCTCTTCTGTTTCGCGTTCATGTTTTCTGGCCCTTCACCATTTCTTAAATTCCCGGAGATCCGTAACTCCGATTGCGCTGAAATTTTAACACGATTTTTTTTCCGGATATTAGCTTCCTTGCGGCTGAAGAAGGGCACCAACCGACCTACGAGGGCCTCACGAGGCACCACGGTGCGCCGGGACCCCCTGGCACGCCCTGGTGCCTCGTGGGGCCCACAAGCACCGCCTTGCATTGATTCCACCTCCCAAAAATCACATATATTCTAAAATAATTCTCCGTAAAATTTGATTGCATTTGGACTTCGTTTGACATGGATTTTCTGTGAAACAAAAAACAAGCAGAAAATAGGAACTGACACTGGGCACTGGATCAATATGTTAGTCCCAAAAAACAATATAAAATGTTGCCAAAAGTATGTGGAAATTATAGGATATTGGTATGAAACAATGAAATATTATAGATACGACGGAGACATATCAACACTGCACCACCTTCTTCTTCGGCACCACTTGCTGATCAGCTTCATTTGCTTGCGCTATTTCTGATTTGTCAGCACCAGACCTTGCCAAAGAAGATTCCGGTTTGTCGCTGAACGGGCTTGCCGCTGCTGGTTCTCCGTCATCAGTTTCTCTCTGTGCCACTAATGTAGCACTGACCACTTGATTTGTTGCCGCTAGATATAGCAGCAACGGCTCTTGTGGTTGAGGCGCAACTAGCGTTGGCGCGGAGGAGAGGTATCTTTTCAAATCCTGCAGCGCGGCCTTCGCTTCCGGAGTCCATTTCATTGGTCCTGCCTTTTTCAAAATCTTGAAAAACGGCAAGGCGCGCTCAGCAGATTTTGAAATGAACCTACTTAAGGCAGCAACACAGCCGGCAAGACGCCGCACATCCTTGACACTTTTTGGTGCTTGAATCTGCTCTATTGCTTTGATCTTGTCGGGATTTGCTTCAATTCCACGTTGGGATACAAAGAATCCGAGAAGTTTGCCGGATGGAACGCCAAACACACACTTCTCGAGGTTGAGCTTCAAATTGATCTTGCGCAAGTTTGCAAATGTTTCTTCTAAATCTTGAATGAGGGTTGATTTGTCCTTGGTTTTGACTACTATATCATCCATATATGCTTCCACGTTTCTGTGCAGCTGGGGCTCATAACCAATCTGGACTACTCTCACAAATGTTGAACCAGCACTTTTTAATCCGAAAGGCATACGCACAAAGCAGTACGTGCCACATGGAGTAATGAATGCGGTTTTCTCCTCATCCTCCTTAGCCATGAATATCTGATGGTACCCAGAATATGCATCAAGGAATGAGAGTAAATCACAGCTGGTCGTAGAATCTACGATTTGATCAATGCATGGCAAATGGAAAGGATCCTTTGGACATGCTTTGTTAATATCAGTGTAGTCGATACAAAGTCTCCACTTTCCATTTGCTTTTCGCACTACAACTAGATTTGCCAACCAAGTTGGATGTAGTACACCTCTAACCAAGCCTGCTGCTTCAAGTTTTCTGATTTCTTTGGCAATAAACTGTTGTCGCTCCAAAGCCTACTTCCTGACCTTCTGCTTGATGGACCGAGCGTGGGGAAAGATAGCAAGGTGATGCTCAATTACCTCCCTGGGAACACCGGGGATGTCAGATGGTCGCCATGCAAACACATCGACATTCGCCCGTAGGAAGGCAACGAGCGCGCTTTCCTATTTGCTGTCGAGGGTGGCACTGATGGTGAAAATACCGTCAGTGCCATCCTCCCTTGCCGTCACCTTCTTCGTTGCTGGTGGAGTGGCCTTGGATTTCTTGCCGGTAGAGCACTCCAGCAAGTCTTCAACAGGTGTGCAGCACTCCGAAGAGGTGAGCTTCCTGGAATTCTTGTCAGAGGTCTTGCCGAACTTCTTGCTTTTCTTTTCCTTGGCGGGAGCTGGCACCTTGGCGGCTTCTGCTGCAACCGCATCTCTGTATAGTTTGTCGACGCATATGACTGCATCTTTCTTATTGGAATTGATGGAAATGACACCCATCGGCCCTGGCATCTTCAACGTGTTATAGGCATAATGGGATGCTGCCATAAACTTAGCCAAAGCTGGGTGGCCAAGAATTCCATTATAAGGCAAGGGGATCTTGACAACATCAAACACAATCTTCTCTGTTCTGTAATTCAATTCCCCGCCAAACGTCACCGGCAATGTGATCTTTCCCTTGGGTTGGCTCCTTCCCGGATTCACCCCTTGAAATGTACCAGTTTTCTTGAGCTCTTCATCGGGAATCTGCAGCCTCTTGATAACTTCTGGAGAAATCAAATTTAGACTGGCCCCACCGTCAACTAACATTTTCGTGACCTGGAGGTTGCGAATTGTTGGTGAAACCAACAATGGCAAACACCCGACCACAGTTGTGCGATCAGGGTGATCCTCGGCATCGAAAATGATAGGCGTGTGTGACCACTTGAGTGGCTTTTGGGCACCTATTACCGGTTCTGCTGCGTTGACTTCAAGCGCCCCCTGCTTGAGCTGGCAGTGAGAGGAGTGCAAAGATGCACCCCCGTCAATGCACATGGCTTCAGTTGCTTTCTAGAATTCTTGCTCACTGGACTCGTCGTCCTCTTCCTCTTCACTTCCATCATCTTCCTCTTTCTTTTCTCGGCCTCTAGCAGGCTTTTCTTTTTGCTGCTTGGCCTTGCCGCGGCAGCCTCCTCGACCACCACGACCCTTTTTGCCGGATCCGCCAGCACCATCCTGGCCCTTCTCCTTGTCGCGTTTTTTGTACTCAGCTTTTTGCTTCTCTGTGAGGTGCTCGACTTGTCGGCACTCTTGAAGATCATGGCCTTTGGTGTGGTGAATCTTGTAGTATGGCCCATCAGACTTGCCGGCCTTCTCGTTTGCCGCCGCCTCCTGGCAAGCGGCGCATACATCAGCCTCCTTGCCGGAGTTGTCTATTTTGGCTTTCTTGGCGGACTCGGAGTTGCCGGAATCCTCTACAGCCATAATAGTCTTGCCTTTGCGCTTCCTATTGCGTTTTCAGCCCTTCTTCTTCGGGGTGGCAGCATCGTCGTCTTCTGAATCGACTTCTGCACCCGCATCTTCCCCAGGGAGCCTCCTCCCTTCTTCAGCTCGTGCACATTTATCCACCAATGTATAGAGCTCGTTGACGGTCTTTGGCAACTTGATGTTCATCTTCTACCGCATCCTTCAATTGCGCACATTCATGTGAAAGGCGGCAATGACGGCTACGGGGTGCACATCTGGAATGTTACGGTGCACACGGCTGAACCTCTGAATATACTTGCTCAAAGTTTCACCATCTCTTTGCGGGATTACTTGCAGGTCGCTGGGCTGTCCAGGGGCCTTGTGGCCTCTGGTAAAGGCACCAACAAACTCATTGCAGAGATCTGACCACGAAGAAATGGAGTTCTCCGGCAAGTTCATCAGCCAAGATCTCACGTTGGGCTTCAGCACCAACAGAAAGTAGTTGGCAAGAATCTTCTCGTCTCTTCCTCCGGCAGCTTGCATGGCAATTGTGTAGATGCCCAGAAACTCTGTCGGGTTCAGCTTGCCGTCGTACTTTTCTGGCACTTCCGGCTTGAAGGCCCGGACGGACGGCCATCGGACTTGCCGCAACTCACAAGTGAAGGCTGGACATCCAACCTCATAAGGCAGATATCCGCCAACCCCAGGCGTAGGCTCATCAACGACTGGGCCGTTGCGCGCGTCAGATTGACGGCGCGCCTCCCGGCGCCGTTCGATGGTGGTGCGGGCATCCTCTACCCGCCTGTCTTGCAGCACTCGTCGCTGATCTTGCTGCGCTCGTGAATCCAAAGAAGCCATCGACATCTCGTCGGGCTCGAAAGACCGTTGAGCTTGCCGCAGTTGCTGTTGACGTTGTTGTTGATGCTGTTGCCTTGGAGGTGATTGCACCGTTGGTGCAGCACCTTCAACGCGGCCACCAGTTGGAGCTACTGGTGCTATTTCCGGACGCCGTGAGGGCACCGCTTGCTGTGATCTGCTCGTCTCAGCAAACCCAATCAGGCTCTGGATGGTGGCTCTCCACTCATCCATTTTATCTGCTACCGAAGGGAAGTTCAGCAGCATCTGGGCTAGCGCCATCGCCTCTGCTGCTGTGGCTGGCATGCCAGAAGCAAAGAATGCGACATCGCTCTACTCCTAGCAAAGCCAGCAGGAGCGCCATTGCGATCTTGCTGTTGCGGCACATGGTGAATAGCGGGCTCTCATGGCGGAGGTGGAGCTTGAGGATCTGGGACTTGGTCGACAGGCGTCTTGCCATGTGGACGCCGCCGCCCGGAGTCGTCGAGGCCGCTCGGAGCCACATTGCACCCATCATAAGACGGGCGTGATGTGTGCCTTGATGCGGCATCTCTGGACGTTGCCGTGGCAGGATCTTGGCTCGCGCCGGCCCGGGCATTGTTGCTCCGGTGGCTGCGCTCGTCGACCCGGCGAGGAGGAGGAAGACGTCCATCCGCTCCGCTCGCGCCATCGCGATTCTACTCGCTGGAGGGGTGAGGAAGCTGACCGCCTCCAGCGCCTCCGCCTCCTTCTCCGGCCATGGTGGGCATGGCGACCGCGCGTCCTGCACTGGTTGTGCTAACCGCGACGTCCGCACCGCCCGCGTTGGTCGCGCCTCCTGTGCCGCCATACATGCGAAGGAACCTTGGAGGTGGAAGGAGCCGTCATCGTGATGCCCTTCTTCTTGGGAGCCATCGACGACAAGGAAGATGATGATGAATCGGATGAAACTGATGCAAAATCTGCTGATTCAGGTTCGCGCAAGCGATCCCCCTACCTGGCGCGCCAAAGTTGTCGTGCGTACGACCATCTATGGGGCCATCTAGCCCCTTTGTGGTTCGGCTAGGGGAATCGACGAGCACAAAGAGCAGAATCAACAGAGAACGCAAGGGTTTTACCCAGGTTCGGGCCGCTGTGAAGCGTAAAATCCTACTCCTGCTTTTGTGTATTGGATGTGTATGAACACAAGTACAAGGAGCGCTTTCTTCGGCAAGGTGCGGGAGGAGCAGCTACGCATGCAAGTTGTGCAAGGGTTCGATCGGGCCCCGTCTGTAATGGTTGCCATGGCCCTCATTTTATAGCTCAAGGGGTCACCACAGTGGAAAAATAGTCATTACAAGTTGATTAGATAGCAAACAGTGCTATCATACCTAACTCTGCCAGTTTAGGACAAAAAGCAATAAATGCTCTGTTAGGTGCTGCAATAATATCAAGTTTCCTCTCTATGTGTTGAAAGTTTTGAAGTTATACTTGTTTTACCTTCCTATACTAGTTGATTCTTGCTCCCATAAATTGTTTTCTCACAAAATCCCGATGCATAAGAAGTGGTTTAGGCTTAAATTTTCTTGTCATATGCTTCATGATGCTCCCATTATGTTTCAATTCTTCACTTTTATGTGAGCATCATTAAAATCAGCATGCCTAGCTAAAAGGCTTTAAAGAAAAGCACTTGCTGGGAGGCAACCCAATATTCATACCTACTGTTTTTGTGTGTCCACATGATTAAGCTACTGTAGTAATCATCTTTTATATGTTTTCTTTTAATAATGTGCCAAGTAAAGCCTTTGGGATAGTGTAGATGCTTGTTGATTAGATTCTGTGCAAAAACAGAAACTTTTTCATCTAGTGCTGGAATTTCTGTTCTGTACTGGAGCATGAGAAAATTCTGAAATTTTTAAAAATTATTGGGTTACAAATTGTTTACGTTATACTAATTTTTCAGAATTTTTGGAGGCACAGAAGTATGCTTTTCTAATTCGCTCACTACATGTTGTTCTGTTTTTGACAGATTCTGTTTTTATTTCATAGTTTGCTTGTTTTAGTGTTTCCATAGCTTATATTGTGAGATATAAATTGTGGAAATGATAGAATACAGTAGGTATTATGTGAGAACAATTATGAATCTTGTCTTGGAAGTACCAAAGTGGATGATTTATTTTCATACTAACCTATCTCACGAGTTCTTGTTGAGTTTTGTGTGGATGAAGTTTTAAGATTTAGGAGAAGCCATGATATGAGAGGAATTAAGGAGACACAAGAGCTCAAGCTTGGGGATGCCAAAGGCCCCCCAAGATAACATTCCAAGAAGTCTCAAGCAACTAAGCTTGGGGATGCCCCGGTCGGCATCCCACCTTTCTTCATCAACACCTATCGGTTAGCCTAAGTTTTTACTTGTTCACATGATATGTGTTATCCTTGGAGTGTCGTTTTCTTTTAAGTTTTTATTGAGAGAGAGTCTTCACATAGCTACCCATTCACTTAACTACTCTTTGTTCTTCACTTATATCTTTTGGAGTTGTTTGTCATTTACTCTCGTGCTTCACTTCTATGCTAAGAGTGAATTGTTGAATGAATTGAATGTCGTAAATATTAAATTATACATGCTCCATATGCTTAGTATTAGTTTCACATTGGGTTTAGAAAGTAAGATCTATTGAAGTTTGACAATCACAATATTGGTCATACAAGCAATTCATGAATGATTAGTATATGGAAGAGAAATTTCACATACAAATATATTATCTTGGACATCTTTTATGATTGTGAATAGCCATTAATTATTTTCAAACTTGAGCTAATTAGTTGAAGTTGGACAAGGAAGACAACATAATGAGTTGTTTGGGTATATTTGCATAGAAGTTATATTGTTATGGATCCTCCAACATGTGCTGCTTGTTTAGAATCTTTAGCTAGCCAAAATTTATGTACTAAGCGGGAATACTGCTTGTGCATCCAAAATCGTTGAGCCAAGTTTCTTCCATGAGTGTCCACCATACCTGCCTATATACGGTATTACCCTGCCGATCCAAGTAAATTTGCATGTGCCATCTCTAAAACCTTCATATAAACATCTATTTTGTGTGCCCGTACCGCTCATGGAGCGACGGGGCAGTCATTATCTTCCATGCTAAGTGGGTTATTCTCATGATGGGTGTTTATTCACTTGTCCTTGCACGAGAGAGGCTGGTAATCGGGATGTCCAGTCCCTTAAATAAATAAATAAATAAATGAAATATATATAATAAAACAAAGGCTCCCCCTAGAAAGTTGAAATTTTGGAGGGCACCCGTGAATTCGGCTAGCCATGGCTTGTGCTTGAATGGTTGAGGGGGAGTTAAACTTTTCATTTCTTCATGGAAACCGCCAATAATGTGTTTAGCATGGAAGATATTGAAATCCTTTGTCGTGACGTTGATAGGAAAGGCACACCACTCAAAATGTATTCATCTCTGTTTTAAGCAATGAGCTCTGGCACCTCTACAAATCCATGCTTCCCTCTGCGAAGGGCTTTTCTTTTACTTTTCTGTCAATTTTATTTTTGTTGAGTCAACTTCTTATTTCAACCTCAATTATTCTCTGGTTGGCAAGCATCATGTGGTGGGAAAAGATCCAGACACATATATCCATTCAAATATATTTGATCATGAATTATTATTGTTGACAATTATCTCTATGATAAATAAATTGGGAGGCGAAGCATTAAGCCCCTATCTTTCTCGGTGTTTGATGGATGCTATTTGTTCTAAAAATATGCTTTGAGTATTAACAATCATAGAAGACTATATGATAATTGAGTATGTGGAGCTCTTACTTAGACTTTGCTGGAAATAAGATGCATTTGAAATTGTTTGATGACTAAGAACATAGTTTGTTAAGTTTCAAGAGAATGCATTGTTTGAACCGTAACATGTGAATTGATTGCTACTTTATTAGGTTGAGTTTTATGAAAAAGTTGCTGTTATGATGCGAGAAAAGAAATTATCATTAATAAAACTTGTGCACTATACTAGCATTCACACTTCATAAATTATTTCTTTTATCATTTACCTACTCGAGGATGAGAAGGAATAAAGCTTGGGGATGTTGATACATCTCCAACGTATCTATAATTTATGAAGTATTCATGCCATATTTACAATAATTTTATATGGTTTTGGTGCACTTTTATATGTCTTTTATATGATTTTCATGGATTAACATATTAACCTAGTGCCCAGTGCGAGTTGCTGTTTTCTGCTTGTTTTTGGTTTTCCAGAAAATCCATACCAAACGAAGTCCAAACGCGACGAAACTTTTTGACGGTTTTTTTGGAACATAAGAGATCCCAAAGCTTCGAGGAAGTACCAGAGGACCCACAGGGGGCCCACAGGGCAACAGGGCGCGCCCAGGGGGTGGCCGCGCCCTGATGCCTTATGGCCCCCCTGTGGCACCTCTTCGCGTGATTCCAACGCTGAAATTTCTTATAAATACAGAAACCCCCGAAAGTTAACCTAGATGAGTTTTTCCACCGCCGCAAGCATTCCAAAGTGATCCCATTTGGAGCTCCGTTCCTGCACCCTGCCGGAGGGGGGAAGTCATCACCGGAGGCCATCTTCAGCATCCCCGTTGCTTCCATGATGAGGCAGGAGTAGTTCACCCTCGGGGCTGAGGGTATGTACCAGTAGCTATGTGTTTGATCTCTCTCTCTCTCTCTCCCTCTCTCTCGTGTTCTTGATTTGGCACGATCTTGATGTAGCGCAAGCTTTGTTAATATAGTTGGATCAAATGGTGTTTCTTCCCTCTCTATATTCTTGTGATGAATTGAGTCTTTCCCTTTGAGGTTTCGTTATTGTCGGATTGAATACTTTTGATATGAGAACACTTGATGTATGTCTTGCATGTGGATACTCGTGGTGATAATGGGGTATTCTATTGAGTCACTTGATGTTTGTTTTGGTAATCAACTTGCGGATTCCCGTGACCTTGGGGTAATCTAGGCATATGGGTTGGTACACGTTTTCATCCTTCTTTCTCCGATAGAAACTTTGGGGTACTCTTTGAAGTTCTTTGTGTGGATTGAATATTATGAATCTGAAGTTGTTTGATGCATATCAAATAATCAACTCATGGATACTTGTGGTGACATTGGAGTATCTAGGTGACATTAGAGTTGGTTGATGCGTACCATAAGGTGTTATTTTAGTATGAACTCTAGGGCTGTTTGTGACACTTATAGGGATGGCTCAATAGATTGATCGGAAATGATAACTTTGAGGTGGTTTCGTATCCTACAACAATTTCTTCTTATGTTCTCCGCTAGATAAGAACTTTGGAATGATTCTTTGTCGCACGTTGAGGGATTGTTATATGATTCAATTATGTTAGCACTGTTGAGAGATTGCACTAGTGAAAGTATGAACCCTAGGCCTTGTTTCTAACCATTGCAATATTGTTTGTCCTCACTTTTACACTTGCTACCTTGCTGTTTTTTATTGTTCAGATTACAAAAACCTATATCTACTATCCATTCTACACTTGTATCACCATCTCTTCACCGAACTAGTGCACCTATACAATTTACCATTGTATTGGGTGTGTTGGGGACACAAGAGATTGCTTGTATTTGATTGCAGGGTTGTTTGAGAGAGACCATCTTAATCCTACACCTCCCACGGATTGATAAATCTTAGGTCATCCACTTGAGGGAAATTTGCTACTGTCCTACAAAACTCTGCGCTTGGAGGCCCAACACAGTCTACAAGAATAAAAGTTGCATAGTAGACATCAGTGATTAATTGTTTGATCTATACAAATGATTTTTGCTAATAATCCGACTAGGGTTAGTGTTTCTGCTAATATTTCGCAGCCAGATCTTGAGAATTGATTTTGAATGTCCTACATATATGTTTGTGCCAAATTTTTTTCAAGATTAATATGTACATAGATGATTGTGCTAAAAAAATTGAACCAAAATCTTGCTAATAATCCATCCAAGGTTACTGAGTAATTGTTTGTTCTGTACAAATGATTTTTGCTAATAATCCGACTAGGGTTAGTGTCGTGCGTACGACCATCTATGGGGCCATCTATCCCCTTTGTGGTTCGGCTAGGGGAATCGACGAGGACAAAGAGCAAAATCAACAGAGAAAGCAAGGGTTTTACCCAGGTTCGGGCCGCTGTGAAGCGTAAAACCCTACTCCTGCTTTGGTGTATTGGATGTGTATGAACACAAGTACAAGGAGCGCTTTCTCCGGCAAGGTGCGGGAGGAGTAGCTACGCATGCAAGTTGTGCAAGGGTTTGATTGGGCCCCATCTGTATTGGTTGCCCTGGCCCTCCTTTTATAGCTCAAGGGCTCACCACAGTGGCAATACAGTCATTACAAGTTGATTAGATAGCAAACAGTGCTATCATACCTAACTCTGCCTGTTTAGGATAAAAAGCAATAAATGCTCTGTTAGGTGTCGTGTGGAGGAGGAGCCCCGGCAAGGTTTCTGCACCTCTCGCTTAGTGATAACCCACAAGTACAGGGGATCAATTGTAGCTTTTTCGATAAATAAGAGTGTCGGACCCAACGAGGAGCTAAAGGTAGAATTAATATTCCCTTCAAATTCTATCGACCACCGATACAACTCTACACGCACTTAACATTCGCTTTACCTAGAACAAGTATGAAACTATTTTGCGGGTGTAAGGATAAGACTAGAAGTACTTAACGAGAATAAAACTAGGAGTAATTTGCGAGATAATAAAAGTTAGTTGTTTAGTAGAAAGTTTTTGTAACACAAGAGAATGATTTGTCCCTAGGCAATCCATAACTAGACCGGTAATCATTATTGCAATTTTATATGAGGGCGATGCATGAGCTAACATACTTTCCGTACTTGGATCATATGCACTTATGATTGGAACTCTAGCAAGCATCCACAACTACCAAAGATCATTAAGGTAAAACCCAACCATAGCATTAAGTATCAAGTCCCCTTTACTCCCATACGCAACAACCCCCTTACTCGGGTGTAAGCTTCTGTCACTCTAGCCGCCCACTATAAGTGAATTATGAACGTATTGCAAACCCTACAGCGGGAATCCCACACGCTTGCGCGACACGGAGGGCGCCATAGGACAGCACCAAAATAAAACATACAACTCAAACCAATCACGATCATCAATCAACCCATAGGACAAAAAGAATCAACTCAGACATCATAGGATGGCCATACATCATTGGGTAATAATATATAGCATGAAGCACCATGTTTAAGTAGAGATTACAGCGGGGAAAAGAAGTGTTACACCACTGCATAGAGGGGGAGAGAGTTGGTGGTGACGGCGGCGAAGTTGTTGGTGTAGATCGCCGTCACGATGATTGCCCCAGCGGTGTTCCGGCGCCACCGGGAGAGAGGGGGAGAGAGCCCCCCTCGTTCTTCTTCTTGCTTGGCCTCCCCCCTAGATGGGAGGAGGTTTTCCCCTCTGGTCCTTGGCCTCCATGGCACCTGGAGGGGCGGGAGCCCCTCCGAGATTGGATCTCTCTCTCTGTTCTCTTCTGTTTCGCGTTCCTGTTTTCTGGCCTTTCACCGTTTCTTAAATTCCCGGAGATCCGTAACTCCGATTGCGCTGAAATTTTAACACGATTTGTTTTCGGATATTAGCTTCCTTGCGGCCGAAGAAGAGGCCCAACCGACTTACGGTGTGCCCATGAGGCACCACCACACGCCAGGGGGTCCCGTGCCATGGTGGCTTGTGGAGGCCGTGGGCCTCCGTTTGCGTTGATTCCACCTCCCAAAAATCACATATATTCCAAAATAATTCTCCGTAAAATTTTATTGTATTTGGACTTCGTTTGATATGGATTTTCTGTGAAACTAAAAACAAACAGAAAACAGGAACTGGCACTGGGCACTGGATCAATATGTTAGTTCCAAAACTAATATAAAATGTTGTCAAAAGTATATGAAAGTTGCAGAATATTGGCATGAAACAATCAAAAATTATAGATACGACGGAGACGTATCAACATCCCCAAGCTTAATTCCTGCTCGCCCTTGAGTAGGTAAATGAAAAAAAAGATAATTTTTGATGTGGAATGCTACCTAGCATAATATTGATCATGTAATATAATCATGGCATGAATATTAAGATTGGTTCATACTTTTTAACGCGCTTCAGCTTTAACGCGCTTCAGCTTTTTCAACGCGCTTCAGCTTTTTCAACCCCCATGCAATACATGAGTGCAAGCCATGGATATGGCACTATGGGTGGAATAGAATGCGGTGGTAGAGATTAATATGGAGAAGACAAAAAGGAAGAAAGTCTCACATCGACACGGGCTATGGAGATGCCCATCAATTGATATCAATGCGAGGAGTAGGGATTGCCATGCAACGGATGCACTAAGAGCTATAAGTGTATGAAAGCTCAACATGAAACTAAGTGGACGTGCATCCAACTTGCTTGCTCGAAGACCTCGGGCATTAGAGGAAGCCCATCATAGGAATATACAAGCCAAGTTCTATAATGAAAAAATTCTCACTAGTATATGAAAGTGACAACATAGGAGACTCTCTATATGAAAAACATGGTGCTACTTTGAAGCACAAGTGTGGAAAGGATAGTAACATTTCCCTTTCTCTCTTTTTCTCTCATTTCATTTTTTTTCATTTTTTTTCTTCTCTTTTTTTTATTTTTTTTCTTGGGCTCTTTTTGGCCTCCCTTTTTTTCTCTTTTTTTTTGTCCGGAGTCTCATCCCGACTTGTGGGGGAATCATAGTCTCCATCATACTTTCCTCACTGGGACAATGCTCTAATAATGAATAATGATGATCATCACACTTCTATTTACTTACAACTCAAAAAATTACAACTCGATACTAAAACAATGACTCTATATGAATGCCTTTGGCAGTGTACCAGGATGTGCAATGATCTAGCATAACATGTATAAAAAATATGATGAATGGTGGCTGAGCCACAAATACTATGTTAGCTATGTGATCATGCAAAGCAATATGTCAATGAATATGTGTGTCATAAAAACGGAACGGTGGAAGTTACATGGCAATATATCTCGGAATGGCTATGGAAATGCCATAATAGGTAGGTATGGTGGCTATTTTGAGGAAGATATAAGGAGGCTTATGTGTGATAGAGCGTATCATATCACGGGGTTTGGATGCACTGGCGAAGTTTGCACCGACTCTCGAGGTGAGAAAGGGCAATGCACGGTACCGAAGAGGCTAGCAAATTGCGGAAAGGTGAGAGTGCGTATAATCCATGGACTCACATTAGTCATAAAGAACTCACATACTTATTGTGAAAGTTTATTAGCCCTCAAAGCAATACTACTACGCATGCCCCTAGGGGGGAGGTTGGTAGGAGTTAACCATCACGCGCCCCCGACCTCCACGCAAAGGAAGACAATCAATAATAAATCATGCTCCTACTTCTTAGCATAACGAGAGACTATACGTGCATGCTTCGGCAATCACAAACCTTAACACCAATATTCTTACTAAGCCACAATCATTCACTATTACCTCCCACATATTACCATCTCTATATTGCAAAACTAATGCAAGGAATCAAACATATCATATTCAGTGATCTACAAGTTTTATGTAGGATTTTATGACTAACCATGTGAATGACCAGTTCCTGTTGACTCTCTAAATAGATATAAGTGAAGCAAGAGATTTTAATTCTTTCTACAAAATACCATGCTCTAATAAATATAAGTGAAGCAAAAGAGCATTCTACAAATAACGGTTTTCTATATGAAGAGAAACAGGCATCCAAACTTCAAATGATATAAGTGAAGCACATGAAGCATTCTATAAAGCCATACTCAAAAGATATAAGTCAAGTGCAAAGAGCATTCTATAAATCAACCAAGGACTATCTCATACCAGCATGGTTCATAAAATAAAAGGGAAAAATAAACACAAAAGACGCTCCAAGAATTTACGTATATCATGTGAACAAAACAAAAACCGAGACATACCGATAATTGTCGAATAAAGATGGGATGCCTTCCGGGGCATCCCCAAGCTTAGACGCTTGAGTCTCCTTGAATATTTACTTGGGGTGCCTTGGGAATCTCCTCATTCTTCTCATATCAATACCTCCTCGATCTTCCAACACTTCATCCACACAAAACTTAACCGAACTTTTTATTAGAAGGGTTAGTACATATAACATCAAATCCCATCATGTCCTGCTCTACCATTATTGTATAATTATAATCAAACATTACCCACTGTATGCTATCACAATTCTATGGCTCCCAAGTCAATGGGGCTCAACAAGATTTCAAACATAAGCAAATAACGAAACTATAACAGCAATCTGTGAAAACAGGACAGTCTGTAAAGATGCAGACGGTACATATACTTATGTAACTCAAACATTTCTGAAAAATTAGGAAAAAATAAATAAATTGTATAGCAGTACATTGTAAAAATTTCAGAATTTTTGCATGTTCCAGTAAAAAATGTAAATTCACGCACTACAGCAAAAGTTTCTGTTTTTGCACTGCACATACCAAACAAGCAATTTAAACATCCTAACGGTAAATCTTGGCACATTATTTTTATAATACAATGGATTTTTACAAGGGGATAATTATTTTTGTTGAAAAGTTTCTGTAATTCAAGATTCACAAAGTTTCCATGGGCATGAACAAAGTTCAAGGCATGCTCCCGCTTCCACGGTGCTCGTCTTTCTTACTTTCACTTTTCTTTTTGTAAAGTTTTTAGGTTCCCCTCTATATTTTTTTGTTTTTAAACTTTTTAAAAGCACACAATAGAAATAAATGACTCTCTAAAAATTCCGGGTTGTCTCCCTAGCAGCGCTTTCTTTAAAGCCATTAAGCTAGGCATAAAGTGCTCAAGTAATTGATCCACCCGGATCAAAAGGTATATCAAAGCCAATTTTAATTCACAATGATTTGTATTTTAGTAGTGAGCAGAAAGCAAAATATATCATGTAATGACGAAGTCTAACTCTCTTCCTATGTATCAGCATGTCATAAAAGAACAATTCATGCACATCATGTAAAGGCCAATGCATAGCATAAACAGTTTCTTGCAATTTTATCGTATTGGAAACATAGAGAGGCGGAGATGTAGTTCCTCTCTCATAATAATTGCAATTAGGAGCAGCAAGCACATGCATATTATATCCAACAAAATTATCATGTGCAACGGTAAAGCGCGACCCATCAATATAATCCTTAATAAGCACAAACTTCTCCGATATAGTGTAGTTGCGAGAATTCAAAAAGATAATAGGACTATCATGTGTGGGTGTAATAGCAACAATTTCATGTTTAACATAAGGAACTATAGCAAGTTCATCTCCATAAGCATAATTCAAATTGGCATCATGGCCACAAGCATAGAAAGCATCAATTTCATCAAAAAGGGATATTTCAAACGAATCCAAGGGATCATAGCAATTATCATAGCATTCATCCTTCGGTAAGCACGAAGGGAAATTAAACAATGTATGAGATAAAGAGTTACTCTCATCAGAAGGTGGGCACGGGTGATCAATCCGCTCTCCCTCCTTTTGTTCTTCGCTTTCCTCCTCAATTTTATCATCTAATGAGCTCACAGTGTCATCAATTTCTTCTTCCATAGATTCCTGCAAAATATTAGTCTCTTCTTGGACAGCGGAGGTTTGCTCAATATATTCTTTCACATAAGCATTAGAAGCATAGTGTTCATAGCAATATTTAAGTATGGCAGAATTTTCAGATTTGTAAAGAGTAGCATCATACTTTTCAATCAAAGAAGCAATTTCATATGCACCCTTAAAAGTAACAAATTCTTCAATTTGTTCAATATCATAGTAACTATAAACACCTTTAGCATAAGAAGATACGATTCCATTATCACTAAACTCACATTGGTAGGGAAGGTGTTTCTTAGGGTCTTCAGAACAACAAGTAAAATCATGTATTTCGCATAAATTCCAAGCATAGCAATGCATAGTATTAATTTGATGCCATGAAAGTTTCCCTTTTGAGATAAGCGGTGTCACACAAAATGAGCATGCTCATCTAATGATTTTCCCTCCACTAAGCTAGTTGGGTTTCTAGCACGAGCACATATGGATCGAAGATGATCCAAGTAGAAAGCTTCAGCAATATGATAGATTTTGGGTGGTTCTTCAACCATTGGTTTAGCAAGTACAACTAATTTTTTTGGTATTTTACATTTCCTACCCATAAATAAAGATAGAAAACAAGGGCACAAAATAAAATCTACTCAGTGATAAAGCAAACAAGCACACACAAGAATATCAACCCCACGCTATTGCTCCCCGGCAACGGCGCCAGAAAAAGGTCTTGATAACCCACAAGTATAGGCGATCAATTGCAGCTTTTACGATAAATAAGAGTGTCGAACCCAACGAGGAGCTAAAGGTAGAATTAATATTCCCTTCAAGTTCTATCGACCACCGATACAACTCTATGCGCACTTAACGTTCGCTTTACCTAGAACAAGTATGAAACTATTTTGCGGGTGTAAGGATAAGACTAAAAGTACTTAACGAGAATAAAACTAGGAGTAATTTGCGAGATAATAAAAGTTAGTTGTTTAGTAGAAATTTTTTGTAACACAAGAGAATGATTTGTCCCTAGGCAATCGATAACTAGACCGGTAATCATTATTGCAATTTTATATGAGGGAGAGGCATGAGCTAACATACTTTCCGTACTTGGATCATATGCACTTATGATTGGAACTCTAGCAAGCATCCGCAACTACCAAAGATCATTAAGGTAAAACCCAACCATAGCATTAAGTATCAAGTCCCGTTTACTCCCATACGTAACAACCCCCTTACTCGGGTGTAAGCTTCTGTCACTCTAGCCGCCCACTTTAAGAGAATTATGAACGTATTGCAAACCCTACAGCGGGAATCCCACACGCTTGCACGACACGGAGGGCACCATAGGACAGCACCAAAATAAAACATACAACTCAAACCAATCACGATCATCAATCAACCCATAGGACAAAAAGAATCTACTCAAACATCGTAGGATGGCCATACATCATTGGGTAATAATATATAGCATGAAGCACCATGTTTAAGTAGAGATTACAGCGGGGAAAAGAAGTGTTACATCGCTGCATAGATGGGGAGAGAGTTGGTGGTGACGGCGGCGAAGTTGTTGGTGTAGATCGCCGTCACGATGATTGCCCCGGCGGCGTTCCGGCGCCACCGGGAGAGAGGGGGAGAGAGCCCCCCTCGTTCTTCTTCTTGCTTGGCCTCCCCCCTAGATGGGAGGAGGTTTTCCCCTCTGGTCCTTGGTCTCCGTGACACCCGGAGGGGCGGGAGCCCCTCTGAGATTGGATCTCTCTCTCTCTCTCTCTGTGTTCTCTTCTGTTTCGCGTTCCTGTTTTCTGGCCTTTCACCGTTTCTTAAATTCCCGGAGATCCGTAACTCCGATTGTGCTGAAATTTTAACACGATTTTTTTCCGGATATTCGCTTCCTTGTGGCAGAAGAAGAGCCCCAACCGACTTACGGTGTGCCCATGAGGTACCACCGCGCGCCGGGGGGTCTCGCGCCATGGTGGCTTGTGGAGGCCGTGGGCCTCCGTTTGCGTTGATTCCACCTCCCAAAAATCACATATATTCCAAAATAATTCTCTGTAAAATTTATTGCATTTGGACTTCGTTTGATATGGATTTTCTGTGAAACAAAAAACAAGCAGAAAACAGGAATTGACACTGGGCACTGGATCAATATGTTAGTCCCCAAAATAATATAAAATGTTGCCAAAAGTATATGAAAGTTGTAGAATATTGGCATGAAACAATAAAAAATTATAGATACAATGGGGACGTATCACTCAGCTACCTCCTAATAGCTTGACACGCCTTCTGGACGGGTGTCATTAAAGGCAAATCTCCTTCCAGCGCGCTGACACGTGCCCGACAAATCCCACCTAACTGCCTGCAGGCTCGACACCTCATCGATTAGCGACTAGCTGCTCGATGAGGTGGAGCGCTAACAGCTAGTGAGAGCTTGCCGACACAGAGCTTGCCGGGTCTTCACCTTGCCGGCCAACCTTTGCCGGCAAAGGTTATCTTCAGTGTTTGAACCTGATGCTTCATCTTGATCTTCTCTCCAGTAGCATCCGCAACTGGGTCTTGAGTTTTGCTCTTGGTAGTTCCCGGCAAGCCTGGCCAGCAGGGAAGCTACCACTATCTGTGCATAAGTCAGGGTATAAAATACCCATGTTTTATACACCGACAGTTAGTGTTCGTGCTAATAATTCGAAGCCAGATCTTGAGAATTGATTTTGAATGTCCTACATATATGTTTGTGCCAAAAAAATTCCAGATTGGTATGTACATAGATGATTGTGCTAAAAAAATTGAACCAAAATATTTGGATCTGTCTAGAATATTAGCCATCAAATCCTAATCCAACTTTACGACATGTAAATTGGTTTGATGCCAAAAGTTGGCATGCCTAATTTTGGCAACTGCCAAATTTTGGCTAGTGATTGGTTGCATACCAATTTTCATTGCCAATCTTACAAATGTTGGCAACTTTTGATTTTGCCAAATGTTGGTAGCAAACCAATCAGCCTCTTAATTTTGTTGCACTAAGTTGTGTGCTCTCAATTTATGCATTTCTTTCATCAAGATCACTTGATGATTTAGGGTTCATGTTGTCACATGATATATTATGTTTCATAAACTCTGCCTGCTGAATTCGCATTATAAAATATACTAACGCCACATTTTTATTATATGTGTAGGTGCTATCTGACTATGTCGACAGCGAGGATGAAGATGGCCAGAGGAGGTTCAAGAAGCAAAAGCTCAGGGAGCTTTATGCAGGAAAGCATAACAGGCGTGTTAGGACCTGGAATGGGGGCTTTGGACGCCCGTTCTACAACCAAATTCTTCATGACGCGTATGAAAGTGTTCTGGCACATGCAAGAGGATGAGCCATTGGCTCCTTCAAGCAGAAGTATTCTCGCAGGGTGGCGCACACCGCGTACGCTGAGTACCTGGAGAAGCTTCACCTTCGTGCAGGCCGGCACACCTCGTTGAACTATGTTCAGAAGTACCCTAGCTATCTAGTGTGTGCGTCTTAATTATATCTAGGCTTGAGTATGCTTATTATCGGTTGAACTATGCTTGAGTACGCTTATTATCTATGCGTGAGTATGTTTATATCTATGCATAATTATATCTAGATGTGGGATGAGTATGCAATCAGTTTGGTTGATGGAATTTTATGCTTCTCTTAGACCAACCTATGATTGCCCACAACACACATAGCTTATTAGCGTGAATCGTCTGTGTTACTTTCGGTCTTCCCACACAATTTTATACTAGAAACCGTTTGCCCACAACACGCACAACTACGTGTGGAGAGTTGGCAAAAAAATTGAACATGTACGGTGCATATTAGGGTGAATTTTTAGCGTGGGTAAAAATTTCAGGGTCAAACGACGAAGGAAATGTGGACCACACCCTGAAACTTGGTGATTTTCCCATATTGGAACCGTGTGCGATGACTTTCATTGTGCCGTGGCACGTGTGCTCTGATTGGCTAGAACGCATCCCCACGAATCGCACGTCTGCACCGTAGGATGTACACAGATCGAACGGCAGTCCGTATCACCCTCACACCGGAGTGATGTTAATCACACACGGTTGGGTCTACCAACCGTTGCCTCCAAAACGCATTATTCTGGGACAGAAAACCCTCACAACCCAATTCACCAAAAAAACCTCACCGCCCCCCACGTCACAAAACCCTCACCCCCGCCTGCCACCCCCCCGTCCCTAGTCGCACCTGCATGTCACCGCCTATCGCTGCGGCAACCATTTAGCTCGACGCATGTCGCCACCGCTGGGTGCCGCCAAACCCCACCGCATTTCGCCATTGCCGCCTATCGCCACCGACTTTCTCGATGCTGCTCGCCGTCGACCCAGCTCCGCCCGATTGGGGAATCTGTGGTATTGGGGTTTTCTCTCTCATGGAGAACCAGGTAACTAATTTACTAAAATATTCGCTCATCTCTTATCCCAGTCCGTCTGCCCCTTTTAATCACCCGGCCAAAATCGCCGTGAGTTCATTTTTCTTCTAGCTGATTCGAGGGTTTTCATTCGTAGAGTGTACAGTGCAAGGACACATCATGCCTATGCGGCCTCGGCCAGACGGCCGAGGAGTTCCATCTCGCCGTACTAGATGACTTAATGAAGCGCATGGTATGTTCAATCTCACCCTACCTCGGTTGGCATGGCCTACTTTTCTGAACACATACTATATATTGCTACATTTGGATAGAAGGTGCCACATGCAGCATATACGTCAAAAGGGGATTTTTCTTCTTTCTATATTAGGCAAATTAATGTTGTATTGTTCTTTCGATTACTCTCATATTTGCTTGACATCATGGTTACATTATCTGTTTAATTATAATTTTCCGTCCTTTGATTGCAACTATTGTACTGTTCTTTCAATTACTCCCATATTTGCATGTTACCCTGGTCTTTAACAATCTTATCATTTCCTGCAGTACATCCCTTGCTTTGCAACAACAACTGTAGTACAAAATCTTGGCCTTTACATAACTGAAGACTTCAGGGATGTCATGTTGAACACAAACCAAGGATTTACAATCGTTGTTTCTGTAAAGCTTGATGAAGATGATGGTCACTCCTATTTTGACGCGGGTCTTTGGACAGAAATTTCTAAGTTTTATGTACTGAGAGCTGGCACTAAAATTAGACTACACCTAAAAGAGCCTGGTCATATGATAAATGCTAACTTCCCCGACGACATCATCCGTCCAGACTTTGTACGAAGTAAGTGTTCTTTTCAAGTATCTGCATATTGACTTACGTAGCAATATCAAAGTAATTGTGTAGTATTTAAGCAACCAATTGGGATTTCATTTTCTGACTCTGTTAAGTCTATTCCTACCTAGTAACTTCTAATTACCAATACACTTTTCTTCTGGACTGTTCTAACTAAATATTCTGTATCCTCCCACTCCTCCACTCCTATCAGATAGCGCCGCCGCCGAGGAGACTCCGGAGGTGGAGGACAAGGCTGCCAACAAGCAGAGGCGGGTTGAGCCTGAACCGCAAGCGACTCCGGCGGGCCTAGACTTCATCAGAAGCCTCCCCGACGATATGTTGATAGTCATCATCTCCCTCCTCCCAATCAAATATGGCGCACGGACAACCGTCCTCTCCCGGCGGTGACGCCCCCATGGCACTCCACCCCTCTCGACCTCATCGATGTCCACAAGCTCTGCCATGGCTATCGCAAAAGCTTGGACGCATTGTCCCAGATCCTCAGCATGCACCATGGCCCAATCAGAGGCCTTATCATGGGCAAGTTCCATTCCAACGGCAAGGACCGAGCCAAGCTTGACGAGTGGTTCCTATCCCCGGCCCTAGATCAGCTCGAGGAGCTCAGTTTTAATGATGGACATATGCGCTCGCTGCCACCGTCCGCGCTCCATCTCGCGCCCACGCTGAGCCTCGCTGATAATCCCCAAGTGCAAGGAATCATCGTAGCACTTTCCAAAGATGGAAGTGGAAAGTATGGAATGTCAAACCCACAAGGAGCTAAAGGTAAGATCAATATTCTCTCAAGTCCTATCTACCACTGATACGACTCTACGTACACCGAGCGTTTGGTTTCATCTAGAAACAAGAAATAAAACTACGTTGTGGGTATAAAGAGGATAGCTTTGCATGATATCGGAGAACTAAAACATAAAAATAGGTGCTGCCTAAATAAAGTTAGAATATATTACAATATATCACAAATAGCGAGTGTGGAATAATGATGGTATGTGATTGTGGCACCCCGGCTCAGAGCAACCGGTTTACCTTGCATTGCCAGCCCAGAGATCAAGTCTTCTGGCAATACACAACAACTTGGTACAGAAAACAACCGCTTAATTGATCTCTTAGCGGACACATAGGTTCACATATTACATGATACCCGAGGCCAAGCGGCACACACGGTGCGGCTGCACATATGTACATTATTTAGTAGACATCTCAGGGGCCTCGATGATAAGGAAACTACTACGCGGCAGCGGAACGACAAGGTAGCGGAACTCCACTCCACAGGGACACTGCTGGGACACGGCCTAGAGCGCGACATACTGCTCGACATCCACACCATGAACGGCTTCTCCTGCATCTGGCATGATAAGCCAGGTGAGTACTTTGAATGTACTCGCAAGCTCACAGCAAACAAAACAAGTGTGACAAACAATAACAAGGCATTTAACAAGTTTAATGCATGAGCATGACACTACTCAACATGAGGTGTGCGTGAAACATTGCCGTGGTCCCTGGGACCAACTTACCATTTCGAGGTTACCACGTAACCACCGTTCATAACTTACCAACGTGATCCTCACTTGATCACATCCATACCTTTCATAGTGATCCTCACTCGATCACCACTTCTGCATGTGCCATCTTGTGAGTCTTAGTGTGCAAGTTAATTATATCTATAGACCCACGGTGTGACCTACTACGAACTGTGTCCATATCCGAGGACGCGGCTATCGATAGATTATACACTCTGCAGAGGTTAGTACATTGTACCCACACTACGGAACTCATGGCCTCTTGCTCCCATTCAGGTGGACCAACGACGTTCCGACAAAACCAATCTATTGCATGACACTCTCCCAGCCACTCCGACAAACTCCCCTTTGGGACATGTGCTGGGTGGCCCCGATGTCATCCCGTGACATCCGCCACCTCTGTGTCTGCCACCGTCGTGGCCAAACAAAACATCATCCCAAACGGCGACCTCGATACCGTAAAACTCGGGCACTCAAGGTTATGACTACCTACCGGGCCAGGGTAGCGCCAGTGCACAACTTTCCTTCATAGGAGGCACCGGCGAGAGGCATGACAATAGACCGCATTAGGGCCTCCCCATCCAGGCAAGTGTGGTTGCACTGGTGAGCTCGATTCGGTGGCACCATGACTCGATCAACAGCAGGTTCAAGTTGAATTAACATCAAGTTTAACTTGAAATAAAATGATTCGAGCCATAGTGTGAATGGATGCACGGGTCAAGATCATGAATAATGAATGCATCATGCTACCATAAGAGTATATGACATGATCCCTACTGCACACTTTAGAAACAAAGCATGTACCCTACTGCATACAATCAAAATGACATGAACAAATTCTATGCAATAAGTTCTATATAGCAAATCATTTTAATAGTGAATTAAATGATGAATTTAATTCAAATAAACCAATGTCATTCCAATGCCATCCTTGCATATGAATGTTGTGGCTTGCCTTGGTTCAGAGGAGTGTCACAATACTCCTGGTATTCTCCAAAACAATTAGGAGCTTCTGAAAATATTTTAAATGCAAAAAGAAAATGTCACATAACACATTTTATTTGACCAGAAATTCTCAACAGCAAGAAAAATTCTGAAATTTCGCATGCATAAACTTTGGCTCAATACAAACCAGTAGCAAAAAGAATCAACTCAATTGGACTTATAGAATAAAAGTTATAGCTGGTCAAAGTTGGGGTCAAAAGCTGGTCAAACTATTTATTTAAATGATTTTAACCGAATTTCCAGAAACGGCCACGTCGAAGGCGTATTCCTAGATTACGCCTCCACTTATACCGCTTCGGGAGAGAGAGTGAGAGGCAGACAGGTGGGGCCCCCAGTCAGGGTTAAACGAGAGAGAGAGAGAGAGAGAGGGAACAGGGGAGGCGGCGCTGTCGCCGGTGGTACTCTGGCGAGGAGGCCACGGCGGTCGCCGGCGATGGGCGGGATGGACTCAGGGTAGCACGGTGAGCACGCACGTACCCGAGGCGATGGCTGGGGTGGACGGACGGCGTCAGAAGCTTCTTCTCTAGAGACGGTGGCGGCGGAGCTTGTCGGATTCGTCGATTCCGGCAATGATCCGGCGAGCTAGTGGCACCGTCGAGCTCAGGAGGTCACCACGTTCTCGAGGGAAGCAGTGGACGGAGCTGGGAGTGGCTAGGATGAGTGCACGTTCGAGGGGGATCCGCGGCGGACTCCGGTGATCAACGGCGGCAGGAGGCCCTCCCGGCCTTGCTGCGCTCGTGGGGGAGTGATTTGTGGCCAAGTGGAGTGAGGGGGGTGGTTAGAATGAGTCGGGGATGGTTCTATTTATAGATGGAGCTCGACCGTGTTCGGGACTCCGCCGGCGACGAGCTGCAGAAGAGAGGAGGGGGAGATAAGCTCGGGCGCGGCGTGGGGAGGAGCAGTGGTGCACAGGCTACGCGGTGCACGCGTGCAAGCATAGTGGCGCGCACTACGCGGGGAAAACGGAGCATGCGCGCTGACTGTTCCGCCGCGTAGCGTTCGGCCGTTTCCGGCGAGTGGCTTGCCGGCGTCGGGGAGGAGCAGGGCGAGGCTAGGTGGCACGCTGGGGGTTGCTGGCAAGCTAGGACACGCTACGGTGTCGAGAGGAGAGGGAATGGACGGCGGCAGAGGGCCCCGATGCACAGAGCGCGGCGAGCGCATGCAATGCACCGTGCTCTCACGCGGTCACCGCGTGCACTGGCACACGCGGTGCTTTCGGCGCTGCCAAACCGTGTCATTCGTGTAGTCCCTTCAACGCGGTGCCTAGAACTGCGCTTGGCTTGCCATCTGGCGCAGTGGAGGTGACATGAGCTAGCTGCAAAGTTTCTGGACAGAAACTTGTGCCAAGTGCTGGGGACAAACGGCTAGGAGTTTAGAGCTGAAATTTTGGGGTTAAGCATTACTTAGGAGGGTAGTCATGTGGTAAAAATTTCAGCTCCAACAGATCAAGGAAAAATGTACTTGCTTCACAAAGTGCCCATTCTGTCCAGAAGCAAAAACATTTTCCTTAGCTGAAAATTTCCAAATGACCATGGAATATTTTTGCATAGGGAGGTGAGGCATGATCCCAAGAATATTTGGAAATTTTCTTGGAATTTTTGGAGCAATAAAAATGAGGGTTGCTTCATAGCTTAGTGAGAAAATAGGCATTTTCAGGAGGAAAAAGAATATAATGCCACTAAATAAAAATATCCAATGGCATTATGGTGAGAGGGATGAGGTCTAGGGAAGGTTTATGGATGATTGAACCCACTTGGAAGAAAATCAAAAATAATTCCAAGTGGTAAGTCCAAAAGAATTGACAGAAAACCTCAAATGCAAATTAAAATATTCAATAAATCCCAATAAAAGAAAAAAAAACAAAATCTAGGGTGTTACAAAGCTCCCCCCCCCTTAGGATGAATCTCGTCCTCGAGACTCGGTTGCTCAGGAAACAATTATGGGTATGTAGTCCTTAAGAAATCCTCTCTTTCCCAGGTGGCCTCATCCTCAATGTGGTGTTCCCATTGGACCTTGTAAAACTTTATAGTTTTGCTGTGGGTACCCTGTTCGTCTCTTCCAAGATTCTCAAGGGTTTTTCCTCATATGTTAAATCTTTGGCAAGCTCTAGTTCTGTCATATCCGTCTGTTTTGCGGGTGGTGCGATGCATTTCCGTAGCTGAGACACGTGAAACACATCATGAACCTCGGATAGCTCGGGAGGCAATTCTAACTGATAAGCCACTTTGCCCACTCTGGTCATAACTGGAAACGGACCGATGTACCTTGGTGCGAGCTTTCCCCGAGTATGAAACCTTTTAACTCCTTTCATGGGGGTAACTCGAAGATATGCATATTCACCTGGTTCAAAACTGATATGTCTATGCTTTGAGTCATAGTAGCTCTTCTGGTGAGATTTTGCTACTTGCAGTCTGTCTCAAATTTCTTTAACTTGCTTTTCTGCTTCCATCATCAAATCAGTCCCGAAGATTCGGCTGTCTCCTGTCTGAGACCAGTTCAGTGGGGTACGACACTTACGTCCATATAGAGCCTCAAAGGGTGACATCTTGAGGCTACTCTGATAGCTGTTGTTGTAAGAGAACTCAGCGTATGGCAGGCTATCCTCCCATTTGGGTCCATGAGCATAAGCACATGCCCGCAGCATGTCTTCCAAGATCTGATTTACCCGTTCTGTCTGTCCATCTGTCTGAGGGTGATAAGCAGTGCTATGTTTCAAGGCGGTTCCCAGGGCTTGGTGTAGACATAGCCAGAATGCCGAGGTAAACAAAGATCCTCGGTCTGAAGTGATAGTCCTGGGTATCCCATGCAGACTGACAATCCTGGATATGTAAAGTTGAGCGAGTTGGTCTGCACGGTAGGTTGTCCTTATTGGAATAAAGTGGGCCACCTTGGTGAGCATGTCGACCATGACCCATATGGCGTTATTTCCTCATGGTGTCCTCAGTAGCCCCACGATGAAGTCCATGCAGATATCATCCCATTTCCATTGCGGAACAGGTAAGGATTGAAGTAGACCAGCGGGTTTCTGGTGTTCAGCCTTCACCTTATTGCATATATCGCAACAGGTGACGTAATAGGCGATATCTTTCTTCATACCTTCCCACCAGAATGTTTGCTTCAAATCTTGATACATTTTTGTGCCTCCGGGATGAATAGAGTATGCGGACTCGTGAGCTTCCTTCAGAATCTGCTGCTTTAATTCCCCGAGGTTCGGTACACAGACTCGATCCCGAAATCGTAGGGTACCTTTGTCATCATTGTTGAAATCTAGCGTCTTCCCTTCTCGTACTTGGGCCATTATCTTGAGTAACATGGGGTTACCAGGTTGAGCCTTTCGGATTTCATCTTCCAGAGTAGGGGTTACTTCCAAGGTAACCGAGCAAGTTGCATCACACAGGATCATATTGAGCTGAGCTATTTCTTCCTGAAGTGCTGGGTGCAGACGCTCGATTAATGAGTTCGCTATAGCCGGTTTGCGACTGAGAGCATCAGCGACCACATTTGCTTTTCCTGGGTGGTAGTTGATACCCAGGTCATAGTCTTTGACCAACTCAAGCCATCTTATTTGTCGGAGGTTCAGGTCCGGTTGCGTGAATATATACTTGAGACTCTTGTGGTCGGTGTAGATTTGGCATCGTTTTCCAATAATGTATTGCCTCCAAATTTTTAAGGCATGGACCACAACTGCCATCTCCAAGTCATGGGTAGGATAATTCTCCTCATGCGGTCGAAGCTGCCTTGATGCATAGGCCATGACCTTTCCATCTTGCATAAGTACACACCCAATGCCACGCCGGGATGCGTCACAATAGATGTCGAAGCTCCGGTAGATATCTGGTAGAGTCAACACTGGAGCTGTGGTCAAACGGGTCTTTAGTTCATTGAAACTGTTCTCACATGCTTCCGTCCATATGAACTTCTGATTCTTCTTGAGTAGTTCAGTCATTGGCTTGGCAATCTTTGAGAAGCCCTCTATGAAGCGACGGTAATAACCTCCCAGACCCAAGAAACTCCGGATTTCTGTCACTGAAATAGGTGTCTTCCAATTTAATACTTCTCTGACTTTGCTTTGATCCACGGCCACTCCTTGAGCGGAAAGAGTATGCCCAAGGAATCCCACTTCCTTAAGCCAAAATTCACATTTGCTGAACTTGGCGTAGAGTTGATGAGCGTGTAATCGTTCCAACACTACTTGGAGATGCTGCTTGTGCTCTTCTTCACTTTTGGAATATATGAGTATGTCATCAATGAACACCACTACAAACTTGTCCAAGAAGTCCATGAACACCTTGTTCATCATGTGCATGAAGAATGCAGGAGCGTTGGTCAGCCCAAAGGATATGACCGTATATGCGTACAGCCCATATCGTGTAGTGAATGTTGTCTTGGGGATATCTTCTTTTTTGATTTTCAGCTGGTGATACCCGGTGCGCAAATCAATCTTGGAGAACACTTGAGCTCCACTGAGTTGATCAAACAAATCATCAATCCTGGGCAGCGGGTATTTATTCTTGATTGTGACATCATTGAGAGCGCGGCAGTCAACACCCATCCGGAGACTACCATCTTTCTTGCCCATGAATATTGCAGGTGCACCCCAAGGAGATGAACTGGGGCGAATATATCCTTTTTGGAGCATCTCATCCAATTACTTCTTCAACTCCACTAGTTCGGATGAAGGCATACGATAATATTTCTTGTAAATTGGTGTTGTCCCGGGCACAAGTTTGATTGAAAATTCAAGCTCTCGATCAGGTGGCATGCCTGGCAATTCATCTCGAAACACATCTGGGAATTCGCAGACCACTGGGACTAGATTCATCTCTATAGCAATTACTGCATAGACCATCCCTTCTTTGGCATGGCTCGACCGGCAAAGAACCGAGTAGACTGGCCTGAGAGATTTATTAGCGTGACTTCTCTTGTTGCGCAGTTGATGCAGACCTGGTGTCTTGTCAACCAATCCATCCCCAAAATAATATCCAATGTTGGAGATTCAATAGATACTAGGGATGCGGGGAAGATGACTCCATTGATTGATATTTTCAATCCTCGGCATACAATATTTCTCCTGAGCCTGGATCTAGGGGATTGTACCACCATAACTTTGTCCAAAAGACTATAGGAAAGGCGATGTTGGGCAACAAAACTCTGCGAAATAAAAGAATGGGAAGCCCCGGAATCGAATAAAAATTTTGCAGGTATGTCATTAATAGGAAACATACCAATGACCACATCGGGAACTTCGGAGGCTTCTTCGGCGGACATATGATGAACTTGCCCTTGAATATATTTCCGTTTGGGGAATTGCCCTACATAATTGACTTGAGGCTTCAGGTTGCTAGGCGACTTTCCGTTCTTAGGGCACTGTCTAGCGTAATGCCCAGTTTTTCCACATGAGTAACAGGCATTGTTACGCTGACAGTCTTCCTTGTTTGGCTTGGCGACCACAGTCTTGATCTGACTTTCATTCTTGATGTTCCCCTGCTGCCAGGTTGGCTTCAACTCGAACTGGGGTTGCTGCCAAGTACGAACCTTCTGAAAAACTTGCCCTTCCTTCTTGGGTTCAAACTTGCGTTTGCGGTCTTCATAGGCAGTCTTATGATCATTAACCAGTTTGTGTTCCCTTTTGGAAATGAGTGCCTTGTTCACCAAAGTTTGGAAGTCAGGGAAATCCAGCATGCTGAGTGCACATCAGAGGGTAAGGTTGAGTCCTCCGAGGAACCGATCTATCTTCCGTTCTTCGGTGGCCACATCATGCGTGGAATAACAGGCCAAGTGATTGAACTTGTTTAGATACTCACTTACAGTCGAGTTCCCTTGTGTAAGGGTGAGGAAATCTCGCTGCTTGACCTTCAAGATACCGGCGGGGATGTGATACTTGCGGAATCTATCTTTGAATTTATCCTAAGTAATCTCGTCTTCAGCATGCCACATAACTTTGGCATAGTCCCACCATATAGCAGCTGGTCCTTCCAGATAATGAGTGGCGAAGGGTACCTTATCAGCATCCTCAGTGCGAGCAATTTCTAGCTTCTTCTCAATGGTCCTCAACCAATCATCGGCTTCCATTGGGTCCACTGCTTGACTGAAACTCGGCGGTCTGACAGCTTGGAGTGATTACCATTGTGATTATTCTGCCCGACCATAGTCTGCATGCTTCTCAAGAATTCCATCAGGTCTTGGTTTCTCTTCTCCTCAAACATAAGCATAATCTGCTCTGTTGTGGGTGCTTGAGGTGGAGGAGGTGGTGGCTGATACGGTTTTGGAGAATGTCCTGCTTGCCTGGCGGATCGACGAACTGGAGTATCGTCGCCACCATGACAGTTACTGCCACACCTTGTCATCCTATATACGTTTCCCAATACGAAGCATCGAGATGAGCAACATCCATTAGGGAAAAATAGGAAGGTGAAGCAACAAACCCGGAAAAGAAATCGAGAAAAGCCAAAGTGAATAACAGAAAGCAACATAATTATACAATACATCATCCAACATACATAACAGGACAACAGCATGGATAGTACTACTACATGCATACAACCAAACAACACATCATCCTGGTCTACTCGTGACGTCAGCGATCGCACTGGCACTCTGATGGTCCTGCTGGTGTCTCCTCAGTGTCGGACTCCGAATCGGAACTGATAAGGGACACCTCCGGAGCAAAGGAAACACGACGACGCTGACGGGACGACTCTCCCTCAGGGTCTAGAGCAGGGTGGCTCTGCAGCATCGGACCAGCTGGGGTAGCGAGAAGCATAGCCCACTGGGCTGGGGACTCATGGGGAGTCACTACCGCAGTACCTGAGTTACTCTGAGAAGGTGTGGGAGTCACTGGTGCCGGTGGAGGTAAGGTAACTAGAGGAACAAGCGATGTATGGATAAGTAAAGGTGGAGCAAAGGCAGATCGAGCGGTAGCTAGCTCGTCTCGAACACGGTTCAACTCCTGGGCTAGGCTGACGATCAGAAAGTATCCAGCCGTTATGTAACGAGACAGGTGGCTGGCTGACCAGTCACACTCTGGATCAATGTAAGGGAAACGGATCTGTCCTGACTCAAACAGGGACGGATAGAAGTAGAAACCTGGGTGAGTCTGCATCTGAATCTCATTATAGCGCAACTCAGTGAGAGCCTCGAATGCTGCAAACTGGACCGCCTGGTTGGGTGTAGAAGCAGTCCCGCCCTTGGTGGAGCGAGTGTAAGTGCCCACCACGGTACTGTTGTGCATGACGACCTCCGCGTGATACTCGTAAACACCATCAGCAAGCTGCTCTCGATACACCTGGTACACGGGGTCATCGCCATCGGGGTAGAGTCGGCGCCACACGTTGCTAAGCAGATGCGAAAAGGTGGAAGGTGCCGGCTCAGGCTCATACGGATAAGGGACTGGTGCCATCTACACTCACAATATTAACTGATCAGCATTAACAGTAAGCTATATGCATGCAATGCAACACCCAAGTGCAGAATCAAACCTCAAATTGCTACAAAGGCTAAAACTACCATTTTCTAGCACGTCAGCTGTCTAGGGCGTCCTACAGTCAGTGCGGCTCTGATACCAAGCATTGTGGCAGCCCGGCTCAGAGCAACTGGTTTACCTTGCATTGCCAGCCTAGAGATCAAGTCTTCTGGCAATACACAACAACTTGGTATAGAAAACAACTGCTTTATTGATCTCTTAGCGGACACATAGGTTCACATATTACATGATACCCAAGGCCAAGCGGCACACATGGTGCGGCTGCACTTATGTACATTATTTAGTAGACATCTCAGGGGCCTCGATGATAAGGAAACTACTACGCGGCAGCGGAACGACAAGGTAGAGGAACTCCACTCCACAGGGACACTGCTGGGACACGGCCTAGAGCGCGACATACTGCTCAACATCCACACCATGAATGGCTTCTCCTGCATCTGGCATGATAAGCCAGGTGAGTACTTTGAATGTACTCGCAAGCTCACAGCAAACAAAACAAGTGCAACAAACAATAACAAGGCATTTAACAAGTTTAATGCATGAGCATGATACTACTCAACATGAGGTGTGCGTGAAACATTGCCGTGGTCCCTGGGACCAACTTACCTTTTTGGGGTTACCACGTAACCACCGTTCATAACTTACCAACGTGATCCTCACTTGATCGCATCCATACCTTTCAGAGTGATCCTCACTCGATCACCACTTCTGCATGTGCCATCTTGTGAGTCTTAGTGTGCAAGTTAATTATATCTGTGGACCCATGGTGTGACCTACTACGAACCGTGTCCATATTCGAGGACGCGGCTATCGATAGATTATACACTCTGCAGAGGTTAGTACATGGTACCCACACTACGGAACTCATGGCCTCTTGCTCCCATTCGGGTGGACCAACGACGTTCCGACAAAACCAATCTATTGCATGACACTCTCCCGGCCACTCCGACAAACTCTCCTTTGGGCTATGTCCTGGGTGGCCCCGATGTCATCCCGTGACATCCGCCACCTCTGTGGCTGCCACTGTCGTGGCCAAACAAAACATCGTCCCAAACGGGGACCTCGGTACCGTAAAACTCGGCACTCAAGGTTATGACTGCCTACCGGGGCAGGGTAGCGCCAGTGCACAACCTTCCCTCATAGGAGGCACCGGCGAGAGGCATGACAATAGACCGCATTAGGGCCTCCCCATCCAGGCAAGTGTGGTTGCACTGGTGAGCTCGATTCGGTAGCACCATGATTCGATCAATAGCATGTTCAAGTTGAATTAACATCAAGTTTAACTTGAAATAAAATGATTCGAGACATAGTGTGAATGGATGCACGGGTCACGATCATGAATAACGAATGCATCATGCTACCATAAGAGTATATGACATGATCCCTACTGCACACTTTAGCAATAAAGCATGTACCCTACTGCATACTATCAAAATGACATGAACAAATTCTATGCAATAAGTTCTATATAGCAAATCATTTTAATAGTGAATTAAATGACGAATTTAATTCAAATAAACCAATGTCATTGCAATGCCATCCTTGCATATGAATGTTGTGGCTTGCCTTGGTTCAGAGGAGTGTCACAATACTCCTGGTCTTCTCCAACACAATTAGGAGCTTCTAAAAATATTTTAAATGCAAAAAGAAAATGTCACATAACACATTTTATTTCACCAGAAATTCTCAACAGCAATAAAAATTCTGAAATTTGGCATGCATAAACTTTGGCTCAATACAAACCAGTAGCAAAAAGAATCAACTCAATTGGACTTATAGAATAAAAGTTATAGCTGGTCAAAGTTGGGGTCAGAAACTGGTCAAACTATTTATTTAAATGATTTTAACCGAATTTCCAGAAACGGCCACGTCGAAGGCGTATTCCTGGATTACGCCTCCACTTATACCGCTTCGGGAGAGAGAGTGAGAGGCTGACAGGTGGGGCCCCCTATCAGGGTTAAACGAGAGAGAGAGAGGGAACAGGGGAGGCGGCGCTGTCGCCGGTGGTACTCCGGCGAGGAGGCCACGATGGTCGCCGGTGATGGGCGGGATGGACTCAGAACAGCACGGCGAGCACGCACGTACCCGAGGCGATGGCTGGGGTGGACGGACGGCATTGGAAGTTTCTTCTCCAGAGACGGCGGCGGCGAAGCTTGTCGGATTCATCGATTCCGGCGATGATCCGGCGAGCTAGTGGCACCGTCGAGCTCAAGAGGTCCGCACGGTCTCGAGGGAAGCAGTGGTTGGAGCTGGGAGTGGCTAGGATGAGTGCACGTTCGAGGGGGATCAACGGCGGCAGGAGGCCATCCCGGCCTTGCCGTGCTCGTGGGGGAGTGATTTGTGGCCAAGTGGAGTGAGGGGGATGGTTAGAATGAGTCGGGGACGGTTCTATTTATAGATGGAGCTGGACCGTGTTCGGGACTCCACCGACGACGAGCTACAGAAGAGAGGAGGGGGAGATAAGCTCGGGCGCGGCGTGGGGAGGAGCAGTGGTGCACATGCTACGCGGTGCACGCGTGCAAGCATAGTGGCGCGCACTACGCGGGCGAAACGGAGCATGCGCGCTCACTGTTCCGCCGCGTAGCGTTCGGCCATTTCTGGTGAGCGGCTTGCCGGCGTTGGGTAGGAGTAGGGCGAGGCTAGGTGGCGCGCTGGGGGTTGCTGGCGAGCTGAGACACGCTACGGTGTCGACAGGAGAGGGAATGGACGGCGGCAGAGGGCCCCGATGCACAGAGCGCGGCGAGCGCATGCAATGCACCATACTCTCACGCGGTGCTTTCGGCGCTGTCAAACCATATCATTCGAGTAGTCCCTTCAACGTGGTGCCTAGAACTGCGCTTGGCTTGCCATCTGGCGCAGTGGAGGTGACATGAGCTAGCTGCAAAGTTTCTGGACAGAACCTTGTGCCAAGTGCTGGGGACAAACGGCTAGGAGTTTAGAGCTGAAATTTTGGGGTTAAGCATTACTTAGGAGGGTAGTCATGTGGTAAAAATTTCAGCTCCAACAGATCAAGGAAAAATGTACTTGCTTCACAAAGTGCCCATTCTGTCCAGAAGCAAAAACATTTTCCTTAGCTGAAAATTTCCAAATGACCATGGAATATTTTTGCATAGGGAGGTGAGGCATGATCCCAAGAATATTTGGAAATTTTCTTGGAATTTTTGGAGCAATAAAAATGAGGGTTGCTTCATAGCTTAGTGAGAAAATAGGCATTTTCAGGAGGAAAAAGAATATAATGCCACTAAATAAAAATATCCAATGGCATTATGGTGAGAGGGATGAGGTCTAGGGAAGGTTTATGGATGATAGAACCCACTTGGAAGAAAATCAAAAATAATTCCAAGTGGTATGTCCAAAAGAATTGACAGAAAACCTCAAATGCAAATTAAAATATTCAATAAATCCCAATAAAAGAAAAAAACAAAATCCAGGGTGTTACAGTGATAACCCACAAGTATAGGGGATCGCGACAGTCTTCGAGGGTAGTGTCATGGTTTTGTCACGGCAGATGTCCTCGTGAAAGGACTTAGTGGTGAGACCATCGCAACTAGGTGGAAGCTTGAAGGGGTTGGTCGGAATCGAGAGACGCAAGTTTTACCTAGTTTCGGCCCCTCACGGTGGAGGTAAAAGCCTACATCCTGCTTGATTGCTATTGATGATGATGATGATCTCGATTACAAGGGTGCTGTTTCGCTACCTCTAGTCTTTGAGAGCTTCTACTTTGATCTTGTCTAAAACTTGTCTCTAATCACCTGTCCCTCTTGGGGTGCCTTGCCCCTCCTTATATAAGTTGAAGGGGTCGGCTTACATGTAGAGTCCTAGTAGGGCTACAACTAGTCTTTTTTCTATTACAAGCCGGATATTAGTCCGGGTCTTATTCGAACGGTCCAAAACTGGCCTGCTGGGCCACCGTCATGTCGGGCCACGTTCTACCTCCGTGTGAGCACCCGTATTCTCTTCCACACCAATCAACCCAGGCCGGGCTTGTCCTCCGCCGGGTCATGCGTCCTCTGTCGGGTCTTGCTTCCCTTGCCGGGTCTAACTTCCCTTGCCGGGTCTTGATATTCCTGGCGGGGTTCCGCGCAGGCTCCCAGCTCATAGTGAGCCGGCCCAAGTTCTTTCCTTGATAACCCGGGCCTGGGCCTTCTAGTCTAGCCGGGTCTAGTCGTGGGTAATTCCCCCAAAATTAGCCCTCAGGTTAGCTTGAATTTATTCATGCTAAGCTCATTTTGAGTCGGCTTCCAGTGCTTCGTCTTGATAAAAATTGTTGGGAAAAAATAAATCCGTCTGATGTTGAACCGGCTTTCAATGCTTCTGGGCCTTCTATGAATAACTTGGAGATGAACTTTGTAAACCTCTACCAAGAAAATGAGACCCGGCTTGCTCAAAATTGACGACTTGAAGGTGTTCTTCTGTTTTTACCTCCATATTACCTATAGCCCCAAGCTCCGAGTTTATCAGTTCATGATGACTTGGTGCTTTGCATAGAAATAATATCTTGACTGTGTAGCCCCCAAGTGCCGGGTTGTCTTGCCTGCAGCAACCTGGGACTTGTAATTGTCTTATACTTATAAAACTTCAGCCAGTGTAGCCCCCAAGTCTTAAGAGTAGAACGTAGTGATAGCTTAAGACTTCCTTAAATATAAATGTTGCAACTTTGGAGAAATCTGGGTTGTTCATCTGAGTCGCCAGTTATATACTGAATGATTTGCATTTTACATTTGTAGCCCCCAAGGGCCGGCTCATCAGTATGTGATGGGCCGGGTCTACAATTTGGACCTTATGATCTGTTTAAACAACTGAACGATGAAGCCCCCAAGTGCTGGGGCGCACGCCTGCAGTGACTTGGGACTTCTTAACCTTGCAGAATTTGAAGCTGAATAGTGTAGCCCCCAAGTGCCGGGTTGACTGACTACAATAACTCGGGGCTTGTATTGAGAATGACCCTTTATTGTAATGTAGAAGAAAAACAACTCCGATGTAGCCCCCAAGTGTCGGGTCGCCAGCCTGCGGCGACTTGGGACTTTTTGAATGATCATTAATCACTTGTTTTGATGTAGGAAATGCTGGATCAAGCCCACTCAGAGATTTCGGGTTGAAAAAGAAACATGCTGATGTCAACCCAGAAAATCCAACTATCGGTTCTCAGCCTTCAACGACCATTCCGTCGGCTTGACTGTTGAAACAATATTGATAAGGGCCACCCAGACGGGCTTATAATAACTGTTCGTCTGAAACTCCATAGAGCTGCAAATGCCATCGAGCACTTAGTATTTTGCTTTAAAACTGATGATGCTTCATGACGAAAGAAATCCTTGGCCGTGGTTGTAGTGCAACCCGGAATTGTTATTTTTGTAACTTACTCCTCAAGTTTGCATTTGCTTGAAGAAGAATCATAAGCTGTGGTTGCCATGCAACCCGACAATTCATGTTGCCGTTGTATTAAAATCATAATTGATGAGACCCGGCCTTTCTGAAAAGAAGGCCGATTTCTGCAAAAAAAGATGCAATATGTTTAAATAATTATAATATAAATGCAAAGTACTATATAACAGGATAATTATAGCAATGCCAACTGTAAAATAAAAAACCGGCTTTCGAGGCACGACATGAAGACCGGCTTTTGAGGCTCGAATCTGATTTTGCTTTCCAGTGGAAGCAGGCTTTTTGGCCTCTTTTGGTTTATCCTAGCTCTCTGAAAGCTGGCTCTCACGTGACTTAACCAGTGTTTTAACTTTGATGAGTTCAGGGTCACCTCTGTGATTGACTCATCAAGCGTTCAACCGGGTCACCTTTTTGGAGTAGCATCTTGCTAACAGGCAGGTATAACCAAGTATATTATGGCATATGCCGGGTTAAGAGGGATGTTAATAGCTAAACTCAATGAGTTGGAAGCCCCCAAGTAACCAATGATCAAAGAATAAAGACTCAACCCACAATTTTTGAGCCGAAACGACAAACTCTCTTATCCAGAGATGCCGGCTTTATTTCATTGACCATAGTTGAGCAGGATACCCATGTTTAGACTGCGCATCATGGCGACTAGTCTTCTTTGGTAACCTTTCTTTTAGCCAATATGGCAGGGTACCCATGTTTGAACTGCGCATCATGGCAGCTAGTCCTCTTTGGCAACCTTTAATTTTTTGCCAATAAGGCAGGATGCCTACGTTTGAACTGCGCATCGTGGCAGCAAGTCCTCTTTGGCAACCTTTAATTTTTCGCCAACAAGGCAGGATACCTATGTTTGAACTATGCATCGTGGCAGCTAGTTCTCTTTGGAAACCTTTACTTTTTCGCCAATAAGGCAGCAGCCCCCGGGACCGGGTTGTCATCCCTGCAACGACCCGTGGTTCTTGTATTTGTTGAAACCGGCCAAATCTGCTGAGTCATGTCTGTGTAGCCCCCGAGTCTTAAGTCAACTCGAGGAGCCGGCTTGAGATTCTTTATACATGGCTGTGGCATAAACCGGCGTATAGTTGACAGCTGAAAGCTGAAATTTATTGAAGCCGGAGGCGATGTGGCGAGTTGATGATCTTTGCAATGCTCATCGTATGTCCTCCCATTCTTTGATATTCTCTCTTGGTCCGGCTCTCCTGGCTCTTCCAGGGCCCTCCGTCATCGATTCCCCCTCCGGCAGAGTACTGGAAAAGGCCTCCAGATGGGATCGCGGAAGAACAGAGGCTTGCGGTGGTGGAAAGGTTTTCTCTTCTGGCCCTCTGTTGGTTTCCCAATATTTGTGAATTTATAGAAGTGGAATTAGGTCAAACAGAGTCAGGTGGGCCCCACAAGGCAACACGGCGCGCTCCCCCCTGGGGCGCGCCCTGTTGCCTTGTGAAGCCTCTGTGAGGCTTCTGGCCTCCTCCCGAAGCTTCCAATGTCTCTTTTGTCCAGAAAAAAATCTCCAAAAAGTTTCGTGGCATTTGGACTTCATTTGGTATAGATTCTCTGAAAAGCCAAAAACAAGCAGAAAACAACAACTAGCACTGGGCACTAGGTTAATAGGTTAGTCCGAAAAAATGATATATAATTGCATAAAAAAACATCCAAGATTGATACTATAATAGCATGGAACAATCAAAAATTATAGATACGTTGGAGACATATCAAGCATCCCCAAGCTTAATTCCTGCTCATCCTCGAGTAGGTAAATGATAAAAACAGAATTTTTGATGTGGAATGCTACCTATCATGTTTCATCATGTAATCTTTCTCTTACGGTATGAATAATAAGATCCGAATGATTCAATGCAATAGTCTATAGTTTGATATAAAGACATCAATACTCAGGCATACTAATAAACAATCATGTCTTTCAAAATAAAAATGTTAAAGAACGTTATCCCTACAAAATCATACAATCCTGTCATGCTCCATCTTCTTAACACAAAATATTTATCATGAACAACACCGGTTTTAGCCAAGCAATTGGTTCATACTTTTTAACATGCTTCAGCTTTTTCAACTCCCACTCAATACATGAGCGCAAGCCATGGATATAGCACTATAGGTGGAATAGAATGTGGTGGTAGAGATCAATAAGGGGAAGTCAAAAACAAGAAGATAGTCTCACATCAACGAGGCTAATCAACGTGCTATGGAGATGCCCATCAATTGATGTCAATGCAAGGAGTAGGGATTGCCATGCAACGGATGCACTAAGAGCTATAAGTGTATAAAATCTCAACATGGAAACTAAGTGGGTGTGCATCCAACTTGCTTGATCATAAAGACCTCGGGCATTTGAGGAAGCCCGTCATTGGAATATACAAGCCAAGTTCTATAATGAAAAATTCCCACTAGTATATGAAAGTGACAAAATAGGAGACTCTCTATATGAAAAACATGGTGCTACTCTACAACACAAGTGTGGAAAAGGATAATAACATTGCCCCTTCTATCTTTTTCTCTCATTTTTGCCTCCTTTTTTTAGAACGGTCTCATGGACCTCATCCCCACTTTTTCGAGGCCTCATTAGTCTCCACCATTCTTTCCTCACTGGGACAATGCTCTAATAATGATGATCATCACACCTCTATTTACTTACAACTCAACATTACAACTCGATACTAGAACAAAAATATGACTCTATATGAATGCCTCTGGCAGTGTACCAGGATGTGCAATGATGCTAGCGTAACATGTATAACAATGATGAACGGTGGCTGAGCCACAAGTACTATGTCAGCTATATGATCATGCAAAGCAATATGACAATGATGATGTATGTCATAGAAACGGAACGGTGGAAGTTGCATGGCAATATATCTCGGAATGGCTATGGAAATGCCATGATAGGTAGGTATGGTGGTTGTTTTGAGGAAGATATAAGGAGGCTTATGTGTGATAGAGCGTATCATATCACAGGGTCTGGATGCACTGGCGAAGTTTGCACCAACTCTCGATGTGAGAAAGGGCAATGCACGGTACCGAAGAGGCTAGCAAATTGCGGAAGGGTGAGAGTGCGTATAATCCATGGACTCACATTAGTCATAAAGAACTCACATACTTATTGTGAAAGTTTATTAGCCCTCGAAGCAAAGTACTACTACGCGTGCCCCTAGGGGGGAGGTTGGTAGGAGTTAACCATCGCGCGCCCCCGACCGCCACACAAAGGAGGACAATCAATAATAAATCATGCTGCAACTTCTTAGCATAACGACAGATCATACGTGCATGCTTCGGGAATCACAAACCTTAACACCAATATTCTTACTAAACCACAATTATCTACTAATACCTCCCACATATTACCATCTTAATATCGCAAAACTATTGCAAGAAATCAAACTTATCATATTCAGTGATCTACATGAAAGTTTTTATTATATCCCTCTTGAATACCTATCATATCAGGACCAAATTCATAACCCGTGCATATTACCATTGCTATCATGAGACTCTCAAAAAGATATAAGTGAAGCATGAGAGTGCAACTATTTATTTAAAATATAACCACCGCCGTGCTCTAAAAGATATAAGTGAAGCACTAGAGCAACTGCCTAGCTCAAAAGATATAAGTGAAGCACATAGAGTATTCTAACAAATCACGAATAATGTGTGTCCCTCTCAAAAAGGTGTGTTCAGCAAAGATGATTGTGACAAACTAAAAAGCAAACAAAAGCAAACAAACTATATCACAAGACGCTCCAAGTAAAACACATATCATGTGATGAATAAAAATATAGCGCCAAGTGAGTTACCGATATATTGTAGACAAAAGAGGGGATGCCTTCCGGGGCATCCCTAAGCTTAGACGCTTGAGTCTTCCTTGAATATTACCTTGGGGTGCCTTGGGCATCCCCAAGCTTAGGCTCTTGCCGCTCCTTATTCCTTTATCCATCGTAGTCTCACCCAAAACTTGAAAACTTCAGCACACAAAACTCAACAGAAACCTCGTGAGATCCGTTAGTATAAGAAACAAATCTTGAACTTTAGGTACTGTAGTAAATTGATTCATATTTAATATTGGCATAATGCTACTGTATTCCAACTTCTCCATGACTCATACCCTGTGGCACCCCGGCTCAGAGGGACCGGAACGCCCCGTATTCTAGCCCAGAGATCAAGTCTTCTGGAATACGGCACTGCTGGCATAGAACAAATCAGCTCTTATTACAAATGATAAGGGCACAAGGGTCTGCTATTACAAAGATTACAATGGTACGACGACACTACGCCTGCTAAGGTAGATCTATGCTAGCAGCGGAACAACTCGTAGCAGCGGAACGACGACGACGGTGATGAACTCCACTCCGCAGGGACTCTGGCTGGGACACGGTCAAGCTCGCACAATCGGAATCCTCGACAGGCAATCAATCATGGCATCACCTGCAATCTGGCATGACATGCCAAGTGAGTAGTTTGAATGTACTCGAAAGCTGACAACAACCAAAAGCATCAAGGCAAGACAACAACATAGCATTAACAGGTTAAGTTATGCTCAACTACTATGATGTGGAGATAACTATTAATCATGATATGGTAAACCTAGAATTGCTGAGGAACCATCATCTACATGAACCATCTCCCTCTTGGCATTTCGGCCATGCAATATATCATCTCGATCACCTCATGATCAATATATCCTCGTGATCACCGCGTGATCACCTCACAACCCGATGATCACCCTCAAGATCATCCCAATGTCATCATCGGCATCCTGCCAAACTGTTACTTACTCACACACAAATATAAGTCATTCTATAAGTCATTCTATAAGTCATTCTGTGAGTCATTCCGTGAGTCATTCCGTAAGTCATTCCGTAAGTCATTCTATAAGTCATTCTATAAGTCATTCCGTAAGTCATTCTATAAGTCATTCTGTAAGTCATTCTATAAGTCATTCCGTCATCGTGAGTGTTGATCGGACGGTGTAACCTACAACGAACTGTGTCCATAACCGAGGACGCAGCTATCGATAGATTGTACACTCTGCAGAGGTTAGTACATTGTACCCACACTACGGAACTCATGGCCTCGTGCTCCCATTCAGGTGGACCAATGATATTCCGACAAAACCAATCTATTGCATGACACTCTCCTGGCCACTCCGACAAACTCCCCTTTAGGCTATGTCATGGGTGGCCCCGATGTCAACTCGTGACATCCGCCACCTCTGTGGCTGCCACCGTCATGGCCAACAAATGAACTCGTCCCAAACGGGGACACCCGGGTACAACACAACTCGGACACACAAGGGTACGGCTGCCTACCGGGCCAGGGCAGCACGAGCACATAACCTTCCCTAGTTGGAGGCACCGGCGAGAGGCATGACAGTAGACCGAATTAGGGCCTCCCCATCCAGGCAAGTGTGGCTGCACTGGTGAGCTCGATTCGGTGGCACCTGACCAACGAAATGACGGAATTTGTCCCCAAGATATATCCATGATAGAACTGTTACCCCAACATAATATATCAACCTGGGATGCAAGTCATAGCAAGTTACATCCAATAATCCAAAGCATAATATAGCCATATCATTATTATGAACTCCAATAATTTATAATATTCAATATGATCATGAAGAAGGCATGACTACTGCTACAAGAAATCCCGTAGCAACATGTCACCCTCAATCTGCAAATCATTAGTCCTAGAATTCCAAGCATCATCATGGCAGTAACAATATCAAATATAAATCCAAGAAATGCCATGAATAAATTGTATTTACTAATGGATATTTCAAGCAAATTATTAAATAAACCATGGCATTGCATTACAATCATGCAAATGGAGGTTGTGGCTTGCCTTGCTCCAAGGGGGTGTTGGAATGCTCCTGGTCTTCACAAACACACAACAAACACTCTGGAAAAATATTTTTGCAACCATTTATAAATATCATATAAAGCAAATTCTTTTGTCTAGAAATTCTAGACAAAAGGGAAAAATACCAAACTCTACCAGAAAATAGAGGAGGTCAAAAGAAGAAGAATGCAAAAAGAATCAGCTCAATTGGACTTGTAGTTTAGGAGATATTCCTGGTCAAAGTTGTGGTCAAATCTGGATTCAAAATGGATTTTAAATGAATTTCAGAAAACCTCCAGGGGGCTGACATCGAAAGCATAAAGTGGGTTTACGCTTCCACTTAAAACGCTTCGGCGGGGAGGTGAGAGGCTGACGGGTGGGGCCACCCCGTCAGATTTAAAGGGAGGGAGGGAGAACAGAGGGCGTCGGCGCTTACCGGCGTCGGACGGCGGCGAGGAGGCAGCGCCGGAGCAGGGAGAGGGGGGAATGGATCGGGCACTCCGCGGCGAACACACCCGTACCCGTAGCTCGAAGAATGGTGGACGGACGACGTTGCGCCCTACATCTCCGACGGCGGCGAGCTACGGGCGTCAACTGAGTGAGCGATTCCGGCGACCATTGCCCCGGGGAAGAGGTTGAGGAGGACTAGGGGAATGAGGGGAGCTCGATGGTGACCTTGGCTCGTCCGGAGATGCACCGGAGCAAGCTGACCAAGGAAGAGGCTGAGCGGTGGAGCTCTGGCCGGAGAGGAAGAAGAAGGGCTCCGGGGCTCGGCTGGATGGCTCTGGTGTCCGATTGGGTGAGGAGCAGGTCGAGTGGTGAGAAGAAGTGAGCTCGGGGAGGGGTTAAATAGGCATACAAAGATGCCCGAGCTCGGGTGCTGCCATGGGCAAGTTGGCCGGGGTTCTGGTGACGTGAGAGAGCTAGTGAAGGCTCAGCGGCGCAGGAGGAGCAGACGCGGGCGAGGCACGCGCAGTCGGCCACTAAGACACTGTGCGCTTGCGGCGAGAGCAGGGGCCGCCGTGGCGCGAGGAGAGGGAAGGAGGAGGGGGCGGGGCTAGACGGCCAGGTGGACGACGGAGAGGAAGGGCGGCACCAGCGGACGCGCGAACGCGACCGAGAGGAAGAGGCCCGCGACTCGGCGACACCCAGAGCGCGCCCACAGCACGCAGAGCACGCGCACAGGCATGCCAACAGTGCGGTCACCGCGTGCATTGCCACAGAGAGGGCACGTAGGCCTAGCAAAAGATGTCCAAGGTGTTGTCCATCCATCCTACAGCCCCACTGATGTGATGGATCGATCAAATAGACTATGGATTGATGGGAGGCATCAGATGAATGTTGTTGTAGCCAACTTGGGTTAGAAGTTGTGGTTAAGTTACTTGACCAATGGGCCAGAGGGGATGTCACAAGGGTTTAGGGTAGGAAGGACTACAGTCCTGTGAATTTTGAGATGAATTGAACAAGATTTGAAGATGGTTGCTATAGAACTGCCAAAAACAGCACATAAACTGGATTTGGATGTTGCACTCACCTGGAGTGTGGGATTGAGCTGCAATTTGGTGGAGAGTTATTATTTAGGACCCTGTAGGTACTGGCAAAATTTCATGCCATTTGGAAATACCTAAAGGGTGCTTCCTTTACAAAGGTCCTCTCTAGACAGGAACTTGGAGATATTTTGTAGAGCAAATGACATGGCAAACTGATGTGAATTTTGGTATGCTCAAGGGATATGGAGATATTTAGGTCCTGGATTAATTTCAGAATTTATGAAGCAATATTAAATGTAGTTGCTTCACACCCTGAAAATTTGACCTGAACCAAAGATTTGAAGGTGTGCTCACATAATTAGTTGGATGGAGCTCAAATTTGGTGTAGGGGAATTATATGAGTACATGGAGGGCCTGACAAAATTTCAACTTAAATGGATACACCTAGCTAGTACTCCCTTCACAAAGCTTCTCTCTGGTCAGAAACTTTGGAAATTTGCTGAGGAAGATTTACTGTGCAAATGGAGCTGAATTTTGTCATGTAGTAATGATTTGAATAGGAAAGAGTTCTCAAAAAGTTTGAGGGCAATCAAGAAAATATAAATAGCACTTCCTTCACAAAGTGCCATACAGGACAGAATAGGAAAATGAATATTTCTGAATTATTTTTGAACTAGGCAAGGAAGGGTTTGGACATATTTGGGTAATATATGACCCAAAGAATTTATGATAATTATTTGGGAATTTTGGGGATGACAGAAATATAGGTTGCTTCACAACCTAGGTCAACACAGGATTATTCCCTTAATAGGAAAAAGGAATATTCCCAAGAAAGGAATTTGGGGTTGGGCTAGAGTAGAAATACCATGATCTTGGGAAAGATACAAGGATGATGCACCACTTGGGAGAAGAAGAAATGATGATCTCCCAGGTTTCAAGTCCATAGAACTTCTTCAAAAAGGAAACCAGAACAAAAACCAAAGAAAGCCAAAAGAAAAAGAAAGGGCCAAAAATCGGGGTGTTACAAACCTTCCCCCCTTACAAAAATCTCGTCCTCGAGATTTGGTTGCTCAGGGGACAAGTATGACTTAAGGAAACCGTTTCCAACTCGGGCATCCTTTTTCTTGGTATATTGTTCCCCTTAAATTTCCTATGATCGGACTTTCTGCCTCTAGGGTGATTTGCTTCACCTTACTCGAATTTCTGACGGGTCTTACCCCATACGTCAAACCTTATGCTGACTTGGATGGGTTCATGTCTGCCGGTAATATCCTGAGAATAAATTTCCTGTGAACATGAAACCTTTGTATTTCTTCCATTGGTTTGCTCAAATAGATGTGGGTCTTCCGGGTCCAAACAATGCTGAGAATCATAGTTGTTCTCTTAACGGGATCTGACTGCCCGTAGGTGATACTGCGGCATCGGGATTTGTCTCTTTGTCTTGAGCTTGCAATCTCAAACCGTAGCATCTCGAGTCTGGACTGACAGTTGTGCCACCGAGAAAATATTTCTCATGACAGGTTGTCCTTGTACTCAGTTCCACAAGTGAGAGCACCTGATCTGAGCTGGTTGTTCGGCGTTTGTTGTACCCATACTGTTGGTATTGTCATCTGTGTTACAAGGCCATGAGGCATTTTAACACGATCGCTGAAGTTAACATGCTGAAGCGACTTAGGAATCTTGCATCTGACGAGCCAGACTTGGATATTCTACACTGACAATTTTAAGCATGTGTAACCGGACAAACAGCTTGGCGTGACGTGAGGTCCTTATGGAACAGGGTGGGCCTCTGGGTGTATGTCCATGTTGATACTTATGGAGTCATGGTTTCAACCTAACTTGAGTACCCGGACCCTGTCGGTTGTGCAAGAATTTGCATACTATTGCTGTTAGTCTTATTCCTAGATTGTCAGTCTTTTCTTTGTCGGAATCCCTTGCGGAAAGAGCTTGGCCTCCTTTATTTATTCTCGGTTCTTCTTTTGACCATAGTTGTTGTTTGTACAATATTTCATTATCATACCTTATTCTTGCGCATGAAACGAGTCCTCATAGGCATACAATATAGTTGTACAGAGTGCGTTGATCGGGCCGACCAGACAATACTGAAACCCGAGTCCATGATACCACCTTTTCCGGTACCGAGAAACTGACCTTTGTAGCCACTATCAAAATAGTTGTCTCAAGCTTGTCTGCTTCATCATTTGTTGATTCACATGAGATGTATATCTGACTTTTCTTCCTTTGGCACGAATTATGGAGTTGTTCCATTCTGGCCTTCTTTTGGTAGATTCATTTGTACATAGTTGTATCCTTGTATGAGTAACTTGCATGATCTGGGATGCATGCTCCCCATTCATACGAAAATCTGAAGTTAAATACAAGATTCCTGGAACTGCCATATGTCCTGACTGATTTCTGCCAAAACTATTGCGGACCTGATTCTGAAGTTGCCCTGTCATATACTGCCAACTCACTGTGTAATATATTGTAGCAGTACTGATGACGGTGTGTAGTGCCGTACTGAAGAAGGTTGGGTATCTTATGTTGAAAGCGATCCGAGTAGCTTGCTGAAAAAGACTAGACATCTTACGCTCGAAGCTTTAGCCGTGGTAGTGTGCTGGAGAAGGCGGGGTTCCGTGCCTGAGAAGCTTCTCCTCTGGTTGCGTATTGAGGAAGATTCATTTCCTTATGCCGGAAGCTTTTATCGAGGTATCTTGCTGTGGAAGACTGGGTATCTTGGGCAGGAAGCTACCCATGTGTCGTACAGAGGAAACTTGAGGAGCCTTGCATCAGAAGCTTCTTCCGATAGCGTGTGGAGGAAGACTGAGCTCCTTACACCAGAAGCTTCGCACTGTGATTCGCGGACTGAATGTTGTATACATACCCATACCATTTTGCTGTTGGTTACATTGCCTGACTGTCTCCCTTGCTGAATATTGAACTCATTGCCCCTTCTGGCTTTCTTCCGCGGTACAACATATTTCAAGTTTCACCCGTGGCTGAAACAAAACTATATATATGTCCATACCTTCGACGGAAAATATATTGTTGACCTTGTACCAGACTTGTCTTCCTGCTGGTTTGATAATTATTGCTGTGAAGATTATGCCCTGGTGTAGACTTGCTGTTAAGAATCGGTCCAGGATACCATTTGTATTCTGACCACATGTCCTCAATACAATGCATTCAACTGAGAGTGTCATACTGTTTAGCTGAGCTTCCAAATAACTGAGATCCTCACTGCTTCTTCGGGTCCGGTGGTGATTGATGAGCAACTTTCATAAGGGGAAGAAAGGTAACACCAAAGGCCCAAAAGAAACAATAGAAACAACTCAATCGAACAACGGCACACAACAGGTACACAAGCAATACTGCATCCATTACTACTTAGCACAAACCACAACATGCATGCTACTACAACTGATGCAACATGAACTATACAAGCACTAAGGTACTATGAATAGGCTAAATCTGGGTAGTCAACGAAATAGCTGGTGGAGGGGTGGGTGGAGCAGTTGATACTGGAGGTGAAGAAGTCGATGAAGAAGGTAGTGGGGTGGAGTAATTGCAGCACCAAGCAATCTCCTGGCCCGGGTCGCATCCCGGACTAGCTCAGCAATCAGCTTATACTCGGCCGTCATGAAACGGGACATGGAGGGGATGGCCACATCATCATTAGAGCGAGCAGGAGGAAACCTGAATCGCCTGGGGTTCTCGGCTATGGTAGGGTAATAGGAGTAAGCATGGTTTTCTTGCATCACCAGCTCTTGATGACAAAGACCTGTAACTCCTGCCAGGGCGGCGAGTTGAACTGCGCGATCTGGAGTGGCACCATATCCGCCATGGAATCTGTAGGCACATCTTCCGATTGGGATCCTGGCTTCCAGAAAAACGTGGGCAAGTCCAATAATCTTCCTCCAAGCGGAACCTCAAAAACTTGATACCTCGGCATTTCTCCATTGGGATAGAGGCTATGCCATACATCGCGAAGTAGGGATGCGAAGCTGAGCGGTGCAGGGGCTGTGTCGAACTCAATAGGAATGGCGGCCATCTACACTCATGGAATAGACGATCAGAAAAAAGACGGAATCTATATGCATGCTATGCAACAAACAAGTGCAGCAATCAAAAGCAACAACCAATCAGGACTCTATACTACCAGTTTCTAATGCTCGCACTGACTAGGGCATCCTACAGCCAGACCTACTCTGATACCAACAGTTGTGGCACCCCGGCTCAAAGGGACCGGAACGCCCCGTATTCCAGCCCAGAGATCAAGTCTTCTGGAATACGGCACTGCTGGCATAGAACAAATCAGTTCTTATTACAAATGATAAGGGCACAAGGGTCTGCTATTACAAAGATTACAATGGCACGGCGACACTACGTCTGCTAAGGTAGATCTATGCTAGCAGCGGAACAACACGTAGCAGCGGAACGACGACGACAGTGATGAACTCCACTCCGCAGCGACTCTGGCTGGGACACGGTCTAGCTCGCACGATCGGAATCCTCGACAGGCAATCAATCACGGCATCACCTGCAATCTAGCATGACACGCCAGGTGAGTACTTTGAATGTACTCGCAAGCTCACAACAACCAAAAGCATCAAGGCAAGACAACAACATAGCATTAACAGGTTAAGTTATGCTCAACTACTATGATGTGGAGGTAACTATTAATCATGATCTGGTAAAGCTAGAATTACTGAGGAACCATCATCTACATGAACCATCTCCCTCTTGGCATTTAGCCAAGCAATATATCATCTTGATCACCTCGTGATCAATATATCCTCGTGATCACCACGTGATCACCTCACAACCCGATGATCACCCTCAAGATCATCCCAATGTCATCATCGGCATCCTGCCAAACTGTTACTTACTCACATACAAATATAAGTCATTCTATAAGTCATTCTATAAGTCATTCCGTGAGTCATTCTATAAGTCATTCCGTAAGTCATTCCGTAAGTCATTCTATAAGTCATTCTGTCATCGTCAGTGTTGATCGGACGGTGTGACCTACAACGAACTGTATCCATATACCGAGGACGCGGCTATCGATAGATTGTACACTCTGCAGAGGTTAGTACACTGTACCCACACTACGGAACTCATGGCCTCATGCTCCCATTCGGGTGGACCAACGATATTCCGACAAAACCAATCTATTGCATGACACTCTCCCGGCCACTCCGACAAACTCCCCTTTGGGCTATGTCATGGGTGGCCCCGATGTCAACTCGTGACATCCTCTACCTCTGTGGCTGCCACTGTCGTGGCCAACAAACGAACTCGTCCCAAACGGGGACACCCGGGTACAACACAACTCAGGCACACAAGGGTACGGCCGCCTACCGGGCCAGGGCAGCGCGAGCACATAACCTTCCCTAGTTGGAGGCACCGGCGAGAGGCATGACAACAGACCGTATTAGAGCCTCCCCATCCAGGCAAGTGTGACTGCACTGGTGAGCTCGATTCGGTGGCACCTGACCAACGAATGACGGAATTTGTCCCCAAGATATATCCATGATAGAACTGTTACCCCAACATAATATATCAACCTGGGATGCAAGTCATAGCAAGTTACATCCAATAATCCAAAGCATAATATAGCCATATCATTATTATGAACCCCAATAATTTATAATATTCAATATGATCATGAAGAAGGCATGACTACGGCTACAAGAAATCCTGTAGCAACATGTCACCCTCAATCTGCAAATCATTAGTCCAAGAAATCCAAGCATCATCATGGCAGTAACAATATCAAATATAACTCCAAGAAATGCCATGAATAAATTGTATTTACTAATGGATATTTCAAGCAAATTATTAAATAAACCATGGCATTGCATTGCAATCATGCAAATGGAGGTTGTGGCTTGCCTTGCTCCAAGGGGGTGTTGGAATGCTCCTGGTCTTCACAAACACACAGCAAACACTCTGGAAAAATATGTTTGCAACCATTTATAAATATCACATAACGCAAATTCTTCTGTCCAGAAATTCTAGACAAAAGGGAAAAATACCAAACTCTACCAGAAAATAGAGGAGGTCAAAAGAAAAATAATGCAAAAAGAATCAGCTCAATTGGACTTGTAGTTTAGGAGATATTCCTGGTCAAAGTTGTGGTCAAATCTGGATTTAAAATGGATTTTAAATGAATTTCAGAAAACCTCCAGGGGGCTGAAGTCGAAAGCGTAAAGTGGGTTTACGCTTCCACTTAAAACGCTTCGGCGGGGAGGTGAGAGGCTGACGGGTGGGGCCACCCCGACAGATTTAATGGTTGGGAGGGAGAACAGAGGGCGGTGGTGCTTACCGGCGTCGGATGGCGGCGAGGAGGCAGCGCCGGAGCAGGGAGAGGGGGGAATGGATCGGGCACTCCGCGACGAACATGCCCGTACCCGCAGCTCGAAGAATGGTGGCCGGACGACGTTGCGCCCTACATCTCTGGCGGCGGCGAGCTACGGGCATCGACGGGGTGAGAGATTCTGGCGACCATTTCCCCGGGGAAGAGGTTGAGGAGGACTACAGGAATGAGGGGAGCTCGATGGTGGCCTTGGCTTGTTCGGAGATGCACCGGAGCAAGCTGACCAAGGAAGAGGCCAAGCGGCGGAGCTCTGGCCGGAGAGGAAGAAGAAGGGCTCCGGGGCTCGGCTGGATGGCTCTGGTGGCCGATTGGGTGAGGAGGAGCTCGAGTGGTGAGAAGAGGCGAGCTCGGGGAAGGGTTAAATAGGCGGACGGAGATGCCCGAGCTCGGGTGCCGCCACGGGCAAGATGGCCGGGGTTCTGGCGAACCGCGGACGCGTGGGCACACGGGAGAGCTCGGACGGCGACGTGAGAGAGCTAGTGGAGGCTCAGCGGCGCAGGAGGAGCAGACGCGGGCGAGGCACGCGCGGTCGGCCACTAAGATACTGTGCGCGCGCGTGCGGTGAGAGCAGGGGCCGCCGTGGCGCGAGGAGAGGGAAGGAGGAGGGGGCGGGGCTAGACGGCCAGGTGTACGATGGAGAGGAAGGGCGGCACCAGCAGACACGCGAACGCGGCCGAGAGGAAGAGGCCCGCGACTCAGCGACACCCAGAGCATGCCCACAGCATGCAGAGCATGCGCACAGGCATGCCAATAGTGCGGTCACCGCGTGCATTGCCACAGAGAGGGCACATAGGCCTAGCAAAAGATGTCCAAGGTGTTGTCCATCCATCCTACAGCCCCACTGATGTGATGGATCAATCAAATAGACTATGGATTGATGCGAGGCATCAGATGAATGTTGCTGTAGCCAACTTGGGTTAGAAGTTGTGGTCAAGTTACTTGACCAATGGGCCAGAGGGGATGTCACAAGGGTTTAGGGTAGGAAGGACTACAGTCCTGTGAATTTTGAGATGAATTGAACAAGATTTGAAGATGGTTGCTATACAACTGCCAAAAACAGCACAGAAACTGGATTTGGAGGTTGCACTCACCTGGAGTGTGGGATTGAGCTGCAATTTGGTGGAGAGTTATTATTTAGGACCCTGTAGGTACTGGCAAAATTTTATGCCATTTGGAAATACCTAAAGGGTGCTTCCTTTACAAAGGTCCTCTCTGGACAGGAACTTGGAGGAATTTTTAGAGCAAATGACATGGCAAACTGATGTGAATTTTGGTATGCTCAAGGGATATGGAGATATTTAGGTCCTGGATTAATTTCAGAATTTATGAAGCAATATTAAATGTAGTTGCTTCACACCCTGAAAATTTGACCTGAACCAAAGATTTGAAGGTGTGCTCACATAATTAGTTGGATGGAGCTCAAATTTGGTGTAGGGGAATTATATGAGCACATGGAGGGCCTGACAAAATTTCAACTTAAATGGATACACCTAGCTAGTACTCCCTTCTCTCTGGTCAGAAACTTTGGAAATTTGCTAAGGAAGATTTACTAGGCAAATGGAGCTGAATTTTGTCATGTGGTAATGATTTGAATAGGAAAGAGTGCTCAAAAAGTTTGAGGACAATCAAGAAAATATAAATAACACTTCCTTCACAAATTGCCATACAGGACAGAATAGGAAAATGAATATTTCTGAATTATTTTTGAACTAGGCAAGGAAGGGTTTGGACATATTTGGGGAATATATGACCCAAAGAATTTATGATAATTATTTGGGAATTTTGGGGATGACAGAAATATAGGTTGCTTCACAACCTAGGTCAACACAGGGTTATTCCCTTAATAGGAAAAAGGAATATTCCCAAGAAAGGAATTTTGGGTTGGGCTAGAGTAGAAATACCATGATCTTGGGAAAGATACAAGGATGATGCACCACTTGGGAGAAGAAGAAATGATGATCTCCCAGGTTTCAAGTCCATAGAACTTCTTCAAAAAGGAAACCAGAACAAAAACCAAAGAAAGCCAAAATAAAAAGAAAGGGCCAAAAATCGGGGTGATACATACCCCCCGATATGATCCATAGATTCATCAAAATAAGCAAACTATGCAACAAAAACAGAATCTGTCTAAAATAGAACAGTCTGTAAAGATCTGAATTATGGTCATACTTCTGTAACTCCAAAAATTCTGAAAAATTAGGAAAACGTGGGCAATTCATATATTAATACTTTGTAAAAAATTCAGAAGGTTCTGACACTCCAGCGGAAAAAAAATTCCAGCACTAGACGCAAAAGTTTCTGTTTTCCAACAGCATCTATCATACTATCTTCCAAATCATCCCAAAGGCATTACTTGGCACAAACACTAATTAAAACATAAAAATACAATCATAATAGAAGCTATAATTGTGAAAACACTCAAAAACAGAAGGTAAAAGAAAAAAATTATTTTATTCATTGGGTTGCCTCCCAACAAGCTCTTTCTTTATAGCCATTAAGATAGGCTTGAGATTTTATTGACGCTCACATGAAAGATAATAATTGAAATACAAAGAGAGCATCATAACATATGTGACAAACACATTTAAGTTTAGCATACTTCCTATGCATAGGCATTTTATAAGAAAACAAATTATCAAGACAAAAAGTATCTAGCATATGCAAAGAAGAAGAACAAAACACTAACAATTTGATCTTCAAGAGAGGTAATTTAACATTAAAATTCCAATAACCATATTTTCCTCTCTCATAATAGTTACATTTAGGATCATAATCAAATTTAACAATATAGCTATCACATAAAATATTATCTTCATGATCCACATGCATAAAAGTCTTGTAATCTTCCAAGATAGTGGGATTAATATTAACTAAAGTCATGACCTCTCCAAACCCACTTTTATCAAAAATTTCATAAGATTGAACCCTCTCCAAATATGTGGGATTCTTTTTTCCTAAAGTTGACACTCTTCCAGACCCACTTTCAATAGTATTGCAATCATTATTATCAATATCATATTCATCATGAGGCTTGAATAAATTTTCAAGGTCATAAGAAGTATCACCCCAATCATGATCATTACAATAAGTAGTGGACATAACAAAATCATCATCCACAAGCTTGTAGTTTTGCATATTATTAACACAATTGACATTAATAGAATGTATAATAACATCATTGCAATCATGCTTTTCAATCAAGGAGCTATCATGAATCACTTTATAAATTTCTTCTTTTAACACTTCATCACAATTTTCAGATTCACGATATTCAAGCAAAACTTCATAAAGATAATCTAGTGCACTCAACTCACTAGCAATTGGTTCATCATAATTGTTTTTTTTACATATTAGCAAGTGGATGAGGATCCATCTCAATAGTTTTTTTAGCAAGCAAAGATGCAAGCAAATAGGAAGCACATGGCAACACAAGCAAACAAACGAGCAAATAAAAATATTTTTGTGTTTTTGTCAAAAAAAATTAGAAGTTGGGGAGATGAAAATGAGAGGCAAATGCAAATAAAAAGGCAACTAAAATAAATGCAAGTGATTGATAGTTTGTGCGAAGGTACTTGATAGATTTTGATGATGTCTCCCCGGCAACGGCGCCAGAAATTCTTCCTGCTACTTGTAGTCCGCGTTGGTATTTCCCCGAAGAGGAGAGGATGATGCAGTACAGTAGAGATAAGTATTTCCCTCAGTTAAGAACCAAGGTTATCAATCTAGTAGGAGAACCAAGCAAGATCCAGTGAATAGCACCTACACACAGAAAAGCAAACACTTGCACCCAACGCGAATAAGAGGGTTGTCAATCCTCTTAGCGGTTACTTGCAAGGTTTAAGTCTGATAGGGATAAATAGATAAACTAAAATACTAATAAAAATAAAGGTAAATAAATTTCAGCAAGGTATTTTTAGGTTTTTTATATGATAAAGATAGACCCTGGGGCCATAGTTTTCACTAGAGGCTTCTCTCTCGAGCACAGAAACATACGGTGGGTAAACAAATTATTGTTGGGCAATTGATAGAAAAGCAAATAATTATGATGGATTCATGGCAATGATCATGTATATAGGCATCACGTCTGAGACAAGTAGACCGACTCCTGCCTGCATCTACTACTATTACTCCACTCATCGACCGCTATCCAGCATGCATCTAGAGTATTAAGTTAATAAAAACAGAGTAACACCTTAAGCAAGATGACATGATGTAGAGAAGCAAATTCAAGCAATATGAATAAACCCCATCTTTTTATCCTTAATGGCAACAATACAAATACGTGTCATGTCCCCTTCTGTCATTGGGATTGAGCACCGCAAGATTGAACCCATCACAAAGCACCTCTCCCATTGCAAGATAAATCAATCTAGTAGGCCAAACCAAATCGATAGATCGGAGAGAAATACAAAGCTATATTTAATCATGCATAAAAGAGTTCAGAGAAGACTCAAATATTTCTCATGAATAATCTGATCATAAACTCACAATTCATCGGATCCCAACAAACACACCGCAAAAGAAGATTACATCGGATAGAACTCCAAGAACATCAAGGAGAACATGGTATTCAAGATCAAAGAGAGAGAAGAAGTCATCTAGCTACTAGCTATGGACCCGTAGGTCTGTGGTAAACTACTCACACATCATCGGAAGGGCAGCAAGGTTGATGTAGAAGCCCTCCGTGATCGATTCCCCCTCCGGCAGGGTACCGGAAAAGGCATCCAGATGGGATCATGAAAGAATAGAGGCTTGCGGCGGCGGAAAGGTTTTCTCTTCTGGCCCTCTGTTGGTTTCCCAATATTTGTGAATTTATAGAAGTGGAATTAGGTCAAACGGAGTCACGTGGGCCCCACAAGGCAACACGGTGCGCCCCCCTAGGGCGCGCCCTGTTGCCTTGTGAAGCCTCCGTGAGGCTTCTGGCCTCCTCCCGAAGCTTCCAAGGTCTCTTTTGTCCAGAAAAAAATCTCCAAAAAGTTTCATGGCATTTGGACTTCATTTGGTATAGATTCTCTGAAAATCCAAAAACAAGCAGAAAACAGCAACTGGCACTGGGCACTAGGTTAATAGGTTAGTCCCAAAAAATGATATATAATTGCATATAAAAACATCCAAGATTGATACTATAATAGCATGGAACAATAAAAAATTATAGATACATTGGAGATGTATCACTCGCGCCCATGTCTGTCGAGTAGTGCGGCATGGACGGGCGCGGTCCCGGTGTGTTGATGTAGACCGGACCACAGGGCGGCGGCCTGTTCGCCTGTTCGTCAGGTAGTGCAGCATGCGCAGACGCCAGTGCAGATGATGCTGGCTCGCGCTTCGTATCCGCGGTATGGAGTCACTTTTATAGTGAACACTTGTCCTGCGTATTTAAAATATACGGGCCAGAATAATTGTTCTTTGAAGAATTTAATATGTGCTAATAAAATAGACTGAATGGATATCACCTGATGTATTTGGACGATAGATGATCCATGTGCCACGTCCGCTGGGATGTCCTATTGATGAGACTCGTCCTAGTATTTCACACTCTTTTTTTATGCTAAAATAAACCAAAACGCCAGGGTGGCGGCCTGTGTGTGCATCCATCGAGCAGCGTCGTGCGGACAGACGCTGGCACGGCGTCCGGTGTGTTGATTTAGACCGAACCATAGAGACAACGACTGCGCGTGTGTCCATCGAGTAGTCCGGCGCCGATGAACGCTGGTGCAGCTTCCGGTGTGTCGGTGCGGCGAGGACGGTTGGCCGCGTGCGTGTTCGTCGTATAGCTGGGGCGCGGCGGATGCTGGCGTGAGCTCCGCATTGGTCCTGATAATGTTTTGGATGTACGTAGATGTAGCACCGATGGTCCTCCCATGAGATATGCTAGTAGCAATTACACTTTGGATTTGCTTCTCCTCACAAATTAGTGGCACGTCATTATGCTTTGGTTGATCTGGATTGTCCTAGGGAGTTGTGCTGCTAGATTTCGTTGTGTGGCTGGCCTTAGCAGATGTTTCATTGATCTGTTACTGTATTTACTTTATGCACGGAGCGATGGCAGCAACAAGAGGAGCGCCCGGCTCACACGGAGCGACGTTGCATCCCGGCCTATATTGTTTGACCAGCATGCTGCTGCCCCACGTGGCCTGCAGTGATTGTTTTATAGTTGTTGGCTTTGGCAGATTGCTCATGTACGTGCGTCTGTTGAACCGGGCCAGCCGGCACAGATCTCGGCGCTGCAAAGACCACGTCTCCGCTGCCACAAGCACATCTCCGTATCAGTACACGATTTGACGCGTATGGACAGAACTCCTATCAGACTCGGCTTCTTGCGGTGGCGAAGCGGAAATTAATCCGGCTTCGACGAATCGCCTGGTCGTGTGCGGCGGGTTGTTGATTTCTGCTGCCGCCAGAGCTGATCACCTGGGTGTGACATGATGGACAGGCCACCTGCCCCTTGCTTCCTTTTGGACGTGGGAGGCCACGCGTAACAGCACACCTCGGCATCCTTTCCGCTGGCCGCCGAGATTTCTCTCTCTCTCTCTCTCTCTCTCTCTCTCTCTCTTTTTGGAAGTAAGCCCGGCCGCAACGTACGGCGCGCCTTCCATCGAATAGTTGGTTTGAGCAGATGACTTGTTGCGGCATACGAAGTAGCCATGAAAAACTTCCTCTGAGCCCGATCTCATATGACACCAAAACTGATCTGGATCGACAAGATTGGTTTTGATCTCTGATGTTTCTGCCAACATAAACTGATGCACGCCGCCAATTTCTTCTCCTTCTTCTCTTTTTTTTGTCGTGATGTGATGATGAACCGGTAGTAGCTCTTGATGTAATAATTGATCTGTCCATCAAATTTCCAAGATCATGCATGTACTAGTACTACTTTTCCCTTCTGGTCGGCCTTGAGTGCTGCGCGAGTATAGAGAGGTCGATGCCTCACCTAGTATTTTTCTTTGTTTTATTCGATTCAAGATGCAAAGGGAAAAAGGGTTGTTCGTACTCAATTAGATCTTACGAAGAGCAGAGAAAAGTAGGGTAAATAGCGCCTGTAGCAACCGGGACAAAAACTGAAATAGTAGATGGCTTCACGTGCTAGTACTAGTAGATTAGATCAAATCACTTTTACCGGGACTTGAGCCTTGTGATATGACGTAGTGCATAGGAATAAAACTATACTCCAACACTAAGTTTGCTTCTGGTTGTCGACTAGTAGCAGCAGTTATGTCGTGTTTGATTTCCTCGGGACTTGAGCCTGTAATGCAGCAGCAACAGCAACTTGCGCAACTCGGCGAATCGGACAGCACGACTGCAGTGGAATTATGATTTTCTTGTCCGTCTCGGTGGAAACTGCGATTGGACAGATTGCACGACTTGGCGCACAAATGAAATCAATCTTCCGTCGAATTTGACGGATCGCGTCGTGTCGGCAGCGTACAGAACACCAAACCCTAATTGTTCTCGATCTCAATCTCGTATATGCCATTCCGAATGCTCGTCATGGAGATGATGTAGATCCTTTGTGCCGGCTCTTCTTCATCTGGCCAATTGCGAGCTTCTCGATCCCTGGAAGAGCTCCCTTCAAGAACACAACACCACCGTGCGCTGGCCCCACGGTGGGCGCCAACTGTCGTGGTTTTGTCATGGCAGATGTCCTCATGAAAGGACTTAGTGGAGAGGCCATCGCAACTAGGTGGAAGCTTGAAGGGGTTGGTCGGAATCGAGAGACGCGACTTTTACCCAGGTTCGGCCCCTCACGGTGGAGGTAAAAGCCTACATCCTGCTTGATTGCTATTGATGATGATGATGATGATCTCGATTACAAGGGTGATGTTTCTCTACCTCTAGTCTTCGAGAGCTTCTACTTTGATCTTGTCTAAAACTTGTCTCTAATCACCTATCCCTCTTGGGGTGCCTTGCCCCTCCTTATATAAGTTGAAGGGGTCGGCTTACATGTAGAGTCCTAGTAGGACTACAACTACAAGTCGGATATTAGTTTGGGTCTTATTCGAATGGTCCAAAACTGGCTTGCTGGGCCACCCTCATGTCGGGCCACGTTCTACTTCTGTGTGGCCACCCGTATTCTCTTCCGCACCAATCAACCTAGGCCGGGTTTGTCCTTCGCCGGGTCATGCTTACTCTGCCGGGTCTTGCGTCCCTTGCCGGGTCTTACTTCCTTGCCGGGTCTTGATATTCCTGGCCGGGTTTTGCGCAGGCTCCTAGCTCATAGTGAGCCGGCCCAAGTTGTTTCCTTGATAACCCGGGCATGGGCCTTCTGGTCTAGCCAGGTCTAGCCATGGGTAATTCCCCCGACAGGTAGTATTTCACCCAAATTTATTGCTTCGACACAAGGGGAGCCATAGAATATTTGCCAGTATTAGTAGTTGAGTTGTCAATTCAACCACACCGGGAGAACTAAATATCTACAGCAAAGTGTTTAGTAGCACAGTAGTAACAGTAGCAATAGTAACGGAGCCAGTAACAGTTTTGTAGTGATTGTAACAGCAGTAGCAACGGTAGTATCTTAGCAAAGATCACTATGCGAAAAGCGTAGGCATTGGATCAGTGATGGATAATTATGTTGGATGACATTCATCATGTAACAAACACAACCTAGAGCGATACACAATAGCTCCAATTCATCAATGTAATGTAGGCATGTATTCCGTATATAGTCATATGTGCTTATAGTAAGAACTTGCATGACATATTTTGTCCTACCCTCCCATGGCAGTGGGGTCCATAAGGAAACTAAGGGATATTAAGGCCTCCTTTTAATAGAGAACCGGAACAAAGCATTAACACATGGTGAATACATGAACTCCTCAAATTACCGTCATCCCCAGAGAGTATCCCAAACAATTGTCACTATGGGGTCTACGGATCAGAACAATAACAAGTGCATATAACTAGCAGATAGGATCAAGAACTCAAATATATTCATGAAAACATAGAGGGTTCAGATCTGAAATCATGGCACTCGGGCCCTAGTGACAAGCATTAAGCATAGCAAAGTCATTGCAACATCAATCTCAGAACATAGTGGATACTAGGGATCAAGCCCTACCAAATTGACTCGATTACATGATAAATCTCATCCAACCCATCACCGTCCAGCAAGCCTACAGAGAAATTACTCACACCCGGTGGTGAGCATCATGAAATTGGTGATGGAGGATGGTTGATGATGACAATGGCGACAAATCCCCCTCTCCGGACCCCTGAACGAACTCCAGATCAGCCCTCCCGATGAAGAACAAGAGGTGGCGGTGGCTCCTTATCATAAAACGCGATGAAACTTCTTCTCTTATTTTTTTCTCGGGGAAAGAGAATTTATAGAGTTGGAATTAGGTCAGAAGGACCTCTGTGGGCCCCACAAGGTATCCCAGCGCACCCCTAGGGGGGTCGCGCCCTGTTGCCTTGTGGGCAACAGGTGGCCCCCCTCCAGTTGATTCTTGCGCCAATATTTTTTATATATTCCATAAAAAATCTCCAAAAAGTTTCATCCAATTCCGAGAACTTTGATTTCTGCACAAAAACAACACCATGGTAGTTCTGCTGAAAACAGCGACGGTCCGGGTTAGTTTCATTCAAATCATGCAAATTAGTGTCCAAAACAAGAGCAAAAGTGTTTGGAAAAGTAGATAAGATGGAGACGTATCAACTCCCCCAAGCTTACCTCATTGCTTGTCCTCAAGCAATCCAGTTGACAAACTGAAAGTGATAAAGAAAAACTTTTACGAACTCTTTCGTTCTTGTATCCGTATATAAGCTTGAATAGCACCCCAGTTTTCAACAAAGATCATGAACTAACCATGCAAATGATAACACTTAGAATTCACATTTACTCATATCAATGGCATAATCAACTAGCAAGCAATAATAACATATCTCAACTGCCAACAATTTGTCAAAACAATCATGATATAATATAATAACATGGTATCTCGCTAGCCCTTTCTGAGACCGCAAAATATAAATGCAGAGCACCTCCAAAGTTCAAGCAGCGACTAAACATTGTAATTCAGGGTAGAAGAGATCCAGTCATGATTTACCCAACATTAACTATACTCAATGCATAAGAATGACAATAGTGCTCTCAGGATTGGTTCTTAAAATGAGAAGGTGAGACTCAACAATAAAAGTAAAATAACATAAAAGTAAATGGATAGGCCCTTCATAGAGGGAAGCAGAGATTCGCCGAGGTGCCAGAGCTCGAAGCTTAAATCAGAGATGAAAACAATTTTGAGAGGTGTACTTTTCCTGTCAATGTCACGACCGAGAATTTTCAATATCTTCCATGCTAAACACATTATCGGCGGTTCCCAGGCGGAAAGGTAAAGTTTACTCCCCTCCACCATACCAGCATAAGCCATGGCTAGCCGAATTCATGGGTGCCCTCCAAACGATCAAATTTTCGGGGGAGTTTGTTTTATTATATTTTTCTTTATTTTGATTATAGGACTGGGCATCCCAATTACTAGCCTCTCTCATGCAATAACAAGAGAATAAACACTCATCTTGAGAATAACCCTCTTAGAATGGAAGATATTGACCACCCCATGTTGCACCTTAGCGGTAAGGGCACACAAAACAGATGTTTATTTGAATGATTAGAGGTGGCACATGCAAATTTACTTGGAGCGGCAGAGTAATACCGCATATAGGTAGATATAGTGGACTCATCTGGAACAACTTTGGTTTACGGATTGTGGATGCACAAGCAGTATTCCCGCTTAGTACAGGCGAAGGTTAGCAAATAGATTGAGAAGAGACCAACTAGAGAGCGAAAACGGTCATAATTATGCATTGAGAATAATTATCATTGAATACTAGCTTGACTAGGATATAAACACCCTGAACATAAATATCGTGAAGGTTGCATTGGTTTTGAATCAACTACATGCATGAACATGTGCCAAGTCAAGCCACTTGAAACATTCAAAGGAGGATACCAAACTAACATACTACATCATAACCATTTTAATGCATGTTGACATCTAAGATACATCATTATCCACTCCTAGCTACTTAAGCATAGCATGAGCAACTATAATCTCTAATTGTCATCACAAACATGTTTACTCATAATATGCTGAATCATGGATACTGAGTTAAACATATTTACAAAAACAAAAAGAAGAAGAGTTCATACCAGCTTTTCTTTGCCACAGTCACTTCATCAAATCATCTTCATTATTGCCTTTCACTTGCACAACCGAATGATGTGAAAATAATAATAGTGCAAGAGTGCCGTGGACTAAGCTGGAATCTGCAAACATTTCATTCAAGGGAGAAGACAAGGTAATATTGGCTCTTCGTTAGATCAACGTTAAAGTATATGAGAGCCACTCAACATTTTCATCGTGGTCTTCTCCCTACGACGACTCAACGAAAAGAAACGAAATTCAGAGAAACACACTGAAATATTTTTGGAGTTTTTGGTTTTTCGGAAGAAAGCAAATTAACAAAAGAAAAAGGAAAAGCGAGAAAAACTATTTACACGGGAGAACTCCCAACAAGCAGAAGAAGAAACGAGAAATATTTTTGGGTTTTATTTTAATACTACAAACTAACTAACGAGAAAGAAAAACCGAAAAGAAGCGAGAAATATTTCTGGATTTTCAAAGTTTTTCAAACACACGAGAAGAAAGTGAAAATAAAACTAACATGGATATACAATGAAAAAGGATGAACACCGGCAACTGGAATGAATGTGTGAACATGAATGTAATGTCGGTGAGAAATACGTACTCCCCCCAGCTTAGGCTTTTGGCCTAACTTGGTCTACGGCCATGGCTGCCCAGGATAATAATCGAAGTGGTAGCTCATGGAGGCTTATCTGCGATGAAGGCGGAGAGCTCGGTGTTTTGAATATATTGATCAAATTCTTCCTTAATGCCTGCACCTATCATGAACTCATTGCACGGCCATCGACAAGATTTTGCTTCGGCTCCTCGCACTGAACTTGCCCTTGGTTCAACATACGATTGGCATGCCGAGCTTTCACTCGACGATGCTTCAGAAGACCTCCTCCTTGAAGAACTCCTCCTAAAGAGGTTCATTTTCCTAAGGAAAATTTATGAAAATTTTTGGACCACAAAAAGATGTTAACAAAACTTCACAAGATTGATAGCAACTACTCATAAAAGTGCCTAGAGGCTATATCAAGCATTCAAACTACTTATAACTCAAAGAATTCAACATGCAAGCTCATTTTCAGTAGCACCAATAGCAGCAATCTAAGAAGAATATAATCCACTAAAGCAAAAACTAATTGGCGCAATGGAGGAGTCACATACCAAGGAGCAATCCCCCAAAATAGTTTCGCAAACGGGGCTCCAAGCAAAGAGATCAAAAATCTCAGGTTTGGGAGTAAGAACACGAGAGAGAGAGAGCTACAAAGATTTTTTTTTTCTGGAGGTAGGAGATGAAGTGGCCTCAAGAGATAAGTGAGTGGGTCCCCGTGGGACCCATAAGGCATCTTGGCGCACCCCCAGGGGGGTCGCGCCATGTTGCCTTGTGAGAAACAAGGGCTCCTCCCTGGGTTGTTTTCAGTGCCAAAAATTCTAAAATATTCCAGAAAAAATCATGTTAAAATTTAGCAGCATTCTGAGCACTTTTATTTTCGGGCCATTTTTTATTGCACGGATAATTCAGAAAACAGGATAATCATGGCATTTTACTTTATTAAACTATAAATAACAGAGAGTAAACTATGATTACAGAAAGTTGTGCTTACTAAATTCAACGACCACATGCCCCTCAAAAAGAATCCATTAATAAGGTTGATCAAGTCTTATTAACAAACTATTTCCGAGTAACATGAAACCGAAGAACATTCGTATAACACTAAGTTACCTCAATGGGGATGTGCATCTCCCCAACAATAAGAATTTCATATTTCTTTTTGACAGTAGAAAAAGGAAATTTAAATCCTCCAATAGTGATTGTCGAAACTTTTTCAATATAGTTTATACCGTTCACCGAACTTTGTTTCTTCGGAAAATAAACCGTATGTTCATTACCATTAACATGGAAAGTGACTTTGCTTTTGTTGCAATCAATAACAGCCCCTGCAGTATTCAAAAAGGGTCTTCCAAGGATAATCGACATGTTGTCGTCCTCAGGCATATCAAGTATAACAAAGTCTGTTAAGATAGTAACATTTGCAACAACAATGGGCACATCCTCGCAAATTCCAATTGGTATAGTAGTTGATTTATCAGCCATTTGCAAAGATATTTCAGTAGGTGTAAGCTTATTCAAATCAAGTCTTCTATATAAAGAGAAAGGCATAACACTAACACTGGCTCCTAGATCACATAAAGCAGTTTTAACATAACTTCTTTTAATGGAGCGTGGTATAGTAGGTATTCCCGGATCTCCTAACTTTTTAGGTACTCCACCCTTAAAAGAATAATTTTCAAGCATGGTGGAAATTTCAGCCTTAGGTATCTATCTTTTGTTAGTGACAATATCTTTCATGTATTTAGCATATGGAGGCATTTTCAAAATATCAGTCAAGCGAGTGCGCAAAAAGACAGGTATAAGCATTTCAACAAAGCGCTCAAAGTCTTCCTCATCCTTATTTCTAGATTGGTTAGTGGGAAAAGGCATGGGTTTTTGAACCCATGGTTCTCTTTCTTTTCCATGTTTTCTAGCAATGAAATCACTTTTATCATATCTTTTATTCTTAGGAGGTGGGTTATCAAGATCAACAGCAGGTTCTATTTCTACATCATTATCTGGTTGAGCATCAACATGAACATCATTATCATTATCATTAAGTAGGTGTTCATTACCAGATTGTGTCTCAGCATCAGAAATAGAAGCATCATTATGATTATCAGGAGGTTTTTCTACCTCAGATTCACTAGAAGCATGCAAAGTCCTATCATTTTTCTTTTTCTTTTTCTTCTTAGATGGACTAGGTGCATGAACATTAATTCTTTGAGAATCTTGTTCAATTCTTTTAGGATGACCTTCAGGATAGAGACTCCCGAGTCATTCTTCCTCCTCTAGTAACAACTCTAACAGCACGATCATTCATTTTATTATTCATCTCATTAAGCAAATCATTTTGGGACTTAGCAATTTTTTCTAACTGAGTATGAACCATAGAAACATGTTTACTTAAGCCTTTAACATCATTAGCAGTTCTAAACATCAAATCACTCAAACGATCTATCATGAAAGCATTGTGTTTTAATTGATTGTTAACATACAAATTGAAGTGTTCTTGCTTAATGACGTAATTATCAAACTCATACAAGCATTGACTAGCAGATTTATTATAAGGGATATCACCTTCACCAAATTTAATAAGAGAATTTACCTCTAGTACCTGTGTCGGGATGTCGAGCCCATGAATTTCTTCAATAGGTGGTAAATTCTTAACATCTTCAGATTTAATACCTTTTTCCTTCATAGATTTCTTTGCCTCTTGCATATCTTCAGGACTGGGGAATAGAATACCTCTCTTCTTTGGACTTGGTTTGGGCGGTGGTTCGGGAAGTGTCCAATCATTATCATTCTTTAATATATTATTCAATAGTTCTTCAGCCTGTCCAACAGTTCGTTCCCTGAAAACACAACCAGCACAACTATCTAGGTAGTCCCTAGAAGCATCGGTTAGTCCATTATAAAAGATATCAAGTATTTCATTTTTCTTAAGAGGATGGTCATGCAAAGCATTAAGTAATTGGAGAAGCCTCCCCCAAGCTTGAGGGCGATTCTCTTCTTCAATTTGCACAAAATTAAATATTTCCTGTAAGGCAGCTTGTTTCTTATGAGCAGGAAAATATTTTACAGAGAAGTAATATATCATATCCTAGGGACTGCACACACAACCAGGAGCAAGAGTATTAAACCATTTCTTAGCATCACCCTTTAATGTGAAAGGAAACAACTTAAGAATGTAATAGTAACGAATTTTTTCCTCATGAGCAAACAGGGTGACTGTATCATTTAATTTAGTAAGGTGTGCCACAACAGTTTCAGTTTCATAACCATAAAAAGGATCAGATTCAACCAAAGTAATTAACTCATGATCGACAGAGAATTCATAATCCTTATCGGTAACAATGATGTGAGAGGTAGCAAACTTAGGATCATATTTCATTCTCTCCATCATAAACTTTTCTTTTAGCTTAACCAGCAATTTTCTAACATCATCTCTATCATTACAAGCAAGAATTTCTCTAGCTGTTTCTCCATCTATAACATAACCATCAGGTATTTTAGGCATTTCAACTCTAGTAGGAGAGCTAGGCATAATAGGTGAATCATAATTTTCATCAGTTTCAATAGTTTCAGCATTCTCAGTTTCTTTAGCTTTAGCAATTTGTTCATCAAGAAATTCACCTAGTGGCACAGTATTATCAAGCATAGTACTAGCATCATCATAAGTATCATTCATAGCAGAAGTAGTATCATCAATTACTTGCGACATATCAGAATGAATAACAGGTGGCGGTGTCGCAAGCCTACGTAAAACAGAAGGTGAATCAAGTGCAGAGCTAGATGGCAGTTCCTTACCTCCCCTCGTCTTAGAGGCTACAATCTTGGTCTTATCGTCTTTCAGATTCTTCATAGTGATCAACAGATATAAATCCCAAGTGACTCAACAAATAGAGCTATGATTCCCGGCAACGACGCCAGAAAAAAGTCTTGATAACCCACAAGTATAAGGGATCGCGACAGTCTTCGAGGGCAGTATTTCACCTAAATTTGTTGATTCGACACAAGGGGAGCCAAAGAATATTTGCGAGTATTAGCAGTTGAGTTGTCAATTCAACCACACGTGGAGAACTAAATATCTGCAGCAAAGTTTTTAGTAGCATAGTAGTAACAATAGCAATAGTAACGGAGATAGTAACAGTAACAATTTTGTAGTAATTGTAATAGCAGTAGCAACGGTAGTATCTTAGCAAGGATCAATATGCGAAAAGAGTAGGCATTGGATCAGTGATGGATAATTATGTTGGATGACATTCATCATGTAACAATCACAACCTAGAGCGATACACAATAGCTCCAATTCATCAATGTAATGTAGGCATGTATTCCGTATATAGTCATACGTGCTTATAGTAAGAACTTGCATGACATCTTTTGTCCTCCCCTCCCGTGGCAGCGGGGTCCATAAGGAAACTAAGGGATATTAAGGCCTCCTTTTAATAGAGAACCGGAACAAAGCATTAACACATGGTGAATACATGAACTCCTTGAATTACCGTCATCCCCGCAGAGTATCCCAAACAATTGTCACTATGGGGTCTACAGATCAGAACAATAGCAAGTGCATATAACTAGCAGATAGGTGTTGGAGATATGCCCTAGAGGCAATAATAAATGTTATTGTTTATCTCCATGTTCATAATTATGTTTATGTTCCATGCTATAACTGCTATGGTTCTCGAGTCTGCAATAACCACGAGGCTCGAAGGAAGACTCATATGCACGTGTGAAATAATAAATGGTAAAATGTATTCCTAGTCTGGCCTCTAAGACTAGCTCAAGTGTTGCATGATGGTTCTGTTTTCCTGATCATGGGCATGACTATGCCGGCAACTTTGAGGGCACAATGTTAGGAGAACACTTGTGTTGAATCGACCCGAGTTGATGTTATGCTATGAGATACATTCGTCACAAGTTAATGGTTAATAACATAGAGAAGTTAACGTTTGCATAATTCCTTAGACCATGAGAGTATCGAGTTTCTTCATGCTTGATTCATGAACTTTGGGGTTTGTTAAACATCATCCGTAACTAGGTGGCTATTACGGCGGCTTATGGGTTCATGGGAAAGTATGACAAGGGACTTGATAGCTCAAGATTGGGATTTTCTCCTCCGACGATGGAGAGATATCTCTGGGCCCTCTCGGTGTTACGGTATCCATCATCGTCTGGCCAGACACAATGTGATTTGATCACGGGGATGCCGGAACACGGGTACGAGAAAAGAGAACAAAACCGGTAACAAGGCAACTGGCATAGTGGACAAGTTGTTGATCCACGGGGATGCTGATAAATCTCACCTCGGGTATTTGTAACATATCGTGAAGCAACAGGAATAGCACACGACAATTGGAGGTTCACTCGAATATTCATTCGTGTGGGTATAGGGGTCAATATGGGTGTCCACAGCTCCGATGTTGATCATTGATCCAAAAGTATTCCGGGTCATGTCTATACTTCACCGAACCTATAGGGTGACATGCTTAAGGGTCATCTATCTGCTGAATACTAGATATGGAGTCTGAGAGAAAGTCACCGGAGTTGTTTCGGAGACAACGGAAGAGTTCCGGAGAGAGAACACCGGAATAGTTTCGGTAAAACCGAAAGGTTGTTTCGGAGTATACCATTAAGTCAAAATGGTTTCGGCACATGCCTGGAAATTCTTAGAGGGTGCCAGAATTGTTCTGGGAACTTCTGGGATTTTTCCGGAGAAAAAACCCAGAAATGTTCCGGAGCTGCCGGAAATGCTTTGGCTGCTTTTTCACTGATGAAAATCATTGATCCGGAAATGTTTTGGAAAGCGTCCAAAATTATTTTAAGGGGTGCCGGAAATGTTCTGGGCCTTCAGGAATTTTTTCGGATTAAACAGCCGATGAAAATATTTCATGAATAGTGTTATGAATAGTGGAAACACTACTGGGAGAAAATATCTCACGAGTAGTGGAAACACTATTATGAATAGTGGAAACACTATTGGGAGAAAATATCTCACGAATAGCGGAAACGCTATTATGAATAGTGGAACACACTATTGAGAGAAAATATCTCATGAATAGTGGGAACGCTATTATGAATAGTGGAAACACTATTATGAATAGTGTGAAAATATCGGAGGGCATTTTGGTATTTTACCATCTCTTCTCACCCTATAAATAGGGGTGGAGGGTGCTCTCCATTTTCATCCAAGTTCTCACATGAGTTCTCATACACTGCCATGCAATTATCTGGCTTTCTCTCTCCCTCCCAGCGAAATAGTTTCGTAGAGCCGAAAGGCTGTCTGGGTTCCGGTGGGAACTAGTTCTGGACGGCGAAGCCCTGCCGGATAGATGACACCGTATGTGTGCAACTCTGTAGAGAGATCGTAGTTTCGGTCTTTGTTCGAGAGTGCCTCCCGAAGGGCTGTCCGAGTGACCGTCCGAGTTTCGAGGGTCCTCCCGAAGGGCTGTCCGAGTGACCCGCCCGAAGGGCTGTCCGAGGATCCGTCCGATGGGACTATCCGAGGGACTATCCAGAGGCCTCCCGAAGGGCTGCCCGAGGATCCGTCCGGTGGGACTATCCGAGGGACTGTCCCGAGGCCTCCCGAAGGGCTGCCCGGAGATCCGTCCGGTGAGCTGACGAGGGAGTACATCCTCGTGGTTGGGAGGTTGTAAATCCTAGCTGCGGGGATCTGCACCGCCGATCGTCATCGACTCTACGTCCGCTGCGCTACGAGTCGGTAACGAAAAGATCAAACCTTGTATGCAGTCTCCATAGTAGTCTTGGGCTGGTGCGTAGGTCGGAATTTTTTTGTTTTCTGTTGCGTTCCCCTACAGTGGCATCATGAGCCGTGCTATGCGTAGATGCAGGTTACGATCTAGAATACATAGAGATGTATGGGTATTGCACAATATAATTGTAGTAGATGAGTTCTATTACTGAAAATTATTTGTGCGGGTAGCAGATGAAATCTGTTACCCGATGTTCTTGTTGCTTCCCTGGAATTTGCATATTTCTGATCTTGATAACAGCATGGTGGAGTTTCAAAGTTCTGGCAATCCGCGATCCTGATTGATCAACGAAGTGCTAACAGTTCATTGAATTCCACCATAGTTAGAGAGAAAGATGAAATTTCGCAGACAAAAGGGCAATGCAGATATGATCTGCACGGGGGTCATGCGTATGACGAAGTTCGGTATGGGGCTCGAGATTTTATTATCTCGTGTTTCATACACCCCGTAAAGTTAATCTAGCGACTTGAATAATCATACTTGATGATGGACGTTGGTAGCTTCGGTTTGTTTCGAAACCTTAGAAGCCACGAAAAATGAAATTTTGTATGAACCGATTAGAGGCGTCTAACTTGGTTTTGAAGGATGTGCATGTGATGTGGTATAGCAGTGCTCATAATAATTTTGATTATGTATGAGATGACTATATAATGTAAATTAACATGACCTGCGTGTCATGATTCGGCATGATGGCTGGAGCCATATGATTGTCACTTTAATGGCCTGCGTGTCAACCTTAAGTAATGTACTTATTTTATTAGCTATAGAGATAGCAATATTATCTGGTGCATCGACAAGGTGGTGGCAAACTTCGCGAAGGTGAACACCGACGCGAATGCCGAAGACGAAGAAATACAAGACTTCTCCGTCAGAAAGGGCTATACCATATCATGCTATTATGAATTGCCTGAGATGTTTATCCCTTATGATGCTCCCTTCTTGATTGCACGGTAGTCGTTTTTATTAGGGTGATCTCTCACAAAAATATCAAGTAGTTAGTGTTCACCCAAGTGTAGCACCATCACGGCACCTATCTTTTCGGGGTGCGCCGTGTCACACGGGTACGAACGATTAGAGAAGTGTGAGGCGGGTGAGTTGAGATCTCACAGCGAGATCACTTGGTTGTCTTGACGTTCAAGCATGACCGTCATGAGCTCGGAACACGCCCATCGAAAGATGAACAAGAATCACATACAGATGTGATTGGCAATTTGGCCTACCGGTTGAAATTTTCGTCATCAGTGGTGTTACACCAATGGCGAACAATTGAAATGCGGGTCTTGTATCACTCACAATCAATTATGAGAGATATTGATTTGAGTGGGAGCGCATTGTAGAATTAACTTGCTTAATTCTCAGTGCAATTAATTATGAACACTTGTCTAAGTGAAATTTGCATAATAGTTATAGAATAATGGCTCGCATTTCCACCTTCCCCTTAAAATTGAATAGCTGTTAAATATCTGGTTAAAACTTTACGGTTGGTAACGTAATGTGAGGATTGTCCTCAAAAGTGTCGAGAAGGATTTTGTCCTATCACATGCTTTCGGTATCCTCCCGCTAATGCTATGGATAATGTGACTCTCGTCCTTCGATCCAAAAGCTAGAATTCCGTTACGGTCAAGTGCAATATGTTTGCTTCCATGAGACCCGAACTTCAAAAGTTTGGGATAGCTATGTAATATTCATGGAACTGAAAATCATTTTTCAGACACAAACAAAGGCTAAAAGATATGTGATATCCAAAGCAATGTTTGTTTTGCAAATTATTAGTAAAGTGTTTACTATGCATTTGACTGATAAGAGAGGGATCCAGAAGAACGCCTGTCATATGATGAAAGGTGAATAAAACAACAACTTAAAGAGAAAGGAAATGTCCAAAGGGTGTTAGTGTGACTTACACACCTAGGAAGTCCGGGGCTAACGCCACTCTTAAGTTGAGTGCTTCTTCTGAGAGTAGGAGAAATACTGAAAGTTAAACTATTAAAAGTATAAAGGCAAAAAGAGAGAAGACTGGAATATCCAGCTCATGTATGAAAGTCATACAACCTATTGATGTATAGAAGGCTGGTCAAGGAAATAGTTCTTGGGAATTATGATTAAACATGTTAATCACTGATTCTTGGGTATTGTGAGTTAATCAAAGAGATACCCGCTCAATTGCTTTCCGTTGCAATTCGATGCAAGAACTACTACGGCGTAAAAGACTGGCCGGAGTGAGGTTCAGATACGCGCTGGGAACTTAGTAAATGTTACTAAACATTCCATCGGTGTATTACCCATGTATTTATTTTCATAATTCATTTAGAGTTTTACACACCCTAGCCCATTGCATAAAGTATCTTGCAAGAAGGTTGTTCATATGAGAACTTTTGATGTTCGATGTTATGAATAACTTAAGGGGCATAGTTTCATTATGAATGAGATGTATGTTATGAATATTGATAATAATACATTACCTCTGTATTTACTTTCATAATTCATTTTAGAGTTTTACACACTCTAGCCCATTGCATAATGTTTGTTGAAAAAGGGTTGTTCATAAAAGAACAATTGTTGTTCAGTGTCATGAATAACATAAGGGCCATGCTTCCATCGTGGATGGGATGTATGTTATGAATATTGATGGTAATATGATACATCCATAACACTGACGCTAAATGTCGCAAGACTAAGAGAATACCACACATGTGTGGCACTGCATTTGGTCACATTGGAGAAACCCGCATGGAGAAATTCCATAATGATGGATTTTGAAGTCATTTGATTATGAATCATCTGACACTTGCAACTTTCCTCCGAAAAGTGAAGTGACTGAAATAGCGTTCACAGGCCATAAGGAACGAGCAACGAACTTATTGGTGATCATACATTTTGATGAATGTAGTCCGATAAATGTTGTTGCTAGTAGTGGATTTATCTATCTTCAGAAATGACTCAAGTAGATATATGGATATTTACTTGATGAGACATAAGTTTGGATCTTTTGAAATCATTCATAAGGTTTTCAATATTAAGTAGAAATTATTGTAACAAGAAAATTATGTTTCTGCAATTTGATTGCGGAAAGGAATATTTGAGTTACAAGTTTAGCGAATGTCTGATGAGTTCTGAAAAGAGTTTCATAACTTACACCTCCCGGAACTCCACTGTGAGTGGTACGTCCGTGAAGATGTAATCAAACCATTTATGACATGGTAAGATCAAAGATGACATAAATCAATTTGCCATTATCCCTTTTAAAGTAATGCTTTAGAGACTGCGGCTTTTACACTGAAAAGAGCACCATCAGGTCTGTTGAAATGACGCCATGGTATGGTACGCCCAACCATGCTTTGTCTTTTCTTAACATTTGGAATATGGGGCTTGTGTAAAATATTTACAAACCTATTCCAAATCAGACAAGTACTACTTTGTAGGTTATCCCAAGTAATTGGGAATTCCTCCACCACTATACCGAGGCAAAAATGTTTGCCACAAAGAACGGTGTGATTTTGAAGAAAATGTTTCTTGCAAAAAGGTGAGTGGGAGGACAGTGCAACTCGACGAGATAATAGTATCTTCGTCATCAGATCAAAGGAAAGAAACCTTGGAAGTAATTCCAGAGTTTCCTACTGCGACTGATACGTAAGCCTCTACATGAGATGTATGGACTTCAGTCGAACTTGTAACTGAACCACGTAGGCAAAACTCGTGCAAACCTCTCAGGTGCGCAAGCGAGATATTGTTGTTAGACAACAGTATACCTACGATACACAAGGAAGCGTTGATGGGCCCTGACTCCGGAATTGGCTAAATGCCAATATAATCCGAGATAGTTTCCATAAATGATTCAAGATTATATCTTGATAAACCCTTCGGAAGACTTAGAGTCTAAACGAACATTAATGGAACTATAAACTGATGTGGATAAAATGTTTTATCCATAAAGCTCGACTTATTGCAATAACAAGTTCAAGAAGTTGACTACGATGAGGTTGTCTCACCGTAGCGATGCTTAAAGTCAGATCGGGTTAAACTAGCAATTAATACATATTTCAATCTTGAGATATGATACATGGATGCCAAAAGGATTTCCATGTGATGGAAATGCAACCTAGGACTTGCATGTGATACAGTCTAAAGTATTTTGTCAATCCAGAGGATGCTAGTAAGTATGCAAACTTCAGAGTTCCAGCAATGGACAGAAGAGAGCAAAATGGAGTTGGAATCTTCGTTTTGATGAAATAGTCAAAAGAGTTTGATTTCATCATTGGATAATGAAGATGCTTGTGATTACAAGAAAGTAAGTGGGAGCATAATAATATTTCTAAAAACTTTGTGTGCTTGACACATTGTTGATTGGAAATAATATAAATATCTTGACACGAATTAGGACTTCATTGAAAATAGTTTTTCGATGAAGTGCTTGGGCTAAATAGCCTTGATATTAGGCATATTTATCTATGAGATAGAATTGCCTAATAGGCTAAGCCAAAAATACATATTGACAAGATGCTAAAACAGTTTAGCATAAGAACGCCAAGGAGTGATTCTTGTCGAAGTCACATGGAAAGGGTTTTTGCAAGACTCGGTGTCCCAAAACACTGATGAGCAAAATACATGATGGAGATTCCACACACTCTTGTGTTTGGATTAATCATGTATTCCATGGTATGTAAAACAACCAGATATGTCCGATACTCCCAAAGCTGTTGCGAGTATACATACCAAAGTGATCAAAGTACTGATCATAGGACAACAGTGGAAAATGTCATTAAGTACTAAAGTAGCACTGATGACATGTTTTCTCGCAAACAGAGATTATGAAGTGCTCGTTGTAAGTAATTGCATTGATACAGTCGTCATCAATACTCCATGCAATTTTCAATTTAAGTTAAGGGTTTTGTGTAATACACGATATGGTGGCACGGTGTTTGGAAATCATTCCAAACAGGTTACTGTGGCGAATTCTATAACAAAGGCTAAGTATGTTGACGCTTTGGAAGTGACAAAGAAGATGTTGAATCATATAGTTCATTCATGAACTTAGTATGGTTCCAAAATGGCTTTGGTCAATGGGACACTATTGCAGATAGTTGCTCCATAGCTGAGTCTGAGGAATCATGGTTTGACCTGTGATTCACATATATACAAAGCCAAGTCCACACAAAATATGAATTTTTTGAAAACATGAAAAAGCGAGGAGATGCAAAGATACACACGGAACAGAAGTTGTCAGATCCGTAGGACATCAGGCTATACCACAAGCGAAGCATTTTTTACACCGGTATGCCATAGGTGTAAAGTGCATTAGCATTGACTAGATTATTGACTCTAGTGCAAGTGGGAGTCTGTTGGAGATATGCCCTAGAGGCAATAATAAATGTTATTGTTTATCTCCATGTTCATAATCATGTTTATGTTCCATGCTATAACTGCTATGGTTCCCGAGTCTGCAATAACCATGAGGCTCGAAGGAAGACTCATATGCACGTGTGGAATAATAAACGGTAAAATGTATTCCTAGTCTGGCCTCTAAGACTAGCTCAAGTGTTGCATGATGGTTCTGTTTTCCTGATCATGGGCATGACTATGCCAGCAACTTTGAGGGCACAATGTTAGGAGAACACTTGTGTTGAATCGACCCGAGTTGATGTTATGCTATGAGATACATTCGTCACAAGTTAATGGTTAATAACACAGAGAAGTTAACGTTTGCATAATTCCATAGACCATGAGAACATCGAGTTTCTTCATGCTTGATTCATGAACTTTGGGGTTTGTTAAACGTCATCCATAACTGGGTGGCTATTACGGCGGCTTATAGGTTCATGGGAAAGTATGACAATGGACTTGATAGCTCAAGATTGGGATTTGCTCCTCTGACGATGGAGAGATATCTCTGGGCCCTCTCGGTATTACGGTATCCATCATCATCTGGCAGACACAATGTGATTTGATCACGGGGATGCCGGAACACGGGTACGAGAAAAGAGAACAAAACCGGTAACGAGGCAACTGGCATAGTGGACAAGTTGTTGATCCACGGGGATGCTGATAAATCTCACCTCGGGTATTTGTAACATATCGTGAAGCAACAGGAATAGCACACGGCAACTGGAGGTTCACTCGAATATTCATTCGTGTGGGTATAGAGGTCAATATGGGTGTCCACGGCTCCGATGTTGATCATTGATCCGAAAGTGTTCCGGGTCATGTCTATACTTCACCGAACCTATAGGGTCACACGCTTAAGGGTCATCTATCTGCTGAATACTAGAGAGGGAGTCTGAGAGAAAGTCACCGGAATTGTTTCGGAGACAACGGAAGAGTTCCGGAGAGAGAACACCGGAATAGTTTCGGTAAAACCGAAAGGTTGTTTCGGAGTATACCATTAAGTCAAAATGGTTTCGGCACATGCCTGGAAATTCTTAGAGGGTGCCAGAATTGTTCTGGGAACTTCTAGGATTTTTCCGGAGAAAAAACCCGGAAATGTTCCGGAGCTGTCGGAAATGCTTTGGTTGCTTTTTCGCTGATGAAAATCATTGATCCGGAAATGTTTCGGAACGCGTCCAAAATTATTTTAAGGGGTGCCGGAAATGTTCTGGGCCTTCAGGAAATTTTTCGGATTAAACAGCCGATGAAAATATTTTCATGAATAGTGTTATGAATAGTGGAAACACTATTGGGAGAAAATATCCCACGAATAGCGGAAACACTATTATGAATAGTGGAAACACTATTGGGAGAAAATATCTCACGAATAGTGGAAACACTTTTGAGAGAAATATCTCATGAAATAGTGGGAACACTATTATGAATAGTGGAAACACTATTATGAATAGTGTGAAAATATCGGAGGGCATTTTGGTATTTTACCATCTCTTCTCACCCTATAAATAGGGGTGGAGGGTGCTCTCCATTTTCATCCAAGTTCTCACATGAGTTCTCGTACACTGCCATGCAATTATCTGGCTTTCTCTCTCCCTCCCAGCGAAATAGTTTCGTAGAGCCGAAAGGCTGTCTGGCGTCCGGTGGGAACTAGTTCTGGACGGCCAAGCCCTGCCGGATAGATGACACCGTATGTGTGCAACTCTGTAGAGAGATCGTAGTTTCGGTCTTAGTTCGAGAGTGCCTCCCGAAGGGCTGTCCGAGTGATCGTCTGAGTTTCGAGGGTCCTCCCGAAGGGCTGTCCGAGTGACCCGCCCGAAGGGCTGTCCGTGAGGCCTCCCGGAGGGCTGTCCGAGGATCCGTCCGGTGGGACTATCCGAGGGACTGTCCAGAGGCCTCCCGAAGGGCTGCCCGAGGATCCGTCCGGTGGGACTATCCGAGGGACTGTCCCGAGGCATCCCGAAGGGCTGCCCGGAGATTCGTCCGGTGAGCTGACGAGGGAATACATCCTCGCGGTTGGAAGGTTGTAAATCCTAGCTGCGGGGATCTGCACCGCCGATCGTCATCGACTCTACTTCTGCTGCGCTGAGAGTCGGTAACGAAAAGATCAAACCTTGTAGGCAGTCTCCATAGTGGTCCTGGGCTGGTGCGTAGGTCGGAATTTTTTTGTTTTCTGCTGCGTTCCCCTACAATAGGATCAAGAACTCAAATATATTCATGAAAACATAGAGGGTTCAGATCGGAAATCATGGCACTCGGGCCCTAGTGACAAGCATTAAGCATAGCAAAGTCATAGCAACATCAATCTTAGAACATAGTGGATACTAGGGATCAAGCCCTAACAAATTGACTCGATTACATGATAAATCTCATCCAACCCATCACCGTCCAGCAAGCCTACGGAGAAATTACTCACACCCGGTGGTGAGCATCATGAAATTGGTGATGGAGGATGGTTGATGATGACGATGGCGATGAATCCCCCTCTGCGGACCCCCAAACGGAATCCAGATCAGCCCTCCCGATGAAGAACAAGAGGTGGCGGCGGCTCCGTATCGTAAAACGTGATGAAACTTCTTCTCTTATTTTTTTTCTTGGGGAAAGAGAATTTATAGCGTTGGAATTAGGTCAGAAGGACCTCTATGGGCCCCACAAGGTATCCCGGCGCACCCCCAGGGGGGTCGCGCCCTGCTGCCTTGTGGGCAACAGGTGGCCCCCCTCCAGTTGATTCTTGCGCCAATATTTTTATATATTCCATAAAAAATCTCCAAAAAGTTTCGTCCAATTCCGAGAACTTTGATTTCTGCACAAAAACAACACCATGGTAGTTCTGCTGAAAATAGCGTCAGTCCGGGTTAGTTTCATTCAAATCATGCAAATTAGAGTCCAAAACAAGAGCAAAAGTGTTTGTAAAAGTAGATACGACAGTGACGTATCTGTATGGTGTACGGAATTGTCCTAGGCAATTGTTAACAAGATCGGTAATCATTATTGCAATTTTATATGAGGGAGAGGCCTGAGCTAACATACTTTTTGTACTTGGATCATATGAACTTATGATTGGACCTCTAGCAAGCATCCGCAACTACTAGAAATCATTAAGGTAAACCCAACCATAGCATTAAGTATCAAGTCCCCTTTACTCCCATACGCAACAACCCCCTTACTCGGGTGTAAGCTTCTCTCACTCTAGCCGCCCACTATAAGCGAATCATGAACATATTGCAAAATTCTACAGCGGGAATCCCCCACGTGTGCGCGGCACGGAAGGCACCATAGGACAGCACCAAAATAAAACATACAACTCAAAACAATCAAGATAATCAATCAACCCAAAGGACAAAACAAATCTACTCAAACATCATAGGATGGCAACACATCATTGGATAATAATATGTGGCATAAAGCACCATGTTCAAGTAGGGGATTACAGCGGGGTGCGGGTGAGTGGACTGCTGAAAAGAGATGAGGGAGGTGATGAAGATGGTAATCTTGATGAAGACGATCACCGCGGCGATGGTTCTCCCGGCAGCACTCCGGCGCCATCGAGAGAGAGGGGAAGAGAGGCTCCCCCTCCGGCTTGCTCTTCCAAGGCCTCCCCCCGAGATGAGGAGAGGTTCTCCCTCTGGTCCTTGGCCTCCATGGTGCCCGGAGGGGCAGGAGCCCTCCGAGATTGGATCTCTCTCTCTGTTCTCTTCTATTTTTGCGTCCTTATTTCTGGCCGAAAACCGTTTCTTATATTCCCGGAGATCCGTAACTCTGATTGGGCTGAAATTTGGAGGGGATTTTTATCTGGAAATTATCTTTCTTGAGGTGAAAGAAGGGCCCCAACCGACGTTTGAGGGAGTCACAAGGCAACCGGGCGCGGCCAGGGGGCCGCGCCGGGTTGCCTTGTGACCACCTCGGGCACCATCTTGCGTTGATTCTTCTGCTCAAAAATCACATATTCCAAAATAAATCTCCGTAAAATTTTATCGCGTTTGGACTTCGTTTGGTATGGTTTTTCTGCGAAACAAAAAACATGCAGAAAACAGGAAGTGGCATTGGGCACTAGATTAATAAGTTAGTCCATAAAAATAATATAAAAGTGCACCAAAACCATATAAAACTATTGTGAACATGGCATGAATACTTCATAAATTATATATATGTTGGAGACGTATCAGCATCCCCAAGCTTAATTCCTGCTCGTCCTCGAGTAGGTAAATGATAAAAGAAATAATTTATGAAGTGTGAATGCTAGCATAGTGCATAAGTTTGATCGATGATAATTTCAATCACTTTTTCTAGCATCACTATATATCATAAATAGCATCTCAACTCAGAAAACTTCTCATGATCAAGTAGCAAGCTATTCACATGTTAAAGTATAGACCATAAACTTTCTTGAAAACTAACAAACTATGTTCTCAGTCATCAAACAACTGCAATTCATCTTATTTTCAGGAAGGGTCTATGTAAGAGCTTTGGTTTAGCAAATTCCACATACTCAACTATCATTTAGTCTTCCATGATTGCTGACACTCAAAGCATATTTTTAGAACAAACCATTTCAGTCAAACACATAGGAAGATAGGGGCTTGATGTTTCGCCTCCCAACTTATTTATCTCAAAGATAATGTCAACAATAATAACTCATGATCACCTATATTCAACTGGATATATGTGCCTGGATCATTCCCTACCACATGATGCTTGCCCACTACAGAATAAATAGAGCGGAATAGGGATGAACATTGCTGAATCTTGCATAAAAGTAAATACAGAAAAGTAAAAGATAGGCCCTTCGCAGAGGGAAGCAGAGGTTGTCATGCGCTTTTTATTTTTGGATGTGCAAGCTCTTAATGGAAAGTAACGTCACTTTATATTGCCCCTTATGATAGAAATCTTTATTATGCAGTCCGTCGCTTTTATTTCTTCACCATCACAAGTTCGTACAAAGCTTATTTTCCCTTCCAATAAAAGATCATACATATTTAGGAGCAATTTTTATTGTTTTTTGCACCGATGACAACTTACTTGAAGGATCTTATTCAATCCATAGGTAGATATGGTGGACTCTCATGACAAGAAACTGGGTTTAAGGATTTTTGGATGCACAAGTAGTATCTCTACTTAGTACGAATTTATGGCTAGCAAAAGATCCTAAGCAAGCACCACATGTTAGAGGATCCGTGACAATATAACTTTTATGTGAATATAAACAAACATAACCCATTATGTTGTCTTCCTTGTCCAACGTCAACTACTTGATCAAGCTTGAAAATAATTAATGGGGGCTCACAATCATAGAAGATGTCCAAGATAGTATATTTATATGTGAAATTTCTCTTCCTTTAATATTCTTTGATGAATTGTTCAAGTGACCAATGCTATATTTGCTAACTTTCAATGAATTTTACCACTTATACTTCTTGTATGTGAAGTCATTACTCCCCATGGGACAAGCATATGAAGCATATATAATTTCATATTATGACATTAAATTCATTCAACAATTCACTCTTAGGATATAAGTGAAGCACGAGAGTGAATGACAAACTACTCCAAAAGATTTAAGTGAAGATCAATGAGTAGTTAAACAATTAAGTAGCTATGTGAAGACTCTCTCCAAATAAAGATTTCAGATCTAATTATTTTATTCAAAAAGCAAAGAAAACAAAATAAAATGACATTCCAAGAATAGCACATCTCATGCGAAGAAGCAAAAACTTAGGCTCAACCGAGACTAACCGATAGTTGTTGATGAAGAAAGGTGGGGTGCTTACCGGGGCATCCCCAAGTTTAGATGCTTGAGACTTCTTGGAATATTAACTTGGTATGCCTTGGGCATCCCCAAGCTTGAGCTCTTGTGTCTCCTTAATTCCTCTCATATCACGGTTTTCCTAAATCTTAAAAACTTCATCCACACAAAACTTGACGAGAACTCGTGAGATAAGTTAGTATAAATCAACTCAAAACCTTAGCATTCTCTACTGTAGAAAATCACTAAAATTATAATTAAACATTGCATACTAAATTCCTCTGCATATTTAATACTCCTATCCACAAATAGAAACATTAAACAAGCAAACATATGCAAACAATGCAACTATAACCGAAATCTGTCTAAACAGAACAGTCTGTAGAGGAATAAAAATTCATACTTCCCGAACTCCAAAAATTCTGAAAACTTACCACGTGATAGAGAACTCATGCATGCTTACTGTGTAAAAATTTCAGATTTTTATCATGTTCTGACAATTCACAAATATTCTGGACATAACAGAAAACTTTCTGTTTTCAAACAGCAACACATAAACTTGCAAACTGAGCATGGTAAAGGCTATACTTGACATTTTATTGAGATAAAGAGGTGAAAACATGATTATTAATAAAATCAAGCAAAGCAAACTAAAATAAAATGATGCTACAAGAAAAACACATATTATGTGATGAATAAAAATATAGTTCCGATTGAGGTTACCGATAGTGTTGAAGACGAAAGAGGGGATGCCTTCCGGGGCATCCCCAAGCTTAGACGCTTGACTCTTCCTTGAATATTTACTTGGGGTGCATTGGGCATCCCCAATATTGAACTCTTGCTTCTCCCCATTCTTCTCATATCGATACCTCCTCGATCTTCAAATACTTCATCCACACAAAACTTAACCAAACTTTTTATTAGAGGGGTTAGTACATATAACATCAAATCCCATCATGTCCTGCTGTAACATTATTGTATAATTATAATAAAACATTACCCACTGTATGCTATCACAATTCTATGGCTTCCAAGTCAATGGGGCTCAACAAGATTTCAAACATAAGCAAATAAAGAAACTATAACAGCAATCTGTGAAAACAGGACAGTCTGTAAAGATCCAGATGAAACATATACTAATGTAACTCAAAAAATTCTGAAAATTTAGGACGTAATAATTTTTTTGCATAGAAGTACTGTGTAAAAATTTCAGAATTTTTTCACGTTCCAGTAAAATATGTCAATTCAAATACTACAGCAAAAGTTTCTATTTTTGCACTGCACACACCAAACAAGCAATTTAAACACCCTAAAGGTAAATCTTGGCACACATTATTTTTATAATACAATGGATTTGTACAAGGGGATAGTTATTTTTGTGAGAAACTTCCATGAAAAATTCTACATTGTTTCCATGAGCATGAACACAAGTGTTCAAGGTCGACCCTCACTTCTTCAATGCATAGCTTTCCAATCGCTTCTCTTTTTGAAAAAGTTTTAGGTTCCCCTCTATATTTTTTGTTTTTAAATATTTAAGTGGAACACATAATAAAGTTTATACTACACAAAATAAGAAAAATACTCTCTAAAACTTCTGGGTTGTCTCCCAGGCAGCGATTTCTTTAAAGCCATTAAGCTAGGCATAAGAGGCAAGTATTTTTTTTTTGTATTTTGCATTTTTTTATTTTTTTTGTTTGTTTCACCCACAACTAAAGAAAGAAAACAAGAAAGCAAAAAACAAAAGGAAAAACAAAATCTACTTAGTGATGAAAGCAAACAAGCATACACTAGAATATTATCCCACACTATTGCTCCCCCGCAACAGCGCCAGAAAAGAGCTTGATAATCCCCAAGTGCAAGGAATCATCGTAGCACTTTCCAAAGATGGAAGTGGTAAGTATGGAATGTCGAAACCACAAGGAGCTAAAAGTAAGATCAATATTCTCTCAAATCCTATCTGCCACTGATACGACTCTACGTACACCGAGCATTTGCTTTCATCTAGAAACGAGAAATAAAACTACGTTGTGGGTATAAAGAGGATAGCTTTGCATGATATCGGAGAACTAAAACATAAAAAATAGGTGCTGCCTAAATAAAGTTAGAATATATTACAATATATCACAAATAGCGAGTGTGGAATAATGATGGTATGGTGTGCGGAATTGTCCTAGGCAATTGTTAACAAGATCGGTAATCATTAGTGCAATTTTATATGAGGGAGAGGCATGAGCTAACATACTTTTCGTACTTGGATCATATGAACTTATGATTGGACCTCTAGCAAGCATCTGCAACTACTAGAAATCATTAAGGTAAACCCAACCATAGCATTAAGTATCAAGTCCCCTTTACTCCCATACGCAACAACCCCCTTACTCGGGTGTAAGCTTCTCTCACTCTAGCCGCCCACTATAAGCGAATCATGAACGTATTGCAAAACTCTACAGCAGGAATCCCCAGGTGTGCGCGGCACGGAAGGCACCATAGGACAGCACCAAAATAAAACATACAACTCAAACCAATCAAGATAATCAATCAACCCAAAGGACAAAAGAAATCTACTCAAACATCATAGGATGGCAACACATCATTGGATAATAATATGTGGCATAAAGCACCATGTTCAAGTAGGGGATTACAGTGGGGTGCGGGAGAGTGGACCGCTGAAAAGAGATGAGGGAGGTGATGAAGACAGTGATGTTGATGAAGACGATCATCGCGGCGATGGTTCCCCCGGTGGCACTCCGGCGCCACCGAGAAGGGCCCCAACCGACATTCGAGGGAGTCACAAGGCAACCGGGCGCGGCCAGGGGGGCCCGCACCGGGTTGCCTTGTGACCACCTCGGGCACCATCTTGCTTTGATTCTTGTTCCCAAAAATCACATATATTCCAAAATAAATCTCCGTAAAATTTTATCGCGTTTGGACTTCGTTTGGTATGGTTTTTCTGCGAAACAAAAAACATGCAAAAAACAGGAAATGACACTGGGCATTAGATTAATAAGTTAGTCCATAAAAATAATATAAAAGTGCACCAAAACCATATAAAACTATTGTGAACATGGCATCAATACTTCATAAATTATAGATACGTTGGAGACGTATCACTCGCCAGGTTCATGAACTGCCATTTCCCCCCGATTAATGATGGCCTGCTCTTTTTTTCTCCCTCGACCGAAGCACCTCGAGCTCATCGCCATCTGCATCCCCAAGGAGGACATGGAGGGCCTACTCCGCGGCTGTACTGCGCTCGAGTACCTTCATCTTCAGGCAATCAATGGGTTGAGTAGCCTCCACATCACCTCCATGACTCTCCGGACAATTTATGTGTGTTGCTGGTGCTGCAACAAGAGATCACATAAGGTGTATCACGATATGGTCATTGAGGACGCGCCTTTACTTGAGAGATTACTTGTAGTTGATCAACAAGGTCGAACAAGAATCAGTGTCATTTCTGCGCCGAAATTGACAGTGGTGGGCTACTTGTCTGTCAAATTCTATGAACTTATTATTGGATCCATACCCGTTCAGGTACAACAGTCTCCTTATTATTCTCCTTCTTCTTGAAATTAACATTTTTTCTAATTTTGAAGATGTATATATGTTTGTCTGTCATCCAGAAAATGATTCCGACAAGCTTGACCCCGTATCTGTGCACAGTGAAGATCTTGGCACTAGAATCTATCGGCCCCGACCTCGACCAAGTTGTCAGATTCCTGAGATGCTTTCCGTGCCTGGAGAATCTATATATCGAGGTGATGCTCCTTTCCTATTAAATGTTAACCACAAGGGAGTTCAATTTTTGGAACCTTTTCCCAAGTTTACAATGACGAATGTACTATGATTTCTGAAGGAATTTTGGAGGATTTCAGTACATAGATGGTTTTTTCCTATAGTGGTTGCTTGATTCATATGGTTACAATCCATAAGTATTTCTCCTTTGGATTCATCTATACTAGTTCTCAAAGGAAAATTTCCATCCACTCCAACCTCTTGTGAAGAAGCCTACGTTTTCCTAGAGTGTAATCAAACGCCCATGTTAATCATGTAGGATCGAAGATGGCATGTCACTCTATTCATGTATTTTAGAATTCCTGCAAATCAAAGAGGCATGTAGTGTTCAAAACTGCATGTAGGCACTAATACGTTCTCTTCTTTTGCAGATATGATTAGGCACGATAGTGGATGCTACTTGTGAGCTGCATTGGGATTTCCTCGAAGAGGAGAGGATGATGCAGTACAGTAGAGATAAATATTTCCCTCAGCTAAGAACCAAGGTTATCAATCCAGTAGGAGAACCAAGGAAAACCTCTTTAGCAGCACCTGCACACATAAAAGCCAATACTTGCACCCAACGCGAACAACGGGGTTGTCAATCCCCTCGGCGGTTAATTGCAAGGATCAAATCTCGTAGTGATAGATAAATTGATAAAGTAAATTGCAAAATGAAATAAAAGTAAATAAATTGCAGCAAGGTGTTTTTAGGATTTTTTTATATAATAATAATTAATGACCCGGGGGCCATAGTTTTCACTGGAGGCTTCTCTCTCGAGCACAGAACATACGGTGGGTAGACAAATTACTGTTGGGCAATTGATAGAAAAGCGCATAGTTATGACGATATTCAAGGCAATGATCATGTATATAAGCATCACGTCCGAGACAAGTAGACCGACTCATGCTTGCATCACTATTACTCCACTCATCGACAGCTATCCAGTATGCATCTAGAGTATTAAGTATAAAACAGAGTAACGCCTTAAGCAAGATGACATGATGTAGACAAAGTAAACTAAAGCAATATGAATAAACCCCATCATTTTATCCTTAATGGCAACAATACAAATACGTGTCTTGTCCTTTTCTGTCACTGGGATATAGAACACCGCAAGCTTGAACCCATCACAAAGCACCTCTCCCATTGCAAGATAAATCAATCTAGTTGGCCAAACCAAACGGATAGATCGGAGAGAAATGCTAAGCTATAACAATCATGCATAAAAGAGTTCAGAGAAGACTCAAATAATATTCATGAATAATCTGATCATAAACCCATAATTCATCGAATCCCAACAAACACACCGCAAAAGAAGATTACATCGGATAGAACTCCAAGAACATCGAGGAGAACTTTGTATTGAAGATCAAAGAGAGAGAAGAAGCCATCTAGCTACTAACTATGGACCCGTAGGTCAGTGGTAAACTACTCACACATCATTGGAAGGGCATCAAGGTTGATGTAGAAGCCCTCCATGATCGATTCCCCCTCCGACAGAGTGCCGGAAAAGGCCTCCAGATGGGATCGTGAAAGAACAGAAGCTTGCGGCGCCGGTAGGTTTTCTCGTCTGGCTCTCTGTTGGTTTCCGAATATTTTAGAATTTGTAGAAGTGGAATTAGGTCAAAAGGAGCGACGAGGAGCCCACAAGGCATCAGGGCGCGGCGCCTTATGGCCTCCTCGTGAGGCTTCTGCCTTCCTCCCGAAGCTTCCAGGGTCACTTTTGTCCAGAAAAAAATCGTCAAAAAGTTGCATGGCATTTGCACTTCGTTTGGTACTGATTTCCTGAAAAACCAAAAACAAGCAGAAAACAGCAACTGGCACTGGGCACTAGGTTAATAGGTTAGTCCCAAAAAATGATATATAATTGCATATAATTGCATATAAAACATCCAAGATTGATACTATAATAGCATGGAACAATCAAAAATTATAGATACATTGGAGACGTATCAAGCATCCCCAAGCTTAATTCATGCTCGTCCTCGAGTAGGTAAATGATAAAAACAGAATTTTTGATGTGGAATGCTACCCACCATGTTTATTATGTAATCTCTTTATGGCATATAAGTTATGAAGCGATGAATTAACAATATCGACATAATAATATCCATGAACATAAGAAGCATAATCATTAACTTTCAAAATATACGATCCTTAACGAGTGTTATCCCTACTCACTTTCCCATATTTATCATGGCATGACTCTATCTTCACCGCAAATATATAAATAGTGAGCACCCTGGTGTTAAACCAGGCAATTGGATCGTACTTCTAACGCGCTTTAGCATTTTCAACTCTCACGCAATACATGAGCGCAAGCCATGGATATAGCACTAGGTGGAATAGAATGCGGTGGTAGGTATCAAATAATGGAAAGGAGAAGAAGAAAGCCTCGCATCAACTCGGCAGATCAACGGGCTATGGAGATGCCCATCAATCGATATCAATGCGAGGAGTAGGGATTGCCATGAAACGGATGCACTAAGAGCTATAAGTGTATGAAAGCTCAAACTGAAAACTAAGTGGGTGTGCATCCAACTTGCTTGCTCATGAAGACCTCGGGCATTTGAGGAAGCCCATCATCGGAATATACAAGCCAAGTTCTATAATGAAAAATTCCCACTAGTATATGAAAGTGACAACATAGGAGACTCTCTATATGAAGAACATGATGCTACTTTGAAGCACAAGTGTGGAAAAGGATAGTAACATTGCCCCTTCTCTCTTTTTCTCTCATTTTTTTCTTTCTTTTTTTTCCTTTTTTCTTTTTTTTCTCTTTTTTTCGTCCGAGTCTCATCCCAACTTGTGGGGGAATCATAGCCTCCATCATCCTTTCCTCACTGGGACAATGCTCTAATAATGATGATCATCACACTTTTATTTACTTACAACTCGAAATTACAACTCAATACTAGAACAAATATGACTCTATATGAATGCCTCTGGTAGTGTACCAGGATGTGCAATGATCTAGTGTAACATTTATGAAAAATGATGAATGGTGGCTTTGCCACAAATACTATGTCAGCTATATGATCATGCAAAGCAATATGACAATGATGATGTGTGTCATATAAATGGAACGGTGGAAGTTGCATGGCAATATATCTCGGAATGGCTATGGAAATGCCATAATAGGTAGGTATGGTGGCTGTTTTGAGGAAGGTAAAAGGGGTTTATGTGTGAAAGAGCGTATCATATCATGGGGTTTGGATGCACCGGCAAAGTTTGTGCCAACTCTCGAGGTGTGAAAGGGTAAGGCATGGTACCGAAGAGGCTAGCAAATTACGGAAAGATAGGAGTGTGTATAATCCATGGACTCACATTGGTCATAAAGAACTCACATACTTATTGCAAAAGTCTACTTAGCCCTCGAAGCAAAGCACTCATCGCATGCCCCTAGGAGGAGGGTTGGTAGGAGTTAACCATCGCGCGACCCCGATTATAATAGCACTCAAGGATTTCATTTCAGACCTATAAATGCTCCAATTTCCTCGCCATGCCACAACTAATATTTAGGTGAATATGTCATAACAAACTTTAATACCGATATTTCTACTAACCAATGATCATGAACCTATATCCTTTCATATTACGACATTAATAAAATTAACCATGCACTTCATACTTAGTGATCTACATGAAGGTTTTTATTATATCCCCCTTGGATACCTTATCATATTATGACCATTATTTTAACATGTGCAAATTGCCATTACTATATATTAGACTCTCAAAAAGATATAAGTGAAGCATGAGAGTGCAACTATTTATTTAAAATATAACCACCGCCGTACTCTAAAAGATATAAGTGAAGCACTAGAGCAACTGCCTAGCTCAAAAGATATAAGTGAAGCACATAGAGTATTCTAAAAAATCACTAATAATGTGTGTCCCTCTCAAAAAGGTGTGTTCAGCAAAGATGATTGTGGCAAACTAAAAGGAAAACAAAGAAAATAAAACTATAGCACAAGACGCTCCAATCAAAACACATATCATGTGATGAATAAAAATATAGCTCCAAGTGAATTACCGATAGATTGTAGACGAAAGAGGGGATGCTTTCCGGGGCATCCCCAAGCTTAGATGCTTGAGTCTTCCTTGAATATTACCTTCGGGTGCCTTGAGCATCCCCAAGCTTAGGCTCTTGCCACTTCTTATTCCTTTATCCATCATGATCTCACCCAAAACTTGAAAACTTCAGCACACAAAACTCAACAGAAACCTCGTGAGATCCATTAGTATAATAATCAAATCTTAAACTCTAAGTACTGTTGTAAATTGATTCATATTTAATATCGGCATAATGCTACTGTACTCCAACTTCTCCATGACTTATACCCCCCGATACAATCCATAGATTCATCAAAATAAGCAAACTATGCAACAAAAACAGAATCTGTCTAAAACAGAACAGTCTGTAAATATCTGAATTAAGGTCATACTTATGTAACTCCAAAAATTCTGAAATATTAGGACAACGTGGGAAATTCATATTCCAATACTGTGTAAAAAATTCAGAATCTATTGACACTGCAGCGAAAAATCAAAATCCCAGTACTGGACGCAAAAGTTTCTGTTTTCAAACAGCATCAATAATACTATCATCCAAAGCATCCCAATGGCATTACTTGGCACAAACACTAATTAAAAGATAAAAACACAATCATAACAGAAGCTACAATTGTGTAAACACACAAAACAGAACATATTGGGTTGTCTCCCAACAAGTTGTTTCTTTATAGCCATTAAGATAGGCTTGATATTTCAATGATGCTCACATGAAAGATAATAATTGAAATACAAAGAGAGCATCATAAAACTTGTGATAAACACATTTAAGTCTAACATAATTCCTATGCATAGGCATTTTATAGGAAAACAAATTATCAAGAGAAGCAATATCTAGCATATGCAAATAGGAAGAATGAAGCATTAACAATTTCAACAAAAAGAGAGATAATTTAGTGACATGCAAATTTCTACAATCATGTTTCCCTCTCTCATAATAATTGCATGTAGGATCATATTCAAATTCAACAATATAGCCATCATATAAAATATTCTATTCATGATCCTTATGCATAAAAGTTTTATAATCTTCCAAGATAGTGGGATTAACATCAACTAAAGTCATGACCTCTCCAAACCCACTTTTATCAAAAATTTCATAAGATTGAACACTCTGCAAATATGTGGGATTCTTTTTACCTAAAGTTGACACTCTTCCAAACCCACTTTCAATATTATTACAAACATTATTATCAATATCATATTCATCATGAGGCTTAAATAAATTTTCAAGATCATAAGAAACATTATCACCCCAATCATGATCATTGCAATAAGTAGTGGACATGACAAAATTATCATCCCCAATCTTGTACTTTTGCATAACATTAGCACAATTGACATTAATAGAATTTATAATAACATCATTGTAATTATGCTTTTCATTCAAGGGGCTATCATGAATCACTTTATAAATTTCTTCATAACAATTATCAGATTCACGATTTTCAAGCAAAACTTCAAAGATAATCTAGTGCACTCAACTCACTAGCAATTGGATCATCATAATTAGATTTTTTGAAAAGATTAGCAAGTGGATGAGGATCCATATCAATAGTTTTTTAGCAAGCAAAGATGCAAGCAAATAGGAAGCACATGGCAACACAAGCAAACAAACGAGCAAATAAAAATATTTTTGTGTTTTTGTAAATTTTTATGAGAAGTGGGGGAGATGAAAATGAGAGGAAAATGCAAATAAAAAGGCAAATAAAATAAATGCAAGTAAGGGATAGTCTGTGCGAAGGTACTTGATAAGTTTTGATGATGTCTCCCCGGCAACGGCGCCAGAAATTCTTCCTGCTACTTGTGAGCTGCGTTGGGATTTCCTCGAAGAGGAGAGGATGATGCAGTATAGTAGAGATAAGTATTTCCCTCAGTTAAGAACCAAAGGTTATCAATCCAGTAGGAGAACCAAGCAAAACCTCTTTAGCAGCACCTGCACACACAAAAGCCAATACTTGCACCCAACGCGAACAAGGGGGTTGTCAATCCCCTCGGCGGTTAATTGCAAGGATCAAATCTCGTAGTGATAGATAAATTGATAAAGTAAATTGCAAAATAAAATAAAAGTAAATAAATTGCAGCAAGGTGTTTTTAGGATTTTTTTATATAATAATGATAAATGACCCGGGGGCCATAGTTTTCACTAGAGGCTTCTCTCTCGAGCGCAGAACATACGATGGGTAGACAAATTACTGTTGGACAATTGATAGAAAAGTGCATAGTTATGGCGATATTCAAGGCAATGATCATGTATATAGGCATCACGTCCGAGACAAGTGGACCGACTCCTGCCTGCATCTACTACTATTACTCCACTCATCGACCGCTATCCAGCATGCATCTAGAGTATTAAGTATAAAACAGAGTAACGCCTTAAGCAAGATGACATGATGCAGACAAAGTAAACTCAAGCAATATGAATAAACCCCATCGTTTTATCCTTAACGGCAACAATACAAATACGTGTCTTGTCCCTTTCTGTCGCTAGGATATAGAACACCACAAGATTGAACCAATCACAAAGTGTGGCACCCCGATAGAGGTCCGACGCACCCCGATATAGAACCAATACTGTTGCTTACAACAATATTACATGGCTCCAAGGCTAACTAAATGGCAGCGGAGGTCTTGGTTCAGCGGCAATGATGCCTCTGGCTGGGCTCCACAACTCACAGGACTGGCTGGGTTACGATCTAGCACGACGGATCTTCTCCTGCAACTGGCCACGTGCAAGGCCAGGTGAGTACTTTGAATGTACTCGCAAGACAACCAAATACATAGCATCCAAACAAGCAGATGACAAAGCAAGCCCTATGCTCATGTAAGAATTTATTCTAAGCATGGCATGGAATTAACAGGAAATCATGGATCAAGCATGGCATAACATGGATCAGACATCTCAACTACATATCATAGCATGGCATGGCTACTTCTACGGGGCATGACATCCAAGATTAAACTGAAACCTACACTACACTTACCTCCTGTGAAGTATTAGAGTAATGTGTTGTGACATCATTCAATTTTACTGCCCCTTTGGGCTAACTCATGACTCACCGAGATCCCATCTCGTGATCATGTCAGAACAACATGGTGACTACTCACACTTATCCCATAGTTCAAGTTACCACATTTACTTAGTAGCACAAGTTTATAATAACAGGTTTGTCCTCCAGATCGACCAAGACCAAATAGTGTGACCTAGTGCGAACTGTGTCCAATACCGTGGACTCGGCTATTCGAATAGATTCATACACTCTGCAGAGGTTGCGCACTTTACCCACACCATGGAGCTCCCGGCCTCGTACTTTAGTACATGCTCCCATTCGGGTGGACCGGTGCTGCTCCAACGAAACTTGCCTAACCCGTGACTCCTCCATCATACCACCGGCAATCATCCTCCCCCGGACTCCTGCCCTGGGTGGCCCCTGTGTCACCCCGTGACACCAGCCACCGTCGTGGCCAAACTAAACTGTCCCAAATGGGGACTCCCGGGTTAAACAATCAACTGGGCTCACAAGGTTATCGCCGCCTGCCTGATCAGGGCAGCACGCGTGCATAACCTTCCCTCTTTGGTGGTACCGATAAAAGAGCACAAAGCTAGACCAAGTAAAGGCCGTCCCATACCGGCAGATGTGGCTGCACGGATAAGCTCGGTTCGGTGGCACCATGACTCGATCCCATCGAGGACAGAGGAGGTTTAGTTTATAAGTTCAATTTAATATTTCCGTCATCTCATCATAACATCAACATTTATGAGCAAGAACAATTACTTAACAACAACATGGCAAAATCATAACGGTACTGACAATCATGGCACGAGATCAAATCATAGCACTAACATGATGATGGTACTAAAATATTGTTACTAGCATGGGAAAATATGACATGAAAGCAATTCATGATATTACATGGTAACTAACACTAGCATCTGGCACAGATGGAATAATAGGGCTATGGTAGTGCAGAGTAACAGATGATCTAAAATATACTGCAACACACACACACACACAAGGTGCAAGCAAAGTCATCACGCAAGTTCGGAGCTCATGATAAGAGGTTGGCTTGCTTTGGGGTTGACGGAGTCACCGGGAAGAAGTGCGATGGGCTCGCGGAAAGACATGCCGGAAAAGTTTCCCTCTCGAAGGGGCTGATTGAAGGGCAATGGCAAAATGGTCATTTTAACAGTGCGGAAACATTATGAAAATGATGCCATCGGAACGGGCTCGACGAACTGAAAACGTGGGCGTTGGATTTACCTCAATCAGAGTTACGGTCGCGAAGAAACAACCGTTCGTTCGTTAAGCGGAGAAACGGACAGAAAACTGTGCATTTCGGCCCTTAACGAATGAACGTCCGCAAAGTAGCTGTTTCGGCCGCCGGCTGAAAAAAACGAAAGCGCACTTTAGGAAATACGCTTTCAGTGAACAGAAAGCACAATGTACTAAGTGCGCTTCCACTTACAGCCGCTGGGCCCGGGTTGACTTTTCTCCTCTGGCTTACAGGCGGGGCCCACCCTATCCCTTTATCTCTCCTCCTCCCTTTCTCCTCTGGTCGTCTTCTTCTCCCGACCGAAGCAGGACAGGGACGCCGCCGCTGCCGTCGTAGCCGACGACTGGCAGCACGGGAAGGGCCGCCGTTGGGCTCGCCGGAACCGGGGCACCGCGCCGCGCCCGAAGGCGGCCACGGGGCCGCGCGGGACGGCTCACAGCGCCGATGCCACTGGCCGGGTCACGGCGGACGAAAGGCTTTGGTAGAGCCATGCCGGCAGGGCTCCCCCGGGAAAGCTGAGGATGGCGGCGGCCTTGTGGATTCTTAGGGGAGGCCGAGGGCAGAAATGGAGAGGAGGGGAAGGGCTCGGGCGTGGGGTGGCTCGTGGGGGTCGGGTGGCGGCAGAGCTTCGGCGGTGAGCGAGGAGGGAGCTCCACGAGCTCGAATGGGAGGGGGCTGGGCTACTGGTGAGGAGAAGGGACTCGGGGCACGCTTATATAGCCGCGGGGAGGGCTAGGCGACGACGGACGGAGCTTCCAGAGGGCATCACCGTGGCGGCGACCTAGCGGCGAATCGAGGTCGGCAGAGCCGGCCACCTGCTAGGGGACAAGGGGGAAAGGGCTCCAGATGGTACACGCGTGCGGTGGGCAGCTCGCCGGCGCTCGCGGACAAGCCAGAGCTCGCTGGAGACGAGCTCCCGAAGGATCTGGCACGCGGTGCACTGCCTTGGCATGCACTGCACGAAGTCACCGCATGGCCACGGCGTTGCCACGCCGCACTCGGGGCCAAACCATGTCTAGGATGTTCTCCGCGCTTCACTGAGTTGACATATGCATCTGGATAGCACTGGAGAGCTCTGATGCGACTGCACCAAAGTCAAACAGGTTCCAGCAGCAAAGTTTGCACACGTGGTGTGGCCACCACAGTGTTCCTCTTGGCCTAATCTTGGGCATGGGTCAATCATATACCAAGGTGACCATGCTGACAAAAATTCAGCTCAAATGGACAACTCTAGATGGTACTTTCTTTGTAACCTAGCAATCTGACCAGAAATGAAGATGATGATGCTGGGGTCAAATGGCTAGATAGAATTAGCTGATTTCTGGTGGAGAGCGATTATTTGGTCATGAAAGATAGCTGGAAAAGTTTCAGCTCAAATTGATCATTCATGAGGGTACTTCCTTCACAGAGATACAATCTGGACAGAAACTTAGATAATTTACTGAGGAAAATTGGATAGATTAAATGGGCTAGTTTTTAGTATCCAGAGGTGATTTATCATTGTTAACCACCCTGAAAAATCTCAGCCCAAAAAGATCAAGGGAGCAAGCACTTCCTTTGCAAACTGGAAATCTGGACAGAATTTGCAAATTGATGTTATGCTCAAAATTTGAATTGTGGAACTTGAGATTTTGATGGAAATGGTGAATATATGGATAGGAGAAGCTCCACAAATTATTTGGGATTTTTCCTAGCTACCAAAATTGTAGTCCCTTTGGAAAGGCCCCAAATTGAAATATTGGCTTTAAATAGGAAAATGCAATTTCCCTTATTTAATTATGGTCAATATTTTTGTGAGAGCCCAATATGATCACAAAGAATATCTCCACAAGTTCTCATGAACTTTGGAGATAGATAGATATTTTCTGGATTTAATTCCTCAGAAAGGCGGAAAAAGGAATTAATTCTAGATGAAAAATATTGCAAATGACTTGGCAATATTTTTGCACATCTAAGGTTTATGAGTGAAGGAGGATCTCTGGAATTTTGGGAGGATCAACAGAGCAAGGAAAATGATAGCTCCTTTGTAAACACAAAGGTAGGATTTCCAGTTCCAATATTTTGGAACTAGGGTTTGAATGAGATCCGGGGTTAGCTGACAGGGGCTTGGCTGGCACAAGAGCATGGGAAAGGTACTGAGAGGCGGAGGATTGTCTGGATTTACCTGGTCACTTACCAGATTCCAGAGGAAAAAATTTGGGAGAGAAAATCTAGGAAGGAATAACAGCACAAAAATCGATAACCCGATTTTTGGGGTGTTACACAAAGCACCTCTCCCATTGCAAGATAAATCAATCTAGTTGGCCAAACCAAACGGATAGATCGGAGAGAAATACTAAGCTATAACAATCATGCATAAAAGAGTTAAGAGAAGACTCAAATAATATTCATGAATAATCTGATCATAAACCCACAATTCATCGGATCCCAACAAACACACCGCAAAAGAAGATTACATCGGATAGAACTCCAAGAACATCGATGAGAACTTTGTATTGAAGATCAAAGAGAGTGAAGAAGCCATCTAGATACTAACTATGGACCCGTAGGTCGGTGGTAAACTACTCACACATCATCGGAAGGGCAGCAAGGTTGATGTAGAAGCCCTCCGTGATTGATTCCCCCTCTGTCAGAGTGCCGAAAAAGGCCTCCAGATGGGATCGTGAAAGAACAGAAGCTTGCAGCGGCGGTAGGTTTTCTCATCTGGCTCTCTGTTGGTTTCCAAATATTTTAGAATTTATAGAAGTGGAATTAGGTCAAAAGGAGCCATGAGGGGCCCACAAGGCATCAGGACGCGCCCCCCTTGTGGGCCGCGCCCTGTTGCCTTGTAGCCTCCTCGTGAGGCTTCTGGCTTCCTCCCGAAGCTTCCAGGTCTCTTTTGTCCAGAAAAAATCATCGAAAAGTTTCGTGGCATTTGCACTTCGTTTGGTACTGATTTCCTGAAAAGCCAAAAACAAGCAGAAAACAGCAACTGGCACTGGGCACTAGGTTAATAGGTTCGTCCCAAAAAATGATATATAATTGCATATAAAACATCCAAGATTGATACTATAATAGCATGAAACAATCAAAAATTATTGATATGTTGGAGACGTATCAGTGGATAATGTGATACAATATAACAATCACATCGAATGTCTTGATCTCCATCTCTCAGAAATTACTTTGAAATCCTACCGAGGGACCTTACCGGAAATTATATTCGCCAGGTTCTTCGTTGTGAGAGCAAGTGTGCTAAAGGTAATGAGGTTTGCCCTACATTTATCACGCAAAACTAAATGGTTTGCTGATCAGCGCCGGCGGCTACGGCAGAATGGATAAGGCTCTGCAGAAGCTGAATTTCATTTTGGAAGTTCAGTTGACAGAGTACTCAGAAGTCATTATGTCAAGCCCATACATGACTTGTCAGTGGCTGATCCCTTCGCAGAAATGTTGAGGTGGCGAAACTAGTTGTAATATCAGTTTGAACCTCTCATATGTTCATGTTCAGCTGATCGGCACGGGCGTTTATAGCTGCATGAGCTGAATTTCATTTCTAATATCAGTTTGAACCTTGTAAACTTCGAATTAGAGCCTTGTAATATTTCTGGAATTTGTGGTACAATCGTTGAAATAGCATAGTATGAGACTCGTATATTGGTAGTACTATTTTGACCTTAATATGCAATGGACGATTAATATCTGGACCTTAATGGACTTGATTTTATTTACCATTCTCGAATGTGTTTCCCCTGTCGATCTCATCGCAAACGATCTATATTGCGTACTCCACAGCGATCTTCGACATTATTGCACGCATGTGCTTAGATGAGGTGCTAAGCACATTAAATAGCTTAGCAACTATACTCCCCAATGCATAGGTGCTTAGCTTCTTGTAGCTAAGCTTCCTTCCTTTAATGATTTAGCAACTAAAGTTATTCATGCAGTGGTGGGCTTCTTTCATTTAAATGTTTTGCCTAGGTTCACGCGCTTGGCATTGTTTCTTCCTGGGGTCACCACACTCATCTCTCTCCTCTTAATTAACTTGCCACATCAGATTTTTTTGCCTACACGGCAGGCTTAGCACCTGTACAAGGTGGAGCATTGGGAGGAGCCTAAGTCATTCCACACACTTCATTTTTGCAAAGCTTTTGCCAATAAACACCCACGATTGGCCCCTCTTCAAGCCGACGCGTGGACAAACGAGCTGAGCGGGAAGCTTGCGCGGTTGCGTGTGGTAACATGTGCGGTTGCGCGGGAACAGGCTCACCAATGATACATTGGCGCCTCTTTGAGCCCACGCGTGGCCAAACGAAACGCGTGTGGTGTGCTCAAGCGTGCACTAGAATCCTCCACCGGGAACGATGTGACTAGACGTGCCGATTACAGGCCATCCGGTCCCCATTTATTACAGCGGCCATTTAACCCTCGTCTCTCTTCAACCTTTTGATCGCGCCCCAATATTGCAAGAAGCACACCCACGACCACAAATACAAAGAGGGTTTCCTGCGCCGCTCCAATGGCGCTCCGAGCGGCTGCCGACGACGAGCACCAGTTCGCCATGCATGTCGTAGTGGACACCCACAGAAGGCTCACGGAGCTCTTGGTGGTGTACACCAACCACCCGATCTGGGTGGAGAACTCCATCCACGTTATGGAGCTGTTGCTTGCCGCGTACAAGTACAAAGTGGTCGGTTTCAACCTCGAGTACTCCCGCGCTCGTGCCAGGTATGGTCAGAAGGTCGCCGTCGTCCAGATGTGCGTGCGCAATCACGTCCTCGTCTACCACTACTGCTTGGCCACAAGGCCTTGCGAGCATTTTGCCAGGTTTGTCAACAGCCCTGACTGCAGGTTCGCTACAGTGGACACCACCAACGACGCAAAGGTGCTCAAGAATTCGGGCATCGCCTGCCAGAATCTTGTCAACATCCAGCGCTAATACAAGATCTTGGGAAGCAAGAAGCATGAGAAGGACTCACTGGTTCACCTCGCCGAGGCCATCATCGACCCCTACTACAGAGACATGAAGGCTAAGTGCAACAAGAATAGGCTTACCTGGCACTTGGCCTGGATGGAGAAGCTGGACGAAGATCACGCTGTGTACGCGGCCAAGGAGGCGTACACGAGCTACGAGATGTACATGCGGATCGTTGACATGAGGAAGTGCCTCCTTCCCCAAGACAGCGAGGGATCCAGCCGGAAGCAGAGCCATGGCAAATGTCACAACAAGAAGTAGTTAATTTGATGATCGTTTCTCCTAGTTTATTATGCATGTAATTGTTTACTTTGGTGTGCAAATGCTATCTGTAGTCAGTTATGTAATTGGATGTTTAATTTGGTTATGCAATCATGTTCTTATAAGTATATAAGTTGTTGTTCTATAGACAGAGCATAGATGTTGTGTAGACAGAGCAAATCACATCACACATAGACTAAACTATGGAACCCGTCGGTGATGATTTCATCAATCGCTGACAATTGTATACCAGCAAGCATTTGCCCACAACACACACATCTTACTAACCTGTTTGTCGGGTATCACACACATCTTGTTAAGCTGAATCATTTGTGTTTATTTTGGCGTATCGCAAATAGTTCATCCGATTGACCTGTATGCCGTCTATCGCACACACCTTGATCTGGCTAATCGTTTGTGTTCTTATGGATCATCGCAAACGGTTCATACGAGTGAACTGTATGCCGTCTATCACACACACCTTGATCTGGCTGACCGTTTCTGTTGTTTTGGCTCATCGCAAACAGTTCATATGGATCAACTGTATGCCATGATTCGCACATGCAAATCTTTTCTGAATCATGCTTGATGGATCCGCCATCGCACACAGTTTGTTTTATTGATGATGGTTTTATTACGGTACCGTTTGTGATTAATGCATCACACACAAATTGGTCGATTGGTCTCGTATACATGTGTCGCGTTAGGACCATCCTGCTGTAGTGATTGTAATCCACTGCATGAGGTATCCCCTCACCATGAATAACAAGAAGAAGCAGGATGTAGGGTATTACTCTTCAAAGGCCCGAACCTAGGTAAGTTGTGTGTGCAGACTCCGTCCCGGTACTTCTGATCTCATCATGAACCCTACCGAGGGATCTGACGGTATTTTGCTCCGTCAGTCTGTCTGTCGATACTTGGCAAGAACTGCTGTCGAAGTCTAGGATCTGCGTCCAAGAACTTAGGATTCGAACTCTGGGGGACTTTACTTGGTGACCTACGACACGACGACAACTACGGCGGGATCATGACTGGCTCACTGGCTCTCACCGGACACAAAGGGGACGCGCGAGCTACCCAGGTTCGGGCCACCGTGCGGTGTAATGCCCTACTCCTGCTTGTGTTGGATTGCTCTGTGATGGACAGCTCGTGCTCGAGATACACGAGGTGTGGGGGAGAATGAATCGATCCCCTTACATGAAAGCGGTCCTGCCCCTCTTGTAGTGCCTTGGTCCTCTTCCCTGAAAATATGAGCGGGAAAGGGTGGCCACAGGGTGGCAATTCAAAGGGGGACATGCGCGCAGGTCTATCCTGAGTAAAGGCGGTCTTCGCCTGATAAAGTAGCCTTCGTGACGCGCTGGTAGGCTCGACGATGACCTTCGTCCTGGCACGCCGATCCGTCCTGATCTTCTATCACCAAAGAGGAAAACCTTTGGGACTTGCTTTGGGGGAGGCTGATGCCACTGCTCCCTTATCACCAGAATGGAAGCCGGGCTCGGTCTCGCCCCGCTATCCTTATCCTGACAGCGGGTCGTCACCCATATGCTGGGCGCGGAGCCCCGCGGCTGGTGCCGTATGATCTGCTTCATGAGGAGGCCTCGTGAGGGGAGCCTCGCGAGGCAACCTGGTGCTTGGCGGCCTCGGCAGGGTCTGGCCTAGCGGCGAGGGGCCTCGGGAGGCTTGCCCCTCGCAAGGCGGCTTCCTCCGGAGCGGCCGAGGCAGGGCCACTCTCGAGGGCTGGCCCAAGCGCTATCCTCTGGGCCAGAGGCAGACGGGTCGTGGTACCCTGGTTCCCATTGGGCCGATAGTAGCCCTCGGGCCCGCGGTGCGCACGTCCCGCCTGTAGGGATGAAACGACATGGGGCCCATTGAGCTGCCATGCCCAGAGGTGACGCATGGCGGTCTTTACGGGGTGGGTCGCCCCCACTCCCCACGACACCTCGGTAACCGCCGTCCTGGCGATAAAGCCTGCTCGCGCGGGGCGCAGGCATACAATTGCTCCCCTTCTCCATCTCGCCCTTCATCTCGCTCGAGCAGCTCCTCTGTTCCTCCTCCTCCAACTTCCAATCTTTCCACCACCATGGCCCCAGGCAAGAAACTCGCGACCGCCGAGGCCTCCTCTAGCAAGAGCTCCCCGGCGGCGGAGCTCGGTCCGGCCTTGCTGCCGACCACCATCAACGAGAACGGGCTAGCCAAGGCCCGCCCCCACTTGGCCTCCGCGCACTTCAAGGGAGGCATCACCAAGATCTGGCCGGGCTCACACCCATGGCGAGACCTCGGACTCACGGTGGTCCCCGTCTTCTTCCACTCGCTCTTCGCCGAGCTGGTGCCGCCCTTCTCCGACTTCCTACTCGCCATCCTTGAGCACTACGAGATTTGACTTCTCCACCTTCACCCCAACTCCATCCTCGTCCTTGCTCTCTTCACATACCTCTGCGAGGCCTTCTTGGGAGTGATGCCGTCCGTGGCGCTCTTCCAGACCTTCTACAGCCTGCGGGTTTTTTCCTCGGGAAACCACCACTCCGGAGGTGCCTCCTTCCGTATCGACGACGAGATGGGCAAGGTCTTCATCGACATGAAGATGTCGAAGAAGGTGGAGAACTTCAGGTCGCGCTGGGTTTATGTTGATGCCCAGCGGACCAGTCCTCTCCTGGCGGTCCCTACCAAGCCGACTGAGAAGATGCCCCCCTGGGAGCACAAGAAGCTTGGTGATGCTGCCCTGGGGCCGATCCTGACGAGGCTGGCGGAGCTGCGCGAGGCCGGGCTTACGGCGGGCATGATCGACAAGGAATTCCTCTGCCACTGCATCGCGCCCCTGTAGAAGCGCTCGCACCCGGTGTGGGAGATCACCAGCGTCCTGCCCCTCTTGTAGTGCCTTGGTCATCTTCCCCGAAAATATGAGCGGGAAAGGGTGGCCACAGGGCGGCAATTCAATGGGGGACAGGCGTGCAGGTCTATCCTGAGTAAAGGTGGTCTTTGCCTGATAAAGTAGCCTTCGTGACGCGCTGGTGGGCTCGGCGATGACCTTCGTCCTGGCACGCCGATCCGTCCCGATCTTCTATTACCAAAGAGGAAAACCTTTGGGACTTGCTTTGGGGGAGGCTGATGCCACTGCTCCCTTATCACTAGAATGGAAGCCGGGCTCGGTCTCGCCCCGCTATCCTTATCCTGACAGCGGGTCATCACCCATGTGCTGGGCGCGGAGCCCCGCGGCTGGTGCCGTACGATCTGCTTCGTGAGGAAGCCTCATGAGGGGAGCCTCGCGAGGCAACCTGGTGCTTGGCGGCCTCGGCAGGGTCTGGCCTGGCGGCGAGGGGCCTCGCGAGGCTTGCCTCTCATGAGGCGGCTTCCTCCGGAGCGGCCGAGGCAGGGCCACTCTCGAGGGCCGGCCCAAGCGCTGTCCTCTGGGCCAGAGGCAGACGGGCCGTGGTACCCTGGTTCCCACTGGGCCGACAACTGCGCCAGGCCAGGCCTTAGAGCATAACATGGTTTAACTTGGTGCTAGGCGCTTAGCCTATGGCTTCCAACAACTAAACTCCGCTGAAGTACATCTGTTAAGACAATCGCCGATCAAGTGCCTTTAAGCAAGGGGCTCGACTCTAGGTGGAGGCAATATATATCCTCGGTCTGGACGAGAAAACCAAGATGAGCAGCATTGAGGAGGCGCAAATGCACATGGTAGTAAATGCCAACTCCGATCAACGGGTCTCGGCTCGTGCCCACCTCGGCTAACTTCTTATTGCAAATTCTTATCTTTTAAAGTTATACCCGGTTGGGTTCGTTCCAATTAGTGAATAAAGAGCACACTGATCTCTTCGTTATCCTACACCGAACATAACTCTCGAGATATAAATAATTCATGCCTCTTAAAAGCACCTAATTGGGGGGCCCAGTCAAGGACGACCCCCACCCAATTCCTGAAGTATCCTAGGATGTCTTCGTCCCTAAAACCTCGGTACTTCACATTATATGCATTGATTTCGAGTTGTGTCTTTGGTCAATAGTTGGATTGCCCGGATCCTATGCTTATGCCTTACGTTTTCGCTTTGTTCGGCTAAGGGGTAAAGGGAGAACCGCTGCAATTGTTACTTCTGGTTAAACTGGTTAAGTGCCTCGGTTGGAGAAAGCCGAAAGCTGACTGTCACAACAAGCGCAAATTGGTCAACGGACCGTAGGTGGTGTTAAACTAAAAATAGCCGATTGAGGTTATTCCAGTAAAACGAAGGGCCTCTTTTTTCGAAAAGGCCAATGTGTGGGTGGTTCGACCTCGGCAATCCGAAGAGTCAACATATATCGGGGCTATAAAGTTGCCCCCACACATACGCTCCTACGACTAAGTGTACGTTTTAGCCCTATGGTCTGATTGCCTTGTTTCTCCTGATAAAACCACCTCCAGGCACCGATACATTGGCTAAGGGTTATATATCAGTAGTAAACACCCGAAGTATATTCTACTAAGGGGCAGAAGCCGGCGACTGGCTAACTACATCCTCGAAGAGTCATAGCAGAGTCAAAATAAAGCATAAAGCATATTTTAAGAACATAAAAATCCCATTCAAAGAGTTAAACTTGTCTTTATATAGGAGCATCTCAGCATACCGAGGGAAAGAGATAATCACGATTATTGGAGACCATCTAAGATCTTCTCCTTCGTGCACTTTCGCTCAGACACTCGAGCAGCTGGCATCACCTTCTCATAATAGTGACGCGGCTCTCGCTTCTTCCCCATCGGTCTATGCTGCACGTACGGCTCCATCTCCATCTTCGGACAATGCATCTGCACAGCTGCATAGGCCTCCTGAGCACCCTCCAAGCAGGGCGAGCATTTCCACAGCTTGACTTGGGGAACAGCTCCCCGAAGCCGCTACACCAGGCCAAAAAAGCTAGCCGGCAGTGACGCGTCCGGCCACCGAGCCACGGAGAGGTTCTCCATGACAGGCCTGGCCAGACGATGCAGCTCGGCCATCTGCTTGAGCTGGTTGCCGAGCAGTTGGGGCCGAGTCAGATTCTGGAATTGCATCTAGAACGAACTCTCAGCGGCTGCATCTTCACGACCACCAATGTGTTGGCACGCCTGCTCCACGCTAAGGGGGAGATCCGAGAACTCACCTCACAAATGCCATTTCCACGTTAGCACAGGGAACGCTTCCCATCCAAAAATGCACTGCAGTAAGTACGGCTTACCGGCAGCTATATCGGTAGCCTACCGAAGCTCCTCCTTCGCTGCTCTCCCCTGAGAAACAGCCTCCTGACAATCCGCCTTCAGCTTCTTAAGCTCGGCGGCATCCTTTTTACAGGAATCCTTATGAGCATCGCATGTCACAGTTGTGCTCTTCAGGTATTCCTCAATCTCGCCAATCCGAGCTTGGGACGCTAGCCGAGTTTTGTGTTCCTCGGCGAGCTCCTCCACGCTCTTGCACAACACAGCCTTCTACTGCTCGGCCTCTCGCCACACCTTCTCAAGTTCGACCCTCAGGCCCGCAAGGTCTTTCTCGGATGCTGTAAAAGTATTAAATGCACTTGGATTGACTAACTGAGCTATTTTCAACAGATATATTAATAGAAAAGTGCGGCATTCCACTACCTTGCACTTGACCCACTTGTTGCCGCATCAAGTTTAGATCCTCTTCAGATCGCACCAGTTTTCGCTTCATTTCCTCCAACTCGACCGAATTGGCAAAGGAGAAGGAGGAGGAGGCCTGCGTCAAAATACAAAAAAAAGCCAATGAAAAACCGAGCATAAGATTCGATCCTCTAGTCGGATTCCTCGATCCAACTAGTGTCTCGGGGGCTACTGCATATTCGCATTAAGATCATAAATTTTTCGCAACCCTCAAGCTAGTTTGTTAAACTAGCTTAAGGCTTGGGGGCTACTGGGTTATCTCTCTTTTCAAATAAAGAGTAAAATTATCACAGACACCCGCTCAATGTTCCTCGGACAATATTTAGATATTATCCTTAAGGGCTACTGGCTATACCTGGATGTACAAACAAAGTCATTTATAAAGAAAAACACATGAGTAGTTATGTGTGTTTACCTCGAAGCCTTTTACAAGGCCGAGGAAAACTTCCATAATCCCAGCCTCGGTCAGCTGGAATTTGGAATAAGCCGCGCCAAGAATGGCGCGGTGGTCAGGCAGAAGGGAGGAGCTATTTACAGCTGCCTCCACCGTCTGCTGACACCCTGATAGCTCAGCCCCGTCAGGACCGAGCAAGAGCGAGGACACTCTTCCTACACCATCCTCCATTGAAGGGGCGGGAGGCGTTTGTGCCTGACCCGATGACTTTGAGATCGTCAGAACCGGGGGGTGGGGCGTTGGTGCTCCAGATCTCTTCAGACCAGGGAGGTTCTATCCCCCTGGTCCTTGGCTTCCCGCTCCGCGGCTGAGGGGTCAACCTCTGCAATATGGACTTCGGGTCCCTCCTCGGCATTGAAGGCCGGAGGAACGGAGTGAGAGGTCACCTCCCCTGTGCTGTCGCGCACAGGTGGAGGGTCAGTGGTTGCCTCGGAAGAACTCCGAGCCAGCGCGGCCGGCGGATGTTCATCTTCGGAGTCATCCTCCCCTAGACGACCTCGCACCAGGCTACGAACAAACCATCTGGTAAGTGAGGGAAGGGGTGTCAGTTGAAAGCATCTTTTAAAGATGGGCATTACATCTTGGCTTCCAGGCGTTCCCGAGGGGGTGGGCTGTCCTCAAAAGAGCTCGAGCCAATAGTTTCCACGGCCGCCAAGGTTTGACCCGCCGAAGCGGAGTGAGCCATTCTTGGGCGCTTGAACACCCGAGGGGGGATAATCCCCTCTACCTCCTCGGACGCCGATCTCTTCCCACCTCAGGAAGAAAGCACATCACTCTCTTCTTCCTCCGTAGTCAGCTTCAAGGAAGAGTTGTGGTTGGACAGGCTTTTGGTCCTGTCCTTCCTCTCCCCCTTCTTCTTCTTCTTGACCGGGACCTCGTAGGGGTCCTCGGTCAGGAGCTTCCCAAGCTCTAGGGTCATAGGGTCCTCGGGCAGCAAGGGAGGAGCCAACATCTTTCGGGCGCGCTCGCGCCATTCCTGTGTGTGAAACACATATTTTGACTGCTCAGTTAGAAAAACAGCGCGGGAAATAAGCATGAAAGACTTGCAATACAACACTTACCTCATCGGCTGGATTGTCATGGGTGAAGCCCATGTCCTCGGCTCGGGGTGCGGCCTCATCCTTCTTTGTTTTAAAAAAGAAGCTTCCACATCCCGGCAAGGCTTGCCCATCGGTAGAGCCGAGTGAGCGCCGCCTCATCCTCCGGCTTGTACCTCCACATCAGAGTAGCTCGGATATGGAGAGGAAGGGGGCGACAGAGAAGCATCACATTGACCACATCCGTCAAGGTAACGCCCGAATCCACCACGGCCTTGAGCCGACCTTGGAGCTCCTTCACCTCTTTTTCGTTCACCCCGGGGACATTCTTGTCGGTCCAAGAGAACATCCTCTTCGGTGGCTCAGCCGAGAATATTGGGCCCTCCTTTTTGTCGGCCACATAGAACCACTCTTCCTGCCAGAGCTTCACAGTCTCGATAAACATCCCCTTCGGCCAGGTGACCTTGGGGATCTTGCTAATCATGGCCCCTCCGTAGTCGGCGATCTTGGAGCCGCTACTGTGCGGCTTGATGCCGAAATCCTTGAGCCATAGCCCGACGTGAGGCTCCACGCGAAGGAAGGCTTCGCAGATGATGATGAAAGAGGCGATGTGGAGAATGGAGTTTGGGGCGAGATGGTGGAAATCTAGCCCGTAAAAGAATAGGAGACCTCGGACAAAGGGGTGAAGGGGAAATCCTAGGCCTCGAAGGAAGTGGGAAATGAAGACCACCCGCTCCCCTTTGTGAGGGGTAGGAATAGCAGAGGACGAGCGGACCTCCTTCCCATGGATGGGAGACCGGAACTTCGCAGTGGTCAGGAGGTATCCGTCCTCCTAAAGCTCGGTGATAGTGCTGATGATGATGTTGGATGGCAGGCATTGTCCCCTCTTACTAGCGTCCACGAGCGCCGGAGCAATTGCGTCTTTCCCCTCTTCGGCCATTCTTGGCGGTGCGGAAGGAGGCCGGAGGAAGACTAGATCAGAAATAAATCTGGGGGCGCTGGAGCTATCGGGAAGCTTGGAGGCGAGGAAGCTGAGGACTGAAGGCGTAAATGGGATCGAATTACCCTCTTCCCCTTTTATAGGTTAGTAAAAGACCAAAGGTTGCCCCGCCTCGCAGTAAAAATCGCCAATTCTCGATACATCGTGCAGTATATGTGCGCGAGGATTGAGGCGCTCTTGTTGACGATGTCACTGAAAATCCGGAGCATGATCCTTTTATTGATGAGACGTGCCAATGGAAACCGTCTTGGGTCACGATATGTCCAGCATTAAGTGTTGATAAGATGGCTTGGCTCGGCTGCCAGTGGCAACGCTTCGGTTTGCGACCGAGAAAGCTATCAGGGTTTGACTTGGTTAGGCCTTGATACGTCCCAAATGTATCTACTTTTCCAAACACTTTTGCTCTAGTTTGGACTCTAATTTGCATGATTTGAATGGAACTAACCCGGACTGACGCTATTTTCAGCAGAATTGCCATGGTGTTATTTTTGTGCAGAAATAAAAGTTCTCGGATGGACCTAGAAATTTACGAATAATTATTTCAGAATATATAAAAAATACTGGCGCAAAGATCCACCAGAGGGGGGGCCACCAGGCGCCACAAGCCTGGGGGGCGCGCCCACCCCCCCTCCCTCCCAAGGCGCGCCTGGCGGGCTTGTGGGCCCCTGCCAACTCTGTTTGCCTTAACTCCAACGCTATAAGTACCTATTCGTGGAGAGAAAAACAAAGAAAAACAATCATCACGTTTTACGATACGGAGCCGCCGCCACCTCCTGTTCCTCATCCGAAGGGCTGATCGGGAGTCCGTTCGGGGCTCCGGAGAGGGGGATTCGACGCCGTCGTCATCATCAACCATCCTCCATCACCAATTTCATGATGCTCACCGCCGTGCGTGAGTAATTTCTTCGTAGGCTTGCTGGACGGTGATGGGTTGGATGAGATTTACCATGTAATCGAGTCAATTTGTTAGGGCTTTGATCCCTAGTATCCACTATGTTCTGAGATTGATGTTGCTATGACTTTGTTATGCTTAATGCTTGTCAGTAGGGCCCGAGTGCCATGATTTCAGATCTGAACCCTCTATGTTTTCATGAATATATTTGAGTTCTTGGTCCTATCTTGTAAGTTATATGCACCTATTACATGTCATGATCCGCATACCCCAAGGTGACAATAATTGGGATTCTTTCCGATGATTGTCGTAGTTTGAGGAGTTCATGTATTCATTATGTGCTAATGCTTTGTTCCAGTTCTCTATTAAAAGGAGGCCTTAATATCCCTTAGTTTCCTTAAGGACTCCGCTGCCACGGGAGGGTAGGACAAAAGATGGCATGCAAGTTCTTACTATAAGCATGTATGACTATATACGGAATACATGCCTACATTACATTGATGAATTGGAGCTATTGTGTATCGCCCTAGGTTGTGACTGTTACATGATGAATGTCATCCAACATAATTATCCATCACTGATCCAATGCCTACGCTTTTCGCATATTGATCTATGCTAAGTTACTTTCGTTGTTGTTGTTGTTGTTACAATTACTACAAAACTGCTTCTGTTACTGTTACTACTGTTACTATTGCTCTTGAAACTATCATACTACTGTGCTACTAAACACTTTGCTGCAGATATTTAGTTCTCTAGGTGTGGTTGAATTGACAACTCAACTATTAACACTCGCAAATATTCTTTGGCTCCCCTTGTGTCGAATCAATAAATCTGGGTGAAATACTACCCGCGAAAACTGTTGCAATCCCCTATACTTGTGGGTTATCAAGACCTTTTTCTGGCGCCGTTGCCGAGGAGCATAGCTCTATTTGTTGAGTCACTTGGGATTTATATCTGTTGATCACTATGAAGAATCTGAAATACACTAAAACCAAGATCGTCCACTCTATTACTAGAGGAGGTAAGGAACTGCCATCACACTCTGCACTTGATTCACCTTCTGTTTTGAGTAGGCTTGCGACACCACCACCTGTTATTCACTCTGATATGTCGCAAGTTATTGATGATACTACTTCTGCTATGAATGATACTTATGATGATGCTAGTACTATGCTTGATAATACTATGCCACTTAGTGAATTTCTTGATGAACAAATTGCTAAAGCTAAGGAAACTGAAAATGTTGAAACTCTTGAAAATTATGATTCACCTATTCTGCCTAGCTCTCCTACTAGAGTTGAAATGCCTGAAACATTTGATGGTTGTGTTTTTGATAGAGAGACAGCTATGGCAATTCTTGCTTGTAATGATAGAGATGAGCTTATAAAATTGCTTGCTGAGTTGAAAGAAAAATCTATGCGGGAGAGAATGAAATATGATCCTAAGTTTGCTACTTCTCCCATATTTGTTACTGATAAGGATTATGAATTCTCTGTCGATCCTGAGTTAATTACTTTGGTTGAATCTGATCCTTTTCATGGTTATAAAACTGAAACTGTTGTGGCACACCTTACTAAATTGAATGATATTGCCACCCTATTTGCTCATGAGGAAAAGATTTGCTATTACTATATTCTTAAGTCGTTTCCTTTATCATTAAAGGGTGATGCTAAGAAATGGTTTAATACTCTTGCTCCTGGTTGTGTGCGTAGTCCCCAGGATATGATATATTACTTCTCTGAAAAATATTTTCCTGCTCATAAGAAACAAGCTGTCTTATAGGAAATATTTAACTTTGTGCAAATTGAAGAAGAGAATCTCCCTCAAGCTTGGGGGAGGCTTCTCCAACTACTTAATGCTTTGACTGATCATCCTCTTAAGAAAAATTATATACTTGATGACGGTGTCCTGGATTAGGGGGTGCTAACCGGGCCGACCCGTCTCCTCGGTTGGGCCGATGTACCCCCGTACGTGACCAAGATGGACTCCGGAGATTGTACATGGGAGACGTGATCGGTGTTGTCTCTACCGAAGACTTGTAGTACACTTCAAGATTTGTCCAGCCGCCTTACTCCTAGATACCGACATTGTAACCCTAGGTACCCTCTCTGGCGTGTATGTAAGCCATAGGGTTTAGCCCGTAGAGGGGACATCAACGCAACATTGCTTACCTAGCCATAGAAGTTAGACACATATTACGATCTCGAGGTAGATCAACTCTGTACTCGATACGTCTCCATCAATATAACAAGAGCAGGACATAGGGTTTTACCTCCATCGAGAGGGCCCGAACCTGGGTAAATACCGTCTCCATTGTCTCTGTTACCATCGATCCGAGATCCACAACTCGGGACCCCCTACCCCGAGGTCTGCCGGTTTTTACACTGACACTGGTGCTTTCATTGAGAGTTCCACTGCGCGATCACCAGAAGGGTCGATGGCTCACCTACGGATCAATCACACCAACAGCTGTGGGGACGTCTACGTCCCCGGACAGCTTTTCGTCTTCGGTAGCATGGTATTCTGCGACGATTCGACGGGACACCTGACTTCCGTCGAGAACTACCCCCCAGGACGGATCATGACTTTCGGTGGCCTCGAGTACACTGCCGACTCCCGCGGTGAACTCGTCCTATCGGGATGGACGCCAGCCTGATCGAAAGCTCGGCCGATTCTGGAGGCTCGACCCCGGAACTGAACTCTGTCATGACATCTTTTGAGACTACTGATGCCGCCACTTCGGCTGATCTCTCCCCGACCACTAATCCGGAGAAAGATCTGGCTCCCACTCCCAAAGCGGGGCCGACGCCAGAGTTGATTTCGAATCAAAACTCTGAATTATGTTCAGATTCCCTTCGCTCCGAAGACGCGCCTGGTCACACGCCGGATGTGCTTCGAATCAGCCCTGCCTACGGCGCATCCATGGATCCCGAAGAGTTATCTCACCTTGATGAGATGCTTTGCCGCATCCAGAGCATGTCCATCTCGGACGGCAAGACTTCGGTTTACGATCAGATTGGACTTAAAGCCGACGATAGGGAAATTTACATCCCACCCACCACCCACCTAGTCGCCACGATCGATGATTCAACCGACGTGTTGGACTACGGCGAACCCTCAGATATGGAGGAGGACGCCAAAGGCCCCATCGAGAACACCTTGCCCTCGGTCAACACGGGCAGGTGGACTGCCACATCCACCTACGATGTCTATATGGTGGACACCCCCAAATCCCCTCCAAGACGCCGGCGACGGCGCCGAAGGGGCAATAATGGGGAACCCAATGGCAATGACGCAACAGCCAATAACGGCAACGAGGAGGACGGCGATGCCGATAACCATGAGGACGACATTCAAGCCTCCCCCGTAAGGAATGGCACACCAGACCGACCTCTTGTGGACTCCGATCCCGATGACCTCTTCGAAGGGGTCGACGACAATTACATGCTGGAGTCTGAGGAGGATGACAGACTCGGTACCGAGGACTTCATCATCCCCGAGGACCCCTTCAAACAAGATCGCTTCCGGTGACGCCTCGTTGCGATGGCCCGGAGCTTAAAACGCAAGCAGCAGCAGCTGCAGGAAAATACCGACGCGCTAAATGAAAAGTGGGTTGAATTGCTCTCCGCCGAGCAGGATATGGAGAACCGATGCCATAGTGCGCCGAAGTCTTATCCACGCAGGCGCCTCCTACCAGAATTTGATGAAGAGCTCGCCGACGATCTCGATCGGCCCCCTAGAGGCCGGGACAGGCCAAGACAAGAAGACCATGGTGAAAGGCAACCTCCACGCCGTCATGGTAAAGACCCTGTGGACTACCTGGATCCTCGCGACGCTAGACGTCGTATTGAAGAAAATAGGGCTCCCCCTCGGTCCATCTACGGATCAAGGGGACGTGCCCCCGCTGGGCCCAACGGCTACGATGCCTGGATGGACAGGAACGGCTGTGCCCGAGATCAAGCTTACTCACAGCTCTCTCCCGAGACCCAACGAGATCCTCCTTGGTCCTGAGGTCCAGCTCACCCAATCTGCTTTACAGACAGGGTGATGGAGCATCAATTCCCGGAAGGGTTTAAACCCATTAACATAGAATCATATGATGGTACCACAGACCCAGCAGTTTGGATCGAGGATTTCCTCCTACACATACACATGGCTAATGGAGATGATCTCCATGCCATCAAATATCTGCCGCTCAAGTTAAAGGGGCCGGCGAGACACTGGCTTAATAGCCGCCCTCCCCACTCTATTGGCAGCTGGGAGGCCCTTGAAGACGCTTTTTGAGCAAACTTCCAGGGCACGTATGTCCGACCTCCGGACGCTGATGACCTCAGCCGTGTTACCCAGCAGTCAGGCGAATCAGCCCGGAAATTCTGGAACAGGTTCCTCTCCAAGAAGAACCAGATCATAGGCTGCTCCGAAGCCGAGGCCATCGCCGCATTCAAAAATAATATTCGAGATGAATGGCTAACTCGACAACTCGGCCAGGATAAGCCGAGGACTATGGCTGCCCTGACCTCTCTAATGACCCGCTTTTGCGCGGGAGAGGATAGCTGGCTCGCCCGAAGTACTCATAACGGCGAGGTAGGCACCTCGGAAACCCGCGACGCCAATGGAAAACCGAAGCGCAATAAGAATAAGCGCAGGTATAAAAATGGCGGAAGCGACACTGAAGACGCTGCGGTCAATGCAGGATTCACCGGACCTAAATCCGGACAGAAAAGAAAACCCTATAAGGGGAACAAAGATGGACCTAGCCAGCTTGACAGGCTCCTGGACTGCCCATGCGGGATTCACGGTACTCAGGAAAAACCAGCAACACACACTAATAGGAATTGCTGGGTCTTCAAACAAGCCGGCAAGATAGCGGCAGAGGGTCAGAATAAAACCCAACACCACAGCAATGACGAGGATGAACCTCGGCAGCCCAATAATGGAGGGCAAAAGAAATTTCCCAACAAGGTAACAGAGGTCAATATGATCTATGTCACCCACATCCCTAAACGGGAGAGAAAGCGTGTGCTTCGGGACGTATATGCGTTGGAGCCAGTCGCCCCGAAGTATAACCCGTGGTCGGCTTACCCGATCACTTTCGACAAGCACGATCATCCAACCAGCATCAGGCATGGCGGCTCCGCGGCGCTCGTTCTGGACCCTATTGTTGATGGTTATCATCTAACACGCGTCCTGATGGACGGGGGAAGCAGTCTTAACCTCATCTACGAGGACACAAATTGGAAGATGGGCATTGACTCATCTCAGATAAAGCCGAGCTCTACCACCTTTAAAGGTGTCATTCCGGGCGCCGAGGCCCGTTGTACCGGGACAGTCACCCTCGAGGTAGTCTTCAGTTCGCCCGAGAACTTCAGAAGCGAGGAGTTAATCTTCGACATCGTACCCTTCCGGAGTGGATACCATGCGCTCCTAGGGCGCACGGCCTTTGCACGCTTCAAAGCAGTCCCGCATTACGCCTACCTCAAGCTCAAAATGTCGGGACCCAACGGTGTCATCCAGTCAATGGTAATACCGAACGTTCACTCCGGACAGAGGAACGGACCGCGGCTTTTGCAGCCGAGGTCCAAGCGTCCGAGGAGGCAGCCCGTAGCGATAAACGTGCCGCTCGCTCTTTGAAGCGAGCCCGGGGTGCACAAGTCGACCTCGGCCAGCTACCCCCGCACCCGAAATAGGGATGCAGGCTCCTCGCACTCAAAATTCCCTGGGACGCCGAGGAGCCAACACAACTACCCACACGTTAGGCGCGGATTAACCACACGAAGACGAGGCTTAGAGCCCCTGCACAGGCAGGTATCTGTAAAAGAAACAGCCGAGCGTAACTACGTCTCTGTGGCCTTAACCACAGAATGACTCCGGCAAACACCTCCCTTTGAGGACCTCGGTCAATCAAACACTTCGAGTGTATAAAGGGCTAGTCGGGCATCGACCTTCGCAAAACCCTTCGTCGTCACTCAGGACGATCTGGTCAACAGTTCGGAAAAGCAGACGTGCGGCAGGCTTCGGTCCGGATCCTTTAAAATCCGTCAGTAATTATCCGACCTGTTTTTTCCTCTTCCTTCCTTACTATTTACGTTGTACTCTTTCAACTACTCTCGTCACAACTGGGCATGTACAGGATTGATGTTATAAAATAAAGAAACCGTGCCCTTTTAAGGTCTTTATTGTATTTCTTTATCAGCATAGCTCCGGGACGATGAAGTACTTTAAAAAGATGCAATGGTATATGAAAGTCCGATGTATTCGGCGTCTCGGATTTTTGGCCTTATATGCACCAGTTTCGAACCTAGATTTCGGTCAATAGTTGGGTTGCCCGGCTCCTATGTGTACCCCTTATGTTCCCGATGTATTCGGCTAAGGGCGTAACAGGAGAACCACTGTGATTGCGCTGCCAGGTTAATTGGCATGGCGCCTCAGTGGAGAAAGCCGAAAACTGACTATCTAGGTAAGCGTAAACTGGTCTGCCATCCGGAGACCACGTCAAGCGATGTGACGATAGAGATCACCCGTGTCAAACGAAGGGCTTTTATTTCTAGCCGAAGTGTGCTATGGCCTAGACCTCGGCCGCGTTGGCCGCACACTTCCTATGCCGGGGGCTGGTCCTCATCCCCCACAGTCAAACTCCTATGACTAAATGAAAGATGTCAAGCCACTATAGTCCGATTGCCTAGTTCCTCTAAGTCATTGACTACCTCCGGGTACCGAGACGTCGGCCAAGGGTCAAATATGCCTTAAGGAACACCCTCTGTATAACCTACACTGGGGCTGAAGCCGACGACTGGCCACTCTCATTTTGAACAGTCATATTGGAGGAATAATTGAATTATAAAATAAAAACATATGGAATTTCAAGCCATCTTCATTCAAACACGAGATAAAAGTTTTTTACATTATACACTCCGGCATTCCGAAGCATCACCTAAAAATACAGAGTGTCCTTGGGGCACATGGCCTCGGTGGTCCGAGCTCCCGCCTCAACCTCGGCGAAGAACTGCTCGGCGGTCCGCGGCTTGTTGGCAGGAGGGCCAGCGGCACATGTCTCCGCATCAACCTTGCGGAAGTGAGTCTTCACGCAAGCGTATGCCCTCCGCGCCCCTTCGAAGCATGCGGACCTCTTCCAGCGCTCAACGCAGGGCACGGCATTTTGGAGACGGGCCGTCAGGCCGAAGAGACTCCTCGGCATGGCTTCGGCAGGCCACAAAGCGACGCAGAGGTCCTGGAGCGCCGGCCTTGTCATGCGGAACAGCTCGACCAGCTGCTTCACTCGATGATTCAGTAGCTGCGCAGACAGCGACCCCAGGAATTGACCCCAGAAGGCTTTCTCCGCCTCATGGCCCGCCAGTTGGCCGAAGTAGGCCACCGCATCCTCCGCGCTCTGCGGGAGATCCTCAAAGACCTCTGCAGAACACCAAAATTGGGTGAGCTCGACACACCCTTTGCTGCCAAACGTACACTGCAGCAAAAATTTCTTACCCGAGGCGATTTGCTCCACTTGCTGGAGCACCTCGCGATCCGCTCGGGCCGAGGTCTTGAGCTCAGAGTGGGCACGCTGCAGCTTCTCGAGCTCCTCCTTCGTCCGCTACCCCTCCTCCTGAAGTTTGTTGCATGCTTCGAACACGCCCTTCAGGGTCTCCTCTACCTCTAGCACCCGTGCCTGGTGCTTCTCTCCGGCCGCCTTCTCGGCAGCCCGCGCCTTCTCGGCCGCGGCGGCAGCATTCTCCTGCTGCCGCACCTCTTTCTGAGCTCTATCCAGCTCGGCCTTGAGCATCTCCAGCTCCGCTGTCAATAAAGTTCGGCCTTAGTTGTCTTCTTTCACATACATTACACGTATTTAGTAAAAATACAAAGGCAAGTTTAAACTTGCTTACCTTGAGACAGCTCAAGTTTCTGGTTCATCTCCGCCATCTCTTCGGAGACAGAGTCCGGGATCGAGGTCGCAACCTGGAACAAAACGGATCCTCATTGTAAAGAGAATAATTAAGATCACTCATTGGCTCCTACTACGTCAAGCGACCCCGATGCCGGTTTCTTGCAACCGACTTCGGGCTCGGGGGCTACTCACTCACTAAGCCGTTTAGAAGGCTATACTCTTATGTCCTCGGACAGAACTCACAAAGACAAACAGCTCAAATAAACACGCTGAATGCGTAGACTGCGTACCTTGAAACCTACTGCGAGGTTCTTGAAAACCTCGTGCAGGGCGGCCCCTGCGGACCGGTAGCTCTCCAGCGCCGTGCCCATCAAGGCACGGTGCTCCTCCTTGATGGAAGAACCCCTCAGGGTCTCCTCCACCTCCTCAGTCCACCCCGCGCCAGCCCGTCCCTGGGCAGTAGGCTGGGGCAAAGGGATGACCTCGGGTGTCTCCACCCGAGTGGCCTCCGCCCATTGTGGTGGAGCCGAGGTAGACTCCGGTTGGGCCAATGACTGGCCCAGCAGTTCTTTGATGACCTCGGGGCGCTCCATCCTCGGATCTTGTCGGGCCGAGGTATTGTCCTCGGCCATGGTCACCACCTCGTCGGCCCCCGTCAAGTTGACTTCGGGGTCCAAGGTGGATGTCGCTTCCCCCAGACCATCAGGCTTTGGGGGGAAACAGCGGGCTCTGGAGTCCCGCTGGTTGATGGCAGCCCGCTTGAAGAGCCGCTGGGGATTACCCTCGGCGAACTGCATATGAAAAACTATTTGTGTAAAATTCCCTTTGCTGAAAAAGTGACTTAAGGAAAGACGATAGAGACAAGGGCTTACCCTCGAGGTGCCGGTTTCTTCCTCCCCGTTGCGAGGGGTTCTTCCTCTGAGTCACCGGAGAGCTCGGCCCTCTCCGATGACTTGTTGGCGGCCTCGGATGAGGCTCGCCTCGGCCTCTTTGATCCCTTCGGTGGCATGTCCATGTCGGCGTCTTCTAACACCGACCTCTTCCCCTTTGGAGGGGGAATCTCCTCCTCGCCCTCATCGGCGCCGCCATCTTGAGCAGCGGAGGTGTGGGTCTCTTCTGACCGGGTGACCGAGGTCCCCCTGGTCCGAGCACTGGACCTCCCCGTCTGGGGCTTCGTCCCTTTGGAGGCCACCACATGTGGCTCCTCGGTTAGAAGCGCCGAGAGCAGGGGAGTTGGGGGCTGCTCCGACAGTGGGGCTGGGCATCGTACCCCTTTTAGCCAAGCCGACCACTTCTGGAAAATGTCAAAACATGACTGTTCAAGTAAAAACTTAGCTCCTCGGCACAATGAGCGAACAAAACAAATATTGAAGGGCGAGATTACTTACCGGGGGGGGCTCATAGCCGTGTTCGAGACCGCGGTCCTCCCCCGCTGGAGGAATCTTATCCTTGGCTAGCTTCATGAGCCTGGACCACATGGCTGCCAAGGTGGAGCGGAAGAAGGTGTTGATGGTGTCCATGTCCTCGGGCTTTTGTGCCCACATCGGGGTAGCCCGAAGCTGGAGAGGGAGTATTCGGCGGTTGAGCATGACGTTGATGACGTCGGCCAGCTCAATCTTCCCCATCGTGGACCACCACAGGATCCTGTCGACCAGGGTCTCCACCTCTTCTGGATTCCCCAAAGCAACGCCCTTCTCCTTCCAGGACTTGAGCTTCCTGGGAGGCCCGGCTGAGAAGGCCGAGACCTCGGTTTGACCAGCGGCGAGGGGCTTGGTGATGTAGAACCACTCCCTCTGCCACTCCTTCACCGTTTCGATGAAGGTGCCCTTGAACCAGGTGGCCCCTGGTTCTTGCTGATCATGGCCCCACCGCACTCCGCGAGCTCCGAGCCACTTGACTTTGGTTTAATCCCGAAGAGCTTCAGCCATAGGCCGAAGTGTGGCTCACAGCGAAGAAAGGCCTCACAGACCGTTATGAAGGCGGCGAGGTGGAGAATGGAATTAGGGGCCAGATTGTGGAAATCTAACCCGTAATAATACATTACCCCGTGCACGAAGGGGTGCAGTGGGAACCCCAGGCCTCGAATGAGGTGGGGGACGAAGACCACCCGCTCCCCCGCGTTGGGAGCGGGCACCAGCTGATCGGCCTCTGGAGCACGGGCAGCGATGGCGGGGGCTAGGTACCTCGCGTCGCGCAGCTCGGCGATGGTCGCAGCTGTCACGATGGAGCCGCCCCAGTGTCCCTTGAGGGTGTCGGCCATGGCTGGACCAAAGAGTTGGGCTCAGGAAAGGGAAAGGCGTGCTAGTTGGATCTGGGCGCTGGAGCTAGATGGGGCAGCAGTAGGGAAGGAATGGGAGCGTGCGTCGTTGCGTTGTTCTCCCTTTGGTTCTTATAGACCTATAAAAGGCCAAGAGTCCCCCTGCTGCGCCGATAAATTCGCGGCCGCTATCAAAAATGCCGTTGAAACATATGGGGGGAATCAAAATCTCGATGATATCCCTAAGAAAGCGGGCACGATCTCTGTTTCAAAGGGATGTGCCACTAAACGGGCTGCCTCGAACCGCGATTTGAGGATGAGGCAGTAACTGCTCGACCCATCATGGGGCGAGCCTCTCCGATAAAGTTGTCAGGCAGGATTGGATTGTTCATACCTGTACGACCAGCCTTCGAGGCTAAGATACCTACACCCCTCGGGCAGGGTACTAGCTCGGTTGGACCACGGATGTTGATGTTCTGTTAAACAGAATCCGAAATGTGAAGTGGAACTCGTCTGTCAAGCCAAAGACTCCGGATCCGAAGTAATATCTGTCGACCATCGTCCTCGGTGTAGAAGACCAGTTCGGGGGCTACTGACGGTGTCCTGGATTAGGGGGTGCTAACCGGGCCGACCCGTCTCCTCGGTTGGGCCGATCTACCCCCGTACGTGACCAAGATGGACTCCGGAGATTGTACATGGGAGACGTGATCGGCATTGTATCTACCGAAGACTTGTAGTACACTTCAAGATTTGTCCAGCCGCCTTACTCCTAGATACCGACATTGTAACCCTAGGTACCCTCTCTGGCGTGTATATAAGCCATAGGGTTTAGCCCGTAGAGGGGACATCAATGCAACATTGCTTACCTAGCCATAGAAGTTAGACACATATTACGATCTCGAGGTAGATCGACTCTGTACTCAAAACGTCTCCATCAATATAACAAGAGCAGGACGTATGGTTTTACCTCCATCGAGAGGGCCCGAACCTGGGTAAATACCGTCTCCATTGTCTCTGTTACCATCGATCCGAGATCCACAGCTCGGGACCCGCTACCCCGAGGTCTACCGGTTTTTACACCGACACTTGATATCTTTTATAATGGACTAACCGATGCTTCTAGGGACTACCTAGATAGTTGTGCTGGTTGTGTTTTCAGGGAACAAACTGTTGGACAGGCTGAAGTATTATTGAATAATATATTGAGAAATGTCGATGATTGGACACTTCCTGAACCACCACCTAAGCCGACTCCGAAGAAGAGAGGTATTCTATTCCTTAGTCCAGAAGATATGCAAGAAGCTAAGAAATCTATAAAGGAAAAAAGGTATTAAAGCTGAAGATGTTAAGAATTTACCACCTATTGAAGAAATACATGGGTTCGACATCCCGACACAGGTAGTGGAGGTAAATTCTCTCACTAGATTCGATGAAGGTGATATTCCGTATAATAAGTCTGCTAGTCAATGCCTGTATGAATTTGATAATTACATCATTAAACAGGAACACTTTAATATGTATGTTAGCAATCAACTAAAACAAAATGCCACCATGATTGAATGCTTGAGTGATTTGATGTTTCCAACTGCTAATGATGTTAAATGCTTGAGTAAACATGCTTCTATGGTCCAGACTCAGTTAGAACAAATTGCTAAGTCACAAAATGATTTGCTTGATGAAATGAATAATAAAAAGAATGACCATGATGTTAGAGTTGTTACTAGAGGAGGTAGCATGACTCAGGATCCTCTATATCCTGAAGGTCATCCTAAAAAAATTGAACAAGATTCTCAAAGAAATAATATTGATGCACCTAGTCCATCTAAGAAGAAAAAGAAAAAGAAAATTGATAAAACTTTGCATGCTGCTAGTGAACCTGAGATAGAAAAACCTCCTGAGAATCAAAATGATGTTTCTATTTCTGATGCTGAGACACAATCTGGTAATGAACATACACCTAGTGATAATGATAATGATAATGATAATGATAATGATGTTGTTCATGTTGATGCTCAACCAGATAATGATGTAGAAATAGAACCTGCTGTTGATCTTGATAACCCACCTCCTAAGAATAAAAGATATGATAAAAGAGACTTTGTTGCAAGAAAACATGGAAAGGAGAGAGAACCATGGGTTCAAAAACCTATGCCTTTCCCTACTAAACCATCTAAAAACAAGGATGATGAAGATTTTGAGAGCTTTGTTGAAATGCTTAGACCAGTCTTTTTGCGCACTCGCTTGATTGATATGTTGAAAATGTCTCCCTATGCTAAATACATGAAAGATATTGTCACAAATAAAAGGAAAATACCGGAAGCTGAAATTTCCACCATGCTTGCTAATTATTCTTTTAAGGGTGGAATACCTAAGAAGTTAGGAGATCCGGGAATACCTACTATACCATGCTCCATTAAAAGAAATTATGTTAAAACTGCTCTATGTGATCTGGGAGCCGGTGTTAGTGTTATGCCTTTCTCTCTATATAGAAGAATTGATTTGAATAAGCTCACACCTACTGAAATTGGCTGATAAATCCACTGCTATACCCATTGGAATTTGCGAGGATGTTCCCGTTGTAGTTGCAAATGTTACTATCTTGACAGACTTTGTTATACTTGATATGCCCGAGGACAACAACATGTCGATTATCCTTGGTAGACCCTTTTTGAACACTACAGGGGCTGTTATTGATTGCAACAAAAGCAAGGTTACTTTTCATGTCAATGGTAATGAGCATACGGTTTATTTTCCGAAGAAACAAAGTTCGGTGAATGGTATCAATTGTATTGAAAAGGTTTCGACAATCACTATTGGAGGATTCAAATTTCCTCTTCCTACTGTCAAAAAGAAATATGAAACTCTTATTGTTGGGGAGATGCATATCCCCGTTGAGGTAACTTAGTGTTATATGAAGATTCTTCGGTTTCATGCCATTCAGAAACAGTTTGTTAATAAGACTTGATCAACCTTATTAATGGATTCTTTTTTAGGGACATGTGGTCGATGAATTTAGTAAGCACAACTTTCTGTACCCACTTTTTGCTCTCTGTTATTTTTAGTAGAATAAAATAAAATGCCATGATTATCCTGTTTTCTGAATTTTTCGTTCAATAAAAAATGGCCCAAAAATAAAAGTTCTCAGAATGCCATGAAAATTCAGTATGATTTTTTCCAGAATATTTAAGAATTTTTGGCACTGAACACACCCCAGGGGGGGTGCACCTGTGAGCCACAAGCCCACAGGGCGCGCCCACCCTCCCTGGGCGCGCCCAGCAGGCTTGTGGGTCCCACAGGGACCCACTCACTTATGACAGCCACCCATCTCCTTCTTCTTCCTCCAGAAAAAAATCAAACTTGCTCCCAAGCCCGTGTTCTTGCTCATTTTGCTGTGAATTTCGATCTCCTTGCTCGGAACTCCGTTTCCAAAACTGTTTTGAGGAATTACTCCTTGGTATGTGACTCCTCCAATGCTCCAATTAGTTTTTGTTCTAGTGCTTTATACTTTGCAAATTTTTGCTGTTGTGGTGACCATGTTTATGAGCTTGCATGTTGAATTTGTATGGTCCAAAGTAGTTTTGATGCATGATATAGCCTCTAGATATTTGTAGGAGTAGTTGCTATCAATTTTGTTGAGTTTCATTCACTTTTATTTTTGAGTCACTAAAAATTTCAGAAATTTTCAGAAAAAGAAAATGCTCAAGTGGAGGTTGAGAGGTTCTTCGAGACGGAACCCTAAGGAGGTTCCGAAGCCCTAGTATCATCTTCCTCGTGCGGCCGAGGTGCGGCCGTGCGAATGGCCATGCAACACGTTCCTGAGGGATGCGGGGATTTACGACGATTTCTATCATTTGGCGAACAATGCCGGCATTATCCCGTTCCTCGAAGATAAGTGTGACCAGTATCTTCTCCTCACTAATACTTCCGTGTAAAGCTTTCATTTTCATGCTAGGAGAGATACACCCACAGTGACATTTAATTTATATGATGTTCCCCAAGAGATGACACTTGAGGATTTTTGCGAGGTATCCAAACTTCCCAACGAGGGTAGCCCGTTAGAGCCACATCCCAGGGATGTGTCGGAGTTTATCCCTGAGGTTACCGTGTGGGAGTCGAGGGGGGTTTCTGAGGCTAGGGTTGCTAGTTTACATTTCCCCGTTTTGTGCTATTATTCATTATTTGCTGGGAGGTGTTTGACTGGTCGGTGGGAGAGTGGCACACTCAGTTCGCCTAACCTTGCTATTTTGCGCCACGCACTTTATGCTGATAGGACCTTCAGTTTGGGTGCCATGGTTGCCCGGCGGTTGCACACCAACCGTTCAAGGGGCGCTATTTATGTTGGTATTTATGCTTCCCGTCTCGCTAAACACTTTGAGATTCCTATTAGGCACGACGAGAGGGAAGAGAGGCTTCTACCCGTTATGCATCTTGATTATGACAGTATGGTTGGGCATGACTTCATAGATGAGGGCCCTATTCATTTTAGATATAACTTGGTATTTAGTCAGGGCACTCGTGAGGTTATTATTTTGCCTGCACCTACTTTGTTTGATATTCACAGGGGCAGATACACCATCATGCCTGAGGACATTTATGCTTATTGGGGCTTAGATCAGCCCCAAGCACCTGAGCTAGAGCCATACCGGGAGCCCATCTATCAGTGGGAGCCTCAGGAGGCCATTTACCAGTGGGATCCTCAGCAGCCTCAGCACTATCCAAGAGGTGTTGATTTCGACCCATGGCCGTAGACCAACTTAGGCCAAAAGCCTAAGCTTGGGAGAGTACGTATTTCTCACCGACATTACATTCATGTTCACACATTCATTCCAGTTGTCGGTGTTCATCCTTTTTCATTGTATATCCATGCTAGTTTTATTTTCGTCTTCTTCTTGTGTGTTTGAAAAACTTTCGAAAATCCAAAAAAATTAGTTGTAGTTTCTTTCTTGTTTAGTTAATTCGTAGTAGTAAAAGAAAACCCAAAAAGATTTCTCGTTTCTTCTTTTACTTGTTGGGAGCTTTCCCGTGTAAATAGTTTTTCTTGTTTTTTTGTTTCCCTTCGTTAATTTGCTTCCTTCAGAAAAATCAAAAAACTCCAAAAATATTTCCATGTGTTTCTCTGAATTTCTTTTCTTTGCATTGAGTCGTCATAAGGGGAAAGACCACGATGAAAATGTTGAGTGGCTTCCATATGTTTTATTGTTGATCTAACAAAGAGCCACTATTACTTTGTCTTCTCCTCTGAATAAATGTTTGTAGATTCCAGCTTAGTCCGCGGCACACTTGCACTATTATTATTATCACATCATTCGGTCATGCAAGTGAAAGGCAATAATGACGATATTTGATGAGGTGATTGCGATGAAGAAAAGTTGGTATGAACTCTTCTTGTTTTTGTCTTTGTAAATATGTTTAGCTCAGTATTCATGATTCAGCATTATTATGAGTAAACATATTTGTGATGACAATTAGAGATTATAGTTGCTCATGCCATGCTTAAATAGCTAGGAGTGGATAATGATTTATCTTGAGTGTCAACATGCATTAGAATGGTTGTGATGTAGTATGTTAGCATGGTATCCTACTCTGAGTAATTCGAGTGGCTTGACTTGACACATGTTCATATATGTAGTTGAATCAAAACCAACATAGCCTCCATGATATTTATGTTCAGGGTGTTGATATCCTACTCATGCTCGTGCTCAATGTTAATTATTCGCAATGCATGTCTATGACCGTTTTCGCTCTCTAGCTGGTCGCTCCTCAATCTATTTGCTAGCCTTCGCCTGTACTAAGCGGGAATACTTCTTGTGCATCCAAATCCCTACACCAAAGTTGTTCCAGATGAGTCCACTATATCTACCTATATGCGGTATTACTCTGTCGTTCTAAGTAAATTTGCATGTGCCACCTCTAAATATTCAAATGAACATCTGTTTTGTGTGCCCGTACCGCTCATGGAGCGACATGGGGCGGTCAGTATCTTCCATGCTAAGCGGGTTACTCTCAGATGAGTGTTTATTCACTTGTCATTGCACGAGAGAGGATGGTAATCGGGATGCCCAGTCCTATGCTCAAATCGAAATCATATAATGCAAACAAACTCCCCCGAAAAGTTGTTGGTATGGAGGGCACCCGTGAATTCGGCTAGCCATGGCTTGTGTTGGTACGGTGGAGGGGGAGTAAAACTTTACCTTTCCGCTTGGGAACCGCCTATAATTTGTTTAGCATGGAAGATATTGAAAATTCTCGGTCGTGACATTGACAGGAAAAGCATACCTCCCAAAATTATTTTCATCTCTAATTTAAGCTTCGAGCTCTGGCACCGCTGCAAATCCATGCTTCCCTCTGCGAAGGGCCTATCCATTTACTTTTATGTTATTTTATTTTTATTTTTGAGTCATCACCTTCTCATTTAAGCACCAGTTGGAGAGCACTATTGTCATTTTTATGCATTGAGTATAGTTAATGTTGGGTGTGACCATGACTGGATATCCTCTACCCTGAATTACAATGTTTAGTCGTTGCTTGAATCTCAGAGGTGCTCTGAATTTATGTTTTGCGATCTCAGAAATGGCTAGCGAGATACCATGTTATCATATTATATCATGATTGCTTTGACAAAGTGTTGGCATCCGAGATATCTTATTATTGCTCGCTAGTTGGTTATGTTATTGCCATGAGTAAATGTGAGACCTAAGTGTTATCATCAATATGGTTAGTTCATAATCTTTGCTGAAAACTTGGATGCTAGTTAAGTATATATACAGACAACAAGAACAAAAGAGTTTGTAAAAAAATTTCTTTATCACTTTCAGTTTTTTAACTGAACTGCTTGAGGACAAGCAATGAGTTAAGCTTGGGGGAGTTGATACGTCCCAAACATATCTACTTTTCTAAACACTTTTGCTCTAGTTTGGACTCTAATTTGCATAATTTGAATGGAACTAACCCGGACTGACGTTGTTTTCAGCAGAATTGACATGGTGTTATTTTTGTGCAGAAATAAAAGTTCTCGGATGGACCTGGAAATTTACGGAGAATTATTTCAGAATATATAAAAAATACTGGCACAAAGATCCACCAGAGGGGGGGGGTCACCAGACGCCACAAGCCTGGGGGGCGCGCCCACCCCCCAGGGCGTGCCTGGCAGGCTTGTGGGCCCCTGCCAACTCCGTTTGCCCTAACTCCAACGCTATAAGTACCTATTCATGGAGAAAAAAATCAGAGAAAAAGAATTATCGCGTTTTACGATACGGAGCCGCCGCCACCTCCTGTTCTTCATCGGGAGGGCTGATCTGGAGTCCGTTCGGGGCTCCGGAGAGGGGGATTCGACGCCGTGGTCATCATCAACCATCCTCCATCACCAATTTCATGATGCTCACCGTCGTGCGTGAGTAATTTCTTCATAGGCTTTCTAGACGGTGATGGGTTGGATGAGATTTACCATGTAATCGAGTCAATTTGTTAGGGCTTTGATCCCTAGTATCCACTATGTTCTGAGATTGATGTTGCTATGACTTTGCTATGCTTAATGCTTGTCAGTAGGGCCCGAGTGCCATGATTTCAGATCTGAACCCTCTATGTTTTCATGAATATATTTGAGTTCTTGATCCTATCTTGCAAGTTATATGCACCTTTACGTGTCATGATCCACATACTCCAAGGTGACAATAATTGGGATTCTTTCCGGTGATTGCCGTAGTTTGAGGAGTTCATGTATTCATTATGTGCTAATGCTTTGTTCCAGTTCTCTATTAAAAGGAGGCCTTAATATCCCTTAATTTCCTTAAGGACCCCACTACCACGGGAGCGTAGGACAAAAGATGTCATGCAAGTTCTTACTATAAGCACGTATGAGTATATACGGAATACATGCCTACATTACATTGATGAATTGGAGCTATTGTGTATCGCCCTAGGTTGTGACTGTTACATGATGAATGTCATCCAACATAATTATCCATCACTGATCCAATACCTACGCTTTTCGCATATTGATCTTTGCTAAGTTACTTTCGTTGCTGCTGCTATTACAATTACTACAAAACTGCTTCTGTTACTGTTACTGCTGTTACTATTGCTCTTGAAACTATCATACTAATGTGCTACTAAACACTTTGTTGTAGATATTTAGTTCTCCAGGTGTGGTTGAATTGACAACTCAACTGCTAATACTCGCAAATATTCTTTGGCTCCCCTTGTGTCGAATCAATAAATCTGGGTGAAATACTACCTGCGAAAATTGTTGTGATCCCCTATACTTGTGGGTTATCAGGCCTCCCACAGCAAGCCTTCACAGCTAAGTTAAAGGGATACCTCGGCCTTGCCAAGTTAACAAGGTACGCCGAGGAGAAGGCCTTGTTAAAAGATATCTCCTCTTATTTGACGCATGGACGCAATAGGGAAAGCCAAGGAAGACCTCGAAGCCGAGCATGACCTCAGAATCGAAAGCCGACGTGGAGGATGGAACTCGCCTATGAAGCCGCAGACTCAAGATTGTGAAGTTGTCCCGAGGAGGATGATACGTCCATTTTGCATCATGTTTTCCTACTGTTATTTATTATGTTTTTGATCATTATTTATCTTTATGATACAACTCTTATGCCTTTTCTCTCTTATTTGGCAAGTTTCACATGAAGAGGGAGATTGCCGGCAGCTGGAATTCTGGACCGGAAAAGGGTGAAACGGAGATAGCTATTCTGCACAACTCCAAATGACCTGAAAATTTACGGAGAATTATTTTGGAATATATAAAAAATACTGGCAAAAGAATTACCAGGAGGGGGCCACCAGGAAGCCACAAGCCTGGGGGGCGCACCCAACCCCCCCTGGGCGCGCCCCCAAGCTTGTGGGGCCCCTGGCAGGCCTCCGGCCCCCTCCATCTGCTATATGAGGCTATTTTCCCTAGAAAAAATAAAAAGAAGACTTTCGGGACGAAGCACGGCCGTCTCGAGGCGGAACCTGGGCAGGAGCTATTTTGCTCTCCGCGGAGCGATTCCGCCGGGGAAACTTCCCTCCGGGAGGGGGAAATCGAAGCCATCGACATCACCAATGATCCTCTCATCGTGGGAGGACCAATATTCATCAACATCTTCACCAGCACCATCTCATCTCAAACCCTAGTTCATCTCTTGTATTCAATCTTTGTCTCAAAACCTCAGATTGGTACCTGTGGGTTGCTAGTAGTGTTGATTACATCTTGTAGTTGATGCTAGTTGGTTTATTTGGTGGAAGATTATATGTTCAGATCCTTAATGATATTCAATACCCCTCTGATCTTGAACATGAATATGATTTGTGAGTAGTTACTTTTGTTCTTGAGGACATGAGAGAAGTCTTGTCATAAGTAATCATGTGAATTAGGTATTCGTTCGATATTTTGATGATATGTATGTTGTTGCTTCTTGTAGTGGTGTCGTGTGAACGTCAATTACATGACACTTCACCATCTTTGGGCCTAAGGGAAGGCATTGTGGAGTAGTAATTAGATGATGGGTTGCTAGAGTGACAGAAGCTTAAACCCTAGTTTATGTGCTATTCCATAAGGGGCTGATTTGGATCCATATGTTTCATGCTATGGTTAGATTTATCTCAATTCTTCTTTCGTAGTTGCGGATGCTTGCGAGAGGGGGTAATCATAAGTGGGAGGCTTGTTCAAGTAAGGACAGCACCCAAGCACCGGTCCACCCACATGTCAAATTATCAAAGTAGCGAACGCGAATCAAGAAACATGATGAAAGTGACTAGATGAAATTCCCATGTGTCCTCGAGAACGCTTTGCTTATTATACGAGATCGTTCCGGATTGTCCTTTGCTATAAAAAGGATTGGGCCACCTTGCTGCACCTTTGTTACCGTTATTACTTGTTACTTGTTATGAATTACCTTGCTATCAAACTATCTGTTACCGATAATTTCAGTGCTTGCACAGAATACCTTGCTGAAAACCGCTTGTCATTTCCTTCTGCTCCTCGTTGGGTTCGACACTCTTACTTATCGAAAGGACTACGATTGATCCCCTATACTTGTGGGTCATCAAGACTCTTTTCTGGCGCCATTGCCGGGGAGTGAAGCGCCTTTGGTGAGTGGAATTTGGTAAGGAAACATTTATATTACGTGCTGAAATTTACTGTCACTTGTCACTATGGAAAGTAATCCTTTGAGGGGTTTGTTCAGGGTATCTTCACCTCGACTGGAAGCAATAAGAGTTTCCCCTCAACCTACTGAACCTACTGAAAATATTTACTATGACATTCCTTCGGGTATGATAGAGAAACTGCTAGCTAATCCTTATACAGGAGATGGAACGATGCATCCTGATATGCACTTAGTATATGTGGATGAAATTTGTGGATAGTTTAAGCTTGCAGGTCTATCCGGAGATGGAGTTAAGAAGAAGGTATTCCCTTTATCTTTGGAGGGAAAGGCATTGACATGGTATAGGCTATGTGATGATACTGGAACATGGGATTGGAACCGGCTGAAGCTGGAATTTCACCAGAAATTTTATCCTATGCATTTGGTTCATCGTGATCAGAATTATATATATAATTTTTGGCCTCGTGAAGAAGAAAGTATCGCTCAAGCTTGGGGGAGGCTTAAGTATATGTTGCATACATGCCCCAATCATGAGCTCTCAAGAGAAATAATTATTCAAAACTTTTATGCTCGGCTTTCTCATAATGATCAATCCATGCTCGATACTTCTTCTACTGGTTCCTTTATGAAGAGGACTATTGAATTCAAATGGGATCTTCTGGAAAGAATTAAACGTAACTCTGAAGATTGGGAAATCGACAAAGGTAAGGAGTCAGGTATAAATCTTGAGTTTGATTGTGTTAAATCTTTTATGGAAACGGATGCTTTTCACAAGTTTAGTACTAAATATGGACTTGACTCTGAGATAGTAGCTACTTTTTGTGAATCTTTTGCTGCTCGTGTTGATCTCCCTAAGGAGAAATGGCTTAAATATCATCCACCCATTGAATTAAATGAAGAACATGTTAGTGTTAAATAAGAAACAATTGTTTACAATGTTGATCTAGTTGTGTCTACTGCTTATATTGAGAAACCTCCTTTCCCTGTTAGGATAAAGGAACATGCTAAAGCTTCAACTGTGGTTAATAAAAGTAATATTAGAACACCTAAACATTCTGAACAAATTAAAGTTGAACGTAATACTGCAATGGTTAAAGATCTTTTGGTTGATAACATTGATGGACATGTCATATATTTCTGTGAAGAGGCTGCTAGAATTGCTAAACCTGTTAGAAATGAATGAGATATGCTAGATAAGAACAAGCCCGTAGTTGGCATGCCTGTTGTTTCTGTTAAGATTGGAGATCATTGCTATCATGGTTTATGTGATATGGGTGCTAGTGTGAGTGCTATTCCGTTTTCTTTATATCAAGAAGTAATGAATGATATTGCACCTGTTGAGATTGAAGATATTAATGTTACTATTAAGCTTGCAAACAGAGATACTATTACTCCACTTGGGTATGTTAGAGATGTTGAAGTCTTGTGTGGTAAGATCAAATACCCTACCGATTTCTTAGTACTTGGTTCACAACATGATAATTTTTGTCCCATTATATTTGGTAGACCCTTCTTGAATACTGTTAATGCTGAAAGTGATTGTGTTAAAGAGAAAGATAGAGTTAAGTTTGGTGATATATCTCATGAATTTAATTTCTCTAAGTTTCATAGATAACCTCATGATAAAGAATTACCTAATAAATATGAAATTATTGGTCTTGCTTCTATTGTTGTGCCTCCTATTGATCCTTTAGAACAATATTTGCTAGACCATGAGAATGATATGCATATGAATGAAAGAAATGAGATAGATGAGTTGTTCTTCAAACAAGCACCTATTCTTAAACATAATTTGCCTGTTGAAACCTTGGGAAATCCTCTACCACCCAAGGGTGATCCTGTGTTTGAATTAAAGAAACTTCCTGATACACTTAAATATGCTTATCTTGATGAAAAGAAGATATATCCTATTATTATTAGTGCTAACCTTTCAGAGCATGAAGAAAAGAGATTACTTAAAACTCTGAGGAAGCACCATGCTGCTATTGGATATACTCTTGATGATCTTAACGGCATTAGTCCCACTCTATGTCAGCATAAAATTCATACGGAGCCAGATGCTAAACCAGTTGTTGATCATCAAAGAAGGTTGAATCCTAAAATGAAGGATGTGGTAAGGACTGAAATATTAAAACTTCTGGAGGGAGGTATAATTTATCCCATAGCTGATAGTAGATGGGTAAGTCCTGTTGCTTGTAGACTGCGTTGGTATTTCCCCGAAGAGGAGAGGATGATGCAGTATAGTAGAGATAAGTATTTCCCTCAGTTAAGAACCAAGGTTATCAATCCAATAGGAGAACCAAGCAAAATTCCGTTAAGCGCACCTGCACACACAAGAGCAAACACTTGCACCCAACACAAATAAGAGGGTTGTCAATCCTCTTAGCGGTTATTTGCAAGGATTAAATCTTATAGAGATAAATAGATAAAGTAAAATACTAAATAAAATAAAAGTAAATAAATTGCAGCAAGGTATTTTTAGGTTTTTTAATATGATAAAGTAGACCCGGGGGCCATAGTTTTCACTAGAGGCTTCTCTCTCGAACACATAGCATACGGTGGGTAAACAAATTACTGTTGGGCAATTGATAGAAAAGCAAATAATTGACGGGTTCATGGCAATGATCATGTATATAGGCATCACGTCTGAGACAAGTAGACTGACTCCTGCCTGCATCTACTACTATTACAACACCCATCGACCGCTATCCAGCATGCATCTAGAGTATTAAGTTAATAACAACAGAGTAACGCCTTAAGCAAGATGACATGATGTAGACAAAGTAAACTCAAGCAATATGATTAAACCCCATCTTTTTATCCTTAATGGCAACAATACAAATACGTGTCATGTCCCCTTCTATCACTCGGATTGAGCACTGCAAGATTGAACCCATCGCAAAGCACCTCTCCCATTGCAAGACAAATCAATCTAGTAGGCCAAACCAAATCGATAGATCGGAGAGAAATACAAAGCTATAATAATCATGCATAAAAGAGTTCAGAGAAGACTCAAATATTTCTCATGAATAATCTGATCATAAACTCACAATTCATCGGATCCCAACAAACACACCGCAAAAGAAGATTACATCGGATAGAACTCCAAGAACATTGAGGAGAACATGGTATTGAAGATCAAAGAGAGAGAAGAAGCCACTTAGCTACTAACTATGGACCCATAGGTCTGTGGTAAACTACTCACACATCATCGGAAGGGCAGCAAGGTTGATGAAGAAGCCCTCCGTGATCGATTCCCCCTCCGGCAGAGTACCGGAAAAGGCCTCCAGATGGGATCATGGAAGAACAGAGGGCTTGCGGCAGAAAGGTTTTCTCTTCTATCTCTCTGGTATATTGGGAATATTTGGGAATTTATAGCGTTGGAATTAGGTCAGGAGGGGCAACGAGGGGCCCACAAGCCTGGGGGGCGCGCCCTACCCCCCTGGGCGCGCCCTCCAGGCTTGTCGCCTCCTCATGGCTCTTCTGGTCTTCTCCCGAAGCTTCGTGGGTCTCTTCTGGTCCATAAAAAATTAGTCCAAAGTTTTTTTCTCGTTTGGACACTTTTTGATAATGATTTTCTGAAAAGGCAAAAACAAGCAGAAAACAGCAACTGGCACTGGGCACTGGGTTAGTAGGTTAGTCCCAAAAAATGATATATAATGACATATAATTGCATATAAAACATCCAAGATTGATACTATAATAGCATGGAACAATCAAAAATTATAGATACGTTGGATACGTATCACCTGTTCATTGTGTTCCTAAGAAAGGAGGTATTACCGTTGTTCCTAATGATAAAAATGAACTCATTCCATAAAGAATTGTAACTGGCTATAGGATGGTAATTGATTTTAGGAAATTAAATAAAGCTACTAGGAAAGATCATTACCCTTTGCCTTTTATTGATCAAATGTTAGAAAGACTATCTAAGCATACACACTTTTGTTTCCTAGATGGATATTCTGGTTTCTCTCAAATACCTGTATCACCAGAAGATCAAGAGAAAACCACATTTACTTATCATTTTGGAACTTATGCTTATCGTCGTATGCCTTTTGGTTTATGTAATGCACCCGCTACCTTTCAAAGATGTATGACTGCTATATTCTCTGACTTTTGTGAAAAGATTGTTGAGGTTTTCATGGATGATTTCTCCGTTTATGGAACTTCTTTTGATGATTGCTTAAGGAACTTTGATCGAGTTTTACTGAGATGTGAAGAAACTAATCTTGTCTTGAATTGGGAGAAGTGCCACTTTATGGTGAATGAAGGTATAGTCCTTGGGCATAAAATTTCTGAAAGAGGTATTGAAGTTGATCAAGTTAAAGTTGATGCAATTGAGAAAATGACATGTCCTAAAGATATCAAAGGTATAAGAAATTTCCTTGGTCATGCTGGTTTCTATAGAAGGTTTATAAAAGACTTCTCTAAAATTTCTAGGCCTCTTACTAATCTTTTGCAAAAATATGTTCCATTTGTTTTTAATGATGATTGTGTAGAAACCTTTGAAATACTTAAGAAAGCCTTAATTTCTGCACCTATTGTTCAACCACCTGATTGGAACCCACACTTTGAAATTATGTGTGATGCTAGTGATTATGCTATTGGTGTTGTTCTAGGCCAAAGAGTTGATAAGAAATTGAATGTTATTCATTATGCTAGTAAAACTCTAGACAGTGCTCAAAGAAATTATGCAACTACTGAGAAAGAATTTTTGGCAGTTGTGTTTGCATGTGATAAATTCTGATCTTACATTGTGGATTCCAAAGTTACTATTCACACTGATCATGCTGCTATTAAATATCTTATGGAAAAGAAAGATGCTAAACCTAGACTTATTAGGTGGGTTCTGTTGCTACAAGAGTTTGATTTGCATATTATTGATAGAAAGGGAGCTGAGAATCCCGTAGCAGATAATTTGTCTAGAATGGAAAATGTTCTTGATGACCTACTTTCTATTAATGATGATTTTCCTGATGAACAATTAGTTGTGATAAATGCTTCTCGTAACACACCTTGGTATGCAGACTATGCTAATTACATTGTTGCTAAATATATACCACCTAGTTTCACATACCAACAAAATAAAAAGTTCTTCTTTGATTTAAGACATTACTTTTAGGATGACCCACATTTATATAAATAAGAAGTAGATGGTGTTATTAGACGTTGTGTACCTGAGCATGAATAGGAACAAATCCTACGAAAGTGTCATTCCGAGGCTTACGGAGGACACCATGCGGGAGACAGAACTGCACACAAGGTATTACAATCTGGTTTTTATTGGCCTACCCTTTTCAAAGATGCACGTAAGTTTGTTCTCTCTTGTGATGAATGTCAAAGAATTGGTAATGTTGGTAGACATCAGGAAATGCCTATGAATTATTCAGTTGTTATTGAACCATTTGATGTTTGGGGTTTTGATTATATGGGACCTTTTCCTTCCTCTAATGGATATACACATATCTTGGTTGCTGTTGATTACGTTACTAAGTGGGTAGAAGCTATTCCAACTAGTAGTGCTGATCATAACACTTCTATTAAAATGCTTAAAGAAGTTATATTTCCGAGGTTTGGAATCCCTGGATATTTAATGACTGATGGTGGTTCACATTTTATTCATGGTGCTTTCCGTAAATTGCTTGCTAAATATAATGTTAATCATAGAATTGCATCTCGTTATCATCCTCAGTCTAGTGATCAAGTTGAATTAACTAATAGAGAAATAAAATTAATTTTGCAAAAGACCGTTAATAGATCTAGAAAGAATTGGTCTAAGAAACTTGATGATGCATTATGGACTTACAGAACTGCTTATAAAAATCCTATGGGTATGTCTCCATATAAAATGGTTTATGGAAAAGCATGTCATTTACCTCTTGAGTTAGAACATAAAGCATATTGGGCAATTAAAGAACTTAACTATGATTTCAAACTTGCCGATGAAAAGAGGTTATTTGATATTAGCTCCCTAGATGAATGGAGAACACAAGCTTATGAAAATGCCAAGTTATTTAAAGAAAAAGTTAAAAGATGGCATGATAAGAGAATACAAAAACGGTAATTCAAAGTAGGTGATCATGTTCTATTATACAATTCTCGTTTAAGATTTTTTGCAGGAAAACTTCTCTCTAAATGGGAAGGACCATATATCATCGAAGAAGTTTATCGCTCCGGAGCCATCAAAATAAACAACTCCGAAGCCAATAATCTGAGAGTGGTTAATGGGCAAAGAATTAAACATTATATCTCAGGTACGCCCATTAATGTTGAAACTAATATTATTCAAACAATGACACCGGAAGAGCACATAGAAGAAACCTTCCGGAACGCTCCAGAATCCTGAAAAGGAGTAGGTATGTGGTACGGTAAGTAAACAGACTCCAAAACTTCCATAAAAGTACTATCTACCCGTTTTGGAATATATGAAAAAATAGGAAAATAATAAAAAGTCCAAAAAGTGCACGAGGAGGCGACAAGCCTGGGGGGCGCGCCCTACCCCCCAGGGCGCACCTCCCAGGCTTGTGGCTCCCTCATGGACTTTCCCGACTCCGTTTTTCTTCTATATTACTTGTCCTACATGGGAAAAATTCATTATATATACTCAAGGGTGTTTTGACCACCGCATCGCAAGTTTCTCCTCTGTTCTTGTTTCGGGCTGTTTTTCTGACAGATCTAGATCGCCATGGCGTCTCCAAGCTCGTCCAAGGACAAGTTCTATGAGAAGGTCATCAACCCGTACCTACCGGAGGTGATGAAGCACCCTCAAGCCATCGAGATGCGTGAGGGGGTGCTCCACATCCGGGACATTCAAGGACCTAAGAAGACCGGGGGCGAGAAGGCCAGGCTGGAAGTGGTGGAACAAGAGATCTTCAAGTGCCAAGGGATGATGGAGTGCGGACTTAGTGCTAACCACTCCATGATCACGGAGTTCATCTGTGAGCACAAGGTGGACGGCAAGAATATTGGGGACGTCGTCTTCAAGCTCAATGACCGGATTGATTATCTTCAGGCTCAAATCTATGATCTACAAAACCAAAATTTTGAGTATGAGGCCAAGTTTAGCTACAAATTTCAGGACTCCGGAAACACGTTCGTCCTTTTATGATGGAGAACCTATGCCTTGGAAGACGGAGGACAAGCCTATCACTTCATCACCACCATCACCGAAGAAGGAGATTTGAGTACACGGGTATGGGCACCACCCTTGGCTTGTGCCAAGCTTGGGGGAGGTGCCCCGGTATCGTATCACCATCACTTTTTATGATCATTATCTATCTTAGTTCGATCCTTAGTTATTTCATGATTTAGAATAATAAAGTTTTAGTATGATTTAGTTTCCAGTGCTTGCTTTGTGATCTATCTATCTATGTAATCGTGTGTGAAAGTTATATAATAAAGTGTAGTTTGAGTTGAGTGTTTTGCATCTATTGATCCAATCTTGGAAATAAAATAAAGAAGAATAGAGATCATATGCTAATCCAATGGGGAGTGATGACTTCACATAAAAAAAGTATAATTGATAAAACTTGTTGGAAGTTGACAAACATAGTATTGGTCATTGTTGCAATTCATGAAAATGTAATAAAGGAAGAGAGGTCTCACATATAAATATATTATCTTGGACATCTTTTATGATTGTGAGCCCCCATTAAATATTCTATGTCAAATAGTCGACGTTGGACAAGGAAGACAACGTAATGAGTTATGTTTGCTTATATTCACATAGAAGTTATATTGTTTTGGATCCTCTAACATGTGGTGCTTGCCCCCTATCTTTTGCTAGCCAAAATTCCGCACTAAGTAGAGATACTACTTGTGCATCCAAAAACCCTTAAACCCAGTTTCATGCCATGAGAGTTCATTATATCTACCTATGGATTGAATAAGATCCTTCAAGTAAGTTGTCATCTGTGCAAAGCAATAAAAAATGCTCCTAAATATGTATGATCTTTTATTGCAAGGGAAAATAAGCTTTGTACGAACTTGTGATGGTGAAGAAATAAAAGCGATAGACTGCATAATAAAGATCACTATCACAAGGGGCAATATAAAGTGACGTTCCTTTAAATTAAGAGCTTGCACATCCAAAATAAAAAGCGCATGACAACCTCTGCTTCCCTCTGCGAAGGGACTATCTTTTACTTTTATGTATTTACTTTATGCAAGAGTCAATAGTATTCTCCTCTATTCCGTTTTTATTTTCTCTCTTGGTAAGCATCATGTGGTGGGGGTAGATCCAGGCATATATATCCAGTTGGATGTAGGTGATTGTCGGAAGTCGGGCTCCGGGGACCCAAAGGTTCGAACACTGGGGTGAGCTCGTTCCTAACTCCTCGTCCCCTACCACAGCTAAACCACGGCGAAGCTACGGCGAGAGCGCGCTAGCGGGAGCGGGTCGGAGACATGGCGGTTTTACCCAGGTTCGGGCCACCTTGCGGTGTAAAACCCTACTCCTGCTTGGTTGGGATTGCTCTGGCACGAGAGTACAAGGTTTGGGGGCCGAAGAGTCGATCCTCTCTATAGCAGCACCCTGCCCTCCTTTTATATCTGCCTTGGTCCTCTTCCCCCGAAAACATTGGCGGGAAGGGTTGCCACACAACGGCAAGTTTGAAGGGGGAGAAGGGCGCAGTCTATCCTGATAAAAGGTGGTCTTCATCTGCAAAGCGACCGTCCATGACGCGCCGGTGGGCTCGGGAATAACCTCCGCCCTGCGCGCCCGCCGTCTTGGTCTTCATTCACCGATCGAGCAACCTTTGGGGCCGCTTTGGGAAACAGACTGCTGGCCTTGCTCCCTTAGCACAAAAGGGGAAATCATCTCCATCCGCGCCTGCTGGCACGGCCTCTGCCGCCGTTCGTCGCCGCGTACGTCACCCACGTGGTGGGCACGAGACCGCGCGATCGAGCCGAACATCACCTATCTTGCGCACCTTCAGGAGGGTGCCTCGGGAGGCAACCTCGGGAGGCCGCCTCGCGAGAGGACCTCGCGAGGCTCTCGGCGAAGCCACGGCTGGGCCTTGCTCGCCTGCTCCAGGAGGAGGGGTCCTCAGGAGGCCAGGGCCTCGTGAGGGGTCTTTCTCGAAGTGCCCGCTGGTGGGCCACCTACTGGGCCGCAGGCAGACAGGTCAGGATACCCCGGGTTCCACGGGCCTGACAGTAGCCCCCGGGCCCGCGGCGCGCATGTTCCCGCCTAATCGGGGGCGAACCGGCATGGGTCCTAACTGCCTGCGGGCCAGGCGCGACACGTGGTGCACGACGTGACGGGGGACGCCCCCACTTCTCCCACGACGCCTCGGTAATCGCCCGCTGCTACTTGTATCTTGCGTTGGTATTTCCCTGAAGAGGAAGGGATGATGCAGCACAATAGAGATAAGTATTTCCCTCAATTATGAAACCAAGGTTATCGAACCAGTAGGAGAATCACACAACACCTAGTAAGCAGTACCTGCACACAAACAACAAATCCTTGCACCCAACGCAAACAAGGGGTTGTCAATCCCTTGGCGGTAAGAGTGCAAGATTAAATTGTATTTGATAGATTGATAGATTGCAACAAAAATACTAAATAAAATAAATAAAAGAAAATGGCAGCAATATTTTTAGGGTTTTAGTAATATGATTTTGATAGACCCGGGGGCCATAAATTTCACTAGAGGCTTCTCTCGAGAAAATAGCATACGGTGGGTAGACAAATTACTGTTAGGCAATTGATAGAAAAGCAAATAATCATGACGATATCCAAGGCAATGATCATGTATATAGGCATCACGTCCAAGATTAGTAGACCGACTCCTGCCTGCATCTACTACTATTACTCCACACATCGATGGGCTATCTAGCATGCATCTAGTGAATTAAGTCCATAAGAACGGAGTAATGCCTTAAGAACGATGACATGATGTAGACAAGACAAACTCACGAATTAATAAACCCAATGAATAGATCCCATCTTTTTACCCTTAGTAGCAACGATACACACGTGTCATGTCCCTTTCTGTCACTGGGATTGAGCACCGCAAGATCGAACCCACTACAAAGCACCTCTTCCCATGGCAAGATAAATCAACTTAGTTGGCCAAACCAAATCAATAGATCAGAGAAGAAATATGAGGCTATAATAATCATGCATAAAAGAGATCAGAGAAGACTCAAATAATATTCATGGATAATCTGATCATAAACTCACCATTCATCGGATCCCAACAAACATACCGCAAAGAAAGATTACATCGGATAGATCTCCAAGAACATCAAGGAGAACATTGTATTGAACATCAAAAAGAGAGAAGAAGCCATCTAGCTACTGCCTATGGACCCGAAGGTCTGTGGTAAACTACTCACGCATCATCGGAGAGGCAGCAAGGTTGATGTAGAGCCCCTCCGTGATCGATTCCCCCTCCGGCAGATTACCGGAGAAGGACCCCAGATGGGATCTCTCTGGAACAGAGGCTTGCGGCGGCATAAAAAGTATTTCGTGGACTCTCCTGAGGGTTTATGATTTTTCCTGAATTTATAGTGCTGGAATTAGGTCAAACGGAGCTGGGGTGGGCCCACGAGGTACCAGGGCGCGCCACCCCTCCTGGGGCGCGCCCTGGTGCCTCGTGGCCCACCTCTTCTTCTTCTGGCCCTCTCCCGAAGCTTCCAGTGTTTATCTTGAGGAATAAAAAATCTCCAAAAAGTTTGGTTGCATTTGGACTTCGTTTGATATTGATTTTCTGTGAAACAAAAACAGGGCAGAAAACAGCAACTGGCACTGGGCACTAGGTTAATATGTTAGTCTCCAAAAATGATATAAAATTGCTGTAAATGATTATAAAAACATCCAAGATTGATATTATAACAGCATGGAACAATCAAAATTATAGATACGTTGGAGACGTATCACCCGCGCTGACATAAAGCCTGCCCGCGCGCGACGCGAGACCATCATTGCCTTCCTTCGCGCATCCCATCTTCCTGCGCCTTCCTCGAGTGTTATAAAGGCGGGGGGGGAGACTCCCCGCCCATCTTCTCCATCAGCTCCTCTCCCCTACTCCACGATCCAGGCGGGCCTTCGCGGCGATGGCGAGGGGAAGAGGCCGAGCCCGTGCTTCCGTTGCTGCATCCAGGGTTCCTCCCCGGGGCCGAGGCCGCTCTTCGATGGCTGCCGGCGCCGGTCCCAGTGGCCGTGGAAGGGGCGCCGCCCGTGGCCGCGGAGGGCGCGGTGCCTGCGGCCGAGGTGGCCGCGGTGGGGCAACCACCCTACCTCCCCAGGCAGGGAGCCACTCAGCGGAGGCGGCTCACGAGTTCATAGTGAACATGCATTGCCGGCCCTGCACCTAGCTTCGACTTCCAGACTCCTTCACGGAGGCGATGGCGGACCGCGCGCCCTTGGGCTTGTGGGTACAGGCGGATGGCTGCTGCAACGGCCCCTCCTGGGTGGCGACGGAGTTCACCCCCTCGGGCTTCATGTTCTTGAGGCAGGGGTGGAAATCGTTTGCCCTTGCTCGCGGCCTGAAGCGGGGCCACGCTCTTCGTGAAGATCTTCAGGATCTCCGGCAGTCGGCTGGAATGCTGCGTGGAGAGCGAGGACGACAGGTACAGCAGCTCCTCCAGCGAGGACGACAGCGACAACGGTGCCGCCTCCTCCGGTGGAAGCGGAAGCGACAACAGTTCCCCCCACATCAAGAGTGAAGACGAAGACTCCGAATAGGCGCGCGCGGCGCTCGAGGCGGATCTTGGGGGCGAGCCGCACTCCGCGCCTATTCCTTGCTTACCCTGTACAAGAACAATGCAGTCCCGATGGAACGTGAAAATGATGGCTTCCGTATTTTAACTTAATGCTTTTGCGGTTTGGAATGTATGTTCCCTCCTGAAGTCCTCTCGCGAGGCTTGCCCTTTTTTTTCTTGCTCGCCTATGTGCTCTACGTCGCTAGGACCCAGCCCCCGAGCGGGCCACAGCCGTCGCTGGTATGTCAGGTCGCGATGCCTGGACAAGGCTAGGAGGTGAGGGGCACCGGTGCTAGTGAGGGCTCCTGAGGCGATATGCTCAGGGAGCCCCCCTTTGACGTGCAAGTGGCTCGCGCGAAGGAAAAAATGCCAGCACCTAGCGAGATCACGAAAGGAGGGAACTCAAGTGATGGTGAGGGTGTCTCGCGAGTTGGTTAGACTTAGCTCTGCGGAGAGGCGTCGGGCAAGCCACCGCTCACGAGGTGTGCATGCGGCTCACGAGGCATGCCTCACGAGGCTTGGCCCTCGAAGTTTTCTGGTAGCGAGGTCTTCTGATTAGGCGGCCGCCACAGGCCGGCCCACGAGACGCTGTCCGCGAGGCTTCCTAGCGGCTTCCTCCTGAGACAACTGCATGTCGACAAATCTCACAATGGGGGAGCGACGCGCACTCGCTAGCTTGCTTGTGGCTATTGCGTGAGGAAATAAGGCACCAAGGACCTTGGTGAGGTGACGTGCACGGGAGCAGGCCCGCGAGCCACATCTCAGTCACTTGGATTTAGCGGCGCTGCAGGGACGGACCCGAGCACAGGCGCCGTGCCTAGCCCCCGCTCACGGAACGGTCAGGAGAGGGGTCGCGAGCGCGTGGTGCTCTCAAGACGGCATCGTACCAAATACATAATTATGTAGGCAGCATGAACTTATTAGAACATAAACAGTAAGATTCATTACACAACCAAAAGGAGAGAGGGGCGAGGCTGCCGTGTCCGGCACGGGTCAGCTTGAGGTTGGTTGTAACGCCCCGGACACACCCGCCGGCGGTCGTTACTCCTGGCGGGATCTAGACTGGCCCCACAGATCAATACTAGTCTTTCCTGCGCACTTTGTCCTCACTCGTGCGCACCCGGGAGCAACTTCCCGGTCTGTCACCCATCCTGAAATTACTCCAAACTGAGCACGCTTAACTTTGGAGTTCTTTTCGAATGGGCTCCTGGAAAAGAAGGAATTCCTTATTGATATGAGTAGTCTATCATCCCTAATAAGCCAGACTATCACATACACCCCCACTCAGAGGAACCGACGTCCTCGTCGGGGCACAGGAACGTTCCCTCTTGGCACATACGTCTATGCATCCAGTCCAGCACATGTGCCATGCCGTGTGCCACGACGGGTCACAAACGTCATGCACAACATGACCGCGCACCTGTCCGCAAACATCCGTGTAACCGCGAGGGTCGGCTCTGATACCAACTTGTAATGCCCCGGACACACCCGCCGGCGGTCGTTACTCCTGGCGGGATCTAGACTGGCCCCACATATCAATACTAGTCTTTCCTGCGCACTTTGTCCTCACTCATGCGCACCCGGGAGCAACTTCCTGGTCGGTCACCCATCCTAAAATTACTCCAAGCAGAGCACGCTTAACTTTGGAGTTCTTTTCGAATGGGCTCCCGGAAAAGAAGGAATTCCTTATTGATATGAGTAGTCTATCATCCCTAATAAGCCAGGCTATCACATTGGTGCAGCCCGTGGGGCGCCCTCAATTAAACAAACCAAAAATCACCTGGTAGTACTATGCTGGAGAAGTGCGCGGGTCGCTCAGCGAGGTTTGCCGCGGGGCTCCTGGGGCCCTGTGGGCTCGCGAGGCTCAGAGGGGGAGGTCTGAGGAGGCGGCGCGCCGGGGCACCCCGTGACTTCCGCATCCCTCCCCGCCCGAGGCCCTGGGGCGAAGCGCGCCAGCCTCTGGAAGGTGGCGCCTGCGTTCCTCAGGCCGAGGGGCATGCGGGCATAGCCGGTGGCGGAGTTAGCGCCCTAGACGACGCGCGGCAGCAGAAAGGGGTCCTGAGGGGGAGCCTTGTTGAGGCTCGTGAAGTCGACGCACATACGTTCCTTGCTGCCCTTCTTGGGGACGACGACTGGGTTGGCGAGCCATTCGGGATGGCGCACCTCACGGACTACTCCAGCTTCTTGCAACTTGTGCACTTCTTGGACAATGAACTCTTGCTTCTCGGGCGCCTAGCGCCGTGCTTTTTGCTTGACGGGGCGTGCGTCGGGGCACACCGCTAAGTGGTGCTCGATCACCTCCCTCGGTACACCGGACAAATCAGATGCTTTCCAGGAGAAAACATCCGAGTTTGCCCGAAGGAAGGCGACGAGCGCGCTTTCCTATGCAGGAGGGAGGCAGGTGCCGATGGTGAAGGCAGGACCTGAACCGCTGCCGTCAACCGACACCTTCTTCGTCTCGGCGCGGTCCTGAGAGAACAGCTGCTTCTTCGCAGGCGCGGCCTCAGGAGGCTCAACCGCGTCCTCGTCAGCCGGATGCGCGGCAGCCTTGTAGGCGTGCTCAAGGGAGCAGACCGCGTCCTTCTCGTCGCAGGTGACTGTGATGATGCTGCTGCAGCCAGGCATCTTGAGGACATTGTAGGCATGGTGGGTCACCGCCATGAACTTGGCGAGAGCTGGGTAGCCCAAGATGGCGTTGTACGGCAGACCAATGTGCGCCACGTCGAAGTCGATGAGCTCGGTGTGGTAGTTCTTGCGGGTGCCAAAGGTGACGGGAAGGCGCACTTGCCCCAGAGGGATGGTGGAGCCATCAGTCACTCCGGAGAAGGGCATGCCCGGCATCAGCTGGTCGTAGGGCACTTGGAGCGTCTCGAAGGTCTCGATGGAGATCACATTGAGGCCGGCGCCTCCATCGATGAGGGTCTTGGTGACCGCGACGTTGCTGATGGTGGGAGTGCACAGCATGGGGAGCGCGCATGCGGTAGCCGTGGACTTGGGGTGGTCTTTGGAGTCGAAGGTGATGGCGTACTGCGACCACTTGAGGGGCTGTGCGGCCTCAGGCTTCGGGAGGGCGGCGTTCACCTCACGAGAGAACTGCTTGAAGTGGCGGTTGGACGCGGGAGCCTGAGCTCCGCCGAGGATGCAGGCAACTGCGCGTGGCTCGTGGTAGCCCCCAGCGCCCTCGTCAGGCTGGTCGGTGTCGTTCCTCTGGGGTAGCGGCGGCAGTGGCGGGAGAGCGGCGTTGGCCTGAGGGTTTGCTTCATGAGGCTGATCGCGCCAGGCGGCCTCACGAGGATGGTCGCGCTAGGCGGCCTCACGAGGTTGGTCGCGGCAGCCTTGGCGGAAGTTGCCATTGCCGTTGCGGCTGTCCCAGCGGTTGCCACCGCGGTCACCCCCGCGGCCGGCGCCGCGGTCATTGCGGTCGCCTCGGCGGCCCAGGCGCTCGTCGCGGAGCAGCTTGAGCTCCTGGCAGTCCTCAGTGCTATGGGAGCGCACGTTGTGGTAGACACAGAGCGGGCGGCCATCCTTCCTGGGCTCATCGCGGTCACGGCCGCGCTTCTGCTCGGGCTCCGCCGCAAGCACCACAGGGCCCTTGCGCTTGACGTCCTTGCTCTTGGCCTTGGCGGCGTCGAGCGTCGCATCAGGGTCGTTGTGGACGAAGAGGCGACCTTCTTCAGCCTTGGCGCATTTGTCGGCGAGGTCGAACTGCTCAAGCACCGAGTCCAACTCATCGTTGATGGCGAGCTTCTCGCGCATCTTGACGTCCGTGACGCCGGTGGAGAATGCAGAGATGACGGCCGCGTCGGAGGCATGCGGGATCTTGTTGCGCACCTGGATGAAGCGCTGGATGTACTTGCGGAGGGTCTCGTCTGGGCGCTGCCGCACATGCCGCAGGTCGTTGATGGTGAGGGAGCGGTCGTGCGTGCCCTTGAAGTTGGCGACGATCTGGCTGCAGAGCTCGCTCCACGACGAGATCGACGCCTCAGGGAGATTCATGAGCCAGGAGCGCGGGCCATCCTTGAGGGCCATGGGGAACCAGTTCGCCATGACCTTGTCGTCGTCGTTCGCCGCCTCGACGCTCAGCGCGTAGAGCTGAAGGAACTCCGTGGGGTTGGGGGTGCCGTCAAAGCATGGAGGCAGTTCCGGCTTGAACTTCGCGGGCCACACCACCCGACGCAGCTCGCGGGTGAAGGCGTGGCAACCCACGCCGCTCGAAGGCACACCGCCGGCGAGGGCAGCGCGGTTCTGGCGCCTAGCCGCCGCGACCTCCTGGACCACCCGGTCTTGGCGCCGGCGCTGCTGCTCAAGGAGCACACGCGCATCAGGCGGCGCGCGGCGGATGATCTGGCACCTGGCCTCGTCTCGGACTGGTGAGGAAGCGCCGCGGGACGGCTCACGCGCCCGCGCGTCGCGCTGGGGCCCGGCGAGCTCATCGCGTGGAGGAGGTGGCGGGGGAGCGCCATGCGCTACGTCCCCAGCGCGAGACGGCGGAGGGCGGAGCGAGTGGGAAGGCGCCGGAGCATCCCCGGCGGCGTTGACGAGCTCGGTGATGCGACCAAGCCAGGCGTCATAGCCGGCGTTAGCTGGACGGTAGCGGAGCAGCTCGCGCGCCATGAGTAGCGCGGCCTACGCGTTCGGTGGCCTACGGCGGGCGAGGGAGGAGGAGGCCGTGGCGGTGCGGTCGTTTGCCTGCACGGAGGGGTGCAGGGAGGAGTCCTGCTGCTCACGAGCAGCGGGGTCGGTGGCGACAGCGGCTCCGCCTCGACAGGGCGGCGGCGGTTGCCGCGACCCACCGGCTCCGTCTGAGCCACGCGACCCGTCCTGCGCTCGGCGCGCTCGCGGCGAGCGTCGGCCATGAAGCTGGTGGAGTGGCGGACGGAGCGGAAGAAAAGTAGCGCAGCCCCTACCTGGCGCGCCAAATGTCAGAAGTCGGGCTCCAGGAACCCAATGGTTTGAACACTGGGGTGAGCTCGTTCCTACGTCCTCGTCCCCTACCACAGTTAAACCACGGCGAAGCTACGGCGAGAGCGCGCTAGCGGGAGCGGGTCGGAGACACGGCGGTTTTACCCAGGTTCGGGCCACCTTGCGGTGTAAAACCCTACTCCTGCTTGGTTGGGATTGCTCTGGCGCGAGAGTACACGGTTTGGGGGCCGAAGAGTCGATCCTCTCTACAGCAGCACCCTGCCCTCCTTTTATATCTGCCTTGGTCCTCTTCCCCCGAAAACATTGGCGGGAAGGGTTGCCACACAATGGCAAGTTTGAAGGGGGGCAGGGGCGCAGTCTATCCAGACAAAAGGTGGTCTTCATCTGCAAAGCGACCGTCCATGACGCGCCGGTGGGCTCGGGAATGACCTCCGCCCTGCGGGCCCGCCGTCTTGGTCTTCATTCACCGATCGGGCAACCTTTGGGATCGCTTTGGGAAACGGACTGCTGGCCTTGCTCCCTTAGCATAAAAGGGGAAATCCTCTCCATCCGCGCCTGCTGGCACGGCCTCTGCCGCCGTTTGTCGCCGCGCGACCGAGCCGAACAGCACCTGTCTTGCGTACCTTCAAGAGGGTGCCTCGGGAGGCCGCCTCACGAGAGGACCTCGCGAGGCACTCGGCGAAGCCGCGGCTGGGCCTTGCTCGCCTGCTCCGGGAGGAGGGGTCCTCAGGAGGCCAGGGCCTCGTGAGGGGTCTTGCTCGAAGTGCCCGCTGGTGGGCCACCTACTGGGCCGCCGCCAGGCGTTGCGCCCTGGGCCGCAGGAAGACGGGCCGGGATACCCCGGATTCCACGGGCCCGATAGTGATCATGAGTTATTGTTGTTGACATTACCCTTGAGGTAAATATGTTGGGAGGTGAAATTATAAGCCCCTATCTTTCTATGTGTTTGACTGAAACTTTTGCTCCATAAGTATGTTGTGAGTGTCAGCAATCATAGAAGACTAAATGATAGTTGAGTATGTGAACTTGCTAAACAAAGCTCTTACATAGAATCTTTCTGATAATATGATGAATTACAATTGCTTCAGTGGCAGAGATCATAGTTTGTTAGTTTTCAATATGGTTTATGGTTTATACTTTAACTTGTGAATGAATTGTTACTTTTTCATGAGAAGTTTTATGATGATATATTGTTGTTATGATAATGATCATGATGCTTTCATGTCCGTATTTTGTTTTATCGACACCTCTCTCTCTAAACATGTGGTCATGATTATCGATTTCGGTTTTTCGCTTGAGGACAAGCGAGGTCTAAGCTTGGGGGAGTTGATACGTCCATTTTGCATCATGTTTTCCTACTGTTATTTATTATGTTTTTGATCATTATTTCACTTTATGATACAATTCTTATGCCTTTTCTCTCTTATTTTGCAAGTTTCACATGAAGAGGGAGATTGCCGGCAGCTGGAATTCTGGACCGGAAAGGGGTGAAACAGAGATAGCTATTCTGCACAACTCGAGAAAAAAATTATGGAGAATTATTTTGGAATATATAAAAAATACTGGCGGAAGAATTACCAGGAGGGGGCCCACCAGGAAGCCACAAGCCTGGGGGGCGCGCCCTACCCCCCTGGGCGCGCCCCCCGAGCTTGTGGGGCCACTGGAAGGCCTCCGGCCCCCTCCTTCTGCTATATGAAGCCATTTGCCCTAGAAAATAAAATAAAAAGAAGACTTTCGGGACGAAACGCCGCCGTCTCGAGGCGGAACCTGGGCAGGAGCTATTTTGCTCTCCGGCAGAGCGATTCCGTCGGGGAAACTTCCCTCCAGGAGGGGGAAATCGAAGCCGTCGACATCACCAACGATCCTCTCATCGTGGGAAGACCAATCTTCATCAACATCTTCACCAGCACCATCTCATCTCAAACCCTAGTTCATCTCTTGTATTCAATCTTTGTCTCAAAACCTTAGATTGGTACCTGTGGGTTGCTAATAGTGTTGATTACATTTTGTAGTTGATGCTAGTTGGTTTATTTGGTGGAAGATTATATGTTCAGATCCTTAATGCTATTCAATACCCCTCTGATCTTGAACATGAATATGATTTGTGAGTAGTTACTTTTGTTCTTGAGGACATGGGAGAAGTCTTGTCATAAGTAATCATGTGAATTTGATGATATGTATGTTGTTGCTTCCTTTAGTGGTGTCGTGTGAACGTCGACTACATGACACCTCACCATCTTTGGGCCTAAGGGAAGGCATTGTGGAGTAATAATTAGATGATGGGTTGCTAGAGTGACAGAAGATTAAACCCTAGTTTATGCGCTATTCCGTAAGGGGCTGATTTGGATCCATATGTTTCATGCTATGGTTAGATTTATCTTAATTCTTCTTTCGTAGTTGCGGATGCTTGCGAGAGGGGGTAATCATAAGTGGGAGGCTTGTTCAAGTAAGGACAGCACCCAAGCACCGGTCCACCCACATATCAAATTATCAAAGTAGCGAACGCGAATCAAACAAACATGATGAAAGTGACTAGTGAAATTCCCATGTGTCCTCGTGAACGCTTTGCTTATTATACGAGTTCGTTCCGGCTTGTCCTTATAAAAAGGATTGGGCCACCTTGTTGCACTTTTGTTACACTTGTTACTTGTTACTCGTCACGAATTATCTTGCTATAAAACTACTCGTTACCGCTACTTTCAGTGCTTGCAGAGAATACTTTACTGAAAACCGCTTGTCATTTCCTTCTGCTCCTCGTTGGGTTCGACACTCTTACTTATCGAAAGGACTACGATTGATCCCCTATACTTGTGTGTCATCAGAGGATACCCGATGTTCTCGGCTTGAAGACTAGTTCAGGGGCTACTGTTGGTGTCCTGGATTAGGGGGTGCTTGCCACGTCGGCCCGCCGGTTATGGGCTGGGCCGAGGACCCACCAAAGAACTGATGAATGGGCCATGCTGGCCCTGGCCCTCGGCGTAATCAAGATGAAGATCTCCTGGAGGCTTGGCATACACTTCAAGCATATTTGAATGATCGGCATGCTTATCCCAAGATTGTAACCGACCATGTGTAAACCCTAGGTACCCCCGGCGTCTATATAAACCGTGGGGTTTAGTCTGTAGAGACACGATTGCAAGATTTAGAGCTTAGAACATCTTCATATGATCTCGAGGTAGATCAAACTGTACTCTGTACCCCATCACAATCAATATATAAGAAGCAGGACGTAGGGTTTTACCTCATCAAGAGGGCCCGAACCTAGGTAAAACATTGTGTCCCTATTTCTCCTGTTACCATCTAGCTCAGATCACTAAGCTTGGGACCCCCTACCCGAGATCTGCCGGATTTAGCATGGACACGGCCCCCCAGGCCGCGTGCGGTGCCCGTGTGGGCCCCTGGCAGCTTCTCTCGAGGTCTCTCGAAGCTTCGTGTGTTTCTTGTCGCCCAAAAATCGTATTAAATCGGCAAGTTATTTTCACCTCCATAGATATTGATTTCGTGCGAAACCAAAAACAAGCAGAAAACATGAACTAACACTAGGCACTATATTAATAGTTTAGTCCATAAAATAATATAAATTGCTATAAAAAGTATATAAAAGTGATAATATAATAGCATGAAGCAATCAAAAATTATGGATACGTTTGAGACGTATCAGTTGCCCTGAGAGCGTGAGTACTACCTTTGTGGAAGATTTTTTTGTTAGCGGTTCCTACATCTGGTTTCTATATTTTGGGATGCTATCTATATGCATGTTTTGACTTTTGACTGTCTCTTTTTACGTCGATTCCTCGATGATTCCCTGTTAGCTTGTGATATGTGATGACCGTTGACAAAAGCCAGGGGCTATGTTTTATGACAGTTTGTTTGGCTTTCAAGGAGTTTAGATTTTTTTGTTGAGATGTTCTTTATTTCTATTTCACTCAACAGTAATTTCTCTAGCTCAAGATGGCTGGTGCAATTAGCATGCTTTCACAAATTCACGACAGAGAAAAGAACTAGAATGGTTGTGTCTTGGTTTCACACTTGTGGCACCTTCCCAGGGGTACGGATGAAGGCCCTTTTAAGCATCCTGACTTGGTTGTACTAAATTAAGAGGTTAGTGCATTCTGTTTTGGCTTTCCTTAGCTATGTTTTTGGGGTCTAATATTGCGCGTTTCCTTAGCTATGTTTTTGGGTCTACTTTTTGTATTTGGTTTCTAGGACAATTACATATATGCCCACCTCCCTCCCGAGGCGGTTGATCGGCTGCAGCACACGCTGGTGGAGGGTAAGGTTTTCCTTGTAAAAAAGTTCCTTTGCAAACCGGCAAAATCAGTGTTTAGGACCGTTGAAAGCCCCTACATGATGCAGTTTAGAAGGTTTAGTACGGCTATTTTACAGCCCGGTCTTGAGGACGAATTTCCATATTGTACTCCCAGTCTCTCTTCGTTTGCAGAGATTTCGATGCCTACCAATGTTACTTCCTGTTTTATTGGTTAGTCCGTAAGTTATCCACGTGGTATATCTTTTCTTCTGTTGTTTTATTTTCTGACATATTTTTTTTATATGTTTTCACTACAAAACGGAGGACTTTTAGCAACGGTTCACTTGTGTCACATAAAATCGATTTTCGTCACCTAAAATGTGTTGCTAGCGGTTTTAGGCCGTCACCCCCACCATCACTAAAGCGCCATCACAAAAATAAAATCTTGACGGTTCCACTTTTTTCGTCACCTAAGATCGTATCTTAGGTGATAAATCCAGTTTTCTCACGGATGTCCATTTTCGGTGACGGCCAAGACTGTCACCTTTGACCGGCCGATTTGTCATCTTATATCGTTTTTGGTGACGATATTCGTCACTCGTATCGGTTCGTTAGTTTGGCCGGTCATCAATTCTGACAAATGGGCCCAACAGATGCTGACGTTAAGACAAAGCAACTAGGTAGGCCAAGATATAGCTCCAAATAAACTAACTATCTATATTTCTCAATTTTCATATTTCTGGATATGCAACAAGTAACTTGGTCTTATAGAAATTAAGTTTTAACCTTTCCCTGCCTAACATACTTCATGCAGGTATGATATTAGGACACATGGGTGTCTAACTCCACATGTTTTGTGCTCATGGATACAATCATCCGCCGATCTTAGCTCCTGTTTTGTGCAATTGTTCTCTCGAAGTGGTCACATGTGTTGTACTTTAAGATTTTTACTATGGCATGTATCATCGAAGTTATATTTTGTATGCCCTAATTTTCTGAAAACTTGCATTCATTTTGTTTTGAGTGATTTAGATTACTCTTCTCTTTATCAATTGATTGTTCTTTTTATACGAATCTTCTAAGACGCCTTTTGGATTTGTAGGTCATTGGCTGGGTGAGAGTTAGGTTGGGGTAGTTATCAACTAGTTTCCTTCATTATCCTCGGTTAAATACCACGTTGTTGTCTTTTTTATTGTAAGCCACATTGTAGCCTCCTTCAAAATAGCTGTCATCCTCACTGTAAGTCACAATGTCATATTCTTCAAAAGCCCCCGAATAAGCTACATATATGTACTCTGCCGTTTCAGTAGTTTGGTGAGATTGGAATTGAGAAGATGCATGCATGTTAACTTTTTTTTGCTGAAATGTGTCACTCCAATAAATATCACACACATGTTATCATTTTGTTATATCTCTCTAAATTATTGTTGAGTTCCGCCGCAACACGCGGGTATCTTCTACTAGTATATACTGGTTTAGAAACTCTTACAGAGCAACACATTAATCAATTAATTATAGTTACATGATGGAAAGAAGAAAAAAAAAATCCAAGGCTTCTCCAAAACCGGAAGGGAACATGTTGGAAATAAGCCGACTTGTATAATTACAGTCGCCAACAGTAGTTCCCCGGATGTTGGGATGGCGTATGCACAAAGGGCATTCAATTTCTAACTTAGCAATAATATTATATGCATATGCAGCATATATACCGAGCATATACTCCATATGACAATTAATATATGGTAAGTGCTTACACTATATACGTACCCAACAAAGGTCAAAATCTAATTACGTGATCAGTAGATTAATTAATTGGTGTGACCTCGGCTGTGAGTACTCTTCTAGGCTCACTCCTGAGTACTCTTCTCGTTGTTCTCCGACGACGAAATGCCGATGCCAACCTGCAGCCACGACAGTGACTCTCCGGCCACCTTCATGTCCTTGAGGTCGCTGACCTTTGCCCTCTTCGCACTGGTGCTGTCGGCCTCGTCCTCCGTGGCCGTGCCGCCTCCGCCAGCCGCGTCGTTGCGGCTGCTCGTCCCGATTTTGTTCACGTGGCTGGCGTTGTTGTGCCCCGTCCAGGACTGCACATACGTGGACGCCGGCGCGTTGAGGCAGAGCGGGATATCGTTGAGCTCGGCGGCCTGTCTGGTGGCGATCGCCTCAGCCGACGGATTCGTTGGCACGTTGAGGTCAAGGATTCGCTGGTCGGCCGCGTCGAACATCGGGCGGCCGAGGGTGAGGTGGTGGCACATGGCCGCCATGAGGTGATCGGGAACAACGGGCTGGAGCTTGGCGGGGTCCGTCGCGCTGGAGGTGAGCCAGTGGCATCGCTTGTGGCCCCCGAGCGCTTGCCCCGACGTGAACACGCGGTGGCAGATGGAGCATTCATGCACCTTCCCCTTCTTCTTGAACGGAGAGAAGGCGACTGGCACCGGGGCTGCATCAGCGATCGGCATGATGGCCATTTCCGTCGCTGTAGTGGCCACGACGACATCGCCGGCGCCAACACTCGTCGCCTTGCCGTTGACATTGGCATCGAGGTTAGCAGACTTTGCTTCTGTACTGGTATCTCCCACACCCTCAGGGATGGCCTTGGTGTTGTCGTGTAGAGCAGCCGATGCCATAGGTTGATGATGGGTTGTCTCATTGCGGTTGCTTTCAAGCTTGGCGGCGAAGCACCCTTTGACTTTCTTGTGGCTGGCACGGTGCCCGCCGAGAGCCTGGTGTGAGGTGAACACCTTCTTGCACGCCTTGCACTCGAACAAGCCGCGTGGGACGCTTGGAACGTGCTGCGCCACTACCATTTGAGGCGCAGGAAATTTCAACTGTGCTGTCATCGGGGGAATGATCGAGAGCGGTTGTGGCACGAGGAGCCTATTTCTTTGCTCATCTTTGCTGGCTGATGCGGATGACTCCTGGTCGGCGTCCACAAGGACTGTTGGTTGCGTGACACGAGACGACGAGAGCATGACAAGGCAATTGGCAAGGTCCTCCTCCTCGCTCGATGGGCCCGGCTGCTGCACTTCCGATATGGCGCCGCTCCCGACGATCATCACCTTGGCGCGGCGGGAGCGTTTCCCCTTGGACCATCCGGAGGCCAACGCCAGGTCCCCTTCCTCCTCCTCGTCCTCCTCTAGGCCTTCGTCGGTGTTATTATGCAGTGGCGACGACGAACGCAGCGAGCCATCCAAATCATCGTCCTCGTCAAAGCTGCACCTTCCGTGATCCAGCAACGACTTCCATGACGTGAACTCCTTCCCGCAGTTCTCGCACACCCGACAGTTCCGTAGCCGTCCAGGGTTGGCACGGAGCCCGTACATGCGTTTGGCCGTCGTCGACGACGGGCTCCCCGTCTCGGACGATTCGCCAGCGCGGCCACCAACGTCATCGAAGGCGTCCTCGGCGGCCAGTGCGTCGTCCGCGATCCCATGCGCCCTCATGTGCCCACCAAGCGCTCGTCCGCACATGAACCCCTTCTTGCACACCTTGCAATGGTGCTTGTACACCTGGGGCGCCGGCGGTGGAGGAGGGGGCGGGCGCGGCGGCGCCGGGATCAGCTGCATCTGCGCCACCGGCTGCTGGTTCTCCATGACCATGGCCATGATCGGTCGGCGTCCGTACGGGCAGTGGCGCGCATTGGGGGGAAGCTAGGACGGGAGATTGGTGGCGCGTGGCGCGTATATATCTGCATGCCACTACTAAAGATAGTGGTGCAGTGAACTAGAATAGACATTGGATTTGCTTTAGCTTGTGCGGCTGCAATGGCTCCCGTACCGACTTACCCCTGCATGCACGGGGACTTGAAAGATTCGTTCTCGTGTGTACGATTGACGCGCGCGCCAAGAAAAAGTAGCTTGCATGCATCATCCACCCGCAAAAAAAGGAAAAAAAAAAAGCTTGCATGCATCCGGGGTTGCGTTGGCCCATGGGCTAATCAACCAAAATTTTATTTTTTGAGTGGACTTGGGCTCGGTTGAAAACCAAGTCATTTGAAGCCCAAACCAACTAGCGATTGAATGACTAGAGCGGATCCAGATCGACCAGCCACCGGCGTTCCTCGACGGACCACCGCACGCATCCCCTTCCTCTGCTCTGTTCGTGCTCCCTGCCCTGCGCACCGCCGCGGCCAGCGCACACCCACCCTCCTCCCCTCTCACGCTCCCCTCGACGGCTGGCGTAGGTTGAGTTACATCCCTCGTCTCCAGCGGTGGACGCTGCGCGAACCGTACTCGCCTCCCTCTCCGCCCCAGCGCTCGCACCACGGAACGCACGGACCTGCCTCCGCGTCACTCCGTTCGCGACCCTGCCTCCACCCCACTCCGCGCCGGCGGCCAGCGACGACGAAGGACGAATCCCTAGCGCCCGCCCTCCGTCGTGCCCCTGCCTCCACCCCACTCTGCGCGCCCTCCTGCATCTGCACCACGCCGTCCGCGACCCTGCGTGCGCCGGTGAGCAGTCCCACCGAGAGGACGATCTCCTCAGCGGCGCAAAGGTGAGTTTTCTCCCCTATCACTCGGAATCACTTGTGTGGTTTATTTTTCCCGGGCACTTCTCCAGTTTGGTAACCCTAGAACGGATGTCTCGGACTGAGGAGGGGTTTGTGAGATGTTAAAAACTTCATATTTGTGCTTCCTTTTGTGTGTAAGTAAAGACATGATTGTTCCTAAACTGCGCCAATCATTTCTGTCACTTCTAATTGAGTTTATTTGTGGATAAATTCTGTTTTTTTTTTTTTTTTTGGAAATCATGGCAGATTGGCCAAAATCCCCAAGTTCAGGTTTTGGCTAAATCTTCAAACTGCCCAGAAAACTTGAAAATTTTACATAAAAAAAGCATGTTCTTCTGAGTGTATCGTGAATGAATAAAGGAAGTTTGAGGTGTTACAAGAAAAGAAAAGAGTGTATTGTTCAAATTTCAGCTCATTCTATGTTACAGTGGAAGAAAAACTTCAATCTGAAGTTCCTGTCCATTCAAATTAAGATTCCGATCTAAATTTCACACTGCCTAGAAAAACTGAAAAAGTTACATACATTCAAATATATATTCATGTGAGTGCGCTGTTCAAATTTCAGCCAATTTGGAGTTACGATTGAAAGAAACTATCTCAGCCGTGACAATAAATGAGATGAGAGAGAGAGGGCAGTGGCAACAAGGTCACTGGAGGTGTGAGATCAGATTAACAAGAAACCTGTTAAAACTGAAATAGGGCATTTTATCAAATGGGCAAAGTAAAGTGTGGTATTTCATACATGTCAAAGTAATCAGGCCTTCTAGGCAAGTGGCAAAGTAAGGTGGGTCATATTATCAAATATCCAGTACTTGTTCACCCAGCATGCTGTTTCTATTCAATAGGGAGCCGCTGCCGGGGCAGCACTGACCTGCTACACCAAGCATTGTCTTGGGTCCTCTCCCCCTAAAATTCTAGCTTTATAGGTGGAGCTACGCTCACCCTTTTAAGTCGTGATTTGTCTCCCACAACCAATGTGGAACTAAACCCAACAGCAGCCATTGCGCCTGATCTTGAATCCGCCACCAGTGAGGACAGTCGAGTGCCACCTCACCAAATCAGTGGCTGCTACATCGAAGTCTTTTCTCCAGTGAGCTCCATGGTCGCCAGCAATACAGAACACCTCAGATCCAGAAACGTCCACCTACATCGTCAGTTTATAATCAGCTTGCCGAGCCCATCATGGGATCACCTCATCTGCTTCCGTCCTTCGTCTTTGGTCCTACCAGATGTGATTGGTTGCTTGTTCTGGGAGTCACGAGGTGCTGGTTTTTTGTATTTGTTTCACAATTTGGTGAGTAGAGGGGATTGAGCGACCTCTAATCTAGGTGAAATAAGATGAAGCATAAATTTGAAGGTTGAAAATGTGAGTATATGACAACCCAACGTGATTTTCAATTGCATTGTGGTTTCATTGCCATGCAGAGATTTTGTTGGCAATCAAACAAAAAAAATGCATTTTCTTGGTCCAACTTTTTATAGTTAACTCTGTTCCAAAGTTTGATGTTTGCATTTAATTGTCATTTTCTTGTATTGCTACTTCATTGGTTGTTATTCTTTTATTGGGGTAATATATTAATATCAAGATGATACCAAATACACCCATGCACACAGCTAAATTATTAAAAAAGAAAAAAAGACATAGCCCCACCGAAGCAATTAACAGCTTGCAACAGCAAAACATCAACATCAATCAACAGCTTGATTGGTTGTTAAAGCCACAGAAAATTGAATCTAGGATACTTGATGGGATTTATTTTTCAGAAGGTGGTAGAAGCTTTTTGTAACCATATACATCATTTTCTGAAATTATATTCATCTAACCGACGTGTAAATGTTCGCTTATAGTCTCTGCCTTCTTATGATAATTCTGCTTAGTTTGTTAGATGCGTGTTTGACTCTGACACCCCCCCCCCCCCCCCCCCCCCCCCCCCCCCCCCCCGGGGTTTGGTTTGGATTTTATGGAGACAGGTTTGATTGATTTTGGATTAGGTTATGACCCTTGTCTGAGTGCTGTTGAGTTGGACCACCTAAACTGGAATTCGATAACCATCCGTCTGGAGCTCCACTGCTCCAGCCACTACTGCAGCTGGAGCAGCAGCTTTTTCTTATAAACATTCTAGTTCAGATTAGGTTTGTGCTACCTGTGGCAGATATTCCTGCACTTCCCTTAGCTAAGCGTATGTTTGGACGGAAATCTTCTGTTGAGGTGGTAAAATTGATGACCAGCAGGAGGTGAGCCCAGCCAGCGTAATTTCTTAGTTGGATTACCTGCTGGTTTGTCAGTTTGTCCAATTGAATGTTTCTTGTTAGATTCTGTTTTTATTTCAAGTCTCGTCTTTAATCAGTTATTGATCAGTAGCAGCATGGTAATTTCGCTGAATTGATCTATTCAGATAATACAGATGGACGAGGTCACACAAGCCGTTGAAAACCTGAAAAAGGAATGGAGCCAAGCAGTTGCACAGCTTGAGGTGTGCATTGCTGCAATTGAATCCTGTGGGAAGATGGGGAAAGGGACAGAAGAAGCAATGTCTCTTCCTAGGTTGAACGGTTCTGCACAGGATGCACTGCAATTGCTCAATGCACTGCAGTGCAGGCTTGATCTTCTGGCAGAACAGCTACCCACTTTTGAAGAAGTTCAGTCTGGACAGGCAACCTTAGGGTCATGGAAGGAACAGTATCAGAGGTATTCTGTTCTTAGAGTTCTTTTTGTTTGCTTTGTTTCTTTAGGTTTTGTATACAACTGATTTTGTGTTTTCAGGCTGCGTGTGAACCTGAGGAGTGCTAACTTGCAAGCAAAAGCGAACATTGGAAAAGCTGCTCAAGAGGAGGTGTGTGATTTTTCTTCATAGTATGCTCCATTAATTTGATAGTTTATTACCCGAGCAATGCTAGCTTGCCTGTAATTCAAGGTGCTCTCACATTCTAATTTTGCTTTCTCTAGAGGGAGCTTCTTCTGGGAGGTGGAGAAGAGTCCACTATCCGGAGGCGTAATCTCCAGTAAGTTGATTAAGTGAGTTCTTTGTATTGTCGGTATATTTTTGAAATATTTGAGACGTTAGTTGTAGAATGTGTTTGATGGTCTGTTCAGTTTCACGGGAATTTATTGCGAGTGCAGAATTTGTGAAGGCCTCCAGAGGTTTTGAATTTTCAGTTCTGACGGAACAAGTCTACTTTAATCACTCGAGACTATTGAGGAAGTCTATTTAACTCCTTGAAATATGAAACTGGTTATTTAACACTCATATGGCCATTAGTGGTTCGGATTAGCGGTTCTGCTGACATGGAGGTGGTTCTGCCACACTAGCTGCTTATATCACGGAATATTTGCCATGGTGACATCCAGTCAATGATCAGCATCAAATAAAAAAGTGTATCTCTTCTCTTCTTCTCCTTCATCCTGTTCTGTTCACTTGCCCGCAGCCCACCCCATCACTGGCAGAATTCCCATGAATGTCGTGCTCAGTTAAACTGAGGGAGCAACTGTAACAGTATGAGAAAACTCGAGATTTAGGTAGGATTTATGCAGCCCCAAGCACATTTCCTGCCTAGGCATTTACAAAAAATCTTGCCTAGAAGAATGCAGATATGCTAATTCCATTTTATCGAGAATTTGTGTAACGGATGCCATGTTTTTTGAAGATGGATATGTCAGTTACCCATGATAAATAACGGAGAACCTGAAGTAACTGAATCCAAACATGAATTGAAATAGGCACATGCCAAAAAATAACATAAAATAGTAAAATACATGAATTTGGCAATAACTCCTGTGCTTGAAGGAGAAGAGCTTGGCTGCTAAAGGGATCAAGATTGTTTGCAAAGTAGGCGCAACCAGACAGGTGTGATGGTTGGCTTCTACAGTGAGTGTTGCATGGTTGAAAGTTGGAATTACTGAGACAGTCGTGTGTATAGGGTGCGGCAGGCAGCTGGCATGTTGGTAATGTGTCAACATAGCAGCAGCAGCCACTGCCACACATAGTTAATCAATCATGATCTCACCTCCTTTCTATGCAGACAGTGTGCTACGTACTGGGGATGCTTGCAGATTGGCAGTGGTTGTGTGCAGTGATGGAGGGTTATGTCCCTATGGGTGACAGCCTGACAGGGATGGTGATGTTCACCACCGATATGGAGAGAGCAGGGATAAAGATAACTTTCCTTGCTTGAACTAATGAAATGTGGTCAAGATATTAAAATCGTTGTGTTGATGTAACTCTTTTATATGGCCTCGAAATGAAATCGCATTGAACTAATTAAAGAATCGCCTGCTATATTTGTTATTTCATTCTATAATTAACACGAACCTGCTAAATGATGTAGGACAAAGGCTGGGATGACATCCGCTGCAGAAAGTATTACTGAGAGCCTCCGTAGGTCTCGGCAGTTGATGGTTCAGGTTAGCACTCATGCGTGTATAGTTGATATCTCTCATATGCTAATGATTTTCTGGTCGTAAGTTCAGAAGTAATTTATATAGATGTTTTGACAGGAAGTGGAAAGAAGTGCTAATACCTTGTCAACTTTTGGTAAGTTTTCCTGTGATTAAGCCTGTGCACACGATGCTCGCTTGTAAGGTTCTGTACATTTAAGCCTGGTCAGGCTTTTCTCACACTTGTACTGTTATTTGATTAGACTTGTTTTGGTTATTAATTTGTTACTAAGGAACCATGGCACACTCATGTGCTTCAAGTTTTCCATATGAATAAGTAGTACTATTTTTTTCTGCGATTTTAACGCATTTCCAGACCTATCAAGGCCAAGTTGCTAGCTAATATTAATTTCTTTTTATGCAGATGAATCAACAAGTGTTCTCCGAAAGGCTGAAGGTGAATATCAAGGGCACCGCTCTTTGCTGATGCGCACCCGTGGTTTGCTCTCCACGATGCAACGACAAGATGTTCTCGATAGGTATGTAGCATCAATCTTTCGTAGAACTCAGAACCAGCCTTACTACCAATCGTTTACGATGAGGTCGTGCAGTCTTCGTTCTGGCCTTTCAGTTAAACAAAAGAAGTGGAACAAATGGGTTTAACTCATGTTGCGATCCGCAAGACAAGTTTCTGCTTGTGTTACAATAATACTGTCTGGGTCGTGCCAGTTTCTAACTATTATCTGTTCCAGGATCATCCTGACCATTGGGTTCCTTGTGTTCTCCTTGGCGGTTCTGTATGTTGTCTCAAGACGTATTGGCCTGTTGACACTGCAAAGGAAGCTGGCTGATGCTATCAGATCAGGCTCGGTATCAGCTGGAGACATCTTGGGTAAAGTGCAGGAGGGACCTGCCCCAACAAATGCTCCTTATGATGAACTGTGATTTTACTTCCATCCATTGTTTATACATGAGCTTACATCCAGAAGCAAGCTTACCTTTCAGAGTTCTTATTTGTTAGTACATGATGTTTAAAGTAACATTTGCCCAAAAAGGCTATACTGGTGCATTGACCTGTTGTTAGACTTGCGTTGGAAATCGGAGTATGCTTTATGTTGCTTCCATCAAGCCTCAAAAGTCTGTACAGTTATAATGCATTCTTTTTCTCTCTCTATATTACCTGGGACATATACTACATTACTCCCTCCGATCCATATTACTTGTCGCTGCTTATATTAGGGGAGTACTAATATTATGGGAAAAGCAACGTTCGTTCACATATATTATGAGTGTCTTTTTAATTCAGTACAGTACTATAAACTATATTCAGGTCGAGAGGTGTGCAATTATATTCTAAAAATGTAAGGGAAACGCTTAGCCTCACCCAGCTGATAGCTCGTTGCTCGTCGACCGCCTCTGTGACGGCCCGATCAGATTTTTGATCGAGCGGCAGACAGCAATCCTACCACATAAATTGGTTTTGCAACACTGTCCTTGTTGCAAGACACGCGAGCGCAACCGTAGGGTCTTCTTCCTCCGCCTCCTCCCTTTCCCATCTTCCTCCACCGGCTGCCCTGAGTTTGGCTGCTCCTCTGGCTGCCGCCCCTTCCCACAATGTCCATCAACATTGCCTGCACACGCCACCGCCTTGTGCAGTCCCGCACCGTCCAGATTGGCCCCAGATCCTGCTCCAGGAGGTCGCTTCGTCACAGATCAGGCTGACACTACCTCGTTGTGCAGGAGGTCGTCGCCGCCTCGTCTCCCAAGCAGGCCATGCCCCCTCGTCTTAAACCGGGCCACACTGCTCTGTCTCCAAATCGAGCCGCACCACCTCACCTCAATTGAACGACGGTGTTGCGCAACAGTAACGGCGTTTCTACAACATCACCTATGTTGTGAAGTTTCTGCAACATCGATGATGTTGCAAGGATTTCTATATCTAACTATCTAACCCCCACTAACCTTAAGGGGTGTGCTACATGTCGACCAGATGGTAATCCTAGAAAATCAACCATTCGGTGGAGCCGCGGACAATTGTCCGATCTCTCCTCATGACTTGTTGAGCTTTTGCAACAAGCCCCGTGTTGCACTTAGCGCTTTGCAACATAGCCTTGTTGCAATTCTCCCGGACAATTTATTTGTCGCTTTTTCTGCCCAACAACCATCCAATCTGCTCGCTGGGTCTTTGCAACAAGCATCATGCTGCGCTCGCGTTTTGCAACATGAGCCTTGTTGCAATCCCCGAGCAGTTTTTTTTTTGTTTTCTTCTGCGTGCCGAGCCTTTGCAACAAGCCTCATGTTGCGCTCAGCACTTTGCAACATGAGCCTTGTTGCAATCCCAAACCTTTTTTTTTGATTTTTTCTGTGTCTGATCTGCTCGCTGAGCTTTTGCAACAGGTCTTGTGTTGCGCTTATCTCTTTGCAACACGAGCCTTATTGCAATCCCTCGAACAATTTTTTTGTCACTTTTTCTGCCCAACAACCATCCAATATGCTCGCTGGGTCTTTGCAACAAGCATCATGTTGCGCTCGCGTTTTGCAACATGAGCCTTGTTGCCATCCCCGAGCAATTTTTTTTTCCTGCGTGCCGAGCCTTTGCAACAAGCCTCTTGTTGCGCTCAGCACTTTGCAACATGAGCCTTGTTGCAATCCCAAACCTTTTTTTGTTTTTTCTGTGTCTGATCTGCTCGCTGAGCTTTTGCAACAAGTCATGTGTTGCGCTTATCTCTTTGCAACACGAGCCTTATTGCAATCCCACGAACAATTTTTTTTTCTGCGCGGTCTACAATGTAGTTCGTATTGCGCTCGTGCGTCTTGCAACAAGGGTGTGGCACCCCTGCTCGGCCGTGCACTAATCATACACGCAAACGTGCATGATCGAGATCAGAGACTCACGGGAAGATATCACAACACAACTCTAGACACAAATTTAAACATAAATCTTCATATTACAAACCAGGGGGGTCACGAGGACCCGAATACATAGGTCATACAAACAAATATTATCTGGGTACAGACATAGTTAGTCAAATTTGCCTTAAGAAGGCTAGCATAACAGCGACACTGATCGAAAGGCGAATGCCTCCTGCCTAGGGCCTCCGAACTACTCCTGGTCGGCGGGCTCAACGTAGTAGTAGGTGCCTCCGGGGATCTCCTGCTCCTGAACTCCGTCGTCTGATCGCAGCAACCGGGTAGGGGAAAAAGAGGTAGCAAAGCAACCGTGAGTACTCATCCAAAGTACTCGCAAGACTTACATCAGAACTATACTAAGTATGCGTTGGTATCAAAGGAATGGGGCAATATCTTTGGACTAAACTGCAGAAATGCCGGAACAGAGGGGGGAAGGCCTAGCCTATCGAAGACTAGCATCTTGAAGCAATCTTGCAGCATCAGAAGAGAATAGAACACAACAATATATAATAATAAGTATATATTAGCAATGTCCTGAGATCCTTCCTCGACTACCCTGCGAGAAAGTGATCCCAGGCGCGACACTGTATACACAAGTGACGTAACCAGCCCACCCCAACAATCAGCCCGCATCTCTGAACTGTGACATCTGAAGAGCTTTCAGGAGAAACGTACGATGTAGAGGGCCCCATTAAACCATTATCCCACGTGGTGGTAGTGCGTATAGGCCAGCGGCCAACTCAGATCAAATACCCAAATCCGTTAGGCGTGTTTTAGTAGCTCGCAGAGACGAACAGGGTTCCTGTCGCTCCGACTTGGTAATCCACGGACTACGACCAAGGACCAGGCCCACCTCTCTCCTAGGTGGTCTTCGCCTGCCCTGTCGTTCCGCCACAATATTACTCGCGGGTACCCTTGGGTTCAACCCGTCTTGTTCCATTATCTCGCGGGCACTCTTGAAGCCGGCCCGACTTTAACAGTTTAAAAGTATTGCAGTAATGTAACATTTCCGTGATCATCACCCAGAGTGATCACGGCCCGATAACAAGCCTGGCAAACGAACAAGGGTGAAGGGCCAGCTGATGAAACATAGCATACCTAACTAAGCATCATAGGATAGCAGGTAAGGTATCAATATCAGGCGACGAAATCAGGCTATGCATCAGAAATAGGAGCTATCGGAGCAACAACAGAAGCAATTCTAATGCAAGCATAAGAGAGAAAGAATGGGCGATATCTGATGATCAAGTGGGTTTTGCTTGCCTGGAAGCTCTGCCGAAGGGGTCTGGTTGTCGACAACGTAGTCGTACTCAGCAGTGTCGTCGGCAGTCTCGGGGTCTATCGGGAGAGGAGGGGGAAGAAACAATAAATACATGGCAACAAATGCAACAGAGATGCATGACATGTCAACATGCTGTGCTAGGGGTGTTCTAATGCAGTACTAAGTATTTTACTCGGAGCGGGAAAATATCCGGGAATATTTTCCCAGCTTCGAACACTATTCATTTAGCGGTTTCGGTAGAAAATGTTCAACGTTCGGTGTGTTAGAGACATGTGACAGGTATGTGGACGGCATATTCGGATTCGTCATATTTTTCTGATCGTTTTTCATATATAAATTATTTTCATCCGAGTTACGGTTTATTTTATATGATTTTTCAAAGTTTTAATCATTTTCTGGAATTTCTGAAATTAATTTTAATTCAAAATTAAATAGAAAAATGCTAAATGCACCCAGCACAGTGTACACAGAAGTGTACACAGTGGCTGACAGGTGGGGCCCAGTGCTGAGTCAGCACGCTGACTCAGCATGGCTTATCCAAATGAACAGTAACAAGGGGCCCCACATGTCAGTTTAGTTAATTAACTAAATTATTTTAGTTAGGGTTAATTAGGCCGTGTGGGGCCCTCTGTCAGTGGGGATTAGCAGGGTCATTAGTAATTAATTAGGCCCTAATGGCATGGTTAGCCGGCGACTAATCGCCGGCGACGCACAGACGCGGCGGAAGTACGCCGTCCGGCCGATTCTGGCGACCAAACGGACGGCCGCGACCTCCAGTAGATCGAGCGGAGCGAGGCGCGTGCGGTGGTGTGTGCGGTTCAGGCGAAAACGGCCGGAGACGGCAGCAACGACGGCGGCTGAGGCACGGCCTCGTCGGCAGGGCGGCTACGAGACGCGGGGAAGAGAAGGAAGATGTCCGGGAGGTGCGGGAGCTCACAGTGGGGGCAATGGGGGGCTCAGGGGAGCAGGAGGTGGCCGGAGTCGAGGGGATCGAGCGGCGGCAGAGGCGGCGATCGGCGGAGGGAATCGGCGAAAGCGACGGCGACGCGGCGCCTCGGTCCAAACCAGAAGGCGCAAGCGACGTAGGCGATGACGACGGAGCTCCCAGACGTGGTCGCAGGCGAGGGGGAGCTCTGTGGCCGCGTGGTTCACAGAGATGCGGCCATGGCCACGCTTGGGCGTCGACGAAACCGGAGGGGGAAGCGAGGAGGGGGGGAAACTGAGGGTCCTAGGGTTTACGAGAGAGAGAGGCGTCGAGGTGAGGTCTTATCCGGCGTCGGGGACCGCGGGATGGACGACAGCGAGCTCATCCGCGCGTGGACGGACGAGCAGCGTCCAGCGCGTGCGGTGAGCCGGAGGTTGAAGGAAGCGAGGCGGTGGGCTGGGCTAGATACTGTTGACCTAGAGCCCAGTCCACCAGTAGCTTAGGTCTTTTTCTTTTTATTCTTTTCTATTTTCTTTTTTTGCTACTGTTTTGGATTCATTCGAGCTAGTAAATGATTTTTATTGGAGATGAAACTTGGCACATAAATACTACTCGGTGCTCTGAGCTAGCACAACAAGTCTCAATTTATTTTGAATAGTCTAACTATTTATTTAATTTTGAAAAGGCTTAAAGTGTTGCTGCTGGTCCACTGAAATGGTTGCTAAGGTCAATTTGGGAACTCAAACAATGTTGATTTTATTTTTATAATTGCTTTGAGATTATTTGCAATAACATGAACTATTTTGTTTAATTATTTGAAAAGGTTTTATTTTGACTTGCATTTGAAATTTTGAATTTGAAGTTGGATTATTTCTTAGTTGCAATTAAATTATGATGATCATGATGACATGGCATGTTAATTAGCTTAATGACATGCTTAAGATCTGGGGATGTTACAAAGGACCATGTTGCAAACGGCTCAGCCAGGAGCACGTGGCGCGCAAACGACGCGGCGGACGTTTCGCGTCAGATCGGTCGGTTGATGGGAAGCGTTTCTGCTAACCTATCTATAGTTTATATCTAAATAGCTAACCTCCATTAAACTATTTCTCCTAACATGCAAGCATTTCACCTCATCATTAAACTATTTCTCCTAACAGCAAGCATGCTACCTCACCCAGTAACATGGACGGAAACGGGTCCATCTCAATATGCAACCATTCATAAAAAAAGTCGCAACTCAACACACAAACATGCATAAGAATTTCTATTCTCTTATGTTATTCATATTTCATAAATATTTTACAACTATATAATAATTACACACAATAAATCATATGTATGTTTAGAATTAGTCCTCGTATTATTGCTTTAAATAATCTTTTTTTATATTACTTTAAGTATTCATGTTTTATACAATCAAATATCATTGAAATATATTACAAAAATATTTTCACAACAACGTGGTATCATCTACCACCTCTGACTTAATATAAGACCTTTTTTTGGCACTATGCGGTGTCAAAAATCGTCTTATATTGTTATTGAGGGAGTAGTTAATTAAGTGCACGCACACGGCACTATCCCAGATGGTGAATACCCTGTTTCGAGTCACATCTATCCATTGACTCAAATCTCCTTTCGATTCTAGCATACAGTTGAGTAATCAACATTAAGTTAGTTCGTGGTTGCTCTTCTTTATCGAAAATAAGGCTCCTGGTTGCCCTTGCTCAACTTCAAATTAAAAAAAAAAACAAGTGTGGTAGTATTCTAATCCCATGCGATCCATGCATGTCTATCCTCCCGCCCCAAAAGAATTCTCAAAACAGATAGTCGCATTGCTTTATATATTTTTTTTCTTTCAGAAAGAAGGTTTTAACCCTGGCCTCCCATCATTATAATTCACACAACCATTATTATTAATTATTAAACGGAGTACAAAATAAAGACAACACCGGCGAAACCACTATAAAAAAATATGAATAAACACCTACGACTAAGTTCTTTCGCAGCAGCACTTTCAAGAAGGGGTACGCACGTCCTCGCGCCGTCGTCGTAACATTCGACGAGTGAGTGTTAGGATAAGGATTTTCATCCTGATTGTCGAAACCAACCACTTAAGGCCAGTACGTCAAACAACGAGGCAACACCTTTAACAAGGTAACGACGCAAGTTCGTCGCTAATGAGCCTGGCCAATAAAAGCCAGAACAAGAATTTTCATCCAGACATATGAGTTTCAAACATTATCTTGAAGATGGATCTTTTGATAGTCACCCCAGTACTACTCCCCAGACCCCAAAATAGTAAGCATCGCCTTATTTAATCTGCACTCCCTGTCCGACGATGCATCAACCTGATTTTTGGTGGTCAAATTAATGGTCCCAACTCCCAACGAATCAAGCCTTACATCTACATGAGAGCATGGTTAATAGTACAACCAATTACTGGCTATATGATGTTGCTATGCCATATATAGTCATCACTTATAGCCACTCATACAATAAGGTTAGCTATAAGGTTGGCTATAAGAGTAGTACTTTCTCTCATTTTCTCTCTATCTCTTTCTTCATATTTATTGTATGGGTCTAGGAATCCGCATATAGCTAGACTCTTGCATGAGAGCCCACTTCCCTCACTTTTTCATGTCTCTCTCCTCCATATAGGCAAAATTGCAATGTAAGCGGGCTATAAGCGGACGCAGCTGTTCTGATCCCGAGCTCATGTGAGCTCGGGTGAACAGTAAAATAAAAAAAAATAGTAAAAAAATCAAAAAAATCTGATTTTTTTTTGTTAGAAACATTGATGTTTTTTCCACATGCGTGCAAAATTTCGTCACTAGATGACATTCGTGGAAAATGTGGCAAAAAAAACAAAATCAATGCTCCAAAAAGTCTGTTTTTTGTAGCATTTTGGAGCATCGATTTTGTTTTTTTTGCCACATTTTCCACAAATGTCATATGGTGATGAAAATTTGCACGCATGTGAAAAAAACATCAATGTTTCTCACAAAAAAAAATTCAGAATTTTTTGAAAATTTTTACTATTTTTTTTGATTTTACTGTTCACCCGAGCTCATGTGAGCTCGGGATTAGAAGAGCACTTTCGGGCTATAAGCCTACTATTGTACTTGTTCTGATAGCACAAAATCGGATCATCTTTTGTGCAATTATTCAGTGCCAACGGGGCCGAATCGACAGGGTTTTCTCTGCAGAAAACAGCTAAGTCAACGATTTGCTAAGTTCACCAAGCGATCCTTCCGTCATTCCGCAAGAAAAGAACAATGTGGAGGAGACTAAGAGAGAGGGTACGAGTTTACTACGAGCTAGTAGTATAAAACTAGTAAAGCTATTGCTACTCAATACACAACCGGGCAGTGGCGAATCTTGAAAGAAAATGAAGGGGGCTCAAAGTTAACGGTGTGAAGAAAAAGCGACTAACTCTCAGTTTTTTAGTTCAAATAAGCTTAAATTTTTGATATGAGGCTGGACTGAATACTAGTAAAAAAAATTCCAATTTTTGGAGGGGGGGCTCAAGCCTGTTGAAGCACCCCCCTTAGATTCGCCACTGCAACCGGGCCCTGTATTACACTAGAGCACCGCACCTACGCGCAACGAACTACGATTAGCCTAGCGACTCAGCATGGCTGCTCTCTTCCCCCGTGACGCCGGCGTCTCGACGCCGGAAGCCGACGAGGCTAAGAAAATCTACGAGGAAGCACGGCGAGTGGTATCCACCTACGAAACCGTTCCCAGCGGAACCCTGCAGGATTATTGCCGCCACCCCGGCGGCTGGTACATAACCCTGCCGGTCATGGTGAGCTCCATGGTCGCACAGCAGCACTTTGAGGCGCGTGGCACCGACGTGCTCCTTGTTACGATGCCCAAGTCCGGGACTACCTGGATCAAGGCCCTCCTCTATGCTGCGGCCCACCGCACCGACGACACATCATCGTCCATACTCCGGAAGCTCGCCTCCCACAACTCCCACCAGCTCGTTCCTTTCCTCGAGGTCCAGGTCTACACCAAGGACCAGATACCAGGCCTGAGCTCGCTTCCCGCGCCACGGCTCTTCGCCATGCACATCCCGGCTGAGTCGCTGCCACCCTCCGTTGTGGCGTCAGGCTGCAAGGTACATACGTTTTCTACGAGTGAAGCGCACTACGGTCCTTCAATTACTTCAAGGGTGTAAGTCCTCGAACTATGAAAATTGACATCCAGATCCTTGAAGTGTAATAAGTGTGTCATTTAGATCAAAACTAGTGCCACACTGGATAGCCCTTGGACCTATATTTTACTAACATATAATGCACTTATTGTACTTCAAGGATTTGGATGACGATTTTCATAGTCCGGAGACTAATGTGACACCCCAAAACAATTCAGGGACCTAAGCACAAAACAACATTAATGTCTTGCAACAATTACATAGTAGCATCATGTATGCAGCCATGCAGGTGGTGTACTTGTGCCGGGACCCCAAGGACTGCTTCGTGTCTCTCTGGCACTTCATGAACAAGTTCACCCCATGGGACATCAACGAGGCACACGGCCGGTTCTGCGACGGTGTCTCGTTGTATGGGCCGTTCTGGAAGCACATGCTAAGCTACTGGCAGTGGCACGTCGAGAGGCCGGGTCACGTGCTTTTCCTGACTTACGAGGAGCTCAGCGCCGACCCGCTCGGCCAGCTGAGGCGCCTTGCCGAGTTCATCGGGCGCCCCTTCACGCCGGGGGAGCAGGAGGCCGGAGTGGACAGGGAGATTGCGGACGCATGTGCCATGAAAAGCATGGTCAACCAGGAGGTGAACCAGACGGGGACGACCGAAATCGTTGAGATGCCGATGCCAACGGGATCTTCTTCCGGCGCGGCGTGGTCGGAGACTGGACCAACTACCTCACGCCGGAGATGGCAGGAAGGATCGATGAGATTACCAAGAGCAAGTTCGAAGGATCCGGCCTCATGCTGCCGAAAACCATCTCGGAAATCTCAAAGGTCTAGCATTCCTACGTCATGTTTGATGTTTGATATCGTCCACCTTAATTTTCTTGCTCTTATTGTAAAACTGCACCCTGCTGGTGCTGGCTTGCCTGAATAAAAAACTTTCATTGTTCTTGTTGATCAAAAGGAGTACTAACCAGCCAGCTGACTTAGTCTTACATGTTTTTCATATCGGTTCGATCGTGATCAAATATGTTTTGTACTCTGCTTAATTATTAATAAAAATGATTGTATGCATCACAATGATGCAGAGACCAACTTCATTTTCCAAAAAAAGAGAATACTAACTAACTCTGAATGATCTTCTACATGATTAAGCACGACAAGTCAAAGGACACCAATGTAAAGTTGTATAGTATTTTCTAGTTCAACAAAATAAGGGGATCAAAAGTTTCAATGATAGGTACCAAGTAGCACTGTGTTTATCGCAAAATAAAAAGTAAAAAAATAGCACAACGAGATATCTCTTCCTGTGGCGCCCACCCCACTCGCTGCTTGTGGGCCGGCCCAGTAAGGGGCATGTTGAGAGCGATTTTGCTCCGGCTTTTCTTTGATTTTTTTTTTGTTTTCTTTGATTTTCTTCTTTATCCTTTTTAAATACATGTCTACCATTTTCTTTATATATATGTATTGATATCTTGTTTTTTTTGGTACAGATTGTACATTTTCGTATGCATAAGGAACATTTTTTATATATGCTGGAATTTTGTCTATTATGGGCCAAGCCCAATAGCAGTTTCAGAAATTCCTAATAAATCCTAGAGGCCCACGCAGCCCATTCGTGCAAGGCAAGAGGTGGAACTAAAGTTTAGTCCCACATTGCTAGTTTAGAGGGAGTTGGACCTCTTTATAAGGGAGGTTCTTTCCCCACATGTATGAGAATGAGAACAAGAGGGACATCCACGCGCGCTCCTCCTCCTCCGCCGCCCGCCTCACGACGCGGCGCGGCGCGGGTTGCGGGAACGAGCCGATGTCTAAATTTTTGCCACGCACGACGGGTATACGAAAGGTCACGCGGGAGCTGAAACGTTTTTTTCTGTAGTGGACACTGAATCCGAACGGCACGCCTCTTTGGCTGAAGTCCGTTTGCTTCGTCTCCCTCTCTCTTTTCACCTCCCGTCGCTGCCCTCTCTCCTCCTTCTCTTGTGCCTATAAAAGGGAGGTCGCTCCTCTCAGAGAGATACACCAGAACTACTTCTTCCTCTCGCCACCGGTTCCTGAGCACTGCGCTGCTGCCACGATCTTCCCCATCCCGGCTTGCGGCGTGCACCGCAGGTCGGGACAGTAGGCCTCCGAAACCGCACCTCTTTGAGTCCTGTACGGGAGAAGGGTGATAAGGTTTTTGGGGAGCGCTCTGCGTGACTACTGACTGGTTCATTACGGACGCTCCGGACACCAACGACGACCACTTCCCCAACGACGACTTCTTCCCCGACGTCGACGACCTCTTCTACGACATGGCTGGCGAGGATGTCGACCTCAAGAACAGTGCTTCTGCTGACCCCAAGAACAGTGCTTCTGCTGCTGCACCTGCATCGTACGTATACATGCTCTTTCTACTTGATGTTCTGTTTACTGCCCTAGTGCCTGCACTAGATTTGTTTGGTTCTAGTTCATATATGCAGATGTTATTTACCTTCTCTTTGGCAGATTGCATGATTTGTTTTATTTATTTTGTATTAGTCATGCTTTATCTACCATTTCTATTAGTAAAATTATTTGGTAAATTGCTCATTAATCCAACAGTATATGCTTAACATATTTCAAATATATGATTATGTTTCCAAATATACGTTTTAATCTCTATATTTTTTGGGAAAGCCTTTAAATCAGGCGGCTGATTTTACATCCCGCGTCAGCACCGCGGAGAGCCGTCTGATCCCGTGACCGAATTTAGCTAGGCTGCGGTGCACAGCGTCGGGTTGTCTGACTTTTTCAGCGCGTTGTCCCAACCTTTTTTTTTTTTTGCGGGGTGTTGTCCCAACCCTTTTGCATGCACACCACTCCACATGCGCACACTTCGCTGAATTTCAGCACTCCACATGGGACTGTTGGAGCTAGTAGTTCTAGTATAGTACTATCTCCATTTTTATTTAGTCGGCGTATTAACTTTGGTCAAAGTCAAGCTTTATAAACTTTGACAAAGTTTATAAACAAAAATATTAACTTATACAATAACAAAACAATATCATTAGATTTATTATTGAATATACTTTCACATTATATAGATTTGTTATGGTAAATGTTTATATTGTTTTCTATAAACTTGAACAGACTTTACGAAGTTTGACTTCAGTCAACTCTAATATGCAGAGTAAATAAAAACGGAGGGAGTAGTACTAGCATACTACAGACCACCAAATGACACCAGCCATTAACTCAACAAGGTAAGTCAAGAGAAGAGCACTATTAGCTGTCAAAGTATGTTTTTAGAAGAAAAGAAACTGTAAACTTGTGTGTAATTTTCTGTTAACACACAGGGCGACATGCTGCGATGGACTGTGTTGTTCTCAATGATTATTTCTTTTTAGGAAACACACAACCGGCTAATAACCGGACGCGCATCGACCACATCCGCGATCATATGGTCAGCCTTTGATCGTGCGATGCACAACAACCCTCTAGCACACATACATGCGCTTTGCAATGTGAACCGTGTTGCAAGGTAGCCGAGCGCAACACGGGCTGTGTTGCAGACCGACTAGGTCGAGAGAGTGTTTGCAATGTGAGTGCAACATGGATCATGTTCCAGACTCTTGAGCGCAACATGGTTCATGTTGCAAACGGTCAGAAAACTTGTCACAACCATGGAGTATTTGCAACGCGAGCACAACATGGATTATGTTGCAAACTCCCAAGCGTAACATGGGCCATGTTGCAGACCGATTAGGTCGAGAGAGTGTTTGCAATGTGAGTGCAACATGGATCACGTTCCAGACTCTTGAGCGCAACATGGATCATGTTGCAAACTCTTGAGCGCAACATGGTTCATGTTGCAAACGGTCAGAAAACTTGTCACAACCATGGAGTATTTGCAACGCGAGCACAACATGGATTATGTTGCAAACTCCCAAGCGCAACATGGGCCATGTTGCAAATGGTCCAAAACTTGGACATCCATGGAGTATTTGCAATGCGAGGGCAACATGGATTATGTTGCAAACCAAGTGCAACATCGGCCATGTTGCAAACACCCGAGCACAACATGGGTCATGTTGCAAATGGTTAGAAAACACTATGACAGCCAAGGAGTGTTTACAACGCAAGCGCAACATGGGTCATGTTGCAAATAATGGGTCGCAGCTAAACGACTGATGCTGCATGGATCGAACGTCCGACGCAACAATGCAAGTCGGACAAGTGATGTTTCAAAGCTAGACAGCCCTGCTACAAGCAAGCGCCGCTATTTTTTTTCTCTATAAAGCAGACCGCCATGTTGCAAACCAGGCCCGCGGCCTTACAATGTCCATAGAAGAATCGTTCCCAAATACTCCCTCCGTAAAGAATAGTGATCTAAACGCTCTTATATTCGCCTTTGCCTGATCGCACGGCCCTCAAGGCGGTTGAAAGTTCGTGAATATCATCCGGATGATTCCTAGCGTTGGCCATATTTTTTAATATATATTATACATTTTTTTCAACATATTAAACATTTCTTTATACATGTTTAACTTAAATACATGATAAACATTTCTTTAAATACATTATAAACATTTTGTACATATTTTTTTTGATGTCTATTCTTTCGTACGCATTGTACATTTTCATACACACCTAGAAAATTCTTTTATACACATTTAATATTTTTCAATTACATGATTAACATTTATCCAAATATACCTTGAAACATTTTTAATGATACAATACCTTTCCAAAAACACATTGAATATTTTTTATATTGCATAATTTTTTTCACAAACATATGTTTGAAACACGCGGACATTTTTTTGAATGCTATCAACATTTTTTAAACTACGCCAAGAAATTGTTTATATTGCTTTAACATCTTTTTAAATCATGGTTTTAAGTTTCCTTAATTTTGGAATATATGCATTTTAGAAAAGATAGAAAAAATGAATGAATGAATGAAAGAAAAAATAGGGAAGAAAACAAACTAACTTGGGTAGGCCATAGCAACGAGGAGGCAGCGCTGCTTGCGTCGAGGCATCATTCCAGGTCGCTATAAGCGACAAATAGCCGCGCCCTAAAAAGCATACCTTCATTTTAGTACTCTACAAAATTGTATTGTGCTCAGGCTCTCCAAGCCGCGATGCAAGGCAGACCAATTGAGATGAGACAAATGGGCGGCCTGCCCGAGGTCTTGGATTGGATCAGGCCTTGGGCCAATACTATATGATATCGTGTCTGTCATATATATAGTTGAGACTTCGCTGAGGACTCCTCCATATGGGCCGGTCCATGTAATTAACAGCCGTTCTGTTTCTGTTTTTCTCGCGAAATCCTATTTGACACACGTAGCGTCAAAGTGCCGTCGATTCGGGGTCCTCTTATTCAGCGCGCGGCGCGCTGTGGGAATCACAGCGCGCACCCCTCGCTCCCCCTCGCGCGCCCATTTCGGCGCCCATGAGCGGCGGTGGGGCGCCCCCTATTTTCTTTTTTTCTTTTTTCTTCTGTTTTTATTTTTTCTTATTTAAATAATTCAGGATTTTGAAATAGTTCTAAAATTAAAAAAAAATGAGAATTTTGAAAAAGTTTATGGAGCCAAAAAATGTCCCTGAATTCGAATAATGTTCACGAATTTGAAAAATGTTCGTGATTTCAAGAAATGCTAGTGAATTTGGATATTGATGAACATTTTTAAAAATTATGATGAACAAATTTTTAATATGATGAACCTTTTTTGGGTTAGATGAATATTTTTCTGAAAAAACATGGATGAACAAATTTTGAATTTGCTGAACAAAATTTGAATTTGATGAACATTTTTAGAAATCGATGAACAAATTTCGAAATTGATGAGCATTTTTTGAAAACATGAACAAATTTAGAATTTGATGAAACAAATTGAATACAATGAACAAAAATTTTAATTTTGATGAACATTTTTTAAATCCTGATGAAAAAAAAATCGATGAACATTTTTTGATTTTGATGAACAAAAAAATGTTCAGGGATTTGAAAATAAAATTTGAAAAAAAAGTAAAGAAGAAAAAAGAGAAAGAAAAAGGAAAACAGAAAAGAAAAAGAAAAAAAGGAAATGAAAAAACGAAAAAGAAGAAAGACACGAAAGAAAAAAGAAACAGGAAAATGGGACGGACCATACGACACACGCGCTGCGAGGCGGGTACGCGCTACGTCGATCGCCGGCGCCGGGAGCTCGTATAGGGCGCCTTAAGCTCCCGCAACTAGCGGGCCGCGGCCCAGCAGAGTTCGTTCGCTCGCCCCGCCCGCTCGCTTGCTTCGTTCGCTCGCCCCGCCCGCTCGCTTATCGCTCGATCACCCGCTCGCTTATCGCTCGATCACCCACTCGCTAGAAGCCAAGTTTTTTTTCCGTTTTTTTTTGTGCATTGATCCGGTAGGAAAAAACCGCCCGGTTTTTCTAATTCTCACGAAAAAAATTTGTGAAATTTAAAAAGGTTTAAAGATTTACAAAAAAAGTTCATTGATTTTTGCGAAAAAGTTCATCAATTTTTTTTAAAAAAATCATTAATTTGAGAAAAGTTCTTTGATTTTAAATTTCTTAATCTATTATGAATTTTTTTTATCGATTTTGAAAAAAGTTCATCAACTTTCAAAAAGGTTCATCGATTTTCAAAATAAGTTCATCGATTTTGAAAAATGTTCATCTATTTTGAAAAAAGTTCATCGATTTTCAAAATAAGTTCATCGATTTTGAAAAAAGTTCATCCATTTTGAAAAACGTTCGTCGATTTCAAAATAAGTTCATCGATTTTGAAAAAAGTTCATCGATTTTCAAAATAAGTTCATCGATTTTAAAAAAAGTTCATCTATTTTGAAAAAAATTCATCAATTTTCAAAATAAGTTCATCGATTTTGAAAATAGTTCATCAATTTTCAATATAGTTCATTGATTTTGAAAAAAGTTCACTGATTTGAAAAAAAGTTCATTAATTTTGAAACAAATTCATAATTTTGTAAAACGTTCATCGATTTGGAAAAAAGTTCACAATTTTGAAAAACTTAACGGATTTCGAAAAACAGTTCACGAATCTAAATAAAGAAAAAAAGGTCAAAAGAAAAAGAAAAGAAACGAAAAACACAAGAGGATTAGTGTCCCAGGTGGTTACTGCGCTTGTTCTCGAACAGGCAGGTCGCGGGATCGAATCTCGTCTCGCGCAGTTTTTGTGCAGTTTTTAACAGAAAAAAAAAACTAAACGGGCCGGCCCAAACGCGGAGGGTGGGTATGCGCTCGTTTGCGGAAAACGAAGGATCGGGCGCATAAGGCGCCGTTTGGGAAATGCCCCCGGCGCCCTACGTATTCCCACAGGCGAGCGGCCGAAGCGACGCCATAGGCCGGCCCGTTTGCTTACACAGCGCACATACAACCACATCCGGTTTTGGGAACATTCTAGAAGGTTCCCTGAACCGGTTTTTGTTTCTTTTACCGGTTCTTATCTTTCTGTTTCATTTTTTTGGTTTTCCTGTTTCCGTTTCATGTTCTTTTTCTTTTCGTTTTTCTATGTTTCTTTTTTTTTCTTTTTCACGTTTATTTTATTTTTAGAAAAAATGTTCAAAACTATAAAAAATGTTCGTGCTTTTATAAAATTATCAAAATTTAAAAAGGTTGTGTTTTCAAATCACATTTTTCATAAATTGTTCGCGTATTCAAAAAAATTGTTCGTATGTCAAATTTATTTTATTTTCTAAAAACATGTTAAAAAATTTCAAAAAATATTCTTGATTCTAACAAATGATCAAAATTCGAAAAAATGTCGTGTTTTAAATTTTTGTTCATAAATTAAAAAAAAATCACATTTTTCAAAATTATTCGTGTATTAAAGAAAAATGTTTTTTTTTCAAAAAATGTTCGGAATGTTTCTACTAAAAATTTCACAACTTTTTAAAAAATGTTCGGGGATTTCAAAAAATGTTCCCATTTAAAAACATTGTTCACAATTTTTAGTATATGTTCATGTTTTCATTTTTTTCGTGTTTCAAAAATTTTTCATGTTTCAAAAATTGTTCACTACTTTCAATAAAATGTTCCTGTTTTCAATTTTTGGTCGGGAGTTTAAAACATGTTCGCTTTTGCCCAATTTTGTTTTGGAATTTCAAAAAAAATTCCCGTTTTGAAAAAAAGTGTTCATGATTTCGAAAAATGTTCCTGCTTTTCAAAAATGTTTCAGTTTTTTAAAACCAATTTGCAAATTTGAATTTTTTTTTCCTTTGATAAAACACTCAGTTGTTTTAAAGAAAATGCATTCAAACTTTCGAAAATACTTCAGATCTGCGCTATGGATTCGTTCTTAAAGGTTGATGCTGCTTACTAACCAGTAACGCTCGCTGGCTCAGCCGGTTGTAGCGTGTGGTCTATGGCACGAGATCCATGGTTCGATTCCCGGCGAGCTAGAATTTTATTGGAGCTACAGTTCGCTGGCGTTCATGGGCCGGCCTGGTCGGAGACCCGCCTGTGCGAAACGACGACTGTTTGCCACAGAGAGCGGCATATAGGCGGTCCCGTTTTTCTCCGTTTATCCCTTTTATCTTTTAACTTTTCAGGTCTTGGGTTTCTTTTTGTTTTTCTTTCATTTTATATTTTCACATTTTATGTTTTATATATTTTTGAATATATAGTGAACTTTTTTCTAAATATATGGTGAACATTTTTTTATTACACACCAATTTTTTTTAAGTATATAGTGATCATTTTTTATAATATACAATGAAACATTTTGTTATATACATGGAACATTTTATGATATACGACGAACTTTTTTATTATAAAATGAACATTGTTTTAGTACACACTAATTTTTTAAATATATGTTTAACATTTTTTGACATACACTGAACCGTTTTATAAAACACGTACCAAACAATTTTTTGAAATAAAATTTTATATTTTAATGGTTCATAAATATCTAAATCCTAAAAACAACAACAGCTTCTTTCGGTTGAAAATCCGACAAAAAAATTGAAGAAAAAAACAAAAAAGCAGCTCGCGGGCAACGTGGGCCGGCACATGCCCCTTGGCTTCAGTTTTTTTTAGCAAACCTTGGCTTTAGCTTTTTTTTTTAGACAAACCCACAAAGCTTTATTCAGCCATCACAAGGTTTACATGGACGAAATCAAGATCACCGGACTGGCTTAACCAAGCATGGCGGTCAGTACGCAGTGTTAAAGCATGATTTGCAAGTCTGTGAGCCTCCACATTGGAGGTTCTAAATTCGTGACTAATCAAACAAGAAGAAAAACTCTAGAACGGTCTATGATTTCATGTGTTACAACCCCATATGGTGCACATGTACCAGATTTGATTGCTTCAACAGCCTCTTTGCAGTCCGACACAACTGAAATTTTGTGCAGATAAAGATTATCAGCGAGATCAAGTGCTTCACGAATGGCAAAAGTCTCCATAACAACAGGATCATCCAAATGATTCTACACCAGTACCGAAGCCCCCTGGAAAGCCCCTGATATGTCTCGGCAGATCACCACAATAGCACCAAACCCTCCATGTCGCGCAACCGCTGCATCCACGTTTACTTTCATATGCTGATTTGGGGGAGGAATCTAGTGCGTGGGTCTTGGCGTTGCCGCCGCACTTGCTCCTGTGGCCGGCTTCTTCAAAACCTGCAAGTCCGCCAAATAGCTCGATATGAAACAATGAGTACCATGCAGCGTCTAAAAAATCCCCTCATGTATAACCTTACGCCGGGCAGACCTAATGGCCCGTAATGTAACTATCATGACCACAAGCTCGTCTTGGGGTATTGATTCGCTCATGGAAAACAACCAGCTCTTGGCATTCTCATCTCTGTTCATGGACATATGTTGTACCAACTCCTCATTAGATTGTGCCCAAATGCTTCTGAACATCGCACAATCAAGTAGAGAGTGGCGCCAACTGTCTTGTGCACCACAGATGCCGCACACGTCTGTCGTTGCCATATTTCTGTGCTGAAGCACGTCTCCAGTCGGTAAAGAGTGATGATCGAGTCTCCACGTGAACACTTTCAGTTTCGACGGCACCTCCAGCCTCCAAAGCGATGACCAACCTGTCATCTCCCCCTGCATGTTAGACATATTTTCAACTTCGTCGAGCCATGCCTCTTGATGACCTGCAAGTGCACAGGGCTGTTGTAGCACTTTCGTGATAAGTGAAGTGTCGAACCCACATGGAGCAAATAGGAAGGAATTACGAACACCACAACTACACTACCACTTACGCAGTTGCGTATGCACCCAAGTCATAGTTTGGAAATAGTCTACTTTAGTAAGTTGCTAGGAAGACAAGTAAAAGGGTAGCGTTTATCTAAACTACAAACAAGAAATAAAATACGAATGATTAAAGGGACTAAACTACGGTAAACGGTGCTTGAGTAGTAAACGTTCTTGAGGGATTCAGGGTCATCACCACAAGTATGATGCTGACAACACATGATAGACATGGTTCTCCATTTGTATCACTAATCCACTTGTATATGATCTCGCATGGGCGGAGCCAGGTAGTTGGGTGTGACACCCTGGTTTTCGCTCCTTGTTTTTTTCCTTTGCGGGATTTGACTCCCGTCTTTTTTTCGGTGTTATCGGATTTTCTCTCGTTCTTGGGTATGTGAAGATGGTCATTTAGTCTTGCCTTCCCTATCCCACCAGAGACTCTCCCCAGACCAACCTTGCCACCCCAGATATCTTCTCGGGATTTTGTCGCCGAAACTCTACTCTCTGATCTACCGGAAGGGAAACCCTAATTCCTTCTGTTACAAAGGAACCCCAATTTCCTTTGATCTGTTGCCTCCCAAACTATTCCCAGTGATCATCCTATATCTATAAACCCTGGATATGCAAAAATATTGCCAAGTCATTTGCAATATTTTTCATTTAAAATTAATTCCTTTTTCTGCCAGTTAAAGGAATTAAATCCACAAAAATATCTATCCATCTCCAAAGCTCATGAAAACTTGTGGAGATATTATTTCTGATCATATTGAGCTCCCATAAAAATATTGGCCATAATTAAATAAGGGAAATTGCCTTTTCCTATTTAAAGCCAATATTGCACCTTGGGCACTTTCCAAAGGAGCTACCATTTTGGTAGCCAGGAAAAATCCCAAATAATTTGTGGAGATTCTCCTATCCATATCTTCACCATTTACATCAAGATCCCAAGTTCCACAGATCAAATTTTGAGAGCATCATCCAATTCTTGTTTCTGGATTTATTTTGAGGTTGTGAAGCAACTATATTTTATATTGATTCAAAAATTCTCAAATTAATACAGGACCTCAAATTCCATATATGATGTGAGTATGCAAAAATTCACATCATTTTATCTATCCAATTTCTCCCAAAAATTCCATCTAGTTTCTGCCCAGATTCTAGCTCTGTGAAGGAAGTACCATTTTGGTATATCCAATTGAGCTGAAAATTTTTCCAGTATCTTCATATCTCCAAATCATCATTCTCCACCAAAATTAAGCTCATTCCACCAAGCCATATGAGTGCAGCTTCAAGGTCAAGTTTCTGGACCAGATTATGCTTTGTGAAGGAAGTGTATGCAAAACTTGTCCGAATGGGCTCAAATTTTGCAAACACCTAGTCCTTCCTACCACATTTCCATGTGACAAATTTTCTAGCTCATTGGCCCCCCTGTTTGACCACAACTTCCTCCCCAAGTTTCTGTCTAGAAACTTTTCTGGATCCTCCCGGCCACTCTAGAGAAATCCTGGTCCATCCAATGACCCATCTTATCTATATGATCAATGCCTTCCGTGTTTGACAAGATTTGGCACCCAGAGGAGGGCCAGAACACGACATGCCCGTGGTGACCGCGTGAGCTGCACGCAGAAACTGTGCACCGCGTGTTCGTCGCGTCGGGCAGGCCAGCTCAGGCCGCCGTAGTTTGTCCATTCATGCCGACCTGACTCCCCGTCGTCCACTTCCTCCTCTCGGGTCATTTCCCCCTCCATCCCCTTCCTCGCCGCGCCGCGACGAGCGCCGAAGTACGCCACTGCCACCCGTGATCCGCCGTCGTCGTCTTCCTTTGTCTTCTTCCTTCCCGAGTTCTCCCGAAGCTGCTGCTGGCTTCTCCACCCTCCCAGAAACCTTGCCGACATCGCCATCTCCCTCCGCGTGTCCCCGAGCGCCAGTGCGTCTCTAAGAATGCCACGGCGGCCGATCCTATTCACTCTCGCCGGCCGGCTATATATAGCCGCCCCGAGCCCTCCCCGAGCATCTCAACCCCCGCGTCAGCCTCCTCTCCCTCCCAACTCTCCTCTAGCAGAGGCATTCGAGCCCTCTCGCTCGAATTTCCTCCCACAGCCGCCATGACCGCCGCCGCCGTCCTCTCAAATTCGGGCACTCCGGTCGGCCCCGGCTCTGTCCGAGCTTCTTCTCGAGCGCGCCATGCTCCGGCGACCTCGCCCACACCCGCGCCCCGCCTCCCCGGCCACAGGAGCTCCCCCCTCGACCGGAGCCGCCGCGGCTCTGCCGCCACCACCGTGCCTCACTCCGGCCGCCCCCGGAGCCAAGACCACCACCACCAGCCGCGGGAGGGAGCCATGAGTCCATCCCCACCCTCGGCCGGAGCTCTCAGCCGCCGGAACCGCGGCAACGCCGGCGGCCGGCCGCCCTCTGCTTCCAAATCGAGAGGAGGAAGAAGGAGGCAGGGGAGGAGAGAGAAGGCAGGTGGGGCCCGCGTGTAAGTGACCCAGCCGGCCGGGCCCACGGACTTAAGTGGAAACGTATTCCCACGAATACGCTTTCTATTCACTAAGGCGTACTCTGGCGTTCCTTCGGGGAAGAATACGTTTTCCCTGTTCTGAAGGCGTATTATCTGAAATGCGCTTTCTGTTTTCAGCCCGGCGGTGAAAGGGTTAAATTGCGGACGTTCACTGGTTTAGAGCGAAAATGAACACATTTTTGTTTGTTTTCTGCCTAAAGAGTGAACGGCCACAACTTTTTAACCGTAACTCCGATTCAGGTGAACCCAACGCCCACGTCTTCAGTTCGTCGAGCCCGTTCTGATGGTATCATTTTTATAATGTTTCCACACTGTGAAAATGACCATTTTGCCCTTGCCCTTCAATCAGCCCCTCCGAGAGAGAATCCTTTCCGGCGAATTTTCCGCGAGCTCATCGCACTTCTTTCCGGAGTATTCCTCGACCCCCAGGCAAGCCGACCATCTGATATATGCCCTAAAGCATTGCTCTGTGTTATTCTTGCGTGTTTAATTAATGCATATGCCTGTGTTAGTAATAATTAAACTCCTGCTAGATTGAATTTGTTATTTACATTAGTTGTTAATGCTCATCATATTATCGGCCTAGTGACTCATAGATGACAGTATGGAGATAGGTTGTTATATTTTCATCATGCATTACTGTTGTTATTACAGTAATTAAGAATGTGACTTAATGACAACAACCTCCTCCGTCGACTGGATCGAGTCATAGTGCCACCTATCCGGACTTACCCGTGCAGCCACATTTGCCGGTATGGGATGGCCCTAGCTTGGTCTATTGTCTTGCCTCTTGTCGGTACCACCAAATAGGGAAGGTTATGCGTGCGCGCTACCCTGGCCCGGTAGGCGGCGATAACCTTGTGAGCCCAGTTTATGGTTATGTGCGCACGTCCCCGTTTGGGACAATTTTGTTTGGCCACGACGGTGGCAGGTGTCACGGGGTGACACAGGGGCCACCCAGGACATGACCCTGGGAGGGTATGATTGTCGGTGGGACCGTAAGAGTGCCGGGCAATAGACAAGGTTTTGTTGGAGCAGCACTGGTCCACCCGAATGGGAACATGTACTAAAGTACGAGGCCCGGTGCTCCATGGTGTGGGTAAAGTGCGCAACCTCTGCAGAGTGTAAATCTATTCGAATAGTCGCGTCCTCGGTCATGGACAGTTCGTATAGGCCCCTATTTGGTCTGTGTCGAGTCTGGAGGAACAAACTATATAATGTTATTGCTAAGACTAAACCAGAGAATGGTAAGGTTTATCAGACTTGCAGTACAGATACATGGACATCAGTTGATGTCAGAGGTTTGAATGCTAGCCATAAGATGGCTATGAGATAAGCGGTCGGGTGACCGCAAAGCTTGGATCAGATTTGGATCGTGAGCATATTCGGAGTTCGGATCGTTTACCTGGTATACTTTACTGCATTTACTTCAGTAGTTATCATGCTAGATAATCCTGCTATAACCTGATAATTAATGCTGCTAGATGACTAATCTTGCTAGATAATTTTGCCATGACATGATAGTTAATACTGTTAAGATAACAAGTGTATGCTTGAATGCCATGGATTGCTTTGCTTGGTGTATATGTTGGTATGGTTTGCTTGCGAGTACATTCAAAAGTACTCAACGGCCTTCAATGTGGCCAGGTTCACCTAAGGATACGACGTCCCCTAGCGAGGAGCCGGAGTGTTCGCGGGCTTGAAGAGTAACCCAGTCAGATCCCTGTGGATTGGAGCCGCACCAGGACCATGCTGCCTTAGCTAGAGCTTTTCCGCTGCCTTTCCCCTTGTAATATACCATGTAAGACTTATATACCCATTAATAGAAAAGCTTGTGTTCATGATACTTGTTGTAAAGGCACGCGCCAGTGTGATTTCCTGGGCTGGCGTGTGCGGCGACCGTCTGGCTACAGTGGTAATCAGGCTGGACGCCACATTCGGGCTCTTGACAAACCTGGCTAAACGCTCGCAAGGCCTTGTGGCCAGGCAGTAGTGGTAGACGAGGACGTGATGGCCCACGCACAACTGGGCGACGACAACTGCCTGATCAACCCCGGGACGACCGACGGTGTACTGGAGGTCGAAGCCGACCACTTTGTACTTGTCATCCTTAGCAAGCAACTGCTCCATGGTGTTGATGGAGTCCTCCATCACGGCCGGGTCAATGGTGTACACCACCGAGAGGTCCTTCCCTCTCACATGGGTGTCCACACGATGCATGCCGAACTCCATTGGAGCGCCGCTGGATATCCTCTCTCTATGTGTCATCGTGGGTGTGCTTGTTGTGTTGTGGGGCGCGATCGAAAGGTTTAAGAGACTAAGGTTATAATGTCCATGGGAATAAATGGGGAGGCCGAACAGCCTGGAGTATCAGCGCGCGCGGATGTCAGTTGTTGCAGTGCGTAACTGCATCGTGCCGCACGTATTAACTGCATCGTGGCGACGCGCGCGGACGCAATCACATGCATATGGCACCCAAAACGTGATCGTGCGCCGGCCCCAACCGCTGAAAGAGCGCGCGCGGAGGGACGCGAGCAGAGCGCGCTGCGGCCGCCTCAACGTCGAGCAGAGCGCGCGAAGGGGCGCGAGCAGAGCGCGCTGCGGCCGCCTCAACGGCGAGCAACCACCTGCATATAGCAGTTCTGGTCAACCGTCTGGCACGCGTGGGAGGCGAGACGGCCCATCCATCGGACAGGCTGACGATATCTGGACTGTTTGTGATACTGGACAGACACGTACACATCCGAGAACGCGGGCCCATGTCACATTCCAAATTACCACGCAATAAGTAATTGCAAATCTATTCACACCGATCAAACCTAAACGTGTTCCCACTTAGCACTAGGCTATAAAAACTACCCACTCAAAAATTACTACACATTCCTCTCCTCATAACCAAAAAAACAGGTCTTTCCTCTTAAGTCGTTCCTTGTGTCTGCCATGGCCGGTAGGAGGAGTTCTGGGTCGACATATAACCAGGGAGCAAAGACCAAGGCCGCGGAAGCACTAGAGAGGTCCCGTCGCAACGCGGCAGCCACAACAGAGATGTCCTGCCGCGCAGCGGAGCCCTCGAACGAGCTCTCACGGGCAGGCGAGGGCTCTCACAAGCGCACTTGCCGCGTCGGCGAACTCGACGAGCTGGCGGGGTTGAAGTCCTTAGCCAGCGACGACAACATTCTCGCTGGCCTAATTAACCAGCAGGAGCTGATTGCCGGCTTGGAGAAGCTACTCGAGATTAGCGATGCCTCGGTTGATAAGGCGACCGGCCTCGTCGTGCAACTCATGGGTGATAATGCAAAGCTCCACAAGGAGCTTGACAAGCAGAAGGAGGAGGCCGCTGGCTAGAAGAAGCTGTATGAGAAGAGCATTGCCTCGCGAATGACGCTGACAGCCATTGTCCATGAACTTAGGGATGACTTGAAGAAGCCCCGCATCGAGCGCGAGCTGCAGGTGGAGGAATCCGTGGCTGCTGTCAAGCAAAGTCATGAGGATGTGAAGAAGGAGCTGGAAGAACTCCTCGCCCAGCGATCCATCGAGTAGAGAGCAGCGACTTCCTTTTTCTCTTGCCCCTGTGTCTTTCGGGCGTTGCCGCATGTGGCATTTTAAATTATCCGGGATATGTAAGACAATTATTATCCATTGCCATTGTCAATTTGTCGTCGTATTATTTCGTTCACAACCTCGTAGGTACATGTATACGAGTCAAAAACAGGCTAAAAGTCACGTTCTCAGCGAGGCACGAACAAAACAATGCTAGCGTTGAGCGGGGCCATGGGATCACAAGCTAACACCCTCCGTCCAGGTGCATTAACCGCATGTTAAACAGTGGCTCGGCCGCCATTAATGGAGAAGTTGGGAGCGAGGCGGCGGGTGGAGGTCAAAGAGCTCGCTTCCCGGTGAGTCTGCTCGGCCGCCATTAATGGAGAAGTTGGGAGCGAGGCGGTGGGTGGAGGTCAAAGAGCTCGCTTCCCGGTGAGCCTGCGCGGCATACTGCTCTCACGCGTCCCGTCGAACCTGCGCGGCGGACTGCTCGCACGCGTCCCGTCGAGCCTGCACGACGGACTTCTCGCACTCGTCCCGTCTAATCAAACAGCTGCGCGCACGCCACCTAGTATGGTCAAATTTTGGCACGAAATACAAAGAGGACCAATAAACCAGGACTGAGGTAGTACTCTCCAATAAAAAGAGGGACGCGTGTCCGCACGTAAATGGTTAGTGGAACGCCCACGGTTCAAACAATACAACCGTTTGCGATATTAATGTGTCATCTATTTGTTCCAAAATGCCTACGTTGGCTATTAATGTGTGCGCCTTGTCTCAAATTGGACAAAAAATTTACCACATCATATATGTGCCATATAATGACACTATGCCAAGTTTACTGAATTTCGGGTGAGTTTTGGATTTACGGGGATTTAAAAACCAAGATTCTCAATGTTTGAAGCCGAGTCAGGACGCCGAGATGTTTGTAATTCATTCCCATTTCTTGCATGGGACCTAAACATGCACCCACACATGTATGGTATTTGAAGCCATTTTGGTGCACTGGAGCATGTGCTTGTAATTCAAATTTGAATTATGGACATTAAATGCCTCGAAAACTCAATTAATGTATAAAAAGGCCAAACGAACCCTGAATAATTCCATATTTCAGCGTGAATCTCCTGTTGGTCTATGTTGCCTGTAGAAAAAAATACAAGGCGAGAAGAGGCAGCGACGATTGTCGTTTCGCCCACAAGGGTGACACGTTCCCTATCGGAACCACGAGGCTTCTTGCTAGAAGCTCCGGTTTGTAAGAGGCTTGTACCAAAACTTGCCCCAAATTGGACAAATTTTTTACCACGACATATATGTGACATGTCACGACACGATGCCAAGTTTCACGATTTTCGGGTAACTTTTGGATTTACGGGGATTTAAAAATCGAGATTCTCAATGTTTGAGGCCGAGCCAGTACGCCGAGATATTTGTAATTCATCCCCATTTGTTGCATGGGATCTAAACATGCACCAAGGACACATGTATGGTTTTTGAAGCCATTTTGGTGCACTGGAGCATGTGCTTGTAGTTCAAATTTGAATTATGTGCCTAGAAAACTCAATTAATATGTATAAAAAGGCCAAACGAACCCTGAATAATTCAATATTTCAGCGCGAATCTCCTATTGGTCTATGTTGCCTATAGAAGAAAAATACAAGGCGAGAAGAGGTAGCGATTGTCGTTTCGCCCACAAGGGTGACACGTTCCCTATCGGAACCACGAGGCTTCTTGCTAGAAACTCCAGTTTGTAAAATGCTTGTACCAAAACTTGCCCCAAATTGGACAATTTTTTTACCACGGCATATATGTGCCATGTCATGACACGATGCCAAGTTTCATGAATTCCGGGTGAGTTTTGGATTTACGGGGATTTAAAAAACGATATTCTCAATGTTTGAGGCCGAGCCGGTACGCCGAGATGTTTGTAATTCATCCCCATTTCTTGCATGGCACCCAAACATGCACCCAAGGACACATGTATAGTTTTTGAAGCCATTTTGGTGCACTGGATCATGTGCTTGTAGTTCAAATTTGAATTATGGACATTAAATGCCTAGAAAACTCAATTAATGTATAAAAAAGGCCAAACGAATCTTGAATAATTCCATATTTTAGCACGAATCTCCTGTTAGTCTATGTTTCCCATAGGAAAAAAATACAAGGCAAGAAGAGGTAGTGATTGTCGTTTCGCCCACAAGGGTGACATGTTCCCTATCGGAACCACGAGGCTTCTTGCGAGAAGCTCTGGTTTGTAAGAGGCTTGTACCAAAACTTGCCCCAAATTGGTCTGTTTTTTTTACCATGGCATATATGTTCCATGTCATGACACCATGTAAAGTTTCATGACTTTCAGATGAGTTTTGGATTTATGGGGATTTAAAAACCAAGATTCTCAATGTTTGAGGTCGAGCCAGGACGTCGAGATGTTTGTAATTCAGCCCCATTCCTTGCATGGGACCTAATCATGCACCCAAGGACACATCTATGATTTTCAACCCATTTTGGTGCACTGGAGCATGTATTTGTAGTTCAAATTTGAATTATGCACATTAAATGCCTAGAAAACTCTATTATAATGTATAAAAAAATGCCAAACGAACCCTGAATAATTTAAAGCAGTTCTGTTCAACCGTCTGGCACCCGTGAGTAAGCACTGTGCACACGCATCGTGCTAGCTCGCGCTTCCTTCTTTCCCAAGTTTTCCATATTAATGGTGTTATATATCCAAACACGCTACCGTTTCCCGCCACTCCCCCAATCGGTTTCCCTCCACTCCCCCCAATCGGTTTCCCGCCACTCCTCCCCATCGGTTTCCCGCTGCCAGTGTCAGTGGGCATAGAAGGCTAGGCGGCAACACACCGGCCATATCGCAGTATACCATTCCAAGCATGCCAATCCGGCGAAGCGCCACCACCGTCATCAGCCTCCTCGACGAGGAGAACAAGCCGGAGCAGGCCAGAGAGCCGGAACGGCCGTGCGCCGCCGAGCATGAGCGGTATCATCGCGCCCCAGTGCTTGAGCGGGCCAAAGTCTACACATGTGTTTGTCGCCGCCCATGGAGCGGAGCGGAGCAAGAGCGGGAAAGCGCTACCGCGCAATAGCGGGAGAACGCTGCCGCGCATCAGGTGCGGTGCGCCGCACTATTTGAGCAGAGCCGTGTCAGCATCCTGTTGACTCAACCACTCGAGAGGCCGTTTCCAGGGCCAGTAAGCATCCAGATTCCCCGCCAGGAATGGGCAGCCACCGTCAGCGCCATAATTGCGCCGGACGGCGTACGCACTGCCAGAATCCGCCGCCATGACGCCAACGGGCTGGTCGATTGGCTCTTCGACCTCCTCGCCCCCCAGGTGCTGCCAACGACGAAGCAGGGCAAAATGCTCATCGCGGCTTGGAATTGATCGTCGCCGATGAAATATCCTGGGCGGAGATTGATATTGCGGTACAGCAGTTCCGCGAGTGTATCAGACGCGTGGACGAAGGCATGTACCAGTTCATGCTGAGCCAAGAGTTCCCGTAGGTTTAGGCCCTGTTTGTATCGGTTTTCGCCCGGTTTTCCGCAATTAACTCGGCAACTATCTTGTTCTTAATTAATGAAAAGGCAAAGCTTTTGCTTCTTCCAGCTAGTTTAAGTAATAAAAAAATAATGTAAGTTTGAATGGAAGTGGTCCGGTATGTAAAGATTGCACACAGTTTCTAAAAGCACAAACATGTGTGATAGTAAGGACTAGGTCCCATATGGTGACCATCGGTAAATGCCTTAAACGCGAGGAGGCAACTCTTATCAGCAAGGGGCAGCTTCCCATCCGCTAGCCTAGTCGAATAGAACGCATGAGTTAAGCGTGCTCGGGCTGGAGCAGTCTAAGGATGGGTGACCGGGTGGGAAGTTGTTTTTTTTTGTTATTTGTTGTTTTGAAAAATTGGACAATGATCAAGATCGATCTGTGGGCCCGCCACGTTCTATCCTTTGACCCACAACGTTCGAGATCTGTGGGCCCGCACGTTCTATCCTTTGACCCACAACGTACGAGATGGGTTTGACCATGACGGGTTCCTCTTGGTATAGGTCATGGCGGCATGTTAGACCAAATTTAGTTTGGGAACATTTGTTGGATTCCCTCCCGCCGGCTCGAAGTTGGGGAACCGGCATCATACATAACCTGGCTTCCTGGGGGTACAGTGTTTGGTTTGTAATGCAGTTGGTGCCCCATCGAAGTTGTGCATTGGGGATTTGAACACATCACACACCACCCATACATATATTTGGGCCACATGCAGGGTATAGGGTCTTCTGATCGACCCCGTCTCCCTTGTGCGGTTTTCAACGACACACCTATCTGTGGGCCTGGTCTATATATATCATCCCATTGGCCGACAACGAGGGGGTTTGCCATGAATGGATTCCTCCTGGTTCGTGTTACCGTGGGTCATGGTGACATGTCCGAGCAAAGTTCGAGCTCATGCGTTCTCAGGATTCCCTCCCATGCGCTCGAATTGGTGGGTTGGATCGACACCCTACGTACGTCGACGTCATCCTTAATTACTACCTAGCTTTCATGGGGGTTGTCCATTTCATGAGGTAGGCGCCACATCAAAATTGTACATTATTGGGTATTTAAAACACATCACCCTTCCAACGTACATCAATTTGGGCCCCATGCAGGTGGTGCTGGTTTTGTGGCCCCTCTCGTGCGGTTTACGGTGATGGTCCAATCTATGGGCCCGAGCGATCTGTTATATCCCTTTTTGACCGACAACAGCAGTGGTCGTTTAGCCAAGATAGATTCACTTGGTCCGTCTTATGGTAGGTCATGCTGACATGCATGCATGTCCGACCAAAGTATGAGTTCGTGCATGCGTCCCGTCGACACGAAGTGGGGGTGGGGCAGGCACCCTAGCTATGACCTTAACCTGTCATTATAGATATCCAAGGGGGCTTTCCGGTTTGCGAGGGAGGTGCCACATCAAAGTTGTGCATTGTGTATTTAAACATCACATTCTTTATTCCTACATATATTTGGCCACTTCCAGGTGGTTGTTGTCTTTTGGCCCCTCTCACCCGATCTTCGACGACGCACCCACCTATGGGCCCACGCATTAAAGTTGTGCATTGGGAATTTGAACATCACACACCACCCTTTTCATACATATATATTTGGGCCACATGCTGGCGTGGTTGTGCTCTTACCCTCCCTCGCATTTTTTTGTTGCCAAATGGTGCTATATAAAATAGCAGACGACTCGGATGAAAACCTGCCTGCGAACGTACGCGCAATAGACATGGGTGCACTGGCTTAACCGTGTGGGAAGCTCGTGCCCTGTAAAATCGCCACGACTTCGCAAGCGCCAGCAAGGGTGAAGGGGTAATGTGTACGATATTTAGGATGAATTCCACGTATGCGTCTGAAAATTAGGACGAACTATGTGCGATAAACCAGCTAGCTAGAAATCTAAAAACAGCTACCCGCCTTGAGCGATGCAAAAATTGGTGGTTCCGTGGCTTTTCCTTATTATTGTACACAATTATTATGTTTGGACCGTGTGCGATCTTGGTTGCTCCCGCCCCGCTTCATTTCCTTTACCCAAATTTTAGTTGCCGCGGTATTTCAACCATCGCCCTCACTCCTCCATCACCGACCTCATAGTAAAATTCCAGTAGCCGAGGCATTTGAACCGTCGCCCTCCCTCGTCCACCACCATCTCCACCCACCATTACTAAAATTTTCAGTAGACGCGGCATATCCTCAAACACCACCCGCCCTAACCCCGTCCCCCCTCCACAGTTTACACCCCCCGCTCGAACCCTAGCTCGCCGCCACCACCAACCCCTGCCGGTCTGCCCGTGCCTCCTAGCTTAGATAAGTTCAGGTTACCCACCGATTCCCATACCCTCGCCGCCCTGAGTTTTTAGATGAGGCCCGTGGTGTCCCTCCCCCTCCCAGATCCCCATCCCCTACTCCAGAGAGTCACAGCCTAAGCCCGACCACATATCCCAGGGAGCCCGAGGAGCGTACGGCCAAAAGGAGGTCTATCATGGCCTCTCCACCGGACGATGTTGAGGTGGACGCCGTTTGTGCCGACCTGTCGATCCCGGAGGAACACCTCGCCGCGGAAGCCGGCGAGGACATTGACTATGTCGCCATGCCGAAGGCTTCACGTCAGCGGGCTCGCGTATTACTGAATCTCAGGACAGCCGGCTACGACATCAAGCTCGTCGACAGTGAAGGCTTCACGCGGGCCATGTCACAGGTTATGTAGTCCATCCCCAACGCCTCTGGTTCAACCGCCGTCAATCTCTTCGAAGTCCCCGCCGCTGATGTCCTCCACCTCGCGGTCAAGGATTTGCGATCCTTGTACGCCATCAAGCCCATTATGTCATTTCTGAAGGACACATTCTACGGCGGTGGCTTGGGATCCTCAGCTCCCAAGTTAGATCTCATCGACCACGACCACGCGAAGGGCACCCACTACGGCTCTTCCAAGGTGAGATAGCCCATCTGCGACATCAGGGAGCGCACCCTGGGTCTGTGCTCTTCCAAGTGGAAGGATCCTGTCCATGACAAGTGAGGCAATATCCTATAAGCAAATCTTACTTTTTCTAGCTAGCCAACTCGTACCCATTGTTGTAGTAGCTTTTGCCATGTGATGTTTTAACTATGCCGTGTTTAATTATTTCAGTTATGCAAAAATGTAATGTTCAATAGGGCTATCTGATGTTTAAGTATGAATTGTCCACTTCAGTTTCACGAATGGCTATATTTGGTTGTTTATAGTGAGTAGATGCCTTGTTTATCTGTATTTGGTTGTTAGGTTGGTTGCAGTGAGCATTTGCCCAGTTTTCAAGCAGATGCCCTGTTTATCTGTATTTGGTTGTTAGGTTGGTTGCAGTGAGCATTTGTCCAGTTTTCAAGCAGATGCCTTGTTTATCTGTATTTGCTTGCTAGGTTGGTTGCAGTGAGCCTTTGTCCAGTTTTCAAGCAGATGCCTTGTTTATCTGTATTTGCTTGTTAGGTTGATTGCAGTGAGCCTCTGTCCAGTTTTCAATGGTTATATTAGGTTGTTATAGTGAGCATATATGCCTTATTTATTTCAGTTATTCACAATGTGAAGTTCATTATGTGCAAGTATGAACTATGCAGTTTGATATCATCAATACCAGTTTGAACGGCTATATTTGGTTCCTGTTATGCCTGGTGAAGTTAACACATGCCCTTTATTTTAGTTTTACACATTTATGCAGTGTGATGTTTAAGCATGAGCTACGCTCTATTCATTTTCAACAGTACCAGTTTGAATTACAATATTTGGTCCCTGTTAAGCCTGTTGTAGTTAACATTCCCTTCCATTTTTTATCTACTTTAACAGCATGCTGAAACAAACACATTCAAGCTGTCATTTTGAGATGTTGTTGTTTACCATGGCTATATTTGGTTGATGTTAAGCCTGTAGTACTTATCATGCCTTTCCATGTACTTACGCAGGACAACAACGGGAGTGGCCAGCATTTTCCACCGAGGTTAGTTTCATTCCTTGGCTTATACTGCCTCCGTTCCATAATGTAGTGCATACAGATCCATGGCTAGACACTTTTTAGCTTCTAATATTGACTTGTTGCTTGTAGGTACATATGTCCTAGGCAAAGATCCACGCCTCGACCCTTTTTGCGTATGGGGCAATGAGATATTCATGAACCAGCATCAAGTGAGGAAACTGATAAGAATTATTAGCAAAAATATACGACCGATGGCAATTAAATTATTTGTCTACGCTCTATCCAACACAACAGTGAGCTGTAGGATGGTAACTACGAACTCTGTAGCCTTCTCTTTTTACAGCCCATAATGAGTTGTTAGACAACAATGTCTGAATCTTTTTTGTTTGCAGTGGTTCCCAAAGCAGTTTACTCAAGATTACCTCGCAAAGTACATGATTGGTGGACATGCAATGAAGGTTAAAGTATTTCATTGAGACTACAATGAGCATCGAGAAGTCCTAATGAAGACAGTGAAGGATGGGCGGGCGGCCATCACAAGGGGTTGGACTAGAGTCGTGCGCGCATTAGGCATGGAGGAGGGCACCATATGGGCATTCTGCTTCACCTTCTCCAGTAGCCAGAATGTCTTCCACCTCTCTCTTTACAATCTTTAGTACAACTGTGGTTCATCATTCTTTACTTGCTTCTTCTGTAGTTCTTCAGTATATGTACCTGTGCATCGAATTATGCATTCGTCCTTGAACTTGTATTTGTAATAAACATGGTTCGATATGAAATAAGTGGTTTCCTACTTTCATATTGAAAATCTGTTTCAATTTCAAATTCTATGAATTTTAAATGTAGGGATTAAATTAGGGATAAATTATGATTTGCAGGCCATTACATTGCACACGGTTTGCGAAAGCAAAACGTCTGTGATAAACGTCACGATCAGACACGTTTCTCAGATCAGTACGTGTGCGATGAAACTCTACTGCACACACGATCAGACAAGAAAAAACGTGTGAGATTAACAACATCAGCGCACACAGTTCCTTCTTAATAAATGTTTGTGAAAAGTCACCTTATCACACACGCTAGGCAATTATGAACTGTTTATGATGTCGTGCGCATCGTAAACGTTTGCTCATAGAAGAACGCGTGCGATAGGCCTTCATCCGACACAGGTAATACGGATGAATCGTTTGTGACATTTTATACATCTCAAATGTTTATGTACATACAAATGTGTGGGATATATTCAAGCTTCGCATACGGTGTACAATCGTGAACTGTTTGTGATGGGGTGAGCATCGTAAACGTTGCACCACAGAATACCGAGTGCGATGGTAATGCGAGCACACACGAGTAGCAAGGACGGAGCGTTTGGGAAAGATGCGGGCAGCGCACATGCTTAGTTCTGCGAAATGTATGCTTGCGTGCTCCCTATCGCCGACGGTTTCTAGGTCGTGTGGGAAGACCCCCCTATCGCACACACAGGCAAGGCGACGGTTTAAAACTCTGTCGCGGAAATGGGGTAAAAACCGTTTGTATAGCAGGTCGCTGCACCAGTGAATCCACTTGTATATGATCTCGCGTGGGCGGAGCCAATAAAGTACGCATCCCCACTCCGGTTACCGCATACACTCATGCCACCACCATGCTTTCCCACTCCGGCTATCACAACGATGATTAAGGGGAGTGAACTCGTGGTCACGGCCTTAAGTTCAGGGGTTCTCCACTAATCCCTATTGCAATGACCAGGGACGAAGGGATAATAGGATTGTCACCACCTACCCTCCACAACCAGCCTCCTCACCAACATAAATCACCTCAAGTCCATAAGTGGCTAATGTTGTGTGGGCGCCCTTAACAACACCATGAGACAATCAACGCAATACATATAAAGAGAATGATCGGATCGCTTATGCAACAGAGTACTAATCATGCAAGGGTTCATTCAATTCCTCAAGAACTAATACAACTACTCAAACATAGGAGAGGGAGAAGGCAAGTTACAAGCCGGCATGAAGCCGGTGGAGGAGAGGGGCATGGCAGCACCAGTGGTGATGACGACGCCGGCGGCGCCGACGGTGAAGACCACACCGGCCCGAAGACCGGTGCGCGTGGTGGAGGCGCCCTTTCTTCTTCCTCTTGGCTTGGACCTTCTCTTCTCTATGGAGGTGGTCTTGGAGCAACAATGGAGATGGATGACGGCTGCCTGGATGAATGATGGAGGAGGATGGATGCACCTAGGGTTGGAGGTGCTTATATGAAGGCCTCCCGGTGTCTCCTCCATTGATGTGGCCATCCAAGGGCTCAAGATGAGCCTTATCCTCTCCCAAATGCTTCCTTATCGTCCAAGGATCTCGTGGGAACAATTGGGGACGAAATCGGTGAAGAATCCCGTCTGGAGAGGCAACTTTTGGGCTTGTCTCCACGTCATACAACTAGCCAAACGACCGGCCACGGTCGTATGAAACGCCGTCTTTTGTTCTGACCTTCTCCGGTAAAACGGCCGCCATTTCTTCATACGAACTCAAAATTGGACGTTCTTGAGCTCGTTGGATTCGTATGAACAACGCTGATCCATTCCTGGTATTAGATCTTGATTTGGGGCACTTTGGAAAAAAAAATCACCATTTCCGACCTCCGGAATGGCTAAGTCTGTCCCTTGGGTGTCTCTGTGTTGAACCGAACCTTGGTACTTTCATCGTGCTTGGTCCTAGGTTGCTCCAAAACACCTGTAGACACAAGAAAACAAAGAAAAATAATAAAAACCAAATAAATACACAAATGTGCAATGCTCACAATGATGAGTGCAAAAACCGGTAATCATGCATAATGGACACATATTTGGTTCAACGGGACATAATATATGAAGAGAACATGCAACAAATGAGCTCTAAAAATACGTAAAATATATAGCCATCAAGCTCCCCACGCTTAAACCTTGCTCGTGCTCGAGTAAGAAGGTTGACTACCAAAAGCTCACTGCTACCAACTTACATTGAACTAAACCCAAAATATGATATCCATGTTCATCGTGCGAGCATGCAAAAGTTAACCAGCAAGGGAATAATACAAGCTATCCCCTTAGTTCCATTGCCATGGAGGTTGAGAAAGAGAAAAATATTGTTGTGGAGCCCAAATTCCCATTGCCAAAGGTTTAGAGAGAAGTTCAATATTATGTTAGGAACACAACACTAACTATCATAGACAAAAGAAATCAAGCATTAGATCGCTTCAAAAACACCAACCTGAGGCATACTAGGTACAATAGCAAGATTGTCTGTCTGCATTAGTCAACCGCTCAACCACCTTTGCAGCACTGAGCGCAAGCCAATGCCTCACACTTAAAGGGAAAATAGAATAATGATTGGGGTTTCAAGAAGTCAATAACAAAGAAAGTCTTGCATCAACGCAGCTAACCACTAGGCAATGGAGAAGGCCTTATGATCGATGTTAACACAAGGAGGAGTGATCGCCATGCAACTAGGATGCACATAGAGGTATGAATATGTGAAAGCTCTCCTATGGACTAAGTAGGGGTGCATCCAACTTGCTTTCTCATGAAGACCTCGAGCATTGGAGGAAGCTCGTCATCGGAATATACAAGCCAAGTTCTTTAATGTAAGTTCCCCACTAGTATGAAACATATGAAGCTCATGAAACTTTCTACTTTGCAATGCATGAAGTGGTGATACTTTGAAGCACAAGTGTATGCAAAAAAGGATAATGGTGTTGCTCCTTCTCTCTTCCTCACCTTTCCTTTTTCTCTTTTTTTTCTTTCTTTTTTCTTTTTTTGTGGCACCTCCGTGGTGCATCTTTTAATTTGTCTCTCTCAATTTTTTTTGGTAGAAGCAACACCTTACAATGATGAATGATACACTTTACAATGATTCACTTCAACTAAATGTAATCATAACTCAAAACTGAAAACATGAGAGAAACTCTATATGATGAATGCCTCTGGCAGTGTACCAGTATATGCAATGATCCGGCGTAGCATATGCATCCAAAAATGGACAAGCCATGAAAATATCGAGATAGCCATACTATGATGATGCAAGGCAAATGAAAACATGCCTCTAACCATGTAATGTAAAATGATGGTAGTTCATGGCGATATGCTCGGAATGGCTATGAGAATGCCATGTAGGTAGGTATGGTGGCTGTTTTGTGGAGATGGGGTGTTTTATGTGTAGGAGAACAAGAGAAAGTCCTCCCACGCGTTTGGATGTACCTGCGAAGTATGCGCCAAGTCTCAATGTGAGAGTGGGCAATGCACGGTACCGTAGAGGCTAGCAAAATAAGATGAACGGAAGTGCAAAGGCTTCGAACTTGCTTTAGTCATAAAGAACTCAAACACCACACAAGAGAATCGCAGTGTCATGTTGCATAAGACTCAAAACCTAAGTACCCCAAGGGGATAGTTTGGCGGGGATAACCCCGTTGCGCGTCCCGGATCAACCAAAGATGCTGAGTTCATTAGCAAAAAGCCTCTACAATCATTCAATTGCTAATCAAGCCACCACTAGAGTCCCCAACTTATGTAATTAGGTGAAAGAAAGGCAACAGTTCAAAGGACTCCTTTATTGGGTTTTTGATAAAAGAACATGGCAATGTTTTTCAGAAGATAGCAATTTTTTTGCATGCTAAGTCAAGCATATGCAAAGCAAGCATGTCAAAACAGCGGGAGACACACTAATGCACGAAAACCTTATGATAAAGAGCATTGCACAAGACACTACAAATGCAAAAGTAACCTCCCCACGCTTAGAACTTTGCTATACTAAACTAGGGAAAATTATGAAAGTGAAGAGAAACGACAATTATTAAAAGAGAGCATGAGATGTGGTTACCTCGCCTAAGCTTAATTAAGCGAAGGGTTAGACACTTTTACCGTTGAAGCGCATATGACCTCTCTTCTAATAGACATGGACCTTGCTTCAATGGATTTCCTTGTTGTGGTCCGGCGGCTGCCCTCCGATAAAACCTGCTAAAACGAACAAAAAAGAAACAAAGTATTTTTTTTGCTTTTTGGGGTTTTCATTTTTTTTGTAGCACAAAAGATTAGCAACCCAAGTGAAAACATATGCCTCACAATGATCGGTTTATCAACCTAAGCACCTCGCTTAAGTTAACAAACTAAGTTCGGGAGCGATATCTACTCCAGATTATGAGTGAAGTGTGCGTAAATATAAGACACAAGTGTGCAGCTCCTAAGTGCCTAATTAAAAAGGGGGATCCTCACTTAAGGTGAGAAACTCGGTACTAAGAAACTTTTATTTGAGCGAGGTTCAAATTGGAAAACATTACCGGGCACTTGTCGGTGAAGTTCATCATGATGAAGCAACCGAATGGCTTATTGGGGTCCTTTATACGGTTGGCACCATACTGTACACATCAACACATAAGGTCCAAGCCCCTCGAAAATAACACACGAAATAAAAACATCGGTTCGGTATACGAACAACTGGAAAAGAAAAGAAAAAGAAAACATAGGTTGCTAATAATTCACTAGTCAAGGAGCTTCGAGAGTAAATAAATGGCATTGGAAAGCAAATGATAGGCTCGAAAAATACCCCATCGACCTCAGACGTCGAAACTAATCAGAATGGGACTATTATTGCCCTCATATGAGCGTGCATACGACCGGCTTCGGTCGTACGCTACGCCATCTGTCGCTCTGTAGTTCATGCCTGTCGTTGCCCTCTCATGCGAGCACCCATATGAGCGCAAGCGCTCGTTCGAAATGCCGTCGTTTGCTCTGGAGCTCTTGCTGTCTAGGTTGACAAGGCATGCGAGCGCGCGTACGAGCGCAAGGGCTCACACGATACATCATCTTTTGCTCTGTGGACCTGCTCCTGCGTGGCCGCCGGTCATACGACCGCACGTACGAGCGCAAGCTCTCGTATGGCATGTCGTCTTTTGTTCTATTCCTTTGTTGCTCGCGGCCACGAGCTGATACGAGCACAGATACGACCTCGGCGGTCGTATGGTATGCCGTCTTTTCTCCTGGAGCTGCAAAACTTCATGAAATTTTGTGTGCTTCCTCCTCACTTTAGTCACACAGAATTTTTGCATGAAAAATAAGAGGAGGTATGCAGCAAAACATTGGGCTACTGATACGCTAAATTTTTACCAACAAAGATTCCAAGACCAATTCTAATAGCAACTATGCGAAACAAAATAAAAGTGCCAATGCAAACATGAATGCAACTAGACTCAAAGACACAAATCTAAGAAAGACACCTACTTACTTCCGGGTTGCCTCCCAAGCAGCGCTTTCTTATATCCATGTGGCCGGTCTTTGGTGCTCCGATCTGTCATCCAGCCAGATCCCAAGGGATATCAACCCCGAGTGTCAGACCAGACTCCGACCGGGGTTTTGAGCACCTCATAGCAGAGCTCAGCCGGAGTCGTACTCGCTTCCGGGCATCAGCATCATATATGAAAATGCATACTCGCTCCTTGGCGAGCACCGATGCATCCGGTTCAGTGGAGATGCCTGCAAGGTTAGTAGCTGCAATTTGACAATGCTTTTATAACTGAGAGGATATGGAGCTATCAGGAAGTCATAACCTTCTTCCTCATCTTCAGTGTACCAGGGAATGTTAGTATCCAAATTTGCAAATGCAATATCAAGGCTATTATCATCTACGAGACTTTGCAATTTACTCTCCAAAGGAGGTCTATGGAGAGCCTGCAGAAAATCAGCCAATATATCATCAAGATCGATTTCAGAATATGCAATTTGGGGTTTGTCCAATATCGACAAATCCAAAGGTATAGAGGAGTAATCAAGCATCAAGGTGGTTGTTGATGAGAGATATTTTTGCACTCATTCACCCTTTGTTTAAACCAATATATTTCATTAAAACTGAGATATTCGCTCCGATATTGTCACTAATGCCTAATGAATGCGATGGATTCTGCAAATCCTCTCTTTGATGTGTTTCCACAGGAAATGGGCTAAAAAGGGAAGAAATCACGTGTGAACATGGAAATGAATGCAGAAGGAGATAGAATAAATCATCAGGAGGCGCACCGGCGAAGACAACTCAAAAGACGGCATTCCATACGACCGCAAGCGCTCGTATGAGCGGTCATATGGCGTGAATACCGAGGCGCCTTGTCGACCTGAACAACTTTTATAAAGGGGACCACGTCGAAATGTCAACAGAACATCGTCGAGCGAAGCCAGAATAGAACCATTGTCATCCCCCATCACAAACCCTAGACGCCGCCATTTCCATCTCCATAGCCGCCATCACCACCATAGTCCATCTCCCTCTAGTTCAAACTTGTAATCGTGCGTCCCACAAGGCAGCCATTGTAAGACATTTGCAATCAATCGATCTTCAAGATGTGTTCTTTAATGTGTTCTTCTTGCGATCTGATCTTCATGTGTGAGTAGTTTGATAAGGTATGGGTTGAGGCATAGGCCTTGCAACCCTCTGCATTTGTTGTAGGGATCAATGGAAGTGCTTTGAATTAACGCCCCGTATGTGTGAAATAAAATTGTTCCGTAGATGTCTCTTGTCTCATCCACGATCTTCATCCCTGCAGGTACCCAGGATCATGGAGATCGAGCCACGGAGAGGCTAGGGGCAGGGAAAACATGAAGGGTTATTCTGAACACCAGTGACAGAAGGGTTTAGTACGGTAACACGGATCCAATCCTTGGGGATTCATGAGGTGTAGTCATTAAACGCCCAAAGCTCTTGTCTGATTATTTTAATGTTAATTATCGAGGCAACCCCGCGTGATGGATACGGCCTGCGGTAGGACAACTAATTCTTGATGCAGGACTCATGCCGGTCAAGATGTTATTTGGACACATCCTCCACTTCGGCTCGTAACAAGCATATCTCGATGGGTGACTTCCAGCGCACAAATTAAAATCATATTTGATCCCAACGCAAATACATGGTTGTAAGCATTAAGGGGCTGTTTGGTTGCCACCCTGAGAAGCATTTGCCTGGCCAGATGCAAGCCGGACACTGGCCTAGTCCTTGTTTGATCGGCACCCTGAACATTTTTTATCTAGCCTGACCTGAGCGCACCAAGCATGCAATTAGCCGGAGCCAGGCGCTCAAAATCGGAGGTCTGAGACTTAGGCAGCACGATGATGGCACTTTAATGGTCCACTCCTGCACTTTACACATGCAACAGTTAATGTGTGATATTATTTTTTAATTTCTGAGGCTCAGGCATGAACCAAACATCATCTTTCCAAAGCTGCCTGGTCAGGCAAAAGTCATGCAAATCTCAGGCATGGTGCTCAGGTCACCAACCAAACAACCCCTAAGACCTCATACTCGTACCTATTTTTATTATAAGTGTTTGAATCGTCACTTGCTTGATTGATCGGTCAAAAGCTGGAATTGATCCTGTAACGAAAACTTGCTAGAGACCATCGCTCCAAGGGAACCTTCCTCTCATGGGTTCGATAACCTAGGGTCACCTCTCAGGAAATAGGTGCAGGATACTTTCTGTTCCTTTACCGGATCACTAAAAGGAGTATCAGTTGCATCACTCTTTGATAGCTCTCTTAATGCAAGCGACTCACCCTCCTTTTGTGCTATCTCATCCTTAAGACTAGTGCCAATTGGTGTTTCATCAAAAGGAGTCATCGGAGGCACATCAGGAATAATGCCAATATCTAGTTCATCCCTAACAATTAACCTTGAAACATCAGCCCTCACTATATTCTCTGGTGGATAATATGCAAGCATCATTTCAATAGGTTCCATGAAAGTTCTAATAGAACGTAGATATGATAAATGATCATCGAGCTGGGCATTAATGGTGTCTAAAAATTTACGATGATCGGTAGGAGTTGTTGGAAGGCGGCCGTTCCCTCCTTCATCTCCATGTTCCTTATCCGGCTTATCTCCTAGACACACTTCTTGGAAAGTGGTTCCCTGGATTTTCTCCCATCGCTTGATTATCTCCTCAGATTCTTTTATGAGGTTATGTTCCTGCAACATAGAGGCTTGGTAGGCGGAAGTCCGCCTCTCCAAATTTTTAATAAAAGGGGCATTATGGAGGTTGCTAGTAATACACCATTTATGGATATTCTCCAATACACCCATATGTTCCAAGACCTCTTTATGTTGTAGAGAGAGCTCCTTCACCCTGTTAATTAATTTGTTCTAATGTTCTGCAATAGAGCATTAGTTCCTCATAAATTTCAACATCATCAAACATGAACCAGTCACGGTTATATGATGCTACAACAGGGTTTGGGTGAATTTTGCAACTAAAACTCATATGGCAATTGGATTTGCAATACTCACAAAATGATGGGTATGCAAATATACGTCTAGCGCAATAATCCAATACCTCCAATTTATTCACCACTTCAATACCTTTAAATGAATATCGATATTGAGCACAGATCATTCCTCTCTCTTCGATTTGTCTCCTTGTAGCCTTCCTAAATCCCGCATAAGACATCTCAAGCAAAGTATTTTTTTGGTATTTTTTAAATAGCAACATACATAAATAAACTATATGTGAGCGGGTAAGTAATAGCCAAGCGCTATGCTCCCTGGCAACGGCGCCAGAAAATGCTTGATGACCTGCAGGTGTATAGGGCTGTTGTAGCACTTTCATGATAAGTGAAGTGTCGAACCCACAGGGAGCAAATAGGAAGGAATTACAAACCCCACAACTATGCAATCACTTACGCAGTTGCGTACGCACCCAAACCGTAGTTTGGAAATAGCCTACTTTAGTAAGTTGCTAGGAAGACAAGTAAAAGGGTAGCATTTATCTAAACTACAAACAAGAAGTAAAATATGGAAGATTAAAGGGACTAAACTACGGTAAACGGTGCTTGAGTAGTGAACGTTCTCGAGGGATTTGGAGTCATCATCACAAGTATGATGCTGACAACACATGATAGACATGGCTCTCCATTTGTATCACTAATCCACTTGTATATGATCTCGCATGGGCGGAGCCAATAAAGGACGCATCCCCACTCCGGTGACCGCGTACACTCGTGCCACCACCGTGCTTCCCCACTCCGTTTATCACAACGATGATTAAGGGGAGTGAACTCCCCGTGGTCACGGCCTTAAGTTCAGGGGTTCTCCACTAATCCCTATTGCAATGACCAGGGACGAAGGGAGAGTAGGACTGTCACCACCTACCCTCCACAACCAGCCTGCTCACCAACATAAATCACCCCAAGTCCATAAGTGGCAAAAGCTGTGTGGGCACCCTTCACAACACCGTGAGACAATCAACGCAATACATATAAACAGAATGATCAAATCGCTTATTCAACAGAGTACTAATCATGCAACGGTTCATGCAATTCCTCAAGAACTAATACAACTACTCAAACATAGAAGAGGGAGAAGGAAAGTTACAAGCCGGCGTGAAGCCGGTGGAGGAGAGGGGCATGGCGGCATCGGTGGTGGTGACGACGGCGGCGGCACCGGCGCTGAAGACCGCACCGGCCCGAAGTCTGGTGCGCATGCTGGAGGCGCCCCTTCTTCTTCCTCTTGGCTTGGCCCTTCTCTTCTCTATGCAGGTGGTATTGGAGCAACAATGGAGATTGATGAAGGCTGCGTGGATGAATGATGGAGGAGGATGGAGGCGCCTAGGGTTGGAGGTGCTTATATTAAGGCCTCCCGGTGTCTCCTCTGTTGATGTGGTCATCAAAGGGCTCAAGATGAGCCTTATCCTCTTTCAAATGCTTCCTTGTCGTCCAAGGATCTCGTGGGAACAATTGGGGACGAAATCGGTGAAGAATCCCGTATGGAGAGGCAACTTTTGGGCTTGTATGCACGTCATACGACCAACCGAACGACCGGCCACAGTCGTATGAAATGTCATCTTTTGTTCTGACCATCTCCGGTAAAAACGGCCACCATTTCTTCATACAAACTCGGAATTTGACGTTCCTGGACTCGTTGGATTCGTATGAACAATGCCGATCCATTACTGGTCTTAGATCTTGATTTGGAGAAATTTGGAACAATCACGTTTTCCGACCTCCGGAATGGCCAAGTCTGGCCCCTCGGTGTCTCTGTATTGAACCCATCCTTGGTCCTTTCATCGTTCTTGGTCCTAGGTTGCTCCAAAACACCTATAGACATAAGAAAACAAACAAAACTAATAAAAACTAAATAAATGCACAAATGTGCAGTGCTCACAATGATAAGTTTAAAAAACGGTAATCATGCATAATGGACACATATTTGGTTCAACGGGACATAATATGTGAAGAGAACATGCAACAAATGAGCTCTAAAAATGCGTAAAATATAGAGCCATCACCTCCCTTCCCATCTTGACTCGGAAGATCATCTTATATGCAGTCCTAATGGAGAGCCGACCGTTTGGATCTTTGGCCCACGCCCAAAAGTCATCGATGTGTCTGGTGAAGAGGGGTGTTTTCAAAATTGCTTCAACGTCCACAGGTACAAAAACATGCCTGATTACTTGCTCTTTCCAAGTTGTCGATGTAGTATCAATGAGATCAGCTACCACCCGTGGTGGATTTGGCAGAAAAGATGTGATAGACCTCATTAAACCTGCACGTGTAATCCAGTTGTGTTGCCAAATATTAGGTGACCTACCATCTCTGATCCTTCTTGTGATGCCTTGCTTCATGATGTTCCTCCCATCAACGATTGCTCGCCAAATCTGAGATGGATGTTGTCCTAGTTCTGCATCTAGGATGGAAGAGTCAGGATAATAGACTACCTTAAGGATGCATGCACTCAGAGAGTTGGGTTCATTCGAACACTTCCAAGCCTGTCTTGACAAGAGAGCCAAGTTAAAGATTTCCAAATCTTTGAACCCCAAGCCCCCTAAATTCTTTGACTGTGTTAGCACATCCCATGAAACCCAAGCTGGTTTTCTCTTCCCTTGCTTTGAGCCCCACCAGAATTGTCTTATGATAGATGTCACGGTCTCAGATAATCCTCTAGGGAGTCTGAAACATGACATAGAGAAAACAGGTATTGCTTGTGCAACCGATTTTATAAGGACCTCCTTACCAGCAGCTGAGAGGAGCTTCTTCGTCCAACCTCTTACTTTCTCCCACACTCTATCTCTCAAGTACTTTAAAGTGCCGCTCTTGGATTGTCCAACCTCAGTAGGCATACCAAGATATTTTTCACTCAAGGATTCATTCTGCACATTAAGAATATTTTTTACCTGCCGCCTTAAAGTACCTGGGCAACCTTTGCTGAAGAAGATTGAAGACTTGTCATTGTTGATCCTTTGTCCAGAAGCATGACAATAAGTATTAAGCAAGTTTCAAACCGAATTTACACCCTCAACACTAGACTTAAATAGCAACATGCTGTCATCTGCAAACTGTAAGAGCATGTGGTGCCCCCATGTTTGGTTTTGGTAATTGATGACAATCCCTATGGACTAATGGTTGCCTTGAGTTATATTTGAAGGATTTGTCCATATGCATTGCTTGAAGACCATTTGTTGGTTTCAAGGTTATTTGAAGGAGGTTATGTGTTGACCAAGGTGTTATTCATGGAATTATCCAAATATTGGTCATGTGAGAGTTGAGCCTATTGCAAGCATATCTTGAAGGAGAAGATTGTGTGAACATTCATGTTTACCTTCAAGACATCATCTTAATGAAGAGAGTTGGAAAGATACAAGGTTGATCAAGACTAAGTACAAAGAGTGATTCAAGTTGATCAACACACACTACAAGAAATATGGCAACTTGCGACCATCAATATTGGTCACTGAATGGTCATTGTTTCCCATCTGTGACCTTTTTGTGACAAAAAATAGTTGGTCAAAAGCTGGCCATCTTTAATGAAACTTAATGACCTTCAATGTGAAATGGTCGTAGACTGTTACGACCAAAACAAAAGGACGTAGCTTTTATGACCAATTGTTTTGGTCTTTGGCAGTCTACCCACACCACGTCAGATCCAACGTGGCAAGCTGACGTGGCAAAATTGCGACCAAATGAATTGGTCGTAGATTAGAATCAGCCCAGTCTAGTTCAGCCGTCTATATGGGCCGAGCCCAATAATTTAGCCCATTTAATATATATTTTTCGTGTTAACTTTGGTTAGCTACATGGGCCTGGCCCAACAATTCAGCCTTTTTATTTTCTAGGCCATGACTATTGATTTTCTATTTTTGGCCATATTATTTTCGTGCTGGTCCCACTGGTCAGATTGGTCCCACTTGTCATGCTGATATCATAATTGGACCCACACGTCAAAAATTTCAAAATTTGTCAAACAATTTTCATAAGTGGGTCCCCCTGGCCAGGTTTCCGTTTCACAGGTATTGAAATTATATACACAATCAATATTTCAAATAGACTAGAGAGCAAATGAAATTCATCCAAAACAACATTAAATTAGTCTATTACAACCTTTACACTCTGCCTAATATTACAATACATAATATGCTACTCTTGCTGATAGGCTTCACGGCTTCGCACTTGGCTTCGTACTTCACCTGTGCAAAAAAAAATTAAGAATAAGAACCTGTAGACAGCATCAAACATAGCTTATAAGCAAGAATTGACAACAAATTCTGTGTACATAAATAGTAGACTAACACTAACCAGTATGTGTTCATGGAATGACTAAAATGTACTCACTAGCTAGGAATTTTTGGTATATAGTATACTGACATGTGCAACTCTTAACTTACTATACTATTAGAAGACGTGAAAATTCATTTAAAACATTTAAAGTACACATGAGAAACTAAATTGACCTGTAAGAACGAGTTCAATCAAAATCCAGGCATGTAAAATTTTAAGCACCAGCAGAACAGATATACCAAACCAGACCATGATCATCATGCATCAGGATTTATGGTTCTAGCAAAACATCAAATAGATGGGGATACACGCAGCAGGCATACCAGCTACTACAGTAAGAGGTCCAGATGCTCCATGAACTGGAGGGAGTATGCAGGACGGCAGTCGTGTAGTAGCTAGGGACGAGGAGGATGAGCTTGGTCCCATTGTACCTGGATGGTAAACAAGAAAACAAGTTATGACAGCAGAAGCATCATGATTTATTATTTATTAGAGGGATGGTGGAAGAAGGTCCAGCTACTACAATAAGAGGTTGCCAATTGACAATAAGCTCGATTTAACAACACAAGATTTTGATATATTTATACGGTTCATAAGGTCAGCTGACTATTAAGGGCGTTCCCTTAGATTACAAACAATTATGTGTACAAGGCAATTCAGCATTTAAGTTGAAGGTGTTCAGTAGCAAAACAGAACATGATATATACTAAACAACTTGAACTGGTAATACACAACTAAATTGGCTATTAAGCAAGTTCAGGTTTCTTATCCAAAGAAGGATGAGAAATCTGCTCCTAAAATAACAATGCTATGTGCAGACTTGGAGAATGACATGAAAGGCTATTTACTACTCCATAAGTACACAAGCATGGATAATTCTTCTATCCAATTGAAGTTCCCTAACCTTCTTCCCCCCTTGAAAGCAGTCTACAAGATAATTGAGAACAAGGTCAGCGCCAAAATACATCAAACCATATAATTTCTTGCTAAGCTCATATACTGTTTATTCAAAATAAAGAAGATGTGTTTTGCTGTAAGATTTTAACGCTAGTACACAAGACATAAAAAGGTACCAGCAATCCTTAGTGATCTGAAGCAGCAACACAAAATTTAAACACAGACAATGCATGCCATAGTAATAGCAGCACAAAATCGGCATAAGAAATTAAAAAAATCACTAGATCAATTGTAGATTAAAAAATTGACAGCAGCTAGCATATACATTTTCAGAATGAGACATGTCATATAATTGCAATTTGCTAGAAGAAATGACATCAAGGAATGCAAACAGAGGCATAAATTCATTTAGCACAGAGAACAAAGGTGCCAATGCTTGTGGCACAATAAACAATCAAGTAATCATTGGTTTGGTAGCAGCAAGCATTATCAAAATCACATGAGGTCTCCAAAAACTATCAATGCGTGTGTGGCTAGTTGCAAGGTGTCTAGCATTAGGCACATCATCATCACAGATTCACATGAGGACAAAAGTAGAGCACCCGAGAGCTTAGCTGATCAAGTCAGGATGAAGCCACAAGCCCGCAACAGCTGAATCAAGTAAATCGCCATCTAGATAGACGATTCTGCGACAAAGCACACAAAAATGGGTATCCATCATTCATCTTATTGAGAGAAAATAATATACTAGTCGAAAGGAAAGGAAAGTACTGAAGTACCAAGCACGACTAGTAGGCATGGGAAGTGACACAGTAATTGCACTGATGAGGCAAAGAGCTGGTGCTGCAACAAGAATTAACCTATACTACTTCAAACATAGTTGGAATTAGCAGTATTATCTTTCAAGTATGAAGTATGATACAAATAAAGATTATGACTATAGCAACTCAAACAGAGAAATGCAAAATGCACCTCATACTAGTATGGTGAACTTCGGTGCAAATTTTAAGCTCGGTTTAATGTAGATAATTGATTTGGTTTCAGTTAACAGCAGCATGCAGTATATATGAAGGGTTATTGATTGCATAACTTTTAAACTAATCCTCCATCTATAATTATATCAGTAGCACACTAGATAGGCCAACATTTGTTCCTACAGTACAATGAGGTACAACTCTAGGGGGATTACAACAGGTTCAATTCAAGCAACTTCCAAGAGACAACCAAGGTCATAGATTGATTTGCTACACCAAATCAAGGACCCTGGGATTGGGGTGCTGATTTGCAGCACCAAATTGAACAGGAAGATGAATAAAAGGGGGTTCGGAGGAAGAGGGAATCATACCCTAGGTCGCCGGAATTTGGAGATGGTGCTGCGTGGTCGGCCTCTGCCTAGCAGCAGCAGCAGGCTTGGCCTTGAGGTCCGGCACGTCCACGTGAGGGGTGACGGCAGGAGTACCCCTCCTGGTTCCTCAGCCGCCTTGCTAGGGCTTCGGGGTGGCAGGCCAGGCCGTCCCTTGTCACTGGGTGTCGTCGTCCACGACCAGCTTTAGCCACTCCATGGCATCGGAGCAGGGGAGGAAGCGACCATCCCGTCCATGGCATCCCGGTGCTCGAGCGAGGATGGCATCCTGGATCTGGGAGGGAGGAAACACGAGCTGAGGAAGTGAGGGAGGGCTGTGAGGATGAGGAGATGGAGTGGAGGGACGCACCTGAGTCGCCGGAGCCACGCCGGCCGAAACCCTAGAGACGGGAGATGGTCACGGGTGGCGCTGGAGGATGCGCGCACCGGATCTCGCCGGACAGGAGGGAGGAGCGGAGCGAGGGGATCCCAATGGTGTGCTTGGCATCGTTGATTCCCGCCGAAGGTCGCCGGGATCGGGCGCCGTTGGTGGCGGCAGTGAGGAGAGTCGTGCAGTACAGAGATGGGACAAGGAAGGAGGAGTGCGGGGCTGTGGGTTGGGCTACGTGCAGGGCTGTGGGTGAGGGGGTGACTGGTGAGGGCTGCCGTTGGATCCGGGAACATCCGACGGCTTTTGATGCACGATCCGCGTGAGATGCGCATGGACCAATCAGAATGCAATACACACATATGACCATTTAAATTGGTCGTAATCGACTAAAAATAAGGTGCTAAATCATGTCAACTGTTTTGTGACATGGAAAATAAAAAAAATAGAACACCTACTCATTGTGTCACCAAATGTGACCTAGTTTTCTGTAAAAGTAACAAATTTGGAATAAGACAAATATCTTTTAAAAAGTGCTCTGAGAAATGAGTTTTTTTGGGGAAAAATCATTTTCTATTTTTGGAGTGCCAAAAAAGATTTTTTTTATGAAGAACCTACCAAATATTTGTTGCAAAATGGCACCACTCCATTTAAAAAAATATTAGACCAAATTTTATGTACAGTTGACAAAATAGTTTTATGTCAAATGCTTTCGATCCACCTCTTATCAAAAAGACAAATTTACGCTGATTCAGCAGGACTGAGTCAAATTTGAACTACAAGTGCTTGATAATTTGCTATTTATTTTTTCTAAAAATCATTTCTAGGCACACAATTAGCTATTTCATCGGTGATCAAAGAAAAGTTTTTCAAGATTCAATCCCTAGCTAGGAACGGTCATGCCCGTCGTTTTGACTACATTTTGAAGTGGGCATAAAAAATTCAAAAAAATCAAAAAAAAGAGGAAAACATTCGCATTGTTTCATTATATGTGACCTAGTTACCAAAGAAAATAACAAACTTGGAATACATCAAATATCTTCAAAAAGTGTTCTAAAAAATGAGTTATCATGTATGAAGATTCATGGCTTTCAAGCCAAATGACCAATGTTATGGCCACATTCATGGCATAATTTGTTGAAATGATGTCATATTGTGCAAATGTGTGCATATTGGAATGGCAAACAATGTTGCCTAAGGGAGTTTTCATTTTCTTTGCACGAAAAAATCATTTTCCATTTTCCGAGTGCGAAAAACGGGTTTTTTTGTGAAGGACCTACCAAATATTTATTGCAAAATGGAACCACTCCATTTTATAAAAATACTAGACCATATTTAATGTACAATTGACCAATGGTTGGGTGTCAAAAGCTTTCCATCCACCTCTCGTCAAATTGACAAATTTCAGCCGATTCAGCTGGAAGCGGGTCAAATTTGAACTGCAGTTGCCTCATAGTTTGCTCTTTATTTTTTGAAAAAAATCATTTTTGGATACACAAATATCTATTTCATCAGAGATACCCCAAAAGTTTCACAAGATTCCACCCCTAGCTAAGAACGGTCATGCCGGCAAATTTAACCACATTTTGAAATCGGCATAAGAAATTCAAAAAAAATGGAAAACCTTCGCATTGTGTCATTATATGTGATATAGTTTGCATGAAAAATAACAAACTTGAAATACGACAATTATTTAAAAAAAAGTGTTCTCAGAAATGAGCTATCATGTATGAAGATTCATGGCTTTCAAGCCAAATGACCAATGTTATGGCCATATTCATGGCATAGTTTGTTGAAATGATGTCATATTGTGCAAATGTGTGCATATTGGAATGGCAAACAATGTTGCCTAAGGGAGTTTTCATTTTCTTTGCACGAAAAAATCATTTTCCATTTTCCGAGTGCGAAAAACGGTTTTTTTTTCTGAAGGACCTACCAAATATTTATTACAAAATGGAACCACACCATTTTTAGAAATCATTAGACCACATTTTATGTCCAATTGACCAAACGGTTTGTTGTCAAAATCTTTCCATCCACCTCTCGTCAAAAAGACAAATTTCCTCCGATTCAGATGGAAGCGGGTCAAATTTGAACTACAGCTGCTTGATTGATTGCTCTTTAATTTTTACAAAAATCATTTCTAGGTACATAAGTATCTATTTAATCAGAGATACTCCGAAAGTTTTGCAAGATTCAACCCCTAGCTACGAACGGTCATGCCCGCCGTTTTGACTGCATTTTGAAACGGGCATAGGAAATTCAAAAAAATCAAAAAAATGTAAAACCTTCGCATTGTCTCATTATACGTGACCTAGTTACCAGGAAAAATAACAAACTTGGAATACAACAATTAGTTTGAAAAAGTGTTCTCAGAAATGAGCTATCATGTATGAAGATTCATGACTTTCAAGCCAAATGATCAATGTTATGGCCACATTCATGGAATAGTTTGGTTAAATGATCTCATATTGTGCAAAAGGGTGCATCTTGGAATGGCAAACAATGTTGTCAAAGGGATTTTTCATTTTCTTTGGACAAAAATTTCATTTTCCATTTTTCGAGTGCCGAAAATGAGTTTTTTTTGTGAAGAACCTACCATATATTTGTTGGAAAATTGGCCCAAATCAATTTTCTAAAATATTAGGCCATATTTAATGTACAATTGACCAAATGGTTGGGTGTCAAAAGCTTTTGATCCACCTCTCGTGAAAAAGACAAATTTCCGCCGATTCAGCAGGAAGTGGGTCAAATTTGAACTACAGCTGCCTCATAGTTTGCTCTTTATTTTTTCCAAAAAACATTCTTAGGTACAAAAGTATCTATTTAATCAGAGATACATGGTGTGGTGGCGAGACGTCGAGGTTTGGACGGTGGCCGAGGGCCCCAACCCAGAGCGCGTAACCTGGCTTGCCAGCCGCGTGGTCACCGCGTGACCGTGGCGTTGCCATGCGTTCTGGGCGGCCTAGGCATGTCTGGTGGGTTGGGCACTCCCCCGGTAGGTGTTAGGAAGAAGAAGACAACATAAGAATCTCACGAGGAGACTGAACTAAGCTCAAACATGAATTAGCAGCCAAATGTTTGATTAGTGGTGAGGGAAATGTACATGGCCAATGGGCCTGAGTTTTGGCTGAGGATGATCATCTACTAAGGAGACTGTGTTGGCAAATTTGCAGCTCAAATGGAGGAGCCTAGGTGGCACTTGCTTTGCAAACTACCACACTGGACAAAAATATGTATGTTGAAGCTGGGCTCAAATGAATGAATGGATTGAGTTGAAATTGGGTGGGGCATGGTCATTTGGGCATAGGAAAGCACTGTAAAAATTTGATACCATTTGGACATGCCAAAGTGGTACTTCCTTGACAATGCTCTTCTCCGGACAGAAACTTGGGAAAATTATTGAGAGAAATTGGCTAAATGAAATGAGCTCAAATTTGGTGGAGGGAAGTTATATAGGTAGGATCATTTCCTGGTAATTTTTCAGCAATAATGAAGCAATATATAATATAGTTGCTTCACAAACTGAAAAATATGACCAGAATAAAAGATTGGATGATGAGATCACATGGATTTCTGGATAGAGCTCAAATTTTGTGGAGAGTGATGATTTGATCATATGGAAGATTTGGAAAAATCTCAGATCATTTGGATAATCCTAGATAGTACTTCCTTCACAAAGCTTCTCTCTGGATAGAAACTTTGGAAAATTGCTGAGGAAGATTTACTAGGCAAATGGAGCTGAATATTGGCATGTGGAAATGATTTGGATATGGAAGAGTGCCCAAAAAGTTTGAGGGCAATTAGGAAAATATAAATAGCACTTCCTTCACAAAGTGCTATTCTGGACAGAACAGGAAAATGAATATTCCTGAATTATTTTTGAACTAGGCAAGGAAGGGATTTGACATATTTGCGAAATATACGATCCAAAGAATTTATGAGAATTTTGTGGGAATTTTGGGGATGACAGAAATATATAAAACTGATGAATTGTCAGCCGAAATTGACACATGGACATGACACATAGGCATAAATTGACACATGGACATGACACATAGGCAAAACTGATGAGGTGGTGCCTAGTCATAGCAATGCACCATAATTTACAAGGCTATGACCATCTATATTGGTCGTAAGCAGATAGAAATAAGCCCGTCGGACAGTGTTGTTTGCTTTACGAACATTTCGTGTAAGGCAATTACGACCTTCTTTACCAGTATGGTCGTTATGGTTTAGGGTTTTGGCCCTCCCAAATAGCTTACGACCAATTGGGTCTAAATGGTCGTAGAATTATGACTATTTCTTCCAGGGTCACTGAGAGAAGGTCACAAGTTGACATATTTGACAAAAAGCGTAGAAGATGTACCGAGTGGGATCAAGTGATCTCATGGTATGGTAAGCATTGTCCATTGCGCTTTGTGTACTAACCCATGTTCTATGTGAGAGTTCTTTATGGGGTTAGGTATGTTTCCATGGGCTTGCGTCAAGAGGAAGATCTCATACAACCCATGGAGGATGACATCAAGTGGCGATCGTCATCAAGATTGCGGTGTGCAAGTTCAAGCAGAGCATCACGAAGAGATCATGCTTGAAGCTTGCTGTCCATTGTGGTGACAATGGACTTGTGAAGATGTGCTGAAGAATGGCTCACCCATAGTGGAGTATGGTTGAGCAATCAACTAGTCTTCATCGTGCCAACGCAAACAAGAAAGGTGGTCCAACTTGAGGAAGTCAAGATCGTCATCATCTAGCTCAAGTGGACTATGTGCAAGGCAAACGTTTGCCCTTGATAGGTTTTCTATTTTACCGGTCTCATGGTGGTAGTTGGGAGACCGGGTTATAGGATGGATTGCCGTACTATCAAGGGGGGCTCTCAAGTGAGTAGCTTGATCGTATCATTCCTAGAGATCTCAAACCATTGCACCCCTTGCATCATCTTTCTTGGTTCTTGTTAGGTGTTTCTCCTTGTGAGTTTTAGAGCTTTTGGTCATCTTCATGACAAGCTCGAGTTCATCGAAAACGGAGTTCGCATGCATCATCTTTGAGTTTTTCGGTGTTGGAGAGATTGCCGGTTCATACTTGGGGAAGGTCCTCTTCCTATCATATTGGCATTTCTTCTCCATTTCTAGTTCTTAACATCCCATCATTGTAGTTTAGTACTTGTCGTCTTCTATCCAACAAGCTTGAGTTTGCTGATTTTGGAGTCCGTTTGCAGGAGTTATAGCAGTTTCAGTTTTGGAGTTTCCTTCTGTTTTGCTTGGGTAGTTTTTCAGTTTTAAGCGGTAGTAGAGCGGTAGTACTACTCTAAGCGGTAGTACTGCTCCCCTGAGCGGTAGTATCACTTATGCGGTACTTCCGCTTCCTTCTATTGCAACCACTTCCGCTTATTTTTATGCTTCTGTTGCCCAATCTGCTCGAGCGGTAGTAGAGCGGTAATAGAGAGCGGTAGTACCTCTTATAAGCAGTAGTACCTCTTATAAGCAGTAGTACCTCTCCGAGCGGTAGTACCTCTTATAAGCGGTAGTACCTCTCTGGCAGAACTTTTTCTGTCTCGTTGGGCTGTTTTGACCGTGCTAAGCGGTAGTACCACTCCCCCGAGCGGTAGTACCGCTTGAGCACGACTTGTTGGCATAACGGTTGGATTCGGGGGGGGGGGGCTATTTAAGGAGGCCTTCTTCCCCAATGGTCCCAATCCTTTGAGCTCGTGTTTGCCCTCCATTGTTGACCTTCTTCGAGATTGCTATCTCTCAATCCCTCCAATGATTCTTGCTAGTTCTTGAGGGAAAAGAGAGAGGAGATCTAGATCTACGTTTCCACCAATCACTTTCTCCTCTATGTGAGGGCAACCCTTTGGATCGAGATCTTGGAGTTCTTTGTGTTCTCTTATTCATTCTTCCTCTCATATTCCTCCCTAGCATTAGTTGCTATGGTGGGATTTGGGAGAGAAGGACTTGGGCACTGCGTGTGCCCTTGCCATTGCATTTGGTGCATAGGTTTGAGTTCTCCACGGTGATACGTGGAAGTGAAAAGTTGAGAAGCTTATTACTCTTGGGTGTTTGGGCACCCTAGAGCTTGTTCCTCTTGGGTGCTTTGGTGCCCTAGACGGTTGGTGTCTCGGAGCTCAATCATTGTGGTGTAAAGCTCCGGGCAAGCGTCGGGGTCTCCAATTAAGTTGTGGAGATTGCCCCGAGCAATTTGTACAGGTTCTGGTGACCGCCCCCAAGGGTTTCCAAATGTACGGGTTCGGTGACCGCCCTCAAGGGTCCCTTAGTGGAATCACGTTATCCTACATTGTGTGAGGGTGTGAGGAGATTACGGTGGCCCTAGCGGCTTCTTGGGGAGCATTGTGCCTCCACACCGCTCCAAACGGAGATTAGCATCCGCAAGGGTGTGAACTTCGGGATACATCGTCGTCTCCGCGTGCCTCGGTTATCTCTTACCCGAGCCCTTTACTTATGCACTTTACTTTGTGATAGTGAAAGCACATTTGCTCCCTTGATGGTTTTGGTAATTCATAACAACATATATCTCATTGAGGACGTTCAATGATTGGCATGGCAAGGACTAGAGATGTGGACCCCTCAAAATGCTAAGGATATGGATTGGCAAAAGCTCAAGACTCTACATTTTTGGTTTAGTGATCCAAGTTCACATTGAGTCCATAGGAAAGCCAATACTATTAAAAGGGGATGAGGTGTTGCTTAATGGTCTTTTTGCTCAAGTGCTTAGTGACAGTACTCCTAAACCCTCAACCATTTTCTCCATCCAAATATGTCAAAAACCTACATTCCAACTCGGCCCCACCGAAATTTCCTATCCGGAGCCACCGAGTTCATCTAGACTTAGCCACTGCCAAAACGCTAACAAATCAGATCCACCGATATGGATCTCGGTCCCACCGAGATGGCCTTGCCAACTCTCTGTAATTGTTTGCACTCACTTCGGTCCCACCGAGTTTTGCAAATCGGTCTCACCGAGATGGCTTGCCAAGTCTCTGTTGCCTTATTGCTTCACTTCGGTCCTACCGAGTTGATGCAATCGGTGCCACCGAGATGAGGTTTGCCCTAACCATTGCACATCGGTCCATACGAGTTGTTCCAGTCGGTCCCACCGAGATTCCTAACATTCATATCTTTTACACAGTTCGGTGCCACCGAGATTTCTGATCGGTGCCATCGAGTTGGGTCAAAAGTGTGTAACGGTTGGATTTTGTGTGGAGGCTATATATACCCCTCCACCACTTCTTACTCAGAAAGGAGAGCCATCAGAACATGCTTACACTTCCACCATACATTTTCTGAGACAGAACCACCTACTCATGTGTTGAGATCAAGAGATTCCATTCCTACCATTTGAACCTTGATTTCTAGCCTTTCCCAAGTTGCTTTCCACTCAAATCCTTCTTCCACCATAGCCAAATCTGTGAGGAGTTGTTTGAGTGTTGGGAAGACTCTCATTTGAAGCACAAGAGCAAGGAGTTCATCAACAACACACCGTCTATTACCTTTTGGAGAGTGGTGTCTCTGATACGTCTCCGTCGTATCTACTTTTCCAAACACTTTTGCTCTTGTTTTGGCCACTAATTTGCATGATTCGAATGGAACTAACCCGGACTGACGCTGTTTTCAGCAGAATTGCCATGATGTTGTTTTTGTGCAGAAAATCAAAGTTCTTGGAATTGGATGAAACTTTTTGGAGATTTTTTATTGAATATATAAAAAATATTGGAGGGGGGCCACCCAGTGCCCACGAGGCACCAGGGCGCGCCACCCCCCCAGGCGCGCCCTGGTACCTCGTGGGGCCCACGTGGCTCCGTTTGACCTATTTCCAACGCTGTAAATTCAGTTTTCCAGAGAAAAAAATAAGAGAGGAAGTTTTATTGCGTTTCACGATACGGAGCCGCCGTCACCTCCTGTTCTTCATCGGGAGGCCAGATCTGGAGTCCGTTCAGGGCTCCGGAGAGGGGGATCTTCTGGCATCGTCATCATCAACCATCCTTCATCACCAATTTCATGATGCTCACCGCCGGGAGTGAGTAATTCCTTCGTAGGCTTGCTGGACGGTGATGAGTTGGATGAGATTTATCATGTAATCGAGTTAGTTTTGTTAGAGCTTGATCCCTAGTACCCACTATGTTCTGAGATTGATGATGCTATGACTTTGCTATGCTTAATGCTTGTCACTAGGGCCCGAGTGCCATGATTCCAGATCTGAACCCTTTATGTTTTCATCAATATATTTGTGTTCTTGATCCGATCTTGCAAGTTGTATGCACCTGCTATGTGTTATGATCCGCATACCCCAAGGTGACAATAATTGGGATTCTTTCCGGTGATTGCCGTAGTTTGAGGAGTTCATGTATTCACTAAGTGTTAATGCTTTGTTCCGGTTCTCTTTTAAAAGGAGGCCTTAATATCCCTTAGTTTCCTTATGGACCCCGCTGCCACGGGAGGGTAGGACAAAAGATGTCATGCAAGTTCTTATCGCAAGCACGTATGACTATATACGGAATACATGCCTACATTACATTGATGAATTGGAACTAGTTCTGTGTCGCCCTAGGTTATAACTGTTACATGATGAATGTTGTCCAATGAATATCACCGATCCAATGCCTACGAGCTTTTCATATATTGAATCTTGCTAAGTTACTACTGTTGCTGCTGCTATTACAATTACTACTGCTACTGTTGTTATCGTTACTACTACTGTTACTATTATTGCTACTGCTATCAAACTATCATACTACTGTGCTACTGATCACTCTGCTGCAGATATTTAGTCTCCAGGTGTGGTTGAATTGACAACTCAACTGCTAATACTTGCGAATATTCTTTGGCTCCCCTTGTGTCGAATCAATAAATTTTGGTTGAATACTCTACCCTCGAAAACTGTTGCGATCCCCTATACTTGTGGGTTATCAAGACCTTTTTCTGGCGCCGTTGCCGGGGAGCATAGCTTTATTTGCTAAGTCACTTGGGATTTATATCTATTGATCACTATGAAGAATCTGAAGGATACCAGAACCAAGATTGTTCCCTCTAAGACGAGGGGAGGTAAGGAACTGCCATCTAGCTCTGCACTTGATTCACCTTCTGTTTTGAATAAACTTGCAACACCACAACATGCTATTAATTCTGATATGTCGCAAGTTATTGATGATACCACTTCTGTTATGAATGATACTCATGATGATGCTAGTACTATGCTTGAGAATGCTGTGCCACTTGGTGAATTTCTTACTGAACAAATTGCTAAAGCCAAAGAAATTGAAAATGCTAAAACTCCTGAGAATGATGATTCACCCGTTATGCCTAGCTCTCCTACTAGAGTTGAAACACCTGATGAACAATGTTTTGATAGGGAGACCGCTAGAGCCATTCTTGCTTGCAATGATAGATATGAAGTTATAAAATTAATTGCTGATATGAAAGAAAAATCTATGAGAGAGAAAATGAAATATGATCCTAAATTTGCAACCTCTCCCATATTTGTTACTGATAAGGATTATGAATTCTCTGTTGATCCGGAATGGATTAAGTTGGTAGAATCTGATCCTTTTCACGGTTATGAAACTGAAATCGTTGTGGCACATCTTACTAAATTAAATGATATAGCCACCCTATTTACTCATGAGGAAAAAACCCGCCACTATTATATTCTTAAGTTGTTTCCTTTCTCATTAAAGGGTGATGCTAAAGATTGGTATAATACTCTTGCTCCTGGATGTGTGCGTAGTCCCCAGGATATGATTTACTATTTCTCTGAAAAATATTTTCCTGCTCATAAGAAACAAGCTGCCTTACAGGAAATATTTAATTTTGTGCAAATTGAAGAAGAGAGTCTCCCACAAGCTTGAGGGAGGCTTCTCCACTTACTTAACGCTTTGCCTGATCATCCTCTCAAGAAAAATGAAATACTTGATATCTTCTATAATGGACTAACTGATGCTTCTAGGGATTACCTAGATAGTTGTGCGAGTTGTGTTTTCAGGGAAATGACTATTGAACAAGCCGAGGAATTATTGAATAATATATTGAAGAATGATAATGATTGGACACTTCCTGAACCACCGCCTAAACCCACTCCGAAGAAGAGGGGTATCTTATATCTCAGTCCAGAAGATATGCAAGAAGCAAAGAAATGTCAGAAAAAGAAAGGTATTAAAGCTGAGGATGTTAAGAATTTACCACCTATTGAAGAGATACATGGTCTTGACAAACCGACACAGGTAGTAGAGGTAAATTCTCTTATAAAATTTAATGAAAGTGATATTCCTTATAACAAACCTCCTAGTCAATGCTTGTATGAATTCGACAATTATATTATGAAGCAAGATCATTTTAATGCAAACGTTATGAAACAATTGAAACGAAACTCTTATATGATTGATCGCCTGAGTGACTTGTTATTTAGAATTGCTAATGATGTTAAAGGTGTTAGTAAACATGAATCTATGGTTCAAACTCAATTAGAACAAGTTGCCAAATCTCAAAGTGAATTGCTTAATGAAATGAACAACAATATGAATGATCATGCTGTTAGAGTAATGACTAGAGGAGGAAGAATGACTCAGGAGCCACTATATCCTGAAGGTCACCCAAAAAGAATTGAACAGGACTCTCAAAGAATTAATGCTGATGCACCTAGTCCTTCTAAAAAGAAAAAGAAAAAGAAAAATGATAGGACTTTGCATACTTCTAGTGAACCCGAGGTAGAAAAACCCTTGGAGGATAGTAATGATGTTTCTATCTCTGATGCTGAAACACAATCCGGTAATGAACAACCACTTGATGATAATAATAATGATGATGTTCATATGGATACCCAACCAGATAATGATAAAGAACTTGATAATGATGTTGAAATTGAACCTGAAGTTGATCTTGATAACCCACCTACTAAAAATAAACGTTATGATAAAAAAGATTTCGTTGCTAGAAAACATGGTAAAGAAAGAGAACCATGGGTCCAAAAACCCATGCCCTTTCCTCCTAAACCATCTAAGAAAAAAGATGAGGAAGAATTTGAACGCTTTGCTGAAATGCTTAGGCCAGTTTTTTGCGTACTCGTTTAACTGATATTATAAAGATGCCTCCTTATGCTAAATATATGAAAGACATTGTCACAAATAAAAGAAAGATACCTGAAGCTGAAATTTCCACCATGCTTGCAAATTATTCTTTTAAAGATGGAGTACCTAAGAAACTAGGAGATCCAGGAATACCAACTATACCATGCTCCATTAAGAAAAATTATGTCAAAACTGCTTTGTGTGATTTAGGAGCTGGTGTTAGTGTCATGCTTTTCTCCTTATATAAAAGACTTGATTTGAATAAACTCACTCCCACCGAAATATCATTGCAAATGGCTAACAAATCAATTGCCATACCTATCGGTGTTTGTGAGGATGTGCCCGTCATAGTTGCAAATGTTACTATTCTAACAGACTTTGTTATACTTGATATGCCCGAGGATGACAACATGTCAATTATCCTAGGTAGACCCTTTCTGAATACTGCAGGGGCTGTTATTGATTGCAACAAAAGCAAGGTCACTTTTCATATCAATGGTAATGAACATACGGTGCACTTTCCAAAGAAACAATTTCAAGTGAATGGTATTCATATTATTGAAAAGACTCCGACAATTAATATTGGGAGTTTCCAAATTCCTCTTCCTACTTTTAAAAAGAGATATGAAACTTTTATTGTTGGGGAGATGCATATCCCCGTTGAGGTAACTTAGTGTTATGCGAAAGTTCTTCGGTTTCATGTCACTCGAAAATGGTTTGTTAATAAGACCTGATCAACCTTATTAATGGATTCTTTTTGAGAGGCATGTGGTCGATGAATTTAGTAGGCACAACCTTCTGTACCCACTCTTAGTTTGCTGTTATTTTTATTCAAATATAATAAAATGCCATGATTACTCTGTTTTCTGAATTACCCGTGCAATAAAAAATGCCCAAAAATAAAAGTGCTCAGAATGCAATAAAATTTTAACATGATTTTTATTGATTATTTAAGAATTTTTGGAATAAAAATAATATCAGGGGGGTGCCCTAGGTGCCCACGAGGCACCAGGGCGCGCCATCCCCCCTGGCGCGCCCTGCTACCACGTGGGCCCCACAGAGGCCCTTTCACTTATTCCTTTAGCTCACTTCGTCTCCTACCTCTAGAAAAAATTCCTGGTAGCTCTCTCTCTTGTGTTCTTGCTCACAACACTGAAATTTTCGATCTCTTTGCTCGGAGCTCCGTTTTTGAAACTGTTTTGGGGAATTGCTCCTTGGTATGTGACTCCTCCATTGCTCCAATTAGTTTTTGTTTTAATGGATTATATCTTGCATAATTAGCTACTGTTGGTGCTACAGAAATTGAGCTTGCATGTTGAATCTTTTGAGTTCCAAGTAGTTTGAATGCTTGATATAGCCTCTAGACATCCATATGAGTAGTTGCTATCAATCTTGTGAAGTTTTATTGATATCATTTTGTGGTCCAAAAATTTTCAGAAATTTGTTCATAGGACAATGAGTTTTTTTCAGAGGAGTTCCTCGAAGTGGAACGCCAAGGGAGTCCTCGGGGAGTCCTCGGACAATGACCTCAATCTCCCGCGTAGGACGGAGGTCCGGCCGTGTGAATGGCCGCACAACCCCTTCATGAATGAAGCCAGATTCTATCAAGAGTTCACACAATTCATTGCAAATGCCGGATTGACCGACTTCCTCGCAGATGAGTGTGAACAGTACCACATCCTTACAAACTCCTTTGTGCAAAACTTTCACTTTCTGAATAGGCTCGAACCCCCTGAGGTTCGTTTTGATTTATATGTTGAACATCATCAGATACCTCTAACTGAATTTTGTGAAATATGTTTGATTCCCTCTGAGGGGGAAATCAGAGAGCCTCGACCGGAGGAGTTTGAGGGTTTCCTCCGCACCTTGACTGTGGGAGAGGAAAGGGGCGTGTCGAAAGCTCGAGCCACTAGCTTGCAGTTTCCCTCTGTTCATTACTTTGCTTTATTCTTAGGGAAATGTTTGCTTGCTAGGGAGCAAGGTAGTGCGCTAGCTGCACCTGACTGGGCCATTTTACGCCGTGCATTGCATAATGATTACACTTATAGCCTTGGAGCTATCGTTGCGCGCCGCTTCTACACTAATAGGACTAGGGGTAAGTTAACTTAGTTTTTAGCGAGAATACTCGTGATATTATTCCGTTGCCTGCACCTGCTTTGTTTGATTCTTATGCCAGGAACGGATACACCGTGATGCCACTGGACATCGCTGATTATTGGAGCGCCTTAGCGGCGGCGGAGGAGGAGCCTCAAGACTGGGACGCTCGGGTGCCGCCTCCTCAGGAGTTTCACATGGGACCGGATGGCTACTACGGATGGCCGTAGACCAAGCTAGGTAAAAGCCTAAGCTTGGGGGAGTACGTATTTCTCACCGACATTACATTCATGTTCACACATTTTACTCCAGTTGTCGGTGTTCATACTTTTTCATTGTATAATCCATGTTAGTTTTATTTTCTCGCCTTCTTTTTGTGTGTTTGAAAAACTTTGAGAAAATCCAAAAACATTCCTCATCTCTTTTCAGTTTATCTTTCTAGTTTAATTAGCTGTAGTTTCGTGATAGTAAAAGAAAACCCAAAAAGATTTCCCGTTTCTTCTTTTGCTTGTTGGGAGTTTTCCCGTGTAAATAGTTTTCTTCTCTCGTTTTTTGTTTTCTTCTCTCGTTTTTTGTTTTCTTCTTTAATTTGCTTTCTTCAGAAAACTAAAAACTCCAAAAATATTTCAGTTTGTTTCTCTGAATTTCTTTTCTTTTCTTTTATTGAGTCATTGCAAGGAGAAGACCACGATGAAAATGATGAGTGGCTCTCATATGCATTATTGTTGATTTAACAAAGAGCCCATATTACCTTGTCTTCTCCTTTGAATAAAATGCTTGCAGATTCCAGCTTAGTCCACGGCACACTTGCACTATTATTATTTTTATATCATTCGGTCGTGCAAGTGAAAGGCAATAATGACGATGATTTGATGAAGTGACGGTGGCAAGGAAAAGCGGGTATGAACTCAATTTGTTCTTTGTTTTTGTAAATATGTTTAACTCAGTATCCATGATTCAGCATATTATGATTAAACATGTTTGTGATGACAATTAGAGATTATAGTTGCTCATACCATGCTTAAGTAGCTAGAAGTGGATAATGATTTATCTTGAGTGTCAACATGCATTAAAATGTTCATGATGTAGTATGATGATACGGTATCCTCCTCTGAATGTTTCAAGTGGCTTGACTTGGCACATGTTCACGCATGTAGTTGAATCAAACCCAACATAGCCTCCACGATATTTATGTTCATGTTGTTTATATCCTACTCATGCTAGTATTCAATGATGATTATTCATAATGCATGGTTATGAACATTTTCGCTCTCTAGCTGGTCGCTTCTCAACCTATTTGCTAGCCTCCGCTTGTACTAAGCGGGAATGCTGCTTGTGCATCAAAACCTTTAAACCAAAGTTATTCCAGATGAGTCCACTATATCTACCTATATGCGGTATTATCTTGCCGTCCTAAGTAAGTTTGCATGTGCCAACTCTATTATTCAAACGAACATCTGTTTTGTGTGCCCGTACCGCTCATGGAGCGACAGGGGGCGGTCAGTATCTTCCATGCTAAGCGGGTTATTCTCATGATGAGTGTTTACTCGCTTGTCCTTGCACGAGAGGGGCTGGTAATCGGGATGCCCGGTCCCATCATTAAAAAAGCAAAATAATAAAACAAACTCCCCCGGAAAGTTGTTAGTATGGAGGGCACCCGAGGATTCGGCTAGCCATGGCTTGTGATTGATGGTGGAGGGGGAGTAAACTTTACTTTACCGCTTGGGAACCGCCGCTAATGTGTTTAGCATGTAAGATATTGAAAACTCTTGGTTGTGACGTTGACAGGAAAGGCATACCTCCCAAAATTTAATTACCTCTGATTTTAGCTTCCAGCTCTGGCACCTCTGCAAATCCATGCGTCCCTCTGCGAAGGGCCTATCTATTTACTTTTATGTTATTTTACTTTTATTGTTGAGCCATCACCTTCTCAAATAAGCACCAGACCTGAGAGCACTATTGTCATTCTCATGCATTGTGTATAGTTAATGTTGTGTGCATCATGACTGGATCTCTTCTACCATGAATTACAATGTTTAGTCGCTGCTTGAACTTTGGAGGTGCTCTGCATTTATGTTTTGCGGTCTCAGAAAGGGCTAGCGAGATACCATGTTATCATATTATATCATGATTGTTTTGACAAAGTGTTGGCATTTGAGATATTTTATTATTGCTCGCTAGTTGATTATGCCAATGATATGAGTGAATATAAATTCTAAGAGTTATCATTTGCATGGATAGTCATAATCTTTGCTGAAAACTTGGACACTACATAAGCATATATATAGACACAAGAACAAAAGAGTTTGTAAAAGTTTTTCTTTATCACTTTTAGTTTGTCAACTGAATTGCTTGAGGACAAGCAATGAGTTAAGCTTGGGGGAGTTGATACTGAAAGAACATGTGCTGCCCCCATGTTTGGTTTTGGTAATTGATGACAATCTCTATGGACTAATGGTTGCCTTGAGTTATATTTGAAGGGTTTGTCCATAGGCATTGCTTGAAGACCATTTATTGGTTTCAAGGTTATTAGAAGAAGAATGTGTGTTGACCAAGGTGCTATTCAAGGATTTATCCAAAGATTGGTCATGTGAGTGTTGAGCCTATTGCAAGCATGTCTTGAAGAAGAAGTTTGTGTGAACATTCATGTTTACCTTCAAGACATCATCCTAATGAAGAGAGTTGGAAAGATTCAAGGTTGATCAAGACTAAATATGAAGAGTGATTCAAGTTGATCAACACACAAAGCGTAGAAGATGTACCGAGTGGGATCAAGTGATCTCACGGTATGGTAAGCATTGTCCATTACGCTTTGTGTACTAACCCATGTTCTATGCCAGAGTTCTATGTGGGGTTAGGTATGTTTCCATGGGCTTGCGTCAAGAGGAAGATCTCATTCAACCCATGGAGGATGACATCAAGTGGTGATCGTCATCAAGATTGCGGTGTGCAAGTTCAAGTGGAGCATCACGAAGAGATCACATGCTTGAAGCTTGCCGTCCATTGTGGTGACAATGGACTTGTGAAGATGTGCCAAAGAGTGGCTCACCCATAGTGGAGTATGGGGGAGCAATCTACTAGTCTTCATCGAGCCGGCGCAATCAAGAAAGGTGGTCCAACTTGATGAGGTCAAGATCGTCATCATCTAGCTCAAGTGGACTATGCGCAAGGCAAAGGTTTGCTCTTGATAGGTTTTCTATTTTACCGGTCTCATGGTAGTAGTTGGGAGACCGGGTTATAGGATCGATAGCCGTACTATCAAGGGGGGCTCTCAAGTGAGTAGCTTTATCGTATCTTCGTAGAGAGCTCAAACCATTGCATCCTTGCATCATCTTTCTTGGTTCGTGTTTGGTGTTTCTCTTTGTGAGTTTTTGAGCTTATGGTCATCTTCATGACAAGCTCGAGTTCATCGAAAACGGAGTTCATATATGCATCTTCTATGATGTTTTCGATGTTGGAGTTTATGTCGGTTCTTCATTCATAGAGGTTTCTCATCTCTATATGTATCCAACAAGCTTGAGTTTGCTCAATTCGGAGCTCATTTGCAGAAGTTAGGGCAGTTTCAGTCTCTGGGCAGTTTTCTTGTCACCCAAGCGGTAGTACCGCTCGGTACCACGGTAGTACCGCTTATGCGGTAGTACCGCTGTGGTCTACCGCAGCGAGTACCGCTTGTGGGATTTTCTACTGGTATCCTGTTTTTCCTTAGCGGTAGTTGAGCGGCTGTTGGGCGGTAGTACCGCTTGCGGCGGTAGTACCGCTCCACTACCTCGTTTCTGGGCTGTTCTGCGAACCTTTGCGGTAGTACCGCTTGTGGGTGCGGTAGTACCGCTTCGTGCGGCACTACCGCGCTCCTGTGCTTACTGTACTCACTGGCTTCGGCTGGTAGTACCGCTCTAAGCGGTAGTACCGCTCCTTGGAGCGGTAGTACCGCTTGAGTGCGTCCAGCACAGGTAACGGTTCGATTTGGTGGGGGCTATAAAAGGGGTCTTCTTCCCCAACGGTTATCTTATCCTTTGAGCTTGTTTTTGCCCCCCATTGCTGATCTTCTTGAGCTTGCTAACTCTCAATCCCTCCAATGATTCTTGCTCCTTCTTGAGGGAATAGAGAGAGGAGATCTAGATCCATCTTTCCACCAATCACTTTCTCCTCTATGTGAGGGAAACCTTGTGGATCTAGATCTTGGAGTTCTTGGTGTTCTCCTTGTTCTTCCTCTCACTTTCCTCCATAGCTTTTGTTGCTTTGGTGGGATTTGAGAGAGAGGGACTTGAGCACTTCGTGTGTTCTTGCCATTGCATTAGTTGCATCGGTTTGAGTTCTCCACGGTGATACGTGGAAGTTAGTAGTTGAGAAGCTTATTACTCTTGGGTGTTTGAGCACCCTAGAGCTTGTTCCTCTTGGGTGCTTTGGCGCCCTAGACGGTTGGTGGTGCCTCGGAGCTCAATCATTGTGGTGTAAAGCTCCGGGCAAGCATCGGGGTCTCCAATTAGGTTGTGGAGATCGCCCCGAGCAATTTGACGGGTACCGGTGACCGCCCCCAAGGGTTGCCAAAGTGTACGGATTCGGTGACCGCCCTCAAGGGTTGCCATTTGTACGGGTTCAGTGACCGCCCTCAAGGGTCCCTTAGTGGAATCACGGCACCTTGCATTGTGCGAGGGCGTGAGGAGAATACGGTGGCCCTAGTGGCATTGTTGGGGAGCATTGTGCCTCCACACCGCTCTAACGGAGATTAGCATCCGCAAGGGTGTGAACTTCGGGATACATCGTCGTCTCCGCGTGCCTCGGTTATCTCTTACCCGAGCCCTTTACTTATGCACTTTACTTTGTGATAGCCATATTGTTTCTAGTTATATATCTTGCTATCACTTAGTTGTTTATCTTGATTAGCATAAGTTCTTGGTGCACATAGGTGAGCCTAGTCGATTTAGGTTTTGTGCTTGACAAATTAAACGCTAGTTTTATTCCGCATTTGTTCAAGCCTAAACTGTAATTATTTTAAAGCGCCTATTCACCCCCCCCCTCTAGGCGACATCCACGATCTTTCAGATACGTCTCCGTCGTATCTACTTTTCCAAACACTTTTGCTCTTGTTTTGGCCCCTGATTTGCATGATTCGAATGGAACTAACCCGAACTGACGCTGTTTTCAGCAGAATTGCCATGATGTTGTTTTTGTGCAGAAAATCAAAGTTCTTGGAATTGGATGAAACTTTCTGGAGATTTTTTATTGAATATATAAAAAATATTGGCATCAAGAACTGCTGGAGGGGGGCCACCCAGTGCCCACGAGGCACCAGGGCGCGCCACCCCCCACCCAGGCGCGCCCTGGTACCTCGTGGGGCCCACGTGGCTCCGTTTGACCTATTTCCAATACTATAAATTCAGTTTTCCAGGGAAAAAAAATAAGAGAGGAAGTTTTATTGCGTTTCACAATACGGAGCCGCCGCCACCTCCTGTTCTTCATCGGGAGGCCAGATCTGGAGTCCGTTCAGGGCTCCGGAGAGGGGGATCTTCCGGCATCGTCATCATCAACCATCCTTCATCACCAATTTCATGATGCTCACCGCCGGGAGTGAGTAATTCCTTCGTAGGCTTGCTAGACGGTGATGAGTTGGATGAGATTTATCATGTAATCGAGTTAGTTTTGTTAGGGCTTGATCCCTAGTACCCACTATGTTCTGAGATTGATGTTGCTATGACTTTGCTATGCTTAATGCTTGTCACTAGGGCCCGAGTGCCATGATTCCAGATCTGAACCCTTTATGTTTTCATCAATATATTTGTGTTCTTGATCCGATCTTGCAAGTTGTATGCACCTGCTATATGTTATGATCCGCATACCCCAAGGTGACAATAATTGGGATTCTTTCCGGTGATTGCCGTAGTTTGAGGAGTTCATGTATTCACTAAGTGTTAATGCTTTGTTCCGGTTCTCTATTAAAAGGAGGCCTTAATATCCCTTAGTTTCCTTATGGACCCCGCTGCCACGGGAGGGTAGGACAAAAGATGTCATGCAAGTTCTTATCGCAAGCACGTATGACTATATACGGAATACATGCCTACATTAATGAATTGGAACTAGTTCTGTGTCGCCCTAGGTTATAACTATTACATGATGAATGTTATCCAACGAATATCACCGATCCAATGCCTACGAGCTTTTCATATATTGAATCTTGCTAAGTTACTACTGTTGCTGCTGCTATTACAATTACTACTGCTACTGCTGTTACCGTTACTGCTACTGTTACTATTATTGCTACTGCTATCAAACTATCATACTACTGTGCGACTGATCACTCTGCTGCAGATATTTAGTCTCCAGGTGTGGTTGAATTGACAACTCAACTGCTAATACTTGCGAATATTCTTTGGCTCCCCTTGTGTCGAATCAATAAATTTGGGTTGAATACTCTACCCGCAAAAACTGTTGCGATCCCCTATACTTGTGGGTTATCAAGAGTCTCCTAGATTGGTTAGGTGTCACTTGGGAGCCTCCGACATGATATGGAGTTGAACCAAGGAGTTTGTAAGGGCAAGGAGATTGCCTACTTCGTGAAGATCTACCCGAGTGAGGCTAGTCCTTTGTGGACGTAAGCCATGGTGGGATAGACAAGGTTGCTTCTTCGTAGACCCTTCGTGGGTGGAGCCCTCCGTGGACTCGCGCAGCCGTTACCCTTCGTGGGTTGAAGTCTCCATCAACGTGGACGTACGATAGCACCACCTATCGGAACCATGCCAAAAATCACCGTGTCTCCTTTGCGTTCGCCTTCTCCAAACTCTTCTCCTTTACTTACATATGCAATTGTTTACTTTCCGCTGCCACACTCTTAGAATTGCATGTGTAGGGTGATTCTTGACTTGAATACTTGCTAAAATCTGCCTACAACTAAAATTGGGAAAAGGTTAGGTTTTTAATTGGTCTAGTAGTCTAATCACCCCCCTCTAGACATACTTTCGATCCTACAAGTGGTATCAGAGCTTTGGTCTCCGTAAGCCTTGATTTCCATTGCTTTGGTGATCATAGCCTTGGTTTCACAACCTAGGAGAGTATGGCGTCTAGTGAGGGTAATTATCATCGTAGAGGTCCATATTTTAATGGTACAAACTTTGCTAGTTGGAAACATAAGATGAAAATTCATATTCTTGGTCATAACCCCGCCGTTTGGGCTGTTGTTCGTGTTGGCTTGCAAGGTGAATTCTTTGAGGATGGCAAGGAACCGGATCATGAAGCAACCGCGGAAGAATTGAAGATGTTGCAATACAATGCTCAAGCTTGTGACATTCTCTTCAACGGTTTGTGTCCCGAGGAATTCAACAAAATCAGCCGCCTCGAGAATGCAAAGGAAATTTGGGATACTTTGGTCGATATGCATGAGGGTACCGAGTCCGTCAAGGAATCTAAGTTGGATGTGCTTCAAAGTCAACTTGACAAGTTCAAGATGAAGGATGGTGAAGGAGTTGCTGAAATGTACTCTAGGCTTGCTCTCATCACAAATGAGATTGCCGGCTTAGGAAGTGAAGAGATGACCGGCAAATTCATCATCAAGAAGATACTTAGAGCTTTGGATGGAAAGTATGATACCATTTGCACATTGATCCAAATGATGCCAAATTACAAAGATCTCAAGCCCACGGAAGTCATTGGAAGGATTGTTGCTCATGAAATGTCACTCAAGGACAAAGAGGAGCGACACAACAAATCAAGTGGTGCTTACAAAGCCTCAACCGATGCTCAAACAACTTCAAGTGACAAGCTAGTATCCAATGAAGAGATAAGCCTAATGGTGAAAAGATTCAACAAGTTCTACAAGAACAAAGGGAAAGAAAGAAGCTCTAGCTCAAGACACTATGAGAGAAGATCATCAAGTCGTGACCGTAATTGCTACAATTGTGGAAAACCTGGACACTATTCCAATGAGTGTACGGCTCCCTACAAGAGAAGAGATGAATCACCTCATAAGGAGAGAAGGAGTAGAGATGATCGTTATGAACAAAGACACTCTCGAAGAAGCAAGGATTCAGAGAGGAAGGACAAGTCATCAAAGAGCTACACAAGAAGAAGACATCAAGCTCATGTTGGTGAATGGGTTTCCGGCTCCGACTCCGACAACCACTCCGAGAGAAGTTATCACTCCAACTCCGACTATAGTCAAGATGAAGGTGTTGCCGGACTTGCTCTTGTGTCATCCAACTCCCATCATCTATTTGACTCACCAAATGAAGGAATTGGAAGATGCTTCATGGCAAAAGGCCCCAAGGTATCACACCCCAAGTATCTTGATTTCAATAGTGATGAAGATGATTTGCTTGGTGATGATGAGTTACTTGTTGATAAGGCTAGTGATGTGAGCTATAATGAAAATGCTAGTAATCATGATAGTCAAGAGGAAACGAGTGACAATGCTATGAAGGAGATTGAGCGTCTAACTAAAGAACTAAATGCTCTTAAGTTAGCTCATGAAACAACTCAAGAGGATCATAGATAACTTCTAAGAACTCATGAGAAGCTACGCTTCGAGAAGCTAAATTTAGAGCAAGAGCATGCGTTTCTTAAAGCTATCAATGGCGATCTTCGAAAGAAGAGTTCTTCATATCTTGCCAAACGTTTACTCTTGTCTACCTTTATGCCACAAGTTAAACCTAAGCAAACTAGCAACAAGGGTAAAAAGGGTTCTACCTCTAGTAGTAACAATAACAATGCTAAATCCAATGTTGTTGCTTCTAGTAGTTCTTTTGATTCCACTAATGATTCTCTTAGCCAAGTTACACTTGAGCAAGAAAATATGCTATTGAAAGGAATTATAGAAAAAGGTGTCTACAAGAGTCTTGCCGGGAGTAAGCAATTTGAGGAAATTGTATGCAAGCAAGGAAGGCACCGGAAGAACCAAGGTGTTGGTTTTGAACGAAAGTTCAATGCCAATGGAGTTGAGTGGGAAGAAGATCAATACCCCAAGACAAAGTTTGTTCCTCAACAAGAGAAGTATGATCCTACTTCCTTCAAGGGAACACAAGCTCAAGAAGATCTTCCACCACAAGACCACAAGTTAAAAGGCAAGGATAAGCTTAAAGAAGAGATTGATTCATTTGAAGAAGCACCTCAAGCCTTGGTCAAGTGGGTTCCCAAGACTTCATCAAGTTCTACTTCATCAAGTGCTACTACAACTCCAAGGATTCCCATCAAGTTGATGTGGGTCCAAAAGAAGAAGAACTAGAGAGTTCTTGAGGGTGACTCTGCCAACAAACTTCACTCACATACATTTTGGCAAGAACTTGTGCAATCAACTTCCACATCTTGCACTAGTTCATGGAGTCACAAACCCTCTTGTTGGTAAGGCAAGGGACAAGGTATTCAATGCATTCATGGACATCATCATATGTGTATTTCACTCTATGTCTATGGATATCCTTATATGTTCCTTATGTGGGACTAACCCATGTAGGTATTGAAAGCACAAAACTCCAAAGGATTGCTCCCAACTCTTGATGGTCTACATCAGCATTGAGCATCCACATCTTCAACATCTACATGAAGTCATCATCGACAAAACCCAAGGTTAGTTCATCCCTCTTTGGGGGGATATCACATCAAGGGGGAGCTTTGCTCTAAACAATTGAGCTAAAGCAACTCTAATGGTGTGAACACATTAATGCTTTATGTAAAAGTGGCAACCCCACTTGTGCTTAAACGATGAGTATGACCTATGATCAAAAGTTCTCATTTGACTCCTAAGTCAATATACTCATATATAGATGACCTAGTCATCGCCATTGCTTGATATATGCTAGAATTGGTTGTGCATGTTTGACACATATTTCATTTGCTATCTTATTGTGTGAGCATGTTGGTTTGCATGTTTTATTCATTTGAGGACATCCATTTGTTGTTTTGATTGTCTTGGTTTTTCTAGCCAAGTGGATGTACAAGAATGCCTAAGTACCTTCTCTAGCTATCTATGCTTTCTTGTCTCAAATTCTATTCTTGCTACATCACAAAAATTGAACAAGTCATTTTCGGACCCTCCGGGTGAGGAGCACTCAGAGCCACCGATCTGAATGGGCTGAACCTCCAAAACCTTCTACATGATTTCGGCCGAACCAATTCACTCACACTCGGTCCAACCGAAATCATTTAGATTGATCTAGGTTTCCATCTCGGTGTCACCGAGTTGAACCATTTCGGAGCCACCGATGTGCTAAACTGCTTGCAGTTACACATATCGGTGCCACCGAGTTGTCCAACTCGGAGCCACCGACAGCTCGTGGGTATATATATCTGGCGAGACTGTACGGTTGAAATTTCTCGACCCCCTATGACCTCGCGCCCCACAGCTGCCGTCGCTCTCGTCTCCGGACTTCGTCATTGTCTCCAGCGCACCTTCGCCACCGGAATCCGCCGCCGTCAACGGCAATCTGCCCCGCCGTTGTCGCCGTAGAGGATCTCCACCAAGTTAGGGTGAGATTCGACCCCTTTCGTGCGCTAAATTCCGATTCAATGCACGATTAGATTGCCATGATTCTTGCCACGGATTGAGACTATCCTTTACACTGCAAACTCCATAGATTAGATTCGAGTAAAAAAATTTAGGTTTAGGTTTCCGCCGAACGCATCTCGGACCGACCGATTAGAAATTTTCGAAGTCACCAATTTGGCCCCAGGCCATTGCACTAGTACGTCTCGGTGCCACCGAGTTGTACGAATCGGTGAGACCGAAAGTAAAATCTCTGTGAAACCCTAGCATCTCAGAGACACCGAAACCCATCTCGGTCTGACCAAAATGGTGTGTAAAGTTTCTGTTGAGTGCTTCGGTATCACCGAGATGATCAACTCGGTCCATCCGAAATGCCTTCTGTGAAAACTTGAAACTAAGATTTGAACTCATTTTTTTGGAAAAATGTCTGCTTTTTGTGATGACTCATCTACTCTGCCCATACCCATCTATTCACAGGGTCAGCTTTACAAGATGTCTGATGCCAGCGATAAGCAGAACATGTTAGAGCAGCACACTGATCTCAGCTCAGGCTCTAGTCCTGCAGAAAGTTTTTATGAGGGGGAGAGAAGCTCTCCAGATCTTCCAAAGGCTGCAACAAGGTCAAGGAAGAAGAGAACCTCAGATGATGAGGATGAGGATTTTGTTGCTAGTGAAGCAGCAACAAAGAAGAAGAGAGTTGTGCTTGCAAAGGAATATAGCACCAAGCCAACTGCTGCCAAAGAGAAATCCACAGTGAAGAAAGTTACCAAGAAAACTATGACATTCACTCTTGAAGAGCCAAGTGACACAGAAACAGCTGCAGGAGGAAAGAAGAAGAGAGCAAGGAAAATTACTGCTCATGTGCTTGGAAAACCCTCCATGAGGAGTGATTCAGAGGAAGAGGAGGAGCCAGCAGCTGATGCACCCCCTGCAAAAGCTCAGAAGCTCATGTCAGATGCTATCAGGACTGCTGCCCCCACCAAGTCGAAACCAAAAGCTCCAGCACCCAAGAGGTCAACCAGAAACATTTCTACTAGTGAGACGAACAAGGCCCCAGTGCCTGAAGCCAATGTTGATGAGGAGCCACAAGTGCTCAGAAAATTGAAGCCCAAGATTTCAGAACATGACAATGCACACCCAGTTGCAGAGAATATGATGCTCAGGAAGGACAAAGGACTGCGTCAATGGAGATTGTCAGATCCTTATGCTGCCAGGAGAAGAACTGCTTCTGATTACCGCTTCCAGACCAGAGAACAACAAGACTTCTATGAGACTATCCTACTTGATAAGAAGCCAATTGTCAGTGACATGAGGTGGGTAGATTGGAAGTACATCGATGCCAATGAGGACTACTTCCCCCACGTTCATGAGAGTTTCCGGATAGCTGGTGTTGATGAGTTTGTTGGACAGAAGCTCACAAGGTGGAATGATGAGATGATCATGCAATTCTACTCCACAGCTCATTTCTATCCAGATGGCAGGATTGTGTGGATGACTGAGGGATCCAGATACCAGTCAACCATCTCTGAGTGGGCTACTCTTCTTGGTGCTCCAGAAGAAGAAGATGATGACGTCGATATCTATGCCAAGCTCAAGATGGACCACAACTCCATGGCCAATATGTACACAGCTATTCTAGAGAAGGACATCGAGACACACAAGCTAGGGTCAGTGAAGCACCTGCTACCTGGTTTGGCCACCACTAACACTATCTTGAGGTACACTCTGCTGCCCAAGTCAGGAGATGATAAGATGATTCGTGGCCATTCCATCAACTTGCTGCACCTCTTTGATACACCTCAGAAGTTCAAGGTGATGAGCTTGATTGTTGAAACTATCAAGAGGACTGCTGCTGATCAGAAGAGATCTTGCGGATATGCTCCACACATTCAGATGCTCATCAATTCCAAGGTTGGAACGAGCACTTATCTTCTTGATCGTGAGCATCTCCCACTGCGTCCAGAGTTTGAGGACAATGTTATTGTGATGGATCCTTCGCATCCTACATCTGCTCAAACCCAACAGAAGATTCGAGAAGCCGCAGAAGCAAAAGCTGCCAATGAGGCATCTGCTCCCAATGCACCCATTGCCAACCTCAAGTCTAAGAAGGACCAAATGACTTATCTGCTAGAGGCCACCCTGAGGATTGAGTGAAGTCTGGCCAACCTCACCCAGAACCAGGCTAGCTTAGAGCGGATAGTCGAGACTAAGATTCATGATCTTGATGTAAAGATCACTGAGGTACAGACTATTGTGGAAAAGCTGAAGGACGATGTAGATGCAGCTAGGGCCGCCGCTTCTGATGACAGTGGATATGACAGACCTACCACAGAGAGATTCCAGATAGTGCCCAGGGCAGCCAGGTCAGCTGCAGTGCCGATTGCAGATCCAAGGATCACAGTCTCTGCACCTGCTGCTGCTGCTCCAGTGCCACCTCCGGTCTCCACTCCACCAGCCCAGCAGACGTCCGCTGAAGCCTTCACGGATGCACTTCTCTCCACGCCGTCTACGGACATCGGAGCTGCCAGCTGGAGATCCCTTCAGGAGCTTCCGAGGATCGTGCTTAGAGAGCCGCATAGTCCTCTACCTATTCGAGCTTTTTGGTACTTGTTGCCAAAGGGGGAGAATTTGTATAGATCATAGGCTTCAAGAGAGAGTGTTTTGCTCGTTGTTTTTCTTCTCGAGTTCTTTTGCTACTGATTGGTTTATGCTACTTTCGTTTGATGTGTGCTTGATACTATGTGTGTGAGATACTTTGATCGTTATGTTTGTGAGCTACTACTTTGTGAGATTGATCATACTATGCTTCGTGCTATGCTTAAATGCTTATGCTTATCATTATCTTGTATGATCATTCACTTGTGTTGGTGATGTGTGCCTAATATTCCATTCATATCATTTTGTGCGCTCCACCAAGTTGTATGTGACATGAAAGAGTGACCCATGATCCTAATGGATTGTGCATTTGCTTATCACATTTAGGGGGAGCTCTTGCTTATCACATACTTCTCAAAGCGACGATGTATTCCACTCATTTAATCATTTGTCAAAGCTTTGATCTATATGTTGTCATCAATTACCAAAAAGGGGGAGATTGAAAGCATATTTGCTCCCTTGGTGGTTTTGGTAATTCATAACAACATATATCTCATTGAACTAACGTCCATTCAAGTTAAAGATTTCAGGACGTTCAATGATTGGCATGGCAACGACTAGAGATGTGGACCCCTCAAAATGCTAAGGATATGGATTGGCAAAAGCTCAAGACTCTACATTTTTGGTTTAGTGATCCAAGATCACATTGAGTCCATAGGAAAGCCAATACTATTAAAAGGGGATGAGGTGTTGCTTAATGGTCTTTTTGCTCAAGTGCTTAGTGATAGTACTCCTAAACCCTCAACCATTTTCTCCATCCAAATATGTCCAAAACCTACATTCCAACTCGGCCCCACTGAAATTTGCTATCCGGAGCCACCGAGTTCATCTGGACTTAGCCACTGCCAAAACCCTAACAAATCAGATCCACCGATATGGATCTCGGTCCCACCGAGATGGCCTTGCCAACTCTCTGTAATCGTTTGCACTCACTTCGGTCCCACCGAGTTTTGCAAATCAGTCTCACCGAGATGGCTTGCCAAGTCTTTGTTGCCTTATTGCTTCACTTCGGTCCTACCGAGTTGATGCAATCGGTGCCACCGAGATGAGGTTTGCCCTAACCATTGCACATCGGTCCATCCGAGTTGTTCCAGTCGGTCCCACCGAGATTCCTAATGTTCATATCTTTTACACAGTTCGGTGCCACCGAGATTTCTGATCGGTGCCACCGAGTTGGGTCAAAAGTGTGTAACGGTTGGATTTTGTGTGGAGGCTATATATACCCCTCCACCACTTCTTACTCAGTAAGGAGAGCCATCAGAACGTGCCTACACTTCCACCATACATTTTCTGAGAGAGAACCACCTACTCATGTGTTGAGATCAAGAGATTCCATTCCTACCATTTGAACCTTGATTTCTAGCCTTTCCCAAGTTTCTTTCCACTCAAATCCTTCTTCCACCATAGCCAAATCTGTGAGGAGTTGTTTGAGTGTTGGGAAGACTATCATTTGAAGCACAAGAGAAAAGAGTTCATCAACAACACACCGTCTATTACCTTTTGGAGAGTGGTGTCTCCTAGATTGGTTAGGTGTCACTTGGGAGCCTCCGACATGATGTGGAGTTGAACCAAGGAGTTTGTAAGGGCAAGGAGATCGCCTACTTCGTGAAGATCTACCCGAGTGAGGCTAGTCCTTCATGGACGTAAGCCATGGTGGGATAGACAAGGTTGCTTCTTCGTAGACCCTTCGTGGGTGGAGCCCTCCATGGACTCGCGCAGCCGTTACCCTTCGTGGGTTGAAGCCTCCATCAACGTGGACGTACGATAGCACCACCTATCGGAACCACGCCAAAAATCACCGTGTCTCCTTTGCGTTCGCCTTCTCCAAACTCTTCTCCTTTACTTACATATGCAATTGTTTACTTTCCGCTGCCACACTCTTAGAATTGCATGTGTAGGGTGATGCTTGACTTGAATACTTGCTAAAATCTGCCTACAACTAAAATTGGGAAAAGGTTAGGTTTTTAATTGGTCAAGTAGTCTAATCACCCCCCTCTAGACATACTTTCGATCCTACAGATAGCCATATTGTTCCTTGTTATATATCTTGCTATCACTTAGTTGTTTATCTTGCTTAGCATAAGTTGTTGGTGCACATAGGTGAGCCTAGTTGTTTTAGGTTTTGTGCTTTGACAAATTAAACGCTAGTTTTATTCCGCATTTGTTCAATCCTAAATCGTAATTATTTTAAAGCCCCTATTCACCCCCCCTCTAGGCGACATCCATGATCTTTCAATTGGTATTAGAGCCTCGTCTCTCATTATTAGGCATAACCGCCTAGAGAGTAAAGATGTCGACTAGGGGGTTAGGATTCTTTGACACTCTTAGTTTCGATGGTACAAATTTGGATGTTTGGGTAATTCACATGCTTAATCTCTTTAGGGTCATGGACCCAAATTTAGAGCGAATTGTAGATATGGGTTTTTCTCCTCCAAAGGATCCTCAAAGATTATCTATAGAGGATGAGAAAAACTCTTATCTCAATGCTCAAGCTTCTAATGTGCTTTTCGATGCTTTGAGCAATGTAGTTATATTTTAACTGATGCCATTTCGGGATGCTCATGAATTGTGGACAAAGCTTCAAGACAAATATGGTGTGTCCAAGTTTTGTGGGGAAGATTGTTCTCCCTCCACCTCCAGCCGTGTTGTGTTCTCAACTTCTTCTACTTCACCTACATGTGGATTGCCACAAGCTAATGATATGGTGAGTAGTGTTGATCATTGCAATGATGATAGTGGCCTCAGTGTTGATAATCCTTCATCGCTATCTTATTGCAATGCTCCTTCTTTGGATTTTAACACTTCGAGCACTACAAATATGTTTCACATGCTTGTGTTGCTAGTCCTTGCATATCATGTAGAAATTGCTTGACCAAATCTCATGATGATATGCTTGCAATGTCTTGTTGCTATGATAAAAATGCCTCTATTTCCTCTAGTTATTGTGCTAACAATGTAGAGGAAAACCATCGGTCTATGGAACAAGATATGGTCTTGAATGGTGCCTCAAGGGATCCTACATCATCATCTATTGTTTCTCACTTTTGCCTTATGGCTAAGGCTTCAAAGGTATCTCCTACTTTGAACCCCAATATGTCTCTTGATGATGATGTTGATGCTAATGAGGATGAGGATAATGATGAAGAGAATGATAATGTTGCTTCCTTAAAGATTAAGGAGGAAATGATTTTTAAAGCTCTTCATAAAAATAAAATTGCTCGTTCCAACTTCATGGAAATCATGTCTATTGCCATTGAGGGCAAGAAATACATTGAGGAGTTGGAATCTCATCTCGAGGAGCATGAGGTCACTGTTGAGAAAATGGAAGCTCATGAGCGTGATTACGCAAATAAGATTGCAGAGCTATCTCAAGCTCTTGAACTTGAACAAACCACCAAGGAATCTCTTGAGGAAACTTTTGCTCTAGAATTATCTAGAGTGAAGGAATCTGGTGATAGAGCTCTCGAGGTGGCCAATGATTTCAAAACTAAAAATGATAAGCTTGAAGTTGCACATGACAAACTCCTTGAGGACTTTGAGCACCTCGAAAATGGCTCAAGAGTCATTAAGAGTGAGCTTATCGAACTCACCGAGTCTCATGCTCAACTTAAAGCTTCATATTCAAAAGAACTTGCCAAGTTTCCTTCTCCTCTTGTTGTTAATGATGATGCTTGTGCTACTAACTCTATTTGTTGTGAAGCATCCATTTTTAAGGAGAATGTTGAGCTAAGGGCTCAACTTGAGTTGCTATCAAGCAATTATGGGAAATTGGAAGAAAGTCATGTAAAGCTCACAAGCTCTCATGATGATCTTCTAGTATCCCATAATTTGCTAAAGATAGCTCATGAGGCTATGATTACTAAGGTAACATCTAGTGAGCCTCATGTGGACATTAGCACTACTTCTAGTCAAAATGCTATTTTGCCATGTGCTAGTCCTAGTAATTCATCTACTCATAACATTGGTATATCTTGTGATGAATTACTTTCCTTGCCTTGTTGCTCTAACAATGATGCTTATATTTCCTCTAGTACTTGTGTTGATACTAACCATGTAGAGGAAATCAAAGAGCTCGAGGCCCAAGTCACTTCATTGAAGAAAGACTTGGAGAAATGTCATGAAGGGAAGTCCACTCTCAACAATATCTTGAGTGGACAAAAATCCCCCAATGACAAGGGTGGACTTGGATTCAACTCCAATAAGAAGAAGAAGTCCAAGATCAACAAGAAGAAGGGACAAGAACAAGTCAATAATTCAGCCAAGATTGTTTGCTTCAAGTGCAAGATTGAAGGGCATCATGTTAGATCTTGCCAATTGAAGAAGGAGTCCCTTAGTAAGAAGCAACAAGGGAAGCGGCCACAAGTTCAACCTCATGCTTAACCACAAGTTGAAGAAAGGCCAATTCCCAAGAAGACTCAAGTAAATGCTCCTCAAGTTGAGAAATCAATTGAGAAGAAAGGGAAGAGTAGGTGTTGCTACTTATGTCGTGAGAAGGGTCACCTTGCTTCTTCATGCACGAATGGTACCTTATCCAACCCTATTATGATTGATGATATCTATTCTCTTCGGAAGGATAAGGTTGGCAATGTGTTTGCCAAATTTGTTGGTACTCAAAGTGGTGTGAAGAAAATAACCATTTGGATTGCCAAGCCTCTTGTGACTAACCTCTTAGGACCCAACTTGGTTGGGGACCAACAATCTCAAACTTGATCAGTAGGTGTTGTTGGAGAGCATTGGAGACTTGGGTACATTATGAAGAATTAAGGGGTCTTCATCATTCATATTGCCTCAAGCCAAGTCATTTGGATTATCAAGTTTCTGTCCTATATTCAATGTGCCTTCTTGCGGTAACTTGTACTTAAATTGTTTACATTGAAAGTTACTTGCCCCTTTGCATGTTTTGGTTTTGTTCCTTGCATGTGTGTGTATATGTTGTGCTTCCAATTTGCTTATCTTGAGTAATCAAGTATGTGTATGTTGGCTTGTACATCATGTACGTGTGAGTCTTGTGTTGAGCCTTGTTTGCATCTTGTTTGTATCTTAGTTGGCTCTTGTGAGAGATTAATGGAACATCCCATTTTGGGGGAGTGATGTGCTTTGTGCACTTCACGATCCTACAAATGTGTGTACATGAGGAATACCACCTAGTATTGATATTACAAGATTATCTAGTCTCTATGTGGTATGTCTTCTCATGAGAAATTCAAATTCTAAATAATCCATTAATTATCTCTAGTTGGATCTTATTTGCCTCTTGTTAAGTTTTTTGGGGTATAAAATTATAGGGGAGTAATATGCTATGTGTATATTACAAGCCTAGAAAATGTGTACATTTGAGGTATTGCCACTTAGAGTTGATATTATAAATTATGTTGTTCCTAGATGGCATCTTATCTCTACAAGAGTCATTTATTTATGTGTTTGGAGTGAAGATGATGTTGAATATCTTTGCTATCTACCACTGGGAATTAGTTCCAAATACTTCTTGTCTTTTGACAATTGGTACTCACTTATGTGGTAGAAATTATTGATCATCTTTACATTGGCTTGTGTTTTTATTGCCTTATTACTTGCAAAGGAATGTGTCAACTCCCGTTGTCTTCCGTGCCACTTGTGGATCTTATTAATTTCTTGATCTTGCCTAGTGTTTCTCTAGATATAGTGAAAGTGGTGATCCCACCATCTTGTGCATTTTGTATTCAAATGCAAATTCTCTATAATGCACAACTCTTGGGGGAGCTATCCTATTTTCTTTAGAACACTCATCTTGTGATCCTTATCAAGTGTGTGTTGGTGAAGGCAAGTCGTTTCTTTTTGGTACTTTGTGCCATCATGAAACTTTGCAGAGGGTTTGGTTTATTTGGAACCTTCCTCTCTTTTGTGAGTTTGATATCTTTCAATTAGTATGTATCAATGGATATCTCATTCCATGATGTATCTTTTATTGATATCCTTCAAGTGATAAGTCCTTCACTTGGTATCTTATTTTCTCTTAGTATCTTTTCTTTTGGTATCTTATCAATCATGTGTTGATTTGGTTCTTGAAAGTCTAGAGCATGCATATTTACTTTATGTACATTCTTTTGCATGCTTTCTTTCTTTGACCCAATATATAGGGGAAACTCCACCATGTCACACATTGGCTAAAATATGCATGAAATTCTATTTCATATCTAGATGCACATATTTATGTGGGGTTTGTCCTATGTATTGGTGGTTCTCTAACTCTTTGGTCCCAATGAGTTTGGGTGCCATTTTGTTTGTGATGTTGTTCTAGGAACAATTGGAGATGCATTGGATGCTCGGCTCATTCACAAGGAAGGTGGTGTCCCCATGTGCTTATTGGAGTCAAGCTAGGATAATCAATGAACTACTATCTACTACATCATTCCAATGCTATCTCGGTAACAAGTATCTATTCATGCATACATTTCTTGCATTCAACCTTGTGTAGGTTGCATCATGGCATGAATTTCTTGATTAGTTCTTGTGATACTTGTTTCCTTTCTCAAAGCATCCCAACAATGATCTCTTGTTGCTAGTTGTGATGTCTTTGATGTCCGTATGGTTGAAGTTCATTTATATACTATAAGATAATATTAAGCCATGTGCTATATTCTTTTCAAGCAAAGATCTTATTGGTATATTTTATGACTTCCTTTTGGATATCCTATTCTTTCCTTGCGTAACCATTTCGTGTGTACATCCTTCTTTGTGGATTGATATCATCATGATTTTCATCTACCTAGAATCTATACACTTGAGAGAAGTTACATCTTTAGGGGATATCCTTATTCTTTCACGTCCACCTTTTCATTCCTTTTAATTTTTTTCCTTGGTGGTTTCGTGAAAGGATTTGTCTTGAGTGTGGGTCGTATATCCTTGCATCTTGATGCACTCTTTTGTGGTGAAAATTGTTTTCCTCATGCTTGTCATGATGAGGATTTTTCAATTAGTATCCCTCCTCTTGACGAGGCTATCATTTTATATCTTCACCACAGGTTGTCACAAGCTTTGATTTTTTTAATTTGCTTATTAATAAGCTTGTGAAGCCATTTGCTAGTTGTGTGTGTGACCTTCTTAGCTTCGTGTGTGTGGGAAGGACATGTCTTGCAGCTTGTATCTCATTTATTCAACACTATGTTGATGCTTAATGCGCATCCGTATATTAGTCTTCTCAAGTGCATTGCCATGACACACACACATCGTCTTGGTTGAGCCTATTCCTAAGTTTCCTCATTTACATGTTGCTCAACCATTTGTTTGTTGCAAGTGCTAGGCTTAGTTTCTTATCTATGCTCGCTTGCACTTGTTGTGTGTTTCTATTGTTTTTGGGGGAGCGGTGATCCTATTGTGCATCTTGTATCCAAATACAAAAATTCTAAATAGTGCACAAATCATGGGGAGCTTCTCTAGTTACTTTAGAACACTCCGTGGCTCATATCACAATATCTTTTATCCTTTTGGCTTCTCGGATCTTTTGATTGCTTGCTTCACTTGTTGGTATGCCTTTGTGAGATATCATCCTTTTGCAATATTTGGATCCTCAATATAGTTTGTCTTCCTCCGACTATTTTTCATTGGATATGTGTATTTCATTGCACTCATATTTTGAGAAATACACACTTTATGGAGGAACACATATTATATTGGCTTTCTAAGTTTTTCGCCCATTTTGGCAATCGATGCCAATGGGGGAGAAGTATAGAGAGTTTATAGGAGAAGTGAGTTTAGAGGGCTTTACTTCTTCGTTTCATGCTTTGGTTTTGTTCCTAAGCATTTGCATATCATGCTCATGCATTATTGGTTATTGCTTTGCATGGTTGTGCTTAATTCCTTATATAAACTCTCTTGAAAGTGATTGTCATCAATTACCAAAATGGGGGAGATTGTAAGAGCATGTGGTGCCCCCATGTTTGGTTTTGGTAATTGATGACAATCCCTATGGACTAATGGTTGCCTTGAGTTATATTTGAAGGATTTGTCCATATGCATTGCTTGAAGACCATTTGTTGGTTTCAAGGTTATTTGAAGGAGGTTATGTGTTGACCAAGGTGTTATTTATGGAATTATCCAAATATTGGTCATGTGAGAGTTGAGCCTATTGCAAGCATATCTTGAAGAAGAAGATTGTGTGAACATTCATGTTTACCTTCAAGACATAATCTTAATGAAGAGAGTTGGAAAGATACAAGGTTGATCAAGACTAAGTACAAAGAGTGATTCAAGTTGATCAACACAAAAAGCATAAAAGATGTACCGAGTGGGATCAAGTGATCTCATGGTATGGTAAGCATTGTCCATTGCGCTTTGTGTCTAACCCATGTTCTATGTGAGAGTTCTTTGTGGGGTTAGGTATGTTTCCATGGGCTTGCGTTAAGAGGAAGATCTCATACAACCCATGGAGGATGACATCAAGTGGCGATCGTCATCAAGATTGTGGTGTGCAAGTTCAAGCGGAGCATCACGAAGAGATCATGCTTGAAGCTTGCTGTCCATTGTGGTGACAATGGACTTGTGAAGATGTGTCGAAGAATGGCTCACCCATAGTGGAGTATGGGGGAGCAATAAACTAGTCTTCGTCGTGCCAACGCAATCAAGAAAGGTGGTCCAACTTGAGGAAGTCAAGATCGTCATCATCTAGCTCAAGTGGACTATGTGCAAGGCAAAGGTTTGCCCTTGATAGGTTTTCTATTTTACCGGTCTCATGGTGGTAGTTGGGAGACCGGGTTATAGGATGGATTGTTGTACTATCAAGGGAGGCTCTCAAGTGAGTAGCTAGATCATATCATTCGTAGAGAGCTCAAACCATTGCATCCCTTGCATCATCTTTCTTGGTTCTTGTTTGGTGTTTCTCCTTGTGAGTTTTAGAGTTTTTGGTCATCTTCATGACAAGCTCGAGTTCATCGAAAACGGAGTTCGCATGCATCATCTTTGAGTTTTTCGGTGTTAGAGAGATTGCAGGTTCATACTTGGGGAAGGTCCTCTTCCTATCTTATTGGCATTTCTTCTCCATTGCTAGTTCTTAATATCCCGTCGTTGTTGTTTAGTACTTGTCGTCTTCTATCCAACAAGCTTGAGTTTGCTGATTTTGGAGTCTGTTTGCAGGAGTTATAGCAGTTTCAGTTTTGGAGTTTCCTTCTGTTTTGCTTGGGTAGTTTTTCAGTTTTAAGCGGTAGTAGAGCGGTAGTACTACTCTAAGCGGTAGTACTGCTCCCCCGAGCGGTAGTACCGTTTGTGCGGTACTTCCGCTTCCTTCTACCGCAACCACTTCCGCTTATTTTTATGCTTCTGTTACCCAATCTGCTCGAGCGGTAGTAGAGCGGTAGTAGAGAGCAGTAGTACCTCTTATAAGCGGTAGTACCTCTTATAAGCAGTAGTACCTCTCCGAGCGGTAGTACCTTTTATAAGCAGTAGTACCTCTTTGGCAGAACTTTTTCTGTCTCGTTGGGCTGTTTTCACCGTGCTAAGCGGTAGTACCGCTCCCCCGAGCGGGAGTACCGCTTGAGCACGACTTGTGGGCATAACGGTTGGATTCGGGGGGGGGGGGGTCTATTTAAGGAGGCCTTCTTCCCCAATGGTCCCAATCCTTTGAGCTCGTGTTTGCCCTCCATTGTTGATCTTCTTCGAGATTGCTATCTCTCAATCCCTCCAATGATTCTTGCTAGTTCTTGAGGGAAAAGACAGAGGAGATCTAGATCTACGTTTCCACCAATCACTTTCTCGTCTATGTGAGGGGAACCCTTTGGATCTAGATCTTGGAGTTCTTCATGTTCTCTTCTTCGTTCTTCCTCTCATATTCCTCCCTAGCATTAGTTGATTTGGTGGGATTTGGGAGAGAAGGACTTGGGCACTCCGTGTGCCCTTGCCATTGCATTTGGTGCATAGGTTTGAGTTCTCCACGGTGATACGTGGAAGTGAAAAGTTGGGAAGCATATTACTCTTGGGTGTTTGGGCACCCTAGAGCTTGTTCCTCTTGGGTGCTTTGGTGCCCTAGACGGTTGGTGTCTCGGAGCTCAATCATTGTGGTGTAAAGCTCCGGGCACGCGTCGGGGTCTCCAATTAAGTTGTGGAGATTGCCCCGAGAAATTTGTACGGGTTCCGGTGACCGCCCACAAGGGTTTCCAATTGTACGGGTTCGGTGACCGCCCTCAAGGTTCCCTCAGTGGAATCACGACATCTAGCATTGTGTGAGGGCGTGAGGAGATTACGGTGGCCCTAGCGGCTTCTTGGGGAGCATTGTGCCTCCACACCGCTCCAAACGGAGATTAGCATCCGCAAGGGTGTGAACTTCGGGATACATCGTCGTCTCCGCGTGCCTCGGTTATCTCTTTCCTGAGCCCTTTAATTATGCACTTTACTTTGTGATAGACATATTGTTTCTTGTTATATATCTTGCTATCACTTAGTTGTTTATGCTCAGCATAAGTTGTTGGTGCACATAGGTGAGCCTAGTTGTTTTAGGTTTTGTGCTTGACAAATTAAACGCTAGTTTTATTCCGCATTTGTTCAAGCCTAAATCGTAATTATTTTAAAGCGCCTATTCACCCCCCTCTAGGCGACATCCACGATCTTTCACAAACAATAGGTGGTTCACCTCAGGAGCTATGGGAGCCACCTTGACAACACTGAGTACTGATGACTGAGAACTGGATTTTAAAAGGCACAAAAGACCCTCTATTGCAAGTAAGAATAAGTAAGGAGAAATTGGATCTCCCTGCCGAACCTCTTGTAGGTTTAAATTTCTCAAGCTTTTCACCATTGAAGAGAACTGAAAATGACACTATGTTCACCATTCCCATGACAGTTTCTATCCAACTCGGGGAAAAGCCCAACTTGGTCATGATTGCATGTAGATAAGCCCACTCGACCCTGTCATAATCCTTCATCATGTCCAACTTAAGGGTACAAAAGCTATTAGTCTTGGACCTGTTTCTCTTCATGAAATGCAAACACTCATATGCAGATATGATGTTGTCAGTGATCAATCTACCAGGCACGAAAGCTGATTGCTCTTCAGAGATGATATCAAGTAGAATTAACTTCAATTTGTTTGCTACCACCTTTGGGCAATTTTATACAATACATTGCACAAACTAATTGGTCGGAACTGAGATAGGAGGGTTAGGTTTGTTACCTTAGGTATCAAGACCAAGACCATGTCATTAATACCCTCAGGGCTTTCCTCCCCTTTAATGATGTGCATGATTACTGCTGTCACCTCATCTCAGCAGATATCCCTGTGTCATTGGTAGAAGTGTGCCGGAAAGCCATCAGGCCCGGTGCCTTTGTTGGGAACATCTGAAACAGCGTTGTCTTCACCTCGGCACTGGTATAAGGAGCACATAGAGTTTCATTCATTGTGGCTGTAACTTTCCGCGGTACATGTGTTTGGACCTCTTCCATCCCATTCACTCCCTCGGATGTATACAATTTTTTATAAAAATCAACTACCATCACCTTTAGCTCAGCCGGATCCTCTATAAGAACACCCAAAGCGTTCGAGTGCTCTTATCATATTTTTCTTTTGACGCATACTTTCCCTCATGTGAATTTTTTTAGTGTTTTTGTGTCCCGCTGATAGCCACTCAAACCAAGATCTTTGGCGCCACATTAGTTCCTCTCTATGATAGAGTTCCACTAATCTCTCGTTAAGCTTAATCTCAACATGCACCAAACCTACACAGGCTGGATTGTTGTGCAGCTGTTCCAACTGAGTCTTGATTTGTTAAATCTCCTTTCTAACACTGTCGAAAGTATCATTGCTCCACGCAGACAGATCTTTGATGATGGACAGAACTTTTTTCCCGGAAATCACCCACTCCATAGCCTGCTGATGCGGAGTTCCAACTATTTAGGACTGTGTCCCTCCACATTTCGTGGGTCTCCCACATAACTTCATACCTGAACATTCTACTTGGCGCCGCATTGTTCTGTGAACTATCAAGTTTCAACAAAATTGGGCCATGATCAGAAGTTGCTGAAGTCAAATGAGTTACAAGTGCATGTGGGAATCTCATCTTCCAACTGGCCGAGGCAAGTGCACGGTCCAGCCGCACTGTAGCATAAGCGCCCCAGATATCTTCTTTTCGAAAGTCCAAAACCATCTTTGGTACCCTAGGTCCATCATCATACATACATCGACAGCATCCCAAAACCCCAGGATCTGTGTGTTGCTCCTGTTAGCTGCTCCTTCATGTTCCTCCGTGTGTAATACTTCATTGAAGTCTCCGAAACAAAGCCACAACAAATCGCTAACTGTACTGATTCCTTTCAAAATATCCCACGTCAAGTGACGGACATGAGTTTAGGCCTCACCATAGACACATGTGAGCCTCCACGGATCCTGGCCCGCCTCTTCAATTTTAGCATCAATGTGATAAACGGAGTCTCCCAAAATTTCAAAATTTCTTGTATTATTCCAAAACATACCAAGACCACCACTTCTGCCTTGACTACTAATAGCATAGGAATTATCAAACCCTAGAGTACTACCAAGAGCTTCTACACGTGCCCCATTTATTTGTGTCTCAACTATACATAGCACGGTAGGGGTAAACTTCATCGTGAAATCGTGAATTTCTCGAACTGTCTCAGGTTTACCCACTTCACGACAGTTCCAAAAAATGCACTTATTGGGCTCGGCGGCGCCGCTCTAGGGAGCCTGCCAGATTTTTTGCAGAAGTGTTGTTGCCATCCTTTCCATCTGTCACCGTATTTGATCTCTTTGGATCTCTCTTTGTAGGCGGGCTTAGCAGTGTGTTTCCCACATGAACTATCGCCAATTGGTTCCCCTCAGTTGCAGTGCCATTCGTGGTAGCTATGGGGTTACTGCCCAGGTCTACTGCCCTCTTCCTCGATGAATCCTCCATCACAGTGTCTGCCAATGCACTCGCCTGATCACCATCTCCTCCCGGGTCCTCATGCTTGTATGCTTTCGAAGTTGCAGCCGTGGCCCGGCCACTTCCACCACTTCGGCCTCCTCTTTGGCCACCACGACGATCTCTAACTTCTCCTGGGCCACGTCCAGTCCTCATCGCCCATGTAGCTCTGAGCTCCTTGAATATGAGAGCTGAAGGGGGATGGATGCCAGTGCCATGTTCCTTGAATAGGTGGCCCAACATCCCGCACACAGCACACCAATCCGACAACTTCTCATATTTCACTTTGTATATCTGACTTGCGCCATCCCGGATCAAGGATACAACGTTTTTCAGCGGTTTCATGACAATTGATTCTAACTTAGACCCGGTAGAAATTCAGGTAAAATCTTGAAATGGGGGTTCTGTAAACAAAACCTCACCCACCTTTGCAGCAAGAGGTGTAACCAAGTGAGCGTAAAGATCTGGAACATCATGAATCTGCACCTATATTTCAATAGTATCAAGTTGGACAGTCGACGGCTTGGTTACCCGGTCGTACGGCTTGATGATCACCGCATCTCCTCGGAAGTGCCAAGGTCCATTTTGCATTAACCTCTCCAAATCTCCCAGGCACGAAAATTTGATGGTATAGAGGTTTTCTTCCAGCGGCCTGAACTTCGCCTCTTGAGCTAAGTCCCAAGCTGATCTCATGTTGCGGAAGAACCACGTATGGTTGTATGTTTTGCCAGTGCGAACCCTAGCCAGTGCCACCCAATGAGCCGCATCCGTTGGTGCCTCCTTCTCGTCGTAAACGACTTCATTCAGATCCTCTTCCCTGAGCCCCAGTTCTTGCATCATCTTCTCAACATCGCTGACTCTTGTGGAACTCGAAGTCCCTTATGTCGCCATGAGTCTCTCCTACCCAAAGCAGATCGGATCGGGTTGTTAGGGAAAAGCCTAACTCCGCCGTGCCTCATAGCAAGTACCAGTCTGGCGCGATCCAGGGATCGCAGCGGGATCAACATGAACGACTGGAGGTGGATCAACGGCAGGAATGGCCAAAATCCACTCAAAGGCGGCGTATTGCCTCCGGAGAACCAGAACACTAACGGGAGGGAAGATTAATACCTTTATCCCACCCCTTGGCTTCAGCCAAGCCATCCCTAGTTGACCGCCAATGGTATATCACGCTTTTAGCGAGACATGCATCTGTCTCGCGTGTAGGGCTCGCGCGTATGGGCCAACTCGGTAGCGTTGTCTCTCCCTTAGTATTTCAGTTGCCTCAAACTGGATATGATGAAAGCTTATGACAGATTGGAGTGGCCTTACCTTTGAGAAATTATGACAAAGCTTGGTTTTGCTCCAGCATGGGTGAATACTGTGATGGGTATGGTTACATCAGTCTCTCTCTCAGTTCCGTTCAATGGAGAGAGGTTGGATCAGTTCAAACCATCTAGAGGTATTCGGCAGGGAGATCCTATTTCCCCTTACCTTTTTTTGATTGCAGCAAAGGGCCTTTCGTGCCTTTTAAAATCTCGTTCTCAGTCATCAGTTCTTGCGGGAGTTAAGGTGGCCCCCACAGCCCCGGTTGTGAACCATCTCTTGTTCGCAGATGACAGCCCGTTGCTTTTCAAGACTACCGTGGAGGGTGCAGACAAGGTTTCAAACCTGCTACGTACATATTGCTTCCGGGCAAAGAGTGAATAATGATAAGTCATCGATATTTTTCAGTAGTGGGTGCCCCCAGAGCTTGAGACATGAAGTTAAAAATATATTGGAGGTGCAGAACGAGTCCCTCAGCGAGAAGTATCTGGGCATGCCAACACAAGTGGGACATTAAAAAAATGGGACCTTCAAATATTTGAGGGATAGAGTTTGGGAGAAGGTCAGAGGTTGGATGGAGAAGCTTCTATCTGTGGCAGGGAAGGAAGTGCTCATCAAGTCTGTGGCTCAAGCTATCTCGGTATTTTATATGTCTTGCTTTAGATTGCCGAGGGGACTATGCGAGAGTGTAACATCTATAATCCGGCAATTCTGGTGGGGTAGAAAACAAGGCAGAAGAAGACCATGTTGGGTCTCCTGGGATACTATGACACGACCGAAGAACCTTGGCGGTATGGGCTCTGCTGTCTCGTCAAGCTTCGAGGGTTTTGCATGAGCCGGCGTCACTAAGTGCCAGAATGTTGAAAGCACTATATTTCCCATCCTCGACTTTGCTAGAAGCCGAGCTTGGCTCTAGGCCATCACAGATCTAGAGAGCAATTTTGGATGGGCGTGACATTATTAAACAAGGGATTATCAGGGAAGAATAGGGGATGGAGAGACAACGAACATTTGGACTGATAATTGGATTCCTAGGGAAAACTTGATGAGACCCATCACCTCGTTGGTTCAGAATCCTCCTGTTCATGTTGCAGCGCTAATTGATGCTACTACTGCATCCTGGCAGGAGGATCTTGTGAGGCAGATTTTTGTGCCAAATGATGCAGAAGCTATTTTGAAAATCCCGATTTGCACTAGACAAGTAGACGATTTTTGGGCATGGCAGCCGGATGAGAGGGGTTTATTTTCTGTCCATTCTTCATATCATATGATGATGAATATGAAAAGATCAAGGGAGGACAGGATTGAGCATCAGGGAGGCACTTCTGTTGGGGCTCAGGAGAGTTTAGGCTGGTCGACTCTTTGGCAAATAAAAGTTCCATCTAAACTCCGTGTCTTTGCTTGGAGATTAGCGCAAACCTCGATACCCACGGGCGAAGTACTGCATCACATAAATATGGCTGTCACGGATGTATGTGCTTTGTGCGGTGCGTGTGATAACTGGAGGCATTCCCTCCTAAGTTGTAGTATTGCCCGAAGTGTTTGGGCACTATCAGATGAGACATTGGTGGAACATATGTGCCTCAATCAGAATCCCAATGCAAGAGAGTGGCTGTTTGCCATGCATGAATCTCTTTCTGCACCTGAATGCACAACGATGATTGTAACTCTGTGGGCTATATGGGGGTCTCGGCGCAAATCTATCCATGAGGACATCTTCCAAAGCCCATATGCTACCCACAGTTTTGTTACTTCCTATTTGCAGGAGGCCGAAGCACTACACAAACAGAAGGAAACTAGATCTGTTCAGAGAGCCACAAGGCCGAGTCGCTGGATTGCTCCACCCATAGGAGACGCAAAAATTAATGTTGAAAGCGCAGTATCAAGGGCAAGAGGCGTTGGTGCAGTTGGGGCGGTCTGCCGTGATCACCTGGGCTCCTTTCTAGGTGCATTAGCGATGATTTTCCAGAATACTGAGGACCCAACTACTTTAGAATCGTTGGCAGTGAGAGAGGCGCTCTCCCTGGCAGACGATCTTTATGTTCAGAAGATAACAGTGGCTTTGGACTGCAAGGTGGTCATAGATGCGATCGGACAAGGGAGTGCATCTCCTTATGGTGCAGTTGTACATGAAATAACATTGCGTTCTTTAGGTTTTATTTCTTGTCATTTTCGTCATGAGTTCAGGACCTCGAATGTGGAGGCGCATAGTCTAGCAAAACATGCTCTTTCTTTGGGGGTTGGCCGCCATGTTTGGTTAGGCCAACCCGGGAACCTTGATTTCGTCCCGGTAACGGTGACGCCTGAATAATAAAGATGCATGTTTGCCTCAAAAAAAAGTTGGACGTTCTAAGTACGGTTAGGTTTTCCCTCAAAAAAGGTACGATTAGGTGCGGTCTTTTTCTTTGTTTTTCTTTTTCGTTATCTCTTATTTTTTTTCGTTTTGGTTTTCTTTTTTTCGTCATCGGTTTTCTTCAATTTTCTATTTTATCATCAATATTCTTCGTTTCTTTCACAGTTCTTACGTTTTAAATTTTCTTTATTTTTTGTTTCTTTTTTGGGTTTACTCTTTTTTTATCTTTGTTTGTTTCCTTTGTTTTTGTGTGTCTCTTTTTCGTTTTCTATAGTATTTCTTTGTTTTCTTTGTACATTTTTCGTATACCACAAGAAGATTTTTTACAAACACATTTAACATTTTAAAAATACATGATTAAATTTTTTGACAACTTATATTATTTGATTTCTACCTTTTTATGCACATTGTTCATTTATTGTATACATGAGGAACATTTTTCATATACACGTTTGACATTTCGAAAATAGCTGATTAACATTTTTTTAAAGATATATTTTTTGATGTATACTTTTTTCATAAACATTGTATACTTTTTATATACATAAAACACATTTTATAAATACATGTTTAAAATTTTCAAAATTCATGAATAATATTTTTTAAAACAAAAATTTTATGTCTACTTTTTATATACACATTCCACATTTTTTTAAACATTTTATATACACGTATAACATTGTCCAATTACGCAATTAAACTTTTTTGAAACTTATTTTCTTTATGTCAACTTTTTCCATATGGATCGTATATTGTTTGTATATATTTTTCATATACATCAGAAACATTTTTTCTATTCACATTTAACATTTTTTAGAAGCATGATTACATTTAAAAAAATGAAAATTTCTATCCTTTTTCCATACGCGTTGTAAGGTTTTTTGTATACATCGGAAACATTTTTTATACATATTTAATTCTTTTTTAAACATGATTAAAAAAATTCCAGATTTTTATATAAATTTATTTTCATAATAAACCTTTTTTCTATACGTATTTAACAATTTTTTAATACATGATTAAAAAATTCTAAATTTACGTATAAATTGATTTTTATAGTAGACATATTCAGAATATTTTGAAAATTTTCTATGCACATATAACATTTCTTTAAAGTATGATTACATAAAAAATTTGGAAATTTATCTTTTTTTATTTCTATTTTTGGCCATTGTAAGATTTTGTTTATACATCGGAAATATTTTTTCTATACATATTTAACAATTTTTTAATACATGAATAAAAAAATTCCACTTTTATATATAAATTGATTTTTATTTTAGACAAATTCAGAATATTTCAACATACAAGCAAAAGTAAAAACGAAAAAACAAATGCAAAAGAGTGAAAAAATAGAAGAAGAAAATAGCGATGAAGACCTCTGTCCACGATGGGCCAGTCCACGATGGGCCAGTCCAATCGGGGGCTACCTGAAACGAGATGTCCTACTGTCTCGCTTCAAGCAAGACATAGGCGCGTCCCTAGTTACCGCATGCGGGTGCCAACTAGGACGTCTCAAGGCCTTGCTCTTGGATTGAAACGTTGGAGTCTCTGCCTGCCTTTTTTAGTTGAACACCGCGCTTTATTTCAAACAATAATGTTTACAGTGATATAAAGGTGATCTAGAGGATCATTGAGCCACACATGGCAGCCAATACTAGGAGTAGTGGCTGACCTAGCTAATCGGTGTGCCTCGCTGTCGGTGTCAAAACCGGCAGATCTCGGGTAGGGGGGCCCGAGCTGTGAGATCGGATCGATGGGTAACAGGAGACGAGGGACACGACGTCTTTACCCAGGTTCGGGCCCTCTTTGAGGAGGTAAAACCCTACGTCCTGCTCTTGCTTATATTATGGATGTATGAAAGTACAGAGTTGATCTACCTCTAGATCGTAAGTTGTGGACTAAACCCTAGGGGTAATGGTGATGATGAATGTGTGTATGTCTCTACGGACTAAACCTTTCGGCTTATATAGGCACCAGGGGTATCTAGGGTTACACATGGTCGGTTATCATCTAGGGGTTACATGCCGAATCTGATAGATATACTTGGAGTACACGCCAAGTCCTTGCTGAAGCCCGATACGATTGCGCCACAGGTTAGAGGCTTCCGGAGTCCTTCCTCATCAACGGCCGGTCAGTCCGACCCATGGACTAGACTGGCTAGATCGGGACCCCCTAGTCCAGGACACTGTCAGTAGCCCCCAAACTTGTCTTCAAAGCCGAGGATGGCAATCTTCTTCGGATACTGCCTTCGGCTGGATAGTCTTCGGCTTAGCAGGCAAGTTCCTCTCAACGCCCCAGGCTGAGCATCCGCACAAAGCTTGTAGATCCCCAATCAGCCGATATCGCCCCCCCAATAATGCATCTCCACTTGTCCGAAGTGCGTGGCTTGCTTAGTCTCGAAGACTAGAAGCACAAGTGTGTTCGGCCGTCAATTACTGACAACTTTTCCAAAGCGCCACAACCCGTGACATCATGTACATCAGTTATTGCTTATTCGAATCGCGGTTCGAGGTAACCCTCTTATTGGCACATCTTATCAAAACAGAGATCATGCCCCGCAAATTTGGGGATATCATCAATCAGTTGTTTCACCCAACGCGGCCATAACGGCATGATCAACCCAAACGCAGCGATTTTTACGGCGCAACGGAGGGGGCGTTTCGCCTTTTTTACTGATTTATAAAGGGCAGGGGTTGACGAATCCTTTTCCCCCCACGCTCTCATTCTGCTCCAGCGCCCGAATCTCCCGATCTCCCGCATCCCCAATCTTGCTTCCAGGCCTAAAGCAGTCTTCCGCTTCCGCATCTCGTGCCCATGACTGATGCGGATGCGAAGGGGAGGTGGGTGGCCTCCAAGGTCACCGACGCCACCATCAGCGAACTCCGGGCGGCAGTATACATTCTAGCTGACGCCGCCTGCAGGGCTCCCGAGCCCGGCCAATGCGTCCCCACTCCTAATCCTAGGGAGCGGGTCGTCTTCATCCCCCAGCTCGTCCGAGGTCTGGGGTTCCTGCTACTTGTGAGCTGCGTTGGGATTTCCTCGAAGAGGAGAGGATGATGCAGTACAGTAGATATAAGTATTTCCCTCAGTTAAGAACCAAGGTTATCAATCTAGTAGGAGAACCACACAGAACCTCGTTAGCAGCACCTACACACACAAAAGCAAATACTTGCACCCAACGCGAACACGAGGGTTGTCAATCCCCTTGGCGGTTACTTGCAAGGATTAATTCTGATAGTGATAGATAGATAAATAAATTGCAAAACAACATAAAGGAAATAAAATAGCAGCAAGGTATTTTTGGATTTTATATATGATAGATAAATGACCCGGGGGCCATAGTTTTCACTAGAGGCTTCTCTCTCGAACACATAGCATACGGTGGGTAAACAAATTACTGTTGGGCAATTGATAGAAAAGCGCATAGTTATGACGGATTCATGGCAATGATCATGTATATAGGCATCACATTCGAGACAAGTAGACCGACTCCTGCCTGCATCTACTACTATTATTCCACCCATCGACCGCTATCCCGCATGCATCTAGGGTATTAAGTTAATGAAAACGGAGTAACGCCTTAAGCAAGATGACATCATGTAGACAAAGTAAACTCAAGCAATATGAATAAACCCCATCATTTTATCCTTAATGGCAACAATACAAATACGTGTCTTGTCCCCTACTTTGTCACTGGGATAGAGCACCGCAAGATTGAACCCATCACAAAGCACCTCTCCCATTGCAAGATAAATCAATCTAGTTGGCCAAACCAAATGGATAGATCAGAGAGAAATACAAAGCTATAACAATCATGCATAAATAAGTTCGGAAAAGACTCAAATATTTCTCATGAATAATCTGATCATAAGCCCACAATTCATCGGATCCCAACAAACGCACCGCAAAAGAAGATTACATCGGATAGTGTTGGTAACGCAGCACAAAAAAAAATTCCGACCTACGCACCAGCCCAGGACCACTATGAAGATGCATACATGGTTTGATCTAATCGTTACCGACTCGAAACACAGTGGAAGGAGAGTTGGTGGAGATCGTCGGTGCAAATCCCCGCAGCTAGGATTTTAAAACCTCCCCACCGCGAGGATGTTCTCTCTCGGACAGTCCCTCGGGCGGTCCCTCGAACAGCCCTTCGGGAGGCCCTCGGACAGAAACTCGTTCAGTCCCTCGGTCAGCCCTTCGGGAGGCACATGGTCAGATCCTCTGCATCATCCGCGGCGACGTCGTCTTCTTCCTCTGACCCGCGAGCATCTCCGGCGAATTCGCCGCCGCTGCTGCTACTAAACCTCCCAACGGCCGCCGTTTGCCTCTAGGTGAGCTGTCGGCCGGAACCCCTCTGTTTCCCCCTTAGTTCCGTGCCCGTAGCCGTCGCTTCCATCAAGGCCATACCCGCCGCCGCGGTTGAGCTCGCTGTTGTGGCCCCTGTCGCCGCAGCCCGCGTCCGAGCTCGCTACCGAGCTCCTGGAGCTCCCATTAGCCGAACGCACACACGCCCACAGCCCTACGACGCCCCTAGCTACGTTTCCGCCAGGACCCGAACTCCGCACCCACCCGTGAGCTTGCCGCCGTCGAGTCAGACCACCGCAGCCCCTGCCACGACCACCACCCGACGCGGCTTCGTCCGCCCGTTTGAACGGTGCCTCCTGCGCGTCGAATGGACGCCGGACGCCAAATCCCGACGCCGGCCGTAGCACGCCGCCGCGTTTTTGTCTCGCCGGAGCTGTGCTCCGGCGCCGTCGCTGATGTGGCCGGCCCTGGGGCACTGCAGGTGGGCCCGCTGACCCCGTTGACCACGTTGACATAGTCAACGTGCTGACTGGACTGGGTCCAGTCACTGACATGTAGGCCCCATAGTAATAATTAACTGTTTTGCTAATTAAAATTAATCTGTTAACTAATGTGTCACTGACAAGTGGGTCCCACTAGCTAATTAACTTAATTAGTTAAATCGAACCTCTGTTAAACTGCTCTGTCTATGACATGTGGCCCCCCTTGGTCAGTTTGACCAGGTCAACAGTCAACTCAGTTGACTGCTGACTGTGCTGTTGACTGGGCCCCTGGCCCCACCTGTCATCCACTTTGGGCTAGCCACAGTGGGTGTAAAAGGTTCCTGCACTGTTTAAAATTCGAATTAAATTTAATTCCAGGATTTTCAGAATATAGTTAAAACTTTGGAAATTCGTAGAAATTAAACCGTAGCTCGGATGAAAATGTGTTCTATATGAAAAACGTTCAGAAAAATAAGACGAATCTAAATACGCCATCCACATACCTGTTACATGCCTCTGACACTGAAAACATGGAACCTTGCCCTCCAAATCGTCTGTCCGATAATTGCCTAAAGCCGGGAAAATATTCCCAGATATTTTCCCGCTCCGTCTGTAAGGCTTAGCACCGCATTATGTCACCCCCATCACAGCATATTGCCATGTCATGCATTGTGATGCATTTGTTTGCTTTGTATTTATTGTTTCTTCCCCCTCTTCTCTCCGGTAGACTCTGAGACTGACGCTGCTCCCGAGTACGACTACGCCCCTGACGTCCAGCCCCTCTCAACAGAGCTTCCAGGCAAGCAAAACCTCCTTGATCATTCCTATATCGCCCATTCTTTCTCTCTCGTGCTTGCATTAGATTTTACTACCATTGTTCGATAGCTCCTATTCTGATGCATAGCCTGATTTTGTAACCTGTTGTTGATACTTTACCTGTTCTCCTATATGCTTAGTATAGGCTGGTTAGTGATCCACCAGTGGCCCCACACCCTTGTCCGTGTTGCCATGCTTTGCTTCCGGATGACTCGATCAATGGGATCGATGTGCAGAGACCGACACATCACCGCACACCCCCTTAGTTGTACGACTCTGTAGAGCTACTATCGTGTGCCGAGGGTGATACCTCCTACCTCACTCCTGATGATATCTCTATAGCGTAACTAGTCGGTTGTGGGTTACCGAGGGTGATTCCTCTTTCACCACCTCCAATGATGCCTCTGTCGTGCAGCCCCTCAAGTGTGAACCCATCGAGGGTGATTCCTCCAAGTTCACCTTGACGGTTACATCGAGTAGGAATCCATTGAGGGTGATTCCTCGGATTTCCTCCTTGATGTTATGGACAAACGGATACCCTGTATTTACCTCAGTCCCTTGTTGAAGTCGGGTCGACCCCAAGGGGTACCCGCGAGAGATGTGAAGTCGGGATAACCGTGAGGGTACCCGCGAGATAATTACGCGGCACAACCGGGCAGGCAGACCGCCCTAGAGAGGGATGGGCCTGGCCCTTGTCGTAAGTCCGCGAGACGGGGCGACAGGATCACTGATCGTCTCCGCGAGCTCCCAACACACTAATGGGTTTGGATATGTGATCTGAGTAGGCCTCTAGCCTATTCGCACTAACCACCACGCGGGATAAGTTATGGGCACTCGGCGTCGTACGATTCTCCCAAAAGCTCTCCAGATGTCACAGTTCAGAGATGCGGGCTGATTGTTGGGGTGGACGGTAACCGCCTGCGCTTGTATATGGAGGTGGGTCTGATCCCCGGCCAGTCGCGCAACGGACAGGAGTGCAAAGGGCGATGGGCCCAAGACCCCTGAGCGCTTAGGATGTAGACCGGCGTGATGACCTCTCTGTTGATCCTAGGTAGGAATACAGCGTGTTGATTGGCCGAGGCCGGGCATGACCCGGAAAAGTGTGCCCGGCCGGAGTTAATCGAGTGTGTTGGGTAAGTTGGTGCACCCCTGCAGTGAAGTTATCTATTCAAATAGCCGTGTCCACGGTAACAGGACGCTCAGAGTTGTATCCCGATCTACTACAACTAGAACTGGATACATGTGACACTAAACTGATATGATGGCTCGGGGATCGCTTCCTCGCGGGGGTGGATGAGGAAGGATCTCTAGGCGTTACTAATATATATTTGTTACTACATGTTATATTATTCTACTCTCTTTTGTTGCTGCAAGACGCTGCAAGATGCTAGTCTTCGATAGGCTAGGCCTTCCCCTCTACTCTAGCATTCTGCAGTTTAGTCCACAGATACAGCCCTTTCCCTTTGATACCGATGCATACTTAGCATAGATCTGATGTAAGCCTTGCGAGTACTTTGGATGAGTACTCACGGTTGCTTTGCTACCTTTCCCCCCTACCCGATTGCTACAATCAGATGGCGGAGCCCCGGAGTCAGCTGATCCCGCCGACGACTACTACTACCCCGACGGAGCCTACTACTACGTGGAGACCGACGACCAGGAGTAGTTAGGAGGCCCCAGGCTGGAGGCCTGCGCCTTTTTGATCTAGATGTTGTCGTTTTGCTCAGCCTTCTTAAGGCAAACTTGTCTAATTATGTCTGCACTCAGATATTGTTGGTTCCGCTGACTTATGTATTCGAGCCTTCGTGGCCTGGCTTGTAATATAAAGCTGTATGACTTTAATTTGTGTCTAGAGTTGTGTTGTGATATCTTCCCGTGAGTCTCTGATCTTGATCGTGCGCATTTGCGTGCATGATTAGTGCACGATTGAGTCAGGGGTGTCACAAGTTGGCATCAGAGCCGACAGCCTGTAGGAAGCCCCTTTCCAACTCCTTGGCCGAAGTTGAGTCTTGTCTTTAAAAAACTATTTTACTAACATTGTTGTGTGGCTTACGGGCCCACATCGCCAAATGGATGGGATTAGGATCTTTTATTTCTCTTCTTTACTCTGGGACTCTGATCTCACTTCTATTCGTGTTAAAGATTTTGCTAACTCTAACATTAGGTTCCCGTGTTCACATCCACCCGGAGAGCTGGATTGCCTGCAACTATTTCATTAAATGTCTGACACATCATACACATACTGTCTTTTGACATCTTTGAACTCCTTGAGCTTAAGGAGGAAATCGATAAATCACTCCGCAAGGTTTCATTCGTCCAAGTTCCTCTGCTTGGGGAGCCCCTTCTCTCTTTGTTAAGAAGAAAGATGGTACGAATCGGTTGATCCAAGATTACCGGCCCATTAACCAGGCAACAATTCAGAACAAGTATCCGCTTCCTCGGATCAATGACCTGTATGATCAACTTGCTGGATCCTCGGTATTCTCTAAACTCGACTTGAGGTTGGGTTACCATCAGATCCGAGTCCGCGAAGAGGATATTCCGAAGACCGCTTTCGTTACTCGCTATGGTTCATACGAGTACATCGTCATGTCCTTTGGCTTAACCAATGCTCCAACAACGTTCTCCCGCCTGATGAATTATATATTCATGCATTACCTTGATAAGTTTGTCATGGCTTATCTGGATGATATCCTGGTATATTCCAAGAATAAAGAACATGCTGAACACCTTCGTCTTGTACTGAAAAGCTTCGAGAGCATCAGCTATATGCCAAATATTCCAAGTGTGAATTCTGGTTATCTGAAGTGACCTACCTTGGTCATGTGATTTCCAAGGATGGCATTGCTGTCAACCCAGAGCGAGTTCAGGCTATTCTTGACTGGACTCCCCCGAAGAACGTCAAGCAAGTGAGAAGTTTTCTCGGACTCGCCAGCTATTGCCGCCGTTTTGTCGAGAACTTTTCCAAGATTGCCAAGCCCTTGACCAATCTGCTTCACAAAGGCGTTAAGTTTGAGTGGACAGAAAAATGTCAGGAAAGTTTCCAAACACTCAAGGACAAGCTGACATCTGCTCCAGTGCTTGCTCCTTCGGATTCTCGCAAGGAATTCGTCATCTATTGCGACGCATCTTGTCAAGGATTAGGGTGTGTCCTGATGCAAGAGCGCAAAGTGATTGCTTATGCCTCACGACAGTTGCGTCCTCATGAAGAGAACAACCCAGTTCATGATCTCGAACTTGCTGCAGTTATTTATGCACTGAAGTTATGGCGACATTACCTTCTCGGTAATCGTTGCAAGATCTACACTGATCATCAAAGTCTGAAATATCTGTTTACTCAGCCAGACCTGAATCTCCGTCAACAAAGATGGATGGAGGCTATTACAGACTATGATTGTGGTATTTCACATACCCTTGGTAAGGCTAATGTTATGGCCGATGCTTTGAGCCGCAAGTCTTATTTCAACAACCTCGTGGTTCAGCAAGCTCAACCCCTTCTTCATGAAGAACTTCGCAAGTTGATCCTCCACATTGTTCCACAGGGTTTTCTCAATACCCTTGTTTTGGAACCTACTCTCGAGAAAGCTATTAAGTCTGCGCAAGCAAAAGACACTGAAGTTGATCGGATGAAAAATGATCTTGCCTTTGAAAAAGCCAAGGATTTCTCGCTTGCTAAAGATGGAACATTGTACTTCAGAGATCGCCTTGTGGTACCCCGGTTCGAGCTTATGACAGACAAAGTTATGAAGAAGGCACATGATACACCACTGTCTATTCATCCGGGTAGCACCAAGATGTATCAAGACCTTCGTCAGAGGTACTCGTGGTCTAATATGAAGCAAGACATCGCTCGCTATGTTGCTGAATGTGACGTTTGCCGTCACGTCAAAGCCGAACATCAAAAGCCTGCTGGACTCCTGCAACCGCTTCCTATCCCTGTATGGAAATGGGACAAGGTTCAAATGGATCTTATCACTGGCCTTCCCAGATCCCAGAAGGGTCATGATGCTATTCTTGTTGTTGTTGACCAATTCTCCAAAGTTGCACACTTTCTGCCAATCAAGGAGACGATCACTGCTAGTCAGTTAGCGGATTTGAATATCTCCAGAATTGTGACGCTCCACGGTATTCCGAAGGAGATCAGTTCAGACCGTGGTAGCCTCTTCACCTCAAAGTTCTGGGAAAGTTTCCAACAAGCTATGGGAACTCATATAACCTGGAGCACAGCTTATCACCCCCAGTCCCAAGGTCAAGTTGAACGAGTTAACCAAGTGCTTGAAGATATGCTACGTGCTTGTGTCATCTCATTTGGAAAGAAGTGGGAAGAATCTCTCCCATATGCTAAATTCTCATACAACAACAGCTATCAAGCTAGCTTGAAGATGGCACCCTTCAAGGTATTATATGGACGTAAGTGCCGAACCCCTCTGAATTGGTCAGAAACTGGGGAACGGCCGCTCATCGGTCCGGATATTATCCAACAAGCTGAAGAGCAAGTCCGTATTGTCTGGGAAAATCTCAAGGCGGCCCAGTCCCGCCAGAAGAGCAACTATGATCGTAAACACTGGGGATCGATCTATCAACCTGGTGAACAAGCTTATCTGCGTGTCACTCCTATGAAGGGCACTCATCATTTTGGAATCAAGGGCAAGTTAGCTCCTCGCTACATTGGACCCTTCCGCATTCTCGCCAGGCGTGGATATGTGGCTTATAAATTGGAATTGGCACCGCAGTTTTGTCACATCCACGATGTCTTCCATGTGTCACAACTTTGTCGTTGCTTCAAGGATCCACACCATGCAGTGGATCATAAAATGCTCGAATTGCAAGATGATCTCTCTTATAAGGAGCATCCGATCCGCATTCTTGATCAAGCTGAACATCGAACCCGTCAGAAGGCAATCAAGTTCCTTAAAGTGCAGTGGTCGAATCACACTGAAGATGAAGCCACTTGGGAACGTGAGGATCGTCTTCGCGAAGAATATCCCGATCTCTTTCCTTCTACCTCCTGAATTCTCGGGACGAGAATTTCTTTTAGAGGAGGAGAATTGTAACACCCCTTTGTAAATGAGCTACAGTGATCTTCATATTAATGCTAAGCTACTTTGATTTGCAAGGAATGATCACAGTGAAATCATATCTCATTTCAAACTCCTTCACTGAATTCAATTTCCAATTGCAAGTGAAATTTAAAGTTTCACAAACATGGTTGCAAAATAGTCCATCATTTAGCAAATATTCCATAACAATTATTTGTTAAGGAAAACAACATCACCTATTTGCTTAAATGGGCTATAGCAATTAAAACAGTGCCAAATCAGCATATTTAAATGCTTTTCCATTTATGAAAAATTCAAACAAATTCAAATGCCTCCCAAACTTTTTGTGGCACTGCCAAATATTGCAATGCATTTAAATGGCCAAGTTCCATATTTTGCAAAAGTCATTTGATGGCTTAATTAAATGCAAAACTGTTTCTGAAAAAGAAAAAACAGAAAAATAGAAAAGGAAAAGCCTAAAAACTACTGTGTACTTGGCCTAAGTGCACAGTGGAATCGGCCCAGCCCACCTCTTTCTCTCCTTCAACCTCCCGCCTCTCTCTCCTCCCGTGTCAGCGCGCGCGCGCACGCCGCGCCCGGCCCCCCTCCTCGCCTGCTCGACAGCGCGCCGCGGCGGGCTAGAAGACCTCCTCTGCGCCCCCAGGGACAAACCCTAGCCTCAGATCCCCCTCTCTCGCTCGCCTTCTCCTAGCTGCGATGAGCCGAGCCCATCCCGCCATGGCCGACCTCATCCACGCACCCACTTAGCTCCCCGCCATCCCTGCTTGCGCCAGAAGACCCGCCGTCGACTGCCTCGTCTGCTGGAGCCAACCGTTGGAGCTGAAGCCCTCTGCATCACCCGCGGCGACGTTGTCTTCTTCCTTTGACCCGCGAGCATCTCTGGCGAATTCGCCGCCGCCGCTGCTACTAAACCTCCCAACGGCCGCCGTGTGCCTCTAGGTGAGCTGTCGGCCGGAACCCCTCTGTTTCCCCCTTAGTTCCGCGCCCGTAGTCGTCGCTTCCATCAAGGCCGTACCCACCACTGCGGTTGAGCTCGCCGCCGTGGCCCCTGTCGCCACAGCCCGCGTCCGAGCTCGCTACCGAGCTCCTGGAGCTCCCAGTAGCCGAACGCACGCACGCTCGCAGCCCTACGACGCCCCTAGCTATGTTTCCGCCAGGACCCGAACTCCGGCGCCCGCCCGCGAGCTCATTGCCGTCGAGTCAGACCACCGCAGCCCCTGACACGACCACCACCCAACATGGCTTCGTCCACCCATTCGAACGGTGCCTCCCGCGCGTCGAATGGACGCTGGACGCCAAATCCCGATGCCGGCCGTAGCACCCCGCCGCGTTTTTGTGTCGCCGGAGCTGTGCTCCGGCGCCGTCGCTGACGTGGCCGGCCCTGGGGCCCACCCTGGGTCACTGCAGGTGGGCCCGCTGACCCCGTTGACCACGTTGACTTAGTCAACGTGACCCAGTCACTGACATGTAGGCCCCACAGTAATAATTAACTGTTTTGCTAATTAAAATTAATCTGTTAACTAATGTGTCACTGACAAGTGGGTCACACTAGCTAATTAACTTAATTTGTTAAATTAAATCTCTTTTAAACTGCTCTGTCTATGACATGTGGGCCCCCTTGGTCAGTTTGACCAGGTCAACAGTAAACTTAGTTGACTGCTGACTGGGCTGTTGACTGGGCCCCTGGCCCCATCTGTCATCCACTGTGGCTAGCCCACAGTGGGTTTAAAAGGTTCCTGCATTGTTTAAAATTCAAATTTAATTTAATTCCAGGATTTTCAGAATATAGTTAAAACTTTGGAAATTCGTAGAAATTAAACCGTAGCTCGGATGAGAATGTTTTCTATATGAAAAACGTTCCGAAAAATAAGACGAATCTAAATACGCCATCCACATACCTATCACATGCCTCCGACACTGCAAACATGGAACCTTCCCCTTCGGATCGTCTGTCCGATAATTGCCTAAAGCCGGGAAAATATTCCCAGATATTTTCCCGCTCCGTCTGTAACGCTTAGCACTGCATTAGGTCACCCCCAGCACAACATATTGCCATGTCATGCATTGTGATGCATTTGTTTGCTTTGTATTTATTGTTTCTTCCCCCTCTTCTCTCCGGTAGACTCCGAGACTGACGCTGCTCCCGAGTTCGACTACGCCCCTGACGTCCAGCCCCTCTCAGCAGAGCTTCCAGACAAGCAAAACCCCCTTGATCATTCCTATATCGCCCATACTTTCTCTCTCGTGCTTGCATAAGATTTTGCTACCATTGTTCGATAGCTCCTATTCTGATGCATAGCCTAATTTTGTAACCTGTTGTTGATACTTTACCTGTTGTCCTATATGCTTAGTATAGGCTGGTTAGTGATCCACCAGTGGCCCCGCACCCTTGTCCGTGTTGCCATGCTTAGCTTCCGGATGACTCGATCAATGGGATCGATGTGCAAAGACCGACACATCACCACACCCCCCCTTAGTTGTACGACTCTGCAGAGCTACTATCGAGTGCCGAGGGTGATACCTCCTACCTCCCTCCTGATGACATCTCTGTAGTGTAGCTAGTCGGTTGTGGGGTACCAAGGGTGATTCCTCTTTCACCACCTCCGATGATGCCTCCGTCGTGTAGCCCCTCAAGTGTGAACCCATCGAGGGTGATTCCTCCAAGTTCACCTTGACGGTTACATCGAGTAGGAATCCATTGAGGGTGATTCCTCGGATTTCCTCCTTGATGTTATGGACACACGGATACCCTGTATTTACCTCAGTCCCTTGTTGAAGTCAGGTCGGCCCCAAGGGGTACCCGCGAGAGATGTGAAGTCGGGATAACCGTGAGGGTACCCGCGAGATAATTACGCGGCACGACCGGGCAGGCAGACCGCCCTAGAGAGGGATGGGCCTGGCCCTTGTCGTAAGTCCGCGAGACGGGGCGACAGGATCACTGATCATCTCCGCGAGCTCCCAACACACTAATGGGTTTGGATATGTGATCTGAGTAGGCCTCTGGCCTTTTCGCACTAACCACCATGCGGGATAAGTTATGGGCACTCGGTGTCATACGATTCTCCCGAAAGCTCTCCAGATGTCATAGTTCATAGATGCAGGCTGATTGTTGGGGTGGATGGTAACCGCCTGCGCTTGTATAAGGAGGTGGGTCTGATCCCCAGCCAGTCGCACAACGCGCAGGAGTGCAAAGGGCGATGGGCCCAAGACCCCTGAGCGCTTAGGATGTAGACCGGCGTGCTGACCTCTCTGTTGAGCCTAGGTAGGACTACGGCGTGTTGATTGGCAAAGGCCGGGCATGACCTAGAAAAGTGTGCCCGACCGGAGTTAATCGAGCGTGTTGAGTAAGTTGGTGCACCCCTGCAGGGAAGTTATCTATTCGAATAGCCGTGTCCATGGTAACAGGACGCTCGTAGTTGTATCCATATCTACTACAACTAGAACTGGATACATGTGACACTAAACTGATATGATGGCTCCGGGATCGCTTCCTCGCGGGGGTGGACAAGGAAGGATCTCTCGGCGTTACTAATATATATTTGTTACTACATGTTATGTTATTCTACTCTCTTCTGTTGCTGCAAGACTCTGCAAGATGCTTGTCTTCGATAGGCTAGGCCTTCCCCTCTACTCTGGCATTCTGCAGTTTAGTCCACAGATACAACCCCTTCCCTTTGATACCGATGCATACTTAGCATAGATCTGATGTAAGCATTGCGAGTACTTTGGATGAGTACTCACGGTTGCTTTGCTACCTTTTCCCCCCTACCCGATTGCTGCGATCAGATGGCGGAGCCCCGGAGTCAGCTGATCCCGCCGATGACTACTACTACCCCGACGGAGCCTACTACTACGTGGAGACCGACGACCAGGAGTAGTTAGAAGGCCCCAGGCAGGAGGCCTGCGCCTTTTCGATCTAGATGTCGTCGTTTTGCTCAGCCTTCTTTAGGCAAACTTGTCTAATTATGTATGCACTCTGATATTGTTGCTTCCGCTGACTTATGTATTTGAGCCTTCGTGGCCTGGCTTGTAATATAAAGCTGTATGACTTTAATTTGTGTCTAGAGTTGTGTTGTGATATCTTCCCGTGAGTCTCTGATCTTGATCGTGCGCATTTGCGTGTATGATTAGTGCACGATTGAGTCGGGGGTGTCACAGGTAGAGGGCCACTTGGAAATACCAAAATGCCCATACAAAATGTCCTTCATAAGGGCAAAATGGGGTGGCTAGTGGAGCTCCATGCCCTTTTTTAGGGGCCCCACACGTGGTGAGCAGCCATGGGAGGAGCTCCATGCCCTTTTAGAGGGGCCCCACACGTGGTGAGCAACCAAAAAGGGGTCCCACCACCCCATGTCATCCCCTTGACTTGTGGGATAAAGCCCCAAAACGTGGCTTTCCAAAAAGCCACCAAAAGGGGGTTGTACCCTAATAGTGTTACACTATTCACTTTACTATTCATGACAACTTTTTCATGAATTATTTTCAGTGTCTGAAAAATCCAGAAAATTTCCGGATGGTCCAGTCCATTTCCGGCACCCACTAAAAAAATCTTGACTCGTTCAGAAACATTTCTGGTATGTAGTTTGTCTCCGAAACGTTTCCAATTTTACTCTCTGAAACTTTTCTGTCGTCTCCGAAACTTTTTCGAAAAAATCTCTCTGACTCCTTGTCTATTACTTAGCAGATAGATGACCCTTAAGTGTGTGACCCTATAGGTTCCGTGAAATATAGACATGACTAGAACTCTTTCCGATCAATGATCAATAGCGGAACCATGGACATCCATATTGATCCCTATACCCACACGAATGAATATTCGAGTGAACCTGTAGTTGCCGTGTGCTATTCCTGTTGCTTCGCGATATGTTACAAACACCTGAGTGAGATTTATTGGCATCCCCGTGGAACAACAACTTTGTCCACTATGCCAGTTTCCTCGTTACCGGTTTTGTTCTCTTTTCTCGTTTCCGCGTTCCGGCATCCTTGTGATCAAATCACACTGTGTCTGGCCAGATGATGATGGATACCGTAACACCGAGAGGGCCCAAAGAATATCTCTCCATCGTCGGAGGAGCAAATCCCAATCTTGAGCTATCTAGTTCCTTGTCATACTTTTCCATGAACCCGTAAGCCGCCGTAATAGCCACCCTTTTACGAATGACGTTTAACAAACCCCAAAGTTCATGAAGCAAGCATGAAGGAACTCGAAACTCTCATGGTCTAAGGAATTATGCAAACGTTAACTTTCTCTGTGTTATTTACCATTAACTCGTGACGAACATATTTCATAGCATAACATCAATCGGGTCGATTCAACACAAGTGTTCTTCTAACATTGTGTCCTCAAAGTTGCCGGCATAGACATGCCCATGATCAGGAAAACATGATCATCATGCAACACTTGAGCCAGTCTTAGAGGCTTGACTAGGAATAATTTTTACCATTTATTATTCCACACGTGCACATGGGTTTTCCTCAGAGCCTTTATGGATATACGGGCTCGAGAACCATAGCAGTTATAGCACGGAATATAAACATAATTACGAACATGGAGAAAAATAATAACATTTATTATTGCCTCTAGGGCATATCTCCTACAGACTCCCACTTGCACTAGAGTCAATAATCTAGTCACTTCTAATGCACTTTACACCTATGGCATACCGGTGTAAAAATATGCTTCGCTTGTGGTATAGTCTTTATCCAACGGATCTGACAACTTTAGGTCTGTGTGTATCTTTTCATATCCTCGCGTTTTCATGCTTTCACAAAATTCATATTTTGTGTGGACTTGGCTTTGTATATATGTGAATCACTATTCGAACCTTGATTCCTCAGACTGAGCTATGGAGCAACTATCTACAATAGTGTTCCATTGACCAAAGCCATCTTGGAACCATACTAAGTTCATGAATGAAATGTAAGATTCAACATATTCTTTGTCACTTCTAAAGCGGCAACATACTTTGCCTCTGTTATAGAATTCACCACCGTAACTTGTTTTGAACAATTCCAACTTACTGTGCCACCATTTTGTGTATCAGACAAAACCCTTAATTTAAATCAAAAATCGCGTGGAGCATTGATGAAGACTGTATCGATGTAACTTCTTACAATGAACTCTTCATAATCTCCGCTTGCGAGAAAACATGTCATCAGTGCTACTTTAGTACTCGACGACATTTTTCACTGTTGTCCTATGATCAATATTTTGATCACTTTGGTATCTTTACTCGCAACTGCTTGAGAGTACTGGACATATCTGGTTATTTTTACATACCATGGAATACATGATTAATCCAAACACAAATGTGTGTGGAACCTCCATCATGTATTTTTCTCATCAGTGTTTTAGGACACCGAGTCTTGCTAAAACTCCTTCCATGTGACATTGGCAAGAATCACCCCTTGGTGTTCTTATGCTAAACTGTTCTAGCATCTTGTCAATATGTATTTTTAGCTTAGCCTATTAGGCAATTTTATCTCCATAGATAATTATGCCCAATACCGATGCTACCTAGCCCAAGCACTTCATCAAAAAACTATTTCTCAATGAAGTCCTAATTCGTGTCAAGAAATTTATATTTATTTCTAATTAACAATGTGTCAAGCACACAAGGTTTTGGAAATATTATTATACTCCCACTTACTTTCTTGTAACCATAGGCATCTTCGCTATCCTTTGATGCAATCAAACTCTTTTGACTATTTCATCAAAACGAAGATTCCAACTCCATTATGCTTGCTTCCGTCCATTACTGGAACTCTGAAGTTTGCACACTTACCAACATCCTCTGGATCGACAAAATACTTTGGACTGTATCACATACAAGTCCTTGGTTGTATTTCCATCTCATGGAAATCCTTTTGGCATCCATGTATCATATCTCATGATTGAAATATGTATTAATTGCTAGTTTAACCTTTACCGACTTTAAGCATCGCTACGGAGAGACAATCTCGCCGTAGTTAATTCCTTGAATTTGTTATAAGCAACAAGTCGAGCTTTATGGATGAAATTTTTTTATCTGTATCAGTTTATAGTTCCATTAATATTCGTTAGACTTTAAGTCTTCCGAAGGGTTCATCAAGATATAATCTTGAATTATTTATATGGATACTATCTCGGATTATATTGGCATTTAGCCAATTCCGGAGTCAGGGCCCATCAACACTTCCTTGATTTTCGTAGGTATACTATTGTCTAACAACAATATCTCGTTTGCGCACCTGAGAGGTTTGCATGAGTTTTGCCTACGTGGTTCAGCTGCAAGTTCGACCGAAGTCCATACATCTCATGTAGAGGCTTCTATATCAGTCGCAGTAGCAAAACTCTGGAATTACTTCCAAGGTTTCTTTCCTTTGACCTGACGATGAATATACTATTATCTTGTCGAGTTGCACTATCCTCCCACTCACCTTTTTGCAAGAACCATTTTCTTCAAAATCACACCGCTCTTTGTGGCAAACCTTTTGCCTCGGTATAGTGATGGAGGAATACCCAATAATTTGGACAACCTACAAAGTAGCACTTTTGTGATTTGGAATAGGTTTGTAAATATTTTACACAAGCCCCATATTCCAAATGTTAAGAAAAGACATAACATGGTTGGGCGTACCATACCATGGCATCATTTCAACAGATCTGATGACACTCTTTTTAGTGTAAAAGCTGCAGTCTCTAAAGCATTACTTTAAAAGGGATAATGACAAATTGATTTATGTCATCTTTGATCTTACCATGTCATAAATGGTTTGGTTACATCTTCACGGATATTCCACCCATGGTGGTGTTCCGGGAGGTGTAAGTTATGAAACTCTTTTCACAACTCATAGGACATTCGTTAAACTTGTAACTCAAATATTCTTTTTCGCAATCTAATTGCAAAAACATAATTTTCTTGTTACAATAATTTCTACTTCATTTTGAAAACCTTTTGAACGATTTCAAAGGATCCAGACTAATGTCTCATTTAGTAAATATCCATATATCTACTTGAGTCATCACTGAAGATAGACAAATCCTACTGCTAGCAACAATAGCTATTGGACTACACACATCAAAATATATGATCACCAATAAGTTCATTGCTCGTTCCTTATGGCCCGTGAACGGTATTTTAGTCACTTTATTTTCTGGACGAAAGTTGCAACAGTCGGATGATTCGTAATCAAATGACTTCAAAATCCATCATTATGGAATATCTCCATGCGGGTTTCTCCAGTGTGACCAAATGCAGTGCCATACATATGTGGTATTCTTTTAGTCGTGCGACATTTAGCGGCAGTGTTATGGATGTATCATATCATTATCAATGTTCATAACATACATTCCATCCATGATGGAAGCATGGCCCTTATGTTATTCATAACACCGAACAACACTTGTTCTATCATGAACAACCTTCTTGCAACAAACATTATGCAATGGGCAAGAGTGTATAAAACTCTAAAATGAATTGTGAAAATAAATACAGAGGTAATACACCGATGGAAGGTATATTAAATTTTACTATGTTCCCGGCGCATATCTAAACCTCATTACTGGCAAGTCTTTTTGGCCGTAGTAGTTCTTGCATCGAGTAGCAACTGGATGCAATCGAGCGGGTATCTCTGTGATCAACTTTTAATCACAATACCCAAGAATCAGTGATTAATATGTTTAATCATAATTCCCAAGAATTATATCAATGACCAGCCTTCCATACATCGATAACTCGTATGACATTCATACATGAGCTGGACATTCCACTCTTCTTTCTTTTTGCATTTATACTTCTAAACATTTTACTTCCAATATTTCTCCTACTCTCAGAAGAAGCACCCAACTTTAAGAGTGGCGTCAGCCTCGGACTTCCTAGGCGTGTAAGTCTTACTAACACCCTTCAGACTTTTCCTTTCTCTTTAAGTTGTTGTTTTATTCACCATCATCACATGACAGGCGTTCTTCTGGATCCCTCTCTTATTAGTCTAATGCATAGTAAACACTTTACTAATACTTTGCAAACAAACATTGCTTTGGATATCTCATATCTTTTAGCCTTTTGTTTGTATCTGAAACTAATTTTCAGTTCCATGAATATCACATAACTATCCCAAACTTTTAAAGTTTGGGTCTCATGGAAGCAAACATATTGCACTTGACCGTAACAGAATTCTAGCTTTTGGATTGAAGGACGAGAGTCACATCATCCATAGTATTAGCGGGAGAATACCGAAAGCATGCGATAGGACAAAGTCTTCGGCACTCTTGAGGACAATCCTCACATTACGTTACCAACCGTAAAGTTTTAACCAGATATATAACAGCTATTCAATTTTAATAGGAAGGTGGAAACGCGAGCCAATATTCTATAACTATTATGCAAATTACACTTAGACTTTGTTCATAATTAATTGCACTGAGAATTAAAGTTAATTCTACAGTGCGCTCCCACTCAAATCAATATCTCTCATAATTGATTGTGAATGATTCAAGATCCACATTTCAATTCATCGCCATAGAATCATCATCTCATGACGGGAATTTCAATCGGTAGGCCAACTTGTCGATCACATCTCTATGTGATTCTTGTTCATCTTTCGATGCGCGTGTTCCGAGCTCAGGATGATCTCACAGTGAGGTCTGACTTTCACCCGCCTCATACTCTTGATTCGTTCGTACCCATGCAACCATGTGATACCCCGAAAAGATACATATTTCAGACGGTGCTACACTTGGGAGAACACTAACTACTTGATATTTTTAGTGAGAGATCACCCTAATAAAAGCGACTATCGCGCAATAAAAAAGGTGCAAATATAAGGGATAAACATCTCAGGCAATTCATAATAGCATGGTATGGTATAGCCCCTTCTTTCGGAGAAGGATTCATCGCCTTCGCGAAAATCCAAAAAAAACGTTGACGTGGCAGCAAAACTGCTGCCGTGGTGGAACTTTTCTGCCTAGGCCTGTTTCTTTTCTTTTCTCCGTCTTCGGCTTTTGCGTCGGTCTCCACCTTCGCAGATATTCTCACGGCCTTGTCGATGCACCAGATGATATTGCTATCTCTATAGCTAATAAAATAATGCATTACAACAAGGTTGACACGCAGGTCATTTAAAATGACAATCATATGGCTCCAGCCATCATGCCGAATCATGACACGTAGGTCATGTTTAATTTATTTACATCATATAGTCATCTCATACATAATCAAATTAAATATGATGAAGACTATACCACATCTCATGCATATGCATCCTGCAAAACCAAATCAGACGCCTCTAACCGGTTCATGCAGAATTTTATTTTACGTGGCTTCTAAGGTTTTGAAACAAACCGCAGCTACCAATGTCTATCATCAAGTATGATTATTCAAGTCACTAGATTAACTTTCCGGGGCGTATGAAACACGAGATAAAAAATCTCGAGCCCCATACTGAACTTCGTCATACGCATGATCCCCGTGCAGATCATATCTGCATTGCCCTTTAGTCTGCGAAACATTCATCTTTCTTAACTATGGTAGAACCCAAAGAACTGAAGCACTTCGTTGATCTGTCGACCAGCATACTCAGGAGCAGCATGGAAGGATCGCGGATTTCCAGAACTTTGTAACAAAGCAAAACTCCACCATTCCGTCAAGATGAGAACTACGCAAATTCAAGGGAAGCAACAAGAACATCTGGTAATAGATTTCATCTACTACCAGCACAAATAATTTTCAGCAATAGCACTCATCTACTACAAAATTATATTGTGCAACACCCATACATCTCATGTATTCTAGATCGTAACCAGCATCTACGCATAGCACGCCTCTGATACCACTGTAGGGTAACGCAGCAGAAAACAAAAAATTTCCGACCTACGCACCAGCCCAGGACCACTATGAAGATGCATACAAGGTTTGATCTAATCGTTACCGACTCAAAACGCAGCGGAAGGAGAGTCGGTGAAGATCGTCGGTGCAGATCCCCGCAGCTAGGATTTTACAACCTCCCAACCGTGAGGATGTTCTCTCTCGGACAGTCCCTCGGGCGGTCCCTCAAACAGCCTTTCGGGAGGCCCTCGGACAGAAACTCGATCAGTCCCTCGGACAGCCCTTCGGGAGACACATGGTCAGAACCTCGGACAGAACCTCATCCTATCTCTCGAACTAAGATCAAAAATACGACCTCTCTACCAAGTTGCACACATACGGTGTCAGCTATCCGGAAGGGCTTCGCCGTCCAGAACTAGGCCCTACCGAAGACTAGACAGCCTTCCGGCTCTACGAAACTATTTCGTGTGAGGGAGAGAGAGATGGCAGATCATGCATGCCTTGTGTTTCAGAGAGATTGAGTGAAATGGAGAGCTCTCTCCACCTCTATTTATAGTGGGAGGCAAGGGGTAGAGGGCCACTTGGAAATACCAAAATGCCCATCCAAATGTCCTTCATAAGGGCAAAATGGGGTGGCTAGTGGAGCTCCATGGAGCAGCTCCTCCCATGGCTGCTCACCACGTGTGGGGCCCCCAAAAAAGGGGTCCCACCACCCCATGTCACCCCCTTGACTTCTGGGACAAAGCCCCAAAACGTGGCTTTCCAAAAAGCCACCAAAAGGGGGTTGTACCCTAATAGTGTTACACTATTCACTATACTATTCATGACAACTTTTTCATGAAATATTTTTAGTGTCTGAAAAATCCAGAAAAATTCCGGATGGTCCAGAACATTTCTAGCACCCACTAAAAAAATCTTAATCGTTCCGAAACATTTCTGGTATGTAGTTTGTCTCCGAAATGTTTCCAGTTTTACTCTCTGAAACTTTTCTGTCATCTCCGAAACTTTTTCGGAAAAATCTCTCTGACTCCTTGTCTATTACTTAGCAGATAGATGACCCTTAAGTGTGTGACCCTATAGGTTTGGTGAAGTATAGACATGACTGGAACTCTTTCCGATCAATGATCAATAGCAGAACCATGGACATCCATATTGATCCCTATACCCACACGAATGAATATTCGAGTGAACCTGTAGTTGCCATGTGCTATTCCTGTTGCTTCGCGATATGTTACAAACTACTCACACATCATTGAAAGGGCAACAAGGTTGATGTAGAAGCCCTCCGTGATCGATTCCCCCTCCGGCAAAGTGCCGAAAAATGCCTCCAAATGGGATCACGGAAGAACAGAAGCTTGCGGCGGCAGAAAAGTTATTTCGTGTGTCTCTCTGGTATATTGGGAATATTTGAGAATTTATAGAGGCGGAATTAGGTGAGATGTGCCACGACGGCCCCACAAGCCTGGGGGGCGCGCCTCCCGAGCTTGTCGATCCCTCGTGACTCCTCCGGTCTTCTCCCCAACCTTCAAGGGCCTCTCTTGGTCCAGAAAAAATTAATCCAAAGTTTTTTCTTCGTTTGGACTCCGTTTGATATTGATTTTTCTGAAAAGCCAAAAACAAGCAGAAAAATAGCAACTGGCACTGGGCACTAGCTTAATAGGTTAGTCCCAAAAATGATATATAATTGCATATAAAACATCCAAGATTGATACTATAATAGCATGGAACAATAAAAAATTATAGATACGTTGGAGACGTATCAAGCATCCCCAAGCTTAATTCCTGCTCGTCCTCGAGTAGGTAAATGATAAAAATAGAATTTTTGATGTGGAATGCTTCCTAACATGTTCATCATGTAATTCTTCTTTTACGGTATGAATATTAAGAAACGAGTGATTCAAAGCAATAGACATCAATACTCATACTACCAACAAACAATCATGCCTTTCAAAATAAAAATGCTAAAGAACGCTATCCCTACAAAATCATATAGCCCGTCATGCTTAGTCTTCCTAACACAAAGTATTAATCATGCTCTACCCTGATGACAAGCCGAGCAATTGGTTCTTACTTTTTAACACGCTTCAGCTTTTTCAACCCTCACGCAATACATGAGCGCGATCCATGGACATAGCACTATGGGTGGAATAGAATATGATGATAGAGATTAATAAGGGGAAGTCAAAAAGGAAGATAGTCTCACATCGACGTGGCTAATCAATGGGCTATGGAGATGCCCATCAATTGATATCAATGCGAGGAGTAGGGATTGCCATGCAACGGATGCACTAATAGCTATAAGTGTATGAAAGCTCAAACCAAAACTAAGTGGGTGTGCATCCAACTTGCTTGCTCATGAAGACCTTGGGCATTTGAGGAAGCCCATCATCGAAATATACAAGCCAAGTTCTATAATGAAAAATTCCCACTAGTATATGAAAGTGACAACTCAGGAGACTCTCTATAGGAAAAACATGGTGCTACTCTGAAGCACAAGTGTGGAAAAGGATAGTAACATTGCCCCTTCTCTCTTTTTCTCTCTTTTTTTGCTATTTTTCGTCCGGAGCCTCATCCTGACTTGTGAGGGAATCACAGTCTCCATCATCCTTTCCTCACGAGGACAATGCTCTAATAATGATGATCAGCACACTTTTATTTACTTACAACTCAATATTACAAATCGATACTAGAACAATATGACTCTATATGAATGCCTCTGGCAGTGTACCAGGATGTGCAATGATCTAGCGTAACATGTATAAAAAATAATGAACGGTGGCTGAGCCACAAATACTATGTCAGCTATATGATCATGCAAAGCAATATGACAATGAAGATGCGTGTCATATAAAAAAGGAATGGTGGAAATTGCATGGCAATATATCTGGGAATGGCTGTGGAAATGCCATAATAGGTAGGTATGGTGGCTGTTTTGAGGAAGATATAAAGAGGCTTATGTGTGATAGAGTGTATCATCTCACGGGGTTTGTATGCACCGGTGAAGTTTGCACCGACTCTCGAGGTGAGAAAGGGCAATGCACGGTACCGAAGAGGCTAGCAAATTGCGGAAAGGTGAGAGTGTGTATAATCGATGGACTCACATTAGTCATAAAGAACTCACATACTTATTGCAAAAGTCTATTAGCCCTCGAAGCAAAGTACTACTATGCATGCCCCTAGGGGGATAGATTGGTAGGAAAAGACCATCGCTCATCCCCGACCGCCACTCATAAGGTAGACAATCAACAATAAATCATGCTCCAACTTCAGCACACAACTAAGGACTATACGTGCATGCTTCGGGAGTCACAAACCTTAACACCAATATTCTTACTAAACCACAATCATTCACTAGTACATCCACATATTATCATCTTAATATCGCAAAACTATTGCAAGGAATCAAACTTATCATATTGAGTGATCTACATGAAAGTTTTTATTATATCCCTCTTGAATACATATCCTTTATGGACCAATCTTATAACCGATACAAATTGCCATTACTATTTATTAGACTCTCAAAAATATTTAAGTGAAGCATGAGAATGGAACTATTTCTTTAAAATATAATCACCACCGTGCTCTAAAAGATATAAGTGAAGCACTAGAGCAACTGCCTAGCTCAAAAGATATAAGTGAAGCACATAGAGTATTCTAACAAATCACGATAAATGTGTGTCCCTCTCAAAAAGGTGTGTTCAGAAAAAATGATTGTGGCAAACTAAAAAGCAAACAAATAAAAAGAAAACTATGGCACAAGACGCTCCAAGTAAAACACATATCATGTGATGAATAAAAATATAGCTCCAAGTGATATACCGATAAATTGTAGAAGAAAGAGGGGATGCCATCCGGGGCATCCCCAAGCTTAGATGATTGGGTCTTCCTTCAATATTACCTTGGGGTGCCTTGGGCATCCCCAAGCTTAGGGTCTTGCCACTCCTTATTCCTTCATCCATCGTGGTCTCACCCAAAACTTGAAAACTTCAGCACACAAAAGTCAACAGAAACCTCATGAGATCCGTTAGTATGACAAACAAATCTTAAACTTTAGGTACTGTTATAAATTGATTCATATTTAATATTGGCATAATGCTACTGTACTCCAACTTATCCATGACTTATACCCCCCGATAAAATCCATAGATTCATCAAAATAAGCAAACTATGCAACAAAAATAGAATCTGTCTAAAATAGAACAGTCTGTAAAGATCTGAATAATAGTCATACTTCTGTAACTCCAAAAATTGTGAAACATTAGTACTACGTAAAAAATTCATATACCAATACTGTGTAAAAAATTCAGAATTTTATCATGCTCCAGTAATATCAAGGAAATTCTGCACTGGACTCAAAAGTTTCTGTTTTCAAACAGTATCAATTATACTATCATCCAAATCATCCCAAAGGCATTACTTGACACAAACACAAATTAAAAGATAAAAAACAATCATAACAGTAGCTATAATTGTGTAAACACACAAAACAGAAAACAAAGCAAAAATTTATGATACATATTGGGTTGCCTCCCAACAAGCGCTATTGTTTTATGCCCCTAGCTAGGCATAATGCATAGTTTCAAGTTTTATCATCCTTCATTCCCAAATCCTTTTTAATCAAATCTTCCAAAACTGTTCTCATTCATTCTCTACTTTCTTGTTCTTCTTTTCTAGTAGGGGAACTTAAATACTTGAATGGGCTTTGTTCGGTGGCTTTAACATTCATAACTTCAAACTCAGAATCATCACCATAAAGATCTTCATATAAAACCTGTATCTCATCATCAATAGGATCTCTAGCCGTACCTTCAAACCATTCTTCACTAATTCCCTTGGTAATCCATTCAAATTTATCACAAGCATTGTGGTACAAAGTTTTAATTACTTCAGCATAGGGAACTCTTCTCCTAATGTTTTCTCCGTAAGCAAAATAATCCTTAGATTCCAACCTATGTATAGTATATTTATCATGAAGAATTTCTTCTATTGGAGGATGCTCCAAATCTATTTTATATAAATAAAATATGTCCCTAGCTTCTCTAATTATATAACCAAATTCATGCATAAGGATAATTGTAACAATCTTTTTAATTCTAGGATTATGGATATTGGGAAGTTCATAAAATATTTTTTGTAACGCGGGGTGAATGTGCAAAAAAAAATTGTTCTAATTTAACCACAAGCATAGCAATGCATCCACATAGCAATTTGTTTTATCAAGAATAGATCCTTTAATTATAGGAATGACTCCCGCACAGTTGAAGAATTCTTGAATGACACTTCTCCCAATAATATTCCCGCTACCCACATGATAGACCTTAGTTTTAAATTGGGTGGGACTTTGTTCTCAGGAGGGTCATGATTAATATTGAAAGATTCAAAATTTTGTGTTCACTAGCACTTTCTACAATAAATTTTTCAAACTCAGACATGATAGCAATTTCAAGCAAGCAACGAGCGAACAAGCAAATATTTTTGTGTTTTCGTAATTTTTATGAGAAGTGGGGGAGATGAAAACGAGAGGCAAATGCAAATAAAAAGGCAAATGAAAATAAGAGCAAGTAGATGATAGTTTATGCGAAGGTACTTGATAAGTTTTGGTGATGTTTCCCCGGCAACGGCGCCAGAAATTCTTCCTGCTACTTGTGAGCCGCGTTGGGATTTCCTCAAAGAGGAGAGGATGATGTAGTACAGTAGAGATAAGTATTTCCCTCAGTTAAGAACCAAGGTTATCAATCCAGTAGGAGAACCACACAGAACCTCGTTAGCAGCACCTACAAACACAAAAGAAAATACTTGCACCCAACGCAAACAAGAGGGTTGTCAATCCCCTTGGCGGTTACTTGCAAGGATTAATTCTGATAGTGATAGATAGATAAATAAATTGCAAAAGAAAATAAAGGAAATAAAATTGGAGCAAGGTATTTTTGGATTTTATATATGATAGATAAATGACCCCGGGGCCATAGTTTTCACTAGAGGCTTCTCTCTCGAACACATAGCATACGGTGGGTGATACGTCCAATTTGCATCATGATTTCCTACTGTTATTTGTAATGTATTTGGTCATTATTTCACTTTATGATGCAATTCTTATGCCTTTCTCTCTTAATTTGCAAGATTTATATGAAGAGGGAGAATACTGGCAGCTGTAATTCTAGACCTGAAATAGCTACAGCAGAGATACCTATTCTACAGAGCTCCAATTGACCTGAAATTTCATGGAGATTTTTTATTGAATATATAAAAAATACTGGAGAAACGAAATACCAAAGGGGACCCACCAGTTGCCCACAAGGCAACAGGGCGCGGCCCCCCTGGGCGCGCCCTGATGCCTTGTGGGGCCCACAGCTAGCCTCCGACCCCCTCCTTTTGCTATATAGGATCATTTGCCCTAAAAAATTTACAGAGAAGACTTTCGGGACAAAGCGCCGCCGTCTCGAGGCGGAACCTGGGAAGGAGTAATTTTTCTCTCCGGTGGAACGATTTCGCCGTGGATACTTCCCTCCGGGAGGGGGAAATCGAAGCCATCGACATCACCAACGATCCTCTCATCGTGGGAGGACCAATATTTATCAACACCTTCACTAGCATCATCTCATCTCAAACCCTAGTTCATCTCTTGTATTCAATCTTGGGATCCCTTCAATCTTTGTCCCAAAACCTCAGATTGGTACCTGTGGGTTGCTAGTAGTGTTGATTACATCTTGTAGTTGATACTAGTTGGTTTATTTGATGGAAGATTATATGTTCTTGAGGACATGGATATGATTTTTGAGTAGTTACTTTTGTTCTTGAGGACATGGGAGAAGTCTTGTCATAAGTAATCATGTGAATTAGGTATTCGTTCAATATTTTGATGATATGTATGTTGTTGCTTCCTTTAGTGGTGTCGTGTGAATGTCGACTACATGACACTTCACCATCATTGGGCCTAAGGGAAGGCTTTGTGGAGTAGTAATTAGATGATGGGTTGCTAGAGTGACAGAAGCTTAAACCCTAGTTTATGCGCTATTCCGTAAGGGGCTGATTTGGATCCATATGTTTCATGCTATGGTTAGATTTATCTTAATTCTTCTTTCGTAGTTGTGGATGCTTGCGAGAGGGGGTAATCATAAGTGGGAGGTTTGTTCAAGTAAGAACAGCACCCAAGCACCGGTCCACCCAATATCAAATTATCAAAGTAGCGAACGCGAATCAAACAAACATGATGAAAGTGACTAGATGAGAATTCACATGTGTCCTCGAGAACTCTTTGCTTTATATAAGAGATCGTTCCGGCTTGTCCTTTCCTACAACAAGGATTGGGCCACTTTGATGCACTTTATTATACTTGTTACTCGTTACTTGTTACGAATTATCTTGCTATCGAAACTATCTGTTATCGCTACTTTCAGTACTTACAGAGCATACCTTGCTGAAAACCGCTTGTCATTTCTTTCTGCTCCTCGTTGGGTTCGACACTCTTACTTATCGAAAGGACTATGATTAATCCCCTATACTCATGGGTCATCAGTGGGTAAACAAATTACTGTTGGGCAATTGATAAAAAGCACATAGTTATGACGGATTCATGGCAATGATCATGTATATAGGCATCACGTCCGAGACAAGTAGACCAACTCTTGCCTGCATCTACTACTATTAGTCCACCCATCGACAGCTATCCAGCATGCATCTAGGGTATTAAGTTAATGAAAATGGAGTAACGCCTTAACCAAGATGACATGATGTAGACAAAGTAAACTCAAGCAATATGAATAAACGCCATCATTTTATCCTTAATGGCAACAATACAAATACGTGTTTTGTCCCCTACTTTGTCACTGGGATAGAACACCGCAAGATTGAACCCATCACAAATCACCTCTCCCATTGCAAGATAAATCAATCTAGTTGGCCAAACCAAACGGATAGATCGGAGAGAAATACAAAGCTATAACAATCATGCATAAATAAGTTCAGAAAAGACTCAAATATTTCTCATGAATAATCTGATCATAAACCCACAATACATCGGATCCCAACAAATGCACCACAAAAGAAGATTACATCGGAGAGAACTCCAAGAAGATCGAGGAGACCATGGTATTGAAGATCAAAGAGAAAGAAGAAGCCATCTAACTACTAGCTATGGACCCGTTGGTCTGTGGTAAACTACTCACACATCATCGGAAGGGCAGCAAGGTTGATGTAGAAGCCCTCCGTGATCGATTCCCCCTTCGGCAGAGTGCCGGAAAAGGCCTCTAGATGGGATCGCAGAAGAGCAGAAGCTTGCGGCAGCGCAAAAGTTATTTCGTGTGTCTCTCTAGTATATTAGGAATATTTGAGAATTTATAGAGGCGAAATTAGGTCAAGATGTGCCATGAGGGGCCCACAAGCCTGGGGGCATGCCTACCCCCCTGGGCGCGCCTCCCGAGCTTGTCGCTCCCTCGTGGCTCCTCCGGTCTTCTCCCAAACCTTCTAGGGTCTCTCTTGGTCCAGGAAAAAATTAATCCAAAGTTTTCTTCGTTTGGACTCCGTTTGATATTGATTTTCTGTAAAGCCAAAAACAAGCAGAAAAACAGCAACTGGCACTGGGCACTAGGTTAATAGGTTAGTCCCAAAAATGATATATAATTGCATATAAAACATCCAAGATTGATACTATAATAGCATGGAACAATAAAAAATTATAGATACGTTGGAGACGTATCAGTCCCCCCTGCACCCTTTCGTGCGGGGGATTCTTTTCTTCTACGGGCTAGATTTCCACAACCTAGCCCCAAATTCCATTATGCACCTTATGTTGGAGATATGCCCTAGAGGTAATCATGTATGATGATATTTCCTATGTGTTTATGAATAAAGATAGTCCTTGGACGTTATCAATGATGTGTATCAGCAAGTACGTGACTTGTTTGTGGGACTATGCATTGTATGATGACTGTCGAAAGGATTGTGTGGACGCGTAGCCGACTAGACTAGCATATGACACGACCGATGGCTCGGTCTCACTAGCAATGGAGCATTGGATGCTACCGGATAATATGGACTCGGAAAGATCTGGTCGGATTCGACATAGTCGGATCCGAGTCGAGATAAGGTCCGATTCGGACAGACCGAACTATGAGACGCAATGATATGTCATCTGTGAGTCTCTAGTACAACATACGTTCAATGTCCTAAGACCTAAGCTGGCGCATGTACTCGGGATGGTGACAGACCTGCTTTGGGCTGACCAAACGCTACTCCGTAACTGGGTAGTTATAAAGGTAGGTTTCAGGCTTGTCCAGACCCATGTTGCGAGACATGGTCGAGCAAGATGGGATTTGCCCCTCCGATCAGGAGAGATATACTCTGGGCCCCTCGTGTGATCCAACCAAGATAAGCATGGCCATGCAACAAGGATTATGAGATAATCCGGTTTGTGGTCGGCATCACTGGAACGAGAAAGAGGTCGGGCTAGCACAAGGATGACAGACCCGCCTTGAGCCTGACAACATATATCGTGTGGCAAAGGGAACAGAAGTGTGACATGTTGTATAGGTTCGCCAACCGGCTTCATTGTCTACTTGGTGGTTGGCACGCCTTGCTAGAGGCCGCTACCAACCGAGCAGGTCGGAGGTGATCCAAACTGCGACCGAGTCGGCCGCTTAAGGGAGGAACCTGTGAGGATGGGTCCGACTCCACGAATCAGATGTGATCCTACTCGGACTCAGATCCAGGCCGAACAGACTTTGGGCTTTAGGATCCATGCGAGGCCCAAGTGTTGAGCCCGCGACGGATGCCTATATATAGTGGAGGTGCGGCACACTCATTTGGTTGATCGCTTCGGCGCCGTCATTAGGGCTTTGCATGTGTTGCAACTAGCCACCTCCACTCGCCGTCAGTTGTGTGATCGGACATAGTAGTCCGCTGCAAGATGTTCCTCCTACATGCACGGATACCGTTAGAGGCGGTGCACTTGCGCCGCTCCGACGAACCTGTTCGTGGGATTCGATCGGCTACGTGGGAGATCGACGAGGAGGATACGACTCCGGAGACACGCTGCCTCAACTCTACTTCGGTTGCACGGCACTACGCTTCTAGTGGTAATGATCTGTGATCCACCTCCCTTAGCATGTTCTTGGATGTTCTGCGGGTAGGAATTTTTAATTTGCAGTCGACGCACCCTACCGTAGAACCCAAGACCTTACCACCTTCATCATAGTTTGTGAGGCATTCCTGCGCGTGGAATCACACTTCGGCATGTGGCTGAAGACCTTCTGTATCAAGCCGAAGAGCAGTGGTGCCGAATTCGCCGAGTGCGGGGGCGCCATGATCAGCAAACTCCAGAGGCCGGAGTGGCTGGAGGGCGCCTTCATCGAGGCTATGAAGATATAGAAGCGCGAGTGGTTCTACATCACAGAGCCGCTTGCCGCGGGCCTGGCCGTGGCTTCCGTCTTCACAGGTATGCCTCCGAGGAAGCTAGTGTCCTGGCAGAAGTAGGGCATGGAGTGTGGTAATCCGGACGAAGTCGTCTCTCTCCAGGAGAGGATCCGGTACCTCAAAAAGAAGTTTAAGCTAGTGGATGTGGTGGATGTGATGCTGCAACGCCGCATCCTTCCACTCCACCTTCTGGCTAGCCCCATGTGGCTCTACAAGCCCGAAGACGTATCGAAGGTGCGGAACTTCTTCCGTACCAGCTTAGATGGGATGTGGACGGCTCTCTACAAGCCGTACCAGAACGAATTCCCCAAGGCCGGGCCAAACAACGGCTATACCGCCATACGCGGCCCATCCGAGGTATCAATCATCTCGCATGTTTGGTAACGATTCTCAATTTTGTATTTGTTTGAACCTTCCTCCATTGTTTTAAAAAATGGGTGTCCAAGGTAGCGCTCATCAACTGCTCGGCGTCGCTGCCCGAAGACAACCGGACACCCGAGCTACAGGCCCTCTTGGCCGTGGTGCCCCCAAGGGCCCCGACCAAGGCAAATAAAGAGCTGGGGAAGAAAAGGGGAGGTCTTCGGATCCGAGATCCCTCGAACGCTAGGTCCAAGGACATCCGAGCCCTTTCCTCTGACGAGGAGGAAAGAGAAGGAGAAGGAAAGGAAGGGGAGGAAGGCATGCTACTTGTGAGCTGCGTTGGTAATTCCCCGAAGAGGAGAGGATGATGCAGTACAATAGAGATAAGTATTTCCCTCAGTTAAGAACCAAGGTATTCAATCCAGTAGGAGAACCACGACAAAATCCAGTGAACAGCACCTACACACACAAAAGAAAACACTTGCACCCAACGCGAATAAGAGGGTTGTCAATCCTCTTAGCGGTTACTTGCAAGGATTAAGTCTGATAGAGATAAATTGATAAAGTAAATTACTAAACTAAATAAAAGTAAATAAATTGCAGCAAAGTATTTTTGGTTTTTTATATATGATTGAATAGACCCGGGGGCCATAGTTTTCACTAGAGGCTTCTCTCTCGAACAAATAGCATACGGTGGGTAAACAAATTACTGTTGGGCAATTGATAGAAAAGCATATAATTATGACGGATTCATGGTGATGATCATGTATATAGGCATCACGTCTGAGACAAATAGACCGACTCCTGCCTGCATCTATTACTATTACTCCACTCATCGACCGCTATCCAGCATGCATCAAGAGTATTAAGTTAATAAAAACAGAGTAACGCCTTAAGCAAGATGACATGATGTAGAGAAGCAAATTCAAGCAATATGAATAAACCCCATCTTTTTATCCTTAATGGCAACAATACAAATTCATGTCATGTCCCTTTCTGTCACTAGGATTGAGCACCGCAAGATTGAACCCATCACAAAGCACCTCTCCCATTGCAAGATAAACCAATCTAGTTGGCCAAACCAAATCGATAGATCGGAGAGAAATACAAAGCTATAATAATCCGGCATAAAAGAGTGCAGCAAAGAACTCAAATATTTCTCATGAATAATCTGATCATAAACTCACAATTCATCGGATCCCAACAAACACACCGCAAAAGAAGATTACATCGGATAGAACTCCAAGAACATTGAGGAGAACATGGTATTGAAGATCAAAGAGAGAGAAGAAGCCATCTAGCTACTAGCTATGGACCCGTAGGTCGTTGGTAAACTACTCACACATCATCGGTAGGGCAGCAAGGTTGATGTAGAAGCCCTCCGTGATCGATTCCCCCTCCGGAAGATTACCGAAGAAGGCCTCCAGATGGGATCGCGGAAGAACAGAGGCTTGCGACGGCGGAAAGGTTTTCTCTTCTCTCTTTCTGGTGTTTCTAGAATATTTGAGAATTTATAGTGGAAGAATTAGGTCAAACGGAGCCACGAGGGGCCCACAAGCCTGGGGGCGCGGCCACCCCCCTGGGCGCGCCCCCTGAGCTTGTCGCTCCCTCGTAACTCCTCTGGTCTTCTCCTGAAGCTTCGTGGGTCTCTTCTGGTCCAGAAAAAATTAATCCAAAGTTTTTTTTCTTGTTTGGGCACTTTTTGATAATGATTTTCTGAAAAGGCAAAAACAGGCAAAAAACAGCAACTGGCACTGGGCACTGAGTTAATAGGTTAGTCCCAAAAAATGATATATAATTGCATAAAGTTGCATATAAAACATCCAAGATTGATACTATAATAGCATGGAACAATAAAAAATTATAGATACGTTGGAGACGTATCAAGCATCCCCAAGCTTAATTCCTACTCGTCCTCGAGTATGTAAATGATAAAAACAGAATTTTTTATGTGGAATGCTACCTAACATGTTTCATCATGTAATCTCTTTTATGGTATGAATATTATGATCCAAATAATTCAAAGCAATAGTCTATAATTTGATATAAAGACATCAATACTCAGACATACTAACAAACAATCATGCCTTTCAAAATAACGATGCTAAAATAAGTTATCCCTACAAAATCATATAATCCTGTCATGCTCCATCTTCTTCACCAAAAGTATTTATCATGCACTACCCCGATGACAAGCCGAGCAATAGGTTCATACTTTTTCACGCGCTTCAGCTTTTTCAACCCCCACGTAATACATGAGCGCAAGCCATGGATATAGCACTATGGGTGGAAAAGAATATGATGATAGAGATAACAAGGGCAAGTCAAAAAGAAGAAGATAGTCTCACATCAACGCGGCTAATCAACGGGCTATGGAGATGCCCATCAATTGATGTTAATGCGAGGAGTAGGGAATGCCATGCAACGGATGCACTAAGAGCTATAAGTGTATGAAAGCTCAACAAATGAATACTAAGTGTGTGTGCATCCAACTTGCTTGCTCATGAAGACCTCGGGCATTTGAGGAAGCCCATCATCGGAATATACAAGCCAAGTTCTATAATGAAAAATTCTCACTAGTATATGAAAGTGATAACATTGGAGATTCTCTATATGAAAAACATGGTGCTACTTTGAAGCACAAGTGTGGAAAAACAGGATAGTAACATTGTCCCTTCTCTCTTATTCTCTCATTTTTTTTTGGTGGGCTCTTTTGGCCTCTTTTTTTTCGTCCGGAGCCTCATCCGGACTTGTGGGGGAATCATAGCCTCCATCATCGTTTCCTCACTGGGACAATGCTCTAATAATGATGATCATCACACTTCTATTTACTTACAACTCAAGATTACAACTCGATACTAGAACAAAATATGACTCTATATGAATGCCTCTGGCGGTGTACCAGGATGTGCAATGATTTAGCGTAACATGTATAAAAATGATGAACGGTGGCTGAGCCACAAATACTATGTCAGCTATACGATCATGCAAAGCAATATGACAATGATGATGTGTGTCATATAAAAAAGAACGATGGAAGTTGCATGGCAATATATCTCGGAATGGCTATGGAAATGCCATGATAGGTAGGTATGGTGACTGTTTTGAGGAAGATATAAAGATGCTTATGTGTGATAGAGCGTATCATATCACGGGGTTTGGATGCACCGGCGAAGTTTGCACCAACTCTCGAGGTGAGAAAGGGCAATGCACGGAACCGAAGAGGCTAGCAAATTGCGAAAAGGTGAGAGTGCGTATAATCCATGGACTCACATAAGTCATAAAGAACTCACATACTTATTGCGAAAGTTTATTAGCCCTCGAAGCAAAGTACTACTATACATGCCCCTAGGGGGATAGATTGGTAGGAAAAGACCATCGCTCGTCCCCGACCGCCACTGATAAGGTAGACAATCAATAATAAATCATGCTCCAATTTCATGGCATAACGACAGATCATACGTGCATGCTTCGGGAATCACATACCTTAACACAATTATTCCTACTAAACCACAATCATCTACTAGTACCTCCCACATATTACCATCTTAATATCGCAAAACTATTGCAAGGAATCAAGTTTATCATATTCAGTGATCTACATGAAAGTTTTTATTATATCCCTCTTGAATACCTATCATATCAAGACCAAATTCATAACACATGCATATTGCCATTGCTATTTATTAGACTCTCAAAAAGATATAAGTGAAGCATGAGAGTGCAACTATTTCTTTAAAATATAACCACCGCCGTGCTCTAAAAGATATAAGTGAAGCACTAGAGCAACTGCCTAGCTCAAAAGATATAAGTGAAGCACATAGAGTATTCTAACAAATTATGAATAATGTGTGTCCCTCTCAAAAAGGCGTGTTCAGAAATGATGATTGTGACAAACTAAAAATCAAACAAAAGCAAGAAAACTATATCACAAGACGCTCCAAGTAAAACACATATCATGTGATGAATAAAAATATAGCTCCAAGTGAGTTACCGATAGATTGTAGACGAAAGAGGGGATGCCATCCGGGGCATCCCCAAGCATAGACGCTTGAGTATTCCTTGAATATTACCTTGGGGTGGCTTGGACATCCCTAAGCTTAGGCTCTTGCCTCTCCTTATTCCTTTGTCCATCGTAGTCTCACCCAAAACTTGAAAACTTCAGCACACAAAACTCAACAGAAACCTCGTGAGATCCGTTAGTATAACATAAAAATCTTTAACTCTAAGCGCTGTAGTAAATTGATTCATATTTAATATTGGCATAATTCTACTATACTCCAACTTCTCCATGACACGTACCCCCCGATACGATCCATAGATACATCAAAATAAGCTAACTATGCAACAAAAACAGAATATGTCCAAAACAGAACAGTCTGTAAAGATTTGAATTATGGTCATACTTCTGTAACTCCAAAAATTCTCAAAAATTGGGGTAACGTGTGTAATTCATATTTCAATACTGTGTAAAAACTTCAGCAATTATTGACATTCCAGCGAAAAATTAAAATTTCAGCACTGGACGCAAAAGTTTGTGTTTTCAAACAGCATCTATCATACTATCTTCCAAATCATCCCAAAGGCATTACTTGGCACAAACACTAATTTAAAGATAAAAATACAATCATAACAGATGATATAATCATGTAATCACACAAAAACAGAAAGGTTCAATAAAAATAAATATTGGGTTGTCTCCCAACAAGCTCTTTCTTTATAGCCATTAAGATAGGCTTTGAGATTTTAATGATGCTCACATGAAAGATAATAATTGAAACATAAAGAGAGCATCATAAAACATGTGACAAACACATTTGAGTCTAACATACTTCCTATGCATAGGCATTTCATATGAAAACAAATTATCAAGACAAGCAATATCTAGCATATGCAAATAGGAAGAACGAAGCAAAAATTTCAACACAAAGAGAGGTAATTTAGTGACATGAAATTTTTATAACCATGTTTTCCTCTCTCATAATAATTACATGTAGGATCATAATCAAATTCAACAATATAGCTATCATATAAAATACTATCTTCATGATCCACATGCATAAAAGTTTTATAATCTTCCAAGATAGTGGGATTAACATCAACTAAAGTCACGACCTCTCCAAACCCACTTTGATCAAAAATTTCATAAGATTGAACACTCTCCGAATATGTGGGATTCCTTTTACCTAAAGTTGACACTCTTCCAAACCCACTTTCAATAGTTTTGCAATCATTATTATCAATATCATATTCATCATGAGGCTTAAATAATTTTTCAAGATCATAAGAAGCATCACCCCAATCATGATCATTACAATAAGTGGTGGACATAACAAAATCATCATCCCCAAGCTTGTAGTTTTGCATATCATTAGCATAATTGACATTAATAGAATTTATAATAAAATCATTGCAATCATGCTTTTCATTCAAGGAGCTATCATGAATCACTTTATAAATTTCTTCTTCTAACACTTCATCACAATTTTCATATTCATGATTTTCAAGCAAAACTTCATAGAGAAAATCAAGTGCACTCAACTCACTAGCAATTGGTTAATTATAGTTGGATCTTTTGAAAAGATTAGGAAGTGGATGAGGATCCATAGTCATCTTAAATTTTTGCTTTCACTTTCTGTTTTTGTGTGTTGTCATGAAGGCAATAAAAGCAAGAAAGCAAACAAACAAAAGTATTTTTGTGTTTTTGTAAAATTGTTTTAGAAATGGGGGAGATGAAAACGAGAGGCAAATGCAAATAAAAGGCAAATAAAGTAAATGCAAGTGGATGATAGTTTGTGTGAAGGTACTTGATAAATTTTGGTGATGTCTCCCCGGCAACGGCGCCAGAAATTCTTCCTGCTACTTGTGAGCTGCGTTGGTAATTCCCCGAAGAGGAGAGGATGATGCAGTACAGTAGAGATAAGTATTTCCCTCAGTTAAGAACCAAGGTATTCAATCCAGTAGGAGAACCACGACAAAATCCAGTGAACAGCACCTACACACACAAAAGCAAACACTTGCACCCAACGCGAATAAGAGGGTTGTCAATCCTCTTAGCGGTTACTTGCAAGGATTAAGTCTGATAGAGATAAATTGATAAAGTAAATTACTAAACTAAATAAAAGTAAATAAATTGCAGCAAAGTATTTTTGGTTTTTTATATATGATTGAATAGACCCGGGGGCCATAGTTTTCACTAGAGGCTTCTCTCTCGAACAAATAGCATACGGTGGGTAAACAAATTACTGTTGGGCAATTGATTGAAAAGTGAATAATTATGACGGATTCACGGCAATGATCATGTATATAGGCATCACGTCCGAGACAAATAGACCGACTCCTGCCTGCATCTATTACTATTACTCCACTCATCGAGCGCTATCCAGCATGCATCTAGAGTATTAAGTTAATAAAAACAGAGTAACGCCTTAAGCAAGATGACATGATGTAGAGAAGCAAATTCAAGCAATATGAATAAACCCCATCTTTTTATCCTTAATGGCAACAATACAAATACGTGTCATGTCCCTTTCTGTCACTGGGATTGAGCACCGCAAGATTGAACCCATCACAAAGCACCTTTCCCATTGCAAGATAAACCAATCTAGTTGGCCAAACCAAATCGATAGATCGGAGAGAAATACAAAGCTATAACAATCATGCATAAAAGAGTGCAGCAAAGAACTCAAATATTTCTCATGAATAATCTGATCATAAACTCACAATTCATCGGATCCCAACAAACACACCGCAAAAGAAGATTACATCAGATAGAACTCCAAGAACATCGAGGAGAACATGGTATTGAAGATCAAAGAGAGAGAAGAAGCCATCTAGCTACTAGCTATGGACCCGTAGGTCGGTGGTAAACTACTCACACATCATTGGTAGGGCATCAAGGTTGATGTAGAAGCCCTCTGTGATCGATTCCCCCTCCGGCAGATTACCGGAGAAGGCCTCCAGATGGGATCGCGGAAGAACAGAGGCTTGCAGTGGCGGAAAGGTTTTCTCTTCTCTCTTTCTGGTGTTTCTGGAATATTTGAGAATTTATAGTGGAAGAATTAGGTCAAGGGGAGCCACGAGGGGCCCACAAGCCTGGGGGGCGCGCCCCCTGAACTTGTCGCTCCCTCGTAACTCCTCTGGTCTTCTCCCGAAGATTCATGGGTCTCTTCTGGTCCAGAAAAAATTAATCCAAAGTTTTTTTTCTCGTTTGGGCACTTTTTGATAATGATTTTCTGAAAAGGCAAAAACAGGCAAAAAACAGCAAGTGGCACTGGGCACTGAGTTAATAGGTTAGTCCCAAAAAATGATATATAATTGCATAAAGTTGCATATAAAACATCCAAGATTGATACTATAATAGCATGGAACAATCAAAAATTATAGATACGTTGGATATGTATCAAGGCACTTCTTCCCCGATGAGAAAAAGGGCGGCGTCCGAAGACGTCGCGGGGGCCGATGCCCCCCGAACCTGAAGGCGCCTTGTGAAGGCCGTCAATGCCGCACCCCGCAAGGCCCCTGCTATGGCCGTGGTCGTATCCTCCGAATCAGAGGATGACCTCATCGAGCCGCGCAGGGTGAGACCGCCGCCGAGGAGGTATGTCCTTTATACTGTAATTCCATACGCGTTGTATGAGCCCTAGTTCCTCTCTCCCACAAATCTAATTGATCATTTATCCTTCACAACCCACAGTGCTCCCGTATTAGCGACAAGGAGTCACCGGGCGGGCTCCCTCCACCCAGTGCCTCGGAGGAGCGTCCCCCCTCCCCTCCTGGCCATGACGGGCTGGGGGAGGCGACCTCTCAGCAAGCCCCGCCCGTGCCTACCACGGGGGATGGCGCTGATGTCTCCATGGCCGAGGCGGAGGCCTCGGCCTCCAAAGATCCGCTGGGGAAGGACCCTTCCTCCATGGAAGGGGAAAAACTAGGGCAGCTGACAACCTCGGCCCCGTCGATCCAGAGCCACCTCGGCAGCCGACCACGCTGGTGGTTCCTCCTGTAACGGAGAGAATTGAGGTGGCCCGTCCATCCCTACCTGCTGAAGGGCAGGCGTCCATGGGGTGGACCGAAGAGATGGAGGCGTCCTTGATGGGCACCTCCATCGTTGCTGAGCACCACGTCCTTCTAGGCGTGGCGCTACAGAATTACCGGTCCACAGAGGCCGAAATAAGGGAGGCCTTCAAGGGCCTATGTGAAGGCTTTGAGGTAACCTTTAATCATCTTTTGAGATTATGTCAACGCATAGAGCTATTAGCACTAGATATATCTAGTAGCCCTTAGCGGACAAGTAATGAGGGGATCGTCCGAGGACTTATACCACTGTAGATACGTATCACAAGTGTATAACCACGGTAGGCCCCGATCCCTGAGTTAGATGCAAAAAATCTTACTCGGGCATCCTGGGAAGAAATGATAGTTTATTAAAGCGAATACGCAGTAGCCCCCGAGACCCTGATCGGATTGGAGAAGCCAACCAAGGGATCAATATCTTCCGAGGTAGCTAACAATGTCCTTTTCAGGCTTCCGCCTCGGTTTCAGCATCCCACTCAAGAGAGCTGGAAGAGCTGAACCATAAGCTTGATCGGTCCGAGAAGGACATGGAGCTGATCAAGAAGCAGATGGAGCTGTCTCAAGGTAAATACCAAGGCCTTTAAACATCCCAAAATTCTGTTTGACAATGATGTTGTAGGGGTTCTAAATCACGTATTAATGTTTGTAGCTTCCTCATCGGAGCTAGAGATGCTCCGGTCTGAGCTGCAAAGAGCTCGGCAGGAAGCCGAACAATAGAAGGTTGTGGCGAAGCAGGCCAGCGAAGAGCTGGCCAAGGAGAAAGAGGCCAGTGCGAAGCATGCGGCCCGGGTCATTGAGGTCGAAGAAGACCTGAAAGGGTTGTACAAGCAGCGTGATGCCCTTCAGGAAGAAAAGAACAAGCTAACCTCCGAGCTCGCCATCGCGAGCTCGACCTGTAAGGAAGCCACGACCCAAGCCCGGGCGGATCGAGAGGTGCTGCAACAGGTGAAGCAGATCACCGCTGGTAAGCCATACCTGCTTCGCTGCGTATTTGGTGACATCAGGTTTGCCCATCTTACGCAAATCTGGCGTTCTTCAGATGCCTTTGGGGACCTGCCGAAGAGTGCTTCGGATGCCAGTTTCTACTTCACTGCCCGTCCTGACGACTCGTTGGAGAAGGCCTTCTGGGCCCAATTCTAGGCACTAGAGCATCCGCCTCTTCTGAATAATCAGATGAAGTAGCTGGTCGAGCTGTTCCGTACGACACGGTCGGTGATGGAAGATATCGGCATCAACCTCTGGCCGCAAGAGCCGATGCCGACTAGCTTCTTCGGCTTGGTGCACAGGCTACCAGATGTGAGCCCCCAGGTCGAGAACTGGAAGCGTTCGGCCTGCTTGGAAGGCGCGGAGCGGGCGTATGCGTCCACCATGGCGCATTTTCCGAAGATTAAGCCACTCGAGATTGCGTCCGGGCCTCCAGAAGGGAAGAATCAGACGCCGGCACAGTTTTTGGCCGAGGTTCACGAAGGTGCTCGGGTGACCGAGGCGCAGTGCAAGAAGTCCAAATTCAGGTTCTGAATTTCCCTCGGTATGCCGAGAAGAAATCTGTATAAGACAAATAATTTTTGTGCTACCCATCGTGTTATTTATCTAAGCGACCGTTTTGAATCCTAAAAGTGGTCACTCGTCGGCTTCCGCCCCCTTGTAGATACTATGTGGGGTGTTCCTAAAAACGCATGAACCCTTAGCCGACATCTCAGTGCCCTTAGGCGGTTGCGTATTTAGAGGAACGAGGCAATCAGACTATGGTGGCTTTATAACTTTCACTTAGTCATAGGAGTTTGACTTGTGGGGTAGTTGACCTAGCCCCCGGTGTAGTGGTGACCAGACTAGCCGAGGTGCACCCGTTTTAACACCTCGATTCTTATAACAAGAACCCTTCGTTTAACATGGCATAACCACTAACGGTTTCTAGTTTGACACTGTCTGCGGATCGCCGACTAGTTTACGCCTATCGTGTCAGTCGATTTTTGGCTTTCTCCACTGAGGCGTTGACCATTCGAGCTGGAAGCGCAATCGCAGTGGTTCTCCCATTACACTCCTAGCCGAACAAAGCGGAACGTAGGAGGCAAACACAGGAGCCGGGCAACCCAATCATTGAGAAAAATCACAATTCGAAACTGATGCATATAATGCAATATCCGTGACGCCGAACAGATATCGGACTTAAACATAGGCTCGATTTTATATCCGAGCCCCCGGTTGAAAGCCGGACTCATCTGTGTGTTTCAAACGGTTTCCACATTGCTACAAGGAAAAGACAGAAAAAACGACACGTGATTTTGTGCGAGGACCGAAAAGAGGACTGTTTTTTCATTCATAAGGCCTAGCCACAGATGCCGAGCTATTGTAAGAAGGAACCTTAAAAGATACAGAGAGTATGTTAGAAAGGAGAAGAGGAGTTTGATACAGGTTTTTTTTAAGTGGGAGCTGTTTCCCGTGTCTTCCCTGCCGCACATCTGCGCCTCCGTGCTGTTGAACAGCTATTCCTTGTCTAATCCAAGGTTTGTGAATATTGTCGGCTACTCCGCCTAGACTATGCTGGACGCATCTGAGAAGCGGGGCCCCTGATGAGGCTGGCGCCATAGTGTGATAGCTTGACGCTGCCGAGATGTACTTCCTGGTGGGCCTTTACGGTACCGAAGAGATCACCAGGTTCCGGGTGCACGGATATCCTGAGGTAACACACCCTTTTTATTAATGTATGCTCCCTAGTCTTCCATGGAATTTTAAGTGCCAAATTATGTAATCGAGGCACGTAGTCTGCTACCAGACGAGGGGAATTGGGGAGTGCACGTACCTATTTAGGATTCACGCGAGTTTGGCCAGGGGCCGAAGTGACAGTACGTACGCGCTTTGAGGAGCCTGGCAGGTCATGCCGAGCTGTACGTCGGGCCGCTTCTTCGGCCGCCTGGAAATCAGCTACGAAGGCTGTTGTCTGCTCCTCTGTCTGGAGGGAGCGCTCTGTGTTACCGTTAATGGTAATGACGCCATGGGGCCCCGGCATCTTAAGCTTTAGGTAAGCATAGTGCGGCACCGCATTGAAGCGGGCAAACGCAGTACGGCCGAGCAACGCGTGGTAACCACTGCGAAAGGGGACTATATCAAAGATCAAGTCCTCGCTTCGGAAGTTCTCGGGCGAGCCGGAAACAACCTCCAGCGTTATGGTACCAGTGCATTGTGCCTCCATGCCGGGTATGACACCCTTGAATGTGGTGTTACTGGGTTTGATTCATGATGAATCGATGCCCATTTTTCTGACCGTGTCAGCATAGATCAGGTTCAGACTGCTTCCACCGTCCATAAGGACACGGGTTAAGTGGAATCCATCGACAATGGGGTCTAGGACTAGGGCAGCCGACCCGCCATGACGGATACTGGTCGGGTGGTCCTTTTTATCAAAAGTGATCGGGCAAGCTAACCACTGGTTGAATTTCGGGACTACAAGCTCTAAGGTGTAGACGTCCCGAAGTGCGTGTTTCCGCTCCTTCTTAGGAATGTGCGTGACATAAATCATGTTTACATCCTTAACATCGGAAGGAAAACGCTTTTGGCCGCCACTATTTGGCCTGCGAGGTTCATCGTCGTTGTCGCTCCGAGACTGGCCCTTGCCCGATTCCTCGGCAACTGCTTTGCCGGCCTGCTTGAACACCCAACAGTTTCGATTGGTGTGGTTGGAGGGCTTATCCGAGGTGCCATGAATTTGGCAAGACCTGTCAAGTATTTTATCCAAGGCGCTTGGGCTGTCCTTGTTCCCTTTAAAGGACCTCTTTTTTGTTCCGGCCTGTGAGCCGGTGAACCCTGCGTTAACTGCTGGGTCCTCGGCATCGCTGCCGCTGTTCTTGTTTCGGCGCTTATTTCTGTTGCGCCTGGATTTGCCATTCCCGTCGCATGCCTCCGAGGTGCCGGAGTCGCTCCTGTGAGAACTACGGGCCATCCAGCTATCCTCGCCCGCGCAAAAGCGGGTCATTAGGGAGGTAAGAGCCGCCATAGTTCTCGTCTTATCCTGCCCGAGCTGTCGGGCGAGCCATTCATCTCGAATACTATGCTTGAATGTGACAATGGCTTCGGCATCGGGACAATCGACAATCTGGTTCTTTTTAGTTAGGAACCAGTTCCAGAATTTCTAAGCTGATTCGCCCTCCTGTTGGACGACGTGGCTGAGGTCGTCGTCATCCGGGGGCCGAACGTAGGTGCCCTGGAAGTTTGCCCTAAAGGCCTCCGCGAGCTCCTCCCAGCATCCAATACAATTTCTAGGGAGGCTGTGGAGCCAATGCCTTGCCGGAGCTTGAGTGGCAGGTATTTTATGGCATGGAGGTCATCACCTCGGGCCATGTGAATATGGAGAAGAAAATCATCCGTCCAAACAGCCGGGTCAGTCGTTCCATCGTACTGATCGAGATTGATTGGTTTGAATCCCTGTGGGAACTGATGCTCCATTACCTCGTCTGTGAAACATACTGGATGTGCGGGCCCTCGATATCGAGCCACATCTTGTCGGGCGTTGGCTGTTGTTCTGGCCCGTGCCTACTCCCGAGCTCTTTCGTGCCTGTCTAACCAGGCATCGTAGCCCTCAAAACCGGCGGGCGCGCGATCCCGTGATCCGTAAATGGATCGAGAAGGGGATTTATTGGCCTGTATCTTGTCGTGCAAATCGAAGGGCTCAGGATGTTCGACCGCACTCTTGCCATGAGGTCGGGTTTTTGCAGGGGGGGGGTTATTGTGTGCCCCTGCTGGCCGGTCTCGCCCTCTAGGGGGGTGGTCCGCCTGACCTGTGTGGCTGTGCATGAGCAGCTCGTCATCCGCTGCCTCATCATCGAGGTCGGGCAGCAGCCACCGCTCCAGGAATGATTTGGCGGCCATACGTCGAGCCTCAAGGCCCGCTTCGACCGCAAGGATTTTTATCCACTTGTCGTTGAGCGCGTTTTCATGAGTATACAGCTCCTGCTACTTTCTCTTCATGTTACACGCGGTTGCGATTAACTGCCACTAGAACTGTGCCTGCTCGGACGGGTTTATGGGTACCACAAAGTCCTCTGGTCCGAGGCTCAGGTCATCCTCGGATTCGTGGAGGTAATCCCTGTCCGACCCGTCATCGTAGGCGCCTTTGACTTCGGGATCATCCTCCATCGACGTCCCTACGGGCCCATCCAGTTAAGCGGGTGAGGCTTGATCTTCCTCGCCTGGGTTCTCAGCGGTGTCGGAGGCGTCACTGTTATCGGCGGCGCCCGTGGTGTTGGTCGTACTACTTTTGCTTCCATTATTGCCCTTCGTCCGCCTTTTGGGGCGATGACGCTTAGGGTTTTCCTTGGGTTTCTCTTGAGGATTGCTTTTAGGAGTGTCGACCATATAGACGTCGTAGGTAGACGTTGCTGCCCAATCCCCTGTACAGGGTTTGGCCGCGGGTGCATTTGCTACGGTATCGCCACAAACATCTTTGTCCATGTCAGTGGCTTCGTCGGAGCCGTAGTCAAGTGCATCGGTAAAGTCTTCGATCGTGGCGACTAAGTGGGTGGTGGGCGGGATGAAAATTTCTCGATCATCGGCTTCACATCCGATCTGATCGTACACGGCGGACAAGATCGCCAGGTTTTGTATCCGGTCCAGCACCTCGTTTACTTGCGAAAGCTCCTCCGTGTTCAGGACCTGGCTGTAGGCTGAGCCGATCTAAAATAGTTTGTTCGGGCCGCTTGATGCGGCACTGCACTGCCATCCTGTTCGTCCAGGGCTGACCCCCGGTCAACGGGAAAAACCATTACGTCGACCATTGGCGACGAGACTGCTACTGGCGGGCCCATCAGCGAGCTTGGCTCGAGGCTAGCGTCCGAGGACGCAGTGATTAGGCTAGGTGTGGCAACTACCGGATCTATCTACGGGGTTAGTTCCACCGGGAGGTCGTGTTCGAGGATCAGGTCGGAAAAATGCTCCGGAGCTCCTGTGCCGGAGGGATCTTTCACTAGTGGAGGAACGACCTTTAGTCCTGGTTGGGAAGGGTCTTTAGTCCCGATTCACCAACCGGGACAAATAAATCGGGACTAAAGGCCCCCACCCTTTAGTCCCGGTTGGCCATGAGCCGGGACTAAATCCCTGCCATGTGGCCGGCAGCGCGCACCGGGGGCTGGGGACCTTTAGTCCCGGTTGGTCACACCAACCGGGACTAAATCCCTGCCACCTTTAGTCCCGGTTGGTGACACCAACCGGGACTAAAGGTTTATGGGTTTAGGGGTTTAGGGTTTATTGTTTATTTTTCCTTTTCATTTTGTGTTTTCCATTTAATTCTTTTTCATTTCAAACATATTTTACGCTACTACATACTGTACACGTTATGCATATATAATAGAATTTCTCGTAGAACCAATCATATATCATAGAATTTCTCGTACGACCATGCATACACACATATATATATACAATTTCTCCTACAATTTGCAGATCATTACATGCAGGCATTAGGTCAAATGGTATTCTCCGTTAGGAGATATGATCTGCTCAAGCAAAAATCCCGCCATTTCCTCTTGAAGTGCTCGTATGCGGTCCTTTGGTAGGAGCCTATCCCTCATCTCCATCATCTTTAAAGAAGGAGATCAATATGAATATATTAGTTGTGTGTATATATATTAGATCATGATAATAAAAAAATTGTGAATAGTGTTTACGTACCCAAAGATATCTTTCATCTTTGCTCTTTTTGGTAATAGCGCGAATGTTCTCGAAAACGTAGTATGCACATACATTTGTCCCCTTTTCCTGCATCATACACTTTACAAGAATATAATTCAATCAGATAATAATCAAGCATGATAATGGTATTGAAACTAGAATTAAAGAGATGCGCGGACGTAGCTAGTACTACTTAATCACCTTGGACCGTCGCCATTTCAGCTGTGGTTCCCATTCACCGACAACCTCATTGATGAACTTTTTCCAAACCCTTCCCGGCAAAGAAAATGAATAAAGGAGTTATTAATTACTTGATATCAGGAAATGAACTAAAGAGGCCGACATAGTGCGATAATGATTGAAATTACCTGTCGAGCATCAAAAACAGGCTCCTGTATTCTTCATGGTCTTTACCTAGTGAGTCCAGTACTTCAACAGTTCCCTCGTCAACTCTAATGATTAGCAGGATCCAGTGGAATCTGCGCACACGTTTGTATGAGCGGGCATGCATAACTCATCAACTACACTTAACATCGAGTAAGCAAAAATAGAATTTGTAGTACAAGACAGTAACACTCACCTGAAGTTGTAAGGAAAAAGTATTTCTGGTCTGGCATTTAGTTTCTTCAAAAACATTAGCAAGCTATTCTCTGTGTCTTGTGGGTAGTTATTTAACACATTTTCATGAACGGTATTTGGGTCAATGAACCCAATGCCATAGACTCTATCTCTTTTCAATTCATAAATCTTCATTCTGCATATATAATACCACACAAAAGAATATAGTGAGGATAATTACAGGCAATGAACGAGCTGAGCTAGAGACCTAAATTACAGAAATAAATCACTTACAGACAATAGCAACTGACGAGAGATTTGTCGAGTGTGTCATGATTGAATAACTGAAATATTTCTGGAAATTCAATCCACACATCATTTCCATGGAAGTAATGCTCTGGCTTGACTTTCACCATGAGGCTCTCTCGCCCGGCCTTTACTTCTCTCAATTACCAGTGATGCAATTTGCGCATTTGCGTTGGTAGAAGCTCCACCTCGTCAGGCCTGACCAGAGGGTTCCCAGGGACATATTTCCATGCTAGTTCCTTCGGATCCATCGTGGGGAGTTCCTCGATGCCTAGGAGTTGTTCAACAGTGATACCTGATACGTCTCCAACGTATCTATAATTTATGAAGTATTCATGCCATATTTATAACAATTCTATATGGTTTTGCTATGATTTGATTAGAACTAACCCGGACTGACGCTGTTTTCAGCAAAACTACCGTGGTGTTGTTTTTTGTGCAGAAATGAAAGTTTTCCAAATGAGTTGAAACTTTTTGGAGATTTTTATTGGACAAATAAAAAATATTGGCACCAAGACCCACTGGAGGGGGGCCACCCAGTGCCCACGAGGCACCAGGGCACGCCACCCCCCCCCGCAGGCGCGACCTGGTACCTCGTGGGTACCACGTGGCTCCGTTTCGCGTGATTCCAATGCTGAAAAATCATATATATTCAGAAACCCCCGAAAGTTAACCTAGATGAGTTTTTACGCCGCCGCAAGCCTCTATAGCAGAGAGATCCCATCTACAGCCCTTTTCCGGCACCCTGCCGGAGGGGGGAAGGCATCGCCGGAGGCCATCTTCATCATCCCGGCGGTCTCCATGACGAGGAGGGAGTAGTTCACCCCCGGGGCAGAGGGTTTGTACCAGTAGCTATGTGTTTGATCTCTCTCTCTCTCTCTCGTGTTCTTGAGATGGCACGATCTTGATGTATCGCGAGCTTTGTTGATATAGATGAATCATATGGAGTTTTCCCCTCTCTATCTTCTTGTGATGAATTGAGTTTTCCCTTTGAAGTTTTCTTATCGGATTGAGTCTTTAAGGATTTGAGAACACTTGATGTATGTCTTGCATATGGATATCTGTGGTGACAATGGGATATTCACTTGAGACACTTGATGTATGTTTTGGTGATCAACTTGCGGGTTTCGTGACCTTGGGGATCTATGCATAAGCGTTGGCACACGTTTTCGTCTTGACTTTCCGGTAGAAACTTTGGGGCACTCTTTGAAGTTCTTTGTGTTGGTTTGAATAGATGAATCTAAGATTGTTTGATGCATATCGTATAATCAAACCCGTGGGTACTCGTGGTGAGATTGGAGTGCCTAGGTGACATTAGGGTTTTGGTTGATGTGTATCTTAAGGTGTTATTCTTGTACTAACTCTAGGGCTGTTCGTGACAATTAAGGGGGATGGCTCATAAGATTGATCGGGAAGGATAACTTTAAGGTGGTTTCATACCCTACCACCATTTCTTCGTTTGTTCTCCGCTATTTGTGACTTTGAAGTGAACTCTTTGTCGCACGTGAGGGGTTTACATATGATTCAACTATGTCAACAATGTTGGGAGATCGCACTAGTGAAAGTATGAACCCTAGGCCTTGTTTCTAAGTATTGCAATACCGTTTTTATGCCCGTTTACTATTTGCTACCTTGCTGTTTTTATATTTTCAGATTACAAAAACCTATATCTATTATCCATACTACACTTTTATCACCATCTCTTCGCCGAACTAGTGCACCTATACAATTTACCATTGTATTGGGTGTGTTGGGGACACAAGAGATTTCTTGTTTTTGGTTGCAGGGTTGTTTGAGAGATACCATCTTCAACCTACGCCTCCCGCGGATTGATAAACCTTAGGTCATCCACTTGAGGGAAAATTGCTACTGTCCTACAAAACTCTGCGCTTGGAGGCCCAACACGAGTCTACAAGAATAAGTTGTGTAGTAGACATCAAGCTCTTTTCTGGCGCCGTTGCCAGGGAGGTGAGTGCTTGAAGGTATATCTTTAGATCTTGCAATCGAATCTTTTAGTTTCTTGTGTATCACTGGTTTGGCTTATAAAAGAAAACTACAAAAAAAATGGAATTGAGGTTGCCTCATATTATTCGTCTTTATCATGTCTTTCTTGAAAATAAGGATTCCGATAATTGTGCTCAATTGATAGAAAAATAATTCAATAAAATGTTTGGCATAAAATATTTGAATGAGGAGCATGATTGCAATGTTGCTAGTATGAATTCTTTGAATATCCATGATGCTAATGATATGCAAAGCCACAAGCTTGGGGATGCTATGTTTGATGAAGATGATATTTTTAGCACCCCAAGTTTTGATGAGAAAATTTATTATGATGATAGCATGCCTCCTATTTATGATGATTATATTGATGAAAGTGGATTTGGAGAGGCCATGAATTTATTTAATGATGATTCCACTATTTTGGAAGAGGTTTCAATTGACTGTGATAAAAAAGTTGCTATCTATGATGATTATTGTGATGACATGTATGATATAAAGAATAATTATAACCATGAAATTTGTCATCATAATTTTAATGCTCAAATGGATTATGCCAATCAAGTATCTCATGATAGTTATTTTGTTGAGTTTGCTCCCACTATTATGAATGAGAAGAAAATTGCTTATGTGGAGAGTAGTAAAATTTCTATGCTTGTGGATCATGAAAAGAATGCTTTATGTGATAGATATATTGTTGAATTTCTTCATGATGCTACTTAAAATTATTATGAGAGAGGATCATATGGTTCTACATATCTCAATAATATGAAGTTTCCTCTCTTTATGTTGAAAGTTTTGAAGTCTTGCCTGTTTTGCCTTCCTATGCTAGTTGATTCTTGCTCACATAAATTATTTGCTCACAAAATCCCTATGCATAGGAAGTGGGTTAGGCTTAAATGTGCTAGTCATATGCTTCATGATGCTCCCATTGTGTTTCAATTCTTTACTTCTATGTGAGCATCATTGAAATCATCATGCCTAGCTAAAAAGGCATTAAAGAAAAGCGCTTGTTGGGAGACAACCCAATATATATCCTTTCTGTTTTAGTGTGTTCACATGATTAAGCTACTGTAGTAATCATGTTTTATATGTTTTCTTTCAATAAAGTGCCAAGTAAAACCTTTGGGATAGTGTGGATACTTGTTGATTCAATTCTGTGCAAAAACAGAAACTTTTGCCTCCAGTGTTTAATTTCCCAGATTTTACTGGTGCGTCAGAAAATTCTGAAATTTTCACAGGGAATTTTTTTACAAATTTTTTACGTTGTACTAATTTTTCAGAATTTTTAGAGTTATATAAGTTTGATAGTTGCCCAGATCATTACAGACTGTTCTGTTTTTGACAGATTCTGTTTTCAATGCATAGTTTGCTTGTTTTAATGTTTCCATAGCTTATATTATGAGATATAAATTATGGAAATGATAGAATACAGTAGGCATTATAGGGGAACAATTTTGAATCTTATTTTGGACAGTACCTAAGTGATGGTTTATTCTTTATCATGCTAACCGTTCTCATGAAGTTCCGTTAAGTTTTGTGTGATTGAAGTTTTCAAGTTTTGGGTGAGATATCGATATGAGGAGAATAAGGAGCGGCAAGACCCTAAGCTTGGGGATGCCCAAGGCACCCCAAGGTAATATTCAAGGAATACTCAAGCAACTAAGCTTGGGGATGCCCCGGAAGGCATCCCCTCTTTCGTCTTCAACACTATCGGTAACCTCACTTGGAACTATATTTTTATTCGTCACATAATATGAGTTTTGCTTGGAGCGTCATTTTCTTTTGTTGAGATTTGCTTGGTATTATCGATAATCATGTTTTGTATCTTTTATTTCAATAAAAATGTCAAGTATAGCCTTTACCATGCTTATTTTGCAAGTTCATGAGTTGCTGTTTCAAAACAGAAAGTTTCCTGCTATTGATTAAATTGCCCAGAAATGTCAGAACGTGATAAAATCTTGAAATTTTGACACAGTCAACTTTGATAAATTATTTCCAGTGTGGTAAATTTTCAAAAAAAAATTGAGTTATCTAAGTATGGATTCTTAATTATCCTTTACAGATTGTCCTGTTTAGGTAGATTGCTGTTATGTTTGCATTGTTTGCATATGTTTGCGTGTTTAATGTTTCTATTTGTGGATAGGAGTATTAAATATGCAGAGGCATTTAGTATTCAATGTTTAATTATAATTTTAGCGATTTGCTACAGTAGAGAATGTCGAGGTTTTGAGTGGATTTATACTAACATATCTCACAAGTTCTTGTCAAGTTTTGTGTGGATGAAGTTTTTGAAACTTAGGGATACTATTATATGAGAAGAATTAACGAGACACAAGAGTTCAAGCTTGGGGATGCCCAAGGCTCCCCAAGTTAATATTCCAAGATGTATCAAGCATTCAAGCTTGGGGATGCCCCGGTAGGCATCCCATCACTTTTCTTCATCAACTATCGGTTAGTCTCGATTGAACCCAAGTTTTTACTTGTTCACATAATGTGTGCTATACTTGGTTCTGTCTTTGTTTTGCTTGCTGTTTGAATAAAATATCAAGGTCTGAAACATTTTTAATGAGAGAGAGTTTTCACATAGCTACTTAATTGTTTCACTACTCATTGATCTTCGCTTATATATTTTGGAGTAGTTTGTCATTAATTCTTATGCTTCACTTATATCTTTTTGAGAGTTAATAATAGTAATGGTAATTTGCCCAAGATATGAATTTGGTCCCAAGCTGATGAATATTTGAGAGGGATATAATAAAAACTTTCATATAGATCATTGGATATGATAAGTGTGATTCCTTGCAATGAAAACAATGAAAGAGATCATATGCTAATCTTATGGAAAGTAATGACATCTATTATATATAAAAAGTGCTTGACGGGGTCATCAGAAAAAAAGAGAAATATGCAAGAAAATTGCAGAAAAATCAGAAACATCCGACCATTTATTTAGTACACTAAAAAATTATAGCCATTAGATGTGTTTTACGTGGAAAAAATTACCCACCATTGCCATTATGACAAAAAACGTTTCATACCCAACGTTGTCTATATGACAACAAATGTTTCCTTCACATTGCCTTTAATAAAAGAACAAATCTGGCTTCCTCAAAAAAAAAAAAACTGGCGTTGGAGTTTGCTTAAAAAGAGCTATCATGACGTAGGCTGTTTCCTCTGTACGCACGCATGCATTAGCATCGTCCAAAAGAAAAATCTAAGACTACGTGGGCTGATTCCTTTCTATATGCACGCATGCCTTAGGGTAGGACTTCCCTAGAAAACAAATCTAGCATCTCGTAGGCTGATGCCTTCTGTTTTTGGATGGATGCATTCTTCACTTACAGGGACGCATGTAATTTTTTTTAAATAAACTGCCTTATTATATTAAAAACAACACTAGAATAGGACGTGGGCTCACGAAAAATAACTTTGGAGCATGGGCACTATGACCCCTTTCTAAAGTTCAAACAAACTTACTTTTACAGTATGGATAAATCTCATCTTTTTTTTGTATGTGCATATATATAATAGTAGTATAGCTGTGCAAAATTTCATCAATATACGCGCTTGCATGTAAGAGATAAAAAAAACACAAATATTCTGCTGAGTTTGGGCCAAAATTTTGAACGAAAATCTACAGATACTTAGAGCACATGCATATATATATTTTTGTGCAGCGTATATCACAACATATTTTGAATGAAAATCAACAGATACTTAGAGCACATGCATATATATTTTTGCGCAGCGTATACCACAACATATTTTGAACGAAAATCAACAGATACTTAGAGCACATGCATATATATTTTTGTAAAAAACAACTTTTTTGAAACTTTTAAGAATCATTTTTGAGTGATTTCAGAAAACATGCTCTGACGCCCCCATGCTGAAAAAAAATATCTTTAAGTCCGCTCATGCCGTTCTATATGCATTTATGCATTCTTCTCTTGATATATGGAAGCATGGAAAGAAGCATAACATGCATTGCTCCGATCGGGTCCTCCGGCCCTGTATCGTTATAGTTACATGCGTCATCTTCCCTATTTAAATCAATAGACATTAGATAAATCTTTTAGTGTAAAATTACCCACCATTGCCATTATAATAAAAAAGTTATGTTGTTGTAAAAGAAGCTAGGTGACTTGGGTTGATTCCTTGCTATATGCATGGACTACACGTTCCATCAAAATTAAAAAGCAGACGTGGCTTGATTCCTTCCTATATGCATGGACTACACATTTCATAAAAATAAAATAAAATAAAGCAACGTAAGACATGAGTCGATTCCTTACTACATGCATGCATGCATTTTTCACTTGACATTACTCCGCGTATTACATTTTTCTCTGGCCAACTTTGTAAAAGTTTGACCAAATTTATAATAATAATATCAACATCTACATTGCCAAATAATTATAATATATCCCCTCAAAATAATAATAATAATAATATAAAAATATATTTCATTATGCATCTAATAATGTTGTTTTTGAATTTGGAATGTTTATATTTTTTATATAAACTTGGTCAAACCGCGAAATATTTGACTTCAGACAAACCTACCACGTAGAGTAAAAAGAAAGGAGCGAGACATTGACGCATGAAAAAACACTGGCGCGCATTATCTCGATCAGTACCTTTGGTCCCGTTTGGCTGTTGCACGCGATTCCTCAGGTCATGTTCTCTATGGACAGCTCCAACCGCTCTTCCATCGGTGAGTGAAAGGACCAGACCAACAAAGGCGGCACCTCCAGATGTGGCAAGCTCAAAATTATATTGGTCGGTGGGTATTCCCCCTGTCCAGCTTCCTCTGACTCATCCCGTTTTCTTTGATTCCCTTTAGTGCAATGCAAGGCAAACATTTTGTAATCGAACCGGTCCGGCATACAAAATGGGACATCAAGCTACATCAGCTCGAAGTAGTTGCAGGTTAATCTGTAATTCGAAATACTAAGAATACCAAAATTATTTAGAATCGTGGTACATGTTATAGGAGGAAAATATAGAAAAGATGTGAATAGTTATATATAATTATTTCAATGCGGAAGTAAGACATGAAAACAGCAGAATGTTGATACAAATACAATAGTTCTGGTCACAAATACATATATAGCTAATACTAATATCATCTTGAAAAGGAAATATATCAAGTTATTCTGAAAATTTAAACCAGATATATCTCATATTTAAAGATCAATCAGTACCCTATAAGTAAATAAAGATAAACCAGTAAATAGTAGACGCCGTTAGAGTAGAAGCTTGACCCAAATACAATTACATTGGAGAACATTCTATGCCAACAGCTACAGCCTAACTTAATTGTAAATTTCCAAAGTAAAAGATATATAGGTAGGTTAATATAAACAAACAATTTTCAAGATATTTTAATCTCGACTTGCTAAAACTTACCTACGTGAAATCTACCATATTTTCTAGAGTTAGTTTGTTTCTGTATAAGAAAGAGAAAACACTATTGTTAGTAATAACAATTATCAATTAAAGAATCAGCAAATCTTACCATTTTTTAGAATGTATGTGCTATTATTTTATATAAACATCAAAAAATAAGTGACAAACTTTATGATGTTGCTTGCGCACACTAAATTTACTGGACCCTTTTCTCAAAACAAAAATTGGTATACTCTAAACTCAAATATCTTAACGTGAAAATTGTGTCAGGTGTACATGTCAACATTCTACAACCCCCACCCCACCCCACCACCACACAAAAAAGGTACTACGACCATCCGACCTGACCACAGTGGTTTCTGTATATCTGGAGAATGCATGCCATCAAAACAACATCATCATATGTTGTACCGAGCGTCGAAGGTGTTGGAACATGCATGCCTGCTGCACACAATAGGGTTTTACAAATCTGACCCAAGGATTAGACACATGGGAGACATGTAAAGACAGAAATATATGTTAGGGTATAAAGGACTATGCGTTATTTAAAAGGGAAGTGATACAATAGTTAAGATTTTAATATCAACTACAAACATTGTGAGAGATAACAGTAAGTGATTGCACCCGATATTACCAGGTCCATGAATTATAATCCATTTAGATAGGATTTTTAGTAGAATTTTTTCACCGGAATCTATTGCTTTCAAGTGCATACTATTAAATTTTGGAGTTTACTATGTGATGATGTTTATATACGATCTAGCTTTCTGTTTCGTAAGAATGGTTATAGTGTAGAATGGATGATGGTTATGTATATACAGTGATTAAAACCTTAGAGGCTATATATTCTAAAGCATATGCTTATAAAATATATAGTGCTTCTTTAGATCACATGACTATATATAACAAAATGATTTAACAGAACCCATGATGCTTAATCACTCTCCAAGAACCCACAGAATTAAACTCAAGAAAAGCTATTCAAAGACATTTCATAGGTCCAAATTATATATTTAAAGAGAACCAATAACAACAAAATACTCCCTACATTCCAAAACAATTGAACTTCTAGGATTCTCCTATGTCAAACTTTTTAAAGTTTGACCAAGTCTATAAAAAAGTCTGCAAAGAACAACATCAAATATATAAATATGAAAATATATATCATTAAGAACCAAATGAAGCAAATTTAGTGCTTTAGTTGTTGATATATATTTTTTGTATAAACTTGGTCAAACTTAATGAAGTTTGACTTAGAGAAAACCTAGAACTTCAATTATTTTGGAACGGATGGAGTACTAAAAATCCATCATTCCAAAGATGGTTCAACAATAATATTTTATGACTGTACTTAAGTAAAATCACATTTCAACAAGTAAAATTTCCAAACTACTACATACAATAATTTAGAATATAAAATAAATACACTACTAGAATGATGCCCGCGCATTAGAGCGGGCCACTCTGCTAGTTACATAAAGAAAAGTATAAGTGGTAAAATTTATTGGAGGTTAACAAGCATAGCATTAATCAATGATGCAATTCTTGAAAAAGTTAATAAGGGAAGAGAAGATTCACATGCAAATATACTATCTTGGACATCTTTTATGATTGTGAGCCCCCATTAAGTATTTTATGTCAAAGTGTTGACGTTGGACAAGGAAGACAACGTAATGAATTATGTTTGTTCATATTCACATATAAGTTATATTGTTATAGATCCTCCAACATGTGGTGCTTGCCCAATATCTTTGCTAGCCAAAAATCCGCACCAAGTAGAGATACTACTTGTGCATCCAAAACCCTTAAACCCAGTTTCATGTCACAAGTGTCCACCATATCTACCTATGGATTGAATAAGATCCTTCTAGTAAGTTGTCATCGGTGCAAAAAGCAATAAAAATTGCCTCTAAATATGTATGATCTTTTATTGTAAGGGAAATAAGCGTTGTACGAACTTGTGATGGTAAAGAAATAAAAGCGACGGACTGCATAATAAAGGTTGCTATCACAAGGGGCAATATAACGTGACATTCCTTTGCATTAAGGGCTTGTGCATCCAACAACAAAAAGCGCATGACAACCTCTGCTTCCCTCTATGAAGGGTCTATCTTTTACTTTTATGCATTTACTTTTATGTATTTATTTTTTATGCAAGAGTCAATAGTGTTCTCCTCTATTTCCTTTTTATTTTTCTCTTTTGCAAGCATCATGTGGTGGGGAAAGATATAGGCACATATATCCAGCTGGATATGAGTGATCATGAGTTATTATTATTGACATCACCCTTGAGGTGAATAAGTTGGGAGGCGAAATCACAAGCCCCTATCTTTCTATGTGTCTGGCTGAAACTTTTGCTCCATATATATGTCGTGAGTGTTAGCAATCATAGAAGACTAAATGATGGTTGAGTATGTGGACTTGCTAAAAAGCTCCTACGTGAGACCCTTCCTGAAAATATGATGAATTGCAATTGCATTGTTGACTAGAATAGTTTGTTAGTTTCCAAGAAAGTTTATGCCTTATACTTCATTGTTGTGATGAATTGTTACTTGCTCATGAGAAGTTTTATGATAATAAATATTGTTGTTATAATAATGATCTTGCTTTGAATCATTCAAGTCCAATGTCCATGCTATAAAAGAAAAGATTATATGATGATTATGATAGGTAGCATTCCACATCAAAATTTCTGTTTTTAATTGCTACTTTATCATGATGACTTTTATGAGAGAAAGTTGCTGTTATGATGCTAGGAAAAGTGATTGAAATTATCATTGATCAAACTTATGCACTATGCTAGCATTCACACTTCATAAATTATTTCTTTTATCATTTACCTACTCGAGGACGAGTAGGAATTAAGCTTGGGGATGCTGATACGTCTCCAACATATCTATAATTTATGAAGTATTCATCCCATATTTATAAAAATTCTATATGGTTTTGCTATGATTTGATTAGAACTAACCCGGACTGACGCTGTTTTCAGCAGAACTACCGTGGTGTTGTTTTTTGTGCAGAAATGAAAGTTTTTCAAAAGAGCTGAAACTTTTTGGAGATTTTTTATTGGACAAATAAAAAATATTGACACCAAGACCCACTGGAGGGGGGCCACCCAGTGCCCACGAGGCACCAGGGCGCGCCACCCCCCCAGGCGCGCCCTGGTACCTCGTGGGGCCCACGTGGCTCCGTTTCGCGTGATTCCAACGTTGAAAAATCATATATATTCATAAACCCCCGAAAGTTAACCTAGATGAGTTTTTACGCCGCCGCAAGCCTCTGTACCAGAGAGATCCCATCTACAGCCCTTTTCCGGCACCCTGCCGGAGGGGGTAAGGCATCACCGGAGGCCATCTTCATCATCCCGGCGGTCTCCATGACGAGGAGGGAGTAGTTCACCCTCGGGGCAGAGGGTTTGTACCAGTAGCTATGTGTTTGATCTCTCTCTCTCTCTCTCGTGTTCTTGAGATGGCACGATCTTGATGTATCGCGAGCTTTGTTGATATAGATGAATCATATGGAGTTTTCCCCTCTCTATCTTCTTGTGATGAATTGAGTTTTCCCTTTGAAGTTCTCTTATCGGATTGAGTCTTTAAGGATTTGAGAACACTTGATGTATGTATTGCATATGGATATCTGTGGTGACAATGGGATATTCACTTGAGACACTTGATGTATGTTTTGGTGATCAACTTGCGGGTTCCGTGACCTTTGGGATCTATGCATAAGGGTTGGCACACATTTTCGTCTTGACTTTCCGGTAGAAACTTTGGGGCACTCTTTGAAGTTCTTTGTGTTGGTTTGAATAGATGAATCTGAGATTGTGTGATGCATATCGTATAATAAAACCCGTGGGTACTCGTGGTGACATTGGAGTGCCTAGGTGACATTAGGGTTTTGGTTGATGAGTATCTTAAGGTGTTATTCTAGTACAAACTCTAGGGCTGTTCGTGACAATTAAGGGGGATGGCTCATAAGATTGATCGGGAAGGACAACTTTAAGGTGGCTTCGTACCCTACCACAATTTCTTCGTTTGTTCTCTGCTATTTGTGACTTTGGAGTGAACTCTTTGTCGCACGTGAGGGATTTACATATGATTCAACTATGTCAACAATGTTGGGAGATCGCACTAGTGAAAGTATGAACCCTAGGCCTTGTTTCTAAGTATTGCAATACCGTTTTTATGCCCGTTTACTATTTGCTACCTTTCTGTTTTTATATTTTCAGATTACAAAAACCTATATCTACTATCCATACTACACTTTTATCACCATCTCTTCGCCGAACTAGTGCACCTATACAATTTACCATTGTATTGGGTGTGTTGGGGACACAAGAGATTTCTTGTATTTGGTTGCAGGGTTGTTTGAGAGATACCATCTTCAACCTACGCCTCCCGCGGATTGATAAACCTTAGGTCATCCACTTGAGGGAAAATTGCTAGTCCTACAAAACTCTGCACTTGGAGGCCCAACACGAGTCTACAAGAATAAGTTGTGTAGTAGACATCAATACCCATCTCTCTAGCCGCCATCTCTCTATCAGCGTCGGTTACCGCCTTATTGGTACTCACCTTAAGCGGGGGGATCGATTGCACTACCTGTTCTCCGAGCTGGGGAACAGTTTTCCCGCTTTTATTACTACCTGTAAGGCTCGACTGCTGATTTTTTTGTTGATGATATGACTTGCTAATAGAGCTTTCATAGTCTGATCGCCTTTTCTCCACAGCCGGTTTAGCAAGATCCACAAAGTGTTGTACGACTTTCTCAGGTATTTTCTCCTTCGGCGGCGGGGGCGGTTTCGGTGCAAAATGGGACTTCACTTGGGCATCCACGACCCGTTTGTTTTCCTCCTCAGTCATCTCATAAGCTAACTTGTTTTTGGCAGGAGGCTCGGGTTTCTTCTTTGGTGCTCTCTTCCGCTTTGGAGTCGGCCCACGCGGCGGAGATCGATATCGCGTACTCGCGCTAGGCTCCGTCTCGAGGTGGGGTGGATTCGGCTGACGCGGCGGAGATCGATATGGTGGCGGACTCGCGCTACGCTCCGTCTCGAGGTGGGTTGGAGTCGGCAGACGCGGCGGACTTGGAGGAAGAGTCGGTGCCCTTGGCGTCGAGTTTGGAAAGACGATGCAATCCTTTCTCCATACAATGATACCACGTATGGCTTCTCCCAGTGTCTGCTCCCCTTGACCTCCAGGAAAGTCAAGTTGTAGTGAGTCATATGCCGATAGAACTTCATCCACCCCGACACGAGCATAGCCAGGTGGAATCGGATTGCCGTGGAAGGTTGCTTCAGGGGGATTTGGTAAAGCATAGCCGTCCGCCACCTTCAGGGATATGTTCTTCACTTTCATGTGTAGCTCACAACTTGTCGTCTCTTCGATATCATCCACGGGGTAGCGAGCCAGCAGTGCATCATCGGCCGGGACCCCCGTGGAACCCACGCTGCTTTTCGGCATAGATGGGACGGCGCTATCCAATGCTGGATCTGCTTGCTGCTGCCGCTGAGATGCCCTTTCCAGGCTAAGTGTGTCGATCTGCTCCTGCTGCCGCATGAAAGCGCATTCCAACTCCGCGTGCTTTGATTCTACCTTTTGAAGCCGGTCTGCATCCTGCTTCTTCTTGTCTTCCTCCTGCTTCTTCTTTCTCGCACGGCTTCTGTAACTAACGTTCCAGTCCGCAAACCCCTCAACCCACGGAACAACACCTTTGCCTCGTGTTCGTCCCGGGTGTTCAGGATTCCAAAGAGCGCGTGTAAGCTCGCCGTTCTCTCTCTCGGGCTGGAACGCCCCCGTTCGAGCCGCTTCTATTGCAACAAGTAAAGCGTCCGAGGCTTCTTTAAGACTTGCCTGCACCATAATCTCCCCTGTCTTTGGGTCCAACTTTCCCCCATGCGCATAAAACCAAGTCCTGCACCTGTCAGGCCAACCCAATGTTTTTGGAGTGACCCCTGCAGCAATCATCTTTTCCTCAGATTCATCCCACTTAGGCCGACCAGTCTTGTAGCCACCTGGCCCCAGAACATGGTGAAACTGTTTCTTCTCAGCATTGATCTTGTTTTTCCTCGACCATTCCTTAGCTGCTTCCGATTCCTTGAACTCCACAAATAAGTCCCAGTGATCTTTTGCCTTCTCCAGTGCTCTAGTGAATTCTGCAGTCTACTTTCCTGCTTCGACGTAGCAGGCCCATAATCTTTTCTTGTGGTTGCAGAATTGTGTGGCCATCTTCTAAAGAGCACTCTTCTTGACTTTCTCCCGTTCTGCATCTGTTAAATGCTCTGGTAGGGTGAAATGTGACATGAGCGTTTCCCAAAGCAGGTCTTTTACTCTTTCATCGAAAAAACTAACTCCTCGATCTCCCTTTGGCTTATTCCATTCTTGAACGGAGATCGGGATTTGGTCCCTGACAATAACTCCGCACTAACGAGTAAATTTGTCCGCATTCTTTTTAGGAGCAAGCGGTTCACCATTTGGTTTGATCTCATCGATGTTGTACTTTATGCCAGCCTGCAACTTTTTGGCCGGGCCTCGTACTGCCCTCCTTGTAGAAGATTTGCTCGATCCGGAGGGCTAAAAGAAGAAAGATTCGTTAATATATATATATATATATATATATATATATATATATATATATATATATATATATATATATATATATACAAATCAATTAATACATGTAATGATCACCAGAGGCCTTATATATACCTCGCCGGTCTTTGTTAATTGAAGATCATTTCCTTCGCCATCATTGTTTGTATGGCCTTCGTCTGTTGGTTCTTCCTCAAATATTCCCTCACCGAAATTGTTCAGATATTGTGAGCCATCATCTTCAGGTTCACCCTCTGGGTTTCGGATCATGTCGAACATGATATGCTCTTGATCATGGTCGTCTCTGCCGCTAGCGTCCATAGCTTAACTAATCCAGAAGAAAGATAAAAAAATTTAGTATTCAAATTAGAATGCATCTCCAATAATATCACTAATACATCTCGAATAATCCAGTTAATGCATCATCGAATATTATCGAATATAATCTCGAATACATCTCGAATATTATCACTAATACATCTTGAATAATCCAGTTAATGCATCATCGAATATTATCGAATATAATCTGGAATACATCTCGAGTATTATCACTAACACATCTCGAATATTATCATATAACATCACTAGCTAATACAGATCGAATACTATCGAATAATCCAGTAGACTCGCGGTTCCTGAGGCGCGGGCGGTGGACACCCAAAGAGAAGGAACCATCACAGGATCATAGCTCGGGTGAGATCCCTGAAGAACCTGCCAGGTATTGGACAACCTGACGTCCATCGCAACCATGTAGCGACGGACGTGCTCGTCCTCCTCCCTTACATGGTGACGTACCACCTCCTCGGGGGCCGGCTGCCTCCGCACCGATAGTGGCCCACGCGACCGCCACCAAAGAAGCTCCGGGTCGATGATGGGAGCCCGGTTCCTCACCAAGATGCACGCCACGGAAGGTAGCACCTCCCAGTGCCAGCCCGACGGAGCCCAGTCCCGGACATGGCGCCTCTGAAGCATGTTGTCGCCACCGAGTCGACGACGAGGATGCGGGCCGGGCATCGTCGACGCCAAAAATGTTTCTATGCAAATTTAACATTTTTTAAATGCTTGATTATGATTTTTGTAATTCTTGTTCACTTGATTTTGCAAATACATGACAAACTTTTGCAAATACAACATTAAGATATTAACATTTTCCAAATAAGATATTAACATGTTTTTGATCAATATTTTTAAGATACAACATTAAAATATTTTTAATACATGGTCAACTTTTTTCTATGCAAATTTTTTCTATACTATACATGATACAACATTAAAAGTATAAAAAACTAAAAAACAGAAGAAAAAAACTAGCTAGTGAAAAAAAACAATCTATGCAAATTCCACCGTTCATCTACATACATACATACATACATATACTAAGCATCTACAACATCTAGTGAAAAAAAAACAATCTATGAAAAAAAAGATGAACAAAATTAAGGAGGGAGGCTCACCGGCCGGGATCGTCGGGGCGGAGGGAGGCGGGGAGGACGCCGGAGATGGAGGAGGACGCCGGAAGCGGGGAGGAGCGGCGCCGGCGCGGGCTCGGGCCGCGGCGGCTTGTGAAGGAGCGGTCGTCGATCGCGAGGCGGGCGCGCGCGGAGGAGCGGCGGCGGCGGGCAGCGTGGCAGCGCCGGCGCGGGCTCGGGCGGCGCTTGGGAGCAGAGCGGTCGGACGGCGACGTCGAGGTCCGGCAGCCTGGCGGCGTCGTGGTCTTCGGCGCCGTCGGGGGGAAACTAGCAGATGAGTTTGGAAATTTTGCTAAGTGCTGCTTATATACAGAGACCTTTAGTCCCGGTTGGTGGCTCCAACCGGTACTAAAGGCCCCCCTTTAGTCCCGGTGCGAGCCACCAACCGGGACTAAAGGTGAATTTCACCAGGCCGAGCGGCGGGAAGCCCAGGCCTTTAGTCCCGGTTGGTGGCTCCAACCGGGACTAAAGGGTTTGTCCTGGCGTGGTGGAAGTTTAGTCCCACCTCACCAAGCGAGAGGCACTCGCACCAGTTTGTAAGCCCCGCTGCGATATCCGTCTCGAGCTCCTCTCTAAAGCAGGCAGTGCATGCCTAACGTTCCTCTCTGCCCTCTGGGCCTACTTGCCCTGCGGGCCTGCATCCTGGCCCATATATAGTTGGGTTTCTAGTCGTATGCAGGCCGTGGTGGCCTAGTAGGCGGGCATTTTTTTATTTTTGCATATGTTATGTCAATTTTTTAGTCCCGGTTGGTGGCTCCAACCGGGACTAAATGTCTTTTCCAGTTTTTTTTTTGTTTTTTGCTTTATTTTTTTTCTTTTGTTTCTACTTACAGCCAAATATTTAGAGTTTTTGAGTGAATCTTTTTGGTTTAGGTCACAAAAATTATAAACTTTCTGTTAGTGCCAGTAGTTTTCAAATTTGAATAGTTTAAATTTGAATTCTTTGAAATTTGTGTGAATCACTAGTTTGTGAATAACTTTACTTTAAAAATAGATTTTTGAGTGATTCTTTTTCCTGCTGTTTAATATTAGTGTGTTTTATCAGTATGTTCAATTTGGTAATTTTTAGGTTATTTTAAATAGGTGTTTTAATCAAAAACAGATTCTGTTTAGCTCTTTTAGTTTTATAGCTCAAAAAAATCATTAAATGCATGAAAAATAGCGAATGAAGTCAGAAAGGGTTGAAAATTGATGATGTGGCTTTGAATGGTGCATGTTGAATGCACAAAAAGTCTGGAGTTAAAATTAGTTTAAAAAATGAAATGCCTTTGTAACAGATGAGTTTTCGTTCGAAACCTTGATACTTCGAAAGAGATTGTCCAGTTTGTACACGAAGTGCATCCAGTTTTTGCCATAACCCTCTCAACTTTTTAGCACTTGCTATGTGGGTGAAATGATGATACCATGCCAAGTTTCAACCTTTTCAGAGTTCATTTGTAGTGCTTTTCAATTTCAGGGTCATTTAGCTCAAAAGAATCAATAAATGCATGAAAAATAGCAAATGAAGTCAGAAAGGGTTGAAAATTGATGACGTGGCTTTGAATGGTGAATATTGAACGCACAAAAAGTCTGGAGTTAAAATAAGTTTATAAAAATAAAATGCCTTTGTAACAGATGAGTTTTCGTCCGAAACCCTGATACTTCGAAAGAGATTGTCCAGTTTGTACACGAAGTGCATCCAGTTTTTGCCGTAACCCTCTCAACTTTTTAGCACATGCTATGTGGGTGAAATGATGATACCATGCCAAGTTTCAACCTTTTCAGAGTTCATTTGTAGTGCTTTTCAATTTCAGGGTCATTTAGCTCAAAAAAATCAATAAATGCATGAAAAATAGCGTTCCTTCGCGTTTCAAATGCCAAAACACATATATACCCTAACTATTACAAAGATTCCCTCCGGTTTGTCCGAAGTGGGACTTTCCAGATTATTCCGGAAACTCACTAGAGAAGAAAGTGATGACGGTGAAGCCGGTCACATCCCAGAGTGGGATCTTGGGGTATAAAACTTTTTCTTCGCGTGTGTCCCTTTGCGCCGTAACCATGGACAATCTTCATCATTTAACAGATGCTTGGGTCAGTCTTCACTGTGAAGGGAGCAATTTCATGAAACTTTTCATAATCTTCTGACATGTCTGTCTTGTCCTCCACTCCCACGTCGTTTCTTTTCCCTGAAAGAACTATGTGGCGCTTTGGCTCATCGTATGATGTATTCGCTTCCTTATCTTTTCTTTTTCTCGGCTTGGTAGACATGTCCTTCACATAGAAAACCTGCGCCACATCATTGGCTAGGGCGAATGGTTCGCCTGTGTACCCAAGATTGTTGAGATCCACTGTTGTCATTCCGTACCGCAGGTCTTCCTTTACCCCGCCTCCAGTCAGATTGACCCATTTGCACCGAAACAAAGGGACCTTCAAATCACGTCCATAGTCAAGTTCCCATATCTCCTCTATGTAACCATAATATGCGTCCTTTGGCCTATTGGTGTTTGCTGCATCAAAGCGGACACCACTGTTTTGGTTGGTGCTTTTTTTATCTTGGGCGATCGTGTAAAATGTATTCCCATTTATCTCGTACCCTTTGAAAGTCGATATAGTCGAAGATGGTGACTTGGCCAGCAAGTACAGCTCATCTCCAACAGTGTCGTCATGCATGAGACGTGTTTGCAACCAACCGCCGAATGACGCCATGTGTGTACGTTTGATCCAGGGCTCAGACTGCTCCGGGTTCTTGGAGCGTACACTATCCAGGTGTTCCTCGATATACGGAGCCACCAAGCTGGAATTTTGTAGAGATGTGTAGTGTGCTTGCGCCCAAGAATGCCCGTCCATACATATTACTGAATCCTTTCCTAGCGTGCCTTTTCCACCCAGTCTGCCCTCATGCCGCGATTCGGGAACACCAATCGGCTTAAGGTCAGGAATAAAGTCAACACAAAACACAATGACCTCCTCTGTTTCATGGCCCTTGGAGATGCTTCCTTCTGGCCTAGCACGGTTATGAACATATTTCTTTAAGACTCCCATGAACCTCTCAAAGGGGAACATATTGTGTAGAAATACAGGACCCAGAATGGCAATCTCGTCGACTAGGTGAACTAGGACGTGCGTCATGATATTGAAGAAGGATGGTGGGAACACGAACTCGAAACTGACAAGACATTGCACCAAATCATTCTGTAACCTTGGTAGGATTTCTAGATCGATTACCTTCTGAGAGATTGCATTGAGGAATGCACATAGCTTCACAATGGCTAATCGAACGTTGTCCGGTAGAAGCCCCCTCAATGCAACCGGAAGCAATTGCGTCATAATCACGTGGCAGTCATGAGACTTTAGGTTCTAGAACTTTTTCTCTGCCATATTTATTATTCCCTTTATATTCGACGAGAAGCCAGACGGGACCTTCATACTGAGCAGGCATTCAAAGAAGATTTCCTTCTCTTCTTTGGTAAGAGCGTAGCTGGCAGGACCTTGATACTGCTTTGGATGCATGCCGTCTTGTCCGTGCATACGTTGCTGGTCCTCCCGTGCCTCCGGTGTATCTTTTGTCTTCCCATACACGCCCAAGAAGCCTAGCAGGTTCACGCAAAGATTCTTCGTCACGTGCATCACGTCGATTGCAGATCGGACCTCTAGGTCTTTCCAATAGGGTAGGTCCCAAAATATAGATTTCTTCTTCCACATGGGTGCGTGTCCGTCAGCGTCATTCGGAACAGATTGTCCGCTAGGACCCTTTCCAAAGATTACTTTTAAATCCTTGACCATATCAAGTATATCATCACCAGTACGGTGGTGAGGCTTCTTCTGGTGATCTGCCTCACCTTTGAAATGCTTGCCTTTCTTTCTTAAGAGATGCTTGATCGGAAGAAATCGATGATGTCCCAGGTACACATTCTTCTTACATTTATCCAAATATATACTTTGGGTATCATCTAAACAGTGCGTGCATGCATGGTATCCCTTGTTTGTCTGTCCTGAAAGGTTACTAAGAGCAGGCCAATCATTGATGGTTACAAACAGCAACGCTCGTAGGTCAAATTCCTGCTGTTTGTGCTCATCCCACACACGTACACCTTTTATGTCCCACAGCTGTAAAAGTTCTTCAACTAATGGCCTTAGGTACACATCAATGTCGTTGCCGGGTTGCTTGGGGCCTTGGATGAGCACTGGCATCATAATGAACTTCTGCTTCATGCACAACCAAGGAGGGAGGTTATAGATACATAGAGTCACAGGCCAGGTGCTATGATTGCTGCTCTGCTCCCCAAAAGGATTAATGCCATCTGCACTTATACCAAACCATAAGTTCCTTGCGTCACCTGCAAACTCCGGCCACTTTCTCTCGATTTTTCTCCACTGTGACCCGTCAGGGGGTACTCTCAACTTCCCGTCTTTCTTACGGTCTTCTTTGTGCCATCGCAACAACTTGGCATGCTCTTTGTTTTGGAACAAATGTTTCAACCGTGGTATTATAGGAGCATACCACATCACCTTGGCAGGAATCCTCTTCCTGGGGCGCTCGCCCTCAACATCATCACCAGGGTCATCGCGGCTGATCTTATAGCGCAATGCACCGCATACCGGGCATGCATTCAAATTCTCGTACTCCTCACCGCGGTAGAGGATGCAGTCATTAGGGCATGCATGTATCTTCTGCACCTCTAATCCTATAGGGCAGACAGCCTTCTTTGCTTCGTACGTACTGTCGGGCAATTCGTTGTCCTTTGGAAGCTTCTTCTTCATTATTTTCAGCAACTTTTCAAATCCCTTGTCAGATACACCATTCTCTGCCTTCCATTGCAGCAATTCCAGTGTGGTACCCAGCTTTTTCTTGTCATCTTCGCAATTTGGGTACAACATTTTTTTGTGATCCTCTAACATGTGCTGCAACTTCAACTTCTCCTTTTCACTTTCGCAGTTTCTCTTTGCATCAGCAATGGCCCGACCAAGATCATCAACGGGCTCATCTGATGCCTCTTCTTCAGCTTCTTCTTCTTTATTCTCTTCGCCCATTGTAGTACCATCGTATTCAGGGAACTCAGGATAGTTGTCATCATCCTCTTCTTCTTCATTCTCTTCCATTAGAACCCCTCTTTCTCCGTGCTTGGTCCAACAGTTATAGCCGGACATGAAACCGGACGTAAACAGGTGGACGTGAATGACTTTTGAACTAGAGCAATTCCTATCATTCTTACAGACACCACATGGACAACACATAAAACCATTCCGCTTGTTTGCCTCAGCCGCACGCAGAAAACTATGCACGCCATTAATGAACTGGGGAGAGCGTCGGTCATCGTACATCCATTGCCGACTCATCTTCATTACACAACATCGAAAAGACCAAATTAATACAAGTTCATACATAAAGTTCATACACACTTATTCTCATAAAACAACATAAAACTATCTAGCTAAAGCATTTAAATGCAACAACAAATGCGATCAAAATCGCAACTAAGGTAATAATTGATCCAACAGCATAATGATACCAAGCCTCTTTATTAACGGCATATTTTCTAATCTTTCTAATCTTCAAGCGCATTGCATCCATCTTGATCTTGTGATCATCGACGACATCGGCAACATACAACTCCAATTTCATCTTCTCTTCTTCAATTCTTTTCAATTTTTCTTTCAAATACTCGTTTTCTTTTTCAACTAAATTTAACTTCTCGACAAGAGGGTTGGTTGCAATTTCCGGTTCACATACCTCCTAGATAAAAATATCTATGTCAACTTGATGGGCATAATTGTCATAAACACGAAATGCAACAAATAGTTATAAAAGAGAATATACCACATCCGAATCATAAACCGGACGAGGGCCGACGGGGACGGATATCAAAGTCATGGAACTATGTATAACAAACAATCATACAAGTAAGAAAATTATACAAGTAACTATCTAAATCATACAAATAAGATTTTTTTTTATAAAAAGGATAAGAACAAGAGGCTCACCAAGGTGGTGCCGGCGACGGGACGGTGCAGGCGATCGACGGTGGTTAGGACGGGGACGGGAAGGCACTAAGTAAACCACACCTACACATATGCAAACTAAGAAGTTAATTTGAGCTCAAATTGCATATAAATCAAATAAACTCCCACATAATTACTCCCAAACTAAAACCCACAAATCACTATACTTATAGAGCATTGCACGAGCTAATCTAGCAATGAAAGATGAAAGGACAAAGTTGCTAACCTTTGTGAACACTTGGATAGATGGGGTGGCTTCAAATCTTGACAAATCTTTGGCAAAAATGGAGGATGAGCTCGAGCAAGGGGAAGAACAGAGGAGAGAAAGGGGAAAACAGAGAGAATGGGCTCGGGCTCAACGAAGGGTTTATATAGGGATGTCTTTAGTCCCGGTTGGTTATACAAACCGGGAGTAAAGGTCCACCTCTAGTCCCGGTTTGTGATATAAACTGGGAGTAAAGGGGCTCGTAGGGGCCCCAGCCTGACACCAGCCTGCAACCACCCCTTTAGTCTCGGTTTGTATCACAAACCGGGACTATAGGTAGAAAATAAACCGGGACTAATGATGCCCGTGCCCCCGACCGCTCCTAGCCGTTGGAACCGGGACTAATGGTCACAGTAGTCCCGGGCCGTAATCAAACCGGGACTAAAGGGGCGGACGAAAGGTCTGTTTTCTACTAGTGTTTGAGTTGATCTGAGATCCGTCCCGAGAGGACTAGATCACCTCGGGCGTCTGTGATGTACTCTAGGCTTCCGAACATGACGACCTGGTTTGGGACAAAGTTTTCAACACGGCCCATGTGGCCGGTCATATCAGCGTGCAACACGATTCTACCAAAGGCGAAAGGCTGGCCTGGGATGAAGATGTCACCGCAGCCAATACTGCTATCAATCTGCAAGCGAGCCATCAATCCAAGGCGATCACACAGCGAGCTCTCAATGAAAGCACCAATGTCGGTGTCAAAACCGGCAGATCTCGGGTAGGGGGCCCGAGCTATGAGATCGGATCGATGGGTAACAGGAGACGACGGACACGACGCTTTTACCCAGGTTCGGGCCCTCTTTGAGGAGGTAAAACCCTACGTCCTGCTCTTGCTTATATTATGGATGTATCAAAGTACAGAGTTGATCTACCTTGAGATCGTAAGTTATGGACTAAACCCTAGGGGTAATGGTGATGATGATGAATGTGTGTATGTCTCTACAGACTAAACCCTCCAGCTTATATAGGCACCAGGGGTATCTAGGGTTACACATGGTCGGTTATCATCTAGGGGTTACATGCCGAATCTGATAGATATACTTGGAGTACATGCCAAGTCCTTGGTGAAGCCCGATACGATTGCGCCACAGGTTAGAGGCTTCCGGAGTCCTTCCTCATCAACGGGCGGTCAGTCCGGCCCACGGACTAGACCGGCTAGATCGTGACCCCCTAGTCCAGGACAATGTCACTCGCCATTACTTGCGTGATGCTCATGGACAAACTCGCAGCTCTGAAGCCTAGTCTTTCTTTCGTTGATATCCTATAGGATCATGCAAATATTCACCAAGATGTCTAGCGCTCTTTAGATCATTAAAGACTCTCAGATAGTCGGATGCTATACGAGCTTTTGTGATGATCAAATTTTCTGCTAGAGAGAGCACTTCCCTGCAAGCATATGCCTCCTGAGTAGCCCGTTTTGTCACACCTTGGAATACAACTATTGATGCTCCCAAAAAACCTCCTTCAGCACTACGACGAACCACTCCAACAACGCCAGTGTTTCAGGATTTTGCTACCGTAGAGTCCACGTTAAGTTTCGCCTCCCCCATCTCCTGTGGAATCCACGTTGTCGCACACCCATGAGATGTCATACTGCCTTGCCTTCCCTCATGTCGTTTGGGTAGCTCCTGCATGTACCGTTCGATGAATAAGGGCGTCGTCAAAGGACTTTGATACTCATGCTCGTGAATGGCTCTCCTCCGTGTCCACTAGTGGGCCCACAGTGTTGTTAGGACTGGGATAAATTTGTCTCTGCTCAAAGTATTACATACACCAAAAAGCCAACGCTTGGGGTGTTTGGTCTCATCGCCATGCACTGGTAAAAGGGTGTCATCATCTCGGAGCGCCCAGACACTCTTTGACATATTACAGTCAAGGAGGGCATGTCTCCATGAGTCAAAAACGTCCTAACAGATGGGACAAACGATGTCGTCCGTCATATGTTCCCTATGGCATTCCTGTCCTATAGGGAACGATGCCCTAGCAAGCCTGCATGCAAAGATGCAGAGCTTTGAAGGGACCGGCACCCCCAGACCTTCTTCTACTTCCGCTCTTGTTGCAAAGTATCAAAATTTTCAGTCCGCCCTTTCAGCCATGCTTCCCGTATGTATTTCGTCTCGACTGCCATTCTGTAGCATGATCTAATAGAGAAAACTCCCAACTTCTTGTACTGCCACGTGTAGAAATCTTTTCGCGATTTATAGCTAATTGGTATCTGTCACGCAATTTCCACGCCATAGGGAGTAAGTGCATGTCCAAAGTTCACTTGTTCCATATCCAAGTCATATGTGATATCAAATCCACAAAAGTTTCAGGGGGATCAACAGATATAGACGCTACTAGCCGCATATTATAGTTCATGGGTATCCAATTTTCACTCTAGATACTTATATCATGGTCATCCCCAATCCTCTTGATCAAGCCAATCCGTAGAATATCTCTCCCTTTGCAAATGGATCGCCAAATTGATAGACGCCCCACCCCCCCTTCATCCGCCAAGATGTCCGAGGAAGGAAAGTAGTCCGCCTTTAGTATATAGGCACTAAGGGTTTCTGGGTCACAAAGGATCCTCCAAGCCTACCGTGCTAGCAGGGCAAGGTTAAAAATTTCCATGTCATGGAAGCCCAAGCCATCCTTCTAGTTAGGCATGCATATGGTCTCCCATGTGACACATGCCATCTTCTGCTCACCCTTTTTACTGCCCCACCAGAACTTGTGAATCATCATGGTAATATGCTAACATAGCCTCCTTGGTAGCTTGAATAAGGCCATGGAATATGTAGGGATAGCCTGCACCACTCATTTAATTAAGACCTTCTTGCCGCTACCTGCAAGGCATTGCTCCATCCATCTCTATACATGCTTCCAGACTCAATCCTTCAAGTAAGAGAATATTTCATTCTTTGTGCGGCCAACATGAGAAGGGAGACCCAAATATTTTTCACATAAATACTCCTTGTGTATATCCAGAATTCCTTTGATCACGACTCTGCAGGGGTCCGAACACCCCTTACCAAAGTATATGGATGACTTAGCATTATTTATCCTCTGCCCCGAGGCTAGACAATACGAGTTAAGAATCTCCTTCAGCTTGCTAGTGTGCTCCATAGTAGCCCTCCTAAATAGTAAACAATCATCGGGAAAAAGTAGGTGATTCACCTTGGGCGCTGAGGCCGCAATCTGTATATAACCTCAAAAACACCCTCCATACTTGCTTGTTCACTACAAAATTTGCTCTATTTTGCGACGTTTCACTTGTGTCACGTATAACCCTTTTTCTTCACGGAAAATACACCTGTGACGTTTTCCGGCCGTCACCCCCACCGTCACCAAAACGCCATCATGGAAAATAAAATTTTGACGGTACCACTTTTTCCGTCACGCAAGATCACATTTCAGGTGACGAGCCAAATAATGTCACTGATTGCCTTTTTTGTTGATGGCCCAGAATGTTACCTACGATAGCCCAAACTTTCGCCTAAGATCTTTTTGGCGACGATAATCCCGTCACCGGTGATCGGTCCGCGGGTTTGACCGGTCAAAGATTCTGACAGGTGGGGTCAGCAGTTGCTGACGTGGATGCTTCCATGTGGGTCCCCCATGGGTTTTATCATCGACGGTCCCGTCAGTAGTTACTCGGCGTCAGTTTTGACCGGTCAACGCTGCTGACATATGGGCCCAGAAGATGCTGACGGGGGTGCTTACATGTGGGACCAGGAGTTGTTTCTTCGGTTACGATGTGTCGTCTGACTGGTCAACGGTTCTGACATGTGGGCCCATTGTTGTGCAGAGGTGGATGCTGGCAGGCAGGTCAATACGTGGGTGACGTGGCTTCTTACACGTGGGACCATACGCTTTTGACGCCCGTTCATGACCGTCACAGTATTTAGGCGCGGTCAATTTGTATTATATTGCAATTGGCGGTCACATTTGATACAATATTACTTTTTTAAAATAAATTTAATATGAATTCATGCAAAATTTGAATTTCAATCCAAATTCAGCAGCCACTGCTTTTAGTACAACATTCACAATTGTCAAATAGACTGTATAAGACATTACAATAGCCAACCATGGGCCACAGCTGCAGAATGAAAATTAGACACATATGACATAGTTGCATTGCTCACATCTCATAGGATGGTGTCGACGCAGTCCGAGCAATGAACTTTAGCAATCCATCAATATCATCAAGCCCCTTTTCGAGATCCCAGGTTTTCACTTCCTTCGCTTTCTTGACGAGGTTAGGTTCTTCTTGTTTGCTCTACAGGGGCAATGTTCATTGATTCAAGACGGTTATGTAGATATAACAGGCCCAATTTCAGACTTTCAATTTCAGCCTGTTGCTTTGGCAGGGCCTTCTTGACACCTTCTAGAACTTTTTCGTGCTCTTCAAGGGTAATCTTCACATATTCTTGGCAATGTTGCGTATCTGGCATGAGATGCTTCGCAGCTACATGTTCTAGCTCACGCTCTTCCAGGGCCTTGGCAACAGCTTCAAATTGTAGTTGCTGCCATGCCAGGGCCATCTTCATATCATCTACTTCGTCGTTAGGGATGGCAATGGGTACCCATTACCCACGTACCCTGCGGGTAAAAACCCTATTAGGGTAAGGGTATGGGACAAAAACTTACCCATGGGTATATAAATAGGGAAATTTTAAACCCATCAGGTAGAGCGGGTACGGGTATGAGATCATATAACCCATTCCCACATACCCATGTACCCATATAAAATCTACATGAACTCAAAATTATCTCTACGCTTTGTCATGAATTTGTGAACTCAAAATGTATGACTATGTGATGATGTTTTGATGTGTTGTTGTTTATGAGAAAGTGATTTTGTTTATTAAATGTGTTGTTGTTTATGATGTGTTGTTGTTTAAAAGTAGGGACAGTACGAGACGGCAATAATTTTAAATATTCACTACAGGAATCAGCTGATTTGCCGTCTGCCGCAGACGGCAAACGCTTCCGGCACTGGAAGCTACGGTAATGAGCTTCTTTACCGTCTGCATTGGTACAGCGGACGGCAAAGACCTTTGCCGTCAGCTTTCCTGGCCAAACAGACGGCAAAAAAAGTGGACAACAAAGAATAGACGTTAGCCACGTTAGGTGGCTAACGGGAGACTTTGCCGTCTGCCGGCGGACGGCAAACGTGCTCTCCCCCTTTGCCGTCTGCTTCCTGACGTCAGCAGACCCGTGGCATAACGTCACTCCTCCACGCTCTTTGCCATCTGTCGCTTGCCTTTCTTTGTCGTCTGCTTGCGGACGGCAAAGAACCACTCGCCTTTGCCGTCTGCCAGCGGACGGCATAATGACCAAATGGGTCAGACCCAGTACTCCCAGGTTGCACAGGTTGCTGCCACATGGCACCTTTGCCGTCCGCTGGCTGACGGTAAAGACCTTTGCCGTCCGCTGGCAGACGGCAAAGTGCCTGTATTGCCCCTTTTTATTTTGTTTTTTGTTATATCCAAGCATTTTCACAGCAAATATATGATATATATATATATATATATTTCACAGGGCAAACAGTATGTGCAAGTTTCACAGCAAGTATATGATATCCAACACATAAGAAACTATATCCCCGCCATATGGATATGATCATCCAACAGATATACCAAAACAAAATGTGCAAGTTTCACCATATTACAATAGTTTCATCCATAGGTAGCAAGTTTCACATTGTTCATGGATACAAAATCAAAACAAAAAGTAAACACAAGCACTCCATCAATGCAAGCTTCCGTGAAGTGAATCAAATCTGCAAAATGGGAAATAAGAAAGTTAGAAGAAGAAGACTAGAAGAAGAAGACGAAGAAGAAGAAGAAGAAAAAGAAGAACAAGAAGAACAAGAAGAAGAAGAAGAAGAAGAAGAGTTTTTCTTCTCTTTCTTTTTCTCCTCTTGTTTTTCTTCTTCTTATTGCTTGTTTGTGTCATTTTAGAGCTAACCTAGGTAATTATGCCATTTTTGACCTAACTAAGCTTATTGTGTCATTTTGGAGGAAAATAAGCTAAGTATATGACATTTATGAGGTTACCAAGGTTATTATGCCATTTTTGAAACGAATAAGCTAATTATGTCATAAATGGACTAAATAAGCTAATTATGTTATTTTGGAGGATAATTAGCTAAGTATGTCTTTTTTGGGGAAAATAAGCTAAGAAAATTAGCTAAGTATGTCTTCTTCTTCTTCTTCTTCTATTCCTTCTTTTTCTCCTCTTCCTTGTTTTTCTTCATCTTATTCCTTATTTGTGTCATTTTAGAGCTAACCTAGGTAAGTATGCCATTTTTGTGCTAACCTAGGAAAATAAGGTAAGTATAGGTCATTTTTGTGCTAACCTAGGTAATTATGCCATTTTTGAGCTAACTTAGGTAAGTATAGGTCATTTTAGAGCTAACTTAGGTAATTATGTCATTTTGGAGGATAATAAGCTAAGTATATGACATTTATGAGGTAACCAAGGTTATTATGCCATTTTTGCAACGAATAAGCTAATTATGTCATAAATGGACTAAATAAGCTAATTATGTCATTTTGGAGGATAATTAGCTATATAAGTATGTCTTTTTTGGGGAAAATAAGCTAAGTATGTGGCATAATAGAGAAAACTTATCGGAGGTCAAGCATCGGGGTTCGGCGGGCCGGTTTCACCTGGAGAAGGGTTGTGCGATGCGGCATCGGAGTTATGCTGCACCAAAGATCATTTGCAAAGTCTCGTTAGCATGATGACACTCAAATGTTAAGACTTGTAACTAATGACCATTCAAATGAAACTCACTGTTCCCGCTCTAGTAATGACCGGCATCGGCGGAGGGGTCTGACCGGTCTTCTCGCACATAGATTGCACATTTGGTTTTGACGAGTCAGTCATATAGGTTAGTAATGAAACGAACATATTACGTGCATGATTTGGCTAATATGCATAAGAAACTTACCACGAGGAGCTCGTACATGGCCCGGTGAGACGCATCATTCCGTGCCCTCTCCTCCTCCAATAACCTAGCCGTCTTCTCCTCCGCCAGCCGTTCCCTCTCCGCCGCCAGCCGGTCCCTCTCCTCCAGAAGCGCCTGGGTTGTCTCTCTCTCTCTTTATGAAGAGCAGCCTGCAACACCACTCCTCGTTAGCATTTTAATCATGGATGGGCACACACACAATGTAATGGAGGAAAGATATCTGAGTCCGTATAACTTACCTCGATGGCGAGATCGACTGGCCGTGGACGAGGCCTTATCTCAGGACAGGAGCTCGTTTGGCGCGCCTTGATCTCCGGGAGAGTGCGAGGACAACGTATAAGTCCATCTCCAATGGCTATCGAGCCATGGGGCCTCCCGCCACCAGATATCATCACCAGCTCTGGATCAAAGGGATGCTGGCTCGGTTTAAAGTCCTCCCCTTTCCTCGCCTTCCCCTCATCTCTGTACCTCACGAGCTTGTGGTGGGAGGAGATGTTGGGGAAGTTCTCTGGATTATCGAGGTCAGCCTCAGAGAATACCTTGACCTTCTTGTACGAGGCAGTATGGGCCATGGCATAGAGGTCGTAAACCTCTGGCACCTCCGTGTTATTGTGTCCCGCCTAAAAGAGAGGAACAAAGTATTAGTAAAGGGCTCAAGCTAGCATGAAGAATGAATTGCATGAATCATGAAGCAAACCACATACCCAGTTCCGCCTGAACTGAAATAAGTTGGCTCTGCCTTGATGGTGTGGCACACCAACCATTTGGGCACGCCGGTCCTTGGCATTGTCGTGGACGGCTCGCCAGCGGCCTGTGCACCACTCATACACCAACGCCTCCCAACAATCCATCTTATCCGCACACCATCTCGGGGGCACCTAAGTTAGTAAAGAGAAATTTGAGCGCTACGCCTACGAATCAAATCAAGGAAACTAAGTACAATGCCTTAAGAATAGTTAATTACCTTCATGTACTGATCCTTCTTCAGAAACTTAGCCCGGCACGACGCCTTGTCCTTCTTAATACCACGCGTGGCGTAGTAGTCTCGAACAGCCTGCGGCCGAGCCTCGTGCCGTAAGTTTTGTAGTAGGCTCCTGCACTCGTGATCGATAATCTGTGCCGCCTCCTCCCAGTATCCCTCCTCACACTTTTAGAAGGTCTGCAATCAAACGAGACAACACTGATTAGTAAAATAACTAGCTACTGTTAATTTTTAATTGTGCAAAGGAGAAATTACCCAAAAGCTTCTGATTACCATCTCGGCAATCGTGTGGAACAAGACACCGTCGATCATGTGGTCCGGCGGGGCCGGGGTAGCCAAGTAGTGCTCCCAACTCAATCCTAGCTCTGGAAGCTGACCCTCACCGGGCAACGTGACAAACCCTGGGAAGTTTTGCCGGCAAAGCACACCAAGGACGGTGTTGGGCCTGCGGACTCCACTGGCGTGTACCCAACCCCTGCAGTATGACAAGGCCAACACATTAGACATTTGAAGAAACCTGAAGGCAAAAGGTACAAAAAGAGTAAATGCACTTACTTCTCCCCATCAGGCCTAATCACCGGCCGCAGCTCGCGGGTCGCCGGCACGGGCGGGAGCCGTGTACCACCACGCTGGTACACGGTGGCCCCCTCAACCACCTCGCCCTCACTATCAGTAAATGGATCATCCCCGCCACCATCAGCATGGCCACTCGGCCCCTCAGGCGGATCCGGCCAGGTACCCCGTCCGGACGTCTCCTGGGACGTAGCCTGGTCCGGAGTGTCGTGGGCCGAAGCCTCTCGGTCCGGAGTCTCGTGGGCCGAAGGCCCGTCGACCCGAGGCTTGTGGTGCGAAGTCCCCGTAGCCTCCACCTCAAACGGGTCCACCCTAGCAGTCATGTGCTCGGGTGAATCAGCTAGGGGTGGCGGCGAGGAAGGCATAGCAACCTGCCTACCTCTCCCGCCCCTGCGTCCTGATCTACCTCCTCTCTTCTTCCCTCCCCGACCTCCTCTCCCGGCGGTGGGCAACGACGCCGACGAAGAAGCGCCCGGCGGTGTCCCCATACTGTCTAACAACGCTCTCCGGAGAGGTACGGGTGGAATGGAAGTACCCCTCCCGCGGGTCGCCGTCGAAGAAGTACCCGCGGCGCGCTCTGGACCCGCGCCCACCATCTTTCAACACCTGCCATGACAAAGAGTAAACGAAATTAGTACAACATAAAAAAATTGAAGAACTGACATGATTAATAATATGTATATAATTTAAGTTCGGATGCATACAAACTAATAATAGTCTGGATCGTCTATATATGCTCCGGGATCATCATCATCATCATCATCACTATCACGCGTGTCGTCATGAATGACGTGCTCATCGGGTTCGGCGGCATGAACATGTGGAAGGCCGTTCTGTAATCGGTCAAGCATTGACAGGTCATCCGCAGTAGTAACCTCTTCTTGTTCCAACTCTTCTTTTTTCCAACTCTTCTTGTTCCGACTCAGGGGTGTTGTCGGATTCACTGTCGCTGTCTACTTCCATGTTATGGGGTGAAGTAGAGCGGTTCTTGAAACATTTTTTGGAAAGACGTGTTTCTTGGAAGAATTCTCCATCATATGTGTCTGGGTTAATGTGAGGTTCATAATCCTCTTCATTGGGGGGAGGTGGTCTAACACGTGGCGGCACTTCATAAACGACATCCCAACCCTTCAGATTTGCATTAGTTTGGCATGCCCACGGTAGATAGAAAACTTGGGTCGCCAGTTGAGCCGTAATATAGACATCGGGGACATCTAAATGGGTGCTTTGTTTGATTTCTACTAGCCCTATATGTTCATGAGTCCTTCTAGTCTCCTTCGGCTGGAACCAATAACATTTGAAGACTACGACGTTCGGTGGGTTTTCACCATAGAATAGAAGTTCATAAATTGCTTCAACTCTTCCATAATACTCGGTACCTCCTTCGCCGATAGCAGAGACACCACAATTTGTAGATTTTCAGTCGGCCATAGATAGCTCTTTGCCAAAGGTATGAAAGCGATACCTGTTGATGTCGTATTTCTCAAATGAACGGACCTTATAGTCAAAGCTATTAGCGGCTTGTCTCAATTCGGCGTCCATAGACTCTGAATTAACCTAAAAGTTTAATACGAAATAATTGTTGCATTAGCCGCAAATTAGAACAAGAAATGAAATGGTATATTAATGCTAATTACCGTTTTTTTGAACCAAGAGATGAAACCGGGATAGTCGCCTCCATGCTTTGCCAGAAGCTCATACTCTTCGACAGAATCCTTTTGGATCACCGCTCCATCCGAGAATTTGGCGACGTATCGACTATATCAAATATCCGGGAATATGAGCAGTTCAAAGGAATAATTAGAAGTTGCGAAACAATGTACCGACAACTTACTCGATGTACGGCCGCACTTCTGTTAGGTTGTTGAAGATATACAACAAAATGGCCCGCCATTCTTCGACATTCAACTCTATTGGTTTCGAAGCACCGGCTGGCGCGAGCTTCCCTTTGAATAGGCTGAGGTTGGATCCACCTTTTTTAGGGTCGCCAGCATTGTACCGAGGCTTCGGATTATGCAAATGACGATTTTTGGCTTCGTAGTGTGCTGTCACGAAGTTTGCCGCCTCCTCAGTAATGAATGCCTCGGCCATCGATGCTTCAATTCTACGTTTATTTTTACATTTTGCTCGAAGCATCTTCTGCATCCTCTCAGTTGCATAGCACCAACGATTTTGCACGGGCCCCCCAATCTTGCCTCGGTCGGGAGATGTAAAATCAAATAGTGCATTGGATTAAAGAAGCCCGGTGGAAAGATCTTCTCTAACTTGCAAAGCAACTCCGGCGCCAACTTTTACATGTCATCTATCACCACAGGCGATAGTTCTTTCGCACAAAGAACACGGAAGAAATAGCTCAGCTCTGCCATTACTAGCCATTCATCCTCAGGGATAAAGCCACGCAACATCACCGGCATTACCCGCTCAAGCCATATGTGCCAATCATGACTCTTGAGACCAAATATTTTCAATTTTTCAAGACTCGCTCCCCTCTTTAGATTCGCTGCATACCCATCAGGGAACATCAACTGCATTTTCACCCACAAGATAATTTCCCTCATAGCTGGCCTTCCAAGATTGAAGCAGGCCTTTGGCTTCGTCCAGTTCTTCTTTCCTTTCGGTTGTCGCATGTTCTGTAACGGTCTATCACATAGAGTCTGCTGATCGACTCTAGCCTTAGGATTATCCTTTGACTTCCCCTCTATGCCGAACAATGTACCAAAAAGGGCCTCGCCGATATTCTTTTCAGTGTGCATCACGTCGATGTTGTGTGGAAGAAGGAGGTCTTTGAAGTAAGGCAGATCCAACAAGCATGTCTTGTGAGTCTAGGCGTGTTCCGAATTATACCCCTTGAAATACCCTAGACGCTCTGGATCAGGCTCGAGAGCGTTTAACTGATCCGGGATCTGTTGGCCTGTCAACGCAGGTGGTGCAGAGTTTTTGACAACTTATGGCGAGGATCCAGGAACGGTCTATGCAAGTCGAAGCAAGAATACTTGCGACCCGCCTCCAGCCAACGAAACTGAAGAGCTGCCTTGCATGTGGGGCACGGGAACCTTCCATGCACACACCAGCCAATGAATAGCGCATACGCCAGCAAGTCATGCATCGAGTACATGTACCAGACACGCATTATGAAGTTTTGTTTGCTAGCGGCGTCGTATGTCTTGAACCCATTATCCCAAGCTTCTTGCAATTCATCCTTAAGCGGCTACATGTACACATTCATATTCTTCCCCGGATAGTTGGGCCCTAGAATTATCAACGTCAGGAAAATGTTCTTTCTTTGCATAATCTGTCCGGGGGGGAGATTGAGTGGAATGACAAATACAGGCCAACAACTGTATTGGGTTGCCGTCATACCAAACGGATTGAACCCATCCGTGCCGATGCAGACTCGAGGATGCCTTGGATCTGCCTCTTTATCCCCATGTAATTCATCGAACTTCTTCCACGCAAAAGCATCCGATGTGTGTACCATCATCTGATTCCCATCTGCATCTAGTTCGGTTCTTTTGCCCAATTTGTGCCATGTCATCTGTCTGGCCGTCTCTTCGACCATGAAAAGACGTTGAAGTCTTGGTATGATTGGCAGATACCGAAGAACATTAACGGGGATTTTGGTCTGCCTCTTCTCACCCATACCGTTGTCTACCACAACATACCTGGAAGACTTGCAAATGGGACAATAGTTCAAGCCCGCATACTCAAGCCTAAATAAGGCACATCCGTTCTCACAGGCATCTATCTTCTCATAGGGCATCTTAAGTGCACGGAGGATTTTGTCCGACTGGTACAGGTTTGCAGGCATTACATGGCCTTTGGGTAGAAAGCGTCCAAATAGTGTCATCATCGCGTCGTAGCATTCTCTGCCCAAGTTGAATTGAGCCTTTAGAGCCATTACTTGAGCGATGGCATCCAGCTAACAAAGCTCGATGTGCTCGTGGAGAGGACGTTTTGAAGACTCCAACATTTCATTGAAGGCCTTTGCAGATTCCTCCATCTCCTCGTCCGAATCCCGAGCATCATCAAAGTCTTGCACCATATCGTCGATCCCGGTACCATGCTCGTCGGTGCGACGACGAACCACCTCAGCTCTGGTACGTTGGGCAGACTCACCATGAAATGTCCACACCGTATAATTAGGCGTAAAACCCCACTTCTGCAGGTGTTTACCCATTTCATCCTCTGTCCTCTTTTTAAAGTTGTCGCACCTAAGATAGGGGCACCAGGTTTTTCTCTGGCCATTTGCAAATGCGGCTTTCACAAACCCCTTGGTTTTTGTTAACCATTCAGTGCTCATGTCTTCCTGACTAGTGTGGCCGGTGTACATCCACGCACGATCACTCATCTTGCCTACCTACTAAACACACAAGAAATATATATAATTCATCATATATATTCATCAGTTAATTAAGTTTGTCAATTTTATTACGCCCATGCAACCTACACGCTAATAGGTAAAGATAGGTCCTAATCCCACCCGAGTATGTGTAGATTGGGTTCGTTTTCCCATGCTCTGCTCTGGATCCGACGCAGAATTTCGGCAGCACCTCCCCGCTGTTCTCCTGATACACGTCTCGGCAATAAACAGAGAGGATGTGTACCCGGAGAACAACAGGAAGGCACTGACGAAATTCTGCATCGGATCCGGAGCAGAGCATGGAAAAATGAACCCAATCTACACATACTCGGGCTGTCCATGGATAACGTTGGACAATTCGAAAGGATGGCAGTTATAAATATGCAAAGACATGCATATTTATAGATGCCGCCCTTTTGAACGGGAGACGCATACTGGTCACGCATACTGATGATTGAAGACACCTATAGCTAGCAAGTTTCATCGGCACGACGACCGGAACAGAGCAAATAATGAAGTGGGGAGGAGGAGATGTCATTTGTGCTCACCCACGAACGCAGGGGAGCTCGTCAAACGCGCACGTGGAGGTCGTCGAACACCAGACCCTTGCAGCGACGAAACACTGCACATTTAAATCCACACAATCAACACGAATATTCAATTCCGATAGAACAACTGCATATAACTACTATTTTCTATTTTTTTATTTTTCTCCTCTATTCCTTCTTCTTCTCGTCTTCTTCTTCTCCTCCTTCTTCTTCTTCTTTAATTTTCTCCTCCTCCTCCTCCTTCTTCTTCTTCTTCTTCTTCTTTCTTCTTCTTCTTCTTCTTCTTCTTCTTCTTTCTTCTTTTCCTTTTTCCTCTTCTTCTTCTTTTCTTCTCCTCTTCTTCTTCTTCTTCTTATTCTTCTTCTTCTTCCTTCTTTTCCTTTTTCCTCTTCTTCTTCTCTTCTTCTTCTTCTTCTTCTTCTTTTCCTTTTTCCTCTTCTTCTACTTATTCTTTTTTTTCATCTTTCTTCTTCCTCTAGCTTCTAATTATCTAAACCTAAACCTAATCCTAAACCTATTACTGACCTACACCTAGCACTAAACCTAAACCTAAACAGGAAAAAACAGGAAAAAAAACAGAAAAAAAATGAACCTCACCTTGCTTGGCTCCGGCGAGGTCGGCCGGTGGAGGATGGCCGCGGGGAGGGGGGCGGTGGAGGAAGGCCGCTGGGAGGGGCGGCGCGGGGTGGCTCCGGCGGCGGGACAGGCCGGGCAGCGCAGGGGCTGCGCGGCCTTGCTCCGGCGATGGGGCGGGGCGGGGCGGCCGCCGCGGCCTGGGTCCGGGGGGCGGGGCGGGCGGACTGGCCGGCGGCGGGTCTGGCTCCAGGGGCGGGGCTGGACGGCAGCGGCTCTGGCTCCGGGGGGCGGCGCGCGCGCGGGTGAGGTGGGGGGAGAGAGAGAGAGGGGGGTGGGGCCGGGGGGGAACGGTGTATTTTAGTTAGGTCACTTCTTTGCCGTCTACTAGCAGACGGCAAAAGAAGTCGGCTAGCAGACGGCAAAGAGGGGTGGGGCCGGGGGAAACGGCCGTCAGTTAGGTATCGTTCTTTGCCGTCAGCTGGCGGACGGCAAAGAGGAAACAGGCGGGCGGCAAAGATGAAGCGGACGGCATCCAGCCCGTCCGTCTGACCTAGCCATCTCCAGGGTCCAGTGGGGCCCAGCTGGTCTCTTTGCCGTCTGCCTTTGGGCCCTTTGCCGTCCGCTGGCCGACGGCAAAGAACTGGCTGACGGTAAACTATATCTTTTCCATCAGCCTGTTCTTTGCCGTCAGTTTTATGTAAGCGGACGGCAAAGACATTCTTTGCCGTCTGCTAGCAGACGGCAAAGAACTGGCTGGCGGCAAATTCCCTAATTCCAGTAGTGATTGGTGCCATAATGATTAAACATTTGTGTACTTACACTAAGATGAAGGAAATGAACTAGTAATAAGAACCCTAGCTAGGTCAATTTGTGGCCATAGCTAGCGAGATCCACCGGCGGGGGGGGAGGATCTGGAGGCGGAGAGAGAGAGAGAGAGAGAGAGAGAGAGAGAGAGAGAGAGGGAGGGAGGGAGAGAGGAAGAGGGAGGTATAGGAGGAGGCGACTGGTTTTATTAGAAGGGTGTGGTTAGTGTGAAAAAAAGAGGCGGTATTAATGTGCGGAGGGTTGGGGTTAGGTGGGCGCGCAGGGCGTTCAAAAATGAGTAGAGGGAAGGGAAAATTTGAGGGAACACTTAGTGGGGAAGCAAGTATAAATCTGGGGTATGTTCATGTGACAGCATGTGACAACATTTTCCTCACATAATGCATTCACGTAGAGTAGTACCAAGTTCCACGCTTGCTTAAGGTGAGACCAACAGGTTAGCAATGCACAATCATTTTGCTCGTGCATGTAACTTGAAGAAAGCACACGTTCATCATGTGAAGTGTCACAATTGTTTACAAATTCAAGTTCCTGGTGTCGGTTGTCACGTCATACTTTGAGATCCTACTTTGCATTTGGCAAGGTGCTACCATCCGAAAGATTTCAAAAAGTATGAATCCGAACACGCTCCATACTTTGTATTCGTGATGCACACCACATAGTGGAGAGGATTTAAAAAAAGAATTCATTGTGCACATCACACTAGGGGATTTCAGCCTGCAAGCAAGCTGAGCTTTGCAATGCACAAATATTTTGTTCATGCAAGTATCTTCAAGAAAGAAAGATCATCTTGTAAAGTGTAACGAGTGGTTACAAATTCAAGTTTACGGTGTCGGGTGTCACTTCATACTTTGAGATCCTACTTTGCATGCAGGAAGGTGCCGGCATAGGTGATTGTTCATGTTGTTCATGTGTGAGGATGTTCATTGATTGCATATGTAGGTGAGCCCAATAGGTTTGCAATGCACAGACATTTTGTTCGTGCAAGTTTCTTGATGAAAGCACATTGATCATGTGAAGTGTAACGATTGGTTACAAAATAAAGTTTACTGTGCCGGTTGTCACCTCGTAATTTTAGATATACGTTTAAAAAGAATTAGTGCAACGTGCCAAAGACTGTGGAGCGAGTCATCAGCATGTATGAGCAATGGCTCCAGGAGGAGAAGAACAAGTTCGTCGGCCTCGACCTCGAGCACACACGCACCCCCTAATCGACCAGAACAACAAATGCGTATCCCCTCCACCACTTTTGGCATTATTAATGGGCAAAACAAACTCACATTTTTCAATCGAAAAGATGGGTTCCTTTTTCATCTCGACAAAGAAAGAATCATCTTGAAAACGCTCCAAACCCCTTCGTAGGGCCGTGTATAGTAAGTGATCCGAACCTGCCCGGAGTGAGCCCCCTTTAGAGGCAAGTGAAGTTGGTGAGCCATATGATGGGCAACTATCTCCTGCGGTTTGTGTAGGAGCAGTTACAGACGACAAGGGGTCACTGTCGTGCAACTCGCCATACTCGTGTACCACTACTGCAGGTCCGAGCGGTGCCAGACGTCTGTTGAATTCCTGCAACACAGAGAGATGACTTTCGCGAGCGTGCAAACCAGGGCGACAAGTTCATGCTTGCCCGTGCATGGATCAGAATTCCAGACGAGCACCACGTTGACATCCAAAAGCAGTTCTGTATCAAAGGTGGTGGAGAAAGGGACTCCATGGGTGACCTCGCAGCGGCCGTCATCGACTGCTCATACAAGAACATGAAGAAATCATTCCCAAAGGACAAGCACCAGTACTAGGAGTGGAAGCCGCTTTCCCCACTACACCTCGAGTACACAGCAAAAGACAGGTATGTCAGCTACGAGTTGTACCGTAGGATCCTAATCATTAAGGACGGGATGCGTCACCTTCTCCAACCACCATTGAGGGAATGACTCCGCCCCCGTAAGAACAAAGAAGAGGGATCTTCGAGCGGATGGAAGCACCGGATGGGAAACAGTGGGTGGTGAATTGCCAGAACTTGGATGTGTACATTCAACTAGTAGTATCTAGTAGTATGTTAATCTAGGTTGAGTGAACATTGGTTCTAACTATGATTGTTGTAGGTCAAAGATGCAGTGTGTATTGTATTACTTATTTACGTTGAACATAGTGGTGTGGTGATGTACAAATGGATCGTACTTTATGTAAAAAATATGTGTTTGTATCCTTGTTAACTTTGTCAAAATGCTTTTCGTGAATGGGGTGAACACTTTCAGAAATATTTGTAAGGACTTCCAGAATCAGTGTGAGGGCTATCAGAAAATTCATGACCGACTATTCAAAATAGTTTTAGTGATTTAAGAACTTTGAGTACTCGTTTCGGATATAGTGTGAGCATTGTTTGAAAATATGAAAAGTAGGATGATCTTTGTTAGTCATCACAATTATAAACATAGACTCTTTGCATGCAACGACCACATGGTGTACAGGTTTGGTAAGGAAAATCATTTAATTTGTGAACGTAAAATTTTGGTATGTACAATGTCATGTATTTTTCTAGTACTGTTGCGACACCTAACGAGTGATGAACACAAGCACGCTAAAGTTATTTTTTGAAAAGTATACAAAAAAGCAAATGGAAGAAATGGACGGTCACGTCTTCGTGGTAACGTCAGATCTGGCTCGTCCTTCAAACTGTTTAGGCAACCTCCTCATCCCCAACCATGATTTAAGCAGTTGCCAAATCCCCTCTCCAGTACAACCAACCCATCATCTACCTCATCGACTCTCTCTCTCTCTCTCTCTCTCTCAACCTCTATCGCTTCCTATCACTAGCATCCATGTCTCGCGGTAGATCTTTCGGCCACCTCGACGGCGACAGGATGGTGTTGCCGGGCTTGCTAGCCCCGTTCACGAAGGAACACCATGTTCCAATCCATGGCGGTGACAGCATCCACACCGTGTACACCAACGACAACAGAGTCGTCCAGCGCTGGATAGCACAGGCTGAGCAGTTTATGGATATCTTTCGAGTATCGTTCGTCGGCATAGATGTCGAGCACACCCGCCGGCCGACAAAGGGATAGTTTCCTGCCGAAGAACAGAAGGCAGCCCTCATCTAGATCTCATACAGCACGAAGTCCTTTACCAGGTATGCCGGTCTCCAGGGGTGTGCACGTCTCTTCGCCAGTTTCTTCTCAAGGACAGATACACATTTGTTGGTTTTTGCATCAAGGGCGACATAGCCAAGCTGCTGCACTGGGACATCAGAGTCAGAAACTACAAGGACATCCAGGTCGAATGGGCTGACCCGGATGGATCCAAGCATTCTGAGTTGCTCGCCGACATCGCTGGATTGCTAGTTGATAACTACTACCTTGTCAAGAAGAATGGTTTCAAAAAGGCCTATCAGGAAAGCTGGGCTGAGAAACTGTGTGACGAGCAGATCGAGTATGTGGCAAGGGACGCATATGCATGCTACGCCGTATGGAGTCGAATTGATCTCATCAAGCAGGGTCTGATAGAAGCAAAAGATAGACAAGTGATGAGGGCTATTCATGCAAGCATCAAGAAGACAGAGAAGAAGAAACTCAAACTCGAGAAGGCGCATCGTCGGAACAAATTTAGATAGATCAGTACTTGTATTACGTATTTTAATTTATGCTGAAGTTGTATGTTTCATTGTTCGGAACATATGTGTTATGTACCTATTAAGTTAATGGGGTTTATATGTGTTAACTGAAGCTTCATGTGTTCAACATGATTCTTGCGTGCTTGACCTCATGTTTAAGGTGAATCTTAGAGGTTTCAATTAATTTTCATGTCATTGTCATTAGTGTTTACAGATCGATGATAAAACTTGAAGTTTTTGATGCAATATGTGAGTGACGTAAATGAATGGCCAGTCCATGCATCCACCTTGTGTGTTTCACGCACGATTCACAAGGAGATGCCACGGATCCCGCTGCGCATAGGCCAAGAGGTGTCGTGCGAGTTGACGGGATGCGCGTGAGCACGCCGCTGAGCTTGCTCACCGGGAGGCGAGCCCTTTTACCACCCTCCGCTGCCCGACTGCCTTCACCCCAATTGCCCACTTAATGTCGCCTTGTATAATAGGCCGCATACTTGCCGTTCTCGCTACAATCCTCTTCCCATCTCTGATTCCCCTCTCGTCCGCCTCCAATCAGCCCATCCTCGTCGTACGCCATGGCGCATCACCATGGTCTATCCCCAGTCTTCCAGTTTCTAGAGGAATACCCCGAGCCGGAGGAGCAGGAACAGAACGAGCTTCGGGGCATGCCAGCGCGAGCGCTTGCACTACCGCACGCGCATGTGCCCGTGCACGCGCCTTTCCCCGCGCCGGTGCCAGTGCCCACCTCAACTGCATGGGACGCCGCCCTCGACCGCTACCTTGCATCGCCTGTGCCCGTGCGCGCGCCAGACGTCGCGCTGGTGCCAGTGCCCGCCTCAGAGGCATGGAGTGCCACCCTCGACCGCTTCCTTGCATCGCCTTTGCCCGTGCACGTGCCTGTCCCCGCGCCGGCGCCTGTGCCCGCCTCAGCGGCATGGGACGCTGCCGTCTACCGCTTCCATGTATCGCCTTTGCTCGTGCATGCGCCTGTCCTCGCGCCGGTGGCAATGTCCGCTTCAGCGGCATGGGATGATGCCCTCCGACACTTCCTTGCAGCGCCGCCAGTCGCCACCCCTCACCCTCAGCGACATGGGATGGGTTCCAGCAGGCGGCATGGGACTAGCTACTGGAGGCGGAAGTCCAGAACATTCTGGCCTTAGTTGAGGCTTGGCCCGACGTCCCGGACTACGCCAACGCCGATGCAGGACGCCACCGCCGCCCAATTAGTTTGTTCGTTTAAACATTGTACTTCAATCGTATGAATGTAAAGTCACACCGTGACTGAATGAAGAACGGGAGCAAACACGTTTTTTCTTTATTTATTCCTTTACTAAAACTAGTTGTGTGACCCGCGCATCTGCGCGGCTAGCTTCTTTGTTAAGGGGCTAGGTTCTTTTGTTTATATCTTCATGTATACTATATTATACGTATAAAATTAAATTTCCAATTTGGTTTTGCTTGTTATTATAAATGTTATAATAAATTCTATCAGTAATTTAGGTTTTTTGGACTTCATTTGAGAACGAAATTTCTATCTGTGTCTCTCGCATATCTCAGCAGTATTGTTTGACAATATGGTTTTCCATTACGATATGTTTTTGCATGTTCAAGCAAACATAGTATATCATAAAATATTGGTTAAAAACTTGTTAATGAAAATTAGTTAACTAATAATTACCCGATAAACTGTTAAGGTACTATAAAGATGAAATTTACCCTTTTTGTTAACAAAAAACTCACCTATAGTTTAAGGTATAGGGATTTTAGTCTATTTGCGATGAAAGCACCGTGGCTTGCCTTTGTGTAGTCACCATATCATATATACATTAATTTTCAATTTCTAGTGGTTATTTTTTAAAATTTTATATTAGTTCACATTGAATTATTACTCGTTGGTCATTTGTCCCATTGCATCAACTTTATATCTAGTTGTGCCATGCTCTTTTGTTTCATTATATGTTGTAGAAAGTCCACCACACTCACCCGCAATATTTTTCGTACTCTCTTACAATAATAACATGTCGTCGTTTATCCATCTATTCTTCCTAAAAATATGCCATGCATGTGGTGTACGCGGTGCTTATACATATATAAACTCTTTCGTTCTTCCTAGCATATCATCTTGCCGGTTTAAGCTATTATGAAACCTATCTCTCATCAGTAATTATTTCTTTAGAGACTGGCCGCTAATTCTGCATGACTTGGTTCATCTTAATTGCTTTAAAGATAGAGTCTGACTGGAATTTTGTATTGGAGTCCTAGTTCTTGAAAAATTGTAAATATATTTTTTGTGTGTCAAAAATTCTGAAAGCCAGTCCACACGTATATATACATGTATTCGGCTTATGTGTAAATCTTGTCATAATGATATTCAAAAATAAGGTTGAAATCTATTTTCAAAAAATTAAAACATTTTTAATATGCTTTATATATATTTTTAATTTTTTTGGCTTCGAGCTCCTAATTTGCGTGACTCGGCTTGTCTTTCTCTTGCTTCAAGTTTTTTGCTTTCTAAAGACAGAGTCTCGCCGGAATTGCATTTTTAAGCCATGGCTCTAGTGACCCTAGTTTCACACGTATATATTGATATATTCGACATATGTATAAATTTGTCATTAGACGATACTAAAGTACAATTTTAATTATTTCATAGTATTAAATTTTGCATTTTTTTCGTTTTTTTTTAGACACTTATTTTATATATATTTTTGTCTTAATGTAGCTTGAGCTCCAAATTTATGAACGGCTTGGCTCCAATTAACATTGCGGCTCTGCAGAATCGTTGCCTTACATCATTCGGCAGTTCCACACAGCCTCCGGCCACAGCCCACACACACGCTCGACTCCTTGTGTGGTTAGGCATTTTTTTGAGTTGGGCTTAGGTTTTTTAGGTGGCCTGGCCGGTGTTAGTTTTGATGTACCGGCTAGTGCCCGGTTTTTTTTTTTTTTTTTGAAATAGCCGGTGTTCAGTTTTGATATATTGGCTACCGCTGGTTTTCTAAAAAAAAGGATATTGCTTGGTCGTTTGGCTTGTCAAGTCCGATTGAAGTAATGCACGTGCACTTCATTTTTTTTTTAACTAGCAAAAGGGCCCGTGCGTTGCAACGGGAAAAAAAACATTACATTACACGCCCTAACACAATAACACATGGCCTAAGACTCACCCCTCCCTCGGTTGCACGCACTCTATTTCAAAACGACACCCCACTTGTGTCGCCGCTCATCCTCCTTCCCGCCCTTGCTGGCAGTGAATGTTCATCTGATCACAACGCGACTTAATGTGATCAATTCCAAAACGGTAAGTTCGGCCACCGTTTAAGCAACAGGGATATCCTGATTGACACCCTTCTTGCCCACAACGACATGGCTGGATCCTACCAGTGCTCCATCCCAGTCCCGTCGTTAAGCCTGGTCGGCAACGGTCACCGTGATGGCCCTATACAGCAGGGCGCGACAGTCTTGTTGTCAAGAAGGTCCTCAAGGCATCGGTCAGATCCAATGCCACCCATGGCATCCTCCTCCTCTTCCCAGCGATTCGGCCTAGGGGAGCACATGAGTGTAATGTGACATCAGGCAGCTGTCCTTGCCAAGGCCCAGCTGCGAGCATCCAGTTTAGGACATTGCTCGTGCGTCGCCACGGGTTGATTTTTATTTTATTTTTAGGCCATGGAGAATTTTGCACAATGCATTCTCTATATATTTCAAATAGAATGAAACTGGTAATTCAATAACTGACATCAGGTATACACAACCGTGGGCCAAGAACAACCGATCATGTTATTTTTTTATCCTCCTATAGGGGCTTGCCCTTCCTTTAAAAAAATTAATCCCCCCCTCCCTCCCTCCCTCCCTCCCTCTCTCTCTCTCTCTCTCTCTCTCTTAGTTATTAGAAAGATCTGAGTTTCTACCAGATTACGTGCAATCTGGATGCATGTGATAGCACTATAGCAAAACTGGCAAAGTAACCAACAAAAGGACAGGAGGAGCATAATATGACATTTAGGCATGTTACAACACTGAGATTAACAACATCCTTTCCATGCCAAAGAAATTAAGAATGTGATAAACACAATTAACATAAATCACTTTATTGCAAGGTAGTCATCAACACAATATGGTGTCGCTGTTGATGGTCTTCGGTTCTCGCTCTACATTGTCGCTCGCCCAGCAAACACCCACGGCAGAGACACTTGCTATAATCGCTCGCCAAGCAAACACCCAAAGCAGAGACGCTCTATGCAAGTTTTATTAGATAACTTTGTGCGGGTAACTTTGTCAGATATGAATGCCCATTCCAATTCAGTAAAAAGATGCATTTCTTTCGGAACTCGTCCAGAAAAACTGAAAGAGTTGAGGAACAGTATGGTAGCAAGATTTACCAAACTGTCACCCCGCAACTCCATGATTAACACACAACAACATGTTAGGATACATCATGCCGTATGTGCATTATTCATAGAGCTAAATGATATATATACAAAATACAGACACTCTAAGTTTCACATAGATTAACATTCCGGCAGGGTTTTCAAAGGAAAACTACGTAAATTTGATAGAACTCGCTGTCAAATCTATGAAGCACAATCTTCCATTTTTGTAGTTCAGTATCAAGTACCAGAACCTGAAACTAAAATGACTGAACTCACATATCCAACTTTTGCTGTACAACAACTCACATGTACCCCATCTAAATATTGTAGCCTGTCCTAAAAACTTAAGCATGCGTGGTATTGCTCTATTTATAACATTAAGTGTCTTGTTGCATGCTTGTCTTGAAAAAAGAGATAAATGCAATCATTTTTATAGCTGGGTAATATATAGGAAGTGATGACGATCTTAACAATGAAACAGGAGAGCTTCTGAAGTACAAGATTGCATCATCCCTTCTTGAATTTTTTTCACTTAACCTGACAAACTAACAAGGGCACTACTGATGCCACCTAACATCCCAAATTACCGAACCAAAAAGATGCACTACGCATTTTGGATCAATTCATTTCCTAACGATTTAAAATATAGCAGTTGTACTTAAAAGAACATGTTTTTGAAGCTGTAGTATATAATTAACATGTCATTACCATGTTGATAATTTATTGAAGAACGTAAGATCTGAGACAGTATTTAGTTCAAGGTAGAACATATTAGCTATATTAATATCAGCCCGAAAAGTAAAGGGGCAATTAATATCAGAACAAAAGGCACAAGATCTATCCTGTACTTTCTTGTTCCGTGGAGTGATTTATTGAGCACACATCCTTAATAGAAGATGAGTTCCCCACATATGAAAAAATTAAAACAGTAATGAAGATAATGAAGAAAAGATTGTGATAGAATTAGTTACGGATTTGCCAGGAGGAAAATCAATAGGTCAGCAACATTGACTCTATTCATCCTGAGTAAACAAAACAAAAAAAACAATCTTCAGACTGCTAATGATACAACGCTAGCAATCATTTAAGCTTATAGGATAATTTGGGAAAAGCTAATGAGATGTTGCAGCATGCTACTGGTATTTTGTCAACCCTTAACTCGTAGCAATGCATGCATCAATCAGCCTGCACATGAACATGTCAGAAAATGTGATAATGTAGATAAGAGGATAGCAGGAGAAGTCGTGGAGAGAAAAGAGCATTAGGAGAACGCCGCTAAACCTAGCAGCATCTACAAAGGATAGACCCAGAAAGCCGTGGATTTTCATGCAAGTTCGGCACATTGACCATCATGTCTGTTTGGGTCAGAGATGCACATAATATAGCATTGGACATCAAATAAATCTGAACAAAGCGAATAAAAAAATACAAAAAAAGCAGGTCGGTTGAGTAATAATTAACCTGCAAATATCATGTTGAGAAATGAAATTGAGAAATCTCATATGCAATAAACAACGGTAAATATGTATTGTCATTGAATTCTGGTAAACTAACCTTTTGTACATTAGACTGAGGACCAGTGACCCCCTATACAGAAGAGAGCATAGAGCTAGAAAAGTGATGCGACACTCTTTATATGATTATACCACAAACAATCTATGAATCGATCAACACATCATTCCAATATAATATAGATGCAGTGCCATGGAGCCCATCTGCTGGCAGGAGCATGCTACCTTGCGGATACAAACAGACATGAATGAGTCAGGGAGCGATTTGTGATTTCAGTGACAACATGAATGACATGGTTTTGATTTAGAATCTCTACTGAGATGAAAGTGAAGACACGTAGGAACAAAGCATCACAAACATGCGATTGCATTGCCTGCCACTCTGCAAAAAGCTGCAAGAAGCGTACCTGCATGAATGTTGTAGCAATCTTGCAGGGATATCACATACACCCTGATCTGCAGCTCTTCTCCTGTGGTTTTGAGAATTTTTAAGGTTAAATAAAACTTGTCTTATTGAGCTAGACTTGAGGGCCTCCCTCGTGAGTTATTCCCTGCAAGGCTGCAACTCCAATCCTTTAGCTCCACAGCTGAACCTTACATTTTTTTATGCGGGTAGCTGAACCTTACATATCTCTATGCAAACTCACCTTTTGTGCTGTTGTGGATAACAATAACTGAATTACCTTGATAAAAAAAACTGAAGCACCAGTGGTCTAGTTGGGAGAGTAGAATGCAGTTGTGGTCAAACATTATGTAATGGAATGGAAAAAATATTCATCAATGGCAGACCAAGAAGGGATAACATAATGTGAGCAGAAATTGTACTCTGTTAACGTCAGTGACTGAGAATTAACATATATTTTCGTTAACGCCATTGAGCCTTAGCTGCCCCGCTGCCGTGTCTCCCAATGTTTCGGACGGCCGCGGTCTGCATTCATCGCTCAAATTAGAATAAATGTGTTGTGAAAGACTCTCCATCCACACCGCTGAATGCTGCAACACCATGGTCTGCGCCGGTGGCTAGCCATGGTGGCGGAGATGTGAGACCAGATGGGCTTACTGTTGATTAGCGAGAGCGCTCACCTTGGGGCGCTGACGGCCAGGCCAAATCCCCCCAATGTCGATGACCCTCTGCTGTATCAAGCATCCACCATCGTGAGACTGATTCCTTAATTAATCTGAAAAGGGTTGCTTGGATTGATGTACTGTAGAACTTCATAACAGAGGAGATTGGAAGATGGAGAAGAAAGGGGTAGGGGAGAGGTTCGATTGGGTTGGTACCTTTTTTAGATCGATGCACGCCTATGCCTGGCTGGTGAGGTCATGGCCTCGGCGGAGATAGGAAGGATGGATAGGGAGAGTCGGCCCTCAGCCACTGCCGGACACCTGAAGTGGAGGACGAGGAGCGCAGGATGGAGAGGGAGAGGTGGCCCGTAGCCCCGGTGGGGAACCAGAAGTGATGGAGAAGCATCCAGATCGGACGGACGACCAGCGCCCCGCAAGCCTCCACGCGCGGCGCGCTCGAGCCGCCCATGCCCAGCCTCTCCCCTCTGGATCGGGAGAGCCAGCGCCCGACCCCGGCCTCGCCTCGCCACCTCGACGCCGGCGACCCCCGCCGGAACCAGCTTCCCAGCGCCGCCCTGCCTTCCTCCTCTCCCCTTCTTCCTCTCGTTTTCCCCTTCCTCCATCCCGTGCTCTCTCTTATCTCTTTCTCTCTCTGCTCGAACAGGAGGTACCCAGCCACCATGCTCGTCCACCGCCGGAGCTTCGTTAACCCTAGCGACCGGGAGGAGCTCCCGATCGAGCTGCTGCCTCCTCCCGATCTGGATAAGAGGAAGGCGTTTTCTTTTTCTAAATAAAGGATCGCAACTTGAATACTAATAAATGCAGGGTTTTTTTTTGTAAAACCGAAACGTTTTCTCAGATATCCACTTTGAAAAGTACTGCGGGTTCAATTATCAAAAAACAGAAGGGCTTTTTTGCAAAATCGCCGACGACGGGTATACGGGCAGAAGCACTCCGTGCTTTAGTATTAGGTAAAGATTCTTGTGTCCTTTTTTTATGGTAATACGTGTCTCATTTATAGAATAAAGACTAAGTTACAAGGCACGTAAGCACCGACCTTACATGACTGAAAAGATAGGAAAATCCTATGCAAAATACCAGCGTCTGTCCCTTTCCTTCGACACCACCGAAGCGGCCACCAAAGGGGAAGAATACAGATCACCTCTTTACCCAAGCTCGACGCGGCTCCATCGCTGATCTGCAGCTTTACGGACCTTCAAAGTAGTTTGCCAGAAGCAAAACCATTACCGTTGAAAGAATCAGACCGGGGCAACATGTCCCCGGACACGCCATCGAACTTCAGAACTGACACCCCCGCGGGACGACGACGTCGGAGGAGGAAACCAGAACTGTCAGCCTCCAACCACAAACCCAGCACAAGATGCTCCATCTTCCAGCTGTCACTTGCGTAGACAACCGTCTGCGCGTACTCCTGAACGACCAAACCTCCCTGCTCCACCATGACGTCGGAGACAACGCCACAGCAACGGGGACAGAGCAGAAGGAGAGACACACCTGATGGAGTCGCCGCCGCCACCTCGCCAACACCATCCATGAACCCTAACGCCGCCGATCTGAAGGATCGGCAGACACACGATGCCATCAACTCCGAGACGCCGCCATGAAGGACACCGCCGGTGTGGGAGTGGGGCTGAGGCAGATTTATTCGTCCGGGTGCCGCTCCCACCACCCCAACGGCGCACCACGACCTACAAATCCTAAACCCTAACTACAGAGCGGAGGAACGGGGTCCCCCTCCCTCCTGCCGCCGGAGCAGCCGGAGAGAGAGGGGGCCAACGCCCCGGCCGGTGAAGATCGGTGGAAGGAGATCGCCTCCCTAGTCGCCTGGCTCGTGGCGGCGGCTAGGGTAGGAAGACTCGCAATTCATGTGTCCTTGTCGTTAGGTGCATGCAAACAGAATTGTAGTATACTTCCTGTATGTAGAAGCATGATGGGTTTTTTTTTTTTTGTGAGGAAGAAACGTGATGGATAATGTTTCTATGTTCCCGATTTTGTACACATGATTTGGCGTACGTGTCCCTTAGTCTGCTATAGTTTCTACCTTCTTGACTTTAAATCTCTGCCTTAAATATGCATATAGGAGCACGTGACAACTCAATGTGCTGGCACATATACATGTTAAATATGTGTTACGTAAAAACTATTAAATCTAAGCCATTACTGTTCTCATCAAACGGTGCAAATAATATTAGCATATGTGGACAAACTTGATAACTCGTTTACCTCTTGTCTTAATTATATAATAATAGATGTACATGTAGTGCCATGGTGTCATGTTATGGGTGCATGAACATCATCTTTGAAGGAAAAATAAATGAACCTCTTCATGGTTAAAAAGAAGGTAAACTTTGACATTGTGACAGGGTACGGGTACATGCATTTGGTGAAAAAACCTCAATTAGCATTTCAGTTTGAACAGTGGTGTTGATCAAGCATTGTGCCACTGATTATTGACGTTACCAAATTCTTATCAATCGACAGAGAGATTAAATAAAATTAATAAAAAATACAAAAGTAAAAAAAAGGCCTTGGGATATCGAGCCCATGATCATTACGGTTGTAGCATCAGTTCCAGTGCCATCCACGCTATACATTCGAGTGTTGATTTTCTGGGATTGTAACATATATTAAAGAAGTAGCTAATTCAGTACCCTTTCGACCGTCGGATGGATGATGGACGCCTCGCCTATGCCTGCCTCCTTGTGTCCCTTGTCAACCACCTCCACTGCGTTCCCACTGGTTCAAGTTCGCACCGGTTCACACTAGGCAACCGCACAATATAAGAAGCGGTTCCATCTACTTCAATTCCAACGAATCCTACAGAAAACCCCCAAATACCCTTCCCATCGACGATGGTGCGCACGCCCTCCTCCCGCCGCCCCTACATCTCCATGGACGGTGACAGGCCGCATAGGTCACCTCAACCCCCCAATGGCGAGCCCGGTGCTGCATCTGATCCGCCCCCCTCAGCGACGGCACTGGGTCAGGCACTCGGCTCATCCTCAGGGAAGAGAAAACCCATGGGTGAGGAGATGGGCGATGGCGACCGTGAACGGGCCCCACAGCAGCGGCGCCTCGTCAACATAGAGGAGGACCACGCCGTCGAGGTCCTCCGTGAAGTAGATGAGGTAGGCCGCGAGTGCGACTGCCTCTTGGATCAATTCGACGAGCTCCAGGAGGCAGCCCACCTCCAAGTTGTAGACATGCAACGCAAGCTCGACAAACTCGGGCCAAGATTAAAAGAGCTCCGCCGCGCCGTCGCCGAAGTGGAGATCAAGGCGGCACACAAGATCTCCAACGTGACGGCATGCGCCGAAGAAACCATCCGCAATGCACAATGAGCCGCCGATGAGGGCATCATTAAGGCCAGCATCAAGCTTTTCTCGGCCACTTCGTATGCGGAAGACAGTATCCGCGAGGCATATGATGAAGCTAGGGGGAAAATTAGAGCGTTGAGGGGCGAAGAGGAGGACAACGACAGCGACTGGGATGACGACGATAATGACTCGGACAGCGGCGACAAGAAGGACGACACCAATGATGAAGAATAATTTCAAGTAGTTCTATTAGGTTCTAGAAATATGCATGTTATTATTATGTATGAACTTCTGCATATATCTTGTAATGATATGAAGTATTATCGTTATGTCTTATGAAGTTGTCCATTGAATCCTCTCATGTCCAGTCTTGTTTCAATCCAAATGACAAGCACTACCATTTCATCCAGTTCAGTCGGTGACCACGCCATCGGCAGGCCATTCGGGCGGTCACCACGACAACGACATTAGTTCCTTGGCTCGAATCCATGGCCTCAATTTTTATTTCTGCTAATGGGTTATTTCTGTCCCTGTCAAGTGGCCCCGCACAGTGGAGCCACTTAATTGTAATTACAAGTATATGTTTTGTGAGTTGGGCCCACACAGATAATTTTAATATAACTAAATGAGATCTTAATAAAATCTGAAGTTCTCAAATTATTTTCTGTGACACTACAGATCATGGTAGAATATCCACATGTCTAGTGACGCCCAAAAACGTCGCCGAAAATTTGTCTGGAACGTCACCAAAGTTGCCGAGGGCCTTTCCCCGCGGGGGAGACCTCGTGACGGTGGACCGTCACGGAAAATGATTTTTGGCGATGTTTCATGTTTCGTCACTAGGGTTTTTGTCACTGAATAGAGCAAATTTTGTAGTGGTTTCAACATGCACGAGAGGCCTTCAACAACCAATAAGAACAAGTACAGAGAGATGGGTCTCCTTGCCGTATACCCCTGGAAGGAAAGAATTCCGTACTTCGCCCACCATTAAATAGTAGAGAGAAAGAAACTGAAGTCACCCCTCTCATGATCTGATCAACAAATGAGTTACAAAAGCCCAGCTTCTTCATAATAGCCTCCAAGTATGACCACTCAACGTGATCATATGCTTTCATCATATCAAGTTTAACTGCACAATACCCATTCTTCTTACTCTGGTTATTCTTCATAAAATGAAGGCAGCCATAAGCTGTAATGAGATTATCAGTTATCAAGCAATTTGACACAAAGGCCGATTGTTCTTCAGAAATGATCTCTGAGAGAATCTACTTCAGACGGATAGCAAGTACTTTGGATGCGATTTTGAAGATCACATTGCACAAGCTTATAGGCCGAAACTGAGATAGTAAAGTAGGGTTCTGTACCTTAGCGATTATCACAATGAATGTCCTATTGATCTCCTCGGGGGATTCCTCTCCCTTCAACATTCGAAATACAATCTTCGTCGCCTCTTCACCACATAAACGCTAATAGTCTTGTAACACCCCAATAATCAAGCTACAGTAAACCCCCACTGATTATGCCAAGTCATCTTGATTTGCAATGCTTGATCATCATTGGAGTCATATCTCATTTCAAATTCCACTTTTAAATAGAATTTAAACCTTAAGGGAAAATAAAAGTTATTCAAATCTGAAAACTAAATAGTTCATAATTTTGGAAATATTCCATAACTAATATTGTTAAGGAAAACAACATCACCTAAATTACATAGATGACTCTAGCATTATGAAAACAGTGCCAAAACAGCCCCATTTAACCCATTGCTATTTAAACCAAATTCAAATGGATTCAAATAATCCTCAAACTTTTTGAGGCAGTGCAGAACAATGCATAGTATTTATTATAGCAAGTTGCACATTTTACAAAACTCAGTTGGTAGCTCAAATTAATACAAAACAGAAACAAAGAATTAAACAGAAAATGAAAAAGAAAAGGGCTAGCTAGTACTGTACTAGTGGGCTCTATGTGCAACAGTGCGAGACCCAACCCATCTACAGCCTTTTCCCCTACCTCACGTACAGGGGAGGCAGTGGCCATGGCGTGGCCGCCATCCCGCGATGCCACGGCCGGATGGCCGACACCTGCTCCTCTACAATGCCCTGGAGGGGATAAGGAGGACGTCCCCGACCCTGTAGATGAAACCCTAGCCCGTTATCCCCTCGCACGCTCTCTCTCTCCCAAAATTTGTTCGCGCCCGTGCGCGCTCCTCGCTGTTGCCGTCGTCGTCGCGGCCAATGGCCTCTCCGTCAACTGAGACCATGTCCGGGACCTCCGTCGTCATCCACCTCGTCCCCACGCGGAAGGGCTCGAGCTGGGGCGGCCCGTACGCTCGCCATCGCCGTCGTCTTCGTCGCGTACATCGCCGGCGTCCGTCGTCGATTCCCACCGTTCCGGTCCGTCCCCGACCTCGCCATCGAGCTCGCGGTCAGCTCCTCTCCCGTTTCCCCTTCCCCCGACGTCGAACTGTCACTGTAGCCGCCGTCCCCGAGCTCGCCGTGGCCGGAGCTCCGCTCCCGCGCCCGCGCGCCCACGGACCCTGTGCTGCTGCTGCTGCTCCTTGCGCGCTGCTTCTCCTCCTGCGCTGCTTGCTGCTGCCCACTGCACTACTGTGGCTGCTGTTGTACTGCTGCCGCTGCTTGCTCCTGCTTTGCCGCTGCTGCCGCTGATGCTCGCTGCTCTGCTGCTTGCTGCCGATGCTCCTGTTGCTGCTGCTTCTTGCGCTGCTGCCGCCGCTGCTCGCCGCCCCTCTGCGCCTGCCCGCGTGAGCCCGCGGCCGCTCGCTGCCCCGCACTCGCCACGGCCGCGGCCATGGTAGCACACATGTGCGTGCGTGTGAGCCGACCGTGTGTGAGGCCGGCTGGCTCTATGCACATGGGGCCAGCCCAATTTAGTTAGGGCTAATTGCTTTTTAGTTAGGGGTAATTAGTGTTATGTTAGTTATTGGGCCTATGACATGCGGGCCCCCTGCTAATTAGCCTTTTAATAAAACACTAGACACTGACATTCGGGTCCCACATACACTGTTCACGTTGACCAGTCAAATGTTGACTAGGTCAACTCTGCCACTGGACCCCACCTGTAAGCCACTGTAGCTAGGCCGCTGTTGTGTGCACTTAGCAATTTTCCTTTAAATTCAAATTAAATTAAATTCCAGAAATTGCATAAAATCTTTTAAACTTTGAAAATTTGTATAAAATAAACCGTAACTCGGATAAAAATAATTTATATATGAAAAATGATCAGAAAAATATGACGAATCCGATGCTACTCACATACGTGCCGCACCCCTCTAACATGATGAACATGGAACTTTCCCCTCCGGATCGTCTGACCGATCATCACCCAGAGCGGGGAAACACTCCCGGATGTTTTCCCGCTCCGACCAAAATAACTAGCACTGCATTAGAGCACCCCTAGCACAGCATGTTGACATGTCATGCATCCCTGTTGCATTTGTTACCGTGTATTTATTGTTTCTTCCCCCTCCTTCTCTCCCGATAGACCCCGAGACTGCCGACGACACTGCTGAGTACGACTACGTCGTCGACGACCAGACCCCTTCAGCAGAGCTTCAAGGCAAGCAAAACCCCCTTGATCATCCAAATATCGCCTACTCTTTCTCTCTATTGCTTGCATTAGCATTGCTTCTGTTGATATTCTGATAGCTCCTATTCTGATGCATAGCCTGATTTCGTCGCCTACTATTGATACCTTACCTGCTATCCTATGATGCTTAGTTAGGTATGCTATGTTTCATCAGCTGGCCCTTCACCCTTGTCCGTTTGCCAGGCTTGTTATCGGGTCGTGATCACTTTGGGTGATGATCACGAAAATGTTACATTACTGCAATACTTTTAAACTGTTAAAGTCGGGCCGGCTCCAAGAGTGCCCGCGAGATAATGAAACAAGACGGGTTAAACCCAAGGGTACCCGCGAGTGATATTGTGGCGGCACGACAGGGCAGGTGGAGACCACCTAGGAGAGATGTGGGCCTGGTCCCTGGTCGTGGTCCGCGTGTTACCAAGTCGGAGCGACAGGAACCCTGTTTGTCTCTGCGAGTTACTAAAACACGCCTAATGGATTTGGGTATTTGATCTGAGTTGGCCGCAGGCCTATACGCACTACCACCACGTGGGATAATGGTTTAATGGGGCCCTCTACGTCGTACGTTCCTTCCGAAAACGATCCAGATGTCACAGTTCAGAGATGCAGGCTGCCCGTTGGGGTGGGCTGGTTACGTCACTTGTGTATACAGTGTCGCGCCTGGGCCCCGACCAGTCACGCAACATGCAGGAGTGCAGAGGGCGATGGGCCCAAGACCCCTTCACACTTAGGATTTAGACTGGCGTGTTGACCTCTCTGGAGAGTCTAGGTTGGTCTAAGGCGTATCGATTACCCGAGGCCGGTTATTACCCAGCAAGTGTGTCCGGCCAGATGTAATCGAGCGTGTTGGGTAACAGTAGTGCACCCCTGCAGGGAAGTAATCTATTCGAATAGCCATGTCCACGGTAACAGGACGCTCGGAGTTGTATCCTGATCTACTACAACTATGAATTGATACCGTTAAAATGTTAAGCTGTTACTACTGCTCTCGGGATCACTTTCTCGCAGGGTAGTCAAGGAAGGATCTCAGGGCATTGCTAATATATACTTATTATTATATGCTGATGTGTTCTATTCTCTTCTATGCTGCAAGATTGCTTCAAGATGCTAGTCTTCGGTAGGCTAGGCCTTCCCCCTCTACTCTGGCATTTTTGCAGTTTAGTCCAAGGATATAGCCCCATTCCTTTGATACCGATGCATACTTAGTATAGTTCTGATGTAAGTCTTGCGAGTACTTTCGATGAGTACTCACAGTTGCTTTGCTACCTCTTTTTCCCATACCCGGTTGCTGCGATCAGACGACGGAGTCCAGGAGCAGGAGATCCCCGAAGGCACCTACTACTACATTGAGCCCGCCGACGAGGAGTAGTTCGGAGGCCCTAGGCAGGAGGCCTTCATCTTTTCGATCAGTGTCGCTATTATGCTAGCCTTCTTAAGGCAAACTTGACTAACTACGTCTGTACTCAGATAATATTTGTTTGTAGGGACAAATGAAATTTTGCCCCTAGTTGGAACCTACCCACGGGGTTTGCCCTTACTTTTCGACTCTGCTCGGTTTTGCCCTTAGATTTGCCTCCAAGGTTGCGCGAATGCCCTTTGACCATTTAACCAATACTTTGAAAATTCATAACAAATTCATATGAACTCAGAAAAATGCAAATAAGATATCAAAATGTTTAGATAAACATTAGCTTTATGTGCATATCATTTGCATTCGGGACAAAAGCACCATTTAAACTACCCAAGGTTATTAATGTTATTAACATTATTAAAAATACAAAGGAATAAATAATACTTTTTTCATGAATAAAAATTACATGCAAATGTAGGTGATGTTTTCTAAACATCCTGATATCTTATTTGCATTTTTCTGAGTTCATATCAACTTGTTATGAAGTTTCAAAATAATGGTCAAAGTTGTTTGAACATTCATAACAAGTTGATATGAACTCAGAAAAATGCAAATAAGATATCAAGATGTTTAGAAAACATCACCTACATTTGCATGTAATTTTTATTCTTGAAAAAAGTATTATTTATACCTTTTTTATTTTTAATAATGTTAATAACATTAATAACCTCAGGTAGTTTAAACGGTGCTTTTGTCCTAAATGCAAATGATATGCACATAAAGGTAATGTTTATCTGAACATTTTGATATCTTATTTGCATTTTTCTGAGTTCATATGAATTTTTTATGAATTTTCAAAGTATTGGCCAAACGGTCAAAGGGCATTCGGGCGACCTCGGAGGCAAATCTAAGGGCAAAACTGAGCAGAGTCGAAATGTAAGGGCAAACCCCATGGGTAGGTTCCAACTAGGGGCAAAAATGCAATTGTCCCTTGTTTGTATGACTTATGTATTCGGGTCCTCGTGACCCCTGGTTTGTAATATGAAGATTTATGTTTAAATTCGTGTTTAGAGTTGTGTTGTGATATCTTCCCGTGAGTCTCTGATCTCGATCGTGCACGCTTGCGTGTATGATTAGTGCACGGTCGAGCAGGGGCGTCACAAGCTGGTATCAGAGCCGACTGCATGTAGGAAGCCCCCTTCCAACTCCTTGGCGAAGTTGAGTCTAGTCTTTGAAAAACTATTTTCTAAACTACTAACAGTGTTGTGTGGCTTACGGGCCCACATCGCAAATTGATGGGATTAGGATCTTTTATTCCTCTTCTATACCCTGAGTTCTGAACTTCTCTTCCTTTCGGGTTTAAGATTTTACTAACTCTAACTCTAGGGTCTCGTGACCATATTCTACTGGAGAGCGACTCGATACAGATGACCTCTTGATTCTCCAGAAGACTCCGAAGATATTCCCTGATGTTTTTCCGAGACCCTTGTGCCCACCGCTTTTGTAATCCCCTACCACCGATAAATTCCGATGGATAACTACATACACTTTCCATTCATATGATCATTCCCAGTTGCTCTTGTTATTACAAGATACCCCGAACTACTCTTCGATGTTTCGAGAATCCTTTGTGCCTACTGCCTTGCAGTTCCTTGTCGCATGAATACACTTGCGAATAATTTCTCACACTTACCGGGGATCCGTTCATCCCCAGTTGTTCGTGTGTTTCACCAAAATACTTCGTAATGTTATCCGATCTTCCGAAAATCCTCTGCAGCCTATTGTTCTTGAAATTCTTACCTGCCTGCATTATGGTTAATTCCATATGTCTAGCAAACTTCACTGACTTTCTTTGTCATTGTCATTGCCATTTTAAACCTAATGATTCGATATGTTCGCGAATACTCACAATCATCAGTTGATCCCTTGAAATTATCCTTCCGGCTCAGACGTCATTCCGGACATGAGCTGGTTCTCGGCAAATCAAACCTTGATTGATTGTCCATCCAATTCTATTCAACTTACTCATCTTTTGGTCAGAGCGTCCTCTTCTGATCCCCCGATTTGGAAATTGTAAATCCTTCGTATTTAAGCTTCGAATTATTCAGATGTTTCTATAATCCGATGCCTTTCCATTCTTTCTTCTTCTGGTTGAGTACCGATACACACATCAGATCCTTTGCGGTCCGCCAGATCCTTTGGTGGATTATTATCTGACAGTTTCGTTCATATTCTAAAACCTTTGGGTTCTTCTCCTAATACAAAATGCTTTTGGCAAATGGTATCATCTACTCCGTGTCATCAACCTTCTGCTTTCGAACTTGTATCCCTTGCTTCTCTTGTTTATTGTATAACTTCCTAAACTCCTCTGATGAGTTGTACCTATGCTTTCTGCAATCCGTGTGAAACCGGAAACCTTTACGGGTCATACTCTTCTGGTATTTCACTAGGTAGAATTGTCAAACTCAAAATGTTTTAAATAGAGCAGTGAATGAGAAGTTATGCATTGAAGAAGTGGGAGTCGACCTTGAACTTTATGTTCATGCCCATGGACACGATTTAGATCTTATCGTGGAAGCTTCTCGTAACAATAATTATCCCCTTGGCATAAATTCATCTTGTATCCGTGGATTGATCCTTTGCAATCGTGGTTCTGACCATGATGTTCTCCTTTGATTCCATTTCTCGGACAAGTTAAAGCACTTGTCTTTCGTAGATCAATAAACCAGTCCAACCTCTACTCTGATCTACCTTCGAGTGTTACCCTCTGGTATCTCGAGGATATAATGCCATTGCACTACCACTTATGAATGCTTGTTGGAATAATACTTCTCACTGATTTAGTCGTTCCCCGAGTTCTGGGTTGTTTGTCAACCGAGAACACCGATAAGTGAATCGAATCCACCCTATGGTTCATTACTCCTAGTAATTTGTTGCTGGGAAACTTAAACTCAATCCTGACATTCCTAGACTAATCGGCTACATCGTTATCATCCTAATTTTAACTGTGCTACCTGGTCCTTCTTCCCGGAGCACAATTTTCGACGATGAGGTAAGTTTACGTTGAGCTTCTTCGTCATATTGTGTTGCCTTGAACAGCAAGGTTAATTCCGAGTTTGTGTTATATCCGTGGTCCCGTTGACCTTTAGCTTCACCACTCCTTTTGCTTGATGTCATCGCTGATCGAATACATCTTCATGAAACCTCTTGACAAAATGTGTCGTGATCATCGTCAACCTTTTGATTTCTTTAAAGTTGTGAATTGAATCCATGATGACTAATACCATCCTTGCCCCTCGATGATTTGTATTATTGTCGACAACATCCTTGTTTTCCTTCCAACACAGACTTGGTCATGTCTTGGTTACATCTTAAGTTCCTTACTGTTCTTGGAATTGTTCCTTGAATATTTCTTGTGATCTTCAAATCCAATGTTTATTGAAGCACCATATCATTGCTACTCCGAGGCATGACTGTGGCATTCCGAATATCAACAAGAACATTGGAAGCGCAATGCCAAATGTTCATGATCATTTATCCAAACACCGTTGTATGGGTAACATCATGAATTTCCTCGCCCCTTACCTAAATAGTTATCTGCCTACTATCCTGTCATGAATATCATGCTTTGCCCGTCCTTGGGAAGGATATACACCAACACTGGTGAGTGATCGCATTTTCCTTTCCATTGGTCTGTTTTATCTGATAAACACATTTTCCTTTCCATTATTTTGTTTAACCTTTCAAATGATTTGTATGATCTAAGCAGAAATAATTCCCTACTTATGTAAACACCTCGGTGTACAATTCTATCAGTAAGACCCTGTTATTATTGTTGATGACATTCCGGTAACCACCGATGGACGAGAACTTTGACTATTGGTCCGCCTCATTTCAACGAGCAAGAAAAATGATTCTCTTCATCCCCCGCCCTTGGTACCGACGTTGTTGACCGACATAGCTGACCAGCTATCCTTCTAACATGCCTTGCTATCATGATCGTGCAAGATGTCACCGCCCTTCCTACTCTTAATCCACACTAACCACAGTTTCCACAGGACCTGAAACCTGGCTCTCCTGCACATCCTTGTTCCAAAGTTTATCCTTTGGACTTGGCTTCGTATGTATTCCCACGAGCCAACTTCCCTAATGCATTCCATTCCGGTATCATATCCAGTGTTATTCCCGTATTAAATGATTGCCTATCCGTTTGAAACTTCTTTCACCTTATTATATTGCTCTCGATGATTTTCTTGAGTTTCAACTCGAGAGATACCTTGTGCCTCATTCCCTGAGATAACTACCGGTTGCCAGTCCTTTCAGACATCCCTCCTCATATAGTTCTCCCTTGAAACCTTTTCGTAAGTACGATGAAGATTCAGAAGAAAGGATGAAAACCTCATCACGATGCACTGATGCAGAGCAATGAAGACATCAATGTGATAGACCAACCTCTTCGAGAAGAGCAACCAAGACCGAGGAGACTCGTTAGAAATTTCGTAACCAAGTCTTTCCCCCTTTCTTTACCTCTTAAATATCGGGACGAGATTTCTTTTAGTGGAGGAGATTTGTAACACCCCAATAATCAAGCTACAGTAAACCCCCACTGATTATGCCAAGTCATCTTGATTTGCAATGCTTGATCATCATTGGAGTCATATCTCATTTCAAATTCCACTTTTAAATAGAATTCAAACCTTAAGTGAAAATAAAAGTTATTCAAATCTGAAAACAAAATAGTTCATAATTTTGGAAATATTCCATAACTAATATTGTTAAGGAAAACAACATCACCTAAATTACATAGATGACTCTAGCATCATGAAAACAGTGCCAAAACAGCCCCATTTAACCCATTGCTATTTAAACCAAATTTAAATGGATTCAAATAATCCTCAAACCTTTTGAGGCAGTGCAGAACAATGCATAGTATTTATTATAGCAAGTTGCACATTTCACAAAACTCAGTTGGTAGCTCAAATTAATACAAAACAGAAACAAAGCATTAAACAAAAAATGAAAAAGGAAAGGGCTAGCTAGTACTGTACTAGTGGGCTCTATGTGCAACAGTGCGAGACCCAGCCCATCTACAACCTTTTCCCCTACCTCACATACAGGGGAGGCAGTGGCCATGGCGTGGCCGCCATCCCGCGGCGCCACGGCCGGATGGCCGACACCTGCTCCTCTACAGTGCCCTGGAGGGGATAAGGAGGACGTCCCCGACCCTGTATATGAAACCTAGCCCATTATCCCCTAGCATGCTCTCTCTCTCCGAAAATTTGTTCGCGCCCGTGCGCGCTCCTCGCTGTTGCCGTCGTCGTCGCGGCCAACGGCCTCTCCGTGGCCTGAGACCATGTCCGGGAGCTCCGTCGTCGTCCACTTCGTCCCCACGCGGAAGGGCTTGAGCTGGGGCGGCCCGTACGCTCGCCATCGCCGTCATCTTCGTCGCGTACATCGCCGGCGTCCGTCGTCGATTCCCACCGTTCTGGTCCGTCCCTGGCCTCCCCGACCTCGCCATCGAGCTAGCGGTGAGCTCCTCTCCCGTTTCCCCCTTCCCCCGACGTCGAACTGTCACTGTAGCCGCCGTCCCTGAGCTTGCCGTGGCCGGAGCTCCGCTCCCGCGCCCGCTCGCTACTCCTGCCGCCCGCGCGCCCACGGCCCCTGCGCTGCTGCTGCTGCTCCTTGCGCGCTGCTTCTCCTCCTGCGTTGCTTGCTGCTGCCCACTGCACTACTTCGGCTGCTGTTGTACTGCTGCCGCTGCTTGCTCCTGCTTTGCCGCTGCTGCCACTGATGCTCGCTGCTTTGCTGCTTGCTGCCGATGCTCCTGTTGCTGCTGCTTCTTGCGCTGCTGCCGCCGCTGCTCGCCGCCCCTCTGTGACTGCCCGTGTGAGCCCGCAGCAGCTCGCTGCCCCGCGCTCGCCACGGCCATGGCCATGGCAGCACACCTGTGCGTGCGTGTGAGCCGGCCGTGTGTGAGGTCGGCTGTCTCTCTGCACATGGGGCCAGCCCAATTTAGTTAGGGCTAATTGCTTTTTAGTTAGGAGTAATTAGTGTTATGTTAGTTATTGGGCCTATGACATGCGAGCCCCCTGCTAATTAGCCTTTTAATTAAACACTAGACACTGACATTCGGGTCCCACATACACTGTTCACGTTGACCAGTCAAATGTTGACTAGGTCAACTCTGCCACTAGATCCCACCTGTAAGCCACTGTAGCTAGGCCGCTGTTGTGTGCACTTAGCAATTTTCCTTTAAATTCGAATTAAATTAAATTCCAGAAATTGCATAAAATCTTTTAAACTTTGAAAATTTGTATAAAATAAACCATAACTCGGATGAAAATAATTTATATATGAAAAATGATCAGAAAAATATGAAGAATCCGAATATGCTACCCACATACCTGCCGCACCCCTCTAACATGATGAACATGGAACTTTCCCCTCCGGATCGTCTGGCCGATAATCACCCGGAGCGGGGAAATGATACGTCTCCAACGTATCTATAATTTTTTATTGTTCCATGCTGTTATATTATCAATCTTGGATGTTTTTATATGCATTTAGAGCAATTATATATCATTTTTGGAGACTAACCTATTAACTTAGTGCCAAGTGGCAGTTGTTGTTTTCTGTCCTGTTTTTGTTTTACAGAAAATCAATACCAAAAGAAGTCCAAATGCCACGAAACTTTTTGGAGATTTTTTATTGGACAAGATAAACACTAGAAGCTTCGGGAGAGGACCAAATGCCAGAAGAGGTGGCCACGAGCCACCAGGGCGCACCTGGGGGGGCAGGCGCGCCCTGGTGCCTCGTGGGCCCACCCCAGCTCCGTTTGACCTAATTCTTCCACTATAAATTCAGAAAAAATCAGAAACCCTCAGGAGAGTCCACGAAATACTTTTTCCACCGCCGCAAGTTTCTGTTCCAGAGAGATCCCATCTGGAGGCCTTCTTCGGTACTCCGCCGGAGGGGGAATCGATCACGGAGGGGCTCTACATCAACCTTGCTGCCCTTTCGATGATGCGTGAGTAGTTTACCACAGACCTTCGGGTCCATAGGCAGTAGCTAGATGGCTTCTTCTCTCTTTTTGATCTTCAATACAATGTTCTCCTCGATGTTCTTGAAGTTCTATCCGATGTAATCACTTTTTACGGTGTGTTTGTTGGGATCCGATGAATTGTGAGTTTATGATCAGATTATCCATGAATATTATTTGAGTCTTTGCTGCATTCTTTTATGCATGATTATTATAGCTTCGTATTTCTTCTCCGATCTATTGATTTGGTTTGGCCAACTAGATTGATTTATCATGCCATGGGAAGAGGTGCTTTGTAATGGGTTCGATCTTGTGGTGTTCAATCCCAGTGACAGAAAGGGACATGACACGTATGTATCATTGCTATTAAGGGTAAAAAGATGGGGTTTATTCATGCGTGAGTTTATCTTGTCTACATCATGTCATCGTTCTTAAGGCGTTACTCCGTTCTTTATGGACTTAATACACTAGATGCATGCTGGATAGCGGTCGATGTGTGGAGTAATAGTAGTAGATGCAGGAAGGAGTCGGTCTACTTGTCTCGGGCGTGATGCCTATATACATGATCATTGCCTTGGATATCGTCATGATTATTTGCTTTTCTATCAATTGCCCAACAGTAATTTGTCTACCCACCGTATGCTGTTTTCTCGAGAGAAGCCTCTAGTGAAAACTATGGCCCCCGGGTCTATCTAAATCATATTACTAAAACCCTAAAAATATTGCTGAAATTTTCTTTTATTTATTTTATTTTGTATTTTTGTTTCAATCTATCTATCTATCACATACAATTTAATCTTGCAATTGACCGCCGAGGGATTGACAACCCCTCGTTTGTGTTGGGTGTAAGGATTTGTTGTTTGTGTGCAGGTGCTGCTAACGAGGTGTTGCATGATTCACCTATTGGTTCGATAACCTTGGTTTCATAACTGATGGAAATACTTATCTCTACTGTGCTGCATCATCCCTTCCTCTTCAGGGAAAATACCAACGCAAGCTACAAGTAGCAGGAAGAGTTTATGGCGCCGTTGCCGGGTAGACATCATCAACATCTATCAAGTACCTTTGCATAAACTCTCATCTCCTTGCATTTACTTTATTTGCCATTTGCCTCTCGTTTTCATCTCTCCCACTTCTAAAACGTTTTTACAAAAATACAAAAATATTTTCTGTTTGCCTTTTTCTTGCTTGCTTGTTTACTTGCTTGTTATCTTGTTTGCGTAGTCACGATGTCTCAAGAAAATATAAAGTTGTGTGATTTTTCTAATACTAATAATAATGATTTTATTAGTACTCCGATTGCTCCTCCCGCCGCTAGTGCGGAGACTTGTGATATTAATGCCGCTTTGCTAAATCTTGTTATGAAAGATCAATTTCCTGGTAGTCCTAATGAAGATGTTGCATCCCATCTTAACACTTTCGTAGAATTGTGTGACATGCAAAAGAAAAAAGATGTGGATAATGATATTGTGAAATTAAAATTATTCCCATTCTCATTACGGGATCATGCAAAATTTTGGTTTTCATCTTTACCACGAAATAGTATCGATTCTTGGGATAGGTGTAAAGATGCTTTTATTACTAAGTATTTTCCTCCCGCGAAAATTATTTCTCTTAGAAATCAAATTATGAATTTTAAGCAACTTGATCATGAACATGTTGACCAACCTTGGGAGAGGATGAAATTAATGATAAGAAATTGCCCTACTCATGGTTTAAATTTATGGATGATCATACAAAAATTTTATGCGGGATTGAATTTTGTTTCTAGAAATCTTTTAGATTCCGCCGCGGGTGGTACTTTTATGGAAATTACTTTGGGAGAAGCGACTAAATTGCTTGATAATATTATGGCAAATTATTCACAATGGCATACTGAAAGAACTCCTACTAGTAAAAAGGTGAATTCTATTGAAGAAATTAGTACTTTGAATGATAAAGTCGATGCGCTTATGAAATTGGTTGCTAGTAAAAATACTCATATTGATCCTAATGATGTGCCATTGTCCACTTTGATTGAGCAAAATAATGATCCCGTAGATGTGATTTTTGTCTCGCGAAACAATTTTAATAATAATGCTTATAGAGGTAATTTTAATGCTAGACCGTTTCCTAGAAATTCCTCTAATAATTATGGCAATCCTTATGGTAATTCTTATAATAATAATAGGATGCCCTCTGATCTTGAAAGTAATATTAAAGAATTTATTAATGCTCAAAAAGTTTTCAACGCTACAATAGAAGAAAAATTGAGTAAACTTGATGATATGTCTAGGAGCATTGATAGAATTATTCATGATGTGGAAAATCTTAAGACTAAAATTTTGCCACCCAAAATTGATATTAGTGAATCAATTAAAGCTTTATATGTCTCCATGGATGAGAGTAAGAAAAGAACCGCCATGCTAAAAGCTAAACGAGAATTTTTAGAAAAAGCGATCCCTCCTGGTTTTTATCGTAGTAATGATGAGGATATTAAAATGATTGGTGTTTCATCTATTGATTCTTTGTTTAGCAATATAAAACTTGATGAAAAGGGGACTGAAGAAGAGTCAACTTTAGCTAGTAGGCGTTCGCACAATTCGGAGGGTGAAAATCTTAATGAAAAAATTGCTAAAAGTGGGTTTGGAGAGGTAAAAAATTTAAATATTGATGTGCCCACTCTCTTGGATTACAAAGATTTTAATTATGATAATTGTTCTTTGATTGAGTGCATTTCTTTGTTACAATCCATGTTAAATTCACCCAACGCTTATGAGCAAAACAAGGCTTTTACTAAACACATCGTAGAAGCAATGATGAAAGCGTTAGAAGAAAAGTTAGAATTAGAGATTTCAATTCCTAGAAAATTATATGATGAATGGGAACCCACCATTAAAGTTAAAATTAAATATTATGAGTGCAATGCTTTATGTGATTTGGGTGCTAGCGTTTCCACAATTCCAAAATATTTATGTGATGTGCTAGGTTTCACCAATATAGATGAATGTTCTCTTAATTTGCACTTAGCGGATTCTACTATTAAAAAGCCTTTGGGTGGAATTAATGATGTTCTTATTATTTCAAATAGGAACTATGTGCCCGTTGATTTTATTGTACTTGACATTGAATGTAATCCTTCATGCCCCAAAATACTTGGTAGACCGTTCCTACGAACCATAGGTGCCGTTATTGACATGAAAGAAGGGAATACAAAATTTCAGTTTCCACTAAAGAAGGGCATGGAACATTTCCCTAGGAAGAAAATTAAAGCACCATATGAATCCTTCATGAGGGCCACTTATGGAATCAACTTGAAAGATGACAATACTTGAAACTATGCATTATGCCTAGCTAGGGGCATAAAACAATAGCGCTTGTTGGGAGGCAACCCAATAAATAAAATAAATTTTTTTCTGTTATTTTGTGTTTTTACTTTCATGCTACTGGTATGATTGTGTTTTTGTGTTTTTAATTAGTGTTTGTGCCAAGTAAAGCCTTTAGGATGATTTGGAAGATAGTATAATTGATGCTGTTTGGAAAACAGAAAGTTTTGCGTCCAGTGCCCGAATTGTTTTTCTGTACTGGAGCGTCAGAAAAATCTAAATTTTTTACACAGTATTGGTATATGAATTTCCCACGCTTTCCTAATTTTTCAGAATGTTTAGAGTTACATAAGTATAGATTTTAAATAGATTGCTACAGACTGTTCTGTTTTTGACAGATTCTGTTTTTGATGCACTACTTGCTTGTTTTGATGAATTTATGGATTGTATCGGGGGGTATAAGCCATGGTGAAGTTAGAGTACAGTAGGTATAATGCAAAAATAAAGTATGAATGGGTTTGCAACAGTACTTAAAGTAGTGATTTATTTTGTTATGCTAACGGATCTCACGAAGGTTTTGTTGAGTTTTGTGTGATTGAAGTTTTCAAGTTTTGGGTGAGATCACGATGGATGAAGGAATAAGGAGCAGAGAAACCCTAAGCTTGGGGATGCCCGAGGCACCCCAAGGTAATATTCAAGGAAGACTCAAGCGTCTAAGCTTGGGGATGCCCCGGAAGGCATCCCCTCTTTCCTCTACCAACCATCGGTAATTTTACTTGGAGCTATATTTTTATTCGTCACATGATATGTGTTTTGCTTGGAGCATCTTGTATTATATGAGTCTTTGCTTTGTTTGCTTTTTATTTTGTCACAATCATCTTTGCTGAACACACCTATCTTGAGAGAGCCACACGATCATCATCATTTGTTAGAATACTCTATGTGCTTCACTTAAATTTTTTGAGCTAGGCAGTTCTCTAGTGCTTCACTTAAATCTTTTTGAGCACGGTGGTGGCTATATTTTGAAGAAATAAACTCTCATGCTTCACTTATATTATTTTGAGAGTTGACAAGATTCAAATTTTGAAGAAATAAACTCTCATGCATCACTTATATTATTTTGAGAGTTGATTAATTTTTTTGAAGAAATAAATTCTCATGCTTCACTTATATTATTTTGAGAATTGATAAGATTGAAATTTTGAAGAAATATTTGCACTCTCATGCTTCACTTAAATCTTTTTGAGAGTTGATGATAGTAACGGTAATTTGCATAACATATGAATTTGGTCCCAAAGTGATGAATATTCAAGAGGGATATAATAAAAACTTTCATATAGATCATTGGATATGATAAGTGTGATTCCTTACAATAGTTTTGCGATATGGAAATGATAATATGTGAGTCATGTTAGTGAGTAATTGTGATTTAGTAAGAATATTAGTGTTAAGGTTTGTGATTCCCTATGCATGCACGTTAAGTCAATAGTTATGCAAAGAAATTATATCCTACTTATGGTGCATTATTCGGTGTTAGTTATGTTCAATGCATGTTTATGACCGTTTTCGTTTTTTGGTTGGTTGCTTCTCAATCTATTTGCTAGCCTTCATTTGTACTAAGCGGAAATACAGCTTGTGCATCCAAAATCCTTAAACCCAAGTTGTGCCAAATGAGTCCACTATATCTACCTATATGCGGTATTTCAATGCCGTTCCAAGTAAATTTGCGTGTGCCAACTCTAATTTTCAAAATAATTTTTCCGTTTTGTGTGCCCGTACCGCTCATGAAGCGGCAGGGGGTGGCCATTATTTTCCATGCTAGGTGGGTTATTCTCACGATGAGTGTTTATTCACTTGTCATTGCACGAGAGAATGGTTGGTAATAGGGATGCCTAGTCCCGCAATGAAATCAAAATTAATAACAACAAAATTCCTTGGAAAGTGTTGGTATGGAGGGCACACGTGGATACGGCTATCCATGGATTGTGAAAGAATGGTGGAAAGGAAATGAACTTTACTTTCTGTTTGGGAACCACCTACGATGAGTCTAGCATGGAAAATAATGGGAATTCTCGGTCGTTTTCGTTGACAGGAAAAGCATGCCTCTCAAAATATTTTATCTCTTTAATTTCAGCCTTGAGCTCTGGCACATTTGACAAATCTCTGCTTCCCTTTGCGAAGGGCCTATCTATTTACTTTTTATGCAATTTTTATTTTTCTTGAGTCTCCATCTTCTCTTATAAAGCACCAACTAGAGAGCACTATTGTCATACTTGTGCATTGGATGTAGCTAATATTTGAGTGTGTTTCATGAATGGATCAATGATTGAGCATAATGGGCTAGGGATAACTTTCTTTAGCGTTGATATTTTGAAATGCATGGTTGCTTGATAGCATGCTTGAGTATTTATATCTTCATGTCAAATTATAGACTATTGCTTTGAATCATTCAAGTCCAATGTCCATGCTATAAAAGAAAAGAATATGTGATGAATATGATAGGCAGCATTCCACATCAAAAATTCTGTTTTTATCATTTACCTACTCGAGGACGAGCAGGACTTAAGCTTGGGGATGCTGATACGTCTCCAACGTATCAATAATTCTTGATTGTTCCATGCTGTTATATTATCAATCTTGGATGTTTTTATATGCATTTACAGTAATTATATATCATTTTTGGAGACTAACCTATTAACTTAGTGCCCAGTGCCAGTTGCTGTTTTCTGTCCTGTTTTTGTTTTACAGAAAATCAATACCAAACGAAGTCCAAATGCCACGAAACTTTTTGGAGATTTTTTATTGGACAAGATAAACACTAGAAGCTTCGGGAGAGGACCAGGCGCCAGAAGAGGTGGCCACGAGCCACCAGGGCGCGCCTGGGGGGGCAGGCGCGCCCTGGTGCCTCGTGGGCCCACCCCAACTCCGTTTGACCTAATTCTTCCACTATAAATTCAGAAAAAATCAGAAACCCTCAGGAGAGTCCACGAAATACTTTTTCCGCCGCCGCAAGTTTCTGTTCCAGAGAGATCCCATCTGGAGGCCTTCTCCGGTACTCCGCCGGAGGGGGAATCGATCACGGAGGGGCTCTACATCAACCTTGCTGCCCTTCCGATGATGCGTGAGTAGTTTACCACAGACCTTCAGGTCCATAGGCAGTATCTAGATGGCTTCTTCTCTCTTTTTGATCTTCAATACAATGTTCTCCTCGATGTTCTTGGAGTTCTATCCGATGTAATCACTTTTTGCGGTGTGTTTGTTGGGATCCGATGAATTGTGAGTTTATGATCAGATTATCCATGAATATTATTTGAGTCTTTGCTGCACTCTTTTATGCATGATTATTATAGCTTCGTATTTCTTCTCTGATCTACTGATTTGGTTTGGCCAACTAGATTGATTTATCTTGCCATGGGAAGAGGTGCTTTGTAATGGGTTCGATCTTGCGGTGTTCAATCCCAGTGACAGAAAGGGACATGACACGTATGTATCGTTGCTATTAAGGGTAAAAAAGATGGGGTTTATTCATGCGTGAGTTTATCTTGTCTACATCATGTCATCGTTCTTAAGGCGTTACTCCGTTCTTTATGGACTTAATACACTAGATGCATGCTGGATAGCGGTCGATGTGTGGAGTAATAGTAGTAGATGCAGGAAGGAATCGGTCTACTTGTCTCGGACAAGATGCCTATATACATGATCATTGCCTTGGATATCGTCATGATTATTTGCTTTTCTATCAATTGCCCAACAGTAATTTGTCTACCCACCGTATGCTATTTTCTCGAGAGAAGCCTCTAGTGAAAACTATAGCCCCCGGGTCTATCTAAATCATATTTCTAAAACCCTAAAAATATTGCTGCCATTTTCTTTTATTTATTTTATTTTGTATTTTTGTTTCAATCTATCTATCTATCACATACAATTTAATCTTGCAATTGACCGCCGAGGGATTGACAACCCCTCGTTTGCGTTGGGTGCAAGGATTTGTTGTTTGTGTGCAGGTGCTGCTAACGAGGTGTTGCGCAATTCTCCTACTGGTTCGATAACCTTGGTTTCATAACTGAGGGAAATACTTATCGCTACTGTGCTGCATCATCCCTTCCTCTTCGGGGAAAATACCAACGCAAGGTACAAGTAGCAGGAAATACTCCCGGATGTTTTCCCGCTCCAACCAAAATACCTAGCACTGCATTAGAACACCCCTAGCACAGCATGTTGACATGTCATGCATCCCTGTTGCATTTGTTGCCGTGTATTTATTGTTACTTCCCCCCTCATTCTCTCCCGATAGACCCCGAGACTGCTGACGACACTGCTGAGTACGACTACGTCGTCGACGACCAGACCCCTTCAGCAGAGCTTCCAGGCAAGCAAAAACCCCTTTATCATCCAGAAATCGCCTACTCTTTCTCTCTATTGCTTGCATTAGAATTGCTTCTGTTGATATTCCGATAGCTCCTATTCTGATGCATAGCCTGATTTCGTCGCCTACTATTGATACCTTACCTGCTATCCTATGATGCTTAGTTAGGTATGCTATGTTTCATCAGCTGGCCCTTCACCCTTGTCCATTTGCCAGGCTTGTTATCGGGCCATGATCACTTTGGGTGATGATCACGGAAATGTTACATTACTGCAATACTTTTAAACTGTTAAAGTCGGGCCGGCTCCAAGAGTGTCCGCGAGATAATGAAACAAGACGGGTTGAACCCAAGGGTACCCGCGAGTGATATTGTGGGGGCACGACAGGGCAGGTGGAGACCACCTAGGAGAGAGGTGGGCCTGGTCCCTGGTCGTGGTCCGCGTGTTACCAAGTCCGAGCGACAGGAACCCTGTTCGTCTCTACGAGTTACTAAAACACGCCTAACGGATTTGGGTATTTGATCTGAGTTGGCCGCTGGCCTATACGCACTACCACCACGCGGGATAATGGTTTAATGGGGCCCTCTACGTCGTACGTTCCTTCCGAAAATGATCCAGATGTCATAGTTCAGAGATGCGGGCTAACCGTTGGGGTGGGCTGGTTACGTCACTTGTGTATACAGTGTCGCGCCTGGGCCCCGACCAGCCACGCAACATGCAGGAGTGCAGAGGGCGATGGGCCCAAGACCCCTTCGCACTTAGGATTTAGACTGGCGTGTTGACCTCTCTGGAGAGTCTAGGTTGGTCTACGGCGTGTCGATTACCCGAGGCCGGGTATTACCCAGCAAGTGTGTCCGGCCAGATGTAATCGAGCGTGTTGGGTAACAGTAGTGCACCCCTGCAGGGAAGTAATCTATTCGAATAGCCGTGTCCACGGTAACAGGACGCTCGGAGTTGTATCCTGATCTACTACAACTATGAATTGATACCGTTAAAATGTTAAGCTGTTACTACTGCTCTCGGGATCACTTTCTCGCAGGGTAGTCGAGGAAGGATCTCAGGGCATTTCTAATATATACTTATTATTATATGCTGCTGTGTTCTATTCTCTTCTGATGCTGCAAGATTGCTTCAAGATGCTAGTCTTCGGTAGGTTAGGCCTTCCCCCTCTACTCTGGCATTTATGTAGTTTAGTCCAAGGATATAGCCCCATTCCTTTGATACCGATGCTTACTTAGTATAGTTCCGATGTAAGTCTTGCGAGTACTTTGGATGAGTACTCACGGTTGCTTTGCTACCTCTTTTTCCCCTACCCAGTTGCCGCGATCTGACGACGGAGTCCAGGAGCAGGAGATCCCCGGAGGCACCTACTACTACTACGTTGAGTCAGCCGACCAGGAGTAGTTCGGAGGCCCTAGGCAGGAGGCCTTCGCCTTTTCGATCAGTGTCGCTGTTATCTAGCCTTCTTAAGGCATACTTGACTAACTACGTCTGTACCCAGATAAAATTTGTTTGTATGACTGATGTATTCGGGTCCTCGTGACCCCTGGTTTGTAATATGAAGATTTATGTTTAAATTCGTGTTTAGAGTTGTGTTGTGATATCTTCCCGTGAGTCTCTGATCTCGATCGTGCATGTTTGCGTGTATGATTAGTGCACAGTCGAGCAGGGGTGTCACAAGTTTCGAAAAAAGAGAGCAAAAAAACCGTTCGGCCCCAATGCCTTAGTGAGAAACATTTGGAATAGGGCGGTCTTGATCTCACCCTCTGTGATGGGCTCAGACAACATGTTATTCATTTCGCAATAAACCTTAAAAGGTACATGGGAAAGAACCAACCATTAGCACTAGTTCTGTTGGGTCCTCACAAGTGGTGCCACCTGAACGTGTCAGCCAGTTCACACGATTTTTCTTCTTCCTGTTCGACGCCTTTTGATGATTTTTGTGTGTGTTTTGGTCACCCTCTAGAAGCCACTGGATCCGAGCATGCTGCCACCACATCACCTCCTCTCTAAAAAGGAGCTCCACAATCCATTGTTTGATTTTCACTTCCTCATACGAAGCACTGACCTGCGCTTGGTCTTCACGTAGCTCAGCCAGCCGCTAACTGAGCTGTCATAGCTCATCCTGAACTGCACCAAAGGTGTTGGACCCCAGCCCATTGATATGTCTCCAATGTATCTATAATGTTTGATTGTTTCATGCTATTATATTATCACTTTTGTATGCTTTATATGCCATTTTATATTATTTTTATGGACTAACCTATTAACTTAGTGCCCATCGCCAGTTCCTATTTTCAGCATGCTTTTTGTTTCATGGGAAATCCATACCTACAGAAGCCCAAACACGACGAAACTTTTTGACTATTTTTTCTGGACAATAAGAGACCTTGGAAGCTTCGGGAGAGGACCAGAAGCCCCATGAGGTGGCCACAAGGCAGGGGGCGTGTCATGGGGGGCAGGGTGTGCCACCCTGGCTTATGGGCCCCTCGTGACTCCGTTTGCCCTAATTCTTAGCCTATAAATTTCTATATATTCAGAAACCCCTGAAGCGAGTCCCGAAACAATTCTTCCATCGCCACAAGCCTCAGTTCTTCCGCAATCCCATCTGGAGGCCTTTTCCGGTACTCTACGGAGGGGAAAACCTTTGGGAAGGCTATCTTCATCAACCTTGCTGCCTCCAAGATGATGTGTGAGTAGTTCCATCGGGACCTACGGGTCCATAGTAGTCGCTAGATGACTCTCTCTCTCCCTCTCTCCCTCTCTCTCTCCCTCCCTCCCTCTCTCTCTCTCTCTCTCTCGATCTTCAATACAATGATCTCCTCTAAGATCTATTCGATGTAATATTTGGGGTGTGTTTGTTGGGATCTGATGAATTGTGGGTTTATGATCACATTATTCATTGATTTTATTTGAGTCCTTCGATATCTCTTTGATTGTGTAATTTTATAGCCCTCTATTTCTCTCCGATCTATCCGTCTTCTTTGGCCAAGTAGATTGATTTTTCTTCAGTGGGAGAGGTGCTTGGTAGTAGGTTCAATCTTGCGGTAACCTAGCTCTCTGACAGGAGGGGTGATAAGGCACGCATTGTATTGTTGCTACTAAGGGTAAAATGACGGGGTTTGGTCATATTAGTTGATCTTATTCTGTCTACATTATGTCATCTTGCTTAATGCGTTACTCTGTTTGTCATGAACTTAATACTTTGAGATGCATGCTGGATAGCGGTCTTGGGGTGGAGTAATAGTAGTAGATGTCAGTAAGTTTAACGGTCTACTTGTCACGAATGTAATGCATGTATATGGATTATGCCTTGCATGATCATCATAACTATGCGATATTATGTCAATTGCCCAACTGTAATTTGTTTACCCACCAATGCTATTTATGAGATAGATGCCTCTAGTGAACCTATGGCCCCCGGGTCCATCTCAATTATTATCAAGCGATCTTACAATTATTTGTTGTTTTATTTTACTTTTATTATTATGCTTGTCACTACCAGATTTGATATTTGCAATTGGCAAGAACAAGGGGAGTGACGACCCCCTTGCCTTTGTTGGGTGCAAGCATTTGCTTTGTGTGTGTGTGCAGGTACTGTTAACGTTTTCTGTGTGCCGTCTCCTTCTGGTTAGATAACCTTGGTTCTTAACTGAGGGAAATACTATCTGCTACTATACTATATCACCCTTCCTCTTCGGGGAATCCAACAGCTATGACAAGTAGCACCCATCAGGCGTGAAGCCATTTGCTGTAGCTTCTGTTTCAGTTTTACCACCGAGATGCGATGACCCCCACGCCTCTTCGACCAACGCCTAAAAATCTACATGGTGCTCCCACATAAGCTCGTATTGAAAGGGGTGGGACTTGCCAATTCGTTGGTTGTGCATCTTTGTTCAGTAGCAGTATCGGTAACTGGTCCAATTTGACCGCATGAAGATAACGCAGCGAAGCCAACGGGAACAGGGTGCACTAGCCGGCCGGCGTGAGTGCGTGATCCAGCCGGACCCTGCATGTCGCATCGTTCTGTGCTTTCCGCTCAAATGTCCAATCAAGACCGATGTCGCCCACGTCACACAATTGACAGATGTCAACAATGTCCCTAAATGCGCTGTTCTGGCTAGCATCACGGTCATTTGATCCAAATTACTCTTCCCTCCGTAGAACCTCGTTGAAATCACCAATGCAAAACCATGGTAGATCACTATCAGCATTTAGGTATCTCATCATCTCCCATGTTTTATATCTTAAACTCCGGTTCGCCTCGCCGTACCAACACATTAAATGCCACGATGCTTTCTCTCCGTACTTCACCGTCACATCAATATGATATTTGGAGAAGTTTCTTAGCTCTAGCTCTAGCGGCCTCTTCCAATAAATGCAAAGACCACCAATTCTTCTTGAACTCCGAACTCCGTAGGAGCTCTCATAGACCAAAGTTCTCGCCAAACCTTCCATACGAGCCTTTGTGATTTGTGTTTCCACCACACAAAGTATCGCCGACGCACTCTCCCGTAGAAGATCGCAAAGCTCGTTGATTGTTGCGGGTTCACCCAACCAGCGATAGTTCGAGCATAGGATCAACATTACGCGCGGCGGTCCTCCGCGAGGGAGGCCGTAATGTTGCCAAGTCTATTTCTACATTTCCCTTGCCTTTAGGTTAGTATCGCTTCCCTTAGAAGGTGAGCTCCCCTTCCTATGCTTCTTATGCTCCGGAGGAGAAACATACACCTGTGGAGGAGGTGGAGTACCCTACTGGACAGTGACCTTCTTCTTGCCAAGTTATCGATCCATATCTATCTTCTTCTTTGCTGATGTTGTTTGTTTGTCTCTCTCACGGTCCTCTTCCCCCTCATCGACTGGCTTCAGAGGGCTCTCTATTGTGTCCCACAAGTCATGCTCATTATCATCATCTCCCATTCCCACATCGCTGGAGGTCCTTTTGCGAGGAACATAGGTTCCCCGTCACCCTATACTGTGTGTCCTTTCCCTCGTTCCTCTAGCTGCCCCCTACTAGCTGTGGAAAGCTCCCTCGCTCGCAGCTCTGATTCATGGGCAGGTTCCTCCTCACTGCCACCTTCCACTTTCCATATTCAATATCTTCTGAGTCATGTATCCCGTCACCGCATTCCTCCTTAATATGCCCTAAGATGGCACACACCTCACCAAAAACTCCGATCTTTTCGTACTTGATGGGCATGAAAATCCTTTCTTTACCATTCAGATTCAGCAGGGTAAACCTAGTTAGAGGTTCAGATACGGCTATCTTGGCCCTAACTTACACATAATTTCCTTTGTAAACCCTATTAGGATTCAGATCCACACTCTTGACATGCCCGATCCTCCTTGCTAGCTGATCGGCTATAGGCTGAGAATGATAAAAATCCAGGAGATCGTGGATCTGTGCCCATACATGAATTCTGTCCAGTACTACGCTCGTTGGTTTGCCTTTTTCGTTATATTCCTCTATGATCACTATCAAACCTCGGAAGATCCATGGTCCCTGATGCATCACCCAATTGCAATTGCCTAGACAAAATAACTGGATCACGAAGAGATTATCATCTACCTCGCAGATTTTTGGATCATTGGCCAGCTATCAGGCAAACTTCATTGTATCTTTAAAAGCATCAACACTAAAGGTTTTGATAGTATTGATCCTCGCCACCGCAAGCCATCTGGTTGACTTCGAGAGTTGTGAAATGTCTTCCTCACCCAGGAACACATCATCCAGTTTGGATTCTTTGAGCATCATCCTCTTCATGGATTCTTCTAGATCAATCCCCTCTTTGACCTTCTTCTTTCCCGCAGCTGCATTACCGGACGCAGATAAAGATGCTGCCATCCGATCTAACCAAATCCCAAAGATCCTAGCCGAAGCGGTAGTACCGCGGCCGAGTGGAAGGGAAAATCTGACACCTTGATCTTCCCTAGTATGTGCTAAGGTGGGGAAATCGGTGTGGAAGACAACGGTGAGATGGAAAACCACGACGGCAGATGCAACACCGGAGTAGGGAAACCCTGGAGTCTCTGCCTGCTAAAGTTGCACCACCAGACCAATGGGTTGGCTTACCTCGTCCCAAACGGTAGAGTTTAGTGGTCACTGGTTACTTCTCAAAACAAAGTGGCCACGGGTTAACATTGAGCCAAATCTACATACACGTGCTACGGAACTTCTAAATACCATGTTGGTTGTGTGTTGCAACAGAACCATAAATATTTTAATATTTATAATATGATCGTGTACCAAAAAAATTAGTCGATGACCAAATCAATACTTATTTTTTCTCATCAACGTCCTCCTACTCTTTCATCACCATGTCGGTGAAGTGCACCCGCGCCTCGCCGATGGTAATGCTGACCGGCTAGGGTGGTGACGCCGTCTCGTCGTCCATTGGCTCGTCCGCCTCGTTGCTCTCCGGAGAGCTCGCCGGCAAGCCAGCCTGTATCCGGCTAGCTCGACGGGCCTGCTAGCCGGCCGCAATGCCGGAGAGCTCCTTCTTTTGTTTTTTATTTACCAGTGAAAACAACGGGAGAGGCTCCTACTATTGTTTTTTGAACATTAAATAAAAATATTTACATGAGTAATTACAAAAGAAGAGGAGGTGTATTTGAAACAGAAGCAGACTAGGGGGTGGAGAGTATGTGACCTCTAGATAAAGCATTAGAGAAATCTCTATGGGGTACGGAGCTACAAAGTGACAGAAAGAATTAAACTATCGAGGAATGCAACAGTATCATGCTTCACTCTAAATTTGAGGATTTGCAGATCATCAATGAGCATTCTTCTCCAATCATTTATGGAATCCCTCACTTTATCAAAGTTGCATCTATTTCTTTGCTTCCAAATATTCCGAGAAGCAAGGATCATGATTTCTTCGAAAATAGGCTGGTGCCATTTAGCTGCAACCAAGTCAACCATTTGTTCTAAGTCACTATCCACCTCCCGATGAATATGTAATGCATTCCAGCACTGGGAGCAGAACTGACACTCAAAAAATAAGTGTTTGTTTGTTTGTTTCCAGGGGAGTATTGGTGCAAAGAAGACATGAATGATCCGAGCCAATATCAAAGTGTTTTCTACATAGTCCCTTGTGTTGATCCTATCTATTGGGGATGCTTACCAGCATATAGACCCGGCAGAGTGATAACCCGGCCATAGAGCGGGCTCGGTGGGTCAACCCACTGCAAGGCTGAAGGAATCGTCGCGGGCCGGCTTGACGCGGTATAAGCAGGAAGGGCCGGCTTAGGCAATGGGCCGGCTCACGAGAAGGTGACTGGCGTGAAGGCCGTCTTGGAGAACCAGTAGGAAATAGTAGGAGACGGGTCAAAGGACGACCCGGACTCTCATGTAATCTAGGGTTCCACCTGTATATATAAAGGGGAGCACCTATGCGAAAAAGACTAAGTTGCAATCTCATCGAAAGCTAGGTTAGCGAATCCGCATCCTTGTAATCGAGAACCACAGCAATATAATCAAGCTGGACGTAGGCTTTTACCTCCACCATGAGGGGACGAACCTGGGTAACCCGACGTCTTCTCATTCCCGATCAACCCCGCTAAGCTTCCACACTTGTGCGATGGCCTCATCTCTAAGTCCTTTCACAAGGGCATCTGCCATGTCAAAACCACGACAGTTGGCGCCCACCGTGGGGCCTACGCACGGTGGAGTTGAGTTCTTAGCGGGATCTCTTCCAGGGCTCAGGAGGTACGCGGTTGGCATGATGACAAAAGGCCGCCGCGGCAAGTTCTACATTGACGATTCATACTGGGGCCCCGACGCCGACTCGATTGAGTACGGGTACCGGGTCCCCTTCGGCAAAATCCATACCTTCATCGGCGTGGTCAGAGAGTCGGCCGCCGGGTTGGAGAGCATCGCCAGTGTTGAGAAGGCATGCCGCGCTGGGCCGCGTCAGGCGAGACCCGGCCCGCGTCAAGCCGCCCGGAACCATTTCTTCGTAGGTTTCACCCAAGGGATGGCCTTGTCGGAGAACTCCCTGTCTAAAGATGATACGCTTGTCCAATCTGATGGCGAGTCCTCGGTGGGAGAAACCGAGTCAATCTTTCCTCCGCATGCTGGAGGGCTCGGGCACACGGACGACGTCTTTCCAGAGAGCCCAAAGCCGCCTCGCTTCGCGGCGGTATACATGGCGGGTAGGCAAGATCCGGTGCGTGACCCGGCCAATCCAACGTCGGGGCAGAACAACATCCTTGCCGGCTCAGGAGGAGCCGGCGCGTCGGCCACCGGCTCTCAGAAAACCGGGGTTCAGGCGCTCGCGGACTTGATGACCATGCTCGCAGCCCTGTTGACCGAGCCGGTCACTGCGGAGAATGCATCGGCGCGCAACACGGAGATCGCGAAGTGTCGCGAGCAGATGGCCAAGATCCAAGAGGACATCAATGCGGAGAATGCCCGCATGGTACAGGAACAGGCCCGAATTGCCGAGGAGCAGCAGCGTCTCGAGGAGGAGGCGAGTTACCTAAGCCGCCGACAGGCCGAATCGGAACTTGTCCACCGGAGGCGTCATTAGAGCCAGCTTCCGGCCAATCTCGAGCCGACCCAGCTGTTCACCACACCGCCGGCTCCGACGAACCCGGGGGCTGGAGTCATCCCCACAGGAAAGCCGCCTTTGCGACAGCCGGTTCAGCAGCGGGAGCCGGCCCAGCATCGCACGCTAGACCAACAGCAGCAGCCGCCATCTCACCGGTTCCAGACCCCAATTGGACACTACTCTAACCCGGTTGATAACGTGCTGGCAGCGACCCACAACTTGGCAGCTATTCCGATTGAGGGGGACGGCCCGATTCAGACAGAGGCCAGGAACGCTATTGCAATGCTCAAGACAGCAGTAGTGTAGCAGGCCAACTACTCGCATAGCCAGTACCGTCTTCACTCAACCCCTCACCAGAGCCGTACCAGGAGCCAGCGTCCTGAGTCGCCAGCAGTCTCCAGCAGCGCGCATCGCAAGAGAGCCACCCAGCCGCTGGCGGAACAGCACCAACCTAGGATCCCGCAAGACGTTGCGGAGGCGGCTCGAGTTCTTCAAGCGTGGGAGGAGGAAAACGCGCGTGCAGGGCGCGACCCGCCGGCGCACGTCAACACGCCAGTACGAGTCAACCCGCTGTCGGATGTTAACCCGCCGGAAGTGCATCACCTGCCCGTCGCAACCCCGACGGATGGCCGACTTGGGGGCTCTTCAAGCCGCATGATCAGAACTCCATGTTTAATACCAGCGCTGCGAGAGGCGCGCATACCCCCCGATTTCAAAGGTCCTCACATGGTTCCTAACTATACAACGAATCTGGAGCCCACCGAGTGGATCGAGAGTTATGAGCTGGCAATGGACTTATTGGGCGCAAGTGAGTCAGTGTGCGCGCGTTACCTGCCTCTGATGTTGGAGGGCCCTGCACGCACCTGGATGAAAAACCTACCGGTGAATTCTGTCAACACATGGCAGGAACTGAAGGAGTGCTTCATCAAGAATTTCCAGGGAACCTGTAAAAGGCCAACCACAATTGTTGATCTTGAGCGTTGTGTCCAGCGCGAGGATAAGTCGGCGCATCACTGGGCTCGCCAGGTTGCGGAGGTCATACACAGTTCTGACAGCATCTCGGCGGCTCAGGCAGTGCTCGTTTTGGAACGAACATGCAAGTTTCAGCCCCTGGTCCAGAAGCTAGGGCGACTCAAGCGAAAGGTCCAAGATATGGGTGACCTCATGGATGTCTTAACCCAGTATGCGGAGTCAGATAACACCAAGGATTCGTTATCGGACGAGGAGAAATTTGATAAGGGGAAGAAAGCTGGCGGCAAGGGTCAGCAGCAGAACAACAGTAATGGTCAGAACAACAACGGCGGTAAACGCAAGGGTTACGATGGCAGCTATGATCTAGTGGCGAACACAAATGCAGATAACAAAGGTCAACGTCAGAATGACAGTTCTAGGAGGCAGTCCACTGGTAATCGCCCTCTCACTTAAGAGGAAGCTCTCAAGGCTCCTTGTCCGAAGCACAGTTACAATGGTAAGCCATCCAGTCACTCCTGGTAAAATTGCTATGTGATTCAAGAGTTTGCCAAGCAGGTCTTCCAGAATCATCACAACAGGGGCGGCAACGGCGGACAACCCGCCAACCAGGGACCCGGCTTCTCAGGAGCCGGCTTGCAAGGGCCCTTCGCAGGACCCGGTTTCCAAGGGAACAGTGGCCAAGGCGGCGGGTTTCAGGGGGCTGGTAACACTGGAGGCGGCAATCAGCGAAACAACCAGGCAAGTCAGCACCAGGCTAGTGCCACAGGGTTTCAGAGTAACCTGAAACAGTTAAATAGTGGACAGTATCATGTTTTCACCACCAGTACCTGCAAGCGGGATCGAAAGGTGCAGCGACGAGCCGCCCACGCGGTTGAGCCGGCCACCCCTTATTATCTAAACTGGTCTGAACAGCCGGTTACCTGGAGCAGGGCGGATCATCCTGTCCTCCTCGATCACCCTGGCCACCTGGCCTTGGTGGTTGCGCCACAAGTCGGCGGTTATACACTGACTAAAGTGCTCATGGACGGAGGCAGCAACATCAATATTCTGTACTACGACACGTTCAGGCGGATGAATCTGTCCGATAAGCAGTTAACTCCGTCCTCTACAGTCTTTCACGGCATTGTTCCTGGCAAGTCAGCCTATCCCATGGGAAGAATTTCCCTTGAGGTGGCCTTTGGCTCAGAGGATAACTGGCGTTCTGAGTTCCTGTCCTTTGAGGTGGTTAAGCTTAAGAGCCCATACCACACCTTATTTGGTCGGCCGGCTTATGCGCGGTTCATGGCACGGTCGTCCTATATTTACTTGAAGATGAAGATGCCAGGACCAAGGGGAACCATCACAGTGGAAGGCAACCGGAAGATTGCACCCGAGTGCGAGGAAGGAGATGCAGCATACGCCGAGACGGCTTGCACTGTGGAGGAATTGCGGTACTATAAGGACAATGTTGACCCGTCAGACATGACATCCCTGAAGAAGCCCACAATGGAGTCAGACCCTCTGCTCAAGTTTAAGTCGGCCAGAGACACAAAGCAAGTTGATTTCACCCCGGGCAACTCTTCTGAGCAGTTCACCATCGGGGCAAATATGGATCCCAAATAGGAAAGCGCGCTCATCGAGTTCATCCGTGAGAACCGGGACATTTTTGCATGGAAACCTTCTGACATGCCAGGTGTACCGAGAGAACTCGCTGAGCACTCCCTTAATGTGGATCCCAAGTTCAAGCCAGTTCGCCAGTATCTCCGTTGTTTTAATGAGGAAAGGCGGAAAGCTATTGGTGCAGAAGTGGCCCGGCTCCTAGCTGCCGGGTTCATCGTCGAAGTCTTCCATCCTGAATGGCTACCTAACCCATTGCTCGTTCTGAAGAAAAACGGGACTTGGCGGATGTGTGTTGATTACACAGACCTGAATAAGGCTTATCCTAGTGACCCCTTTGCCTTGCCCCGTATTGACCAGATCATCGATGCTACGGCTGGTTGTGAGAGCTTATGCTTCCTGGATGCTTACTCTGGCTATCATCGGATCAAAATGAAGCTGGAAGACTAGGAAAAGTCGGCTTTCAGCACACCTTTTGGAGCTTTCTGTTATACAACCATGCCGTTCGGTCTGAAGTGTGCACAGGCGACTTACCAGCGTTGTGTCCAGAACTGCTTTCATAAATAGATTGGGCGGAACGTTCATGCTTATGTTGATGACATTGTGGTTAAGTCCCTGAAGAAAGAAACTCTGTTGGAGGATCTCAAGGGGACATTTGACAATCTCCATGTCTACCAGATGAAGCTTAACCCGGAGAAGTGTGTTTTTGGTGTCACTGCAGGAAAACTTCTGGGATTTCTTGTTTCCGAGCGTGGCATTGAAGCTAACCCGGAAAAAATCAAAGCAATCACAACCCTAGCTAAGCCGGCCAATCTGAATGCCGTGCAGAAGCTGGCTGGGCGGGTTGCGGCATTGAGACGGTTCATAAGCCAGCTTGGAGAGAAGGCAATTCCGTTGTACCAATTGCTTAAGAAGTCAGATAACTTTGTCTGGAGTGATGCTGCAGATCAGGCTTTTGAGGCCCTCAAGAAACAGTTGCCTGAGCCGCCAGTCCTTGCTGCCCCTCGCGAGAAGGAGCCTATGCTGCTGTATATTGCTGCCAATAACAAGGCTGTAAGTGTGGCAGTCGTTGTCGAACGCAAAGAGGATGGCAAGGAATATCCAGTTCAGCACCCTGTGTATTATATCAGTGAGGTGTTAACCGAGTCCAAGCAGCGGTATCCACATTGGCAGAAACTGGTCTACGGAGTGTTTATGGCTAGCCGCAAGCTGAAGCATTACTTCCACGAACATCCAATCACTGTGGTCAGCTCAGCACCTCTTGGGGATATAATCCAGAACCGGGAGGCGACAGGCCGGGTGGCTAAGTGGGCCATCGAGCTCGGTCCGCATCATCTCAAATATGTGCCTCGCACAGCAATCAAATCTCAGGCGTTGGTGGATTTCATTAATGATTGGACAGAGTTGCAGGCTCCCGAAGAGAAGCCCTACACAACATACTGGTCCATACACTTTGACGGCTCAAGGCAGCTTGAAGGCTCGGGGGCTGGAGTTGTGATTACTTCCCCACGAGGAGATAAGTTCTGTTATGTTTTGAGACTCATGTTCCCCTTTACTAACAATGCAGCAGAATATGAGGCTTTGCTTCGTGGGCTTCGGATGGCCAAGGAGATGAACCTGAGCCGGGTCAGGTGTTTGGGCGACTCAGACTTAGTGGCCCAACAAGTTTCAGGTACATGGGATTCCAAGGATCCCCTTATGGTGGCTTATCGGCAGGCAGTCACAAATATTGCTGGACACTTCAAAGGTTATCAAGTTGACCATATTGATCGCCGGCAGAACGAGGCGGCAGACGCACTCTCTCGCTTGGGTTCTCAGCGCAAGCCAGTGCCACCCAATGTGTTCCTGGACGTTTTGCACAATCCGTCTGTCAAGTTACCAACACAGGAGGACTTGGCTATTCCTGACCCGGAGGCTGCTCTAGTGGCTGCTGTCCACGCTATCCCTGATTGGACGGTCCCCTATTTAGCTTACCTAAGCCGGGGAGAACTGCCAACAGAGGAAATACTTGCTCGGCAGATCATCAGACGATCCAAGTCTATGACTATTGTCAATGGCGAGTTGCACCGACGAAGCGTCACTGGTGTTTTTCAGCGTTGTGTTTCACCTGAAGAAGGCCGTGCAATTCTCAATGAGATTCACTCTGGCGATTGTGGACACCATGCCGGCTCAAGATCACTGGTCGCGAAGGCTTTCCGGCACGGTTTTTACTGCCTCACGGCTCATGCTGACGCAGAGGACATTGTCCATAAGTGTGATGGTTGCCAGAAATATGCTCGCCAGGCCCATGTGCCGGCTCAAGAGTTGAGGATGATCCCGATTACTTGGCCGTTCGCGGTCTGGGGGCTTGACATGGTGGGACCCTTCAAACGTTCTAAGAACAAGCATACGCACCTACTGGTGGCTGTGGACAAGTTTACCAAGTGGGTGGAAGCAGAGCGGTCAGCAACTGCGACGCGGCTATAGCTGTCAAATTTCTGAAAAAGCTGATCTTCCAATTTGGCTACCCGCACAGTATCATTACAGACAATGGAACTAATCTGTCCAAGGTAGTTATGGAACAGTTCTGTCAACAGGAGCACATCCGGCTTGATCTAGCATCGGTTGCGCATCCTCAGTCCAACGGACAGGCAGAAAGGGCCAATCAGGAATTGCTGCGTGGTATCAAACCCCGGCTCATGGTGCCTTTGTAGTGCACGCCGGGTTGCTGGGAAGAAGAATTACCTTCGATGCTTTGGAGCATACGGACTACTCCCAATAGGTCAACAGGCTATACGCCGTTTTTCCTAGTCTATGGTGCAGAAGCTGTACTTCTAAGCGATATTCGTCATGACTCCCCTCGAGTGGCGGCCTATGTGGAATCAGATAATGAGCAGGCTCGCCAAGACGCTCTTGATGCTCTGGAGGAAGAGCGCGGCCTTGTCGCGTCCAGATCTGCAATTTATCAGCAAGACCTACGTCGCTATCACAGCCGTAGAGTTCGAAGCCGTACTTTTCAGGAGGGTGACTTAGTGCTCCGTCTGATACAAGACCAGACAAGCATGCATAAGCTTTCCCCACCTTGGGAAGGGCCCTTTGTGGTCAGCGAGAATCTCAACAACGGGTCATATTACCTGATTGATGTACGTGAGGCAGAAAAATCACGTACTTCTGAGGAGGAAACAAGCCGGTCCTGGAACATTGCCCAGCTCCGGCCATACTACACCTAAGTCATTGACTAGGTCGTATCTTTGTACATACCTTTCATCGTGTATATACCTGTTTTCGATCAAATAAAATAGCGACCAGCAGCACTGTGTGAAGGTATTGTTTTGCCTCAAAATTTGTGTGCTGGATCTTTATTTGTTGATCTTGGTTACTTGGGGGCTTCCAACTCAATTGAGTTTAGCTTACAAAACCCTTTTAACCCGGCGAGATGCCACAAAGTTGGTTAAACCTTCCTGTTAGCAAGATGCTACTCCCTAAAAAATGACCCGGCGTACGTCTGACGAGTCAATCACATAGGTGACCCTGAATTCGTCAGAGTTAAAACGTCCGATTGGTTGTGTGAGAGCCGGCTTTCAGAGAGCGAGGACAAATCAATAGGCCAAAGTGCCAGCTTCATGAAAGCATATTCCGGCTTGCGCTTTATGGGCCGACCGTTTCAAGTTGTGTTTAGCAGCCGGCTTGCGCTTTATAAGCCGGCCGTTTCAAGCATATTCCGACTTACGATTATGTTCTTTTTGTTGCACTCATCCCATCTCTGCATACATGCATAGCATTTATTTTAGTACATTTTGATATTCTTGATTCATCGCAAACAGTAACAAAGATTACTCGTTGTTTATGTGATTTCATCAGTCACCATCACATACAATTGTTATTGTTTCAGCGGAATCACTCTATTGCAACAACCGGCTCTCGAAGCCCAAAGAGGATTCACAGAAGCACAAAGTATTTGTATAGGCAGTAAGCAAGCACAGTACGCGATGGCACTGGCATCAGTAACAAGTGTTTCAAGCTACGCTATTACAAGCCGCCCATCAACTGTGGCCACGACAAAAATTGTACAAGTTCCGCCTACAAAAGGATAAGCCGGCGTTCTATATTGCCGGGTCAGAGCTGGCGCCAGCGCCCGATGAAGCACCATGTGCCGGCTGTTTGCGGCCGTCGTCATCCTCCGCCTCTTGACTTGAGTCGCCGGTCGACCACTGAATTGAGCGCAACGCTTCAAATAGGGCATCGGCGGATATCAGGGAGGAAGGATCGACTTCAGGAGCAAAGGATGGCTTACGCGTACGGGTTAGGGCCACCGGCTCATGGTTTGGCGGCTCTATCCGCTCATTCTCCTTTGAGTAGGGCGCCAGGTACTTGGTCAGATCGGCCTCTTCGGCGATTGCGGAGGCTGCAACCCGGGTTTCTTTGATGCAGCGTTGGAAGTCCTTCTTTGTGAACGGCGAGTCATCGACATTGAACTCTGGGTACCCGCCCATGATCTGAGCCGGGTCAAGTTCTGGCACATAGGCCTTGGCTCGCGCAAGCGCTATCAGGGCCCCAGTGCGGCAAGCCGCCCTTTTCCAGTCATTGAACCACCTAGGCACGACTAACAGTTCTTTCAATGTGTCAGCGATCAACTGCGGCGGCGCCTTGGTGTTCTTGGCGGCCATTATGCAATGACAGCCGCCTATGTACAGTTGTTCTACAAGGGTGTAGACCGCTTTCAATTTCACCACCGGTTGCTGCACAAGAGTTTGATTCTTTCGGCCTGCAAAAATAGGTATACACGATCAGCAAAGTCGGCTTAGCATATTTAAGTCGGAATGGTTGACTCATAATAGTCGTCTTGCTTACCAAAGATGGCTCGGCACATGGAGGTAATCTGACCCTTAAGAGTTGCCAGCTCCTGAGTTACCGGCTCAAGCTTGGCTTCGGCCTCTTCAGCACGTATGGATAGGGAGGCTCTTACGGCCTCCGTCTCTTGCAAGGTGTTCCTCACAATAGCCAGCGATTTGCTGGCTTCGGCAGCAGCCTCTTCAGCGTCCTTGTGCAGCTTTTTCTCCTTCCTTGCTTCCTTTCGGAAGGAGGAAGCCTGGGCCACCGCTTGATCCAGCATTTCCTGCAGGGCAGTCTGTTATATATATCATATACGCATGACCCGAGCCGCCCTAAAGGACAACCCGGCACATGGGGGCTACATGTTTTCGAGCTTAAAACACACAGCAAGGCAAGTTCCATGCAGCTGCAGGCACTCTACATGGCACTTGGGGGCTAATGCATAAATTGCTCTATTCTGATAAGTTATGAAGACCCGCCCATCATGAATGGTGAGCCGGCCTTTGGGGTCACCGATTGAAGTTATGCATACAAGTCAAAATTTGAAGTCCCGGGTCATCATTTTATAATGACCCGGCCCTTGGGGGCTACATATATATATGGTTCATAAGAAGGTGCAGCTTACCTCATATTTCCTCTTCAGCGAGGTTATCATAGCAATTTCTGTGTCCCGGCTTTCAGACAGCCGGGTCAGCACAGCTTGGTGTAAGGAGCTGGCATCTTGATCTTCAAAAGCAGAAAATTCAAGAGCCGTCTTCCCTTTATCCTTCGGGGCCGGCTCAGGCTTAGTAGGAACCTTGGCAAGAGCGGTGGAGGCTTCTGGTGCAGTAGTGGGCTGCTCACTCATCACCACTTCTTCTTGAGCCGGCGCCTTGGGCTGTTATTCCAGCTGCTCCTCAGTTGGATTCTCTCTCTCCTGAAGAGCCGGAGAGGGAGCGCGCTCCGGGCTCGCGATGTCTTGAGGAGGCGGGCTCTTCTGAACTGCCGGCTCGTCTTGGGTGATTAAGGTGGCCTCTTCTTGAGGGCCTGTTTGAATGACCGGGTCAGATGACCCGGCAGCTGTTTTCTTCTTAATGGCCTTGGCGCTGCACAAGGAACAAGGAGTTATTCATTTAAAGGATGAGGAATAAGAAATCACTGACACAAGAATGGTTAGCGCTTACCCAGGGTTGATGTTGAAAGCCGGCGCCTGAGTAGCGCTTGACTCGCCTGAAGAGTGGGACGTCTGATATGCCGAGTCATTCAAATGTAAGGGCTCCTTGAAACAACCAGCTAGAGGAAAAGAGGGAGTTGGGCTAAGAAGCACCTCTGCCCGTGCTCTACGGGATGACGGCTCGTATGGAAGCCCGCCACTTAACTCGCCTTCACTACTCCGGGTCTTCCGTTTGGAGGTGCCGGCTTGCTGTGTTTTCTTCAAAACAAATTGGGGATCCAAATGAGCGTCTTGGTGTGAGAAAGGGACCTTACGGATGGCAACCCGGGGCTTCCTTCGAACCTTGCGGGTTACAGCCCGGGTTTTCTTCCGAATAGGTACGGGAGAGTCGGAGTCTGAAGAGATCAAAGTTACCTCTGGCTCGTTGGTGTGGCTAATTTCAGCTTCATCCTGAAGAGAAGGGGCGTCAGGAAGTTGAATAAAAAGACGACCAAGCGAGTCAAGTTCTACCTCAGCCTCATTTTCTACAGCTGGCTCATCAGCATCGGCCGGGTCATCCTGTTGCTCCGCTGGAACCGGGGCGGGTTGACGAGGCTTCTTCCTTTTCCAAAACTTGTCATCTGCCTGCATTTGGGATGAGTCGGGGATTATGATTGAGATGAAAAAAGCAAGTCAAGAACAGGATAAGAGGGTGCAAGTACTTACTGAAGGCACAGGATTGGTCAAGCAGAAGGGAGCTAGCCCAGTTTTGTTGCATTTATCTTGGGGCTCACCCAGCAATCTCTTGGTGGCTTTGTTGATGTCACTCACAGATAAATTGACTTGGCTGAAGCATTGAACGTCAGCTGGCTCACCAGTGTAGTTGCACATCAAGTCGCCCCTCTGGCTAAGGGGCTGGATTCGCCAGCTTATCCAGCACCTGGTCAAGTCGATCCCGGTAAGGCCGTTAGCAACCAAGGCCCTTATCTTGGAATAAATAGGGGCAATTTTCTTACGTTCCTCTATTGATGGCCAACCCGGAAAGGCAACCGTGGCGTTGAGCCGGTCCATTCTATAACCCGGCAGGGGGTTTTCATCTTGAGGAGCAGTGCTTTTGCAGTAAAACCAAGTCTTGTTCCAACCCTTGGGATGACTCGCCAGCTTGGCCTCAGGAAAAGGAGTGTTTCTTCACCTTTGAATAGAGACGCCACCAAGTTCTATGCTAGGGCCATCGGTGAACTCGGTCTGATGGTTGATGTAGAAGAATTCTCGGAAGAGAAGGACAGTTGGCTCTGTTTGGAGGTACACTTCGCAGAAGACTTGAAACTGGCAAAGGTTGGTGATGGAATTTGGGCCAAGATCTTGTGGCCGGAGGTCGAAGAAATTGAGAACGTCACGGAAGAATTTTGACCCGGGCGGACGAAAACCCTTTTGAAGATGATCTGCGAAGACCACCACTTCGTCTTGCTTAGGCTGGGGGGAGCTCTCTTCATCAGGCGCCCGCCAGCTAATTGTCTCTTGAGCCGGCAAGAGGCCTTGCCCCACGAGCTCGTTCAACATAAGAGTTGAGACTTGGGATCTGACCCAGTTGCAGGACTTGTCGGTCTTGGGGGCCATGACGATTTCAGGTTTCAACTACAAAAGCAGTGATGATAAGCCGGCGTGCTAAGCTCATGAAGTATAACCCGGCAAAAATAATAAGACGACCATGATTGCTAAAAGTCATGACCCGGATTTATGCAAGCCGCCGAAAGCAGTGATAAGCCGGCGTGACAGTGAGCCGGTGCTGATGAGTCAGTGGTGTTTTGAGTTTCTCCTATGTGTGGAGCTAGCTACAAACAAGAATCTAACGGGGCGGTTGCTATTATGGATCTGGAAATGCTTCGAAAAAGAAAGTTTTAAGACCTAAAACATGGATGAATATGAGAGCCTATTTTGCAATGGGGGTCTGTTGAAAGCAATGCAGAGATCCAGATGGGAAAATGGTATCACCATGACAACTAAAGTATTTATTCCAGTTATTTAGGTGAATCAAGATCTAATAAGAAAGAGGAGATAAACACTGACAAGGACTGACGAACTACGATGAACTGCGCCGAAGAATGAAGAGCTACAGATCTAAAGGGAGAGAGATTTGAGTGTACCTGCGTGCGGCGGATGTGGTCGGCGTGTTCCGGATGAGCTCCAGCGGCGACTGGGGCGGCGGAGAGGTCGCAGTCGAGGTGGTCGGAGAGCTCGAGGAAGAGCGGCGGTGCTTCGGTGGCGAAGAAGTAGGCGCAAGGAAGAAGACGAGCCAAAGGTGAACAACGATAGTGGGGGTGAGCTGGCCTCTTTATAGGCACAGTAAAAAATTAGAACGGCGGGCGCGGAGCCCCAGGTGGCGCAGTAATTTTCGGCTGCGGGTTCCTCGATTTTTGCGCCTGACAGGACCATACGAACCCACTCAAAGATACGGCATGATGTCAACCCGGATTTGCGGTAGTGGATCGCGACGTCATCAGGAAAAGGAAATACAAAATGCTAAGTCTGAACCTGAAGGAATGACCCGTTGATCTACTTAACCCGGCAATTTGAGTCGGACAAGGACAGCGTTCTAAAGGACCGGCTTGGGGAGCGCTTGGAGAGTATCTTACTAATGTTTTGCTTTTTCAGGATAAAGTTTAACGTGAATAAATTCAAGTCAAACTGAGGGCTAATGTTGGGGATGCTTACCAGCATATAGACCCGGCAAAGTGATAACCCGGCCATAGAGCGGGCTCGGCGGGTCAACCCACTGCAGGGCTGAAGGAATCGTCGCGGGCCGGCTTGACACGGTATAAGCAGGAAGGGCCGGCTTAGGCAATGGGCCGGCTCACGAGAAGGTGACTGGCGTGAAGGCCGTCTTGGAGAACAAGTAGGAAAGAGTAGGAGACGGGTCAAAGGACGACCCTGGCTCTCATGTAATCTAGGGTTCCACCTGTATATATAAAGGGGGCACCTATGCAAAAAAGACTAAGTTGCAATCTCATCGAAAGCTAGGTTAGCGAATCCGCATCCTTGTAATCGAGAACCATAGCAATATAATCAAGCAGGACGTAGGCTTTTACCTCCACCGTGAGGGGCCGAACCTGGGTAACCCGGCGTCTTCTCGTTCCCGATCAACCCCGCTAAGCTTCCACACTTGTGCGATGGCCTCATCTCTAAGTCCTTTCACAAGGGCATCTGCCGTGTCAAAACCACGACACTATCCATAAAGATGAGCCAAACAAAGACTTTGTGCTTCATCATGCATTTGGCTTTCCATATCTTGGTAATGCAGGTGGGGGTATTTAGCTCTCTGAAGTAGAATTTGTAGAATTTATTGGCTTTGAAATCCACATCACCCCAACATAAGATCCAGTCATCCTGGGACATATGGTCGAAAGCCACAAGATTAGCCTTGCTGTTTGAAACTTGGAGTTCTTCTGAAGCTTGCAGAGACAGTGGCAGATGGTATATATCTTCAGGGTTTGTGTTTTGCAGGTACTGTCCAATCGAAATATCTTCCTCCTTGGCAAAAGGAGAATAGGCGAGGACAAGATTGCTACAATGGCTTTTCTTGATCCCACACATCTTTCCAAAGGAGAACAATGTCTCCAGCTCCTGAGATACAGGTTGTGATGCCTCTATGTGTGTCTATGAGAGAAAAAGCATCTCTCCACCAAAAGGATCCACAGACAAGCATGGCATGAAGTGGTGTTTCATTGTAGTATTTAAACCATAACAACATAAACCACGGGACATCAACCTTGTGCATGAATTTGTGAACGTATTTGAGCGGTAGTGCCTGATTTTGCACCTTGAAATCCATAATCCCAAGACCACCCTTCTGCTTTGACCGGTAGACTAAGTGTCAGGCAGCAAGAGAGTAAGATCTAGCTTTCATGTCGACTACTTTTCTCCATAGGCAGTTTCTTCATGCTCAATCAAAAAGGTCAAGCAATTTGTCTGAAAAGCAAAGCACACACATTGCAAATGAGAGGAGTGACGAGAGAGCCGAATTTATGTATTGCACTCTACCACCATAAGACATCCAGATTGTTGTGGTTGAAAGCATGTGCTCTACGTTGTGCACCAGCGGCATGAGCTCACAAACAGTGGGCGCGCAATGCCCATAGGGAGGCCCAAGTAGGTGAATGGCATCGATCCTGCCTGGCACCCCAAAACTGAAGTAAGCTCGGATGCTCTCTCAGCCGATAAATTGACTGGCATGAGTTGTGACTTTGCATAGTTTATTTTCAGTCCAGTTGCCTTTGCGTAAGAGTCCAATATGTTCTTTATCAATGGAAGTTGTTGTGTGTTAGCCGGAAGGAAAAGAATTGTATCATCCGCATATTGTATTACCGGGAAATCCTCAGAAGCTGGTTGTGCTATAGGTAGTTTTAAGTGTCCTTCATGCCAGGTTTTATTCACCATTGACTGAAGTAAATCAGCAGACAAGACGGATAGGAGCGGCAAAAGTGGATTCCCCTGGCGTACTCCTCTTTTGCATTTAAATTCAGCCCTTGGAATACCATTAAGTAATATTGAGGAGGTGCCAGACTCAAGGGAAAAAAATATCCACATTATCCATCTATTGTCGAATCCCTTCAACTTCAACATTTTTAGGGTGAAGGCATGTTCCATAGTGTCAAACGCCTTTTCAAAATCCAACTTTCGGATTACTATTTCATTATGAGAAGCCTTGCATTGATATAAGTATTCAAACGGACGCCCCAGGCAGTCCTGTATCGTTCTGGTTTTTATGAAGCTGTATTGGTTTCTATGCACAAGCTTCAGAATCCATTTTTGCAGACGTTCAGGAAGAATTTTGGTGAGTACCTTCAAAACAGAGTTTAAAAGAGAGATTGGACGATAATCATTCACTCTCTCAGGTGTTAACTTCTTCGGGAACAGTGTAATCAGTGATGCCTTCAGACATTTCAAACTTAGTTTTCCCGCCCAAAAGTCATGACATAATTTGTAAAAATCGGGAGCAATAATGTGCCAACAGACTTTAAGAAATTGTTCCGTGAATCCATCCGGTCTCAGAGCACGATCGCTGGGAATGATTTTTATAAGTGCGTCAATTTCTTGTTGAGTGAAGGGAGTTGAGAGATCTTCTAAACCAGGGATAGCATGAATTACTTCAGAGAGATGAAAATCACAGGTAGTGTCATTTGCTATACCCATTCTATTTTTGAATGATTTTAGAAATGCAACTTCCTTTTCCTCGTCATCCTCAACAATGGTTCCATCCTCCAAGGTCAAATTTGTGATTGCATTGCGTCTAAATATCTCAGTTGCTTGGGCATAAAAAAATTGTCTTCTCTTCCCCTTTTACTGCCCAATGATATGTGCAATGTTGCTTCCAGTAGGCATTTTGGTATTCTAGCAGAGTGAGTGTATGACTTTTGAGTATTGTTCTAAACTTCGTTTCTGGGATAGTCACAAGCCTCAACTCCTCAAGAGTGTCCAATTGCAGTAACTAGATGATACCCCACGCGTTGCAGCGGGACTTTAGGCTTCTCAATTGATGCAAAGTGACTTGAAATATCATGTGATAATTGAAGTGCTTACTGAAAACATATGCCTTGCTTCTAAATTAATTGAAGAAATTTGTAGATCATATTGCTTTTGAATTTTTGTTAGTGACAAACCAAGAACAAAATCAAACCCTTGGGAGAAACTTACTTGTGCCATTCCATTGCACAATAGTACAATATGTGCACAAAGATGCATTACATTTGATTATTACCAGACACTCCAGAGTACACAATATTCTCTGTGAAAATGGTTTCTTCCTGCTTAATCTGCAACAGAAAACTGCAGCTATTGAAATCTGAATGAATATGGAAAGAATGAACGGATGGAGGATACCAAGAATTAATTCTACATATGTCAGATTAGAAAGATGCAAGCTATATTCAATCAAACAATGGCAATGAGATATCATTACTATAGGACCATATTTCTCGTAACTTAGAATAACAAAATTGTAATTCTTATACCACTAATCTTTCCATAATAATCAAATAAAAGGAAAACAACAAATACATGTAAAGCTGAGATTTCTATAAAAGATCCCAGGAATAATCATTTGATAGTCCAAAAAAATGGAACACATGATGTAATGATTGGTAATACATCAGTAATCTAAGTTTGGGTAAATCTTGGTCCACATCTAAACTGAAAAGATAACACCTAGGGAAAAAATTGCAGTCAACCAAATACCACTACTTGTTATGGTATTCTGAAATTGAAGGCTAAAGAATGGTAGTACAACTTAGAGAGATGACTGTTGTACGAAGAAAATAACAACTGGTTGTTGTACGAAGCAGGAACGAAACATCCTTAGAGACATTGGAAGGTTGCGATCAAGGACCTGGTTGGCTGGTTGCGATGCACCACGGGCCGGACTCAAGGTGGGGAAGGTGAGCAGAGGACGCGCGAGACATGCAGGCGCTGGGTGGGGTTTGCCGCCGGTGCGGGCCGCCTTCCCGGCCTTCTGCCAGGGACCCAGCGCGCAACTGCAAGGTAATCGCCACAGCGGCATCCCCGCGAGGCGCTCTGCTTTCAGGGTGGGGGCGCTGCACCGGGGAAGCCGGAGGCGGGGCGGCCGGCCGCCAGAAGACCTCGTCGTTGTGAGGAACGCCTCCACCGTCGCCTACCCTGCCAATTGTCTGCTGCAGAAGATCGATTCAGTGATAAAATCCACAAACAAACTCCTTAGTGAGAGAACGCCCACTCCATGTTGACTACACCTAGATACGCGGCCTCTGTCCATGCATCATAAGTTCCTAACAGGCCAGTGCCATTAGAATTGGGGTGAAGGGCACGACGCCAATGGCTTCATGATAGCTGGGTGATTGCGGCAAGGCCTAAGATGTGGGAGGTAGATGGACAATAGGAAGAGGAAGGAGAGGGTGAAGAAAAGGGCAGCCGGCCACATGCAATTTCTGAGTGGTAGATCAAGGACTCAGTGGTAGATCCACGGGAATCGGTGACCTGCGGCAAGGCGCACGGGGGCGGCAAAAGGAGGTGAGAGCTGAGGCCAGGTTCACCGCGAGATAGCCGGCAGTGTGTACTCCTACGTGACGCAGAGAGACACATATTGGGGAATGGAGAGAGATGCAGCCTCAGGCGAGAGAGAGTCGGAGGAGTAATAATTTGTGGAAGAGAAAATCGCTAGATTGACTCGTCAGTTACGACAGACGGCAGAATAGGAAGCGGCGCTCGCTCCAGTGACCATGGGAGGTTATGCGGTATGAGTGCAGCAGGAGAGAGGGAATGCAAGAATTCCAAAGGTTTAGGAGTGGATATGAATTGGGCCGGGAGAGAAAAAGTAGATGGGGAGAGCAAACGAATCACCGGAGAAAATCGGCAAGTTCTATGCCTCTTCTACGTTTTCTACTCCACATGGGCCACCTGGGAAGGTAAATAGGCAGACAAATCGCAAAGTGTGGGTTGGATGATGTTGCACGGGCTCAATCGAGGGAGACAAACGCTATGGTCGGCCTATGTGGGAAAATTACGTGTGTGGTCAGCCTGAAGTGGAACCTCCTTATGGTAACTGGATGCTAATGTGGTAGTGGTGGGTCCCTTCTGTAAGCCTGTAGCAAACGCTGATGTGGCTTGGTTGGTGATGTGGATAGCTTGCATGTTTAGATAAATAGGATAGTGGGGATGAATCTCTTAGGTATATAGGATATCTGGTTGGAGTTTTCAATCAGGAGTCTGATCTTTGAGGTCGATTTGCTCCATTTTTTCAGAGTGTATCAAAGCCGTTTCAGTTTTGCAGAGACGGGAGTTCCACTGGATGAGGTCTTAATGTGAGCATTCCATGAGTTTAGGACAGTTTTCATAAAACTGGGGTGTGAAGGCCAAAAACTCTCAAATCTAAAAAGCTTGCAACATGGAATAGTAGTTTGAACAGAGAGGACACATGGGATATGATCCGAGATTGGTCGGGCCAGCGGTTTTACCGTAGTGTTAGGAAAAACACAGATCACTCGACTGAAGAGAAAAACCAATCCAACTGTTCAAGTAATGGTTGTTCCTGCATATTGCCCCACGTGTATCTCCGCCCCTTAATTGGAATTTCAAGAAGTGCCAAAGAAATGATGATGTTGTTGAACGTTAATATGCCATCTAAATCACCTCCAGATCTGGTACGATTTTGCAAAGAGCGAATAAAGTTGAAATCTCCCATGAATAAGCAGAGCTTTTCACGGTTTAGTTGCGGATTTTGAAACCATTGAACAAACAACCATCGTTCTGGACCATCACAAGGACCATACACATTCGAGGTGTTAGTTTGTGTTGAACACCTTCTTCTGTTCACCGGAGAGGCTGTCCCGCGGGGCTTTGGAGCTCGAGGTCATGGTAGGCGTGTTGCACGGAGCAGGAGATCGGGAGCGAAGGTGTGATCGGTTGTTGTCGGGTGCCCAACCACGATTAAATAGCGGGCGGATGCCAGGTCAAGCGACGAGGTTTTTAATGACGGCCTGCAGAAGTACGAATGGGGGCATCGGAGTTTGTTCCTCGGCAACCGCACATGTTTAATGTAGGGAAGTGGACGAACGGGTGCCGTTTGAATGTGGAGAGAAGACACGTGCACCAAGACTCGGCACGGGGAGGCGCTCTCAGTCGGCGCACCGCTTCAATTTTGGCTCCATCGAGAGGTCGCGTCCGCTCTGGGCCAGCATGAATGCGACGCTGATGCTCTGGAGTGGCGTTGTCCGCTTTGGGTGGGAAAGGGCGCGAGCGAGGGAGAGGGTTTTGGGTGGGTGCGGGTGTTCGATGCGTGCGTGGCAGTGGTTCGGACACCCACAAAGCCCCTCCTCCCAGGTTTCTTTTGGTATGCGGGGAAAATGACATCCGGACCGTTACGTGAACGAATGGGGTACTGTGTTGGATGGCAAAATACATCCGGACCGCCCGTTCCGGACGGATGAAGACGGTTTGAGGGTGAGCGTTGGAGATGCCCTAACCCCACGTGGTACTTCCATTAGATGACTTTATTTATTGTCATGCAAGACATATACTAGTACAATATTTATTATGATACAGTATCATAATATGATACTCACCGCTCTCTTTATTTAATTTTATGTCACCTCATCAAAATTTCATGATACTTCCATTACGAGCAGCCTAGCATGCAGTATAATTAGAGTAATAAGGGCATCTCCAATGCTGACCCGCAAATTCCCTCCGGCATCCGTCCGCGGACACTGATGCCGGAGGCCGCCGTCCAATGCTATCCTATATAAGTCCGTCAGTAAAGGGCAATTTGAAATTCAAATAAAAGTCCGATCCATAGCGGGTGCCGTATCACACCAGCGCCGGATCACACGCCCGATCACATACAAAAAGAGGCAAGTATGCTTAAGTTTTTACATGCCCGATGACAAAAGAATATCTATCCGCAGTCCGTGCAAAAAAATTGAGTTTTTTGCCCTGTTGGCCCGGCAATCCGACCCTCCTCCATGCTCAAGGTGTCGCCGCCGCGTATGTAGACTCCATCTCCACCGCCTCCTCCTCCTCCTTGTCCATCGCCTCCAACTCCTCATGTTGCCGCTGCAACATCTTGTAGTGGACGGCTTGCACGATCATTCTTACGTCGGCATCCAAAGACTCCACATTCAAGGACATCTTGGCGTCCTCTGCATCAGCTGCGATCTTCACCTTCTTTTCTTCGAGCATGGCCTTCTTCTCCTCGAGCATGGCGTTCTTCTCTTCGATCAAGGCCCTCTTATCTTCGAGTTCCAGCTTCTTCTCGGTCGCCTCCATCAATAGTTTGAACCTCTCCGCCTTTTTCTCCTCCTTGATGTCGGACCGCTTAACGTATGCCTCCTTCTTCGACAAGATGTCCTCGAACTTCTCCGTCAACTTGGCAGCCGCACCTTCTCACTTTGCCCTCTCCTCCTCCCACTTCTTTCCCCGGAACCCTCTTCTAGTCTTCTTGGGCGGTTCTTTTGTTGTGTCCCCGGTTTCTTCCTCAGTGACTTGGGCAGCGGTCTTGGCTAAGAATAGGTTCCACTTCGGTTGCCCATTCTACTTCAACCAGCAATGCATGACGGTGAAGTTTTTCTTCTCCAACTTCTTGAACACCGTACACGCCCGAGATGTCTACAAAATAAACATTGTCAAGACCTATGCATACATATCCGGCTAGTGACCAACAGCACTTTGCATATCCAACTACGAAACTATGTATATCCGGCTAGTCATCAACAAAAGTATGCATATCCGAGTGGTGATCAACAATACTTTGCATATCCGGCTACAAGACTATGCATGTGCGGCTACAATACTATGCATATCCGGCTAGCGATCAACAAAAGTATGCACAACCGGCCAAATGAACTTACTTGCTCGTGGATTTGCGCACCGCTAGGACATCGTGAGATGAGATGCTTCAAGTGGCCGCAATACTTCGAGACGGCCTCTTGGGTGGTGTACCATCGATGGTTGAGGGACTTTGATTCATGGTTGAGGATGACCGCGTCGGAGTAGGGCGCGAAATGCTTGTGTTCATGGAACCATATGTGAATGTTGTTCCAAAATGTTGTGCCCTTTTGCTCCGTGCCATGGATCGGATTGAGGCTAGTGGCCAACCATGCATCGCACAACAACTCGTCCTCCCACACGTTGAAGCTTTCTCCTCTACCCCTCTTCTTTGGATCGCCGTCAAGATCATCCGGATCATCGTCCTCGCCCTCATCTTCCTCCTCCTCCTCCTCCTGTTGTCCGTTCGCCCAATCTGGCTACTGTGTGCCCGTCTGGGTGTTGGTCTGCTGCGTGCCCGTCTGGGTGTTGGCCTGATGCGTGCCGGTTTGGGTGTAGCCATGTTGCGTTCCGGTCTAGGTGTAGTTGCCGGACTAGGTGGGATCCGGGTCTTTCACCTGCCCGTCCTCATAGGCACCTTCTGCTCCGCCTTCGTTGTGAATGATGTCCATCATGTCCCGGTCCCCGTCGTAGGCCGGCTCCCCTGCTTTAGGCATACACGCAAACAACGTGCGCGCACCCATCTGCTCCCCGTCCGTCTTCTGCGTCCGGACAAGCTGCAGTGAAGAACACTCCGAGAAGAGCAGCGGCGCTGCGTTGACGTCGACGATGAACGGCACGGTGGCGGCTGCCGGGGACTGCCTACCCTGCTACTTCGCGGCGTAGAAGTATGGAGTCTTGTAATGCTCCGACCATGGCGGCGTCTGTACGGTGGGCGGCACCATCCGCGCACCGCGACCACGACATCCACCTCGTTCACGACCAACACGTCCGCCACCAGCACACCCTCCGCCGGCGGCCCGCTTCTTGAGGGTCTCCTCCTTTGCGGCTTTCACTTTGACACGGCGATTTTGCCGCATCGCCGAGTTGATCTTCCGGGCGAGCGCGATGTTCGGATCCTCCAGCACCTCCACAACATCCTCCATCTCCGGCAGGCTCTCTTTTGGTTCCATGCGGCGACGGCGGGAGGGAAGAAGAGAGTGGGAGAAAAGGCTGAAAATTGGGTGAAGAGCGACGGGATGGAAGAAGAGATTGGGGATTTTGCCGCGGAAAAAAGGCGGGCAGCAACAAAAGCGTGGGCTCCGCCTGCCTTTTGGGTGGGCCGGGGGTGTCGGAGTCCTACGTGTCGGTTGTCCGAACTCCCGCAAAACCCCACGTTTGGTTCCTGTATGATGAAAAAACATGGTCCAGACTGCAAGGCGGACCAATACAGGAACGCGTTGGATGACACAAATAGTCCGGACCGCTTGGCCCGAACGTATGCGGGCGATTAGAGGGTGTAGATGCCCTAACTCCATTATTGTAGACGAGCATTGCATTCTGTAGACTAGTCTCAATCAAATATCCACGGTGTCTCCACCTGTCCCCTTGTTTACTCGCCTCACATGGGGTTCACCGCGACGGCAGGGCCCGGAGCCAAAACCGAACGGCAGGCCCTATTTAAAAGTTCGGTACCCCGGACTGTTGTTACAGTTATGGTCGGTCCCGTTCCGAAGCCGACTCACTAGACACTCCCTGGTTCCTACTGCACGCACAGTCGCAACCGCCGGCGGTAGCCCACTGAGTCATGGAATCACGCAGCGGCGCGAGTAAATTAACTTGCCGATGCGGCGCCGTGCCCGGCGTGCATGCCGGTCCCGAGGCGCCGACCGACACTCGCCGGCCAAGATATGACAAGTGTGACCCGGAAGGCCGGATAGTGCGAAGAGGTCACTCCTGCCATGTGATGCTCGGAAACCTCGGGATTCACCGGCCGGTACCAATCCATCTGAACCGCCATGTCTGTCAGCTTTTGCAGATTATCCGCCGCAAATCACCCCGACATGCTGCCGCGTACAAAAGACGCATTTGCCGTGCGAAGGTTGAAAACTCGAGGTAGATGGATGGAATAGATGCGGCCAATTAACATGTTAAGGGTTTACGTGACCACCATGTGCACGCGGGTTGCCTTCGGCTCTGCGCCCGTGAGAATCTCTCCACGTGAGAGGGGGCCGGGGCGGGAACGGACGACTGACGCGGGGGCGCGCCATGCATGCCCACGCCGGCCGCTGCGGCTCCATCGGTTGTCGGCTGCCGGCCGCTGCGGCTCCGAAGTGTCCGAGTGAACGCTGCTGGTCGCGGAGGCGGAGGACATGTGCGCTGGTCACCTCGGAGGCTCGGGTTCTGTACTGTAATTCTGGAATGAATAGCTCGATCGTAGTGTTTGAACGTGCCACGTGGAGGACTTTTTTACTGTTTTGACCCATTAACAAAAGTTTAGCACGATTTGACCCTAGTTTCAAACTTTTTTCGGATCTGATCCTTTTCAAAACGCCAGCAACCATGGCGTCTTGGTTACATGGGAGACGCCATGATCTCCGGCGTCTGGCCCTGGCCCATCTCAAACGAAAATTGCTGACATGGCAAAAGCTAGACGCCATGTACCTTGGCGTCTTGGCATCCTGATTGGCATGCAACCGGATTGTTCCGATTATATTAGTGGATGCATGCAACCCTGCCCGGCTAGCAGCCTCCGGTCCTCTTTTTCTTAAGCTCTATTCCTTGCTAATTGCATCTTATCATTTTTCTATGAAATACGCGTTTCAATACTTGTAAGGCTAGTATGTTCACAAGTCAAAACAAGAAAAGATATACTGCATGTCACGGTTGTTTGCAAACCAAATAAGAGGTCAGTTTTGCCAAAATTTAAACATTGCAATGGCCACGATCCAAACATGGAGAAAGTACCAGCATTTTGGTCATGCCCATCTCCATTGGCATCTCAAATCGCCATAAATATCTAAATCATGGTATCCGATCATTTTTGACATCCAACGCAGTGCCGCAAACATCTTTGCATTCGAATTTTCATAAAGTGTCATTAAATTAGGAAAGGTTTGTGGGTGTATAGACTCGTGGCACCAAAGCGTCCGACAACGCGATCCATCCCAAAATCATCGCCACGCGTCCCACTCTCGAATGGTCGCCGCGCATTCATGCTGGTTTGTCGCTCCTGAGCGAACGCAATTGGACGATATCGTTCAGCCTGACATGACCAGACGGGAGGGCGGTGTCGCTTCAATGCGGACGTGGCGTCGAGCAGCCTAATCCGGCCGCGGTGCCGCATTGAAACGATGTCGGTCCACATGCCCCGGCTATCCCTCCGTGTTGGTGTCCGCAGACACGGATATGGGAGCCGACCATCCAACCGCATGCACCAAACATTCACCTATTTCAAAAGGAAATTGCGGACGGAATTCATGCAAAGTTTGGCATATTTCATTAAAATTGGACGATATTTGACAAGTTCAACTAAAATAAAATAAAAAGAAATGAAACTACGCGAGGTACCGGATGGTGACCTCGTACGCATGGCCCCCTGGCCGGCAGCACCTCCTCCGTCGTCCGGTGTCGGAGTCTTCGTCGTCGTAGGGGCCACGAAAGTCCTGATCGGCCGTCGTCTGGCGCTCGTAGCGTAGCCAATCGGCTTCCTCCGCCTGGCACGATGCCGCATCAGCCATAGACGCCACCCAGTCTATAATACTGCAGCTCCACGGTATTGATGCACCTGTCTGCAACAGTAACTGGCATAGGGATATCGTCTGATTTGAGTTGAACATGGCGTAGTTTCATTTCTTTTTTTATTTTAGTTGAATTTGTCAAATATCTTCTGATTTTAATGAAATATGTCAAACTTTGCATGAATTCCATCTGCAATTTCCGTTTGAAATGGATGAAAGTTTGGTGCATGCGGTTCGAAGGTCGGCTCCCGTGTCCGTGTCCGTGGAGGGACAACCGGGGCATGCGGACCGACGCCACATCAATGCAGCGACCGTTCAAGAGCGGGACGCGTGGCGTTGATTTTGGGCTGGACCGTGTTGTCGGACGCTTACATGGCACGAGTCTAGACACCCGCAAACCTCTTCTAATTTAGTGCCGCTTTGTGAAAATTTGAACGGGCAGATGTTTGTGGCACTACGTTGAATGCCAAAAATGATCGGGATACGATGATTCGGACATTTACGGCGATTTGAGGTGCCGTTGGAGATGGGCATGACCAAAATGCTGGTACTTTCTTCATGTTTGGATTGTGGCCATTGCAATGTTTAAATTTTGGCAAAACTACCTCTGGTTTTCAAACAACCGTGACACCTCCTTTTCTTCTTCTTTCCTTTTGACCTGTGAACATACTTGCCTTACAGATATTGAAACACGTATTTCACAGAAAAATGATAAGATGCAATTAGCAAGGAATAAAAATCAAAATAAAATGGGCCAGCAGGTTGCTAGCCGGGCAGAGTTGCATGCATTCGCTAATATAAATGGAACAAGCCTGATGCATGCTTACCATGGTACCAAGATGCCAAGGTTCATGGCGTCTAGGCTTTGCCAAGTCGGTAATTTCTGTCTGAGATGGACCAGGGCCAGACGCCGGAGATCATGGCGTCTCTCGTGTAACTAAGACGCCATGGTTGCTGGCGTCTTGAAAAAGGTCAGATCCGAAAAAAGTTTAAAACTAGGGTCAAATCGTGCTAAACTTTTGTTAATGGGTCAAAACAGTAAAAAAGTCCCACATGGAGGGAGTCGCTACGGCGACAGTGACTAGGTAGGGTCGTTCGACATCACTCAACGTGCAGCAGCAGCAGCGGCAGAGGCTGTAGCGGGAAGAAGAACAAATGAAGTTCACTCGGTCCCAGATATTTCCCCGCTTCGTCTGCAACATGTAGCCTTGCATTAGGTTACCACCAGCACTGCATTTTGCCATGCCATGCATTGTGTTGCATTTGTTTGCTTTTATTTATTGTTTCTTCCCCCTCTTCTTATCCGGTAGACCCTGAGACCGACGCAGCTCCGGAGTCCGACTACACCGTTGACGACCCCTCCTTTGCCGCAGAGCTTCCAGGCAAGCAAACCCCCTTGAACATGTCTATATCACCTATTCTTTCTCCCTCATGCTTGCATTAGAATTGCTACAGTTACTGTTCCGAAATACCTATTTCGATGCATAGCCTATTTTTGTAAACTGCTATTGATACCTTACCTGCTATCCTATATGCTTAGACTAGTTTGGTTGGTAAACCATCTGTGCCCCCTCATCCTTGTCCTAGTTGCCCCGCTTTGTTACCAGTGCCCCGATCGATGTGATTGACGGGCTGAGACCAGCACATCACCGCACACCCCTAAGTTGCTCGACTCTGCAGAGTTACCAACGAGTGCCGAGGGTGATACCTCTTATCTCACTCCCGATGTTGTCTCTGTAGTACAGCTAGTCGGTTGTGGGTCATCGAGGGTGATTCCTCTTTCACCCCCTCCGATGAAGCTTCTGTCGTGCAACCCCGTAAGTGTGAATGCCATCAAGGGTGATTCCTCCGGATTCACCTTGACGGATACGTCGAGTGGGAATCCAATGAGGGTGATTCCTCGGATTCCTTCTTGAAGTTATGGACACACGGATACTTTGACTTTACTACCGGTACTTGATAAAGTCGGGTAGGCCCCGAGGGGTACCCGCGAGTGATGTGGAGACGGGTTGACCACGAGGGTACCCGCGAGATAATTACATGGCACGGCCGGGCATTCTTAGCCCTTGTCGTAGGTCCACGAGACGGGGCGACGGGGTCACATGGTCGTGGATCTCTGCTCGTTTCCGCGAGCTCCCAACACACTAATGGGTTTGGATATGTGATCTGAGTAGGCCTCTGGCCTTTTCGCACTAACCACCACGCGGGAATAGTATGGGCACTCGGCGTCGTATGTATCAGCCGAAGTTCTTCAGACGTCAGCGATTGAGCGGCGCGCGCCGGGTTGGACTAGGAACGCCCGCGCTTGTATTAAGGGGGCTAGGTCTGCTCCCAGTCGCCCACACAACGCGCAGGAGTGCAAAGGGCGATGGGCCCAAGACCCCTTCGCACTTAGGATGTAGACCGGCGTGTTGGCCTCTCTGTTGAACCTAGGTAGGGCTACGACGTGTCGATCAGCCGAGGCCGGGCATGGACCGAGTAAGTGTGTCCGGCCAGAGTTAATCGAGCGTGTTGGGTAAGTTGGTGCACCCCTGCAGGGAAGTATATCTATTCGAATAGCTGTGTCCACGATAACAGGACGCTCGGAAAATATCCCGATCTTCTTCAACTAGAAATGGTTTGAATATGTTGGCTCCGGGATCGCTTTCTCGCAGGGAGTCGAGGAAGGATCTCTGGGCATGGCTACTTATACTTGTTGCTACTACTATAATTATATACTAATCTGCACTCTTCTAATGCTACAAGACGCTGAAGATGCTAGTCTTCGTTAGGCTAGGTCTTTCTCTCTATTCTGGCTTTTCTGCAGTCCAGTCCACTCATACAGCCCTTATTTGATAGAATAGTTCTGATGTAAGTCTTGCGAGTACTTTGGATGAGTACTCACGGTTGCTTTGCTTCCCCTTTTTTTCCCCATACCCGATTGCTGCGACCAGATGACGGAGCCCCGGAGACAGCTGCCACTGTTGACGACTACTACTACCCCTCCGGTGGAGAGTACTACTACGTGGAGACCGCCGACGACCAGGAGTAGATAGGAGGCACCCAGGCAGGAGGCCTGCGCCTTTCGATCTTTGTCGTTGTTTTGCCCCGCCTTCTTAAGGCATATCTGTTTAACTTTTATGTCTGTACTCAGATATCTGATTCTTCCGCTGATGCTTGTATGACTCAAGCTTATGTATTCGGGCTCTCGAGGCCCCTGGCTTGTAATATAAAGCTTGTATGACTTTTATTTGTGTTTAGAGTTGTGTTGTGATATCTTCAAGTGAGTCCTTAGGCTTGATCGTGTGCATTTGTGTGTATGATTAGTGCATGATTAAGTCGGGGGCGTCACACGAGCGGGCCTCTAAGACTGAGGCGGAGCAGAAGTTACATGCACTTCTTAGAGAAGAAGAGATGAAATGGGCGCTTAGAGCTAAAGTGAGGAAGGTCGTCCAAGGGGATGATAACACTCAGTTTTTCCATCTGATTGCAAATGGAAAACACAGAAAGAAGAAAATTATCCAACTCGAACAGGATGAGGGTACAATTGTACGACATGAGAACCTAAAATTGTACATCTCAAATTTCTATAAAAAAAACCTTTTGGGCTCCTGAGGACAATTTCGTGTCGCTTGACGAGTCCGCAGTTGAGGATTTACCTCAGCTAAGGCCGGACGAAAATGAGATTCTGTCCGCGCCTTTCACAGAGAAAGAGGTGTTTGAGGCGGTGACACAAATGAAGCAGAATAAGGCACCTGGACCGGATGGTTATCCAGCAGAATTTTATAAGAAATGTTGGCATACCATTAAGGGTGACCTCATGCCTATGTTCCATGACTTGTTCAACGGCCACCTGCAGCTTTTCCACCTAAACTTTGGAACGATAACGTTGTTGCCAAAGAGGGAGGAGGATGTGCGTATTGAACAGTTTAGGCCGATTTGTCTTCTCAATGTGAGTTTCAAAATCTTCACTAAAGTAGGTACGAATAGGTTGACGCGGATTGCCCATTCGGTGGTGCAACCAACTCAGACTGCTTTCATGCCAGGGAGACACATACTCGAGGGTGTTGTTGTCCTACACGAAACTCTACATGAAATCCATTCGAAGAAACTAGATGGGGTTGTCTTGAAAGTGGATTTTGAGTAAGCGTATGATAAGGTCAAATGGCCCTTCCTCCAGCAGGCCTTACGTATGAAGGGGTTCGATGATACCTCGAGGAGGCAGGTGGACTCCTTTATCCAAAAGGGTAGCGTCGGTATTAATGTGAATGATGACACAAGTCATTATTTCCAGATGCATAAGGGCTTACGACAAGGGGACCCGATGTCCCCTATTCTGTTCAACATAGTAGCAGATATGTTGGCAGTTCTTATCGGTCGAGCCAAAGAGGCTGGCCAAGTAGGAGGTCTCGTTCCGCATCTGGTGGATGGGGGGGGTGTCCATACTACAATACGTTGATGACACTATAATCTTCATGGAACATGATCTGGCAAAGGCTAGAAATATGAAACTAGTACTTTGCTTATTTGAGCAATTGTCGGGATTAAAGATTAACTTTAACAAGAGCGAATTGTTCTGTTTTGGGAGAGCCAAAGATGAACAAGATGCTTATAGACAATTATTCGGTTGTGAGTTGGGTTCCTTACCGTTTAGTTACCTGGGAATTCCAATTCACCATCGTAAGTTATCTAATAAGGAGTGGAAATGTATTGAAGATCGATTCAAAAAAAAAACTAAGCTGCTGGAAGAGTAAGCTTATGTCCTACGGAGGTCGGCTAGTGTTAATAAACTCAGTATTAACTTGTATGCCGATGTTCCTGTTATCTTTTTTTGAAGTACCTGTAGGGGTACGGAAAAGATTAGATTTTTATCGATCTCGTTTCTTTTGGCAATGTGATGAAGTAAAGACAAAATATAGGCTAACCAGGTAGGATATTATCTGCAGACCCAAGGACCAAGGCGGTTAGGGATTGAGAACTTAGAGGTAAAAAACAGATGTCTACTTAGCAAATGGTTATATAGGCTCTCTGTTGAGACCGAGGGTATGTGGGTACAGATTTTGCGCAATAAGTACCTGCACTCTAAGACCTTGGCCCAGGTTACCGTAAGACCAAATGATTCGCCTTTTTGGAAGGGGTTGATGAGAACAAAAGAAACCATTTTTTTCAGAGGGTCAAGTTTACTATTGGAAATGGTAACACGACTAGGTTCTGGGAAGATACATGGTTAGGGGAGATGCCTCTGGCCTTACAATATCCCACTCTGTATAACATTATACAACGTAAGGAAGCTTATGTTGCTACGGTATTACAGTCTATACCTCTAAACATCCAGTTCAGGAGATCTCTGGTGGGGGAACGATGGAGTTCCTGGCTACACCTTGTGCGGAGGTTGATGGAGGTTCAATTCTGTGATCAGCCAGATGCGCTTCACTGGAAATTATCTAGGAATGGTATTTTTGAAATCTATGTACTTGGACCAGATTGATTCCGGCCCAATTCCGAAATCAGTTCATATTTGGAAGATTAAAGTTCCGTTAAGAATCAAAATCTTCATGTGGTTTGTACACAAGCAAGTGATTCTAACCAAAGATAATTTGACAAAGCGAAGATGGGTGGGTAGTTCTCGATGCTGCTTATGTGAACAGGATGAAACCAGTCAACACCTCTTTCTCGATTGTCCTCTCGCCAAGCTTCTATGGCGTACGATCAAAATAGCCTTCAATGTCAGCCCTCCAACTAGTATTAACACGTTATTTGGGACGTGGCTAAATGGAGTGGAGACAAATACTGCGAGACATATTCGGATAGGAGGAGTATGCACACTACTTTGGGGAATTGCAGAAATGATATGATCTTTAATAGAATTTTTTACAGGTTATCTATAGAGCCATTGTTTGGATCCGTACGTGGTCGTTACTCACTCATACGGACTTCAGGGAGCTTTTGGCTATTGGGTGCAACCGGTGGAAGACGATAGCACGGGTTATCTACAACCGGTTTGGATGCCGCTCCAATAATAGGCTAGGTGTTTAGTCATCTTGTCCCATTTTTTGCCGGTTGTGGCAATTTTTGCTTTACTTTATTTGTGCTCCTTCTGTGAGTTGATACTGAACCGCAGACTTTGTTTCCGTACTATTGCTTAATAAATATGGCTGCATGCATCTTTTTGATGCCGAGGCCGGGATATCCTCCTTTTAAAAAAAAATGTAGGGTGCATGCATAGCTCTGCCTCTACCATATACGTATATCTATAGAAGTGATCAAAATAGAAGCCTAGATATATATATTATTATACGGCAAACTTGAATAGACTCCCAAGATCTTAATACTCGTGCTGAAATGGGCATGGGTCTGAATAACTTCGTAAATCGAAATCCATGGACGTATCCTCTCGTCCCATATGGTCGCACTTGATAGTTTTATTCTATCAGACCCACATGCCGAACCTATAATCAAATCACTATCTAGTCTGTAAAGTCGAATAGTACAACTGAAGCTCTTGTGTGTAGGCTTGCAGAGTGGTGCTCGTACAAGTACAACGGACGATCTTTCAATAACAGTACTAGTGCCTTCTGAGAACAGTTCTTGTGTTGATAGTTGATGAGTACAGTACAGTCAGCTTTTTAGTACCCCAGTAGAGTAGCATTCAAGCCTCTGCGTCTTGGTGTCCTTTATTTTTGGAGAACGGCATGTGTCATCGTCGGCTGAACAACCGGACCAACAGGGAGCAAAACTGATAGTACCAAAGTTACTACTCATTGTCCATGGGAATATTGGTGCTCCTGTAACGGATCTTTGTATCTTAGTAGTTTAGTTGTAAATATGGTTACTTTGCTTTATTAATGAAAATACCGTAGATGTTCTACGGTTTGAGCTTGAAAAAACCTCTGTCCAAAATACTGTCGCTGTCGCTGAAACGAGTGTATCTACACACGAAGGTTGTACTTTACACAGTCCATGAAGAACAAATGACAGAGTGTGAAAAACATCATTGCTCACAGGAATGTCAGATTCGAAAGAGTTCACATTTTGGGCAGGTTCGGCAAATGTAGTGCATCCCAGCGAGTGACTCAGGTGCGGCTTGCAAGTAGTAATACACACTTTGAGAGTTCAGAGAGTGACTTTATTCTTGGTAATTAAACTGAATAGTGCTTGGCATTGCAGATTTCAGCACATAATAAATTATCTGATGGTAAAAGTTCATTTCTCTCAAGGATTGCGCTGCAAAACACACACACTCACACAGCTTGATACATGGGCGTGCAACATTAGTTGCACTGTGCTACAAGCTTTTCTCCTCGACAACAAAACAGAGGAAGAGAAACAAAATACAGACAAATCGACGACACGCATCACTAGGGGAGTGCCGAGAGACCATGGAGGGAAGAGCTGGCACAATCTTTGCATAGCCTACTCTTCCTCTTCTGACACAGCCTCCGGCCATTCCCGGACGCATATACGTATAAATACAATTCCCGCAGTAGAAATTAACCCACGGTTCCAAATCACCACACTCTGCACTTCTTGGTTACTAGCCAAGCACGTACGGTGCAGTGAAAAAAGCTGATGAGGCTGAAACTTAGGGGTAGTTAACCAGGGAGCGGTAGGTGGCTCCGGCCGTCCAGCTGGCGGGGATGACGTTGTTGACGACGAGCTTCCTGCCGGAGTCGGAGGTGAGCCGGAGCGAGAAGGGCCCGCGCAGCGGCTTGCCGGTGTTGGAGTTGAGGCGGTACAGCGCGCCCCAGTTCTGCGCCATGGGCGTCCAGGTGCCGCAGTTGGCCTCCATGAGGTCCACGGCGTTGAGGTCGCCGTCGTCGTCCTCGAACTCGATCAGGACCTCCAGGTAGTAGGGGTTGGAGCCCTGGTCCACCTTGAAGGCAATGTTCATGCCAGGGTACTTGCATGGCACCCTACGATTAACGGAAACACCGAGATTAAATTAGTTATAATGCAGTCTCCATTAATTTGTGCTGTAAGCGCAAAATTCTTGGCCGAAGTATTTACCTCTTGTACTGGATCTTGACGATACCGCTGGCCCGGAGTTTGTCGGCCATGCCCGGCTTCGCCATGGCGCCCATGGAGGTGCCGCTCATGTCGAAGTGGGCGGCCTCACCGAGGCAGGCGGCCCCGGCGGGGCACTCGTCGGTGATGACGACGGTCGCCGGCTGGCCGGAGCATGCCTGGTTGCCTGTGCATTTAACCTGCGTAGGCGCGGCACATGAATTCATTTAGTTAGGAGGACAATTAATGGAGTGGAGCTACACGATGTCAGCACGCTGTGTAGGGGTCACACAAACACTGAACGTGTGCGTGTGTGTTATCCTGACCTCGTAGCACGCTCCGCAGCCCTTGCCATCTCTGTAGAGCGACGGGTTGCCGGCAGCGATCATCGACGAGAACGGCCGGTTCCCCACAGCGCTCTGGTAGCCACACGCGCCACCTGCATTTTTTTGCCTGATTTTAGATCCATCGACCGACGCCGTGCGGTGCAGTTAATGTACTACGTTCTACTCCCAGCGGAGTAACCATGCAAGCACTAACCGTCGCTTCCGTCGCCGTTGGGGGCGCCGTAATACGTCGCGCCGCCGGCTAACCAGCCGCCGGAGCCATAAGCGGCAAACGACGAGGGGGTAGTAGCGGTGTGGTTCTTGTGGGCCTTGGTTGCAGGCTTGGAGAGCTTGCGGGAACAAGCAATGGGGCTCACAAAAAGTGAGAGCACCAGTGCGCTGAGCAGCGCTAATAAGGTGAAAGATTTCGCCATTGCTGCTGCTTAAGTTGCTTCTTCGAGCTAGCTTGGGAGAGGATATGGACTAGATATGGTGAGCTCAAGTGTTGCTTGGTGAGTTGCAGCCTTGCAGGGAGTGGCCACGGGACGGGGTATTTATAGTGTACTTTGTGGGGATGTAGACGTACGTGGCAAGAGATGTGGGGATTCTGCTTCTGGTAAATTATTGAGGAGAACGTGACTTGGTTGGTGCTAAAGCAAAATAGGCTAAGCGAACTATTTTTTAATCTCTGCATGCAGCACCAACAAAAATTTATAGGAGAGACAATACTCTACTTTGTAACGAAAATGGATTGCGAAGTACATTTCACAACACACCTGTTGAGAATTTTAAAGAAGTAGGTGTTGGGCTAAGTCACTCCACATGAAGCTGTGTTGGCAGCCTAACATCAGTCCACATAAGTCCAACACATGTGAGCCGTTGATCTCAGTTGCATCGAACGGCTGAGAGCGCTTTCTAAGGAAGTGAGGCAAGGAGAAACCCCTAGTCAATCCTCGGTGTTGGTTGCAATTGTGAGACTGAGAGAACATACAACAAGAATACAATCCGTGAGAAAGAGAATGAAGAAGAAGAAGATGTTCTATCCAGATCTGTTGCACGTGACTAGACGGTGTTCAAACTGGTGATTAGAGGCTCAAGCGTGCTTAGATTGACACCAAATTTAGTGAGCTCATTCCTTACTTTGAGTACTTCGATCTGCTTAACTGGTCAATGGAGCATCAGATTTGAGAGTGGTTTTTCCGATTCAGACAGCTGTAGTTTCAGCACAGAGTATTTTTAGGAGACGAACATATTGGGTAGGCAAACGGTGTCCGATTGAGCTGAAATTTTGAAAGGATCTCATAAACTCGTGTGTCTACCTGTCTGCCAAATTTGGTGTTGTTTGGTTCAGCGGTTTGAGAGCAGTTTGCAAAATGATGAAGGGGGCATGAGCTGTGTAACCTCTGTTTTGCTGAAATCTTGTCTCTTAGAGCATCTACAGCCGGACCTCTGAAACCCGTCTCAAACGCCCGAGCAGGCTGTCCGGTCACTGACCGGACACAAAAAACCGACCCAACCAGAGCTCTCAAACCGCGATCAAACGCCCGGGCTGACCGGCACCCCTCATATCCAGCCCAAATATAGGGCGAATATGAGGTATACCTGGCCATCCGTCGGGCCGGGCCGGACTTCGGGCCGGGCCTATCAATGGCCGACGCAAAAAACCTAGGCCCGAGCCCGGCTTGGCCCGGCCGTCGGGCCTAAAAATCAGGCCCAAGCCCGGCCCATCATGCAAAAAGCCCGTCGGGCCTCGGGCCAGGCCTCTTCCTTAAACTGCTAATACGACGGGCTCGGGCCCGGCCCGGCTCGGCCATCGGGCTCAAAATCTAGGCACAGGCCCGGCCAGTGGGCAGGGTCGGGCTTTTTCGGGCCGGGTCGGGCCGTCCGGGACGGGCTGCCCATGGCCAGGTATAATATGAGGCGGCCCGGGCGTGTCCGCCTGGCCCACCCTGACCCCACAAAATCCCCCTCCGGAGCAAACCCTAGCTCACTTCACTCCGCTCCGCTCCTCTTCTTTCCCCAATCCGTCCAATCCCTAGCGCCGGCGACGCTCCCCTTTTCCAATCCATGCAATCCTTACCGCCGGCGACCATGTCCAGCACCGGCAGCCACTCCGATGGCGGCAGCTCCGGAGACGAGTATGAGCTGGCGCTCCGTATCGCGCTCGAGCGGTCGCGGGTCGATACGGGCGGCAGCTCCGGGTCAGGTGCGACGCCACCTGTCGCTCGTCGCCGCAGCGCCGACGCCGGCGTCGGCCCTTCCCGTCCCGCGCGTGGATCTGCGAGGGCAGCCCAATCGGCGCCGCCCGCCCGACGACCTCCTCCGCCTCCGGCCGCTGCACCGCGCGGACAGCGGTGGGTTCTAGTGCCCGCTCCGCCGGCGCCGCGGATGCGGACTCTGGAGTCGGAGGCACGCGCCGCCCGTCACGAGAGGCAGAGGGCCCGTGAGATGGGCGTCGCGTCCGACGCGGATGCGCAGTCCGCCCGCCACCGCCGCGTGATGCTGGTGCCCGACGAGGAGGAGCGTCTCCTCCAGTGGGTGTACCGTCGGTCACTTACCACGGCGGAGACGGATGCCCGGCGGCTCCGGAGGATCAACACCAAGCAGCTCCGGCTCGGCATTGAGCAGTCCGAGCGGGAGGCAGCGGAGGCACCGGCGGAGGCGGCGAGGGTGGCCAAGCTCAAGCGCAAGCAGGACCGCGTCGTCCGGCGCTTGCAGGGCTACATCGTCATCTCCGATATCTCCTCCTCCGACGACGGGTCCGGCTCTGACGGCTCCGACGTCGACCCACCTCCTGCCGCGGACGCCTACAGCAGCGCCGTCGACCGGAAGGGCAAGGGGCCGGTGAGGAAGTGGTGAAGCTCGGCCCTCTCTCCTTTTATATAATCTAGCTCTAGTATCTAGTTAGAATGTTCCGGACAGTTTGAACTGTGTGAACTATGACCGTCTGATGATCTTTTGGTGATGTTTATATGTGAATTATGCCCGTTTGCTATCGGTTTAGAGTCTGTTTCCTGTTGATTTTGCCCGTCTGGTGATTTACGTACTACGTTGCATGCTTTTGTATGGATATAGGGTGCCGGATATGAGATACGCGGGTGTGGAGGCGCGGATTTAGGGATTGCCCGATCACTGTCCGCGGACACGCCCGGGCGCGTCCGCGTGCGTATAGGGTGCCGGATTTGGCAAGTCCGGCTGTAGAAGCTCTTATGGTTGTTGTTGCTGTTGCCGGAGAGTGTGTTGTAAACCTCTCTAGATGTTCTAGAGAAGACTTTGTACTCACCATTCTCGGAGTGAACTTGTGTGGACCGGTCGACCCACAGCCGTGGTTTTTTACTTCTTAAGTTGAGAAAGTGTTTTCTTATTAAATCATGTGTCACATGTGCATATTGTTTGCGTTATTCCGCTGCTTGTTAGTTGAAACTGTCCTCAAAGTACATTACAAATGAAGAAGGCTGTTTAGTATGCATATTTGTCGTGGTTGTGAATTTATGCGTGGAGTCGTTAGTGTCCAGCCTCAACAGTAGGTAGGGACAAATAATATTAAAAGTCTAGAACCGTTGCCAGTTTACCAGTATCTATAGATAACAACCAGATGATGACAATAGCTAGTAATTGGAAATTTGGACCAAGAGCTCCGAAAGTATCATTCTTCTCGCAGGCGCAACTGCAGTTGGATGAACAGTAAATTTCAGAATATCAAAAAAATTGAAAAATCTGAATTTTTTTCACACACATCCTTGAGTATTTACCTATGTACATAATTTCGTGAACAGATTACATTTATGATGCTTGGGGTAAAGAAAACAAGCCGCCCAAAATGCTTTAAAAATGAGCTTTTCCAGAGTATCGATTTTGTTTTTTTGTCCTGAGCACATCGAATGTTATTTCTTCACGAAATTTGGCATGGGAGTAGAACATTCAAATATGTGTCGTGAAAAAAAATCATTTTATTATTATTTTGTTTACTATTTTTTTGGATTTTACTGTTCATCTGAGTGCATTTGCACCCAGGGGTAGAAACTCCATGTCCGCCTGCTTCGGCCGTTCCTCAAAAAAGCGCCTCGATCCTCAATAGCAGGCCGACCTTCTTGTGTTCCTGTGATGCCCCGGGAGCAGAACTTGTGGGGGCTCCGGCCTATAAGACCGAAGCCACCGATTGTAGATACAACATCGGTCAAATGATCGTTGTGCTACTTCGTACAACGAACTGATATCACAAGCATACATCCAAATGATCCAATACAACATGAATATGTCTTACATAACAATGACCATTAAGGTCAAGTCTTATATGGATAGGCCATAAAGGTAAACTCCACATGAAACATAGAAGCGGAAACAATAATGATAACTTGGACCCACGTAGCAAACCATAACCCTACATGCAAGCTGACTGGAAAGCGTCCTAGTTCGCAGGGGCGTCGTCGAAGAACTGTTCTACACAACCTATCTCTTCCATTCTTGGCCAAGATAATAGCCAAGGACAAGACAGGTGAGTACTTGTACTCGCAAGCAACCCAAGAAAATAAGCAGAATGTATATGCAAGATTCGGTACAAGGTAGGATTGTACACTATGTTTAGCAATTTACGGAAAGCCGGTTTTGAAATGCACATGACCTATATATTGAAAACCACGTGGTTCTCCAAACCACGGCAGTTCATCTCACAGACATCAACAAAAACAGATTATGTTGAACATCAACTTGATCATCTCAACTCATAATTCTCGGTACATCAGTACCATCATACTCATCATCATCATCATCATCACCATCACCATCATCTTGACAAGTTATTATGGACATAGTCTAAGCGTGGTCATTCCAACTGTCCTTGACCGTGGACAACGGCTATTCGAGTAGTTTTACACTCTGTAGAGGTTGAACACTGTACCCATAAGATACACGGAACTTTTGTGTCTGCCACGACTCTCTGTACAAAAATTTCTTTTGTACGTGAGATAAGCACCGGATCGATACCTTTTCCCTTACAACACTAATAGAGTCCACTAGATTGGTATCCACCCCTCGTGCAAACCAACTTGGGAAGGGGGCCTCCCACCCTTGGCGCGCCGACCAAGGAGGGAGAGTCATCCTCTAACTCCCCTTCCCTTCTTAGCTTGTCCAATAAGCTAAGAGGGGCGCGCCAGGACTATATGGGCCTTTAGGCCCATTAGCTCTCCACTAATAAGGCTATAACCTATTAGAGGGGCCCATGGCGCCTAAATATCATATGGTGCTCTCGGTAAATACTAGAGCCCTCCTATATTTATATTAGGTCCCTGGGTATTTTTTCCACCAATACGGTATTACCCGGTATTCCCCTCCGGTAACCCCGAAACGCTTCCGGTTTCTCTTGAAACTGTTTCTTTTATTTCCAAACCTTTTTCGGCAATATTTTTTCATATGTAATTCCTATAGAACTCAACAGATCACAACTCCTTCTACGTGTGACCCTGCAGGCTCGGTGAAATATAGACATGAACGAAAACACCTTTCGTTCAATTATCAATAGCGGAACCGGGGACATCCATATTGACCTCTATACTCACACGAATGATATTCGAGTGAATCTTTGGTTATCATATGTTATCCCTTTTGTTTCGTGATATGTTACAAAACAAGAGGTGAGATATATCGGTATCGCCCTGAGATCAACACATGCTCACTATACCGGTCTTTCTTGTTATCGTTTTTATTCTCTTTTCTCGTTTTCGTGTTCTGGCAACCCCGTGATCAATTAACATTGTGTTTGGACAGACGATGATGAATGTCGTCACACTAAGGGGGCCCTAAGAATATCTCTCCATTGTCGGAGGAGCAAATCGCAGTCCCGAGCTATCTAGTCCCTCGTCATACTTTTCTGATGAACCCGCAAGTTGCTGTTATTATCACCTTGTTACGGATGACGTTGGAATAACCCCAAAGTGCATCGTCTGGTATGGAGTGACTCGATGCTCTCATGGTCTAAGAAATCATACATACGTTAACTTCCCGTGTTATGGACTATAGACTTTTGACGATTTCATCTCTAAGTATAACATACAACTTGGATCAATTCAACACGAGTGTTCTACCAATATCCTGCCCTCAATGTTGTCGGCATCATCGTTAAGCAAGACTAGTAATCATGTTTTACCGTTTATAATTCTACACGTGCTCATGAGTTTTCCTATGAATCACATATTCGAGAACCATAACAGTTATAGCATATACTATAAACATTAATTACAAACCTGGAAATAAATAATACTCAAATATTATTGCCTCTAGGGCATATTTCTAACAAACACAACCTCCTTAAGAAAAAGACCAAACAACTCACGTCGCAACCTGACTCATCAGATTCGATCAGGAACCCCACGGCACATCGGGCCCGACAAACAAATCGCTGGCCACTCAGGTTGTTCCCGTCGCAACCCCCGGCTGGATGGCCCTCTGCGATTACTCTACATGCACCATGCCGAGCAGGGCGCTTGTGCGTGCCTGTGTGTGCCCGACCTGAGCTTAATCGGCACGCGCGGGGCCTGCTTGGCGCGACCGGACCACCCGGGCGAGGTCTGAAGACACTGACAGGCGCGCCCATCGCGCGTAGGGCAGTGGTCGGAACAGCGCACGCGGGTGCGACCAAAAACAACCCATGATGATGGCCTCGGTCGCCCCCGCGGTCCACCAGTCACGGGCCCTCGAGGCAACCCGGCCGGGTGCGCACTATCTGGTGCAGATCACACAGCCGAGAGAGCGCCTGGGAGCCACCCGCTTGAGCCAGGCGTGGAAAGGACGATGCGGAGGCCACCCTCGCCCGCGAAGGCGCCCAAAAGGTAGTCAAGCCATTCGATCGCACGGGTCCGGCTCGCACGACCGAACCAGGCCGTCACGGGGCGAGGACACTGACATGTGGGTCCCGCAACGCCGTCGCGCGTGAGGCAATGCGCGGGACGCCGAACGCGGGCGCGGCCAAACACGCCGCATGACGGTGGCTACAGGCGCGCCCGCTGTCCACCCGTCATGGACCGCTGAGGCGGGTCGCCTGGGCGCGCGTCGTCCAAGCAGATCAGACGGCGCGGAGAGCCCCCGCGGCACGCCACCCGAAAACGGATGGCGTGGAGAGCCTCTTCGCCCTCGAAGCCGTGCAGGAGGTGAGTATTTCCGCATCCTTTAGAGCATCTACAGCCGGACCTCCTATATCCTCCCTAAACGTACGAAACGCCCGCCCGGTCAGTGTCCGGTCAAAAAAAGATGACCTAGTCGGACCCCTCGCTTAGACCCTAAACGTCCGAAATGACCGGCACCACTCAAACTCATTTCAAATCTGGGGACGATTCGAGGCTGCACGGGCACATCCACCTGATCCCACATGCAGCCACCCAATCCTCATCTCTCTCTCTTCTCTTCGCAGATGCATGCCGCCCCGTCCGTGCAGCCCGCGCCCTGGCCGCCGCGTGCCCGCGCCGCCCAGAGCTCGCGCGCGCCGTGGCCGCCGCGTCCGCGCAGCCCGTGTGCTGGCCGCCGTGCGCGTGCCGGCCGCCGCGTCCGTGCAGCCCGCCTGCTGGCCGCCGCCTCCCGGAGCTCGCGCGCGCCGTGGCCGCCGCGTGCCCGCGCCGCCCGGAGCTCGCGCGTGCCGTGGCCGCCGCGTCCGCGCAGCCCGTGTGCTGGCCGCCGCGTGCCCGCGCCCGGAGCTCGCGCGCGGCGCGCCGTGCCCGCCTGCTGGCCGCCGCGTAGCCGCCGCGCGCCCGCCTGCTAAGCTGCTGCTAGCCGCACGCATGCTTGCGTGCTAGCTAGCCGCCCCGTGCGTGCATGCATGCTAGACGCCGGCTAGCTAGCTGTCGCTGCTGCTCTGCGTGCCCGAGCTGGCCGCGCGCGCATGCTAGACGCCGTGTGCATGCTGTCCGAGGCCGCCGCCGTCGGAGGTCGCCGCACCACCGCCGCTTCTGCTGGCGCTGGAGGTCCAGCTACGGCAACGTTGCTAGCTGCCGTGCTCCGGCGATGTCGCACACAATGTGTTTGTCGAAATGACCCAAAAGTAGGGAGACAAATTTGATGTACGTGGTTGTTTTGAAGGAAATAGTTTGAGGGGCCGAATTAGCCCATCGCGGTTGTAGATGCTCTTACAAGAGGAATGCTTTGGTATTTTATAGGGGAAAATAAATAGTCAAATTAGTAGCTGGTGGCACGCAAATTTGCAGAGGATGGTCTCGGTAACCGTCAGTTAACTCAAAACTGAAGGTGGCCACCCTCGGATGATTGAGGTGATCACAATCTCCAACGACATGATTACTATAAAGAAATGAAATCCCACGAGTCAGTTGCCATCGGTTGTTAGGAAAACAAAGAGATTAAGAACCGGTCATGGCCATCGTTGATCCACTAGATCATTTCTGAATGCAAACATGCATTCACCGTGTCCTTGAAAACTCGTAGGATAGTAGACAGAAGCCATGTCACTACACGGACCGTGTTCGAGATACCAATGCTAACCTATAGGATGACTCCTTTGTGCCATTTGTGCACAAGTTTAACAAGAGCAATATTCAGAAGCCACTCCTACTGAGAATTGCATTGTATTCAATTTCAAGTTATTTATGTTTTAGTTAAATCAAATAGAGTGCTTACTTGATATATATGTATGTTACCACTTGTGTTTTGCAACAAAAACTCCCACGACGTGTGGTGCCTGAGAAAATGCAGGACCAGCCAAGTGGTGACATGCGAATTGTCATCTCTGATACGACTGGCATTGGCATGCACCTACTCGACGTCGCCACACGATGGACGACTCGTCGTCAACAACGGGTGGAAGGAGATTCGTAGCATATACTTTGGTGACGAAGGTGACAAGTTGATCGTCGTGCTCCACCTAGGACATGAAGGGCCGGTCCTCTTCATGCGTACCATCTATAACTGGCAGACTGACGAGTAGGCTTCATTTAAGTACAATGTGTTAAGTACTGCCTTGTTATAAGTACTTTGTTTTCGAAATGTTGTTTGGAAGTGTTGTTAAGTACATTTTTAGCTAAGCTAGTATCGACTTTAAGTACATGTTTGTTAGTTAAGCTAGTATCGACTTTAAGTACATGTTTGTTAGTTTTTTACATTTTTGGCTGCCCAAAATGGTGCTATGGCAGCATAATCAGCCCTAACAGCTCCAAAAAGCTGCCATGGCACCATGTTAGCCAACCAAATGTTATTGGGTACATAACCCAGTTTGATCCTTTTTTGCTGCCATATCACGCTTTTAATGGCAAATGCAGCCATGACAGCAAAATTGGGTACAGAACTTTGCTTTCAGTTAGCAGCGTGCGCAGTGCACGCCGTTAGAAGTGATGTTATTGGCGGCGTTCGGGCGTGCACACTGCTGGTGCAGTACATATTAGCGGCATTTCGGCCGACCGCTGCTAGTAACATGTTACCAGCGGTGTCTTACTAGCAGCGTGTCGTCCGAACGCCGCTAGTGGCCCATAGCACACGCAACTAGTAAGGTAGGGTTCTTGTACTAGTGCGTTGTAATTTTTTTTTATGTACTAGTATGTTTTGGTATTTTAAAGATGAAAATAAGTAGGCAAATTAGTAGTTTTTTTTGTGTGTGGCAAATTAGTATCTGGTGTTACGCAAATTCGCAGAGGATGGTCTCGGTAACCGTTAATTAACACAAAACAGAAGGTGGCCACCCTAGGATGATAGAGGCGATCACAATCTCCAACGACATGATTACTATAAACAAATGAAATCCCACGAGTCGGTGCCATCGGTTGTTAGGAATACACAGAGATTAAGAACCGGTCATGGCCATCGTTGATCCACTGGATCATTTCTGAATGCAAACATGCATGGTTGGCCAAGATCATGCGCATCATTCTTCCATCTTTCGCGCCTGTCCCTAACGCTGATCATACAGGCCTCACCACCACACCTTACCTGTCATGCACGCCATGCGGCCCAGGCGCGCATTCGATCATTCGTTCTCATGCCAGCCAGGAGAATGTCCTCAGGCTGCTCCATCTGCGACTTTGCGCACGTAGCGCTGCCGTTTTATAATCGGGGCTGAATAATTTGAGCCTGCACTGCACCATGTGGTTACGCGACCGACCACTTTATCGTCAAGACAAAGGGTAAGGCAAAGCGTGTAATAAACCATACCGTGCAGTATGATTGAAGGTATAGCTTTCTCTGTGTTTAGAGACGAACTGTACGTGCATGTGTCCAATGCTGATGAGTGGTACAGTTCACAAGACACGGTGTGCAGTGAGACGTTATTGCTTGGGGGTTCTGCATATGCCCGTCACACTCCTACTTTCCATTTCTCAACGGATGCAGTTAGTTAGCAGATCTGGTGTTACAATAGGCACCTTCTTTTATGGATTCGCTACGCAATAAGAATACAATACTGTAATCATGCATAAACTTTGGAATTCTTGGTAGTTGAGGCGACCCCACAGCCACATGCATGTATACGTGCATACGATCTGTATCTGTCGTTGGATCAGATTCGATGGCCGGAATGTGAGTACCAAGGAAAGGCTGATAATCTGCGCGCTTTGCCTCTTTTTTTTTTCTTTTTTTTTTTTGCAAAATTGCGTGTTTTGCATATGTAGCTGTTTAAGGCAATTTGAATCTAAAAACAGCACGCTAAGGGCTATTAGGTACGGGAAATTCAAAGGAATCTATCCCTTAGGAAAAACGCCTATGAAACTTATTTGGCTTGTAGGATTAGAAACCATTTTTAAGATCTATCTTGCATGCAATTCAAAAGTATATTTCACTTGGTCCAAACTCGTGGGGATTTTTTTTTTTTTTGTGGCGTTGCGGAGGTGATGCTGCCCCCATGCCGCGGTGCGGATGGCTGAGCCATGGATGCTCAAGGGAGCTTGTGGTGGCAAATCGCGGACATGGCAGTGAAGTGTATTATATATGGGCTAGTGGCCATGCCCAGATTTACCATCGATATACACTTATGTTGGAGGCGTGGAATTGTCGATGTGTCTTCATTACGGGATTTTGGCGGTACTATTTTCACACGATAGTTTGATCCGCGACATGTGCCACACACGAATGTTCTTGGCTCCGCATATGGCTCTTGGCTGATGGGGTTGCTTGCCTAGTGTGTGCACGGATTTCAGTTCGCATGGTTGTGACCACGCCCGAGATTGTATATGTTGTACAGTCTTCGTTGAGTCTACAACTGCTTGGCATCAACCATCGTTGCTCTACTTTATTTAACCGGCCTGGGCATACTGCCGGTCTTATATGACTTTGCCATTTTCCGACGTGATTCTTTGTACGTGTGTTGATTTTGACTGCGTGCGCCCTAATCGTAGCCGTCGAATATGTGTTTTTTGTATTTGTATCCTCTGATAAAAACGCCTCTTATGAGAAAATGCACCTAATTATGTGAGAAACCGTCGTGTCACCATTTTATACACCATCCTTTGTTTTTATTATTATTGTAGGATTCAACTTACCGTACTCTGACATGTAGTCGTACTCACATAGCTAGTAGCTAGCTCATTCAATTCCGTTTGGTCCATTACAAAATTTACGGAACCTTTTGCACTTAAAAGCAGACGAAGGGTTTACGAAATGTTCAAAATAACTCACATACAAACATTGTAAGATTTTAATGTTCCAAAGCGGGGTCCTTAGCTTTACCAAAGTCTTCATTATAGATACAGAACATACGTAGTGTCACACAGTTTCTTCTGCACAAGGTCCAAGCACCCCATGTTGCTTAACCCAGGAGACCATTGGTTGAAACAAAGGGACGAACACAAAGACACTGGCGGAGCATATATAAAACACAAAGACAATGGCGTTAAAGATCGAATCGGCCGTTACTTAGGATTGGGCCCATGTGTACACACCATGCTCCGAATCCTGCGCCTTCTAGACGAGGGTTGTCGGTTGGTCTTCCACCCAGCATGTGCACGCAGGCTACTTGTTTATCTATAAAAATTATATATACCTAAGAGCATGGTTAATAATATAGCCGGCCGCTGGCTATAGCATGTTGTCATGTTATCTATAGCCAATGTAATAGCCAATATGTATAATAGTTAGCTACAAGCAAGTACTACTTTTTTCACATACGACCCACCTTTCACTCTCACAAAGCTTCTTGAAGCGCGTGCTACAGCCGGCTGTAAATCTACAGCCCGCTTCTCTTCTCTCCCCTTTTCTCTCTCTTCCAACTCAGCAAAAACATAATATTTTAATCCTTATAGCCCGCTCACATCACCTTATTATACTTGCTCTAAATAGTTTATCTCCACTATCTCTATTATTTTAACATGCACACATGGCACCTCATCAAAGGTCCACCACAACTAGCATGAGACTAGCCATAGTGGAGAGTAACTTACACTAGTAACATAACATGACCCTAGGCTAGTGGGTAGTAACATAAGTGTGGTGTCATGCAAAACTTTATTTATTAGGTTATAGACTCATATTGTATTGAGATATGTGATGTTACGGTAACTAGCCAAGTTACTCAAATTATCTCTCTCCTCATTAACTCATTGCCACATAGGCAAATTTGCTGAGTTGGATCCTATGTTACTGTTGAAGTTACTCCCACTATGATCCTAAAAAAAAGTTACTCCCACTATGGCCAGTCTGAGAAAAAGTTTCCCATTGTTAGTGGATCCATGCACACTCCCATCTCACCACACATGCCATCTCATCAAAGGTCCACTCAACATACATGGGAATAAGCTTTCTATTATATTCAAAATATATTTTTGACTACACAATAATCTAATACACATATAGTATTATTTTTTGTCTTAGTTCATATTATTAATTCTACTATGAATATTTTGTATGATCTAATCACTAAATTATATTGCAATCCATCCCGCAACAACGCGCGGGGTATTCTCTAGTTTTACTCAAAGAATAAAAAGAAAGAGGATTTGTACACGCAATAGCCCATGCACGTACTTTGTGGGCCACATGATTGTGTCATGATACAGAAAATAGGTTGGTCCACTGTGTAGCTTTGAGCATCGACAACCGGGCTGGACAAATTCGACCTCCTAAATGTTTACGGGCGCATCCGGACGACTGCTACTCGGCCCTCATTTGTCTGCCCGGCCAGGCACACCCCTCATATTCAAAGCCTCATTTTCATGCAAACACATGCACATAGATCATATAGCATCAATTCAACAAACCAAAACAAACCACGATTCAACAATTCAAGACATGCCAAAGTAAAGTTCAGTAATTCATATACATTTGTAGGCGATACACGAATGAATCAATCACCTCCATTTTGTTCTCGTTGATCCTCTTCTTCATGTTGATCAACCACTTCTTGCCTTCCTCATACAAGGTGCTAGTGTCCTGCAACATGGTCCTCGACTCCACCGTTTCCTCGCAAGCCTCAACTTCTCTCTCTCTCTCTCTCTCTCTCTCTCATTGCTTGCATTGCCTTCGCCTTTTCAAGCTCTCATTTTGCATATTTCTCTTGCTTCTTCATGTCCATCTTCTTCCTCTCAATCATCAACCAATCCCACACCCTCTCCCGGTCAAACTCCATCATCTCTCCTTGCACATCCAAGAAGAGTTTGTATTTGTCCTTGGTGAAAAAAAGTGTCCTTTAATGTGGCGGACATTTTGCTTGTCGCACCGTCACACGCGGCCCTCTCCTTCTCTCACTTGTTTCCCATCACCTATTGGTTTCTCTTTGGCACGGTCGCTTGTCTGTCTGCCCCTCCTCTTTGGTCGTTCTCGTCCAATCCAATGGATTGTTGGGAGCGTCATTTTTCTTCATCTTCTTAGATTTTTTAGCTCTTCAACGACGAGTTGTCACTTCAATTTTCCATTCAACTTCAACCAACAAATGGAACAAAGTGAATGGCCTTCCCTCGGTTTGTTGGTACAATGTGGGGTATGTAGGGTTGTTCCGGCAGTCCCGCATTCTTATTTGGCACTGCATTTTTCTCCCTCTCGAACCTCCTTCTTTGGTGAGCTTCTCTCTGTCATATCCACATCAGCCGGATGATGACCCACAAGTATAGGGGATCAATCATAGTCCTTTCGATAAGTAAGAGTGTCGAACCCAACGAGGAGCAGAAGGAAATGACAAGCGGTTTTCAGCAAGGTATTTTCTGCAAGCACTGAAATTATCGGTAACGAGTAGTTTGATAGCAAGATAATTTGTAACAAGTGACAAGTAGCAATAGTAACAAAGAGTGCAGCAAGGTGGGGCAATCCTTTTTATAGCAAAGGACAAGCCGGAACGATCTCTTATAGTAAGTAAAGCATTCTCGAGGACACATGGGAATTTCATCTAATCACTTTCATCATGTTTGTTTGATTCGCGTTCGCTACTTTGATAATTTGATATGTGGGTGGACCGGTGCTTGGGTGCTGTTCTTACTTGAACAAGCCTCCCACTTATGATTACCCCCTCTCGCAAGCATCCGCAACTACGAAATAAGAATTAAAATAACTCTAACCATAGCATTAAACATGTGGATCCAAATCAGCTCCTTACGGAATAGCGCATAAACTAGGGTTTAAGCTTCTGTCACTCTAGCAACCCATCATCTAATTACTACTCCACAATGTATTCCCTTAGGCCCAAAGATGGTGAAGTGTCATGTAGTCGATGTTCACACGACACCACTAAGGGAATCAACAACATACATATCATCAAAATATCGAACGAATACCAAATTCACATGATTATTTATGACAAGACTTCTCCCATGTCCTCAAGAACAAAAGTAACTACTCACAAATCATAATCATGTCCAAGATCAGAGGGGTATTGAATAACATAATAGATCTGAACATATAATCTTCCACCAAATAAACCAACTAGCATCAACTACAAGATGTAATCAACACTACTAGCAACCCACAGGTACCAATCTGAGGTTTTGAGACAAAGATCGAATACAAGAGATGAACTAGGGTTTGAGATGAGATGGTCCTGGTGAAGATGTTGATGAAGATTAGTCCTCCCATGATGAGAGGATCGCTGGTGATGTCGATGGTGACGATTTCCCCCTCCCGGAGGGAAGTATCCCTGGCAGAATCTCTCCGCCGGAGAGCAAAAGTGCTCCTGCCCAAGTTCCACCTCGAGACGGCGGAGCACCGTCCCGAAAGTCTTCTGTATATTTTTTCTAGGGCAAATGGACTTATATACCAGAAAAAGGGAGCCAGAGGCTGGCCAGGGGCCCCACGAGCCACCAGGGCGCGCCTGGGGGGGTGGCGTGCCCTGGTGCCTCGTGGGCAACTGGGTGGCCCCCTCTGGTACTTCTTGCTTCCAGTATTTTTTATTTATTCCAAAATAAATCTTCGTGAAATTTCAGCTCATTTGGAGATGTGCATAATAGGTATCTCTGACATAGCTTTTTCAGGTCCAGAATTCCAGCTGCCGGCAATCTCCCTCCTTGTGTAAATCTTGCATATTAAGAGAGAAAAGGCATTAGAATTGCTCCACAAAGTGTTATATTGATTAAAAACATTATAAATAACAGTAGCAAAACATGATGCAAAATGGACGTATCAACTCCCCCAAGCTTAGACCTCGCTTGTCCTCAAGCGAAAGCCGATATCGATAATCATGTCCACATGTTTAGAGAGAGAGGTGTCGATAAAAACAAAATACGGACATAGTAGCATCATGATCTTTATTATAACAGCAATATTTATTATCATAAACTTCTCATGTGCAAGTAACAATTCATCACAACAATGGAGTATAAGGCATAAACTTTCTTGAAAACTAACAAACTATGTTCTCAGTCAACAATGCAATTGCAATTCATCATATTTTCAGGAAGGGTCTCATGTAGGAGCTATTTAGCAAGTCCACATACTCAACCATCATTTAGTCTTCTATGATTGCTAACACTCACGACATATATATGGAGCAAAAAGTTTCAGCCAGACACATAGAAAGATAGGGGCTTGTGATTTCGCCTCCCAACTTGTTCACCTCAAGGGTGATGTGCTACTTGTAGCTTGCGTTGGTATTTTCCCCGAAGAGGAAGGGATGATGCAGCACAGTAGAGATAAGTATTTCCCTCAGTTATGAAACCAAGGTTATCGAACCAGTAGGAGAATCACGCAACACCTCGTTAGCAGCACCTGCACACAAATAACAAATCCTTGCACCCAACGCAAACGAGGGGTTGTCAATCCCTCGGCGGTCAATTGCAAGATTAAATTGTATGTGATAGATATATAGATTGAAACAAAAATACAAAATAAAATAAATAAAAGAAAATGGCAGCAATATTTTTAGGGTTTTAGTAATATGATTTAGATAGACCCGGGGGCCATAGTTTTCACTAGAGGCTTCTCTCAAGAAAATATCATACGGTGGGTAGACAAATTACTGTTGGGCAATTGATAGAAAAGCAAATAATCATGACGATATCCAAGGCAAGGATTATGTATATAGGCATCATGTCCAAGATAAGTAGACCGACTCCTGCCTGCATCTACTACTATTACTCCACACATCGACCGCTATCCAACATGCATCTAGTGTATTAAGTCCATAAAGAACGGAGTAACGCCTTAAGAATGATGACATGATGTAGACAAGATAAACTCACGCATGAATAAACCCCATCTTTTTACCCTTAATAGAATGATACAAACGTGTCATGTCCCTTTCTGTCACTGGGATTGAGCACCGCAAGATCGAACCCATTACAAAGCACCTCTTCCCATGGCGAGATAAATCAATCTATTGGCCAAACCAAATCAATAGATCGGAGAAGAAATACGAAGCTATAATAATCACGCATAAAAGAGATCAGAGAAGACTCAAATAATATTCATGAATAATCTGATCATAAACTCACAATTCATCGGATCCCAACAAACACACCGCAAAAGGTGATTACATCGGATAGAACTCCAAGAACATCGAGGACAACATTGTATTGAAGATCTAAAAGAGAGAAGAAGCCATCTAGCTACTGCCTATGGACCCGAAGGTCTGTGGTAAACTACTCACGCATCATCGGAAGGGCAGCAAGGTTGATGTAGATCCCCTTCGTGATCGATTCCCCCTCCGGCGGAGTACCGGAGAAGGCCTCCAGATGGGATCTCTCTGCAACAGAAACTTGCGGCGGCGGAAAAAGTTTTTCGTGGACTCCCTTGAGGGTTTCTGATTTTTCCCGAATTTATAGTGGTGGAATTAGGTCAAACGGAGCAAGGGGGGCCCACGAGGCGTGCCCTGGTGGCTCGTGGCCACCTCCTGGGTCTTCTGGCCCTCTCCCGAAGCTTCTAGTGTTTATCTTGTCCAGAAAAAAAATCTCCAAAAAGTATCGTGGCATTTGGACTTCGTTTGGTATTGATTTTCTGTAAAACAAAAACAGGGCAGAAAACAGCAACTGGCACTGGGTAGTAAGTTAATAGGTTAGTCTCCAAAAATGATATATAATTGCTGTAAATGATTATAAAAACATCCAAGATTGATAATATAACAGCATGGAACAATAAAAAATTATAGATACGTTGGAGACGTATCAGCATCCCCAAGCTTAATTCCTGCTCGTCCTCTAGTAGGTAAATGATAAAAACAGATTTTTTGATGTGGAATGCTGCCTAACATATACATCACATATTCTTTTCTTTTGTAGCATGGACATTGGACTTGAATGATTCAAAGCAATAGTCTATAATTTGACATGAAAATATAAATACTCAAGCATGCTAACAAGCAACCATGTCTTTCAAAATATCAACGCTAAAGAAAGTTATCCCTAGCCCATTATGCTCAATCATTGATCCATTCATGAAACACACTCAAATATTAGCTACACCCAATGCACAAGTATGACAATAGTGCTCTCTAGTTGGTGCTGTTGTATGAGAAGATGGAGACTCAAAGTAAAAATAAAAATTGCATAAAAGTAAATAGATAGGCCCTTCACAGAGGGAAGCAGAGATTTGTCAAATGTGCCAGAGCTCAAAGCTGAAATTAAAGAGATAAAAATATTTTGAGAGGCATGCTTTTCCTGTCAACGAAAACGACCGAGAATTCTCATTATTTTCCATACTAGACACATCATAGGTGGTTCCCAAACAGAAAGTAAAGTTTATTTCCTTTCCACCATTCTTTCACAATCCATGGCTAGCCGTATCCACGGGTGCCCTCCAAACCAACACTTTCCAAGGAATTTTGTTGTTATTAATTTTGATTTCATTGTGGGACTGGGCATCCCTATTACCAACCATTCTCTCGTGCAATAACAAGTGAATAAACACTCATCATGAGAATAACACACCTAGCATGGAAAATAATGGCCACCCCTTGCCGCTTCATGAGCGGTACGGGCACACAAAACGGGAAAATTTATTTTGAAAATTAGAGTTGGCACACGCAAATTTACTTGGAACGGCATTGAAATACCGCATATAGGTAGATATAGTGGACTCATTTGGCACGACTTGGGTTTAAGGATTTTGGATGCACAAGCAGTATTTCCGCTTAGTACAAATGAAGGCTAGCAAATAGATTGAGAAGCAACCAGCCAAAAAACGAAAACGGTCATAAACATGCATTGAACATAACCAACACCGAATAATGCACCATAAGTAGGATATAATTTCTTTGCATAACTATTGCCTTGATGTGCATGCATAGGGAATCACAAACCTTAACACTAATATTCTTACTAAATCACAATTACTCACTAACATGACTCACATATTATCATTTCCATATCACAAAACTATTGCAAGGAATCACACTTATCATATCCAATGATCTATATGAAAGTTTTTATTATATCCCTCTTGAATATTCATCACTTTGGGACCAAATTCATATCTTGTGCAAATTACCGTTACCATCATCAACTCTCAAAAAGATTTAAGTGAAGCATGAGAGTGCAAATATTTCTTCAAAATTTCAATCTTATCAATTCTTAAAATAATATAAGTGAAGCATGAGAATTCATTTCTTCAAAATTTTAATCTTATCAATTCTCAAAATAATATAAGTGAAGCATGAGAATTTATTTCTTCAAAATTTTAGCCACCACCGAGCTCAAAAAGATTTAAGTGAAGCACTAGAGCAACTGCCTAGCTCAAAAAATTTAAGTGAAGCACATAGAGTATTCTAACAAATGATGATAAACGTGTGGCTCTCTCAAGATAGGTGTGTTCAGCAAAGATGATTGTGACAAACTAAAAAGCAAACAAAGCAAACACTCATATAATACAAGACGCTCCAAGCAAAACACATATCATGTGACGAATAAAAATATAGCTCCAAGTAAAATTACCGATGGTTGGTAGAAGAAAGAGGGGATGCCTTCCGGGGCATCCCCAAGCTTAGACGCTTGAGTCTTTCTTGAATATTACCTTGGGGTGCCTCGGGCATCCCCAAGCTTAGGCTTTTGCTACTCCTTATTCCTTCATCCATCGTGATCTCAACCAAAACTTGAAAACTTCAATCACACAAAACTCAACAAAACCTTCGTGAGATCCGTTAGCATAACAAAAGAAATCACTACTTTAAGTACTGTTGCAAACCCATTCATATTTTATTTTTGCATTAAACCTACTGTACTCTATGTTCACCATGGCTTATACCCCCCGATACAATCCATAGATTCATCAAAACAAGCAAGTAGTGCATCAAAAACAGAATCTGTCAAAAACAGAATAGTCTGTAGAAATCTATTTAAAAGCCATACTTCTGTAACTCAAAAATTCTGAAAAATTAGGACAACGTGGGAAATTCATACACCAATACAGTGTAAAAAATTCAGATTTTTCTGATGCTCCAGTACAGAAACAAAATTCGGGCACTGGACGCAAAACTTTCTATTTTCCAAACAGCATCAATTATATTATCTTCCAAATCATCCTAAAGGTATTACTTGGCACAAACACCAATTAAAAACACAAAAATACAATCATACCAGTAGCATAATTGTGAAAACATGCAATAATAGAAAATTTTATTTTATTCATTGGGTTGCCTCCCAACAAGCGCTATTGTTTTATGCCCCTAGCTAGGCATAATGCATAGTTTCAAGTATTGTCATCTTTCTTCTTCTTATCCGAAGGTGCACTTTTATCAAGGGGTTTTTCAAAGGTAATATGGAATATATCATCCATAGAAATTTTAGCATTAGCAAGTTGTCCATCTTTAAATCCCTCTTGATTACCGGCTACAATCCAAGAGTATTGCCTATTGACGCTATTGAAAACTTGTTGAATTATATTCAAAGGAGGAACTTCCTTTTTAATATTCTCATCAAAGATGTGGTCATTGCGGAACAAATATCTTAGAAAGTAATCATTATTATAAAGGATCTCATCTATTACTGGTTTTTCACGGCTCATACCATAAAAATCAAAGATTTCCCTAGCTTCTCGCACTATATGATCAAATTCATTCATGAGAACAAGGGTGGCTATTTTCTTAGCTCTAGGATCTTTTATAACCGGTAACTCATAAAACAATCTTTGCAAAGTAGGATGGGTGCGAATAAATCTTCTTTAAAGTTTAAGAACAAGTGCGGAAATAGCATCGGCATAATTATTGGTTTCTTTAAGTATAGGTGCATCATCAAAAGCCAAGGTCCCAATGCAACTAAACAATTCTTGGATGACACTTTTTCCTATAACATTACCTTGTCCCAACACAAAAGTTTTAGCATCAAGATTGGTAGAACTTCCCTTTTTAGGAGTTTTACCATCATCGGTTTCCGCCATGCCAAAATCACTCATGATAACAAGTTTCAAGCAAACGAATAAGCAAAACAAGAAAAAGGCAAACGAAAAATATTTTTGAATTTTTGTAAAAAAACGTTTTAGAAGTGGGGGAGATGAAAACGAGAGGCAAATGGCAAATAAAGTAAATGCAAGGAGATGAGAGTTTATGCAAAGGTACTTGATCGATGTTGATGATGTCTCCCCGGCAACGGCGCCAGAAATTCTTCCTGCTACTTGTAGCTTGCGTTGGTATTTTCCCCGAAGAGGAAGGGATGATGCAGCACAGTAGAGATAAGTATTTCCCTCAGTTATGAAACCAAGGTTATCGAACCGGTAGGAGAATCACGCAACACCTCGTTAGCAGCACCTACACACAAACAACAAATCCTTGCACCCAACGCAAACGAGGGGTTGTCAATCCCTCGGCGGTCAATTGCAAGATTAAATTGTATGTGATAGATAGATAGATAGAAACAAAAATACAAAATAAAATAAATAAAAGAAAATGGCAGCAATATTTTTAGGGTTTTAATAATATGATTTAGATAGACCCCGGGGCCATAGTTTTCACTAGAGGCTTCTCTCAAGAAAATAGCATACGGTGGGTAGACAAATTACTGTTGGGCAATTGATAGAAAAGCAAATAATCATGACGATATCCAAGGCAATGATCATGTATATAGGCATCACGTCCAAGATAAGTAGACCGACTCCTGCCTGCATCTACTACTATTACTCCACACATCGACCGCTATCCAGCATGCATCTAGTGTATTAAGTCCATAAAGAACGGAGTAACGCCTTAAGAACGATGACATGATGTAGACAAGATAAACTCACGCATGAATAAACCCCATCTTTTTACCATTAATAGCAATGATACATACGTGTCATGTCCCTTTCTGTCACTGGGATTGAGAACCGCAACATCGAACCCATTACAAAGCACCTCTTCCCATGGCGAGATAAATCAATCTAGTTGGCCAAACCAAATCAGTAGATCGGAGAAGAAATACAAAGCTATAATAATCATGCATAAAAGAGATCAGAGAAGACAAAAATAATATTCATGGATAATCTGATCATAAACTCACAATTCATCGGATCCCAACAAACACACCGCAAAAAGTGATTACATCGGATAGAACTCCAAGAACATCAAGGAGAACATTGTATTGAAGATCAAAAAGAGAGAAGAAGCCATCTAGCTACTACCTATGGACCCGAAGGTCTGTGGTAAACTACTCACGCATCATCGAAAGGGCAGCAAGGTTGATGTAGAGCCCCTCCGTGATCGATTCCCCCTCCGGCGGAGTACCTGAGAAGGCCTCCAGATGGGATCTCTCTAGAACAGAAACTTGCGGCAGCGGAAAAAGTATTTCGTGGACTCCCTTGAGGGTTTCTGATTTTTCCCGAATTTATAGTGTTGGAATTAGGTCAAACGGAGCAAAGGGGGGCCCACGAGGCACCAGGACGCGCCTGCCCCCCCCAGGCGCGCCCTGGTGGCTCGTGGCAACCTCCTGGGTCTTCTGGCCCTCTCCCGAAGCTTCTAGTGTTTATCTTGTCCAGAAAAAAATCTCCAAAAGTATCGTGGCATTTGGACTTCGTTTGGTATTGATTTTCTGTAAAACAAAAACAGGGCAGAAAACAGGAACTGGCACTGGGCACTAAGTTAATAGGTTAGTCTCAAAAAATGATATATAATTGTTGTAAATGATTATAAAAACATCCAAGATTGATAATATAACAGCATGGAACAATCAAAAATTATAGATACGTTGGAGACGTATCATGATGTCAACAATAATAACTCATGATCACTCATATCCAACTGGATATATGTGCCTAGATCTTTCCCCACCACATGATGCTTGCAAAAGAGAAAAATAAAAAGGAAGTAGAGGAGAACACTATTGACCCTTGCATAAAAAGTAAATGCATAAAAGTAGAGGATATGTCCTTCGCAGAGGGAAGCAGAGGTTGTCATGCGCTTTTTGTTGTTGGATGCAGGAGCTCTTAATGCAAAGGAACGTCACTTTATATTGCCCCTTGTGATAGCAACCTTTATTATGCAGTCTGTCGCTTTTATTTCTTTACCATCACAAGTTTGTACAAATCTTATTTCCCTTACGATAAAAGTTTAGACATATTTAGAGGCAATTTTTATTGCTTTTTGCACCGATGACAACTTACTTGAAGGATCTTATTCAATCCATAGGTAGATATAGTGGACTCTCATGACATGAAACTGGGTTTAAGGGTTTTGGATGCACAAGTAGTATCTCTACTTGGTGCGGATTTTTGGCTTGCAAAGATATTGGGCAAGCACCACATGTTGGAGGATCTATAACAATATAACTTCTATGTGAATATGAACAAACATAATTCATTACGTTGTCTTCCTTGTCCAACGTCAACAATTTGACATAAAATACTTAATGGGGGCTCACAATCATAAAAGATGTCAAAGATGGTATATTTGCATGTGAATCTTCTCTTCCCTTATTAACTTTTTCATGAATTGCATCATTGACTAATGCTATGTTTGTTAACTTCCAATAAATTTTACAACTTATACTTTTATTTATGTAATGTCATTACTTTCCATAAGATTAGCATATGATCTTTTTCATTATTTTCATTGCTAGAATTGAAACATGAAAGTAAAGAAGCAAAAACTCAAACTACTCTTTATTATATAACTCTCAACTCGATTACATAGATAGATAGATCACGAAGCTAACAGTCGAAAATAGAACATACTAAACTTTTATTCAACTAGATCACGAAATAACTAAGGATCGAACTAAAAATTGTTAAAGATAATAAAAGTGATGGTGATACGATACCGGGGCAACTCCCCCAAGCTCGGCACAAGCCAAGGGGAGTGCCCATACCCATGTACTCAAGTCTCCTTCTTCGGTGATGGTGGTGGTGATGAGGTGGCGGGCTTGTCCTTCACGATATTAATTAGGATCTCCTTTAGGCTCTGGATTTCCTGGAGCACATATTGTATCATCTTTGTATTTCTTTGGACTTCGGCCATAATATGCTTATTCTCTGGGCCCCAAGCGTTCTTTCCTGCATCACTTTCACTTGGACGAGAGATGTCGCAATTGGAGGGTATGTGCATACGAGGAGTGTTTTCGATCCCATAATTGTGAACTAAGTTATGAAAATTGTTCCGATGTAACCTGTGTAAGGGCCTTGTAGGGGGAAGCCCTTCTTGTACCTCTGGATTCCCATGGCCTGAAGTGCTTCTTACGGCTCGGTGCAGGTTCGGAATTGCGGAGATGCCAGCAAGGGTTCCCCTCTCGGAAGCCGGAGGGTGAACCTCAAGCGAATCTCCCTCATCTTCTTCCATGGTAACTTCTCCTTCCTCCCTCCTCCTGAGCTCCATCTGCATCAACCAAGCATCACCTCCCACATTGTAGGAGGAAGAAGAAGACATGGTGCCTGGCCTCAAAATGTGGCGGAAAATAGCACGAAAGGAGAATAGAAGATACGGTGGTCAAAACGTTCGGGGGTATATATAAAGATTCTTTATCTTGTAAAACAAGTAATCCAGGAGAAAACGGAGTCGGGAAGGCTCACGTGGGGCCCATGAGCCACCAGGGCGCGCCTGGGGGAGGGGGTGGCGCACCCTGGTGCCTCGTGGGCACCAGGTGGGTCCTCTCGGTTGTTTCCTATTTTTTGTATTTTTTCTAATGATCCAAAACTGACAGAAAGTATTTTTATGGAATTTTTGGAGTCGGTTTACTTACCGTATCACATACCTCTTCCTTTTCAGGGTTCTGGAGTGTTCCGGAAGGTCTCTCTTATGTATTCCTCCGGTGTAATTGTTTCAATAATATTAGTTTCAACATTAATAGGAGTACCTGAAATATAGTGCTTAATTCTTTCCCCATTCACCACTCTTGGATTAGTGCCTTCGGAGTTGTTTATTTTGATGGCTCCGGAGCGATAAAGTTCTTCGATGATATATGGTCCTTCCCATTTAGAGAGAAGTTTTCATGCAAAGAATCTCAAACGAGAATTGTACAATAGAACTTGTTCACCTACTTTAAATTGCTGTTTTTTTGAATTCTTCTATCATGCCATCTTTTAACTTTTTCTTTAAACAATTTGGCATTTTCATAAGCTTGGGTTCTCCATTCATCTAATGAGCTAATATCAAATAACCTCTTTTCACCGGCAAGTTTAAAATCATAATTTAATTCTTTAATTTCCCAATATGCTTTATGTTCTAACTCAAGAGGTAAATGACATGCTTTTCCATAAACCATTTTATAAGGAGACATACCCATAGGATTTTTATAAGCAGTTCTATATGCCCATAATGCATCGTCAAGTTTCTTAGACCAATTTTTTTCTAGATCTATTGATGGTTTTTTGGAAAATTAATTTTATTTCTCTATTGCTCAATTCAACTTGACCACTAGTTTGAGGGTGATAGGGGGATGCAATTCTATGGTTGACATCATATTTAGCAAGCAATTTACGGAATGCACCATGAATAAAATGTGAACCACCATCAGTCATTAAATATCTAGGGACTCCGAACCTTGGGAAAATAACTTCTTTAAGCATTTTAATAGAAGTGTTATGATCAGCACTACTAGTTGGAATAGCTTCTACCCACTTAGTAACGTAATCAACAGCAACTAAAATATGTGTATACCCGTTGGATTTAGGAAAAGGTCCCATATAATCAAATCCCCAAACATCAAATGGTTCAACAGCAAGTGAATAATTCATAGGCATTTCCTGACGTCTACCAACATTACCAATTCTTTGACATTCATCACAAGATAAGACAAACTTACGAGCATCCTTGAAAAGAGTAGGCCAATAAAAACCAGATTGTAATACCTTGTGTGCAGTTTTGTCTCCCACATGGTGTCCTCCGTAAGCCTCGGAATGACACTTCCGTAGGATTTGTTCCTGTTCATGCTCAGGTATACAACGCCTAATAATATCATCTACTCCTTCTTTATAAAGATGTGGGTCATCCCAGAAGTAATGTCTTAAATCAAAGAAGAACTTTTTCTTTTGTTGGTATGTAAAGCTAGGTGGTATGTATTTACCAACAATGTAATTAGCATAGTCTGCATACCATGGAGTATTATGAGAAGCATTTATGACATCTAATCATTCATCAGGAAAATCATCATTAATAGGAAGTGGGTCATCAAGAACATTTTCCATTCTAGACAAATTATCTGCTACGGGATTCTCAACTCCTTTTCTATCAGTAATATGCAAGTCAAATTCTTGTAGCAATAAAACCCACCTAATGAGTCTAGGTTTAGCATCTTTCTTTTTCATAAGATATTTAATAGCAGCATGATCAGTGTGAACAGTTACTTTAGAATCAACTATATAAGATCTGAATTTATCACATGCAAACACAACTGCTAGAAATTCTTTCTCAGTAGTAGCATAATTTCTTTGGGCATTGTCTAGCATTTTACTAGCATAATGGATAACATTTAATTTCTTATCAACTCTCTGTCCTAGAACAGCACCAACAGCATAATCACTAGCATCTCACATAATTTCAAAAGGCAAGTTCCAATCAGGTGGTTGAATAATAGGTGCAGTGGTTAAGGCTTTCTTAAGTGTTTCAAAGGCTTCTAGACAATCATCGTCAAAAACAAATGGAACATCTTTTTGCAAAAGATTGGTAAGAGGCCTAGAAATTTTAGAGAAGTCTTTAATAAATCTCCTGTAGAAACCAGCATGACCAAGGAAACTTCTTATACCTTTAATATCTTTAGGACATGGCATTTTCTCAATAGCATCAACCTTAGCTTTATCAACTTCAATACCTCTTTCAGAAATTTTATGCCCCAAGACAATGCCTTCATTCACCATAAAGTGGCACTTGTCCCAATTCAAGACAAGATTAGTTTCTTCACATCTCTGCAAAACTCGATCAAGGTTGCTTAAGCAATCATCAAAAGAAGTTCCGTAAATGGAGAAATCATCCATGAACACCTCAACAATCTTTTCACAAAAGTCAGAGAATATAGCAGTCATACATCTTTGAAAGGTAGCAGGTGCATTGCATAAACCAAAAGGCATACGTCTATAAGCATAAGTACCAAAAGGACAAGTAAAGGTGGTTTTCTCTTGATCGGGTTGTGATACGGGTATTTGAGAAAAACCAGAATAACCATCCAGGAAACAAAAGTGTGTATGCTTAGACAATCTTTCTAACACTTGATCAATAAAAGGTAAGGGGTAATGATCTTTTCTAGTAGCTTTGTTTAATTTTCTAAAATCAATTACCATCCTATAACCAGTTACAATTCTTTGTGGAATGAGTTCATTTTTATCATTAGGAACAACGGTAATACCTCCTTTCTTAGGGACACAATGAACTGGACTTACCCATCTACTATCAGCTATGGGATAGATTATACCTGCTTCCAGAAGCTTTAATATTTCAGTTCTTACCACCTCCTTCATCTTGGGATTTAATCATCGTTGGTGATCGACAACTGGTTTAGCATCAGGCTCCATATTAATTTTGTGCTGACATAGAGTGGGACTAATGCCCTTAAGATCATCAAGAGTATATAAAATAGCAGCTCAGTGCTTCCTCAAAGTTTTTAGTAATCTCTTTTCTTCATGCGCTGAAAGGTTAGCACTAATAATAACAGGATATATCTTCTTTTCATCAAGGTAAGCATATTTCAATGTATCAGGAAATTGCTTCAATTCAAATACAGGATCACCCTTAGGTGGAGGAGGGCCTCCAAGAGTTTCAACAGGCAAATTGTGTTTAAGGATAGGTGGTTGATCAAAGAACATCTTATCTATTTCATTTCTTTTATTCATGTGCATATCATTTTCATGATCCAACAAATATTGTTCTAACGGATCAGTAGGAGGTACGGCAATAGAAGAAAGACCAATAATTTCATCTTTACTAGGAAATTCTTTATCACGAGGTTGTCTATGAAACTTGGAGAAATTAAACTCATGAGACATACCACCAAAATTAACACTAACAGTTTCTTTAGCGCAATCAATCTTGGCATTAATAGTGTTCAAGAAAGGTCTACCAAATATAATGGGACACAAATTATCTTGTGGAGAACCGAGGACTAGAAAATCAGTAGGGTATTTTATCTTTCCACACAAGACTTCAACATCTCTAACGATCCCAAGTGGTGTAATGGCATCTCTGTTTGCAAGCTTAATAGTAACATCAATGTCCTCTATTTCAACAGGTGCAATATCATTCATAATTTCTTGATATAAGGTAAACGGGATAGCACTCACACTAGCACCCATATCACACAAACCATGATAGCAATGATCTCCAATCTTAACAGAAACAACAGGCATGCCAACTACGGGCTTGTTCTTGTCTAACATATCTCGTTCATTTCTAACATGTTTAGCAATTCTAGCAGCCTCATCACAAAAGTAAATAACATGCCCATCTATATTATCGACTAAGAGATCTTTAACCATAGCAACATCAGGTTCAACTTTAATTTGTTCAGAGGGTCTTGCTGCTCTAATATTACTTTTGTTAACCACAGTTGAAGCTTTAGCATGTTCCTTAATCCTGAAAGGAAAAGGTGGTTTCTCAATATAAGCAGTAGGCACAACTGGATCAACATGGCAAACAATTGTTTCTTCTTTAACACAAATGGGTTCCTCAATCTTTTCTATAACAGGGGGATGATATTTAAACCACTTCTCCTTAGGGAGATCAACATGAGTAGCAAATGATTCACAAAAGGAAGCTACTATCTCAGAGTCAAGTCCATATTTAGTGCTAAACTAATGAAAAGCATCGGTGGCCATAAAAGATTTAACACAATCGAACTCAAGTATTATACCTGACTCATTACCTTTGTCGAGTTCCCAATCTTCAGAGTTGCGTTTAATTCTTTCCAGAAGATCCCATCTGAATTCAATAGTTTTCTTCATAAAGGAGCCAGTCGAAGAAGAATCGAGCAAAGTTTGATTATCATGAGAAAGCCGAGCATAAAAATTATGTAAGATAATTTCTTTTGAGAGCTCATGATTGGGGCATGTGTACATCATGTACTTAAGCCTCCCCCAAGCTTGAGCGATGCTTTCTCCTTCATGAGGCCAAAAGTTATATATATAATTCCGATCACAATGAACCAAATGCATAGGATAAAATTTCTGATGGAATTCTAGTTTCAATCGGTTCCAGTCCCATGTATCAGTATCATCACATAGCCTATACCACATCAATGCCTTTCCCTCCAAAGATAAAGGGAATACTTTGTTCTTAACTCCATCTCCGGATAAACCTGCAAGCTTAAATAATCCACAAATTTCATCCACATAGATCAAGTGCATATCAGGATGTACTGCTCCATCTCCTGCATAAGGATTAGCTAGCAGTTTCTCTATCATACCCGGGGGAATTTCATAATAAATATTTTCAGTAGGTGCAGTAGATTGAGGAGCAACTATTTGTGTTTCCAGTCGAGGTGAAGATACCCCGAACAAACCCCTCAAAGGATTACTTTCCAAAGTGACAAGTGACAGTAAATTTTAGCACGTAATATAAATGTTTCCTTACCAAATTCCACTCACCAAAGGTGTTTCACTCCCCGGCAATGGCGCCAGAAAAGAGTCTTGATGACCCACAGGTATAGGGGATCAATCGTAGTCCTTTCGATAAGTAAGAGTGTCGAACCCAACGAGGAGCAGAAGAAAATGACAAGCGGTTTTCAGCAAGGTAATTTCTGCAAGCACTGAAATTATCGGTAACGAGTAGTTTGATAGCAAGATAATTTGTAACAAGTGACAAGTAGCAATAGTAACAAAGAGTGCAGCAAGGTGGCCCAATCCTTTTTATAGCAAAGGACAAGCCGGAACGATCTCTTACAGTAAGTAAAGCGTTCTCGAGGACACATGGGAATTTCATCTAGTCACTTTCATCATGTTTGTTTGATTCGCGTTCGCTACTTTGATAATTTGATATGTGGGTGGACCGGTGCTTGGGTGCTGTTCTTACTTGAACAGGCCTCCCACTTATGATTACCCCCTCTCGCAAGCATCCGCAACTACGAAGGAAGAATTAAGATAACTCTAACCATAGCATTAAACATGTGGATCCAAATCAGCCCCTTACGGAATAGCACATAAACTAGGGTTTAAGCTTCTGTCACTCTAGCAACCCATCATCTAATTACTACTCCACAATGCATTCCCTTAGGCCCAAAGATGGTGAAGTTTCATGTAGTCGACGTTCACACGACACCACTAAGGGAATCAACAACATACATATCATCAAAATATCGAACGAATACCAAATTCACATGATTACTTATGACAAGACTTCTCCCATGTCCTCAAGAACAAAAGTAACTACTCACAAATCATAATCATGTCCAAGATCAGAGGGGTATTGAATAGCATAATAGATCTGAACATATAATCTTCCACCAAATAAACCAACTAGCATCAACTACAAGATGTAATCAACACTACTAGCAACCCACAGGTACCAATCTGAGGTTTTGAGACAAAGATCGAATACAAGAGATGAACTAGGGTTTGAGACGAGATGGTGTTGGTGAAGATGTTGATGAAGATTAGTCCTCCCACGATGAGAGGATCGCTGGTGATGTCGATGGCGACGATTTCCCCCTCCCGGAGGGACGTATCCCCGGCAGAATCTCTCCGCCAGAGAGCAAAAGTGCTCCTTCCCAAGTTCCGCCTCGAGACGATGGCGCACTGTCCCGAAAGTCTTCTCTATATTTTTTTCTAGGGCAAATGGACTTATATACCAGAAAATGGGGGCCAGAGGCTGGCCAGGGGCCCCATGAGCCACCAGGGCGCGCCTGGGGGGTGGCGCGCCCTGGTGCCTCGTGGGTACCTGGGTGGCCCCCTCTGGTACTTCTTGCTTCCAGTATTTTTATTTATTCCAAAATAAATCTGTGTGAAATTTCAGCTCATTTGGAGATGTGCAGAATAGGTATCTCTGACATAGCTTTTTCAGGTCCAGAATTCCAGCTGCCGGCAATCTCCCTCCTTGTGTAAATCTTGCATATTGAGAGAGAAAAGGCATTAGAATTGCTCCGCAAAGTGTTATATTGATTAAAAACATTATGAATAACAGTAGCAAAACATGATGCAAAATGGACGTATCACCGGACCCTCATTTCTCTTCCCCCCACATGAACTCCCAACGCTGTGTTATCACCCACCATCTTCCGTTCTTGCCTCCGGAACCCCTTGCTACTCTTTCCTTTTTGACTTTTTCCATCAGCCTTGTCTATCTTCTCGCCTTCTTTACCTTTCCCACTATTATTTATCTCCTACAGCTCCTGTGCAACATTACTCTTCTCTCTGTCTAGGATCTCACCAACATGTGTTCCTCCAATATTTCCCCCAGATCCTAGAACATTTTGTGCATCATTGTACTACCCACTAATATTTTCCTTGCTTGCACCCTTCTCAACGAAAGTCAATTGTTTCCTCCCCTTACTATTTCAATCTTTAGTCTTATTTCCCTTTGCATCCTCAATCGCCTTCATGGGGCTCGTGACCTCTTCTCCACCATTCGTACTCCCCTTCTATTTTCCTATCTAATAGGTCCACAGATTTCCTCCATGAGGGTGCGTTGCTACCCGACTTGCTAATGTTGCTTGACCAACCAATGCTCCTCTGCGATGAGCCTCCTGTATAGTATGACCCGCTCCTGCTCCTATCTGCATACCCTACATGACCCTCTGGTGTAAAGTTGAGCCATCTCCCAAACTTAGCTACCTCTCCTCTCTTCAGCTTTCTCTTGCATTCCTGATCAGTGTGTCCCATGATGCTGCAAGTATAGAAGAAGTCCGGTAAATATTCGTAATGAAGATAAATCTAGTGTTTCTCTTCCTCCTCTTTTTTCTTCTCCTTGTCATGGACTATAGCATCCCCATCCTTGTCTTCTTCAGCATCTAGGAACAACCCTCTCATCAAAGGCTCGACCACTCTAATTCGCACCTTAACTCGCAGACTTTGTCCTAGAGTTGTACCGTCTTCCCATGTATCTACCTTTACGAGGTCACCAATTTCCTTTCCTCTATCCTCTGCAAGTTCCTTACACATCATCACTAGTGGCACATTAAAGATCCTGATCCATATTGGCACCTTCTCGAACTTGTATTCATCTAGGCTTTTAGCTGGATCAAATTCCTCCATTACCAAGAGCTCTTTTGCCGGCGCCACTTTCATGTCCATCTTCTTCCTCTCAATCATCAACCTATCCCACACCCTCTCCCGGACGAACTCCATCATCTCTCCTTGCACATCCAAGAAGAGTTTGTATTTGTCCTTGGTGGAAAAAAAGTGCCCTTTAATGTGGCGGACATTTTGCTTGTCGCGCTGTCACACGCGGCCCTCTCCTTCTCTCACTTGTTTCCCATCACCTGTTGGTTTCTCTTTGGCACGGTCGCTTGTCTATCTGCCCCTCCTCTTTGGCCGTTCTCGTCCAATCCAATGGATTGTTGGGAGCGTCATTTTTCTTCATCTTCTTAGATTTTTGAGCTCTTCAACGACGAGTTGTCACTTCAATTTTCCATTCAACTTCAACCAACAAATGGAACAAAGTGATTGGCCTTCCCTCGGTTTGTTGGTACAATGTGGGGTTTGTAGGGCTGTTCCGGCAGTCCTTGGCACTGCATTTTTCTCCCCCTAGGACCTCCTTCTTTGGTGAGCTTCTCTCTGTCATATCCACATCAGCCGGACCCTCATTTCTCTTCCCCCCACATGAACTCCCAACGATGTGTTATCACCCACCATCTTCCGTTCTTGCCTCCGGAACCCCTTGCTACTCTTTCCTTTCGAGTTTCTTCCATCAGCCTTGTCTATCTTCTTGCCTTCTTTACCTTTTCCACTATTATTTTTCTCCTACAGTTCCTGTGCAACATTACTCTTCTCTCTGTCTAGGATCTCACCAACATGTGTTCCTCCAATATTTCCCCCAGATTCCAGAGCATTTTGTGCATCGTTGTACTACCCACTAATATTTTCCTTGCTTGCACCCTTCTCCACGAAAGTCAATTGTTTCCTCCCCTTACTGTTTCAATCTTTAGTCTTATTTCCCTTTGCATCCTCAATCGCCTTCATGGGGCTCGTGACCTCTTCTCCACCATTCGTACTCCCCTTACTGTTTCAATCTTTAGCCATCTCCCAAACTTAGCTACCTCTCCTCTCTTCAGCTTTCTCTTGCATTCCTGATCAATGTGTCCCATGATGCCGCAAGTCCGGTAAATATTCGTAATGAAGATAAATCTAGTGTTTCTCTTCCTCCTCTTTTTTCTTCTCCTTGTCATGGACTATAGCATCCCCATCCTTGTCTTCTTCATCATTTAGGAACAACCCTCTCATCAAAGGCTCGGCCACTCTAATTCGCACCTTCACTCGCAGACTTTGTCCTAGAGTTGTAATGTCTTCCCCTGTATCTACCTTTACAAGGTCACCAATTTGCTTTCCTCTATCCTCTGCAAGTTCCTTACACATCATCACCAGTGGCATATTAAAGATCTTGATCCATATTGGCACCTTCTCGAACTTGTATTCATCTAGGCTTTTAGCTGGATCAAAGTCCTCCATTACCAAGAGCTCTTTTCCAAACGTACATGACCCGTTTTCTACTGCCTTCCTCTTCCCCGTTTCCTGCTGAAAAATGAATAGAAATCTGTTTCCTCCCATCTCCTTGACCTCCATCGTGCTCATCGGGCACCAAGCTCTCCCTGGTGCCACTTCCATGCCCGCTGCATACCCTGGTTTGTCCGACATGAGTTTTCCCATTTTCTTTGTTGTGCCCGCTTCCTTCTGTTGCGTCCTCCTCCATCCAATCTTCACCCCATTCTTCTCTGCCTCTGATAGATTCACCCTCTTCAGCATTCCTTCTACCCCCTCCATGGCACCCCCTTTGTAACTCTGTGCACCCGAACTAGGTTATAGTGTATTACGACCAGATGCCCTAGTTACACCCCAAAGGCTTTTTGTGGATGGTTTGGTGACGTGACGTGGGAATATTCACCCTCGCAAGGTCGTGGCACCCCATTAATGGTGAAAACCGAGGACTGGGATAGGGAAGAAACTAGGATTGGATCCTCACCCTCACAAGGTCGCGGCGAGGATGATCGTCTGGGTTGTGGCCGGTGGTGGAAACCCTAGTGGCGGCTGGTGATACGTCACCAACGTATCTATAACTTTTGATTGTTGTATGCTATTCTATTATCAATCTTGGATGTTTTATATGCAACTTTATGCAATTATATACCATTTTTTGGGACTAACCAATTAACCTAGTGCCCAGTGCCAGCTGCTGTTTTTTGCTTGTTTTTGTCTTTTCAGAAAATCATTATCAAAAAAGGTTCAAACGAGAAAAAAACTTTGGATTAATTTTTTATGGTCCAGAAGAGACCCACGAAGCTTCGGGAGAAGACCAGAGGAGCCATGAGGGAGCGACAAGCTTGGGAGGCGCGCCCCCCAGACTTGTGGGCCCCTCGTAGCCCCTCCTGACCTAATTCCAACACTATAAATTCACAAATATTCCAAAACCAACAGAGAGCCAGAAGAAAAAACCTTTCCGCTGCCGCAAGCCTCTGTTCTTCCGCGATCCCATCTGGAGGCCTTTTCCGGTATTCTGCCGGAAGGGGAATCAATCACGGAGGGCTTCTACATCAACCTTGCTGCCCTACCGATGATGTGTGAGTAGTTTACCACAGACCTACGGGTCCATAGCTAGTAGCTAGATGGCTTCTTCTCTCTCTTTGATCTTCACTACCATGTTCTCCTCGATGTTCTTGGAGTTCTATCGGATGTAATCTTCTTTTGTGGTGTGTTTGTTGGGATCCGATGAATTGTGAGTTTATGATAAGATTATTCATGAGAAATATTTGAGTCTTCTCTGAACTCTTTTATGCATGATAGTTATAGCTTTGTATTTCTCTCCGATCTATCGATTTGGTTTGGCAAACTAGATTGGTTTATCTTGGAATGGGAGAGGTGCTTTGTGATGGGTTCAATCTTGTGGTGCTCAATCCCAGTGACAGAAAGGGACATCACACGTATTTGTATTGTTGCCATTAAGGATAAATGATGGGGTTTAATCATATTGCATGAGTTTACTTTGTCTACATCATGTCATCTTGTTTAAGGCGTACTCTGTTTTCATTAACTTAATACCCTAGATGCATGCTGGATAGCGGTCGATGGGTGGAGTAATAGTAGTAGATGCAGGCAGGAGTCGGTCTACTAGTCTCGGATGTGATGCCTATATATATGATCATTGCCATGAATCCGTCATAATCATTTTCTTTTCTATCAATTGCCTAACAGTAATTTGTTTATCCACCGTATGTTTCTGCGCTCGAGAGAAAAGCCTCTAGTGAAAACTATGGCCCGCGGGTCTACTTTTATCATATATTAAAAACCAAAAATACCTTGCTGAAATTTATTTACTTTTATTTTATTTAGTATTTTACTTTATCTATCTATCACTATCAGAATTAATCCTTGCAAATAGCCGCTGAGAGGATTGACAACCCTCTTATTTGCGTTGGGTACAAGTGTTTGCTTTTGTGTGTGTAGGTGTTGCTAACGAGGTTCTGTGTGGTTGTCCTACTAGATTGATAACCTTGGTTCTTAACTGAGGGAAATACTTATCTCTACTGTACTGCATCATCCTCTCCTCTTCGGAAAATACCAACGCAGTTTACCAGTAGCAGGAAGAATTTCTGGCGCCATTGCCGGGAAGACATCACCAACATCTATCAAGTACCTTCGCACAAACTATCATCCACTTGCATTTATTTTATTTGCATTTGCCTCTCGTTTTCATCTCTCCCACTTCTAAAACAATTTTTACAAAAACACAAAAAAAAAATTTGCTTGTTCGTTTGCCTTAATTTGCTATCATGTCTAACTTTATTATCGAAAAGACTGAGGATGGTGAGATCCCAAAAAGAGAAATTACCTCAAATTTGAATACAAAATAGTAGGGAGTGGAAATGTCATAGGGAAAAACATTATCCAAGAGTTCTTTAACTGTACGGGAACTTTGGTTTGCAATGATACTCCTATTCTTAAAAGAACCAATAGTTATGGGGAAGCTATCTCCGCACTCGTTCTTAAACTTGAAAGAAGATTTATTCGTACTCACCCCACTTTGCAAAGGTTTTTCTATGAATTACCCATTATAAACAATCCTAAGGCTAAAAAGATAGCTACCCTCATCCTCATGAATGAATTTGATTACATAGTGCAAGAAGCTAGAGAGATCTTTGAATTCTATAATATGAGCCAAGAAAATCCTGTGATAGATGAAATTTTATATAATGAGGATTATATGTTGAGATATGTTTTTCATGATCACCATGCTTTTGATGAGAATACTAGAAAGGAAGTTCCTCCTATAAATATCATCCAACAAGTTTTTAATGGTATTAATCGGAATTATGCTTGGATCGTGAAAGGGAACCAAGAAGGGTTTGAAGAAGGTAGCCTTAATAACCCTAAAATTTTGGTTGATGATGTGTTCCCCATTGTTTTTGAAAAATCTCCTAAAAATCATACACCTAAGGACGCCAAAACCAAGGATAACAACACATGAAACTATGCATTATGCCTTGCTAGGGGCATAAAACAATAGCGCTTGTTAGGAGACAACCCAATGAATAAAATAAATTTTTGTTTTACCTTCTGTTTTTGTTTGTTTACATGATTATAGCCTCTGTTATGATTGTGTTTTTATCTTTTAACTAGTGTTTGTGCCAAGTAACGCCTTTGGGATGATTTGAAAGATAGTATAATTGATGATGTTTGAAAACAGAAACTTTTTGCGTCCAGTGCTGTAATTTTTGTTTTTTTTTCTCGAACGTGATAAAATTCTGAATTTTTACACATAATTGGCATATGAATTTCCCACGTTGTCCTAATTTTTCAGAATTTTTGCAGTTACAGAAGTATGACCATAATTCTGATCTTTACAGACTGTTCTGTTTTAGACAAATTCTGTTTTTTGTTGCATAGTTTGCTTATTTTGATGTATCTATGGATCGTATCGGGGGGTATGAGTCATGGAGAAGTTGGACTACAGTAGCAGTATGCCAATATTAAATGTGAATCAATTTACTATAGTACTTAGAGTTTAAGATTTATTTGTTATACTAATGGATCTCACGAGGTTTCTGTTGAGTTTTGTGTGCTGAAGTTTTCAAGTTTTGGGTGAGATCATGATGGATAAAGGAATAAAGAGTGGCAAGAGCCTAAGCTTGGGGATGCCCAAGGAACCCCCAAGGTAATATTCAAGGAAGACTCAAGCATTTAAGCTTGGGGATGCCCCGGATGGCATCCCCTCTTTCGTCTACAATCTATCGGTAACACACTTGGAGCTATATTTTTATTCATCACATGATACGTGTTTTGCTTGGGGCTTCTTGTGCTATAGTTTTATTTTCTTTGTTTGCTTTTTACTTTGTCACAATCATCTTTTTGAGAGTCTAATGAATAGCAATGGTAATATGCACAGGTTATGAATTTGGTCCTAATGTGATAGGCATTCAAGAGGGATATAATAAAAACTTTCATGTAGATCACTGAATATGATAAGTTTGATTCCTTGCAATAGTTTTGCGATATTAAGATGGTAATATGTGGGAGGTGCTAGTAGATGATTGTGGTTTAGTGATGACCCACAAGTATAGGGGATCAATCGTAGACCTTTCGATAAGTAAGAGTGTCTAACCCAACAAGGAGCAGAAGGAAATGACAAGCGGTTTTCAGCAAGGTATTTTCTGCAAGCACTGAAATTATCGGTAACGAGTAGTTTGATAGCAAGATAATTTGTAACAAGTGACAAGTAGCAATAGTAACTAAGGTGCAGAAAGGTAGCCCAATCCTTTTTGTAGCAAAGGACACTCCAGAACGATCTCTTATAATAAGCAAAGCGTTCTCGAGGACACATGGGAATTTCATCTAGTCACTTTCATCATGTTTGTTTGATTCGCGTTCGCTACTTTGATAATTTGATATGTAGGTGGACCGGTGCTTGGGTGCTGTTCTTACTTGAACAAGCCTCCCACTTATGATTAACCCCTCTCGCAAGCATCTGCAACTACGAAAGAAGAATTAAGATAAATCTAACCATAGCATTAAACATATGGATCCAAATCAGCCCCTTACGGAATAGCGCATAAACTAGGGTTTAAGCTTCTGTCACTCTAGCAACCCATCATTTAATTACTACTCCACAATGCATTCCCTTAGGCCCAAAGATGGTGAAGTGTCATGTAGTCGACGTTCACATGACACCACTAAGAGAATCAACAACATACATATCATCAAAATATCGAATGAATACCAAATTCACATGATTACTTATGACAAGACTTCTCCCATGTCCTCAAGAACAAAAGTAAATACTCACAAATCATAATCATGTCCAAGATCAGAGGGGTATTGAATAGCATAATGGATCTGAACATATAATCTTCCACCAAATAAACCAACTAGCATCAACTACAAGATGTAATCAACACTACTAGCAACCCACAGGTACCAATCTGAGGTTTTGAGACAAAGATTGAATACAAGAGATGAACTAGGGTTTGAGATGAGATGGTGCTGGTGAAGATGTTGATGAAGATTGGTCCTCCCACGATGAGAGGATCGTTGGTGATGTTGATGGCTTCGATTTCCCCCTCCCGGAGGGAAGTATCCCCAGCGGAATCGCTCCGCCGGAGAGCAAAAGTGCTCCTACCCAAGTTCCGCCTCGAGACGGCGGCGCTCCATCCCAAAAATCTTCTCCTTATTTTTTCTAGGGCAAATGGGCTTATATACCATAAAATGGGCACCGGAGGCTGGCCAGGGGCCCCACAAGCCACCAGGGCGCGCCTGGGGGGGGGGGGGGCGGGTGGCGCGCCCTGGTGCCTCATGGGCACCTGGGTGGCCCCCTCTGGTACTTCTTTCTTCCAATATTATTTATTTATTCCAAAATAAATCTCCGTGAAATTTCAGCTCATTTGGAGATCTGCAGAATAGGTATCTCTGACATAGCCTTTTCAGGTCCAGAATTCCAGCTGCCGGCAATCTCCCTCCTTATGTAAATCTTGCATATTAAGAGAGAAAAGGCATTAGAATTGCTCCACAAAGTGTTATATTGATTAAAAACACTATAAATAACAGTATGAAAACATGATGCAAAATGGACGTAACATTTAGTAAGAATAATTGTGTTAAGGTTTGTGATTCCCGAAGCATGCACGTATGATCTGTCGTTATGCTAGGAAGTTGGAGCATGATTTATTATTGATTGTCTACCTTATGAGTGGCGGTCGGGGACGAGCGATGGTCTTTTCCTACCAATCCATCCCTCTAGGGGCATGCGTAGTAGTACTTTGCTTCGAGAGCTAATAAACTTTCGCAATAAGTATGTGAGTTCTTTATGACTAATGTGAGTCCATGGATTATACACACTCTCACCTTTTCGCAATTTGCTAGAATCTCTGGTACCATGCATTTCCCTTTCTCACATCGAGAGTCGGTGCAAACTTCGCCGGTGCATCCAAACCCCGTGATATGATATGCTCTATCACACATAAACCTCTTTATATCTTCCTCAAAACAGCCATCATACCTACCTATCATGGCATTTCCATAGCCATTTCGAGATATATTGCCATGCAACTTCCACCGTTCTTTTTATATGACACACATCGTCATCGTCATATTGCTTTGCATGATCATATAGCTGACATAGTATTTGTGGCTAAGCCACCGTTCATCATTTTCTATACATGTTACGCTAGATCATTGCACATCTTGGTACACTGCCAGAGGCATTCATATAGAGTCATATTTTGTTTTAGTATCGAGTTGTAATTTTGAGTTGTAAGTAAATAAAAGTGTGATGATCATCATTATTAGAGCATTGTCCTAGTGAGGAAAGGATGATGGAGGCTATGATTCCCCCACAAGTCGGGATGAGGCTCCGGACGAAAAATAAAATAAAAAAAGGAAAAAAGAGAGGCCAAAAAGAGCCCAAGAAAAAAAAATGAGAGAAAAAGAGAGAAGTGGCAATGTTACTATCCATTTTCCACACTTGTGCTTCAAAGTAGCACCATGTTTTTCATATAGAGAGTCTCCTATGTTGTCACTTTCATATACTAGTGGGAATTTTTCATTATAGAACTTGGCTTGTATATTTCAATGATGGGCTTCCTCAAATGCCCGAGGTCTTCATGAGCAAGCAAGTTGGATACACATCCACTTAGTTTTTATTTTGAGCTTTCATACACTTATAGCTCTTAGTGCATATGTTGCATGGCAATCCCTACTCCTCGCATTGACATCAATTGATGGGCATCTCCATAGCCCGTTGATTAGCCGCGTCGATGTGAGACGATTTTCTTATTTTTGACTTCCCCTAATTGATCTCTATCATCATATTCTATTCCACCCATAGTGCTATGTCCATGGCTTGTGCTCATGTATTGCATGGGGGTTGAAAAAGCTGAAGCGCGTTAAGAAGTATGAACCAATTGCTTGGCTTGTCATCGGGGGTAGTGCATGATAAATACTTTGTGTTAAGAAGATGGAGCATGACATGATTATATGATTTTATAGGGATAACTTGCTTTAGCATCGTTATTTTGAAAGACATGATTGTTTGTTAGTATGCCTGAGTATTGATGTCTTTATATCAAATTATAGACTATTGCTTTGAATAATTTGGATTCTATTATTCATATCATAAAAGAGATTACATGATGAAACATGTTAGGTAGCATTTCAAATCAAAAATTCTGTTTTTATCATTTACCTACTCGAGGACGAGCAGGAATTAAGCTTGGGGATGCTTGATACGTCTCCAACGTATCTATAATTTTTTTATTGTTCCATGCTATTATATTATCAATCTTGGATGTTTTATATGCAACTTTATGCAATTTTGTATCATTTTTTGGGACTAACCTATTAACCTAGTGCCCAGTGTCAGTTGCTGTTTTTTTGCTTGTTTTTGTCTGTTCAGAAAATCATTATCAAAAAAGGTTCAAATGAGAAAAAAAACTTTGGATTAATTTTTTCTGAACCAGAAGAGACCCATGAAGCTTCGGGAGAAGACCAGAGGAGCCACGAGGGAGCGACAAGCTCGGGAGGCGCGCCCTGGGGCTAGGGCGTGCCCCCAGGCTTGTGGGCCCCTTGTGGCCCCTCCTGGCCTAATTCCAACGCTATAAATTCACAAATATTCCAAAACCAATAGAGAGCCAGAAGAAAAAACCTTTCCACCGCTGCAAGCCTCTGTTCTTCCGCGATCCCATATGGAGGCCTTTTCTGGTACTTTGCCGGAGGGGGAATCGATCACGGAGGGCTTCTACATCAACCTTGCTGCCCTACCGATGATGTGTGAGTAATTTACCACAGACCTACGGATCCATAGCTAGTAGCTAGATGGCTTCTTCTCTCTCTTTGATCTTCAATATCATGTTCTCCTCGATGTTCTTGGAGTTCTATCCGATGTAATCTTCTTTTGCGGTGTGTTTGTGTTGGAAATATGCCCTAGAGGCAATAATAAATTGGTTATTATCATATTTTCTTGTTCATGATAAAGGTTTATTATTCATGCTAGAATTGTATTGACCGAAAACTTAAATACATGTGTGGATACATAAACAAATACCGTGTCCCTAGTGAGCCTCTACTAGACTAGCTCGTTGATCAAAGATGTGTGAAAACTTAAATACATGTGTGGATACATAATTATCTATAGATTCATGCATATCATTATTCTCTTCCAAACCAGTAGACATTCTCTCAATAAATTCTTTAACATAGGCATTATGAGCATAGTTTTCATAGCAATATTTAAGTATGGCAAAAATTTCAGATTTGTAGAGAGTAACATCATACTTTTCAGTCAAAGAAGCAACTTCATAAGCACCCTTAAAAGCAACAAATTCTTCAATTTGTTCGATATCATAGTAACTATAAACACCCTTTTCATAAGAAGATAAGATTTTATTATCATTGAACTCACATAGGTAGGGAAGGTGTTTTTTAGGGTTCTTAGAGCAACAAGTAAAATCATAAATTTCACATAGATTCCAAGCATAGCATAGAAAACTATTTATTTGATGCCATAGGAGTCTCCCCTTTTGGGACAAACGGTGATGCACAAAATGAGCATTCTCATCTAATGGTTTTCCCTCAACTAAACTAGTTGGGGTTTCAGCACGAGCACAAATGGATCGAAGATGATCCAAGTAGAAAACCTTAAGTGGATCCATAGCTATTTTATTCTTCTTAAAACTATTCTATTTTTGAGTGTTGACATGATAGTGATTTCACGCAAAGTAAGTAGACAAGCAAAGGAGAAAAAGGCAAACGCGAAAATATTTTTGTATTTTGTAAAAAAAATTAGAAGTGGGGGAGATGAAAACGAGAGGCAAAGGCAAATAAAATAAATGCAAGGAGATGAAAGTTTATGCGTAGGTACTTGATAGATGTTGATGATGTCTCCCCGGCAACGGCGCCAGAAATTCTTCCAGCTACTTGTGAGCTGCGTTGGGGTTTCCCCGAAGAGGAGGGGATGATATGCAGTACAGTAGAGATAAGTATTTCCCACAGTTATGAAACCAAGGTTATCAATCCAGTAGGAGAATCACGCAACAACTCATTAGCAGCACCTGCACACAAAATAACAAATCCTCGCACCCAACGCGAACAAGGGGTTGTCAATCCCTTGGCGGTTAATTGCAAGATTAAATTGTATGGTGATAGATAGATAGATCGAACAAAAATATAAAATAAAATAAATAAAGTAAAATTGCAGCAAGGTATTTTTAGGATTTTCAATATATGATAAAGGTAGACCCGGGGGCCATAGTTTTCACTAGAGGCTTCTCTCTTGAAAATAGCATACGGTGGGTGAACAAATTACTGTTGGGCAATTGATAGAAAAGCAAATAATCATGACGATACCAAGGCAATGATCATGTATATAGGCATCACGTCCGAGACAAGTAGACCGAAACGATTCTGCATCTACTACTATTACTCCACACATCGACCGCTATCCAGCATGCATCTAGAGTATTAAGTTCATAAAGAACGGAGTAACTCCTTAAGCAAGATGACATGATGTAGACAAAGTAAACTCACGCATGAATAAACCCCATCTTTTTACCCTTAATAGCAACGATACATACGTGTCATGTCCCTTTCTGTCACTGGGATTGAGCACCGCAAGATCGATCCCATTACAAAGCACCTCTCCCATTGCAAGATAAATCAATCTAGTTGGCCAAACTAAATCAATAGATCGAAGAGAAATACGAAGCTATAACAATCATGCATAAAAGAGTTCAGAGAAAACTCAAATAATATTCATGGATAATCTGATCATAAATTCACAATTCATCGGATCCCAACAAACACACCACAAAAAGTGATTACATCGGATAGAACTCCAAGAACATCGAGGAGAACATTGTATTGAAGATCAAAAAGAGAGAAGAAGCCATCTGGCTACTAACTATGGACCCGAAGGTCTGTGGTAAACTACTCACGCATCATCAGAAGGGCAGCAAGGTTGATGTAGAGCCCCTCCGTGATCGAATCCCCCTCCGGCAGAGTGCCGGAAAAGGCCTCCAGATGGGATCTCTCGAGAACAGGAACTTGCGGCGGCGGAAAAAGTATTTCGTGGACTCCCTGTTGGTTTCCCGATTTTAGAGTATTTATAGAGGTGGAATTAGGTCAAACGGAGCAGAGGTGGGCCCACGAGGCACCAGGGCGCGCCACCACCCCTGGGGCGTGCCCTGGTGGCTCGTGGCCACCTCCTCTGTTTTCTGGCCCTCTCCCGAAGCTTCTAGTGTCTCTTATGTCCAGAAAAAAATCTCCAAAAAGTATCGTGGCATTTGGACTTCGTTTGGTACTGATATTCTGAAAAACCAAAAACAGGCAAAAAACAGCAACTGGCACTGGGCACTAAGTTAATAGGTTAGTCCCAAAAAATGATATATAATTGCTTGTAAGTGTATATAAAACATCCAAGATTGATACTATAATAGCATGGAATAATAAAAAATTATAGATACATTGGAGACGTATCAGGGTTCGACACTCTTACTTATCGAAAGGACTACGATTGATCCCCTATACTTGTGGGTCATCACTATAGCTTTCTTCATGTCAAGTATCTATTCCTAAGACCATGAGATCATGCAACTCCCGGATACCGGAGGAATACTTTGTGTGCTATCAAACGTCACTACGCAACTGGGTGATCATAAAGGTGCTCTACAAGTATCTCCGAAGGTGTTTGTTGGGTTGCATGGATCGAGACTGGGATTTGTCACTTCGTATGACGGAGATATATCTCTGGGCCCTCTCGGTAATACAACATCGTAAAGAGCTTGCAAGCAATGTGGCTAATGAGTTAGTCACGGGATCTTGTATTACAGAACGAGTAAAGAGACTTGCCAATAACGAGATTGAACTAGGTATGGAGATACCGACAATCGAATCTCGGGCAAGTAACATATCACTGGACAAAGGGAATTGCATACGGGATTAACCGAATCCTCGACATCGTGATTCAACCGATAAAAGATCTTCATGGAATATGTAGGAACCAATATGGGCATCCAGGTTCCGCTATTGGTTATTGACCGGAGAGGTGTCTCGGTCATGTCTACATGATTCTCGAACCCGCAGGGTCCGCACGCTTAACGTTCGGTGATGCTAGAGTAGTATTGGGATATGTGCATTGGTGACCGAATGTTGTTTGGAGTCCTGAATGAGATCTCGGACATCACGAGGAGCTCCGGAATGGTCCGGAGGTAAAGATTTATATATAGGAAGTCTTCTTTTGGTCGCCGGAAAAGTTTCGGGTATTATCGGTATTGTACCGGGAGTGCCGAAAGGGGTCCGGGGGTCCACCGGGGGGGGGGGGTCCACCTGCCCCGGGGGCCCACATGGGCTGTAGGGGGTGCGCCTTGGCCTATATGGGCCAGGGGCACCAGCCCCAAGAGGCCCATGCACCAAGGAGAGGTGGAGGAGGAAGAGTCCTAAGGGGGGAAGGCACCCCCTAGGTGCCTTGGGGAGGGAGGAAACCTCCCTAGGCCAGCGCCCCCTCCTTGGAGGAGGGGCTAGGGCTGCGCCCCAGCCCTCCCCCTTGCCTCTTATATATATAGTGGGGGAGAGGGAGGGGCTGTACACACCAATTCCCACGCCCCGGCGGCAGCCCTACCTCTCCCATAACTCCGTTTTCTCCTCAGATTGGTTTCGGCAGCGTTTGGCGAAGCCCTACCGGCACTGCACCACGCCGTCGTGCTGGTTGAGATCCCATCTACTTCTCCTCTCTTGCTTGCTGGATCAAGAAGGAGGAGACGTCACCGAGCTGCACGTGTGCTGAACGCGGAGGTGCTGTCCGTTCAATACTTCATCGGATTGGATCGCGATTGGATCGTGAAGAGTACGACTACATCAACCGTGTTATATACGCTTCCGCTTTTGGTCTACAAGGGTATGTAGATACACTCCCCTCTCGTTGCTATGCTTCTCGTAGATAGATCTTGGGTGATTCGTAGATGCATGCTGGATAGCAGTCGATGGGTGGAGTAATAGTAGTAGATGCAGGCAGGAGTCGGTCTACTTGTCTCGGACGTGATGCCTATATACATGATCATTGCCATGAATCCGTCATAATTATTTGCTTTTCTATCAATTGCCCAGCAGTAATTTGCTTACCCACCGTATGTTTCTGCGCTCGAGAGAAAAGCCTCTAGTGAAAACTATGGCCCCCGGGTCTACTTTTATCATATATTAAAAACCAAAAATACCTTGCTGCAATTTATTTACTTTTATTTTATTTAATATTTTACTTTATCTATCTATCACTATCAGAATTAATCCTTGCAAATAACCGCTGAGAGGATTGACAACCCTCTTATTTGCGTTGGGTGCAAGTGTTTGCTTTTGTGTGTGTAGGTGCTGCTAACGAGGTTCTGTGTGGTTCTCCTACTGGATTGATAACCTTGGTTCTTAACTGAGGGAAATACTTATCTCTACTGTACTGCATCATCCTCTCCTCTTCGGGGAAATACCAACGCAGCTTATAAGTAGCAGCTGGTAGCGGGAACGTCAGACGAATCACATCGGGATCGCCAGACAAAACCCTAACCGTCACCTACGGGACGGACTCACCTCCGCACATCTAGATCTTTAAAGGTGATCACTCCTCTTCTCAAGCATGTGAAAGAGAATCCCTTATATGTCAGTCTCAACTCTCATCTGCTACCACGTCATAAAATCCCACATGGACCTTTGAGATTTTTTGAAAATTAGTGTTTATATGGGCCTAAAGCCCATTTATAATTCAAGAATCTTTGGCCGATTGTGGTAGAGTCTGATTGCCTCGTTGCAAAAAAATTTCTCGAATACGCACGAGTGTGCGTACTTTATATTAAAGAAGAAGAGGGGTGAAGAGCCCCATCCACGGTTAGGTTACAACAGATTTACAAGTACCCAACTCCACGTGTACATGTCCTACTAACGCTAACTCCTCGCGTCATCTCCCACCGTTAGAGCCACCAGGAAGCTATCCATGCTCGCTTTGAGGATGCCCGCCGCCTTCCAAGATCTGCACTTAGCTTTGAGCTTGTGAATGAGGCCTCCCAAGGACGGCGTGACGCCGTCGAATACAATCGCGTTGCGATGTTTCCAAAGTTCTCACATGCCTAGAAGGATCAGGGCCCGTATGTCCTTGCCATTTGCACCGCTTCCACCCTTGTTTGCGCACCAATCCAAGAGGCTCGTAGAGCTCGTCGACACCCAATCATGTCTGTTTAGTGCGGTGCAGACCCGAGTCCACATCTCCCTGGCGAAAACGCACTGTACGATGATGTGATCAATGCTCTCCTCCGCCTGTTCGCAAAACGGGCAGTTCTCCTGATGGTCCAGTCCACGTCGAGCCAGTCTGTCAGAAGTCCAACACCTATTCCGAAGTGCCATCCACGCGAAGAACCTGCATCTCAAGGGCGGCTTCGATTTCCATGTGAATTGAGCCGCTGGTGCCAATTCACGTCCCCAAAATTTGGCGTTATACGCCGACTGCACCGAGAAAGTTCCGCTGGGCTCCGACGCCCATGTCACCGAATCTGTCTCTTGGCTGAGCTGGATCGCAGTGACCCTCTCCCAAAGAAGCAGGTATTCGTTAAGCATTGGTGGTGTCAGATTGGGACCAACATCCAAAGCCCAAGCACCCTGAAGCAAACCTTGCTCCACTGTCCTGGCTGTCCGCGTAGCATGCCTAACCTGGCTATACAGGCTCGGTGCCAACTCCTCCACTCTATGCCCATCGATCCATCGGTCCTCCCAAAAGAGTGTGCTCTCTCCATTTTCAATCTCGTGACAGGTGGCCGCTCTGAACAGTTGTGTCGCCTCCTTGGGGACTTGGATGTCAAACTCGCTCCAAGGTCTCGCCGGATCCGTTCTCTTTAACCATGGCCACTGTGACGCCCCCAATTTGACCGTACGCTAATCATACACGCAGACGCGTACGATCAAGATTAGGGACTCACTAATCAATATCACAACACAACTTTAAACTCAAATAATAAGCATAAATCATCATATTACAAGCCAGGGGTCACGAGGACCCGAATACATAAGTCATACACACAAATGATATCTGAGTACAGACATAGTTAGTCAAGTTTTGCCTTAAGAAGGCTAGCACAAACAACGATACAGATCGAAAAGGCGCAGGCCTCCTACCTGGGAACCTCCTAACTACTCCTGGTCGGCTGGATCAACCCAGTAGTAAGTGCCGTCGGGACCCTCCTGGTAGTAAGCTCCGGCAGTGTCGTCTGGCTCCTGGGCTCCGTCGTCTGATGTATCAACAATAGGGTATGGGGGAAAATAATAGCAAAGCAACCGTGAGTACTCATCCAAAGTACTCGCAAGACTGACATCAGAACTACGCTAAACATGCAATGGTATCAAATGAGAAGGCTGTATTTGTGGACTGTATTGCAGAAATGCCAGAGGAGAGAGAAAGGCCTAGCCTATCGAAGACTAGCATCTTCAAGCAGTCTTGCAGCATCAGAAGAGAGTAGATAGTAGTAGCATACATGTTGTCATACAGTAGCAATGCCCTGAGATCCTTTCTCGACACCCTGCGAGAAAGCGATCCCGAGAGCAGTATTAACAGTTTATCATGTATCATCATCTCTTTATAGTTGTCATGGATCCGGGCACAACTCCAAGCGTCCTGTTACCGTGGACACGGCTATTCGAATAGATATCTTCCCTGCAGGGGTGCACTACTGTTACCCAACACGCTCGATTACCTCCGGCCGGATACACTTGCTGGGTAATACCCGGCCTCGGGTGATCGACACAACGCAGCCCGACCTAGAGCTCAGCAGAGAGGCCAACACGCCGGTCTAAATCCTAAGTGCGCAGGGGTCTTGGGCCATCGCCCTCCGCACTCCTGCACGTTACGTGACTGGCCGGAGAAACAGGCGCGACACTGGACAACCCAGTAAAGTAACCAGCCCAATCCCGGCGATCAGCCCGCAAAGTAACTTGTGACGTCTGAAGAGCTTTCGGCTGATACTACGGTGTAGAGGGCCCCATTAAACCATTATCCCACGTGGTGGTAGTGCGAAATGGGCACGACGACCCACTCAGATCAAATACCCAGTTCCGTTAGGCGTATTTAGTATCGCGCGGGTGCTCTTGGAGCCGACCCGTCTTTAATGATATTCGCTCACGGGCACCCTTGGGGCCAGCCCGACTTTACATTTCCCCGCGGGTACCTCTCGAGGTGGACCCGCCTGTAACAAAGGTCAAAGTAACCGTGTGTCCAAGTAACGAGGAGGAATCCGAGGAATCACCCTCGATGGATTCCCACTCGAGGAGTTGCGCGACGGTAGCTTAGCGGAGGTGATGTAAGAGGAATCACCCTCGATAACACACATCCGGGAAGCTATTCTACAGAGGCACCATTGAAAGTGAGCTAAGAGGTATCACCCTCGGCACTCGATGCCAGCTCTGCAGTGTCGGGCAATTCAGGGGTTGTGCAGTGATGTGCTGTCTTCAGTCCATCTGTCTTCAGTCCTAAAGCGGGGCAACTACAGCAAGGGAGAGGGGCCACAGATGGTTTACCACCCAATCCTATTCTAAGCAGCTCGGACAATTGGCAGTTATCATAAGCAGTTACAATGACAGGCTATGCATCAGATTAGGATAAATCAAAATAGCAGCAATTTCTAATGCAAGCAGGAGGGAGAAGGAATGGATGATATAGGCATGCGTCAAGGGGGTTTGCTTGCCTGGAAGCTCTGCTGAGAGAGGCTGATCGACAAACGGCTGCTCGTCGGGGGTGTAGTCGAACTCTGCTGGGACGGCATCGGTCTCGGCGTCTATCGAGAGAGAAGGGGGGGGGAAGAAACAATAAATATAAAGCAAACAAATGCAATCACTGATGTATGACATGCCTAAAAGATATGCAAATGTGCTACTGCCTATCTATATGATTTAGATAACTCTTGGGAATTAATAAAAATTTAATTGGATTTGTTTTATTAAAGTGGTGCACTATTCATCTACTGCAAACGGTCAAAAAGTTCCATGTTCAGATAGCTAGAGGCATGTGACAGATGAATGGATGGCATATTTGGATTCGTGGCATTTTTCTGATCAACTTTCATATATAAATTATTTTCATCTGACTTACGGATTAAAAGATATGAATTTTTAAAGTTTTAAATATTTTCTGAATTTATTTTAATTATTTAATTCGAATTATCCAGAATAGTGTTGGCTGACGTCAGCATGATGTAATGCTGACGTCAGCAGTCAACAGGGGGCTGACCAGGTCAAACCCTGACCAGTGGGTCCCACCTGTCATAGACACAGGTCTAATTAACTTATTAACAGACTAATTAATCCAGTGGGGCCCATATGTCAGTGGGTAATTAGGCAAAATTAATTATTTTAATTAATCTAAAACACTAATTAAGTTTCTGACACGGGGGCCCCATATGTCATAGACACAGAGGGGGGAGGCCCCACATGTCAGTGGCTCAGCTGACCCAGTCAGCGGCGCTGACTGGTCAACGGGCCCACGGCCCCACCAGTCAGGGTCACTGGCAGGTGGGCCAGGGCCAGCCACGTCGGACGGCGGCCGCGGCGTCGCCGGAATCTCGCCGGAGAAGCTCCGGCGAGCTCCCGAAACGGTGGCGCGACGCGGGTTTCGCGTAGGGGGCACCATTTGCGACGCGGCCAGTCGCGTTCGAACGGCCGTTCAACGCCGCATCGAACGGTGGTGGTGGGAGCAGCTGAGGCGGCCTGTGGCGAGCGGTAGGAGCTCGCCGGCGGCGAGGCATTCGGACGGGCGACGGGGACGAGGCTACGGTGCGCTTTTGAGCGAACGGAGAGGACAGGAAGGTGCTACGCGGTGCGGCGGATCAAACGGGCGCATGACCGGGACCATTTGGTCACCGGAGTGACGCCAGTGACGAGGACAGGCGGCGGCGCTGTCGGACTATGGCGAAATCGACGGCTACGGCGAGCTAGAGACCATGAGAAGGGGCAGGGGAGGAAGGCGAGGCTCACCGTGAGGTGTAGCCGTTCAAAGCGTGCTCGGGGAGGGCTCGGAGTAGCCGGAATCGACGGCGAAGCTCGTCGGAGCAGAGGAGGAAGAAGACCTCGGGCGCATCAATGCAGGGACTCCGGGGCTCGAGCGCGTGGTCGAGGAGGTAGAGGAGGTCACGGCAGAGCTCGAGGACCACTTGGCGGGGCGCGAGAGGCGGTGTGGGCGCGGGATCGACGGTGGACGGCGACGAGCTTGCGGGCGAGGAGGGGATCGAGCGCGTGCGAGTGGGGAGAGGGGGAAAGTGGGCGCTAGGGTTGCGGGGGAGGCCGAGGGGATCTTATCCACCCCAGGGCGACGGCGGATGGGCGACGCGTGCGTCGACGGCGACGTGTCGACGGGAACCGGCGACAGCGCGCGGTGGTGGCGGGAGGAGGACGAAAGGCCCTGGCGGGCTGGGCCTTTCCTTACTGTGCACTCGAAGCCCACAGCAACAGCAAGTCTCTGCCCTTTTCTTTTCTTTTCTGTTTCTTTTCTCTTCCACTGTTCTGCAAATCGTTTGACCACTAGTTGACTTTTATAAAATGTGTGGCTTGGCTCATAATTTGTAGTGCATTATTTTCACCCACCAAAAATTGGTTTGGGTAAAACATGATTTCATTTGTAATCCTATTAAATAATCCAGTGTTAAATTGTTGTTATTAGCTACTATTTGAGGTTGATGGAGTCACTTAGGCATATTTAGTAATGTTGTTTTACTGATCATAATTAGTTATGAATTATTTCCTATTTAATGAACATTTTAGTTTCTGCCTTTGGATAACCTTTGTTTTCACTTAATATTTGAATTGCAAGTTTAAATTGGAATTTGAAATGAGATATGATGCAATGATGCTCAAGCATGGTTAATCATGATGACATGGCACTGTCAAAGGGGTGATTACTGTAGCTATTACATGGGGGCGTTACAATTCTCCTCCTCTAACAAGAATTCTCGTCCCGAGAATTAAGAGGAAGACTGAAAGAAAGTAGGGTATTCTTCACGAAGACGGTCCTCGCGTTCCCAAGTGGCTTCATCCTCAGAATGATTCGACCACTGAACTTTGAGGAACTTGATCGACTTCTGACGAGTCCGACGTTCAGTTTGATCAAGAACGCGGATCGGATATTCTGGATAAGACAGATCTTCTCGCAATTCAAGCACTTCATGATCCACAGCTCGGATAGGATCCTTGAAGCAGCGACGAAGTGGCGATACATGAAAGACGTCATGCACTTGAGAAAGGTTTGGTGGCAACTCCAATTGATATGCCACTTCTCCTCGACGAGAGAGAATGCGGAACGGGCCAATATAGCGAGGAGCTAACTTGCCCTTGATTCCGAATCGGTGGGTGCCTTTCATCGGAGTGACGCGAAGGTAAGCTTGCTCACCAGGCTGATAGACCATTACCTTGTGCTTTCGGTCATAGTTGCTCTTCTGACAAGACTGAGCAGTTTTCAGATGTTCACGGACAATGCGGACTTGTTCTTCAGCTTGTTGAATAATGTCCGGTCCAACGAGTGAACGTTCCCCAGTTTCTGACCAATTCAGAGGGGTTCGACACTTACGTCCATAGAGAACTTCAAATGGTGGCATCTTCAGACTAGCTTGATAGCCATTGTTGTAAGAGAATTCGGCATATGGGAGAGATTCTTCCCATTTCTTACCGAATGAGATGACGCAAGCTCGAAGCATATCTTCAAGCACTTGGTTAACTCTTTCGACTTGACCCTGAGACTGAGGGTGATAAGCAGTGCTAAAAGACAGATGAGTTCCCATGGCTTCTTGGAAACTACTCCAAAACCTGGAAGTAAAGAGGCTGCCACGATCTGAACTGATCTCCAACGAAACACCGTGGAGTGACACAATTCTGGAAACATACAAGTCTGCTAACTGACTAGCAGTGATAGTCTCCTTGACAGGTAAAAAGTGAGCAACCTTTGAGAACCGGTCGATGACGACAAAGATAGCATCATGACCCTTCTGCGATCTGGGAAAACCAGTAATGAAGTCCATTTGAACTTTGTCCCATTTCCACTCCGGAATTTCAAGTGGTTGCAAGGTTCCAGCAGGCCTTTGATGTTCTGCCTTGACGCGACGGCAAACGTCACACTCAGCAACGTATTGGGCAATATCATGTTTCATATCGGGCCACCAGTACCGTTGACGAATGTCTTGGTACATTTTGGTACTACCAGGGTGAATAGACAAGGGCGTGTCATGTGCTTCTTTCATGACATCCGAACGAGAGTCTATATTATGCCTCCTGGGGACCACTAGGCGGCCTTTGAAGAACAAAGCACCATCCTCACCAACATGGTAGAAAGAAGGATTACCCTTGGAGAGGTACTTCTTAATCTTCTCAACTTCAGAGTCATAATTCTGTCTGGTCTTGATGTTGCGCTCGAGGTCTGGCTCAACCTCCAGGGTATTGAGATAACCCTGAGGAACAATGTGAAGGTTCAATTTGCGAAGCTCTTCATAAAGCATAGGTTGTGCTTCCTGAACCATGAGGTTGTTGCAATAAGCCTTGCGGCTCAAAGCATCGGCCATTACATTAGCCTTGCCAGGGGTATAGGAGATATTCATATCATAATCGGCTACTGTCTCAAGCCATCTTTGTTGACGAAGGTTCAAGTCTGGCTGGGTATACAGATACTTCAAACTCTTATGATCCGTGTATATCTCGCAACGATTACCGAGGAGGTAATGTCGCCATAGCTTCAGAGCATAAATAACTGCAGCAAGCTCGAGATCATGTACCGGATAATTTTCCTCGTGAGGACGCAATTGACGAGAGCCATAAGCAACTACTCTGCGTTCTTGCATTAGGACACAGCCTAATCCTTGACGAGACGCATCACAGTAAATCTCGAAGTCCTTTTGAGAATCCGGGGGTGCTAACACTGGGGCAGATGTCAACTTATCTTTAACCATCTGAAAGCTTTCTTGACATTTTTCTGTCCATTCAAATTTAACACCCTTGTGGAGCAGGTCAGTTAATGGCTTTGCAATCCTCGAGAAGTTCTCAACGAATCGTCGACAATAACTAGCGAGTCCGAGAAAACTCCTGACTTGCTTGACATTCTTCGGAGGAGTCCAGTCTAGAATAGCCTGAACTCGCTCGGGGTTAACGGCAATGCCATCTTTGGAAATCACGTGACCAAGATAAGTCACCTCGGATAACCAAAATTCACACTTAGAGTACTTGGCATATAACTGGTGTTCTCGTAACTTCTCCAATACAAGCCGAAGATGTTTGGCGTGTTCTTATTCATTCTTGGAATATATCAGGATATCATCCAAGTAGACCACGACGAACTTGTCGAGGTAGTCCATGAAGATATAATTCATCAATCGGGAGAAGGTTGCCGGAGCATTAGTTAATCCGAAGGACATAACAGTGTATTCGTATGATCCATAGCGAGTAACGAAAGCAGTCTTCGGAATATCCTCCTTTCGAACTCGGATTTGATGATAACCCAACCTCAAATCGAGTTTCGAGAACACAGAGGATCCAGCAAGCTGATCATAAAGATCGTTAATCCGGGGCAGTGGATATTTGTTCTGGATTGTGGCTTGGTTAATGGGCCGATAGTCCTGGACCAATCGGTTAGTTCCATCCTTCTTCTTAACAAAGAGAGAAGGTGCTCCCCAAGCAGAGGAGCTGGGGCGGATGAAACCCTTTTTCAGTGACTTGTCGATTTCTTCCTTAAGCTCGAGAAGTTCATGCGGAGGCATCTTATACGGACGCTTCGCAATAGGGGAAGTGCCAGGCTTCAAGTCGATGACGAACTCGACGGCTCTAACCGGGGGTATTCCTGGAAGTTCCTCCGGAAAGACGTCCGGAAAGTCACGGACGACCGGAACGTTCTCAATCCCTTCCAGAGGTGAGGCGTTCAAAGCATTCAGAGCATATATCTGAGCTTCGGCATTCCGGGTAATCCGGGCGGTGTAGATCACTATCTCATCTGAGGGGTGCAAGAGTTGGACGACTTTAGTGGCACAATTGATGTTAGCAATATGAGCTTTCAGCCAATCCATCCCCAGGATGAGGTCTATGGTGGAAGACTTCAAAACAACGGGGCAGGCAAGGAATTCCAATCCTTCAACTTCGACGGTGACGTTAGGTGCTAGGACGTCAGCATGACACTGACCACCAGAGGTACGTACGGCCATTTGTAGGTTCATTCTATCAAGCGTGATGTCATGTGATAATGCAAAAGCTTCTGACATGAATGAATGCGATGCTCCTGAATCAAATAAAACAGAAGCAGGTACTGAGTTAACGAGGAGAGTACCCATCACAGTAGCAGGTTGGTCCTGGACTTCTTCAATATCAATGTTGTAAGCATGTCCACGACCATAAGCAGCAGACCCAATATTATAGTTGCGGGCCTGATTGTTGCCACGATCATTGCCACGGCCATTGCGAGGAAATCCCAGCTGATTCTGAGGCTGACGACAATCCTTAGCAAGGTGTCCTGGCTTGCGGCACTTGAAGCAGAGTCCATCCTCAGGACGAAGAGGAGCACGGGGTGGAGCAGCTTGAGCTCTCGGCTGCCTCGGTGGTGGAGGAGGCAGACGAGGTGCAGCATACGAGGGTCTTGGCGCAGGAGCAGGGGCAGGTGGACGGTACACATTGTTGGGGATCCAAATACGACGTTTCTGTGCTGAGCTCGAAGATGAGCCCATATCACGATAACGCTTCTGTGACTCCTTGTGCTTGGCCTGAGCAGTCTCAACCATAATGGCCTTGTTCACGAGTGTGGCAAAGTTGGGGAAGTCTTGAGCAGCAAGCGCAAGCTCGAGGTCTGGGTGCAGTCCACTACGGAACTTCTCCCGTCTACGAGCATCAGTTGGAATGTCTTCTTCAGCATAGCGGGATAAGCTAAGGAACTCCCGCTGATAGGCTTCGACGGTCTTGTTGCCCTGAACGAGGTTGCGAAACTCGGTCTTCTTCCGATCTATGATCCCCTGAGGAATATAGCGAGCACGGAAGGCAGTCTGAAACTCATCCCAAGTAACGATTGTCCCAGCAGGCAGTGTACGCTTGTGAGTGGACCACCATTGAGCAGCGGGTCCCTTCAGGAAGTAGGTCGCGAAGGCGACAAGGCTTTCAGGGGCGACATTGGCAGACTCCATCTCAATGGCGATGTCGCGAAGCCAGTCATCGGCATCCAGTGGCTGATCAGAGTTGCGGAAAATAGTGGGGTTGAGACGCACAAACTCTGACAGTGTTATTGAAGCTGGGTTGTGGTTCTGATTGTTCTGATGCGGAAACTGAGCCATAATATTAGTCATAAACTGATGGTTCAGCTCGAATTGTTGCATCATTGCGGCCATGTAGTCGGGCGGTGGAGGATGCTCAGGGGCACGACCACGACCACGACCACCTGGTCTAACCATCCTGCTAAAATTTCAACAGGGGGGCAATTTAGTAATAACAACTGTAAGTGTTTAGCGACAAACAAGATGTAACACGACAATGAATAAGTAGTGCATCAATACATAGTAATAGTCAATTACGACATACAGATCCATACACAGAGTCGGTTACATGCGGACAGCATAACGGCGTAAAATTAAGGAAAAAGACATACTAGGCGACGCGCAGGCACGCGGTGAGGAACTACACAACGAGACATAGCAAAGGCTACATCAACGTCGGGGAAAACCACTGAAACGGGGTAACTGCAAGTGCAAGTGCGGACGATGAATCTCTGTAGCAGAAAAGTCCTGCTCTCCGTGTGCACTCTGATGCAGAACCCGGCCTCGAACTGAAAGAAGAGGTCCACGCGCAGGCCTGTGACCTCCAACAGCAGGCCAATCGATACCTGCCGGCATCTGAGTCCTGCGCGGGTAAAGGATATACTCCGGATGTATCCCTGCTCGAACAGCTGGTAGCAACTGTGTCATAGCATCGTAGAGACGTGCTCGAGTGGCAAACAGCTCGACTGTAAGAGCCCGGTTAGTGCGATCCAGAGCCTGAGTGCACTGAATCAACACGTGCGGGTCGTATCGACGATGCTCGTAAGGGGCACAGATAGCTGTGTAGTATCCAGTAGCATCTCCAGTAGGCGCATACGGAATGTATCGGAACTCAGAGGCATCCAAGCTACGATGCTCTCCACGGAGTCGTGCGACAGCAGAATAGGCAGCATCATGGACTGCCATCTCAATCGTCACACCGATACCGTGAAAAAGGTGCAACTCGGTGTCTGAGTCATCTCGCTGATCATAGATACGAACATCAGCATGGTACTGTTCCTGGTTGAACTCGCGGTAATCCTCGTAGACCATGTACTCGGGGTACCAGCGGTAACCAAGTCTGGTCAGGAGGGCGATCAGGACAGCTGGAAAGCCAGGGGCATTGCGAGCCGAAGTGCGAAGCACAAGCTGCGTCGCGGGGCGTGGTGGGAACAGACGATCCATCTGAAACAGAGGCAACTCAGGATTGTCAAACGACAATGACAAATATAATATAATTTGGAGAGAAAGATTAAACAGACCAATGGAAAGGAAAATGTGATTATCAGAATAATCAGATCAATGATAGGGAAACAAGCACTGATAATCCAGCCCTCCGGGTGGACAAGATTACGAGATCCTAGTGTCAGCGTTAGTAAAATTCATTTAACCCGAAAGGAAGAGAGTTCAGAGTCCCAGAGTATAGAAGAGAAATAAAAGATCCTAATACCACCCAGTTGGCGACGTGGGCCCGTAAGCCACACAGCCATGTTAGTAAAATAGTTTTCGGAAACACTAGACTCAACTACGGCCAAGGAGTTGGATAGGGGCTTCCTACAGGCAGTCGGCTCTGATACCAACTTGTGACGCCCCCAATTTGACCGTACGCTAATCATACACGCAGACGCGTACGATCAAGATTAGGGACTCACTAATCAATATCACAACACAACTTTAAACTCAAATAATAAGCATAAATCATCATATTACAAGCCAGGGGTCACGAGGACCCGAATACATAAGTCATACACACAAATGATATCTGAGTACAGACATAGTTAGTCAAGTTTTGCCTTAAGAAGGCTAGCACAAACAACGATACAGATCGAAAAGGCGCAGGCCTCCTGCCTGGGAACCTCCTAACTACTCCTGGTCGGCTGGATCAACCCAGTAGTAAGTGCCGTCGGGACCCTCCTGGTAATAAGCTCCGGCAGTGTCGTCTGGCTCCTGGGCTCCGTCGTCTGATGTATCAACAATAGGGTATGGGGGAAAATAATAGCAAAGCAACCGTGAGTACTCATCCAAAGTACTCGCAAGACTGACATCAGAACTACGCTAAACATGCAATGGTATCAAATGAGAAGGCTGTATTTGTGGACTGTATTGCAGAAATGCCAGAGGAGAGAGAAAGGCCTAGCCTATCGAAGACTAGCATCTTCAAGCAATCTTGCAGCATCAGAAGAGAGTAGATAGTAGTAGCATACATGTTGTCATACAGTAGCAATGCCCTGAGATCCTTTCTCGACACCCTGCGAGAAAGCGATCCCGAGAGCAGTATTAACAGTTTATCATGTATCATCATCTCTTTATAGTTGTCATGGATCCGGGCACAACTCCAAGCGTCCTGTTACCGTGGACACGGCTATTCGAATAGATATCTTCCCTGCAGGGGTGCACTACTGTTACCCAACACGCTCGATTACCTCCGGCCGGATACACTTGCTGGGTAATACCCGGCCTCGGGTGATCGACACAACGCAGCCCGACCTAGAGCTCAGCAGAGAGGCCAACACGCCGGTCTAAATCCTAAGTGCACAGGGGTCTTGGGCCATCGCCCTCCGCACTCCTGCACGTTACGTGACTGGCCGGAGAAACAGGCGCGACACTGGACAACCCAGTAAAGTAACCAGCCCAATCCCGGCGATCAGCCCGCAAAGTAACTTGTGACGTCTGAAGAGCTTTCGGCTGATACTACGGTGTAGAGGGCCCCATTAAACCATTATCCCACGTGGTGGTAGTGCGAAATGGGCACGACGACCCACTCAGATCAAATACCCAGTTCCGTTAGGCGTATTTAGTATCGCGCGGGTGCTCTTGGAGCCGACCCGTCTTTAATGATATTCGCTCACGGGCACCCTTGGGGCCAGCCCGACTTTACATTTCCCCGCGGGTACCTCTCGAGGTGGACCCGCCTGTAACAAAGGTCAAAGTAACCGTGTGTCCAAGTAACGAGGAGGAATCCGAGGAATCACCCTCGATGGATTCCCACTCGAGGAGTTGCGCGACGGTAGCTTAGCGGAGGTGATGTAAGAGGAATCACCCTCGATAACACACATCCGGGAAGCTATTCTACAGAGGCACCATTGAAAGTGAGCTAAGAGGTATCACCCTCGGCACTCGATGCCAGCTCTGCAGTGTCGGGCAATTCAGGGGTTGTGCAGTGATGTGCTGTCTTCAGTCCATCTGTCTTCAGTCCTAAAGCGGGGCAACTACAGCAAGGGAGAGGGGCCACAGATGGTTTACCACCCAATCCTATTCTAAGCAGCTCGGACAATTGGCAGTTATCATAAGCAGTTACAATGACAGGCTATGCATCAGATTAGGATAAATCAAAATAGCAGCAATTTCTAATGCAAGCAGGAGGAAGAAGGAATGGATGATATAGGCATGCGTCAAGGGGGTTTGCTTGCCTGGAAGCTCTGCTGAGAGAGGCTGATCGACAAACGGCTGCTCGTCGGGGGTGTAGTCGAACTCTGCTGGGACGGCGTCGGTCTCGGCGTCTATCGAGAGAGAAGGGGGGGGGGAAGAAACAATAAATATAAAGCAAACAAATGCAATCACTGATGTATGACATGCCTAAAAGATATGCAAATGTGCTACTGCCTATCTATATGATTTAGATAACTCTTGGGAATTAATAAAAATTTAATTGGATTTGTTTTATTAAAGTGGTGCACTATTCATCTACTGCAAACGGTCAAAAAGTTCCATGTTCAGATAGCTAGAGGCATGTGACAGATGAATGGATGGCATATTTGGATTCGTGGCATTTTTCTGATCAACTTTCATATATAAATTATTTTCATCTGACTTACGGATTAAAAGATATGAATTTTTAAAGTTTTAAATATTTTCTGAATTTATTTTAATTATTTAATTCGAATTATCCAGAATAGTGTTGGCTGACGTCAGCATGATGTAATGCTGACGTCAGCAGTCAACAGGGGGCTGACCAGGTCAAACCCTGACCAGTGGGTCCCACCTGTCATAGACACAGGTCTAATTAACTTATTAACAGACTAATTAATCCAGTGGGGCCCATATGTCAGTGGGTAATTAGGCAAAATTAATTATTTTAATTAATCTAAAACACTAATTAAGTTTCTGACACGGGGGCCCCATATGTCATAGACACAGAGGGGGGAGGCCCCACATGTCAGTGGCTCAGCTGACCCAGTCAGCGGCGCTGACTGGTCAACGGGCCCACGGCCCCACCAGTCAGGGTCACTGGGAGGTGGGCCAGGGCCAGTCACGTCGGACGGCGGCCGCGGCGTCGCCGGAATCTCGCCGGAGAAGCTCCGGCGAGCTCCCGAAACGGTGGCGCGACGCGGGTTTCGCGTAGGGGGCACCATTTGCGACGCGGCCAGTCGCGTTCGAACGGCCGTTCAACGCCGCGTCGAACGGTGGTGGTGGGAGCGGCTGAGGCGGCCTGTGGCGAGCGGTAGGAGCTCGCCGGCGGCGAGGCGTTCGGACGGGCGACGGGGACGAGGCTACGGTGCGCTTTTGAGCGAACGGAGAGGACAGGAAGGTGCTACGCGGTGCGGCGGATCAAACGGGCGCATGACCGGGACCATTTGGTCACCGGAGTGACGCCAGTGATGAGGACAGGCGGCGGCGCTGTCGGACTACGGCGAAATCGACGGCTACGGCGAGCTAGCGACCATGAGAAGGGGCAGGGGAGGAAGGCGAGGCTCACCGTGAGGTGTAGCCGTTCAAAGCGTGCTCGGGGAGGGCTCGGAGTAGCCGGAATCGACGGCGAAGCTCGTCGGAGCAGAGGAGGAAGAAGACCTCGGGCGCATCGATGCAGGGACTCCGGGGCTCGAGCGCGTGGTCGAGGAGGTAGAGGAGGTCACGGCAGAGCTCGAGGACCACTTGGCGGGGCGCGAGAGGCGGTGTGGGCGCGGGATCGACGGTGGACGGCGACGAGCTTGCGGGCGAGGAGGGGATCGAGCGCGTGCGAGTGGGGAGAGGGGGAAAGTGGGCGCTAGGGTTGCGGGGGAGGCCGAGGGGATCTTATCCACCCCAGGGCGACGACGGATGGGCGACGCGTGCGTCGACGGCGACGTGTCGACGGGAACCGGCGACAGCGCGCGGTGGTGGCGGGAGGAGGACGAAAGGCCCTGGCGGGCTGGGCCTTTCCTTACTGTGCACTCGAAGCCCACAGCAACAGCAAGTCTCTGCCCTTTTCTTTTCTTTTCTGTTTCTTTTCTCTTCCACTGTTTTGCAAATTGTTTGACCACTAGTTGACTTTTATAAAATGTGTGGCTTGGCTCATAATTTGTAGTGCATTATTTTCACCCACCAAAAATTGGTTTGGGTAAAACATGATTTCATTTGTAATCCTATTAAATAATCCAGTGTTAAATTGTTGTTATTAGCTACTGTTTGAGGTTGATGGAGTCACTTAGGCATTTTTAGTAATGTTGTTTTACTGATCATAATTAGTTATGAATTATTTCCTATTTAATGAACATTTTAGTTTCTGCCTTTGGATAACCTTTGTTTTCACTTAATATTTGAATTGCAAGTTTAAATTGGAATTTGAAATGAGATATGATGCAATGATGCTCAAGCATGGTTAATCATGATGACATGGCACTGTCAAAGGGGTGATTACTGTAGCTATCACATGGGGGCGTTACAGCCACCGCGCTTGCATTGCAATATTGAGCCACCTTAGATCCGGGATACCCAGGCCACCTGCCCACCTTGGGGTGCATACCTCATCCCAAGCTACTGCACATTGGCCACCATTGGCCTGGGCTCTTGCACTCCAGAGGGAACCTCCACATATCTTAGTCATGGCCGTGATCGTCTTCTGCGGAATGTCAAGAGCCGTCATCACGTGTATAGGAATTGCACATAGCACTGACTTGATGAGGATCATCCTGCCACTCTTGGGCATGTTAGCGCCCTTCCAGCTTGGCAGTTGAGATGCCAACTGGTCTACTAGCCTAGATAGTTGGGCAGCCGTTTGCTTTCTGATGGTGAGTGGTAACCCAAGGTACTTGCAAGGAAAGGTCCCTATCGGGCATCTCAGAATCCGGGGCACTTGCTCCATTTGTCGCCCACTGCAACGGATCAGAAGGGCCGCGCACTTGTCAAGGTTGACACGTAGCCCCGAGGCCTCCTCGAATAGCTGGAGAATGGCCGTGCAGGCCTGAAGGTCCAAAGGCTCCGGTTTCAAAAAGACCATAACGTCATCGTCGAACATGGATATCCGTTGAGAGAACCCACCCGAAGCCAGCGGTGAGAGTATGGCTTTGTCCACTGCAAGCTCGAACAATTTCTGTAGAGGCTCCATAATCAGCAGGAAAAGCATCGGTGATAGTGGAGCTCCTTGCCGTAGGCCCTAGCGGTTTAGGATTGGTCTTCCCGGAGCACCATTGATCATAATTCGAGTTGACGAGCTCGTAAGCAGGCCACAGATCCAATCAGTCCAGTGTGAACTGAAACCCAACTGAGTGAGTACCTCCACTCTGAATGGCCACTATACGGAGTCGAAAGCTTTCGATATGTCTAACTTGAGCATCACGGCCAGCTCCCTGAGTGCATGCAGACGACGTGCCGTTCCTTGCACGAGCATGAAATTATCGTGGATGGATCGTCCCTTGACGAAAGCGCTTTGATGCATGCCCACAATGGTTGGGAACTCCCTTGCCAGCCTATTCGCGAGCGTCTTGTCAAAAAAAATTATCGTGCCATGGACCAAGCTCACCGGTCTGAAGTCTTTCACATCCACTGCCCCATCCATCTTTGGCAGTAGGGCGACGATGGCTTTGTTGATAGCCGGTAGTCCGCGCATGTCCCCACGGTGGAAGAGTTCCATAGCCGCCATGATATCGGTCTTTATAATATCCCAACATGTTGCAAAGAACCGCCCGGTGAAACCGTCTGGCCCCGGCGCCTTGTCCAAGGGCATGGATTTGACCACTTTCCTCACCTCCTCTTCGGCCTCGTTGCAATGAACATGGTCAATGCATCAGCTATGGATAAATCTCGTCATGCTATGCCTGTTCAATTTAAGAGTCTTTCTCTAGATGATAGGGATGTTTTGTTTACTTTTAGGCGTGAATAAAACCGTGTGAGTCATTTTCTAGCAAACTTTGGTAGGATGGAAGAACGCACTACGGTGTGGCGGCCCAGGCGATGTGTCTAAGCTTTGTATGCAAGACCTTGTTCACGTGTGATGAATGAATTGCTTTTCCCGCAAAAAAAAAGTCCCAGCATAGCGAATCATAACGTCACCGGAGTGTCAGGCAGCGACAGGACAAGTCTCGTCGCGTGGACAAGCTAAGCGTAGTTATCAGCGCACTGCACACCGCTACTGTTTAGCGCGGGCCGGCAGGTTTTCCGTAATTAAGCCGTGATTCAAGGAATCAGGGCACTCCAAATCCCGGCACTGTCGCCGGGACGTCAACCACGTGGAGGCTCATATAAGCCCCCACCCCCACCGACAGCGTCAGATCTCCGACCTAAACGCAGGCCGAAACTTCTCCCCGGCCTTCGTGGTTTCACGCCTTGCGGCTGCACCGCCGAGCAGGCATATGCCTGTGCTTGTCTCGTTTTTCACGCGGCGTCGCCCAAGCCGGAAGCCTTCTTCGCCGCGGGCAAAGAGCCTCCGCCCTGCTGACTTCCCGCCGCTGGCCGCTGGCGCCCACGCACGCACGATGCTTCCTTCCTTCCATTCGATAATAAAGAACGGGAGATCCGGACGAAACTGCACAGTACGCCGTACGTACTGTGCATTTTAAGCACGGTTTTGTTTCATGGAATTGGCATTATTGGGTATTGACCCTGCGCTGCGCTGCCAGAGTGCGAGCTGACATGACTCATGCATTCCGATTCGTGGCCGGTGCTTTGGTTGTTGAAGGATAATCATGGAGACTGGAATTGAGGTGGATAGTACGATAGGAGTTGAGGTATCTAGGAATCGATTCCAGACAGGCACGCGCGAGATATATGGTTCAAACTTATATTCCCCTAAGCAAAAGCTTATTCCAATATGGTACTAGTACTATATATTAGTACTAGCATGTTTTGGTGTAAGAAATGAAGGGTTTCGTGACCAACAAATAATAGTACTACTTGCATGCTAGACATATCAGCGATTTCCTCATCATCTTCTTCTTCTTCTTCTTCTTCTACTTCTTCTGTGCTAGCGTACAGGCGTTTGCTAGCGTCATACTCACTGAATCTGATCCAATGAACATGTCCAGAACGTATGCACGTACGCATGCATGTGGCTGTGGCCTGTGGGGTTGCCTCAACTACCAGAAATTCGAATTTCGAAAAGTATGAATGATGAGGTCTCATGGATGTTCAGAGTAACGATTCTTCTTCTTCTTAATCATGTGCATACCGGTAGTTGCCCCGCCCTCCCATCCACAAATGTACGTAAAAAGAGAAATTTCGTGTGCACATGCAGGCTTCAGAACAATCAGTCGGTTTCCCTGCATATCTTCTTCTCTGGACTGTACTTCCCCTGCTGCATTACAAGTCAAAATACATGCAGGGTTCATCGATAAAGCCATGTTCAATTATAGCACGATGATCATATACGCTCTACGTCTCCCTTTGCTAAGATAAAGATGTCGGTTACATTGGTCGGTCACATGGTACGGGGGTCAAATTATTCAGCCCCGATTATACAACTGCGAGAGCACAGCAAAGTCGCAAGCACAGCAAGCTGAAGACGTTCTCCTGGCTGGCACGAGCACGAATTATCGAATGCGTTTGGGTCGTTCCTCTCGTGCATGACAGGTAAAGTGCGGTGGTAAGGCTTTGCATGATGATGGTGCATGAGCCAACCAAAGATGGCCATGATGTGCAATGTGCATATGATGATATGAGAAAGGAGTGACCGGTTCTTAATCCCCGTGTTATCGTAACGACCGATGGCAACTACCTGTCGTGATTTTGTTTCTCTTTTCCGGATTCGGATCATGCATAGCAGAGGATATGATGTGATCGCCTACATAATCCAAGGGTTGTCCTCCGTCGGTTTTGCGTTGATTAGCGGCAATCTTGCAATCGAATTTTTGTCCAAAAGAACCACCTGCCGAGTTGAATTGTCAAAAGAGACCACCTGTGAACGAAATTGCCGGATCAGACCCCCCCTGCCGCCACCAGCGCAGGCGGCTGGGACCTGCCGCCACCAGCGCTGGCGGCCGGCCGGGCGGGTGGGACCTGCCGCCACCGCTCCTGGCGGCCGGCCGGAATCCCGTTTCGGCCAAAATCGCTACGGAACGGACAAGCAGTGGTGGGACCGGCCGCCAGCACGCCAGGCGGCAGGTGCTGTGGTGCAAGCATGCGCATGCATGCACGTACGCAGGTGTGGTAGCCAGCTACTACCCCTTTGTCTCGCATACATCTCCTTGTCTCCTTGCCTTTGCTCCTTCTCCACGTACGTACGTACGCCTGGTCTCGGTCGGCACGCACGGCGCCGGCTACCACCGCGACACCGGCCGCCACGTACGTGCATGCATGCGCATGCTTGCACCGCGCACGAACGAATGATCATCTGCCGAGTCGAACGTACGTGCATGCATGCGCATGCTTGCACAGCACCTGCCGCTTGGCGTGCTGGCGGCCGGTCCCACCACTGCTTGTCCGTTCCGTAGCGATTTTGGCCGAAACGGGATTCCGGCCGGCCGCCAGGAGCAGTGGCGGCAGGTCCCACCCGCCCGGCCGGCCGCCAGCGCTGGTGGCGGCAGGTCCCACCCGCCCGGCCGGCCGCCAGTGCTGGTGGCGGCAGGTCCCAGCCGCCTGCGCTGGTGGCGGCAGGGGGGGTCTGATCCGGCAATTTCGTTCACAGGTGGTCTCTTTTGACAATTCGACTCGCCAGGTGGTCCTTTTAGACAAAAATTCCTTGCAATCATCCTCCCCAAATCCGTCACTCAAATCGCGTGTGAGATGTGACCTACTGGCTACTGCTATTATGTTTTTCCCTTTATGTTTACTGCTTTTGGAAAGTGAAACGAGCTATGTATTTTACTCCATTTCTGTTACTGCATTTCAGATATGCATGACAAAGTATTTGGCCAATCGCTGGTTAAAGAAATATTTGGCTAATCGGCTTTTCTCTGTTTCCTACTTTGTCCAAAAAAATACGGCAAACTGGCCCTTAATTGTATTTCAAAAATAAGTGCACTTAACCGTCTGACCTACACCATGTCATCTTTTATACTCGATCACGTTGTTTTTTATAAGTTCTTTTTCAGAAATCAATCTTTTATGTTTTTGACGAAACTTACTACAGCAATATCAAAATCTACAACACCAAATTAATATATTTCATATAATTCGTTTTGTAGGTAGATATTGATAGTATTTCTGTAAGCTTACTCTAAGTTTAACTTCTGAAAAAACCAGTGGCGGAGGCAGGGGGTGCTAGCAGGGGCCCGGTCCAGGCCAACATGCAGATTTTTTTTCCATTACATCAGTGATTACCTGCTGCTAATATTGTGTATTACGGACTTACGGTGATTTTTGGCCCTCCCAAACATGATTTAACATCAATTGCCCCCCTATTAAGTTTTCCTGGCTGCGCCACTGAAAAAAACTAATGCGCATTGTAAAAGAGAATGGAGTGAGTATAAACAAGTCAAAATAGACAAACGTCCAACTACAGAGGTGGTTCTAAACAATAAATGTGCTCATAAGACACACCAAGAAAACATAGAGGTTAAGAATCAATAGCGATGATTTTTTTCAAAGGAAGGATCAACCTCCCGGCATCTCCATCCTTATATACGCACATCCAGAATACTATTAAGGTTGATACAAGGCAATGAATCTAAGGACATCAACATGCAGAGTACATGGATAACAACGGCAGAAGGTGTGAGCTAGACACCTTCGAATAAGTCATCTTCTTCCGTGGCAACGCCTTCAAGAAGGGATGACGCACTAGCGCCATTCGCCACATCCGGCCGAAGACAACTAGGACAAGGGCTTTCATCATGTCGCCGAGACAAACCTATCAAAGCCAACACATACTAGTATGGAGACAATGCCTTGAACAAAGGTAACGACACAAGTCTGTCACTGCTGAGCCCGACCAATAAAGGTCAAAACAATAATTTTCACCTTGGACATGAAGTGGTGCTTCAATCACCATCTTGATGACGGCAGATCCTGTCATCCCCGGCCTACTCGGGTGTCATTGAGCCTCTGGAACCCCTCCACCGCACAACCAACACTCCCACAAAAGGGTGCGATAGGCCCGAGGTTGCCATTAGCGACCATCGTCGTCCCAAAAGAAGTCGGATCCGCCTCGAGGGGCGCCATGCTGGAAAGAGCCGCCAGCTATATCCCCGGGGCCGTTGCACATGTGTCCTCCATGTGAACGAGCTTGATGGAGAGTAACACCGCAAATCCTGCATGGCCCCGGCGTCCACCGCAAGGAACATGCATTGGATCTAGCCGGCAATGAGGAAACTAGGATACACAAAAGAAAAATGAACAAATTTGAATCTGCAGCAGCATTTTGCTACAATTGCATATATCACAGGATAGCGCCGCATAGAAGTGTTCAATTTGAGATAACTAGGACTTACCAAAGCCCAAGGCAATCAGGAGATAGAATTAACAAAATGGTTTTTTTGTTCTAGGGAGGTTGTTTTCAAGGCGCAAGTTGCTAGTTGAGCAACTAGTGATCATCCATGGAATTGCATGCATCACTCACTTAAGAGCGCATAAAATGCAAGTGCTAGGATAGAAGTTTGGCAAACTAAATACATATGTTCACATGGAGCAACTGAAGAACTGCACGCTCCAGTCAGTTCACCCAAAAGCTCAAGTTGGTAGAGAAAGGTGGGCTGGCTGGTGTGTGCAGTTCTACAACAACATTGTAGTGAACAAAATGAATCTCGATTATGTGTCTATACATGTGACCGCACTAATTATTAAATAACAAATAATATAAGCATATTAGTATAGGAGTACTATAGTAGACGAAGTTGATATGTCAGTGCTCAATGTTCTAGCTACTTGCATCATTTATGCGAGTTGGGACACTCAGAATACAAAAATAGCATAAGCTTTTCTCCGAGGAAACAAACTCGGAGTCGATGTTGCTCGGATATGCATCAGAGCCATGAAAAGCACACATGTTGGTTGCTCTACAACAGAACAAGAACATCCAAGATATCAGAAAATGGTTACCAAATTGAATCTTATAACCCGCGGTAGAGTAGAATCAAAGAGAAATGAACCCCTACTGCGTCGCCTCGCCGCTTTGCCCTCACTAACCACCAGCCCTGCAGCCGCCCCTTGCAATTCCTCTAACCCAATCCAGTCCGGTCATCTTCTCCACTGTCGGTGACATCACAAATCATCATCATCTGCTCCCCTTCGTCACCGTCCCCGACTCAGTATGCACAGATCATGAAGAAATCACACAACTGAGAAATAGACTATGAGTTTGAGAAATTGCGGTCGCCCAAGCTTTGAAAGCCATTTTTTTTGTAAGAACCAATGAGTTGCAATAAACAAATAACAATTCTCGTCTCTTTTGTCAATGTGACGAGCATTAATGAAACTGCCTATTGGCAAAGTGGGATATTCTATGTGGGTCAAAAGATCAAAGTGTTTTGGGGATCGAGGACCTCACTATTAAGAACAAGTTCTTGCTTTAGTAAATGGATGTTCAAAATTCTTTAAACGGAAGGGGTATAGCACGAGCTGCTGCGAAACAAATACCGTCAATCTAAGACCCTAACCCCAAGTTTCATTAAGCCTCCTTGCTGGAAAGGTCTTATGAGAGTTAAAGCCGAGTTCTTCAATAGAAGATCTTTCTCAGTAGACAATGGGCCCATGACTAGGTTTTGGGAACATACATAGTTGGGCACGCACCACTTGGTCCCCAATACCCGAGTCTATAACATTTTATAGCGAAAGGTTGTGTCTGTTGCCCCCATGCTAGTGACGAGACCCTTGAATATCTAGTTTCACCGGACTCTCAACAGGGATAAGTGTATCGTGTGGTTTCACTTGCTTGAGAGGTTGATATGTATTAACTTATCATAGGAAGAGGATGTGTTTCATTGGAAGTTGCATACCTTTGGAATCTTTTCCGTCAAGTCTATATATGTGGACTTGATTAACACCAGCCCTATTTTTCATAAGTGTTATATTTGGCATATTAAAGTTCCACTAAAATTAAGATTTTTATGTGGTATGGATAGATGGGTGGTATCAACAAACGATAGCTTGGCAAAGCATAGATACCATGGGAGCAAAAAAAATGTTGTTTATGTGATCAATATAAAAACATAAATCATTATTAATATCTTGTCTGTTTGCCACCCATCTTTGGTTTTCTACTCATATAGCATATTACTTACCTCCGGCAACTAGTATCTTGAATTTGTCTGGGAATTATTTCGCTCGGTTGATCAGAACCTTAAAGCTCAAATCCAGGTGGGAGTTTGTGCTTTTCCCTCGGCAATCTAAAACTGCCGAAGTGATTGTGTTTTTAACAGATTGACACTTTAAAAAAAATTACAAGTTGTCTTCCGAGCTACACGATGGATTTGTGTGTGATCTTCTCTTCAGTGTGCGGAGGTGCGAGCAGTGGCGGAGCATGGTGAGGCTGTTCATGTACTTGATACTTTAATAAAGATGGTCTTATGCATCACTTGATGCAAATGCCGGTGGTATACTCTCCTTTCGGAACAAAAATCAAGACTTATTTTGGTACTACTTCAGTATTGAGTGTCATAGCCACTATCTTTTTCTCAGAATGGAGGCAAAATAGTTGTCCTCGTCTCATTAACAGAGGAGGATTACAACAAAGTTATATGGATGTCCATTAGCATTATAGCTACTTCTAGTAGTACAGACAGTAAGTTTGACCCTACAACAAAGTGCGCTTATACGTCCAGATTGAACTTCTCAGCATGTGCGTTTTCCTATTGTACAATCTTCTATTTTTTTACACGACTTTGGCTCCCATTTTTTGTAGGTACTACTGCAGATTAGTAATACTTCGGTTAGCTTTTTCCTTCTGCACCAACTTGTCACGTTCTCCTCAATAATTCGCCACGTACGTCTGAACCCCCGGCCCCAAGTGTTCACTATAAATACTGGCCTCGTGACCACTCCTTCAACTCACCCCACGAACATTCGAGCTAGTAAGCTTATCCAGCTCGCAGCCTCTAAATTTTCGAGCTCCTAGTCCTAGTGCTAGCAAGCTACAAGCAGCAGCAGCAATGGCGAAAACTTACACCTTAGCGCTGCTTGGCGCACTGGTGGTGCTCTCGCTTCTTGTGAGCCCCGTTGCTTGCTCCCGCAAGCTCGCCAAGGCGGTCGGGCACCACAAGCCTGCCGCGGTCAAGGGCCACAAAAACCAGACCACCACTAACCCCTCCTCGTCTGCCGCGTACGGCGCCGGCTGGCTGCCCGCCGGCGCCACGTATTACGGCAACCCCAACGGCGACGGCAGCGACGGTTAGTGCTCTGCTTACTTTACTGTCGGTCTTATATGCATGGGACCTACACCGCACCCGCATTCATCGAGCTGAAAGATACTGATGACAAGAAAACAAATTTGCAGGCGGAGCGTGTGGCTACCAGACCGCCGTCGGGCACCGGCCGTTCTCGTCGATGATCGCCGCCGGGAGCTCCCCTCTGTTCATGGCGGGCAAGGGCTGCGGCGCGTGCTATGATGTAAGCATAACTCACCAAGCCCCTTCCATTAATGGTGCAAAGTGGTCGGCTCGGGTGTGGTCCTGTCCTGACAAAGCTTGTTCATGTGGCGCGCGCGCAGGTTAAATGCTCGAGCAACTCGGCCTGCTCCGGGAAGCCTGTGACCGTGGTCATCACCGACCTGAGCCCCGGCAACCTCTACCCCGGCGAGCCATGCCATTTCGACATGAGCGGCACCGCCCTGGGCGCCATGGCGAAGCCCGGCATGGCCGACAAGCTCCGCGCCGGCGGTGTCATCAGGATGCAGTACAAGAGGTATGCAGTGCAGCACTACTACATAGGATCCTCTTGAGTCTACAGTTACACGGAAAACAATGGAATAACTGTGTGCTGATCTTGGTGTTCCTGTTAACCATGGCAGGGTGCCATGCAAGTACCCTGGCGTCAACATTGCCTTCAGGGTGGACCAGGGCTCCAACCCCTTCTACTTCAAGACCCTGATCGAGTTCGAGAACGACGACGGCGACCTCAAGGCCGTGGCCCTCAAGGAGGCCGGCAGCGGCGCCTGGACGCCCATGGCGCAGGACTGGGGCGCATTGTGGCGCCTCAACAACGGCAGGCGGCTGCGCGCCCCCTTCTGCCTCAAGCTCACCTCCGACTCCGGCAGGGTCCTCGTCGTCAACAACGTCATCCCCGCCAACTGGAAGGCCGGGGCCACGTACCGCTCCCTGGTGAACTACCCCTGAGTCACAGCCATATTTACCTGCGCCGTGCTTGCTCAAGATCGAGGTGCAGGGTAATTAATCAAAGCTCCGCTTGTGAATTTTATACCGCGAAAAGAAAGAATGTGCGTCCGGGTGCTGCGAGAGGCGGCGTCAGATGAGGAGGAGGAGCTTACGAAACTGTGATGTTCCCTCCCTGGTCTCTGCATTCCCCTAGTGATGTATCATCATGTGTGTAGCCCGTCCGTCTGTAATTTTCCTTTTTTTGCCTTCCTCTGCTTTGTTGTCGAGGAGACGATTGAGCTGCAGCTAAAATGCTGCATGTCGACGTACCAAGTTGTGTGTTTTTTTACCACGCAATCCTTGAGAGAAATGAATTTGCACGATTACTTGCTTATGAGAGGGAAATTACTGAAGATGCAAATTACCTATCCACCATTACCCACCTGGGCACTGGGAACCACCGGTAGCTGCGCTATTGATTTTGCTCCCCTGTCATGCCGGCTGCTTGCCGAGGATGACACATGCGATTCTCCTGGAAAGGTAGACAAAGAAGCAAGCCTTGAATGTTGCAAATACTGATTGGACGTGGTGTTTCTGCTCGCGAGCGCACCTGTGCTCTTTATCTGGGCGGTTGATAGGCATGTTGGGATGCGATGCATTAAATGGCTGGCAGAGATAAAAGTGCTTCTGTAAATAAGGAAATGAAAGAATACACCTGTGCTGTGGGCCAGGATGTAAACGGAGGAGACGACGTCGGCGAAGGCAACGAGTCGAGCCGTGGCTCAGGACGTCCACTTTCTCCCTGATCCGTGGATCAGGTATTTTTCTTTTCGTTAACTCGGCAGACGGAGGAGTAAATGAGTAGATTGGGGTGGCAGGTGGAGGGGATTGGGGTGGTCCAGTCGTCTCCTACCTCTGGCGGCTGGAATTTTTCGAATAGATAGAGCATTCGAGCTTGGGGAGAAAAGATTCTACTAGTAAGTCCAGATCTATGGGTGCAGCCGATTAAGAGGTAAGACAGCAGATAGCTGGTCACCCATCGTATTTGTTTTCGATCTGGTTTGCATGTGGTGTCGATCTGAAATTTCTTGGTATTGCTGGACAGATTTACGTTGTTGGGGGAGGTTAATGATAGTGACGTACCGATGGAGCCCCTCCATGTGTGCCGCTTGCGGGGATGGAGCACAATCAGCCGCCCGCAGAGAGCTACGACTGAGAGATTTGTGCAGCGGAGGCGCCAGCAGCGTGTCAGAGGGAGGATTCACCACAAGCTTCAGCACAATCCATAGGGAAGGTGAATCCTAGAGCTCCAGGATGGACCCGCAGGTATGTAAAATTCAAAAAAGCATAGTACTAAACTTCTTTGTGCAAATCTGGAGGGTCTGAGACTGCATATGTGTGATTGGTTGTAGATAGCAGAGTACAGAACAATTGGAATATCATAATAGTGTGATGGAATTGCATAGGAATTGTTCATGTAGAATTACAGTAGTATTTAAGTATCTTGGATATTGGTAAGCTCTAAAAGAACTGAATTTATTCGAAAACTTGCAATGCACTGAGGACTGTCAAAGGGGAAGTGATATGTAAGAGTGCAAGCAGTGTGTTCTTTTTGGTAAGATTGCCTTCTTGTATTGCAGTTGGTAAGCCATGTAGGAATTGTAAACATTGCTCAACTTTAAAAGTTGTTAAGACACTAGCATAGTGCCCATGCGCTGCCATGGAATCAAAAGGAAAAGAGCAATAGCATAATTTTATCAATGGGTTTATATATTTTGGATTTCATCAGTTAGCTGCAACATGGTAACAACATTATATTTCATACTACCCAAATAACAGGACCAGAGACAAAATGACTATCAGTTAAGATTTGTTGTGCTTTATCCTGAACTTTCTGCACATATTTCACAAATTATTGAAATGCTAGATGTTTTCCTATGCTAGACGTTCAGACCTTGTAGGTCAGTATTGTCGATACATTGTTCCTAGGCATGTTCAAATTATATATCCACGCAAGTTCTGCAAGAATAGACATGTGAAGATCTATAGATGAAAGGGTTGTTCTCTGGGCAAGAGACGGTGGTGGTAAACTGGTAATTGATGTGCAACAATTATAAAAATAGTAAGTTCTTACCCACTAATTTATCGGCGTACATCGTGTTAGTGGAGGATAATTTATTGCTGGAAATGGAAATGAAATCCATCATTATACTTAGCACACTTGCCGAAAATTGATCCAAGTCATGTCCATTACTTTTAGATATGATATAATTAAAAAAAATAAGTACTCCCTCCGTCCCATATTAATTGACGCTGAAATGGATGTGTCTATACATATTTCAGTGCTAGATACATTTAGCGTCAATTAATATGGGATGGAGGAAGTAATTGTTATCCTCAGATAACAGCCAATTTTTTGAAATAAAAAATAATTTTTTAATTCTTTTATAATTATTTTTGGATCTATTTATCGAATCCCTTCCCTCTGGTAGTGTATCTTTGACCGTCAAGTTAAAGCATGTAGGGTTATAGAATTAGTCAAACCAAATTGGAAATCTGACTATTAGGGTGAGTGTTCTTATCCTGAACCCAACTTAAAGGACTTAATTTTGTTTGGAAAGACACCAACAGCCAGCAGTTCAGAGAATATATTACTAATTCAGAAATGCTCTCCTCATCCTAGATGGCCTTCGGCGCTGCATTCATGCAAACATCGCTGAGTGGCACGTGCCTGCTATGGGCTGGACGATTAACTATAACGTGCAAATGCATTTTAATTGTAAGTCTTGATGCAATTCACATTTGCCAGCCTTGTTCGATGACCCGGGTATGAACTAATACATCTTTTTTGGCAGCGAGGACAGCTGGCTCTTCATTCTGAAGTTCATCAGGGAGTTTGATGGGCTTTACCTGGAAAATCATGTCACACCGTGAGCGTGTGGGTGGGGGGAGATGCACATTTCTCATACCACAGAAAGATTTTGCTCTATGAAACACAATGTGCAGAACCTGCTACACCATCTCCGAAGGTCCATTGCCCATGAGGTGATTTCAATGAGAGGAAACAGGGGTGAGCTGCCAGATTTCATGATCTCGGAGGTGCTGTTCTGAGAGGTTCAGAGGTGATCGCGAAGGTAGTTTGGATCCTGACGATGCAAGTGTTAGCTGCCATGACAGATGCTGCTGTGGTAGTGCCAGAATTCTGATGTGTGTTCAGCAATAGATACACGCATGTAAATCGAAACCTATATTTTTGGTGCAGATGTGACCTGTTTAACTTCACCCCCACATAGCTGGCATGGAAGCTCTTGTGCTCACGATGAGCTTACATGATGAGCGTTAAATGTACGAAGACATATCTTTATAGTATCTGTGGATGGTGAGAAGAGAGTTTGAATGATGGCGATGTTACAATTTGAATGATGTCCTCTCATTACTGTATATTTAACATCATAGCATGGCAAGAGGGGTAGTTTTCTTCAAGATTGTGGTACCTTACGTGGTTAGAATTTTGAGTATACATGCTTTGCATTGTTGACAAAACCAGTACTGCAAATACTGGAGTGAACTTGTCAAAACATTCAGGTATGAAACATGAGGGGTGAAAAAAGATGATAATGAGATTAGGTAACAAGTAGGGATTGCACAGTGCCTGGATCAAAAGATGTATAGAGCTAAATAGTTGTGGCAAAATATATTTCTGGAGTAAAACAAGTATGACTGCAAGATTGATCTGTGGTACATCCGTACATGGCCAAGAATTGCCAATTCTGGATTTTGTTTTAGTAAGCAAATAGGAGTATTAGGAAACCACTCCACGAATGAAGTAATTCCTACATGGCGTGGATACTGCGTAGGTTTGTTCGGTTAATCCTCCATGATGGGTCCCTGCGAGAAGCAGGGCAATGCGCTGACTATCTGAGGAACAACACGGAGATGGAGGTGAGCATGGTGGGCGTACGTGCTGGATCTGGTTCTGAGGATGTACATGCATAGCCTATTCTCCGGTGAGTCCGCCGTCCTGAAATGCCGGCTCCTACCCGAATCTGTGATGCGGATGAGAGGCTGGCTGCAGGCTGGCTAGTTGTGCATCCATGGCCGGTTCGTACTACTGGACGCCAGCAACGTGTGGTTCAGCTCCGCCGGGTATGTCTCGTTTGATCTCTTGAATCTGCACAGACGAGCCTGGAAGTGGATGAATGGAGGAGATTAATAATAGGTGGATCAATAAGAAGGAGTAGAAACTTGGTAATCGATCCAGAACTTACATCTTTCCTCACACTTGTAGGTGATCAACTTGTGGCCGCAATCCGGGCAAGGAATAGCGGCAAACTCTTTTGATGGGTGGACGATGGAGATGATGTGAATTCCTCGCATGTGATTCTGGGATGGAGGGCAAGGGGGCGGCGGAGTGGGTATGGCCGTTGAGAAAAGAGAGGACAGAGGAAGGGGACGTCGGCTTGACACACGCCGTTGGAACAGAATCTTGCACGGGACGGCTCACATCGTGCGTGGCCGTCTGAGCCGGATAAGTCAGGCAAACGACGTCGCTGCACATGTGTGGGCCATATCCACAGAATAACTATGAATACGTAATATATACCTGTGCCTCTACCCTGACAGGTAAGGATCTCGGGGCGAAGGAACGAGTCAGATAACGAGCACATTTGTGCTCGTGCTCAGAAGAGCACTTTCTATACTGATTGCCCTACTCAATTATTTAACACAAACTGTTTGTTGAAAGTACTTTTAATGAAGGAGCTTATCAGTTGTACGTACATGTAGGCACTATATAAATCTGCGTACAAAATCTTCGGTTGTGTCTTTTCGATAAACAGGGCTTGGTTGTACTAGACTACCGCTCGGCATTATGAACTGGTTAGTGGCCAACCCGTTTGGCATGTGGCTCTCACAAATTAAGACGAGCCACTTGTAGAAATTAGCATCCATACCCAATTTTCTACACGAGTGCGTCTCAAAAAAAAAAAAATTCCATACGAGTGCGTATTATATACTCATCATACTAATTGAAGGTCGTGCTTTCTATCCTGGTTCTGTCTTTATAAGTTCTACAGGTATAGTTTGTTTTCCTGCCACATTTTTTTTTCGAAACTATCACTGTAGAAATGTTCCCCACCCTAATATGATCTCGTTTTAAAAAACAAGACAGATTGATTCAATTTATAAGGAAAACCAGATCGAAAACCTAAACAAGACCCCTCCGTTTATGAGAAAAAAAAGACCACAAATTGCACAAACTAGACCTTATTGACCACACGACACTAGATCATAGTCATAAAACACACGCAGATGCCAGGATCCGGAGCCATTGCTCCAACTTCCCTTGCTCGCATGCGAGCCGTAGCGCCGCGCTACTCGGTCTCTTGTAGTGCTTGCAACATCAGACAAAGCTACGCCAAACATCTAAGGTTATTGTTGTCCCAACTTACTAGCAAGACCGATCCATCATATCGTGTCTACCGGGCCGATGAACTCACTACCCTTGTTGCATCAAGTCACAACCCATGCAACACTGAGCAGCTAGCCTACCACATAGAGTTGTCGCCGCACCACCCTTTGAGGTCGCTACCTTGGCGCGCATCCATTGTTTGGAGTCGTCGCTCCGGTATCCATGTACCATATCACAGAGCAGCCCGACCCAAACTGCCATGACCCACCAGACCAAAAAGCAACACCAAAAGAAGAGTAGACGGTCACTGTTCAGAAAAGGGGAAAGGCGACTGAGAGGCGACTCGATCCAGGGTCTCAGGCGAGGCAAATTCGGCGGTCTCCCTCGCCTCCGCTGGCCCTTCTCAGCGGCTGGAGGTGGGGGACACCACGCGGTGTAGCTTGCGCCGTGGGGTTTGTAGCTTTAGGCTAGGAGTAGGGTTCCCAGAGGTGGTCGCCGGGCGAGGATGGCGCCGTCGTGTGCTGGAATAAGTGGTTCCCTTGGGCCTTTTCCTCGTGTTGCCGGCGTCTGTCGACTGTGGCTGGCCAGCGAGGCTGGAGTGCCGGGCTTCGGTTTGGAGGCTCGTTTGTATAGGAGTTTTGCTGTGCTGTTCCCAGATGGAGGTGCTCCTTCTTCTTCCCCGACCTCCTGCCCGTCTGGGTTCTCTCTCCATCTCTTCTTCCTGCGTTGGAGACGAAGAATCTGCCTGCTATGCCCAGGATGGAATCCCGGCCGATGTTCCGGAACCGGAATCTAGTTCCTGTCCTCAGGGATGGGCACATATGCGGTACCTAAAGCCCGTGGTGGCGACGGCGACTGCAGGTTGGTGAACACCTTGCGTTAATCGTTCTTCTGTGGCCGCAATGGAGAAGAGAAGGAGAAGCTCGGCAGTGGCAAGACCGAGGTTGAAGATGGCGTACTGTGCACTCAAGGTCAAAGGAGGGCTTCAATGTAATTTTCTGTTTCTTAGGGTTGTGTGGGCATTTGTGCTAGGACAACTGTCCTGGAAGGTTCCAGTGTGGTGTATGCGTGTTTGTACTCTGCTTTGATATGAAATACACGTATGCCTTCTCAAAAAAAAATGCAGCACCAGTGGACAATAGAGCAATTGCCAGCCGGGGCACGACCACCCGCATCAGAAAGAAGGACAAGGGTTCGTTGCGACGCCTTCAAGAAGGAAAACGATGCCCACAGGCAATTACATTAACATGGACAATTAAATTACAGGCTAATATACTATAATATTTTATAACCCGTGGGAACACATGGACAATTATCTAGTTATTTCTAAAAAGGAAAGAAATAATTATTTCTAATTCAACGCTGAGAGCCATCCAATTTGATTACTGAGATCGGTTAAGCTGGGAGTCACCGTGGAATTAGAACTGCTAAGTCAGGAAAAAAAAAACTGCTAAACGGACGGCTATGAAAGACCCAGCCTTCTTTCTCGTGCTGCTGCTGATCGATGCCGGTTGATATGGATGGCCGCTACCATGTCCCTGTCCACATGGGGCTGATGGCGACCCTCCATGTGGCACGCACACGAACACGGGCTAATCATTCTACAACGTCAGTCGAAGATTGAGCCCCCCGCCCTTGATGAGCGCTCATGTGCTGCGCTCTCTTTGTCTCGGATCGGATCCCTTTGGAGAGGGAGTGGAGCAGCGTTGAGGTCCTCTGCAGTACGTGTCACGGAAGAGCGGCCACCAACCGATCATCGATCGAGCAGCAGCGGCAGCCGGCGTGACCATGGCCCCGCCCGCCACTGTGTCGGCCGTCCGTTCCCGCGGCCTCTCCCCGCCCCCACGGCGCATGTGGTGAGATTCCCGCGCGCGGATACGAGGCTCGCACATGGCGGCCGTGCGTGCTGATTGGCACATCGTCTATTCTATGCTTCCAATCTATCTATCCGCATCGAGTCCCTGAGTTTTCGCACGTAGACTAGTGACTACACACAACTATAATACTATATAGAATAGAATGATACCAGCGTCGCGATCCCACAGGACAATCGCGTTCTTGACAAGCGGCAGCATGTCGGAGCGATTTGCGCATCGTATTATATGTGCACGAAAAAAGAAACGGCGAACATGGCGGTCAGTGTACATGGTGCCAGTGATCCGTCCCGAAATTTCCAAGCTTCACATGCCAGAGTGAGTCGCTATTTTTCACTGTGTCCTGTTCACACTTCAGAGTGTCGGCGCGTCTGTACATATACACGTTGTGCGCGCACGGCCGCGTTTTGTCGCTCTGCAGCGTGCGTATTCCTGTATCTGTATCGGGACGTGGGTCGTCGCCGACGGTTGCGAAGCTAGGGCTGTAGGGGTGGTGAGTCAGCTTCCAGACAGGGCCGACCGTAACTGTCACTGCCTTTCGGTCTTGGCTCCTGGCCCTGCCATTGCGGTGCCCCATGTGAGGCGAGTAATAAACAAGGGGACAGGTGGGAAGATTTCGTTGGCGCAAAGCCTGCATTCGGTTGCAACGGCAACCGGGGGAGTGCTGCGCCACTGCTCCTGATAGTGATAGATATCCATTTGTTTCACCTTGGAGCAACTCCAACGCGGCGACTCATTTCGTCCGCTCTTGTCCGTTTGGGTCGCGAAGGACAAAAACGCCGGCCCAACGCGCCGACCCAAACCCAAAACGAGTCCGCCAGACGTCCGCGCTGACGCATTTCAGGCCCAAATTTGGGCCGCGTTTGCGTCGGCGCGGACACGAAACGGACACGCAGCGCGTCCCCTCGGTGTCCGTCGCGGCCCCACATGTCGGCCAGCCAACCACCACACGCGGTCGTATTAAACGCCAGCACCTACCTCGGGCCCGCCTGACAGTGTGTGGAAGGGCCACGTGCCCGTCCTTTTTAATGGAAGCGTGCGGCGGGGCCGGCCTCATCCACTTCCATCTCCCGTCCACATCTGGCCACCCTTGCTCCCTCGCCGGCGACCAGGAACCCTAGCCACCCAGCAGCAATGGAGCTCTTCAGCTGCCCAGGCAAGGTCAAACTCACAGCCGCCGCCAGCTCCTCCCGTTCTCCTCCTCCGCCACCGCCGCCGTGGCCTACACGCCCGGGGCGGGAGCGGTTGCACATCCCGGTGCACCAAGCCGAGTGGCATTGGAAGTACCGGATCCCTCTCCGGTACCCCGACGTGACGCTGCCGCACGACTGGCACCTGGATCCGCAGCGCATCCCGGTGCTGGCGGTTCCGCGGTCGCGCCGGGCTCACGCAGAGGAGGTGCGCAGGCGCCGGGCGCAGCTCACGCCGGAGCAGCGCGCCGACCCTGCGTACGCGGTGGACTCCCCCGAGTGGGAGTTCTGGTTTGCCCTCGAGCACGAGAAGCAACGCCGCCGCGGCGTCGGCGCCCACGTCCCCTTCCCCCCACCGCCCCTCGAGGTCAAGCCGGAGGATGAGGCGGCGGAGGCGGCATATCAGGAGGCGCTGGCGGCGGCCATGTAGTCCTCCATCGAGGAGGAGTGGCGCAAGGCGGCGGAGGACGAGGCGGACTACCAACAGAGGCTGGAGGCGGCCATTGCCCTTTCGGCGGCGGGGGACACCGTCCACTCCCCTCGTCGAGCCGCCTCTCGCCGAGCCCAAGGCGGAGGAGACCCCGCGTAAGCGCACGCCAGAGCCGCCCTCTTGGCCCGAGGAGAGCTACAAGTGGGACGGCGTGCGGCGCGAGTGGGTCAGCGCACCCCCCGTGTGGCTCGGCGCGACGCCGGCGCAGGAGGCTATGTATCTCGAGTAGTGGAGGCAGCGCTGGCTGGCGGAGGAGCGCGCTGACGGCGAGCGCCAGGAGCGCCTGGAGCGGGAGGCGGAGGAGGAGCGCCTGGAGATGGAGGCGGAGGAGCGCGCCCGCGCAGCATAGGCACCGGCGGAGCAGACGCCGGAGGAGGCGGCGCAGGAGCAGTGGGAGCGCGTCTTCGGCGCGTTTGGGCCGCCGCTGGCGTTCATCGACCTCACCGGCCCCGGGAACGAGGACGACGACGCCGCCGCCGCCTAGGGTAGCGTGCTGACCGCGCTAGTTTTTTTTATGTTTTTTTTATGTTTTATTAAAGTTTAAGTGGACTTTGGCCGGCGGTTGACCGGCCTTATTATGTATAATTATGTTAAGTTATATGTTTATTTTTGCATTTTTTTTCTTACGCGGGGGAAATGGGTCTGGCACCCGTTGGGCGCACTTGCCGACCCAAATGAAAAAACGGACGCGCCCGCCCGCTTCCCCGACCCAAACAGATAAAAGACGGACAAAGCGTGTGTCCATTTGGGTTGAAGTTGCTCTTATTCCAAAATCCAAATGTCCCCGGTGAAGAACGTAGTGCTATGTGTGTGCGTGCGCGTGTATGCGACATGCATGGTGCTCCGCCGACGGTTTCGCCCCGCGTGTAATTCGTGGGCTTTTTCACTGTTCTGACCCATTTGTCAAAGTTTAGCACGATTTGACCCGTGTTTGAAAGTATTTTCGGATCTGACCCATTTCGAGACGCCAGCAACCGTGGCGTCTTGCTTCTACTGAAGACGCCGCGAACCATAGCGTCTGCCCCTGGCCCACCGCCCTGGTCAGCTCATTTGACCGTCCGACGTGGCCCTGGTCAGCTATGTTGACCGTCCGACGTGGCAAAAGGGGTAAACGCCATGGTCCTTGGCGTCTACCCCCTGAGAGTTAAGTGGCCACGGGGAGAGTGTGTGGGGCCCACCCACACACTCTCCCCAATCCCAATCTTCCACCCCGAGGCAGAAGGACACAGGAGAGGTCCCCCATCTCTCTCCCACCTCAAGGCTCACTCAAATCCCCCTCCAAATTTGATTTTCTTCCGTGGATCTTTCTCTCCCTTGTTGTTTGAGGTAATCTCCCTCGGATCCCTAAATTTTGTTCCACCACCCCAGCTATACTTACGGTCCCAGTTACTTAGTAGGTCCAAAAATATCCACTGGGTGTTATTACCGGTAGAATCTGGAAACACTACCCTCGTTAACAGATACCACAGATAAGCTCGGGCGTGCTGTTGCACAACAACGTCATTGGCGTCCGGAGGGCATACTACTCCTCTCTCCTCTCGGAGCCACTGATGCGACACTTTCTCGCTGTCACGCTCGCCTTCTCCAGGAGGCACAGGGAAAACACCTGTCAATTGGCCAACACGATCTCGCCAATTAGCAGTTACGATGGTGCCGGTCAAAGCTTCTCCATTGATAGGAAGGGCGCTGATCATCGCCATGTCCTCCAGGGTCACGGTCATCTCTCCACATGACAAGTGGAACGAGTGTGTCTCTGGCCTCCAACGGTCAATAAGTGCGGTCATCGCCCCGTGGTTGATCGACGGAGCGTGTCGCTTGAACTGAAGCACAAAGGGGAGAAGACCCAATCTCTCAAAATATGGCTCATACCGCGCGTCGCACGGCCAGTCGTGGGCACTATGACCCCTCATGCGCATAGGTTTTAGTTCCTGCAAAATAGCATCGCATTATGGTTAGTGACTAGCAAAATGAAAGGTAATAATCAAGAATTCAAATAGATTGCGTCTTACACGTTGATTCTCAATGTCGCGCGCACGATGCTCTTTGTCATACCCTTTATCAAGACCGTCATACCAACGTTCACACGCCATCCTACAAATCAAGCGTGAACAAATGAAACATACATAACACTATATAACATCCTTCATATCATATCTTTGGCATAACAACATCAACATAAATGCATATCCAACAAAATGTCAAACATGTCATATATAACATCCTTAGAGCAATGACAATATCTCAATGAGAATCAATTATACCAAATACACAAATTAATTAAAATTCTTTCAAGCAATCATCTATCTAAATCCATACACATAGCCAAAAAAATTTAAAATGCCCAACCCTACCACAAATGTCTTCTCTTCCCAATCCTATAATATACACACATGCATTCTCTTCTAAAGCATACAACATACCCACACATGACCAAGCCATGGCCTTCCCTTTCTCAAAAAAGTGCAAACAAAACTAATCCTAGGGTTCCACCAAGTATGAATTAATGCCACAAAAATAAAATGTTTCAACCTAAAATAATTGGAGGAACCCGTGGAGAATACCTCAAGGAAGATGGGGGGGCTCAGATCCACACTTTTGATGAAGAGATGAAGCGATTTGGAGGTGATTTGGGTGAGGGGAGGAGAGAAGCAGAGCTTCTAGACGCCGCCGCCGCGAGGAGGAAGACGCCTGGCGTCTAGGTGGGTTGGGCTGCACCCGAGCCGGCTCGGGCCGGTTTTTTAACTCTCCCAGGGGGTAGACGCCAAGGACCATGGCGTTTACCCCTTTTGCCACGTCGGACGGTCAACATAGCTGACCAGGGCCACGTCGGACGGTCAAACGGGCTGACCAGGGCGGTGGGCTAGGGGCAGACGCCATGGTTCGCGGCATCTTCAGTAGAAGCAAGACGCCACGGTTGCTGACGTCTCGAAATGGGTCAGATCCGAAAATACTTTCAAACACGGATCAAATCGTGCTAAACTTTGACAAATGGGTCAGAACAGTGAAAAAGTTCTAATTCGTTGGGCGGAATTACTGGGTGTTGAGCTTGCAACTTGATACTACTAGTATATACGTACTCTCCAGCTTCTGCGTTCTGATTCGCGTTGGTGCTTTGATTAATTATTAATAATCGTGGAGATTGGAATTGAGTAGGAAAGTACCCAAGGAGTTGAGGTAGTACTCCCTCCGTAAAGAAATATAATAGCTTTTAGATCACTAGAGTACTACCTTTGGAGTCGATTCCGGCCACGAAGTGCGTAGACTGTGCTTGTCTCAGTTGTTTTTCATTTTTGATAGGGGACTTGTCCGAATTTTAAGTGCTTCTGGTTAAAGGCAAAACGTTTAGACTATACGGATTCTCCTCTTACGAAAAAGCATGAACAGTTGCTTTCTTGAATGATGAGAGAAATGATCTTGGCAAAGGTATGTCACGTCACCGTTTTCTGAATAGGGTATGATCTTGACACCCCGAAATGATAAGAGAAATAACCTTGACTAGTCACGTCACTGTTTTCTGAATAGGGTATGTATGCCCTATGTGGTACAATTTGTTCATTACTGCCCAAAACATGTTTACGAGTGTGAGTCAGCATAGTAAATATGGTATTGGATTCTCAAAAACAAAAGGGTATTGGTTTTTACATTATCGGATGGACACGTAACGTAACCTTAATCTCACAACGCCCTTGGAAAAAAAGAGTCTTATCCCAAATGTATGATCGGTCAACATCTTCCGAGTCTTCCCTTCCTCCTTCATTGACGTCTTTAATGTGATATCCCCATTCTGAGAGGAGTTTATCAGTGAATGACATGTGATCAAGTTGAAATTTGGTGGAATAGAGTGGAGAAATGACTTAGATAGGTCAAAACGATTGAAATGGGACCATAATGTGCTTTCTGGTTTCGGGTTTCAGGTGAACAATAGCACCCTAGTGCCATATCTTGCTTCCCGCGAGATGGTAGCTCCTCTCGCCTAAAGAGCCCCGCAGCCCGCACCCGTATGGGCCTGTCTAGTACGATGTTTCTCAGTCGGTTGGTCGTTCGTTCAGTCTGATCACTAATGCGTTTGTTCGTTTTTTTCGTTTACTTTTGTTTTCTCTTCAGTTTTCTTATTTCTTCACTGGTTTTCATTGTTATACTTCATTTTTTTTCTCCATTTTTATTTGGTTTACTTTTTTTTCTTACTTGGTTTTCATCGGTTTTTCTTTTCTTTCTCATTTTCTTCCTTTTTTCTTCGGTTTTCTTTGTTTCTTTCTTGTTTTTCATTGGTTTTCACTTTTTTCATTCTTTTCCACTAGTTTTATTTTTCTTTGGTTTCTTTTATTTCTTTTTCGGTTTTCTTTGGCATTCTTCATTTTTTTGGTTTTCTTTGTTTTCTTCGTTTTTCATTGTTTTCTCATTTTATATATTTTGTATACATCAGTAACATTTTTTATACACATGTTCAACATTTTTCAAGAACACGATTAAAGTTTTTTAAAACATATTTTTTTGATGTTTACTTTTTTGCATACACATTGTATATATTTTGTATACATCTGAAACATTTTGTATATACATGTTTAATATTTTTTCAATTCATGATTAAAAAATTAAAACTTTTTTTTGCGTTGATATATATTTTTTATGTCTACTTTTCTCCATACACATTGTACATTTTTTTGTATATGTCAGCAACATTTTTAATATACACATTTAACATCTTTTAAATACATGTTTGACATTTTATAAACATATATGTTTTCTATGTCTACTTTTTTATACACATTTTAATTTTTTTATAATCATCAGCAACATTTTTTACACATGTTTCACATTTTTAAATACATGATTAACATTATTTTCATATATATCTATGATGTCTACTTTTTTATACACATTTTGTGCATTTTTTGTGTACATCAGGAACATTTTTTATACATGTTTAACGTTTTTTCTACATGATCAACATTTTTTATCCATATACATGTTTTGATGTCTACTTTTTTCCATACATATAGTACACATTTTATATACATCAGAAATATTTTTCTATACACATTTATCATTTTTTAAAAGTGCGGTCAACATTTTTCATTTCTGTATATAAAGCGATTTATATAATAGATTTATTTAGAATATTTCGAAATATAAGCAAAAGAAAAAAATAAAAACAAAAATGTGAAAAAAAAAACCTGAAAGAAACAAAAAAAACACAGAAGGCCTTTGTTACCCGCTGGGCCGTCACGTTCTGGCAGCACTTGACGCGAGGCTGCGCACTGCCCCGTGTGAAGCGAGACATAGTCGCGCACAGCATGCAGACGGAGGTGTTTTCTTGTTTTGGGCCGGCTTTGGTTGGGAGGAGAGTGGATTTAACTTAACTGGGCTAGGCGCGGCTCTAAATGAAAAACTCCCCGCTGGGCCGTCACATTCTTGCAGCATGGTGTAGCAAACGAGACCGGCAAACCCTATACGGCGCCTTAAGCGCCCGTTATTCACTTTTCGCAAACGGGCACACCCCCCTCTCCGCGCTGGGCTGGCCCATTTAACCTTTTTTTTTCTGTTTCAAGTGAAAAAATGCGCAAGATGCATGATTCGAACCGGCGACTTCATCGTTCTCTGCAAGCTGCACTAACCAACTAGACAACTCACTTGATGTGATTACTCACATCTTTTTTTTCTTCTTTTCTTTATTATTTTTCATTTTCCTTTTTCTCTGTTCCTTTTTTTTTTGCAAAACGTGTGATTTTTCTTTCAAATACTTCATTTTTCAAAAACTGATGGACTTTTTTCAAATTCGATAAACTTTTTGAAATTATATGATTTTTTTAAAATTTTGATGAACTTTTTATTCAAAACTGATGAACTTTTTTCCAAATTGATGAACTTTTTCAATTTTTGAGAACTTTTTATGAACGTTTTTTAAATTTTGATGAACTTTTTATGAACGTTTTTTAAATTTTGATGAACTTTTTATGAACGTTTTTTAAATTTTGATGAATTTTCAAAACATAATGATTTTTTTCAATTTTTGTAAACTTTTTACAAAATTCGTGAACTTTTTTTTTATTGTTTTTGTTTGCCAAAAAATTTGCTCAAAAAGTCAATGCTCCGTGGTGAACCGGTCAACCATGACCAACAAACTGGTTTTTTTTTAGGGAAAAAGCATCTAGGCTTTAAAGAATATTGTAAATGTTTACAGGAATGGAGTTCACGTCATGTGGAGCTCCCAACCATAAGTGTCTACCAGGGGGAAGAGAAATGCTAAATCTAGCTAGTCTACGCGCTTTGAAATTCGAAGCTCTTGATTCAAAATTAAAAACACACCAACAAACTGGTGCCCGATCAAGCGCACGATCGAGCGCTCGACTCATTATGTGGGCCGGCCCACGAGAGATTTGGCATGAGCGCCACATCCCCTAACTCGCGCCACATCCCAACTGGCACTAAAGGCGCCACTTAGGAGGTCCCTGCGAGACGGAACCTGGTCTCGCCTCAACGCTCCCTCCGGCCCTCGCTGCTGATTGAGCCGGCCCAAATAGCTTTTTCTTTGCTTCTTTATTCATTCATTTTTTCTTTTATTTTGTATACATTTTTAAAATGTTTCAAATACATATATTTCATAAACTTAATTTACTCAAAAATAAAAATATTAAACATAAATTTGAAAATGTTAACATAATGTACTCCCTCCGATCCATATTAAATGTCGCTGGTTTAGTACAACTTTAGTACAAAGCTGTACTAAACCAACGACACAAAGTTGTACTAAACCAACGACAGTTAATATGGTTCGGAGGGAGTAATTTTTTTGTTAGCGTAATTTTAGAAAAAAAATCGATAGCATCAAAAAAATGTTCATACACTCTAAAAAATGTTCTAACATTAAAAAAACATTATAAAATGTAATTCATGTATTTTACAAAAGGTCAACGTGTATAAAAAATGTCCGCAAGTTTATGAAAATGTACAATGTGTACTGAAAAACGTAGAAATGTGCTGAAAAAAAAAACTTCAATGAAAACCAGTGAAGAAACATGGAAAAATAATGACGAAACGAATTGAAAACCGATGAAACGCACTTAAAAAAAAAAGGCTAACTGGAAGAAAAAACGCAAAAAACAAAACTTGAGGAGAAAAATGAAAAGAAAACCATGAGACTGGGTTGGCCTACTAAGGGGAGACTTTAGACGACGCCATCTTTCAGGTCACAGTAAGCGTTCCAGGGGTATATCTGGCCTGCTGCGAGATTTAGCACTGGCTCGCTTATATCGTGAGGTAAATGGGCCGGCCTAGTAACGGAAGTTAGGTCTTCGATTTTTGTTCGTTTCTTTTGTTTTCCGATTCATTTATTCAGTTATTTTGGTTTTTCTGGGTTTCTTTACCAGTTTTCTTTTGGCCTTTTTTTTTAATTTTCCTTTTTTAATATATGTCTATTTTACATTTTACATTTTCATATGTATGTAAAACATTCGTCTGATACACAATGAACATTTTTCAAATATATTATATACATTTTTCAAATACATGTTTTGAATAATTGTCTGAATAATGTAAAAAAATCAAATATGCATTGAACATATTTTTGAATGATATGAGATATTTTTTTATAGCGAACACTTTTTGACGTTGTATAAATAATTATTAAAAAATGGCATGAAATTATTTTTGAAACATGTGTACATTGTTTAAAATTTTCACACAGTTTTTTGAATGATAGAAAATATTTTACTACAGGCATTTTTTACTTTTATAAAAAAAATTATAAGGTCACAGTTTTTTTTGAAACACTTGAACATTATTTAAAATGTCATCTACATTTTTTTGAATGTTACAAAACATTTTTATTTAATTATACGAATAATTTTTAACTTCATGTAAACATTTTTAAAAATTGTCCCTAACATTTATGAAACGCGTGCACATATTTTAAATATCACGGACATTTTTTTGAATAGTACAAACACTTTTTAAAGTGCACGGATTATTTTTTACATTGCGCTAACATTTTTCAAACGTGAGATGAATGTTTAAGTAAATTAACTTTCTAAATATATAATATAATTTTATAATATTCAAAATGTAAACAGAAGTAAAGTAAATGAAAAGAAAAAAGAACAAATAAACAAACCTAACACATTGGAAGCCGCCCCAGTTTCATTCACCGTCGGGATGAAGGGAGGGGCAATGGCTCGGGGAGGCCTTTACTTTTGTTTCTTCGTTAAGGATCATTGCAACACCATTGGGGGAAGGCTGGAGCCTACACGAGGCGGCATAGGGTCTGCTACCTTAGCGTCAGACTCATCGCCGACAGGGTGGTGTCGGGTGAACTCATACTAGAAATTGATGTTGAAATCAAGTTCAAAGTTTCAATATTTTTTCTTAGAGAAAACGCGTTGGCCGAGCCCGAGAAAAGGCTCGAACCTAGCCCGGCTTTGAATTAACAAAGTCATCAACCGACCAGGATTACAAAGATAATACAGTACAGAGAAATGAAAGCAAAGTGGAACAAGATACAGAGTGCTGCAAGGAACGACTCAAAAGCTACAGCAAACGTCGTTGCCATCGACCACCGCAAAGCCAAAACCAACTAACCAAACTAAGGCCTCAGAAGGAGGGCAACACCGTGCAAGCATCGTGCCGCTGACTGCAACCAGAGGGCCAAACATGAGCAAACACAAGGTATGTTTCCACCGCCGCAAAGGGCCAATACCCTTTCACCTAGGCTCGACAGGTGCCGCACCGGCGACCGACGGAGAGGTTCCATAGAACCCAGACCAAGCAGCCCAAGCTGCCATGAAACACAGCAACAACAGACCCACAGGCAACGAAGACCGACCAGTAGAACACCATCGTCGGCAGCGGCAAGGCAACGCGTCGGTCGAGACTAGTCGATCAAAGGCGGAAGACCACATAGAAGACCGAAGAGGGACAAAGCATTGCACCGGTCATGGATTGGAATCGTCGGAGCCCGGGACTCTTACCAAGCAGGGTACCGCCGGTGTCGGAATAGGAGACACCGATCCCCTTGCACCGCACCGGTGGCAGAGACCATCCGCACCAGGGGACCGTGCAGGCTGCCGCATAGAAGGCCAGGCGCCATACCCGTCACCGCACCACCAACAACTCCACCACCGCAAGAGCAATCCCCGGATGACGCCTTCAGGAAGGAACACGGCACCGTGTGTCGTCGTCGTCCAAGCAGGGGAGGGCAAGCTTTCACCTGTGCTCGAGGGGGGGGGTGGTGGGAGGGATGGAATCCACTCCAAAGCCTCAAGGAAGGTGAACGGCGCCGGAAGACGTCGCCTTTGGAGTGGTCGCCGCGTCGGCCAAGGGTTTTGTAACATCCCCAGATCTCAACCCTGTCATTAAGCTAATTAATTAGCCATGTCATCATGATCATCCTAAATAAACTGCATTTAGAAAATAATCCGACTTCAAGTTCAGATTCAAAATTCAAATGCAAGTCAAATTATTGCTTCTTCAAGTAATTAAACAAAATAGTTCATAATATTGCAAAAATTCCCAAAGCTATTATAAAAATAAAACCAGCATTATTTAAATTCCCAAATTGACCCTAGCAATTAAAACAGTGGTCCAGCAACAATTTATTTGATCTTTTCAATTTCTAAAAATACTAAAACCATTCCAAATGCCTCCAAACTTTTTGTGCCAACCCTAAATATTGCAATGCATTTATGTGCTAAATTTCACATTAAACAAAAATCAATTGATGCTCCAACTAAATGCAAAACAGTAAAGAAAATAGAAAACAGAAAAGAATAAAAGAAAAAGGCCGAAACCTACTGTGCACTAGAGCCCACTATCTACAGCCGCGGCCCAGCCCAGCTCCCCGCGTCGTCTCCCTCCTCGCGCTGCTGTCGCCCGCACAGCGCGCGCACTGGCCCCCCTCGCGCGCGCTCGACATCGCGCGGCTACAGCCCCGCGGGCGCCTGCAAGACCCCCTCGACCCCCTGCAACCCTAGGCCACCCTCTCTTTTCCCCTCGCGCCCCCACGCTCTCTCTTCCGAGCTCAACTGCTCGCTGCGTCGCCGCGCCGCCTCACCGCCGTGTCCACCGGCCTCCCCGCGCCGTCTACCGATGTCCAGGAGGCTCTCCTTCCTCGTCCACGTCCACTACAGGCACTGGTTCGTGCCGCCTCGCGCCGCATCGTCGCCCCGTTCGTCTTCTTCAACCTCGGGATCCGCCGGACGCCACGGGTCGATTCGCCGCCTGCAGATCATCCCCGGCCACCCCGCGCTGCTCCGCGTCATCGCTGTGAGCTGCTGCACCTTCCTCCTCTCTCCCGCGGCCCTAGCCACCGTGCCACCGTAGCCAAAGTTCACCGTCGCCACTTGCCTCGCCGTCGCGGCCGCTGGCCTCCGAGCTCGCGCCCGAGCACTGCCTCGAGCTCCCGGGCCTCACCGGAGCTCAACGCGACCACCAGCTCCCCTCCTCGTGCCCCCTAGCCCCGGGTCCGAGCTCGCCCGACTCCGGCCGCCGCCGACGTCGAAGCCCCGCTCATCTCCGGCCAGACCAGCTCCTCCCACCTGTAGGAGATATGCCCTAGAGGCAATAATAAATGTTATTGATTATCTCCCTGTTCATAATTAGGTTTATGTTCCATGCTATAACTGCTATGGTTCTCGAGTCTACAATAACCACGAGGCTCGGAGGAAGACTCATATGCACGTGTGGGATAATAAACGGTAAAATGTATTCCTAGTCAAGCCTCTATGACTGGCTCAAGTATTGCATGATGATCCTGTTTTCCTGATCATGGGCATGGCTATGCCGGCAATTTTGAGGGCACAATTGTTGGTAGAACACTTGTGTTGAATCGACCCGATTGATGTTATGCTATGAGATACATTCGTCATAAGTTTATGGTTAATAACACAGAGAAGTTAATGTTTGCATAATTCCTTAGACCATGAGAGTGTCGAGTTTCTTCATGCTTGCTTCATGAACTTTGGGGTTTGTTAAACGTCATCCGTAAATGGGTGGCTATTACGGCGGCTTACGGGTTCATGGAAAAGTATGTCAAGGGACTTGATAGCTCAAGATTGGGATTTGCTCCTCCGACGATGGAGAGATATCTCTGGGCCCTCTCGGTGTTACGGTATCCATCATCGTCTGGCCAGACACAGGGTGATTTGATCACAGGGATGCCGGAACACGGGAACGAGAAAAGAGAACAATACCGACAACGAGGTAACTGGCATTGTGGACAAGTGTTGATCCACGAGGATGCCGATGTTTCTCACCTCGGGTAATTGTAACATATCGCGAAGCAACAGGAATAGCTCACGGCAATTGGAGGTTCACTCGAATATTTATTCGTGTGGGTATAGGGATCGATATGGGTGTCCACGGCTCCGATGTTGATCATTGATCGGAAGGGGTTCCGGGTCATGTCTATGCTTCACCGAACCTATAGGGTCACACGCTTAAGGGTCATCTATCTGCTGAATACTAGACAGGGAGTCTGAGAGAAAATCACCGAAAAAGTTTCGGACGCCGGAAAAGTTTCGGACAGCGGAAAAGTTCCGCAGAGAGGTCACCGGATGAGTTCCGGTGAAACTGAAAAGTTGTTTCAGAGGATACCATAAAGTCAAATTGGTTTTGGCACATGCCTGATAATCCTTGGAGGGTGCCAGAATCATTCTGGAAACTTTCTGGAATTTTCCGGGATGAAAACCGGAAATGTTCCGGAGCTGCCGAAACCGCTTCAGATGCTTTTCGCAGATGAAATCACTAAACCGGAATTGTTCCGGCTCGCATTGAAAATTATTTTGGTGGGTACTAGAATTGTTCTAAGCCCACATGAATATTTTCAGTTCGATCAGACGCTGAAAAATGTCGTCGTGAATAGTGAAAGTGTTTTTTGGGATATTTTTGAAAAGCCACCTTTTGGGGCTTTGCTCCAAAAGATCTTGGGGATGACATGGATGGATAGGGGCCAATTTTGGGGCCCCACATGAGGGTGTGGCCGGCCACATGGTGGACTCCTTCATGGAGTCCCCCTTGTTCCTTGGTTTCACCTTTTAGGTCCTTGGGAAGGACTCCTTTCCATGTGGGTTTTGGGTCTTCTTGTAAAACCACCCTACCCCTTGGGTTTCCTATAAATAGGAGGTGTGTGGGCTGCCATAAGACACACTCTTGCTCTCATACACATAGCCATGCATGATCTGGCATTCTTCTCTCCCTCCCAGCGAAATAGTTTCGTAGAGCCGAAAGGCTGTCTGGGTTCCGGCAGGAACTAGTTCTGGACGGCGAAGCCCTGCCGGATAGATGACACTGTATGTGTGCAACTCTGTAGAGAGATCGTAGTTTCGGTCTTAGTTCGAGAGTGCCTCCCGAAGGGCTGTCCGTGTGACCGTCCGAGTTTTGGAGGTCCTCCCGAAGGGCTGTCCGAGTGACAGTCCGAGTTTCGGAGGTCCTCCCGAAGGGCTGTCCGCGACACCGTCCGGGGGACTGTGTGACCGCCTCCCGGAGGGCTGTCCGCGGGGCAGATGAGGGTATACATCCTCGCGGTTGGGAGGTTATAAAATCCTAGCTGCGGGGATCTGCACCGCCGTTCGTCATCGACTCTACTTCCGCTGCGCTACGAGTCGGTAACGAAAGTGATCAAACCTTGTATGCAGTCTCCATAGTGGTCCTGGGCTGGTGCGTAGGTCGGAAATTTTTTGTTTTCTTCTGCGTTCCCCTTCAGTGGCATCAAGAGCCATGCTATGCGTAGATGCAGGTTGCGATCTAGAATACATAGAGATGTATGGGTGTTGCACAATATAATTAGGTAGTAGATGAGATCTATTGCTGAAAATTATTTGTGCGGGTAGCAGATGAAGTCTGTTACCCGATGTTCTTGTTGCTTCCCTCGAATTTGCATATTTCTGATCTTGATAACAGTATGGTGGAGTTTTAATGTTCTGGCAATCCGCGATCCTGATTGATCAACGAAGTGCTAACAGTTCATTGAATTCCACCGTAGTTAAAAAGAAAGATGAAATTTTGCAGACGAAAGGGCAATGCAGATGTGATCTGCACGGGGGTCACGCATATGACGAAGTTTAGTATGGGGCTCGAGATTTTATTATCTCGTGTTTCATACACCCTGGAATGTTAATCTAGCGACTTGGATTACCATGCTTGATGATGGACGATGGTAGCTTCGGTTTGTTTCGAAACCTTAGAAGCCACGTAAAATAAAATTTTGCATGAACCAATTAGAGGCGTCTAACTTGGTTTTGCAGGATGGTTTGCATGTGCATGTGATGTGGTATAGCAGTGTTCATAATAATTTGATTATGTATGAGATGACTATATGATGTAAATTGATTAACATGACCTGCGTGTCATGATTCGGCATGATGGCTGGAGCCATATGATTGCACTTTAATGACCTGCGTGTCAACCTTATGTAATGCACTTATTTTATTAGCTATAGAGATAGCAATATTATCTGGTGCACCGACAAGGTGGTGGCAATCTTCGCGAAGGTGAATACCGACGTGAATGCCGAAGACGAAGAAATACAAGACTTCTCCGTCGGAAGGGCTATACCATATCATGCTATTATGAATTGCCTGAGATGTTTATCCCTTATGATGCACCCTTCTTGATTGCGCGGTAGTCGCTTTTATTAGGGTGATCTCTCACAAAAATATCAAGTAGTTAGTGTTCTCCCAAGTGTAGCACCGTCACGGCACCTATCTTTTCGGGGTGCGCCGTGTCACACGGGTACGAACGATTAGGGATGTGTGAGGCGGGTGAGTTGAGACCTCGCAGCGAGATCACTTGGTTGTCTTGACGTTCAGGCATGACCGTCATGAGCTCGGAACACACGCATCGAAAGATGAACAAGAGTCGCATGGAAGATGTGATTGGCAAGTTTGCCTACCGGTTGAGATTTTCGTCATCAGTGGTGTTACACCAATGGCGAACAATTGATACGTGGGTCTTGTATCACTCACAATCAATTATGAGAGATATTGATTTGAGTGGGAGCGCACTGTTGAATTAACTTGTTTAATTCTCAGTGCAATTAATTTTGAACACTGTCTAAGTGTGATTTGCATAATAGTTGTAGAAGAATGGCTCGCGTTTCCACCTTTCCTATTAAAATTGAATAGCTGTTTAATATCTGGTTAAAACTTTACGGTTGGTAAACGTAATGTGAGGATTGTCCTCTAGAGTGCCGAGAAGGACTTTGTCCTATCGCATATTTTCGGTATTCTCCCGCTAATGCTATGGATCATGTGACTCACGTCCTTCGATCCAAAAGCTAAAATTCCGTTACGGTCGAGTGAAATATGTTTGCTTCCATGAGACCCGAACTTCAAAAGTTTTGGGATAGTTATGTGATATTCATGGAACTGAAAATTAATTTTCAGATACAAACAAAGGCTGAAAGATATGAGATATCTAAAGCCATGTTTGTTTGCAAACTATTAGTAAAAGTGTTTACTGGGCATTTGACTGATAAGAGAGGGATCCAGAAGAACGCCTGTCATATGATGATGGTGAATAAAACAACAACTTAAAGAGAAAGGAAGTATCCGAAGGGTGTTAGTGAAACTTTCACGCCTAGGAAATCCGGGGCTAACGCCACTCTTAAGTTGGGTGCTTCTTCTGAGAGTAGGAGAAATACTAAAAGTTAAACTGTTAGAAGTATAATGGCAAAAGGATAGAATACTGGAATATCCAGCTCATGTATGAATGTCATACAGGTTTTTTGATGTATAGAAGGCTGGTCAAAGATATAGTTCTTGGGAATTATGGTTAAACATGTTAATCACTAATTCTTGGGTATTGTGAGTTAATCACAAAGATACCCGCTCGATTGCATTCTGTTGCAACTCGATGTAAGAACTACTATGGCCTGAGAGACTAGCCAGGAATGAGTTTAGATACACGCAGGGAACATAGTAAATGTTACTATGCCTTCCATCGGTGTATTCCCTATGTATTTACTTTCATAATTCATTTTAGAGTTTCACACTCTAGCCCTTTGCATAAGGTATCTTGCAAGAAGGTTGTTCATAAGAGAACTTTTGATGTTCGGTGTTATGAATAACATAAGGGCCATACTTTCATTATGAATGAGATGTATGTTATGAATATTGATAATAATACATTACCTCTGGGTTTGCTTTCATAATTCATTTAGAGTTTCATACACTCTAGCCCTTTGCATAAGGTATTTTGCAAGAAGGTTATTCATAAGAGAACTTTTGATGTTCGGTGTTATGAATAACATGAAGGGCCATGCTTCCATACAGGATGGGATGTATGCTATGAATATTGATGCAAATATGATACATCCATAACACTGACGCTAAATGTCGCAAGACTAAAAGAATACCACACAAGTGTGGCACTGCATTTGGTCACATTGGAGAAACCCGCATGGAAAATTCCATTATGATGGATTTTGAAGTCGTTTGATTTTGAATCATCTGACACTTGCAACTTTCCTCTGAAAGGTAAAGTGACTGAAATACCGTTCACAGGCCATAAGGAACGAGCAAAGAACATATTGGTAATCATACATTATGATGTGTGTAGTCCAATAAATGTTGTTGCAAGTAGTGGATTTATCTGTCTTCAGAAATGACTCAAGTAGATATATGGATATTTACTTGTTGAGACGTAAGTCTGGATCTTTTGAATTCATTCAGAAGGTTTTCAAAAATGAAGTAGAAGTTATTGTAACAAGAAAATTATGTTTCTGCAATTTGATTGCAGAAAGGAATATTTGAGTTACAAGTTTAGCGAATGTCTGATGAGTTGTGAAAGGGGTTTCGTAACTTGCACCTCCCGGAACACCGCTGCAAGTGGAAAGTCCGTGAAGATGTAATCGAACCATTTATGACATGGTAAGATCAAAGATGACATAAATAAATTTGCCATTACCCCTTTTATAGAGTGATGCTTTAGAGACTGCGGCTTTTACACTGAAAAGAGCTCCATCAGGTCTGTTGAAATAACGCCATGGTGTGGTACGCCCAACCATGTTATATCTTTTCTTAACATTTGGAATATGGGGCTTGTGTAAAAGGTTACAAACCTATTCCAAATCAGACAAGTGCTACTTTGTAAGGTTATCCCAAGTCATTGGGTATTCCCCCACCACTATACCGAGGCAAAGGGTTTTACCGCAAAACGGTATGCTTTTAAAGAGAATAGTTCTTTCAAAAAGGTGAGTGGGAGGACAGTGCAACTCGACGAGATAAACAGTATCTTCGTCATCAGATCAAAGGAAAGAAACCTTGGAAGTGATTCCGGAGTTTCCTACTGCGACTGATACGGAAGTCTCTACAATAAAATGTATGGACTTCGGTCGAACTTGCAGCTGAACCACGTAGGCAAAGCTCGTGCAAACCTATCAGGTGCGCAAACGAGATATTGTTGTTAGACAACAGTATACCTACAATACACAAGGAAGCGTTGATGGGCCCTGACTCCGGAATTGGCTAAATGCCAATACAATCTGAGATAGTTTCCATATATGTGATTCAAGATTAAAATCTTGATACACCTTTCGGAAGACTTAGAGTCTAACGAATATTTATGGAACTAAAAACTGATACGGAAAAAAAATGTTTTATCCATAAAGCTCGACTTGTTGCAATAACAAGTTCAAGGAGTTGACTACGATGAGATTGTTTCACCGTAGCGATGCTTAAAGTCGGTTCGGGTTGAACTAGCAATTAATACATATTTCAATCATGAGATATGAAACATGGATGACAAAGGGATTTCCATCTGATGAAAATGAAACCTAGGACTTGTATGTGATACAGTCCAAAGTAATTTGTCGATCCAAAGGATGCTAGTAAGTATGCAAACTTCAGAGTTCCAGCGATGGACAGAAGAGAGCAAAGTGGAGTTGGAATCTTCGTTTTTGATGGAATGGTCAAAGGGGTTTGACTTCATCAAATGGGTATCGAAGATGCTTGTGATTCAAGAAAGTAAGTGGGAGCATAATAATATTTCTAAAAACCTTGTGTACTTGACACATTGTTAATTGGAAATAAATTTCTTGACACGAATTAGGACTTCATTTGAAAATAGTTTTTCAATGAAGTGCTTAGGCTAAATAGCCTCAATATTAGGCATGATGATCTATGGAGATAGATTTACCTAATGGGGCTAAGCAATGAATACATATTGACAAGATGCTAAAACCTTTTAGCATTTAAAAACGTCAAGGAGTGATTCTTGCCGAAGTCACATGGAAAGAGTTTTTGCAAGACTCGGTGTCCCAAAACATTGATGAGTAAAATACATGATGGAGATTCCACACACTCTTGTGTTTGGATTAATCATGTATTCCATGGTATGTAAAAACAAACAGATATGTCCAATACTCCAAAGTTGTTGCGAGTATAGATACCATAGTGATCAAAGTACTGATCATGGGACAACAGTGAAAAATGTCATTAAGTGCTAAGAGTAGTGCTGATGACATGTTTTCTCGCAAGTAGAGATTATGAAGTGCTCGTTGTAAGTGATTACATCGATACAGTCTTCATCAATGCTCCATGCGATTTTCGATTTAAATTGAGGGTTTTGTGTGATACACAATATGGTGGCACGGTAGTTGGAAATTGTTCCAAACAAGATACTGTGGCGAATTCTATAACAAAGGCTAAGTATGTTGATGCTTAAGAAGCGACAAAGAAGTTGTTGAATCATATAGTTCATTCATGAACTTAGTATGGTTCCAAGATGACTTTGGTCTATGGGACACTATTGCAGATAGTTGCTCCATAGCTCAGTCTGAGGAATCAGGTTTCGACCAATGATTCACACATATGCAAGGCCAAGTCCAGACAAAATATGAATTTTGTGAAAGCGTGAAAACGCAAGGATATGCAAAGTTACACACAGAGCTGAAGTCGTCAGATCCGTTGGACATCAGGCTATACCACATGCGAAGCATATTTTACACCAGTATGCCATAGGTGTAAAGTGCATTAGCATTGACTAGATTATTGACTCTAGTTCAAGTGGGAGTCTGTAGGAGATATGCCCTAGAGGCAATAATAAATGTTATTGATTATCTCCCTATTCATAATTAGGTTTATGTTCCATGCTATAACTGCTATGGTTCTCGAGTCTACAATAACCACGAGGCTCGGAGGAAGACTCATATGCACGTGTGGGATAATAAACGGTAAAATGTATTCCTAGTCAAGCCTCTATGACTGGCTCAAGTATTGCATGATGATCCTGTTTTCCTGATCATGGGCATGGCTATGCCGGCAATTTTGAGGGCACAATTGTTGGTAGAACACTTGTGTTGAATCGACCCGATTGATGTTATGCTATGAGATACATTCGTCATAAGTTTATGGTTACTAACACAGAGAAGTTAATGTTTGCATAATTCCTTAGACCATGAGAGTGTCGAGTTTCTTCATGCTTGCTTCATGAACTTTGGGGTTTGTTAAACGTCATCCGTAAATGGGTGGCTATTACGGCGGCTTACGGGTTCATGGAAAAGTATGTCAAGGGACTTGATAGCTCAAGATTGGGATTTGCTCCTCCGACGATGGAGAGATATCTCTGGGCCCTCTCGGTGTTACGGTATCCATCATCGTCTGGCCAGACACAGGGTGATTTGATCACAGGGATGCCGGAACATGGGAACGAGAAAAGAGAACAATACCGACAACGAGGTAACTGGCATTGTGGACAAGTGTTGATCCACGAGGATGCCGATGTTTCTCACCTCGGGTAATTGTAACATATCGCGAAGCAACAGGAATAGCTCACGGCAACTGGAGGTTCACTCGAATATTTATTCGTGTGGGTATAGGGATCGATATGGGTGTCCACGGCTCCGATGTTGATCATTGATCGGAAGGGGTTCCGGGTCATGTCTATGCTTCACCGAACCTATAGGGTCACACGCTTAAGGGTCATCTATCTGCTGAATACTAGACAGGGAGTCTGAGAGAAAATCACCGAAAAAGTTTCGGATGCCGGAAAAGTTTCGGACAGCGGAAAAGTTCCGCAGAGAGGTCACCGGATGAGTTCCGGTGAAACTGAAAAGTTGTTTCAGAGGATACCATAAAGTCAAATTGGTTTTGGCACATGCCTGATAATCCTTGGAGGGTGCCAGAATCATTCTGGAAACTTTCTGGAATTTTCCGGGATGAAAACCGGAAATGTTCCGGAGCTGCCGAAACCGCTTCAGATGCTTTTCGCAGATGAAATCACTAAACCGGAATTGTTCCGGCTCGCGTTGAAAATTATTTTGGTGGGTACTAGAATTGTTCTAAGCCCACATGAATATTTTCAGTTCGATCAGACGCTGAAAAATGTCGTCGTGAATAGTGAAAGTGCTTTTTGGGATATTTTTGGAAAGCCACCTTTTGGGGCTTTGCTCCAAAAGATCTTGGGGATGACATGGATGGATAGGGGCCAATTTTGGGGCCCCACATGAGGGTGTGGCCGGCCACATGGTGGACTCCTTCATGGAGTCCCCCTTGTTCCTTGGTTTCACCTTTTAGGTCCTTGGGAAGGACTCCTTTCCATGTGGGTTTTGGGTCTTCTTGTAAAACCACCCTACCCCTTGGGTTTCCTATAAATAGGAGGTGTGTGGGCTGCCATAAGACACACTCTTTCTCTCATACACATAGCCATGCATGATCTGGCATTCTTCTCTCCCTCCCAGCGAAATAGTTTCGTAGAGCCGAAAGGCTGTCTGGGTTCCGGCAGGAACTAGTTCTGGACGGCGAAGCCCTGCTGGATAGATGACACTGTATGTGTGCAACTCTGTAGAGTGATCGTAGTTTCGGTCTTAGTTCGAGAGTGCCTCCCGAAGGGATGTCCGTGTGACTGTCCGAGTTTTGGAGGTCCTCCCGAAGGGCTGTCCGAGTGACAGTCCGAGTTTCGGAGGTCCTCCCGAAGGGCTGTCCGCGACACCGTCCGGGGGACTGTGTGACCGCCTCCCGGAGGGCTGTCCGCGGGGCAGATGAGGGTATACATCCTCGCGGTTGGGAGGTTATAAAATCCTAGCTGCGGGGATCTGCACCGCCGTTCGTCATCGACTCTACTTCCGCTGCGCTACGAGTCGGTAACGAAAGTGATCAAACCTTGTATGCAGTCTCCATAGTGGTCCTGGGCTGGTGCGTAGGTCGGAAATTTTTTGTTTTCTTCTGCGTTCCCCTTCACCACCACCCTCATTCGATCGCGCACGCTCCCAGCAACCCGTAGCCGCAAAACGCGTGCGATTTGATGCCCTGTAGCGACCGCACGGTGGACGTCCGCCGTCGATTCGGTCGTCGCCAGCGTAACTCCGGCCGGCTGACGTGTCCGGCGTCATTAGGCGCTAATGACGCTAATTAGTTTAGCCGAGTGAGACTGACAGCAGGGCCCCACCATAAAATAAACTCAGTTTAATTTTCTGGTTAGGATTAGTTTAATTCCCGTGGCCCTGCGTGTCAGATTTGACCCTGCCCAGTCAGCGTTGACCGGGCCCAGTCGTCAGTGACTGTGGCCAGCTGACAGGTGGACCCCACTGCACCTTTTGACCAGTCAACCTGCTGACTGGGCTGGACCCAGTCAATGATAGGTGGGTCCCCCTGGGCCCATTGACCAGTCAACGTGGACAAGTCAACTGCTGACTGGGCAGTTGACTGGCCCCACATGTCAGCCTCTATGCACATTTCTGGGTACACTTCTGTGTACCCATAGCAATTTATATTTAAATGATTTTCGAATTAAATTAATTTCAGAAATTCCAGAAAATGATTAAAACTTTGAAAAATCATATAAAATAAACCGTAACTCGGATGAAAATAATTTATATATGAAAAATGATCAGAAAAATATGACGAATCCGAATATGTGATCAAAATGCTTGACCATCACTCCTAAATAGGTGAACATGGAACCTTCCCCTCCGGATCAATATACCGGCAAGCACCTGGAGCTGGGAAAATATTCCCGGATATTTTCCCGCTCCGTTTAAAATACTTAGTACTGCGTTAGGGCACCCTAGCATAGCCTGTTACCATGCCAAGCATCTGTGTTGCATCTGTGTGCTTTATATTTACTGTTTCTTCCCCCTCTTCTCTCCGATAGACTCCGAGACCGACGCTGCCCCTGTGATCGACTACGTCACCGACGACCCTTCTTCCTTTTCAGCAGAGCTTCCAGGCAAGCAAAACCCCCCTTGATCATTCCTATATCGCCCATTCTTTCTTCCTCGTGCTTGCATTAGATTTTGCTACTGTAATTGATTGCTCCTATTCTGATGCATGGCCTGATGTTGTAACCTGCTGTTGATACTTTACCTGTTGTCCTATATGCTTAGTATAGGCTGGTTAGCGATCCATCAGTGGCCCTACACCCTTGTCCGTGTTGCCATGCTTTACTACCGATGACTCGATCAATGCGATCGATGTGCCGAGACCGACACAGCACCGCACACCCCCTTAGTTGTACGACTCTGTAGAGCTACTATCGAGTGCCGAGGGTGATACCTCCTATCTCACTCCTGATGGTACCTTTGTAGCGTAGCTAGTCGGTTGTGGGTCATCGAGGGTGATTCCTCTTTCACCACCTCCGATGATGCCTCTGTCGTGCAACCCCTCAAGTGTGAACCCTTCGAGGGTGATTCCTCTGAGTTCACCTTGATGGTTGCATCGAGTGGGAATCCATCGAGGGTGATTCCTCGGACTTCCCCTTTGATGACAAGAACAAACTATTACCTTTAACTGTTGCCCCTTTTTAACTGTTACTGCGGGACTGGAGGGACAGGCGGTACCATCCCGATAGAGGTGGACCTGAGCTCCCAACAGTCTCTTGAGAGTCGGGTTGACCTAGAGGGCACCCGCGAGATAATTACGAGGCGCGGCCGGGCAGACAGAGACCGCCCTAGAGAGGGATGGGCCTGACCCTTGTTACACTTCCTCGAGACGGGGCGACAGGAGTACTGATCGTCACCGTGAGCTCCCAACACACTAATGGATTTGGGTATTTGATCTGAGTTGGCCACTGGCCTATACGCACTACCACCACGTGGGATAATGGTTTAATGGGGCCCTCGGCGCCGTATGTATCAACCGAAAGCTCTGTCAGACGTCCAGTTTAGCATTGTGGCACGGTCGGATCGTGCCTTCCAGGAGAGGGGTGGCGCTGGTATCCACCCTGCGCACAACGACCCGGAGTGCGAAGGGCGATGGGCCCAAGACCCCTGAGCGCTTAGGATGTAGACCGTCGGGGACCTCTCTGCTGAGCCTAGGTAGGGCTACGTCGTGTCGATCAGCCGAGGCCGGGCATGACCGAGAAAAGTGTGTCCGGCCAGAGTTAATCGAGCGTGTTGGGTAACAGTAGTGCACCCCTGCACGGAAGTTATCTATTCGAATAGCCGTGTCCACGGTAACAGGACGCTCAGTGTTGTATCCCGTTCTACTACTGTTGGAAATATGCCCTAGAGGCAATAATAAATTGGTTATTATTATATTTCCTTGTTAATGATAATCGTTTATTATCCATGCTATAATTGTATTGATTGGAAACTCAAATACATGTGTGGGTACATAGACAACACTGTGTCCCTAGTAAGCCTCTAGTTGACTAGCTCGTTGATCAAAGATGGTTAAGGTTTCCTGGCCATTGACATGAGATGTCATTTGATAACGGGATCACATCATTAGGAGAATGATGTGATGGACAAGACCCAAACTGTAAACGTAGCATTTGATCGTGTCAGTTTATTGCTATTGTTTTCTGCATGTCAAGTATCTGTTCCTTTGACCATGAGATCATGCAACTCACTGACACCGGAGGAATACCTTGTGTGTATCAAACGTCGCAACGTAACTGGGTGACTATAAAGGTGCTCTACAGGTATCTCCGAGGGTGTCTGTTGGATTGGCATGGATCAAGACTGGGATTTGTTACTCCGTGTGACGGAGAGGTATCTCAGGGCCCACTCGGTAATACAACATCACATTGAGCCTTGCAAGCAAAGTGACTAAAGAGTTAGCCACAGGATCTTGTATTACGGAACGAGTAAAGAGACTTGCCGGTAACGAGATTGAACTAGGTATAGAGATACCGACGATCGAATCTCGGGCAAGTAACATACCGAAGAACAAAGGGAACAGCATACGGGATTAACTGAATCCTTGACATAGAGGTTCGACCGATAAAGATCTTCGTAGAATATGTAGGAGCCAATATGGGCATCCAGGTCCCGCTATTGGTTATTGGCCGTAGAGGTGTCTCGGTCATGTCTACATAGTTCTCGAACCCGCAGGGTCTACACACTTAACGTTTGGTGACGATTAGTATAGTTGAGTTATTATGTTGGTGACCGAAGGTTGTTCGGAGTCCCGGATAAGATCCCGGACATGACGAGGATCTCCGGAATAGTCCGGAGGTAAAGATTGATATATGTGATAATAGTGTTTTGATCTCCGGAAGAGTTCCGAAGTTCACCGGAAGGGGTTCCGGATGTTTACCGAAGTGTTCGGGTGCAGCAACACTTTATATGGGCCAAGGGATAAAAGCCCACGAGGTATTGGAAAGTGCAAAAGTAGTTTTGCTGCCGCGTAAGCGGTACTACCGCTTGTGTGAAGCGGTACTACCGCCCGAGCGGTACTACCGCTTGTGTGAAGCGGTACTACCGCCCAAGCGGTACTACCGCTTGTGTGAAGCGGTACTACCGCTTGTGTGCGGCTGTGCACGGTTCGGCAGAGATCCGAGTTGGACTCTTTCCCTGCGGGCCAAACCGACCTTGTGCGGGCAAAACCGACCTGGAGGAGGCTTTTACTCCAAGTTTAGACCCCAAGGCTCAACATATAAATAGAGGGGCAGGGCTAGCACACGATATACATCAAGATTTCCCCAAGCCGTGTGCGGCAACCCTAACCCTCTAGTTCCTCCGTCATAATCTCCGTAGCGCTTGGCGAAGCCCTGCAGAGATTGTTCCTCACCACCATCACCACGCCGTCGTGCTGCTGGAACTCAACCACTACTTCACCATCGCTCGCTGGATCGAGGAGGTGAAGGCGTCATCAAGCCGTACGTGTGTTGAACGCGGAGGTGCCGTCCGTTCGGCGCTAGTTCGTGATCGGATCGAGGGACGACTTGCGATTTGGATCGCGGAGACGTTCGACTACATCAACCGCGTTTCTTAAACGCTTCCGCTTAGCGATCTACAAGGGTATGTAGAATCACTCTCCCTCTCGTAGATGCTCATCACCATGGATAGATCTTGTGTGTGCGTAGGAAAAATTTTGTTTCCCATGCAACGTTCCCCAACAGTGGTATCAGAGCCAGGTCTATGCGTAGATGAGATCTCGAGTAGAACACAAACGAGTTGTGGGCGTGGGTGTATACATATTGCTTGCCGTTACTAGTTGATATTTGATTCGGCGGTACTGTGAGATGAAGCGGCCCGGACCGACATTACGCGTACACTTACGCGAGACAGGTTCCTTCAACTGACATGTAACTTCGTTGCATAAAGATGGCTAGCGGGTGTCTGTCTCTCTCACTTTAGTTGAATCGATTTCAATGAAAAGGGTTCTTTTAGAAGATCAAAAAGCAATCACTACACCACGTTGTGGTTTTGCGTAGGTAAGAACGGTTCTTGCAAACCCGTAGCAGCCACGTAAAATTTGCAACAACAATTAGAGGACGTCTAACTTGTTTTTGCAGGGTATGTTGTGATGTGATATGGCCAATTACATGATGAGATATATGTGATGTATGAGATGATCATGTGTTGTATAGAATATCACGACTTGCATGTCGATGAGTACGGCAACTGGCAGGAGCCATAGAGTTGTCTTTAATTATTGTATGACCTGCGTGTCAATCATTAAGCGCTATGTAATGCTTTACTTTATCGCTAAACGTTAGCAATAGTCGTGGAAGCAACAGTCGGCGCGACAACCTTATGGCGACACGTTGATGGAGATCAAGATGATGGAGATCATGGTGTCATGCCGGTGACGATGGAGATCATGCCGGTGCTTTGGAGATGGAGATCAAAAGCACAAGTTCATGGCCATATCATGTCACTTATGATTTGCATGTGATGTTAATCCTTTTATGCATCTTATTTTGCTTAGGACGACGGTAGCATTATAAGGTGATCCCTCACTTAAATTTCAAGATAAATTGTGTTCTCCCCGAGTGTGCACCGTTGCGAAAGTTCGTCGTTTCGAGACACGCCGTGATGATCGGGTGTGATAGACTCCACGTTCACATACAACGGGTGCAAGCCATGTTGCACACGCGGAACACTCGGGTTAAACTTGACGAGCCTAGCATGTACAGACATGGCCTCGGAACACAAGAGACCGAAAGGTCGAACATGAGTCATATAGTAGATATGATCAACATGAAGATGTTCACCATTGAAACCACCTCGACTCACGTGATGATCGGACTTGAGTTGGTGGATTTGGATCATGTTACACTCGAATGACCGGAGGGATGTCAATTTGAGTGGGAGTTTTTAAGTAATATGATTAATTAAACTCATTATCTTGAACAATAGTCTAAGTTGTCTTTGCTATATTTATGTTGTAGATCATGGCTCGCGCAGTAGCACCCCTGAATTTTAATGCGTTCCTAGAGAAAGCTAAGTTGAAAGATGATGGAAGTAACTTTGTGGACTGGGCCCGTAATCTAAGGATTATCCTTACGGCTTCCCAGAAGGCTTATGTCCTTGATGCACCGCTTGGTGATCCACCCGCTCCAGTTGAGTCTCTAGACGTTGTGAACGCCTGGCAGGCTCGTTCTGATGATTACTCAATAGTTCAATGTGCAATGTTGTATGGCTTAGAACCGGGACTTCAAAGACGTTTTGAACGTCATGGAGCATATGAGATGTTCCAGGAGTTGAAGTTTATCTTTCAGAAGAATGCCCGGAGCGAGAGACATGAGATCTCCGATAAGTTCTATATGGAGGAGAACGGGTCTATCAGTGACCACGTGCTCAGAATGTCTGGGTACTCCACCCGTCTGGCTGAGTTAGGGATGCCCCTTCCGCCAGAGGCTATCACTGACAGAGTTCTTCAATCATTGCCACCTAGCTACAAGAGCTTCGTGTTGAACTATAACATGCACGGGATGAACAAGTCAGTCGCCGAGCTGTTTGCGATGCTGAAAGCCGCTGAGTCTGAAATTCAGAAGGAGCATCAAGTGTTGATGGTCAATAAAACCACTAGTTTCAAGAAAAATGGCAAGGGTAAGAAGGGTAACTCCAAGCAGAGTGGCAAAGCAGTTGCTCCTCTCGTGAAGAAACCCAAGGCTGGACCCAAACCAGAAACTGTGTGTTTTCATTGCAAGGGAACTGGACACTGGAAGCGGAATTGCCCCAAGTATTTGGCTGACAAGAAGGCGGCCAACAACAAACAAGGTATATATGATATACATGTTATTGATGTGTACCTTACCAACTCTCGTTGTAGTGCCTGGGTATTTGATACCGGTGCGGTTGCTCATATTTGCAACTCAAAACAGGAACTGCGGAATAGACGGAGGCTGGCAAAGGACGAAGTGACGATGCGCGTGGGAAATGGTTCCAAGGTTGATGTGATCGCCGTCGGCACGCTCGCTCTTCGATTACCGTCGGGATTAGTGTTGAACCTAAATAAGTGTTATTTGGTGCCTGCGTTAAGCATGAACATTATATCTGGATCTTGTTTATTGTGAGACGGTTACTCATTTAAATCAGAGAATAATGGTTGTTCTATTTATATGAGTAATATCTTTTATGGTCATGCACCCAATGTGAGGGGTTTATTCTTATTGAATCTCGATAGTAATGATACACATGTTCATAACATTGATGCCAAAAGATATAGAATTGATAATGATAATACCACTTTCTTGTGGCACTGCCGTTTAGGTCATATTGGCGTAAAACGCATGAAGAAGCTCCATGCTGATGGACTTTTGGAGTCACTTGATTTTGAATCACTTGACACATGTGAGTCATGCCTCATGGGCAAGATGACTAAAACGCCGTTCTCTGGAACAATGGAACGGGCAAGTGACTTATTGGAAATCATACATACTGATGTGTGCGGTCCGATGAGTATTGAGGCGCGCGGTGGTTATCGTTACTTTCTCACCTTCACTGATGAATTAAGTAGATATGGGTATATTTACTTAATGAAACACAAGTCTGAAACATTTGAAAAGTTCAAACAATTTCAGAGTGAAGTTGAGAATCATCGTAACAAGAAGATTAAATTCCTACGATCTGATCGAGGAGGAGAATATCTGAGTTATGAGTTTGGCAGTCACTTAAGACAGTGTGGAATTGTTTCACAATTGACACCGCCTGGAACACCACAGCGTAATGGTGTGTCCGAACGTCGTAATCGAACCTTATTGGATATGGTGCGATCTATGATGTCTCTTGCCGATTTGCCACTATCGTTTTGGGGTTATGCATTAGAGACAGCTGCATTCACTTTAAATAGGGCACCATCGAAATCCGTTGAGACGACGCCATATGAACTTTGGTTTGGCAAGAAGCCAAAACTGTCGTTTCTTAAAGTTTGGGGATGTGATGCTTATGTCAAAAAGCTTCAGCCTGAAAAGCTGGAACCCAAAGCGGAGAAATGCGTCTTCATAGGATACCCAAAAGAGACAGTTGGGTATACCTTCTATCTCAGATCCGAAGGCAAAGTGTTTGTCGCTAAAAACGGAACGTTTCTTGAGAAAGAGTTTCTCTCGAAAGAATTGAGTGGGAGGAAGATAGAACTTGATGAGGTTATTGAACCTTTACTTCAACCTGAGAGTAGCGCAGTGCAGAAAGTTGTTTCTGTGGAGCCTACATTAGCTGAAGAGGAAGTTAATGATGATGATCATGAAGCTTTGGATCAAGTTGCTATCGAACCTCGTAGGTCGACAAGGACGCGTACTGCTCCCGAGTGGTACGGCAACCCTGTCTTAGAGGTCATGTTGTTAGACAACGATGAACCTACGAGCTATGGAGAAGCGATGATGGGCCCGGATTCCGAGAAGTGGTTAGAGGCCATGAAATCCGAGATGGGATCCATGTATGAAAACAAAGTCTGGACTTTGGAAGTATTACCTGAAGGGCGTAAGGCCATTCAGAACAAATGGATCTTTAAGAGGAAGACGGACGCGGACGGTAATGTCACCGTCTATAAAGCTCGACTTGTGGCAAAGGGTTTTTCACAAGTTCAAGGAGTTGACTACGATGAGACCTTCTCACCCGTAGCGATGCTTAAGTCCGTCAGAATCATGTTAGCAATAGCTGCCTTTTTCGATTATGAAATTTGGCAGATGGATGTCAAAACAGCGTTCCTTAACGGTTACCTTAAGGAAGAGTTGTATATGATACAACCAGAAGGTTTTGTCGATCCAGAGAATGCTGACAAAGTTTGCAAACTCCAGCGATCCATTTATGGACTGGTGCAAGCATCTCGGAGTTGGAATCTTCGTTTTGATGAGGTGATCAAAGCGTTCGAGTTTATACAAGTTTACGGAGAAGCTTGTATTTACAAGAAAGTGAGTGGGAGCTCTATAGCGTTTCTAATATTATATGTGGATGACATATTGCTGATTGGAAACAATATAGAAATGTTGGAAAGCGTAAAGGAATATTTGAACAAGAGTTTTTCAATGAAGGACCTAGGAGAAGCTGCTTTCATATTAGGCATCAAGATCTATAGAGATAGATCGAGACGCTTAATAGGACTTTCACAAAGCACATACCTTGACAAAGTTTTGAAGAAGTTCAAAATGGAACAGTCCAAGAAGGGGTTCTTGCCTGTATTGCAAGGTGTGAAGTTGAGTAAGACTCAATGCCCAGTGACTGCAGAAGATAGAGAAAAGATGAGTGTCATCCCCTATGCTTCAGCCATAGGCTCTATCATGTATGCAATGTTGTGCACAAGACCCGATGTCAGCCTTGCCTCAAGATGGGAATGGGCCGGCCCGGACCTGGCCCTGGACCTGGCCCTGTGGCCCCAAGGCCAATATGTGAGGCCATGGGTCGGCCCATTTCAACAAAATTTTGTGGCCTCACTGACCCATTGGGTATATGAGGTCGACCCAAAATTTAGCAAATGTTTACTCAGTGCAGAAGTTTACAGGTTTTTTGAAGCAAAAGTTTACACAGTCCAACATTTGTGGCCTCGTCAAATTACTAAGTCCCAAAAGATTAGATATGTCAGCAAATATTTACACAGTCCAGTAAAATGACAAAGATCTAATCTTTCCACATATCCAATCTTTTCACATTCAGTAAAATAACGAGATCAAAAGGTTACAGGTTTCAAAGAGCATCAAGCTAAAGACCTCAATCCAACAGATTCAGACAAGATCAAAAGATTACAGATTTGAAAGAGCGTCAAGCTAAAGACCTCAATCCAACAGATTCGGACAAGATCAAAAGATTACAGGTTCAACATGCTAATCTTTTCACATCCAGTAGGTTATAGAGAAAGCTGACATATCTTTGCTTCATCATCTGCTGGAGGTTAACACCAATTGCTCCAACAAGCATCAGTCCTCGATATCTGTATTTACAACATGTTCTACGCCTTAGATAATCCTGTAATTACACCAATTGCTCCAACAAGCAAGATACTAAAAAATGATCTACGCCTTAGATACACCATGTTGTATCAGAAAGCAATTTAAAACAGAGAGGTGATGTATTAAAAATAATAGAACCAACAAGTGGTGCATCAGAAATAGGTTGTAGTGCTTGGCTGCTACATAAAAATGTAAAGAACAATTCTGAACAAGTTTCCTCATACCTTGTAAGTCCATTATGATGTCATGAATTGAAGCCAAGCTACGCTGAGTATTAGCTGCAGAAAAACAAAAATAAAAGATTCATGAATTTGTAAACTTGAAGCACTAATAAGAAACAAAGAAAAAACTTGTGTCGTATGGCTTTACCGGTGGCCCTTATCCAATCTTGTAAGCAAACAAGAGCTTCAAGTGTTGTTGGGGTCATTCGACTTCGAAAATCAGATAGGACTCTCTTCCCTGTGCTGAAGGCGGACTCGGATGCCACCGCAGAGGCAGGAGCCGCCAAGATATCTGCTGCCATGCGACTTAGCGTTGGGTATTCACCTGAGTTCGTCTGCCACCATGCAAGGATATTGAACTGGTCACTTCGACGGATGGGTACCTTTGACAAGTACGAATCAAGTTCAGTAGAATCCAAATTTGTTGATCGAGCAGTGAGGGTGACATGTTGGTCCCAATCAGCCATAGGATCTTCACCGCTTACAGCCATGTCATCATCACCTCCTTGTGACATGGGATCTGAGCCATTGTCATTCAATTGGAGGTATTCCTTGAACAACCCTTGGAACACATTTTTTATCTTAGCAATCATTGTTGTAGCTTCATTCCCAAACTCTAGGCCAAATCGAAACTCGATATATTTCAACTTGAATTGTGGGTCCAAAATCACTGGAATACAGAGGCTCAACCATGACATCTTCCAATACCTTCTGAATTTTCTCTTCATATATTTGACCGTTGTGCCCATCTCAGAATCCTCTTCATAATGTTGTTGCTCTAAGGTCAGCTTCACTTTCCACATTTCATGGAAATACAAGTTAGCGGTTGGATATTTTGTGCCGGATATCACATTAGTGGCTTCATAAAATACCTTCAGCAGCCTGCAAACATCTTCGGCATTTTCCCAATCCTCAAAAGATGGCTTGAAGGTATATTGTTTATCTTGAATGGCCAAAGAGTCGAACACTCCGCGATACTCTTTTGCTATATCAATCATCATGTAGGTTGAGTTCCAGCGAGTTGGAACATCAAGACTTGGAGTTTTCCCACATGCTACACCATGTTGCTCAACAATTTCTTGAAAATTTTCCTTTCGACTTGGCGAGCTTCGGATATACTTCACACTTTCACGTATCCTATTGATCACTGGACCAAGGAAGTTCAATCCTGCTTGACATATCAGATTTATGACATGGGCGGCACAACGTTGGTGAAACAACTTGCCACCACCAAGTAACATCTTCTTAAGCAACAGATGTGCCTTCAATAGCTTCATCATTGCACCATTGTTGGATGCATTGTCGAGCGTCACAGCAAACAGATTATCTTCAATGTTCCACTCTCTTATGAAGTTCACCATGACGTTGAACATCGCAACGCCTGTGTGTGGCGTCTCCATAGCTGCGAATTTAACTATCCTCTTCTGCGGCTTCCACTCCTCGTCAATGTAGTGAGCTGTGATGCAAATGTACCCCACTGTCTGATTTGATGTCCACAAGTCCGTAGTCAAAGAAATCTTGGATTTGGAGTTTTGGAACATCCCTTGCAGAATTCGCTTCTCTTCCTTAAATGCTTTCATGCAATCATCCTTCACTGTTTTTCTACATATCATCTTGAAGCTTGGGTTTAGACTAGAGACAAATCTTTTGAATCCATCATACTCCACCAATGAGAATGCCAATTCATGCAACACGATCATCCTCATGAGCTCTCGGCATGCTAATGCCTGATTAAAGGTCCAAAGCCCCATTGCAACTCCATCCGGACTCATGATAGATGCACTCAGCTGTCCAGAAACTCTGAGAACCTTCTTCCTTTCCGTGCATCTCTTCAAATGTTTGCGCAATGAACTTGTTCCATGTTTACGCTCAGCACAAATATTCCTTGTACAGTGTTTGCACTCAGCAGCTACAACTATGCCATCAACACGGATAGGCTCATATTCTTTCCACACTTTAGACAAAAACTTTCTCCCTGGTTCAGAAAATGACCCCATGTCAATGATCTCAACTCCTCCCTCTTCATCCACATTATCATCCTCTTCTTCTTCTTCTTCATCATCATCTTCATCCTCATCTTCTTCCTCTCCCTCTTCTTCTTCATAGTCAACATCTTCTTCATCGGCTTCATCTTCTTCAAAATCAACCATATGAGTGTCCTGTGAACGTCCTGCTGAGCAAAGGACACGAGTGTTAACATTGCAATTAGATAATAACTTATCAACTCTTAATTTGCATCCCTAGAAAAAGAAAGATTAAAAATGCTCACCATGATAAGCTCTACAAATGTTTATCGAAGAAGGAGACACCCCTGGGGGTGGTTGAGCCCTTCTCATTGTCGCACCGGATATCAACGATGAAGCACCACTTTGGTATGCCTCATGGTCCCCTTCTTCCCCTTCCATGTTTCTGATCACAGGGAAATATAGGATCATTAGAGAGCATCATCAACTTTCAAAAATAAAAATCAACAGCAAATGTAATACACTGACTTCAACTTTATCTCATGGAGCTCAATCAAAATCCATCATTCACATACATATGGACAAACAAAGTCACAAAGCAACAATGTTATTAGCCATAGATTTGAAAGATGTCAGGCACCAACACATCCTGCGGGTGGACATAATACATGAGCTAAGCCTCCATATGTGGTGAAACGGATGACACCAGTGGATGGTGGCTGGCCAGGTACCTCTTTATGGTCCTCAATTATCTGTCACCAGACTGAAGCAGCGACAGTAACGATGGCATTGCACAGATATTTCCAGGAATTTCAGACGAAAGAAACATGAATTCTTTTCATAATCATACATATGGATTAACTCTCAGTATGGAAGATTCATCTTAGTCAGAGAACAATACAAGGGAGTTCTCCACAATCACTTATGCAGATTTAAGCAATCTCAACTTCAAACATAAATCCTAGCTACTAATCAATTTTGCAGAAAATAACATGTGCCTAGCCACTGCAACTACGTACGCAAGACGCAAGAAATCAACATAAATCCTATAGCTACTAATCCTAGCTAGCAAGAAATTGCACAGCCGCTGCTACAACCGAACAGGACGCAAGTCAAGAAATTGCACAGCCGCTGCTACAGCCTACAGCCGAACAGGACGCAAGAAATTGCACAGCCGCTGCAGCTACCTGTGCTTGGCGACCGGGGTGGAGAGCTCGATGGCGACCGGGATGGAGAGCTCAACGGCGACCGGGATGGAGCGGGAGGAATGCCGGCGGCTGCAGAGATGGTCGGGGCCGGGCGGCGGCAGAGACGGTCGGGGCCGGGCGGCGGCAGAGACGGTCGGTCGGGGCCGGGCGGCGGCAGAGACGGTCGGGGACGGGCGGCGGCAGAAGAGATTGGTCGGGGGCGGCGGCAGGACTAGGGTGTAGCTCTCATCTGGCTGGGTCGACCCGTGTGATCCATCGGGTCGCACGGTGCCGGCTCCACTGGCCCGTGTATTGCTTAAGGCCAACCCGCCTGGCCCATTGGCCTCGAGATTTTGGGCCGGGTCAGTGACCCAGCGGGCCGACCCGGCCCATTCCCATCTTGAGCCTTGCCATAAGTATGGCCGGAAGGTTTCAAAGTGATCCAGGAATGGAACACTGGACGGCGGTCAAGAATATCCTGAAGTACCTGAAAAGGACTAAGGACATGTTTCTCGTTTATGGAGATGATCAAGAGCTCGTCGTAAAGGGTTACGTCGATGCAAGCTTTGACACTGATCCGGATGACTCTAAGTCGCAAACCGGATACGTGTTTATTCTTAATGGGGGTGCGGTTAGCTGGTGCAGTTCCAAGCAAAGCGTGGTAGCAGATTCTACATGTGAAGCGGAGTACATCGCTGCCTCGGAGGCGGCGAAGGAAGGTGTCTGGATGAAGGAGTTCATGACAGATCTTGGAGTAGTGCCAAGTGCACTTAACCCAATGACTCTGTTTTGTGATAATACTGGTGCCATTGCTCTAGCCAAGGAACCAAGATTTCACAAGAGGACCAGACACATAAAGCGACGTTTCAATTCCATCCGCGATTACATCAAGGAGGACGACATAAATATTTGCAAAGTACACACGGATCTGAATGTTGCAGATCCGATGACTAAACCTCTTCCAAGGGCTAAACATGAACAACACCAGAACTGCATGGGTGTTCGATTCATTACAATGTAAATCACATAGTGATGTGAACTAGATTATTGACTCTAGTGCAAGTGGGAGACTGTTGGAAATATGCCCTAGAGGCAATAATAAATTGGTTATTATTATATTTCCTTGTTAATGATAATCGTTTATTATCCATGCTATAATTGTATTGATTGGAAACTCAAATACATGTGTGGGTACATAGACAACACTGTGTCCCTAGTAAGCCTCTAGTTGACTAGCTCGTTGATCAAAGATGGTTAAGGTTTCCTGGCCATTGACATGAGATGTCATTTGATAACGGGATCACATCATTAGGAGAATGATGTGATGGACAAGACCCAAACTGTAAACGTAGCATTTGATCGTGTCAGTTTATTGCTATTGTTTTCTGCATGTCAAGTATCTGTTCCTTTGACCATGAGATCATGCAACTCACTGACACCGGAGGAATACCTTGTGTGTATCAAACGTCGCAACGTAACTGGGTGACTATAAAGGTGCTCTACAGGTATCTCCGAGGGTGTCTGTTGGATTGGCATGGATCAAGACTGGGATTTGTTACTCCGTGTGACGGAGAGGTATCTCAGGGCCCACTCGGTAATACAACATCACATTGAGCCTTGCAAGCAAAGTGACTAAAGAGTTAGCCACAGGATCTTGTATTACGGAACGAGTAAAGAGACTTGCCGGTAACGAGATTGAACTAGGTATAGAGATACCGACGATCGAATCTCGGGCAAGTAACATACCGAAGAACAAAGGGAACAGCATACGGGATTAACTGAATCCTTGACATAGAGGTTCGACCGATAAAGATCTTCGTAGAATATGTAGGAGCCAATATGGGCATCCAGGTCCCGCTATTGGTTATTGGCCGTAGAGGTGTCTCGGTCATGTCTACATAGTTCTCGAACCCGCAGGGTCTACACACTTAACGTTTGGTGACGATTAGTATAGTTGAGTTATTATGTTGGTGACCGAAGGTTGTTCGGAGTCCCGGATAAGATCCCGGACATGACGAGGATCTCCGGAATAGTCCAGAGGTAAAGATTGATATATGTGATAATAGTGTGTTGATCTCCGGAAGAGTTCCGAAGTTCACCGGAAGGGGTTCCGGATGTTTACCGAAGTGTTCGGGTGCAGCAACACTTTATATGGGCCAAGGGATAAAAGCCCACGAGGTATTGGAAAGTGCAAAAGTAGTTTTGCTGCCGCGTAAGCGGTACTACCGCTTGTGTGAAGCGGTACTACCGCCCGAGCGGTACTACCGCTTGTGTGAAGCGGTACTACCGCCCAAGCGGTACTACCGCTTGTGTGAAGCGGTACTACCGCTTGTGTGCGGCTGTGCACGGTTCGGCAGAGATCCGAGTTGGACTCTTTCCCTGCGGGCCAAACCGACCTTGTGCGGGCAAAACCGACCTGGAGGAGGCTTTTACTCCAAGTTTAGACCCCAAGGCTCAACATATAAATAGAGGGGCAGGGCTAGCACACGATATACATCAAGATTTCCCCAAGCCGTGTGCGGCAACCCTAACCCTCTAGTTCCTCCGTCATAATCTCCGTAGCGCTTGGCGAAGCCCTGCAGAGATTGTTCCTCACCACCATCACCACGCCGTCGTGCTGCTGGAACTCAACCACTACTTCACCATCGCTCGCTGGATCGAGGAGGTGAAGGCGTCATCAAGCCGTACGTGTGTTGAACGCGGAGGTGCCGTCCGTTCGGCGCTAGTTCGTGATCGGATCGAGGGACGACTTGCGATTTGGATCGCGGAGACGTTCGACTACATCAACCGCGTTTCTTAAACGCTTCCGCTTAGCGATCTACAAGGGTATGTAGAATCACTCTCCCTCTCGTAGATGCTCATCACCATGGATAGATCTTGTGTGTGCGTAGGAAAAATTTTGTTTCCCATGCAACGTTCCCCAACAACTACAACTTGAACTGGATACGTGTTAATTAAATGTAAGCTCCGGGGTCGCTTTCTCGCAGGGAGTCGAGGAAGGATCTCTAGGCTTTGCTACTACATGCTTGTTGCTTTATTATATGCTACTAATCTGCACTCTTCTAATGCTGCAAGACGCTGCAAGATGCTAGTCTTCGATAGGCTAGGTCTTCCCCTCTATTCTGGCATTTCTGCAGTATAGTCCACAGATACAGGCCTTCATTTGATACCGATGCATACTTAGTATAGATCTGATGTAAGTCTTGCGAGTACTTTGGATGAGTACTCACGGTTGCTTCGCTACCTCTTTTTTTCCCATACCCGATTGCTACGATCAGATGACGGAGCCCCGGAGCCAGCTGCCCTCGTCGACGACTACTACTACCCTTCCGGTGGAGCCTACTACTACGTGGAGACCGGCGACCAGGAGTAGTTTAGGAGGCTCCCAGGCAGGAGGCCTTGCCTATTTCGATCAGAGCCGTTGTTTGTTTCGCCTTCTTAAGGCACCCTTGTCTAATTATGTCTGTACTCAGATACTAATGCTTCCGCTGATGCTTGTGAAACTCGAGCTTATGTATTCGAGCCCTCGAGGCCCCTGGCTTGTAATATAAAGCTTATATGACTTTTATTTGTGTTTAGAGTTGTGTTGTGATATCTTCCCGTGAGTCCCTAGGCTTGATCGTGCGCATTTGCGTGTATGATTAGTGCACGGTCGGGCCGGGGGCGTCACAGGTTTCCCCTGGAAACACGCCCAACCACCAGATCCGCCTGGCAGAGCCCCAGTGACGACGACCGCAGCCGCGAGAGGACAGAGCCGGAACAGATCTGAGCAGATCGGGGTCGGGGACGGATCTTCTTCAGGATTTGCCGGCACATCACCGCGGGTCACCCCCCCCCCCCCCCCCGTCGCCCGCACGGCCAGGAAGGTAGCCCAAACAGCACCCGTTGGCGCAGCCCACCGCACAGGCCACGCTGCGCGCCACCCCCGAAGCCGGCGCACCGGGCGCCGAGGCTCTCCAGCAAGTCGGATCCGCCAGATCCCCGCCGCCACCTTCATAGGTGCCGCGCGCCAGCGCCGACGAGCACCTCTGGTGGCGGCGGAGAGACAGGAGGGGGGGGGGGACGCGGCGGCGGCCTAGGGTTAGCCCTCGAGTCGTCTCAGAGGAGGCGACGCGAGGGGTGAATCAACTCCAGGACGTGTATTATCACGCCGTAGTGTGGTGGTCAAAGTTTCAATTGTTGTTTGATGAGATGAGAAAGAAATAGATCTTATTAAGCCAATGACAAACGGGTTTCACATGGAGGAAGATTTTCGAGACTCTGTTATGACGATTCTATGTTTGCACGTCGACTTCACAACCACCAAAGCATTATGAAATGCACTCAATACGCATTATAGAGGCCGTGGATATGACGAGGCTTGTCTCAGCTGGAGTTGCTCTTAACAGCTGCGGGGCGCTTATTATTAGAGAAATTCAGGGGTACAATACAAGCTTCATCCATAAGCAGGCCCGGCCCTGAGGGGGGGCGAACGGGGCGGCCGCCCCGGGCCCCCAGTGCTAGAGGGGCCCCCTCTCAGATTCGCAGCAAGCCCATGAACCAAGCCCCTCCTGGGAGGAAGTTACGCAGAATCACGTAGCCCACGTCGGCTACTTCCAATCGCGAGTTCGCCTGCTTCGCGACGATCCTATTTCCCCGGGGCTTCGATCGCGAGTGGCGGCACCGAAGTAAATCCACATGCGCCTCGCCGGTGTTCTTCCAGGTCCCGTAGTTCTCATGTCTGTTCGCAAGATGCCTCTGATGTGCAAGACAAGCCACCCCACTTACAAGGTCATCCCTGTTCTTTCACTCCTTGCCCTTTTCTATTTGCTCACGTTCCAATGGTGCATCACTGGCTAGCTCTTAGGAGGGCTCGATGTGTCGCAGTGCCTAAAAATTAGTTCGTGTTCCTGTTCCCTTTGCTTTTGGTGTCGCACTGTTTTTTGGTTGGCTTTTTCTTACTTCGATCTGGACTTTGTGGGGACAACACTGATCGCCTTCTCAGTTGAAATTTGTCAGCTATGTGTATGGTAGTCGTTCTTTGCCTTCTCTCAAATCTTTCATCAGATGTGTCACATCATATGATTGCAAGTTAACTTCTGGATTTTTTTATGAAGGATTGCAGGTTTATTTCTAAATTGGAAGATGGTCTTCGGCTCTCCGCTATCCATGCACGCATAAGTACCATCAAAACATGGTTATATAAAAAGGCCACTCACATTCCTGTGGACATCAGGTAGGTAAATGATATTTTGTTGTTGGGAATGTAGTTTTAAACTTCAAGCCTTTCATAAATGTTGTTTCCCCTAATTAACTCATTCTGAGTGCAAACTAATCCTCACTTGATATATTTTTTTGTATTTTTATGGAACAATAATGACAATAATTAATTAAGTAAAAAAGGATCAATAAAACAATTGGCCTATTATTTTGATCTTCATATAGTAAGGGCCCCGGGGTATAGTTTCACCCCGGGCCCAGAAATATCAGGCCGGCCCTGTCCATAAGGCAACGCCTTCTTTTGAACATTGCTATTCCACAAGGACCATATCACCATAACACGGATGGGCTTCTGAAAGAAGCTGGACGTTTCCCTTTCCTCAAAAACGATTGCTCCTTTCCCTTGCACGCCGAAAATAGGTTGGGCGTTTTCCTTGAAAACAACAGAAATCAGTTGGTTAGATGCTAGCTTAACAGGAAGCTCGTCCGCCGATAGCAAGCAAAAGGCTTTCCATATATACGTGGTGCAAAAAAATAAAAAATTATATACGTGGTGCAAAAGCGCCACTATGTTCCAAGGCTTACCGATCATGGAGCGTTGCTTGTATCATCTCCGGTGATGAATACGTACGTGAGCAAAGTTTGAGGTAACGCAAGATTGAGCCGGTTACACAACACGCGCACCCGGGTGGGCATACCGACAGAAGGGACGTTGCTTTTGTTGCCACATGTTCGTGGGTGCCGCGGCAACGGCCGCCAGTCCGCCACACGTCCCGGACAAGGAAGATAGGAGATAATAGAGGCTTCCGTGCACATATTAATTAGCTTGTCTTTGTTACCCCTGTACTAAAAGTTTTCATAGCTTCTGAAACAAGGCGTCGAGGATATGTAGGACATGCACGTATCTACCTTGCCAATTGATTCGAACTCAAATTAAGGCAACTCAAGAAATAAAAGAGCACTTAGCTAACTCAAATTGTTCCATGAGACTCAACTCGTTATCACTATGAGCGTTGGATTCATCATTTTTGTTTTCCAATTAGCTCCGGTTTTTAATTTTTTTTTGTGATGCGACGGTGGGCATGGTGCTTCCATGTTATAAATCAGTTTATAACTTAGGAATTGCTAAATCTCAGAAGACTGAGACTAAACCAAGTCTCAGCCGATGCTATATTCGCGAGATATTACGTGAAGATCCATGCAAAAAAAAAAAAAAAATTTTTTTATGTGTCATGTTATTTGACTGAGACTTAGTTAAGTCTCGGTCGACTGAGATCTAGCCACACCCTTATAACTTTTATAGAGGTTATTATTTTCCCGCAGAAAAAAAAACATGATTTCAGGACTATACTATTTCTCACATAAAAATACATTGACGCAGTGATGTACTTTTCATTTGACCAATCATAGGATTCTATTATTCTATACATTAATAGATTTGTTTGGAAAAGATAATATTAAAGAATGTAATATTTTGAGTGATAATTTCTCTTATGACATAATATCCAAGTGATAAATCTAAGTAACAATTTTGTTGGTTTTGCTAATCGTCGGTTGCCTAAAATTCAAAATCTTGTCAGTCGGTTTTGCATAAGGCCCTGAAGCAGAGACAGGGGCGCCGCTGCGAGCGGCAACGGGGTGCGGGAACACCAGTAAGCTGAGCCATGAGCAAACCAAAGCCGGAGACTCGCAACGGGGGCCGCGGTTAGGGCGGAATGGGGCGGCGAGGTAGTGCACGGCGATGCTCGACGGACGCAGGAGACGAGAGCGGACGGGTTGTCGGGGCAGGATGGCAGCTGGAATAGGAAGGTGAATAGCACCGGATAGAATCGACTTAAACAAAAAAAAAGTAGTTGATTGACCTATATGTGGGCCCTAATTCCGTGCATACAATTAGAGGTTTATAACTCTCAAAACTTTTTTTGTGTGTGTGTGTGCGACAAAGATTTCATATTTCTCTTATACATTTGTTTTTTTCGAGCAAGTTATATATATCTGGCTTTCAAATAATATCTAGGCTGGCGGCGGGAGAATATCTGGTGCACCGGTGCTTGTGATGCTACCGGTGTACCGAACTAACTTTGCACATTGTAAAATGTCTAAAAAAATCTAAAATAATTTAGCACATTCACGCAACATCAATGTAGGTTGTCACAAAATTTCAAGCCAAAATTTAAAACATAGCCCAGAAAACAAAAATGACAAATTCGAAACTGAATAGTACATAACATAAGTTGGGCTTTAGATTTGGCCCATTTATCACACTGATGTCAGATTTGTCATTTTTATATCTCAAAAAATGTTTCAAATTTTGATACAAAATTTTGTGAAAACATACATTGATGTTGTTTCATTATGCTAGATTTTATTTTCAGATTTTTAAAAATGTTCTATGGCATCCGGTGCACCGGTAGCACTACATGTGTGGGTGCACCGGATACTTTCCGGGTGGGGGAGACTAGAGAAAAGGGCCAGACTGAAATGAAGGGAAGAAACCTCTCCCAAAAAATGAATGGAAGAAACAGGAACACCGTCACACTCCAGTACTCCATGTTGCAGTAATATGTAAGCAAATGAAATGACTACGCGCAAAAAAAAAAGGAAATGAAATGACTGGAACAAGAAGGGCGAGGGGCCAGAAGTAGAACTCTTCCTGGCCGCCTCCGCCCCGATACAGTTTATTTATTCGGTTTTGCTAGAACTCATCTAGATGAGAAATAGTTTGGTCTCATTCACTTTTATAGCCATTGGTTGTGACTATAAGATGTGTGTGTGCTGATGTGGGTTGTAGTATTATTTTGTATCTGTTTTTGTTTCAAAGTGAATGAGACCAAACTATTTCTCATCTAGATGAGTTCTAGGCACTCCCTTATTTATTTCACACATGGACCAAACGGACAGATAACACAAGCTTCACGCTACAATGGCGCGCACAGACACACACACTTGCGACAGACGCGTTATTAATGGTGGTTACACACATATCCACGCCCATAGCTCCAAGCATAAATCAGGATGGCGCCACGCCTCTGTATACGGGCGAGCGCGCGGCGTGCTTGCGTGCAACCCACCCACGCCTAGTTTATCAGTAGTTCACGACGGAGCGGTAGGTGCCGCCGGGCTTCCAGCCGGCGGGGATGACGTTGCTTGCCACGAGGGTCTTGCCAGAGCTGGAGGTGAGGCGGACCGAGAAGGGCGCCTGCAGCATGGGCCCGGAGTTGTACCTCCACACGGCGCCCCAAGACCGATCCATCTTGGTCCAGCCCGCGCCGTTGCCGCCGTTCTGCATGAGCTCGACCGACGACAGGTCGCCGTCGCCGTCCTCGTACTCGATGAGCACGGCGAGGTAGTAGGAGTTGGAGCCGGCGTCCACCTTGAAGGCTATGTCCATCCCCCGCCAGTTGCACGGGACCCTGCATGCAGCAGCCACACGGACAGGACAGATGCCAGGGCGAAGACAAGACACGGCGGTTAGTCGGTCGGCCAAGAAAGCGGCATACCGTGTGCGTGCCGGTGCGCGCTTGCCGCTCTTTTACGTGCGTCCGGACACGCAGCTAGCTTACCGTGTGCCGTTTGCATGAAAAATTCACGTGAAAATGCATGCAGCCAACTTACCGTGTGTACTGGATTTGGAGACGTCCGGCGTTGCGGAGCTGGTCGGCCTGGCCGGGCTTCGCCATGCCACCGAACGCCGTCCCGCTCAGGTCGAAGTGGACGGGCTCTTCCAGGCACGGCCCTCCGGGGCACAGGTCGGTGAGGACGACGGTCACCGGGCTGGACGAGCAAGAGCCGTGGCCGGTGCACTTCACCTGCAGAATTTACATTAAGCCGAGTAGTTGACAACGCGGCGTTAAATTTAAATGGTTGCACTTGAAACAGGCATCCATATATATGATCGACGGACCTGGTAGCAGGAGCCGCAGCCCTTGCCGTCCTGGTAGATGGACGGGCTGCCCGCGGCGATCATGGAGGAGAAGGGCGGCTGGTCGACGGCGTCCTGGTACCCGCACGCACCACCTGCAGCTCATGCATGCAAAACGTCAGTGCTGCAGTCATCTATGCACATTGCACACATATATTCTGGAGAGATGGAATATATGTTCGTCTATGTAGGAGCATTAATTACCGTCGCTCCCTGCGCCGTTGGGGCCGCCGTACCAGGTGGCGCCGCCGTTGGACCAGCCGGAGAGCTTGCGATGGATCTCGACGGACGCGCAGGGACGGAGGAGGAAGGCCAGGGCCATGAACACGGCTAAGGACGCTGAGATCCTGGCCACGGAAAAAGCCATGCCTCTCTCTCACTGACGATCACTAGAGTACAAGGAGGAAGAGACTGGGGAAGAGGGGTGGTGTTGGTGTGTGCTAGGAAGTGCACTCCTCGCTTCCATTTATAGGCAGCAGGCAGGAGATGTTAGGGTGCACCGCTGAGGGATCGCGGGCAGTGATTAAATTCTTCCTTGTTTCTTCTGAGAAAGTAAAAACGAATTCTTGCTTACTTGCTGGGGTTGCACGCGCGGATTAAAGGGGATTTAAATGAATAATCCCGTTCGTCGGCGATCTCTAAAAAGTAATCTCCACACTGGATCGGACGATCGATCTGCCGCAGAAAGGTTGGTCCTGTCTTCCAGTCCAGATTTGTACTGTAGTTTTGTAGCACACCTACTACAGTCTACACTAGTCGGCCTCTAGTCACTCAGTGCGCAGAAAAACGACAGTTGCCGTTATTTCGGTTAGACACGAGGCGACCCTACGAGTCCAGCTGCCGCCGATCCCGAGACGCTCCACGCCCCGTCCATTTCATCCTCCCCGAATTCAGAATGGTCAACTGCTGTCACGAGGTCCAGTCGTCAGGACCTCACACCGTTTCTGCACCGTCGATCCCTCCCTTCGGACGGCCAGGAGGTGCGGTCATTCGACCTCGGCCCGGGGGCAAGCCACGGCACGAGCCGTAATCTTGGCCCGGTTTGCCGGTTCCTCCCCGTTGACTTGTGGGCGGCGGCTCACGCGTTCACTCCGCCCGCAGCCAGTACGTAGCTCCGGCCGGTAGTCAGCATCCTCGCCGGATTAAGCGCCCCAGCAACGTGCACTGGGCTTTCAGATGACATGCCTCGCAGAGTCGCGGTGGCTCACGTCACTCTCGGTTGCATACACGGCGACTTGCACGAGTAATAATACTGAAAAAACTACCGCGGCGCTATAAATAGCTAATGTTGCAGACTAGTGTGCCAAGAGACATCCACAAACATTTTTTCAAATACAAGATTATTTTTTAAATTTGTATACATTTTTTGAATATACGCATATTTTTTATCTGTCAAAAAACTGAACGGCTTTTTTCCAAAGCGAGAGGACTACTGTTTTTCTAACCCAAACAGTGAATACGGATCCAGTTTATTTTTTCTAGCCAGAAAAGGAGCCCGCGCGTGTATTTAGCGCTGTATGGGCGGGCGCCTAGCTATGCGTTAGAGGGGGAGCTCCTATGCAGCGACCTAGGCGCTGATATAGAGCTCCTCCTCAGCACCTTTTTTTTTTTGAGTAACTCCTCATTGCCTATAGCGCAAGGAACGGGAGCTGGCGCTCACGCGCGTGTTAAGCGGGCCACGGCCCATTAAGCGCTTTCCGTTCGCTTGCTCGCTGGCCTCTCTAGTTTGATCGCTCGCTCGCTCGAGACACATCACGCTGGTTAAACCGGTCGACGGTTGACCATTACCGATTGACTGGCCATTGACTCTTGAAAAAAATAAGAATATGAAAAAAGTAACAAAAATTTAAAAACAAAGAGATGAATTTAAGAAAAATAAAAAAAACTCACGAATTCAATAAAAGTCATGGATTTTGAAAAAAGTTCATGAATTTTCAAAAAAACAAATCATTGATTTTGAATAAAGGTTCACAGATTTTGAAAAAGTTCATTGATTTTGAAAAAAGTTCACAAATTTGAAATAATTTCACATGTTTTATAAAAAGTTCACCAATTTGAGAAAAAGTTCACAAATTTGAGAAAGTTTCGAAATTGAAAAAGTTCACCAAAAATAATTGGAAAAAAGTTCATGCATTTGGAAAAAAGAAAAGAAAAATGAAAAAAAACAAATGAAAAAAACAAATGAAAAAAGAAAAGAAGAAAAAACGAACGGAAACCTGGTTCAAAAAACTGGAAACAAAAAAGTTCAAGAATTTGAAAATAGTACACAGATTTAAAAAAAACACATATTTGGAAAAGTTCATTGAATTTAATATATTCATGCATTTTAAAAAAGTTCGCCGGTCCGAAGTAAAAGTTAACGTGTTTTGGCCATTCGTGAAGCACTTGATCTCGTTGATGATCTAAAATTTCAGTTGCGTCGGATTGCAAAGTGGTCGTTGAAGCAATCAAGTCTGGTACCTCGGCACTATATGGGGCTGCAGCACATGAAATCATAGACCGTTCTGGAGTTTTTCCTTCTTGTTTGATTAGCCACGAATTTAGAACCTCCAATGTGGAGGCTCACAGACTTGCAAAGCATGTCTTAACACTGGGTACTGGCCGCCATGCTTGGTTAGGTGATCTTGATTTCGTCCTTGTAAATTTTGTGACAATTGAATAAAGCTTTGTGGGTTTGTCTAAAAAAAAAGATTGTAATTGGCGCTACACGTGCCGAGTAGGATTTGGGCACCAAATAGGGAGGAAACGCACCCCCTCATACACACGTTTTTTGGCCAGCCCATGTGCTGGGTGGGAAGCCCACGATTTTTTCATTTTTTTTTCTTTTCTGTTAGTTTTAATTTTCTGAAAAATGCAAATTTTGAAAAAAAAATGGTCGAGAAATCATAAAATGTTCATGAATTGAAAAAATATTCATGATTTTGAAAATTATTCAGAAAATCATAAAATTTTGCAGATTCAAAAAATGTTCATCATTTTGAAAAATAATGTTCAGAAAATCAAAAAATGTTCATGATTTTAAAAAATGTTCCTGTATTCAAAAAATGTTCATGAATTTGAACAAATGTTTGCTAATTCAAATTAAACGTCCATGAAAATGTTCACAAAATTCAGACAATGTTCGTGAATTTCAAAATTTGTTCCAAAATTTCAAAAAATGCTTGTTGATTCCAAAAAATGTTTGTCAAAAGAAAACATTTTCGTGAATTTCAAAAATGTTCGTCAAACATGTTCATTGATTCAAAACAAAAATATTCTTCCTGGTGGTCCTTGATAGGTACGACGTCATTGATCAGTGATATTTTCGCGGTCATCACACCCTTGTTTAACCGGAAAATCCCGGAATTTTCGAGAAAATCATTCTGATATTTCCACTAATGACTAATGAATGCGAGAGATCACAACATCCTTTGTTTAATGTGTTTTTGCAGGAAATGGGCCTAAACATGAAAGGAAATCATTACACACAAGGAAATACGAAGTTTGGTGAAAGAGGCAAGTCAAGTGGAGGCGCACCCAGGCCAACAAAGCGCAAGACGACGCACCGTATGAGTGCGCCCGCTCGTACCAACGCTCATACCGCTTGCCGTCGACACCAGATGGTCCACCTGACCAACTTCTATAAAGTGAACGATGCCAGAACACCAACGGGGAGAGCACCATTCGTGAAACGGAGAACCAGAACCAATCTTCCAACCGTAGCCACCACCCTTTTCCATCTCATCTCATAGCCGCCGCCACCATCACCGCAGCCATCCACTCCAAGTTAGTCATACTTGTAATCGGTGTATCGCATCCAGAAACTATTCCAAGACATATTACAAATCAATCATTCATATTTATGTCATCTTCAATGAGTTCATCTTGCGATCTGATCGCCATGTGTGAATAATTCGGTAAGGCAATGGGTTGAGGCAAGGCCTTGCAACACGATGTATTTGTGCAAGGGATCGCTGGAATAACTTTGTGTATTTGATGTTATTTGTATGTGTCCGATTGCAACGGAGTTGTCTCTTGTCTTCTTCTTGTTCTAAGGGCCCGCAGGTACCCAAGATCCCGTAGATAAATCAAGGAGAAGGTAAAGAGCAAGGAGGATGCGGAATGTTATCCCGAACAGTAGTGAGAGAAGGGGTTATACGGTAGCGGAAAGCTATTCCTTGGGGACGAATGAGGTGTAGTCACGAAACGTCCAATGCTTTTCTCTAAATGTTTATTCTTAATAACCGAGGTAGCCCTGCGTGATGGTAAGGGCCATCGGTTGGACAACTGACGCTTGATGCAGGTTGTGCACCGGTCAAGACGCACTTTGGACACATCCCCCACATCCATGCGTCGCAAGCACATCATAGTGGTTGTCTTCCAGAACACCGTTTAATATCATAAGATCCCGAGCACAATATAAGGTTGTGAGAGTAAGACCTCATACCCATGCCTATTTTTAATACTAGTGTTACACCCAAAAGGTTGTTGAAGGTCTGGTTGATAAACTGGAATTTAATTCGTTAGCAAAAACTTGTCAGAGCATTTGTCGTAGTGCGCATCCTCTCGTGGGTTCGATAACTCAGGGTCACTCCTTGGGAAAATGGCACGGAACCTTCTGCTATCCAAAGTTGATCTCAAAGGGCATCAACCACCTTTTCTGGCGCCGTTGCCGGGGAGACATGGTGTCGCTAGTCAGTGCGTTTGAGTTTCTGCTAAAGTTTCTATTTGATTTTTTGTTTCAGTTTTTGTTCTTGTCTTTATTTGTTTTTCTAGTTGTGTTGTTACCAAAATCCCCAAAAAGTTATCATGGCACAAAAACTTGGAGACTTTGCTTCCAAATGAAAACTTTATGCATGCACCAATCCCACTACCTAATGTTGATGCCGAATAGTATGAAATTAAGCCCCACTTGGTCACAATGGTTCAGCAAGACCAATTTGGAGGCATCGTATCAGAGGATGTCGGCATGCACTTACACAATTTTACTGAGCTATGTGATATGACACTTATTAAAGACTATGAACCGGATGCTTTGAAGTTGCGTTTATTTCCTTTCTCCTTGAAAGGATAGCAAAAGAATGGCTTCTAGCTTTACCTAGGAACTAAAACTTCATGAACTGCTTGTTGTAGCAATTTTTTATCTAAGTTTTGTCCCCCTGCAAAAATTATGCAACTCCAATCTCAGATCACAGGTTTTAAGTAGGAAGATCACGAGCCACTAGCGCTTGCGTGGGACCATATGCAGGAGGCTATAAGAAACTGCCCCAACCATGAGATGGAAGAATGGTTAATGTTTCATATGTTTTAAAATGCTCTCAATCCCATGTTCAAAACTATGCTTGATACAGCTGCAGGAGGAACTATAATGGGAAGACCTATTGAAGAGGCCAAGAAATTACTTAATGATATGCAAGAAAACCATCCCCAGCAACATGTAGAAAGGTCTACCACAAGAAAGGTGATGAGAATTATTTTTACACTCATCACTATTCTCTCCGATATTGCTACTAATGACTAGTGAATGCACGAGATTGCAAAATCCCTTCTTTATTTTGTTTCCACGGGAATTGGGATATATATGGATAAAATCAAGCATATACATGGAAAGGAACAAAGTGGAGATAGGAGAGATCAAGTGGGAGGCGCGGTAGTCTATCCAGAGCGCAAGACGACGTCTGGTACGAGCACAAGCACTCGTACCAGGTGCCAGCTGCACCGCCTTGTCCAACCAAGCAACTATTATAAATGCAGGGAAACACAACAATAAAAAAATTCTGTCCTATGCACAGGACCACCATGAAGTTGCATACAAGGTTTGATCTGATCTTTACTTACTTGTGGTAGCAGCGGAAGAAGAGTTGGTGACGATTTTCACTGAAGATCCCCGCAGCTAGGATTTACATCCTCTGAACCGCGAGAATTTTCTCCCTCGAACAGAAGATCGAATGTACGATCTCTCTACCAGGTTGCACACATACGGTGTCACCGATCCAGCAGCCTCACCGCCTAGAACTAATCGCCGTCAGAGACTAGGCAGCCTTGCGGCACTACAAAACTATGATGTGTAGTAGCTAGAGAGAGAGAAGGCAGATCACTGCATCCCATTTGGTGAGAGCACAAAGGCTCAACTTGAGTTGTGAATGGAGAGCTCCTCTCCTCCTCTATATATAGGGGGAGGAAGGGGTGGGGGAGGCATGAGGGTGGCTGCCCAAAGCGGGAAGCCCTCACCAATGTTAACACATAAAAGGGGGGAGCTTGCCCACAAGGGCCCCCCTCCCTCCTATGGCCCCCGACCTTGGGGGCGGCAGCCCCAAAGGGGTCCCCATCCACTCAACACTTGGCACACATGGGTGGGGGCTCCCCCCCATAGGGGGCCCCACCCAACATTTTCCACCAAAAGGGGGGGTTGCCCCCAAAGGCAGCGCCCCACCCAACATGATCCCACAAAAACGGGGATGTTGTCCCCCATGTGGGGGTAGCCCCTTGGGGCTGTCCGGCAAATTCTGGGGGGGGGGGGGGGGTCCCAAAACTTTTCCGGCACCCTCCGAAAAATCTGGATGTACTCCGAAACTTCTCCAGTTTCTCCGAAACATTTTCAGTGTCTCCGAAGCTTTTCCGGTGACTTTCTCTCAGGCTCCTAACCTAGTACTCAGCAAATAGATGACCCTTAAGCATGTGATCTTATAGGTTTGGTGAAACATAGACATGACCGGAACTCTTTCCGATCAATGATCAATAGCGGAACTGTGGACATCCATATTGACCCATGCATGTACCCACACGCATGGATAATCGGGTGAACCTTCGGTTACAATATTCCTGTTGCTTCGTGATATGTTACAAAAACTCGAGGTGAGATATATTGGCATCCCTGTGAATCAACAACTTGTTCACTATGTCACTTTCCTCATTACCGGTTTTGTTCTCTTTTCTCGTTCTCGTATTTCGGCATCCCTGTGATCAAATCACATTGTGTCTGGACAGACGATGATTGATACCGTGAAAGCGAGAGGGCGAAAAGAATATGTCTCCATCAACGGAGGAGCAAATCCCAGTCTCGAGCTATCTAGTCCCTTGTCATACTTTTTCGTGAACCCGTAAGCTGTCGTAATTGCCACCCTATTACAGATGACGTTTGACAAACCCCAAAGTTCATGAAGCAAGTATGAAGGAACTCGATACTCTCATGGTCTAAGAAATTATGCAAACATTTAACTTTCTCTGTGTTATAAACCATTAACTTGTGACGAATGGATCTCATATCATAACATCTATTGGGTCGGTACAACACAAATGTTCTCCTAACATTGTGTCCTCAAAGTTCCCGGCATTGACATGCCCATGATCAGGAAAACAGAACCATCATGCAACACTTGAGCTAGTCTTAGAGACGTAAATAGGAATCTACTTTACCATTTATTATTCCATAGGTGCACATGAGTTTCCCTTCGAGCCTCATGCTTATTGCAAACTCAAGAACCATTGCAGTTATAGCACAGAATATAAACATTGATTACGAACTTGAAGATAAATAATAACTTTTATTATTGCCTCTAGGGCATATCTCCTACAGACTCCCACTTGCACTAGAGTTAATAATCTAATCAATGCTAATATACTGTACACATATGGCACACCGGTGTAAAATATGTTTCGCTTGTGGTATAGTATTCATCCAACGAATTTGACAAGTTCAGGACCGTGTGTATCTTTGCACATCCTCGTGTTTTCACGCTTTCACAAAATTCATAATTTGTGTGGACTTGGCTTTGTATATTTGAATCACTGGTCAGACCTTGATTCCTCATACTGAGCTATGGAGCCACTATCTCTACTACTTGTGAGCTGCGTTGGGATTTTCGCCGAAGAGGAAGGGTGAAGCAATATAGTAGCGAATAAGTATTTCCCTCAGTAGAGAACCAAGGTTATCGAACTAATAGGAGAACCACGCAAACACTCCTTAGCAGTACCTGCACACACAAGAGCAAATACTTGCACCCAACGCGAGCAAGAGGGTTGTCAATCCTCTTGTACTCGTTAATTGCAAGGATCAAATCTGATAGTGGTAGATAGATAAATTGCAAAGCAAAATAAAAGTAAATAAATTGCAGCAAGGTATTTTTGGTTTTAGTAATATGATTAAAGTAGACCTGGGGGCCATAGTTTTCACTAGAGGCATCTCTCTCATAAAAATAGCATACGGTGGGTAGACAAATTACTGTTGGCCAATTGATAGAAAAGTGCATAGTTATGATGTTATTCATGGCATGATCATGTATATAGGCATTATGTCCGTGACAAGTAGACCGACTCATGCCTGCATCTACTACTATTACTCTACCAATCGACCGACTCCTGCCTACATCTATGGTATTAAGTTCATGAAGAACAGAGCAACGCTTTAAGCAAGATGACATAATGTAGATAGAATAAAACCAATCAATATGATTAAACCCCGTCGTTTTACCCTTAGTAGCAACAATACAAATACGTGCCTCGCTACCCTCTATCACGAGGTGAGGACACCGTAAGATTGAACCTACTACTATGCACCACTTCCACTGAAGATCAATGAATCAACTTGGCCAAAGAAAACCCATAGATTGGAAAGCAATACATAGCGCTATAACAATCATACATAATAAAGTTCAGAAAAGACTCAATTACTTTCAATGAATAATCTTATCATAAACCCATAATTCATCGGAAGGGCAGCAAGGTTGATGTGAAAGCCCTCCGTGATCGATTCCCCCTCCGGCAGAGTACCGGAAAAGGCCTCCAGATGGGATCACGGAAGAACTGAGACTTGCGGCGGCAGAAAAACTGTTTCAGGGTGGCTCTCTAGGGGTTTTGGAATATTTTAGAATTTATAGCGCTGGAATTAGGTCAGACGGAGCCACGAGGGGCCCACAAGGCATCAGGACGCGCCTACCCCCCAGGGCGCGCCCTGTTGCCTTGCCGTCTCCTCGTAGGTCTTCTGGTCCTCCCCCGAAGCTTCTAGGGTCTCTTATGTCTAGAAAATATTCGTCAAAAAGTTTTTTAGCGTTTGGTATAGATTTTCTGTAAAACCAAAAACAAGCAGAAAACAGCAACTGACACTAGGCACTGAGTTAATAGGTTAGTCCCCAAAAATGATATAAAATTGCATATAAAGTATCTAAGAATGATAATATAATAGCATGAAACAATAAAAAATTATAGATACATCGGAGACGTATCAATCTCCAATAGTGTTTCACTGACCTAAGCTATCTTGAAAGCATACTAAGTCCATAAATTAACTATATGATCCAACACCCTCTTTTATCGCTTCTAAAGTGACAACATACTTAGCCTTCATTATAGAATTCGCCACAGTAACCTGTTTAGAACAATTCCAACTTATTGTGCCACCCATCATGTATAACACAATAACCCTTAATTTAAATTGAAAATCGCTTGGAGCACTAATGAAGACTGCATCGATGTAATTACTTACAACGAGTATGTACCGAATGTAACTACTTACAACGAACTCTTCACAATCTCCGCTTGCGAGAAATATGTCATCGATGCTAGTTTAGTACTTAACGTCATTTTCACTGTTGTCCTATTATCAACACCTTGATCACTTTGGTAAATTACTCGCAACTAATTTGGAGTATTGGACATATCTGGTTGTTTTACATACCATGGAATACATGATTAATACAAACACAAAAATGTGTGGAATCTTAGTCATGTACTTTGCTCATCAATGTTTTAGGACACCGAGTCTTGCTAAAAATTCTTTCCATCTGACTTCAGCAAGAAACTCTTCTTGGCGTCTGCATGCTAAACCATTTTAGCATCTTGTCAATATGTAATTTGGCTTAGCCCTATTAGGCAATTCTATCTCCATAGATCATTATGCCTAATACCGAGGCTACCTAGCCCAAGTACCGGTTCAACACAAATGGTCTCCTAACATTGTGTCCTCAAAGTTGTCGGCATTGACATACCCATGATCAGGAAAACATAACCATCATGCAACACTTGAGCTAGTCTTAGAGGCGAGACTAGGAATCTATTTTATCGTTTATTATTCCACACGTGCACATGAGTTTCCCTCCGAGCATCGTGGCTATGGCAGACTCGAGAACCATTTGTAGTTATAGCACAGAATATAAATGTTAATTATGAACTTGGAGATAAATAATAACTTTTATTATTGCATCTAGGGTATATCTCCTATGATAAAGGGGCCTTCGTTAGATTTGCAACAGAGCAGACGCCATACCCTCATCTCTGCACCAGAAGTCATTCACCAACCCTAGCCGCCGCCATTTCCATCTGGAGCCCTATTCCGGTGCTCTGCCGGAGGGGGAAGCCATTCGGGAGGCCATCTTCATCAACCTTGCTGCCTCCATGATGATGTGTGAGTAGTTCCATTAGGACCCACAGGACCATAGTAGTAGCTAGATGGCTTTCTCTCTCTCCCTTTTTGATCCTCAATACAATGATCTCTTCCGAGATCAGTCTAATGTAATTCTTGTGGTGTGCTTGTTGGGATCCGATGAATTGTGGATTTATGATCAGATTGTTCATTGAATTTATTTGAATCTCTTGAAGTTTCTTTTCTGCGTTGCTCGCACAATGTGGCCACCCGTGAGCCTGCCTTTCTTCCGGCGGGCGGTAGCATCTGCCAGTGCCTTAGCCTTCGGTGACAACCTGGATAGAGGAGCCCACGACCGCAGTTTCCACGGGGGCTTGTTCACAAAGGTAGGCAAGCTGTCGCCAAGGCCACGCACGTAGAACGAAGACTTGTGTCACTCCCGAAAAGATTTGGGGAGGTCAAAGAAAAAGAAGGTGGAATTGGGACGGAGCTGCAGAATGGCTCCCCCAAGATCGCAAACCGCACCCCCGTTCATCTGAACACAGATGCGGAAGAAGTACCAAAACAGCTCAAAGCAGGGGGGGGGAGGGGGCTGTCCCGAGGAAGCTCTTGCAAAAAGTGATAAAATTTGTGATGTGGAGCACTCCATTAGGAGGAATGTGGTGCAATTGGCACCCGAAGAATCAGAGGATGCCGCGCACGAAGTTGTGGAGGGGAAATCCGAGCCCCTTCCCAAAGTACCCTGAGCACAATACGTGCTCGCCATCTTGGGCCTCCGGCGGGACTTCCCCTGACGGAAGGATCCACCGGCATCAGAAGCTGGTCCTTGTACATCTAGACGTCTTCCTCTGTGGCTGTGGAGGGGAACATTTCCCCGTGGACTTGGGGGAAACTCGCGCCGGCTTCACACCACTCTTGCAGGCGGCCCTCTTCCGCTTCCTGTCGGCGACGCTCATGGTCAGCTCTCTGCTAGGGGTATGGGCCCCCTTCTCGCTTCTTGTACTAGCCATTGGCAGCAGGAGAGGCGGATCCGGCAAAACTTTGGCGGAGAACGGAGGCAATATGCTAGTGGCGCACTTGGCAAGGCTGGCGGCAGAGGAGAAAGATGAAATGGGCTAAGGCGAGGGAAGACGAAAATCCCCCACCTTTCCTCTTCTTATAGCCACCCAAACGGTGAAGCGTCAGGCCTCACGGCACGACACGTGCCCCGAATCCTTATGTGGTTTCCTGTTTTACAAGGGGCAGGCGCGGCAATTACGACGTCATCATCATCATAGCCCAGGATTATTGGGATACACCTGGAGCGGTTTCCCGACGGAGCTCCAGGGCCAAGGCGACGCACAGACACACGAGCCATCGAAGGGAGCAACAACCACGGGGGCCTAATATCCGGGCTCCTGGATAAAGGGAACCAGAAGAAACATAAGGAAGGAGAAGAGCCCGCCAAAGATATCGAAGACTACTTCTGTGATCTCCACCATGCTCGGGGGCTACTAACGGTGTCATATACCGGGTGGGGCTCACCCAAGGGAGCCCGGCCTCAGGCTCGACCAGGGCCCACAAGGCCCAAGACAAGGGCGGTACCCTAAGGAGGCTACCGAAGACCTTCTTGCCCTCCAAGACGAGGGCGGCGGCGGAGGAGATCGCATCTGTCTCCCTGTAAACCCTAGATATCCGCCATCTATATAAGGGGAGACCAGGGGACCTTCATCCCCATCTATTCTTAGATAGAAACTCTTGATAGCAATCTCATACGCCATTTTAACCCCTCGCACGTGGTATCCCTCCACCATGAATAAACAAAACAAGCAGGATGTAGGGTATTACTCTCCGGAGGCCTGAACCTGGGTAAAACCCTCATGTGATCTTTGATCTAAGACTTCCAGTTGCGCTTGGACCCCTACCGAGGGATCTGACGGTATTTTGCGCTGTCATAGGGGGTCCCGAGCTGGTAGCCTTGGTGCGATGGTAACAGGGTGATTTACCCAAGTTCGGGCTCTCTCGAAGAAATAATACCTGATGCGGAGCATCCTACGGTCATCCCCATGGACCTACCTTCGTCTCCCAAGACACCACGCGGACCAATTACTAGAGCTTGTGCAAGGGCAAAGCTGCCAGCAAGTTACAACCACCGAATGACCGGTCCTTACCGGACGTCCGACACTCCAAGGATCAACCAGCCAGAAGGGCCAGCCAAGGAACTCTACAGCGCCCGAACGACCGGCAAGTACCGGACGTCCGACATGTCCCAGCGCCCGGACGCCTCCGGAAATCTGGCCCAACCAGTCCAGCACCGAAACGTCAGAAGACCGACGCCCTCCGGACGACCGATGCACCGGACGTCCGACCACCTTCGGAAATCCGGCACCGACCCAACAGAACGCAAACGTCGGACGTCCGGCCCGTACCGGACGACCGGTCCCTCGCGAGCCACCGGACGACCGGAACCCACCGGACGCCCGGTAATTGTCTGTGCACAGCCACTCGGGTTTTGACCCATGTATCCCCCTTTCTCCCCTAGACTATATATACCCCTTCACTTGGACGAATTAGGGTTAGCAAAGGATTAGCTCAGATTGGAGATAGAGCTTTGCTCATCCCCCACATACTCCTATGGAGTTCAAGGCCTCCATGTGAGATGATCCCCTAGTGGATTCAAGACCCCTTTTGGGAAGATCCATCTTTGGATTCAAGACCTCTCTCCTTCAAGGATTGGGATGAACTAGTTACCCTCTTTACCTTCTTGTGTTTGATTTGGACCCTTGTATTCCCTTTATGTGTATGTGGATTTAGCATATGTGTGATTGGATCTTGTTGATTGAGTGCTTTTGTGTGTTCCTCTCTTGATTTGCTCCTTTCCCCACCTTCAAGTGTGAAAAGATCTCCATCTAGGGTTGCACCCTACATCAATACCCTATGTCCTACTTGATCGTATTGATTTTGAGGGAGTACAAGTTACAGGTTGATCTACCACGAGGTCGTGTGTGTATGAGGTTGCCGTCTACGGTCCTCACCCTCGGTTTATATAGACAGCGGGGGTGCCTAGGGTTTACACATAGGCCGGTTACATCTAGGGGTAATTGTGACGAAGATGACCTCTAAGCCATAGAGTATGCACCAAGTCTTCGGAAGATATCCATCTCGGCGCACCTGGGCCTGATGAATGTGGCCCACTGGTTAACCATTATGAGGGTCCTCGGCCCGGCCCACATGTTGGGAGCCAACGTGGAGAGCACCGCCTAGTCCAGGACACCATCACCCAAGATCACGAAGTTTGAGCCACAAGAAGGACAAGGGCAGGGAGAATGTGAAGCGCCATTATGAACACCAGTGACAGAAAGGTTTAGTACGGTAGCGTGGATCCAATCTCTAGGGATACATGAGGTGTAGTCGTTAAACGCCCAATGCTTTTTTCCGATTTATCTAAATAACCGAGTTAACCCCGCTGATACTTCCTTTTTAGTGATCCGGTAAAGGAACAAAAAGTACTCCACACCTATTTCCCCAAAGAGGTGACCTTGGGTTATCGAACCCGCGAGAGGAAGGTTCCCTTGCAGTGATGGTCTCTAGCAAGCTTCTATCAAAGAAATAATTCCAGCTTTTGACCGGATCAATCAAGCTAGTTGTGATGAAACACTTATAATAAAAATAGGTACATGTATGAGGTCTTAATGCTTACAATCATGTATTTGCGTTGGGACCAAATATGATCTTAATTTGCGCGCTGGAAGTCACCCACCGAGATGTGCTTGTTACGAACCGAAGTGGGGGATGTGTCCAAATAACATCTTGACCGGCACGAGTCCTGCATCAAGAATCAGTTATCCTACCGCAGGCCCTATCCATCATGCGGGGTTGCCTCGATAATTAAGATTAAAATAATCAGACAAGAGATTTGGGCGTTTAATGACTAGACCTCATGAATTCCCAAGGATTGGATCCATGTTACCGTACTAAACCCTTCTGTCACTGGTGTTCAGAATAACACTTCACGTTCTCCTTGCCCTTAGCCTCTCTATGGCTCGATCTCCATGATCCTGGGTACCTGCAGGGATGAAGATCGCGGACGAGACAAGAGACATCTACGGAATAATTTTATTTCACACATATGTGACGTTAATTCAAAGCACTTCCATTGATCCCTACAACAAATACTGCGGGTTGCAAGGCCTATGCCTCAACCCATACCTTACCGAACTACTCACACATGAAGATCAGATCGCATGAAGAACACATTGAAGAACACATCTTGAAGATCGATTGATTGATAATATGTCTTACAATGGATGCCTTGTGCGATGCACGATTACAAGTATAAACTAGAGGAAGATGAACTATGATGGTGATGGAGGCTATGGAGATGGAAATGGTGGCGGCTAGGGTTGATGAGAGGGGATGAGGACGGCTCTGTTCTGACTTCGCTTAACGATGTTCTGTTGACATTTCGACGTGGTCCCCTTTATAAAAGTTGTTTAGGTGGACGAGGTGCCTCGGAATTCACGCCATACGACCGCTCATTCTGATGCCTGCAAGCTAAACAGGGTGGTGTAGTACTTTCGTAGAAGTATCCCAATGAGTAATCGTCCCAACGAAGAGCGGAGGAGAATATTTATAGTAGCGCTTCTATCACACACAAGGTGTCACCGTTCTTGTGTGCAGTAACTACTTGAGCTTCTGCAAATATTGTTACTGTCTTGAAGGACGAATAAACCAAATTGATAAAGGTGAAGGATTTTAAAGTAACGACTATTAAGATTATTAAAAGTAAATGACATAAATGAAAAATGAGAATTGTATTTCCTGCAATGAAGAGATTAGGTGCAGAGAGAATTCAGTTCATGGTAAGAATATATCAAGTGTGCCAGTGTGATGGTAATACCAGTTACCTTGTATCATACTCATAGTATTTGATATGTGTGTTCTATAGGCGGATCCCCCTAAAGTTATGAAACTCCTCCACGCGGGATTATATTTCAGTCTATGGTCCTACATCACCATTGCCACAGAGTGGTCGTTTCCACAATTAAGGTCCTTCGATCGAAACCAAGCATTAGGTTTCGTGGGTCACCGTTATCTCATATTATCTTCGGTCCTCATAGATATCTCCACCTCTCACGTCAGAGGTCACAGATTTCCTAAACAATATGTGTTACCTGTGTAGGTCCTGAGATCATGTTGCCTGGGCCCTTAAATTGGACAACACGCATAGAGTTCACCACAGTATAATAACGTACTAGACAAATCATACTACTACAAATACAAATGACGACATATAGAATAGGCACATGTGAATCTTACCACCCACCTACATCTCCCACGCCTATGGGGGACTACTCACGCATCATAAGAGAGAAACCAATCACAACAGAGATATAAACCATGAAAACCATATCGATAATACCGGGAAGATCGACAATAAGATGAAATGGATAATTCAAATAGTCTTGATCTCCAGATGAGATTGAATAGAGTTGCAATCGTTCTCACAACTTGTAATTCCCTTTACAAGGGTGAAGGGGGTGAGATGATGATGGAGATGAAAGGACCAAAACTAAGAAGATCTCCAAAGGTTCTTCAGATCTCCTCCTCTTCTGTTCTGGATGTGGTGGCGGCGGCTAGGGTTCTCTTCTCCCCTGGGTCCCTTCATGAAAGTGTCTTGTATAGACGTGATGGAGCTGTTGGCACTCCATACGACCGCTCATACAAGCGCTTGCGGTCGTATGGAACACCGTCTTTTGATCTGCTGCGTCTGGTGGCTTGAGTTTCTTCATGGAAGTTGTTCCAATTGGCTTGATTTGCAGTAATTCTCCTTGGTTTCCTTCCATATATGATATTTCCTGCCAAACAATGGAGAAACGGATTTTCTTCTATTTTGAAGGATTAGCATTAGAAATAACCGAGAAGTAACAAAGATCCGATGAAAACCAAATAAGAATTATTCGAAAAACATCACAAATTCTCGAGCCATCAACTCCCCCAAGCATAAAACTTGCTCGTCCTCGAGCAAACGAGAAATCAAGAGAACGAAATGGATCTTGATTGAGTAGAAAGAAGTTTTACCGGCTCGAGAGAGTATGACATATCCATCTCCACTTATCCTGCAATTTTATTCAAGAAAGTATTCGCATTCGAAAAGTTGCACCTAAGCTCGTTGCCTAACCACGTATAGTTTCCTATCACTAGTTATAATTTCTCAAACCAAATTTTATTTGTTAACCAAGTGTTTAGGCAATCTAAAACATTTCTTTCTTACTATGGATATCCTTATGTTTTTCATGAAACACATGCATTAGGGGGTTTCAGAAGTGAAGAGAGCAGAGAATTCAAGCATCTCATTGACACCCACAAGTACCTCCCCATCATGGCTTTCAAACACTTCTCTCAATCGTTACCCTTTGGAACTTCAATTCTTGGTGACGGGGTTATGCCAAAATTTACTATATGCAATTGGGTTCCGTTGTGGCTTAATTTTGTGCACTATGCATCAAGAATGGTTGTCTCTTTCAAGCTCAACGATCAGTGCTCTTATTTACCACATACACACTTCCTTGGAGAAGGTCAATCATTTACCACACAATCTCCAAGTCCGTGACGGTGTCGCAGTTACGCAAATTATCTCAACATATAGCAACATGACATGAAGCCAGCCATGAGCTGGAACTCCATGATTTTAGTATCGCGAATAAATTTTGGCATAACCTCAATCACTTCAAATATTCATTCCTCCAGATAATTCTATCAATAGGTGTTAGCGAGACAATTAAATTCAGCATATGGAGTTTAAGTGTTTGAATGCTCGTTCTCTACAAAATCTAAGCCCCTAAGTTTTTCTTAGAATTTTTTGAGCAAAATCATGCTTCACAACAGGGTTTCACTAGCAAATTTGAAGTTGGGAGTCATGACTAAATGATATTCAACTAACGAGGGGAACTAACTCAAGTGCAGCCAGTCAAATGAAAATTCTTTCTCAAATAATATTGCGAGACAAGGGATTATGCACATGTTATACCTTCTCGCGCTGGCTAACTTCTCCCTCAGTCAATTCTCCGCTTCATTTTCTTCATTTCCAACTTGCTAGTGGTGAACAAATCTGTGGGCTTGAAGAAACAAGACACAAACAAAGAGAATTCCAACAAAGCAAGAGCAAAGCTTGCTCTACAAATTTATTATGCAAACTAAAAATAAACATGCTAAATAAAAAGAAAAAGAGGAAAAATAAATATGCATGCATGGATAACTAGGGGATGAGCTCCCCCAAGCTTAGGCTCTTGGCCTACTCTCTAGTCCATGTCCTCGTCATCGTCGCCCCTCGGAGCAGTATGAGGCCACTGCATCTGAGATGGGCCACTAGAGGACTAACCTCCCGTGCCAGGGTGCGGCTACCAATAAGCAAAGAGGGACTACAAGTTCCCATTGAGCAGGTGGATGTTAATTGTTGTTAGTCTCTCAAAGGTCCATACGGATCCCTCCGACCTACTGCTGCAGCTGCTGAAACTCTACCCTGGGCACATAGTCGCTCCCTTGCCCAAAGTTAACCTGGGGTTAATATTGGGGTGCATTACACCATGCATCCCAACCATGGCCATGCCCCTCAGCGGCGGCATCCCACTCTAGAGCGGGCTCGGGATGGATATCATTCCCGAACCCAGCTGCTTGCCTATGCTCATTACTTTCGTTAATGGAGAGCACCCACATATCATGCATAGAAATAGTAAAAGCTTGCGGCAAGGGCAAGCGCACATCAGTAGTCTGACCATTAGGAAGGGGGCACTTGTAACAATGCTCCCCTTGCACCAGTCCAATGAAGTGATAGTTAGTCACCACCCTACGGTTAAGTACCGTAGGTCCTGGAACATGCTCAAGATCATGCAAATAGAGGCCAAAGTGCTCGGCAAGCCGAGTCACTATGCCTCCCACAACAATACTCCCCTTCGACTGCTTGTGATGCCTGCCGAGGTGGATCATAAGAAAAGCTCCCAAGTTTGGCTTGGGAGTCAAATTGGGGTGGAGTGCTGCATGGAGCACACACATGCCGTAGCTCGATATGCCCTCGAGGTTCTCTCTACCAAAGAGAGTGTTACCAATGAAAGTCATCAAATAGCGAATGGCAGTGTTTTGTATGCTCGATACCTTCCTGCCGGAGAGATCTTGCTCATCCTTGACGGACATGAGGTCCCATGAACCCAACGTGTCGGCGGTGGGCACCCCCTTGCTATCGAGAAACCCACGGTTCTCGAACCCAAAGGCGTTGCACTACTGCTCGAGTTTCATCGAACATGGCACCCCTCCAAGTGTGAAGGAGCAGCTCGCTGGCACCCTCGAATCTTTGAGAGTGTGCTCGAAGGTGGAGATGAACTCAATGGTGAGGCCTCGATAGGTGAAGTAGTCGAAGTTGCTGAAAACTCCCATCTAGACGTTGTTCGATAGCCATGCAAAGTCATTGTGGAGTCCTTGGGACTCCAAGAACGCATCGCACTTCCACCTCGTGGGCGTCATCCCCTGGCTGTTCACTCGTGCATAGTCCTTGTTCACAGCAGCACGGAGGTCTTTCCCCTCATTTTGGGCACGCTTGGAACGCGAGCCCAAAGCCTTCTTCGCCACGGCGATCGCCGACCTCATCATTTCCTACACAACATGAAAATAACAATAGAAACTAATAAGTTTTACGTGGGGATCGAGTTATAATACTACCTAAGATCGATCCAAACCAATTACTTTGAATCCTAACGTTCAAATCGAACGGAAAAATGAAAATATTTGCATCTCATCTAGGATATGAACAAGGATGAAATCACCACTAAAACTTGCAAATGAACCATGGATCATAGGAGAAACTCACCGAGGATGAAGATCCATGGATCAAATGAACGAAATTCGTGAAGAAATGGAGGATTTGAAGGATATTTGTTAGGGTTTGAGAGAGAGAGAGGTGAGAGGCTTGGGCGCTAGGGGTGGAAGAAGAAGATCCCCCCTGCACCGGCAGCGTCAATATATGAATTTTCGGATCGTACGACCGCTCATACGGGCGCGACCGCCCTTATGAAACGCCGTCTCACGGTCAATTATGGCGATCTAGGGTTTGCGTACCTGGGACGACCACTCATATGAGCGCTCGCACTCATTTGAAAGGCCATCTTTCATCCTGGAGGTGAAAACGTCCCGGGTAGGACTCCGTACGGGTGGTCAAACAGGCGCTTGCGTTCGTTTGGAAGTTCGTCTTTCATCCTGCCCAACTTGGTCATTCTGTTCATGGCTCCATACGACCGCTCGCACGGGCGCTTCCCGTCGTTCGGAACACCGTCTTCTACGCTAGACATCTTTGGCGATTTTTGGCAAGGGTTCCATACGACCGCGCATACGAGCGCTTGCGGTCGTATGGAACACCGTCGATCGCTCTGACCTTCTTTGACGTTTCTTCCACACTTCCATGCGATCGCTCGAACGACCGTTGCTATTCGTACGATAGACCGTCTTTCTCCCTGTTTTCTCTCCTCCTTTGTTTCTTTCTGCCATCTTCGTTCTGTGATTTTTCCTGCGACACAAAGTCAAAACAATTTTTTTGAGAGTTCTTCATCGGATTATTCATGAGAGCAAAATAACAAAGCAAAAATTTCACAAAATAATGGGTTGCCTCCCATCAAGCGCTGTTTTTTAGGTTGCTAAGCTCAACCTCATACCTTAGTATCATTTTAGGTCTCCGGTGGCCTAAGATTCTCTTTACTTACCGCACATACTCGCTTAGGTGGTGGGATATACTTTTTTTTTGCTCCTGGCTTCTTTGGAAAATACCTCACTATCTCTTCGTCGTAAATTCTGAAGGTTACTTTTCCTTCTGCACAATCCAGCGCTGCACCTGCGGTATTAAAAATGGTCTACCGAGAATAATATATAGATAGTTTTTCATCTTCGGGCATATCTAGAATAACAAAGTCAGTTGGTATAATATGCCCATCTAATCTTAATAGCACATTTTAAGCCACTCCAATCGGCTTCTTTGTTGATTTGTCTGCCATCTGCAAAGTTATGCCTATTGGCACACATTCTGCCAAGTTCAACTTATGATAGAGAGCTAGAGGCATTACGCTCACTCCTGCTCCAACATCACATAGAGAATTATTTATATCCGTTATTGTAGCCACCTGTGCTTTTGAATTCAAACTTTTCCTATTATTAATGATGTCATGCATGAACTTATCAAAGGTAGGAATCTTTAGTATGTCAGTTACATGCAAGGAGACTTTAAGATCAGCTATAGCCTGAAGAAAAGAGGAGTAGAGCGCATCATTTGGAGGTGGTCTAACAGCTTTAGGATAAGGAAGTGTCTTCTTATTTTTACCTTTCTCTTTCTCCTTACCTTTTTCTTTACTCTTCGATGTCTAGCTACTTTCTCCTCTTGTTAGATATGGTGGACGGGTATTCTGTTCTACCCTTCGTTCTTCAGTTCTTCCGGCTTCCAGTGCTGCTTCTTCCTCATAATTTTCACCGTCTACCGTTTCAGCATCATGATCTACTTCTTTATCTGCCTCTGCTTCATTGTCCCGAGCATCTTGGTGAACTTGCTCTTCCGGTTCTTCTTCTCCGAAGAGAAGTTCTTTGTTCTATTGGGCCTGACTTTGGCTCTCTCTCCTTTGTTCTTGCTCCTTCTCGTACAATTCCGGGCCTTTAGGATCCCGCGTCCTTTTACCACTACGAGTTTCAATTTGATTAGTAGAAACAAGATCATTTTCATCTAACTGAGCAAGAATCGGAGATTGAGTTTTAGCAATTTGAGAACATTGAGTTTCCATCATGCGAGAATGCTTATCAAGATTCTTTACCGCGTGACTCAACCCTTCTACGTCATCAGAGAGGTAGCCAATAACCTTTTCATTATGAAATATGCACCTTCGGAAGTCTCTGTTGAAGTTATCTTGGTGGAACTTGAACTTATTCATTGTTTCTTGAAGTTCATCCTCCTGCTGATAGATACTGAATATATCCACTTTTTCATTAATAACTTGTTCAACAGGTTTACATTTTTCTTCGCTAATTTTCTTAAATTCTTCCATATCTTTAATATGGTATACTTTTCCAGTGGGCTTCATTGGCTCCTCTATATTCCATTGTTCTCTTGCAGTCATGATCTTCTCTATAAGTGCTCTTCCTTCTTCAAGAGTTAAAGACATGAATCGTCCTCCTGCACTCAAATCAAGAACATATTTTGATTCTTCGTTAATTCCATGATAGAACATATGAAGTATAACATATTCAACATAACCATGGTTAGGGCATAAATTCAAAATTTTAGAATATCTCTCCCAAGCTTCACATAAACTTTCACCATCCTCTTGGACGAATAGAGTGAGATTTCTTCGTAGTTTAGTAATTTTTGAGCCCGAAATAAATTTAGCCATAAGTTTTCCAGCACACATCAGCCAGCTGGTTATACTTCCTTGAGGCAATCGATTGTACCATTTTTCAGCGTCACCCTTCAAAGAAAACCTAAAAAGCCTTAACAATATGAATTCTCGTGACACATCCTTTAATTTGAAAGTCCCACATAAAGTTTCAAAGAACATAAGATGTGCTTGAGGGTCTTCTTCTGTAGTTCCTGCAAAGGCGTGCTTTTTAACTTCTGCAATAAGATCACAGTCAATCAAGTACTCTTTTGCATAGTTTGTAGGATACACTATAGGAGATCTCGGAGTCAACACTAGAGCACAATAATCTCTTACAGTCTTCTTTGGTTTCGGAGTAATCGACATCTCTGCAAACAAAGTGTTTAGCTCAACAGTTTGGATATTTTTGTATTTTTCTATTAATGAAGCTTGTTACTCCTAAGGAAAATGAGTAATATAATCCAGAAAATATGTTCTGCCAGAACGAGTAGATCCCCTGTGACTTACAAGGAGCATCTCAATAACAACACCTGCAAAAACAGTTATGAAACAAATACTCTGCGCTTAGCTCCCTGGCAACAGCGCCAAAAAATACTTTGATGCCTGCAAGCCAAACAGGGAGGTGTAGCACTTTCGCAGAAGTATCCCAATGAGTAATCATCCCAACGAAGAGCGGAGGAGAGTATTCATAGTAGTGCTTCTGTCACACACAAGGTGTCTGCTACTTGTAGACTGCGTTGGTATTTCCACGAAGAGGAGAGGATGATGCAGTATAGTAGAGATAAGTATTTCCCTCAGTTAAGAACCAAGGTTATCAATCCAGTAGGAGAACCACACAAAACCTCGTTAGCAGCACCTACACACACAAAAGCAAACACTTGCACCCAACGCAAATAAGAGGGTTGTCAATCCCCTTAGCGGTTATTTGCTAGGATTAATTCTGATAGTGATAGATAAAAAGTAAATTACAAAATAAAATAAAAGTAAATAAATTGCAGCAAGGTATTTTTGGATTTTAATATATGATAAAAGTAGACCCGGGGGCCATAGTTTTCACTAGAGGCTTCTCTCTCGAGCGCAGAACATACGGTGGGTAAACAAATTACTGTTGGACAATTGATAGAAAAGCAAATAATTATGATGGATTCATGGCAATGATCATGTATATAGGCATCACGTCCGAGACAAGTAGACCGACTCCTGCCTGCATCTACTACTATTACTCCACCCATCAACTGTTATCCAGCATGCATCTAGGGTATTAAGTATAAAACAGAGTAACGCCTTAAGCAAGATGACATGATGTAGACAAAGTAAACTCAAGCAATACGATTAAACCCCATCTTTTTATCCTTAATGGCAACAATACAAATATGTGTCATGTGCCTTTCTGTCACTGGGATTGAGCACCGCAAGATTGAACCCATCACAAAGCACCTCTCCCATTGCAAGATAAATCAATCTAGTTGGCCAAACCAAACAGATAGATCGGAGAGAAATACAAAGCTATAACAATCATGCATAAAAGAGTTCAGAGAAGACTCAAATATTCTCATGAATAATCTGATCATAAACTCACAATTCATCAGATCCCAACAAACACACCGCAAAAGAATATTACATCGGATAGAACTCCAAGAACATCGAGGAGAACATGGTATTGAAGATCAAAGAGAGAGAAGAAGCCATCTAGCTACTAGCTATGGACCCGTAGGTCTGTGGTAAACTACTCACACATCATCGGAGGGCAGCAAGCACTAGTGCAGCGACCTGCTATACAAACGGTTTTTACCCCCTTCCCGCGACAGAGTTTTAAACCGTCGCCTTGCATGTGTGTGCGATAGGGGGGGGGGGGGGTCTTCCCACACGACCCATAAACCATCGGCGATAGGGAGCACGTAAGCATACGTTTCGCAGAACTAAGCGTATGCGATGCCCGATCTATCCCAAACGCGACTCGTCACACAACTGTTTGTGATCTATCGAATATCCCAAATGCTCCATCCGTGCTACTCGTGTGTGCTCGCATTACCATCGCACTCGGTTTCTGTGGTGCAACGTTTACGATGCGCGCCCCATCACAAACAGTTCACGATTGTAAAACATGTATGATAAGGAGACTATCACACACATTCACTTGTCTTGAACCGTATGCGATATATAATCAAGAAGATTAGTTAATCATCGTACGAGTGTCGGATAGGATTATGAAACGTCGGACTGTCGTACCAGTGTCATACAGGATAACTATCGCACACGCTATTCTGTGGTGCAAACGTTTACAATGCGTACGGCATCAGAAACAGTTCATGATTGTAAAGCGTGTACGATAAGGCGACTATCACAAACATTTAGTTTGCTTGCACCATTTGTGATATTGTCTGACATCACACACGCTTTGCAAATGGCAACTGTGTGCATAGTCGCACACGTTTCCTCTCTGTGAACCGTGTCAGATTATGATGTATATCACACACAATGTGCTTTACAGACTGTGTGCGCCGTAATGACCTGCAGAGCGTATTTTCACCCTAATTTAATCGCTGCTATTTAAAATTGTACCGAATTTGAATTTGAAAGTAGGCTATAACTTTATTCATATCCATCAGGTTCAACAACCAATGCATTATTCGATTCACAGGTACATATGTTCAAGAGTTTGATAAAAAAAGAATTACATATGCACCAAATAAAGAATGATGAACCAGGGTTGTATACTTGTACTATTAAAGACGGTAAAGAAAGAGGCGAAAGACATTCTGGTTGCTGAACAAGGTGAAGCAGAATGCCCATATTGTGCCCTCCTCCATGCAGAAGGCACGCACGACTCTAGTCCAACCCCTTGTGATGGCCGACCGCCCATCCTTCACTGTCTTCATGACGACATCTAGATAGTCATTGTGTTCTGGTAGAAATACTTTAACCTTTGCATGCTGACCAATCATGTAGTTTGAGAGGTAATCTTGAGTAAACTGCTTTGGGAACCACTGCAAAGGAAAAATATTCAGACATTTGTCATCTAACACAACTCATTATGGGCAGTAAAAAGAAGGCTGTAGAGTTTTTACTTACCATCCTGCAGTTCACTGTTGTCTTGGATAAAGTGTAAACAAATAGTTTAATTGCCATCTTTTGAGTCATTTTACTAACAATCTTTATCAGTTTCCTCACTTGATGCTGGTGTCGGGGCCGGATTTCCGCGATATGATATCCCAGAAATTAACCCTTCGTGTCGTTACCAGCCCAGGATTACTGTGACTGGTGGACACGACCTTGTTACAGATTACCAAGCAATTACAAGAATTGGATACAAGACCATAATGGTCTAATGATACAACAATGATTTCTAGTGAGGATGACGGAAGCGGCTCGTGGTTCTCCAATGTCGATGGGGCTCCATTCCCACAGGAACGGCTGACCAGGATAATTCCTATCCCGCGTGGCTGCTATCCTAGGCTCCATATGGACGTCGTGGTGATACTCCTCATCGAAATCCTGACCTGGCCAATTAAATAGCCAGGGACAAGCCTGTGAGTACATTTGATTGTACTCGCAAACATAATGAACAAAAGATATACCGAATGCATATGATCATGATGATTAAATTATATGCAAATGCTGAACAAAATTTAAAGCATGGCATGATGAATATTAGCATGTGCAGAAAAATTAAATTGTTAGTGACAAACCAATAAAGTTAAAAGTGGACAATCGGGCGAGACTGAACCGCCCGAGAATCCAAAAGAAATGCCAAACGGGTGTCTAAAAGAGAATCGGGCGAGACAGACCGCCCGAGAACTCAAGCGACGCCACGCGAGATCTTGAAAAGAAATGCCAGTCGGGTGTCTAAAAGTGACGCCACGGTAGGTCTTGAAAAGAAATGCCAAACGGGTGTCTAAAAGAGAATCGGGCGAGATAAGACCGCCCGAAAACTCAAGCGACGCCACGAGAGGTCTTGAAAATAAATGAGTGCCCGGGTAGTCTAGCCAGCCCATGAGACACTCAGAAAATAAAATAAGAGAAACGGGTTAGTCCATAATAACATGCATAGTAACAATAATATTCACAATCATAATATCCATGATAGCAAAAATATCCATGACAGCGTTAGTGATGAAATAATAATATTCCGCAAAATAATTCATGCTCAATTTAATTATTTCCTCCGGAGACCGACACTAAGACCGACACTTGACCAACCCAGACTGTAGTCCTTAACTGCGGACACGGCTATTTGAATAGATATAACTCTGCAGAGGGTGTACTCTTTACCCAAAAGTAAAGAATTTCTTTAGCCAACACCGAGACGCTGGCTAATTCCCATTACGGTCTTTGGGTTGAAAACACACCTAACCCGCACACACCAGCTTTAATTTTTCCCAGGCCAGGAATCACCCAAAGCAGCGGTAAAATAAAACTCTAAGTGGGAAGGCCTCATACAATGGCCTCCAATAGCATGAGCGTTCAGCTTCGGTCCCAGACTGGCCACTCATACCCCCGGACCAAGTGACATGACTACCAGGGCCAGTGGTATCATTCACTGTGGCCTCTCTGTACGGTGTGTGCAAGAAAGGGGTTAGCAACTTACTGAACCATACCCTACCTGCGGCAGGGACATGTGGTAGCACGGTTCAAGTTTGGGGTTTACCGGAACAAGACTCGATCTACGGTCGACTCAGGAGGTTTATTTTTTCCTGCAGTTGCTAGCACAACATATTTCCTCGGTAATACCCAACAGGGTCACCATCTGGCATGTCCCAACATGCCCTCACTGATCATTCCCGTCACAACGAGATTTCAATTTCACGGTCACGTTTCTCGTGACTGATTCTTTCCTGCAGATTAGTCCGGACCAACATGGGCATGTGAAAATAATCATGCTCGCTCACACTTCATATTTAAATGGAGATAAAATATTTTCAAGGGATCAAGCATGCATAGCTAGCAATATGCAAATTTTGTATATATTCAACATATTCATAATTCAATTATTCGTGCAAACAAACTACCATGCATTCACCATATCAAGTGTTCAAGATGCTTGCATTGATCATGCAGAAATATTGGGTGCACTCCAAAAATTTTGAAAATAATATCTTCCCTCCATTTCCTATTTTCAAAAATATTGCAATTACCACACAAATATTAAGCAGGAAAATAAAAGTGCTCTAAAAATGGAAATTTCACTTTCCTAGGACCGCTCTGGTTATGTGGAAAATAACCAAGGTGGTTCTACTGGTTTTTGAGCACTAAGTATTTTTGAACATTTTGAATTAGGTGAAATTATGGAATTAATGGTTATGCAAGAATTCTAAAGAAAACATTTTATAAAAAAAAGATCCAGGGCACCTATTAAATGAGACAAGATTTAGAGTTATTTAGAAATTTGTTTCACTGGATTTGGAGTTGAGATGAATAGTCTAGGGATTTTAAAAGTTGAATTATGTGAAGAAATGGTCTATCTAATTAACCAGACAAAATTATGCATGGAGGAAATGTTCACTACTCCTAGATAATTAGGTCATGATTTATAGATCATATAGAAATTGGAATCAATCCATTTGGATTTGAAATGGACACTAGGGAAATATTTTAATTTTTGGATTAAAAGAAAAAGGCGGAAATACTCCTGACGGGCTGGGGGCGCGCACAGGGCGAGGCCCAGCTAAACGGCGCCACTGGGCCGAGCCCAGAAACGCAGCCACGCGGGTCGAAACGGTGGCTCACCGACAGGTGGGACCCACCTATCGGGTTTGTCTCCCACCTCACGCGCGCCTGGACAGAACAGAGGAGGAGCTCCGCCGATGATTGCCGGTGCTGTAGGGCATCTCCGGCGACGCTCGGCACACGGGTAGGTTCAGGGGAAGATGCCGCATCCGTGGGAGGTGGAGGTGGTCGTTGAGGGGCTCAGATATGAGTGGAGCTTCAATCATGGCGGAGGAGGTCGTCGGGTGGAAGAGGGCTTTCGCCCTGGAGCTTGCTCCGGCGTACTTGAGGTGGGGGATGGGTTTGCAGGGTCGAGGGAAGCCTATTGGTGGAGAGAGTGGAGGAGGGGGAGCTCTGGTTGAGTCGGATTTAACCGGAGATGGCGGCGGCCGAACCTTGCTAGAGAGGAGGAAGACGGTCTCTCCTGGTCGTTTGACTGCCCGGGGTGGCTTGCGGGGAGGTATGAGGATGAGGCCCGAGAGGAGGGAGCTCGGGGTGAGCTTTATAGGGAGGGAGAGGCGGTTCCGTGGCTTCCCGAGGAAGTCACGACGGCGGCGGCCATTAACGCGGCAGGTGAGGTTGTTGGGTGGCTGGTGAGGGTCGATGGAGAGGTCAGCGGGGTCGGCGAGGACGGTGGCCGCCCGCGGATGAGCTCGGGTGGTTGGCAATTAAGCGGCAGAGACGTGGCAGAAACGTACTCGACGGGCGGCGGCGAACGGCGGTGGTGGACGGTGCAGAACGGCGGCTGGTCGGCGCTAGCAACCAAGGAAGAGGGTCGGCAAGGTGCTGGTGGCTTGCGGAGCAAGGGGAGGAGGGGGTGCGCGTGCAGGCGAGGCATCAGAGGGCTCGGCAGGGCTCGGGCGCCGGCGCGTATGTCTGGCTATGCCCAGAGTATGCACACAAAGTGCTCGATCAATTGCCAGGGCAAGCTAGGTAGGTCCAATTGAGCTTATTTTTGGTAGGCCGATGCTGACAAGTATGATAGGTATGCTGGACATGCTAGTTTGGCCAGATGAGCAAGTGTCCAGTGCAGTTTTGATAGAGGCAAGTTTTCTGCCATGCACACAGTGTGCTTGAAGAAATGTCATGGTAATTTAGAAGCTTTTGTTGGCTATGAAAATTGGCAGGGTGATGTCTCCTTAGATGATAAAGAGGATGGTGGAGTTGGTTTGGCAAAAAGAGAAACTAGATAGTGCAAGTTTTACCAGAATTCAGTTCTGGGTAGAAACTGCAGGGAATAATTTGGTGGACTAAAATGATGAGATTGGGGGTGAGCTTCTGGACTTAAGGGTTTTGTTGGAAGGACTATGAGTGGGAAATTTTTTAGAATTTTTGGAGCAATTAAAATTGAGGTTGTAGTTCAAACCTAGAAATGGAACATAATTGAGAAGAGGATGTTTCACTCACAATTTTCAAAAGACCAAGTTAGGTTTTTGCATAAAAGTGATCTATAGGTATCACATGACTCCTCATAATTTTTGTGGAATTTTTAGAGAATTATTTAAAATAGTTGTAGTGCAATAGAGGCATTTTAAAATATTGAAAATGCTGTTAAAAGAATTATCTTGGGCAAAATTTTATTATAAAAATATTTCCTAGTGTTATTAAAATATAAAAGAAATGTTTTAAGAGAGCTACTAAATCCCACAATATTTTTAAAAAATTTCTATATGGAGGGAAGAATTTTGGAAAATAGAAAATACTCTGAAATAATAAAAGACCTAATAAAATTCCAAAATTTTATTTCTGGCCAAATTTTACTTAAATAAAACATGGTTAAATTTTTGGGGTGTTACAAACTCTACCCCCCTTAAGAAAATCTCGTCCTCGAGTTTTGGTAAGGGCGGAAGAATTAAATGCATATCACAACAAACAATATTATGCATAATGCAAACATAGTAATGTACTTATAACATACGCCCTAAAATACATCGCAAAAATTGCGTCACGAAAATAAGTGCTGGATGCAGCAGCAACCACGCTCATAACCGTCTACGCTTCGGAGGTAAGATCTACGAGGTCTTGCGAAAGAGTTTCGATTGCTGGAGCACATTCTTCTTCTTCCGGAGGGAGTGGAGGAAGTGGAGGGAGCAAACGAAGAACACGTCCCTCCTGAGTTGGCAGAGGGGGTCCGCCAATGGCGATCCGGGGATTCAGAACAGCAAGATAGTGGAGATACTCCAGTAGTTGCTGGGTGAAACGCTCCTGGGCCATCACATACTGAATGAGATAGACCAGGGCTGGATCGCTCTCCATACGTTCACAGCGGAACGTAGCTTCTGCTCCAAAAGCTGCGCGGCTCGGGAAATAGCAATATTCCCTTCCGCTGGCACAGGGTACCATGGATCAAAGACGGGTAATTGCTTCATAAGCAGCAGACTCAATGGCCATGCCTGAGGTTGGCATGGATCTGCCGATGAAGATAACATATGGAGGGCCTTGGTTTAAATCCGCTGGTGGGATGTGCACAGCTGCCCAGTATTTCGAGAGACCAGGAGTGATCCTCGATTTGAACAACTCATACTGGGGTGGGTGGGTGGAGCCAAGAGTATTGCGGGTAAAATCCCACAATATCTTAACAAAACTACCAGGGTTTGCATCGGGGGTTCTCAGGTAAGCTCCGGGGTGAGACATGGATGGGTGGATGGGGAAAAGCAGTGCTTGCGGTGATGATGGCTGGTGTGGTTTGCGGATGTGGCCTCTTATAGAATGTCTGGCGAGGAAACATGAAGCGGTGCCAGTACAACTTGTGCACCGGTTTCAGTGCAGGGCTGTCTGGTCAAAACTCAAACCTCGATCCCAACAAGGAATGTGACGTGTTACTGTGTGTGTTGGTTAGGATGGGTTCGACAGTCACGTCCAGAATTTACTCAGTCACCACACGTCAACAATTTATGACAGGGCACGCATACTACCATTGGCACACAAGTAGTCTACAAACTTACTACACCATACAACCGCTACTACGAAAATACAGGGTAACAGGACCACTAAGGCTCTACAACAATACTAGTGGACTCAGTCCACCTCATCAACATCTAGCCGGGCGCGTCTTGTAGATGTCGAGGTCTCTCCGTGAGCTTCAGCGTCAGAGTTGACCGGGGTCGGATGGGGATCTATTGGGCTGGGGTAGCGGTGGTGCCCTTCGCGGGGTGCCGAGGTCACCGTCCCGTTGGAGTGGGTCTCCAAGAGACGACGGAGTTCCTCGGGGGAGGCGAAGGCACTGCCCGGGAAGATAACAGGGGCGGAACTTGGGGGCTCAACAGGCCTCCCAAGCATCACTATCGGGGTGTCGGTGGCGGGTGCAGCTTCACTTCTCACCGGGGTCAGGAGAGCGAGCGTACTGCGGGTCGCAATCAGATCAATGGTGACCTGATCGAATAGTGCCTCTTGCGCTCTCAGGTAGCGCACCAGATGCACCAGAGTAGGATCCGACTCATGGTCTCCGTTGGCAACCTGGGTCGGGCTACCATAGCCTTCACGGCTAGGGTAGTAGTAGAAGGGGCGGATGTTAACTCTCGGCGACAGATGCCGGAGTTGAACGACAGCTTCTCGGGCTGCAAGTTGGATGGCTTTGGGCTCGTCGGAGGTCGTCCTCCCGGTGAACCGGTAGGGGCGTTCCGATGCGATGCCCCTCCCATAGATGTGCACCGTGGCCCAGAAGTGGTGGAGGGCATCACTCGTGTGCTCCTGGTGCACAACATACTCAGGCGGCTCTTCGATGCCGAAAGCACGACGGGTGAGATTTGCGAGGATGACCACAAAGTCACCAAGCTCGACTGCGGTGGTCTCGTTGTGAACGATGGGGCCAGGCATCTTAGTGGTTGGGTACCGAACTGAGAGTGAGGTTGTGATGTGCTGAGTTGGGGCAAGGCTTCCTTTATAGGCCAGCAGAGTCTTCCATCGCACGCTTGTGGATGGGACAACTCAGATGCCGGCGACAGGCACACGGCCTAAGAGCAGGGCTGATAGGTTGGGCACCGACTGCCAAAAAGGTGTCAGCTAATCACTGTGTAGGCTTATTGGATGAGATGGGCTTGGCTACGGTCAGGAAAATATTTGGATTGTGTGGAAACCTAGGGATAATGACCAGGCTAAGATAGGATTAGCCAACGGTCAGCCTGGCTCTGATACCAAGGCTGTCGGGGCCGGATTTTCGGGACATGATATCCCAGAAATTAACCCCTCGTGTCGTTACCAGCCCAGGATTACTATGACTGGTGGACACGTCCTTGTTACAGATTACCAAGCAATTACAAGAATTGGATACAAGACCATAATGGTCTAATGATACAACAATGATTTCTAGTGAGGATGACGGAAGCGGCTCGTGGTTCTCCAATGTCGATGGGGCTCCATTCCCACAGGAACGGCTGACCAGGATAATTCCTATCCCGCATGGCTGCTATCCTAGGCTCCATATGGACGTCGTGGTGATACTCCTCATCGAAATCCTGACCTGGCCAATTAAATAGCCAGGGACAAGCCTGTGAGTACGTTTGAATGTACTCGCAAATATAATGAACAAAAGATATACCGAATGCATATGATCATGATGATTAAATTATATGCAAATGTTGAACAAAATTCAAAGCATGGCATGATGAATATTAGCATGTGCAGAAAAATTAAATTGTTAGTGACAAACCAAGAAAGTTAAAAGTGGACAATCGGGCGAGACTGAACCGCCTGAGAATCCAAAAGAAATGCCAAACGGGTGTCTAAAAGAGAATCGGGCGAGACAGACCGCCCGAGAACTCAAGCGACGCCACGAGAGGTCTTGAAAAGAAATGCCAGTCGGGTGTCTAAAAGTGACGCCACGGTAGGTCTTGAAAAGAAATGCCAAACGGGTGTCTAAAAGAGAATCGGGCGAGATAAGACCGCCCGAAAACTCAAGCGACGCCACAAGAGGTCTTGAAAATAAATGAGTGCCCGGGTAGTCTAGCCAGCCCATGAGACACTCAGAAAATAAAATAAGAGAAATGGGTTAGTCCATAATAACATGCATAGTAACAATAATATTCACAATCATAATATCCATGATAGCAAAAATATCCATGACAGCGTTAGTGATGAAATAATAATATTCCGCAAAATAATTCATGCTCAAATTAATTATTTCCTCCGGAGACCGACACTAAGACCGACACTTGACCAACCCAGACTATAGTCCTTAACCATGGACACGGCTATTCGAATAGATATAACTCTGCAGAGGGTGTACTCTTTACCCACAAGTAAAGGATTTCTTTAGCCAACACCGAGACGCTGGATAATTCCCATTACGGTCTTTGGGTTGAAAACACACCTAACCCGCACGCACCAGCTTTAATTTTTCCCGGGCCAGGAATCACCCAAAGCAGCGGTAAAATAAAACTCTAAGTGGGAAGGCCTCATACAACGGCCTCCAATAGCATGAGCGTTCAGCTTCGGTCCCAGACCGGCCACTCATGCCCCCGGACCAAGTGACATGACTACCAGGGCCAGTGGTATCATTCACTGTGGCCTCTCTGTACGGTGTGTGCAAGAAAGAGATTAGCAACTTACTGAACCATACCCTACCTGCGACAGGGACATGTGGTAGCACGGTTCAAGTTTGGGGGTTACCGGAACAAGACTCGATCTACGGTCGACTCAGGAGGTTTAATTTTTCCTGCAGTTGCTAGCACAACATATTTTCTCGGTAATACCCAACAGGGTCACCATCTGGCATGTCCCAACATGCCCTCACTGATCATTCCCGTCACAACGAGATTTCAATTTCACGGTCACGTTTCTCGTGACTGATTCTTTCCTGCAGATTAGTCCAGACCAACATGGGCATGTGAAAATAATCATGCTCGCTCATACTTCATATTTAAATGGAGATAAAATATTTTCAAGGGATCAAGCATGCATAGCTAGCAATATGCAAATTTTGTATGAATTCAACATATTCATAATTCAATTATTCTTGCAAACAAACTACCATGCATTCACCATATCAAGTGTTCAAGATGCTTGCCTTGATCATGCAGAAATATTGGGTGCACTCGAAAAGTTTTGAAAATAATATCTTCCCTCCATTTCCTATTTTCAAAAATATTGCAATTACCACACAAATATTAAGCAGGAAAATAAAAGTGCTCTAAAAATGGAAATTTCACTTTCCTAGGACCTCTCTGGTTATGTGGAAAATAACCAAGGTGGTTCTACTAGTTTTTTAGCACTAAGTATTTTTGAACATTACGAATTAGGTGAAATTAAGGAATTAATGGTTCTGCAAGAATTCTACATAAAACATTTTATAAAAAAAAGATCCAGGGCACCTATTAAATGAGACATGATTTTAGAGTTATTTAGAAATTTGTTTCACTGGATTTGGAGTTGAGATGAATAGTCTAGGGATTTTAAAAGTTGAATTATGTGAAGAAATGGTCTATCTAATTAACCAGACAAAAATTATGCATGGAGGAAATGTTCACTACTCCTAGATAATTAGGTCATGATTTATAGATCATATAGAAATTGGAATCAATCCATTTGGATTTGAAATGGACACTAGGGAAATATTTTAGTTTCTGGATTAAAAGAAAAAGGCGGAAATACTCCTGACGGGCTGGGGGGGCGCACTGGGCGAGGCCCAGCTAAACGGCGCCACTGGGCCGAGCCCAGAGACGCAGCCACGCGGGGCGAAACGGTGGCTCACCGACAGGTGGGACCCACCTGTCGGGTTTGTCTCCCACCTCGCGCGCTCCTGGACCGAACAGAGGAGGAGCTCCGGCGATGATTGCCGGTGCTGTAGGGCATCTCCGGCGACGCTCGGCACACGGGTAGGTTCAGGGGAAGATGCCGCATCCGTCGGAGGTGGAGGTGGTCGTTGAGGGGCTCGGATATGAGTGGAGCTTCAATCATGGCGGAGGAGGTCGTCGGGTGGAAGAGGGCTTTCGCCCTGGAGCTTGCTTCGGCGTACTTGAGGTGGGGGATGGGTTTGCAGGGTCGAGGGAAGCCTATTGGTGGAGAGAGTGGAGGAGGGGGAGCTCTGGTTGAGTGGGATTTAACCGGAGATGGCGGTGGCCGAACCTTGCCAGAGAGGAGGAAGACGGCCTCTCCCGGTTGTTTGTCTGCCCGGGGTGGCTTGCGGGGAGGTATGAGGATGAGGCCCGAGAGGAGGGAGCTCGGGGTGAACTTTATAGGGAGGGAGAGGCGGTTCCGTGGCTTCCCGAGGAAGTCACGACGGCGGCGACCATTAACGTGGCAGGTGAGGTTGTTGGGTGGCCGGTGAGGGTCGGTGGGGAGGTCAGCGGGGTCGGAAAGGATGGTGGCCTCCCGTGGATGAGCTCGGGTGGTTGGCAATTAAGCGGCAGAGACGTGGCAGAAACGTACTCGACGGGCGGCGGCGAACGGCGACGGTGGACGGTGCAGAATGGCGGCTGGTCGGCGCTAGCAGCCAAGGAATAGGGTCGGCAAGGTGCTAGAGGCTTGCGGAGCAAGGGGAGGAGGGGGTGCGCGTGCAGGCGAGGCATCAGAGGGCTCGGCAGGGCTCGGGCGCCGGCGCGTATGTCTGGCTATGCCCAGAGTATGCACACAAAGTGCTCGATCAATTGCCAGGGCAAGCTAGGTAGGTCCAATTGAGCTTATTTTTGGTAGGCCGATGTTGACAAGTATGATAGGTATGCTGGACATGCCTCTTTGGCCAGATGAGCAAGTGTCCAGTGCAGTTTTGATAGAGGCAAGTTTTCTGCCATGCACACAGTGTGCTTGAAGAAATGTCATGGTAATTTAGAAGCTTTTGTTGGCTATGAAAATTCGTAGGGTGATGTCTCCTTAGATGATGAAGAGGATGGTGGAGTTGGTTTGGCAAAAAGAGAAACTAGATAGTGCAAGTTTTACCAGAATTCAGTTCTGGGCAGAAACTGCAGGGAATAATTTGTGGACTAAAATGATGAGATTGGGGGTGAGCTTCTGGACTTAAGGGTTTAGTTGGAAGGACTATGAGTGGGAAAAATTTCAGAATTTTTGGAGCAATTAAAATTGAGGTTGTAGTTCAAACCTAGAAATGGAACATAATTGAGAAGAGGATGTTTCACTCAAAATTTTCAAAAGACCAAGTTAGGTTTTTGCATAAAAGTGATCTATAGGTATCACATGACTCCTCATAATTTTTCTAGAATTTTTAGAGAATTTTTTAAAATAGTTGTAGTGCAACAGAGGCATTTTAAAATATGGAAAATGCTGTTAAAAGAATTATCTTGGGCAAAATTTTATTATAAAAATATTTCCTACTATTATTGAAATATAAAAGAAATTTTTTAAGAGAGCTACTAAATCCCACAATATTTTTAAAAAAATTCTATATGGAGGGAAGAATTTTGGAAAATAGAAAATACTCTGAAATAATAAAAGACCTAATAAAATTCCAAAATTTTATTTCTGGCCAAATTTTACTTAAATAAAACATGGTTAAATTTTTGGGGTGTTACAGCTGGTTCATGAATATCTCATTGCCCCATACGCAAAAAGGGTCGAAGCGCGGATCTTTACCAATGACATATGTACCTAAAAGCACCAAGTTAATATTAGAAGCTAAACAACAATTGCACAATGATGTAGTACAACACTCCCTCTGTCCCATTATATAAGATCTTATTACATCCAATATACTCACATATTGGATGAATTAACATCTTATATTATGGGGCAGAGGGAATTTATTACATTGTTACAAATATCGGCCGATTAACTGCAGTTAACTGCTGCTGTGTTGTTGCTGTTGCTGCTCTTCTATGTATATCTAGACATCATCAGAACATTAAGGTAACACTCTTCCTTGTTGCTATATAGCCTAGGATTGCATATTTAGACATTCAGTACAATGCATGTTGCTATGTAGCCTCAGATATATTAGATATGGCCCTAGTTAACCTACCGATAAATGGGTTACAGATATATTCAATTAAATGTCCAATTCGCCGATTAATCCCTTATTAGCCCCCGGCCTATATGGTACCAGCTACCGATATCCTGAATAGTGAGTATATATAAGCCATGGGATGAAACTAACCTCGATGGAAAACAACAGTCGTTCCCAATATTGTCCTGTGTAAGTACATCGAAAGGCATGTTAAGCACAACAGGCTAAACATCAACCAAATATATCCATGGTAGACAACATAATCTCCAAATGATAGCTTAAGTGTGCAGGTTTAAGCACGCTAGTTAAGCAAAACAAGAAGTGGAAAGGTGTGTTAACTGCACAGTTCATACTTGCACATATAGAATATCACATCGTGAATAACTGAAATAAACAAGGCATACTACGAACAACCAAAGATAGGAATTGAAACTGGACATATGCTAACTACAAACAACCGAACAACCAAAAACCGTTAAAAGAGGCATATGCTCGCTACAACAGGCTTAACAACAAGCAAATAGTCATTCATATTGGTATTGTTGAAACTGGTATTGATGAAATTGAACTGCAAAGTTCATACTTGCACATATAGAACATCACTTTGTGAATAATTGAAATAAACAAGGCATACTACGAACAACCAAAGATAGCAATTGAAACTGGACATATGCTAACTACAAACAACCGAACAACCAAAAACTGTTAAAAGAGGCATATGCTCGCTACAACAGGCTTAACAACAACCAAATAGTCATTCATATTGGTATTGTTGAAACTGGTATTGATGAAATTGAACTGCACAGTTCATACTTGCACATATAGAACATCACTTTGTGAATAACTGAAATAAACAAGGCATACTACTAACAACCAAAGATAGCAATTGAAACTGGACATATGCTAACTACAAACAACTGAACAACTGAACAACCAAAAAAGTTAAAAGAGGCATATGCTAGCTATAACAGGCTTAACAACAAGCAAATATAGTCATTCATGTTGGTATTGTTGAAACTGGTATTGATGAAATTGTACTGCACAGTAAATAGTTACACATATAGAGCATCACACTGTGAATAACTGAAATAAACAAGGCATACTGCAAACAACCAAACATAGCAATTAAAACTAGACATATTCTCACTACAAAAGGGGCTCGACAAAACAAATCATGGGTTCCCCTGTGAAGAGGCACGGCAAAATAAATCATGGGTTTTCTCACTTGTCACAGATGGGCTCCTTCGCATATGAAGAGCACGGACTCTGGGTGCGCTCCATGTTGTCGCAGATGGGCTCCTTCCCTTTGGAAGAGCACGGCTGTAGGGTGCCCTCCCTGATGTCGCAGATGTGCTCTTTCCCCTTGGAAGAGGCGGAGAGGGTGCCCTCCCCGTGGTCGCCGTCGACGAGGTCTGACTTGGCAGCTGAGGATCCCAAGCCAGCGTCGCAGAACGTGTCCTTCAGAAATGACAAGAGGGGCTCGATGGCGATGTAGGATGGCAAATTCTTGACAGCGAGCTAGAGGAGATCAGCGGCGGGGCCATGGATGAGATCGACGGCGGTTGAACCCAAGGGGTTGGGGGTGGGCCACTTAACCTGTGACATAGCCCGCGTCAGGCCATCGCTGTCGACGACCTTGATGTTGTAGCTGGCGTCCGCGACATGCCAACATACTCTAGCCCGCTGATTGAGAGCCTGCGGCTAGTAATCCTCGTCAGCTTCCTCGGCGGCCACCTCACTGGCGTCGGGCGAAGAGGCCGCGATAAACCTCTTTTGGGTCATTAGCTCTTGGAGCTCCACGGGAAGCGTAGCCGGGCTTAGGTTGCGATGCTCTGGAGTGGGGGATGGGGATGGGGATGGGGATCTGTGGGAAAGGGGGCGTTTGGCAGGCGTCATCTAAGAAACTCTGGGCGGCTAGGGTACGGAGATCGGTGGGTAACCTACACGGGCAAATCGGCAGATGTTGACGATGGAGGCGGCGCGGCGGCGGCGGGGACCTTGCTAGGGTTTCGAGCGAGGGAGGGGTGGTGTGTGTGTGTGTGTGTGCGCGCGCGTGCGTGGAGTTTTTGGGGTGCGTGTGTGTGGAGGGGGGGCCAAGGTGGTGTTTGAGGAAATGACGCGGGTACTAAATTTTTTACTAGACGGGAGTAAAATGCCTGGGCTACTGAAAATTTGGATGAAGGGATTGAGCAACAAACATCGCACACGGTCCAAACATAACAACCGTGTGCTATCAAACAGAAAAACCCTCCAGGCGGCTAGATATTTTTTAGGGATGCAGGCGGGAGCGGGAGCGAACAACATCGCACACAGTCGGAACATAATAACCGTGTGCTATCAAACAGAAAAACCCTCCACGCAGGTAGATATTTTTGAGAGATGCAGGCGGGAGCGGGGGGCCGGGGGCAAATAGCATCGCACACGGTCAAAACATAATAATCGTGTGCTATCAAACAGAAAAACCCTCCAGGCGGGTAGATATTTTTGAGATTGCAAGGGAAGCCTCGTGGAGCCCAATCTACTGTGCTGATGTGGGTGACAGGGGCACGGGCGTGGCACACTGGTAGTCTGAGGGAACCGTGTGTGTTGCGTGGCCAAAATAACGTGGGAAAGGGTCAGAACACGAACACACTTGCATGTGGACCAAATATATGTATGAAAAGGCTGGTTTGATGTTCAAATACCCAATGCACAACTTTGATGTGGCACCTGTCTCACAAAGCGCACATTATTGCTAGTCCGCCACCCCTCCCCCACTTCGTGTCGTGAGAGGGGAATCCTAGCTATGAATGCATGCCCCCAAATAGCTAGGTCTGACATATCACACCCTACCGTAACACTAAACCTATAGGAGTCCATCATGGTCAAACCCCCCTTTTGCTTCCGGTCAAAGGTGGACCGTGTGCGGGCCCACAAATGTGTGCTTGTGGCGCGAGATGGGTGAGACCACATACGAACCACCTGCGAGTGGCCCAACTATATGTATGAAAAGGGTGGTGTGATATTTAAATAACCAATTCACAACTTTGATGTGGCACATGTGCCTCGCAAATTAACCGGACATCCTCGACCCCACGGAGGTTCAGGAAGTGCGAAGTACCCCCGCTACTTGTAGTCTGCGTTGGTATTTCCCCGAAGACGAGAGGATGATGCAGTACAGTAGAGATAAGTATTTCCCTCAGTTAAGAACCAAGGTTATCAATCCAGTAGGAGAACCAAGCAAAATTCCGTTAAGCGCACCTGCACACACAAGAGCAAACACTTGCACCCAACGCAAATAAGAGGGTTGTCAATCCTCCTAGCGGTTATTTGCAAGGATTAAATCTTATCGAGGTAAATAGATAAACTAAAATACTAATTAAAATAAAAGTAAATAAATTGTAGCAAGGTATTTTTAGGTTTTTTATATGATAAAGATAGACCCGGGGGCCATAGTTTTCACTAGAGGCTTCTCTCTCGAGCACATAAACATACGGTGGGTAAACAAATTACTGTTGGGCAATTGATAGAAAAACAAATAATTATGACGGATTCATGGCAATGATCATGTATATAGGCATCACGTCTGAGACAAGTAGACCGACTCCTGCCTGCATCTACTACTATTACTCCACTCATCGACCGCTATCCAGCATGCATCTAGAGTATTAAGTTAATAAAAACAGAGTAACGCCTTAAGCAAGATGACATGATGTAGAGAAGCAAATTCAAGCAATATGAATAAACCCCATCTTTTTATCCTTAATGGCAACAATACAAATACGTGTCATGTCCCCTTCTGTCACTGGGATTGAGCACCGCAAGATTGAACCCATCACAAAGCACCTCTCCAATTGCAAGATAAATCAATCTAGTAGGCCAAACCAAATTGATAGATCGGAGAGAAATACAAAGCTATAACAATCATGCATAAAAGAGTTCAGAGAAGAGTCAAATATTTCTCATGAATAATCTGATCATAAACTCACAATTCATCGGATCCCAACAAACACATCGCAAAAGAAGATTACATTAGATAGAACTCCAAGAACATCAAGGAGAACATGGTATTGAAGATCAAAGAGAGAGAAGAAGCCATCTAGCTACTAGCAATGGACCCGTAGGTCTGTGGTAAACTACTCACACATCATCGGATGGGTAGCAAGGTTGATGTAGAAGCCTCCGTGATCGATTCCCCCTCCGGCAGAGTACCAGAAAAGGCCTCGAGATGGGATCGCGAAAGAACAGAGGCTTGCGGTGGCGGAAAGGTTTTCTCTTCTGGCTCTCTGTTGGTTTCCCAATATTTGTGAATTTATAGAAGTGAAATTAGGTCAAAAGGAGTCACGTGGGCCCCACAAGGCAACACCGCGCGCCCCCCCTGGGCGCGCCCTGTTGTCTTGTGAAGCCTCCGTGAGGCTTCTGGCCTCCTCCCGAAGCTTCCAAGGTTTCTTTTGTCCAGAAAAAAATCTCCAAAAAGTTTTGTGGCATTTGGACTCCATTTGGTACTATTTCTCTGAAAAGCCAAAAACAAGCAGAAAACATCAACTGGCACTAGGCACTAGGTTAATAGGTTAGTCCCGAAAAATGATATATAATTGCATATAAAAACATCCAAGATTGATACTATAATAGCATGGAACAATCAATAATTATAGATACGTTGGAGACGTATCAAGCATCCCCAAGCTTAATTCCTGCTCGTCCTCGAGTAGGTAAATGATAAAAACAGAATTTTTGATGTGGAATGCTACCTATCATGTTTCATCATGTAATCTTTCTCTTACGGTATGAATAATAAGATCCAAATGATTCAAAGCAATAGTCTATAGTTTGATATAAAGACATCAATACTCAGGCATACTAATAAACAATCATGTCTTTCAAAATAAAAATGCTAAAGAACGTTATCCCTACAAAATCATATAATCCTGTCATGCTCCATCATCTTCACACAAAGTATTTATCATGCACTACCCCGATGACAAGCCGAGCAATTGGTTCATACTTTTTAACGCGCTTCAGCTTTTTCAACTCCCACTCAATACATGAGCGCAAGCCATGGATATAGCACTATGGGTGGAATAGAGTATGGTGGTAGAGATAAATAAGAGAAGTAAAAAATAAGAAGATAGTCTCACATCGACGAGGCTAATCAAAGGGCTATGGAGGTGCCCATCAATTGATGTCAAAGCGAGTTGTAGGGATTGCCATGCAACGGATGCACTAAGACCTATAAGTGTATGAAAGCTAAACATGAAAACTAAGTGGGTGTGCATCCAATTTGCTTGCTCATGAAGACCTCGGGCATTTGAGGAAGCCCGTCATCGGAATATACAAGCCAAGTTCTGTAATGAAAAAGTCCCACTAGTATATGAAAGTGACAAAACAGGAGACTCTCTATATGAAAAACATGGTGCTACTCTGAAGCACAAGTGTGGAAAAGGATAGTAACATAGCCCCTTCTCTCTTTTTCTCTCATTTTTTTTGATGGCTCTTTTTCGCCTCTTTTTTTTAGAACGATCTCATGGACCTCATCCCCACTTTTTCGAGGACTCATTAGTCTCCACCATTCTTTCCTCACTGGGACAATGCTCTAAAATGATGATCATCACACCTCTATTTACTTACAACTCAACATTACAACTCGATACTAGAACAAAAATATGACTCTATATGAATGCCTCTGGCAGTGTACCAGGATGTGCAATGATGCTAGCGTAACATGTATAACAATGATGAACGGTGGCTGAGCCACAAATACTATGTCAGCTATATGATCATGCAAAGCAATATGACAATGATGATGTATGTCATAAAAACGGAACGGTGGAAGTTGCATGGCAATATATCTCGGAATGGCTATGGAAATGCCATGTAGGTAGGTATGGTGGCTGTTTTGAGGAAGATATAAGGAGGCTTATGTGTGATAGAGCGTATCATATCACGGGGTTTGGATGCACCGGCAAAGTTTGCACCAACTCTCGATGTGAAAAAGGGCAATGCACGGTACCGAAGAGGCTAGCAAATTGCGGAAGGGTGAGAGTGCGTATAATCCATGGACTCACATTAGTCATAAAGAATTCACATACTTATTGCGAAAGTTTATTAGCCCTCGAAGCAAAGTACTACTACACATGCCCCGAGAGGGATAGATTGGTAGGACAAGGTCCATCGCTCGTCCCCAATCGCCACTCATACGGTAGACAATCAATAATAAATCATGCTCCAACTTCTTAGCATACTGACAGATCATACGTGCATGCTTCGGGAATCACAAACCTTAACACAATTATTCTTACTAAACCACAATTATCTACTAATACCTCCCCCATATTACCATCTTAATATCGCAAAACTATTGCAAGGAATCAAATTTATCATATTCAGTGATCTACATGAAAGTTTTTATTATATCCCTCTTGAATACCTATCATATCAAGACCAAATTCTTAACCCGTGCATATTACCATTGCTATCATGAGACTCTCAAAAAGATATAAGTGAAGCACGAGAGTGCAACTATTTCTTTAAAATATAACCACCGCCGTGCTCTAAAAGATATAAGTGAAGCACAAGAGCAACTGCCTAGCTCAAAAGATATAAGTGAAGCACATAAAGTATTCTAACAAATCAAGAATAATGTGTGTCCCTCTCAAAAAGGTGTGTTCAGAAAAGATGATTGTGACAAACTAAAAAGCAAATAAAAGCAAACAAACTATAGCACAAGACGCTCCAAGTAAAACACATATCATGTGATGAATAAAAATATAGCTCCAAGTGAGTTACCGATAGATTGTAGACGAAAGAAGGATGCCTTCCGGGGCATCCCCAAGCTTAGACGCTTTGAGTATTCCCTGAATATTACCTTGGGGTGCCTTGGGCATCCCCAAGCTTAGGCTCTTGCCGCTCCTTATTCCTTTATCCATCGTAGTCTCACCCAAAACTTGAAAACTTCAGCACACAAAACTCAACAGAAACCTCGTGAGATCCGTTAGTTTAACAAATAAATCTTTAACTCTAAGTGCTGTAATAAATTGATTCATATTTAATATTGGCATAATGGTACTATAATCCAACTTCTCCATGACTCATACCCCCCGATACGATCCATAGGTTCATCAAAATAAGCGAACTATGCAACAAAAACAGAATCTGTCTAAAACAGAATAGTCTGTAAAGATCCGAATTATGGTCATACTTATGTAACTCCAAAAATTCTGAAAAATTAGGAAAACGTGGGAAATTCATATATAAATACTGTGTAAAAAAATTCAGAAGGTTATCATGCCCCAGCAAAAAAGAAAAATTTCAGCACTGGACGCAAAAGTTTCAGTTTTCCAACAACATCTGTCATACTATCTTCCAAATCATCCCAAAGGCATTACTTGGCACAAACACTAATTAAGACATAAAAATACAATCATAACAGAGGCTATAATTGTGTAAACACACAAAAACTTATTTTATCCATTGGTTTGTCTCCCAACAAGCTCTTTCTTTATAGCCATTAAGATAGGCTAGAGATTTCAATGATGCTCTCACGAGAGATAATAATAGAAACACAAAGAGAGCATCATGAAGTATATGAAAAACACACTTAAGTCTAACATACTTCCTATGCATAGGCATTTTATAGGAGAACAAATTATCAATACAAGCAATCTCTAGCATATGCAAGGAAGAAGAACGAAGCATTAACAATTTGAACTTCAAGAGAGGTAATTGAGTAACATGAAAATTTCTACAACCATATTTTCCTCTCTCATAATAATTACATGTAGGATCATAATCAAATTCAACAATATATCTATCATATAAAATTTTATCTTCATGATCCACATGCACAAAAGTTTTATAATCTTCCAAGATAGTGGGATTAACATCAACTAAAGTCATGACCTCTCCAAACCCACTTTTATGAAAAATTTCATAGGATTGATAATTCTCCAAAGTAGTGGGATCATTATTACCTAAAGTTGAAGCTCTTCCAAACCCACTTTTAATAGTATTGCAAACATTATTATCAATAACATATTCATCATGAGGCTTAAATAAATTTTCAAGATCATAAGAAGCATTATCACCCCAATCTTGATCATTGCAATAAGTAGTGGACATAACATAATTATCATCCCCAAGCTTGTAGTTTTGCATATTATTAGCACAATTCACATTAATAGAATTTATAGTAACATCATTGCAATCATGCTTTTCAATCAAGAAGCTATCATGAATCACTTTATAAATTTCTTCTTCTAACACTTCAACACAATATTCAGATTCATGATTTTCAAGCAAAACTTCATAGAGAAAATCAAGAGCACTCAAATCACTAGCAATTGGTTCATTATAATTGGATCTTTTGAAAAGATTAGCAAGTGGATGAGGATCCATAGTGATCTTAAATTTTTGTTTTACTTTCTGTTCTTGAGTGTTGTCATGGCAATAAAAGCAAGCAAGCAAATATTTTTTTTTGTGTGTTTTTGTTAAAAAAAAATAGAAGTGGGGGAGATGAAAACGAGAGGCAAATGAAAAATAAAAGGTAAATAAAGTAAATGCAAGTGAATGATAATTTGTGCAAAGGTACTTGGTAATTTTGATGATGTCTCCCCGGCAACGGTGCCAGAAATTCTTCCTGCTACTTGTAGTCTGCGTTGGTATTTCCCCGAAGAGGAGAGGATGATGCAGTACAGTAGAGATAAGTATTTCCCTCAGTTAAGAACCAAGGTTATCAATCCAGTAGGAGAACCAAGCAAAATTCCGTTAAGCGCACCTGCACACACAAGAGCAAACACTTGCACCCAACGCTAATAAGAGGGTTGTCAATCCTATTAGCGGTTATTTACAAGGATTAAATCTTATCGAGGTAAATAGATAAACTAAAATACTAATTAAAATAAAAGTAAATAAATTGCAGCAAGGTATTTTTAGGTTTTTTATATGATAAAGATAGACCCGGGGGCCATAGTTTTCACTAGAGGCTTCTATCTCGAGCACAGAAACATACGGTGGGTAAACAAATTACTGTTGGGCAATTGATAGAAAAGCAAATAATTATGATGGATTCATGGCAATGATCATGTATATAGGCATCACGTCTGAGACAAGTAGACCGACTCCTACCTGCATCTACTACTATTACTCCACTCATCGACCGCTATCCAGCATGCATCTAGAGTATTAAGTTAATAAAAATAGAGTAACGCCTTAAGCAAGATGACATGATGTAGAGAAGCAAATTCAAGCAATATGAATAAACCCCATCTTTTTATCCTTAATGGAAACAATATAAATACGTTTCATGTCCCCTTCTGTCACCGGGATTGAGCACCGCAAGATTGAACCCATCACAAAGCACCTCTCCCATTGCAAGATAAATCAATCTAGTAGGCCAAACCAAATCGATAGATCGGAGAGAAATACAAATCTATAACAATCAAGCATAAAAGAGTTCAGAGAAGACTCAAATATTTCTCATGAATAATCTGATCATAAACTCACAATTCATCGGATCGCAACAAACACACCGCAAAAGAAGATTACATCGGATAGAACTCCAAGAACATCAAGGAGAACATGGTATTGAAGATCAAAGAGAGAGAAGAAGAAGCCATCTAGCTACTAGCAATGGACCCGTAGGTCTGTGGTAAACTACTCACACATCATCGGAAGGGCAGCAAGGTTGATGTAGAAGCCCTCCATGATCGATTCCCCCTCCGGCAGAGTACCGAAAAAGGCCTCCAGATGGGATCGCGGAAGAACAGAGGCTTGCGGTGGCGGAAAGGTTTTCTCTTCTGGCTCTCTGTTGGTTTCCCAATTTTTGTGAATTTATAGAAGTGGAATTAGGTCAAACGGAGTCACGTGGGCCTGTGAAGCCTCCGTGAGGCTTTTGGCCTCCTCCCGAAGCTTCCAAGGTTTCTGTTGTCCAGAAAAAAATCTCCAAAAAGTTTCATGGCATTTGGACTTCATTTGGTTCTGTTTCTCTGAAAAGCCAAAAACAAGCAGAAAACAGCAATTGGCACTGTGTAACACCCCCTTGTAATGTGCTACAGTGATCCATCATGATCAATGCCAAGTTAGCATCTTTTATAAAACACAAGTGCCACTTGTCTTAGAATTCAAACTCAAAATCCAAGTTTGAATTTCAAGTCAAATATTTACATTTTCAAACATGCAAACAAAATAGTTCATAATATTGCAAATAATCCTAAAGCAATTATAAAAATAAAACCAACATTAATTGAATTCCAAATTTGACCCCAACATCCAAAAACAGTACCCAAAACAGCCCATTTAAATCATTTCTAATTAAGCAAAATTCAAATGAACTCAAATAATTCCCAAACTTGTAGAGGCAGTACCCAAATAATGCAATACTAATTATGAGACAAGTCCCATATTTTACAAAAGTCTATTGGAGCAAAGGAAAATACAAAACAGAGTTAATAAAGAAATCAGAGAAATAAGAAAAAGAAAAGAGTAAGCGGTCACTGTGCCGGTGGGCTTTAGTTGAACAGTAACCGGCCCAGCCCACTCCCCGGTTGTCCCCTACCTCTCTCCCTCTCTCCTGGCGTATCGACGCCGTGCACGTCCGTGGCCGCGGATCGCCACGCGCCGGCCATCCCGCAGCTCCTCCGGTGGATAAGGCCGCCCCGCGCCCCCCTGTCGAACCCTAGATCCCCCATTCGCCTTTTCCCCTCGCTCCCCCTCCTCGATCTGGACACGCCCGAACGCATCCGTCACTGCACCATCATCCCCGTCACGGCCACCGGCTTCCCCGGTGCCCGGGAGGACGTCCAGGCGTTGCGCCGTCCTCGTCTACGTCGATTGCGCTCACCCATTTGACCGGGGCCGCCTCCGAACACCGTCCCCGACCTCTTCTTCTTGCTCGGTCGCCAGAGCTCGCCGTCACCGCGTCGCCTGCTCCGAGCCTCCCCCGAGCTCGCATTGCACCTCTGCAGGCTCCCTGTGATCCCTCCTTCCCTCTCCCTCTCTCTTTGCTCTCGTGCACGCCCTCTAGCTACTCGCCGCCGTTGCCGTAAACTCGCCGCCGCCGTCCGCCTCGCTGCCGCAGCCACCGCAGGCCAAGCTCGCGCCCGAGCTTCGTTCCGTGCTCCTGGTGCTCCCAGGAGCCCAGCGAGCACACGCACGCATCTCCCTCTGCTCCCTATGCTCGATTCGGTCGAGGCCCGAACGTTGGCGCCCGCAACGCTCGACGCCGGCGACATTTCCGGCCTCCCCGGCGCAAGCTAGTAGCACCACGCGATGCGGCTCACTGATACGTCTCCAACGTATCTATAATTTATGAAGTATTCATGCCATGTTTATTATAGTTTTGTATGATTTTGGTGCACTTTTATATGGATTTTATATGATTTTTATGGACTAACATATTGACCTAGTGCCCAGTGCCAGTTGCTGTTTTTTGCTTGTTTTTGGTTTTCCAGAAAATCCATATCAAATGAAGTCCAAATGCAGCGAAACTTTTTGACGATTTTTTCTGGAAGGAAATGGACCCAGGAAGCTTCGGGGAAGCAACAGAAGAGCCAGAGGGGCCCCACGAGCCACCTGGGCGCGCCACCCCCCCAGGCACGCCCTGGTGCCTCGTGGGCCCCCTGTGGCACCTCTTCGCGTGATTCCAACCTTGAAAAATCATATATATTCAGAAACCCCCGAAAGTTAACCTAGATGACTTTTTACGCCGCCGCAAGCCTCTGTACCTCCACAATCTAATCTACAGCCCTTTTCCGGCACCCTGCCGGCGGGGAGAATCATCACCGGAGGCCATCTTCATCATCCCGGCGGTCTCCATGACGAGGAGGGAGTAGTTCACCCTCGGGGCTGAGGGTTTGTACCAGTAGCTATGTGTTTTATCTCTCTTTCTCTCTCGTGTTCTTGATTTGGCACGATCTTGATGTATCGCGAGCTTTGTTAATATAGTTGGATCATATGGTGTTTTTCCCTCTCTATCCTTGTTGTGTTGAATCGAATCTTTTCCCTTTGAGGTTTCGTTATTGTTGGATTGAATATTTCAGATTTGAGAACACTTGATGTATGTCTTGCATATGAATACCCGTGGTGACAATGGGGTATTATATTGATTCACTAGATATATGTTTTGGCACTCAGCTCGCGGATTCCCGTGGTGACATTGGGGTAATCTATGCATAGGGGTTGATGCATGTTTTCATTATCTTTTCTCCGGTAGAAAATTTGGGGTGCTCCTTGAAGTTCTTTGTGCGGATTGAATATTATGATTATGAAGTTGTTTGATGCATATCGTATAATCAACTCACAGATAGTTGTGGTGACAGTGGAGTATCTAGGTGACATTAGGGTTGGTTGATGTGTATCATATGGTGTTATTCTAGTACGAACTCTAGGGCTGTTTGTGACACTTATAGGGATGGCTCAATAGATCGATCGGAAAGAATAACTTTGAGGTGGTTTCGTACCCTACAACAATTTCTATCTTATGTTCTCCGCTAATAGGAACTTTGGAGTGATTCTTTATCGCATGTTGAGGGATTGTTATATGATCCAATCATGTTAGCATTGTTGAGAGATTGCACTAGTGAAAGTATGAACCCTAGGCCTTGTTTTCAAGCATTGCAATAACGTTTGTGCTCCGTTTTATCAATTGCTACCTTGCTGTTTTTTATTTTTCAGATTACAAAAACCTATATCTACTATCCATACTACACTTGTATCACCATCTCTTCGCCGAACTAGTGCACCTATACAAGTTGCCATTGTATTGGGTGTGTTGGGGACACAAGAGATTTCTTGTATTTGGTTGCAGGGTTGTTTGAGAGATACCATCTTCATCCTACGCCTCCCACGGATTGATAAACCTTAGGTCATCCACTTGAGGGAAAATTGCTACTGTCCTACACAACTCTGCGCTTGGAGGCTCAGCACGAGTCTACAAGAATAAGTTGTGTAGTAGACATCAAGCTCTTTTCTGGCGCCGTTGCCGGGGAGGTGAGTGCTTGAAGGTTTATCTTTAGATCTTGCAATTGAATCTTTTAGTTTCTTGTTTTATCACTAGTTTGGTTTATAAAAGAAAACTACAAAAAATGGAATTGAGGTTGCCTCATATTATTCGTCTTTATAATGTTTTTCTTGAAACTGATGGAGCGGAAAATTGTGCTCAATTGATAGAAGAAGAATTCAATAAAATGTTTGGCATAAAATCTTTGAATGATGAGAATGATTGCAATGTTGTTAGTATGAATACTATGAATATCCAAAATACTAATGATGATTGCATTAGCCATGACAAAAGTGTTTCTTATAAGTATGTCAATTTTTGTGGAGTGCATAAAGTTTGTGAAGACATGCCGTATAGGGATGATAGATTTGTAAGAAGCATAAACATGATAGAACCAATTTTTTGCTCAAAGTGATAGATGAATTTGCTACAAAATTATGCTCTCTTCATCCCATTACTTGTGAACTTTGCAATAAAGTTGGTCACCTTAATTTTCAATGCATACTTTTTCATGATCGAATCATGGCTAAATATTATAATGACTTGACCGCCCTTGAACTATATTATGAGCTTTATCTATTTTTGGGGTGTGAGCAATTGACACATAAAAATAGTTGGGTTTGAAGTATTCACTCTCATAAACAACATTGAAACTAATCTAGAGGAAATCTATATGTTTTGTGTGGTAAATTGCAATGAGAATGCTTATATTGCCAACTACAGAAAGATGGGAAAACCAATAGAATATAAAAGGAACACTAATGAAAGGGTAAAGATTTCCACTTTCCCTCCTATTGTCTCTCATGATGAAATAGGTGACGAGGAGGAGCTTCCTATTCAACCAATCTCATCAATAAGAAGCTCGGAAGAATTGATTAAACCCACACATGATGTGGTGAAGAAGAAGAAAAGAAGAAAGAGTAGAGGTAAAAAGGTATCCCTACCAAATAATGTTGCTCCTATTATTTTTGTGCCTCATGAGAGTGAATCAAAAATAATTGTGGAAGATGATATACTTGATGATGATATTGCTTCTTTGTCTTATGGTACAATGTCCGAAGGAAATATTGAGGATGATTTTATTATGCCTATTACTCATTATGATGATTATGATTGGGAAAATAATGATACTTCTTATAATCTTGAAAATCTTTTTGGCACCAACTTAGAAAATTGTGATGATAATAATTGTTATACTATTGGTGCTATTCATACTATTGATGATATTAGTGATTATGCTAATGATATGCCAAGCCACAAGCTTGGGGATGCTATGTTTGATGAGAATGACATGTTTGAGAATTTATTTGCTGCAATTAATGTTTGTCCAAAGCTTGGGGATGCTATGCTTAATAAAGATGATCTTTTTAGTCCCCCTACTTTGAATGATCAAATTTATTATGGTGATGACATGCCTCCTATCTATGATAATTATTGTGATGATACTTATGTCATAAAAAGTAGTGATGATTATATCTATAAAACTTGTCATAATTATGATTACCCTTTTTCTGAACATTAATCTTTTAATGTGGAAAAAATTTATAGTATTCGAGTTTCATATGATACTCCCACTCCTATTGATGAGAAGAAATGTGCTTATGTGGAGAGTAATAAAAATTCTATGCTTGTGGATCATGAAAAGAATACTTTAAGTGATAGCTATATTGATGAATCCATTCATGATACTACTGAAAATTATTATGAGAGAGGAACATATGATTCATGATGCTCCCGTTATGTTTCAATTCTTTACTTCTATGTGAGCATCATTGAAATCATCATGCCTAGCTAGAAGGCATTAAAGAAAAGCGCTTGTTGGGAGACAACCCAATACTTATACCTACTGTTTTTGTGTGTCCACATGATTAATATACTGTATTAATCATGTTTTATATATTTTCTTTCAATAATGTGCCAAGTAAAGCCTTTGGGATAGTGTGGATGCTTGTTGATTTGACTCTGTGCAAAAACAGAAACTTTTGTGTCCAGTGCTAGAATTTTTATTCTGTACTGGAGCGTGAAAAAATTCTGAAATTTTTACAAAGTATTGGGTTACAAATGTTTTACGTTTTAATAATTTTTCAGAATTTTTGGAGGTACAAAAGTATGGGTTTTAAATCGCTCACTACACGCTTTTCTGTTTTTGACAGATTCTGTTTTCGGTACATAGTTTGCTTGTTTTAGTGTTTCCATAGCTTATATTGAGTAATATAAATTGTGGAAATGATATAATACAGTAGGTATTATGTGAGAACAATTATTAATCTTGTCTTTACAGTACCTAAGTGGATGATTTATTTTTATCATACTAACCTATCTCACGAAGTTCCGTTAAGTTTTATGTGATTGAAGTTTTCAAGTTTTGGGTGAGATATCGATATGAGGAGAATAAGGAGCGGAAAGACCCTAAAATTGGGGATGCCCAAGGCACCCCAAGGTAATACTCAAGGAAGACTCAAGCGTCTAAGCTTGGGGATGCCCCGGAAGGCATCCCCTCTTTCGTCTTCAAAACTATCGGTAACCTCACTTGGAGCTATATTTTTATTCGTCACATAATATGAGTTTTGCTTGGAGCATTATTTTATTCTGTTGATATTTGCTTGCTGTTATCAATAATCATGTTTTGTATCTTTTAGTTCAATAAAATGCCAATTATAGCCTTTACCATGCTCAGTTTGCAAGTTCATGTGTTGCTGTTTGAAAACAGAAAGTTTTCTGTTATGTCCAGAATATTCCTGAATAGTCAGAACATGATAAAAATCTGAAATTTTTACACAGAAAGAATACATGAGTTATATGTCCCGTGGTAATTTTTCAGGATTTTTGGAGTTAGGGAAGTATGGATTCTTATTCACCCTTTACAGACTGTTCTGTTTTGGCAGATTGCTGTTATAGTTGCACTGTTTGCATATGTTTGCGTGTTTAATGTTTCTATTTGTGGATAGGAGTATTAAATATGCAGTGGAATTTAGTATGCAATGTTTAATTATAATTTTAATGATTTTCTACAGTATATACTATTAAAGTTTTGAGTTGATTTATACTAACTTATCTCACGAGTTCTTGTTGAGTTTTGTGTGGATGAAGTTTTTTAGATTTAGGAGAAACCGTGATATGAGAGGAATTAAGGAGACACAAGAGCTCAATCTTGGGGACACCCAAGGCATCCCAAGTTAATATTTCAAGAAGTCTCAAGCATCTAAGCTTGGGGATGCCCCGGTAGGCATCCCACCTTTCTTCTTCAACAACTATCGGTCAGTTTTGGTTGAGCCTAAGTTTTTGCTTCTTCACATGATATGTGCTATCCTTGGAATGTCATTTTATTTTGTTTTCTTTGCTGTTTGAATAAAATACTTAAGATCTGAAATTTTTAAATGAGAGAGAGTTCTCACATAGCTACTTAATTTCTTAACTACTCATTTGATCTTCACTTATATCTTTTTGGAGTAGTTTGTCATTTACTCTTGTGCTTCACTTATATCCTATGAGTAAATTGTTGAAATGAATTGAATGTCATAAAGTTGAAATTTATATGCTTCATATGCTTGTCCCATGGGGAGTAGTGACTTCACATACAAGAAGTATAAGTGGTAAAATTTATTGAAAGTTAACAAACATAGCATTGGTCACTTGAACAATTCATGAAAGAATTTTGAAGGAAGAGAAATTTCACATATAAATATACTATCTTGGACATCTTCTATGATTGTGAGCCCCCATTAATTATTTTCAAGCTCGATCAAGTAGTTGACATTGGACAAGGAAGACAACGTAATGAGTTATGTTTGTTTATATTCACATAGAAGTTATATTGTCATGGATCCTCTAACATGTGGTGCTTGCTTAGGATCTTTTGCTAGCCAAAAATTCGTACTAAGTAGAGATACTACTTGTGCATCCAAAAACCATTAAACCCAGTTTCTTGCCATGAGTGTCCACCATATCTACCTATGGATTGAATAAGATCCTTCAAGTAAGCTGTCATCGGTGCAAAAAGCAATAAAAATTGCTCCTAAAATATGTATGATCTTTTATTGCAAGGGAAAATAAGCGTTGTGCAAACTTGTGATGGTAAAGAAAAAAAAGCGACGGACTGCATAATAAAGGTTGCTATCACAAGAGGCAATATAACGTGACGTTCCTGTAACGCCCTGGACACACCCACCGGTGGTCGTTACTCCTGGCGGGATCTAGACTGGCCCCACAGATCAATACTAGTCTTTCCTGCGCACTTTGTCCTCACTCATGCGCACCCGGGACCAACTTCCCAGTCGGTCACCCATCCTGAAATTACTCCAAGCTGAGCACACTTAACTTTGGAGTTCTTTCCGAATGGGCTCCCGGAAAAGAAGGAATTCCTTATTGATATGAGTAGTCTATCATCCCTATTAAGCCAGGCTATCATATACACCCCACTCAGAGGAACCGACGTCCTCGTCGGGCCACAGGAACGTTCCCTCTTGGCACATATGTCTGTGCGTCCAATCCGGCACATGTGCCATGCCGTGTGCCACGACGGGTCACAAACGTCATGCACAACATGACCGCGCACCTGGCCCGCAAACATCCATGTAACCACGAGGGTCGGCTCTGATACCAACTTGTAACGCCCCAGACACACCCGCCGGTGGTCGTTACTCCTGGCGGGATCTAGACTAGCCCCACAGATCAATACTAGTCTTTCCTGCGCACTTTGTCCTCACTCGTGCGCACCTGGGACCAACTTCCCGGTCGGTCACCCATCCTGAAATTACTCCAAGCTGAGCACGCTTAACTTTGGAGTTCTTTCCGAATGGGCTCCCAGAAAAGAAGGAATTCCTTATTGATATGAGTAGTCTATCATCCCTATTAAGCCAGTCTATCAAAGTTCCTTTGCATTAAGAGCTTGTGCATCCAACAACAAAAAGCGCATGACAACCTCTGCTTCCCTCTGCGAAGGACCTATCTTTTACTTTTTTGTATTTACTTTTCTGTATTTACTTTTATGCAAGAGTCATTAATGTTCATCCCAATTCCGCTCTATTTATTCTCTAGTTGGCAAGCATCATGTGGTAGGGAATGATCCAGGCACATATATCCAGTTGAATATAGGTGATCATGAGTTATTATTGTTGACATTATCCATGAGATAAATAAGTTGGGAGGCAAAACATTAAGCCCCTATCTTCCTATGTGTTTGACTGAAACAGTTTGTTCTAAAAATATGCTTTGAGTGTCAGCAATCATGGAAGACTAAATGATGGTTGAGTATGTGGAATTTGCTAGATCAAAGCTCTTACATAGACCCTTCCTGAAAATAAGATGAATTGCAATTGTTTGATGACTGAGAACATAGTTTGTTAGTTTTCAAGAAAGTTTATGGCCTATACTTTGAACATGTGAATAGCTTGCTACTTGATCATGAGAAGTTCTATGAGATGAGCTACTAATTATGATATATATTGATGCTAGAAAAAGTGATTGAAATTATCATTGATCAAACCTATGCACTATGCTAGCATTCACACTTCATAAATTATTTCTTTTATCATTTACCTACTCGAGGACGAGCAGGAATTAAGCTTGGGGATGCTGATACGTCTCCAACGTATCTATAAATTATGAAGTATTCATGCCATGTTTATTATAAGTTTGTATTATTTTGGTGCACTTTTATATGGATTTTATATGATTTTTATGGACTAACACATTGACCTAGTGCCCAGTGCCAGTTGCTGTTTTCTGCTTGTTTTTGGTTTTCCAGAAAATCCATATCAAATGAATTCCAAATGCAGCGAAACTTTTTGATAATTTTTTCTGGAAGGAAATGGACCCAGGAAGCTCCGGGGAAGCAGCAGAAGAGCCACAGGGGCCCCATGAGCCACCTGACGAGGGCATGTACTAGGGATAGGGTAACGGGCCTGACCTACGGACCCTACCCTAGGACTCCTCACGTCTCATACTGAGCCCCAGGGCCAGATCAACAACCCCGAGTTCTGCAAACTGACATTCACTCGGAGTTCAACGAACCACTCGGAAGGCAAGAGTTCACTCGACCAGCTTATTTCCTCGGAGCACCGGGAAGTCACTCGACCAGAGAAGACCAGGAGACTCCAGGAGCGCAACGGTCGGGACGCACGTTCGCCTGTTTTAATTGTAATCAATGCGCCCATTACCTGGCGCCCTTAAACCCCCTCTTAACCCTTGGTAATGGCGGCATTCATGGGACGGCTGGCAAAGACTATATGAGCCGCCCCCCAGCTCCATTCCAAGGGTTCACATCCTTTGTAAACAATACACTCAATCAACAGCTCCAGAGCACCGAGACGTAGGGCTATTACCTCCACCGCGAGGAGCCTGAACTCGTAAATCCGAGTGTAACACCTGCGCCGTAGCTAGGCTCTGCCCTCTCATCCGTACCCCTACACACTACTGTCAGACTTGCACCCACGACAGTTGGCGCCCACCATGGGGCAAGCGTCTAGCGACTTCCGGCGTAGTTGCATTTTTCCGATCATCACCATGGTTTCCGGCGGCGGACTGACTCTGGGCGGCGAGATCCGTTTCGGCGTCCTCAGCTTCATCGCCGACGATTCGGCGTGGCTTCAGCGGTGGATCAGGCACGCGGTGGCCCTTCAGGCTGCGGCCCCGCAGATCGCGGCAATCGAGCCTGATGAGCCTGTCTTCGATCTGTTCGCCTCCGTGCATGAGCACTCGGAAAGCTTGTCCGAATGCGAGAGCAGCGATCCCGCTGCAGAGGTGCTGATGACCGATTCCCCGCCCAGTCCGCCTGGGTACGACCATGGCGGCGCGGAGAACGGTGACCCGTTGCCCCTGATCTTGGCGGTGGCAGGGACCGACATAACGACGAGTACGTCCCCCGACCTCTCACTCGGCAGCAGAGGGAGGAACAGAAGCGCAGGATCGAGCAGGCCCTTCAGACGCCCATCGTTGGGACGACCCCCGAGGTTCAGGCTTTGGAGGCCATGCACCAGGCCAACTTGGCTGAGCGCAATCGTCTGGAAGCGCTCCAGAAATCACTCGACGACCGCGCCCGCAGGCAGCATCCGCCCAGTTCCAGTCGGCGGCAGCGACAGTTGTTCTTGAAAGACCAGCAGCAGAGTTTCCAGGTATTCCGCACTCCCGTCCAGAATCTGGCGGCGGCCACTCGGATAGAAGATTCCATTGAGCCGTCCTGGTCCGAGGCGGGGAAGGGTCTTCGGCAGATCCGAGCCCTGCTTAAGGCGGCAGAGGAGCAAAATTCGGCAGTATCCCGGTCGCGCAACCGGATTCACAGCAGATCCGTTAGGGCTGACACTGTTCAGTCGGCCCACAGTCCAGTGTCCCCAAGGAGAAACAGACACTCGCCTCAGCGGCGAAACGACCAAGACCGCCACCGAGACTAGTACTTGGGGTAGGGTCGCAGTCGGAATACGCCTCCGCGGCGTCAGGATGATCGTTGCCGCATGCAGTCGCCCCCTTCACGGGATGGCTCGTACGCGCCCCGGCCGTACGACGCCAGGCGTCCTTACGGCAACGATCGGAGGACCAGCCCTCCCCGTCATGGTGACGGTTATCGCCAGAGAGAGCCAGTCGACTACCGCGACATGCAGTTCAACGCGAGATCCGTTCTTGCTCAGAACCTGGTCGACAGAGGCAGAGCTCTAAGAGAGAACTTGGACAGAGATCGTCTGAGTGGAAGTGGAGCATTCATCTCTGGGCCCGAGTGTTTCAGTAGGGCCATCCGGGCCGCCGAGATCCCGCCTAACTTCAGATTGGCAGCTGGAGTAAGCAAGTTCACCAGTGAGTCCAAGCCAGAAACTTGGTTAGAGGATTACCGAGTGGCTGTGCAGATTGGTGGAGGAAATGACTATGTGGCTATGAAGCATTTGCCTTTGATGCTGGAAGGGTCCGCCCGCGCCTGGCTCAATCAGCTCACTCCGGCCAGCATATACTGCTGGGAAGATTTGGCCCGAGTGTTCATCAAAACATTCGAGGGCACGTGCAAACGCCTGGCTGGATTGTCTGAGTTGTAGCACTGCGTGCAGAAACCGAATGAAACATTGAGGGAGTACATCCAGCGGTGGACAACCTTGCATCACGTGGTGGAGAACGTCACAGAGCATCAAGCCATCTGCGCTTTCAAGGCAGGAGTCAGATATCGGGAGCTCATCCTGAAATTTGGTCGATCAGGATCCTTGACCATGAGCCGAATGATGGAGATTGCCACTCGGTACGCGAACGGAGAAGAGGAAGACCGTCTCCGTAACGGCAAAGGGAAAACCAGCGAACCCAACCCCGGAAACAGTAATCTCAATCGGAAGCCGAAGCGCAAGGTTGATGGTTCGACTCAGGCCGAGGCTGCCGCTCTGGCCGGTCAAGCCAAGAACAAGGGGAAGGCTAAGGAAAAATGGACCCCGAAGAAAAAGAGAGATCAGTCGGGCCAAGATGTCCTTGATTTACTGTGTCACATCCACACCAGAAAGGATGAAGAGGGCAATCTGATATTGCCCAAACATACCACTCGACAGTGCAGACTGTTGATTCAGCAGTTCTGAGAGGGCCCGTCGAGTGAGAAGAGCCCAGAAGACGTTGACGGTGGAGACAAAGATGAACCCTTTCCCAGTGTCAACGCAACCCTGATGATCTTTGCAGATGTAGAGAGCAGGAGCCGATTGAAAGTTATCAATCGAGAAGTGAACATGGCCATGCTGACGACGACGAAGTTTCTGAGCTGGTCGAAGACTCCGATCACCTTTGATCAGTCGGACCACCCCTGGGCGGCAGGCGCTGGTGGTAGATCCAGTCGTGGGAGGCGTCCGATTGCGCAAGGTCCTCATGGACGGTGGAAGCGGACTGAACATACTGTACGCTGATACTCTGCAAGCGATGGGCATTCCGATGTCCCGACTCAGCGAGAGCAGCATGCAGTTCCACACGGTGTGATCCCCGGCAAGAAAGCAAAGTCACTCGGGCAGATCGCCCTGGACGTGGTCTTTGGAGACGACAAGAACTTTCGGAAGGAAAGGCTGACCTTCGAAGTGGTCGACTTCCGCAGCGCCTACCATGCCATCCTTGGTCGGCCGGCTTACGCACGTTTCATGGCCCGTCCATGTTATGTGTATCTCAAGCTGAAGATGCCCGGCCCCAAAGGTGTAATCACAGTCACTGGCAGTCGACAGCGCGCAGAAGAGTGTTTGCAGCAAGGATCCAAGATAGCTGATGAGCAGATGGCCATGGTGGAACTGGAGGAGTACAAGAAAAATGTCGATCCGAGTGATCTGCTACGCTCCAAGAAGCCGGCTGCAGAATCTGCGTTTCAGTCGGCCGGTGACACGAAGCCTGTGCACATCCACCCGGAAGATCCCAATGCTGTTCCCACCAACATATCAACAACACTCGACACCAAATAGGAAGAATCGCTCATCCAGTTCCTCTGTGAGAACCGGGACATCTTCGCATAGAAACCATCCGACATGCCAGGTGTACCCAGGGAGCTAGCTGAGCACCGTTTGCGAGTCGACCCAAAGGCGAAACCTGTGAAGGAGCATCTCCGTCGCTCTGCTACACAGAAGAGGAAGGCCATTGGCAAAGAAGTTGCTCGGCTCCTGGCAGCCGAGTTCATCCGTGAGGTGTACCACTCCGAGTGGCTCGCCCACGTCGTCATGGTCCCTAAGAAGGACAAGTCTCTCCGAATGTGCATTGATTTTAAGCACATCAATCGGGTCTGCCCCAAGGATCATTTCCCACTCCCCGCATAGATCAAATCGTAGATTCCACCGCGGGTTGTGAGTGACTGTTTTTTCTGGATGCGTACTCCGGGTACCACCAGATCCGACTGTATGGGCCAGATGAAATGAAAACAGCCTTTATCACCCCATTCGGGTGTTTCTGCTATATCACCATGCCGTTCGGTCTCAAGAATGCCGGTGCCACTTTCATGCGCATGATCTAGAAGTGTTTGCAAAAACAGATCAGTCGGAACATCGAAGCATACATGGATGACATTGTGGTCAAGTCCAGAAAAGGTTCCGACCTACTAGCTGACTTAGTTGAAACTTTCACAAATTTGCGGAAGTATGATATCAAGCTGAATCCAGCAAAGTGCACTTTCGGAGTTCCTGGGGGCAAGTTACTCGGTTTCCTCATTTCCGAACGAGGGATAGATGCCAAGCCTGAGAAGATCGGAGTGATTGTACGAATGAAACGTCCAGAACGTCTTCATGATGTACAGAAGCTTACGGGTTGCCTCGCAGCTCTGAGCTGATTCTTCTCCCGTCTCGGTGAGAAGGCACTGCCCCTGTACCGATTGATGAAGAAATCTGATTCGTTCGAGTGGACTGCTGAAGCACAAGCAGCGTTTGTTGAGCTCAAAGCCCAGCTTTCCACCCAGCCGGTGCTTGCCGCTCCGAACAGCAACGAGCCGTTGCTCTTGTACATCGCGGCCACTGGTCAAGTTGTCAGCACTGTCCTCACAGTCGAGCGAGAAGAACAGGGCAAGGCTTACAAAGTTCAGCGCCCAGTCTATTACATCTCTGAAGTTCTGACTCCTTGCAAGCAGAGGTATCCTCATTATCAGAAGCTCGTCTATGGCATCTACCTGACTACGAAGAAAGTAGCCCATTACTTCCAAGAGCACACTGTGTCAGTCGTCAGTGACGCCCCACTGTCTGAGATCATGAACAATCAAGATGCGACTGGTCGAGTGGCGAAGTGGGCTATCGAGCTTCTGCCCCTGGACATCAAGTTCGAGGCGAAGAAGGCGATCAAGTCCCAAGCATTAGCCGATTTCCGAGCCGAGTGGACTGAACAGCAGCAACCGACTCAGAGCCACCCAGAACACTGGACCATGTTCTTTGACGGTTCCAAGATGCTGAATGGTTCAGGAGCTGGAGTTGTGTTAGTATCTCTGAAGGGCGATCGTCTCAGATATGTTCTGCAGATTCACTTCGATTCCTCCAACAATGAAGCCGAGTACGAGGCGCTCCTTTATGGTCTGCATATGGCCATCTCACTCGGCGTCCGGCGCCTGATGGTCTACGGAGACTCGGATCTAGTTGTCAACCAAGTGATGAAGGAGTGGGACATCAGAAGTCCCGCTATGACAAGATACTGCAATGCAGTGAGAAAGTTGGAGAAGAAATTTGAGGGTCTGGAACTGCACCACGTTCCCCGAGCCAAGAATCAGGAGGCAGACGATCTGGCAAAGATCGGGTCCACTCGGAAATCCATACCCAGCAATGTGTGCCTCGAGCATTTGCGTTCTCCGACGGTAAAAGAAGATCCCTTCATGGAAGAGCCCCCGCAAGCGGTCAGTCCTTCTGATCTGACTGAGGTCGAGGTCCCGGCAGTCATTGATTTGGTCATGGAAGTCCTAGCAATCACACCCGAGTGGACAGTGCCTTACATTGCGTACCTGCTCAAGCAGGAACTTCCAGAAGACGAAGCTGAAGCCCGCCAGATTGTTCGCAGGTCCAAAGCCTTTATGGTGATGGGCGATCAGTTATACAGAAAGAGCGTCACCGGTGTGACTCAGCGCTGCATTGCTCCGGAGGAAGGCCGACTGATCCTGGAGGAGATTCACTCGGGAACTTGTGGACACCACGTGTCCTCTCGGACAATCATGGCTAAAGCTTACCGAGCCGGTTTCTTCTGGCCACGTGCCAATGAAGCTGCGCAGGAGATAGTCCAACACTGTGCCGGATGCCAGTTCTATGCAAACTTGTCGCACAAGCCTGCGTCTGCTCTGAAGACGATTCCACTCGTCTGGCCGTTTGCGGTCTGGGGACTCAACATGGTAGGACCCTTCCAGACAGGGGCGAGTGGATTCACTCACTTGCTGGTTGCAGTCGATAAGTTCACTAAGTGGATCGAAGCCAAACCCATCAAGAAGCTAGACTCTCGTACATCGATCAAGTTCATGAAGGAGATAGTCTTCAGATACGGCGTGCCCCACATCATTATCACTGACAACGGTTCAAACTTCGACTCGGAAGAGTTCAGGGCGTTCTGTGCCACTCAAGGCACCCGAGTCAACTATGCATCTGTGGCGCACCCGCAGTCGAATGGACAAGCCGAGAGAGCAAACGGGCTGATTCTGTAGGGGTTAAAGCCACGACTCATGCGCGATTTGGAGCACGCAACTAGAGCTTGGGTCACCGAGTTGCCGTCAGTTCTTTGGGGCTTGAGGACGACCCCCAATCGGTCTACCAATCGCACTCCCTTCTTCATGGTGTACGGAGCTGAAGCCGTCCTGCCGAGTGACCTGCTCCATAATTCACCCCGAGTGGAACTGTACTCTGAAGCTGAAGTAGAGCAAGCACGACAAGACGCCGTTGATCTCTTGGAGGAGGAAAGGGAGATGGCTCTGATCCGATCGGCCACTTATCAGCAAGACCTAAGACGTTTTCACAGCAGGCACGTCAGATGTCGGACCTTTCAGGAAGGAGATCTCGTGCTCCGAATGGATCAGCAGCGACCTCACAAGCTTGCTCCCGCGTGGGAAGGTCCCTTTATCGTGTCAACGGTTCTGCACAACGGAGCATACCACCTGTACAACATTCAGAAGCAAGCAGACGAGCCCCGTGCTTGGAATGCGGATTTGCTGCGACGATTTTATACTTGATCATGAGATGTAATAAAAGTACTCGAGTGATATTTGGTGAATAAAAGCATGACTTTTCCAGTTCCACATTGGGTTCACTCGTACGCATTTTCTGGCTTACAACCCCCAGTGGGTATATGCCGTTCAACTTAGCTGCAAACCAGCTTTTGCCTAAGTAAAAAATGCTACTCCGAGTGAAGAGCATCCCTCTCACTCGGGGGCTTGGCTGTGAACCAGCTTTCGCCCAAGTTAAAAACGCTACTCCGAGTGAAGAGCATCCCTCTCACTCGGGGGCTTGGCTGCGAACCAGCTTTCGCCCAAGTTAAAAACGCTACTCCAAGTGAAGAACATCCCTCTCGCTCGGGGGCTTGGCTGTGAACCAGCTTTCGCCCAAGTTAAAAACGCTACTCCGAGTGAAGAGCATCCTTTTCACTCGGGGGCTTGGCTGCGAACCAGCTTTCGCCCAAGTTAAAAACGCTACTCCGAGTGTAGAGCGTCCCTCTCACTCGGGGGCTTGGCTGCGAACCAGCTTTCGCCCAAGTTAAAAACGTTATTCCGAGTGAAAAGCATCCCTCTCACTCGGGGGCTTGGCTGCGAACCAGCTTTCTCCCAAGTTAAAAACGTTATTCCGAGTGAAGAGCGTCCCTCTCACTCGGGGGCTTGGCTGCAAACCAGCTTTCGCCCAAGTTGAAAATCTACTCCGAGTGAAGAGCATCCCTCTCACTCGGAGGCTTGGCTGCGAACCAGCTTTCGCCCAAGTTAAAAACGCTACTCCGAGTGAAGAGCGTCCCTCTCACTCGGGGGCTTGGCTGCGAACCAGCTTTCGCCCAAGTTAAAAACGTTATTCTGAGTGAAGAGCGTCCCTCTCACTCAGGGGCTTGGCTACGAACCAGCTTTCGCCCAAGTTGAAAATCTACTCCGAGTGAAGAGCATCCTTCTCACTCGGAGGCTTGGCTGCGAACCAGATTTCGCCCAAGTTAAAAATCTACTTCGAGTGTAGAGCGTCCCTCTCACTCGGGGGCTTGGCTGCGAACCAGCTTTCGCCCAAGTTGAAAATCTACTCCGAGTGAAGAGCATCCCTCTCACTCGGAGGCTTAGCTGCGAACCAGCTTTGCCTAAGTTTAAACCCAGTTCAAGGATTCGAAAGACTCGAAGGAAAGCATTCGATTAACTCCAGGAGTTCAAAAGCGAATACGAGTACGCGGGCCCAAAGCCCGAAAGACTTTAACGATTACAATTCCACTCGGCATACCGAGGTTGATGGGTAGGACTTAAAGTTTTCTCACGCCCCTGTGGGGCTGGCTGGCTCGACGAAGGAATCCAAGTCGATGCCGTCTGCGATCCGAGTGGCCGCTTCGATGAATGTCTCCATGAAATCCTCGAACTTGAGTTTCTTCGTGTTGGCAACTTGGAGAGTCTTCAGTTTCTCCTCCTTGGCGTCCTTGCAATGCACTCGGACCAGGGAGAGCACCACGTCAGCTCCACAGCGAGCAGCCGACTTCTTCCACGCTTGCACTCAGCTGGGAATGTCATTGAGACGAGTCATCATGGCCTCCAGGTCGGTGTCGAGCGTGTCTTCTGGCCACAACTCCTTGTCAATTCTTCCAAGTGCACCCCGCAGGCGGATGATGTACCCTTGGACGTCTTCGATGCGGGATTCGACCCGCAGGACGCCTAAAGCAGCCTTGTCACCGACGAGTGACCTGGAAGGATCCAGATCCCTCTCGATTCTGTCAGTCTCAAGCTCAAAATCCTGGCAGTACTCTGGAAACAAGGAAAGAAGAGTGTCGAGCATCAGCATGCGTGAAGTTCACTCGGAGTTAAGTTGAAATGCACTCGGATGCTATAGGTTACCTGCAAGCTTGGTGTACATCTCCTCCGTGAACTCTTCAATGTACCTCTCCAGAGCGTTCTTCTTCTTGATCAGCTGGGCGACCTTCTCGTTCAGAGTCTTCTTCTCTTTCTCGTAGGCTTCCGCCTGGGCCTTGAGCTTGCTCTCCCACTCGGTTTGCTGCTTCTTGAGCTCGAGTACTTCTTTCTTCAGCGATGTGTTCTCTGTTTCAAGCTTCCCAAGTGAGGCCAGCTTCTCTTCGGCGGCCTTGGTCTTTTCCTTCGCCACTCGCTGCGCTCCCGCCAGCTCGCTGTCCTTACTCTCGAGTGCCTGCTTCATAGTTTCTAAAGAAACAGAGGTTCTGAGCTGCACTTGGAGTTGATGGTTTTCACTATGCACATCTGTTCGAGTGAAGTCACTCGGTTCAAAGAATGTAAAAAGGTGAAAGCAGAATGCTCAGTAATTGAAGCCTACCTCCCATGGTCCTGAGCTCTGCTTGAGCGCGCGCTATGTTCCTCCTCTCCACCTCCAAATCCACTCGGAGCTGAGCCGTCTCCTTCTCCAGTGCCACGTACTGAGTCCCAAGCTCGCAAGTTTTCTGAAATACAAGTGAGATCAGATAAGTTAACGTTAAGGAATATTTCGAGTGCCCGAGGATCAGCACTCCTGGAAGGAACAAGCTTGACCAGTATCAAATTCTAAGTTCTAAGACTCCCGCCGACTGCCCGCAGTCGACGACAGTCTCGGGGACTACACCCAGTGGGTGCACTCAGCATGCCCCCACTGGAATGGTATCCACTCGGAATGGTCCGCCCGATCCGAGTGATGGCAAAACACAAAAAAGAAGAAGACAAAAGGTTCCGAGTGCCCAGAGATCGACGCTCCTGGAAGGAACAAGCTTGACCAGTATTAGATCCTGAAGTACCCTTTCGACAGGGAGGAACAAGCTTGACCAGTATCAAATTCTAAGTTCTAAGACTCCTGCCGACTGCCTGCAGTCGACGGCAGTCTCGGGGACTACACCCAGTGGGTGCACTCAGCGTGCCCCCACTGCAATGGCATCCACTCGGAACAGTCCGCCCGATCCGAGTGATGGCCGAACGCAAAAAAAAGAGAGAGAAGACAAAAGCTTCTAAGACTCCCGCCGACCGCCCGAGGCTGACGGCAGTCTCGGGGACTACACCCAGTGGGTGCACTCAGCATGCCCCCACTGGAGCGGTATCCACTCGGAATGGCCCGTCCATTCCGAGTGACGGCCAAACAAAAAAAACAGCAACAACAACAGAACAAGTTCTAAGCTCTAAGACTCCCGCCGACTGCCTGCAGTCGACGGCAGTCTCGGGGACTACACCCAGTGGGTGCACTCAGCGTGCCCCCACTGGAGCGGTATCCACTCGGAACGGTCCGCCCTATCCGAGTGACGGCCAAACAAAAAAAACACCCAGTGGGTGTACCGGATATTTTCCGACCGAAATCCTTACTGAAGAAAAACGACTTGGAGATCAACTTACAAGGGCACTTACTCGAACGTTCTCCTGGAGAGCGGCACTGGCATCGTACGCCAGCTTCCTAGTTGTGCACACCTACTTGAGCCGTTGGGTCATCAGCTCTGCCTGGATCATCGCCTCCTTGCTGGCCCCAGTTTTGTCCTCCGGCACTTTGTACAGACTGAAGATGTTGACGGGAGGAGTTGGGACCGAAGCCAGAGCAGTCGACGGAGCCGTGGCAGAACCAGCTCCAGCCTGAGAAGAACCCTGCACCGGAGGCACGGTCACGACAGGCGCAGGAGGAACTTGAGGCGCTTCGCTCGGCTGCGTCTTCCGTGTGGTGGCCTGAGGAGCAGTCGGAACTGGGGTCCCCTTCTCAGTGTCCTTCCGCGGCGGCTCTTCATCGTCATCTCCGACGTGGATGACCTCTGCAAGCACTACGTTCACTCGACGCAATCAGTTGCAATACACGATCCAATCGGATGAAGACATTTCAGTCGAATGACAAGTCGAAGTAAAAATGAAGTTATTGTTACCTCTTTGAGAAGTGGCCGCATCTGCCGTCTCGGCTTCGGAGCGGTCCCCATCAATCTGCATGGGAGACATCGTTGAGGTTGCAGCACTGGTTCATAAGATGCACTCGGTCAGAGGAATCACAAAAGTGGACAAAGACAGAAAAGATAAGCTGAGAAAGATACTCACGTTGAGGCGACAGGCACAGCGACCTTGATCCGGGGCAGATCCTTCCGAGGCTTGGGGGAAGCGACCTTGGGCTGCTTGGAGGCCTTCTCCGTCGGCGCAGGCAACGACGGCCGAGTACGCTTTGGAGCCTTAGCACTCGGAACCGCCTCCTTCTCCGGGCCAGCACTCGGATCGTGAGCTCGTTTGGAGAGGTGCTCGGAGCGCAACTCCGGAGATAGGGAAGACTCGACCTCGTCGCTCCCTTCCGAGTCCTCACTCTCTTCCTCGCTGTCCTCCGCGTAGCTGCCCCCGGCGCTACCATGTTCGCTCTCCGTGCCTCCGGCAAGTTGTTCTCCATTCGGCACAGGCGATGACATCTTCTGGAACTCCTGCAAGACATGAAGGGTGAAGACAGACAGTTTAGACAGTTCACTCAGATCGTTCAGTTCACTCAGATAATTTGCGCATCGGCAATTCACTCGGAAATTCGTGCCTCACCTCCAACGGTTGGTTGTTGGCGTCGTAGGGCAGGATCCGTCTCGACCCTCGCGGATTGTCGCGCGCGCCAGTGATGCACCTGATCCACTGTTCCACCGTTTTCTCCTCGACGTCTTCCGGATGCACTCGGGTCGGATCACTGGCTCCAGTGTAGAGCCACATGGGGTGAGCCCGCTCCTGCAGCGGCTGGATCCTCCGACTGAGGAAGACCTCCAGAAGGTCCAAGCCAGTCAATCCACCCTGAATCAGACTAACCATGGCGGTCACCAAGATCCCTACATCCATCTTCTCCTTTTTACCAACCGTCAGCGATGGAGGAGTCTGAACTCTCTCAGTCGTGTAAGGAGGAAGGCCAGTCGACGAACCAGAGCACGGCAGGTCATTGCAGTAGAACCAGGTCGACTGCCAACCCCTCACCGAATCGGGAAAGGACATAGATGGGAAAGCACTCTTACCCCTCATCTGAATACCTAAGCCACCGCACATCTGAATCACGTGCATCCTCTCTCCATCGGGGTCAACCTTCTTAACCGATTGAGATCGACACGTGAAAATGTGTTTGAATAAACCCCAGTGCGGCGGACAACCCAGAAAATTTTCACACAAAGAAACGAATGCCGCAAGGTACATTATGGCATTTGGAGGCAGGTGATGGAGCTGAGCACCAAAGAAGTTCAAAAATCCGCGGAAAAAGGGGTGGGGTGGCATGGAGAAACCTCGCTCCACGTGTGTGGTGAGGAGCACTCGCTCCCCGGGGCGCGGCGCGGGCTCGGTCTCTCCTTCATCCGGCAGCCTCCACGTCCCGTCGCGGATCAGCCCGTCCACAACGAGCCCGCTGACGTCGTCGACCGTGGTGGTCGGCGGAAGCCAGTCGCCCTGGATCCACCCGGGCGGGAGCGCGGCTCGGGAGCTCGACGCCTTCCTCCCCTTTGCCGCCTTCTTCGCTTTCTCAAGCTTCGCCGTCTTGTCCTTCACCATCGTCACCGAGCTCTCCAGCACCGAGGAAGATTTGCCCGGAGTGGGTTGCGGGAGAAGGGATCGGGCGGACTGCAGAAGTTAGGGAAAAGGGGATCTGTCTCTCTCTCCCTCTCCGCCACGGCCGCCCCTTATATCGCTGCCCGCACCGCTCCCCAATCCGCGCCGCTGAATCGTGGGCCCGCAGATCTCCTCAAATCGCGCCGTCGAAAATCCAGCGGTACGTGGCGGAAAGCGGGGCGAAAATCAAGGCATCACGCACCACTTTCCCCACTCACCGCGCCGCAACCGTTCGCGCGCGCTCGTCGCCGATTTCAAATCCCGCAAGATCCGGATTCCAGCGATTCGATGACTCGCCTTTAAGACACTCCATAAACACGCGGATCTGTTCCGCCACTCGGATGGAGGCTACTCATTTCATTCGGATGGAGACTATTCACTTCACTCGGATGGAGGTTACTCATTTCACTCGGATGGAGATTACTCATTTCACTCGGACAATACTCGGTCCGGAATCCGTCAAGGTGCCACGCGAAGACAAGGCCGTCTAAAGACCAGCGGGAGTTCTTGAACGCCTCCGTAGCGCTCAATTCCCCTAGAGATTCGCCTTGACTCGTCCCGCCTAACCTCGACCGATTCGGGGGCTAATGACGAGGGCATGTACTAGGGATAGGGTAACAGGCCTGACCTACGGACCCTACCCTAGGACTCCTCACGTCTCATACTGGGCCCCAGGGCCAGATCAACAACACCGAGTTCTGCAAACTGACATTCACTCGGAGTTCAATGAACCACTCGGAAGGCAAGAGTTCACTCGACCAGCTTATTTCACTCGGCGCCGTCCTCGTCTACGTAGATTGTGCTCACCCGTTCGACCGGGGCCGCCTCTGAACACCGTCCCCGACCCCTTCTTCTTCCTCGGTCGCCGGAGCTCGCCATCGCCGCGTCGCCTGCTCCGAGCCTCCCCCGAGCTCGCGTTGCACCTATGCAGGCTCCTTGTGAGCCCTCCTTCCCTCTCCCTCTCTCTTTGCTCTCGTGCACGCCCTCTAGCTACTTGCCGCCATTGCCGTAAACTTGCCGCCGCCGTCCACCTTGCTGCCGCGGCCACCGCAGGCCAAGCTCACGCCCGAGCTTCGTTCCGTGCTCCTGGTGCTCCCAGGAGCCCAGCGAGCACACGCACGCATCTACCTCTGCTCCTTATGCTCGATTCGGTCGAGGCCCGAACGTCGGCGCCCGCAACGCTCGACGCCGGCGACATTTCTGGCCTCCCCGGCGCAAACCAGTAGCACCACACGATGCGGCTCACCCCCAGCTTTCGAACGTGCTAAGCACGCGGTAAACAAGCCCCTGTGGGCGAGTTCCGATGCCCTCTCGTGCGCGCCGCCGTCGTTTTGGTTGCCGGCGGCTAAACGCCGGCGCGCCACAGCGTAAACGCCGGCCGGGCCCACTCGCCAGGCCATATAGCCACTAAACATGCCCTAATCACCCACTGACACGTGGGCCCAGTTACTGTAGCAATTAACTAATTTAATTAACTCTATTAGTTAGTACAGACACTGACTACTGGGCCCCACCCTGGCTAATTAATTAATTAGATTAGTTAAAACTCTGTTAATTAACCCAGTCACTGACAAATGGGTCCCACTGGACCCAGTTGACCCAGTCAACCTGCTGGCTGGGCACCTCCAGTCTATGACAGGTGGGACCCACTGGTCCTGTTGACCAGTCAACGCTGACCAGCTAACTGCTGACTGTGCAGTTGACTGGGCCCCACATGTCAGCCTCTATTGCACAATCCTGGGTACAATTCTGTGTACCCATAGCAATTAATATTTAAATGATTTTCAAATGAAATTAATTCCAGAAATCCCAGAAAATGATTAAAACTTTGAAAAATCATATAAAATAATCCATAACTCGGATGAAAATAATTTATATATGAAAAATGATCAGAAAAATTAGACGAATTCGAATATGTGATCAAAATGCTTGACCATCACTCCTAACTAGATGAACATGGAACCTTCCCCTCTGGATCCATTTACCGATAATCACCTAAAGCCGGGAAAATATTCCCAGATATTTTCCCACTCCGTCTGTAACGAGTAGCACTGCGTTAGGTCACCCCCAGCACAGCATATTGCCTTGTCATGCCTCTGTGTGCATTTGTTTGCGTTATATTTATTGTTTCTTCCCCCTCTTCTGTGACACCCTGGTTTTCGCTTCTTGTTTTTTTCCTTCGCGTGATTCGACTCCCGTCTTTTTTTCGATGTTATCGGATTTTCTCTCACTCTTGGGTATATGAAGATGGTCATTTAGCCTTGCCTTTCCTATCCAACCAGAGATTCTCTCTAGTCCAACCTTGCCACCCAAAATTTATTCCCAAGACTTTGCCGCCGAAACCCTACCTTCCGAGTCACCGGAAGGGAAACCCTAATTCCTTTCGTTAAAAAGGAACCCCAATTCCCTTTGATCTGTTGCCTCCCAAACTTTTCCCAGAGACTTTCCTATATCTATAAACCCTGGATATGCAAAAATATTGCCAAGTCATTTGCAATATTTTTCATTTAAAATTAATTACTTTTTTTGTTGTTTAAAGGAATTAAATCCAGGAAATTATCTATCCATCTCCAAAGTTCATGAAAACTTGTGGAGATATTATTTGTGATCATATTGAGCTCTCATAAAAATATTGGCCATAATTAAATAAGGGAAATTGCATTTTCCTATTTAAAGCCAATATTGCATCTTGGGCACTTTCCAAAGGAGCTACTATTTTGGTAGCCAGGAAAAATCCCAAATAATTTGTGGAGCTTATCCTATCCATATCTTCACCATTTCCATCAAGATCTCAAGATCCACAATTCAAGTTTTGAGCACATCATCCAATTCTTATTTCTGGACCCATTTTGAGGTTGTGAAGCAACTATATCTTATCTTGCTCCATGGTTCTTGAAATTAATCCAGGACCTCACATTCCCTATATGATGTGAGCATGCAAAAATTCATATCATTTTATCTAGCCATTTTCGCCCAAAAATTCCATCTAGCTTCTGTCCAGATTTCTAGTTTGCAAAGGAAGTGCCACAACCCTTGATCCATTTGAGCTGAAATTTTGCAGAGTGGTTAACCTTGATGAATAACTCATGTAAACCAAAAATCAGCTCAAACCATTCATCCAATATTCCCCAGCAATTTTCTCAAGTTTCTGTCCAGATTGCAGCATTGTGAAGGAAGTACCACTTTGGTATATCCAAATGAGCTGAAATTTTGCCAGTGCCTCCATACATCCCAATAACCCCTTTACACGAAAATTCAGCTCATTCCATCAAGCCATTTGAACCCAGCAAGCTCAAATTCATTTCTGTTCAGATTGCTTGTGTGTGAAGGCAATGCCATCTAGAGTGATCCATTTGACCTAAAAATTTCCCAGCAGCCTCACCTTGATGGATCACCACTTCATGCCAATTTCCAGCTCATCTCACCCACGGATCTATCCAGAAATCACTGCAAACACTTGCTGGTCAGAACCATTGTGAGGTCAAATCAGTCAACTCTTGTCCCCCATATCTATCCAAACCCTCACAGGTCAATTCACTGACCTCTGATGCATATGTTTGACATGGCCTAGAGTCAAATAGGTGCTCTGGACGCGTGGTGCCCGTGGTGACCACACGGAGAGCATGCCAAAGTGGTGCTCTGAGCTCTGCCAGCTCCGTTCGGTCACCTCCGGTCAGCCCTCACTCGTCTGGCCATGTCCATCGGCTCCGCACCGTCCACGTACCCCCTCTCCCGCACCTTTCCCCTCCTTTCCCTTCCTCCTCATGCCACGGCGGTCGCCGCCGCGGTACTGTTGCCCCGTGATCCTCCCGTGTCACCTCCCTCCGCTGGCTCCTTCCTCCCCGAGCCATCGCGTTGCATTGAATGCTTGTCATGTCGGCACCGTCCAGCGCTTGCCACCTCGCCGGAACTCCAGTGTGGCGATAAGCACTCCACGGCGGCCGTGCTTATCCCCCCTCGCCGGCTGGCTATAAAAGCCGCGGCCCGAGCCCTCCCCGAGCGTCCACCACACTCCCAGCCGCCCCCTCTCCCTCCTACAACCCCGTCCAGCCTCTCCATTGGGCTCTAGGAGCTCTTCTGCTCCTCCAATGGTTGTAGCACCGCCGCCACTCTCCTCCTAAATTCGCGCGCCCCGGCCAGCCCCGGCTCCATTCGAGCCCACCACTAGACTCCCTAGTCGACGGAGACCACCCCCTCACCCTTTCCCGGCCACCCCAGCCACTGGAGCACCCCGATTGCTCAAGGCCGCCGCCCACTGCCACCCTTCGTCGCCGCATCTCCAGCCATCTCCGGCGCCCATGTGACCCACCCCCGGATGAGGTCGTCGTCGGCGAGCCCGTCTGTCCAGTCACCGGACCCCAAAGCCCACTGGAACGCCGGTGGCCACCGGAGCAGAGGCGCCCAGCCACGGCGTCGAGCAGAAGGAGGGGAGGAAGAAGAAGAAAGGAGGAGGAGAGAGAAAAGCCGGCGGGCCCCACCTGTAAGTCACCCAGCCGCCGGGCCCGCCTGTTAAGTGGAGACGGTTTCCCCAAAACCTGCCTCCCCACTGTGAAGACGTATCCCAGTGAATACGCCTTCGTCGCCCCCGCGCTAGTCACAGTGGGCTCGGCCCAGCCGCGCAGTAGCAGGCCGGCTGGCTGCTTTCAGCCCAGGACGGCCCGGTAAGCACAGTGCCATTTTTTTTTCCTCATAAAATCGGTCAGGGCCCTCGTTGTAATTATTTCTCTTACAGACAGGCCCCTGGCAATCAAACCTCCCTATCTTTTCATCTGTAACTCCGAATCAGGTGATTCCAAAGCCCACGTTCTCTATTCGTCGAGCCCGTTCCGATGAGGTCACTTTCATAATGTTGACACATTCTGAAAATGACCATTTTGCCCCTGCCCTATATTCAGCCCCTCTGAGAGGGAATCTTCTCTGGCGAATTTTTCCGCGAAGTGATCGCACTCCTCTCCGGTGCATTCCTCGACTCCCAAGCAAGCCGACCATCTGATATATGCCCTAAAGCATTGCTCAGTGTTATTCTTGTGTGTTTAATGAATATGCCTGTGTTAGAAATAATTAAACTCCTGCTAAGTTGAACTTGCCAGTAACGTTACTTGCTAGTACTCATCATATTATCGCACTAGTGACTCGTAGGTGCCATTATGGAGATAAGTTGTTACGATTTCATTGTGCATTACTACCGTTATTGCCATGACAAAGAATGTGGCTTAATTATAACAACCTCCTCCGTCGGCTGGATCGAGTCATGGTGCTACCGAACCGAGCTCCTCAGTGCAGCCACATTTGCCTTTATGGGGAGGCCCAAGCTTGGTCTATTGTCATGCCTCTTATCGGTACTACCAAAGAGGGGGGATTATGCGTGCGTGCTACCCTGGCCCGGTAGGCGGTGATAATCCTGTCAGCCCAGTTTAGTTATATGGTACCAGGTCCCCGTTTGGGACAGTTTGTTTGGCCACGACGGTGGCAGGTGTCAAGAGTGACACAGGGGCCACCCAGGACATGACCCGAAGGGGGTATGATTGTCGGTGGGACCGTGAGAGTGCCAGGCAATAGACGAGTTCTATTGGAGCAGCACCGGTCCACCCGAATGGGAGCATGAGGCCGAGAGCTCCATAGTGTGGGTAAAGTGCGCAACCTCTGCAAAGTGTAAATCTATTCGAATAGCCACGTCCTCGGTCAAGGACAGTTCAAGAGGCAGCTGATGGATCCAAGAGGCAGCTGATGGATCCAAGTCACACATAGGTATGTCCCCCTCGCTGGGAGGTAAGCCCAGAAATCTTGAGGATGAGATTTTCTTAAGGGGGGTAGGTTTGTGACACCCTGGTTTTCGCTCCTTGTTTTTTTTCCTTCGCGGGATTCGACTCCCGTCTTTTTTTCGATGTTATCGAATTTTCTCTCACTCTTGGGTATATGAAGATGGTCATTTAGCCTTGCCTTTCCTATCCAACCAAAGATTCTCTCTAGTCCAACCTTGCCACCCAAAATTTATTCCCAGGATTTTGCCGCCGAAACCCTACCTTCCGAGTCACCGGAAGGGAAACCCTAATTCCTTCCGTTACAAAGGAACCCCAATTCCCTATGATCCGTTGCCTCCCAAACTTTTCCCAGAGACTCTCCTATATCTATAAACCCTGGATATGCAAAAATATTGCCAAGTGATTTGCAATATTTTTCATTTAAAATTAATTCCTTTTTTTGGTGTTTAAAGGAATTAAATCCAGGAAAATATCTATCCATCTCCAAAGTTCATGAAAACTTGTGGAGATATTATTTGTGATCATATTGAGCTCTCATAAAAATATTGGCCATAATTAAATAAGGGAAATTGCATTTTCCTATTTAAAGCCAATATTGCATCTTGGGCACTTTCCAAAGGAGCTACTATTTTGGTAGCCAGGAAAAATCCCAAATAATTTGTGGAGCTTATCCTATCCATATCTTCACTATTTCCATCAAGATCTCAAGTTCCACAATTCAAGTTTTGAGCACATCATCCAATTCTTATTTCTGGACCCATTTTGAGGTTGTGAAGCAACTATATTTTATGTTGCTCCATGATTCTTGAAATTAATCTAGGACCTCACATTCCCTATATGATGTGAGCATGCAAAAATTCATATCATTTTATCTAGCCATTTTCTCCCAAAAATTCCATCTAGCTTCTGTCCAGATTTCCAGTTTGCAAAGGAAGTGCCACAACCCTTGATCTATTTGAGCTGAAATTTTGCAGGGTGGTTAACCTTGATGAATAACTCATGTAAACCAAAAATCAGCTCAAACCATTCATCCAATATTCCCTAGCAATTTTCTCAAGTTTCTATCCAGATTGCAGCATTGTGAAGGAAGTACCACTTTGGTATATCCAAATGAGCTGAAATTTTGCTAGTGCCTCCATACATCCCAATAACCCCTTTAGACCAAAATTCAGCTCATTCCATCAAGCCATTTGAACCCAGCAAGCTCAAATTCATTTCTGTTCAGATTGCTTGTGTGTGAAGGCAATGCCATCTAGAGTGATCCATTTGACCTAAAAATTTCCCAGCAGCCTCACCTTGATGGATCACCACTTCATGCCAATTTCCAGCTCATCTCACCCACGGATCTATCCAGAAATCACTGCAAACACTTGCTGGTCAGAACCATTGTGAGGTCAAATCAGTCAACTCTTGTCCCCCATATCTATCCAAACCCTCACAGGTCAATTCACTGACCTCTGATGCATATGTTTGACATGGCCTAGAGTCAAATAGGTGCTCTGGACGCGTGGTGCCCGTGGTGACCACACGGAGAGCATGCCAAAGTGGTGCTCTGAGCTCTGCCAGCTCCGTTCGGTCACCTCCGGTCAGCCCTCACTCGTTTGGCCATGTCCATCGGCTCCGCACCATCCACGTACCCTCTCTCCCGCACCTTTCCCCTCCTCTCCCTTCCTCCTCACGCCACGGCGGTCGCCGCCGCGGTACTGTTGCCCCGTGATCCTCCCGTGTCGCCTCCCTCCGCTGGCTCCTTCCTCCCCGAGCCGTCGCGTTGCATTGAATGCTCGTCATGTCGGCACCGTCCAGCGCTTGCCACCTCGCTGGAGCTCCAGTGTGGCGATAAGCACGCCACGGCGGCCGTGCTTATCCCCCTCGCTGGTTGGCTATAAAAGTCGCGGCCCGAGCCCTCCCCGAGCGTCCATCACACTCCCAGCCGCCCGTCTCCCTCCTACAACCCCGTCCAGCCGCTTCATTGGGCTCTAGGAGCTCTTCTGCTCCTCCAATGGCTGTAGCACCGCCGCCACCCTCCTCCTAAATTCGCATGCCTCGGCCAGCCCCGACTCCATTCGAGCCCACCACTGGCCTCCCCAATCTTCGGAGACCACCCCCGCACCCTTTCCCGGCCACCCCAACTACTGGAGCACCCCGATTGCTCAAGGCCGCCGCCCACTGCCGCCCATCGTCAACGCATCTCTTGCCATCTCCGGCGCCCACGCGACCCACCCCCGGATGATGTCGTCATCGGCGAGCCCGTCCGAACAGTCACCGGACCCCAAAGCCCACTGGAGCGCCGGCGGCCACCGGAGCAGAGGCGCCCAGCCGCGGCGTCGAGCAGAAGGAGGGGAGGAAGAAGAAAGGAGGAGGAGAGAGAAAAGCCGGCGGGCCCCACCTGTAAGTCACCCAGCCGCCGGGCCCGCCTGTTAAGTGGAGACGGTTTCCTCCAAAACCCGCCTCCCCGCTGTGAAGACGTATCCCAGTGAATACGCCTTCGTCGCCGCCGCGCTAGTCACAGTGGGCTCGGCCCAACCGCGCAGTAGCAGGCCGGCTGGCTGCTTTCAGCCCAGGATGGCCCGGTAAGCACAGTGCCATTTTTCTTTTTCCTCAAAAAATCGGTTAGGGCCCTCGTTGTAATAATTTCTCTTACAGACAGGCCCCTGGCAATCAAACCTCCCTATCTTTTCATCCGTAACTCCGAATCAGGTGATTCCAAAGCCCACGTTCTCTATTCGCCGAGCCCGTTCCGATGAGATCACTTTCATAATGTTGACACATTCTGAAAATGACCATTTTGCCCCTGCCCTATATTCAGCCCCTCCGAGAGAAAATCTTCTCCGATGAATTTTTCCGCGAAGTGATCGCACTCCTCTCCGGTGCATTCCTCGACTCCCAGGAAGCCGACCATCTAATATATGCCCTAAAGCATTGCTCTGTGTTATTCTTGCGTGTTTAATGAATATGCCTGTGTTAGAAATAATTAAACTCCTGCTAAGTTGAACTTGCCAGTTACATTACTTGCTAGTGCTCATCATATTATCGCACTAGTGACTCATAGGTGACATTATGGAGATAAGTTGTTACGTTTTCATTGTGCATTACTACCAGTATTGCCATGAATGTGGCTTAATTATAACTACCTCCTCCGTTGGCTGGATCGAGTCATAGTGCCACCGAACCGAGCTCCTCAGTGCAGCCACATTTGCCTTTATGGGGAGGCCCTAGCTTGGTCTATTGTCGTGCCTCTTATCGGTACCATCAAAGAGGGGGGATTATGCATGCGTGCTACCCTGGCCCGGTAGGCGGCGATAATCCTGTGAGCCCAGTTTAGTTATATGGTACCAGGTCCCCGTTTGGGACAGTTTGTTTGGCCACGATGGTGGCAGGTGTCAAGAGTGACACAGGGGCCACCCAGGACATGACCTGAAGGGGGTATGATTGTCGGTGGGACCATGAGAGTGCCAGGCAATAGACCAGTTCTGTTGGAGCAGCACCGGTCCACCCGAATGAGAGCATGAGGCCGGGAGCTCCATAGTGTGGGTAAAGTGCGCAACCTCTGCAGAGTGTAAATCTATTCGAATAGTCGCGTCCTCGGTCAAGGACAGTTCGTACTTGTCAGGGCCGGATTTCCGGGATACGATATCCCAGAAATTAACCCCTCGTGTCGCCACGAGCCCCAGGATTACTGTTACTGATGGACACGTCCTTGTTACAGATTACCATGCAATTACAAGAATTGGATACAAGACCACAAAGGTCTAATGATATGACAATGATTTCTAGTGACGGGTGACGGAAGCGACTCGTGGTTCTCCAACGCTGATGGGGCTCCATTCCCACAGGAACAGCTGACCTGGATAACTCCTATCTCGCCTGGCTGCTATCTTAAGCTCCTAATCCGCATGGACGTCGTTTTAGTACTCCTCTTTGAAATCCTGACCTGGCCAATTAAATAGCCAGGGACAAGCCAGTGAGTACGTTGGAATGTACTCGCAAACATTATGAACAAAAGATATACCAAATGCAATAGAGTGCATATGATCATGATGGATTAATTTATATGCATATGCTGACCGATATTAAATCATGATATGATAAATACTAATACGGTGCAGAAGAATAAATATACTATGTTAGTGATAGACCAAGAAAAATTAAATGGAACATCGGGCGCTGGACCGCCCGAGGAATCCCAAGAAAAATGCCAAACGGGTGTCTAAAAGCGACGCGTCGAGAGGTCTTGAAAAGAAATGTCAAACGGGTGTCTAAAAGCGATGCCTCAAGAGGTCTTGAAAACAAATGCCAAACGAGTGTCTAAAAGCGACGCCTCGAGAGGTCTTGAAAAGAAATGCCAAACGGGTGTCTAAAAGCGACACCACGAGAGGTCTTGAAAAGAAATGAGTATCTCAGGTAGTCTAGCCATCCCAAGAGACACTCAGAAAAAATGAAGATGAATATCTCAGGTAGTCTAGCCATCCCAAGAGATATTCAGGAGAAATAAAAATGAGTATCTCAGGTAGTCTAGCCATCCCAAGAGACACTCAGAAAAAAAATATAAATGAGTATCCAGGTGGACTAGCCATCCCAAGTGATACTCAGGTTGCACATGGAAGAACAGGGTTAGTCCACAATAATATCCATGATATTTATGATAGCATCAGCGGTGACAAAAATTATCCTACAAAAAAATATATGCTCAATTTTAATTATTCCTCCGAAGACCGACACTTGACCAACCCAAACTGTAGTCCTTAACCGCGGACACGGCTATTCGAATAGGTATAACTCTGCAGAGGGTGTACTCTTTACCCACATGTATAGGATTTCCTTAGCCAACACCGAGACGCTGACTAATTCCCATTACGGTCTTTGGGTTGAAGACACACCTGGCCAGCACACACCAGATTAACTTTCCGGATGCCAGGAATCACCCAAGGCATCGTTCAAGATAAACTCTAAGACGGGGAGACTAGATTCTCGAATAGCATGGGATCACAATCTTATATATAATGTGCGCAAAGATCAGGGCGCTACCCCTCTCGGCTTCAACCGAATACACCCATGCCCCCTGACCAAGTGACATGCCTACCAGAGGCCTCTGGTATCTTTCACCATGGCCTCTCTGTACGGTGTGTGCACGGAAAGGGGTTATCAACTTACTAAACCATACCCTACCTGTGGCAGGGACAAGTGGCAGCACGAATCAAGTATGGGGGTTACTGGAACAAGACTCGATCTACGGTCGACTCAGGAGGCTTATGTATTTCCTATAGTGGTTAGCACAATAAAGTGTTCTTTCAACAGTAACACCAAAATAGGGCCACAACCCTTGCATGTCCCAACATGCATAACCAACAAGGCATGATCACGCTCCGACATGATCACCCTTCTGCCGGTAACGGTATTTCTCTTATACCTGCTCCTGCAAGTTAGTCATGACAAGCACACGTTGCACGGTACGAGGAAACATGCCAACATTACATGCATGCAAATTTTATTTGAATTCAACATATGCATGATTCAATTATTCTTGCAAACATTTAACCATGCAATCACCATATCAAGTGTTCAAGATGCTTGCCTTGAGTATGCAGAAGTGTTGGGTGCACTCCAAAAGTTTTGAAAATTCTCTTCCCTCCATTTTTCCTATTTTCAAAATATTGAAATTACCACATAATTTGAAAACAACACAAAAAATTTGTTTGGAAATTTTTGAAATAAATACTAAAATAAACTAGATGAAAAATTAGGAATTTCAGAAAAAGAATCAAATTATTTGGAGTTCATATGATTATCCTAGGAATTTCCTAAGCTAAAATAAATGACTAAATGGACTATTTAATTGATCCAACAAAAACTAAGCTTAGGAAAAAATGTTCACCCTATCTGGTTTAATAGAGCATGAATTTATTAGTATGTGGAAATTTGAATCATCAAATTTGGTTTTGAAATTATGGCTGTGGAATTAATTGAGATTCACTGGAAAGGAAAAAAGAGAAAGGGCAGAAGCGCGCCTTGAGCGCTGTTTAGCCGTGCGGTGCCACTGGGCCGGGCCCAGCCGCTCGTCCGCGTGGGAGGGCTGCGACGTCAAAAGCGTACTAGTGGAAATACGTCTGTCCTGCACGAAGACGGCCTCGGAAAAACCTGTCTCCACTTACGGCCGGCTCGGCGCGGTCTCGGTCGCTGACAGTGGGCCCCACCTGGCCCAGTGGTCAGGCTTGACCGGTCAGTCGTGCGCCTTCTCCTTCTCTTCATTTCGGCCAAACGGAGCGGGGGCTCCGGCGATGCTCGCCGGCGAACGGCGAGGCCCCACGCCGAGCTGAGGCCACCCGCGTGTCCAGGGGAGCCTGGAGATCCCGACGAGGTACGGCACGGTCACCGGGAAGCCCTATCTCACCGGCGGTGAGTTCTCTCGAAGAGCTCCGGCGGGGCAAATTGGGCGTTTCGCCCACGGTGGTTCCTGAGCAAAATTGAGGGGAAGATTGGGTTCGTGGGGTCAAGAGCAAGCTATTGGTGGAGGAAATGGAGAGGGGGAGGCTGTGGTTGCGTGGGAAACGACCGGAACATGGCGGTGGCCGTGGTTGTTGGAGGTGAGGAAGATGGCCACCTCCGATTGCTCTGCTGCTTGGGGTGGCTTCCAGGGGGGTGTGGAGAGTTCCCGACGATGAGAGGGAGCTCGAGGTGGCCTTATATAGGCGGGAGATGTCGGTTCCGTGGCTTCTCGAAGAAGGCACGACGACGGCGGCAATTACTGCGCCGGAGAAGTTGTTGTGGGCGGTGGCCAGTGTCGGTGGGGGATTGGATATGCTTGTGCGGTTGGCGGTTGGCTCAGGGGGGCTGTGGCGGCCTAGAGGCGAGCCACGCGTCCTGGCAGCGACGTGGCAGAGACGGCAACGCCGGGCGGCAGCTCTCGTCGGCGCTGACCGATGCTAGTGGACAGGGGAAGGTGAGGTGGAGGCTGCAGCAGGCGCGAGTGATCAGCAGGAGAGGTGGAGTGGGCCGGGGGAGGCCGCAGTGGGGGTGACAGGGTTCGGGCGCCGCTGCGGTGTTCTGTCTGCAGTTGGCGTGGTCCGGCCGCGCTCTGGCCATGCACGCCAAGTGCTCGACCAATTGACAGGGCCACCTAGGCTATTCCAAACAGGCTAATTTTTGGCAGGGTTATACTTACAATGATGGCGAGGCTACTGGACATGCTGGTTTGGCCAGGTGATCAAGTCCCTAATGCAGTTAAGAGAGCTACCAAATTCCTGTTATGCCCACAAGGTATTTGACAGAATGCTAGGGCCATTTAGAAAATTCTTATGGAAGTGATACTTGGCAGAATTGTGTCTCCTTGGATGATAGAGATTGTGGTGGAGTTGGTTTGGCAAAAAGAGAAACTTGATAGTGCAGGTTTGAATGAAATTCAGTTCTGGACAGAAACTTGGAGGATTTATTTGGTAAACTAAAAGGAGGTAATTGGAGCTAATCTCCTGGACTTAAGGGTTTGGTTGGAAGTACTATAAGGTGGAATAATTACATAATTATTAGAGCAAGGAAAATTAGGGTTGTAGTTGTAACTCAAAAATAGGACAGAATTGAAAAGAGGATGTTTTGCTCAAAATTTTCAAAAGACCAAGTTTGGGTTATTGCATAAAAGTGATCTATAGGCATCACATGACCTCTCAAAATTTTTTGTGGAATTTTAGGAGAATTATTTAAAATGGTCTTAGTGCAACAGAAGCATTTCAGAGATTGAAAATGCTATTAGAAAAATTATTTTAGGACAAATTCTATTATGAAAATATTTCCTACTGTTATTTAAAATATGAATGAATTGATTTAAGAAAACTAGCAAAGCCCACAATATTTTACAAAAAGATTTCTTTATGGAAGGAAGAATTTTGGAAAACAGAAACAGAAAAGGCTCCGAAATTAATAAAAGACTTGGTATAAATCAAAAAAATTTATTTCCTGCCAAATTTTATTTAGTAAAAATGTGGTTAAATTTTTGGGGTGTTACAGTACTAGGTCACACTATTTGGTCTGTGTCGAGTCTGGAGGAACAAACCATATGATGTTAATAATGAACCAGAGAAAGGTATGATTTGTCAGGTTTATAGTGCAGATGCAGGGACATCGGATGATGTCAGGTATATGGGATGCTAGCCATGCGATGGCTATGAGACGAGTGGTCAGATGACTGCATGACTTGGATTTGATTTGGATCGGGTTTGGATTGGATCTTAAGATTATTCGAAGTATGGATTAATTACTTGATATGCTGTATCTTCATCATATTACAGTTACTTTGATAGTTAACATGCTAGATAATCCTATCATGATAATTAATGTTGCTAGATAGGTAGGCTAAGCCATGATAATTAATGTTGCTCTAATAACAAATGCATGCTTGAATGCCATGGATTGCTCTGCTTGGTGTATATGTTGGTTTGGTTGCTTGCGAGTACATTCAAAAGTACTCAGCGGCCTTCAATGTAGCCAGGTTCACCTAAGGATTCGAAGACCTCTAGCGAGGAGCCGGAGAGTTCGCGGGCTAGAAGAGTAACCCAGTCAGATCCCTGGGGATTGGAGCCGCACCAAGACCATGCTGCCTTAGATAGATTTTTTCCGCTGCCATCACCTTTGTAAAATATCATGTAAGACTTATATATTTCATTAATAGAAATGCCTGTGTTCATGATACTTGTTGTAAAAGCGCATGCCAGAGTGATTTCCTGGGCTGGTGTGTGCGGCGACCGTCTGACTATAGTGGTATTCAGGTGGGGCGCCACATCTTCCCTCCGGTAGAACCGAGACCGACGCAGCTCCTGAGTACGACTACGTCGTCGACGACCCCTCTTTCACCGCAGAGGTTCTAGGCAAGCAAACCCCCTTGATCATTCCTATATCACCTATTCCTTCTTCCTCGTGCTTGCATTAGATTTTTCTACCGTATTTGATTGCTCCTATTCTGATGCATAGCCTGATTTTGTAACTGCTGTTGATACCTTACCTGCTATCCTAAATGCTTAGTATAGGTTTGTTAGCGATCCATCAGTGGCCCCACACCCTTGTCCGTGTTGCCAGGCTTTACTACCGGATGCTTCGATCAACGGGATCGATGTGCAGAGACCGAACACCGCACCGCACACCCCTTAGTTGTACGAGTCTACAGAGCTACTATCGAGTGCCGAGGGTGATACCTCCTACCTCACTCCTGATGATACCTCTGTAGCGTAGCTAGTCGGTTGTGGGTTGTCGAGGGTGATTCCTCTTTCACCACCTCCGATGATGCCTCTGTTATGCAGCCCCTCAAGTGTGAACTTATCGAGGGTGATTCCTCCAAGTTCACCTTGACAGTTACATTGAGTGGGAATCCATCGAGGGTGATTCCTCGGATTCCCCACGATGTTATGGACACACGGGTACTTTGACCTCACCTCAGTCCTTTGGGAAGTTGGGTTGGCCAGGAGGGCACCCGCGAGAGATTATTGTGGCGGAATGACAGGGCAGGCGGAGACCACCTAGGAGAGAGGTGGGCCTGGTTCCTGGTCGTTGGACCGTGGATTACCAAGTTGGTGCGACAGGGTGTCGGAGGTGAGTCTTGAGCCCTGTTAGTGTCCGCGAGTTACTAATAACACGCTTAATGGATTTGGGTATTTGATCTGAGTTGGCCACTGGCCTATACGCACTACCACCACGCGGGATAATGGTTTAATGGGGCCCTCGGCGCCGTATGTATCAGCCGAAAGCTCTGTCAGACGTCCAGTTCAGCATTGTGGCACGGTCGGATCGTGCCATCCAGGAGAGGGGTGGCGCTGGTATCCATCCTGCAAACAATGACCCAGAGTGCAAAGGGCGATGGGCCCAAGACCCCTGAGCGCTTAGGATGTAGACCGGCGAGGACCTCTCTGCGGAGCCTAGGTAGGACAACGTCATGTCGATCAGCCGAGGCCGGGCATGACCGAGAAAAGTGTGTCCGGCCAGAGTTAATCGTGTGTGTTGGGTAACAGTAGTGCACCCCTGCAGGGAAGTATATCTATTCGAATAGCCGTGTCCACGGTAACATGACGCTCAGTGTAGTATCCCGATCTACTACAACTAGAACTGGATACCTGAGATGTTTAATTAATATGTTAGCTCCGAGATCGCTTTCTCACAGGGAGTCGAGGAAGGATCTCTGGGCTTTGCTACTATATACTTGTTACTATTTTATGCTGCTAATCTACACTCTTCTAATGCTGCAAGACGCTGAAGATGATAGTCTTCGATAGGCTAGGTTTTCCCTTCTATTCTGGCATTTCTGTAGTATAGTCCACAGATACAGCCCTTCATTTGATACCGATGCATAAATAGAATAAATCTGATGTAAGTATTGCGAGTACTTTGGATGAGTACTCATAGTTGCTTTGCTCCCCTTTTTCCCCCCATACCCGATTGCTGCGACTAGATGACGAAGCCCCGGAGCCAGCTGACCCCGTCGACGACTACTACTACCCCGTCGGAGCCTACTACTACATGGAGACCGACGACCAGGAGTAGATAGGAGGCTCCCAGGTAGGAGGCTCGCGCCTTTTCGATCTAGTGTCATTGTTTTTCTCAGCCTTCTTAAGGCACCTTTGTCTAATTATGTTTGTACTCAGATACTAATGCTTCCGCTGATGCTTGTGTAACTCAAGCTTATGTATTCGAGCCCTCGAGGCCCCTGGCTTGTAATATAAAGCCTGAATTATTTTATTTTGTGTCTAGAGTTGTGTTGTGATATCTCCCCGTGAGTCCCTGGGCTTGATCGTGCACATTTGCGTGTATGATTAGTGCACGGTTGAGTCGGGGGTGTCACACACTAGGCACTAGGTTAATAGTTTAGTTCCAAAAAATGATATATAATTGCATATAAAAACATCCAAGATTGATACTATAATAGCATGGAACAATAAAAAATTATAGATACGTTGGAGATGTATCACCCCCCACCCCACCCACCCCCACACACACACTTTGAGTCGGTGGGAGAGGGCATCTCACCAAGACGTAGTGTAAGATGGACAAAGAAGAATCCACCTTGGTCGTATAACCTTTCTCTTGTTGTTGGTCAAAGTGATGGACATCCAGGCGACCCCACAGATGGGCTAGCTCGCCGATAACCACACAAGGGAGTAGTGCCCGAAGACAACCACTGCATGCATGTGGCCCAAACATATGTATGGAAGTGTTTGAATACCCAATGCACAACTTTGATATGGCACGGTGCTTTGGAACCGGAAAGTCCCCACACGGAGCGAGGGTCCACGACGCGTAGTATGTATGTCACCCCACTTCAAGCCGGTGACGGGGATTCATGCATACGCATGCGCTCAAACTTAGGTCTGGAATCTCACCATGACCTACTACATGGTAACACGAACCAAAGAAGAAGAATCCACCCCGGTAACCTCTCTCGTTGCCGGTCGAAGTGATGGACGTCTACGCGGGCCCATGAATATATAGGCTTGCCGCCGATAACCACGCGAGGGAGAGTACTATCCGAAGACAACCACTGCATGCATGTGTCCCAAACATATGTATATGGAGGTGATGCATGCATGTTTGAATACCATGCACAACATTAATGTGGCGCCCGCGTCAAAAATCGTACAGTCCCCACACAAAGCGAGATCGGTTCATGACGCGTCGTGTGCTGCCCCCCCCCCCCCCCCACTTCGATCTAGTGGGAGGGATTCATGCATGAGTACACATGCATGCGCTCAAACTATATTATGTAATCTCATAGCATGACCTATACCGTAAGACAAACCAAAAATTAATCCCCTCCTCAGTCAAATTAACCTCTCTCACTATCGGTCAAAGTGATGGACCAAGCGGGCCCACAGATGGAAAGCATCGATATCGCCGATAACCGCGTGAGTGAGTGCTAGAGGACAACCGCCATCGCTTGCATGTGGGCCAAAACATATGTACGTACGGAGGTGTGTGTGGTTGTTGTGATGTTTGAATACCCAAAATGCACAACTTTGATGTGGCACCTGCCTCGGAAACCATAAAGTCCCCACACAGAGCGAGGTTCATGACACGTAGTATATGCTGGTCCCATCCCCCTCTTCGACGCGTACTATATACACCTACCATAACACAAACCAAAAAGAATCCTCCTTGTCGGTCAAATTAACCTCTCTCGATCGTTGGGTCAAAGTGATGGACGACGACGACCTCACGGGCCCACAGATGGAAGCGTCGCACGTGAGTGAGTGTCCTGTAGGACAACCACTACTTGCATGTGGCCCAAAGAGGTGTTGTGCGATGTTTGAATACCCAATGCACAACTTTCATGTGGCACCTGCCTTGGAAACCGGAAAGTCCCCACACGGAGCGAGGTTCATGGCGCGTAGTATATGCTGGTCCTCCCCCCCCTCTTCGACGCGTACTATATACTCCTACCGTAACACAAACCAAAAAGAATCATCCTTGTTGGTAAAATTAGCCTCTCTCGCTGTAGGTCAAAGTGATGGACGACGACCTCGCGGTCCCACAAAAAGCATCACACGCGAGTGAGTGTCCTAGGACAACCACCGCCTGCATGCCCAAAGAGGTGTTGTGTGATGTTTGAATACCCACTACACAACTCTGATGTGGCACATGCTTCGCAAACTAGAAATGCCCTACACAGAGGTTCACGACGTGTCGTAGTCCCCCTCACTTTGAGCCAGTGGGAGGGATTCATGTGTACGCACACGCGCTCGAACTTTGATCTAGAATCTCACCATGATCCACACCGTAATTCATCCCAAGATGAATCCACCTTTGGTCAAATGCCTCTCGATGTCGGTGAATGGGCGCATCAAAGTTGTGTTAGACAGAGGTTGCCATCACCGCCGACGAGGTCTCGCACGGGCAGAAGCGCGACGGCGACGGCGTCGTGCTTCCACTGCCGGAGCTGGAGGTCCACAGCGACTCCGGCAACGACTCCGATGACCACTCCGGCGACGACTTCGACAACGACGGAGAACCGGTTAGTCATCTATACCCATTTATGTGGCAAATATATCCTAGGGTTTCTCTGGTTAGTCCCGCCTCCCCTCTTTGGAATAGAAATCCTATAGTTATGTTCTCTCAATCCATGAAATCTGAGTTAGATTCGATAGATCCGTGTAGTGTATTGATTGTTTGAATGGTACAAATGATAAGTGATTAATTGTTTCTTCTGTATAAATGATTTCTGGAAAAAATCCGACTAGGGACCCCTTTGGGGCGCAGGATAACTTGTAATCCTCATACTTCTGTCGTTGTGTATTTCCCTTTAGCTATTGCTTTCGAACATCTCCTCTTAGTGAGCTGATGTATGACACTATGAGAGTTTCATTTGAGTAATGGAACCGGGGAGGAGCCTCCCTGTTCTTCTAAAAAAAATCTGACTAGGGTTAGTGTTGCTAATAATTTCTAGCCAGATCTTGACAATTGATTTTGATGCCAAAAGTCATTGGCATGCCAAATATTGATCCTACTTTACAGCATGTAAATTGGTTTGATGCCAAAAGTCGTCGGCATGCCAAATTTTGCAACTCCCAAATGCTCGCTAGAGATTAGTTTGCATTCCATTGTTCATTGCCAATCTCACAAAAGGTTGCCAAGTGTTGGCAACTTTTGATTTTGCCAAATGTCGGTAGCAAACCAACTTTTGATTCTGCCAAATGTTGGTAGCAAACCGATCAGACTCTTAATTTTGTTGCACCAAGTTGTGTGCTCTCTATTTATGCATTTCTTTCATCAAGATCACTTGATGATTTAGGGTTCACGCTGTCACAGGATATATTATGTTTCATAAACTCTGCCTGCTGAATTCGCATTATTATAAAATATACTAACGCCGCATTTTTTTACTATATGTATAGGTGCTATCTGACTATGTCGACAGCGAGGATGAAGATGCCCAGAGGAGGTACAAGAGGCAAACGCTCAGGGAGCTTTATGCGGGACTGCATAACAGGCGTGTGAGGACCTGGAATATGGGCTTCGGATGCCCATTTTGCAACCAAAAGCTTCATCACGAGTATGAAAGTGTTCTGGCGCATGCAAGAGGAAGAGCCGTTGGCTCCTTCAAGCAGAAGTATTCTCGCAGGGTGGTGCATGCAGCGTACGCTGTAACACCCCAAAAATTTAACCATATTTTTATTAAATAAAATTTGGCCAGAAATAAAATTTTGATTTGTATTGGGTCTTTTATTATTTTCGGAGTCTTTTCTATTTTCTGTTTTCCAAAATTCTTCCTTCCATATAGAAATGTTTTTTAAAATATTGTGGGATTTAGTAGCTCAATTAAAACATTTCATTTAAATTTTAATAACAGTAGGAATTATTTTCATAATAAATTTTTTCCCAAGATAATCATTTTAATAGCATTTTCAATAATTGAAATGCTTCTGTTGCACTACAACCATTTCTAATAATTCTTTAAAAAATTCCTCAAAATTATGAGGGGTCATGTGATGCCTATAGATCACTTTTATGCAAAAACCCAACTTGGTATTTTGGAAATTTTGAGCACAACTTCCTCTTTTAAATTCTGTCCCATTCTTGAGTTTTAACTACAACCTCAATTTTTCTTGCTCCAAAAATTCTGCAATTATTCCAGCTTATAGTCCTTCCAACCAAACCCTTAAGTCCAGAATAATAGATCCATTTGCCTCATTTTGGTTCACCAAATAAATCCTCCAAGTTTCTGTCCAGAACTGAATTCTGGTAGAACTTGCACTATCAAGTTTCTCTTTTTGCCAAACCAACTCCATCATCATCTCTACCCTCTAATGAGACACCATCCTGCCAAAAATTCAAATCCAATAGAGCCACCAAGATCACCAAAGCATTCTGTCAAGCACCTTGCATGCATGACAGAAATTTTGCCTCTTCCGAATCTACATTGCACACTTGGTCATTTGGCCAAACTATTGCACACCATCTGTACCACTCAGAGAGACCCAACCCTGTCAAGTTTCATAGTCAAAGGGGCTTCCTAGGTGGCCCTGGCATTTCGTTGAGCACCACATGTGCATGCCCAACGCGTGAGCAGAGCGCCCGGACAGCAGCCTCCGGCATCGAGCTCCTGCCACTCACCCCGCTGCTGCCTTCGCTCGTTCTGCTCTCCCCCGGGATCACCGTGACCCTCTAGCACGCCTCCGACACCCTCCCTCGTCGCCTGGCGCCTGCCAGCCACGACCCGAGCCGCCGCCGCCGTCTTCCACTCGGGCACGACACCGCCCGAGCCGCCCGACCCCGCCAGCGCGCCCCCGTCTTAACTACTGACCACCGCCCCTCCACCGACTCCATCTACCTCCCACCGGACCTCGCCACCGCCCACAACCACCATTCCGGCGCAGTAATGGCGATCGCCGGCGTATCCGCCTCTGGAAGCCTCGGAACCGCCTTGCCCACGCTACAAAATCCCTCCCCGAGCTCGTCTGGACATGCACAACCTCTCCTCCACCTCATGTGGGTCTCCCCAAGCAGCAAAACGACCGAAGAAGGCCATCTCTTTCCTCTCCGGCAGCTACTGCCGCCGCCCTTGCCTCGAAGATCTCCACGCCACCAGAGCCTCCCCCTCTCCACTCTCTCCATCAATAACTTCCTATTGGTCCCGCGGATCCATCCTCGTCTTCAATTTCACTGGAGCAAGCTCGTAGGCGAAAGCCCTCTTTCAATTCCGCTGGAGTTCTTCGGGTGACCTCGTCGCCGGTGACTCTGCCCACTCCGGCGACCAAGGAGGGTACCCACAGGAGCACCTCGACGCCCTGAGCACGAAGATGGCCTCAGCTCCTCGAACGGCGTCGCCGTTCGCCGGCGAGCCTCGCCGGAGCACCGCCTCTATTCGGCAAGAGGAGGGGGCGCGCGCGGCGACTGGTCAAACCTGACCAATGGGCCAGGTGGGCCCACTGTCAGTGACCCCAGGCCGCGCCGATCGTCTGTAAGTGGAGACGGGTTCTCCTCGGAGCCGTTTCCATGCGAGGGAAATGTATTCCCCGAGTACGTCTTCGACGTCAGCTGATTCCCCGCGCAGCCGAGCGGTTGGGCTCGACCCAGTAGCGCCGGACGACTAAATCGCGCTTAGGCGCACTTCTGCCTCTTTCCTTTTTCATTTCCAGCAGATTTCAAATATTTCCACAGTGTCCATTTGAAATCCAAATCTGATGATTCAAATTTCTACAGACTTCAAAAATCATTCTCTATTAATATAGCTAGGGTGAACATTTTTCCTAAACTTTGTCTCTACTGGATCTATTAAATAGTCTATTTCTTTATTTATTTCAACTTAGAAATTCTCTAAGTAAACCATATGAACTCCAAATAATTTGATTCTTTTTCTGAAATTCCTCATTTTTCTTCTAGTTTATTTTAGTATTTATTTCAAAAATTTCCAAACAACTTTTTATTACTGTTTTTGCTTTATGTGGTAATTGCAATATTTTTTAAAATAGGAAATGGAGGGAAGATATAATTTTCAAAACTTTTGGAGTGCACCCAATATTTCAGCATGATCAAGGCAAGCATCTTGAACACTTGATATGGTGATTACATGGTTAAATGTTGGCAAGAAATAATTGAATCATGCATATGTTGAATTCAGATAAAATTTGCATGCATATAGTGTTGGCATGTTTCCTCGTACCGTGCATCGTGTGCTTGTTATGACTAACTTGCAGGAGCAGGTATAAGAGAAATTCCGTTACCGGCAGAAGGGTGATCACGTCGGAGCATGATCATGCCTTGTTGGTTATGCATGTTGGTACATGCAAGGGCTGTGGCCCTGTTTTGGTGTTACTGTTGAAAGAACACTTTATTGTGCTAACCACTGCAGGAAAACTTGAACCTCCTGAGTCGACCGTAGATCGAGTCTTGTTCCGGTAACCCCCATACTTGATCTGTGCTGCCACTTGTCCCTGCCACAGGTAGGGTATGGTTCAGTAAGTTGTTAACCCCTTTCCTGCACACACCGTACAGAGGGGCCATAGTGAAAGATACCATTGGCCTATGGTAGGCATGTCACTTGGTTAGGGGGCATGGGTGTATTCGGTTGAAGCCGAGAGGGGTAGCGCCCCTGATCTTTGCGCACGTTATATATGAGATTGTGATCCCATGCTATTCGAGATTGTAGTCTCCCCGTCTTAGAGTTTATCTTGAACGATACCTTGGGTGATTCCTGGCATCAGGAAAGTTAATCTGGTGTGTGCGGGTTAGGTGTGTTTTCCACCCAATGACCGTAATTGGAATTAGTCAGCGTCTCGGTGCTGGCTAAAGAAATCCTTTACTTGTGGTAAAGAGTACACCCTCTGCAGAGTTATATCTATTCGAATAGCCGTGTCCGCGGTTAAGGACTACAGTCTGGGTTGGTCAAGTGTCGGTCTTAGTGTCGGTCTCCGGAGGAAAATAATTAAAATTGAGCATGATTTATTTTGCAGGATAATTATTGTCGCCACTGACGCTATCATGAACATTATGGTTGTCATGAATATTATTGTTATTATTAAGGACTAACCGTTTCTCTTATTTTTATTTACTGAGTATCTCATGGGCTGGCTAGACTACCCGGGATACTCATTTATTTTCAAGACCTCTCGAGGCGTCGCTTGAGTTCTTGGGCGGTCCTGTCTCGCCTGATTCTCTTTTAGACACCCGTTTGGCATTTCTTTTCAAGACCTCTCGTGGCATCGCTTGAGTTCTCGGGCGGTCCTGTCTCGCCCGATTCTCTTTTAGACACCCGTTTAGCATTTCTCTTGGATACTCGGGCGGTCTTGTCTCGCCCGATTCTCCACTTTATATTTTCTTTTGGATTCTCGGGCGGTCCTGTCTCACCCGATTATCCACTTTTAACTTTCTTGGTTTATCCCTAACATTTTGTTTACTCATACTTCTGCACATGCTAATATTTATCATGCCATAATTTAATTTCAGCCAACATATGCATCTCATTAAATCCAGCATGAGCATATGCATTCGGTATATCTTTTGTTCATAATGTTTGTGAGTACATTCAAACGTACTCACTGGCTTGTCCCTGGCTATTTAATTGGCCAGGTCAGGATTTCAACGAGGAGTACTACAACGATGTCCATGCGGAGCCTAGGATAGCAGCCACGCGGGATAGGAATTATCCGGGTCAGCTGTTCCTGTGGGAATGGAGCCCCATCGATGTTGGAGAGCCACGAGTCGCTTCCGTCACCCGTCACTTGAAATCATTGTTGTATCATTAGACCTTTATGGTCTTGTATCCAATTCTTGTAATTGCTTGGTAATCTGTAACAAGGATGTGTCCACCAGTAACAGTAATCCTGGGCTGGTGACGACACGAGTGGTTAATTTCTGGGATATCATGTCGGAAATCCGGCCCCTACAGCCTTGGTATCAGAGCCAGGCTGACCATTGGCTAATCCTATCTTAGCCTGGTCATTATCCCTAGGTTTCCACACCGTCCAAATCTTTTCCTATCCGTAGCCAAGCCCATCCCATCCGATAAGCCTGCATAGTGGCCAGCCGACATCTTTTGACAGTCGGTGCCCAACCCAACAGCCGGTCCATAGGCCGTGTGCCTGTGGCCGACACCTGAGTTGTCCCATCCACAAGCGTGCGATGGAAGATTCTGCTGGCTTATAATGGAAGCCTTGCCCCAATCCAGCACATCACAGCCTCACGCTCAGTTCGATATCCAACCACTAAGATGCCTGGCCCCATCGTTCACAACGAGACCACCGCAGCCGAGCTTGGTGACTTTGTGGTCATCGTCGCCAATCTCACCCGTCGTGCTTCCGGCATCGAAGAGGGGCCTGAGTATGTTGTGTACCAGGAGCACACGAGTGATGCCATCCACCACTTCTGGGCCACGGTGCACGTCTATGGGAGGGGCACCTCATCGGAACGCCCCTACCGGTTCACCGGGAGGACGACCTCCGACGAGCCCCAAGCTATCCAACTTGCAGCCCGAGAGGCTATCGTCCAACTCCGGCATATGTCGCCGAGAGTTAACATCCGCCCCTTCTACTACTACCCTAGCCGTGAAGGCTATGGTAGCCCGACCTAGGTTGCCAACGGAGACCATGAGTCGGATCCTGCCACGGTGCATCTGGTGCGCTACCTGAGAGCGCAAGAGGCACTATTTGATCATGTCACCCTTGATCTGATTGCGACCCGCAGGATGCTCGCTCTCCTGACCCCGGTGAGAAGTGAAGCTGCACCCGCCACCGACACCCCGATAGTGCTGCTTGGGAGGCCCGTTGAGCCCCCAAGTTCTGCCCCTGTTATCTACCCGGGCAGTGCCTTCGCCTCCCCCGAGGAACTCCGTCGTCTCTTGGAGACCCACTCCAACGGGACGGTGACCTCGACACCCCGCGAAGGGCACCACCGCTACCCCAGCCCTATAGCTCCCCATCCGACCCCGGTCAACTCCGACACCGAAGCACACGGAGAGGCCTCGACATCTACATGACGCGCCCGACTAGATGTCGATGAGGTGGACTGAGTCCACCAGTATTGTTGTAGAGCCTTAGTGGCCCTGTTACCCTGTATTTTCGTAGTAGCGGTTGTATGGTGTAGTAAGTTTGTAAACCACTTGTGTGCAAATGGTAGTATGCGTGCCCTGTCATAAATTGTTGACGTGTGGTAACTGAGTAAATTCTGGACGTGACTGCCGAACCCCCCCTAACTGACACGCACAGTAATATGTCACATTCCTTGTTGGGATCGAGGTCTGAGATTTTGACTCAAACAACCCTACGCCAGAGCCGGTGCACAAGTCGTACTGGCGCCGCTTCATATTTCCACACCCAGGCACTCTATAAGAGGCCATATCCACAAACCACACCAGCCATCATCACCTCGAGCACTGCTTTTCCCCATCCACCCATCCATGTCTCACCCCGGAGTCTACCTGAGAACCCCCGATGCAAGCCCTGGTAGTTTTGTTAGGATTTTGTGGGATTTTACCTGCAATACCCTTGGTTCCATCCACCCACCGCAGTATGAGCTGTACAAGATGAGGATCACCTCTGATTGTTCGAAATACTGGGCAGTTGTGCACATCCCACCAGCAGATTTGAACCAAGGCCCTCCGTATGTTGTCTTCATCGGGAGATCCATGCCAACCTCAGGCATGGCCATCGAGGCTGCTGCTTACGAAGCAGTTACCCGTCTTCGATTTGCGGTACCCTATGCCAGTGCAAGGGAATACTGCTATTTCCCGAGCCGCGCAGCTTTTGGATCAGAAGCTACATTCCGCTATGAACGTATAGAGAGCGATCCAGCCCTGGTCTATCTCATTCAGTATGTGATGACCCAGGAGCATTTCACCCATCAATTACTGGAGTATCTCCACTATCTTGCTGTTCTAAATCGCCGGATCGCCATTGGCGGACCCCCTCTGCCAACTCAGGAGGGACGCGTTCTTCGTCTGCTTCCTCCACTTCCTCCACTCCCTCCGGAAGAAGAAGAATGTGCTCCAGCACCCGGAACCCTTCCGCAAGACCCCATAGATCTTACCTTCGAAACGTAGACGGTTATGAGCATGGTTGCTGCTGCATCCAGCACTTATTTTCGTGATGCAATTTTTGCGATGTATTTTAGGGCGTATGTCATAAGTGCATTGCTATGTTGGCATTCTGCATAATATTGTTTGTTCTGATATACATTTAATTCTTCCGCCCTTAACAAATCTCGAGGGCGAGATTTTCTTAAGGGGGTAGAGTTTGTAACACCCCAAAAATTTAACCATATTTTTATTAAATAAAATTTGGCCAGAAATAAAATTTTGATTTGTATTGAGTCTTTTATTATTTTCGAAGTCTTTTCTGTTTTCTGTTTTCCAAAATTCTTCCCTCCATATAGAAATATTTTTTTAAAATATTGTGGGATTTAGTAGCTCTCTAAAAACATTTCATTTAAATTTTAATAACAGTAGGAATTATTTTCATAATAAAAAATTTCCCAAAATAATCATTTTAATAGCATTTTCAATAATTGAAATGCTTCTGTTGCACTACAACCATTTTAAATAATTCTTTAAAAAATTCCACAAAATTATGAGGGGTCAAGTGATGCCTATAGATCACTTTTATGCAAAAACCCAACTTGGTATTTTGGAAATTTTGAGCACAACTTCCTCTTTTAAATACTGTCCCATTCTTGAGTTTTAACTACAACCTCAATTTTTCTTGCTCCAAAAATTCTGCAATTATTCCAGCTTATAGTCCTTCCAACCAAACCCTTAAGTCCAGAAGAACAGATCCATTTGCCTCATTTGTTTCACCAAATAAATCCTCCAAGTTTCTGTCCAGAACTGAATTCTGGTAGAACTTGCACTATCAAGTTTCTCTTTTTGCCAAACCAACTCCATCATCATCTCTATCCTCTAATGAGACACCATCCTGCCAAAAATTCAAATCCAATAGAGCCACCTAGATCACCAAAGCATTCTATCAAGCACCTTGCATGCATGACAGAAATTTTCCCTCTTCCAAATCTACATTGAACACTTGGTCATTTGGCCAAACTATTATGTCCACCATCTGTAGCACTCAGAGAGACCCAACCCTGTCAAGTTTCATAGTCAAAGGAGCTTACTAGGTGGCCCTGGCATTTCATTGAGCACCACACGTGCATGCCCAACGCATGAGCAGAGCGCCCGGACAGCAGCCTCTGGCATCGAGCTCCTGCCACTCACCCCGCTGCTGCCCTCGCTCGTTCTGCTCTCCCCCGGGATCACCGCGACCCTCTAGCACCCCACCGACACCCTCCCTTGTCGCCTGGCGCCTGCCAGCCACCGACCCGAGCCGCCGCCGCCGTCTTCCACTCGGGCACGGCACCGCCCGAGCCGCCCGACCCCGCCAGCGCGCCCCCTTCTTAACTACCGACCACCGCCCCCTCCACCGACTCCATCTACCTCCCCACCGACCTCACCGGCCTCGCCACCACCCACAACCACCATTCCGGCGCAGTAATGGCGATCGCCGGCGTATCCGCCTCTGGAAGCCTCGGAACCGCCTTGCCCACGCTATAAAATCCCTCCCCGAGCTCGTCTGGACGTGCACAACCTCTTCTCCACCTCCTGTGAGTCTCCCCAAGCAGCAAAATGACCGGAGAAGGCCATCTCTTTCCTCTCCGGCAGCTACTACCGCCGCCCTTGCCTCGAAGATCTCCACGCCACCAGAGCCTCCCCCTCTCCACTCTCTCCATGAGTAACTTCCTATTGGTCCCGTGGATCCATCCCCGTTTTCAATTTCACCGGAGCAAGCTCGTAGGCGAAAGCCCTCTTTCGATTCCACCGGAGTTCTTCGGGTGATGTCGTCGCCGGCGACTCCGCCCACACCGGCGACCAAGGAGGGTACCCACAGGAGCACCTCGACGCCCTGAGCACGAAGATGGCCTTAGCTCCCCGAACGGCGTCGCCGTTCACCGGCGAGCCTCGCCGGAGCGCCGCCTCTGTTCGGCCAGAGGAGAGGGCGTGCGCGGCGACTGGTCAAACCTGACCAGTGGACCAGGCGGGCCCCTGTCAGTGACCCCAGGCCGTGCCGATCGTCTGTAAGTGGAGACGGGTTCTCCTCGGTGCCGTTTCCGCGTGAGGGAAACGTATTCCCCGAGTACGTCTTCGACGTCAGCTGATTCCCCGTGCGGCCGAGCGGTTGGGCTCGGCCCAGTAGCGCCGGATGACTAAATCGCGCTCAGGCGCACCTCTGCCTCTTTCCTTTTTCGTTTCCAGCAGATTTCAAATATTTCCACAGTGTCCATTTCAAATCCAAATCTGATGATTCAAATTTCTACAGATTTCAAAAATCATTCTCTATTAATCTAGCTAGGGTGAACATTTTTCCTAAACTTTGTCTCTACTGGATCTATTAAATAGTCTATTTCTTTATTTATTTCAACTTAGAAATTCTCTAAGTAAATCATATGAACTCCAAATAATTTGATTCTTTTTCTGAAATTCCTCATTTTTCTTCTAGTTTATTTTAGTATTTATTTCAAAAATTTCCAAACAACTTTTTATTACTGTTTTTGCTTTATGTGGTAATTGCAATATTTTTGAAAATAGGAAATGGAGGGAAGATATAATTTTCAAAACTTTTGGAGTGCACCCAATATTTCAGCATGATCAAGGCAAGCATCTTGAACACTTGATATGGTGATTGCATGGTTAAATGTTTGCAAGAAATAATTGAATCATGCATATGTTGAATTCAGATAAAATTTGCATGCATATAGTGTTGGCATGTTTCCTCGTACCGTGCATCGTGTGCTTGTTATGACTAACTTGCAGGAGCAGGTATAAGAGAAATTCCGTTACTGGCAGAAGGGTGATCACGTCGGAGCATGATCATGCCTTGTTGGTTATGTATGTTGGGACATGCAAGGGCTGTGGCCCTGTTTTGGTGTTACTGTTGAAAGAACACTTTATTGTGCTAACCACTGCAGGAAAACTTAAACCTCCTGAGTCGACCGTAGATCGAGTCTTGTTCCGGTAACCCCCATACTTGATCCGTGCTGCCACTTGTCCCTGCCACAGGTAGGGTATGGTTCAGTAAGTTGTTAACCCCTTTCCTGCACACACCGTACAGAGGGGCCATAGTGAAAGATACCATTGGCCCATGGTAGGCATGTCACTTGGTCAAGGGGCATGGTTGTATTCGGTTGAAGCCGAGAGGGGTAGCGCCCCTGATCTTTGCGCACGTTATATATGAGATTGTGATCCCATGCTATTCGAGATTGTAGTCTCCCCGTCTTAGAGTTTATCTTGAACGATGCCTTGAGTGATTCCTGGCATCAGGAAAGTTAATCTGGTGTGTGCGGGTTAGGTGTGTTTTCCACCCAAAGACCATAATGGGTATTAGTCAGCGTCTCGGTGCTGGCTAAAGAAATCCTTTACTTGTGGGTAAAGAGTACACCCTCTGCAGAGTTATATCTATTCGAATAGCCGTGTCCGCGGTTAAGGACTATAGTCTGGGTTGGTCAAGTATCGGTCTTAGTGTCGGTCTCCGGAGGAAAATAATTAAAATTGAGCAAGATTTATTTTGCAGGATAATTATTGTCACCACTGACGCTATCATGAATATTATGGTTGTCATGAATATTATTGTTATTGTTAAGGACTAACCATTTCTCTTATTTTTATTTACTGAGTATCTCATGGGCTGGCTAGACTACCCGGGATACTCATTTATTTTCAAGACCTCTCGAGGCGTCGCTTGAGTTCTCGGGCGGTCCTGTCTCGCCCGATTCTCTTTTAGACACCCGTTTGGCATTTCTTTTCAAGACCTCTCATGGCGTCGCTTGAGTTCTCGGGCGGTCCTGTCTCGCCCGATTCTCTTTTAGACACCCGTTTGGCATTTCTCTTGGATACTCGGGCGGTCTTGTCTCGCCCGATTCTCCACTTTATATTTTCTTTTGGATTCTCGGGCGGTCCTGTCTCGCCCGATTATCCACTTTTAACTTTCTTGGTTTATCCCTAACATTTTGTTTACTCATACTTCTGCACATGCTAATATTTTTCATGCCATAATTTAATTTCAGCCAACATATGCATCTCATTAAATCCAGCATGAGCATATGCATTCGGTGTATCTTTTGTTCATAATGTTTGCGAGTACATTCATATGTACTCACTGGCTTGTCCCTGGGTATTTAATTGGCCATGTCAGGATTTCAACGAGGAGTACTACAATGACGTCCATGCAGAGCCTAGGATAGCAGCCACGCGGGATAGGAATTATCCGGGTCAGCTGTTCCTGTGGGAATGGAGCCCCATCGATGTTGGAGAGCCATGAGTCGCTTCCGTCACCCGTCACTAGAAATCATTGTTGTATCATTAGACCTTTATGATCTTGTATCCTATTCTTGTAATTGCTTGGTAATCTGTAACAAGGATGTGTCCACCAGTAACAGTAATCCTGGGCTGGTGATGACACGAGGGGTTAATTTCTGGGATATCATGTCCCGGAAATCCGGCCCCTACATACGCTGAGTACCTAGAGAAGCTTCACCTTCGTGCAGGCCTGCCGGCAGATGAGATGTGGGATTGAACTATGGCTACGTAGTGTCTTAATTATAACTATGATTGAGTATGCTTAATATCGGTTGAACTATGGTTGAACAATGCTTTAGTACGCTTATTATCTATGCCTGAGTATGCTTATATATATATATATATATATATATATATATATGTTTACTTATGTCTAGATGTGGGATGAGTATGCAATCAGTCTTGTTGATGGAATTTTATGCTTCTCTTGTACCAACATATGATTGCCCACACCACACACAGAGTGATGTTAATCGCACACGGTTGAGTCTACCAAACCATTGCCTCCGAAACGCATTTTGGCCTCTGGGACAGAAAACCCTCACCACCCAATTCAAAAAGGAAAAAAGAAAACCCTCACCACCCCCACATCACAAAACCCTCACCCCCGCCTGCCACCTCCCCCCTCCCTGTCCCCAGTCGCACCTGCACTCCTCTGCGACTCTGCATGTCACTACCTATCGCCGCGGCAACCACTTAGCTCAACGCCTGTCGCTGACGCCGGCTGCTGACAAACCCCACCGCATTTCGCCACTGCCGCTTGCCGCCGCCTATCGCCATGGACTTTCTCGACGCGGCTCGCCATCGACCCAGCTCCGCCCGATTGGGGAATCTGCGGTATTGGAGCTTTTTCTCATGGAGAACCAGGTAACTAATTTATTGAAATATTCGATCATCTCTTATCCCAGTCTGTCTGCCCCTTTTAATCACCCGGCCGAAATTGCCCTGGATTCATTTTCCATCTAGCTGATTCGAGGGTTTTCTTTCATTCATAGAGTGTACAGTGCAAGGAGACATCAGGCCTATGCGGCCTCGGCCAGACAGCTGTGGCACCCCAGCTCAGAGCAACCGGTTTACCTTGCATTGCCAGCCCAGAGATCCAGTCTTCTGGCAATACACAACAACTTGGTACAGAAACAACCGCTTTAATGATCTCTTAGCGGATACATAGGTTCACATATTACATGATAAGCGAGGCCAAGCGGCACACACGGTGCGGCTGCACTTATGTACATTATTTAGTAGACATCTCGGGGCCTCGATGATAAAGGGACTACTACGCGGCAGCGGAACGACGAGGTAGCGGAACTCCACTCCACAGGGACACTGCTAGGACACGACCTAGAGCGCGACATACTGCTCGACATCCACACCATGCACAGCTTCTCCTGCATCTGTCATGATAAGTCAGGTGAGTACTTTGAGTGTACTCACAAGCTCACAGCAAACAAAACAAGTACGACAAACAACAACAAGGCATTTAGCAAGTTTAATGCATGAGCATGATACTACCCAACATGAGGTGTGCGTGAAATGTTGCCGTGGTCCCTGGGACCAACTTACCATTTCGGGGTTACCACGTAACAACCGTTCATAACTTACCAATGTGATCCTCACTTGATCACATCCATACCTTTCATAGTGATCCTTACTCGATCACCAATTCTGCATATGCCATCTTGTGAATCTTAGTGTGCAAGTTAATTATATCTGTTGACCCACGGTGTGACCTACTACGAACTGTGTCCATATCCGAGGATGCGGCTATCGATAGATTATACACTCTGCAGAGGTTAGTACACTGTACCCACACTACGGAACTCATGGCCTCGTGCTCTCATTCGGGTGGACCAACGATATTCCGACAAAACCAATCTATTGCATGACACTCTCCCGGCCACTCCGACAAACTCCCCTTTGGGCTATGTCATGGGTGGCCCCGATGCCAACTCGTGACATCCTCCACCTCTGTGGCCGCCACCGTCGTGGCCAAACAAAAACATCATCCCAAACGGGGACCTCGGTACCGTAAAACTCAGGCACACAAGGTTATGACTGCCTACCGGGCCAGGGTAGCGTCAGTGCACAACCTTCCCTCATAGGAGGCACCGGCGAGAGGCATGACAATAGACCGCATTAGGGCCTCCCCATCCAGGCAAGTGTGGTTGCACTGATGAGCTCGATTCGGTGGCACCATGACTCGATCAACAACATGTTCAAGTTGAATTAACATCAAGTTTAACTTGAAGTAAAATGATTCGAGTCATAGTGTGAATGGATGCACGGGTCATGTTCATGAGTGATGAATGCATCTTGCTACCACGAGCATATGATATGTCTCTACTGCACACTTTAGCAAGAAAGCATATATCCTACTGCATACTATCAAAATGACATGGAACAAATTCTATGCAATAAGTTCTATATAGCAAATCATTTTAATAGTGAATTATATGATGAATTTAATTCAAATAAAGCAATGTCATTGCAATGCCATCCTTGCATATGAATGTTGTGGCTTGCCTTGGTTCAGAGGAGTGTCACAATACTCCTGGTCTTCTCCAACACAATTAGGAGCTTCTGAAAATATTTTAAATGCAAAAAGAAAATGTCACATAAAGCATTTTATTTCACTAGAAATTCTCAACAGCAAGAAAAATTATGAAATTTGGCATGCATAAACTTTAGCTCAATACAAACCAGTAGCAAAAAGAATTAACTCAATTGGACTTATAGAATAAAAGTTAGAGCTGGTCTAAGTTGGGGTCAAAATCTGGTCAAAATATTCATTTAAATGAATTTAACCAAATTTCCAGACCGGGCTACGTCGAAGGTGTATTTCCAGAGTACGCCTCCACTTATACCGCTTCGAGAGAGAGAGTGAGAGGCTGACAGTGGGGTCCCACTGTCTGGATTAAAAGTGTGTGAGAGAGAGAACAGTGCTCGGCGGCTCGGTCGTCGGTGATTCTCCGGCGAGGAGACCACGGCGGTCACCGGCGATGGGCGGGATGGAGTCAAGGCATCACGGCGAGCACGCACGTACCCGAAGTGATGGCGGGGGTGGCCGGGCGGCGTCGGGGTGTTCTTCTCCAGAGAAGGTGGTGGCGGAGCTTGTCGGATTCGGCGATTCCAGCGACAATCCGGCGAGCTAGTGGCACCGTTGAGCTCAGCAGATCACCATGATCTCGAGGGAGCAGAGAGCAAAGCTGGGGGTGGCTGGAATGAGTGCATGTTCAAGGGGGATCCATGGCGGATTCCGGCGATGAACGGTGGCTGGAGGCCCTCCCGGCCTTGCCGCGCTTGTGGGGGAGTGATTTGTGGCCAGGTGAAGGGAGAGGGATGGCTAGAATGACTCGGGGGCTGCTCTATTTATAGATGGAGGTCGACCGTGCTCGGGACTCCGCTGGCGACGAGCTACAGAAGAAGAGAGAGGGAGATAAGCTCGGGCACGACGTGGGGGAGTAGTAGAGGTGCACAGCTACACGGTGCACGCGTGCAAGCATAGTGCGGCGCACTACGCGGAGAAAACGGTGCATGCGCGTCCACTGTTTCGCCTGGTAGCGTTTGGCCGCTTCTGGCGAGCGGCTTGCCGGTGTCGGGGAGGAGCAGGGCGAGGCTAGGTGGCGCACTGGAGGCTGCTGGGGAGCTGGGACACGCTTCGTTGGCGAGTGGAGAGGGAATGGACGGCGGCAGAGGGGCCCGATGCACAGAGCGCGGCGAGCGCATGCAATGCACCATGCTCTCACGCGGTCACCGTGGGCACTGGCACACGCGGTGCTTTCGGCGCTGCCAAACCGTGTCAATCGTGAAGTCCCTTCAACGCGGTGCCTAGAACTGCGCTTGGCTTGCCATCTCGCGCAGTGGACATGACTTGAGCTAGTTGCAAAGTTTCTGGACAGAAACTTGTGCCAAGTGTTGGGGACAAATGGCTAGGATTTTAAGTCTAAAATTCTGGGGTTAAGCATTTCTTTGGAGGATAGTCATGTGGTAAAATTTCAGCTCCAACAGATCAAGGAAAAATGTACTTGCTTCACAAAGTGCCCACTCTGTCCAGAAGCAAAAACATTTCCCTTAGCTGAAAACTTCCAAATGACCATGGGATATTTTTGCATAGGGAGGTGAGACATGATCCAAAGAATATTTGGGAATTTTCTTGGAATTTTTGGAGCAATAAAAATGAGGGTTGCTTCATAGCTTATTGAGAAAATAGGCATTTTCAGGAGGAAAAATAATATAATGCCATTAAATAAAAATATCCAATGGCATTATGGTGAGAGGGATGAGGTCTACGGAGGGTTTATGGATGGTAGAACCCACTTGGAAGAAAATCAAAAATAATTCCAAGTGGCAAGTCCAAAAGAATTGACTGAAAAACCCAAATGCAAATTAAAATATTCAATAAATCCAAATAAATGGAAAAGCAAAAATCCAGGGTGTTACAAACCTCCCCCCCCCCTTAGGATGAATCTCGTCCTCGAGATTCGGTTGCTCAGGAAACAAATATGGGTATGCAGTCCTTAAGAAATCCTCTCTTTCCCAGGTGGCCTCATCCTCAGTGTGGTGCTCCCATTGGACCTTGTAGAATTTTATAGTCTTGCTGCAGGCGACTTTGTCCATTTCTTCCAAGATTCTCAAGGGTTTCTCCGCATATGTTAAATCTTTGGCAAGTTCTAGTTCTGTCATATCTGTCTGTTTTGCGGGTGGTGCGATGCATTTCCGTAGCTGAGACACGTGGAACACATCATGAACCTCGGATAGCTCGGGAGGCAATTCTAACTGATAAGCCACTTTGCCCACTCTGGTCATAACTGGAAACGGACCAATGTACCTTGGTGCGAGCTTTCCCCGAGTGTGAAACCTTTTGACTCCTTTCATGGGGGTGACTCGGAGGTATGCATATTCACCTGGTTCGAAACTGATCTGCCTATGCTTTGAGTCATAGTAGCTCTTCTGACAAGATTTTGCTACTTGCAGTCTGTCTCGAATTTCTTTAACTTGCTTTTCTGCTTCCATCATCAAATCAGTCCCGAAGATTCGGCTGTCTCCTGTCTGAGACTAGTTTAGCGGGGTGCGACACTTACGTCTGTATAGAGCCTCAAAGGGTGACATCTTGAGGCTAGTCTGATAGCCGTTGTTGTAGGAAAACTCAGCGTACGGCAGGCTGTCTTCCCATTTGGGTCCATGAGCAAGAGCGCACGCCCGAAGCATGTCTTCCAGGATTTGATTTACCCATTCTGTCTGCCCATCTGTCTGAGGGTGATAAGCAGTGCTATGCTTCAAAGCGGTTCCCAGGGCTTGGTGTAGACGTAGCCAGAACGCCGAGGTAAACAAAGATCCTCGGTCGGAAGTGATAGTCCCGGGTATCCCATGCAGACTGACAATCCTGGATATGTAAAGTTGAGCGAGTTGGTCTGCACGGTAGGTTGTCCTTATTGGAATAAAGTGCGCCACCTTGGTGAGCATGTCAACCACGACCCATATGGCGTTGTTTCCTCGTGGTGTCCTCGGTAACCCCACGATGAAGTCCATGCAGATATCATCACATTTCCATTGCGGAACAGGTAATGGTTGAAGTAGACCGGTGGGTTTTTGATGTTCAGCCTTCACCTTATTGCATATATCGCAACAGGCGACGTAATAGGCGATATCTTTCTTCATTCCTTCCCACCAGAATGTTTGCTTCAAGTCTTGATACATTTTCGTGCCTCCGGGGTGAATGGAGTATGCGGACTCATGAGCTTCCTTCAGAATCTGCTGCTTTAATTCCCCGAGGTCCGGTACACAGACTCGATTTCGAAATCGAAGTGTACCTTTATCATCAATGTTGAAATCTGGTGTATTCCCTTCTCGTACTTGGGCCATTACCTTGAGTAACATTGGGTCACCAGGTTGAGCCTCTCGGATTTCGTCTTCTAGGGTAGGGGTTACTTCCAAGGTAACCGAGCATGTTGCATCACACAGGATCATATTGAGCTGAGCTATTTCTTCTTGAAGTGCTGGGTGCAGACGCTCGATGAATGAGTTTGCGGTGGCCGGTTTGGGACTAAGAGCATCGGCGACCACATTTGCTTTTCCTGGGTGGTAGTTGATACCAAGGTCATAGTCTTTGACCAACTCAAGCCATCTTCTTTGTCGGAGGTTCAAGTCTGGTTGCGTGAATATATACTTGAGACTCTTGTGGTCGGTGTAGATTTGGCATCGTTTTCCAATGATGTACTGCCTCCAAAATTTTAAGGCATGGACCACAGCTACCATCTCCAGGTCATGGGTAGGATAATTCTCCTCATGCGGTCGGAGCTGTCTTGATGCATAGGCCACGACCTTTCCATCTTGCATAAGTACACACCCAATGCCACGCGTGGATGCGTCGCAGTAGATGTCGAAGCTTCGGTAGATATCTGGTAGAGTCAACACTGGAGCGGTGGTCAAACAGGTCTTTAGCTCATTGAAACCGTTCTCATATGTTTCTGTCCATATGAACTTCTGATTCTTCTTGAGTAGTTCCGTCATTGGTTTGGCAATCTTTGAGAAGCCTTCAATGAAGCGACGGTAATAACCTGCCAGACCCAAGAAACTCCTGATTTCTGTCACTGAAATAGGTGTCTTCCAATTTAATACTTCTCTGACTTTGCTTTGATCCACGGCCACTCCTTGAGCGGAAAGAGTATGCCCAAGGAATCCCACTTTCTTAAGCCAAAATTCACATTTGCTGAACTTGGCGTAGAGTTGATGAGCGCGTAATCACTCCAACACTGCTCGGAGATGCTGCTTGTGCTCTTCTTCACTTTTGGAATATATGAGGATGTCATCAATGAACACCACTACAAACTTGTCCAGGAAGTCCATGAACACCTTGTTCATCATGTGCATGAAGAATGCAGGAGCGTTGGTCAGCCCAAAGGAGATGACCGTGTACTCATACAGCCCATATCATGTAGTGAATGCTGTCTTGGGGATATCTTCTTTTCTGATTTTCAGTTGGTGATATCCGGTGTGCAAATCAATCTTGGAGAACACTTGAGCTCCACTGAGTTGATCGAACAAATCATTGATCCGGGGCAACAGGTATTTATTCTTGATGGTGACATCATTGAGAGCGCGGTAGTCAACACATATCCAGAGACTGCCATCCTTCTTGCCCACAAATATTGCCGGTGCACCACAAGGAGATGAACTGGGGTGAATATATCCTTTTTGGAGCATCTCATCCAATTGCTTCTTCAACTCCACTAGTTCGGATGAAGGCATACGGCAATATTTCTTTTAAATCGGTGTTGTCCTGGGCACGAGCTCAATGGAAAACTCAAGTTCTCGATCTGGTGGCATGCCTGGCAATTCATCTGGAAACACATCTGGGAATTCACAGACCACTGGGACTAGATTCATATCTATAGTAATTGCTGCATAAACCATCCCTTTCTTTGGCATGGCTCGACCGACAAAGAACCGAGCAGACTGGCCCGAGGGATTTATTAGCGTGACTTCTCTTGTTGCGTAGTTGATGCAGACCTGGTGTCTTGTCAACCAATCCATCCCCAAAATAATATCCAATGTTGGAGATTCAATGGATACTAGGGATGCGGGGAAGATAACTCCATTGATTGATATTTTCAATCCTCTGCATACAATATTTGTCCTGAGCCTGGATCCGGGGGATTGTAGCACCATAACTTTGTCCAAAAGAGTATAGGAAAGTCGATGTTGGGAAACAAAACTCCGTGAAATAAAAGAATGGGAAGCCCCGGAATCGAATAAAATTGTTGCAAGTATGTCATTAACAGGAAACATACCAATGACCACATCGGGAACTTCAGAGGCTTCTTCGGCGGAGATATGATGAACTTGCCCTTGAATATACTTCCGGTTGGGGAATTGCCCCACATAATTGTCTTGAGGCTTCAGGTTGGTTGGCGACTTTCCATTCTTGGGACACTGCCTAGCGTAATGCCCAGTTTGTCCACATGAGTAACATGCATTGTTACACTGACAGTCTTCCTTGTTTGGCTTGGTGACCACAGTCTTAATCTGGCTTTCATTCTTGATGTTCCCCTGCTGCCAGGTTGGCTTGAACTCGAACTGGGGTTGCTGCCAAGTACGAACCTTCTGAAAAACTTGCCCTTCCTTCTTGGATTCAAACTTGCGTTTGCGGTCTTCATAGGCAGTCTTATGATCATTAACCAGTTTGTGTTCCCTTTCGGCAATGAGTGCCTTGTTCACCAAAGTTTGGAAGTCGGGGAAATCCAGCATGCTGAGTGCACATCGGAGGGTAAGGTTGAGTCCTCCGAGGAACTGATCTATCTTCCGTTCTTCGGTGGCCACATCATGTGTGGAATAATTGGCCAAGTGATTGAACTTGTTTAAATACTCACTTACAGTCGAGTTCCCTTGTGTAAGGGTGAGGAATTCTCGCTGCTTGACCTTCAAGATACCGGCGAGAATGTGATACTTGCAGAATTTATCTTTGAATTTATCCCAAGTAATCTCATCTTCAGTAGGCCACATAACTTTGGCATTGTCCCACCATATAGCAGCTGGTCCTTCCAGATAATGAGTGGCGAAGGGTACCTTATCAGCATCTTCAGTTCGAGCAATTTCTAGCTTCTTCTCAATGGTCCTCAACCAGTCATTGGCTTCCATTGGGTCCACTGTTGTCGGCCCAGTGGGAACCAGGGTACCACGGCCCGTCTGCCTCTGGCCCAAAGGACCGCGCTCGGCGGCCAGCCCATGAGAGTGGCCTTACCTCAGCCGCTCCGAAGGAGGCCGCCTCACGAGGGGCGAGCCTCACGAGGCCCCTCCCCGCCAGGCCAGGCCCTGCCGAGGCCGCCAAGCACCAGGTTCCCTCGCGAGGCTCCCCTCACGAGGCCTTCTCACGAGGCAGGTCATACGGCGCCAGCCGCAGGGCTCTGCGCCCAACACATGGGTGATGTCCCGCTGTCAGGATAAGGACAGCGGGGCGTGACCAAGCCCAGCTTCCATTCTGGTGATAAGGGAGCAGTGGCATCTGCCTCCCCCAAAACAAGCCCCAAGACATTTCCTCAGGACGGATCAGCGCGCTAGGACGGAGGTCATCGCCAAGCCCACCTGCGCGTCATGGGGAGCTACTTTAACAGGCGGAGACCGCCTTTAGTCAGGATAAGCCTGCGCCCCTGTCCCCCTTTGAATTGCCGCCCTGTGGCTACCCTTTCCCGCTCATATTTTCGGGGAAGAGGACCAAGGCACTACAAAAGGGGTAGGGCTGCTTTCATGTAAGGGGATCGATTCATTCTCCCCCACACCTCGTGTACTTGAGCCACGAGCTCTCCATCACAGAGCAATCCAACACAGGTAGGAGTAGGGTATTACACCGCACGGTGGCCCGAACCTGGGTAGCTCGCGCGTCCCCTTCGTGTCCGGTGAGAGCCAGCGAGTCCGTCGCGTCCCCGCCATAGTCCCGTCATAGGCTGCCAAGCAAAGTCCCCCAGAGTTCGAATCCTAAGTTCTTGGAGAAGTTTCTTGGACACAGATCCTAGACTCCGACATTTGGCACGCCAGGTAGGGGGACTTGCCGTCTTCGCGCCTTCGACCTCGACGCCAGCATCGACATGGACGCCGCCGCCGCTCGCCAGGAACGCGTTGTGCGTCGCGCCGCTGTCAGGGTCCCCGCGGTGCCCGCCGCCCATGGTGTCCCTGGGTGGCGCCCTCGCGCCGCCACTGACCCCGTTGGGAAGCGCGTGGCCTCTTTCGCCCACCCGTCGGTGAACGAGCAGGCGCACGGCCCCTCCGTCGCCACCTCCTCGCTCCCGCGTCGCGATCCCCCCGCTCCGCGCGCTTCTCTGTTCATGGCGCAGGAGCTGCTGCGCTATCGCCCCACCGAGGATGCCTACGACGCCTGGCTTGGGCGCATCACCGAGCTCGTCGACGCCGTGCGCGATGGCCAAGAGCTCTCCCGCTCCCCGCCTGCCCCGCTGTCCCGCGCGGACCGCGCCGGCCACGACGCGCCTCCTCCGAACCGCGACGTGGCCGAGCGCCGCCCCGCCGCTCGCGCCCCAGAGCCGTCACGCGGCTCGCTCGCGCCGGGCGGCGACGGCGACAGCTGCCAGATCGTCCACCGCTCGCCCCCGGACGCGCGCGCGGCCCTCAAGAGGGTGCGCGACCGCTAGGACCACGTCCTCCATGACGTCGCCATTGCTGGGCACCAGAACCGCGCAGCCCTTAACGGCGGAGCCGTCACCAACGGGGGCTACCTGGCCCTCGCCCCCGAGCTACGTCGCGTGGTGTGGCCCGACAAGTTCAAGCCAGAGCTCCCTCAGCGCTACGATGGCACCGCGAACCCCACGGAGTTCCTCCTGCTCTACACCATCAGCATCCAGGCCGCGAGGGGGGGCGATCGGGTCATGGCAAACTGGTTCCCCATGGCCCTCAAGGACACTGCGCGCTCGTGGCTCATGAACCTCCCCGAGGCATCCATCTCTTCGTGGGAGGACCTGTGCAAGCAGTTCGTCGCCAACTTCAAGGGCAGGACCGACCGCACCCTCACAATCAACGACCTGGGGAACGTGCGTCAGCGCCCTGGAGAGGCCCTTCGTAAGTTCATCCAGTGCTTTAGCCAGGTGCGCCACAAGATCCTGAAGGCCTTTGACACCGTGATCGTCTCTGCCTTCACCAGTGGCGTCCCGGACGTGAAGATGCGCGAGAAGCTCTCAGTCAGGGATGAGCTAGACTCCGCAGCAGAGCTGTTCGTCCTCGCCGACCGCTGCGCCAAGGCCGAAGAGGGACGCCTCTTCCTCCACAATGACGCTGACGCTGAGCCCGACGTGGCGAAGACCAAGGCCAAGGACACCAAGTGCAAGGGCCCAGCCGTGCTCGCGGCGGAGCCGGACTGCAAGCACGGCCGCGACCGCGGCGAGGCCAAGAAGGATGGCCACCCTTTCAGCGCCTACCACAACATGAACTCCCACAACACAGAAGACTGCCACGAGCTCAAGCTGCTTTGCGAGGGCCGCACCGAGCGCCGCAAGGAGCGCGGCAAGGGCCGCGGTGGCAGTAGCGGAGGTGGCCGCTGGGGCGACAACCACAACAATGGCGCTGGAGACAATAGCCGTCAGGGCTGGCAGAACCAGACGTAGCAGGCAGACCCTCAGGCCAACGCCGCCCCAATACGCGCCAGCGACTCCCCTCCTGCTGAGAACGCTGGGGGCTACCAAGAGCCCCGCAGGGTGGCCTGCATCCTCGGCGGGGCCTAGGCCCCTCCATCCAACCGCCACTTCAAGCAATTCTCTCGGGAGGTGAACGCGGCCCTCCCGTCGCTCGATTCCACCGGTCGCCTCAAGTGGTCCGAGTTCCCCATCGCCTTCGACGCCAGCGACCACCCCAAGTCCACGAAGGGCGTGGGTGCCGCCCCCCTGCTGTGCACCCCACCATCAGCAACGTCGCCGTCACCAAGACCCTCATCGACGGAGGCGCCGGCCTCAACGTGATCTCCATCAAGACCTTTGAGACGCTCCAAGTACCCTACGAGCGCCTGATGCCCACCAGGCCCTTCTCGGGCGTCACCAACGGCTCCACGGTCCCCCTAGGGCAGGTGCGTCTTCCCGTCACCTTCGGCACCCGCAAGAACTACCATACGAAGTTCATCGTCTTCGATGTGGCTCACATCGGCCTTCCTTACAACGCCATCTTGGGCTACCCGGCGCTCACCCAGTTCATGGCCGCGACACACCACGCCTACGGCCTCGTCAAAATGCCCGGCTGCCGCAACACCCTCACCGTCCGCTATGACGAGAAGGATGCGCTACAAACCCTCGAGCATGCCTACAAAACTGCCACCGTCGCATACCCGGCCGACGAGGACGCGCCTGGGCCTGCCGAGGAGATGCCCGTGAAGAAGAATCCCCTGCTCCCTCAGGAGCGGGTCGAGTCCAAGAAGGCGTCGCTGGATGGGGGCTAAGCAGGCCCCTCCCTCGCCGCTGGCGGCGGGCCCTGCCCCAAATAGGAAGGCACGCTCATCACCTTCCTCCGGGCATGCCCTGATGCATTGGCTTGGACAGCATCAGGGGCGCCCAGCCTGCCGAGGGAGGTGATCGAGCACCACTCAGCCGCGCGCCGGAGCGCGCGGCCCGTCAAGGGTGAGGAATTTCGTCAAGCGCCCAAGAAGCAGGAAGTCGTCACCCAAGAGGTCAACAAGCCCCAGGATGCTGGAATCGCCCGTGAAGCCCCCCACCCTAGGAGGATCGCCAGCCTCACCCCCGTCGCTAGGCCACGCGATAGCGTGCGCATGTGCATCGACTTCATCGCCCTCAACCAGGCTTGCCCCGCAGGCCCCTTCCCTCCTCCGCGCATCACCGCAGGCTCTCCCTGGCTCACGTGCATGCCGTTCGGCCTGGAGGGTGCCGCGGCCACCTTCGCGAGGCTGATGCGCATGAGCCTGGAGCCCCACATCGCAAGGACTACGGAGGTGGTTAACACTCGCCCACCGGCCCACCGCGGACCCACTCATGACAGACGCGGGTGTTCCGGTACCAAACACATGGAACGCCCGCCATCACCGTAAGTTCTATCCGTGCTCCACGGATACGAGCGACATGGAGCTGTACATGCTCCGGGGCTCTCTCTACCCACGCTGCCTTCGGCACGTGAGAGCTCCTTCCCACTCTCATGGAAGCCCCATGCTCAGTGCTGGCGGATGCCCCATGCTCCGCGCTGGCGGCTTACTTGAGGGGCCCTCGGCTATCACATCCTCAAGCTGACCCGTGTCGAACACGGCAGCATGTATCTTTCTGTTATGTAATGAACTTGCTTCATGCATCAGTAAAGCTTATTTCCTTCAAAACCCCATGTGCTTGCCGCTGCAGGGCGCGTGCTCATGGTCTCAGCGGTGCCTGTCATGCCAGCGGGGGCTGGGCATGGTGTCTGTGCTCAGGTCAGTCCCAACAGCACTGAAAAACCCAAGCGACTGAGCTCTGGCTCGCGGGCCTGCTCCAGTGCACGTCACCTCACCAGGTCCTTGGTGTTCTTGTCTCCTCGCGTAACACCCACAGGCGACCTCGCGAGCGCGCCCTGTTGCACTATTTGCAAAAACTTGGCAGTTTTCCTGGTGCAGGATACGAAGGCCTCAGGAGCCCCGCCTCGGGAGGCGCCGCGAGCGGCGTCCTGTGGGCGGAAGGCCTCACGAGGACTGCGCCTCATGAGCCGCGCTCTACGAAGGACTCGCCCCAAGCCGCACACCTCGAAGGAGCTAAGTCTAAAGCACCCCTCGGGTCTTCTTCCCTCTCGTTTCTCTCTCGCGGCATCCTGATTTCCTTGGCACGAGTCGCCTGCGCGTCAAGGGGGGGACCCTGAGCATCGTGCCTCAGGGGCTCCTACCAGGCCTAAGAGCCCTACACCCTCTGGCCTTGCCGAGCGCACACTCCAGGCATACCAGTGACGGCTGTAGCTTGCCTCGGGGGCTGGGTCCCAGCGGTGCAGGGCACGAAGGCAATGTAAAAAGGGAATAAAGGCCTCAGGAGGAAAGTGAAAGCACATGAATCATTAAGTGCTTACAGCAAAGTGCCATAACGTTTTCACGCCCCCGCGGGGCCACGTCTATCCTATTACAGCAACAGGTCAAGGAGAATTTAGGCGCGTGAGGCGCCGCTACCACCGCCGTCACGAGGGGGCTCGCCGCCGCCGCCACTAACTTCAGGCTCGAAGGCGTACAGCCCGACGAAGCCGGCCACGCGCTCCCTCACAGCCTCCTCAAGGGGTTCGCAAAGCTCCGCCGGGACAGGGGTCACCACCCGCCCGAAGTCGAAGCGATCGTCGAGGTGGAGGAGGTTGTTGAAGAGTCACGTTGTCGCCTGGGTCAGCAGGTCGTGGCACGCTTCCTCGACGGTGGCATCCGTGTCCAGCAGCTGCTTCTTGAGGTCGTCAACCTCGGCTTGGAGCTCATCCCGCTTGGCCGCGAGGCTCCTCCGCTCGTCGAGAGCGGCCTGGGCAGCCGCCAGCTCGTGCTCCTTCGCCAGCAGGCGCTCCCGTTCCGCCTCCTGGGCGGACGCAGATGCCGCGAGCTCGCCTTCCCAGGTCTTGGCGTTCGCCTCACGGGTAGCGACCGCCTCCTGGGACCTAAGGATCTCCTCTTCGTGCTTCGGCAGCTCAGCTTCGCGGGACGCGAGCCGGCCCTCAAGGGCCTCCGCAGCCTCCTCCCGCGCCTTAAGCCGGCGCTCGCGTGAGGCAGCTTGCTCCTGGAGCGTCTTCTCGTAAGCGTCCGCCTCCTCCCGCTGCCGCTTGGCCTCCTGGGCGTCTTCGAGGGCCTTCACGAGGGACGCTTGGGCCTCTTTGGCGAGCTACTTGTGCTGCGCCTACGCCTCCTTGTCCCACCGGCGGTCGAGCTTCACCGCCTCATGAAGTTGGCTCCACCCCTCCGCCAGCCTCCGCCGCTCCTCCGCGCAGAGCTCCGCCTCCTTCCCAAGCTCACCTTCGAGGGCCTCAAGAGCCGCCTTGACGCCGTTGACGGCCCCGCTCTAGGGCGCGGTACTGCTCTCCCGCAGCACCAAGGCGCGGCTCACCCGGGCCTCCTCATCGCCTGCTGGCGACGGCAGGCGGGAGGGCACAACCTCGAGCCCCACCGGCTGCCCCGCGCCATCGCCCCTGGCAGGGGTTGCGCTCGCCGTCTGGCGTGGGGGGCCCGGGATGGCCACTTCTGGCGCCGGCGGCGTCGTCCCGCGCTCCGGCGCCGCCCTGAACACTTCAGGGTCCGAGCGCCCGGGCCCGGAGGTGGCTCCCGTGGGGGATGCGTTGGCCTCCGCCGTGGCAGGCGTGGTGCGCTGGGGAGGGGTCGGCGCTTCGCCCCCCTTCCCCGCCATCTCGACACCGACGACGGGGACCACCTCGGGAGGCACCAGCGCGGTCTCCTCGCCACCCCCGGTCTTGTCGCCGGGGGCGTCGGCGCGGCAGGCGAGGAGGTGTTCAGAGGAGGGGAGGCCCTTCGACCTCGGCTTTCCTCTTCTTGGTCTTCTCCTCCTCCTCAGTGGCCGGCTCATAGCTCCTGCGCAGGCGACAACTCATCAGGACTGCAGTAGCCGGGAAGCAGGGATCGATAGGAAGGGGCAGAGAAACTCACTCGTCCTTGGGGTAGAAGCTTCTCCTCTTCTGCTCCTTGATGGCGCCGCTGCTGCTGCCCCCATCGCGCAGCGCGCCTGGGCGGCCGCTCGAGGGCGCGGAGCGATTCTTGTTGGGGTCGGCAGCCACGGTGGTCCCATCCTCCCGCTCCTCGTGGGGCTCCTCGCTCTCCGCGGCATCGCCTCCTCCCTCCCCCTCCGGCACGGGCCTGGCCGGCATGACGCGAAACGCGTCCCCGTCGTCGCCCTCGTCCTCGCCTAGCCGAAGCCGACGACGCGCCGGCGGAGACGGAGGGGGTGGTGGAGACGACTCCTCGCTGCTCCCCTGCCCGGAGTCGGAGGCCTCGTGGTTGCCTGAGGAGGACCCCGTCTCCGAAGAATCCTCAAGAAGCTCCTCAGGCTCCTCGAGGTCTGTCTGAATCAGCCCCCACTGGTCGAACTAGGGCATCGCCGCGACCAGCTCAGCCTTGTTGGACCAGCGGTGCACCGGGCACGCATCGTAAGGCACATCCTCTGCCTCCCCTAGGAATAAAACGTCACAAGCGTCGGCCACGGCTTCGGCCGAGAGGGGCTCCCGAGCCAGCCTGATCCGGTCCCCCGGTCCGGTGATGTCCCACACCGGGTGAGAGCGGTTCTGCAGGGGCGCGATGCGGCAGTGGAGGAACTCCTTGGCAATCATGCCCGCCATAAGCCCGGCCCTGCGCAGCTCCGCCAGCCTCGTCAGGATCGGCCTCAGGGCGGCGCCGCCAAGCTTCTTGTGCTCCTAGCGGGGGATCTTCTCAGCCGGCTCGGTGGGGACCGCCAGGAGAGGACTAGTCAGCTGGGCGTCAACATAAACCCAGCGCGACCTAAAGTTCTCCACCTTCTTCAGGATCTTCATGTCAAGAAAAACCTTGCCCATCTCATCGTCGATGCGGAAGGAGGCACCTCCGGAGCGGTGGTTCCCAGAAGAAAAAACCCGCAAGCTGTAGAAGGTCCATAAGAGCGCCACGGACGGCATCACTCCCAGGAAGGCCTCGCAGAGGTACGCGAAGAGAGCAAGGACGAGGACGGAGTTGGGATGAAGGTGGAGAAGGCAAATATCATAATGCTCAAGGATGGCATAGAGGAATTCGGAGAAGGGCGGCACCAGCCCGGCGAAGTGCGAGTGGAAGAAGACGGGGATTACCATGGGGCCGAGGTCGCGCCGTGGGACCGAGCCTGGCCAGATCTCGGTGGCGCCTCCCTCGGAGGGCGCCGAGGCCAACAGGGGGCGGGCCCTGGCCAGCCCGTTCTCGTTGATGGTGGCCGGCAGCAAGGCCGGTCCGAGCTCCACCGCCGGGGAGCTCTTGCTGGAGGAGGCCTCAGCGGCCGCGGGTTTCTTGCCTGGGGCCATGGCGGAGGAGAGATCGGGAGTTGGAGGAGGAGTAGCAGGGGAGCTGCTCGCACGGGACAAAAAGGGCAAGATGGGGACGAAGAGCAATGACGCGCCTGCACCCCGAGTGGGCAGGCTTTATCGCCAAGACGGCGGTTACCGAGGCGTCGTGGGGAGTGGGGCGTCCCTCCCCGTGAAAGCCGCCATGCATCGCCTCTGGCCCCGGCAGCTCAGTGGGCCTCGCGGCGTTTCGTCCCTAACGGGCGGAACGTGCGCGCCGCGGGTCCGGCGGCTACTGTCGGCCTAGTGGGAACCAGGGTACCATGCCCTGTCTGCCTCTGGCCCAGAGGACCGCGCTCGGTGGCCGGCCCATGAGAGTGGCCTTACCTCAGCCGCTCCGAAGGAGGCCGCCTCGCGAGGGGCGAGCCTCACGAGGCCCCTCCCCGCCAGGCCAGGCCCTGCCGAGGCCGCCAAGCACTAGGTTCCCTCGCGAGGCTCCCCTCGCGAGGCGTTCTCATGAGGCAGGTCGTATGGCGCCAGCCGCAGGGCTCCGCGCCCAGCACATGGGTGACGTCCCGCTGTCAGGATAAGGACGGCGGGGCATGACCAAGCCCAGCTTCCATTCTGGTGATAAGGGAGCAGTGGCATCTGCCTCCCCCAAAACAAGCCCCAAGACATTTCCTCTTCGGTGATAGAAGATCAGGACGGATCAGCGCGCCAGGATGGAGGTCATCGCCAAGCCCACCTACGCGTCACGGGGAGTTACTTTAATAGGTGGAGACTGCCTTTAGTCAGGATAAGCCTATGCCCCTGTTCCCCTTTCAATTGCCGCCCTGTGGCTACCCTTTCCCGCTCATATTTTTGGGGAAGAGGACCAAGGCACTACAAAAGGGGCAGGGCTGCTTTCAAGTAAGGGGATCGATTCATTCTCCCCCACACCTCATGTACTTGGAGCCACGAGCTCTCCATCATAGAGCAATTCAACACAGGCAGGAGTAGGGTATTACACCGCACGGTGGCCCGAACCTGGGTAGCTCGCGCGTCCCCTTCGTGTCCGATGAGAGCCAGCGAGTCCGTCGTGTCCCTGCCGTAGTCCCGTCATAGGCTACCAAGCAAAGTCCCCCAGAGTTCGAATCCTAAGTTCCTGGAGAAGTTTCTTGGACGCAGATCCTAGACTCCGACAACTGCTTGACTGAAACTTGGCGGTTTGGTCCTCTGAAAGTCTGACAACTTGGAGTGATTACCATTGTGATTATTCTGCTAGACCATAGCCTGCATGCTTCTCAGGAACTCCATCAGATCTTGGTTCCTCTTTTCCTCAAACATTCGCATAATCTGCTCTGTTGTAGGTTCTTGAGGTGGAGGAGGTGGTGGCTGATATGGTTCTGGAGAATGTCCTGCTTGCCTGGCGGACCGACGAACTGGAGTGTCGTTGCCACCATGACAGTTACTGCCACACCTTGTCATCCTATATATGTTTCCCAATACGAAGCATCGAGATGAGCAACATCCATAAGGGAAAAAATAGGAAGGTGAAGCAACAAATCCGGAAAGGAAATCGAGAAAAGCCAAAGCGAATAACACAAAACAACATAATTATACAATACATCATCCAGCATACATAACAGGACAACAACATGGATAGTACTACTACATGCATATAAGCAAACACCACATCATCCTCGTCTACTCGCGATGACAACGATCGCACTGGCACTCTGACGGTCCTGCTGGTGTCTCCTCGGTGTCGGACTCCGAATCGGAACTGATGACGGACACCTCCGGAGCAAAGGAAACACGACGACGTTGACAGGACGACTCTCCCTCAGGGTCTGGAGCAGGGTGGCTCCGCAGCATCGGAGCGGCTGGGGTAGCGAGAAGCATAGCCCACTGGGCTGGGGACTCATGGGGAGTCACTACCGAAGTACCTGAGTTACTCTGAGAAGGTGTGGGAGTCACTGGTGCAGGTGGAGGTAAGGTAACTGGAGGAACAAGCGATGTATGGATAAGTAAAGGTGGAGCGAAGACTGATCGAGCGGCAGCTAGCTCGTCTCGAACGCGGTTCAGCTCCCGGGCTAGGCTGACGATCAGAAAGTATCCAGCCGTTATGTAACGAGACAGGTGGCTGGCTGACCGGTCACACTCCGGATCAATGTAAGGGAAACGGATCTGTCCTGACGCAAATAGGGACGGATAGAAGTAGAAACCTGGGTGCGTCTGCATCTGACTCTCGTTATAGCGCAAGTCAGTGAGAGCCTCGAATGCTGCAAACTGGATCGCCTGGTCGGGCGTAGAAGCAGTCCCGCCCTTGGTAGAGCGAGTATAAGTGCCCACCATAGTATTGTTGTGCATGACAACCTTCGCGTGATACTCGTAAACACCATCTGCAAGCTGCCCTCGGTACACCTGGTACACAGGGTCATCGCCGTCGGGGTAAAGTCGGTGCCACACATTTCTAAGCAGATGCGGAAAGTTGGAAGGTGCCGGCTCAGGCTGATACGGATAAGGGACTGGTGCCATCTACACTCACAATATTAGCTGATCAGTATTAACAATAAGTTATATGCATGCAATGCAACACCCAAGTGCAGAGTCAGTCCTCAAACCGCTATAGAGGCTAAAACTACCATTTTCTAATGCGTCGGCTGCCTAGGGCATCCTACAGTCAGCGCGGCTCTGATACCAAGTGTTGTGGCACGCCGGCTCAAAGCAACCGGTTTACCTTGCATTGCCAGCCCAGAGATCCAGTCTTCTGGCAATACACAACAACTTGGTACAGAAACAACCACTTTATTGATCTCTTAGCAGATACATAGGTTCACATATTACATGATAAGCGAGGCCAAGAGGCACACACTGTGCGGCTGCACTTATGTACATTATTTAGTAGACATCTCAGGGCCTCGATGATAAAGGGACTACTACACGGCAACGGAACGACGAGGTAGCGGAGCTCCACTCCACAGGGACACTGCTGGGACACGGCCTAGAGCACGACATACTGCTCGACATCCACACCATGCACGGCTTCTCCTGCATCTGGCATGATAAGCCAGGTGAGTACTTTGAATGTACTCGCAAGCTCACAGCAAACAAAACAAGTACGACAAACAACAACAAGGCATTTAGCAAGTTTAATGCATGAGCATGATACTACCCAACATGAGGTGTGCGTGAAATGTTGCCGTGGTCCCTGGGACCAACTTACCATTTCAGGGTTACCACGTAACCACCGTTCATAACTTACCAACGTGATCCTCACTTGATCACATCCATATCTTTCATAGTGATCCTTACTCGATCACCAATTCTGCATGTGCCACCTTGTGAATCTTAGTGTGCAAGTTAATTATATCCGTTGACCCACGGTGTGACCTACTACGAACTGTGTCCATATCCAAGGACACGGCTATCGATAGATTATACACTCTGCAGAGGTTAGTACACTGTACCCACACTACGGAACTCATGGCCTCGTGCTCCAATTCGGGTGGACCAACGATATTCCGACAAAACCAATCTATTGCATGACACTCTCCTGGCCACTCCGACAAACTCCCCTTTAGGCTATGTCATGGGTGGCCCTGATACCAACTCGTGACATCCGCCACCTCTGTGGCCGCCACCGTCGTGGCCAAACAAAAACATCATCCCAAACGGGGACCTCGGTACCGTAAAACTCGGGCACACAAGGTTATGACTGCCTACCGGGCCAGGGTAGCGCCAGTGCACAACCTTCCCTCGTAGGAGGCACCGGCGAGAGGCATGACAATAGACCGCATTAGGGCCTCCCCATCCAGGCAAGTGTGGTTGCACTGATGAGGTCGATTCGGTGGCACCATGACTCAATCAACAGCATGTTCAAGTTGAATTAACATCAAGTTTAACTTGAAGTAAAATGATTCGAGTCATAGTGTGAATGGGTGCACGGGTCATGTTCATGAGTGATGAATGCATCTTGCTACCACGAGCATATGACATGTCTCTACTGTACACTTTAGCAAGAAAGCATATATCCTACTTCATACTATCAAAATGACATGGAACAGATTCTATGCAATAAGTTCTATATAGCAATCATTTTAATAGTGAATTATATGACGAATTTAATTCAAATAAACCAATGTCATTGCAATGCCATCCTTGCATATGAATGTTGTGGCTTGCCTTGGTTCAGAGGAGTGTCAAAATACTCCTGGTCTTCTCCAACACAATTAGGAGCTTCTGAAAATATTTTAAATGCAAAAACAAAATGTCACATAAAGCATTTTATTTCACTAGAAATTCTCAACAGCAAGAAAAATTCTGAAATTTGGCATGCATAAACTTTAGCTCAATACAAACCAATAGCAAAAAGAATCCACTCAATTGGACTTATAGAATAAAAGTTAGAGCTGGTCAAAGTTGGGGTCAAAATCTGGTCAAAATATTCATTTAAATGAATTTAACCGAATTTCCAGACCAGGCTACGTCGAAGGCGTATTTCCAGAGTACGCCTCCACTTATACCGCTTCGGGAGAGAGAGTGAGAGGCTGACAGTGGGGTCCCACTGTCAGGATTAAAAGAGAGAGAGAGAGAACAGTGCTCGGCGGCTCGGTCGCCGGTGATTCTCCGGCGAGGAGACCACGGCGGTCGCCGGCGATGGGCGGGATGGAGTCAGGGCATCACAACGAGTACGCACGTACCCGAAGTGACAGCGGGGGTGGCGGGACGGCGTCGGGGTGTTCTTCTCTAGAGACGGCGGTGGCGGAGCTTGTCGGATTCGGCGATTCCGGCGATGATCCGGCGAGCTAGTGGCACCGTCGAGCTCAGTTGATCACCACGATCTCGAGGGGAGCAGAGAGCGAAGCTGGGGGTGGCTGGAATGAGTGCACGTTCAAGGGGGATCCGCGGCGGATTCTGGCGATGAACGGCGGCAGGAGGCTCTCCCGGCCTTGCCGCGCTCGTGGGGGAGTGATTTGTGGCCAGGTGAAGGGAGAGGGATGGCTAGAATGACTCGGGGGCTGCTCTATTTATAGATGGAGGTCGACCGTGCTCGGGACTCCGCCGGTGGCGAGCTGCAGAAGAAGAGAGAGGAAGATAAGCTTGGGAACGATGTGGGGGAGTAGTAGAGGTTCACAGCTACCCGGTGCACGCGTGCAAGCATAGTGCTGCACACTTCGCGGAGAAAACGGAGCATGCGTGCCCAATGTTCCGCCTGGTAGCGTTTGGCCGCTTCCGGCGAGCGGCTTGCCGGTGTCGGGGAGGAGCAGGGCGAGGCTAGGTGGCGCGCTAGAGGCTTCTGGGGAGCTGGGACATGCTGCGGTGGCGAGTGGAGAGGGAATGGACGGCGGCAGAGGGGCCCGATGCACAGAGCGCGGCGAGCGCATGCAATGCACCGTGCTCTCACGCGGTCACCGCGTGCACTGGCACACGCGGTGCTTTCGGCGCTGCCAAACCATGTCAATCATGAAGTCCCTTCAACGCGGTGCCTAGAACTGCGCTGGGCTTGCCATCTGGCGCAGTGGACATGACTTGAGCTAGTTGCAAAGTTTCTAGACAGAAACTTGTGCCAAGTACTGGGGACAAATGGCTAGGAGTTTAAGTCTGAAATTCTGGGGTTAAGCATCTCTTAGGAGGGTAGTCATGTGGTAAAAATTTCAGCTCCAACAGATCAAGGAAAAATGTACTTGCTTCACAAAGTGCCCATTTTGTCCAGAAGCAAAAAAAAATTCCTTAGATGAAAACTTCCAAATGACCATGGGATATTTTTGCATAGGGAGGTGAGACATGATCCAAAGAATATTTGGGAATTTTCTTGGAATTTTTGGAGCAATAAAAATGAGGGTTGCTTCATAGCTTTTTGAGAAAATAGGCATTTTCAGGAGGAAAAATAATATAATGCCATTAAATAAAAATATCCAATGGCATTATGGTGAGAGGGATGAGGTCTAGGGAGGGTTTATGGATGGTAGAACCCACTTGGAAGAAAATCAAAAATAATTCCAAGTGGCAAGTCCAAAAGAATTGACTGAAAAACCCAAATGCAAATTAAAATATTCAATAAATCCAAATAAAAGCAAAAGCAAAAATCTAGGTTGTTACAACAGCCGAGAAGTTCCATCTCACCATACCAGCTGGCTTCAGGAATCGCACGGTATGTTCAATCTCACCCTACCTCGGTTGGCATGGCCTACTTTTCTGAACATATAGTATATATTGCTACATTTGGATAAAAGGTGCCACATGCAGTATATATGTCAAAGGGGATTTTTCTTCTTCCTATATTAGGCAAATTAATGTTGTAATGTTTTTTTGATTACTCTCATATTTGCATGACATCATGGTTACACTATCTGTTTAACTATAAATTTGTGACCTTTGATTTCAACTGTTGTGTACTGTTCTTTCAATTACTCCCATATTTGCATGTTACCCTATTCTTTAACAATCTTATCATTTCCTACAGTACATCCCTTGCTTTACAACAGCAACTGTAGTACACAATCTTGGCCTTTACATAACTGAAGGCTCCAGGAATGTCATATTGAACACAAACCATGGATTTACAATCGTTGCTTCTGTAAAACTCGATGAACATGGTCACTCCTATTTTGGCGCGGGCCTTTGGACAAAAATTTCTAAGTTTTATGTAGCGAAAGCTGGCACTAAAATTGCACTGCACCTAAAAGAGCCTAGTCATATGATATATGCAAACTTCCCCGACGATATCATCCGTCCGGACTTTGTTCCATGTAAGTGTTCTTTTCAAGTATCTGCATGTTGACTTACCTAGCAATATCAAAGTAATTGTGTAGTATTTAAGCAACCAATTAGGATTCCATTTTCTGACTTTGTTAAGTCTGTTCCTACCTAGTAACTTCTAGTTACCAATACACTTTTCTTTTGCCCTGCTCTAAATTAATATTCCCTATCCTCCCACTCCTCCAGTCCTATCAGATAGCGTCGCCGCCGAGGAGACTTCGGAGGTGGAGGACGAGGCTGCCAACAAGCAGAGGCGGGTTGAGCAAGAACAGCAAGCGACTTCGGCGGGCCTAGACTTCATCAGCAGCCTTCCCAATGATATGTTGATCGTCATCATCTCCCTCCTCCCAATCAAATATGGCGCACGGACAACCGTCCTTTCCCAATGGTGGCGCCCCCTATAGCATTCCACCCCTCTCGACCTCATCGACGTCCACAAGCTCTGCCATGGCTATCGCAAAAGCTTGGACGCGTATTCCCAGATCCTTGGCAGGCACCTTGGCCCAATCAGAGGCCATATCACAGGCAAGTTCCGTTCCAACGACAAGGACTGAGCCAAGCTTGATGAGTGGTTCCAATCCCCCGCCCTAGATCACCTCGAGGAGCTTAGTTTTAATGATGGGCACATGCGCTTGCTATCATCGCCCGCGCTCTGCCTCGCGCCCACGCTGCGGGTCGCCAAGTTCATGAACTGCCATGTGCCCCCGATTAATGACGCGCCCGCTCTTTTGCTCCCTCGACCGAAGCACCTCTAGCTCGTCCCCGTCTGCATCCCCAAGGATGACATGGAGCGCCTGCTCCGCGGCTGTACTGCACTCGAGTACCTTCGTCTTTAGGCGATCAATGGGTTGAGTAGCTACCACATCACCTCCATGACTCTCCGGACAATTTATGTGTGTTGCTGGTGCTGCAACAAGAAATCACAGAAGGTGTATCACAGTATGGTCATTGAGGACACACCTTTACTTGAGAGATTACTTGTAGTTGATCAACAAGGTCCAACAAGAATCAGTGTCATTTCTGCGCCGAAATTGACAGTGGTGGGCTACTCGTCTGTCAAATTCTCTGAACTTGTTATTGGATCCACACCCGTTCAGGTACAACATTCGCCTTCTTCTTCTCCTTCTGGAATTAACATTTTTTCTAATTTTGAAGATGTATGTTCGTCTGTCATCCAGAAAATGAACCCGACAAGCCTGAAAATGTATCTGCGCACAGTGAAGGTCTTCGCAGTAGAATCTATCGGCCCCAACCTGGACGAAGTTGTTAGTTTCCTGAGATGCTTTCCATGCTTGGAGAAGCTATATATCGACGTGATGCTCCTTTCCTGTTAAATGTTAACCAGTTCAATTTTTTGGTACCTTTTCCCAAGTTTACAATGACGAATGTACTACGATTTCTGAAGGAATTTTGGAGGATTTCAGTACATTGATGTTTTTTCCCTACAGTGGTTGCCTGATTCATAAGGTGACAATCCATATGCATTTCTCCTTTCGATTCATCTGTACTAGTTTTCGTAGGTAAATTTCCATCCACTCCAACCTCTTGGGAAGAAGCCTACGTTTTTCTAGATTATAATCAAATGTCCATGTTAATCATGTAGGATCGAAGATGGCATGTCACTCTATTCGTGTATTTTAGAAATCCTACAAATCAAAGAGGCCTATAGTAGTGTTCAAAACTGCATGTAGGCACTAATACATTCTCTTCTTTTGCAGATAAGATTAGGCCCGGTAGTGGATAATGTGATACAATATAATAACCACATCGAATGCCTTGATCTGCATCTCTCAGAAATTACTTTGAACTCCTACCGAGGGACCTTACCGGAGATTATATTTGCCAGGTTCTTTGTTGTGAGAGCAAGGGTGCTAAAGGTAATGAGGCTTGCCCTACATTTGCTTTGCAAAACTGAATGGTTTGTTGATCAGCGTCGGCGGCTATGGCAGAATGTAAAAGGCTCTGCAGAAGTTGAATTTCATTTTGGAAGTTTAGCTGACAGAGTAATCGGAAGTTACTATGTCAAGCCCATACATGACTTGTCAGTGGCTGATCCCTTTGCAGAAATATTGAGGTTTCGAAACGGGTGTTACAAGTTGTAATATCAGTTTGAACCTCTGATATGTCCAAGATCAGCTGATCAGCATGGGCGTCTGCAGTTGCATGAGCTGAATTTCATTTCTAATATCAGTTTGAACCTTGTAATTAATCTTCGAATTTGAGCCTTCTAACTCTGGAATTTGAACCTTGTAATATTTCGGGCTTTTGTGGTACAATCATTGAAATGGCATCGTATGAGACTCGTATATTGGTAGTACTATTTTGACATTCATATGCAATGGACGATTAATATCTGGTCCACAATGGACTAGATTTTATTTACCATTCTCGAATGTGTTTCCCCTGTCGATCTTAATCGCAAACGATCTATATTGCGGACACGACAGCGATCTTCGACATTATTGTACACAGTTGATTTCCTCAACTGTGTGCCCGGAATTATTGCACTCGAGTGTCCATCATTACCCGTCTGTGTAACTTTGACCTCATCACCCACGGGTAAACTGGGCGCCTCTTCGAGCGCGCGTGGTTAAATGAAATGCGTGTGGGGTGCTCAACAGCTCAAGCGTGCACTGGAATCCTCCGCTAGGAACGCGGTGACAAGACATGATGATTACAGGCCGTCCGACCCCCATTTATTACAGTGGCCATTTAACCCTTGTGTCTCTTCAACCTTTCGATCGCGCCCCAGTATTGCACGAAACACACCCACGACGACAAATATAGAGAGGGTATCTGGCGCGGCTCCAATGGCGGTCCCAGCGGCTGCCGACGATGAGTTGCAGTTCACCATGCATGCCGTAGTGGACACCCACAGAAGGTTCACGGATCTCTCGATGGTGTACACCAACAACCCGATCTGGGTGGAGAACTCCATCCACACTATGGAGTTGTTGCTTGCTGCGGAGAAGTACAAGGTGGTCGGGTTCGACCTCGAGTACACCCTCGCTCGTGCCGGGTCTCGTCACAAGGTCGCCGTCGCCTAGATGTGCGTGTGCAATCATGTCCTTGTCTACCACTACTGCCTGGCCACAAGGCCTTGCGAGTATTTCGCCAGGTTTGTCAATAGCCCCCACTACGTGTTCGCTACGGTGGACATCACCAACGATGTAAAGGTGCTCAAGAATTCGGGCATCGCCTGCCAGAATCTTGTCGACATCCAGGGCCAATACAAGATCTGGGGCAGCAAGAAGCATGAGAAGGACTCATTGGTTCACCTCGCCGAGGCCATCATCGACCCTTACTACAGAGACATGAAGGATTCCTGCAACAAGGACAAGCATGCCTGGCACTCAGCCTGGATGGAGAAAATCGACGAAGCTCACATCGTGTACGCGGCCAAGGAGGCGTACATGAGCTACGAGATGTACATGCGGATCGTTGACATGAGGAAGTGCCTCCTTCTTCCCCAAAATGGCCAGGGATCCAGCCGGAAGCAGAGCAATGGCAAGCGTCGTCACAACAAGAAGTAGATGGTTAGATGATCGTTTCTCCTAGTTTAGTGTGCATGTAATTGTTTACTTTGGTGTGTGTAGTCACTTATGTAATTGGATGTTTTATTTGGTTATGCAACAATGTTCTTATAAGTATATATGTTGTTGTTGTGTAGACAGAGCATAGATGTTGTGCGGACAGAGCAACTCACATCGGCCATGGGCTAAACTAGGGAACCTGTCGGTGTTGATTTCATCAATCACTGACAATTGTATACCAGCAAGCGTTTGCCCACAACACACACGGGTTATTAGCAGGAATCGTCCGTGTTGTTATCCGTCTTCCCCCACATTTCGGATTACTGACCTGTTTGTCACGTATGACACACATCTTGTTAAGTTGAACCGCTTCTGTTGTGTTGGGTAATCGCAAACAGTTCATCCGAGTGAACCGCATGCCGTATATCGCACACACCTTGATCTGCCTGACCGTTTCTGTTGTGTTGGGTAATCACAAACAGTTCATCCGAGTGAACTGTATGCCGTGTATCACACACACCTCGAACTGGCTGCCCGTTTCTGTTGTGTTGGGTAATCACAAACAGTTCATCCGAGTGAACTGTATGCCGTGTATCACACACACCTCGAACTGGCTGCCCGTTTCTGTTGTTCGGGCTCATCGCAAACAGTTCGTATGGATCAACTGTATGCTACGTATCGCACATGCGTCTCTAATCTGAATCATTTTTGATGTCTCCGGCATTGCAAATAGTTCGTCTTATTGGCGAAGGTTTGATTACGACACCGTTTGCGATGCATGCATCGCACACAGTTTGGTCGCGGGGTCTCTGATTCATGTGTCGCGTTAGCGGTCGCCTGCAGTAGTGAAGGTTGATGAAGAAGCCCTCCGTGATCGATTCCCCCTCCGGCAGAGTACTGGAAAAGGCCTCCAGATGGGATCGCGGAAGAACAGAGGCTTACGGCAGCGGTGGGGTTTTCTCTTCTGGCTCTTTGTTGGTTTTCGAATATTTGAGAATTTATAGAAGTGGAATTAGGTCAAAAGGAGCCACGTGGGGCCCACAAGGCATCAGGGCGCACCCCCTGGGGCCGATCCCTGTTGCCTTGTGGCCTCCTCATGAGGCTTCTGGCATCCTCCCGAAGCTTCCAGGGTCTCTTTTGTCTAGAAAAAAATCATCAAAAAGTTTCGTGGCATTTGGACTTCGTTTGGTACAGATTTCCTGAAAAACCAAAAACAAGCAGAAAACAACAACTGGCACTGGGCACTAGGTTAATAGGTTAGTCCCAAAAAATGATATATAATTGCATATAAAACATCCAAGATTGATACTATAATTGCATGGAACAATAAAAAATTATAGATACGTTGGAGACGTATCAAGCATCCCCAAGCTTAATTCCTGTTCGCCCTCGAGTGGGTAAATGATAAAAATAGAATTTTTAATGTGGAATGCTACCTAACATGTTTCATCATGTAATTCTCTTTTACGGTATGAATATTAAGATCCGAATGATTCAAAGCAATAGTCTATAATTTGATATAAAGACATCAATACTCAGGCATACTAACAAACAATCATGCCTTTCAAAATAAAAATGCTAAAGAAAGTTATCCCTACAAAATCATATAATCCTGTCATGCTCCATCTTCTTAACATAAAGTATTTATGATGCACAACCCCGGTTTTAGCCAAGCAATTGGTTCATACTTTGTAACGCGCTTCAGCTTTTTCAACCCCCACGCAATACATGAGCGCAAGCCATGGATATAGCACTATGGGCGGAATAGAATGTGGTGGTAGAGATTATTAAGGGGAAGTCAAAAAGAAGAAGATAGTCTCACATCGACGCGGCTAATCAACGGGCTATGGAGATGCCCATCAATTGATGTCAATGCGAGGAGTAGGGATTGCCATGCAACGGATGCACTACGAGCTATAAGTGTAGGAAAGCTCAACATGAAAACTAAGTGGGTGTGCATCCAACTTGCTTGCTCATGAAGACCTCGGGCATTTGAGGAAGCCCATCATCGGAATATACAAGCCAAGTTCTATAATGAAAAATTCCCACTAGTATATGAAAGTGACAAAATAGGAGACTCTCTATATGAAAAACATGGTGCTACTTTGAAGCACAAGTATGGAAGAGGATAGTAATACTGCCCCTTCTCTCTTTTTATCTCATTTTAATTTTTTTTTCTCTCTCTTTTTTCTTTTTTTTCTTTTTTTTCATGGGATCTTTTTGGCCTTTTTTTTTCCTTTTTTTATTATTATTTCCTCACTGGGACAATGCTCTAATAATGATGATCATCATACTTCTATTTACTTACAACTCAAAATTACAACTCGAAACTAGAACAAATATGACTCTATATGAATGCCTCTGGCAGTGTACCAGGATGTGCAATGATACTAGCGTAACATGTATAAAAAATGATGAACGGTGGCTGAGCCACAAATACTATGTCAGCTATATGATCATGCAAAGCAATATGACAATGATGATGTGTGTCGTAAAAACGGAACGGTGGAAGTTGCATGGCAATATATCTCGGAATGGCTATGGAAATGCCATGATAGGTAGGTATGGTGGCTGTTTTGAGGAAGATATAAGGAGGCTTATGTGTGATAGAGCGTATCATATCACGGGGTTTGGATGCACCGGCGAAGTTTGCACCAACTCTCGATGTGAGAAAGGGCAACGCACGGTACCGAAGAGGCTAGCAAATTGCGAAAAGGTGAGAGTGCGTATAATCCATGGACTCACATTAGTCATAAAGAACTCACATACTTATTGCGAAATTTTATTAGCCCTCGAAGCAAAGTACTACTATGCATGCTCCTAGGGGGAGGTTGGTTGGAGTTAACCATCGCGTGCCCCCGACTGCAACGCAAAGGAGGACAATCAATAATAAATCATGCTCCAACTTCTTAGCATAACGACAGATCATACGTGCATGCTTCGGGAATCACAAACCTTAACATCAATATTCTTACTAAACCACAATTATCTACTAGTACCTCCCACATATTACCATCTTAATATCACAAAACTATTGCAAGGAATCAACCTTATCATATTCGGTGATCTACATGAAAGTTTTTATTTTATCCCTCTTGAATACCTATCATATTAGGAGCAAATTCATAACCCATGCATATTACCATTGCTGTTCATTAGACTCTCAAAAAGATATAAGTGAAGCATGAGAGGGCATCTATTTCTTTAAAATATAACCACCGCCGTGCTCTAAAAGATATAAGTGAAGAACAAGAGCAACTGCCTAGCTCAAAAGATATAAGTGAAGCACATAGAGTATTCTAACAAATCATGAATAATGTGTGTCCCTCTCAAAAAGGTGTGTTCAGCAAAGATGATTGTGACAAACTAAAAAGCAAACAAAAGCAAACAAACTATAGCACAAGACGCTCCGAGTAAAACACATATCATGTGATGAATAAAAATATACCTCCAAGTGAGTTACCGATAGATTGTTGACGAAAGAGGGGATGCCATCCGGGGCATCCCCAAGCTTCGATGCTTGAGTCTTCCTTGAATATTACCTTGGGGTGCCTTGGGCATCCACAAGCTTAGGCTCTTGCCGCTCCTTATTCCTTTATCCATCGTAGTCTCACCCAAAACTTGAAAACTTCAGCACACAAAACTCAACAGAAACCTCGTGAGATTAGTTAGTATAACAAGAAAATCTTAAACTTTAGGCACTGTTGTAAATTGATTCATATTTAATATTGGCACAATGCTACTGTACTCCAACTTCTCCATGACTCGTACCCCCCGATATGATCCATAGATTCATCAAAATAAGCAAACTATGCAACAAAAACATAATCTGTCTAAAACAGAACAGTCTATAAAGATTTGAATTAAAGTCATACTTCTGTAACTCGAAAAACTCTAAAAAATTAGGACAATGTGGGAAATTTGTAAAAAATTCAGATGGTTCTGACGCTCCAGCAAAAAATAAAAATTCCTGCACTGGACGCAAAAGTTTCTGTTTTCAAACAACATCAATTATACTATCTTCCAAATCATCCCAAAGGCATTACTTGGCACAAACACTAATTAAAAGATAAAAACACAATCATAACAGAGGCTACAATTGTGTAAACACACAAAAATAGAAATAAAAAGTTTATTGGGTTGTCTCCCAACAAGCTCTTTCTTTATAGCCATTTAGATAGGCTTGAGATTTCAATGATGCTCTCATGAAAGATAATAATTGAAACACAAAGAGAGCATCATGTAACATGTGAAAAACACATTTAAGTCTAACATACTTCCTATGCATAGGCATTTTATAAGAAAACAAATTATCAAGACAAGCAATATCTAGCATATGCAAATAGGAAGAATGGAGCATTAATAATTTAGCACAAAGAGAGGTAATTTAGTGACATGAAAGTTTCTACAACCATATTTTCCTCTCTCATAATAATTACATGTAGGATCATAATCAAATTCAACAATATCGCTATCATATAAAATTTTATCTTCATGATCCACATGCATAAAAGTTTTATAATCTTCCAAGATAGTGGGATTAACATCAACTAAAGTCATGACCTCTCCAAACCCACTTTTATCAAAAATTTCATAAGATTGAACACTCTCCAAATATGTGGGATTATTTTTACCTAAACTTGACACTCTTCCAAACCCACTTTCAATATTATTGTAAATATTATTATCAATAACATATTCATCATGAAGCTTAAATAAATTTTCAAGATCATAAGAAGCGTTATCACCCCAATCATGATCATTGCAATAAGTAGTGGACATAACAAAATTATCATCCCCAAGCTTGAAGCTTTGCATATCATTAGCACAATTGATATTGATAGAATTTATAATAACATCATTGCAACCATGCTTTTCATTCAAGGAGCTATCAAGTGTGGGTACAATAGCAATAATTTCATTTTTAACATAAGGAACTATAGCAAGTTCATCTCCATAAGCATCATTAATATTGGCATCATGCCCATAAGAGTAGCAAGCATCACGTTCATCAAGAGGGGATATTTCAATCGAATCAACGGAATCATAATTATCTATGGATTCATGCATATCATTATTCTCTTCCAAAGCAGCAGACATTCTCTCAATAAATTCATTAACATAGGCATTATGAGCATAGTTTTCATAGCAATATTTAAGTATGTCAAAATTTTCAGATTTGTAGAGAGTAGCATCATACTTTTCAATTAAAAAATCAACTTCACAAGCACCCAATAAAAGCAACAAATTCTTCAATTTGTTCGATATCGTAGTAACTATAAACACCCTTGGCATAAGAAGATAAGATTTCATTATCATTAAACTCACATAGGTAGGGGAGGTGTTTTAAGGGTTCTTAGAGCAACAAGTAAAATCATAAATTTCACATAGATTCCAAGCATAGCATAGCAAACAATTTATTTGATTCCATAAGAGTCTCCCTTTTGGAGACAAACGGTGACGCACAAAATGAGCATGCTCATCTAATGATTTTCCCTCAACTAAACTAGTTGGGGTTTCAGTACGAGCATAAATGGATCGAAGATGATCCAAATAGAAAACTTTAACTCGATCCATAGTGATCTTAAATTTTTGCTTTCACTTTCTATTTTTGTGTGTTGACATGAAGGCTGTAAAAGAAAGCAAGCAAATAAAATATTTTTGTGTTTTTTGTAAAATTGTTTTAGAAGTGGGGGAGATGAAAACGAGAGGAAAATGCAAATAAATGCAAGTGGATGATAGTTTATGCGAAGGTACTTGATAAGTTTTGGTGATGTCTCCCCGGCAACGACGCCAGAAATTCTTCCTGCTACTTGTAGGCCGTGTTGGTATTTCCCCGAAGAGGAGAGGATGATGCAGTATAGTAGAGATAAGTATTTCCCTCAGTTAAGAACCAAGGTTATCAATCCAGTAGGAGAACCACACAAAACCTCGTTAGCAGCACCTACACACACAAAAGCAAACACTTGCACCCAACGCAAATAAGAGGTGTCGGAAGTGGGGCTCCGGGGACCCAAAGGTTCGAACACTGGGGTGAGCTCGTTCTACTACTTCTTCCCCTACCATGGCAGTGCTACGGCGAGACTACGGCGAGAGCGCGCTAGCGTAGGACGGACAAAGGCACAGCGGTTTACCCAGGTTCGGGCCACCTTGCGGTGTAAGACCCTACTCCTGCTTTGTGGTTGAGATTATCGTGGATGAGAGAGTTCTTGCGTACAAGGTTGAAGATGATCCTCCTCCTTCTCTCTCTCTCTCTCTTGCTACGGTGGCTGCACTGCCCCTTTTATGCCGCCTTGGTCCTCTTCCCCCTCGAAACTTAGGCGGGAAGGGTTGCCACACTTGGCGGTTTTGAAATGGGAGAGGCGCTCAGGCTATCCTGACTAAAGGTGGTCTTCGCCTGCCAAAACATGATCCATGACGCGCCGGTGGGCTCGGTGATGACCTCCGCCCTGCGCGCCCGCCGTCTTGGTCTTTCTTCACCGATCGGGCAACCTTTGGGGTTGCTTTGGGGAGTAGATAGCTGGCCCTGCTTCCTTAGCACAAAAGAGGAAACCATCTGCATCCGCGCCTGCTGGCGCGGCCTTTGCTGCTGCTCGTTGCCGCGTGCGTCACCCACGTGATGGGCTCCAGTCTGCGCGACACGCCGAACGGTCTTCTCCTCGAGCGCCTGCGGGAGGGGGCCTCGGAAGGCCACCTCGGGAAGCCGCCTCGTGAGGCCACTCGGGAAGCCGCCTCGTGAGGGGACTTGGGAAGCCGCCTCGCGAGGCCACTTATGGTGGTGCTGAGCATTGCCTGCTACTCCCTGAGGAGGGGGCCTCAGGAGGTTAGGGCCCCATGAGGGGGCATGGTGAGACACTTGGTGGCGACGGCCCGCCGGGCACACTCCAGGCGTCGCGCCCTGGGCCAAAGGCAGACGGGCCTGGATACCCCGGGTTCCATGGGCCCGACAGTAGCCCCCGGGCCCGCGGCGCGCACGTTCCCGCCTACGAAGGGGCAAAACGGCGCGGGCCCTAACCGCCTGCGGCCAGGCGCGACGCGTGGCGCACGATGTGACGGGCGACGCCGCCACTTCCCCACGACGCCTCGGGAACTGCCGCGCTGACATAAATCTTGGCACCAGAGAAGGCGGAGTGACGAGGGGAGTCCCGCGCCGAGATAAAAAAGGGGCGAAGGGAGAGCCGGAGCCCCCACTCATCTTCTCCTTCCTCCAGCTTCCTCGTCTCCTTGCTAGAACTGCCAAAGAGATGGCGAGAGGACGAGGGCGCGGCCGTGCCTCCGCCGCCGCATCGCAGGTCTCGCCCCGGTGGCGTGGTCGATCCTCGACGGCCACCGGCGCCGGGCCCAATAGTCGCGGAAGGGGCGCCGCCCGCGGGCGCGGCGGGTGAGGCGCGCAAGGCCGAGGCGGCCACGTCGGATCGGCTGCGCTTCCGCCCCAGGCAGGGAGCCACTCGGCGGAGGCGGCACGCGAGTTCATCGTGAACATGCACCGCAGCCCCTGCACCTGGCTCCGGCTCCCGGACTCCTTCGCGGTGGCGATGGCGGACCGCGCGCTCTTGGGCCTGTGGGTGCAGGCCGATGGTTGCTGCAACGGCCCCTCCTGGGTGGCGACGGAGCTTACCACCTCAGGCTTCATGTTCCTGAGGCAGGGGTGGAAGTCGTTCGCCCTCGCCCGCGGCCTGAAGCGGGGGCACGTCCTCCAGTTCAAGTACGACGGGGCCGCCACGCTCTTCGTGAAGATCTTCGGGCTCTTCGGTAGCCGCCTGGCGTGCTGCGCGGAGAGTGAGGACAGCTACAGCGGCTCCTCCAGCGAGGACAACTCGTCCGACGGTGTCGCCCCCCGCGTCAAGGGCGAGGACGAGGACTCCGACTAGGCGCGCGCGACGACGACTCCGAAGCCCGGGCACCGTGCGCACGGTGACGGGGCCGCACTCGCCTAGGCCTTTCTTTCTTTTCGTTCTCCTGCATTGAACCGATGTAAACCCCGCGGGGGCATGAAACAGTATCTTCTTGTGTTGAACTTAATACTTTTGTGACTTGGGATTGCATGCATTCTCTCCCGAAGTCCTCCCGTGAGGCTGGTTTTTTTTTCTTTGCTCGCCTCGGCGCTCTACGCCGTCAGGACCCAGCCCCCGAGTGGGCCTCAGCCGTCGCTGGTATGTCCGGTCGCGATGCCGGGACAAGGCCAGGAGGTGAGGGGCACCGTAAGCTAGTGAAGGCTCCTGAGGCGCGATGCTCAAGGAGCCCCCCTTTGGCGTGCAAGCGGCTTACGCAGAAGAAAAACGCCGGCACCCACGGAATCGGGAGGGGAGAGAGCTTGAGTGATGGTAAGGGCGCCTCATGAGGCAGTCACACTTAGCTTTTGGCGGATAGCGGTGTTGGGTGAGCCACGGCTCATGAGGGGCTCACGCAGCTCGCGAGGCGTGCTCGCGAGGCCCGGTGTTCGAAGCGTCTTCGCCTCGCGAGGCCGGCTCGTGAGAGGCTGCCCGCGAGGCCTTCGCGCAGCTCGACTCCTGAAGGGCTGTATGTCGAAAAATCTCACGATAGGGGGAGCGGCACGCGCTCGCTAACTCACCCGTGGCCGTTGCGTGAGGAGATAAGGCACCAAGGACCTTGGTGAGGTGACGTGCGCGGGAGCAGGCCCGCGAGCCAGAGCTCAGTCGCATGGATTTGGCAGCTCTGCAGGGACGGACCCGAGCACTGGCACCGTGCCTAGCCCTCGCTCACGGAATTGGTCAGGGAAGGGGTCGCGAGCGTGAGGCGCTCTCGGCGGCGTCGAATTTATCATAGAAATTAGCAGGCAATTGAGTAGGTAATATAATTCATCAAAGTAAAAGTCAGTAAAATCCATTACACGACCAAAAGGATAAGGTTCCGGGAGCGAAGCTCGAGAGGCACGGCGGGAAGGAGTGCGGGTCGTGCGGGGCGACGCGCCAGGCGCGCCCGGCAGGACCGCACTGTAGTGACGTCAGACCACTCGGCGCGGCGCGCCAAGGGAGTCTGCTCATTCGGAGCCAGGGGGCTCGCGAGGCGCTGGGAGCTCGCGAGGAGCGGGAGGCTCACGAGGCCCTGGTGCGAAGGGTGCCAGCCTCTGGAAAGAGGCACCGGCGTTCCTCAGCCCGAAGGGCATGCACGTGCCGCCGACGGCGGGACCAACGCCCTGACCGCCTCGCGGCAGCTGGAAGGGGTCACGAGGGCAGGACTTGTTGAGGCTGGTGAAGTCGACGCACACGCGCTCCTTGCCGCCTTTCTTGGGGACGACGACTGGGCTGGCGAGCCATTCAGGATGGCGCACCTCACGAACAACTCCGGCTTCTTGGAGCTTCTGAACTTCACTAACGATGAACTCTTGCTTCTCTGGCGCCTGGCGCCGCGCTTTCTGCTTGACCGGGCGTGCATTGGGGCACACTGCTAAGTGGTGCTCGATCACCTCCCTTGGCACACCAGACAAGTCGGATGCTTTCCAGGCGAAAACATCCGAGTTTGCCCGAAGGAAGGTGACGAGCGCACTTTCCTATGCAGGAGGGAGTCCTGTGCCGATGGTGAAGGCGGGGCCGGAGCCGCTGCCGTCCACCGACACCTTCTTCGTCTCGGCGCGGTCCTGAGAGAACAGCTGCTTCTTCTTCGCGGGCGCGGCTTCGGAAGGCTCGGCGGCGTCCTCGTCGGCTGGGTGCGCGACAGCGGCAGCCTTGTAGGCGCGCTCGAGGGTGCTGGCCGCGTCCTTTTCGTCGCAGGCGACGGTGATGATGCCGCTGTAGCCGGGCATCTTGAGGACGTTGTAGGCGTGATGAGTGGCCAACATGAACTTGGTGAGAGCTGGGTAGCCCAAGATGGCATTCTAGGGTAGGCCGATGTGCACCACGTCGAAGTCGATGAGCTCGGTGTGGTAGTTCTTGCGGGTGCCGAAGGTGACGGGGAGGCGCACCTGCCCCAGCGGAATGGTGGAGCCATCGGTCACTCCGGAGAAAGGCCTGGTCGGCATCAGCTGGTCGCATGGCACCTGGAGCGTCTCGAAGGTTTCGATGGAGAGCACGTTGAGGCCAGCACCCCCGTCGATGAGGGTCTTGGTGACCGCGACGTTGCTGATGGTGGGAGTGCACAGCATGGGGAGCGCGCCTGTGGAGGCCGTGGACTTGGGGTGGTCCTTGGAGTCGAAGGTGATGGCGTACTGCGACCACTTGAGGGGCCGCGTGACCTCAGGCCTCGGGAGGGCGGCGTACACCTCGCGAGAGAGTTGCTTGAAGTGGCGGACGGACGCGGGGGCTTGGGACCCGCCAAGGATGCAGGCGACCGCGCGAGGCTCCTGGTAGCCCCCAGCGCCCTCGTCAGGCTGGTTGACGTCGTTCCTCCGAGGAGGCGGAGGCAGCGGCGGGAGAGCGGCATTAGCCTGAGGATTCGCCTCACGAGGCTGGTCACGCCAGGCGGCCTCACGAGGCTGATCGCGCCAGCTTTGGTGGTAGTTGCTGTTATTTTTGCGGCTGTCCCAGCGGTTGCCGCTGCGGCCACCTCCGCGGCCGGCGCCACGGCCGTTGTGCTCGTCTCGGCGGCTCTGGCGCTCGTCGCGGAGCAGCTTGAGCTCATGACAGTCTTCGGTGCTGTGGGAGCGGACATTGTGAAAGGCGCAGAGTGGCCGGTTGTCCTTCCTGGGTTCGTCGAGGTCGCGGTCGCGCTTCTGCTCGGGCTCCGCCGCAAGCACGGCAGGGCCTTTGCGCTTGACGTCCTTGCTCTTGGCCTTGGTGCCGTCGAGCGCCGCGTCGGGGTCGTTGTGGACGAAGAGGCGGCCTTCTTCAGCCTTGGCGCACTTGTCGGCGAGGTCGAGCAGCTCGAGCACGGAGTCGAGCTCACCGTTGATGGCGAGCTTCTCGCGCATCTTGATGTCCGTGACGCCGGTGGAGAACGCGGAGATGACGGCCGCGTCAGAAGCGCGCGGGATCTTGTTGCGCACCTGGCTGAAGCGCTGGATGTACTTACGGAGGGTCTCGTCTGGGCGCTGTCGAACGCGCCGCAGGTCGTTGATGGTGAGGGAGCGGTCCTGTGTGCCCTTGAAGTTGGCGATGAACTGGCTGCAGAGCTCGGCCCACGACGAGATGGAAGCCTCGAGTAGGTTCATGAGCCAGGAGCGCGGGCCGTCCTTGAGGGCCATGGGGAACCAGTTCGCCATGACCTTGTCGTCGCCGTTCGCCGCCTCGATGCTCAGCGTGTAGAGCTGGAGGAACTCCGTGGGGTTGGGGGTGCCGTCGTAGCGCGGAGGCAGCTCAGGCTTGAACTTCGCGGGCCAGACCACGCGACGCAGCTCGCGGGTGAAGGCACGGCAGCCCACGCCGCTCGAGGGGACGCCGCCAGCGAGGGCGGCGCGGTTTTGATGCCCGTCCGCTGCAACGTCTTGAACGGACTGGTCCTGGCGCTCGAGGAGCACTCGCGCGTCGGGGGGCGCGCGGCGGATGATCTGGCAGCTAGGCTCGCAGTGGTCCGGAGAAGACACGCCGCGGGACGGCTCACGAGCCCGCGCGCTGCGCTGGGGCCCGGCGCGCTCGTCACGCAGAGGAGGCGGCAGGGGGGGGGGCGCCATACGCCGGGTCCCCAGCACGTGACGGTGGAGGGCGGAGCGAGTGAGAAGGCGCCGTAGCGTCCTCGGCGACGTTGACGAGCTCGGTGATGCGACCAAGCCAGGCGTTGTAGCCGGCGTCATCAGGACGGTAGCGGAGTAGCTCGCGCGCCATGAGCAGTGTGGCCTGCGGGTTCGGCGGCCCACGGTTGGCGAGGGAGGAGGCCGTGGCGGTGTGGCCGTCCGCCCGCACGGAGGGGTGCAGGGAGGAGGCCTGCTGCTCGTGGGCAGCGGGGTCGGTGGCGGCGGCAGCCTCGGCGTCGGGGCGGCGGCGATTGCCGCGGGCCACCGGCTCCGTCTGGGCCACGCGGCCAGCCCTGCGCTCAGCGCGCTCGCGACGTGCGTCCGCCATGGGACTGGTGGAGCTGAAGGTCGAGCAGAGGAACAATAGCGCACCCCTACCTGGCGCGCCAAATGTCGGAAGTGGGGCTCCGGGGACCCAAAGGTTCGAACACTGGGGTGAGCTCGTTCTACTACTTCTTCCCCTACCACGGCAGTGCTACGGCGAGACTACGACGAGAGCGCGCTAGCGTAGGACGGACAAAGGCACAGCGGTTTACCAAGGTTCGGGCCACCTTGCGGTGTAAGACCCTACTCCTGCTTTGTGGTTGAGATTATCGTGGATGAGAGAGTTCTTGCGTACAAGGTTGAAGATGATCCCCCTCCTTCTCTCTCTCTCTCTCTCTCTCTCTCTCTCTCTCTTGCTACGGTGGCCGCACTGCCCCTTTTATGCCGCCTTGGTCCTCTTCCCCCTCGAAACTTAGGCGGGAAGGGTTGCCACACTTGGTGGTTTTGAAAGGGGACAGGCGCTCAGGCTATCCTGACTAAAGGTGGTCTTCGCCTGCCAAAGCATGATCCATGACGCGCCGGTGGGCTCGGTGATGACCTCCGCCCTGCGCGCCCGCCGTCTTGGTCTTTCTTCGCCGATCGGCCAACCTTTGGGGTTGCTTTGGGGAGTAGATAGCTGGCCCTGCTTCCTTAGCACAAAAGAGGAAACCATCTGCATCCGCGCCTGCTGGCACGGCCTCTGCTGCTGCTTGTTGCCGCGCGCTTCACCCACGTGATGGGCTCCAGTCCGCGCGACACGCCGAACTGTCTTCTCCTCGAGCGCCTGCGGGAGGGGGCCTCGGAAGGCCACCTCGGGAAGCCGCCTCATGAGGCCACTCGGGAAGCCGCCTCGTGAGGGGACTTGGGAAGCCGCCTCATTAGGGGACCTCGCGATGCCGCTTATGGTGATGCTGAGCGTTGCCTGCTACTCCCTGAGGAGGGGGCCTCAGGAGGCTAGGGCCCCATGAGGGGGCATGGCGAGACACTTGGTGGTGACGGCCCGCCGGTCACACTCCAGGCGTCGCGCCCTGGGCCAAAGGCAGACGGGCCTCGATACCCCGGGTTCCATGGGCCCGACAAGAGGGTTGTCAACCCCCTTAGCGGTTATTTGCAAGGATTAATTCAGATAGTGATAGATAAAAAGTAAATTGCAAAATCAAATAAAAGCAAATAAATTGCAAAAAGGTATTTTTGGATTTTAATATATGATAAAAGTAGACCCGGGGGCCATAGTTTTCACTAGAGGCTTCTCTCTCGAGCGCAGAACATACGGTGGGTAAACAAATTACTGTTGGGCAATTGATAGAAAAGCAAATAATTATGACGGATTCATGGCAATGATCATGTATATAGGTATCACGTCCAAGACAAGTAGACCGACTCCTGCCTGCATCTACTACTATTACTCCACCCATCGACCGCTATCCAGCATGCATCTAGGGTATTAAGTACAAAACAGAGTAACGCCTTAAGCAAGATGACATGATGTAGACAAAGTAAACTCAAGCAATATGATTAAACCCCATCTTTTTATCCTTGGCAACAATACAAATACGTGTCATGTCCCTTTCTGTCACTAGGATTGAGCACCGCAAGATTGAACCCATCACAAAGCACCTCTCCCATTGCAAGATAAATCAATCTAGTTGGCCAAACCAAATGGATAGATCGGAGAGAAATACAAAGCTATAACAATCATGGATAAAAGAGTTCAAAGAAGACTCAAATATTTCTCATGAATAATCTGATCATAAACTCACAATTCATCGGATCCCAACAAACACACCGCAAAAGAAGATTACATCGGATAGAACTCCAAGAACATCGAGGAGAACATGGTATTGAAGATCAAAGAGAGAGAAGAAGAGATCTAGCTACTAGATATGGACCCGTAGGTCCGTGGTAAACTACTCACACATCATCGGAAGGGCAGCAAGGTTGATGAAGAAGCCCTCCATGATCGATTCCCCCTCTGGCAGAGTACCGGAAAAGGCCTCCAGATGGGATCGCGGAAGAATAGAGGCTTGCGGTGGCAGTAGGATTTTCTCTTCTGGCTCTTTGTTGGTTTCTGAATATTTGAGAATTTATAGAAGTGGAATTAGGTCAAAAGGAGCCACGAGGGGCCCATGAGGCATCAGGGCGCGCCCCCCTGGGGCCGTGCCCTGTTGCCTTGTGGTCTCCTTGTGAGGCTTCTGGCATCCTCCCAAAGCTTCCAGGGTCTCTTTTGTCAAGAAAAAAATCGTCAAAAAGTTTCATGGCATTTGGACTTCATTTGGTACTGATTTCCTGAAAAACCAAAAACAAGCAAAAAACAACAACTAGCACTGGGCACTAGGTTAATAGGTTTGTCCCAAAAATGATATATAATTGCATATAATTGCATATAAAACATCCAAGATTGATACTATAATAGCATGGAACAATAAAAAATTATAGATATGTTGGAGACGTATCAGTGTCACAGTTCTTGTGTGAAGTAACTGCTTGAGCTTCTGCAAATATTGTTACTGTCCTGAAGGACGAATAAACCAGATTGACAAAGGTGAAGGATTTTAAAGTAACGACAATTAAGACTATTAAAAGTAAATTACATAAATGAAAAATGAGAATTGTATTTCCTGCAATGAAGAGATTAGGCGTGGAGAGAATTCAGTTCATGGTAAGAATATATCAAGTGTGCCAGTGTGATGGTAATATCAGTTACCTTGTATCATACACATAGTATTTGATATGTGTGTTCTATAGGCGGACCCCCCTAAAGTTATGAAACTCCTCCACGTGGGATTATATTTCAATCTATGGTCCTGCTTCACCATTGCCACAGAGTGGTCGTTTCCACAATTAAGGTCCTTGGACCGGAACCAAGCATTAGATTTCGTGGGTCACTGTTATCTCATATTATCTTCGGTCCTCATAGATATCTCCACCTGTCACGTCTGAGGTCTTAGATTTCCTAAACAATATGTGTTACCTGTGTAGGTCCTGAGATCATGTTGCCTGGGCCCTTAAATTGGACTACACGCATAGAGTTCACCATAGTATAACAACGTACTAGACAAATCATACTACTACAAATACAAATGACAACATATAGAATAGGAACATGTGAATCTTACCACCCACCTACATCTCCGACGCCTATGGGGGACTACTCACGCATCATAAGAGAGAAACCAATCATAGCAGAGATATAAACCCTGAAAACCATATCGATAATACTGGGAAGATCCACAATAAGATGAAATGGATGATTCAAATAGTCTTGATCTCTAGATGAGATTGAATAGAGTTGCAATCGTTCTCACAACTTGTAATTCCTCTTACAAGGGTGAAGGGGGTGAGATGATGATGGAGATGAAAGGACCAAAACTAAGAAGATCTCCAAAGGTTCTTCGGATCTCCTCCTCTTCTGTTCTAGATGTGGTGGCGGCAGCTAGGGTTCTCTTCTCCCCTGGGTCCCTTCACGAAAGTGTCTTGTATAGACGTGATGGAGCTGTTGGCACTTCATACGAGTGCTTGCGGTCATATGGAACACCATCTTTTGATCTGCTGCGTCTGGTGGCTTGAGTTTCTCCATGGAAGTTGTTCTAATTGGCTTGATTTGCAGTAATTCTCCGTGGTTTCCTTCCATATATGTTTTTTCCTGCCAAACAATGCAGAAACAGATTTTCTTCTCTTTTGAAGGATTAGCGCTAGAAATAACCGAGAAGTAACGAAGATCCGGTGAACACCAAATAAGAATTATTCGAAAAACATCACAAATTCTTGAGCCATCACATACGAGCGCTCGCGGTCGTATGGAACACCGTCTTTTGTGTTGTCTTCGCTGGTACGCCTCCTAATGATTTCTTCTATGAAACTGCTCTACACATGACAAAAGCTTAGACGATGTGAGGACGACTAAGAATCCGGCGGCCGTTGCTCCCCTGTACATATGCATGCGCGGCTGGATTTTTACTGTCGTGCATGAGTCGTCCGTGTTTTGTCGTCTGTATAGCACTGTTCTTTCTTCTGTCTCCATTTCCAATCCTTTCCTTGTTCACACATGATTTCTTCCCTTTTTAACCCATTTCCTGTGGAAACACATCAAAGAGAGGATTTGTGGAATCCTTTGCATTCATTAGTCATTAGTACCAATATCTCGGTTTTAATGAAATAGATCGGTTTAAACAAAGGGTGAATGAGTGTAAAAATATCACTCATCAACTCCCCCAAGCTTAAACTTGATCGTCCTCGAGCAACACAGAGAGAAATCTGAATCATAAGGAAATCAGTTGTTTAAACCGAAATAACGAGAAGGTTTTGGTTCACTTACGATAGGTATGCCTAGATAGCCCTCCGCTTCTTAACCTAAAAACTTAGTGTACCTGTAGCGGTGGCATGGTTATTGTGCAAGTGTTAGTGAAGCAAAGATAATCAACACAAAGTTTTTGATCTACTAGATAAAACAACTTTGCAACACTCAATTCTATTTATTCTAGACAACACTTGCTTGTCGGGAATGCACAGAAGAGTTTTCTTTGATGGAGCCATAAAAACATAAATTAGGGAGAGGAAGGCATGTAGAAAAACATGATGCTAGAGTGCTCATAAGCATACCCACAATTATCTCATCCTCAAGGATCTCAAGCCCTTTATTTTAATCATTGTTTGCTGAAACTTTGGTTGTCACGTGAAGGGATTATGCCAAATAAGTGATCATGCATTCCTCGTTGTTCGGCGTAGATCAACTCCTCTGAAAACAAAAATGCAAACAAACTCCAAGGGGTAAAAAGAACAAGAACAAAGCAAAGCTTATTCTGTTTTTTTGGCTTTTGGCTTTTTGAAAACTAACTTGCAAACGAAAAATCGCAAAGGAAAAAATAAAAAATGAAAGAAAATAAAAAGCAAAGTGTTGGAACAGACCAATACGAGTGTTTTGAAGCTCATTGAGCTTAAGTACAACCTCATTACAATTTATTCAAATACCGCCAGATCTTGATGTAGACGACGAGATGACCTCCCCCAAGCTTAAGCTTTTGCAAGCCCAAACCGGCGGGATCATTGTGGCGGTTGGTCAGGAGCCCATTCTTGGCTCCAGTTGGAGAAGCTTGAATTCATGTAGGCGTACGTGTCTCAAAGGGACTCGGCGAGGCTGCTCATATCATTGATAGAGCCCTGGAGACTGTAGAGGTCCGCATAGGTGGTGTAGGCTTCTTGTTGTGGCTGCTCCTCTTCTTCGTCGGTGGCGAGTTCTTCTTCATCTACTTGTTCCGGTTCTGGGCTTCTTGGTCAAAAGCTACATCTTATGCCTGTGGAACATAATGCAATTGTCCATGTTCTATGGAGAAACAGTTAGGCATAGGAGTAGGTAACAAGTATGCCACTCCAAGAATTTTGATGCAATGACGACCACGGCAAACTACTACCATTCCAGCGCTAGTAAGAACATGAATATTAACAAGGTTGTTACCAACAATGGGGCGAAGGTGATTGTAGTTGAGACCAAGGGAGTTGGCCAACATGGTGATCACTCCTCCACACACGATATCTCCTTGTGCATGATTTGCTTGATGTGCGAGGCGTAGCAAAAGTATTGCCCCTAGGTTGGGCGACGTCAAGGTTTGCTACTTTCTCGAGAACTAGCATGTTCTCATCATTCACCTTAGAAACTTCTCCTCGTGCCTGCAACGAGTTAGTGATAACATAATAGAAATAACGTGTAGCAAGACCTTCAATGCAACTGGCTCTTTGCCTTGAGACATGGACACTCATTTGGTAGAAGGATTGCCTCGGGTGCGGGTTAGTGAAATCATAAACATATCGAAGATCATCATCATTGTTGGGGAAGCCAGAGTGATTACACCACTCATTGTGAGTGATGTTGAAATCTTGGTCCAAGAGACGGAAAGTGATCCGCTCCTCCTCATATGCATTCGGTATGAGCACAACATTATGCGAGAGAGTACTAAGAAACTCAAGCATCATGCGTTCATATGTCTCACATCCCTGATAAACAAAATGATGCAACCCTTCATTATCACAAAGCAAATTGAAATCATTAGTAATACCTAGCTTAGTGAGTGTTGACTCGCAAGCCCACTTGGGTGCTTTGATCTTCCTTGTACTAAGCTTCTAAAATTTCTTTCTTGCTTCACGGTCGGTGAAGACGATCCCCCGAGTGAAAACTTGTTGTGGTTGTGCGGTGGACGAACTCGAAGCACCGCGTACGAGAGTGGACCTCCTCGTAGACATCTACAAAACAATTTTTCAGTCCAATACAATTAAGCAATATTGATCTTGCGGTAGTAACAACATCATACTCCTCTAAAAACATGAACGAATCCAAGGCAAACTCAAATTTGGATCAAAAATATGCATTTCCTAGACATGGCAATGCTAGGCATGTAGAACGTGGATTCGCGAAAAATAAGTTGGATCACACAGAAGGATTTGAACTGCAATCGAATGAGTACGGAGATCGGGCTAAATTTTGCTAGGGTTTGGAGAGGTTTGGAGGGAGAAGAGAAGAAAGGAGAGATATGGGGGTGATTTACCTCCTTCCTCGGGCTCTTTGTGGCCGCCAGGGATCCACATGATCGTATGAAAGGCCGTCGTTCACCCTGATAGCTCACCTGCGTCTGTGCATATCTCATGCGACCGCTGAAACGGGTGGCAACACCCATATGGAATGCTGTCGAACGCTCTGGTTATTTTCTTCTTCTTGTCGAGGATGTCATACGACTGCTCGAATGGGCGCAGGCGCCCGTATGGAACGCCATCGAGCGCTCTGGATTTTCTTCTATTTTCTGCGAAGGTTTCAAATGACCGCTCATACGGGCGCATGCGCCTGTATGGAACGCTATCGTTCATTCTGTCGCCTTTGATTGTTTTGTGCTGGAACCGCCAGGAGGTCATGCGACCGCCCAAACGACTGTCGTGGTCTCCTGAAAGGCCGTTGATACGTCTCCAACGTATCTATAATTTTTGATTGTTCCATGCTATTATAGTATCAATCTTGGATGTTTTTATATACATTTACATCAATTATATCATTTTTTGGGACTAACCTATTAACTTAGTGCCCAATGCCAGTTGCTGTTTTTGGTTTTCCAGAATATCAGTACCAAACGAAGTCCAAATGCCACGAAACTGTTTGGAGATTTTTTTCTGGACATAACAAACACTAGAAGCTTCGAGAGGGGACGAGAAGATGAAGCTGTGGCCCACGAGGCACCACGGTGCGCCCCAAGGGGGGCGCTCCCTGGTACCTCATGGGGCCCACACAGCTCTGTTTGACCTAATTCCACCTCTATAAATTCTCTAAAATCGGGAAACCAACAGAGGAGTCCATGAAATACTTTTTCCGCCACCGCAAGCTTCTGTTCTCGAGAGATCCCATCTGGAGGCCATTTCTGGTGCTCCGCCGGAGGGGGAATCGATCACGGAGGGGCTCTACATCATCCTTGCTGCCCTTCCGATGACGCGTGAGTAGTTTACCACAGACCTTCGGGTCCATAGTTAGTAGCTAGATGGCTTCTTCTCTCTTTTTGATCTTTAATACAATGTTCTCCTCGATGTTCTTGGAGTTCTATCCGATGTAATCACTCTTTGCGGTGTGTTTGTTGGGATCCGATGAATTGTGAGTTTATGATCAGATTATCCATGAATATTATTTGAGTCTTCTCTGAACTCTTTTATGCATGATTATTATAACTTTGTATTTCTCTCCGATCTATTGATTTGGTTTGGCAAACTAGATTGATTTATCTTGCAACGGGAGAGGTGCTTTGTAATGGGTTCGATCTTGCGGTGCTCAATCCCAGTGACAGAAAGGGACATGACACGTATGTATCATTGCTATTAAGGGTAAAAATATGAGGTTTATTCATGCATGAGTTTACTTTGTCTACATCATGTCATCTTGCTTAAGGCGTTACTCCGTTCCTTATGGACTTAATACACTAGATGCATGCTGGATAGTGGTCGATGTGTGGAGAAATAGTAGTAGATGCAGGCAGGAGTCGGTCTACTTGTCTCGGACGTGATGCCTATATATATGATCATTGCCTTGGATATCGTCATGATTATTTGCTTTTCTATCAATTGCCCAACAGTAATTTGTTCACCCACCGTATGCTATTTTCATGAGAGAAGCCTCTAGTGAAAACTATGGCCCCCGGGTCTATCCAAATCATATATTAAAAATCATAAAAATACCTTGCTGCATTTTTACTTTATTTATTTTATTTTGTATTTTTTCGATCTATTTATCTATCACCATACAATTTAATCTTGCAATTAACCGCCAAGGAATTGATGACCCCTTGTTTGCGTTGGGTGCAAGGATTTGTTGTTTTGTGTGTAGGTACTGCTAATGAGTTGTTGCGTGATTCTCCTACTGGATTGATAACCTTGGTTTCATAACTGAGGGAAATACTTATCTCTATTATACTGCATCATCCCCTCCTCTTCGGGGAAATCCCAACGCAGCTCACAAGTAGCAGGAAGAATTTCTGGTGCCGTTGCCGGGGAGACATCATCAACATCTATCAAGTACCTACGCATAAAACTTTCATCTCCTTGCATTTATTTTATTTTCCTTTGCCTCTCGTTTTCATCTCCCCCCCTTCTAAAAAGTTTTTACAAAAGTACAAAAATATTTTCCGTTTGCCTTTTTCTTGCTTGCTTGCTCGCTTTACCATTATGGCTAGTTCTTCGCTCGTTACTATTACCCCTAAAAATGAAGTGCTTAATTTTAAACAAAGGGGAGGAGAGAATTTAAAAGATGCTTGGTATAGTATTTGTGATGCTCATAATAGATCAACTCGTAAGCAATCTACCACCATCCTTCTTCGCAATTTTTATGTGGGCATTACTACTTGGTATAGATTTGTACTTGATACTATTACCAAAGGAAATTTCTTGATGTGTCCCTCTATGGATGATTTCAATGCTATGGGACATTTAGTGGGATCACCACCTATCACTGTTAATGAAACAACTTTGACTTTGGAACATGTTATGCAAAGGTTAGAAACTATTGAAAATAAAATACCTACTATTGAACATCTTGAGAATTTAGATAAAAAATTCCATAATCATATCACTCAATTTGGTTCTAAGGTAGGAATCACGTTGAAAACCTTAAAGGAAAAGGAATTGGTAATTAATGAAAGAATAGAACAAAGCCCCGCTAGAATCGATAAGTTAGAAGAAATTATTAATAATTTGGGCTCGACTTTCTCCTCCGTTAAGAATATTGATAGAAATCCTCCCAATAAAAATTGCAAGTTTATGTATGTTCCTAAAACCAATGGTGCTATTTCTAGTAAGGGAAATGAGGATCTTAAAATGATTAGCGTGCACCCCAGTTTCATTGATATTAGTAAGGAACCTATTCAGAAAAGTAAAATTCTTGATTTTGTGCCTAGAAGTGTGATGATGAGAAATACCTATGTTAAATCTACTAGAAAAAAATGGATGTGTGATTGAGGAGTTGGAAACGAAAGATGACAATACTTGAAACTATGCATTATGCCTAGCTAGGGGCATAAAACAATAGCGCTTGTTGGGAGGCAACCCAATGAATAAAATAAATTTTTACTTTTTGTTTCTGTTCTTGTGTGTTTTCACAATTATGCTACTGTTATGATTGTGTTTTTATGTTTTAGTTAGTGTTTGTGCCAAGTAATTCCTTTGGGATGATTTGGAACATAGTATAATTGATGCTGTTTGGAAAACAGAAAGTTTTGCGTCCAGTGCTGGAATTTTAGTTCTGTACTCGAGCGTCAGAAAAATCTGAAATTTTTACGCAGTATTGGTATATGAATTTGTCACGTTATCCTAATTTTTCAGAATTTTTGGAGTTACATAAGTATAGCTTTTAAATAGATCTTTACAGACTGTTCTGTTTTAGACAGATTCTGTTTTTGTTGCATAGTTTGCTTATTTTGATGAATCTATGGATCGTATCGTGGGGTATGAGTCATGGAGAAGTTGGAGTACAGTAGCATTATGCCAATACTAAATATGAATCAATTTACTACAGTACTTAGAGTTAAGGATTTATTTGTTATACTAACGGATTTCACGAAGGTTTTGTTGAGTTTTGTGTGATTGAAGTTTTCAAGTTTTGGGTGAGATCACGATAGATGAAGGAATAAGGAGTGGAAAGAGCCTAAGATTGGAGATGCCCAAGGCACCCCAAGGTAATATTCAAGTAAGACTCAAGCGTCTAAGCTTGGGGATGCCCCGGAAGGCATCCCCTCTTTCTTCTACCAACTATCGGTAATTTTACTTGGAGCTATATTTTTATTCATCACATGATATGTGTTTTACTTGGAGCGTCTTGTATTATATGAGTCTTTGCTTTGCTTGCTTTTTAGTTTGTCACAATCATCTTTGCTGGACACACCTATTTGAGAGAGCCACACGTTCATCATAATTTGTTAGAATACTCTATGTGCTTCACTTAAATTTTTTGAGGTAGGCAGTTGCTCTAGTGCTTCACTTAAATCTTTTTGAGCACGGCGGTGGCTATGTTTTGAAAAAATATTTGCACTCTCATGCTTCACTTATATTATTTTGAGAGTTGATAAGATTAAAATTTTGAAGAAATATTTGCACTCTCATGCTTCACTTATATCTTTTTGAGAGTTGATAATAGTAATGGTAATTTGCACAAGATATGAATTTGGTCCCAAAGTGATGAATATTCAAGAGGGATATAATAAAAACTTTCATGAAAAATCATTGGATATGATAAGTTTGATTCCTTGCAATAGTCTTGCGATATGGAGATGATAATATGTGAGCCATGTTAGTGAGTAATTGTGATTTAGTAAGAATATTAGTGTTAAGGTTTGTGATTCCCTATGCATGCACATAAAGTCAATAGTTATGCAAGGAAATTATATCCTACTTTTGGTGCATTATTCGGTGTTAGTTATGTTCAATGCATGTTTATGACCGTTTTCGCTTTTTGGCTGGTTGCTTCTCAATCTATTTTCTAGCCTTCATTTGTACTAAGCGGGAATACTGCTTGTGCATCCAAACTCCTTAAACCCAAGTTGTGCCAAATGAGTGCACCATATCTACCTATATGCGGTATTTCCATGCCGTTCCAAGTAAATTTGCATGTGCCAACTCTAAAATTTTCAAAATAATTTTCCGTTTTGTTTGCCCGTACCGCTCATGAAGCGGTAGGGGGTGGACAATATTTTCCATGCTAGGTGTGTTATTCTCACGATGAGTGTTTATTCACTTGTCATTGCATGAGAGAGTGGCTGGTAATAGGGATGCCCAGTCCCACAATGAATCAAAAATAATAATAACAAAATTCCTTGGAAAGTGTTGGTATGGAGGGCACCCGTGGATACGGCTAGCCATGGATTGTGAAAGAATGGAAGAAAGGAAATAAACTTTATTTTCTGTTTGGGAACCGCCTATGATGTGTCTAGCATGGAAAATATTGGGAATTCTTGGTCGTTTTCGTTGACAGGAAAAACATGCCTCTCAAAATAATTTTATCTCTCTAATTTAAGCTTTGAGCTCTGGCACATTTGCAAATCTCTGCTTCCCTCTGTGAAGGGCCTATCTATTTACTTTTATGCAATTTTTATTTTTATTTTGAGTCTCCATCTTCTCTTATAAAGCACCAACTAGAGAGAACTATTGTCATACTTGTGCATTGTGTGTAGCTAATATTGAATGTGTTTCATGAATGGATCAATGATTGAGCATAATGGGCTAGGGATAACTTTCTTTAGCGTTGATATTTTGAAAGACATGGTTGCTTGTTAGTATGCTTGAGTATTTATGCCTTCATGTTAAACTATAGACTATTGCTTTGAATCATTCAAGTCCAAATGTCCATGCTATAAAGAAAAGAATATATGATGAATATGATAGGTAGCATTCCACATCAAAAATTATGTTTTTATCATTTACCTACTCGAGGACGAGCAGGAATTAAGCTTGGGGATGCTGATACGTCTCCAACGTATCTATAATTTTTGATTGTTCCATGCTATTATAGTATCAATCTTGGATGTTTTTATATACATTTACAACAATTATATATCATTTTTTGGGACTAACCTATTAACTTAGTGCCCAGTGCCAGTTGCTGTTTTTTGCCTGTTTTCGGTTTTCCAGAATATCAGTACCAAACGAAGTCCAAATGCCACGAAACTTTTTGGAGATTTTTTTCTGGACATAACAAACACTAGAAGCTTCGGGAGGGGACAAGAAGATGAATCAATGGCCCACGAGGCACCACGGCGCGCCTCGGGGGGGGGGGGGGCGCCCTGGTACCTCGTGGGTCCCACACAGCTCCGTTTGACCTAATTCCACCTCTATAAATTCTCTAAAATCGGGAAACTACAGAGGAGTCCACGAAATACTTTTTCCGCCGCCGCAAGCTTCTGTTATCGAGAGATCCCATCTGGAGGCCTTTTTTGGTGCTCCGCCGGAGGGGGAATCGATCACGGAGGGGCTCTACATCATCCTTGCTGCCCTTCCAATGATGCGTGAGTAGTTTACCACAGACCTTCGGGTCCATAGTTAGTAGCTAGATGGATTCTTCTCTCTTTTTGATCTGCAATACAATGTTCTCCTCGATGTTCTTGGAGTTCTATCCGATGTAATCACTCTTTGCGGTGTGTTTGTTGGGCTCCGATGAATTGTGAGTTTATGATCAGATTCTCCATGAATATTATTTGAGTCTTCTCTGAACTCTTTTATGCATGATTATTATAGCTTCGTATTTCTCTCCGGTCTATTGATTTGGTTTGGCCAACTAGATTGATTTATCTTGCAATGGGAGAGGTGCTTTGTAATGGGTTCGATCTTGCGGTGCTCAATCCCAGTGACAGAAAGGGACATGACACGTATGTATCATTGCTATTAAGGGTAAAAAGATGGGGTTTATTCATGGGTGAGTTTACTTTGTCTACATCATGTCATCTTGCTTAAGGCGTTACTCCGTTCTTTATGGACTTAATACACTAGATGCATGCTGGATAGCGGTCGATGTGTGGAGTAATGGTAGTAGATGCAGGCAGGAGTCGGTCTACTTGTCTCGGACGTGATGCCTATATATATGATCATTGCCTTGGATATCGTCATGATTATTTGCTTTTCTATCAATTGCCCAATAGTAATTTGTTCACCCACCGTATGCTATTTTCATGAGAGAAGCCTCTAGTGAAAACTATGGCCCCCGGGTCTATCCAAATCATATATTAAAAATCATAAAAATACCTTGCTGCACTTTTACTTTATTTTTTTTTGTAGTTTTGTTCGATCTATTTATCTGTCACCATACAATTTAATCTTGCAATTAACCGCCAAGGGATTGACGACCCCTTGCTCGCGTTGGGTGCAAGGATTTGTTGTTTTGTGTGCAGGTACTGCTAATGAGTTGTTGCGTGATTCTCCTACTGGATTGATAACCTTGGTTTCATAACCGAGGGAAATACTTATCTCTACTGTACTGCATCATCCCCTCCTCTTCGGGGAAATCCCAACGCATCTCACAAGTAGCAACCGTCTTTTGATCTGTTTCTTCTAAAACTTTTCTTTTTTCCTCGTTTTCCTGTGGGGTTAGTTCCAAAACAACACATAGGCATATTTCTAGGCATCCAAATGTCAATACAACATATAATTTAATTTGCACATAGCAAAGCCTTCATTAGAATGACTCTTCCAAACTCAACTTCTTTATCTAGAACTTCAATCACTCTTTTATTGAAACAAAATAAAAACTTACTTGTCTACTTTATTTGCGTGGGTTTCCTCCCATGAAGCGCTTGTTTTTGTTCGGTTAGCTTGGCCGTAGTGGTGATCAAGGTGGTGCAAACACACCGAGACCATAGCTCCTGGCGTTCACAACAATGACTTCTCTGGTATACGTCTTCATTTACTTTTTCCTGGGGAAATGTCTTACAAAAGGATCTTTAGCCGGTAAATCAAATCTAACATTCCCCTCAAACACATTTATCACAGCTTTGATAGTCCTTAGAAAAGGTCTACCGAGAATTATTGGAGCAATAGGATCTGCAGGCATATCAACTATCACAAGGTCAATCATGACAGGACAATTATTTATCTGAACTATAACTCCATGCTTAATTCCTACTGCTTGAGTAAAAGTAGAATTAGCCATATTTAATCTAATCTCAGTAGTAGCATAAGGACCTAGATTGAGACTATTATAAACAGACTTTGGGATAGTAGAAACACTAGCCCCTAGATCACATAAAGCATTGAACTTATTTAAACCAATCTCAATCTCTATAGTAGGCTCAAAAGCATCTTCTTGCTTACCTAGTAACTTACTGTAAAACTTCTTTCTTTCATCATCAAGTTTGCGTACCTTGGCTGAAACTTGATCAACAAAGACATTATATGCTTCCTTATTAGTTACCTCAGGTAGTGGGTACTTCATTGATATAATATTTACAAAGTCCGCAACGGTGTAATTATATTCCGGTACATGGCTTGTGTCAAGTTCTTCGGTCTTCTCTTCGTTGCTTCTTACCATCTTGACATCTTCAACCGGGTTAGGTTCCGGTTTACCTGCAAACTTAGCTAGGATCAATGTTTGGCTCTCTGCAATTTTAGCCACTTGTGCCTCCATATTCTTGGATGATCTTCCGTCAAGCATCTGCACATCATTTGTTAGTCCAACAATCTTACTCGTCAATTGACCAAGTAAGTTATTATGATTCTTCAAAATATTTTTGAAGTTTTCATTCTACTCAGTTTGACTAGCAATAAAACTTTTCAAAGTATCTTCAAGGGTATTTCTATTGCTGCTATTAGCTCCATTAAAATTATTTGATGCCCCTCCATTATTTGGATAAGTAATTCTAGGAGCATAACCATTATTTTTCCAGTTGGGATTATAAGCAATAAAATTCACATCACTAGTTTCTTCATTAGTGATGGCATTTACGTTTACCTCTTCTTTACCTTTAATAACAGAGATGAGTTCATCAAGCTTGGCTGTCAACTCCGCATTGTTTTCTTCAATTGCATTTACTCTTTTGGTGGTTGCTCTTTCAACATGCCATTGGGCATGGTTTTCTTGCATATCATCAAGTAGTTTCTTGACATCGTCTATGGGCTTTCTCATGATTGTTCCTCCTGCAGCTGTATCAAGCATAGTTTTTGACATGTGATTTAAACCATTATAAAACATAAGAAGGATTATGCATTCCTCCATTCCATGGTTAGGACAGTTCCTTATGGCTTCTTTCATTCTATCCCACGCAAGCGCTAGTGGCTCACGTTCTTCCTGCTTGAAACCTGTAATCTGAGAATGAAGTTGCATAATTTTTGCAGGTGGACAAAACTTAGGTAAAAATTTTCTGCAACAATCAGCCCAAGAATTTATATTGCCTCTAGGTAAAGCTAGGAGTCATTCTTTTGCTTTTCCTCTTAGAGAGAAAGGAAATAGACGCAACTTCAAAGCATCAAGGTCATAATCCTTAATGCATGTCATGTGGCACAATTTTGTAAAATTATGCAAGTGCATACCTGCATCTTTAGAATCAGATCCTCCAAATTGGTACTGTTGAACCATGGAAACTAAGTTCGGTTTGATCTCATACTCAGCGCCAGCAACCTTGGGTTGTGCTATGGTTCACACATAAAGTTATTGCTGGGAGTAGAAAAACTTCCAAGATTACAAGCCATGGTAATCTTTTTGGGTTTTTTCAACTGACAAGACTTGCAACAAATATAAAACTTAAACTAAAACAAAAGTAAAAAATCAAAGACTGAAACTTAACTTTAACAAAAACTCTAAACACAAAGACTAGGAACACTAAACTCCTCCCTGGCAATGGCGCTAGAAAAAGGTCTTGATACTTCCTTTTTAGTGACCCTGATAAGGAACAGAAAGTACTCCACACCTATTTCCCCAAAGAGGTGACCTTGGGTTATCGAACCCGCGAGAGGAAGGTTCCCTTGAAGCGATGGTCTCTAGCAAGCTTCTGTCAAAGAAATAATTCTAGCTTTTGACCGGATCAATCAAGCTAGTTGTGATGAAACACTTATAATAAAAATAGGTACGGGTATGATGTCTTAATGCTTACAACCATGTATTTGCGTTGGGACCAAATATGATCTTAATTTGTGTGCTGGAAGTCACCCATCGAGATGTGCTTGTTACGAACCAAAGTGGGGGATGTGTCCAAATAACATCTTCAATGGCATGAGTCCTGCATCAAGAATCAGTTACCCTCCCGCAGGCCCTATCCGTCGCGTGGGGTTGCCTCGATAATTAAGATTAAAATAAGCAGACAAGAGCTTTGGGCGTTTAATAACTAGACCTCATGAATCCCCAAGGATTGGATCCGTGTTACCGTACTAAACCCTTTTGTCACTGGTGTTCAGAATAACACTTCACGTTCTCCTTGCCCTTACCCTCTCCGTGGCTCAATCTCCATGATCCTGGGTACCTGCAGGGATGAAAATCGCGTACGAGACAAGAGACATCTACGGAACAATTTTATTTCACACATACGAGACGTTAATTCAAAGCACTTCCATTGGTCCCTACAACAAATACTGCGAGTGCTACTTGTGAGCTGCGTTGGGATTTTCCCCGAAGAGGAAGGGTGAAGTAATATAGTAGCAGATAAGTATTTCCCTCCGTAGAGAACCAAGGTTATCAAACCAATAGGAGAACCACGCAAACACTCCTTAGTAGTACCTACACACACAAGAGCAAATACTTGCACCCAACGCGGGCAAGAGGGATCACTGGTACATCGAGCTGCTATACAAACGAGTTTTACCCCCTTTCCGCGACACAGTTTTAAACCGTCTCCTTGCCTGTGTGTGCGATAGGGGGGGGGGTCTTCCGACACGACCCAGAAATCGTTCGCGATAGGGAGCGCTGATGCAGACGCGTCGTCAAATGTAATCGTATGCAATGCACGAACATATCGCACACACTATATTTTTGGCACACATGTGGGATTGGTGAGTCAAACGTTTCTAATTGCGCAGGGAAACCAAGCGGTGTTCCACATTGGACCGTTTGCGAAATAGTACCTAAGGCAAATGGGCCATCATAGAAACTGTGTGCGATATGTGGCCCATCGGACACGAGTATTATATGGCAATCGTCTGCCATGCATGACATCATCGCACACGTTTCCTGAACAACTTACGAGTGGGATTGTATTTTGCATTGGGCACAATTTCCTCTAAGCTCTCGTGTGCGATAATGTGCGATCACAAATGGTTCAAGAGCCCCTACGCACACGTAGAGGTGCTCAAAACCGTCTGCGATATGTTGTGTATCACCGACGGTTCCGCTATGAGTGGCGTGTGCTTTCTGTTCTGTATCGCACACACTCATTTAGTCGAACTGTGTGCGCATCAATGGCCAGGTTAAAGCAAAAATAGCGCATTTGAATTGCCCTGCAAATAGCAAATTCGCCACAATGTGAATTGAACAAATAGTGTCCACAGGACGAACATTCATCAGAATTCGCAACAATATGCAATTGAACAAATGCTAGCTAAATTCCACTGATTTATCGACAAATGCAGTACATAATCATAGTTTACGAAATACGAAGACCTCATCACATGGAAAACAATGGTGCTAACTCGTGTCGAATGTTTAGCGGCTAACTCATGTTGAATGTTTACTCATTGTTTCAGGAACAACCATGCTAAAATCTTCATTATCACCAGTGGGATCGATGAAGTGATTTAGGAAGAAGTTGTTGATAAATCTCCTAACCTCCATCAATTCACTAGGGAGGAGCGGTTCAGGGGTCATCGGTTCAAAGATGAGCTACAGGATTTTTAGATCAGAATGTGCCATACGAGTGGAGTAGAAGATATTAATTAAGATACAGACTTACTAGTGCTAAATTGCGTGCATCGTTACAGCAATCAGTAGATTTGAAGATGGAAATCATGTGTCTGTAGACATAGTATCCACAAAGGTTGGTCCCTGGTTGTTGCTGAGGACACTGAATTTTTTTGTACAGAATTAGTCATGTATTTGCCCTGTTAGGAGCAACCTAACCGGTGTAAGATGTTTATTTTTTCTTTGGAGAGAAATAGAAAGAGGTTTATTTAGAAACTTGAACATTAGACTAGCGTAAGAAAATGTATTTGCAAACATTTGGATTCATTTTCCGAAAATAACGGATTTCGGTGTATTACCGGATAAACGATCTCGTGTTGCAGAGGTAGTGCAATCTTGAACTGGTTCCCTCGTTTAGTTATGCACGATGCCAACACACTGCAAATGAAGATGAATTTCCACATACTCAGTTCTTGAACTAGATATGAATGCAAATTTTAACATCATAGAATTCAATACCTATCCATGAATTGCTGAAGATGCGTCAGATCCTGAGGCTTTATTGAATCTCTGAGATAATCTAGGTAGTAAACTCTGTTCTGGTTTGGAGCAATGACTACCAAGATCCAGTGAATGCTACAGATTAAGAAAACCATGAACTTACAAACTATGACAAAATGTGAAAGACGGTCAATGTATGTGTGGTTGCTTATTTGACTTACCCTTCATGATATGGCCAGAGAAAGAGTTCTGCACGGGGCGTGTGACACAAGATACTGGCGACCTTGCCAATGGCCCACTCCCGATTATCTATGCCACCACGTAATAATATGCCATTTGCAACGTGAGGATCTATGAAATACACTGCCTCCATTTTTCTTTGCGTGATCACTCCCCTGAGAGGAATACAATACAGTTAGCTTTTTTTCGTTTACATCCTTGTATGGAGAAGTTGATCAGAGTTGGTGAAGTACTTACAACATCAAGCATTTAACAAGAGTCATATCGAGCACATCGAAGTTCAAGAAGAGATGAAAGTCCTCGAATTCCACACTGATGGATCCTTGATCGTGACCGAAATGATCACTGTCGTAGTGGACTAGCAGAACCTTATGACCTTGTGACATTGCATCCATGCAATATTTATGTAACTTGTGGCAACTGGAACTGCACTCCTCTAAGTATTCGTCAACAAAAAATGGCTGGCCGTGGACGCACTTGCGTGCTACAAGTACGTCTGCTTTATTTTTAGCAAGTATCCTTTCGACTTCTTCATCGAGCAAGCTGTCAGAATCAGTATAACTCTCCGATTCGAACAACTTGCTGGTAATTTGGTTCGGGGCGATGAGTGCTTTTAGTAAGAGGCTATCATTCGCATTCTTCCTCGGTCTCAGGGGCCGCTTCCTCGTGGGTGCGGCCATGGCCGCTTTCCTCTTGGTACTTGAAGCACTTCTAGTGCAAGGTCTGGATCGTTGATAGACGGGCTGCTGAGCAGGCGGTGAAGATACGATGGGCTGCTGAGCAGATGGTTTAGCTACACCGGACTACTGAGCTGGCGATGCTGCTGTGACGGACTGCTGAGCTGTAGGAGCAGAGGCGTCGGACTGCTGACCAGGCGGTGAAGCTATGTCGGGCTTCTGCACAGGTGGTGCCAACACGTCGGTGTGCTGAGGAGGCTGTGCCAACGCGTTGGTTTGCTGAGCAGGCAATGCTGACGCATCGGTATGCTGATCACGCGGCTGTGAACCGACGGACTGATGAGCAGGCGGTTCCGGACCTTCTGACTGCTTAGCAGTCCATTCCACCGGGTCGGTCTATTGAGCATGCGGTGCCGCTGTGTCTCCCCCTGCTGCTTCTGTGGCCAGCATCTGAACCGGTGGTGCGTCTTCAGCAGTTGTAGGCCTTGCCACTGGCTGCTCAGGGGCGGACGATGACATGGCCTATACGGCACGACATCGGGCAGGCTGATCACAGGTTGATGCATCAGCCGTCGGATTACGAGTATTAGGTAACTCAGGGGAAGCATGTGAGAGCTGCTATGGCTAGGAGAGAGTCGCCGGTTGAAGGGCGACATTGATTGCTCTTGGCGGGGCTTGAGGGATATCATCTATGAAGTCTATTTCCTTTCGTGGCCACTGGATATGATTTAACAGTGTTTCTTGCAAGGTCCTCTCCTCATCACAGTCCCCTAGGACATTCTTCAGGGAAAATTTATTGAATCCAGGCTTTACTTCAGTCACGTAGCACTTCACACAACCCGGCTTCAATGGCACATTGTCCAACAAGAGGTCCCCTTCAGAGTGGGGGGACAAAACCTAGGCGGTTGCACATTTTAACGTACCTTCATAATGTGTCAGCACGCCCCTCAGTTTGTCTTTCATTCCGGATATATCAGATATAGCATCATCATGCGCAGCTGCAGTCTCAGTGTCGCCGGGGTTAGCTGATGCACAGCTACTCTTGTGTGGTGCTGTCGCGCAATAAGCAGCATCGTCCATGCCCGCCTCCCCTCCCGTCTGCTGGCTATCTCTTAGTGTTAGAGTCTTCTGCATCATCATTGACTCCTCAATTTCCATTCGAACTTTCAGATACATGTCCATCCTCAACCTTTCATACAATTCTTCCTTCTTCTGTTCACTCCTCGCTTTTTTCATGGCGAGCCTCTCTTCTTTGCTGAGTGTGAAAGCCCTCTTGTGTGGGACATTGACACCTATACCCCTTGCACGGCCCTGAGTTCCTGTAGAACCTTCCAGGGTTGCTGGTGGAAGCCTTTAACATCATGCGATACAGTTCTTCGTCATTTGAGTTTTCAAAGTAATAAGAACCATCGTCACGCCTCCTTGCGCGTGCCCGCAAGTAGTCTCTAGCGCGTTCGCCCTTGATTTCACTAAAGGCCGGTTTTCCACCCGCAGCTATTGCTTCTTTGTCCTCCTGGTCCCATATCGGTTTCATGCTGTAGTATCCTGCCACACCCATATGGTGGGGGTGTGTGTTCCTCTTCTGAAGTTCCGATTGCTTGACACTCTTATTGGTAAACTCTGTAGTTGCCCTGACCCTTTTGAATTCTGCCCAGTCTGCCTTTGTAATTTGGGGGTATGCAGGGATTGGCTCCTTGCCTTCACTCAAGTACTTCTTGTACAACATGAGCTTCCAGTTTCTCCAAGCATCCCTGGCCTTCTTCAGTGCAGCGTGTTCCACCTGCATTCTCCACTGCTCTGGAACATTGAAGTGTTCCATGATCTCCCGGACTATCTTGTGTCGTGTTTCTGTGTCAGCCTTCCGAAACCCCGGCAGATTAATGTTGAGCCTTGCCCTGCCAAAAAATCCACACCCACTCCTGAACCTCGTGCGTGCTTTATCTGGTTTAGTTGGAGCCCAAAACTTGAAATCGATGTCGGTTACTTCATACACACCTTTAGGCTGGTGTGTGGGCTTTCTTGGAGCATTCTTCCGTGTCCTGACCGGAAGGGTGATTGCAGCAGCTCTATCCCATTCCAGATTACTTGTTCCCTGATCATCTGCTAGAGACCTAGGGTTGTCGGACTCATATGAAGATACATCGCCTGAAGCATGAGTGCTGTCGCTGCTACTCGGCATCTACAGAGAACAAATGCGAAATTCAGAAAAGGGGGATAAGCATAACGCTAACAACTTGGTAGCAAGCTGTCTAGACATGTCATGTAATAATTTGGAAAATGTACGGCTAATTTGTTCATTTTGTGTTACTCGGGCGCCCACGATCTGTAAATCGACAATAACTAATTGGAACAAATACATCTTATATGTACAAGTTAGGAAGGTAGATAATGAACATATATACGCTCTCCGTTATTGTATAGCCAATTTGGGAACATACAGAACCAAATATGAAGAGGGATCGCGAGGAAATATGCCTCACCTCGATGGAGAGCAGTAACTGACAGGTTTTTTTGCAAACCCGACAGGAGAGGCGAGGGGTACATGATCGATATGGTCGAGGGCGGCTGGCGAGCAAACGAAGACGGTGAGGCATGGGCAGCCGCGTGTTGGGAACAGCAGCGAAGGTAGGGTTGACACCGAAGAGCGGGCACATGGCCGGGTTGAGCACGCCAGCGCCGGATAGGGTTCTGGTGTGGATCTGGGGGATGGGGGAGCTGGCGATGGAGTTTTGGTAGAATATGCGGACTGTTGAGTGAAACGGGGGCTGGCGGTGGGGGGTGTTGGCGGCTTTGGTGAAAAAAGGGCGCTGGTCGCGGCGCGGAAAGGCCTATGCAAACGGAAGCCTCTACGAGCCCGTGTGCACAAACAACATAATTTTTTTTGAAATGAAGACGTGGTAATTTTGAAATGAAGACGTGAGTTCAATGTTTCGCCTCGAATTTTTTTCCACGGTACGCAATCACCATCATAACCTAGGTTTGATTTTTCTGGCGCATTTCAGGCCTCGTTTGCTACATTTAAGCAATTTTTGCATTTACCATGAATTTAGTGCATATAAATCAAAACCCTACTGCAACTACATGTGGGTGTTAGCAAAAAAGGTGTAAAAATCATTTTTGTGTCGGTTTGCTAGTTTTTATTCATTGTCCGAGAAACGGGAAGAATTTTCAAACATTTCGGCCACGAGATGCAGCCACCGGCGTAGGGCTTGTTGGTAATATAATTACAGGAAATGCGGATGGACTTCAAAAATTGCGAAAATCGGTGTGTCACCGTGGCGCGATCTCAAGACCGAGTGGAAAAATTTTGGTAAAGTTTGGCACAAGTTACGATGGTCGCTCCTTGCAAACCGGAGCATCTCACAAGAAGGATCATAGTTCCTAATAGGAGACGTGGCAATTCGGACTCCGATCGTTGGTTAGTTTATCATTTCGCCTCAAAAAATTTTCCACGGTACGCAATCACCATTACACGCCAGTATTGATTTTTTCACGCATTTCGGGTCTCATTTTCTATATTTAAGCCATTTTTGCATTTACCATGCATTTTGTGCATATAAATCAAATCCCAACCGCAACTACATGTGGGTGTTGGCAAATAAGGTCTACAAAATCATTTGTGTATCACTTTGCGTGTTTTCATTCATTGTCCAAGGAATTGGAAGATTTTTCAAACATTTCAGATGCGAGATGCGGCCACCGGCGTAGGTCTTGTTGGTATTTTAATTACAGGAAATGCAGATGGAGTCCAGAAATCACAAAAATCGGTGTGTCACCATGGCGTGCTCTCAAGACCCCGTGGAAATTTTTTGGTAAAGTTTGGCACAAGTTTGGATGACCGCTCCTTGGAAACCGGAGCATCTCACAAGAAGGATAATAGTTTTCAAAAGGAGACGTGGCAATTCGAACTCATGACTTCATTGTTTCGCCTCGAATTATTTTCCATTGTATGCAATCACTATTATACCGTAGGTTTGATTTTCTCGCGCATTTCGGGGCTCTTTTGCTATATTTAAGCAATTTTTTGCATTTACCGGGCATTTAGTGCATATAAATCAAATCCCAACTCCAACTGCATGGGGTGATGAAAGGGATGAGGATCGCCGTTCGATCTGGGTGCATCTAACGGTGCAGACGTTCGATCCGTGGGGTTTGGGTTCTGGCTAATAAACGCATAACTCAGATCACGCGCAGTAGGGGTCATCGGCCACGGTTTGATATGCACACGGCTTTCGTGACTGAACCGTGTGCTATTGGAAAACATCTACATCAAGGAGCAGCATAATTTCGTTTGAAATGAAGACATGGTAATTTTGAAATGAAGACGTGAGTTCAACGTTTCGCCTAAAACTTTTTTCCACCGTACGCAATCACCATCATACCCCTAGGTTTGATTTTCTGGGGCATTTCAGGTCTCGTTTGCTATATTTAAGACAATTTTTTGCATTTACCATGCATTTAGTTTATATAAATCAAAACCATACTGCAACTACATGTGGGTGTTAGCTAAGAAGGTGTAAAAATCATTTATGTGTCGCTTTGCTAGTTTTAATTCATTATCCGAGAAACGGGAAGAATTTTCAAACATTTCGGCCGCGAGATGTGGCCACCGGCGTAGGGCTTGTTGGTAATTTAATTATAGGAAATGCGGATGGACTTAGAAAATCATGAAAATCGGTGTGTCACCATGGCGCGATCTCAATACCGAGTGGAAATTTTTTGGTAAAGTTTGGCACAAGTTACGATGATCGCTCCTTGCAAACCGGAACATCTCACAAGAAGGATCATAGTTCCCAATAGGAGACGTGGCAATTCAGACTCCAATCATCGGTGACTTCATTGTTTTGCCTCGGAAATTTTTCCACGGTACACAATCACCATTGCACCCAAGTATTGATTTTCTGGCGCATTTCGGGTCTCATTTGCTATATTTAAGCCATTTTTGCATTTTATCGTGCATTTTGTGCATATAAATCAAATCCCAACCGCAACTACATGTGGGCTACTTGCAAAGCAGGTCTACAAAATCATTTGTGTGTCGCTTTGCGTGTTTTGATTAATGTCCAAGGAATGAGAAGAATTTTCAAACATTTCGGATGCGAGATGTGGCCACCGGCGTTGGTCTTGTTGCTATTTTAATTAAAGGAAATGCAAATGGAGTCCGAAAATCATGAAAATCGGTGTGCCACCATTGCGTGCTCTCAAGACCCCGTGGAAAATTTTTGGTAAAGTTTGGATGATCGCTCCTTGGAAACCGGAGCATCTCACAAGAAGGATCATAGTTTCCAAAAGGAGACATGGCAATTCGACCTCCAGTTGCTGGCGACTTCATCGTTTCGCCTCAAATTGTTTCCACATTACACAATCACTATTATACCCTAGGTTTGATTTTCTGGCGCATTTCGGGGCTCCTTTGCTATATTCAAGCCATTTTTTTGCATTTACCAGACATTTAGTGCATATAAAACAAATCCCAACTGCAACTGCATGTGGTGATGAAAGGAATGAGGATTGCCATTCGATCTGTGTGCATCCAATGGTGCAAACGTACGATCCGTGGGGTTTGGGTTTTGACCAATCAGAACGCACGACTCACATCGCGCGCAGCAGGGGTCATCGCCCACGGTTTGGTAGGCACACGGCTTTCATGAATGAACCATGTGCTATTTGCAAACCAGATTGCATATGTTCTGTTCATACATACTGGAGTGACATCAATTGAGTGTGCTAGCTATAGGGTATACAATCATAAATAGTTCAAACTCTCATTGCCTGTGCTGACGACATATCAAGGTCAACATATTAATCATTCTTAGATCAATAGAAGGCCGGGCATAACTCACAATTCAGTACATGCGACAGTTCTAATTGAATGAATTAAGTTGCAGAGTAGACATAATAAATAGTGTTACATATTAATTCCCATGTACATGGGAGAACTGGGATCATTAGGTTGACCCCGAATGAACTTAGGATTTCTGATGATTTTAAGCCTCTCTTTATGTTTGGTGCGTGATCCCTTCGCTGGCATCTCAGCAAATTCATCGTACTTGTCCTCATCAGCAACACCCTCGACGCCCAGTACCCTCCTCTTCCCACGCATCACTACATGGCAGTTCTTATGCAAGGGGTCTTCCACATAGAAAATCTGGGTTGCATCACTGGCAAGAATGAACGGGTCCTTGTGATATGCTATCTTTGTCGTGTTAACATAGGTCTTCCTGTATTCATCAACCTTTACCTGAGTAAGAGGGACCCATTTGCACCTGAATAATGGCACCTTAACTTTCACATAGTTAAGCTCCCAAATCTCTTCGATGGTTCCATAGTATACCCTTTTATCAGCTTCATCTACAGTTATGCATTCTATTCGAATGGAGCTGTTCTGATATGAGGCCTTCTTATCACGTTCCTCAGTGTAGAATGTGTAGCCATTTATGTCATACACTTGGTACCTCAATACCGTAGGTGATGGCTTTTGTGCCAACCATGTTGCAATGTCATCCATTGATCCACATGACAAACGATCCTTCAGCCATCTGACGTAGTCCTTATTGTGCGCCTTCATCACGACATCTAATGGATGCACCATGGGTAAGAAGCTTTGTCGTATCGCCGCCAAGTGTTCTTCAACATAAGCGTCGAGAAATGGGCTATTAAGTAGTACCGTCAAATGGGCTTTATCGGTCTCATCTTCGGGTGCAGCGTGTGGCGCGCCAGCAAGGACCGGCTTACCAGCCAGCTTTCCCTCATGGCGAGAGAGGGGCAAACCTATAGGTCTTTGTTTCATGTATTCGGTGCAAAACTCAACCACCTCATCCGCGGTATAACCTTGTAGGATGCTAGCCTCTGGATGACATCGGTTCCGACAATAGCACTTCAATATTCCCATGAACCGCTCGAAGGGATACATGTTGCGAAGAAACACAAGACCACGGTACTTTATCTCATCAACAAGGTGCACAGTGAGATGGACCATGACATCAAAGAATGACGGTGGGAAAAACATCTCTAGGTTGGACAATATTCTTGCAATATCCTCTTGCATATGATCCAGCTCCTCACGATTTACCACTTTCTGCCATAGTTGGTTGAAGAAATCACAAAGATCAATGAGTGTATTTCTTATGTCTGTGTCCATCAAATTCCTGATGGCCACCGGGAGGATTTGTGTCAACATTACGTGGCAATCATGTGACTTCATGTGTGCCAACTTCATTTTACCCATGCTCACATCCACGAGACTTCTGATGTTTGCGGAGTAGGAAGAGGGTGTCTAAATTGACAACAAATAATTGTAGAACTCTTTTGCTTCTTTTGCGGTGAAATTGTAACTCTGGCAAACGTGGAGGAATTTATCACCATCTTCTGCTTCATTCATGCGTTTTGTTTGATCACCAAGCATATCGAGTCGTGCTCCATCACCATCCTTTGTTTTACCTTTAATCTTGAGCAGAGTACCAAGGATGCTTTCACATACATTCTTCTCTACGTGCATGACATCGATGCAGTGACGTACTGTCGGAGTCTAGGATCTGCGTCCAAGAAACTTCTCCAAGAACTTAGGGTTCGAACTCTGGGGGGCTTTGTTTGGCGACCTACGACACGATGACAACTATGGCGGGATCACGACGGGATCGCTGGCTCTCACCGGAAACGAAGGGGACGCACGAGCTACCCAGGTTCGGGCCACCGTGCGGTGTAATACCCTACTCCTGCCTGTGTTGGATTTCTCTGTAATGGAGAGCTTGTGGCTCGAAGTACATGAGGTGCGGGGGAGAATGAATCGATCCCCTTACATGGAAGCGGCCCTGCCCTTTTTGTAGTGCCTCGGTCCTCTTCCCCGAAAATATGAGCGGGAAAGGGTGGCCACAGGGCCGCAATTCGAAGGGGAACAGGCGCACAGGCTTATCCTGACTAAAGGCGGTCTCCGCCTGTTAAAGTAGTCTTCCTGACGTGCTGGTGGGCTTGGCGATGACCTCCGTCCTGGTGCACCAATCCGTCCTGATTTTCTTATACCAAAGGGGAAATGCTTTGGGACTTGCTTTGGGGGAGGCAGACGCCGCTGTTCCCTTATCACAAGAATGGAAACTGGGCTTGGTCACGCTCCCCATCCTTATCTTGACAGTGGGACGTCACCCATGTGCCGGGCGTGGAGCCCCGCAGCTGACGCCGTACGACCTGCTTCATGAGAAGGCCTCACGAGGGGGGGCCTCACGAGGCAACCTGGTGCTTGGCGGCCTCGGCAGGGCTTGAACTGGCGGCGAGGGGCATCGCGAGGCGGCTTCCTCCGAAGCGGTCGAGGCAGGGCCACCCTCATGGGCCGGCCCAAGCGTTGTCCTCCGGGCTAGAGGTAGACGGTCCGTGGTACCCTGGTTCCCACTGGGCCAACACATACACTTAGAATCTCCCAGTAAGGTAATTGTCAGAACACTAATTTCTTCTTAAACACTTGCGTCCTGGGTGTTTTTTTCGACGACGAACCGGGTCCCTTGCCAAGCACAACTTCAATTTCTTTAGCCATTTTGTGGACCTCCTTCCCAGAATAAGGTCTTGGGCCCAAACCTACCTCTACTGTACCATCAAATTCAGCTTTCATCTTTTGGTATGGGTGCTCTCTCCGTAAGAATCTACGATGACGCAAATACACGGTTTTGTGCGAGTTGGGAAGAAATCTACTCGCCGTCCTATCCATGCATGTGACACATCCTACATCTCCCCTTGTTTTCTGCCCCGACGTGTTGCCTAATACCGGCATATCTTGAATGGTGTCCAGCAGCAGCGTATGTAGATCGAAAATCTCCTTTTTGTAAGCATCATAACATTTTACACCAGGCTCTTTTACCCACAATGTCAGCAGTTCTTCTACCAGTAGCTCAAAGTAAATGTCGATGTCATTTCTAGGTTGCTTCGGGCCTTGGATAATCATTGACATCATGATGTATTTTTTCTTCATACACAACCAAGGAGCAAGGTTATATATGCACAGAAGCACCAGCCATGTGCTGTGTTGGGTGCTCATATCGCCAAATGGATTCATCCCGTCAGTACACTCCCCGAGCCATATACTTCTAGGATCCATGGTAAAGTCTTTATGCTTTTCCTCGATTGACTCCTACTGAGCCCCATCTTTCGGGTGCCTCAAATATTCATCCGCAATTCGCTCATCATGATGCCACCGCAACCTCTTTGCCTCTCTAGGGTTTGCAAACAAACGCTTCAACCTTGGAATTAAAGGCAAGTACCAAACAACCTTGAACGGGATTCCTGTCTTGATCTCGTCATCCAATTTGTCCTTGTCCTTTGCTTTCCTGCACTTGTATCGTGGATGCTTGCATATGCGACATGCACGCAAATCTTTGTACTCACCGCGGTACAACATACAATAATGCACACAAGTGTGTATCTTCTGGACTTCAAGTTCCAATGGGCAAACAACTTTCTTCGCTTCATTCGTGCTTTTGGGGAGCACATTATCTTCTGGAAGAATGTCTTTGAAAAGACCTAACAACTCTGTGAAGCCCTTGTTTGATAGACCATTTTCTGCTTTAAATCTGAGAAGCGCCAGTGTGGAACTCAACTTGGAATATTTCTCTTTGCAACCTGGATACAAATCTTTCTTTGAGTCCACATCAATGGTTGGCAGATCCTTGTACCCAACCATTTCTTTATCCGGGCCCTGGAAATCTGCAATCATAGCAGCAAAATCTGGCATACCATCAAGGTCGTCGTCTTCGTCGCCGTCTTGGTTTTCCAGTGGGGTTTTTCGATTGTCTCTGTTCCGTTGGTAGCTTGACGTCTGAGCCCCGAGGTTAGATTCAACATCCATGTGACTCTGATCGGGGTTTGGCATCTCGCTGCCCTGGTTACCTTCATCCATGACCGGCTCTTCACCGTGTCTAGTCCAACGTGTATATCCATCCATGAATCCCCGCTTGAATAAGTGGTACTCGACGTTTGTAACTTTATGTGACTCTGTATTGCCATAATCCTTGCATGGACACATGATGTAATCATGCTTACGGACTCTCTTCTTTGTCCTTTCAGCCAAAGTGATGAACTCCGTCACGCCACTCGCAAACTTTGAGCTTCTCCGATCCTTCATCCATTCAGATCGTTCCATCTGCACCACACGAGGGGTAATTCAAAAAAGCATTAATAAATGGATTAATTGATGCCCAAAGATGCGTGCATAAATCACAAGATTTTATTTTCACAATTTACGGAGGGCGCTCCATATTGTTTTATCCAGCCGTGCGATGACACAAATTAATGACCAGTCAATTTACACGCAGAGTACAGTATACTACCCTTATGAATTGAATACCTTAATTAAGCCACTCAACGAAAAGAATACCTTAATTAATTAGCCGTGCGGCGACCTCCACCCAGCGGACAGAGAAGCAAGATGCCGTGGCACGCCGAGACAGCAAGGTCGATGAGCAAAGCTTAGTGGGGCATCCGCCTGACGTTCGAGCTCCACTATCCCACCTTCGACCGCGAGGGATGTGCTCCAATCATGCCGCCGCCGACCTCGAGGATTGAGATCTCCTCCTATCTCCCGCCGCCGATCGAGGATTGACCTCCTATCACACCGCCACCACCGACCTACCGAGGATTGACCTCCTATCCAGTAGCCACTGCCTCGGCCGCCGCCCCCATCTCTATGCAGAGCGGCAGTTTTTATTTTTTGATGGGTATCCGCAGAGCGGCTGTTTACAGTATTAACTCCATTATTGCATCCCCATATGTACCGGGTAGTACATCACATACGGTTATGTCATGGGAACCGTGTGTCACGCATGTTGTCTTCTCACACGGTTTCGTGTGGAAATCGTGTGTGAAGTTGTAATATCGAACACAAACGATATGTACAAACCGTGTGCCGTATACAATAGAGTGCGATAAGTAGTTCCCGACCGTTATCAGATCCCCACAGTTTCCCCATTTCCCCCAAATCCCTAGATAGCACCCAAATTCCCTCGCGTGGCGCTGACATTGGGGTAATGCGGACTAGTGGTGCTGATGGTTTCGGTGCGTCTGTTCCGGCTCGTATCGTCGCTCTCGGCAGCGCGATGGGCGGCGCCGCCACGACAGCAGTCACCGCCGAGTGCTTGCCTAAGGTCATCAGAAGGCCGGTGTACTATGGATCCGAATCGTCTTGTCAGGTTCCAATCAATCCCGATCTTTTTTAGCATGTCCAAATTAAAGTAGCTCCCTGCTCAATCCGTCGTGAATGACCCCTGCTCCCCCACCCAGCAAAGCGATCAACCGCCGGATCCAGAGTATGACTCCAGACTCCCGCAACATGAGTTCGACTCCGAGTTTTGCGCCACCGAGAAGTACCAAAAACTGAGTTGTGCGCACGAACACACTCCCGCTCGACATGTATGAACGGAGGGATTTGACATTGGCAGATGGTTTCTCAGTTGCCCCTTAGAGGTTAGTGCTAAGTTCATCATTTAAGTTGAGTTAATGCCCCCACCCATCCTGAATATTTAACATTGGCAGCGATATGAGGCTTGTGCCTTTGTTAACTGGTTGGATGATGAATGGCATGGCAGGGCTCGGAGTGTTATCACCAAGCTCACAGAAGATAACGTAAAGCCGAAAAGAAACTGACTGATCTGGAGTGTACAATCACTACGATGAAGCAAGAAAGACTCTATCACAGGCAACAGATGAAAGCAAGAGACAAGAAGGAACTATCATGTGTAGTTGTAGTTGTCGCATTAGCCATCTTCTATGCGCCGTTTGTAATGATGATTAGGGGTTTTGTTTGATTATTACTGGCAACATCAATAAGCAGAGCTCATCTATTGCTTGACAACTGTCCTATGAAAACTGCTTGTTTCACATTTGGACGCTCCAACCTGTGTGTGTAATTATCACATTGAGAACTGCACAATCGCAGGAATTTGGAGCGACTGGGTACTAATAATTGCGGTTGATTATATCAGGGTTCTAACCGCCTGCTAAGGCACCAATAAAAACTGTCAATCCCCCGCTTCAATTGCCATTCCTCTTTTCTTCATACCCCGCTTGAGTCTCCACCGTCTTCATCGTCCCGGCCAGTCGCGCTACACGCGTACACACACTCTGCAATCTCGCTTTGTGTACGTACCACAGCCATGTCGAGCGACAGCGAGGACGACAGTTCTGCCAGCAGTCTTCCACCCGATGATAGGTCAACCTCGGAATCATCCCGCTCGTCTTCCATGAGTCCGGCGTCGAGCCCTGACCTCAATTTTATCCGGATCATGGAAGGGACACCGCCGCCCGAGTCGTCAGACGATGACCAGAAAAACGAGGACCCATTGGAGGACAATGAAGACGACGACGATGATGATGATGAGGAGGAATGTTTGAACGAGGAGGACGATGATGAGGACATCAACGACGATGACGACAGCGGCAACGACGAAAAGCCAACGGTCAGCAGCAAGAAGCGTCCTCGCCAAGACGATGTCGCGGAGCCATCCAACAACAACAACAACAAGAAGAAGGACTAAATTAAGCAGACTGTATATCTCTGTTGCCGTTCGCTCATATTAATCTGTGTCCCTTGTCAATCTCATTGCAGACGGTTAGCAATACGTATTTGACAGAGATCTTTTACATTATCGCCCACAGTTGGTTTCTTGAATTGTGTGCCCTATCGAGCACACAATTCACAACAAACAATCGTATGAACCGTCTATAATTATCACACACTATTCTGATTATCGACCTATTTGCCGGATATCACACACATCTTGTTACGCCGAATCGTTTTTGTTCTTCTGGATCATCACAAACAGTTCATCCGAGTGAACCACATGCCATGTATCGCACACACCTCAAACTGGCTGCAAATTTCTATTGTGTTGGGCAATCACAAACAGTTCATCCGAGTGAACTGTATGCCATGTATCGCACACACCTCGAACTGGCTGCCTGTTTCTGTTGTTCTGGCTCATCGCAAACAGTTTGTATGGATCAACTGTATGCCACGTATCGCACACACGTCTCTAATCTGAATCGTTTTTCATATCTCCTGCATCGCAAATAGTTTGTCTTATTGGGGACGGTTTTTTTACGACACCGTTTGCGATTCATGCATCGCACACAGTTTGGTCGTGGGGTCTCTGATTCATGTGTCACGTTAGCGATCGCCTGCAGTAGTGGTTGTCAATCCCCTTGTACTCGTTAATTGCAAGGATTAAATCTGATTGTGGTAGATAGATAAATTGCAAAGTAAAATTGCAGCAAGTTATTTTTGGTTTTAGTAATATGATTAAAGTAGACCCGGGGGTCATAGTTTTCACTAGAGGCATCTCTCTCATAAAAATAGCATACGGTGGGTAGACAAATTACTGTTGGGCAATTGATAGAAAAGCGCATAGTTATGATGTTATTCATGGCATGGTCATGTATATAGGCATTACATCCGTGACAAGTAGACCGACTCCTGCCTACATCTACTACTATTACTCCATCAATCGACCGACTCCTGCCTACATCTATGGTATTAAGTTCATGAAGAACAGAGCAACGCTTTAAGCAAGATGACATAATGTAGATAGAATAAAATCAATCAATATGATTAAACCCCGTCGTTTTACCCTTAGTAGCAACAATACAAATACGTGCCTCGCTACCCCTTCTGTCACGAGGTGAGGACACGGCAAGATTGAACCTACTACTATGCACCACTTCCATTGAAGATTAATGAATCAACTTGGCCAAAGAAAATCCATAGACCTGAAAGCATTACACATCAATAACAATCATACATAATAAAGTTCAGAAAAGACTCAATTACTTTCAATGAATAATCTGATCATAAACCCACAATTCATCGGATCCCAACAAACACACCGCAAACGAAGATTACATCGGATCGATCTCTGAAGAGAACATTGTATTGAAGATCAAAGAGAGAGAGAAAGCCATCTAGCTAATCACTATGGACCCGTAGGTCTGTGGTGAACTAGTCACACATCAACAGAAGGGCTGCAAGGTTGATGGAGAACCCCTCCGTGATTGATTCCCCCTCTGGCAGAGTACCGGAAAAGGCCTCCAGATGGGATCGCGGAAGAACAGAGACTTGCGGCGGCGGAAAAATTGTTTCGGGTGGCTCTCTAGGGGTTTTGGAATATTTTAGAATTTATAGCGCTGGAATTAGGTCAGACGGAGCCACGAGGGGCCCACAAGGCATCAAGGCGCGCCTACCCCTCCAGGGCACGCCCTCTTGCCTTTCCGTCTCCTCGTAGGCCTTCTAGTCCTCCCCCGAAGCTTCAAGGGTCTCTTATGTCCAGAAAAAAATCATCAAAAAGTTTCGTAGCATTTGGACTCCGTTTGGTATAAATTTTCTGTAAAACCAAAAACAAGGAAAAAAACAGCAACTGGCACTAGGCACTGAGTTAATAGGTTAGTCCCCAAAAATGATATAAAATTGCACATAAAGTATCTAAGAATGATAATATAATAGCATGAAACAATCAAAAATTATAGATACGTCAAAGATGTATCAGCGGGTTGCAAGGCCTATGCCTCAACCCGTACCTTACCGAACTACTCACACATGAAGATCAGATTGCATGAAGAACACATCTTGAAGATCGATTGATTCATAATATGTCTTACAATGGATGCCTTGTGCGATGCAGAGGAAGATGAACTATGGTGGTGATGGCAGCTATGGAGATAGAAATGGCAGCGGCTAGGGTTGATGAGAGGGGATGAAGATGGCTCTGTTCTGACTTCACTCGCCGATGTTCTGTTGACATTTCGACGTGGTCCCCTTTATAAAAGTTGTTCAGGTGGACGAGGCGCCTCAGAATTCATGCCATACGATCGCTCATACGAGCACTCACGGTGGTATGGAATGCCGTCTTTTGTGTTGACTTCGCTAGTGCACCTTGATGACCCACAAGTATTGGGGATCAATCGTAGTCCTTTCGATAAGTAAGAGTGTCAAACCCAACGAGGAGCAGAAGGAAATGACAAGCGGTTTTTAGCAAGGTATTCTCTGCAAGTACTGAAAGTAGTGCTAATAGATAGTTTTGATAGCAAGATAATTCATAACAAGTAACAAGTAACAAGTATAATAAAGTGCAGCAAGGTGGCCCAATCCTTTTTGTAGCAAAGGACAAGCCGGAATGATCTCTTATAACAAGCAAAGCATTCTCGAGGACACATGGAAATTCTCATCTAGTCACTTTCATCATGTTTGTTTGATTCGCGTTCGCTACTTTGATAATTTGATATGTGGGTGGACCAGTGCTTGGGTGCTGTTCTTACTTGAAAAAGCCTCCCACTTATGATTACCCCCTCTTGCAAGCATCTGCAACTATGAAAGAAGAATGAAGATAAATCTAATGATAACATGAAACATATGGATCCAAATCAGCCCCTTACGGAATAGCGCATAAACTAGGGTTTAAGCTTCTGTCACTCTAGCAACCCATCATCTAATTACTACTCCACAATGCCTTACCTTAGGCCCAAAGCTGGTGAAGTGTCATGTAGTCGACGTTCACACGACAACACTAAAGGTAGCAACAACATACATATCATCAAAATATCGAACGAATACCAAATTCACATGATTACTTATGACAAGACTTCTCCCATGTCCTCAAGAACAAAAGTAACTACTCACAATTCATATTCATGTTCAAGATCAGAGGGGTATTGAATAGCATTAAGGATCTGAACATATAATCTTCCACCAAATAAACCAACTAGCATCAACTACAAGATGTAATCAGCACTACTAGCAACCCACAGGTACCAATTTGACGTTTTGAGACAAAGATTGAATACAAGAGATGAACTAGGGTTTGAGATGAGATGGTGTTGGTGAAGATCTTGATGAAGATTGGTCCTCCCACAATGAGAGGATTGTTGGTGATGTCGATGGCTTCGATTTCCCCCTCCCGGAGGGAAGTATCCCCGGCGGAATCGCTCCGCTGGAGAGCAAAATTGCTCCTACCCAGGTTCCGCCTCGAGGCGGCGGCGCTTCGTCTCGAAAGTATTGTTCTGATATATTCTAGGGCAAATGGCTTCATATAGTGGAAGCTGGGCCCTGGAGGCCTGCCAGGGGCGCCACAAGCTCGGGGGGCGCGCCCAGGGGGTAGGGCGCGCCCCCAGGCTTGCCGCCTCCTGATGGGTCCCCTCTGGTTATTTCTTTCGCCAATATTTTTTTATATATTCCAAAATAATTCTTCGTAAATTTTCAGGTCATTTGGAGGTGTGCAGAATAGCTATCTCTGTTTCACCCCTTTCCGGTCCAGAATTCCAGCTGCCGGCAATCTCCCTCTTCATGTGAAACTTGCAAGATAAGAGAGAAAAGGCATAAGAATTGTATCATAAAGTGAAATAATAACTCAAAACATAATAAATAAGAACATGAAAACATGATGCAAAATGGACGTATCAACTCCCCCAAGCTTAGACCTCGCTTGTCCTCAAGCGAAAAACCAAAATCGATAATCATGACCACATGTTTAGAGAGAGAGGTGTCGATAAAACAAAATACGGACATGAAGGCATCATGATCTTTATTATAACAGCAATATATTATCATAAAACTTCTCATGACAAAGTGACAATTTATCCACAAGATAAAGTATGAATCATAAACAGTATTGAAAACTAACAAACTATGATCTCAGTCATTGATGCAATTGCAATTCATCATATTATCAGAAAGAGTCTATGTAAGAACTTTTGTTTAGCAAGTTCACATACTCAACTATCATTTAGTCTTCTATGATTGCTGACACTCACGGCATACTTATGGGGCAAAAGTTTCAATCAGACACATAGAAAGATAGGGGCTTATAATTTCGCCTCCCAACGTATTTACCTCAAGGGTAATGTCAACAATAATAACTCATGATCACCTACATTCAACTGGATATATAAGTCTGGATCTTTCCCCACCACATGATGCTTGCCAAGAGAGAAAAATAAAAATGGAATAGAGGAGAATACTATTGACTCTTGCATGAAAGTAAATACATGAAAAGTAAAAGATAGGCCCTTCGCAGAGGGAAGCAGAGGTTGTCATGCGCTTTATATTTTTGGATGTGCAAGCTCTTAATGTAAAGGAATGTCACTTTATATTTCGCCTTGTGATAGTGACCTTTATTATGTAGTCTGTCGCTTTTATTTCTTCACCATCACAAGATCGTACAAAGCTTATTTTCCCTTACAATAAAAGATCATACATATTTAGGAGTAATTTTTATTGATTTTGCACCGATGACAACTTACTTGAAGGATCTTATTCAATCCATAGGTAGATATGGTGGACTCTCATGACATGAAACTGGGTTTAAGGGTTTTTGGATGCACAAGTAGTATCTCTACTTAGTGCGGAATTTTGGCAAGCAAAAGATAGGGGGCAAGCACCACATGTTAGAGGATCCAAAACAATATAACTTCTATGTGAATATAAGCAAACATAACTCATTACGTTGTCTTCCTTGTCCAACGTCAACTGTTTAACATAGAATATTTAATGGGGGCTCACAATCATAAAAGATGTCCAAGATAGTATATTTATATGTGAGACCTCTCTTCCTTTATTACTTTTTCATGAATTGCAACAATGACCAATGCTATGTTTGTCAACTTCCAACAAGTTTTATCAATTATACCTTTTTTATGTGAAGTCATCACTCCCCATGGGACTAGCATATGATCTCTCTTTTCTTTATTCTTTTCATTTTTATTTCCAAGATTGGATCAAGAAAAGTAAAATACTCAACTCAAACTACTCTTTATTATATAACTCTCACACTCGATTACATAGATAGATCACAAAGCAAGCACTAGAAACTAAATCATACTAAAACTTTATTCTTCTAAATCACGAAATAACTAAGGATCGAACTAAAATAGATAATTACGATAAAAGTGATGGTGATACAATACCGGGGCACCTCCCCCAAGCTTGGCACAAGCCAAGGGTGGTGCCCATACCCGTGTACTCAAATCTCCTTCTTCGGTGTTGGCGGTGCAATATTGTTAGCAATGATGCCCCTGAGGATACGATTCTCCTCCTCGAGCTTATTGACTTGACGTTTAAGATCCATGATTTCTGCTCGGAGCTTTTCGGTGATAGTTAATGCACCATCCACCCAAGGATGCATCCTGGCTGAATGAGATGAAGCAACACTCTTTTTCAAGTTACGGTAAGAAATAAATCGGGTTGGGAGGTTTAACCGTATTCGGCAAGCTTGATTTCTTGAACAACACATGCATATCTCCAGGTTGGGGTAGTGAGGTTTCTTCATCTTCCACATCTGTGGAGTCCATCCTCTTCAAGTCTGCTTCCACCTCCACGTTGGTCAACCACCCATAGGACTCGACATCACCGTAGATTCTCGGGTTTGCTGCAGTGTGGGAAACATGGCTCTCCCCATCCGACTCTTGTGATGACATAATGCTCCAAATCTGCCTGAAAAACAGCCCGAAACAAGAACAGAGGAGAAACTTGCGACACGGTGGTCAAAACATCTGAGGGTATATATAATGATTTTTTTCTCGTGCAGGACAAGTAATATGGAAGAAAAACGGAGTCAGGAAAGTCCACCAGGAGCCACAAGCTCGGTAGGCGCGCCCTGGGGGGTAGGGCAAGCCCCCCAGGCTTGTCGCTTCCTCGTGCACTTTTCGGACTATTTATTATTTTCCTAATTTTTTATATATTCCAAAACAAACAGAAAGTGCTTTTTTGGAAGTTTTGGAGTCGATTTACTTACCGTACCACATACCTACTCCTTTTCAGGATTCTGGAGCGTTACGGAAGGTTTCCTCTATGTGCTCTTCCGGTGTCATTGTTTGAATAATATTGGTTTCAACATTAATGGGAGCACATGAGATATAATGTTTAATTCTTTGCCCATTAACCACTCTCGGATTAGTGCCTTCGGAGTTATTTATTTTGATGGCCCCGGAGCGATAAACTTCTTCGATGATGTATGGTCCTTCCCATTTAGAGAGAAGTTTTCCTGCAAAAAATCTTAAACGAGAATTGTATAATAGAACATGATCAGCTACTTTGAATTCCTATTTTTGAATTCACTTATCATGCCATCTTTTAACTTTTTCTTTAAACAACTTGGCATTTTCATAAGCTTGTGTTCTCCATTCATCTAGAGAGCTAATATCAAATAACCTCTTCTCACCGGCAAGTTTAAAATCATAATTAAGTTCTTTAATTGCCCAATATGCCTTATGTTCTAGTTCAAGAGGTAAATGACATGCTTTTCCATAGACCATTTTATATGGACACATACCCATAGGATTTTTATAAGCAGTTCTATAAGCCCATAATGCATCATCAAGTTTCTTAGACCAATTCTTCCTAGATCTATTAATGGTCTTTTGCAAAGTTAATTTTATTTCTCTATTAGTTAATTCAACTTGACCACTAGACTGAGGATGATATGGAGATGCAATTCTATGATTAACATCATATTTAGCAAGCAATTTACGGAAAGCACCATGAATAAAATGTGAACCGCCATCAGTCATCAAATATCTAGGGACTCCAAACCTCGGAAATATAACTTCTTTAAGCATTTTAATAGAAGTGTTATGATCAGCACTACTAGTTGGAATAGCTTCTACCCACTTAGTAACGTCATCAACAGCAACTAAGATATGTGTATATCCATTAGAGGAAGGAAAAGGTCCCATATAATCAAATCCCCATCCATCAAATGGTTCAATAACAAGTGAATAATTCGTAGGCATTTCCTGACGTCTACCAACATTACCAATTCTTTGACATTCATCACAAGAGAGGACAAACTTACGTGCATCCTTGAAAAGAGTAGGCCAATAAAAACCAGATTGTAATACCTTATGTGCAGTTTTGTCTCCCGCATGGTGTCCTCCGTATGCTTCGGAGTGACACTTCCGTAGGATTTGTTCCTGTTCATACTCAGGTACACAACGTCTAATAACACCATCTACCTCCTCTTTATATAAATGTGGGTCATCCCAAAAGTAATGTCTTAAATCAAAGAAAAACTTTTTCTTTTGTTGGTATGTGAAACTAGGTGGTATATATTTAGCAACAATGTAATTAGCATAGTCTGCATACCAAGGAGTATTACGAGAAGCATTTATCACAGCTAATTGTTCATCAGGAAAACTATCATCAATAGGTAGTGGGTCATCAAGAACATTTTCCATTCTAGACAAATTATCAGCTACAGGATTCTCAGCTCCCATTCTATCAATAATATGCAAATCAAATTCTTGTAGCAAAAGAACCCACCTAATAAGTCTAGGTTTAGCATCTTTCTTTTCCATAAGGTATTTAATAGCAGCATGATCGATGTGAATAGTTACTTTAGAATCAACAATGTAAGATCTGAATTTATCACATGCAAACACAACTACTAAAAATTCCTTCTCAGTAGTAGCATAGTTTCTTTGAGCATTGTCTAGAGTTTTACTAGCATAATGAATAACATTCAATTTCTTATCTACTCTTTGTCCTAGAACAGCACCAACAGCATAATCACTAGCATCACACATAATTTCAAAGGGTAGGTTCCAATCAGGTGGTTGAATAATAGGTGCAGAAATTAAGGCTTTCTTAAGTATTTCAAAGGCTTCTACGCAATCATCATCAAAAACCAATGGCACATATTTTTGCAAGAGATTAGTAAGAGGCCTAGAAATTTTAGAGAAGTCTTTTATAAACCTTCTATAGAAACCAACATGACCAAGGAAACTTCTTATACCTTTGATATCTTTAGGACATGGCATTTTCTCAATAGCATCAACTTTAGCTTTATCAACTTCAATACCTGTCGTGGTTTTGACACGGCAGATGCCCACGTGAGAGGACTTAGTGACGAGGCCATCGCATGAAGGTGGAAGCTTAACGGGGTTGATTGGGAACGAGAAGACAAGAGTTTACCCAGGTTCGGCCCCTCGCGGTGGAGGTAAAAGCCTACGTCCTGCTTGATTGTATTGCTTTAGATCTCGATTACAAGGGTGCGGATTCGCTAACCTAGCTCACGAGAGATTGCAACTTAGTCTTTCTTCCCTAGGTGCTCCCCTTTATATAACAGGTCAAGCCCTAGGTTTACATGAAAGTACGGGTCATAACATTAACCCGTATCCTACTCTTATTCTAGTTATCTTGTTTTCCAAGGTAACCTTCTCGTCTCACCTTGCTTCCATGAGCCGGGCCACATGTTAAGCCGGCCCTTGCACCGTGTCTCGGTCGGACCGACCCACCATGGATCTTCAAGGCCCAGTAGTGGGATGACCCATTGAGCCTTACAGCTCTATGGCCAGGTCATTGTCCTGCCAGGTCTTAGCACTGGGAAATATCCCCAACATTAGCCCTCGGTTTGTCCTGGATTCATCCATGTCAAACTCCATCTTGAAAAACAGAATAGAAGAAATAAATTGTGAATAATTTTAATTCTCCGGATCAGTTCCTGAGCCGCCTTTTTCATCCTCCTTCCAGATTCCATTCTTTGTCTTCAAATATATTTTTCCGGGTCAATCGTTGTTGCCGGGTTATTAACCTTCTTCAGACTTGGCACTTTCTCACGATCTTCCTGCATGATGTCACAATCCACTTCCATAAGATCCGGGCATGACATGATAGTGAATCTTTGAATGGCTCTGCATTGTCTTGTCAGGCATGAAAATCAAGGAGTCCCTTTAGCCTAAATTTACTGCACCGCTTGGGGCTCCGCACCTGCCGTTTCGGGTTCCACCGCGCCTATAAATGGGCCGGCGCCTCTCCAATGTTAGTTTTTACCACTCCTGCTCCTCGTCTTCTTCCTCTGCTCTTCGACGCCACCTGCGCCCTTCTTGTGCTCGCCGCAGCTGCTAGAGACAGCACCAACTGCACCCTCTCACCATCGCCGGAACCCGTCCAGCACCTTGCGACTGCATGCGCAACTCCCGAAGACTTCAAGTTTCCCCGTTCAGATCTGTAAGCGCCCTTCCTCCATTGCTACTAGTTCATCAGGTTCTTCAATGTTCTTGCAATGGCAACTTCCAGATCCGATATGCCTCACAAATTCCTATCCGCTAGGTCATAGAACCACCCCGCAGCATAGCCATCACCCTTTAAATCTGTTATACTGCTTCGAGAAAATCTCATTGCTACTTCTTCTCCTCCACGAAGAACAAGCCTAGGTTTTAACCTTTTATTTAAGGCCATTTTTTAGATCCGAAAGGTTCCTCCATCAGTTCAAAAACTGTTTACAGACTCACTCATATAAGACTTGTCAAAATCTGCTACCAGTGGCCACTTGCTTACGCCGGCTTGAACTGCCTTAATGACCATAACCCGGTATGATACCGATCTACCACTTGATATGATAACCCGACAAATTTCTTTATCATTCTGGCTTATACTATTTCCGGCTTTTCTTGCAGTTGAAACTATGGCTCCAAAAACCAACAAGATCGTCAACTGGGCAAAATCCAACATGTCAGAACTCAGGCTGCATGCTCTGGTCAACTCCGGGTTACTTCCAACCCAAGAGGAGATTGAGTGGCGAGCCCCTGATGAAGAGATACATCCTCAGCCGGCTCAAGACAAAATAATCATTTTTGGTGACCACTTGGACAGAGGCTTCCGTCCCCTGGGTTCCAAATTCTTCCGGGATATACTTCACTTTTTTGCTATCAGGCCTCAAGACTTGGGCCCCAACTCCATCCACAATCTGAGCCAATTTCAAGTGTTCTACGAGGTCTATTTGCAAGTTGAGCCGTCCATCAGCTTATTTCAAGAGTTCTTCTACCTGAACCATCAAACTGAACACAAAGGTGGAACCAGCCTAGAACTTGGCGGGGTCACCATCCAAACAAGAAAGAATTCAGCTTTTCCAGAGGCCAAGCTGGCAAGCCACCCTAAAGGGTGGTATAGAACTTGGTTCTACTGTAAGGACACCTCCCCAGATCAACGGCATCAACTTCTGGGTTATAGGGCAGATCGGCTTGATGCCACCATCACTTTCCCGGGTTTCGCCTCCAATGAGGAAAGAAAGGCTCTAAAACCCTTGTATTCAAAGATAAATGCCTTAACTGCCCATGGCCTCACCGGTGTTGACCTTACCCAGACCTGGGTGAGCTGGCACATCCAGCCTCTTGGCCTAAGAAACCGGCTCATGCACACCTACACAGGTGAGCCAGAAGACCCGCTACGATTTAGCTGGGTCAACCTTCAACAGAAGGATGTCATAAAATTCGCCAAGAAGCTTCTTGGCGAGACAAAGGACTCCATTAAGCTCGTGGGACTCGCTCCCTTTTATACGGGCAACCCGACACCTGCGGTAAGCCACCCCTATTGTTTTCCTTTACTTTACTTATACTGCTTTGCCTTTGTCGTAAACTTATCAGTCTGTCGCTATGCAGGAAGATGCTGACTGGTGGAAAGTTGAACCTCAAGATCCCACTCCTCCTCGAGAGGATGAAGATGAAAACCTGGAAGACGAGGAAGATCATGAGGTAGAACTCGACTCCCTTGGTCGTCTCTTTAACCAGCTTGCTGATGCTGACTCTTCACAGGAACAAGCTGAAACCAGTCATGCCGGCGAGACAGAGGTAACCCTGATCTCCTCCGATTCCAACTCAACAATACCTGTCCAAACAAAAATCCAGGTCGCAGTCCGCAAAGTCCCGTTCTCACATCCAGATGCTCACTTAGATCCATACTTTGTTTTGCAAAAAACTCAGCATGCTGGCACTTCAAAGCGGAAGACCCGTAGCAGCGAAGGAGAACTGAGTGGCGGGTTAACAAATGAGCCGCCTGCACGAAGGGCTCAAACAGAAGTGCCTCACAGCCCCACTCCCTCTCTTCCTCAAGCCGGCCGCTTCAAAGAGCCGTTACCACAGAACGACTCGGCTTATCAAACATCCCTTTCTTCGGATGAATCCAGCGCTACTCAAGCGTCGGCTTTTAACATCAATCCCAGGTATAACTCGCTTTTATTTTTCAAACTTGTATTCGTGTTTTATCCCTTGACTGAATAACAACGTTTTATCTTTGCGCAGCGATAAAGCAATCAAGAAGAAACCTGCTGCCAAGCCTTCCAACCCAACTGTTGAAAAAGAAGGTCCTCAGGAAGCAGCAGCAGATAAACCGGAAATTCTGGATGAGACGGCAACGAAAGACGAGCCACCACAGCAGGACATTGTAATGAGCCGGGCTGTGACACCCTGATTTTGGCAACTTTATCTTTTCAAAATTTCCCTGGTTTTATTTGCCATTTGTTGGTTTTTGGACCCAAATCATTTGACTTTGGACTTGAGGATTCCTTGGATTTCTCTTTAAGAGATCCAACACCCTCAACATCTTGCCAAAATCTTGTCTTATACCCTCTCATCAAAACCCTAATTTCTATTCTCCCAAAATAATTCATCCCTCCCTTTGGATATGCTCACGCTCACTATGGGTTGTGAAGCAACCTATAGTTCTGTCGATTAGAAAAAATACAAATTAATCCCACATCTCCTTGAGATCATTTATTCCCACAATCTTCAAAAACATTTCATTGGCCAGTACAAAATTTTGTCCAGAATATTCCTTTTACCTTCTGAACAAAATTGACCCTTTGTGAAGCAAAATATATTTCTATGCCTCAGAAAATTCTCAAATAATTCCCTGAGGTACTAGGGGTCATATCTTGCCACAATATCCAAAAACATCTCCTAGTCCAGTACAAATTTTCAGCAAAAATATCCTGCCAAGCTTCTGCTCATTTCAAGCCTCTATAAAGGAAGTACCAGCTAGAGGTATCCATTTGCTCTGAAATTTTTGTGGCATGTTGTCACCACCAAATAACCCTCTCACGCCAAATTTCAGCTTCAGCAGATCATCTATCTGAGTGCTACTTCCTCACCAAGTTTCTGGACCAGTATAGGGTTTGTACATGAACTATGTGCAAATCTTTGCAATAATTTCTCAAAACTTGCCAGCAGATAGTCCTTCCAACCTAGATCATTCCAGACAAGTCACTTGGCTTCATTCACAACTCATCCATGCTCTGGATCCCTCTCAAGTTTCTGTTCAGAAACTATACTTGATGCTACCACTCGATTCAGAGTGTATCTAGCCGAACCAGAGGCACAGGAAGGCTGTGTGATCTAGGGTCGATGCACTGGAAAAGGTGTGCCAGGCGTGCGTGGCCTCCAGGTGCCAGCACCCGTGGTGAGCATGGCACTGGCATGCCTGTGCACGCGCTCTGCGCACCGACCGCGTCGGACGCGACTAGTCTAGCCGTCCCGCGTCGCCGTACTTTGTCTAGTGGTGTCGACTACCTCTCCGCCATCCACTTAAGCCGCTCCAGAGCCTTCCCCTCGCCGGAGACGTCCTCGCCGGCCGCCACTGAGCACCGCACTGTTGCCCCCGTGCGGCCACAGTGAGGTGAGCTGGATTTCCTCTTCCTCTCCAGCCATCGCCTTGCCCATTAACTCGCCTGACGTCACCCGTCATCTCGCCCCACCTCGCGACGGACAGCTCGCCGTCCTTCCCGCGCTAGCTCATCCACGGCGGCTTGCGGCTCGGCCACCCTCCGCCCGCCTATAAAAGGCCACGCCCGGCCTCTCCGCAGCTCACCACTCCACCTCTCCCTCTCTCAATCGCCACTAGAGCGCTCCGTCGGGAGCCGGGAGCTCGTCTCCCTCCACTCCGGCCGAAGCTCCGCTGCCCGAACCCTGATCCGCTCCAGCTCGCTCCACCCCAGCCCTGCCCGACCACCTCCCTGAGCTCAGTGCATCCTACAGACCCTCCTCGAACTTCTGCCCAACTGAAACGCTGCCGGAATCGCCGTCTCTGGCGACGTCCGAGAGCAGCCGCCGCCGGAGAGGAAGGGGGCGACGCCGTTAGGCCACCTCTAGAGACGCTGCGGGTATAGGGAGGACCGCCGTCGTGCGCTCGTTCCATCCCCGCAGTCACCTGACCTCGCTGCCGTCGCTATCGCCGGCTATCGCCGACGGTGAGCCGCCCTCTCTCTGCTCCCTCCTTTTCCTTTTAAATCTGACCGCCCTCCGCCCGCCTATAAAAGGCCATGCCCGACCTCTCCGCAGCTCACCACTCCACCTCTCCCTCTCTCAATCGCCACTAGAGCGCTCTGTCAGGAGCCGGGAGCTCGTCTCCCTCCACTCCGGCCGAAGCTCCGCTACCCGAAGCCCGATCCGCTCCAGCTCGCTTCACTCCACCCCAGCCCTGCCCGACCACCTCCCTGAGCTCAGTGCATCCTACTGACCCTCCTCGAACTCTTGCCCAGCTGAAACGCTGCCGGAATCGCCGTCTCCGGCGACGCCCGAGAGCAGCCGCCGCCGGACAGGAAGGGGGCAATGCCGTTAGGCCACCTCTGGAAACGTTGTGGGTACAGGGAGGACCGTCGTCGTGTGCTCGTTCCATCCCCGCAGTCGCCTGAGCCGGGGTGCCACAACGCATGGTATCAGAGCCGTGCTGACTGTAGGACACCCTAGTTAACCCCACGCTAGAAACGCGATTAGTGTAGAATCTTGGTGTGTTTTGCTTGCTCCATTTGCTTGTTGCATAGCATGCATCTCGATTCATTTGTTTTACTAACCGTTGGCCTTGTGAGTGTAGATGGCACCAGTTCCATACCACTACAACCACGAGCCGGCACCATTCACTTTTCCGGTACTACTTCGCAGCGTCTAGCTTCGACTATATCCCAACGGCGAAGACCCGGTGTACCAGGTGTTCCGAGAGAAGCTTGCGGATTCGGTGTTCGAGTATCACTCTAAGGTTTTCCTTACTGCAAGTTCAGAGATCGGCAGCTACTCCCGCTCTTCCAAGGGCGGAACTGCTTCTACTCCCGATCTGGCGATCCAGTTCGCTGCTATGGAGGCTCTCACAGACTTACGCTTCCACGAGGTCGAGATGCAGACACACCCAGGTGTCCTTTTTGCGCTTGTTGATCCGGCGAGTGATCGTACGACTGGTGTCTTGTCCCGCTATCTGAACGCCAGTTATCGTATGATCATTTCCTTGGCTGAGGAGCTGTCTCGTGCCCAAGAGGCACTTGCCGCTGCTACTGCGGCACAGTCTCCTCCTCCTCCTGCGTTCTCACCTATGTATACACCGCCTGTTCCACCTCCACGTATGCCTGAGACTCCATCTAGCTTGTTCGGACAGCCAGGCATTTCGTCTGGTACCCGACGTGAGACCCCTGCTGAGTGGGCCTCGTTGTTAGCCACTCCAGCTGCTCTGATGCTGAGGCGTTGTGCTTCTTCTTCCTTCGAGGGAGAACCTTCCCGTTAGCGTCGTCGTGTTTCCTTTGATCCGGAGGACGTGATCCACATCATTAGTTTCGATTCCGAGTCAGGATCAGACGACGAGGAGTCTTCAGTCTGCCAGTGTCCATGCCACCCGTGCTACTACAGTGGATGCTTGAGTTCTGCATGTGTATGCATCGTAGCATCTTTGCATATGTCAACTGCCGTATGAGCAGTACCCGTCATGATAACCCCATACTAGTTTGCCATGTATGATGTTGGAATGCCTTGTATAATTATGTTGTTTTTCTCGTTCTTCCTTTGATTTTGCTTTCTTGGTGTCATTTTGCCATATTTCCCTGATGGATGTTGCTCATCAATTCGGTGTTTTGCAATGGGAACGGATATAGGATGAAGAGGTGTAGCAATCAAGGCGGCGATGGAACTCCGATCCGTCGATCCGCCAGACAGGCGGGACAACCTCCAGAAGATTTGCCACCTCCTCCATCGCAACCACCGAGCACTGATCAGATCATGAGGATGTTTGAAGAGAAAAGAAATCAGGATTTGATGGAGTTTCTGAAAAGTATGCAGACTATGGTAGGGCAGAATCAGAACAATGGGACGCACTCCAAGCTGTCTGATTTTCAGCGTACCAAGCCACCCAGTTTTGGTCAAGCGGTTGATCCAATTGAAGCAGATGACTAGCTGAGGACCATGGAAAAGAAGCTGGAAATAGCCCGATGTGATGAGTCAGACAAGGTTCCTTTTGTCACTCACTACCTGGAAGGACCGGCAGCTATCTGGTGGGATAATGCAAAAATGGCATGGCCTCCCGGGGAAGACATTTCCTGGAAGAAATTTAAGGAAGTATTCCGGAGGTACCATATTCCCACTGGCATCATGAAGGTGAAGCAGAGGGAATTCCTTGCTCTTACTCAAGGAAGTATGTCAGTCGGTGAGTATCTGAACAAATGCAATAATCTGGCACGATACTCTACCCATGATGTGTCCACGGAGGAAAGGAAGATAGACCGATTCCTAGGGGGACTTAACCATGCCCTCCGTTGTCAGCTCTGCATGCTGGATTTTCCGGACTTTCAGACTCTGGTAAACAAAGTGTTCATCGCTGAACGGGAGCATAAGTCTGGATATGATGATCGCAAGCGTAAGTTTGAACCCAAGAAGGACGCCCATGTGCAGTTTACGCAAAAGCCACGTATCTGGAAACCAGTTCAGTCTGAGTACAAGCCCACCTGGAATGGCGGCAACAACAACAACAAGCCAGGCAACCAGGACAAGACAATTGGCAAGCAGCCAATGCTGGAGGACTGCCGCCGCAACAATACTTGCTTCACTTGTGGTCAAGACGGGCATTATTCCAAGCAGTGCCCCACAAGAGCTAGAAAGCCACAGTCCGACTTCAAGCCACAAGTCAACACTATTGGACGCCGCCCCAATCAGAACTTCTGCCGCGGCCAAGTCCACCATATCTCCGCTGAGGAAGCCCGCGAAGCACCAAATGTGGTTCTTGGTATGTTTTCTGTTAATGACATACCCACAATAATTTTATTTGATTCCGAAGCTTCCCATTCATTTATTTCGCGGAGTTTTACCACCATACACAAATTTTCCCCTTCTCTTTTGGATAAAATCATGGTGGTACAATCCCCTGGATCCATGCTCAGAACAAATGTCATATATAAGGACCTGGAAATCTTGATACATGGAGTTAAGTTTCCAGCCACCCTTGTTGCCATTGAATCCCCTGGACTAGACATAATATTGGGATGGACTGGTTGACACCACATCAAGTCTGCATCAACTGCGCCACTAGAACAGTGACACTGGTTAACCCGGCAGGACAAACAGTTCAGTTTATCATCAGCAGAATGATGTCAAAGAAGGGAATGGCATTCAAGACCACCGTTATGGATATGAACTTGATTCCGGTAGTCAGTGAATTTCCGGATGTGTTCCCTGAGGAACTATCAGGGATGCCACCCGACCGGGAATTGGAATTTGCTATTGATGTTGTTCCCGGAACTGCTCCAATTTACAAGAAGTACTACCGCATGCCGTCCCCAGAGCTGGTGGAATTAAAGAAACAGTTGGATGAATTACTACAAAAAGGGTACATTCGCCCCAGCATCTCGCCATGGGGATCACCCGTGCTGTTTGTTAAGAAGAAGGATGATAGTCTACGGATGTGTGTGGACTATCGCCAATTGAATGAGGTCACCATCAAAAATAAGTACCCACTCCCTCGCATTGATGATTTGTTTGACCAGTTGAGTGGAGCCCAGGTATTTTCTAAGATTGACCTCCGAACGGGGTATCACCAGTTGAAAATCAGGAAAGAGGATATCCCCAAGACAACCTTCACCACTCGATATGGTCTGTATGAATTCACAGTCATGTCGTTTGGGCTAACAAATGCTCCAGCTTACTTCATGAGCATGATGAACAAAGTCTTTATCGACTTTCTGGACAAGTTTGTAGTGGTGTTCATCAATGATATCCTTATATACTCTAAGGATGAAGAGGAGCACAAACAATATCTTCGTGCTATCCTGGAAAGATTAAGGACCCATCGCTTGTATGCCAAGTTCAGCAAATGTGAATTTTGGCTAAGAGAGGTGGGATTTCTGGGGCACATTCTGTCAGAACAAGGTGTGGCCGTCGACCCCAGCAAAGTGACTGCATTACTAAATTGGAAAACACCAGCCTCGGTAACAGAAGTCCGTAGTTTTTTGGGATTGGCAGGCTACTACCGTCGTTTCATTGAAGGCTTCTCCAAGATAGCCAAGCCACTGACAGAATTGTTGAAGAAGAATCACAAGTTTGTCTGGACGGCAGAATGTGATAGCAGCTTTATGGAGTTAAAGATGAGGCTAACTACGGCTCCTGTCTTAATTCTTCCGGATATTCACAAGAGCTTTGACATATACTGTGATGCTTCCAGATGTGGAATCGGCTGCATATTAATGCAAGAAGGAAAGGTTGTAGCATATGCATCCAGACAGCTACGACCCCATGAAGAAAACTACCCCACTCATGACTTGGAATTGGCAGCCGTGGTTCATGCCCTGAAAATTTGGAGGCATTATCTCATTGGGCAACGCTGTGAGATATACACAGACCACAAGAGTCTCAAGTATATTTTCACGCAACCCGATCTCAACCTCAGACAGAGAAGATGGCTTGAACTGGTCAAGGACTATGACCTTGGAATCAATTACCATCCGGGAAAAGCCAATGTGGTCGCAGATGCCCTCAGCAGGAAACTAGGCACGGTAAATGCAATAATGGAGGGTATCCATCCAAGGTTACAAGAAGAGTTTGCCGAGTTCAGCTTGATACTTTGTGGCCCAACTAGCCCGGATACGTTGGAAATTACTCCAACACTTATGGAGGAAATTAAGGAAGCTCAAAAAACCAACAAAGGCATACAGGAGATCAAGGAAAACATACAGCAAGGAAAAGCCAAGTCCTTTTGCGTGGATGAACAAGGGACGTTATGGTTCGACAGCTGAATATGTGTGCCTGACCAGGAAAACCTGAGGCAGCAGATATTGCGAGAGGCACATGAATCCGCAAATTCCATTCACCCGGGAGGAACAAAAATGTATCAGGACCTAAAAGAAACCTTTTGGTGGCCTGGAATGCGAAAAGATATTGCATACTATGTCGCGTGTTGCGACGTATGCAATAAGGTTAAGGCTGAGCACCAGAAACCAGCTGGACTGTTACAACCCTTACAAGTTCCCCAATGGAAATGGGATGATATATGCATGGACTTCATTGTTGGACTACCTAAGTCAACAAGAGGCCATGATGCCATCTGGGTTATCGTGGATATACTTACCAAAGTAGCCCATTTCATTCCAGTAAAGACTACTTTCTGGGCCGATCAACTCGCCCAACTCTATATGCCCCGGATAGTCAGCCTTCATGGAGTACCCAAATCCATCACATCGGATAGGGGATCTCTCTTCACCTCAGCATTCTGGCTACGCTTGCGTCAAGCTTTGGGAATAGCATTAAAGCATAGCACGGCATACCACCCACAAACAGATGGGCAGACCGAACGAGTGAACCAGATATTGGAAGATATGCTTCGGTCCTGTGCCCTCACCTATGGACCCAAGTGGGAAGATAGTCAACCCTATGCGGAATTTTCCTACAACAACAGTTATCAGTCAAGTCTTAAGATGTCACCATTTGAGGCACTGTATGGGCGGAAATGCCGCACTCCATTAAATTGGTCACAGACAGGAGACAGCCGTATCTTCGGTACAGATTTGATGCTCAAGGCTGAGAAGCAAGTTAACGAAATTCAAGAGCGACTTCGAGCAGCTAAGTCTCGTCAGAAGAGCTACTATGATCCTAAACACCGAGAAGTAACTTTCGAACCCGGAGAGTATGCTTACCTCTGAGTAACTCCCATGAAAGGGGTAAAGAGATTTCATACTCGAGGAAAACTTGCACCCAGATATATTGGTCCCTTTCCAGTGATCGCTAGAAGAGGCAGAGTGGCATATCAGTTGGAGTTACCACCGGAACTGTTCGAAGTACACGATGTCTTTCACATATCACAACTAAGAAAGTGCATTGCACCTCCGATCAAACAGGCAGATATGAGTGAATTAGAGCTGACCAAGGATTTGACCTATGAGGAGAAACCTGTCAGAATTCTGGATGAAATGGAAAGAACTACTCGGAGTAAGGTGATCAGGTTTTACAAGGTACTGTGGGATCACCATACTGAGGAAGAAGCTACATGGGAAAGAGAGGATTTTCTGAGATCATAATATCCGTATTTGTTCCCTGAGCAACCGAATCTCAAGGACGAGATTCATCCTAAGGGGGGTAGGTTTGTGACACCCTGATTTTGGCAACTTTTTCTTTTCAAAATTTCCCTGGTTTTATTTGCCATTTGTTGGTTTTTGGACCCAAATCATTTGACTTTGGACTTGAGGATTCCTTGGATTTCTCTTTAAGAGATCCAACACCTTCAACATCTTGCCAAAATTTTGTCTTATACCCTCTGATCAAAACCCTAATTTCTATTCTCCCAAAATAATTCATCCCTCCCTTTGGATATGCTCATGCTCACTATGGGTTGTGCAGCAACCTATAGTTCTGTTGATCAGAAAAATTCCAAATTAATCCCACATCTCCTTGAGATCATCTACTCCCACAATCTTCAAAAACATTTCATTGGCCAGTACAAAATTTTGTCCAGAATATTCCTTTTACCTTCTGAACAGAATTGACCCTTTGTGAAGCAACATATATTTCTATGCCTCAGAAAATTCTCAAATAATTCCCTGCGGTACTAGGAGTCATATCTTGCCACAATATCCAAAAACATCTCCTAGTCCAGTACAAATTTTCAGCAAAAATATCCTGCCAAGCTTCTACTCATTTCAAGCCTCTGTAAAGGAAGTACCAGCTACAGGTATCCATTTGCTCTGAAATTTTTGTGGCATGTTGTCACCACCAAATAACCCTCTCACACCAAATTTCAGCTTCAGTAGATCATCTATGTGAGTGCTACTTCCTCACCAAGTTTCGGGACCAGTATAGGGTTTGTACATGAACTATGTGCAAATCTTTGCAAAAAATTCCCAAAACTTGCCAGCAGATAGTCCTTCCAACCTAGATTATCCCAGACAAGTCACTTGGCTTCATTCACAACTCATCCATGCTCTGGATCCCTCTCAAGTTCTGTTCAGAAACTATACTTGATGCTACCACTCGATAAAGAGTGTATCTAGCCGAACCAGAGGCACAGGAAGGCTGTGTGATCTAGGGTCGATGCACTGGACAAGGTGTGCCAGGCGTGCGTGGCTTCCAGGTGCCAGCACCCGTGGTGAGCATGGCACTGGCATGCCTGTGCACGCGCTCTGCGTGCCGACCGCGTCGGACGCGACTAGTCCAGCCGTCCTGCGTCGCCGTACTTTGTCTAGTGGTGCCGACTACCTCTCCGCCATCCACCTAAGCCGTTGTAACGCCCCGGAAACACCCGCCGGTGGTCGATACTCCTGGCGGGATCTAGACTGGCCCCACAGATCAATACTAGTCTTTCCTGCGCACTTTGTCCTCACTCGTGCGCACCCGGGACCAACTTCCCGGTCGGTCACCCATCCTGAAATTACTCCAAGCTGAGCACGCTTAACTTTGGAGTTTTTTTCGAATGGGCTCCCGGAAAAGAAGGAATTCCTCATTGATATGAGTAGTCTATCATCCCTATTAAGCCAGGCTATCACATACACCCCCACTCAGACGAACCGACGTCCTCGTCGGGCCACAAGAACGTTCCCTCTTGGCACATACGTCTGTGCATCCAGTCCGGCACATGTGCCATGTCGTGTGCCACGACGGGTCACAAACGAAATGAACAACATGACCGCGCACCTGTCCGCAAACATCCGTGTAACCGCCAGAGTTGGCTCTGATACCAACTTGTAACGCCCCGGACACACCCGCCGGTGGTCGATACTCCAGGCGGGATCTAGACTGGCCCCACAGATCAATACTAGTCTTTCCTGCGCACTTTGTCCTCACTCGTGCGCACCCGGGACCAACTTCCTGATCGGTCACCCATCCTGAAATTACTCCAAGCTGAGCACGCTTAACTTTGGAGTTCTTTCCGAATGGGCTCCCGGAAAAGAAGGAATTCCTTATTGATATGAGTAGTCTATCATCCCTATTAAGCAAGGCTATCACAGCCGCTCCAGAGCCTTCCTCTCGCCGGAGACGCCCTGGTCGGCCGCCACCGAGCACCGCACTGTTGCGCCCGTGCGGCCACAATGAGGTGAGCTAGCTGTCCTCTTCCTCGCCTGCCGTCGCCTTGCCCATTAACTCGCCTGACCTCACCCGTCATCTCGCCCCACCTCGCGACGGCCAGCTCGCCGTCCTTCCCACGCCAGCTCATCCACGGCGGCTTGCGGCTCGGCCACCCTCCGCCCGCCTATAAAAGGCCACGCCTGGCCTCTCCGCAGCTCACCACTCCACCTCTCCCTCTCTCAATCGCCACTAGAGCGCTCCGTCGGGAGCCGGGAGCTCGTCTCCCTCCACTCCGGCCGAAGCTCCGCCGCCCGAACCCTGATCCGCTCCAGCTCGCTCCACCCCAGCCCTGTCCGACCACCTCCCTGAGCTCAGTGCATCCTACTGACCCTCCTCGAACTTCTGCCCAACTGAAACGCTGCCAGAATCGCCGTCTCCGGTGACGTCCGAGAGCAGCCGCCGCCGGAGAGGAAGGGGGCGACGCCGTTAGGCCACCTCTAGAGACGCTGCGGGTATAGGGAGGACCGTCATCGTGCGCTCGTTCCATCCCCGTAGTCACCTGACCTCGCCGCCGTCGCTATCGCCGACGGTGAGCTGCCCTCTCTCTGCTCCCTCCTTTTCCTTTTAAATCTGACCGCCCGGCCCCACCTGTCAGTGGCTCAGGCCCGCGCCCGAAGCGGTATAAGTGGAAGCGTATTTCCACTTTACGCTTTCGACGTGGCCGACTGGAGGTTTTTCTGTTTTTAGTTTAAATTCAATTTTTAATCAGATTTGACCAGAAAATTTGACCAACTCTATCTTTTAAACCAGAAGTCCAAATCAAGTGATTCTTTTTGCTATGGTTTTGTATTGAGCCCCTCTATTTTCTGACCAAGTTTGGTATTTTTACAATGTTCACATAATTTTTGGCAAACAAAAAGGCTTTATGTGACATTTCCTTTTGCAATTTAAAAATACTTTCAAAAGGAAATTGCTGTGGATTTGAAGACCAGGAGTTTGCTGATACTCCACTTGAGCAAGGCAGGCCACATCATCCATTGCATAAGGCATAACAATAGTATTGGCTTATAAGGAATTATATTGCATTTAATTTAATTTAAATATGCTAAGTTCCATATTGTTGATATTTTGCATAAATACATAGTTAGATGTGACCAGCAACTTTACATGTTAAATTCACTTTGATGGTTGATCAAGTGCCACCGACCCGGACTTACCCGTGCAGCCACATGTGCCGGAATGGGACGGCCTTGACTTGGTCTAGCTTTGTGCTCTTTTACCAATACCACCAAAGAGGGGAGGTTATGCGTGCGTGCTGCCCTGATCAGGTAGGCGACGATAACCTCGTGAGCCCAAGTTGAGTTATTTGGCGGCGTCCCCGTTTGGGATAGTTTAGTTGGCCACGACGGTGGCAGGTGTCAGGAGTGACACAGGGGCCACCCAGGGCATGACTCGGACGGTGGATGATTGTCGGTGGTACGATAGAGGAGTGATGGGTTAGACAAGTTTCGTTGGACGAATGTCCATGGTGTGGGTAATGTGTGCAACCTCTGCAGAGTGTAAGAATCTATTCGAATAGCCGCGTCCACAGTATTGGACACAGTCCGCACTAGGTCACACTATGTGGTCAACCGTATTAATAATAATGATGGAAGAACTCGTCTCATGTTCGGAAGTGACCGATGGGTCACGAATGTTCCGGGGGTCATGTGTGAACCCGGAAGAAAGTGAGTTGGTAACATTTAGCGAGCATCCTAAAGCATTAACATAATCTTTGCCATGCTGTTGTTTGCTGCACTGTTTTGATTGCTGTGAGCTTGCGAGTACATTCCAAGTACTCACCTGGCGTATCATGCCAGATGCAGGAGAAGCCAGAGATGGAGATCCTGATGGTTCGTGCTACGCTAACTAGGTTGTGTCCCAGCAGTGTCCCTATGGGATGGAGTTTCCCACGCATTGTTCCGCTACACTGTAGTCTTTCCGCTAGTACTGAGGCCCCTTGGTGTTTCATAAATAATGTAGATACTGTCATAGCACGAGTAGTGCTTCTGGCCTCATCATCCAATGTAATATCCAAGCTTGTACTTGTACAATATTGTTGGAGTCTAGGATCTGCGTCCAAGAAACTTCTCCAAGAACTTAAGATTCGAACTCTGGGGAACTTTGCTTGGCAAACTATGACGCGACGGCAACTACGGCTGGAACACAACGGGCTCGCTGGCTCTCACCGGACACGAAGGGGACGCGCGAGCTACCCAGGTTCGGGCCACCCTGCGGTGTAATACCCTACTCCTGCCTGTGTTGGATTACTCTGTATGGAGAGCTTGTGGCTCTGAGTACAAGAGGCGTGGGGGAGAAAATGAGTCTATCCCCTTACATGGAGGCGGCCCTATCCCTTTTGTAGTGCCTTGGTCCTCTTCCCCGAAAATATGAGCGGGAAAGGGTAGCCACAGGGCGGCAATTCAAAGGGGGACTGGAGCACAGGCTTATCCTGACTAAAGGCGGTCTCCGCCTGATAAAGCAGCTCCTCGTGACGTCTCGGTGGGCTTGGCGATGACCTCCGTCCTGGCATGCCGATCCGTCCTGATCTTCTATCACCAAAGAGGAAAACCTTTGGGACTTGCTTTGGGGGAGGCAGATGCCACTGCTCCCTTATCACCAGAATGGAAGCTGGGCTTGGCCATGCCCCGCTGTCCTTATCCTGACAGCGGAACGTCACCCATGTGCTGGGCGCGAGGCCCTGCGGCCGGCGCCGTACAATCTGCTTCGTGAGGAGGCCTCGCGAGGGGAGCCTCGTGAGGCATCCTGGCGCTTGGCGGTCTCGGCAAGGCCTGGCCTGGCGGCGAGGGGCCTCGCGAGGCTCGCCCCTCACGAGGCGGCTTCCTCCGAAGCGGCCTCGGCAGGGCCACTCTCATGGGCCGCCCCGAGCGCGGTCCTCTGGGCTAGAGGCAAACGGGTCGTGGTACCCTGGTTCCCACTGGGCCGACAGTAGCCCCCGGGCCCATGGCACGCACGTTCCGCCCGTTAGGAACGAAACGCTGTGGGGCCCACTGAGCTGCCGGGCCCAGAGGTGACGCGTGGCGGCTTTCACAGGGAGGGTCGCCCCCACTCCTCACGACGCCTCGGTAACCGCCGCCTCGGCGATAAAACCTGCCCGCGCGGGGTGTGGGCATTTCATCGCTCCTTCACTCCGTCCCGAGCCTGCCTTGCGACCAACTCCTCGGCTCCCCATTTCTCTCCAACTTCCAATCTCCCCGCCAATCTCTCCGCCCATCACCGCCATGGCCATGGCTCCCCCAAGGAAGCTCTCCGCAGCCGAGAAAGGGAAGAGGACGGCAGAGGAGGTGGAGCTACTGAAGCCGGCGGCGGTGAGGGGTAGAGGCCGGGCCTGTGGTCCGGCCACGGCGACGAGGGTTCCTCCTTGGGGTCGGACGTGCTCCACGGCCGCCGGTGCGGAGGCCGGCCCCAGCACCCGCGGAACAGGCGCGACTCGCGGTCGTGAGAGAGGCGCCGCTCGCGGGCGCGGAGGCTGCGTCGGCCATGGCCGAGGTGGCCGCGGCGGTTCCGCCGCTCTTCCTCCCCAGGCGGGGAGGCACTCGGCGGAGGCAGCCCACGAGTTCATCGTGGACATGCACCGCTCGCCCTGCACCTGGCTTCGGCTCCCGGACTCCTTCGCGAGGGCGATGGAGGAGCGCGCGCCCCTGGGCCTATGGCTGCAGGCGGACGGCTGCTCCAACGGTCCCTCCTGGGTGGCGACGGAGTTCACCCCCTCCGGTTTCATGTTCTTGAAGCAAGGGTGGAAGTCTTTTGCCCTCGCCCGGGGCCTGAAGCGGGGGCACCTTCTCCACTTCAAGTATGACGGAGCCGCCACCCTCTTCATGAAGATCTTCGGGGTTTCCGGCAGCCGCCTGGAGTGCTGCGCGGAGAGCGAGGACGGCAGCTATAGCGGCTCCTCCAGCGAGGATGGCAGCGACGACAGTGCCGCCTCCCCCGATGGAAACAGGAGCGATGATAGCTCCCCCCTCTTCTAGGACGAGGACAAAGACTCCGATTAGGCACGGGCGGTGCTCGATGCGGACTCTTGGGGATGTTGGCGCTGCAGCTGGCCCTCTTTCTTCCTTTTCTTTTTCCTGCATTGGATCGATGTAGCCCCGTGGGGAGTAAAAACATCTTGTATGGTACCATATGTCTAAGCACTTGATGTCTCCCGCGTTTTTTCTTTCTTCCCGAGACCCTTCTTTCCTTCTTACGCTGCCCTTGTGCCCTGCGTCGCTGGGACCCAGCCCCCGAGCTAGCTACGACCATCGCTGGTGTGCTTGGAGCGTGCGCTCAGCAAGGCCAGAGGGTGTAGGGCTCTTGAGGACGGCAGGAGTCCCTGAGGCACGATGCTCAGGGTCCCCCCTTGACACACAGGCGGCTCGTGCCAAGGAAATCAGGTGCCTCGAGGGGAAAATGAGAGGAGGGAAACGCAAGGGGTGCTTAGACTTAGATCTTTTGGAGATGCGTGGCTCGGAGCGAGCCCTTCGCGGGGCACCGCACGCAAGGCACGGTCCCTCATGAAGCCTTCTACCCACGGGGCACCGATCGCGGGTCCTCCTGAGGGGGGCTCCTGATGCCCTACACCAGGGAAATTGCCAATTTTTTGCAAAAAATGTAGGGGGGCGCGCTCGCGAGGCCGCCTGTGGGTGTTACGCGAGGAGGCAAGAGCACCATGGACCTGGTGAGGTGATGTGCGTGGGAGCGGGCCCGCGAGCCAGAGCTCAGTCACTTGGGTTTTGCAGTGCTGCTGGGACTGACCCGAGCACAGGCACCGTGCCTAGCACCCGCTCGCGTGAGACACACGGGGGGAGATCGCGAGCGCGCCTCCACAGGCAAATCTGCTGCAAGGACACCGGTTGTTATTAGGAAATAGACTTTACTGATGCATGAAATAGACTCATTACACAACAGGAAAGGTACATGCTGCCGTGTTCGATACGGGTCAGCATGAGGATGTGACGGCCGTAGGCCCCTCAAGTATGTAGGCCGCCAGCGCGGAGCATGGGGCATCCACCAGCGCGGAGCATGAGGTATCCGCCAGCGTGGAGCATGGGGCTTTCCGCTAGTGCGGAGCATGGGGTATCTGCCAGCGCGGAGCATGGGGCTTTCCGTCAGCGCAGAGTATGGGGTGTCTGCCAGCACAGAGCATGGGGCTTTCCGTCAGCGCGGAGTATGGGGTCTCCGCCACCGTGGAGCAAGGGGATTCCACGAGAGTGGGAGGGAGCTCCCGCGTGCCGAAGGTAGCGCCGGTAGAGGGAGCTCCGGAGCGTGTACAGCGCCATTTCATTCGTATCCGTGGGGTCACGGATAGAACTTGTGGAGACGTTGGATGTTCCATGTGTTTTGTACTGGAACACCCTCCTCCGTTTTGAGCCACGCCGCGCCGGGCCGGGAGATGTGCGTCACCTTGAAAGGGCCCTCCCACATGGGTGAGAGTTTGTGGAGTCCCTCTCTGGAGAGGATCCGGTGCAGGACAAGGTAGCCCGCCTCGAGGGTGCGGGGGCGTACGTTACGGCTGTGATAGCGACGCAACGCCTGCTGGTACCTTGTCGCGCGAAGGGTGGCCTGGCAGCGCCCCTTCGAGGAAAAGCAGGTCATCCTCCCGCAGGCCGTCTTGACGAGACTCGTTGAAAGCCAAGACCCGCGGGGACCGGTGCTTGACCTCGGCTGGGAGAACTGCTTCTGCCCCGTAGACAAGGAAGAAAGGCATCTCGCCGGTGGGCTTGGTCGCCGTGGTGCGGATGGATCATAGCACTGAAGGGAGCTCCTCCAGCCAGCCCTTGCCGCAGGCCGCGAGCTGCTTCTTGAAGCTCCTAGTCTTGAGGCCCTTGAGGACCTCAGCGTTGGCGCGCTCGGCCTGGCCATTGCTTCGAGGGTGTGCCACAGAGGCGAAGCAGATCTGCGTGCCGATGCTGGCGCAGTAGGTTTTGAATTGGCTGCTGGTGAACTGCGTGCCATTGTCCGTGATGATGCGGTTGGGGACGCCAAAGCGGCACACCAGGCCCTTGATGAACTTGACCGCTGACCCTGCCGGAATTTTCCGGATAGGCTCCACCTCTGCCCACTTGGTGAATTTGTCGATGGCGACGTAGAGGTAGCGGTAGCCGCGTGAGGGAAGGGCCCGGGGATATCCAGCCCCCAGACCGCAAAAGGCCATGAGAGAGGGATGGTCTGGAGCCCTTGCACCGGCTGGTGGATCTGCTTGGCATGGAATTGGCAGGCCTCGCATGCCTGGACCAACTCAGCGGCATCTTCGAGCGTTGTGGGCCAGTAGAAACCGCTGCGGAATGCCTTACCTGCGAGGGTGCGTGAGGACGAATGGTGGCCGTAGTCACCTAAATGGATGTCGGCAAGCAGCTCACGCCCTTGCTCCTTGGAGATGCACCGCAGTGTGACCCCGTTCGGGCAGTGGCGGTACAGGTCACCCTCCCTCAAGTGGTAGAGCACGGCCTGGCAGACCACACGCTCTGCTTCCGCGTCGATCTCCGGGAGGGCGCCGCCCTTCAGATAGGCCTTGATCTCCGCGGTCCAGCTTTCAGGCTGCGGCTCGAGCGCCAGCAGTAGGCGAGCACCTAAAGCTGGTCCGCAGTCTGGTGCGCCCATGGGTGGTGCGGGAGGGAGCTCTTCGTGAGGCGCCGGGATGCTGGCGATCGGGGGTGCCGCTGAAGGCTTCAGTAGCCGCTCCTCGAAGACGCCAGGGCTCTGGGGCTCACGGCGAGAAGCGCGCTTGGCGATTTCGTCTGCCTCGTTGTTGTCGCTGCGAGGGACGTGCTATAGCTCCATGCCCATGAAGCGCTTCTTGAGCTTGCGCACCTCCTCCAGGTAGGCCGCCATGTGCTCATCCTTCAGCTTGTACTTCTTGTTGGAGAAGTTGACGAGGAGCTGTGAGTCGCCCTTGATGATGATGCGCCTGACTCCAAGCGTGATGGTGGCCTTGAGACCGGCGATGAGTCCCTCATACTCGGCGATGTTGTTGGAGACCTTGTCGGTCCGCCCAAAGCAGAGCTGCACTGTGTAGTAAAGCTTGTCGCCTGTGGGTGTAGTGAGCACCACCCCAGCCCCCGCGCCCTGGCGCGCGAAGGCCCCGTCAAAGTGCATGCTCCAGCCTTCGGAGGTAGCCTCCTCGGGCAAGGATGACTCCTCCTGCGGTCATCCTGGTGCGTGTCCATCCACTTTGCCGCGAAGTCCGCCAAGGCCGCGCCCTTGATGGTCCTGGTGGTGAGGAACTCCAGCTCGAAAGGCTACAACTCGATGTTCCATTCGGCGACGCGGCCGGTGGCATTTGGGCTCCGCAGGACTTGCTCTAGCGGGTAGGAGGAGATCACTCTGACTGGGTGATCCTGGAGGTAGTGGCGTAGCTTCCTGGAGGCCATGAGGAGCGCCAGGAGGAGCTTCTGCTGCATGGGGTACCATTCATGCGCGTCTCGCAGCACCATACTGATGATGTAGACGGGGTGCTCGACGAGGCGCGTGACCGTGGTATCCAAGTCGTGCTCGCCGAGGGGCTCAGGCTGCTGCACCGCGGAGGCCTCCGGAGGCGGCGCCACGGGGGCCTCCGGATGCTGAGCTCCAGAGGCCTCCTGAGGGGGCATGGGGGCCTCCGGAGGGGGGCCCTCGGTAGGCGCCGGCTGGGCCTTGAGGGGCCCCAGCGATGTCTCTGCGGCATCCGCAGGCACAGGCTCGGCAGGCTTCTTCTTGATGCAGACTCGCTCCTCCCGCTCTGCCATAAGGGCCGCACTAGCCATTTGGGGAGTGGTCGCCAAGTATAACAGCAGGCGCTCGCGTGGGCGCGGGGCGACCATGACGGGAGGGCTCGTGAGGTACCTTTTGAGATCCTCGAAGGTAGCGTCGGCCTCAGGGGTCCACTTGAAGGGGCCAGACCTCTTCATGAGCTTGAAGAAAGGCAGAGCCCGCTCGCCGAACTTGGATCTGAAGCGACCGAGCGAGGCCATGCATCCCGCCAGGCGCTGCATCTCCTTCAGGTTGCGGGGCGGCCGCATCTCCTCGATAGCCATAATCTTCTCAGGGTTGGCCTCGATGCCGTGATGGGAGACCAGGAAACCCAGGAGCTTGCCGGAAGGGACACTGAAGACACACTTGGCAGGGTTGAGCTTGAGGCTAACCTTGCGCAGGTTGGCGAAGGTTTCCCTCAGGTCCTCGATGAGGGTGCGCGCTTCGCGTGTTTTTATGATGATGTCGTCGACGTATGCCTCCACGTTTCTCCCCATTTGGCACCCTAGGCAGATGCGCATCACCCTCTGGAAGGTAGCCCCCGTGCTCTTCAGGCCAAAGGGCATGCACACGTAGCAGAACACTTTGTAGGGGGTGATGAAGGCGGTTTTCTCCTCATCCTCCTTGGCCATCTTGATCTGATGATAGCCCGAGAAGGCGTCTAGGAAACAGATCAGATCGCACCCAGCAGTGGAGTCTACTATCTGGTCAATCCTGTGCAGCGGGAAGTGGTCCTTGGGGCAGGCCTTGTTGAGGTTGGTGAAGTCGACGCACATGCGCTTGCCGCCGTGCGGCTTGGCGACGACAACGGGGTTGGCGATCCACTCCGAGTGGAGCACTTCGCGGACAATCCCGGCGTCTTGGAGCTTCTCGACCTCCCCAGTGACGAAGTCCTGCTTCTTGGGTTCTTGGCACCATACTTTCTGCTTGACGGGGCGTGCGTTGGGGCACACCGCCAAGTGCTGCTCGATCACCTCCCTTGGCACGCCGGGCATGTCTGAGGCTATCCAAGCGAACATATCAGCATTCGCCCGAAGGAAGTTTTGGAGGACGCCTTCTTGTTCGGGGGAGAGGCCACTGCCAATGGTGAGGAAGGGGCCCGCGCCGTTCCCATCCAACGACACTTTCTTGGTCTCAGCCCACTCCTAGGAGAAAATCAGCTTCTTCTTCGCGGGCGCCGACTCGGCAAGCTCTGGGGCGTCCTCCTCGGCCTGGGATGCGGTGGCGGCCGCCTTGTGGGCGCGCACGAGGGCGCGCACCACGTCCTTTACATCGCAACGGACGGTGAGGGTACCGCTGCTGCCGGGCATCTTGACGAGGCCGTAGGCGTGGTGTGTCGTGGCCATGAACTTTGAGAGCACCGGGTAGCCCAAGATGGCGTTGTAGGGAAGGCCGATGCAAGCCACATCGAAGTCAACGAGCTCCGTATGGTAGTTCTCGCGGGTGCCGAAGATGACGGGAAGGCATACCTGCCCCAGGGGGGCAGTGGAGCCACTGGTGACGCCCGAGAAGGGCCTGGTGGGCACCAGGCGCCCACCTGGCGCCTGGAGCGTCTCGAAAGTATCAACAGAGAGCACGTTGAGGCCAGCGCCTCCATCGATGAGCGTCTTGCTGACGGTCACACCGCCGATAGTCGGAGTACATAGCAGAGGGACAGCCCCCGCAGCCCTGGCGGACCTGGGATGGTCGCTAGCGTCGAAGCAGACGGGGAACTCGGACCACTTGAGGCGGCCGGCAGACTCGGGCTCCGGCAGGGCCGCACTTACTTCACGCGAGAAGCGCTTGAGGTGGTGGCTGGACGGAGGGGCCTGGGCTCCCCCCAGGATGCAGGCTACCCCTCAGGGCCCCTGGGAGCCTCCGTCGAGGCCCGGAGGAGGGGGAAGACGAGGAGCGGCGCACTCGGGCTGCTCAACGTGCCGCTGAGGAGCGGGCGAAGAGCGAGGGGGTGCCTGGCCGCCGCTGGCGGCGGAGAGGAGCTCGGTGATGCGTTCGAGCCAGGCGTCATGACCGTCCTTGGCGGGGTGACAGCGCAGCAGCCCCCGTGCCATGAGCAGCACGACGTGCGGAGCGAGCGGGCCGCGACCTGCAGACCAGGACGCGGTGGAGGAGAGACCATGCTCCTGCTCGCTCACCGCCGGGCGGACGGAGGAGGGCGCCCGTCCCCCAATGGGCTTGGTGACGGTGTGAGGGCATCGCCCAGGGGCACCTAGGATGGCCGGCGCCGCACGGGCCCTGATGGTGGTCCGGCGCGCAGCGCGCTCCCGGCGCGCGGCGACGGCGTCCATGTCGATGCTGACATCGAGGTCGAAGGCGCAAAGTCGGCAAGTCCCCCTACCCGGCGCGCCAAATGTCGGAGTAGGATCTGCGTCCAAGAAACTTCTCCAAGAACTTAAGATTCGAACTCTGGGAGACTTTGCTTGGCAACCTACGACACGATGGCAACTACGGCTGGAACACAATGGGCTCGCTGGCTCTCACCGGACATGAAGGGGACACGCGAGCTACCCAGGTTCGGGCCACCGTGCGGTGTAGTACGGTACTCCTACCTGTGTTGGATTGCTCTGTATGGAGAGCTTGTGGCTCTGAGTACACGAGTTGTGGGGGAGAAAATGAGTCGATCACCTTACATGGAGGCGGCCCTATCCCTTTTGTAGTGCCTTGGTCCTCTTCCCCGAAAATATGATCGGGAAAGGGTAGCCACAGGGCGGCAATTCAAAGGGGGACAGGAGCACAGGCTTATCCTGACTAAAGGCGGTCTCCGCATGATAAAGAGCTCCTCGTGACGTCTTGGTGGGCTTGGCGATGACCTCCGTCCTGGCGTCCCGATCCGTCCTGATCTTCTATCACCATAGAGGAAAACCTTTGGGACTTGCTTTGGGGGAGGCAGATGCCACTGCTCCCTTATCACCAGAATGGAAGCTGGGCTTGGTCACGCTCCGCTGTCCTTATCCTGACAGCGGAACGTCACCCATGTGCTGGGCGCGAGGCCCTGCGGCCGGCGCCGTACGATCTGCTTCGTGAGGAGGCCTTGCGAGGGGAGCCTCGCGAGGCATCCTGGCGCTTGGTGGTCTCGGCAAGGCCTAGCCAGGCGGCGAGGTCGCGAGGCTCGCCCCTCGCGAGGTGGCTTCCTCCGGAGCGGCCTCGGCATTGCCACTCTCATGGGCCGCCCCAAGCACGGTCCTCTGGGCCAGAGGCAGACAGGCCGTGGTACCCTGGTTCCCACTGGGCCGACAAATATCAATAAAGATCAGTTCTGTTCTGCTCCAAGATGTTGTGTGTTTCCAGAAGACATTATCTCTGGGTTGGGAACACAAGGTAAACCGGTCCTCTGAGCCGGGGTGCCACACTGGCTTAGACTTCTCCTTCCCTTCTTAATCAGGGGAAGGAATATATGGTAGAAGAACAGCCTGCTGAGATGGCTCAGGATGAGGTAGTGGTGACTGGGGAGAACCAGAATCCTCTGCCAGAAACTTCCACCGCCTTGACAAAGATCCCTGTCAAGGCTGAGTCGCCAATGAAAGACAAAGGGAAGGCAGCTCTTCACCTCCACACATTTGAAGACCTAAGCCTTGACTCGCTGCATCAAGCTGTCCTGACCCGGCTATCTGAGAGCCGGGATACTGAAATTGCAATGGTGACTTCCCTAAAGCGGAAGTATGAGGTAATCCCTATCACCTAGCTTTCCATATAGATATACATGTAGCCCCCAAGGACCGGATTATTATGAAATGATGACCCGGTACTTTTTGTACTGTTACCTTCATATAGATGAACAATCGGTAGCCCCCGAGGGCCGGCTCATCATAGTGTGATGAGCCGGGTCTCTGCATGTATCGAAGACAAAATTACACATTAGCCCCCAAGTGCCATGTTGAATGCCTGCATCGTCATGGGACTTGTTCCATTCAAGAAAATTTTGATAGACGTAGCCCCCAAGTGCTGGGTCGACTACCACGGTGGCTCGGGACTATACATTTATATCTTGTAACTCTTTAAATTATCATGCAAGACATGCTGAATTAGGTTGAGTCCCAAACTGCCAGCTTCCAAAAGGAAGAAAGAAAAGAGAGAAAGCTCTGAGAAAAAGTAGAACGTCTATCATCAGATTTTCACAAATCACTGTTCATGGCGAAAGAGACCCTGAAAAAGGCTAAAGAAACATTTGAAAACGAAAAGGCCATCTTGGTCAAACACACGGAAGAGGCCGAGGCGAAAATTGAGCCGGTGACTCAAGAGCTATCCACCCTAAAGGGTCATATCACCACAATGTGCAGCGCCATCTTTGGTAAGCCGACAGAGGCACGAGATTCCTGAAATGAACCGACTTAACACGTTGAGCCGGACTTTCTGACATCTTATCTTTATTTGCAGGCCGGAGGACTCATAACCTCGGGGAGCTTCCGCTGGTCAAGCTGAAAGCCGTGTACTCCTTTCTAGAGCAGTTGTATATAGGCGGCTCACGCTGCATCATGGCTGCGAAGAACACCAAGGCGCCGCCCCAATTGATTGTAGACATGCTGAAAGAGTTGTCCATTGTACCTCAATGGTTTCAAGAGTGGAAGAAGGCGGCTTGCCACCATGGAGCTCTTACCGCCCTTGCGCGTGCCAAGGCATATGCCCCAGAATTAGATCTGGCTCAACTGGTGGGCGGCTATCCGGAGTTCAACACTGATGACACACCTTTCACCAAGAAAGATTTTCTTCGGTGCGTGAAAGAAATCGGGGTAGCTGGAACAGAATTGACGAAGGAGATAGATCTCACCAAATATCAAGCCAGATATTCTAAAGCCAACGAACGGAATGAGCCGCCCAACCCTCAACCGGTCACACTGACCCGCCCGCGTAAGCAAACCTTTGCCCCTGACGTCGATCCTTCATCTGTGATAACAACCAATGCAGTATTTGAAGCGTTGCGCTCAATCTAGTGGGTAGTCGATGAGTCGGCGAGTTAGGAAGAGGCGGCAGATGATGACAAACGTGAAGAGCCGGCACAGGACGATCCATCAACCTCTGGTGCAGATCGCAACCCGGAGAATTAGATTTACGGCTCACAATTCGTTGTAATTTGAACATGATGGAACATCTCTCTTGATCATAGCCCTGTGGCGGCTTGTAATAGTAATAGGCATAAACTTTTGCTGGTGCAAGTGTCATTGTGCACTTCTGTTATTTTGCCTGTATAAACTTGTTTGCTTGCCTTGAATGACAAGTCCTTCACTGCTGAAATAATCAGTGACCTAGCTATGCCGGCAATGAACTTGAACACCAGTGGTGCTTAGAAGATAAAAATATTAATTATAAAACAACCCAGTGATTCTTGACACCGGCTTAATAAGCAAGAGAAACTGTAATGCAGAATGTATGAAAGTAAGGATGTATGCATGCATGCAAAAGACAAAAATAATGCAACTACACAAAAGTAAAAACCGGCTTTCGAGGCACAACATAAAGACCAGCTTTCAAGGCACGAGTCTGATTCGCTTCTATGAAGCAGGCCTGTTGCCTCTTTTGGTTTATCCTAGCTCTCTGAAAGCCGGCTCTCATGTGACCAACTAGTGTTTTAACTCTGACGAGTTCAGGGTCACCTCTGTGATTGACTCGACAGGCATACATCGGGTCACCTTTTCGGAGTAGCATCTTGCTAACAGGCAGGTTTAACCAAGAAAGTTTTGGCTTTTTGCTGGGTTAAAAGGGATGTTAAAGCTAAACTTGATGAGCTGGAAGCCCCCCAAGTAACCAATGATCAAAGAATAAACACTTAACACACAATTTGAGGTGAAACAACAATCTCTCTTATATAGAGACGCCGGCTTTATTTCATTGATCATAATATGTATATACATGATGAAGGTATGTACAAAAGATACTACCCAGTCCTTGACTTAGGTATAATATGGCCGGAGATGTGCAATGTTCCAGGGCCGGCTGCCCTCCTCCTCGGAGGTACGTGACTGATTTTCTTCACGTATGTTAATGAGGTAGTATGACCCGTTGTTGAGATTCTTGCTGACGACGAAGGGTCCTTCCCAAGGAGGTGAAAGCTTATGCGTGCCTGTCTGATCTTGTATCAAACGAAGCACTAAGTTGCCTTCCTGAAAGGTACGGCTTCAAACTCTACGGCTGTGATAGCGACGTGGGTCTTGCTGATAGATTGCAGATCTGGACGCAGCAAGTTCACGTTCCTCTTCCAGAGCATCAAGAGCGTTTTGGCGAGCTTGCTCATTATCGGCTTCCACATATGCTGTAACTCGGGGGGAGTGATGACGAATGTCACTTGGAAGGACCGCCTCCGCACCATAAACCAGGAAAAATGGCGTGTATCATGTCGACCTGTTGGGAGTCGTCCGTATGCTCCAAAGTACCGCGGGTAACTCCTCTTCCTAGCAACCCGGCATGCGTTGTAAAGGCACCATGAGCTGGGGTTTGATACCACGTAGCAGCTCTTGATTAGCACGTTCCGCCTATCCATTAGACTGAGGATGCGCCATAGATGCTAAGTCCAGCCTGATGTGCTCCTGCTGACAGAACTGCTTCATCACTCCTTTGGAAAGATTGGTGCCATTGTCTGTAATAATGCTATGTGGCTATCCAAAATGATAGATTAGCTTTTTGAAGAATTTAACCGCTGTAGCAGCGTCGCATCGGCTGACCGGCTCAGCTTCAACCCACTTAGTGAATTTATCGACTGCCACCAATAAGTGAGTATGCTTATTTTTGGATCTCTTGAAGGGTCCAACCATGCCAAGCCCCCAGACTACAAAAGGCCAGGTTATGGGAATCATCCGCAACTCCTGAGCCGGCACATGAGCTTGACGAGCAAATTTTTGACAACCATCACACTTGCAGATGATATCCTCTGCATTTGCATGAGCCGTAAGCCAGTAAAAACCATGCTGAAAAGCTTTCGCAACCAATGACCTTGAGCCGGCATGATGCCCACAATCGCCAGAGTTGATTTCATTGAGAATGGCATGACCTTCCTCAGGAGAAACACAACGCTGAAAGACGCCTGTGACGCTTCGTCTATGCAACTCACCATTGACTATAATCATGGACTTGGAACGCCTGATGATCTGTCAAGCGAGGATTTTCTCTGCTGGGAGCTCGCCACGGCTTAAATAAGCCAGGTAAGGTACTATCCAATTTGGTATAGCATGAACAGCGGCCACGAGAGCCGCCTCTGGATCAGGAATAGCAAGGTCTTCCTCCGTCGGTAACTTGACTGGCGGTTTATGCAACACATCCAGAAAAACATTGGGTGGAACAGGCATTCGCTGAGACCCCAAACGAGACAATGCATCTGCCGCCTCATTAAGCCGGCGATCAATTTTATCCACCTGATATCCTGTGAAATACCCGGCGATGTTTGTAACCTTGCGTCGATAAGCCGCCATGAGGGGATCCTTGGAATCCCAGGTTCCAGAAACTTTCTGAGCCACCAAATCTGAGTTGCCCAGGCACCTTACCCGGCTTAAGTTCATCTCCTTTGCCATACGGAGCCCATGAAGCAAGGCCTCATATTCAGCTGCATTGTTAGTACAAGGAAAGATAAGCCGTAAAACATAACAAAACTTGTCACCTCGTGGGGAAGTTATGACAACTCCAGCCCCCGAGCCTTCCAATTGCCTAGAACCATCAAAGTGAATAGACCAATATGTGGTATCTGGCTTCTCTTCTAGGGCCTGCAATTCCGTCCAATCATTGATGAAATCCACCAAAGCTTGAGATTTAATAGCAGTCCGGGTATATACTTGAGATGATGCGGCCCAAGCTCAATTGCCCATTTGGCAACCCGGCCAGTAGCTTCTCTGTTCTGAATTATGTCTCCAAGGGGTGTTGAACTAACCACAGTGATTGGGTGCTCATGGAAATAGTGCTTCAACTTCCGGCTTGCCATGAATACACCGTAGACCAGCTTCTGCCAATGCGGATACCGCTGCTTGGACTCTGTGAGAACTTCACTCATATAATACACTGGGCGCTGAACTGGGTATTCCTTGCCTGCTTCCTTGTGCTCCACAACAACTGCAACACTAACGGCCTTGCTGTTAGCTGCAATATATAACAGCATTGGCTCCTTCTCCTGAGGAGCAGCAAGAATGGGCGACTCAGACAACTGCTTCTTGAGAGATTCGAAAGCATGATCTGCAGCATCGCTCTAAACAAAATCAGCCTTCTCCCCAAGCCGGCTTATGAACCGGCTCAACGCCGCAACCCGCCCTGCCATCTTCTAGACGACATTGAGATTTGCCAGCTTGGCCAGGGTCATGATTTCCTTGATCTTTTTCGGGTTGGCTTCAATTCCGCGCTCAGAAACGAGGAATCCCAGTAATTTTCCTGTAGGAACACCGAAGACACACTTCTCCGGGTTGAGCTTCATCTGGTAAACTTGAAGGTTATAAAATGTCTACTTGAGATCATCCAACAAGGTTTCCTTTTTCTGAGATTTCACCATGATGTCATCAACATAAGCATGAACATTACGCCCAATCTGCTTGTGGAAGCAATTTTGGACACAACGCTGATAAGTCGCCTGTGCGCACTTCAGACCAAACGGCATGGACGTATACCAGAAAGCTCCAAAAGGTGTAATGAAAGCTGTCTTTGCCTGGTCCTCCTGCTTCATCTTGATCTGATGATAACCAGAATAAGCATCCAGAAAACATAAAGACTCACAACCCGCCGTGGCATCAATGATTTGGTCAATATGGGGCAGAGCGAAAGGATCACTAGGACAAGCCTTATTCAGGTCCGTGTAATCAACACACATTTGCCAAGTCCCGTTTTTCTTCAGAACAAGAACCGGGTTAGCCAGCCATACTGGATGAAAAACCTCAACAATAAACCCAGCAGCTAGGAGCCGAGCCACTTCTTCACCAATAGCTTTCCGCCTTTCCTCAATAAAACGACGGAGATACTGAAGAACAGGTTTAAACTTAGGATCCACATTAAGGGAGTGCTCAGCGAGTTCTCTCAGTACACCTGGCATGTCAGAAGGTTTCCATGCAAAAATGTCCCGATTCTCACGGATGAACTCGATGAGCGTGCTTTCCTATTTTGGATCCATATTCGCCCCGATGGTAAACTGCTCAGAAGAATTACCAGGGGTGAAATCCACTTGCTTGGTGTCTCTAGCCGACTTGAACTTGAGCAGAGGGTCAGCCTCAGTCGTTATCTTCTTCAGAAAAGTTCTGTCACCCGGGTCAACATTGTCCTTGTAGTACTTCAGCTCTTCGGTTGCACAAGCCGACTCAGCATAAGCTGCATCTCCTTCCTCACACTCCAATGCAACTCTTCAGTTGCCCTCAACAGTAATGGTGCCCTTTGGACCCAACATTTTTAATTTCAGATAAACATAGCATGGCCGTGCCATGAACCGCGCGTAAGACGGACTTCCGAAGAGGGCATGATAGGGGCTTTTAAGCTTCACCACTTCAAAAGACAAGAACTCCGAGCGGTAATTAAATTCGTCGCCGAAGGCCACCTCCAGAGAAATCCTGCCAATGGGATAAGCCGACTTGCCAGGGACGATGCCATGAAAAACTGTAGTGGAAGGGGTGAGCTGTTTCTCGGACAAGTTCATCCGTCTGAAAGTATCATAGTAAAGGATATTGATGCTGCTGCCGCCATCCATGAGCACTTTTGTCAATGTGTAACCGCCAACTTGTGGTGCTACGACCAGGGCCAGATGGCCGGGGTGGTCAACAAACTCCGGGTGATCCGCCTGACTCCAAGTGACCGACTACTCCGACCAGTTCAGGTACTACGGGACCGCCGGCTCAACCAAATGGGTGGCTCTCCGTTGAACCTTCCGATCATGCTTGCAGATACTGGTGGTAAAAACATGATACTGCCCACTGTTCAACTGCTTCAGATTGCTCTGGAACCCAGACTGGCCACCTTGATTCTGATTTCCCTAGGTGTTGCGCTGGTTATTGCCTCCTATATTGCCAGCCCCCTGAAACCCGGCATTTTGACCGTGGTTCCCCTGGAACCCGGGGCTTGCGAAGTGCCCTTGCGAGCCGGCTCCCTGAAAGCCGGCTCCCTGGTTTTTGGGTCTGGGGTAGCCAGGGTGTCCTCCGATGCCGCCTCCATTGTGATGATTCTGGAATACCCGCTTGGAGAACTCTTGCATAATATAACAGTTTTCCCACGAATGGGTAGACGGCTTACCATTAAAACTGTGTTTGGGACATGGACCCTTGAGAGCCTCTTCAAAGTTACGAGGGCGGTTACCGGAAAAAGGCTTCCTGGGACCATTATTCTAACGCTGATTATTCCCACCAGTATTGGTATTAGCCACCAGATCAGAGCTTCCCTCATAATTCTTATGCTTGTTGCTGCTATTGGCTTGCCCATTGCCATTGTTCTGCTGGTGACCCTTGCCACCGTTTTTCTTGCCCTTGCCTGATTTCTCGTCATCAGATGTTGGATCCTTGGTGCTATCTGACTCGGCATACCGAGTTAAAACATCCATGAGATTGCCCATGTCCTGAACCTTCTGTTTGAGCCGTCCCAGCTTCTGGACCAGGGGCTGGAATTTGCAATTTCGCTCCAGGACAAGCACTGGCTGCTGGGTTGTTATACTATCTAAAGAGTGGATAACCTCTGCAACCCGGTGAGACCAATGATGTGCCGACTCATCCTCACACTGAACACAATGCTCGAGATCAACAATTGTGGTCGGACACTTGCAAGTCCCTTGGAAATTCTTGATGAAGCGCTCCTTCAACTCCTGCCATGTGTTAATGGAATTTACCTGCAAGTTTTTCAACCAAGTACGTGCTGGACCTTCCAGCATGAGAGGAAGATAACACGCGCAGACTGCGTCACTAGCCTCCATCAGATCCATGGCTCATTCATAACTCTCTATCCACTCAGCTGGCTTGAAATCAGCTGTGTAATTGGGCACCTTGCGAGGACCCTTGAAATCCGGCGGCATTCGCGCATCTCGCAACGCTGGGACTAAACAGGGAGTCCCAACTATCCGGCTCAATAGACCGCCTGCGCGGGCGGCTGTCGGGGTTGCGGTGGGAGGGTTCTGCGCCGTGGGCTGATTGTACATTGTCCGTGCATTTTCCTCTTCCCATGCTCGTAAAGCCCGAGCGGTGTCAACAATCTCTTGAGCATTAGGGATCCTGGGATGTTGTTGATTCGTGAGTGGTTGTGCGCCCCTCCTACATTGCTCACTACTAGAAACTGCCGGCGACTCAGGACGTCGGCTCCTAGTGCAGCTCTGGTGAGGAGTTGAGTGAAGCCGGTGCTGACTATGAGAATAGTTTGCCTGTTGCGTCACTGCTATTTTGAGCATCTCAATGGCATTCCTAGCCTCAACCTGAGCCGGACCATCTCCTTCAATCAGGATTGCTGCCAAGTTATGTGTCGCCGCTAATACATTGTCCACCAGGTTGGAATAGTGTCCAATTGGGGTCTGGAATCGGTGAGGCGGCAACTGCTGCTGTGGAACTAGCGTCTAATGTTGAGCCGTCTCCCTCCGCTGAGCCGACTGCCGCGGCAGTGGCCCTCTTGGGGACATAACACCAACCCCCGGGTTTACCGGAGCCTGTGGATCATTCGGTGTAGTAAACAGGTGAGTTGGTTCAATCTGGGACGGAAGCCGGCTTTGATGCCGCCTCTGGTGGACGAACTCTGACTCAGCCTGCCGGCGGCTTAGATAGAGGGCTTCCTCCTCAAAGCGCTTTGTCTCCTCGACCAGTCGGGCTTGGGTTTCCGCCATGCGGGTATTTTCTGCATTGACGTCCTCTTGGATCTTGGTCAATTGCTCGCTGCACTTTTTGATCTCTGCATTGCATGCGCAGCGTTTTTTGCAGTCACCGGCTCAGCCAATCGGGTTGCTAGAGTGGTCATCATCTCTGCGAGTGCCTGTGCCCCGGTTTTTTGTGAGCTGGCGGCAGCCGTGCCGGCTCCTCGTGAGCCAGCTATTGTGAGATTTTGTCCTTCCGCTGGATCTACTGGGTCTCGAAGGGGATCCTGTCTAGCCACCATGTAGACCATGGAAAATCGAGGCGGCTCGAGGATCTTAGGAAAGACCTCATCAGTTCGTCCCCCGAGCCGCCCATCATACAATGGACGGATTGACTCGGTTTCCCCCATTGATGATGTCGGAAGTTGGGGCTCCGGGGACCCAAAGGTTCGAACACTGGGGTGAGCTCGTTCCTACCTCTCATCCTCTACCACAGCCTAACTACGGTGAAGCTACGGTGAGAGCGCGTGAGTGGGAGTGGACCGTGGACTCAGCAGTTTACCCAGGTTCGGGCCACCTTGCAGTGAAAAACCCTACTCCTGCTTTGTTGGGATTGCAGTGAGCAAGAAGGTGTTCTCGCATACAAGGTGGAGAGGGAGGAATTATTGGTCGAAGCCCCCGTCCTACAAGGGCAGCACTGTCCCTTTATACTAGCCTTGGTCCTTTTCCCCCTCAAAACTTAGGCGGGAAGGGTTGCCACACTTGGCGGGTTTTGAAAGGAAACAGGCGCTCAGGCTATCCTGACTAAAGGCGGTCTTCACCTGCAAAAGCATGATCCATGACGCGCCAGTGGGCTCGGTGATGACCTCCGCCTTGTGCGCCCGTCATCTTGGTCTTCTTTCGCCGATCGGGCAACCTTTGGGGTTGCTTTGGGAAGTGGATTGCTGGCCTTGTTCCCTTAGCACAAAAGGGGAGACCCTCTTCATCCGCGCCTGCTGGCACGGCCTCTGTCGCCGTTCGTCACCGCGCGTGTCACCCACATGATGGGCATGAGACCGCGCTGCCGGACCGAACAGCCCCCATCTTGAGCGCCTTCGGGAGGGAGCCTCGGGAGGCCACCTCGGGAGGCAGCCTCGCGAGGCTGTTGGTGAAGATGCCGAGCCTTGCTCGTCTGCTCCCTGAGGAGGGGTTCTCAGGAGGCCAGGCCCTCATGAGGGGTCCTGATGAGTTGCTTGATGGTGGCGGCCTGCTGGGCCTACGCCAGGTGTTGCGCCCTGGGCCAAAGCCAGACGGGCAGGATACCCTGGGTTCCATGGGCCCGACAGTAGCCCCCAGGCCCGCGGCGCGCACGTTCCCGCCTACTAGGGCGCGAAATAGCGCGGGCCCTAACCGCCTGCGGGCCAGGCGTGACGCGTGGCGCACGATGTGATGGGGGATGCCCCCACTTCTCCCATGATGCCTCGGTAACCGCCCGCGCTGACATAAAGCCTGTCGCGCGCGACGCGAGGCCATCATTGCCTTCCTTTGTGCACTCCGTCTCCCTGCGCCTTCTTCCCCATGCGTAGCTCCTTGCGACCCCATCTCCGAGCTCCGCCTCTTCCCCCTCCTACATCCGTGCCTCCGCCGCACAGATGGAGCCTGCACACAAGAGGGGAAAGGCGGCGGCCCCGTCCTCAAGCTCACCCGCCATCGGGGCGGCGCTACAGCGCTCCTCCATCGTCGATGGAGAGGGCCTGGACAAGGTGCTCCCGCTGGTGGCCGGCGACCAGAACGAGAATCAGGCGACCCAGATCTGGCCGGGGTCATGCACGCAGCGTGACCTGGGGGCGACGGCCTACCCCTTCTTCCTCCACAGCGTTTAGGCCGGGTTGGTACCGCCATTGTCGGACTTTTTCTACGCCATTCTCTCCCATTATCAGATTCACACCCTCCACCTTCAACCCAACTCCATCCTCCTCCTGGCCATGTTTGCCTTTTACTGCGAGGCTTTCGTGGGCGTGATGCCTTCGGTGGCGCTCTTCCGCCACTTCTTCTGGCTGGGGCTGACTGCGGCAGACCAGCGCTCCGGATGTGCATCGTTCCTCGCCATTAAGGGGATGTAGAACAGCATCATCAACTTGAGGGTTGCGAAGAAGGTGGAGGGCTATCGGCAGCGCTGGGTCTACATGGACGCGCGCCGGACCAGCCGGCTCCTGATGATCCCGACGGACCCTGCTGAGAAAACTCCGGGTGGGGGCACGAGAAGCTCGCTAACCCGAGGATGGAGCCCGTCTTGGAGCGGATGGCCGCACACTGGGCCGCGAAGCTATCGGGGGCGACAGTCGTCAGGGAGTACCTGCGGTGGCGCATCGCGCCACTCAAGCGACACTCGCACCCCGTGTGGGAGTACACCGGCGCGGGCAACGCCATGAGGCTGAACCCCAGCAGCCTGAAGCCAGAAGTGCTGGACAGGGCCCTGGCGACTCTGCTTAGTACCCCCGCCGTGGACCTGCCCAGGGTGCACTCCCGCTGTTCCGCTACAAGGAGAAGGCGGAGCTGGTTGAGGAGATGCCTCTCTTTGACCAATGGGGTCTTGTGCCGGAGGGCCACATCGGGCTCCATGAGAACCCCCTCGTGGTGGAGCTGGATTCAGGAGGCAGCGGCGGTGGCGAGGACTCGGAGGAGGCCACAAAGCAGGACGCCAGTCGGGCGCCACCACGCACTCGCCGTCAGCTCCTCTGTGACCTCGAGGATGATGACACCGACAGCGAGCCACCCGCGGCGGAGGGGGCTCTCGGCCGGGGGGCGGTCGAGCCCCCAGCGCCAGAGGCCCGTCAAGGGGTCGAAACTTCCCAGGCCCTCGAGGCGGGCGACGACGTGTCTGGGTCCACCGCGGCCCGCTCCGAGGGCCTGGGCGGCGGAGCCGAGGTGATGATTGATGGCGGCAGCGACGACCCGCACCTCGTGGAGAAGAAGAGGAAGTGGTCTGCTGGCGACGAGTAAGTCCCCCTGACTCCTCCCTACATTTTATGCTCTTGCTCTATTATCTGGGCCCGGAACTGAGCCACATTTGCGCAGGAGGTCCGCCGGGGACCAAAGGAAGAAGAAGAAGATGACGACAAAGTCGAAGGTGACCCCCAGCTTTCAGGGGGCATTAGTACCCGCTACGGGTGCCGGGGGGCATGGAGAGGCCGCCCGCCACCCAGACGCCGAGACGGAGCACGCGGAAGTTGAGAGGAAGCCAGGCGTTCCTCCGAAGCCGCATGCGGGCGCGTCTTGTGAGGCCGAGAAGGAGGAGCCTCGGGCGGCAGCCTCAGGAGGTGGGGCCGTGCTCCCCTCAGACCCAGCCGCGGGGGAAGAAGCAGTAATGGGGTGGCTGAAGCACCCACTTCCCCGCCAGAGGCCTCTCTCAGCTTGGGAGGAGGTGACGCGGGGCGCGCTGCGGCGGGCATGGCGAGCCTCCACAGCGCGCCGCCGTAGCCGAACATGGGGGAAGCTCCAACAGACCCACCGCTCCTGGCGAGCGGCGCCGAGGCTTCCCTGACCGCGGCGGCGGAGGACGATGGGGGACCGGACCCGGACTGGCCTCTAGTGCTCATGAGCGGCCGTGCCCTGCTCAGGCCTGGAGCCTTGCGCGACGCCAAGCCCGCGCTCACTCACCTTGGGACGGACTTCCAGGACGCGGAGACACGCCTCGCTGAGGAGCACCTGGAGCTTGCCGACGGGTGGCGCCAGCTCAGCGTCGCCGTCGAAACGGCCCAACGCCAGAACGAAGCCTCTCGCGCACAGGGCGAGAAGGACGCCGCCGAAGCAGATAGGGTCCGCGCGAGCGCTCTCCGCGAGGCCAAAGCGGCCGTCAAGCGCCGCGTCGAGGCAGCGGCCCACCTGAAGGAGCTCCAAGATCAACATGCCGCGCAGGCGCAGTCATTCCGCACACGGGAAGTGCCCTCGATACTCGTGAGAGGGAGCTTGCGGTCCGCGAAGCGGACCTCGCGACTCGCACGGAGGACCTTGAGAGGGTGTCAACCGAGCAGGCCACGGAGCGCGGGCGCCTGGAGACGCTGGGGCGCCAGCTGGTCGATGCCCAGGAAGCCCACGCGAAGCGTGTCGACGAGGCCAACACCTAGCTGGAGGCCAAGGGAAAGAAGGCCCAGGACGACGCCGATGCGAAGATAGTGGAGGCATGCCTGGCGCTCGCCGAGGAGCACAGTAAGGCACTGAAGCAGCAGAAGGACGCCTTTGAGATGGAGTGTGAGCGGTTCTGGCAGGAAATCGCTGGTCTCAAGGCGGCACTCGCCGAGGCAGAGACCCGCTGAGAGGCCGCGTCGCAGGCTGGTCCCAGCGCCGCAGCTGAGCCGTCCTCCCTTCGTCTTCAGGTGGGGGTGCCGCCAGCACCGCCGAGCGAGCCGGAGGCAAGGCAGACCAGGAGTGGGAGCGGCAGCGCGAACGCGTCAAGATGCTCCACTCCCTCGAGCTTCGGGCTCGCGACGCCTTGAACTCCATCTGCAAGGAGAGGCTTGAAGCCCTCCGTGAGTCCCGCGATGCCGACTACGTTGACTTCTCCACCAAGCTCGTGGAGCGGCTCGAGGATGGGGACAAGATGGTGGATGGCATTTTGGAGGAGTGCCGCGACCTCTTCTCTCAGGCGGCGACCCGCGTCTTCAGTCACCTCCTTCACGCCAATCCCAACTTTGATTTTGACAAGGTGATAGCCCCCGTCCCCGAGGAGCTCCGTGATGACCTCGCAAAGGCGGTAGAAGGCCACGTGAACGCGCTGCTTGGGAAGTACTCCTACGACAGCGGTGAGAGTTCAGGAGGAGGCGGGTACGACCGTGATGGCGGCGACAACGACAACGGCGGTGATGACAATGGCACGAGCTCCTAGGGTCCTTTTTCCGTCGCCACCCTACACTAGACCGATGTGGCCCCGTGGGGGCGTGCAGACGATGCCTTTGTGTTTAAGTACTTTACGATTTGCTATAATGAACGCTCGTGCCCTCATGAGGCTTCCTCTCGAGGCCTGTTTAGCTCTTTTTGCTTGCCTTTGTGCTCTACGTCGTCAGGACCCAGCCCCCGAGCGGGCCACAGCCGTCGCTGGTATGTCAGGTCGCGATGCCTGGACAAGGCCAGGAGTTGGATGTTCCAGGCGTTAGGCACAGGAACTCCGTCCTCCGTCTCCAGCCGGGCTGCACCGGGCCTGGAGACATGAGTAACCCTGAAAGGGCCTTCCCACATATGTGAGAGTTTGTGTAGTCCCTCTCTGGAGAGGATCCTGTGCAGGACGAGGTCGCCGACCTCGAGAGTATGAGGGCGGACATTGCGGCTGTGGTAGCGACGCAAGGCCTGCTTGTACCTCGCGGCGCGAAGAGTGGCCTGACGGCGGCCCTCCTCGAGGAGCAGCAGATCGGTCTCCCGTGAGCCATCCTGACGTGCCTCGTTGAAGGCAAGGACTCGCGGGGAGCCATGCTTAAGCTCCAATGGAAGGACCGCCTCAGCTCCGTAGATGAGGAAGAAGGGGGTCTCGCCGGTAGGCTTGCTTGCCATCGTGCGGATGGACCACAGCACGGACTGCAGCTCATCGAGCCAGCCTTTGCCGCAGGCCTCGAGCTTCTTCTTGAAGCTCCTTGTTTTGAGGCCCTTGAGGACCTCAGCGTTGGCACGCTCGGCCTGGCCATTGCTTCGCAGGTGTGCCACCGAGGCGTAGCTGATCTGCGTGCCGAGGCTGGCGCAGTAGGACCTGAAGAGGCCGCTTGTGAACTAGGAGCCATTGTCGGTGATGATGCAGTTGGGAACTCCAAAGCGGCTCACGAGGCCCTTGATGAACTTGACGGCGGAGCCTGCTGGGATGGTGCGCATAGGCTCGACCTCTGCCCACTTGGTGAACTAGTCGATGGCGACGTTGAGGTAGCGGTAACCGCCAGCCGCGCGAGGAAAGGGCCCCAGGATATCCAGCCCCAGACCACGAAGGGCCATGAGAGGGGAATCGTTTGGAGGCCCTGCACCGGCTGGTGGATCTGCTTGGCGTGGAACTGGCAGGCCTCGCAGGCTTGGACCAGCGCGGTAGCGTCACGCAACGCAGTGGGCCAGTAGAAGCCGCTGCGGAACACCTTGCCGACGAGGGTGCGTGACGAGGAGTGGTGGCCGAAGTCTCCTCCAAGGATATCAGCGAGCAACTCGCGCCCTTGTTCTTCAGAGATGCACCGCAGTGAGACGCCATTGGGGGGCCTGCGGTACAGCTCGCCATCTTGTAAGCTGTAAGCGGTGGCCTATCGGGCCACGTGCTCTGCTTCTGAGTCCTCCTCCAGGAGGGTGCTGTGAAGCAAGTAATCCTTGAACTCCGCGGCCCAGCTATCTGCTTGAGGCTCCAGTGCTAGCAGCAGGCGGGCTCCCGAGGCTGGGCCGCAGTCTGGCGCACCCATGGGCGGTGCGGGCGGGAGTTCCTCATGAAGGAGCATGGTGCTCGCGGCGGGGGGTGCAGCTGATGGCTTGAGGAGCCTTTCCTCGAAGACGCCGGGGCTCTGAGGCTCGCGGCGAGATGCTCGTTTGGCAATGTCGTCAGCTTCTTTGTTGCCGCTGTGGGGGACGTGCTGCAGCTCCAGGCCAAGAAAACGCTTCTCAAGTTTACGTACCTCTTCTAGGTAGGCGGCCATGTGCTCGTCCTTGGGCTTGTAGCTTTTGTTGGAGAAGTTGACGAGAAGTTGCGAATCGCCCTTGATGGTCAGACGCTTGATGCCCAGCGCGAATGCGGCCTTGAGGCCGGTGATGAGGCTCTCATACTCTGTGATGTTGTTGGAAACTTTGTCGGTGTGCCTGAAGCAGAGCTGCATGGTGTAGTAGAGCTTGTCTCCTGTCGGCGAGGTGAGCATGACTCCAGCCCCCGCACCCTGTCGGGAGAAGGCGTCGTCAAAGTGCATGGTCCAGCCACTAGGTGCCTCGTCCCCTGGCAGAAGGGATTTGGCCTCGCGAGGCTCCTCCTCGTACGTGTCCGTCCACTCTAGCACGAAGTCGGCCAGAGCTGCACCTTTGATGAATCTGGTGGTGGAGAATTCTAGCTGGAAGGCTTGTAGCTCGATGTTCCATTCGGCGACACGGCCGGCAGCGTTGGGGCTGTGCAGAACTTGCTCCAAGGGGTAGGAAGAAATGTCCTTGATGGGATGACCCTGAAAGTAGTGCGCAGCTTCCTGGAGGCTACGAGGAGCGCGAGGAGGAGCTTCTGCTGCATGGGGTAGCGCTCGCGCGCATCCCTTAGCATGGTGCTGACGAAGTACACGGAGTGCTCGACGAGGCACGTAGTTGTGGTGGCAGCTTGCTCTCCAGGCAGCTCGCGGGGCTCGATGGGCCCGGGGAGCTCATGAGGCTCAAGGGGCTCGCGAGGCTTGCTACTTGTGAGCTGCGTTGGTAATTCCTTGAAGAGGAAGGGAGATGCAGTACAGTAGAGATAAGTATTTCCCTCAGTTATGAAACAAAGGTTATCAATCTAGTAGGAGAATCACGCAACACCTCGTTAGCAGCACCTGCACACAAAACAACAAATCCTTGCACCCAATGGAAACAAGGGGTTGTCAATCCCTCGGCGGTAAGTTGCAAGATTAAATAGTATGTCATAGATAGATAGATTAAAACAAAAATACAAAATAAAATAAATAAATAAAAAGTGCAGCAAGGTATTTTTAAGGTTTTTAATATATGATTTAGATAGACCCGGGGGCCATAGTTTTCACTAGAGGCTTCTCTCATAAAAATAGCATACGGTGGGTGAACAAATTACTGTTGGGCAATTGATAGAAAATAAAATAATCATGATGATATGCAAGGCAATGATCATGTATATAGGCATCACGTCTGAGACAACTAGACCGACTTCTACCTGCATCTACTACTATTACTCCACACATCGACCGCTATCCAGCATGCATCTAGTGTATTAAGTCCATAAAGAACGGAGTAATGCCTTAAGCAAGATGACATGATGTAGACAAAGTAAACTCACGCATGAATAAACCCCATCTTTTTACCCTTAATAGCAACGATACATACGTGTCATGTCCCTTTCTGTCACTGGGATTGAGCACCGCAAGATCGAACCCATTACAAAGCACCTCTTCCCATGGCAAGATAAATCAATCTAGTTGGCCAAACCAAATCAATAGATCGGAGAAGAAGTACGAAGCTATAATAATCATGCATAAAAGAGTTCAGAGAAAACTCAAATAATATTCATGGATAATCTGATCATAAACTCACAATTCATCGGATCCCAACAAACACACCGCAAAAAGTGATTACATCGGATAGAACTCCAAGAACATCGAGGAGAAGATTGTATTGAAGATCAAAAAGAGAGAAGAAGCCATCTAGCTACTAACTATGGACCCGAAGGTTTGTGGTAAACTACTCACGCATCATCGGAAGGGCAGCAAGGTTGATGTAGAGCCCCTCCATGATCGATTCCCCCTCCAAAGGAGTACCGGAAAAGGCCTCCAGATGGGATCTCTCGAGAACAGAAGCTTGCGGCAGCGGAAAAAGTATTTCGTGGACTCCTCTGTTGGTTTCCCGATTTTAGAGAATTAATAGTGGTGGAATTAGGTCAAATGGAGCTGTGTGGGCCCCACAAGCCACCAGGGCGCGCCACCCCCCTGGGGCGCGCCTTGGTACCTCGTGGGCCACTGCTCCATCTTCTGGCCCTCTCCCGAAGCTTCCAATACTTGTTATGTCCAGAAAAAAATTCCAAAAAGTTTCATGGCATTTGGACTTCGTTTGGTACTGATATTCTGGAAAACCAAAAACAGGCGAAAAACAGTAACTGGCACTGGGCACTAAGTTAATAGGTTAGTCCCAAAAAATGATATATAATTGCTATAAATGTGTATAAAAACATCCAAGATTGATAATATAATAGCATGGAATAATAAAAAAATTCAAAGTTTTTCAACTTAGCTTTTCCTCGCACTGTTTTCCTCGTTGTATGCTCGTTGTATGAAATCATCACTTGAACATCATTAGAATGGTACCCCATCGTCACTCCCCCCGGGAAACTTGCACGCGAGGGATTCTTCTGTCCTTTTAAGAAAAAGAAAGAAGAGAAAAGAGTGGTTTGAGAACCTTGATAGTTCGTCAGCCATGACATACAAACTAAAGTGTAAATCACAGCATCACATGTATCCATATGAAAATGAAAATGCATGAAGAGTTGCGAAACATTTAGCTTTATTATGCACAGGATCTGTGCCAGGATTTGTACAAAGGGTTACAAGTCTCGCCGACAAAGCTTGTACAAAAGGGGTTGCCGGGAGGCCCGGCAACCGCACCTCATGGGTAGAACTTGCGAAGATACTCAATATTCGAAGCGTTTTGCACTGGGGTGCCATCTTCGGTCTCCAAACGGACTGCGCTAGGTCTGGTGACTCGTACTACCCGATAAGGGCCTTCCCACTTCGACATCAACTTGTTTGATCTCTTGGCGGACTGAACACGCCGAAGAACAAGGTCACCTTCCTCAAGGCTTCGAGTGTGCACTTTGCGGCTATGATAGCGGCGCAAGGCTTGCTGGTAGCGTGCTGCTCGCATAGCCGCCCGAAGACGATCTTCCTTAAGGAGCGTTACCTCATCTTGTCGCAGCTGCTCTTGCTTAGCTTCATCGTAAGCGAGCACTCGAGGTGACCCGTATATGAGTTCCGTGGGGAGCACCGCTTCTGCACCATATATTAGGGAGAAGGGTGTTTGGCCAGTAGCTCGATTTCGTGTCATCCTGAGTGACCAAAGAACCGCCAGCATCTCATTAATCCAGCGCCTTCCACATTTGCGCAGCTTGTCAAAGGTTCTTGTCTTGAGGCCACGCAGCACTTCAGCATTCATCCTTTCCGCTTGGCCGTTGCTTCTCGGGTGAGCGACAGATGCAAAACACATTTTGCTGCCAAGGTCTTAGACATATTGCATGAAGGTGCAGCTCGTGAATTGTGTGCCATTGTCGGTGATGATTCTGTTAGGAACCCCGAAACGGCAAACTAATCCTTTGAAGAACTTGACGGCTGATTGCACTGTCACCTTCCTCACCGGCTCCACTTCAGGCCACTTTGTGAACTTGTTGATGGCGACGTACAAGAACTCAAAGCCCCCGGTAGCACGGGGGAAGGGGCCCAAGATATTGAGCCCCCAGACCGAAAAGGGCCAGGAGAGAGGGATTGTTTGGAGAGCTTGAGCTGGCTGATGTTTGTTCTTTGAATGGAATTGGCATGCTTCACATTTGGTTACTAGCTCAGTTGCATCCTGGAGGGTAGTGGGCCAATAGAAGCCTTGCCGGAAAGCTTTGTCGGCAAGTGCCCTTGATCCTATGTGAGAGCCACATATGCCTCCATGTATCTCTGCCAATAGCTTTAGTCCGTCTTCCCGGTAAATACACTTCAATTTCACACCGTTTGGTCGCTTTCTGTACAGAATGCCATCCACAAACTGATACATACTTGACTGACGGGCTAATTTCTCAGCTTCTTCTTGCTCATCGAGAAGTTCTCCTGTTTGAAGGAAACGAACTATCTGATGTGCCCATGCCGGAGCCTACAGCTCGACGACAAGGATTAAAGGCGCTTCTTTGGCTGCGGGAGCGCTTTCTTCTGCGGCAAGAATTTGAGGTTCTGCGCGAAGCTGCTGCTCACTGGCAACTGCGCAGTTGTCTCCGCCAACCTTTTTGCCGGCAGCTCCTGGGAGTTCTGCCGGAAAGTGCTTGCCGGTATTCAACTTCCTTCTCGTACCAGCCTGCGTTGATGGAGTGACTGTTGGATGATTCAAATGGAGCAAAAAAGTTCCTGGTTCCACAGGTATCTTTTGGGCGGCACCCTTTGACAGGTGATCAGCAATGCTGTTTTCCGCACGAGGGATGTGCTCTATTTGTAACACGTCAAAGTGTTCTTCCAATTTCCTCACTTCTTCCACGTATGCTTCCATTAACGGGCTCTGGTAATATTTGTTCACTTGCTTCACAACAAGCTGCGAGTCGCCGCGGATGATCAATTTTTTGATTCCAAGTGCCACTGCGATCCTAAGACCGGCAAGGAGTCCTTCGTACTCGGCAGTGTTGTTTGTAGCTTGCTCCCTGGGAAAGTGCATTTGAACCACATACTTGAGGTGCTCCCTGGTGGGTGCGACAAGCAGCACTCCAGCACCGGCGCCTTGCAGCGAGAAGGCTTCGTCAAATTACATGATCCATTCTTTGGTTGTCTCTTTGCCGGGGAGAGCTGTTTCTCGAGCTTCTTCGTCTTGCGTTGGCGTCCATTCTGCAATGAACTCCGCCAAGGCTCTGCTCTGGATGGTTGAAGTGCTTTCAAACTTAAGTGCAAAGCTTGACAATTCCAACGCCCACTCCACTATCCTGCCAGTTGCTTCCGGATTTCTCAGGATGCGTTGCAACGGAAAGCGAGTGACGACGATGATCTTGTGTGCTTGAAAGTAGTGACGCAGCTTTCTCAAGGCCATAAGAAGGCCGAAAAGCAATTTCTGCACCCTCGAGTATCTTGACCTAGCCCCCTGCATAAGGGAACTAACAAAATAAATGGGCCGCTGCACCACTTTCTTCTTCGGCATCACTTGTTGGTTATTTTCATTTGCTTGCGCTGTTTCTGACTTGTTGGCGTCGGACCTTGCCGGAGGAGATTCCGGTTTGTCGCTAGGTGGGCTTGCCACGGTTGCTTCCTCATCATCGACTTCCCTCTGTGCCACTAATGCAGCACTAGCCACTTGATTTGTTGCCACTACGTATAGCAGCAACGGCTCTTGTGGTCTAGGCGCAACTAGTGTTGGCACGGAGGAGAGGTATCTTTTCAAGTCCTGTAGCGCGGCCTCCACTTTCGGAGTCCATTTCATCGGACCTGCCTTTTTCAATATCTTGAAAAACGGCAGGGCGTGCTCAGCGGATCTTGAAATGAACCTACTTAAGGCAGCAACACAGTCGGCAAGACACCGCACATCCTTGACGCTTTTTGGTGCTTGAATCTACTCAATCGCTTTGATCTTGTCGGGATTTGCTTCAATTCCTCGTTGAGATACAAAGAACCCGAGAAGCTTGCCGGATGGAACGCCAAACACACACTTCTTGGGATTGAGCTTTAGATTGATTTTGCGCAAGTTTGCAAATGTCTCTTCTAAATCTTGAATGAGGGTAGACTTGTCCTTGGTCTTGACCACTATATCATCCATATACGCTTCCACATTCCTGTGCAGCTGGGGCTCAAAATCAATCTGGACTACCCTCACAAAAGTTGAACCAGCACTCTTTAATCCGAAAAGCATACGCACGAAGCAGTATGTGCCACATGGAGTAATGAATGCGGTTTTCTCCTCATCCTCCTTGGCCATGAATATCTGATGGTACCCGGAATATGCATCAAGGAAAGAGAGTAAGTCATAGCCGGAAGTGGAGTCCACAATTTGATCGATGCGTGGCAAGGGAAAAGGATCCTTTGGACAAGCTTTGTTAATATCAGTGTAGTCAATACAAAGTCTCCACTTTCCGTTTGCTTTGTGCACCACAACTGGATTTGCCAACCAAGTGGGATGTAGTACACCTCTGACTAAGCCTGCTGCTTCAAGTTTCTTGATTTCTTCGGCAATAAATTGTTGCCGCTCCAAAGCTTGCTTCCAGACTTTTTGCTTGACGGGCCGAGCGTGGGGACAGACGGCAAGGTGGTGCTCAATTACCTCCCTGGGAACACCGGGGATGTCAGATGGTCGCCATGCAAACACATCGACATTCGCCCGCGCAGGATGGCAATGAGCGCGCTTTCCTATTTGCTGTCAAGGGTGGCACTGATGGTGAAGGTACCGTCTGTGCCGTCCTCCCTCGCCGGCACCTTTTTGCTCGATGGTGAAATAGCTTTGGATTTCTTACCGGTAGAGCACTCCGGCAAGTCTTCAACAGGTGTGCAGCACTCCGAAGAGGTGCGCTTCCCGGAATCCTTGCCAGAAGCCTTGCCGGACTTCTTGCTTTCCTTCTTCTTGGCGGGAGCTGGTGCCTTGGTGGCCTCCGCTGCAACTGCATCTCTGTACATCTTATGGACGCAAATGACTACATATTTCTTGTCGGAGTTGATGGAAATGACACCCATCGGCCCTGGCATCTTCAACGTGTTGTAGGCATAGTTAGACGCCACCATGAATTTTGCCAGGGCTGGGCGACCAAGAATTCCATTGTACGACCAGGGGATCTTGACAACATCAAACACGACCTTTTCTGTTCTGTAGTTCAATTCCCCGCCAAACGTCACCGGCAATGTGATCTTTCCCTTGGGCTGGCTTCTTCCCGGGGTTTACTCCTTGAAAAGTGCCTGTCTTCTCGAGTTCCTCGTCAGGAATCTGCAGCCTTTTGATTACCTCTGGAGAAATCAAGTTCAGGCCGGCCCCACCGTCAACTAACATTTTCGTGACCTGGAGGTTGCGAATTGTCGGCAAAACCAACAACGGCAAACACCCAACCATGGTTGTGCGATTAGGGTGATCCTCGGCATCGAAAATGATAGGCGTGTGCGACCATTTGAGTGGCTTTTGAGAGCCCATTGCCGGTTCTGCCGCATTGACTTCACATGCCCACTGCTTAAGTTGGCGGTGAGAGGAGTGCAAAGATGCCCCTCTGACAATGCACATGGCTTCGGTTGCCTTATGGAATTCCTGTTCACTGGACTCTCCGTCGTCTTCTTCTTCTTCACTTCCATCATCTTCCCCTTTCTTCTCGCGGCCTCTAGCAGGATTCTCTTTCTGCTGCTTGGCCTTGCCGCGACGGCCTCCTCGACCGCCACGGCCCTTTTTGCCAGACCCACCGGCACCGTCTTGACCCTTCTCTTTGTCGTGTTTCTCATATTCAGCCTTCTGTTTCTCAACAAGATGCTTGACTTGTCGGCACTCTTGGAGATCATGACCCTTGGTGCGGTGAATCTTGCAGTATGGCCCATCAGATTTGCCGGCCTTCTCGTTTGCCGCCGCCTCCTGGCAAGCGGCGCATACAGCTACCTCCTTGCCAGAGTTCTCAGTCTTAGCCTTCTTGGCGGACTCGGAGTTGCCGGAGCCCTCGACAGCCATACCAGTTTTTCCTTTGCGCTTCCTGTTGCGCTTTCGGCCCTTCTTCCTCGGGGTGGCAGCATTGTCGTCCTCGGAATCTACCTCGGCACCAGCGTCCTCCGCGGGAAGCCTTCTTCGCTCCTCAGCACGTGCGCACCTATCCGCCAACGTATAGAGCTCATTGACGGTCTTAGGTAGCTTGACGTCCATCTTCTCCCGCATCCTTCGATTTCGCACATTCGTGTGAAAGGCGGCAATGACGGCTGCGGGGTGCACATCTGGAATGTTACGGTGCACACGGCTGAACCTCTGGATGTACTTGCGCAAAGTTTCACCGTCTCTTTGCGGGATCACCTGTAGGTCACTGGGTTGTCCAGGAGCCTTATGGCCTCCAGTAAAGGCACCAACAAACTCATTGTAGAGATCTGACCACGAAGAAATGGAGTTCTCCGGCAAGTTCATCAGCCACGACCTTACGTTGGGCTTCAGCACCAACAGGAAGTAGTTGGCGAGGATTTTCTCATCTCTTCCTCCGGCAGCTTGTACGGCAATCATGTAGATGCCGAGAAACTCTGCCGGGTTCAGCTTGCTGTCGTACTTTTCCGGTACTTCTGTCCTGAAGGCTCGGACGGACGGCCATCGGACTTGCCGCAGCTCACGGGTGAAGGCAGGACATCCAACCTCATAAGGTAGGTACCCGCCAACCCCTGGCACAGGCTCATCAACGATGGGGCCGTTGCACGCGTCGGATTGATGGCGCGCCTCCCGACGCCGTTCAATGGTGGTGCGGGCGTCTTCCACCCGCCTGTCTCGCAGCACTTGCCGCTGGTCTTGCCGTGCTCGCGGATCCAAAGAGGCCATCAACATTTCGTCGGGCTCAAAAGATTGTTGAGCTTGCCGCGGCTGTAGGCGTTGTTGCTGTTGAGACTGTTGCCGCTGAGGTGATTGCACCGTTAGCGCAACACCGTCAACGTGGCCACCAGTTGGAGCTATTGGTGTTGTTTGTGGACACCGTGAGGGCTCCGCTTGCTGCGATTTGCTGGCCTCGGCAAACCCAATCAAGCTTTTGATGGTGGCTCTCCACTCATCCATCTTCTCTGCAGTTGGAGGAAAATTTAGCAGCATCTGGGCTCGCGCCATTGCTTCCGCTGCTGTGGCTGGCATGGCCGGAAGCGATGAGCGTGACATCGCTCTACTTCTGGCAGAGCCAGCAGGAGCGCCATCGCAGTCTCACTGCCGCAGCGCATGATCAGCAGCGGGTTGCAGTGGTGGAGGCGGTGCCTGAGGATCCGGGATTTGATCAACAGGAGTCTTGCCGTGAGGTCGCCGCTGTCCGGGGTCGTTGGCGCCGCTCAGAGCCGTACTGCGCCCGTTGTGCGAGGGGAGCGACGTCTGTCCTGTAGCAGCACCTTTGAACGCCGCCGCAGTGGGATCTTGGCTCACGCCGGCCCGGGCATTACCGCTCCGGTGGCTGCGTTCGTCGGCGCGGCGGGGAGGAGGAGGAGGAGGTCGTCCGTCCGCTCCGCCTACACCGTTGCGGCTTCGTTCGCTAGAGGACCGGGGAAATCAACTGCCTCCAGCGCGTTCGTCTCCTGCACCGACCACGGTGGGCATGGCGACCGCGCCGCCTGCGCTGGTCATGCCAACCGCGGTATCCGCACCACCTGCATTGGCTGCGCCGCCCGCGCCGCCTGCGGATGCGTGCAAGGTGGCCGTCATCGTGATGCCCTTCTTCTTGGGCGCCATCGACGACGAGGAGGATGATGATGAAGTTGATGAAGATGACGCGCAATCCACTGATTCAGGTTCGCGCAAGCGACTCCCCCTACCTGGCACGCCAAAGTTGTCGAGGGTACGACATCTATGGGCCATCCAGCCCCTTGTGGTTTGGCAGGGGGAGATCGATGTGCACAAAGAGCAGAATCAGTGGAAGATGTGAGGGATTTACCCAGCTTTGGGCCGCTGAGAAGCGTAAACCCTACTCCTACTTTTGGTGTATTGGTTGTATGTGAGCACAGGTACAAGGAGCGCTTCTCCCGGCAAGGCGTGGAGAGAGCTGCTATGCGAGACATGTTGGTGTTTGAAAAAGGGTTCGACTCCTCTAACTGTTGCCCTGGCCCTCCTTTTATAGCTCAAGGGGTTACCACAGTGGCAAAACAGTAATTACGTGTCGATTAGATAGCAAACAGTGCTATCATACCTAACTCTACCAGTTTAGGACAAAAGCATTAAATGCATCAGTAGGTGTCATATGGAGAGGTAGCCCCGGCAAGGTTCCTGCACCGCTCGCCCAGCTACCTCGTATTATTCTGACACGCCTCCTAGACGGGTGTCATTAAAGGTAAATCTTCTCCCTGCGTGCTGACACGTGCCCGACAGACCTCACCAACTAGCCTGCGCGGTCAACACCTCACTGATTAGAGACTAGCCGCCCGGTGAGGTGGAGCGCTGACGTGCTGGCGGAAGCTTGCCGGTACGGAGCTTGCCGAGTCTTCACCTTGCCGGTTTAGCCTTGCCGGCAAGAAACGTCTTCATCTTCATTACTAGTTGAGTGCTTGTGCTTTGTCTTGCGCTTCTCCCCAGTAGCTTTTGCAACCGAGCCCTGAATCTTGGTCTTGGTGGTTCCCGGCAAGCCTTGGCCGGCAAGGAGGCCGCTACCGTCTGTGCATAAGTCAGGGTATAAAATACCCATGTTTTATACACCGACAAGTAGAGATAAGTATTTCCCTCAGTTATGAAACCAAGGTTATCAATCCAGTAGGAGAATCACGCAACACCTTGTTAGCAGCACCTACACACAAAACAACAAATCCTTGCACCCAATGCAAACAAGGGGTTGTCAATCCCTCGGCGGTTAGTTGCAAGATTAAATTGTATGTGATAGATAGATTTATTTAAAAAAATACAAAATAAAATAAATAAATAAAAAGTGCAGCAAGGTATTTTTAGGGTTTTTAATATATGATTTAGATAGACCCGGGGGGCATAGTTTTCACTAGAGGCTTCTCTCATAAAAATAGCATACGGTGTGTGAACAAATTACTTTTGGGCAATTGATAGAAAAGCAAATAATCATGATGATATCCAAGGCAATGATCATGTATATAGACATCACGTCCGAGACAAGTAAACCGACTCCTGCCTGCATCTACTACTATTACTCCACACATCAACCGCTATCCAGCATGCATCTAGTGTATTAAGTCCATAAAGAACGGAGTAACGCCTTAAGCAAGATGACATGACGTAGACAAAGTAAACTCACGCATGAATAAACCCCATCTTTTTACCCTTAATAGCAATGATACATACGTGTCATGTCCCTTTCTGTCACTGGGATTGAGCACCGCGAGATCGAACCCGTTACAAAGCACCTCTTCCCATGGCAAGATAAATCAATCTAGTTGGCCAAACCAAATCAATAGATCGGAGAAGAAGTACGAAGCTATAATAATCATGCATAAAAGAGTTCAGAGAAAACTCAAATAATATTCATGGATAATCTGATCATAAACTCACAATTCGTCGGATCCCAACAAACACACCGCAAAAAGTGATTACATCGGATAGAACTCCAAGAACATCGAGGAGAAGATTGTATTGAAGATCAAAAAGAGAGAAGAAGCCATCTAGCTACTAAATATGGACCCGAAGGTTTGTGGTAAACTACTCACGCATCATTGGAAGGGCAGCAAGGTTGATGTAGAGCCCCTCCGTGATCGATACCCCCTCCGGCGGAGTACCGGAAAAGGCCTCCAGATGGGATCTCTCGAGAACAGAAGCTTGCGGCGGCGTAAAAAGTATTTTGTGGACTCCTCTATTGGTTTCCCGATTTTAGAGAATTTATAGAGGTGGAATTAGGTCAAACGGAGCTGTGTGGGCCCCACAAGCTACCAGGGTGCGCCACCCCCCGAGGCGTGCCCTGGTGCCTCGTGGGCCACTGCTCCATCTTCTGGCCCTCTCCCAAAGCTTCCAGTACTTGTTATGTCCAGAAAAAAATCTCCAAAAAGTTTCATGGCATTTGGACTTCGTTTGGTACTGATATTCTGGAAAACCAAAAACAAGCAAAAAACAACAACTGGCACTGGGCACTAAGTTAATAGGTTAGTCCCAAAAACTGATATATAATTGCTATAAATGTGTATAAAAACATCCAAGATTGATAATATAATAGCATGGAACAATCAAAAATTATAGATACGTTGGAGACGTATCAAGGCTCAGGGGGCTCATGAGGCTCAGGAGGCTCGCGAGGCTCGGGGGGCTCGCGAGGCTCGGAGGGCTCGGGAGGTGCGGAGGGTTTCTCCTTAGCACAGACGCGCTCCTCTCCCACCGCCACAAGCGCTGCGCTGGCCGTCTGAGGGGTGGCCGCCAAGTACAGGAGCAAGGGCTCGCGAGAGCGCGGCGCAACCATGATGAGCGGGCTCGTGAGGTACCCCTTGAGGTCTTCAAAAAGTGGCGTCTGCCTCAGGGGTCCACTTGAAGGAGCCAGACCTCTTCAGGAGCTTGAAGAACGGCAAGGCTCGCTCGCCAAACTTGGGGATGAAGCGCCACAGGGAGGCCATACATCCTGCCAAGCACTGCATTTCCTTGAGGGTTTGGGGAGGGCGCATTTTCTCGATGGCCTTGATCTTCTTAGGGTTGGCCTCCATGCCACGGTGCGAGACTAGGAAGTCGAGGAGTTTGCCAGAGGGAACTCCGAAGACGCATTTCTCGGGGTTGAGCTTGAGGTTGACCTTGCGCAGGTTGGCGAACATTTCCTTGAGGTCCGCAATGAGGGATCCAGCCTCGCGATACTTGACCACGATGTCGTCGACGTAGGCCTCCACGTTCCTCCCCATCTGAGGCCCCAGCGTGATGCACATTTGCCGTTGGAAGGTGGCGCCCGTGCTCCTCAAGCCGAAGGGCATGCCGATGTAGCAGTATATGCCGCAAGGGGTCATGAAGGCCGTCCTCTCCACATCTTTGGCCGCCATCTTGATCTGGTGATAGCCTGAGAAGGCATCTAGGAAGCATAGCAAATTGCACCCGTCGGTGGAATCCATGATCTGGTCGATGTGGGGCAGTGGAAAGGGATCTTGAGGGTAGAACTTGTTCAGACTGGTGAATTCAACGCACATACGCTCCTTGCCGCCCTTCTTAGGGACGACGACTGGGTTGGCAAGCCATTCGGGATGGCGCACCTCTCAGATGACCCCAGCTTCTTGGAGCTTCTGAACTTCCTTGACGATGAAATCTTGCTTCTCTGGCGCCTGGCACCGTGCTTTTTGCTTGACGGGGCGTGCGTTAGGGCACACCGCTAAGTGGTGCTCGATCACCTCCCTTGGCACACCGGACAAGTCAGATGCTTTCCAGGCGAAAACATCCGAGTTTGCCGAAAGGAAGGTGACAAGCGCGCTTTCCTATGTAGGAGGAAGGCCAGCGCCGATGGTGAAGGCAGGGCCTGAGCCGCTGCCGTCCACCGACACCTTCTTTGTCTCGGCGCAGTCCTGAGAGAATACCTGCTTCTTCTTCGCGGGCACGGCCTCAGGAGCCTCAGCCGCATCCTCGTCAGCCGGATGCATGGCGGCAGCAGCCTTGTAGGCGTGCTCCAGGGAGCAGATTGCGTCCTTCTCGTCGCAGGTGATAGTGATGATGCCGCTGCAGCCAGGCATCTTGAGGACGTTGTAGGCGTGGTGGGTCGCCGCCATGAACTTGGTGAGAGTTGGATTGCCCAAGATGGTGTTGTATGGCAGGCCGATGTGCGCCACGTCGAAGTCGATCTGCTCGGTGTGGTAGTTCTTGCGGGTGCCAAAGGTGACGGGGAGGGGCACTTGCACCAGAGGGATGGTGGAGCCATCGGTCACTCCGGAGAAGGGTCTGGTCGGCATCAGCTGGTCATAGAGCACTTGGAGCATCTCGAAGGTCTCGATGGAGATCATGTTGAGGCCAGCGCCTCCGTCGATGAGGGTCTTGGTGACCGCGATGTTGCTGATGGTGGGACTGCACAGCATGGGGAGTGCGCCTGCGGAGGCTGTGGACTTGGGGTGGTCCTTGGAGTCGAAGGTGATGGCGTATTGTGACCACTTGAGGGGCCGCGCGGCCTCAGGCCTCGGGAGGGCGGCATTCTCCTCGTGCGAGAGCTGCTTGAAGTGGCGGTTGGACGCGAGGGCCTAAGCCCCGCCAAGGATGCAAGCGACCGCGCGAGGCTCCTGGTAGCCCCCAGTGCCCTCATTAGGCTGGTTGGCGTCGTTCCTCCGGGGCGCCAGCGGCAGTGGCGGAAGAGCGGCATTGGCCTGAGGATTCGCCTCACGAGGCTGGTCGCGCCAGGCGGCCACACGAGGCTAGTCGCGCCAGCCCTAGCGGAAGTTGCCGTTGCGGCTGTCCCATCGATTACCGCCGCGGCCACCTCCGCGGCCGGCGCCGCGGCCATTGCGGTCGTCTCGGCGGCCCTGGCGCTCGTCGCGGAGTAGCTTCAGCTCCTGGCAGTCTTCAGTGCTATGGGAGCGCATGTTGTGGTAGGCGCAGATCGGGCGGGTGTCTTTCCTGGTCTCGTCGTGGTCACGGCTGTCGGAAATCGGGCTCCGGGGACCCAAAGGTTCGAACACTGGGGTGAGCTTGTTCCTACCTCTTCGTCTCCTACCACGGCTAAGCTACGGCGAGGCTACGGTGAGAGCGCGCTAGCGAGGGGCGGACCGTGGACTCAGCGGTTTACCCAGGTTCGGGCCACCTTGCGGTGTAATTAAAACCCTACTCCTGCTTGGTTTTGATTGTGGTGAGCAAGAAGGTGTTCTCGCGTACAAGGAAAGAGATGGTCGAATCGATCCCCCTACTACAATGGCAGCACTGTCCCCTTATACCCGCCTTGGTCCTCTTCCCCCTCGATAACTTAGGCGGGAAGGGTTGCCACACTTAGCGGTTTTGAAAGGGGACAGGCACTCAGGCTATCCTGACTAAAGGCGATCTTCGCCTGCCAAAGCGTGATCCATGACGCGCCGGTGGGCTCGGTGATGACCTCCGACCTGCGCGCCCGCCGTCTTGGTCTTCTTTCGCCGATCGGGCAACCTTTGGGGTTGCTTTCGGGAGTAGATAGCTGACCTTGCTCCCTTAGCACGAAAGGGGAAACCCTCTTCATCCGCACCTGCTGGCACGGCCTCTGTTGCCATTCGTCGCCGCGCGCGTCACCCACGTGATGGGCACGAGACCGCACTGCCGGACCGAACAACCTTCGTCTTGAGCGCCTTCGGGAGGAGACCTCGGGAGGCCGCCTCGCGTGGCTGTTGGTGAAGATGCCGGGCCTTGCTCGCCCGTTCCCTAAGGAGGGGACCTCAGGAGGGCAAGGCCTCATGAGGAGTCTTGGTGAGATGCTTGACGAAGACGGCCTGCTGGGCCCACGCCAGGCGTTACGCCCTGGGCTAAAGGCAGATGGGCCTGGATACCCTGGGTTCCATGGGCCCAACAATAGCCCCCGGGCCCACAGCGCGCACGTTCCCGCCTACTAGGGGGCGAAACGGCGCGGGCCCTAACCGCCTACGGGACAGGCGCGATGCGTGGCGCACGATGTGATGGGGGACGCTCCAACGACGCCTCGGTAACTGCCCGCGCTGACATAAAGTCTGCCGTGCGCCACGAGGCCATCATTGCCTTCCTTCGAGCGCTCCGCCTCCCTGCGCCTTCCTTCTCGTGCACGGCTCCTTCTTCCTCTCCCGAAACTCCGCCGCCCTAGATCCTTGCACCGCCGCCATGTCGCCCCCGGGCAGGAACGAAAAGGCAGAAGGGACGGCGGCCAGGGGGGCGGCACCGGAGCCTGCCCTGGGTAGGCCCACGATCGTCAACGCGGAGGGGCTTAGCAAGGCACTCCCGTTGACCATGGCTGCTTCCAACGAGTGGGGGGCACTCGGATCTGGCCAGCTTCGCGCTCAGCCGCCGACCTTGACGCCACCTCGGTCGTCCTCTTCCTTCCCGCACTCTTCGCCGGCCTACTGCCGCCATTCTCTGATTTCTTCAACGCCATTCTCTCCCACTAATAGGTCCATGCGCTGCACCTCGAGCCGAACTCTGTCCTTCTTCTTTCCGCTTTTGCCTTTTTATGCGAGTCCTTCCTGGGCGTGCCTGTCGGTACCAAAACCGGCAGATCTTGGGTAGGGGATCCGAACTATGGGTCAAGGAGTCGATGGTAACAGGGAACGTAGAGACAGCGATTTACCTAGGTTCGGGCCCTCTCGAGGAGGTAATACCCTACGTCCTGCTTGACTGTATTGATGTGATTGTATGAAGGTTACAGAGTTGATCTACCTCGAGATCGACTGGGCTAAACCCTAGGTAATGATATCTCTCCCCTGCGGACTAAACCTCCTGGTTTATATAGACACCAGGGGGTCCTAGGGTTACATATGGTCAGTTACCATCTGGGATAAACACGCAGGTTGCGCCATCTATTCCTTGGAGGAGATGCCAGAACTTCGGAGGTTTCCTTCTGACACACGGGGACGTCCATAATCCAACCTCCCGTTGACATGTAGAGAGCGGCCCATCAGCCCGGCCTATGAGAGATAGGCCGGCAGCCCGAGTACCCCCTAGTACCGCCTTCAATGCCGAGGTCTACGGTCTTCGGCAGCTTCATGCTTCAGAAGTCTTCGGCTTGGATGGCGAGTTCCTCCCGTTACCTATATTCGGATTAACAATAATTCGGCCACCAATAAATCAGTTACCAAGGTATCTTCAGAGATAGAATTAAATGACGGCCTCGATTTCTATGCGCCCACGGAATGCGAGTGGCCCGATGGGTTCTTACAAAAATGTCCCTTTAATAGGCCAAGGGTGTGGAGGTTAACGCACCCCACCCCCTGCCATTCTTCTCCACATCTTCACAAAGCCAAAGTCAACAAACAATGGCAAGCATCCCAGGCTCTTCCTCACGCCCTCATGGCCCCCGTCAAGGTGATTGGGCGGGATGCTCCGTATCTTGTATGCGACTACGTAGGCTTGAGGCGCAGGGGTATCTGCCCGCCTCAGATCTCACATCCACCCGCCCCGGGTTAACTTCCGTAGACGGAAAGGCCCTTGCGGAGAATTTTCCTTCCCCTCACGGGGAGGAGAGAGTTTGCTTCGTGCCCTTCGTGCTGTGAGGCCTGGGTTTTCCCATCCATCCCTTCTTGAGGGGTTTACTAGAGTTCTACGGGATTCAGCTCCACCACCTTACCCCCGGATCGATCCTCCATATTTCGGGCTTCGTCGCTTTATGCGAGATGTTCCTGGGCTGCGAGGCGCACTTTGAGTTGTCGAGGAAATTCTTCTGCCTTGTCCCCTGCACCCGGGAAGGGGTTATCTACAAGGTCGGCGGAGCCAAAGTATGGCGCATTGCCGGGACCAGATACCCTGTTGGGACTCCGAAGAAGGATGCTGAAGAGTGGACTTCAGAATGGTTTTATATCGAAGACGTCCCTTTATTCGATCTAGTTCGAAGGGGTCTGCCGGAATTTTTATTGGCTTCTCCAACGAAGCGGTTCAACTGGCGCCCGAAGAGTCCTTCTCAAGAGGAAAGTGCCGAAGTAGCTCGACTGGCTGCTCAAGTGAGGTGGTTAGCTCATAACGGACTATCCATCGTTGACGTGATGGCAATAGCCATCGCTCGATATGTCCAGCCTCTCCAACAGAGAATTCATCCGCTATGGAACTACAATGGGGAGGACGACGCAGCCCGGTACACCAAGAAGGGGCCTGCCAATCAGGCGGCGATAGCCGCCATACTAGCCGATTTGTTCAAGGGGGGATAGCAAGAGTTCGCTCGACTAAATCTCAAGAAAGGCTTCTCGATGTATGAGCCCATCGAAATGGTGAGTTTGACCACTCTTTTTAGTTCGGATATTACCCCAGATTTTTCATAATCGGATGTTCATCTTGTCCGAACAGAGTTGGAGGCGATGGATCGAAACGGTGAGTTGCCCAGCTCCTCAACCGGAGAATTACTCTCGCGATGACGATCCTGGGTTCCATGACGACCTTGAAACATCGATTAATTTCGAGGACGGGGTCTTCAACCAGGAGAGCCTTGATGGCTCCAAGGTGGCCCTGTTGGCCGATCATCCCAGGGCGCTTCCCTCCTCCGTGGTAAGTGGCCAACGGGCTTCCTCTCGAAAGGAACGCTCAGCTGCTGCAGGCCCAAACACACTGACACCTACTCCCAAGGGCCGCCGCACGACGCGCCGAACAGCCGCAAAAGCGGCACCAGCGGCTCCGACGATAAGTAGTCATGGGGTGACCCCACGCGTGGCGCCAACGGGAGCTACATCATCGGCGCCCCGCCCGAAGAGGTAATATATTCACCGTACTATTATGTCCTCTATCTTCAACATCCACCACATATGCCAATAATTCATTCCATGGTGTTCGATAGACGATGTGCGGAACCGTGCGCGGACGAGGATGTTGAGGAGGTGCCAAGGGGTGACTCAAATCCGAGGTTGCCAGCTGCAACCGGAGTTACTCCGGGAGCTACTGCCGAGGACCAAAATCCCGAGGACTCGGGAGACGTCTCGGTCACTAATTCCGAAGTTGAAAGTGTGATGAATCATCGGCGGCGCAAGGCATCATTTCGGCAAGCCGCGTTGTCTAATCAGGAGTTCAATGCTCTTAGCTCGGTAGATGCCTACCTTGGCACTGCCCGAACGGGACTTGAAGGCGCAGTGAGGCTCATGTCTACAAATATGCAGGTATAGTAATAGTTTTTTAAACTAGTACCTAACCCAGTAGCCCCCGAGCCTTAATTTGGGCGGGACGGCCGAGTTAAGGGTCTGATATCCATGTTGCCCTGCTATTTGTGCAGACTGTTCGGGAGTAGAACAAAACGCTGTCCGAGGACCTCAAGCTGGCTCAAACAGAGTTAAAGTCTGTGAAAACCGAGCTAGAGGGGGTGAAAACATTCACCAGAGAGGCACATGGTAAGTGCCTGAATTTAAAGTTCATTAAAAGGAAAATGGGGTGGAACACCTCCACTAATGAAAAATGTTTCCATAGCAGCCGAGACGATAAATCAGCTGCAGACAGACCTGGATATGGCCAGGAAAGCCCAAAGATATGCGGAGTCACAACAAGAGGCTGGCTACCGGGTGCTGTCCCGAAGTCATGAGGAGAGGGAGAAGCTTAAGGCAGAAGGCGAACAACAGGTCCAAGAAATCAAAAGCTTGAAAGCTCAACTGACTGTAACCCAAGAGGAGAACCAAAGACTGAAAGCAGGCATGTTCGGTAAGTGCAATCTAACTCGCCCGTTCAATAACTGAATGTATACGGTAACAAGATGAACAATGCCATGTCTTATTGTAGTTCTGCTGACCGGGCGTCCCGAAGAGGAAGCCGGTTCCTTCGGGCGGGACCTACTGAAGGAGCTATCCGCTGTACATGAGCGGGCCCGGAGAGCCATGAAGAGCATGTTCAAAGCATTGTGGCCTGGCGAAGTGGCTCCGGAAGGGATGGTCGAACTCGCGAGTCGCTTCAAAGGATCTCGGCGCCGCTTTGAGTTATGGAAGATGTCATCTTGTCGTGAAGGAGCACGGGAAGCATGGGCGATGATCAAGACCCGATTCACCAAGCTGGAACCGGAGCATTTGGCGAGAGTTGGGCTGGTAGGGCCAGATGGGCAGGAAGTGCCCGTGCATCTGGTATATGACCAGGTTATGCCCGCAGCTCGGCTGTCTTAAGAAGATTGTGCTCTGGAGACCATAATAGATGGTCTAGATCAAGATTGATAGGTCGATTCTATGTACCTATGTACTTTACATCGGATAGTCTCCAAACCGTGCAGAAGAAACGTTGTCTTAACCGGCCATCGGCTTCCGCCTCCTCGACCAGAAGCCAAGGAGTGTTTTCCTACTATGCAATCCGAGAACATCGGAAAGATACTTCGGAAAACCAGGCAATCCAGCCATTTGGTGCAAACAGACAAAAACGTGCTCGGGGAGTTATGTTATATTACTGATTAACGTAAGAAACATCTTCCGACGAAAATAGTTCCGCTATGGGTTCCTTTCGTCAGGTGACCACGTTATCCGTGGATGGATAACCAAGTACCCGAATTTAGACGGGGACGGTTACTTCGGCAAAATACCCCGGAAACTTGGTGATAGGTACCAATTATTTTCACTTCCCCCCGTGGCCGACCAACTTGTTGTCGTAAGACGCTAGCTTTCGGCTTCACCCGTCTGAGGTACGTACCCGGGAAATCCGGACGTAACAATCACAGAGGTGCTCCCTTTACTCCCTAGCCGAACAATCGGGAACGTAGGGGGTAAACACAGGAGCGAGGTAACCCAGCTTGGCCAAATCTTAAGTCAAGTTGATGCATATAGTGGCTTGAGAACGATACAGGAAGGTTGCAAACACGTAAAAAACGGACAATTGCATAAATGAAATTTGACGAGCTTCATAAAAGAAGCCCCCAGGTAACAAAGTGTGGTACATTCAAAGATGTTTGCCGAAGAAGAACTTAACGTAATTCGGCATTTCGAAACACAACCCGGGAGAGACTATTGACTAGAAAGATGAAGATCCGAAAAGGATAAATCAAACAAGGTAAGTTTGCGGGACTAGCTGTAGAAACGTCGCAGCCGAGCTGCATTCCATGGGTTTGGTTCGAGGCGATCGTCCGTCGGGTCGCGGAGGCGGTACGCCCCGCCCATGAGTACTTGGTTGATTATGAAGGGGCCCTCCCATTTGGGCGCCAGCTTATGCTTCTGCTTCTCCGGGAGGCGCAAGACTAAATCGCCAACGTTGTAGGCCTTCGCCCGTACTTCCCTACTCTCATAACGTCTGGCTTGCTGCTGATATAAAGCAGAACGAGCCCGAGCTATGTCGCGCTCGCCCTCCAAGGCGTCCAGGTCATCTTGCCGATCCAGCTCGGCCTCCTTTTCTTCGTACATACGCACCCGAGGGGCATCGTGAATAAGGTCGCAAGGGAGGACGGCTTTTGCCCCATATACCATGAAGAATGGTGTGTAGCCCGTGGATCGATTAGGAGTGGTGCATAGGCCCCACAGTACGGAGTCGAGTTCCTCAACCCAATGGCAGCCGGAGTCTTTCAAAGATCGCACCAAACGAGGCTTAATGCCGCTCAAGATCAGGCCGTTCGCTCTCTCGACCTGTCCATTAGACTGTGGGTGATACACCGAGGCATAGTCGAGCTTAATGCCTAAATTAGCACACCAGTCTTTGACTTCTTGGGCGGTAAAGTTGGATCCGTTGTCCGTTATTATGCTGTGGGGAACACCGTAACGGTGTACGACGCCGGAGATAAAGTCGATGATCGGCTTAGACTTGGCTGAAGTGACCGGCTTTGCCTCGATCCATTTAGTGAATTTATCTACCATGACGAGTAGATATTTCTTTTTCTTGGTCCCCCCTTTAAGTGGTTCAACCATGTCCAGCCCCCAGACCGTGAAAGGCCAAGTAATTGGGATCGCCCGAAGGGCCGTGGGGGGCATATGACTCTGATTTGCAAAGAGCTGGCATCCAACGCAATGTTGGACCAGTGTCTGGGCGTCTGTTCGGGCAGTGGGCCAAAAGAACCCTGCTCGGAAAGCCTTGCTGACCAGGGCCCGAGCTGCCGCGTGGTGACCGCCCATGCCAGCGTGAATCTCGGCCAGAAGCTGCCTTCCCTCCTCTTTGGAGATGCATCTCTGGAGGACGCCAGTAGTGCTGTTCTTATATAGCTCTCCTTCGTGGACTTTATAGGCTTTAGATCGTCGAAGGATACGCCTGGCCTCAGTCTGGTCAGCCGGTAATTCTTGGTGGAGGAGGTAGGCGAGGAAAGGCTCGGTCCATGGCGCGATTACCGCCATGACTTCGTGAGCCGAAGTTGTCATTGCGATGGCCGAGCCCCCGATAATTCCATTATCTCGTTCAATAGGCGGAGGGACGAACTCTCCTGGGGTATTGGTGTCCGAGCCCTGGGCGTTCTCCTGCCACACCACGGACGGCTTGAAAAGTCGTTCCAAGAAGGTGTTCTCGGGGACGGGGTCGCGCTTAGCGCCCATTCGAGCAAGAATATCCGCAGCTTGATTGCTGTCACGAGGTATATGGTGAAACTCTAGTCCTTCGAAGCGGGCGGAGATCTTCAGGACGGCATTGCGGTATGCTGTCATTTTTGGGTCTTTTGCGTTGAATTCGCCGTTAACTTGAGAGATGGCGAGATTAGAATCTCCCCGTACCTCGAGCCGCTGTATGCCCATTGACACCGCCATCCGAAGTCCATGCAGCAGAGCCTCGTATTCGGCTGCGTTGTTGGAGTCGGTGTACATGATCTGGAGTATGTACCGAATATTGTCGCCAGTGGGGGATGTGAGGACCACTCCAGCCCCCAGTCCTGCGAGCATTTTGGAGCCATCGAAGTACATCGTCCAATGTGAGTATGTGCTATACTCCCTAGGGAGTTCGGCTTCCGTACATTCCGCAACGAAATCAGCCAAAACTCGAGATTTAATAGCTCGGCGTGGTCGATAGATGATTTCGAAGGGGAGAAGTTCTATAGCCCATTTGGCTATGCGCCCGGTGGCATCGCAATTGTTGATTATGTCATTCAGTGGTACTTCGGATGCTACCGTAACCAAGCACTCCTGGAAGTAATGGCGGAGCTTTCGGGATGCCATGAAAACTGCGTAGGCGATCTTCTGGTAATGCGGGTACCTTGTTTTACACGGGGTGAGCACTTCGGATACATAGTACACAGGTTTCTGCACCTGGAGCTTGTGACCCTCGGCCTCTCGTTCGACGACGAGAACCGCACTGACCACCTGATTCGTCGCCGAGATATATAGCAGCATTGGCTCAGCCGGGCTGGGTGCCGTCAAAATCGGGTTGCTGGCCAGTAGAGTTTTTATTTCTTCGAGTGTCGCCGCCGCTTCGCTAGTCCATTCGAAGTTCTTCGTCCGTTTGAGCAATTTATATAGCGGCAGGGCCTTTTCGCCGAGGAGCGAGATGAAGCGGCTTAGGGCTGCAATAGTACCGGCTAGTTTCTGGACGTGTTTAAGCTCAGTAGGGATAGCCAACTCGGACAGTGCCCGGATTTTCGCTGGGTTGGCCTTTATTCCTCTATGGGAAACTATGAAGCCGAGCAGCTTGCCGGCTGGCACTCCGAAGACACACTTTTCCGGATTAAGCCGTATATCGAAGGTCCAAATATTGTGAAAGGTTTGCCGGAGATCGTCCACCAGCTGGCTGACGTGTTTGGTTTTGATAACCACATCGTCCACATAAGCTTCGACTATTTTGCCGATTTGTTTCTCCAGACACGTTTGGATCATGCGCTGGTATGTGGCCCCTGCATTCTTTAAACCGAAGGGCATTGTGTTGAAGCAGAATGGTCCATAAGGAGTGATGAATGCGGTGGCCGCCTGGTCGGGCTCCTTCATTTTGATTTGATGGTATCCGGAGTAAGCGTCGAGGAAACATAGCGAGTCGTGCCCGGCGGTGGCATCAATGATCTAGTCGATGCGGGGCAAGGGGAAAGGATCCTTAGGGCAGGCTTTGTTCAAATCCTTGAAGTCGACGCACAATCGCGAGGACTTATCCTTCTTCGGCACCATGACCAGGTTGGCCAACCACTCAGGATGTTTGATGTCCCGGATGAATCCGGCTTCGAGCAACTTGGCCAGTTCCTCACCCATGGCTTGACGCTTGGGTTCGGAAAACGGACGGAGAGTCTGTTTAACTGGCTTGAAGCCTTTGATTATGTTCAGGCTGTGCTTGGCTAATCTACGTGGGATCCCTGGCATGTCTGAAGGGTGCGAGGCGAAGATATCCCAGTTTGCGCGCAGAAATTGGCGCAATTCTTCATCGACCGTGGGGTCCAGCTGGGCTCCGATGGACGCCGTCTTGTTGGGATCTGTTGGGTGCACTTGGAATTTAATGATTTCATCTGCTGGTTTAAAGGACGTGGATTTTTGCCTTTTATCAAGGATGACGTCGTCCTTGTCCACCGTTGAGCGGAGCGCGGTTAATTCTTCGGCCGCGAGGGCTTCGGACAACGCTACGAGGGCGAGTGATGCCGTTTTATTCTCGGCTCGCAGGGCTCTGTCCGGATCACTTATTACCGTGATTATACCGTTTGGCCCTGGCATTTTAAGCTTCATGTACCCGTAATGTGGTACAGCATGGAATCGTGCGATGGCATCGCGCCCCAGTAAGGCATGATAGCCGCTGCGGAAGGGCACGATGTGGAAAAGCAGTTCTTTGGACCGGTAGTTCTCGGGAGTTCCAAAGACCACATCAAGAGTCACGCGGCCACTGGCACGCGCCTCCTTTCCGGGGATAATCCCTCGAAAGGTAGTGTGACTTTGCTCTATGCGGGATCTGTCGAACTGCATTTTATCCAAGGTATCCTCGTAGATGAGGTTTAGCCCGCTGCCGCCGTCCATCAACACCTTTTGTAATCGGAATCCATCTACTATGGGGTCAAGGACAAGGGCGGCAGCGGCTCGCGTAGGACCGGATCTCGGCTGGTCTTGTTCACTAAAAGTGATGGGTGTATCTGTCCAGGAGTTTGTCTCTGCCATGTGGTGAATTTGGGCGAGCTCTCGAAGGGCTCGCTTCCTCTGATTCTTCGAAGAGTAAGTCTCGTAGATTGTTAATATTTCGGCGTCATCGTCAAGGGGCATAACTGGACCTTTGGTGGAGTACGGGCCTCCGAGAATGGCCTCGCTGCTCTTGGCAACTTGCCTGACCACCCAGCAAGTTCGAAGGCTGTGGGTTGGATTTGTAGGGTGTATGGGGCATGGTTTATCCAGTATTCCGTCAAGGACCGTTCTAGACCTCGTCAGGGGTTTCATCTTTTTCTCGGACGGCTCGTATTGGCGTGTCCGGTGAGGGAGCGCGCATTTCGCCCAAGCTCGGTTTAGTTCCTCTATGCAGGTTGACTCCCTTTGCTCACGCTGGGCCTGCCAAGCGTACTCCATGGCGCAATATTTGGACACCAGATCCGATAAATCAGAGAAATTTTGGATGTGGCGGCGAGCGAGGGCGTTTAAGACGCCCTCGTCTCTGCAGTTTTGCCGGAAGATCTCTAGAATGTCCTTGTCGCTGCCGTCCGTCATCTTAGTTTTGATGATAAGGAATCTGGCCCAGAAGTGCCGGACTATCTCTCCGGGCTGCTGCTTAACGTACATCAGGTCCCATATGTCGGGACGTCCTGTGTTATCCGGACAATACTCAATGTGGGGGGTGGGCGGGATAAAAAACTCGATCCCAGCGGAGTGTAAGTCCAGAGTTTTGGGGGCCGTGTCCTGGATTGTCATGGAATCCGGTGCGCCGAGACCTGGATAATTGACCGGGCGCGGGTGAGCGGATCTGGACTTGCATGTTGAGCCGGACTCCGGCTCTAAACCCTCTCCGGAGCGGAATTCGGCTGCCGAGCTGGAAGGCGAAGTCTGTTGGTAGAAAACCCGCACCTCATGCGTTTTTGGTTCGGAGGTAACGGGTGAGGCCTCTGAGGGGCCTTCGATAGTGGCGACCAAGTGAGTAGTGGCGGGGGTATAAATTTCCCTATCGTCGGTTTTAAGCCCGATCTGATCGTATACCGAGGACTGGCCATCGGCGATTCCCAGAGCTTGGATCCGATCTAGTATCCCGTTTAATGACGAGAGATCGGTTGACTCCAGGTTCGGGTAATTTGCGGGGTCGACCCGCAGTATGGCCGTGACAGGGGTGTCAGAATTTGTCCCGAAGTTATGTTCGGCCGAGGCTGGAGTTCGACAACCGAGCGCGGAGGTCAGATCCGGGCTCAAGGTTGAATCTGCAGCGGCTGTCGTCTCGGCGGCGGGGTTGGCCGTACTCGAAGCCGACGCTTCAGGATTCGTGGGTCCGTCAGGCGAAGCTGAGGACCCTGTGAGGATAAGATCTCCCCGGGAGTCGGCGACTAATTCTAAGTTTCCAAACCTGATCTCCTGGTCGGGGGTGAAGCTGTCGACCCGGTCAAGGTGACCGGCCGGATCGGCGTGTAGCACGACGCTTCCGAACGCGAAGAGCTGGCCGGGAACAAAAGTGTCCCTGCGGCTAGCGCTGTTGCTGATGATTAGGCGAGCCATTGCTCCTTGATGTCCCACGGCGGAACTCTCAATGAAAGCACCAATGTCGGTACAAAAACTGGCAGATCTCGGGTAGGGGATCCAAATTATGGGTCAAGGAGTCGATGGTAATAGGGAACGTAGAGACAGCGATTTACCCAGGTTCGGGCCCTCTCGAGGAGGTAATACCCTATGTCCTACTTGATTGTATTGATGTGATTGTATGAAGGTTACAGAGTTGATCTACCTCGAGATCGACAGGGCTAAACCCTAGGTAATGATATCTCTCCCCTGCGGACTAAACCTCCTGGTTTATATAGACACCAGGGGGTCCTAGGGTTACATATGGTCAGTTACCATCTGGGATAAACACGCAGGTTGCGCCATCTATTCCTTGGAGGAGATGCCAGAACTTCGGAGGTTTCCTTCTGACACACGGGGACGTCCATAATCCAACCTCCCGTTGACATGTAGAGAGCGGCCCATCAGCCCGGCCTATGAGAGATAGGCCGGCAGCCCGAGTACCCCCTAGTCCGGGACACCCTCAGTGCCGCCCTCAGTGGCGCTCTTCCGCCACTTCTTCAGCCTGCGGCTGACCGCGGCGAACCAATGCTCCGGGTGTGTGTGACGCCCCGAGACCGATGCTCTAGTTTCCTTCCATTTATTTCCGTCGTTGTCGTGTGATTCGTTTGCTTGTTGCACTTCGCCATGTCATCGTGTGCATTTTCATCCGCATGTTTTCGTAAAACTTGCATCCGTTCGTAGTTGTCCTCTCCCCGTTCTTTCCGTTGTATGTTCTGAGTCCAACCACACTTGCACGCTCCCGCGGCACCTCCGGATTATTATTTTTATAAGTGGGATAAAAATGTTCTCGGAATGGGTTGGAAGTTGGTGTGCGGTCTTATTATGTTGTAGGTACACCATCTGCCAAATTTTGTTCCATTCAGAGGCCGTTTGATGCCCCAACGGATAACCTATAGCGGCACTATAGCCGGTCAAATTATCGGACGCTTTCGGTTTTCTAAAACTTGTGTCGGGCCTCTCTTTCTTCCCTCTCTTCTCAGCCCAATGCCATCTACACAGCCCATGTGGCACCCCGCCTGATTACCACTGTAGCCAGACGGTCGCCGCACACACCAGCCCAGGAAATCACTCTGGCATGCGCTTTTACAACAAGTATCATGAACATAGACATTTCTATTAATGGATATATCAGTCTTACATGATATTTACAAGGGTGATGGCAGCGGAAAAGCTCTATCTAAGGCAGCATGGTCTTGGTGCGGCTCCAATCCACAGGGATCTGACTGGGTTACTGTTCTAGCCCGCGAACACTTCGGCTCCTCGCTAGGGGGCGTCGAATCCTTAGGTGAACCTGGCCATATTGAAGGCCGCTGAGTACTTTTGAGTGTACTCGCAAGCAAACCAAACCAACATATACACCAAGCAAACAAATCCATGGCATTCAAGCATGCACTTGTTATTAGAGCAACATTAATTATCATAGCATAGCATACTTATCTAGCAATATTAATTAGCATGTTATAGCAAGATTATCTAGCATGATAACTATTGGAGTAAATACAGTAAGGTAAAACATATCAAATAATTAATTCATACTTCGAGTATCTCATGATCCAACCCAAATCCGATCCAAATCCAATCCAAGTCTTGTGGTCATCCGACCACTTATCTCATAGCCATCGCATGGCTAACACTCATATCCCTGACATCACCTGATGTCCATGCATCTGCACTGCAAGTCCGACCAACCTTACCATTCTTTGGACCAGTCTTAGCAATAACATTATATAGTTTGTTCCTCCAGACTCGAAATAGACCAAATAGTGTGACCTAGTACGAACTGTGTCCCATGACCGAGGACGCGGCTATTCGAATAGATTTACACTCTGCAGAGGTTGCGCACTTTACCCACACTATGGAGCTCCTGGCCTCGTGCTCCCATTTGGGTGGACCGGTGCTGCTCCAACAAAACTTGTCTATTGTCTGGCACTCTTACGGTCCCATCGACAATCATACCCTCCCAGGGTCATGTCCTGGGTGGCCCCTGTGTCACCCCGTGACACCTGCCACCGTCGTGGCCAAACAAAACTGTCCCAAACGGGGACTGCGCGCAAACAAACTACTGGGCTCACAAGGTTATCGCCACCTACCGGGCCAGGGTAGCGCGCACGCATAACCTTCCCTCTTTGGTGGTACCGACAAGAGGCAAGACAATAGACCAAGTCAGGGCCGTCCCACACCGGCAAATGTGGTTGCACTCGATGAGTTCGGTTCGGTGGCACTATGACTCGATCCAGCCGACGGAGGAGGTTGTTATCATTAAGTCACATTCTTAATTATTGCAATAATAGTAACAAAGCATGATGTAACAATTATGAAAACATAACAACCTATCTCCCTACAATATCACAACGAGTCATTAGGGAAATAATATTTAAATGGCAAGTTATCACTTTACAAGTTCTAGATGTAAGATACGACCATCTGAACCCTTGCATGAAACCGGCAAATAAACCCGTAGCCACTAGAACGGTCTTTACAACTCAGATCTGGGACGTTATCGGAATAACTCAACCCCGGCTCAAGACGGCTGAAAATTAGCTCAGAGCATGAGACGGTGTTGATAAAAAGAGTGTAGCGGTTCCCTAAGACGGCCGAAGAACAACTCAGAGCATAGGGTCACCACTACTGAAAGAAATTCAACAGCTGCCCGCGACGGCCGAAAAGTAGCTCAGAGCACGGGCCAGTTGTTGAAAAGAGAAATATAAAGTCAGCATCCATCCCGGACGGCCGGAAGCAGCTCAGAACACAGGCATGGTGTCGTCACCAAAGAAAGGCAGGCAAGGGTTCATTAGCGTCACATGCAGCTCACCACTATGCACACGAGCATAAGCACATTAATTTAAACACGCAAGAATAACACAGAGCAATGCTTTAGGGCATATATCAGATGGTCGGCTTGCCTGGGGGGTTGAGGAATACTCCAGAAAGAAGTGCGATCACCTCGCGGGAAATTTGCCGGAAAGGATTCTCTCTCGAAGGGGCTGATAGAAGGGCAAGTGCAAAATGGTCATTTTCATAATGTGTGGAAACATTATGAAAATTATACCATCGGAACGGGCTCGACGAACTGAAGACGTGGGCGTTGGATTCACCGGAATCGGAGTTGCGGTTAAAAAGATATGAGGGTTTGACTGCCAGGGACCTGTCTGTAAAGAAAATATTTACCACCGGGTCCCTGCCAGCGCTGCGGGTGGCGCCTTCTCTGTGAATGCGTCTTCCAGTAGGGAAAACGTATTTTAACGAAAGTACGCTTCCTCTGACTGAAAACGCATCGTTGCGGAGTACGCCTTAGAAAGCAGAAAACGTATTCCTAGGAATACGTTTCCACTAATCCGAGCTGGCGGTGCCCCTCTCACTGACAGGTGGGGTCGGGGCCCACCCGTCAGGTTCCTCTCTCTCTCCTCCCGCTCCTCCTTCCTCTTCCCTATGACAGAAGAAACAGAGGCGAGACCGCGTGGCGCCGGCGCACGCCCGGCCGGCTCCGGCCACCTCCGGTGGAGCTCGGACCACCGGAGTGCTCCCCGAGGTGCGGCACATCCATCCACCCCATGCACAGACCCCAGGGGCGACGGGAGCGACAGCAACCTCGAACATGGCGGACGGCGGCGTCGGTCGGTTTTGGGGGAGGCGCTACGGTTGCAGAGAGAGGAAAGTGAGGCACCGGGGAGTCTTGAGGTGGCTAGGGGAGGGTGGTGGTGCGGTTAGAGGGAGGATGGAGCCCCGGTGTGCACGAATTTGAGCTCGGGCCGCTGGCGATGCTTTGGCTATGGGGAGGGCAGGGGAGCTCCTTGAGCTCAATGGAGAGGGCAGGGGGGTGCTGCGAGGTAGGGGATGTGGTTGTGGTGCTCGGAGAAGCTCGGGGTGGGCTTTTATAGCCGAGTGAGCTCGCCGGATAATCTCGGCCGCCGTGGCCTTCTTATCCGTGTACTGGAGCTTGGGGGAGACGTGGCTGGCCGCTTGCGAGCTTCGGGTGGCTTCGCGTGGGGGGCAGAGGTCTCGGGAGAGCTCGTGGAGGAAGGAGACAAGAGACGAAACGACGACTGCGGGGTTCACACGCGGGACAGTACTGCAGCGGCGCTCGCCGTGGCGCGAGGAAGAAGAAATCGGAGAGGAGAAGGTGCGGGAGAGGGGTATGTGGACGGTGTGAAGCTAGTCGACATGCTCAGACAAGCTCGGGCTGGCCGGAGCTATCGGGCCGACGAGGACAGTGCCGCAGAGCACCATTTCTGCACGGTGGCTGCGTGGTCACCATGCGCACTACAAGCTCTGGCACTCTACTGTCTGTCCAATCTTGTCAAACAGCTCCCTCACTGCTCAAATAGATGAGATCGATCACTGGATGGACCAGGATGGCTCTAGAGTAGTCTAGGGGGTCCAGAACAACTTCTGGACAGAAACTTGGGGACCAAGCTGAGGTGAAATGACTTAGCAAGTGAGATTGAAATGCTGTCAAAATAAGATGGGGTAGGAAGGAGTAGATGCTGGAAAAATTTGAAGGCATTTGGACCAAGTTTGCATGCACTTCCTTCACAATGCAGAATTTGGTCCAGAAACTGGATTTTGATGTTGTGATCAACTGGTTTGGTGAAATGTGCTGAATTTTAGTGTAGATGGATGATTTGGGAGCATGGAGGTACTAGGAAAATTTCAGCTCATTTGGAAATGCCAAAGTGGTACTTCCTTCACAGAGCTTCCTGCTGAACAGAAACTTAGATAATATCCTGAGGAAAATTGGCTAGATGAAATGGGCTGGTTTTTGGTATACAGGGTTCATTTATTATTGTTAACAACCCTAAAAAAATTCAGCCCAGAAGGATCAAGGGCTCAAGCACTTCCTTTGCAAACTGGAAATCTGGACAGAATTTGCAAATGGAAGATGTGCTCAAACTTTGAACTATGGAACTTGGGTTTGTGATGGAAATGGTGAAGATATGGATAGGAAAAGCTCCATAATTTATTCGGGATTTTTCCTGGCTACTAAAATGGTAGTTCCTTTGGAAAGTGCCCAAAATGCAATATTGGCTTTAAATAGGAAAATGCAATTTCTCTTCTTTAATTATGGCCAATATTTTTATGGGAGCTCAATATGATCACAAATAATATCTCCACAAGTTTTCATGAACTTTGGAGATGGATAGATATTTTCCTGGATTTAATTCCTTTAACTGGCAGAAAAAGGAATTAATTTTAAATGAAAATATTGCAAATGACTTGGCAATATTTTTGCATATCCAGGGTTTAAAAAGATAGGATGATCATTGGGAAAAGTTTGGGAGGCAACAGATCAAAGAAAAATAGGGTTCCTTTGTAACGGGAGGAATTAGGGTTTCCCTTCCGGTGACTCGGAAGGTAGGGTTTCGGTGGCAAAACATCGAGAATATATCTTGGGTGGCAAGGTTGGACTGTAGAGAGTCTTTGGTTGGATAGGAAAGGCAAGACTAAATGACCATCTTCATATACCCAAGAGCGAGAGAAAATCCGATAACACCGAAAAAAAGACGGGAGTCCAATCCCGCGAGGAAAAAAAAACAGGGAGCGAAAACCAGGGTGTCACAAACCTACCCCCCCTTAAGAAAATCTCGTCCTCGAGATTTCCGGGCTTCCAAAGAGGCAGTTAAGAGGTCAGTAAAGGAATGAAGACAAGATAGCTGATGGATGCAAGTCGAACACAGTTAAGTCCCCTTCACCGGGAGGTAAGCCCGGAAATCTCGAGGACGAGATTTTCTTAAGGGGGGTAGGTTTGTGACACCCTGGTTTTCGCTCCTTGTTTTTTTCCCTTCGCGGGATTTGACTCCCGTCTTTTTTCGGTGTTATCGGATTTTCTCTCGCTCTTGGGTATATGAAGATGGTCATTTAGTCTTGCCTTTCCTACCCAACCAGAGACTCTCTCCAACCCAACCTTCCTATCACGGATTTATTCTCAGGATTTTGCCTCCAAAACCCTGCTCTCCGGTTTACCGAAAGGGAAACCCTAATTCCTTCCATTACAAAGGAACCCCAATCTTCTTTGATCTATTGCCTCCCAAACTTTTCCCAGTGATCATCCTATCTCTATAAACCCTGGATATGCAAAAATATTGCCAAGTCATTTGCAATATTTTTCATTTAAAATTAATTCCTTTTTCTGTTGTTTAAAGGAATTAAATCCAGGAAAATATCTATCCATCTCCAAAGTTCATGAAAACTTGTGTAGATATTCTTTGTGATCATATTGAGCTCCAATAAAAATATTGGCCATAATTAAATAAGGGAAATTGCCTTTTCCTATTTAAAGCCAATATTGCATTTTGGGCACTTTCCAAAGGAGCTACTATTTTGGTAGCTAGGAAAAATCCCAAATAATTTTTGGAGCTTCTTCTATCCATATATTCACCATTTCCATCAAGATCCCAAGTTCCATAGATCAAAGTTTGAGTTCATCATCCAATTCTTGTTTCTGGACTTATTTTGAGGTTGTGAAGCAACTATATTTTATATTGCTTCAAAAATTCTCAAATTAATGCAGGACCTCACCTTCCCTATATGATGTGAGTATGCAAAAATTCACATCATTTTATCTAGCCAATTGCTCCCAAAAATTCCATCTAGTTTCTGTCCAGATTCAAGCTCAGTGAAGGAAGTACCACTTTGGCATTTCCAATTGAGCTGAAAATTTTCCAGTAACTTCATATCTCCAAATAATCACCCTACGCCAAAATTCAGTCCATTTCATCAATCCATATGAGTGCAGCTTCAAAGTCAAGTTTCTGGACCAAAACTTGCATTACAAAGGAAGTGCATGCAAAACTAGTCCAAATGACCTAAAATTTTACCAACACCTAGTCCTTCCTACCAAATTTCCTTGTGACAAAGATCCAACTCCATTTCTCCATCCATTTATCCAGAAAATTCCAGTCAATTTTGCTGTCAGTCACTGTTTTACCATCGATCAGTCTCATCTGAGCTCCCTGTTTCTGTATGATGGTGCAAATCAACTATTTGAGGTTGAAAACACATGCCAGACATGTTTTTGTCTCGGTTCAGTGCCCAGTCCACGTGGTGCCGGTGGTGACCACGCAAGGGCCAGGCCAAAACCGAGCTCCGCAGTGCGCCGTCGCATCTCTTCTCTGTTTCCCTTGCCGTCTCCTTGTGCCGACGTCTGCAGCGGTGCCCTAGCGCCTTATCCTCTCCCAGCCGTCCTTGGAGCCAAGCCTGTTGGCCGGGGCTGCCGACATCGATCCTCCACCGGAGCACCGCCACCTCGCCGCGCATCCAGGAGCTTCAGTTGGAGCTAGCGCCGACTAGAGGCCTGCCCGAGTCTTCCCGATCGCGCCCGAGCTCCCTCCGCTTCCCCGAGAGCCCTCTGGACACCTCTCCCCTTCTCCCCGCGTGTTCCCGAAGCTCCGGCGAGCGGCACACGCGTCGCCGTCGCCGTGCTCGCCCACTCGCTCCGTCCGGCTATATATAGCCCGCACCCGAGCTCCCCTAGCAGGCCAGACTCCTTCCCTCCCTCGTAGCTCTCCTCTGGACCGAGCATCGAGCTCGGGGAGCCCCTATTTCCTCTCTCTGGCCGGAACTCCGCCGGCAGCCACTGCTCGGATTCGAGCCAACCGGAGGCCCACCTCCCCTCCTTTCCCATCCAGTAGAGCCACCGGAGCACGGCGGAGACCTGCCGAACCTCCTCCTTGCTTCTCCACCGCCGTAGCCCCGAGTCCATCGTCGGCCGAAGTCGTCGTCTGCCACCACCCGCCGCAGTTCGTGCCCCGCTCGGTTGTGAGCTTGTCGGCAAGAGCGAATGCCCCAGGCGGATGCGCGCCGTCCAGCCGAGCTCGCCGGTAGCCGAGGCGTCGCCGGAGACGGCCTACCGCGGCGGCAATCGCCGTCGGAGCCGGCCCTGTCCTCGGCCAGGCGCGGGCATGGAGGGAAGACGACGACGACCTCCAGCCGGCCAGTGGGTTCCGCATGTCGGCCTCCCACGTTGACCCAGTTGACCCGGTGCGTGGATAAGTGAAAGCGTATTTCGTGTTTTCCGTTTTCTGCGGTGGAAAACGCATTTCCCTCCGGCTTAGAGATGAAATGCGTTTTCTGTGTAGGAAAGCGTATTTCCATAAGTACGTTTTCTTTATTCAGTCGCCGGCCGAACCCACTATATTGCGGACGTTCACTAGATAAGAGCAGAAAAGCACAGCCACTATTTGTTTTTCTGCCTATCGAACGAACAGCCGTTTCTCTTCAACCGTAACTCCGATCGAGGTGATTCCAAAGCCCACTTCTTCAGTTCGTCGAGCCCGTTCCGATGATGTCACTTTCACCACGTTGACACTTTCTGATAATGCCCATTTTGCCCCTGCCCTCTATTCAGCCCCTCCGAGAGGGAATCTTCTCCGACGAATTTATCCGCGAGCTTCTCGCACTTCTTCCGGAGTATTCCTCGACCCCCAGGCAAGCCGACCATCTGATATATGCCCTAAAGCATTGCTCTATGTTATTCTTGCGTGTTTAATTATTGATTATGCCTGTGTTAGAAATAATTAAACTCCTGCTAGTTCGGACTTGCTATTTACATTACCTGCTATTGCTCATCATGTTATCGCACTAGTGACTCGTTGTAATGCATATGGAGATAGGTTGTTATGTTTTCATAGTTGTTACATCTTGCATGGTTACTGTTATTGCAATATTATGAAATGTGACTTAATAATGACAACAACCTCCTCCGTCGACTGGATCGAGTCATAGTGCCACCTATCCGGACTTACCCGTGCAGCCACATTTGCCAGTATGGGACGGCCCTAGCTTGGTCTATTGTCCTGCCTCTTGTCGGTACCACCAAATAGGGAAGGTTATGCGTGTGCGCTACCCTGGCCCGGTAGGCGGCGATAACCTTGTGAGCCCAAGTTGAGTTATTTGCCGGCGTCCCCGTTTGGGACAGTGTTTGGCCACGACGGTGGCAGGTGTCACGGGGTGACACAGGGGCCACCCAGGACATGACCCTGGGAGGGTATGATTGTCGGTGGGACCATAAGAGTGCCGGGCAATAGACAAGGTTTTGTTGGAGCAGCACTTGTCCACCCGAATGGGAACATGTACTAAAGTACGAGGCCAGGCGCTCCATGGTGTGGGTAAAGTGCGCAACCTCTGCAGAGTGTAAATCTATTCAAATAGCCGCGTCCTCGGTCATGGACAGTTCGTATAGGCCCCTATTTGGTCTGTGTCGAGTCTGGAGGAACAAACTATATAATGTTATTGCTAAGGTTAATAATGAACCAGAGAAAGGTATGATTTGCCAGACTTGCAGTACGGATGCCTGGACATCAGATGATGTCAGGGATATAAAGGATAGCCATGCGATGGCTATGAGATGAGCGGTTGGATGACTGCAAAGTCTGGATCAGAATTGAATCATGAGAGTATTCGGAGTATGGATTATTTACTGGATATGCTTTACTTTACCGTATTTACTTTAACAGTTATTATGATAGATAATCCTACAATGACATGATGATTAATGCTGCTAGATGATTAACCTTGCTAGATAATCCTGTCATAACATGATAGTTAATATTATTAAGATAGCAAATGCATGCTTGAATGCCATGGATTGCATTGCTTGGTGTATATGTTGGTTTGGTTTGCTTGCGAGTACATTCAAAAGTACTCAGCGGCCTTCAATGTGGCCAGGTTCACCTAAGGATCCGACGTTCGCTAGCGAGGAGCCGGAGTGTTCGCGGGCTAGAAGAGTAACCCAGTCAGATCCCTGTGGATTGGAGCCGCACCAAGACCATGCTGCCTTAGATAGAGCTTTTCCGCTGCCATCACCCTTGTAATATACCATGTAAGACTGATATATTTCATTAATAGAAATTTCTGTGTTCTTGATACTTGTTGTAAAAGCGCATGCCAGAGTGATTTCCTGGGCTGGCATGTGCGGTGACCGTCTGACTATAGTGGTATTCAGGCGGGGCGTCACACACTGACCTTTTAACTGCCTCTGCTGACGGCTCGGGTGTTGTCTTTCCACACAGCTACATTGAATCCTTCTCTTTTCTGGCAGGCAAACCTTCTCTCTTGGTAGTTTGTAGCCCGAGGTTGGTTGGTAGCGAGTAGTATCAACAGAATAGCTCATTTTCAAGGCTTGGAGCTAGCTGCTTCGGGTTTTATTGCGATACTTCGTACACTGACTCTCATGGGCATGACATCCTTCTTGGTACATGGCATTGCATGCTTACATCCACTATTCTTCCTGAGTATCTGTGGACAATTGTCCCCGTGTCTTGCTCAGGATCAATCCTTAGTCTGGTTGTGGATTCTATATGGGTGCTTCTTTCTGCCATATGCATTCGGGCTTTGTCCTCAGGGGCCCCCTAACCGAAGTGTCGGCACGATCACAAAGTAATCATAGACGGTAATCTCTTATTCCAATGACCTCATGGCGTCCACAACCTGTCGATGATGACGTGTATGTGCTTTCAGCCATTCTATCTGAATGTATTATCGCCATGTGAATTCAGACTGTCAAACTTTGTCAATTACTGAGGTGGCTTTGCCATACGTATCCTCTGCAGTCCTTGTTATGATCACTGAGTTGGGCATAGTATGGCTAACATCTGGTGTATTTTCCTGAGCATAGCCTCTTGTCCTTGTTTGTGAAGCTTTACTTCATTGATCGTCGCGGAGGTTGTTTATCCAAAACTTCTTTGTTCTTGAGGGTTCCTCTTTGGGAAACTGGTCATGACCTACCATCATGGCTCCTTGGTCATATCCCAGCTTGTTGGGCTTGTATTCACAATTTAGTCTTGCATATCCCGTAGGGATTGCTGTGTTCACATCCTTCTTTGAAGTATGGGGCCGACGTTTCTCTGAGCACAGTCATTCCCGTGTACGAGTGGCTCGCATGAACTGATCCACTGGACTGCATGCTCACAACATATGCAGGGGTAGGATAAATCCTTTCATATCCACTGAGTTCTGAGGCGGACGTGTGTCTGAACTAGTTCGTGCTACTGACAAGATTGTTGATGGCGGGTTGAAGAAGGCTGAATTCCTTATGCTCGAAGTTTCTGCCAAGGTAGTGTGCCGAAGAAGGCTGGGTATCGTACCTCGGAAGTTTTCCTTCATGTGGCTTACTACGGAAGGTCAGGTACCTTATGCTGGAAGCTTTCTGTGATAGCACGCTGAGGAGGATAGGAGTGCCATACCCCAGAAGCTTTTCTCGCCAAGTGGTGTAGCGAGGAAGATTGGGAGTCTTGCATTGTAAACTCTTCTTGATAGCTTGCGGAGGAAGGCTGGGTTCCTTGTACCAAAAGCCTTTCGCTGTGATATGTGGTCAGGTCTATGGCCGATTCTGGCTTCCTTCCGAAGTATCCGGAATTTACCCATACAAGAGCCAAAACTTGGTATAGGCCACACCTTGTCTAAAGATATTCCGTTGGTCATGTATACCGCTTGTCCTTCTGCTGGTCCGATCATTGCTGCTATAGAGGTTGCACAATTGATGCAGACTTCGTGTTGATAATTAATTCGGAATACCCTTTGCATTCAAACCAAGTGTTGCTGGTAGTGAGCAGTTGACAGATAATTCCAATTGGTTTAGCTGAGCTTCCAGGTGTTTGGAGTCCTCATTGATTCTGGGCAGCCATGAACTCATCCATATTTCTCACAGACCTTGTTCATCATGCCCAGAAAATTTGTATATGCATTGAAAAATTCCATAATATGCTTTGAAATTTGTATCCACATACCAGAGTTCTGTTGTTGCTCTCGGCACATTCACATTCCTGTAGTATGTCTTCGGTGGGTAATAAATGATTCTTGAGTCCATTGAGAAAAGACTCAAGGTTCACCCCACTAACTGAAATAATCCTTGTATCGAGGATGGAATATTTTGCTCTTACTGGTGTCCATTCTTGGTAGCTCATCTCACTTGTTCCTTTAGTGTGATCTGTTTCTGAGGCAAACTCTCTTAGATATAGTCTGGCCTTGTCGGTTGCACTCAAATTCTGCTTCTGACCCATCCTTCATTCTTGACAGATCCGGTGATAATGTTCTGAATATCGGGCAGTTGGCTTGGCTTGACTCTTACTGAATTTGTATTATTGGGTATTATCCAAGTTGTATGCTAGTCTTCTTTGGTAGCTCTTGCAGATGGATCCAGTCGGAGCGATAGAACGGAATCGACAAAAGAAGCAAAACCGCGAAAAACCAAAAAGCCAATAAAGCTCAAATTTTGCGGACCTTACACCTGTGGCCGAAGATCCACTAGTATAACTAGCCTAGCGCACTCGATGCACCGCTAAGGATTTAGAAGCAAAACCACACAATGCTCTTGGTAGCAATTGGTGTCAAGCTTCTGCTACTTCCTTAGGGAACATCAAACTCGATGCACGACCATAGCCAAAGTGGCTTAGTCAACGATCCTAGGGTTGTCTGGAAGAGATGGAGTTTATAGACGTTCCCCAAGGAAACTGGATTTGAGGAGAGAAATGCCATGGTTAGCAAGCAAGGTAGGGATATCTGGTTTACCTAGGGGTTCAGGGCTCACGGGTCGTTGCCTGGTGCGGACATTTCCCACCGGAGGCAAAGGCCACGAGAGTTGAGGTCTGATGGAGCCAAAAACCTATGGGATTGCCTTATGATCAATAGTAGCCGTGCCTGTCTGGCAAAGATGGCTGAAATCCATCTGGGCTTCCTACTGATCAAGAGACAATGAAATCTGGCTAGGGTAACCTACAGTCAGCCTGGCTCTGATACCATCCATTGTGGCGCCCCGCCTGATTACCACTGTAGCCAGACGGTCGCCGCACACACCAGCCCAGGAAATCACTCTGGCATGCGCTTTTACAACAAGTATCATGAACACAGACATTTCTATTAATGGATATATCAGTCTTACATGATATTTACAAGGGTAATGGCAGTGGAAAAGCTCTATCTAAGGCAGCATGGTCTTGGTGCGGCTCCAATCCATAGGGATCTGACTGGGTTACTCTTCTAGCCCGCGAACACTCCGGCTCCTCGCTAGGGGGCGTCGAATCCTTAGGTGAACCTGGCCACATTGAAGGCCGCTGAGTACTTTTGAATGTACTCGCAAGCAAACCAAACCAACATATACACCAAGCAAAGAAATCCATGGCATTCAAGCATGCACTTGTTATTAGAGCAACATTAATTATCATAGCATAGCATACTTATCTAGCAATATTAATCAGCATGTTATAGCAAGATTATCTAGCATGATAACTATTGGAGTAAATACAGTAAGGTAAAACATATCAAATAATTAATTCATACTTCGAGTATCTCATGATCCAACCCAAATCCGATCCAAATCCAATCCAAGTCTTGTGGTCATCCGACCACTTATCTCATAGCCATCACATGGCTAACACTCATATCCCTGACATCACCTGATGTCCATGCATCTGCACTGCAAGTCCGACCAACCTTACCATTCTTTGGTTCAGTCTTAGCAATAACATTATATAGTTTGTTCCTCCAGACTCGACACAGACCAAATAGTGTGACCTAGTACGAACTGTGTCCCATGACCGAGGACGCGGCTATTCGAATAGATTTACACTCTGCAGAGGTTGCGCACTTTACCCACACTATGGAGCTCCTGGCCTCGTGCTCCCATTCGGGTGGACCGGTGCCGCTCCAACAAAACTTGTCTATTATCTGGCACTCTTACGGTCCCACCGACAATCATACCCTCCCAGGGTCATGTCCTGGGTGGCCCCTGTGTCACCCCGTGACACCTGCCACCGTCGTGGCCAAACAAAACTGTCCCAAACGGGGACTGCGCGCAAACAAACTACTGGGCTCACAAGGTTATCGCCACCTACCGGGCCAGGGTAGCGCGCACGCATAACCTTCCCTCTTTGGTGGTACCGACAAGAGGCAAGACAATAGACCAAGTCAGGGCCGTCCCACACCGGCAAATGTGGTTGCACTCGATGAGTTCGGTTCGGTGGCACTATGACTCGATCCAGCCGACGGAGGAGGTTGTTATCATTAAGTCACATTCTTAATTATTGCAATAACAGTAACAAAGCATGATGTAACAATTATGAAAACATAACAACCTATCTCCCTACAATATCACAACGAGTCATTAGGGAAATAATATTTAAATGGCAAGTTATCACTTTACAAGTTCTAGATGTAAGTTACGACCATCTGAACCCTTGCATGAAACCGGCAAATAAACCCGTAGCCACCAGAACGGTCTTTACAACTCAGATCTGGGACGTTACCGGAATAACTCAACCCTGTCTCAAGACGGCTGAAAAGCATCTCAGAGCATGAGACGGTGTTGATAAAAAGAGTGTAGCGGTTCCCTAAGACGGCCGAAGAACAGCTCAGAGCATAGGGTCACCACTACTGAAAGAAATTTAATAGCTGCCCGCGACGGCCGAAAAGCAGCTCAGAGCACGGGCCAGTTGTTGAAAATAGATATATAAAGTCGGCATCCGCCCCGGACGGCCGAAAGCAGCTCAGAAAACAGGCGTGGTGTCGTCACCAAAGAAAGGCAGGCAAGGGTTCATTAGCGTCACATGCAGCTCACCACTTTGCACACGAGCATAAGCACATTAATTTAAACACGCAAGAATAACACAGAGCAATGCTTTAGGGCATATATCAGATGGTCGGCTTGCCTGGGGGGTCAAGGAATACTCCGGAAAGAAGTGCGATCACCTCGCGGGAAATTTGCCGGAAAGGATTCTCTCTCGAAGGGGCTGATAGAAGGGCAAGGGCAAAATGGTCATTTTCATAGTGTGGAAATATTATGAAAATGATACCATCAGAACGGGCTCGACGAACTGAAGATGTGGGCGTTGGATTCACCTGAATTGGAGTTGCGATTAAAAAGATATGAGGGTTTGACTGCCAGGGACCTGTCCATAAAGAAAATATTTACCACCGGGTCCCTGCCAGTGCTGCGGGTGGCGCCTTCTCTGTGAATGCGTCTTCCAGTAGGGAAAACATATTTTAACAAAAGTACGGTTCCTCTGACTGAAAACGCATCACTGCGGAGTACGCCTTAGAAAGCAGAAAACGTATTCCTTGGAATACGTTTCCACTAATCCGAGCTGGCGGTGTCCCTCTCACTGACAGGTGGGGTCGGGGTCCACCCGTCAGGTTCCTCTCTCTCTCCTCCCGCTCCTCCTTCATCTTCCCTGCGACAAAAGAAATAGAGGCGAGACCGCGCGGCGCCGGTGCGCGCCCGGCCGGCTTCGGCCACCTCCGGTGGAGCTCGGACCACCGGAGTGCTCCCCGAGGTGCGGCGCACCCATCCACCCCATGCACAAATCCCAGGGGTGACAGGAGCGACGGCGACCTCGAACATGGCGGACGGCGGCGTCGGTCTGTTTTGGGGGAGGCGCTACGGTTGCGGAGAGAGGAAAGTGAGGCATCGGGGAGTCATGAGGTGGCTAGGGGAGGGTGGTGGTGCGGTTAGAGGGAGGATGGAGCCCCGGTGTGCACGAATTTGAGCTTGGGCCGCCGGCGATGCTTCGGCTATGGGGAGGGTAGGGGAGCTCCTTGAGCTTAATGGAGAGGGCAGGGGGGTGCTGCGAGGTAGGGGATGTGGTTGTGGTGCTCGGAGAAGCTCGGGGTGGGATTTTATAGCCGAGTGAGCTCGCCGGATAATCTCGGCCGCCGTGGCCTTCTTATCCATGTACTGGAGCTCGGGGGAGACGTGGCTGGCCGCTTGCGAGCTTCGGGTGGCTTCGCGTGGGGGGCAGAGATCTCGGGAGCGCTCATGGAGGAAGGAGACAAGAGAGGAAACGACGACGGCGGGGTTCACGCGCGGGACAGTACTGCGGCGGCGCTCGCCGTGGCGCGAGGAAGAAGAAATCGGAGAGGAGAAGGTGCGGGAGAGGGGTATGTGGACGGTGCAAAGCTAGTCGACATGCTCAGACAAGCTCGGGCTGGCCGGAGCTATCGGGCCGACGAGGACAGTGCCGCAGAGCACCGTTTCTGCATGGTGGCTGCGTGGTCACCACGCGCACTACAAGCTCTGGCACTCTACTGTTTGTCCAATCTTGTCAAACAGCTCCCTCACTGCTCAAATAGATGAGATCGATCACTGGATGGACCAGGATGGCTCTAGAGTAGTCGAGGGGATCCAGAACAACTTCTGGACAGAAACTTGGGGACCAAGCTGAGGTGAAATGACTTAGCAAGTGAGATTAAAATGCTGTCAAAATAAGATGGGGTAGGAAGGAGTAGATGCTGGAAAAATTTGAAGGCATTTGGACCAAGTTTGCATGCACTTCCTTCACAATGCAGAATTTGGTCCAGAAACTGGATTTTGATGTTGTGCTCAACTGGCTTGGTTAAATGAGCTGAATTTTTTCGTAGATGGATGATTTGGGAGTATGGAGGTACTGGGAAAATTTCAGCTCATTTGGAAATGCCAAAGTGGTACTTCCTTCATAGAGCTTCCTGCTGGACAGAAACTTAGATAATTTCCTGAGGAAAATTGGCTAGATGAAATGGGCTGGTTTTTGGTATACAGGGTTCATTTATCGTTGTTAACAACCCTGAAAAATTTCAGCCCAGAAGGATCAAGGGTTCAAGCACTTCCTTTGCAAACTAGAAATCTGGACAGAATTTGCAAATGGAAGATGTGCTCAAACTTTGAACTATGGAACTTGGGTTTTTGATGGAAATGGTGAAGATATGGATGGGAGAAGCTCCTTAATTTATTTGGGATTTTTCCTGGCTACCAAAATGGTAGTTCCTTTGGAAAGTGCCCAAAATGCAATATTGGCTTTAAATAGGAAAATGCAATTTCTCTTCTTTAATTATGGCCAATATTTTTATGGGAGCTCAATATGATCACAAATAATATCTCCACAAGTTTTCATGAACTTTGGAGATGGATAGATATTTTCCTGGATTTAATTCATTTAACTGGCAGAAAAAGAAATTAATTTTAAATGAAAAATATTGCAAATGACTTGGCAATATTTTTGCATATCCAGGGTTTAAAAAGATAGGATGATCATTGGGAAAAGTTTGGGAGGCAACAGATCAAAGAAAAATAGGGTTCCTTTGTAACGGAAGGAATTAGGGTTTCCCTTCCGGTGACTCAGAAGGTAGGGTTTTGGTGGCAAAACATCGAGAATATATCTTGGGTGGCAACGTTGGACTGGAGAGAGTCTCTGGTTGGATAGGAAAGGCAAGACTAAATGACCATCTTCATATACCCAAGAGGGAAAACAACCTCTCAGGAAAAAAAACAGGGAGCGAAAACCAGGGTGTCACAGCCTACCTAGCCCAGCTAACCCTTCCCTCTGTATGGAGTCGTCCAATTATGATCGGAGGGTCCGAAACACCCCAAAACCCTCAACCCTAGCATCCCTGCCTATTTAAACCACCTACCCTTGCCATTTTTGGGCAACCCTAGCCCTCCTCGGGATCCATGCCGCCGCCAGCCACCTCCCACCTCTCCACCGCCGCCAAGTGGCGCCCTCACCGCCACCAGCCGCCGCCCGTGGCCTCTCCTGCGCTGCCACGTCGCCCTCTGCCTCCCTCCAGCCGCTGCGGCCCGCCCGGGCCCGGGGCTGCCCGCAACGCGCCGCCGCTCGCCCGCGCCAGCGCCCCGCTCCAGCACCGCCGCCGCGCCTCCCCGCACCCGAGCGCGCGTCGCCCCGCTGGCGCGCCGCCCACCGGAGCAACAGTCGTCGCCGCCCGCCAGGTCGCGCCCCGTCGCCCCCTTCTCTCCTTCCTCTTTTCTCTCTCCCTAACCCTAATCCCTCTCTCTCCACACGCCATGGACAGGAGCAGGAGCTCTCTGCCGCTGCACCGCCGCCATTCGAGTCGCCGTCTGGAGCCAAACATCGCTGGATCCAGCCTCCCTAGACCCAGATCCGCCTCCTCCGCGTTGTCCCTGCCGCCTCGCGTACGTCGCCGCCTCGCCATGGCCGCGCCCCTGCCGGCTCCTCCTCTGCCCCGCCGCCGGGACAGCCCGGTCCCTGGATGCCCGCACCCATCCAACCAAATGGACCTCCTGAGTCTCGCCGTCCCCGTACCACTTCATCCAGTTTTTCCCGAGAGGTTGTTGTCCCTGTTTTTTCAGCATTATGTTGCATTTTGCGATGATGATAACTTTGTGCATGTGTGTCCGATGATGATGAACTTTATATGTAATTTGCTCTACTCTCTGTGCTCTACATGATGGTAGTAATTTCATCCATGATAGAACACATCTACATGTCATAATCTCTATTGCAAAAGTGCCTCATGATGTTGCTGCAGAAAACTGTTAATATGTGTCACTTTGTCATTTTTGTGTGATTTAATGCAAATGTCATATGAGCATCTTGTCCACATGACTTTGGTGCATTTTCATGCCTTCTTACTGTTAGTATTTATTTCATGCCATGATATGCCATGATGTGACTGCCATGAGCTTGTAAACATGCCTAATCAATTTTGTTGTTCTAAGTTAAAAACTGTGTGGTAAAAACTTGCCAACTTTGCTTGTTGGTTGCCACTAATCTAGAGCTCATATGCATATGGTTCCTTCATGAGATTTGGTCTATGTAATGTCTACTTTGATGCCATGCCCTTGGTTGCCATGTAATCTTGCTGTAGCATGTCTCTTTGTTGTTCTCAAGTTGCCATCATGTTAAAACTGTCAACCTGTTAACAAAATGTTCCATTTTGTAAAAATCATAGCAATTAATATGTTGCTCCTATGATTATGCCCACGTTGAATGATTTGAGCTCCATGCTATGTACTACCATGATGTGCCATTTGATTCCATGTTCTAGCACTGTAGCATGTTGTTTTGATGTTGGCAATGTGCTATGTTGCTGTTTCGGGGCAGATTGCTATTATAACTTGTGTTTATTGTAATTGTTGAACCGTTGCTCCGTTTTGATCATGTCCTATATGAAACTTGCTTAGATTTGTGTGTAGAATAACATTATTATGTTGCATCCTCGATTTGAGAGTTGTGGTTGATGTTTTCATGCATTTTGCATTATTGCCATGTTAAACTTGTTTAGCTCATATCTTCTAGACCGTAGCTCCGAATTAAATGATCTACATATGTAACTTGACTAGAAAAACATGTAGATCATCATGGTGCATGTAAACTTGCTGTTTAACAACATTTAATCTTGTCATGCATCATATTTGGTTGTGCATCATGCCATGTTTATGCTTGCGTGTTTACCATGTTGTTTACTTCTTTCCGGTTGTGCTTCTTCTCGATAGTCCCGGTTTCGTTGCGATTCTGAGGATCCGTTCAACTACATTGGTTCGTCTTCTTCGTGGACTCGATCTTCTTCCGAGCGGGATTCCAGGCAAGATGATCATGACCTTGGATATCTTTACTATCTTTGCTTGCTAGTTGTCTCGTTGCTATCGCTATGTCGCGCTTCCTACCACATATATGTCAGCCTCCCATATGCCATGATACAACCTCTAACCACCCTTACCTAGGAAACCGTTGTTTGGCTATGTCACCACTTTGCTCAGCCCCTTTCTTATAGCGTTGCTAGTTGCAGGTTGTTCCATGTTGAGACATGGATATCATGGGATATCACAATATCTCTTATTTAATTAATGCATCTATATACTTGGTTTTGGGTGGAAGGCTTGGCCTTTTGCCTAGTGTTTTGTTCCACTCATGCCTCCTTAGTTTCCGTAATACTGGTGTTATGATCCTTGATTAGCGTTCCTAACATGCTCAGGGGAATGGGACCCTCTTGACAGTTCGCTTTGAATAAAACTCTTCCAGCAAGGCCCAACTTTAGTTTTACCATTTGCCTAATAACAACTAAAATTTGCATAGGGAGTAATTAACCCGAGGATTCTTAATCAACAACCCGGGCCAGTGCTCCTCATGAGTGTTGGTCCAAACTAGGGCGATGTCCGGCGCCCCCTGGGAAACTGGGGTCTCAGCTAACCCGACGTCTGGCTCATCCGGTGTGCCCTAAGAACGAGATACATACGGCTCCTATCGGGATTGTCGGCACCCCGGGAGGTCTTGCTGGTTTTGTTTTACCTTTGTCGAAATGTCTTGTGCACCAGAATTCCGAGGATACTTCGGGCTATCTCGAGGTTGAGGTATTTCCACCGTAGCTTGTGTTGGTTTCTGATGGACCAGGTTAGAACACCCCTGTTGGGTTAAATCTTACGCGAAGCCGTGCCCGCGGTTATGTGGCGACTTGGATATTTATAACCTCCGGTTGTAGAGAACTTGAAACTAATCCTAATTAAAATACACCAACCACGTGCGTAACCGTGACCGTCTCTTTTCGAGGAAGTTTTAGAAGAGAACACGGTGGGGTTATGTTTGACTCATAAGTAGGTGTTCAGGATCACTTCTTGATCATTATTAGTTTGCGACCGTTATCCGTAGATTACTCTTCTTATTCTTGAACTCGTAAGTTAGCCACCATACAATGCTTAGTGCTTGCTGCAACCTCACCACTTTACCCCTTCCATGCCCATTAAGCTTTGATAGTCTTGTTACCCATGGTTATGGGATCACTTCTTGATCACCTACTCATAAGTAGGTGTTCAGGATCACTTCTTGATCATTATTAGTTTGCGACCGTTATGCGTAGATTACTCTTCTTATTCTTGAACTCGTAAGTTAGCCACCATACAATGCTTAGTGCTTGCTGCAACCTCACCACTTTACCCCTTCCATGCCCATTAAGCTTTGATAGTCTTGTTACCCATGGTTATGGGATTGCTGAGTCCTCGTGGCTCACAGATTACTACAACAACAGATGCAGGTACAGGTAATGCGATGATCTGACATGAGAGCGATGCGCGTTTGCTTTTGGAGTTCTTCTTCTTCGTCGATCTTGGGATAGTTTCCTGGTCGGCAGCCTGGGCTAGCAGGGTGGATGTCGGTCATGTTTTTTGTTTGTGTTTCATCCGTAGTCGGATTCTGCTCTTCTGTATGGTGTTTGCTATGTATTGATGTATTAATGTATTCATGAGCTGATTGTATGAATTTGTCTGTATCCCCATCTATTATGTACATGGTACGATGTAATGATATCCACCTTGCAAGCATCTTCAATATGCGCTTCTATCCTTATTGGGATTTTTGAGTCCCTTGAGAATAGGACCGCATATTGGGCATTACAAGTTGGTATCAGAGCCTCGACCGACCATAGGATCCCCCTTGATTGATCGAACCGTTGGCGAGTATAGAAGAAAAACTATTTTGAGTCTAGCTATATATCGGAGAGTAGGAATTCTTTTTACTCCTTATCCCCTTCGTCGCTCTGGTGAGGAATTGTGACGTAGGTGTTTTGATTCTACTACTCTTCTCACTCAATTTTTTTTAGGATCACGCGAGTATTTTGGAATTGTTATGATATCGTTGTGACGGGAATTCTGTCTTGGTGCCTCCTAACCGTATGGATTGGACCCGGGGAGTTGAGCTCCAAGGTGTTCTTTTCACATTCGCTATCGTTTCAGTTCCTGAATACCAGAGGACGCTGACATCAAAACGCTTCTATACTTTTTGTGGTGGCAAATAGTGCCGTGACTTTTCCCCAGTACTGGAGGAGATAGCTCGGGTGATCCACCGTGACTAGTATCGTTGTGTTTTCGAAGGTCTGAGGTAGACGAATTTGCGAACTTCTCGGTTGTGTGTTAAGGGTTGCGGATGCAGTTGCAACTGATTAGGTTGTTGATTGCTGAGTAGGTTCCTGGACCCGCAACCTGATCGCATAACCAAGAAGTTTCGGGAGTTCTTAGGTGGGAATTCAAGTAGTTACCTAGGATATCTTTCTGACAGATGCATGATATGAGATTGGGGTTCGACGTCTAGTGGTCCACCTGCTCACGGTCGTTTTTACAGTGGGTCTCGTTGTGTCTTAAAGAGCCCTTGTAGCTTTGCTACGGTTCGGGGACGCTTCGTAAGTCATGTACACTACCTTGTACGTGATGGTCGCTGTACGATGGAGCCCGTGTGAGCCCCACCATGAAAATTTCGGACGAAATCTCTATCATATGTTTGTCCCGGCTTATTCTCCAAGCCAAATCCTTTGTTTTGTTTCTGTTTTGGTATTCGAGTTGCTTCGAAGTCAAGTGTTGATTCCATACCTTTCCTAAGCGGCGTTCTCATATTTCTATGGGAGTGCTAATCCTTTTGATCATCGAGATTGTCATGACAATTCTTTTTCAACCGACGTGCTTCTCCTCGAATTAATTCGATCCTTTCAATATTGCACGATCAATTCTCAGTTTTCTCAATGGAGTTCATTTCACCCATCCCAAGTTGTCTTTATTTTCCCACCCTCCCACCCTTTTCCTTGCGGAGTCAAAATTCTCAAATCAAGTATCCATTCTATTCGTGAGAATTCTGTCCATTCTTTTCCTTCAATGTTCTTAACCGGCGATTCTCATGAAGGTGCTGAGGAGTTACAAGTTCATCATTCTTCGTTCTCGGTGGATTCAAGTCAAGCTTTCGGTGTTGATCTTTTTCCTTTCATTGATTCAAATATTTCCCATGTTGGAAATTCTTACCCAAGCCTCTCTTGTTTATTCACCTCTCTCTATTCATGTTCGGAGTGCAGAAATTATCTCAGAAAACTCATGTTTCCATTCAAGATTCGTTCGAGCTAGCTTGAGGTTGTTACCTCATCCAATCCATTTAAATATTTCCAGTGCATTTTCTCTCTTTCAAGCAATCGTTCTAACAGTGTTTCTTTTGAGTGGGCCCTAACCCACAGGTCTTTTCCTAGGATCTTACCTGACTCTTCTAATTTTCCCGGAGTTATTCTCGAATTCTTCTAAGCATGACGTAAGAATGGATTCCATCAGTCACATCCCTCTCCAAGATCTCTTTCAAATTCTTTTCAAATTTGGCTCAACTTTTCTATTCGTCATTATTCCGGAGTACCTCACAAATTCTTCATGGTGGTTCTCATCGTCATTTGAAGACCGAAGAAGAGATTCTCTTAAATCTCATCCGTTCTCTTGAAGATTCGTGGTTCTAGCTTGATGCTATCCTCTCAAATTGTTCCGATCATGAGAAATTCTTTTCATACCCATCCGTAGCATTTCAGGATTTGTTTCGTTTGATTCTTCGGAGGTCGTCATTCAGAAGAATTATTCATTCTCAATGCTCATCTCTCGTTCTCAAATTCTTCTGGTGCTTCGTTCAAATGTTCTCCAATAAGCTCGTGATCGCTTCGTTCTCTTGTAATTAATTTCCCTCAAGTATCCTCGTTCATTTTCTAATTCTTCCCGGCGATTTTTTCTTTTTTCTTCGTTCGTTTTCAAATTCTTACGGTGGTTCATTCAAGATTTCTCTTCCTTTGTTATCGTATCAATTCATTTGTTCTTTCCAAAATCCTACCGGTGTTTCCTCGAAGATTTCGTCAAGTTGGCGCTATATCTCTATTTATTCTTTTTCAAGAAGAATAAGTAGTACGCAAATCCATTGCTTTTCATCAATTTATTTTGATGAAGGATAGACATATCATAATTCTTATTCTTGTTTCATGGAGGTGATTTAATTCCTTTCTTGCGGAGTTTGTTCATGTTGAATGAATTCTCGGTTCTATCTGTTCATCTTTTATTTTCCGGAGTTCCAAGTTTTCTCATTATCTCGTCACAAAGCTCCATCTAAATCATCGCAAGGCATCATCTTGTTCTTTTCAACCATCGTTGTTATCATCCTTTTTTCGTTACCGGAGTTCTTCATGGTGGTTCGTTAAGGATTTAATTCATTCTCGAAGTGTTCTTCAAGATTCTTTCTCGAAGCTAAGATCCTCCAAGCTATACTCTGAAATAAACATGATGTTCAACACATGTTTTGTTTTGAGGAGCTCAAGCATTCTCCATCTTGCATTCCGTAGTGCAAATCCTTTCTGACTTGTCTTTTGAGGTGGTATTATGTCCTTCTTGACAATTTGTCTTCGTGCTTCATGATTCACAGTTGTCAGGAATGAGATATGTTAAACACATCATTTTCTCTTAGCCCAGGAGATCTTTCAACCCATCAATTTATTCGTCGGAGTTATCATGGTATAGATTTCACCTAAAGCCTTTCCGAAGGATTGTTGCTATTTGTGGTGATTATCCATGACCCAAGTTCTCTATGTATCCTCTCGGTGAAAGAAGTTTTATCCCTTCGTTAACCTCAAGCAAGCAAATTCTTTTTGTTAGTGGCCGGTTGTCACCTCATAATATTTGAAATGTTTTCCATAAGCCCACAACAAGCATATTCTTTTCATTGTTGATTTTCCAACAACTCCGTTCAATCCTTCTTTATAAGGATGCTCCTTCAAATTCATTTGTGGTAGGAGGTGTTGTTCTCTTCTCCGTCCTTTTCATCTTGTCAAATTTGTGCTAATTCCTTCCATTTCCAACCGGAGTGCTGTCCGACTTCTTTCTTTATTATTCTTTGTCTATCTCGTTCAACCGGAGTGGTTACATATTCTTCTTTGTCCCTTGAGATCTTAATTCATGTCTTTGTAACCTCCAAGGTTCTCATACTGATACGTGTTCCTCTTTTTCTACCGGAGTGTTTTCACCTTCGACCGTCTTCGTTGTTTTCTTTGTTTCAAGTTATTCAACCTCTTGAGGTTCTTTTGTTTCACTCATTTATCTAAGAGCAACTTTCTTTTACCTCTTCCTCTTCCCCTTTCGTTTCCTCCTAAGATCTCGGGTCGAGATCTTCTGTTAGTGGGGGAGAGTTGTGACGCCCTGAGACCGATGCTCCAGTTTCCTTCCATTTATTTCCGTCGTTGTCGTGTGATTCATTTGCTTGTTGCACTTCGCCATGTCATCGTGTGCATTTTCATCCGCATGTTTTCGTAAAACTTGCATCCGTTCGTAGTTGTCCTCTCCCCGTTCTTTCCGTTGTCCGTTCTGAGTCCAACCACACTCGCACGCGCCCGCGGCACCTCCGAATTATTATTTTTATAAGTGGGATAAAAATGTTCTCAGAATGGGTTGGAAGTTGGCGTGCGGTCTTATTAGGTTGTAGGTAGACCGTCTGCCAAATTTTGTTCCAATCGGAGGTCGTTTGATGCCCCAACGGATAACCTATAGCGGCACTATAGCCGGTCAAATTATCGGACGCTTTTGGTTTTGTAAAACTTGTGCTGGGCCTCTCTTTCTTCCCTCTCTTCTCAGCCCAATGCCATCTACACAGCCCACCTAGCCCAACTAACCCTTCCCTCTGTCCGGAGCCGTCCGATTACGGTCGGAGGGTCCGAAACACCCCAAAACCCTCAACCCTAGCATCCCTGCCTATTTAAACCACCTCCCATTGCCATTTTTGGGCAACCTTAGCCCTCCTCGGGATCTATGCTACCGCCAGCAACCTCCCACCTCTCCACTGCCGCTAAGTGGCGCCCTCACCGCCAACAGCCGCCGCCCGTGGCCTCTCCCGCGCTGCCACGTCGCCCTCTGCCTCCCTCCAGCCACCGCGGCCCGCCCGGGCCCGGGGCAGGCCCGCCCGAGCCCATCGGGGCCCGGGGCTGCCCGCAGCGCGCCGCCGCTCGCCCGCGCCAGCGCCCCGCTCCAGCACCGCCGCCGCGCCTCCCCGCGCCCGAGCGCGTGTCGCCCCGCCAGCGCGCTGCCCACCGGAGCAGCAGCCGTCGCCGCCCGCCAGGTCGCGCCCTGTCGCCCCCTTCTCTCATTCCTCTTTTCTCTCTCCCTAACCCTAATCCCTCTCTCTCCCCACGCCATGGACAGGAGCAGGAGCTCCCTGCCGCTGCGCCGCCGCCATTCGAGTCGCCGTCTGGAGCCAAACCTCGCTGGATCCAGCCTCCCTGGACCCGGATCTGCCTCCTCCGCATCGTCCCCGCCGACTCGCGTACGCCGATGCCTCGCCATGGCCGCGCCCCTGCCGGCTCCTCCTCTGCCCCGCCGCCGGGACAGCCCGGTCCCTGGATGCCCGCACCCATCCAACCAAACGGACCTCCTGAGTCTCGCCGTCCCCGTACCACTTCACCCAGTTTTTCCCGAGAGGTTGTTGTCCCTGTTTTTTTCAGCATTATGTTGCATTTTGCGATGATGATAACTTTGTGCATGTATGTCCGATGATGATGAACATTATATGTAATTTGCTCTACTCTATGTGATCTACATGATGGTAGTAATTTCATCCATGATAGAACTCATCTACATGTCATAATCTCTGTTGCAAAAGTGCCTCATGATGTTGCTGCAGAAAACTGTTAATATGTGTCACTTTGTCATTTTTGTGTGATTTAATGCAAATGTCATATGAGCATCTTGTCCACATGACTTTGGAGCATTTTCATGCCTTCTTACTGTTAATATTTATTTCATGCCATGATGTGACTGCCATGAGCTTGTAAACAAGCCTAATCAATGTTGCTGTTCTAAGTTAAAAACTGTCTGTGATAAAAACTTGCCAACTTTGCTTGTTGGCTGCCACTAATCTAGAGCTCATATGCATATGGTTCCTTCATGAGATTTGGTCTATGTAATGTCTACTTTGATGCCATGCCCTTGGTTGCCATGTAATCTTGCTGTAGCATGTCTCTTTGTTGTTCTCAAGTTGCCATCATGTTAAAACTGTCAACCTATTAACAGAATGTTCCATTTTGTAAAGATCATAGCAATTAATCTGTTGCTCCTATGATTATGCCCATGTTGAATGATTTGAGCTCCATGCTATGTACTACCATGATGTGCCATTTGATTCCATGTTCTAGCACTGTAGCATGTTGTTTTGATGTTGGCAATGTGCTATGTTGCTGTTTCGGGGCAGATTGCTATTATAACTTGTGTTGATTGTAATTGTTGAACCGTTGCTCCGTTTTGATCATGTCCTATATGAAACTTGTTTAGATTTGTGTGTAGAATCACATTATCATGTTGCATCCTCGATTTGAGTGTTGTGGTTGATGTTTGCATGCATTTTGCATTATTGCCATGTTAAACTTGTTTAGCTCATATCTTCTAGACCGTAGCTTCGAATTAAATGATCTACATATGTAACTTGACTAGAAAAACATGTAGATCATCATGGTGCATGTTAACTTGCTGTTTAACAACATTTAATCTTGTCATGCATCATATTTGGTTGTGCATCATGCCATGTTTAGGCTTGCGTGTTTACCATGTTGTTTGCTTCTTTCCGGTTGTGCTTCTTCTCGATAGTCCCGATTTCGTTGCGATTGTGACGATTCGTTCGACTACGTTGGTTCGCCTTCTTCATGGACTCGATCTTCTTCCGAGCGGGATTCCAGGCAAGATGATCATGACCTTGGATATCTTTACTATCTTTGCTTGCTAGTTGTAGCGTTGCTATCGCTATGTCGCGCTTCCTACCACATATATGTCAGCCTCCCATATGCCATGATACAGCCTCTAACCACCCTTACCCAGCAAACCATTGTTTGGCTATGTCACCGCTTTGCTCAACCCCTTTCTTATTGCGTTGCTAGTTGCAGGTTGTTCCATGTTGGGACATGGATATCATGGGATATCACAATATCTCTTATTTAATTAATGCATCTATATACTTGGTTTTGGGTGGAAGGCTCGGCCTTTTGCCTAGTGTTTTGTTCCACTCATGCCGCCTTAGTTTCCGTAATACCGGTGTTATGATCCTTGATTAGCATTCCTAACATGCTCAGGGGAATGGGACCCTCTTGACAGTTCGCTTTGAATAAAACTCTTCCAACAAGGCCCAACTTTGGTTTTACCATTTGCCTAATAACATCTAAAATTTGCATAGGGAGTAATTAACCCGAGGATTCTTAATCAACAACCCGGGCCAGTGCTCCTCATGAGTGTTGGTCCAAACTAGGGCGATGTCCGGCGCCCCCTGGGAAACTGGGGTCTCAGCTAACCCGACGTCTGGCTCATCCGGTGTGCCCTGAGAACAAGATACGTACGACTCCTATCGGGATTGTCGGCACCCCGGGAGGTCTTGCTGGTTTTGTTTTACCATTGTCAAAATGTCTTGTGCACCGGAATTCCGAGGATACTTCGGGCTATCTCGATTTTGAGGTATTTCCACCGCAGCTTGTGTTGGTTTGTGATGGACCAGGTTGGAACACCCCTGCAGGGTTAAATCTTACGCGAAGCCGTGCCCGCAGTTATGTGGCTACTTGGATATTTATAACCTCCGCTTGTAGAGAACTTGACACTAATCCTAATTAAAATACACCAGCCGCGTGCGTAACCGTGACCGTCTCTTTTCGAGGAAGTTCGAGAAGAGAACACGGTGGGGTTATGTTTGACTCGTAAGTAGGTGTTCAGGATCACTTCTTGATCATTATTAGTTTGTGACCGTTATGCATAGATTACCCTTCTTATTCTTGTACTCATAAGTTAGCCACCATACAATGCTTAGTGCTTGCTGCAACCTCACCACTTTACCCCTTGCATACCCATTAAGCTTTGATAGTCTTGTTACCCATGGTTATGGGATTGCTGAGTCCTCGTGGCTCATAGATTACTACAACAACAGATGCAGGTACAGGTAATGTGATGTTCTGATGTGAGAGCGATGCGCGTTTGCTTTTGGAGTTCTTCTTCTGCTTCTTCTTCTTCATCGATCTCGGGATAGGTTCCTGGTCGGCAGCCTGGGCTAGCAGGGTGGATGTCGGTCGTGTTTTTCGTTTGTGTTTCATCCGTAGTCGGATTCTGCTCTTCTGTATGGTGTTTGCTATGTATTGATGTATTAATGTATTCATGAGCTGATTGTATGTATTTATCTGTATCCCCATCTATTATGTACATGGTACGATGTAATGATATCCACCTTGCAAGCGTCTTCAATATGCGCTTCTATCCTTATTGGGATTTTCGAGTCCCTTGAGAATAGGACCGCATATTGGGCGTGACAGTGTGTCTCGTTCCGCATCGTTGACAAGACGGCGGGCGACGACATCGACATGAGGCTCTCTAAGGAGGTTGAGGGCTTCAGACGCAATGGGTGTACGTGGACGCGGCCCAGTTCAGCCCCCTGCTGCAGCTGCCGACATCCCCGGCGGCGAGAAGCTCCGGATGGGGGCACGAGAAGCTCGCCGACCCGAGGCTGGCGCGGGTGTGGAAGAGGTTGGCCGAGCTGAGGGCCGTGAAAGTAACGGTGGTCATGGTCGTGAGGGAGTTCCTTCGGCGCCGCATAGCTCCCCTCCAGCGACACTCCCGCCCGATGTGGGCCTTCACTGGCTCGGAGGACCCGATGCGGTTGAGCATGGACAGCTTGTTGCCGGAGGTGCTGAACGGGGTGCTCCATACCTTGACCGGTGAAGAGGCGAACGAGCCGCCCATGGAGGGGCTCCCCTTGTACCGCTACAGGAACAAGGAGGCGCTGGCCGGCTCAATGCTGCGCTTCGACCAGTGGGGACTGCTTCCAGATGGCCTCGAAGGGCCTCGGGACAACCCCTTTTTGGCGGTTCCCGGGTCGGGCGATCGCGGCGACGCCAGGGCCTCGGCGGGCGTTGCGGAGGACGGAGGCGGCCCGGTTCGGCAGGCCTGCCGCCGACTCATCCGTGGGCTTGGAGACGATTATGGCATCACCCCGCCCGTGGCCACACCTGCCATGCCTGACCAGGCGGGGGGCGCGAGGAGCCTCCGCGCGGCAGCTGCGAAGCCGCGGGACCCTGGAAGCGGCGCCGAGGATGGATCCCGTGGTTCTCTTGCGAGGGGGGCCGGTCGCAGGAAGGGGCCCCGTGACGGCGGCGGCGGTGACGTTCTGCCATGGCCGCCGAAGAAGAGGAGATGGTTTGCCAAGGATCAGTAAGCATCCGCCTTCCCTCCTTTTGCACCCGACGCGTTGCGTGCGTCTGAGTCTTTTTTTTTCCAGGACCTCCTAGAGAAAGAAGAAGAAGAAGGAGGAGAGGTCCCCCAGCCTGGCGGGGGCTACACCGGCGGTTGCTAGGCCGAGGGGCGTGAGGAGAACGCCGGCGGCCTCGACACCGAGGCTGGCCTCGCGAGGGCAGAGGGGCAGGCGGCCCCTCCTGAGCCGCAGGAGCACGTGGCTCGGGAGGCCCAAGCGGGCGAGCCTCAGGAGGCATTGTCACAAGGCAGCTCCGCGGTTCCAGGGGTGCCCACTGCCAGGGCGGACATCGCGGCGGCAGAGGCGGGGACGCCGGCTCTCCCATCCCTCACCACGGGTGGCGGCAGCGTTGAGGGGGGCCCGCAGGACTCGCCGGCGTGCGGGGCCCCTGCCGGGCGGCCGCCGAGCCCGCGGGGCGAGTCACCACGGCGAGACGAAGAGGGGGCCCCCGCGTGCTCCCCACTCCTGGCGGGCGGCGCCGGCCCTCGCGAGATGGCGGCATTGAAATGCACGCCGGCTGGGCCCTGTGGCTCATGAGCAGCAGCGCCGTGCTTAGGCGCGGGGCCCTGCAAGGTGCTAGGGCTTCCCTTGATCAGCTAGAAGCGGACCTCCGGGCGGAGGAGACGCACATCATCGAGGAGCGCCAGCGCCTCGCGAAGGGGTGGCGCCAGCTTGATGTGGCCATCAAACTGGGTCGGCGTCGAGACGACGCCACGCGGGAGAAGTGCAAGAAAGCCGCCCAGGACGCGAAGGAAATCTTCGAAAACGCTGTCAGGGAGGCCGACGAGGCCGACAGGCGGCGCGAGGTGGCAGAGGCCCGCAGGAAGGAGTTCCAGGTCCAGAACACCTCGCTGGAGCGGCAACTCTAGGCGCGGAGAGACACCATCTCCGCCCTCGAAGAGGGGCTGGCTGCCCGTGAGGCAGACCTTGGCATCCACGAGCGGGAGCTCGCGCGGTCAGCATCCACGCAGGACTTGGAGCGGGAACGGCTGGAGATGCTGGAGCAAGAGGTGTCCACTGCCCAAGGTTCCTACGCCGAGCGCCTAGACAAGGCCAACGCCAGTCTGGCGGCCAAGGAGAAGAAGATTCAGGAGGACGCCGATAGGAGGGTCGCACAGAACCACGAAGCGCTTGCCAATGAGAACAGCAAGAACCTGAAGCGGCAGGAGGACCGCTTCAACGCAAGGCGCGAGGAGTTCCAGCACGAGATCGCGGGCCTCAAGGAGATGCTGGTCGAAGCTTAAAAACGACGGGAGACCGCGCTGAGGGCTCAGGCCGACGCCGAGGCCGAGCTGGCCTCCCTCCAGTAGCAGGTGGGGGGCATCGCTGCAGTCATGGAGCAGGCGAGGGACGAGGCGGCCCGAGCGCGGGGGCAGCAACTCCAGCGCTCCAAGATGTTCCGTGCCCTCGAGCTCCGGGCCCGCCATGCCTTGGGCTCCATTTGCAAGGAGGACGTCAGCAGCCCCCTCAAGACCCACGACGGCAGCTACCTCGACTTCTTCACCAAGCTCGTGGAGCGGCTCGAGGTTGGTGCCAAGAAGGTGGGCAGAATCGTCGAGGAGGAGTGCCGCGATCTACTCACCCAGGCCGCCATGCGCATCTTCAGCCATATTCTCGACACCGACCCCAACTTTGACTTCGGCAAGGTGATAGTTCCCATCCCGGAGGATGTCCGCGACACCCTTGGGAAGGCGGTGGAGGATCACGTGGACGCTGAAAGCACATTTGCTCCCTTGGTGGTTTTGGTAATTCATGCCAACATACATGTTGTTGGACTAATGCTTTTATCTAGTGAATTTCACACAAGTTCAACAATGGCGTGGCATGGACAAGAGGACGTGGAACCCCCTCAAAATGCTAAGGACAAGGATTGGCAAAAGCTCAAGACTCTACATTTTTTGTTTAGTGATCCAAGATCACATTGAGTCCATAGGAAAGCCAATACTATTAAAAGGGGATGAGGTGTTGCTTAATGGTCTTTCTGCTCAAGTGCTTAGTGACAGTACTCCTAAACCCTCAACCACTCTCTCTACCTCAAATATGTGCAAAACCTACATTCCAACTCGGCCCCACCGAAATTCTCTATCCGGACCCACCGAATTCATCCAAGACTTAGCCACTGCCAAAACCCTAACAAATCGGATCCACCGAAATGGATCTCAGTCTCACCGAGATGGCCTTGCCAACTCTCTATAATCGTTTGCACTTACTTCGGTCTCACTGAGTTTTGCAAATCGGTCTCACCGAGATGGCTTGCCAACTCTCTGTTGCCTTATTGCTTCACTTCGGTCCTACCGAGTTGATGCAATTGGGGCCACCGAGATGAGGATTGCCCTAGCCATTGCACTTCGGTCCATCCGAGTTGTTCGTATCGGTCCCACCGAGATTCCTAAAGTTCATATCTTTTACACAGTTCGGTGCTACCGAGATGATCGTTTCGGTGCCACCGAGTTGGGTCAAAAGTGTGTAATGGTTGGATTTTGTGTGGAGGCTATATATACCCCTCCACCACCTCCTTCTCAGAAAGGAGAGCCATCAGAACGTGCCTACACTTCCACCATACATTTTCTGAGAGAGAACCACCTACTCATGTGTTGAGATCAAGCTATTCCATTCCTACCATTTGAACCTTGATCTCTAGCCTTTCCCAAGTTGCTTTCCACTCAAATCCTTCTTCCACCATAGCCAAATCTGTGAGGAGTTGTTTGAGTTCTGGGAAGACTATCATTTGAAGCACAAGAGCAAGGAGTTCATCAACAACACACCGTCTATTACCTTTTGGAGAGTGGTGTCTCCTAGATTGGTTAGGTGTCACTTGGGAGCCTCCAACATGATGTGGAGTTGAACCAAGCAGTTTGTAAGGGCAAGGAGATCGCCTACTTTGTGAAGATCTACCCCGAGTGAGGCTAGTCCTTCGTGGACGTAAGCCATGGTGGAATAGACAAGGTTGCTTCTTCGTGGACCCTTCGTGGGTGGAGCCCTCCGTGGACTCGCGCAGCCGTTACCCTTCGTGGGTTGAAGTCTCCATCAACGTGGACGTACGATAGCACCACCTATCGGAACCACGCCAAAAACCACCGTGTCTTCATTGCGTTTGATCTTCCATACTCTACCCCTTTACTTTCCATACTCTTGCATGCTTTACCTTTTCCGCTGCTGAATCTCTAGACATGCATGTGTAGAAAGTATTGGAGTGATCTTAACTAGTGCCAAAATCTGCCTAAGTTCCAAGAGAAATTAAAAACTGCTAATCTTGGCTGGTTAAGGGTCTATTCACCCCCTCTATACCTATCTCCTCGATCCCACAATTGGTATCAAAGCTTTGGTCTCCATTCCTTTGGTTTCATCACCATTGGAGGGAGATGGATGTGTCTACGTTGTGGAGTCTTAGACGTAGAGTGCCTATTCTCGATGGGGAGTATTACAACTTTTGGAAGGATGAAATGTTTAATATCTTTGATGAATTTAACTTGAGCAAGTATATTCATAATCCTTATGTGCCCCCTATTGATCCCTTGCATCCTACTCATGAAGAGGAAATTGACATGCTTCGTAATCTTAGAACCGTCAATCTTATCATTAGAGGATTACCTAAGGTTGTACTTGGTTGTATGCAAAACTTTGCATGTGCTTATACTCTATGGCATGATTTAGAGAAGCGATATCTTGATTACTCCTTAAAGAGTCTCGATAAGATTCTTCATAAGGCTGTTGCTTTTCACAAGATGAGTCCTAGTGATCCTAAGTTTGATGATTGCTTGTTTGAGTTGCGTGATCTTATGCGTGCCAAAGGAGATGTTAGAACTATTAGCAACATTATCATGGAAACCATTAGAAGTCATAAACTTGAACATTGTCATGATCATGAAACTAATGAGTCTATTACCCTAGGAAATGATCACACGCATGATGATGGAAATGTTGAGCATGGCTACTATGATGAGGATGAATAATTGGATATTGAATTCGAGAAGACCATGAGGAATCTCAGTCTTATGGCAAATCTTCGAGATTACATGGCTGGAGGAAAAGAATGGATTCTTGATAGTGGATGTACCGATCACATGACCGTAGATAGAGACATCTTCCGTGAGCTTGCTAAAAATGATGGTCCACGCAAGTATGTGACTTTTGGAGACAACTCCAAGGGTAAGGTACTTGGCCTTGGTAAGGTGGCCATATCCAATGATAGCTCCATACAAAATGTTATGCTTGTTGAATCTCTTGGGTACAATCTTCTTTCCGTATCTAGACTAGCCGATTTTGGTTTTAATGTTCTATTTACCAAAGTAGATTGCCAAGTGTTTCGCCAAGATAATCATAATATGGTCTTTACCGGCATTCGTAGAGGTGATCTATACATTGTTGATTTCACTAAAAGAGCCCAACCTCGTACATGCTTAATTGCTAAATCTTCTAAAGGTTGGTTATGGCATAGAAGACTTGGACATGTTGGTATGCGTAACCTTGATAAACTTGTTAAAGGAGATCACATTCTTGGAGTGAAAGATGTTATATTTGACAAAGATCGACTTTGTAGTGCTTGCCAAGCAGGAAAACAAGTTGGAGGAAGCCATCCCGTGAAGAACACTATGACCACAAGGAGACCACTTGAGCTACTTCATATGTATCTTTTTGGTCCCAACTCCTATAAGAGTCTTGGTGGTAACTCCTTCGGTTTGGTCATTGTTGATGATTTTTCCAGATTTACGTGGGTGTTCTTTCTTGATGACAAATCGCAGGTACAAAAGATATTCAAGAACTTCGCATGAAAGGCTTAAAATCAATTTGAAGTGAAGATCAAGAAGGTCCAGAGTGACAACGGAACGGAGTTCAAGAATGCCAATGTGGACACCTTTCTTGATGAGGAGGGTATTTCACATGAGTTCTCGGCTACGTACACACCTCAACAAAATGGAGTTGTTGAGAGGAAGAACTGGACACTTATTGAGATGGCAAGAACAATGCTTGATGAATACAAGATGCCAAGACATTTTTGGGCGGAAGCGGTTGAAACAGCTTGTCATGCAACAAATCGACTTTACCTTCACAAGCTTCTTGGTAAAACGGCATATGAATTACTCACCGGTAACAAACCACAAGTTGGATACTTTCTAGTATTTGGCTCAAAATGTTACATTCTTGATAAGCATCGTTGTTCAAAATTTGCTCCTAAATCTCATGAAGGTTTCCTACTCGGTTATGGATCGAACTCTCACACTTACCGTGTCTACAACAACTTCACTCGAAAAGTTGAAGAGACGGTAGATGTGAAGTTTGATGAGACTAACGGCTCGCAAGTCGAGCAATTGCCACTTGATGTAGGAGATCAAGAACCATCGGAAGCAATCCAAGACTTGCCCATTGGCAAGATTCCCCCCGTGGAAGTAAAGGAGAGTACCTCGTCTATTCATGTGGAAGCCCCAACTTCACATCAAGGTGAACGACAAGTTGATATGGAGGCATCCACAAGTGGAACACGTCAAGACGAAGGGAATGAGGAAGTACAACAAGATGATCCACCTCAACCTCCTTGTCCACCTCCACAAGCAAACAACGACAACATCAACGAAGAAGAAGAAGATGACGATGATGAGGAAGCCTCACCACAACCCAAGAAAAAGCTACCTCGAATTAGAGCAAGAATCGACAAGGATCATCCCGTCGAACAAATACTTGGAGATATCCAATCCAGGAGAATCACTCGCTCTAAATCTCGTTTAGCTAACTTTTGTGAGCATTACTCATTCATCTCTAGTGTTGAACCTTTGAAGGTGGAAGATGCTCTCAAGGACCCCGACTGGGTGAACGCAATGCATGAGGAGCTACACAACTTTGAGAGGAACCAAGTTTGGACATTGGTTGAGAAGCCTTAGGAAGAGCAAAACATCATCGGAACCAAATGGGTGTTTCGGAATAAGCAAGATGAAGATGGACAAGTTGTACGCAACAAGGCTCGTCTCGTAGCACAAGGTTACACACAAGTCGAAGGTATGGACTATGGTGAGACCTATGCCCCCGTTGCAAGACTTGAGTCCATTCGCATTTTACTTGCTTATGCCAATCACCATGATATCACTCTTTACCAAATGGATATTAAAAGTGCTTTCTTAAATGGAGAAATTGAGGAGGAAGTGTATGTTAAACAACCTCCCGGCTTTGAGAATCCCAAGAAACCTAATCATGTATACAAACTTCATAAAGCTCTTTATGGTCTTAAACAAGCCCCTAGAGCTTGGTACAAATGGTTGACAAAGTTTCTTCTTGAAAAAGGTTTTGAAATTGGGAAGATTGATTCAACTTTGTTCACTAAGAGGGTTAATGGAGAATTATTTGTATGTCAAATTTATGTTGATGATATTATCTTTGGATCTACTAACCCCTCTTTTAGTGAAAAGTTTGGAAGGTTGATGTCGGAAAAGTTCGAGATGTCTATGATGTGTGAAATCAAATTCTTTCTTGGTTTGCAAATCAAGCAAACTAGGGAGGGTACCTTTGTTTCTCAAACAAAGTATACCAAGGACTTATTCAAGAAGTTCAACATGCAAGAGAGTAAAGGTATGAAAACCCCCATGCCCACGAGTGGACATCTTGACTTGGCCAAGGATGGCAAACCGGTTGATCAAAAGGTTTATCGATCTATGATTGGTTCATTGCTATATCTATGTGCCTCTCGTCCCGATATTATACTATGTGTGTGCATGTGTGCACGATACCAAGCGGCACCAAAAGAATGTCACCTTAAGGCCGTGAAAAGAATTGTGTGATACTTGATACATACACCAAACTTTGGCATATGGTATCCCAAAGGATCTTCCTTCAATCTCGTTGTCTACTCCGATTCGGACTATGCCGGAGACAAGGTTGATAGAAAATCCACTTCGGGTACATGTCAATTTCTTGGTAGATCTCTTGTGTCTTGGTCATCCAAGAAACAAAATTCCGTATCTCTATCTACTGCCGAAGCGGAATACATTGCCGCGGGATCATGTTGTGCTCAATTACTATGGATGACACAAACTCTTAAAGACTATGGTGTGCATGTGAAACATGTACCATTACTATGTGACAATGAGAGTGCTATTAAGATTGCACACAATCCCGTGCAACATTCTCAAACTAAGCATATTGAGGTTCGTCACCATTTTATTCGAGATCATGTTGAGAAAGGTGATATTGACCTTAAACATGTTTGTACCGACAAACAATTGGCGGACATCTTTACCAAACCCCTTGATGAGAAAGTGTTTTGTCACTTGAGAAGTGAATTGAACATCATTGATGCCTCAAACGTGAACTAGAGGTTCATGTGGATGCATACAAGGGCATGAGCATTCTTGACTAATCCATGATACCTTTCATGATCATCTTGTATCTTGGACATTTTGCTCCCTTGTATTGTATCTAACCTTTTGTAGGTACTTGGACAAGCTTCATGATACAAGATTGCATCTCACTCTTATCTTGAGCAATCTTGCATAACCCAAGTATCAACAATTGATGGTGGAACAAGGAACAAGACAACCTAAACATATCCTTTGACAAATTCTTGAGATATGCTTCATACTTGTCATATTGGATAAACATTTGTTCCTTGCAAAACTAACCCATGTAGGATGATGAACTACAAATGTTAGGATAGCTCCAAACTTCAACTCATGAGCATCCACTTCAAGTTCAACTACATGATGGACATCACCAAAATCCAAATGTAAGTTATCACATCTTAGAGAAGCTTCACTCCAAGACATGAGCTAAAGCAACTCAACAAGATGTGAATACATTGGAATGCTTAAAGGAAAAATGGCAACCCCATTTCGAGCTTAAACGATGAGTACGACCTATGATCAAGTGCTCTCACTTGACTCCTAAGTCAATATACTCAAACATAGGTGACCTAGTCGCCGACCCATCTAGATGAAGTTCTCTAGTGTTTCTTCTGGTTGTTCTCTTCTTTTAAAAAAAACTTCATCTAGACGTTTCTTTTTTTTTGTGTGTGTCTTTTCTTTTAGTTAGATTCGCAGCAAATTTGTCGTGGTAATTTCACGGCAGATGCCATAAGATGGCTAAAGAGGTGGGGCTACGAGAGGACGCCGGTGGGCTCCGGAGGCGAGGTTGGCACGAGCAAGTGCGAGACACGAGACGTACCCAGGTTCGGGGCCCTCTGGAGAGGTAACACCCCTAATCCTGCCGTGTGAGCTGATATGCGCAAAGGTTACAGAGTTGCTCCTGGAGCTGTTTGGACGGAGGAGGGAGAAGGGGCTAGGCCACCGTTCTGCCTCTCCGGCGGGAGTGTGTGGGTGTTCTGTGGAGCGAGGAATTACTAAAGGGAAGTGAAGAGCCACTATCCCACAGGAGAGAATGATCCGAAGGGAGCTAACTAGAATGTGTTCTGATCTGACCGATCGATCGACCCCTTTGCATGGAGGCCTCCCTGGGGGTCTTATAGGCCGACCCCAGGGTTACAATGGTAACGTTACAGAGGCGCGGGCCCCTGGTGTCATTGACCGGGATCCGGTGGCCTGGTCGCCGGGACGCCGGGTCGCCGGGCTGCCGGGTCGCCAGGTGCGCCGCACCTGCCTGGCGCGGGGCACTGTGGCGGGTCTTGTCTCTTGTCAGTCTGGGTACGAGGCACTGTGGCGCGTCTTGTCCGTCGTCAGAGGGAGGTCGGCGCCGCCGTTTCTATAGGACCGCGCCCCCCTGACACCGCCCGCCTCGGGCGGGGGCGCAAGGAAAGCTGCAGCCTCGCCTGTTCTGTCATTACAAAGGAAGGAGTGTTGCAGCCATGCTTGCTTCGTCGCTAAGGCTTCGTCTCCTTGCGGACGGCCGGCATGGGCCAGCCGGCCAGGCCGGGTTGCCGCGCCGAGCCGGCTCGCGCTGGGGAGCCGGCGTACTTGGCAAGCCGGCCTGAGGGTCTTGTGTTGCTCCGATGATTTTCCGAAAGGGATCCGGGCTCCGTCGCCTACCCAGGGGTCATCCCCCCGACAGTAGTCCCCGAAGCTGTGAAGGTTCGCCGGCTTCAGGCAGGGGGGCCTTTGCAGCTTACCACCCTGAGGAGCCGGTTTGTTGATGTAGTGCCGGAGTCCGGTCGGACGGCCTCGCCTGGCCGTTCGCCAGCTCCGCGGTGGCGGGCGCCGGGAACACCCGTTGGGGGCCGGCTTCCGGAGACCGGGTCGCGGCACCCCGGCCTTGGCGGGAAACGGAAACGCCTGCCAAATGAGTCTTGCTTCGTACGCCGATTCATGCCTGCGGCAGCTCGACGGGCTGCCACGTGCAGTCTCGCGGCGGGCGAGGCCTGCCAGCCCACGCGCGCGACGGGACGTGACTGTGGTCCGGGCCCGCCACGACGCACCCTCGGCCTGCGCGCGAGGGATTTACTGCGGCGGCTGTTGGCGATTGCGCTTCCCCGCGCAGTTAATGTGCGTGGGGAACGTGCGCGCGTAGTGTGGGGAAGTGGGGATCGTGGGCGCAAACGATCTCGCTTCCCCATGATTCGTAGCGGTTATAAATGAGAAGGGAGGGGAAGTGCGACGGAGACGCTCGCGCTCGCACTCCTGCCCCTCGCTCCTCTTCTTCTCCATCGCGACCGAGCGAAGCGCTGCCGCCACCGCACGCCTCGCCCACGCCTGCTGCCGCGCACCGCTACCCGAAGCCCGCAGCGCGCCGCTCTTTCTCCCTCTGCTCCTCTTCATCGCCGAAGCTCGACGCCCGAAGAGTTCTTCAATGGCGCTGCCGAAAGGCTCTTGGGAGGGCTCCATTATGACGGAGCAGAATATCCGGTACCTCCGCCGCACGAAACGGCTGCCGCCGGCAGAGGTACTGCTCGCGCGCGCGCCGGGCTCGGAGAGGGTGCCGGAGCCGCAGGAGGGCGAGCATGTGGTCTTCGTCTCGCATTTCGAGCGCGGGCTCGGCCTCCCCGCGAGTCTCTTCATCCGCGCGTGGCTTGATTTCTTCGGGTTGCAGCCGCATCATCTCGGCGCCAACGCCGTGCTGCAGGTTGCCGGCTTCGCCACGCTCTGCGAAGGCTATCTCGGGATGCTGCCGACTGTGGAGCTGCGGGCGAAGATGTTCTTCCTCAAGCAGCAGGGAGCGTCAGCCGGTGCCATGTCCTACTGCGGCACGGCGGTGGTTACCGGCTGGGTGAACGGGCCATTTCCCAAGCTGGCGCTTGAGGACTCGGCCAAGAAGTGGCAGACGACATTCTTCTACGTCCGGAACGCCGACCCGGCGGTGGACGTCATCAACCTTCCGCCGTTTGTCGACGTGCCACCGCTCGAGAAGCTGAACTGGGGCTACTGCCCCAAGAAGCCGCCGCAGGAGATGGTGAACATATGCGGCCGGGTCGGGGGGCTGACGGAGCACGAGGGGCTGAAGCCGGTTGATCTCATCGCGGCCTTCATCGCTCGCCGGGTTCTGCCGCTGCAGCGCCGGGCGCACCGGATCTGCGATATGAGCGGCCGACATGACCCGACCCAGATGTCGACCAAGGAGCTGACGCCGGCTGGGATCGTTCAGCGGGTCAATTACATCTCCAAGGCCGGGCTGAAGGAGGAGGGGTGGAGCTTCGGGAAGGAGCCTTATCACCGGGAGAACCCGGCGCCGGCGGTGAGTCCTTGGTCTTTATATTTTGCCACTTCGACGTTATTCTTGCGTCCTGACGCCGCGGGATAGCCGCCGCTATTCGCCAGCCAGCGGAATCACGACGGGCCGAACGCCCAGATCCTGCTGGCCGACCTGCCCGACTCGGATGTGGAGGAGGCCGGTGCCGAGGTGGAGGAGGGGGCGGTCGAGGCGCGCCTGGCCGACGCCGCAGCCGGCGGGTCACGGATTGCAGGTAAGTCTCCGCCTCCAGTTCTACTGCGGGACTGGCCGGATGACGACGAGGAGAGCCTGACTGACACCCACGGTGCAGCGCCCTCGGCTGGGGAGGACGCCAGCGTCGACCCCCCAAGACGGCTGCGGAAGGCGGCCGGCGCCGGGCCGGCTCGCGCGGCGGCGACCATCAGCCGGCCGCACGGGAAGGAGGCGGTCGAGGCGAGATCGGCCACGAAACGCCCGGCGGCGGGGCCGGCGCGCGACAGGGCCGTCGTGAGGAAGAAACGCCGGCTCGCCCCGTCCGTGGGACCGAGGCGGGAGCCCCCGACGGTCATCGGGTAAGTATTTCTTGCCTTATTTCTGATCCCTGCTTGCTGAATTTGTGGGGGCGCGCCATCTTGTGGTTATCTTTTTTCTTCCTTGTGCCTTTGCCGTGACGAATCTGTCGTGTACAGGTCGGCTCTTGACTTGGCGGTGGCGGCGACAGAGGCCGCGGCGGGCGAGGCCGTCTGGAGGAAAACCCGGAGCAGCGCCATCGACCGCGAGCCGGACCGGACCGCGGAGGAGGACCTCGAGGCCTGCCAGTCCGGCCAAGATCTTGAGGCGGCGACGCGCGCTGCCTGGCGGGACCGGGCCGAGGCCGAGAAGGCGATGCAGGAGGCCTCGGCCCAGGCATGGGAGAGGTCCTCCGCGAAGCGGGACAGGCCCACCGCGGACCTGGCTTGGCCGGAGATGGAGAGGGGCTCGGCGCCGGTGGTGACAGTCATCGAGCCGCAGCCGGAGGGAGCGGGTGAGCCGGAGAGGCGGGCGGAGCCGGCCGACAGCGAGTCGGACGTCGATGTCAATATCTTCGTGGACACGCCGCCCCGGGTCGATCCGGCAGGGGGTGGCGAAGGCGGCAGAGAGAGGCGCGAGGCGGACTCCGCGCCATCCGGCCAAGCGCAGCCGACGCCGGCCCCGGAGGCCGCGATCGGGGCCGCCGGTACCTTGGTGGTCGTGCCGCCCCAAGCCTCCACGAACCCCGAGCGGCCGGGTGGAAGCGGATCCGGCGCCGGGACCACACTCCAGCAGCGAGGTCGTGGTGGGGCCACGAACCCGGGAGGACGATGCGGCGGACGCCTTGCGCTCGCAACTTTGCGGTCGGGGCAAGCACCTGCAGGCCTTCGTCCGGGAGGAGCAGGACCGGGCGCGGCAGTTGGAGCAGGCGATCGCGGTGAGTTTTTTCTTCTGTGCCTGTCTTGATTGTTGAATCAGTGGGGGCGCGCCAGCGCACCCACTGGGTGTAGCCCCCGAGGTTCGGCCAGGCTGCGGAGCAGCCGGGTCGAATCTTATGGCTGTCTTTTGCATTCTTTTAATCTTCTGTCTGCGTGCAGCATCTGTACGACCTACGGGCCAGCGCGTTCAACCTACTCCGGGATCGGTACCGCGAGGCCAGAACCCAGCTCGCCGCCAAGGAGGAGGAGCTGCGTCGGGTCCAAGGTACGTCTTGCATGCCTTCAGTGGGTGCGCGCCAGCTCACCTATTGGGTGTAGCCCCCAAGATTCGGGCCGGACTGCGGAGCAGCCGGGTTGAATCTTAGAGCCTTGACTTTTTCTTCTAATCCTTGCTTCCGGCATCTGACTGGGAATCTCGTCGCACAGCTGACGCGGCCGAGTTGCCAGGCCTTCGAGGCCGGCTTGCCGAAGCCGGCCAGCAGCGCGACCACGCCGTCGACGACCGTGACTGGCTCCAGGCCGAGGTGGACCGGCTGGTGGCCGAGAAGGCCAGGGCGGAGGATGCCCACCAGGCGGAGCTGGCCCGGTTGGCGGAGGAGCGCGGCAAGGCGGCCGAGGAGCTAGCGGACGCCGGCAGGAAGATCGCCCAGCTCGAGAAGGATCTCGAAGCCCAGGCTCGCGCGTCGGCGATCCGGGAGAACGGGATGCTGGGCGAGGCGCAGCACCTTGACGAGACCTTCGCCCGTAAGTACCATTTCTTCCTTTGGGCCGGCTGGCGTAACCGGCAAGTTGCTTTATTTGACTGATTTGTTTCTTTCCTTTGCCAGGTGTCTTCTCGGAGACACAGGAGGCGGCCGATGCGGCCGTGTACGCCCACCGGGCCGAGCAGCGCGAGCTGGGGGCGGAGATCGACGCTTACGCCGCCTGGTCCTTCTCGAAGCTCATTCTTGCCGGCGAGGCCCGTCTTTGAGTCGTGGAGGGGCAGATGCACCACCTGTTCAAGGCCGTCTTGGGCATGGCGAGCGGCCTCTGGCCAAGCGCGGTGGTGCCGAACAGCGTCACCCGGCTGGCGCGGTGGCTGGAGGCCGGGGTGGAGCGACTCGGCGCGTGGAGGGCCTCCGCGGCCCGGGCCGGCGCGGAGACGGCGCTGCGCTTCGTCGTGTCGTGGTATCCGGGCATGGACCTCGACCGTCTGGCGGCGCAGCGGGCCGACGCGGAGGAGGACTTGGCGGCGCGGGCGCAGCGGATCACCGGGCGGGCCAGTTACTTCGCAACGTTCGCCCCGCACGACGAGTTCGTCGCCGAGCGGACGAAAGACGGCGAGGAGCTCCCTGCCAACGAGCTCGGCCTGTTGCTCAATGACCCGGACGTCAGCTCGGCCGAGACAGGCACCTACGCCAATGACGAGGCCGACGCGGATGACGATGCCATGGCCGAGAGGGCGGCGGAGAGCGCTGGACCCAACCCGGCGGCCGCATCCACCTCGGTTGAGCCAACGCCGGCCGGAGACGACGCGGGTGCCACTTAGGATTGCTTTCCCTTTTTATCTTTCCTGTGCTCAAAGTTTTGTTAGGTAGCAGGTCCACCCACTGGGGGTGTAGTTTCATGTAATGAACTCGTGGCCGAAGGCCCATGCTGTATATAAATTTTGCATGCGATTTCACTTTCTGCTGTTCGGCCTTGGGCCATTTCCTGTTTGTCGTTTCTCTGGCCTTCCTTCCCGCTAGCCGGACAGCCGGGTTGCGGACTGTGGCTAGGATGGGAACTCGGCTTTGAGAGCGAACGCACAATACTTAGGCTTTTTCGGACGTTGAGCGCGAGTGAAACACCCACTGGGCCGGCTGGCGGCAGGCGGCGAGGCCGCCTGGCGCGCAGCCGGTCGTGCGGCGAACAAGCGAGAGAGAACGGGTTGAGCCGGGTTGACCGAACCGGGCTGTCCTTCTTAGTCGTTCTGGCGTAACGGTGCTTTCGGCCTTTGGCTCTTGCCGGCCGGACAGCCGGGAGCCGGCTGTGGCTGGCGAAGAGAGGGCTTCGGCGGCTCGTGCGCTTCGAGACGGACTAAGGAAAAAAGCGGGGCGTGGTCTAGCCGGCTAGCCCCCGAGCCCCCGAGCCGGCTACGCTGACTCGGTGGGGGAATTAGAAAAAACGGGGCTGTGTGTAGACACAGAATAAAGCGGAAAAGGGAGCCCCCGAGCCCCCGAGCCGGCTGCGTCGACTCGGCGGGAGAAATGAAAACGGGGGAGCTGCCTACTTTCATTAAGTCCAAAAGATGGTGATACATACATACATGAGTTTAACTGTAAAACGGACGGAGGAGCTCCGCGTTCCAGGCCCGTCTGGACTCCTCGCAGGCTGCATCTCGCTTGTGCTTGTTCGGCGTCTGCGCGTCGATGAGGTAGTACGCGTTCCGTGCGCAGAGAGCCTTGCTGGGGATGAAGGGGCCTTCCCAGGGGGAGGCCAGCTTGTGCTGGCCGGCTGTCCGCTAGACGAGCCGGAGTACGAGGTCGCCTTCGCGGAATGCGAGGGGCTTGATCTTCTTGCTGTGGTAGTGGCACAGGCCTTGTTGGTAGATGGCGGACCGGCTGAGGGCCAGGAGGCGTGCCTCCTCGAGCAGATCGACGTCGTCTTCGCGTGCTTCTTTTGCTTCGGCTTCGGTGTACATCGTCACCCGGGGTGAGTCGAACTCGACGTCGGCTGGAATGATTGCTTCGGCTCCGTAGACGAGGAAGAACGGGGTGAACCCGGTGGAGCGGTTGGGTGTCGTCCGGAGACTCCAGAGGACGGCCAGCAGCTCATCGAGCCAGCTGCCGGGTGAGCGCACGAGCGGCTCGACGAGTCGCGGCTTGATGCCGGCTAGGATGAGGCCGTTTGCCCGCTCGACCTGGCCGTTCGACTGGGGATGTGCGACGGAGGCCAAGTCGAGCCGGATGCCGAATGCAGAGCAGTGGTGGGCCAGCGCGCCCTTGGCGAAGTTGGTGCCGTTATCCGTGATGATGCTGTGCGGCACGCCATAGCGAACCGCGATGTCCTTGATGAACCAGACGGCTGTGGGCCCGTCGAGCTTCTTGATCGGCCTGGCCTCGATCCACTTGGTGAATTTGTCGATGGCGACGAGGAGATGCGTCATGCTGCCTTGGGCGGTCTTGAAGGGCCCCACCATGTCAAGTCCCCAGACGACAAAGGGCCATGTGATCGGGATGGTTTGGAGGGCCGAAGCCGGCTGGCGGCTGCGCTTGCTGAAGCGTTGGCAGCCCTCGCACTTGAGGACCAGTTCCTCGGCGTCTTGCAGGGCTGTGGGCCAATAGAAACTGTGCCGGAATGCTTTCGCCACCAGGGATCTTGAGGCGGCGCGGTGCCCGCACTCGCCCTGGTGGATGTCGAGGAGGATCTCGATCCCTTTGCTCTGCTCGACGCAGCGCTGGAACACGCCCGTCGTGCTGCGTTTGACGAGCTCGTGGTTGATGATGCTGTAGGCGGACGCGCGTAGCTGCACTTGCCGGGCTTCAGTTTTGCTGATGGGAAGTTCGCCGTCTTCCAAGAAGGCAAGGATTGGCTGAGCCCAGGATGGCGCCGTCACCACCATGAGGACGGCCGCCGGGTTGGGACTCGGGACGGCAGCCCCTGAGCCGGAGCCGGCAGTCCCCGAGCTTGGGCCGGCAGCCCCCACGCCGGAGCCAGCAGTCCCCGGGCTGGAGCCGGCAGCCCCCGAGCTGGAGACGGCAGTCCCCGGGCTAGAGCTGGCAGTCCCCGAGCTTGGGCCGGGAATCCCAGGGTCGGGTGGGGGCGCGCTGGGGTCGTCCGGGATGAAGATGGACTCCGACTCGGGAGACGGCTTGATGGACGGCTTCCGCAGGTGCTCGAGGGAGACTCCGGACGGGATGGCTTGCCGGGTGGAGCCTACTTTGGCCAGGGCGTCGGCCGCTTCGTTGTCGGCGCGTGGGACATGGAGGAACTCACAACCATCGAACCCGCCGGAGAGTTGCTGGACCAGGAAACGGTAGCTGGCCATGTTGGCGTCTTTGGCGTCCCAGTCGCCGGAAACTTGCTGCACCACCAGTTCCGAGTCGCCGTAGCAGAGGATGCGCCGGATGCCGATCTCCCTGGCCAGCCGGAGGCCGTGCACGAGAGCTTCATACTCGGTGACGTTGTTGGAGGCGGCGAAATGGATCTGGAGCACGTACCGCAGCCGGTCGTTCTTGGGGGAGGACAGCACGATGCCGGCTCCCAAGCCGTTGCGCATCTTGGAGCCGTCAAAGTGCATGCGCTAGTCAGTCGACTCCGGCGCCGGCGGCAGGTATTGCGTCTCGGTCCAGTCGACGAGGAAGTCGGCCAGCGCTTGGGACTTGATGGTGGTGCGCGGCTCGTAGAGGATCGTGTGGCCGGCTAGCTCGATGGCCCAGTTGGCCACCCGGCCAAAGGCATCCCGGCAGCCCATGATCTCGCCGATGGGGGCCGTGCTCACCACGGTAATGGCGTGCTCTTGGAAGTATTGCCTCAGCTTCTTGGCGGCGAAGTACACGCCGTAGCACATCTTCTGGTAGTGGGGGTAGTTCTGCTTGGAGGCGGAGAGCACCTCGCTCAGGTAGTACACCGGACGCTGGACCGGCTGCACCTTGCCCTCCTCAGGGCGCTCGACGACCAGCACCGTGCTGACCGCGCGAGAGGTGGCGGCGATGTATAGCAGGAGTGGCTCTTTCTCAGCCGGCGCGGCCAGGACGGGCGCGGTTGATAGCATGCGCTTGAGGTCGCGGAAGGCTTCGTCCTCCTGGTCGCTCCACTCGAACGCCGTCGTCTTCTTCATCAGCTGATACAGGGGCAGGGCCCTCTCTCCCAGCCGGCTGACGAACCGGCTGAGAGAGGCCAAGCAGCCGGTGAACTTCTGGACGTCGCGCAGCCGGGTCGGCTTGCGCATTCACTCGATTGCCTTGATCTTCTCCGGGTTGGCCTCGTTGCCACGCGCCGAGACGAGGAAACCGAGGAGCTGGCCAGCCGGCACACCGAAGACGCATTTCTCCGGGTTGAGCTTGATCCGAAACCGGCGCAGATTGGTGAAGGTTTCCTTGAGGTCGGCCAGGAGCGTGAGGTGCTGCTTGGTCTTCACCACGATGTCGTCGACGTAGACGTGCACATTTCTGCCGAGCTGGGGCAGCAGGCATTTCTGCATGCAGCGCTGGAAAGTGGCGCCGGCGTTCCTCAGCCCGAACGACATGGTGACGTAGCAGTACGCCCCAAAGGGCGTGATGAAGGACGTCTTGAGGGCGTCGGCCGGGTCCAGCTTGATCTGGTGGTAGCTGGAGTAGGCATCCAGGAAGGACAGGAGCTCGCAGCCGGCTGTGGAGTTGATGACTTGGTCGATCCGGGGCAGAGCGAACGGGTCTTTGGGGAATGCCTTGTTCAGGCTGGTGTAGTCGATACACATGCGCCAAGTGCCGTTCTTCTTCAGGACGAGGACCGGGTTGGCCAGCCACTCGGGGTGGAATACTTCCATGATGAACCCGGCTTTGAGCAGCCGGGCGATCTCTTCGCCAATGGTTCTTCGCTTCTCCTCGGAGAAATGGCGTAGCGGCTGCCGGACAGGCTTGGCGTCCTTGCGGACGTGAAGTTTGTGCTCGGCGAATTCCCTCGGGACACCCGGCATGTCTTTGGGAGACCATGCAAAGATATCATGATTCTCACGGAGGAAATCGACGAGCTCGCCTTCCTATTTGCTGTAGAGGCCGGCACCCACGACGTCGTACTTGCTGGAGCTGGGGTCGGCCGGGTCGAGCGGGACCCACTTCGTGTCCTTGGCCGGCATGAAGGAGGCTTCGTCAGCCGGCTTGGGCAGAGCCGGCACAGCCGACTGCGCGTTAGCCAGCGCCACGATCCTGTCGAGCTGGCGCCTCTCCTCGGCGATGACCAGCGACTCGGCCAGCTGGGAGCCGGCTTTGGCGCACTCGAGGGACTTCTTGTAGTCGCCGGCGATGGTGATGAGGCCCTTGGGACCCGGCATCTTCAACTTCAGGTAGGCGTAGTAGGGGACCGCCATAATTTTGGCCATCGCGGGCCGGCCCAGCAGCGCGTGGTAGGGGCTGGCCAAGTCGACCACCTCGAACCAGATCGGCTCGCGGCGGAAATGGCTGCTGGAGCCGAACAGGACGTCGAGCCGGATCCAGCCGATCGGGGAGCAGGAGAGTCCCGGCACGATGCCGTGGAACACCGTCCGGGTCGGCTCCAGCTGTCGCGCCTCGATGCCGAGCTTGGTCATCGTGTCGCGGTACAGGATGTTGATGCTGCTGCCGCCGTCGATCAGCACCCGTGAAAAGCGGCAGGTGCGCTTCTCGGAGACGAGGGTGGGGTCGAGCACGAGGGCGTAGCCACCCGGCGTGGGCATGACGGCCGGGTGATCCTCCCGGGTCCAGCTCACCGGTCGGTCGGACCAGTGCATGTACTGGGGAACCGAAGGGAGGACGGCGTTCACCTCAGCCGCGTGTTTGCGCTTGGCATGCTTGTCATCCCCCTCGCTGGTGAAGACGACGTAGGATGTGTCCGGGCGCGGGAAAGGGTTGTCGGCGAGGGCGCCGGGTGGCGGTGGAGGCGGCGGCAGCTGCGGGCCAGCTCCAGGCGGCGGGGGTGGAAGGTTGTCCTTTAATAGGCGCTGCGTGAAGCTGCACTGCCGGATCGTGTGCGTCGATGGCTTCGCGCCGCTGTGGTTTTTGCAGGGGGCATCAAGCATCTGCTCGAAGGTCAGCTTGGGCTGCCAGACGGCTTTGCCAGTGCGCGGGCGCTGGCTGGCGCCTTGCTCGGCTTGCTGCTCCCTCTCCACGGCGGCGACTTGCCGGTTGTCGTAGCGAGGCGCCGGCTGGTCGTTCCGGTGCTTGCCGTTGTTGTTGCTGTCTTGTCGACGCTGGCTGTTGTCGCTAGCCGGCTTGGCGGGAGCCGGCTGGGCCAGGAGAAGCTTGCCGTCCGCGTCGATCGTGATCTTCATATTCATCGCGGAGTCGGCCGTAGCGTACTTGTCCGCCACAGCCATGAGCTCCGCCAGGGTCTCCGGCTCATCGCACACCAGCCGGTGCTTGACCAGAGTGCCGTCTAGGCATCCGTCGATGAAGTATTAGATGGCCTGGACCTCGTGGACCCCTTTGCAGGAGTTGCAAAGCTCCGTCCACCGTGTGAGGAAGTTGCGCAGGGGCTCGCCTGGCTTCTGGACGCACATGGAGAGCTGGCGAGGCTTGCCGGGTCGCTTGTAGGTGCTGGTGAAGTTGCGAACGAACGCGTCTTCGAAATCTAGCCAGGAGTTCACACTGCCGGCTCGGAGGCTGTTAAGCCACGTCCGGGCCGAACCGAGCAACATGAGGGGGACGTAACGGACAGCCACACGCCGGTTGCCGCCGGCTATGCCGACAGCTGTGGTGTAGTCGGTTAGCCAATCCTCCGGCTTGGTGGCGCCGGTGTACTTTGGCGAGTCGCGGAGCAGCGAGAAGCATTTGGGGAAGGGTTCTTCGCGAATGCGGGGGCCGAAGCACGCCGGGCCAACAGAGCTTTCCTCCTCCAGGGCCGTGGAGCGCGCCAGCCGGTCGATGCGGTGACGGGCGTCGCTTTCGTCGTAGGGCTCGCGGGGGCCGAGTCGGTCAGCCACGGGAACGTGGAGGCCGATTCGGTCGGCCACAGGACCGCGGGGAGCAGGAGCTTCTGGGGCCGGCTCGGGCCGCCGAGCCGGCCGCACGGGGGGCTCCGGCTGCTGAACACGGCCGTCGCCGGCCGTCTCGCCAGCGTTGCCGTCTCCAGCGGTGGTGGCGCGGTTGTGCCGGCTCCGGCCGGACCGGTGCCGGCCAGAGCGGATTGCGCTAGTGGCGTGCGAAGACGTCTGCCGCGCATCCCGAAGAGTCCTCTCCTGGTTCCCGGTTCTTCTAGAGGCGGAGCCGGATGGCTGGGCCGGGTCGAAACGTTGCTGCTGCTCTTTCGCCGCGGTGATGAGGTCGCGGATGCACTGCTCCTGCTGCAGTAGCTCCTCGCCCTCCAGGAACTCGAGATCAGCAATCGCGGCCTGCGCCGCGCGCATGTTCTTGACGGGGGTGTCGTAGACGGGTTGGCCAGCGCCTAGCACGTGGCCGAGTGCGCCCCCACGGATCCGCACATCCGCGACCCGGATGGGCTCGGCGACGGACGGAGTGAGGCCATGTGCGCTGTCGAATTCTCGCTGGGCGGACTCCAGCCGGCGCCGGGTTGCCGCAAGCTCCGTGGCCTCGAGCAGCAGATGCTGGCGGCCCTCGTTGAGCTGGGCCACTGCAGCAGCCGTGTCGGCGTCAGGCGTGATGGGGGCTTGCAGACTCCGGATCGTATCGTGGAGCGGGTCCGTCCAGCGAGGCGGAGCCGTAGCCAAGGCGGCGGCCGCGGTAGCCTTCTCCTTGGCGCGTGGGGAGCCAGAACTGGTGCCGATGGTTAGCACCTCCGCGTGAACGGAGAGAGCAGCGACGTCGTCGGGGACGGCGCGGCTAACAGGGACAGGCGAGTTAGCGCAGTTGCACACTTCGCTGGGAAACACGTCGGGGACGAGCACGACGAAGATGCGCAGCGCGCCGAAGGGGACGATGAAGCAGCCTGCGGGGCAGGCGACGTCCGCGCCCAGCGCAGCGCTGCAGCCGGCCGGTTTGGACATGCGGGGCGCACGGACCAAACCGTGCACGATGCGCTCGTCGGAGCTGGTGAAGGGCCTCGTCCGGAACTTGACTCCTGCCAGCGCCGCGAGCAGCCCCACGGTGGGCGCCAACTGTTGTGGTAATTTCACGGCAGATGCCATAAGATGGCTAAAGAGGTGGGCTACGAGAGGACGCCGGTGGGCTCCGCAGGCGAGGTTGGCACGAGCAAGTGCGAGACACGAGACGCCCCTAATCCTGCCGTGTGAGCTGATATGCGCAAAGGTTACAGAGTTGCTCCTGGAGCTGTTTGGACGGAGGAGGGAGAAGGGGCTAGGCCACCGTTCTGCCTCTCCGGCGGGAGTGTGTGGGCATTCTGTGGAGCGAGGAATCACTAAAGGGAAGTGAAGAGCCACTATCCCACATGAGAGAATGATCCGAAGGGAGCTAACTAGAATGTGTTCTGATCTGACCGATCAATCGACCCCTCTGCATGGAGGCCTCCCTGGGGGTCTTATAGGCCGACCCCAGGGTTACAATGGTAACGTTACAGAGGCGCGGGCCCCTGGTGTCATTGACCGGGATCCGGTGGCCGGGTCGCCGGGTCGCCGGGCTGCCGGGTCGCCAGGTGTGCCGCACCTGCCTGGCGCGGGGCACTGTGGCGGGTCTTGTCTCTAGTCAGTCTGGGTACGAGGCACTGTGGCGCGTCTTGTCTGTCGTCAGAGGGAGGTCGGCGCCGCCATTTCTACAGGACCGCGCCTCCCTGACACCGCCCGCCTCGGGCGAGGGCGCAAGGAAAGCTGTAGCCTCGCCTGTTCTGTCAGTACAAAGGAAGGAGTGCTGCAGCCATGCTTGCTTCGTCGCTAAGGCTTCGTCTCCTCGCGGCCGGCCGGCATGGGCCAGCTGGCCAGGCCGGGTTTCCGTAACGAGCCGGCTCGCACTGGGGAGCCGGCGTGCTTGGCAAGCCGGCCTGAGGGACTTGTCTTGCTCCGATGATTTTCCGAAAGGGATCCGGGCTCCGTCGCCTACCCGGGGGTCATCCCCCCGACAAAATTCATTGCAAATCTTTGTGAGAATTCCTTTGCCTAGTGAGCTGAGTTGACAACATGTTCCATTGCATCAAACTCGGTTCCACCGAATTGCCTCAACTCGGTGCCACCGATTTTGGCTGCTCTAAGGAATTTTCTGTCAAAATTTTTCCTGAGAATTTCTGCTGCAGCTCCACTCAATGATTCTTATCCTCTACTTGCATCTAGAGCCACTCCATGGATGGATGTGTTACTCAAGGACCAAACCCACTTGATCAATAACCTTGAGGTCCCTTCTTGGAAATTGATGTCAAAGGGGGAGAGAGGAATACATCAAAGCTCCTTACCATTATAAGAGATGGACCTTACAAGAGGAGAGAAAGTTACATGTTTCTAAGAGGGAAGAAACATGATCAGTTTGTTCTTTGGTTGTTCTAGTTTTCTCACCCTACCTACTCCCAATATCTAATGTCAGATTCAGGGGGAGAGGAAGTTCTTTAAGGGGAGACAACTATTTCTTTTGGGGACATGTCTGCTTCAAAGAAGTATTCACCTAGTGATACTCCATTCTACATGTCATCCCAATCTTGGTTTCTTGTTGATCTTGTGTCTTTTCTTGAAGAAATTATCTTGTGTTATCTAACCTTGTTTTCTCAAGTGTATTTCTTCAGGTATTTTATCAAGAACTTCAAGGTAAGTATATGCATCACACTCATGAACATGATTGACCTCTTGCTAGTATATATTGTTTGCAAGAAGACAATCATGGACATATGGATATCTAAATGTCATATATATTGCTCTGATGCATATAGCCAAAGTACATGTTGCATGTATATTTCCCATGAGATATCATCATGTTATGCACATCTTCAGGGGGAGCATCAATTACCAAAAATGGGAAGATTGAAAGCACATTTGCTCCCTTGGTGGTTTTGGTAATTCATGCCAACATACATGTTGTTGGACTAATGCTTTTATCTAGTGAATTTCAGACAAGTTCAACAATGGCGTGGCATGGACAAGACGACGTGGAACCACCTCAAAATGCTAAGGACAAGGATTGGCAAAAGCTCAAGACTCTACATTTTTGGTTTAGTGATCCAAGATCACATTGAGTCCATAGGAAAGCCAATACTATTAAAAGGGGATGACGTGTTGCTTAATGGTCTTTTTGCTCAAGTGCTTAGTGACAGTACTCCTAAACCCTCAACCAATCTCTCTACCTCAAATATGTCCAAAACCTACATTCCAACTCGGCCCCACTGAAATTCTCTACCCGGCCCCACCGAGTTCATCCAAGACTTAGCCACTGCCAAAACCCTAACAAATCGGATCCACCGAAATGGATCTCGGTCTCACCGAGATGGCCTTGCCAACTCTCTGTAATCGTTTGCACTTACTTCGGTCTCACCGAGTTTTGCAAATCGGTCTCACCGAGATGGCTTGCCAACTCTCTGTTGCCTTATTGCTTCACTTCGGTCCTACCGAGTTGATGCAATCGGTGCCACCGAGATGAGGATTGCCCTAGCCATTGCACTTCGGTCCATCCGAGTTGTTCGTGTCGGTCCCACCGAGATTCCTAAAGTTCATATCTTTTACACAGTTCGGTGCTACCGAGATGATCGTTTCGGTGCCACCGAGTTGGGTCAAAAGTGTTTAACGGTTGGATTTTGTGTGGAGGCTATATATACCCCTCCACCACCTCCTTCTCAGAAAGGAGAGCCATCAGAACGTGCCTACACTTCCACCATACATTTTCTGAGAGAGAACCACCTACTCATGTGTTGAGATCAAGCTATTCCATTCCTACCATTTGAACCTTGATCTCTAGCCTTTCCCAAGTTGCTTTCCACTCAAATCCTTCTTCCACCATAGCCAAATCTGTGAGGAGTTGTTTAAGTGCTGGGAAGACTATCATTTGAAGCACAAGAGCAAGGAGTTCATCAACCACACACCGTCTATTACCTTTTGGAGAGTGGTGTCTCCTAGATTGGTTAGGTGTCACTTGGGAGCCTCCAACATGATGTGGAGTTGAACCAAGCAGTTTGTAAGGGCAAGGAGATCGCCTACTTCGTGAAGATCTACCCCGAGTGAGGCTAGTCCTTCGTGAACGTAAGCCATGGTGGAATAGACAAGGTTGCTTCTTCGTGGACCCTTCGTGGGTGGAGCCCTCCGTGGACTCGCGCAGCCGTTACCCTTCGTGGGTTGAAGTCTCCATCAACGTGGACGTACGATAGCACCACCTATCGGAACCACGCCAAAAACCACCGTGTCTTCATTGCGTTTGATCTTCCATACTCTACCCCTTTACTTTCCGTACTCTTGCATGCTTTACCATTTCCGCTGCTCAATCTCTAGACATGCATGTGTAGAAAGTATTGGAGTGATCTTAACTTGTGCCAAAATCTGCCTAAGTTCCAAGAGAAATTAAAAACTACTAATCTTGGCTGGTTAAGGGTCTATTCACCCCCCTCTAGACCTATCTCCTCGATCCCACAGATGCCTTGCACGAGCAATTCGCCCCTGGCGGCAGTGAGAGCTCAGGCGGAGTCGAGGGAGGTGACGATGATGGTGGCAGCAGCAGTGATGACAACACGTCTTCTTAGGCCCTTCCCCGTATCTTGCGTATAGTCGATTGTGACCCCGTGGGGGTGTGAGGACAATGCTTTTGTATTTCAAGTACTTTGTGTCTGATTGTACCGAATGCCCGCGCCCTCTTGAAGCTTTCTCTTGAGGCCTGTTTTGCTCTTTTTGCTTGCCATGATGCTCTACGTCGTCAGGACCCAGCCCCCGAGCGGGCCACAACCGTCATAGGTATGTCAGGTCGCGATGCCTGGACAAGGCCAGGAGGTGAGGGGCACCGGGAGCTCGTGAGGGCTCCTGAGGCGCGATGCTCAGGGAGCCCCCCTTTGACGTGCAAGCGGCTTGCGTCAAGAGAAACGCAGGCGCTCGCGAGGTTGTTGGAGGGAAAGCTTAAGAGACGACAAGGGCGGCTCGCGAGGTAGGAGACTTAGCTCTGTGCAGGACAGTATTTGGTAGGCGATCACTTGTGGGGTACGCCTCTTGAGGGCTTCACCCGCGAGATCTCCTGCTGAGACGGCCGTCGTGGGTTAGCTCCCGAGGAAGGGCATGTGGGGCTTCCTGAGGCCCTGTGGGGGCCACCTCGCGAGGCACCCTCGCGAGGCCCCTCAGGGGACCTGCTCCTGAGATAACTGCATGCAGAATACTTAACAACAGGGGAGCAGCGCGCGCTCGTCGATTCGCTCATGGGCATTACGCGAGGAGACAAGACACCAAGAACCTTGGTGGGGTGGCGTGCATGGGAGCAGGCCCGCGAGCCAGAGCCCGGTTGCTTGGGTTTTTCAGCGCTGCTAGGACTGACCCGAGCACAGACACCGTGTCTAGCCCCCACTGGCGTGAGGCTCATGAGGGACGTCGTGGGCGCGCGAGGCTCGTGAGGCAAAGACAAAATGAAACGCCATGTAAGAAACCGAAGCTTTACTGAAGTAAGATAGCAACCCATTACATAACTAGAACAAGATGCGGCTGCCATGTCCGGCACAGGTCAGCTTGAGGTTGGTGCAACCCGTGGAGCGCCCTCAGTTACACATCAAAATGAGAAAAAGAGCGATGCCGTGTCCGGCACGGGTCAGCTTGAGGTTGGTGCAGCCCGTGGGGCGCCCTCAGTTGTTTGTTCCACCAGCGCGAAGCATGGGGCTTCCACAGGGGTGTGGGTATGATCGCGGGTCGACCGTTCCGCTAGCGCAGAGCATGGGGCTTCCACTTGGACGTGGGCGGGAGCTCTCACGGGCTCATCAGGCGAATGCAATGAGAGGCTCCGGGGCGTGTACAACCCCATTTCGTTCGTACGCGTGAGGGTCACGGGTAGAACTTGCGGAGGTGTTGGATGTTCCAGGCATTAGGCACGGGAACTCCGTCCTCCGTCTCCAGCCGGGCTGAGCCGGGTCTGGAGACATGAGTAACCCTAAAAGGGCGTTCCCACATAGGTGAGAGTTTGTGAAGTCCCTCTCTGGAGAGGATTCTGCGCAGGACGAGGTCGCCGACCTTGAGAGTGCGAGGGCGGATGTTGCGGCTGTGGTAGTGACGCAAGGCCTGCTGGTACCTCGCGGCGCGGAGGGCGGCCTGATGGCGACCCTCCTCGAGGAGCAGCAAATCGGTCTCCCGCGAGCCGTCCTGACGCGCCTCGTCGAAGGCAAGGACTCACGGGGAGCCGTGCTTGAGCTCCAATGGAAGGACCGCCTCGGCTCCGTAGACAAGGAACAAGGGGGTCTTGCCGGTAGGCTTGCTTGCCGTCATGCGGATGGACCACAGCACGGACTGCAGCTCATCGAGCCTGCCCTTGCCGCAGGCCTCGGGCTTCTTCTTGAAGCTCCTTGTTTTGAGGCCCTTGAGGACCTCGGCGTTGGCGCGCTCGGCCTGGCCATTGCTTCGCGGGTACGCCACCGAGGCGTAGCAGATCTGCGTGCCGAGGCTAGCGCAGTAGGATCTGAAGAGGCCACTCGTGAACTGGGAGCCATTGTCGGTGATGATGTGGTTGTGAACTCCAAAGCGCATCACGAGGCCCATGATGAACTTGACGGCAGAGCCTGCCGGGATTGTGCGCACAGGCTCGACCTCTGCCCACTTGGTGAACTTGTCGATGGCGACATAGAGGTAGCGGTAACCGCCAGCCGCGCGAGGGAAGGGCCCCAGGATATCCAACCCCCAGACCGCGAAGGGCCATGAGAGGGGAATCGTCTTGAGGCCCTGTGCCGGCTGGTGGATCTGCTTGGCGTGGAACTGGCAGGCTTCGCAGGCTTGGACCAGCGCGGTAGCATCACGCAGCGCAGTGGGCCAGTAGAAGCCACTGCGGAATACCTTGCCGACGAGGGTGCATGACGAGGAGTGGTGGCCGCAGTCTCCTGCATGGATGTCGGCGTGCAATTCGCTCCCTTGTTCTTCAGAGATGCACCGCAGCGAGACGCCATTGGGGCGCCTGTGGTATAGCTCGCCATCTTGCAAGCAGTAAGCGGTGGCCTGCCGGGCCACGCGCTCTACTTGTGAGTCCTTCTTCGGGAGGGTACCGTGCAGCAAGTAAGCCTTGAACTCCGCGGCCCAGCTATCCGCTTGAGGCTCCAGCGCCAGCAGCAGGCGGGCTCCTGAGGCTGGGCCGTAGTCTGGCGCGCCCGTGGGCGGTGCGGGCGGTAGCTCCTCATGAAGGAGCACGGCGCTCGCGGCGGGAGGTGCAGCGGATGGCTTGAGGAGCCTTTCCTCAAAGACGCCGGGGCTCTGAGGCTCGCGGCGAGATGCTCGTTTGGCGATGTCGTCAGCCTCTTTCTTGCCGCTGCGGGGGACGTGCTGCAACTCCAGGCCAAGAAAACGCTTCTCAAGTTTACGTACCTCGTCTAGGTAAGCGGCCATGTGCTCGTCCTTGGGCTTGTAGCTTTTGTTGGAGAAGTTGACGAGAAGTTGCGAATCGCCCTTGATGGTCAGACGCTTGATGCCCAGAGCGAACGTGGCCTTGAGGCTGGCGATGAGGCCCTCATATTCTGCGATGTTGTTGGAGACCTTGTCGGTGTGCCTGAAGCAGAGTTGCACGGCGTAGTAGAGCCTGTCTCCTGTCGGTGAGGTGAGCATGACTCCAGCCCCCGCGCTCTGTCGAGAGAAGGCGCAGTCGAAGTGCATGGTCCAGCCACCAGGCGCCTCGTCCGCTGGTAGAAGGGATTTGGCCTCGTGAGGCTCCTCCTCGTATGTGTCCGTCCATTCTGCCACGAAGTCGGCCAGAGCTGCGCCCTTGATGACTCTGGTGGTGGAGAACTCCAGCTGGAAGGCTTGTATCTCGATGTTCCACTCGGCGACGCGGCCGACTGCGTTGGGGCTGCGCAGAACTTGCTCCAAGGGGTAGGAAGAGATGACCTTGATGGGATGACCCTGAAAGTAGTAGCGTAGCTTCCTGGAGACGATGAGGTGCGCGAGGAGGAGCTTCTGCTGCATGGGGTAGCGCTCGCGCGCATCTCTTAGCACGGTGCTGACGAAGTACACGGGGTGTTCGACGAGACGCGTAGTTGTGGTGGCAGTTTGCTCTCCAGGTGCCTCACGGGGCTCGGGGGGCTCACGAGGCTCAGAGGGCTCATGAGGCTCGGGAGGCTCACGAGGCTCGGGAGGCTCGCGAGGCTCGGAGGGCTCGCGAGGCTCAGAAGGCTCATGAGGCTCGGGAGGCTCACGAGGCTCGAAGGGCTCACGAGGCTTGGGAGGTGCGAAAGGCTTCTCCTTAGCACAGACGCGCTCCTCTCGCACCGCCACCAGCGCCGCGCTAGCCGTCTGAGGGGTGGCCGCCAAGTACAGGAGCAAGGGCTCGCGAGAGCACGACGAGACCATGATGGGCGGGCTCGTGAGGTACCTCTTGAGGCCTTCAAAAGCGGCGTCTACCTCAGGAGTCCACTTGAAAGGGCCGGACCTCTTTAGGAGCTTGAAGAAAGGCAGGGCCCGCTTGCCAAACTTGGAGATGAAGCGTCCCAGGGAGGCCATGCATCCTGCCAAGCGCTGCATTTCCTTGAGGGTCCGGGGGGGACGCATTTTCTCGATGGCCTTGATCTTCTCGGGGTTGGCCTCGATGCCACGGTGCGAGACCAAGAAGCCGAGGAGCTTGTCGGAGGGGACTTCGAAGACGCACTTCTCGGGGTTGAGCTTGAGGTTGACCTTGTGTAGGCTGGCGAACGTTTCCTTGAGGTTCGCAATGAGGGACCCAGCCTCGCAAGATTTGACCACGATGTCATCGACGTAGGCCTGCGCGTTCCTCCCCATCTGAGGCCCCAGCGTGATGCGCATTAGCCATTGGAAGGTGGCGCCCGCGCTCCTCAAGCCAAAGGGCATGCAGACGTAGCAGTATATGCCGCAGGGGGTGATGAAGGCCGTCCTCTCCACGTCTTCAGCCCCCATCTTGATCTGGTGATAGCCTGAGAAGGCATCTAGGAAGCACAGCAAATCGCACCCGGCGGTGAAATCCACAATCTGGTCGATGCGGGGCAGTGGAAATGGATCTTGAGGGTAGAACTTGTTGAGGCTGGTGAAGTCAACGCACATGCGCTCCTTGTCGCCTTTCTTGGGGATGATGACTAGGTTGGCGAGCCATTCGGGATGGCGCACCTCGCGAATGACCCCAGCTTCCTGGAGCTTCTGAACTTCCTTGACGATGAAATCTTGCTTCTCTAGCTCCTGGCGCCGTGCTTTTTGCTTGATGGGGCGCGCATTGGGGCACACCGCTAAGTGGTGCTCAATCACCTCCCTCGGCACACCGGACAAATCAGATGCTTTCTAGGTGAAAACATCTGAGTTTGCCCGAAGGAAGGTGACGAGCACGCTTTCCTATGCAGGAGGAAGTCCAGCGCCGATGGTGAAGGCAGGGCCGGAGCCGCTGCCGTCCACCGACACATTCTTCGTCTCGGCGCGGTCCTGGGAGAACAACTGCTTCTTCTTCGCGGGCGCGGCCTCAGGAGGCTCGGCCGGGTCCTCGTCAGCCAGATGCGCAGCGGCAGCAGCCTTGTAGGCATGTTCCAGGGAGCAGATCACATCCTTCTCGTCGTAGGTGACGGTGATGATGCCGCTGCAGCCAAACATCTTGAGGACATTGTAGGCATGGTGGGTCGCCACCATGAACTTGGTGAGAGCTGGGTAACCCAAGATGGCGTTGTAAGGCAGGCCGATGTGCGCCACGTCGAAGTCGATGAGCTCGGTGTGGTAGTTCTTGCGGGTACCAAAGGTGATGGGGAGGTGCACTTGCCATAGTGGGATGGTGAAGCCATCGGTCACTCCGGAGACGGGCCTAGTCGGCATCAGTTGGTCGTAGGGCACTTGGAGCGTCTCGAAGGTCTCGATGGAGATCACGTTGAGGCCGACGCCTCTGTCGATGAGGGTCTTGGTGACTGCGATGTTGCTGATGGTGCGAGTGCACAGCATGGGGAGTGCGCCTGTGTAGGCCGTGGACTTGGGGTGGTCCTTGGAGTCAAAGGTGATGGCGTATTGCGACCACTTGAGGGGCCGCGTGGCCTCAGGCCTCGGGAGGGCAGCATTCACCTCGCGAGAGAGCTGCTTGAAGTGGCGGATGGACGCGGGGGCCTGAGCCCCGCCAAGGATGCAGGCGACCGCGTGAGGCTCCTGGTAGCCCCCAGCACCCTCATCAGACTGGTTGATGTCATTCCTCCGAGGTGGCGGCGGCAGCGGCGGGAGAGCGGCATTGGCCTGACGATTCGCCTCACGAGGCTGGTCGCGCCAGGTGGCCTCACGAGGCCGGTCACGCCAGCCCTGGCAGAAGTTGCCATTGCCGCTGCGGCCGTCCCAACGGTTGCTGCCGCGGCCACCCCCGCGACCGGCGCCGTGGCCATTGCGATCGTCTCGGCGGCCCTCACGCTCGTCGCGGAGCAGCTTGAGCTCCAGGCAGTCTTCGGTGTTGTGGGAGCACACGTTGTGGTAGGCGCAGAGTGGCCGGCTGTCTTTCCTGGGTTCGTCGCGGTCGCGGCCGCGCTTCTGCTCAGGCTCCGCCGCAAGCACGGCAGGGCCCTTGCGCTTGGCGTCCTTGCTCTTGGCCTTGGTGGCATCGAGCGCCACGTCGGGATCGTTGTGGACGAAGAGGCGGCCTTCCTCAGCCTTGGCGCACTTGTCGGCGAGGTCAAATAGCTCAAGCACGGAATCAAGCTTGCTGTTGATGGCAAGCTTCTCGCGCATCTTGACGTCTATGACGGCAGTGGAGAACGCAGACATGATGGTCGCGTCAGAGGCGTGCGGGATCTTGTTGCGCACCTGGCTGAAGCGCTGGATGTACTTGCGGAGGGTCTCGTCCGGGCGCTGCCACACGTGCCACAGGTCGTTGATGGTGAGGGAGCGGTCCTGCGTGCCCTTGAAGTTGGCGACGAACTGGCTACAGAGCTCGGCCCACGATGAGATGGACGCCTCGGGGAGGTTCATGAGACAGGAGCGCGGGCCGTCCTTGAGGGCCATGGGAAACCAGTTCTCCATGACCTTGTCGTCGCCGTTCGCCGCCTCGACGCTCAGCGTGTAGAACTAAAGGAACTCCGCAGGGTTGGGGGTGCCGTCTTAGCATGGAGGCAGCTCAGGCTTGAACTTCGCGGGCCACACCACGCGACGTAGCTCGCGAGTGAAGGCACGGCAGCCCACACCGCTCGAAGGGACGCCACCAGCGAGGGCAGCGCGGTTTTGACGCCCTGCCGCCCAAACCTCCTGAATGGCCTGGTCCTGGCGCTGGCGCTGCCGCTCGAGGAGCACTCGCGCATCAGGGGGCGCGCGTCGGATGATGTGGCAGCTGGCTCATCTCGGACCGGCGAGGACGCGCCACGGGACGGCTCACGTGCCCGTGCGTTGCGCTGGGGCCCGCCATGCTCGTCGCGTAGAGGAGGCGGCGGGGGAGCACCTGTTGGAAATATGCCCTAGAGGCAATAATAAATTGGTTATTATTATATTTCCTTGTTAATGATAATCGTTTATTATCCATGCTATAATTGTATTGATTGGAAACTCATATACATGTGTGGGTACATAGACAACACTGTGTCCCTAGTAAGCCTCTAGTTGACTAGCTTGTTGATCAAAGATGGTTAAGGTTTCCTAGCCATGGACATGAGATGTCATTTGATAACGGGATCACATCATTAGGAGAATGATGTGATGGACAAGACCCAAACTGTAAATGTAGCATTTGATCGTGTCAGTTTATTGCTATTGTTTTCTGCATGTCAAGTATCTGTTCCTTTGACCATGAGATCATGCAACTCACTGACACCGGAGGAATACCTTGTGTGTATCAAACGTCGCAACGTAACTGGGTGACTATAAAGGTGCTCTACAGGTATCTCCGAGGGTGTCTGTTGGATTGGCATGGATCAAGACTGGGATTTGTTACTCCGTGTGACGGAGAGGTATCTCAGGGCCCACTCGGTAATACAACATCACAATGAGCCTTGCAAGCAATGTGACTAAAGTGTTAGCCACGAGATCTTGTATTACGGAACGAGTAAAGAGACTTGCCGGTAACGAGATTGAACTAGGTATAGTGATACTGACGATCGAATCTCGGGCAAGTAACATACCGAAGAACAAAGGGAACAGCATACGGGATTAACTGAATCCTTGACATAGAGGTTCGACCGATAAAGATCTTCGTAGAATATGTAGGAGCCAATATGGGCATCCAGGTCCCGCTATTGGTTATTGGCCGTAGAGGTGTCTCGGTCATGTCTACATAGTTCTCGAACCCGCAGGGTCTACACACTTAACGTTTGGTGACGATTAGTATAATTGAGTTATTATGTTGGTGACCGAAAGTTGTTCGGAGTCCCGGATAAGATCCCGGACATGATGAGGATCTCCGGAATAGTCCGGAGGTAAAGATTGATATATGTGATAATAGTGTTTTGATCTCCGGAAGAGTTCCGGAGTTCACCGGAAGGGGTTCCGGATGTTTACCGAAGTGTTCGGGTGCAGCAACACTTTATATGGGCCAAAGAGATAAAGCCCACGAGGTATTGGAAAGTGCAAAAGTAGTTTTACTGCCGCGTAAGCGGTACTACCGCTTGTGTGAAGCGGTACTACCGCCCGAGCGGTACTACCGCTTGTGTGAAGCGGTACTACCGCCCAAGCGGTACTACCGCTTGTGTGAAGCGGTACTACCGCTTGTGCACGGCTGTGCACGGTTCGGCAGGGATCCGAGTTGGACTCTTTCCCTGCGGGCCAAACCGACCTTGTGCGGGCAAAACCGACCTGGAGGAGGCTTTTACTCCAAGTTTAGACCCCAAGGCTCAACATATAAATAGAGGGGCAGGGCTAGCACACGGGATACATCAAGATTTCCCCAAGCCGTGTGCGGCAACCCTAACCCTCTAGTTCCTCCGTCATAATCTCGGTAGCGCTTGGCGAAGCCCTGCAGAGATTGTTCCTCACCACCATCACCACGCCGTCGTGCTGCTGGAACTCAACCACTACTTCATCATCGCTCGCTGGATCGAGGAGGTGAAGGCGTCATCAAGCCGTACGTGTGTTGAACGCGGAGGTGCCGTCCGTTCGGCGCTAGTTCGTGATCGGATCGAGGGACGACTTGCGATTTGGATCGCGGAGACGTTCGACTACATCAACCGCGTTTCTTAAACGCTTCCGCTTAGCGATCTACAAGGGTATGTAGATTCACTCTCCCTCTCGTAGATGCTCATCACCATGGATAGATCTTGTGTGTGCGTAGGAAAATTTTTGTTTCCCATGCAACGTTCCCCAACAGTGGTATCAGAGCCAGGTCTATGCGTAGATGAGATCTCGAGTAGAACACAAACGAGTTGTGGGCGTGGGTGTATACATATTGCTTGCCGTTACTAGTTGATATTTGATTCGGCGGTACTGTGAGATGAAGCGGCCCGGACCGACATTACGCGTACACTTACGCGAGACAGGTTCCTTCAACTGACATGTAACTTCGTTGCATAAAGATGGCTAGCGGGTGTCTGTCTCTCTCACTTTAGTTGAATCGATTTCAATGAAGAGGGTTCTTTTAGAAGATCAAAAAGCAATCACTACACCACGTTGTGGTTTTGCGTAGGTAAGAACGGTTCTTGCAAACCCGTAGCAGCCACGTAAAATTTGCAACAACAATTAGAGGACGTCTAACTTGTTTTTGCAGGGTATGTTGTGATGTGATATGGCCAATTACATGATGAGATATATGTGATGTATGAGATGATCATGTGTTGTATAGAATATCACGACTTGCATGTCGATGAGTACGGCAACTGGCAGGAGCCATAGAGTTGTCTTTAATTATTGTATGACCTGCGTGTCAATCATTAAGCGCTATGTAATGCTTTACTTTATCGCTAAACGTTAGCAATAGTCGTGGAAGCAACAGTCGGCGCGACAACCTTATGGCGACACGTTGATGGAGATCAAGATGATGGAGATCATGGTGTCATGCCGGTGACGATGGAGATCATGCCGGTGCTTTGGAGATGGAGATCAAAAGCACAAGTTCATGGCCATATCATGTCACTTATGATTTGCATGTGATGTTAATCCTTTTATGCATCTTATTTTGCTTAGGACGACGGTAGCATTATAAGGTGATCCCTCACTTAAATTTCAAGATAAAATTGTGTTCTCCCCAAGTGTGCACCGTTGCGAAAGTTCGTCGTTTCGAGACACGCCGTGATGATCGGGTGTGATAGACTCTACGTTCGCATACAACGGGTGTAAGCCATGTTACACGTGCGGAACACTCGGGTTAAACTTGACGAGCCTAGCATGTACAGACATGGCCTCGGAACACAAGAGACCGAAAGGTCGAACATGAGTCATATAGTAGATATGATCAACATGAAGATGTTCACCATTGAAACCACCTCAACTCACGTGATGATCGGACTTGAGTTGGTGGATTTGGATCATGTTACACTCGAATGACCGGAGGGATGTCAATTTGAGTGGGAGTTTTTTTTAAAGTAATATGATTAACTAAACTCATTATCTAGAACAATAGTCTAAGTTGTCTTTGCTATATTTATGTTGTAGATCATGGCTCGCGCAGTAGCACCCCTGAATTTTAATGCGTTCCTAGAGAAAGCTAAGTTGAAAGATGATGGAAGTAACTTTGTGGACTGGGCCCGTAATCTAACGATTATCCTTACGGCTTCCCAGAAGGCTTATGTCCTTGATGCACCGCTTGGTGATCCACCCGCTCCAGTTGAGTCTCTAGACGTTGTGAACGCCTGGCAGGCTCGTTCTGATGATTACTCAATAGTTCAATGTGCAATGTTGTATGGCTTAGAACCGGGACTTCAAAGACGTTTTGAACGTCATGGAGCATATGAGATGTTCCAGGAGTTGAAGTTTATCTTTCAGAAGAATGCCCGGATCGAGAGATATGAGATCTCCGATAAGTTCTATGCTTGCAAGATGGAGGAGAACGGGTCTATCAGTGATCACGTGCTCAGAATGTCTGGGTACTCCACCCGTCTGGCTGAGTTAGGGATGCCCCTTCCGCCAGAGGCTATCACTGACAGAGTTCTTCAATCATTGCCACCTAGCTACAAGAGCTTCGTGTTGAACTATAACATGCACGGGATGAACAAGTCAGTCGCTGAGCTGTTTGCGATGCTGAAAGCCGCTGAGTCTGAAATTCAGAAGGAGCATCAAGTGTTGATGGTCAATAAAACCACTAGTTTCAAGAAAAATGGCAAGGGTAAGAAGGGTAACTCCAAGCAGAGTGGCAAAGCAGTTGCTCCTCTCGTGAAGAAACCCAAGGCTGGACCCAAACCAGAAACTGTGTGTTTTCATTGCAAGGGAACTGGACACTGGAAGCGGAATTGCCCCAAGTATTTGGCTGACAAGAAGGCGGCCAACAACAAACAAGGTATATATGATATACATGTTATTGATGTGTACCTTACCAACTCTCGTTGTAGTGCCTGGGTATTTGATACCGGTGCGGTTGCTCATATTTGCAACTCAAAACAGGAACTGCGGAATAGACGGAGGCTAGCAAAGGACGAAGTGACGATACGCGTGGGAAATGGTTCCAAGGTTGATGTGATCGCCGTCGGCACGCTCGCTCTTCGATTACCGTCGGGATTAGTGATGAACCTAAATAAGTGTTATTTGGTGCCTGCGTTAAGCATGAACATTATATCTGGATCTTGTTTATTGCGAGACGGTTACTCATTTAAATCAGAGAATAATGGTTGTTCTATTTATATGAGTAATATCTTTTATGGTCATGCACCCAATGTGAGGGGTTTATTCTTGTTGAATCTCGATAGTAATGATACACATGTTCATAACATTGATGCCAAAAGATATAGAATTGATAATGATAATACCACTTTCTTGTGGCACTGCCGTTTAGGTCATATTGGCGTAAAACGCATGAAGAAGCTCCATGCTGATGGACTTTTGGAGTCACTTGATTTTGAATCACTTGACACATGTGAGCCATGCCTCATGGGCAAGATGACTAAAACGCCGTTCTCTGGAACAATGGAACGGGCAAGTGACTTATTGGAAATCATACATACTGATGTGTGCGGTCCGATGAGTATTGAGGCGCGCGGTGGTTATCGTTACTTTCTCACCTTCACTGATGACTTAAGTAGATATGGGTATATTTACTTAATGAAACACAAGTCTGAAACATTTGAAAAGTTCAAACAATTTCAGAGTGAAGTTGAGAATCATCGTAACAAGAAGATTAAATTCCTACGATTTGATCGAGGGGGAGAATATCTGAGTTATGAGTTTGGCAGTCACTTAAGACAGTGTGGAATTGTTTCACAATTGACACCGCCTGGAACACCACAGCGTAATGGTGTGTCCGAACGTCGTAATCGAACCTTATTGGATATGGTGCGATCTAGGATGTCTCTTGCCGATTTGCCACTATCGTTTTGGGGTTATGCATTAGAGACAGCTGCATTCACTTTAAATAGGGCACCATCGAAATCCGTTGAGACAACGCCATATGAACTTTGGTTTGACAAGAAGCCAAAGCTATCGTTTCTTAAAGTTTGGGGATGTGATGCTTATGTCAAAAAGCTTCAGCCTGAAAAGCTGGAACCCAAAGCGGAGAAATGCGTCTTCATAGGATACCCAAAAGAGACAATTGGGTATACCTTCTACCTCAGATCCGAGGGCAAAGTGTTTGTCGCTAAAAACGGAACATTTCTTGAGAAAGAGTTTCTCTCGAAAGAATTGAGTGGGAGGAAGATAGAACTTGATGAGGTTGTTGAACCTTTACTTCAACCTGAGAGTAGCGCAGCGCAGAAAGTTGTTTCTGTGGAGCCTACATTAGCTGAAGAGGAAGTTAATAATGATGATCATGAAGCTTTGGATCAAGTTGCTATCGAACCTCGTAGGTCGACAAGGACGCGTACTGCTCCTGAGTGGTACGGCAACCCTGTCTTAGAGGTCATGTTGTTAAACAACGATGAACCTACGAGCTATGGAGAAGCGATGATGGGCCCGGATTCCGAGAAGTGGTTAGAGGCCATGAAATCCGAGATGGGATCCATGTATGAAAACAAAGTATGGACTTTGGAAGTATTACCTGAAGGGCGTAAGGCCATTCAGAACAAATGGATCTTTAAGAGGAAGACGGACGCGGACGGTAATGTCACCGTCTATAAAGCTCGACTTGTGGCAAAGGGTTTTTCACAAGTTCAAGGAGTTGACTACGATGAGACCTTCTCACCCGTAGCAATGCTTAAGTCCGTCAGAATCATGTTAGCAATAGCTGCCTTTTTCGATTATGAAATTTGGCAGATGGATGTCAAAACAGCGTTCCTTAACGGTTACCTTAAGGAAGAGTTGTATATGATACAACCAGAAGGTTTTGTCGATCCAGAGAATGCTGACAAAGTTTGCAAACTCCAGCGATCCATTTATGGACTGGTGCAAGCATCTCGGAGTTGGAATCTTCGTTTTGATGAGGTGATCAAAGCGTTCGAGTTTATACAAGTTTACGGAGAAGCTTGTATTTACAAGAAAGTAAGTGGGAGCTCTATAGCGTTTCTAATATTATATGTGGATGACATATTGCTGATTGGAAACAATATAGAAATGCTGGAAAGCGTAAAGGAATATTTGAACAAGAGTTTTTCAATGAAGGACCTAGGAGAAGCTGCTTTCATATTAGGCATCAAGATCTATAGAGATAGATCAAGACGTTTAATAGGACTTTCACAAAGCACATACCTTGATAAGATTTTGAAGAAGTTCAAAATGGATCAGTCCAAGAAGGGGTTCTTGCCTGTTTTGCAAGGTGTGAAGTTGAGTAAGACTCAATGCCCAGTAACTGCAGAAGATAGAGAAAAGATGAGTGTCATCCCCTATGCTTCGGCCATAGGCTCTATCATGTATGCAATGCTGTGCACAAGACCCGATGTCAGCCTTGCCATAAGTATGGTCGGAAGGTTTCAAAGTGATCCAGGGATGGAACACTGGACGGCGGTCAAGAATATCCTGAAGTACCTGAAAAGGACTAAGGACATGTTTCTCGTTTATGGAGGTGATCAAGAGCTCGTCGTAAAGGGTTACGTCGATGCAAGCTTTGACACTGATCCGGATGACTCTAAGTCGCAAACCGGATACGTGTTTATTCTTAATGGGGGTGCGGTTAGCTGGTGCAGTTCCAAGCAAAGCGTGGTAGCAGATTCTACATGTGAAGCGGAGTACATCGCTGCCTCGGAGGCGGCGAAGGAAGGTGTCTGGATGAAGGAGTTCATGACAGATCTTGGAGTAGTGCCAAGTGCACTTAACCCAATGACTCTGTTTTGTGATAATACTGGTGCCATTGCTCTAGCCAAGGAACCAAGATTTCACAAGAGGACCAGACACATAAAGCGACGTTTCAATTCCATCCGCGATTACATCAAGGAGGACGACATAAATATTTGCAAAGTACACACGGATCTGAATGTTGCAGATCCGATGACTAAACCTCTTCCAAGGGCTAAACATGAACAACACCAGAACTGCATGGGTGTTCGATTCATTACAATGTAAATCACATAGTGATGTGAACTAGATTATTGACTCTAGTGCAAGTGGGAGACTGTTGAAAATATGCCCTAGAGGCAATAATAAATTGGTTATTATTATATTTCCTTGTTAATGATAATCGTTTATTATCCATGCTATAATTGTATTGATTGGAAACTCATATACATGTGTGGGTACATAGACAACACTGTGTCCCTAGTAAGCCTCTAGTTGACTAGCTTGTTGATCAAAGATGGTTAAGGTTTCCTAGCCATGGACATGAGATGTCATTTGATAACGGGATCACATCATTAGGAGAATGATGTGATGGACAAGACCCAAACTGTAAACGTAGCATTTGATCGTGTCAGTTTATTGCTATTGTTTTCTGCATGTCAAGTATTTGTTCCTTTGACCATGAGATCATGCAACTCACTGACACCGGAGGAATACCTTGTGTGTATCAAACGTCGCAACGTAACTGGGTGACTATAAAGGTGCTCTACAGGTATCTCCGAGGGTGTCTGTTGGATTGGCATGGATCAAGACTGGGATTTGTTACTCCGTGTGACGGAGAGGTATCTCAGGGCCCACTCGGTAATACAACATCACAATGAGCCTTGCAAGCAATGTGACTAAAGTGTTAGCCACGAGATCTTGTATTACGGAACGAGTAAAGAGACTTGCCGGTAACGAGATTGAACTAGGTATAGTGATACTGACGATCGAATCTCGGGCAAGTAACATACCGAAGAACAAAGGGAACAGCATACGGGATTAACTGAATCCTTGACATAGAGGTTCGACCGATAAAGATCTTCGTAGAATATGTAGGAGCCAATATGGGCATCCAGGTCCCGCTATTGGTTATTGGCCGTAGAGGTGTCTCGGTCATGTCTACATAGTTCTCGAACCCGCAGGGTCTACACACTTAACGTTTGGTGACGATTAGTATAATTGAGTTATTATGTTGGTGACCGAAAGTTGTTCGGAGTCCCGGATAAGATCCCGGACATGATGAGGATCTCCGGAATAGTCCGGAGGTAAAGATTGATATATGTGATAATAGTGTTTTGATCTCCGGAAGAGTTCCGGAGTTCACCGGAAGGGGTTCCGGATGTTTACCGAAGTGTTCGGGTGCAGCAACACTTTATATGGGCCAAAGAGATAAAGCCCACGAGGTATTGGAAAGTGCAAAAGTAGTTTTACTGCCGCGTAAGCGGTACTACCGCTTGTGTGAAGCGGTACTACCGCCCGAGCGGTACTACCGCTTGTGTGAAGCGGTACTACCGCCCAAGCGGTACTACCGCTTGTGTGAAGCGGTACTACCGCTTGTGCACGGCTGTGCACGGTTCGGCAGGGATCCGAGTTGGACTCTTTCCCTGCGGGCCAAACCGACCTTGTGCGGGCAAAACCGACCTGGAGGAGGCTTTTACTCCAAGTTTAGACCCCAAGGCTCAACATATAAATAGAGGGGCAGGGCTAGCACACAGGATACATCAAGATTTCCCCAAGCCGTGTGCGGCAACCCTAACCCTCTAGTTCCTCCGTCATAATCTCGGTAGCGCTTGGCGAAGCCCTGCAGAGATTGTTCCTCACCACCATCACCACGCCGTCGTGCTGCTGGAACTCAACCACTACTTCATCATCGCTCGCTGGATCGAGGAGGTGAAGGCGTCATCAAGCCGTACGTGTGTTGAACGCGGAGGTGCCGTCCGTTCGGCGCTAGTTCGTGATCGGATCGAGGGACGACTTGCGATTTGGATCGCGGAGACGTTCGACTACATCAACCGCGTTTCTTAAACGCTTCCGCTTAGCGATCTACAAGGGTATGTAGATTCACTCTCCCTCTCGTAGATGCTCATCACCATGGATAGATCTTGTGTGTGCGTAGGAAAATTTTTGTTTCCCATGCAACGTTCCCCAACAGCACCGTGCGCCAGGTCCCCAGCATGAGACGGTGGAGGGCGGAGTGAGTGGGAGGGCGTCGGACCGTCCCCGGCGGCGTTGACGAGCTCGGTGATGCGACCAAGCCAGGCGTCGTAACCGGCGTCAGCCGGACGGTAGCGGAGTAGCTCGGGCGCAATGAGCAGCGCGGCCTGCGGGTTCGGCAGCCCACGGTGGGCGAGGGAGGAGACCATGGCGGGGTGGTCGTTCGCCTGCACGGAGGGGTGCAGCAAGGAGTCCTCCTGCTGTAGGATTGAAAGTATGTCTAGAGGGGGGTGATTAGACTACTTGACCAAATAAAACCTAACCTTTTCCCAAATTTTAGTTGTAGGTAGATTTTAGCAATAGTACATGTCAAGCATCACCCTACACATGCAATTCTAAGAGTATAGCAGCGGAATGTAAGCAATTGCATATGTATGTAAAGGAGGGATTGGAGATTTCAAACGCAATGAAGACACGGTGGTTTTTGGCGTGGTTCCGATAGGTGGTGCTATCGTACGTCCACGTTGATGGAGACTTCAACCCACGAAGGGTAACGGCTGCGCGAGTCCACGGAGGGCTCCACCCACGAAGGGTCCACGAAGAAGCAACCTTGTCTATTCCACCATGGCTTACGTCCACGAAGGACTAGCCTCACTCGGGGTAGATCTTCACGAAGTAGGCGATCTCCTTGCCCTTACAAACTTCTTGGTTCAACTCCACATCTGGTTGGAGGCTCCCAAGTGACACCTAACCAATCTAGGAGACACCACTCTCCAAAAGGTAATAGACGGTGTGTTGTTGATGAACTCCTTGCTCTTGTGCTTCAAATGATAGTCTTCCCAGCACTCAAACACTCCTCACAGATTTGTCTATGGTCGAAGAAGAATTTGAGTGGAAAGCAACTTGGGAAAGGCTAGAGATCAAGGTTCAAATGGTAGGAATGGAATATCTTGATCTCAACACATGAGTAGGTGGTTCTCTCACAGAAAATGAATGGTGGAAGTGTAGGCATGTTCTGATGGCTCTCCTTACTGAGAAGGATGGGGTGGAGGGGTATATATAGCCTCCACACAAAATCCAACCGTTACACACTTTTGACCCAACTCGGTGGCACCGAAACGATCATCTCGGTAGCACCGAACTGTGTAAAAGATATGAACGTTAGGAATCTCGGTGGGACCGATACGAACAACTCGGATGGACCGAAGTGCAATGGCTAGGGCAATCCTCATCTAGGTGGCACCGATTGCATCAACTCGGTAGGACCGAAGTGAAGCAATAAGGCAACAGAGAGTTGGCAAGCCATCTCGGTGAGACCGATATGCATAACTCAGTGAGACCAAAGTGAATGCAACCGATTACAGAGAGTTGGCAAGGCCATCTCGGTGGGACCGAGATCCATTTCGGTGGATCCGATTTGTTAGGGTTTGGCAGTGGCTAAGTCTTGGATGAACTCGGTGGGGCCGGAATGGAAATTTCGGTGGGGCCGAGTTGGACTTTAGGTTTAGGACATATTTGCGTAGAGAGAGTGGTTGAGGGTTTAGGAATACTATCACTAAGCACTTGAGCAAAAGGACCATTAAGCAACACCTCATCCCCTTTTAATAGTATTGGCTTTCCTATGGACTCAATGTGGTCTTGGATCACTAAACCAAAAATGTAGAGTCTTGATCCTTTGCCAATCCTTGTCCTTAGCATTTTGAGGGGTCCACATCTCTAGTCCATGCCATGCCAATCATTGAACAGCCTGAAATCTTAATCTTGAATGGACATTAGTTCAATGAGATATATGTTGTTATGAATTACCAAAACCACCAAAGGAGCAAATGTGCTTTCACCTGCTCGCGGGCAACGGGGTCGGTGGCGGCAGCAGCCTCGGCGTCAGGGCGGCGGCGATTCCCGCGGGCCACCGGCTCCGTCTGAGCCACGCGGCCAGCCCTGCGCTCGGCGCAGTCGCGGCGTGCGTCGGCCATGAGGCTGGTGGAACGGAGGCCGGAGCGGAAGAACAGTAGCGCACCCCTACCTGGCACGCCAAATGTCGGAAGTCGGGCTCCGAGGACCCAAAGGTTTGAACACTGGGGGGAGCTTGTTCCTACCTCTTCGTCTCCTACCATGGCTAAGCTACGGCGAGGCTACGGCGAGAGCGCGCTAGCAAGGGGCGAACCATGGACTCAGCGGTTTACCCAGAATCGGGCCACCTTGCGGTGTAAAACCCTACTTCTGCTTGGTTTTGATTGTGGTGAGCAAGAAGGTGTTCTCGCATACCAGGAAGGAGATGGTCGAATCGATCCCCCTACTACAATGGCAGCACTGTCCCTTTATACCCGCCTTGGTCCTCTTCCCCCTCGAAAACTTAGGTGGGAAGGGTTGCCACACTTGGCGGTTTTGAAAGGGGATATGCGCTCTGGCTATCCTGACTAAAGGCCATCTTTGCCTGCCAAAGCATGATCCATGACGCGCCGGTGGGCTCGGTGATGACCTCCGCCCTGCGCGCCTGCCGTCTTGGTCTTCTTTCGCCGATCGGGCAACCTTTGGGGTTGCTTTTGGGAGTAGATAGCTGGCCTTGCTCCCTTAGCACGAAAGGGGAAACCCTCTTCATCCGCGCCTGCTGGCACGGCCTCTGTCGCTGTTCATCGCCACGCGCGTCACACACGTGATGGGCACGAGACCGCGCTGCCGGACAGAACAGCCGTCGTCTTGAGCGCCTTCGGGAGGAGACCTCGGGAGGCCACCTCGGGAGGCTGCCTCGGGAGGCCGTTGATGAAGATGCCAGGCCTTGCTCGCCCGCTCCCTGAGGAGAGGACCTCAAGAGGGCAAGGCCTCATGAGGAGTCTTGGTGAGATGCTTTACGAAGACGGCCTACTGGGCCCACGCCAGGCAATGCGCCCTGGGCCAAAGGCAGACGGGCCTGGATACCCTGGGTTCCATGGGCCCGACAATGGCTGCGCTTCTGCTCGGGCTCCGCCGCAAGCACGGCAGGGCCCTTGCGCTTGACGTCCTTGTTCTTGGTCTTGGTGGCATCGAGTGCCCTGTCGGGGTTGTTGTGGACGAAGAGATGGCCTTCCTCAGCCTTGGCGCACTTGTTGGCGAGGTCGAACAGTTCAAGCACCGAGTCTAGCTCGTCGTTGATGGCGAGCTTCTCGTGCATCTTGACGTCCGTGATGCTGGTGGAGAACGCAGAGATGACGGCCGCATCGGAGGCGCTCGGTATCTTGTTGCGCACTTGGCTGAAGCGCTGGATGTACTTGCAGAGGGTCTCGTCTGGGCGCTGCCGCACGTGCCGCAGGTCGTTGATGGTGAGGGAGCGGTCCTGCGTGCCCTTGAAGTTGGCGACAAACTAGCTGGAGAGCTCGACCCATGAGGAAATGGACGCCTCAGGGAGGTTCATGAGCCAGGAGCGCGGGCCGTCCTTGAGGGCCATGGGGAACCAGTTCGCCATGACCTTGTCGTCGCCGTTGGCCGCCTCGATGCTCAACGCGTATAGCTGAAGGAACTCTGTATGGTTGGGGGTGCCGTCGTAGCATGGAGGCAGCTCAGGCTTGAACTTCATGGGCCACACCATGCGACGCAGCTCGCGAGTGAAGGCTGTCTTCTTCCCTCCTACAAGGGCAGCATTGTCCCTGTATACCTGCCTTGGTCCTCTTCCCCCTCAAAACTTAGGCGGGAAGGGTTGCCACACTTGGCGGGTTTTGAAAGAAGACAGGCGCTCAGGCTATCCTGACTAAAGGCGGTCTTCGCCTACAAAAGCATGATCCATGATGCGCCGGTGGGCTCGGTGATGACCTCCGCCTTGCGCGCCAGTCGTCTTGGTCCTCTTTTGCCGATCGGGCAACCTTTGGGGTTGCTTTGGGAAGTGGATTGCTGGCCTTGTTCCCTTAGCACAAAAGGGGAAACCCTCTTCATCCGCGCCAGCTGGCACGGCCTCTGTCGCCATTCGTCGCCACGCGCATCACCCATGTGATGGGCACGAGACCGCCCTGCCGGACCGAACAACCCCCGTCTTGAGCGCCTTCGGGAGGGAGTCTCGGGAGGCCACCTCAGGAGGCAGCCTCGCGAGAGGGTCTCGCGAGGCTGTTGGTGAAGATGCCGAGCCTTGCTCGCCCGCTCCCTGAGGAGGGGTTCTCAGGAGGCAAGGTCCTCATGAGGGGTCCTGATGAGATGCTTGATGGTGGCGGCCTGCTGGGCCTACGCCAGGTGTTGCGCCCTGGGCCAAAGGCAGACGGGCCAGGATACCCTGGGTTCCATGGGCCCGACAGATGACTCGTCATCAGATTGTACCAGCATCTCATCTCCGGATAGCGAGTTTTCTGACAAGGCCACCCCCTGGGTGAAGCCCACGAAGGCATGCGTCCGGCCGGCTCTCGGCGGGCTGGGTTTTGCTTGGCGGGGACTGGTGCGGCGGGCCGACTCGGTGTTGGGAACGGCATCCAACCCGGCTGCTGACTCGCCGATGACGCCGATGAAGACATGGATCTTGCTGAAGGGGAACCGGTACCCGCACTCAATTGAGTCAGCCTCGGGGCCCCAGCTCGAGTCATCAATGTAGAGCTTTCTACGGCGGCTCTTCGTCATCTGGCCGATCGCATACTTCCCGAACCCTGGGAGAGCTCCCGCCAAGAACTCAACTCCACCGTGCGTAGGCCCCACGGTGGGCGCCAACTGTCGTGTTTTTGACACGGCAGATGCCCTCGTCAGAGGACTTAGTGATGAGGCCATCTCACGAAGGTGGAACCTTAACGGGGTTGATCGGGAACGAGAAGACACAAGTTTACCCAGGTTCGGCCCCTCGTAGTGGAGGTAAAAGCCTACGTCCTGCTTGATTGTATTGCTTTAGATCTCGATTACAAGGGTGCAGATTCGCTAACCTAGCTCACGAGAGATTGCAACTTAGTCTTTCTGCCCTAGGTGCTCCCCTTTATATAACAGGTCGAGCCCCAGGTTTACATGAAAGTCCAGGTCATAACATTAACCCGTATCCTACTCTTATTCTAGTTATCTTGTTTTCCAAGGTAACCTTCTCGTCTGACCTTGCTTCCATGAGCTAGCCCACATGTTAAGCTGGCCCTTGCACGGGGTCTCGGCCGAACCGGCCCACCATGGATCTTCAATGCCCAGCAGTGGGATGACCCATTGAGCCTTACAGCTCTATGGCCGGGTCATTGTCCTGCCGGGTCTTAGCACTGGGAAATATCCCCAACAATACCTCTTTCAGAAATTTTATGCCCAAGGACTATACCTTCATTTACCATAAAGCGGCACTTCTCCCAATTCAAGACAAGATTAGTTTCTTCACATCTCTGCAAAACTCGATCAACGTTGCTCAAGCAATCATCAAAAGAAGTTCCGTAAACGGAGAAATCATCCATGAAAACCTCAACAATCTTTTCACAAAAGTCAGAGAATATAGCAGTCATACATCTTTGAAATGTAGCAGGTGCATTAATTAAACCAAAAGGCATACGATGATAATCATAAGTTCCAAAAGGACAAGTAAATGTGGTTTTCTCTTGATCTTCTGGTGGTACGGGAATTTGAGAGAAACCAGAATAACCATCTAGGAAACAAAAGTGTGTATGCTTAGATAATCTTTCTAACATTTGATCAGTAAAAGGCAAGGGGTAGTGATCTTTCCTAGTAGCTTTATTTAATTTTCTGAAATCAATTACCATTCTATAACCAGTTACAATTCTTTGTGGGATAAGTTCATTTTTATCATTAGGAACAACAGTAATACCTCCTTTCTTAGGAACACAATGAACAAGACTTACCCATCTACTATCAGCTATGGGATAAATTATACCTGCCTCCAGAAGCTTTAATATTTCAGTTCTTACCACATCCTTCATCTTAGGATTTAATCTTCTTAGATGATCAACAACCGTTTTAGCATCTGGCTCCATATGAATTTTATGCTGACACAAAGTGGGACTGATGCCCTTAAGATCATCAAGAGTATATCCAATAGCTGCATGGTGCTTCTTCAGAGTTTTAAGTAATCTCTTTTCTTCATGCTCTGAAAGGTTAGCACTAATAATAGCAGGATATATATTCTTTTCATCAAGATAAGCATATTTAAGTGTATCAGGTAATTGCTTCAAATCAAACACAGGATCACTCTTTGGTGGAAGAGGATCTCCCAGAGTTTCAACAGGCAAGTTATGTTTAAGAATAGGTGCTTGCTTAAAGAACAACTCATCTATTTCATTTCTTTCATTCATATGCATATCATTTTCATGGTCTAGCAAGTATTGTTCTAAAGGATCGGTAGGAGGCACAGCAATAGAAGCAACACCAATAATTTCATCTTTAGTTGGTAATTCTTCATCATGAGGTTGTCTACTAAACTTAGAGAAATTAAATTCATGAGATATATCACCAAACTTAACTCTAAAATTTTCTTTAACACAATCAATTTCAGCATTAACAGTATTCAAGAAAGGTCTACCAAAAATAATGGGACAAAAATTATCTTGTTGTGAACCAAGTACTAAGAAATCAGTAGGGTATTTGATTTTTTCACACAAGACTTCAACATCTCTAACAATCCCAAGTGGTGTAATAGTATCTCTATTTGCAAGCTTAATAGTAACATCAATATGTTCAATCTCAACAGGTGCAATATCATTCATTACTTCTTGATATAAAGAGAAAGGAATAGCACTCACACTAGCACCCATACCACATAAACCATGATAGCAATGATCTCCAATCTTACCAGAAATGACAGGCATGCCAACTACGGGCTTGTTCTTATCCAACATATCTCGATTATTTCTAACGGGTTTAGCAATTCTAGCAGCCTCATCACAGAAATATATGACATGTCCATCAATATTATCTACCAAAAGATCTTTAACCATTGCAATATTAGATTCAACTTTAATTTGTTGAGAAGGTCTAGGTGCTCTAATATTACTTTTATTAACCACATTTGAAGCCTTAGCATGTTCCTTAATCCTAACAGGGAAAGGAGGTTTCTCAATATAAGCAGTAGGCACAACTGGATCAACATTGTAAACAATTGTTTCTTCTTTAACTCTAACAGGTTCTTCATTTAACTCTATAGGTGGATGAAACTTAAACCATTTCTCCTTAGGGAGATCAACATGAGCAGCAAAAGATTCACAAAAGGTGGCTACTATCTCAGAGTCAAGTCCATACTTAGTACTAAACTTATGAAAAACATCAGTTTCCATAAAAAAATTAACACAATCAAACTTAAGGTTTATACCAGACTATTTACCTTTGTCGATTTCCCAATCTTCAGAGTTGCATTTAATTCTTTCCAGAAGATCCCATTTGAATTCAATAGTTCTCTTCATAAAGGAACCAGTAGAAGAAGTATCGAGCATGGATTGATCATTATGAGAAAGCCGAGCATAAAAGTTTTGAATAATTATTTCTCTTGAGAGCTCATGATTGGGGCATGTATGCAACATATACTTAAGCCTCCCCCAAGCTTGAGCGATACTTTCTCCTTCACGAGGCCAAAAATTATATATATAATTCCGATCACGATGAACCAAATGCATAGGAAAAAATTTCTGGTGAAATTCCAGCTTTAACCGGTTCCAATCCTATGTTCCAGTATCATCACATAGCCTATACCATGTCAATGCCTTTCCCTCCAAAGATAAAGGGAATACCTTCCTCTTAACTCCATCTTCGGATAAACCTACAAGCTTAAACGATCCACAAATTTCATCTATATATATCAAGTGCATATCAGGATGTACCTTTCCATCTCCTGCATAAGGATTAGCTAGCAGTTTCTCGATCATACCCGAAGGAATTTCATAATAAATATTTTCAGTAGGTTCAGTAGGTTGAGGGGAAACTCACAATGCTTCCGGTCGAGGTGAAGATACCCCGAACAAACCCCTCAAAGGATTACTTTCCATAGTGACAAGTGACAGTAAATTTCAGCATGTAATATAAATGTTTCCTTACCAAATTTCACTCACCAAAGGTGCTTCACTCCCCAACAACGGCGCCAGAAAAGAGTCTTGATGACCCACAAGTATAGGGGATCAATCATAGTCCTTTCGATAAGCAAGAGTGTCGAACCCAACGAGGAGCAGAAGGAAATGACAAGCGGTTTTTAGCAAGGTATTCTCTGCAAGTACTGAAAGTAGTGGTAATAGATAGTTTTGATAGCAAGATAATTCATAATAAGTAACAAGTAACAAGTATAATAAAGTGCAGCAAGGTGGCCCAATCCTTTTTGTAGCAAAGGGCAAGCCGGAAAGATCTCTTATAATAAACAAAGCGTTCTCAAGGACACATGGGAATTCTCATCTAGTCACTTTCATCATGTTTGTTTGATTCGGGTTTGCTACTTTGATAATTTGATATGTGGGTGGACCGGTGCTTGGGTGTTGTTCTTACTTGAACAAGCCTCCCACTTATGATTACCCTCTCTGTCGGTGTCAAAACCGGCAGACCTCGGGGTAGGGTGTCCCGAGCTGTCGATCTCGAATCGATGGTAGCAGAGACAAGGGAGACGATGTTTACCCAGGTCCGGGCCCTCTTGATGGAGGTAAAACCATATGTCCTGCTTCTGTTTATATTGGGGGAGATGTATCAAATACAGATTTGATCTACCTCGAGATCGTGATGTGTGTCTAACTCTAGGGCTAGGTGAAGGATATTGCGTTCATGTCCCCTCTACGGGCTAAACCCTATGGCTTATATACACGCCAGGGAGGGTATCTAGGGTTACAAAGTTGGTATCTAGTAGTAAGGCGGCTGGAAAGATCTTGGAGTATACGTCAAGTCTTTGGTAGAGACAGTCTCGATCACGCTTCCTGTGTACGGCCTCCGGAGCCCATCTTGATCATGTACGAGGGCCCACCGGCCCAACCGAGGAGACGGGCTGGCTAGGTTAGCACCCCCTAATCCAGGACACCGTCAGTAGCCCCTGAACTGGTCTTCGATGCCAAGGTCGACGCCCTTCGATCTTCAATTCTGGAGTCTTGGCTCGATAGACAAGTTCCCGTGCTTTATCCTCTGACCAGACTTAAAGTCCTCGGCCAACCCTTAAAATCCCGTTGGGGCCCAATTTCAGACTTTGAGAATCGTGTCATCTAGGGAATCGGGCCCCTTTATGGAAAAAACATAGAAGCGTCAGCCCTTTCTGTCTTTACTTAATAAACACACAGCCTTTGCTAGCGGCAACACACATCTCGACCGCAACCGCAGCAAAAATTCCCCCATCCCAGCCCAAGCACAAGAGCCCGAACAATGGCGAGTGGTGAAGGATCGTCAGGGCGCCCTCACGGCCCTGATAGAGGGGACTGGGGGAGTTGCTCTGTCGTGCGCCTTCAGTTAGAGCACCTGGCGATGCAAGGTTACCTGCCGGATGCAGATCTGGCCCCCACCCTTCCCGGACTAACGCCCATCGATAGTCAAGCCCATGCCGAGAATTGACCTTTGCCACAAGTAGACGAGCGGGTATGCTTTGTGCCTTTCCTCCTCCGTGGCTTAGGGTTTCCAATCCACCCTTTCCTCCGCGGCTTGTTCGAGTTTTACGGGCTGCAGCTACACCATCTTTCCCCAAATTCGATATTACACATCGCGGGGTTTGTCATGCTCTGCGAGCTACACCTCGGTTGTCAGGCGCACTTCGGATTATGGCGAAAGTATTTCTGTATCGTGCCCCGCTCCTCGGCCGACAAGCTGTTCGAGGTTGGAGGAGCCAAAGTCTGCCAAATCGACAAGACTGGTTATCCAGTGGGAACACCTCGGGAGGATGCCGATTACTGGCCTTTCGAGTGGTTCTACATTAACGACGTCCCACTTACGAGCCCGCCCGGCCAAGACTCCCACCCTTCTCATTGGATCCACCAAGGAAATGTTACAGTTGGAGGCCACAGAGCTTCGCGCAAGAGGAAGACGAAGCTGTGGCCAGTCTAGCGGCCAAGGTGAAGCTACTGTCAAGTGCTGGCCTCACCGTCATTGATGCGATGGAAGTGGCCCTAGACCGAAGAGTCCAACCCCTCCGGCAGCGTCAGCACTTATTGTGCGAGTATAACGGGTCCAATGACGCCTCCCGATCCATCAAGGGAGCTTTAATGGACCAAATGACCCTTAGAGCCGTACTGGCCAGCATGTACCAAGGGTCCGCGAAGGAGTTCGCCAAGCGCCAGTTCCAAGACAGGCTGTCGTACAACAACCCTGCTGACATAGTAAGTTTCCCTTCCGAACTCTCCTATTTACCTCGGGATCTTTAACATTAATCCGCTACACATTGGTCCTTGAATAAAGATGGAGGCGTTGGCTTGAGGGCGTGAGTAGTCCGGCCCCCGAGCCAGAGCTGCACTGCCATGCTGAAGACCCTCTTTACAACGAGGATGAAGACCTGGGCCTTATTTATGAAGGGAGGAAGTTTTTCCTGGAGAGCCTTGACGGCTCAAAGGTAGCTGTCATCCCTGACACGCCGGGGACGAGGCCAACCTCATCGGTCACACTCCCTTCCTCTAAACGAAAGAGAACCCCTCGTCCTCCAGCCCCCAGCCATCTGACTCTCCTCCAAAGGGGCGGCGCTCGCAATGCCTACGTAGAGAAATGGCTTCACTGGGAAGGTCTCCGCCAGAAGTACAAGAAGTTCAAGCCGAGGTCACGGGGGCAGGCGAAAGTGCCCCTTTGATCACCAGGTAATACTTTGATCTGTGCTGCTGCAAAGACACTTCAGATTTTAACCTTCCCCATCATTTGCAGACATCCTTTATCCACCACTACAAATGTGGGGGCCGAGGGAGCCACAGCCCCATCCAAGGAAACAGATGCCCGAAATCATGTTGGAATTGACCCCGGAGCCGCCCAGCCCGAGGACTCGGCGACATCGGCTACTCCATCCAAGATTCAATGTGCCGTGAATTATCGTCGGTGAAAAGCTTCTCTGAACAATCTGCCTTTCTCGGATAGGGAGTTCAATGCACTCAGCGCGGTGGATGCATACCTCGGGGCAACCCGAGGTGCCTTTGATGAATCGCTGGACGTCTTGTCACGGGGGCTGCGTGTAAGGTTTTTTTGTGTGTATGTGTTTAAAGACAAATATGACTACCACGTATGGTAGTAGCCCCTAAGGCTTGGTACGAGCCCCTTGAATCGAATCAAGACTTGAATATTAACCCGCAACCACTGCCATGAACAGGAAGCTCGCTTGAAGAACGAGCAATTAATCTTGGCATTAGCCCAAACAAAGGTGCAGCTTGACGCGGCCTTGTCTGAGGTTGAACAGGTGAAGAAATTCACCAGAGAAGCACACGGTAAGTGCTTTTTGCTTGAATTGGTTAATGCCAATGAAAATAGAGCTGACACCAGAATCCCTTGTAGCAGCGAAAGCCCTAGGCCATCTTAAAGAGACCTGAAGCAGGCCCGTGAGGATCGGGCGTATGCTGAAGCGCAACGTCAGGCAAATCAACACGTGGTTACTCAAAGAGTGGACAGTGTGAATGTGCTTAGGGCTGAGAATGCCCGCCAGGCCCAGGAGATTGAGAGCTTAAAAGCTCACCTCGCTGTTGTGGAAGCCAAGAATCGGCGAACAGACGACATGATTTATGGTAAGTTATAAATCTCGAGGAATGCTTATCATGTAATTTGTCCGAGGTGATTTGTCATGCGAATGTTGTTTTGTTTGGCAGCTTCTTTGTCTGGCCTTCCTCCGGAATCTCGGGGTCCGATGTCCGAAGACATGGCCGTTCGTCTATCCGAAGTGCACGAAAGGGCACGGAAATCGACGAAGGATGTGCATCAGGCTTTATGGCCTGAGGTGGTGCCGGTCCCCGAGGACATGGCCATGCTAGCCAAACAACTTAAGAGAGCTCGGTGCCGGATCCAGGCTTGGAAAGTATCAGCTTGCCAAGAAGGTGCGAGGGAGGCCTGGGCCATGGTGAAGACCCACTACACCGGTCTGAAGACGACGGAATTAGCGGAGGTTGGACCCATGGGGTCTGACGACAAGGAAATCCCCGCTAGCCAGGCATATGATAGTGTAATGCCTGCGGCATGATTCTCGCAGAAGGATTGCGCATTGGACACCCTAATAGATGGGCTAGACCGCGCGTGAAAACTTTGTATGACTTTATGTACCGAAGTATTTATGTCTTTTTTCAATCCGTTTATCCAAACTCTGTCAGCCAGCCTTCGGCTTCCGCTTCCTCGGATAAACTCCGAGGAGTGTCCCATACTACTGGCCGAGGTTATCGGACCAGGTGCTTCAGGCGACAAGGCAATCGGGCTACGTGGCTCTGTCGGGCCCATGGAACCCGGGGTATCCAGGCCCGTCTGCCTTTGGCCCAGGGCGCAACGCCTGGTGTGGGCCCAGCTGGCCATCATCACCAAGCACCTCACCAGGGCTCCTCGTGAGGCCTTGGCCTCCCGAGGCCCCCTCCTCAGGGAGCGGGCGAACAAGGCTCAGCACCTCCACCAGCGACCTCGCGAGGCGACCTCATGAGGTGGCCTCCCGAGGCCCCCTCCCGAGGGCGCACGAGACGAAGGCCGTTCATTGGAGCCACGCAGCCTGAGGCCCATCACGTGGGTGACGCGCGCGGCGACGAGCGGCGACAGAGGCCGCGCCAGCAGGCGCGGATGAAGATGGTTTCCTCTTTTGTGTTAATGGAGCAGGGTCAGATATCTACTCCCCAAAGCAACCCCAAAGGTTGCCCGATCGGCGAAGGAAGACCAAGACGGCGGGCGCGCAGGGCGGAGGTCATCACCGAGCCCACCAGCGCGTCATGGATCACGCTTTGGCAGGCGAAGACTGCCTTTACTCAGGATAGCCCAAGCGCCTGTCCCCTTTCAAAACCCGCCAAGTGTGGCAGCCCTTCCCGCCTAAGTTTCAAGGGGGAAGAGGACCGATGCGGGTATAAGGGGGGCAGAGCAGCCATTGTAGAGAAGCCCCGGTCGACTCCGGTTCCCATTGCCCTCGACCTTGTACTCTCTCTCGCACCAGAGCAATACCAACCAAGCAAGAGTAGGGTCTTACACCGCAAGGTGGCCCGAACCTGGGTAAACCGCTGATTCCACGGTCTGTCCCTCGCTAGCGCGCTCTCGCCGTAGCCTCGCCGTCGCTTAGCTGTGGTAGGAGACGAAGTGGTAGAACGAGCTCACCCCAGTGTTCGAACCTTTGGGTCCCCGGAGCCCGACTTCTGACATTTGGCGCGCCAGGTAGGGGTGCGCTACTATTCTTCCGCTCCGCCCTCTGCTCCACCAACCCCACGGCCGACGCACGTCGCGAGCGCACCGAGCGCAGGGATGGCCGCGTGGCTCAGATGGAGCCAGTGGCCCGCGGCAATCGCCGCTGCCCTGAAGCCGAGGCTACTACCGCCACCGACCCCACTGTCTGCGAGCAGCAGGACTCCTCCCTGCAGCCCTCCGTGCAGGCGAACGGCCACACCGCCACTGCCTCCTCCCTCGCCCACCGCGGGCCGCCGAACCCGCAGGCCGGGCTGCTCATGGCGCGCGAGCTGCTCCGTTACCGTCCAGCTGAGGCCGGCTACGACGCCTGGCTAGGTCGCATCACCGAGCTCGTCAATGCCGCCAGGGACGCTCCGGCGCCTTCCCACTCGCTTCGCCCTCCGCCGTCTCGCGCTGGGGACCTGGCGCACGGCGCTCCCCTGCCACCTCCTCTGCGCGACGAGCACGGCGGGCCTCAGCACGGCGCGCGGGCTCGCGAGCCGTCCCGCGGTGCGTCCTCGCCAGACCGAGACGAGGCCAGCTGCCAGATCATCCGCCGCGCGCCCCCTGACGCGCGTGTGCTCCTCGAGCGGCAGTGCCGGTGCCAGGACCAGGCCGTTCAAGACGTTGCGGCGGCTGAGCGTCAAAACCCCGCCGCCCTCGCTGGCGGCGTCCCCTCAAGCGGCGTGAGCTGCCGTACCTTCACTCGCGAGCTGCGTCGCGTGGTCTGGCCCACGGAGTTCAAGCCTGAGCTGCCTCCGCGCTACGACAGCACCCCCAACCCCGCAGAGTTCCCTCAGCTCTACGCGCTGAGCGTCGAGGCGGCAAACGGCGACGACAAGGTCATGGCAAACTGGTTCCCCATGGCCCTTAAGGACGGCCCGCGCTCTTGGCTCATGAACCTCCCCGAGGCGTCCATCTCCTCTTGGGCCGAGCTCTGCAGCCAGTTTGTCGCCAACTTCAAGGGCACACAGGACCGCTCCCTCACCATCAACGACCTGCGGCATGTGGGGCAGCGCCCGGACGAGACCCTCTGCAAGTACATCCAGCTCTTTAGCCAGGTGCGCAACAAGATCCCGCACACCTCCGACGCGGCCGTCATCTCTGCATTCTCCACCGGCGTCGTGGACGTCAAGATGCGCGAGAAGCTCGCCATCAACGGTGAGCTCGACTCCGTGGTAGAGCTGCTCGATCTCGCCGACAAGTGCGCCAAGGCTGAGGAAGGCCGCCTCTTCATCCACAACGACCCCGACGCGGCGCTCGACGCCACCAAGGCCAAGAGCAAGGATGTCAAGCGCAAGGGCCTGCTGTGCTTGCGGAGGAGCCCGAGCAGAAGCGCGGCCGTGACCGCGACGAGCCCAGGAAGGACGGTCGGCCACTGTGCGCCTTCCACAACATGCGCTCCCACAGCACCGAAGACTGTAAGGAGCTCAAGCTGCTCCGCGACGAGCGCCAAAGCCGCCGAGACACCCGCAATGGCCGCGGCGTCGGCCATAGAGGTGGCCGCGGCAGCAACCGTTGGGACAGCCGCAACGGCAGCGGCAACTTCCGCCAGGGTTGGCGTGACCAGCCTCGTGAGGCCGTCTGGCGCGACTAGCCTCGTGAGGCAGACTCTCAGGGCAATGCCGCTCTTCCGCCGCTGCCGTCGCCACCCCGGAGGAGCGACGTCAACCGGCCTGATGAGGGCGATGGGGGCTACCAGGAGCCTCGCGCGGTCGCCTGCATCCTTGGCGGGTCCCAAGCCCCCGCGTCCATCCGCCACTTCAAGCAGCTCTCTCGCGAGGTGTATGCCGCCCTCCCAAGGCCCGAGGCCGTGTGACCCCTCAAGTGGTCGCGGTACGCCATCACCTTCGACTCCAAGGACCACCCCAAATCCAAGGCCTCGGCAGGTGCGCTCCTCATGCCCCTCATCGACGGGGGCGCCGGCCTCAACGTGATCTCCATCGAGATCTTCGAGACGCTCCAGGTGCCCTACGACTAGCTGATGCCGACCAGGCCCTTCTCCGGAGTGACCGATGGCTCCACCATCCCTCTGGGCAAGTGCGCCTCCCCGTCACCTTCGGCACCCGCAAGAACTACCACACCGAGCTCATCGACTTCGATGTCGCGCACATCGGCCTGCCTTACAACGCCATCTTGGGCTACCCAGCTCTCACCAAATTCATGGTGGCCACCCATCACGCCTACAACGTCCTCAAGATGCCCGGCTGCAGCGGCATCATCACCGTCACCTGTGACGAGAAGGACGCGGCCAGCACCCTCGAGCGTGCCTACAAGGCTGCCGCGGTCGCGCACCCGGCCGACAAGGACGCGATCGAGCCTCCTGAGGCCGCGCCCGTGAAGAAGAAGCAGTTGTTCTCTCAGGACCGCGCCGAGACAAAGAAGGTGTCGGTGGACGGCAGCGGCTCCGGCCCTGCCTTCACCATCGGCACAGGCCTCCCTCCTGCATAGGAAAGCGCGCTCGTCACCTTCCTTCGGGCAAACTTGGATGTTTTCGCCTGGAAAGCATCTGACTTGTCCGGTGTGCCGAGGGAGGTGATCTAGCACCACTTAGCGGTGTGCCCCAATGCACGCCCCGTCAAGCAGAAAGCACGGCGCCAGGCGCCAGAGAAGCAAGATTTCATCGTCAAGGAAGTTCAGAAGCTCCAGGAAGCTGGGGTCGTTCGCGAGGCGCGCCATCCCGAATGGCCCGTCAACCCCGTCGTCGTTCCCAAGAAGGGAGGCAAAGAGCGCATGTGCATTGACTTCACTAGCCTCAACAAGTTCTGCCTTCAGGATCCCTTCCAGCTGCCTCGGATTAGCCTGGGCGTTAGCCCCACTGTCGGCGGCATGCGCATGCCTTTCGGGCTGAGGAACGCCGGCGCCTCTTTCTAGAGGCTGGCGCCCTTCGTGCCAGAGCCTCGTGAGCCTCCTGCTCCTCGCGAGCCCCCAGGGCCTCGTGAGCCCCCTGGCCCCGGAGGAGCGGTCTCCCTGGGCGCGCCTCACCAAGCGGTCCGACGTCGCCCCAGCGCGGTCCTACCAGGTGCGCTCGATGCGTCGCCCTGCGCGGCCCACACTCCTTCTTGCCGCGCCTCCCGCGCCTCCCGCGCCTCGCTCCCGGAACCCTTCTTCCCAGGTGATTTTGTTTAAATGCGGCTGAGGGCGCCCCATGGGCTGCACCAACCTCAAGCTGATCCGTGCCGGACGTGGCAGCCTAGCCCCTATCCTTTTGGTTGTGTGACGAATTTTGCTGATTTTACCTTGATGAGTTATGTTACCTACTTAATTGCCTGTTAAGTTCGATGCCGACCGGAGAGCGCCACACGCTCGCGACCCTTCCCCTGGCCGATTCCGTGAGCGGGGGCTAGGCACGGTGTCTGTGCTTGGGTCCGTCCCTGCAGTGCCGTAAAATCCAAGCGACTGAGCTCTGGCTCGCGGGCCTGCTCCCGTGCACGCCACCTCACCAAGGTCCTTGGTGCCTTATCTCCTCATGCAAGGGCTACATTGGTTCAATGCAGGAAAATAAAAAAAGAAAGGGCCTAGGCGAGGCGCCGTCTCCCCCAAGACTACAGCGCAGGCGCCGCGCACATCCCCAAGAAGGTGCTGCGGGTAAGTGTGGCTCCGTCACCGTGCGCGCGGTGCCCCGGCTCCAGAGTCGTCGCCGCCCGCGCCTAGTCGGAGTCCTTGTCCTCGCTCTTGGCGCGGGGGGAGTCGCTGTCGTTCCCACCCCCGCCGGAGGCGGCACCGCTGGAGCTGTCTTCCTCACTGGTGGAGCCGCTGTAGCTGCCGTCCTTGCTCTCCGCGCAGCACTCCAGGTGGCTGCCGGAGAGCCCGAAGATCTTCACGAAGAGTGTGGCGGCCCCATCATACTTGAATTGGAGGACGTGCCCCCGCTTCAGGCCGCGGGCGAGGACGAACGACTTCCACCCCTGCCTCAAGAACATGAAGCCCGAAGGAGTGAGCTCCGTCGCCACCCAGGAGGGGCCGTTGCAGCAGCCGTCGGCCTGCACCCACAAGCCTAAGGGCGCGTGCTCCGCCATCGCCGGCGCGAAGGAGTCCGGAAGCCGGAGCCAGGTGCAGGGGCTGCGGTGCATGTTCACGATGAACTCGTGCGCTGCCTCCGCCGAGTGGCTCCCCGCCTGAGGAGGTAGCGCGGTTGCCCCGCCACGGCCGCCTCGGCCCCGCGCGCCTCGCCCTCCGCACCCGCGAGCGGCGCCCCTCCCGCGACTACTGGGCCCGGCTCCGGCGGCCGTCGGGGAGTGCCCACGCCCCCGGGGCGGAACCTGGGATGCGGCAGCGGAAGCACGGCCATGCCCTCTCCCCCTCACCATTTTCATGGCGGCTCAAGCAAGACGACAGAGGAAGCAAGAGGAAGGAGAAGATGGGTGGAGGACTTCAGCTCTCCCCTCTCCCTCTTTATACTCGGTGCAGAGCACCCCTCGTCGCTCCGCCTTCTCCGGCGTTGGGAGTTGAAGCAACGGGGAGGCGAGAAGGAAGGCAATGATGGTCTCGCGTCGCCCGCGGCGGACTCTATGACAGCGCGGGCGGTTACCGAGACGTCGTGGGAGAAGTGGAGGCATCCCCAGTCACATCGTGCGCCACGCGTCGCGCCTGGCCGCATTCGGTTAGGGCTTGTGATGTTTCGCCCCCCTGTAGGCGGGAACGTGCGCGCCGCGGGCCCGGGGGCTACTTTTGGGCCCATGGAACCCGGGGTATCCAGTCCCGTCTGCCTTTGGCACAGGGCGCAACGCCTGACGTGGGCCCAGCAGGCCATCATCACCAAGCACCTCACCAGGGCTCCTCATGAGGCCTTGGCCTCCCGAGGCCCCCTCCTCAGGGAGCGGGCGAGCAAGGCTCAGCACCTCCACCAGCGGCTTCGCGAGGACCTCTCGCGAGGCGACCTCCTGAGGTGGCCTCCCGAGGCCCCCTTGTCACGCCCAATATGCGATCCTATTCTCGAGGAACTCGATGGCCCCACCAAGAGTAGAAACGCATATTGGGGACGCTTGCAAGGTGGATATCATTACATTGTACCACATACATAATAGATGGGGATACATAAATACATACAATCATCAGATGAATACATCAATACATAACAAACATCATACAGAAGGGCAGCATCCGACTACGGATGCAATCAAACGAAAAGAAGAACGACATCCACCCTGCTAGCCCAGGATGCCGACCAGGAACGTATCCCAAGATCGACGAAGAGGAAGAAGCAGAAGAAGAACTCCAAAAGCAAACGAACATCGCTCTTACGTCAAGACATCGCATTACCTGTACCTGCAACTGTTGTGGTAGTAATCTGTGAGCCACGAGGACTCAGCAATCGCATAACCATGGGTAGCAAGACTATCAAAGCTTAAATGGGTGTGGAAGGGTAAGATGGTGAGGTTGCAGCAAGCACTAAGCATTATATCGTGGCTAACTTACGAGTACAAGAATAAGAAGAGCACCTACGCAAAACGGTCGTAAACTACAAATGATCACTAAGTGATCCTGAACACCTACTTACGAGTCAAACATAACCCCACTGTGTTCTCTTCTCGAACTTCCTCGAAAAAAGACGGTCACGGTTACGCACACGGTTGGTGTATTTTAATTAGGATTTAGTGTCAAGTTTTCTACAACCGGAGGTTAGAAATATCCAAGTGCCACATAACCGCGGGCACGGCTTCGCGTAAGATTTAACCCTGCTGGGGTGTTCCAACCTGACCCATCATAAGCCTACACAAGCTGCGGTGGAAATACCTCAACCTCGAGATAGCCCAAAGTATCCTCGGAATCCCGGTGCACAAGACATTTCGACAATGGTAAACAAGTCCAGCAAGACCTCCCGGCGTGCCGACACCCCGATAGGAGCCGCGCGTATCTCGTTCTCAGGCCATGACCGGATAAGCTACGCGTACAGGTGCCAAAAGACCCCAAGTTGCCAAGGGGCGGCCCCGCACAGTGCTCTAGTTTTGGACCAACACCATCAGCACTGGCCCACCTGTATTATGTTGAATTAAGAATCCTCGGGTTCATGACGCCCTATGCAAAATTAATTAATTGATTCGGTATTATTATGTTGGCAAATGGTAACACCAAAGTTGGGACTTGCTGGAAGCGTTTATTCAAAGCGAACTGTCAAGAGGGTCCCATTCCCCTGAGCATGTTAGGAACGCTAAACATGGATCATAACACCAGCATTACAGAAACTAGGGCAGCTTGAGTGGAACAAAACACTAGGCAAAAGGCCGAGCCTTCCACCCAATACCAAGTATATAGATGCATTAATTAAATAAGAGATATTGTGATATCCCAACATGTCCATGTCCCAACATGGAACAACCAGCAAGAGCACCTGCAACTAGCAACGCTATAAGAAAGGGGCTGAGCAAAGCGGTAACATAGCCAAACAACGGTTTGCTGGGTAATGGTGGTTAGAGGCTGTATCATGGCATATGGGAGGCTGACTTATATGTGGTAGGAAGCGCGACATAGCAATAGCAACGAGACAACTAGCAAGCAAAGATAGTAAAGATATCCAAGGTCATGATCATCTTGCCTGAAATCCCGCTCGGAAGAAGATCGAGTCCATGAAGAAGATGAACCAATCATAGTCGAACGAATCCTCACAATCGCATCGAAAGCAGAACTATCGAGAAGAAGCACAACCGGAAAGAAGCAAACAACATGGTAAACACACAAGTATAAACATGGCATGATGCACAATCCAAATATGATGCATGACAAGATTAAATGTTGTTAAACATGGCAAGAGATGAAGCATAAGCAATCCATACAACTAGGCAAGTTTAGATGAGGCCGGAAACACAAACAACAATTCCGGAAAATCCCCATATGCAAATTTCGAAATTAGTACTGATCTGAATTAAACACAATGTTAAAGTTGTTAAACAGCAAGTTAACATGCATCATGATGATCTACACATTTTTCTAGTCCAGTTACATATGTAGAACATTTAATTCGGAGCTACGGTCTAAAAGATATGAGCTAAACAAGTTGAACATGGCAATGATGCAAAATGCATGCAAACATCAACCACACACGCTCAAATCAAGGATGCAACATGACAATATGAAGCTACACACAATTCTAAGCAAGTTTATATAGGACATGATCAAAACGGAGCAACGGTTCAACAACTACAAGCAACACAAGTTATAACAACAATCTGTCCAAAACAGCAATATAACACTTTGCAAGCATCAAAACAGCAAGCTAAAGTAACATGATGGGCATCGTCATGATATGCACTTAAAGTAGACATGACATACTTCATATTATCTTTAAGGTTCAGGTTCATAGGCATCAAGGTTAAGTCAATATGATCCATGCAAAATGCAATGTTCTGCTAAACAGGGCATATACATGAGCAGAGTTAATATGATGGCATGTTGGAGACAAGAAACAAATATGCTACAGTGCAATAACATGGCGACAAATGGTACATCATGGAAGTATACAACATGTAGATGAAAACATACAACATGGGCATAATCATAGGAACAATAGATTCATGGCAATCATCAAGGCAATATGCAATCATGAACTAACAGAAAACTGGGCATGCTGACAACAACATTATGAGTCTGACTTGGGAGGCACATAATAGCAAGCATAGCAATTTTAATATTTATGAAATTGACATGAGCATACGGTAGACATGGCAATCTTCAAATCACTCCATTGGCAAAAGTTCATAGGATGCACAGATTAATTACTATGATTTTTGCAAAATAGAACATTCTGTTAACAGGGTGACAGATTTAACATGATGGCAACTTGAGAGCAAGAAAGAGACATGCTACAGGAACTTTACATGGCAACCAAGGGCATGGCATCAAGGTAGAAATTGCATAGACCAAATCACATGAAGGAATCATATGCATATGAGCTATAGATTAGTGGCAACCATCAAGCAAAGTTGGCAAGTTTTATCACAGACAGCTTTTACTCAGAACAGCAACATTAACTAGGCATGTTTACAAGCTCATGGCACTCACATCAGGGCATATCATGGCATGAAATAAATACTACCAGCAAGAACACATGAAAATGCTCCAAAGTCATGTTGACAAGATGCTTATATGGTGCATGCATTAAATCACACAAAAATGACAAAATGACAAATATTAACAGTTTTCAGCAGTTAACAGCACATAGCACTCTTGCAAAAGAGATTATGATATGTATATGAGTTCTACCATGGATGCAATTACTACCATCATGTAGAGCACAAAGAGTAGAACATTTTTCATATATAAATCATCATCATAGGATCAACATGTACAAAGTTGCAGCCACTCAAACATGCATAAATGATGTTGAAAATCAGGGAGTTGAAATTACCCTCTCGGGAAAATGGGACGGAGCGGTTCGGGACGAGCCGGTGCAGGGGCTCCGTTTGGTTGGCGGTACGGCGCGGATCCGGGACGGGGCCATCCCGGCGCGAGGCAGAGGGGGTCGGGCGGCCATGGCGGTGGTCAACGGCGGCGGCTGCTGGCGCGGAGGCACGCGGAGGAGGCCAGAGACGAGGGGGCGACGTGCGGAGGCGGCAGATCCGGGTCAGGATCGGCCGGATCCGAGGCAGGGCTAGCGGCGACGGCACGAACGCCGGCGATCGACGGCAGCGGCAGGAGCTTCGGGCGACGGCGTCTCCTGCGGGAGAGGAGGATCTCGGGGGTGAGCTCGGGAATGGGGAAGAAAGGAGAGGAGAAGGAAGGAGAGGGCGCGACGCGGTCTGGCCTGGTCTCCGGCGAGGCCTGCCGGCGCGAGGTGCGGCGGGGGAGGTCCAGCGATGCTCGGGGCGGCGCTCGGGCACGGGAGGCTCGGGGAGCTCCCTGGCTTGGGTGCGTGCGGGTGCCTGCGGGCTGCGGCGGCGGGCGACTCGGGCCCCGATGGGCTAGCCCGAGCCTGATCTGGGCTCGGCGGGCCGCGCGGTGGCTGGAGGGAGACAGGGGCGAGGTGGCAGCGCGGGAGTGGTGGAGGGCCGCGGCTGCTAGCGGCGCAGTGGGTGGCGGCGCGACAAGTGGCGGCGGGGAGATGGTTGGATGTGGATTTTGAGGAGGAGAGAGGTGGAAGGCTAGGGTTTCGCCCAAAAATGGAAGGGGGGGCTGGCTATTTATAGACAGGGGCTAGAGGAGGGGTTTTCTTGGTGTCTTTCGGGCCATCGGATCACGATCGGACGACTCCGGTCGCAAGAGGGGGTAGGCTGGGCTAGTGGGCTGGTTGAGGGCTGTGCTAGAAAGGCCAAGAGCTACAGGAGAGAAGAGAGAGACGCCCGGCAACAGTTTTCGGAACACCGAAAACGTCCGACATTTATCCGGCTATAGTGCCGCTATAGTTTAACGGTTGGGCTATCAAACGGACTCCGAATGCGGCGAAATTTGGCACGCGGTCTACCTACAACATAATAAGACCGCACGCCAACTTCCAACCCATTCCGAGAACATTTTTATCCCACTTATAAAAACAATATCTCGGAGGTGCCGTGGGCGCGTGCGAGTGTGTCGGGACTCGAAACGGACAACGGAAGGAACTGGGAGAACGCCAACTACGAACGGATGCAAGTTTTTGAAAAACATGCGGATGAATTGCACATGATGACATGGCCAAGTGCAACACGCAAGCGAATGACATGGCAACGACGACGAATAAATGGAAGACATCTGGAGCATCGGTCTCGGAGCTTGTTGTGGGCTTATAGAAACATCTCAAAATTATGAGGAAACAACCGGCCACTAATGGAAACAATTGAATGCTTGAGACGAATGAAAAGATGCGAAACAACATCTCCCAAAGGCAATGAAGAATTAATTGCACTTCGAAATGCAAGAAGAAGAATACTTGAGCTCCAACAAGAATCTTGACGAACACTTCAAGAATGAATTAAATCCTTGACGAACCACCATGAAGAACTCCGGTAAACAAAAGGATGATAGAAACGAAGGTTGAAAATAAGAAGATGAAGTCTTGCAATGATTTAGATGGAGCTTTGTGACGAGATAATGAGAAAACTTGGAACTCCGGAAAAGAAAAGATGACCAGCTGGAACCAAGAATTTATTCATCAAGAACAAACTCCGGAAGAAGGAATTAAATCACCTCCATGAGACAAGAATAAGAATTATGATATGTCTATCCTTCATCAAAATAAATTGATGAAATGCAATGGATTTGCATACTACTTATTCTTCTTGAAAAGATTAAAGAGAGATATAGCGCCAACTTGACGAAGTCTTCGAGGTAACACTGGTAGGATTTGAAAATAATGAATGAATTGATACGATAACAAAGGAAGAGGAATCTTGAACGAACCACCATAAGAAATGAAAAGAACAAATAAAAAGAGAAAGAATCACTGGGAAGAATTAGAAAATGAACGAAGATACTTGAGGGAATTTAGATACAAGAGAACGAAGCGATCGCGAACTGGCTAAAGAATACTTGAACGATGCACCGGAAGAATTTGAAAACTAGAGATGAGCGTTGAGAATGAAGAACTCTTCTGAATGACGGCCTTCGGAGAATCAAAAATGGAAAGGACTCAAGGAAAGTTCCGGGTGGGTATGAAAAGAATTTCTTACGATCAGAAATGATTTAACAAGATAGCATCAAGCTTGAACCACGGATCTCCAAGAGAACGGATAAGATTTAAGAGAAACTCTTCTTCGATCTTCAAATGCTGAGAATGACGATGAGAACCACCATGAAGAATTTATGAGATACTCCGGAATAATGAAGAAATGAAAGGTTGAGTCAACGATGAATAGAATTTGAAAGCGATCTTGGAGAAGGCAATTGACTGATGGAATCCATTCTTACATCAAACTTTGAAAGACTTTGGGAATAGCTCCGGAAAAAATTAGAAGAGTCAGGTAAGATCTTGGGAAAAGACCTGTGGGTTAGGGCCCACTGAAAGAAACACCGTTGGAACAATTGCTTGAAATAGAGATTGCACCGGTTGAATTAAATGGCTTGAGAGAAATAACAACCTCGAGATATGTCGAACGGATCTTGAATGGAAAGATGAATCTTCTGAGATAATTTCTGCACTCCGGATATGAATAGAGAGAGGTGAATAAACAAGAGAGGCTTGGGTAAGAATTTCCAACATAGGAAATAATTAGAATCGAAGAAAAGGATATGATTACATCGAAGACTTGAATTTAGACCACCGGAGAAGAGAACGAGAACGAAGAATGATGAACTTGTAGCTCCTGAGCATCTTCACGAGAAATCACCGGTTAAGAACATTGAAGGAAAAGAATGTAGAGACTTCTCATGAATAAAATGGATATTTGATTCGAGAATTTAGACTCCGCGAAGAAAAAGGGTGGGAGGGTGGGAAAATAAAAACAACTTGGAATGGGTGAAACAAACATTGTTGAGAAAACTGAGAATTGATCTTGCAAATGTTGAAAGGATTGGATTAATTCGAGGAGAAGCACGTCGGGTGAAAAGAATTGTCATGACAATCTCAATGATCAAAAAGGATTGGCCTTCACATCAAAATATGGGAACACCGCTTAGGAAAGATTTAGAATACACACTTGACTTCGAAGCAACTCGAATACCACAACAAAAACAACACAAGGATTTGGCTTGTAGAATAAGCTGGAACAAACATATGATAGACCCCATATCGTATCATGTGTCTATTGGAAAAGATATTCTAGGTAATACTTGAATTCCAACCTAAGAACTCCCGAAACTTCTTGGTTATAAGATCAGGTTGCGGATATGGGAACCTACTCAGCACACAACAACAATAATATCCTAATCGGCTGCAACCAATCCGCAACCTTCACACACGACCAAGAAACTTCGCAAATCTGTCTACCTTAGACCTTCGAAAGCACAGCGATACTAGTCATAGTGGATCATCCGCGCTATCTCCACCAGTACTGGGGAAAAGTCACGGCACTATTTGCCACCACAAAAAGTATAGAAGCGCTTCGATGTAGGCGTCCTCTGGTATTTAGGAACTGAAACGATAGCGAATGTGACAAGAACCCCTTGGAGCTCAACTCCTCGGGTCCAATCCATACGGTCAGGAGGCACTAAGAACAGAGTCACATCACACCGATATCGCAACCATTTCAACAATACCCGCGTGATCCTAAAAAAATTTGAGTGAGAAGAGATAGTAGAATCAAAACACCTATGTCACAATTCCTCACCAGAGCGACGAAGGGGATAAGAAGTAAAAAGAATTCCTACTCTCCGATATATAACTAGGACTCAAAATAGTTTTCTTCTAGACTCGTCAGCGGTTCGATCAATCAAGGGGGCTCCTATGGTCGGTCGAGGCTCTGATACCAACTTGTCACGCCCAATATGCGATCCTATTCTCGAGGAACTCGAAGGCCCTACCAAGAGTAGAAACGCATATTGGGGACGCTTGCAAGGTGGATATCATTACATCGTACCACATACATAATAGATGGGGATACATAAATACATACAATCATCACATGAATACATCAATACCTAACAAACATCATACAGAAGGGCAGCATCCGACTACGGATACAATCAAATGAAAAGAAGAACGACATCCACCCTGCTAGCCCAGGATGCCGACTAGGAACCTATCCCAAGATCGACGAAGAGGAAGAAGCAGAAGAAGAACTCCAAAAGCAAACGAACATCGCTCTTAAGTCAAGACATCGCATTACCTGTACCTGCAACTGTTGTGGTAGTAATCTGTGAGCCACGAGGACTCAGCAATCCCATAACCATGGGTAGCAAGACTATCAAAGCTTAAATGGGTGTGGAAGGGTAAGATGGTGAGGTTGCAGCAAGAACTAAGCATTATATGGTGGCTAACTTACGAGTACAAGAATAAGAAGAGCATCTACACAAAACGGTCGCAAAAAACAAATGATCACTAAGTGATCCTGAACACCTACTTACGAGTCAAACATAACCCCACCGTGTTCTCTTCTCAAACTTCCTCGAAAAGAGACGGTCACGGTTACGCACACGGTTGGTGTATTTTCATTAGGATTTAGTGTCAAGTTTTCTACAACCGGAGGTTATAAATATCAAAGTGCCACATAACCGCGGGCACGGCTTCGCGTAATATTTAACCCTGCAGGGGTGTTCCAACCTGGCCCATCATAAGCCTACACAAGCTGCGGTGGAAATACCTCAACCTCGAGATAGCCCGAAGTATCCTCGGAATCCCGGTGCACAAGACATTTCGACAATGGTAAACAAGTCCAGCAAGACCTCCCGGCGTGCCGACACCCCGATAGGAGCCGCGCGTATCTCGTTCTCAGGCCACGACCGGATAAGCTACGCGTACAGGTGCCAAAAGACCCCAAGTTGCCAAGGGGCGGCCCTGCACAGTGCTCTAGTTTTGGACCAACACCATCAGCACTGGCCCAGCTGTATTATGTTGAATTAAGAATCCTCGGGTTCATGACGCCCTATGCAAAATTAATTAATTGATTCAGTATTATTATGTTGGCAAATGGTAACACCAAAGTTGGGTCTTGCTGGAAGCGTTTATTCAAAGCGAACTGTCAAGAGGGTCCCATTCCCCTGAGCATGTTAGGAACGCTAAACATGAATCATAACAGCAGCATTACGAAAACTAGGGCGGCTTGAGTGGAAAAAAACACTAGGCAAAAGGCCGAGCCTTCCACCCAATACCAAGTATATAGATGCATTAATTAAATAAGAGATATTGTGATATCCCAACATGTCCATGTCCCAACATGGAACAACCTGCAAGAGCACCTGCAACTAGCAACGCTATAAGAAAGGGGCTGAGCAAAGCGGTAACATAGCCAAACAACGGTTTGCTGGGTAAGGGTGGTTAGAGGCTGTATCATGGCATATGGGAGGCTGACTTATATGTGGTAGGAAGCGCGACATAGCGATAGCAACGAGACAACTAGCAAGCAAAGATAGTAAAGATATCCAAGGTCATGATCATCTTGCCTGAAATCCCGCTCGGAAGAAGATCGAGTCCATGAAGAAGACAAACCAATCATAGTCGAACGAATCCTCACAATCGCATCGAAAGCAGAACTATCGAGAAGAAGCACAACCAGAAAGAAGCAAACAACATGGTAAACACACAAGCATAAACATGGCATGATGCACAATCCAAATATGATGCATGACAAGATTAAATGTTGTTAAACATGGCAAGAGATGAAGCATAAGCAATCCATACAACTAGGCAAGTTTAAATGAGGCCGGAAACACAAACAACAATTCCAGAAAAATCCCCATATTCAAATTTCGAAATTAGTACTGATCTGAATTAAACACAATGTTAAAGTTGTTAAACAGCAAGTTAACATGCATCATGATGATCTACACATTTTTCTAGTCAAGTTACATATGTAGAACATTTAATTCGGAGCTACGGTCTAAAAGATATGAGCTAAACAAGTTGAACATGGCAATGATGCAAAATGCATGCAAACATCAACCACACACGCTCAAATCAAGGATGCAACATGAAAATATAAAGCTACACACAATTCTAAGCAAGTTCATATAGGACATGATCAAAACGGAGCAACGGTTCAACAACTACAAGCAACACAAGTTATAACAACAATCTGTCCAAAACAGCAACATAGCACTTTGCAAGCATCAAAATAGCAAGCTACAGTAACATGATGGGCATAGTCATGGTATGCACTTAAAGTAGACATGACATACTACAAATTATCTTTAAGGTTAAGGTTCATAGGCATCAAGGTTAAGTCAATATGATCCATGCAAAATGCAATGTTCTGCTAAACAGGGCATATACATGAGCAGAGTTAATATGATGGCATGTTGGAGACAAGAAACAAATATGCTACAGTGCAATAACATGGCAACAAATGGTACATCATGGAAGTATACAACATGTAGATGAAAACATACAACATGGGAATAATCATAGGAACAATAGATTCATGGCAATCATCAAGGCAATATGCAATCATGAATTAACAGAAAACTGAGCATGTTGTCAACAACATTATGATGCTGACTTGGGAGTCACATAATAGCAAGCATAGCAATTTTAATATTTATGAAATTGACATGAGCATACAGTAGACATGACAATCTTCAAATCACTCCATAGGCAAAAGTTCATAGGATGCACAGATTAATTACTATGATTTTTGCAAAATGGAACTTTTGTTAACAGGGTGACAGATTTAACATGATGGCAACTTGAGAGCAAGAAATAGACATGCTACCGGAACTTTACATGGCAACCAAGGGCATGGCATCAAGGTAGACATTGCATAGACCAAATCACATGAAGGAATCATATGCATATGAGCTATAGATTAGTGGCAACCATCAAGCAAAGTTGGCAAGTTTTATCACAGACAGCTTTTACTCAGAACAGCAACATTAACTAGGCATGTTTACAAGCTCATGGCACTCACATCAGGGCATATCATGGCATGAAATAAATACTACCAGCAAGAACACATGAAAATGCTCCAAAGTCATGTTGACAAGATGCTTATATGGTGCATGCATTAAATCACACAAAAATGACAAAATGACAAATATTAACAGTTTTCAGCAAATAACAGCACATAGCACTCTTGCAACAGAGATTATGATATGTATATGAGTTCTACCATGGATGCAATTACTACCATCATGTAGAGCACAAAGAGTAGAACATTTTTCATATATAAATCATCATCATAGGATCAACATGCACAAAGTTACAGCCACTCAAACATGCTTAAATGATGTTGAAAATCAGGGAGTGGAAATTACCCTCTCGGGAAAATGGGACGGAGCGGTCCGGGACGAGCCGGTGCAGGGGCTCCGTTTGGTTGGCGGTACGGCGCGGATCCGGGACAGGGCCATCCCGGCGCGAGGCAGAGGGGGTCGGGCGGCCATGGCGGTGGTCAACGGCGGTGGCTGCTGGCGCGGAGGCGCGCGGAGGAGGCCGGAGACGAGGGGGCGACGTGCGGAGGCGGCGGATCCGGGTCCAGCTCGGCCGAATCCGAGGCGGGGCTGGCGGCGACGGCACGGACGCCGACGATCGACGACGGCGGCAGGAGCTTCGGGCGACGGCGTCTCCTGCGGGAGAGGAGGATCTCGGGGGTGAGCTAGGGAATGGGGAAGAAAGGAGAAGAGATGGAAGGAGAGGGCGCGACACGGTCTGGCCTGGTTTCTGGCTAGGCCGGCCGGCGCGAGGTGCGGCGGGGGAGGTCCGACAATGCTCGGGGCGGCGCTCGGGCACGGGAGGCTCGGGGAGCTCCCTGGCTTGGGCGCGTGCGGTCGCCTGCGGGATGCGGCGGCGGGCGACTCGGGCCCCGATGGGCTTGCCCGGGCCCGATCTGGGCTCGGCGGGCCACGCGGTTGCTGGAGGGAGACAGGGGCGAGGTGGCAGCGCGGGAGTGGTGGAGGGCGGCGGCTGCTGGCGGCGCGGTGGGTGGCGGCGCGACAAGTGGCGGCGGGGAGCTGGATGGATGCGAATTTTGAGGAGGAGAGAGGTGGAAGGCTAGGGTTTCGCCCAAAAATGGAAGGGAAGGCTGGCTATTTATAGACAGGGGCTAGAGGAGGGTTTTTTTGAGGAGTTTCGGGCCATCGGATCGCGATCGGACGACTCCGGTCGCAAGAGGGGGTAGGCTGGGCTAGTGGGCTGGTTGACGGCTGTGCTAGAAAGGCCAAGAGGTGCAGGAGAGAAGAGAGAGAGAGAGGCCCGGCAACAGTTTTCGGAACACCAAAAACGTCCGACATTTTTCCGGCTATAGTGCCGCTATAGTTTAACGGTTGGGCTATCAAACGTACTCCGAATGCGACGAAATTTGGCACGCGGTCTACCTACAACATAATAAGACTGCACGCCAACTTCCAACCCATTCCGAGAACATTTTTATCCCACTTATAAAAATAATATCTTGGAGGTATCGCGGGCGCATGCGACTGTGTCGGTACTCGAAACGGACAATGGAAGGAACGGGGAGAACGCCAACTATGAACGGATGCAAGTTTTTGAAAAACGTGCGGATGAAATGCACATGATGACATGGCCAAGTGCAACACGCAAGCGAATGACATGGCAACGACGACGAATAAATGGAAGACATCTGGAGCATCGGTCTCGAGGCGTCACACCCCTCCCGAGGGCGCATGAGACGAAGGCCGTTCAGCGGAGCCGCGCGGCCTGGGGCCCATCACGTGGGTGACGCGCGCGGCGACGAGTGGCGACAGAGGCCACGCCAGCAGGCGCGGATGAAGATGGTTTCCTCTTTTGTGTTAAGGGAGCAGGGCCAGATATCTACTCCCCAAAGCAACCCCAAAGGTTGCCCGATCGGCGAAGGAAGGCCAAGACGGCGGGCGCGCAGGGCGGAGGTCATCACCGAGCCCACCGGCGCGTCATGGATCACGCTTTGGCAAGCGAAGACCGCCTTTAGTCAGGATAGCCTGAGCTCCTGTCCCCTTTCAAAACCCGCCAAGTGTGGCAGCCCTTCCCGCCTAAGTTTCAAGGGGGAAGAGGACCGATGCGGGTATAAGGGGGGCAGAGCAGCCATTGTAGAGAAGCCCCGATCGACTCCGGTTCCCATCGCCCTCGACCTTGTAATCTCTCTCGCACCAGAGCAATACCAACCAAGTAGGAGTAGGGTCTTACACCGCAGGGTGGCCCGAACCTGGGTAAACCGCTGAGTGCACGGTCTGTCCCTCGCTAGCGCGCTCTCACCATAGCCTCGCCGTCGCTTAGCCGTGGTAGGAGACGAAGTGGTAGAACGAGCTCACCCCAGTGTTCGAACCTTTGGGTCCCCGGAGCCCAACTTCTGACAGGCTCGAAAGACAAGACGGTAGTGGAAAGTTATGTTATATTACTATTTAACGTAAGAAACATCTTCCGAGGAAAATAGTTCTTCCAACATTTCCTTTCCTCGGGTCACTGCATCGAACACATTTGTCCGAAGACGGATGACCTCGGGGGTAAAGCCCCTGGTCGGGGTTTGAAAAGAACCCTGCCACGTTAGTCCTATGTCATGGCTGACCGATTCGCATTGTAAGAACGCTAGCTTTCGGCTTTGTCTGTCTAAGGTACCACACCGGCTGACCCGGGAGTAACGATCACAGTGGTGCTCCCTTTGCCCCCTAGCCGAAATATCGGGAACGTAAGGGGCAAGCACAGGAGCCGGGCAACCCAGCTTGGCCAAACCTTAAAGTGAATCGATGCATATGGTGGCTCAAAAGACGATAGTACATAAGAGGTGGAATAGCTCTTGTTTTGAAAAGAACATGCTATATTGTCCTCGAGGTCATTAAATAACATTCCGAGGTGGGAAAATAAATAATGAGTAAAATATTAAGTCAAAGAAAATGCACAAGTTATTTACACGAAATGTATGCGAGGTGTCAAGCGTAGAAGCGTCGGAGTAGCGCCGCGTTCCAGGGATGGGGCTCTAATCAGCCGTCCTCTGGATCTCGGATTCGATCAGCTCCTCCGATGAGTACTTGGTCAATGATGAACGGCCTGTCCCATCTAGGGGAGAGTTTGTGTTTTTGTTTTTCGGGGTGTAGTCTCATTACGAGATTCCCGACGTTGAATTCTTTGGCACGAACCTCTCTGCCATGGTATCGCCGGGCCTGCTGCTGATAAATAGCTGATCTTGCCCGTGTGATGTTACGCTCTTCTTCGAGAGCGTCAAGGGCATCTTGCCGATCAAGCTCGGCCTATAGCTCCTCATACATGCGTACTTGAGGTGCGTCGTGTATGATATCGCAGGGGAGGACCGCCTCGGCGCCGTACACCATAAAAAACGGGGTGTATCCTGTGGACCTGTTTGGTGTTGTACGCAAGCCCCATAGTACGGAATCAAGTTCCTCAACCCATTTACAGTCGGCTTTTTAAGGGAGCGAACTAACCTTGGCTTAATTCCGCTAAGGATTAGTCTATTGGCTCGCTCCACCTGCCCATTAGACAGTGGGTGGTAGACGGACGCGTAGTCGAGCTTAATGCCCAGTTTTTTACACCATGCCTTAACCTCTTTGGCCGTAAAGTTGGTTCCGTTGTCTATAATCAGAATGTGGGGGACACCGTAACGATGTACTACCCCCGAGATGAATCCGATTACCTGGATGGCCTCGGCCGAGGTGACCGGCTTTGCTTCGATCCACTTGGTAAATTTGTCGACCATGACGAGGAGGTATTTATTTTTGTTTGATCCACCCTTGAGTGGCCCAACCATATCGAGCCCCCAGACCGCGAAAGGCCAAGTGATGGGGATGGTGCGAAGGACCATGGGGGGCATGTGGCTCTGCTTGGCGAATACCTGGCAGACTGGGCAACGTTGTACTAATGTCGAGGCGTCGGCGCCTGCAGTTGGCCAATAGAAACCGGCTCGGAAAGCCTTGCTGACCAAAGTCCGAGCAACGGTGTGGTGTCCGCTCATGCTGGAGTGTATCTCCCGAAGTAGGAGTTTTCCTTCTTCCTCGGGTATGCATCGCTGGAGGACGCCCGTTGTGCTCATTTTATAAAGTTCCCCTTCATGAACCTTGTAGGCTTTAGACTGCCTTACAATCCGGCGGGAGTCGGTTTGATTATCGGGGAGCTCTTTTTGGAGCAGGTACGCGAGGAGCGGCTCGGTCCATGGTGCGATAGTCGCCATGACTTAATTCGCTGAAGCAGTCTCCCGGACCATTGAGCCACCTATTATTGATTATGTCACTTAACGGGACGTCGGATTCCACGGTTACCGAACACTCTTGAAAGTAGTGCCAAAGTTTTCGCGATGCCATGAAGACTGCGTAGGCTATCTTTTGATAGTGAGGGTAGCGTGACTTACAGGGAGTTAAGACCTCGGATACATAATATACGGGTTTCTGGACCTAGAATTTGTGACCTTCCATGTCTCGTTCGACCACGAGGACTGTGCTAACCACCTGGTTTGTGGCCGAGATATATAGTATCATCGGTTTGCAGACACCTGGTGCTGCCAGGATGGGATTGGTGGCAAGGAGGGCCTTGATGTCTTCCAGGGCCGCCGCGGCTTCCTTGGTCCATTTGACTGTTTTGGTATGCTTTAACAACTTGTATAAGGGTAAGGCTTTTTCTCCGAGCCGTGATATGAAGCGGCTCAAGGCTGCTACGCAGCCTGCCAGTTTTTGTACGTGCTTGACCTCTGTTGGAATGTCCAAACGATCCAAGGCTCTAATTTTAGCTGGATTGGCTTCAATTCCTCGGCTGGATACGATAAAGCCGAGGAGTTTGCCTGCTGGGACTTCGAAAACGCATTTCTCCAGATTAAGTTTTATTTGATATTCCCGCAGGCTGGCAAATGTATCTCGGAGGTTGTCCACCAACTGGTCGACGTGTTTTTTTTTACAACTACATCGTCTACGTAGGCCTTGATGGTCTTTCCGATGTGTTTTTCCAGACATGTTTGAATCATACGCTGGTACGTGGCGCCAGTGCTCTTTAGTTCGAAAGGCATCGTGTTGAAGCAAAACGGCCTGTAGGGCGTGATGAATGCAGTTGCTGCCTGGTCAGATTCCTTCATCTTTATTTGATGATATCCTGAGTAGGCGTCCAGGAAGCACAGCGCATCATGGCCCGCAGTGGCGTCCACGATTTGGTCAATACGGGGTAAGGGGAAGGGGTCTTTGGGGCAAGCTTTGTTGAGGTCTTTGAAATCGACACATAAGCGCCAGGACCTATCCTTCTTCGGTACCATGACCAGATTGGCTAGCCAGTCAGGGTGTTTTATATCTCTGATGAATCCTGCTTCCAACAGCTTTGCCAGCTCCTCGCCCATTGCTTGACGCTTGGGCTCGGAGAAACACCGAAGTGTTTGCTTGACAGGCTTATAGCCTTTTAGCATGTTCAAGCTATGCTCTGCAAGCCTACGGGGTATCCCTGGCATGTCGGAGGGGTGCCATGCAAATATATCCTAGTTTTCCTTGAGGAAAGTGCGTAGGGCTTCGGTGATCTCGGGGTCGAGGTTAGCCCCTATGGACGCTGTTTTGGCAGGGTCTGTTGGGTTTGAAAGAAGTAGACTTTGATCTTTTGTCGAGAATGACATCGTCCCGGTCGACTTCGGCGCGTAGCATGGTCAACTCCTCGGCCGCAAAGGCTTCAACCAGAGTCTCGAGGGCGAGGGACGCCGTTTTATTCTCAGCTTTGAGTGCCCTATCGGGATTGCTTGAGATGGTAATGATCCCTTTCGGGCCCGGCATCTTGAGCTTCATGTAGCCATAGTGCGGCACTGCTTGAAATCTTGAAAAGGCGTCCCATCCGAGGATGGCGTGGTATCCGCTCTTGAAAGGTGCGATGTGGAACGTAATCTCCTCGGAGCGATAATTATCTAGAGTCCCAAAGACTACGTCCAGGGTTATCTTTCCGCTGCAGCATGCCTCTCGTCCGGGGACTATTCCTTTGAAGGTGGTGGTACTCTGTTCTATGCGTGATTTATCGATGTGCATTTTGTCCAAAGTGTCTACGTATATTAGATTCAAGCTGCTGCCTCCGTCCATAAGGACCTTATGGAAGCGGCAATGGTCCACGATGGGGTTGAGGACTAGCGCGGCGGGACACCTGTCTAGGGCTGAATTCGGCCGATCATCGTGGTTGAAGGTGATCTGCGTGTCTACCCACGCGCCCCGAGGTGGTACTTGCCGGACGGAATTAATTTCCCACAGGGCCCGTTTATGCTGGTTTTTAGACATAAAGGTCTCATAAATCATTAGGACCTCGTCTTCTTCTGAGGTCTGTTCAAGGTGGCTGGAGGTGCCCGCCAGGAGGGCGGGCCCCCTTTTAGCCACCTGCCTCAACACCCAACAGTCGCGAAGGCTTTGAGTCGAGCAGGAGTTAATCAACACGACGTGGATCGGGCATGGTTTATCCAGAAAGCCGTCTAGAGTTGTTCCGGGGTGACCAGAGGTTTTCTTCTTCTTCCAGGGTCGATCGCCCGGGATGTTCCGTTTGCGATTTTCACGCCGAAGTACCGACCGGTCGTGTTCCGGGTAGGCCTCACAGATCGAGTCCGTGTTTTCCTCGGTACGCCAGGCGTCTTCGATGGCGCAAAATCGTGCTACCAGGTTCGTCAATTCAGGGAGTGTTTGAACGCAACGACGAGTGAGGACGTTCGAGACGCCTTTATCCTTGCATCCGCGCTCAAAAGCGGTAATTATGTCAGAGTCTTGGTAATCTAGTATCTTGTTCTTGACGGACAAGAATCTGGCCCAGTATTGCCTGATCGATTCATCGGGGAGTTGTTGTACGTAGGCCAAATCCCAAATGTCAGGTGAGCCGGAGTTATCGAGGCGATACTCTATATGGGAGGTGAGTGGATGAGTCCCGATCTCTAAAGACCGCGGGCTCAAGACCCTGTCATTCTCACTTGACGTTGGGTCCGTGGTTACCGGTTTAGCCGAATTGATCTGAAGGTCGGCCTCCGGTAGGTCACTATCCGACCCGCTCTCCAAGAAGTATCTCAGCCCCTCGTCCCTGGGGGAATTCCCCGTTGGAACCAAAGAAGGGTAATGGTTCGCCTCCACTTTACGTGCAGGCATCTCTGTGGCCAAAGTTTCGAACATGGAGACGTGCTCCATAGGCTTGGGGCCATTGACCGGCGATCCCATCGATCCTTTTGGCGATCGCACAGCGGGCCTCTCAATGAAAGCATCAGTGTCGGTGTCAAAACCGACAGACCTCGGGGTAGGGGGTCCCGAGCTGTGGATCTCGGATCGATGGTAGCAGAGACAAGGGAGACGATGTTTACCCAGGTTCGGGCCCTCTTGATGGAGGTAAAACCCTACGTCCTGCTTCTGTTTATATTGGGGGAGATGTATCGAATACAGAGTTGATCTACCTCGAGATCGTGATGTGTGTCTAACTCTAGGGCTAGGTGAAGGATATTGCATTCATGTCCCCTCTACGGGCTAAACCCTATGGCTTATATACACGCCAGGGAGGGTATCTAGGGTTATAAAGTCAGTATCTAGTAGTAAGGCGGCTGGAAAGATCTTGGAGTATACATCAAGTCTTCGGTAGAGATAGTCTTGATCACGCTTCCTGTGTATGGCCTCCGGAGCCCATCTTGAGCATGTACGAGGGCCCATCGGCCCAACCGAGGAGACGGGCTAGCTAGGTTAGCACCCCCTAATCCAGGACACCGTCACCCTCTCGCAAGCATCCGCAACTACGAAAGAAGAATTAAGATAAATCTAACCATAGCATGAAACATATGGATCCAAATCAGCCCCTTACGGAATAGCGCATAAACTAGGGTTTAAGCTTCTGTCACTCTAGCAACCCATCATCCAATTACTACTCCACAATGCCTTCCCTTAGGCCCAAAGATGGTGAAGTGTCATGTAGTCGACGTTCACACGACACCACTAAAGGAAGAAACAACATACATATCATCAAAATATCGAACGAATACCAAATTCACATGATTACTTATGACAAGACTTCTCCCATGTCCTTAAGAACAAAAGTGACTACTCACAAATCATATTCATGTTCAAGATCAGAGGGGTATTGAATAGAATTATGGATCTGAACATATAATCTTCCACCAAATAAACCAACTAGCATCAGCTACAAGATGTAATCAACACTACTAGCAACCCACAGGTACCAATCTGAGGTTTTGAGACAAAGATTGAATACAAGAGATGAACTAGGGTTTGAGATGAGATGGCGTTGGTGAAGATGTTGATGAAGATTGGTCCTCCCAAAATGAGAGGATTGTTGGTGATGTCGATGGCTTCGATTTCCCCCTCCCAGAGGGAAGTATCCCTGGCGGAATCGCTCCGCCGGAGAGCAAAATTGCTCCTGCCCAGGTTCCGCCTCGAGGCGGCAGCGCTTCATCCTGAAAGTCTTCTTCTGATTTTTTCTAGGGAAAATGGCTTCATATAGTGGATAATGGGCCCTGGAGGCCTGCCAGGGGCGCCACAAGCTCGGGGGGCGCGCCCAGGGGTTAGGGCGTGCCCCCAGGCTTGCCGCCTCCTGGTGGGTCCCCTCTGGTTATTTCTTTCGCGAGTATTTTTTATATATTCCAAAATAATTCTTCGTAAATTTTTAGGTCATTTGGAGATGTGCAGAATAGCTATCTCTGTTTCACCCCTTTCCGGTCCAGAATTCCAGCTGCCGGCAATCTCCCTCTTCATGTGAAACTTGCAAGATAAGAGAGAAAAGGCATAAGAATTGTATCATAAAGTGAAATGATAACTCAAAACATAATAAATAAGAATATGAAAACATGATGCAAAATGGACGTATCACACCTCCTAGTGATTTCTTCTATCTCCATTTCCACTCCCTTCCATGTTCGCACGTGATTTCTTCCCTTTTTAGCCCATTTCCTGTGGAAACACTTCAAAGAGAGGATTTGTGGAATCCTTTGCATTCATTAGTCATTAGTACAAATATCGGAGCGAATATGTTGGTTTTAATGAAATATGTTGGTTTAAACGAAGGGTGAATGAGTGTAAAAATATCACTCATCACCCGCGCGACGGAAAGGGCCTACGGTTGGATTACTTACTCTTGATGCAGGGCACGTTTCAGTCAAGGTGTAATTTGCACACATCCCCCACTTCGATACGTTGCAAGCACATCTTAACGGCTGTCTTCCAGAGCACATTGATCCCAATAATAAATATATGGTTGTGAGAATCAAGTCCTCACACTCATGCCTATTTTTATTATAAGTGTTTTCCGTTGCAACTTGATTACGATTCGGTTTAAAAACTGGAATTTAATACTCTTGCAAAAGCTTGGTAGAAACCCTTGTCACGAGTGTGTGTCCTCTCGTCGGTTCGATAACTCAGGGTCACTCCTTGGGGAAAGAGGCTGGGAACCTTTCTGCTATCCGTTACCGGATGACCAAAGGGACTCATCAAAAGGTCAATGCTATCTTTGAAGAGAAAATGAAGGGCTGACCACAAAGATCGATGAACTCATCAACACCATAAGAGGTAATTAAAGAGGAGGTAAATGTTAATGCTATTACCAAAAGTGATGTTAACGATGTTAACTTTATTGCTCGCAACAATTATAATCCAAACTGGGAAAATAATACTGTATCCAACTAAAAACAGAGCACCTAATAATTTTGGAAAGAGAAATGGTAGTAGGAATGCTTTTGATGAAACTCTTAAAACTTTTATCACTGCCCAAACCGAGCAAAATAAATTTTATACCAATATTTTGAAGAATCATGATAACTTACTTGGTCAAATGACCGGTAAGATTGCTGGACTTAGTAACGATGTGCATGCTTTAAAGGAAAGAACTCGTATCATGGAGGTACAAACCATTAAAATTGCAAAGAGCCAAACAGTAATCCTAGCTAAGTTTGCTACAAAGCCAGAACCAAATCCGGTTTGAGGGTGTCAAGATGATGAGAAGTAGTGAAGAATCTTCAGAGGAGATCGATAACAGCCATATAGCCGAACCATTATATTTTGTTACACACTCCATGAAAATGTTGACACTGAAGCATCCACTGCCCGAGGTATCAAATGACGAGGCGTATAAATGCTTTGTTGACCAAGTTGCAATCTAGGTACGTGAACTAGATGCTGAAGAAAAGAAATTATATGGTATAAGGAGGGGTTTCGGAAGATACATGGAAGTTCTAGAACATTGCAGAAGGTTCCTGGATGTTCCAGAATGTTCCACTAGGCCGCCCTTGGCTTGGGGGTAAGGCAGCCTGGAGGGCCCACGTCGGCCGAACACCCTAAAGCTTGGGGTGGAACTCCTCCGGGCACACAGGAGGAGGACACCTCCCCTAGTTTGGCCGACCCCCCTAAAGCGTGGGGGCAAGGAAACCAATGAGACTCCTCCTGGCACACAGGAGGAGGACACCTCCCCTAGTTCGGTCGACCCCCCTGAAGCTTGGGGGCAAGGAAACCAGTTGGACTTTGCTACTTGTGATAGGCGTTGGGATTCCCCGAAGAGGAAGGGTGAAGTGGTATAGTAGCAGAAAGTATTTCCGTCGGTTAAAAACCATGGTTTATCGAACCAATAGGAGTGATGACCCACAAGTATAGGGGATTGTAACAGTCTTCGAGGGAAATGTTTCACCCAATTTATTGATTCGACACAAGGGGAGCCAAAGAATATTTATAAGCCTTAGCAGTTGAGTTGTCAATTCAACCACACCTGGAAAGTTGTTACTCTGCAGCAAAATGTTTAGTAGCACAATAGTTTGATAGTTTTGATGGTAACGTAACAGTAGCAGCAACAGTAGTAACTTAGCAAAGACAATATGAGCAAAGCATGGGCATTGGATCAGCGATGTATATTTGCATGGATGACATTCATCATGCAACAGTCACAACCTAGAGCGATACACAATAGCTCCAATTCATCAATTCAATGTAGGCATGTATTCCGTATATAGTCATACGTGCTTATAATAAGAACATGTATGACATGTTTTGTCCTACCCTCCCGTGGCAGCGGGGTCCTTAAGGAAATCAAAGGGTAATTAAGGCCTCCTTTTAATAGAGAACTAGATCAAAGCATTAACACATGGTGAATACGTGAACTCCTTGAATTACCATCATCCCCGAAGAGTATCCCAGTTATTGTCACCTTGGGGTCTACGGTTCAGAACAATAACAAGTGCATGCAACTAGCAGATAGGATCAAGAACTCAAATATATTGATGAAAACATAAAGGGTTCAAATCTGAAATCATGGCACTCAGGCCCTAGTGACAAGCACGAAGCATAGCAAAGTCATAGGAACATCAATCTCAGAACATAGTGGATACTAGGGATCAAGCCCTAACAAATTGACTCGATTACATGATAAATCTCATCCATCTCCATCACTGTCCAGCAAGCCTACAAAGGAATTACTCACTCCCGGTGGTGAGCATCATGGAATTGTTGATGGAGAAGGGTTGTTGATGATGATGGCGATGAATCCCCCTCTCCGGAGCCCCGAACGGACTCCAGATCAGCCCTCCCGATGACAAACAGGAGGTTGCGGCGGCTCCGTATCGTAAAACATGATGATTCTTTTCTCCTTGATTTTTTTCTCCGCGAGACGGAACTTATAGGACTGGAGGTAGGGCAAACAGAGGCTCGAGGGGCACACAAGCTCAAGTGGCGTGCCCTAGGGGGGCGCGCCACCTGAGCTTGTGGCCCTGTGGTGGTCCCCCTCTAGTGGGTCTTTTTTTAGTATTTTTTATTAATTCCAAAATGATTCTCTGAAATTTTCAGCCAATTCCGAGAACTTTTATTTCTGCACAAAAACAACACCATGGTAGTTCTGCTGAAAACAGCATCAGTCCGGGTTAGTTTCATTCAAATCATGCAAATTAGAGTCCAAAACAAGAGCAAAAGTGTTTGGAAAAGTAGATACGTTGGAGACGTATCAACTCCCCCAAGCTTAACTCATTACTTGTCCTTAAGCAATTCAGTTGATAAACTAAAAGTGATAAAGAAAAAACTTTTATAAACTCTTTTGTTTTTGTTGCTGTATATAAGCTTAACTAGTAATCAAGTTTTCAGCAAAGATCATGAACTAACCATATGATTGATAACACTTAGATCTCACATTTACTCATGACATGGCATAATCAACTAGCGAGCAATAATAATATATCTCAAATGCCAACACTTTGTCAAAATAACCATGATATAATATGATAGTTTGGTATCTCCCTAGCCCTTTCTGAGACCGCAACACATAAATGCAGAGCACCTCTGAAGTTCAAGAAGCAACTAAACATTGTAATTCAGAGTAGAAGAGATCGATCCAGTCATGCTCACCCCCAACATTAACTAGACTCAATGCATGTTAAACTAAGAATGACAATTGTGCTCTCTATGTTGGTGCTTGAATGAGAAGGTGATGACTCAACAATAGAAGTTAATAACATGAAAGTAAATGGAAAGGCCCTTCACAGAGGGAAGCAGGGATTTGCAGAGGTGTCTGATACGTCCCAAACATATCTACTTTTCCAAACACTTTTGCTCTTGTTTTGGACTCTAATTTGCATGATTTGAACGGAACTAACCTGGACTAACAATGTTTTCAGCAGAACTACCATGGTGTTATTTTTGTGCAGAAATAAAAGTTCTCGGATTGGGCTAAAAATTTATTGAGAATTTTTGTGGAATATATAAAAATTATTGGCGAAAAGATCTACTGGAGGGGGCCACCACGGAGCCACGAGCGCAGGTGGCGCCCCCCTAGGGCGCGCCACGTGAGCTCTGATGTCTACTACACAACTTATTCTTGTAGACTCGTGTTGGGCCTCCAAGCGCAGAGTTTTGTAGGACAGTAGCAATTTTCCCTCAAGTGGATGACCTAAGGTTTATCAATCCGTGGGAGGCGTAGGTTGAAGATGGTATCTCTCAAACAACCCTGCAACCAAATACAAGAAATCTCTTGTGTCCCCAACACACCCAATACAATGGTAAATTGTATAGGTGAACTAGTTCGGCGAAGAGATGGTGATAAAAGTGTAGTATGGATAGTAGATATAGGTTTTTGTAATCTGAAAATATAAAAACAGCAAGGTAGCAAGTAACAAAAGTGAGCACAAACAATATTGCAATGCTTAAAAACAAGGCCTAGGGTTCATACTTTCACTAGTGCAATCTCTCAACAATGCTAACATAATTGGATCATATAACCATCCCTCAACGTGCGATAAAGAATCACTCCCAAGTTCCTATTAGCGGAGAACATAAGATAGAAATTGTATGCAGGGTACGAAACCACCTCAAAGTTATCCTTTCCGATCGATCTATTGAGCTATTCCTATAAGTGTCACAAACAGCCCTAGAGTTCGTACTAAAATAACACCATATGGCACACATCAACCAACTCTAATGTCACCTAGATACTCCCATGTCACCACAAGTATCCGTGAGTTGATTATACGATATGCCTCAAACAACTTCATAATCATAATATTCAATCCACACAAAGAACTCCAAGGAGCACCCCAAAGTTTCTATCTGAGAAAAGATAATGAAAACGTGCATCAACTCCTATGCATAGATTACCCCAATGTCACCTCGGGAATCCGTGAGTTGAGTGCAAAAACATATATCAAGTGAATCAATATAATACCCCATTCTCACCACGGATATTCATATGCAAGACATACATCAAGTGTTCTCAAATCTGAAATATTCAATCCGACAATAACGAAACCTCGAAGGGAAAAGATTCGATTCATCACAACAAGGATAGAGAGGGAAGAAACACCATATGATCCAACTATATTAACAAAGCTCGCGATACATCAAGATCGTGCCATATCAAGAACACGAGAGAGAGAGAGATAAAACACATAGCTACTAGTACAAACCCTCAGCCTCGAGGGTGAACTACACCCTCCTCGTCATGGAGACCGCCGGGATGATGAAGATGGCCTCCGGTGATGATTCCCCTCTTCGGCGGGGTGCGGGAAAAGGGTTGTAGATTAGATCGTTGAGGTACAGGGCTTGCGGCGGCATAAAAACTCATCTAGGTTAACTTTCGGGGGTTTATGAATATATATGATTTTTCAGCGTTGGAATCACGCGAAGAGGTGCCACAGGGGGCCCACGAGGCACCAGGGCACGCTTGGGGGGGGGGGGGTAGCGCGCCCAGGTGGATCGTGGGGCCCCTGTGGCTCTTCTGCTGCTTCCCCAAAGCTTCATGGGTCCATTTCCTTCCAGAAAAAATCGTCAAAAAGTTTCGCTGCATTTGGACTTCATTTGATATGGATTTTCTGGAAAACCAAAAACAAGCAGAAAACAACAACTGGCACTGGGCACTAGGTCAATATGTTAGTCCATGAAAATCATATAAAATCCATATAAAAGTGCACCAAAATCATACAAAACTATAATAAACATGGCATGAATACTTCATAAATTATAGATATGTTGGAGACGTATCAGCATCCCCAAGCTTAATTCCTGCTCGTCCTCGAGTAGGTAAATGATAAAAGAAATAATTTATGAAGTGTGAATGCTAGCATAGTGCATAAGGTTGATCAATGATAATTTCAATCACTTTTTCTAGCATCAATATATATCATAATCAGTAGCTCATCTCATAAAACTTCTCATGATCAAGTAGCAAGCTATTCACTTGTTTAAAGTATAGGCTATAAACTTTCTTGAAAACTAACAAACTATGTTCTCAATCATCAAACAATTGCAATTCATCTTATTTTCAGGAAGGGTCTATGTAAGAGCTTTGATCTAGCAAATTCCACATACTCAACCATCATTTAGTCTTCCATGATTGTTGACACTCAAAGCATATTTTTAGAACAAACTATTTCAGTCAAACACATAGGAAAATAGGGGCTTAATGTTTCACCTCCCAACTTATTTATCTCAGGGATAATGTCAACAATAATAACTCATGATCATCTATATTCAACTGGATATATGTGCCTGGATCTTTCCCTACCACATAATGCTTGCCAACTAAAGAATAAATAGAGCGGAATGGGGATGAACATTAATGACTCTTGCATAAAAGTAAATACAGAAAAGTAAAAGATAGGCCCTTCGCAGAGGGAAGCAGAGGTTGTCATGTGCTTTTTGTTGTTGGATGCACAAGCCCTTAATGCAAAGGAACGTCACGTTATATTGCCCCTTGTGATAGCAACCTTTATTATGCAGTCCATCGCTTTTATTTCTTTACCATCACAAGTTCGTACAACGCTTATTTTCCCTTGCAATAAAAGATCATACATATTTTAGGAGCAATTTTATTGCTTTTTGCACCGATGACAACTTACTTGAAGGATCGTATTCAATCCATAGGTAGGTATGGTGGACACTCATGGCAAGAAACTAGGTTTAAGGGTTTTTGGATGCACAAGTAGTATCTCTACTTAGTACGAATTTTTGGCTAGCAAAAGATCCTAAGCAAGCACCACATGTTAGAGGATCCATGACAATATAACTTCTATGTGAATATAAACAAACATAACTCATTACGTTGTCTTCCTTGTCCAACGTCAACTACTTGATCAAGCTTGAAAATAATTAATGGGGGCTCACAATCATAGAAGATGTCCAAGATAGTATATTTATATGTGAAATTTCTCTTCCTTCAAAATTCTTTCATGAATTGTTCAAGTGACCAATGCTATGTTTGTTAAATTTCAATAAATTTTACCACTTCTACTTCTTGTATGTGAAGTCACTACTCCCCATGGGACAAGCATATGAAGCATATAAATTTCAACTTTATGATATTCAATTCATTCAATAATTTACTCTTAGGATATAAGTGAAGCACAAGAGTAAATGACAAACTACTCCAAAAAGATATAAGTGAAGAACCAATGAGTAGTTAAGTACATAGGTAGCTATGTGAGGACTCTCTCTCATTTAAAATTTCAGATCTCAAGTATTTTATTCAAACAGCAAAGAAAACAAAATAAAATGACATTCCAAGAATAGCACACATCATGTGAAGAAGCAAAAACTTAGGCTCAACGAAAACTGACCGATAGTTATTGAAGAAGAAAGGTGGGATGCCTACCAAGGCATCCCCAAGCTTAGATGCTTGAGACTTATTGAAATATTAACTTGGGATACCTTGGGAATCCCCAAGCTTGATCTTTTGTGTCTCCTTAATTCCTCTCATATCACGGTTTCTCTAAATCTTAAAAACTTCATCCACACAAAACTCAACAAGAACTCGTGAGATAAGTTAGTATAAATCAAATCAAAACCTTAACATTCTCGACTGTAACAAATCACTAAAATTATAATTAAACATTGCATACTAAATGCCTCTGCATATTTAATAGTCTTATCCACAAATAGAAACATTAAACAAGCAAACATATGCAAACAATGCAACTATAACAGCAATCTGAGAAAACAGAACAGTCTGTAAAAGGGGAATAAGAATCCATAATTCCCTAACTCCAAAAATTCTGAAAAATTACCAAGTGACATATAACTCATGCATTCTTACTGTGTAAAAATTTCAGATTTTTATCATGTTCTGAGTACTCAGGAATATTCTGGACATAACAGAAAACTTTCTGTTTTCAAACAGCAACACATGAACTTGCAAACTGAGCATGGTAAAGGCTATAATTAGCATTTTATTGAACTAAAAGATACAAAATATGATTATTGATAATATAAAGCAAATATCAACAGAAGAAAATGACGCTCCAAGCAAAACTCATGTTATGTGACGAATAAAAATATAGCTCCGAGTGAGGTTACCGATAGTGTTGAAGACGAAAGAGGGGATGCCTTCCGGGCATACCCAAGCTTAGTTGCTTGGGTTTTCCTTGAATATTACCTTGGGGTGCCTTGGGCATCCCCAAGCTTAGGGTCTTGCCACTCCTTATTCTCCTCATATCGATATCTCACCCAAAACTTGAAAACTTCAATCACACAAAACTTAACGGAACTTCGTGAGATATGTTAGTATGATAAAAATAAATCATCCACTTAGGTACTGTCAAGACAAGATTCATAATTGTTCTCACATAATTCCTACTGTATTATATCATTTTCACAATTTATATTGCTCAATATAAGCTATGGAAACACTAAAACAAGCAAACTATGCACCGAAAACAGAATCTCTCAAAAACAGAACAGCATGTAGTGAGAGATTTAAAAACCATACTTCTGTACTTCCAAAAATTCTGAAACATTAGGACAACGTAAAAAATTTGTAACCCAATACTGTGTAAAAATTACAGAATTTTTTCACACTCTAGTACAGAATAGAAATTCCAGCACTGGACGCAAAAGTTTCTGTTTTTGCACAGAATCAAATCAACAAGCATCCACACTATCCCAAAGGCTTTACTTGGCACATTATTGAAAGAAAACATATAAAACATGATTAATACAGTAGCTTAATCATGTGAACACACAAAAAAAGTAGGTATAAATATTGGGTCGTCTCCCAACAAGCACTTTTCTTTAATGCCTTTTTAGCTAGGCATGATGATTTCAATGATGCTCACATAAAAGTAAAGAATTGAAACACAAAGAGAGCATCATGAAGCATATGACTAGCACATTTAAGCCTAACCCACTTCCTATGAATACGGATTTTGTGAGCAAACAATTTATGGGAGCAAGAATCAACTAGCATAGGAAGCCAAAACAAGCATAACTTCAAAACTTTCAACACATAGAGAGGAAACTTGATATTATTGCAACACCTACAAGCATATGATCCTCTCTCATAATAATTTTCAGTAGCCTCACGAATGAATTCAACAATATAGCTATCACATAGAGCATTCTTTTCATGATCCACAAGCATATAAATTTTACTACTCTCCACATAAGCAATTTTCTTCTCATTCATAATAGTGGGAGCAAACTCAACAAAATAACTATCATGAGATACTTGATTGGCATAATCCAATTGAAAATTAAAATCATGATGACAAGTTTCATATTTATCATTATTCGTTATAGCATACATGTCATCACAATAATCATCATAGATAGGAGGCATGCAATCATCATAATAAATTTTCTCATCAAAACTTGGGGGACTAAAAATATCATCTTCATCAAACATAGCATCCCCAAGCTTGTGGATTTGCATATAATTAGCATCATGGATACTCATAGAATTCATACTAACAACATTGCAATCATGCTCATCATTCAAAGATTTTATGCCAAGCATTTTATTGAATTCTTCTTCTATCAATTGAGCACAATTTTCCGCTCCATCATTTTCAAGAAAGACATTATAAAGACGAATGATATGAGGCAACCTCAATTCCATTTTTTTGTAGTTTTCTTTTATAAACCAAACTAGTGATAAAACAAGAAACTAAAAGATTCAGTTGCAAGATCTAAAGATATACCTTCAAGCACTCACCTCCCCGGCAACGGCGCCAGAAAACAACTTGATGTCTACTACACAACTTCTTCTTGTAGACTCGTGTTGGGCCTCCAAGCGCAGGGGTTTGTAGGACAGTAGCAATTTTCCCTCAAGTGGATGACCTAAGGTTTATCAATCCGTGGGAGGCGTAGGTTGAAGATGGTATCTCTCAAACAACCCTGCAACCAAATACAACAAATCTCTTGTGTCCCCAACACACCCAATACAATGGTAAATTGTATAGGTGCACTAGTTCGGCGAAGAGATGGTGATAAAAGTGTAGTATGGGTAGTAGATATAGGTTTTTGTAATCTGAAAATATAAAAATAGCAAGGTAGCAAGTAACAAAAGTGAGCACAAACAGTATTGCAATGCTTAAAAACAAGGCCTAGGGTTCATACTTTCACTAGTGCAATCTCTCAACAATGCTAACATAATTGGATCATATAACCATCCCTCAACGTGCGCTAAAGAATCACTCCCAAGTTCCTATTAGCGGAGAACATAAGATAGAAATTGTTTGTAGGGTACGAAACCACCTCAAAGTTATCCTTTCCGATCGATCTATTGAGCTATTCCTATAAGTATCACAAACAACCCTAGAGTTCGTACTAAAATAACACCATATGACACACATCAACCAACTCTAATGTCACCAAGATACTCCAATGTCACCACAAGTATCCGTGAGTTGATTATACGATATGCATCAAACAACTTCATAATCATAATATTCAATCCACACAAAGAACTCCAAGGAGCACCCCAAAGTTTCTATCGGAGAAAAGATAATGAAAACGTGCATCAACCCATATGCATAGATTACCCCAATGTCACCTCGGGAATCCGCGAGTTGAGTGCAAAAACATATATCAAGTGAATCAATATAATACCCCATTCTCACCACGGGTATTCATATGCAAGACATACATCAAGTGTTATCAAATCTGAAATATTCAATCCGACAATAACGAAACCTCGAAGGGAAAAGATTCGATTCATCACAACAAGGATAGAGAGGGAAGAAACACCATATGATCCAACTATATTAACAAAGCTCGCGATACATCAAGATTGTGCCATATCAAAAATATGAGAGAGAGATAAAACACATAGCTACTGGTACAAACCCTCGGCCCCGAGGGTGAACTACTCCCTCCTCGTCATGGAGACTGCCGGGATGATGAAGATGGCCTCCGGTGATGATTCCCCCCTCCTGCAGGGTGCCGGAAAAGGGCTGTAGATTAGATCGTGGAGGTATAGAAGCTTGCGGCGGCGTAAAAACTCATCTAGGTTAACTTTCGGGGGTTTCTGAATATATATGATTTTTCAGCGTTGGAATCACGCGAAGAGGTGCCACAGGGGGCCCATGAGGCACCAGGGCACGCCTGGGGGGTGGCGCGCCCAGGTGGCTCGTGGGGCCCCTGTGGCTCTTCTGCTGCTTCCCCGAAGCTTCCTGGGTCCATTTCCTTCCAGAAAAAATCATCAAAAAGTTTCGCTGCATTTGGACTTCATTTGATATGGATTTTCTGGAAAACCAAAAACAAGCAGAAAACAGCAACTGGCACTGGGCACTAGGTCAATATGTTAGTCCATGAAAATCATATAAATCCATATAAAAGTGCATCAAAATCATACAAAACTATAATAAACATGGCATGAATACTTCATAAATTATAGATACGTTGGAGACGTATCAAGCTCGTGCGTCCCACAGACCTCCATTTGCCCTAACTCCAAGTCCATAAGTACCATCTCACAAAGAAAAAATTAGGGAGAAGGAATCATCACATTTTCCGATATGGAGCTGCCGCCACCTCCTATTCTTTATTGGGAGGGTTGGTCTGGAGTGCGTTCGGGGCTCCGCAGAGGGGGATTCACCGCCGTCGTTGTCATCAACCCTTCTTCATCAACAATTCCATGATGCTCACCGCTGGAAGTGAGTAATTCCTTCGTAGGCTTGCTGGATGGTGATGGAGTTGGATGAGATTTATCATGTAATCGAGTCAATTTGTTAGGGCTTGATCGCTAGTATCCACTATGTTCTGAGATTGATGTTGCTATGACTTTGCTATGCTTAATGCTTGTCACTAGGGCCCGAGTGCCATGATTTTAGATCTGAACCTATTATGTTTTCATGAATATAAGTATGTTTTGGATCTTATCTTGCATGTTGTATGCGCCTATTATGTGTTATGATCCGCAGACCCCAAGGTGACAATAATTGGGATTCACTACTGTCGGAAGTCGGGCTCCGGGGACCGAAAGGTTCGAACACTGGGTGAGCTCGTTCTACCACTTTGTCTCCTACCACGGCTAAGCGATGGCGAGGCTACGACGAGAGCGCGCTAGCGAGGGACAGACCATGGACTCAGCGGTTTACCCAGGTTCGGGCCACCTTGCGGTGTAAGACCCTACTCCTGCTTGGTTGGTATTGCTCTCGTGCGAGAGAGAGAGTACAAGGTCGAGGGCGATGGGAACCGGAGTCCCCTCTACAATGGCTGCTCTGCCCCCCTTATACCCGCATCGGTCCTCTTCCCCCTTGAAACTTTGGCGGGAAGGGCTGCCACACTTGGTGGGTTTTGAAAGGGGACAGGCGCTCAGGCTATCCTGACTAAAGGCGGTCTTCGCCTGCCAAAGCGTGATCCATGACGTGCCGGTGGGCTCGGTGATGACCTCCGCCCTGCGCGCCCGCCGTCTTGGTCTTCCTTCGCCGATCGGGCAACCTTTGGGGTTGCTTTGGGGAGTAGATATCCGGCCCAGCTCCCTTAACACAAAAGAGGATACCATCTTCATCCGTGCCTGCTGGCGCGGCCTCTGTCACCGCTCGTCGCCGCGCGCGTCACCCACGTGATGGGCCCCAGACCGCATGGCTTGGCTGAACGGCCTTCGTCTCGTGCACCCTCGGGAGGGGGCCTCGGGAGGCCACCTCAGGACGTCGCCTCGCGAGAGGACCTCGCGAGGCCGCTGGTGGAGGTGCTGAGCCTTGCTCAACTGCTCCCTGAGGAGGGGGCCTCGAGAGGCCAAGGCCTCATGAGGAGCCCTGGTGAGGTGCTCGGTGATGATGGCCTGCTGGGCCCATGCCAGGCGTTGCACCCTGGGCCAAAGGCAGACGGGCCTGGATACCCCAGGTTCCATGGGCCCGACAGTAGCCCCCGGGCCCGCAGCGCGCACGTTCCCGCCTACAGGGGGGCAAAACGGCGTGGGCCCTAACCGCCTGCGGCCAGGGCGACGCGTGGCACACGATGTGACTGGGGACACCTCCACTTCTCCCACGACGTCTTGGTAATCGCCCGTGCTAACATAAAGTCCGCCGCGGGCGATGCGAGACCATCATTGCCTTCCTCAGTGCCTCCATGTTGCTTCAATTCCCAACGCCGGAGAAGGCGGAGCGACGAGGGGAGCTCCGCGCCGAGTATAAAGAGGGAGAGGGGAGAGCTGAAGTCCTCCACCCATCTTCTTCTTCCTCCTGCTTCCTCTGTCGTCTTGCCAGAGCCGCCACGGAAATGCTGAGGGGGAGAGGGAGTGGCCGTGCTTCCGCTGCCGCACCCCAGGTTCCGCCCAGGGGGCGCGGGCGCTACCCGACGGCTGCCGGCGCCAGGCCCAGCAGTCGCGGGAGGGGTGCCGCTCGAGGGCACGGAGGGCGAGGCGCGCGGGGCCGAGACGGCCACGGCGGGGCAACCGCGCTACCTCCTCAGGCGGGGAGCCACTCGGCGGAGGCGGCGCACGAGTTCATCGTGAACATGCACCGCAGCCCCTGCACCTGGCTCTGGCTTTCGGACTCCTTCGCGGCGGCGATGGTGGAGCGCGCGCCCTTGGGCTTGTGGGTGCAGGCCGACGACTGCTGCAACGGCCCCTCCTGGGTGGCGACGGAGCTCACTCCTTCGGGCTTCATGTTCTTGAGGCAGGGGTGGAAGTCGTTCGCCCTCGCCCGCGGCCTGAAGCGGGGGCACGTCCTCCAATTCAAGTATGACGGGGCCGCCACACTCTTCGTGAAGATCTTCGGGCTCTCCGGTAGCTGCCTGGAGTGCTGCGCGGAGAGCGAGGACGGCAGCTACAGCGGCTCCTCCAGCGAGGACGACAGCTCTAGCGGTGCCGCCTCCAGCGGGGGTGGGAACGACGGCAACTCCCCCCGCGTCAAGAGCGAGGACGAGAACTCTGACTAGGCGCGGGCGGCGATGACTCTGGAGCCGGGGCACCGCGCGCACGGTGACGGAGCCACACTTACCCGCAGCGCCTTCTTGGGGACGTGCGCGGCGCCTGCGCTGGAGTCTTGGGGGAGACGGCGCCTCGCCTAGGCCCTTTCTTTTTTTATTTTCCTGCATTGAACCAATGTAGCCCCGCGGGGTCGTGAAAACAGTATCTTCTATGCTCAGCTTAATGCTTTTGTGATTCGGGATGTATGCATTCCCTCCCGAAGTCCTCTCGTGAGGCTGGTTTTTTTTCTTTGTTCGCCTCACCGCTCTACGCCGTCAGGACCTAGCCCCCGAGCGGACCTCGGCCATCACTGGTATGTCTGGTCGCGATGCCGGGACAAGGCCAGGAGGTGAGGGGCACAGGGAGCTAGTGAGGTTTCCTGAGGCGCGATGCTCAGGGAGCCCCCCTTTAGCGTGCAAGCGGCTTACGCAAAAGAGAAAACGCTAGCACCCAGCGGGATCGCGAGGGGAGAGAGCTTGCGTGATGGCAAGGGCATCTCGCGAGGTAGTTAGACTTAGCTTTTGGCAGAGAGCGGTGTCGGGCGAGCCACAGCTCGTGAGGAGTTCACACAGCTCGCGAGGCGTGCTCATGAGGCTCGGCGTTTGAAGTGTCTTCGTCTCGCGAGGCCGGCTCGCGAGAGGCCGCCTGCGAGGTCCTCATGCAGCTCACCTCCTGAGGGGCTGCATGTCGACAAATTCACGATGGGGGGAGCGGCACGCGCTCGCTAACTCGCCCGTGGCCGTTGCGTGAGGAGATAAGGCACCAAGGACCTTGGTGAGGTGGCGTGCACGGGAGCAGGCCTGCGAGCCAGAGCTCAGTCGCTTGGATTTGACGGCACTGCAGGGACGGACCCGAGCACAGACACCATGCCTAGCCCCCGCTCACGGAATCGGCCAGGGGAGGGGTCGCGAGCGTGTGGCGCTCTCCGGTCGGCATCGAACTTAACAGGCAATTAAACAGGTAACATAACTCATCAAGGTGAAATCAGCAAAATTTGTTACACAACCAAAAGGATAGGGGCTAGGCTGCCGCGTCCGGCACAGATCAGCTCGAGGTTGGTGCAGCCCGTGGGGCGCCCTCAGCCGCATTTAAACAAAATCACCTTGGCAGAAGGGTTCCGGGAGCGAGGCGCGGGAGGTGCGGCAAGAAGGAATGTGGGCCGCGCAGGGCGACGCATCGAGCGCACCTGGCAGGACTGCGCTGGAGCGACGCCAGACCGCTTGGCGAGGCGCGCCTAGGGAGTCCGCTCCTCCAGGGCCAGGGGGCTCACGAGGCCCTGGGGGCTTGCGAGGAGCAGGAGGCTCACGAGGCTCTGGCACGAAGGGCGCCAGCCTCTGGAAAGAGGCGCCGGCGTTCCTCAGCCTGAAAGGCATGCGCATGCTGCCGATGGTGGGGCCAACGCCCTGGCCAATCCGAGGCAGCTGGAAAGGATCCTGAGGGCAGAACTTGTTGAGGCTGGTGAAGTCAACGCACATGCGCTCCTTGCCGCCCTTCTTGGGAACGACGACTGGGTTGGTGAGCCATTCGGGATGGCGCACCTCGCGAATGACCCCCACTTCCTGGAGCTTCTGAACTTCCTTGACGATGAAATCTTGCTTCTCTGGCGCCTAGCGCCGTGCTTTCTGCTTGACGGGGCTTGCATTGGGGCACACCGCTAAGTGGTGCTCGATCACCTCCCTCGGCACACCGGACAAGTCAGATGCTTTCCAGGCGAAAACATCCGAGTTTGCCCGAAGGAAGGTGACGAGCGTCCTTTCCTATGCAGGAGGGAGGCCTGTGCCGATGGTGAAGGCAGGGCCGGAGCCGCTGCCATCCACCGACACCTTCTTCGTCTTGGCGCGATCCTGAGAGAACAACTGCTTCTTCTTCACGGGCGCGGCCTCAGGAGGCTTGGCCGCGTCCTCGTCGGCCGGGTGCGCGACCGTGGCGGCCTTGTAGGCACGCTCGAGGGTGCTGGCCGCGTCCTTCTCGTCACAGGTGACGGTGATGATGCCGCTGCAGCCGGGCATCTTGAGGACATTGTAGGTGTGATGGGTGGCCGCCATGAACTTGGTGAGAGCTGGGTAGCCGAAGATGGCATTGTAAGGCAGGCCGATGTGCGCGACGTCGAAGTCGATGAGCTCGGTGTGCTAGTTCTTGCGGGTGCCGAAGGTGACGGGGAGGTGCACTTGCCCCAGAGGGATGGTGGAGCCATCGGTCACTCCGGAGAAGGGCCTGGTCGGCATCAGCTGGTCGTAAGGCACCTGGAGCGTCTCAAAGGTCTCGATAGAGATCACGTTGAGGCCGGCGCCCCCGTCGATAAGGGTCTTGGTGACCGCAACGTTGCTGATAGTGGGGGTGCACAGCATGGGGAGCGCGCCTGCGGAGGCCATGGATTTGGGGTGGTCCTTGGAGTCGAAGGTGCTGGCGTACTGCGACCACTTGAGGGGTCGCGCGGCCTCGAGCCTTGGGAGGGCGTCATACACCTCGCGAGAGAGCTGTTTGAAGTGGCGGATGGACGCGGGGGCTTGGGACCCGCCAAGGATGCAGGCGGCCGCGCGAGGCTCCTGGTAGCCCCCAGAGCCCTCATCAGGCCGGTTGACGTCGCTCCTCCGGGGTGGCGACGGCAGCGGCGGAAGAGCGGCATTGTCCTGAGGGTCTGCCTCACGAGGCTGGTCGCGCCAGACGGCCTCACGAGGCTGGTCGCGCCAACCCTGGCGGAAGTTGCCGCTGCCGTTGCGGCTGTCCCAACGGTTGCTGCCGCGGCCACCTCCATGGCCGGCGCCGCGGCCATTGCGGTTGTCTCGGCGGCTTTGGCGCTCGTCGCGGAGCAGCTTGAGCTCCTTACAGTCTTCGGTGCTGTGGGAGCGCACGTTGTGGAAGGCGCACAGCGGTCAACCGTCCTTCCTGGGCTAGTCGCGATCACGGCCACGCTTCTGCTCGGGCTCCGCCGCGAGCACAGCCGGGCCCTTGCGCTTGACGTCCTTGCTCTTGGCCTTGGCGGCGTCGAGCGCCGCGTCGGGGTCGTTGTGGATGAAGAGGCGGCCTTCCTCAGCCTTGGCGCACTTGTCGGCGAGATCGAGCAGCTCTACCACAGAGTCGAGCTCACCGTTGATGGCGAGCTTCTCGCGCATCTTGACATCCATGACGCCGGTGGAGAATGTAGAGATGACGGCCGCGTCGGAGGCGCGCGGGATCTTGTTGCGCACCTGGCTGAAGCGCTGGATGTACTTGCGGAGGGTCTCGTCCGGGCGCTGCCGCACACGCCGCAGGTCATTGATGGTGAGGGAGTGGTCCTGTGTGCCCTTGAAGTTGGCGACAAACTGGCTGCAGAGCTCGGCCCATGAGGAGATGGACGCCTCGGGGAGGTTCATGAGCCAAGAGCGCAGGCCGTCCTTGAGGGCCATGGGGAACCAGTTTGCCATGACCTTGTCATCGCCGTTCGCCGCCTCGACGCTCAGTGCGTAGAGCTGAAGGAACTCTGCGGGCTTGGGGCTGCCGTCGTAGCGCGGAGGCAGCTCAGGCTTGAACTTCGTGGACCAAACCACGCGATGCAGCTCGTGAGTGAAGGCACGGTAGCCCATGCCGCTTGAGGGGACGCCGCTAGCGAGGGCGGCGCGGTTTTGACGCCCAGCCGCCGCAACGTCTTGAACGGCCTGGTCCTAGCACCGGCGCTGCCGCTCGAGGAGCACACGCGCATCAGGGGGCGCGCGGCGAATGATCTGGCAGCTGGCCTTGTCACAGTCCGGCGAGAACGCGCCGCGGGACGGCTCGCGAGCCCGCGCGCCGTGCTGAGGCCCGCCGTGCTCGTCGCGCAGAGGAGGCGGCGGGGGAGCGCCGTGCGCCAGGTCCCCAGCACGAGACGGCGGAGGGCAAAGCGAGTGGGAAGGCGTCGGAGCGTCCCCGGCGGTGTTGACGAGCTCGGTGATGCGACCTAGCCAAGCGTCGTAGCCGGCGTCAGCTGGACGGTAACGGAGCAGCTCGCGCGCCATGAGCAGTGCGGCCTGCGGGTTCGGCGGCCCGCGGTGGGCGAGGGAGGAGGCAGTGGCGGTGTGGCCGTTTGCCTGCACGGAGGGGTCCAGGGAGAAGTCCTGCTGCTCGCGGGCAGCGGGGTCGGTGGCGGCAGCAGCCTCGGCTTCGGGGCGGCGGCGATTGCCGTGGGCCACTGGCTCCGTCTGAGCCACGCGGCCAGCCCTGCGCTCGGCGCGCTCGCGACGTGCGTCGGCCATGGGGTTGGTGGAGCAGAGGGCGGAGCGGAAGAACAGTAGCGCACCCCTACCTGGCATGCCAAATGTCGGAAGTCGGGCTCCGGGGACCCAAAGGTTCGAACACTGCGGTGAGCTCGTTCTACCACTTCGTCTCCTACCATGGCTAAGCGACGGCGAGGCTACGGCGAGAGCACGCTAGCGAGGGACAGACCATTGACTCAGCGGTTTACCCAGGTTCGGGCCACCTTGCGGTGTAAGACCCTACTCCTACTTGGTTGGTATTGCTATGGCGAGAGAGAGAGAGAGAGAGTACAAGGTCGAGGGCGATGGCAACCGGAGTCCCCTCTACAATGGCTGCTCTGCCCCCCTTATACCCGCATCGGTCCTCTTCCCCCTTGAAACTTAGGCGGGAAGGGCTGCCACACTTGGCGGGTTTTGAAAGGGGACAGGCACTCAGGCTATCCTGACTAAAGGCGGTCTTCTCCTGCCAAAGCGTGATCATGACACGCCGGTGGGCTCGGTGATGACCTCCGCCCTGCGCGCCCGCCGTCTTGGGCTTCCTTCGCCGACCGGGCAACCTTTGGGGTTGCTTTGGGGAGTACATATCTGGCCCTGCTCCCTTAACACAAAAGAGGAAACCATCTTCATCCACGCCTGCTGGCGCGGCCTCTGTCGCCGCTCGTCGCCGCGCGCGTCACCCACGTGATGGGCCCCAGACCACGTGGCTCCACTGAACGGCCTTCGTCTCGTGCGCCCTCGGGAGGGGGCCTCGGGAGGCCACCTCAGAAGGTCGCCTCGCGAGAGGACCTCGCGAGGCCGCTGGTGGAGGTGCTGAGCCTTGCTCGCCCGCTCCCTAAGGAGGGGGCCTCGGGAGGCCAAGGCCTCATGAGGAGCCCTGGTGAGGTGCTTCGTGATGATGGCCTGCTGGGCCCACGCCAGGTGTTGCGCCCAGGGCCAAAGGCAGACGGGCCTGGATACCCCGGGTTCCATGGGCCCGACAACTACGGTGATGACCATAGTATGAGGAATTCATGTATTCACTATGTGTTAATGCTTTGTTCCGGTTTTCTATTAAAAGGAGGCCTTAATATCCCTTAGTTTCTTTATGGACCCCGCTGCCACTGGAGGGTAGGACAAAAGATGTCATGCAAGTTCTTATTATAAGCACGTATGACTATATACGGAATACATGCCTACATTGAATTAATGAATTGGAGCTATTGTGAATCGCTCTAGGTTGTGACTGTTACATGATGAATGTCATCCAACACAAATATCCATCGCTGATCCAATGCATGTGCTTTGCTCACATTGATCTTTGCTAAGTTACTACTGTTGCTACTGTTGTTACAATCGCTACAAAATTGCTACTGTTCCTGTTGCTGTTACTATCAAAACTATCAAACTACTGTGCTACTAAATACTTTGCTATAGATATTTAACTCTCCAGGTGTGGTTGAATTGACAACTCAACTGCTAAGGCTTATAAATATTCTTTTGCTCCCCTTGTGTCAAATCAATAAATTGGGTGAAATACTACCCGCGAAGACTATCTCGATCCCCTATACTTGTGGGTTATCAAGACCTTTTTCTGGTGCCGTTGCCGGGGAGCATAGCTCTATTTATTAAGCTCACTTGGGAGTTGGATATTTTGTTTTCACTATGAAGAATCTGTGAAAGCACATTTGCTCCCTTGGTGGTTTTGGTAATTCATAACAACATATATCTCATTGAACTAATGTCCACTCAAGTTAAAGATTTCAGGATGTTCAATGATTGGCATGGCATGGACTAGAGATGTGGACCCTTCAAAATGCTAAGGACAAGGATTGGCAAAAGCTCAAGACTCTACATTTTTGGTTTAGTGATCCAAGATCACATTGAGTCCATAGGAAAGCCAATACTATTAAAAGGGGATGACGTGTTTCTTAATGGTCTTTTTGCTCAAGTGCTTAGTGACAGTACTCCTAAACCCTCAACCACTCTCTCTACCCAAATATGTCCAAAACCTACATTCCAACTCGGCCCCACCGAAATTCTCTATCCGGCCCCACCGAATTCACCAAGACTTAGCCACTGCCAAAACCCTAACAAATCAGATCCACCGAAATGGATCTCGGTCTCACCGAGATGGCCTTGCCAACTCTCTGTAATCGTTTGCACTTACTTCGGTCCCACCGAGTTTTGCAAATCGGTCTCACCGAGATGGCTTGCCAACTCTCTGTTGCCTTATTGCTCCACTTCGGTCCTACCGAGTTGATGCAATCGGTGCCACCGAGATGAGGATTGCCCTAGCCATTGCACTTCGGTCCATCCGAGTTGTTCGTATCGGTCCCACCGAGATTCCTAAAGTTCATATCTTTTACACAGTTCGGTGCTACCGAGATGATCGTTTCAGTGCCACCGAGTTGAGTCAAAAGTGTGTAACGGTTGGATTTTGTGTGGAGGCTATATATACCCCTCCACCACCTTCTTCTCTGTAAGGAGAGCCATCAGAACGTGCTTACACTTCCACCATACATTTTCTGAGAGAGAACCACCTACTCATGTGTTGAGATCTAGCTATTCCATTCCTACCATTTGAACCTTGATCTCTAGCCTTTCCCAAGTTGCTTTCCACTCAAATCCCTCTTCCACCATAGCCAAATCTATGAGGAGTTGTTTGAGTGCTGGGAAGACTATCATTTGAAGCACAAGAGCAAGGAGTTCATCAACAACACACCGTCTATTACCTTTTGGAGAGTGGTGTCTCCTAGATTGGTTAGGTGTCACTTGGGAGCCTCCAACATGATGTGGAGTTGAACCAAGCAGTTTGTAAGGGCAAGGAGATCGCCTACTTTGTGAAGATCTACCCCGAGTGAGGCTAGTCCTTCGTGGACTTAAGGCATGGTGGAATAGACAAGGTTGCTTCTTCGTGGACCCTTCGTGGGTGGAGCCCTCCGTGGACTCGCGCAGCCGTTACCCTTCGTGGGTTGAAGTCTCCATCAACGTGGACGTACGATGGCACCACCTATCGGAACCGCGCCAAAAACCACCGTGTCTTCATTGCGTTTGAAATCTCTGATCCCCTCCTTTACTTACATATGCAATTATCTACTTTCCGCTGCTATACACTTAGAATTGCATGTGTAGGGTGATGCTTGACATGTACTATTGCTAAAATCTGCCCACAATTAAAATCTGGGAAAAGGTTAGGTTTTATTTGGTCAAGTAGTCTAATCACCCCCCCTCTAGACATACTTTCGATCCTACAAGTGGTATCGGAGCTTTGGTCTCCTTAAGCCTTGATTTCCATTGCCTTGGTGATCATAGCCTTGGTTTCACAACCTAGGAGAGTATGGCGTCTACTGAGGGTAACTATCACCGTAGAGGTCCATATTTTGATGGTACAAACTTTGCTAGTTGGAAATAAGGTGAAAATGCATATTCTTGGTCATAACCCTGCCATTTGGGCTGTTGTTCGTGTTGGCTTGCAAGGTGACTTCTTTGAGGATGGCAAGGAACCGGATCGTGAAGCAACCCCGGAAGAATTGAAGATGTTGCAATACAATGCTCAAGCTTGTGATATTCTATTCAACGGTTTATGTCCCGAAGAATTCAACAAAATCAGCCACCTCGAGAATGCAAAGGAAATTTGGGATACTTTGGTTGATATTCATGAGGGTACCGAGTCTGTCAAGGAATCTAAGTTGGATGTGCTTCAAAGTCAACTTGACAAGTTCAAGATGAAGGATGGTGAAGGAGTCACTGAGATGTACTCTAGGCTTGCTCTCATCACAAATGAGATTGCCGGCTTAGGAAGTGAAGAGATGACCGACAAATTCATCATCAAGAAGATACTTAGAGCTTTGGATGGAAAATATGATACCGTCTGCACATTGATCCAAATGATGCCAAATTACAAAGATCTCAAGCCCACGGAAGTCATTGGAAGGATTGTTTCTCATGAAATGTCACTCAAGGACAAAGAGGAGCTACACAACAAATCAAGTGGTGCTTACAAAGCCTCAACCGATGCTCCAACAACTTCAAGTGACAAGCTAGTATCAAATGAAGAGATAAGCCTAATGGTGAAAAGATTCAACAAGTTCTACAAGAACAAAGGGAAAGAAAGAAGCTCTAGCTCAAGACACTATGAGAGAAGATCATCAAGTTGTGACCGCAATTGCTACAATTGTGGGAAGCCCGGACACTACTCAAATGAGTGTACGGCTTCCTACAAGAAAAGAGACGAATCACCAAGAGGAAGACATAGAAGAGATGAATCACCTCATAAGGAGAGAAGGAGTAGAGATGATCGTTATGAACGAAGACACTCTCGAAGAAGCAAGGATTCGGAGAGGAAGGACAAGTCATCCAAGAGCTACACAAGTACAAGACATCAAGATCATGTTGGTGAATGGGTTTCCGGCTCCGACTCCGACGACCACTCTGAGAGAAGTTATCACTCCAACTCCGACTATAGTCAAGATGAAGGTGTTGCCGGACTTGCACTTGTGTCATCCAACTCCTATGATCTATTTGACTCACCAAATGAAGGAATTGGAAGATGCTTCATGGCAAAAGGCCCCAAGGTATCACACCCCGAGTATCTTGATTTCAATAGTGATGAAGATGATTTTCTTGGTGATGATGATTTACTTGTTGATAGGGCTAGTGATATGAGCTATAATGAAAATGCTAGTAATCATGATAGCCAAGAGGAAACGAGTGACAATGCTATGAAGGAGATTGAGCGTCTAACTAAAGAACTAAATGCTCTTAAGTTAGCTCATGAAACAACTCAAGAGGATCATAGAGAACTTCTAAGAACTCATGAGAAGCTACTCTTCGAGAAGCTAAATTTAGAGCAAGAGCATGAGTTTCTTAAAGCTATCAATGACGATCTTCGAAAGAAGAGTTCTTCATATCTTGCCAAACGTTTACTCTTGTCTACCTTTATGCCACAAGTTAAATCTAAGCAAACTAGCAACAAGGGTAAAAATGGTTCTACCTCTAGTAGTAACAATAACAATGCTAAATCCAATGTTGTTGCTTCTAGTAGTTCTATTGATTCCACTAATGATTCTCTTAGCCACGTTACACTTGAGCAAGAAAATATGCTATTGAAAGGAATTATAGAGAAAGGTGTCTACAAGAGTCTTGCCGGGAGTAAGCAATTTGAGGAAATTGTACGCAAGCAAGGAAGGCACCGGAAGAACCAAGGTGTTGGTTTTAAATGAAAGTTCAATGCCAATGGAGTTGAGTGGGAAGAAGATCAATACCCCAAGACGAAGTTTGTTCCTCAACAAGAGAAGTATGATCCTACTTCCTTCAAGGGAACACGAGCTCAAGAAGATCTTCCACCACAAGACCACAAGCTAAAAGGCAAGGACAAGCTTCAAGAAGAGATTGATTCATTTGAAGAAGCTCCTCAAGCCATGGTAAAGTGGGTTCCCAAGACTTCATCAAGTGCTACTACAACTCCAAGGATTCCCATCAAGTTGATGTGGGTCCAAAAGAAGAAGAACTAGAGAGTTCTTGAGGGTGACTCCACCAACAAACTTCACTCATATTCGTTATGGCAAGAACTTGTGCAACCAACTTCCACATTTTGCACTAGTTCATGGAGTCACAAACCCTCTTGTTGGTAAGGCAAGGGACAAGGTATTCAATGCATTCATGGACATCATATATGTGTATTTCACTCTATGTCTATGGATATCCTTGTATGTTCCTTGTGTGGGACTAACCCATGTAGGTATTGAAAGCTCAAAACTCCAAAGGATTGCTCCCAACTCTTGATGGTCTACATCAACATTCTGCATCCACATCTTCAACATCTACATGAAGTCATCATCGACAAAACCCAAGGTTAGTTCATCCCTCTTAGGGGGGATATCACATCTAGGGGGAGCTTTGCTCTAAACAATTGATATAAAGCAACTCTAATGGTGTGAACACATCAATGCTTTATGTAAAAGTGGTAACCCCACTTGTGCTTAAACGATGAGTATGACCTATGATCAAATGTTCTCATTTGGCTCCTAAGTCAATATACTCATATATAGATGACCTAGTCATCGCCATTGCTTGATAGATGCTAGAATTGGTTGTGCATGTTTGACACATATTTCATTTGCTATCTTATTTTGTGAGCATGTTGGTTTGCATGTTTTCATCATTCGAGGACATCCATTTGTTGTTTTGATTGTCTTGGTTTTTTTGGCCAAGTGGATGTACAAGAATGCCGAAGTGCCTTCTCTAGCTATCTATGCTTTCTTGTCTCAAATTCTATTCTTGCTGCATCACAAAAATTAAACAAGTCATTTTCGGACCCTCCGGGTGAGGAGCACTCGGAGCCACCGATCTGAAAGGGCTGAACCTCCAAAACCTTCTAAATGATTTCAGCCGAACCAATTCACTCAAACTCGGTCCAACCGAAATCACTTAGATTGATCTAAGTTTTCCATCTCGGTGCTACCGAGTTCAACCATTTCGGAGCCACCGATGTGCTAAACTGCGAGCAGTTACACATATCGGTGCCACCGAGTTGTTCAACTCGGCGCCACCAACAGCGTACGGGTATATATATCGCGCGGACCAAACGGTTGAAATTTCTCGACCCCACTCGTTCCCGCTCCCTGTCGCTGCCTTCGCCCTCGTCTTCGGACTTCGCCGTCGTCTCCAGCGCGCTCTCGCCGCCGGATTCCATCGCCGTCAACGGGAATCTCCTCCGCCGTTGCCGCCGTAGAGGATCTCCACCAAGTTAGGGTGAGATTCGATCCCTCTCGTTCTCCCTTTTCCGATTCAATGCACGATTGGACTGCCTGAATTCATGCCACGGATTGAGAACTCCTATTACACTGCAAACTCTGTAGATTAGATGCGAGTAAAAAATTTAGGTTTAAGTTTCCGCCGAATGCATCTCGGACCGACCGATGCGAAATTTTCGGTACCACCGATTTGGTCTCTGACCATGGCACTAGTACGTCTCGGTGCCACCGAGTTGTACGAATCGGCGAGACCGAAAGTAAAATCTCAGTGAAACCCTAGCATCTCTGTCTAACCGAAATGGCGTGTAAGGTCTCTGTAGTGTGCTTCGGTATCACCGAAATGATCAACTCGGTCCATCCGATATGCATCCTGTGAAAACTTGAAACTAAGAGTTGAACTCAAATTTTATGAAAAATCTCTGCTTTTTGTGATGACTCATCTACTCTACCCATACCTATCTATTCACAGGGTCAGCTCAGCAAGATGTCAGACAGCAGTGACAGTCAGAACAGATCTGAACAGCAAGAAGAAATGAGTGAAGGGTCAAGCCCTGCAGAAAGTTTCTATGAGGGAGAGAGGAGCTCTCCAGATCTTCCTAAAGCTGCAACCAGAACAAGGAAGAAGAAAACCTCAGACAGTGAGGATGGAGATTTTGTTGCAAGTGAAGTTGCAACCAAGAAAAAGAGAGTAGTGCTTGCTAAGGAGTACATCACCAAACCATCAGCTGTCAAAGATAAAACTGCTGTGAGGAAAGTGCGAAAGCAGACTATGCAATTCACTCTTGAAGAGCCTAGTAACTCTGAACCAGCTGCAAGTGGCAAGAAGAAGCGAGTAAGGAAAACTACTGCCCGTGTGATTGGCAGACCCTTCATGATGATTGATGAGGAAGAAGAAGAGGAAGAGCCAGCAGCCCCTGCACCCCCAGCAAAAGCTCAGAAGCTCATGTCTGATGCAATCAAGACTGTTGCACCCCCCAAGTCCAAACCAAAAGCACCTGCACCCAAGAGGTCAACCAGAAACATATCAGCTACTGAGAAGACCAAGGCCCCAGTGCCTGAGTCAAATGATGATGAAGAGCCTCTAGTGCTCAGAAAGTTGAAGCCTAAGATACCAGACCATGACAATGCACACCCAGTTGCGGAGAACATGATGCTGAGGAAGGATAAAGGACTGCGTCAATGGAGGACATCAGATCCTTATGCTATAAGGAGGAAGACATCTTGTGACTATCGCTTTCACACTCATGAACAACATGACTTTTATGAGATAGTTTTGCTTGATAAGAAGCCCATAGTCAGTGACATGAGATGGGTGGATTGGGAATACATTGATGAGAACGAGGACTATTTTCCCCACATCCATGAAAGCTTCAGAATTGCAGGAGTTGACGAGTTTGTTGGAAAGAAGTTGACCAAGTGGAATGATGAGATGGTCATGCAATTCTACTCTATTGCTCACTTCTATCCAGATAGCAGAATAGTGTGGATGACTGAAGGTATCAGGTATCAGTCAACCATCTCTGAGTGGGCAAGTCTTCTTGGTGCACCCAAGGAAGAGGATGATGATTATGATGTTTATGCCAAGCTCAAGATGGATCACAACTCCATGAAGAACATGTACACAGCTATTCCCCAGGAGGACATTGAGACTCTCAAACTTGGATCAGTGAAGCATCTGCTCCCAGGACTGGCCACCACAAACACCATATTGTGGTACACTCTGCTACCCAAGTCAGGAGATGACAAAATGATTCGTGGCCACTCCATCAATTTGCTGCATTTGTTTGATACACCTCAAAAATTCAAGGTGATGAGCCTGATAGTAGAGACTATCAAGAGGACTACAGCAGATCAGAAGAGATCGTGCGGATATGCTCCACATATTCAGCTATTGATCAACTCCAAGGTTGGAAGCAGCACATACCTTCTTGATTGAGAGCACCTGCCACTCCATCCAGAGTTTGAGGACAATGTGATTCTGATGGATCCTTCGCATCCCACTTCAGCACAAGCCCAAGAGAAGATCCGCAAAGCCAAAGAAGCAAAAGCAGCTCAGGAGGCATTTGCTCCAAATGCTCAAATTGCCAATCTCAAGACACCCAAGGACCAAATGACATATCTGCTTGAAGCCACTCTAAGGATTGAGCGGAGTTTGGCCAACCTCACCCAGACCCAGGCTAGTTTTGAGCGGATTATTGAGACTAAATTTCATGATTTGGATGTCAAGGTGACAGAGATTCAGACTACAGTAGAGCAGCTGCAGAATGATGTTGATGCTGTCAGGACAGCCCCATCAGATGACAGTGGAGATGACAGACCAACCACAGAGCATTTTCAGACAGTGCCTAGGGCAGCCAGGTCTGCTGCAATACCAGTTGTGGATCCACGGACCACAGTATCTGCACCAGCTGCTACTTCCTCAGTGCCACCTCAGGTCTCTACTCCACCAGCCCAGCAAACATCCGCAGAAGTCTTCGCGGACGCTCTTATCTCAACGCCGTCTACGCATACCGGAGCCGCCAGCAGGAGATCACCTTCAGGAGCTTCGGAGGACCGTGCTTAGAGTGCCGACTAGTCCTATACCTATTCGAACTTTTTGGTACTTGTTGCCAAAGGGGGAGAATTTTTATAGATCATAGGCTTCGAGAGAGAGTGTTCTGCTTTGATTTGCTCGAGTTCTTTTGCTACTTGCTTGCTCGTTGATACTTTGTTATGTGTGTGCTTGCTACAATGTCTGTGAGATACTCTATCATTTATGCTTGTGATTGGTCATACTATGCTTATTATGATGATCAATGCTTATCCTTATCATTATCTTGTATGACTCAATTACTTATGTTGGTGATGCGTGCTTACTATTTCAATCATATCATTTTGCGCGCTCCACCAAGATGTATGTGACATGGAAGAGTGACCCATGAGCCTAATCGATTGTGCATTTGCATTCAAACGCAAATATCTAATAATGCACAAATTTAGGGGGAGCTCTTGCTTATCACATACTTCTCAAAGCGACGATGTATTTCATTCATTTAATCATTTGTCGAAACTTTGATCTATATGTTGTCATCAATTACCAAAAAGGGGGAGATTGAAAGCACATTTGCTCCCTTGGTGGTTTTGGTAATTCATAACAACATATATCTCATTGAACTAATGTCCACTCAAGTTAAAGATTTCAGGATGTTCAATGATTGGCATGGCATGGACTAGAGATGTGGACCCCTCAAAATGCTAAGGACAAGGATTGGCAAAAGCTCAAGACTCTACATTTTTGGTTTAGTGATCCAAGATCACATTGAGTCCATAGGAAAGCCAATACTATTAAAAGGGGATGAGGTGTTGCTTAATGGTCTTATTGCTCAAGTGCTTAGTGACAGTACTCCTAAACCCTCAACCACTCTCTCTACCCAAATATGTCCAAAACCTACATTCCAACTCGGCCCCACCGAAATTCTCTATCCGGCCCCACCGAGTTAACCAAGACTTAGCCACTGCCAAAACCCTAACAAATCGGATCCACCGAAATGGATCTCGGTCTCACCGAGATGGCCTTGCAAACTCTCTGTAATCGTTTGCACTTACTTCGGTCCCACCGAGTTTTGCAAATCGGTCTCACCGAGATGGCTTGCCAACTCTCTGTTGCCTTATTGCTTCACTTCGGTCCTACCGAGTTGATGAAATCGGTGCCACCAAGATGAGGATTGCCCTAGCCATTGCACTTCGGTCCATCCGAGTTGTTCGTATCGGTCCCACCGAGATTCCTAAAGTTCATATCTTTTATACAGTTCGGTGCTACTGAGATGATCGTTTCGGTGCCACCGAGTTGAGTCAAAAGTGTGTAACGGTTGGATTTTGTGTGGAGGCTATATATACCCCTGCACCACCACCTTCTCTGTAAGGAGAGCCATCAGAACGTGCTTACACTTCCACCATACATTTTCTGAGAGAGAACCACCTACTCATGTGTTGAGATCAAGCTATTCCATTCCTACCATTTGAACCTTGATCTCTAGCCTTTCCCAAGTTGCTTTCCACTCAAATCTCTCTTCCACCATAGCCAAATCTGTGAGGAGTTGTTTGAGTGCTGGGAAGACTATCATTTGAAGCACAAGAGCAAGGAGTTCATCAACAACACACCGTCTATTAACTTTTGGAGAGTGGTGTCTCCTAGATTGGTTAGGTGTCACTTGGGAGCCTCCAACATGATGTGGAGTTGAACCAAGCAGTTTGTAAGGGCAAGGAGATCACCTACTTCGTGAAGATCTACCCCGAGTGAGGCTAGTCCTTCGTGGACGTAAGGCATGGTGGAATAGACAAGGTTGCTTCTTCGTGGACCCTTCGTGGGTGGAGCCCTCCGTGGACTCGCGCAGCCGTTACCCTTCGTGGGTTGAAGTCTCCATCAACATGGACGTACGATAGCACCACCTATCAGAACCACGCCAAAAACCACCGTGTCTTCATTGCGTTTGAAATCTCCGATCCCCTCCTTTACTTACATATGCAATTATCTACTTTCCGCTGCTATACTCTTAGAATTGCATGTGTAGTGTGATGCTTGACATGTACTATTGCTAAAATCTGCCCACAATTAAAATCTGGGAAAAGGTTAGGTTTTATTTGGTCAAGTAGTCTAATCATCCCCCCTCTAGACATACTTTCGATCCTACAATCTGAAAGACGCTAACACCAAGATCGTACCCTCTAAAACAAGGGGGGATAAGGAACTGCCATCTTGCTCCGCACTTGATTCACCATCTGTTTTAAGTAGGCTTGTGACACCACCACCTGTTATTCATTCTGATATGTCACAAGTAATTAATGATACTACTTCTGCTAAAATTGAAACTGATGATGGCGCTAGTACTCTGCTTGATGAAACTGTGCCACTGGGTGAATTTCTTGATTAACAAATTGCTAAAGCTAAAGAACTTGAGATTACTGAAACTAATGAAAATTATGATTCACCTATTATACCTAGCTCTCTTAGATATAAATTGCATAGTGTACCAGAGGGTTATGTTATGGATGGGGAGATTGCTAAGGAATTTCTCGCATGTAATGATAGAGATGATCTTAAGAAATTACTGAGTAAGCTGAAAGAAAAGGCTATGATAGAGAGAATGAAATATGATCCTATGTTTGCTACTTCTCCTATCTTTGTTACTGATAAGGATTATGAATTCTCTGCCGATCCTGAATTAATTACTTTGGTAGAATCTGATCCTTTTCATGGTTATGAATCTGAAACTGTTGTGCACATCTTACTAAATTAAATGACATTGCCACCCTATTTGCTCATGAGGAAAAAATTCACTATTACTATATTCTTAAGTTGTTTCCTTTCTCATTAAAGGGTGATGCTAAAGAATGGTTCAATACTCTTGCTCCTGGTTGTGTGCGTTGTCCCCAGGATATGATATATTACTTCTCTGAAACATATTTTCCTGCTCATAAGAAACAAGCTGCCTTGTAGGAAATTTACAACTTTGTGCAATTTGAAGAAGAGAATCTCCCCCAAGCTTGGGGGAGGCTTCTCTAATTACTTAATGCTTTTCCTGATCATCCTGTTAAGAAAAATGAAATACTTGATATCTTTTATAATGGACTAACCGATGCTTCTAGGGATTACCTAGATAGTTGTGCTGGTTGTGTTTTCAGGGAATGAACTGTTGAACAGGCTCAAGAATTACTAAATAATATATTGAGGAATGTCGATGATTGGACACTTCCTGACCTAAACCAACTCCGAAGAAGAGAGGTATTCTATTCCTCAGTCCAGAAGATATGCAAGAAGCAAATAAATCTATGAAAGAAAAGGGTATTAAATATGAAGATGTTAAAAATCTACCACCTATTGAACAAATACATGGACTTGATATCCCAACACAGGTAGTAGAGGTAAATTCTCTTCACAAATTTGATGAAGGTGATATTCCATACAATAAATCTCCTAGTCAATGCTTGGATGAATTTGATAATTTTGTTGTGAAGCAAGAAAACTTTAATAGATATGTAAGCAATCAACTGAAATGAAATGCTATTATGATTGAATGCTTGAGTGATTTGATGTTTAGATCTGCTAATGATGTTAAAGGCTTATGTAAACATGCTTCTATGGTTCACACTCAGCTAGAACAAGTCTCCAAGTCACAAAATGATTTGCTTAATGAGATGAATAATAAGATGAATGATCATGCTATTAGAGTAGTTACCAGAGGTGGTAAAATGGCTCATGATCTTCTATATCCTGAAGGCCATCCTAAAAGAAATGAGCAAGATTCTCAGAGAATTAATAATGAAGTACCTAGTTCATCTAAGAAGAAGAAAAAGAAAAAGGATAAAACTTTGCATGCCTCTAGTGAACCTGCCATAGAAAAACCTTCTGAGAATCCTAATGATGTTTCTATTTCTGATGCTGAGACACAGTCTGGTAATGAACACTTGCCTAGTGATAATGATAATGATAATGCTAATAATGATCTTAATGATGCTCAACCAGACAATAGTAAAGAATCTGATAATGATGTAGAAATAGAACCTGCAGTTGATCTTGATAACCCACCTCCTAAAAATAAAAGATATGATAAAAAGGATTTCATTGCTAGGAAACATGGTAAAGAAAGAGAACCATGGGTTCAAAAACCCATGCCATTCCCTAGTAAAGCCATGAAATATAGAGATGAAGAGGATTTTAATCGCTTTTTTGAAATGCTTAGACCTGTATTTTTGCGAGCACCTTTGACTGATATTTTGAAAATGCCTCCATACTCTAAATATATGAAAGATATTGTTACTAATAAAACAAAGATACCGGAGGCTGAACTTTCCACCATGCTTGCAAATTATTCTTTTAATGGAAAAGTGCCTCAAAAATTAGGAGACACAGGGATACCTACTATACCATGCTCCATTAAAAGAAATTATGTTAAAATTGCTTTATGTGATTTAGGAGCCGGTGTTAGTGTTATGCCTTTCTCCTTATATAGAAGACTTGATTTGAGCAAACTTACACCTACTGAAATATCCTTGCAAATGGCTGATAAATCAACTGCTATACCCATTGGAATTTGTGAGGATGCCCCTATTGTAGTTGCTAATGTTACTATCTTAACAGACTTTGTTATTCTTGATATGCCCGAGGACGACAACATGTCGATTATCCCACTACAAAATTTCACCTATTCAGTGACAAAAACCCCAGCGACGAAACAAGAAACGTCGCCTAAAATCAATTTCTGGGATGGTCCACCATCACGAGGTGTTTCCCTCCCGGGGCAGCACCGTAGCAAACTTTGACGATGTTCTGGCCTGATTTTCGGCGACGCTTTTTGGGTGTCACCACGCACGTCCATTTTCTGGGACAATTCGTAGTGTCACTGAAAATGTTTGGTGTCACAAAAAATGGTCGGTGGGTTAGAAAAATGATTTAAAAAATGGCGTGTTGGTATTCAGAAGGTAGTACCTTATAATTTCTGCCATGGCAGAGTTTATAACATATTAGAATCAAACTTTCAGGGTTTAGGGTTCAGATTCTTGTATCGAAATCCATTGATCATTTTTCCGTCTGTACTCATTGCAATGAACTATGAGAGCACGAACGGGAAAATATGATCACATAGAAATATATTGTATTAAAAGTTGTAAACTGCACTTCAAATAGTGTGCCTCGACAGCAAAGGGACCACCAAGTTAGGTGGCAGTACTAAAAATAATAAAAAAGTCTTCAAAGAAAAATAATAATTATCAAAGCTTCATGCCGGCCGCAATGACTTCCTCTTCGGCGGCTTGTTCTGCCTAGCGGATGGTTTCTTCGGTGTGCACCGTCGCATTGGAGATCTTGTACGCCGCCTCGATCTCTGCTTCGGCGACGGCGTGGCGGAGCTCCTGTAATCTTGGCCCGAGTTCGTCAATCTCGAGGTGCATGTCTACCACTTGGCGGCCGGCTGCCACCCGGAGCTCGTCGACTCGCTCCAAGAGGCGGTCGCACTCGCGGCCTACCTCATCTATTTGACGGAGGACCTCGACGACGCGGTCCTCCCGTGTGTCACTGAGGCGCCGTTGCTGTGAGGCCCGTTCACGGTCGTCGTCGCCCATCTCCTCAGCCATGGGTTTTCGCTTCCTCGATGATGAGCCAAGTTCCTGACCCGGCGCCATCGATGAGGGGGACGGATCGGACGCAGCATCGGCTGGTGCCGGGTCGGAGGCAGGAGTGGGTTGGGTTTGGTCAGGCTCGACATTGGGTGGTCCTGGTGTCCTATGCGTCAGGTCGCCGGCCATGGAGATGTAGGGGCGGTTCGGGGGCGTGCGCACCATTGTCGATGGAAAGGGGGCTGTGGGGTATTCTCTAGGATTCGTTGGTACTGTGGATGGAACCACTCCTTATATTCAGTGGTTGCCTAGTGTGAACCGGTGTGAACTTGAACCAGTGGGAACACACTGGAGGTGGTTGACAAGGGACGCGAGGAGGCAGACATAGGTGAGGCGTCCATCATCCATCCGACGGTCGAAAATAGAACTGAATTAGCTACTTCTTTAATATATCCGTTACAATCCTAGAAAATCAACACTCAAATGTGTAGTGTGGATGGCAGTGGAACTAATGCTACAGCCGGATGGCCCAAACCCGCCTCAAACGCCCGGGCGGACGGCCCGGCCACTGACCGGTCACAAAAAAATCGACCAAGACGGGCGCCTCAAACGCCCGGGCTAACCGGCACCCCTCATATTCAGCCCAAATATGGGGCGGATATGGGGGCACCCGGGCTTGTCCACCAACCCCGCTTTAGGTCCTAGCAGTCCCACCTGTGGCCACCGAAGCTCCTTCCTCTCTCATCTGTGCACCCAAAGTTTAGTCCCACATCGCCGCGCAAGGCGGACGCCGACCAGCTTAAATAGCCGCACTGGTGAACGGCCGCAAGCTTCTCTGTTGTTGCATAGGTCAATCAATTCTCGCTGCATGAATGAGATAATTTGACACTAGATTGCATTTCATCAACTGATGATTGTTCATCGAGTGTCAAGTTTGTCTCATTCATGTACGTTGATACCCCTACTACAATGCGAGAGAAGATTTTTATTTTTTTCATCCAGTTGTATCGACACATTGTGATTCAATATATTGGTTGCAAATGGTAAAATTTGAGGCCCGCCCGGCCACTGTCCTGCTGTAGATGCTCTAATGATCATGGGCTCGATATCCCAAGGCCTCATTTTAGTAAAGGAAGATGATGTGCATGCACCCATAATATGACACCATGGCACTACATGTACATTTTAGTAAAGGAAGAAATAAAGAAAAACATGTTTACTCCCCTTCTTCACTCTAGCACAATACTCTCATTGATCAAACAATAGATTTCATTCAGTCATAGTGTGACTTTTCATTCATACGATCGAACTATGATGTTTAAACGAACAAACTAATTGTGGCGGCGGTGCCGTCTTGCATCGGCGTTGGTGTAGTCCAGGACGTCGGCCCTAGCTTCAAGTAAGGCCAGAATGTTCTAGACTTTGCCTCCAGTAGCCAGTTCCATGCCGCCTGCTGTCGCCAATCCCATGCCGCTGAAGGCGGGGGTGGCGACTGGCGGTGCTGCAAGGAAGCTTCGGAGGGCGTCGTCCCATGCTGCTGAAGCGAATACCGCCACCGGCGTGAGGACAGGTGCATGCACGAGCAAAGGCGATGCATGGAATCGGTAGATGGCGGCATCCCATGCCGCTGAGTCGGGCACTAGCACCGGCGCAGGCACAGGCACATGCACGGGCAAAGGCGATGCAAGGAAGTGGTCGACGGCAGTGTTCCATGATGCTAAGGGGTGCACTGGCACCGGCGCGGCGACAGGCGCGTGCATGGGCAAAGGCGATGCAAGGAAGCGGTCAACGGCGGTGTTCCATGCCGCTGAGGGGGGCACTGGCACCAGCGCGGTGACTTGCACGCGCACGGGCACAGGTGATGCAAGGTAGTGGTCGAGGGCGGCGTCCCATGCAGTTGAGGCGGGCACTGGCACCGGCGCGGGGACAGTCTGGTGCACGGGCACATGCGCGGGCAGTAGTGCAAGCGCTCGCGCTGGCACGTCCAGAAGCTCGTTCCATTCCTGCCCATCCGGCTCGGGGTATTCCTCTGGAAACTGGAAGACTAGGGATAGACCATGGTGATGCACCATGGCGTATGACGAGGTGTGGCTGATTGGAGGCGGACGAGAGGGGAATCGGAGGAGGGGAGAGGATTGTAGTGAGAGCGGCGAGTACGTGGCCTATTATACATCGGTTCGAGCGGCATTAAGTGGGCATTAAGTCGGCCGGGCAGCGGAGGGACGGTCAAAGGGCTCGCCTCCCGGTGAGCATGTGCAGCGGCGTGCTGACACGCATCCCGTCAACTCACACGGCACCTCTTGGCCTATGCGCAGCAGGAACCGTGGCATCTCCATTTGAATCGTGCATGACACACACAAGGTAGATGCATGGACTGGCCATTCATTTACATCACTCACATATTGCATCAAAAACTTCAAGTTTTACCATCGATATGTAAACACTAATGACAATGACATGCAAATTAACTATTTAAAAGTATTGTACCACAAACTTCTTAGATTCAACTAGGTGGTGAAACCTCCAAGATTCACCTTAAACATGAGGTCAAGCACGTAGGAATCACGTTGAACACTTGAAGCTTCAGTTAACACATATAAACCCCATGAACTTAACAGGTACATAACACATATGTTCCGAACAATGAAATGCACAACTTCAGCATAAATTAAAATACGTAATACAAGTACTGATCTATCTAAATTTGTTCCGACACTGCGCCTTCTCAAGTTTGAGTTTCTTCTTCTCTGTCTTCTTGATGCTTGCATGAATAGCGCTCATCACTTATCTATCTTTTGCTTCTATCAGACCCTGCTTGATGAGATCAATTCGACTCCATACGGTGTAGCATGCATATGCGTCCCTCGCTGTGTACTCGATCTGCTCGTCGCACAGTTTCTCAGCCCAGCTTTCGTGATAGTCCTTATTGAAACCATTCTTCTTGACGAGGTAGTAGTTATCAACGAGCAATCTGGCGATGTCAGCAAGAGAATCGGAACCCTTGGATCCATCCGGGTCAGCCCATTCGACCTGGATGTCCTTGTAGTGTCTGACCCTGATGTTCCAGGGCTGCAGCATGGTGATATCGCCATTGATGCAAAAACCAACGAATGTGTATCTGTTCTTGAGGAGAAACTGGCGCAGAGATGGGCTCACACCTTCAGACCGACATACCTGGTAAAGGAGACAATTCGTGGCGTCGGAGATCTGGATGAGAGCTGCCTTTTGTTCTTCGACAGGAAACTCTCCCTTCTTCTGGCAGCGGGTGTACTTGACGTCCATGCGAACGAATGATACTCAAAAGATATCCATAAACTGTTCAGCCTGTGCTATCCAACGCTGGATGATGCTGTTGTCGTTGGTGTACACGGTGTGGATGCTGTCACCGCCATGGATTGGGACGCGGTGTTCCTCCGTGAACGAGGCTACTGAGCCCGGCAGCACCGTCCTGTCGCCGACGAGGTGGCTGAAAGATCTACTGCGAGACATGGATGGTACTAATAGGAAGCGAGAGCGGTTGACAAGGAGACAGGGAGAGAGAGAGAAAGAGAGTCGAATGAGGACGATGGTGGGTTGGTTGTACTGTAGAGGGGATTTGGCAACTGCTTACATCGTGGATGGAGACGAGGAGGTTTCTGAAACAATCTGGAGGGTGAGCCAGATCTAACGTCACCACGAAGACGTGACCGTCCATTCCTTCCATTTGCTATTTTTTTCTATAATACTTTTCAAAAATAAGTTCAGCGTGCTTGTGTTCATCACTCGTTAGGTGTCGCAAAAATTCTAGAAAAATACAGGTCATTTTACATACCAAAAGTTTACATTCACAAATTAAATGATTTTCAATACCAAACCCATACACCATGTGGTCAATGCAAACAAAGAGTCTCCGTTTATAATTGTGATTGTCGTACTTTTCATATTTTCAAACAATGTTCACACTATATCCGAAACGAGTACTCAAAGTTGTAATCACTATGAAACTATTTTGAATAGTCGGTCATTAATTTTCTGAAATCCCTCACACTGATTCTGGAAGACCTTAAAAATATTTCTGAAAGTGTTCACCCCATTCATGAAAAGCATTTTGACAAAGTCAACAAGGGTACAAGCACATATTTTTACATAAGGTACCATGCATTTGTACATCACCACACCACTATGTTCAACGTAAATAAGTAATACAATACACACGATATCTTTGACCTACAACAATCATAGTTAGAACATATGTTCACTCAATCTAAATTAACATACTACTAGATACTACTAGTTGAATGTACACATCCAAGTTCTAGCAATTCACCACCCGCTGTTTCCCTTCCGGCGCTTCCAGCCCCTCGAAGATCCTTCGTCTTTGTTCTTACAAGGGCGGAGTCGTACCATCAATGGTGGTTCGAGAAGGTGACGTAGCCTTAATGATTAGGATCCTACGGTACAACTCATAGCTAACATACCCGTGTTTTGCTGCGTACTCAAGGTGCAGCAAGGAAAGCAGCCTCCACTCCCAGTACTGCTGCTTCTCCTTTGGGAATGATTTCTTCATGTTCTTGTATGAGGGGTCGATGATGGCCGCTATGAGGTCAACCATGGAGTCCCCTTCTCCACCACCTTTGATACAAAACTACTTTTGGATGTCAACGTGGTGCTCGTCTGGAATTCTGATCCATGCACGGGCAAGCATGATCTTGTCGCCCCTGGTGTCCACGCTAGCGAAAGTTATCGCTCTGCGTTGCAGGAATTCAACCAACTCTTGGCACCGCTCGGACCTGCAGTAGTGGTACACGAGTACATGCTCGCGCATGGCAAGTTGCACGACAGTGATGCCTTGTCGTCTGTAAGTGCTCCTATGTGTGTACTCGAGGTCGAGGCCGATGAACTTGATCTTCTCCTCCTGGAGCCATTGCTCGTACATGCCGATGACTCGCTCCACAGTCTCTAGTTCGTTGGTGTAGACCACCTCTAGCACGGTTGTGCCATGGGATTGATGTGGTGGGTCTCCGTTGTTACTTTCTCATCGTCCATGGCTGCAGGGGGCGGTGGTGGTTTGTGGCAGACGACAAGGAACGGCGGATGAAGAAGATGCAAATGGATGCGGTAAAAGGAATGCTATCGTTAATTTCTTGCGCAAATAAGGTAACTGACCAGAGCAGTCGGGGGGTCGTCTGGCGGTTCCACGGGTCACGGGAATCAGGCGTCTGTTAGAGTAAAAAAATGGCTTTGTTGGAACAATATGTTTTGTACCGTGGCGACATTGCACGCTCAACGTGGCGGCCTGTGCGTGGTCCTGGTATGGCATGTTGCACTTATTTTTTTAAACCGACATCTAAAATTACGATGTGACAACCGGCATAGTAAACTTTATTTTGTAACCAATCATTACACTTGACATGATCAATGTGCTTTCATCAAGATACTTGCACGAACAAAATGTCTACGCATTGCAAACCTATTGGGCTCACCTACATATGCTATCCATGAACATCCTCACACATGAACAACATGAACAATCACCTATGCCGGCACCTTCCCGCATGCAAAAGTATGATCTCAAAGTATGAAGTGACACCCGGCACCGTAAACTTGAATTTGTAACCACTCGTTACACTTCACATGATCAACTTGCTTTCTCCAAGATACTTGCATGAACAAAATGTTTGTGCACTGCAAACCTCAGCTTGCTTGCAAGCTGAAATCCCCTAGTGTGATGTGCACATTGAATTCTTTTTTTAAATCCTCCTCACTATGTGGTGTGCATCATGAATACAAAGGATGGAGCGTGTTCGGATTCATACTTTCTAAAATCTTTCGGATGGTAGCCCTTGCCAAATGCAAAGTAGGATCTCAAAGTATGACGTGAAAACCGACACCGGGAACTTGAATTTGTAAACAGTCGTGACACTTCACATGATGAACACGTGCTTTCTTCAAGTTACATGCACGAACAAAATGAGTGTGCATTGCTAACCTGTTGGTCTCACCTTAAACAAGCGAGGAACTTGGTACTACTCTATGTGAACACATTATGTGAGGAACATGCTGTCACATGAACATACCTCAGATTTATACTTGCTTCCCCACCAAGCGTTCCCCCAAATTTTCCCTTCCCTCCACTCCTTTTGAATGCCCTGCGCACCCAACTAACCCTAACCCTCCTCACATTAATACCGCCTCTTTTTTCCACACTAACCACACCCCTTCCAATAAAAACAGCCGCCTCCTCCTATACCTCCTTCTTCCTCTCCCTCTCTCTCTCACACACTCTCTCTCTTAGCCTCTAGATCCTCCCTCCCCATCGGTGGATCTCACTAGCTATGGCCACAAATCGTTCGGTGAGGGAGGCACTCACGACCGACGGCGTTTGGCTTGGACCCATCCGCTCTACTGGTAAAACTACCCCAAGATGTCATCCTAATCGACGATTTCTATTCACGGTGTTGTTTTTTATGAATGATAAAAAAGTTAGGGTTCTTATACTGGTTAACACTGCATGTCATTCTAGCTATGGTTCTTTGAGTACATCTTCCTCTGATTCAGTCGTATGCTCTCTCAAGCTGCTTTTGTTCTGAACTAATCCATGTTGACAATATATTGATTGCTAGTTCATTTCCTGGATGTTAGAACATTTACGCGCATGTTTCGTTATTTTGGAACGCCCTGCCAAACTAACCCCAAATCATGCCTATTATTTCAACACCAGCCTCCTCCCCCTCGAAGAAAGAAGACATCGCCTCCTATCTTTCCCTCTTCTCCTATAGATCCGATCCAGTCCCGGCCGGTCGTTCTAGCCTCGCCGCCACAAATCGTTCGGTTACCATGGAGGCACACCTGACCGACGGCATTCCGCTCAGGCCCGTCTGCTCACATGGTATGTCTACCCCATTATCTCAATCCTAATCGGCATGCGCATCTACTTACTTTTCATGTGAAAGTTGTTGCTGTTGTTTTTACAACATTTGGGGTTCTTATTCGGGCTAAGCATGCAGGTCAATCTAGCTGGGTTCTTATTACTAGTTCATTTCCTTCATCTTAGTGTAAGTACGTGAATGTTTAATCATTATGGCACCAATATTTAAAATTATTGCCGTCTCGTACTGTACCTACTTTAAGCAAGTCATAATTTTTATGCAGCAGATGCTGACATGTTACCAACGGAGTGGGAGAACATTTGCGAAGGCATGAAAAGAATAATCTGTATCAAAATGAAGAGTTTTCTAATTCTGTACCTTGATTTCTAGGTCGTCTCACAGATTTCCCTGTGTTCTCAGATATAAGAGGTCATGTTCGCTATCTAATCCATCAAGAAGACCTGAAAGACTGTGAAAGTGACACTGAAAGTGAACAAAAAGATACAGATCTGGCCACCACTACAAATGTAGAGGACATCATTATTGCAAGCTCTGCAGCTATGCTTAGAATATGTTTACTTGCTATAACAATGCATACATAATGTAAATTTCCTGCAGTCTAATGTCTTCAACTACATTATGGCAGGAAAATTGTCATCATCAACTTGAAGTAGTGACTAAGGGTGTACAGATGGTACACGAAGAGTTCGAAAAACTCATGTCTCTAACTTCAAATGCACCCCCAAGCTCAAGCACATCGAAGAGAAAGTGGGTTCAGCCGATGAGTAGCTCAACTCTTTTCTGTAAACACTTCCTAAATTAGTAAGATTGTCTTTCTTCACCCAACCACTGTATACTCTGGTAGATGCATGTACAATTTGAAATTATTATATATGTTGTAACCTCTATAAATTTTGTCTGTAGGGAAACTTAGGATTCTCAGATGATGACAATACTGTGTTCGGCCCGAGAAACAACAATCTGATGTTGTCATCAATCCCCCGGCAGTGCAGCAGGAACAACCAGAAGACGTGCAGCACGCCATGGTTAACAAGCACGACGAAGTAGATGATATGAAGAAGGCCCTGGCATGGAAGCAGCTACAATTTGAAGCTGTTGCCAAGGCCCTAGAAGAGCATGAGCTAGAACGTGTAGCTGCGAAGCATCTCATGCCAGATACGCAGCATTGCCAAGAATCTCTGAAGATTACCCTTGCAGAGCATGAAAAAGTTCTAGAAGGTGTCAAGAAGGCCCTGCCAGAGCAACAGGCTGAAATTGGGCATGCTATATCTGCATAACCATCTTGAATCAATGAACACTGCCCCTGTAGAGCAAACAAGAAGAACCTGACCTTGTCAAGAAAGCGAAGAAAGTGAAAACCTTGGATCTCGAAAAGAGGCTTGATTATATTGATGGATTGCTAAAGTTCATCGCCCGGACTGTGTCGACACCATCCTATGAGATGTGAGCAATGCAACTAAGTCATATGTGTCTAATTTTCATTCTGCAGTTGTGGCCCATGGTTGGCTATTGTGATGTCTTATACAGTCTGTTTGACAATTGTGAAGGTTGCGGTTTACTAAAAGCAGTGACTGTTGAATTTGGACTGAAATTCAAATTTTGCATGAATTCATATGAAATTTATTTAAAAAATCAATATTGTATGAAATGTGACCGCTAATTGCAATATAATACAAATTGACCGTGCCTAAATACTGTGACGGTCATGAACGGCGTCACAAGCGTATGGTCCCACATGTAAGAAGCCACGTAACCCACGTATGGACCCGCGTGCCAGCATCCACGTCATCACAACAATTGGCCCACATGTCAGGGTCAGAGGACACATCGTCACCGAAAATAGAACGCCTGGTCCCACATGTAAGCAGCCACGTCAGCATCTTTTGGGCCCATATGTCAGCATCGTTGACCGCTCAAACTGATGCACATATTACTAACGGGACCGTCTGCGATAAAACCCACGGGGGACCCACATGGAAGCAGCCACGTCAGCAACTGCTGACCCCACATGTCAGAATCTTTGACCAGTCAAACCCGCGGACAGATCACCGGTGACAGGATTATCGTCGCCAAAAAGATCTTAGGCGGCAGTTTGGGCTATCGTAGGTGACATTCTAGGCCGTCAACGAAAATGGCAATCGGTGACATTATTTGGCTCATCACCTGAAATGTGATCGTACGTGACGAAAAAAGTGGTACCGTCAAAATTTTATTTTCCATGACGGCTTTTCAATGACGGTGGGGGTGACGGCCGGAAAATGTCACGGGTGTATTTTCCGTGACAAAAAAGGGTTATACGTGACACAAGTGAACCGTCGCAAAATAGAGAAAATTTTGTAGTGTCCTTGGTAGACCCTTTTAGAATACTGCAGGGGATGTTATTGATTGCAACAAAAGCAAGGTTACCTTTCATGTCAATGGTAATGAGCTTACGGTATATTTTCCGAAGAAGCAGCACCAAGTGAATAGTATCAACTCTATTGAGAAAATTATGACAATCACTATTGGAGACTTTAAATTTCCTCATCCTACTCCCAAAAAGAAATATCAAACTCTTAATTTTGGGGAGATGCATATCCCCGTTGTGGTAACCTAGTGTCATATGAAAGTTCTTCGGTTTCATGTTGCTCAAAAATAGTTTGTTAATAAGACTTGATCAACCTTATTGATGGATTCTTTTTGAGGGGCATGTAGTCGATGAATTTAGTAAGCATAACCTTCTGTACTCATAATTTTTACTCTGTTATTTAAATTTAATAAAGTAGAATGCCATGTTTATTCTGTTTTCTGAATTATCCGTGCAATAAAAAATGTCCCAAAAATAGAAGTCCTCAAAATGACCTAAAAATTCAGTATGATTTTTTCAAGAATATTTAAGAATTTTTGGCACTGAAGACACCCCGAGGGGGTGCACCTGTGAGCCAGGAGCTCACATGGCGCGCCCACCCCCCTGGGCATGCCACCCGAGCCCGTGGGTCCCACAGGGACCCCCTCACTTAGTGCACCAGCCCATTGCCTTCTCCTACCTCCAGAAAAAAAAACTTGCTCCCTAGCCTGCGTTCTTGCTCATTTTTGTGTGATTTTCGATCTCTTTGCTCGGAGTTCTGTTTCCGAAACTGTTCAGAGGAATCGCTCCTTGGTATGTAACTCCTCCGATGGTCCAATTAGTTTTTGTTCTAGTGGATTATGTTTTGCATATTTTGCTGCTATTGGTGACCATGTATATGAACTTGCATGTTGAATTTGTATGGTTATAAATAGTTTTGATGCATGATATAGCCTCTGGAAACTTGTGGGAGTAGTTGCTATCAATTTTGTTGAGTTTCATTCACTTTTATTTTGGGGACTAAAATTTTTTGTCAGAAATTTTCAGAGAATTTTTTTTTTGAAGAGAATGTTCTCCGAGGGTTCTTCGAGCAGGAGCTCCCCAAGGCCCTCTATCCGTGAGCCCGATCTCGAACTCCCTCGGGATGCCATTGTGAAAGCTTGCGAATGGCCGTCCGATGCCTTCATGATCGATGCCGGCATCAAGGAAGAATTTGATATGTACGTACGGAATGACGGGTTGATAGACTTCATATCAGATAAGTGTCTGTAATACCATGACCTCACTGATTCATTTGTGCGGAAATTCGAGTATGTATCTCACCACTTTTCTCAAGATGTTATGTTCAATCTTTATGAAAATTCTTGTCGTATGAGTATAGAAGAATTTTGCACCGCTTGTAGAATTCCCTCTTGGGGCACCTTCCTTGAACCTCGTAAATCTGATTGCAATGAATTTCTCATGAGTATTACCCGAGGTGAGACTAGAGGTATAACGCAAGCTAGAATTGGAAGCATTCATTTTCCTGCTATTCACTATTTTCCTCTATTCATAGGAAGATGCATAAACGGTAAACATGATCTCAGTACCCTTTGCGTTGCTGATTTGAGCATTCTGAAAAGTATTGTACCGAGAGATGGAAAATTTAATTTTGGGGCCATCATTGCACGTCGCATAAATAAAAACTCTTTTGATGGTGATCTTTATGGGGGCATTTACGCCACTCGCTTAGCTGCTCATATTGGAGTTCCCATTAGAGAAAGCGACCATCCATTACCCATGAGCTATCTTGATTATGATGCTATGGTCCATCATCAATTCTTCGAAAGGGAGAACCCACCATTTTGGTACAGGCTAGTCTTTAATAAAAGTAGTGTTGTCCATGTTACTTTGCCTGCACCTGCATTCTTTAACTTTTAGGAGAAACAAAGATATTATATACATGAGGAGGAGGCTGAGGTGTATAGGGCAGCAAAGGAGGCTGCTCGTCGGAGTGAGGCTACCCATCAGGCGGTGGCCGCTGCACTCGAATACAACCCAAACTTTTACTAGGACTTTTACCCATGCCAACCTTGTCCATAGACCAAGTTAGGCCAAAACCCTAAGCTTGGGGGAGTACGTATTTCCACCGACATTACATTCATGTACCACACATTCATTCTAGTTGTCGGTGTTCATCCCTTTTCATTCTATATCCATGTTTCGCTTTATTTTGCTTCCTTTTGTGTGTTTGAAAAAAACTTTGAAAATCCAAAAAGATTTCTCGCTTCTTTTCAGTTTTTCTTTCTTCCTTAGTTAATTCCTAGTAGTAAAGAAAACCCAAAAAGATTTCTCGTTTCTTCTTTTGCTTGTTGGGATTTCTCCCATGTAAATAGTTTTTCTCGCTTTTTGTTTTTTTCTTCGTTTGCTTTCTCTAGAAAAACCAAAAAGTCCAAAAATATTTCAGTATGTTTCTCTGAAATTCTTTTCTTTTTGTTGAGTCGTCGTATGGAGAAGACTATGCTAGAATTGTTGAGTGGCTCTCACATGCATTATTGCTGATAACGAAGAGCCAATATTATCCTGTCTTCTCCTTTGAATAAACTGTTTGCAGATTTCAGCTTAGTCCACGGCACACTTGCATTATTATTATTTTCACATCATTCGGTCGTGCAAGTGAAAGGCAATAATGACGATGATTTGATGAAGTGACTGTGGCGAAGAAAAGCTGGTATGAACTCTTCTTGTTTTTGTTTTTGTAAATATGTTTACCTCAGTAGGCCTGATTCAGCACATGTTTGTGATAACAATTAGAGATTATAGTTTCTCATGCCATGCTTAAGTAACTAGGAGTGTATAATGATTTATCTTGAATGTCAACATGCATTAAAATGACTATGATATAGTATGTTAAGATGGTATCCTCCTCTAAAGAATACAAGTGGCTTGACTTGGCACATGTTCATACATGTAGTTGAATCAAAACCAATGCAGCCTTCATGATATTTATATTCAGGGTGTTTATATCCTACTCATGCTCATGGTCAATGTAAAATATTCGCAATGCATGATTATGACCGTTGTCACTCTCTAGTTGGTTGCTTCTCAATCTATTTGCTAGCCTTCGCCTGTACTAAGCGAGAATACTGCTTGTGCATCCAAATTCATGAAAACCCAAAGTTGTTCCATATGAGTCCACCAAATCTACCTATATGCGGTATTACCCTGCCATCCCAAGTAAATTTGAATGTGCCATCTCTAATCATTCAAATAAACATCTATTTTGTGTGCCCGTACTGCTCATGGAGCGATGGGGCGGTCAATATCTTCTATGCTAAGCGGGTTACTCTCATGACGAGAGTTTATTCACTTCTCTTGCATGAGAGAGGCTGGTACTAGGGATGCCTAGTCCCGTTAAAAAAACAAAGAAAAATATAATAAACAAAACTCCCCCTAGAAAGTTGATTGTTTGGAGGGCACCCGAGAATTCAGCTAGCCATGGCTTGTGTTTGTACGGTTGAGGGGGAGTAAAACCATTACCTTCGTGCTTGGGAACCGCTGATAGTGTGTTTAGCATGGAAGATATCGAAATCCTTTGTCGTGACATTGACAGGAAAAGCACACCTCTCAAAATGTATTCATCTCTGTTTTAGCATCGAGCTCTGGCACCGCTATAAATCTCTGCTTCCCTCTGCGAAAGGGCCTTTCTGTTTACTTTTATTGTCAAGCCATCACCTTCTCATTAAAGCACTAACTTTGAGAGCACTTTTGCCATTCTTAGTTTAATATGCATTGAGTCTAGTTAATGTTGGAAATGAGCCTGACTGGATCTCTTCTACCCTGAATTACAATGTTTAGTCATTGCTTGAACTTCGGAGGTGCTCTGCATTTATGTTTTGCAGTCTCAGAAAGGGCTAGCGAGATACCATGTTATCATATTATATCATGACTGTTTTGATAAATTGTTAGCATCCGAGATATGTTATTATTGCTCGCTAGTTGATTATGTTATTGTCATGAGTAAATGTGAGATCTAAGTGTTATCATTCATATGGTTAGTTCATAATCTTTGCTGAAAACTTGAATACTAGTTAAGCATATATACAGCAACGGAACAAAAGAGTTTATAAAAGTTTTTCTTTATCACTTTCAGTTTGTCAACTGAATTGCTTGAGGACAAGCAATGAGTTAAGCTTGCGGGAGTTGATACGTCCCAAACGTATCTACTTCTCAAAACACTTTTGCTCTTGTTTTGGACTCTAATTTGCATGATTTGAATAGAACTAACCCGAACTGATGCTGTTTTCAGCAGAACTACCATGGTGTTATTTTTGTGCAGAAATAAAAGTTCTTGGATGGGGCTGAAATTTTACGGAGAATTTTTGTGGAATATATAAAAATTATTGGCGAAAAGATCTACTGGAGGGGGGCCACCACGGAGCCACGAGCTCAGGTGGCGCCCCCCTAGGGCACACCACGTGAGCTCGTGGGTCCCACAGACCTCCGTTTGCCCTAACTCCAAGTCCACAAGTACCGTCTCACGGAGAAAAAAATCAGGGAGATGGAATCATCGTGTTTTACGATATAGAGCTGCCGCCACCTCCTGTTCTTCATCCGAAGGGCGGATCTGAAGTCCATTCGGGGCTCCGAAGAGGGAGATTCGCCGCCGTCATCATCATCAACCCTTCTTCATCAGCAATTCCATGATGCTCACCGCCGGGAGTGAGTATTCCTTCGTAGGCTTGCTGGACCGTGATGGAGTTGGATGAGATTTATCATGTAATCGAGTCAATTTGTTAGGGCTTGATCCCTAGTATCCACTATGTTCTGAGATTGATGTTGCTATGACTTTGCTATGCTTAATGCTTGTCACTAGGGCCCGAGTGCCATGATTTCAGATTTGGACCTATTATGTTTTCATGAATATAAGTATGTTTTCGATCTTATCTTGCAAGTTGTATGCACCTATTACGTGTTATGATCCACTGACCCCAAGGTGACAATAATTGGGATTCACTCCGGTGATGACCGTAGTATGAGGAGTTCATGTATTCACTATGTGTTAATGCTTTGTTCCAGTTCTCTATTAAAAGGACGCCTTAATATCCCTTAGTTTCCTTATGGACCCCGCTGCCACGGGAGGGTAGGACAAAAGATGTCTTGCAAGTTTTTATTATAAGCACGTATTACTATATACGGAATACATGCCTACATTGAATTAATGAATTGGAGCTATTGTGAATCGCTCTAGGTTATGACTGTTACATGATGAATTTCATCCAACACAAATATCCATCGCTGATCCAATGCCTACACTTTGCTCATATTGATCTTTGCTAAGTTACTACTGTTGCTACTGCTGTTACAATCGCTACAAAATTGCTACTGTTCCTGTTACTGTTACTATCAAACTACTGTGCTACTAAATACTTTGCTGTAGATATTTAACTCTCCAGGTGTGGTTGAATTGACAACTCAACTCCTAAGGCTTATAAATATTCTTTGGCTCCCCTTGTGTCGAATCAATAAATTGGGTGAAATACTACCCGCGAAGACTGTCTCGATCCCTTATACTTGTGGGTTACTAGTGCCAGAGCTCAGAGCTATAACAGAGATAAATACATTTTGAGAACTGTGTTTTTCCTGTCAACGTCACAACAAAGGATTTCAACATCTTCCATGTTAAACACAGTATTGGCGGTTCCCAAGCAGAAAGGAAAGGTTTACTCCCCCACAACCACACAGACACAATCCATGGCTAGCCGAATCCTATATTTTTCTTTATTTTTGTTTAACGGGACTAGGCATCCCAATTACCAGCCTCTCTCATGCAAGACGAGTGAATAAACTCTCGTTGTGAGAATAACTCACTTAGCATGGAAGATATTGACCGCCCCGTCGCTCCATGAGCGGTACGGGCACACAAAACAGATGTTTATTTGAATAATTAGAGTTGGCACATGCAAATTTACTTGGAACGATAGGGTAATACCGTATATAGGCAGATATGGTGGACTCTTTTGGCACAACTTTAGGTTTCATGGGTTTGGATGCACAAGCAGCATTCCTGCTAAGTACAGGCGAAGGCTAGCAAATGGATGGAGAAGCGACCAACTAGAGAGCAGCAACGGTCATAATCATGCATTGCCAATAATTAACATTGAACATGAGCATGAGGAGGATATAAACACTCTGAACATAAATATCATAAAGGCTGCATTGGTTTTGAATCAACTACATGTGTGAACATGTGCCAAGTCAAGCCACTTGAAATTTTCAGAGGAGGATACCATCCTAACATACTACATCATCATCATTTTAATGCATGTTGACACCTAAGATAAATCATTATCCACTCCTAGCTACTTAAGCATGGCATGAGCAACTATAATCTCTAATTATCATCACAAACATGTTTACTCATGATATGCTGAATCAGGGCTACTGAGTTAAAAAAATTACAAAAAAAAGAAGAGTTCATACCAGCCTTTCTTCACCACAGTCACTTCATCAAATCATCGTCATTATTGCCTTCCACTTGCACGACCGAATGATGTGAAAATATAATTGTGCAAGGGTGCCGTGGACTAAGCTGGAATTTGCAAACACTTTATTCAAAGGAGAAGACTAGCAGATGTTGGCCCTTTTCATTAGATAAACAATAGTGAATAAAGGGCCACTCAACAATTCTTACGAGGTCTTCTCCTTACGACGGCTCAAGGAAAAGAAAAGAAATTCAGAGAAACACACTGAAATGAATTTGGAGTTTTTTAGTTTTTTAGAAGAAAGCAACGAAAGAAGAAAAATGAAAAGCGAAAAACTATTTACACCGAGAGCTGTCAACAAAGAGCAAAACAAGAAACGAGAAATATTTTTGGGTTTTCTTTTAGGGACAATTACACTTTTTCCCTTAGTTGTGCCAGCCCGTGTGTTTTGCCCTAACTTTTTGGCTCTGCTCAGTTTTGCCCTTAGATTTGTCTCTGAGGTCGTCTAAATGCCCTTTGACCGTTTGACCAATACTTTGAAAATTCATAAAAAATTCATATGAACTCATAAAAATACAAATAAGATATCAAAATGTTCAGAAAAACATTACCTTTGTGTGCATGTCATTTTCATTCAGGAAAAAAGTATTGTTTAAACAACCTGAGGTTATTAATGTTATTAACATTGTTGAAAATAAAACGGTATAAACGATAACTTTTTCATGAATAAAAATTATAGGCAAATATAGGTGATGTTTTCTGAACATTCTGATACCTTATTTTCATTTTTGTGAGTTCATATCAACTTGTTATGAAGTTTCAAAATAATGATCAAACTCATTTGAAAATTCATAACAAGATTATATCAATTGAGCGAAAGGCAAATAAGATATCAAGATGTTCAGAAAAAATCACCTACATTTGCATGTAATTTTTATTCATGAAAAAGTATAGTTTATACGTTTTTATTTTTATTAATGTTAATAACATTAATAACCTCGGGTAGTTTGAACATTACCTTTTTCCTTAATGTAAATGGCATGCACATAAAGATAATGTCTTTATAAACATTTTGATATCTTATTTTCATTTTTATGGGTTCATATGAATTTTTTATGAATTTTCAAAGTATTGGTCAAACGGTCAAAGGGCACTCGGACGACCTCAGGGACAAATCTAAGGGCAAAACTGAGCAGAGCTGAAAAGTAAGGGCAAAACCCGTGGGGTGGTTCCGACTAAGGGCAAAAATGCATTTGTCCCTTTCTTTTAATACTACGAACTAACTAAGCAAGAAAGAAAAACTGAAAAGAAGCGAGAAATATTTTTGGATTTTTCAAAGTTTTTCAAATACACAAAATAAATGAACAAAAGCAAAAGTGAATACACAAAGGAGATGATGAACACCGACAGATGAAATGAATGTGTGATACAGAATGAACGGTCGGTGAGAATACGTACTCCCCCAAGCTTAGGATTTTAGCCAAACTTGGTCTACGGCCACTGCTGGAATCCATCTGGTCCAGGGAAATACTAAGGCTGCTGAGGCTCCCACTGATAGACCGGTGCGGGTGCTCGTGCTTTCTGGTTCCGGTATGCAATAATGTCCTCTAGCATAATAGTGTACGTACCCCTGGAGAGATCAAACAAAGAAGGTGCAGGCAAAGTAATAACCTCACAGGTGCCCTGACTAAACACCAAGTTATACTGGAATTGAACCCTACCCATATTAATAAAATCATGCTCAGTCATGCTCGCATAATCTAGGTATTTCCTAGGTAGAAGCTGCTACTTGTGAGCTGCGTTGGGATTTTCCCCGAAGAGGAAGGGTGAAGAAGTACAGTAGAGATAAGTATTTCCCTCAGTGAGAACCAAGGTTTATCGAACCAAAAGGAGAACCACGCAAATCCTAGTGAACAGCACCTGCACACACAAAAGCAAATACTTGCACCCAACGCGGGCAACAGGGTTGTCAATCCCCTTGAACTCGTTACTTGCAAGGATCAAATCTTGTATAGGTAGATAGATAAATTGCAAAACAAAATAAAAGTAAATAAATTGCAGCAAGGTATTTTTGGTTTTTATAATATGATTAAAGTAGACCCAGGGGCCATAGTTTTCACTAGAGGCTTCTCTCTCGAACACATAGCATACGGTGGGTAAACAAATTACTGTTGGGCAATTGATAGAAAAGTGCATAGTTATGACGTATTCATGAAAATGATCATGTATATAGGCATCAAGTCCATGACAAGTAGACCGACTCCTGCCTGCATCTACTACTATTACTCCACCAATCGACCTCTATCCAGCATGCATCTATGGTATTAAGTTCATGACAAATAGAGTAACGCCTTAAGCAACATGACATGATGTAGACAAAGTAAACTCAAGCAATATGATTAATCCCCGTCGTTTTACCCTTAATAGCAACAATACAATACGTGCCTTGCTATCCCTTCTGTCACTGGATGAGGACACCGCAAGATTGAACCCATTACAAAGCACCTCTCCGACTGAAGATACACTGGTAAAGCGACGTGCTATACAAACGGTTTTTACCCCCTTTCCGTGATAGAGTTTTAAACCGTCGCCTTGACTGTGTGTGCGATAGGGGGGCTCCTTCCCACACGACCCAGAAACCGTCGGCGATAGGTCCTCCGGTCACACACGCGGGGCAAAAAGAGCTCGTGTGCGATCAGGCGAGCCATCGCAGACAATTATACTGGCCCAATCGTTTCCGTTCGTATATACATCCCACACAGTGAATCCAAGACAAATGTTTCCATTCGTATATACATCCCACACAGTGAATCCTAGACAAACGTTTCCGTTCATATGTACAACGCACACAATTTTCCATTCATGTGCGATCAGGGCAGATAACGCAGACGCTTTTGTGGGACAAGCCGTGGGAGATCGTCTTACCATCCCACACAGTAATTATGGAACAAACATTTGTGTGGCATACCACACCACAGACGCTCTGCCTCGGTTAACTGTTTGCGTTGTTCAAGTATATCACACACGATTCGATAGAAAACTGTATGACATTGGGCTATCCATCACACACGCTTTTACTGCTAGAAACGTTTGTAAAATCCATGACCCATTTAGTAGGTTTATTAGTTTACTATTAATACCTCATGTATTAAGGAAATTCCAATTTCATTTCGAATAGCTGTTTACCACTTTCATATCAGGCACACAAATAAATTTTAACATCATTGTACGATAGCTACGAGAATACAGCACACTACAACATATAGCTAGTTCACCTTCATAAGCATAAAGTATGTTGAGCACAATATTAGAACAATATATTCATTTCCCTAATCGAATGATGCATGATCAGCCAAATTTTTCTTCTCCACCTCTGCTTTCAGTTCAGTAAGAACCTGTTTTGCACTGACCAACTGGGAAAGTGCCTCCTCCTTCGCAAACACCATCTTAGCAAAGTCTAATTTAAAAAAAATTGATCTCATTCTCCATATTCCTCTTTTTTCCTGTATCTTGAAATATTCTTCAGCGTTGACAACATTTTCTCTAAGCCTATCTCTAATCTCTTCCTCGTACATGCTCCATAGCTTTGCTAGGCACATCTTCAGAGACGTTGGCCACTCTTGATCAACCCACTCCAGGTAAGAACACTTCCGTTCATCCTATAATATTTAAAACTAAATCAGTTACAATCGTTGGGAAAATGGGTTTCTAGTTACATAGAAAATCACCACATACATATTTTGAAAAACTAAAGAAACACATTAATTATGACATATTTTCTCAAAAATATCAATGTGCAAATGAATTAATTGCTACTAAGACAACAACCAAATTCAGGAACATCACAAGCTATAATTAAGTGCAGCAATGCTACAAGTTCTTAGTCATGTACTATAATAACAAATTGACCATTTTATGAGGAAGATAAATATAACTGCAACAGCACAGCGATAGTGTTTCAATGACATCAAATTAATACTAACAGGTATGTACATGTACAAATTTAATAACATAGAACTAATAGCACTAAGGCCCTCCACTATGTAGGCCAAAACTGGTGTCAAATCAACTGTTGCTACATTTGGCACCGGTGCCATGCACTGTCGAGTCAATGCCAGAGGAAAAAATCAGGGAACCGGAGCACCTAGTTGCTCCGATCCCAGTTCCTTTGTGCCATAAAGTATTGGTACTTTACTGCTTGGTTGCTCGGATGTGTGGAGCAAAGTTGGGTGCACAAACTGCTGAAGCGGTGCAAATAATTTTCTCAGGGCACCACTGATGAGATGGCAACATTTTTAGATACTAGGTAGAAACTGTAACATTGTCTTAATCACATCCAATTAACATAGCATAGTGACAGTGTCTGAATCACATCTAACAAATGATTTGTAACAACGAAAGTGGGGCTAACCTTCTCTGCACATGCCAAAAACTTCCTCCCACGATCCACAGATTCAAAAGCCACTAACTTCATGCATGGAGATTGATGGTGACAACGAGCAGGCAGATCTTCAGCTACCCCGCTCCATTCCTTGCAAGTGATGGTCGTAGGGAGCTACAAGAGGAACAAATGGCTCAAATCGGCTGCCGGGTTAAAATCCTTTATTACAAATCAGAACCCTAAGCCTAGGGGTGAGAGAGAGGAGAGAGGCATACCCGACTGGTGACATAGTCATCGGAGGAGGAGGAACTGCTGGAGAGGTCATTGAAGAAGACCATGGCGTCCGCGGCGATCGGATGCGAGACGATGAGAGCGAGGAAGCAAGCGAGGAAGCGGCTATAGCTTACGAAGGAAGGAAGGAGTAAACAGGGGAAATGTGGCTCGTGGTCAGGGAGAAATGGGGGTGGGGAGGAGGGGAAGAGTAGATATTTCGGCGGTAGGAAAAAAAATTGAAAGTTGGAGGGAAACTTGGCGCGCAGTGTCATTGGACACCATTCACTTTGAACAAATGTGTGCATCGCAAACGATTCTTCCGCTTTACACGCATGCGATGAGTTTGAGCACTCAAATTTTGGTCGAAATTTCCCTAGGTACAGTGCTCATCCACGTCATTGCATAATTTAACATCACTTGCTAATTTGGGTACACAAATGAGCCTACAGCACACCGACCACACTTACTGAATCGAGCAATTTTAGTAATTAAACAGAGCCAGTTGACCTAAACATTGCTCTAACAAAGACCAGCGTTATAAACAAAGGCTAAGTACGCATAATTTAAACAAAGCCGCCGACGCGCCGCCCTATGCCTCGTCGGTGTAAGATGAAATGTCGATGACTTGTCCTGGAGACATGCCACTGCTGGTGGACTCCGCGTCCCTAGGGTGAAGTTGACTGCGTCGTCGTCGTCCTCCTCGTCCTCGCCGCCACCCTAAAGGTTGTAGTACTCGTAGTAGTGGCGGCGCGAGAGCTCGCGTTGGTACTCCACCACCGATTCCTCAACGGATAGACGCCTCTCTACCTCCTCCTTAGCCACGCGCAACTCCTCGTCCCGGCGCTCCTCGATCTCCGCCGCCTCCTGCATCTCCAGCTCCTGCTCGGCGATCTCATGAGGAAGCAGGGGCTCCATGGCCTCCGCCGCCGCATCGTCGAGAAGCATCTCCGCCTCCTTTTCGAACGTGGGGTGCATGCTGGATTGCGAGGAGGCCTGGAATATCTTGGTGTGGGCGTCCTCAATCTGGGCGTGGATGGCCTCGGCCCAGGCCAGGGCGACCTCCGCGGCATGGACGGCTGCTTGAGCGCTCTCGGCATTTGCAGCCACCGTCGTAGCAGCTGCTGCAGCCATCTTGGCTGCTGCAGCTGCCCTGTCGGCTGCCGCGGACGCCCTCTCGGCAGATGCGGCCGCGCTCTCAGCATAGGCGGTCGCGCTCTCGGCGAAGGCGGAGCCGCTCGGGATGGACCCGGTGACCGTACGGGCCCTCACGAAGCATCTCCACGGCGTCATTCTTTGCAAGAATGGGTTGGGGAATGGGTATCAAGGACTTGAGGATTCGGGGGTGAACGGCGCTTGAGCAGACGAATCCGGCGAAGCTTATGAATTAAGACATAAAAAAGACCCACGAATTTTCATCGCAAACGGTTCCTATAACCAACTATGTGCGATGTAGTCCATTTTTTTTATTAGCTGCGAAAGACTAATTTGGAGTACAGTGGCAACGGATGGTGATGGAAATCGTACGAATTTTTTTGTACCATTAACATGCACTAATACAACTGTCATGTTAAAATTTGGAAATTTTCAAGGTTCATCTGACCTTTTTAAGACATTAAGTGAGTTTCTAGCCATATAAAGGCCGTAATTCAAATTTGAACTACATGTACATGCAACAGCAAACCATCATGGGTTGGAAAATCATATTTGTGTCCTTCTGTGCAAGTTAATGCCCTGTGCAGTAAATTGGAAGGAGTTTTCAAACATACTGGTGTCACAGCTTGGACACAAACATTGAGAACCATGGCTTTTAAATTCCAAAAAAATTCAAAAATGATCAGAAATACATGAAACCTTGCTTGAGGTCATGTCATAGCACCAAGGTGTTGTGATAAAAGAATTGGCCACTTTGGCGAAAGTTTTGACACACACCTCTCACAAATCGGAGCATCTCACGAGAAGAAACGTGGTTCTGAGAGGGAACAATGCATGTTTGATGATGAACCGACGCTCGCTTCATCGTATGATCCAGCATTTTTTTGTATCGTTAACTGTAGCGACCCGGCCCAAATGGATCGGAGTCTTTGTGCTTAAGTGTCATCCCTGGATCGGTATGCTGACACACATATGTCGGGCCCATGGAACCTAGGGTATCCAGACCCGTCTGCCTTTGGCCCAGGGCGCAACGCCTGGCATGGGCCCAACAGGCCGTGATCACCAGGCATCTCACCAAGACCCCTCATGAGGCCTTGGCCTCCTGAGGACCCCTCCTCAGGGAGCGACGGACAAGACTCAGCACCTTCACCAGTAGCCTCGCGAGGCCCTCTCGCGAGGCGGCCTCCCGAGGCCTCCTCCCGAAGGCGCTCAAGACGAAGGCTGTTCGGCACGGCTGCGCGGTCCCGTGCCCATCACGTGGGTGACGCGCACGGCGACGAGTGGCGATAGAGGCCGCGCCAGCAGGCGCGGATGAAGATGGTTTCCCCTTTTGTGCTAAGGGAGCAAGGCCAGCCGTCCACTTCCCAAAGCAACCCCAAAGGTTGCCCTATCGGCGAAGGAAGACCAAAACAGCACGCGCGCAGGGCGGAGGTCACCACCGAGCCCACCGGCACGTCATGGATCATGCTTTTTGCAGGCGAAGACCGCCTTTAGTTAGGATAGCCTGAGCGCCTATCCCCTTTCAAAACCCACCAAGTGTGGCAACCCTTCCCACCTAAGTTTTGAGGGGGAAGAGGACCAAGGTGGGTATAAAGGGACAGTGCTGCCATCGTAGTGAAGGGGGGTCTGCTTGAGTCGACTCCTTCTCTAACCTTGTACGCAAGGACGCTCTCTTCCTCTCTACAATCAAAACCAAGCAGGAGTAGGGTTTTACACCGCAAGGTGGCCTGAACCTGGGTAAACCGCTGAGTCCACGGTCCGCTCATCGCTAGAGCGCTCCCGCCATAGCCTAGCCGTGGTAGGGGACGAAGAGGTAGGAACAAGCTCACCCCAGTGTTCGAACCTTTGGGTCCCCGGAGCCCAACTTCCGACATTTGGCGCGCCAGGTAGGGTTGCGCTACTGTTCTCCCGCTCCGCCCTCCGTTCCACCAGCCTCATGGCTGACGCACGTCACGAGCGCGCCAAGCGCAGGGCTGGCTGCGTGGCTCAGACGGGGCTGGTGGCCCGCGGCAACCACCGCCGCCCTGTCGAGGCTGCTGCCGCCACCGACCCCGCTGCCTGCGAGCAGCAGGACTCCTCCCTGCACCCCTCCGTGCAGGCGAATGACCACACCGCCATGGCTTCTTCCTCCCTCGCCCCCCGTGGGCCGCCGAATGCATAGGCCACGCTACTCATGGCGCGTGAGCTGCTCCGCTACCGTCCAGCGGACGCCGGCTACGACGCCTGGCTTGGCCGCATCACCAAGCTCGTCAACGCCACCGGGATGCTCCGACGCCTTCCCACTCGCTCCGCCCTCCGCCGTCTCGCGCTGGGGACCTGGCGCACGGCGCTCCCCCGCCGCCTCCTCTGCGCGACGAACTCGGTGGACCCCAGCGCAATGCGCGGGCGCGCGAGCCGTCCCGTGGCGCGTCCCCGCCAGCCCGTGACGAGGCCAGCTGCCATATCATCCGACGCGCGCCCCTCGATGCGCGAGTGCTCCTCGAGCGGCAGTGCTAGCCCTAGGACCAGGCCGTCCAGGAGGTTGCGGCAGCGGGGCGCCAGAACCGCGCCGCCCTCGTCGGCGGCGTCCCCTGAAGCGGTGTGGGCTGCCGCGCCTTCACCCGCGAGCTGCGTCGAGTGGTGTGGCCCGCGAAGTTCAAGCCTGAGCTGCCTCCGCGCTACGACGGCACCCCCAACCCTGCAGAGTTCCTTCAGCTCTACGCGCTGAGCGTCGAGGCGGCGAACGGCGATGACAAGGTCATGGCGAACTGGTTCCCCATGGCCTTCAAGGACGGCCCACGCTCCTGGGTCATGAACCTCCCCGAGGCGTCCAACTCATCGTGGGCCGAGCTCTGCAGCCAGTTCGTCGCCAACTTCAAGGGCACGCAAGACCGCTCCCTCACCATCAACAACCTGCGGCACGTGCGGCAGCGCCCAGACGAGACCCTCCGCAAGTACATCCAACACTTCAGCCAAGTGCGCAACAAGATCCCGCGCGCCTCCGACGCGGCAGTCATCTCTGCGTTCTCCACCGGCGTCACGGACATCAAAATGCGTGAGAAGCTTGCCATCAACGACGAGCTTGACTCAGTGCTTGAGTTGTTCGACCTCGCCGACAAGTGCGCCAAGGCTGAAGAAGGCCGCCTCTTCGTCCACAATGATCCCGATGCGGCGCTCGAGGCCGCCAAGACTAAGAACAAGGACGTCAAACGTAAGGGCCCTGCCGTGCTTGCGGCTGAGCCTGAGCAGAAGCGCGGCCATGACCATGACGAGCCCAGGAAAGACGGACGGCCACTCTGCACCTACCACAACGTGCGCTCCCACAGCACCGAAGACTGCCAGGAGCTCAAGCTACTCCGCGACGAGCGCCAGGGCCGCCGAGACGACTGCAATGGCCGCGGTGCCGGTCGCGGAGGTGGCCGCGGCGGCAACCGCTAGGACGGCCGCAACGGCAGCGGCAACTTCCGCCAGGGCTGGCGCGACCAGCCTCGTGAGGCCGCCTGGTGCGACCAGCCTCGCGAGGCAAACCCTCAGGCCAATGCCGCTCTCCCGCCGCTGCCGCCGCAACCTCGGAGGAACGACATCAACCAGGCTGACGAGGGCGCTGGGGGCTACCAGGAGCCTCGCGCGGTCGCTGGCATTCTTGGCGGGGTTCAGGCCCCCGTGTCCAACCGCCACTTCAAGCAGCTCTCTCGTGAGGTGAATGCTGCCCTCTCGAGGCCAGAGGCCGCGTGGCCCCTCAAGTGGTCGCAGTACGCCATCACCTTCGACTCCAAGGACCACCCCAAGTCCACGGCCTCCGCGGGCGCACTCCCCATGCTGTGCACTCCCACTATCAGCAACGTGGCGGTCACCACGACCCTCATCGACGGAGGCGCCGGCCTCAACGTGATCTCCATCGATAACTTCGATACGCTCCAAGTGCCCTATAACCAGCTGATGCCGACCAGGCCCTTCTTTGGAGTGACTGATGGCTCCACCATCCCTCTGGGGCAAGTGCGCCTTCCCGTCACCTTTGGCACCTGCAAGAACTACCATACCAAGCTCATTGACTTTGACGTGGCACACATCGGCCTGCCTTACACCGCCATCTTGGGCTACCCAGCTATCACCAAGTTCATGGCGGCGACCCACCACGCCTACAATGTCCTCAAGATGCCTGGCTGCAGCGGCATCATCACTGTCACCTGCGACCAGAAGGACGCGATCTGCTCCCTGGAGCACGCCTACAAGGCTGCCGCTGTGAAGCATCCGGCTGAGGAGGACGCGGTCGAGCCTCCTGAGGCCGCGCCCGCGAAGAAGAAGCACCTGTTCTCCCAGGACCGCGCCGAGACGAAGAAGGTGTCGGTGGACGGCAGCGGCTCCGGCCCTGCCTTCACCATCGGCACTGGGCTTCCTCCTGCATAGGAAAGCACGCTCGTGACCTTCCTTCGGGCAAACTCAGATGTTTTTGCCTGGAAAGCATTTGACTTGTCCGGTGTGCCGAGGGAGGTGATCGAGCACCACTTAGCGGTGTGCCCCAATGCACGCCCCGTCAAGCAAAAAGCACGGCGCCAGGCGCCAGAGAAGCAAGATTTCATCGTCAAGGAAGTTCAGAAGCTCCAGGAAGCTGGGGTCATCCGCGAGGTGCGCCATCCCGAATGGCTCGCCAACCCAGTTGTCATCCCCAAGAAAGGCGGCAAGGAGCGCATGTGCATCGACTTCACCAGCCTCAACAAGTTCCGCCCTTAGGACCCCTTCCTGCTACCGTGAGCCGGCCAGGGCGCCAGTCTCGCCACCGGTGGCGCGTGCATGCCTTTCGGCCTAAGGAACGCCGGCGCCTCCTTCCAGAGGCTGGCGTCCCTCGTTCCAGGGCCTCGTGAGCCCCCTGCTTCTCACGAGCCCCCAGGGCCTCGTTAGCACCATGGCCCCGAAGGAGCGAGCTTCCTTGGTGCGCTCGTGGGGGCGATCTGATGACTCCCCAGCACGATCTTGCCAGGTGCGCCCGAGGCGTCGCCTCGCGTGGCCCACACCCCTTCTCGCTGCGCCGTCCGCACCTTCGCTCCCGGAACCCTTCCGCCAAGGTGATTTGGTTTAACGCGACTGAGGGCGCCCCACGGGCTACACCAACCTCAAGCTGACCCGTGCCGGACACGGCAGCCTCGCCCTGCCCCCTTTTTTAGTTGTGTAATGAATTTTGCTGATTATGCTCTGATAAGTTTATGTTTCCTACTTAATCACGTGTTGAGTACGATGCTGTCCTAGGAGCGCCACGCGCTCGCGACCCCTCCCCTGACCGATTCCATGAGCGGGGGCTAGGTACGGCGCCTGTGCTCGGGTCCTTCCCTGCAGCGCCGTAAAATCCAAGCGACTGAGCTCTGGCTCGCGGGCCTGCTCCCTTGCACGTCACCTCAACAAGGTCCCTGGTGCCTTGACTCCTCACGCAATGGCCATGGGCGAGCTAGCGAGAGCGCGTCGCTCCCCCATTGTGGAATTTGTCGATATGCGGTGTCTTAGGAAGCAAGCCGCACAAGAACCTCTCGGGCGGCCTCTCGCGAGCCGACCTGCGGCGATCGCCTAATCAGGGAACCTCGCGAGAGGAAGACTTTGTAGGCCGAGCCTCGCGAGGCGCGCCTCGTGAGCCGTGTGTACTCCTCATGAGCCGTGGCTCACCCAGCATCGCTAAAAGCTAAGTCTAACTGCCTCGTGAAATGCCCTCACCGCCACTCAAGCTCTCTCCCTTCGTGATCCCGCTAAGTGCTAGCGTTTTTGTTTCGTGTGAGCCACTTGCACGCCAAAGGGGGGCTCCCTGAGCATCACGCCTCAGGAGCCCTCACTAGCTCCTGGTGCCCCTCACCTCCTGGCCTTGTCCCGGCATCGCGACCGGACATACCAGCGACGGCTGTGGCCCAATCGGGGGCTGGGTCCTGACGGCGTAGAGCGTCGAGGCGAACAAGAAAGAAAAACCGGCCTCACGAGAGGACTTCGGGAGGGAATGCATACATTCCGAATCGCAAAAGCATTAAAATAAAACATGAAGATATCGTTTTCACGCCCCCGTGGGGCTACATCGATTCAGTGCAGGAAAAAAAAGGAAAAGGCCTAGGCGGGGCGCCGTCACCCCCAAGACTCCAACACGGGCACCGCGCGCGTCCGCAAGAAGGTGCTGCGGGCAAGTGCGGCTCCGTCGCCATGCGCATGGCGCCCACCCCCAGGGGTTCCGGAATCGTCGCCGCGCGCGTGCCTAGTCGGAGTCCTCGTCCTCGCTCTTGATGCGGGGGGAGCTGTCATCACTTCCGCTTCCGCCGGAGGAGGTGGCGCCGCTGCCGTTGTCGTCCTCGCTGGAGGAGCCGTTGTAGCTGCTGTCCTCGGTCTCCGCGCAGCACTCCAGACGGCTGCCGGAGAGCCCAAAGATCTTCACGAAGAGTGTGGTGGCCCCGTCATACTTGAATTGGAGGACGTGCCCCTGCTTCAGGCTGCGGGCGAGGGCGAACGACTTCCATCCCTGCTTCAAGAACATGAAGCCCAAAGGGGTGAACTCCGTCGCCACCTAGGAGGGGCCGTTGCAGCAGCCGTCGGCCTGCACCCACAGGCCCAAGGGCGCGCGCTCTGCCATTGCCTCCGTGAAGGAGTCCGGGAGCCAAAGCCAGGTGCAGGGGCTGCGATGCATGTTCACTATGAACTCGCGAGCCCCCTCCGCCGAATGGCTCCCTGCCTGGGGTGGTAGGGCGGCCGCCCCGCCACGGCCACCTTGGCCGCGCGCGCCGCGACCCCCGCGCCCACGGGCGGTGCCCCTTTTACGGCCGCTGGGACCGGTGCTAGCAGCCGCTGGGGAGCGCCCGCACCCCCGGGCGGTACCTGGGACGCAGCAGCAGAAGCACGGGCATGCCCTCTTCCCCTCGCCATCTCTGCGGCGGCTCCGGCAAGGACGAGGGAGGAAAGGTTGGAGGAAGAATAAGTTGGGTAGGAGCCTTCAACTCCTCTATTCCCCTCTTTATGCTCGGCGCGGGGCTCTTCTCGTCGTTTCGCCTTCTCCGGCGTCGGGAATCGAAGCAACAGCAATGCGCAAAGGAAGGCAATGATGGTCTTGCGTCGCCCGCGGTAGGCTTTATGTCAGCGCGGGCGGTTACCGAGGCGTCATGGGAGAAGTCGGGGCGTCAACCGTCACATCGTGCGCCACGCGCCGCACCTGGCCCGCAGGCGGTTAGGGCCCTCGCCGTTTCGCCCCCAAGTAGGCGGGAACTTGCGCGCCGCGGGCCCAGGGGCTACTGTCGGGCCCATGGAACCCAGGGTATCCAGACCCATCTGCCTTTTGCCCAGGGCAGAACGCCTGGCGTGGGCCCCGCCGGCCGTGATCACCAGGCATCTCACCAAGACCCCTCATGAGGCCTTGGCCTCCTGAGGACCCCTCCTCAGGGAGCGGCGGACAAGACTCAGCACCTTCACCAGCAGCCTCGCGAGGCGGCCTCCCGAGGCCTCCTTCCGAAGGCGCTCAAGACGAAGGCTCTTCGGCACGGCTGCGCGGTCCCGTGCCCATCACGTGGGTGACGCGCGCGGCGACGAGTGGCGAAAGAGGCCGCTCCAGCAGGCGCGGATGAAGATGGTTCCCCCTTTTGTGCTAAGGGAGCAAGACCAGCTGTCCACTTCCCAAAGCAACCCCAAAGGTTGCCCGATCGGCGAAGGAAGACCAAGACGGCGGGCGCGCAGGGCGGAGGTCACCACCGAGCCCACCGGCGCGTCATGGATCATGCTTTTTGCAGGCGAAGACCGCCTTTAGTCAGGTTAGCCTGAGCGCTTGTCCCCTTTCAAAACCCGCCAAGTGTGGCAACCCTTCCCGCCTAAGTTTTGAGGGGGAAGAGGACCAAGGCGGGTATAAAGGGATAGTGCGGCCATCGTAGTGAAGGGGGGTCCGCTTGAGTCGACTCCTTCTCCTACCTTGTACGCAAGGATCCTCTCTTGCTCTCTACAATCAAAACCAAGTAGGAGTAGGGTTTTACACCGCAAGGTGGCCTGAACCTCGGTAAACCGCTGAGTCCACGGTCCGCTCCTCGCTAGCGCGCTCCCGCCGTTGCTCCGCCGTAGCTTAGCCGTGGTAGGGGACAAAGAGGTAGGAACAAGCTCACCCCAGTGTTCGAACCTTTGGGTCCCCGGAGCCCAACTTCCGATAACATAGTTCTCAAGGATTTATAACAGAGTTCAATCACACACTTTATTACATCGAGGTCCTCAAAAGAGTATTTATTACAAAAATATGGCAGAAGGCCATCTAAATAAAATAACTGTGGAAGCTTCGAAGGTAAATGAGTCCATCAACTCCACGGCAAACTGAGTGCAGAACAACGACCTATCGCACCTTAATCCTCATCGAAAAACTCTGCAACATGAGACGTTGTAGCCGTGTAGGTCAGCACATGGAATATGCTGGCAATTTCACACCATAGAATAGTAATGAAAATGTCTATCTCTATATGCATATTTGGCTGTGGAGGCTCTAAGTTAAATTTTTGCATAAAGCTAATTTTTCCCTACAACAAAGGAATTAATTTTATTTACTACCAAGTTTATGCCATTATTGAGGTGGTTCCTCCAACTCAATCCCTTAACCAAAATTATTTATAACATAATTCATTAATTAAATAAAGTGATGAGGTCAACCAATAATTCACTTCTGGATACTCAAATTTGTCCATAACCGGGGACACGGCTAATCATGATTAGTTTTTACACTCTGCAGAGGTTTGTGCACTTTCCCCCACATGACTCGACCACCTCCATGATCGGAAGATCGAGACATAGTTTTTCTAAAGAAGTCCCCTTAACCCCGGGTGGTACCCATCCCGACTATAACCCCTACTTTCGTAGTACCACCCGGTAAGGTTTCCTACAACGTACTCCACTATGACAGAGCCCATAATGGCTTGTGGCTGCACACGGAAGTTTCTAGTCATGAAGTGTCGTATGATCCCTTTGAGCCTGGGTGGCAATCCTAGGGTGATCACACGGGTACTCCGGGATCCCCTTGGGCAAGCACTGGTTTCTCCAGGTACCCCAATCAATCCACCCAGATGTGTGTTAATGTTGACACCTTAAGTTAACCGAAATTATTATATCTCTCGCAACTTGCATGAATCACACATATCAATCTCGTCTACGAGCATGGCTAAGCAATATATGACATAACGAATATTCCCGGGGTGATCAAAGGTCATAGGTTCCTACCTCATGAACTACATAGCAATGCCACAATTTCCCAATCCTACTCATGCAAATTTTAGGGGTGAAACTAATGCATAGTAAAAACTGGATATAGAAAAGTATGATCAAGGTGTGAACTTGCCTTGCTGACGATCATTGAACTCTAAAGATTCGTAGTAGCAAGCCTCACACTCTGGATGATCTAATGAAGCAAACATTGACACACATAAGAAATCAAGCAAAGAATCAAAAAGAAAACAAAGAAAAGACTTCGGAAAACTCCAAAAACAACCAAATAAAGTTTCTGCACAGAACGTAATTTTAACAGTAGCAAAAATATATGGTTTTGGGTTCTACAAAAAGTACAAAGCACAAGCTTTAATTTGCAAAAAGAATCAATTAAATCGGAGTTATAGATTTCAAATTATAGCCAAAACAAGTTTGAACATGAATTTGATCATATTCAAATTTAATTTGTTAAAAATATTTTTAGATTGGTTCTCTGGATAGATGGGATTTTTATGAAACTAAAGAATCAATGAAATTGGATTTGTAGAATTAAAGATATGCTAAAAACAAAATCAGGACATATTTGAAATAAAGAAAAATACTAAAAAGTTTAGATCTCGGCCGACCGTGGCAGAGGTGCCACGTGGCGAGTGGTGGGTGGCTGCGGTTGTCTGTTGCGGGTGGGTGGCCAATCCATAGCGAAAACAGCTTGGAGAAAATAAAAAAAAACAGATCTACTCCAATCGGTCGGATCCCGATCGAACGGTTGTTGGTGTGTGTGCTGCGGCGACTAGACGCGGACGACCGGTAACTACTGCATATCAGTTCGAAATAAAAAAATGAAGCGATCTAATCTGAGCCGTCAAAAATAGATCGGACGGAGGAAGGCGGCGGTGGCTTACTATGAGGGGAACGAAGGCGAGGGTGGCTCGGGCATCGACGGCGGCGATGCTCCGGAGGTCGAGGGCGACAGCGGAGTGGACGGGCGGATGCGGCGGAGCGAGGCGTTCTCGGGGGTGGTGTCGAAGGGCGTTGGGGATGACGGACGGCGACGAGGCGAACACGGCGGAGCTCGGGTGCTCTGCGTGAACTCCGGCGGGCGTGCGAGCTCGGGGAGGAGCATGTAGACGAAGAGAAGGGGTGCAACCATGTCAAAAGGATGAGCAAGGCCAAGGAAGACCGATAGTATGAAAAGAAAAGGCTCGGGAAATCCTACCGGCGACGATATCGACGGCGGACGACTTCGGCTCCGACGAGATCGGATGCGCTCGTGCATGCAATATGGGTGGCCTCGGCTCGGGATTTTTGGGGGGGTCGAGAGAGAAGAGGGCCGGGTATTTATAGGACATCAACTTGGAGGAGGGGGCGGCTTCGGGGATAGAATCCCGAGTTCAAACGAACTCGGGCGGCGACGGCGTGCGCGGGCTGGACTCCAGTTTGACTTGAGGAGGAAGAAGAGGGGCGGGCCCGGGGTGTCAGCGGCAGCGGGAAGAGGGGCGAGCAGACGGGCGACCGACGCGAAAACGTTTTGCACACGCGCGTGGGCTGAGGCCTAAAGGCCTAGCTGGGCCGGCGGCTGCCGCGCTGTGCTGGGCTTTCTCCCCTTTTTTTTATAAAACCTTTTTCTGTTTTCTATTCTCTGAAACTTCCAAAACACAGAAAACACAAAGTAGAAACTTCTAAAATTGCCAGAAAAATTCACGTAAATATTTGGTCATATACTAGACCATGTGAACTATTTTCTGTCCTAAAAGCAATATTTTTAAAATACATATTTTTGCTAAGCTAATAAAATTTGCATTAAATAATTTGCAAATAAATCCAAATAAATATATTTTGATTTCAAATTCAATTCTGTTTTTGAAGAACTCCTTTTATCTTCTCTCTAAATTTTATTTTTTGGAAATAGAGGTAATGAATTTAGAGAAACCAAATTTGATCCAAATTCCATATTTTGAATTTCAAAGAATTTTCAAAATGGATTTAAGGAAACTTCCAATTCTCTCTTTTGGTCCTTGAATTGCACAAAGTTCCTTGGATCAAAATTCGAATAAAAGAAATGAAGGGCAAAAATGCATAAATCATGGATGCATATGAATGATCTATTTATAAACATCCAAATTGAAAATTGGGATGTTAGAAACCTACCCCCCTTAAGATGAATCTTGCCCTCGAGAATCAGGTTGGTCAGCAAAAAGGTGTGGGTGGTCCTGTTGGAGATCTTCTTCTCGTTCCCAGGTGGCTTCTTCGGTATGGTGACTCCATTGAACCTTGCAGAACTTGATGACCTTGCTGCGGGTAACCCTGCTTGCAGTCTCGAGAATCTTGAAGGGCTTCTCCTCATAAGTCAGATCACTATCCAACTGTATGGCCTCCAGTGGCACCGTATCTCTCAAAGGAATATCGGCCATCTCTGCATGGCACTTCTTCAACTGGGAAACGTGAAACACATCATGAACTCCTGACAGAGCTTCGGGTAATTCCAACTTGTAGGCAACTTCACCCATGGGTTCTAAAACTTTGTATGGCCCCACAAACTGTGGTGCTAACTTTCCTTTCACTCCAAACCGTTTAACTCCTCGAAGTGGCGACACACGGAGATATGCTTTCTCTCCGATTTCATGGGTTACCTCCTTGAGTTCAGTATCGGCATAACTCTTCTGCCTGGACTGGGCTATCTTCAGTCTGTCACGGATCAACTTGACTTTCTCCTCTGAGTCCCTGATTAAATCTGGTCCGAATAATTTACGGTCTCCAACTTCATCCCACATCAATGGTGTCTTGCACCTCCTTCCGTACAAAGCTTCGAAAGGGGCCATCTTCAAACTGGTTTGGTAGCTGTTATTGTATGAGAATTCTGTATAAGGTAAATTATCATACCAACTAGATCTGTAATCTAGCATACAAGCTCTCAACATGTCCTCCAGAATTTGATTGACTCTCTCCATCTGTCCATCTGTCTGCGGATGAAAAGCTATACTAAACTCCAGCCTGGTACCTAAAGTTTCGTGTAACTCATGCCAAAACTTTGAAGTAAATTGCGTTCCTCTATCTGATACGATGGTCCTCAGAACTCCATGCAGACATACGATCCTGGTCATGTATATCTTGGCCAACTTAGCACTTGTATAGGTGGTTTTCACGGGGATGAAATGAGCTACCTTGGTCAAGCGATCAACCACTACCCAAATAGAATCATAGCCTGACCGGGTCCTGGGTAATCCTGTGATGAAGTCCATGCCAAGCTTGTCCCACTTCCAATCAGGTATCGGCAAAGGCTGAAGTAATCCTGCTGGTTTCTGGTACTCTGCCTTAACCCTCTGACATACGTCGCATACTGCTACATACTCGGCAATATTCTTCTTCATACCTGTCCACCAGAAACTTTCCTTTAAGTCCAAATACATCTTGGTGTTGCCCGGGTGTATCGAGTAAGGTGAATCATGAGCCTCCTGAAGAATTAACTTCCTGATCTCTGGGTCATTGGGCACGTAAATACGTTGCTCAAACCATAAGGTTCCGTGTTCATCCTCACAAAATCCTTCTGCCTTTCCTTGGTTCATCCTTTCCTTTATCTCCGCAATGCCTTTGTCTAGTTTCCGGGCTTCTCGGATCTTTCCCAACAAAGTCGATTGAATTTCCATTGCGGCAACAAAACCTCATGGAACTATCTCCAATCAGAGATCTCTGAGATCGTCGGCTAACTCCTGAGGTAATCCTCCTGCTGTGAGAGTATTAACATAACTCTTACGGCTCAATGCATATGCCACAACATTGGCCTTTCCTGGGTGATAATGCAATCTCATGTCATAATCTTTTATGAGCTCCAACCATCTCCTCTGCCTAAGGTTCAACTCCTTCTACGTGAAGATGTATTTCAAACTCTTGTGATCCGTGTAAACATCGCAACTATTTCCGATAAGAAAATGCCTCCAGGTCTTGAGCGCGTGCACTACGACTGCTAACTCCAAATCATGCGTGGCATAGTTCAACTCGTGAGGTCGTAGATGATGTGAGGTATAGGATACAACTCTTCCTTCTTGCATAAGAACGCCTCCAAGTCCCTTACGTGAAGCATCGCAATACACCTGAAAATCCTTGCGTATATTCGGAAGAATTAGCACTGGGGCTGTAACCAAATGTTTCTTTGGCTCCTGGAAACTGGCCTCACATTCGTCGGTCCAAAAAAACTTGGTGTCTTTCTTCAATAACTCCGTCATGGGCTTCGCGATCTTGGAGAAATTCTCAATAAACCTCCGGTAATATCCTGAAGTCCAATAAAACTGCGAATCTCTCTGACTGAGGTGGGTGCCTTCCATTCGGTGACGGCTTCAACCTTCGAAGGGTCTACTAATATTCCTTCTCCTGATATAACTTGTCCGAGAAATCCGACTTCCTTCAACCAAAACTCGCATTTGCTGAACTTGGCGTATAATTGGTGTTCTCGGAGCTTCTCCAGCACCAAGCGTAAATGTTCCTTGTGTTCTTCTTCATTCTTCGAGTAAACCAATATATCATCAATGAACACGACGACGAACTTATCCAAAAACTCCATGAATACCTTGTTCATCATGCTCATAAAATAGGCAGGGGCATTAGTCAAACCAAAAGACATGACTGTATACTCATAAAGCCCATACCTCGTGGTAAAAGCGGTCTTGGGTATACCCTGCTCTCGGATCTTCAACTGGTGATATGCTGATCGAAGATCGATCTTGGAGAAAACACTAGCTCCGACTAGCTGGTCAAACAAATCATTGATCATCGGCAAGGGGTATTTGTTCTTGATGGTCACCTCATTCAACGAACGATAATCCACAACCATTCTCAAGGTTCCATCCTTCTTCTCCACAAGAAGAACTGGGGCTCCCCAAGGTGATGAACTCGGTCGGATATACCCTTTCTCCAGTAATTCCTTTATATGTTTCTTAATTTCCTCCAAATCATTTGCGGGCATCTGATACTGTCTCTTGGATATCGGTCCTCTGCCTGGCAATAACTCGATCAAAAACTCAATGTCTCGATCCGGTGGCATGCCGGGCAATTCCTCTGGGAATACATCGGGATAGTCCTTCACAACTGGTACTTCTTCCTGAACAGCTCCCGAAAGAGAATTCATCTGAGTCCTTCTTGACGTATGCCTCGACACATACTTGATCCGTTTTCCATCTGGGGTGGTGAGAAGAATCGACTTACGGGCACAATCAATATTTCCTTCATACCTGGATAACCAGTCCATGCCTAGGATTACGTCCAATCCTTGTGATTCTAGGATGATGAGGTCTGTGGTAAAATCATGCTTCCCGATACTGAGACTCATCTGGTGACACCCTAACCTGCCATCATCTCGGCTCCTGGGGAACTCACCCGAATAGGTCTACTAAGGGTTCTAGTGGGTAATCCATACTTTTCCACAACTACCCTTGATATGAATGAATGCGATGCACCAGAGTCAAAAAGAACTAATACTGGATGGGAATCGAGCAAAAACCTACCCAACACTGCGTCTGGCTGCTTGTAGACTTCCTCCATGTTGGTGCAATAATTTGCCTCCTTATGTTTTGGAGATTGTTGACATAAACAGTAAGGGATTGATGTGTTTGCTAGTACACACAGAGTAACAGGTCCCTGGAGTCAAGAGGAGTTTGGTTCAAACTCCGAAGAAAATCCCCTGCATGGCACTGAAGGTTATCACCGAAGATTATGACGACAAGAGTGACCCCTCAAAAATTGTTGATGCAAAGCAATTGGTTTGGTACTCGTCTGAAGAAAGTGACTGCAGCCGAGAAGATTTAAGACGAAGTGAAGACGTAGCATTTATTTCGTTGTTTCTCTTCTCTTTATTGAGTCATAGGACCACAGTACTACTAAGAGGGGTGTAGCGTTCGAAGCTTTGATTCTCTGATAATAAACCCAAATCCTATGAATGTTGCGAGAGAAATCTCTTTGTGTTCCGAGCAAATACTTGCCAGCAAGAGACTGTGATCTTCTTCGCTGTGAGAGATTTGTCTCTGACCGAGGAGTTAGCATTACTTGTTCCTCAAGTAATGTTACCGTTCCTCTTAAAATCCGACCGTTGTGAACGTGTCGGTTGGCCATTGGCTGGACCGCGTGTCCAAAATGGTCATTTCCCATCAGGGAAGGCTGCGGCTATAAATAGCCACCCCGCACCGGCGTTGTCCGGTGGCTGCTCCGTGTGATTGTGAGAAGATTGTTGAGCAACCCCCTCTCCTGAGTGATTTGAGTTTAAAATCCACCGAGAGAAAACCCCAGAGCCGAAAAAATAGATAGTGGTTTAGCATCACTCGAATCTAAGTCCAGTACGCTCCGCCTATTACTCTTGAGAGCTACAAACTCTCTAGACGGTTAGGCGTCAATTTCTTTAGAGACCAAGAGTAATTGTGGTTCTCGAAGAAGAAGTCTGTAAAGGTTTGGAGATCGCCTCAAGCATCTACCATGAGTGATCGGCATTGGTTGACGAACCAATCGTTGAGGATAATAGGGTGAAGAGAGTTTATCTTCTGTGTTAAATCACAACCCCTCCAACCAGACGTAGTCCTTTTGCTGAAGGGCGAACTGGTTTACCAAATTCCTTGTCGCCATCGAGCATCACTGGTCACCTATGTTTCTCCCCTTTACATTCGAACTGTGCTGTATGACATATTTCAATCATGTGATTTGTCTCGATGCATGCTTTTAGTTTCCATTCGTTAATTTGTATTCGCTCACTGTACACTGTTTTCATTCGCTCCGCTACTGGGTTCCGAGAGTTTTGATATTTCTAAAGAAAATTTAAAACTCCCATTCACACCCCCCCCCCTCTGGTAGACATACTTCGTTCCTACAATTGGTATCAGAGTGAGGTACTCCTTGAGTCTATTCATTTTGGTCTAACCACCTTGGAGTTTAAGTATGTCTTCAGTGAGCTACAAGTCGCACCTCAAGATTCCCATCTTCGATGGGACGGACTATCCCTTCTGGAAGGAGAAGATGATGATCCGTCTCTGAGCTATTGATGATGATATGTGGAATGTGGTGCAGAATGGATTTGTGGTTGAAGTGCCCCAGGTCCACACTGACCACGAGAAGAAACTTATTCAGATGGATGCTCAAGCCAAAGATGAAATTGGTGGCCATCTCTCTCGTGCTCAATTTCTTCGCTATCGTCAGTGTGAAACTGCAAAGGAATTGTGGGACATTCTCGAAAAGATAAATGAGGGTGTTTCAACACAGAAAGAGGCCCGCATTGATACTCTTCGGGCGAAGTTCAATCGGTTCAAGCGAATCAGAAATGAAAGCTGCCAGCAAACCTTCGATCGTCTGAGTGACATTGCAAACGAGCTGCAAGGTCTCGGCGCCAAAGACATCACTGATCACGAAGTTGTGAAGAAACTGCTCCGATCCCTTGACAGTTCGTTCGACACTCTAGTTTTGATGATTTGGGAACGAGCTGATTTCAAAGTTCTTGACTCTGCTGATATCATGGAAAGGCTAAACACCCACAAGGAACAAGAAGAAGAAAAGAGAGATCTCTATGGCTCAAGTCACCGAAAAAGTCATGCTCTCAAGGTTGTGGCTGAATCTTCCTCAGAAGGAAATGCCGAAGAAGATTTAGATGACCCAAAAAGGATCAGCAAGGATCTCGCATTAATCACGAAAAGATTCCAACGCCTTCAAAGGAAAAATCAATTTCAGAAGAAAGGATCCAGCAACTCTGGCGGCTCCAAATCTTCATCAAAACCTACTGGAGATTACACCTACTTCAAGTGCAAAAAGCCAAGACATTTCATTTTGGACTGCCCTCTCTGGGAAGCTGAAATCCGTGCCGGTGGAAGATATGATTCAGGAAACAACCATGGCAAAGGCAAGAGCAAAAGCTATGACTCCGATGATGAGAAGAAAACGAAGAAGTTCTTGAAGAATAAGGACAGCTCCTCCTCCAAGTCCTCGTCAAGATCTTCCTCAAGGAATCCTTCCAAGTCCTCATCCAACCGCAAGAACACCTCTCGCAAGGCTAAGGCGTACATCGATAAGGAGATGGATTCTGATGAAGAAGAGTCATCTGACTCCAAAGAAGTTGATGAATCCGATGAAGATTCTGATTCCGGCATGGCTGGCATAGCATGTGCCTCTACTCCTGCATCGAACTTCTTCAGGAATCAGTCGAGCGACAATGAGTCCCCTGCCTACTGCTTCATGGCCAAAGCTTCGAAAGAAAAGGTACCCCCAAACATCACAAGGTTTACTCCAGTGATCAATACTCTTCGGATGAGGATGACCATGCTAAACTGATCAAAATTGCTAATATGCAACAAAACTCTCTCGAGAAAATTGAGAAAACCCTCAGAAAATCTGAAGGGTTGTTGGTTGAGGAGATGGAGAAAAATCAGTCGTTGACAGAAGAGCATTCCGCTCTTGAGTCTCGAATGGAAGAACTATCAAATCGTCATGATTTTCTCTCGGCCGACCATGAGAGATTGACTTATGATTACCTGAAAAGGAATCAGGAACTCGAGTCACTGAGAGAGGCTCATGATGACTTGATCAGAGAAAATTCTCTTCTCACCCAACAACTCAAAGAGAAACCTGAGGTGTTTGTACCACCCTGCCTAAAATGCCTTGAACGCAGTAACTCTGAATCAAATGCTGAATCTTCTGTGAATGCTAACCCCTCTGTCAAGGAAAATGGTTCTATATCTGATGAAAATGCTAGGTTGAAGGATCTTCTTCAGACAGGAATGTTCAAATCTCTCAAAGGGCATCAAACCCTATGTGATGTTCTGAAGAAATCCATTCTTCACAAAAATCCCAGGAAAGAAGGTACCAGTTTTGAAAGGAAACTGAATGAAAATGGCTCCTACTGGGAACCTGATCAATATCCTCGCACTGTGTGGCTGCCAGCCAAGAGCAAATTGCTCGATCCAGCTTTACTTTCGGGATATGACTGTCCTATCCCTGAGTACTCATATGATGATTCTCTGGACAACTATAAGTTGTTCAAAAACCAACGTGGTGAGGCTGTTGCTCGCTATGTTGGACAACTATCTCGGTGGCTAGGAAAACTATCGAAGCATTGCCTATTACTACGTTACTAACCATGCAGGCTGAAAATGCTTGATACTTCCTGGAAAAGGTTCGACAGAATGAGTACATGCATACCTCATCTAACCACTATACACACTCGTCTGGGAAGAATTTCAATGCATACTCTTTCGATTATGCTCATACTCACTCAAGTCACAATTCGTATGACTATCGAAAGAAATCATATCCTGCTCGCTCATATGTTTCGAAGCCACCTACAAAGATGTGGGTGGTTAAGAAAGCCTGATTTCTCTGCAGGACTATGTCTCCGGGTGTACCGAATGGATAATGGATGCACTAGTCATATGATCGGAGACAAGTCGTTGTTTGTCGACCCCACCTTAACTGCTTCATCTCAGAAGTATATTACTTTCGGCGACAACAACAAAGGAAAGGTAATTGGGTTAGGTAAAATTGCTATATCCAAGGACAAGAACATTGATGATGTTTTACTTGTTCAGTCTCTTGGATTCAATCTCATGTCAGTTGGCAAGCTTTGTGATCTAGGCATGCTAGTTCGATTTTCATCATCCAAATGCATCGTCTTTATGGCCTCTGACAATTCCTTCGTCTTCGAGGGAAATAGAAAGGGTGATTTATATATTGTGGATTTCTCTAAGGGTCCCTCAGTCCAAACTTGTTTGCTTGAAAAAGCAACCGAAGGATGGCTGTGGCACCGAAGACTTGGTCATGCAGGTATGAGAAATTTGCAGACTCTCGTGAAGAAAAATCATCTTCGTGGCATTCCTGATGTGAAATTCGACAAGGATCGTCTCTGTGGTGCGTGTGAAGCCGATAAATTGGCCAAGAAGCACCATTCGTCAAAAACTGTCATGACCACAGCAAGACCACTGGAAATTCTTCATATGGATTTATTCAGACCTCAAAACTATGCAAGTTTTGGAGGCAGTCATTATGGTCTGGTTATTGTTGATGATTTCTCTCGATACACTTGGGTATTCTTTCTCGAAGACAAAACCTACACCCAAGACATCTTCAAAAGATTTGCCAAGAAGGCTCAGAATGAATATGATGTGCGAATTAAGCACGTCAGAAGCAACAATAGTACTGAGTTCAAAGATACTCATATCGAAGATTTTCTTGACGAACATGGTATAACTCATGAGTTCTCTGTTGCATACACTCCCCAACAGAATGGAGTTGTTGAGCGAAAGAATAGAAATCTCATCGAAATGGCGAGAACAATGCTCAGTGAGTATAAAACTCCCATTCGTTTCTGGGCTGATGCTATTACCACTGCTTGTCATGTTGTGAATCGTGTTTATCTTCACAAATTCCTTAAGAAAACTTCATATGAGCTTATCACTGGCAAGAAACCGAATGTTTCTTATTTACATGTTTTCGGTGCACCTTGCTATATTCGTGACATGAATCATAATTCCAAGTTTGCACCTAAGGCACATGAAGGTTTTCTTCTTGGTTATGGCTCAAACTCGCATACTTATCATGTCTATAACTCTCACCACGGGAAATTTATGGAAACGGTAAATGTGCGGTTTGATGAATATAACGGCTCTCAAAAGGAGTACCTGCCTAATGTGATAGATGAACCACCGATCTCGGATGCTATTCGGCAAATGGCCATTGGGGACGTCAGGCCAGTCGAAGGAAATACACCTGACTCTTCCGATGAAGATGCCCCCATAGCTCGAAGAACATGCCAATCTACTGCCGAAGAAAATGCCACACCGAACACAAATGGCAACCCAAATGCAAGTGCAAATCAAAACGGCAATCCCGATGAAAATGGCAATACAAATGCTCATCCTGATGCTGATATTGAGGAAAATGAAAATGATCATCAAGAAGGAAATCCTCTCCCATGAGTGGCAAATCGAGCTGACCCTGCATTAATCCTCGAAGATCTTGAGAATCCAGGTTACCGACCCACAACTCGCTCTCGCACTCGTTTGGCTAACTACTGTGGCAGTTTCTCCTTTGTCTCATTGACAGAACCTACCAAGTATGAGGAAGCCATGAATGATCCCGGTTGGATGAATGCCATGCAAGAAGAGTTGGTGCAATTCGAATTGAATGTTGTGTGGGTATTGGTTGACAAACCGAATCCTAAGAAGCACAATATCATCGGCACAAAATGGATCTTCCGAAATAAGCAAGATGAAAATGGCATTGTTGTGAGAAACAAAGTGTGTCTTGTCACTCAAGGGTATACACAGGTAGAAGGTATTGATTTCGGTGAGACATATGCTCCTGTTGCTCGCCTTGAGGCAATTCGTATTCTTCTCCCTTATGCAAACTACAATGATATTCTGCTTTATCAAATGGATGTGAAAAGTGCTTTCCTCAATGGTGAAATTGATGAGGAAGTATATGTTAGGCAGCCACCTGGCTTTGAAAACCCTCAGTTTCCTAACAAAGTTTTTAGGTTGAAAAAGGCTCTGTATGGGCTGAAGCAAGCCCCGCGAGCTTGGTATGACACTCTGAAGAGGTTTCTGCTCGACAAAGGGTTCAAGCCAGGATCCACTGATTCCACTCTTTTCACTCGTGCTATTGATGGTGATCTATTCGTGTGTCAAATTTATGTGGATGATATTATTTTTGGCAGTACTAACAATGCATGCAGCATGGAATTCGGGCGAATGATGTCCGAGAAATATCAAATGTCTATGATGGGTGAACTCAAGTTCTTTCTCGGACTGGAAATCTGTCAATAGGACAACGAAATTTTCATATCTCAGGAGAAATATCTGAGAGACTGTCTGAAGAAGTTTAAAGTGCAAGATTGCAAACAGAAGGGCTACAAAACTCCCATGCCCACGAATGGCCAGCTGGACGCAGATGTGTACGGTAAAGATTACTATCAGAAAGCTTATCATTCGATGATTGGTTCTTTGCTCTACTTATGTGCATCCAGACCTGATATTATGTTGAGTGTTTGTATGTGTGCTCATTTCCAAGCTGCACCAAAAGAATCGCATCACCAAGCGGTCAAGCGTATTCTGAGATATTTGGCTCACACCCCCACCTTAGGTCTATGGTATCCTAAGGGAGCACAGTTTGACCTCGTTGGATATTCAGACTCAGATTATGCAGGTGACCAGGTTGACAGGAAATCTACTTCGGGGAAAGGTCATTTCCTCGGTAGATCCTTGGTATGTTGGTCGTCAAGGAAGCAGAATTGTGTCTCGCTCTCTACGGCTGAGGCCGAATATATTGTTGCTGGCGCTTGTTGCACTTAGTTATTATGCATGAAGCAGACCCTGAAGGATTATGGCATCAAGGTCAAGAAGATCCCTCTATTGTGGGACAATGAGAGTGTGATCAAAATTGCACACAATCCAGTGCAGCACTCTCACACCAAGCACATTGAGATCAGACATCATTTCCTACGCGATCATGTTGCTCGAGAGGATATTGTTATCAGTCATGTCAATACTGAAGAAAATCTCACCGATATCTTCACCATGCCTCTCGATGAGAAAAGATTATGTGCGTTATGGTGTGAGCTAAATATCCTAGATTCCGCAAATGTGCAGTAAGTTGGACTCAGCACCCGTACCATCACTTCCACATCTTAGAAGGAATGGGTGCACAACACTCGAAGAGTTTGAAAATTTCGACAAAGTGAAATTTTCTTTCTGAGAGTGAATACATTAACGAAGAACTAGACTAACCGGGTGCCACGATAATTGTGCGATGCTCGGGGTCATACAGTTCTTATACGGTGGGGAACGCCACCACAATTTCTCTTCGTTGAGTTGTCTTTCGGTTGAAGTTTTTTTTGTGTTAGTCCGAATGCATTTCACTCATAGCTTCTCTCTCGGGTGTTTGTGTTTGTTCGTCTGAGTGAAATACCTAGGACCCTATTTTTCTCTCTATTCTATCTCTTCCAGTCTATGCTGCTCCGTTATGAATGCACAAACTTCATCTGGTAACGAAACTTTATCTGGTGTCCTTGACCACGTTAAAGGTTCGGTCCGAGCTTAATCTGTTTTGGCGCAAGCCGTCCAAAATTTGGGGTTTCCCGCCCAAGTCAGGACCACGTTCTTTGGTGATGGTTGCCACGTGCTCTTCATCAACTGCCAGTTTATCTGGTCCGTTGAATCGCAAAAGTCCTCTGACCATGGCCGTCCGATCAGATTCACCGGGTGCGGTTATTTCCTCCTCGCATATATATTCTATGCCGCCACCCTCCCTCAATTCACTTCGCATCTCCGCCACCGTTACCATCCAAAGCCCTACCGCACTGCTCCACCTCGAGCTCGATGACGTCGATCATCTTCGCCGCTTTGCTGCCGGAGAGAGGTCACCGGAGTCATTCCTCGCCGCCACGGATCATCTCCATCCCCGCGCTGCCGTAGTCGCTGCATATCACCGAGTTAGGGTATGTGTAGTGCGAACTCGTTCTTCCATTCATCTTGTTTGAGTTCGTCCGCGGTAGTAATTGTCTAATTTTTACCGCATTTCCCAGATCTTTACTGATAGGTAACTTGTGCGGATGTGGTTTGTAGTTGTCCCTCGCATCCGAAAATTTCAGATCTAGGGTTTGTGTTGTGTCTCGTACGAACGGAATGCTTAGCACATTAACTAGTATATTCTTAGAACCTACTAGTTCGTTCTACACATTTCTTTCATCCGTAACATTTCTCAAAGTCTGCATCTACTTCTTCATCAAAACGATTTCTTTTTCAAAATCTTCACTGTGTGCAGTCATAACCATGTCCCCATTTTCCCTCTAATCTATCTTTATTCACAAGAAAATGTAGTCAGTTGAGGATTCGGCTCAACCAATGAGCCTGGCTGACAGGGATGATGTTGTTCTGGGTACAGCTGATGAATCCAAAGCTCCGAATGCCAAGGGCCCAACGGTAGGCCCATCAACCAGCAAGCAAAAAAGAACCGAGAAAAATGCTAATGAGCAAGAAGAGAATGCTCCGAAGAAGAAGAAGGGTGGCAGACAGGCGTACACAAACACAGCTGAGTATATCTCTCATGATCGGTACGGTACAGTTCCAGGAAAAACCAAACATCAGAGAGATACGCGTCAACAATGGATTCGATGTCATTGGGTGCGCAAATGGTTCAACTATGAATTTTTTCATCCTCGGTTTGCTCAAAACTTTGCATTTCATCCACCATGGGGTGACTGCCGGGAAATTTCTCTCATAAAACCAAATGTTCCCAAGAGAGACCACATCCTCCACCAAATGCTCATGAGTCCTCGTACACCCGAATCTTATCCTGATGAGCTTGCTAAGCGTTAGTGCAATGCCATCAAGCGAGCTCAGAGGGCTGAAAAGCAAAAGGCTCGTGAAGAGGAAAACCTTCAGCTTCTCAAAGATGATGTCAAGAAGAAAAAGGCCGAAGGAAAATCTGAAGGACGCACTAAACGCAAGCATGATCCCAGCGCTGCTGCATCAAAGAGAAAGAGTGCACCAAAGAAGAAAAAGGCTGAACCAGCTGAGGAATTTAAAATGAATGATTCTTCGGATGATGACCCTCCGCTCACCAAGGAAGAAGTTGCTGCTACTCTCAGCGAGGAAGTGAATATTACCACATCAACTGTGTTGCCTGATCTTCGGGTTCATATGGTTCTAGAAGCACCACCGAAGAAGATCACTGCTAGACAAACTTCTGCTACCACTGTCACTATGAAACATCATGTGAACACAACTCCTCATCCAGATGCTATCAATTTGCAAGATTTGGTCGTTGACACTCCTGTGAGTTCTGCAAAGCCAGGAGAAAGTATTCCCAAGCCTGACTTGAAGAAAATCAACGCGCCTACCGAGAAAAATGCTCCACAAGCTACTGCTCCAACGGAGAAGGCTGCTAAGTTTGCGCCTACCTTGACTCAGCCGTTGGCTTCTAAACCTCCTTCCGAGAAAGTTCCTGTGCAGACTGCTCCTATTGCCAAGTCTGATGCTCCTCACTACTATGATCACATATTTATCATGGAACAGCTTGATAAATTTGTGGACAATCCATTCGATGGTGAAGTGGCATCTCTACCTATTCCTGCTAAAGTCATTACACAGGCCACTTCCATAGTTCAAGAAATGAGAGAAGATGCAGTTGAGATCAACTCTTTCTCTGCCGAACTAATTGACCTTGATGGTCGAATGAAAACTGCTTCTTCAAGATTTGTCATTAAAGCGCTCGAAGACTCTTACAAGGATGTCAATCATGCCATGACTCTCCTCCGTCACAGAAGGTTATGCTTTCACACGGATCTAGACAAAATTGTTCGCAAGATCTGTGACGAACATCAAGCAAAAGTCACTGGCTACAATGATTTGGTCAAAGGCCACATTGATCAAGTTGCTCAGCTCAAGAAGAAGCAACGAAAGAGAATTGCGAAGAAAAATGTACCTCCTGCTCTGAAGGAAAAATCGCCTGCACGCCCAGTTGCTCAGTCTCAGAAAGAAAAATCTCTTGAGCCAGCTCCTCCTTCGAACCCCCCCAGTAAAAGACTCGGATGCTCCTCCCTCGCCAAGGCCAACTGAACCAGTGCCTGTGGCATCCCCTGCTCGAGCTGATATTCCCTCACAAAGATTTGTCTCTGAGGAAGGTGAAATTCCTCGCCCCGAGCCCCAAGCTTCTCCGGCTCATGAAGCTCCAAAAGTCTCGGCTTCTCCTATGATTGAGCAACAACAGATTCCAGTGGAACAATCTCAACCACCTCCAGTGCATGATTCGGCCTCAGTGCCTAAAGTGGATGAACCTGCCCTGCTGCCTACTGCCTCTGCAGCACCCTCTGTTGCAACACCTGCTCCATCTCCACTCAAGTTAAGTATTGACACAGCGACACGAATCCCAGATGCTGGTCCTTCCGAACAGAAATCTGTCTCTGCTCGCCGTACTGACTCAGTTGTATATGGCGATGAATTTCTCTCTCCTGAAGAACTCAAATACCCATACCCTCGTGAAGAACTGCCTTTGTTCTCATCAGGAGCAGGCGCGAAAGGACCTCTTTTCAATCGGAATGCGCACCCTAAATTCTTTCAATATAGTCTGTATGATGGGCCGCGCACTTCGGAATCGCCTCGCTTCTGGACTAAGGAACAGGCCATATATTACTCTCGGGTCCTCTATGAGAGCAGAAAGATATTTCCTCACGAATATCTAAACATTCCTGCAATGCGCAATATTGGCTGTATCAATCAATTGCTTCAAGATCTGGATGATTTCTGCCTCACCAAGGTATTTGAATTCGAGCATCCTTGGAACAGAGAGATCATTCTTTAGTTCTATGCTACACTGTATATCTCGGGCGATGAATCTGATAGCTCAAAATGGATTATGGAGTGGATGACCGAAGGAAAACACATCAAATGCACTTCAACAGATTTTGACTCGCACTTCCATTTCCCTCGCTTTGAGCATGGTGACACTGAAATTCGGGTTCACAATATTGATGTCATATCAGATGAAACTTTTTGATGCACAATGGATCAAGAAAAGATTCGTGACTACACTGGTCCTCCTCGTCCTGAGCACTTAACCTTCGAGAATCAGACGCTATTTCACATGCTCTCCTACAAAATTTGCCCTCTGGCGGGTATGAATCCAGACAAATCCATCTCAGATGTTCTTCGAAATGCTATATATGCAATCTATGAGCGATACATCTTCGATGTGGAAGACATGTTTCTGCGTATTCTGAAGGATTCTGCCCAATATCCCTTCTGCATCAAAGTTTTCGCACCCTGGATCCAGAAAGTTATTGATCATGCTATGCGCACAGTGTATCTTGCGAAGGAAAACCATAAAAGCTTCATACCTCCTGTTCGCGATACCTTGCAAGTCATGGAAGATGTTACTTCGGGTAAATTGCCCGCATCAAGCCCCCGAGACTATCACAAGCAATTCGATGGGCCGCGTCTTCCTCAGCGCGACCGAAAGATTTCGCCTCAACCTCCATCGCAACTCGAAGTTAGTTTGTGTACACAACAACTGCTGCTGCGGCATATCACTGAGGATCGACACGAAAAAGAACATCTCGCCTCCGAGCTAAATGCTCTCAACAATCGCACCAGAATCATGCATCTCATAGCTGATGAAAACAAGAAGAGACTCTGGAAATTGCTTCGCAAGTTCTTCACCGAGAAACAACTCCTGAATGTCAATCTCCAAGAGCTCTATGATTATATTGACAAAGGCTTCACTTTTGAAGATTTTCAAGATCGGAGTACCCCTCCTCTACCTGTTCATGAGCCAACCACTGATCTTCTTCATCTCAAGCTTCGCAAACTGCTTGACGAGTCTGAAGCCACCTCACCGACCGAAAAACCTACCGAAGGCAATGTGATATCCCGTGTTCCTCCTGTGGCTACTCAAAATGTTCCCTCGTCTGCTCAGCCCCATGTTATTATCCCTGAAGGAAAATCTGATGCTGCTGAAGACGAAGACAATCCCGTCACATCCGAAGAAGAAGTCACCTCGGACAGTTCTTCTGGCGATGCCACCGATTGAACCAAGTTCTGCGTTTTTGCACTCATGTTATTCGTCACTTTTTTGACACTCATTGACAAAAAGGGGGAGAATTACATCGAGTCTCGATAGATTTGCTTTCTGTTTTCGTTGGTTTTGGTTTCGTGTGAGTTTGCAACTTCTGGTTTAAGGCTATCTGTACTAAGTTGTAAAACTCGATAACTTCTGTGCTGTAATGTTAATAACCCCTCCTGCTGCACTATTTCTCTCGAAGCACTTGTTTTGCAAGTGGAATTATTATCAGAAGTTATGAATGATAGCACTACGATCTCGATGGATTATATCTTATCAGTGTGAATCACTGTCTCGAATGATTGAAATTTCCTCTGTATACTTTGATACTTGCAAGAGAATTTATCTCATATCCTTTTTCCCTGCATACATTTAGGGGGAGTCTATTTCATCATCGAGCAAAGTAACACTCACTCACTCTTGTTGGAATTACTTTACACTTATCTATCTTCACTTTAATGATTATCTGTTTTGTCAACAATCGTCCAAAAAGGGGGAGATTGTTGGTGCAATAATTTGCCTCCTTATGTTTTGGAGATTGTTGACATAAACAGTAAGGGACTGATGTGCTTGCTAGTACACATAGAGTAACAGGTCCCTGGAGTCAAGAGGAGTTTGGTTCAAACTCCGAAGAAAATCCCCTGCATGGCAGTGAAGGTTATCACCAAAGATTATGACGACAAGAGTGACCCCTCAAAAATTGCTGATGCAAAGCAATTGGTTCGGTACTCGTCCGAAGAAAGTGACTGCGCCCGAGAAGATTGAAGACGAAGTGAAGACGTAGCATTTATTTCATTGTTTCTCTTCTCTTTATTCAGTCATAGTACCACCGTACTACTAAGAGGGGTGTAGCGTTTGAAGCTTTGATTCTCTGATGCTAAACCCAAATCCTATGAAAGTTGCGAGAGAAATCTCTTTGTGTTCCGAGCAAATACTTGCCAGCAAGAGACTGTGATCTTCTTCGCTGCGAGAGATTTGTCTCTGACCGAGGAGTTAGCATTACTTGTTCCTCAAGTAATGTTACCGTTGCTCTTAAAATCCGACCGTTGTGAATGTGTCGGTTGGCCATTGGCTGGACTGCATGTCCAAAATGGTCATTTCCCATCAGGGAAGGCTGCGGCTATAAATAGCCACCCCGCACCGGCGTTGTCCGGTGGCTGCTCCGTGTGATTGTGAGAAGATTGTTGAGCAACCCCCTCTCCTGAGTCATTTGAGTTTAAAATCCACCGAGAGAAAACCCCAGAGCCGAAAAATTAGATAGTGGTTCAGCATCACTCGAATCTAAGTCCAGTAGGCTCCGCCTATTACTCTTGAGAGCTGCAAACTCTCTAGACGGTTAGGTGTTAATTTCTTCAGAGACCAAGAGTAATTGTGGTTCTCGAAGAAGAAGTCTGTAAAGGTTTGGAGATCGCCTCAAGCATCTACCATGAGTGATCGGTGTTGGTTGACGAATCAATTGTCGAGGAGAATAGGGCGAAGAGAGTTTATCTTCTGTGTTAAATCACAACCCCTCAAACCAGACGTAGTCCTTTTGCAGAAGGGCGAACTGGTCTACCAAATTCCTTGTCGCCATCGAGCATCACTGGTCACCTCTGTTTCTCCCCTTTACATTCGAACTGTGTTGTATGACATATTTCAATCATGTGATTTGTCTCGATGCATGCTTTTAGTTTCCATTTGTTAATCACTGGTCACCTCTGTTTCTCCCCTTTACATTCGAACTGTGTTGTATGACATATTTCAATCATGTGATTTTTCTCGATGCATGCTTTTAGTTTCCATTTGTTAATTTGTATTCGCTCACTGTACACTATTTTCATTCGGTCCGCTGCTGGGTTCCGAGAGTTCTGATATTTCTGAAGAAAATTTAAAACTCCCATTCACCCCCCCCCCCTCTGGTAGACATACTTCGTTCCTACACTCCACATTGATGTGGTTCACCTGACCTCTGGTGAAAGGATTGAGCTTCTTGCCTCCAGAGCTTCCACTGTCGTTCCTGTTCTTGGTCTATGGACAATCGGTGGCGTAGTGTCTTGTGTTCTTGCACTTGAAATAGGTTATGTGGCTCAGATCCTTCTTCGCCGGTGTAGCAGGGTTGGAACGATGCTGATTGCCATTTCCTCCATTCCCATTGCCATTCCTATGGCCATTATGGTTATGTCCATTTCCTTCATGATGAGAATGACCTCCATGGTTCTGATGGTTGTGTCCTCCGAACTTATTAGGTCCTGATCCAGAATTTCCTGAGTATGGGGTATAGCGGGGCTTCTGCTGAACTCCAGAGTTGTACTTTCCCTGTCCGTACTTCCTCTTGCGGTTCTCTATCTGCTGCTGCTTGCCTTCCAGAATGAGAGCTTTGTCAACCAACTCTTGATAGTTGTTAAAGGTAGCCACAGTCAACTGAAGTCCCAGATCATCATTCAGCCCCTCCAGAAATTTCTCCTATTTAGTGGCATCATCAGCCACATCTCTGGGAGCATACCTGGATAACTTGCTGAATTCCTCCACATAATCACCAACAGAACGATTTACCTAGTGTAAGTTGCGGAACTCACGCTTCTTCAGACTCATAACTCTAGCTGAAACATGTGTGGTACGGAACGCCTGCTGGAAATGATCCCAAGTCACATTGGCTATGGGGAATGTGGCGGTGTAATTCTCCCACCATGAAGCTGTTGGTCCATCCAGTTGATGTGCGGCAAAGCGCACCTTCTCAGCATCAGTGCATCCTGCAGTGGTCAGCTCCCTTCCGATCTTGCGAAGCCAGTCATCTGCGACGATCGGCTCTGTGCTACTAGAGAACACGGGTGGGTTCAACCTCAGGAAACGGGTAAGGTTGTCAGCTTGGGGTGGCGGGTTGTTGTTGTTGTTGTTGTTCTGGTTCTGGTTCTGGAGGAGCATCTGCATGAGGGCATTCTGGTTCTGGATCAACTGGGTAAGTTCCGGTGGAAATCCCGGGTCACGTCTCGGAGGCATCTGATGGGTTTGGAGTGGATGAGAAATTAGAATAGAATAAGAGCCTAATGAGAAAATCACACTACCCATATGCAAATGAGACAAATAAAACTCCAAATCACACCATTCAATTTCAATCAAGATTCACACAATCGGGTCTAAGCTAACTATTACAAAATCTCACGAACGACAATGAACTACTCTGAAAACTCTAATCGAAAATAAATCGGAATACTAATATCTAAAATGGTGGTCGGCTAAAAGTTCTAATTGGTAGAAGACTCCATAATGTTCTCATCCTCATCGTCGTCTTCATAGTCGGCATCGTTGCTGATGAAGGATGCATCACTGTCATCATTGTGAAGATTTTCTCCCTGATCCAGCTTCTCCTCGGCTCTTTCCAGCTTCTTCTTCAGCTTTTCATACCTTTCCAGTAGCACGCTGATTTCCTCCTCATATCCATCGCAAGTTACCTTGATTTCATCCTCTAGCTCAATATTCTGGGTTATTAGCTTCCTGGTGTTCTTCATGCTGTCGTACATCTGGTTCTCCATTCGGCGGATGTGCTGCTCCTGATCCTGTATATATGATGCGATCGACTCATCTTCCCTGGTGCGGACTACTTCTCCGTGGCGATCCCTGCGTCCGCATATCCTGTAGATGGTTCCCTCAAGATCCTAGTTGTATTCCTCACAAATGCGTCCAAAGGTGTTTTGTGCGGCAATACTCCTGCCTAAGGTCCAGGTTGGCGCATTGAAGAAAAAATCAATATCCCTGGTGGTATTTCCAAAGGTACGTCCGGGAATGTGGACGTCAATTCTCCACCGCTTCTCCTCTGGCAATGTTGTGGTGAACGTTCCAGTGAAAGTGGGCAGGGCGATGTTTAGATACTTCACGACGTTCTTCAGGCGTTGTCCGAAAGGCGTGGTCTTGTCGGGCTGGGCAAACTTGGTCCTGGAGGTCGACATCTATATTGTTGAAATAGAGAAGGATTAGAAATGAATAGAGAAGAATAAGACCAACGGATATATAGGGAAATTATAAAATATATTTTTCTAAGGCTTTTCCATTCCTAGTGGTCGCGTCCTACTGTTAGGTGTGCTCTGATACCATCTTGTAGCGACCCGACCCAAATGGATCGGAGTCTCTGTGCTTAAGTGTCATCCCTGGATCGATATGCTGACACACACAGTACTCGAGGATTTATAACAGTGTTCAATCACACACTTTATTACATCGAGGTCCTCAAAAGAGTATTTATTACAAAAATATGGCTGAAGGCCATCTAAATAAAATAAATGCGGAACCTTCAAAGGTAAATAAGTTCATCAACTCCACGACAAATTGAGTGCAAAACAACAACCTATCGCACCTTAATCCTCGTCGGAAAACTCTGCAACATGAGACGTTGCAGCCGTGTAGGTCAGCACATGGAATATGCTGGCAATTTCACACCATAGAATAATAATGAAAATGTCTATCTCTATATGCATATTTGGCTGTGGAGGCTCTAAGTTAATTTTTTGCATAAAGCTAATTTTTCCCTACAGCAAAGGAATTAATTTTATTTACTACCAAGTTTATGCCATTATTGAGGTGGTTCCTCCCACTCAATCCCTTAACCAAAATTATTAATAACTCAATTCATTAATTAAATAAAGTGATGAGATCAACCAATAATTCACTTCTGGATACTCAAATTTGTCCATAACCGGGGACACGGCTAATCATGATTAGTTTTTACACTCTGCAGAGGTTTGTGCACTTTTCCCCACAAGACTCGACCACCTCCATGATCGGAAGATCGAGACATAGTTTTTCTGAAGAAGTCCCCTTATCCTTGGGCGGTACCCATCCCGACTATAACCCCTAATTTCATAGTACCACCCGGAAAGGTTTCCTACAACGTACTCCACTATGCCAGAGCCCATAATGGCTTGTGGCTGCACACGAAAGTTTCTAGTCATGAAGTGTCGTATGATCCCTTTGAGCCTGGGTGGCAATCCTAGGGTGATCACATGGGTACTCCGGGATCCCCTTGGGCAATCACTAGTTTCTCCAGGTGCCCCAATCAATCGACCCAGATGTGTGTTAATGTTTCCACCTTAAGTTAACCCAAATTATTATATCTCTCGCAACTTGCATGAATCACACATATCAACCCCGTCTATGAGCATGGCTAAGCAATATATGACATAACGAATATTCTCGGGGTGATCAAAGGTCATAGGTTCCTACCTCATGAACTACATAGCAATGCCACAATTTCCCAATCCTACTCATGCAAATTTTAGGGGTGAAACTAATGCATAGTAAAAACTAGGTATAGAAAAGTATGATCAAGGTGTGAACTTGCCTTGCTGAAGATTGTTAAACTCTAAAGATTCATAGTAGCAAGCCTCGCACTCCGGATGATATAACCAAGCAAACATTGACACTTATAAGAAATCAAGCAAAGAATCAAAAAGAAAAGGAAGAAAAGACTTCGGAAAACTCCAAAAACAACCAAATAAAGTTTCTGCACAGAACGTAATTTTAACAATAGCAAAAATATATGGTTTTGGGTTCTACAGAAAGTACATGTCACAAGCTTTAATTTGCAAAAAGAATCAATTAAATCGGAGTTATAGATTTCAAATTATAGCCAAAACAAGTTTGAACATGAATTTGATCAAATTCAAATTTAAATTGTCAAAACTATTTTTAGATTGGTTCTCTGGATAGATGGGATTTTTATGAAACTGTAGGAAAAAGAATCAATGAAATTGGATTTGTAGAATTAAAGATATGCTAAAAACAAAATCAGGACAGATTTGAAATAAAGAAAAATACTGAAAAGCTTAGATCTCGGCCGACCGTGGTAGAGGTGCCACGTGGCGAGCGGTGGGTGGCTGCGGTTGTCTGTTGCGGGCGGGTGGCCGATCCGTAGCGAAAACAGCTCGGAGAAAATTAAAAAAAAAACAGATCTACTCCGATCGGTCGGATCCCGATTGGACGGTTGTGGGTGTGTGCGTTGCGGCGACTAGAAGCGGACGGCCGGTAACTACTGCATATCGTTTCGAAATAAAAAAAATGAAGAGATCTAATCTGAGCCGTCAAAAACAGATCAGACGGAGGAAGGCGACGGCGGCTTACTGCGAGGGGAACGACGGCGAGGGCGGCTCGGCCGTCGACGGCAGCGAAGCTCCGGCGGTCGAGGGCGATGGTGGAGTGGACGGGCAGATGCAGCGGAGCGAGGCAGTCTTGGGGGTGGTGTTGGAGGGCGTTGGGGATGACGGACGGCGACGAGGTGAACACGGCAGAGCTCGGGTGCTCTGCGTGAACTCCGGCGGGCGTGCGAGCTCGGGGAGGAGCCTGTAAGCGAAGAGAAGGGGCGCAACCATGTCAAAAGGAAGAGCAAGGCCAAGGAAGACCGATAGTATGAAAAGAAAAGGCTCTGGAAGTCCTACCAGCGATGATATCGATGGCGGACGACTTCGGCTCTGGCGAGATCGGATGCGCTCATGTGTGCAATATGGGTGGCCTAGGCTCGGGATTTTTGGGGGGATCGAGAGAGAGGAGGGACGGGTATTTATAGGACATCAACTTGGAGGAGGGGGCGGCTTTAGTGATAGAATCCCGAGTTCAAACGAACTCGGGCGGCGACGGCGTGCGTGGGTTGGACTCTAGTTCTACTTGAGGAGGAAGAAGAGGGGCGGGCCCGGGATGTCAGCGGCAACGGGAAGAGGGGTGAGCGGACGGGCGACCGGCGCAGAAACGTTTCGCCCGCGCGCATGGGCTGAGGCCTAAAGGCCTAGCTGGGCCGGCGGCTACTGCGCTGTGCTGGGCTATCTCCCTTTTTTTTATATAACCTTTTTCTGTTTTCTATTCTCAGAAACTTCCAAAACACAGAAAACATAAAGTAGAAAATTCTAAAATTGCCAGAAAAATTCACATAAATATTTGGTCATATACTAGACCATGTGAACTATTTTCTGTCCTAAAAGCAATATTTTAAAAATACATATTTTTGCTAAGCTAATAAAATTTGCATTAAATAATTTGCAAATAAATCTAAATAAATATATTTTGATTTCAAATTCAATTTACAATATTTCCTTTCTGTTTTTGAAGAAGTCCTTTTATCTTCTCTCTAAATTTTATTTTTTTGAAAGAGAGGAAATGAATTTAGTGAAACCAAATTTGATCCAAATTCCATATTTTGAATTTCAAAGAATTTTCAAAATGGATTTAATGAAACTTCTAATTGTCTCTTTTGGTCCTTGAATTGCACAAAGTTCCTTGGATCAAAATTCGAATAAAAGAAATGAAGGGCAAAAATGCATAAATCATGGATGCATATGAATGATCAATTTATAAACATCCAAATTGAAAATTGGGATGTTACATTAACATGCAGTAATACAACGGATATGTTAAAATTTGGAATTTTTTAGGGTTCATTTGACCTTTTTAAGACATTAAGTGAGTTTCTAGCCATATAATGGCCGTAATTCAAATTTGAACTGCATGTACATGCAACATCAAACCATCATGGGTTGGAAAATCATATTTGTGTACTTGTGTGCGAGTTAATGCCATGTGCAGTAAATTGGAAGGAATTTCCAAACATATTGGTGTCACGGCTTGGACACAAACATTGAGAACCATGGCTTTTAAATTCCAGAAAATTCATAAATGATCAGAAATACATGAAACCTTGCTTGATGTCATGTCATGGCACCAAGATGCTGTGGTAAAAGAATTGGCCACTTTGGCAAAAGTTTTGACACACGCCTCTCACAAATCGGAGCATCTCACGAGAAGACACGTGGTTCCGAGAGGGAACAATGCATGTTTGATGACGAACCGGCGCTCGCTTCGTCGTATGATCCTGAATTTTTTTGTATCGTTAACATGCAGTAATACAACGGACATGTTAAATTTTGGAATTTTTTTAGGGTTCATTTGACCTTTTTAAGACATTAAGTGAGTTTCTAGCCATTTAATGGCCGTAATTCAAATTTGAACTGCATGTACATGCAACATCAAACCATCATGGGTTGGAAAATCATATTTGTGTACTTGTGTGTGAGTTAATGCCCTGTGTAGTAAATTGGAAGGGGTTTTCAAACATATTGATGTCACGGCTTGGACACAAACATTGAGAACCATGGCTTTTAAATTCCAGAAAATTCAAAAATGATCAGAAATACATGAAACCTTGCTTGATTTCATGAAATGGCACCAAGATGATGTGGTAAAAGAATTGGCCACTTTGATGAAAGTTTTCACACACCTCTCACAAATCGGAGCATCTCACGAGAAGACATGTGGTTTCGAGAGGGAACAATGCATGTTTGATGAGGAACTGGCGCTCGCTTCCTCGTATGACCCTGATTTTTTTTGTATCGTTAACATGCACTAATACAATGGACATGTTAAATTTTGGAAATTTTCAGGGTTCATTTGACCTTTTTAAGACATTAAGTGAGTTTCTTGCCATTTAATTGCCGTGTACTTGTGTGCGAGTTAATGCCCTGTGCAGTAAATTGGAAGGAATTTTCAAACATATTGGTGTCACAACTTGGACACAAACATTGAGAACCATGGCTTTTAAATTCCAGAAAAATCAAAAATGATCAGAAATACATGAAACCTTGCTTGATTTCATGAAATGGCACCAAGATGCCGTGGTAAAAAAATTGGCATGTTTATTCAAAGTTTTGGCACACACCTCTCACAAATCAGAGCATCTCACGAGAAGACTCGTGGTTCCGAGAGGGAAGAATATGCATGTTTGATGATGAACCGACAGTCGCTTCCTCTTATGGCATGGCATTTTTTCTACCGTTAACATGCATGAATACAACTTTCATGTTTAAATTTGGAAATTTTCAAGGGTCATTTGACATTGTTAAGACACTAAGTGAGTTTGTAACCATTTAATGGCCGTAATTCAAATTTGAACTACATGTACATGTAACAGCATATCATCATGGTTTGGAAAAATCATTTATGTATTACATTTTACAATAATATCATGGTAACACGAAATAAGCATTCATGCAGAACATTTGGAAAGAAAATGTAAATATCTGGCAAGACAACTGGGCCCGACATGATTGGCACTCTGTTTCGCGCCCCGAGGTTTGGAAGGTGAATGGCGCGGGTTATTAATCAGACGCGGTTCGGTCATGGGAACCGTCAGTGATTTATTTCACACACGGCTCTTGCTCCGGGAATCGTGTGTAATTCAAGCTTTAGCACTCGTAAATTTCGGCGACCGGCGCATGTACTGCTCCCGTCGATCTAGATTCCGGCCGCCAATAAAGACTACCCCGACCACGTCGTCTCGCCTGCATTCTCATCTACATTCTCTCCTCGCTCGCCTCCCCCTCTATCTCACAAAACTCTGCCATAGCGCCGCCGATCTGCACACGCGCCGAGGAGGAGGCACCGCCCCGCGAGGATGTCAAGGCGCAGAGCAGCAATGAGGAGGACCCCTATGCGCCACCAGACGAAGTTGCGTCGGGCCCCCAACATTGGAGTGGTTTTGGGGCCAGTACAATCTTTGTCTGTGGAAGGCGCTGCCGTCGGCTGAGAAAGCCAGGCAAGTGGCATTCAAGAAGGAGATGGCGGAGGACGAAGCCAGGTACCAGGTGGCCCGTGAAGCCCGTGAGGCCGCCTGGGAGAAGGAGGCGCTGGAGCTTTGGCGGCAGGTGCGTCAACATGCAGACGAGGTGTACGAAGATGGCCGTTACTTCGCTAGGAAGGCCAAAGGCGCTAGGCGCCTCATTGCTACGTGGAGGTGGGACGATAAGCTCCAGCATGCTACCGACGAGGAGCTCCGGTGGACGCCCACCAAAATGGCAAGATCGTTCGCGTGCGTCCGCCAGCAAGAGGCAAATCGGCACATCGAGCGCTGCGAGGCAGAGGAGGCGGAGAACTCCGTCCGCGCTGGGAAGCCGCCGCGCACCAGGGAGCTGCTGGTGAGGGGCTGCCGCTGGCCCCCTAAGGAGGGATTATTAGTCAGGAGTTTTAGTATTGTTTGTTTTCAGTTTTATGCATTGTACGTAGTAGTTAAGTATCATCACGTATATGTTATGAATTTCATATTTCTGTTTGTTTTCGTACCAATTTCTATCTAGCATTTACCATCCACATGTACAGAATGGAAAGCATCGACACATTGAAATAGAACAATATATAAGAATGGAAAACAGAGTACACACATTGAAATAGAGCAATAAATATAGCAATGATTGCTGTGAATACATAGCGATCAACGTCGAAACGACTCAACAAAATAAAACGCGTCCATGACCACCAACCCTTGCCTACGGTAGCTCTTGGCTCTGCCTGAAATCGTGCAGGCGTTCGTCCAAGCGGTTGACACGCTCGCGGTACATCTAGAGCACGATCTCGAGCTCCAAGTTGGCTATTTCATCGGAGATCACTAGCTCGAGGATGCGACGGCCATGTTCCTGGGCCAAGGAGGCACTCGAGCCTAGCGACCAGCGTGTTGGCATCAAGCGGGCTGCAGACAAGGCAAACGGCGCGACCCATCCGAACGGCACGGCCGGCGTCCAGTGCAAGTATGGCGCAGACGGCCTCTGCCCACTCCTGGCGAGGAATGGGGCTACTGACGGGACGTGTACCCAGGTGAAACACCCCGTCGACAGCAGGCAAGCGTCGGTGGAACCGCTCTTGTTGTGCAACACACCGTGCCTCTCGCTCTGCAGTGCTCCATCAGTCTCGCTGTGCGTCGCGCCGCCGCCTGTTAGCGTGGACACGCCTATCTCGCTCTGCGGCGCACCATCGATCACGTAGTGCGGGGAGCTGCAGCCTCTCAGCGCTAACGCGCGTATCTTAATCTGCCACGCGGGCGCGCCCTGCGCGAAGGGTCTGCTCAACCCTGGCGATGACATGCAGCACGGCGTCGTCCATCGCGTTGCCGGGGACACCCTCGACCTCGACGGGCCATGGCGCCTGCTCGTTTTCCTCGTCGAGGAGGTTGATGGCAGAGGCGGTGGTTCAGTGGGTTGGCATGCGTGGAAAAGGTAGAGGGGCTATAGGCTGTGCTTGTGCCTTGGTGTGTCACACGCCGCCTAGGCTTATGCGCAAGCGCTGGGTGGCGGCGGGAAATCGATGAGGAAGTGGCGGGAAACAATTGCGTGTTCATAAAACGCCATCAATTAATGTAAACTTAGCATAGAAGGAAGCACGAGCTAGCACGACGCGTGCGCGCACATTTGCTCGCCCACGGGTGTGATCCATATACTCGTGTGCCAGCCCAACAGAGCACACTATTCACACTAAAGAATATTGTTCTGTACACAGAGAGCGTAGATGTTGTGCAGACTGAGCAAATCACATGGCAAGCGTTTGCCCAGAACACACAGAGCTTATTAGCAGGAATCGTCTGTGTTGTTATCCGTCTTCCCACACATTTTCTGATTACTGACATGTTTGCCACGTATCACACACATCTTGTTAAGTTCAACCATTTCTGTTGTTTTGTCTCAACACAAACAATTCATCCGAGTGAACTGTATGCCGTATACTGCACACACCTTGATATGGCTGAGCGTTTCTGTTGTGTTGGCTAATCACAAACAGTTCATCCGAGTGACCTGTATGCCGTATATCGCACACACCTTGATCTGGCTGACTGTTTATGTTGTGTTGGCTAATCACAAACAGTTCATCCGAGTGAACTATTTGCCGTCTATCGCACACACCTTGATCTGGCTGACCATTTCTGTTGTTCTGGCTCATCACAAACAGTTCGTATGGATCAACTGTATGCCACGTATCACACACGCAACTCTAATCTGAATCGTGCTTGATGTCTCCGCCATCGCACATAGTTCATCTTATTGGTGATGGTTTTATTATGATACCGTTTGCGATTCATGCATCGGACACAGTTTGGTCGAAGGGTCTCTGATTAATGTGTCACATTGGCAGCATCCTGCAGTAGTGATAAATCAATCTAGTTGGCCAAACCAAATGGATAGATTGGAGAGAAATACAAAGCTATAACAATCATGCATAATAAAGTTCAGAAAAGACTCAATTACTTTCAATGAATAATCTGATCATAAACCCACAATTCATCAGATCCCAACAAAAACACCGCAAAAGAAGAGTACATCGGATAGAACTCCAAGAAGATCGAGGAGAACATTGTATTGAAGATCAAAGAGAGAGAGAAGAAGCCATCTAGCTACTAGCTATGAACTCATAGGTCTGTGGTGAACTACTCACACATCATTGGTAGGGTGGCAAGGTTGATGTAGAAGCCCTCCGTGATTGATTCCCCCTCCGGTAGAGTACCGGAAAAGGCCTCCAGATGGGATCGTGGAAGAACAGAAGCTTGCTGTGGCGAAAAAGTTATTTCCGGTGGCTCTCTGTTGGTTTGGGAATATTTGGGAATTTATAGAGGTGGAATTAGGTCAAACGGAGTTGCATGGGGCCCACACACTTAGGGGGCGCGCCCTGTGAGCTCGTGGCTCTCCCGTAGCTCTTCTGGCCTGCTCCTGAACCTTCTAGGGTCCCTTCTGGTCTAGAAAAAAATCATTTTAAAGGTTTTACTCTGTTTGGACTTCGTTTGGTATTGATTTTCTAAAAAGCCAAAAACAAGCAAAAACAGGAACTGCCAGTGGACACTGGGTTAATAGGTTAGTCCCAAAAAATGATATAAAATAGCATAAAAATGCATATAAAGCATTGAAGATCGATAATATAATAGCATGAAACAATCAAAAAATATAGATACTGTGGCACCCCGGCTCAGAGCAACCGGTTTACCTTGCATTGCCATCCCAGAGATCCAGTCTTCTGGCAATACACAACAACTTGGTACAGCAACAACCGCTTTATTGATCTCTTAGCGGATACATAAGTTCACATATTACATGATAAGCGAGGCCAAGCGGCACACACGATGCGGCTGCACTTATGTACATTATTGAGTAGACATCTCGGGGCCTCGATGATAAAGGGACTACTACGCGGCAGCGGAACGACAAGGTAGCGGACCTCCACTCCATAGGGACACTGCTGGGACATGGCCTAGAGCGCGACATACTGCTCGACATCCACACCATGCACGGCTTCTCCTGCATCTGGCATGATAAGCTAGGTGAGTACTTTGAATGTACTCGCAAGCTCACAGCAAACAAAACCAGTACGACAAACAACAACAAGGCATTTAGCAAGTTTAATGCATGAGCATGATACTACCCAACATGAGGTGTGCGTGAAATGTTGCCGTGGTCCCTGGGACCAACTTACCATTTCGGGGTTACCACGTAACCACCGTTCATAACTTACCAATGTGATCCTCACTTGATCACATCCATACCTTTCAGAGTGATCCTTACTCGATCACCAATTCTGCATATGCCATCTTGTGAATCTTAGTGTGCAAGTTAATTATATCTGTTGACCCACGGTGTGACCTACTACGAACTGTGTCCATATCCGAGGACGCGGCTATCGATAGATTATACACTCTACAGAGGTTAGTACGATGTACCCACACTATGGAACTCATGGCGTTGTGCTCCCATTCGGGTGGACCAACGATATTCCGACAAAACCAATCTATTGCATGACACTCTCCCGGCCACTCCGACAAACTCCCCTTTGGGCTATGTCATGGGTGGCCCCGATGCCAACTCGTGACATCCGCCACCTCTGTGGCCTCCACCGTCGTGGCCAAACAAAAACATCATCCCAAACGGGGACCTCGGTACCGTAAAACTCGGCCACACAAGGTTATGACTGCCTACCGGGCCAGGGTAGCGCCAGTGCACAACCTTCCCTCGTAGGAGGCACTGGCGAGAGGCATGACAATAGACCGCATTAGGGCCTCCCCATCCAGGCAAGTGTGGTTGCACTGGTGAGCTCGATTCGGTGGCACCATGACTTGATCAACAGCATGTTCAAGTTGAATTAACATCAAGTTTAACTTGAAGTAAAATGATTCGAGTCATAGTGTGAATGGATGCACGGGTCATGTTCATGAGTGATGAATGCATCTTGCTACCACGAGCATATGACATGTCTCTACTGCACACTTTAGCAAGAAAGCATATATCCTACTACATACTATCAAAATGACATGGAACAAATTCTATGCAATAAGTTCTATATAGCAAATCATTTTAATAGTGAATTATATGATGAATTTAATTCAAATAAACCAATGTCATTGCAATGCCATCCTTGCATATAAATGTTGTGGCTTGCCTTGGTTCAGAGGAGTGTCACAATACTCCTGGTCTTCTCCAACACAATTAGGAGCTTCTGAAAATATTTTAAATGCATAAAGAAAATGTCACATAAAGCATTTTATTTCACCAGAAATTCTCAACAGCAAGAAAAATTCTGAAATTTGGCATGCATAAACTTTAGCTCAATACAAACCAGTAGCAAAAAGAATCAACTCAATTGGACTTATAGAATAAAAGTTAGAGCTGGTCAAAGTTGGGGTCAAAATCTGGTCAAAATATTCATTTAAATGAATTTAACCGAATTTCCAGACCGGGCTACGTCGAAGGCGTATTTCCAAAGTACGCCTCCACTTATACCGCTTCGGGAGAGAGAGAGAGGCTGATAGTGGGGTCCCACTGTCAGGATTAAAAGAGAGAGAGAGAGAGAACAGTGCTCGGCGGCTCGGTCACCGGTGATTCTCCGGCGAGGAGACCACAGCGGTCGCCGGCGATGGGCGGGATGGACTCAGGGCATCACGGCGAGCACGCACATACCCGAAGTGACGGTGAGGGTGGACGGACGGCGTCGGGGTGTTCTTCTCCAGAGACGGCGGCGGCGGAGCTTGTCGGATTCGGCGATTCCAGTGACGATCCGGCGAGCTAGTGGCACCGTCGAGCTCAGGAGATCACCACGATCTCGAGGGGAGCAGAGAGCAAAGCTGGGGGTGGCTGGAATGAGTGCACATTCAAGGGGGATCCACGGCGGATTCCGGCGATGAACGGCGGCAGGAGGCCCTCCTGGCCTTGCCGCGCTCGTGGGGGAGTGATTTGTGGCCAGGTGAAGGAAGAGGGGTGGCTAGAATGACTCGGGGACTGCTCTATTTATAGATGGAGGTCGACCGTGCTCTGGACTCCGCCGACGATGAGCTACAGAAGAAGAGAGAGGGAGATAAGCTCGGGCGCGATGTCGGGGAGTAGTAGAGGTGCACAGCTATGCGGTGCATGCGTGCAAGCATAGTGCGGCGCACTACGTGGAGAAAACGAAGCATTCGCGCCCACTGTTCCGCCTGGTAGCGTTCGGCCGCTTTCGGCGAGCGGCTTGTCGGCGTCGGGGAGCTGGGACACGCTGCGGTGGCGAGTGGAGAGGGAATGGATGGTGGTAGAGGGGCCCGATTGTGACACCCTGGTTTTCGCTCCTTGTTTTTTTCCTTCGCGGGATTTGGCTCCCGTCTCTTTTTTCGGTGTTATCGGTTTTTCTTTCGCTCTTGGGTATATGAAGATGGTCATTTAGCCTTGCCTTTCCTATCCAACCAGAGATTCTCTCCAGACCAACCTTGCCACCCAAAATTTGTTCTGAGGATTTTGCCGCCGAAACCCTACCTTCCGAGTTACCGGAAGGGAAACCCTAATTCCTTCCGTTACAAAGGAACCCCAGTTTTCCTTGGATCTATTGCCTCCCTAACTTTTCCCAGAGACTCTCCTATATCTATAAACCCTGGATATGCAAAAATATTGCCAAGTCATTTGCAATATTTTTCATTTAAAATTAATTCCTTTTTCTGCCAGTTAAAGGAATTAAATCCAGGAAAATATCTATCCATCTCCAAAGTTCATGAAAACTTGTGGAGATATTCTTTGTGATAATATTGAGCTCCCATAAAAATATTGGCTATAATTAAATGAGGGAAATTGCATTTTCCTATTTAAAGCCAATATTGCACTTTGGGCACTTTCTAAAGGAACTACCATTTCGGTAGCCAGGAAAAATCCCAAATAATTTTTGGAGCTTCTCCTATCTATATCTTCACCATTTCCATCAAGAACCCAAGTTCCATAGTTCAAATTTTGAGCACAACATCCATTTGCAAATTCTGTTCAGATTTCCAGTTTGCAAAGGAAGTTCTTGAACCCTTGATCTTTTTGGGCTGAAATTTTTCAAGGTGGTTAACATTGATAAATCACCCAGGGATACCAAAAACCAGCCCATTTCATCTAGCCAATTTTCATCAGTAAATTATCTAAGTTTCTGTCCAGATTGTATCTCTGTGAAGGAAGTACCCTCATGGATGATCAATTTGATCTGAAACTTTTCCAGTATCTCCATATATCCAAATAATTACTCTCCACAAAAAATCAACTCAATACATTCAGCCAATTGAGCACAACATCAAAACCTAGTTTCTGCCCAGATTTCCCATTTGTGAAGGAAGTGCTAGCTATAGTAGTCCATTTGTCCTAAAATTTTTCCAGGAGGGGAACCTTGATAGATCATTGCTGCATGCCAAAAATCAACTTCATCTGTTCATCCATTTGCCCACAAATATTCATCAAACTTGCTGTCCAGAATCTTGTTTCGAAGAAATTTATTAGCTCAACGCTTTCCAGTGGATTCCAGATGGTCCTGCTATCTACTTGAGCATTGAGTCACGAGTGGGACAAGGTCTGGTTGGCAGACACACGCCAGAACATACCCTAGCCGTGGTGACCACGCCACGAGCACGGCCAAACTGGCGCTCTGCGCGCCAGCAGCGTCGGGTCGCTTCGGCCAGCCCATCCCCGGCTGCCACTAGTTGTCCGGGCGCGCCGACCTCGCCGTGGCTGTCCACGCAGTCCTCCTGGAACCCTCTTCTCCCTTCCCATCCTTCCTCGACGTGCCAGCTCCGTCGTGGCATAGTTCGTGCCCGTGACTTGCTGCCGTCGTCTTCTTCCTTGGCTCCATCCTCCCTCGCTGTTGCGACGCGGCTTGCTGTTCCTCTCATCAGGTCGGCACCGCTAGCCTCCGTGCCAGCTCGCCTCGAGCAGCAGTGCGCCAGCCAGCTCATCGCCGCGACCGCGCTTATCCCCTCACGCCGCCCGGCTATATATAGCCACGACCGGAGCCCCCGAGCACCCACACCATCCCAGCACTCTTCTCTCCCTCCCAAAAGCTTTCCCACCCATCGAATGAAGCCCCGGAGCTCTTCTTCCCCACCCACGGCCACCATTGCAGCCGCCAGCCTCCGCTCGAATTAGAGCGAGCCCGAGCCCCTCTCCTCCTCTTTTACCCACCAGCAGCACCACTAGAGTCCAGCGAACCTCCCCCTCCTCTCCAGTTCGTCTCCGGGAGACCCGCATGGCTAGAACCAAGCTTGGATGACAGCTTCGTCTGCGGGCACCAAAGTCGTCGCCGCTTCGGCCGTCCTCGGCGTCCGTGTCCAGCGGGGATGGACGCGGCGCTCCCTTCCGAGCTCGTCGGTGCCCAGCGTGTCGCCGGAGGTGGCCTGTGGCGCCCGGACGAGCGCCGGCGCGCGCGTCCCCTCCTCTGTTCCGCGGGCGAGCAACGGGGAAGACGACAACTCTGGCTAGGCGGGCCCCATCTCCTCGCGGCCCCCACCCATCAATCAAACGGACCGTTGACCACGACCCGCTGACGTGGCTAAGTGGAAACGTAGTTTCCACAGTACGCTTTCGTTTAAAGGAAGGCGTACTCCTCTGCTTCTTCGGACCAGAATGCGTTTTCCCCGTTGGAATACGTATTTCCAGAAAGTCGCCTTCTCTTTTTAAGCCACCGGCCGAAATAGTTATTTAGCGGGCGTTCACCCGTTAAGGGCAGAAACAGACACTTTTCTGTTTGTTCTCTACCTAATGAACGAACGGCCACAACTTCGCGACCGTAACTCCGATTTAGGTGAATCCAACGCCCATGTCTTTAGTTCGTCAAGCCCATTCCGATGGTCTCATTTTCATAATGTTTTCACACTGTGAAAATGACCATTTTGCCCTTGCCCTTCTATCAGCCCCTCCGAGAGAGAATCCCTTCCGGCAAATTTTCCGCGAGGTGATCGCACTTCGTCCCGGAGTATTCCTCGACCCCCAGGCAAGCCGACCATCTGATATATGCCCTAAAGCATTGCTCTGTGTTATTCTTGCGTGTTTAATTAATGAATATGCCTATGTTAGAAAATAATTAAACTCCTGATAATTTGAATTTGCTATTTACATTACCTGCTAATGCTCATCATATTATCGCACTAGTGACTCGTAGATGACAATATGGAGATAGGTTGTTATGTTTTCATCACGCATTAATGTTGTTATTGCAATAATTAAGAATGTGACTTAATAATGACAACCTCCTCCGTCGGCTGGATCGAGTCATAGTGCCACCGAACCGAGCTCATCGAGTGCAACCACATTTGCCGCTATGGGACGGCCCTGACTTGGTCTATTGTCTTGCCTCTTGTCGGTACCACCAAAGAGGGAGGGTTATGCGTGTGTGCTACCCTGGCCCGGTAGGCGGCGATAATCCTGTGAGCCCAGTTTAGTTATATGGTACCAGGTCCCCGTTTGGGACAGATTGTTTGGCCACGACGGTGGCAGGTGTCACGGGGTGACACAGGGGCCACCCAGGACATGACCCTGGGAGGGTATGATTGTCGGTGGGGCCGTAAGAGTGCCAGGCTATATACAAGTTTTGTTGGAGCAGCACCGGTCCACCCGAATGGGAGCATGAGGCCAGGAGCTCCATAGTGTGGGTAAAGTGCGCAACCTCAGCAGAGTGTAAATCTATTCGAATAGCCGCGTCCTCGGTCATGGGACACAGTTCGTACTAGGTCACACTATTTGGTCTGTGTCGAGTCTGGAGGAACAAACCATATGATGTTAATAATGAACTAGAGAAAGGTATGATTTGTCAGACTTGCAGTATGGATGCTTGGACATCAGATGATGTCAGGGGTATGAATGTTAGCCACGCGATGGCTATGAGCTAAAGGGTCGGATGACCACAAGACTTGGATTGGATTTGGATCGGATTTGGTTTGGATCATGACATATTCGGAGTATGGATTATTTACTGGATATGCTTTACTTTACCGTATTTACTTCAATAGTTATCATGCTAGATAATCTTGCTATGACATGATGATTAATACTGCTAGATGATTAATCTTGCTAGATAATCCTGCCATAACCTGATAGGTAACACTGTTAAGATAACAAGTGCATGCTTGAATGCCATGGATTGCTTTGCTTGGTGTATATGTTGGTTTGGTTTGCTTGCGAGTACATTCAAAAGTACGCAGCGGCCTTTAATGTGGCCAGGTTCACCTAAGGATCCATCGAGGAACCAGAGCGTTCGCGAGCTAGAAGAGTAACCAAGTCAGATCCCTGTGGATTGGAGCCGCACCAAGACGATGCTGCCTTAGATAGAGCTTTTCCGCTGCCATTCCCTTTGAAATATATCATGTAAGACTGATATATCCATTAATAGAAATGTCTGTGTTCATGATACTTGTTGTAAAAGCGCATGCCAGAGTGATTTTCTGGGCTGGTATGTGCGGTGACCGTCTGACTACAGTGGTATTCAGGCGGGGTGCCACAACGATGCACAGAGCGCGGCGAGCGCATGCAATGCACCGTGCTCTCATGCGGCCACCGTGTGCACTGTCACATGTGGTGCTTTCAGCGCTGCCAAACCATGTCAATCGTGAAGTCCCTTCAACGTGGTGCCTAGAACTGCGCTTGGCTTGCCATCTGGCGTAGTGGACATGACTTGAGCTAGCTGCAAAGTTTCTGGACAGAAACTTGTGCCAAGTGCTGGGGACAAACGGCTAGGAGTTTAAGTCTGAAATTCTGGGGTTAAGCATCTCTTAGGAGGGTAGTCATGTGGTCAAAATTTCAGCTCCAACAGATCAAGGAAAAATGTACTTGCTTCACAAAGTGCCCATTCTGTCTAGAAGCAAAAACATTTTCCTTAGCTGAAAACTTCCAAATGACCATGGGATATTTTTGCATAGGGAGGTGAGACATGATCCAAAGAATATTTGGGAATTTTCTTGGAATTTTTGGAGCAATAAAAATGAGGGTTGCTTCATAGCTTATTGAGAAAATAGGCATTTTCAGGAGGGAAAAGAATATAATGCCATTAAATAAAAATATCCAATGGCATTATGGTGAGAGGGATGAGGTGTAGGGAGGGTTTATGGATGGTAGAAGCCACTTGGAAGAAAATCAAAAATAATTCCAAGTGGCAAGTCCAAAAGAATTGACTGAAAAACCCAAATGCAAATTAAAATATTCAATAAATCCAAATAAAAGGAAAAGCAAAAATCCAGGGTGTTACAAACCTCCCCCCCCCTTAGGATGAATCTTTTCCTCGAGATTTGGTTGCTCAGGAAACAAATATGGGTATGCAGTCCTTAAGAAATCCTCTCTTTCCCAGGTGGCCTCATCCTCAGTGTGTTGCTCCCATTGGACCTTGTAGAACTTTATAGTCTTGCTGCGGGTGACTCTGTCCATTTCTTCCAAGATTCTCAAGGGTTTCTCCTCATATGTTAAATCTTTGGCAAGCTCTAGTTCTGTCATATCTGTCTGTTTTGCGGGTGGTGCGATGCATTTCCGTAGCTGAGACACGTGGAACACATCATGAACCTCGGATAGCTCGGGAGGCAATTCTAACTGATAAGCCACTTTGCCCACTCTGGTCATAACTGGAAACGGACCGATGTACCTTGGTGCGAGCTTTCCCTGAGTGTGAAACCTTTTGACTCCTTTCATGGGGGTGACTCGGAGGTATGCATATTCACCTGGTTCGAAACTGATCTGCCTATGCTTTGAGTCATAGTAGCTCTTCTGACGAGATTTTGCTACTTGCAGTCTGTCTCGAATTTCTTTAACTTGCTTTTCTGCTTCCATCATCAAATCAGTCCCGAAGATTCGGCTGTCTCCTGTCTGAGACCAGTTTAGCGGGGTGCGACACTTACGTCCGTATAGAGCCTCAAAGGGTGACAACTTGAGGCTAGTCTGATAGCCGTTGTTGTAGGAAAACTCAGCGTACGGCAGGTTGTCTTCCCATTTGGGTCCATGAGCAAGAGCGCACGCCCGAAGCATGTCTTCCAGGATTTGATTTACCCATTCTGTCTGCCCATCTGTCTGAGGGTGATAAGCAGTGCTATGCTTCAAAGGGGTTCCCAGGGCTTGGTGTAGACGTAGCCAGAACGCCGAGGTAAACAAAGATCCTCGGTCTGAAGTGATAGTCCTGGGTATCCCATGCAGACTGACAATCCTGGATATGTAAAGTTGAGCGAGTTGGTCTGCACGGTAGGTTGTCCTTATTGGAATAAAGTGGGCCACCTTGGTAAGTATGCCGACCACGACCCATATGGCGTTATTTCCTCGTGGTGTCCTCGGTAACCCAACGATGAAGTCCATGCAGATATCATCCCATTTCCATTGCGGAATGGGTAAGGGTTGAAGTAGACCGGCGGGTTTCTGATGTTCAGCCTTCACCTTGTTGCATGTATTGCAACAGGCGACGTAATAGGCAATATCTTTCTTCATACCTTCCCACCAGAATGTTTGCTTCAAATCTTGATACATTTTAGTGCCTCCGGGGTGAATGGAGTATGCAGACTCGTGAGCTTCCTTCAAAATCTACTGCTTTAATTCCCTGAGGTCTGGTACACAGATTTGATTCCGAAATCGGAGTGTACCTTTATCATCAATGTTGAAATCTGGTGTCTTCCCTTCTCGTACTTGGGCCATTACCTTGAGCAACATTGAGTCACTAGATTGAGCCCTTCGGATTTCGTCTTCCAGGGTAGGGGTTACTTCCAAGGTAACCGAGCAAGTTGCATCACACGGGATCATATTGAGCTGAGCTATTTCTTCTTGAAGTGCTGGGTGCAGACGCTCGATTAACGAGTTTGCGGTGGCCAGTTTGCGACTAAGACCATCGGCGACCACATTTGCTTTTCCTGGGTGGTAGTTGATACCAAGGTCATAGTCTTTGACCAACTCAAGCCATCTTCTTTGTCGGAGGTTCAAGTCCGGTTGCGTGAATATATACTTGAGACTCTTGTGGTCGGTGTAGATTTGGCATCGTTTTCCAATGATGTAATGCCTCCAAATTTTTAAGGCATGGACCATAGTTGCCATCTCCAGGTCATGGGTAGGATAATTCTCCTCATGCGGTCGGAGCTGTCTTGATGCATAGGCCACGACCTTTCCATCTTGCATAAGTACACACCCAATGCCACGCCTGGATGCGTCGCAATAGATGTCGAAACTCCGGTAGATATCTGGTAGAGTCAACACTGGAGCGGTGGTCAAACGGGTCTTTAGCTCATTGAAACTGTTCTCACATGCTTCTGTCCATATGAACTTCTGATTCTTCTTGAGTAGTTCAGTCATTGGCTTGGCAATCTTTGAGAAGCCTTCAATGAAGCGACGGTAATAACCTGCCAGACCCAAGAAACTCCTGATTTCTTTCACTGAAACAAGTGTCTTCCAATTTAATACTTCTCTGACTTTGCTTTGATCCATGGCCACTCCTTGAGCGGAAAGAGTATGCCCAAGGAATCCCACTTCCTTAAGCCAAAATTCACATTTGCTAAACTTGGCGTAGAGTTGATGAGCGCGTAATCGCTCCAACACTGCTCAGAGATGCTGCTTGTGCTCTTCTTCACTTTTGGAATATATGAGGATGTCATCAATGAACATCACTGCAAACTTGTCCAGGAAGTCCATGAACACCTTGTTCATCATGTGCATGAAGAATGCAGGAGCGTTGGTCAGCCCAAAGGACATGACTGTATACTCGTACAACCCGTATCGTGTAGTGAATGTTGTCTTGGGGATATCTTCTTTCTGATTTTCAGCTGGTGATACCCGATGCGCAAATCAATCTTGGAGAACACTTGAGCTCCACTGAGTTGATCGAACAAATCATCGATCCGGGGCAACAGGTATTTATTCTTGATGGTGACATCATTGAGAGCGCAGTAGTCAACACACATCCGGAGACTGCCATCCTTCTTGCCCACAAATATTGCCGGTGCACCCCAAGGAGATGAACTGGGGCGAATATATCCTTTTTGGGGCATCTCATCCAATTGCTTCTTCAACTCCACTAGTTCGGATGAAGGCATACGAAAATATTTCTTGTAAATCGGTGTTGTCCTGGGCATGAGCTCAATGGAAAACTCAAGTTCTCGATCTGGTGGCATGCCTGGCAATTCATCTAGAAACACATCTGGGAATTCACAGACCACTGGGACTAGATTCATATCTGTAGTAATTGCTGCATAAACCATCCCTTTCTTTGGCATGGCTCGACCGGCAAAGAACCGAGCAGAGATTTATTAGCGTGACTTCTCTTGTTGCGCAGTTGATGCAGACCTGGTGTCTTGTCAACCAATCCATCCCCAAAATAATATCCAATGTTGGAGATTCAATGGATACTAGGGATGCGGGGAAGATGTAACACCCTGGTTTTCGCTCCTTGTTTTTTTTCCTTCGCGGGATTGGACTCCCGTCTTTTTTTCGGTGTTATCGGAATTTCTCTCGCTCTTGGGTATGTGAAGATGGTCATATAGCCTTGCCTTTCCTATCCAACCAGAGATTCTCTCCAGTCCAACCTTGCCACCCAAGATATATTCTCAAGGTTCTGCCGCCAAAACCCTACCTTCCGAGTCACTGGAAGGGAAACCCTAATTCCTTCCGTTAGAAACGAACCCTATTTTCCTTTGATCTGTTGCCTCCCAAACTTTTCCCAGTGATCATCCCATATCTATTAACCCTGGATATGCAAAAATATTGTCAAGTCATTTGCAATATTTTTCATTTAAAATTAATTCCTTTTTCTGCTGTTTAAAGGAATTAAATCCAGGAAAATATCTATCCATCTCCAAAGTTCATGAAAACTTGTGGAGATATTCTTTGTGATTATATTGAGCTCTCATAAAAATATTGGCCATAATTAAATAGGGGAAGTTGCATTTTCCTATTTAAAGCCAATATTGCACCCTGGGCACTTTCCAAAGGAACTACCATTTTGGTAGCTAGGGAAAATACCAAATAATTTTTGGAGCTTCTACTATCTATATCTTCATCATTTCCATTAAGAACCCAAGTTCCATAGTTCAAATTTTGAGCACATCATCCAATTCTTGTTTCTGGACTTATTTTGAGGTTGTGAAGCAACTATATTTTATATTGCTTCAACATTCTTGAAATTAATCCAGGACCTCACATTCAATATATTATGTGAGCATGCAAAAATTCACATCATTTTGTCTAGCCAATTTCTCCAAAAAATTCCATCTAGCTTCTGCCCAGATTCTAGCTCTGTGAAGGAAGTACCATCTAGGAGAATCCAAATGGGCTGAAATTTTGCCAGTACCTCCATACCTACAAACCATCACCCTACACCAAAATTCAGTTCATTTCATCAAGCCAGATGAGTGCAGCTTCAAAGTCAAGTTTCTGGACCAAATTTGGCATTGTAAAGGAAGTGCACTCAAAGTTGGTCCAATTTTCTTAAAATTTCTCCAGCAGGTGCTCCTTCTTATCTCTTGTCCCTGTGACAACTTGTCCAGCTCATTGGCACACCTGTATGACCAAAACTTCCTGCCCAAGTTTCTATCCAGAAACTATTCTGGATCACCTCGGTCACTCTAGAGCCTTCCTAGTCCATCCATTGTCACATCCCATCTATATGATCAATGAATACCGTGTTGGACAAGGTGTGACAGGCAGACGCGGGCCAGAACGTGCCATTGCCGTGGTGACCACGCCATGGACAAGGCCAAATGCGCGCTCTGCGCACTGATGGCGTCTGGTCGCATCGGGTAGACCAGCTCAGGCCGCCGTGGCTTGTCATTTGGTGCCGACTACGTTGCCGCCGTCCACGCGCCCCTCTCCAGGCCTTTTCCCTCGCCGGATTCTTCCTCGCCGGACGGCGACAAGCACCGCCGTACGTGTACGTGTCACGGCCGTCGTCCCCGTCCCCTGGCCTCTTTCTCCCCGAGCTGTCGCATCGTCCTGCTCCTCGTCAGGTCGGCGGTGACGCGACGCCGAGCTTGCCGCCATCCCTTCGAGTTCGAGCACTGGAGCTCCGGCCAGCACATCACCGCGGCCGTGCTTATCTGCTCGGGCCGCCGGGCTATAAATAGCCACGCCCGCGGCCCCTTGAGCTCACCAGCTCGCTTCCCTCTCCCTCTAGCTCACTGCCGCACCCTCGCCCGGCCGATTCTCCATCTGCGGTGCCGGAATTTGGCCAGGGCAGCCACCCACTGCCTTGGCCTGCCGCCGCATCTCCAGCCGTCCCCGAGTCCCATGCTACCCACCGCGGGACGCAGCACTTGCCGGTGACCTTCCCTGGCCGTCGCCCATCCCTTTCCCCCACCGTCGCCGCCCAATCCACCAGAGCCACCGCTCCTGACCGCACCGCGCGGTCCCACTTCCGGCCGTCCCTGGCCTCGCCTGAGCCCTCCCCTAGAGGAGGCCCTCGCCGGCACGCTCGCCCGTCCGCTCGGCTGCCCAGGAAGCTCACTGGAGCGTCGCCACCACCGGAGCCCGTGCTCCCTGCCGCAGCCATCGGGGAGCAGCAGAGAAGGAAGAAGGAGGAGGACGGGAGGAGAGAGAGGAAGTGCGGGCCCCGCTCGTCGGTGACAGCAGCCGCTGACCAGCTGCATAAGTGGACACGAAGGCGCCAAAATACGTTTTCCTACTAAGGAAACGTACTAAGAAGAAAGTGTTTTCTCCTCTGGAAAGCGCTTCATCTCAAAATATGTTTTCTCTACAGGAAAACGTATTTCCAGAGAAGGCGCCAGCCGCTGTGCTGTCAGGGACCCTGATGCAATTATTTCTTTTACAGATCAGTCCCTGGCAGTCAAACCCTCATATCTTTTTGCTCGTAACTCCGAATCAGGTGAATCCAAAGCCCACTTTCTCAGTTCGTCGAGCTCATTCCGATGATGTCACTTTCACAATGTTGACACTTTCTGAAAATGACCATTTTACCCCTGCCCTAAATTCAGCCCCTCCGAGAGGGAATCTTCCCCGGCGAATTTTTCCGCGAGGTGATCACACTTCTCTCTGGTGAATCCGTCGACCCCCAGGCAAGCCGACCATCTGATATATTCCCTAAAGCATTGCTCTATGTTATTCTTGCGTGTTTAATTAATGAATATGCCTGTGCTTGAAATAATTGAACTCCTGCTAGGTTGAACTTGCTATTTGCATTACCTGCTAATGCTCATCATATTACCGCACTAGTGACTCGTAGGTGACAGTATGGAGATAGGTTGTTATGTTTTCATCATGCATCATTATTATTATTGTAACGAAAGAATGTGACTTAATAATGACAACCTCCTCCGTCGGCTGGATCGAGTCATAGTGCCACCGAACCGAGCTCATCAGTGCAGCCACATTTGCCTTTATGGGGAGGCCCTGACGTGGTCTGTTGTCTTGCCTCTTACCGGTACCACCAAAGAGGGAAGGTTATGCGTGCGTGCTACCCTGGCCCAGTAGGCGGCGATAACCTTGTGAGCCCAGTTGTTTGTTTAGCCCAGGGTCCCCGTTTGGGACAGTTTTGTTTGGCCACGACGGTGGCAGGTGTCAGGAGTGACACAGGGGCCACCCAGGATTTGACCCGGGAAGGGTATGATTGTCGGTGCGGCCGTAAGAGTGCCGGGCAATAGACAAGTCTTGTTGGAGCAGCACCGGTCCACCCGAATGGGAGCATGAGGCCAGGAGCTCCATTGTGTGGGTAAAGTGCGCAACCTCTGCAGAGTGTAAATCTATTCGAATAGCCGCGTCCTCGGTCATGGGACACAGTTCGTACTAGGTCACACTATTTGGTCTGAGTCAAGTCTGGAGGAACAAACCATATGATGTTAATAATGAACCAGAGAAAGGTATGATTTGTCAGACTTATAGTGCAGATGCAGGAACATCGGATGATGTCAGGTATATGGGATGTTAGCCATGCGATGGCTATGAGATGAGTGGTCGGAGGATCGCATGACTTGGATTTGATTTGGATCGGGTTTGGATTGGATCCTAAGATTATTCGGAGTATGGATTAATTACTTGATATGTTGTAGTTTCGTCATACTACAGTTACTTTGGTAGTTAACATGCTAGATAATTCTTTTATGATATGATATTGCTAGATAATCCTGCTAAGACATGATAGCTAATATTGTCAAGATAATGAATGCATGCTTGAATGCCATGGATTGCATTGCTTGGTGTATATGTTGGTTTGGTTTGCTTGCGAGTACATTCAAAAGTACTCAGCGGCCTTCAATGTGGCCAGGTTCACCTAAGGATCCGACATCCACTAGCGAGGAGCCGGAGCGTTCGTGGGCTAGAAGAGTAACCCAGTCAGATCCCTATGGATTGGAGCCGCACCAAGACCATGCTACCTTAGATACAGCTTTTCCGCTGCCATCACCCTTGTAAAATATCATGTAAGACTCATATATTCATTAATAGAAATGCCTGTGTTCATGATACTTGTTGTAAACGCGCACGCCAGAGTGATCTCCTGGGCTGGTGTGTGCGGCGACCGTCTGGCTACAGTGGTATTCAGGCGGGGCGCCACAGAAGATAACTCCATTGATTGATATTTTCAATCCTCGGCATACAATATTTGTCCTGAGCCTGGATCCGAGGGATTGTACCACCATAACTTTGTCCAAAAGAGTATAGGAAAGTCGATGTTGGGTAACAAAACTCCGCGAAATAAAAGAATGGGAAGCCCCGGTGTCGGTATCAAATCCGGCATATCTCGTAGTAGGGGTCCTAAGCTAGGCGTCTTGGCACGATGGTAACAGGATGAACGAGGTACACAAAGGTTTTTACCCAGGTTCGGGCTCTCTCGAAGAGATAATACCCTACGTCCTGCTTTTGATTGTATTGATATGAGGTGTAGTACAGAGTACATGTATCTACCACGAGATTGTTCTAATGAATATTCATCCATCTATTGACTAGCCTGGCCTCGGTTTATATATGCACCGGAGGCCTAGGGTTTAGGAGAGTCCTCGTCTTGGGCGCCAAGTCTTGTGGAATCTTCCTTGTATTCGGCATGGGCTGCCCGAAGTGGCCCATTAATGAACCGCCATGGGGGTCCTCGGCTCAACCCACCTGCTTGGGAGACGATCTGGTGAGTACCCCCTAGTCCAGGACACCGTCAGTAGCCCCTTGAACCGGTCTTCAAGTTGGGGACGCTCCTCGGTTCTTCCGAACTGTTCTTCGTCTTCGGTCGTCGGTCTTGAAAACTGGTTCAACAAATCTTCCCATCTCCGATCTTGAGGATCGCCGAGGTGTATCCGAAGAGTTCACACATCGGGCATCCGAGGAGCCCTTTAAGTTTCGGCCTTTATCAATGCCTTGTTATTTTTACGCCGCACCTCGGGTTCAAAGTTTTTCCCCGTGTAGCGGTGTCCTCTTGCAACCGAGCTCGAACGCCGGACTACATCCGAGGTGTCTTTTTGTAGCCGAGCTCTAACGCCGATCGGCATCCGAGGTGTCATAGATTACTTCGGTCTTGAAAAAGTTGAAGGAATTTAGCCGAGCTTAATGAAAAAAATGCCCTCTATGGAGCCAGCCACTTGCATCCGAGCTTTACGCCGGACTTCTTTCGAGGTGGTGCGCCACCTCGGCCATGAGCTGATTTTTTGTGGAATTTATTTCCAATTGGCGCAATTTATTCTCTGTCGAGATGTATAGCCAGTAGCCCTCAAGGTGTGTGTCGGCCAAAAATCCGAGATGCACCTGAAGGAAATCATAAAACCGATGACCCAGTAGCCCCTGAGACTCAGGTCGATTCGCGAAATCGGCCCGAGGATCAACTCCTAGCTCGGCAACATACTTAGGAACAGAAACACGGTGTGCATAGTCCTCGAGACTCAGGTTGGGTGCGGCCGACCAACCCGAGGATCGTAATCTCCTCGGAAAACTGTTTTGCACTTTGAATTTTCCTGCATTGAATCAGCAATGCAGTAGCCCCTGAGCCACTGGTCGGGTGGCAACACCAGATCAGGGGATCGATGTACCCCTTCAATGGCTTTTAATTGAGAAGCGTGAAGCCCAGTAGCCCCCGAGCCTTAATTTGGGCACGGGTGGCCGACTTAAGGATCGATAGCCAGAGTTAATTGACTTTAATCACAATTTATGTGTAATGATTCTATGTATCCAAGTACTTTACATCATTACAAATGCTTCTGTTCTACAAACTTTGTTAACCAGCCTTCGGCTTCTCCTTCCTCGACCATTGGCCGAGGAGTGTTTCCTACTCCTGGTTCGTCGAGGCGAACCAGACTCTTCGGATAACAAGGCAATCCGGCTATTTGGTTCTATAAACAAAGTGGAACAAAGCTTATGTTATATTACGTTTAAGCATAAGAAACATCTTCCAAGAAAAATAGTTCCTTTATAAGTTCCTTTTTCTCAGGCTATCATGTTGACCATGATCGTGGAAACCTCAACTCCGATCAATGTGGGAAAAAATATTGAGGATCAATTCGGGAGAAATTTCTGAAGTATGCGGCTTAAAAAAACGAGATTTTCACTTCCGTCGTTGCCGACCAATTATATCCTTGAGATAGCTAGCTTTCGGCTTCACCCAGTCTGAGGAACTAACCCGGATAACCCGGTAGTATCAATCACAGAGGTGCTCCCTTTACCCCCTAGCCGAACAATCGGGAACGTAGGGGGTAAGCACAGGAGCCAGGCAACCTAGCTTGGCCAGATCTCAAGTCAAATTGATGCATATTGTGGCTTTATAATGATTAATGGGAAGGCACCGTTCGTATATTAAATACAAATGCTATATGTTATTTTGACTCCGTTGCGATTGTTTATAATCTGAAAGTGGCCCATCATCGGCTTCCCCCCCTTTGTAGATGCTACGCAGGGTGTTTCCACAATAACAAGACAACCCTTAGCCGACGTCTCGGTGCCCGGAGGCGGTTGTGTTAGCGGAAACGAGGCAATCAGATATGCAGGCTTTATAACTTTCACTTAGTCATAGGAGCTTAACGGTGGGAGGCCAGTTACTAGCCCCCGGTAGTGTTTGGTGTCAGCCGAGGACAAACCGTTAGCACTTTGGCCCACTGTATGAAAGGCACATCATTTAACACGGGGTGACCTCTATCGATCTATAGGTTGACACAGTCATCGGATCGCTGACCAGTTTACGCTTATTGTGACAGTCAGTTTTCGGCTTTCTCCACTGAGGCGCTTGACCAGCTAAACCGGAAGCACAATCGCAGTGGTTCTCCCTTTACCCTTAGCCGAACAATCGGAAACGTAAGGGTAAGCACAGGAGCCGGGCAACCCAACTATTGACCAAAGACACAATTCAAAACCGATGCATATAAAGCAATATCCGAGAACGTATTACCGAGGACTCCATGGAGTACCTTGGCGTTTGGTGGGTTCGGCTCTAGTCGTAGCCCCCCGGTGTTTGGAGTGTTCGGGCGTGCCGAGGTGCAGCTCGGCAGGGAAGTTGCCAAACTACGAGTCGGAAAAGATTTCCCGAGCCGAATTATTATGCACGACACCTCGGTCAAGAGGATGTCCCTCCTCCTGGAAAGGAAAACATACAAATAGGTTAAAGGTGCCATAAGCTCGCAAAACCAAAAAACCTTAGTAAAAACTTTACGTCTGAACTAAATCAAGTTTTCTGGTGCCAATCCGAAGATTGGTCTTTAAATTAGTTTGTGCTTCCGTCGTGCTTTAACATGACACATCCGATCTCAAGACTTCAAGCGGGTCAGCCTTCGGCTTCAACCTCCTATTCCCGAAGGCGGAGTGCTTCTCAGGCCAGTTTAGCGAACCAAACTCGAGCGGCTTTAGAGAGAAACCAGGCTATCCGGCTATTGACCACACACTCGTGTCGAGAAAGGAATGGTAGAAAAAGATTTTGCAACGACTTAGAAGAAAACACTTATAAAACGGCTCATATAAATTTAAGAGCCCCCAGTTAACATGGGAAAAAAAGCGGTTGTTAACGAACCTCGTTTTTAACAAACAGATTTTTACATAAATATAATGCTTGGTCGAACCGAACAAAAATTGAACATTTAAAAAAGTTGAGCATGAAAGCGACTTAGCTGGTTAATGTGCTCGGCGTTGATGACGTGGTGTGGGCTTGTGGAGGGACGAAGACGCATAGTCCTCGGCTTGATCGAGGTCCCAGATCCCAAGCTCGAGGTGGCCGAGCGAGGAGCTCGGCTGATGAAGTGGCAACACAAAACTGCCGATGTGCCGAGGCGAAGCCCCTGGTCCAGCCGAGGAGACAGAGTAGGTCGGCAGGGTGACGCCGGAGTAGGTCGATGAAGCGATGGCGAAGCCCCCGGTCCGGCCGAGGTGTCCGAGCGAAGAGCCCGGCTTGATGAAGTGGTAGTACAACACTGCCGATATGTTGAGGCGAAGCCTCCCGGTCCGGCCGAGCTGACGAAACTGGTCGGCTGGTGACACCGAAGTCCCCGGAGTAGGTTGATGAAGAGATGGCGAAGCCCTCAGTCTAGCCGAGGTGTCGGAGCAGGTCGGTAAGGTGACGTTGCAGCCCTATGCCAGCCGAGGTGTCTTAGCAGGTCGGCGTGGTGGACATCGGCTGGAAGAAGCAACGGCATGGCGATGCTGACGCAGGTCGGAACATGTGACGCGATCAATGCCGGCTTGAGAAGTGACCGCGCGGCGATGCTGGCGCGCCCGACTCGTGCAGTTCGTAAGGTGACAATGTTATCCTGACGATCATTAGGGAGAGCGGTGCCAAACTCTTGGTCGGCTCGCCGAGGTGATGATCCGAGGTGGTTGTCGTCGGCCCGATGAAGCGACGGCGCAGTCGATGCTGACGCAAGTCGGCAGCCATGGAGCAACGTGGTCAGGCTGGTTTGACACCTTCGCGACCAAGAGTTCGCCTCGGAAAAGGCTTAAAATTTGCAGGCACGTGCTTGAAAACAAAACACAATACCCTATAAAAAATTCCCTTCAAAAAGGATGTCTGATAATCTGTTCATGAAAAAGATGAACTTGGGCCGGATTCGTTTTTGCGCAGAAAACAGATCCGAAAATTGATTCACTCATCGGACGCTTCCCGGAGTTTGAACGGTCGGATCGAGCTGAAATTTTGAGGGGTGGTAAATATGGGAATTCCGCAGCCGATGAATGGTTGGATCTTCCAAAGGACGTCTGAGCTGACTGCTGGACTCCTCGCCCTAAAGTTGTCCAGATTCCCGTCCAGATTCGACAGGGCTCCGGTATATCGGAGATCGCCGAAGATTCCTCCATCGGAATGCGATGAAATTTTGCAGGGTTGTTCTAGACTCAATTCCGCACAATTCCACCGAAGCAATCGTCAAAGCGACGCTTGAGGAGACGGGGACGGCGAATACGAATCCGCTGTCCAGAAAAACTGCATGATCGCGCGAGGGCAATGTTGACGTTGAGCCCCCGAGCACCATGGACGATTTTTCCATGATCCCGGATGAGATCAGAGTTGATGATGACAAAGACATCCGTCCGAACTTGATGATCCGAAGGTAAGCCTAGTCTTCGGCCCAGCCGAGGTGACTAGTTGAGCCGGCGACGAAGATGCCGACATCGACAATAAAGCTCGGCTCCGACATGTAGATCGCGCCGGAGTAGATCTGAATTCCCATCGCACCGCGGCGACTGCCAGCAGACTCTCAATGAAAGCACCAATGTCCGTATCAAATCCGGCATATCTCGTAGTAGGGGTCCTAAGCTAGGCGTCTTGGCACGATGGTAACAGGATGAACGAGGGACACAAATGTTTTTACCCAGGTTCGGGCTCTCTCGAAGAGATAATACCCTACGTCCTGCTTTTGATTTTATTGATATGAGGTGTAGTACAGAGTACATGTATCTACCACGAGATTGTTCTAATGAATATTCATCCATCTATTGACTAGCCTGGCCTCGGTTTATATATGCACCGGAGGCCTAGGGTTTAGGAGAGTCCTCGTCTTGGGCGCCAAGTCTTGTGGAATCTTTCTTGTATTCGGCATGGGCTGCCCGAAGTGGCCCATTAATGAACCGCCATGGGGGTCCTCGGCTCAACCCACCTGCTTGGGAGATGATGTGGTGAGTACCCCCTAGTCCAGGACACCGTCACCCGGAATCGAATAAAATTGTTGCAGGTATGTCATTAATAGGAAACATACCAATGACCACATCAGGAACTTCGGAGGCTTCTTCGGCAGGGATATGATGAACTTGCCCTTGAATATACTTCCGGTTGGGGAATTGCCCCACATAATTGACTTGAGGCTTCAGGTTGGTTGGCGAGTTTCCGTTCTTGGGACGCTGCCTAGCGTAATGCCCAGTTTGTCCACATGAGTAACATGCATTATTACGCTGACAGTCTTCCTTGTTTGGCTTGGCGACCACAGTCTTAATCTGGCTTTCATTCGTGATGTTCCCCTGCTGCCAGGTTGGCTTGAACTCGAACTGGGGTTGCTGCCAAGTACGAACCTTCTGAAAAACTTGCCCTTCCTTCTTGGGTTCAAACTTGCGTTTGCTGTCTTCATAGGCAGTCTTATGATCATTAACCAGTTTGTGTTCCCTTTCGGCAATGAGTGCCTTGTTCACCAAAGTTTGAAAGTCGGGGAAATCCAGCATGCTGAGTGCACATCAGAGGGTAAGGTTGAGTCCTCCGAGGAACCGATCTATCTTCCGTTCTTCAGTGGCTACATCATGTGTGGAATAACGGGCCAAGTGATTGAACTTGTTTAAATACTCACTTACAGTCGAGTTCCCTTGTGTAAGGGTGAGGAATTCTCGCTGCTTGACCTTCAAGATACCGGTGGGAATGTGATAGTTGCGGAATTTATCTTTGAATGTATCCCAAGTAATGTCGTCTTCAGCAGGCCACATAACTTTGGCATTGTCCCACCGTATAGTGGCTGGTCCTTCCAGATAATGAGTGGCGAAGGGTACCTTATCAGCAACTTCAGTGCGAGCAATTTCTAGCTTCTTCTCAATGGTCCTCAACCAGTCATCGGCTTCCATTGGGTCCACTGCTTGACTGAAACTTGGCGGTTTGGTCCTCTGAAAGTCTGACAGCTTGGAGTGATTACCATTGTGATTATTCTGCCCGACCATAGTCTGCATGCTTCTCAGGAACTCCATCAGATCTTGGTTCCTCTTTTCCTCAAACATTCGCATAATCTGCTCTGTTGTGGGTGCTTGAGGTGGAGGAGGTGGTGGCTGATATGGTTCTGGAGAATGTCCTGCTTGCCTGGCGGATCGACGAACTGGAGTGTCGTCGCCATCATAACAGTTACTGCCACACCTTGTCATCCTATATATGTTTCCCAATATGAAGCATCGAGATGAGAAACATCCATAAGGGAAAAAATAGGAAGGTGAAACAACAAACCCGAAAAGGAAATCGAGAAAAGCCAAAGCAAATAACAGAAAACAACATAATTATACAATACATCATCCAGCATACATAACAGGACAACATCATGGATAGTACTACTACATGCATACAACCAAACATCACATCATCCTTGTCTACTCGTGACGACAGTGATCGCACTGGCACTCTGACGGTCCTGCTGGTGTCTCCTCGGTGTCGGACTCCGAATTGGAACTGATAATGGACACCTCCGGAGCAAAGGAAACACGACGACGCTGACGGGATGACTCTCCCTCAGGGTCTGGAGCAGGGTGGCTCCGCAGCATCGGAGTGGCTGGGGTAGCGAGAAGCATAGCCCACTGGGCTGGGGACTCATGGGGAGTCACTGCCGAAGTACCTGAGTTACTCTGAGAAGGTGTAGGAGTCACTGGTGCAGGTGGAGGTAAGGTAACTGGAGCAACAAGCGATGTATGGATAAGTAAAGGTGGAGCGAAGGCAGATCGAGTGGCAGCTAGCTCGTCTCGAACGCGGTTCAGCTCCTGGGCTAGGCTAACGATCAGAAAGTATCCAGCTGTTATGTAACGAGACAGGTGGCTGGCTGACCGGTCACACTCCGGATCAATGTAAGGGAAACGGATCTGTCCTAACTCAAACAGGGACAGATAGAAGTAGAAACCTGGGTGAGTCTGCATCTGAATCTCGTTATAGCGCAAGTCAGTGAGAGCCTCGAATGCTGCAAACTGAACCGCCTGGTCGGGTGTAGAAGCAGTCCCGCCCTTGGCGGAGCGAGTGTAAGTGCCCACCACGGTACTGTTGTGCATGACGACCTCCGCATGGTACTCGTAAACACCATCAACAAGCTGCTCTCGATACACCTGGTACACAGGGTCATCGCCGTCGGGGTAGAGTCGGCGCCACACGTTGCTAAGCAGATGCGGAAAGGTGGAAGGTGCCGGCTCCGGCTGATATGGATAAGGGACTGGTGCCATCTACACTCACAATATTAGCTGATCAGTATTAACAGTAAGCTATATGCATGCAATGCAACACCCAAGTGCAGAGTCAAACCTCAAACCGCTACAGAGGCTAAAATTACCGTTTTCTAATGCGTCGGCTGTCTAGGGCGTCCTACAGTCAGCGCGGCTCTGATACCAAGCGTTGTGGCACCCCGGCTCAGAGCAACCGGTTTACCTTGCATTGCCAGCCCAGAGATCCAGTCTTCTGGCAATACACAACAACTTGGTACAGAAACAACCGCTTTATTGATTTCTTAGCGGATACATAGGTTCACATATTACATGATAAGCGAGGCCAAGCGGCACACATGGTGCGGCTGCACTTATGTACATTATTTAGTAGACATCTCGGGGCCTCGATGATAAAGGGACTACTACGCGGGAGCGAAACGACGAGGTAGCGGAACTCCACTCCACAGGGACATTGCTGGGACACGGCCTAGAGCGCGACATACTGCTCGACATCCACACCATGCACGGCTTCTCCTGCATCTGGCATGATAAGCTAGGTGAGTACTTTGAATGTACTCGCAAGCTCACAGCAAACAAAACAAGTACGACAAACAACAACAAGGCATTTAGCAAGTTTAATGCATGAGCATGATACTACCCAACATGAGGTGTGCGTGAAATGTTGCCGTGGTCCCTGGGACCAACTTACCATTTCGGGGTTACCACGTAACCACCGTTCATAACTTACCAATGTGATCCTCACTTGATCACATCCATACCTTTCATAGTGATCCTTACTCGATCACCAATTCTGCATATGCCATCTTCTGAATCTTAGTGTGCAAGTTAATTATATCTGTTGACCCACGGTGTGACCTACTACGAACTGTGTCCATATCCGTGGACGCGGCTATCGATAGATTATACACTCTGCAGAGGTTAGTACACAGTACCCACACTATGGAACTCATAGCCTCGTGCTCCCATTCGGGTGGACCAACGATATTTCGACAAAACCAATCTATTGCATGACACTCTCCCGGCCACTCCGACAAACTCCCCTTTGGGCTATGTCATGGGTGGCCCCGATGCCAACTCGTGACATCCTCCACCTCTGTGTCCTCCACCGTCGTGGCCAAACAAAAACATCATCCCAAACGGGGACCTCGGTACCGTAAAACTCGGGCACACAAGGTTATGACTGCCTACCGGGCCAGGGTAGCGCCAGTGCACAACCTTCCCTCGTAGGAGGCACCGGCGAGAGGCATGACAATAGACCGCATTAGGGCCTCCCCATCCAGGCAAGTGTGGTTGCACTGGTGAGCTCGATTCGGTGGCACCATGACTCGATCAACAGCATGTTCAAGTTGAATTAACATCAAGTTTAACTTGAAGTAAAATGATTCGAGTCATAGTGTGAATGGATGCATGGGTCATGTTCATGAGTGATGAATGCATCTTGCTACCACGAGCATATGACATGTCTCTACTGCACACTTTAGCAAGAAAGCATATATCCTACTACATACTATCAAAATGACATGGAACAAATTCTATGCAATAAGTTCTATATAGAAAATCATTTTAATAGTGAATTATATGATGAATTTAATTCAAATAAACCAATGTCATTGCAATTCCATCCTTGCGTATGAATGTTCTGGCTTGCCTTGGTTCAGAGGAGTGTCACAATACTCCTGGTCTTCTCCAACACAATTAGGAGCTTCTGAAAATATTTTAAATGCAAAAATAAAATGTCACATAAAGCATTTTATTTCACCAGAAATTCTCAACAGCAAGAAAAATTCTGAAATTTCGCATGCATAAATTTAGCTCAATACAAACCATTAGCAAAAAGAATCAACTCAATTGGACTTATAGAATAAAAGTTAGAGCTGGTCAAAGTTGGGGTCAAAATCTGGTCAAAATATCCATTTAAATGAATTTAACCGAATTTCCAGACCGGGCTACGTCGAAGGCGTATTTCTAGAGTACGCCTCCACTTATACCGCTTTGGGAGAGAGAGTGAGAGGCTGACAGTGGGGTCCCACTAGCAGTATTAAAAGCGAGAGAGAGAGAACAGTGCTCGGCGGCTCGGTCGCCGGTGATTCTCCGGCGAGGAGACCACGGCGGTCGCCGGCGATGGGAGGGATGGACTCTGGGCATCACGGCGAGCACGCACGTACCCGAAGTGATGGCGGGGGTGGCCGGACGGCATTGGGGTGTTCTTCTCCAGAGACTGCGGCGGCAGAGCTTGTCGGATTCGGCGATTCCGGCGACGATCCGGCGAGCTAGTGGCACTGTCGAGCTCAGGAGATCACCACGATCTCGAGGGGAGCAGAGAGCGAAGCTGGGGGTGGCTGAATGAGTGCACGTTCAAGGGGGATCCGCGGCAGATTCTGCCGATGAACGGCAGGAGGAGGCCCTCCCGGCCTTGCCGCGCTTGTGGGGGAGTGATTTCTGGCCAGGTGAAGGGAGAGGGATGGCTAGAATGACTTGGGGGCTACTCTATTTATAGATGGAGGTCGACCGTGCTCGGGGGACTCCACTGGCGACGAGCTGCAGAATAAGAGAGAGGGAGATAAGCTCGGGCGCGACGTGGGGGAGTAGTAGAGGTTCACAGCTACGTGGTGCATGCATGCAAGCATAGTGCGACGCACTACGCGGAGAAAACGGAGCATGCGCGCCACTGTTCCACCTGGTAGCGTTCGGCCACTTCCAGTGCGCGGCTTGCCAGTGTCGGGGAGGAGCAGGGCGAGGCTAGGTGGCGCGCTGGAGGCTGCTGGGGAGCTGGGACACGCTGCGGTGGCGAGTGGAGAGGGAATGGACGGCGGCAGAGGGGCCCGATGCACAGAGCACGGCGAGCGCATGCAATGCACCGTGCTCTCACGCGGTCACCGCGTGCACTGGCACACGCGGTGCTTTCGGCACTGCCAAACCATGTCAATCGTGAAGTCCCTTCAACGCGGTGCCTAGAACTGCGCTTGGCTTGCCATCTGGCGCAGTGGACATGACTTGAGCTAGCTGCAAAGTTTCTGGACAGAAACTTGTGCCAAGTGCTGGGGACAAATGGCTAGGAGTTTAAGTCTGAAATTCTGGGGTTAAGCATCTCTTAGGAGGGTAGTCATGTGGTAAAAATTTCAGCTCCAACAGATCAAGGGAAAATGTACTTGCTTCACAAAGTGCCCATTCTATCTAGAAGCAAAAACATTTTCCTTAGCTGAAAACTTCCAAATGACCATGGGATATTTTTGCATAGGGAGGTGAGACATGATCCAAAGAATATTTGGGAATTTTCTTGGAATTTTTGGAGCAATAAAAATGAGGGTTGCTTCATAGCTTATTGAGAAAATAGCCATTTTCAGGAGGGAAAAAGAATATAATGCCATTAAATAAAAATATCCAATGGCATTATGGTGAGAGGTATGAGGTCTAGGGAGGGTTTATGGATGGTAGAACCCACTTGGAAGAAAATCAAAAATAATTCCAAGTGGCAAGTCCAAAAGAATTGACTAAAAAACCCAAATGCAAATTAAAATATTCAATAAATCCAAATAAAAGGAAAAGCAAAAATCCAGGGTGTTACAGATACATTAGAAACGTATCAGAAGCTCATCCTTGTCATGTCTGATATCAACCTCAAAATGCCTAGCGAGACGGGATGCATAAATACCACCATAAATGACACCCTTAGAACGGTTAGTGTTCAACTGTCGTGCAGTAATAGCTCCCAAACTAAAGGTCATGTCACCGTAGAGTGCACAACGCAAAAATAGCAAGATCAGGTGAACTAAGCGTTTCGCTCTCCCATCTACCAGTCAGACATCTCCCGACAAATAAAAAATGTAACACAGAACGGGAAAATGTAAACTAGCAACTCTGGCTTTCGAGACCCCTCTACTCTCTCCCACAGTTACCTCAAACACAAAATCCTCAAAGTGCCTAGTATGTGGTTCTAGCGCACTCCCCTCATTAGGAATTTTGCATATGCGATAGAATTGTTCAAGTGGTATCTCGAAGGTATTATCATAAAGATGAAATGACACGGTAGGCACATCCCTCCTAGACATGAACCTGAAATTTTGCACAAAAGTATTGGTGAGGAGAGAGTACTGGTCACACTTATCTTCGAGAAAAGGAATTAGTCCGGCATTCTCCACCAAGTGATAGAAATCTTGTTGGAAACCTGCTTCCCCCATGAATGTATCGCTAGGCTATTCGCACGGCCGCACCTCAGCTTCACGAGGGAGGTTGTATTTGGGCTTCTCCTTCAGAGTTTTCATGGAATCTCGGCTTGAAGAGCCTCTCAAGAACCTCCTAATCATTTTCTCTTCTCTGAAAAATTTCTGAAATTTTTAGTCCCCAAATAAAAATTGAATAAAACTTAACAAAACTGATAGCAACTACTCCCACAAGTGCCTAGAGGCTATATCATGCATCAAAACTACTTAGAACCAAGTAAATTCAACATGCAAGCTCATATTCATGGTCACCAACAGTAGCAAAATACACAAAATATAATCCACTACAAGAAAAACTAATTGGACCATCGGAGGAGTTACATACCAAGGAGTAATTCTTCCGAACAGTTTCGGAAATGGAGCCCCGAGCAAAGAGATCGAAAATCTCACGAAAATGAGCACGGGAATGGAAGCAAGCACGATTTTTTCTGGAGGTAGGAGAAGGAGTGGGCAAGTGCACTATGTGAGTCGGGGGGGGGGGGCTGTGGGGCCCACAAGCTCACATGGCACGCCAAGGGGTGTGGGCGCGCCATGTGAGCTTGTGGCTCACTGGTGCACCCCCCTGGTATGTGTTCAGTGCCAAAAATTCTAATATATTCTAGAAAAAATCATACTAAATTTTTAGGACATTCTGACAACTTTTATTTTCGGGACATTTTTATTGCATAGATAATTCAGAAAGCAGGAAAAATATGGCATTTTACTTTATTAAACTTAAAATAACATAGGACAAACTATGGGTACAGAAAGTTGTGCTCACGAAATTCATCAACCATATGCCTCTCAAAAAGGATCCATTACAAGGTTGATCAAGTCTTATTGACAAACCATTTCCGAGTGACATAAAACCGAAGAACTTTTGTATAGCACTAGGTTACCTCAACTAGGATATGCATTATCCCAACAATAAGAGTATGATATTTCTTTTCAGGAACGGGAAGAGGAAACTCAATATCTCCAATAGTAATGGTCATAATTTTCTCAATGGAATTGAGGCTATTCACTTCATTCGTCTTCTTCGGAAAATATACCGTATGCTCATTTCCATTAACATGAAAGGTAACCTTCCTTTTGTTGCAATAAATAACAGCCCCTGCAATATTCATAAAAGGTCTACCAAGGATAGCCGACATGTTGTCGTCCTCGGGCATGCATATCAAGAATAACAAAGTCCGTTAAGATAGTAACATTGGCAACAACTACGGGAAAATTTGCACAAATATCGACGGGTATAGCAGTTGATTTATCAGCCATTTGCAAAGAAATTTCAGTAGGTGTCAATTTACTCAAGTCAAGTCTTTTATATAAAGATAAAGGCATAACACTAACACCAGCTCCTAAATTACACAAAGCAGTTTTGACATAGTTATTTTTAATGGAGCATGCATGGTATAGTAGGTATTCTTGGATCTCCTAATTTTTGAGGCATTTTTCCTTTGAATGAATAATTTGCAACCATAGTAGAAATTTCAGCCTCAGGTATTTTTCTTTTATTGGTAACAATGTATTTCATGTATTTATCATACGGAGGCATTTCATAGCATCAGTCAAAGGTACTTGCAAAAACAAAGGTCTAAGCAGTTCAACAAAGCGATTAAAAGCATCTTCATCCTTAGTTTTTAATGCTTTACTAGGAAATGGCATAGGTTTTTGAACCCAAGGTTCTCTTTCTTTACCATGCTTCCTGGCAACAAAATCCTTTTTATTGTATCTTTTATTCTTAGAGGGTGGGTCATCAAGCTCAACTTCAGGTTCTATTTCTATATCATTATCAGATTCTTTAATAGTGTCTGGTTGAGTATCAACATGATCATCATTAGCATCTTCATTATCATTATTACAAGGCACATGCTCATCACCAGACCGTGTCTCGGCATCAGAAATAGAAAGATCATTGGGATTCTCAGAAGATTTTTCTATAGTAGGTTCACTAGAGGTATGCAAAGTTTTATCCTTGTTCTTTTTCTTTTTCTTCTTCCTAGGTGAACTAGGTGCAGCATCATTAATTCTTTGAGAATCTTGTTGAATTCTTTTAGGATGACCCTCAGGATACAACGATTCTTGAGTCATTCTACCTCCTCTACTTATTACTCTAACAACATGATCATTGATTTTATTATTCATTTCATTAAGCAAATCATTTTGTGATTTAGCAACTTGTTCTAGTTGTGTTTGAACCATAGATGAGTGTTTACATAAGCCTCTAACATCATTAGCAATTCTAAACATCATGTCACTCAAGCGTTCAATCATAACAGCATTACGTTTCAGTTGATCACTTATGTATTTATTAAAGTTTTCTTGCTTTACAATGAAATTATCAAATTCATCCATATACTGACTAGGAGATTTATTATAAGGAATGTCACCCTCATCAAACCTATAAAGAGAATTTACCTCTACTACCTGTGACGGGGCGTCGAGGCCATGTATTTCTTCAATAGGTGGTAGATTTTTAACATCTTCAGATTTAGTACCCTTTTCTTTCATAGATTTCTTGGCTTCTTGCATATCTTCCGGACTAAGAAATAGAATACCTCTTTTCTTCAGAGTAGGCTTGGGTGGTGGTTCAGGAAGTGTCCAATCATCGGCATTTCTCAATAAGTTATTCAATAATTCCTAAGCCTGCTCAATAGTTCGTTCCCTGAAAATACAACCAACACAACTATCTAGGTAGTCCCTAGAAGCATCAGTTAGTCCATTATAAAAGATATCAAGTATTTCATTCTTCTTAAGAGGATGATCAGGCAGAGCATTCGGTAATTGGAGAAGCCTCCCCCAAGCTTGTGGGAGATGCTCTTCCTCAAGTTGCACAAAGTTATATATTTCTTGTAAGGCAGGTTGTTTCTCATGAGCAGGAAAATACTTTTCAATGAAATGGACTACGCACACAACCAGGAGCAAGAGTATTAAACCATTCTTTAGCATCACCCTTTAACAAGAAAGGAAACAACTTAAGAATATAGTAATAGAGAATATTTTCCTCTTGGGCAAATAGGGTGGCAATATCATTTAGTTTAGTAAGATGTGCCACAACAATTTCAGATTCATAACCATGAAAAGGATCAGATTCTACTAAAGTAATAAGTTTAGGATCAACAGAGAATTCATAATCCTTATCAGTAACAAATATAGGAGAGGTTGCAAACTTAAGATCATATTTCATCATTTCATTCATAGCCTTTTCTTTAAGCTTACTCAGTAGTTTCTTAAGATCATCCCTATCCTTACAAGCAAGAAATTCCTTAGCAATCTCCCCATCCATAACATAACCCTCATGTACATTAAGCAATTTAGTCCTAATAGGAGTGCTAGGTATAACAGGTGAATCATAATCTTCATTAGTTTCATCATTTTCAAATTCTTTAGCTTTAGCAATTTGAGCATCAAGAAATTCACCAAGTGGCACAGTTTCATCAAGTAAAGTAGTAGCACCATCATGAGTATCATCAACAACAGAAGCAATGTCTATTACTTGCGACATATCAGATTGAATAGCAGGTGGTGGTGTCACAAGTCGACTCAAAACAGAAGGTGAATCAAGTGCAGAGCTAGATGGCAATTCCTTACCTCTCTATCGTGGTTACTAACCTGACAATGAATACTAGGGGTACGAATGAAGGGGCAGAGCCTAGCTACAGCACAGGTGTGTGATACGTCTCCGTCGTATCTACTTTTCCAAACACTTTTGCTCTTGTTTTGGCCCCTAATTTGCATGATTTGAGTGGAACTAACCCGGACTAACACTGTTTTCAGTAGAACTACCATGGTGTTGTTTTTTGTGCAGAAATAAAAGTTCTTGGAATTGGATGAAACTTTTTGGAGATTTTTTATGGAATAAATAAAAAATACTGGAACCAAGACCCACCGGAGGGGGGGCACCTACTGCCCACGAGGCACCAGGGCACGTCACCCCCCCAGGCGTGCCCTGGTGGCTCGTGGGGCCCACGTGGCTCCGCTGACCCTAATCTTTGGCCTATAAATTCACAATTCCAGAGAAAAAAATAAGAGAGGAAGTTTTATTGCGTTTCACGATACGGAGCCGCCGCCACCTCCTGTTCTTCATCGGGAGGCCAGATCTGGAGTCCGTTTGGGGCTTCGGAGAGGGGGATCTTCTGGCATCGTCATCATCAACCATCCTTCATCACCAATTTCATGATGCTCACCGCCGGGAGTGAGTAATTCCTTCGTAGGCTTGCTGGTCGTTGATGAGTTGGATGAGATTTATCATGTAATCGAGTTAGTTTTGTTAGGGCTTGATCTCTAGTATCCACTATGTTCTGAGATTGATGTTGCTATGACTTTGCTATGCTTAATGCTTGTCACTAGGGCCCGAGTGCCATGATTCCAGATCGGAACCCTTTATGTTTTCATGAATATATTTGTGTTCTTGATCCGATCTTGCAAGTTATACGCACCTGCTATGTGTTATGATTCGCATACCCCAAGGTGACAATAATTGGGATTCTTTCCGGTGATTGCCATAGTTTGAGGAGTTCATGTATTCACTATGTGTCAATGCTTTGTTCCGGTTCTCTATTAAAAGGAGGCCTTAATATCCCTTAGTTTCCTTATGGACCCCGCTGCCACGGGAGGGTAGGACAAAAGATGTCATGCAAGTTCTTATCGCAAGCACGTATGACTATATACGGAATACATGCCTACATTACATTGATGAATTGGAGCTAGTTCGGTGTCGCCCTAGGTTATGACTGTTACATGATGAATGTTATCCAATATAATCACCGATCCAATGCCTACGAGTTTTTCACATATTGTTCTTTGCTAAGTTACTACTGTCGCTACTGCTATCAAACTATCATACTACTGTGCTACTGATCACTCCGCTGCAGATATTTAGTCTCCGGGTGTGGTTGAATTGACAACTCAACTGCTAATACTTGCAAATATTCTTTGGCTCCCCTTGTGTCGAATCAATAAATTTGGGTTGAATACTCTACCCTCGAAAACTATTGTGATCCCCTATACTTGTGGGTTATCAGTGTGGCACTCGGTTTTTACAAGTTCGGGCCCCTCTCAGAGAAGGTAATAGCCCTACGTCTCGTTGCCCGGAGGCTTGTTTTCTCTTGGGGTATGTGATTACAAAGAGTGTCGAACCCCTGCTCAGGAGGAAGAGGGCGGCTTATATAGAGTGCGCCTGGGCCTCTTCTCTTCCACGTTGCAAGGGGCATTAACGTCCATAACTACGGGAGTTACGGGTTATAACAGCCATGACTACAACAGTTACTGGTAACGGTGGTCTTGACTGCACTTGAAGCTTGACTTAACACCTTCGGACCGTTGCTACTCCCACGTCGCCCCTATGCCTTCACTGTCCGAGTGGTGCGATCTGGCCGACTGGAGGGAGGACGTCCGAGTGCCTTTGGTGTATCTGAGTGGATTCCCTGTTATACGCATCCGAATGCGTGCTTGGTCCAGGGACCTATCAATGATGGTGTGGGACCCCATGTGGGCCTTAGATGTCAGGTCTGTGACCCTACTAGTGGTAGGTGACCCCATCATTAGCCCCCGAATTGGTCGAGGCTTCGCAGGATGAGTGAGTTGGGCTTCCGGATTGGTCTGAGTGCTTCGGAGGCATTCGAGGTCCATTCCCAAACAACTATCTTTAAGTGAAGCCGCGGCGGATTCTGGACTACAAGTTTTCCGAGTGATCGGACATTGTTGATCGTTGGGCAAAACTTGGTGGCATTCGCGTGTCTCTCGGGAGAGATGGACTTGAGGCCCGAGTGAGGGCATGCCATGAAACTCGAGTGACGACGCCGGCACGTGGTCTGATTTTCCGGAGAGATGCCACTCTTTATCCCAGGGGAACGCCAACGCGGGTTGATACGTCTCCAACGTATCTATAATTTTTGATTGTTCCATGCTATTATGGTATCAATCTTGGATGTTTTTATATGCAATTATATATCATTTTTTGGGACTAACCTATTAGCCTAGTGCCCAGTGCCAATTGTTGTTTTCTGCTTGTTTTTGTTTTTTTAGGAAATCAGTACCAAACGAAGTCCAAATGCCACGAAACTTTTTGGAGATTTTTTTCTGGACAAAAGAGACCCTGGAGACTTGGAGAGGAGGCCAGAAGGTTCACGAATCCTCCACAAGGCAACAGGGCGCTGCCCCAGGGGGGCTTGCCTTGATGCCTTGTGGGGCCCTCGTGGCTCCGTTTGACCTAATTCCACTTCTGTAAATTCTCAAATATTCGGAAACCAACAGAGAGCCACCCCGAATAACTTTTACGCCGCCGCAAGCCTCTGTTCTTCCGTGATCCCATCTGGTGGCCTTTTCCCGTACTCTGCCGGAGGGGGAATCGATCACGGAGGGCTTCTACATCAACCTTGCTGCCCTTCCGATGATGTGTGAGTAGTTTACCATAGACCTACAGGTCCATATCTAGTAGCTAGATGTCTTCTTCTCTCTCTTTGATCTTCAATACCATGTTCTCCTCGATGTTCTTGGAGTTCTATCTGATGTAATATTCTTTTGCGGTGTATTTGTTGGGATCCGATGAATTGTGAGTTTATGATCAGATTATTCATGAGAAATATTTGAGTCTTCTCTGAACCCTTTTATGCATGATTGTTATAGCATTGTATTTCCCTCTGATCTATCGATTTGGTTTGGCCAACTAGATTGGTTTATCTTGCAATGAGAGAGGTGCTTTGTGATGGGTTCAATTTTGCAGTGCTCAATCCCAGTGACAGAAAGGGACATGACACATATTTGTATTGTTGCCATTAAGGATAAAAAGATGGGGTTTAATCATATTGCTTGAGTTTACTTTGTCTACATCATGTCATCTTGCTTAAGGCGTTACACTGTTTCATACTTAATACCCTAGATGCATGCTAGATAGCCGTCGATGGGTGGAGTAATAGTAGTAGATGCAGGCAGGAGTCGGTCTACTTGTCTTGGACGTGATGCCTATATACATGATCATTGTCATGAATCCGTCATAATTATTTGCTTTTCTATCAATTGCCCAACAGTAATTTGTTTACCCACCGTATGCTATGTGTTCGAGAGAGAAGCCTCTAGTGAAAACTATGGCCCTCGGGTCTACTTTAAATATAAAAAGAAAAGTAAAAATACCTTGCTGCAATTTATTTACTTTTATTTTATTTAGTGCTTTACTTTATCTATCTATCATTATCAGAATTAATCCTTGCAAATAACCGCTAAGAGGATTGACAACCCTCTTATTTGCGTTGGGTGCAAGTGTTTGCTTTTGTGTGTGTAGGTGCTGCTAAAGGATTTTGACTGGTTCTCCTACTGGATTGATAACCTTTGTTCTTAACTGAGGGAAATACTTATCTCTACTATACTGCATCATCCCCCCCCCTCTTCAGGGAAATCCCAACGCAGTCTACAAGTAGCACGGGTCAGCTCCGAGTCCAAATTTATGAGGCACACGCCTTGGAGCCTAGTGAAAGGGCCAAGTTAACCCGCGAAGGGGCGCTGAGCTCATCCCATCGCCTGGAGGTGACTCCAGTCGGATGTTTTACGTGTCCGAGTACACGGCGACCCGCGGAGGGTGGTCGGCCGGACTGACGGGTGTCCTTTAGGAAAGGGACAAGAGAAATGAATCGGATTGACTCTCGGCGGAAACTGCGGGGTTTTGAAATCCTGCGTGCGCGCGCGGAAGCAGTTACGTCGTAGTTAGTGGGGAAAGTGGGGCGTGGCGCCTCGATTTCTGCCCTAATAACCGCCACGTGCCCTGTTATTTATGCGTGTGCGGCAATAGCAAGCGCCGTTCGATCCGGGGATCTGCGGCCGAGATCCCGCGAAGGGATTTTGCTCATGGTATAAAATTCGTGCGGGGTAGGGTAAATCCCAGATCCCCTTTTCTCCTCGCGCTCTCCGTTCTCCTCTTCCACCCGCTCCTCCACTCCGAGCACCCAGGCAAACGACACCATGATGAAGGAGATGACGGCCAGGTTGGAGAGGGCGAAGAAGGCAGGGAAAGGTGCATCCTCGAGCGCCGGTCCGGCGGCGGGTCGCGTCCAGGGGGACTTGTCGGAGTCTTGGATCTGTGTCCAAGAAACTTCTCCAAGAACTTAGGATTCGAACTCTGGGGGACTTTGCTTGGCAACCTACGACATGACGGCAACTACGGCAGGAACACGATGAGCTCGCTGGCTCTCACCGGACACGAAGGGGACGCGCGAGCTACCCAGGTTCGGGCCACCGTGCGGTGTAACACCCTACTCCTGCCTGTGTTGGATTGCTCTATGATGGAGAGCTTGTGGCTCCGAGTACACGAGGTGTGGGGGAGAATGAGTCGATCCCCTTACATGGAAGCTGCCCTTCCCCTTTTGTAGTGCCTTGGTCCACTTCCCCGAAAATATGAGCGGGAAAGGGTGGCCACAGGGCGGCAATTCAAAGGGAAACAGGCGCGCAGGCTTATCCTGACTAAAGGCGGTCTCCGCCTGGTAAAGAAGTCTTCCTGACGTGTTGGCAGGCTCGGCGATGACCTCCGTCCTGACGCGTCGACCCGTCCTGATCTTCTATCACCAAAGAGGAAATACCTTGGGGCTTGCCTTCTTTTTTGGGGGGAGGCTGACGCCTCTGCTCCCTTATCACCAGAATGGAAACCGCTCTGAGCCGTATTCTACTGTCCTTGCCCTGACGTCGGGACGCCACTCACGCGACGGGCAGGCCGCCCCGTTGCTGGTGCCTTGCGCCCTGCCCCACCGAGCGGCCTCTCGAGGGATTGCCTCATGAGGCGATCTGGGGTTTGCCGGCCTCACCAGGGCTAGGCCTGGCGGCGAGCCCCCCCCTCGCAAGGCAACCCCCTCTTGGACGACGCCAAGACCACCTTGCCTGGGCCGGCCCCGGCGTCGCCTCCTGGGCCATAGGCAGACGGCCCATGGTACCCTGGTTCCCACTGGGCCGACAGGACTAGATTCCGTCACGGGTGACGGAGGGTCGGCTGAAGGAGCTGGAGGCCGACGGGCTGATCCCCGCGGGAGGCTGGAGATTGCCCGAGGCGGACGAAACGGAGCCCGTGTCGCACACCGACGAGCGGGTCCTCCTCGTCACCCACATCGAGCGAGGTTTTTTGATGCCCCCACACCCTTTCTTCCGTGAGTTCTTGGATTTCTTCGGGGCGCAGCTTCATCACCTCCCGCCGAATGCGATGGTTTACTTGGCGTCGTTCGTCTCGTTGTGCGAGAACTTCATTGCCTGCTACCCCCATTGGGGCCTGTTCAAGCACATCTTCACTTGTCGATCGATGACGGTGAAGAAGGATTCGCTGAGAGGGGAGAAGACCAACGTGACCTAGCAGTGCGGGGGATTGGGCATCCAGCTCAGTGGGCACTCCGCCTTCCCCAAGATGAGCTTCCCCGACTCCCTCAAGGGCTGGCAAGATAGCTGGTTCTACTGCAGAGATGTTCCGAGTGAAGGGAATCCGACTGGACTCCCGCTGTACTCGGTGGTGAGAGTTGTCGCCCCGCCGTCCCTCACGGTGGCCAAGGAGGAGAAGGTGGACGTTGGGATCCTGGTGGACGCCCTGGTAGGAGTGGTGCGGGCCGGAGTCGACGGGATGGACGTGCTGGAGGCGTTCCTCAGTCGGTGCATCCAACCACTGCAAGACAGAGAGCACCTGATGTGGATGTATCAAGGGTCGAATGACCCCACCCGAGTGCACCCCGATGACCTGACTGAGAAGGCCGTTGAAGAGAAGATCAAGGCAATCACTTCCGCGCGTGACAATCCACGCAGAGCCAAAAAAGTGCCTCCATACGGTTTGGAGCACCCGCCTGCAGATGTGAGTTTGCACTTCATCCGAGTGGTTTCGGCAGTGATTCCAACATATGACTGACTCTGGTTTTGACATGTGTTTTTCCTTTAGCAGAGCTTTCAGAAGATGATCTCGCAGATTCCGAGTGTCAACCACGACCCGGAGGACATGACAAGTGACATCGAGCGGCAGTACCGTGAAAACGACGACGACGGAGAGGAGGAGGGCAGCGACGTGGACACTGAGACCAAGGAAGGCGAGGAGGCGGAATCCTCTCCATCTGGGGGAGGTCCTAAGGAGCCCCGCACCAAGGCTCAGTATGATCCGAGTGTCCGAGCGGGTGGGACCCAGACACCGAGTGGTTCCAGGCCGACCGCCGCAGCCCCTGTAACTCATGGGGCGAATCGCGGACGAGCTAGGTCGACGGAGTCGCCTGAGAAGCAGCCGAAGCTTACCACCACCAAGCCCCAGAAGGCCACTCTTCCCAAGATCAAGATGACGGTGCCCGTGGCTTCGACGTAAGTGCTGGGTGTTAATCTCTTTTGCCGAGTGAGTTTTTGCTGACCAATGACTGAGCGGTTTTGTGAGTGCAGAAACGAGAAGTCTACCACGTCGCCGGACCTGGATGCCCCTGAGAAGATGCAACCTGAAGCCCAGGCCATGGACGCCGCGACCTCCAAAAGTACTGTTGAAAGCACTTTTGCTCCCTTGGTGGTTTTGGTAATTTATGCCAACATACATGTTGTTGGACTAATGCTTCTACCTAGTGATTTTCAGACAAGTTCAACAATGGCGTGGCAAGGACTAGGAATGTGAACCCTTCAAAATGCTAAGGACATATATTGGCAAAAGCTCAAGACTCTTCACTTTTGGTTTAGTGATTCAAGGAAACATTGAGTCCATAGGAAAGCCAATACTATTAAAAGGGGATGAGGTTTTGATAATGATCTATTTGCTCAAGTGCTCAATGATATTGCTCCAAAACCCTCAACCACTTTCACTATCCAAACTTGTCCCATTTCACAAAGTCAAACTCAGTTCCACCGAATCTCATTCATCCGGACCAACCGAGTTCATTAGGACAGTGCCACTTGCCAAACCCTAACAAATCGGATCCACCGATATGGATCTCGATCTCACCGAGATGGCCTGGCCAACTCTCTGTTGTCGATTGCAATTATTTCGGTCTCACCGAGTTTGCGATCGGTCCCACTGAGATGGCTTGACCAACTCTCTATTGTCTTATTGCATCATTTCGGTTTCACCGAGTTGTTGCAATCGGTGCCACCGAGACGAGGTTTGCCCTACCATTGCACATCGGTTGCTCCGAGTTGTTTCCATCCGGTCCCACCGAAACTTCAAAAGTTCACACCTTTACACAGGTCGGTCTCACCGAGATTCTGGTTTCGGTGCCACCAATTTTGGTCAAATGTGTGTAACGGTTGGATTTCGTGTGAAGGCTATATATACCCCTCCACCACCCTCTTACCAAGTAAGAGAGCCATCAGAACGTGCCTACACTTCCACCATACATTTTCTGAGAGAGAACCACCTACTCATGTGTTGAGATCAAGATATTCCAATCCAACCATTTGAACCTTGATTTCTAGCCTTTCCCAAGTTGCTTTCCACTCAAATATTTCTTCCACCATAGCCAAATCTGTGAGGAAGTTCTTGAGTGTTGGGGAGACTATCATTTGAAGCACACTTGCATGCTTTACTATTTACGCTGCTCGATCTCTAGATATGCATGTGTAGAAAGTCTTGGTGTTATCTTAACTTGTGCCAAAATCTGCCCAAGTTCCAAGAGAAACTAAAAACTGCACTTTTAGTTGGTTAAGTGTCTATTCACCCTCCCCCTTAGACCTATCTCCTCGACCCCACAGTTGGTATCAGAGCTTTGGTCTCCATTGCCTTGGTTTAATCACCATTGGAGGGAGATGGATGTGTCTACTTTGGGGAGTCTTAGACGTAGAGTGCCTATTCTCAATGAGGAGTATTATCACTTTTGGAAGGATGCAATGCTTGATATCTTTGATGAATTTAACTTGAGCAAGTATATTCATAATCCTTATGTGCCTCCTATTGATCCCTTGCATCCTACTCATGAAGAGGAAATTGACATGCTTCGTAATCTTAGAACTGTCAATCTTATCATTAGAGGATTACCTAAAATTGTGCTTTGTTGTATGCAAAACTTTGGGTGTGCTTATACCCTATGGCATGACTTGGAAAAGCGATATCCCGATTACTCCTTAAAGAATCATGATGAGATTCTTCATCAAACTATTGCTTTTCACAAGATGAATCCTAGTGATCCTAACTTTGATGATTGCTTGTTTGAGCTTCGTGATCTTATGCGTGCTAAAGGAGATGTTGGAACTATTAGTAACATTATCACGGAAGGCATTAGATTTCATAAACTTGAACATTGTCATGATCATGAAACTAATGAATTCATTGCCCTAGGTGATGATCATATACATGTTGATGATGATGATGTTGAGCATGGCTATTATGATGAGGACAAAGAATTTGATATTGATTTCGAGAAGACCATGAGGAATCTTAGTCTTGTGGCAAATCTTCGAGATTACATGGCCGGAGGAAAAGAGTGGATTCTTGATAGTGGATGTACCAATCACATGACCGGAGATAGAGACATGTTTCGTGAGCTTGCTAAAAATGATGGTCCACGCAAGTATGTGACTTTTGGAGACAACTCCAAGGGTAAGGTACTTGGCCTTGGTAAGGTGGCCATATCCAATTATAGCTCCATACAAAATGTTATGCTTGTCGAATCTCTTGGCTACAATCTTCTTTCCGTATCTAGACTAGCCGATTTTGGTTTCAATGTTCTATTTACCGAAGTAGATTGCCAAGTGTTTCGTCGAGATAATCATAATATGGTCTTTACTGGCATTCGTAGAGCTGATCTATACATTGTTGATTTTACTAAGAGAGCCCAACCTCGTACATGTTTAATTGCTAAATCTTCAAAAGGTTGGTTGTGGCATAGAAGACTTGGACATGTTGGCATGCGTAACCTTGATAAACTTGTTAAAGGAGATCATATCCTTGGTGTGAAAGATGTTATATTTGACAAGGATCGACTTTGTAGTGCTTGCCAAGCAGGAAAACAAGTTGGAGGAAGCCATCCCGTGAAGAACATTATGACCACGAGGAGACCACTCGAGTTGCTTCATATGGATCTTTTTGGTCCCAACTCTTATAAGAGTCTTGGTGGTAACTCTTTCGGTTTGGTCATTGTTCATGATTTTTCTAGATTTACGTGGGTGTTCTTTCTCGATGACAAATTGCAGGTACAAAAGATCTTCAAGAACTTCGCAAGAAAGGCTCAAAATCAATTTGAAGTGAAGATCAAGAAGGTTCAGAGTGACAACGGAACGGAGTTCAAGAACGCCAATGTGGATACCTTTCTTGATGAGGAAGGCATTCACATGAGTTCTCGGCTACGTACACACCTCAACAAAATGGAGTTGTTGAGAGGAAGAACCGGACTCTTATTGAGATGGCAAGAACAATGCTTGATGAATACAAGATGCCAAAACACTTTTGGGAAGAAGCGGTTGAGACAGCTTGTCATGCTACAAATCGACTTTATCTTCACAAGCTTCTTGGTAAAACGGCGTATGAACTACTCCCCGGTAACAAACCACAAGTTGGATACTTTTGAGTATTTGGCTCAAAATGTTACATTCTTGATAAGCATCATTGTTCAAAGTTTCCTCCTAAATCTCACGAAGATTTTCTACTCGGTTACGGATTGAACTCTCACACTTACCATGTCTACAACAACTTCACTCAAAAAGTTGAAGAGACGGTAGATGTGAAGTTTGATGAGACTAACGGCTCGCAAGTCGAGCAATTGCCAATTGATGTAGGAGATCAAGAACCATTGGAAGCAATCCAAGACTTGTCCATTGGCAAGATTCACCCCATGGAAGTAAAGGAGAGTACCTCGTCTATTCAAGTGGAAGCCCCAACTTCACGTCAAGGTGAACAACAAGGTGACATGGAGGCATCCACAAGTGGAACACATCAAGATGATGGGAATGAGGAAATACAACAAGATGATCCACCTCAACCTCCTTCCCCACCACCTCAAGCAAATGACAACATCAACGAAGAAGAAGAAGATGATGATGAGGAAGCCTCACCACAACCCAAGCAAAAGCTACCTCGAGTTAGAGCAAGAATCGACAAGAATCATCCCGTCGAACAAATACTTGGAGATATCCAATCCAGGAGAATCACTCGTTCTAAATCTCGTTTAGCTAACTTTTGTGAGCACTACTCATTCATCTCTAGTGTTGAACCCTTGAAGATAGAAGAAGCTCTCAAGGACCCCGATTGGGTAAATGCAATGCACGAGGAGCTACACAACTTTGAGAGGAACCAAATTTGGACATTGGTTGAGAAGCCTAAAGATGAGCAAAACATTATTGGAACCAAATGGGTGTTTCGGAATAAGCAAGATGGAGATGGACAAGTTGTACGCAACAAGGCTCGTCTCGTAGCACAAGGTTACACACAAGTCGAAGGTATGGACTATGGTGAGACCTATGCCCCCGTTGCTAGACTTGAGTCCATTCGCATTTTACTTGCTTATGCCAATCACCATGATATCACTCTTTACCAAATGGATATTAAAAGTGCTTTCTTAAATGGTGAAATTGAGGAGGAAGTATATGTCAAACAACCTCCCGGATTTGTTAATCCCAAGAAACCTAATCATGTCTACAAACTTCGTAAAGCTCTTTATGGTCTTAAACAAGCCCCTAGAGCTTGGTACAAATGCTTGACAAAGTTTCTTCTTGAAAAAGGTTTTGAAAGTGGGAATATTGATTCAACTTTGTTCACTAAGAGGGTTAATGGAGAATTATTTGTATGCCAAATTTATGTTGATGATATTATTTTTGGATCTACTAACCCCTCTTTTAGTGAAAAGTTTGGAAGGTTGATGTCGGAAAAGTATGAGATGTCTATGATGTGTGAACTCAAGTTCTTTCTTGGCTTGCAAATAAAGCAAACTAAGGAAGGTACCTTTGTTTCTCAAACAAAGTATACTAAGGACTTATTCAAGAAGTTCAACATGCAAGAGAGTAAAGGTATGAAAACTCCAATGCCCACGAGTGGACATCTTGACTTGACCAAGGATGGAAAACCGGTTGATCAAAAGGTTTATCGATCTATGATTGGTTCATTGCTATATCTATGTGCCTCCCGTCCCGACATTTTGCTAAGTGTGTGCATGTGTGCACGATACCAAGCGGCACCAAAAGAGTGTCACCTTAAAGCGGTGAAAAGAATCGTGAGATACTTGTTACATACACCAAACTTTGGCATATGGTATCCCAAAGGATCCTCTTTTAATCTTGTTGGCTATTCTGATTCGGATTATGCCAGAGACATGGTTGATAGAAAATCCACTTCGGGTACATGTCAATTTCTTGGTAGATCTCTTGTGTCTTGGTCCTCCAAGAAACAAAACTCGGTATCTCTATCTACTGCCGAAGTGGAATACATTGTCGTGGGATCATGTTGTGCTCAATTACTATGGATGACTCAAACTCTTAAACATTATGGTGTGCATGTGAGACATGTACCATTACTATGTGACAATGAGAGTGCTATCAAGATTGCACACAATCCCGTACAACATTCTCGAACTAAGCATATTGAGGTTTGTCACCATTTCATTCGAGATCATGTTGAGAAAGGTGACATTGACCTTAAACATGTTCGTACCAACAAGCAATTGGCGGATATCTTTACCAAACCTCTTGATGAAAAGGTATTTTGTCAATTGAGAAGTGAGTTGAACATCATTGATGCTTCAAATGTGAACTAGAGGTTCATGTGGATGCATACAAGAGCATGAGCATTCTTGACTAATCCATGATACTTCCATGATCATATTATATCTTGGATATTTTGCTCCCTTGTATTGTATCTAACCTTTCGTTGGTACTTGGACAAGCTTCATGTCACAAGATTGCATCTCACTCTTACCTTGAGCAATCTTGTATAACTCAAGTATCAACAATCCTTGGTGGAACAAGGAACAAGACAACCTAAACATATCCTTTGACAACCTTTGAGTTATGCTTCATTCTTGTCATTTTGGATATACATGTTGTTCCTTGCAAAACTAATCCATGTAGGAAGATGAACTACAAATGTTAGGATCGCTCCCAACTTCAACTCATGAGCATCCACTCCAAGTTCAACTACATGATGGACATCACCACCAAAACCCAATGTAAGTTCTCACATCTTAGAGAAGCTTTACTCAAAGTCATGAGCCAAAGCAACTCAAACAAGATGTGAATACATTGAAATGCTTAAAGGAAAAATGGTAACCCCATTTTGAGCTTAACGATGAGTATGACCTATGATCAAGTGTTCTCACTTGACTCCTAAGTCAATATACTCTAACATAGGTGACCTAGTCGCCGACCCCTCTAGATGTAGTTCTCTAGTGTTTCTTTTGGTTTTTATCTTCTTGCTAGAGTGTTCCCTTTTACCAAAAAAAAAATTCATCTAGATATTTCTTTGTTTCTTTTCTTTTCATTTTCTGTGTTTCTTTTCTCTTAGCTAGTCTCGCAGTTAATTCATTGCAGATCTTTGTGAGAATTCCTTTGTGTAGTGAGCTGAGTTGACAAAATGTTCCTTTCCACCAAACTCGGTTCCACCGAATTGATTCAATTCAGAGTCACCTACTTTGCTGCTCTAAGGAGTTTTCTGTCAAATATTTTCTGAGTTTTTCTGCTCCAGCTCCACTCAATGATTCTTATCCTCTACTTGCATCTGGAACTACTCAATGTCTAGGTGTGTTTCTCAAGGACCATACTCACTTGACCAATAACCTTGAAGTCCCTTCTTGGAAATTGATGTCAAAGGGGGAGAGAGGAATACATCAAAGCTTATCATTACAAGCTCTTCTTTGTAAAAAGGGGAGAGAGAGATGCAACTTACAAGAGGAGAGAATGTTACATGTTTCTAAGAGGGGAGAAACATGATCAGTTTAGTCTTTTGTTGTTTTAGTTTTCTCACCCTACCTGCTCCCAACATCCTATGTCAGATTTAGGGGGAGAGGAAGTTCTTTAAGGGGAGACAACTATTGTTTTTTCTTTGGGGACATGTCTGCTTCAAAGAAGTATTCACCAAGTGATACTCTCTCCTACATGTCATCCCAATCTTGGTTTCTTGTTGATCTTGTGTCTTTTCTTGAAGAGATTATCTTGTGTTATCTAACCCTATTTTCTCAAGTGTATTTCTTCAGGTACTTGATCAAGAACTTTGAGGTAAGTATATGCATCACACTCATGTACATGATGACTTCTTGCTCATGCACATATTGTTTGCAAGAAGACAATCATGACCATGTGGACACTTCTATCTCATACTTATTGCTCTGATGCATATAGCCAAGATACATGTCACATGTGTACTTCCTTATCTTTGTGCCTCTGCTTTCCATGAACTATCATCATTTTTGTCATGCACATCTTTAGGGGGAGCTCATGCATGTTACATGTCTTCTTCAAAGCTCTCATACATTCTCACTTATATCTTTATTTGAAGCTTTGATGTATGTTGTCATCAATTACCAAAAAGGGGGAGATTGAAAGCACATTTGCTCCCTTGGTGGTTTTGGTAATTTATGCCAACATACATGTTGTTGGACTAATGCTTCTACCTAGTGATTTTCAGACAAGTTCAACAATGGTGTGGCAAGGACTAGGAATGTGGACCCTTCAAAATGCTAAGGACATATATTGGCAAAAGCTCAAGACTCTTCATTTTTGGTTTAGTGATCCAAGATCACATTGAGTCCATAGGAAAGCCAATACTATTAAAAGGAGATGAGGTTTTGATAATGATCTATTTGCTCAAGTGCTCAATGATATTGCTCCAAAACCCTCAGCAACTTTCTCTATCCAAACTTGTCCCATTTCACAAAGTCAAACTCGGTTCCACTGAATCTCATTCATCCGGATCCATCAAGTTCATCAGGACAGTGCCACTTGCCAAACCCTAACAAATCGGATCCACCGATATGGATCTCGATCTCACCGAGATGGCCTGGCCAACTCTCTGTTGTCGATTGCAATTATTTCGGTCTCACCGAGTTTGCGATCGGTCCCACTGAGATGGCTTGACCAACTCTCTATTGCCTTATTGCATCATTTCGGTTTCACCGAGTTGTTGCAATCGGTGCCACCGAGACGAGGTTTGCCCTACCATTGCACATCGGTTGCTCCGAGTTGTTTCCATCCGGTCCCACCGAAACTTCAAAAGTTCACACCTTTACACAGGTCGGTCTCACCGAGATTCTAGTTTCGGTGCCACCGATTTTGGTCAAATGTGTGTAACGGTTGGATTTCGTGTGAAGGCTATATATACCCCTCCACCACCCTCTTACTAAGTAAGAGAGCCATCAGAATGTGCCTACACTTCCACCATACATTTTCTGAGAGAGAACCACCTACTCATGTGTTGAGATCAAGATATTCCAATCCAACCATTTGAACTTTGATTTCTAGCCTTTCCCAAGTTGCTTTCCACTCAAATCTTTCTTCCACCATAGCCAAATCTGTGAGGAAGTTCTTGAGTGTTGGGGAGACTATCATTTGAAGCACAAGAGCAAGGAGTTCATCATCAACACACCATCTATTACCTTTTGGAGAGTGGTGTCTCCTAGATTGGTTAGGTGTCACTTGGGAGCCTCCAAGATCATGTGGAGTTGAACCAAGGAGTTTGTAAGGGCAAGGAGATCACCTACTTCGTGAAGATCTACCCTGAGTGAGGCTAGTCCTTCGTGGACGTAAGCCATGGTGGAATAGGCAAGGTTGCTTCTTCGTGGACCCTTCGTGGGTGGAGCCCTCCGTGGACTCGCGCAACCGTTACCCTCCGTGGGTTGAAGCCTCCATCAACGTGGACGTATGATAGCACCACCTATCGGAACCTCGCCAAAAATCACCGTGTCTTCATTGCATTTGATCTTCCATACTATACCCTTTTACTTTCCGTACATTTGCATGCTTTACTATTTCCGCTGCTCAATCTCTAGATATGCATGTGTAGAAAGTCTCGGTGTTTTCTTAACTTGTGCCAAAATCTGCCTAAGTTCCAAGAGAAACTAAAAACTGCACTTTTGGTTGGTTAAGTGTCTATTCACCCCCCCTCTAGACCTATCTCCTCGACCCCACAACTGTCTGGTTTCCTTGAGTCTGTACTTGAATGCTTGTTCATTTAGCGTGCTGATCTTCAGATGATTGCAGCTTCGAGTGAAGTCATCCACCTTGATGATGATGACAAGGCCAACCCGCCGAGCTCAGGAGCTGGTGAGAAGACCCCGCCAAGTGGCGATGTCGTCATGCAGTAGGCCACCAGCGGCCGAGTGGAAAGGATCTCGCCCGCAATGGTCTTCACCAGGACTGCTTCGCCAGCAAAGGGTGTTGCAAAGGCGACTGCCATGCCTCCACTGGCGCCGACCATGGACCCTGCTCCAGTCACTCTGTTCTCATTGCAGAGGGTCCCTGAGGACCAGGTGGGAGCTAGCAAGGAGGCCTTGATCCAGGTCGAAGTGGTGTACGACCGGCTGAAGGAGGCACACAACGCCAGCGAGGCCTTGAAGGCCAACGTCCGAGTAAGTGCCGTAATAAGTACCTTTGGCGTCTTTTGAATTTTCGTCTGTTTTCCAAATAGTGATTGACTTTCTGTCAGTGGGCTTGTGCGGGGCACACCCACTGGGTGTTGTTTGTTTGTTCCAGTGGGGGCACGCTGAGTGCACCCACTGGGTGTAGTCCCCGAGACTGCTGTTGACTGGAAGCAGTCGGCGGGAGTCTTAGAACTCTGCATTTTTGTCATTTTCACTCGGGCTGACCGTCTTTACCGAGTGTGTCTATTCTAGTGGGGGCACGCTGAGTGCACCCACTGGGTGTAGTCCCCGAGACTGCCATCGATTGCAGGAAATCGGTGGGAGTCTGATCGAACATACACACACGTTTTTTACTCATCAAGACGAGTCATTCTCTAGTGGGGGCACGCTGAGTGCACCCACTGGGTATAGTCCCCGAGACTGCTGTCGACTTGAAGCAGTCGGCGGGAGTCTTAGAGTTTTTTATTTGGTAACACTCGGAATGCGGCCTCTCGCTCGGGTGGCTGAGTGGGAGGCTTGGTAGACCAGGAAGCTTCGAACTGATCAAGCTTGTCTGCCTTGAGGTCAACGATGAAGACCAGAGTGTTGTTGTCTTCATTGCCGACTCGGTTGTAAGAGGGTATTTTAGGATCTGGTACTGATCGAGCTCGTTCCTCCCTTAAGAAGTGCTTTGTTTCCCAGCGACTGACTATTTCATTATCTTGTAACAGAGGGCCTGCGAGCTCGGCTCCCATTATGCTGCCATGGAAAAGGAGGTGCTGCAGCTCTGAGTGGATCTGGAGGCTGAGAAGCTCAAGAGCGACCGCCTCGAGAAGGCGAAGAACATCTTGGGAGGTAAATTTTAACGTTCGACTGTTCGCTGAACCTTATGTTTTCTTTGATCCGAGTCAATCTGCTTTAGCAGATGTTCGTAGCGAGAATGCATCACTTGTAAAGAGGCTCAGGACTTCTATTTCTTTAGAAACCATGAAGCAGGCTCTTGAGGACAAGGAAAAGCAGTTGGTGCTGGTGCAGAAGGAGGCCAAGAGCAAGACCAAGGCCGTTGAAGAGAAGCTGGCTTCGGTCGGCAAACTCGAAGAAGAGAACAAGACCCTGAAAATCGCAGCCGAGGCGGTGAAGGGTGAAATTGCCGAGCTAAAGCGGTAGTATGCCGAGTGGGAGAACAAGTACAATGCCCAGGTGTCGGTGTAAAAACTGGCAAACCTCAGGGTAGGGGGTCCCGAGCTGTGGATCTCGGATCGGTGATAACAAGGACAAGGGAGACGATGTTTACCCAGGTTCGGGCCCTCTTGATGAAGGTAAAACCCTACGTCCTGCTTCTGTTTATATTAATGGAGATGTATCGAATACAGAGTTGATCTACCTCGAGATCGTAACGTGTGTCTAACTTCTAGGGCTAGGTGAGCGATATTGTGTTGATGTCCCCCCTATGGGCTAAACCCTATGGCTTATATACAAGCCAGGGAGGGTATCTAGGGTTGCAATGTCGGTATCTAGGAGAGAGGCGGCAGGAGAGATCTTGGAGTATACGTCAAGTCTTCGGTAGAGACAGTCTCGATCACGCTTCCTGTGTACAGCCTCCGGAGTCCATCTTGATCACGTACGAGGGCCCCTCAGCCCATCCGAGGAGACGGGCCGGCTGGGCTAGCACCCCCTGATCCAGGACACCGTCAGTAGCCCCCGAACTGGTCTTCCATGCCGAGGACGACTTTCTCAATAGACACCACCTCGGATCCGGAGTCTTTGGCTTGACAGACGAGTTCCCCTTCAGTTTTCATCTTCTCTTAATGGAGCGCTGACGTCCGAGGTCCAGCCGAGCTTGTACCCCGCCCGAACCTGGGTATGAACGGTCCAATCCGGCCTGACAACTTTATCGAAGAGGCTTGCCCCACGACAGGTCGAGCAGTTACTGCCTCCCCCCCTAAATCGCGGTTCGAGGCAGCCTTTTACTGGCACGTCCCCTCGAGGCAGAGATCGTGCCCGTTTTCTTAGGGATATCATCAAGATTTTGTTTCCCCCCATATGCTCAACGGCATTTTTGATGGGAATAGAGATTTTATCGGCGCAGCGAGGGGGACTCTTGGCCTTTCACGGGCTTATAAGAGCAAAAAGGAGGACAGCGCAACCAACCACGCTCCCATTCCCCCCCTCTACTGCTTCGTCCAGCTCCAGCGCCCAGATCCATCCTGCCTGCTTTTCCCTTTCACGAGCCCAACCTCCACCATCAGCCATGGCCAACACCCTCAAGGGGCACTGGGGCGGCTCCGTCGTGATGGCCGCGACCATCTTGGAGCTGCGCAACGCGAGGTACCTGACCTCCGCCACCGTTGCCCGCGCTCTGGCGGTTGGCCAGCTGGTGCCCGCTCCCAATGCCAGGGAGCGGGTAGTCTTCGTCCCCCACCTCATCCGAGGTCTGGGGTTACCGTTGCATCCCTTCGTGCCCGGAGTGATGTACTACTATGGGCTGGACTTCCACCACATGGCCCCCAACTCCATTCTTCACCTCGCCTCCTTCATCACGGTCTGCGAGGCCTTTCTCCGCTGCGAGCCTCACTTCAGCCTATGGCTGAAGCTCTTCGGGATTAAGCCGAAGTCCAGCGGCTCGGATCTCGCGAAGTGCGGAGGGGCCATGATCAGCAAAAACCAGGGGGCCACCTGGTTCAAGGGCACCTTCATCGAAACGGTGAAGGAGTGGCAGAGAGAGTGGTTTTACATCACTTAACCGCTCGCCCCTGGTCAGACCGAGGTCCCGGCTTTCTCAGCCGGGCCTCCCAAGAAGCTCAAATCCTGGAAGGAGAAGGGTGTCGCCTAGGGGAACGCAGAAGAGGTGGAGACCCTGATCGATAGGATCTTGTGGTGGTCCACCACGGGGAAGGTTGAGCTTGCCGACGTTATCAACGTCATGCTCAACCGCCGCATACTCCCTCTCCAACTTCGGGCTACCCCGATGTGGGCACAAAAGCCCGAGGACATGGACACCATCACCATCTTCTTCTGCTCCACCTTGGCCACCATGTGGACAAGGCTCATGAAGCTGGCCAAGGACAAGATCCCCAAGGAAGGGGAGGACCGCGGCCTCGAACACGGCTATGAAGCCCCCCCGGTGAGTGGTCCTGCCCCTCGATCGTTATTCTTTGCCCATCGTACCGAGGAATAAAGTGTTGCTTGAATCGTTGTGTTTGATGTTTTGCAGAAGTGGTTGGCCTGGGTACAAGGAGTGCGATGCCCAGCCCCACTGCCAGAGGAGCCTCCGACTCCCCTGCTCTCGGCGCTCCTGACAGAGGAGCCGCACGTGGTGGCCCCCAAAGGGACGAAGTCCCAGAGGGGTAGGTCAAGTGCTCGGACTCGGGGGACTTCGGTCACCCGGTCCGAAGAGACCCACACCTCGGCCGCCCAAGATGGTGACGCAGAGGAGGGTGAGGAGGAAGAGGTCCCCCCCCGAAGGGGAATAGGTTGGCGTTAGAAGACGCCGACGTGGGCATGCCGCCGAAGGGCCCATAGAGGCCGAGGTGAACCCCGTCCGGGGCTGCCAACAAGTTGTCGGAGAGAGCCGAACTCTCCGGTGACTCAGAAGAAGACCTCCTCGCTGTGGGGAGGAAGAAGCCGGCACCCCGAGGGTAAGCCGTCGTCTTTGCATCCCGTCTTTTAATTTGACATGTTATTTCTAGGCAAGGGGCAACTTACAAAGGCGTCTTTTCTTATGTAGTCCACCGAGGATAATCTCCAGTGGTTCCTCAAGCGGGTTGCCATCCGCCAGCGGGACTCCAGAGCCCGCTGATCCTCCCCGGCGCATGACGGGCTTGGGGAGGCGACATCCACCTTGGTCCCGGACGTTAATACGACGGGGGCCGACGAGGTGGCCATCATGGCCGAGGTCGACACCTCGGCCCTACAGGACCCAGGGGAGAAGCGCCCCGCGGTCATCGAAGAAGGGCTGGGCCAGTCATCGGCCCAGCCGACATCTACCTTGGCTCCGCCGCCCCAGGTGGAGGCTACCCGGGTAGATGTATCCGAGGTCATCCCTCCACCCCAGCCAAATGCCCAAGGATGGGCTGGCGCGGGGTGGACCGAGGAGATGGAGGACGCCCTGAAGGGCTTCTCCATCAAGGAAGAGCACCGTGCCTTGATAGGCATGGCGCTACAGGGCTACCGGTCCACAGGGGCTGGCCTACATGAGGTTTTCAAGAACCTCATAGTAGGTTTCGAGGTACACTTTCTATCTGCGCATCCAGTTTATTTGAGCTTTTTTTGAGTTATGAGTTTGTCCGAGGACAACAGCCTGCTAAACGGCTTAGTGAGTGAGTAGCCCCCGAGCCCGAAGTCGGTTTCAAGAAACCGGCATTGGGGTCGTTTGATTAAGTAGGAGCCCGTTAAGTAGCCCCCAGGGCGCTGCTTGAGGCAGACATCCTGGAACCTTTTAGTGATTTAACTGTTCCCTTTGTAATAAGGATCTTTTTTGTGTCAGGTTTCGACCTCGGCTCCGGACTCCGTCTCTGAGGAGATTGCGGAGATGAACTGGAAACTCGAGAGGTCCCAGGAGGAGCTCATCCTGGCAAACAGAAACTCGAGCAGTCTCAAGGTAAACAAGTTTAAACTTGCCCTGTACTTTGGACGAAGGAGGTATGATATGTTTTGTTAAAGAAAACAACCAAGGCCGAACTATTTTGACAACAGCAGCGTTAGCGGAGCTGGAGACGCTCAAGGCCGAGCTCGAAAGGGCTCGGCAGGAGGTGCGACAGCAGGAGACTGCTACCGCCGCGGCAGAGAAGGCTCGGGCCGCTGAGAAGGCGGCCGGGGAGAAGCACCAAGCGCAGGTGCCGGAGGTTGAGGAGACCCTGAAGGGCGTGTTTGAAGCACGCTACAAGCTTTAGGAGGAGGGGCAATGAACAAAGGAGGAGCTCGAGAAGCTTCAACATGCCCACTCCGAGCTCAAGACCTCGGCCCGAGCTGACCACGAGGTGCTCCAGCAAGTGGAGCAAATCGCCTCGAGTAAGCTATTTTTGCTGCAGTGTTCATTTGGCAGCAAAGGGTGTGTCGAGCTCACCCAGTTATGGCGTTCCACAAAGGTCTTTGCGGATCTTCCGCAGAGCGCGGCGGATGCGGTGGCGTACTTCGGCCAGCTAGCGGGCCACGAGGCGGAGAAGGCCTTCTGGGGGCAGTTCCCGGGGTCGCCGTCCGCACAGTTGCTGAATCATCGAGTGAAGCAGCTGGTGGAGTTGTTTCGCATGACGAGACCGGCGCTCCAGGACCTCTGCATCGCGTTGTGGCCTGCCAAAGCCATGCCAAAGAGCCTCTTTGGCCTTGCGGCCCGTCTTCGAGACGCCATGCCCTGCGTGAACCGCTGGAAGAGGTCTGCATGCTTTGAAGGAGCGCAGAGGGCATACGCCTACGTGAAGACGCACTTCCGAAAGGTTGATGCGGTGACATGTGCCGCGGGCCCTCCTGCCGACAAGCTGCGCACCGCTGAACAGTTCTTCGCCGAGGTGGAGGCAGGAGCTCGTACCACAGAAGCCTTGTGTCCAAAGGACACTATGTATTTCTAGACAGTACTTCGGAATGCCGAAGTGTATGATGTATAAAACTTTATCTTTTGGTTGAGTGAAGATGGCTTTAAATTCCATGTGTGTTGTTTTATAATTAATTTTTCCTCTGATATGACTGTTTTTAAAATGAGAGTGGCCAGTCGTCGGCTTCAGCCCCAGTGTAGGTCATACAAAGGGTGTTCCTTAAGGCACACTTGACCCTTAGCCGACGTCTCGGTACCCGGAGGTGGTCGGTGCTTTATAGGAACTAGGCAATTAGACTATAGTGGCTTTATACCTTTCACTTAGTCATAGGAGTTTGACTGTGGGGGTTGATGACCAGCCCCCGGTGTGGGGAGTGTTCGACCAGGTCGGCCGAGGTCTAGGCCATGACACACTTCGGCTAGGAATGAAAGCCCTTCGTTTAACACGGGTGATCTCTATCGTGACATCGCTGGACGCGGTCTACGGATGGCGGACCAGTTTACGCATACCCAGATAGTCAGTTTTTGGCTTTCTCCACTGAGGCGCTATGCCAATTGACCTGACAGCGCAATCGCAGTGGTTCTCTAGTTACGCCCTTAGCCGAATTCATCGGAAACGTAAGGGGTACACATAGGAGCCGGGCAACCCAACTATTGACCAAAATCTAGGTTCGAAACTGATGCATATAAGGCCAAAATCCGGGACGCCGAATACTTCAGACTTGTTATACAATTGTATCTTTTTTTAGAGAACTTCTTCGTCCCACAGGGGCCATGCTGATAAAGAAATATGATAGAGACTTTGAAGGGGCACAGTTTCTTTATTTCATAATTTCGAGCGTATACATGCGCAGCTGCGGCGAGAGGAATTGAAAGAATACAATGTAAAAAGTAAGGAAGAAAGAGGAAGAAACAGAGCGGATAATTGCTAATGGATTTTGAAGAATCCGGGCCGCTACCTGCCGCACGTCTGTGTTTCCGAGCTGTTGACCAGATGTTCACCATTGATGGTGAGGAATTTGTAAAGGTTGATGCCATTTCAGCTCTTTATACACTTCAAGTGTTTGATTGACAGAGCTCCTTTAGAGGAGGCGTTGCCGAAGTCCGCTCTGCGGTTGAAACCACATGGACGTAGTCATGTTTGGCTGTTTCTTTTACAGAGACTTGCCTGTGCAGGGGCTCGAAGCCACGTCTTTGCTTGGTTGAACCGCGCCGACGTTTGAGTAAATGTTTGGCTCCTCGATGGCCCAGGGAATCTTCAGTGTGAAATTATGCACTCTGGGGACGTAGTGCCCACTCCAGAGAGGGCACGCGAGGAGCCCGCATCGCTATTTCGAGTGCGGGGTTATCTGGCCGAGGTCGATTTGTGCAGCCCGGACGTGCTTCAAAGAGCGGGCAGCGCGTTTATCGCCGCGGGCTGCCTCCTCGGACGCCTGTACCTCGGCTGTGAAAGCCGCGGTCTGTTCCTCTGTCCGGAGTGAACGTTCGGTGTTACCATTGACTGTGATAACGCCGTTAGGTCCCAGCATTTTTAGCTTGAGATAGGCGTAATGCGGGACTGCGTTGAAACGCGCGAAGGCTATGCGCCCTAAGAGCGCATGGTATCCACTTTGGAAAGGTACGATATCGAAGATTAACTACTCACTTCTGAAGTTCTCGGGCGAGCCGAAGAGTACCTCTAGGGTGACCATTTCGGTACAACGGGCTTCGACACCCGGAATGACACCTTTAAAGGTGGTGGAGGTCGGTTTGATCCGAGATGAGTCGATGCCCATCTTCCGAATTGTGTCCTCGTAGATGAGGTTGAGGCTGCTTCCTCCGTCCATCAGGGTGCGTGTTAGATGATAACCATCAATAATAGGGTCCAGGACGAGTGTCGCCGATCCGCCATGCCTGATGCTGGTCGGATGATCGTGCTTGTCAAACGTGATCGGGTAAGCCGACCATGGATTATACTTCTTGGCGACGGGCTCCAGCGCGTATACATCCCGAAGCACACGCTTCCTCTCCCTTTTAGGGATGTGAGTGACATAGATCATATTGACCTCTGTTACCTCGTCAGGAAACTTCTTTTGGCCTCCATTATTGGGCTGCCGAGGTTCATCCTCGTCTTCACTGCGGTGTTGGGTTTTACTCTGACCCTCTGCCGCTATCTTGCCGGCTTGTTTAAAGACCCAGCAATTCCTGTTAGTGTGGGTTGCTAGTTTTTCCTGAGTGCCGTGAATTCCACATGGGCGGTCTAGGAGCCTATCAAGCTGGCTAGGTCCATCTTTGTTCCCTTTAAAGGGTTTTCTTTTCTGCCTAGATTTAGGTCCGGTGAACCCTGCGTTGACCGCAGCTTCTTCAGTGTCGCTTTCGCCATTTTTATACCTGCGCTTATTTTGGTTGTGCTTGGGTTTTCCATTGGCGTCACGAGTTTCCAAGGTGCCTGCCTCGCCGTTATGAGTTCTATGGGCGAGCCAGCTATCTTCTCCCACACAAAAGCGAGTCATCAGTGAGGTCAGGGCCGCCATAGTCCTCGGCTTATCCTGGCCGAGTTGACGAGCCAACCATTCATCTCGGATATTGTTTTTAAATGCGGCGATGGCCTCGGCTTCGGAGCAGTCTATGATCTGGTTCTTTTTGGTGAGGAACCTGTTCCAGAATTTCCGGGCTGATTCGCCTGGCTGTTGGGTGACACGGCTGAGGTCATCAGCGTCCGAAGGTCGGACATATGTGCCCTGGAAGTTTGCTCGAAAAGCGTCTTCTAGGGCCTCCCAGCTGCCGATAGAGTGAGGAGGGAGGCTGTTAAGCCAATGCCTCGCCGGCCCCTTTAGCTTGAGCGGCAGATATTTAATGGCGTGGAGATCATCTCTGTTGGCCATGTGTATGTGTAGGAGGAAATCCTCGATCCAAACTGCTGGGTCCGTGGTGCCATCGTATGACTCTATATTGATGGGCTTAAATCCTTCCGGGAATTGATGTTCCATCACCCTGTCTGTGAAGCAGATTGGGTGAGCTAGACCTCGGAACCGAGGAGCATCTCATCGGAGGTCGGGAGAAAGCCGTGAGTAGGCTTGATCTCGGGCACGGCCATTCCTGTCCACCCAGGCATCGTAGCCGTCGAGCCCAGCGGGCGCGTGTCCCCTTGATCCATAGATGGACCGAGGGGGAGCCTTGTTTTCCTCAATGCAATGTCTAGCATCATGAGTATTTAAGTAATCCACGGGGTCCTTGCCATAACGGCATGGAGGTGGCCGTTCACTGAGGTATTCTCGTCTTGGCCTGTCCCGGCCTCTAGGGGGTCGGTCGAGGTCGTCAGCGAGCTCCTCGTCGAACTCCGGCAAGAGACGCCTATGTGGCTATGATTTCGGTGCACTATGGCGCCAGTTCTCCATGTCTTGCTGAGTGGAGAGCACTTCGATCCACTTTTCATTTAGTGCATCAGTATTGGCCTGCAGCTGCTGCTGCTTGCGTTTCATGCTCCGGGCGGTCGCAACAAGGCGCCGCCGGAAGCGCTCTTGTTCAAAAGGGTCTTCGGGGATGATGTAGTCCTCGGTACCGAGGCTCTCGTCCTCCTTGGATTCCGGCATGTAGTTGTCATCGGCCCCTTCGAAGAGGTCATCAGGATTTGAGTCCCTGAGAAGTCGGTCCGGTGTGCCGTTCCTTACTGGGGAGGCTTGAACGTCCTCTTCACGGTTGCTGGCATCGCCGTCCTCCGCGTCGCCGTTATTGGCTGTCGCATCATTACCACTGGGTTCCCCGTTAGGACCCCTTCGGTGTCTTCGCCGACATCTTGGAGGGGATTTGGGGGTGTACACCATGTAAACATCGTAGGTGGACGTGGCGGTCCACCTGCCCGTGTTTACCGAGGGCAAGGTGTTCTCCTCCATGTCTGAGGCCTTGCCATAGTCCAGCACGTTGGTTAAATCGTCGATCGTGGCGACTAGGTGGGTGGTGGGTGGGATGTAAATTTCCCTCTCGTCGGCTTTAAGTCCAATCTGATTGTAAATCGAAGTCTTGCCGTCCGAGATGGACATGCTCCGGATGTGATCAAGCATCTCATCAAGGTGAGATAACTCTTCGGGATTCATTGATGCGCCATAGGCAGGGCTAACTCGAAGTACGCCCGGCATGTAACCGGATGTGTTTTTGGTGCGAAGGGAATCCGAACATAATTCTGAGTTCTGCGCCGAAGTCAGTTCTAGCACTGACGTAATTTTGGGAGTGGGAGCCAGATCTATCTCCGAACTGGCGATCGGAAGGAAACTGGCCGGAGTGGTGGCGTCAGCGGTCTCAAGAGGCGCCGCGACAGAGTTCGGTTCCAGAGTCGAGCCTCCAGAACCGGTCGAGCTCTCAATCTAGCCAGGAATCCATCCCGATAGGATGAGTTCACCACGGAAATCCGTAGTGTATTCGAGTCCACCGAAGGTCACGATCCGACCTGGGGCGTAGTTCTCAACAGAGGTCAGATGTCCCGTCGAGTTGGCACAAAATACCATGCTGCCGAAGACAAAGAGCTGGCCGGGGGTGTAAACGTCCCCATGGCCGTTGGTGCAGTTGATCTGCAGGTGAGCCATCGATCCTTCTGGTGATCGCGCAGCGGAACTCTCAATGAAAGCACTAGTGTCGGTGTAAAAACCGGCAGACCTCGGGGTAGGGGGTCCCAAGCTGTGGATCTCGGATCGGTGATGACAAGGACAAGGGAGACGATGTTTACCCAGGTTCGGGCCCTCTTGATGGAGGTAAAACCCTACGTCCTGCTTCTGTTTATATTAATGGAGATGTATCGAATACAGAGTTGATCTACCTCGAGATCGTAACGTGTGTCTAACTTCTAGGGCTAGGTGAGCGATATTGTGTTGATGTCCCCCCTACAGGCTAAACCCTATGGCTTATATACACGCCAAGGAGGGTATCTAGGGTTACAAAGTCGGTATCTAGGAGAGAGGCGGCAGGAGAGATCTTGGAGTATATGTCAAGTCTTCGATAGAGATAGTCTCGATCACGCTTCCTGTGTACGGCCTCCGGAGTCCATCTTGATCACGTACGAGGGCCCCTTGGCCCATCCGAGGAGACGGGCCAGCTGGGCTAGCACCCCCTGATCCAGGACACCAACACCAGGCGAATGCCTTCGAAGAGGAGAAGAAAACACTGGATTGTTAGATCATGAAACTCCTTGAGAAGAAGGCAGAACTTGAGCAGTACGTCCAGGAGTTCGACGAGGAAATGGGAAAGAAACTTGAAGGTAAGCCAAGCTGCCGAGTGAACCTTCTATAAGTGCTGATCTTGAATTGCTTCTCTCGGCAGAATTTTGCTATAATTTCGAGCTGGAGACGGACCGAGTCGAGAAGGACCTGGATCCCTCAAGGTAGCTTCTCAGGGACAGTGCCGCCATGGCCATCCTCTGTCTGGAGGAGCGCCTTGAGAGCGCCGTGCGGTACATCATCCGACTGAGGTCCGCCTTGACCAAGATTGATCAAGAACTCCTCCCGAGTGAAGAGCTTCAGAATGATGTGGAATCTATGATAACCCGACTGAAGGAGATCCCGAGTCGAGTGCATGCTTGGAAGAAGTCTGCTGCCCGCTGCGGAGCCGACGTGGCGCTCGCACTCGTTCGTATCCATTGCAAGGATGTGGACGAGAAGAAGCTGAAGTTGCTAAAGGTCGCCAACAAGAAGAAGCTCAAGTTTGAGGACTTCATGGAGACATTCATCGAGACCGCCACTCGGATCGCGGACGGCATTGACCTTGACACCTTTGTTGATCCAGCCGGTCCTCCCGCGGAGGAGTGATCAGAAAACACTTAAGTCTTGATTTGCCTTGGAATGCCGTGTGGTTAATGTAACCATTAAACTTTGATGAGCCCTGGGCTCATGCACTTTGCTTTTGCTAGGAGTACTCGAGCGGATCAGAGTTTACTCGAATATTTGCATCTTTGCTCCATTTGCCAACGCAGTCTTTTCTGTTCTTTTTTAACTTAGGCGAAGGCTAGTTCGTAGCTAAGCCCTCCGAGTGAAGAGGAAGGTCTCACTCTGAGATGTTTTTTTAACTTAGGCGAAAGCTGGTTCACAGCTAAGCCCCCGAGTGAAGAGGAAGCTCTCACTCGGAGATGTTTTTTAACTTAGGCGAAAGCTTGGTTCACAGCTAAGCCTCCGAGTGAAGAGGAAGCTCTCACTCGGAGATGTTTTTTAACTTAGGTGAAAGCTGGTTCACAGCTAAGCCCCCGAGTGAAGAGGAAGCTCTCACTCAGAGATTTTTTTAACTTAGGCAAAAGCTGGTTCACAGCTAAGCTCCTGGGTGAAGAGGAAGCTCCCACTCGGAGATGTTTTTAACTTAGGCGAAAGCTGGTTCGTAGCTAAGCTCCCGAGTGAAGAGGAAGCTCCCACTTGGGAATGTTAAGCTGGTTCACCCGCTGGGGGTAAGTTAGTTTCCGAACGCTGTTAGTCACCCGAGTGAAAACATGGTACTGGCCCAAATTAGATGAAATTACAGAGAAAGTAAGACTTTTATTCATCCAATTACATTCGGAAGACTATTACAATGAAGAGAAATTTATTCTAGGTGAAGAACTTGCGGAGCAGATCCGCATTCCAAGCTCGGGGCTCTTATGTGTCTTTGGCAAAGTTGTAGAGACGATAGGCTCCATTGTTTAGGACCTTCAATATCGCAAATGGTCCTTCCCATGGGTGCCAGCTTGTGAGGCTTCTGCTGATCCAGTCAGAGGACCAGATCTCCTTCCTGGAAAGCGTGCCCTCTGACATGTCTGTCGTGATAACGGCGCAGATCTTGCTGATACGCAGTCGACCTGATGAGCGCCAGCTCACACTCTTCCTCAAGAAGGTCGAGGCCATCCTGACGTGCTTCTTCAGCTTCTGCCTCTGAGTACAAATCCACTCGAGGGGAGTTATGCAGTAAGTCACTCGGCAGGACAGCTTCTGAGCCGTACACCATGAAGAAAGGGGTGCGCTTCGTGGACCGATTCGGGGTCGTCCGTAGGCCCCAGAGGACCGACGGCAGCTCAGTAACACAGGCTCCTGCAGCATGCTTCAGGTCATGCATGAGGCATGGCTTTAGCCCTTGGAGCAACATCCCATTCTCCCGCTCCGCTTGTCCATTCGACTGCGAGTGAGCCACGGAGGCATAGTCGACCCGAGTGCCTTGGGAGTAGCAAAACTCGCGGAACTCGTATGAATCAAAGTTTGACCCATTGTCCATGATGATGTTGTGAGGGACTCCAAACCGGAAGATTATCTCCTTGATAAACTTGATTGCAGTCGGCGAGTCCAACTTCTTTATAGGATTTGCTTCGATCCACTTGGTAAACTTGTCCACCGCTACCAACAGATGGGTGAATCCGCTGGCTCCAGTCCAGAGTGGACCGACCATGTCGAGTCCCCAGATGGCGAACGGCCATGTGAGCGGAATCGTCTTCAGAGCCGATGCTGGTTCGTGCGACTGGTTCGCGTAGAACTGGCACCCGACACACTGGTCGACTGGTTCGCATAGAAACTTGCCTGGAATGCCTTAGCAACCAACGTGCGAGAGGAAGCATGATGCCCACAGGTTCCCAAGTGAATCTCTTATAAGATCTGATGCCCTTCTTCTGGCGAAATGCAACGCTGAGTGACTCCAGAGGTACTCTTCTTATAGAGCTGATCTCCCATGACAGTGAAGGCCTTCGATCGATGGACGATCTGGCGAGCCTCTACCTCATCTTTAGGGAGTTCCTGCCTGAGCAGGTATGCAATGTACGGCTCGGTCCACTCGAGAGTGATAACCAGCACCTCATGAACTAAATCGACAACTACTGGAATGTCAACTTCAGTCGGATTGGAAGGTCCGACTGGCTGTGGGGGATCCTCCACAAAAGGGTCTTCCTTGATTGTGGGCGAGTGTAAGTGCTCTAGGAACACATTCTTCGGGACTGCTTTCCGAGTGGAGCCGATCTTGGCTAGGTCATCAACTGCTTGACTTTTGAGTTGAGGGATGTGATGGAGCTCCAGTCCTTCAAATTTCTTCTCTAGCTTTCTCACGGCATTGCAGTAGCCTGTCATAGCTGGGCTTCATATGTCCCACTCCTTGATCACTTGATTCACAACCAAATCTGAGTCACCATAAACCATCAGTCGGCGGACCCCCAGGGAGATTGCCATACACAGTCCATGTAGATGAGCTTCATACTCTGCCTCATTGTTCGAGGAATCAAAGTGAATCTGAAGTACGTAGCTGAGACGGTCGCCCTGGGGGAAACTAGGACCACTCCAGCACCTAACACTACAAAAAAAAAAACACTTCTGTGATGATACGTCTTTGTCACAGTAGGTCAAGTTTTCTGTCATGCATGTACATCCGTGACAATTTTATGATAGAATCAAGATAGTCATACCTGTGCTGTCGTAGAAGTGTTCCATGACAATACTGAAATTATCATCACGGAAGTGTCCACTTCCATGACGATAAATGTCGCATCATGGAAGTGTTTTTGTCAAGGGTGACCGACATGTGGCATCCACCGTAACGGATCGCCGTTAAGCTATCGGGTGCGGGTTTGGATCCGATAAACCGTTAGCAGCCCTGACCAATGGCGATTTTCCACGTGTAAATTTCTCATTCGCCGACGGATCCACGTGTCAGCTCGGCGTTGCGACAGATGTCATCCATTCATTGGACGGGTGACGCCTATGATACGTCGACACGTGGCATGGCCCAAGGGTGGCCCATTTAGGTTAAAAAGGCCGGCCCAGTCAAAATAAGCGGGCCAGCCCATTTACGGCCTAACTTCATCTGGCCCATTTAAAAAACGGCCCATACAAGATCTGCCAATTCGGCCCGTCAATGCCCGTTAACGATTTGACACCGTTGCGGCCCATCGTCTGTTCCAGCCCGTTAACAGCCCGCTATGTCTTTGGGCTCATTTGTCGGCCGAGCTTCTTTCGGCCTGTTAGAGGCCCATTATAGAGATGGGCCAATTTCCTAGCTGTACGTCTTTCGGCCCATTAGAAGCCCATTATAGGCATGGGCTAAATTCCTGGCGGTACGTATTTTGGCCTTTTAGCGGTCCATTAGCGATTTGGGCCAGCTTCCAGCCTGGTGTATCTTTCGGCCTGGTAACGGCCCACACCGTAGTTGGGCCATTTACACTCCGACCTGACTTTTGGCCTCTTAGCGGCCCATGTTCTCCATGGCCCAATTCCAGCCCGACATGACTTTTGGCCTGTTAAAGGCCCGTTCTATATATGGGACATGAGATGGCACGATTGGCTTTCGGCCTGTTAACGGACCGTCAAGGAAATGGGCCAAGACTCAACAGACGATCATTTCGGCCTGCTAGTGGCCCGTGGGCTCGTTTCCATTATAGCGGGCCTATCTAGCGTTTGGCTTACTAACGGCCTGGTAAGAGCCCACATTACGATGGGCCCACATTCGAGCTCCAAATCCATTTCTCCCATGCGACGGCCCATGATTGTAATGGGCCTCGTAGATGGGAACATCCGAGCAATTATGGGGCCACGTAGATTGGGCCTGTTGGACGCCGTTTCTACGATAGCATATATAACAACATAGAACTATCCTACTCTACAATCCCCTAAAAAAACCTACACTATACAATAAAGAGATTTAAGGCATAGAAACAAAGAATAATCCTACAATATACAATAAAGAAATTATAGCAGATTACATCCACTGGGCATCATAGTTCCCCAACAGTGATAATAAAGCATAAACAAACAACAAATTACATACACAGGGCACATACAGCTCATACATCATGGAAACGCATCAACACAACTTACCATTTGGACTATAATCTCTTCAGAATATAGAATTGGCTGGATTTAGATAGCACAAATTTCAGTCTGCAAAATCTCCACTTTCTTTGTGGTTTCCTCAATCTCTTGTTTCATTTCTTGACTGTTGCATCTTTTGTCTGCACCTCCAATCTCAACATGTTGATTAAATCTTGAGACTCATATGCACGCTGTCTTGCCGCCTCTAGTTAACGCTCTAGAACATCAGCACATTCCAATTCCAATCCATAATAATTTGGTAACGGCAATGCCACACTGCTCTGAGAGCTTTGTGTTGATGTCAGTTTATCCTCAAATGTTTCTGTAAGTACACATGACTACAGCAAAAATATAGTTACAACAGTGAAGCGAGCAGGACAGACTATCTTGTACATGGCAAAACAGGACTAACAATAATGCACACGTCATGAAGCATAAGCAGGTGATATTTTAAAAAGTATAAAGATGGCAGTCTGTGCAGGCTGCATACAGAAATCTCTCTTAGCTCACCAAAGGAGCATGATGTTGGGGCCAAATCCAAAACACAGACAGGTTACAAATTTAAACCACGCGCAGCTACTGAACATTAGATATATCTTGCATATAAGTAAGCAAGCAGTTAGCCATTGTGTAGCTCGTATTAACTAGCTGGAACATTGTGTGCCATGTTTCAAAAGAGTCTTAGGGAGCATAATGAACTGCATAGGGATTCATACAAACCTACTACAGCAAGCAAAACTATGCAATCATTAGCCTCGTATAAACTAGATTGTGAGCCTCATGCAGTAATAGTTGGTTAATGGACTTCAAAGCTTCAAGCACACTTCACCAAAGTAATGAAATGGTAAGGCATTTAATTATGTCAACTAATAGTTATACAAGTACCCTACATGAGGTAGCATTGTTTGGGCATCTAATTAACTGAGGACAAATAAAGCAATTGAAAAGAGCAATTTTGCCTGAAGCAAACAAGCAATTGAACTGTTGTGTTGGCAGCATGCATACATGCACGCCTCAATAACATCCTTGGCCTGGCTACATTTGAATCAACGGATGTATCTTCTATATAATGGAACAAGTAATGTAACATAGTTTGCCCCTATGAAGTATCTCGACTAGTATATACTCAAGATCCTAGTAATGATAGGGAGGCTAATGATGTGAACATGCGTTTGGTTATGACATTTATGACATCGAGAACTCTACCATAGCAGGAAGGAGTTTATCACTCTGTTCACTAATATAAGATGTTTTAGATATTTAAATGTAGACTACATCCATACTGAAATGAGTGAATAGACACATTAAAATGTGTTTACATACATCTGATTTAGGAAAAAGTTAGAACATCTTATCTTATAATAGTGAGCGGAGGGAGTATTAATCAATGGCCCGATGACTGGGTTACAGGTGAAGAACCCTACGCAAGTACAATGTTAGACAAATAGGATGTCCTGATAATTGTAATACAGTGACTTACCATAACTGGTTGTACAGGCTCAGTGCTGCTCCTCCTTCTCTTGAAAGGCTCCTTCCTAACATCTTCTACTTGGAAATCCTGAATCTTTGCTTCGTTGCACCCCCTCTGCAAGGTGACACAAACTAGTTATAGTTCTCCTTACATGGAAGATAAATATGCATACTTTCTAGTCTCTAGGCAACACCAAAGCATGAGTTTATATAACAAAACGACACCACATAATGGTGGTGTTTGGTTCGGCTGTGGATTTCTAAAAGCAGCTGTGGAAAATCAGCTGTGAAAAAGCAGCTGCGGAAAATCTGCTGTGAAAAAGCTGTAGGCCATTTGGCAAACCAGCTGTAAGAGTTGTGGCTTGGAGATAAATGTGTGAAATACCCCTAAGAGCTGAGAGATTGGTTGCACGGTGTTTAATGATAATAACAACATTACATACTGATTTATAGCACTAATAAAACATAATTAAATAATTATCCAAGTATATACCATGATCAACTTTATATTTTTGACATAGCGATAGCATTTTTTATAAGGATCATTATGTAGCACAGAAATAGAAATAGCACACTAGTTATTACAGAATGAACTAGCAATTGAACCCAAATATTTCATCATTGATCAATACATCAGTACATTACAACCCTTGCATTTTTTAGAAACGACAGCCCAACAACTAGATTGCTAGGAGCGGCGCAAAATATTATATACACTTCTACACATATTAGATTAGTAGTTTCTCCATGAGCAGATGGAACAACTCTATCCACTCGAGCTCATCAAGGAGTTAGCAATCCTGTCACGAACTCTATTCATGTCGACGATGTCAAGTCTCGCAGGAACACTATCTCCTTGGAGTGACCGTACTCGCAAGTCCTCATCAGGAACATAATCTTCATCTTCATCACATTTGTCAAACTCCTCATCAGGCAACTTGGTCTCACGAATGTAGTTGTGCAACGACATACAGGCAATAATAATCTTTTTTTTGTCTACGAGGGCTGAAACTAGGCATACCCTTCAAGATGCGCCATTTAGCTTTGAGCACTCCAAATGTTCGTTCAACAACATTTCAAAGTGAATAGTGAGCATGATTATACACCTCGTATTTTCCCACCGGTTTTCGTCCATTATGAAATTCCGTTATATGGTATATTTGGCCTTTGTAAGGAGCAAGATATCCTTCACAGTTTGGATATCCCGAATCGACGAGGTAATATTTTCCTATATAAAAAGGGCAACAACATTGTTACGCACGATTGTTGAGAAGCAAGTAAGTAATGGCAGCAATATAAAAGGGCAAAGTAATCATTGGCAATAAGTAACTAATGGGGGCAACATATATTAGTACCTGCTGGAGGTGTAGGGAACTTATGTGCATACTTGACCAAGCTATCATTTAAGATCCTTGTGTCTTGTGTTGAATCGGGCCAACCAGCCACAACAAAAGTAAACCTCATGTCGAAATCACAAACCGCCATAACATTTTGTGATGGAAATCCATGGCGACTTGTGTGGTTAACAACCTCATCCGCTGGTACCGTAACTAGAATGTGGCAGCCATCTATTGCGCCAATGGCACCTTTGAAATGAGGCCAAAACCTCTCATCTTGAATTCTTTCATGTACGTACCTTAAGATGAACATTCCACCAGTCATCTTCGGCTACAATAGTTTTCTTGACATCATCCCAACCTAGCCCAGTCGCCGCATGTTTCAACAACATGAATTGTACATATTGTCTCTTCAGCATGTCCCATTTGTTTTTAAACTGATTCTGCGAACATCTTTTTCCAGTCCTATCAAAGAACTTCTCTTCAAGATGTTTGTACCCTCTATGGTTCAAACAACCCTTTGGCCTATTACCTTTATCCACCTCGTCTTTGCATATTTCACAAAAAACGGTTATGTGATGTGCATCCCAATTTGCCTTTTCCTTTTCCATCTAATTTACAACAAAAGTTTCAAGCATATAAGGTAATTGACAAACACTTAATGCATATATTGCTGCAATACACATGGCAATTACCCACACGCATATGTTCAGCAAACACAAGCAACCAATGTTTAGCAAACTCATGTTCTGCATCTCATATGAACTACACAAATGTTCAACACACACATGTAAGTAATCAACAGAGAGAAGAATTCAGAACTACCTTGAGCAAGGCCCGCGCTGGTGCTGCAATTCGGGTGAGAGGAAGGCCAGAGGTGATGCTGGGGTAGAGCTCCTGTGGCAGCCCGCCGCCGTGGTTGAGTTCCTGTGGCGGCCCGTCCTCGTGGTCGAGCTCCTACGACGGCCGGCGGCGAACAGAGATGGGGGTGGTCGGGGAGTGAAGGAGAGGGAGACGGGGTGATGGAGATGGATGAGGGGATGGACGCGGCTGGCGGCGGTGTTGCGGAGGCCCACCGGCGGCGACGTGGGAGCTGCTGGATGGCGGCGCACTGGACGAACCCTAGAAAATCGCCAGAGCTCGTTGGGGAAAGGGGGCCGAGCGTTGTTTCTCTCACGGGCTCGGGGGTCGTGGGTTCCGATCTGTTTTGGCCAGTGGCAAACGTGGGTAATTTCATCAAAAGGATGGGGCAAAGCGGGGTGGACACGCAGCGGCAGCCAGGGAAGCACCTCCTTCGCTGCTTTCCCACGTACGTGTATTTTTGGCTGCGCGTTGATGGAATCATGGTCACTTGTTTCGGTGTTTGGTTAGGATTCGGCTGCCACGCAGCAAAATCCTGGTAGAAACGCAGAACCAAACGGGGCCAATGAAACATGCCACATCTCTAGCACACACTCAAATGAGCATTTACTATGTGTGCGCTATATATAAACTAGGCGTACCTTTGTCAACTGGACCTCCACGTACTCTTGGGGAGCCTAATTTAGTGTACAGGCAAACCTTTATGTCACCTATGAGTTATACAAGCCCCCACTATAGCAGCCATTAGTGTTTAAATCATTGACAAGCTCCGTTAGGTCATGAACAACAAGTAATCAAAGCAAACAGTTCTAGTATGGCTGGCTGATACAAACCAACAATTGAACACATGTGTGAGCAAATCTTGCACAACACTGAATTACATATCAAGAAAACAAGCATAGAAGGAGGCCTAAAGACCATCACTTGACTGACCAGATTTAGGAGGCATTTAAACATAATGTGCAATGTACGAACTAGAATAAACATTGCATATTCCAGATTCTATAATGAGATGCACATGTATTAGGTTATACCATGTATGATGCCTAAATCTACTCTATAGCAGGTAGGAGTGATTCATCATTGCATGCACAATTGAATTGCAGGTTAAGGACCGGTTCTTTTCCACCTTTTGAGAGCTTATTGTCAAAATAAGCCATAAAAGCTCTAAACAACTCGTTTTTGAGTTATGGGCTTGGCCTGAACTTATTTCCACCACCCATTCCTTCACAATGAGCCCGTATAAGCTCACTTAAAATTGAAGGGGTATAGCCATTGTTTTTAAGGCAGTAAGGCGAGGCAAGGCGTTGGGGGGTGCCTCACTGCCTAAGAGATAAGGCATAAGGCAAGGCGGAAGCCTTAGAGAGTTCTAAGCAGCAAAATAGAGTAGAATTTGGTTGGTAGGCAACTAGGCATACTGGCATACACACCTTATAGTTGCTGCTGGTTGTAGAGCCCATATAGCATCCATCCTCTTTGCACTTTCTCTGGGAGGAGGAGCTGCTGGACAGGAGGAGAATGAGGAGCTGCTGGAGAGGAGGAGCCGTTGGAGAGGAGGAGGGGGAGGAGCTACCGGAAGGGATCTGCTACAGAGGAGGAAGCAGATCTGCTGAAGAGGAGCCACTGGAGAGAAGGAGGGGGGAGGAGTGTGTGGATTGGGGGTTGTTTCTCTCTCCCCCCTCCCCCTCTTACCTGTTGGTGCCAACAACCTTTCTATTTCCCGCCAAAACTCTGTTTCCAGCCTAAAACAGCCCCCTGCCTGCCTGGCAAGCTAAGGCGTCCAAAATGGACTAAGGCAGCAACCTGGACACCTAAGCAGACGCCTCGGACGCTCTAAAGCTTAAGGCGGATGACTTACACAGGTACATAAGGCAAGCTGGACGCTTCAAGATCGCAGGGCGCCCTGACGCCTTAGGGATGCCTTAAAAACAATGGGTATAGCTAAATGACTATGTTGTTTGCCCATATTACACTAAAAATGCCACTGCTCAGGCCCGCGTCACACCCGACCCCCAAGTAAAAATTAACACGCAAGCGTTCGTTCCCCTGCCCGCCCGCATCTCCTATCCCCTTTCCCCTGCCTGCAGCGCTAGAGTTCCTCCTACGAGCCGCCACCACCGGTCCCATCTGCCCTGCTCCTCGATGATGCTCTCTCCAGCGATGCTCGATGGCCTGCGGGTAGGGCTCCATCTCCCCGGCAGCTCCTCCCTCTGGCGCTGCCCCTCACTCTGCTGGTCCGTCCAACGCTCCACTCCGGTGGCCGCCACCCAACTACGGCTGACGCCCCACTCCGTCAGATGGCCCCTCGTTCCCCCTCCCCTCCTCCTAGGCTATGGCCATGAGGTGCTGTTGCGGGATGAGCTCATCCAACAAGGTGAGGATCTCATCTGATTTTTTGCCAAATTTTCATTCTGATCTGCTATATGATGAATTGCAATGAGTTGTTGCTGCTGCTATATGATGAATTGTTGTGAGCTACTGCTGCTATATGATGAATTGCTATGAGTTGCTGCTGCTGCTATATGATGAATTGCTATGAGCTGTTGTTGTTGCTGCTGCTATATGAAGAATTGCTATGAGCTGATGCTACTGCTATATGATGAATTGCTATGAGCTGCTGCTGCTGCTATATGATGAATTGCTATGAGCTACTACTGCTGCTGCTGCTATATGATGAATTGCTATGAGCTGCTGCTGCTGCTATATGATGCTTTCAGGTGGTGCTGCTATATGATAAAAACCAGCCACTTGGACCATGGAATTTTGATAGATAATAATTAATCATATAAATTTAGGAAATTATCCTCTGTTTGGAAGACATTGACCAAAGTAGATTGTGCCAAGTAGAATGTATCTTTGTATTTGCATTTTGAACAAATAATGATGGTCTATTTTCCTATAATATTAATTACTGCAATGGGTCCAATTCGTGATGTTTGCAAGTCAAATTTATTTTCATATGGGCAGAAAAATGACAAAATATAATGCAATAGACTTTTCACTGATCATACAACAGATAAGCTGAAAAAGCAGGCAATGAAAAGAACTGGTTGGCTTATTATCTCGAGGTTACATTCACAGGAGCTTATTTTCATAGGATAACTCAAAATAACTGGCCCTAAGAACCCTGGCCAACAGCAATGCAAAACAAATAACATCACGATGATTGCAATGGAGTGACTTACCATACCACGTTGTATACGCTCACCGCTGCCCCCTCATTTTTTTGCGATGTTCCATGAAAATGCACCATACATTTTGTACTAAGAAATCTTGTACTTTTTCATTGATGCGCCCCATCTGCAAGTTGACACAGCTAATTTGAGACATCTCTACATGATAATACATTGCATATCCCTTGCACATAATTAAACCACCAATTAACAATTGTGTGCGTCGCATAAACTACCCATGACCCTGTGTACTGGACTTGCAGGCACTCTAAGGGAGGCTAATTTAGTGCACTGGCATTCCTTCATGCCACCTACGACATTGTGTAATGTATGACGTCTATATCTCTAACTTAGCAGCCAGTAGTGGTAATCATTGGCTACACAAAGGGATTACTGGCAGAAAATCCTAGCAAAGCACGCTGGCAGGCACACAACAATACAAGAGAGAGACGCACTTACAAGATTGAAAGCACATTTGCTCCCTTGGTGGTTTTGGTAATTCATAACAACATATATCTCATTGAACTAATGTCCATTCAAGTTAAAGATTTCAGGATGTTCAATGATTGGCATGGCATGGACTAGAGATGTGGACCCCTCAAAATGCTAAGGACAAGGATTGGCAAAAGCTCAAGACTCTACATTTTTGGTTTAGTGATCCAAGATCACATTGAGTCCATAGGAAAGCCAATACTAATAAAAGGGGATGAGGTGTTGCTTAATGGTCTTTTTGCTCAAGTGCTTAGTGACAGTACTCCTAAACCCTCAACCACTCTCTCAATCCCAAATATGTCCAAAACCTACATTCCAACTCAGCCCCACCGAAATTCTCTATCCGGCCCCACCGAGTTCATCCAAGACTTAGCCACTGCCAAAACCCTAACAACTCGGATCCACCGAAATGGATCTCGGTCCCACCGAGATGGCCTTGCCAACTCTCTGTAATCGTTTGCACTTACTTCGGTCTCACCGAGTTTTGCAAATTGGTCTCACCGAGATGGCTTGCCAACTCTCTGTTGCCTTATTGCTTCACTTCGGTCCTACCGAGTTGATGCAATCGGTGCCACCGAGATGAGGTTTGCCCTAGCCATTGCACTTCGGTCCATCCGAGTTGTCCGTATCGGTCCCACCGAGATTCCTAAAGTTCATATCTTTTACACAGTTTGGTGCTACCGAGATGATCGTTTCGGTGCCACCGAGTTGAGTCAAAAGTGTGTAACGGTTGGATTTTGTGTGGAGGCTATATATACCCCTCCACCACTCCCTTCTCAGTAAGGAGAGCCATCAGAACGTGCCTACACTTCCACCATACACTTTCTGAGAGAGAACCACCTACTCATGTGTTGAGATCAAGATATTCCATTCCTACCATTTGAACCTTGATCTCTAGCCTTTCCCAAGTTGCTTTCCACTCAAATTCTTCTTCCACCATAGCCAAATCTGTGAGGAGTTGTTTGAGTGCTGGAAGACTATCATTTGAAGCACAAGAGCAAGGAGTTCATCAACAACACACCGTCTATTACCTTTTGGAGAGTGGTGTCTCCTAGATTGGTTAGGTGTCACTTGGGAGCCTCCAACATGATGTGGAGTTGAACCAAGGAGTTTGTAAGGGCAAGGAGATCGCCTACTTCGTGAAGATCTACCCCGAGTGAGGCTAGTCCTTCGTGGACGTAAGTCATGGTGGAATAGACAAGGTTGCTTCTTCGTGGACCCTTCGTGGGTGGAGCCCTTTGTTGACTCGCGCAGCCGTTACCCTTCGTGGGTTGAAGTCTCCATCAACGTGGACGTACGATAGCACCACCTATCAGAACCACGCCAAAAACCACCGTGTCTTCATTGCGTTTGAAGTCTCCGATCCCCTCCTTTACATACATATGCAATTGCTTACTTTCCACTGCTATACTCTTAGAATTGCATGTGTAGGGTGATGCTTGACATGTACTATTGCTAAAATCTGCCCACAATTAAAATCTGGGAAAAGGTTAGGTTTTATTTGGTCAAGTAGTCTAATCACCCCCCTCTAGACATACTTTCGATCCTACAAGTGGTATCAGAGCTTTGGTCTCCGTAAGCCTTGATTTCCATTGCTTTGGTGATCATAGCCTTGGTTTCACAACCTAGGAGAGTATGGCGTCTAGTGAGGGTAACTATCACCGTAGAGGTCCATATTTTGATGGTACAAACTTTGCTAGTTAGAAACATAAGATGAAAATGCATATTCTTGGTCATAACCCTACCGTTTGGGCTGTTGTTCGTGTTGGCTTGCAAGGTGACTTCTTTGAGGATGGCAAGGAACCGGATCGTGAAGCAACCCCGGAAGAATTGAAGATGTTGCAATACAATGCTCAAGCTTGTGATATTCTATTCAACGGTTTATGTCCCGAAGAATTCAACAAAATCAGCCGCCCCGAGAATGCAAAGGAAATTTGGGATACTTTGGTTGATATGCATGAGGGTACCGAGTCCGTCAAGGAATCTAAGTTGGATGTGCTTCAAGGTCAACTTGACAAGTTCAAGATGAAGGATAGTGAAGGAGTCGCTGAGATGTACTCTAGGCTTGCTCTCATCACAAATGAGATTGCCGGCTTAGGAAGTGAAGAGATGACCGACAAATTCATCATCAAGAAGATATTTAGAGCCTTGGATGGAAGATATGATACCGTCTGCATATTGATCCAAATGATGCCAAATTACAAAGATCTCAAGCCCACGGAAGTCATTGGAAGGATTGTTGCTCATGAAATGTCACTCAAGGACAAAGAGGAGCTGCACAACAAATCAAGTGGTGCTTACAAGGTCTCAACCGATGCTCCAACAACTTCAAGTGACAAGCTAGTATCAAATGAAGAGATAAGCCTAATGGTGAAAAGGTTCAACAGGTTCTACAAGAACAAAGGCAAAGAAAGAAGCTCTAGCTCAAGACACTATGAGAGAAGATCATCAAGTCATGACCGCAATTGCTACAATTGTGGGAAGCCTGGACACTACTCAAATGAGTGTATGGCTCCCTACAAGGAAAGAGACGAATCACCAAGAGGAAGACATAGAATAGATGAATCACCTCATAAGGAGAGAAGGAGTAGAGATGATCGTTATGAACGAAGACACTCTCGAAGAAGCAAGGATTCGGAGAGGAAGGACAAATCATCCAAGAGCTACACAAGAAGAAGACATCAAGCTCATGTTGGTGAATGGGTTTCTGGCTCCGACTCCGACAACCACTCCAAGAGAAGTTATCACTCCAACTCCGACTACAGTCAAGATGAAGGTGTTGCCGGACTTGCACTTGTGTCATCCAACTCCTACGATCTGTTTGACTCATCCAATGAAGGAATTGGAAGATGCTTCATGGCAAAAGGCCCCAAGGTATCACACCCCGAGTATCTTGATTTCAATACTGATGAAGATGATTTGCTTGGTGATGATGATTTACTTGTTGATAGAGCTAGTGATGTGAGCTATAATGAAAATGCTAGTAATCATGATAGTCAAGAGGAAACGAGTGACAATGCTATGAAGGAGATTGAGCGTCTAACTAAAGAACTAAATGCTCTTAAGTTAGCTCATGAAACAACTCAAGAGGATCATAGAGAACTTCTAAGAACTCATGAGAAGCTACGCTTTGAGAAGCTAAATTTAGAGCAAGAGCATGAGTTTCTTAAAGCTATCAATGATGATCTTCGAAAGAAGATTCTTCATATCTTGCCAAGCGTTTACTCTTGTCTACCTTTATGCCACCAGTTAAATCTAAGCAAACTAGCAACAAGGGTAAAAATGGTTCTACCTCTAGTTGTAACAATAACAATGCTAAATCCAATGTTGTTGCTTCTAGTAGTTCTATTGATTCCACTAATGATTCTCTTAGCCAAGTTACACTTGAGCAAGAAAATATGCTATTGAAAGGAATTATAGAGAAAGGTGTCTACAAGAGTCTTGCCGGGAGTAAGCAATTTGAGGAAATTGTACGCAAGCAAGGAAGGCACCGGAAGAACCAAGGTGTTGGTTTTGAACGAAAGTTCAATGCCAATGGAGTTGAGTGGGAAGAAGATCAATACCCCAAGACGAAGTTTGTTCCTCAACAAGAGAAGTATGATCCTACTTCCTTCAAGGGAACACGAGCTCAAGAAGATCTTCCACCACAAGACCACAAGCTAAAAGGCAAGGACAAGCTTCAAGAAGAGATTGATTCATTTGAAGAAGCTCCTCAAGCCATGGTCAAGTGGGTTCCCAAGACTTCATCAAGTTCTACTTCATCAAGTGCTACTACAACTCCAAGGATTCCCATCAAATTGATGTGGGTCCAAAAGAAGAAGAACTAGAGAGTTCTTGAGGGTGACTCCGCCAACAAACTTCACTCATATTCTTTATGGCAAGAACTTGTGCAACCAACTTCCACATTTTGCACTAGTTCATGGAGTCACAAACCCTCTTGTTGGTAAGGCAAGGGACAAGGTATTCGATGCATTCATGGACATCATCATATGTGTATTTCACTCTATGTCTATGGATATCCTTGTATGTTCCTTGTGTGGGACTAACCCATGTAGGTATTGAAAGCACAAAACTCCAAAGGATTGCTCCCAACTCTTGATGGTCTACATCAACATTGAGCATCCACATCTTCAACATCTACATGAAGTCATCATCGACAAAACCCAAGGTTAGTTCATCCCTCTTAGGGGGGATATCACATCTAGGGGGAGCTTTGCTCTAAGCAATTGAGCTAAAGCAACTCTAATGGTGTGAACACATCAATGCTTTATGTAAAAGTGGTAACCCCACTTGTGCTTAAACGATGAGTATGACCTATGATCAAATGTTCTCATTTGGCTCCTAAGTCAATATACTCATATATAGATGACCTAATCATCGCCATTGCTTGATAGATGCTAGAATTGGTTGTGCATGTTTGACACATATTTCATTTGCTATCTTATTGTGTGAGCATGTTGGTTTGCATGTTTTCATCATTCGAGGACATCCATTTGTTGTTTTGATTGTCTTGGTTTTTCTGGCCAAGTGGATGTACAAGAATGCATAAGTACCTTCTCTAGCTATCTATGCTTTCTTGTCTCAAATTCTATTCTTGCTGCATCACAAAAATTGAACAAGTCATTTTTGGACCCTCCGGGTGAGGAGCACTCGGAGCCACCGATCTGAAAGGGCTGAACCTCCAAAACCTTCTAAATGATTTCGGCCGAACCAATTCACTCAAACTCGGTCCAACCGAAATCACTTAGATTGATCTAGGTTTTCCATCTCGGTGCTACCGAGTTGAACCATTTCGGAGCCACTGATGTGCTAAACTGCGAGCAGTTACACATATCGGTGCCACCGAGTAGTTCAACTCAGTGCCACCGACAGCGTACGGGTATATATATCGCGCGGACCGAATGGTTGAAATTTCTCGACCCCACTCGTTCCCGCTCCCCGTTGCTGCCGTCGCCCTTCATCTCCGGACTTCGCCGTCATCTCTAGTGCGCCCTCGCCGCCGGATTCCGTCGCCGTCAACGGGAATCTCCTCCGCCGTTGCCGCCGTAGAGGATCTCCACCAAGTTAGGGTGAGATTCCATCCCTCTCGTGCTCCCATTTCCGATTCAATGCACGATTGGATTGCCTGAATTCTTGCCACGGATTGAGAACTCCTGTTACAATACAAATTCCATAGATTAGATGCGAGTAAAAAATTTAGGTTTAAGTTTCCGCCGAATGCATCTCGGACCGACCGATTCGAAATTTCCGGTACCACCGATTTGGTCTCTGACCATAGCACTAGTACGTCTCGGTGCCCCTGAGTTGTACGAATCGGTGAGACCAAAAGTAAATCTCAGTGAAACCCTAGCATCTCGGAGCCACCGAAACCCATCTTGGTCTAACCGAAGTGGTGTGTAAGGTTTCTGTAGTATGCTTCGGTGTCACCGAGATGATCAACTCGGTCCATCCGAAATGCATCCTGTGAAAACTTGAAACTAAGAGTTGAACTCAAATTTTATGAAAAAACTCTGCTTTTTGTGATGACTCATCTACTCTGCCTATACCCATCTATTCACAGGGTCAGGTCAGCAAGATGTCAAGTGGCAGTGACAGTCAGTACAGGTCAGAGCAGCAGGCAGAAATGAGTGAAGGGTCAAGCCCTGATGAGAGTTTCTATGAGGGAGAGAGGAGCTCTCCAGATCTTCCCAAAGCTGCAACCAGAACAAGGAAGAAGAAAACCTCAGACAGTGAGGATGAAGATTTCATTGCAAGTGAAGCTGCAACTAAGAAAAAGAGAGTAGTGCTTGCTAAGGAGTACAGCACCAAGCCTACTTCTACCAAAGAGAGTACTGTTGTGAGGAAAGTGCCAAAACAGACTATGCAATTCACTCTTGAAGATCCTAGTGACATAGAGGAAGTTGCAGGAGCTAAGAAGAAAAGAGTAAGGAAAACATTTGCCCATGTGATTGGCAGACCCTCCATGATGATTGATGAGGAAGAAGAAGAGGAGGAACCAGCAGCCACTGCACCCCCAGCAAAAGCTCAGAAGCTCATGTCTGATGCAATCAGGACTGCTGCACCCCCCAAGTCCAAACCAAAGGCACCTGCACCCAAGAGATCTACCAGGAACATGTCAGCTGCTGAGAAGAACAAGGCCCCAGTGCCTGAGTCAAACGTTGATGAAGAGCCTCTAGTGCTTAGAAAGTTGAAGCCTAAGATTCCAGACCATGACAATGCACACCCAGTTGCGGAGAACATGATGCTGAGGAAGGATAAAGGACTGCGTCAGTGGAGTACATCAGATCCTTATGCTATCATGAGGAAGACAGCTTGTGACTATTTCTTTCACACTCGTGAACAATAGGACTTTTATGAGACAGTTTTGCTTGATAAGAAACCCATTGTTAGTGACATGAGATGGGTGGACTGGGAATACATGGATGAGAATGAAGATTATTTTCCCCATGTCCATGAGAGCTTCAGGATTGCAGGAGTTGACGACTTTGTCGGACAGAAGTTGACCAAGTGGAATGATGAAATGGTCATGCAGTTCTACTCCACAGCTCACTTCTATCCAGATGGCAGAATAGTGTGGATGACTAAAGGTATCAGGTACCAGTCAACCATATCTGAGTGGGCAAGTCGTCTTGGTGCTCCCAAGGAAGAGGATGATGACATTGACATCTATGCCAAGCTCAAGATGGATCACAACTCCATGAAGAACATGTACACTGCAATTCCAGAGAAGGACCTTGAAACTCATAAGCTTGGATCAGTGAAGCATCTGCTACCAGGACTGGCCACCACGAACACCATATTGCGGTACTCTCTGCTACCCAAGTCAGGAGATGAAAAAATGATTCGTGGCCACTCCATCAATTTGCTGCATTTATTTGATACACCTCAGAAATTCAAGGTGATGAGCCTGATAGTAGAGACTATCAAGAGGACTGCAGCAGATCAGAAGAGATCGTGCGGATATGCTCCACATATTCAGATATTGATCAATTCCAAGGTTGGAACCAGCACGTATCTTCTTGATCGAGAGCATTTGCCACTCCGTCCAGAGTTTGAGGACAATGTCATAGTGATGGATCCTTCGCATCCCACTTCAGCACAAGCCCAAGAGAAGATCCGCAAAGCCAAAGAAGCAAAAGCAGCTCAGGAGGCATCAGCTCCAAATGCTCCAATTGCCAATCTCAAGACACCCAAGGACCAAATGACATATCTGCTTGAAGCCACTCTGGGGATTGAGCGAAGTTTGGCCAACCTCACCCAGACCCAGGCTAGTTTTGAGCGGATTATTGAGACTAAATTTCATGATTTAGATGTCAAGGTGACAGAGATTCAGACTACAGTGGAGCAGGTGCAGAATGATGTTGATGCTGTCAAGACAGCCCCATCAGATGACAGTGGAGATGACAGACCAACCACAGAGCATTTCCAGACAGTGCCTAGGGCAGCCAGGTCTGCTGCAATACCAGTTGTGGATCCGCAAACCACAGTATCTGCACCAGCTGGTACTGCCTGAGTGCCACCACAGGTCTCCACTCCACCAGTCCAGCAGACTTCTGCAGAAGCCTTCGCGGATGCTCTCCTCTCCATGCCGTCTACGCACACTGGAGCTGCCAGCAGGAGATCGCCTTCAGGAGCTTCGGAGAATCGTGCTTAGAGTGCCGACTAGTCCTATACTCATTCGATCTTTTTGGTACTTGTTACCAAAGGGGGAGAATTTGTATAGATCATAGGCTTTGAGAGAGAGTGTTTCGTCGTTTTTTCTTCCCTCGAGAGTTCTTTTGCTACTTACTTGCTTGGTCGTTGATACTTTGTTTGATGTGTGTGTTTGCTATAGTTACTATGTTGCTTATGCTTGTAAGCTACCTCATGTGATGATCATACTATGTCTCTTGTGATGATCTATGATTATCTTTATCATTATCATGTATGATCATTCACTTATGTTGGTGATGTGTGCTTGCTATTTCAATCATATCATTTTGCGCGCTCCACCAAGATGTATGTGACATGGAAGAGTGACCTATGAGCCTAATCGATTGTGTATTTGCATTCAAACGCAAATATTTAATAATGCACAAATTTAGGGGGAGCTCTTGCTTATCACATACTTCTCAAAGCGATAATGTATTTCATTCATTTAATCATTTGTCGAAGCTTTGATCTATATGTTGTCATCAATTACCAAAAAGGGGGAGATTGAAAGCACATTTGCTCCCTTGGTGGTTTTGGTAATTCATGCCAACATACATGTTGTTGGACTAATGCTTTTATCTAGTGAATTTCACACAAGTTCAACAATGGCGTGGCATGGACAAGAGGACGTGGAACCCCCTCAAAATGCTAAGGACAAGGATTGGCAAAAGCTCAAGACTCTACATTTTTTGTTTAGTGATCCAAGATCACATTGAGTCCATAGGAAAGCCAATACTATTAAAAGGGGATGAGGTGTTGCTTAATGGTCTTTCTGCTCAAGTGCTTAGTGACAGTACTCCTAAACCCTCAACCACTCTCTCTACCTCAAATATGTGCAAAACCTACATTCCAACTCGGCCCCACCGAAATTCTCTATCCGGCCCCACCGAGTTCATCCAAGACTTAGCCACTGCCAAAACCCTAACAACTCGGATCCACCGAAATGGATCTCGGTCCCACCGAGATGGCCTTGCCAACTCTCTGTAATCGTTTGCACTTACTTCGGTCTCACCGAGTTTTGCAAATCGGTCTCACCGAGATGGCTTGCCAACTCTCTGTTGCCTTATTGCTTCACTTCGGTCCTACCGAGTTGATGCAATCGGTGCCACCGAGATGAGGTTTGCCCTAGCCATTGCACTTCGGTCCATCCGAGTTGTCCGTATCGGTCCCACCGAGATTCCTAAAGTTCATATCTTTTACACAGTTCGGTGCTACCGAGATGATCGTTTTGGTGCCACCGAGTTGAGTCAAAAGTGTGTAACGGTTGGATTTTGTGTGGAGGCTATATATACCCCTCCACCACTCCCTTCTCAGTAAGGAGAGCCGTCAGAACGTGCCTACACTTGCACCATACACTTTCTGAGAGAGAACCACCTACTCATGTGTTGAGGTCAAGATATTCCATTCCTACCATTTGAACCTTGATCTCTAGCCTTTCCCAAGTTGCTTTCCACTCAAATCCTTCTTCCACCATAGCCAAATCTGTGAGGAGTTGTTTGAGTGCTGGAAGACTATCATTTGAAGCTCAAGAGCAAGGAGTTCATCAACAACACACCGTCTATTACCTTTTGGAGAGTGGTGTCTCCTAGATTGGTTAGGTGTCACTTGGGAGCCTCCAACATGATGTGGAGTTGAACCAAGGAGTTTGTAAGGGCAAGGGGATCGCCTACTTCGTGAAGATCTACCCCGAGTGAAGCTAGTCCTTCGTGGACGTAAGCCATGGTGGAATAGACAAGGTTGCTTCTTCGTGGACCCTTCGTGGGTGGAGCCCTTCGTGGACTCGCGCAGCCGTTACCCTTCGTGGGTTGAAGTCTCCATCAACGTGGACGTACGATAGCACCACCTATCGGAACCACGCCAAAAACCACCGTGTCTTCATTGCGTTTGAATTCTCCGATCCCCTCCTTTACATACATATGCAATTGCTTACTTTCCGCTGCTATACTCTTAGAATTGCATGTGTAGGTGATGCTTGACATGTACTATTGCTAAAATCTGCCCACAATTAAAATCTGGGAAAAGGTTAGGTTTTATTTGGTCAAGTAGTCTAATCACCCCCCCCCTCTAGACATACTTTCGATCCTACAAAGATCATAGCAATGCTTCAGTCCAAGAGTTTGGTTGACTAAGGTGTTAGATCCAGAAGAAACATCATCCTTGTGGCTCTTGCCGGCTCCATAACATGTAACAACGACCTGATAGTATATTTGAAGTACATCTGGCAGGTGATGCTGGACGGGTTTAAAGGTGACAAGTACCTAGGTCGCGGCGGCTGCTTGGCATCTTGCCAGACGGTGGGAACCAGGTTGGAAACATCAAGGGTGATGACGCTGCGGTGGCTGTCGGGGTCCAGTAAGGAGATCTAGGACCATGGACGAGGGCGTCGGTGAAGCTGCTCCGGTGGTAGGGTTGAGGATGGTGTCGATGATGCGGATCTATGGCCGTGGACAAGGGCGTTGGTGAAGCTGCTCTGGTGGTAGGGTTGAGGATGGTGTCGAGGATGCGGATCTGCAGCCGTGGACGAGGGCGTCGGGAAGCTGCTCCGGTAGGGTGGACGACCGTGTGGACGATGCGGATCTGAGGCCGTGGATTTGGGCGTCGGCGAAGCGGCTCCGGTTGGGTTGAGGATGGTGTCGGCGAAGCGGCTCCGGTAGGGTTGAGGACGGTGTCGACGAAGCGGATCTAAGACCGTCGACGGGGGCGTCGGTGAGGCGGCTCCGGGGGTGTGGACGAAGCAGCTCCGGTGCAGTGTAGGAAGGAGCCGCTGCAGATGCGATGCGGTTGACGAGAGCACCAGCGACGCAGATCTGGCGCGGTGGACAAGGCCAGCACTGAATGGGCTGTGGTACAGTGGTGGATGAGCAGTCTACAGTTTCTAGGGGAGGTGGGAGGGGTAGATGCGGCCTCAAAAGCAGACCCAGCGAGGTGGACGACGCCGGCAGTGAATAGGCTCTGGTACGCCGGTGGATGAGCAGTCTAGGGTTTTGAGAGGGAAGGGGGTAGAATCGCCGATGAAGTACGGACGGCGTGCTGTAAGATGCTCTGGTGCTATGGAGTAGTCGTTTTTGTGGGAGGGGAGAGGAAATGGAGGTGCCGTGTGGTGGGGGGAGCGGAAGTTACCAAAGCAACCCCGACCTATTATGTAAATGAGGGCCGTGTTGTTCTCCATGCACCATGGACAAAAGGGGAATTTCGCATGCTCCAGACTAGATCACGGAAATTTTAGAAGTAGGCGGGAGATTTTGCCGCCCGCGGGATCGTTCGTATCCAGTTTCAACTAATTTTGGACAGTGCTAGCGGGAAGCCGGTGATGCGCGACTGTGTACACGGCGCACACGTCAGCAATTACCCGGATGATGCACCGATAAGGGGTGGTTAATAAGACAGTCTTATCTTAAGCCTTGCATGTAATTTAGATATGACAAAAAAATATGTCTACAATGGGTTATATCTTAGCGTTATCTCTAATAACTAGCTATTCCTAAAAACGTGGTGAGACATATTGTGCTAAGAGATCATCTCTTAAATAAGAGAAGACAAGCCTTTTCTTATGAATTCTCTCTCCTCCACATCAGCATTTATCCTATGTGGCACTTCTAAGATAGCACCATTGTACATGCCCTAGCTTGTTACGATCACACAGGCGCGGCCGATCGTACGGGTGTAACTGAGGTGCGTTCATAAAAACGGGAGCAAACACTCAGCCTATGTATTTCTCGTGTAAATATGTAATTTTGGGCCATTGGTTTTTTATTTTAAACACAATGCATTGACGTGTTAATTTCAATTATATTGTACAGTAGCAAATGGATAATATAGATGCGCAAAAGAAATGGATATTATAGTCCGCTACTTAAAAGTGTTACCTCATATGATTACATGGCATCCATTTCATAAATTGCAGTACCCGTTGAATTCATATATGAATATTATGTATATTGCTTCATAATAGAACCTTAAATCATCCAAAACTAATGAATTTGAATGCAACACTAACAATGGTGCATGTACATGATAACTACAGTGGTTGTTTGAAGAAATATCACTATAACTTTGGCATGCACGATTGAAAAAGGCTATCTGAAAAAAAAGAGTATAACTTATGCGATATGTGATTGTCCAATCTTTATAGCGTTGAATCGATATTGTATCTTCGGCTACGATATGAAGTAGATATTGATTATGTTCAAGCGAGGCACGTCCTCGACCGTTAGATAGTGATACGTGAATGAATTGTGCAATCTCTCTCACACACATACAAATCTCCCTTCTCCATGGGCATCTCAATCACACACACGCGCTCCGTCTATTTCTCTCCCTCCGTCAAGGTCAGAAATCGTCTTTCTACCTCGTCCTACAAGTCTCTCACACAAAAACACACACTCTCTCTCTGTCGAACACCCCCACCCCTTTAATTCTGCCCACCCACCGCCACTCATGTCTCAAAGTATAACTACGTCTCGCACACATATCCGTAATTAAGGTTAACTCGAGTCCCCAGAACAATATGAATCCATAGAATGGGATTCCAGTTGAGCACCTTTTGTCTTGAGATTTCGAGAAGAGTTCGCTCTCTCTCTCACACACAGACACACATTGTTTCTCTCTTCATTTATTTCGGGCATTTGCATGCACACACACGCTAGTTTATCTCCTTGATGTTTTAGGCATGCCTCGCACACATGCTATCTACCTATCCCCTAATATAGATCTGTAACACACAAACTCTCTCTCTCTCTAAGTGTCTCTGGCACCCTCCCCCCTCCCAACACTGGCAGGACCAGGGTGACACCTTGATCTTGATCTTAATCTATCTACTGGCTTCTCTCTCAGACACACACACACTCGCTAGTTGTGTCTCTGTGCCTAGCACATGAACACTCTCGATACGCCTTTCTCTCGCTCTCTCCCGCCCCCCGCCCTTCCCAACAAAGACATGAGCAGGGTGACACCTCGATCTTGATCTTAATCTATCTATTGGCTTCTCTCTCAAACAAACACACTCTTGCTAGTTGTGTCTCTGTGCCTCGCACACACACTCTTGATACGTCTTTCTCTCCGTAGCCCCTTTAGATATGTAGATTTCTCGGTAGTCGTTGATGGTGCGGCCGGAGTCGCGTGTGCAGAGGTGCAATGACGATGACGCCGAATTGCAGCCTCGATGATGCTTTTCTCTTCAACAACATGTGTGCGTTCTTGTGTGTGTAGCCAGCTCGCCCATTGCGCCTTGTTTTTATGGGCCTCATGTGATGGTTTTCGCCTGGTTTTCTATTAATTAACCGGGCAACTCTTTTCTTTGTTATTAATGAATGCGAGATCCTTCAGGGCAGACATAAAATATATCACTTTAAACCAATTATCGCAGTAACTATATAAAAAGGCAGATATCTCTTGCTTGTTCGAGGAAGAACATCAGGTGGAGTGGTTAGCGCCTGATGTTCGAAACGCATTGACCCAAGTTCTAATCCTGTCAGAAACTTTAGTTTCTTATATGTTTTTATATATACTTCTTTTCTCTTCCTTACTGACAGTGGAACCCATAGATAAAACGAGAGCGGGCACCATGCAACGTACACGGATTTAACTGAGAGTACTTAGAATACAAGTTTAATTTTTTAAGGATTGATTTGTTTCATTTTTTAACTTTTTTTATGAATCTGTACCCACCGTGCAAGTTCATGTACTGTACATGCAATTAACTTTTTGTTTTCGGAATCATACATGCAATTAACTAACAGGGATTTGATGTGATTATAATTTCCAGCATAAGGGCTTCTCCAACGGCAACCAGCAAATTTTCTCCCGCATTCGTTCGCGAACACGACGACATCCAACGCTAGCCGCATACATTTTGACAACAACTCGAACCAACCGGACGAAATTCATGCAAACATGGCCGGATTTCATATAAACATGACAGATTTCATATAAAAATGCCAGATTTTCATATAAACATGATGGATTTCATTACATTTACATCAACTAAGCAGTGCTAGTCCGGCTCTAGATGTATAATTAAAACCTAATCTAAATGGTCACCCGCGGATCCCTTTGTCTTCCTCATGTCCGGTAGCCCGACCAAGACACTTGCGGGGTCGATGACGGTCCTCACAGTAGAAGAACCGGCAAGACACCGGCTATGAACGCCATCGTCGCCTCGGCGGTGGCCTTCATGGGACCCAAGCGGCGGCGGCCTACCGTGTTCTACTTCTCCTCGATGATGGCAGCGGATGCGGACGCGCTGGCCACCAACTCGTCACTCTCCGCGCACCCAGCTTCTGTCTCTGCCTGCATGGCATAGCCGCAAGCACGAGAGGCATGGCCACAGGCACGGGAGGCGCGGTCGCAGACATGGGAGCGACGACGCCCGTGCCGGCGTGGAGCAACTCGCCACTCCTCATCGAGCTGGCCTTGAGCGGCGAGTTGCTGAACCACACGCTGGCTTGGGGCGGCAACTGGCTCCGTCGGGCTAGGCGAGGGAGGTGGAGCAGCGAGCTGCTTCGCTCGTATCCGGTGGGCTTGGCGGGCCACCCTGCCAGCTTGTATGCCGGAGAACTTCTCCTCGGAAGCCATCGGAAGAGTGGAGAAAATGGTGAAGGAGGAGATGGGGGAGCGGTGGAGGGGTGCGATTCTTTCCCGTCGTCTAGCCTCAGTTAAAATAGTGGGCGGATGGGAGGAGCTCGACTGGCGTTGCATTTAATGTCGGCCCGCTCGTGTGGTTGGAGTAGGTTTCTAGGCTTCCACACGGGTTTAATGGAGGCGTTTGAATGCGGCGAGGAGGCGTGTTCAGCCGGGCGTGCAGCGAGCGGCGCCCTCGGGAGTAGTACTTTTTTTTGAGAAATGGAGGGTAAACTAGTAAACCAGGAAAGTTCCCAATATGGTTTGAATGCAGACGAGGGAGAGGGTAGCGGTTCCCTAAATGTTGAACGGCCAATGATGCCTCCTCCTTCAATTAGCATGCTGAGGGAAGTAATTAATGGGAGAAGCGGAAAGGAGGCAGCACGATGTGTGACGCAGTTTGCACTCATATAAAGGCGCCCCTCCACTCCAATGCATCTACCAGATCGTACGCACCTACACACCTACACTAAGCGCAATAGTGCTCACTCCAATTCCCATACCAAATGAACAGAAGCCAGACGCATGGCGGCCATGCACGTGAGCGGCCTGCGGCTGTGCCAGATGATCCGAGATGCCGGCCTGCTGCACGGCACCATGGATCGTCTCGCACCGGTGCTTTGGACCGGGTGGTTAATAGCTCGCTTTGACGCCAGCGACGACTCTCAGTTGGACAAGATGATCGTCGACACCATCAACAAGTTCACCGTCGTGAAGAAGCTCGCGGACGACATCGCCGTACTCCTCCAGCCCACGCGCCCAGGCTCCTCGTTACCTGCAACCCTAATCGGCCTCCATGGTGAGAACCTCTTTCAAGCACTGGTGGCCCTGTGACTGCCCGCCGACGCGACGAAGAATGTCCACCTCGAGGTTGCGCTCGCCGCGAGGCACCTCGCCCTGCAAGCATTCATCGACCTACACATCCACGTTTATGATCAAGTCATGCACATAGGCCTCTACAAGGCTAGTGAGGACGCTACGACGTTGGCCATCCTCAACCGGCTGGAAGCCTTGGACGCCTTTGTTCAGAAGCACCTTGACCTCGCCACAAAAGTCGCTGCTCCTCAGCCGCCGGTCGGTGGCCCGGCGCACTGAGTCGAGGAGGAGGAGGTCGTTGATGGATGCATCTTTCTTCTTGCCTCCTGTAACCACCACTGCGATCGCGTCGTCGTTGCCTTAATTCTTATTGTATCACATTCTCATTCCTGTCGATAAAGACATGTGTGATCCCTTTGCTCACATTTGGCGTCAATTATATGCATCGTAGTACCTCCGTCCTGGCCCGCCGGTCAACGCGCATTGGCTAGGCATATTGTATCACTAACATGTGGGACCGCATGTGAGGAAACCGACGATGTGCCAAACTGGCTAACTCCCCCGCTTACCGCGCGGGAAAAGCCCCACCCTAGCGTTTTCAATTGTCATTTCTATCTATCGATCGCGCCAAGGAGGAGAACCAAATGTTACAATTTATATTTCAAAAAAATAATGTCACAATTTATACTCCATCGATTTCTTTTTAGTCTACATATAAAGTTTGGTCAAAGTCAAGCTTTGTAAAGTTTGACTAACTTTATATTAAAAAATACCAACATTCACAATGTAAATCAATATGATCAGATGCACCATGAAATGTATTTTCATAGTACTATATAGTTTTAAAATGAAATGTCTACCGCGTTTGAGTCGCACGCCCACACGGTCGGGACTCGGGAGTACTCCACGGTCAGTCTGGCACGCCGCATAGCTAGGGAAGGCGTGTTGCCTAGCATTTTCACTGTCATGTGGGACCGCAGTTGAGCAAACCGACTATCAGCAAACCCCCACCCCTCCTGCCGCGCGTCGGCTGAGTTTGAATTGGAAGAAAGAAACGAGGAGGGGAAGAGCGATGTAGCATGGACGCCAAGAAATTTGGTGTCAGATGGGAGTCGTGTTGATAGAGTAGGAGCACTCCGTACTAGTTTGCACTAGTACAACTGTACAACTACTAGTGTACAAAGTTATACTAGTACTAGAGTACTAGTACTCCGATACGTGCACGGCACAACTTCGTAGGAACAAAAAAATTGGGGCAAGATATTGTTTCAGGTGATTTCTCTCTTTTCTCAGTCAATGTACTATTACGAATAATATGATGTGGGGGGCACCCATGAAGCCACGTGGCACATCTGGAGGTCTTGTTGTGAGCTTCTTGTGTGGATCGATCACACTGTCGCGCTGCTGGTTCGAGAAGAATGTGTCTGGGTACAATTAGGTTATAGTAGATCCGAATCCCTGCCACCTGGACCATTGGATCAACATCAATCAACGGTTTATATCGTATACGTGCAAATGCACGCATTGACTACAAAAAAATAATGAATATATAATACATAATACGGCATATTAGGTTTCTCTAAAGTCAAACTTTGTATACTTTCAGCAAGTTTGTAGAAAAATATATTAACATATACACAACCAAATATATATCATTTGATAAATCGTTGCATATATTTTCACATCATGTAAATTTGTTACTGTAAATGTTCACATTGTTTTCTACAAACTTGGTCAAGGTTTATAAAGTTTGACTACAGTCAAAGCTATATGCGGAGTAAATAAAAACGGAAGGAGTAGTATAGATATAAATATAGAAATTAAAAAAATCTAGTACTATAGTTTATAGATATAGATATATAGATACCTTTTTCCTATATTAAAACTCACGTTTTCGTTTAGACATTGTTTACCTTCGCTATAATTTGCATCTGCGAGATGTGTATGACTAATGCCTTGTTCAGATCGTCTATTAGGAACCCCACCATTATCCTTGCTTAATTCATATTAGAAATTTAGATTGCATTATCTTAGTTCGTGTCGGTTCTTCAGTTGCTTGCTGGAACTCGATCTCGTTATTCATGTTGATCATGCATACGGCAATATCAGTGACCATGGGAGATTGGTTTAATTAGCGATTGTCGATTCGTATCATCGTGTACGATGTAGTTGGATCGTCAACGTCAAAATCCACCAAATCAATAGCTATGCGCACTCTCATCGAATGATTGGGCCGCCATCACATGGCTACCAGCTAGACAATTCCTTTTGTGAAAGATACACATGAACACCCATCTCAGCATCTAGGTCCACGCCTCCCTCTCTCTCTCTCTCTCTCGGAACACACACACCTCTCCACCCGATCCATGTCTATTGGTCTCTCTTGAGGGTGTCCTGGACTAGGGGGTACTCGGGCCGCCGGCCTATCTCTCGTGGGCCGGACTGGTGGGCCGCTCTCTACTCGTCGATGGAAGGCCGGATTGTGGGCGACCCCGTGTATCAGAAGGAAACCTCTGAAGATTTGGCGTCTCCTCCAAGGAATAGTTGGCGTGGCCGACATGTTCATACCCTGATGGTAACCGACCATGTGTAACCCTAGGACCCTCTGGTGTCTATATAAACCAGAGGGTTTAGTCCATAGAGGATCATCATATTCATTGCCTAGGGTTTAGCCCATACGATCTCGAGGTAGATCAACTCTGTAACCTTCACACAATCACATCAATACAATCTAGCAGGACGTAGGGTATTACCTCTTCGAGAGGGCCCGAACCTGGGTAAAACGCCGTCTCTACGTTCCCTGTTACCCATTGATTCCTAGACCTACAGTTCGGATCCCCTACCAGAGATCTGCCGGTTTTGGTACCGACATTGGTGCTTTCATTGAGAGTTCCGCCGTGGGTCATCAAGGATCAATGGCTCGCCTAATCATCAGCGACAGCGCTAGCCGCAGGGACGCTTTCGTTCCCGGCCAGCTCTTCACGTTCGGCAGCGTCATGCTACACGCCAACCCGGCCGGTCACCTTGGCCGGGTTGACAGCTTCACCCCCGATCAGGAGATCAGGTTCGGAAACTTAGAGTTCGTCGCCGACTCCCGGGGAGATCTTATCCTCACGGGGTCCTCAGCTTCGTCTGAAGGACCCACGAATCCTGAAGCACCGACTTTGAGTACGGTCAACCCCACTACCGAGACGGCCGCCACCGTGGATCCAGCCTTGAGCCCGGACCTAGTCTCCGCGCTCGGCTGCCGAAGATCAGCCTCGGCCGAACATGACTACCGGGCGAATTCACACGCCCCCGTCACGGCCATACTACGGGTCGACCCCGCAAACCGCCAGAACTTGGAGCCGACAGATCTCTCGCTATTGAACGGGATACTAGATCGGATCCAGGCCCTGGGAATCGCCGATGGCCAGTCCTCGGTCTACGATCACATCGGGCTTAAAACCGACGACAGGGAAATTCACCCCCCTGTCACCACTCACTTGGTCGCCACTATCGAAGACCCCAAGGAGGGCTCACCCCTTCCCTCAGAACCGAAAGCGCATGAGGTGCAAGTTTCCGACCAGCAGGCTCCATCCTCCAGCTCGGCGACCAAACCCCGTTCCGGAGAGGATTTAGAGCCAAAGTCTGGATCAGCAGGCAATTCCGGATCCACGCACCCGCGCCCGGCCAACTATCCAGAGCTCGGCGCACTGGATTCCACGTCAATCCAGGACGCGGCCGCCAAAACTCCGGACTCACACTCCACTGGGATCAAATTTTTTATCCCGCCCACCCCCCACATTGAGTACTATCCAGATAACTCAGGACGGCCCGATATATGGGAGCCAATGTACGTTAAGCAGCAGCCCGGAGAGACAGTCCGGCACTTCTGGGCCAGATTCCTTATCGTCAAGAACAAGATGACGGACGGCTGCAATAAGGACATTCTGGAGATCTTCCGACAGAACTGCCGAGACGAGGGCGTCTTAAACGCCCTCGCCCGCTGCCACATCCAAAATTTCTCCGATTTATCGGATCTGGTGTCCAAATACTGCGCCATGGAGTATGCTTGGCAGGCTCAGCTCGAGCAAACGGAGTCAATCCGTACAGAAGAACTAAACCGAGCTCGGGCAAAACGCGCACACCCTCGCCGGACACCCCAGTACGAGCCATCCGAGAAAAGGATGAAACCCCTGACAAGATCCAGAACGGTCCTTGACGAATTGCTGGATAAACCATGCCCCATACACTCCGTCCTCCTCAACACAAACCCAACCCACAGCCTTCGAGCTTGCTGGGTGGTCAGGAAAGTCGCCAAGAGCGGCGAAGTCATCCTCGGAGGCCCGCGCTCAAATAAAAGTCCCGCAACGCCCTTTGATGATAATGCCGAGATCTTAACAATCTATGAGACGTATTCCTCGAAGAATCAGAGGAAGAGAGCCCTTCGAGAGCTCGCTCAAATTCACCATGTGGCAGAGACAGACTCATGGACAGACACACCCATCACTTTCAGTGAACAAGACCAGCCGAGGTCCCAACCTACTCGGGCTGCTGCCGCCCTTGTCCTTGATCACATAGTAGATGGATTCCGACTCCAAAAGGTGTTAATGGACGGCGGTAGCGGGCTAAACCTCATTTACGAGGACACCTTGGACAAAATGCAGTTCGACAGATCCCGCATCGAGCAAAGTCACACCACCTTTCGAGGAATTATCCCCGGAAAGGAGGCGCGTTCTAGTGGCCGGGTGGCTCTTGCTGTGGTCTTCGGAGCTCCCGAGAACTACCGATCCAAAGAACTGCTTTTCCACATCATCCCCTTCCGCAGTGGCTACCATGCCTTATTAGGGCACGATGCCTTCGCACGGTTCCATGCCGTCCCACATTACGGGTACATGAAGCTTAAAATGCCAGTGCCAAACGGCGTGATCACAGTAATAAGTGATCCGGACAGAGCTCTTCGGGCCGAGAACAAAACAGCATCCCTCACCCTCGAAGCATTGTCCGAAGCCCTCGCAGCTGAAGAACTGACCGCGCTTCGCTCAACGGTGGATAAGGACGACATAATCCTCGACAAAAGGCCCAAATCCATGTCCTTCAAACCAGCGGATGAAATCAGCAAATTCCAAGTGCACCCAACAGATCCCAACAAGACGGCGTCCATTGGAGCTCAGTTGGACCCCGCAGTCGACAAAGAGCTGCGCAAATTTTTGCGTGAAAACTGGGATATCTTCGCCTGGCACCCGTCAGACATGCCAGGGATCCCGCGCAGATTAGCCTAGCACAGCTTGAACATCATTAAGGGTTTCAAGCCAGTCAAACAGCCTCTGCGTTGGCTTTCCGAACCCAAGCGTCAGGCTATGGGCGAGGAACTGGCAAAGTTGCTCGAAGCCGGATTCATCCGAGACATCAAACATCCAGAGTGGTTGGCCAATCTGGTCATGGTACCAAAGAAGGATAAGTCCTGGCGGTTGTGTGTCGATTTCAAGGATTTAAACAAGGCCTGCCCCAAGGATCCTTTCCCCTTGCCCCACATAGACCAGATCATCGACGCCACCGTCGGGCATGACTCATTGTGTTTCCTCAACGCTTACTCCGGATACCATCAAATTAAAATGAAGGAGTCCGACCAAGCAGCCACTGCATTCATCACTCCTTATGGGCCATTCTGTTTCAACACAATGCCCTTCGGATTAAAAAATGCAGGGGCTACATACCAGTGCATGATTCAAACATGTTTGGAAAAACAAATAGGCAAAACAGTCGAAGCATATGTGGACGACGTGGTTATCAAAACCAAACACGTCAGCTAGCTGGTGGACGATCTCCGGCAAACCTTTGATAGTCTTCGGACTTTCAATATACGGCTTAATCCGGAAAAGTGCGTCTTCGGAGTACCGGCCGGTAAGCTGCTCGGATTTATCGTTTCCCATAGAGGAATAGAAGCCAACCCGGCAAAAATACGGGCACTATCCGAGCTGGCTATCCCCACTGAGCTTAAGCACGTCCAGAAACTTGCCGGCACTGTTGCAGCCCTAAGCCGCTTCATCTCACGCCTCGGAGAAAAATCCTTACCGCTATATAAATTGCTCAAACGGACGAAGAACTTTGAATGGACCAGTGAAGCGGCGGCAGCACTCGAAGAAATAAAAACTCTACTAGCCAGCAACCCGATCTTGACAGCACCCAGCCCGGGCGAGCCAATGCTGCTATATATCTCGGCCACAAATTAGGTGGTCAGCGCGGTTCTCGTCGTCGAACGAGAGGCAGACGGTCACAAGCTCCAGGTGCAGAAACCTGTGTACTACGTATCTGAAGTGCTCACCCCATGTAAAACGAGGTACCCGCATTATCAGAAGATCGCCTACACAGTTTTTATGGCGTCCCGAAAGCTCCGCCATTACTTCCAGGAGTGCTCGGTTACGGTGGCATCTGAAGTACCGCTGAATGATATAATCAACAATCGAGATGCCACCGGCCGCATAGCCAAATGGGCTATAAAACTCCTCCCCTTCGAAATCATATATCGACCACGCCGAGCTATTAAATCTCAGGTTTTGGCTGATTTCGTGGTGGAATAGACGAAAGCCGAACTCCCTAGGGAGTACAGTACATACTCGCATTGGACGATGTACTTCGACGGCTCCAAAATGCTCGCCGGGCTGGGGGCTGGAGTGGTCCTCACATCCCCCACTGGCGACAATATTTGGTACATCCTCCAGATCATGTACACCGATTCCAACAACATAGCCGAATACGAGGCTCTGTTACATGGACTTCGGATTGCGGTGTCAATGGGCATGCAGTGGCTCGAGGTACGGGGAGATTCTAATCTCGCCATCTCTCAAGTCAACGGCGAATTCGACGCAAAAGACCCGAAAATGACAGTATACCGCAATGCCGTCCTAAAAATCTCCGCTCATTTTGAAGGACTAGAGTTTCACCATATACCTAGAGACAGCAATCAAGCTGCCGATATCCTTGCTTGGATGGGCGCCAAGCGCGACCGTGTCCCTGAGAACACCTTTTTAAAATGACTCTTCAAGCCGTCCGTGGTGTGGCAGGAGGATGCCCAGGGCTCGGAATCCAATACCCCAGGAGAGCTCGTCCCTCCGCCTATCAAAGCAGATGAAGGAATTATCGGGGGCTCGGCAATTGAAATGACAGCTTCGGCTCACGAAGTCATGGCGGTAATCGCGCCATGGACCGAGCCCTTTCTCGGCTACCTCCTCCACCAAGAGCTACCGGCTGACCAGACTGAGGCAAGGCGTATCATTCGGCGATCTAAGGCCTATAAGGTCCACGAGGGAGAGCTATATAAGAATAGCGCTACTGGCGTCCTCCAAAGATGTATATCCGAAGAGGAGGGGAGGCAGCTCCTGGCCGAGATTCACGCTGGCATGGGCGGTCACCACGCGGCAGCTCCTGGCCGAGATTCACGCTGGCATGGGTGGTCACCACGCGGCAGCTCGGGCCTTGGTCAGCAAGGCTTTCCGAGCAGGGATCTTCTGGGCCACTGCCCGAACAGACGCCCAAACATTGGTCCAACATTGCGTTGGATGCCAGCTCTTCACAAATCAGAGCCATATGCCCCCCACGGCCCTTCAGACGATATCGATTACTTGGCCTTCCGTGGTTTGGGGGCTGGACATGGTCGGACCACTTAAAGGGGGGACCAAGAAAAAGAAGTATCTACTCGTCATGGTAGACAAATTTACTAAATGGATTGAAGCAAAGCCGGTAACTTCGGCCAAGTCCAAGCCGGTCATCGATTTTATATCCAGCGTCGTACACCGTTACGGTGTCCCCCACAGCATAATAACGGACAATGGATCCAATTTTACTGCCCATGAAGTTAAAGACTAGTGCGCTAATCTGGGCATTAAGCTCGACTATGCCTCAGTATATCACCCACAGTCTAATGGACAGGTCGAAAGAGCTAATGGACTGATCTTGAGTGGCATCAAGCCCCGTTTGGTCCGATCTTTAAAAGAATCCGACTCCCATTGGGTCGAGGAGCTTGACTCCGTATTGTGGGGCCTACGCACCACTCCTAATCGATCCACGGGCTACACACCGTTCTTCATGGTGTATGGGGCAGAAGCCGTCCTCCCCAGCAACCTTATTCACGACGCCCCTCGGGTGCGTATGTATGAAGAAAAGGAGGCCGAGCTCGATCGGCAAGATGACCTGGATGCCCTGGAGGGCGAGCGTGACATAGCTCGGGCTCGTTCTTCTTTTATCAGCAGCAGGCCAGACGTTATCAGAGCAGGGAAGTACGGGAGAAGGCCTACAGCGTCGGCGATCTAGTCCTGCGCCTCCCGGAGAAGCAGAAGCATAAGCTGTCGCCCAAATGGGAGGGGCCCTTCATAATCGATCAGGTACTCGCGGGCGGAGCATATCGACTCCGCGACCCAAAGGACGACCGCCTCGAACCAAACCCATGGAACGCAGCTCGGCTACGATGTTTCTACGGCTAACTCCGCGACCTCACCTTGTTCGGTTCATCCTTCTAGGATTTATATTTTTCTAGTCAATAGTCTCTCCCGGGTTGTGTTCGGATATGCCGAATTACGTTAAGGTTTTCTTCGGCAAACATCTTTGAATGTACCACACGCTGTTACCTGGGGGCTCCCTTTACGGAGCCCATCATCTTTTATTTATGAAAACTTCCGTCTTTTTGAGTTTGCAACCTTCCCGCATCGTTTTAAAGCCACTATATGCATCAATTTGACTTAAGATTTTGCCAAGCTGGGTTGCCTCACTCCTGTGTTTACCCCCTACGTTCCCGATTGTTCGGCTAGGGAGTAAAGAGAGCACCTCTGTGATTGTTACGTCCGGATTTCCTGGGTACGTACCTCAGACGGGTGAAGCCAAAAGCTAGCGTTCTTAAGAACACAGTTGGTCGGCCACGGGGGAAGTGAAAATAATTGATACCTATCGCCAAGTGTCCGGGGTATTTTCCTGAAGTAACCATCCCCGTCTACTTTGGGTATTCGTTTATCCATCCACGACTAACGTGGTAACCCGACGAAAGGGACCCATAGCGGAACTATTTTCGTCGGCAGATGTTTCTTATGTTAAACAATAATATAACATAACTCCCCGAGCACGTTTTTGTCTGTTCGCACCACATGGCCGGATTGCCTCGTTCTCCGAAGTGTTTCCGATGTTTTCGAATCACACAGTAGGAAATACTCCTCGGCTACTGGCCGAGGAGGCGGAAGCCGATGGCCGGTTAAGACAACGTTTTATGCACGGTTTGGAGACTACTTGATGTAAAGTACATAGATACATAGAATCAAACTGTTAATCTTGATCAAGACCATCTATTATGGTCTCCAGAGCACAATCCGCTTGGGACAGCCGAGCTGCGGGCATAACCTGGTCATATACCAGATGCACGGGCACTTCCTGCCCATCTGGCCCTACTGGCCCAACCCTAGCTAAACGCTCCGGTTCCAGCTTGGTGAAGCGGGTTTTGATCATCGCCCAAGCTTCCCGTGCTCTTTCACGACAAGATGACATCTTCCATAGCTCAAAGCGGCGCCGAGCTCCTTTGAATCGATTTGTGAGTTCGGCCATCCCGTCCAGAGCCACCTCACCAGGCCACAATGCTTTGAACATGCTCTTCTTGGCCTTTCGGGCCCGCTCGTGCACGGCGGATAGCTCCTTCAGCAGGTCCCGCCCAAAAGGGCCGGCCTCCTCTTCGGGGCGTCCGCTTAGAAGAACTACAATGAGACGCGGCGTTGTTCATATTGCTGTCTACTACGTACAGTTTATGAACTAACAAAAGCTAGGTCACACTCACCGAACATGCCCTCCTTCAGTCTCTGGTTCTCCTCTTGGGATTGGGCCAGTTGAGCCTTCAAACCTTTGATTTCTTGGGCCTGTTGTTCGCCTTCCTCCTTAAGCTTATCCCTCTCCTCATAACTTCGGGAAAGCACCCGGTAGCCAGCCTCTTGCTGTGACTCCGCATACCTTTGAGCTTCCTGGGCTATATCCAGATCTTTCCGCAGCTGATTTATCAACTCGGCTGCTATGGAATCATCTTTCATTAGCATAGGTGCTCCATCAAAAAATTTAAAAAACAACTTTGAGTTCAGCATTTACCATGTGCCTCTCTGGTGAATTTCTTTACACCCTCTAGCTCGGCTTTCACAGACTCTAACTCTGTTCGCGCCAGCTTGAGGTCCTCGGCCAGCTTTTTGTTTTGCTCCCGAACAGTCTGCACAATAGCATGGCATTATAAATATCAGACCCTTAATTCGGCCGTCCCGCCCAAATTAAGGCTCGGGGGCTACTGGGTTAGATACTAGTTGTCAAAACAAATGCCATACCTGCACACTAGTTGACATGAGCTTCACAGCCCCTTCAAGTCCCGTTCGGTCAGCGCCGAGGTACGCGTCTACCGAACTAAGGGCATTAAACTCCTGATCAGAAAACACGAAGTGCCGAAGTGACGCCTTGCGCCGCCGATGATTCATCACACTTTCAACCTCAGAGTTAGTGACCGAGACGCCGCCTGAGTCCTCGGGTTGTTGGTCCTTGGCAGGGACCCCCGGAGTAACTCCGGCTATAGCTGGCGACCTCGGGTTTGAGTCACCCGTCGGCGCCTCATCCCCAGCCGAGGGCAGTTCCACATGTTGTCTATAGGACACCGTGGAGAAAGTTATTGGCATATTCGGTGGATGTCAAAGATAGAGGCTGTGACGGTACGGCGGATGCGTTACCTCTTCGGGCGGGACGCAGTTGATGTAGCTCCCGTCGGGGCCGCGCGTCTGGTCACCCCACGACTACCCGTCACTGGGGCCGCTGGTGCCGCTCTTGCGGCTGTTCGGCGCGTCGTGCGGCGGCCCTTGGGAGTATGTGTCAGTGTATTCGGGGCAGCAGCGGCTAAGTGTTTCTTTCGAGAGGAAGCCCGTTGGCCACTTATAGCAGAGGCGGGAAGCGCCCCGGGATGATCGGCCAAAAGGGCCACCTTAGAACCATCAAGGCTCTCCTGGTAGAAGACCCCCTCCTCGAAATTAATCGATGTTTCAGGGTCATCATGGAACCCAGGATCATCGTCACGAGAATAATTCTCCGGTTGAGGAGCAGGGCAGCTCACTGACTCGATCCAGCGCCTCCAGTTCTATCCGTACAGGATAGGAATCTGGTTAAGAAAAATTTGGGGTGCTTCCCGAGTTATAAAACGTGGTCGGACTCACCATTTCAATGGGTTTGTAGCCGAGAAGCCTTCCTTGGGCCTTAACCGAGCAAATTCCTGCTCTTCTCCCTTGAAGAGATCGGCCAGTATGGCCGCCATCGCCGCCTGGTCGGCAGGTCCCTTCCGTGTGTACCGGGTTGCATCATCTTCCCCGTTGTAGCACCAAAGCGGGTGCATTCTCCGTTGGAGAGGTTGGACGCACCAGGCGACGGCCGCGGCTACGACGTCGATAATAGTCAGCCCGTTGTGGGCTAACCAGCTCACTTGAGCGGCCAACTGAGTTACTTCGGCACTTTCCTCTTGGGAAGGACTCTTCGGACGCCAGTTGAACCGCTTCTTCGGTGGGACCAATGAGAATTCGGGCAGCCCCCTCCGGACTAGATCAAATAGGAGGACGTCTTCGATATAAAACCATTCCGAAGGCCACTCTTCGGCATATTTCTTCGGAGTCCCTACGGGGTATTCGGTTCCGGCGATGCGCCATACTTCGGCCCCGCCGACCTCGTAGATTGTTCCTCCTTGGGTACGGGGGACAAGGCAGAAGAACTTCCTCCACAACTCGAAGTGGGCCTCGCAGCCCAGGAACATTTCGCAAAGAGCGACGAAGCCCGATATATGAAGAATCGATCCTGGGGTAAGGTGGTGGAGTTGGATCCCGTAAAACTCTAATAGACCCCTCAAGAAAGGATGAATGGGGAATCCCAGCCCTCGCAAGAGGAAGGGCACGAAGCACACCCTTTCCTCCCCGTGAGGGGAAGGAAAGTTCTCTGCGAAAGCTTCACCGTGTGCGGAAGTTAATCCGGGATGGGTGGATGCGAGATCCGATGCAGGGAGATATCCCTGCGTTTCGAGCCTGCGTAATTGCTTGTGGGATACGAAGCAGCTCGCCCAATCACCCTGACGGGGACCGTAAGGGCGTGAGGAAGAACCTGGGACACTTGCCATTGTTTGTTGACGCGACCTCGCAGGAATGTGAGGAAGAATGGCTGGGGGTGGAGTACGTTGGCCTCCTTGCCTTTGGCCTATTAAAAGGGCGCTGTCTCCTCCCCCCCCCCCAATGAGGGGCATTTTTGTAAAAAACCCATTGGGCCACTCGCATTCCTTCGATGCGCAGGAATCAAGGGTCATCATTTACTTCTGGGCGGAGAGAAGCGGTGTGGCGGGCCCCACGAAGCCCCGCCCATCAGAAGATTCTTCGGCAGCCGAGCTATTGGTGGCCGAACTATTGCCAAATCAAATACAGGTAAAGGGAGGAACTCGCCACCCAAGCCGAAGACTTGCGAAGCATGAAGCTGCCAAAGACTGTCAACCTCGGCATTGGAGGCTAGTTTGGGGGCTACTGAGGGTGTCCTGGACTAGGGGGTACTCGGGCCGCCGGCCTATCTCTCGTGGGCCGGACTGGTGGGCAGCTCTCTACTCGTCGATGGAAGGCCGGATTGTGCGCGACCCCGTGTATCAGAAGGAAACCTCTGAAGATTTGGCATCTCCTCCAAGGAATAGTTGGCGTGGCCTACATGTTCATCCCCTGATGGTAACCGACCATGTGTAACCCTAGGACCCTATGGTGTCTATATAAACAACTTCCGATTGCTCACGGAGCGCCGCCGCCACCACCACGTCCGCCTGTTGGCGAGCATGAGCCGCGGCGGCACGGACGTAAGGAAGCTCCTTCTGGCTCCGCCAGGAGTCGAGCGACGCCTCGTTCTGTGCTCCCAGCCATGCCGACCACGGCAGCCGTGGCCATGGCGCAGGTTCAAATACTTTTGAACTTCCCGCCAAGCCCAGACAAGATGGACGAATGGAGAGCCACCATTCAGAGTCTCATCAGTTTTGCCGATCCCGGCAAAACACAAGACATGGGGTCCTCGTGGCGACCACCCACCATGCTGGCAGGACCCTCCGGCTACCTTGCTAGAGATGCCGCGCAGACAGTGCAGTCGCCTCGCCACCCCCCACCGTCACAGTGACCGGCCCGCCGATCAGACGACCATGACGTGCTGTGTACCTTCGCTACAATTTGCATCTGCAAGATGTGTATGACTAATGCCTTGTTCAGATCGTCTATTAGGAACCCCAGCATTATCCTTGATTAATTCATATCAGAAATTTAGATTGCATTATCTTAGTTCTTGTCGGTTCTTCGGTTGCTTGCTGGAACTCGATCTCGTTATTCATGTTGATCATGCATACGGCAATATCAGTGACCATGGGAGATTGGTTTAATTAGCGATTGTCGATTCGTATCATCGCGTACGATGTAGTTGGATCGTCAATGTCAAAATCCACCAAATCAATAGTTATGCCCAGTCTCATCGAATGATAGGGCCGCCATCACATGGCTACCAGCTACACAATTCCTTTTGTGAAAGATACACATGAACATCCATCTCAGTATCTAGGTCCACGCCTCCCTCTCTCTCTCTCGGAACACACACACCTCTCCACACGATCCATGTCTATTGGTCTCTCTCCCATCCCATCAAAAAAATAGGCGCACCACCATTCTCTCCTTCTCTCAGCCCTATCTATGTAGTTAGGTCTCCGTGTGACACACAAGCAATGCTCTCTATCTCTACTCTCTTTCTCTCCCACACATAACCTTACCCCTCCCCCCCCCCTCCCGGTGAGCTATGTTGACGACCTCTATCTAGCTCTCACACACGAAAACAGACAATGTCTGTGTGTCCTTCATTGCACACACACTATCGCTCACCCAATATCCCCGCCCCTGTAACCTTGTAGATCCCCTCTATATTTATACCCTGTAACAGGTTGACGTTACACGCACCCCCCTTACTCTCTCTTTCTCTCACGCACACGCACACACACTCTTCCTCCCTTTCGGACACCCCTCTCTCTCCGACACACACACACAGTCTTTCGAACACGCATATGCCCCCCTCTCTCTCTTTCGCTCACGCACACGCACACATGCACCCACTTCCTTTCGGACACTCCTCTCTCTGTGACACACACATAGTCTTTCGAACACGCATATGCCCCCTCTCTCTCTTTCTCTCACGCACACGCACACACCCTCTTCCCCCCTCTGGGACACTCCTCTCTCTCTGGCAAACACACACACATCAGTCTTTCGAACACGCATATGCCCCCCTCTTTCTGTCACGCACACGCACACACCCTCTTCCTCCCTTTCGAACACTCCTCTCTTTCCGACACACACACGGTCTTTCGAACACACATATGCCCCTCTCTCTTTAGGTCTCGCTGCCACCCCCCCCCCCCCCGGGTCTTTGTGGCACAAATATTCTCTCTATATCTAGCTATCTCTCGCAATAATACATGGATAGTCTAAATTGGAATCAAGCAAAGGACCACACTCTCTCTTGATTCTCTCTTGGAAAACTGAGCTCCAATTACAAAAAGCGAATCCACTCTCAAACATAATATATGACATAGGGTGAAATCTTCCACACAAATGTTTGTTGCGTGCATGCATGTCAATGATATGGATGTAGTACTACTCGTACATCCACGCTGGCCCAACTCACACAAATTACATCAAAACCCTTCTCAAAATATCGTGTACATGTGATGTTTATTGTACTACTCCTACTAGCCAGCCCCCGACACGTTCCAACATAGTGTGCTACTTTAGATTCTATTTTTCTCGGTCAGACGATGTGTAAGTGTAACCACGAAAAGGTCAACCCCCGCCCCCATTGGTACTTTAGCTCCAAGCTCCCATACGGACACAACACCCATCGGAGCTTGCCGTCGTTGCCGAAGTGGACGGCGCCACGGCCTGGGAAGACGACGGAGTCTCCGACCTCGCCGAGGTGGAGCATGCCGTCGACGGCCGCGAGTAGCGCGCCCTCACTGGCAACGCGCCCACGCGGAGGACAATGTGATCCAGCGGCTCGCCCTCGTCAGCCACGAGGGGGAGCGCGTGCTCCAGCAGCACGCGCTGGTCGGTCACGAGGAGGTGCATCACATCCTCGCTGCTCACAAGGTGGACGAGCACGTTCTCCAGTAACATGCCCGCGAGCATCGCATCCTCGCCGCTCTCGACGTGGACGAGCGCGTGCTCCGGCAGCACGCCCGCGAACATCGCATCCTCGCCACTTAGGCGCACGAGCCTGTTCTCCAACAGCACGGCCATGAGCATGGCATCCTCGCAGCTCACGCGGTGGATGAGCGCGTGCTCCAAACAGTACCCCAGGAGTCGGGACGCGAGCACCGCGCCCCTGGCGACAAGGAGTACTTCATGGTGGCCATCGCGGTTCAGGAAAATCCTGTGACTTCGCCGCGCTAGGGAGGAGCGCGAGCTCCAGTGGGCGCTCGAGGAGTCCCGCGCCGATATGCAGGTGGCGGCCGACGTGCAAGATTATCCTTCGAGCTCTCCTCCTCCTACGACAACTCCTCCAGTGCGCCCGTCCTACGTCCTCTGCCTCGGCTCCGGCGGACCTTTGGAATTTAGTTGTATGGAACATGAATATTTGGATTAATCATACGACTACTTAAAAAGAATGTCATTTCTAACAAAATGTGAAGGATTAAGACTAATGCAAAAAAACAACCTATGACTAACAGGCATGAATAGATGATGTGGCAGCATTGCATGCTGGAAAGTAACGCAATATATTGCAATTTATGGATTGCATGCATGCCTAGCTTATGTGGCATGGTTACATGCCTAGGAAAGAAAATATATATTGCGTTGTATAGATATTTAGGAATAGAAGATACTATCCACATGCACACTTGCTCTCGAGAATATAAAGATCTTTAGAGTGCACTCCAATATTTTTTCAGAGGCTTAGGTGCACCGGATGCCGTGCCACGTTACAAAATGTTAGAAAAAAATAAGAAAAAAATCTTGAGTTTGGCACGAGTGGGAAAATATCTGGTGCTACCACACCTTATATGCTACCATGATATGGACGCACCAGGGCCATTAGATCTGTGATCTAGCGGACAACATCTCAGGATGTTGACTAAAGCGCCATTTCGAAAATGTTTGGGCATTTTATGCAAAACTCGCACTGACCAATGCTGGCCACTCGATCCACGATCCAATGGCTCAGAATCTTGTATGAAGGTAGCATTTATAGGTGTGGTAGATGAGCACGGTGGGGTGCAGCTCTCGGCGCACGCGGCGGAGGGGTGGTGGGGCCGTGAGGGGGTGAGGCGCACATCGGGGGACGTGGTGTCGTGGGTTCAAGCGGTGTTGTGGGAATCGCGTGTGGCAGTGGTGGAAATATGATGGTCGCTGTAGTTCAGCATCCATGGACAAGTTGTCATGTCGTCTAACACATGCATTACATACTGATCATTGCAAGGAGTAGGGGAGAAAACTAGGCGGATAAATACTTCATTATATACAAGCGGACCTATGCTACTACATTTGTTCAAAAGACATGCACACCAGCGAAATAGTTCATCTATCCATATATACAGAGATGAAATATTTTTTTTAGGAACAAGAGAGGAAATAGTTCATCCATCTATAGTGCCCTGCTTCTTCTTCTTCTTCTTCTTCTTCTTCTTCTTCTCATTTTCTGTGGGGGACGGCTTCGCTACAAGCTCATTCGACCTTGCAGCTATCTCGAAACTCACACGGGCATCGAGGGCTGCATACTTTATCCGCTCATAGGTCAATGGATAAATCTCCCATCCAGATGTCCTTAATTCCAGCGTCTCGTCGCCCTTGTCAAGCTTTGTCCCGAGTACAAAATTTGATACGTCGAATAAGGATGGTGTTTGTTTGTCACAACCCTCTATAGGAATTTTGGATTGTAGGTCGGCTGTCTTTTTCACATCAAGGTTGTACGGCGCCAGCTTTTTTTTGTCCCCTTCGATGGCTGCTCCATGATACATCCATTTTGCATCATGTTTTGCTACTGTTATTTATAGTGTTTTTAATCAATATAACAATTTTTGGAGCAATTCTAATGCCTTTTCTCTCTTAATATGCAAGATCTACACAAGGAGGGAGAATGCCGGCAGCTAGAATCCTGGACCTGAAAAAGCTATGTCACAGATACCAATTCTGCACATCTCCAAATGAGCTGAAATTTCACGAAGAATTATTTTGTTATAAAAAAAAATACTGGAAGCAAGAAGTACCAGAGGGGGCCACCCAAGTGCCCACGAGGCACCAGGGCGCGCCACCCCCCCCCCCAGGCGCGCCCTGGTACCTCGTGGGGCCCCTGGCCAGCCTCTGGCCCCCATTTTCTGGTATATAAGTCATTTTGCCCTAGACAAAATATAGATAAGACTTTCGGGATGGTGCACCGCCGTCTCGAGGCAGAACTTGGGCAGGAGCACTTTTGCTCTCCGGCGGAGAGATTCTGCCGGGGAAACTTCCCTCCGAGAGGGGGAAATCGTCGCCATCGACATCACCAGCGTTCCTCTCATCGTGGGAGGACTAATCTTCATCAACATCTTCACCAGCACCATCTCATCTCAAACCCTAGTTCATCTCTTGTATTCAATCTTTGTCTCAAAACCTCAGATTGGTACCTGTGGGTTGCTAGTAGTGTTGATTACATCTCGTAGTTGATGCTAGTTGGTTTATTTGGTGGAAGATTATATGTTCAGATCTATTATGTTATTCAATACCCCTCTGATCTTGGACATGATTATGTTTTGTGAGTAGTTACTTTTGTTCTTGAGGACATGGGAGAAGTCTTGTCATAAGTAATCATGTGAATTTGGTATTCGTTCGATATTTTGATGATATGTATGTTGTTGATTCCCTTAGTGGTGTCGTGTGAACATCGACTACATGACACTTCACCATCTTTTGGCCTAAGGGAATGCATTGTGGAGTAGTAATTAGATGATGGGTTGCTAGAGTGACAGAAGCTTAAACCCTAGTTTATGCGCTATTCCGTAAGGGGCTGATTTGGATCCATATGTTTAATGCTATGGTTAGAGTTATCTTAATTCTTCTTTCGTAGTTGCGGATGCTTGCGAGAGGGGGTAATCATAAGTGGGAGGCTTGTTCAAGTAAGAACAGCACCCAAGCACCGGTCCACCCACATATCAAATTATCAAAGTAGCGAACGCGAATCAAACTAACATGATGAAAGTGCCTAGATGAAATTCCCATGTGTCCTCGAGAACACTTTACTTATTATAAGAGATCGTTCTGGCTTGTCCTTTGCTATAAAAAGGATTGGGCCAACTTGCTGCACTCTTTGTTACTATTGCTACTTGTCACTTGTTACAAATTATCTTGCTATCAAACTACTCGTTACCGATAATTTTAGTGCTTGCAGAAAATACCTTGCTGAAAATTGCTTGTCAATTCCTTCTGCTCCTCGTTGGGTTCGACACTCTTACTTATCAAAAGGACTATGATTGATCCCCAATACTTGTGGGTCATCAAAACTCTTTTCTGGCGCCGTTGCCGGGGAGTGAAGCACCTTTAGTGAGTGGAATTTGGTAAGGAAACATTTATATTACGTGCTAAAATTTATTGTCACTTGTCACTATGGAAAGTAATCCTTTGAGGGGTTTGTTCGGGGTATCTTCACCTCGACCGGAAACACAAATAGGTGCTCCTCAACCTACTGCACCTATTGAAAATATTTATTATGAAATTCCTCCGGGTATGATAGAGAAACTGCTAGCTAATACTTATGCAGGAGATGGAACGGTACATCCTGATATGCACTTGATCTATGTGGATGAAATTTGTGGATTGTTTAAGCTTGCAGGTTTATCACGAGATGGAGTTAAGAAGAAATTATTCCCTTTATCTTTGGAGGGAAAGGCATTAATGTGGTATAGGCTATGTGATGATACTGATACATGGGACTGGAACCGATTGAACTAGAATTCCATCAAAAAAAATTATCCTATGCATTTGGTTCATCGTGATCGGAATTATATATATAATTTTTGGCCTCGTGAAGGAGAAAGCATCGCTCAAGCTTGGGTGAGGCTTAAGTACATGATGTACACATGCCCCAATCATAAGCTCTCAAAAGAAATTATCTTACAGAATTTTTATGCTCGGCTTTCTCATGATAATCGAACTACGCTCGATTCTTCTTCGACTGGCTCCTTCATGAAGAAAACTATTGAATTCAGATGGGATCTTCTGGAAAGAATTAAACACAACTCTGAAGATTGGGAACTCGACAAAGGTAATGAGTCAGGTATAATACTTGAGTTTGATTGTGTTAAATCTTTTATGGCCACCGATGCTTTTCATAAGTTTAGCACTAAATATGGACTTGACTCTGAGATAGTAGCTTCCTTTTATGAATCATTTGCTACTCATGTTGATCGCCCTGAGGAGAAGTGGTTTAAATATCATCCCCCTGTTAAAGAAAAGATTGAGGAACCCGTTAGTGTTAAAGAAGAAACAACTGTTTACCATGTTGATCCAGTTGTGCCTACTGCTTATATTGAGAAACCACCTTTTCCTGTTAGAATTAAGGAACATGCTAAAGCTTCAACTGTGGTTAACAAAAGAAATATTAGAGCACCTAGACCCTCTGAACAAATTAAAGTTGAACCTGATGTTGCTATGGTTAAATATCTCTTAGTCGATAATATAGATGGGCATGTTATTTACTTTTGTGAGGAGGCTGCTAGAATTGCTAAACCTGTTAGAAATGAACGAGATAAATTAGACAAGAACAAGCCCGTAGTTGGTATGCCCGTTGTTTCCGTTAAGATTGGAGATCATTGCTATCATGGTTTGTGTGATATGGGTTGTGACTGCTATTCCATTTTCTTTATATCAAGAAGTAATGCATGAAATTGCACCTGTTGAGATTGAAGATATTGATGTTACTATTAAGCTTGCGAATAGAGATACTATTATACCACTTGGGATTGTTAGAGATGTTGAAGTCTTGTGTGGCAAAATCAAATATCCTACTGATTTCTTAGTACTTGGTTCACAACAAGATAACTTTTGTCCCATTATATTTGGTAGACCTTTCTTGAATACTGTTAATGCTGAAATTGAATGTGTTAAAGAAAAGGTTCGAGTTAAGTTTGGTGATATATCTCATGAGTTTAATTTCTCCAAGTTTCGTAGACAACCTCATGATAAAGAATTTCCTAGTAAAGATGAAATTATTAGTCTTGCTTCTATTGCCATACCTCCTACGTATCCTTTAGAACAATATTTGCTAGACCATGAAAACGATATGCATATGAATGAAAGAAATGAAATAGATAAGATGTTCTTTGATCAACCACCTATCCTGAAACATAATTTTCCTGGTGAAACTCTTGGAGGCCCTCCTCCACCTAAAGGTGATCCTGTATTTGAATTGAAGTAATTGCCCGATACATTGAAATATGCTTATCTTGATGAAAAGAAGATATATCCTGTTATTATCAGTGCTAACCTTTCAGCTCATGAAGTAAAGAGATTACTAAAAACTCTAAGGAAGCACCAAGCTGCTATTGGATATACTCATGATGATCTTAAGGGCATTAGTCCCACTCTATGTCAGTACAAAATCAATATGGAGCCTGATGCTAAACCAGTTGTCGACCACCAACGACGATTAAATCCTAAGATGAAAGAGGTGGTAAGAAGAGAAATATTAAAATTTCTGGAAGCAGGTATAATATATCCCATAGCTGATAGTAGATGGGTAAGTCCCATTCATTGTGTCCCTAAGAAAGGAGGTATTACCATTGTTCCTAATGATAAAAATGAACTCATTCCACAAAGAATTGTAACTGGTTATAGGATGGTAATTGATTTTAGAAAATTAAACAAAGCTACTAGAAAAGATCATTACCCCTTACCTTTCATTGATCAAATGTTAGAAAGATTATCTAAGCATACACACTTTTGTTTTCTAGATGGTTATTCTGGTTTTTCTCAAATACCCGTATCACAACCCGATCAAGAGAAAACCACCTTCACTTGTCCTTTTGGAACTTATGCCTATAGACGTATGCCTTTTGGTTTATGCAATGCACCTGCTACCTTTCAAAGATGTATGACTGCTATATTCTCTGACTTTTGTGAAAAGATTGTTGAGGTTTTCATGGATGATTTTTCCGTTTATGGAACTTCTTTTGATGATTGCTTAAGCAACCTTGATCGAGTTTTGCAGAGATGTGAAGAAACTAATCTTGTCTTGAATTGGGAGAAGTGCCACTTTATGGTGAATGAAGGCATTGTCTTAGGGCATAAAATTTCGGAAAGAGGTATTGAAGTTGATAAAGCTAAGGTTGATGCTATTGAGAAAATGCCATGTCCTAAAGATATTAAAGGTATAAGAAGTTTCCTAGGTCATGCTGGTTTCTATAGGAGATTTATTAAAGACTTCTATAAAATTTCTAGGCCTCTTACCAATCTTTTGCAAAAAGATGTTCCATTTGTTTTTGATGATGATTGTCTAGAAGCCTTTGAAACACTTAAGAAAGCCTTAACCACTGCACCTATTGTTCAACCACCTGATTGGAACTTGCCTTTTGAAATTATGTGTGATGCAAGTGACTATGCTGTTGGTGCTATTCTAGGACAAAGAGTTGATAAGAAATTAAATGTTATCCATTATGCTAGTAAAACTCTAGACAGTGCCCAAAGAAATTATGCTACTACTGAAAAGGAATTTCTAGCAGTTGTGTTTGCATGTGATAAATTCAGATCTTACATAGTTGATTCTAAAGTAACTGTTCACACCGATCATGCTGCTATTAAATATCTTATGGAAAAGAAAGATGCTAAACCTAGACTCATTAGGTGGGTTCTATTGCTACAAGAATTTGACTTGCATATTATTGATAGAAAGGGAGCTGAGAATCACGTAGCAGATAATTTGTTTAGAATGGAAAATGTTCTTGATGACCCACTTCCTATTAATGATGATTTTCCTGATGAACAATTAGCTGTCATAAATGCTTCTCGTACTACTCCATGGTATGCGGACTATGCTAATTACATTATTGCTGAATACATACCACCTAGTTTCACATACCAACAAAAGAAAAGGTTCTTCTTTGATTTAAGACATTACTTCTGGGATGACCCACATCTTTATAAAGAAGGGGTAGATGGTATTATTAGACGTTGTATACCTAAGCATGAACAGGAACAAATCCTATGGAAGTGTCATTCCGAGGCTTACGGAGGACACCATGCGGGAGACAGAACTGCACACAAGGTATTACAATCTGGTTTTTATTGGCCTACTCTTTTCAAGGATGCTCGTAAGTTTGTCCTATCTTGTGATGAATGTCAAAGAATTGGTAATGTTGGTAGACGTCAGGAAATGCCTATGAATTATTCACTTGCTATTGAACCATTTGATGTCTAGGGATTTGATTATATGGGACCTTTTCCTAAATCCAATGGGTATACTCATATTTTAGTTGCTGTTGATTACGTTACTAAGTGGGTAGAAGCTATTCCAACTAGTAGTGCTGATCATAACACTTCTATTAAAATGCTTAAAGAAGTTATTTTCCCAATATTCGGAGTCCCTGGATATTTGATGACTGATGGTGGTTCACATTTTATTCATGGTGCATTCCGTACATTGCTTGCTAAATATGATGTCAACCATAGAATTGCATCTCCTTATCATCCTCAAACTAGTGGTTAAGTTGAATTGAGCAATAGAGAAATAAAATTAATTTTGCAAAAAACCGTCAACAGATCTAGAAAGAATTGGTCTAAGAAACTTGACGATGCATTATGGGCATATAGAACTGCTTATAAAAATCCTATGGGTATGTCTCCTTATAAAATGGTTTATGGAAAAAGCATGTCATTTACCTCTTGAGTTAGAACATAAAGCATATTGGGCAATTAAGGAACTAAATTATGATTTTAAACTTGCCGGTGAAAAGAGGTTATTTGATATTAGCTCATTAGATAAATGGAGGACCCAAGCTTATGAAAATGCCAAATTATTTAAAGAAAAAGTTAAAAGATGGCATGATAGAAGAATTCAAAAACGGGAATTTAAAGTAGGTGAGCAAGTTCTATTGTACAATTCTCGTTTGAGATTCTTTGCAGGAAAACTTCTCTCTAAATGGGAAGGACCGTATATCATCGAAGAAGTTTATCGCTCCGGAGCCATCAAAATAAATAACTCCGAAGGCACTAATCCGAGAGTGGTGAATGGGCAAAGAATTAAGCACTATATTTCAGGTACTCCCATTAATGTTGAAACTAATATTATTGAAACAATTACACCGGAGGAATACATAACAGAGACCTTCCGGAACACTCCAGAACCCTGAAAAGGAAGAGGTATGTGATACGGTAAGTAAACCGACTCCAAAAATTCCATAAAAATACTTTCTGTCAGTTTTGGAATATTAGAAAAAAATACAAAAATAAGAAACAGCCGAGGGGACCCACCTGGTGCCCACGAGGCACCAGGGCGCGCCACCCCCCCTGGCGCGCCCTGGTGGCTTGTGGGCCCCACGTGAGCCTTCCTGACTCCATTTTCTTCTGGATTACTTGTTTTGCAAGATAAAAAATATTTATATATACTCCTAGATGTTTTGACCACCGTATCGCAGAAATATCCTCTGTTCTTGTTTTGTGTTGTTTTCTGTCAGATCTCGAAGCCAGGCATCATGTCTTCCTCTTCCTCAAACAATGTGGGGGACGATGCTTGGTTGCTGCAGATGGAGCTCAGGCGAGAGGGGGAACTAGAGGTTACCATGGAAGAAGATGATGGAGATTCTCTTGAGGTTCACCATCCGGCCTCCGAGAGGGGCACCCTTGCCGACATCTCCATAATTCCAAACCCACATCAAGCTGTGAGAAGCATTACAAGCCATGGGAGTCCAGAGGTACAAGAAGGGTTTCCCCCTAGGAGACCCTTACACAAGTTACATCGGAACAACTTTCATAATTTGGTTCACAATTATGGGATCGAAAATACTCCTCGTATGCACATACCCTCCAATTGGGACATCTCTCGTCCGAGTGAAACTGATGCAGGAAAGAACACTTGGGGCCTAGAGAATAAGCATATTATGGCCGAAGTCCAAAGGAATACGGAGATAATACAGTATGTGCTCCAGGAAATCCAAAGCCTAAAGGAGATCCTAATTAATGTCGTGAAGGACAAGCCCACCACTTCATCATCACCACCATCACCGAAGAAGGAGACTTGAGTACATGGGTATGGGCACTCCCCTTGGCTTGTGCCAAGCTTGGGGGAGGTGCCCCAGTATCGTATCACCATCACATTTATTATCTTTACCTATTTTTAGTTCGATCCTTAGTTACTTCGTGATCTAGTTGAATAAAAGTTTAGTATGATCTATTTTCAAGTGTTAGCTTCATGATCTATCTATCTATGTAATCGAGTTGAGAGTTACATAATAAAGAGTAGTTTGAGTTTTTGCTTCTTTACTTTCATGTTCCAATTCTAGCAATGAAAACAATGAAAAAGATCATATGCTAATTGTGGCACCCCGGCTCAGAGAACCGGTTTACCAGTGTTTCCAACCCAGAGATCATGTCTTCTGGAAACACACAACAACTTGGAACAGAACTGAACTGAACTTTATTGCAATATCTCGAGTACAAGCTCGTAATTTACATGATAGCGAGGCCAGAAGCACTGCACGTGCTATGACAATATCTACATTATTTATGGAACATAGTAGGGCCTCGATACTACTGGGTAGACTACGGCGTAGCGGAACATAGCGCGGAAACTCCATCCACAGGGACACTGCTGTGGACACGGCCTAGTTAGCGTAGCACGAACCTTCGGGACCTTCGTCCTCGGCTTCTCCTGCATCTGGCATCATACGCCAGGTGAGTACTTGGAATGTACTCGCAAGCTCATGACAACCAAAACAATGCAGCAAACAATAGCATGGCAATTAACAGATTAAAGGATTAGGTTGCTCACTTACTGGTACCTAGTACCAACTTACTCTCATCTGGGTTGTCCCACAACCCTCGGAATGCTCACAAGCCACAGAGCACTTCCGAAAATAAGACAAGTTCTTCCATCATTATTATCTTTACGGTTGACCATCCTAGAGAGGCCTAAACGGACTGTCCAATACCGTGGACTCGGCTATTCGAATAGATTCTTACACTCTGCAGAGGTTGCGCACTTTACCCACACTATGGAGTACCTGGCCTCGTGATCCCATTCGGGTGGACCGGGGATGCTCCAACGAAACCTGCCTGACTCGTGACCCCTCTATCGTACCACCGACAATCATACCCTCCCAGGGTCATGTCCTGGGTGGCCCCTGTGTCACCCCGTGACACCTGCCACCGTCGTGGCCACTAACTGTCCCAAACGGGGACGCCGGCAAAATAACTCAACTGGGCTCATAGGGTTATCGTCGTCTGCCTGATCAGGGCAGCATGCACGCATAACCCTCCCTAGTTTGGTGGTACCGATAAAAGAGCACAAAGCCAGACCAAGTCAAGGCCGTCCTATACCGCCAAATGTGGCTGCACGGAAAAGTCCGGGTAGGTGGCTCTTGATCAACCAACTAAGTTTAGTGTTGTCAAGAATTTAACCAGTATGGGTATTTAATAGCAAGTAAATCAACATGGCAATAGCTATGCAGTTAAATAAATTACTATGGATTGTCACATATTAAAATAATGCATGAAATTCAATCAAATAACCAACACTATTGAAATGCTTCATGCAATGGATGACATGGCTTGCCTTGCTCTGTTGGGTTGTCCACAAACTCCTGGGCTTCAAATCCAAAAGTATTTCCTTCTGAAAATATTTTAAAAAGACAATTGAAAATGTCACATGCTACTGTTTTGTGCACCAGAAATTCTGTGAACATGGGAAAAATACCAAAATTTGCCAGAAAATAAAGGAGCTCAAGACAAACCAGATGCAAAAGGAATCAATTGATTTGAACTTATGGTTTAAAAGTTATGGCTGGTCAAAGTTCTGGTCAAAATCTGGAAATAAACAGAAAATAGAAAAAACCTCAGGGGGCCACGTCGAAGGCGTAAAGTGGAGGGGCGCCTCCACTTACCGCTTTGGCGAGTCGCTGACTGGCGGGCCCCAGCCGTCAGATTTAAAAGGAGGGGGAGGGAAACAGAGACGGCGGAGCTCCGACGACGCTCGCCGGCGATACAGACGGCGGCGAGGTCGGGAGAGAGTGGGGATGGAACGAGCTAACCGAGGCGAACACGCACGTACCTGAGGCTTGGCGAACGGTGGCCGGACGACGTCGTCCCCTTCCTCTCCGGCGGCGGCAGCTCCCGGGGGTCGTCAGAGACGGCGACTCCGGCAGTGATTCGACCGGGCAAGGGCTTGGGCAGGGTCAGTGGAGCGAGGTGAACTCGCGGGTGCAGTCGGTGGAGCTCGGGAAGGAGCGAATCGGCGGGGAGGCAGAGCTCGGGTGGCCGCGGATCTCCGGCGAGGTTCGAGGCCAGAGGGCCTCTCGACCGTGGCTCGCTGCTCGGGCAGGCGATTAGGAGTAGGAGGAGTGGGGTGAGGAGCTCGGGAGGGGCTGGCATGGCCTTTTATAGCAGGAGCCGAGCTCTCTGGAAGCGGCGGGATATGGGACACGTCGCCGGCGAGGGTACGCCGCGCTGGCTGGCTCAACGCGGCCGACGCAACGGGAGCTAGCAGGAGGAGTTAATGCGGCTACGGCGGCTAGCGGAGGAAGAAGACACGCCGCAGAGCCACTGTGCCCGCAAGGGCGGCACAGTGCGCGGGTGCCGTGGCGGCCGGCGAGGGCGATTCCGGCGAGGGGAAGAGCCCAGAACGACCAGGTGGAGGAAGGAGAGGATGTCGGCGCACGGAGACAAGCTGCTGCGGCGCGAGGCAGGCGGACGCGACGCATCAGGCACGGGCGCGATGCAGAGCGCGCGCAGTGGCATGCCATTGTCGCGCTCACCACGGGTATGGATGTCTAGAGGCCTCGCGAGCCTGGAATTTCTTGTCTGGCACGTCGACCCTTGACCCCTTAGTCTCTCCATGCCTCTGGTTCGACTAGATACAGACTGGTTCGAAGTATAGCTTCAGCTACAGTCTCTGACAGAGAACTTGAGAGAGATCTAGAGGAGAGGTGAGCTGGAGATGGAGCCAATGGAGATGTCTGGGGTGATCTATCTTGGAAGGACTCCAAGCTGGCAAAGTTTGAAAGGATTTGACCAAGATTTGAATATAGTTCATGTACAAGTGTTGTACTAAAACAGAAACCTAGATGAGCTTGTAGCACTCATCTGGGTGATCTACTGGAGCTGAATTTTGGTGTGGGAGAGTTATTTGATGGATAGAAGATGTCATAGAAATTTCACCTCAATTGGATACTTCTAGCTGGTACTTCCTTCACAGAGGTTCCAACTGAACAGAAACTTGGCAGAATATTGCTGGTGAAAATTTGTACTGGACCAGATGATATTTTTGGATATTGTGGAAAGATAGGTTCCCTAATATCTCAGGGAATTTTCTGGGAATTAACTGAGTAGGGAAAATATGAGCTCCTTCACAAATGACCAGTACTGTCCAGAGAGCAAAGGGAGTTTTCTGGACTAAACTTTGTACTGGACCATGAGATGTTTTTGAAGATTGTGGGAGTAGATGATGACAAGAAGGTCTGGGATTAATTTGGAATTTTTCTGATCACTAGAACTATAGGTTGCTTTGTAATCCATAGTGATGGCAGATTTTCCCAAAGGAAGAAAATGAATATATGGGAAGGATAAAGAATTGGAAATTGATCCAGAGGGTAAGTGACAAGATTTTGGCAAGATGCTGAGGGCTTTGGATCAATCAGAGGAATTCATAAGTCCAAAGTCAACTGAAAAAGTTCAAAATCCAACCAAATTGCAAATAAAGCCAGAAAGATTTCGAAAAGAAAAAAGTTGCCAAAAACCAGGGTGTCACACTAATCCTATGGAAAGTAATGACATTACATAAAGAAAAGTATAAGTGGTAAAATTTATTGGAAGTTAACAAACATAGCATTAGTCAATGATGCAATTCATGAAAGAATTAATAAGGGAAGAGAAGATTCACATGCAAATATACTATCTTGGACATCTTTTATGATTGTGAGCCCCCATTAAGTATTTTATGTCAAATTGTTGACGTTGGACAAGGAAGACAACGTAATGAGTTATGTTTATTCATATTCACATAGAAGTTATATTGTTATAGATCCTCCAACATGTGGTGCTTGCCCAACATCTTTGCTAGCCAAAAATCCGCACCAAGTAGAGATACTACTTGTGCATCCAAAACCTTTAAACCCAGTTTCATGTCATGAGAGTCCACTATATCTACCTATGGATTGAATAAGATCCTTCAAGTAAGTTGTCATCGGTGCAAAAAGCAATAAAAATTGCCTCTAAATATGTCTGAACTTTTATTGTAAGGGAAATAAGCTTTGAACGAACTTGTGATGGTAAAGAAATAAAAGCGACAGACTGCATAATAAAGGTTGCTATCACAAGGGGCAATATAAAGTGACGTTCCTTTGCATTAAGAGCTCATGCATCCAACAACAAAAAGTGCATGACAACCTCTGCTTCCCTCTGCGAAGGGCCTATCCTTTACTTTTATGTATTTACTTTTTATGCATGAGTCAATAGTGTTCTCCTCTTTTTCCTTTATATTTTTCTCTTTTGTAAGCATCATGTGGTGGGGAAAGATCTAAGCATATATATCCAGTTGGATATGAGTGATCATGAGTTTTTATTGTTGACATCACCCTTGAGGTGAATAAGTTGGGAGGCGAACTCACAAGCCCCTATCTTTCTATGTGTCTAGCTGAAACTTTTTGCTCCATATATATGTCATGAGTGTTAGCAATCATAGAAGTCTAAATGATGGTTGAGTATGTGGACTTGCTGAACAGCTCCTACATGAGACCCTTCCTGAAAATATGATGAATTGCAATTGCATTGTTGACTGAGAACATAGTTTGGTAGTTTTCAAGAAAGTTTATACCTTATACTCCATTGTTGTGATGAATTGTTACTTGCTCATGAGAAGTTTATGATAATAATATTGCTGTTATAATAATGATCATGATGCTACTATGTCCGTATTTTGTTTTTATCGACACCTCTCTCTCTAAACATGTGGACATGATTATCGATATCGGCTTTCGCTTGAGGACAAGCGAGGTCTAAGCTTGGGGGAGTTGATACGTCCATTTTGCATCATGTTTTGCTACTGTTATTTATAGTGTTTTTAATCAATATAACACTTTTTGGAGCAATTCTAATGCCTTTTCTCTCTTAATATGCAAGATCTACACAAGGAGGGAGAATGCCGACAGCTGGAATTCTGGACCTGAAAAAGCTATGTCAGAGATACCTATTCTGCACATCTCCAAATGAGCTTAAATTTCACGGAGAATTATTTTGGAATATATAAAAAATATTGGAAGCAAGAAGTACCAGAGGGGGCCACCCAGGTGCCCACGAGGCACCAGGGCGCACCACCCCCCCAGGTGTGCCTTGGTACCTCGTGGAGCCCCTCGCCAGCCTCTGGCCCCCATTTTCTGGTATATAAGTCATTTTGCCCTAGAAAAAATATAGAGAAGACTTTCGGGACGGTGCGCCGCCGTCTCGAGGCGGAACTTGGGCAGGAGCACTTTTGCTCTCCGGCGGAGAGATTCTGCCGGGGAAACTTCCCTCCGAGAGGGGGAAATAGTCGCCATCGACATCACCAGCGATCCTCTCATCGTGGGAGGACTAATCCTCATCAACATCTTCACCAGCACCATCTCATCCCAAACCCTTGTTCATCTCTTGTATTCAATCTATGTCTCAAAACCTCAGATTGGTACCTGTGGGTTGCTAGTAGTGTTGATTACATCTCATAGTTGATGCTAGTTGGTTTATTTGGTGGAAGATTATATGTTCAGATCTATTATGTTATTCAATACCCCTGTGATCTTGGACATGATTATGTTTTGTGAGTAGTTACTTTTGTTCTTGAGGACATGGGAGAAGTCTTGTCATAAGTAATCATGTGAATTTGGTATTCGTTCGATATTTTGATGATATGTATGTTGTTGATTCCCTTAGTGGTGTCGTGTGAACGTCGACTACATGACACTTCACCATCTTTGGGCCTAAGGGAATGCATTGTGGATTAGTAATTAGATGATGGGTTACTAGAGTGACAGAAGCTTAAACCCTAGTTTATGCGCTATTCCGTAAGGGGCTGATTTGGATCCATATGTTTAATGCTATGGTTAGAGTTATCTTAATTCTTCTTTCGTAGTTGCGGATGCTTGCAAGAGGGGGTGATCATAAGTGGGAGGCTTGTTCAAGTAAGAATAGCACCCAAGCACCGGTCCACCCACATATCAAATTATCAAAGTAGCGAACGCGAATCAAACAAACATGATGAAAGTGACTAGATGAAATTCCCATGTGTCCTCGAGAACACTTTACTTATTATAAGAGATCGTTCTGGCTTGTCCTTCGCTATAAAAAGGATTGGGCCAACTTGCTGCACTCTTTGTTACTATTGCTACTTGTCACTTGTTACAAATTATCTTGCTATCAAACTACTCGTTACCGATAATTTCAGTGCTTGCAGAAAATACCTTGCTGAAAACCGCTTGCCATTTCCTTCTGCTCCTCGTTGGGTTCAACACTCTTACTTATCGAAAGGACTACGATTGATCCCCTATACTTGTGGGTCATCACTCCATAGAAGAATATGTCCTCCTGAGACAAGAAATCATGGAGCTCACCTGGTATGGAGGACGCGTGCATGATGTGATACACCAAAACATCATCTCCGAGGCACAGCTGAAGGACGGAGGCGCATTGAATCTCCCCAGTGACACGCGTGGTGTACCCTGCATCGAGACCAACGATCTTCATCTCCACATTTTCACGAGAGTTGGATACATTGTTGATCCACTCCCGGACAACCCTTGTGTGGTCGGTGACGGTGGCGGCTATCCTCAACGAGCCTTCGCTGATCACATGTTTGACGCTAAAAACCTGCATACGGATCTCTTTCTCCATTTGGAACCGCCAGACCGGAGGGCTATGGTTTGGAGTATTAGGATTAGGTGGCTAAACAGAGTGGAAGAAGATGGTGGTTAAACAGAGTGGAAGAAGATGATTATATAAAGGGGTTTCGGAGGTATGTGAAGATGTTAAAACAGTGTGAATCCAGTGGGGTTTGAATGTAAACGAAGGAGAGGTGAAGAAGCCGAGGAAAATTGGTTCCCGATGGAGAATTAATGGAGAAGTGGCATGCAGGCAGTAGATTAGACGGCTAGGTAGACCGGCCTGCAAAACGAAAAGCCTATGCGAGTAGGTGCCAGTTCGGATGGATATTAGCGCGTGCCTGGGACACACAACTTCTGCGTTCGAATACCCGCAGAGCTAACCATTTTGTTTCAGTTTTTTTCTTCCCATACTGTTGTTCTACTCCACGTACACGTATCGGTTTGGCATTTCCTATTACACTTTGCTCTAATTCCCGAGACATTTTTTGGGGGGGACAATAGACAGTTCATGTGCGTTATCAGAGAACATGGCACAGAGTCCGAGATCCCAAGCCTTCTTCTGGTGGTTTCTCGACGATTCTGCGTGTGTGCTACGTATGTGTCTAACCTTTTCTGGTTAAGGAATATGCGGTTATACTCAAAAAAGAAAAGAAAAAGGCCTTCTTCGTGCTTTCGCATGCACGAGAATTTTGGTCTGCTCGCAATATGGATGCTACCTGGAGGATGAAGTGAACCCAAAGGCATGCTAGCACAATCTCTTTCCTACTACTCCTATGTTACTAGTACTAGTAGTAATACAGGTGTAGTACTTGTTGGTCAAAATATTATTCATCTGGTCCTCACAGTGAAGTGACAAGACCCTGCGCCCGAGGTGACCCTAGTCCAGGCGGCTTGTTCGGGTTACCAAAGTCAGCCTCACCCTGTGCTGTCACTGTCACCGCCGTTGTATAGCATGCATGCCTCGCCTCATCTCCCTCTCCCCTAGCACCACTCCATGTCCATCTCGCCGGAGATCCTGAGGTCACTCATTCTTCATCTCATAGTGCCCCCGCATACCCTCTCGCCTCGCTCGCCTCCCCCAGTACCACTATTCTACTCGCTAGCCGCTCCAGCATCGGGAGCCTTCTCCCCCGTAAATCAAGCCTCAAAAAACCCCACCTTCCAAACTCCACCATTGCCGAACCTGAACCGCGCAGCATCCGAATGAGCCGCGGCTGGAGCGATCTCCCCATGGACATCCTCCACCTTTGTTGTTCGCGTATGGATATGTCCAGCGTCGTGCGGCTGGCTGCATGCTCGAGGGACCTACACGCGGCCATCGTCGACGCGAGGCCTGAGATTTTCAAGACACACTGCTTGCTGCTATCTGATGTTGCGGGATGGCGTGCTCACCATGATACGGTGGCGCACATCATGCCCCTCGACTTCGATCCGACCACCATCACCCGAAACTTCTTGTCAGGTATGTACTGGGTCGGTATGAACTCCCACTGGATGGCTGCCGTCGGAGAATACCAGAAGAAGTGGGTGCTCGTGAACGTCCACACCTCCCATGAGATTATCCTTCCTCCCTTGGATCATATAGGTATTTGCCGTCACGGCCCACTTCCTGTAGATTACCAAGTCAGCTGGACGGACCTTGTTTTGCTGAAGGTTGTAATCTGCCAAGTGCCCACGGCATATGGGAATTACACAGACTTCAAGCTAATTACCTTGTTCGACCGCGGAGTCGCCTATCTTTGCGGTGGTGCCGACTGTAGGTAGACACTACTCCCCTCGAAGAGCTGCATCGATGGTGATCCACAATTCTGTTATGATATTGAACACAATGCCATCATCTACGCGATCGACAATGTAGATGGCACCACATGTTGCTGGGACGCCTTGTTGTTTTCGTCTGATTTTAATGATAACGCCATTGCATTATTTGAACTTTTGTGATGATTGGCATATCCCTGTTACAGTAGAATTTGAGTAGAACTATGGCAATGTATTAGAGACGTGATACGTCTCCATCGTATCTACAATTTTTTATTGTTCCATGCTGTTATATTATCAATCTTGGATGTTTTTATATGCATTTACAGCAATTATATATCATTTTTGGAGACTAACCTATTAACCTAGTGCCCAGTGCCAGTTGTTGTTTTCTGCCCTGTTTTTGTTTTACAGAAAATCAATACCAAACGAAGTCCAAATGCCACGAAACTTTTTGGAGTTTTTTTCCTGGACAAGATAAACACTAGAAGCTTTGGGAGGAGGCCAGAAGCCCCAAGGGGTGCCCACGAGGCACCAGGGTGCGCCTGGGGGGGGCAGGCGCGCCCTGGTACCTCGTGGGGCCAATAGAGCTCCGTTTGACCTAATTCCTCCACTATAAATTCCCAAAAAAAATCAGAAACCCTCAGGGGAGTCCACGAAATACTTTTTCCGCCGCCGCAAGTTTCTGTTCTCGAGAGATCCCATCTGGAGGCCTTCTCCGATACTCCGCCGGAGGGGGAATCGATCACGGAGGGGCTCTACATCAACCTTGCTACCATTCCGATGATGCGTGAGTAGTTAGTAGCTAGATGGCTTCTTCTTCTTTTTGATCTTCAATACAAAATTCTCCTCGATGTTCTTGGAGTTCTATCCAATGTAATCACTTTTTGCGGTGTGTTTGTTGGGATCCGATGAATTGTGAGTTTATGATCAGATTATCCATGAATATTATTTGAGTCTTCTCTGATCTCTTTTATGCATGATTATTATAGCTTCATATTTCTTCTCCGATCTATTGATTTGGTTTGTCCAACTAGATTGATTTATCTTGCCATGGTAAGAGGTGCTTTGTAATGGGTTCGATCTTGCAGTGCTCAGTCCCAGTGACAGAAAGGGAGATGACACGTATGTATCATTTCTATTAAGGGTAAAAAGATGGGGTTTATTCATGCATGAGTTTATCTTGTCTACATCATGTCATCATTCTTAAGGCGTTACTCCGTTCTTTATGGACTTAATACACTAGATGCATGCTGGATAGCGGTCGATGTGTGTAGTAATAGTAGTAGATGCAGGCAGGTGTCGGTCTACTTGTCTTGAACGTGATGCCTATATACATGATCATTGCCTTGGATATCGTCATGATTATTTGCTTTTCTATCAACTAGCAGAGTGGCCCGCTCTAATGCGCGGGCATCATTCTAGTAGTGTATTTATTTTATATTCTAAATTATTGTATGTAGTAGTTTGGAAATTTTACTTGTTGAAATGTGATTTTACTTAAGTACAGTCATAAAATATTATTGTTGAACCATCTTTGGAATGATGGATTTTTAGTACTCCATCCGTTCCAAAATAATTGAAGTTCTAGGTTTTCTCTAAGTCAAACTTCATTAAGTTTGACCAAGTTTATACAAAAAATATATATCAACAACTAAAGCACTAAATTTGCTTCATTTGGTTCTTAATGATATATATTTTCATATTTATATATTTGATGTTGTTCTTTGCGGACTTTTTTATAGACTTGGTCAAACTTTAAAAAGTTTGACATAGGAGAATCCTAGAAGTTCAATTGTTTTGGAATGTAGGGAGTATTTTGTTGTTATTGGTGCTCTTTAAATATATAATTTGGACCTATGAAATGTCTTTGAATAGCTTTTCTTGAGTTTAATTCTGTGGGTTCTTGGAGAGTGATTAAGCATCATGGGTTCTGTTAAATCATTTTGTTATATATAGTCATGTGATCTAAAGGAGCACTATATATTTTATAAGCATATGCTTTAGAATATATAGCCTCTAAGGTTTTAATCACTGTATATACATAACCATCATCCATTCTACACTATAACCATTCTTACGAAACAGAAAGCTAGATCGTATATAAACATCATCACATAGTAAACTCCAAAATTTAACAGTATGCACTTGAAAGCAATAGATTCCGGTGAAAAAATTCTACTAAAAATCCTATCTAAATGGATTATAATTCATGGACCTGGTAATATCGGGTGCAATCACTTACTGTTATCTCTCACAATGTTTGTAGTTGATATTAAAATCTTAACTATTGTATCAGTTCCCTTTTAAATAACGCATAGTCCTTTATACCCTAACATATATTTCTGTCTTTACATGTCTCCCATGTGTCTAATCCTTGGGTCAGATTTGTAAAACCCTATTGTGTGCAGCAGGCATGCATGTTCCAACACCTTCGACGCTCGGTACAACATATGATGATGTTGTTTTGATGGCATGCATTCTCCAGATATACAGAAACCACTGTGGTCAGGTCGGATGGTCGTAGTACCTTTTTGTGTGGTGGTGGGGTGGGGTGGGGGTTGTAGAATGTTGACATGTACACCTGACACAATTTTCACGTTAAGATATTTGAGTTTAGAGTATACCAATTTTTGTTTTGAGAAAAGGGTCCAGTAAATTTAGTGTGCGCAAGCAACATCATAAAGTTTGTCACTTATTTTTTGATGTTTATATAAAATAATAGCACATACATTCTAAAAAATGGTAAGATTTGCTGATTCTTTAATTGATAATTGTTATTACTAACAATAGTGTTTTCTCTTTCTTATACAGAAACAAACTAACTCTAGAAAATATGGTAGATTTCACGTAGGTAAGTTTTAGCAAGTCGAGATTAAAATATCTTGAAAATTGTTTGTTTATATTAACCTACCTATATATCTTTTACTTTGGAAATTTACAATTAAGTTAGGCTGTAGCTGTTGGCATAGAATGTTCTCCAATGTAATTGTATTTGGGTCAAGCTTCTACTCTAACGGCGTCTACTATTTACTGGTTTATCTTTATTTACTTATAGGGTACTGATTGATCTTTAAATATGAGATATATCCGGTTTAAATTTTCAGAATAACTTGATATATTTCCTTTTCAAGATGATATTAGTATTAGCTATATATGTATTTGTGACCAGAACTATTGTATTTGTATCAACATTCTGCTGTTTTCATGTCTTACTTCCGCATTGAAATAATTATATATAACTATTCACATCTTTTCTATATTTTCCTCCTATAACATGTACCACGATTCTAAATAATTTTGGTATTCTTAGTATTTCGAATTACAGATTAACCTGCAACTACTTCGAGCTGATGTAGCTTGATGTCCCATTTTGTATGCCGGACCGGTTCGATTACAAAATGTTTGCCTTGCATTGCACTAAAGGGAATCAAAGAAAACGGGATGAGTCAGAGGAAGCTGGACAGGGGGAATACCCACCGACCAATATAATTTTGAGCTTGCCACATCTGGAGGTGCCGCCTTTGTTTGTCTGGTCCTTTCACTCACCGATGGAAGAGCGGTTGGAGCTGTCCATAGAGAACATGACCTGAGGAATCGCGTGCAACAGCCAAACGGGACCAAAGGTACTGATCGAGATAATGCGCGCCAGTGTTTTTTCATGCGTCAATGTCTCGCTCCTTTCTTTTTACTCTACGTGGTAGGTTTGTCTGAAGTCAAATATTTCGCGGTTTGACCAAGTTTATATAAAAAATATAAACATTCCAAATTCAAAAACAACATTATTAGATGCATAATGAAATATATTTTTATATTATTATTATTATTATTTTGAGGGGATATATTATAATTATTTGGCAATGTAGATGTTGATATTATTATTATAAATTTGGTCAAACTTTTACAAAGTTGGCCAGAGAAAAATGTAATACGCGGAGTAATGTCAAGTGAAAAATGCATGCATGCATGTAGTAAGGAATCGACTCATGTCTTACGTTGCTTTATTTTATTTTATTTTTATGAAATGTGTAGTCCATGCATATAGGAAGGAATCAAGCCACGTCTGCTTTTTAATTTTGATGGAACGTGTAGTCCATGCATATAGCAAGGAATCAACCCAAGTCACCTAGCTTCTTTTACAACAACATAACTTTTTTATTATAATGGCAATGGTGGGTAATTTTACACTAAAAGATTTATCTAATGTCTATTGATTTAAATAGGGAAGATGACGCGTGTAACTATAACGATACAGGGCCGGAGGACCCGATCGGAGCAATGCATGTTATGCTTCTTTCCATGCTTCCATATATCAAGAGAAGAATGCATAAATGCATATAGAACGGCATGAGCGGACTTAAAGATATTTTTTTTCAGCATGGGGGCGTCAGAGCATGTTTTCTGAAATCACTCAAAAATGATTCTTAAAAGTTTCAAAAAAAGTTGTTTTTTTACAAAAATATATATGCATGTGCTCTAAGTATCTGTTGATTTTCGTTCAAAATATGTTGTGGTATACGCTGCGCAAAAATATATATGCATGTGCTCTAAGTATCTGTTGATTTTCATTCAAAATATGTTGTGATATACGCTGCACAAAAATATATATATGCATGTGCTTAAGTATCTGTAGATTTTCGTTCAAAATTTTGGCCCAAACTCAGCAGAATATTTGTGTTTTTTTATCTCTTACATGCAAGCGCGTATATTGATGAAATTTTGCACAGCTATACTACTATTATATATATGCACATACAAAAAAAAGATGAGATTTATCCATACTGTAAAAGTAAGTTTGTTTGAACTTTAGAAAGGGGTCATAGTGCCCATGCTCCAAAGTTATTTTTCGTGAGCCCACGTCCTATTCTAGTGTTGTTTTTAATATAATAAGGCAGTTTATTTAAAAAAAATTACATGCGTCCCTGTAAGTGAAGAATGCATCCATCCTAAAACAGAAGGCATCAGCCTACGAGATGCTAGATTTGTTTTCTAGGGAAGTCCTACCCTAAGGCATGCGTGCATATAGAAAGGAATCAGCCCACGTAGTCTTAGATTTTTCTTTTGGACGATGCTAATGCATGCGTGCGTACAGAGGAAACAGCCTACGTCATGATAGCTCTTTTTAAGCAAACTCCAACGCCAGTTTTTTTTTTTTTTTGAGGAAGCCAGATTTGTTCTTTTATTAAAGGCAGTGTGAAGGAAACATTTGTTGTCATATAGACAACGTTGGGTATGAAACGTTTTTTGTCATAATGGCAATGGTGGGTAATTTTTTCCACGTAAAACACATCTAATGGCTATAATTTTTTAGTGTACTAAATAAATGGTCGGATGTTTCTGATTTTTCTGCAATTTTCTTGCATATTTCTCTTTTTTTCTGATGACCCCGTCAAGCACTTTTTATATATAATAGATTGCCCAACAGTAATTTGTCTACCCACCGTATGCAATTTTCTCGAGAGAAGACTCTAGTGAAAACTATGGCCCCCGGGTCTATCTAAATCATATTACTAAAACCCTAAAAATATTGCTGCCATTTTCTTTTATTTATTTTATTTTGTATTTTTGTTTCAATCTATCTATCTATCATATACAATTTAATCTTGCAATTGACCGCCGAGGGATTGACAACCCCTCGTTTGCGTTGGGTGCAAGGATTTGTTGTTTGTGTGCAGGTACTGCTAACGAGGTGTTGCATGATTCTCCTACTGGTTCGATAACCTTGGTTTCATAACTGAGGGAAATACTTATCTCTACTATGCTGCATCATCCCTTCCTCTTCGGGGATAATACCAAGGCAAGCTACAAGTAGCAGGAGGAATTTCTGGCGCCGTTGCCGGGGAGACATCATCAACATCTATCAAGTACCTTTGCATAAACTCTCATGTCCTTGCCTTTACTTTATTTGCCTCTCGTTTTCATCTCCCCCACTTCTTAAACGTTTTTACAAAAATACAAAAATATTTTTCGTTTGCCTTTTCTTGTTTGCTTGTTTGCTTGCTTGTTATCTTGTTTGCATAGTCACGATGTCTCAAGAAAATACAAAATTGTGTGATTTTTCCAATACTAATAATAATGATTTTATTAGTACTCCGATTGCTCCTCCCGCCGCTAGTGCGGAGACTTGTGATATTAATGCCGCTTTGCTAAATCTTGTCATGAAAATCAATTTTCCGGCAGTCCTAATGAAGATGCCGCATCCCATCTTAACACTTTCGTAGAATTATGTGACATGCAAAAGAAAAAAGATGTGGATAATGATATTGTGAAAATTAAAATTATTCCCGTTCTCATTGCGGGATCGTCCAAAATTTTGGTTCTCATCTTTACCACGAAATAGTATCGATTCTCGGGATAGGTGTAAAGATGCTTTTATTACCAAGTGTTTTCCTCCCGCGAAAATTATTTCTCTTAGAAATCAAATAATGAATTTTAAGCAACTTGATCATGAACATGTTGCCCAATCTTGGGAGTGGATGAAATTAATGATAAGAAATTGCCCTACTCATGGTTTAAATTTATGGATGATCATACAAAAAATTTATGCGGGATTGAATTTTGTTTCTAGAAATCTTTTAGATTCCACCGCGGGTGGTACTTTTATGGAAATTACTTTGGGAGAAGCTAATAAATTGCTTGATAATATTATGGCAAATTATTCACAATGGCATACTGAAAGAGTTCCTACTAGTAAAAAAGTAAATTTGGTTGAAGAAATTAGTACTTTGAGTGATAAAGTTGATGCGCTTATGAAATTGGTTGCTAGTAAAATGCTCATATTGATCCTAATGATGTGCCTTTGTCCACTTTGATTGAGCAAAATAATGATCCTGTAGATGTGGATTTTGTTTCGCGAAACAATTTTAATAATAATGCTTATAGAGGTAATTTCAACGCTAGACCGTTTCCTGGAAATTCCTCTAATAATTATGGCAATTCTTATAATAATAATAATAATAATAATAATAGGATGCCCTCTGATATTGAAAGTAATATTAAATAATTTATTAATGCTCAAAAAGTTTTCAACACTACGATAGAAGAAAAATTGAGTAAACTTGATGATATGTCTAGGAGCATTGATAGAATTATTCATGATGTGGAAAATCTTAAGACTAAACTTTTGCCACCCAAAATTAGTGAATCAATTAAAGCTTTATATGTCTCCATGGATGAGAGTAAGAAAATAACCGCCATGCTAAAAGCTAAATGAGAATTTTTAGAAAAAGCAATTCCTCCCGGTTTCTATCGTAGTAATGATGAGGATATTAAAATGATTGGTGTTTCATCTATTGATTCTTTGTTTAGCAATATAAAACTTGATGAAAAGTGGACTGAAGAAGAGTCAACTTTAGCTAGTAGGCGCTCCCATAATTCGGAGGGTGAAAATCTTAATGAAAAAATTGCTAAAAGTGGGTTTGGAGAGGTAAAAACTTTAAATAGCGATGTGCCCACTCTCTTGGATTACAAAGATTTTAATTATGATAATTGTTCTTTTATTGAGTGCATTTCTTTGTTACAATCCATGTTAAATTCACCCAACGCTTATGAGCAAAACAAGGCTTTTACTAAACACATAGTAGAAGCAATGATGAAAGCGTTAGAAGAAAAGCTAGAACTAGAAATTTCAATTCCTAGAAAATTATATGATGAGTGGGAACCCACCATTAAAGTTAAAATTAAAAATTATGAGTGCAATGCTTTATGTGATTTGGGTGCTAGCGTTTCCACAATTCCAAAATCTTTATGTGATGTGCTAGGTTTCACCAATATAGATGAATGTTCTCTTAATTTGCATCTTGCGGATTCTACTATTAAAAAGTCAATGGGTAGAATTAATGATGTGCTTGTTCTTGAAAATAGAAATTATGTGCCCGTTGATTTTATTGTACTTGATATTGAATGCAATTCTTCTTGCCCCATAATACTTGGTAGACCGTTCTTACGAACTATAGGTGCCGTTATTGATATGAAAGAAGGGAATATAAAATTCCAGTTTCCACTAAAAAAGGGTATGGAGCATTTCCCTAGGAAAAGAATTAAAGCACCATATGAATCAATTATGAGGGCCACTTACGTAATCAACTTGAAAGATGACAATACTTGAAACTATGCATTATGCCTAGCTAGGGGCATAAAACAATAGCGCTTGTTGGGAGGCAACCCAATGAATAAAATATATTTTTTCTGTTATTGTGTGTTTTCACAATTATGCTACTAGTATGATTGTGTTTTTGTGTTCTGAATTAGTGTTTGTGCCAAGTAGAGCCTTTAGGATGAATTGGAAGATAGTATAATTGATGCTGTTTGAAAAACAGAAAGTTTTGTGTCCAGTGCCCGGAAAAAAATTCTGTACTGGAGCGTCAGAAAAATCTGAAATTTTTACACCATATTGGTATATGAATTTCCCACGTTGTCCTAATTTTTCAAAAAAATTGGAGTTACAGAAGTATGGCTTTTAAATAGATTGCTACAGACTGTTATGTTTTTGACAGATTCTGTTTTTGATGCACTACTTGCTTGTTTTGATGAATCTATGGATTGTATCGGGGGGTATAAGCCATGGTGAAGTTAGAGTACAGTAGGTATAATGCAAAAATAAAATATGAATGGGTTTGCAACAGTACTTAAAGTAGTGATTTATTTTGTTATCCTAACGGATCTCACGAAGGTTTTGTTGAGTTTTGTGTGATTGAAGTTTTCAAGTTTTGGGTGAGATCACGATGGATGAAGGAATAAGGAGTAGTAAGAGCCTAAGCTTGGGGATGCTCGAGGCACCCCAACGTAATATTTTAGGAAGACTCAAGCGTCTAAGCTTGGGGATGCCCCGGAAGGCATCCCCTCTTTCTTCTACCAACCATCGGTAATTTTACTTGGAGCTATATTTTTATTCGTCACATGATATGAGTTTTTCTTGGAGCGTCTTGTATAATATGAGTCTTTGCTTTGTTTGCTTTTTAGTTTGTCACAATCATCCTTGCTGAACAAACCTATCTTGAGAGAGCCACACGTTTATCATCATTTGTTAGAATACTCTATGTGCTTCACTTAAATTTTTTGAGCTAGGCAGTTGCTCTAGTGCTTCACTTAAATCTTTTTGAGCACGGTGGTGGCTATATTTTGAAGAAATAAACTCTCATGCTTCACTTATATTATTTTGGGAGTTGATTAAAATTTTGAAGAAATGAATTCTCATGCTTCACTTATATTATTTTGAGAATTGATAAGATTGAAATTTTGAAGAAATATTTGCACTCTCATGCTTCACTTAAAACTTTTTGAGAGTTGATGATAGTAACGGTAATTTGCACAAGATATGAATTTGGTTCCAAAGTGATGAATATTCAAGAGGGATATAATAAAAACTTTCATATAGATCATTGGATATGATAAGTGTGATTCCTTGCAATAGTTTTGCGATATGGAAATGATAATATGTGAGTCATGTTAGTGAGTAATTGTGATTTAGTAAAAATATTCGTGTTAAGGTTTGTGATTCCCTATGCATGCACGTTAAGTCAATAGTTATGCAATAAAATTATATCCTACTTATGGTGCATTATTCGGTGTTAGTTATGTTCAATGCATGTTTATGACCGTTTTCGTTTTTTGGTTGGTTGCTTCTCAATCTATTTGCTAGCCTTCATTTGTACTAAGCGGAAATACTGCTTGTGCATCCAAAATCCTTAAACCAAAGTTGTGCCAAGTGAGTCCACTATACCTACCTATATGCGGTATTTCAATGTCGTTCTAAGTAAATTTGCGTGTGCCAACTCTAATTTTCAAAATAATTTTTCCGTTTTGTGTGCCCGTACCGCTCATGAAGCGGCAGGGGGTGGCCATTATTTTCCATGCTAGGTGTGTTATTCTCACGATGAGTGTTTATTCACTTGACATTGCACGAGAGAATGGTTGGTAATAGGGATGCCCAGTCCCACAATGAATCAAAAATTAATAACAACAAAATTCCTTGGAAAGTGTTGGTTTGGAGGGCACCCGTGGATACGGCTAGCCATGGATTGTGAAAGAATGGTGGCAAGGAAATAAACTTTACTTTCTGTTTGGGAACCGCCTATGATGTGTCTAGCATGGAAAATAATGGGAATTCTCAGTCGTTTTCGTTGACAGGAAAAGCATGCCTCTCAAAATATTTTTATCTCTCTAATTTAAGCTTTGAGCTCTGGCACATTTGACAAATCTCTGCTTCCCTCTGCGAAGGGCCTATCTATTTACTTTTATGCAATTTTTATTTTTATTTGAGTCTCCATCTTCTCTTACAAAAGCACCAACTAGAGAGCACTATTGTCATACTTGTGCATTGGATGTAGCTAATATTTGAGTGTGTTTCATGAATGGATCAATGATTGAGCATAATGGGCTAGGGATAACTTTCTTTAGCGTTGATATTTTGAAAGACATGGTTGCTTGCTAGCATGCTTGAGTATTTATATCTTCATGTCAAATTATAGACTATTGCTTTGAATCATTCAAGTCCAATGTCCATGCTATAAAAGAAAAGAATATGTGATGAATATGATTGGCAGCATTCCACATCAAATTTTTTTTTTATCATTTACCTACTCGAGGACGAGCAGAAATTAAGCTTGGGGATGCTGATACGTCTCCAACGTATCTATAATTTTTGATTGTTCCATACTGTTATATTATCAATCTTGGATGTTTTTATATGCATTTACAGCAATTATATATCATTTTTGGAGACTAACCTATTAACCTAGTGCCCAGTGCCAGTTGCTGTTTTCTGCCCTATTTTTCTTTTACAGAAAATCAATACCAAACGAAGTCCAAATGCCACAAAACTTTTTGGAGATTTTTTTTCTGGACAAGATAAACACTAAAAACTTCGGGAGGAAGCCAGAAGCCCCAGGGGGTGCCCACGAGGCACCAGGGCGCGCCTGGGGGGGCAGGCGCGCCCTGGTGCCGCGTGGGGCCCACAGAGCTCCGTTTGACCTAATTCCTCCACTATAAATTCCCAAAAAAATCAGAAACCCTCAGGGGAGTCCACGAAATACTTTTTCCGCCGCCGCAAATTTCTGTTCTCGAGAGATCCCATCTGGAGGCCTTCTCCGGTACTCCGCCGGAGGGGGAATCGATCACGGAGGGGCTCTACATCAACCTTGCTACCCTTTCGATGATGCGTGAGTAGTTTACCACAGACCTTCGGGTCCATAGTTAGTAGCTAGATGGATTCTTCTCTCTTTTTGATCTTCAATACAATGTTCTCCTCAATGTTCTTGGAGTTCTATCCGATGTAATCACTTTTTGCGGTGTGTTTGTTGGGATCCGATGAATTGTGAGTTTATGATCAGATTATCCATGAATATTATTTGAGTCTTCTTTGATCTCTTTTATGCATGATTATTATAGCTTCGTATTTCTTCTCCGATCTATTGATTTGGTTTGGCCAACTAGATTGATTTATCTTGCCATGGGAAGAAGGTGCTTTGTAATGGGTTCGATCTTGCGGTGCTCAATCCCAGTGACAGAAAGGGACATGACACGTATGTATTGTTGCTGTTAAGGGTAAAAATGTGGGGTTTATTCATGCGTGAGTTTATCTTGTCTACATCATGTCATTGTTCTTAAGGCGTTACTCCGTTCTTTATGGACTTAATACACTAGATGCATGCTGGATAGCGGTCGATGTGTGGAGTAATAGTAGTAGATGCAGGCAGGAGTCGGTCTACTTGTCTCGGACGTGATGCCTATATACATGGTCATTGCCTTGGATATCATCATGACTATTTGCTTTTCTATCAATTGCCCAACAGTAATTTGTCTACCCACCGTATGCTATTTTCTCGAGAGAAGCCTCTAGTGAAAACTATGGCCCCCGGGTCTATCTAAGTCATATTACTAAAACCCTAAAAATATTGCTTCCATTTTCTTTTATTTATTTTATTTTGTATTTTTGTTTCTATCTATCTATCTATCATATACAATTTAATCTTGCAATTGACCACCGAGGGATTGACAACCCCTCGTTTGCGTTGGGTGCAAGGATTTGTTGTTTGTGTGCAGGTACTGCTAACGAGGTCTTGCGTGATTCTCCTACTGGTTCGATAACCTTGGTTTCATAACTGAGGGAAATACTTATCTCTAATGTGCTGCATCATCCCTTCCTCTTTGGGGATAATACCAACACAAGCTACAAGTAGCAAGACGCCGTAAATCAGGAAATAAAATAGGGAGATTTGGAAGTTCAAATGGTAATCTCTATATTTGGAAGTAGTTAAATCATGTGATTGTGACCATGTCTATACAGCCAATTTGTACCCTTGAATAATCAAACAGCTAGGAAGTTATGGATATTCTCCTAACTTTATAGTAATCTTTATACTACTAAATATGAGTGTGTATCAATTGCCATGTTAGTTTCCTCATTTTCATGATGTAGAAACATGCATAACACTGTTGGTTTCATCTAACCATACATTACTAGGGAAGTAAAAGTGCATATGGAAAACTCTATACTTGGAAGTAGTGAAATCCTGTCATGCTTACCATGTCTACATGCCTATATTCGCCCTTCAGCAATCAATGGCTAGAATATTATCCTCACAAATTTTTTGCACACAGAAAATGAGGAGAAATGCTACATACATGGGCTGCTTTTTACGGAATCAACGGAGAGGCTGAGCTGGGATTTTCTTATTGGGTAGAAATCAGGTGAAGGGCCCACCCCAACAGAAAATCAGGGGGGATGAGATTAGTTATAAAGCAGGTCCCGTAAAACCTCCGTAGTTGGCCCGTGCGTCTAGAATTATCAGAACATGAGTATATAACAATGCATGGTGTGTTAGTTTCCTCTGAAGAATTTATTTGTGAGAACAGAACATGACTACATAACATGCATGGCTATATTAGTTTCCTCTGAAGAATCGACTGCGAGATAACATGAGTATAACCATAACCATGCATGGTACTACTATATTTTCGACCCCAGTATACATTTCCCTCTATTTTCCTCTCAGCTCCAACAGGGACAGATCAATGTTGTTTCTTACATTATCCTGCTCATACTCTGAACATTGTTGATCTTACATTAACAATGTTTGTCCTTTTTGTCTCCTTTCTGATATGTTGCTGTGTCCATTCGGCTCCTGCCCTTTGTAATCACACCACCATTGCCGAAAACAGGGAAGCACAACTGGTTCCTCGCTCGATCAGACGACGGCGAAAGACTGATGATCATTCGCACGCATCAGCCGACAAGTTTATATTGCAAAAACCCCACTGTGTACAAGCAGTGTGAAATACGTGAGTATCCGGAGAATGTATGTTATGTCTATGAGCAGGATACTAGCTTGTTGGGGCCTTCAGGATTTTTGAGTTGGAGGCGGGTAAACAGCCTTGGTTCACACTCTCTGTTTCTCGGACTCAATTATCCGATTAACCAGTAGATCACCTTCAAGGATCCTGATGGCAGAGAGGCTTTGTTTGTTAGGGAAAACTGTGTGTACACGGTGAACTGATCTACAGGATCAACTGCCCCTGATTGTCAACAATATAGCATGCGGCCAAAGGAAGGTGAGAATGCGAAAGGCATCTGGATTAACTTTGATCCTTGGATGTCTCAACTCCGAAAGCTAGTGATGTGGTACAAGCGTTGAGGTTGGCAGGTAATGGGGCAGTTGCGTCGAAAGGGTGGAGTCCTGGTGTCTACGAATCACTGGTGGCTGAAGGGGATCTGCAAATTATTATGGCGCTGGATCATCCCTCTTCGAATGACTTGTTGTATTAGCTGCTTGTTCTGGATGGGTGATGTTCTCTTTTGTTATGTAGACTCCTTGTAATAATATCATCCTTGTCTATGTCACTCTTACTATGTACTAGTTTGCTCTATTTAGAACTTTGTGATTTGTGTGTGGATCACGAGAGTCTGAGCGCTTCAGATGGGTGTGTTTTGGTGGTTTAGCAAGACTTGTGAACTTTCATGTCTTGTTGTTTATGTCAGTAGTAGACGCTAGTCAGTGTTTGCATGTTGTATATATCGTTGTTTTGAACTGTTTTTTGTTTCAAACTGCTGATGTGATAAATGGGGGTATCACCATTCTCCAGTGTTCAGTATATATATCCTTTTTTCAAGTTATAATTTGTGCTCAGTGACTTTTCGGTGATGTACACATGTTTGGGCCATGTGAGGTGTCGTTGAATATGGGCCGAGTAGTAACGCAATGCCAAACATGCCAATTATGAACTCTGATGGCGGGCGCTCAAACAAAAAAAAGAAATATTAGTCTGACATGTGGGCGCCACCGGTGTTTTCGTGCGGTTGAGCGGCAACAGTGTACTGGCGTGCGTTCGAAATTCATGCTACCTTTTCATCCCGAATCCCCTGCCCCTCCCCCACCTCTGGAATCTCGATTCCTACCCCAGTTCCCCCAAATCCGCTTCCTCTACTCCTTGTACTCCAGCGTACTATCATGTCACTGGTCAACGCGGATCTCCCAGCCGGAGATCCTGAGGTCCGTCCTACCTTTGGGCGCTGCGTGTTGTCGCTCAACAGTGGCATGGCGGCGCTTGACGATCAGTTTGCCGGCAAAGTGCTGATGGTAACCATCAACGGCGACCGGCCTCCCGTCTCGCCGGACGACCTGGTCAAAGCTCTTGGCATTGTGCACGGCATCCAAATAAGTGACTTTCTCGTCGAAGTTCGTCCGCCACCGGCTGATTTTTTAGTCAGGTTCCGAACAACTTTCGACTGCAGTCGTGTGTTCGAATCTTCCCGGCGTTTGTTCTGCGATGGCGCGCTGGTGAGCTTCGATCGGTGGCACCCAAGATGGGGCTCGGTGCCCTCTGACCTTGAGTTTTTAACAAAGCTTACCTTCCACGGCATGCCTCGATGGGCTTGGAACAGCGAGTCCATGACTAAGCTTATCAACGACCAAGGAGGTGAGCTCTTAAGTATGTTTGTTCCTCCAGACAGCTGGGCTCTGACAGTTATGGCATGGATGAAGAAGCCGTCCACCATACCGAAGGTGATTGGTGTTGAGATACCAGTGCAGGAACCGGGGTTGTACTATTCGTCGCCACCAAGGCCGCCGCGGACCACGTTACGTATGTAACTGTATCAAGTCTTCGTGCATGTTGAAGAAGTGGTCAATCCTTCAATCGAAGTCCTGCCGCCGCAGCTGGTGGCGGGGTCCGTCGACGACGCCCATTACAGGAGTCAACGTTAGACTTTCCCCGTGTTACTCGTAACGATGGATGGCACAGGGCCTACTCCATCGCGCGGCGGAGGCCACTGCTTCTTTGGGACAAGAGGCCGGGCTGACTGCCTGGATGTGCTCTAATTTGAGGTAACAACTGAATCTTCTCAGATAGAGTACTACTTATATCCGAGCTATAGGTATCAAGCTCTGATGTGCCAATACATTTGATTATGACCTGTTCTATTTTTGTACCTGATTTTTTTCCGGAATGGGTGTACGTCAACTTAATGTGCTAGCAGAACTTATTGTGTTTGTCTGTCTATTTTCTTTGCACTGCATTCAAGATATTTCCACATCATTGATCAAGACGATGAACGGTGATGTACGAGTTTGTTGGTTTCAAGATAGCCCTACCCGTAGCGATCCACTGCTTCCACCCCTATTGTGCCGCCCGCGTGAAATTTTTGTATGCAAGCTCAACGTGCTACGATGTTGTATATCATTGTGTCAACTATAGAAGTTTGTACCGAGCATCAGCAATGCATATGGCTTAAAAATGTATGCACGAGCATCGACCGATCGGTTTCTCTCTCTCTCTCTCCCGCTAACAAGTGGGACCCGCTGCATTATTTCTTCGCTCGTGACAAATTTTAATTAGGTTTCACTGGACTCTACCTTTTTTCTTAACTTATAATTTGAGTTCAGTGATTTTACAAAAATGTACAAAAGACTTGTTTGGGCCATTTCAGGAGTCATTGAATGTGGGAGTACCTACGTAAAGTTGTACTGTACTACACAGGCCTTGTTCGTTGAACATCATCAATGCAACTGGGCCGAAAGATGCGTGCCAGCCCAGGTTTTCCTTTGACCTAAAATAAGCGCATCCCAGCCTATGTTTTTTTATAAAAAAATGCACAACTCAGTTCTATTTTTATACAAGAATGCCAAGCCCAACTTAAAGTTTTTCAATAAAATTCCTAGCTCAGAATTATTTTTTTATAGGAAATGCTCTGTTCAGACCAACATTGTTTTTTCACCCATCCCAGAAAATGGGTCTATTTCTACTCTTTTTTTAATAATCACGTCTATTTCTACTAAAAACAAATGGGTTGTAAACTAACAGATATAATAAATGGGCTGCATGTCCGCATTTTTTTACCCAGCCCAGTAAATAGGTGTATTCGAACAAATAATCAAATGGGCTGTAAATTCTCAGAAATAGTAAATAGGTATTTTTTTCACCCAGACCAGGAAATAGATGTATTGGAAAACAAAATCAACTGGGCTGTAAAAACTAAATAAATGGGCTGCATGTCCGCCAAAGCCTTCGAAGCTTACTTTCTTGGCCCACGCCGAAGCCTGCGCAAGGCGTGTCCATTTAGTCAACAAAACGATTTATAATGGTCAAAAAGAAAAGTCAACAAACTATTCTGACAACTGTAGCCATTGGATTGACATCTGACGGCCATCCTGCTTCTTCAATCTCTGATCTTGTTGCTCCAGCCGCCAAAAGCCCAAAACCATCGCAGGCGGGAGTGCCTGCTTCTGCCTCCCGTGGTCGGCTGTGCTGCCACGCAGGCCTCGCCGCCCCACCCTACTCCCACCGGTGGCCAGGTCATACCTGTACTCACCGGTGGCCGGCTGTGCTGCCGCGCAGGCTCCGGGTCATTCCCACCCTTAGCCTAGCTGTCGTCCACCACCTTGGTGCTCTTGGAAGGCGTTGTCAACAAGGTCTATGAACGACAGCCATCGGAAGAGAACTGTACGTGGAGAGGCTAATAGCTAGGACCCACGAGGTCCATGGTCATACGCCACGAAGTGCCTCCTTATCACGCACAAGAAAAATGATTCCTCCCCCTGACAGCTTGGGCCCACCAACTACATCTTCGCATGCAAGGAAGTGCCTCCTTATTACACGCAAAAAAATGACTCGTCCCACTGACATCCGAGACCCACCAGCTACATCTTCGCACGCAAGCAAGTGCCTCCTTATTCTGCGAAAAAAATGATTCTTCTCCCTGACAGCTGGGACCCATCATCTATATCTTCGCACGGAAGGAAGTGCCTCCTTATTATGCAAAAAAAAACGATTCCTCCCCATGACATCGCGGACCCACCATATTTGTAGGCTGACTTGTGGGCCTACTAAGTTGACGCGTACACAGGGCTTTGTCAACTAGGTCAACAAACGATTCTAGCAGCAGCGACCGTTGGATGTTAATCCAACGGCCGTGCTGCTTCTTCAATCTCTGATCTTCTTGATCCAGCCGCCCAAACCAGCTCCGGCGGGACCGCCTGCTCCTGTCTCCCGTGGCCGGCTGTGCTACCGCACAGGTGTAACACCCCCTTGTAATGTGCCACAGTGATCCATCATGATCAATGCCAAGTCAGCATCTTTTGCAAAGCACAAATGCCATTTTCTTAGAATTCTAACTCAAAATCCAAATTTGAATTTCAAGTCAAATATTTACATTTTCAAACATGCAAACAAAATAGTTCATAATATTGCAAATAATCCCAAAGCAATTATAAAAATAAAACCAACATTATTTGAATTCCAAATTTGACCCCAACATCCAAAAACAGTACCCAAAACAGCCCATTTAAATCATTACTAATTAAGCAAAATTCAAATGAACTCAAATAATTTCCAAACTTTTTGTGGTAGTACAAATAACTGCAGTGCTAACTATGAGTAAAGTCCCATATTTTACAAAATGCATTTGCTAGCTAAAAGAAAATGCAACAGAAAAGAATAAAAAGAAACAGCAGAAGAAATGAAGAAAAAGGAAAAGGGTCACTGTGCACTGGGCCGAAGTGCACAGTGCCCGGCCAGCCGACCCAGCCCACCACGTCGTCTCCCTCCTCTCTATCCTCCCCGTGTCAGCGCGCGCGCCCGCGCCCGATGCCGAGCGCCGTCGCCGCCGAACCACCTCGCCGCCCCACGTCGCTACAGGCACCGCCGAGAGGATAAGAATGTCGTCGTGGCCCTCGGGGACAGCCCCAGCACTTATCCCCCCTCTCCTCGCGCTGCCCTCTTCCTCTCCCGCCATGACCGCCACTGACATCGCTGTCGCGAGCTCGTCCGCGTAGCCACCGCACACCCCGCGACCCGTCACCGTGTCAAGTTGCTCCGCCGTGCTCGACTACGCCTCCTGTGCCAAGCATCGGAGTCGGGGAGTACCACACCGTCGGGATCGAGTCGTGGATCACCTCGGGACCCCCCGCCGATCTCCATCAACTCCGGCCACCCCCCTGCGCTACTAAGCCTCTCGTCGGGCCTCCTTGTGCCTCCTAGGTGAGCTGCACCTCACCTCCCCTCTGCTGGCTAGCCTCCGCGCCCCCTAGCACCGCTCCCCGTCGCGGCCGAGCTCAAAGCCGCCGAGATCGTCGCCGGCAACGTTCCGGCGAGCAAACGGCCGCACGTCGATGTCCACTGAGTTCGCCGCATCGCGTAGACCATCGCGGCCACCTAGTTTTGATCGCTCGCGTGCTGCATCGCTTCGCCCATTCGAGCACGAACTCCGGCGACCGCCCAGCTCATCGCCGGCGACGCTACGGACCCGTTCCGGCCCCACCACCACCACCGTTGAACGCGCCGTTGAACGGACGTTCGAACGGGCCCAGCCACGCTGCTTTTGGCCCGCTGTGGACGAATCCCGACGAGCGTCCGAGGCGCGCCGCCATGGATTTGGTCGCCGGAGCTAGCTCCGGCGATGCCGCTGACGTGGCCGGCCTGGGGCCCACTCTGGGTCGCTGACCAGTGGGTCCCGCGGGCCCAGTTGACTGGGTTGACCCGGTCAACTTTGCTAACTGGGCAGCCCAGTCACTGACATGTGGCCCCACGTGCTAATTAACTAAATTACTAAGTTAATTAATCGCTTAATTTTAAATAAGAATTAGTCTAACTAATGTATCTATGACAGGTGGGTCCCACTAACTAATTAACTTAATTAGTTAAACTTAAGCCCCTGTTATACTACTTTGTCTATGACAGGTGGGCCCCCCGGGTCAGTTTGACCAGTCAACAGTTGACTGCTGACTGCTGACTGGGCAGTCAATGGGGCCCACTGTCAGCCACAGATGCACATTTCTGGGTACACTTCTGTGTACCCGTAGCAATTAATATTTAAATGATTTTTGAATTAAATTAATTCCAGAAATCCAGAAAATGATTAAAACTTTGAAAAATCGTATAAAATAATCCGTAACTCGGATGAAAATAATTTATATATGAAAAATGATCAGAAAAATATGACGAATCCGAATATGTGGTCAAAATGCTTGACCATCACTCCTAACTAGATGAACATGGAACTTTTTGACTGTTTCCGATAAATGGATAGTGCATGACTGTGGTAAAATAATTCCAAATAAATTCCTAAAACATCTAGAATGTTTAGAGGTACAATATATCACCCCTGCATATCATTTAGGCATGTCATGCATAGTGATTGCATTTGAATGCTTGTATTTATATGTTTCCTCCCCCTCTTCTCTCCGGTAGACCCCGAGACCGACGTTGCCCCCGAGGACTGCTACTCCACCAAAGACCCCTCTTTTACCGCAGAGCTTCCAGGCAAGCAAACCCCCTTGATCATTTCTATATCACCTATTCCTTCTCCCCCGTGCTTGCATTAGAATTTGCTACCGTATTTGATTGCTCCTATTCTGATGCATAGCCTGATTTTGTAACTGCTGTTGATACCTTACCTGTTGTCCTAAATACTTAGTATAGACTGGTTAGTGATCCATCAATGGCCCCACCACCCTTGTCCTTGTTGCCATGCTTTACCACTGGTGACTCGATCAGTGTGATCGATGTACAGAGACCGAACACCGTACCGCACACTCTCTTAGTTGTATGACTCTGCAGGGCCACCATCGAGTGCCGAGGGTGATACCTCCTACCTCACTCCTGATGATATCTCAGTAGCGTAGCTAGTCGGTTGTGGGTTATCAAGGGTGATTCCTCTTTCACCACCTCCGATGGTGCCTCTGTCGTGCAGCCCATCAAGTGAGAACTTATCGAGGGTGATTCCTCCAAGTTCTCCTTGATGGTTACATCGAGTGGGAATCCATCGAGGGTGATTCCTCGGATTCCCCAAGATGTTATGGACACACGGTTACCATGTTTTTACCTCAGTCCTTTGTTGAAGTCGGGTCGACTCCGAGGGGTACCCGCGAGAGATACATATGAAAGTCTGGCGGGCCCGGAGAGCACCCGCGAGAGTTACTGTGGCGGCTGGCTGTTTAGCGGTACCACCCAGGTTGTGGTGGCAGCTCCGGACTTGTCTCGACAACCGTCACTAAAATTAAATAATGCACTAACGGATTTGGGTATTTGATCTGAGTTGGCCACTGGCCTATAGGCATTACCACCACGTAGGATAATGGTTTAATGGGGCCCTCGGCGCAGTATGTATCAGCCGAAAGCTCTGACAGACGTCCAGTTCAGCATTGCGGCACGGCCGGGTCGGCACCCCAGAGGTGGTGCCTGGATCGCCCTGCTCGCAACGACCCGGAGTGCAAAGGGCGATGGGCCCAAGACCCCTGAGCACTTAGGATGTAGACCGGCGGGGACCTCTCTGCTGAGCCTAGGTAGGACTACGTCGTGTCGATCAGCCGAGGCCGGGCATGACCCAGAAAAGTGTGTCCGGCCAGAGTTAATCGAGCGTGTTGGGTAACAGTAGTGCACCCCTGCAGGGAAGTTATCTATTCGAATAGCCGTGTCCACGGTAACAGGACGCTCAGTGTAGTATCCCGATCTACTACAACTTGAACTGGATACATGTTACTTTAATTAATATGTTAGCTCTGGGATCGCTTTCTCGCAGGGAGTCAAGGAAGGGTCTCTGGGCTTTGCTACTACATGCTTGTTACTTTATTATATGCTACTAATCTGCACTCTTCTAATGCTGCAAGACGCTGCAAGATGCTAGTCTTCGATAGGCTAGGCCTTCCCCTCTATTCTGGCATTTCTGCAGTCCAGTCCACAGATACAGCCCCTTCATTTGATACCGATGCATAAATAGAATAGATCTGATGTAACTCTTGCAAGTACTTTGGATGAGTACTCATGGTTGCTTTGCTACCTCTTTTCCCCATACCCGTTTGTTGCGACCAGATAACGGAGCCTCGGAGCCAGCTGATCCCGTCGACGACTACTACTACCACGGTCGAGCCTACTACTATGTGGAGACCGACGACCAGGAGTAGTTTAGAAGGCTCCCAGGCAGGAGGCCTGCGCCTTTTCGATCAGATGTCGTTGTTTTGCTCAGCCTTTTTAAGGCATCCTTGTCTAATTATGTCTGTACTCATATATTGTTGTTGCTTCCGCTAACGCTTGTTCGCAAGCTTATGTATTCGAGCCCTCGAGGCCCCTGGCTTGTAATATAAAGCTTGTATTATTTTATTTTGTGTCTAGAGTTGTGTTGTGATATCTTCTCGTGAGTCCCTGGGCTTGATCGTGCGCATTTGTGTGTATGATTAGTGCACGGTCGGGCTGGGGGCGCCACAAGTTGGTATCAGAGCCGACTGCCTGTAGGAACCCCCTTCCCAACTCCTTGGCCAAAGTTGAGTCTAGTCTCCAAAAACTGTTTTACTAACATGGCTGTGTGGCTTATAGGCCCACGTCGCCAATGGTTGGGATTAGGATCTTTTATTCCTCTCCTTTACTCTGGGATTCTGCTCTCTCTTCTTTTCGGGTTAAAAATTTTGCTAACTCAAACATTAGGTTCTCGTGATCACATCCACCCGGAGATTTTAATTAACCCTCCTTTGAATTGTGGGCCAGGATCTGCTTCACAATGTTCACAGACCGCGGGATCCTTTTATCGAGGTCACCTTGCGTTGTCACTTGCAGATTCCTCGCTCCAGTAGTTTTCTCCGACGTGATGTAGCCTTTGCTATGTCTCGTTGTTGTATCTCTCCACCGCGTGCTGCGTGCCGCCTAGTTTGTCTAGTTGCGAGTGTTTCCGAACTTGTGCTGGCCGTTTGTATCCAACTCTGTGCATGGATTTGTATGTCTTTAATGACTACTAATATGTATCTAATGCACTTCTTGTTCATTGCTCATGTTACATAATGAATGACTCCATTCCCTTGCAATTGTTCTTGCTAAGCTGACCTGTTGTTTTAGCAGGATGGCTGATGATCCTCCACCTCCACCCTATATTGCCGCAATGATGCAGCAGTTTGAACTGAACCGTCAGCTCAACGAGAGCCTGGTAAATCACTTAGAACACAACGATGCTCGTCAGGAGCCTGGCCCGATCTCACTGCAAGATTTCGTGCGCCTCAACCCGTCCACCTTCCGTAACTCGACTGATCCAATGGATGCTGATGATTGACTCCATGACATCGCCTTTCAGATGGAGTCGGCTAATGTTGCCCCTGCCAGTTATGTCACCTATGCGACGTATCACCTGAGGGGTTCAGCTGCTCAATGGTGGGAAAGCCACAAGCGTATGCTGCCTACTGGAACTGTAACCACTTGGCAGGAATTTTAGTCAGCCTTCCGTGCACGGCACATTCCTCAAGGTCTGATGGACCATAAGAAGGAGTTCCACAAACTCACACAGGACAAAATGACGGTGGATGAATATCAGAGCAAATTCCTGGATTTATCCCGTTATGCTGAGGATGACGTCTGCACTGACGCGCGCAAGCAGGAGAAATTCCGTGAAGGACTGCGGCCTGATATAAAGCTCGCACTTGTTATCCATGATTACACAGACTTTGCGACGCTTTTCAGCCAAGCCTTTCGAACTGAAACTAGTCTTACTGAGTACCAGGAGTCGCTCAAGCGCAGTCGTGATGTTGGCTCATCCTCAGGACAGCCTGCTCAGAAATGTCAAGTTGGAATCCCGCACAATGTTTATCACCGATCTGCTCCAACACCAAGGACGTCTTATGTTGCACCTCGTTTGCCTCCGCCGCCGAGACAGCTAACGATTCAGGGTGGAAAGCCTAATGCTATGGCTCCTCCCCACAATGATGGTTTATGCCGCAAGTGTAGACAGTTAGGGCACCTTGCTGTCAACTGTCGCCAGGGTCAGCCTCAGAATGCACCACATCCTCCTATTGGTTGTAGGAAGAGCCGTCAAAGCCATCAATCTAGAAACGATAATGCCAGGCCGTTTGCAACTGGTTGTGACCAAGTCACCCATGTCAAGATTGAAGAAGCTCAGGAGGCCCCAAAAATCGTGATCGGTACCCTTCGCGTTAATTCAATGCCAGCCTATGTTCTCTTTGATTCAGGAGCATCACATGCCTTTTTGTCCCAACAATTTGCACAGTTCCATGGGCTAGGCATGGAAAAATTACCCACTCCTTTAGCGGTTCAATCTCCGGGATCCAAGTGGCAAACCACAATGGTAAGCCCCCACAACCAAATCGAAATTGGAGGACTACTTTTTCCGGCTTCTCTCACTGTGCTCGGACCTTCCAACATAGACATCATTCTTGGTATGGAATGGTTGGCAGCCTATAACGCTTTGATCAACTGTGCCGTCAAGACAGTCCAGCTCACACACCCTTCTGGCTAGGTGATCAACTACTCAGCCCAGTTAATCCAGAATGCCGAGAGCCAGATATATGCGTTGAATGCATTGAATGCTTCACCTCTTGAGGGAATAGAGAAAGTTCCAGTCGTTCGTGAATTCCAAGATGTCTTTCCAGAAGAACTTCCAGGAGTACCCCCTGCTAGAGCTGTCGAATTCGTCATAGACTTGAAACCGGGCACTACTCCCATTGCGAAGCGTCCCTATAAGATGCCGCCGCATGAACTCCTTGAACTTAAGGAGGAAATTGACAAGTCACTTCGTAAGGGTTTTATTCGCCCCAGTTCTTCTGCTTGGGGAGCACCCTCTCTATTTGTTAAGAAGAAGGATGGAACGAATCGGTTGGTTCAAGATTATCGACCTATCAACCAAGCAACAATTCAGAACAAGTATCCGCTTCCCAGAATCAACGATCTGTATGATCAACTTGCTGGATCCTCAGTATTCTCTAAACTTGATTTGAGGCTGGGATACCACCAGATCCGAGTTCGTGGAGAGGACATTCCGAAGACAGCCTTCGTTACCCGCTATGGTTCTTACGAGTACACTGTCATGTCCTTTGGCTTAACCAACGCTCCAGCAACCTTTTCTCGGTTAATGAACTACATCTTCATGGATTACCTCGACAAATTCGTCGTGGTTTATCTGGATGATATCCTTGTATATTCGAAGAATGAAGAAGAACATGCCGAACATCTTTGGCTTGTACTGGAGAAGCTGCGTGAACATCAGCTGTATGCCAAGTATTCCAAGTGTGAATTCTGGTTATCTGAAGTGACATATCTCGGCCACGTGATTTCCAAAGATGGCATTGCTGTTAACCCAGAACGAGTTCAGGCTATTCTTGAATGGACTCCCCCGAAGAATGTCAAGCAAGTCAGAAGTTTTCTCGGACTCGCAAGCTATTGCCGCCGTTTTGTTGAGAACTTCTCTAAGATTGCCAAGCCTTTGACTGATCTGCTTCACAAAGGCGTTAAGTTTGAGTGGACAGAAAAATGTCAGGAAAGTTTTCAGACACTCAAAGACAAGCTGACATCTGCCCCAGTGCTTGCTCCTCCAGATTCTCGCAAGGACTTCGTGATTTATTGTGACGCGTCTCGTCAAGGATTAGGCTGTGTCCTAATGCAAGAGCGCAAGGTGATTGCTTATGGCTCTCGACAGTTGTGTCCTCATGAAGAGAACTATCCAACGCATGATCTCGAACTTGCAGCAGTTATTTATGCATTGAAGTTATGGTGACATTACCTACTCGGTAATCGTTGCAAGATTTACACGGATCATCAAAGTTTGAAGTACTTGTTCACTCAGCCATCTCTGAACCTCCGTCAGCAAAGATGGATGGAGGCCATTACGGACTATGACTTGGGTATTTCTTATACCCCTGGCAAGGCTAATGTAATGGTTGATGCCTTGAGCCATAAATCCTACTGTTGTGAACTTGAGGTTCAGCTACAACAACCACTCCTGTATGAAGAGCTTCGAAAGCTGAACATCGAGATAGTTCCTCAAGGATATCTAAATACCTTGGTTGTTAAACCAGATCTTGAGCAAGACATCAAGACAAGGCATAAGTATGACTCTGAAGTCGAGAAGATTAAGAGCTATCTCTCCAAAGGAAATTCATCGTTCTTCACTGTTGATGATGATGGTGCCTTGTTCTTCAAAGGCCGCCTAGTGGTCCCCAGAAAGCAAAATCTGGACTCGTGCTCGGATGTAACGAAAGAAGCACATGACACACCTTTGTCTATTCATTCGGGTAGTACCAAGATGTACCAAGACATTCGTCAGCGGTACTAGTGGCCTGATATGAAATGAGACATTGCTCGTTATGTTGCTGAGTGTGACATTTGCCGTCGCATCAAAGCAGAACACCAAAGACCTGCTGGAACTCTACAACCACTTGCTATTCCTGAATGGAAATGGGACAAAGTTGAAATGGATTTCATTACCGGATTTCCCAGATCACAGAAGGGTCATGATGCTATTCTTGTCATCATTGACCGATTCTCACAGGTTGCTCATTTTCTGCCAGTCAAGGAGACAATCACTGCTAGTCAGTTAGCAGACTTGTATGTTTCCAGAATTGTGTCACTCCACGGTGTTCCGTTGGAGATCAGTTCAGACCGTGGCAGCCTCTTTACCTCAAGGTTCTGGGAAAGTTTCCAAGAAGCTATGGGAACTCATCTGTCTTTTAGCACCGCTTTACTCCCCCAGTCCCAGGGTCAAGTTGAACGAGCCAACCAAGTGCTTGAAGATATGCTTCGCGCATGTGTCATCTCCTTTGGCAAGAAATGGGAGGAATCTCTCCCATATGCTGAATTCTCTTACAACAATAGCTATCAAGCTAGTATGAAGATGGCACCATTTTAAGTTCTTTATGGACGTAAGTGCCGAACTCCTCTGAATTGGTCAGAAACTGGGGAACGGCCACTCTTCGGTCCAGACATTATCCAACACGCTGAAGAGCAAGTCCGTATCATTCGTGAGCATCTGAAGACTGCTCAGTCTCGTCAGAAGAGAAATTATGACCGTAGACACAAGGTAATGGTCTATCAACCTGGCGAACAGGCTTATCTTCGTCTCACCCCGATGAAGGGCACTCACTGTTTCGGAATCAAGGGCAAGCTAGCTCCTCGATACATTGGCCCCTTCCGCATTCTCGCAAGACGTGGAGAAGTGGCATATCAATTGGAATTGCCATCGAACCTTCCTCAGGTTCACGATGTTTTCCATGTGTCGCAACTCCGCCGTTGCTTCAAGGATCCGATCCGAGCAGTGGATCATGAAGTGCTTGAATTGCAGGATGACCTGTCTTATAAGGAACATCCGATCCATATTCTTGATCAAGCTGAACGTCGAACCTGTCAGAAGGCAATCAAGTTCCTTAAAGTTCAGTGGTCGAATCATTCAGAAGATGAAGCCACTTGGGAACGCGAGGATCGTCTTCGTGAAGAATACCCCGACCTTTTTCCTTCTACCTATTAATTCTCGGGATGAGAATTTCCTTTAGAGGAGGAGAATTGTAACACCCCCTTGTAATGTGCCTGTCGGGCCCATGGAACCCGGGGTATCAAGGCCCGCCTGCCTTTGGCCCAGGGCGCAACGCCTAGCGTGGGCCCAGCAGGCCATCATCACCAAGCACCTCACCAGGGCTCCTCATGAGGCCTTGGCCTCCCGAGGCCCCCTCCTTAGGGAGCGGGCGAGCGAGGCTCAGCACCTCCACCAGCGGCCTCGCGAGGCGACCTCCTAAGGTGGCCTCCCGAGGCCCCCTCCCGAGGGCGCACGAGACGAAGGCCGTTTAGCGGAGCCGCGCGGCCTGGGGCCCATCACGTGGGTGACGCGCGCGGCGACGAGCGGCGACAGAGGCCGCGCCAGCAAGCGCGGATGAAGATGGTTTCCTCTTTTGCGTTAAGGGAGCAGGGCCAAATATCTACTTCCCAAAGCAACCCCAAAGGTTGCCCGATCGGCGAAGGAAGACCAACGGCGGGCGCGCAGGGCGGAGGTCATCACCGAGCCCACCGGCACGTCATGGATCACGCTTTGGCAGGCGAAGACCGCCTTTAGTCACGATAGCCTGAGCGCCTGTCCCCTTTCAAAACCCGCCAAGTGTGGCAGCCCTTCCCGCCTAAGTTTCAAGGGGGAAGAGGACTGATGCGGGTATAAGGGGGCAGAGCAGCCATTGTAGAGGGGGGATCGGCGCCGGTTCCCATCGCCCTCGACCTTGTACTCTCTCTCGCACCAGAGCAATACCAACCAAGCAGGAGTAGGGTCTTACACCGCAAGGTGGCCCGAACCTGGGTAAACCGCTGAGTCCACGGTCTGTCCCTCGCTAGCACGCTCTCGCCGTAGCCTCGCCGTCGCTTAGCCGTGGTAGGAGACGAAGTGGTAGAACGAGCTCACCCCAGTGTTCGAACCTCTGGGTCCCCGGAGACCAACTTCCGACATTTGGCGCGCCAGGTAGGGGTGCGCTACTGTTCTTCTGCTCCGCCCTCTGCTCCACCAACCCCATGGCCGACGCACGTCGCGAGCACGCCGAGCGCAGGGCTGGCCGCGTGGCTCAGACGGAGCCAGTGGCCCGCGGCAATCGCCGCCGCCTCGAAGCCGAGGCTGCTGCCGCCACCGACCCCGCTGCCCGCGAGTAGCAGGACTCCTCCCTGCACCCCTCCGTGCAGGCAAACGGCCACACCGCCACTGCCTCCTCCCTCGCCCACCGCGGGCCGCCGAACCCGCAGGCCGCGGTGCTCATGGCGCGCGAGCTGCTCCGTTACCGTCCAGCTGACGCCGGATGCGACGCCTGGCTAGGTCGCATCACCGAGCTCGTCAACGCCGCCGGGGACGCTCCGGCGCCTTCCCACTCACTTCGCCCTCCGCCGTCTCACGCTGGGGACCTGGCGCATGGCGCTCCCCCGCCGCCTCCTCTGCGCGACGAGCACGGCGGGCCTCAGCGCGGCGCGCGGGCTCGCGAGCCGTCCTGCGGCGCGTCCTCGCCGGACCGAGACGAGGCCAGCTGCCAGATCATTCGCCGCGCGCCCCCTGACGCGCGTATGCTCCTCGAGCGGCAGCGCCGGCGCCAGGACCAGGTTGTTCAAGACGTTGTGGCGGCTGGGCGTCAAAACCGCGCCGCCCTCGCTGGCGGCGTCCCCTCAAGCGGCGTGGGCTGCCGCGCCTTCACTCGCGAGCTGCGTCGCATGGTCTGGCCCACGAAATTCAAGCCTGAGCTGCCTCCGCGCTACGACGGCACCCCCAACCCCGCAGAGTTCCTTCAGCTCTATGCGCTGAGCGTCGAGGTGGCGAACGGCGATGACAAGGTCATGGCAAACTGGTTCCCCATGGCCCTCAAGGACGGCCCGCGCTCTTGGCTCATGAACCTCCCCGAGGCGTCCATCTCCTTATGGGCCGAGCTCTACAGCCAGTTTGTTGCCAACTTCAAGGGCACACAGGACCGCTCCCTCACCATCAACGACCTGCGGCGTGCGCGGCAGCGCCCGGACGAGACCCTCCACAAGTACATCTAGCGCTTCAGCCAGGTGCGCAACAAGATCCCGCGCGCCTCCGACGCGGCCGTCATCTCTGCATTCTCCACCGGCGTCATGGAAGTCAAGATGCGCGAGAAGCTCGCCATCAACGGTGAGCTCGACTCCATGGTAGAGCTGCTCGATCTCGCCGACAAGTGCGCCAACGCTAAGGAAGGCCGCCTCTTCATCCACAATGACCCCGACACGGTGCTCGACGCCGCCAAGGCCAAGAGCAAGGATGTCAAGCGGAAGGGCCCGGCTGTGCTCGCGGCGGAGCCCGAGCAGAAGCGCGGCCGTGACCGCGACGAGCCCAGGAAGGACGGTCGGCCGCTCTGCGCCTTCCACAACGTGCGCTCCCACAGCACCGAAGACTGTCAGGAGCTCAAGTTGCTCCGCGACGAGCGCCAAAGCCACCGAGACGAACGCAATGGCCGCGGCGCCGGCCGTGAAGGTGGCCGCGGCAGCAACCGTTGGGACAGCCGCAACGGCAGCGGCAACTTCCGCCAGGGTTGGCGCGACCAGCCTCGTGAGGCCGTCTGGCGCGACCAGCCTCGTGAGGCAGACCCTCAGGGCAATGCCGCTCTTCCGCCGCCCCGGAGGAGCGACGTCAACCGGCCTGATGAGGGCGCTGGGGGCTACCAGGAGCCTCGCGCGGTCGCCTACATCCTTGGCGGGTCCCAAGCCCCGCGTCCATCCGCCACTTCAAGCAGCTCTCTCGCGAGGTGTATGCTGCCCTCCCAAGGCCCGAGGCCGCGCGACCCCTCAAGTGGTCGCAGTACGCCATCACCTTCGACTCCAAGGACCACCCCAAATCCACAGCCTCCGCAGGCGCCCTCCCCATGCTGTGCACCCCCACCATCAGCAACGTTGCGGTCACCAAGACCCTCATCGACGGGGGCGCCGGTCTCAACGTGATCTCCATCGAGACCTTCGAGACGCTCTAGGTGCCCTACGACCAGCTGATGCCGACCAGGCCCTTCTCCGGAGTGATCGATGGCTCCACCATCCCTCTGGGGCAAGTGCGCCTCCCCGTCACCTTCGGCACCCGCAAGAACTACCACACCGAGCTCATCGACTTCGACGTCACGCACATTGGCCTGCCTTACAACGCCATCTTGGGCTACCCAGCTCTCACCAAGTTCATGGCGGCCACCCATCATGCCTACAACGTCCTCAAGATGCCCGGCTGCAGCGGCATCATCACCGTCACCTGTGACAAGAAGGACGCGGCCAGCACCCTCGAGCGTGCCTACAAGGCCGCCGCGGTCGCGCACCCGGCCGACGAGGACGCGGCCGAGCCTCCTGAGGCCGCGCCCGCGAAGAAGAAGCAGTTGTTCTCTCAGGACCGCACCGAGACGAAGAAGGTGTCGGTGGATGGCAGCGGCTCCGGCCCTGCCTTCACCATCGGCACACGCCTCCCTCCTGCATAGGAAAGCGCGCTCGTCACCTTCCTTCGGGCAAACTCGGATCTTTTCGCCTGGAAAGCATCTGACTTGTCCGGTGTGCCGAGGGAGGTGATCGAGCACCACTTAGCGGTGTGGCCCAATGCATGCCCCGTCAAGCAGAAAGCACGGCGCCAGGCGCCAGAGAAGCAAGATTTCATCGTCAAGGAAGTTCAGAAGCTCCAGGAAGCTGGGGTCGTTCGCGAGGTGCGCCATCCCGAATGGCTCGCCAACCCAGTCGTCGTTCCCAAGAAGGGCGGCAAGGAGCGCATGTGCGTTGACTTCACCAGCCTCAACAAGTTCTGCCCTCAGGATACCTTCCAGCTGCCTCGGATTGGCCAGGGCGTTGGCCCCACCATCGGCGGCATGCGCATGCCTTTCGGGCTGAGGAACGCCGGCGCCTCTTTCCAGAGGCTGGCGCCCTTCGTGCCAGAGCCTCGTGAGCCTACTGCTCCTTGCAAGCCCCCAGAGCCTTGTGAGCCCCCTGGCCCCGGAGGAGCGGACTCCCTGGGCACGCCTCACCAAGCGGTCTGACGTCGCCCCAGCGCGGTCCTGCCAGGTGCGCTCGATGCGTTGCCGTGCGCGGCCCACAATCCTTCTTGCCGTGCCTCCCACGCCTCGCTCCTAGAACCCTTCTGCCCAGGTGATTTTGTTTAAATGCGGCTGAGGGAGCCCCACGGGCTGCACCAACCTCGAGCTGATCCGTGCCAGACGTAGCAGCCTAGCCCCTATCCTTTTGGTTGTGTAACGAATTTTGCTGATTTTACCTTGATGAGTTATGTTACCTGCTTAATTGCATGTTAAGTTCGATGCCGACCGGAGAGCGCCACACGCTCGCGACCCCTCCCCTGGCCGATTCCGTGAGCGAGGGCTAGGCACGGTGTCTGTGCTCGGGTCCGTCCCTGCAGTGCCGTCAAACCCAAGTGACTGAGCTCTGGCTTGCGGGCCTGCTCCCATGCACGCCACCTCACCAAGGTCCTTGGTGCCTTATCTCCTCACGCAACGGCCACGGGCGAGTTAGCGAGTGCGTGCCGCTCCCCCCATCGTGAATTTGTCGACATGCAGCCCCTCAAGAGGCGAGCTGCGCGAGGACCTCGCAGGCGGCCTCTCGCAAGCCGGCCTCGTGAGACGAAGACACTTCGAACGCCGAGCCTCGTGAGCACGCCTCGCGAGCTGTGTGAACTCCTCACGAGCTGTGGCTCGCCTGACACCGCTCTCCGCCAAAAGCTAAGTCTGACTACCTCGCGAGACGCCCTTGCCATCACTCAAGCTCTCTCCCCTCGCGATCCCGCTGGGTGCTAGCGTTTTTTCTTCTGCGTAAGCCGCTTGCACGCCAAAGGGGGGCTCCCTGAGCATCGCGCCTCAGGAGCCCTCACTAGCTCACGGTGCCCCTCACCTCCTGGCCTTGTCCCGGCATCGCGACCGGACATACCAGCGGCGGCTGAGGCTCGCTCGGGGGCTGGGTCCTGACGGCGTAGAGCGCTGAGGCGAACAAAGAAAAAAAAAACCAGCCTCACGAGAGGACTTCGGGAGGGAATGCATACATCCCGAATCACAAAAGCATTAAGCTGAGCATAGAACATACTGTTTTCATGACCCCGCGGGGCTACATCGGTTCAATGCAGGAAAATAAAAAAAGAAAGGGCCTAGGCGAGGCGCCGTCTCCCCCAAGACTCCAACGCAGGCGCCGCGCGCGTTCCCAAGAAGGCGCTGCGGGTAAGTGCGGCTCCGTCACCGTGCGCGCGGTGCCCCGGCTCCGGAGTCGCGCCGCCCGCGCCTAGTCGGAGTCCTCGTCCTCGCTCTTGACACGGGGGGAGTCGCCGTCGTTCCCACCACCGCCGGAGGCGGCACCACTGGAGCTGTCGTCCTCGCTGGAGGAGCCGCTGTAGCTGCCATCCTCGCTCTCCGCGCAGCACTCCAGGCGGCTGCCGGAGAGCCCGAAGATCTTCACGAAGAGTGTGGCGGCCCCGTCGTACTTGAATTGGAGGACGTGCCCCCGCTTCAGGCCGCGGGCGAGGGTGAACGACTTCCACCCCTGCCTCAAGAACATGAAGCCCGAAGGAGTGAGCTCCGTCGCCACCCAGGAGGGGCCGTTGCAGCAGCCGTCGGCCTGCACCCACAAGCCCAAGGGTGCGCGCTCCACCATCGCCGCCGCGAAGGAGTCCGGAAGCCGGAGCCAGGTGCAGGGGCTGCGGTGCATGTTCACGATGAACTCGTGCGCCGCCTCCGCCGAGTGGCTCCCCGCCTGAGGAGGTAGCGCGGTAGCCCCGCCGCTGCCGCCTCGGCCCCGCGCGCCTCGCCCTCCGCGCCCGCGAGCGGCGCCCTTCCCGCGACTGCTGGGCCCGGCGCCGGCAGCCGTTGGGGAGTGCCCGCGCCCCCGGGGCAGAACCTGGGATGCGGCAGCGGAAGCACGGCCACGCCCTCTCCCCCTCACCATTTCTGTGGCAGCTCTAGTAAGACGACAGAGGAAGCAGGAGGAAGGAGAAGATGGGTGGAGGACTTCAGCTCTCCCCTCTCCCTCTTTATACTCGGCGTGGAGCTCCTCTCGTCGCTCCGCCTTCTCCGGCGTCGGGAATTGAAGCAACAACAATGTGTGCAGGAAGGCAATGATGGTCTCGCGTCGCCCGCGGCGGACTTTATGTCAGCGCGGGCGGTTACCGAGGCGTCGTAGGAGAACGTGCCTGGCCGCAGGCGGTTAGGGCCCGCACCGTTTCGCCCCCCGTAGGCGGGAACGTGCGCGCCGCGGGCCCGGGGGCTACTGTCAGGCCCATGGAATCCGGGGTATCCAGGCCCGTCTGCTTTTGGCCCAGGGCGCAAAGCCTGGCATGGGCCCAGCAGGCCATCATCACCAAGCACCTCACCGGGGCTCCTCATGAGGCCTTGGCCTCCCGAGGCCCCCTCCTCAGGGAGCGGGCGAGCGAGGCTCAGCACCTCCACCAGCGGCCTCGCGAGGAGACCTCATGAGGTGGCCTCCCGAGGCTCCCTCCCGAGGGCGCACGAGACGAAGGCCGTTCAGCGGAGCCGCGCGGCCTGGGGCCCATCACGTGGGTGACGCGCGCGGCGACGAGCGGCGACAGAGGCCGCGCCAGCAGGCGCGGATGAAGATGGTTTCCTCTTTTGTGTTAAGGGAGCAGGGCCAGATATCTACTCCCCAAAGCAACCCCAAAGGTTGCCCGATCGGCGAAGGAAGACCAAGACGGCGGGCGCGCAGGGCGGAGGTCATCACCGAGCCCACCAGCGCATCATGGATCACGCTTTGGTAGGCGAAGACCGCCTTTAGTCAGGATAGCCTGAGCGCCTGTCCCCTTTCAAAACCCGCCATGTGTGGCAGCCCTTCCCACCTAAGTTTCAAGGGGGAAGAGGACCGATGCTGGTATAAGGGGGGCAGAGCAGCCATTGTAGAGGGGGGATCGGCGCCGGTTCCCATCGCCCTCGACATTGTACTCTCTCTCGCACCAGAGCAATACCAACCAAGCAGGAGTAGGGTCTTACACCGCAAGGTGGCCCAAACCAGGGTAAACCGCTGAGTCCACGGTCTGTCCCTCGCTAGCGCGCTCTCGCCGTAGCCTCGCCGTCGCTTAGCCGTGGTAGGAGACGAAGTGGTAGAACGAGCTCACCCCAGTGTTCGAACCATTGGGTCCTCTGAGCCCGACTTCCAATAGTGCCACAGTGATCCATCATGATCAATGCCAAGTCAGCATCTTTTGCAAAGCACAAGTGCCATGTTCTTAGAATTCTAACTCAAAATCCAAATTTGAATTTCAAGTCAAATATTTACATTTTCAAACATGCAAACAAAATAGTTCATAATATTGCAAATAAGCCCAAAGCAAATATAAAAATAAAACCAACATTATTTGAATTCCAAATTTGACCCCAACATCCAAAAACAGTACCCAAAACAGCCCATTTAAATCATTACTAATTAAGCAAAATTCAAATGAACTCAAATAATTTCCAAACTTTTTGTGGCAATACAAATAACTGCAGTGCTAATTATGAGTAAAGTCCGACATTTTACAAAATGCATTTGCTAGCTAAAAGAAAATGCAACAGAAAAGAATAAAAAGAAACAGCAGAAGAAATAAAGAAAAAGGAAAAGGGTCACTATGCACTGGGCCGAAGTGCACTGGGCCCGGCCAGCCGACCCAGCCCACCACGTCGTCTCCCTCCTCTCTCTCCTCCCCGTGTCAGCACGCGCCCCCGCGCCCGACGCCGAGCGCCGTCGCCGCCGAACCACCTCGCCGCCCCGCGTCAATACAGGCGCCGCCGAGTGGATAAGAATGTCGCCGTGGCCCTCGGGGACAGCCCCAGCACTTATCCCTCCTCTCCTCGCGCTGCCCTCTTCCTCTCGCGCCATGGCCGCCACTGACATCGCCGTCGCGAGCTTGTCCGCGTAGCCACCACACACCCCGCGACCCGTCACAGTGTCAAGTTGCTCCGCTGTGCTCGACTACGCCTCCTGCGCCAAGCATCGGGAGCCTAGTTTTGATCAAACGGTCGCGCGTCGATGTCCACCGAGTTCGCCGCATCGCGTAGAGCACCGCGGCCACCTAGTTTTGATCGCTCGCGTGCTGCATCACTTCGCCCGTTCGAGCCCGAACTCCGGCAACCGCCCAGCTCGTCGCCGGCGACGCTACGGCCCTGTTCCGGCCCCACCACCACCACCGTTGGATGCGCCATTGAACGGTCGTTCGAACGGGCCCAGCCACGCTGCTTTTGGCCCGCTGTGGACGAATCCCGACGAGCGTCTGAGGCGCGCCGCCGCGAATTTGGTCGCCGAAGCTCCGGCGACGCCGCTGACGTGGCCGTCCTGGGGCCCACTCTGGGTCGCTGACCAGTGGGTCCCGCGGGCCCAGTTGACTGGGTTGACCCGGTCAACTTTGCTGAATGGGCGGCCCAGTCACTGACATGTGGCCCCACGTGCTAATTAACTAAATTACTAATTTAATTAATCGATTAATTTTAAATAAGAATTATTCTAACTAATGTATCTATGACAGGTGGGTCCCACTAACTAATTAACTTAATTAGTTAAACTTAAGCCCCTGTTATACTACTCTGTCTATGACAGGTGGGCCCCCCTGGTCAGTTTGACCAGTCAACAGTTGATTGTTGACTGCTGACTGGGCAGTCAATGGGGCCCACTGTCAGCCACAGATGCAGATTTCTGGGTACACTTCTGTGTACACGTAGCAATTAATATTTAAATGATTTTCGAATTAAATTAATTCCAGAAATCCAAAAAATGATTAAAACTTTGAAAAATCATATAAAATAATCCGTAACTCGGATGAAAATAATTTATATATGAAAAATGATCAGAAAAATATGACGAATCCGAATATGTGGTCAAAATGCTTGACCATCACTCCTAACTAGATGAACATGGAACTTTTTGCCTGTTTCCGATAAATGGATAGTGCATGACTGTGGTAAAATAATTCCAAATAAATTCCTAAAACATATAGAATGTTTAGAGGTACAATATATCACCCCTGCATATCATTTAGGCATGTCATGCATAGTGATTGCATTTGAATGCTTGTATTTATCTGTTTCCTCCCCCTCTTCTCTCCGGTAGACCCCGAGACCGACGTTGCCCCCGAGGACTGCTACTCCACCGAAGACCCCTCTTTTACCGCAGAGCTTCCAGGCAAGCAAACCCCAATGATCATTTCTATATCACCTATTCCTTCTCCGCCGTGCTTGCATTAAAATTTGCTACCGTATTTGATTGCTCCTATTCTGATGCATAGCCTGATTTTGTAACTGATGTTGATACCTTACCTGTTGTCCTAAATACTTAGTATAGACTGGTTAGTGATCCATCAATGGCCCCACCACCCTTGTCCTTGTTGCCATGCTTTACCACCGGTGACTCGATCAGTGTGATCGATGGACAGAGACCGAACACCGCACCGCACACTCTCTTAGTTGTACGACTCTGCAGGGCCACCATCGAGTGCCGAGGGTGATACCTCCTACCTCACTCCTGATGATATCTCTGTAGCGTAGCTAGTCGGTTGTGGGTTATCGAGGGTGATTCCTCTTTCACCACCTCCGATGATGCCTCTGTCGTACAGCCCATCAAGTGAGAACTTATCGAGGGTGATTCCTCCAAGTTCTCCTTGACGGTTACATCGAGGGTGATTCCTCGGATTCCCCATGATGTAATGGACACACGGTTACCATGTTTTTACCTCAGTCCTTTGTTGAAGTCGGGTCGACTCCGAGGGGTACCCACAAGAGATACATATGAAAGTCGGGCGGGCCAAGAGAGCACCCGCGAGAGTTACTGTGGCGGCTGACTGTTTAGCGGTACCACCCAGGTTGTGGTGGTAGCTCCGGACTTGTCCCGACAGCCATCACTAAAATTAAATAATGCACTAACGGATTTGGGTATTTGATCTGAGTTGGCCACTGGCCTATACGCACTACCACCACGCGGGATAATGGTTTAATGGGGCCCTCGGCACCGTATATATCAGCCGAAAGCTCTGACAGACGTCCAGTTCAGCATTGCGGCACAGCCGGGTCGGCACCCCAAAGGTGGTGCCTGGATCGCCCTGCTCGCAACGACCCGGAGTGCAAAGGGCGATGGGCCCAAGACCCCTGAGCACTTAGGATGTAGACCGGCGGGGACCTCTCTGCTGAGCCTAGGTAGGACTACGTCGTGTCGATCAGCCGAGGTCGGGCATGACCCAGAAAAGTGTGTCTGGCCAGAGTTAATCGAGCGTGTTGGGTAACAGTAGTGCACCCCTGCAGGGAAGTTATCTATTCGAATAGCCGTGTCCACGGTAACAGGACGCTCAGTGTAGTATCCCGATCTACTACAACTTGAACTGGATACATGTTACTTTAATTAATATGTTAGCTCTGGGATCGCTTTCTCGCAGGGACTCGAGGAAGGGTCTCTGGGCTTTGCTACTACATGCTTGTTACTTTATTATTTGCTACTAATCTGCTCTCTTCTAATGCTGCAAGATGCTGCAAGATGCTAGTCTTCGATAAGCTAGGCCTTCCCCTCTATTCTGGCATTTCTGCAGTCTAGTCCACAGATACAGCCCCTTCATTTGATACCGATGCATAAATAGAATAGATCTGATGTAAGTCTTGCGAGTACTTTGGATGAGTACTCACGGTTGCTTTGCTACCTCTTTTCCCCATACCCGTTTGTTGCGACCAGATGACGGAGCCTCGGAGCCAGCTGATCCCGTCGACGACTACTACTACCACGGTGGAGCCTACTACTACGTGGAGACCGACGACCAGGAGTAGTTTAGAAGGCTCCCAGGCAGGAGGCCTGCGCCTTTTCGATCAGATGTCATTGTTTTGCTCAGCCTTCTTAAGGCATCCTTGTCTAATTATGTCTGTACTCAGATATTGTTGTTGCTTCCGCTAATGCTTGTTCGCAAGCTTATGTATTCGAGCCCTCGAGGCCCCTGGTTTGTAATATAAAGCTTGTATTATTTTATTTTGTGTCTAGAGTTGTGTTGTGATATCTTCTCGTGAGTCCCTGGGCTTGATCGTGCGCATTTGCGTGTATGATTAGTGCACGGTCGGGCCGGGGGCGCCACAGCAGGCCTCACCGCCCCACCCTACTCCCAACGCTAGCCAGGCCTTCCCTCTACTCACCCACATCCCCTGTTATTCTCCGGCGACGGTAGCCTCACACCGCAGCCGAACCAGTCAACGCTTGTACTCCCCTCCACGTGGGCATCCACTGTCGCGTCTTTCCCGGCTCCGCGTAGTTCCCTTCCTAGGACCTGCCGTCGTCCACCGCCTTGGTGCTCTCGGTGCGGCGTGGTCAACGTGGTCAATGAACGACAGCCATCGGAAGAGGAATGTACGCGGTGAGGCTGATAGCTGGATCCACCAGCTACATCTTCGCACGCAAGGAAGTGCCTCCTTATTACGCGCAAAAAAATGATTCCTCCCCCCTGACAGCTGGGACCCAGCAGCTATATCTTCGCACGCAAGGAAGTGCCTCCTTATCCTCCCTGACAGCTGGGACCCACCCGGTCGAAGCGTACGTAGCGTTGTCTTTCTGGTCGCGAACATGTACGTACATACTGGTCAATCGGTCTCTCTGCAACGATGAATCGTGGGCGTGTAAGGAGCGGCACGTGTCGTAGTAGAGCCCCCGACGTAGCAGTTCAGGCAGCCCCGTCTAAATCGTGTACACATACGTACAGCCACACGGCAAAAAATACGGGCACGTACGTACATACAGGCAGGGTCTTGAATGCGTACTCGCGCATACGTACGGCCAGGGCTCATGTACATGGAGAGAGAGGCAACAGATGGCAGCAATGGCCTCCTATTCATCGTCAGCCAACCGGCGGGTCGGAACGGAGGAAACAGCACCGTGTTCATCGGGAGCCAAGCGACTGGGTCGGAACGCGTCCTGTTCATCGAGAGCCAACCGGCTTGGACGAAACAGCCGTAACGGGGTCCTGTTCATCGACTTGGGGTCTGGCCTACCGCAAAACGGAGGAAACACCCTTCTGTTCGACCGCCTACGGTCGAAACGGGGTCCTGTTCATCGGCTGGGGGTCCGGCGTACCGCAAAACGGAGGAAATGGACTTCTGTTCGAGCGACTACGGTTGAAATGGGGTCCTGTTGATCAAGAGGGCTCTAACGTACCGCAAAACGGAGGAAACGGACTTCTCCCCAACTGCCTACGGTTGAAATTGGGGTCCTGTTCATCGGGAGGGGTGTGGCATACCGCAAAATGGGACTCCACGGGCTACTGTACATCCACGGTCGACCTCCCTCCACAGCCTCCACCAACTATTGTTCATCCACCGTCGCTCCAGCCTCCACCGGCTACTGGTCATCCAGCCTCCACGGGGTCCTGTTCATCCACCCCCAACCGGCTGGCCTCCTCGGGGTCCTGTTCATACAGCGCCAACCACCTTCACACGGCCAGGGTACTATTCATCCACAGCCAACCCACTGACTGGGGTGGGGCGTACGTACGAGCGGGCGGCAGCAACGGGAATTGTTCATCCACAGCCAACCAACCGGCTCGATCGATGCGTCTTGACTCATGTCTATGTGTATCGCGCGTGCGGCAGCAACGGGCACTGTTCATCGAGAGGCAACCCAACACCGGCTGGCTATGTCTCAGACGGGGGCTCGATCGGCTTCAGTAAGCTGCGAGAAGGATCGATCGGGTTTAGTTAGCAGCGAAGGGATCACTCGGGTTCAGTTAGCAGCGAAGGGATCGCTCGGCTTTAGTACGCAGTGGGATCAATCGCTCGGGTTCAGTACGTGTAGTAGTGCAAGGGATCGATCGATTGCTCGGGTTCAGTAAGCGAACGCCTCGCTCGGGTTCAGTTAGCGAACGCCTCGCAGACGTGCGCGCGTACGATAGAAACACGCAAACCACACTGCATCGCTCAGCCCCGACCACCCACCGTAACCGGGAACTCCCCGAAAATTTCCTCGCCCTCACTTCTACCACGATTTTTTACGTCATGGACGGCTGACGAGGGCATGTACCAGGGATAGGGTAACAGGCCTGACTTACAGACCCTACCCTAGGACTCCGCACGCCTTATACTGGGCCCCAGGGCCAGATCAGCAACCAAGAGTTCCGCAGACTGACATTCACTGGGAGTCCAATAATGCACTTGGAGTCCAATAATCCACTCGGAGTCCGCAGACTGACATTCACTCGGAGTCCAATAAACCACTCGGTAGCAGGAATCCACTCGACCAGCTATTTCACTCGGAATGCCTGACAGTCACTCGACCAGAGAAGACCAGAAGACCCCAGGAGCGCAACGGTCGGGACACACGTTCGCCTGTATTAATTGTCATCAATATGCCCGTTTCCTGGCGCACTTATACCCCTCTTAACTCCCTGTAATGGCTGGCGTTCATGGGAGGGCTGGCGAGACTATATAAGCCGCCCCCCTGCTCCATTCCAAGGGTTCGCAACCTGTTGTAATCATACACTCAAGCAATACAGCTCCAGAGCACCGAGACGTAGGGATATTACCTCCACCGCTGAGGGGCCTGAACTCGTAAATCCGAGTGTAACACCTGCGCCGTAGCTAGGCTCTGCCCTCTCATTCCTACCCCCACGCACTACTGTCAGACTTGCACCCACGACAGTTGGCGCCCACCGTGGGGCAGGCGTCTAGCGACTTCCGGCGTAGTTGCATTTTTCCGATCATCACCATGGTTTCCGGCGGCGGACTGACTCTGGGCGGCGAGATCCGTTTCGACGATTTGGCGTGGCTCCAGGAAGCCCCGCTGGATGTCGAGGCGTTGCCCGTCCGCGGCGCGGCGCACTTCCGTGCGAGTTCCTTCGGCGTCCTTCTTCGGCAACCATCGACTCCCTACCAGTCGACTTCTTCGCTCCCCAAAAGCCGTCGTCGCAAGCGCTCCGGACGCTCGCGGCTTCAGCGGTGGATCAGGCACGTGGTGGCCCTTCAGGTCCCGGCCCCGCAAATCGCGGCGATCGAGCCCGATGAGCCTGTCTTCGATCTGTTCGCCTCCGTGTATGAGCACTCGGAAAGCGTATCCGAGTGCAAGAGCAGCGATCCCGCTGCGGAGGTGCTGATGGCCGATTCCCCGCCCAGTCCGCCTGGGTACGGCTGCGGCGGCGCGGAGAATGACGACCCGTCGCACACTGAACTTGGCGGCGGCAGGGACCGGCGGGACGGCGAGTACTCCGAGTACGTCCCCCGACCTCTCACTCGGCAGCAGAGGGAGGAACAGCAGCGCAAGACCGAGCAGGCCCTCCAGACGCCCATCGTTGGGACGACCCCCGAAGCTCAGGCTTTGGAGGCCGTGCGCCAGGCCAAGTTGGCTGAGCGCAATCGTCTGGAAGCGCTCCAGAAGGCACTCGATGATCGCGCCCGCAGATAGCTTCAGCCTAGTTCCAGTCGGCGACAGCGGCAGTTGTTTCCGAATGACCAGCAGCAGAGTTTCTAGGTATTCCGCACTCCCGTCCAGAATCTGGCGGCGGCCACTCGGATAGCAGATTCCATCGAGCCGTCCCGATCTGAGGCGGGGGAGGATCATCGACAGATCCGGGCCCTGCTCAAGGCGGCTGAAGAGCAAAATTCGGCAGTATCTCAGTCGCGCAACAGGATACGCAGCAGATCCATTCAGGCTGACACCGTCCAGTCGGCACACAGCCCAGTGTCTCCAAGGAGAAACAGGCACTCGCCTCCGCGGCAAAACGACCAAGACCGCCACCGGGACCAGTACTCGGGGCAGGGTCGCAGTCGGAATACGCCTCCGCGGCGTCAGGACGATCGTCGCCACATGCAGTCGCCCCCTCTGCGGGATGGTTCGTACGCGCCTCGGCCGCACGATGCCAGGCGTCCTTATGACAACGATCGGAGGGACAGCCCTCCCCGTCATGGCGACGGTTATCGTCAGAGAGAGCCAGTCGACCACCGTGACCCGCAGTTCAATGAGAGATCCGTTCTCGCTCAGAACCTGGTCAACAGAGGCAGAGCTCAGAGAGAGAACTTGGATAGAGAACGTCTGAGTGGAAGTGGGGCATTCATCCCCGGGCCCGAGTGTTTCAGTAGGGCCATCCGGGCTGCTGAGATTCCGCCAAACTTCAGATTGGCAGCTGGAGTGAGCAAGTTCACCGGTGAGTCCAAGCCAGAGACTTGGTTAGAGGATTACCGAGTGGCTGTGCAGATTGGAGGAGGAAATGACTATGTGGCTATGAAGCATTTGCCTTTGATGCTGGAAGGGTCCGCCCGTGCCTGGCTCAACCAGCTCACTCCGGCCAGCATATACCGTTGGGAAGATTTGGCCCGAGTGTTCATCAAAACATTCGAGGGCACGTACAAACGCCCGGCTGGATTGACTGAGCTACAGCATTGTGTGCAGAAGCCGAATGAAACCTTGAGGGAGTACATTCAGCGGTGGACAACCTTGCATCATGTGGTGGAGAATGTCACGGAGCATCAAGCAGTCTGTGCCTTCAAGGCAAGAGTCAGATATCGGGAGCTCATCCTGAAATTCGGTCGGTCGGGATCTTTGACCATGAGCCGAATGATGGAGATTACCACTCGGTATGCAGACGGAGAAGAGGAAGACCGTCTCCGTAACGGCAAAGGGAAAAACCTACTCCGAGTGACGAGCGACCCTCTCACTCGGGGAGATGATGAGGTGTAATAAAAGTACTCGAGTGATACTTGATGAATAAAAGCATGACTTTTCCAGTTCCACGTTGGATTCACTCGTACGCATTCTCTGGCTTACAACCCCCAGTGGGTTTATGCTTTTCAACTTGGCTGCGAACCTGTTTTCACCCAAGTTAATACGCTACTCCGAGTGAAGAGCATCCCTCTCACTCGGGGGCTTGGCTGCGAATCCGCTTCGCCCAAGTTAAAACACTACTCCGAGTGAAGAGCATCCCTCTCACTCGGGGGCTTGGCTGCGAATCCGCTTCGCCCAAGTTAAAACGCTACTCCGAGTGAAGAGCATCCCTCTCACTCGGGGGCTTGGCTGCGAATCCGCTTCGCCCAAGTTAAAACGCTACTCCGAGTGAAGAGCATCCCTCTCACTCGGAGGCTTGGCTGCGAACCAGCTTTCGCCCAAGTGAAAAACCTACTCCGAGTGATGAGCATCCCCCTCACTCGGGGGCTTGGCTGCGAATCCGCTTCGCCCAAGTTAAAACGCTACTCCGAGTGAAGAGCATCCCTCTCACTCGGGGGCTTGGCTGGGAATCCGCTTCGCCCAAGTTAAAACGCTACTCCGAGTGAAGAGCATCCCCCTCACTCGGAGACTTGGCTGCGAACCAGCTTTCGCCCAAGTGAAAAACCTACTCCGAGTGACGAGCATCCCTCTCACTCAGGGGCTTGGCGGCGAATTTGCTTCGCCCAAGTTAAAACGCTACTCCGAGTGAAGAGCATCCCTCTCACTCGGGGGCTTGGCTGCGAATCCGCTTCGCCCAAGTTAAAACGCTACTCTGAGTGAAGAGCATCCCTCTCACTCAGAGGCTTGGCTGCGAAGCAGCTTTCGCCCAAGTGAAAAACCTACTCCGAGTGACGAGCATCCCTCTCACTCGGGGGCTTGGCTGCGAATCCGCTTCGCCCAAGTTAAAACGCTACTCCGAGTGAAGAGCATCCCTCTCACTCGGGGGCTTGGCTGTGAATCCGCTTCGCCCAAGTTAAAACGATACTCCGAGTGAAGAGCATCCCTCTCACTCGGAGGCTTGGCTGCGAACCAGCTTTCGCCCAAGTGAAAAACCTACTCAGAGTGACGAGCATCCCTCTCACTCGGAGGCTTGGCTGCGAATCCGCTTCGCCCAAGTTAAAACGCTACTCCGAGTGAAGAGCATCCCTCTCACTCGGGGGCTTGGCTGCGAATCTGCTTCGCCCAAGTTAAAACGCTACTCCGAGTGAAGAGCATCCCTCTCACTCGGAGGCTTGGCTGCGAACCAGCTTTCGCCCAAGTGAAAAACCTACTCCGAGTGATGAGCATCCCTCTCACTCGGGGCTTGGCTGCGAATCCGCTTCGCCCAAGTTAAAACGCTACTCCGAGTGAAGAGCATCCCTCTCACTCGGGGGCTTGGCTGCGAATCCGCTTCACCCAAGTTAAAACGCTACTCCGAGTGAAGAGCATCCCTCTCACTCGGAGGCTTGGCTGCGAACCAGCTTTCGCCCAAGTGAAAAACCTACTCCGAGTGACGAGCATCCCTCTCACTCGAAGGATTGGCTGCGAACCAGCTTTTGCCCAAGTGAAAAAGCTACTCCGAGTGACGAGCATCCCTCTCACTCGGGGGCTTGCCTGCGAATCCGCTTCGCCCAAGTTAAAACGCTACTCCGAGTGAAGAGCATCCCTCTCACTCGGGGGCTTGGCTGCGAATCCGCTTCGCCCAAGTTAAAACGCTACTCCGAGTGAAGAGCATCCCTCTCACTCGGAGGCTTGGCTGCGAACCAGCTTTCGCCCAAGTGAAAAACCTACTCCGAGTGACGAGCATCCCTCTCACTCGGGGGCTTGGCTGCGAATCCGCTTCGCGCAAGTTAAAACGCTACTCCGAGTGAAGAGCATCCCTCTCACTCGGGGGCTTGGCTGCGAATCCGCTTCGCCCAAGTTAAAACGCTACTCCGAGTGAAGAGCATCCCTCTCACTCGGAGGCTTGGCTGCGAACCAGCTTTCTCCCAAGTGAAAAACCTACTCCGAGTGACGAGCATCCCTCTCACTCGAAGGCTTGGCTGCGAACCAGCTTTCGCCCAAGTGAAAAACCTACTCCGAGTGACGAGCATCCCTCTCACTCGGGGGCTTGGCTGCGAATCCGCTTCGCCCAAGTTAAAACGCTACTCCGAGTGAAGAGCATCCCTCTCACTCGGGGGCTTGGCTGCGAATCCGCTTCGCCCAAGTTAATACGCTACTCTGAGTGAAGAGCATCCCTCTCACTCGGAGGCTTGGCTGCGAATCCGCTTCGCCCAACTTAAAACGATACTCCGAGTGAAGAGCATCCCTCTCACTCGGAGGCTTGGCTGCGAACCAGCTTTCGCCCAAGTGAAAAACCTACTCCGAGTGACGAGCATCCCTCACTCGGAGGCTTGGCTGCGAACCAGCTTTCGCCCAAGTGAAAAACCTACTCTGAGTGACGAGCATCCCTCTCACTCGGGGCCTTGGCTGCGAACCAGCTTTCGCCCAAGTTAAAAACCTACTCCGAGTGACTAGCATCCCTCTCAGTCGGGGGCTTGGCTGCGAACCAGCTTTCGCCCAAGTTAAAAACACTACTCCGAGTGAAGAGCATCCCTCTCACTCGAGGGCTTGGCTGCGAACCAGCTTTCACCCAAGTTAAAACGCTACTGCCAGTGAAGCGCATCCCTCTCACTCGGAGGCTTGGCTGCAAACCGGCTTTCGCCCAAGTTAAAACGTTACTCCGAGTGAAGAGCATAACTCTCACTCGGAGACTTAGCTATGAACCAGCATTCACCTAAGTTAAGACCCATTTCAAAGACTCGAAGGAAAGCATTCGGACAACTCCAGAAGTTCAAGAGTGATGACGAGTACGCGGGCCCGAAGCCCGAAAGAGTTTAACGAATATAGTTCCACTCGGCATACCGAGGTTAATGGAACAGTTAATGTCAAGAAATATTCCGAGTGCCCAAAGACCAGTACTCCTGTAAAGAACAAGCTTGACCAGTATCAGATCCTGAAGTGCCCTTTGTCAGGGAGGAACAAGTTTGACCAGTATCGGATTCTAAGTTCTAAGACTCCCGCCGACTACCCGCGGCCGACGGTAGTCTCGGGAACTACACCCAGTGGGTGCACTCAGCGTGCCCCCACTGGAACGGTATCCACTCGGAACGGTCCGCCCGATCCGAGTGATGGCCGAACACAAAAAAAAGACAAAAGGTTCTAAGACTCCCGCCGACCGCCCGCGGCCGACGGCAGTCTCGGGGACTACACCCAGTGGGTGCACTCAGCGTGCCCCCACTGGAACGGTATCCACTCGGAACGGTCCGCCCAATTCGAGTGATGGCCGAACACAAAAAACACCCAGTGGGTGTACCGGATATTTTCCGACTGAAATTCCTACTGAAGAAAAACGACTCGGAGATCGACTGACAAGAGCACTTACTCGAACGTTCTCCTGGAGAGCGGCACTGGCATCGTACGCCAGCTTCCCAGCTGCGCACATCTCCTTGAGCCGTTGGGTCATCAGTTCCGCCTGGATCATCGCCTCCTTGCTAGCTCCAGTTTGGTCCTCCGACACCTTGTACAGACTGAAGATATTGATGGGAGGAGGCGGAACCGAAGCCAGAGCAGTCGACGGAGCCGCAGCAGAACCAGCTCCAGCCTAAGAAGAACCCTGCCCCAGAGGCACGGTCACGGCAGGTGCATGGGGAACTTGAGGCGTTTTGCTCGGCGGCGTCTTCCGTGTGGTAGACTGAGAAGCAGTCGGAGCTGCGGTCCCCTTCTCGGCATCCTTCCGCGACGGCTCTTCATCGTCGCCCCCGACGTGGATGACATCTGCAAGCACAACGTTCACTCGACATAATCAGTCGCAGTTCAAAATTCAATCGGATGAAGACATTCCATAAACGCTCGGAGCTGATCCGTCGCCCGACGCGTGATGACCCATTTCATTCGGATGGAGACCACTCGTTCCACTCGGATAGAGGCTACTCATTTCATTCGGATGGAGACCACTCGTTTCACTCGGATAGAGGCTACTCGTTCCACTCGGATAGAGGCTACTCGTTTCACTCGGATAGAGGCCACTCATTTCATTCGGATGGAGACCACTCGTTTCACTCGGATAGAGGCTACTCATTTCATTCGGATGGAGACCACTCGTTTCACTCGGATAGAGGCGACTCGTTCCACTCGGATAGAGGCCACTCATTACATTCGGATGGAGACCACTCGTTTCACTCGGATAGAGGCTACTCGTTCCACTCGGATAGAAGCTACTCATTTCATTCGGATGGAGACCACTCGTTTCACTCGGATAGAGGCTACTCGTTCCACTCGGATAGAGGCTACTCGTTCCACTCAGATAGAGGCTACTCATTTCATTCGGATGGAGACCACTCATTCCACTCGGATGGAGGCTACTCATTTCATTCGGATGGAGACTACTCATTTCACTCGGACGACACATGGTCCAGAATCCGTCAAGGTGCCGCCCGAAGACAAGGGCGTCTAACGACTAGTAAGAGTTCTTGAGCGCCTCCGTAGCGCTCAACTCGCCTGGGAATCCGCCTCGACTCGACCCGCCTAACCTCGACCGATTCGGGGGCTAATGACGAGGGCATGTACCAGGGATAGGGTAACAGGCCTGACCTACAGACCCTACCCTAGGACTCCGCACGCCTTATACTGGGCCCCAGGGCCAGATCAGCAACCAAGAGTTCCGCAGACTGACATTCACTGGGAGTCCAATAATCCACTCGGAGTCCGCAGACTGACATTCACTCGGAGTCCAATAAACCACTCGGTAGCAGGAATCCACTCGACCAGCTATTTCACTCGGAATGCCTGACAGTCACTCGACCAGAGAAGACCAGGAGACCCCAGGAGCGCAACGGTCGGGACGCACGTTTGCCTGTATTAATTGTCATCAATATGCCCGTTTCCTGGCGCACTTATACCCCTCTTAACTCCCTGTAATGGCTGGCGTTCATGGGAGGGCTAGCGAGACTATATAAGCCGCCCCCCTGCTCCATTCCAAGGGTTCGCAACCTGTTGTAATCATACACTCAAGCAATACAGCTCCAGAGCACCGAGACGTAGGGATATTACCTCCACCGCTGAGGGGCCTGAACTCGTAAATCCGAGTGTAACACCTGCGCCGTAGCTAGGCTCTGCCCTCTCATTCCTACCCCCACACACTACTGTCAGACATGCACCCACGACAACGGCCCAAAGAATGTCATGCGGGTGCATCTCCGGCCCGCCCAGCATGAAAAGCCCATTTTCTGTCATATTTTTTTGTCATAGAAGTAGGAGCCCACCACATCTATGATGATACGTGTTTTTGTCACAATTATTGTCATAGAAGTGTCACAACCATGACAGAAAAAGTTTTCGTTCGGGCCATAATGCCACGGATGTGTCTTTTTTTTTGTAGTGTGAGCCATTGAGCATCTTGGAGCCGTCAAAGAACATAGTCCAATGTGTCGGTGTACTAAGACATGGGTGCCCTCGTACCCAGACTTGTGCACAGGCAGTTGTAGCCTCCCCGCCAATAAGGGCTTGACAGAGGATAACTATGACTCAAGGCTCAACACCAAGACCGTGAAGAAGACCTCAAGGCAGGTCATCGAGAAGTACTATTCTAAGTACTAAAGATCGACGCTGTTCTTGCCGGCAAGCTTCGCCCCAGCAAGGTGAAGACTAAGGCTATGGTTGCTAGCAAGCAAGGCCCGGCAAGCTCCGTGCTAGTAGGTTTGTTTTTGTCCCGTTACCGCTCCACCTCACCATCGACCAGATAGGCTCGTGGGCTAGGTGTCGAGCGGGCAGACAGTCAACATGGCTGGCCAAGGTACGTGTCAGCACACCGTGCCAAGATTAACTTTAATGACACCCGTCCCTAGGATGTGTCGGGATTACAGAAGGGCGCCAGGACCGGTGGTATAGATCTTTTGCCCAAAGCCTCGCCTCCCCAACGTAGCACCTTACGGTGCATTAAATGCATTTGTCTTACCCCGTTGAAAGATAGACGTGATGACGGTGAAAGTCACTGTTCACACTCTGTAATGACCGTATTAGCCATTGTGGTAACCCCTTGGCCTATAAAAGGAGGCCCACGGCTACAGGTAGAACGGTCGACACCCAGTTCAATTACACGCCGTAGCTGCATTTTCTCGGGCACCTTGCCGAAAAACTGTGCTCCCTGTAACCAGAGTTCATATTCGATCAACCACAGAGCAGGAGTAGGGTTTTACGCTCATAGCGGGCCGAACCTGGATAAAACCCCCACGTGTTCTTGCACTTACTGAAAACCTGCTCTTTGTCCCATGCACGTCCCCTGAGCCGAATCGTAAAGGGACCCATTCAGTCCCATAGATAGTCGCTTCCCACGACAAATGCTTGGGGACACTCGGGGCCGGTTGTTCTTGCTCAATCCACTCGGCTAGGAAATCCACTAGGGCTTGTGACTTGATAACTTTCTTTGCCTCAAACCTGATATCCAACGGGAGGAGTTCAATGGCCCACTTGGCCACTCGACCTGTGGCGTCTCTGTTGTTGAGAATCTCCGATAGGGGAGCATCACTTATCACCGTGACTGAGTGCTCTTGAAAGTAATGGGCCACCTTCTTCGCAGTCAGATAGATCCCGTAAACTAACTTCTGGTAGTGCGGGTACCTTTGCTTAGAGGGGGTCAGAACTTCAGAGATGTAGTACAGTGGCCGCTGAATCTTGAAAGCCTTGCCTTGTTCCACAGTGTCGAGCGGGCAGACAGTCAACATGGCCGGCCAAGGCACGTGTCAGCATGCCGCGCCAAGATTAACTTTAATGACACCCGTCCCTGGGATGTGTCGGGATTACAGAAGGGCGCCAGGACCGGTGGTATAGATCTTTTGCCCAAAGCCTCGCCTCCCCGACGTAGCACCTTATTGGTGCATTAAATGCGTTTGTCTTACCCCGTTGAAAGATAGATGTGATGACGGTGCAAGTCACTGTTCACACTCTGTATTGACCGTATTAGCCATTGTGGTAACCCCTTGGCCTATAAAAGGAGGCCCACGGCTACAGGTAGAACGGTCGACACCCAGTTCAATTACACGTCGTAGCTGCATTTTCCCTGGCACCTTGCTGGAAAACTGCGCTCCCTGTAACCAGAGTTCATATTCGATCAACCACAGAGCAGGAGTAGGGTTTTACGCTCATAGCGGCCCAAACCTGGATAAATCCCCCGCATGTTCTTGCACTTACTGAAAACCTGCTCTTTGTCCCATGCATGTCCCCTAAGCCAAATCGCAAAGGGACCCGTTCGGTCCCATAGATAGTCGTTTCCCATGACATCTTTGGCGCACCAGGCAGGGGCTGTGTGTGTCACAAATTAGTTCTTTGGTAGTGTGAGTACCAACTTCATCATCTTTGTCGATGGCGCTGAAGAAGAAGAGTGGAGCCACGAAGGCTCCTACCGCGTCCAAGCCACCTTCCCAGGTGGCCGCAGGCGGCGCAGGTGGCGCGGTCGGCGCAGACGCTATGGTTGGGACGGGCGGCGCAAGAGGCGCAAGTGGTGCAGGTGCCCAGCACCCCCACCACGATGCTGAGCCTAGCCACAGGACCGGCGACCTCGCATCCGGTCAACTTCCAAGACATTCTGGTGAGCGTAGTCATCATAGTAATATAATTCATACTGCTGCCACCCACAACCCAGCCGCCACAACGTCCCAGAATGTAGCGGCGACATCCAACAACGGCCAGGGGAGGCATACGCCGTGACCATCGCTAGATGGGCATGACACGCTCTCCCACGTTGCTGGCGGTTCCAGACGACGGCAAGGCGGGGTCCCCGTGCAGCAACTTCCGATTGCTCACGAAGCGCCACCGCCACCACCACGTCCGCCTGTTGGCGAGCATGAGCCGCGGTGGCACGGACGTAACGAAGCTCCTTCTGGCTCTGCCAGGAGTCGAGTGACACCTCGTTCTGTGCTCCCAGCCATGCCGACCACGGCAGCCGAGGCCATGGCGCGGGTTCAAATACTTTTGAGCTTCCCGCCAAGCCCAGACAAGATGGACGAATGGAGAGCCACCATTCAGAGTCTCATCAAATCTGCCGATCCCTGCAAAACACAAGACGTGGGGCCCTCACGGCGACCACCCACCATGCTGGCAGGACCCTCCGGCTACCCTGCCGGAGACGCCGCGCAGACGGTGCAGTCGCCTTGCCACCCCCCCACCGTCACAGCGGCTGGCCCGCCGATCAGACGACCATGACTTGCTGTCCATGGCCTCGTCATATCCGCGGTGCCACCAAGATTAGCGCCAAGTGCTCCGCGAGCGGTGCGACGACGACGCCCGCACGAAGATCGAGCGGCGCCGGGAAGCACGTCGTCAATCTGATGACCGTGCCAGGCCGGCGGTGAACGTGCTCGCTCTGGTAGCCGCTGAGTACTTGCCCTATGATGTGGGGTGCCCAGCGTTCACTCGTGAGCTGCGGTAAGTTCGCTGGCCGTCCACCCGAGCCTTCAAGCCAGAGCTGCCCAACAAGTACGATGGCACGCTCAACCCAGCTGAGTTCCTTGGCATCTACACCATCGCGGTGGAGGCTACCGGGGGACGGGACGAGAAAGTGCTCGCCAACTACTTCCCGTTGGCGCTTCGGCCCAATGTCAGGTCATGGTTGATGAACCTGCCTGAGGGCTCCATCTCTTCTTGGGCAGATTTGTGCCATCATTTCGTTGGCGCTTACCAGGGTGGCCACAAGCTCCCGGGTCAGCCCAGCGATTTGCAGGTGATCCCCCAAAGGGATGGAGAGAACCTCCGCAAGTACATACAATGGTTCAGCCGTGTGCACCACAACATCCCCGACATCCGTCCCGCAGCTGTTGTTGCCGCGTTCCACATGAATGTGCGCAACCGTAGGATGCGGTCAGAGATGAATGTCGAGTAGGTCAAGACTATCAACGATCTGTATACCTTGGCGGATAGGTGTGCACGTGCTGAGGAAGGGAGGCGACTCCCCGGGGAAGATGCGAGTGCAGACGTCGATTCCGAGGATGACGACGCATCAACCCCACAGACGAAGAACAAGAAGCGCAACAGAAAGCACAAGAACAAGACTCTACTGGCCGTCGAGAGCTCCAGCGACACCAACGCCACCAAGAAGTCAAAGGTAGACATCCCCGGCAAGGAGATTGCCGGGTGCGATGCTTGCCGGGAAGCTGCGGCAGGCGAGAAGGCCGGTAAGACCGGTGGGCCGTACTGCAAGATCCATCGTACCAAGGGCCATGACCTCCAGCAATGCCGGCAAGTAGAGCAACTTGCCAAAAAGCAGAAGCAAGAGTACGAGAAGCGAGATAAGGAGAAGGCCCAAGATGGTGCTGGTGGGTCTGGCAAGCAAGACCATGGTGGCCGCGGAGGCCACCGCGGCAAGGCCGAGCAGCCAAAAGAAAAGGCTGCTCAGGGCCAGCAAGAAGAGGATGATAGTGATGAGGACGGAAGCGGGTCTGGCAAGGAATTCCAAAATGCAGTGGATGCCATGTGTGTTGACGGAGGTGCATCTTTGCACTCCTCACACCGGCAACTAAAGCAGTGGATCCGCGAAGTCAATGTAGTGGAACCGGTGATGGAGGCATAGAAGCCACTCAAGTGGTCACACTCGCCCATCATCTTTGACATCGAGGATCACCCTGATCGCACCACTGCGGTCGGGTGTTTGCCATTGTTGGTCTCACCAACAATTCGCAGCCTCAAGGTGACGAAGATGCTGGTTGACGATGGGGCAGGCTTGAACTTGATCTCCCCAGATGTGATCAAGAGGCTGCAAATCCCTGACAAAGTTCTCGAGGAGACATGCAGTTTCCAAGGGGTCAGTCCGGGGAGGAACAAGCCGAAGGGCCAGATCACATTACCGGTCACGTTCGGCAGCGAGCTCAACCATCGAATGAAGAAGGTTACCTTCGACGTCATTGAGATGCCGCTACCGTACAATGGGTTTCTAGGCCGCCCAGCCCTGGCAAAGTTTATGGCCGCGTCGCACTATGCGTACAATGTCATCAAGATGCCGGGGCCGATGGGGGTCCTCACCATCAAGTCAAACCACAAGGATGCAATCATCTGTGTGGACAAGATCTATCGGGAGGCAGCGGCAGCATCTGCCATCGAGGCGCTTGCCCCTGCCGTTAAAGCTCCCGGGGAAGGAAAGAAGAAGAAGACCGGCAAGACCTCTGGGAAGGACTCTGGGAAGCGCACTTCAGAGTGCAGCTTGCCTATCAAGGATGTACCAGAGAGCTCTACCGGCAAAAGCAAGAGAGCCAAGGTGCCTACGCCGGCGACCAAGCGAGTCTCTGCGAAAGAAGGTGGGACAAGCGGCACTTTCTCTATAAGTGCCACTCTCAGTGACGAGCAGGAAAGCGAGCTCGTTGCCTTCCTACGGGCAAATGTCGATGTATTTGCTTGGCAAGCATCTAACATCCCTGGTGTTCCTAGGAAGGTAATTGGGCACCACCTTGCTATCTGCCCACATGCAAGGCCCATCAAGTAGAAGATCAGGAAACAAGCCTTGGAGCGGCAAGAGTTCATTGCCGAGGAGATTAAGAAGTTAGAAGCAGCAGGCCTGGTTAGAGGAGTGTTGCACCCTACGTGGTTAGTCAATCCGGTGGTGGTGCACAAGGCAAACGGGAAGTGGAGGCTTTGTATCGACTTCACCGATATAAATAAAGCCTGTCCCAAGGACCCTTTCCCTTTGCCGCGCATTGACCAGATTGTAGACTTGCTACTTGTGAGCTGCGTTGGTAATTCCCTGAAGAGGAAGGGAGATGTAGTACAGTAGAGATAAGTATTTCCCTCAATTATGAAACCAAGGTTATCAATCCAGTAGGAGAATCACGCAACACCTCGTTAGCAGCGCCTGCACACAAAACAACAAATCCTTGCACCCAACGCAAACAAGGGGTTGTCAATCCCTCGGCGGTAAGTTGCAAGATTAAATTGTATGTGATAGATAGATAGATTAAAACAAAAATACAAAATAAAATAAATAAATAAATAAAAAGTGCAGCAAGGTATTTTTAAGGTTTTTAATATATGATTTAGATGGACCCGGGGGCCATAGTTTTCACTAGAGGCTTCTCTCATAAAAATAGCATACGGTGGGTGAACAAATTACTGTTGGGCAATTGATAGAAAAGCAAATAATCATGACGATGTCCAAGGCAATGATCATGTATATAGGCATCACGTCCGAGACAAGTAGACCGACTCCTGCCTGCATCTACTACTATTACTCCACACATCGACCGCTATCCAACATGCATCTAGTGTATTAAGTCCCTAAAGAACGGAGTAACGCCTTAAGCACGATGACATGATGTAGACAAAGTAAACTCACGCAAGAATAAACCCCATCTTTTTACCCTTAATAGCAACGATACATACGTGTCATGTCCCTTTCTGTCACTAGGATTGAGCACCGCAAGATCGAACCCATTACAAAGCACCTCTTCCCATGGCAAGATAAATCAATCTAGTTGGCCAAACCAAATCAATAGATCGGAGAAGAAATACGAAGCTATAATAATCATGCATAAAAGAGTTCAGAGAAAACTTAAATAATATTCATGGATAATCTGATCATAAACTCACAATTCATCGGATCCCAACAAACACACCGCAAAAAGTGATTACATCGGATAGAACTCCAAGAACATCGAGGAGAACATTGTATTGAAGATCAAAAAGAGAGAATAAGCCATCTAGATACTAACTATGGACCCGAAGGTCTATGGTAAACTACTCACGCATCATCGGAAGGGCAGCAAGGTTGATGTAGAGCCCCTCCGTGATCGATTCCCCCTCCGGCGGAGTACCGGAAAAGGCCTCCACATGGGATTTCTCGAGAACAGAAGCTTGCGGCGGCGGAAAAAGTATTTCGTGGACTCCTCCGTTGGTTTCCTGATTTTAGAGAATTTATAGTGGTGGAATTAGGTCAAACGGAGCTGTGTGGGCCCCACAAGCCACCAGGGCGTGCCACCCCCCCCCTCGGGTGCGCCCTGGTGCCTCGTGGGCCACTGCTCCATCTTTTGGCCCTCTCCCGAAGCTTCCAGTACTTTTTATGTCCAGAAAAAAATCTCCAAAAAGTTTCGTGGCATTTGGACTTCGTTTGGTACTGATATTCTGGAATACCAAAAACAGGCAAAAAACAGCGACTGGCACTGGGCACTAAGTTAATAGGTTAGTCCCAAAAAATGATATATAATTGCTGTAAATGTGTATAAAAACATCCAAGATTGATAATATAATAGCATGGAACAATCAAAAATTATAGATACGTTGGAGACGTATCAAGACTCCACTGCCGGTTGTGACCTACTCTCTTTCCTTGACGCATATTCTGGTTATCATCAGATTTTTATGGCCAAGGAAGATGAGGAGAAGACCGCATTCATCACTCCATGTGGCACATACTGCTTTTTGCGTATGCCTTTCGGACTGAAGAGTGCCGAAGCGACCTTTGCCAGAGCGGTCCAGATTGGTTTTGAGCCATAGCTGCACAGAAATGTGGAGGCTTATATGGATGACAATGTGGTCAAAACCAGAGACAAGTCAACATTGATCCAGGATCTCGAGGAAACTTTTGCCAACTCGCGCAAGCTTAACTTGAAGCTCAACCCTGAGAAGTGTGTGTTCGGTGTTCCATCCGGCAAGCTTCTTGGTTTCTTCGTGTCTCAGAGGGGGATTGAAGCCAACCCTGACAAGATCAGAGCAATTGAGCAGATGGAAGCACCAAGACATGTCAAGGATGTCAGGCGCCTTGCCGGCTGCGTTGTTGCCCTCAGTAGGTTCATCTCCAAATCAGCAGAGTGCGCCTTGCCATTTTTCAAAATATTGAAAAAGGCAGGTCCAGTAAACTGGACTCCAGAAGCGGAGGCCGCACTCCAAGATTTGAAGAAGTACATGTCCTCTCCGCCAGTCCTAGTCGCGCTAGGCCGCAAGAGACGTTGATGCTATATTTAGCGGTACCAAATGAAGTGGTTAGTGCTGCACTTGTGACTGAAAGAGAGGCCGATGAGGAAGAGTTAGCAACCGCAGAGCAATGACTCAATGAGCTGGAGTCTTCTCCGGCAAGGTCAGGTGCTGACAAGACAGAGATTATGCAAGCCAGCCAGCCAGATCTGCAAGTTGTGAAGAACAAGATGGTGCAACGCCCAGTCTACTTTGTCAGCTCCCTCCTACAAGGGGCTAGGTCAAGGTACTCTGGTGTGTAAAAATTGCTTTTTGGCCTTCTCATGGGCTCAAGGAAGTTGCGCCATTATTGTCAAGCACACCCAGTCACCGTTGTCACTCGCTTTCTATTGCAACGCATCTTGAGAAATCCAGAGGCAACCGGAAGGATTCTGGAGTGGGCACTGGAGTTATCAAGTTTTGATCTGAAATTTGACAGCACCTCGATGATCCAGAGTAGAGCCTTGGCGGAATTCATTGCAGAATGGACTCCAACGCCAGATGAAGAAAAAAAAGAGACCTCTCTCCCCGGCAAGGAAACAGTTGACGATTGGGTCATGTACTTTGACGGTGCTTTCACGCTGAAAGGCGCCGGTGCTGGTGTGCTGCTTATCGCACCCACTGGAGAGCACCTCAAGTATGTGGTCCAGATGCACTTCCCCAGGGAGCAGGCCACCAACAACACTGCTGAGTACGAGGGTTTGCTTGCCGGTCTATGCATTGCAATCGACCTCGGTATCTGGAAACTGATTATCAGAGGTGACTCGCAGCTTGTGGTGAGGCAGGTCAACAAGGATTACCAAAGCCCTTTGATGGAGGCATATGTCGATGAAGTGAGAAAGTTGGAAGAGCACTTTGACGGTCTGCAAGCAGAGCAGGTTCCTCATGCCGGAATGAGATTGCTGATGACCTGTCAAAGCTTGCCACCCAAAAGATGCCTGTGGAACCAGGAACTTTTGTGCTCCAACTAACTCAGCCATCCGTTACACCATCGAAGCTAGCGAAGAAAAGAAAACAAGATGTTGATGGTTACTTTCCGGCAGAGCTACACATAGCTGCCAAGAAAGCAGATACCACCAAAAAGCCGCCCTTTACTAGTGATTCGCAGCATCCGGCAAGCCAGATCCTTGCCGTCGAAGCAAGTGCTCCCACAGAGGAAGAAATGCCTTTAGTCCTTGTCGCCGAGCCACAAGCTCCGACATGGGCGCAGCCGATTGTCCAATTCCTCCAGGCAAGAGACCTTCCCAATGAGCAAGAAGATACAGAAAGAGTGGCCTATCAATCAAGGATGTATAAGTTTATTGACAACACCTTGTACAGGAAGAGACCTAATTAGGTAAAATTGAAATGCATCTCCCGGGAAGATGGACAAAGGCTGTTGGAAGAGGTACATGAAGGGATGTGCGGATCTCATATTGGGTCACGCGCACTTGTCGGCAAGGCGTTCCATCAAGGATTCTACTGGCCGACAGCCCTTCAAGACGCCTTGGCGGTGGTTATCAGGTGTGAAGCATGCCAGTTCCACTCCAAGGACATCCACCAACCAGCTCAAGACCTCCAAACCATCCCTCTTTCCTGGCCCTTCTCGGTCTGGTGGCTCGACATCGTCGGCCCCTTCCTCCGTGCTACCGGGGGCTTTGAATTCTTGTATGTTGCAATCGACAAGTTTACAAAGTGGCCTGAAGTAGAGCCGGTGAGAAAGGTGACGGCACAGTCAGCTATCAAGTTCCTCAAAGGATTGGTTGCCCGTTTTGGTGTACCCAACAGGATCATTACCGACAACGGCACCCAATTCACAAGCCGCGCCTTCACAGCATATTGCCAGGAACTTGGAAATAAGATCTGCTATACCTCCGTTGCTCATCCAAGAAGCAATGGGCAAGTAGAGAGGGCAAATGCAAAAGTGCTGCGTGGTCAAAAGACTAGGACTTTCGACAAGCTGCACCAGTGTGGAAGGCGCTGGATGGAAGAATTGCCGGTGGTTCTTTGGTCAATCAGAACGACACTAAATTGAGCCATTGGCCAGACACCCTTCTCCCTTGTGTATGGTGCAGAAGCGGTACTCCCCACAGAACTCAAATATGGGTCACCTCGAGTCTTGGCCTTCGATGAGGAGGACCAAGATGAGCTGTGGCATGACGATGCCACGCTCCTTGAGGAAGATTTTTTCCGGGCTGCTGTCTGTGCTGCACGGTACCAGCAAGCTTTGCGCCGCTACCATAGCCGCAAAGTGAATGCCAGGAACCTTGACGAAGGCGACCTTGTTCTTCGTCGGATTCAATCCACGAAGGGTAAAAAAGTTGACGCCGAAGTGGGAGGGCCCTTACCGGGTAGTACGAGTCCCTAGGCCCGGCGCAGTCTGCCTAGAGACCGAAGATGGCACTCCGGTACTTAACTCATGGAATATTGAGCATCTTCGTAAGTTCTACCCGTAAGCCGCAGTTGTCGAGCTGCCCGGCAACCTATTTTGTACAAGTTTGCCGTCAAGGCATGTAAACCTTTGTACAAAGCCAGGCGCAGATCCCGTGCACAATAAAACTAAGTGTTTCACAACTATTTGTCCAAATGCATATTTACTTATGTGTTGCATGTAGTCTTGTGTTATAGTCTTTGCCTTGCATAAGGTGGTTAATGAACCGTCAAGGTTCCAGTCTCCTCTTTTCTCTTCTTTCTTTTTCCTAAGGGAAGGAAGGATTCCTCGCGTACAAGCTTCCCGGGGGGGTGACTGGTCATGGATACCAAAAGACGCGTTCAAGATATCGCCCTACGCCAAGAAGTACAGCAAGGAATGAGCTAAGTTGCAAAACTTTGAAATAAATTCTTTGTTGAAGTTGTGGATCTCCTTGACCGTTTTTTACCTTTGTATGAGAAACCTGCACGCTAAGGAACCTTGCCGTAATCGACTGCGCTCTTACTTTGCTTCGAGTCCACTCGGCAACCTAAGTAGCTGCATTGTGATTGGCAAGCGTGATCTTGCCGGCAGCGGCACTTCCGGCAAGCTGCTGAGGACTTGTTCCTCGGGCACTTGCGGTAAGGGTGTGCACACCGGCAAGTCTCCGGTAAGCGTAGGGTACGAAAATCATGCAAAGACAGAATGGAATAAGGAGAACAACATGCATACGTCCATTCAAAGTACGAACTACAGCAACTGTTAAACATTTAGATACAAAAGTTATCTTCCATGCCCCCACGGGGCTACATTGGTGTTGATACAGGAGCTTAGGCGGAGCACGTCTCATCTTCAAGACTAGACTGGGGCAATACTATGCGCCTAGTCGGAGTCGTCGCCCTCTCTCTTGATACGCGAGGAGCTTTCGTCGCTCTCGCTCTCGCTCTCGCTGGTGGAGTCAGCGCCGCTCCTGCTCTCACTTTCCGCGCAGCACTCGATGCGGCCGCCGGAGACCCCGAAGAACTTCACGTAGAGTGTGGCAGCTCCATCGTACCTAAACTGGAGAAGCTGCCCCTGCCCTAGACCACGGGAGCGGGCGAACGACTTCCACCCCCGCGTCAAGAACAGAGAGCCGGCGGTGGAGAACTCTGCCGCCACCCAGGAGGGGCCGTTGCAGCAGCAATCCGCCTGTAGCCACAGGCCCGAGGGCCTGCTGCTCTCCATCACCCTCGCAAAGGGATCCGGGAGCCCGAGCCAACTGCGAAGCCGGCGGCGTAACCCCACGACAAACTCGTGCGCTGCCACTGCCGTGTGGGACTCCTGCGCCGTCACCGCCATGCGGGCTTCCGCCTGAGAGGGAAGGGCAGCCGCCCCGCCATGTCTGCCACGCCCGCCTCATCCACGGGAACCACGCCCTCCGCGGCCGCGGGAGGCGGCTCTGCTGTGGGCGCTAGGGCTGGCACTCACGACGACCACCGAGGAATGCGTCCGGCCCTGAGAGGGGACCCTCGAGGCGGAAGCAGATGCACGGGCTCGACCTCCACCCCTCGCCATCGCAACAGTAGGCCTCAAGGAAAGCAAGGATGAATGAAAGGTTGGAGGAGGAGAATGGCAAGGGCAGAAGATGGGTGGGGAAGACTGCCACTCCCCCCGCCCTCTCTTATAGCGCCCTAGGGGGATTACTCTCCCTGCCGCCTCGCCTCCCTTAATGGCAGAAATCGAGGAAGGAGATGCGAGAAGTCAGGCGAAATAAGCAGCGCCCTCTACGTTTTTCCTTTTTATAGGGAAGGCGCGAGGGCTGGTTCTTTTTCGTCCTATGTGGCCACACTTTTCAGACGCTCCACCTCCTGCCGCCGCTTCGCTCCACCTCTCCCACGCCTGCATTTAATGCACATCGTGGGCGGGTGCGGTAAAAGAGAATATTATGACAGTTATCCTCTGCCATGCGCCGCCTGTGCACTGTTTGGGCCTAACCCAACGACGCCTCCATGCGCGCGTGGCCCAGGGCCAGGGGCTCCTGTCGGTGTACTAAGACATGGGTGCCCTCGTACCCAGACTTGTGCACAGGCAGTTGTAGCCTCCCCGCCAATAAGGGCTTGACAGAGGATAACTACGACTCAAGACTCAACACCAAGACCGTGAAGAAGACCTCAAGGCAGGTCATCAAGAAGTACTATTCTAAGTACTAAAGATCGACGCTGTTCTTGCCGGCAAGCTTCGCCCCGGCAAGGTGAAGACTAAGGCTATGGTTGCTAGCAAGCAAGGCCCGAGAAGCTCCGTGCCAGTAGGTTTGTTTTTGTCCCGTTACCGCTCCACCTCACCATCGACCAGATAGGCTCGTGGGCTAGGTGTCGAGCGGGCAGACAGTCAACATGGCTGGCCAAGGTACGTGTCAGCACACCGTGCCAAGATTAACTTTAATGACACCCGTCCCTAGGATGTGTCGGGATTACAGAAGGGCGCCAGGACCGGTGGTATAGATCTTTTGCCCAAAGCCTCGCCTCCCCAACGTAGCACCTTACGGTGCATTAAATGCATTTGTCTTACCCCGTTGAAAGATAGACGTGATGACGGTGAAAGTCACTGTTCACACTCTGTAATGACCGTATTAGCCATTGTGGTAACCCCTTGGCCTATAAAAGGAGGCCCACGGCTACAGGTAGAACGGTCGACACCCAGTTCAATTACACGCCGTAGCTGCATTTTCTCGGGCACCTTGCCGAAAAACTGTGCTCCCTGTAACCAGAGTTCATATTCGATCAACCACAGAGCAGGAGTAGGGTTTTACGCTCATAGCGGGCCGAACCTGGATAAAACCCCCACGTGTTCTTGCACTTACTGAAAACCTGCTCTTTGTCCCATGCACGTCCCCTGAGCCGAATCGTAAAGGGACCCATTCAGTCCCATAGATAGTCGCTTCCCACGACAAATGCTTGGGGACACTCGGGGCCGGTTGTTCTTGCTCAATCCACTCGGCTAGGAAATCCACTAGGGCTTGTGACTTGATAACTTTCTTTGCCTCAAACCTGATATCCAACGGGAGGAGTTCAATGGCCCACTTGGCCACTCGACCTGTGGCGTCTCTGTTGTTGAGAATCTCCGATAGGGGAGCATCACTTATCACCGTGACTGAGTGCTCTTGAAAGTAATGGGCCACCTTCTTCGCAGTCAGATAGATCCCGTAAACTAACTTCTGGTAGTGCGGGTACCTTTGCTTAGAGGGGGTCAGAACTTCAGAGATGTAGTACACTGGCCGCTGAATCTTGAAAGCCTTGCCTTGTTCCACAGTGAGCACGGTGCTAACAACTTAGCTCATGGCCGCGATGTACAAGAGCAAAGGCTCTTGGCTGCTCGGAGTAGCTAACACCAGCTGGGTGGAAAGCAGGGCTTTCAGTTCATGGAATGCAGCCTGCGCTTCAGTCGTCCACTCGAACCTTTCTGATTTCATCATGAGTCGGTAGAGTGGCAGGGCCTTCTCACCAAGTCATGAAATGAATCTGCTCAGGGCTGCCAGACAGCCCGTGAGTTTCTGCATGTCGTGCAAACGTTGCGGTTGCTTCATTCGGACAATTGCACCGATCTTCTCGGGGTTGGCGTCGATCCCACATTCGGAAACGAGGAACCCAAGCAATTTGCAGGCTGGCACGCCAAAGGTGCACTTGGCTGGATTCAGCTTGATCTTATAACGGCGCCGCTTCGCGAAGGTCTCGGCGAGGTCTGCCAGGAGGTTGGAACCTTTCCTGGATTTGACCACGATGTCATCCATGTAGGCCTCCATGTTCCGACTAATCTGCTTCTGCAAGCACTTCTGCACCATGCGCATGAAAGTCACACCTGCATTTTTCAGTCCGAATGGCATAGCGACATAACAAAAACACCCGAATGGGGTGATGAATGCAGTTTTTATTTCATCCCGACCGTACATTCGGATCTGGTGGTACCCGGAGTACGCATCCAGAAACGACAGATGCTCGCACCCCGCAGTAGAGTCTATTATCTGGTCTATGCGAGGGAGCGGGAAATGATCCTTCGGGCAGGCCCGATTGATGTGCTTGAAGTCAATGCACATTCGGAGGGATTTATCCTTCTTGGGGACCAAAACAACGTTGGCGAGCCACTCGGAGTGGTATATCTCGCGGATGAACTCGGCGGCTAAGAGCCGCGCGATCTCCTCACCAATCGCCTTGCGCTTCTCGGTCGTAGAGCGTCAAAGGTGCTCTTTGACTGGCTTCATCTTCAGGTCGACACGGAGTCGGTGCTCAACCAGTTCCCTGGGAACACCCGGCATGTCAGCAGGCTTCCATGCGAAGATGTCCCAGTTCTCACGGAGGAACTGGATGAGCTCGCCTTCCTATTTGCTGTCAAGCACCATGGAGATGTTGGTCGGGGCGGCGTTCGGGTCCGTCGGATGGATGTGAACCTACTTTGACTCGCCGGCCGACTGGAAAGCGGATTCCATAGTCGGCTTCTTGGACTTGAGCAGATCACTTGAATCGACCGCTTTTTTGTACTCGTCCAACTTTGCCACTGCCATCTGCTCGTCAGCAATCTGGGAGCCTTTCTGCAGGCATTCTTCAGCTATCTTGTGGTTTCCCGTGATGGTGATCACGCCTCTCAGGCCTAGCATCTTGAGTTTTAGATACACGTAGCATGGTCTGGCCATGAACCGTGCGTAGGCGGGCCTACCCAGGATGGCGTGATAAGCAGTGCGGAAGTCCACCACCTCAAAGGTTAACCTTTCCTTCCTGAAGTTCTTCTCTTCACCGAATACGACATCGAGGGCGATTTGCCCGAGTGATTTCGCCTTTTTCCCGAGGATGACCCCGTGGAATTGCAAGTTGCTTTTACTCAGTCGGGACATCGGAATGCCCATCGCCTCTAGAGTGTCAGCGTAGATGATGTTCTGCCCGCTGCCGCCGTCCATGAGAACTTTGCACAGTCGGACTCCTCTAACGGCAGGATCAACCACCAGTGCCTGCTGCCCAGGGGTCGGTACATGGGATGGGTGATCCGACTAGTCGAACATGACGGGAGTCTTGGCCTAGTCTAGGAGTTTAGTGATAGTCGGAACTGCCATATTGACCTCTCGATTTATCACCTTGAGGCGACTCTTGCTTTCAACGTCAGCAAAGATCATCAGGACCTTCTCGATGTGGGGGTACCTAGAGGCATCTTTGGCCCCATCGTCATCCTCGTCCTCATCTTTTCCCTCTGAGGGATCTTGCTGCATCTCTTGCTTGAGCAGCCGGCACTCCCGAGTGGTATGCTTCGGCAGAATTAGGTTGCCTTCTTCATCCCTCTTCGTGTGAATCTGGCAGGGCTGATCAAGGATATCATTTTTCGGGGCGGCTTTCTTCTTGCCGGCCCACTCCTTCTTCTGCTTCATCTGGCCTTTGCCTTTGCTTTGGCCGGCCAGGGCCGCGGCCTCTGCATTGTTGGCTGCCTCGGCCTTGCACTTCTGCTTCTTGTTTTTATTGTTGTCCGACTGATTTGCATCCCCGGCTCGGCCCTTGCCGCTCCTCAGCCGGTCTTCTTCTTTGCCATTAGCGTACCGATTGGCTATCTCCATCGCCTAACTGAGAGTTGGGATCTCAGTTCGGCCAAATTTTAGAGCCAACTCTCGATACCTGATGCCGGCTTTGAAGGCGCAGATCGCCTGGTGCTCGGTGACATTCTCCATCGTGTTATGCAAGGTGGTCCATTGCTGGATGTACTCCCGGAGAGTCTCATTCTGCTTCTGGACACAATGCTACAGCTCTGACAATCCACCCGGCCACTTGTACGTGCCCTCAAAATTATTGATGAAGACCCGAGCCAGGTCGTCCCAGCAGTATATACTGCCAGGTGTCAACTGGTTGAACCACGCCCTGGCCGACCCCTCGAGCATCAATGGCAGATGTTTCATAGCCACATTGTCGTTGCCGCCACTGATCTGGACAGCCACTCGGTAGTCCTCCAACCAAATCTCTGGCTTCGACTCGCCATTGAACTTACTGATGCCCATCGCCAATCTGAAATTGCTTCGGATGTCTGCGGCCCGAATGTACCGGCTGAAACACTCGGGTCCGGAGGGTGCGGAACCACTCGGAACGTCAGCGTCAAGGCCTTCCCTCAGTGCCCGCCCTCTGTTGACCAGGTTTTGAGCGAGGATGGATCTCGCATTGAACCGGAGGTCCCGGAGTTCACCCGGACGGTATGAGGGGCTCGGCCTACGGTCGTCCCCGGGAGGACGCCTGTCATCATAGGGCTGGCGCCCGTATGAGACATCCCGCGAAGGGGGCATCCGGGTCCGATCGTAATCATCATGTCGCCGGGGGGAAATGATTCGGTCATGCCTCCAATCTCCGTGATGATCTCTCGAGGAGGATGTCGCACGGCGTCTCCCCGAGCCAAGTGGACTATGGGCCGACTGAACGGTTTCGGCGCGCACTGATGCGCTATGGATGCGATCGCGGGATTGTGACACCACCGCGTTCTACGACAAGGTTGTCTTCCGCAGCACCTGGATCTGGCGAATCCCCTCTCCAGCAGCGGAGCCGGAGGGCTGAATTGAATCAGCGATCCTAGCCGCCACCGCCAAGTTTTGCAGTGGAGTGTTGAGCACCTGGTACTTCCTGGGCTGGTCATTCGGGAACAACCGGCGTTTGTGCCGACTGGAACTAGGCTGCTGGCAAGCGCGATCATCCACCTCCTTTTGCAGCCAATCCAGGCGGTCTCGTTCGGCCAAGGTGACCAAACGCACCGACTCCATGGCCAGGGCCTCGGGAGTCGTCCCTGTGATGGGAGTGCACAGAGCCTGCTCATTCTTCCTACAAAGCTCGTCACTCTGCTCTTGAGTGAGAGCTTGAGGAACGTAAGGCTCGTGGCAGGGGGAGTGATCATCTCCCAGGTTGTCATTGTCGCGCGAAGTGCCCACGTGTCCGTCATGGGGGTCCAATTACCCCGGCGGGCCGCGCGGCGCTGGGCCGGCCATGAGGACTTCGGCTGTGGACTCGACGCTCTCGCACTCGGACCCCTCGGGGGAGTCGTCGTCCAATCCATCAGAAAGGTCAAGGGCGGGCTCATCAGGCTCGAGTGTCACCACATGCCCGGCTGCGGCCAGGATGGCCACAGCATGCCTGATCCAACGCTGGAGCTGTGAGCGCCCGGAGCGCTTGCGACGGCGTCCAGCAGAAAGGACAGGAACCACTCGTTACGGAACTAATGGCTGTCGGAGGAGGACTCCATACGAAGATGCGCAGAAGTGCGCTGCGCCACAGATGGGCAGCGACTCCACGTCCAGCGGGGCCTCCTGGAGCCACGCTGAGTCATCGGTGATGAAGCTGGGAGCTCCAAATCGGATCTCGCCGCCCAACTACATGGTGATGATGAAATTCCACCTGTACTGCTAAAATCGCTAAATGCACCGCCCCACGGTGGGCGCCAACTGTCATGGTTACTAACCTGACAATGAATACTAGGGGTATGAATGAAGGGGCAGAGCCTAGCTACAACACAGGTGTGGCACTCGGTTTTTATGAGTTCGGGCCTCTCTCGGAGAAGGTAACATCCCTACGCCTCATTGCCCGGAGGCTTGTTTTCTCTTGGGGTATGTGATTACGAAGAGTGCTAAACCCCTGCTCAGGAGGAAGAGGGCTACTTATATAGAGTGCGCCTGGGCCTCTTCTCTCCCACGTTGCAAGGGGCATTAATGACCATAACTACGGGAGTTACATGTTATAACAGCCATGACTACAGCAGTTACTGGTAATGGTGGTCTTGATTCTTTTCATTTGCACAAAATGAGGGCTTGTCTCTTGCTGAGTTTTATAGTAACCCAACACCGGAAGCTCACTTCGATCTACCGCTATCATTGGAAGCAAGGGCAGAGCTGGATGACATGCTTTAGGTGGTTGCGGGACTATCTCTAGAACCCCTGGCGACAGATGAGTGGATACTATGTTGGGGAGATGTTCAGTTCAGACCCAGAAAGTTCTATAAATTCCTTTTCAGGAATGTGACTGCGCTTACATACATAACCACAATTTGGAAATCAAAATGCATCTTAAGACACAAGGTATTTGCATGGCTGATGTATATGGATAGAGTTAATACCAGAGACATGTTACTCCGAAGACACTTCTTCATTGGAGAGGATCACTCGTGCCTTTTGTGTGCAACTGGCACTCTGGAAACCAATAGCCATTTATTCTATGAGTGTGAATTTGTGACCAGATGTTGGGACACATTGGGTATTTGCTGGAACACGGAGTTGGATGTACAACAAATGATGGATCAAACCAGAGGGGCTTGGCACAGACCCATGTTCAAGGAAATCATCATTTTGGCTGCGTGGAATGTTTGGAAGCAAAGAAATAAGGTGTTCTTTGATGGTGCATCAGCCTCTCTTTCAGATTGGCTTAGAATGTTCAAGGCTGATGTGGAGATCCTTAGGTTTAGAGTAACACCTGACATGTCTTCCTTTTTGGAAGGCTTTTTAGCCTCTCTGTCTATGTAACCTACCATTTCTTCTGTTAGATTTTGCTTTCCTTTGCCTACATGGCATTGTAAATTTGTACATATTCCTATATATATAAAACAATAGTAGGAGCCTCTCCTGCTGTTTTAATTGCTCAAAAAAATGGTGGTCATGACTGCACTTGAAGCTTGACTTAACACCTTCGGACCGTTGCTACTCCCACGTCGTCCCTACGCCTTCACTGTCCGAGTGGTGTGATCTGGCCGACTCGAGGGAGGACGTCCGAGTGCCTTTTGTGTATCCGAGTGGATTCCCTGTTATATGCATCCGAATGCGTGCTTGGTCCAGGGACCTATCAATGATGGTGTGGGACCCCATGTGGGCCTTAGATGTCAGGTCTGTGACCCTACCAGTGGTAGGTGACCCCATCACTCCCCTCGTCTTAGAGGGTACGATCTTAGTCTTGGAGTCCTTAAGATTCTTTATAATGATCAGCAGATATTTAACTCTCAAGTGAACTTAATAAATAGAGCTATGCTCCCCTGCAATGGCGCCAGAAAACAGGAGTGATGACCCACAAGTATAGGGGGTCGTAACAGTCTTCGAGAGAAGTATTTCACTCAATTTATTGATTCGACACAAGGGGAACCAAAGAATATTTATAAGCCTTAGCAGTTGAGTTGTCAATTCAACCACACCTGGAAAGTTGTTTCTCTGCAGCAAAATGTTTAGTAGCATAGTAGTTTGATAGTTTTGATGGTAACATAACAGTAGCAGCAACAATGGTAACTTAGCAAATACAATATGAGCAAAGCGTAGGCATTGGATCAGCGATGCATATTTGTATGGATGACATTCATCGTGCAACAGTCACAACCTAGAGCGATACACAATAGCTCCAATTCATCAATTCAATGTAGGCATGTATTCCGTATATAGTCATACGTGCTTATAATAAGAACTTGTATGACATCTTTTGTCCTACCCTCCCGTGGCAGCAGGGTCCTTAAGGAAATCTAAGGGTAATTAGGGCCTCCTTTTAATAGAGAACCGGATCAAAGCATTAACACATGGTGAATACATGAACTCCTCAAATTACCGTCATCCTCGAAGAGTATCCCAATTATTGTCACCTTGGGGTCTATGGTTCAGAACAATAACAAGTGCATGTAACTAGCAGATAGGATCAAGAACTCAAATATATTGATGAAAACATAAAGGGTTCAGATCTGAAATCATGGCACTCAGGCCCTAGTGACAAGCATTAAGCATAGCAAAGTCATAGCAACATCAATATCAAAACATAGTGGATACTAGGGATCAAGCCCTAACAAATTGACTCGATTACATGATAAATCTCATCCATCTCCATCACCGTCCAGGAAGCCTACGAAGGAATTAGTCACTCCCGGTGGTGAGTATCATGGAATTGTTGATGGAGAAGGGTTGTTGATGACGATGGCGACAAATCCCCCTCTCCAGAGCCCCGAACGGACTCCAGATCAGCCCTCCCGATGAAGAACAGGAGGTGGCGGTGGCTTCATATCGTAAAACGATGATTCTTTTCTCCTTGATTTTTTTCTCTGTGAGACGGAACTTATAGGACTAGAGGTAGGGCAAACGGAAGCTTGAGGGGCCCACAAGTTCACGTGGTGCGCCCTAGGGGGAACCAGCTAGGCTTGTTGCCCTGTGGTGGCCCCCCACCAGTAGATCTTTTCGCCAGTATTTTTATTAATTCCAAAATAATTCTCCGTAAATTTTCAGCCAATTTCGAGAACTTTTATTTCTGCACAAAAACAACACCATGGTAGTTCTGCTGAAAACAGCGTCAGTCCAGGTTAGTTTTATTCAAATCATGCAAATTAGAGTCCAAAACAAGAGAAAAAGTGTTTGGAAAAGTAGATACGTTGGAGACGTGTCAAGGAGATCCACACAAATGACCTTTAGCAGTACCTACACACACAAAAGCAAATACTTGCACCCAACGCGAGCAAGAGGGTTGTCAATCCCCTTGTACTCGTTAATTGCAAGGATTAATTCTGATAGTAGGAGATATATAAATTGCAAAACTAAATAAATTGCAGCAAGGTATTTATGGTATTAGTAATATGATTCAGATGGATCGGGGGGGCATAACTTTCACTAGAGGCATCTCTCTCAACAATATAGCAACGGTGGGTACACAAATTACTGTTGGGAAATTGATAGAAAAGAACATAGTTATAAGGTTATTCATGGCATGATCAGTACACAGGCATTACATCCGTGACAAGTAGACCGACATCCATCTGCATCTACTACTATTACTCCACCCCTCAACCGCTATCCAGCATGCATCTTAAGGTATTAAGTTCATAACAAACAGGCATGATGACATAATGTGGACAGAATAAAACCAATCAATATGATCAAACCCCGTCGTTTTACCCTTAGTAGCAACAATACAAATACGTGCCTCGCTACTCCTCCTGTCACAGAGTGAGGACACCGCAAGATTGAACCTACTACTACGCACCACTTCCACTGAAGACCTACTCATCAACTTGGCCAAAGTAAACTCATAGATCGGAAAGCATTACATAGCTATAACAATCACACATAATAAAGTTCAGAAATAACTCAATTACTTTCAATGAACAATCTGATCATAAACCCACAATTCATTGGATCCCAAACACACCGCAAAAGATTACATCGAATCGATCTCCGAAGAGGACTGATACGTCCAATTTGGATCATCATTTCCTATTGTTATTTATAATGTATTTGGTCATTATTTCACTTTATGATGCAATTCTTATGCCTTTTCTCTCTTAATTTGCAAGATTTATATGAAGAGGGAGAATACCGGCAGCTGGAATTCTGGACCTGAAATAGCTACAGCACAGATACCTATTCTACAGAGCTCCAAATGACCTGAAATTTTATGGAGATTTTTTATTGAATATATAAAAAATACTGGAGAAAATAAATAGTAGAGGGGACCCACCAGCCTCCCACAAGGCAACAGGGCGCGCCCTGATGCCTTGTGGGGCCCACAGATGGCCTCCGGCCCCCTTCTTCTGCTATATAAGCTCATTTGCCCTAAAAATTATAGAGAAGACTTTTGGGATGAAGTGCCGCCGTCTCGAGGCAGAACTAGGGCAGGAGCACTTTTGCCCTCCGGCGGAGCGATTCCGCCGGGGATACTTCTGTCCGGGAGGGGGGAAATTGAAGCCATCAACATCACCAACGATCCTCTCATCATGGGAGGACCAATATTCATCAACATCTTCACCATCACCATCTCATCTCAAACCCTAGTTCATCTCTTGTATTCAATCTTCGTCTCAAAACCTCAGATTGGTACCCGTGGGTTGCTAGTAGTGTTGATTACATCTTGTAGTTGATGCTAGTTGGTTTATTTGGTGGAAGATTATATGTTCAGATCCTTAATGCTATTCAATACCCCTCTGATCTTGAACATGAATATGATTTGTGAGTAGTTATGTTTGTTCTTGAGGACATGGGAGAAGTCTTGTTATAAGTAATCATGTGAATTTGGTATTCGTTCGATATTTTGATGATATGTATGTTGTTGCTTCCTTTAGTGGTGTCGTGTGAACGTCGACTACATGACACTTCACCATATTTGGGCCTAAGGGAAGGCATTGTGGAGTAATGAGTAGATGATGGGTTGCTAGAGTGACAGAAGCTTAAACCCTAGTTTATGCGTTATTCCGTAAGGGGCTGATTTGAATCCATATGTTTCATGTTGTGGTTAGATTTATCTTAATTCTTCTTTCATCGTTTCGGATGCTTGCGAGAGGGGGTAATCATATGAGGGTTGCTTGTTCAAGTAAGAATAGCACCCTAGCACCGGTCCACCCACATATCAAATTATCAAAGTAGCGAACGCGAATCAAATAAACATGATGAAAGTGACTAGATGATAATTCCCATGTGTCCTCGAGAACGCTTTGCTTTATATAAGTGTGACGCCCCCGACTCGACCGTGCACTAATCATACACGCAAATGCACACGATCAAGCCCAGTGACTCACAGGAAGATATCACAACACAACTCTAGACACAAAATAAAATAATACAAGCTTTATATTACAAGCCAGGGTCCTCGAGGACTCGAATACATAAGCTCGAGTTACACAAGGGTCAGCGAAAGCATCAATATCTGAGTACAGACATAATTAGTCAAGTTTGCCTTAAGAAGGCGGGGAAAAACAACGGCAACTAGATCGAAAAGGCCCAGGCCTCCTGCCTGGGAGCCTCCTATCTACTCCTGGTCGTCGGTCTCCACGTAGTAGTAGGCTCCGTCGGGGTAGTAGTAGTCATCAACGGGATCAGTTGGCTCCGGGGCTCCATCATCTGATCGCGGCAATCGGGTATGGGGAAAAAGAGGTAGCAAAGCAACCGTGAGTACTCATCCAAAGTACTCGCAAGACTTACATCAGATCTATTCTATTTATGCATCGGTATCAAATGAAGGGGTTGTATCTGTGGACTAGACTGCAAAAATGCCAGAATAGAGGGGAAGGCCTAGCCTATCGAAGACTAGCATCTTCCAGCGTCTTGCAGCAACAGAAGAGAGTAGAGTAACATATAATATATTAACAAGTATATATTAGCAACGCCCAGAGATCCTTCCTCGACTCCCTGCGAGGAAGCGATCCCGGAGCCATCATATTAGTTTAGAGTAGTATGTATCTAGTTCAAGTTGTAGTAGATCGGGATACAACACTGGGCGTCCTGTTACCGTGGACCCGGCTATTCGAATAGATAACTTCCCTGCAGGGGTGCACTACTGTTACCCAACACGCTCGATTAACTCTGGCCGGACACACTTTTCTCGGTCATGCCCGGCCTCGGCTGATCGACACGACGTAGTCCTACCTAGGCTTCGCAGAGAGGTCCCCGCCGGTCTACATCCTAAGCGCTCAGGGGTCTTGGGCCCATCGCCCTTTGCACTCCGGGTCATTGTGTGCAGGGTGATACCAGCACCACCTCTGCCTGGATGGCGCTATCCGGCCCGGCCACAATGCTGAACTGGACGTCTAACAGAGCTTTCGGCTGATACATACGGCACCGAGGGCCCCATTAAACCATTATCCCGCGTGGTGGTAGTGTGTATAGGCCAGTGGCCAACTCAGATCAAATACCCAAATCCGTTAGTGAATTATTAGGTGCTCGCGGAGACGACCAATGCCTCGGCCGCTCCAACTAGGTATCTCGCGGACCACGACCAGGGACTAGGCCCACCTCGCTCCGACTACAGTGTAAGTTCCGTGTCAGCTGTCGGGACAAGTCCCGAGCTACCACCACATCCTAGGTGGTACCGCTAACAGCCAGTCGCCACAGGACTCTCTCGCGGGTACCCTTTGGGTCGGCCCGACTTCAACATTATCTCGCGGGTGCTCTTGGAGCCGACCCGTCTTTAACAATGGTCTGAGGTGAAGGTCAAAGTACCCGTGTGTCCATAACATCGTGGGGAATCCGAGGAATCACCCTCAATGGATTCCCACTCGATGTAACCGTCAAGGTGAACTTGGAGGAATCACCCTCGATAAGTTCACACTTGATGGGCTGCACGACAGAGGCATCATCGGAGGTGGTGAAAGAGGAATCACCCTCAGTAACCCACAACCGATTAGCTACGCTACAGAGATATCATCGGGAGTGAGGTAGGAGGTATCACCCTCGGCACTCGATAGTAGCTCTGCAGAGTCGTACAACTTAAGGGGATGTGCGGCGCTGTGTCGGTCTCTGCACATCGATCATGTTGATCGAAACTTCCGGAAACAAAGCATGGCAACACGGACAAGGGTACAGGGCCACTAATGGATCACTAACCAACCTGTACTAAGCATTTAGGATAGCAGGTAAGGTATCAACAGCAGGTTACAAAATCAGGCTATGCATCAGAATAGGAGCAATCAATTACAGTAGCAAAATCTAATGCAAGCACGAGAGAGAAGGAATGGGCGATATAGGAATGATCAAGGGGGTTTGCTTGCCTGGAAGCTCTGCTGAAAAGGAAGAAGGGTCGTCGGTGACGTAGTCGATCACAGGGGTATCGACAGCAGTCGCCGGGCCTACCGAAGAAGAAAGAGGAGGGGGAAGAAACAATAATATAAAGCAAACAAATGCAGCACGGTGCATGACATGGCGGTATGCTGTGCTAGGGGTGACCTAATGTAGCACTACCCGTTACAGATGGAACGGGAAAAATATCTGGGGATATTTTCCCAGCCTTAGGCATCTGTTAGACAGATGAACCGGAGGGGAAGGTTCCATGTTTGCAGTGATGGAGGGGTGTGGCAGGTATGTGGATGACATATTCGGATTCGTCATATTTTTCTGATCATTTTTCATATATAAATTATTTCCATCCGAGTTACGGATAATTTTATATGATTTTTCAAAGTTTTAATCATTTTTTGAAATTTCTGGAATTAATTTAACATCGAAAATAAATGAATAAATTGCTATGGGTACACAGAGAGTGTACCCAAAGAGTTGCATGAGTGGCTGACAGTGGGCCCTGTTGACTGGGTCAACTGCCCAGTCAGCCACGAGTCAGCAGTGGCTGACAGGTGGGGCCAGTCAACTGCTGACGCAGCAGTTGACTGGTCAACCTTTGACTGCTCAGCGGGTCCAGTGGGACCCGCATGTCGGTGACTCTGGGCCAGTTAACAGTTTTTATTTAAAACTTAATCGATTTTGTTAGCGGCCTGGGGCCCACTATCAGTGAGTGTTAGGGGGGTTAATTAGCGCTATTGATGCGCCACGTCAGCGATGTCACCGGCGATGAGGCCGAGCACCGACAATGGCCGTCCGGCCGACTCCGGCGAACATTTGGTCCGGGCCTAGGTTCTACCGAACGGGGGGCGGCGGCGTGCATCGTTCTGTGGTGGCGGGAGACGCAACGGTGGACGGAGGTGGCCGCTGCAGCAAGGGCAGGCGGCGGCCGGAGCACGGCCCAGACGAAATCGTCGTCTGGCGAGGCGAACGACTAAAACAACGGCACGGGCGAACTCACGTGAATGCCTCGAGCACGCGGACGCGCTCACTTGGCCCTAGAAATGAACGACGGCAACGGGACGAGCTCTACGGCGGAGGTGAGCTCCGGCGGTGGTGGGGCTACTGCTAGCGGGCATGCCCGAGCGAGAGAGGTGAGGGGAGGAGCAGAGGGGCTCACAGCGAGCCGATAGGGGTGCGTAGCAGGCTCGGGGAGGTGCTGGTCGTGGCGGATCGACGGGAAGAAGCTCCGGTGGCCGCAGGCGGAGTCGAGGTCGATGCGGTCGTCGTGAAGGCGTGGGGTCAAGCTCGGGGTCGGAGATGGTGTAGTGGACGTCAGCGGTCTCGTCTGGCACGGCGAGGCGGCGAGGAGGGTACGGTGGCCACGGCTATGGCGCGGCCATGGCGGCGGACACGCTCGGTCGAGGTGGGAGAGAGCGAGGGAAGGGGAGAAGGAGGGTCAGGGTGCACCAGAGAGGTCAGGGGGTGCGGGGCAAGGTCCTTATCCACCCAGCGACGGCAGGGTCGCTGTCGAGCGCGCGCGAGGGGGGGCCAGGGCGTGAGCACGCTCCTATGGCGACAGCGAGGAGGAGTGAGTAGGAGGAGGGAGAAGACCGTGGTGGGCTGGGCCACGGGCACTGTGGCGACTTGAAGCGCAACCAAACAGTGCTCCCTACCTTTTCTCTTTTTCTTTTTCTAGTTTTCTTTAATAACTTTCTGTTTGCATTTTCTCTTAGCAATAGATCACTTTTGTAAAATGTGTGGCTGGTCTCAATATTTAGTATGCAATATATCTTACTGCCACAAAAAGTTTGGGGGTATTATAATCAAATTTGAATTTTGTTTTAAAAGAAATTGGATTAAATGAGCTGTTTAGGTACTGTTTTTGGGAGCTAGATTCTAAAAGAGCAAACAAATGATGTTGTTTTACTGATTATTAATTGCATATGGGATATTTACAAAAACATGAACTATTTAGTTTTCTTGTTTGTGCAATTTTTATTTTCATCTGAAATTCAAATTTGATTTTGAATTTGATTTTGCAACAAGTGGCAATTGTTATTAGAAAAAGGAGATAACTTGGCATTAATCAAGAGTGATTACTGTAGCTTAATACATGGGGATGTTACAACTCTCCTCCTCTAAAAGAAATTCTCATCCCGGGAATTAAGAGGTAGAAGGGAAAAGATCAGGGTATTCTTCATGAAGACGATCCTCGCGTTCCCAGGTGGCTTCATCTTCAGTATGATTCGACCACTGCACTTTAAGGAACTTGGTTGCCTTCTGACGGGTTCATCGTTCAGCTTGATCAAGAATGCGGATCGGATGCTCTTTATAAGATAGATCATCCTGCAATTCAAGCACTTCATGACCCAGCAATTCGACCCATGGGCAGTCGCGCCCATGGGCACCCGACCCGAATGGGTAGGGTATGGGTCGCCATATTCACCCATGGGTAAGCCCGATGGGTAACCCGATTAGTCATGGATAGGGTATGGGCATGGGGTTCTACCTGTGGGTCACCCGATTAATATTAGTGAGTAAAATATATTTTTATTTTATATGATGTGTGGACGTTTTGGCGAAGATACATGCTAATTAATTTCTTTAGTACAGCCTAACGCTGCCAATAGCGATGCATCTTTGCTTCGCTTTTTATTTCTTGCCGATCGCTCCAGAATGGTAAGGCCCATAAATACTACTACTAGTCCAGGTAACTTGGAAATGGAGTATCTCAGCCTATTGGGCCTCCAACGACTGAAGCACATGCATGAGGCTGCGGTGTGCTGTGTGTGCTTGGTCGTAAACTGAGGACAGGAGTAGCTCGTTTAGTCCCACCTCACTTGCTTGAGCGCACGGTAGGTTGGGTTGTGCTATAAAGCAGACAAGGAAGGGCAAGCGTAAGACATTCGGTCAGTTCGATAAGATAAAAAATGAAATTAAATGTTAGACCCGATGGGTGCCCTATTGGGTCGGGTCACCCATCGGGTTTGGGCATGGGTCTCCTTCTCTGCCCATGGGTAGGGTCATGGGTATACTGCACACCCGTTTAATATTCGGGCATGGGTCTGGGAAAGCTTGACCCGGTCAAACCTGACCCGACTGCCAGGTTGAGGCACCATCATCATCAACGGTGAAGAACGATGAATTTCCTTTGGAGAGATAGCTCTTAATCTTCTCGACTTCAGTATCATAATTCTGCCTTGACTTGATGTTGCACTCGAGATCTGGTTCAACAACCAAGGTATTTAGACATCCTTGAGGAACTATCTCGAGGTTCAGCTTTCGAAGCTCTTCATACATGAGTGATTGCTGTAGCTAAACCTCAAGTTCACAACAGTAGGATTTACGGCTCAAGGCATCAGCCATTACATTAGCCTTGCCAGGGGTATAAGAAATACCCAAGTCATAGTCTGTAATGGCCTCCATCCATCTTTTCTGACGGAGGTTCAGAGATGGCTGAGTGAACAAGTACTTCAAACTTTGATGATCCGTGTAGATCTTGCAACGATTACCAAGTAGGTAATGTCGCCATAACTTCAATGCATAAATAACTGCTGCTAGTTCAAGATCATGCGTTGGATAGTTCTCTTCATGAGGATGCAACTGCCAAGAGCCATAAGCAATCACCTTGCGCTCTTGCATTAGGACACAGCCTAATCCTTGACGGGATGTGGCACAATAAATCACGAAGTCCTTGCGAGAATCTGGACGAGCAAGCACTGGGGCAGATGTCAGCTTGTCTTTGAGTGTTTGAAAACTTTCCTAACATTTCTCTGTCCACTCAAACTTAATGCCCTTGTGAAGCAAATCAGTCAAAGGCTTGGCAATCTTGGAGAAGTTCTCGACAAAGCGGCGGCAATAACTGGCAAGTCCGAGAAAACTTCTGACTTGCTTGACATTCTTCGGGGGAGTCCATTCAAGAATAGCCTGAACTCGTTCTGGGTTAACAGCAATGCCATCTTTGGATATCACGTGGCCGACATATGTCACTTCAGATAACCAGAACTCGCACTTGGAATACTTGGCATATAGTTGATGTTCACGCAGCTTCTCCAGTACAAGCCGAAGATGTTCGGCATGTTCTTCTTCATTCCTCGAATATACAAGATATCATCTAGATAAACCACGACAAATTTGTCGAGGTAATCCATGAAGATGTAGTTCATTAACCGAGAGAAGGTTGCTGGAGCGTTGGTTGAGCCAAAGGACATGACAGTGTACTCGTAAGAACCATAGCGAGTAACGAAGGCTGTCTTAGGAGTGTCCTCTTCACGAACTCGGATCTGGTGGTATCCCAATCTCAAATCAAGTTTAGAGAATACTGAGGAACCAGCAAGTTGATCATACAGATCATTGATTCGAGGAAGCGGATACTTGTTCTGAATTGTTGCCTGGTTGATAGGTCGGTAATCTTGGACCAGACGATTCGTACCATCCTTCTTCTTGACAAAGAGAGAAGGTGCTCCCCAAGCAGAAGAACTGGGGCGGATGAAACCCTTACGAAGTGACTTGTCAATTTCCTCCTTAAGTTCAAGGAGTTCATGCGGCGGCATCTTGTATGGGCGCTTGGCAATAGGAGTAGTGCCCGGTTTCAAGTCTATGACGAATTCAACAGCTCTAGTAGGGGGTATTCCTGGAAGTTCTTCTGGAAAGACATCTTGGAATTCACGAACGACTGGAATGTTCTCTATCCCCTCAAGAGGTGAAGCATTCAATGCATTCAGAGCATATATCTGGCTCTCGACATTCTGAGCTATTCGGGCTGAGTATTGGATTGTCTGGCCAGAAGGATGTGTAAGTTGGACTTTCTTAGCGGCACAGTCAATGAAAGCATTATGTGCTTTCAGCCAATCCATACCGAGAATGACATCTATGGTAGAAACCTTGAGGGCCATGAGTGAAGCAGTGAACACTAATCCTCCAATTGCAATGTGGTTGTTGTGGGCTACCATTGAGGTATCCCACCTGGATCCTGGAGAGCTAACCACCAGTGGAGGGTACATGTTTTCGAATGATAAGTCATGCTTACGTGCAAACGCCTCAGATATGAAGGAATGTGACGCTCCTGAATCAAAAAGAACAGAAGCTGGTACTGAGTTAATAGGGAGGGTTCCCATCATGACAGTCGGTTCCTTCTGAGCCTTATTAGCATCGACATGGTTGGCATGGCCAAGTACAACAGCAGACGGTCCGGTATTATAGTTTTTGGGACGATAGCTACGACGGCTCTTCTTACGACCCACAGTAGAACGCGGTGCATTTTGAGGCTGATCCTGGCGACAGTTGAGAGCAAGGTGTCCTGGCTGTCTACACTTGTGGTATAAGCCCTCATTGGGTAAAGGAACCATAAAAGTTGGTTTGTCATCTTGAATTCTGAGCTGTCTCGGCGGCGGAGGCAGACAAGGTGCGACATAGGATGGCCTTGGGGTTGGAGCAGGTCGGTGATAAACATTGTGCGGGATCCAGACTTGACGTTTCTGAGCAGGCTGTCCTGAGGATGAGCCAACATCACGAGTGCGCTTGAGCGACTCCTGGTACTCAGTCAGACCAGTTTCAGCTCAGAAAGCTTGGCTGACAAGCGTCGCAAAGTCCGCGCAATCATGGATAACAAGTGCGAGCTTTATATCAGGATGCAGTCTTTCACGGAATTTCTCCTGCTTGCGAGCGTCAGTGCAGATGTCATCCTCAGCATAGCGGGATAAATCAAGGAATTTCCTCTGATATTCATCCACATTCATTTTGCCCTGTGAGTTTGCGGAATTCCTTCTTCTTCTGGTCCATCAGACCTTGAGGAATGTGCCGTGCACGGAAGGCTGACTGAAATTCCTGCCAAGTGGTAATAGTTCTAGCAGGCAGCATACGCCTGTGGCTTTCCCACCATTGAGCAGCTGGATCCTTCAGGTGAAATGCCGCAAAGGTGACATAACTGGCAGGGGCAACATTAGCTGACTCTATCTCAAACAGGATGTCACGGAGCCAATCATCAGCATCCATAGGATTGGTGGAGTTGCGGAAAATGGACGGGTTGAGGCGCACGAATTCTTGCAGAGTTATTGGGGCAGGCTGTTGATGAGCATTCTGAGTTGGAAATTGGTTCATTAGCCCGGACATGAACTGACGGTTCAGCTCAAACTGTTGCATCATTGCGGCAACATAGGGCAGAGGCGGAGGATCATCAGCCATCCTGCTAAAAACAACAGGGGCAGTTTAGCAAGAACAACTGCATGTGTAAGAGGTCATTCATGATGTAACATGAGCAATGAACAAGAAGTGCATTAGATACATATTAGTAGTCATTAAAGACATACAGATCCATGCACAGAGTCGGTTACAAACGGCAGCAGGTGTTCGGAACACACGCAGCTAGACAACTAGGCGGCACGCAGGCACGTGGTGGAGAGATACAACAACGAGACATAGCAAAGGCTACATCAACATCGGAGAAAACTACTGGAGCAAGGAATCTGCAAGTGACAACGTAGGGTGCCCTCGATAAAAGGATCCTGCGGTCCGTGAACACTGTGAAGCAGAACCTGGCCCTCTACTCCAAGAAGGATTAACTCAAATCTCCGGGTGGATGTGATCACAAGAACCTAGAGTTAGAGTTAGCAAAATCTTTAACCCAAAAGGAGGAGAGATCAGAACCCAGAGTAAAGATGCGGAATAAAAGATCCTAATCTCATCCGTTGGTGACGTGGGCCTGTAAGCCACACAGCCATGTTAGTAAAACTAGTAGAATGCCCGTGCGTTGCTACGGGCTACAATGCATATACATGAATCAACCAAATGATTAAGGTCGTCTCCAAGGTCGATGCTCATTTCTCCCTCATACGTCCGGACGTGTTTGGATATCAAACAGGCGCCGAGCGGGCTCCTGAAAATCCAACCGTCTGAACAGTTAGGGCTCCCCCAAATCCAACACATATATTGGGGAGAAATGTGGTTGTCCGGACTATCCAACATGTTATCTCCAAACACGGCCCCACCCCCACGACGCACCCTTCATATTTTGTCCTCTCTTTAAAACCAGATGACGCCCACCTCACCTTCGCCATGTCGCCCTATCTCCTTCACAGCAGACTTCCGCACGGACCACCAAGGAGGAGTCCCCCGCCAACCGTCCTGATCCCCTCCCCCGTGTTCGTGTCGATCCACCACCGCCATCAAGGTGGACAAGGCGTGCGCCGCCCATGATGCCCCCCCCCCCACACACACACACAGCCAAGAAGGCAGATCCGATGTCTCTTGAGCCATTGTCACATTGTAACATATATAGTTGAATGTTGTGCATTACCACGAAGCAAAAAATATGATGTTCGCTGTCGGGCATGCAACCGATACACCACCGTGTCTGTTATTAACTCTTGAAGCAACCAAACAATGCATTTACCCTTCTATCTTAACCAAAAAATTATACAATTGATTGAAAAATATATGAACCGCTCGCTCATGCAACTTGTTGTAAAGCCATCTCTAATGAAATACATTTGCCACATTATCTAAAGTAGGGAAATTATTTCACTGAGACAGTCGTACCACGGGATTAAGTTTACGAGTCATTCCTAGTATGAAGATGGCACAACAGTTATCATACATATAGATTATGTATGACATACCAAATGAGGAAGTGGTGGCATTGTTGTAAACCATCATAAAGGCGTATTATCTCATGGTTCTTAGTTTGTATGATCGTCCAAATGGGTGTTAGATTAACCGGTCATTGATATGGTTGCAACATATAAATATGTAAATGTCATTTCATCAACAATAATCATCCTTAATAAAATGAAGGGATAGCCACGTGTCTAGAAGAAGAAAACAAAATTCACAACAATACCACACTACCACAGCCATAATCCAGTAAGAGACCATCTACTGGAAATCAAAATTGTGCCCTTCATGTACAACTTCAAGGTTTCAACCAATATGAATCCCCTTGCTGCAAGCAAGGAACTTTAGTTCCCAAACCAACAAATCACAATTCAGCGATAACCAGATCTAGAAAATCATATCTCGCCATGAAACTGAATCCCCAAACAATAATCAACCGCAATGGACTTGTGCCTCGTCTTAAGGGTGGATCCGAACAGCAGATGTCTAACCATTGGCTTAGGCATACTCTATAGTTGCAATAGGTTAATACATGTCTGTTAATTGTAACCTGAAACAATACCTAGCAAGTGTCAAAGTATAGTTGCAATAGGTTAAGTAAAAAGCAGATAAGGGGATGCAAACTTTCACGAGCTTTCCGCTGAAATTTTGGTCAAAAGAGATCATTAAACTGGGCCATACAAATTTATTTGAGTGAAAAGTAAAACAGCCATAGTGATAGCTCCAGCCAACAACCAAAAATGTAGTCTCACAGGATATAAATGAACACGCATAGTCATCATATTCAACAAACTGTTAGATCGCAGGCGACCTAGGAAAACTTTGGAGCTTCTCAAGTTATACGGATTTTCTAGTTTATAAGTCTGCACTACTGCTAGATTTTTGTATCTTGTAAAAACTGATGCGATTTTGTAAAAACTATAGCAATCAGTGATTAGCATGTAAAAAAATTGACAGACTCCCTACAACCTGCTACACATGATTTGGTATTATGGCTACTCTATAAGTTCACATCATTCACGAAATGAATGAAATTATGTTACCAGCATGCTACACGCACTTAAGGCAATGAATTAATTAAAGTATAAGTTAGGCATTTGACAATCATGAAACCTAGGAAAAGGGATCAAGGGATCAATATCCAACCTCAAAAACAAATTCACGAAACAGTCTTGGTACAAAGCCACTCACCATGGTCCTCATGTTCCTGCCACCGACGACCATTGTGTCAACAGAAGATCATAACAACACCTATTCCTTCTCTGCCTCCTCTGAGCCGCCACAGAAGCTCCTTGCATCGCTGATATGCTCATGTATCAGGTTTTCGCTACATGAGAAGTGCCAAAAGGCCACCATGTTTCCTTGGTCACAAAATATTAATGGAACTATCTTTCGCTGAGCATATTCAAGAAACTGCAGTTGCTTTTAAATAACTAATATAACAATTTTTGTATATATAGCTCGTGAATTAAATGACGACTTGCATTGTTGGGACACCAACATCACAGATGTATTTGCATCAAGATAAAAGAGAGGAAACAGTACCACACCACTTTACCAGAGCATCAGTAGGTTCATTCCCATGGGTAAGCACATCCTCATCGAGTGACTTCGTCATGCAGGAGGTTCGAGTGCTCCTAGATAGCCTTGAGCTTGACACCATTAGGGCTAGTGATTTGAAGATGACTCGATGAGCTATATGGATGGTCACTGATAGCCTTGAGCTTGACATCATGTCGGTTAAAGTGGGGGTCATCATTGGGCTAGCTATAGAAACCACTGCTACTAATAATAAAAACTTAAAACACATGACAAAAACCGCCGTTGAATGAGATGTACTTTAACTGGTCCTATCCAAATTAATTGCCATGTGCAGATAACAAGTGAAATTGAATATAATGTATGTTTCCTATATACTTAAGGCTGGGAAACCATCTACAACTTATTCAGAAATGACAGATGTTTATGCCTTTATGCAACTGAAACGTACCAATTTGAAAGTTGAAACTATATAAATCAGTGTTAACACTACAACCCTGGATGTTGAATAAATTACTACAAACCTAAATGTTGAATAAACCTGGATAATGGTAAATAGCCTTGCAGATTATCTACTTCAACTGATGGTTATGCTGCAACCATCACCATATGAATAGATTCAGTGCTGGACAATGAAACAAAACTGTCAGTATTAGAATATCCAGAAACACAATTGCTACTATTAGAAATCAATTGCTTCATCGACTAATCATCATATCCATGTCTAGAACATGGAAAAATAGCCACGTCTAGAACATGAAAATGGCATACACATAGCAATTGCTTTGACAAAATCTGCTAAATAACAACAGCAGTAAAAGTAGAACAGCAGTACCAGCATCCCATCATGCACATAGACCCCTATGAGAACTCGCCGTAAAGCCTTATCAAACTCCGGAAGTAGTCAATAGCTAGAGTCGCACCTGAGGCACCCTCAAGATTTGTTATCCTGGCCAATGAACGACACACTTGGTAGTGTCCCGGTGATTTATCCTACTACACGCAGGAGCTGCACGACCTCCCCAAGTTGTTCTTCTGTTGCGGCTAGAGATCCTGGTGGACATCGGCGTTGCCGACGCCATTGCCGCCTCACGTCCTCCCACTGACGCGGCCCCACCATCTCAACGCACCGACGCCCTCACCCTAGGTTGCAGCCTCCGCGCCCATTGAAGTCCTGCCGGTCCTCACAACATCGGCGGCGTGAACTGAAGAGCTGCCAGTCCTCATAAAATCGGCGGCGTGAACTGAAGAGCGGTGGCAAACGAAGCTTTGACTCTTAGGTACACGATGTTTGAGATCAGAGGAATAAAAATATTCAGAGGACTAACACTCCATTGAGAGCAAATCATTGGAGCTGAACATGCCTTGAACTTCGGGTCTCCTTTCCTGGTTTTCTTTTGATTTCAATAAACTTGACTACATGACCGATACTACTATTATACAACATATTTTTATTTTTATTATTTTATAGTGTAAAAATAAATTAAGTCAAGACCTTGAAGGATGCTAAAAATATATATCTAAATGTCCATGCGATGTTCCCAAATCCTTGACAAAGCTGTGAACCAACCAGATGTTGATTCCAACGCTGCAAGTTGTCTGCACAATCCTTCATATATATATGTGTGGTAAGAAAAATATCATTGAGCTTCTAGTTTTTGCGCCAATGAATATATACCAGAATCAGCTTTTTTTTAGCTAATCAAAGCTAGAAAATAGAGATTAGAGGGGAAAAAAATAGAGGTTGCTCACTTGCTCTGTAACATATAAGCTAGAAGACATGATACGGCAGTTTTGTGATCAACTATTCGAGGTATGAACCTCTTCTACTATTGAGTGTCAATACGAGAAACAAAGTCCCATATGTCCTCTTATTACTATGTAGTAGTAAGTGTTGAATTAAGAAGCAATATGTCATATTGTGCAGCTAGAGGAAATGAGCAAATCAGTCATGAAAATTGACTCAGAGTAGTCTTCCTGAGGGCATCCAACTCTAGATGCTAGCAAGAATTCCTCATGAACTCTTCAAGCTTCAAGGTAGACACCATCGCCTTTCCGCACGTCAGCTACGACAAAGTCATCTCCTACACGGGTAGACACCAAAGTAAATCCCAAGTCCTACCAAGTCGAGGCGGTGGTACAGAAAAAAGGGGAGCCATGTGGACAGCGGAAGAGACTGATCAAGCAATTTGATATTTGATGCATGCTCATGGAAATACTACATCGCCAACACAATCTTCAGTGGCCTACTCTCTACGCCAGTGTCAGTGTCGGCCGCGCGGGCGACAGCTGTCATGTGCTCCCTACGCCAGTGTCAGTCACATCTTATCTATCTTATTATTCGTTCTGTTTCTTTTGCATTTCCATCAGAATCATGCTATCCAATTAACTATTATTCCAGGTTCTGTTTATTTTGCATTTCCATCGGAATCATGCTTTCCAATTAACTATATTAGGCTCATACCAACTGAGAGACCCACAAATTTACATTACCTGTCACATTAAGGAAAACATACTTACATGACATGTATTAAGCTAGAAAATTATACTAATTGGCTGATCATTTGTTGATCGGCTCTGACTAAAATTAAATCCCTGGAGCAAATATGTGACCATACATGTTCGACCATGAGGCAAGATTCTTGCATAGATAATCAAGCAACAAATAATGAGAATCGCACATGAAGAGGTAGCAAAGAAGACCATGCCAAAAACAAATTCTTGGAATACCCAGTTGTAGACTACAGCTAGGAGCCAAAATAAAACATACTTCTACATTCTTACACCAAGCAAGCAAGTATTGAGATTAAATCTCTACTATTAAAGTGGAAGTTGTAACTATATAAAACATGTTGCTAAAGTTGTGTTAAGAGAAAGAGGTACCTGACTAAAGAATTCAGAACAAAATAATCCAATACGTTGAAATGTATCCAATGATTTACCAGATGATATATCTCATCTAACCAGAACAATGAATCCATGCCATACCTGCTGATATATTATGACTTTAACCAGCACAATGAATCCCATCAACAAACATAACTTTCCAAACTTGCATGCTCCTCTACTGATATGCTGGAAACGAGACACTGAACAGTAAACATTTAGGAGGACTACTATAAAGGCAAAAGTAGATTATGGTAAACACCATGTACTTATCTATGTAGGGGGGGTGCCAGATCGCGAATGGCTAAGGGAGAGGTAGGATTTAGATTTACTGCATCCCAAAAATTATGTAGATCATTCACCCCATCTCTTCCGAAATGCCCTCCTATATGAACATGAGGCTTGGGCTTTGCAGCTTCTCAGTACAACAAAGCATAGTACATCAAGTTGCATGAGATTAGGTTACGATGATATATTTTTGTACAAAACATGCTATGTCTCCATGGATCAAAAGTTTAGAACATGGCAATGTGCATAAACCGTAACTGAAACCTGAAGTTGTACTTAAGCATTTGTAGCATTGCTTAAAAAAAAAGAGAAATATTGATTTGTACTGATGACTGAAGTATCAGCCTAAAAGGAGAAATATGTGCCAGCTCTCCCTGAAATGAAATTGCACTTAAGCTCCCTCTGCAAATGGAGTTCACAAAACCTGCAAAAGGGATAAGGAACCAAATGAAATCCTCACAGACTGAATCTCAAAACCGAATAGTAAGAAGATTCGTGGTCGATCACTGACATACTGAAGGCCGGCGGCGGCGACGAGGTGACCGAGGAGCGGGTTGTGTAGGGCGGTGAGGGAGGGTGGTGGCCACAAAGGTGGGGCATCCGCGGGTGGATGCATCGGCCATGGCTTCCTCGAGCTCATGGAGACAGACCTGTACCTCAAGGTCGGCGGCGAAGGCATCTTCTCAGCAGACTCCCTGGGCACGTTGCCTCTTCTGCTCCCAAAGTTGGATTGCTGAACTCACCACACACTTTATTCCTGGCCCTCGAGGGGTTATATGTAGATACAGAGAGAGGGTACAGGAGGGAGTGGGAGAAGCTGTTAGCTACATTACAGGCACCACGTTGAGCATGTCCTGCATGCGAGGGCGTGGGCGCACGAAGTGTATCTGCCCGTTGGGCATGCTAGACTAAGTCAGCCGTGGCTGGCAAGGAACCTGGGTCCGGTGGCGTACGTGAGTTCCAACACCCCCCCGCAGCCACAACGTGGGGTGCTCGAACGTTGAGGCTGGAACGGAATTCACCGAACACGATAGTCGGCAAGCCCTTGGTGAAGATGTCGGCGAACTGGGAGCTCGTGGGTACGTGGAGGACACGCACCTCGCCCAAGGCCACGCGCTCGCGAACGAAGTGAAGGTCGATCTCAATGTGCTTCGTCCGCTGATGCTGCACGGGGTTGGACGACATGTACACGGCGGAGACGTTGTCGCAGTAGACGACGGTGGCGCGCACAGGGGGTTGATGGAGTTCACCAAGGAGCTGCCGTAGCCACACGGTCTCGGCGACGGCATTGGCGACCGCGCGGTATTCGGCCTCAGCACTGGACCGGGACACCGTGTTCTGACGCTTTGAAGACCATGTGAGGAGATTGGAGCCGAGGAAGACGCAGTAGCCGGACGTGGACTTGCGCGTGTCGGGGCAACCCGCCCAGTCGGCGTCAGAGTAGGCGACGAGCTCCGAGGTGGCGGAGCGATGGATCTGCAAGCCCAGGTGCGTGGTGCCACGGACGTAGCGCAAGATGCGCTTGACGAGCTGAAAGTGACACTCCCGCGGCGTGTGCATAAACAGGCAACACTGTTGAACTGCATATGAGAGGTCGGGGCGCGTCAAGGTCAGGTACTGTAAAGCACCCGCGAGGGTGCGGTAGAGCGACGGGTCGTGGAAGAGCAGACCGGTGTCGACGGAGAGCTTGGCGAGGGTGTCGACCGGCGTGGAGATCGCCTTGCAGTTCAACATGCCGGCGCGGTCGAGGATCTCGAGAGCATACTGTTCCTGGGAGAGGAACAACCCCGCGCTCGTGGACGTGACGTTGATGCCGAGGAAGTGATGAAGGGCGCCGAGGTCCGTCATGGCGAACTCCTGATGCAGCGACTTGATGATGCTTTGGAGAAAGGCATCCGAGTCGGCGGTGAGGATGATGTCGTCCACGTACAGTAGGAGGTACGCGAGGTGTGGACCGCGACGGAGGATGAACAACGACGAGTCCGAGCGCGATGGAGTGAACCCGAGGGTGCGCAGGTACGTGGTGAACCGCGAGAACCATGCGCGCGGTGCCTGCTTCAGCCCGTACAACGAGCGGTTGAGGCGGCACACATGTGAAGACTTGTCGGGGTCGATGAAGCCGGACGGCTGATGACAATACACCGTTTCGGCGAGATGGCCGTGGAGGAAGGCATTCTTCACGTCGAGCTGATGGATCGGCCACGACCTGCCGGCGGCGATGCTCAGCACAGTGCGGATGGTGGCCGGCTTGACCACGGGACTGAACGTTTCACCGTAGTCGACGCCGGCTTGCTGCGTGAAGCCGCGGAGAACCCATCTGGCCTTGTAGCGAGCGAGAGAGCCGGCGGAGTTGAACTTATGCCGGAAAATCCACTTCCCGGTGACGACATTGGCACCTGCAGGACGAGACACTAGACACCAGGTGTTATTCCGCATTAGTGCATCATACTCCTCACGCATAGCATTGGACCAGTTCGGGTCCCGAAGAGCGGCTCGGTAGGAGGAGGGTATGGGACTAATGGCAGAGGAGGTGGCAGCGTGGAGGGAGACGTGCTGCTTGGGGAGGGAGAAGCCCGACTTCGCGCGCGTGCGCATGCCGTGGGTGTTGGTGGGAGGTGCAACGGGAACGGCGCGCGGTGGGAGAGGTGGAGCGTGGGTGGCAGGCATGGGTTTGGTCGGGTTTGCACTGCATGGGGGTGTGCGCTGCATGGGAGTGGGCTGGTGTGCATTGCATGGAGGGGTGCACTGCATGGGAGTGGGGGGCGCGTCCTGCATGGGCGGGGCGGGGCCAGCGAGTGGAGTGGGCGGCGTAGAGGGAGGTTGATCCGGGGCTGAGCTAGCTGGGGACGCGGGAGGTGGTTGGGATAGTGCGGAGGCATGGGCGGGGGGCGCGAATCCCGGGGTGGCGACGCGAGGTGGTTGGTACGAGGTTAGTGGGACGCGTAGATCGGGGAGGATCGAGGCGGCTGGACCGTTTGTGGCGACGGGAGGGCAGGTGCGGGATGGAGTGTCGCCGGGGAGATACGGAAAGGTGGTCTCGTCAAAGGTTACGTGACGAGAGATCACTACCTTGCGAGTCTGGAGGTCCATACAACGGTAGCCCTTGTGTTCGAGGGCGTAACCGAGGAATACACAGCGAACGGACCGGGGTGCAAGTTTGTGGGTACTTGTGGCGTACGTGTTGGGGAAACAGAGGCAGCCAAACACTCGCATGTGATCGTAGGAGGGATGATGTCCGAGGAGGCGATAGTATGGCGTGTGCGACTGAATGGAGGAGGATGGACGGCGGTTCAACACGTAGGTGGCCGTGTGGAGGGCCTCGACCCAAAACTGGGGAGGGAGTGTGGCGTGGATGAGGAGGACGCGAATGATGTCGTTTGTGGTTCGAAGGAGACGTTCAGCCTTGCCGTTTTGTGGGGATGTGTGAGGGCATGAGAGGCGAAGGGAGGCGCCGTGGCGAACGAAGAGGTCACGCACGGCTGTGGTGAGAAACTCGCCGCCGTTATCACATTGCATGCACTGAATGGGAACACGAAATTGGGTGAGTACGTATGTAAAGAAGCGATATATCGTGGCGGCGGTGTCGGATTTGTTGCATAGGGGAAACGTCCACGAAAAATGAGAGAAGTCATCAAGTATAACTAGGTAATATTGGTAACCAGAGAAACTGCAAACAGGTGATGTCCATAAATCACAGTGTATTAATTGAAAAGGGGCCGTGGTGACAGAGTTGGAAGAATAAAAGGGCAACCGGGGCTGCTTTCCTAATTGACAAGAAGCACAAACACTAGTTTTGGCATTGTCGTTATTACATGAAGGAAGGAAATCTTTGGCTAAAACGGAAACAAATTTGTTGCTAGGGTGACCCAAACGAAGATGCCACAAGTTGTCGACCACTGAGAGGGCATGTTGCACGCCGGTGTTGCTGAAGAAAGGGTACAAGTCGCCGTAGCTATTGCACCTCATCATGATGCGTCGGGTGAGAAGGTCCTTCACAGTGAAACCAAATTGATCAAACTCAATTGTACAAGAATTATCACGAGTAAAACGCCTAACAGAGATGAGATTTTTAATCACGTTGGGTGAAACGAGAATATCATTGAGTTTGAAAGAAGAGACGGAGGCGGTGCCTATGGCTGTGATGGGGAGACGAGACCCGTTCCCGACAATGATGCCCTGAGAATGATGCAATAACGGGGAAGAACAAGAGGTGAGGGTGTCCGTCTTACCAGTGACGTGAGAGGAGGCCCCGGTGTCGAGGATCCACTCTTGGGCGCCGCCGGCCTGCTGCTGGGTCATGGAGAGGTTCTGGAGTGCAGCATAGAGCTGGTTGTACTGCTCCCAGGTCGGCGCAGCTTGCTGTGGCGAGGGAGGGGTGAGTACTGGGTAGGCCTGGTGTGGAGGAGGAGGCCGTGGTCCCAGCACCCCAGCGGCGTTGGGCGCAACCCACTGGCTGCGACCCTGCGGCGGCGGAGGGAGGAGGGCGCCGTAGGGGGCGAAGTACCCTGTGTACGCGCCTGGTGGAGGGAGCGCGGCGCCGCGACCGTGCGAGGAGGACCCGCCCGAAGAGGAGCTGCCGGCAGGGGAGCCGCGGCCACGGCCGCGTCCGCGCCCACGGCCACGTCCGCCGGAGGAGTGGGTGGGGGTGGCGGTGTGTTTGCCCTTGTCGTTGGTGGAGTTGGGGCGCTCGGAGCCGCGATCGGCGGAGGCGCTGCACTGCCCGATGGTGAGAGCTGTGGGAGAGTGCTTCGGGCGGGCATCCAGGCGAGCACGCTCGTTCGCCGAGATCTCCTCCATGAGAAGGCGTGAGCGCGCTTGGACGAAGGACGGGAAGGGCGATTGCATCGGCAGGAGTGTCGCCATGACCTGGAACTTGCGGCTCAGCCCGCGAATGAGCTGGAGGGTCAGCGTCTGGTTGGAGATGGGTTCGCCAACCTCGCCGGGCTCGTTGGCGAGAGACTTGAGGCGCCGACAGTACTCGGCGACGGAGAGGTCTCCCTGCACCAGATTGCGGAATTCGGCGCCGAGGATGACGGCGCGCCCTGCTTGATTGTTGCGGAAGAGAAGATGGAGCTGAGTCCAGATGTCGTAGGCGGTGCTCGTCGGGGACGCCACAACATCCAGGAGATCGTCGGCGACGACCCCGTAGAACCACAGTACTATGGTGAGGTCATCGTTGCGCCAAACGGGGCTCTCCGGGAGAGGCTCGGGGTTGACGTCGAGGAGGTGCTGCACGTTGTATCGGCAACTGATGAAATAAAACAGTTGGCGCCATTTGGTGTAGTTACCCGATTCGAGGTCGAGCCGCCCCGACGTGAAGTGGTGGGAGATCGACGGCGGAAGGCCGACGGAGGAGGAAGAGCCGACGTCCGGGGCGGCGAGCTGGTACAGCGGGGCGCCGCCGGAGCTGCCAAGGGTGAGGTGTGGGACGGGGACGCTGCCGGCGGTGTGCAGAGTGGTCGCACGGGCCACCAGTGTTGAGGAAGAGGTGGCGGCCGGGGGAACAGGCTCCTTGCCCCGAGCGACGGCGGGCGGACGGCGGGCCGCGGGGGGCGCAGGAGGGGCCACGGCGGATGCCGCGGCGGGCGCAGGAGGGGCCGCGGGGACCGCGGCAGGGGGAGCAGTGGCGATGGGGATCGCGGCGAAAGGATCAGAGGCCGGCGAGTCGAAGCTGGCGGAGCGGCTGCGGCGAAGTAGCCGGTTCATGGCGGAAGCGAGGGGATAGGATCGAGGAAGCGTCTGATAACAAGTTGGATTGCTGAACTCACCACACACTTTATTCCTGGCCCTCGAGGGGTTATATGTAGATACAGAGAGAGGGTACAGGAGGGAGTGGGAGAAGCTGTTAGCTACATTACAGGCACCACGTTGAGCATGTCCTGCATGCGAGGGCGTGAGCGCACGAAGTGTATCTGCCCGTTGGGCATGCTAGACTAAGTCAGTCGTGGCTGGCAAGGAACCTGGGTCCGGTGGCGTACGTGAGTTCCAACACCCAACACAAGGAGGGTCTTGGGGCTGTTCCATCATCGGCCTCGGTAGCTGCTGGGCGTGTGGGCGTGCAAGCCGACCAGGAGGCGGCCGCGTCAGGGCATCGGTGTTGGAGCAGGAGTCGGCGAAGGGAGTGGGGATTCTGGGGAGGGTGGCGCCGATCCACTGGCCGGAGGAAGGAAGCGACTCCGGTCGCCGGCGGCTGGTATGAGGAATACCGCCGCCGGGGTTGAGCGAAAGCATGGCGACGGCGGCGTGCGTGCGGGCAGGAGACCTAACCCTCGCTCAAGACTCGGGAGTCTCAAAACGGGTGGGTTGTTTGCTTTTCCTTAAGTGGGCTGCATATAGTTTGCCTGTTTTTGATGGTGGGACGGAACGAGGGAGGCGGACGAACGGAACGAAATGAAACGACTGCCAAACTGACCATCACGACCGCAGACTCCTTTAGAGTAGAGATAGGAAAGGCAACAATCAATTCGTTAGGAAAGTTATGATTTGGAATTGATTGCCATGAAACCGGATTTTATTGTTTGTAACATTCCTGCCCGTTTATAACGTGTCTTCTTAGGAAAGTTTGAAAAGGTTAGGAAAGTTTTTAATGGGATGGTGAAAAAACCAATGTGAGAAGATGGGAGATGAGACGAAAATAAACCAGACGGTAGTGGGATGGTGAAAAAACCAATGTGAGGAGATGGTGGTGGGAGTTGAGACGAAAATAAACCAGACGAAATAAAACCAGACAAAATAAAACCGTGCGGAGACTACCAAGTCCTCCATTAGGAGTAGAGATAGTTTTTCAAAGACTAGACTCAACTTCGGCCAAGGAGTTGCAAAGGGGCTTCCTACAGGCAGTCGGCTCTGATACCAACTTGTAACGCCCCCGACTCGACCGTGCACTAATCATACACGCAAATGCGCACGATCAAGCCCAGGGACTCACGGGAAGATATCACAACACAACTCTAGACACAAAAAAAAATACAAGCTTTATATTACAAGCCAGGGGCCTCGAGGGCTTGAATACATAAGCTCGAGTTACACAAGGGTCAGCGAAAGCATCAGTATCTGAGTACAGACATAATTAGTCAAGTTTGACTTAAGAAAACTGAGCAAAACAACGGCAACTAGATCGAAAAGGCGCAGGCCTCCTGCCTGGGAGCCTCCTATCTACTCCTGGCCGTCGGTCTCCACGTAGTAGTAGGCTCCGTCGGGGTAGTAGTAGTCGTCGACGGGATCAGCTGGCTCCGGGGCTCCGTCATCTGATCGTAGCAATCGGGTATGGGGAAAAAGAGGTAGCAAAGCAACCGTGAGTACTCATCCAAAGTACTCGCAAGACTTACATCAGATCTATTCTATTTATGCATCGGTATCAAATGAAGGGGCTGTATCTGTGGACTAGACTGCAGAAATGCCAGAATAGAGGGGAAGGCCTAGCCTATCGAAGACTAGCATCTTCCAGCGTCTTGCAGCAACAGAAGAGAGTAGAGTAACATATAATATATTAAAAAGTATATATTAGCAATGCCCAGAGATCCTTCCTCGACTCCCTGCGAGGAAGCGATCCCGGAGCCATCATATTAGTTTAGAGTAGTATGTATCCAGTTCAAGTTGTAGTAGATAGGGATACAACACTAAGCGTCCTGTTACCGTGGACACGGCTATTCGAATAGATAACTTCCCTGCAGGGGTGCACTACTGTTACCCAACACGCTCGATTAACTCTGGCCGGACACACTTTTCTCGGTCATGCCCGGCGTCGGCTGATCGACACGACGTAGTTCTACCTAGGATCCGCAGAGAGGTCCCCGCCGGTCTACATCCTAAGCGCACAGGGGTCTTGGGCCCATCGCCCTTTGCACTCCGGGTCATTGTGCGCAGGAGGATACCAGCACCAGCTCTGCCTGGATGGCGCGATCCGGCCCGGCCACAATGCTGAACTAGACGTCTGGCACAGCTTTCGGCTGATACATACGACGCCGAGGGCCCCATTAAACCATTATCCCGCATGGTGGTAGTGCGTATAGGCCAGTGGCCAACTCAGATCAAATACCCAAATCCGTTAGTGAATTATTAAGAGCTCGCGGAGACGACCAGTGCCTCGGCCGCTCCGACTAGGTATCTCGCGGACCACGACCAGGGACTAGGCCCACCTCTCTCCTAGGTAGTCTCCGCCTGCCCTGTCGCTCCGACTACAGTGTAAGTTCCGTGTCGGCTGTCGGGATAAGTCCCGAGCTACCACCACATCCTGGGTGGTACCGCTAACAGCCAGTCGCCACAGGACTCTCTCGCGGGTACCCTTTGGGTCGGCCCGACTTCAACATTATCTCGCGGGTGCTCTTGGAGCCGACCCGTGTTTAACAATGGTCTGAGGTGAAGGTCAAAGTACCCGTGTGTCCATAACATCATGGGGAATCCGAGGAATCATCCTCAATGGATTCCCACTCGATGTAACCGTCAAGGTGAACTTGGAGGAATCACCCTCGATAAGTTCACACTTGATGGGCTGCACGACAGAGGCATCATCGGAGGTGGTGAAAGAGGAATCACCCTCGGTAACCTACAACCGATTAGCTACGCTGCAGAGATATCATCGGGAGTGAGGTAGGAGGTATCACCCTCGGCACTCGATAGTAGCTCTGCAGAGTCGTACAACTTAAGGGGGTGTGCGGCGCTGTGTCGGTCTCTGCACATCGATCATGTTGATCGAAACTTCTGGAAACAAAGCATGGCAACATGGACAAGGGTGAGGGGCCACTGATGGATCACTAACCAACCTATACTAAGCATTTAGGATAGCAGATAAGGTATCAACAGCAGGTTACAAAATCAGGCTATGCATCAGAATAGGAGCAATCAATTACAGTAGCAAAATCCAATGCAAGCACAAGAGAGAAGGAATGGGCGATATAGGAATGATTAAGGGGGTTTGCTTGCCTGGAAGCTCTGCTGAAAAGGAAGAAGGGTTGTCGGTGACGTAGTCGATCACAGGGGTATCGGCAGCAGTTGTCGGGCCTACCGGAGAAGAAAGAGGAGGGGGAAAAACAATAAATATAAAGCAAACAAATGCAGCACGGTGCATGACATGGTGGTATGCTGTGCTAGGGGTGACCTAATGTAGCACTACCCGTTACAGACGGAGTGGGAAAATATCTGGGGATATTTTCCCGGCCTTAGGCATCTGTCAGACAGATGAACCGGAGGGGAAGGTTCCATGTTTGCAGTGATGGAGGGGTGTGGTAGGTATGTGGATGACATTTTCGGATTCGTCATATTTTTCTGATCATTTTTCATATATAAAATATTTTAATCCGAGTTACGGATTATTTTATATGATTTTTCAAAGTTTTAATCATTTTCTGGAATTTCTGGAATTAATTTAATTTCAAAAATAAATGAATAAATTGCTATGGGTACACAGAGAGTGTACCCAGAGAGTTGCATGAGTGGCTGACAGTGGGCCCTGTTGACTGGGTCAACTGCCCAGTCAGCCACCAGTTAGCAGTGGCTGACAGGTGGGGCCAGTCAACTGCTAACGCAGCAGTTGACAGGTCAACCTTTGACTGGTCAGCGGGTCCAGTGGGACCAGCATGTCAGTGACTCTGGGCCAGTTAACAGTTTTTATTTAAAACTTAATCGATTTTGTTAGCGGCCTGGGGGCCACTGTCAGTGAGTGTTAGGGGGTTCATTAGCGCTAATGACGCGCCACGTCAGCGATGTCACCGGCGACGAGGCCGAGCGCCGGCGATGGCCGTCCGGCTGACTCCGGCGACCATTTGATCCGGGCCTAGGTTCTACCGAACGGGGGGCGGCGGCGTGCATCGTTATGTGGTGGTGGGAGACGCAATGGTGGACGGAGGTGGCCGATGCAGCAAGGGCAGGCGGCGGCCGGAGCACGGCCCAGACGAAATCGTCGTCTGGCGAGGCGAACGACTAAAACAACTGCACGGGCGAACTCACGTGAATGCCTCGAGCACGCGAACGCGCTCACTTGGCCCTGGAAACGAACGAAGGCAATGGGACGAGCTCTACGACGGAGGTGAGCTCCGGCGGTGGTGGGGCTACTGCTAGCGGGCGTGCCCGGGCAAGAGAGGGGAGGGGAGGAGCAGAGGGGCTCACAGCGAGCCGGTAGGGGTGCGTAGCTGGCTTGGGGAGGTGCTGGTCGCGGCGGATCAACGGGAAGAAGCTTCGGTGGCCGCGGGCGAAGTCGAGGTCGATGCGGTCGTCGTGAAGGCGTGGGGTCAAGCTCGGGGTCGGAGATGGTGTAGCGGACGTCGGCGGTCTCGTCTGGTATGGCGAGGCGGCAAGGAGGGTACGGTGGCCACGGCTATGGCGCGGCCATGGCGGCGGACGCGCTCGGTCGATGTGGGAGAGAGCGAGGGAAGGGGAGAAGGAGGGTCAGGGTGCACCAGAGAGGTCAGGGGGTGCGGGGCGAGGCCCTTATCCACCCAGCGACGGCAGGGCCGCTGTCGAGCACGCGCGAGGGGGGGCCAGGGCATGCGCGTGCTCCTGTGGCGACAGCGAGGAGGAGTGAGTCGGAGGAGGGAGAAGACCGCGGTGGGCTGGGCCACGGGCACTGTGGCAACTTGAAGCGCAACCAAACAGTGCTCCCTACCTTTTCGCTTTTTCTTTTTCCAGTTTTCTTTAATAACTTTATGTTTGCATTTTCTCTTAGCAATAGATCACTTTTGTAAAATGTGTGGCTGGTCTCAATATTTAGTATGCAATATATCTTACTGCCACAAAAAGTTTGGGGGTATTATAATCAAATTTGAATTTTGTTTTAAAAGAAATTGGATTAAATGAGCTGTTTAGGTACTGTTTTGGGGAGCTAGATTCTAAAAGAGCAAACAAATGATGTTGTTTTACTGATTATTAATTGCATATGGAATATTTACAAAAACATGAACTATTTAGTTTTCTTGTTTGTGCAACTTTTATTTTCATCTGAAATTAAAATTTGATTTTGAATTTGATTTTGGAACAAGTGGAAATTGTTATTAGAAAAAGGAGATGACTTGGCATTAATCAAGAGGGATTACTGTAGCTTAATACATGGGGATGTTACAATAAGAGACCGTTCCGTCTTGTCCTTTGCTATAAAAAGGATTGGGCCACCTTGCTGCACTTTGTTACTATTGTTAATTGCTACTCGTTACGAATTATCTTGTTACAAAACTATCAGTTACCGCTACTTTCAGTGCTTGCAGAAAATACCTCGCTGAAAACCGCTTATCATTTCCTTCTGCTCCTCGTTGGGTTCGACACTCTTATTTATCGAAAGGACTACGATTGATCCCCTATACTTGTGGGTCATCAAGACTCTTTTCTGGCGCCATTGCCGGGGAGTGAAGTGCCTTTGGTAAGTGGAATTTGGTAAGGAAACATTTTTATTACATGCTGAAATTTACTGTCACTTGTCACTATGGAAAATAATCCTTTGAGGGGTTTGTTCGGGGTGTCTTCACCTCGACCGGAAGCATTAAGAGTTGCCCCTCAACCTACTGAACCTACTGAAAATATTTACTATGAAATTCCTTCGGGTATGTTAGAGAAACTGCTAGCTAATCCTTATGCAAGAGATGGAACAATACATCCTGATATGCATTTGATCTATGTGGATGAAATTTGTGGATTTTTTAAGCTTGCAGGTTTATCCAAGGATGGAGTTAAGAGAAAGGTATTCCCTTTATCTTTGGAGGGAAAGGCATTGGCATGGTATAGGCTATTGGATGATACTGGAACATGGGATATGATGCACACATGCCCCAATCATGAGCTCTCAAGAGAAATAATTATACAAAACTTTTATGCTCGGCTTTCGTAATGATCAATCCATGCTCGATACTTCTTCTACTGGTTCCTTTATAAAGAGAACTATTGAATTCAAATGGGATCTTTTGAAAAGAATTAAACGCAACTCCGAAGATTGGGAAATCGACAAAGGTAAAGAGTCAGGTATAAATCTTGAGTTTTATTGTGTTAAATCTTTTATGGAAATTGATGCTTTTCATAAGTTTAATACTCCCTCCGTCCCAAAATAAGTGACTCAACTTTGTACTAACTTTAGTACAAAGTTGAGTCACTTATTTTGGGACGGATGGAGTACTAAATATGGACTCGACTCTGAGATAGTAGCTACTTTTTGTGAATCATTTGCTGCTCATGTTGATCTCCCTAAGGAGAAATGGTTTAAGTTTCATTTGCCTATTGAATTAAAGGAAGAACGTATTATAGCTAAAGAGGAAGTAATCATTTATAATGTTGATCCAATTGTGCCTACTCCTTATATTGAGAAACCTCCTTTCCCTGTTAGGATTAAGGAACATGCTAAAGCTTCAACTGTGGTTAATAAGAGTAATATTAAACCAATTAAATCCTCTGAACAAATTAAAGTTGAACCTAATATTGCAATGGTTAAAGATCTTTTGGTTGACTACAAGGATGGACATGTCATATATTTCAGTGATGAAGCAACTAGAATTGCTAAGCCAAACCCTAAAGATAAAAACAAACCTGTAATTGGCATGCCTGTTATTTCTGTTAAAATTGGAGATCATGGCTATCATGGTTTATGTGATATTGGTGCTAGCATGAGTGCTATTCCATTTACTTTTTATCAAGAAGTCATGAATGATATTGCACCTGTTGAGATTGAAGATATTGATGTTACTATTAAGCTTGCAAACAGAGATACTATTACACCACTTGGGATTGTTAGAGATGTTGAAGTCTTGTGTGGTAAGATCAAATACCCTACTGATTTCTTAGTTCTTGGATCACCACAAGATGATTTTTGTCCCATTATATTTGGTAGACCCTTCTTGAATACAGTTAATGCTAAGATTGATTACAATAAAGAAATTGTCAGTGTTAATTTTGGTGATGTATCTCATGAGTTCAATTTCTCTAAATTTAGTAGACAACCTCATGATAAAGAATTACCTAATAAAGATGAAATTATTGGTCTTGCTTCTATTGCTGTGCCCCCTACCGATCCTTTAGAACAATACTTGTTAGACCGTGAAAATGATATGCATATGAATGAAAGGAATGAAATAGATGAAATATTCTTTAAACAAGCACCTATTCTTAAACATAATTTGCATGTTGAAACTTTGGGAGATCCTCTTCCACCTAAGAGTGATCCTGTGTTTGAATTAAAGAAACTACCTGATACACTTAAGTATGCTTATCTTGATGAAAAGAAAATATATCCTGTTATTATCAGTGCTAACCTTTCAGAGCATGAAGAAAAGAGATTACTTAAAACTCTGAGGAAGCACCGTGCTGCTATTGGATATACTCTTGATGATCTTAAGGGCATTAGTCCCACTTTATGCCAGCACAAGATTAATATGGAGCCAGATGCTAAACCGGTTGTTGATCATCAACGATGTTTGAATCCCAAAATGAAGGATGTGGTAAGAACTGAAATATGAAAGCTTCTGGAGGCAGGTATAATTTATCCTATAGCTGATAGTAGATGGGTAAGTCCTGTTCATTGTGTTCCTAAGAAAGGAGGCATCATTGTTGTTCCTAATGATAAAAATGAACTTATTCCACAAAGAATTGTAACTGGTTATAGGATGGTAATTGATTTCAGGAAATTAAATAAAGCTACTAGGAAAGATCATTACCCCTTGCCTTTTATTGATCAAATGCTAGAAAGATTATCAAAGCATACACACTTTTGCTTCCTAGATGGATATTCTGGTTTCTCTCAAATACCTGTATCAAAAGAAGATCAAGAGAAAATCATTTTTACTTATCCTTTTGGAACTTATGCTTATCGTCGTATGCCTTTTGGTTTATGTAATGCACCTGCTACCTTTCAAAGATGTATGACTGCTATATTCTCTGACTTTTGTGAAAAGATTGTTGAGATTTTCATGGATGATTTCTCCGTTTACGGAACTTCTTTTGATGATTGCTTAAGCAACCTTGATCGAGTTTTGCAGAGATGTGAAGAAACTAATCTTGTCTTGAACTGGGAAAAGTGTCACTTTATGGTGAATGAAGGTATAGTCCTTGGGCATAAGATCTCCGAAAGAGGTATTGAGGTAGATAAAGCTAAAGTTGATGCAATTGAGAAAATGCCATGTCCTAAAGATATCAAGGATATAAGAGGTTTCCTAGGTCATGTTGGTTTCTATAGAAGGTTTATAAAAAGACTTCTCTAAAATTTCTAGGCCTCTTACTAATCTTTTACAAAAAGATGTTCCATTTGTTTTTGATGATGATTGCGTAGAAGCCTTTGAAATACTTAAGAAAGCCTTAATATCTGTAGCTATTGTTCAACCACTTGATTGGAACCTATCCTTTGAAATTATGTGTGATGCTAGTGATTATGCTGTTGGTGTTGTTCTAGGGCAAAGAGTTGATAAGAAATTAAATGTTATTCATTATGCTAGTAAAACTCTAGACAATGCTCAAAGAAATTATGCTACTACTGAGAAAGAATTTTTAGCAGTTGTGTTTGCATGTGATAAGTTTAGATCTTACATAGTTGATTCTAAAGTAACTATTCACACTGATCATGCTGCCATTAAATATCTTATGGAAAAGAAAGATGCTAAACCTAGACTTATTAGGTGGGTACTTTTATTACAAGAATTTGATTTGCATATTGTTGATAGAAAAGGAGCTGAAAATCCAGTAGCGGATAATTTGTCTAGGATGGAAAATGTTCTTGATGACCCACTTCCTATTAATGATAATTTTCCTGATGAGCAATTAGCTATGGTAAATGCTTCTCGCACTAGTCCTTGGTATGCAGACTACGCTGATTACATTGTTGCTAAATATATTCCACCTAGTTTTACCTACCAACAAAAGAAAAAGTTATTCTTTGATTTAAGACAATACTTTTGGGATGACCCACATTTATATAAAGGAGTAGATGGTATTATTAGACGTTGTGTACGTGAGCATGAACAGGAACAAATCCTTCAGAAGTGTCACTCCGAGGCATATGGAGGACACCATGCGGGAGACAGAACTGCACATAAGGTATTACAGTCTAGTTTTATTGGCCTACTCTTTTCAAAGATGCACGTAAGTTTGTCCTCTCTTGTGATGAATGTCAAAGAATTGGTAATGTTGGTAGACGTCAGGAAATGCCTATGAATTATTCACTTGTTATTGAACCATTTTATGGAACCTTTTCCTAAATCCAATGGGTATACACATATTCTTGTTGCTGTTGATTATGTTACTAAGTGGGTAGAAGCTATTCCAACTAGTAGTGTTGATCACAACACCTCCATTAAAATGCTTAAAGAAGTTATATTCCCTAGGTTTGGAGTCCCTAGATATTTGATGACTGATGGTGGTTCACATTTTATTCATGGTGCTTTTCGTAAACTTCTTGCTAAATATGATGTCAACCATAGAATTGCATCCCCTTATCATCCTCACTCTAGTGGACAAGTTGAATTGAGTAATAGAGAAATAAAGTTAATTTTGAAAAAGACCGCTAATAGATCCAGGAAGAATTGGTCTAAGAAACTTAATGATGCATTATGGGCTTATAGAACAGCTTATAAAAATCCTATGGGTATGTCTCCATATAAAATGGTCTATGGAAAAGCATGTCATTTATCTCTTGAATTAGAACATAAGGCATATTGGGCAATTAAAGAACTTAACTATGATTTCAAACTTGCCGGTGAAAAGAGGTTATTTGATATTAGCTCTTTAGATGAATGGAGAACCCAAGCCTATGAAAATGCCAAGTTATTTAAAGAAAAGGTTAAAAGATGGCATGATAAAAGAATTCAAAAACGGGAATTCAAAGTGGGTGAATATGTGCTATTGTACAATTCTCGTTTCAGATTTTTTGTAGGAAAACTTCTCTCTAAATGGAAAGGCCCATACATCATCGAAGAAGTTTATCGCTCCGGAGCTATCAAAATCAACAATTCCGAGGGCACTAACCCGAGAGTAGTTAATGGTCAAAGAATTAAGCATTATATCTTAGGTACGCCCATTAATGTTGAAATTAATATTATTCAAACAATGACACCAGAGGAACACATAGAAGAGTCCTTCCGGAACGCTCCAGAACCCTGAAAAGGGGTAGGTATGTGATACGGTAAGTAAACCGACTCCAAAAATTCCATAAAAATAATTTCTGTCTGTTTTGGAATATTAGAAAAAAATACAAAAATAAGAAACAGCCGAGGGGACCCACGAGGAGGTCACAAGGCAACAGGGCGCGGTCCCCCCTGGGCGCGACCTGATGCCTTGTGGGCCCCTCGTGTGCCCTCCCGACTCCGTTTTCCTCCCGTATGCTTGTTTTGCAAGATAAAAATTCTTTATATATACTCCTATATGTTTTGACCACCGCATCACAAGTTTCTCCTCTGTTCTTGTTTCGGGCTGTTTTCTGTCAGATTTTCAAAGCCAGGCATCATGTCTTCCTCTTCCTCAAACAATGTGGGAGACGATGCTTGGTTGCTGCAGATGGAACTCAGGAGAGAGGCGGAGGAGGAGGTCACCATGGAAGAAGATGAGGGGGACTCACTGGAAGTTCACTCTCCGGCCTCAGAGAGGGGTACCCTTGCCGGCATCTCCACCACTCCAAACCCCCATCAAGCCATGAGGACCACAACAAGTCGTGGAAGTCAAGAGGTACAAGAGGGTCTTGCTCCGAGGAGGCCCTTGCACAGGTTACATCGGAACAATTTTCATAATTTGGTTCACAATTATGGAGTTGAAAATACTCCTCGCATGCACATACCTTCCAATTGGGACATCTCTCGTCCAAGTGAAAGTGATGTAGGAAAGAAAGCTTGGGGCCAGAGAATAAACATGTTATGGTCGAAGTCCAAAAGAATGCGGAGATGATCCAGTATGTACTCCAAGAAATTCAGAGCCTGAGGGAGATCCTAATTGATGTCATAAAATGCACGCCCGCTACTTCATCACCACCATCACCGAAGACACTTGAGTACACGGCTATGGGCACCACCCTTGGCTTGTTCCAAGCTTGGGGGAGGTGCCCCGATATCGTATCACCATCACCTTTTTATCATCGTTATCTATCTTAGTTCGATCCTTGGTTATTTCGTTATTTAGAAGAATAAAGTTTTAGTATGATCTAGTTTTGAGTGCTTGTTTTCGTGATCTATCTATCTATGTAATCATGTGTGAGAGATATATAATAAAGAGTAGTTTGAGTTTTGCTTCTTTACTTTTATGTTTCCATCTAAGCAATAAAAGAATGAAAAGATCATATGCTAATTCCTTGGAGAGTAATGACTTTACATAAAGAAAAGTATAGTTGATAAAATTTATTGGAAGTTAACAAACATAGTATTGGTCATTGATGCAATTCATGAAAAGTTAATAAAGGAAGAGAGGATTCACATATAAATATACTATCTTGGACATCTTTTATGATTGTGAGCCCCCATTAAATATTCTATGCCAAATAGTTGACGTTGGACAAGGAAGACAATGTAATGAGTTATGTTTGCTTATATTCACATAGAAGTTATATTGTCATAGATCCTCTAACATGTGGTGCTTGCCGCCTATCTTTTGTTAGACAAAAATTTGCACTAAGTAGAGATACTACTTGTGCATCCAAAACCCTTGAACCTAGTTTCATGTCATGAGAGTCCACTATATCTACCTATGGATTGAATAAGATCCTTCAAGTAAGTTGTCATCGGCGCATAAAGCAATAAAAATTGCCTCTAAATATGTATGAACTTTTATTGTAAGGGAAAATAAGCTTTGTACAATCTTGTGATGGTAAAGAAATAAAAGTGACAGACTGCATAATAAAGGTTGCTATCACAAGGGGCAATATAAAGTGACGTTCCTTTACATTAAGAGTTTGCACATCCAAAAATAAAAAGCGCATGGCAACCTCTGCTTCCCTCTGCGAAGGGCCTATCTTTTACTTTTCTGTATTTACTTTTATGCAAGAGTCAATAGTATTCTTCTCTATTCCGTTTTTATTTTTCTCTCTTTGCAAGCACCATGTGGTGGGGAAAGATCTAGGCATATATATCCAGTTGAATGTAAGTGATCATGAGTTATTATTGTTGACATTACCCTTGAGGTAAATTTGTTGGGAGGTGAAATTATAAACCCCCATCTTTCTATGTGTCTGATTGAAGCTTTTGCTCCATAAAAATATGTCGTGAGTGTCAGCAATCATAGAAGACTAAATGATAGTTGAGTATGTGGACTTGCTAAACAAAAAGCTCTTACATAGACTCTTCCTGAAAATATGATGAATTGTAATTGTTTCATTGACCGAGAACATAGTTTGTTAGTTTTCAAGAAAGTTTATGCTGTGTACTTCAATATTGTGATGAATTATCACTTGTTCATGGGAAGCTTTATGATAATATATTGTTGTTATGAAATTAATCATGATGCTCTCATGTCCGTATTTTATTTTATCGACACCTCTCTCTCTCTCTCTAAACATGTGGTCATGATTATCGATTTCGGTTTTCGCTTGCGGACAAGTGAGGTCTAAGCTTGGGGGAGTTGATACGTCCAATTTGCATCATGATTTCCTACTGTTATTTATAATGTATTTGGTCATTATATCACTTTATGATGCAATTCTTATGCCTTTTCTCTCTTAATTTGCAAGATTTATATGAAGAGGGAGAATACCGGCAGCTGGAATTCTGGACCTGAAATAGCTACAACAGAGATACCTATTCTACAGAGCTCCAAATGACCTGAAATTTTACAGAGATTTTTTATTGAATATATAAAAAATACTAGAGAAAAGAACTAGTAGAGGGGACCCACCAGCCGCCCACAAGGCAACAGGGCGCGGGCCCCCCTGGGGCGCGCCCTGATGCCTTATGGGGCCCACAACTGGCCTCCGGCCCCTCCTTCTGCTATATAAGCTCATTTGCCCTAAAAAAATTATAGAGAAGACTTTTGGGATGAAGCGCCGCCGTCTCGAGGTGGAACTAGGGCAGGAGCACTTTTGCCCTCCGGTGGAGCGATTCCGCCGAGGATAGTTCCCTCCGGGAGGGGGAAATCGAAGCCATCGACATCACCAACAATCCTCTCATCATGGGAGGACCAATCTTCATCAACATCTTCACTAGCACCATCTCATCTCGAACCCTAGTTCATCTCTTGTATTCAATCTTTGTCTTAAAACCGCTGATTGGTACCTGTGGGTTGCTAGTAGTGTTGATTACATCTTGTAGTTGATGCTAGTTGGTTTATTTGGTGGAAGATTATATGTTCATATCCTTAATGCTATTCAATACCCCTCTGATCTTGAACATGAATATGATTTGTGAGTAGTTATGTTTGTTCTTGAGGACATGGGAGAAGTCTTGTTATAAGTAATCATGTGAATTTGGTATTCGTTCGATATTTTGATGATATGTATGTTGTTGCTTCCTTTAGTGGTGCCGTGTGAACGTCGACTACATGACACTTCACCATATTTGGGCCTAAGGGAAGGCATTGTGGATTAATGAGTAGATGATGGGTTGCTAGAGTGACAGAAGCTTAAACCCTAGTTTATGCGTTATTCCATAAGGGGCTGATTTGGATCCATATGTTTCATGCTATGGTTAGATTTATCTTAATTCTTCTTTCGTAGTTGCGGATGCTTGCGAGAGGAGGTAATCATAAGAGGGTTGCTTGTTCAAGTAAGAACAACACCCTAGCACCGGTCCACCCACATATCAAATTATCAAAGTAGCGAACGCGAATCAAATAAACATGATGAAAGTGACTAGATGATAATTCCCATGTGTCCTTGAGAATGTTTTGCTTTATATAAGAGACCGTTCCGGCTTGTCCTTTGCTATAAAAAGGATTGGGCCACCTTTCTGCACTTTGTTACTATTGTTACTTGCTACTCGTTACGAATTATCTTGCTACAAAACTATCAGTTACCGCTACTTTTAGTGCTTGCAGAAAATACCTCGCTGAAAACCGCTTATCATTTCCTTCAGCTCCTCGGTGGGTTCGACACTCTTATCGAAAGGACTACGATTGATCCCCTATACTTGTGGGTCATCAAGGACATTGTATTGAAGATCAGAGAGAGAGAGAGAGCTATCTAGCTACTGCTATGGACCCTTAGGTCCTGTGGTACTCACACATCATCGGAGAGGCAACAAGGTTGATGAAGAAGCCCTGCGTGATCGATTCCCCCTCTGGCAGAGTACCGGCGGAGGCCTCTGGATGGGATCGCAGAAGAACAGAGGCTTGTGGCGGCGGAATAATTGTTTCGGGTCTCACTCTGGGGTTTTTGGAATATTTGGGAATTTATAGCGCTGGAACTAGGTCAGACGGAGCCACGAGGGGCCCACAAGACATCAGGGGGTGCCTACCCCTTGGGCGCGCCCTGTTGCCTTGCTGTCTCCTCTTTTGGCTTCAGGTCCTCCCTCGAAGCTTCTAGGGTCCCTCCTGGTCTAGAAAAAATCGTCAAAAAGTTTCGTCGCGTTTGGACTCCGTTTGGTAGGGATTTTCTGTAAAACCAAAAAAATGCAGAAAATGGCAACTGGCACTAGGCACTAGGTTAATAGGTTAGTTCCCAAAAAGTATATAAAATGGCATATAAAGTATATAAGATTGATAATATAATAGTATGAAACAATCAAAAATTATATATACGTTGGAGATGTATCAGCATCCCCAAGCATGGCATGACTCTGTCTTCCTAACATAAGTATAAATCATGCGCACCCCGGTGCCAAACCAAGCAATTGTATTGTACCTTTTCTCGCTTCAGCATTTTCAACTTCACTCAATATATGAGCGTGAGACATGGACTTAGCACTACGAGTGGAATAGAATATGTTGGTAGAGGTTTATAAGGGAAGACAAAAGTGAAGAAAGTCTCGCATCAACTCAGCGGACCCTTAGGCAATGGAGAGGCCTTACAATCAATATCAATGCGAGGAGTAGGGATTGCCATGCAATGGATGCACTAGAGCTATAAGTGTATGAAAGCTCACTACTGAAACTAGCTGGGTGTGCATCCAACTTTCTTGCTCATGAAGACCTCGGGCATTTGAGGAAGTCCGTCATCGGAATATACAAGCCAAGTTCTATAATGTAAAAATTCTCGCTAGTACATGAAAGTGACAAATCATGGAGACTCTCTATATGAAGAACATGGTGGTACTTTGAAGCACAAGTGTGGTAAAAGGATAGTAGCATTGCCCCTTCTCTCTTTTTCTCTCATTTTTTTTCTTTTCTCATTTTTTTAGAACAACATCATGAACCTCATCCCCACTTTTTCGAGGACTCATCAGTCTTCATCATTCTTTACCTCACTGGGACAATGATCTAGTAATGATGATCATCACACTTCTTTTTACTTACAACTCGATAAACTGAAATAGTATGACTCTATATGAATGCCTCTGGCAGTGTACCAGGATGTGCAATGATCTAGCATAACATGTATTACGATGATGAACGGTGGCTTTGCCACAAATATCATTTCAGCTCTATATGATCATGCAAAGCAATATGATGATGAACACACAAGTCATGTGAATAGTAACCATGAAAGTTGCATGGCAATATATCTCGGAATGGCTATGGAAATGCCATGATAGGTAGGTATGGTGGTTGTTTTGAGGAAGGATATAATAAGGCTTATGTGTGATAGAGCGTAACATATCACGGGATTTGGATGCACTGGCGAAGTTCGCACCAATTCTCGAGGTGAAAATGGGCAATGCATGGTACCGGAGAGGCTAGCAATATGTGGATAGGTGGGTGTAGCGACCCGGCCCAATACGGTCAAGTCTCTGTGCTTTCTGTGCCATCCCTGGATCAGTATGCTGGCACACACAGTACTTCGATGAAATACCATAACATCACATGTAAAAGAAATACCGTAGATCCAGAGTATACCTTATATATCACAACGGAAACAAAGCATAAGGGTGTGGAGTCCCATCAACGCCAACAGCAAGTTGAGTGTAGACCGTAACCCTTATATCGTACCTCTCACTCGTCGTAGAAATCATGCAACATGATACATTGCAGCCGTGTAGGTCAGTACATTGAATGTACCGGCAAGATCACATATGAATGCAAAGGATAATAACTCTATCACTATATGAAATATGGTTGTGGTGGATCTGAGTCTGGGTTTTGCATAAAAGCTAGTTTTTCCCTACAACAAAGGAGCGGTAAGAAATACTACTACAAAAGTTGGTGGTTAATGAGATGGTTCCGCCAACCAATTCTCATATCCCAAATTATTAATAAATCCCACTCATTAATATTAATTGTGTTGAGAATATCCAGACAATCCAATTCCAGTCGCTCACATTGTCCGTAACCGGAGACATGGCTAATCGATTAGGTTTTAACACTCTGCAGAGGTTTGCGCACTTTTCCCGCAAGACTCGATCGCCTCCCTTGAAGTCCTCGCACTGCCTGGTGTTTGAGAACAGGATGACCGAGACACAGTCTTTCCAAAGTACTCGACTATGCTAGAGCCCATAATAGCTTGCGGCTGCACACGGAAGCTTCTGGTCTTGAAAGATCCATCAATCTCTTTGAGCCTGGGTGGCCTTCCGTAAAACCGGGTGATCACTGGTCAATCCCCCGGATCCCCAATGGTTGTGGTGGATCTGAGTCTGAGTTTTGCATAAAAGCTAGTTTTTTCCTACAACAAAGGAGCGGTAAGAAATACTACTACAAAAGTTGGTGGTTAATGAGATGGTTCTGCCAACCAATTCTCATATCCCAAATTATTAATAAATCCCACTCATTAATATTAATTGTGTTGAGAATATCCAGACAATCCAATTCCAGTCGCTCACATTGTCCGTAACCGGAGACACGGCTAATCGATTAGGTTTTAACACTCTGCAGAGGTTTGCGCACTTTTCCCGCAAGACTCGATCGCCTCCCTTGAAGTCCTCGCACTGCCTGGTGTTTGAGAACAGGATGACCGAGACACAGTCTTTCCAAAGTACTCGACTATGCTAGAGCCCATAATAGCTTGCGGCTGCACACGGAAGCTTCTGGTCTTGAAAGATCCATCAATCTCTTTGAGCCTAGGTGGCCTTCCGTAAAACCGGGTGATCACTGGTCAATCCCCCGGATCCCCTGGAAAAATTGGGTGATCTCTAGTCAGTCCCTAGGATCCCCTGGTAAAACTGGGCCTTATGATCCCCGGGTAATCACTGGTTAACCCCCAGGATCCCCTCTTGAGTCTGTAGCACTGGGTGATCACTAGTCAATCCCAAATCCCTAGGATCCGCTCTTGAGTCCGTAGAACCGGGTGATCACTAGTCAATCCCTAGGATCCCCTCTTCTTGCAGGTAGTCCACCCAGAGGTGTATTGAAATCTTGAAGTCTTGTAGTCTTGAGGTTGATCCAGATATTAATATCACACTCGCATCTCACATGAAACACTCATACCAATCCCCGTCTACTAAAGCGTAGCAGCAACTAACTTAACAACGATACCCGGGGCTTGGTGACAAGGGCATGGGTTCCTACCTCATGATTCTACTCAGGCTACAAGTTACAGTATTCCTATTGGATGCAAGAGGAAAAAAGTGGCACTAATGCAATAAAATCATAGGTATTCAAAATATGATCAAAGTGAACTTGCCTGGTATAGTTGATGAAGTTTCTTCGCACTCATAATCCTGATAGTTCTACTCGTCACACTCTGATCAATCTATCGTAAGCAAGCAATTATAACCACACATAAGCAATCACTCCAAGATCAAAAAGAAACCAAATAAAAGACTCACGAAACTCCAAAAAGAATCATATAAAGTTTCTGGACAGAAACATGTTTTAAACAGAAGAAAATACTATAAAAAATTAGTTTAACAGAAAGTATTTGCTATTAGTTTTAATTAGCAAAAATAAACAACTAAAAAGGTTTTATAATACAAAAGTTATGGCCTAATTAAGATAGATCTTAAATCTGGTCTGATTCATTTTTTTATATAAACAAAAATTATTATTTTATTAGTCCACTAGATAGGTATAACATATAGAAATCAATAGCAAAAAGAATTAAGTAAAAACCTATTTTTAAATAAAAGTTATTAGCAATCTAGGGTTTAAAGCAAATCTGGTCAAATTCAAATTTAAAAGGTTCAAAAATATTTTTAGTTTGGTTCTCTAGATAGATGAGATTTTTGTGAAACCGTAGGAAAAAGAATCACTAAATTTGGAGTTATAGAATTAAAGATATGATAAAAGAAAAATCAGAATAGAATCTGAAATAAAATTATTTTCTGAAAGTGCTAGGGAACGGCCACTGCCACGTGGCGCGATCGGGTTGGCTGGGATGTGTTTGCTGCGGGGCTTATACGACGAACGGCCGAATTCTAACGAATACCGTTTCGATCTAAAAAAAATAAAACTGAAGATCTAATCTAGGCCGTTGAAAACAGATCGGACGGAAGCGGGCGTGCGTGCTCACCAGAGAAGAGCAACGGTGGCCGGACATGAAGAAGACGGCGGCGCGGCTTCGGGTGGTGGTCGTGGTGCTCGTCCCAGTGGTCGCCGGACTCCGGTGAGTAGCGTGAGAGATGCGGAGCTCTGCTGCGGTCTCTAGGTGTCCTCATCGGCGTCGGTGGCGAGCGGGATGACGGCAGAGGGCGGCTGGACGTGAGGTAGCGCCGGCGAGATGCGGGAGGAGTTGGGGACGTCGTTCCTGTGCGAAGCCGGGCGAGAAAAAGGGTCAGGAGGTGCAGCGCATCGAGGCGGAACGAAAAAAAGAGAAGGCGCTCAGGGAACCTTCGGTGGCACCGAATTCGACGGCGGCGGAAGCTCCTGCCAGCGGACTCCAGCGAGATCGGGATGACGCCCTAGGGCACGGGAAGGGGAGTTTTTGAGAAAAATCGGATGAGGGGATGCTGGGGATTATATAGGCGGAGTTTCGTGGGCGAGGGGAAATCCTGCGGGATCGAATCCCGGGAGAAACGGACGCGGCGGCGTCGGTCGTGTACGCACATGACTCCTCCTATCGTGGGGAGGAGGAAGATGGCGCGGGGCCCACCAGTCAGTGGTAGTAGGGGCAAGCGAGAGAGATCGGGCGACCGCTGCGTACCGATTCGGCCAGGTAAGTGGCCATGGGCCTATTTGTAGGCTGGGCCGGTTGGTTGGCGCCAGCCTCGCGCGGCTGGATTTTTTTTAACAGAAACGTTTTCTATTTAAATAAATCAGAGGCAGTTTTCTAGCTCAAATAGAGTAGCAAGAGTGCTAGAAAAATTCCATAATAATTCACATAAATATATGGACATATATAGGACCTAGTGAACTATTTTTCTGGAATAAAAAAATGCAAACTTTTGAGAAAACAAAAAATATACTTTTTGCTAGGCTTTTATTTAGGAAATAAAAACATTTTCAAACAAAATACAAATGACTCAAAATTTATTTCAATCTCCTTTTCCATCCTTTTACTTCTTATTTGAAGAAGTCATATTTTCTTCTCTCCTTAATTTTATTTGAATGGATGGAAAAGTATTTGAAAAAAGATCAAACTTGCCAAATTCAAAAGTGAACCAAAATCTCCCAACTCTTTTATTTTGAAGGAGTCCTATTACCTTCTCTCAATTAATTTTGAGTTGGATTTGTTTAAATATAAAATTCAAATAAGATCCAAAGGAAATATTTGGGAAAGTCCTTTTATTCCCTCTCAACTTAATATTCATTCAAACATTCAAAAAGTTTCAAATTCCACTCAATTTCAAACAATGTCACAACAAAACAATCATTATTATTTAATTAATATAACATTCCAAAATTTAGAATTTTGGGATGTTACAGTGGGAGTGCCGTATTAGTCCATGAACTCACATTAATCATAAAGAACTCATATACTTATTGTGAAAGTTTTGTTAGCCCTCGAAGCAAAGTACTACTCGCATGCCCCTAGGGAGGAGGTTGGTAGGAGTTAACCATCGCGCGCCTCCGATTCGAACAACACAAAGGATTTCAACGAGGAATAAATATGCTCCAACATCCCCGTCATGCCATGACAGACACTTAAATGAGTAATACATAACAAGCTTTAATATCGATATTTTTACTAACCAATGATTGTGAACTAATACTCTTTCATATTACTACATCAATATAATTAAATCACACGCTTCATATTCAGTGATCTACATGAAAGTTTTTATTATACCACTCTTGTATATCTATCATTCTTGGACTAGTCTTATAACCCTTGCACATTACCACTTCCTATTTAAGACCCTCAAAAAGATATAAGTGAAGCATGAGAGTGCAAATGATTTCTATAAAATATAACAACCGTCGTGCTCTAAAGATATAAGTGAAGCACATAGAGCATTCTAAAAAATTATGATAAATGTGTGTCTCTCTCGAAAGGTGTGTCCAGTAAACATTGATTGTGATGAATAAAAATATAGCTCCAAGTGATATTACCGATAGATTGTAGATGAAAGAGGGGATGCCATCCGGGGCATCCCCAAGCTTAGACGCTTGGGTCTTCCTTGAATATTACCTTGGGATGCCTTGGGCGTCCCCAAGCTTAGGGTCTTGCCACTCCTTATTCTTTCATCCATTGTGATCTCACCCAAAACTTGAAAACTTCAGCACACAAAAGTCAACAGAAACTTCGTGAGATCCGTTAGTATAATAAATCAATCATCCACTTTAGGTACTGTTATAAATAGATTCATAATTGCCCTTGCATAATACCTAGTTTATTCTAACTTATTCATGACTTATACCCCCCGATATAATCCATAGCATCATCAAAATAAGCATATTATGCAATAATAACAGAATCTGTCTAAAACAGGACAGTACGTAATGACAGAATATTTATTCATACTTATGTAACTCCAAAATTTCTGAAAAATTAGGACAACGTAATTCTTTTTAACACAATACGGTGTAAAAAATTAGATTTTTCTGACGTTCCAGTACAGAATGTAAATTCCAGCACTGGGCGCAAAATTTTCTGTTTTTGCACAGAATCAACTTTACTATCATTCAAATCATCCCAAAGGCTTTACTTGGCACAAACACTAATTAAAAGATAAAAACACAATCATTATAGTAGCAATAATCATGTTTAATCAATGAAATAAAATAGCAAAAAAGCTAAATATTGGGTTGCCTCCTGATGACCCACAAGTATAGGGGATCAATCGTAGTCCTTTCGATAAGTAAGAGTGTCGAACCCAACAAGGAGCAGAAGGAAATGACAAGCGGTTTTCAGCAAGGTATTCTCTGCAAGTACTGAAAGTAGCGGTAACAGATAGTTTTGATAGCAACATAATTCGTAACAAGTAACAAGTATAATAAAGTGCAGCAAGGTGACCCAATCCTTTTTGTAGCAAAGGACAAGCAGGAATGAACTCGTATAATAAGCAAAGCGTTCTCGAGGACACATGGGAATCCCATCTAGTCACTTTCATCATGTTTGTTTGATTCACGTTCGCTACTTTGATAATTTGATATGTGGGTGGACCGGTGCTTGGGTGCTATTCTTACTTGAACAAGCCTCCCACTTATGATTACCCCCTCTCGCAAGCATCCGCAACTACGAAAGAAGAATAAGATAACTCTAACCATAGCATGAAACATATGGATCCAAATCAGCCCCTTACGGAATAGCGCATAAACTAGGGTTTAAGCTTCTATCACTCTAGCAACCCATCATCTAATTACTACTCCACAATGCCTTCCCTTAGACCCAAAGATGGTGAAGGGTCATGTAGTCGACGTTCACACGACACCAATAAAGGAAGCACAACATACATAGCATCAAAATATCGAACGAATACCAAATTCACATGATTACTTATGACAAGACTTCTCCCATGTCCTCAAGAACAAAAGTAACTACTCACAAATCATATTCATGTTCAAGATCAGAGGGGTATTGAATAGCATTAAGGATCTGAACATATAATCTTCCACCAAATAAACCAACTAGCATCAACTACAAGATGTAATCAACACTACTAGCAACCCACAGGTACCAATCTGAGGTTTTGAGACAAAGATTGAGTACAAGAGATGAACTAGGGTTGAGATGAGATGGTGCTGGTGAAGATGTTGATGAAGATTGGTCCTCCCACGATGAGAGGATCGTTGGTGATGTCGATGGCTTTGATTTCCCCCTCCCGGAGGGAAGTATCCCCGGCGGAATCACTCCGCCGGAGAGCAAAATAGCTCCTGCCCAGGTTCCGCCTCGAGACGGCGGCGCTTCGTCCCGAAAGTCTTCTTCTGATTTTTTCTAGGGCAAATGGCTTCATATAGCAGAAGGAGGGGGCCAGAGGCCTGCCAGGGGCCCCACAAGCCAGGGGGCACGCCCAGGGGGTAGGGCGTGCCCCCAGGCTTGTGGCTTCTTGGTGGGCCCCCTTCTATTGATTATTTCGCCAGTATTTTTATATATTCCAAAATAATTCTCCGTAAATTTTCAGGTCATTTGTTGTTGTGCAGAATAGCCACCTCTGTTTCACCCCTTTCAGGTCCAGAATTCCAGCTGCCGGCATTCTCCCTCTTCATATGAATCTTGTAAAATAAGAGAGAAAAGGCATAAGAATTGTACCATAAAGTGAAATAATGATCAAAAATATAATAATTATTAGTAAGAAATCATGATGCAAATTGGACGTATCAACTTCCCCAAGCTTAGACCTCGCTTGTCCTCAAGCGAAAGCCGAAATCGATAATCATGACCACATGTTTAGAGAGAGAGGCATCGATAAAAATAAAATACGGACAAGGAGCATCATGATCTTTATTATAATAGCAATATATCATCATAAAACTTCTCATGAAAAAGTGACAATTCATCCACAAGTTAAAGTATGAACCATAAAACAAATTGAAAACTAACAAACTATGATCTCAGTCACAGAAGCAATTGCAATTCATCATATTATCAGAAAGAGTCTATGTAAGAGCTTTGTTTAGCAAGTTCACATACTCAACTATCATTTAGTCATCTATGATTGCTGACACTCACGACATACTTACGGAGCAAAAGTTCAGTCGAAAACATAGAAAGATAGGGGCTTATAATTTCGCCTCCCAACGTATTTACCTCAAGGGTAATGTCAACAATAATAACTCATGATCACTTATATCCAACTGGATATATATATGCATGGATCAATCCCCACCATATGATGCTTGCCAATAGAAAAAAATAAAAATGGAATAGAGGAGAATACTATTGACTCTTGCATGAAAAGTAAATACATAAAGTAAAAGATAGGACCTTCGCAGAGGGAAGCAGAGGTTGTCATGCGCTTTTTGTTTTTGGATGTGCAAGCTCTTAATGTAAAGGAACGTCACTTTATATTGCCCCTTGTGATAGCGACCTTTATTATGCAGTCTGTCGCTTTTATTGCTCCACCATCACAAGATCATACAAAGCTTATTTTCCCTTACAATTAAAGTTCATACATGTTTAGGGGCAATTTTTTATTGGTTTGCACCGATGACAACTTACTTGAAGGATCTTATTCAATCCATAGGTAGATATGGTGGACTCCCATGGCATGAAACTGGGTTTAAGGGTTTTTGGATGCACAAGTAGTATCTCTACTTAGTGCAGAATTTTGGCTAGCAAAAGATAGGGGGCAAGCACCACCTGTTAGAGGATCCAAAACAATATAACTTCTATGTGAATATAAACAAACATAACCCATTACATTGTCTTCCTTGTCAAACGTCGACTAATTGACATAGAATATTTAATGGGGGCTCACAATCATAAAAGATGTCCAAGATAGTGTATTTATATGTGAGACCTCTCTTCCTTTATTACTTTTTCATGAATTGCAACAATGACCAATGCTATGTTTGTCAACTTCCAACAAGTTTTATCAATTATACTTCTTTTATGTGAAGTCATCACTCCCCATGGGATTAGCATATGATCTTACTTTTTACTCTTTATTTATTTCTAAGATTGGATCATCAAAAGCAAAACACTCAACTCAAACTAATCTTTATTATATAACTTTCACACACGATTACATAGATATATAGATCACAAAGCAAGCACTCAAAACTAAATCATACTAAAACTTTATCACGAAAAAACTAAGGATCGAACTAAGATAGATAATGATGATGAAAAAGTGATGGTGATACGATATCGGGGCACCTCCCCCAAGCTTGGCACAAGCCAAGGGTGGTGCCCATACCCATGTATTCAATTCTCCTACTTGGGTGATGGTGGTGATGAAGTGGTGGGCTTGTCCTCCGTCTTCCAAGGCATAGGCTCTCCATCATAAAAGGACGAACGTGTTTCTGGAGTCCTGAAATTTGCAGCTAAACTCATACCTTTGAACTTGGCCTCATACTCAAAATTTTGGTTTTGTAGATCATATATTTGGGCTTGAAGGTAATCAATTCGATCATTGAGCTTGAAGATGACGTCCCCAATATTCTTGCCGTCCACCTTGTGCTCACGGACGAAGTCCGTGATCATGGAGTGGTTAGCACAAAGTCCGCGCTCCACCATCCCCTGGCACTTGAAGATCTCCTGTTCCACCGCTTCCAGCCTGGCCTTCTCGCTCCCGGTCTTCTTAGGTCCTTGAACGTCCCGGATGTGGAGCACCCCCTCACGCATCTCAATGGCTTGAGGGTGCTTCATCACCTCCGGTAGGTACGGGTTGATGACCTTCTCATAGAACTTGTCCTTGGACGAGCTTGGAGACGCCATGGCGATCTAGATCTGTCAGAAAAATAACCTGAAACAAGAACAGAGGAGGAACTTGCGATACGGTGGTCAAAACACCCGTGAGTATATATAATGATTTTTTCCTGTGCAATACAAGTAATATGGAAGAAAAACGGAGTCGGGAAAGTCCACGAGGGCGCCACAAGCCTGGTAGGCGCGCCCTGGGGGTAGGGCGCGTCCCCTAGGCTTGTCGCCTCCTCGTGCACTTTCTGGACTATTTATTATTTTCCTAATTTTTTATATATTCCAAAATAGACAGAAAGTACTTTTATGGAAGTTTTGGAGTCGGTTTACTTACCGTACCACATACCTACTCCTTTCCGGGATTCTGGAGCATTCCGGAAGGTTTCCTCTATGTGCTCTCCCAGTGTCATTGTTTGAATAATATTAGTTTCAACATTAATGGGTGTACCTGAGATATAATGTTTAATTCTTTGCCCATTAACCACTCTCGGATTATTTCCTTCGGAGTTGTTTATTTTGATGGCTCCGGAGCGATAAACTTCCTCGACGATATACGGTCCTTCCCATTTAGAGAGAAGTTTTCCTGCAAAAAATCTTAAACGAGAATTGTATAATAGAACATGATCACCTACTTTGAATTCCCATTTTTGAATTCTCTTATCATGCCATTTTTTAACTTTTTCTTTGAACAACTTGGCATTTTCATAAGCTTGGGTTCTCCATTCATCTAAAGAACTAATATCAAATAACCTCTTTTCACTCGCAAGTTTAAAATCATAGTTGAGTTCTTTAATTGCCCAATATGCTTTATGTTCTAACTCAAGAGGTAAATGACATGCTTTTCCATAAACCATTTTATATGGAGACATACCCACAGGATTTTTATAAGCAGTTCTGTAAGCCCATAATGCATCATCAAGTTTCATAGACCAATTCTTTCTGGATCTATTAAAAGTCTTTTGCAAAATTAATTTTATTTCTCTATTACTTAATTGAACTTGACCACTAGACCGAGGATGATAAGGAGATGCGATTATATGATTAACATCATATTTAGCAAGCAATTTACGGAAAGCACCATTAATAAAATGTGAACCACCATCAGTCATTAAATATCTAGGGACTCCAAACCTCGAAAATATAACTTCTTTAAGCATTTTAATGGATGTGTTATGATCAGCACTACTAGTTGGAATAGCTTCTACCCACTTAGTAACGTAATCAACAACAACCAAAATATGAGTATACCCATTGGATTTAGGAAAAGGTCCCATATAATCAAAACCCCAAACATCAAATGGTTCAATAACAAGTGAATAATTCATAGGCATTTCCTGACGTCTACCAACATTACCAATTCTTTGACATTCATCACAAGAAAGGACAAACTTACATGCATCTTTGAAAAGAGTAGGCCAATAAAAACCAGATTGTAATACCTTGTGTGCAGTTCTGTCTCCCGCATGGTGTCCTCCATATGCCTCGGAGTGACACTTACGTAGGATTTGTTCCTGTTCATGCTCAGGTACACAACGTCTAATAATACCATCTACTCCTTTATATAAGTGTGGGTCATCCCAAAAGTAATGTCTTAAATCAAAGAAAAACTTTTTCTTTTGTTGGTATGTGAAACTAGGTGGTATATATTTAGCAACAATGTAATTAGCATAGTCTGCATACCAAGGAGTATTACTAGAAGCATTTATCACAGCTAATTGTTCATCAGGAAAATCATCATTAATAGGAAGTGGGTCATCAAGAACATTTTCCATTCTAGACAAGTTATCAGCTACGGGATTCTCAGCTCCCTTTCTATCAACAATATGCAAATCAAATTCTTGTAGCAGAATAACCCACCTGATAAGTCTAGGTTTAGCATCTTTCTTTTCCATAAGATATTTAATAGCAGCATGATCAGTGTGAATAGTAACTTTGGAATCAACAATGTAGGATCTGAATTTATCACATGCAAACACAACTGCTAAAAATTCTTTCTCAGTAGTAGCATAATTTCTTTGAGCACTGTCTAGAGTTTTACTAGCATAATGGATAACATTTAATTTCTTATCAACTCTTTGTCCTAGAACAGCACCAACGGCATAATCACTAGCATCACACATAATTTCAAAGGGTAGGTTCCAATCAGGTGGTTGAACAATAGGTGCAGAAATTAAGACTTTCTTAAGTACTTCAAAGGCTTCTACGCAATCATCATCAAAAACAAATGGAACATATTTTTGCAAAAGATTAGTAAGAGGCCTAGAAATTTTAGAGAAATATTTTATAAACCTTCTATAGAAACCAGCGTGACCGAGGAAACTTCTTATACCTTTGATATCTTTAGGACATGGCATTTTTTCAATAGCATCAACTTTAGCTTTATCAACTTCAATATCTCTTTCAGAAATTTTATGCCCAAGAACTATACCTTCATTCACCATAAAGTGGCACTTCTCCCAATTCAAGACAAGATTAGTTTCTTCACATCTCTGCAAAACTCGATCAAGGTTGCTCAAGCAATCATCAAAAGAAGTTCCGTAAACAGAAAAATCATCCATGAAAACCTCAACAATCTTTTCACAAAAGTCAGAGAATATAGCAGTCATACATCTTTGAAAGGTAGTAGGTGCATTACATAAACCAAAAGGCATACGACGATAAGCATAAGTTCCAAAAGGACAAGTAAATGTGGTTTTCTCTTGATCTTCAGGTGACACATGTATTTGAGAGAAACCAGAATAACCATCTAGGAAGCAAAAGTGTGTATGCTTAGATAATCTTTCTAACATTTGATCAATAAAAAGCAAGGGGTAATGATCTTTCCTAGTAGCTTTATTTAATTTCCTGAAATCAATTACCATCCTATAACCAGTTACAATTCTTTGTGGGATAAGTTCATTTTTATCATTAGGAACAACGGTAATACCTCCTTTCTTAGGAACACAATGAACAGGACTTACTCATCTACTATCAGCTATGGGATAAATTATACCTGCCTCCAGAAGCTTTAATATTTCAGTTCTTACCATATCCTTCATTCTAGGATTCAGCCTTCTTTGATGATCAACAACGGGTTTGGCATCTGGCTCCATATGAATTTTATGCTGACATAAAGTGGGACTAATGCCCTTAAGATCATCAAGAGTATATCCAATAGCAGCACGGTGCTTCTTCAGAGTTTTAAGTAATCTATTTTCTTCATGCTCTGAAAGGTTAGCACTAATAATAACAGGATATATCTTCTTTTCATCAAGATAAGCATATTTAAGAGTATCAGGTAATTGCTTTAATTCAAACACAGGATCACCCTTGGGTGGAGGTGGATCTCCCAAGGTTTCAACATGCAAATTATGTTTAAGGATAGGTGCTTGTTTAAAGAATAGCTCATCTATTTCATTTCTTTCATTCATATGCATATCATTCTCATGGTCTAGCAAATATTGTTCTAAAGGATCAGCAGGAGGCGCAACAATAGAAGCAAGACCAATAATTTCATCCTTATTAGGTAATTCTTTATCATGAGGTTGTCTACGAAACTTAGAGAAATTAAACTCATGAGACATCTCACCAAAATTAACACTGACAATTTCTTTAGTGCAATCGATCTTGGCATTAACTGTATTCAAGAAAGGTCTACCAAATATAATGGGACAAAAATCATCTTGTGGTGATCCAAGAACAAGAAAATTAGTAGGATATTTAATCTTACCACACAAGACTTCAACATCTCTAACAATCCCAAGTGGTGAAATAGTATCTCTATTTGCAAGCTTAATAGTAACATCAATATCTTCAATCTCAACAGGTGCAATATCATTCATGACTTCTTGATAGTGAGTAAACGGAATAGCACTCACACTAGCACCAATATCACATAAACCATGATAGGAGTGATATCCAATTTTAACAGAAATAACATGCATGCCAATTACAGGTTTGTTTTTATCCTTAGTGTGTGGTTTAGCAATTCTAGTTGCTTCATCATAGATATATATGACATGTCCATCAATATTATCAACCAAAAGATCTTTAACCATTGCAATATTAGGTTCAACTTTAATTTGTTCAAAAGGTCTAGGTGCTCTAATATTACTCTTATTAACCACAGTTGAAGCTTTAGCATGTTCCTTAATCCTAACAGGGAAAAGAGGTTTCTCAATATAAGCAGTAGGCACAACTGGATCAACATGGTAAACAATTGTTTCTTCTTTAACACTAACAGGTTTTTTATTCAATTCAATAGGTGGATGATATTTAAACCATTTCTCCTTAGGAAGATCAACATGAGCAGCAAAAGATTCACAAAAGGTAGCTACTATCTCAGAGTCAAGTCCATATTTAGTACTAAACTTATGAAAAGCATCTGTTTCCATAAAAGATTTAACATAATCAAACATAAGATTTATACCTGACTCATTACCTTTGTCGATTTCCCAATCTTCAGAGTTACGTTTAATTCTTTCCAGATGATCTCATCTAAATTCAATAGTTCTCTTCATAAAGGAACCAGCAGAAGAAGTATCAAGCATGGATTGATCATTATGAGAAAGCCGAGCATAAATTTTTTGAAGAATTATTTCTCTTGAGAGATCATGATTGGGGCATGTGTGCAACATATACTTAAGCCTCCCCCAAGTTTGAGCGATACTTTCTCCTTCACGAGGCTAAAAATTATATATATAATTCCGATCACGATGAACCAAATGCATAGGATAAAATTTCTGGTGAAATTCCAGCTTCAACCGGTTCCAATCCCATGTTTCAGTATCATCACATAGCCTATACCATGTCAATGCCTTTCCCTCCAAAGATAAAGGGAATACTTTCTTCTTAACTCCATCTCCGGATATACCTGCAAGCTTAAACAATCCACAAATTTCATCCACATAGATTAAGTGCATATCAGGATGTACCATTCCATCTCCTGCATAAGGATTAGCTAGCAGTTTCTCTACCATACCCGAAGGAATTTCATAATAAATATTTTCAGTAGGTTCAATAGGTTGAGGAGCAACTCTCAATGCTTCCGGTCGAGGTGAAGATACCCCGAACAAGCCCCTCAAAGGATTACTTTCCATAGTGACAAGTGACGATAAATTTCAGCACGTAATATAAATGTTTCCTTACCAAATTTCACTCACCAAAGGCGCTTCACTCCCCGGCAATGGTGCCAGAAAAGAGTCTTGATGACCCACAAGTATAGGGGATCAATCGTAGTCCTTTCGATAAGTAAGAGTGTCGAACCCAACGAGGAGCAGAAGGAAATGACAAGCGGTTTTCAGCAAGGTATTCTCTGCAAGTACTGAAAGTAGCGGTAACAGATAGTTTTGATAGCAAGATAATTTGTAACAAGTATAATAAAGTGCAGCAAGGTGGCCCAATCCTTTTTGTAGCAAAGGACAAGCCGGAACAAACTCGTATAATAAGCAAAGCGTTCTCGAGGACACATGGGAATCTCATCTAGTCACTTTCATCATGTTTGTTTGATTCGCGTTCGCTACTTTGATAATTTGATATGTGGGTGGACCGGTGCTTGGGTGCTGTTCTTACTTGAACAAGCCTCCCACTTATGATTACCCCCTCTCGCAAGCATCCGCAACTATGAAAGAAGAATAAGATAACTCTAACCATAGCATGAAACATATGGATCCAAATCAGCCCCTTACGGAATAGCGCATAAACTAGGGTTTAAGCTTCTGTCACTCTAGCAACCCATCATCTAATTACTACTCCACAATGCCTTCCCTTAGGCCCAAAGATGGTGAAGTGTCATGTAGTCGACGTTCACACGACACCACTAAAGGAAGCACAACATACATAGCATCAAAATATCGAACGAATACCAAATTCACATGATTACTTATGACAAGACTTCTCCCATGTCCTCAAGAACAAAAGTAACTACTCACAAATCATATTTATGTTCAAGATCAGAGGGGTATTGAATAGCATTAAGGATCTGAACATATAATCTTCCACCAAATAAACCAACTAGCATCAACTACAAGATGTAATCAACACTACTAGCAACCCACAGGTACCAATCTGAGGTTTTGAGACAAAGATTGAGTACAAGAGATGAACTAGGGGTTGAGATGAGATGGTGCCGGTGAAGATGTTGATGAAGATTGGTCCTCCCACGATGAGAGGATCATTGGTGATGTCGATGGCTTCGATTTCCCCCTCCCGGAGGGAAGTATCCCCGGCGGAATCGCTCCGCCGGAGAGCAAAATAGCTCCTGCCCAGGTTCCGCCTCGAGACGGCGGCGCTTCGTCCCGAAAGTCTTCTTCTGATTTTTTCTAGGGCAAATGGTTTCATATAGCAGAAGGAGGGGGCCAGAGGCCTACCAGGGGCCCCACAAGCCAGGGGGACGCGCCCAGGGGGGTAGGGCGTGCCCCCCAGGCTTGTGGCTTCCTGGTGGGCCCCCTTCTATTGATTCTTTCACCAGTATTTTTTATATATTCCAAAATAATTCTCCATAAATTTTTAGGTCATTTGGAGTTGTGCAGAATAGCCACCTCTGTTTCACCCCTTTCAGGTCCAGAATTCCAGCTGTCGACATTCTCCCTCTTCATATGAAATTTGCAAAATAAGAGAGAAAAGGCATAAGAATTGTACCATAAAGTGAAATATTGATCAAAAACATAATAATTATTAGTAAGAAATCATGATGCAAATTGGACGTATCACCTCCCAACAAGCGCTATTGTTTAATGCCCCTAGCTAGGCATAATGCATAGTTTCAAGTATTATCATCCTTCAAAGCATGTCTAACCATCTCTTTCCCAAATAGTTCAGTGTTATTACCAATCTTTCTTTTTCCCAACTTACTCTCTTTACCTTCATTGATTAAGTGAATCAAGTGATCAAGTTTTCCGTTAAGAGCTTCTATCTCAGTTTTTAGGATACCAATATTATCAAATTTTTGTTCCAATGCATCATATTTCTTGTTTTGTAATACCACGTTACCGTTCACTTTAGTGGAAAGATTGTACAACCCTTTAAGATGAGCCTCCATACTAGCTTTAGTTTCTTTAATTAATTCGGTTTGACGATAACTCACTAGGATAGTAGGTTCAATGGTTTCTATTTTTGGCTGTCCTAACATACTTCTCATCCTTTCATAAGTATCAAAAGCGTTATTCCCAATTAAATCTCTCTCAAATTTTAAATCCAAAACGTGTCTATGATGGAGAGATAAACCAATACATAAAAGCTTTTGAGTAATAATTTAACATGACATTTGGGATTAGCCCTTGCTTGCATCTCTAATGGCCTATCCCAAGCTTCTTTTAAAGATTCATCGCTCAATTGTTTAAAGTTTAAGATTTCATAACTCTCACCAAGGTAAGGAGGAAGGGGAACTTCCGATGAAGAACTAGCCATAGCAACGAGCAAATAAAGCACACAAGATATTTTTGGTGTTTTTGATTTTTTTAACGAAAACTAATGAAAGGAAAATAAAAGCAAGTAAAAAGTAGAACAAGTAAATGATAATGTGTATGAAGGGACCTTGAGTTGTTTGATGAAGTCTCCTCGACAATGGCGCCAGAGATTCTTCTGCTACTTGTGATAGGCGTTGGGATTTCCCCGAAGAGGAAGGGTGAAGTAGTATAGTAGCAGAAAGTATTTCCCTCAGTTAAGAACCAAGGTTTATCGAACCAATAGGAGATCCACGCAAATGACCTTTAGCAGTACCTACACACACAAAAGCAAATACTTGCACCCAACGCGGGCAAGAGGGTTGTCAATCCCCTTGTACTCGTTAATTGCAAGGATTAATTCTGATAGTAGGAGATATATAAATTGCAAAACTAAATAAAAATAAATAAATTTCATCAAGGTATTTAGGGTTTTAGTAATATGATTTAGATGGACCCAGGGGCCATAGCTTTCACTAGAGGCATCTCTCTCAAGAACATAGCAACGGTGGGTACACAAGTTACTGTTGGGCAATTGATAGAAAAGCGCATAGTTATGATGTTATTCATGGCATGATCAGTACATAGGCATTACGTCTATGACAAGTAGACCGACATCCATCTACATCTACTACTATTACTCCACACCCCGACCGCTATCCAGCATGCATCTTAAGGTATTAAGTTCATAACAAACAGAGTAATGCTTGGAGCATGATGACATAATGTAGATAGAATAAAACCAATCAATATGATCAAACCTCATCGTCTTACCCTTAGTAGCAACAATACAAATACTTGCCTCGCTACTCCTCCTGTCACAGAGTGAGGACACCACAAGATTGAACCTACTACTATGCACCACTTCCACTAAAGATCTACTCATCAACTTGGCCAAAGTAAACTCATAGATCGGAAAAGCATTACATAGCTATAACAATCACACATAATAAAGTTCAGAAATAACTCAATTACTTTCAATGAACAATCTGATCATAAACCCACAATTCATCAGATCCAACAAACGCACCGCAAAAGATTACATCGAATCGATCTCCGAAGAGGACATTGTATTGAAGATCAAGAGAGAGAGAGAGAGAGAGAGAGAGAGAGAGAGAAAGAGCCATCTAGCTACTGCTATGGACCCTTAGGTCCTATGGGGAACTACTCACACATCATCGGAGAGGCAGCAAGGTTGATGAAGAAGCCATCCGTGATCGATTCCCCCTCCGGCAGAGTACCGGCGGAGGCCTCTATATGGGATCGCGGAAGAACAGAGGCTTGCGGCGGCGGAATAATTGTTTTGGGTCTCGCTCTGGGGGTTTTGGAATATTTGGAAATTTATAGCGCTGGATTAGGTCAGACGGAGCCATGAGGGGCCCACAAGACATCAGGGCGCGCCTACCCCCCTGGGCGTGCTCTGTTGCCTTGCCGTCTCCACGTATGGCTTCTGGTCCTCCCCCGAAGCTTCTAGGGTCCCTCTTGGTCCAGAAAAAATCGTCAAAAAGTTTCGTCGTGTTTGGACTCCGTTTGGTAGTGATTTTCTGTAAAACCAAAAACATGCAGAAAACAGCAACTGACACTATGCACTAGGTTAATAGGTTAGTTCCCAAAAATAATACAAAATGGCATATAAAGTGTTGGAAATATGCCCTAGAGGCAATAATAAATTGGTTATTATCACATTTACTTGTTCATGATAAATTTTTATTATTCATGCTAGAATTGTATTGACCGGGAACTTAAATACATGTGTGAATACATAGACAACACCGTGTCCCTAGTAAGCCTCTACTAGACTAGCTCGTTGATGAAAGATGGTTAAGGTTTCCTAACCATAGACATGAGTTGCCATTTCATAACGGGATCACATCATTAGGAGAATGATGTGATGGACAGACCCAACCGTAAGCTTAGCATCAAATTGTATCACTTAGTTTATTTGATACAGCTTTCTTCATGTCAAGTATCAGTTCCTCAGACCATGAGATCATGCCACTCCCGGATACCGGAGGAATACCTTGTGTGCTATCAAACGTCACTTCATAGCTGGGTGATCATAAAGATGCTCTACAGGTATCTCCGAAGGTGTGTGTTGAGTTGCATGGATCGAGACTGGATTTGTCGCTCCGTGTGACGAAGAGATATCTCTGGGCCCTCTCGGTAATACAACATCACAAGAAGCTTCATGTGACCAATGAGTTTAGTCACGGGATCTTGTGCTACGGAACGAGTAAAGAGACTTGCCGGTAACGATATTGAACTATGTATGGAGATACCGACGATCGAATCTCGAGCAAGTAACATATCGCCGGACAAAGAGAATTGCATACGGGATTAACTGAATCCTCGACATCGTGGTTCAACCGATGAATATCTTCGTGGAATATGTAGGTACCAATATGGGCATCCAGGTCCCGCTATTGGTTATTGACCGGAGAGGTGTCTCGGTCATGTCTACATGATTCTCGAACCCGCAGGGGCGCACGCTTAACGTTCGATGACTCTAGAGTAATATTGGGATATTTGTATTGGTGACCGAAGGTTGTTCGGAGTCCCGGATGAGATCCCGGACGTCACGAGGAGTTTTGGAATGGTCTGGAGGTAAAGATTTATATATGGAAAAGTTTTATTCGGGTTTCGGAAAAGTTTGGGGGTCCACCGGCAGTGTACCAGGGGGCACCGAAGGGTTCCGGGGGACCACCAGTGGGTCCCACCACTCCCGGAGGCCAGCATGGGCTGAGGGGAGGCGCCCTGGCCTAGTTGGGCCAGATGCACCAGCCCCCCTCAGGCCCATGCGGCTGGGGGGGGGACCCTAGTGGGGAGGGCCGCCCCACTTGCCTTGGGGGGCAAGGACGACTCCCCCCTGGCCGCCGCCCCCTCCCTTGGAGGAGGGGCCAGGGCCGGCGCCCCCTCCCCCTTGCCCCTATATATAGTGGAGAGGTGGGAGGGCAGCCACACCCCTTCCCTGGCGCAGCCCCTCCCCCTCTCTACCACCACTTCCTCCCGGTCTGGCTTGGCGAAGCCCTGCCGGCGCTCCATCACCACCATCACCACCACGTCGTCGTGCTGGTTGTGATCCCATCTACTTCTCCCCCTTCGCTTGCTGGATCAAGGAGGAGGAGACGTCACCAAGCCGCACGTGTGCTAAACTCGAAGGTGCCGTCCGTTCGGCGCTAGATCGGTTGGATCGTGATTGGATCGCGAAGAGTACGACTACATCAACCGCGTTTTATACGCTTCCTCTTTCGGTCTACAAGGGTACGTAGACACACTCCCCTCTAGTTGCTATGCATCTCCTAGATTAGATCTTGGGTGTTTCGTAGGATTTTTTTTGATTTTCATGCAACGTTTCCCATCATAAAGTATATAAATTGATAATGTAATAGCATGAAACAATCAAAAATTATAGATACATCGGAGACGTATCAGACTCCTCATGGCACACAGGAGGAGGACACCTTCCCTAGTTTGGTCGACCCCTCTTGCCTATCCACCTATAAATAGGTGGCCAGGTGCACACCAGGAGGCACATCAAGGTCCTGGCCGACCGCCCACCTCCTGGCAAAGCCCTGTCCCCATTCTAGCTGGCATCTATCTAATTCTCTCTAGATTAGATCTAGATTCCCTAAGCTTCATTGTGCTAGTCCATGAGTTGTTACGGTGTTTCTACTTCGGTACATGCGGATACTTCTTCGGCACTAGATCGGCGGAAACATTGCGAGGAGATACTCTTGTGGACTAGAGGTATAAACTAGTTGCAGGAGTCGGTGGACTTCATCAACATCATTGACATCCATCTCCATTGCGCTGACAGATCGTGGAGGGTATGATCTCGTTAACTGCACCTCGATAGTGATCTTGGTTGGTTCGTGCGGTAATTTTTTAAATTTTGCGTAGTACGTTCCCCTACAGAGACGTCCCAATCACCAACACCCTAGCCGCCGCCATGGATAATACCGTCCCACCAGAGTGCAGCCTATTGGTTGAACTTGATGGCGGGCCAAAATCTTTCATCATCCAAAAAAGCACCAGGCATGCAACAGAATTCGCTCGTCCCAGCCCATCCTTCGGTTGGCTCGTTGTGGCCTTTCTGCCCTCTAGCTTCCCGTAACCGAATGCGCTCAAGAAATAAATACTCCTTATACTTCCGTAACAGAAACAGCGTCAGAAAAGAGAAAACAAACCCTACGATGATCTGGGCTGGGGCACTGGAGCAATTGCAACTGCCAACTTTATTTTCGTAAGTAGTTAAAAATCTAGCCTTTAAGAAACTACGCGACCACTTTAACGCTCAAGAAAAGAAAAGGGAAAGGCACCGTAAAACCTACTGCCGCAGTACAGTGAGTACACGTACATCCATCACGGCCTGAATGTTCCTAGCAAAGCTCCTCTCTCCCTCGTCCTTCACAAAAAAGAACAGTTTAAATAGAGTTTAATCACATCGACCAGCTCGACAACGGAACAATCAAGAAGAAAAACTCAGTTTTTTCCTTGGAAGAAGATACAAGAAGAGGTTCACAGACGGACGGAGACAAGGAAAGGATTTGAAAAACTTTTCCCCACCACCACACACTTGCCTGGCCAGAGACCCAACGGAATCTGCACCGTCTTCTCCTCTTTCTTTCCCTTATCCCGCGCCCCCCGCTCCTCAAGCGCCAACCCCGATTTCCAAATCCCACGCAAAAACCCTCCACCGCAATCTCTCTCTTTTTTCTGAAACCTCAGATCCCCCACCGCGCCGCGCGGCGGACTCGCCGTTTCCCGACGCCTGGAGCCGAAGCGCCGCCGCTCTCGCCGCGGGACGCGCCGCAGTCCCGTCGGTCGCGGCAGGGGGAGCTGGGCCATGCGGCGCCGCGGCGTCGCGCCGTTCCGAGGAAATACAACAATAGCGCCAAAAAATGCCTGAGCCCGACCGTCACTCCCTCAGCGCCGGCCGCGGCCTCCCCCGCGACGGGCTCAAGGGCTGGCCCGACCTGTGGCTGCTCCCCGGGAAGCCGCCGCACTCGCCCGCCGCGGCCATGGCCCCGCCGCCGCCGCCGCCGCCGCCTGACCGCGTCCCCGACCAAACCCTAGCCTTCTCGGACGAGCTACTCCTCCTCGTCCTCGCCTACCTCCCGGAGCCCCACCTCACGGCCTCCGCCTCGCTCGTCTGCAAGAGGTGGATGCGCCTCTCCGGCCGCCTGCGCCGCCGCCTCGCGGTGCGGGACTGGGCTTTCGTCACGCACCGCCTCCCCTACCGCTTCCCCGACCTGGCAGTCCTCGACCTGTTCCCGGCGTCCATAGCCGCCCCGGCCGCGCCGTCTCGGGCCTCCCCTGTCCTCACATGCGGCGCCGTCTCGCTAACCCTAGACCCCAGCGCCGACCCGCCGCTCGGCGCTTGCCGGTTCCTCGCCGACGATGTGCTCGACAGGGGCCTCGCTGTCGTCGCCGCCAGGTTCCCTAACCTCCGTCGCTTATCGGCCACAGCCGCGTTCGAGTCCGCTGGCCTCATGGATATCGCCGGAGGCTGCGCCACGCTGCAAGAGCTTGAGCTCCACCGGTGCACTGACCTCGCCCTCCGCCCGGTCTCTGCCTTTGCGCACCTCCAGATCCTCCGCATCGTTGCCGCTTCCTCCCCGCTGTATGGCACCAGTGAAGATGGCGGGGTAACTGACATCGGCCTCACCATCCTCGCCCATGGCTGCAAACGGCTGGTTAAGCTCGAGCTTGTGGGCTGCGAGGGCAGCTACGACGGCATCGCAGCTGTCGGGCGGTGCTGTGCGATGCTGGAGGAGCTCACCATTGCTGAGCACAGGATGGACGGCGGGTGGCTTGCTGCTCTAGCTTTCTGTGGCAACCTCAAGACCCTGCGGCTTCAGGGGTGTGCCAGGATTGATGATGATCCTGGGCCCGCTGAACATCTTGGTGCCTGCCTTACGCTCGAGAGTCTGCAATTGCATCGGTGCCAGCTACGTGACCGCCACGCCCTGCATGCTCTTTTTTTGGTCTGTGAGGGTGCTCGCGAGTTGCTGGTCCAGAATTGTTGGGGCCTTGAAGACGACATGTTTGCGTTGGCTGGCCTATGCAGGTACTGTAACCACCAATCTGACTCTTCAAATGTATTGGCACTAGTTTCTTAATAGATTAGCATGATTGCTTCTAATGGGGACAGTTTGCGCCTTCTACTGTTTAATTATTTGTGCTTTTTGTTTGTTCTGTGATAATGACATGCTGCCAATAAAAGGAGCCTTAGGTATCTAACGTTCGGATGCTCTGACATTGATTAAGTGTCAGGGGATAGAATGCTTGCAATACATGGACCCCCTGCATGATTGAACTGACAATTGCTTCTTTGGAGATTGAATGATAAATAACTATCTTGAGAGTGTTCTAACAACCAATGCTAAGATAACATTTGCTAGCAATTTTTTACATCTACTTGTGGTTATCTTGTTACAAGTACTGTACTTTAGTTATCTTTTTGCTCTATATTCTGTTCGTGCTGTTAGTTGTTTAAAGAAAACAAAATTACACTTCCATAGATGTAGTTAACTTATTCAAGGTTGATGTCATCAGGTGATATATTTAGTGTGCTGGGTCAATGTTTTCGAGTCGACGAGTCGTTCTGGGGTAGCGACTCTTGACTAGTCGTGACTAGTCTAGACTCATGGTCGACGAGTCGACATGAGTTAACCAGGGGAGGGGCAGCAGCAGCAAGCCATCAACCAGGGGAGGAGGGGAGGAGCAGCAACCAGCTTGCGGCGGCGGCGGCCAGCAGGATTGTGGGTCGGCGGCGGCGGCCAGCAGGATTGTGGGGCGGCGGCGGCGGCCAGCAGGATTGTGGGGCGGCGGCGGCGGCCAAGGGGCAAGGGAGAGGGTCGCAGGATAGGTTTGGGTCGGGGGCGAAACTAGTCTCGATCTAGGTTCCACGAGGGGTTTGGGCAACCAAATAGGAAAAAATATGACAGGCGGGCCCAGCTTTTAGTCGTTCGACTCAAAAACCGCGACTAGTCGATCGAGTCGCTCGACTCAGCCAATGATTCGAGTCGACTTTCAGTTACGACTCGTCGACTAGTCGACGTTCGACTCAAAAACAGTGGCTGGGTGCACCGATTTGAATGTGTGTGCTTAAGTGAAACTTTTTCTATATAAATGACCTTTGCGCATGATGCCATTTCTTAGTAAACTGTCTTCTCTTCTGTTGATAAAAGCCTCATCGTGAAACTATTTATCAAATGCTCGTCCGCGTAGCTCACTGGCTGTTCCACAGGTCATCAATAGTTTCTTATGGCCAGGCACTAGTGGCCTGTAAACTGTAAAATCTGACCTGGATGTCTGCATAATTTCATTTGATTAGGGTATAAGTTACTTCTATTTGCATCACAAATTAGGCTCCATTGCCAAATGTCGTAGAATTGACTTTCCTGGGGAAAGGAAGCAACAGATGGCCAATCTTGTGCCTGTTATATACTGAACTATTGGATGTTCTTTGCGTCTTCAATCACCTGTTGAATGATGTCCCAGACCACTGGTTGCCAATTTTCCAATTTCATGGTGTGGTAGAACGGCTGAAAAGTGGCAAACGTTCCAGCATATTATATGTTAATGTAGCTACGTAGGATTTGGTAGATAATTGCCCTCACATGAAGAGATTATTATGCTATTAGCGTTTGTCTGCGGTTCTGCTGTTTGTCACATGCTGTATTTATTGTTTGCATTTGATTAGTTCTTAAGGCATCTGAGTAAGTGCTTCCTAAAAGGGCATGTTGCTGTTTCTCTCTGAGAATGGAATGTATTTCCTCATCTTGTCAAATGCAATTGTTTAGGTCCTGACCAGGAAACGTCTTAATATCCAGCTTGTCTGCCATGTAGTACTTTTTTCGTGACTCTGTAAATGGATTCTACCAAGTCAATTATTCTAGGCTGTTTCCTGGATAGTGCATTTCGTGGCATTCATTGCTGACCAGGAAACAACCTAGAATAATCCAAAGAGCTGGGCCCCCCCTAAAGTGAAATTCTTTCACTGGCTCGTCAGCTTGGACCGCTGCTGGACGGCAGACCGACTTGCCCGACATGGACTGCAGCACCACACTATCTGCCCCCTTTGCAGCCAGGAGCCCGAGACGATGCGACATCTCCTCCTCGGTTGCCCCTTCTCGCGGCACGTCTGGTATGAGATCCTCTCCTGGATGCGCATGACCTGCAGGCCTCCGGAGAACGAGGCCGCCCTCCTGGACTGGTGGCACGACGCTAGGCAGGTCACGCCCAAACCAATGCGCAAGGGTCTGGCATCCGCGACGCTTCTTACATCCTGGATGATCTGGAAACACCGTAATGACTGCATTTTCAACGCCGCGCACCCTTCCGTCCAAACGCTGGTTCGCAGCATCAAAGACGAGGCCAAGCTCTGGGCCGCGGCAGGCGCTGCTGGACTTAGAGTAGTCCTGCCCCCGACCTGGGATGTGCATTAGTTCATGTTCTAGGACTGTTAACCACCTCCTAGGAGGGCTGTAACCTTAAACTCTCTCTTTTCAATGCAATGAAACGCAAAGGTCCTTTGCGTTTTCCCGAAAAAAAAAGAACCTCCACCTCTACTAGTTCTAGAAGTGTTTAATTAATTTTGTCTCTAACCTTCATCATGGTTTCGATTTTCTTCCATATTTCCATCTTTTCAAGAGAGCTGTGAGGTAAATTTTAGACATATTTGTTCATATTGTATATTATTGGTAATTCACTTCTTGATATATGACAACAACAAAGAATTTTTTATATATGAGGTAAGTTTAAATTGCCATGAGTACATAAAAATCAACATCCTTGTTCTAATTGCCATGAGTATATAAATAATTCTTGATATATGAGGTAAGTTTTAAATTGCCATGAGTAATTGAGAATATCACCATTCTTACAAGAGGTGAGCTGAATCAAATTCGTCTTCATTCCATCCCTTCAACCAAACAGTGAAACGGAACCATTCCATTCCATCATTTGACTACAACCAAACACAGGAATGGAACGGACCATTCTAGTGGAATGGAACCATGACATTCCATTCTACTTGGTTCCTCAACACACCCTAGATTTCTCAATGCAATACGAAGCTAGTGAACTAGTGGGCTGAAAAAAATGACACCAACACTCCAACAGGAACTAGCCTTGGCAATTTTATTAAGAAACAACCAAGCACACAACCTGCGGAGCTTGGGGCTCGAATGTGGGTGTTCAGGCTGGGCGTGCAGCAGGCCGCGTGCCACTAGCCAACTGGTCGACACTAGTTCCCAACTAATGGCTGAAATGAACAGCTAATAACCGGACGCACACCGTAAAATAGGCAAAAGCTGGTAGGGCTACCTCAATGCTAAAAACAGCCTAGGTGTGCGCCTGGTTATTAGATTAGGCTCCATTGCCAAATGTCATAGAATTGACTTTCCTGGGGAAAGGAAGCAACAGATGGTTAATCTTACACCTGTTATATACTTATGCGTTATATACTGAATATTTGGATGTTTTTGTGTCTTCAATCGCCTGCTGAACGATGTCCCAGGCCATTGGTTGCCAATTTTCCAATTTCATGGTGTGGTAGAACGGCTGAAAAGTGGCAAACATTCCAGCATATTTAATGTTAATGTAGCTATGTAGGATTTGGTAGATAATTACCCTCACATGAAGAGATTATTATGCCATTAGCGTTCTGCAGTTCTGCTGTTTGTCACCTATTTCTTGTTTGCATTTCCTTAAGGCATCTGAGTAAATGCTTGCTAAAAGTGGCATGCTGCTGTTTTTCTCTGAGAATGGAATGTATTTGCTCATCTTGCGGTCCTGACCAGGAAACGTCTTAATATCCACCTTGTCTGCAGTATAATACTTTTTTCGTGAGTCTGTAAATGGATTCTACCAAGTCAACTATTCTAGCTGGTTTCTTGGGTAGTGCATTTTGTGCCATTCATTGCTGCCCTATGGATTACTGAAGCCCCTGTGGCAATTTCATTAAGAAGAAACAACCAAGCACACAACCTGCAGAGCTTGGGGCTCGAACGGGGGTGGCAGGCTGGGCGCACAGCGGGCTGCGTGACACTAGCCAACTGGTTGACACCAGTTCCAACTAATGGGCTGAAATGAATGGCTAATAACCAGACGCACACCGTAAAATAGGCAAAAGCTGGTAGGGCCATCGCAACCCCAAACACAGCCTAAGTGTGCATCTGGTAATAACCAGACGCACACCTAGGCTGTGTTTGATGTGGAGGTAGTCCTTCCAGCTTTTGCCTATTTTACTGTTTGTAACCAACTTTTTTCTGCTTTCATGGTAATTTTTCACAACAGATTAACTGCATACTGAGCCTTATTCAGCTGAAATTCATTGAACTTCAAACTACCTGGAAGCTTAATGGAAGTGCTAGTACAACACAGTCCTAGTTTTTTTGTGTGTGGATATTTGATATTTTCTTATCAAGAAATCTGCTTTCACAAAAAAATTCCTCTTGTGGAAATGCTTTGTCATACGACATTCCTATAGAGTAATAATAGGAGTAATAATAGGTACTATTACATTTTGGTCCACAGCCTATGTTTCTGGAAACTACTCCGTATTATTTATGTATTGCAGTATTGGATGTACTATAGGATCTTCACTAACGGTCATCTCACTTATCTTGACTAATGGTCGTCTTACTTATTTTTCAGGAGAGTGAAATTGCTGTCCTTAGAAGGCTGCTCATTATTAACAACTCGAGGAGTCGAATCAGTAGTCACCTCATGGAATGATTTGCAGAGTCTACAAGTTGTCGCTTGCAATAAAATAAAGGATGAGGAAATTACTGGTGTACTCTCAGAGCTTTTCTCTAATCTCAAAGAGCTGAAGTGGAGGCCCGACAACAAATCTCTCCTGGCGGCAAGCCTAGTGGGCACTGGAATGGGAAAGAAGGGCAGAGTATTTTTCAAAAGGGTATGAAGTCTGATCATCTTGGTGCTCCATTCCCTGCGATGATGCGCTTCATCTGTTCTTTGCCGTAAGGATTGAGCTTTTCTTGTAGCAGATTTTACCAGGCCATCAACGAGTCAAAGGCAAGGTGCTCAACTATCCAGCGGGTGTTGCTGCTTAGTTCCGATCCCTCTTTTGGTCCAGACAGAATTTCGTGTGCTGCTGCAAAATTCTTATACTTGCAGCTGGTGCAAATTCTTCGGATTTGGATCACAGTTCTTCACTTGTGGAATCTGGCATGCCCAGGGGCAATTGAGACACCAACCGTCCAGATTCGTGTTTTTGGCAGAGTTGTAACAAGCTGACACTCCCCCATGAGGATCCTAACCAATATTTATGTACGCCACAGAAATTTTCTTTTATAAGTTATATGGCAGAACTTGTTAGTTCCCGATGATGAATCAGACGGAAGCACCAAAAGTGTTCGTGTTTTACGTCACATGACTTGAGTGTTGAATGGTTTTCGTTGCCTGCACACTTTGCAATGCAGAAATACGTTGGTGGCTACTCGATGCAATGTGCTCTTCGTGCTGGTCTGACGGTGATGGATTAATTTGGTTTGTCAAGAGACTCACTGCCCTTGAATGTTGATGTTGCCTTTGCATTTGCTGCGCAGCTGTTCTTTGTTTATGTCACGAACAGGAGGCTAATTTTTTTTAAATAATACATTTTTTTTATAAATTACAGAAATAATATACGAATTTGAAAATTTTCAAAAATAGAATCCAGTCGGCTGGAGCTAAGCCGACTGGATTCAGTCGTCTGCGGCTAAGCCGACTGGGCCAGCATAGCCGACTGCATGCCCCCCCCCCCCCAGCCGACTGGGGCTCCTGTCGGCTACGGCTAAGCCGACTGGCCAGTCGGCTGGGGCTAAGCCGACTGGTTTTTTTTTTTTTACCCCCCTTTCGGTGATGCCGGTGATGCCCGCCGCCGCCATCCGGCTCATCTGACCTTCTGCGGCCACCATCCACAATGCAATGCAATTCTAGCGGCAAGGCAGAGTAGCCCCACAAGCCCTTTCTCTTTTCTCGTTGCCCATATGCTGATTTAGACGGTTTACAGGCTGTGATGAGAGGAGGCAGTGAGGAGAAGAGGCAGTGACGAGAAGTGTTGTGAGGCTCAGTGCGCTGCCAGTCACACTCACCACCGAAAGCAACACTGCCAGTCATACTTACCACCGAAAGTGAGGGAAAATTGATGCTGTCGGGTGTGGCCGCCGCAAGGCAACGAAAAAGTGCTACTTTCGGTGGTGAGTGTGACAGGAAGTGACTGGCAGTGTTGCTTTCGGTGCTGAGTGTGACTGGCAGTGCTACTTTCGGTGGTGAGTTTGACTGGCAGTGTTGCTTTCGGTGGTGAGTGTGACTGGCAGTGCTACTTTCGGTGGTGAGTTTGACTGGCAGTGTTGCTTTCGGTGGTGAGTTTGACTGGAAGTGTTGCTTTCGGTGGTGAGTGTGACTGGAAAACAGCAGCGCACTGAGCCTCGACGGTTATTTAAAAAGAGCTCTTCTCTGCCTCTTGTCCTCACAATACTTCTCCTCACTTCCTCTTCTCCTCACTACTTGTTGTGGTAGCATTAACAAATCCGCAGTGATGGGTGATCCTCGTCCATTTTCACGAGAGGCATCTCGTGATGTCTTGATGGGTGCGGTTTCCATGAAGTCCGGGCTTCATGGAACTCCAGGTGTATCTTTCGATGAATTAGTTAGCAGTGAGAGTAACTTGCGGAGGTTTAGACAAACAGCTTGTCATAGTAGAAACACAGCGGACATTCGACTAGAACTTTTTCGGTTGCGTGCAAGGTGGGAAAGACTTTGTGAACTAATATATGAATCAGCGCGATTCACACGATCATTTGATGATTTAGATCATCATGTGATAGATTTGCCAGTTGATGAATATATTGCGTTTCAAAAGGTAATTTAAATTTCGTATTTGATTTACATATTTAATATGTTTGTCGTTTTAATTCATTTTTGTTCATTTTGTGAATTGTAGAGATACAATGTGGACGCTAAAGAAATGAACCACGATGTCAGTATGTTGGCATGGTTCAAGCTTTTATTTGGGTCCGTTCCGCCGCCGAAATATGTATCAACTCATGATGGCTCAAGCTCGAAGAAGAAGAAATGCAGCGATGCATCACCAAAGCCCGGTGATGATGGTTACTCTTCCAGCGATGAGTTTATGTCAGCCAATAAAAAATCTAAGTCGAAGAAACATGTTAGTGAGAATAGTGATGATGACTTTATGTAGTGTTAGCGAGAAGCACGATGATGTCTTCATGTAGTTTGTATGCAGTATTATTTATGGTCAGTCGTACCGTTTAATTCAGATGTACTTGTATCTTAATTATCTGCAGCAGTCTCTCCGGAAATGTAACTCGATTAACAAAGCGAATGAACAGAAATATGTCTCTCGCATACATAGGTAGAATATGTCTCTCGCATACATAAGCAGATATATGTCTATCGCATACATAGCTAGATATAAGTGACACACAATCATCAGCCACCTCGTCCGCCACGTCGTTGAGGTGGTGTCTCCGGCGTCGGCCACATATACCTGTGGGGTGGCCGGATGATACGGGGAGGAAGCTCGGACCCGTCCAGGTCATACTGTGTTTCCTGTGTGGGAGGTGGTGCAGGAGTCGAATACATGTCCACCCACTCGTTGTGCTGCGACAAGTATTCCTGTGTGTTATGCCCATCGTCAGGCTCACTCTCCCACCTGGATTCGGACATAGACGCGTCATGTCCGGACATAGACGCCATATATCCGTAGCCTGCTGCGGGAGGGATGGAACATAAGTACTGACGAAATACGTAGTCGCAATCGATATTGGAAAGAATTAATATGAAGAAACATACCTGTAGGGGGGGGTTGCATCACGTAGCCTGGCGTGGGACCCTGCTGCTGTGGTCCTGGCCGAAACACGTAGCCTGACGTGGGATCCTGCTGCTGATGCCACGCCGAACTACCAGCCTGGTCAGGACGTGGTGGCCTGGGCGTCCACTGCTCTGCTAGACGTGGACGCGGGTCATGTCGGTGATGCGTGGGGTCTACCTGACCAGTCGAGTGACGCGGGGGGCGTTGTACGGGCTGCTGATGAAGAACGTCCGAAGTGCGTCTGCACGTGATAGCCCGATACACAGCTCGTAGCCTCCCCTCAATGCGCGCCATAAAGTTCTGCACCTGAGGCCGAGCAACGAGTAGTGGTGCATCCGAAAGTGAACGCCGATAGTTGGACACCTCCTCGCCAAGTCCGATAGTCAACTCAGCCTGAAATTGTCACGACGATTATTAAGTATGCACGGCAAAGTATGTAACAACTAGATGCATTACACAAAGAGAATATATCTTACCGCCAATTGCCTAGAGCCCGAAATATCATAGCTCGGGTACATATCAGACACACTAGGGGCAGGTAACTCATCTGGGTGAGTGTGTTGAACGATGCATAACCGTGTTCTGCTCATGTACCGCTGCAAATAGAGATCGAATTCATCGAGATCAAACTCGACATTCTCCTGCCACACAAGTGTGTTCGCGGTCTCCCATTGTGTAACGTACGGCTGAACACGTTGTAGCCACTCAGCAGCAGTCCTGTGAATCCCCTTCCTTGTGATCCTAAAATTATGTTGTTAAACAATTAAGTAATGCTTCACTATGGACAATTGTGAAAGACAATTCAATATTGAATAACAAGACAATACCTGTGGATGTGTGCTGGCACCGGGTGCTCTGTAGGGGGAGGCACCTCCAACTGTTGAAGACCAAATTGCCTCATAACCCTCTGCTGGGCCATCTCCTCGACGAAGACGTCGAATATGATCTTCGCTTTCGTCATCCAGTAATCACTATCTCTGAAGCATAGCTCAGACATACCGCCGGGGTATCTTGCATTCATGACTCCTTGCGTGTACGGCTGCCAGATCACCCCAGTGTACAAATCAAACTGCTCGTTTAATGCCCTGTATGCTCGCCTAGTCTGATCACCAGCATAGCGTCTCTGCGGCAAACACAAGTTAGTTTCAGCCATAGTGTACACAAAGAAGAAAATTATAACACGGGACATACCTTGCGACGTGTCCAACACAGACCGAAAGTAGGCATATCGATGCCTTCAGCATCGAACATTACGGGCATAGGCTCTTGAATACGTACGTCCGGTCGTCCTATAGAGAACCTCTCCCACGACCACAGTTGTAGAAATAGAGGGCATCCAAGAAGAGCTGACGTGGGTGCCGTCAGCTGGCAGGCGTTGCACATGCCTCGATATGTAGCCGCTAAGACCGCCGAACCCCAACTCCTCTGTGTGATCTGAGCCAGCGTCTGAGCTCTCGCGATCTCTAGTGCAATAGGGATGTAGAGCGCGCTTATAGTGGTGACATGGTTCTCTGTGAACATCACCTTACCGAGAAGCCACAGTATATATGCCTCCAGGCTGCGAGTGATCTGTGTCGCATTCAACGGGACCTGCGGATACCCCGGGAACTTCTGGATCTGTATTGAGCAAAGATAAAGCATTAGTACATAGCGACAACTGAAAGATATGAGGCAGGGGAACTAACCTGGAAATGGAGCAACCAATCATACTTAGGTCCGTGATGCTCCGATGCCAGAGCCGGAGCACCGTCATAAAGACCCGCGAAACGTTGTGCAAAATCTTCCTGCCAACGAGCCGCTGCCTCCAACGGTCCGATGGCATGACCTGCCAACGGTAGTCCCAGCAAAAGTGACACATCCTGCAGAGTAGGAGCCATCTCTCCCCAGCGGAAGTGAAACGTGTGGGTCTCAGGCCTCCACCGGTCCACTAAGCACGTGAGCAAAGAGGTGTCGATGGCGACGCGTCTGGAGGTATCCGTGCGCTCAACCAGCCGCGCGAAAGGTAATAGGCCAGCCCATTTCAACCTGCATGTTAGGGCAATTCAGTTAGTGCGTCCCATCAATATATGTGATTGAAACAAATAAATAAAGCACGTACCGTTCAACCCATCCCTCGTGTATCATCCAGTCTTCCCTTTGAGTGCGAGTGCACAGGGGCTCAAGCTGGCGCTCATAACCTACCGCCGCACGATGTTTACTATCAATTTCCGGATTAAGCAACGACATTTCTGTCATTCCTGCACATACAAATTTCAAACATATTGCCACAATTAATACAAATTTCAAACTTAGTGGCATATTTAATACAAATTTTAAACATAGTCCACACTTAATACAATTTGCAACATAATATCACAACTAATACAAATTTCAAACATAGTGCCACACTTAATACAAAGTTCAACATAGTTCCACACTGAATACAAATTTAGAACTTAGTGTCACACTTAATACAAATTTAGAAGTTAATGCCACACTGAATACAAATTTAGAACTTAGTGCAGCCTAGGTTCTTCCTCTCCCTCTTCCTCCTCTTCCTCCTCTTCCTCCTCTGCTTCCTCGTCCCCGGTTGCCTCGTCCACGCCCAGTACCACTGGCAGTGACGAAAGTGGGACAATTAGTGTCCCTATGGCCAATTTCATTGCATAAAATGCATTGCATAGTGGGGCCTCCCGCTTCAGATTCATCCATATCATTCCGGATGCGATGACATTGTCGTCTGCCTCTACTTGTTCGCATATTCTCTGGGTCTGGAATGTACCGCCTTTCATCAGGATTAACGGTGCTGAAGTTACCCATTGAGCGAAATCCCAGCAACTCACCTGTCCAGGTATTGAGGACGGACTCTTTCAGAAAATATGGAGTCACAAACGAGATTGCGTCCATTCCAAGCTGCCCGCAAGCAGCAAGTACATGGGAGCATGGTAGGTGAAGCAACTTCGGTTTGTTGCATGTGCACTCACACGTTGGCCAGACTTCATTTCCAATTTTCACCTCATGCGTCCTCAGCTCATTTGCACAGCCGAATTTGTTGTTAGCTAAGCGGACCTCAAACCTTCTTTCTTGATTACCAATGGGGACTACAGTGTGTGACCTGGCTTTTTCCATCTTTTCTTCCATGTACTTCATAATCCTTTCACAGTAACGTGTGTTTGGGTTGTTCAACATATGTTGCTCTGCCTTTTGACGTCTATCTCTGAAGTACTTCACGGTGCCATAGAAAATACCCTCAACGATGGCTGTAAGTGGCAATGCCCGGTTTCCTCTGAGGACAAAGTTGTATGTTTCTGCGAGGTTGGTAGTCATGACACCGTACCTTGCTCCATGTGTGTCATGCAGCAAAGACCACCTCTCCAGAGGCTCATGCTCTATCCACTGCTCGAAGGTTTTAATCGACCTCCCGAGCCTTCTCCTAGTACCAGGTGGGTCAAATCCTGGCAAGTCACAAAGCCCAACGGACTCCTCCTCCACGGCAGCTGGTCCTATTGCTAATTGTGCTGCTACTGCTTCAACATGTGCCCTGACCGCTGCATCTCTTGCAGCTTTCCTGTCCCTAACGTGTCTCCGCGTGCACACATTAAGTCTGTCACGTATCAAATTGTACTTCCATAGCTGGTTCTGCTTGCATAGTTTTTTGAATAGATTCATCAGGCTCTTATTTCTGAACTGCGAGAAGAAATTAGCCCCCAGATGGCGCATGCACCAACGGCTCTGCAAGTCCTGCCATGGAGTTTGTTCCTCAGGGCCAGGGTTTGTCAGTGTCTTTATCGCACTGAGTATACCTGCATGCCTGTCATGAAGGATGCACACATTGGGCTTATCCTTCACAACTGATATTTTCAGTTGCCTGAAGAACCATGTCCAACTTCCAATGTTCTCACTCTCAACAAAAGCAAATGCCAGTGGGACTATTTGATTTTGGCCGTCTTGACCAATGGCTGTCAAGATCTGACCCTTGTACTTGCCAGTCAGAAAAGTGCCATCTACACATATCACCGGTCGACAGTGCCTGAAAGCTTCGATGCATACACCGAAAGAGAAGAACAGTCGATGCAGCACCCTCACAGTTGGGAACTCTGGCATGAAGAGGTCTTCGATGTCGACATAGGTGCCCGGATTCCTGTCCTTCAGCGTCTGGAGGAGCCGGACAACTGAGTCATATGCATCGAAATAAGAACCAAATCTGCTCTCAAGCGCCTTTTGCTTAGCCCTCCAAGCCTTGCCGTAAGAAATTCTGTACCTGAACCTGACGAATACTTTTGTCTGGATAGCCTTAACTTCCATCGCTTTGCTCTCCACTATCTCACTGTAAAACAACCTCGCAATAAGCGTGGATGAAAGGTTGGGATGATCTTGAGGGATGCAGGGAATAAGACATGTGTGATGAACTAGGTCACTGATCACCCAACTTGTGCCATACTTAGGGAGATAGCCGTGCACCCTGGCAGGACAACCTGCATTCTTGCATACCATTGTCAAGTATTTCTGACTGGACACCTCAGCTATGAAAACCCTTTGCGTGGACATTGCCCAATTTATTATTGCGTCCTTCAGAGCTTCTTTGTTGGGATACATAGCACCGGTCGCAATGTTGTTTTGGTGATATTGCCAGGCAGAATCATGACCATCGTTCACGGTCATTGCAGATGAGAAGTCATGATTCCAAGAAGCAGGAATCGGGACCTCCTCTGCATTTTCTTCTTCATCTGACTCGTCAGAATTATCTGCATGACCACTTTCAATATCGGTGTCTTCTTCTTCCATGATGTTCTGCATGTGCCCATCTACCTCGTCCGCGTCCGCCTCGCCACTGTAATAACCATCGCCATTTCCTCCTTCTACCTGACTACTCTGCCCTTGTTCGTAACCATCATCTCCAGCATTTGACACAGATAACATCATCCCGTCACTGCTTTGCCCAGGATCGTTACCACCCTGGCCTTCAGGCGCAATTACCTCCTTCAGAACGGGAAGCACTAAGGCACAAGGATTGCATCCCCTTGTTTCGCAACCTTGTAACCAGCGCACCCACTGAGAATCCCTCTCTACTGGCCTCAAATAGAAGAAGACATTCGAACTTGACCGGGTCCACAATGCATGAACACCCACGGTCTGTGTTTCAGTATTCAGCCCTAAACATGCTGTCACCCATTCTTTCAACTGACTAAGAGACCATGTTTGAGGGTCGGTCAGTGCCACCTCTATGTGCTCAAATTCACTCAGATCAACCCCAATCTCATTTGTTTGGACATTACCAGGACCGTAGAAAAATATGAACTTCACTATATCAGACATCTCGGCTCACCTATAATTTTTTTTAACATGGACAGACAACTGTTAAACAACATGACAAACTACATATATTCACACTCCTAAATATTTGACAAGTACATAGATTAGGGAATATTAACGAAGCTAAATATTGAAACAACTTAATATATTATGGATATTACCGGAGCAACTAAAAATACTGACATACCTAAATATTTGACAGACCTAAATATTTGACATGCACATATAACACGGGATATTACCGGAGCAACTAAAAATACTGACAGACCTAAATATTTGACATGCACATATAACACGGGATATTACCGGAGCAACTAAAAATATTGACTGACCTAAATATTTGACATGCACATATAACACGGGATATTACCGAAGCAACTAAAAATATTGACTGACCTAAATATTTGACATGCACATATAACACGAAATATTACCGGAGCAACTAAAAATACTAACAGACCTAAATATTTGACATGCACATATAACACGAAATATTACCGGAGCAACTAAAAATACTAACAGACCTAAATATTTGACATGCACATATAACACGAAATATTACCCGGAGCAACTAAAAATACTAACAGACCTAAATATTTGACATGCACATATAACACGAAATATTACCCGGAGCAACTAAAAATACTGACATTAATTTTTCAAAATATGTACAACTCAGAGAAATTATTTGACGACATAGGTATACCTTCGACGCGTGTGCCACTGCTTCTTGCTCCTCTCTTCAACTCAGCCGCACCTCCTCCTCCTCCTCACCACCTCTTCCTCCCCAGCAGCAACTCCTCCTCACCACCACCTCTACCATGGTTCAACCACCTCCACCATGCCTCCTCCTCACCTCACTTGAACGAGAAAAAAAACTATCCTATTGGAAAAAAAATACCGTAGGCCACCGGAGTTGGCTATGATCTACTCTTTCTGTAGGTTGGATGCAAAAATGGATGGACCAGCGAGGAGATCGACGGGGGGTTGCGAGAGACTGAGAGAGAAATGAGAGAGAGAGCAAGAAGAGGAAGAAGGAGAGCTCACGGGCGCAGGAGGAAGGAGATAAGGAGAAGAAGGGAAGGAGAAAAGGAGGAGGGAAGGAGAAAAGGCGCGGTGGGCTGGCAGGCCCCTGTCGGCCACGCCCCGGCCGATTGGACGGCCTGTCGGCTGCGCCGGGGCCGACTGGAACCCTGTCGGCTGGGCCGCAGCCGACTGCAGCGCGCCAGGCCGACTGGCGAATCCAACGCGACGGTCGACGTGTTCGGGCAAATCAGAAGCTGCCACGTGGCCTGTCGGCTTAGCCGTAGCCGACTGAACCTGCCACGTGGCCTATCGGCTTAGCTCCAGCCGACTGGATTCTATTTTTGAAAATTTTCAAATTCGTGTATTATTTCTGTAATTTATAAAAAAAATGTATTATTTAAAAAAATTAGCTCCTTTTCGCAAAAAAAAAAAAAAAAAAAAACGAAGAGGAGAAGGAATCGCAAGGGCCGAACGGAAGCACGACCAGCCCGTCCCAGCTGTCAGACGGCCCAGCCCAGAGCCCACCTCGCTTCATATGTAATATAAAGCCCATCCGTATCATCTTCATCTCTCCTCCTCTCCCTCAATCTCTCGACTCGCGCGCCCTCTGCGCAGAGCAAGAAGCCAAGAAGATGGCCGCCGTCCTCGACGGCGTCTCCTCCTGCGGCAGCATCAACATGCGCCGCATCGACCACCTCCTCCCGCTCCCGCTCCCCTGCGTCGGCGAGTCGACCGCCGCCTCCCGCGTCTCGCCGGGCTCCTCCCCCGCCCGCTCTGACGCCTCCGAGGGCGCCGCCGCCTTCTACGCCGATCCCGACCCGGTGGACGAGCCCGAGGCGTCCGCGGGGAGGAGCACGCAGATGCTGCTCGCCATGGCCGCCATGGGCGGGCGCGGCGGCCCCTACGGCCGCCGCCCGGCGTCCTCCTACGGCAGCTGCGCCGCCTGGAGCGCCGGCTCCCTCACCGCGCACCGCCCGGCCTCCCCTTCGCCCATATGCAGCGGCGGAGAGCGCCGCGACGATGGTGACACGTCCTCCTTCGTCACGTCACAGGAGGTCGGTTTCCGTGTTCTTGGTGCTCTTTCGCGTTGTTCCTGACACTGACAGGTTCTCGCTTGAAAATTAGATAACTCAACGCCTCTTGGTTCTTGATTTTCCCTGCCGTTGATCTTGATCTATTGCTCTGTAGCATGCGGTTCATGAATTGTGTTGGGCTCCATCAATTCCTTGTGTCAAGTCTTGGAGCAGATGTGGGTTCTTGGATGGAACTGTTCGGTTTATTGTATTGCTTCCAGGAACGAATGCCTCAATTTCTAAGCACTGTAAAAAAAAATGTTTCATTGGGTTCTTGATTGATAGATGTTCCAGGAATAGATTGGAAATTCCTAATGATTATTAACTACCGAGCAGCAAAGGCTGCACATTTGCGATCTAGGCTTGTTGCTAAATTTGTGCTCGCTGAATCTTGAGTTGGACAAAGACTGGAGTAACCTGATCTCAATTCATATAAATGTTGCATTTATTTGATCAACCAACCAGATTAGGATGATTTGGTGTCTGGTTCCATCCAATTATTACTTGTTGCTTCCAGTTTTATATCCATTTGATCTTTCAAAAGTAATTGGGAGGTGCTAATAACCCAAACTACCTCAGGAACAAGAGCAAGGGAGGTTACCAACAAGAGAAGATTTCGTCAAGTGTTCTGCTACGCCACGAAACATCCGACTACAGACTCCCAGGCACCCTTCTCTGCCGGATAGGAGAGGTTGCGCCTTTTGTCTGCCTCCCCCTTTCATAGTTCAGCCTCGCTTTTTTTTTTCTTGCATGTCATGTTCAATTAGTTTGCTTGAATTATGCAGTTAACGGATCCAATCGAGCGCCTCCAAAATTTGTCCACAAGGCCACGCCAGCTAGATTGATGCGCCGAGCTCGCTCCTCACATAATTACCATGGGAAGCGCATGGGAGCAATTGATGCTGTCAATGAATGGAGATTGCCTAAAGTAAGTGAAGAGGAAGATGAGGCATTGGATCAGAAGGACTGGCAGGATGATACTTTGTCATCTCGTGTATCCTCAGGTATTGAAATCTCTTGAGACCTGTCAGTTTTTCAGCAAAACATGAATTTGAGACAATTCTGTGTGTTGCAGCTCGTGATTGGAATTTCGAGTCTGATAGTGCCTATGAGGGAAGCAATCATGATGGTCGTGCGTTTGACCATTCAGAGGTCGAGGATTGTGCAGCTGCAGTGCAAAGGATGGAGAGACGGCTTCGGGGCCCTGCGATGAAACAGAAGGAAGATGCTGTCCATGCCAAGTTGGTTGCCTGGAAGGATGCACAGATTACAAAGCTCATAGACAAGTAATCCCTTTTATCTCATCTTTTATCATTACCTCTTAACATGCGTTTGTTAGCAGTTAACTAGGGAGTTGCTCAGAATAAAGAATTGTGCATATAGCAAGAATAGTTGTATTGAGCCAATGGCGACGAGGAATCAAATGGCTTGGGAAATGATCATATGTAGACTAATATGTTATCATAAAGGAACACTTTCCGCTAAACTCTATCTTACATTGGAATAAAACAGAAGAGCATGATCCTGGTTATTGGTACAGATATGACTGTTTGTGACTTGTGACTGTCTAGTTTATTGAAATGAAAATTCGAGCTTACCCGTCATCAACTCATCGTGTATAGAGTTCATGAGTTAACAAAATTGGATTTGTGTGTTACAAAAGGATAGTTCTTTGTAATTTATCTGGACAGAGCACTTATGATGTTACTTCAATCAACTAGGCTGAATCAGAGAGAAGCCCAGATCGATCAATGGCAGAAGAATAAGATTGCACAGGCCAGGCATAAACTGACAAAAACTGAGGTATACTTCAGTTTACTGCATTGAATATTTGCATTTGATAGTATTGCACCTGCAGTTTCTCATTTCTGTTTGTGTCTGAACTGAATGCAGAAGAAGTTGGAGAAGAAGAGAGCTGAAGCCGTAGTGAAGATGCAAAAGGCGATAGAAGATGCAGAGAGGAGAGCTGATAAGAAGAGAGTCAAGAAGCAGGCAGCCACCAACAGTCGGATAGATGGTGTCAAGAGAGCCCTGGAGGAGATGTCTAGGACAGGAAGACTACCCTGGACACTTGCTTTTCTTTGATCCAGCTCTTGCTTGTGCTAGTTCCAGACAAGCCGATTGTCATAAGCTCCTACCAGTGCTAGCACAGCAGGACTAGAACTAACGAAATCAGCAGTGTCAAATACTAAAGAAAGGACCATATACTGTATAGAATGGTGGTTTGCTGTCCTAGGATGATAGAAGAAGTTTTAGGTCATGCAACACTTGGTCAGCATTTGAACACAGATTCTTAAATGTGATATTAGTCTCCCCATTGGAGAAGTGGAAAATTCTGCACTGTTGGCTTGATGATTATGGTAGCATGGTCTAATGATACAAGTGTTCCCTTCTCTTTTCCTTTTAGTATGGCAGTGGTTACATGCAATTTGGGTGTATCCAAATAATTTGCAGGTACTATTTTATTCTGAAATTTATTCTGCAGCTGATCCTATATATGCACTGGCAGGGGAGGCAGGCAGGTACCAGACCATGGCCACGCCTGCTGCTTCATCAGGTTTAGGAGTAGACAAGAAACTGGTTGCTCAATATGGCACTGCCAATGTATACTACTACTCAAAATTCAGTTATCTTTTCAGTACACAAAATTCATCTATCTTTTCAGTACGCCTGCTGCTTCATCAGGTTTAGGACTACTACTTTGGGGAAGACATCGAAGTTTAGCACATGGAATTACTTTTAGCTATGCCTTTTCAAAAGAATTACTTGCTAGCGAAAAATCAACAATTTTGACACAAATTTGATTTTTTAAAATTTTGTGATTTGCTTGCGATAATCTTTGTGAACGATGAATAAGTAGCAAAGTTTCTGATTCCAGTATTTCATGAATGTTTTTTTATTACATCGAAACACTTTGGTTTTCGAAACAACCCATCAGAAGTTCAGAACCAAGTTGACAATGTTGGCGAAAGCAGAGGTTCTTCAAGGCCTACTACGAAAACATGCTTTATCAAACGTTTCAATCGTTATTAGTTGATGTGGCCATTGATAGTTTTGTCCTAGACTAGCACAAATGCCCGTGCGTTGCAACGGGAGAACAAAAATCATAACACTCTTTAACCAAGTAACCATAGGCTAAAACATTAAAAAATGTGGAAAGAAATTATATTACTCAACTAATAAGGGATACAATCTGCCATTACAATACTGGAGATACTATCTGGGTAAGATCCCAGCCAACACGCAGTGCGTTGCTGGGAGCGACTAAGAGCAGCAAGCTCATGGCCAGCTTGAACTTGCAAACGAGCCACCTTCTTGATCAGTACTTCTCTATCTCCCAGGACCAAGGCAGGCTCGCTTTGACGCAATGGGTGGCTGCATAATTACAGTGTATAAATCAGTGCAACAAATGATAAAGTCCAGCTGCATATGTAGTTACGCAAGGAAGAATAAAGCAGGTAGCATGCCTCGTTATTCTATTGAAATCGACGGCACTCAGGGTATAATAAGAGGTCAATCTGTAGATTTATATCATTAGTAGTCCATGACTTATGACAACCATAGCAAATTGATGGTGAACTCATGAATGAACTTTGTAACTGTTTATAGCAAACATGCCCGTGCGTTGCAACGGGAGAAAAAATATCTCGCACCGAGAATCAAGCTCCCTTTCATAGTGAGAGACTCATTCATGGTTCCAAACAGTGGAGGTGCCGAAGAAGGCATCACAGTGGTAGCCGCGGCCATCCATGATGTTGACCTCCGTCTTGTAAAAAGCAGGAGTATGTATTGTTATGTAAGACAATACTATATGCCACTATTTTATTTTCAAAAAAAGATGGAACTTTAGATTTGGTTTCCCAACTGCGACAGATGGCTACTTCAAAACCGAGAGGAATGGTATAAAGCAGTTGAGGCAAACATTAATTACTTTTATCTATTTCAAAATTAGTGCATTGCTGTGATAAAATGATAATTGCAGCTGCTTCTTACAACAATCTTTGGCAGGTACAATAAATTTTTCCAACAAACATTTGACATCGGAAGAAAAAGTGCTGCTGTGCTAGACTAATCAAACAAATAGGCAGAAGTTAATAATATAATATGATACCTAATGTGATTGATCTCAAAGTTCTTCACATGTTCCGATGCGAAATGAAGCCCAGTCAAACAGTTCTTGAGCACCTCAGGGGACTTCACCCATGCCTTGTGTACTTCGACGGATTGCAGCTTGTAGTGTCTGCAAAAACAAATCCAATTTTCAGGATCATTTATTAACAGAAAGTTGAATGGAGGAAAGCGTAAGCAGCTGATCATGTGCTCCTCCAAACTTCAGATAAAGAAATGGTTGGCTTTCTTCCTGTACCCTAACATTCTTGGCAAAAGATGGATGTTATTCTGCTCTTTGGCGCTGTTTTTGTCTTTCCTCATTTGCTCTTCCCCTTCTTTGCAATTTAATCAACCAGCACCTCGTATAAGCATAAAATATTACAGTGCAATAAGCATGAAGTGTGAAATAGATGAAAAGCCTAAAAAAAACATGTTTAGTCAAGCAGTCACAGCAGAATGCTTTGAATTTAAAGACGGAATTATCTAGCTATCCTGGTCGGAGAGAGGATTTGATTAGTTTTGAACAGCTAGCTGGTGAAATGTAATGCCCCATTGAAAAGCTTCATCTTTCACCAGAAGAGCACTTGCAACATTGCCTTGTTGAAATGCAGTGACTATGTTGGTAAAGAGCATTATCAAGAATCGGTACCAACAAAATCTGAAACCTGCACAACCATGTTTTCAGAGCAAAAAACCGAAGATAATAAAGCAACATTTACATGAATGCAGTGCTCATATTTACGCATGTAAATTGTATGATCGTAATTTATTATTCTTTTGTTATCACCGAATTTTACAGAAATCAGAGGAACCTAGTTTCACAAGTTAAAAAATAAATTTTGAAGATAACCCAACCAACACAACATCTGACATGTTCAACCCCCCCCCCCCCTCACAATCATGAAGCTATCTGATCAACCACACAAAGTAGGCATGTTGCTAACTTACCAAGGCTTTGCTAGAGCTCCCATATTTACTCTGTAGCTGCGAACAACATTCAGCAACAAAAAAAATGAGAACCACTGCACGACAAATGATAAATCGAAGGTAAATGTTGTGTAGCAGGACTGCAGCTTACCCAAAGTGAGGAGTAGGTGGCCCTCGAGGAGTAACAACCAGGCCTTGTAGTAGGGCAACAGAGCTCTCGCAAGCAATTGCAGGTAAGACTGTGCAGAAGCAGCAGTCCGATCAGCAACAACTAACCAATAAAGGAGCAGAGATACATAAACCATGAGGTGGCCGGAAGAGTCAATGTGGGCCAAAGAGCAGTATGGCAGAGACCATGGATCCTAACCCGTCCGTGCATCATCATGAACAATTGGGTTGTTGAGGGCTTACCGTGCATGTTAGTTAATGAGAGCTAGGGTATAAAACGAAGTTAAGATATCCTTTTAGAAATCTTTCCAAAAAATTCCTTCTTAGCTTTACGCCAGATTGGTTGAGCTCCCTCAAGAAGTTTAAAAAATTGCCACGACCAGAAGATTAACACCGATAAGCTGAACCACCGAGCTAAGCTTATATGCCATATCGCTCAATCCTGTTGAAGGCAAACTCATCAGTTAATTGCGTTGAAGTTTCCGATACAATAAACATATATGTAAGATGCATTACTAATTTGTGCATAAATGAGTTAAATAAATACATGTCATAATTGCTAGATGATGATGTTTTTCATACCAGATAGTATCCCATGCATCGCTACTCATGTGTCTATGCATTTTTTATCATATAGGAAGATACAGTATCTTGGTAGTTCCTACAATACACAAAGGATATAAGATGGTTCCTTACAGTAAAGAAAGCAAAAATTCCATCTTGGAAATAATATGTGCAGGCACTGTTTCATACAGATGGTGCTTATTCAGTCTTCTGCTTACCCAACAGATAAGATATATGCTCTTACCATTATTCAAAAGAAAGGATAATACGTATCAGTGGCGGACCCAGCAATAAAATGAAGGGTGTGCACACTCAAAATTGTTTTTCTACCTAATCCAAGTGTCAGACAAAATATGGCAAAATAATAACATGAATAGCTCAATTCAAATCTCACAACAATTTAGTTCACAAAATATATCTCAATGTGCTCAATTACAATACGAATGGTCTTACATGAAAGAAGCACAAGTAGAAAATTACATCACTAGGTAACTCTACATTTTTGCATTGCCATGAAAGCATCAATTATGTCATCTTCACTTACTTTCATGAACACATCTCGTTCAATAAAAGTCACCAAGCAATCATTCAAGGGATCATCACCCATACTAGTCCTCAACTTACTTTCACTAGATTCATTGCTGAAAATACTCTTTCAACACTCGCCGTCGCCACCGGTAAAATCAATATCAATTTGATGAGTAAGTAGACCAAATCATAAAGAACATGCTTCTTTGTTGCAACAAGCATAATAGAGAGCCCGGCGACCAGTCCTGTAGACTAAATGTTCTTCAGGTTCAGATAATGGCATCAAGTGTTAAGAAAGCAAGCTAGATGGCGGATGAGACAGCTTAACGATAAGGTTTTCACTGCATTTTTCATAGATGTGCAGGTGAACTTATTCAGTCAACAAATATATGCAACAATATTTTTGTGTAGCTAACCATAGTGGCTAACCATGTATTCCGATATAATCTGGACATAACATAGGTGAATGGTTGGCATGGCATGTAGTAGTACTTGACAAAAAGCATGACCTGAATATATGCTGCTATAGTACACCTACTCTTCTAACTGAATTTAAGCCTATAATTTCGTGCTATCAGATTTTAGTTCATTTCTAAACTCTGCATTTTACTCAAACAAGCATACAACATTCAGTATTCTGCTATAATCCAACTCAACTCTTAATTATTATACATTTATAATGGAAACAAAGTGCCCTGATGCCTCCCCTGTTTTTCCTCCAATCTATCCTTGTTTTCTGAACTACCAAACAAGCACAAGCTCACACACACTCACTGTCCCAACTCTGAACTACCAAACAAGCACAAGCTCCAACGGCCACTAACCAATTTTCTAATCTGGACATTGGAGGTGGAGCACTAATATAAGATCTGGACAGCCACTAACCCACTACCATCGGCTCCAACACACATAAATAAGGACGCCGGACGCAGCTTGCTTACCTTGCAGTTGCGGTCTTGCGGAGCACTGCAGCCTGAGTCGTCCTGGCCGCCGGACAGAGAGGCGAGAGCAGGTTGAAGGCTCGAAGCAGGCAAGCAGCCGTGACTCGATGGGGTGCGAGGCGGAGGCGGAGGAGCACGTCTCCAGTCTCCTCCGGAGCGGCGGCCGCCGTCGGAATGGGAGGGAGGCGGTAGCAGCAGGTCAGCAGCTCCTCCGGACTCCGGATCGGCGGCGGCGGCCTGGTCCGGCACTCCGGGTCGGGGTCGGCCTCTTGCTCCAGATGTCCGGTGAGCGGCGGCTCATGGGTGAGCACCTGAGCGGAGCGGCGCCAGGCGGCGTCAGCAGGCGCGCGGCGGCAGGCGCGCTGCTGGCTCCGGCAACCGAGCGCCCGAGCGAGATGGGGATTAGGTCGCTCCTCGCTCACGGCTGCGCCTCTGCGGCTCCGCGTGACTACTCTGTATCTGGGGCGCTGGGCTTTGGTCGAGTTGGGCCACAATAGTACATGTGAAAAAAAAAATCCAAAATTTCTGGGTGTGCCACGGCACACCCGGCACACCCGCTGGTTACGCCCATTAACGTATGCTCTTAGAATTACTCTAAATCACCTGGTTCTCTTTCAGCTTACCCCAACAACAGAGTTAGAACTTCGTATCTCTAATTCCTCTACTTAAAAAGCATTTCAAGTACTCGCAAAACCTACCAGCACCTATATATCAACACTTTTAGTAGTAGATAATTGTGTCTTCAAATAATAGTATGTATAATCGGCTCATCTCATGTTGACTACATCTACAAGGACTAATCTAATATTGATAACCTGTGAAAGACAATTGAAACAAAGGAAACAATCACGCACAGGTTCCTATTCTCTGTAGGCTACATCCATAGCAAGAGATGCATCTTCAGTTAGGAATTAATCTATAAAGAAAAGAAAAAAAGATACAAATCACGCACCCACATGAATCATGCCTAGTGCACACACATAAGCACACATCTACCTACGCACAAGAACACATGTCACTCAGCTACGCACACAAATCAAGCACACATCAGACACAGATCTGGCCGGAGACCGCCGCCGCCGCGCCCAGCGGCGCGCTGCAGCGTGGCAGGGGGTGGCGGCGCATGAAATTTCTAAAGGTAACACATGAACTTGTATTTATGAAGTGAACCCATGCCACAATAGTAATATCCTCTGCCGACCACTCTACACCTGCCAAATTAAGTTCATCTATGCATCATAGAGAAAAGGAATTTGAATGATGTGGGGATGCTACCTTGGATACAACATGGTCGCCTCTGCTATGTCCGTGTCTCTAAATTGAATATTATTTCTGAAATAAAAAGAACTTAAAATACCAGTGCATTAGCAACTGCAAGAATTAAAAATTCACATTGATACTTGCCATAACCAAACAGATACAACATAGTTTTTTCGAAACCATAGTAATTTAATACCTCAGTATTCCAATGCCTGGGATGTGAATACTTCAGTTACTAATACCAAAGCTTTCTCGTTTTGGTTTAGAAAAAAGAGATGTTGAGCTCTTTTTCAAATACTCCAAAAATACCACGATACTGAAACTTCGGTTTATGAAACTACTGTATTACTTGATGCCAAACGCATCAAAGCATTTAAAACCGTGGTTTAAAAAACTGAGCAGCCAAACATGGCCTAAAGCATTGTGAAAACACACTCTAGCAGACCATCAAAAGACCAGGAAAAGAATCTACACTTCATCCAATGGAAAGAAGAAAAATAAACTAATGAAAGACAAATAGTAGCTCAGCTGATTCCCTATGTATTGAACTTCAGCACAAGCATAGCGACGGTATGACAAAATTTTACATTCTAATCTAATTAATCATTTCCGGATCCGCCTATTTCTAGCGTACACATCAGCCATAATTAAAATACAATGCTGTTGTCATCATAAAAATGAAGAAAATGGACAGAAGAGCAACATCGAACAAAAGCTACTTCAGCTATAGCGTCCGGGATTTTGCTACATACACACAACAACAAGCTGAATAACGAACGAAGAATATGATGGGTATCGGATAAGCCTCTAATTGGATTGGAACGCAATGATTTTTATCATTTTTCTAGAGCCCAAATTGTTAATTAGACCCGCTATACAAACGCAACATAACACGACATTGTTTACCAGTAGACTTTCGGACTGCTTGATTAAAATCAAAACCACCAGCAAGAAGAACAGGGAGGTGAAAAGAAAGATGAAATCATTGCAAATAAATATCAGTATATCTTTACCTAATGATTAATCTATTTAGTTACCTAATTACGAAAAGCCATGGCATGACTGGTTGCACAAAGAGACTGAACAAACTTGAGTTCTTACTGTCATGATTTTGCCTTTCATAACGACCCAACATTTGGTTTTCTTGCTAGGGCATTATAATTTAAATATGGCATGAGAACTATTACTGAGTCAAAATATAATGGTTGCATCCAAGCCTGGAGAATTTGGTGCAGATCCAATTCTTGCGAAAATAGATATTTAATTCTTTGATCAAGATACTATATATATAGACACACACACTTGAGTCGATGAACTGCAAAGGTAATAACTTCATAGGTCCACTAAATCAATAATCTAGACACCTTCTCTCCCAGTAAAACTGGAGACTAATGACCTTTGTGCCTCCAGCAAATATAACAATGAGGAATTTGCCCTGCCAGCTTGCCCTCTTCAGTGTATTTGGATGGGCCTTGTTAAGAGCACAAATAGGCAAGTTTACTGATAACATAAAGGTGGAGCACCATAAACCTCAGTCGACCACCACTATGACTTGAGAGGAACATCGACATTACTACAGACAAAAAAGCAAAGCAATGATTTATAAACATTAGATGACATCTTTTTTAACACGCGCCTATATCTTTTTAAAAAAAAAGTCTACATAAATTTGCCTATTATTGAAAATCTCGAAGAAAAGGCAGGCTTCAAGATTCACAACAATAAAATACCTGCAACTTTTATGTATGGGAATGTATATGTTATCTTCCATGTATAACAATATCAAGGTCACATCCTGATTGTAGCCTTCAGATCCCAATTGTCAAATGGTAGAAGGAAAACAAAGGCAGTCAAACTCTTATAGCATGTAAGTATCTTACATCTTCAATTCCCAGCATGCCATTTGTTGTTCAGACTCTGCAATAATACGATAAAAAATATGAATAATGAGAGGTGGTAAGGAAGATGTTCAAGTAATGGGATCTAGTCAAAGAACTTCTATATCATGTATATACAACCAAAGCTATATGTACTGTAGCATTTTAATTTTTTAAATAGTCCATGGCCAGGAATAAATATCTGGAATTCCGTTGACGTATGTATGCAGATTTGTATTCTTCTAATATGTTCTTACCCCTTTTGTTGGAGTACGTACAACATATTACACTATTAGCATATATATTCGCGTAGAGGTAGGGCGTGTCCAGATAAAAAAAACAGTTAATCTCAGCTGCAAGATATATATCTGAAGTATGATTCAGAAGTTAGAGTGTACATAATACATGATTCACTTTTAATCAACACATGTCTTTAAATTAAACCTTTAGTTTGAAGCCGTTAACCACATCAAGTATCATGAAGAAAAGAAAGATCTGATGGATGATGGTACTATATATCTTTAAGCAAGTAAGTAGTCTAATTAACCATCAGTACATAAAATTGGATATCGCCATTGAGTCCTGCAGGTAATACGCTGATTTCAAATTACTCAGAATTACTACAGAGAAAAAATTGTATCAATATTGAGGGGTGGAGGAGCGACCTGGAGTACCAACCACGCACTACACTTGTCAATTGCTGCGATCCAAAGGGTAGCGAGCTTCAGCGTCGGACGTCGAGGTGATGTAGTTGTGGCCGGCGGATCCCTGGCTTCACTTGAGCACATCTGGCATCGATGAGTGGGTCGCTCGACTCCACCGTCTGAAGAATCTGCTCCACCACCCGGCGGGCCTCAGCCCTCCGCCGCTCGATCTCGCGCCAATGGATGGCCTCGGCCTCGACATCGGCAGCAGCAACACGTGGCGATTGAGATCGACCGGCTATGGGATTTGATGACGGGGGCGGCGCCGGCCACCTCCTGCAGCCGGACAGCAACAGAGAAACAGCTCACGCGTGCGTACGCCGGTGCGGCAAAAGGCGGTGGCGCGGACGGCGGTGATGGTGGAGGGGCCGCGGTGGATCCGCAGCGGCGAGCGGGGGTGGGGCGACGGCGGGCTGTAGCGGGGGCGGGAGCGGGGCGACGGCGGCGGCGGATCCTCTCGTGAGAAGGAGGGGATGAGGAGACTGCGACCGCTCGTATGAAACGTTTTTTTGACTTACGCTCGGGCTATTGGAGACTGCGGGTTGATTTTCAAAAAAGACAGGGACTTTTTTGTAAAAACACCACGACGGGTGAGCGGGCAGAAGCACTGCGTGCTTTATTATTAAAATAAATAAAAAAATAATAAATAATAATAATAATAATAATAATAATAATATAATATAATTAATAATTAATTAATTAATTAATTAATTAATAATTTATTAATTATTAATATTAATTATTAATATTAATTATTAATTAATTATTAATTATTATTATTATTATTATTATTATTATTATTATATTATTATTATATTATTATTATTATTATTATTATTATTATTATTATTATTATTATTATTATTATTATTATTATTATTATTATTATTATTATTATTATTATTATTATTATTATTATTATTATTATTATTATTATTATTATTATTACTAGCAAAAGAGCCCGTGCGTTGCAACGGGAGAGAAAATAACACACGCTCTTAACCGAATAACCATGACTCAAGACCCTAATAGGTCCACGTCCTTTATTTTCACATGGCATCACATTTGTGTTGCCGACAGTGGCCTCAGTGCTCACATAACGAAAACGCGTTTGAATGTGGTCAGTCCTAAGGCATCTCTATCTCGCGCGCGCGCACGCACACTCGCTTGGAATAAGAAGAGAAATATGTTGTTTTTCCCCGCGAGGTTTTTCAGAGTTGTGCATGCGTGGTTATCGATGTTTTCTTTCCTCTCAATCTGGTTTTAATGGGTGTTTATTTGCAATTCGGATCACCGCCGGTACGAAAGAACAATGGACCGTGCACTATAGATTAAGTGTGCACCAAAAATAATATTTTAAAAATATTTAACAGTTAAAAATAACATCATATTTAGATTCTACACCTTTTTCTAATCAAATTTCATATATAACATGTTAAAATCGGAGTTACGGTTTAAAAGATATGGATAATTTTGTTTTAGATAAACTGCGGATTGATTAACCGAAAAGTCAGGGGGTTTTCTGTTAAAACAAAAAAAACGATTCGGCTGACTTAAATATGGACGGCGGGTTGATTACCTGAAATGTCAGGGGGTTTTCTGAAAAAAATGCAAAATAACGGTTCGGCCGCGACTTAAACGTGTACTGCGGGTTCAATAAACAAAAAACATAAGGACTTTTTCGCAAAAAGGGGCGACGACGGTGAGCCGACAGAAACACTCCGTGCTTTATTATTAGGTAAAGATATATATAATACTAGCACATATGCCCGTGCGTTGCACCGGGGAGAAATCGCACACCCCTTGCCAAATAAGTATCAATTTTTTCTAACATGTAAAAGAATTGTGCTTTCAACCAAATCATTTTTGCAAAACTGCTAAGGAATATGGATTGTTTGGTTTGCAACCTTTCTATTTTATTTCGACTTCCTCCACAGCCACGTTGCCGGCCTCATACGTACGGTCGTCCATGCACGGCTGAGCCGGAAGCCTCTCCTCCATTTAAACCGGTCCGCTCTCTCCCATTGATCATTTCCTTCCCTGATTAATTCCTTTACTTCGGCAAGGCGAGTTTTATTCCTTCAAGCCAACCCTGATTAATTCCTTTCCTTCTTAAGGCAAGGCAAGTTTCATTCCTTCCAGCCAACCGTGCATGCATCTCCCTCTCTATCCTCCTACCAACAATGCATCTTCTTCTTTATTGGGTCTTTCTCTTGTTGTTTCTTCAGACTATTTGTGGATGTATTTAAATCGGTAAGATTTGATCTAAAGAAGCAAGGTGGGACTAATCGGTACCATCAGATATAAAGAAGCGATGTGGGCTATTTAACTACCAAAAGAACCCAATATTCGCCCAGACTAATAATCTAGCCCAACTGGTTGTGTCCCTTGGAAGGTAGGGTGTTGGTCCAGAGTTCGAACCTCCACGAACGCCATATTTTTTTTTGAGGGTTAATTGCCCAAAATTTCAGGGGGCTTTGTGCAAAAAAGTGCGCGACGGTGAACCCACGGAGTCAATCCGTGCTTTATTATTAGGAAAAGATTAAAAAATTAGGTAAAGATTACTCAGATGGCGACTTTAATTGACATCGTCTTTGTAACGGATTCTTTGCCGTCGTGAAGGGAAATCGAGCATAGGTTCCGCTGAGAATGGCCAAAAGGCGTGTGTACGGAGGAGGCATCGTGGCAAACTGCGTGTATCACCCACGAAAAGTGTGATTGAAAAGAAAAATGGCATTTCTTATACTCCCTCCGTCCCGAATTACTTGTCTTAGATTTGTTATGGTAATACTTCTCAATTTCAGCTTCATATGTACCAGCACTCTCACCACCACATAACATGCATCGTTGTGGATCGTGATTGTCCCGTCTATCTGATCAGCCTCCTCAACTGGCTAACCAACTTTATTCCTACGGGTCTGCTAAAACTCATGGGACTACATATTTCGCATATCACAGTCGATTCTTCGACGTATGATTTCTTGGTTGTTCATGCTCACCGAGCCGAAGGCAGCGACAACACGGAGCTGAGGAGGGGTTTTGTAACACCAGGGAAGATGGTCGGCACGATAGGGTTAGAGAGATGGTCGGGCAGTCGGGTGTGGGCGACATGGCAAAGGCCACACTGTAGCAACGCCACGAGCAAGGGAGACAACCGATTAGCGTGGACAAGAGCATCTTCAATCGGATCTTCCACTTCGCCCCCATATGTTTGGGCAAGCAGTTTGAACATGCTATGGATAAAAAATTATCACCCAACCGAACCCTCTAAATCTAGCCCATATGTTCGAGCTGTCCAGCACTACCCATTTCTAGCCCATATGTGAGACGGATTTGAGGAGGGCATGAAGGATTTCTAGCCCATTTGGTTGCCGATGCACAACACACGGCTCGCATGGCGGCCTGCCCGAGCTCGGAGGAGGAGGGCATGGAGGTTGACCCCGCCGCCGCCAGGTTTGAGGTGGCGAATGTCGTGGCGGACAACATCCACCTCTCGATGAAGGTGGTGGAGGAGCAATTCTGCCTCATCCAAGCCGAGGAGGTGGAGCACCTCTCGACGAAGGCGCAGTTCGAGGCCGAGCATGGGGGCACTGCCGCCTTCGCTGAGCTCATCGTGGAGAACCACGCCATCCTTGAGTCCGAGAAGGTGGCAGCAGCAAACCGCCATGAAATCCACCGCCACGACATCAAGCAAGAGAAGCTCTTCGCAGACAACACTGACAAGGAGATGCCATCGTCGCCTCACTGTCAACGACCATGAGGCCAAGGCTACGGCAAGGGGTCCATCGAGCTCTCCGACGGGTAGGAGTAGGGTAGTATGTAGTTTGCAATATTCTTTTCAAATGTAGCTCGTTTCTATCTACCTATGTATGAAATGGTTTGGAGATGCTCTAAGAGGGCAGAGGCAGTGGGTAGATGTAGAAGAAAAGGAAGAGCCGTCCGATGAGATGCAACAGTTGCTGAAATCGACTCTGGTTTTAGAAAGAAAAAAAACAAGTGATCTAGCCGTCCGATGAGATACACAGGTTTTCATTTGGGCATTTGGCTAACCAACCTTTTCTATTATAACAGCCATTTCTTCACAGCAAGTCAGCAACCACAACAATTCCACACTTTAAAACGTGACAAAACCTGGAAGCTGCAAATTTAAACAAAATTCACAGAAACATTGCCAGAGACCATGGAAATGAAGAATTGAGACTTATCTGGTGGGATGTAAGCTGATTCCAGGTTGGAAATAACTTGTATGAATGCGGCTAGAATATCAAATAGCAGACAGGCAATACTGCATTATTAAACTCGTTTCTCATCAATCATTACCATATAAATGGCATTCAGAACTGTTGTTAACAAACACAGCCATCACTCTGCAATTTGCATGTTTATATCAAGATAAAAGATATGACCTCAAAACTTGGAAAGGCCCAACAGAACCATGATTGTACGTGTCACAAATAAATTACCAAAAGAAGTTCATTTAGTTCACTACTCTACAAATTCTATCAGACTGATTGCACGACACGAGCAGGTCTTCCCACACTTTATCACCTTGGAGCTGATAGACCCATCTCTATATATAAAACAAACAAATAAAGTATACATCAGGAGATTGAACATCGCAACAGCACCTTTATTCTTTAAATTTAAGCATGGAAGCATACAGCGTTAAAGTGTTCCTGATACTAGAAATAATAATGTTACAAGAAATTGACTGTCTAAGACATAACACTATGGCTAAGACCGATGTCGAGCAATATGTTTGGAGCATATCCACAATAGCCAAGCGCCCACCTTAAGACATTGCGTAAATGTTTCACGTATCATCATTTTCATCTGAGAAAAGAAGAATGGTAATGTTGTAAACTACACTGGCAGGCGGATTCATACAACTCACTTTGTTAAATAGAATTTCGAGAGAAAATGTAACCGTCTTACAAAGCAAAGAGAGAACAATATAGGAAAGTTGCACAAATAATATTGCATATATTTTTCACAAACAGGTCGGCTTAGCAAATCACGACCACTGTGTAAAACATAGGGAAATGGCGTATTTTACCCATCAAATTGTTCTTCAAGAAAGGCGGCTAATAATTATATGTAAATAATATAAAGCTAGTCTTCAGGTACAAATTTGACATGTTTAGGCACTCATTCTTGATGATTGCGAAGCAAAACAGCAAGCTTCCAGTAAAATACCTTTCAAGAACTAGCAACTCATGTGCCTGCAGAAACCAAATGTCTTACTCAATTGACCTCAATACAAAAATCTATGAAAGAATATTGTTGAACAAATGAATCTGCAATCGTTATTGGCTTATAGTATGAAAAAAAATGTTTTCTCTCTCGGAGTGTAGGTAAAGGAGGTATAGTATGGAGTGCTGATCAGCTAGAGAGACCCAAAGGTAGCACTGACATGTGCAACCTAAGAATTAAAGTGATTTGTTGTTCCTACCCAAACATAAACACAAGATTAAGGTAGACATGTTACTACGCACAGTGATGTCACCGTGGAACAGCACTAGCATACTATTATGCCAAGACGGTGTTATATACGACATTATTTTGGTAAGAATTAGAGGAATTTAGAGTTTATGCACATGGACATCTCTAATTCTCCATTTTCATTAGTCAAACCATCTACAGTGAGCTGAATAATTTCCCTTTGGAATAGAAATAATAACAAACAAACACCAAATGGAACTTCTTAGAACACTGGCATTTCGGTAATACACGAAGAGCACATATATTTGGATAAAAACTACACAGAATCATCGACAGGAAGGTGACCAAAGGGTGACACAGACCAAACAAGCAGCATCAGATTCTTCACCCTGCTAAGCAAGCAACTAAACTAATGGCGCGCAAGATAAAGGAAAGTACAAGTATGCACGGGCGCAGTTCTCACCCAAACCGAAAAGACAGACAACAGCTTCATCGATGGTACAATTGTTAAAGTCCGGGATAGGTGCGACAGAGGATACCCTGAGAGAGAGCGCAGGAGCTCCGGGACGCCGTGCTCAGCCGCGAAGTCAGCCTCGCCGCGGCCACCGCGCTGTGTAGCGGCAGCAGCGACATTACCGCGCAGCACCCCAGCTCCAGCGGCGCCCTGCACACCACAGACCATTCCGCGTCACAGATCCGGCACCCACATGGATAAGGCTATCAACTGCGTCACCGTTTGTGTTTGTTTACCTGGAGATGCACGGGGCGCGGCGGGCGGCGGAGCGGCCGACGGAGGGCATGGAGCGGGAGGCCGCCGAGCGGCAAGCCGCGGTGGCGGCGCGGGCGGCGGCGCGGAAGCAGGTCGAGGCCATCTCTAAGGGTTGGGGGAAGACGGAGGGAGATGGGGAAGGGAGAGGCTGGTGGACGAGGACCGAGGAGAGTAGAGGCGTTTAGGGCTCGGCCTCTCGAAGATGCGGCGGCGGCACGGGCTGGAAAGGACACGTTTCCAGTACCATGTTGGGCCGCACATCCAACAATAACGGATCCTGTTCGGCAGGCCGCCAAATGTGCCGTTCGGTTAAAAAATGATTTTCGTATTTAGTGTCAACATTTTTTTGATGATTTCGTGTTCGCTGTCAAAATCAATTTGATGATTCGTGGGCTTGCAAATCCATCGTTTATCACCGAGATTTACATACCAGCCAACACTGAGGGGTGCATAATACAACAGGGGGTAAGGGTTGTATGAAAGTCCCCTCCCCCTAAAACCTAGGGTTTCTCTCGGGCGGCGACGACTCCGTTGGAACTCATCTTTAACCGACGTTCGGGGAGGGCCTTTCCCCTTGCCGGCATCGGGAAAATGTCTCTCAGCTCTAGTGCACGGGGGCAGTATTGATCCTTTGCACCCTGGAGGAGGAAGTAGCAGCGGCGACAACGGCGGAAACAAGTGGGTCGGGGTCGATCCGAAACCTTCGAAACTGATGGAGAAGTTAGATGACCTACTTCAAAGACTCGAGATAAACTGAAGAAAGATGATGTTGTTGATCTTTCAGGTCTGGTCAATGAGCCTCCGCAGGAGACACGTTGGGCAGTGTTGATAAGGATATTCGTGAAAGCCCCCTTTAGTCATACGCCTTTCTTCACGGCCATACAAGTGACGTGGGGTTGTGCACAGGAGGTGAAGTTTTGAGCTCTGGATGATTACTTGTTCACATGAGAGTTCAAGTGCTTTAGAGATTGGAAGACGATAATGCAGGTTGGCCCATGGCTACATGCGGCATGGGGTTGTGCACAGGAGGTGAAGTTTCGAGCTCTGGATGATTACTTGTTCACAGCGGAGTTCAAGTGCTTTGGAGACTGGAACACGACAATGCGTGAAGGCCCATGGCTCTTTAGGCATCATGCAGTGGTAATTGAAGAATACAATGGACTGGTTAATATAGAAAATATGACTCTACAGTCCATCAGGGTCTGGACGAGGATCATGGGATTGCCAGACTTGGTACGCAATAATCATGTGGCTAAGGCAATGGCAAAGATGGGAGAAGTGCTAGCAGTAGAGATGGGCCTGAATGGTGTGGAATACATCAACTTTGTGTGAGTTAGGGTAAAGATCAAGCTTGATAAGCCCTTGCTACATTTTTGTCAGGGAATGTGGCACCTTGTAAGCCTAGTCAGATATTTCGAGTGTTGTACGAAAAGATGCCCCAGTTCTAGGCAAGTTGTGGTACAATACGATGGAGAATGAGTGCATGATCCCTCCAAGATTCTGGTGGTCTAAGGATTCAAGTAGACTTGTCGATGTGATCCCGCAGTATTTCATAATTTGGGTCTATCCAACACCATTTTTAGCCTAACAATGTGCTCTCGCAATTGCCGACATCCTTGTTACAATAATAATTCCCATGGTTAGGAAAATAGAACCATCAACAATACGTGAGCTAGTCCAGATGCTTGACTAGGGATATGTTTGGTGTTTATCTTTTCACATATGCAAATAGGTTTTCCTCCAAATCTCACATTCATTCAAGAACCATTTCAAATATAACAAAGAAATAAAAACTTAATCATGAACATGTAAATAGCAAAACAACAACTTTATTATTGCCTCCAGGGCATATTTTCAACATTCATCACAACCACCACACACTCAAGCTCTTTTTTTGTTCTCGCAATCTTTTATTACCAGCCTCTAACTTCTTTTTGTATTTTCTGAGTGATTTAGTTACATCCTTGAATCCTATCATACTAAGTACCCTAGTTATTGCACCTGCAACCTATCTTAGTTTTAGAGAGTCTAGGTAAAGTGTCGTGGTTTTCTCACGACAAATGCCATGGGATGGCTAAAAGTGTGCGGCAGCAAGGCTACGGTGGAGGTCCGGGACGGGATTGGGCAACAGCACGCGGTGGTTTACCCAGGTTCGGGGCCCTCACGTGGAGGTAACACCCCTACTCCTACATGTCAGATGTATATGGAGTGTATATGGTAGTACATGGTTGCTCGTAGAGCTGTCTGGAGGAGGAAGAAGAGAGCTCTGGGCTCTCCTCTTCTACCGTGAGAGTGAGAACGAGAGGGAGTGAGAGTCAATCAGAGCCTGGAGTGGAGCTCCTCCCTGGTGCACCTTATAAAGGGGTGCCCAGGGGACAAGGGGTGGCCCACATGGCCAATTATACACTATTGGAGGTGACATATTGTAGTGGAACGCAGCAGAAAACAAAAAAATTCCGACCTACGCACCAGCCCAGGACCACTATGAAGACTGCATACAAGGTTTGATCTTTTCGTTACCGACTCGTAGCGCAGCGGAAGTAGAGTCGATGAAGATCGGCGGTGCAGATCCCCGCAGCTAGGATTTACAACCTCCCAACCGCGAGGATGTACTCCCTCGACTGCCCCTCGGACAGCCCTCTGGGAGGCGGTCGGACAGTCCCTCTGACGGTGTCACGGACAGCCCTCCGGGAGGACCTTCGAAACTCGGACGGTCACTCGGACAGCCCTTCGGGAGGGCCCTCGAAACACGGACGGTCACTCGGACAGCCCTTCGGGAGGCACTCTCGAACTAAGACCAAAACTACGATCTCTCTACAGAGTTGCACACATACGGTGTCATCTATCCGGCAGGGCTTCGCCGTCCAGAACTAGTTCCCACCGGAACCCAGACAGCCTTTCGGCTCTACGAAACTATTTCGCTGGGAGGGAGAGAGAGAGCCAGACGAGCATGGCATGTGTATGAGAGCAAGGATGAGGTTTGGAGAGCACCCCTCCACCTCTATTTATAGGAAAGCCAAGGGGTAAAGTTGGCATTCAAAAATACCAAAAGTACCCCCACTTTATGTCTTATATAAAAAGAATAGAGCAAAAAGGGATGGCATGTGGAGCTCCACCTCCCTTGGCCGGCCACCCCTTGGGGGCCCCCCCATGAGGGGCTTCCTTGGCCCCCAAGCCCTTCTAGAAGCCTTTTGGGAAATATCCCAAAAGGTGCTTTCCAAAAAATATCCATAAAGCATTTTTACTATTCACGAAGACATTTTTCCGCGTCCGTTAAATCCCAAATTATTTCTGTGTGCCTAGAATAATTCCAGTACCCACAAAAACAATTTTGAACGCATTCCGAAACAATTCCGGAACAATGTTTTTCTTCAGCGAAAAGCTACCATTGCGGTTCCGGCTGCTCCGGAACATTTCCGGTTTTTCTCTCCGGAAAAATTCCAGAAGTTACCAGAACAATTCTGGCACCCTCCAAGAATTTCCAGGCGTGTGCCGGAACCAATATGACTTAATGGAATACCCTGAAACAAGTTTTCAGTTTCACCGAAACTATTCCGGTGTTCTCTCTGGAACTTTTCCGTTGTCTTCGAAACTTTTCCGGTGACTTTCTCTCAGACTCCCTGTCTAGTATTCAGCAGATAGATGACCCTTAAGCGTGTGACCCTATAGGTTCGGTGAAGTATAGACATGACCGGAACTCTTTCCGATCAATGATCAACATCGGAGCCGTGGACACCCATATTGACCCCTATACCCACACGAATGAATATTCGAGTGAACCTCCAGTTGCCGTGTGCTATTCCTGTTGCTTCGCGATATGTTACAAATACCCGAGGTGAGAAACATCGGCATCCCCGTGGATCAACACTTGTCCACAATGCCAGTTACCTCGTTACCGGTTTTGTTCTCTTTTCTCGTTCCCATGTTCCGGCATCCCTGTGATCAAATCACAATGTGTCTGGCCAGACGATGGTGGATACCGTAACACCAAGAGGTCCCAGAGATATCTCTCCATCATCGGAGGAGCAAATCCCAATCTTGAGCTATCAAGTCCCTTGACATACTTTCCCATGAACCCGTAAGCCGCCGTAATAGCCACCCAGTTACGGATGACGTTTAACAAACCCCAAAGTTCATGAAGCAAGCATGAAGAAACTCGACACTCTCATGGTCTAAGGAATTATGCAAACATTAACTTTCTCTGTGTTATTAACCATTAACTTGTGACGAATGAATCTCATAGCATAACATCAATTCGGGTCGATTCAACACAAGTGTTCTTCTAACATTGTGCCCTCAAAGTTGCCGGCATAGTCATGCCCATGATCAGGAAAACAGAACCATCATGCAACACTTGAGCTAGTCTTAGAGGCCAGACTAGGAATACTTTTTACCGTTTATTATTCCACACGTGCATATGAGTCTTCCTCCGAGCCTCGTGGTTATTGCAGACTCGAGAACCATAGCAGTTATAGCATGGAATATAAACTTAACTATAAACATGGAGATAAATAATAACACTTATTATTGCCTCTAGGGCATATCTCCTAGACATATGACGTATGAACAGTGCCTGCTGCTCATCAACAGTGCTCCACTGTAGAGCATGGCCGTCTCGTCTGCGCAGGTCCGATGGGACGTTGTGGTTGACTTCGTGTAGCAGGCCAGCTGGAGCAGCCGGACGGGCTCCAGCGGGACGAGCTCCAGGTGGCCAGCCGGACGGGCTCCAGGTGGCCAGCCGGACGGCCAGCCAGGCTCCAGCATGCCAGGGCTGCTCCCCTGGCAAAGTTTCGAAATGGTGACTTGTCTTCTTGAGCCTACCCGGGGGTCATCCCCCCGACAGTAGCCTCCGAGCCTCCGGGTGACTCGAAGAGTCGGGCGGAGGGTGTTCGCTGGTGTCGTTGCAGAATCTATCAATGACAGTCGGCTGCTGCACTGTAGCCAGTGTGCTCGCTTCCGGTGGGGGCGCGCCAGCGCTCCCACTGGGTGTTGCCTCCGAACCTCCGGGCGACTCGAAGAGTCGGGTGGAGGGTCCTTGCAGCTTGTTGCAGCAGATGGGCGCGGACGCGGAGTCCGCCGGCAGGTGGGTGCGAGGCGCCGCCGGGCGCGGACGCGGAGTCTGCTACTTGTAGACTGTGTTGGTATTTCCCCGAAGAGGAGAGGATGATGCAGTATAGTAGAGATAAGTATTTCCCTCAGTTAAGAACCAAGGTTATCAATCCAGTAGGAGAACCAAGCAAAATTCCGTTAAGCGCACTTGCACACACAAAAGCAAACACTTGCACCCAACGCAAATAAGAGGGTTGTCAATCCTCTTAGCGGTTATTTGCAAGTATTAAATCTTATAGAGATAAATAGATAAACTAAAATACTAAATAAAATAAAAATAAATAAATTGCAGCAAGGTATTTTTAGGTTTTTAATAGATGATAAAGTAGACCCGGGGGCCATAGTTTTCACTAGAGGCTTCTCTCTCGAACACATGGCATACGGTGGGTAAACAAATTACTGTTGGACAATTGATAGAAAAGCAAATAATTATGACGGATTCATGGCAATGATCATGTATATAGGCATCACGTCCGAGACAAGTAGACCGACTCCTGCCTGCATCTACTACTATTACTCCACCCATCGACCGCTATCCAGCATGCATCTAGGGTATTAAGTATGAAACAGAGTAACGCCTTAAGCAAGATGACATCATGTAGACAAAGTAAACTCAAGCAATATGATTAAACCCCATCTTTTTATCCTTAATGGCAACAATACAAATACGTGTCATGTCCCCTTCTGTCACTGGGATTGAGCACCGCAAGATTGAACCCATCACAAAGCACCTCTCCCATTGCAAGATAAATCAATCTAGTAGGCCAAACCAAATCGATAGATCGGAGAGAAATACAAAGCTATAATAATCATGCATAAAAGAGTTCAGAGAAGACTCAAATATTTCTCATGAATAATCTGATCATAAACTCACAATTCATCGGATCCGAACAAACACACCGCAAAAGAAGATTACATCGGATAGAACTCCAAGAACATCGAGGAGAACATGGTATTGAAGATCAAAGAGAGAGAAGAAGCCATCTAGCTACTAGCTATGGACCCGTAGGTCTGTGGTAAACTACTCACACATCATCGGAAGGGCAGCAAGGTTGATGTAGAAGCCCTCCGTGATTGATTCCCCCTCCGGCAGAGTACTGGAAAAGGCCTCCAGATGGGATCGCGGGAGAACAGAGGCTTGCGGCGGCGTAAAATTTATTCAGGGTGGCTCTCTGTTGGTTTCCCAATATTTGAGAATTTATAGAAGTGGAATTAGGTCAAACGGAGCCACGAGGGCCCCACAAGGCAACACGGCGCGCCCCCCTGGGTCGCGCCCTGTTGCCTTGTGAAGCCTCCGTGAGGCTTCTGGCCTCCTCCCGAAGCTTCCAAGGTCTCTTTTGTCCAGAATTTTTTTTCCAAAAAGTTTCGTGGCATTTGGACTTCGTTTGGTACTGATTTCCTGAAAAATCAAAAACAAGCAGAAAACAACAACTGGCACTGGGCACTAGGTTAATAGGTTAGTCTAAAAAATGATATATAATTGCATATAAAAACATCCAAGATTGATACTATAATAGCATGGAACAATCAAAAATTATAGATACGTTGGAGACGTATCAAGCATCCCCAAGCTTAATTCCTGCTCGTCCTCGAGTAGGTAAATGATAAAAACAGAATTTTTGACGTGGAATGCTACCTATCATGTTTCATCATGTAATCTCTCTCTTACGGTATGAATAATAAGATCCGAATGATTCAAAGCAATAGTCTATAGTTTGATATAAAGATATCAATACTCAGGCATACTAATAAACAATTATGTCTTTCAAAATAAAAATGCTAAAGAACGTTATCCCTACAAAATCATATAATCCTGTCATGCTCCATCTTCTTAGCACAAAATATTTATCATGAACAACCCCGGGTTTAGCCAAGCAATTGGTTCATACTTTTTAACGCGCTTCAGCTTTTTCAACCCCCACGCAATACATGAGCGCAAGCCATGGATATAGCACTATGGGTGGAATAGAGTATGGTGATAGAGATCAATAAGGGGAAGTCAAAAATAAGAAGATAGTCTCACATCAACGAGGCTAATCAACGGGCTATGGAGATGCCCATCAATTGATGTCAATGCGAGAAGTAGGGATTGCCATGCAACGGATGCACTAAGAGCTATAAGTGTATGAAAGCTCAACATGAAAACTAAGTGGGTGTGCATCCAACTTGCTTGCTCATGAAGACCTTGGGCATTTGAGGAAGCCCGGCATCGGAATATACAAGCCAAGTTCTATAATGAAAAATTCCCACTAGTATATGAAAGTGACAAAATAGGAGACTCTCTATATGAAAAACATGGTGCTACTCTGAAGCACAAGTGTGGAAAAGGATAGTAACATTGCCCCTTCTCTCTTTTTCTCTCATTTTTTGTGGGCTCTTTTCGGCCTCCTTTTTTTCGTCCGGAATCTCATCCCGACTTGTGGGGGAATCATGGTCTCCATCATCCTTTCCTCACTGGGACAATGCTCTAATAATGATGATCATCACACTTTTATTTACTTACAACTCAATATTACAACTCGATACTAGAACAAAAATATGACTCTATATGAATGCCTCTGGCAGTGTACCAGGATGTGCAATGATGCTAGCGTAACATGTATAAAAATGATGAACGGTGGCTGAGCCACAAATACTATGTCATCTATATGATCATGCAAAGCAATATGACAATGGTGGTGTGTGTCATAAAAACGAAACGGTGGAAGTTGCATGGCAATATATCTCGGAATGGCTATGGAAATGCCATGATAGGTAGGTATGGTGGCTGTTTTGAGGAAGATATAAGGAGTCTTATGTGTGATAGAGCGTATCATATCACGAGGTTTGGATGCACCGGCGAAGTTTGCACCAACTCTCTATGTGAGAAAGGGCAATGCACGGTACCGAAGAGGCTAGCAAATTGCGGAAAGGTGAGAGTGCGTATAATCCATGGACTCACATTAGTCATAAAGAACTCGCATATTTATTGCGAAAGTTTATTAGGCCTCGAAGCAAAGTACTACTACGCATGCCCCTAGGGGGGAGGTTGGTAGGAGTTAACCATCATGCGCCCCCGACCGCCACACAAAGGAAGACAATCAAGAATAAATCATGCTCCAACTTCTTAGCATAACGACAGACCATACGTGCATGCTTCGGGAATCACAAACCTTAACACCAATATTCTTACTAAATCACAATTATCTACTAGCACCTCCCACATATTACCATCTTAATATCGCAAAACTATTGCAAGGAATCAAACTTATCATATTCAGTGATCTACATGAAAGTTTTTATTATATCCCTCTTGAATACCTATCATATCAGGACCAAATTCATAACCCGTGCATATTACCATTGCTAATCATTAGACTCTCAAAAAGATATAAATGAATCATGAGAGTGCAACTATTTCTTTAAACTATAACTACTGCCGTGCTCTAAAAGATATAAGTGAAGCACTAGAGCAAGTGCCTAGCTCAAAAGATATAAGTGAAGTACATAGAGTATTCTAACAAATCACGATTAATGTGTGTCCCTATCAAAAAGGTGTGTTCAGCAAAGATGATTGTGACAAACTAAAAAGCAAAAAAATAAAACAAACTATATCACAAGACGCTCCAAGTGAAACACATATCATGTGATGAATAAAAATATAGCTCCAAGTGAGTTACCGATAGATTGTAAACGAAAGAGGGGATACCTTCCGGGGCATCCCCAAGCTTAGACGCTTGAGTATTTCTTGAATATTACCTTGGGTGTGCCTTGGGCATCCCCAAGCTTAGGCTCTTGCTGCTCCTTATTCCTTTATCCATCGTAGTCTCACCCAAAACTTGAAAACTTCAGCACACAAAACTCAATAGAAACCTCGTGAGATCCGTTAGTATAACAAACAAATCTTAAACTTTAGGTACTGTTGTAAATTGATTCATATTTAATATTGGCATAATGCTACTGTACTCCAACTTCTCCATGACTAATACCCCCCGATACGATCCATAGATTCATCAAAATAAGCAAACTATGCAACAAAAACAGAATCTATCTAAAACAGAACAGTCTGTAAAGATCTATTTAAAATACATATTTATGTAACTCCAAAAATGCTGAAAAATTAGGACAACGTAAAAAATTCATATACCAATACTGTGTAAAAAATTCAGATTTTTCTTACGCTCCAGTACAGAACTAAAATTCCAGCACTGGACACAAAACTTTCTGTTTTCCAAACAGCATCAATTATACTATCATCAACATCATCCCAAAGGCATTACTTGGCACAAACACCAATTAAAAGATAAAAATACAATCATAACAGAGGCTATAATTGTGTAAACACTCAAGAACAGAAAGTAAAAACAAAATTTTATTTTATTCATTGGGTTGCCTCCCAACAATCGCTATTGTTTTATGCCCCTAGCTAGGCATAATGCATAGTTTCAAGTGTTGTCATCCTTCAAGTTAATTCCATAGGTGGCCCTCATAATAGATTCATAAGGTGCCTTAATTCTATTTCTAGGGAAGTGTTTCATTCCTTTCTTTAATGGAAATTGAAATCTTATATTACCTTCTTTCATATCAATAAGTATTATAGGGCAAGAAGGATTGCATTCAATATCAAGAACAATAAAGTCCACGGGCACATAATTTCTATTTGCAATAATAAGCACATCATTTATTCTACCCAATGGCCCTTTAATAGTGGAATCCGCAAGATGCAAATTAAGGGAACAAGGATCCATATCGGTGAGACCTAGCACATCACACAAAGACTTCGGTATAGTGGAAATGCTAGCACCAAGATCACATAGAGCATTACATTCATAATCTTTAATTTTGACTTTAATATTAGGTTCCCATTCATCTTGTAATTTTCTAGGAATTAAAACTTCCAACTCAAGTTTTTCTTCATGCGCTTTCATCATGGCTTCTACAATATGTTTAGTGAAAGCTTTATTTTGTTCATATGCATTTGGTGAATTAATCATGGATTGCAACAAGGAAATACACTCGATTAAAGAACAACTATCATAATTAAAGTCCTTGTAATCCAAAGTAGTGGGTGCATTACTATTTAAAGTTTTGACCTCTCCAAACCCACTTTTTTCATTTTTATCATTAAGATTGTCACCCTCCAAGCAATTGGGAATCCTTCTATCTAAAGTTGACTCTTCTTCAGTCCCTTTTTCATCAAGTTTTATGTTACTAAATAATGATTCAATAGGAGTGACACCAATCATTTTAATATCTTCATCATTACTACGATAGAAACCGGGTGGAATCATTTTTTCTAGGAATTCTTGCTTAGCTCTCAACCTAGCGGTCTTTTCCTTACTTTCATTAATGGAGACATAGATAGCTTTAATGGACTCATTTATATCATGCTTGGGTGGCAAAATTTTACTTTTGAGGTTTTCCACATCATGAGTAATTCTATCCATGTTCCTAGCTAATTCATCAACTCTATTCAATTTTTCTTCTATCATAGCATTGAAATTCTTTTGAGAATTAATAAATTCTTTAATATTACTTTCAAGATCAATAGATATCCTATTATTATTATAAGAATTACCATAGGGATTACCATAATTATTAGAGGAATTTCCAGGAAACGGTCTAGGATTGAAATTACCCCTATAAGCATTGTTGTTGAAATTATTTCTAGAGACAAAATTCACATCAATAGCATCATTATTTTGCTTAATCAAGGTAGACAATGGCACATCATTAGGATCAATATGAGCATTTTTACTAGCAACCAATTTCAATAAAGCATCCATATTATCACTCAAAGTATTAATTTCTTCAACAGAATTTACCTTCTTACTAGTTGGAGTTCGTTCAGTGTGCCATTGAGTATAATTTGTCATGATATTATCAAGAAGTTTTGTAGCTTCTCCCAATGTAATTTCCATAAAAGTACCACCTGCGGCAGAGTCTAGCAAATTTCTAGAAACAAAGTTTAGTCCCGCATAATTTTTTTAAAGAAATGTTCATGCTCAAGTTGCTTAAAGTTCATAATTTGATTTCTTAAAGAAATAATCTTAGTGGGAGGAAAATACTTGGTAATAAATGCATCCTTACACTTATCCCAAGAATCAATACTATTTCTAGGCAAGGATGAAGACCAAGTTTTAGCATGATCTCGTAGTGAGAACGGAAACAATTTTAATTTGACAATATCATTATCCACATCTTCCTTCTTTTGCATATCACAAAGCTCAACGAAAGTATTTAGATGGGATGCATCATCTTCATTAGGACTACCAGAAAATTGTTCTTTCATAACAAGATTAGGCAAAGCAGCATTAATGTCACACGACTCTGCACTAGTGGTGGGAGGAGCAATAGGAGTACTAATAAAATCATTATTATTAGTATTGGAAAAGTCACACAATTTTGTATTTTCTTCGCGACGAAGCAAGCAAATTAGCAAACAAGCAAATAAAAATATTTTTGTGTTTTTGTAAAAAAAATTAGAAGTGGGGGAGATGAAAACGAGAGGCAAATACAAATAAAAGGCAAATAAAATAAATGCAAGTGGATGATAGTTTGTGTGAAGGTACTTGGTAATTTTGATGATGTTGTTGGAAATATGCCCTAGAGGCAATAATAAATTGGTTATTATTATATTTCCTTGTTAATGATAATCGTTTATTATCCATGCTATAATTGTATTGATTGGAAACTCAAATACATGTGTGGGTACATAGACAACACTGTGTCCCTAGTAAGCCTCTAGTTGACTAGCTCGTTGATCAAAGATGGTTAAGGTTTCCTAGCCATTGACATGAGATGTCATTTGATAACGGGATCACATCATTAGGAGAATGATGTGATGGACAAGACCCAAACTGTAAACGTAGCATTTGATCGTGTCAGTTTATTGCTATTGTTTTCTGCATGTCAAGTATCTGTTCCTTTGACCATGAGATCATGCAACTCACTGACACCGGAGGAATACCTTGTGTGTATCAAACGTCGCAACGTAACTGGGTGACTATAAAGGTGCTCTACAGATATCTCCGAGGGTGACTGTTGGGTTGGCATGGATCAAGACTGGGATTTGTTACTCTGTGTGACGGAGAGGTATCTCAGGGCCCACTCGGTAATACAACATCACAATGAGCCTTGCAAGCAATGTGACTAAAGTGTTAGCCACGAGATCTTGTATTACGGAACGAGTAAAGAGACTTGCCGGTAACGAGATTGAACTAGGTATAGAGATACCGACGATCGAATCTCGGGCAAGTAACATACCGAAGAACAAAGGGAACAGCATACGGGATTAACTGAATCCTTGACATAGAGGTTCGACCGATAAAAGATCTTCGTAGAATATGTAGGAGCCAATATGGGCATCCAGGTCCCGCTATTGGTTATTGGCCGTAGAGGTGTCTCGGTCATGTCTACATAGTTCTCGAACCCGCAGGGTCTACACACTTAAACGTTTGGTGACGATTAGTATAGTTGAGTTATTATGTTGGTGACCGAAGGTTGTTCGGAGTCCCGGATAAGATCCCGGACATGACGAGGATCTCCGAAATAGTCCGGAGGTAAAGATTGATATATGTGATAATAGTGTTTTGATCTCCGGAAGAGTTCCGGAGTTCACCGGAATGGGTTCCGGATGTTTACCGAAGTGTTCGGGTGCAGCAACACTTTATATGGGCCAAAGGGATAAAGCCCACGAGGTATTGGAAAGTGCAAAAAGTAGTTTTGCTGCCGCGTAAGCGGTACTACCGTTTTGTGAAGCGGTACTACCGCCCAAGCGGTACTACCGCTTGTGTGAAGCGGTACTACCGCCCAAGCGGTACTACCGCTTGTGTGAAGCGGTACTACCGCTTGTGCGCGGCTGTGCACGGTTCGGCAGGGATCCGAGTTGGACTCTTTCCCTGCGGGCCAAACCGACCTTGTGCGGGCAAAACCGACCTAGAGGAGGCTTTTACTCCAAGTTTAGACCCCAAGGCTCAACATATAAATAGAGGGGCAGGGCTAGCACACGGGACACATCAGGATTTCCCAAGCCGTGTGCCGGCAACCCTAGCCCTCTAGTTCCTCCGTCATAATCTCCGTAGCGCTTGGCGAAGCCCTGCAGAGATTGTTCCTCACCACCATCACCACGCCGTCGTGCTGCTGGAACTCAACCACTACTTCACCATCGCTCGCTGGATCGAGGAGGTGAAGGCGTCATCAAGCCGTACGTGTGTTGAACGCGGAGGTGCCGTCCGTTCGGCACTAGATCGGAAGGATCGTGATTGGATCGCGGGACGCTCGGCGATTTGGATCGCGAAGACGTTCGACTACATCAACCGCGTTTATTAACGCTTCCGCTTAGCGATCTACAAGGGTATGTAGATTCACTCTCCTTCTCGTAGATGCTCATCACCATGGATAGATCTTATGTGTGCGTAGGAAAATTTTTGTTTCCCATGCAACGTTCCCCAACAGTGGCATCATGAGCTAGGTCTATGCGTAGATGAGATCTCGAGTAGAACACAAACGAGTTGTGGGCGTGGGTGTATACATATTGCTTGCCGTTACTAGTTGATATTTGATTCGGCGGTACTGTGAGATGAAGCGGCCCGGACCGACATTACGCGTACACTTACGCGAGACAGGTTCCTTCAACTGACATGTAACTTCGTTGCATAAAGATGGCTAGCGGGTGTCTGTCTCTCTCACTTTAGTTGAATCGATTTCAATGAAGAGGGTTCTTTTAGAAGATCAAAAAGCAATCACTACACCACGTTGTGGTTTTGCGTAGGTAAGAACGGTTCTTGCAAACCCGTAGCAGCCACGTAAAATTTGCAACAACAATTAGAGGACGTCTAACTTGTTTTTGCAGGGTATGTTGTGATGTGATTTGGCCAATTACATGATGAGATATATGTGATGTATGAGATGATCATGTGATGTATAGAATATCACGACTTGCATGTCGATGAGTACGGCAACTGGCAGGAGCCATAGAGTTGTCTTTAATTATTGTATGACCTGCGTGTCAATCATTAAGCGCTATGTAATGCTTTACTTTATCGCTAAACGTTAGCTATAGTCGTGGAAGCAACAGTCAGCGCGACAACCTTATGGCGACACGTTGATGGAGATCAAGATGATGGAGATCATGGTGTCATGCCGGTGACGATGGAGATCATGCCGGTGCTTTGGAGATGGAGATCAAAAGCACAAGTTCATGGCCATATCATGTCACTTATGATTTGCATGTGATGTTAATCCTTTTATGCATCTTATTTTGCTTAGGACGACGGTAGCATTATAAGGTGATCCCTCACTTAAATTTCAAGATAAATTGTGTTCTCCCCAAGTGTGCACCGTTGCGAAAGTTCGTCGTTTCGAGACACGCCGTGATGATCGGGTGTGATAGACTCTACGTTCGCATACAACGGGTGTAAGCCATGTTACACGTGCGGAACACTCGGGTTAAACTTGACGAGCCTAGCATGTACAGACATGGCCTCGGAACACAAGAGACCGAAAGGTCGAACATGAGTCATATAGTAGATATGATCAACATGAAGATGTTCACCATTGAAACCACCTCAACTCACGTGATGATCGGACTTGAGTTGGTGGATTTGGATCATGTTACACTCGAATGATCGGAGGGATGTCAATTTGAGTGGGAGTTTTTTAAATATGATTAACTAAACTCATTATCTAAGAACAATAGTCTAAGTTGTCTTTACTATATTTATGTTGTAGATCATGGCTCGCGCAGTAGCACCCCTGAATTTTAATGCGTTCCTAGAGAAAGCTAAGTTGAAAGATGATGGAAGTAACTTTGTGGACTGGGCCCGTAATCTAAGGATTATCCTTACGGCTTCCCAGAAGGCTTATGTCCTTGATGCACCGCTTGGTGATCCACCCGCTCCAGTTGAGTCTCTAGACGTTGTGAACGCCTGGCAGGCTCGTTCTGATGATTACTCAATAGTTCAATGTGCAATGTTGTATGGCTTAGAACCGGGACTTCAAAGACGTTTTGAACGTCATGGAGCATATGAGATGTTCCAGGAGTTGAAGTTTATCTTTCAGAAGAATGCCCGGATCGAGAGATATGAGATCTCCGATAAGTTCTATGCTTGCAAGATGGAGGAGAACGGGTCTATCAGTGATCACGTGCTCAGAATGTCTGGGTACTCCACCCGTCTGGCTGAGTTAGGGATGCCCCTTCCGCCAGAGGCTATCACTGACAGAGTTCTTCAATCATTGCCACCTAGCTACAAGAGCTTCGTGTTGAACTATAACATGCACGGGATGAACAAGTCAGTCGCCGAGCTGTTTGCGATGCTGAAAGCCGCTGAGTCTGAAATTCAGAAGGAGCATCAAGTGTTGATGGTCAATAAAACCACTAGTTTCAAGAAAAATGGCAAGGGTAAGAAGGGTAAATCTAAGAAGGGTGGCAAAGCAGTTGCTGCTCCTGTGAAGAAACCCAAGGCTGGACCCAAACCAGAAACTGAGTGCTTTCATTGCAAGGGAACTGGACACTGGAAGCGGAATTGCCCCAAGTATTTGGCTGACAAGAAGGCGGCCAACAACAAACAAGGTATATATGATATACATGTTATTGATGTGTACCTTACCAACCCTCGTTGTAGTGCCTGGGTATTTGATACCGGTGCGGTTGCTCATATTTGCAACTCAAAACAGGAACTGCGGAATAGACGGAGGCTGGCAAAGGACGAAGTGACGATGCGCGTGGGAAATGGTTCCAAGGTTGATGTGATCGCCGTCGGCACGCTCGCTCTTCGATTACCGTCGGGATTAGTGATGAACCTAAATAAGTGTTATTTGGTGCCTGCGTTAAGCATGAACATTATATCTGGATCTTGTTTATTGCGAGACGGTTACTCATTTAAATCAGAGAATAATGGTTGTTCTATTTATATGAGTAATATCTTTTATGGTCATGCACCCGATGTGAGGGGTTTATTCTTATTGAATCTCGATAGTAATGATACACATGTTCATAACATTGATGCCAAAAGATGTAGAATTGATAATGATAATACCACTTTCTTGTGGCACTGCCGTTTAGGTCATATTGGCGTAAAACGCATGAGGAAGCTCCATGCTGATGGACTTTTGGAGTCACTTGATTTTGAATCACTCGACACATGTGAGCCATACCTCATGGGCAAGATGACTAAAACTCCGTTCTCTGGAACAATGGAACGGGCAAGTGACTTATTGGAAATCATACATACTGATGTGTGCGGTCCGATGAGCATTGAGGCGCGCGGTGGTTATCGTTACTTTCTCACCTTCACTGATGACTTAAGTAGATATGGGTATATTTACTTAATGAAACACAAGTCTGAAACATTTGAAAAGTTCAAACAATTTCAGAGTGAAGTTGAGAATCATCGTAACAAGAAGATTAAATTCCTACGATCTGATCGAGGAGGAGAATATCTGAGTTATGAGTTTGGCAGTCACTTAAGACAGTGTGGAATTGTTTCACAATTAACACCGCCTGGAACACCACAGCGTAATGGTGTGTCCGAACGTCATAATCGAACCTTATTGGATATGGTGCGATCTATGATGTCTCTTGCCGATTTGCCACTATCGTTTTGGGGTTATGCATTAGAGACAGCTGCATTCACTTTAAATAGGGCACCATCGAAATCCGTTGAGACGACGCCATATGAACTTTGGTTTGGCAAGAAGCCAAAGCTGTCGTTTCTTAAAGTTTGGGGATGTGATGCTTATGTCAAAAAGCTTCAGCCTGAAAAGCTGGAACCCAAAGCGGAGAAATGCGTCTTCATAGGATACCCAAAAGAGACAGTTGGGTATACCTTCTACCTCAGATCCGAAGGCAAAGTGTTTGTCGCTAAAAACGGAACATTTCTTGAGAAAGAGTTTCTCTCGAAAGAATTGAGTGGGAGGAAGATAGAACTTGATGAGGTTGTTGAACCTTTACTTCAACCTGAGAGTAGCGCAGCGCAGAAAGTTGTTTCTGTGGAGCCTACATTAGCTGAAGAGGAAGTTAATGATGATGATCATGAAGCTTTGGATCAAGTTGCTATCGAACCTCGTAGGTCGACAAGGACGCGTACTGCTCCCGAGTGGTACGGCAACCCTGTCTTAGAGGTCATGTTGTTGGACAACGATGAACCTACGAGCTATGGAGAAGCGATGATGGGCCCGGATTCCGAGAAGTGGTTAGAAGCCATGAAATCCGAGATGGGATCCATGTATGAAAACAAAGTATGGACTTTGGAAGTATTACCTGAAGGGCGTAAGGCCATTCAGAACAAATGGATCTTTAAGAGGAAGACGGACGCGGACGGTAATGTCACCGTCTATAAAGCTCGACTTGTGGCAAAGGGTTTTTCACAAGTTCAAGGAGTTGACTACGATGAGACCTTCTCACCCGTAGCGATGCTTAAGTCCGTCAGAATCATGTTAGCAATAGCTGCCTTTTTCGATTATGAAATTTGGCAGATGGATGTCAAAACAGCGTTCCTTAACGGTTACCTTAAGGAAGAGTTGTATATGATGCAACCAGAAGGTTTTGTCGATCCAGAGAATGCTGACAAAGTTTGCAAACTCCAGCGATCCATTTATGGACTGGTGCAAGCATCTCGGAGTTGGAATCTTCGTTTTGATGAGGTGATCAAAGCGTTCGAGTTTATACAAGTTTACGGAGAAGCTTGTATTTACAAGAAAGTGAGTGGGAGCTCTATAGCGTTTCTAATATTATATGTGGATGACATATTGCTGATTGGAAACAATATAGAAATGCTGGAAAGCGTAAAGGAATATTTGAACAAGAGTTTTTCAATGAAGGACCTAGGAGAAGCTGCTTTCATATTAGGCATCAAGATCTATAGAGATAGATCAAGACGCTTAATAGGACTTTCACAAAGCACATACCTTGATAAGATTTTGAAGAAGTTCAAAATGGATCAGTCCAAGAAGGGGTTCTTGCCTGTTTTGCAAGGTGTGAAGTTGAGTAAGACTCAATGCCCAGTGACTGCAGAAGATAGAGAAAAGATGAGTGTCATCCCCTATGCTTCGGCCATAGGCTCTATCATGTATGCAATGCTGTGCACAAGACCCGATGTCAGCCTTGCCATAAGTATGGTCGGAAGGTTTCAAAGTGATCCAGGAATGGAACACTGGACGGCGGTCAAGAATATCCTGAAGTACCTGAAAAGGACTAAGGACATGTTTCTCGTTTATGGAGGTGATCAAGAGCTCGTCGTAAAGGGTTACGTCGATGCAAGCTTTGACACTGATCCGGATGACTCTAAGTCGCAAACCGGATACGTATTTATTCTTAATGGGGGTGCGGTTAGCTGGTGCAGTTCCAAGCAAAGCGTGGTAGCAGATTCTACATGCGAAGCGGAGTACATCGCTGCCTCGGAGGCGGCGAAGGAAGGTGTCTGGATGAAGGAGTTCATGACAGATCTTGGAGTAGTGCCTAGTGCACTTAACCCAATGACTCTGTTTTGTGATAATACTGGTGCCATTGCTCTAGCCAAGGAACCAAGATTTCACAAGAGGACCAGACACATAAAGCGACGTTTCAATTCCATCCGCGATTACATCAAGGAGGACGACATAAATATTTGCAAAGTACACACGGATCTAAATGTTGCAGATCCGATGACTAAACCTCTTCCAAGGGCTAAACATGAACAACTAGAACTGCATGGGTGTTCGATTCATTACAATGTAAATCACATAGTGATGTGAACTAGATTATTGACTCTAGTGCAAGTGGGAGACTGTTGGAAATATGCCCTAGAGGCAATAATAAATTGGTTATTATTATATTTCCTTGTTAATGATAATCGTTTATTATCCATGCTATAATTGTATTGATTGGAAACTCAAATACATGTGTGGGTACATAGACAACACTGTGTCCCTAGTAAGCCTCTAGTTGACTAGCTCGTTGATCAAAGATGGTTAAGGTTTCCTAGCCATTGACATGAGATGTCATTTGATAACGGGATCACATCATTAGGAGAATGATGTGATGGACAAGACCCAAACTGTAAACGTAGCATTTGATCGTGTCAGTTTATTGCTATTGTTTTCTGCATGTCAAGTATCTGTTCCTTTGACCATGAGATCATGCAACTCACTGACACCGGAGGAATACCTTGTGTGTATCAAACGTCGCAACGTAACTGGGTGACTATAAAGGTGCTCTACAGATATCTCCGAGGGTGACTGTTGGGTTGGCATGGATCAAGACTGGGATTTGTTACTCTGTGTGACGGAGAGGTATCTCAGGGCCCACTCGGTAATACAACATCACAATGAGCCTTGCAAGCAATGTGACTAAAGTGTTAGCCACGAGATCTTGTATTACGGAACGAGTAAAGAGACTTGCCGGTAACGAGATTGAACTAGGTATAGAGATACCGACGATCGAATCTCGGGCAAGTAACATACCGAAGAACAAAGGGAACAGCATACGGGATTAACTGAATCCTTGACATAGAGGTTCGACCGATAAAAGATCTTCGTAGAATATGTAGGAGCCAATATGGGCATCCAGGTCCCGCTATTGGTTATTGGCCGTAGAGGTGTCTCGGTCATGTCTACATAGTTCTCGAACCCGCAGGGTCTACACACTTAAACGTTTGGTGACGATTAGTATAGTTGAGTTATTATGTTGGTGACCGAAGGTTGTTCGGAGTCCCGGATAAGATCCCGGACATGACGAGGATCTCCGAAATAGTCCGGAGGTAAAGATTGATATATGTGATAATAGTGTTTTGATCTCCGGAAGAGTTCCGGAGTTCACCGGAATGGGTTCCGGATGTTTACCGAAGTGTTCGGGTGCAGCAACACTTTATATGGGCCAAAGGGATAAAGCCCACGAGGTATTGGAAAGTGCAAAAAGTAGTTTTGCTGCCGCGTAAGCGGTACTACCGTTTTGTGAAGCGGTACTACCGCCCAAGCGGTACTACCGCTTGTGTGAAGCGGTACTACCGCCCAAGCGGTACTACCGCTTGTGTGAAGCGGTACTACCGCTTGTGCGCGGCTGTGCACGGTTCGGCAGGGATCCGAGTTGGACTCTTTCCCTGCGGGCCAAACCGACCTTGTGCGGGCAAAACCGACCTAGAGGAGGCTTTTACTCCAAGTTTAGACCCCAAGGCTCAACATATAAATAGAGGGGCAGGGCTAGCACACGGGACACATCAGGATTTCCCAAGCCGTGTGCCGGCAACCCTAGCCCTCTAGTTCCTCCGTCATAATCTCCGTAGCGCTTGGCGAAGCCCTGCAGAGATTGTTCCTCACCACCATCACCACGCCGTCGTGCTGCTGGAACTCAACCACTACTTCACCATCGCTCGCTGGATCGAGGAGGTGAAGGCGTCATCAAGCCGTACGTGTGTTGAACGCGGAGGTGCCGTCCGTTCGGCACTAGATCGGAAGGATCGTGATTGGATCGCGGGACGCTCGGCGATTTGGATCGCGAAGACGTTCGACTACATCAACCGCGTTTATTAACGCTTCCGCTTAGCGATCTACAAGGGTATGTAGATTCACTCTCCTTCTCGTAGATGCTCATCACCATGGATAGATCTTATGTGTGCGTAGGAAAATTTTTGTTTCCCATGCAACGTTCCCCAACAGATGTCTCCCCGGCAACGGCGCCACAAATTCTTCCTGCTACTTGTAGACTGCGTTGGTATTTCCCCGAAGAGGAGAGGATGATGCAGTATAGTAGAGATAAGTATTTTCCTTAGTTAAGAACCAAGGTTATCAATCCAGTAGGAGAACTAAGCAAAATTCCGTTAAGCGCACCTGCACACACAAAAGCAAACACTTGCACCCAACGCAAATAAGAGGGTTGTCAATCCTCTTAGCGGTTATTTGCAAGTATTAAATCTTATAGAGATAAATAGATAAACTAAAATACTAAATAAAATAAAAGTAAATAAATTGTAGCAAGGTATTTTTAGGTTTTTAATATATGGTAAAGTAGACCCGGGGGCCATAGTTTTCACTAGAGGCTTCTCTCTCGAACACATGGCAAACGGTGGGTAAACAAATTACTGTTGGGCAATTGATAGAAAGGCAAATAATTATGACGGATTCATGGCATGATCATGTATATAGGCATCACGTCCGAGACAAGTAGACCGACTCCTGCCTGCATCTACTACTATTACTCCACCCATCGACCGCTATCCAGCATGCATCTAGGGTATTAAGTATGAAACAGAGTAACGCCTTAAGCAAGATGACATCATGTAGAAAAAGTAAACTCAAGCAATATGATTAAACCCCATATTTTTATCCTTAATGGCAACAATACAAATACGTGTCATGTCCCCTTCTGTCACTGGGATTGAGCACCGCAAGATTGAACCCATCACAAAGCACCTCTCCCATTGCAAGATAAATCAATCTAGTAGGCCAAACCAAATCGATAGATCAGAGAGAAATACAAAGCTATAATAATCATTCATAAAAGAGTTCAGAGAAGACTCAAATATTTCTCATGAATAATCTGATCATAAACTCACAATTTATCGGATCCCAACAAACACACCGCAAAAGAAGATTACATCGGATAGAACTCCAAGAACATCGAGGAGAACATGGTATTGAAGATCAAAGAGAGAGAAGAAGCCATCTAGCTACTAGCTATGGACCCGTAGGTCTGTGGTAAACTACTCACACATCATCGAAAGGGCAGCAAGGTTGATGTAGAAGCCCTCCGTGATTGATTCCCCCTCCGGTAGAGTACCGGAAAAGGCCTCCAGATGGGATCGCGGAAGAACAGAGGCTTGCGGTGGCGTAAAAGTTATTTGGGGTGGCTCTTTGTTGGTTTCCCAATATTTGAGAATTTATAGAAGTGGAATTAGGTCAAACGGAGCCACGAGGGCCCCACAAGGCAACATGGCGCGCCCCCCTGGGCCGCGCCCTGTTGCCTTGTGAAGCCTCCATGAGGCTTCTGGCCTCCTCCCGAAGCTTCCAAGGTCTCTTTTGTCCAGAAAAAAATCTCCAAAAAGTTTCGTGGCATTTGGACTTTGTTTGGTACTGATTTCCTAAAAAACCAAAAACAAGCAGAAAACAACAACTGGCACTGGGCACTAGGTTAATAGGTTAGTCCCAAAAAATGATATATAATTGCATATAAAAACATCCAAGATTGATACTATAATGGCATGGAACAATTAAAAATTGTTGATACGTTGGAGACGTATCAGAGTCCGCTGGCAGGTGGGCGCGAGGCGCCGCCGGGCGCGGAACGGAGTCCGCCGGCAGATGGGCGCGCAGCCTTGCTGTCTCTCTAGTGGGGGCGCGCCAGCGGACCCACTGGGTGTAGCCTCCGAGCCTCCGGGCGACTCGAAGAGTCGGGCGGAGGGTCTTCGCTGTTGATGGAGCAAACAGTGGTGTCGAGGATGTTGGTGACAGCCGGCAGCGGGCCTGCGACCGGTGTTGCATTTTCCCAGCGGGGCGCACCGACGCACCCACTGGGTGTAGCCTCCTAGCCTCCGGGCAAGGAGGGGGGGTTCCCCACGGAAATGATCATGCAAAGACAAAGTTTGCCAGCGCATATATATTAAGTGTTTGGTTTTAGCAGTGCAAGTTATATGCAGGAGGGGTGCCGACTCGGTTTCGTCCGAGCCCCCTTCAGTCTTTTTCATGTCCTCTCCGCTCTTTGGCTTTTGCTCTTGGCAGCCGGACAACCGGGAGCCGGTCTATAGTTGAGGCGAAGAGTGGGCCGTGGAGTGGAGCATACAGTACTCGGACTCTGAGGAGTGGATTTAACTGAGAAGATACTCACAAAGGAAACGACCGGATCGCCCAAGCCGCTTTCTCCCCGGACGTTTTTTCATGTGAGGTGACCTCCAGCTTTTGCTCTTGCTAGCCGGACAGCTGGGAGCCGGTCTATAACTGAGACGAAGAGTGGGCCGTTGGTACCGTTCACACTACTAAGCTGTCTGCGGAGAAGAACGTTTCGGGCCAGCCGGCCAGCCTCCGGGCCAAAATTAACTGGCGTCGGGGTGGACAGCAATGCAACCGGAAAAAGGCGGAGGTGGCCTCGAGGGTTGCTCGGGGTTATCCCTTTTTGTGCGCTGTGTAACGATATGCGGATGGGAGCTCACATTGATTTTCGTGTAGACGGGGTGGAGACGCCTTCCGGCAGGGGCCCCGAGCCTCCGGGCGGTCGAGGGGTGCCCCAGCCGGTCGGGCCCGACCGGCCAGGCGGCAGGACGGGGGCAGCCGGACCAGACACCAGTAGGCCGGGTAGCAGGACGGTCAGGCTGGCCTAGCCGGCCAACATTTTTTTTCGTGGCGCATGGGCAGCCGGCTCTCTTTCTTTTTTCTCTTCTCCACATGGGCGGCTGGCCGAAGCAGCCAGTTGGAGCGGCAGGAGCCGACACGGGAGCGCGGAGGCGCGAGCCGGCGGGCGGGGAGGCGGAGCGCAGTGGCCGGCGGCAGGGGAGGCCGGCTGCGGAGCAGCAGCTGGCGCCGGGGTGTGCCCGGGCGCGGGGAGCCGGCGCAGCGGCCAGGGCGGAGCCCGCGGGCATGCGAAGGTGGTTGGAGCCGGCGAAGCGCGCGACGGCGCGGGCGCGATCGCGCGGAGGCAGAGGAGGCCTGGCGCGGCCGGGCGCGGGGGCGGAGACGCGCGGAGCAGGGAGTCCGCGATGGGGAGCGGCGCGGCCGGGCGCGGGCGGCGGCGACGCGGCCGAGCAAGGGCGCGGGGGTGCGCTGGGCCGGCGTGCGGGCACGGGGAGCCAAGAGCGGGGAGGCGCGCGGGGCCGGCGTGCGGCGCGCGTGGAGCCGGCAGCTGGGGTGCGCGGGGCGACAAGGGGTGCGGGGACGCAGCCCGCGCACGTGTCGCAGCCGACGCCTGGCCAGGAGGGCGGCAGCGCGGTGCGGCCGGAGCAGGCGAGGCGGGGGGGGGGGGGGGGCGACGGAGCGAAAAGCCACGCGCGCGGACGGGCGCGGGGCGGCCGGAGTAGGCGAGGCAACTGGGCCGGCTGCGGGCACGCGGTCGCGTGGTCATCGCGGCCAGGCGGAGCTGGCGGGGTGGAGCACCCGGCCACGGGCGGAAGTGACTAGGCGGAGCAGAGCCGGCGAGCGGGCGGCTCGGGAGACGGGTGTGACGCCCCCGACCCGACCGTGCACTAATCATATACGCAAATGCGCACGATCAAGCCCAGGGACTCACGGGAAGATATCACAACACAACTCTAGACACAAAAATAAAATAATACAAGCTTTATATTACAAGCGAGGGGCCACGATGGCTCGAATACATAAGCTCGAGTTACACAAGAGTCAGCGGAAGCATCAGTATCTGAGTACAGACATAATTAGACAAGGTTGCCTTAAGAAGACTGAGCAAAACAACGACAACTGGATCGAAAAGGCGTAGGCCTCCTGCCTAGGAGCCTCCTATCTACTCCTGGTCGCTAGTCTCCACGTAGTAGTAGGCTCCGTCGGGGTAGTAGTATTCATCGACGGGATCAACTGGCTCCGGGGCGGCGTCATCTAATTGCAGCAATCGGGTATGTGGAAAAAGAGGTAGCAAAGCAACCGTGAGTACTCATCCAAAGTACTCGCAAGACTTACATCAGATCTATTCTATTTATGCATCGGTATCAAATGAAGGGGCTGTATCTATGGACTAGACTATAGAAATGCCAGAATAGAGGGAAGGCCTAGCCTATCGAAGACTAGCATCTTGCAGCGTCTTGCAGCATTAGAAGAGTGCAGATTAGTGGCATATAATAAAGCAATAAGTATGCAGTAGCAAAGCCCAGAGATCCTTCCTCGACTCCCTGCGAGAAAGCGATCCCGGAGCTAACATATTAATTAAAGTAACATGTATCCAGTTCAAGTTGTAGTAGATCGGGATACAACATTGAGCGTCCTGTTACCGTGGACACGGCTATTCGAATAGATAACTTCCCTGCAGGGGTGCACTACTGTTACCCAACACGCTCGATTAACTCTGGCCGGACACACTTTTATCGGGTCATGCCCGGCCTCGGCTGATCGACACGACGTAGTCCTACCTAGGCTCCGCAGAGAGGTCCCCGTCGGTCTACATCCTAAGCACTCAGGGGTCTTGGGCCCATCGCCCTTTGCACTCGGGGTTGTTGTGAGCAGGGTGGATACCAGTGCTACCCCTCTCCTGGATGGCACGATCCGACCATGCCACAATGCTGAACTGGACATCTGACAGAGCTTTCGGCTGATACATACGGCGCCGAGGGCCCCATTAAACCATTATCCCGTGTGGTGGTAGTGCGTATAGGCCAGTGGCCAACTCAGATCAAATATCCAAATCCGTTAAGCGTGTTATTAGTATCTCGCAGACACGAACAGGGCTCAAGGCTCACCTCCGACACCCTGCCGCACCGACTTGGTAACCCGCGGTCCAACGACCAGGGACCAGGCCCACCTCTCTCCTAGGTGGTCTCCACCTGCCCTGTTGTTCCGCCACATTATTCTCTCGCGGGTACCGTTGGGTCAACCCAACTTCAACAAAGGTCTGAGGTCAAGGTCTAAGTACCTGTGTGTCCGTAACATCATGGGGAATCTGAGGAATCACCCTCGTTGGATTCCCACCTGATGTAACCGTCAAGGTGAACTTGGGGGAATCACCCTCGATGGGTTCACACTTGAGGGCTGCACGACAGAGACATCCTCGGAGGTGGTGAAAGAGGAATCACCCTCGGTAACCCACAACCGATTCGCCATGCTACAGAGATATCATCAGGAGTGAGGTAAGAGGTATCACCCTCGGCACTCGATAGTAGCTCTGCAGAGTCGTACAAATTAAGGGGGTGTGTGGTGCTGTGTCAGTCTCTGTCCATCGATCACACTGATCGAGTCACCGGTGGTAAAGCATGGCAACAAGGACAAGGGTGTGGGGCCATTGTTGGATCACTAACCAGCCTATACTAAGCATTTAGGACAGCATGTAAAGTATCAACAGCAGGTTAAAAATCAGGCTATGCATCAGAACAGGAGCAATCAATTACAGTAGCAAAATCTAATGCAAGCATGGGAGAGAAAGAATGGGCGATATAGGAATGATCAAGGGGGTTTTGCTTGCCTGCAAGCTCTGCTGAAAGGGAAGAAGGGTCGTCGGTGACGTAGTCGATCACAGGGGCATCGGCAGCAATCGCAGGGTCTACCGGAGAAGAAAGAGGAGGAGGAAACAAATAAATAATGAGCAAACAAATGCACACAGCTGCATGACAGGTCAGTATGGGTAGATTATGTGCTCTAGTGCTTCACTAATTATTTTAGACGGAGAGGGAAAATATCCGGGAATATTTTCCTAGCTCCAGGTGCTTATCGGTATATTGATGCGGAGGGGAAGGTTCCATGTTCATCTCGTTATGAGTGATGGTCAAGCATTTTGATCACATATTCGGATACGTCTTATTTTTCTGATCATTTTTCATATATAAATTATTTTCATCCGAGTTACGGTTTATTTTATATGATTTTTCAAAGTTTTAATCATTTTCTGGAATTTACTGGATTTATTCTAATTTCGGAATTAAATAGCAAAATGCTATATGTACACAGAAGTGTACCCAGCCAGGCCTCACAGAGGCTGACTGGTGGGCCCTGTTGACTGAGTCAACAGCCCAGTCAGCACAGGCTGACTGGTGGGCCAGGGAGCTGAGTCAGCGGTGCAAGTTAGCAGTTGACCCAGTCAACGTTGACTGGTCAACAGGGTCAACGGGGCCCACATGTCATTGACTGGGGCCAGCCTAGTCAGCAGTTGACTGGTCAACTGGGCCAGTGGGACCCGTGTGTCAGTGTCATAGCTTTTAACTAACAGTTTATTTGTTTTAACTAACTGGTTAATTAAATAGCGGGCCCCACTGTCATAGGGCCAGAGAGTAATTAAGGGGCGTCATTAGTGGCTAATGATGTTGCCACGTTGGCCTCGCTGGAGTTGGCCGCCGGCAACCATCCCGCGCGGTGGAGGGCCTCGGATTTCACCGTTCGGCGACGGTTCGAGCCGCGGGATGGCGCGTTCGAGAGCTCGAGCTCGCGCGCATCCAGCAGACCCAACAGGGGGTCGCGGGACGGCCGGAGGCGGCGACAGCAGCGAGCGGGGCGGTGGCGCAGCCACGGGCTTGGTCGTGCCCGAGGCTGCCGGGCATGAGGAGGCCAGCTAAAGGGGTCACTGGGCTCCTGGCGATGCGAGGAATACGATGACACGCTCGGCATCGATGAACGCGAGCTGCAATGGTGGTGCACATCACGGTAGACGGCGGCGGAGCTCGACCACGGTGGGGATGCCAGCTAGGGGACGACCGCGGGAGAGAAAGGTGAGGGGAAACAGAGAGGAGCTCACAGGGATCTCGACGGCCTCGCAAGCAGGTTCGAGGAGGCGCTGGAGGTGGCAAATCGAAGGCGGCGATCGTCGGTGGCCGAGGTTGGAGAAGATGGTGTCGGCGACGCTGCAGTGGCGTGTGTCTCGAACCCGTGTGCGCAATCGACGAAGACGAGGCCCACGGAGCTTCTGGACACCCTCACGTGGCTCGGGGAGGTCCCAGAGCACGGCTATGAGGCGGCGGCGGCGACGGAGCTTCGGGCGACGGCTCGATCTGGAACGAGAGAGCGAGGGAGGGGTTACTGGAGGGCTAGGGTTTGCGGGGAGAGAGCGAGGGGGCTCGGGGTCGTGCTTATCCACCGGGGGAAGCATTGGATGCTCGACAGCAAGCTCCATCGTCGTCGGGGACGAGCTCGGTGTCGACACGAAGCGGGAGCAGGTGGGAGGAGGGAGAAAGGCCGAGGTGGGCCGGGCCAGGCCGCACTGTTTGAACTTAAGCCCACTGGCACAGTTAGTTTCTCTCGTTTTCTTTATTCTTTTTCTATTTTGCCTTTTCTTTCTGTTTTGCAAATTGTTTGGCCACCAAATAACTTTTGAAAAATGTGTAACCTTGACAAATAATTACTATGCATTATTAAGCACTGCCATAAAAAGGTTTGGAGGCAAAATGATTTCATTTGAATTTTGCATAAATGAAAATGGATTAAATGGGGCTGTTTTGGGTACTGTTTTGGTTGCTAGAGTCAATTTGGAAATTCAAATAATGTTGATTTTATTTTTATAATAGCTTTGGGAATTTTTGCAATATTATAAACACTTTTTTTTTGCTGTTTGGATAATTATTATTTTGCCTTTCTTTTAAATTTTGAATTTGAAGTTGGAATATTTCTTAATTGTTTTTCTTAGGGCATAATGATGATGACTTGGCATGAATGATTAGCATAACCAGGGTTTAGTAATCTGGGGATGTCACAACGGGCGCAGCGGCCGGAGAGGGGCGGAGCCCGCGGGCGAGGCGGGAGGCGGCGAGGCGCGCGAGAGGGCTGGTCGGAGGAGCGGCCGACGCGCAGGGGTGCGTGCAGACGGAGCTCGCTGACGCGGGGGAGCCGACGACGGGGAGCCGCGGGCGCGGACGCATGAGGTGGGAGCTGATACGCCTCCAACGTATCTATAATTTTTGATTGTTCCATGCTATTATAGTATCAATCTTGGATGTTTTTATATGCAATTATATACAATTATATATCATTTTTGGGACTAACCTATTAACCTAGTGCCAGTGCCAGTTGCTGTTTTCTGCTTGTTTTTGGTTTTTCAGGAAATCAGTACCAAACGAAGTCCAAATGCCACGAAACTTTTTGGAGATTTTTTTCTGGACAAAAGAGACCCTGGAGACTTGGAGAGGAGGCCAGAAGGTTCACGAAGCCTCCACAAGGCGACAGGGCGCGGCCCCAAGGGGGACGCGCCCTGATGCCTTGTGGGGCCCTCGTGGCTCCGTTTGACCTAAATCCACTTCTATAAATTCTCAAATATTGGGAAACTAACAGAGAGCCACCCCGAATAACTTTTACGCCGCCGCAAGCCTCTGTTGTTTCGCGATCCCATCTGGAGGCCTTTTCCGGTACTCTACCGGAGGGGGAATCGATCACGGAGGGCTTCTACATCAACCTTGCTGCCCTTCCAATGATGTGTGAGTAGTTTACCACAGACCTACGGGTCCATAGCTAGTAGCTAGATGGCTTCTTCTCTCTCTTTGATCTTCAATACCATGTTCTCCTCGATGTTCTTGGAGTTCTATCCGATGTAATCTTCTTTTCGGTGTGTTTGTTGGGATCCGATGAATTGTGAGTTTATGATCAGATTATTCATGAGAAATATTTGAGTCTTCTCTGAACTCTTTTATGCATGATTATTATAGCTTTGTATTTCTCTCCGATCTATCGATTTGGTTTGTCCAACTAGATTGGTTTATCTTGCATTGGGAGAGGTGCTTTGTGATGGGTTCAATCTTGCAGTGTGATACGTCTCCAACGTATCTATAATTTTTGATTGTTCCATGCTATTATAGTATCAATCTTGGATGTTTTTACATGCAATTATATATCGTTTTTTGGGACTAACCCATTAACCTAGTGCCCAGTGCTAGTTGTTGTTTTCTGCTTGTTTTTGGCTTTTCAGAGAAACAGTACCAAATGAAGTCCAAATGCCACGAAACTTTTTGGAGATTTTTTTCTGGACAAAAGAGACCTTAGAAGCTTCGGGAGGAGGCCAGAAGCCTCACGGAGGCTTCACAAGGCAACAGGGAGCGCCCAAGGGGGGGGGGGCGCCGTGTTGCCTTGTGGGGCCCACGTGACTCCGTTTGACCTAATTCCACTTCTATAAATTCACAAATATTGGGAAACCATCAGAGAGCCAGAAGAAAGAACCTTTCCGCCACCGCAAGCCTCTGTTCTTCCGCGATCCCATCTGGAGGCCTTTTCCGGTACTCAGCCGGAGGGGGAATCGATCACGGAGGGCTTCTACATCAACCTTGCTGCCCTTCCGATGATGTGTGAGTAGTTTACCACGGACCTACGGGTCCATAGCTAGTAGCTAGATGGCTTCTTCTCTCTCTTTGATCTTCAATACCATGTTCTCCTCTATGTTCTTGGAGTTTTATCCGATGTAATCTTCTTTTGCGATGTGTTTGTTGGGATCCGATGAATTGTGAGATTATGATCAGATTATTCATGAGAAATATTTGAGTCTTCTCTGAACTCTTTTATGCATGATTAAATATAGCTTTGTATTTCTCTTCGATCTATCGATTTGGTTTGGCCTACTAGATTGATATATCTTGCAATGGGAGAGGTGCTTTGTGATGGGTTCAATCTTGCGGTGCTCAATCCCAGTGACAGAAGGGGACATGACACGTATTTTTATTGTTGCCATTAAGGATAAAAAGATGGGGTTTATTCATATTGCTTGAATTTGCTTCTCTACATCATGTCATCTTTCTTAAGGCGTTACTCTGTTTTTATTAACTTAATACTCTAGATGCATGCTGGATAGCGGTCGATGAGTGGAGTAATAGTAGTAGATGCAGGCAGGAGTCGGTCTACTTGTCTCGGACGTGATGCCTATATACATGATCACTGCCATGAATCCGTCATAATTATTTGCTATTCTGTCAATTGCCCAACAGTAATTTGTTTACCCACCGTATGTTTTTGTGCTCGAGAGAGAAGCCTCTAGTGAAAACTATGGCCCCCGGGTCTATTTTTATCATATAAAAAACCTAAAAATACCTTCCTGCAATTTATTTACTTTTATTTTAATTAGTATTTTAGTTTATCTATTTACCTCGATAAGATTTAATCTTTGCAAATAACCGCTAAGAGGATTGACAACCCTCTTATTTGCGTTGGGTGCAAGTGTTTGCTCTTGTGTGTGCAGATGCGCTTAACGGAATTTTGTTTGGTTCTCCTACTGGATTGATAACCTTGGTTCTTAACTGAGGGAAATACTTATCTCTACTGTACTGCATCATCCTCTCCTCTTCGGGGAAATAGCAACGCAGACTACAAGTAGCTGATACGTCTCCAACGTATCTATGATTTTTGATTGTTCCATGCTATTATAGTATCAATCTTGGATGTTTTATATACACTTACAAGCAATTATATATCATTTTTTGGGACTAACCTATTAACTTAGTGCCCAGTGCCAGTTGTTGTTTTTTGCCTGTTTTTGGTTTTTCAGAATATCAGTACCAAACGAAGTCCAAATGCCGCGAAACTTTTTGGAGATTTCTTTCTGGACATAAGAGACACTAGAAGCTTCGGGAGAGGGCCAGAAGACAGAGGAGGTGGCCACGAGCCACCAGGGCGCGCCCCAGGAGGGGGGGGTGGCGCGCCCTGGTGCCTCGTGGGCCCACCTCTGCTCCGTTTGACCTAATTCCACCTCTATAAATAATCTAAAATCGGGAAACCAACAGGGGAGTCCACAAAATACTTTTTTCGCCACCGCAAGTTCCTGTTCTCGAGAGATCCCATCTGGAGGCCTTTTTTGGCACTCTGCCGGAGGGGGATTCGATCACGGAGGGGCTCTACATCAACCTTGCTGCCCTTCCGATGATGCGTGAGTAGTTTACCACAGACCTTCAGGTCCATAGTTAGTAGCTAGATGGCTTCTTCTCTCTTTTTGATCTTCAATACAATGTTCTCCTCGATGTTCTTGGAGTTCTATCCGATGTAATCACTTTTTGTGGTGTGTTTGTTGGGATCCGATGAATTGTGAGTTTATGATCAGATTATCCATGAATATTATTTGAGTTTTCTCTGAACTCTTTTATGCATGATTGTTATAGCTTCGTATTTCTCTCCGATCTATTGATTTGGTTTGGCCAACTAGATTGATTTATCGTGCAATGGGAGAGGTGCTTTGTAATGGGTTCGATCTTGCGGTGCTCAATCCTAGTGACAGAAAGGGACATGACACGTATGTATCGTTGCTATTAAGGGTAAAAAGATGGGGTTTATTCATGCGTGAGTTTACTTTGTCTACATCATGTCATCTTGCTTAAGGCGTTACTCCGTTCTTTATGAACTTAATACTCTAGATGCATGCTGGATAGCGGTCGATGTGTGGAGTAATAGTAGTAGATGCAGAATCATTTCGGTCTACTTGTCTCGGACGTGATGCCTATATACATGATCATTGCCTTGGATATCGTCATGATTACTTGCTTTTCTATCAATTGCCCAACAGTAATTTGTTCACCCACCGTATGCTATTTTCAAGAGAGAAGCCTCTAGTGAAAACTATAGCCCCCGGTTTACCTTTATCATATATTGAAAATCCTAAAAATACCTATTGCAATTTTACTTTATTTATTTTATTTTGTATTTTTGTTCAATCTATCTATCTATCACCATACAATTTAATCTTGCAATTAACTGCCAAGGGATTGACAACCCCTTGTTCGCGTTGGGTGCGAGGATTTGTTATTTTGTGTGCAGGTGCTGCTAAGGAGTTGTTGCGTGATTCTCCTACTGGATTGATAACCTTGGTTTCATAGCTGAGGGAAATACTTATCTCTACTGTACTGCATCATCCCCTCCTCTTCGGGGAAATCCCAACGCAGCTCACAAGTAGCAGGAAGAATTTCTGGCGCTGTTGCCGGGGAGACATCATCAACATCTATCAAGTACCCACGCATAAACTTTCATCTCCTTGCATTTATTTTATTTGCCTTTGCCTCTCGTTTTCATCTCCCCCACTTCTAATTTTTTTTACAAAAATACAAAAATATTTTCCGTTTGCCTTTTTCTTGTTTGCTTCTTTGCTTGCTTGTTATCTTGTTTGCGTAGCCACGATGTCTCAAGAAAATACAAAATTATGTGATTTTTCCAATACTAATAATAATGATTTTATTAGTACTCCAATTACTCCTCCCGCTGCTAGTGCGGAGACTTGTGATATTAATGCCGCTTTGTTAAATCTTGTCATGAAAGAACAATTTTCTGGTAGTCCTAATGAAGATGCTGCATCCCATCTTAACACTTTCATAGAATTGTGTGATATGCAAAAGAAAAAAGATGTGGATAATGATATTGTGAAATTAAAATTATTCCCGTTCTCATTGCGGGATCATGCAAAAATTTGGTTTTCATCTTTACCACGAAATAGTATCGATTCTTGGGATAGGTGTAAAGATGCTTTTATTACCAAGTATTTTCCTCCCGCGAAAATTATTTCCCTTAGAAATCAAATTATGAATTTCAAGCAACTTGATCATGAACATGTTGCCCAATCTTGGGAAAGGATGAAATTAATGATAAGAAATTGCCCTACTCATGGTTTAAATTTGTGGATGATCATACAAAAAATTTATGCGGGATTAAATTTTGTTTCTAGAAATCTTTTAGATTCCGCCGCGGGTGGTACTTTTATGGAGATTACATTGGGAGAAGCTACTAAATTGCTTGATAATATTATGGCAAATTATTCACAATGGCATACTGAAAGAGTTCCTACTAGTAAAAAAGCGAATTATGTTGAAGAAATTAGTACTTTTAGTGATAAAGTTGATACGCTTATGAAATTGGTTGCTAGCAAAAACACTCCTATTGATCCTAATGATGTGCCTTTATCCACCTTGATTGAGCAAAATAATGATCCCGTAGATGTGAATTTTGTCTCGCGAAACAATTTTAATAGTAATGCTTATAGAGGTAATTTTAATCCTAGGCCGTTTCCTGGAAATTCCTCTAATAATTATGGCAATTCCTATGGTAATCCTTATAATAATAATAATAGGATGCCCTCTGATCTTGAAAGTAATATTAAAGAATTTATTAATGCTCAAAAAAATTTCAACACTAGGATAGAAGAAAAATTAAGTAAACTTGATGATATGTCTAGGAGCATTGATAGAATCATTCATGATGTGGAAAATCTTAAGACTAAAATTTTGCCACCCAAAATTGATATTAATGAATCAATTAAAGCTTTATATGTCTCCATGGATGAGAGTAAGAAAAGAACCGCTATGCTAAAAGCTAAACGAGAATTTTTAGAAAAAGCGATTCCTCCCGGTTTCTATCGTAGTAATGATGAGGATATTAAAATGATTGGTGTTTCATCTATTGATTCTTTGTTTAGCAATATAAAACTTGATGAAAAAGGGACTGAAGAAGAGTCAACTTTAGCTAGAAGGCGTCCCCATAATTCGGAGGGTGAAAATCTTGATGAAAAAATTGATAAAAGTGGGTTTGGAAAGGTAAAAACTTTAACTAGCGATGTGCCCACTCTCTTGGATTACAAAGACTTTAATTATGATAGTTGTTCTTTGATTGAGTGTATTCCTTTGTTACAATCCATGCTAAATCCACCCAACGCTTATGAACAAAATAAGGCTTTTACTAAACACATTGTGGAAGCGATGATGAAAGCGTTAGAAGAAAAGCTAGAACTAAAAATTTCAATTCCTAGAAAAATATATGATGAGTGGGAACCCACCATTAAAGTTAAAATTAAAAATTATGGGTGCAATGCTTTATGTGATTTGGGTGCTAGCATTTCCACAATTCCAAAATCTCTATGTGATGTGCTAGGTTTTACCAATATAGATGAATGTTCTCTTAATTTGCATCTTGCGGTGTGACGCCCCCGACCCGTCCGTGCGCTAACCATACACGCAAATGCACACGATCAAGCCTAGGGACGCACTTGAAGATATCACAACACAACTCTAAACACAAATAAAAGTCATACAAGCTTTATAATACAAGCCAGGGGCCTCGAGGGCTCGAATACATAAGCTCGCGATCAAGCGTCAGCGAAAGCAAACATAATATCTGAGTACAGACATAAAAGGGAAACAAGTTTTCCTTAAGAAGGCGAGGCAAAACAACGACAATGATCGAAAAGGCGCAGGCCTCCTGCCTGGGAGCCTCCGAACTACTCCTGGTCGTCGGGGATCTCCACGTCGTAGTAGGCTCCACCGGAAGTGTAGTAGCGGTCGTCGGCGGTAGCGGCTGGCTCCTGGGATCCGTCATCTGGTCGCAGCAATCGGGTATGGGGGAAAAGAGTAGCAAAGCAACCGTGAATACTCATCCAAAGTACTCACAAGACTGACATCAGAACTAAACTAAATATGCATCGGTATCAAAGGAATGGGGCTATATCTTTGGACTAAACTGCAGAAATGCTGGAACAAAGGAGGGAAAACCTAGCCTATCGAAGACTAGCATCTTCAGCGGTCTTGCAGCATAAGAAGAGTGCAGATTAGCATATTATATAGTAACAAGCATGTGGAGGCAAAGCCCAGAGATCCTTACTCGACTCCCTGCGAGAAAGCGATCCCGGAGCTTACAATTAATTAACATGTATCCAGTTCAAGTAGTAATAGATCAGGATACAACACTGAGCGTCCTGTTACCGTGGACACGGCTATTCGAATAGATAACTTCCCTGCAGGGGTGCACTACTGTTACCCAACATGCTCGATTAACTCTGGCCGGACACACTTTTATCGGGTCATGCCCGGCCTCGGCTGATTGACACACCGCAGCCCTACCTAGAGCTCAGCAGAGAGGTCCCCGCTGGTCTACATCCTAAGCGCTCAGGGGTCTTGGGCCATCGCCCTTTGCACTCCGGGTCATTGTGTTGGGGAACGTTGCATGGGAAACAAAAATTTTCCTACGCACACGCAAGATCTATCCATGGTGATGAGCATCTACGAGAGGGAGAGTGAATCTACATACCCTTGTAGATCGCTAAGCGGAAGCGTTAATAAACGCGGTTGATGTAGTCGAACGTCTTCGCGATCCAAATCGCCGAGCGTCCCGCGATCCAATCACGATCCTTCCGATCTAGTGCCGAACGGACGGCACCTCCGCGTTCAACACACGTACGGCTTGATGACGCCTTCACCTCCTCGATCCAGCGAGCGATGGTGAAGTAGTGGTTGAGTTCCAGCAGCACGACGGCGTGGTGATGGTGGTGAGGAACAATCTCTGCAGGGCTTCGCCAAGCACTACGGAGATTATGACGGAGGAACTAGAGGGCTAGGGTTGCCGGCACACGGCTTGGGAAATCCTGATGTGTCCCGTGTGCTAGCCCTGCCCCTCTATTTATATGTTGAGCCTTGGGGTCTAAACTTGGAGTAAAAGTCTCCTCCGGGTCGGTTTTGCCCGCACAAGGTCGGTTTGGCCCGCAGGAAAAGAGTCCAATTCGGACCCTGCCGAATCGTGCACAGCCGCGCACAAGCGGTAGTACCGCTTGACACAAGCGGTAGTACCGCTTGGGCGGTAGTACCGCTTCACACAAGCGGTAGTACCGCTCGGGCGGTAGTACCGCTTCACCAAGCGGTAGTACCGCTTACGCGGCAGCAAAACTACTTTTGCACTTTCCAATACCTTGTGGGCTTTATCCCTTTGGCTCATATAAAGTGTTGCTGCACCCGAACACTTCGGTAAACATCCGAAACCCCTTCCGGTGAACTCCGGAACCCTTCCGGAGATCAAAACACTATTATCACATATATCAATCTTTACCTCCGGACTCTTCCGGAGATCCTCGTCATGTCCGGGATCTTATCCGGGACTCCGAACAACTTTCGGTCACCAACATAATAACTCAATTATACTAATCGTCACCAAACGTTAAGTGTGTAGACCCTGCGGGTTCGAGAACTATGTAGACATGACCGAGACACCTCTACGGCCAATAACCAATAGCGGGACCTGGATGCCCATATTGGCTCCTACATATTCTACGAAGATCTTTATCGGTCGAACCTCTATGTCAAGGATTCAGTTAATCCCGTATGCTGTTCCCTTTGTTCTTCGGTATGTTACTTGCCCGAGATTCGATCGTCGGTATCACTATACCTAGTTCAATCTCGTTACCGGCAAGTCTCTTTACTCGTTCCGTAATACAAGATCTCGTGGCTAACACTTTAGTCACATTGCTTGCAAGGCTCATTGTGATGTTGTATTACCGAGTGGGCCCTGAGATACCTCTCCGTCACACGGAGTAACAAATCCCAGTCTTGATCCATGCCAACCCAACAGACACCCTCGGAGATACCTGTAGAGCACCTTTATAGTCACCCAGTAACGTTGCGACGTTTGATACACACAAGGTATTCCTCCGGTGTCAGTGAGTTGCATGATCTCATGGTCAAAGGAACAGATACTTGACATGCAGAAAACAATAGCAATAAACTGACACGATCAAATGCTACGTTTACAGTTTGGGTCTTGTCCATCACATCATTCTCCTAATGATGTGATCCCGTTATCAAATGACATCTCATGTCCATGGCTAGGAAACCTTAACCATCTTTGATCAACAAGCTAGTCAACTAGAGGCTTACTAGGGACACAGTGTTGTCTATGTACCCACACATGTATTTGAGTTTCCAATCAATACAATTATAGCATGGATAATAAACGATTATCATGAACAAGGAAATATAATAATAACCAATTTATTATTGCCTCTAGGGCATATTTCCAACAGTCTCCCACTTGCACTAGAGTCAATAATCTAGTTCACATCACTATGTGATTTACATTGTAATGAATCGAACACCCATGCAGTTCTGGTGTTGTTCATGTTTAGCCCTTGGAAGAGGTTTAGTCATCGGATCTGCAACATTTAGATCCGTGTGTACTTTGCAAATATTTATGTCGTCCTCCTTGATGTAATCGCGGATGGAATTGAAACGTCGCTTTATGTGTCTGGTCCTCTTGTGAAATCTTGGTTCCTTGGCTAGAGCAATGGCACCAGTATTATCACAAAACAGAGTCATTGGGTTAAGTGCACTAGGCACTACTCCAAGATCTGTCATGAACTCCTTCATCCAGACACCTTCCTTCGCCGCCTCCGAGGCAGCGATGTACTCCGCTTCGCATGTAGAATCAGCTACCACGCTTTGCTTGGAACTGCACCAGCTAACCGCACCCCCATTAAGAATAAATACGTATCCGGTTTGCGACTTAGAGTCATCCGGATCAGTGTCAAAGCTTGCATCGACGTAACCCTTTACGACGAGCTCTTGATCACCTCCATAAACGAGAAACATGTCCTTAGTCCTTTTCAGGTACTTCAGGATATTCTTGACCGCCGTCCAGTGTTCCATTCCTGGATCACTTTGAAACCTTCCGGCCATACTTATGGCAAGGCTGACATCGGGTCTTGTGCACAGCATTGCATACATGATAGAGCCTATGGCTGAAGCATAGGGGATGACACTCATCTTTTCTCTATCTTCTGCAGTCACTGGGCATTGAGTCTTACTCAACTTCACACCTTGCAAAACAGGCAAGAACCCCTTCTTGGACTGATCCATTTTGAACTTCTTCAAAATCTTATCAAGGTATGTGCTTTGTGAAAGTCCTATTAAGCGTCTTGATCTATCTCTATAGATCTTGATGCCTAATATGAAAGCAGCTTCTCCTAGGTCCTTCATTGAAAAACTCTTGTTCAAATATTCCTTTACGCTTTCCAGCATTTCTATATTGTTTCCAATCAGCAATATGTCATCCACATATAATATTAGAAACGCTATAGAGCTCCCACTCACTTTCTTGTAAATACAAGCTTCTCCGTAAACTTGTATAAACTCGAACGCTTTGATCACCTCATCAAAACGAAGATTCCAACTCCGAGATGCTTGCACCAGTCCATAAATGGATCGCTGGAGTTTGCAAACTTTGTCAGCATTTTCTGGATCGACAAAACCTTCTGGTTGCATCATATACAACTCTTCCTTAAGGTAACCGTTAAGGAACGCTGTTTTGACATCCATCTGCCAAATTTCATAATCGAAAAAGGCAGCTATTGCTAACATGATTCTGACGGACTTAAGCATCGCTACGGGTGAGAAGGTCTCATCGTAGTCAACTCCTTGAACTTGTGAAAAACCCTTTGCCACAAGTCGAGCTTTATAGACGGTGACATTACCGTCCGCGTCCGTCTTCCTCTTAAAGATCCATTTGTTCTGAATGGCCTTACGCCCTTCAGGTAATACTTCCAAAGTCCATACTTTGTTTTCATACATGGATCCCATCTCGGATTTCATGGCCTCTAACCACTTCTCGGAATCCGGGCTCATCATCGCTTCTCCATAGCTCGTAGGTTCATCGTTGTCTAACAACATGACCTCTAAGACAGGGTTGCCGTACCACTCAGGAGCAGTACGCGTCCTTGTCGACCTACGAGGTTCGATAGGAACTTGATCCAAAGCTTCATGATCATCATCATTAACTTCCTCTTCAGCTAATGTAGGCTCCACAGAAACAACTTTCTGCGCTGCGCTACTCTCAGGTTGAAGTAAAGGTTCAACAACCTCATCAAGTTCTATCTTCCTCCCACTCAATTCTTTCGAGAGAAACTCTTTCTCAAGAAATGTTCCGTTTTTAGCGACAAACACTTTGCCTTCGGATCTGAGGTAGAAGGTATACCCAACTGTCTCTTTTGGGTATCCTATGAAGACGCATTTCTCCGCTTTGGGTTCCAGCTTTTCAGGCTGAAGCTTTTTGACATAAGCATCACATCCCCAAACTTTAAGAAACGACAGCTTTGGCTTCTTGTCAAACCAAAGTTCATATGGCGTCGTCTCAACGGATTTCGATGGTGCCCTATTTAAAGTGAATGCAGCTGTCTCTAATGCATAACCCCAAAACGATAGTGGCAAATCGGCAAGAGACATCATAGATCGCACCATATCCAATAAGGTTCGATTACGACGTTCGGACACACCATTACGCTGTGGTGTTCCAGGCGGTGTTAATTGTGAAACAATTCCACACTGTCTTAAGTGACTGCCAAACTCATAACTCAGATATTCTCCTCCTCGATCAGATCGTAGGAATTTAATCTTCTTGTTACGATGATTCTCAACTTCACTCTGAAATTGTTTGAACTTTTCAAATGTTTCAGACTTGTGTTTCATTAAGTAAATATACCCATATCTACTTAAGTCATCAGTGAAGGTGAGAAAGTAACGATAACCACCGCGCGCCTCAATACTCATCGGACCGCACACATCAGTATGTATGATTTCCAATAAGTCACTTGCCCGTTCCATTGTTCCAGAGAACGGCGTTTTAGTCATCTTGCCCATGAGGCATGGCTCACATGTGTCAAGTGATTCAAAATCAAGTGACTCCAAAAGTCCATCAGCATGGAGCTTCCTCATGCGTTTTACGCCAATATGACCTAAACGGCAGTGCCACAAGAAAGTGGTATTATCATTATCAATTCTACATCTTTTGGCATCAATGTTATGAACATGTGTATCATTACTATCGAGATTCAATAAGAATAAACCCTTCACATCGGGTGCATGACCATAAAAGATATTACTCATATAAATAGAACAACCATTATTCTCTGATTTAAATGAGTAACCGTCTCGCAATAAACAAGATCCAGATATAATGTTCATGCTTAACGCAGGCACCAAATAACACTTATTTAGGTTCATCACTAATCCCGACGGTAATCGAAGAGCGAGCGTGCCGACGGCGATCACATCAACCTTGGAACCATTTCCCACGCGCATCGTCACTTCGTCCTTTGCCAGCCTCCGTCTATTCCGCAGTTCCTGTTTTGAGTTGCAAATATGAGCAACCGCACCGGTATCAAATACCCAGGCACTACAACGAGAGTTGGTAAGGTACACATCAATAACATGTATATCATATATACCTTGTTTGTTGTTGGCCGCCTTCTTGTCAGCCAAATACTTGGGGCAATTCCGCTTCCAGTGTCCAGTTCCCTTGCAATGAAAACACACAGTTTCTGGTTTGGGTCCAGCCTTGGGTTTCTTCACGAGAGGAGCAACTGCTTTGCCACTCTTCTTGGAGTTACCCTTCTTACCCTTGCCATTTTTCTTGAAACTAGTGGTTTTATTGACCATCAACACTTGATGCTCCTTCTGAATTTCAGACTCAGCGGCTTTCAGCATCGCAAACAGCTCGGCGACTGACTTGTTCATCCCGTGCATGTTATAGTTCAACACGAAGCTCTTGTAGCTAGGTGGCAATGATTGAAGAACTCTGTCAGTGATAGCCTCTGGCGGAAGGGGCATCCCTAACTCAGCCAGACGGGTGGAGTACCCAGACATTCTGAGCACGTGATCACTGATAGACTCGTTCTCCTCCATCTTGCAAGCATAGAACTTATCGGAGATCTCATATCTCTCGATCCGGGCATTCTTCTGAAAGATAAACTTCAACTCCTGGAACATCTCATATGCTCCATGACGTTCAAAACGTCTTTGAAGTCCCGGTTCTAAGCCATACAACATTGCACATTGAACTATTGAGTAATCATCAGAACGAGCCTGCCAGGCGTTCACAACGTCTAGAGACTCAACTGGAGCGGGTGGATCACCAAGCGGTGCATCAAGGACATAAGCCTTCTGGGAAGCCGTAAGGATAATCCTTAGATTACGGGCCCAGTCCACAAAGTTACTTCCATCATCTTTCAACTTAGCTTTCTCTAGGAACGCATTAAAATTCAGGGGTGCTACCGCGCGAGCCATGATCTACAACATAAATATAGCAAAGACAACTTAGACTATTGTTCTTAGATAATGAGTTTAGTTAATCATATTTTAAAAAACTCCCACTCAAATTGACATCCCTCCGATCATTCGAGTGTAACATGATCCAAATCCACCAACTCAAGTCCGATCATCACGTGAGTTGAGGTGGTTTCAATGGTGAACATCTTCATGTTGATCATATCTACTATATGACTCATGTTCGACCTTTCGGTCTCTTGTGTTCCGAGGCCATGTCTGTACATGCTAGGCTCGTCAAGTTTAACCCGAGTGTTCCGCACGTGTAACATGGCTTACACCCGTTGTATGCGAACGTAGAGTCTATCACACCCGATCATCACGGCGTGTCTCGAAACGACGAACTTTCGCAACGGTGCACACTTGGGGAGAACACAATTTATCTTGAAATTTAAGTGAGGGATCACCTTATAATGCTACCGTCGTCCTAAGCAAAATAAGATGCATAAAAGGATTAACATCACATGCAAATCATAAGTGACATGATATGGCCATGAACTTGTGCTTTTGATCTCCATCTCCAAAGCACCGGCATGATCTCCATCGTCACCGGCATGACACCATGATCTCCATCATCTTGATCTCCATCAACGTGTCGCCATAAGGTTGTCGCGCCGACTGTTGCTTCCACGACTATTGCTAACGTTTAGCGATAAAGTAAAGCATTACATAGCGCTTAATGATTGACACGCAGGTCATACAATAATTAAAGACAACTCTATGGCTCCTGCCAGTTGCCGTACTCATCGACATGCAAGTCGTGATATTCTATACAACACATGATCATCTCATACATCACAAATATCTCATCATGTAATTGGCCATATCACATCACAACATACCCTGCAAAAACAAGTTAGACGTCCTCTAATTGTTGTTGCAAATTTTACGTGGCTGCTACGGGTTTGCAAGAACCGTTCTTACCTACGCAAAACCACAACGTGGTGTAGTGATTGCTTTTTGATCTTCTAAAAGAACCCTCTTCATTGAAATCGATTCAACTAAAGTGAGAGAGACAGACACCCGCTAGCCATCTTTATGCAACGAAGTTACATGTTAGTTGAAGGAACCTGTCTCGCGTAAGTGTACGCGTAATGTCGGTCCGGGCCGCTTCATCTCACAGTACCGCCGAATCAAATATCAACTAGTAACGGCAAGCAATATGTATACAACCACGCCCACAACTCGTTTGTGTTCTACTCGAGATCTCATCTACGCATAGACCTGGCTCATGATGCCACTGTTGGGGAACGTTGCATGGGAAACAAAAATTTTCCTACGCACACGCAAGATCTATCCATGGTGATGAGCATCTACGAGAGGGAGAGTGAATCTACATACCCTTGTAGATCGCTAAGCGGAAGCGTTAATAAACGCGGTTGATGTAGTCGAACGTCTTCGCGATCCAAATCGCCGAGCGTCCCGCGATCCAATCACGATCCTTCCGATCTAGTGCCGAACGGACGGCACCTCCGCGTTCAACACACGTACGGCTTGATGACGCCTTCACCTCCTCGATCCAGCGAGCGATGGTGAAGTAGTGGTTGAGTTCCAGCAGCACGACGGCGTGGTGATGGTGGTGAGGAACAATCTCTGCAGGGCTTCGCCAAGCACTACGGAGATTATGACGGAGGAACTAGAGGGCTAGGGTTGCCGGCACACGGCTTGGGAAATCCTGATGTGTCCCGTGTGCTAGCCCTGCCCCTCTATTTATATGTTGAGCCTTGGGGTCTAAACTTGGAGTAAAAGTCTCCTCCGGGTCGGTTTTGCCCGCACAAGGTCGGTTTGGCCCGCAGGAAAAGAGTCCAATTCGGACCCTGCCGAATCGTGCACAGCCGCGCACAAGCGGTAGTACCGCTTGACACAAGCGGTAGTACCGCTTGGGCGGTAGTACCGCTTCACACAAGCGGTAGTACCGCTCGGGCGGTAGTACCGCTTCACCAAGCGGTAGTACCGCTTACGCGGCAGCAAAACTACTTTTGCACTTTCCAATACCTTGTGGGCTTTATCCCTTTGGCTCATATAAAGTGTTGCTGCACCCGAACACTTCGGTAAACATCCGAAACCCCTTCCGGTGAACTCCGGAACCCTTCCGGAGATCAAAACACTATTATCACATATATCAATCTTTACCTCCGGACTCTTCCGGAGATCCTCGTCATGTCCGGGATCTTATCCGGGACTCCGAACAACTTTCGGTCACCAACATAATAACTCAATTATACTAATCGTCACCAAACGTTAAGTGTGTAGACCCTGCGGGTTCGAGAACTATGTAGACATGACCGAGACACCTCTACGGCCAATAACCAATAGCGGGACCTGGATGCCCATATTGGCTCCTACATATTCTACGAAGATCTTTATCGGTCGAACCTCTATGTCAAGGATTCAGTTAATCCCGTATGCTGTTCCCTTTGTTCTTCGGTATGTTACTTGCCCGAGATTCGATCGTCGGTATCACTATACCTAGTTCAATCTCGTTACCGGCAAGTCTCTTTACTCGTTCCGTAATACAAGATCTCGTGGCTAACACTTTAGTCACATTGCTTGCAAGGCTCATTGTGATGTTGTATTACCGAGTGGGCCCTGAGATACCTCTCCGTCACACGGAGTAACAAATCCCAGTCTTGATCCATGCCAACCCAACAGACACCCTCGGAGATACCTGTAGAGCACCTTTATAGTCACCCAGTAACGTTGCGACGTTTGATACACACAAGGTATTCCTCCGGTGTCAGTGAGTTGCATGATCTCATGGTCAAAGGAACAGATACTTGACATGCAGAAAACAATAGCAATAAACTGACACGATCAAATGCTACGTTTACAGTTTGGGTCTTGTCCATCACATCATTCTCCTAATGATGTGATCCCGTTATCAAATGACATCTCATGTCCATGGCTAGGAAACCTTAACCATCTTTGATCAACAAGCTAGTCAACTAGAGGCTTACTAGGGACACAGTGTTGTCTATGTACCCACACATGTATTTGAGTTTCCAATCAATACAATTATAGCATGGATAATAAACGATTATCATGAACAAGGAAATATAATAATAACCAATTTATTATTGCCTCTAGGGCATATTTCCAACACATTGCGCACATGGCGGGTCCAGGCACCACCTCTGTCCTGGATGGCACCGGCCCAACCGTGCCGCAATGCTGAACTGGACGTCTGACAAAGCTTTCGGCTGATACATACGGCGTAGAGGGCCCCATAAACCATTATCCCGCGTGGTGGTAGTGCGTATAGGCCAGTGGCCAACTCAGATCAATACCCAAATCCGTTAGCGAATTATTAGGAGCTTGCGGTGACGATTAGTACTCCTGTCGTCCCGTCTCGAGGAAGTGCAACAAGGGCCAGGCCCATCCCTCTCTAGGGCGGTCTCTGCCTGCCCAGCCACGCCTCGTAATTATCTCGCAGGTACCCTCACGGTCAACCCGACTACACAACTCTCGCGGGTACCCCTCGGGGTCGACCCGACTTTACCCGGGGACTGTAGTAAAAGTAGGGTATCCGTGTGTTCATCACATCAAGGGGGAATCCGAGGAATCACCCTCGATGGAGTCCTACTCGATGTATCCGTTAAGGAGAACCAGGAAGAATCACCCTCGATGGTTCCCACTTAAAGGGGTTGCACGACAGAGTCATCATTTGGAAGGGGAGAGTGAGGAATCACCCTCAGCAATCACCACCGATGTGATATACTACAGAGATATCATCGGGAGTGCAATACGAGGTATCACCCTCGGCACTCGATAGTAGCCCTGCAGAGTCGTACAACTAAAGGGGTGTGCGTTGCTGTGTCGGTCTCGGCACATCGATCACAGAGATCGAGGCACTAGTAATACAGCGGGGCAACCGGGACAAGGGTGAGGTGTCATTGATGGAACAATAACCAACCTATTCTAAGCAATTTAGGATGACAGGTAAGGTAACAACAACAGGTTACAAAAGCAGGCTATGCATCAGAATAGGAGCAAGCAATTACAGTAGCAAAATCTAATGCAAGCACGGGGGAGAAGGAATAGGTGATATAGGAATGATCAAGGGGGTTTTGCTTGCCTGGAAGCTCTGCTGAAAGGGGCTGGTTGTCAGGGGCGTAGTCGTACACGGCAGCAGCGTCGGTCTCGGGGTCTACCGGAGAGAAGAGGGGGGGGGGGAGAAACAGTAAATATAAAGCACACAAATGTAACACAGATGCACGACATGACAACACGCAGTGCTAGGGGTGACCTATCGCAGTACTACACGTTTCCGGCGAAGGGGGAAGACATCCGGGAATGTTTTCCCAGCGTTTGGCATTTTGGACAGATGAAACAGAGGGGGGCGGTTCCATGTTTAGCATGCTAGGGGCATGTGACAGATGAACGGAGTGCGTATTCGGAATCGTCATATTTTTCTGATCGATTTCCATATATAAATTATTTTCATCCGAGTTACGGATTATTTTATATTAATTTTCAAAGTTTTAATAATTTTCTGGAATTATTTAATTAGAATTATCCGAAACAGTGCAGGGTGACGTCATCATGACGTGGGTGTGACGTCAGCGGTCAACGGGGACCGTTGACTGGTCAACAGGACCAGTGGGTCCCACCTGTCATTGTCTGTATAGGCTAATTAGTTGATTAATTAAACTAACTATAGATTAATTAGGCTAATTAATTAATTAGTTTAATTAAACAAAATTAATTAAGTTATTTATTTATTTACGTTAATTCTTTTTTTTTAAACAGGGGCTGGGCCCCACCTGGCAGTGGCCCAAGCCGGACATGTTCGCGGCGGCCAGCCGGGGCCGCGGCTGTGGGCGACGGCGGCAGACGGAGCAGGGCCGGTGAGCAGCAGCAGCAGCGCGGGGCGCGGCGCGGCGCGAGCGGCGGCGGGCGCAGCCAGGGGAGGCGCGGCGCGGGTGGAGCAGCATGCGGCAGTGGGAGGCGGGCGCGCGGGCGCGCGCATGAGCGCGCGGGAGCACAGCGAGGGCGGGCGGCAGCGAGGCGGGGCAGGCTCGGGCGCGGCGGCGCGGGAGGCGAGGCGAGGCGCGGCGTCGGGACGGCGGAGGAGAAGGGGAAAACGGTGGGGGAGCTCACCCCCGTGGCGAGAAGAGGGCGGCGAGGCTCGGGGAGGTCCGGTATGGGGGAGGTCGGGGAGGCGATGGCGGCGACGGCGCGGCGTCGGGCGCGGGGCGAGGCGGCGCCGAGGGAGAAGGGGGGCGAGGGAGACTGGGGGATCGGGTTTAGGGTTTTGGGGGAGCGAGGAGGCCATATAGGCCAGCGGCGAGCGCGGGTGGGCCGGCTGGTGGCCAGCTGGGCCGAGGCCCAATAGGGGGGGGAGGCTTTTCTTTTATTCTATTTTTTTGTTTTCTTTTCTGTTTTGTCTTTTATTTCTGTTTTGCAAAATGTTTAACCCCAATTTGAGTTTTGTAAAACATGTGACTTAGCTCAATAAATTCAGTGAAATATTTAGCACTGTTATAAAAAGGTTTGGAGTCCATATGATTTCAGTTGAATTTTAATTAAATGAAATGGGATTAAATATTGCTGTTTGGTACCGTTTTTGGATGATAGAGTCATCTAGTGATTTTTAGTGATGTTGTTTTTCTTAACACAATTAGTTATGGATTATTTACTATTTAATGAACATTTTAGTTTTCAAATTTAAACAACTTTTATTTTTACTTTAAATTTGAATTTCAACTTGAATTGGAATTTGAAATGAGATATGATCCTAATGTGATCAAGCACTGTTAAGCATGATGACTTGGCATAATTAAGAGGTGATCACTGTGCCTAATACATGGGGATGTCACATGCGGATTCCACTATTAAAAAGCCATTGGGAAGAATAAATGATGTTCTTATTTTTGCAAATAGAAACTATGTGCCCGTTGATTTTATTGTACTTGACATTGATTGCAATCCGTCTTGCCCCATAATACTTGGTAGTCCGTTCTTACGAACTATTGGTGCTATTATTGATATGAAAGAAGGGAATATAAAATTTCAATTTCCACTAAAGAAAGGGATGGGACACTTCCCTAGGAAAAGAATTAAAGCACCCTATGAATCCATTACGTGGGCCACTTATGGAATCAACTTGAAGGATGATAATACTTGAAACTATGCATTATGCCTAGCTAGGGGCATAAAACAATAGCGCTTGTTGGGAGGCAACCCAATGAATAAAATAAATTTTTGCTTTTTATTTCTGTTCTTGTGTGTTTACACAATTATGCGACTGTTATGATTGTGTTTTTATGTTTTAATTAGTGTTTGTGCCAAGTAAAGCCTTTGGGATGATTTGGAAGATAGTATAATTGATGCTGTTTGGAAAACAGAAAGTTTTGCGTCCAGTGCTGGAATTTTAATTCTGTACTGGAGGGCCAGAAAAATCTGAAATTTCTACACAGTATTGGTATATGAATTTCCCACGTTTTCCTATTTTTTCAGAATTTTTGGAGTTACAGAAGTATAGCTTTTAAATAGATCTTTACAGACTATTCTGTTTTAGACAAATTCTGTTTTTGTTGCATAGTTTGCTTATTTTGATGAATCTATGGATCGTATCGGGGGGTATGAGTCATGGAGAAGTTGGAGTATAGTAGCATTATTCCAATATTAAAATATGAATCAATTTACTACAATACTTAAAGTTAAAGATTTATTTATTATACTAACGGATCTCACGAAGGTTTTGTTGAGTTTTGTGTGATTGAAGTTTTCAAGTTTTTAGTGAGATCACGATGGATGAAGGAATAAGGAGTGGCAAGAGCCTAAGCTTGGGGATGCCCAAGGCACCCCAAGGTAATATTCAAGGAAGACTCAAGCAACTAAGCTTGGGGATGCCCCGGAAGGCATCCCCTCTTTCTTCTACCAACTATCGGTAATTTTACTTGGAGCTATATTTTTATTCGTCACATATCATGAGTTTTGCTTGGAGCGTCATGTATTATATGAGTCTTTGATTTGTTTGCTTTTTAGTTTGTCACAATCATCTTTGCTGGACACACCTATTTGAGAGAGCCACACGTTTATCATGATTTGTTAGAATACTCTATGTGCTTCGCTTAAATCTTTTGAGCTAGGCAGTTGCTCTAGTGCTTCACTTAAATCTTTTTGAGCACGGCGGTGGCTATATTTTGAAGAAATATTTGAACTCTCGTGCTTCACTTATATTATTTTGAGAGTTGATAAGATTAAATTTTGAAGAAATATTTGCACTCTCATGCTTCACTTATTTTTTTTTGAGAGTTGATAATAGTAATGGTAATTTGCACAAGATATGAATTTGGTCCCAAAGTGATGAATATTAAAGAGGGATATAATAAAAACTTTCATGAAAGATCATTGGATATGATAAGTTTGATTCCTTGCAATAGTTTTGCGATATGGAGATGATAATATGTGAGTCATGTTAGTGAGTAATTGTGATTTAGTAAGAATATTGGTGTTAAGGTTTGTGATTCCCTATGCATGCACATAAAGTCAATAGTTATGCAACGAAATTATATCCTACTTATGGTGCATTATTCCGTGTTAGTTATGTTCAATGCATGTTTATGACCGTTTTCGCTTTTTGGTTGGGCGCTTCTCAATCTATTTGCTAGCCTTCATTTGTACTAAGCGGGAATGCTGCTTGTGCATCCAACTCCTTAAACCCAAGTTGTGCCAAATGAGTCCACCATACCTACCTATATGCGGTATTTCCATGCCGTTCCAAGTAAATTTGCATGTGCCAACTCTAATTTTTCAAAATAATTTTCCGTTTTGTGTGCCATACCGCTCATGAAGCGGCAGGGGGTGGCCAATATTTTCCATGCTAGGTGTGTTATTCTCACGATGAGTGTTTATTCACTTGTCATTGCACGAGAGAGTGGCAGGTAATAGGGATGCCCAGTCCCGAAATGATTTTTTTTTAATATGATGATAATAATAAATTCCTTGGAAAGTGTTGGTATGGAGGGCACCCGTGGATACGGTTAGCCATGGATTGTGAAAGAATGGTGGAAAGGAAATAAGCTTTATTTTCTGTTTGGGAACCGCCTATAATGTGTCTAGCATGGAAGATATTGGGAATTCTCGGTCGTTTTCGTTGACAGGAAAAGCATGCCTCTCAAAATAATTTTATCTCTCTAATTTAAAGCTTTGAGCTCTGGTACCTCTACAAATCTCTGCTTCCCTCTGCGAAGGGCCTATCAATTTACTTTTATGCAATTTTTATTTTTATTTTGAGTCTCCATCTTCTCTTACAAAGCACCAACTAGAGAGCACTATTGTCATACTTGTGCATTGTGTGTAGCTAATATTGAGTGTGTTTCATGAATGGATCAACGATTGAGCATAATGGGCTAGGGATAACTTTCTTTAGCGTTGATATTTTGCAAGACATGGTTGTTTGTTAGTATGCTTGAGTATTTATGTCTTCATGTCAAACTATAAACTATTGCTTTGAATCATTCAAGTCCAAATGTCCATGCTACAAACAAAAGAGTATATGATGAATATGATAGGTAGCATTCCACATCAAAAATTCTGTTTTCATCATTTACCTACTCGAGGACGAGCAGGAATTAAGCTTGGGGATGCTTGATACGTCTCCAACGTATCTATAATTTTTGATTGTTCCATGCTATTATAGCATCAATCTTGGATGTTTTATATACACTTACAAGCAATTATATATCATTTTTTGGGACTAACCTATTAACTTAGTGCCCAGTGGCAGTTGCTGTTTTTTTTGCCTGTTTTTGGTTTTTCAGAATATCAGTACCAAACGAAGTCCAAATGCCACGAAACTTTTTGGAGATTTTTTTCTGGACATAAGAGACACTAGAAACTTCGGGAGAGGGCCAGAAGACAGAGGAGGTGGCCACGAGGCACCAGGGCGCACCCTAGGGGGGTTGCGCGCCCTGGTGCCTCGTGGGCCCACCTCTTCTCCGTTTGACCTAATTCCACCTCTATAAATACTCTAAAATCGGGAAACCAACAGGGGAGTCCATGAAATACTTTTTCCGCCGCCGCAAGTTCCTGTTCTCGAGAGATCCCATTTGGAGGCCTATTCCGGCACTCTGCCGGAGGGGGATTCGATCACGGAGGGGCTGTACATCAACCTTGCTGCCCTTCCGATGATGCGTGAGTAGTTTACCACAGACCTTCGGGTCCATAGTTAGTAGCTAGATGGCTTCTTCTCTCTTTTTGATCTTCAATACAATGTTCTCCTCGATGTTCTTGGAGTTCTATCCGATATAATCACTTTTTGCGGTGTGTTTGTTGGGATCCGATGAATTGTGAGTTTATGATTAGATATGCATGAATATTATTTGAGTTTTCTCTGAACTCTTTTATGCAGGATTGTTATAGCTTCGTATTTCTCTCTGATCTATTGATTTGGTTTGGCCAACTAGATTGATTTATCTTGCAATGGGAGAGGTGCTTTGTAATGGGTTCGATCTTGCGGTGCTCAATCCCAGTGACAGAAAGGGACATGACACGTATGTATCGTTGCTATTAAGGGTAAAAAGATGGGGTTTATTCATGCATGAGTTTACTTTGTCTACATCATGTCATCTTGCTTAAGGCATTACTCCGTTTTTTATGAACTTAATACTCTAGATGCATGCTGGATAGCGGTTGATGTGTGGAGTAATAGTAGTAGATGCAGAATCATTTCGGTCTACTTGTCTCGGACGTGATGCCTATATACAAGATCATTGCCTTGGATATCGTCATGATTATTTGCTTTTCTATCAATTGCCCAACAGTAATTTGTTCACCCACCGTATGCTATTTTCAAGAGAGAAGCCTCTACTGAAAACTATGGCCCCCGGGTCTACCTTTATCATATATTGAAAATCCTAAAAATACCTGATACATCTCCAACGTATCTATAATTTATGAAGTATTCATGCCATGTTTATTATAGTTTTGTATTATTTTTGTGCACTTTTATATGGCTTTTATATGATTTTTATGGACTAACATATTGACCTAGTGCCCAGTGCCAGTTGCTGTTTTCTGCTTGTTTTTGGTTTTCCAGAAAATCCATATCAAACGAAGTCCAAATGCAGCGAAACATTGTGACGATTTTTTCTAAAAGGAAATAGACCCAGGAAGCTTCGGAGGAGCAGCAGAAGAGCCACAGGGCCCCACGAGCCACTTGGGCGCGCCTGCCCCCCCCAGGCGCGCCCTGGTGCCTCGTGGGCCCCCTGTGGCACCTCTTTGCGTGATTCCAACGCTGAAAAATCATATATATTCAGAAACCCCGAAAGTTAACCTAGATGAGTTTTTACGCCGCCGCAAGCCTCTGTACCTCCATGATCTCATCTATACCCCTTTTCCGGCACCCTGCCGGAGGGGGGAATCTTCACCAGAGGCTATCTTCATCATCCCGGCGGTCTCCATGACGAGGAGGGAGTAGTTCACCCTCGGGGCTGAGGGTATGTACTAGTAGCTATGTGTTTGATCTCTCTCTCTCTTGTGTTCTCGATTTGGCACGATCTTGATGTACCGCGAGCTTTGATAATATAGTTGGATCATATGGTGTTTTCCCCTCTCTATCTTGTTGTGATGAATTGAGTTTTTACCTTTGAGGTTTCACTATTATCGGATTGAATACTTTTATGGATTTGAGAACACTTGATGTATGTCTTGCATATGAATACCCGTGGTGACAATGGGGTATTATATTGATTCACTTGATGTATGTTTTGGCACTCAACTCGCGGATTCCCGAGGTGACATTGGGGTAATCTATGCATAGGGGTTGATGCACGTTTTCATCCTACTTTCTCCGGTAGAAATCTTGGGGCACTCTTTGAAGTTCTTTGTGTGGATTGAATATTATGATCTGAAGTTGTTTGATGCATATCGAATAATCAACTCACGGATACTTGTAGTGACATTGGAGTATCTTTGACATTAGAGTTGGTTGATGCATATCATATGGTGTTATTTTAGTACGAACTCTAGGGCTGTTCGTGACACTTATAGGGATGGCTCAATAGATCGATCGGAAAGAATAACTTTGAGGTGGTTTCGTACCCTACAACAATTTCTATCTTATGTTCTCCGCTAATAGGAACTTTGGAGTGATTCTTTATCGCATGTTGAGGGACTGTTTGTAACACCCCCAGATCTCAACCCTGTCATTAAGTTAATTAAATTGCCATGTCATCATGATCATCCAAAATAAATTGCATTTAGAGAATAATCCAACTTCAAATTTCAAATTTAAAATAAAGTCAAAATTAAAAGTATCCAAACAGTAGAACAAAAGTGTTCATAATTTTGCAAATAATCATTAAGTAATTGTAAAATAGAAACCAACATTTACTGGATTATTAATATGCCCCTAACTTATATAAAAAAGTACCAAAACATCACTAATTAATCCTTTTTCAATTAAATAAAATTCAAATGAAATCATAAGGCCTCCAAACCTTTTTATGGCAGTACCAGATATTGCAAAGTAATTAAGTGGCACAACCTCATATTTTGCAAAAGTAAATTTGGGGCCAAACATTTTGCAATAAGAAAAGGGATAAAAGCAGAAGAAAAAGAAAAGAAAAAGCGCAAAGACCCACTGTGCACTTGGGCCATCAGTGCACAGTGTGGCCTGGCCCAGCCCACGCCGGCCTTTCCCTAACCTCTTGACTGAGGCAAGGGAGGCCGAGCACGCCACGCCGTCCATCGCTCGGGTGGCTCGCTGTCGAGCATCCCGCGGTCCCCTCGATGGTTAAGGACCTCCCCTCGACCTCTCTCTCCTTCCCCGAAACCCTAGGCACCTCAACTCTCCTCCTCACCCTCTCCCTCGCTCGCGTTCGAGCTCACCCGACGCGTCCATGGCCGCGCTCCGTCGTTGACACGGCCACCGGCCACCCTAAGCCACGCCGAGCTGTCCATCGGCTCCGCCGTCATCGTCCATGTCGCCTCTGCCTTGCGGTACGAGCGGGGACGCTCTCTGCCGTCGCCAACGAGCTCGTCTCCCGCCCATGGCCGCCGCACACCATCACCGGCGATCTACACCACCGCGACTTCCCCGGCCTCCCCGAGCCGCTCCTCGAACCCGCGGTGAGTCTCCGTGCCGGATGCGCTCCTCCCCTCCCTTCCTAGTCGCCCCTAGGTACCCGGGCCGCCGTTGCCGAAGCTCCCGCCGCCATGCTTCGTCGCCGCCGTAGCTAGGGCTACCCCGCTCGCGCCCGAGCACTGCCTCGAGCTCCCGGGCCTCACCGGAGCTCAACGCGACCACCAGCTCCCCTCCTCGTGCCCCCTAGCCCCGGGTCCGAGCTCGCCCGACTCCGGCCGCCGCCGCCGTCGACGCCCAGCTCAACTCCGGCCACCTCTGCCCGCGTTGCTCACACCGTTGGACGCGCGCTCGTTCACTCGTTCGAACACGACTTTCCGCGCAACGATCCGACCACCGTAGCCGATTTCCGGCGCTAACCCGAGCCGCGCCGCCGTCCATTTGGTCGCCGGCGTTTAGCCGCCGGCGTGCTGACGTGGCACCGTCATTAGCGTCTAATCCCCCCTAACACTCACTGACAGGCGGGCCCCACTTTTTAATTAAACGTGATTAGTTTCTGGTTAGAATTAATTAATAAACCAGTGGCCCCACGCGTCAGATTTGACCCTGCCCAGTTAGCGTTGACTGGGCCCACCAGTCAGTGACCGTGGCCCGCTGACTGGTGGTCCCCACTTAATTTAAATGATTTTTATAAATAAATTAAACGCTAATTAATCTGTTAATTAATCTAATTGCTAATGAGCCACTGACAGATGGGGCCCATCTACTAATTAATCCTGTTTAGTTTAATTTAACCACTAAATTAGCTACTGTGTATGACATGTGGGACCCACTGGTCAGTTTGACCAGTCAACGTCCACAGTTGACTGCTGACGTCACTCTGACGTCATGCTGACATCACATGTTACTGTTTCGGATAATTCTAATTAAATAATTCCAGAAATTCCAGAAAATGATTAAAACTTTGAAAAATCATATAAAATAAACCGTAACTCGGATGAAAATAATTTGTATATGAAAAACGATCAGAAAAATATGAAGAATCCAAATATGCCTCACACATACCTGCCAGACCCCTCTAACATGATGAACATGGAACTTTCCCCTCCGATTCATCTGACCGATAATTGCCCGGAGCTGGTAAAACACCTCCAGATGTTTTCCCGCTCCGACTAACTTGAGAAGTACTGCATTAGGGCACTCCTCGAATAACGTGCTGCCATGCCATGCATCTGTGATTGCATTTGTTGCTTGTATTTATTGTTTCTTCCCCCCCTCTTCTCTCCGGTAGACCCCGAGACCGACGCTGCCCCTGTGATCGACTACGTCGTCGACGACCAGCCCCTTTCAGCAGAGCTTCCAGGCAAGCAAAACCCCCTTGATCATTCCTATATCGCCTATTCCTTCTCCCTCCTGCTTGCATTAGATTTTGCTACTGTAATTGATTGCTCCTATTCTGATGCATAGCCTGCTTTTGTAACCTGCTACTGTTACTTTCCTTGTCATCCTAAACTGCTTAGAATAGGTTGGTTAGTGATCCATCAGTGACCCCTCTCCCTTGTCCCTGTTGCCCCGCTTTGCTACCATTGTGATCGATGTGCAGAGACCGACACATCACCGCACACCCCCTTAGTTGTACGACTCTTCAGGGTTACTATCTAGTGCCGAGGGTGATACCTCGTACTGCACTCCTGATGATATCTATGTAGTATAGCACATTGGTGGTGATTGCAGAGGGTGATTCCTCACTCTCCCCCTCCCGATGATGACTCTGTCGTGCAACCCCTCAAGTGTGGACCATCGAGGGTGATTCCTCCTGGTTCTCCTTGACCGATTACGTCGAGTAAGAATCCGTCGAGAGTGGTTCCTCAGATTCCCCCTTGATGTGATAAACACACGGTTACCATGACTTTTACTTCAGTCCCGGTTAAAGTCGGGTTGACCCCGAGGGGTACCCGCGAGAGATGTGAAGTCGGGTTGACCAGGATGGTACCCACAAGATAATTACGAGGCGCGGCCGGGCAGGCAGAGACCGCCCTAGAGAGGGATGGGCCTGACCCTTGTTGCACTTCCTCGAGACAGGGCGACAGGAGTACTGATCGTCACCGCGAGCTCCTAATAATTCGCTAACGGATTTGGGTATTTGATCTGAGTTGGCCGCTGGCCATATACGCACTACCACCACGTGGGATAATGGTTTAATGGGGCCCTTGGCGCCGTATGTATCAGCCAAAAGCTCTGTCAGATGTCCAGTTCAGCATTGTGGGCCTGTCAGGACAGTGCCATCCAGGATGAGGTGGTGCTCGTCCCGGCTCGTCGCATAACGACCCGGAGTGCAAAGGGCGATGGGCCCAAGACCCCTGAGCGCTTAGGATGTAGACCGGCGGGGACCTCTATGCTGAGCTCTAGGTAGGGCTGCGGTGTGTCGATCAGCCGAGGCCGGGCATGGCCCGGAAAAGTGTGTCCGACCAGAGTTAATCGAGCGTGTTGGGTAACAGTAGTGCACCCCTGCAGGGAAGTTATCTATTCGAATAGCCGTGTCCACGGTAACAGGACGCTCAGTGTTGTATCCCGATCTACTACTACTTGAACTGGATACAATGTTAATTAATTGTAAGCTCCGGGGTCGCTTTCTCGCAGGGAGTCGAGGAAGGATCTCTAGGCTTTGCTACAACATGCTTGTTACTTTATATATTATGCTAATCTACTCTCTTCTAATGCTGCAAGACGCTGAAGATGCTAGTCTTCGATAGGCTAGGCTTTTCCCCCTCAGTTCCGGCATTTCTGCAGTTTAGTCCAAAGATATAGCCCCATTCCTTTGATACCGATGCATACTTAGTATAGTTCTGATGTCAGTCTTGCGAGTACTTTGGATGAGTACTCACGGTTGCTTTGCTACCCTTTTTCCCATACCCGATTGCTGCGACCAGGAGCCAGCTGCTACCGCCGACGACTGCTACTACACTTTCGGTGGAGCCTACTACTACGTGGAGACCAACGACCAGGAGTAGATTCGGAGGCTCCCAGGCAGGAGGCCTGCGCCTTTTCGATCAGTGTCGTTGTTATGCTAGCCTTCTTAAGGCAAACGTGTTTCCCTTTTATGTCTGTACTCAGATATTATGTTGTTTCCGCTGACGCTTGATCGCAAGCTTATGTATTCGAGCCCTCGAGGCCCCTGGCTTGTATTATAAAGCTTGTATGACTTTTATTTGTGTTTAGAGTTGTGTTGTGATATCTTCCCGTGAGTCTCTGATCTCGATCGTGTGCATTTGCATGTATGATTAGTGCACGGTCGAGCAGGGGCGTCACACTGTTATATGATCCAATTATGTTAGCATTGTTGAGAGATTGCACTAGTGAAAGTATGAACCCTAGGCCTTATTTCTAAGCATTGCAATACCGTTTGTGCACCGTTTTATCACTTGCTACCTTGCTGTTTTTATATTTTCAAATTACAAAAGCCTATATCTACTATCCATACTACACTTTTATCACCATCTCTTTGCCGAACTAGTGCACCTATACAATTTACCATTGTATTGGGTGTGTTGGGGACACAAGAGATTTCTTGTATTTGGTTGCAGGGTTGTTTGAGAGATACCATCTTCAACCTACGCCTCCCACGGATTGATAAACCTTAGGTCATCCACTTGAGGGAAAATTGCTATTGTCCTACAAAACTCTGCGCTTGGAGGCCCAACATGAGTCTACAAGAATAAGTTGTGTAGTAGACATCAAGCTCTTTTCTGGCGCCGTTACCGGGGAGGTGAGTGCTTGAAGGTATATCTTTAGATCTTGCAATCGAATCTTTTAGTTTCTTCTTTTATCACTAGTTTGGTTTATAAAAGAAAACTACAAAAAAATGGAATTGAGGTTGCCTCATATTATTCGTCTTTATAATGTCTTTCTTGAAAATGATGGATCGGAAAATTGTGCTCAATTGATAGAAGAAGAATTCAATAAAATGTTTGGCATAAAATCCATGAATGATGAGCATGATTGCAATGTTGTTAGTATGAATTCTATGAATATCCAAAATACTAATGATGATTGCACTAGTCATGACAAAAATGTTTCTTATAAGCATGTCAATTTTTGTGGAGTGCATAAAGTTTGTGAAGACATGCCTTATAGGGATGATAGATTTTGTAAGAAGCATAAACATGATAGAACCAATTTTTTGCTTAAAGTGATAGATGAATTTGCTACAAAATTATGCTCTCTTCATCCCATTACTTGTGAACTTTGCAATAAGATTGGTCATCTTAATTTCCAATGCATACTTTTTCATGATCGAATCATGGCTAAATATTGTAATGACTTGACCACCCTTGAACTATATAATGAGCTTTATCTATTTTTGGGGTGTGAAGAATTGACACATAAAAATAGTTGGTTTGAAGTATTCATTCTCACAGACAACATTGAAACTAATCTAGAGGAAATCAATATGTTTTGTGTGGTAAATTGCAATGAGAATGCTTATATTGCCAACTACAGAAATATGGGAAAACCAATAGAATATAAAAGGAACACTAATGAAAGGGTAAAGATTTCCACTTTCCCTCCTATTGTCTCTCATGATGAAATAGGTGACGAGGAGGAGCTTCCTATTCAACCAATCTCATCAATAAGAAGCTCGGAAAAATTGATTAAACCCACACATGATGTGGTGAAGAAGAAGAAAAGAAGAAAGAGTAGAGGTAAAAAGGTATCCCTCCCAAATAATGTTGCTCCTATTATTGTTGTGCCTCATGAGAGTGAATCAAAAATAATTGTGGAAGATGATATACTTGATGATGATATTGCTTCTTTGTCTTATGGTACAATGTCCGAAGGAACTATTGAGGATGATTTTATTATGCCTATTACTCATTATGATGATTATGATTGGGAAAATAATGATACTTCTTATAATCTTGAAAATCTTTTTGGCACCAACTTAGAAAATTGTGATGATAATAATTGTTATACTATTGGTGCTATTCATACTATTGATGATAATAGTGATTATGCTAATGATATGCCAAGCCACAAGCTTGGGGATGCTATGTTTGATGAGAATGACATGTTTTAGAATTTATTTGCTGCAATTAATGTTTGTCCCAAGCTTGGGAATGCTATGCTTAATGAAGATGATCTTTTTAGTCCCCCTACTTTGAATGATCAAATTTGTTATGATGATTGCATGCCTCCTATTTATGATGATTGCAATATTTATGAAAGTGGGTTTGGAAGAGTGTCAACTCTAGATAATAATTATCCCACTATTTTGGAGGGTGTGCAATCTTATTTTAATAATGTTAAAAGTGGATTTGGAGAGGTCATGACTTTATTTAATGTTGAATCCACTAATTTGGAAGAGGTTTCAATTGATTATGATGAGAACAAAATTGCTACTTATGATGATTATTGTGATGATACTTATGTTATGAAAAATAGTGATGATTATTATTATAATACTTGTCATAATTATGAATATCCTTTTACTGAATATTACTCTTTTAATGTGGAAACAATTTTTAGTATTCAAGTATCATATGATACTCCCGCTATTATGAATGAGAACAAATTTGCTTATGTGGAGAGTAATAAAAATTCTATGCTTGTGGATCATGAAAGGAATGCTTTATGTGATAGCTATATTGTTGAATTCATTCATGATGCTACTGAAAATTATTATGAGAGAGGATCATATGCTTGTAGGTGTTGCAATAATATCAAGTTTCCTCTCTATGTGTTGAAAGTTTTGAAGTTATGCTTGTTTTGCCTTCCTATGCTAGTTGATTCTTACTCCCATAAAATATTTGCTCACAAAATCCCTATGCATAGGAAGTGGGTTAGTCTTAAATGTTCTAGTCATATGCTTCATGAAGCTCTCTTTGTGTTTCAATTCTTTACTTTTATGCGAGCATCATTGAAATCATCATGCCTAGCTAAAATGCACTAAAGAAAAGCGCTTGTTGGGAGACAACCCAATATTTATACCTACTGTTTTTGTGTGTTCACATGATTAAGCTACTGTAGTAATCATGTTTTATATGTTTTCTTTCAATAATGTGCCAAGTAAAGCCTTTGGGATAGTGTGGATACTTGTTGATTTGATTCTGTGCAAAAACAGAAACTTTTGCGTCCAGTGCTGGAATTTCTATTCTGTACTGGAGCGTGCAAAAATTCTGAAATTTTTACACAGTATTGGGTTACAAATTTTTTACGTTGTCCTAATTTTCAGATTTTTTGGAGGTACAGAAGTATGGTTTTTAAATCGCTCACTACACGCTGTTCTGTTTTTGACAGATTCTGTTTTCGATTCATAGTTCGCTTGTTTTAGTGTTTCCATAGCTTATATTGAGTAATATAAATTGTGGAAATGATAGAATACAGTAGGCATTATGTGAGAACAATTATGAATCTTGTCTTGACAATACCTAAGTGGATGATTTATTTTTATCATACTAACCTATCTCACGAAGTTCCGTTAAGTTTTGTGTGATTGAAGTTTTCAAGTTTTGGGTGAGATATCGATATGAGGAGAATAAGGAGTGGCCAGACCCTAACCTTGGGGATGCCCAAGGTACCCCAAGGTAAAATTCAAGGAAGACTCAAGCGTCTAAGCTTGGGGATGCCCCGGAAGGCATCCCCTCTTTCGTCTTCAACACTATCGGTAACCTCACTCGGAGCTATATTTTTATTCGTCACATAATATGAGTTTTGCTTGGAGCATCATTTTATTTTGTTGAGATTTGCTTGCTGTTATCAATAATCATGTTTTGTATCTTTTAGTTCAATAAAATGCCAATTATAGCCTTTACCATGCTCAGTTTGCAAGTTCATGTGTTGCTGTTTGAAAACAGAAAGTTTTCTATTATGTCCAGAATATTCCTGAATAGTCAGAACATGATAAAAATGTGAAATTTTTACATAGTAAGCATGCATGAGTTCTCTGTCACATGGTAATTTTTCAGAATTTTTGGAGTTAGGGAAGTATGAATTCTTATTCACTCTTTACAGACTATTCTGTTTTGGCAGATTGCTGTTATAGTTGCATTGTATACATATGTTTGCTTGTTTAATGTTTCTATTTGAGGATAGGAGTATTAAATATGCAGAGGCATTTAGTATGCAATGTTTAATTATAATTTTTGTGATTTGTTACAGTAGAGAATGTTAAGGTTTTGAGTTGATTTATACTAACTTATCTCACGAGTTCTTGTTGAGTTTTGTGTGGATGAAGTTTTTAAGATTTAGAGAAACCATGATATGAGAGGAATTAAGGAGACACAAAATCTCAAGCTTGGGGATGCCCAAGGCACCCCAACATAACATTCCAAAAAGTCTCAAGCAACTAAGCTTGGGGATGCCCCGGTAGGCATCCCACCTTTCTTCATCAACACCTATCGGTTAGCCTAAGTTTTTACTTGTTCACATGATATGTGCTATTCTTGGATTGTCCTTTTATTTTCATTTTGTTTGCTGTTTTAATAAAAATTATCAAGATCTGAAATCTTTATTGAGAGAGAGTCCTCACATAGCTACTTAATTACTTAGCTACTCATTTGATCTTCACTTATATCTTTTTGGAGTAGTTTGTCATTTACTCTTGTGCTTCACTTATATCCTATGAGTAAATTGTGAAAGAATTGAATATAATAAAGTTGAAATTATATGTGCTTCATATGCTTGTATCATGCCTAGTAGTTGTTTCACATTGGGTTTAGAAAGTGAAATCTATTGAAGCTTGACAATCACGATATTGGTCATACAAGCAATTCATGAATGATTAGTATAAGGAAGAGAACTTTCACATATAAATATATTATCTTGGACATCTTTTATGATTGTGAATACCCATTAATTATTTTCAAACTTGAGCAAATTATTTGAAGTTGGACAAGGAAGACAACGTAATGAGTTATGTTTGGGTATATTTGCATAGAAGTTATATTGTTATGGATCCTCCAACATGTGGTGCTTGCTTAGGATCTTTTGCTAGCCAAAAATTCGTACTAAATAGAGATACTACTTGTGCATCCAAAAACCCTTAAACCCAGTTTCTTCCCATGAGTGTCCACCATATCTACCTATGGAATGAATAAGATCCTTCAAGTAAGTTGTCACCGGTGCAAAAAGCAATAAAAATTGCTCCTAAAATATGTATGATCTTTTATTGTAAGGGAAATAAGCGTTGTACGAGCTTGTGATGGTAAAGAAATAAAAGCGACGGACTGCATAATAAAGGTTGCTATCACAAGGGGCAATATAACATGATGTTCCTTTGCATTAAGGGCTTGTGCATCCAAAAATAAAAAGCGCATGACAACCTCTGCTTCCCTCTGCGAAGGGCCTATCTTTTACTTTTATGTATTTACTTTTATGCAAGAGTCAATAAGTATTCATTCGCATTTCAACCTCAATTATTCTCTAGTTGGCAAGCATCATGTGATGGGGAAAGATCCATGCACATATGGACAATCAAATATATTTGATCATGAATTATTATTGTTGACAATTATCTCTATGATAAATAAGTTGGGAGGCGAAACACTAAGCCCCTATCTTTCTCTGTGTTCGATAGATGCCATTTGTTCTAAAAATATGCTTTGAGTACTAGCAATCATAGAAGACTATATGATAATTGAGTATGTGGAGCTCTTACTTAGACTTTGTTGAAATTAAGTTGAATTGCAATTGTTTGGTGACTAAGAACATAGGTTGTTAAGTTTCAAGAGATTGCATTGTTTGAACCATAACATGTGAATTGATTGCTACTTTATCATGATGAGTTTTATGAGGAAAAGTTGTTGTTATGATGCTAGGAAAAGTGATTCAAATTATCATTGATCAAACTTATGCACTATGCTAGCATTCACACTTCATAAATTATTTCTTTTATCATTTACCAACTCGAGGACGAGCAGGAATTAAGCTTGGGGATGCTGATACGTCTCCAACGTATCTATAATTTATGAAGTATTCATGCCATGTTTATTATAGTTTTGTATGATTTTGGTGCACTTTTATATGGCTTTTATATGATTTTTATGGACTAACATATTGACCTAGTGCCCAGTGGCAGTTGCTGTTTTCTACTTGTTTTTGGTTTTCCAGAAAATCCATATCAAACGAAGTCCAAATGCAGCGAAACTTTTTGACGATTTTTTCTGGAAGGAAACAGACCCATGAAGCTTCAGAGGAGCAGCAGAAGAGCCACAGGGGCCCCACGAGCCACCTGGGCGCACCTGCCCCCCCTCCCCCAGGTGCGCCCTGGTGCCTCGTGGGCCCCCTGTGGCACCTCTTTGCATGATTCCAACGCTGAAAAATCATATATATTCAGAAATCCCCGAAAGTTAACCTAGATGAGTTTTTACGCCGCCGCAAGCCTCTGAACCTCCATGATCTCATCTATAGCCCTTTTCCGGCACCCTGCCGGAGGGGGGAATCTTCACCGGAGGCCATCTTCATCATCCCGGCGGTCTCCATGACGAGGAGGGAGTAGTTCACCCTCGGGGCTGAGGGTATGTACTAGTAGCTATGTGTTTGATCTCTCCCTCTCGTGTTCTCGATTTGGCACGATCTTGATGTACCGCGAGCTTTGTTAATATAGTTGGATCATATGGTGTTTTCCCTTCTCTATCTTGTTGTGATGAATTGAGTTTTTACCTTTGAGGTTTCACTATTATCAGATTGAATACTTTTATGGATTTGAGAACACTTGATGTATGTCTTACATATGAATACCCGTGGTGACAATGGGGTCTTATATTGATTCACTTGATGTATGTTTTGGCACTCAACTCGCGGATTCCCGAGGTGACATTGGGGTAATCTATGCATAGGGGTTGATGCACGTTTTCGTCCTACATTCTCCGGTAGAAATCTTGGGGCACTCTTTGAAGTTCTTTGTGTGGATTGAATATTATGATCTGAAGTTGTTTGATGCATATCGAATAATTAACTCACGGATACTTGTGGTGACATTGGAGTATCTAGGTGACATTAGAGTTGGTTGATGCGTATCATATGATGTTATTTTAGTACGAACTCTAGGGCTGTTCGTGACACTTATAGGGATGGCTCAATAGATCGATCGGAAAGAATAACTTTGAGGTGGTTTCGTACCCTACAACAATTTCTATCTTATGTTCTCCGCTAATAGGAACTTTGGAGTGATTCTTTATCGCACGTTGAGGGACTGTTATATGATCCAATTATGTTAGCATTGTTGAGAGATTGCACTAGTGAAAGTATGAACCCTAGGCCTTGTTTCTAAGCATTGCAATACCGTTTGTGATTCGTTTTAGCACTTGCTACCTTGCTGTTTTTATATTTTCAGATTACAAAAGCCTATATCTACTATCCATACTACACTTTTATCACCATCTCTTCGCCGAACTAGTGCACCTATACAATTTACCATTGTATTGGGTGTGTTGGGGACACAAGAGATTTCTTGTATTTGGTTGCAGGGTTGTTTGAGAGATACCATCTTCAACCTACGCCTCCCACGGATTGATAAACCTTAGGTCATCCACTTGAGGGAAAATTGCTACTGTCCTACAAAACTCTGCGCTTGGAGGCCCAACACGAGTCTACAAGAATAAGTTGTGTAGTAGACATCAATACCTTGCTGCAATTTTACTTTATTTATTTTATTTTGTATTTTTGTTTGATCTATCTATCACCATACAATTTAATCTTGCAATTAACCGCCAAGGGATTGACAACCCCTTGTTCGCGTTGGGTGCGAGGATTTGTTATTTTGTGTGCAGGTGCTGCTAAGGAGTTGTTGCGTGATTCTCCTACTGGATTGATAACCTTGGTTTAATAACTGAGGGAAATACTTATCTCTACTGTACTGCATCATCCCCTCCTCTTCGGGGAAATCCCAACGCAGCTCACAAGTAGAAGTAGCAGGAAGAATTTCTGGCGCCGTTGCCGGGGAGACATCATCAAAATTACCAAGTACCTTCACACAAATTATCATTCACTTGCATTTACTTTATTTACCTTTTGTTTGAATTTGCCTCTCGTTTTCATCTCCCTCACTTCTAATTTTTTTTACAAAAACACAAAAATATTTTATTTGCTTGTTTGGTAGTTTGCTTGCTTTGTCGCGATGTCTCAAGAAAATACAAAATTGTGTGACTTTTCGAATACTAATAATAATGATTTTATTAGTACTCCTATTGCTCCTCCCACCACTAGTGCGGAGTCATGTGACATTAATGCTGCCTTGCTTAATCTTGTTATGAAAGAACAATTTTCTGGTAGTCCTAATGAAGATGCTGCATCCCATCTAAATACTTTCGTTGAACTTTGTGATATGCAAAAGAAGAAATATGTGGATAATGATATTGTCAAATTAAAATTATTTCCGTTCTCACTACGAGACCGTGCTAAAACTTGGTTTTCATCCTTGCCTAGAAATAGTATTGATTCTTGGGATAAGTGTAAGGATGCTTTTATTACCAAGTATTTTCCTCCCGCTAAGATTATTTCTTTAAGAAATCAAATTATGAATTTTAAGCAACTTGAGCATGAACATGTTGCACAATCTTGGGACAGAATGAAATTAATGATAAGAAATTGCCCAACTCATGGTTTGAACTTATGGATAATCATACAAAATTTTTATGCGGGACTAAACTTTGTCTCTAGAAAAAGCGATTCCACCCAGTTTCTATCGTAGTAATGATGAAGATATTAAAATGATTGGTGTTACTCCTATTGAATCATTATTTAGTAACATACAACTTGATGAAAAAGGGACTGGAGAAGAGTCAACTTTAGATAGAAGGAGTCCCACTTGCTTGGAGGGTGATAATCTTGATCGTAAAAATGAAAAAAGTGGGTTTGGAGAGGTCAAAACTTTAAATAGTAATGCACCCACTACTTTGGATTACAAAGACTTTAATTATGATAGTTGTTCTTTAATTAAGTGTATTTCCTTGTTGCAATCCATGATTGATTCACCAAATGCATATGAACAAAATAAAGCTTTCACTAAACATATTGTAGAAGCCATGATGAAAGCACATGAAGAAAAGCTTGAGTTGGAAGTATCAATCCCTAGAAAATTACAAGATGAATGGGAACCTACTATTAAAGTCAAAATTAAAGATTATGAATGTAATGCTCTTTGTGATCTTGGTGCTAGCGTTTCCACTATACTAAAGTCTTTGTGTGATGTGCTAGGTCTCACCGACATGGATCCGTGTTCCCTTAATTTGCATCTGGCGGATTCAACTATTAAAAAGCCATTGGGTAGAATAAATGATGTGCTTATTCTTGCAAATAGAAATTATGTTCCCGTGGACTTTATTGTTCTTTACATTGAATGCAATCCTTCTTGCCCCATAATACTTGGTAGGCCTTTTCTTCGAACAATTGGTGCCATTATTTATATGAAAGAAGGTAATATAAGATTTCAATTTCCACTAAAGAAAGGGATGGCACACTTCCCTAGAAAAATAATTAAAGCACCTTATGAATCCATTATGAGGGCCACTTATGGAATTAACTTGAAGGATGACAACACTTGAAACTATGCATTATGCCTAGCTAGGGGCATAAAACAATAGCGCTTGTTGGGAGGCAACCCAACGAATAAAATAAATTTTTGCTTTTACCTTCTATTTTTGAGTGTTTGAACAATTATAGCTTCTGTTATGATTGTATTTTTATGTTTTAATTAGTGTTTGTGCCAAGTAATGCCTTTGGGATGAATTGGAAGATAGTATGATAGATGCTGTTTGAAAACAGAAACTTTTGTGTTCAGTGCTGGAATTTCTAATTTTTGCTGGAATGTCAGAACCTTCTGATTTTTTTACACAGTTTTGATATATGAACTTACCACGTTGTCCTATTTGTTCACAATTTTTGGAGTTACATAAGTCTGACCATAATTCAGATCTTTACAGACTGTTCTGTTTTAGACAGATTCTGTTTTTGTTGCATAGTTTGCTTATTTTGATGAATCTATGGATCGTATCGGGGGGTATGAGTCATGGAGAAGTTGGAGTACAGTAGCATTATGCCAATATTAAATATGAATCAATTTACTACAGTATCTAAAGTTTAATATTTGTTTGTTATACTAACGGATCTCACGAGGTTTCTGTTGAGTTTTGTGTGCTGAAGTTTTCAAGTTTTGGGTGAGACTACGATGGATAAAGGAATAAGGAGCGGCAAGAGCCTAAGCTTGGGGATGCCCAAGGCACCCCAAGGTAATATTCAAGCGTCTAAGCTTGGGGATGCCCCAGAAGGCATCCCCTCTTTCGTCTACAATCTATCGGTAACTCACTTGGAGCTATATTTTTATTCATCACATGATATGTGTTTTACTTGGAGCGTCTTGTGATATAGTTTGTTTGCTTTTGTTTGCTTTTTAGTTTGTCACAATCATCTTTGCTGAACACACCTTTTTGAGAGGGACACACATTATTCATGATTTGTTAGAATACTCTATGTGCTTCACTTATATCTTTTGAGCTAGCCAGTTACTCTAGTGCTTCACTTATATCTTTTAGAGCACGGCGGTGGTTATATTTTAAAGAAATAGTTGCACTCTCATGCTTCACTTATATCTATTTGAGAGTCTTATGATAGCAATGGTAATATGCACGGGTTATGAATTTGGTCCTGATATGATAGGTATTCAAGAGGGATATAATAAAAACTTTCATGTAGATCACTGAATATGATAAATTTGATTCCTTGCAATAGTTTTGCGATATTAAGATGGTATTATGGGGGAGGTACTAGTAGATGATTGTGATTTAGTAAGAATAATTGTGTTAAGGTTTGTGATTCCCGAAGCATGCACGTATGATCTGTCGTTATGCTAAGAAGTTGGAGCATGATTTATTATTGACTGTCTACCTTATGAGTGGCGGTCGGGGATGAGCGATGTGTAGGAGATATGCCCTAGAGGCAATAGTAAATAATTATTATTTATCTCCATGTTCATATTTATGTTTATGTTCCATGCTATAACTGTTATGGTTCTCGAGTCTACAATAACCACGAGGCTCGGAGGAAGACTCATATGAACGTGTGGAATAATAAACGGTAAAATGTATTCCTAGTTTGGCCTCTAAGACTAGCTCAAGTGTTGCATGATGGTTCTGTTTTCCTGATCATGGGCATGCCTATGCTAGCAACTTTGAGGGCACAATGTTAGGAGAACACTTGTGTTGATTCGACCCGAATTGATGTTATGCTATGAGATTCATTCGTCACAAGTTAATGGTTAATAACACAGAGAAGTTAATGTTTGCATAATTCCTTAGACCTTGAGAGTGTCGAGTTTCTTCATGCTTGCTTCATGAACTTTGGGGTTTGTTAAACGTCATCCGTAACTGGGTGGCTATTACGGCGGCTTACGGGTTCATGGGAAAGTATGTCAAGTAACTTGATAGCTCAAGATTGGGATTTTCTCCTCCGACGATGGAGAGATATTCTCGGGCCCTCTCGGTGTTACGATATCCATCATCGTCTGGCCAGACACATTGTGATTTGATCACAGGGATGTCGGAACACGGAAACGAGAAAAGAGAAGAAAACCGGTAACGAGGTAACTGGCATAGTGGACAAGTTGTTGATCCACGGGGATGCAGAAAATCTCACCTCGGGTATTTGTAATATATCGTGAAGCAACAGGAATAGCACACGGCAACTGGAGGTTCACTCGAATATTCATTCGTATGGGTATAGGGGTCAATATGGGTGTCCACGGCTCCGATGTTGATCATTGATCCGAAAGTGTTCCGGGTCATGTCTATACTTCACCGAACCTATAGGGTCACACGCTTAAGGGTCATCTATCTGCTGAATACTAGACAGGGAGTCTGAGAGAAAATCACAGGAAAAGTTTCGGAGACAACGGAAACATTCCGGAGAGAACACCGGAATAGTTTTGGTGAAACTGAAAAGTTGTTTTAGGGTATTCCATTAAGTCATATTGGTTTCGGCACACGTCTGGAAATTCTTGGAGGATGCCAGAAGTGTTTTGGAAACTTCTGGGAATTTTCTGGGATAAAAACCGGAAATGTTCCGGAGCTGCGGAACCGATTTGGTAGCTTTTCGCTGAAGAAAAACATTGTTCCGGAATTGTTTCGGAATGCGTTCAAAATTGTTTTAGTGGGTACTAGAATTATTCTAGGCACACGGAAATAATTTGGGATTTAACGGACGCAGAAAAATGTCTTCGTGAATAGTGAAAGTGCTTTTTGGATATTTTTTGGAAAGCCACCTTTTGGGATATTTCCAAAAGGCTTCTAGAAGGGCTTGGGGGCCAAGGAAGCCCCTCATGGGGGGGGGGCCCAAGGGGTGGCCAGCCAAGGGTGCTCTCCACACTCAATCCTTGCTCTCATACACATGCCATGCTCGTAGAGCCGAAAGGCTTTCTGGCTTCCGGCAGGAACTAGTTCTGGACGGCGAAGCCCTGCCGTATAGCTGACACCGTATGTGTGCAACTCTGTAGAGAGATCGTAGTTTCGGTCTTAGTTCGAGAGTGCCTCCCGAAGGGCTGTCCGGGTGACCGTCCGAGTTTCAAGGGTACTCCCGAAGGGCTGTCCAAGTGACCATCCGAGTTTCGAAGATCCTCCCGGAGGGCTGTCCGCGACACCGTCCGAGGGACTGTCCGACCGCCTCCTGGAGGGCTGTCCAAGGGGCAGACGAGGGAGTACATCCTCGCGGTTGGCAGGTTGTAAATCCTAGCTGCGGGGAGCTGCACCGCTGATCGGCATCGACTCTACTTCCGCTGCGCTACGAGTCGGTAACGAAAAGATCAAACCTTGCATGCAGTCTCCATAGTGGTCCTGGGTTGGTGCATAGGTCGGAATTTTTTTGTTTTCTGCTACGTTCCCCTACAGTGGCATCATGAGCCGTGCTATGCGTAGATGCAGGTTACGATCTAGAATACATAGAGATGTATGGGTATTGCACAATATAATTTGTAGTAGATGAGTTCTATTACCGAAAATTATTTGTGCGGGTAGCAGATGAAATCTGTTACCCGATGTTCTTATTGCTTCCCTAGAATTTGCATATTTCTGATCTTGATAACAGCATGGTGGAGTTTCAAAGTTCTGGCAATCCGCGATACTGATTGATCAACGAAGTGCTAACAGTTCTTTGAATTCCACCATAGTTAAAAAGAAAGATGAAATTTTGCAGACGAAAGGGCAATGCAGATATGATCTGCACGGGGGTCATGCGTATGACGAAGTTCAGTATGGGGCTCGAGATTTTATTATCTCGTGTTTCATACACCCCGCAAAGTTAGTCTAGCGACTTGAATAATCATACTTGATGATGGACGTTGGTAGCTTCGGTTTGCTTCGAAACCTTAGAAGCCACGTAAAATAAATTTTTGCATAAACCAATTAGAGGCATCTAACTTGGTTTTGCAGGATGACATAAGATGTGCATGTGATGTGGTATAGCGGTTCTCATAATAATTTGATTATGTATGAGATGACTATATAATGTAAAATTAACATGACCTGCGTGTCATGATTCGGCATGATGGCTGGAGCCATATGATTGTCACTTTAATGACCTACGTGTCAACCTTAAGTAATGCACTTATTTTATTAGCTATAGAGATAGCAATATTATCTGGTGCATCGACAAGGTGGTGGCAATCTTCGCGAAGGTGAACACCGACGCAAATGCCGAAGACGAAGAAATACTTGACTTCTCCGTCAGAAAGGGCTATACCATATCATGCCATTATCAATTGCCTGAGATGTTTATCCCTTATGTTGCACCCTTTTTGATTGCGCGGTAGTCGCTTTTTATTAGGGTGATCTCTCACAAAAATATCAAGTAGTTAGTGTTCTCCCAAGTGTAGCACCGTCACGGCACCTAACTTCTCGGAGTGCGTCATGTCTCCATGAGTACAAACGATTAGGGAAGTGTGAGGCGGGTGAGGTCAGACCTCGCAGCAAGATCACTTGGTTGTCTTGACGTTCTGACTTGATCGTCCTGAGCTCGGAACACGCCCATCGAAAGATGAACAAGAATCACATAGAGATGTGATCGGCAAGTTGGCCTACTGATTGAAATTCTCGTCATCAGTGATGTCCACATCAATGGCATTGAATTAAAATGTCGATCTTGAATCACTCATAATCAAATTTGAGAGATATTGATTTGAGTGGGAGCGCACTGTAGAATTAACTTGTTTAATTCTCAGTGCAATTAATTATGGACTTTGTCTAAAGTGAAATTTGCATAAATAGTTATAGAAGAATGGCTCGCGTTTCCACCTTCCCTGTTAAAATTGAATAAGCTGTTAAATATCTGGTTAAAACTTTACGGTTGGTAACGTAATGTGAGGATTGTCCTCAAGAGTGCCAAGAAGGACTTTGTCCTATCGCATGTTTTCAGTATTCTCCCGCTAATGCTATGGATAATGTGACTCTCGTCCTTCGTTCCAAAAGCTAGAATTCCGTTACAGTCAAGTGCAATATGTTTGCTTCCATGAGACCCGGACTTCAAAAGTTTGGGATAGCTATGTGATATTCATGGAACTGAAAATCATTTTCAGACACAAACAAAGGCTAAAAGATATGAGATATCCAAAGCAATGTTTGTTTTGCAAATTATTAGTAAAGTGTTTACTATGCATTTGACTAATAACAGAGGGATCCAGTAGAACGCCTGTCATGTATATGAAGGTGAATAAAACAACAACTTAAAGAGGAAGGAAATGTCCGAAGGGTGTTAGTAAGACTTTCACGCCTAGGAAGTCCGGGGCTAACGCCACTCTTAAGTTGGATGCTTCTTCTGAGAGTTGAAGAAATACTGAAAGTTAAAACTGTTAGAAGTATAAAGGCAAAAAGAGAGAAGACTGGAATATCCAGCTCATGTATGAAAGTCATACAAGCTATTGATATATAGAAGGCTGGTCAAGGAAATAGCTCTTGGGAATTATGATTAAACATGTTAATCACTGATTCTTGGGTATTGTGAGTTAATCACAGAGATACCCGCTCGATTGCTTTCCGTTGCAATTCGATGCAAGAACTACTACGGCCTAAAAGACTGGCCGGAGTGAGGTTCAGATACGCGCTGGGAACATAGTAAAAGTTACTATACATTCCATCGGTGTATTACCCATGTATTTATTTTCATAATTCATTTAGAGTTTTTATACACTCTAGCCCATTGCATAAGGTATCTTGCAAGAAGGTTGTTCATAAGAGAACTTTTGATGTTCGATGTTATGAATAACTTAAGGGTCATACTTTCATTATGAATGAGATGTATGTCATGAATATTGATAATAATACATTACCTCTGTATTTACTTTCATAATTCATTTTAGAGTTTTTATACACTCTAGCCCATTGCATAAAGTATCTTGCAAGAAGGTTGTTCATAAGAGAACTTTTGATGTTCGGTGTTATGAATAACATAAAGGCCATGCTTCCATCATAGATGGGATGTATGTTATGAATATTGATGGTAATATAATACATCCATAACACTGACACTAAATGTCGCAAGACTAAGAGAATACCACACATGTGTGGCACTGCATTTGGTCACATTGGAGAAACCCGCATGGAGAAAATCCATAATGATGGATTTTTGAAGTCGTTTGATTATAAATCATCTGACACTTGCAACTTTCCTCTGAAAAGTGAAGTGAGTGAAATACCGTTCACAAGCCATAAGGAACGAGCAACAAACTTATTGGTGATCATACATTTTGATGTATGTAGTCCGATAAATGTTGTTGCTGGCAGTGGATTTGTCTATCTTCTGAAATGACTCAAGTGGATATATGGATATTTACTTGATGAGACGTAAGTCTGGATCTTTTGAAATCATTCATAAGGTTTTCAAAATGAAGTAGAAATTATTGTAACAAGAAAAATATGTTTCTGCAAACTAGATTGCCGAAAGGAATATTTGAGTTACAAGTTTAGCGAATGTCTGATGAGTTGTGAAAAGAGTTTCATAACTTACACCTCCCGGAACTCCACTATGAGTGGTACGTTCGTGAGGATGTATTCAAACCATTTGTGACATGGTAAGATCAAAAATGACATAAATCAATTTGCCATTATCCCTTTTAAAGGTAATGCTTTAGAGACTGCGGCTTTTACACTGAAAAGAGCGCCATCAGGTCTGTTGAAATGACGCCATGGTATGGTACGCCCAACCATGCTTTGTCTTTTCTTAACATTTGGAATATGGGGCTTGTGTAAAATATTTACAAACCTATTCCAAATCAGACAAGTACTACTTTGTAGGTTATCCCAAGTAAATTGGGAATTCCTCCACCACTATACCGAGGCAAAAGGTTTTGCCACAAAAACGGTATGCTTTTGAAGAAAATGGTTCTTGCAAAAAGGTGAGTGGGAGAACAGTGCAACTCAACGAGATAACAGTATCTTCGTCATCAGATCAAAGGAAAGGAACCTTGGAAGTGATTCCAGAGTTTCCTACCGTGACTGATACGGAAGCCTCTACATAAGATGTATGGACTTCGGTCGAACTTGCAACTGAACCACGTAGGCAAAACTCGTGCAAACCTCTCAGGTGCGCAAGCGAGATATTGTTGTTAGACAACAGTATACCTACGATACACAAGGAAGCGTTGACGGGCCCTGACTCCGGAATTGGCTAAATGCCAATATAATCCGAGATAGTTCCATAAATGATTCAAGATTATATCTTGATAAACCCTTCGGAAGACTTAGAGTCTAACGAACATTAATGGAACTATAAACTGATGTGGATAAAATGTTTTATCCATAAAGCTCGACTTGTTGCAATAGCAAGTTCAAGGAGTTGACTACGATGAGGTTGTCTCACCATAGCGATGCTTAAAGTCAGATCGGGTTAAACTAGCAATTAATACATATTTCAATCTTGAGATATGATACATGGATGCCAAAAGGATTTCCATGTGATGGAAATGCAACCTAGGACTTGCATGTGGTACAGTCCAAGGTATTTTGTCAATCCAGAGGATGAAAGTAAGTATGCAAACTTCAGAGTTCCAGCAATGGATAGAAGAGAGCAAAATGGAGTTGGAATCTTCGTTTTTGATGAAATAGTCAAACGAGTTTGTTTTCATCAATGGATAACGAAGATGCTTGTGGTTTCAAGAAAGTAAGTGGGAGCATAATGATATTTCTAAAAACTTTGTGTGCTTGCCACATTGTTGATTGGAAATTTCTTGACACGAATTAGGACTTCCTTGAAAATAGTTTTTCGATGAAGTGCTTGGGCTAAATAGCCTTGATATTAGGCATATTTATCTACTAGATAGAATTGCCTAATAGGCTAAAGCCAAAAATACATATTGACAAGATGCTAAAACATTTTAGCATTAAAACGCCAAGGAGTGATTCTTGCCGAAGTCACATGGAAAGGGTTTTTGCAAGACTCGGTGTCCCAAAACACCGATGAGCAAAATACATGATGGAGATTCCACACACTTTCGTGTTTGGATTAATCATGTATTCCATGGTATGTAAAACAACCAGATATGTCCAGTACTCCCAAGGAGTTGCGAGTATAGATACCAAAGTGATCAAAGTACTGATCATGGGACAACGGTGGAATATGTCATTAAGTACTAAAGTAGCACTGATGACATCTTTTCTCGCAAGCAGAGATTATGAAGTGCTCGTTGTAAGTAATTGCATCGATACAGTCTTCATCAATACTCCATGCGATTTTCGATTTAAGTTAAGGGTTTTTTGTGTAATACACAATATGGTGGCACGGTAGTTGGAAATCGTTCCAAACAGGTTACTGTGGCGAATTCTATAACAAAGGCTAAGTATGTTGTCACTTTCAAAGCGACATAGAAGATGTTGAATTGTACAGTTCGTTCATGAACTTAGTATGATTCCAAGATGGCTTTGGTCAATGGAACACTATTGAAGATAGTTGCTCCATAGCTCAGTCTGAGGAATCAAGGTTTGACCAGTGATTCACATATATACAAAGCCAAGTCCACACAAAATATGAATTTTGTGAAAGCGTGAAAACGCGAGGATATGCAGAGATACACACGGAACTGAAGTCGTCAGATCCGTTGGACGTCAGACTATACCACAAGCGAAGCATGTTTTACACCGGTATGCCATAGGTGTAAAGTGCATCAACATTGACTAGATTATTGAATCTAGTGCAAGTGGGAGTCTGTAGGAGATATGCCCTAGAGGCAATAATAAATGATTATTATTTATCTCCATGTTCATAATTATGTTTATGTTCCATGCTATAACTGCTATGGTTCTCGAGTCTACAATAACCACGAGGCTCGGAGGAAGACTCATATGCACGTGTGTAATAATAAACGGTAAAATGTATTCCTAGTCTGGCCTCTAAGACTAGCTCAAGTGTTGCATGATGGTTCTGTTTTCCTGATCATGAGCATGCCTATGCTGGCAACTTTGAGGGCACAATGTTAGGAGAACACTTGTATTGAATCGACCCGAATTGATGTTATGCTATGAGATTCATTCGTCACAAGTTAATGGTTAATAACACAGAGAAGTTAATGTTTGCATAATTCCTTAGACCATGAGAGTGTCGAGTTTCTTCATGCTTGCTTCATGAACTTTGGGGTTTGTTAAATGTCATCCGTAACTGGGTGGCTATTACGGCGGCTTACGGGTTCATGGGAAAGTATGTCAAGTAACTTGATAGCTCAAGATTGGGATTTGCTCCTCCGACGATGGAGAGATATTCTCGGGCCCTCTCGGTGTTACGGTATCCATCATCGTCTGGCCAGACACATTGTGATTTGATCACTTGGATGCCGGAACACGGAAACGAGAAAAGAGAAGAAAACCGGTAACGAGGTAACTGGCATAGTGGAAAAGTTGTTGATCCATGGGGATGCAGAAAATCTCACCTCGGGTATTTGTAATATATCGTGAAGCAACAGGAATAGCACACGGCAACTGGAGGTTCACTCGAATATTCATTCGTGTGGGTATAGGGGTCAATATGGGTGTCCACGGCTCCGATGTTGATCATTGATCCGAAAGTGTTCCGGGTCATGTCTATACTTCACCAAACCTATAGGGTCACATGCTTAAGGGTCATCTATCTGCTGAATACTAGACAGGGAGTCTGAGAGAAAATCACCGGAAAAGTTTCGGAGACAACGGAAACGTTCCGGAGAGAACACCGGAATAGTTTCGGTGAAACTGAAAAGTTGTTTCAGGGTATTCCATTAAGTTATATTGGTTTCGGCACACGCCTGGAAATTCTTGGAGGATGCCAGAAGTGTCTGGAAACTTCTGGGAATTTTCCGGGATAAAAACCGGAAATGTTCCGGAGTTGCCGGAACCGATTTGGTAGCTTTTCGCTGAAGAAAAACATTGTTCCGGAATTGCTTCGGAATGCGTTCAAAATTGTTTTAGTGGGTACTGGAATTATTCTAGGCACACAGAAATAATTTGGGATTTAACGGACGTAGAAAAATGTCTTCGTGAATAGTGAAAGTGCTTTTTGGATATTTTTTGGGAAGCCACCTTTTGGGATATTTCCTAAAGGCTTCTAGAAGGGCTTGGGGGCCAAGGAAGCCCCTCATGGGGGGCCCCCAAGGGGTGGCCGACCATAGTGGGTGGAGCTCCTTGGAGCTCCACATGCCATCCCTTTTTGCCTTCTTTATCTTTATGTGTGACATAAAGTGGGGGTACTTTGGTATTTTTGTATGCCAACTTTACCCCTTGGCTTTCCTATAAATAGAGGTGGAGGGGGTGCTCTCCACACTCAATCCTTGCTCTCATACACATGCCATGCTCGTCTGGCTCTCTCTCTCTCCCTCCCACGAAATAGTTTCGTAGAGCCGAAAGGCTGTCTGGGTTCCGGCAGGAACTAGTTCTGGACGGCGAAGCCCTGCCGGATAGCTGACACCGTATGTGTGCAACTCTGTAGAGAGATCGTAGTTTCGGTCTTAGTTCGAGAGTGCCTCCCGAAGGGCTGTCCGGGTGACCGTCCGAGTTTCAAGGGTCCTCCCGAAGGGCTGTCCAAGTGACGTCCGAGTTTCGAAGATCCTCCCGGAGGGCTGTCCGCGACACCGCCCGAGGGACTGTCCGACCGCCTCCCAAAGGGCTGTCTGAGGGGCAGACGAGGGAGTACATCCTCGCGGTTGGGAGGTTGTAAATCCTAGCTACGGGGATCTGCACCGCCGATCGTCATTGACTCTACTTCCGCTGCGCTACGAGTCGGTAACGAAAAGATCAAACCTTGTATGCAGTCTCCATAGTGATCCTGGGCTGGTGCGTAGGTCGGAATTTTTTTGTTTTCTGCTGCGTTCCCCTACACGATGGACCTTGTCCTACCAATCTATCCCTCTAGGGGCATGCGTAGTAGTACTTTGCTTCGAGGGCTAATAAACTTTCGCAATAAGTATGTGAGTTCTTTATGACTAATGTGAGTCCATGGATTATACGCACTCTCACCTTTCCGCAATTTGCTAGCCTCTTCGGTACCATGCATTGCCCTTTCTCACATCGAGAGTTGGTGCAAACTTCGCCGGTGCATCCAAACCCCATGATATGATACGCTCTATCACACATAAGCCTCCTTATATCTTCCTCAAAACAGCCACCATACCTACCTATCATGGCATTTCCATAGCCATTCCGAGATATATTGCCATGCAACTTCCACCGTTCCGTTTTTATGACATACATCACCATTGTCATATTGCTTTGCATGATCATATAGCTGACATAGTATTTGTGGCTCAACCACCGTTCATCATTGTTATACATGTTACGCTAGCATCATTGCACATCCTGGTACACTGCCAGAGGCATTCATATAGAGTCATATTTTTGTTCTAGTATCGAGTTGTAAGGTTGAGTTGTAAGTAAATAGAGGTGTGATGATCATCATTATTAGAGCATTGTCCCAGTGAGGAAAGAATGGTGGAGACAAATGAGTCCTCGAAAAAGTGGGGATGAGGTCCATCAGACCGTTCTAAATAAAAAAAAGAGGCGAAAAAGAGCCATGAAAAAAAATGAGAGAAAAAGAGAGAAGGGGCAATGTTACTATCCTTTTCCAGACATGTGCTTCAGAGTAGCACCATGTCATATAGAGAGTCTCCTATTTTGTCACTTTCATATACTAGTGGGAATTTTTCATTATAGAACCTGGCTTGTATATTCCGATGACGGGCTTCCTCAAATGCCCGAGGTCTTCATGAGCAAACAAGTTGGATGCACACCCACTTAGTTTTCATTTTGAGCTTTCTGATATGAACAATGGTGTCCCGATCTTCCGAAGGTTCTGATAACTCTCGATGTGGTGGAAACTTGACACAACTCGATCCGGCTCCCGAACAACACGTTCTGAACCGCAATCGCAGCACCACGTCTCCTCTTATCGACCGGCGTTGCACGGTCGACCTCGCCAAGAAGGCTAATCCTTGCCTGCGAATCAAAGAACACAAGCAAGAACAAGAAAGAATGCAACCAAATTGCAGATGTATGATTAATCTCACGAGGTTGGGGTCTCACAAACCGACGAACGGCGAAACTATTCTTGACAGAATAATCTAAGCAAAACCCAACCCTAACCTAAGCACCGGCGGCTGTAAATATGGTCTAGGGTTAACCAAGGACCCTCTGGTCACGCCCCTAATTGGGCTCACAAAGATACATGACCCAAAGGCCAAAAACGGTGGCGCAGCACCGAGACAGATTCTGGACATCTTTTGTTTCGATGATTCCCGTTGATTCAGGAGGATCTTGACTATGGGACCAGCGCCATTGGAAAGGTTATCTTCTCATCTATCCGTGCATATATAGAACGTCCAAAACCAAGCCCGTATGCGACCTGGACAACCGTTTTAGTGCAGACTGCTCCCGGACTCCGCAACAGACTCGAAGTCAACTTTGTTTGGGCCTCCACCTTGACTTGGACGCCCTTGCTGGTCCTCTCCACCTCCAAGCCCCTCTCCAAGTATCTCCTGGTGCTCTCCATGGTTCCTAATCATAATATAATCATTAGGTAGCAATCTATTCTCAGAAACATATAAAGAAGTGCTTAGGAACGAGCTAACCTCTAAATTCAATTGTCGCGCTCGAGCTCTAGTGATCGGTCCTTGTATATCCAGTGGAGTTTTATGTGTATCCGAAGGAGTGATGTCCTCATCATCCCCCCCCCCTCTTGAATTGGAGTCGTCCTCGACTCAAACTCATCCTCTTCTCCCAAATATGGCCTCAAATCTGAAATGTTAAAGGTGGGACTAACCCCAAACTCGGGAGGCAACTCAAGTTTATATGCGTTATCATTTATATTGGCAAGTATTTTGAAAGGACCATCAGCTCTAGGCATCAACTTAGATTTTCTTAAATCTGGAAACCTATCCTTTCTCAAGTGCAACCACACCAAATCACCCGGTTCTAGTTTAACTTCTTGTCTACCTTTACTACCAGCAATTCTATACTTTTCATTCATTTTTTCAATATTGTGCTTTGTTGTCTCATGCATTTTCAAGATAAAATCAGCACGTTCTTTGGCATCATTGTGAATCATCTCACTTGTAGGTAAAGGCAAGATATCAATAGGAGCACGGGGATTGAAACCATACACTACCCGAAAAGGACTTACCTTGGTGGTAGAATGTGTTGCCCGGTTGTATGCAAACTCCACATGAGGCAAACATTCTTCCCACATCTTCAAATTTTTCTTCAAAACAGCCCTCAACATGGTGCCCAAAGTGCGATTCACCACCTCAGTTTGCCCATCAGTTTGTGGGTGACAAGTTGTAGAAAACAACAATTTTGTACCCAACTTGTTCCATAGGGTGCGCCAAAAATGACTCAAGAATTTTGCATCACGATCTGAAACAATAGTAGAAGGCATACCATGCAAACGAACAATCTCTTTGAAAAAGAGGTCAGCAATATAAACAACATCATCACTCTTATGACATGGTATAAAGTGTGCCATCTTAGAAAAACGATCCACCACAACAAAAATACTATCCCTTCCCCTCTTAGTCCTAGGCAATCCTAACACAAAATCCATAGAAATATCTGCCCAAGGAATAGAAGGAACAGGAAGAGGCATGTATAAACCATGTGGATTCAAGCGAGATTTAGCTTTTTGACATGTGGTGCAGCGAGCCACGAACCTCTCAACATCTCTCCTCATCTTTGGCCAAAAGAAATGTGTGGCCAGAACGTCCTCCGTCTTCTTCGCATCAAAATGACCCATCAATCCTCCTCCATGCGCCTCCTGTAACAACAAAAGACGAACGGAACCAACTGGAATGCATAGACGGTTAGCTCTAAACAAAAACCCATCGTTAAGGACAAATTTATTCCATGTACGTCCCTCTCGACATTGCAGCAAAACATCTTTAAAGTCAGAATCAAGCGCATATTGTTCTTTTATTGACTCAAGTCCAAAAATCCGACAATCAAGTTGAGACAACAAAGTATATCGTCTAGACAAAGCATCAACAATCACATTATCCTTTCCTTTCTTGTGTTTGATGATATAAGGAAAAGATTCAATAAATTCAACCCACTTAGCATGCCCACGATTCAAATTATTTTGAGAGCGAAGATACTTAAGCGATTCATGATCAGAATGAATAACAAATTCTTTAGGCCACAAATAATGACTCCACGTTTCTAAAGAACACACAAGTGCATACAATTCCTTATCATATGTGGAATAATTCAGAACAGGACCATGCAATTTTTCGCTAAAGTATGCAACGGGTTTACCATCTTGCATCAAAACACCACCAATGCCGACTCCACTAGCATCACATTCCAGCTCAAAAGTCTTACCAAAGTTAGGAAGTTGCAGCAATGGCGCGTGCGTAAGCTTGTCCTTCAAAGTGCCAAAGGACTCCTCTTGTGCCTTCCCCCAATGGAACGCCACACCCTTCTTCGTCAACTCATGCAGCGGTGCAGCAATGGTGCTAAAATCCTTGATGAAGCGGCGGTAGAAACCTGCAAGACCAAGAAAACTCCTCACCTGTGTGATAGCTTGGGGTACCGGCCAACTCTGTATGGCGTCAATCTTCATCTCATCCACCTCAATTCCCTGTGGAGTAACAACGTAACCAAGAAAAGAGACTCGATCCGTGCAAAAAATGCACTTCTCAAGGTTACCAAACAAACGTGCATCTCTTAAAGCATTAAAAACAACACGTAAATGGTCCATATGTTCATCCAAAGACTTGCTGTAAATCAAAATATCATCAAAGTAAACCACCACAAATCTACCAATAAAAGCTCTTAAAACCTCATTCATTAAGCGCATGAAAGTGCTAGGTGCATTTGTCAAGCCAAAAGGCATTACCAGCCACTCATACAACCCAAATTTAGTTTTGAAAGCTGTTTTCCATTCATCTCCAAGTTTCATTCTAATTTGGTGGTAGCCACTACGCAAGTCAATCTTTGTGAAAATTATAGAACCACACAGCTCATCAAGCATGTCGTCTAACCTAGGAATAGGATGACGATACCGAATAGTAATATTATTGATGGCTCTACAATCAGCACACAGACGCCAAGTACCATCTTTCTTAGGAACCAAAAGTATAGGAACATCACAAGGACTAAGGCTTTCACGTACATACCCGCGGTCCAAAAGATATTGGACTTGTCGCTGAATTTCCTTGGTCTCCTCGGGGTTGGTTCGATAGGTAGCACGATTTGGCAAAGTTGCACCCGGAATCAAATCAATTTGATGCTCTATCCCTCTCATAGGTGGCAGCCCCGGGGGTATCTCAGCTGGAAAAATGTCCTCAAACTCCCGCAAAAGGTTAGTGAAAGCAGGAGACAACGAACTAGCAATATCAGCAAGCGAAAACAAAGCTCATTTGCATATCAAAGCATATCAAATATCATCATCAGAAATTTCAGCAAGGTCACATTTTGTTGCAAGCATAACACCACCCTTCAATTTAATTCCCTCGGCCTTAGAAATAGGTGCAGGCTTATCTTTTTTAGGTGGAAAAACAGAATTAGCAACTTGCTGATTTTCAGATTTCGCACCACTCAAACTAGCAGCTCTCTCTCTATCAGCTTGTACAATTTCAGCAGGGGTCAAAGGTACCAAAGTAATTTTCTGCCCTTTATGCACAAAAGTGTATTTATTACTTCTTCCATGGTGTGTAGCATCATTATCATGTTCCCAAGGCCGACCCAACAAAAGTGAACAAGCTTGCATAGGTACGACATCACAATCAACAGAATCAGCATAGGCACCAATGGAAAAAGGAACTCTGCATGTTTGTGTTACCTTAGCTTTTCCAGAGTCATTTAACCACTGAATATGGTATGGATGTGGATGTGGTCGTGTGGTCAAACCAAGCTTCTTGACCAGATCAGAACTCACCAAATTGTTGCAGCTTCCTCCATCAATGATAACACGTGCTCGTCGGTTCTTGATGACGAAGAAAATCTGAAACAAGTTGTGGCATTGTAGCTTCTCAGGTTGCTGAATTTGTGTGCTGAGCACACGCTGAACAATAATGTTCATGTAGCCTGAAGTATCGACGCCCCCAAGGACATGACCCTCTTCATCGTCGGCGGCGGCGGCATCATCATCATTAGCATCATCCTCCACATCGGAGGTGCTGATATAACCTCCATCTTCGGTTGCCACATATGCCCGCTGACTTGGGCAATCCTTCTGCATATGGCCACGTCCTTGGCAGCGGTGGCACTGAATGCTGGAAGTGCGCCCCGTCGAGGCGACAGACGAAGCACTATTGGCGGGAACCTGCAAGGAATTTTTACCTGAATATGTAGGACGTGCAGCAGGTGGTTTAGGTGCTGTAGTAACACGACTGGCTGAGGCAAAAGCTTGCTGGCCCGCTGTTAGGGGCACCCGGAAAGAGGATGGCTTACGCAGCCCCGAAGGAGCCGTCGTGCGTGGCGTGTAGGAGGCGTGGACGTTGCTCCTGTTCCGCTGCTCATGTCCCTGTAATTCCTTCTCTGCAAGCATAGCAAACTGGAACAACTTGACAGTATGAAATTCTTTATAATCAACAATGTCCTGAATCTCACGCCTCAAACCCGAATAAAAATGACAAATGGAATCCTCAAGCCCCTCCACTATACCACAACGCGTCAAACCCTTTTGAAGCTCAGCATAGTAATCTTGTACAGATTTTTCTCCTTGTTCTAAACGCTGCAGTTTGTTATGCAAATCTCTATGATACGAAGGAGGAACAAAGCGATCACGCATAGCTACCTTAAGTCGTTCCCATGTATCAGGTAAAGCACCCTGTCCAGCTAGCCCATTCCACCAAATAATAGCAAAATCCTTAAACTCACTAGTAGCTAGTCGAACTCTATGTTGCTCAGGAACAAGGTGGGCATTAAATTTCTGTTCTACCGTCATCTCCCAATCAAGGTAACCCTCAGCTTCATAACGACCCGAAAAAGATGGTATTGTTAATTTAATCTTAGCATAGGGATCATCGGGAGCATGATTATTATTACCTTGATGACGGTATTGGTTACCTGTACTACCCATACCTTGAGTGTTACGGCGAAGACGTCGCCGCAATCTTGCTTGTCGTGTAGCTGCTTGATCTATGTTCCCATTAGCATCATACACTATGTCTTCTTGCATGTGTCCTCCGGTGTTGCTGCCGGACACGTTGGCGTCATTGGTTGTTAAACAGGTTTCCAACTCGGTAACCCTATCGGTTAACGTAGATATCCGTTTGTCCAACCGCTCAATGATGTTGCCTAGGTTGAGCTCAATGAGCGCATCAGTGACAGCCTTTTTGATTGCCTCGGTCATCCCATCATGAACCTTCTCTACAACAGCTTGTAGTTGCTCCTGGCTGACACAATCCTTGAAATCCTTGGGAGTGCTATCGCCATTTTCGTCGCCATCTGCCATTGTAAACACAAAAACAGGAACACACAGGGAAGGTTATCCCTATCAACTACTACGCAGTTGCAGTGGTGCCTCTCAACACAGCAAATGGAAACGTCTTACCAAGCTCTTACAAGGTTCTTACTAGCAAAGCAAAGGATACCTGGAAGGCGTAATCCAGCGATTGCGAGGGTCAAAAACCAGTGCCTGTTCAGAAGGTTGTATGTGGAGCTTGGAAGGCAATATATGTGAGTGGAACACAATTCAAAATCAGATAGTAATGCTGAATAAATGTCCAAAAATCTTGTCCTAGTTGCTGGCCTACTCGTGTTCTAAACCAAGTGTGATATGGATGACAAGGTAGAAAACAAGTATGAGGCAAAGACAACAACGGACATGAACAAAGGTAAGGACAGTAGCTCAACACAACACTCAATGCGTAAAAATTCGTGCTCCTACACTTTTTTTTGATTTTTTTTTGCACAAGCAGTAGAGGAAGGTTCAACTCAATATGATAGACAAAGCGGCCTGCAGAAAATCTGAACCGTGCTGTACAATTCGTGCTGAAACTATATCGCGCGAACAATCGATTTTCTTAGCAGAATTTTGCTAATCAAAATTCGCCAACCCGGCGAATCTGAACACCAATAGATGTGACCTTTTCTTTCCTTTTTTTCTTTTTTCTTTTTTTTCTCTCTCAACTTTTTTTTTCTTTCTCTTTTTCGCAATTCACTCTTTGCCTGATTCCGAGTCTGTAGGCAAAAGGTATGATTGTTTCAAGGGAAGCGCTCCGAGGTATGTTTTGGTGGCGGCCGAATTAAAACCGATGGTGAGAAAACGGGGGTATGGTGGCAGCGGATTGTGGGTTGGACTTATGTTGGTGTGTGGTGATCAAGGACGTGTATGTGATGGAAGTAGAACAGGGTAAAAGGCGATCTGTCGCACAAGATGAAGGAACACGATGGAAAACACTACTTAGACTAAAACACGAACTAAACCAGCAACAAAAACAATACTAGGACGCAAACTCAACACTACAGACTCTGAAAAGGAATTATGCAAAAGGCTGAACGTGGTTCTGGGACGGGGAAGAACTATAGCTAATTTGTTTTTGGCTTTTTTTTGTGGACGATAGGATAAAGGCGAAATCAAACAAACCAGGGTAAGGGCGAACCTGACGGTAACACCTGAGTCTCTGATACCACTTGATGTGAACAAGGGTGTCCCAATCTTCCGAAAGGTTCTGATAACTCTTGATTTGGTGGAAACTTGACACAACTCGATCCGGCTCCCGAACAACACGTTCTGAACCCTGCAATCACAGCACCACGTCTCCTCTGGTTATCGACCGGCGTTGCACGGTCGAACTCGCCAAGAAGACTAATCCTTGCCTGCGAATCGAAGAACACAAGCAAGAACAAGAAAGAATGCAACCAAATTGCAGATGTATGATTAATCTCACGAAGTTGGGGTCTCACAAACCGACGAACGGCGAAACTGTTCTTGACAGAATAATCTAAGCAAAACCCAACCCTAACCTAAGCACCGGCGACTGTAAATATGGTCTAGGGTTAACCAAGGACCCTCTGGTCACACCCCTAATTGGGCTCACAAAGATACATGGCCCAAAGGCCAAAAACGGTGGCGCAGCACCGAGACAGATTCTGGACATCTTTTGTTTCGATGATTCCCGCTGATTCAGGAGGAATTTGACTATGGGACCAGCGCCATTGGAAAGGTTATCTTATCAGCTATCCGTGCATATATAGAACGTCCAAAACTGAGCCCGTATGCGACCTGGACAACCGTTTTAGTGCAGACTGCTTCTGGACTCCGAAACAGACTCGAAGTCAACTTTGTTTGGGCCTCCACCTTGACCTGGACGCCCTTGCTGGTCCTCTCCACCTCCAAGCCCCTCTCCAAGTATCTCCTGGTGCTCTCCATGGTTCCTAATCATAATATAATCATTAGGTAGCAATCTATTCTCAGAAACATATAAAGAAGTGCTTAGGAACGAGCTCACCTCTAAATTCAATTGTCGCGCTCGAGCTCTAGTGATCGGTCCTTGTATATCCAGTGGAGTTTTGTGTGTATCCGAAGGAGTGATGTCCTCATCACTTTCATACACTTATAGATCTTAGTGCATCCGTTGCATGGCAATCCCTACTCCTTGCATTGACATCAATTGATGGGCATCTCCATAGCCCGTTGATTAGCCTCGTCGATGTGAGACTTTCTCCATTTTTGACTTCTCTTATTTACCTCTACCACCATACTGAATTCCACCCATAGTGCTATATCCATGGCTTGCACTCATATATTGAGTGAGAGTTGAAAAAACTGAAGCGCGTTAAAAAGTATGAACCAATTGCTCGGCTTGTCATCGGGGTAGTGCATGATAAATACTTTGTGTGAAGAAGATGGAGCATGACAGGATTATATGATTTTGTAGGGATAACGTTCTTTAGCATGTTTATTTTGAAAGACATGATTGTTTATTAGTATGCCTGAGTATTGATGTCTTTATATCAAATTATAGATTATTGCTTTGAATCATTTGGATCTTATTATTCATACCGTAAGAGAAAGATTACATGATGAAACATGATAGGTAGCATTCCACATCAAAAATTCTGTTTTTATCATTTACCTACTCGAGGACGAGCAGGAATTAAGCTTGGGGATGCTTGATACGTCTCCAACGTATCTATAATTTTTGATTGTTCCATGCTATTATAGTATCAATCTTGGATGTTTTTATATGCAATTATATGCAATTATATATCATTTTTTGGGACTAACCCATTAACCTAGTTCCCAGTGCCAGTTGTTGTTTTCTGCTTGTTTTTGGCTTTTCAGAGAAACAGTACCAAATGAAGTCCAAATGCCACGAAACTTTTTGAGATTTTTTTCTGGACAAAAGAGACCTTGGAAGCTTCGGGAGGAGACCAGAAGCCTCACGGGGGCTTCACAAGGCAACAGGGCACGCCCCAGGGGGGCACCGTGTTGCCTTGTGGGGCCCACGTGACTCCGTTTGACCTAATTCCACTTCTATAAATTCACAAATATTGGGAAACTATCAGAGAGCCAGAAGAAAGAACCTTTCCGCCGCCACAAGCCTCTGTTCTTCCATGATCCCATCTGGAGGCCTTTTCCGGTACTCTGCCGGAGGGGGAATCGATCACGGAGGGCTTGTACATCAACCTTGCTGCCCTTCCGATGATGTGTGAGTAGTTTACCACAGACCTACAGGTCCATAGTTAGTGGCTAGATGGCTTATTCTCTCTCTTTGATCTTCAATACCATGTTCTCCTCGATGTTCTTGGAGTTCTATCCGATGTAATCTTCTTTTGCGGTGTGTTTGTTGGGATCCGATGAATTGTGAGTTTATGATTAGATTATTCATGAGAAATATTTGAGTCTTCTCTGAACTCTTTTATGCATGATTAAAAATAGCTTTGTATTTCTCTCCGATCTATCGATTTGGTTTGGCCTACTAGATTGATTTATCCTGTAATGGGAGAGGTGCTTTGTGATGGGTTCAATCTTGCGGTGCTCAATCCAGTGACAGAAGGGGACATGACATGTATTTGTATTGCTGCCATTAAGGATAAAAAGATGGGGTTTATTCATATTGCTTGAATTTGCTTCTCTACATCATGTCATCTTGCTTAAGGCGTTACTCTGTTTTTATTAACTTAATACTCTAGATGCATGCTGGATAGCGCTCGATGAGTGGAGTAATAGTAGTAGATGCAGGCAGGAGTCGGTCTACTTGTCTCGGACGTGATGCCTATATACATGATCATTGCCATGAATCCGTCATAATTATTTGCTATTCTGTCAATTGCCCAACAGTAATTTGTTTACCCACCGTATGTTTCTGTGCTCGAGAGAGAAGCCTCTAGTGAAAACTATGGCCACCGGGTCTATTTTTATCATATAAAAAACCAAAAAATACCTTGCTGCAATTTATTTACTTTTATTTTAATTAGTATTTTAGTTTATCTATTTAACTCGATAAGATTTAATCCTTGCAAATAACCGCTAAGAGGATTGACAACCCTCTTATTTGCGTTGGGTGCAAGTGTTTGCTCTTGTGTGTGCAGGTGCGCTTAACAGAATTTTGCTTGGTTCTCCTACTGGATTGATAACCTTGGTTCTTAACTGAGGGAAATACTTATCTCTACTGTACTGCATCATCCTCTCCTCTTCGGGGAAATACCAACGCAGACTACAAGTAGCACGGTGCTCAATCCCAATGACAGAAAGGGACATGACGCGTATTTGTATTGTTGCCATTAAGGATAAAAAGATGGGGTTTAATCATATTGCTTGAGTTTACTTTGTCTACATCATGTCATCTTGCTTAAGGCGTTACTCTGTTTCATACTTAATACCCTAGATGCATGCTGGATAGCGGTCGATGGGTGGAGTAATAGTAGTAGATGCAGGCAGGAGTCTGTCTACTTGTCTCGGACGTGATGCCTATATACATGATCATTCCCATGAATCCGTCATAATTATTTGCTTTTGTATCAATTGCCCAATAGTAATTTGTTTACCCACCGTATGCTATGTGTTCGAGAGAGAAGCCTCTAGTGAAAACTATGGCCCCCGGGTCTACTTTTATCATATATTAAAATAAAAAATGCCTTGCTGCAATTTATTTACTTTTATTTTATTTAGTATTTTAGTTTATCTATCTACCACTATCAGAATTTATCCTTGCAAATAATCGCTAAGAGGATTTACAACCCTCTTATTTGCGTTGGGTGCAATAGTTTGCTTTTGTGTGTGCAGGTGCGTTTAATGGAATTTTGCTTGGTTCTCCTACTGGATTGATAACCTTGGTTCTTAACTGAGGGAAATACTTATCTCTACTATACTGCATCATCCTCTCCTCTTCAGGGAAATACCAACGCGATCTACAAGTAGCAGGAGCCAGCCGCGGGACGGGGGCCGGCCGCGGGGCGGAGCAGAGGGGGTGCGGCGTCACGCGTCGGAGGAGGAAGCCGACGCCGCGGGAGAGGAGGCCGCGGGGGACGACGCGGCCGAGCGCGGGCGGACTCGGGGGCGGAGCAGCGCGGATGCGCGAGGGCGCGGGCGCGGGGCGCGCGGACGCCGGCGGCGTGGACGGAGGCGCAGAAGGCGAGGAGGGCGTCGGAGCTAAGCTCGTATGTCATTGGCTGTGAGAGCGAGGAGGAAGGAGCAGGCGTGCTCGGGCACGATGGCTGGGAACGTGCCCACGAAGCGGTTGTTGCTGAGGTCGAGCTCGTAGAGCGGGACGAGGCGGCGGAAGGCCGAGCGTGGAAGCGGGGAAGGCCGGCGCAACCAGGCGTGGGGACGGCCGGAGACGCACGAGGCATAGTGCAGCGTAGGTGTTAGCAACAAACCACGCCATTGTCTGGGTAGTGTATGGCCATTATCTGAGGTATGTATGGGAAATATCTGATCATTATCTGGGGCGTGGCGTGCGGAAGCAGGTGGCGGCGGAGCCCGGGGCAAGCCGGCACCTCTCCCCCGGGTTGCGACGCTGGAGAGGAGGAGATCGAGAGGAGGCCATGCGCGCGGGGGCGCGTGGATGCGGCAGAGACCGAGCGGCACGCGGCGTGGAGCGCACGGGGGCGTCTCCATGCTTTGCAGGCAAAAACGGACGAGGTGGAACCGGAGCCCGCCGGGGCGGAGCGGAGCGAGGCCGGGGCGAGCTCGAGGTGGCCGGCCGACGCGCGCCGTTGCCACCTGCGTGCGCATGAGCCGGGCTAGCTAGCTAAGATAGCAAACGCGCAACCGAATCAATTGGCTTTGCTAGCTAGCTAGCTAGGCACGAGTGCGTGCATTCACAGGGACGGAGGTGGCCAGCATGCCCGTGCGCGGAGGTGTGGCCGAGGCGAGGCCAGAGGTGGACGAGGCCGACCGCGAGGATGCGCCGCTGCGGCGATGATGACGAAGAGGGTCCCCCTCGGACCGCGGTTCCAGCAGTAGCTTGCCCCACGGTTGGCGCCAACTATCATGGTTTTCTCATGGCAGATGCCATGGGATGGCTAAAAGTGTGGGGGCGGCAAGGCTACGGTGGAGGTCCGGGACGGGATTGGGCAACAGCACACGGTGGTTTACCCAGGTTCGGGGCCCTCGCGTGGAGGTAACACCCCTACTCCTGCATGTCTGATGTATATGGTTGCTCCTAGAGCTGTCTGGAGGAGGAAGAAGAGAGCTCTGGGCTCTCCTGTTCTCCTATGAGAGTGAGAACGAGAGGGAGTGAGAGTGAATCAGAGCCTGGAGTGGAGCTCCTCCCTGGTGCACCTTATAAAGGGGTACCTAGGGGACAAAGGGTGGCCCACATGGCCAACTATACACTATTGGAGGTGACATATGACGTATGAACAGTGCCTGCTGCTTATCGACAGTGCTCCACTGTAGAGCATGGCCGTCTCGTCTGCGCAGGTCCGACGGGACGTTGTGGTTGACTTCATGTAGCAGGCCAGCTGGAGCAGCCGGACGGGCTCCAGGTGGCCAGCCGGACGGCCAGCCAGGTGGCCAGCCGGACGGGCTCCAGGTGGCCAGCCGGACGGCCAGCCAGGTGGCCAGCCGGACGGGCTCCAGGTGGCCAGCTGGATGGCCAGCCAGGCTCCAGCATGCCAGGGGCTGCTCCCCTGGCAAAGTTTCGAAATGGTGACTTGTCTCCTTGAGCCTACCCAGGGGTCATCCCCCCGACATAAAGTAAGCGCTAAAGTGCAAGGGTAGTTGTGTAAATGGCATACATAGCTTGAGAGAATAAGAAACCAACCTTTAGCTCCTACGGATTATCGACACTCATATATTTCCACATCCACATTGGAGAGTGCTTCAATGACTCCCTACACTTGGGGATTATCAATATTCCAAGTTTACTCTGGTTCAGACGAAGAACTCATTAGGTACCCCAGTGCAGGCTCTAGCAATTTCCATTTAACCGACTACAACACCTCTATATTTAATTGTTGGGGCATCAAACTAACTTGAAATTACTTGAAATTTTAAGTGTAGCCTCCCTAAACTATAATGAGGCAACACAAAATCATTCAGGTCATTTGGAGTTCGTTTCACTAATGAACTTGAAAATATCTTCATTCACTTAATGAATTGGTTTGAAGTACAAGTGATATCTAGGCATGTGCTAAAATTAAGAAACAAGGGTAGCTTCCAAATGTCACAAAAAATGTGTCCAAGTTTTGGAGGTGAGTCTTGGTGCAGAAGATCGAAAGGGAGAGGGCTTTACTTATTCACCATTGGACAAAATGGCGAAATAGAATGTCTAAATTAATTAATTATTTAATTAATGCAGTATGATGCCCATGCAATGCTTATACGATGCATATGATGCACAAACAATATATTAGGCAAAAAAATATAGCAGATTACTCCTAGGCTGTTACAACCGTTCATTTTTCAAGAAAAGTGTGGATTCAAAAAATAGTTCATGGTTTCGAAGAAATTTCAGGATTTTGAACAAATGTTCATGATTTAAAAAAGCACGCACTCGAAAACGTCCATGAATTTTAAAAAACTCGCGAATTTGAAGAAGTTCATGGATTTTAAAAAATAACTCTCGGATATGGGAAAATTTCATGGATTTGAAAGAACTTCATAGATTTTTAAAAAAATCTTGGATTTGGAGAAAGTTCATGGATTTGAAAAAAAAATTCATAAATTTTTTAAAAATTGCAATTTGAAAACATTTGCAAATTTGTAAAAGTTAACGGATTTGAAAAATGGTCGCGAATTTGGTAAAAGTTCGTGAATTTTAAAAATGGTAAAAAATTCATGCATTTTTAAAAAATCATGAATTTGAAAAAGGTATCTGAATTTAACTAAAAAATACAAATTTAAAATATTCACAGATTTGAAAAAAAATCTAAAAAATGATAAAATAAAACAAAACCAGTAGAAAATTCTTGCGAAAAATACAGGAAAAAAACGATCCAAAAGCATCTAGTAGCTTCCCAAAACCGAAGCTAACAGAAGGGATACGTGGGCCGGCCCAATACTAGAGCGCGTGAGCGCCTCAGACGATTAACGAAGGAAACTGATAGAAAACAAAACAAATGAACAGTAACACATACTAGCACATATTAGCCGCACGTTAGTTACAAAAATAAAATTATCCAAATAATTAAATATAATTAATTCCAAACAAAAACTCCATTTTCTATTTAGCGCTGTAGGTTAATGATTTCTTCATAAGAAGCACCCGACTTATTATAGCATCTACAACCGGCCACCCCAAACCCTCTTCAAACGCCCGGACGGACGGCCCGGTCATTGACCGGTCAAAAACAAAACTGACCCAGACGGGCGCCTCAAACGGGTCTCAAACGCCCGAGCTGATCGGCACCCCTCATATCCAGCCCAAATATAGGGCGGATATGGGGATGCCCGGGCGCATCCGCCACGTCAGAACCGACAGGCCTACCCCACCACAAATTGCAACAAATCCACCAAACCCTCCCCCCTCATCCCGCCTCCCTTCAACCTTTCCCGCGTCCGAGACCTCGCCGTCCGCCACCCTTGATCCCCATCCTCGCCGCCGGCCCCGATCCGCCGCCCAAGATGTCAGCTAGCCCGTCCCCGACCGCCGCGACAGAGGCAACATCCGCCTCGTCCATCGGTGTCCCTTCCTCGGCTTCGTCCAGCAAGCGAGAGAACATCGCCCAGAGGGACCGACGATGAAGGCAGCGAGAGAGGGAAGCGTTGGTGTCACAGGGAGCAGATGCAGACTTGGACGAGCAGCTGTCCCCCCTCCCCCGCCGCGCCCGGGACCCCGCACCCCATCCATCCAACTGCCGACAAGGATCGCGCCGTCAGCCCAGGTTGAGATAGAGGAGGATCCGACGGCCGATTGGGGCCTTCCAGAGAGCTTTCCACCCACGCAGATGCCGGCGGTGGACGTCTATCACTCGACGCAGCTGGTTCGGGCACGGACAAGCACGGGCACCGGCGGCACCCAAGCTGCCCATGACCTGTTCGACATAATGACACAACAAGACTCGGTATGTTCTTGTTGCTCCTGTCCGATCAACTTTGCATATTCCATGTTCAATGTTTTGCAAATCGCACGAGATGCGGAGGATGCGAAGATAATGTTGGCGGACGAAAGCCTTTTGGATGAGCATGCAAAGAAGTGGATTGCGGAGAAGAAGAAGAAGATCAACGACTATATGGAGTACGAGGCGGCGAGGGCGGCGACGGCAACAGCGGAGCATGCGGCAAGGATGTAGGCGGAGCATGCGGGCCAGATGCAAGCGGAGCAGGACGCAAGGATGGCCTCGGAGCAGGCGACGTGGATGGCGTTTGACGAGTGATCCGGCCAGCCAACGAGTGATCCGTCACGTTCGGATTGTTGAACTATGATTTGTTTTACTTTCTCGTATTTGTTTCGAACTGTTGAATTGGAACGATTTGTATCATATGATCGACATGCATGGATTGCATGGATTTGAGGATCCACATTTGAGGTGTGTGGATGTGAGGCAGCCCAAATGAAGGGCCACCCGACGCTGTCCGTGAATGCGCCCAGACACGCCCGCGGGCGTATAGGGGGGCGAATTTGCCAAGTCCGGCTGTAGATGCTCTTAGTCCTTTACAGGCTGCCCATTTAGATTTTCTCCTCACCGATTTTGGGAACCTTTTATGAAAGGCTCCACCAATTTTTTCTGGGGTGGTTTTTCCGGTACTGTTTTTTTTTAATTTGCGGACCTTCTAAAAAAATCATGATTTTCTTTCAAATTCACGAACATCTTTTCAAATTCGTCAACTTTTTACAAATTCGTTAACAATTTTTTAAATTTTGAACTTTTCTTGAAATGCTTGAAATTTATTCAAATCTGCGGACATTTTTCTAATTAATGAACTTTTTCAAATCCGTGTACCTTTTTCTAATATGCGAACAATTTTTCAAATCCATGAAATTTTTTCAATTTGATGAACTTTTTTAAACTCGTAAACATCTTTCCGAATCATGATATTTTAAATTCTATGAACTTTCCTTGAAAAGTCAAAGGTCATGGTCAGCTTTTTTGGTCGTTCGCTGCATCGAGAAAAAAAACACGCAACGAATGAGCGTAGGGTATGCCACGGCCCACGAGCGGGCGTCGCGTAAGTGCTCTCGTTCTTCAACCAGCGGTGAAGACGAGGTCGCCTTAAGTGCTGGATAAGAATTGGCACCGAAGGTGGCTCTGAAATATGAGATAAACCGTTTTCCAAAAATGAATCTACAAAAGAAAACAAAATTTCCAGGCCTCCTTTGGTTCATAGGGTAGGAAAATCATGCGAATAGAAAAGTAATAGGAAATGAGATGACATGTATCTTAAATCCTATGAATAGGAATAGGAAAGAAGAAGCCCTTTGGTTCACATCATAGGATTTTTTCCATAAGGCTAATATTTATTTTCCTATGAAATACGGATGATAGAAAGAATTCCTCCATATAAATAGAATTCTATTCCTACAAACCAAAGGGCTCTAAAGAAAATTTTCCTATAGAAAACCTATCCTATGAAATTCCTACAAAATTCCTCCGAACCAAAAGAGGCCTCAAGTTGTGACTAGTGTCGCACATACAGTGCTACTTGTCATCATCAAGATTGATTTCTCGTGAATGACCGTCTAACTTGCTTAACTGAGTTGTTTTGTTAGGCCTCGCCACATGTCTGCTTAAAAAATGGACCCCGGGCCAGCTGCGTCATAGCCCGTTAACTGTCGGAGATATGACCAGTCTGATTTTTTCGATAAAGGTTGCTTTTATTATTTCAAAAATATAGCATCAAACGGATACAAAGCATTATGAGTAATACCCGGCCTTTGCATGGGAATTCTCAGTCTGATATCTGTCTTCCCCAAACAAAAACTGATACCCGCCGTGCTGAAGCTTTACTGGCACATGACTTTGACCTTCTCCCTCCGTCCCATAATATAAGAGTGTAGTGTCAAAAACGCTCCTAGAGCATCTACAGTCGGACTTTGCAAATCCGGCCCCTCAAACTCCCGCGGCCGCGACCGGGCGCGTCCGCGGACAGTGACCGGTCAAGCCTCAAATTAGCTACTCTGCATCCGAATCTCTCATATTTGAACCCCTAGATTCATACAAAGCATGCAAAAGAAATCCCGCGAAGCTTTTTTTTTTGTAGGAAGAAACCATGTATTACTCATTTATAATGTTCTTACAATCATCTTTCACCAACTCTAGAACCCTAGGAGGGCCCGAACCTAGCCAAGTCATAGTTCTTTGCTCAACTCTAGCAAAACTAGCAAGACAATCACTAGCTTTATTTTGGCTATGGGATACATGAGTAATACATGTCTCTCTAAGCTTTCTAAGGAACTTGATCTCATTCACTAGGGAAGCATAAACTGATCTGTCAACCCCCTCTTCCTGGATCATCGAAACGCCTGTGAGCGAGTCCATCTCCATGACAATGGGTGCTTCACTTCTTTGTATTGACAATGATAGTCCTTCCATGCACGCACTAAGCTCCGATTCCAACGCATCCCGACATGAAAACAGCTGTCTACAAGCAGCAAAGATGGTATCACCCGCCTCATCTCGCAAGATCATACCCGACCTTGCAGCACCATTAGCACAATAAGAACCATCAGTGTTGAGTTTTACCCAACCTCGCTTAGGCGGAGCCCACTTCAAATCTGGATCTATAGTGCACACTCGAAGGGGTTTTGCAATGAACAAAAGGCTCTCCTTCCCTTTCCGAGGGTCCATATCTGCATTCACTTTGATTGCGATAAGTGACTCCAGGTAGCTCTGAAGAAACCTACATGACGCATTGACAGGAGGGGCTTGCTTCTGATGCACCACTTCGTTCCGGACATACCAACACCTCCAGAACGTAAATAAGATCATGCTTCGAGATGTCTGATCCAGAGGTTCCAAGAGCTGAAATAACCATTCCTTGCCTGTGTACATATTCGTTTCAATCGCTGGCAACCTCCACACTTCTGACATAATATAAGAGAGTGTAGTGTCAAAAACGCTCTTAGAGCATCTACAGCCGGACTTTGCAAATCCGGCCACTCAAACGCCCGCGGACGCGACCGGGCGCGTCCGCGGACAGTGACCGGTCAAGACTCAAATTAGCTACTCTGCATCCGAATCTCTCATATTTGAACCCCTAGATTCATACAAAGCATGCAAAAGAAATCCTACGTACTACATACTACGTACTGATGACCCACAAGTATAGGGAATCAATCGTAGTCCTTTCGATAAGTAAGAGTGTCGAACCCAACGAGGAGCAGAAAGAAATGACAAGCGGTTTTCAGCAAGGTATTCTCTGCAAGTACTGAAAGTAGCGGTAACAGATAGCTTCGGTAGCAAGATAATTCGTAACAAGTAACAAGTATAATAAAGTGCAGCAAGGTGGCCCAATCCTTTTTATAGCAAAGGACAAGCCGAAATGAGCTCGTATAATAAGCAAAGCGTTCTCGAGGACGCACGGGAATTTCATCTAGTCACTTTCATCATGTTTGTTTGATTCGCGTTTGCTACTTTGATAATTTGATATATGGGTGGACCGGTGATTGGGTGCTGTTGTTACTTGAACAAGCCTCCCACTTATGATTACCCCCTCTCGCAAGCATCAACAACTACGAAAGAAGAATTAAGATAATTCTAACCATAGCATGAAACATATGGATCCAAATCAGCCCCTTGCGGAATAGCGCATAAACTAGGGTTTAAGCTTCTGTCACTCTAGCAACCCATCATCTAATTACTACTCCACAATGCCTTCCCTTAGGCCCAAAGATGGTGAAGTGTCATGTAGTCGACGTTCACACGACACCACTAAAGGAAGCACAACATACATAGCATCAAAATATCGAACGAATACCAAATTCACATGATTACTTATGACAAGACTTCTCCCATGTCCTCAAGAACAAAAGTAACTACTCACAAATCATATTTATGTTCAAGATCAGAGGGGTATTGAATAGCATTAAGGATCTGAACATATAATCTTCCACCAAATAAACCAACTAGCATCAACTACAAGATGTAATCAGCACTACTAGCAACCCACAGGTACCAATCTAAGGTTTTGAGACAAAGATTGAATACAAGAGATGAATTAGGGTTTGAGGTGAGATGGTGCTGGTGAAGATGTTGATGAAGATTGGTCCTCCCACGATGAGAGGATCGTTGGTGATGTCGATGGCTTCGATTTCCCCCTCCCGGAGGGAAGTATCCCCGGCGGAATCGCTCCGCCGGAGAGCAAAATAGCTCCTGCCCAGGTTCCGCCTCGAGACGGCGGCGCTTCGTCCTGTAAGTCTTCTTCTGATTTTTTCTAGGGCAAATGGCTTCATATAGCAGAAGGAGGGGGCCGGAGGCCTACCAGGGGCCCCACAAGCTTGGGAGGCGCGCCCCCAGGCTTGTGGCTGCCTGGTGGGTCCCCTCCCATTGATTCTTTCGCCAGTATTTTTTATATATTCCAAAATAATTCTCCGTAGATTTTCAGGTCATTTGGAGTTGTGTACAATAGCTATTTCTGTTTCACCCCTTTCCGGTCCAGAATTCCAACTGCCGGCATTCTCCCTCTTCATGTGAATCTTGCAAAATAAGAAAGAAAAGACATAAGAATTGTACCATAAAGTGAAATAATGATCAAAAACACAATAATTATTAGTAGGAAATCATGACGCAAATTGGACGTATCACGTACTACCCTAGCTAATCTTCGTCGTCGGAGATGTCCACGACGACAGTGCCAGGCGCCGGGTGGACGGGCGCGTCGGAGGGCTCTGGCTCATCCTCCTCCTGCTTGACCTCATCCATGTAGGCGAGCATCTCCGCCTCCTCCGCGGCCTGCTGCGCCTCCATCTCCTGCCGGCGACTGCGTCTCGCCTCCGGAGCCGACTCTGAGCGGAGGGAGTCGAGGATGGCCTGCTGCTCCACCTGCAGATCCGCGTCGCCAGCGTCCCCCACATCCCCCCTCCTCCGGCTCATCCTCATTCTCCTCCTCCTCAACCTCCTCCTCCTCCTCCAACTCCTCCTCCGGATCCACTACATCCGGAGGTGGCCCCGCGGCGATCCGGGCTTTGCGCCTTGCCCGGATCTGCTCAAGGAGCTCCAGCCGGCACTCCGGCGTTAGAAATGGGTAGCTCCTCACCCGGCGGCGTGGGGGCATGGCTACTAGGCAGACGGCGAGTGGAAAGTGGCGGCGGCAGCGGACAGGCGGAGGAAGATGTGGATGGTAGGGTTTCGGTGCCGGCGGTCGACTTAAATAGCCGGGCTAGGCACTACGCGGCCCGCCGGAGCGGCGCCACGCGGACCGACGAAGGAGACGAGCTTCAGACCGCAGGGTTTCTGGGCGATTCCGCGCGGGACCCCTCCATCAGTCCGACGTGGCGAGCGCGCCCGGGCGCCCCCATATCCGCCCTATATTTGAGCTGGATATGAGGGGTGCCGGTCAGCCCGGGCGTTTGAGGCCCGTTTGAGGAGCTTTGTGTAGCAAGTTCACATACTCAACTATCATTTAGTCTTCTATGATTGCTGACACTCACGTCATACTTATGGAGCAAAAGTTTCAGTCGGACACATAGAAAGATAGGGGCTTATAATTTCGCCTCCCAACGTATTTACCTAAAGGGTAATGTCAACAATAATAACTCATGATCACCTACATCCAACTGGATATATATGCCTGGATCAATCCCCACCACATGATGCTTGCCAAGAGAGAAAATAAAAACGGAATAGAGGAGAATACTATTGACTCTTGCATGAAAGTAAATACATAAAGTAAAATATAGGCCCTTCGCAGAGCGAAGCAGAGGTTGTCATGCGCTTTTTGTTTTTGGATGTGCAAGCTCTTAATATAAAGGAACATCACTTTATATTGCCCCTTGTGATAGCGACCTTTATTATGCAGTCTATCGCTTTTATTACTCCACCATCACAAGATCGTACAAAGCTTATTTTCCCTTACAATTAAAGTTCATACATGTTTAGGAGCAATTTTTATTGCTTTGCACCGATGACAACTTACTTGAAGGATCTTATTCAATTCATAGGTAGATATAGTGGACTCTCATGGCATGAAACTGGGTTTAAGGGTTTTTGGATGCACAAGTAGTATCTCTACTTAGTACAGAATTTTGGCTAGCAAAAGATAGGGGGCAAGCACCACATGTTAGAGGATCCAAAACAATATAACTTCTATGTGAATATAAGCAAACATAACTCATTATGTTGTCTTCCTTGTCCAACGTCGACTAATTAACATAAAATATTTAATGGGGGCTCACAATCATAAAAGATGTCCATGATAGTGTATTTATATGTGAGATCTCTCTTCCTTTATTACTTTTTCATGAATTGCAACAATGACCAATGCTATGTTTGTTAACTTCCAACAAGTTTTATCAATTATACTTATTTTATGTGAAGTCATCACTCTCCATGGGATTAGCATATGATCTTACTTCTTATTCTTTTTATTTTATTTCTAAGATTGGATCAACAAAAGCAAAACACTCAACTCAAACTACTCTTTATTATATAACTTTCACACACGATTACATAGATAGATAGATCACTAAGCAAGCACTCGAAACTAGATCATACTACAACTTTATTCCTTTAAATTATGAAATAACTAAGGATCAAACTAAGATAGATAATGATGATAAAAAGTGAGGATGATACGATACCAGGGCACCTCCCCCAAGCTCGACACAAGCCAAGGGTGGTGCCCATACCCATGTACTCAAATCTCCTTCTTCGGTGATGGTGGTGATGAAGTGGTGGGCTTGTCCTCCGTCTTCCAAGGCATACGTTCTCCATCATAAAAGGACGAACGTGTTTCCGGAGTCCTGAAATTTGCAGCTAAACTCATACCTTTGAACTTGGCCTCATACTCAAAATTTTGATTTTGTAAATCATATATTTGGGCCTGAAGATAATCAATTCGGTCATTGAGCTTGAAGATGACGTCCCCAATATTCTTGCCGTCCACCTTGTGCTCACGGATGAACTCCGTGATCATGGAGTGGTTAGCACAAAGTCCGCGCTCCACCATCCCCTGGCACATGAAGATCTCCTGTTCCACCGCTTCCAGCCTGGCCTTCTCGCTCCCGGTCTTCTTAGGTCCTTGAACGTCCCGGATGTGGAGCACCCCCTCATGCATCTCAATGGCTTGAGGGTGCTTCATCACATCCGGTAGGTACGTGTTGATGACCTTCTCGTAAAACTTGTCCTTGGACGAGCTTGAAGACGCCATGGTGATCTAGATCTGTCAGAAAAACAGCCCGAAACAAGAACAGAGGAGAAACTTGCGATGCGGTGGTCAAAACACCCGTGAGTATATATAATGAATTTTTCCCGTGCAGAACAAGTAATATCGAAGAAAAACGGAGTCGGGAAAGTCCACGAGGGAGCCACAAGCCTGGTAGGCGCGCCCAGGGGGTAGGGCGCGCCCCCAAGCTTGTCGCCTCCTCCTGCACTTTTTGGACTATTTATTATTTTCCTAATTTTTTATATATTCCAAAACGGACAGAAAATACTTTTATGAAAGTTTTGGAGTCGGTTTACTTACCGTACCACATACCTACTCCTTTTCAGGCTTCTGGAGCGTTCCGGAAGGTTTCTTTTATGTGTTTCTCCGGTGTCATTGTTTGAATAATATTAGTTTCAACATTAATAGGCGTACCTGATATATAATGTTTAATTCTTTGCCCATTAACCACCCTCAGATTATTGCCTTCGGAGTTGTTTATTTTGATGGCTCCGGAGCGATAAACTTCTTCGATGATATACGGTCCTTCCCATTTAGAGAGAAGTTTTTCTGCAAAAAATCTTAAACGAGAATTGTATAATAGAACATGATCACCTATCTTGAATTCCCGTTTTTGAATTCTTTTATCATGCCATCTTTTAACTTTTTCTTTAAACAACTTGGCATTTTCATAAGCTTGGGTTCTCCATTCATCTAAAGAATTAATATCAAATAACCTCTTTTCACCGGCAAGTTTAAAATCATAGTTGAGTTCTTTAATTGCTCAATATGCTTTATGTTCTAATTCAAGAGGTAAATGACATGCCTTTCCATAAACCATTTTATACGGAGACATACCCATATGATTTTTATAAGCAGTTCTGTAAGCCCATAGTGCATCATCAAATTTCTTAGACCAATTCTTTCTAGATCTATTAACGGTCTTTTGCAAAATTAATTTTATTTCTCTATTAGTTAACTCAACTTGACCACTAGACTGAGGATGATAAGGAGATGCAATTCTATGATTAACATCATATTTAGCAAGCAATTTACGGAAAGCAATGACACCGGAGGTTTGAGGCCCGTTTGAGACGCCTGGCTAGGTCAAAATTTCGTTACCGGGCAGTGACCGGGCAGCCCGTCCGGGCGTATGAGACGGGTTTGAGACGCCCGGTTGTACATGCTCTTATATTATGCAAACGGGGGAGTACAACATGACACTGAATGCACAGGAGCACAGCCAAGCGACATATACCGAATCTGACCATATTGAGCTTCGTTTGGTTTAAGGGCTGCACGTGAAGAGGAGAAATGGAAAGCGTTCTTGCCTTCTAGTTTTTCGTGTATATGCGGCAACAGTACTATGGTAACCTAAACTCATCATGATTCCTCCTCATCTGGTCCAAACTATCGTGATCTAGAATCAACTTATCCAAGACGTCCACCCTAGCAAAGCGGACTGCAGCAGAAGACCTGCCTTTCTACGCATACCGTCTTACCATGCAGTGTGCGGCACACAAAGGCCAACTGAGTATAGAAGCCTTAACTAGTTTAGAAGCTCAAAACAATTTAAGAGCAGCTTCTACAATAAGCCGAGGATGGGACAGCTTATGCCATGAGCTGTCAAAAGAACTGGGCAGTGACGGTCCAATACAAGTATTTTTTTGAAACGAAGACAAAAGAGTTACCTCATCCATTAATTAAGAAGAGAATTGCTCAATTAATTAGTGGACAACCGGACAAAAACCATAAAAAAACGCTGAGCGACACATATAGAATACCCACGCACACCTCTCCAAAGAGGGTCTCGTCGAGACAGCACGCAGGCGTCATCGTCATCACTCCTCCCCTAAAAGGCATCATCGCCATCCCTAAATCCTGAACAAACGACTCTGACTTCGCCGTAGGCAATCGTCGACCCAACACACACTATAGAGGTCGAGTGAAGCTATATGAAGATCCACGCCAGAACACAGCCACCTGCGACCAGACAGCGCAGCTCCGACTCTGACGAAGAACTATGAAGGAGAACTAGGCACGGCTGGCGCCGTGAAAGATCACCAAACGAACCACCTGCTGCCCGCCATCGTACGCCACCGGGACCCGTCACCGCAGTTTCGACTTCACAGCAACAAACAAACTGAGACAATCCCATGGACACGCCGAAGAAGAGCCGACTACCTCAACCATTGCCACATCTCCGTCATCACTCATCGCCGCCATCGTCGCCACAGAACTCGACGCCAACACACACCAACATCTTTCACCGGCCGCAGCCACGACCGACGCACAATCCTCCACACCACATCACACCTACCACTGGTTCCTCCAATTGTCCCCTTCTCAAAAAACGAAACCCTGGGGCACAACACAAAGGCACCACCATCATTTGATCCGGAATAGGATCTGAGGTCTCCCTCGGAGAAAGGGTCGATAGGGGAGAGAACACCACACCACGACAACGCCTTCAAGAAGACCGCGACGCCCTCGGACGCCGCCGTTGCCGGCTCCGACCAAGACTGGAGTCAAGCATTCGCCCGGTGTCTGTCATCCGTAGCCCCAACCAAACCAGCTGGACCGACTGCCCTCCACTCGGCCCCAACATGCAACCGAGAGCTCCAGACAGTAGCCTCCGAGGCCCAAGCATGTCGGGGTTGCAGACCGAAGCCTGCCGCCGGTGAAGCCTCACGACACTCGACAGCCATGCCACCTTTGCAGGGCACCGTGCTCGCGCTTGAAGGAGCCGCCTCATCGCACGACGCCGCCTGGAGCCGTCGCATCACCTGTCCTGGTTGCAAAGAAGCCAAGGGGAGCCCTCCCGTGACGCCGGCCCAAGATCCGTGCCGCCATGGACGCACAGCCAGAGTAGGCGAAGCCCGAACGCAGCACCAGCTTCGCCGCCTACGCGCACCCGCGCCGCCCCTTGCTCCAAATCTGCGCGCTCCGCGCCGCGCCCCTGTCGGATCTCCTCGCTCCGCGCTGCGCCTACGCGCTCTCGCCGTGCCCCTGCTGGATCTACGCGCCCCCTTGCCGCCGTCAGCCAAATGACGTTCGCCGCGCCTCTGCTTGGCTGGGCTGCCCCGCGCCGCCCGGGTGCCTTGCGAGAGGGAGAAATGGGTCCCGCCACCGTCGACGCCCTCCGGCGGCGGCAAGGGGGGAGGGGTGGGGTGGGAGGGTGGTTTGCAGAGGCGGCGGTTTCTCCCGGGCCGCTCGCGAGGAGCGACATGGGAGTCGGGGGAGATACCGGGCGTCCAATACAAGTTACAACACTATCTCCGCTATAGTTCATTTTTCTTTTCTTTTGACAGATCCCTGCATCATATTAAAGCTTTGATGAGGTTAAAACAAAACCCGGTTACAAAAGACAGACACACAAGAAAAATAAAGACCACGGCTAGATGAAAGTCGTCTGAATATTGAAACTGGGTTAGTGGATTTGCCGGGATCAATTTCGGCCGTTGGATAGAAAATGAATGGTCCAACTCGCGTTTTCTTCCTCCTCCATTATTCCTTCTGGAAACAAATCATGATCGCCTTCTTCCCGCCACGAGCTACCACCGGCCTAACCGCTGTCCCCCGCCGCCCACAGCCGGTGGCGCTCCCACGACCGCCTTGCCGCCCTGCCCTCCCCTAAACCTCGTGCTGACGTCCCCCCCCCCCCCCCCCCCCCCCCCCCATCCCTCTAGCCCCGGCACAGACGGAGATTTTCCCCGACGAACTTGCACCACCGCCATGCTGCCCCCCCCCCCCCCCCCCCCAAAAAAAATGAACGATAGATGATGGGGTAGCCCTTCGGCAAACTCCTTCCTTTCCTCCGACGAACTTCTCCCCTTCTCAAAATCGACTGACCCAAATCAGAAAGTCAGTCGACTGACATTTAGCTATTGTGAAAAATAAAATATGGACGAGCATGTTTCCATCGAGCGGTACTCATATATAGGATTCTTGACTTTGAGGATCCAACAAACCTGGCTAACGCTGCCGCGCGGCGACGGACCCAGGAAGAAAGCGAACTCGCAACCGACGATCGAGCGATGAATCGACATCGCGCGAGAAGAACACGTACACCCAGGGCCAGGGCGATAGGCTGTCTCACGCTGGTCCTGCCTCCTGCGTGCGCTCCACCTTGGCATCTGCCTGCAACTGCCTGCCGGCCACTCTACCGTCCACCCGTCTGCCTCGATCTATACACGTCATGGCTACAAGTTTTGGATAAGGTCAATGTCCCCTCATCAGGTGCCCCCCGATGCACTTTTCTCATCTTGATTTGAGCAGAACGCACTGAATTCTCTAGTATATTTGCCAAGGAAATTGGACTTTGTTTGGAATTATATCAAGGAAAATTAACTCGGATGGGCTGGCCGGATCCAGCACACATGCATCCCTAAGCAGAGGCCGGCCCATCTTCTTCTGAACGCGGATGATTGATTTGGTGCGGCATTTCGACCGCAGATTGGAGCCATCGTCTCATCGTCTTGATTTCGTCAGTCATTTCCCACGAGAAAAACACGCGCAGGTGTTTTCCTCCGGCAGCCACAACAGAGCTTCGGATCGACCGGACAGAAAATCCGGACGAGCGACTGTGCCACTCGCACATGCCGCGGCTCAGGTGGCGCGACGTGACACGTCCCACGCACATGCCGCGGCAGTGCCGCACCACCCCCATCCCGCGCGACTGTGCATGCAGGGTGCAATGGATCGGCTGGTGGCCGTGCGTGCATGCATGCGCTTTCCACTTCATGCTCCACGCGAACGCAAGTAGCCAGAGAAAATGAGAGGCACTGGTGCAGAGCCAGAAATCCAGCGTACGCCGTGCATGCACCTGCACTAAAAAGTCTCAGCCAAGTGCGTACATTACTGCTGCTACATCCACAAGGTTAGAGCATCCACAGCCCGGACGCCCCAAACCTGCCTCATACGCCCGGACGGGCCGCCCGGTCACTGACCGGGCACGAAATTTTGACCTAGACGGACGCCTCAAACGGGGTTTCAAACGCCCGATCTGATCGGCACCCCCATATCCAGTCCAGATATGAGGCGGATATGGAGGCGTCCGGACGCGTCCGTCACGTTGAACTGACGTCAGGGTCCCACGCGGAATGACCCGGAAACCCGGCGGTCCGACGGACGTCTCCTCCGTCGCCGCGGTGTGAACGTCGCGTGGCGCCGCTCCGGCTCGCCGCTCGAGGCCAAATCCGGCTATTTAAGCCGGCCGGCGTCCCCCAACCCTAGCCCATCCACCTTCTCCCTCTCTGCGCCGCCCGAGCCCATCCACCCGCTCTCCCCACGCTCTCCGGCATCGCCATGGTCCGGCAGAAGATCACCACCTACGCGATGCTCACGCCGGAGCGGCGGTACCAGATCGCAGAAGAGATCCGGGCAAGGCGCGCCGCCCGCATCGCTGCCGGGCTACCTCCGGACTCGCCGGAGCCGGAGGAGAAGGAGGAGGAGGAGGAGGGAGAGCAGCCGGAGTAGATGGAGGTGGCGGATCCGGAGGAGGACGAGGCGGAGCAGCCTGCTCCAGGCTTCAACATGGAGGAGGCGGAGGCGGAGTTCGCTGTCGCCCAAGCCGCGGAGATGGCGGAGCAGCAGGCCATCCTGGAGTCCATCCAGGATGAGGCCTATGTGGAGGCCAACCGACAGTTCCTCCAGCAGGAGCGGGCGGCAACCGACGCGCTCTTCGCCGAACTCGACGCTGGGATAGAGGAGGAGGCCGGAGCGAAGCAGCCGGAGGAGTCGGAGCTACAGCTGCCGCCCATGTACCCGGAGCCGGGCACGGAGATAGTTGACATCTCCGACGAGGAGTATGGTAGTTGATCTATGTAGTAAGTAAGTTTTTTTCTTTACATGCTTTTGTATAGATTTAAGAATTCTAATATGAAGCGTCCGGATGTAATTGCGCAAATATGAGGACGGACCGGTCACTGCCCGCGAACGTTTGAGGGGTCATATTTGTCATATGCGGTTGTAGTTGCTCTTAGCTGCAAGATGATCCTTGTCGTCTAAGCAACCAGGCAGGGGACCGGACCCCTGTAATTCCGTCCAAGTACGTACATCAAGATCAGGCACCGGTATGTGCTCAAAGTCGTATCGTGTCATGGACTCATGGCCCATGGCTTATTAATTAATGCTGTACGTGCTACTGTATTAGGCGTGCCTATCATGCGTACTCAGCTACTTAGAGTATGGTTCCAGGCTTCCCGCATAAGAGCATCTACAACAGGGGCATCAAACGGGTCTCAAACTTCTCGGTGGACGGACCGATCAAAAACTGACCTAGTCGGACGTCTTAAACCGGCCTCAAATGTCTAAGCTGCCGGGCACCTCTCATATTCAGCCCAAATATAGGGCGGATATGGAGCGGCTTGGCACGTCTAGCCACGTCCGCCACTCCGTCTTCACAAAAACCCCACCCCAAAGCCAGGCCCGGCCCTGAGGGGGGCGAGAGGGGCGGCCGCCCCGGGCCCCCGATGCCAAGGGGTCCCTGCCCATGAGATCCTAGGCCCCTTATCCGAATGCTGAGTATTTAACCCCCCCCCCCCCCCTCCCCCCCAATGAAAACTGAGCCTGAACATTGTTTTCCTTCATGCTACGATCGAGGAATAGATCAATTACTACATGCGATTTAGCTAGGAGTAGTTGTGAAAAGAAAACGCTCCTAATTTCCTTCCTTAATTCGCCAGCCGAAAATTGTGCGTCCAATTGTTTTTTGTTTGGAAGATGTGCGCCCAATTTTTGGAGTAACTAAATAGCGTACATAAGCGTACTCAACCGCGCGTTCCGCGTACAGAAGCGCGCGTGCTGCCATCAAATCCACTGCAACCGCCATCTCTTCTGCGCTTGCTGCCAAAGACGCCGCGCCCTCATGAGCGCATACCGCCGTCGATGGCTCCTGCGCGCGTACGAGCTCCGTCACCCCCGCGTCTTCGGCGATGGAGGGGGTGGTTCGAGTTTCTGAGGACATGTGTAATGTGGAGGATTTTGTGGAGGCGAGGGCAGAGGGGAGAAAAATGCCGGATTGGGGGGCTACGAGAGGAAAGAGATGATAGAAAGCTAAGAGAGCATATTTATTGTGTTTGTAGATCGCTGCGGACAGTTGCTACTGTTTTTTCGTGTGCGATTATGTGTGTGGGAAAAAGAATTAAAAAACTTTGAAAATGCAAACGAGCTCCGAAAAGGTCGAATCATGGCATGGTGTCATGATATGGCCTCAGAGTGCCGTGGTAAAATTTGACATGGTTTGAAGAAAGTTGTGATGAACACTCTTTAGAAACGAACCCATCTCCGGCGAAGGATCATGGTTTCAGAGGAGGAGTGCGTCAATTTTGGCAGAAATTTTTGTCATCCTTCGTCGGATCGTCTTGAAATTTTTTGCACGCTATTTCTTACACCATGGAGACAACATGTTCAAATTTGGCCTTTTCTAGGCCCGTTTGCTATATTTAAGCCATTTAGTGCATTTTCTATCCCATTTATTGAAAGTAATTCAAAAATGAACTACGGGTAACGAATTAGTGCGCAAAAAACTCCGAAAAATCACACATGATGTCCATTGCAAATGTGGATGACACGTGGGCAGAAATTACACTTAGCTTCCCCGTGGAAACCACACACAATCGATATCGCGCGAACGAATGGCCCCTTCCCGGTTTTCAAAAACTTCGAAAATGCAAACGAGCTCCGAAAAGGTCAAATCTTGGCATGGTGTCATGATATGGCCTCGGAGTGCCGTTGTAAAAGTTCGACATGGTTTGGAGAAAGTTGTGATGAACACTCTTTAGAAACGGACCCATCTCTGGCGAAGGATCGTTGTTTGAGAGGGGGAGTGCGTCAATTTTGGAAGAAATTTCTGTCATCCTTCGTTGGACCGCCTTCAAAATTTTTGCACGCTATTCTTACATCATGGAGACATTCATGTTCAAATTTGGCATTTTCCGGGCCTTGTTTGCTATATTTAAGCCATTTAGTGCATTTTGTATCCCATTTATTGAAAGTAATTCAAAAATGAACTAGGGGTAAGCGAATTAGTGCGCAAAAAACTCCAAAAAATCACACATGATGTCCATTGCAAATGTGTATGACACGTGGGCAGAAATTACACATGGCTTTCCCGCGGGAACCACACACAATCGATATCGCACGCGCGAATGGCCCCTTCCCGGTTTTCAAAAACTTTGAAAATGCAAACGATCTCCGAAAAATTCAAATCTTGGCATGGTGTCATCATATGGCCTCGGAGTGCCGTGGTAAAAGTTTGACATGGTTTCGAGAAATTTGTGAAGAACACTCTTTAGAAACGGACCCATCTCCGGCGAAGGATCGTGGTGAGAGGGGGGGTGCGTCAATTTTGGAAGAAATTTCTGCCATCCTTCGTCGGATCGCCTTGAAATTTTTTGCACGCTATTCTTACACCATGGAGATATTCATGTTCAAATTTGGCCTTTTCCGGGTGCTATATTTAAGCCATTTAATACTCCCTCCACTCCTAAATATAAGTCTTTTTAGAGATTCCAATATGGACTACATATGGAGCAAAATGAGTGAATCCACTCTAAATATGTCTATATACATCCGTATGTAGTCCATATTGAAATCTCTAAAAAGACTAATATTTAGAAACGGAGGGAGTACATTTTCAATCCCATTTATGGAAAGTAATTAAAAAATGAACTACGGATAAGTGAACTAGTGCGCAAAAAACTTCGAAAAATCACACATGATGTCCATTGCAAATGTGGATGACACGTGGGCAGAATTACACATAGCCTTCCCGCGGGAACCACACACAATCGATATCGCGCGCGCGAATGGCCCCTTCCCGGTTTTCAAAAACTTTGAAAATGCAAACAAGATCTGAAAAGGTCGAATCTTCACATTATGTCTTGATATGGCCTCGGAGTGCCGTGGTAAAAGTTTGACATGGTTTGAAGAAAGTTGTGATGAACACTCTTTAGAAACAGACCCATCTCCGGCAAAGGATCGTGCTTTGAGAGGGGGAGTGCGTCAATTTTGGAAGAAATTTCTGCCATCCTTCGTCGGACCGACTTGAATTTTTTTGCATGCTATTCTTACACCATGGAGACATTCATGTTCAAATTTGGCCTTTTCCGAGCCTCGTTTGCTATATTTAAGCCATTTAGTGTATTTTTTTCTATCCCATTTATTGAAAGTAATTCAAAAATGAACTACGGTTAAGCGAATTAGTGCGCAAAAAACTCCGAAAAATCACACATGATGTCCATTGGAAATATGGATGACACGTGGGTAGAAATTACACATAGTTTTCCGGCGGGAACCACACATAATCGATATCGCGCGCGCGAATGGCCCCTTCCCGGTTTTCAAAAACTTTGAAAGTGCAAACGAGCTCTCAAAAGGTCGAATCTTGGCATGGTGTCATGATATGGCTTCAGAGTGCCGTGGTAAAAGTTTGACATGGTTTGGAGAAAGTTGTGATGAACACTCTTTAGAAACGGACCCATCTCGAGGGAAGGATCATGATTTGAGAGGGGGAGTGCGTCAATTCTAGAAGAAATTTCTGTCATCCTTCATCGGATCACCTTGAATTTTTTTGCATGCTATTCTTACACCATGGAGACATTCATGTTCAAATTTGGCCTTTTCTGGGCCTCGTTTGCTATATTTAAGCCATTTAGTGCATTTTCTACTCCATGTATTGAAAGTAATTCAAAAATGAACTACGAGTAAGCGAATTAGTGCGCAAAGAAACTCCAAAAAAAATCAAACATGACGTCCATTGCAAATGTGGATGACACGTGGGCAGAAATCTGACAATTTTTTCTGAGGGAAAAATATCAGACAAATGGGTTCCACATGATTGGTAACCCTGCTTTGTGTCCCAAGGCGGGAAGGTGTGAGCACGCCCGGGTTATAAATCGCACGTGGTTCTAGAGAAGTAACCGTTGGCGATAAGCGCACATGGCTTCCTATTGGGAATCGTGTTCAAATGTAAATGATGCCATTGAATTCCGACGACCGCCGCGCGTCTTGTCTCCCAAGACAATCGTTTCCTCCCCCTCGCGGTCATCCAGATTCTGGCCGCCTATAAGTACTGCACCGCTCGTCCCACCGGTATTCTCATCTATGCATTCTATCTTCCCTCGCCCCCCTCTCTCTCGATCTCGAGCGATCTATGGCAATGGTGCCGCCGGTGAGCCCACACGCCGACAAGAAGCTTAAGGCGCCGCTCCGCAACGACGACGCGCTAAGAAGCGATGAGGAGGACCCCTACGCACCACCGGACTTGGTCGCGCCTGATCCACCCACCGAGGAGTGGTTTTGGAGTCAGTACGACCATGTTCTCTAGAAGACCTTGCCGTGGGAGGAAAAAGCCAGGCGTGTGGCGGTCGTGAAGGAGGACAAGAAGAGGCACGAGGTGAGAGAGGTGGCTGAGGCCGCCTGGAAGGTGAGGAAGCTGGAGATGTGGCGGAAGGCGCGTGTGCGCGAGAAGGAGGTCGACGAATACGACCGCTTCCTCGCCATGAGGGCCAAAGGCGGGAACCACCTCATCGCGGCATGGAGGTGGCATGATCGCATTGTGGAGGCCACCGAGCAGGAGTGGCTGTATGCGTCGTCTGCGCTGTCCTCGTCGGAGGCCTACGCCCCCCCGTGAAGTTGCCGCAAAGCACGTTGCGGAGTGCGAGGCAGAGGAAGAGGCCAACTCCTTCCGCGCTGCGAAGCCGGTGCGCACCAGGGAGTCCGTGGCCAGAAGCCAAGAAAGGGCCCTCAGGAGGGATTACTAAAATTTAGTTAATTTATCTTTAAATTATATATATTTGTAGTAACTAATGATTATCATCACAGGTGTATGTGTGTGATGATCTATATAAATATTACTATATGATGATTTTCTATCTTATTTTCCTACTAAATGCCTCTTTTTTGTGAGTCAAACTATCTTCTAAGAATATATTTCTACTGATGCCAATCTCGCACATTTCGAAAATATTAACTGTATGCGATTTTGGCTACAAAAGCACATGAGGCTTCGTGATCTTTACAGACGTTCTGCTGAAAATAGTTGTTTGTGAAATTTCTAGCATCACACACAATTGCTTTCTAATAATTGTATGAACTATATTGCATACAGACTAACTATGGCAGCTGTATGCGATGGGTTGTTTTCATCACACACCATTCCAGAACTCCACCCGTTAGCCAGTTTTATCCCATGATCTGCTAGTAATGCCCATGTGCAATAGATTAGGTCATTGCATACGTTTCGTTCTGAAGAACTGTATGAACTTTGTCGCATACAGTTTTATTTGTTGGTCGTGCGCGATGGACCTACGATGGCACACAATTATTTTTTCTGCAAACGGTTCTATTTTTGAAGCGTCTCTAATGCCACTTTCACAAACAGTTTTTCGCTATCGTGTGCGATTCAGGGGGCTTAATAGTGGTCGGGTGTAGTAGCGAACGCGCCGACGCGATCTGTCCGCACGCGTCTGTTTGGGTCGAAACGGACAGAATCGCAGCCCAACGCGCCGACGCAAACGAACGAGAGTCCGCTTTTTGTCCGCCCGCGACCCATACCGGCCCAAATTTGGGCCGGGTTTGCGTCGGCGCGGACGCTCGCGACGCCCGCCCTTGTCCTCCCCCTGGCTCGCCATACAGTGGCACATCGGTCATTCTTCCCCATCCCCATCCATAGGCGACACACCCCCGCCACCCCGCCCTCGGATGCTCAACAGGCCACCCAAACCCACACACACACCCCCCAGCTGCACGCCGCACCTGATGGCCGCTCTTGCCGAGGTTTGCGGCTTGTTTTCGCTGCCGTCATAGCACCTCCACGGCCAAGCCACACCCCTCGCCTCCGACGCCATCGGGAGCTCTAAGCCTGGCATTCTTGATCCACGGTCGCTTCCACATCGACAGGCCTGCTGCCTGAAGTGGGTGATGCGTGGGGCTCCTCACCGGCCGGCTTCTTCCACCACGCCCGCAAGGTGTTCGACGTTTCGCCCGTAAGGTACAAATGGATAGTGCAGATGAGTTCTTTTTCAACAACTTCATTTGTGATTTGGACGATTCGTCGTCGGACGATGAGGAGTTTGTGGTTGCTACTTTGGTTGACAATGACCACATAGCTAGGCAGTGGCCGAGGTTTAGGGGATCGATCACGAGCCATGCTCCGGCGTTGAATCGCAAAAGAGAGAGCGGCCATTGCCTATTCTGGGAAAACTACTTTCAGTGCACGTCCCCACTCTTCAAACCCAAGCTCTTCCGGCGCCGCTTCCGCATGGCTAGACATGTGTTCAATCGTATTCGGGAGGGGGTGACAGCGTACGATGATTATTTCGTATGCAAGAAGGATGCACTGGGAAAGGTTGGCTTCTCCTCTTAATAGAAATGCACTGCAGCTAGTCGGATGCTTGCATACGGAATACCCAGTGATCTTGTTGATGAGTACGCATGAGTGAGTCCACCTGCCTTGAATCCATGTTGATGCCTGCAAGCCAAACATGGTAGTGTAGCACTTTCGTAGAACTATCCCAATGAGTAATCGTCCCAACGAAGAGCGGAGGAGAGTAGTTATAGGTAGCGCTTTTGTCACACACAAGGTGTCACAGTTCTTGTGTGAAGTAACTGCTTGTGCTTCTGCAAATATCGTTATTGTCTTGAATCACGAATAAACCAGCTTGACAAATATAAAGGAAATTGTAGTAACAACTAAAAGAACTAATAAAGGTAAATAACATGAATAACACTAAGGTTGTTTTTCCTGCAATGAAGAGATTAGGTGCGGAGATATTTCAGCTCATGGCAAGGATTTATAAAGTGTGCCAGTGCGACGGTAATACCAGTTACCTTGTATTGTACTCATAGCATTTGATATAAGTGTTCTGTAGGCGGTTCTCCCTAAGGTTACGAAACTCCTCCACGCGGGATTATATTTCATTCTATGGTCCTGCTTCTCCGTTGCCACAATTAATGTCCTTAGACCGAAACCAAGCATTAAATTCAATGGATCAACATTATCTCATATTGTCTTCGGTCCTCATAGATATCTTCACATGTCATGTCTGAGGTCACAGATTTTCTAAACAATACGTGTTACCTGTGTAGGTCTTGAGATCATGTTGCCTGGGCCCTTAAATTGGACAACTGTAGGATCGAAAGTATGTCTAGAGGGGGGGGGGGGGGTGATTAGACTACTTGACCAAATAAAACCTAACCTTTTCCCAATTTTAGTTGTAGGCAGATTTTAGCAATAGTACATGTCAAGCATCACCCTACACATGCAATTCTAAGAGTATAGCAGCGGAATGTAAGCAATTGCATATGTAAGTAAAGGAGGGGATTGGAGATTTCAAACGCAATGAAGACACGGTGGTTTTTGGCGTGGTTCCGATAGGTGGTGCTATCGTACGTCCACGTTTATGGAGACTTCAACCCACGAAGGGTAACGGCTGCGCGAGTCCACGGAGGGCTCCACCCACGAAGGGTCCACGAAGAAGCAACCTTGTCTATTCCACCATGGCTTACGTCCACGAAGGACTAGCCTCACTCGGGGTAGATCTTCACGAAGTAGGCGATCTCCTTGCCCTTACAAACTCTTGGTTCAACTCCACATCATGTTGGAGGCTCCCAAGTGACACCTAACCAATCTAGGAGACACCACTCTTCAAAAGGTAATAGACGGTGTGTTCTTGATGAACTCCTTGCTCTTGTGCTTCAAATGATAGTCTTCCCAGCACTCAAACAACTCCTCACAGATTTGGCTATGGTGAAAGAGGGATTTGAGTGGAAAGCAACTTGGGAAAGGCTAGAGATCAAGGTTCAAATGGTAGGAGTGGAATATCTTGATCTCAACACATGAGTAGGTGGTTCTCTCTCAGAAAATGTATGGTGAAAGTGTAGGCACGTTCTGATGGCTCTCCTTACTGAGAAGGATGTGGTGGAGGGGTATAAATAGCCTCCACACAAAATCCAACCGTTACACACTTTTGACCCAACTCGGTGGCGCCGAAACGATAATCTCGGTAGCACCGAACTGTGTAAAAGATATGAACTTTAGGAATCTCGGTGGGACCGATACGGACAACTCGGATGGACCAAAGTGCAATGGCTTAGGGCAAACCTCATCTCGGTGGCACCGATTGCATCAACTCGGTTGGACCGAAGTGAAGCAATAAGGCAACAGAGACTTGGCAAGCCATCTCGGTGCGACCGATTTGCATAACTCGGTGAGACCGAAGTGAATGCAACCGATTACAGAGAGTTGGCAAGGCCATCTCGGTGGGACCGAGATCCATTTCGGTGGATCCGATTTGTTAGGGTTTTGGCAGTGGCTAAGTCTTGGATGAACTCGGTGGGGCCGGATAGGAAATTTCGGTGGGGCCGAGTTGGAATGTTGGTTTAGGACATATTTGGGTAGAGAGAGTGGTTGAGGGTTTAGGAATACTGTCACTAAGCACTTGAGCAAAAAGACCATTAAGCAACACCTCATCCCCTTTTAATAGTATTGGCTTTCCTATGGACTCAATGTGATCTTGGATCACTAAACCAAAAATGTAGAGTCTTGATCTTTTGCCAATCCTCGTCCTTAGCATTTTGAGGGGTCCACATCTCTAGTCCATGCCATGCCAATCATTGAACATCCTGAAATCTTAATCTTGAATGAACATTAGTTTAATGAGATATATGTTGTTATGAATTACCAAAACCACCAAGGGAGCAAATGTGCTTTCAACAACACGCATAGAATTCACCACAGCATAACAACATACTAGATAGATCATACTACTACGAATGCAAATGACGACATATAGGATAGGCACAATTTAATCTTACCACTTACCTGCATCTCCCACACCTAGGGGAAATTACTCACACATCATAAGAGGGGAATCAATCACAATGAAGATAAAACCCATGAAAACCATATCGATAATACCGGGAAGATCCACAATAAGATGAAATGGATAATTCAAATAGTCTTGATCTCCAGATGAGATTGAGTAAAGTTACAATTGTTTTCCCAATTGGGATTCCTCTTACAATAGTGAAAGAGGTAATGATGATGACGAAGATGAAAGAACCAAAGACTAGATCTTCGATGGTTCTTTGGATCCTTCCTTCTCGTCTTCTGAGTGGTGTGGCGGCGGCTAGGGTTCTCTTCTCCCCCTGGACCCTTCACGAAAGTTGCTTGTATAGATGTGGTGGAGCTGATGGCAGTCCATACGACCGCTCATACGAGCGCTTGCGGTCGTATGGAACGCCGTCTTTTACTCTGGTGCGCCTGTTGACTTGGGTTTTTTCAGGAAAGTTGCTCCATTTGGCTTGATTTGCAGTAATCCTCTTTGGTTTCCTTCCATAACTGATATTTCCTGCCAAACATGGGGAAAGTGGATTTTCTTCTCTTTTGAGGGATTAGCGTTAGAAATATCCGAAGAATTCGAATGAAACCAAGCAAAAATCACTACTAAAACATCACAAATTCTCGAGCCATCACATGTACAGATTCTGCAACGTTGTGGTAGCAGTGTTTGGCCCGGAGTACTTGAGGGAGCCAAATGCTGCAGATACAGCCTGGTTGTTGGCGACCAATGCATATAGGGGCTTTCCGGGATGCTTGGTAGCATAAATTGTATGCACCGGAAGTGGAAGAACTGTCCATCTGCTTGGCAGTGGCAGTATAGGGGGGCATGTCAAAGGGTGCACTGTCATACTTGAGGCCATGGCTTCACAAGATCTCTGGATTTGACACTCTTTTTTTGGTATGGCTGGCTCTCATAATGACATCAACGTGCTTCAGCGTTCTTCGATGTTCGAAAGGCTTGCAGAAGGCAACTGCCCGGAGGTCAACGTTGAGATCAATGGACACCACTAAAACAAGGGATACCACCTAGCTGATGGTATCTATCCTTAGTGGACAACTCTTGTGAAGACAATACCCAATCCGGTAGGGAAGAAAATGCAGAGATTTGCCCAAGCACAAAAGAGTTCTAGGAAGGATGTGGAGGTGCTTTTGGTGTGCTTCAATCTCGATGGGGCATCGTTCGGTACCCTGCTAGAACTTGGAGCACCAAGAAATTAAGGGAGGTGATGACTGCTTGTGTGATCATGCACAACATGATCGTGGAGGATGAGCGTGTGGATGAAATCTTCGACCAGGGGTTTCAATTTCAGGGTGAAAAATATTGCGCCTGAGCATGGAGGAGCGGCAACGTTTGCACAATTCACCCAATTTCATCATGAAATGCGTGATTGGGCAACTCACATTCAACTCCAAGATGATTTAGTTGAGCATATGTGGGCTCACCTTGGCAACCAATAGATGTATCGGCTATTTTTCTTTTCAATGTATTTATGAAAATTTTAATTTAATTTGGTTTGTAAACTATGAAATTTTTATTTGGTTGTAAATTACGAGATTTTTATTTGATTGTGATTTAAACTTTGGGCCATACCGACCGCGCAGACAAAATTGTGTCGGCGCGTTGGACGCGCTGACCAGTCAAACGCGGAAGGGTCCGGACGCTGTGCAAAACACCGACCCAAATCTCTATCTAATAATAAAGGGGCTATTGCTTCCTACCACCGTAATTTCGTCCGTTTTCGTCTGTCCACCTCGCCCCAGTTTGGTACGTCCGGTTTCGTACGACGTCCTCAGCTTCGGAAGGGACATGGCCAGAATTTGAATTGTTGTTATGGGCCGATAAAAGGTTGCTCCTTATGCGTTGCTAAAATTGTATTTTCTTTTGTAATTAATAATCCCACCTTGCTTCTTGAAATCAAATCCTACCAACTTATATTCGATATTCATTCACAATCAAACAAGCCGACACAACAACAAAAGAGAATGAGATATATGCCCAGCTCGGAAGGAGAGAGACACAACAACGAGGAAGGAAACAAAAAGAAAGGCCTACGAGCCCCATTCATCATCTACTACAGAGAAGGAGAGAGTTGACAGAGAGAGATCCGAGCTGTGGGGCGAACGGATCGAGCTGGAGCAGCACGAGGCCGACGGAGATGTGGCCAGCGGATCCGGCTGCTACGGCGTGGATCCAGCGGTGGTTCGGACGGATCGAGGCGGAGGAGCGCGAGGCCGACGGAGATGTGGCCGGAGGCAGCGAACTCCAAGGCGGAGATGTGACGAGTACATTTGTTTTTGAGCGGGGGAGTAAATTATTATTATATACAATAATTAAAATATTGGAAAGAAATATGTAATTTTTTAAGGAGAAAATATTTCGGTCTCATTGAGATGTGCTGACCATCACGATATTTACCACGGCTGTCACCGATACCGTTGGTGTCACAAAGAGAAGGAAGGAATGAAGAATAGAGAGGGTGCGACAACGATGGACTTTCCTATTTCACACGTGTAGTATATTAAGGCAAATAAGACCTCTCACAAAGGAGGGGCTGCCCTCACATCCACCTCGACTGTGCGATAAAGTAGCTGAGGTCATTGTTTTAGGATTGACCATATTCAGATATGTTGTGATCATGCGGACACCACTCGGCGAGGACGGCGAGGGTGTTTTTTTTTTTGTGGGTGAAAAAAAAGAAGTTGGTAGCGAGGGTGTTGAAATAGAGGGTGTGGGCCTATGGGGGGCAAGGGTTTGAGCAATGCTTAGTGGGTAGGACCCTTGAGCTATTTTTTTCTCCCGTTACAACGCACGGGGATGCTCTAAGGCACGGTGTAGGACGCAGCTGTTTATTCGTCGACGTGAACCGAGCCCTCACCCCGGTCCTATATGCATCTTGCTATCAGAAAAAAAATCCGACCTCGTGCTCGTGACGTACTCCATCAGGGATAACTTGTGACCGGTCAGACCAATGACAGTCAACCAGTCATCGTAAAACGTTTTTCCATTTTTCTTTTCACAGAGTATATAAAATGAATGGCTTTTCCCTCTCTGGATATCAACCGATCAGGCAACCGACCCAGTAACTCCCGCCACTCCTTTTCTTTTTCCGCTTTGCACGCAGCACGCACGTCCACACAGACACGTGGACTGTCTCCCACCCGCCCGGCTCCGTACCCAACCAAAAACCTCGCCGTTGCGGGCCCCGCCCCGCGGCCTCACCCCACGGTTTCGCTGCCACGATCACGATCTCATCTTCTCCTATCGCCTCCCAGTATTTAAAGCCTTCTTCTTTGCAGCACAATCCACATCCATTCTTCCTGCCCCTCCTTAGTTTTCTGCACCGAGACTGCTGGCTAGCTGTAATCTCGTCGGCCTCCGCTCCCTCCCCTCCGCCGGTCTGCCACCCGATCGGTCCTGATGTCCGGCACCGTGTGCTCCATGTGCGGCGACGTCGGCTTCCAGGACAAGCTCTTCCGCTGCGCCCGTTGCCACTGCCGCTTCCAGCACTCGTACGTATCTTCTTCTACCCATAGCTCTTTGAGAGAGTCTCCTATTCGGGGGCACCGTCAAGATTTTGATGGATGTTAATTTGTTTCCTTGCATTTCTACAAGCAGCTATTGCACGAACTACTACGGCGACGCGGCCCCGGCCGACGCGGGCTTCGGCGTGTGCGACTGGTGCCTCAGCGACGACCCCCTCGTGAAGAACAGGCGCCCTTCGGCGCCGCCGGCCATGCAGCACCGCGGCCCGGCGGCCGGGATGGGCTGCGGCAAAGTCAAGGTGACCGGCGTCGGCGAGCAGGAGGGCGGCCGGAGAGTCGCCAAGGCGGCCGTCCGCAGGTACAAGCTCCTCAAGGACGTCCTGTGCTAGCTAGCAGATGCCTGCATGGTCCTGGGTCACCGTACTCCTTTCCTTAGATCGGGACCTCGTCATCATGTGTACTAAAAAACGATGCTGTTTAATTAGGTAGTCGATAGTCGTTGTACCTAGCTAGCTGGTGAGGTTCTACTTCCATATCGATCCTTGTGTGCAAATGTCTGCATGTCACACGAGATCTACTTCCGCATGTAAATATGTGCTGCTTCTCTTTATCTGTGCCGTCAACTGCGTGCTGTCGTGTGTGGTCAGTACTTTTGAACATGTGCTTCCACAAGTGTATGATCAGTGCCTGTAACTGTAAGTATATATCTGTTCATCAAATGCACACTACTAGGAAAAACTTTATAGGTGGAGGCTTATTAGTAACGCGGCTTTGTGGAACGCGCTACTGCTAATTTACAGTAACGCGGCTACTGCACACAGGCGCTACTGCTATCCATTTAGCAGTAGCGCGGCCCAGACGAAAGACGCTATTGCTATGTGAGCCCCCCTTAGCCACCAGGCTATGTATAGTAGCAGCGCGGCCCGCCTGAAGCGCGCTACTGGTAAAACTTTAGCAGTAGCGCGCGTTGCAGACCCATCGCTGTAACAACTTTAGCAGTAGCGCGTGTTGCAGACCCATCGTTGTAACTAATGTTGTACTGTGCCATATGGTGGGCCCCGCTTAGCAGCAGCGCGGCCTGCGGGACTGCACTACTGCTAACGTTTTAGCAGTAGCGCCGTTTGCTGGCCTGCGCTGCTGTTAGGCGCAGCAGCCATCTTTTTTAACCCTCTCCCCCCTCCCCCTTCCTCTCTCCCTTCACTTTGCCCTCCCCCTCCTCTCTCCCTCACTTTGCTTCTTTCTCACCTTGCTTCTCCCCCCATTACTCTCTTTCTTCTCCTATCTCTCTTTCTCTCTCTTTAATGCCCCTAACTACACCACACCTCCATTAATGCAACCCCTTTCTCTTTTCCTCACTTTTCCACCCCCTCCACTAGTTAGAGCCATCTCCTTCCCCAACTAGCTATGTAGATCTACCCATTTAATGAAGTGACCTTTCTACCTCCCCAACTAGATCTATCCATTTAATTGTGCGTGAGCTTCCTATGTTTTGCCGAAATGTCGATTTATTTCCGTTTCGGCGAATTTCGGGCAAACTCTATATGTCCTATTTTTAGGGAAGGTCATGCTGAATTTTTGTATGACTTTGATGCATGCATGCGTTTTTATAATCATTTTACTTATTATTACCGCGCAGGCGATCATGATGGTGAGTGGAACGATGGTGGAAAGGTGGTTGCGATCGGCGGTGCAGGACATGTATGAAAATAACCGGGCAGAGATTTTATGTCCGTGTCGAAGATGCAACGGAGGAGTTTGGCTTGACCCCTATAAGGATGGTCGTTTGAAGGCGCACCTGCTCATGACTGGTTTCATGGATGGCTATACTCGATGGATAAGTGAAGATGATGATGATGAGGACGCCGACGGGGCAGCCAATGACGACATGGGGCCAGACGAAGAGATGACCGATAATGGCGGCGGAGAAGAGGCCGGACATGGCGGCGGAGAAGGGGCCGGACATGGTGGCGGCGGAGAAGAGGCCGGAAATGTCGGCGGAGAAGAGGCCGGAAATGGCGCCAGAGAAGACGCGGACATGCCGCAGCCTTCGTCGCTACTAGGTTCAATCGTGCGGGACCCTCATGTTCGAGACCTGCTTCGCAAGAAGACGAGTAGCGACAGAGCTGCTTGTAGAGAGGAGGCCAAGCTGGAGCAACTGGAGGTAGACTCGAAGACTCCATTGTATGATGGTTGCGATCCTGAGGTGACCCGCTTGAGTTTCACGCTCGAACTTCTAAAGACGAAGGCTAAACACAAATGGACCGACAGAAGCCTCGATGAGCTTCTCAAGTATCTAAAGAAGGTTCTTCCCGCGGGGAACCTGTGTCTTACTAGTGTCGATGAGGCCAAGAAGATTGTGTGCCCTCTTGATCTGCCGCACATTAGATACCATGCATGCATCAACGCTTGCATCATTTATCGGAAGAAGCACGCGGAAAAAACCATTTGTCCGATGTGCAATGCTTCTCGATACAAGAAGGCCGGAAAAAAATCTCCCCAGAAAGTTGTATGGTACCTACCGATCACTCCCCGTCTGCAGCGTTATTTCGTAGATCCTAAGGAAGCAAAGCTCATGCACTGGCACGCGGAGAGGGTGAAGCCCGACGATGGAGATGATCCGAAGCTGAGACACCTCGCGGATGCAAGCCAGTGGAGAGCGTTCACCGCCGAATATCAATATTTCGCAGGTGATGTAAGGAACATCGTGCTTGGCGCGAGTACCGATGGCATGAATCCGTTTGGCAACCAGAACACCAACCATAGCACATGGCCCGTGTTTGTATGGATGTACAACCTCCCCCCTGGTTGTGCATGAAGTCAAAGCACATACACATGAGCATGCTGATTCAAGGGCCGAAACAACCGGGAAATAATATTAATCTGTATCTGGGGCTACTTCAAGAGGAGTTAGACACGTTATGGAAAACACCGGCCAAGACATGGGACGCCAGCAAAGGCGAGTATTTCTATATGAGAGCCGCGCTGATGACGACGGTGCACGACTATCTCGGTTACGGATATGTCGCAGGCCAGGTGTACCACGGATATTGCGGATGCACGCGGTGCATGGATGATACAACGTCTCAGCAGCTAACGAAAGATGGCGGGTTTGGGAAAATCGTGTACATGGGGCATCGAAGATGGCTCGCGAAGGACGACCCGTGGAGAAACCGTGGAGATCTATTCAATGGTGAGGCTGAGCATCGAGGACCTCCACGTAAGAGGAGCGGCGCCGAAATTGATGAGCTGTTGAAAAACTGGGAACAGTGCCCCGCGCCGGGAAAGATGAAAAAGGCGCCGGAGCCGCTGCTGAAGGTATGGAAAACGAGGTCTGTTTTCTGGGACTTGGAGTACTGGCCCAAACTCGACACACCTCATTGCCTTGATCAAATGCATATCATGAAGAATGTCCTTGAGAGCTTGCTTGCAACACTGATGAACATGCCGGATAAGACCAAGGATGGGCCGAAGGCAAGAAAAGACTTGGAAGATTTGAACATCAGGGCAGATCTCCACATGCCGCTCCGTAAAAAGTCGGAGGAGACGGAGACGGAGACGGAGGCGCGGGACAAGGGCAAAAAAGTCAACAAGAAGGAAGAGAATTATTGCCCCCCTTCTTGCTTTACCTTAAGTCCGAAGGAGATCGATCAATTCTTCAAGTGCCTTACCGGAATCAAAGTTAGTTCCGGTTACTGTGGGAAGATAAGCAGATTTCTAGACACCAAGAAGAAAAGGTTCAGCGGGATGAAGTCTCATGACTGTCATGTGATGATGACGCAGATACTTCCTGTTGCCCTTAGAGGGATAATGGACAAGCACGTCCGTGACACGCTTATTGGTCTCAGCAACTTTTTCGACGTTATCTCTCGAAAGTCGATCAGTGTGAAGCAGCTCCGAAGGCTACAGAAAGAGATCGTTGTGATACTAAATGACCTTGAGATGTACTTCCCGCCTGCGTTCTTTGACTTCATGGTGCATCTGTGTGTCCACATTGTGGACGACATCATAGACCTCGGGCCGACATTCCTGCACAACATGATGCCGTTCGAGAGGATGAATGGGGTCATCAAAGGATTCATTCGTAACATGTCCCGTCCGGATGGAAGCATCATCCAGGGCTATCTGACCCAAGAGTGCACCTCTTTCTGCGAGAATTATCTATATGGCGGAGACCCTGTTGTTGGTTTGCCCGTTAACAAGCACCTTGGGAGGCTCGGAGGAGAAGGTCACACCAACGGCCGGAGGGAACTGCATGTGGACCACTCGGGTCGACGCAATGACTTTGACAGAGCAAACTTAGTAATGCTACAACACCTAGACGTGGTAGATCCTTTCGCGACACTGCACAAAGAAACCATCGCAAAGAAGTACCGTGACCGGGGGCTATGCAAGACGAACGCCGAAGTTATTAGAGAGCACAACTCCACTTTCCTGCCTTGGTTCAAAGAGCATGTTCTTGCTAATCCCCCGGAAGAGGGCTCTACGGATGGATTGCTCATATACGCCTTAGCACATGGCCCCGCGGCCAACCTCGCGACCTATCAGGCATACGATATCAACGGATACACGTTCTACACGGAGGCCAAAGATATAAACAGTGATTTTCAGAACTCAAGGGTGACGATGGAATGCATGACCGGCGATAACGCCGCAACTGAAAGATTCTACGGAAGGGTCGAAGAGATCTGGGAGCTTGACTACTCTGGATTGCACGATGCGACGATGTTCCGTGTCAAATGGGCTAAGAACATCGAAAGAGAAAACCGGTATTTCACTACCATGTCTATACCCGACGCCAAGAGCGCTACCGTGAACGCCATCGCAAAAAACGAGCCATGGGTACACGCTAAGCACGTGACACAATGCTTCTTCATAATCGACCGAGCAATCCCAGCCGTGTTGTCGTGAGGAGAGGCAAAAGGAACATCATCGGAATGGATGGAGTCGCCAACGAGAAAGACTACGACCAGTACGGCAACCCGATGAGGGAAGATGACGATGACGATGAAGCATATGTCAAAAGAAGAATCAATACTACATTACCTAAGAAAGATCGTACTCCATGGAAAAGGAAAAGTCACAACGAGGGGCTCAATTATTCGACAGCGAACAAGAAGGGAAAGAAGCTCACTCAGAAACGAAAACGTCGACGCTGAGAAACCATCATATATATATATATATGTATTTATTTTGTGTACGCACTTAATCGCTATCGGTCAAATGATGTGTAGTATATATCGTCGCCTGAGTTATATACATTGTATCCGATCCCCTTCTTCCCGGCTCGGTCGTCTTTCGAAAAAGAAAAGAAAATGAAAATAAATGGAAAAATGAGAAAGGAAAGAAGAAAAGGAAAAGGAAAATGAAAGGATTAGAAAAGGAAATGAAAAGAAAAAGAAAAAGGAGAAAGGAAATAAGAAAAATAAAATGAAAAGAAAAAGCAAAAGGAGAAAATGAAAAGAAAAATCAAAGGAATAGCAGTAGCGCGTGTCTGGACACGCGCTATAGCTAACTTAGCAGTAGCGCGTGTCCGACAAACTGGCACTACTGCTAAGTTAGCTATAGCAGTAGCGCGGGTTTGGACCCGCACTATAGCTAACTTAGCTGTAGCGCGTGTTTGGGAAACCCGCGCTACAGCTAAGTTAGCTATAGCGCGGGTCTAAACCCGCGCTAGTGCTATGTTTGACTTAACCACCGCGCAGGCTCCCTTCCTCCTCATTCCTCCCCCAATTCGCACTGCTAACTCTATCTCTCCCCTCGTCGCCGCCGGAGCCCCTGCCCTCGCCGCGCCCCAGCCTCGAGCACCGCCGGAGCCCCTGCCCTCGAGCGCCGCCGGAGCCCCTGCCCTCGCCGGAGATGGAGCCCCTGCCCTCGCCGAGCCCCAGCCTCGTCGCCGTCGGAGCCCCTGCCCTCCTCGACGCCGCCCCCTCCGGTGCGCCAGCCTCGTCGCCGCCTCGCCACCGTCTCCCCCGACCTCCACCTCCCCGCTGCCATCTCCCCCGTCAACCGCTGTAAGTCTCCGCCCCTCCTCTCTGTCATTTTAGCATACTGAATTCTAGGGTTAGGTGTTTTAGTTAACTGAATTTTAGGTGTTTAGTTAACTAAATTCTAGGGTTAGGTATTTTAGGTGTTTAGTTAACTTAATTCTAGGGTTAGGTATTTTAGGTGTTTAGTTAAGTTAATTCTAGGGTTTAGGTGTTTCTGTTAAATGAATTCTAAGTATTTTAGGTGTTTTAGGTGTTTAGTTAACAGAATTCTAGTGTAATATTAGTGAGTGAGAGTGTGCCATATTAGTGGAATATTAGTAAGTGAGTGAGAGGGGGTTAACAGAATTTTAGGTGCTTTTTTAGTGGAATATTAGTACTTTTTGTATTGTAATTTTAGCATGATGATCTCCTTTGAGTACGCCATGATGATATCCATTGAGTGATATTGGAAGCTATCTTGACATCCAGATGATATCCATTTTGAATTTGCAAGCAGAGCCATTTTTCTATATGCAGGGAAACTCCGAGTGGCCTATGTTTTGCCGGAATGTTGATTCATTTCCGTTCCGGCGAATTTCAGGCGCTCGATATGTCCACTTTTTAGCAAAGGCCATGCCGAAATTTCCCGTGAATTTTGGCATGACTTGTGCTAGAAAGTAGGCATATCGAGTGCCCGGGATTTGCTGGGACGGGAATGAAACGACATTCCGGCAAACCATAGGCCTTTTTTTATGTCATTACTCATTTTATTATAGTTTAAGAATTAAACGAGCAGACTTAATCGTAGGAAACATGTCGAACAACGACGAAACCGGGGCTTCTGACCACGCTGCCGACGACATACAATATGACCGTGAACATGATTACGTCGACTTTTTGTCTAGTCAGCAAACACAAGGTTTGCAGAGCGCCCTGGTCATAGCGGACGATGGTACTGCCGCCGACATCGACACCGATGGCACCGGCACCGATGGCGGCACCGAGACCGGCGCGGAAGGTACCGGCATCGAAGCCGGTAACAAAAAGAAGAAGCAGAAGAAGCAGAGGACACGACGCCCTAACAAACTCGGCATCGGAAGACTGCTGGTCACAGAGATGCACCCCGGCAAATTCGAGCCAATAGCGCCGGTTGAAGCTTGCAAGTGCTACGGCAACCAAGTCGGATGCATCCTACGGGAAACCGCGAGCATCAACGACAATGACTTAAGGAGTAAACTACATATGGAGCACTTGCTCCTAACGAAGCTGCACAAGAGATTCCAGTTCCCTGGCCAGGATGACCGCATAGAACACCCGTGGGATGATGCTGCCATGAAAAAGATTAACAACCACGCCATGGGCATGTTCAACAACGATTTGGCCGCCTGGAAAGGGAGGGTGAAACGAGCGATTGATGCTAAAGAACCCCTGTCCAAGATTTTGGCGGATAATCCGACACTTACGGAAGAGGAGTTCGAAAAGTTCAAGGACACTTCTGCTACCGAGGCAGTCAAGCTTAAGTCTGAGAAATACAAGGGGCTTCAGCAAAGGAACATGGGGAACCAATGCCTCGGAAGCTGTGGCTACCTTGGCAAGAGGCCCATATGGGATAAGGAGGACGCGAAACGTGAAGCCGCGGGGATCCCAGACCCCTTCGCGGAGTTCACCGACCCGCAGGAGCGTGACTTCATCAGGGCCCGGTACAAGTGGGACAAGGAAAAGAAGGTTTGGTACACGGACCCGATCACGAGGAAATTGATTAGATTTGTCGGGTCAGTGGGACCCAGGGTACCACGGCCCGTCTACCTCTGGCCCAGGAGGCGGCGCTTGGGCCGGCCCAGGCGAGATGGCCCTGGCATCGTCGCCCGGGAGGGGTCGCCTCGCGAGGGGATAGCCTCGAGCGGCCCCTCATCGCCAGGCCAAGCCCTGGCGAGGCCAGCAAGCCCCGGATCGCCTCGTGAGGCAGTCCCTCGGGAGGCCGCTTTGCGGGGCATGGCGCACGGTGCCGGCCTCGGGGCGACCGGCCCGTCACGTGGGCGACGGCCCAACGACAGGACGAGGACAGCAGGGTATAGCTCAGGGACAGCAGGATGCAGCTCAGGCGGGCTTCCATTCTGGTGATAGGGGAGCAGTGGCATCTGCCTTTCCTCAAAATCAAGCCCCAAGACATTTCCTCTTTGGTGATAGGAGATCAGGACGGATCAGCGCGCCAGGACGGAGGTCATCGCCGAGCCCACCTGCGCGTCACGAGGAGCTACTTTGGAAGGCGGAGACCGCCTTTAGTCAGGATAAGCCTGTGCTCTTGTCCCCCTTTTGAATTGCCGCCCTGTGGCAACCCTTTCCCGCTCATATTTTCGGGGAAGAGGACCAAGGCACTACAAAAGGGGCAGGGCTGCTTCCATGTAGGGGATCGACCCATTCTCCCCCACACGTCTTGTACCTTGAGCACAAGCTCTCCTCCACAGAGCAATCCAACACAAGTAGGAGTAGGGTATTACACCGCACGGTGGCCCGAACCTAGGTACCTCGCGCGTCCCCTTCGTGTCCGGTGAGAGCCGGCGAGTCCATTGCGTCCCCGTCGTAGTTGCCGTCGCGTCGTAGGCTGCCAAGCAAAGTCCCCCAGAGTTCGAATCCTAAGTTCTTGGAGAAGTTTCTTGGACGCAGATCCTAGACTCCGACATTTGGCGCGCCAGGTAGGGGGACTTGCCGTCTTCGCGCCTTCGACCTCGACATCGACACCGACATGGACGACGCCGCCACGAGCCGCGAGCGCGCTGCACGTCGAGCCGCCGCCTCCGGGCCCGTTGGGGAGCGGGCGTCCTCCTCCATCCGCCCGTCGGCGAGTGGGCTGGACCGCGGCCTCTCCTCCACCGCGTCTTCGCCCGCAGGGAGCGCCCCCCTTGCTCCGCGTGTCGCGCTGCTCATGGCTCGGGGGCTGCTGCGCTGCCCCCCCTCCAAGGACAGCCGCGACGCCTGGCTCGAGCTCATCACCGAGCTCGTCTTCGCCGCCAGCGGAGGCCCGGCGCCCCCTTGCCCCATGTCCACTTCACCACGGCGCGCTGAGCGGCCTGGGCGCACCGCTCCCCGTCTTCTTCCTCCTTCGGGCTGCGGCCCGTCCATGCTGAGCGGCGCCGGCGGCCGCCACCCAACCAAGGCCGTCGCCACCAGCGGGGGTTCCCAGGGGCCCCGAGGGGTGGCCTGCATCCTGGGAGGGGCCCAGGCCCCTCCGTCTAGCTGCCACCTCAAGCGCTTCACGCGCGAGGTGAGCACGGCCCTTCAGGCGCCCGAGCCCGCCGGCCGCCTCAAGTGGTCCGAGTTCCCCATCTCCTTCGACGCCAGTGACCATCCCAGGTCCGCCAGGGCTGCGGGGGCTATCCCTCTGCTGTGCACTCCGACTATCGGCGGTGTGGCCGTAACCAAGACGCTCATCGACGGCGGCGCTGGCCTCAACGTGCTCTCTGTGGAGACCTTCGAGGCGCTCCGGGCGCCGGGTGGGCGCCTGGTGCCCACCAGGCCCTTCTCGGGCGTCACTGGTGGCTCCACTGCCCCCCTGGGGCAGGTGCGCCTCCCCGTCACCTTCGGCACCCACGAGAACTACCGTACAGAGCTCGTTGTCTTCGACGTGGCTCGCATCGGCCTGCCCTACAACGCCATCCTGGGTTATCCGGCGCTCTCCAAGTTCATGGCCGCAACACACCACGCCTATGGCCTCGTCAAGATGCCTGGCAGCAGCAGCACCCTCACAATCCGTTGCGATGTAAAGGATGCGGTGCGCGCCCTCGCGCGCGCCCACAAGGCGGCCGCCGCCACATCCCAGGTCGAGGAGGACGCCCCTGAGCTTGTCGAGCCGGCGCCCGCGAAGAAGAAGCTGTTGTTCTCGCAGGAGCGGGCCAAGACCAAGAAAGTGTCGTTGGATGGGAACGGAACGGGCCCCTTCCTCACCATCGGCAGCGGCCTTTCCCCCGAGCAAGAAGGCACCCTCGTCGACTTCCTTCGGGCGAATGCTGATATGTTCGCTTGGACAGCCTCGGACATGCCCGGCGTGCCGAGGGAGGTGATCGAGCACCACTTGGCGGTGTGCCCCAACGCACGCCCCGTCAAGCAGAAAGTATGGCGTCAGGCGCCCGAGAAGCAGGACTTCGTCATTGGGGAGGTCGAGAAGCTCCAAGACGCAGGAATCATCTGCGAGGTGCTCCACCCGGAATGGATCGCCAACCCCGTTGTCGTCGCCAAACCGCACGGCGGGAAGCGCATGTGCGTCGACTTCACCAACCTCAACAAGGCATGTCCCAAGGACCACTTCCCGCTGCCCAGGATTGACCAAATAGTAGACTCCACCGCCGGGTGCGATCTGCTCTGCTTCCTGGACGCCTTCTCGGGCTATCATCAGATCAAGATGGCAAAGGAGGATGAGGACAAAACCGCCTTCATCACCCCCTGCGGAGTGTTCTGCTATGTGTGCATGCCCTTTGGCCTAAAGAGCACGGGGGCTACCTTCCAGAGGCTGATGCGCATCTGCCTGGGGTGCCAGATGGGGAGAAACACGGAGGCATACATCGACGACATCGTCATCAAAATGCGCGAGGCACGCACCCTCATCGAGGACCTGCAGGAAACCTTCGCCAACCCGCGCAAGGTCAACCTCAAGCTCAACCCCGCCAAGTGTGTCTTTGGTGTCCCTTCCGGCAAGCTCCTGGGTTTCTTGGTCTCCCATCGCGGCATCGAGGCCAACCCTGAGAAAATTAAGGCCATCGAGGAGATGTGGCCGCCCCGCAACCTCAAGGAAATGCAGCGCCTGGTGGGATGCATGGCCTCGCTCGGTCGGTTCATATCCTAGTTCGGCGAACGGGCCCTGCCTTTCTTCAAGCTCATGAAGAGGTCAGGCCCCTTCAAGTGGACCCCTGAGGCCGACGCTGCCTTCAAGGACCTCAAAAGGTACCTCACGAGCCCTCCCGTCATGGTCGCCCCGCGCCCACGCGAGCGCCTACTGTTGTACTTGGCGGCCACTCCCCAGACGGCCAGTGCGGCCCTTGTGGCAGAGCGGGAGGAGCGAGTTTGCGCCAAGAAGAAACCTACCGAGCCTGTGTCTGCGGGTGCCGCGGAGACATCGCTGGAGCCCCTCAAGGCCCTGCCGGCGCCTGCCGAGGGCCCCCCTCCGGAGGCCCCCGCGACGCAGCAGCCTGAGCCCCTCGGCGAGCACGACTTGGATACCACGGTCACGCGCCTCGTCGAGCACCCCGTCTACTTCGTCAGCACGGTGCTGCGAGACGCGCGTGAACGGTACCCCATGCAGCAGAAACTCCTCCTGGCGCTCCTCATGGCCTCCAGGAAGCTGCGCCACTACTTCTAGGGTCACCCAGTCAAAGTGATCTCCTCCTACCCGCTGAAGCAAGTCCTGCAGAGCCCAAACGCCACCGGCCGTGTCGCCGAGTGGAACATCGAGCTGTAGTCCTTCGAGCTGGAGTTCCTCACCACCAGGACCATCAAGGGCGCGGCCTTAGCTGACTTCGTGGCGGAGTGGACGGACACGCGTCAGGGCGATCCGCAGGAGGAGTCGTCCCTGCCCGAGGAGGCTACCTCCGGAGGCTGGAGCATGCACTTCGACAGGGCCTTCGCACGCCAGGGCACGGGGGCTGGGGTGGTGCTCACTACACCCACAGGCGACAAGCTCTACTACGCAGTGCAGCTCTGCTTCGGGCGCACCGACAAGGTCTCCAACAACATCGCCGAGTATGAGGGACTCATCGCCGGGCTCAAGGCCGCCATCGCTCTTGGAGTCAGACGCATCATCATCAAGGGCGACTCGCAGCTCCTCGTCAACTTCTCCAACAAGAATACAAGCCGAAGGATGAGCACATGGCGGCCTACCTGGAGGAGGTGCGCAAGCTCGAGAAGCGCTTCATGGGCATGGAGCTACAGCACATCCCTCGCAGCGACAACAACGAGGCGGACGAAATCGCCAAGCGCGCTTCTCGCCGCGAGCCCCAGAGCCCCGGTGTCTTCGAGGAGCGGGTCCTGAAGCCTTCAGCGGCGCCCCCGATCACCAGCATCATAGCCCCTCGCGAAGAGCTCCCTCCCGCACCACCCATGGGCGCACCAGACTGCGGACCAGCTTCGGGCGCTCGCCTGCTGCTGGCGCTTGAGCCGCAGCCTGAAAGCTGGACCGCGGAGATCAAGGCCTATCTGGAGGGCGGCGCCCTCCCGGAGATCGACGCAGAAGCAGAGCGTGTGGTTCGCCAAGCCGCGCTCTACCACTTGAGGGAGGGTGACCTGTACCGCCACCGCCCGAACGGAGTCGCGCTGCGGTGCATCTCCAAGGAGCAAGGGCGCGAGCTGCTTGCCGACATCCACGGAGGCGGCTGCGGCCACCATTCATCCTCACGCACCCTCGCAGGTAAGGCATTCCACAGCGGTTTCTACTGGCCCATAGCGCTCGAAGATGCCGCGGAGCTGGTCCAGGCATGCGAGGCCTGCCAGTTCCACGCCAAGCAGATCCACCAGCCGGCACAAGGGCTCCAGACCACCCCCCTCTCGTGGCCCTTCGCGGTCTGGGGGCTGGATATCCTCGGGCCCTTCCCTCGCGCGGCTGGCTGCTACCGCTACCTGTACGTCGCCATCGACAAGTTCACCAAGTGGGCGGAGGTGGAGCCTGTCCGGACCATTCCGGCAGGATCAGCGGTCAAGTTCATCAAGGGCCTGGTGTGCCGCTTTGGCGTCCCCAACCGCATCATCATGGACAACGGCACACAGTTCACCAGCGGCCAGTTCAAGGCCTACTGTGCCAACATCGGCACGCAGATCTGGTTCGCCTCCGTGGCACACCCTCGAAGCAACGGCCAGGCCGAGCGCGCCAACGCTGAGGTCCTCAAGGGCCTCAAGACTAGGAGCTTCAAGAAGCAGCTCGCGGCATGCGGCAAGGGCTGGCTGGAGGAGCTCCCTTCAGTGCTATGGTCCATCCGCACCACGGCGACCAAGCCCACCGGCGAAACGCCTTTCTTCCTCGTCTACGGGGCAGAAGTGGTTCTCCCAGCCGAGGTCAAGCACCGGTCCCCGTGGGTCTTGGCTTTCGACGAGTCTCGTCAAGACGGCCTGCGGGAGGATGACCTGCTTTTCCTCGAAGGGGAGCGCCGCCAGGCCGCCCTTCGCGCGACAAGGTACCAGCAGGCGTTGCGTCGCTATCACAGCCGCAACATACGCCCCCGCACCCTCGAGGCGGGTGACCTCGTCCTGCGCCGGATCCTCTCCAGAGAGGGACTCCACAAACTCTCACCCATGTGGGAGGGCCCTTTCAGGGTCACGCACATCTCCCGGCCCGGCGCGGCATGGCTCGAAACGGAGGAGGGTGTTCCGGTACAAAACACATGGAACATCCAACATCTCCGCAAGTTCTATCCGTGACCCCACGGATACGAATGAAATGGAGCTGTACACGCTCCGGAGCTCCCTCTACCGGCGCTGTCGTTGGCACGCGGGAGCTCCCTCCCACTCTTGTGGAAGCCCCATGCTCCGCGCTGGCGGATACCCCATACTCCGCGCTGGCGGAAAGCCCCATGCTCCGTGCTGGTGGACGCCCCATGCTCCGCGCTAGCGGCCTACTTACTTGAGGGGCCCATGGCCATCACATCCTCAAAAGCTGACCCGTGTCGAACACGGCAGCGCGTATCTTTTCTGTTGTATAATGAATCTATTTCATGCATCAGTAAAGCCTACTTCCTAATAGCAACCGGTTTTCTTGCAGTTGGGTTTGCCTCGGGAGGCGCGCTCGCGATCTCCCCCCGTGTGTCTCACGCGAGCGGGGGCTGGGCACGGTGCCTGTGCTCGGGTCAGTCCCAGCAGCGCTGCAAAACCCAAGTGCCTGAGCTCTGGCTCGCGGGACGGCTCCCGTGCACGTCACCTCACCAGGTCCTTGGTGCTCTTGCCTCCTCGCGTAACACCCATAGGCGGCCTCGTGAGCGCGCCCCGCCACATTACTTGCAAACATTTGGTGCAGGGCCTCAAGAGCCTCAGGAGCCCCACCCATGGGAGGCCTCGCGGTTGGCGCCCCGCGGACGGAAGGCTTCGTGAGGAACCGCGCCTCGCGTGCAGCGCCTCACGAAGGGCTCGCCCCAAGCAGAGCATCGACAAAGGAGCTAAGTCTAAGCGCCCCTCGGGTCCTTTTCTCCTCATTTCTCTCTCGTGACGTCCTGATTTCCTTGGCACAAGCCGCCTGCGCGTCAAGGGGGGGACCCTGAGCATCGCGTCTCAGGGACTCCTACCGGCCCCAAGAGCCCTACACCCTCTGGCCTTGCCGAGCGCACGCTTTGGGCATACCAGCGATGGTGTAGCCCGCCTCAGGGGCTGGGTCCCAGCGACACAGGGCACGAGGGCAATGTAAAGGGGGATAAGGGCCTCGGGAGGAAAATGAAAACACATTAAACATCGAGTACTTAGCAATAAAAGTGCTGTGCAAATGTCTCACACCCCCAGGGGGTTACATCGATCCAATTCAGACAAAAGAAGAAAGAGGGCCAGCCGCAGCGCCATCATCCCCAAGAGTCCGCATCGAGCTCCACCCGCGCCTAATCGGAGTCTTCGTCCTCGTCCTTGACGCGGGGGGAACTCTCGTCGCTCCCGCTTCCATCGGGGGAGGCGGCACCGTCGTCGCTGCCATCCTCGCTGGAGGAGCCGCTGTAGCTGCCGTCCTCCCTCTCCACGCAGCACTCCAAGCGGCTGCCGGAAACCCCGAAGATCTTCACGAAGAGGGTGGTGGCTCCGTCATACTTGTAGTGGAGAAGGTGCCCCCGCTTCAGGCCCCGGGCGAGGGCAAAGGACTTCCACCCCTGCTTCAAGAACATGAAGCCGGAGGGGGTGAACTCCGCCGCCACCCAGGAGGGGCCGTTGCAGCAGCCGTCCGCCTGCAGACACAGGCCCAGGGGTGTGCGCACCTCCATCTCCCTCGCGAAGGAGTCCGGGAGCCGAAGCCAGGTGCAGGGCGAGCGGTGCAGGTCCACGATGAACTAGTGGGTTGCCTCCGCCGAGTGCCTCCCCGCCTGGGGAGGAAGAGCGGCGGAACCGCCGCGACTGCCTCGGCCACGGCCGTCGCGGCCTCCGCGCCCGCGAGCAGCGCCTCTTCCACGACCGCGAGTCGCGCCCGTTTCGCGGGTGCTGGGGCCGGCCTCCGTGCCGGCAGCCGCGGAGCGCGCCTGACCCCGAGGAGGAACCCTCGTCGCCGTGGACGAACCACGGGCCCGGCCTCTACCCCTCACCGTCGTCGGCTTCGGCGGCTCCACCTCCTCTGTCGTCCTCTTCCCTTTCTCGGCCGCGGAGAGCTTCCTAGGGGGAGCCATGGCCACGGCGGTGACGGGCGGAGAGATTGGCGAAGAGGTTGGAAGTTGGAGAGAAATGGGGAGCCGAGGAGTTGGTCGCTAGGCAGGCTGGGGACGGAGTGAAGTGGCAATGGAATGCCCACGCCCCGCACGGGTAGGTTTTATCGCCAAGGTGGCGGTTATCGAGGCGTCGCTGGGAGTGGAGGTGCCACGCCCGCAAAGGCCGCCACGTGTGGCCCCTGGGCCCGGCGGCTCGATGGCCCCCCCGGCGCTTCATCCCCAACGGGCGGGACACGCGCGCCGCGGGCCCGGGGGCAACTGTCGGGTCAGTGGGACCCAGGGTACCACGGCCTGTCTGCCTCTGGCCCAGGAGGCGGCGCTTGGGCCGGTCCAGGCGAGATGGCCCTGGCATCGTCGCCCGGGAGGGGTCGCCTCGCGAGGGGATAGCCTCGTGAGGCCCCTCATCGCCAGGCCAAGCCCTGGCGAGGCCAGCAAGCCCCGGATCGCCTCGTGAGGCAGTCCCTCGGGAAGCCGCTTTGCGAGGCATGTCGCACGGTGCCGGCCTTGGGGCGACCGACCCGTCACGTGGGTAACGGCCCGACGGCAGGATGAGAACAGCAAGGTACAGCTCAGGGATAGCAGGATGCAGCTCAGGCGGCCTTCCATTCTGGTGATAGGGGAGCAGTGGCATCTGCCTTCCCTCAAAAGCAAGCCCCAAGACATTTCCTCTTTGGTGATAGGAGATCAGGACGGATCAGCGCGCCAGGACGGAGGTCATCGCCGAGCCCACCTGCACGTCACGAGGAGCTACTTTAGCAGGCGGAGACCGCCTTTAGTCAGGATAAGCCTGTGCTCTTGTCCCCCTTTTGAATTGCCGCCCTGTGGCAACCCTTTCCCGCTCATATTTTCGGGGAAGAGGACCAAGGCACTACAAAAGGGGCAGGGCTGCTTCCATGTAGGGGACCGACCCATTCTCCCCCACACCTCTTGTACCTCGAGCACAAGCTCTCCTCCACAGAGCAATCCAACACAAGCAGGAGTAGGGTATTACACCGCACGGTGGCCCGAACCTGGGTAGCTCGCGCGTCCCCTTCGTGTCCGGTGAGAGCCGGCGAGTCCGTTGCGTCCCCGCCGTAGTTGCCATCGCGTCGTAGGCTGCCAAGCAAAGTCCCCCAGAGTTTGAATCCTAAGTTCTTGGAGAAGTTTCTTGGACACAGATCCTAGACTCCGACAAGATTACTGGTAATTATTGTTTTACCACCTTACATTTAGTTTTTGATCAAGTCGACTACACGTTGTAGTAACATTCGTAAACGGTTCACGTTCCTTTTGCAGAAGGAGCAACACAGGCTTGCGGCCGAAAGCGACTCGTCGTCTCAGTCGTCGATGAGGCCCAAGTGGGACACCCCTCTCAACCGGGCCTTGAACCAACTGAAGGGACTCCCTTTGGACCAGCGACCGCAATATGGACGTGTGCACGGCATCGGAGACGGCGCCACGTGGATGTACTACTACGACGAGGGCCCGGAGGCCAAAAAGCAGAAAAAGAAGTTCAGTCAGTTGAACATCGACGAGAAGGTGAAGCTTGCAATCGAGAAAAATGCAGCTGAGGCCAAGAAAAAAGTAGCTGAGGCCGCAGAAGCGACCAGAAATGAGTTGGTCCAGCAGGCAGTCAATGCAGCTTTAGCTGCCTGCAGAAATGATTTCGCTACTAACTTGATTCCGGCTATTATCGACTGGACGAAGCAAAATCCAGACAAGACGGCACAGGATTTTCCCATGCCCAGCTTCGTTGGGAGCAACTCGGTGAACATCACACCATTATCACCTGCTCTCACAACCGCACCTGCTCCCGCACCCGCGCCTGCTCCCGCACCCGCTCATAGCAGCCCATCCTCTGTCTCTGGCTTGCTAGGCGGGCCTTCGTCTTTGGCTGAGCTCGACGCCCTCACGGTAATTACACGTCGCACCAACATATCTATAATCTTCCGTTTTTCATTGCCTTTCGGATACGCCGCAGACATGTCTTTGCAGGCCGACGAAACCCCGTGCACCATACTCTAGTGCCCGGGGAAAGGCAGTGATAACGAAGCCCTTGGAACTCACGTTCCACGGCCAGCCGATCCCCGTTGGCACCTTCAGGGTTACCTTGTTGAGTGTGAAAGCGGGCCACGAGGATTTGAATCCTCCAGTATGACTCGGGGGAGAGGAGGACGAGACCCCAATGCAGTTGGAGAATGCAAGGGTTGGATGCTGCTGTGGTCGAAGAATCTTCTTCGTCTAGAGGCGGCCGAGAGCACACCAATGACCACACATCAGCAAGGTATGAACACCACCACCCCGCCTATGCAATTACCAGCGCCTCTCGTGCCGGGTGAGAGCGGCGGACGACGCGAGGAAGGGGGTCCAATAGTGGATGATGTAGTCGCCCCCGTGGAACAACGAATGGATGATGAGATGGAGGAGGAGGACCCTCTCCGGTTCCTCAATACAGGTGCCTATGACGACGGACAAATGATGAGTCAGCAATGTGACTCGGGCTATGAGCATGTGGATGAGGAGTTGGATGATGTGCCGGAGCAGGAATGTCGTAGGGTTGATTGCAAGAAGTCTCTCTTCATGCAATCCTCATAGGAGACGCCTCCAGATGCCGCCTCAACCCACGGTCAAGTAGCCGAGGGTCGTGTAATGCTTAGCCCGAACACATTGGTCGCGGGGGTCAGACAGGGCCTGTAAGGCTCACTACCTCAACCCAAGAAGAAGCAGAGGAAGAGACCGCAGAAGAGAGGCTCTGCTGCCGCCAAAGCTTCTAGCAGCCTGTATTTTGAAGACCATGTACCAGTCAAAGGTGCGGCGATGTTCCATGTCGCGGGCCAGCCGATCCTACCGCTGAAACCACTAGAGGGCATATCAGGGGATCTCAGGAGCCTGCACGACCATGTGCTGTCGACAGAGAAAAGCATTCTCGCCTCGAAGGCTCCAGGATACCCGCTTTATGCGGTTCGTGTGCCTCAGGCCAAGTGCTACGTCGACACACTCCCCGCGGATGTGTTCTTCCTGCGGTTTGATCACATATTTGACATGTTTCTCAATTGGCGGCTCGATTTTACGATCGTCCGCCTTTTTGCGCTACATATGAACTTCATCATCAGGAGAGACCAAATCGATCAAATCTCGGTTGCGGATCCATACTACATGCATGAGTTTGTGACCCCCCGACCTAATCGTGCACTAACCATACACGCAAATACACACGATCAAGCCTAAGGACTTACTTGAAGATATCACAACACAACTCTAAACACAAATAAAGTCATACAAGCTTTATATTACAAGCCAGGGGCCTCGAGGGCTCGAATACATAAGCTCGCGAGAAAGCATTAGCGGAAGCAACAACAGTATCTGAGTACAGACACAAGTTAAACAAGCTGCCTTAAGAAGGCTGAGCAAAACAACGACATAAGATCGAAAAGGCGCAGGCCTCCTGAATGGGTGCCTCCTATCTACTCTTGGTCGTCGGTGGTCTCCACGTAGTAGTACTCTCCACCAGAGGGGTAGTAGTAGTCATCGACTGGGGCAGCTGGCTCCGGGGCTCCGTCGTCTGATCACAGCAAGCAGGTATGGGGAAAAAGGGGAAGCAAAGCAACCGTGAGTACTCATCCAAAGTACTCGCAAGACTTACATCAGAACTATTCTACTTATGCATCAGTATCAAGTGAAAAGGCTGTATCAGTGGACTAGACTGCAGAAATGCCAGAATAGAGAGAAAAGCCTAGCCTCTCGAAGACTAGCATCTTCATCGTCTTGCAGCATAAGAAGAGTGCAGATTAGTACATAAATAAGTAATAAGTAAAAAGTATAACAGTAGCCACGCCCAGAGATCCTTCCTCGACCCCCTGCGAGAAAGCGATCCCAGAGCTATAATATCCAATTGCATCACAAGTATCCACTTCTAGTTGTAGAAGATCGGGATATTTTCCGAGCGTCCTGTTACCATGGACACGGCTATTCGAATAGATATACTTCCCTGCAGGGATGCACCAACTTACCCAACACGCTCGATTAACTCTGGCCGGACACACTTACTCGGTCCATGCCTGGCCTCGGCTGATCGACATGTCGTAGCCCTACCTAGGCTCAACAGAGAGGCCAGCACGCCGGTCTACACCCTAAGCACTCAGGGGTCTTGGGCCCATTGTCCTTTGCACTCCTGCGGGTTGCAAACGCGGCCGGTGAGTAGACCTAGCCCCCTTAATACAAGCGCAGGCTTTCCCAGTCCAACCCGGCGCGCGCCGCTCAACTGCTGACATTTGGAGAGTTTCGGCTGATACATACAACGCCGAGTGCCCATACTATTCCCGCGTGGTGGTTAGTGCGAAAAGGCCAGAGGCCTACTCAGATCACATATCCTAACCCATTAGTGTGTTGGGAGCTCACAGAAATGAGCAGAGACTCACGATCATGTGACCTCGTCGCCCCGTCTCGTGGACCTACGGCAAGGGCCAGGAATGCCTATCCGTGCCACGTAATCATCTCACGGGTACCCTCATGGTCAACCCGGTTTCACATCTCTCGCGGGTACCCCTCGGGGCCGACCCATCTTTAACAACTTTCTGCGGTAAAGTCAAAGTATCCGTGTGTCCACCACATCAAGAAGGAATCCGAGGAATCACCCTCATTGGATTCCCACTCGATGTATCCGTCAAGGTGAACCCGGAGGAATCACCCTCGATAGATTCACCTTGAGGGGTTGCACGACAGAGGCTTCATTGGAGGTGGTGAAAGAGGAATCACCCTCGGTAACCCACAACCGACTAGCTAGGCTACAGAGATATCATCAGAAGTGAGTTAAGAGGTATCACCCTCGTTACTCGATGATAGCTCTGCAAAGTTGTACAACTTAGGGTTGTGTGGTGAAGTGCTGGTCTCAGCCCATCGATCACCTCGATCGGGGCACTGGTACTAAAGCGGGGCAACTGGGACAAGGATGAGGGGCCACAGATGGTTCACTACCAACCTACACTAAGCATTTAGGATAGTAGGTAATGTATCAATAGCAGTTTACAAAAACAGGCTATGCATCAGAATTGGTATTTCGGAACAACAACTGTAGCAATTCTAATGCAAGCATGAGGGAGAAAGAGTAGGTGATATAGGCATGTTCAAGGGGGTTTGCTTGCCTGGAAGCTCTACGGGGAAAGAGGGGTCATCGACGGTGTAGTTGTACTCTGGAGCTGCGTCGGTCTCAGGGTCTACCGGAGAGAAGAGGGGGAAGAAACAATAAATAAAAGCAAACAAATGCAACACAATGCATGGCATGGCAATATGCAGTGCTCGTGGTGACCTATCGCAATGCTACACGTTGCATACGAAGCAAGAAAATATCTGGGATATTTTCCCGGCCTTAGGCAGTTTTCGGACAGTTGATCCGGAGGGGAAAGTTCCATGTTCAGCTAGTTAGGAGTGATGGTCAAGCATTTTGACCACATATTCGGATTCGTCTTGTTTTTCTGATCAACTTTCATGTAGAAAACGTTTCGATCCGAGCTACGGTTTATTTCCTATGAATTTTCAAAGTTTTAACTATTTTCTGAAAATCCTGAAATAAATTTAATTATTAAAATCACATTATCTAGAACAGTAAATATTTATGACATCAGCATGACGTCATCTGTCAACCTAGCCGGTCCAGGTCAAACCTGACCGCTGGGTCCCACATGTCAGTGACAGAGAGCTAAATTAGAGTTAAATTTAAACTACACAGAGGTTAATTAGGGATGGGCCCCACTTGTTAGTGACTAAACTAATTAACAAATTAATTAAATTATCAAATTAGTTAATTAAGCGAGCGGGGCCCGCCTGCCAGCCACTGTGGTTGCCCAGTCAGCAGGGTTGACTGGTCAACCCAGTCAACTGGGGTCGGGGTGCCCACTGGCAGTGACCCAGGGTTGGACCCCAGGTGTGCCACGTCGGCGGCGGCCGGAGACTCGTCGCCGGCGATGAAATACGCGGCAGCACGCTTCGGGCCTTGCCGGAAAACGCGTACGGTGCACCGTTCGACGCGCGCGAGGTGGCGTTCGAAAGCTGGAGACGTCACGCGTCGCGTGGTGCTACTGGTTGGAGCTGAAACAGCCGGAAACGGCGCCGGCGATGAGGCCAGCGGCGGAGGTGTTTCGGGCTCCGACGGAAACGGCGAATCAACGCACGCGCGAGCGGTTTGAAGGTCCAGGCCGCATTACCAGAGTGCCCCGAGCACAACGGTGTGCTCAGACGGCCATGTCAACGATGAGAACTACGGCGGCGAGCTCGTCTGCGGCGACCGGAGTCCGGCAGCAGTAGTAGCTCGACAGGGGCGCGGAAACAGAGGGGAAAACAGAGGGGAGGAAGCGGAGCTCACTGTGCGGCTCAAGGAAGGACGGCGAGTGGCTTAGTAGCTACAGGTGGGGCCGGAGTCGACGGCGATCGCCGGTGACCGAAGAAGGGGGAAGAGCTTGATCCCCTCGCTGCCGTGGCGCCGAGCTTGAGCGGTGGTGCGTAGACGACGTAGGGGATGCAGGCGGAGCTCCTGGATAGCTCGGAACGGCGAGGGGAGGCCGGTGGCGAGGCAACACGGCGACGGCGGCGTACTGGAGAAGAAGGGGGGAAGTGGGCGAGCGATGGAGAAGGTGGATGAGGACGAGCGCGTATCCCGGGGAGCCAGCACGACGTTCTTATCCACCCCGCAGCGACTGTAGCGGCGCGGGCGCGGCGAGATGGTGTGGTGGCGACGGCGTCGGCGTCAGGCGCGCGCGCGCACGCTGACACGGGGAGGAGGAATACGATGAGGGGGCTGCTGGGCTGGGCCTGCACACTGTGCACTAAGGCCCAGTGCACAATAGCCCTTTTCCTTTTCCCTAATTTCTTTTCTGTTTTTGTTTTTACAAAAAGGATTTGCAAATATTTGAGCTGCCAAATGCTTTTTGTAAAATGTGAAACTTGTCCACAAAATTACATTGCATTATTCTGCACTGCCACAAAAAGTTTGGGAAAGATTTGAATCCATTTGAATTTTTCATAAATGAAATGGCATTTAAGTTGCTGTTTTTGCACTGTTTTAAATGCTCTAGCCCATTTTAGCAAATAGGTGATGTTGTTTTCCTGAACAAGAATTTGTTTTGGAATATTTGCTACAACATGAACTATTTTCCAGCAATTTTTGAGCAACTTCAAATTTCACTTATGATTTGAATTGAATTCAAAGATGGAATTTGAAATGAGATATGAATCCACTTTGATCAAGCATTGCAAATCAACTTGACTTAGCATAATCATTATGGATCACTGTTGCTCATTACAAAGGGGTGTTACAATTCTGCTCCTCTAAAAGAAATTCTCGTCCCGAGAATTCAGGAGGTAGAAGGGAAAAGATCGGGGTATTCTTCCCAAAGACGATCCTCGCGTTCCCAAGTGGCTTCATCTTCAGTGTGATTTGACCACTGCACTTTAAGGAACTTAGTTATCTTCTGACGTGTCTCACGTTCAGCTTGATCGAGAATGCAGATCGGGTGCTCTTTATAAGATAGGTCATCTTGTAATTCGAGCAATTCATGATCCACTGCTCGGTGCGGATCCTTGAAGCAACGGCAAAGTTGCGACACATGGAAGACGTCGTGGATGTGAGAGAATTGCAGCGGCAACTCCAATTTATATGCCACATGTCCACGTCTGGCGAGAATGCGGTAGGGGCCGATGTAGCGAGGAGCTAACTTGCCCTTGATTCCAAAACGGTGAGTGCCCTTCATAGGAGTGACACGCAGATAAGCTTGCTCACCAGGTTGATAGATCGATCCCCAGTGTTTTTGATCATAATTGCTCTTCTGGCGAGACTGGGCCGCCTTGAGATTTTCTCGGACAATACAGACTTGCTCTTCAGTGTGTTGGATAATATCCGGACCAATGAGCGGTCGTTCCCCAGTTTCTGACTAGTTCAGAGGGGTTCGACACTTACGTCCATATAGTACCTCGAAGGGGGCCATCTTCAAGCTAGCTTGATAGCTGTTGTTGTACGAGAATTCGGCATACGGGAGAGATTCTTCCCACTTCTTGCCAAATGAGATGGCATAAGCACGCAACATATCTTCAAGCACTTGATTGACTCGTTCAACTTGGCCTTGGGACAGGGGGTGATAAGCTGAGCTCCAGGTTATATGAGTTCCCATAGCTTCTTGGAAACTTGCCCAGAACTTAGAGGTGAAGAGGCTGCCACGGTCTGAACTGATCTCCTTCGGAATACCGTGGAGTGATACAATTCTGGAGATATACAATTCCGCTAACTGACTAGCAGTGATCGTCTCCTTGACTGGCAGAAAGTGTGCCACTTTGGAAAGTTGGTCGATGACGACAAGAATAGCATCATAACCCTTTTGTGACTTGGGAAGACCAGTAATAAGATTCATTTGAACCTTATCCCATTTCCATTCAGGAATAGGAAGTGGTTGCAGAATTCCGGCAGGCTTATGATGTTCTGCTTTAACGCGATGGCAAACGTCACATTCAGCAACATATCGAGCAATGTCCTACTTCATTTTAGACCACCAGTACCTTTGACGAAGGTCACGATACATCTTGGTGCTACCCGGATGAATAGACAGTGGTGTATCATGTGCCTCCTTCATAACTTTGTCCGTCATAAGTTCGAACCGAGGTACTACAATGCGATCCCTGAAATACAAGGTTCCATCTTCAGCAAGCGAGAAATCTCTGGACTTTTCAAGGTCAAGATCTCTTTTCATCTGATCAACTTCAGCATCTTTTGCTTGCGCAGACTTAACAGCTTTCTCAAGATTCGGCTGCAGAACAAGGGTATTAAGGGAACCCTGTGGAACGACATGGAGGTTTAGCTTGCGCAGTTCTTCATAAAGATGGGTTTGAGCTCGCTGAACCATGAGGTTGTTACAATAGGACTTGCGGCTCAAGGCATCAGCCATCACATTAGCTTTGCCAGGGGTATAAGAGATACCGCAGTCATAGTCCGTAATCGTTTCCAACCATCCACTACTAGGGAAAAGCTTATAGGTGGAGGATTAATAGTAGCGCGGGTCATGGACGAGCGCTATTGCTATGTAATAGTAGCGCGTTCTTAAACAACGCGCTGCTACTATAACATTAGCAGTAGCGCGCGGGGCAAAACAGGCGATGCTACTAACCGGGCCCGTGGTATCCCCCGCGTGGAGCCTTTGTAGCAGCGTGGGGATACAACCCGCGCTACAACTAACTATATAGTTGTAGCGCGTTTTACATGAGCCGCGCTACTGATAAGTTTAGTCCCACCTCGCTCCGCGAACAGGGTGTTTACCACCTTAAATATGTTAATTCTCCAACTATCACAAGCACTTGGTCTTCATTGTACTCTATGTGTAGGATCTGTGGCAATATGAATCTTCACCTGTGCCTACAGGTGAAGATTCATACTGACAATTTAGATTCTACACAAAAATATCATTGATGACTGATGTATTTTATGATTTTTTTTACATGCTTCAAATTGGGTTGTGTTAAAAAGAAAATTACATTGTTAAAAAGAAAATGAAAGTGAAACAGAAAAAGAAAAGAAAATTGGGTTGTGTTAAAAAGAAAATTACATTGTTAAAAAGAAAATGAAAATGAAAATGAAACAGAAAAAGAAAAGAAAATTGGGCTACCACCCCATTTAGCAGCAGCGCGTGACCTATGACCCGCGCTACAGGTATTGGGATTAGCAGTAGCGCGGGCCCTCTACCCGCGCTACTACTAAGCTCATTTTATCCATGGCCGTCTGTTCCTCTCTCTCATCACTCTCACTCCTCACTCTCTCGCGCTCTCCTTTCCTCGCCGCTGTCGCCCGCCGCCGCCGACGCTCCTGCTCCTCCTCCACCGAGGTAGCTCCTCCCTCCCTCCCTTACTCCTCCCTCCCTCCTCCCTCCTCGTGCTCCAGCCGCCGCCCCACCTCCATCCGCCGCCCCTCCCCCATCCTCCCCCTCCATCTGCCGCCCTCCTCCCTCCTTCCTCCCCCTCCATCTGCCGCCCTCCTCCCTCCTTCCTCCCCCTCCATCTGCCGCCCTCCTCACTCCCCTCCAGCCGCTGCCCCTCCTCCCTCCTCCTCCTCCATTCTCCAATTTACTTTCTAGTTTACTGAATTAGTTAAAAGTTTAGTTGGTACAAACAGTTATTGGACACTTAGTTGGTAGAGATTATAACTACTAATAGAATAGAAAATAAATTATAGTAATAGAAATTTTGAGTAAAAAAATTAGTAATAGAAATTTTTAGGTGTATAAAATTTTCAGTATAGAAATGTATTGGAAAGCTATATGAGAAATTTTTAGGTGTAGAAAATTTTCAATATAAATGTATTGGAATGCTATATGAGAAATTTTTAGTAAGTGTTGAATAGAGTAGAACTAGGGTATTTAGTTATGTCAATCTCACATTGCCAAATTTAGAGAGAGAGACCTACTTTGTATGCTCACGTGTGAATGCTCATGTGGCGCAGGGTAGATCACCGACGAGCCGGTCGACGACGCCCAGAAGATCACCGACGACACCCGCGCTCGGTCGACAACCATCGTCTATAGTGAGTAAACATGATGTTTTTATAGATGTAGTAGATGAGTAGCTGTGACAATGTGAAGCTAGTTTTTTTTAAATGATAATTGATCCGGATAGAATTTCAAGTTTAAACATCTATGTATGTGTTTGAACATCTTTGTATCGCATGGAAAATCCGAGTGGCCTATGTTTTGCCTGAGTGTTGATTCATTTCCGTTCCGGTAAATTTCAGGCACTCGATATGTCCTATTTTAGCAAAGGTCATGCCGGATTTTTCGGTGAATTTTAGCATGACTTGTGCTAGTATGTAGGAAATATCGAGTGCCTTGGATTTGCCGGAAAGAGAATTAAACGACATTTGAGGTTGACTTTAACTCTGTCGGGGCTCAATACATAACAGTCAGAAAATTAGTGAGGGAGAGTGTCCACCATATATGAGAGAACAAGAATGCCGACTGTTGTCGTGGGGGTCACTTCTCCTTCTTCTCCTTGTGCTAGACCTTTGTTATGCACTAGGGGGAGGAGGAGTAGCGACCATCACCATCGGTCGAATATCTGCGAACACCACGTGAGAGGAGAGTTTTCAAGGAAAGACTCGACAAACCAAAAGTCAACCCGTGATGAGTAATAATGATCTGTGTGTGTTGAGTTCCTGTTATTTGCCGTCGATTTTTAATCTTTGACTTATGAACACAGGAAATGTCTGATGACGATATGATTCCTGAGTGCGACTACTGTGAAGACGACCGGGGTTTGTGCGACAGGATGCCTTATCTGCAAAACGGTAGGTACTTCACTATCGTGCTGAAGGAGACTTTCGACGTTTTTACGGTACGTAAGGACGACAAGTATTTTTCCGTAATTATGCATGTCTTGTGAATTTTGGCTTCAACGTGTAATTTTCCATTTTTTTAATTGAAATAGTTCATCCCATGTCATGCAAGACCGTATGTCTTGGAAAAGCTCGGTTTTGAAGATAGGGAGAGAACAGAGACGAAGAGTGCTCACCTTAGGACGAAGCATGGTTTCACTTTTTTGGTTAAGCTATTTAATGCACCAAATAGCTCACATTTCGGTTTCTCAACTTGGAGAGGATTTTGCAAGGCCTATGAATTTAAGGAGGATATGCAAATCACCTTCGATCTTGGGCCCGAAGATGAAATTGACGATAATATCGACATTTGGGTGGATGTTGAGACGCTTCCAGTTCTACCTCTTTGTGAGTTTGTCAAATAAATTTGTTAAGTAATTTATATTGTTTATTTAAAAATCATTGACGACTTATTTCCATTGACAGCTTATTTCCATTATTCAAAAATGTACGGAAGATAGTAGACAGAACCTACTACACTGATGGCTCTGAACTAAGTTACCAGGAGAAAGATCATCTTATCTCATTTATTATTGATGTTGAGAATTTCAATATCAATTATGAAACTCCTCCACATTATGGTCAATACGTGCCACTAGTGCACGTGTTGAACTACGGTAACATCCATAGAGATGGCATGGTAAGATTTTTTACTATTACGACATCAGTGCATCTTTTGTATACATTCTTCTAAAGCTAAACTACATTGCTAACTAAGTTATTATTATGTTCTTCAACAGAAAATCCCAAAGGATTGTGTGCCTCATCTGATGTTTACGAAAGGTCGCATTGATGTTATTAGATTACGGCCAAGTCCGCCTCGGGTTCACCGCTGTTCATACATGATTTCTCAAACCGATGAAGACATCACAATCGAAGAATGGAAAAAAGTTATGAATAATGAAAGTGAGCTACTTGGAAGCAACATTGTGCGAAGCGCACGAATTGGAGACAGGATAATCTCCATTCTTCATAATGGAGAGTCAGGGGCTATGTTGTTTTATGCTATTTTACCTTAGAGAGCGTAGCAGGTCCTAGCTAATACTCATGAACATGTGCTAAGAACAATTAACTAGGGTTGGTTATGACTATGATGATGAGTAGTATGACTTGTTATTATGATAACGAGTAGAAGTTGTTAGATGACTATATATGATGATGATGATGAGTATGACTTGTTATTATGATAACGATGATGAGTTATTATTATGATGATGATGCTGAGTTGTTATATGAGCATGATGAGTTATTATATATATTAGTGGGTGAAATAAACGTGGATTAGATTCAAGTGGAGGCAATATGGTGCAGATCAAAAGTACTACTAATCCAAACTAAAGTGATCAAGTTTGGATTAGTAGTACTTTCGATCTGCACCATGTTGCCTCCACTTGAATCTAATCCATGTCTCTTTCACCCACTGATATAATAACTCATCATGATCATAAAATCATATGATGAAACTACTGTATAAAACCTGTACAAATACATGGCCAATATGCTGCAGAAAAAAAAATACAGGAAAAATTAGCAGTAGCGCGGGCATGCATGTAGCAGCAGCGTGCTATTATCAGCAGCGCGCTCTGGAAAGAGGCGCTGTTGCTATTAGCAGCAGCGCGGTTTAATGAGCACGCTACTGCTATGTATAGTTAACAGTAGCGCGGGTAAACCCACGCTACTGCTAAAGGTTAGCTGTAGCGCCTTAGCAGTAGCGCCGGTGCCCGCGCTACTGATAAGGTAAAACCCCGCGCTACTGCTAGCCTTTTCCCTAGTAGTATCGCTGTTGGCGGAGATTGAGATCCGGCTGAGTAAACAAATACTTCAGACTTTGATGATCCGTGTATATCTCACATCGATTACCGAGGAGGTAATGTCGCCACAGCTTCAATGCATATATCACTGCAGCAAGTTCAAGATCATGCACTGGGTAGTTCTCTTCATGAGGACGCAACTGTCGCGAGGCATAAGCAATCACTCTGCGCTCTTGCATCAGGACACAGCCTAATCCTTGACGAGAGGTGTCGCAATAAATCACGAAGTCCTTGCGAGAATCTGGAGGAGCAAGCATTGGTGCAGAAGTCAGCTTGTCCTTGAGGGTCTGGAAACTTTCCTGACATTTGTCTGTCCACTCAAACTTAACGCCTTTGTGAAGCAGATTAGTCAGAGGCTTGGCAATCTTTGAGAAGTTTTCGACAAATCGACGTCAATAGCTTGCGAGCCCGAGAAAACTTCTGACTTGCTTAACATTCTTCGGGGGAGTCCAGTCAAGAATAGCCTAAACTCGCTCTGGGTTGACAGCAATGCCATCCTTGGAAATCACATGCCCAAGGTAGGTCACTTCGGATAACCAGAATTCACACTTGGAATATTTGGCATACAGCTGATGCTCTCGAAGCTTTTCCAGAACTAGACGAAGATGTTCAGCATGTTCTTCCTTATTCTTGGAATATACCAGAATATCATCCAGATAAACCACGACGAATTTGTCGAGGTAATCCATGAAGATATAATTCATCAGACGGGAGAATGTTGCTGGAGCATTGGTTAAGCCAAATGACATGACGGTATACTCGTATGAACCATAGCGAGTAACGAAGGCAGTCTTGGGAATATCCTCTTCGCGGACTCGGATCTGATGATAACCCAACCTCAAGTCAAGTTTAGAGAATACTGAAGATCCAGCAAGTTGATCATACAGATCGTTGATCCGAGGAAGCGGATGCTTATTCTGAATTATTGCCTGGTTGATAGGTCGGTAATCTTGGACCAACCGGTTCATACCATCTTTCTTCTTGACGAAGAGAGAAGGTGCTCCCCAAGCAGAGGAACTTGCATGAATAAAACCCTTGCAAAGTGATTTGTCGATTTCCTCCTTAAGCTCAAGGAGTTCATGCGGCGGCATCTTATAAGGATGCTTCGCAATAGGAGTTGTGCCTGGTTTCAAGTCGATTACAAACTCGACAGCTCTAACAGGGGGTACTCCTGGAAGTTCTTCTGGGAAAACATCTTGGAAGTCACAAACGATTGGAACGTTTTCGATCCCCTCAAGAGGAGAAGCGTTCAACGCATTCAGGGCATAAATCTGAGCCTCGACATTATGAACGAGATGTGCATGGTAGTTTACCAGCTCATCGGATGGGTGCAGGAGTTGGACGACTTGGTGGCACAATTGATTAAGGCGGTATGAGCCTTCCACCAATCCATTCCCAAAATGAGGTCAACTTTGGAAGACTTCAAAATAATGGGAAATGCATGGAAGTCCACCCCTTCAATTTCAGTGGTAACATCGGGGCTAAACATAGAGGCTTGACATTGGCCCACGGGAGTGTTTACCACTAACGGTTGGTGCAGTTTTTCATATTTAATGCCATGCATGAATGCAAAATCTTCTGATATGAAAGAATGCGATGCTCCTGAATCAAATAAAACAGAAGCTGGTACTGAGTTAACGAGAAGAGTACCCATCACAGTCTCTGGTTGGTCTTGAGCTTCAGCCATGTTGACATGATAAGCCTGACCACGACCATATGAAGGCCTGACATTGTTGTAGCGAGGCTGATTGTTACCACGGCCAGCTGACGGAAGCGCAAGCTGATTCTGATCCTGAGAACAGTCTCTGGCACGGTGACTCGGACGGCCACACTTGAAGCAGAGTCCATTATCGGGACGGGGAGCAGGAGCTCGAAGCATTGGAGCTTGAGGTCTCAGCTGCCTCGGAGGTGGAGGAGGCAGACGAGGTGCAGCATACGATGGCCTTGGAGCAGGTACAGTTGGACGGTACATGCTATGAGGAATCCAGATACGACGCTTCTGGGAAGACGAGCCCAAAGATGAGCCCGCTTCACGGGTGCGCTTGAGCGCGTCCTTGTGATCCTTCAAACCAGTCTCAACCTGTATAGCCTTGTTCACCAAGGTGGCGAAGTCGGCGAAGTCTTGGACTAGGAGTGCGAGCTTGATATCTGGGTTGAGCCCTTCACGGAACTTCTCCTGTCTGCGGGCATCAGTAGCAATATCCTCTTCAGCATAGCGAGACAATTCAAGGAACTCCCGCTGATAGACCTCCACAGTCTTGCTGCCTTGGGTAAGGTTGCGGAACTCACGCTTCTTCCGGTCCATAACTCCTTGCGGAATGTAACGGGCACGGAAGGCAGCCTGGAACTCCGCCCAAGTGATGATGGTTCCAGCAGCTAGGGTATGCTTGTGACTGTGCCACCATTGAGCTGTGGGTCCCTTTAGAAAGTATGACGCGAAAGTGACATAGCTGGCAGGGGCCACATTAGCATACTCCATCTCGAAAGTGATGTCGCGGAGCCAGTCATCAGCATCAAGCGGCTGAACTGAGTTGCAGAAGATAGTTGGACTGAGGCGCACAAACTCTTGCAAAGTTATTGGGGCTGGCTGCTGGTTGGCATTTGGACGAGGGAACTGATCCATAACCCCTTGTATGAATTGGCGGTTCAGTTCAAACTGTTGCATCATCCCAGCCATATAGTCGGGCGGTGGTGGATTGTTGGCACCATGGCCACGACCTGCGGGTCTAACCATCCTGCTAAAATCAACAGGGAGTAGTTTAGCAACGAGCATTGCAGGTGTATGGAATCATTCATGAAGTAACACGCATAACAGATGAAGTGCAATAGATACATCAACATAGTCAAACATGACATACAGATTCATATATAGATTCGGATACAAGCCAGCGTTACAACAACGGAAAGGAAAGCTAGACATCTAGGCGGCACGCAGGCACGTGGTGGAGGGATAGAACAACGGGACATAGCGATAGCTACATCAACGTCGGAGAAAACCACTGAAGCCAGGCAACTGCAGGTGACGACGCAGGGTACCCTCGATATAAAGATCCTGCACTCCGTGAACACTCTGGTGCAGAACCTTGTCCCGAACTGGAAGAAGAGGACCTCGTGGAGGAGTACAACCTCCAACAGCAGGCCACTCAAGACCTGGTGGCATCTCCGTCCTGCGCGGGTAAAGGTTGTACTCTGGATGGATCCCTGCACTGACTGCTGGCAGCAACTGTGTCAGAGCATCGTAAAGACGAGCATGAGTGGCGTACAACTCGACAGCAAGAGCTCGGGCAATGCGATCCAGAGCCTCAGTGTACTGTACCAGAACCTGCGGGTCATAACGACGTCGCACGTACGGGGTACAAACAGCAGTGTAATATCCACTCTCATCCCCATCGGGGGCATAAGGGATATATCTGAAAGCAGTCTCCTCCAAGCGACTGTGCTCTCCACGGAGACTGGCAATAGCAGTATAGGCAGCATCATGGACGGCCATGTCGACAGTCACCCCAACACCATGAAAGGTGTGCAGCTCGGTGATGGAGTTGTTCTGCCGATCAAAGATACGAACCACAGCGTGGTACTACTCCTGGTTGAACTCGCGGTAGTCCTCGTAAATAGTGTACACGGGGTACCAGCAATAACCCAGCCTGGTCAAGAGGTCGACCAAAATAGCAGGGAACCCAGTCGCATCAACATCCATCGTGTGGCGTACGAGCTGTCTTGCGGGACGCATCTGAAACAAGGAGTGCAAGATGTCAAATGACAGTGTGAGAAGCATAAGATAGCATTGGAAAGAAATGTTTGCAGATAATCCAGCTCTCCGGGTGAATGTGATTACGAGAACCTAGCGTTAGAGTTAGCAAAATCATTTAACCCGAAAGGAAGAGAGATCAGAGCCCCAGAGTAAAGAAGAGGAATAAAAGATCCTAATACCACCCATTGGCGACGTGGGCCCGTAAGCCACACAGCCATGTTAGTAAAATCATTTTTCAAAGGCTAGACTCAACTTTGGCCAAGGAGTTGGAAAGGGGGGTTCCTATAGGCAGTCGGCTCTGATACCAACTTGTGACCCCCTAACTTAATCATGCACTAACCATACACGCAAATGCACACGATCAAGCCTAAGGACTCACTTGAAGATATCACAACACAACTCTAAACACAAATAAAGTCATACAAGCTTTATATTACAAGCCAGGGGCCTCGAGGGCTCGAATACATAAGCTCGCGGGCAAGCGATAGCGGAAGCAACAACAGTATCTGAGTACAGACACAAGTTAAACAAGCTGCCTTAAGAAGGCTGAGCAAAACAACGACATAAGATCAAAAAGGCGCAGGCCTCCTGCCTGGGTGCCTCCTATCTACTCCTGGTCGTCGGTGGTCTCCACGTAGTAGTACTCTCCACCGGAGGGGTAGTAGTAGTCATCGACTGGGGCAGCTAGCTCCGGGGCTCCGTCGTCTGATCATAGCAATCGGGTATGGGGAAAAAGGGGAAGCAAAGCAACCGTGAGTACTCATCCAAAGTACTCGCAAGACTTACATCAGAACTATTCTACTTATGCATCGGTATCAAGTGAAAAGGCTATATCAGTGGACTAGACTGCAGAAATGCCAGAATAGAGAGAAAAGCCTAGCCTCTCGAAGACTAGCATCTTCATCGTCTTGCAGCATAAGAAGAGTGCAGATTAGTACATAAATATGTAATAAGTAACAAGTATAACAGTAGCCACGCCCAGAGATCCTTCCTCGACCCCCTGCGAGAAAGCGATCCCAGAGCTATAATATCCAATTGCATCACAAGTATCCACTTCTAGTTGTAGAAGATCGGGATATTTTCCGAGCGTCCTGTTACCGTGGACACGGCTATTCGAATAGATATATTTCCCTACAGGGATGCACCAACTTACCCAACATGCTCGATTAACTCTGGCCGGACACACTTACTTGGTCCATGCCCGGCCTCGGCTGATCGACACGTCGTAGCCCTACCTAGGCTCAACAGAGAGGCTAACACGCCGGTGTACACCCTAAGCACTCAGGGGTCTTGGGCCCATCGCCCTTTGCGCTCCTGCGCATTGCGAACGCGGCCGGTGAGCAGACCTAGCCCCCTTAATACAAGCGCAGGCTTTCCCAGTCCAACTCGGCACGCGCCGCTCAACTGCTGACATCTGGAGAGCTTCGGCTGATACATACGACGCCGAGTGCCCATACTATTCCCGCGTGGTGGTTAGTGTGAAAAGGCCAGAGGCCTACTCAGATCACATATCCTAACCCATTAGTGTGTTGGGAGCTCACGGAAACGAGCAGAGACTCACGATCATGTGACCCCGTCGCCCCGTCTTGTGGACCTACGGCAAGGGCCAGGAATGCCCGTCCGTGCCACGTGATCATCTCACGGGTACCCTCATGGTCAACCCGGTTTCACATCTCTCGCGGGTACCCCTCGGTGCCGACCCGTCTTTAACAAGTTTCTGCGGTAAAGTCAAAGTATCCGTGTGTCCACCACATCAAGAAGGAATCCGAGGAATCACCCTCATTGGATTCCCACTCGATGTATCCATCAAGGTGAACCCGGAGGAATCACCCTTGATAAATTCACCTTGAGGGGTTGCACGACAGAGGCTTCATCGGAGGTGGTGAAAGAGGAATCACCCTCGGTAACCCACAACAGACTAGCTAGGCTACAGAGATATCATCAGAAGTGAGTTAAGAGGTATCACCCTCGTTACTCGATGGTAGCTCTACAGAGTCATACAACTTAGGGGTGTGTGTGATGTGCTGGTCTCGGCCCATCGATCACCTCGATTGGGGCACTGGTACTAAAGCGGGGCAACTGGTACAAGGATGAGGGGCCACAGATGGTTCACTACCAACCTACACTAAGAATTTAGGATAGCAGGTAAGGTATCAATAGCAGTTTACAAAAAACAGGCTATGCATCAGAATAGGTATTTTGGAACAACAACTGTAGCAATTCTAATGCAAGCATGAGGGAGAAAGAGTAGGTGATATAGGCATGTTCAAGGGGGTTTGCTTGCCTGGAAGCTCTGCGGGGAAAGAGGGGTCGTCGACGGTGTAGTCGTACTCCGAAGCTGCGTCGGTCTCGGGGTCTACCGAAGAGAAGAGGGGGAAGAAACAATAAATAAAAGCAAACAAATGCAACACAATGCATGGCATGGCAATATGCAGTGCTGGTGGTGACCTATCGCAGTGCTACACGTTGCAGACGAAGCGGGAAAATATCTAGGATATTTTCCCGGCCTTAGGCAGTTTTCGTACAGTTGATCCGGAGGGGAAAGTTCCATGTTCAGCTAGTTAGGAGTGATGGTCAAGCATTTTGACCACATATTCGGATTCGTCTCATTTTTCTGATCAACTTTCATGTAGAAAACGTTTCGATCCGAGCTACGGTTTATTTCCTATGAATTTTCGAAGTTTTAACTATTTTCTGAAAATCCTGGAATTAATTTAATCATTAAATTCACATTATCCAGAACAGTAAATATTTATGACGTCAGCATGACGTCAAGATGACGTCATCGGTCAACCTTGCCGGTCCAGGTCAAACCTGACCGCTGGGTCCCACATGTCAGTGACAGAGAGCTAAATTAGAGTTAAATTTAAACTAAACAGAGGTTAATTAGGGATGGGCCCCCCTTGTCAGTGACTAAAGTAATTAACAGATTAATTAAATTATCAAATTAGTTAATTAAGCGAGTGGGGCCCGCCTGTCAGCCACTGTGGTTGCCCAGTCAGCAGGGTTGACTGGTCAACCCACTCAACTGGGGCCAGGGGGCCCACTGGCAGTGACCCAGGGGTGGACCCCAGGTGTGCCACGTCGGCGGCGGCCGGCGACTCTTCGCCGGCGACGAAATACGCGGCGGCGCGCTTCGGGCCTCGCCGGAAAACACGTACGGTGCACCGTTCGACGCGCGCGAGGTGGCATTCGAAAGCTGGAGACGTCGCGCGTCGCGTGGTGCTACTGGTTGGAACTGAAACGGCCGGTAGCTGCGCCGACGACGAGGCCAGCGGCGGAGGTGTTTCGGGCTCCGACGGAAACGGCGAATCAACGCGCGCGCGAGCGGTTTGAAGGGCCAGGCCGCACTACCAGAGTGCCCCGAGCACAACGGTGTGCTCGGACGGCCATGGCAACGACGAGATCTACGGCGGCGAGCTCGTCTGCGGCGACCGGAGTCTGGCAGCAGCAGTAGCTCGACTGGGGCGCGAAAACAGAGGGGAAAATGGAGGGAAGGAAGCGCAGCTTACCGTGCGGCTCAAGGAAGGCCGGCGAGTGGCTTAGTAGCTGCAGGTGGGGCCGGAGTCAACGGCGATCGCCGGTGACCGAAGAAGGGGGAAGAGCTCGATCCGCTCGCTGCAGTGGCGCCGAGCTTGAGCAGTGGTGCGTAGACGACGTAGGGGATGCAGGTGGAGCTCCTGGACAGCTCGGAACGGCGAGGGGAGGCCGGTGGCCGCGGTGGCGAGGCAACGCGGCGACGGCGGCGTACTGGAGAGGAAGGAGGGAAGTGCGCGAGCGATGGAGAAGGTGGATGAGGACGAGCGCGTGTCCCGGGGAGCCAGCGCGGCGTTCTTATCCACCCCGCAGCGACTGTAGCGGCGCGGGCACGGCGAGATGGTGCGGTGGCGACGGCGTCGGCGTCGGGCGTGCGCGCCCACGCTGACACGGGGAGGAGGGAGACGATGAGGGGGCTGCTGGGCTGGGCCTGCACACTGTGCACTAAGGCCCAGTGCACAGTAGCCCTTTTCCTTTTCCCTAATTTCTTTTCTGTTTTTGTTTTTACAGAAAGGATTTGCAAATATTTGAGCTGCCAAATGCTTTTTGTAAAATATGAAACTTGTCCACAAAATTACATTGCATTATTCTACACTGCCACAAAAGGTTTGGGAAAGATTTGAATCCATTTGGATTTTTCATAAATGAAATGGCATTTAAGTTGCTGTTTTTGCACTATTTTAAATGCTCTAGCCCATTTTAGCAAATAGGTGATGTTGTTTTCCTGAACAAGAATTTGTTTTGGAATATTTGCTACAACATGAACTATTTTCCAGCAATTTTTGAGCAACTTCAAATTTCACTTATGATTTAAATTGAATTCAAAGATGGAATTTGAAATGAGATATGAATCCACTTTGATCAAGCATTGCAAATCAACTTGACTTAGCATAATCATTATGGATCATCGTTGCTCATTACAGAGGGGTGTTACAGAGTCCTTCTTGTGTCTCAGTGAATTTGAACGTCAAGCTGCTAGGCAGTACATCAAGAACTTCATGATAATGAATAAGGACAAGGATACGGTTCTCCTGCCTTATCATCCAATGTAAGTCATTGCCGGAAAACCCTTTCGTACATTTCAATCATTCCTTCGCTCATATGGTGGCTAATTTGAGGTGTCTTTATTTTCCGCAGCAACGGCGCGCCGTCCTTATCGTTCTTTTCCCGCGAGTCTCCCACGCCGTGTATTTCGACTCGTCCAGAAACTTCAAGAAGAAAGACTACACCCACATAATGAATATTCTGGATAGTGCTCTCAACGGCTTCAGCATGATGGGTGGACACATCGAGATCAGGAAACAAAGGAAGGGCGCGCCGGATTTCTCGCATAAAACTACGTTCTGCTCGGTCCATCAACCGGCAGGAAGCCACAACGATGGATTCTACGTCCTCCATCTCATGATGGAGTTCAGAAGGGACCGCCAACGTCTTTGCATGACAACCAAAAACGATGACCATATCCGTCAATGGGCACAAGACTTAGGAGCCGAACCGGACTATAAGCACAGAGATGACTTCTTTCGCATCCAGAGGGACATTGCATCGATGATCATTAAAGATGTCGTCGAAGAGGAGGGGATGTTCTACCACGGCCCTATATCGCGAGCTGACGTCAGAGCTCGCATAGGCATGCAACGTCAGGACCTGACGCCGTTCACCAAGCTAGGGTGCATCTTCCCGGATATGGATGGATGGAACTTGTAGTGATTCACGATGCCGATGATGATGTGTCGGTTGAATTAGTACTTTATTTAAATGGTCTCGCTGAACTTGCGTAACGGTAGTTAATTAGTTTGGGTATGATGAACATGCGTACATCTAGTTAATTAGTTTGGGTACGATGAACCTGCGTTGATTATGTTTACTATATGTTGCATATTTTTGCTAACTCTTTCTCTTCGTGTTGCTCAAGTATATTATGTTGCATACTATATATCGTTGAATTCGCTTGATGAAGATGCATGCATCGCTAACAGGTACATAGGTCCTGGATGGCGAAGAAGTGCTATGCCGTGTACATAGGGAGGGTTCCGGGAGTTTACGACGAGTGGCCAGAGTGTCAGGCCCAAGTGTCAGGGTTCTCGGGCGGCAGCCAGAAAGGGTTCGATAGTAGACAAGAAGCGGAAGCTAGTTACTTGAGGTTCACGCTAGCGTGAGAGAGGAATCAGAACCGGCGCCTCATGTACCTCATAATTCCGCTCTTGCTCATAGTCATAGCTCTTCTCTTCTATATCATGATATAGATGGATGATGAAACATGTGTATATTCGAGACATATCATAACTTGTATCGCTATTTCGAGATCGATGATGATGAGAGACATCATTTGTGTTGGATGATGATGACATGATTTGATGAGACTATTTGTATGTGTATGATATGATGATTTTATTCTGTGTATAAAACCTGTACAAATAGAAATGAAATACGCTGCAGAAAAAAATCAGAAAAAATAGCAGTAGCGCGGGGCATGCGCGTAGCAGCAACGAGGCTTTAGCAATAGCGCGTACATGTCGGTGCGCGCTGCAGCTATTTTCAGTAGCGCTGTTTAGGGAAAGGCGCTACTGCTACATATCGTTAGCAGTAGCGGTAGTCAAACCCGCACTACTGCTAAAATTGAGCTGTAGCGCCATAGCAGTAGCGCGCCGCGCTACTGCTAGGCCAGAAACCCGCGCTACTGCTAGGGTTTTTCCTAGTAGTGGCAGACGCCCTTGAAATATGTTGATCGATGGATTCTCCCCTTATATTTGCTCGCGTGATCGTGCGGCTGAAGACTTGGACATGTCTCCATCACCACCTTGGACATGTCTCCATCACCACCTTGGAGACATGAACCACATCATAGTTGAAGACTTGAATCCCTTCATGCGGTTGAACTGTTCATTCTCTCAGGCCACTTGGATGATGTAGAGCTCGGAGAGCTCTAGAAGGTGATCACGTTGCATGCTCAGCTCCCTCGCCTTTTTCAGTAGGTGGTGCCGTGCCGATGTATTGGAATCAAATCAGGGGCTCGTACGCAAAGCCTATAAAGTGGCCGACACGCCCATGTTAAAGCAAGCCTCAAGCCCCCACTTGCAGCTTAGCCTCGGATGGCAGATCTTTGTGGGAGCAAGAATCCACGGAGCGCCCCTCCCGGTGTCCCAGTTTCACCTTGTCGACGAGCCAACCCAATCTGGTCGACGCATTGCCGTTTTTATTGATTAGTAATTAACAAGTCTCAAGTCTTCCTATCCTCATCTATATCTATATCTATATCTATATATATATACCAATATAAAAAGACACAAAGGGGCAGATCCAAAAGATCTCGGCCATCCATCCGTGTTAATCCAACAGTCCTTATTATCCTAATAGTGAGCGACTAAACACGTTTTACGCTAAACAATTCTTTCTCTTCCTGATGATCCCTTTTCTTTCGTGCCCACGTCAAAAAAAGAAGAAGCAAAGGAACTGCCGCACATGAAAGGAAAGGAACCGCTGCACCGTCGCTCCGCCCCCAATCGCCTCGAGCCGCCACACCTTGAAGGACGCCGCCGGCCGCCCCAACCCATCGCCTCGCCTCGCCTCGGCCATCGGCGACGCTGCCTACCTACACCTCCTAGCCGGCCGTCGGGGACGGCGCATCCTCCTACACCTCCTGGCCGGCCGTCGGGGACGGCGCATCCTCCTACAGCCGGCCGTCGGGAAGCCGCCTCCTACAATGCCTAGCCGGCCGTCGGGGACGCCTCATGTTCCTCGGTGTTATTCGCCGTCCATCCGCGCAGCGCCGCGGACAACTGCCTCACTAGCTTCGCGTCCTGGACATCCTCCAATCAGATCCTTTGATCTCCTTCTCATTCTCGGCGCGGAGAATGGAAAGCAACAGCGGCATTGGTGGTCTCCCTGTTCGGCTCTCACTCTATCTGTCATGCTCGGCGCCCTTCCGTGGTCGACATCGGGCAGGTGCCGGCAGACGCCGTCCCCGCGGGTTCTCAGCTTCCACATGCTGCATCCGCCCGGCTGGGAACCAACCAAGGCTCAAGCGACGACCATCGCCATTAGATCTCTCATTGCGTGAAGTTTGGCCAGTGACATGCCCTTGCCACGCGCCAGCCGCCAGGTGCCACTAACACCCTCCCCCCCTTCTCTCTCCATGTGCTATCATATTGATCTGATGTATTTTTCTGTTCGGTTGTCTGATCTGAATCTGATCAGACTCGCGTTTTCAACTAATTAGCAATTTAAGATGTGTAGATCGTCTACCTGTGCATTTGTTCTCACCAAGATGAAAGGAACTGCAGAGTATTGTCCATATGGAAAAACCAAGTCAATGTGATTAATCAAGCACATTCACAAGCAGTCCGGTATAAAACTGATCTTCCTATTATCATGTAGATACTTATTATCTCATTTTGCCTTACTATAAAGGTGTATAGTGATGATCTTATAGATGTTGTTACTTATATGAAAAGGCACAAAAGTAGCGTAGATAGTAGCACTGCAAATCTTGAAGTTGTTGCTATGCTGAAGCTAATATTCTGAACCTGAGGTGACAAGATGTCGGATCTTTGCAGGTTGCAACCAGCCCCATTTGAGAGGTCCATCATATTGGTGAAGGAAAATTGATAGCTCACTGTGAAGGAAAATTTGATTAGCCGTGACGGAGGCGACGTCCGCGAGTGCCATCTTCCTCCATGGAAGTGTCGTTGTGGTCTCCACCTTCCCTCACCCATCCCTTGTATGTCTCCTAGATGAAAACTTAACCCTGGTGGGCAGTGATAGGTTCTAAATGTATCTATAATTTTTTGATCGTTTCATGCTATTATTATATCACTTTTGTATTGTTTTGGTATAGATTTTTATAATTTTTCTGGAATAACCTATTAATCTAGTGTCCAGTGCCAGTTTTTTTTCTTGTTTTTGGACTTCCAGAAAAATTAATTTTACAGTGCTAAAAAAAAGTTTCGCATCAGGAAGCTTCCTCAGGACCCTAGCCCCACCTGGGGTGCCCTATGGTCCCCACGCGGCCAGGGGGTTGGCCGCGTGGACCCCTGGTGCTCCGTGGCATTGCCTCTTCCTTCATACGCCCTTATATTACTCCAAAACCCTCAAAAATAATTATCGAGGATTTTTCCACTGTCGCACACCTCTGCTCCGTCGTGATACAATGTGGAGGCATTTTTCGGTATTGTGCTAGAGGGGGAATTCATTACGGTGGCCATCTACATCAACCTTGCTACCACCATGATCGCCCGTGAGTAGTTTCCTTTGTACTATGGGTCTATATCAGTAGGTAGATGGCAATCTCTCTCTCTCTCTCTCTCTCTCTCTCTCTCTTGTTCTTCAATACAATGATCACATGAGCTGCCTACATGATTGTAATCCATCCGATGTAATATTTATTGGTGTATTTGTTGTGGTTGGATGAATTGTCACTTTATGCTCATATATATGTATGATTTTTGTTGGATTATTATGAGTTATTTGCTGCATCATAGACATATATGCTCTCCGATCTATTAGTCCTGCACTAGCCATGTTGAGATGAATGATCTCCAAGAGGGAATTGTGTATATATATTAGTTGGGTTCAATCTTGCAAGTAATCTACCGCAATGACAAAAAGTGGAAAATATTTGTATTGTGTTGTTGCCACTAAGGATAATAGGATTGTTGAGTAGTTATCCTTTTAAAGCAGGGTGAAGACAATATACTATCTACATCATGTCATCGTACTTATTGCAATACTCTGTTTTACTTAATACTTTGATATGCATGCTGGATAGTGGTCTTAGAGTGGAGTATTAGCTATAGATGCTATTGGATTAACGGTCCATTTGGATATGATTCCTATATGCAATTATGCCAGGTATAACCATACTAATAAAAACTGCAGTTTATTCGATACGCAACTGTAATTTGTTCACCCTGCCGTGTTATCTTTTATTGGAGAGAAGCCACTAGCCCTATTGCTTTCAACCTCGATCAAACTCTTTTACAATTCCTTGATTTTATTTCTTTTGCTGCAATACTACTTCTAAACACAAGTTGCTTTAATCCTCATAACAAGCAAGGCTAGTAAGACTCACAATCTTTTCAGTTTTGCTGGGGTTCAAGGCAACTTCTTTATTTGCGTGTGCAAGTGTTGATCGTTGGTAGCAATTCAAAGCCCATGGTTAGAAAAAATCTTAAGGTCATCCACTTGAGGGAAATTGTTTCTTGCCTACAAACATCTGCACTTGGGGGGCACCTTCCTAGAAGCAGGCGCCAGCGGTGCTTATGGCATCATATACTTCTTGAAGGAGACATATTGGGAGCTTCGAGGGTGCAGGTATTGCTGCGTTTGCGATAGCTGGGCAGAGGCGGCAGCAGGGTATGTGGGCTCTCATCTACTATGAAGTTGCCAGCAGTGTTGGCCTCGGCTCTGCCCCCTCGATGCTCTTTGCCTCCCCAAGGTCCTCGACTTTTGTTCTTCTCTGTCCTAGCCTATAGCTTTCGTCTCTTGCTTGGTTGTCCATGGGCAGCGGCGATGTTTTGTTCTAGATGTGTCATTTGTGACTCGACGGTGACTCTTTCTCTTGGGGTGATGGACTGCGGCATCTGTCCATGCTCTTGTTGGAGCAGCTCCATCGATCGACGTTGTGGCGCCTTTCAAGGCAAGACGAGGAGGTTGGGGCCTCCTTCAGTGATGGAAATGGATGATTGCGTCATGCATCGGCCCCAGTTGTTTTGTAGTCGGCATGCCCTGTCTTCGCTTGCGGGTTTGCACCTTGCGATTTGACATGTTCCTCTTTCCTAGTTCGTTCATGGAAGAGGGCCTTGATGTTTCCAAGCTTCGTGCTTATTGCCTACTTCTTAGCTTGTAGCATTGGTGGCTTTGTAAGTTGTTTCATTAGCACCTTTGTATCGAGTCATGTTGTATTTTATTTTCTTGTTTGTTGTCCATGTTTGTAATCCTTGCCCGTTGATGCCTTTGTTAATTCAATGTTGGAATAGGCTGGGCTTTTTTATCAAGGCTTAGCTTGAGTCTTTTTTCTCTAAAAAAGAAGAAATAATTTGTTTACCGATAACATTTTGATATGGACAAAAATACCAAAAACCATTGACATGTGGACTCCAATTAGAGGATGTAAGGTGGATATCCGCAAGCGTCATGTGTTCCACCTCATTATAGGCCAGTCTGCTCCCAATGAAGACACATCAGTTCTGCTCCTTCCATATATTTCACATTAGATAGATTAGGTGGCGGCTATGTTTGTGTGAATTGGGACCATATCAGATAAATAGAGTGTCCTCCGACCAAGCACATGTGTGAAGTCGTCTCTTACTTCACCCTGTAGTTCATTTGTTTCATATGTCTCACAAGTAAAGCATTGTAAGGAAATCAAATGCTTTCTTATAAATATTGGTTTTCTAATACTGTGGATCAACCAATCTTCCACTAAATTCCACTGACCCACTGAATTGGATGCAATTATGGAGGCTTAGCAAATGCTTCACTACAATCTGTCTTTATTGGGTATTATTATTTGAAGAGGACGTAAGCTGACGTTTCTGTTACTTGCTTATAGATGGTCATAGGCCACATATGGCCCACCACGTATTAGGGGACGACCCACTTTGGAATATTGTTTTGAATGAACAAATAAGCGAGTATTCACATTTCGGCAGCGCCTTGATTTCCAAATGCGGAATTCATCATGGTGGTCGTGGATACTAAAGTATCCTTATAGGCTAAACTTATCGAGCAAACGACACTTTGAGTGAATTTCCATCTAATAGTTGTTGGAAATATGCCCCTAGAGGCAATAATAAATGTATTATTATATTTCCATGTTCATTATTAAAGTGTATGTTTCTATGCTACAATTGTATTGGTTCGTGAATATGAGATTAAGAGGAAAACTCAAATACATGTGTGGAAATATAAACACCAAGTGATCCATAGTCTAGCCTCTAAGACTAGCTCATGTATTGATGGATGATCTTGTTTTCCTGATCATGAGCATTGTTAGGAGTAACAAGGATGCTATCAATAATGAGAACACATTGTTGACGGAACAATGGTGTTGGATAGACCCAACTTATGAATTACCGAGAGATATTATCGTTGTTATGTTGTCAGTATTTTCATATAACTCGTTCATGATTACTGAGTTCCTTAGACAATGAGAATATCATATGCCAGCATACCGGAAGCTTACTTTGGGGTTTACCACACGCCACTCCATAAATGGATGTCGATACAGGTGACTTACGTGCATACCGGAAACGTATGTCTCGATACCGATAATTTAAGACTGGGATTTGCTCCTCTCACGATAGAGAGATACTCTCCAGGCGCACTCAGTGTTACGGTATCATTATCATCTAGCCAGACACTTGTGATGGAGATCATGGGATACCGGAACACAGACACGAGTAAAGAGAACGAAACCGATAATGAGGATAACATGTATAGTGATCAAGGAGTTGCTTCACAAGGATACCTGAAAGCGCAGGATAACTCCCAGAGGGGGGGGGTGAATGGGAGATTTTTAGAAATTCGTTAAACTCCGAAGACTTTGACGAAAATCAGAGTGAAGAAATAGAAACAAATTTGAAACTAAGTCTACATAGATATGGAAAGCATGCATACGAAGTATAAGCAAGTGAAGAACATGCAATCATACACACAGATAAGCATGAGGAAGATGAACTGAAGAAAATGAGATAGCATGATGAAAGTCTTCAGTTCAAATTCTTCAGAAGGGAAAGACACAAGTTCTTAAACAGCGGAATAGTAGTAAAGTAAAGAGGTGAGGAATTTGAAACCAGTTGAGCTTGACGAAGACACATCAATTTGGTAGACCAGTTCCAGTTGCTGTATCAACTGTACGTCTGGCTGAGGCGGCTGAGTTTTACCTCAGAGGACACTTAGTCCTCACCATATTCCTCTTGAGCTAAGGTCACTTAGTCCTCGCCCAATCACTCGTGGTAAGTCTTCAAGGTAGACTTCCGAAACCTTCACAGACTTGTTCACTGGCACGCCACAATTACTCTTGGGTGCTGAGAACATGACGCCTAACCGTCTGGAGGAATGTCAGTCCTCAAAGGTAACAAGCGTCGGATCACACAGATCAACTTCTTCAGTGATGCTCAGTCACTTAGGCTCTGGTTGGGTTTTCCTCACTTAGGTTCTCACAAAGTCGTCAGAGGAAGGGTTGCTCTCAAATGACAAGTGTCAAGTTCTCTCTAGAGCAGCCAACCAACTAGCGGTTGTAGGGGGCGGCTATTTATAGCCAGGAGGCAACCCGACAAGAAATGTCATAAATGCCCTTCTCAGACAAGACCGTTGTCAGGATAAGGATCCACTCGATAGCTGGCACGCGGCGCAGCAACGGTCGGAATTGAACTTTCAATTTCGTCGGGGCACTCAATTTCCTCACGATAGGTAGATCGCACTGGCGAAATCCTAACTCCTCAGCCTAACCAAATTCGTCAGAGACCAGATGAACTTCGTCACTGTCACTGTCAAATTCGTCAGCTGTTCTGGAGATTTCCAAAGGCTTCACTCGAAGCGGCTTGTGTATGTATAGGTTTGAGCATCACTTTGGAAATGTGATAAATGTTTCACCTAGACCCCCTTTAACAGTATGGTTTTTCCTAAGACTGAAATAAGAAGAAAAAGAAACTATGAAAACAAAGTCTTCAAGCTTCAAAGTCTTCACATCAATTTCCTCAAAGGCCGCACCAAATTCTTCACTTGAAGAAATACATTTTTAGGGATCGTCTTCCGTGGTTAAACCAAGTCTTCAGGGACTATATTCTCCTGTGTACACTCACAAACACATTAGTCCCTTAACCTATTTGTCTTCAATACTCCAAAACCACTAAGGGGGCACCTGATGCACTTACAATCTCCCCCTTTTTGGTGATTGATGACAAATCAGTTAAGTTTTTAACGGGAGTAAAACAATGGAAGTGTAAGTACTGAATGTGAAGACATTGGTTACAAGATATTGAGGAACTCCCCCTGAAGATGTGCATATGAAGAATTTTCTTTTGATTGCAAATGCACATGGCTGGTTGAAATTGTGAAGATCTCCCCCTATATCTTGGAATCCAATCATGCATGATCATATGATATTGAAGAATTTGAATGCATGATGAAAATTGGTGTCTGACGAATTGCAGCATGCATGCACACATAATATTGAGGAATTAGAGCATAAGCACATAAGCATACATGCAGATAAACCATCACAGAAAAGAGTCAGACCACCAACAGTTTAAGTTACAACTCTTCAAAGAGAAAATCGAAGGAACACAAGAGTTGCAACTTCGCAAAATAATCCACCCCATAGTTTATATGACCCGCTTGAAGACTTAACACTCAAATTTCTCCCTCTTTGTCATCACATGACCAAAAGGAGACGAAACTGAGGACTAACGCGCCCTGAAGAATGAGATCATGAAGCAGTCGAGGGAGCGGCGGCATTGTCGTCGGGGCCGCGGGTTGCAGAAGGACCTGCAGCAGTGTCTTCAATGTCCTCATATTCGTCAGTGGCTCAAGACGGAGACACTGAGCTGGGAACCATTGGAGGAACTTGAACCTTCTTGAACTTCTTCTTGGGCGGATTGGCCCAATCAAAGTTCATTTGGAATTCCATTTCTTCAAGTTCTTCAGGGGTCTTTAGATGTGAAAGAATGGCCCAACTTCTATCAAATATCTCATGCAGATAATAATGATTCTTGCGCACAGAGTTTTGCGTCACAGTCATATTGCCCAAAATGGCATGGAGCTGACGCTTAACCCATTTATGGTTGCGATCCACTTTCTCATGAAGGCTAATAAGAAGCTCACGATCAGTCATCACACGAGGGGCTTCACCTTGAGGCTTTTGCTTAGCGGCATTTGCATCACTGTCTTGACTTGATGAGTCATATCCTGTGGATTGTGAGACGGGCTGACAAAATTGGCCATCAAGGGGTCGAACTCTTTCATCAATTACAGCCTTGCCTTTGCCAGGAACTGAAGCAATTGTGCTGGGAAGAATTTCCACATCTGGCATGAAGCAAAGGTGATTTTGACAGTCTGCTCGATAGTTGATTGAAGACCTTGTTCTGATGAATTTCATGATCCAAGGTGCATAAGGCTTTAATTCAAACGGTGATTGAGCAACAATCGCCAAAGTCCTCATGAAGAAATCATGGATGTTAATGGGAATCCCATGAATGATGTTGAATAGCAAGTTCTTCATGATGCCAACAACTTCTTCAGTCTCAGAATTGTGGCCTTTGATGGGACTGAGGGTTTTAGCCAAGATCCGGTACACAGTACGTGGTACAAAAAGTAGATCCTTCACTAGGAAGGTAGTTGTCGGTGCTTCTCCTTCATCTAGCGGTGTCATTAGCACATTCATCAGATGATGTGGCAATTCAAGTTCTTCATAGATTTTCCTTGCATTAGCAGAGGGCAGATCAACGGGAAGGGCTCGAAGCAATTTATCAGATGGAGCCTTGTAGTGTGTATTCTCACTCATCCAGTCAATCGCCCATGAGTGTATATCATCAACTTCTCCGGATAGATGCAGAGTGGCGTAAAATTGAAGAATGAGCTCTTCATTCCAGTCGCATATGTCTGTGACGAAATTGAGCAGGCCAGCTTCATGAAGAACAGCCAATACTGGCGTGAAGCATGGCAGCGATTCCATATCAATGTGAGGAATATGACGATGCGGGAATACTTTGTTCTTGTCAAAGAGCAGCGAGGAGTAGTAATTCATCTGAGTATTTGTCCAGAATCTTTGATGCCTTATCTTGGCCGAGTCATATGGAGACTCGCCGATGAAGAAATTCTTCTCTTCGAAGAAGGCTGCATTATCAAATTTGGGCCTTCTGATGGTTTTGCCAACTCTGGGCATTGAGGGAACAGGCTGAAGATTTATCTTTCTTGGCCTCAGATCCAGAATGGGCCTTGGTGAGCCTGTTGAATCATTGGGATTTGTGAGAGCCAAAGATTTGGCAACTTCATCAGCTGTTGCTTCTGGTACAGTTTCTGAATCGGCTGAGGGAGCTGGATCTTCTTGCTGAGGGGGTGGTGGTGCAATGTCATCAGTGACCATTGGTTGCACAATTTCTTCAGCTGATGCAGCTGGAATTTCTTCACTGATTGTTTGGAGCAATGGTTGTTAACTTTCAGACGCAGTTTGAATCTCCTCAGTGACAACTGGTGACTGAGGCACTTGAGTGAGGGGTGTGGTGAGGGGTGAGTTCGGGTGAGTTGCATCCCAGAAGTCATCATGCATCACTGGGGTAGTGGAACCTACATCCACATCCTCATCAGTTTCGTCCTGGCTTTGATACAAAGCCGACTGTCCTTCAGTCATCAGTACTGAGGGCGATGATACCAAGGGAAGTGAAGATTCTGCTTCGACTTCAATTTCTTCATCCACTTGCTCTGTGGAAGCAGCAGAGTGGGTATCAGTATAGTCTTCAGGTGGGATTATATATTCCTCACCGAAGGGAACAATCTGGAACTTGTCCATGTTTTTTGTTGGGGGAGCTGACGAAATTGGGATAGTGATGACCCACAAGTATAGGGGATCAATCGTAGTCCTTTCGATAAGTAAGAGTGTCGAACCCAACGAGGAGCAGAAGGAAATGACAAGCGGTTTTCAGCAAGGTGTTTTCTGCAAGCACTGAAATTATCGGTAACGAGTAGCTTGATAGCAAGATAATTTGTAACAAGTGACAAGTAGAAATAGTAACAAACAGTGCAGCAAGTTGGCCCAATCCTTTTTGTAGCAAAGGACAAGCCGGAACGATCTCTTATAGTAAGTAAAGCGTTCTCGAGGACACATGGGAATTTCATCTAGTCACTTTCATCATGTTTGTTTGATTCGCGTTCGCTACTTTGATAATTTGATATGTGGGTGGACCGGTGCTTGGGTGCTATTCTTACTTGAACAAGCCTCCCACTTATGATTACCCCCTCTCGCAAGCATCCGCAACTACGAAAGAAGAATTAAGATAACTCTAACCATAGCATTAAACATATGGATCCAAATCAGCCCTTACGGAATAGCGCATAAACTAGGGTTTAAGCTTCTGTCACTCTATCAACCCATCATCTAATTACTACTCCACAATGCATTCCCTTAGGCCCAAAGATGGTGAAGTGTCATGTAGTCGACGTTCACACGACACCACTAAGGGAATCAACAACATACATATCATCAAAATATCGAACGAATACCAAATTCACATGATTACTTATGACAAGACTTCTCCCATGTCCTCTAGAACAAAAGTAACTACTCACAACTCATCTTCATGTCCAAGATCAGAGGGGTATTGAATAGCATAATAGATCTGAACATATAATCTTCCACCAAATAAACCAACTAGCATCAACTACAAGATGTAATCAACACTACTAGCAACCCACAGGTACCAATCTGAGGTTTTGAGACAAAGATTGAATACAAGAGATGAACTAGGGTTTGAGATGAGATGGTGCTTGTGAAGATGTTGATGAAGATTAGTCCTCCCACGATGAGACGATCGCTGGTGATGTCGATGGCGACGATTTCCCCCTCCCGGAGGGAAGTATCCCCGGTAGAATCTCTCCGCCGGAGAGCAAAAGTGCTCCTGCCCAAGTTCCGCCTCGAGACGGCGGCACACCGTCCCGAAAGTCTTCTCTATATTTTTTCTAAGGCAAATGGACTTATATACCAGAAAATGGGGGCCAGAGGCTGGCCAGGGGCCGCACGAGGTACCGGGGCGCGCCTGGGGGGAGGGGGGTGGCGCGCCCTGGTGCCTCGTGGGCACCTGGGTGGCTCCCTCTGGTACTTCTTGCTTCCAGTATTTTTTATTTATTCCAAAATAAATCTCCATAAAATTTCAGCTCATTTGGAGATGTGCAGAATAGGTATCTCTGACATAGCCTTTTCAGGTCCAGAATTCCAGCTGCCGGCAATCTCCCTCCTTGTGTGAATCTTGCATATTAAGAGAGAAAAGGCATTGGAATTGCTCCACAAAGTGTTATATTGATTAAAAACACTATAAATAACAGTAGCAAAACATGATGCAAAATGGACGTATCAGATAGCATTAATTGGCTCAATTGAAGAAATTGGAGCCGTCTTCAACTTCTTCACAGTTTCGGCGGTAGGGGGTGCTGATGCTTTTCTCTTCTCGGCTGCCTTGGCCTTCTTCACTTCTGATGCAGAAGGGAAGGTGATAAGATTCATAGATGAGGTCGGTTCTGGCACTGCAGCTGAGGGACTTGGTGGTACAGTTTCTTCAGACACGACTGATGCAGTTGCTCTGGCATTCTCTTCAGGTGCACCTGATGCAGCTACACTAGCAGTCTCTTCAGGAACAACTGATGCAGTTGCCCTGGCTTGGTCTTGCAGAGGAGGTGAAGGTATGGTTTCACTGTCCTACGGGGGTTGCGGAGGAGCTGAGGAACTTGACGGAGGTGCTTGGCCAAACTTTGCAGCCTCCCTTCTGTTATGGTCATCAACAACTTTGTTTGAAGCGCTGATGAATCTGTCCTTCACTCCGAAGTAGTGCTCAGCTTGGCCCTCATATTCCTCAGACAGACGCTGAATTTTAGTTTGCATCACCACTAGCTGTTGAGGGGATATGGTGAGCATGTTGTCCTTGAGCTCTTTCTGCTTCCTCTTCATCTCCTTCCTCACAAGTTTAGCTTTTTCAATCTTGTGCTTCTCATTGAGGACAAAAGCAGACAAGACATGGCTTGGTCCAGGCGGCAGATTCAAATCGTGAAGTGGTGTATTTGGATTTTGGCACCAAATGTCGATGAAATCAAGAATGGTCTGAGGACTCAGAAATGAGGGCACTGTGGTGTTCTTGGCACGAGCGGCCTCCTTCATTCTTCTCTGAACATATTCTGCTAGTTCATCTTCATCAGCCATGCCCTATTCATCATCCTGAGGCACTACGGCCTTGCTCTTGGGGCTGGGCCTTGTACCACGGCCAGCAGTAGCCTTCTTCTTCAACAGGGGCATGTTTGAAGAAATATGCCCAGACGCTGAGGCACTTGATGCAGTGATTGTGGCTGTTTGAAGGCCTTCGGTTCGTTGACATGATGCCAACACAACCGGCGTTGAAGCTCTTGCAGCATCCATTGACGACTCTGTGGCTGGCGGAGGTGCTAAAGAAGTTGGAGCAGTAGGTGCCTTGGGTGTTGAAGCCTTTGATGATGACGGCTTGGGCTCTGAGGGCTTTGCAGAAGTTTTATCCACTGAAGATTTTGGAGCTGAAGCTTTTGGCTGTGAGGGCACATCAGCTGAGGGCTTAGGCTTTTGAGCCGGCTTCTTCTGCATTGATTTCTTAGGTACACCGGCACTTGTGCTTGCACCAGCATCTTGTGAAGTTTTTGATACCCTGTTGAATTCTTCAACAGCTCTTTGAGCTTGCTTCTGCAATTTTGCTTGACTCTTTGCCCATTCCTCAGGGAATTCCTCACCTCTCCTGAAGCTTGCGGGGTCTGCTGTTTGTCCAGGAGTCAGAGGTGGCCTTTTGCATGGTGGCTTTACAGCGAATTCCTTCATGTATTTTGGAGTCACATATCTGTAAGCCCTCCATTCATAAGCCCACCTGCGTTTAATTTTCTATAAACGCGTCTTGCGCTGCTTGTCAGTCTCTTTGCCATGAATTTCTTCATCTGGCGTGCAGTATCCTGAGTAAATATCCCCAGGTATCTCAAAAGCAGTGTGTTCCTCCTTTCTCTTGCCTCCCTTCTGAGGCCTTTTGCCATCTGCCATTTTCTTCAACTGAGGGTTTTGAACTTTCAAAGTTTCTGAAGAAGTTTGGAGATTTTCCTCAAGCAATGCTGCAAATGAATTAATTTGATGAGAACCAAGAGATTCGTCTGCAGACATGGGTACCTGTGAACAGAGTATAGTTGCGAGGAAATTGGGAAGAGTCACATGCTTTCTCAGAGATTTGTCAAAATTAAACCTAGTTGAGGAATATGACCCTTGTCGTCTTGAAGAAATTCACTAAGTGTTCTTGACTTAGATTCTAGGGCTGTACAGATTGAAGCAATTTGCACAACTGAGGAATCTATGAATTAAGAGTGACTTTGGTGAAATAACCAAGACTGGCCAGAAGGAAGTGCTGAAGATTTGGAGAGAAGAGGTAAAAACAACACTTGAAGAATTTGAGGCAGTAAGAAGATCAAACTTGGGCAGTAAAAATAAATTTTAATTACCCCAAGGATGAAATCGATGAACTGGACGACGAGTTGATGGAAATCGTCAGCTCAGATCTTTCGTGCCGTAACTTGGCGACGAAAGACAGCTACGGCGGCGGCGGAGGTGAAGAAATCCGTGGCCGGCGCGAGTACGACGATGAAGAAGTTGTGGCAGTGAAGCTCTTCCTCTCCGGTGACGATGAATTCCAGCGGCGGCGCTAGGGTTTGAGAGCGACAGGGGCGCGAGAGTGAAATGAGTTAGGGTTGATGAGGTCAAGCCTTTATATAGGCGCGGTGAAAACTGAGCGGTCTGAAGATTTTGGATGGATAAGCCCCTGGCGTTTCGCATCTGAGTGACACATGTCACACATGCATTTTGAGTGTGCTTATCCACGCATCGGATGCGCGGGATAAGGTTACTGTGGCAACTGCCAAAAATTGAGTAGAATAATTTTTTTTAAATGTGTTCGCAATTTCTTCAGCTGACAAGGACACAGTGAAGACTTTGAACAGTATCAATTAGAACGCATATGAAGAGATTGAGAACAGAGTGGTTTGAGTTTAGCATAGAGGGGAGCGGGTCCGATCACATCCACATATATGACTAAAAACACAGATTGAAGAATTAGGTATATGTGGATGCTGTTGAGGACATGAAAAACTCAAAATATATATATATATATATATATATATATATATATATATATATATATATATATATATATATATATATATATATATATATATATATATATATATATATAGGGTGGGTCTATTCTACCAACCCCCTTAGGACCTTATTCTACCATCTTTTCCTTATTCTGCCAACACCCTAACCACACAGCCACCCGGCCCGCGCTGACTGACCGAATAGAAAAAATCCCACCCCTCCTCCCACGACCACCCACCACTCTCCCCCGAGCCCCACTCCTCCACCAACCTCCCTCCCCCTGTGCGGCCACAACACCCCGCCCCACCACCACCTGCCTCCAGCCCCGCCGCCGGCCACCACCTGCCCGGCAACCGGCGACCACGGGGATGGCCCCGACCACCGCAGCGCCCCACCCCACCACCTCCTCTCACTCCCGGCCGGTGCGCCTCCCTCCCCCATCCCATAGCGCCGCACCGCCACACCTCCATCCAAGCCCGACGGCCGGCGTGCCTCCTCCCACTCCTGGTCGCCATGCCTCCCCTCCCCCACCGCATCGCCCCGCCATTCCCCCACCCCGCCTCTGCCACCACCTCACGGCGCACGCCACCTCCCAGGACATCCAGATCTCGGCCACCCCGGGATCCCAATGCCCTGCACCTGCTCGATGTAGCCACCGCCACGCCTGTGGGCACCGGAGACCACGACATCGAGGTCGCCGAGCACGGATACTGCCGCATCCATGCATCCCTTCCATGGCTCTCCCGTCGGCGGCGGTTCTGCAACCCGATACGGCAGGTGGTTGTCTGCTCCCCTTCGAGTCCCGGATCCGTTTGGTCGCCGGTGATGGGGAGCTCGCCTTGGATTCACCGCCGGTGGGGCTCATCTCCGGCGATGCGAGGCTTTTGCCCAACTCCGTTCGGTCGCTGGATCCGCGCCCTGCCTGCACCTACATCCCTCCCATCCCCGTCAGAGGCCGCGGCGTCCGGCGGTGCACGTTTTTTGGATTTTCGATGGGCAGCTCGGGCAAGCAGAACATGCAGCTCGCCAGCCTTGTTCATTGCGGTTCGCTGGCTACATCCTGCACGGCCTGCAGTTCGCAAATGGCGCATGTGAAGTTCGTCAATGGCCTCCATGCGGTTCGCCTGTAGATGCCTCAGCCCCCACATGGTGCAGTGTGCCGGCCCATGCAGTTCGGTTGATGTGCCGATCCTTCTCCTTCTCCCCTTCTTTTACTTCTTCTCCACAGGTGGCTGACGACCTCTCCTTTACCTCACTGTTGGCTTCATGCAGTTCGCTAATGTGATGCATGGTGTTTGAAATTCCAGGCTTGCAGTTCACCGGAAGCAGACAGTAGGACCACGACGAGTCGTTTCGGTAGCATGCGCTCTTGCAATTCAGTCGGCGGTGGGTTTCATGAGCTGGCGCCACTAGCAGGCTGACGGCGAGCCACCAGTAGCGTCCACTACAATTCGGTGGCAATGAATTCTTCTTCGGTGTGGACTTGCAGCTCACCAGCGAGCCGCTAGCAGTTGGAGCAGCACGGGCATGCAGTCGGCTGTTCGTTTTTTTGTTTGTGTTTTTAGGTGGTCGTGGCCGAGGACGCAGGGCCTTTCTCTTTTTGAAGTCGTTTACTTGTATATTCCCATGAAGTTCGCTTGTAATTATTATTTTCAAAACACAAAATTTTCTTTGTTTTTGTTTTGACAAAGGAAGTCCATTTGCATTAACAAAGGCGGTCCATCTTTGTAAATTTGCAGAAACAAACTCCGACAAAAGAAATACAATATAATCCTGGCTTGACAAAAAAGTAATGCGGTTCACTTTTGATATTGTTGCGGTTCACTTGCCCTTGTCTTTGTGGTGCGCTCTCGTTCATAAAAGAAGTTAGAGAAAAGACAAACTCACGCGGTTCACTTTCGGTAGTTTGCGCGGTCCACTTTCGGTACTGTCGCGGTTCACTTTCGGTACTAGCGAGGTTCACTTACTGCCAACATGAAGTGCAGAAAGAATGTTACGAAAATGTCAATTTTTTTAAATGAGGTTCACTTCTCGATAGTGTTGCGGTTCACTTACCCCCCGATGTGAACCGCAGTCCATTTCCTCGTCAAGGAAAATTTACGTTTGCCCATCTGATGCAGTGTGGTTTTCAGTCTGATGCAGTGCGTTTTTCTGTTTGATGAAGTTCACTCGTCGATTTTGGTGTCGCGAAAAACAGAGTGTCCGCATTTCGGTAATTTCAAAACTGCTCTTAAACCGTAAGTAATTAAAGATGGTGTTCTACATGAAAAAGTTGCGCCTCGTCGATATCTTTCCAATGGCGTATCATTTGAATCATTCCGACCAGTGGTTTGTAAAAATTCGCGGAAAAACGTCCGCTGCCACACGTCGTCCGCCGCACCATTTTCAAAATTAATTTAAAACCGTAAGGAATCTCAAAAAGATTTCTACATATGAAAGTTGCGCCTCGTCCGTAGCTTTCTAACGGCGTATCACACGCCTCGTTTCGACAAACGGTTAAAAAACTGGAGCAAAACAGTACCAAAAATTGCAAAAAATGGAAAAAATAGAATTCCGCGATTTAGTAAATTTGAAACTGCTCATAAACCGTAAGGAATTAGAGAAAGTAATATATATTAAAAAGTTGCGCCTCGATGATATCTTTCCAACGGCGTATCATTTGCATCATTCCGACAAGCGGTTTGCGAAAATACGCTCGCTGCCACTCGTCGGGCGCCCACCGTTTTCGAAACTGCTCTTAAACCACGAGGAATCTCGAAAAAATTTCAACATGGCGAAGTTGCGCCTAATCCATAGCTTTCCAACGGTATATTACACGCCTCATTACGACAAACGGTTTAAAAACTGGAGCGAAAACAGTATCGAAAAAGTCGCGTACAGTTTTTTCAACGAGAAGTTCGCTTGTTTCGGTACTGCAGTGCGCTTGCTTCAGAAAGTGCAGTGCCCTCGCGTTGAGCGTGCAGTTCGAAGTGTGGGCAGAATAACTATTCTGCCAATATTGGCAGAATAGACCGGCTGTGTATATATATATATATATATATATATATATATATATAATCTCCTAAAGAAATGAAGAATAACCACAAATGACGAATTTGAAAAGTTTGACGAAAATGACAAAAAACGCAAATTGAAGCAAGTCATAAAGTGGTGGTGGCGTTACCCACCGTATAAGAACTATGATGATTTCAGACACCGCGTACATTTGTCGTAGGGTTCTGAGAATCAAGTTCTTCAATAATTTCTTCACACTTAGAGGGTTAGTCTTCATTGATTGAAGAAAAACGTTACTTCGTGTGTTGTGCATCAAAGTCATCAAAAATGCATAAGCGTTAGGATGTGTGTCCTTTTCAAAGGACATTCGAAGATTCTAGGATGTTTAGCTCACACCGCAACATGCAAAACCTTCTCTCATCCAAGGGCTTAGTGAAGATATCGGCAAGCTGGTCTTCTGTCTTCACGTGGTCGATGGTGATGTCTTCCTTCAGCACATGATCACGAAGAAAATGGTGACGAATCTCAATGTGCTTTGTCCTTGAGTGTTGCACATGGTTGTGGGCAATCTTGATGGCGCTCTCGTTGTCGCAGTAGAGTGGCACTTTCTTCACGTTGATGCCATAGTCCTTGAGGGTTTGCTCCATCCATTGTAACTGAGAGCAGCAGGCGCCAGCAGCAATGTACTCAGCCTCGGCAGTGGAAAGTGAGATGCAATTCTGCTTCTTGGAGGACCAACATACAAGAGATCGTCCAAGGAAATGGCATGTGCCTGAGGTTGACTTGCGATCCACACGATCTCGAGCATAATCAGAATCGGAATATCCAGCAAGATCAAGTGTTGAGCCCTTGGGATACCATAATCCAAGCGTTGGTGTGTGAGCTAAATATCGAAGAATTTGTTTCATAGCCTAGTGGTGTGATTCCTTCGGTGACGCTTGAAAGCGGGCACACATGCAAATGCTAAGCATAATATCTGGCCTAGATGCACATAGGTAAAGGAGCGAACCAATGATGGAGCGATATACCTTCTGATCGAAATCTTTACCATTTTTGTCGTGTTGAGTTGGCCATCTGTTGGCATTGGTATCTTGAGGCCTTTGCAATCTTGCATTCCGAATTTCTTCAGGCAATCCTTGAGATATTTTTCCTGAGATATGAAGATGCCATTTCGTTGTTGACGAATTTGAAGTCCGAGGAAGAATTTCAACTCCCCCATCATAGACATCTGATATTCTTCTTGCATCATATATGCAAATTCGTCACTGTATTTCTTGTTAGTGCAACCAAAGATAATATCATCAACATATATTTGGCATATGAACAGTTCACCATCATAAGATTTTGTGAAATGAGTAGGATCAAGTGAACTGGGTTTGAAACCCTTTTTCTTTAGGAACTCCTTCAGTGTATCATACCAAGCCCTAGGGGCTTGCTTGAGGCCATAGAGAGCTTTGTTGAGTCTGAAGACTTTGTTAGGATGCTTTGGGTCCTCAAAACCTGGTGGTTGAGCAGCATATACTTCTTCCTCAAGCTTACCATTGAGGAATGCACTTTTCACATCCATTTGATATAAGAGGATATCATGATGGTTAGCATATGCAAGCAGTATACGGATGGCTTCAAGCCTAGCAACAGGTGCAAATGTTTCATCAAAATTAATACCCTCAACCTGTGTGTAGCCTTGAGCTACAAGACGGGCCTTATTCCTCACCACTTGGCCATTTTCGTCTTGTTTGTTGCGGTAGATCCACTTAGTGCCGACGATATTGTGCTTGTGTGGATCGGGACGCTTGACAAGCTCCCACACATTGTTGAGATTGAACTGATGCAATTCATCTTGCATTGCTTGAATCCATTCAGGTTCCAGAAAGGCTTCATCAACTTTGGTGGGCTCTGAAACAGAGACAAAAGCGTAATGCCCACAAAAGTTAGCTAAATGTGAAGCTCTTGAGCAAGTGAGGGGACCAGGTGCATTGATGTTGTTGAGGATCTTCTCAATCCGCACTTCATTTGCCACTCGAAGATGTGCTGGACGAGGGCCTTGCTGTTGTTGTTGCTGTGCATATTCCTCAGCATCATTTTTGTCAGGATGTTCATTTTCTTCACGACGAGGAACAACCACTTCTTCATCAGCAACTATTTCCTCACTGGGCACAATTTCACCAGTGCCCATCAGCTTGATAGATTCCTCAGGAGGCATTTCATCTAGCACAGGAGGCAGGTGCTCTCTTTGCGAGCCGTTAGTTTCATCGAATCGCACATCTACAGTTTCAACAACCTTGTGGTGGAAGGAGTTGAAGACTCTGTAGGTGTGCGAGTCCTTTCTGTAACCAAGCATAAAACCTTCATGTGCTTTCGGTGCAAATTTAGAATTGTGATGAAGATCTCTAATCCAACATTTAGCACCGAAGACTTTGAAATAACTCACATTGGGTTTCTTGTCAGTGAGGAGCTCATATGAGGTCTTCTTGAGGAATTTGTGAAGATATACCCGGTTGATGATGTGACATGCAGTATCAATTGCTTTAGGCCAGAAATGACGAGGTGTCTTGTATTCATCAAGCATTGTACACGCCATCTCGATGAGGGTTCTGTTCTTGCGCTCTGCGACTCTATTCTACTGAGGCGTGTAGGGAGCTGATAGCTCATGAGTGATGCCAAGTTCATCAAGATAGTCGTCAAGGCCTGTGTTCTTGAATTCAGTGCCGTTGTCACTCCTAATGTGCTTGATCTTGATGCCATAATTCGTCATGGCCCGATTGGAGAATCGTCTGAAGACATCCTGAACTTCAGTCTTGTAGGAGATGATGTGCACCCAGGTGTAGCGAGAGTAGTCATCAACAATGACGAATCCGTAGAGAGATGCTGCATTGGTTAGTGTAGCATAATGGGTTGGACCAAACAAATCCATATGAAGCAAGTCAAAAGGACGAGTAGTGGTCATGATTGTCTTCGCCAAGTGCTTGGATCTGGTCATCTTTCCAGACTCACAAGCACCACAGAGATGGTCCTTGACGAACTTGACACCCTCGACGCCAATGATATTGGATAATCGTCTGAAGACATCCTGAACTTCAGTCTTGTAGGAGATGATGTGCACCCAGGTGTAGCGAGAGTAGTCATCAACAATGACGAATCCGTAGAGAGATGCTGCATTGGTTAGTGTAGCATAATGGGTTGGACCAAACAAATCCATATGAAGCAAGTCAAAAGGACGAGTAGTGGTCATGATTGTCTTCGCCAAGTGCTTGGATCTGGTCATCTTTCCAGACTCACAAGCATCACAGAGATGGTCCTTGACGAACTTGACACCCTCGACGCCAATGATATGCTTCTTCTTGACGAGAGTGCTCAAATTCCTCATCCCAGCATGTCCAAGTCGTCGATGCCATAGCCAGCATTCTGAAGCTTTTGCCATTAGACATGTTGCAGGCTGAGGGCCTGTAGAGAAATCTGCAATGTACAAGTCACCTCTCCTAAAGCCTTCGAAGTCTTTGGATTTGTCAGATTCCAACAGCACAATGCATCTATACTTGCCAAAGATGACAATCATATCAAGATCACAAAGCATTGAGACAGACATGAGGTTGTATCCAAGGGAATCGACAAGCATCACCTTTTACATGTGTCAATCCTTTGAGATAGCAACCTTACCCAGACCCAATACCTTGCTTTTTCCTTTGTCAGCGTATGTGATATGCTTCAGATGAGACGGAGTAAGGGGAGCATCAGTGAGTAGATTCCTGTCTCCAGTCATATGATTCGTGCAGCCACTATCCAAGACCCATTCAGTGGCTGAAGGTGTATCATCCTGTAGAAGCATTAGTTTGACTTACAAATTCATATACTTCAAAGTGAAGAATATGATAATGATCAATTCCGTCAGACAATTTCATCAAGGAATAGTATCTAGCAGCATAAGGGATGTGTGAAATGAAACAGTCATTTCATCGTGATTAGCCTGCATCCCAATAGGCATTATGTCAGGTCTTCAGCAAATTCATCAAACATTTTGTTGTCTGAAGACCTGACCCTGCAGAAGAGATTAGTTCTTCTTCTTAACCACCCACATCTGTATGGGTGGCTGAGAAGCAATGTAGCGAAGCGCATTAACGGAGAACTTAGGCATTGAAGAATATGCATTTCTATTCACAGGAGGGTTATAGTAATTAAATGAATACACAGAGAAATTCTTTGATGATCTATGAACATAGTGGTTCGAAGAGTAATGCTCATATTCATCAAATTGATGTTTGTTTCCCTGCGAAACAGAGGCATTAGCATGACCATAAGTGGATCTGCGTCCATTTGACGACTTTGATCCCTGTGAAGAATTTGCCCTGGGAGGTTTCTTCTTCATTGGTGGCGTCATGACAACATTCACCTGAAGATTTTCCAGAAGGCTTTTAGGAACCCAGATTTTCTTCACAGGTGGACCGTTCCTGCAGTTAGTACCAATGAATCTGGCAAAGACTTCACCATTCTGATTCTTGAACAGTTTATAGTTGGAGTCAAATGACTCATCAGAAGAATATGAAGAATCACAAATATAGCCAGAGAGTTGATGGATCAACTGGAGGTCCCTTTGCAGCAACCCAAGTGGTTTTGGGATACTGCTCAGGCTTCCAGTAGGAACCATCGGCATTCAGCTTTTTCTGAAAAGCAATACCCTCTTTCCTAGGGTCTCTGTGAAGAATTTGCTTTTTGAGCACGTCACACAGGGTTTGATGCCCTTTGAGGCTTTGTACATGCCAGTGACATACAATTCCTTCAGCCTTGCATTTTCTTCAGTATCACCGGTGGCTTCCTCAAGTGAGGGGTTAGAGGCCACCATAGCAGTTGAAGCAATTGAAAGTACAGAAGCATTTGAACATTCAGCTGAAGAATTTGCATTATCACGTTCAAGGCATTTTAGGCATGGTGCAACAAATTCTTCCTGAGTGGTATTGATATGTTGAGCGAGGAGTGAATCGTTTCCTTTTTGAAGATCATCATGAGACGCTCTCGGCTTCTCGAGATCTTGCTACCTTTGAAGAAATTCATAGGACAGCTTCTCATGTTCAGCTGAGAGGGACACATGACGACTTTCAAGTTCGTCATATTGAGACTTAAGCCTTCTGAGATCCTCAGACAAAGCTTGACTACGATCCATTTCCTCGTCCAACAGGTCATCGCTTTTGTCTAGCAGTTTTTGAATCTTTTCCATGGCATATTATTGCTCAGTTGCAATTTTAGCAAGTTTCTTATAGCTTGGTTTAGATTCACACTCAGAGTCGTCATCACTGGAAGTTTCAAAGTAAGCTTCTCATGAGGTTACCTTTGCACCTCGTGCCATGAAGCAGTAGGTGGGAGTGAAGTCATCAGCACAGTCATCATTGTTGGTGGAGATACCATTATCCTCAGAGTTGAAGATGGACTTGCTGACATACTCAGTAGCGAGTGCAAGGCTCGCCACACCTGAGTCTGACTCCTCAGATTCCTCAGCTTGCTGATCATCAGATTCTTCTTCAGAATCCATTTCCTTCCCAATGAATGCACGAGCTCTGCTAGAACTGGTTTTCTTGTGAGATGAGGACTTTGATGAAGACTTTGAGGACTTCTTCTTTTTGCCATCAGATTCATCATCATCCCTGCTCTTCTTCTTCTTATTCTTTAGCCAGAGAGGGCAGTCAGCGATGTAGTGGCCTGGCTGCTTGCATTTGTGACAGGTTCTTTTGTTGTAGTCTCGAGCAGACGCTTCTCCAGTGTTTTTCGAGTCATACTTTGAAGATTTTCCAAAGCGGTTCTTTTTGGAAAACCTCTGGAACTTCTTCACCAGCATAGCCAGTTCCCTGCCAATTTGCTCAGCACCATCGGAACTGCTCTCATATTCCTCTTCTTCTTCAGATGAAGAAATGGCCTTGGCTTTTGCTTTTGCCTTCAGAGCGCGAGGAGGACCATAGCTGGGTCCATACATATCTCTCTTCTCTGCTTGCTGAAATTCATGTGTGTTGAGCCTCTCAAGAATGTCAGCAGGATCTAGTGACTTATAATCTGGGCGCTCTTGTATCATCAGTGCCAAAGTGTCGAAGGAACTGTCCAGAGACCTCAGCAATTTCTTCACCACCTCATGATCGGTGATGTCAGCAGCGCCAAGAGCTTGAGGCTCATTAGAGATGTCAGTGAGCCGGTCGAAGGTTTGCTGCACATTTTCATTGTCGAGCCTTTTGAAACGATTGAATAGATTGCGCAGAACATCAACTCGGGAGTCACGTTGAGTGGATACTCCCTCATTGACTTTAGAGAGTCGGTCCCAGATTAGCTTCGAAGTTTCCAAAGCACTCACTCTACCATACTGACCTTTGTTCAGATGACCACATATGATATTCTTGCTTGAGAGTCCAGTTGCTTGAATCGCTTCACGTCAGTGGCGTTGATGCTTGGAGCAATGGAAGGCACTCCATTCTCAACGACGAACCAGAGATCGTTGTCAATAGCCTCAAGATGCATTCATATCTTGTTCTTCCAGTAAGGATAGTCTGTGCCATCGAAGATGGGGCACGCAGCGGAGACCTTGATCATTCCTGCGGTCGACATAACTAAAACTCCAGGTGGTTAAACCAAAATCACACAGAACAAGGGAGTACCTTACTCTCATACCAATTGAAAGTGCAGGATAACTCCCAGAGGGGGGGTGAATGGGAGATTTTTAGAAATTCGTCAAACTCCGAAGACTTTGACGAAAATCAGAGTGAAGAAATAGAAACAGATTTGAAACTAAGTCTACACAGATATGGAAAACATGCATAGAAAGTATAAGCAAGTGAAGAACATGCAATCATACACACAGATAAGCATGAGGAAGATGAACTGAAGAAAATGAGATAGCATGATGAAAGTCTTCAGTTCAAATTCTTCAGAAGGGAAGGATACAAGTTCTTCAGCAGCGGAATAGTAGTAAAGTAAAGAGGTGAGGAATTTGAAACTAGTTGAGCTTCACGAAGACACAACAATTTGGTAGACCAGTTCCAGTTGCTGTATCAACTGTACGTCTGGTTGAGACGGCTGAGTTTTACCTCAGAGGACACTTAGTCCTCACTGTATTCCTCTTGAGCTAAGGTCACTTAGTCCTCGCCCAATCACTCATGGTAAGTCTTCAAGGTAGACTTCCGAAACCTTCACAGACTTGTTCACCGGCACGCCACAATTACTCTTGGGTGCTTAGAACATGACGCCTAACCGTCTGGAGGAATGACAGTCCTCAAAGGTAACAAGCGTCGGATCACACAGATCAACTTCTTCAGTGATGCTCAGTCACTTAGGCTCTGGTTGGGTTTTCCTCACTTAGGTTCTCACAAAGTCGTCAGAGGAAGGGTTGCTCTCAAATGACAAGTGTCAAGTTCTCTCTAGAGCAGCCAACCAACTACTGGTTGTAGGGGGCGGCTATTTATAGCCAGGAGGCAACCCGACATGAAATGTCATAAATGCCCTTCTTAGACAAGACCGTTGTCAGGATAAGGATCCACTCGACAGCTGGCACGCGGCGCAGCAACGGTCGGAATTGAACTTTCAATTTTGTTGGGGCACTCAATTTCCTCGAGATAGGCAGATCGCACTAGCGAAATCCTAACTCCTCAGCCTGACCAAATTCGTGAGAGACCAGATGAACTTTGTCACTGTCACTGTCAAATTCGCCAGCTGTTCCAGCTTGTGTATGTATAGGTTTGAGCATCACTTTGGAAATGTGATAAATGTTTCACCTAGAGCCCCTTTAACAGTACGGTTTTTCCTATGACTCAAATAAGAAGAAAAAGAAACTATGAAAACAAAGTCTTCAAGCTTCAAAGTCTTCACATCAATTTCCTCAAAGGCCGCACCAAATTCTTCAGTTGAAGAAATACATTTTAGGGGTCATCTTCCATGGTTAAACCAAGTCTTCAGGGACTATATTCTCCTGTGTACACTCACAAACACATTAGTCCCTTAACCTATTTGCCTTCAATACTCCAAAACCACTAAGGGGGCACTTGATGCACTTACAATACCTAATTCTCTCACCTCGGGTTTAGTAAACGTATCCCGAAGCAAAGGGAATGAAATTCGTAAACAAAGGTTCGCTCGAGAACTTCGTGAATATGCGGAAGTTAATAAGGGTGTCCAGATCCCGCTGTTAATTATTGACCAAAAGGGGTTCCGGGTCATGTCCGCTTATTTCCGAACCTGTAGGGTCACACACTTAACGGGTTATAGTCCTGATTACTGCAGAAGTGAGAAATGGGTTAAAAGAGCACTGAAAGAGTTTCAGCTAGTTCCGAAAGTGTTTCGGATTGTTCCAGAACAGTTCTGAGAATTCTATATATATGTGGGGAGGGCTCCTTCATGAGACACATCAAATCCAAGGGACTTCTCTCTTGTAAATCTCCACACTCTCCCGATCTAATTAGCCTAAGTGTTTAGGCTCCTAATTAGACAGGCTCTAATCTCGGTCTAATTGGTCTAAGTGAATTAGACTCCTAATTAGACGAGAAGCGCCGCTAGGCTTTCGCGCTCTCTAGTTTTCTTGCAGTTCTTCTTCCTGGACGTCAAAGCTCTGCCGGACTACTACCACAGAATTTGTGGATACCTCGGAGGGGTCATCTACTTCGACTCTCGACTTGGTGAACTCTTCTTGCGACTGGGAGGTGTAACCTAGCTGCAGGAATTGACGGGGTCGTTGGGCTGCATCGACTCGTGACTGCTTCCACTACTCTACACCGTCGGTGAGTCCAATCGTTAACCGCCATCTTCATAGTGATCCTAGGTGATATCGTGTAGCATAAATTTTTTCTTGCGTAGCATGTTCCCCTACAGTGGCATCATGAGGAAATCGATGAGTAGATGCAGGTTACGATTAGAGCATATGGAGATATGCGGCATTGCACGTATGTGCGGGGTGATTAGATGGTTCTAATTACTGGACGTTCATGTTGTAACCCCTCTAATCTTGCGGGGTTTTGATCTTGACAGCATGTTCTGAGTTTTGTTACAAAGGTCTGGCTTGGTATGGCAGACACAGTTAAGTTTCAGATACTTTGGGCTCGTTCATAGTCTTGAAAGATAAACTTTGCGAAGGCGAAAGGGCAATGTAGATAATGATCTACACGAGGGTGATGCGTAATGATGAAGTTTAGTATGGGGCCCGAGATTTTTAAATAAGTCTCGTGTTTCATACACCTCAAAAGTTAAACCAACAATGTGAACTGTCATGCTTATGGTTTGTAGGAAAAGTAAAATTTTGCCAACTTAACCATAGCAGGCATGGTAATTAGCAAAGCGATTAGAGGCGTCTAATTCATTTTTGCAGGAGGTTTTCTTGTGATGTGGTTATTCCTTTGTTTATTCAATATGTTTGTATGAGATGCGATATGTTGTAATAATTTTATCTTGGCCTGCGAGCCATGGTACGACATGATGGCTGGAGCCATATGATTGTCTTTTATTTTATTTGTTGACCTGCATGTCAACCTTGGTGACTAAGAAGAAGACAATTTTTTGCGACGGTGGACCTCGACGCAAAGCCCGGGCGCGGAGAAGGAGTTCTATGGCACCGAAAGAAGGATGAAGAAGATCACGGAGTTGATGCAGACTACTTCATCTGAAAAGGGCTACACCACGTCACTACATATTAACTTCCTATGATGTTAATCCCTTTTCATGCACCTTGATTGCGTAGTAGTCGCTTATTAGGGTGATCTCTCACAGAAAATATCAAGTTGATAGTGCTCATCCAATTGTAGCACCGTCCAAATACTAATTACTTCTAATACGCCATGTCACATGGGTATAGTTGTAAGCGGTATTAAACGGGCATGAATGGTTCATGCTGCAAGTACATTCGGTTGTCTTGACGAGCTAGCAAGATAGTCTTGATCTGGGAACACACCCATCGAAAGATGAACAAGAGTCATATGGAGATATAATTGTTTTTTGACCTACCGGTCTCGTTGCTACTCCATCAGTGATGTTACATCAATGGTGTAATAAGAGTCGTGGATCTTGAATCACTAGTAATCAATTATGAGAGATACTAATTTTAGTGGGAGCACACTTTAGTTAAACCCTTAATTAGAGTTGCATTAATAATGAACAATGTCTAAATGAATTTGCATTGTATGTTGTAGATAATGGCACGCAACACCACCTTCAATTTGGCACATATGCTTGAGAAAGAAAAACTGAGTGCATCTGGAAACAACTTTGCGGACTGGTTCCGCAATTTGAGAATAGTTCTCAAGAGTGCTAAGAAAGAATATGTTCTTGAAGCAACTCTTCTGAAAGCCCCTGATGAGAATGCCACTTAGGATGATAAAAGTGTTAATCAGTCCAAAGGTCATGACAAAATCACAGTACAATGTATCATGCTTGCAACCATGGAGCCAGAACTTCAAAAGTGTTTTGAAAACTATGGAGCTGAAAGCTTTGTTTCAGCAACACGCAAGGTCTGAGAGATATGTGATATCTAAGTCCATGTTTGATTGCAAGATGACTAAGGGAACTTCGGTGAGCCAACACATACACAAGTTAGCTGGGTATTGGCAGAGGTTGGAGGCTCTTGGCTTCACGATCCCTGATGAGTTGGGCACTGATCTTGTTCTAGCCTCTCTCCCGCCAAGCTACAAAGGCTTTGTCATGAACTATAACTTGAATGGGATGGGCAAGAGTGTGAATGAATTGTTCAACATGCTCAAGACTGCGGAGGTTGAGATACAGAAAGACGCCAATCATGTGATGATGGTGAACAAAATGACACAGTTCAAGTAGAAGGGCAAATCCAAGAAGAAGGGAAAATCTAAGAAGAACGGTACGACCGATGCTTCTAGAAAACCCAATGGAGGCGCCGATTCTGAGACTGAGTGTTTCTTCTGTAAGCAAAAGGGACATTGGAAGAGAAACTGCAAGAAGTTTCTGGTAGAAAAGAAGAAGACTAGATAGTCCAGCTCAGCTATGAGTGTCATACATGTTATTGATGCGTTCCTTACTGGTCCTCACTATAATTCTTGGGTATTGGATACCGGATCGATTGCTCATATTTGCAACTCGACGTAGGGACTACAGAGGCCTAGAAGACTAGCAGAGGACGAAGTGACGATGCGTGTAGGAAACAGAGTAAAAGTTACTGTCAAGGCCGTCGGCGTTTTGCCATTACATCTACCTTCGGGATTTATATTAGAACTTAGTTATTGTTACTATGTTCTGGCCTTATGCAAGAACATTATATCAGGATCATCTTTATTGCGAGATGGTTATTCGTTTAAGTGAGAGAACAATGGTTGTTCGATCTATATGAATAATATATTTTATGGTTGTGCACCTGTTGAGAATGGGTTGTTTATTATGAATCTTGGAAGTGAGAATCTCATCATTAACACTGACGCTAAACGTCTTAAACAGACTGATAAGACAAATACCATGTTTTTGTGGCATTGCCGTCTTGGTCATATCGGAAAGAAACACATGAAGAAGCTCCATAGTGATGGACTTTTGGATTCATTTGATTTTGAACCATTTGATAAGTGCGAGTCTTGTCTGATGGGAAAATTGACTAGGACGCCGTTCACAGGCCATATGGAATGGGCGAGTGACTTGTTGGAAATAATACATTCATATGTATATGGTCCGATGAGTATACCGGCGCGCGGTGGATTTTTCTACTTTGTTACCTTCACAGATGATTTGAGTAGATACGGTTATATCTACTTAATGAAACAGAAGTCTGAAACATTTGAAAAGTTCAAGGAATTTCAGAACAAAGTAGAAAATCATCGTAACAAGAAAAATCAAATTTCTACGATCGGATCGTGGAGGAGAATATTTGAATTACGAGTTTAGCGAGTATCTGAAGAGTTGTGGAATTGTTTCTCAACTTACACCATCGGAACACCATAGAGGAATGGAGTGTCCAAGAAACCTAATCGAACCTTGTTGGACATCGTTAGATCGATGATGTCATTAACTGAAGTACCAGTATCTTTTTGGGGTTATGCTTTAGAAACAACGGCTTTTACACTTAATAGAGCACCATCAAAGTCTGTTGAAATGACACATATGAGATAAGGAATGGGAAAAAGCCCAAATTGGCTTTTCTTAAAATTTGGGGGTGCAATGTTTATGTAAAGCATTTACAACCAAACAAGCTTGATCCTAAATCAGACAAATGCTACTTTATTGGTTATCCCAAGGATACTGTTGGGTATTACTTCTACCACCACACCGAAGGCAAAGTGTTTGTCGCTAAGAACAGAGTATTTCTCGAGAAAGAGTTTCTTGCGAAAGAGGTGAGTGGGAGGACAGTACAACTTGACGAGATTGTTGAATCTCTGGTGATGGAGCAAAGGGTGAAGGCACCGGAAGATGTTCCAGAACCTACCCCTGCGCCTGAACCTGCAGAGCCTTCATGTGATGAAGATATTACGGTCAAGTGTGTAGCTGAATCACGCAGGATAGGAATAATTCATGCTCTACCTAGGTTTGAGGATGAAGTCTTTCTGCTAGATCAAGATGAAACTGTGCATTACAAAGAGGCAATGGCAGACCCCGACTCCGGGAAATGGCTTGAGGCCATGAAATCCGAGATAGCATCCATGTACGAGAATCAAGTTTGGAACTTGGTAGACCCTCCAGAAGGTGTTAAACCTATAAAATGTAAATGGATCTACAAGAAGAAAACGGACGCTGGTGGAAATGTTTACATCAATAAATCTCGACTCGTCGCAAAGGGTTTTCGACAAGTTGAAGGAGTTGACTACGACGAGACCTTCTTGCCCGTAGCAATGCTTAAGTCTGTTCGGATTTTACTAGCAATTGCTGCTTATTTCGATTATGAGATATGGCATATGGATGTCAAAACAGCTTTCCTCAACGGAAATTTAACCGAGGACGTGTATATGATACAACCCGAGGGTTTTGTCGATCCAAAGATGCTAGAAAGGTGTGCAAGCTTCACAGGTCCATCTATGGATTGAAGCAAGCATCGAGGAGTTGGAATTTTCGTTTTTATGAAGTGGTCAAAGGGTTTGGCTTCATCAAGAACGGCGAAGAGGCTTGTGTTTACAAGAAAGTGAGTGGGAGCGCAATTGCATTTCTAATACTATATGTGGATGACATATTGTTGATTAGGAATGACAAGGATTTTCTTAACACAGTTAGATATTCATTGAGGAAGAGTTTTTCAATGAAAGACCTAGGCGAAGCAACTTACATATTGGGCACTAAGATATATAGAGATAGATCCTGGCGCCTGACAGGGCTAAGACAAAGCATGTACATTGACAAGATACTAAAGAGGTTTAGTATGGAGAATGCAAAGAAGGGGTTCTTGCCTATGTCTCATGGCACTTCATTATGCAAGAGTCAGTGCCTGAAGTCCACTGATGAGTGTAACAAAATGACTAAGGTTCCATATGCTTCGGCAATTGGATCTATCATGTATGCCATGATTTGTACAAGACCGGATGTTTCCTACGCTCTAAGTGTTACGAGAAGATACCAGAGTGATCCAGGTCTGGATCATTGGACAACAGTATAAAATATTCTAAAGTGCCTCAAAAGGACTAAGGAAATGTTCCTGGTGTTTGACGGTGATGAAGAGCTCATTGTAAGGGGTTACACTAATGCAAGCTTCATGACTGATCCAGATGACTTTAGATTTCAATTAGGGTTTGTATTTACGCTAAGTGGTGGCGCGGTAAGCTGGAAAAGTTCTTAACAATGTACTATGACGGATTCTATAGCGGAGGCAGAATACATGGCCGCTTCGAAAGCTACGAAGGAGGGCTACTGGATCAAGAAGTTCGTCACCGAGCTTGGTGTGGTTCCTAGTGCACTAGACCCGATGGATCTCTATTGCGACAATAGTGGCTCCGTGGCATAGGCAAGGGAACCAAGGTCTCACCAGAGGTCCAAACATATTGAACGCCGATTCCACATAATACAAGATTTTGTGGAGCGTGGAGACGTGAAGATATGCAAGATTCATACGGATCTGAATGTGTCTGATCCGCAGACGAAGTCCTTCGCACGAGCAAAACTTATGTGACTAGATTATTGACTCTAGTGCAAGTGGGAGACTGTTGGAAATATGCCCTAGAGGCAATAATAAATGTATTATTATATTTCCATGTTCATTATTAAAGTTTATGTTTCTATGCTACAATTGTATTGGTTCGTGAATATGAGATTCAGAGGAAAACCAAAATACATGTGTGGAAATATAAACAGCAAGTGATCCCTAGTCTAGCCTCTAAGACTAGCTCATGTATTGATTGATGATCTTGTTTTCCTGATCATGAGTAGCTTTAGGTGTAACAAGGATGCTATCAATAATGAGAACACATTGTTGGCGGAACAATGGTGTTGGATAGACCTAACTTATGAATTACTGAGAGATATTATCGCTGTTATGTTGTCAGTATTTTCATATAACTTGTTCATGATAATTGAGTTCCTTACACCATGAGAATATCGTATGCCAGCATACCGGAAGGTTACTTTGGGATTACCACATGCCACTCCGTAAATGGATGTGGATACAGGTGAGTTATGGATATACCGGAATCATATGTCTCGGTACCGATGGTTCAAGACTGGGATTTGCTCCTCTCATGATAGAGAGATACTATCCGGGCCCACTCGATGTTACGGTATCATTATCGTCTGGCTAGATACTTGTGATGGTGATCACGGGATACCGGAACACATACATGAGTAAAGAGAATGAAACCGGTAACGAGGATAACAGGTATGATGATCAAGGAGTTGCTTCACAAGGATACCGAATTATCTCACCTCGAGTTTCGTAAACGTATCGTGAAGAAAAGGGAATGGTATTCCTAAACAAAGGTTCGCTTGAGAACTTCATGAATATGTGGGAGTTAATAAGGGTGTCCAAATCCCGTTGTTAACTATTGACGGGAAGGGGTTCTGGGTCATGTCCGCTTATTTCTGAACTTGTAGGGTGATACGTCTCCAACGTATCTATAATTTATGAAGTATTCATGCCATGTTTATTATAGTTTTGTATGATTTTGGTGCACTTTTATACGGCTTTTATATGATTTTTATGGACTAACATATATGACCTAGTGCCCAGTGCCAGTTGCTGTTTTCTGCTTGTTTTTGGTTTTCCAGAAAATCCATATCAAATGAAGTCCAAATGCAGCGAAACTTTTTTACGATTTTTTCTGGAAGGAAATGGAACCAGGAAGCTTCGGGGAAGCAGCAGAAGAGCCACAGGGGCCCCACGAGCTACCTGGGCGCGCCACCCCCCAGGCGCGCCCTGGTGCCTCGTGGGCACCCTGTGGCACGTCTTCGCGTGATTCCAACGCTGAAAAATCATATATATTCAGAAACCCCCTAAAGTTAACCTAGATGAGTTTTTACGCCGCCGCAAGCCTCTGTGCCTATATAATCTAATCTACAGCCCTTTTCCGGCACCCTGCCGGAGGGGGGAATCATCACCGGAGGCCATCTTCATCATCCCGGCGGTCTCCATGACGAGGAGGGAGTAGTTCACCCTCGGGGCTGAGGGTTTGTACCAGTAGTTATGTGTTTTATATCTCTCTCTCGTGTTCTTGATTTGGCACGATCTTGATGTATCGCGAGCTTTGTTAATATAGTTGGATCATATGGTGTTTCTTCCCTCTCTATCCTTGTTGTGATGAATCGAATCTTTTCCCTTTGAGGTTTCGTTATTGTCGGATTGAATATTTTAGATTTGAGAACACTTGATGTATGTCTTGCATATGAATACCCGTGGTGACAATGGGGTATTATATTGATTCACTTGATATATGTTTTGGCACTCAACTCGCGGATTCCCGTGGTGACATTGGGGTAATCTATGCATAGGGGTTGATGCACGTTTTCATTATCTTTTCTCCGATAGAAACTTTGGGGTGCTCCTTGGAGTTCTTTGTGTGGATTGAATATTATGATTATGAAGTTGTTTGATGCATATCGTATAATCAACTCATTGATACTTGTGGTGACATTAGAGAATCTAGGTGACATTAGAGTTGGTTGATGTGTATCATATGGTGTTATTTTAGTACGAACTCTAGGGCTGTTTGTGACACTTATAGGAATAGCTCAATAGATCGATCGGAAAGGATAACTTTGAGGTGGTTTCGTACCCTGCAAACAATTTCTATCTTATGTTCTCCGCTAATAGGAACTTGGGAGTGATTATTTATCGCACGTTGAGGGATGATTATATGATCCAATTATGTTAGCATTGTTGAGAGATTGCACTAGCGAAAGTATATACCCTAGGCCTTGTTTCTAAGCATTGTAATACCGTTTATGCTCACTTTTGTTACTTGCTACCTTGCTGTTTTTTATTGTTCACACTACAAAAACCTATATCTACTATCCATACTACACTTGCATCACCATCTCTTCGCCGAACTAGTGCACCTATACAATTTACCATTGTATTGGGTGTGTTGGGGACACAAGAGACTCTTTGTTATTTGGTTACAGGGTTGTTTGAGAGATACCATGTTCAACCTACGCCTCCCACGGATTGAGAAACCTTAGGTCATCCACTTGAGGGAAAATTGCTACTGTCCTACAAAACTCTGCGCTTGGAGGCCCAACACGAGTCTACCAGAATAAGTTGTGTAGTAGACATCAAGCTCTTTTCTGGTGCCGTTGCCGGGGAGGTGAGTGCTTGAAGGTATATCTTTAGATCTTGCAATTGAATCTTTTAATTTCTTGTTTTATCACTAGTTTGGCTTATAAAAGAAAACTAAAAAAATGGAATTGAGGTTGCCTCATATTCTTCGTCTTTATCATGTCTTTCGTGAAAATGATGGATCGGAAAATTGTGCTCAATTGATAGAAGAAGAATTCAATAAAATGTTTGGCATAAAATCTTTGAATGATGAGCATGATTGCAATGTTGTTAGTATGAATTCTTTGAATACCCATGATGCTAATGATATGCAAAGCTACAAGCTTGGGGATGCTATGTTTGATGAGAATGACATGTTTGAGAATTTATTTGCTGCAATTATTGTTTGTCCCAAGCTTGGGGATGCTATGCTTAATGAAAATGATCTTTTTATTCCCCCTACTTTTGATGAGCAAATTTATTATGATGATGACATGCCTCCTATCTATGATGATTATTGTGATGATACTTATGTCATAAAAAGTAGTGATGATTATATTTATAATACTTGTTATAATTATGAAAATCCTTTTACTGAACATCACTCTTTTAATTTGGAAACAATTTATAGTATTCGAGTTTCATACGATACTCCCACTATTATGAATGAGAAGAAAATTGCTTGTGTGGAGAGTAATAACAATTCTATGCTTATGTATCATGACAAGAATGCTTTGTGTGATGGATATATTGATGAATCCATTCATGATGCTACTGAAAATTATTATGAGAGAGGAACTTATGATTCATGATGCTCCCGTTATGTTTCAATTCTTTACTTCTATGTGAGCATCATTGAAATCATCATGCCTAGCTAAAAGACATTAAAGAAAAGGCTTGTTGGGAGACAACCCAATATTTTTACCTACTGTTTTTGTGTGTCAACATGATTAAACTACTGTATTAATCATGTTTTATATGTTTTCTTTCAATAATGTGCCAAGTAAAGCCTTTGGGATAGTGTGGATGCTTGTTGATTTGATTCTGTGCAAAAACAGAAACTTTTGCGTCCAGTGCTGGAATTTCTATTCTGTACTGGAGCGTGAGAAAATTATGAAATTTTTACACAGTATTGGGTTCCAAATTGTTTACGTTGTCCTAATTTTTCAGAATTTTTGGACGTACATAAGTATGGCTTTTAAATCGCTCACTACATGCTGTTCTGTTTTTGACAGATTCTGTTTTTATTGCAGTGTTTGCTTGTTTTAGTGTTTCCATAGCTTATTATGAGATATAAATTGTGGAAATTATAGAATACAGTAGGAATTATGTGAGAACAATTATGAATCTTGTCTTGACAGTACCTAAGTGGATGATTTATTTTTATCATACTAACCTACCTCACAAGTTCCGTTAAGTTTTGTGTGATTGAAGTTTTCGAGTTTTGGGTGAGATATCGATATGAGGAGAATAAGGAGTGGCAAGACTCAAGCGTCTAAGCTTGGGGATGCCCAGGAAGGCATCCCCTCTTTCGTCTTCAACACTATCGGTAACCTCACTTGGAGCTATATTTTTATTCATCACATAATATGAGTTTTGCTTGGAGCATCATTTTCTTCTGTTGAGATTTGCTTGCTGTTATCAATAATCATGTTTTGTATCTTTTAGTTCAATAAAATGCAATTATAGCCCTCGGTTTGCAAGTTTTTGTGTTGCTGTTTGAAAACAGAAAGTTTTCTGTTATGGCCAGAATATTCCTGAATAGTCTAAACATGATAAAAAATCTGAAATTTTTACACAGTAAGCATGCATGAGTTCTCTGTCACGTGGTATGTTTTCTGAATTTTTGGAGTTAGGGAAGTATGGATTCTTATTCCCCTTTTACAGACTGTTCTGTTTTGGCAGATTGCTGTTATAGTTGCATTGTTTGCATATGTTTGCGTGTTTAATGTTTCTATTTGAGGATAGGAGTATTAAATATGAAGAAGCATTTAGTATGCAATGTTTAATTATAATTTTTGTGATTTGGTACAGTAGAGAATGTTAAGGTTTTGAGTTGATTTATACTAACTTATCTCACGCGTTCTTGTTGAGTTTTGTGTGGATGAAGTTTTTATGATTTATAGAAACCGTGATATGAGAGGAATTAAGGAGACACAAAAGCTCAAGCTTGGGGATGCCCAAGGCATCCCAATATAATATTTCAAGAAGTCTCAAGCATCTAAGCTTGGGGATGTCCCGGTAGGCATCCCACCTTTCTTCATCAACAATTATCGGTCAGTTTTGATTGAGCCTAAGTTTTTGCTTCTTCACATAATATGTGCTATTCTTGGAGTGTCATTTTATTTTGTTTTCTTTGCTGTTTGAATAAAATACTTAAGATCTGAAATTTTTAAATGAGAGAGAGTCCTCACACAGCTACTTATTTGCTTAACTACTCATTGATCTTCACTTATATATTTTCGGAGTAGTTTGTCATTTACTCTTGTGCTTTACATATATCCTATGAGTAAATTGTTGAAATGAATTGAATATCATAAAATTGAAATTTATATGCTTTATATGCTTGTCCCATGGGGAGTAGTGACTTCACATACAAGAAGTATAAGTGGTAAAATTTATTGAAAGTTAACAAACATAGCATTGGTCACTTGAACAATTCATGAAAGAATTTTGAAGGAAGAGAAATTTCACATATAAATATACTATCTTGGACATCTTCTATGATTGTGAGCTCCCCATTAATTATTTTCAAGCTTGATCAAGTAGTTGACGTTGGACAAGGAAGACAACGTAATGAGTTATGTTTGTTTATATTCACATTGAAGTTATATTGTCATGGATCCTCTAACATGTGGTGCTTGCTTAGGATCTTTTGCTAGCCAAAAATTTGTACTAAGTAGAGATACTACTTGTGCATCCAAAAACCCTTAAACCCAGTTTCTTGCCATGAGAGTCCACTATATCTACCTATGGATTGAATAAGATCCTTCAAGTAAGTTGTCATCGGTGCAAAAAGCAATAAAAAATGCTCCTAAAATATGTATGATCTTTTATTGCAAGGGAAAATAAGCGTTGTACGAACTTGTGATGGTAAAGAAATAAAAGCGACGGACTACATAATAAAGGTTGCTATCACAAGGGGCAATATAACGTGACGTTCCTTTGCATTAAGGGCTTGTGCATCCAACAACAAAAAGCGCATGACAACCTCTGCTTCCCTCTGTGAAGGGCCTATCTTTTACTTTTCTGTATTTACTTTTATGCAAGATTCATTAATGTTCATCCCTATTCCGCTCTATTTATTCTTTAGTTGGCAAGAATTATGTGGTAGGGAAAGATCCAGGCACACATATCCAGTTGAATATAGGTGATCATGAGTTATTATTGTTGACATTATCTCTGTGATAAATAAGTTGGGAGGCGAAACATCAAGCCCCTATCTTCCTATGTGTTTGACTGAAACGGTTTGTTCTAAAAATATGCTTTGAGTGTCAGCAATCATGGAAGACTAAATGATGGTTGAGTATGTGGAATTTGCTAGATCAAAGCTCTTACATAGACCCTTCCCGAAAATAAGATGAATTGCAATTGTTTGATGACTGAGAACATAGTTTGTTAGTTTTCAAGAAAGTTTATGGCCTATACTTTAAACATGTGAATAGCTTGCTACTTGATCATTAGAAGTTTTATGAGATGAGCTACTGATTATGATATATATTGATGCTAGAAAAAGTGATTGAAATTATTATTGATCAAACTTATGCACTATGCTAGCATTCACACTTCATAAATTATTTCTTTTATCATTTACCTACTCGAGGACGAGCAGGAATTAAGCTTGGGCATGGTGATACGTCTCCAACGTATCTATAATTTATGAAGTATTCATGCCATGTTCATTATAGTTTTGTATGATTTTGGTGCACTTTTATACTACTTTTATATGATTTTTATGGACTACCATATTGACCTAGTGCCCAGTGCCAGTTGTTGTTTTCTGCTTGTTTTTGGTTTTCCAGAAAATCCATATCAAATGAAGTCCAAATGCAGCGAAACTTTTTGATGATTTTTTCTGGAAGGTAATGGACCCAGGAAGCTTCGGGGAAGCACCCGAAGAGCCACAGGGGCCCCACGAGCCACCTGGGCACGCCACCCCCCCAGGCGCGCCCTGGTGCCTCGTGGGCACCCTGTGGCACCTCTTCGCGTGATTCCAACGCTGAAAAATCATATATATTCAGAACCCCCCGAAAGTTAACCTCGATGAGGTTTTACGCCGCCGCAAGCCTCTGTACCTCCACGATCTAATCTACAGCCCTTTTCCGGCACCCTGCCGTGGAGGGAATCATTACCGGAGGCCATCTTCATCATCCCGGCGGTCTCCATGATGAGGAGGGAGTAGTTCACCCTCGGGGCTGAGGGTTTGTACCAGTAGCTATGTGTTTTATATCTCTCTCTCTCGTGTTCTTGATTTGGCACGATCTTGATGTATCGCGAGCTTTGTTAATATAGTTGGATCATATGGTGTTTCTTCCCTCTCTATCCTTGTTGTGATGAATCAAATCTTTTCCCTTTGAGGTTTCGTTATTGTCGGATTGAATATTTCAGATTTGAGACCACTTGATGTTTGTCTTGCATATGAATACCCGTGGTGACAATGTGGTATTATATTGATTCACTTGATATATGTTTTGGCACTCAACTCGCGGATTCTTGTGGTGACATTGGGGTAATCTATGCATAGGGGTTGATGCACGTTTTCATTATCTTTTCTCCGATAGAAACTTTGGGGTGCTCCTTGGAGTTCTTTGTGTGGATTGAATATTATGATTATGAAGTTGTTTGATGCATATCATATAATCAACTCATGGATACTTGTGGTGACATTGGAGTATCTAGGTGACATTAGAGTTGGTTGATGTGTATCATATGGTGTTATTTTAGTACGAACTCTAGGGCTGTTTGTGGCACTTATAGGAATAGCTCAATAGATCGATCGGAAAGGATAACTTTGAGGTGGTTTCGTACCCTACAAACAATTTCTATCTTATGTTCTCCGCTAATAGGAACTTGGGAGTGATTATTTATTGCACATTGAGGGATGATTATATGATCCAATTATGTTAGCATTGTTGAGACATTGCACTAGCGAAAGTATGAACCCTAGGCCTTGTTTCTAACCATTGCAATACCGTTTATGCTCACTTTTGTTACTTGCTACCTTGCTGTTTTTTATTGTTCACACTACAAAAACCTATATCTACTATCCATACTACACTTGCATCACCATCTCTTCGCCGAACTAGTGCACCTATACAATTTACCATTGTATTGGGTGTGTTGGGGACACAAGAGACTCTTTGTTATTTGGTTGCAGGGTTGTTTGAGAGATACCATCTTCAACCTACGCCTCCCACGGATTGATAAACCTTAGGTCATCCACTTGAGGGAAAATTGCCACTGTCCGACAAAACTCTGCGCTTGGAGGCCCAACACGAGTCTACAAGAATAAGTTGTGTAGTAGACATCATAGTGTCACACACTTAACGAGTTATAGTCCTGATTACCGGAGAAATGAGTTAAAAGCTCACCGAAAGAGTTTCGGATTGTTCCGAAAGTGTTTCGGATGGTTCCAGAATAGTTCTGAGAACTCCGGAAAGGTATAACATGATTTCGGAAAGTCCGGATCTATATGTGGAAAGTTTTCGGGGTCATCGGAATGGGTTCCGAAGACATCCAGAAAATCCGGGATTTTATTTGTGGAAGAAAGGTGTGAAGGACCATCATGAGATGACGACCCCTAGTGGGCCCACGGGGGCTCACAAGGGGCGCCACAGGGATATGGCAGGCCCCAGGTCGAATCCTACTAGGGAGGGGATCCTTTCCTTCACCAAGTGAAGCAGGAGAAGGATTCCTCCTTAGGCCGGCGCCCCCTCCTCCATCACCACCTATATATATGTGGGGAGGGCTCCTTCATGGGACACATCAAATCCAAGGGACTTCTCTCCCGCAATGCCCCATGCTCTCCCAGTTTAATTGGCCTAAGTGTTTAGGCTCCTAATTAGACGGGCTCTAATCTTAGTCTAATTGGTCTTAGTGAATTAGACGAGAAGCGCCGCTAGGCTTTCTCGCTCTTTAGTTTCCTCGCAGTTCTTCTTCCTGGACATCGAAGCTCTGTCGGACTACTACCACAGAACGTGTGGATACCTCGGAGGGGTCGTCTACTTCGACTCTCGATTCGGCGAACTCTTCTTGCGGCTGTGAGGTGTAACCTAGCTGCAGGAATCGATGGGATCGATGGGATGCATCGACTCATCACTGCTTCCGCTACTCTGAACCGTCAGTGAGTCTGTGTAACATCCCAAAATTCTAAATTTTGGAATGTTATATTAATTAAGTAACTATGATTGATTGACTGAAAGTGAGTGAAATTTGAATTTTTTTGAAAGTTAAATCAGAGGGAATGAAATGACTTTCCCAAAACATTCACTTTGCATTTTGATCCCTGGGAATTCAAATTCATTTCATCACAAAAACCCTAGAGTGAAGATGATATGACTTCTTCCATTTAAAGAAACGAAAAGGGATCTGAAAATGATTTGAATTTCATTTGAAATATTTTCCAACCAGAGACTTCATGTGTGGCACCCTGATCCGCATGGAGTAGGGGGCCTTCGCACGTCAGCCCGGGATAACACCTGACGCACGACAGGTACATGGTACATCATTCCAAGCACAAAATATATTTCATTTACATGAAATAGAGTATTACATCGCTGAGGAATACAATGGCTTGCAAAGCTCTAAGGTTATCTAAATGGCGGTGGAAGTCTTGGTTTAGCGGCACGTCGCCTCTGGCTGGGCTCCACAACTCACAGGACTGGCATGGTTACGGCTAGCACGACAAGTCTTCTCCTGCAATCTGGCCACATGCAAGGCCAGGTGAGTACTTTGAATGTACTCGCAAGACAACCAAATACATAGCATCCAAACAAGCAGATACAAAGCAAGCCCTATGCTCATACATAAATTTATCTCATGGCAAAGGATATGCATGGCATGATTTTAACAAGTAACATGCATCAAGCAAACCTATACCAAATCATATCACAGCATATCATAGCATATCATGGCAGATCATGGCATAACATGGAATATCCTGGCATGGCATAGTTGTACCTACAAGATATGTATGAAACTAGACTGAAAAGTAAACTACACTGACCTTCCGTGACGAGTTATCTACTGTTCAACAATCAGTTTTACTGCCACTGCCCCTCTGGGCTAGCTCATGATTCACCGAGATCTCATCTCATGATCATGTCAGAACAACATGGTGATTTCTGACAACTATCACATAGTCCAAGGCACCACCTTTACTTAATAGCACATGCTGTAATAAGTTTATCATATTAGGTTTATCCTCCATGTCGACAAAGACCAGATAGTGTGACCTAGTACGAACTGTGTCCATAACCGAGGACGCGGCTATCGATAGATTATACACTTTGCAGAGGTTAGTACACTGTACCCACACCACGGAACTCATGGCCTCGTGCTCCCATTCGGGTGGACCAACGACATTCCGACAAAACCAATCTATTGCATGACACTCTCCGGGCCACTCTGACAAACTCCCCTTTGGGCTATGTTATGGGTGACCCCGATGTCAACTCGTGACATCCTGCCACCTCGTGGCTGCCACTGTCGTGGCCAAACAAAACTGTCCCAAACGGGGACCTGAGCTCAATACCAAAACCGGGTACACAAGGTTATGGCCGCCCACCGGGCCAGGGTAGCACGCGCACATAACCTTCCCTGGTTGGAGGTACCGGCGAGAGGCATGACAATAGACCGAATTAGGGCCTCCCCATCCAGGCAAGTGTGGCTGCACTGGTGAGATCGATTCGGTGGCACTATGACACGATCCAGCCGATGGAGGTGGTTGTTTTTATTAAGACATGTTCTTGTCATCTCCAACATTCTACCATATCATTAAGATTATAAGTATGAATATCATGAATACATTAACGAATATATTTACTAACCTTCTTAAATGAATAGCGTATATGACATATGAAGCATGGCAATAGCGTGATATCGATATAGTATGACAGGATCACAATAGCATTGACAAACATGGTATGAGATACATGCACAGTATTAACATGATATTAACAATAAAAACATTATCACTAACATGGCAGAAGATAGTATGAAGTTTGGTAATAGCATGACATGGCAAGCAATACATATACTCCAATTGCAGACAGAAACATCATATGAATATACTGCAGCTACACATGCACAGGGAAATCAATACGCAAGTCCGGTGCTCATGATAAGAGGTTGGCTTGCCTTGGGGTGGACGAATACACCGGGTGAAAGTGCGACGATCCACTGGAAACGAGTCGTCAGAACCGGCGCTCTCGGGAGAGGCCTGGATTCGAGGAAGGGTAAAGATGGTATTTTCAACATGTGACAACATTATGAAAATGGCACCAACGGAACGGGCTTGATAAACTGAGAACGTGGGCTTTGGAATTACCTCAATCGGAGTTACGGTCGCAAAGATATGGTTGTTCGTTCGTTAGGCAGAAAAACAGACAAAACCTGTCCGTTTTTGGCCTTAACGGGCGAACGCCCGCAAAGTAACTATTTCGGCGGCGGCTGGGCTGAAAGCGCATTTCCAGGAGTACGCCTTCGCGCAGAGAAGGCATATTTTGGACCAAAGCAGCAGCAGAATACGTTTTCTTCAGGAGAAAGCGTATTGCGCGAAATGCGCCTCCACTTACTCCGGTCAAAGGGGCCGCCTGGTCAACGCTGTGAGTATGATGTGCGGTGCCCACCTTGACTTTTCTCTCCTCCTCCCTGGCCTTCTTCTCCCTCGCGACAGGAACACAGGGGTGGGCCGGCCGCCGGCCTAGCCGTCGCCTTGCCGCTCGAGGGGGCCGGCCGATGAGCGGAGGGGCTCCGCCACTCCACGCCGCGCTCGTGGGTGGCCGCGGGGCTGCTCGAGGGGCCCACAGCGCCGGCACCGTAGGTAGGCCGTGGCGACCGAATGGCTCCAGGGAGGGACTGCGCCGGCAGGGCTCCCTCGCCGGAGTTCGGGGCGGCGGCGGCGCGCGGGCTCCAGGGGAGGGCTCAGGAGCTGAAGTGAGGGAGGGGGAGGGACCAGGGCCAGAAGTGCCCGAGGGGAACGGTGGAGGCATCTCGGCCATGGAGGAAGGGGAAGCTCCAGGAGCTTGGAGAAGAGCTGCGGATGACGAGGGGGACTCGGGGCACGCGTTAAATGGCCACGGGGAAGGCTCGGGAAGGGGGAGAACTGTCAATGCGGCTCGGCGACGTGGCGGCACTCCGGCGACGGACGGGGCGTCGGCACGCGCGGCCAAGAGCTACGGGACGAGGAGGCCAGGGGCACAGGCGACGCGGGCGAGGTCGTGGCACTCGATGGCGAGCTGGGCGGCCGTGGAGGGGCCTCCCGCGGGTCCAGTGCGTTGTGCACGTGGTTTGCAGGCAACGCACATGCTCTACGCGTGGTTACCGCGTGACCACAGTGTTCCCATGTGCACTAGACGGCCCAGGTATGTCTGGCGAGTAAGGCACTCCCCCAGTAGCTGTTCGGCGCAAAGAAACGATAATCATGGCCCACGATGTGACAGCACGGTGCACAAAGCCTAAACAGCAGCAAGGTGTTTGATGGAAAGATTAGGCTGTGCACAGCTCCATTAGGCCTGGGATTTGGGTGAGGGTGGTCATCTACTAAGGTGACCACTGTGCCAAAATATCAGCTCAAAAAGATGAGGCCAGTTGGTACTTCCTTAGCAAAGTGCCCAACTGGCCAGAAATAGAAATGAGGGTGCTAGGGAAAATGGCTAGAGGGAAATAACCCAAATTTGGTGGAGACCAATGATTTGAGCATATGGATGATCTGCCAAATTTTCAACTCATTTGAGTAAGCCTAGCCAGTACTGCCTTCACAAAGCTTCCCTCTAGACAGAAACTTTGGAAATTTGCTGAGGAAAATTGGCTAGGCAACCAGAGCTGAATTTTGGCATGTGGCAATTATTTGGATATGAAGGAGTGCTCAAAATTTTTGAGAGCAATCAAGAAAATATAAATAGCACTTCCTTTACAAGGCTCCAGATAGGGCAGAAACTTGCATTGGAACATGTGCTCAAATTTTGAACTGGGGAACAGGAGGTTTGGATGAAAATGGTGAAGACATATCCAGGAGAAGCTCCACAAATTATTTGGGAATTTCCCTGGCTACTAAAATGGTAGTTCCTTTGGAAAGTGGCACAGAGGCAATATTGGCCTTGTCAAGGAAAAAGTAAATTTTCCTTTATTATATTTGGCCAATATTTTTACCAGAGCTTGGGATAGTCACAAAGATCATCTTCACAAATTTTCATGAAATTTAGAGATGTCTAACTATCCTTCTGGATTTAATTCCTAAGAAAGGCAGGAAAAAGGAATTAATCCTAGATGAAAAATATTGCATATGACTTGCATATCCAGGGTTTATAAGCATAGGAGGATCTTTGGGAATTTTAGGAGGATCATCAAAGCAAAGGAAATGATGGCTCCTTTGTACTCACAAAGGCAGGGTTTCAAATTTCAAATATTGGAATTAGGGTTCTGATGGGGTTTTGTGTGATGCAGATAGGTCTTGGCCTGCATCAAAGACATGGACAAGGTTCTGAAAAGTTGAAGATTGCATGGATGCACCTGATCATCCAGCTAACTCCGGAGAAAGATTTTGAAAAAGAAAGCTTGGAAGGAATAACAGCACAAAAATTGATAACCAATTTTTGGGGTGTTACAAACCTTCCCCCCTTAAGAGAATCTCGTCCTCGAGATTCCTAGAGTTAAAGCAAGATGGTTTCCACTCCTGAGAAAAACCTCTAGGTTAGCTGTTAACCCTTTGGTCGGACACAAATGAGTTGGTGTACCGATACTTCGTGCACCCAGGGAGAGATACGAGTACAGCGAGGCTATATCCACTGCTAGGGTCACTTTGGGTCAAATTCCAAAAATGCTGGAGGCACCCTAATGAACAGTGGTCTCTCCTGCTGACGGGTGGGCCCGGGGCCCACTAGCAGCCTCCTTCTTCTACCTCCAGCTCTCGACTTCTTCCTCTTTGCTGCTCTGCATGCGGCTTGGCACAGCGCCCATCTAGCCCCTAGGATACTAAGTACCTTAGTTGTCGTAGTGCGCGGCCTGCACGGTCCCGAGGCAAAGAGCATTCACATCGCAGGCCAGTGCCTTGTCGGCACTGCTCGCGGATTCCCCTCCTGGACGCTGATGATTGGGCGACGCGCGATCCTCCTGGACCTCGCTCACCGTACACCGATCTTGGGCTATAAAAGACGGCAGCGCGGTTCTGCCCAACACACACCATGCCGCTCTTCCATCTCTTCGGTTTGGATGATATCGAGCCGAGGTCCTTCGGCGAGGCGGTGTTCTTGGTGGGGCTACGGTGGTTCCTCACCGCGCTACTGGCCACACTGATCGGTACGTCGCTCTGCCTACTGCAACTTATCCTGCAGGAGCGGGCTCGCGACAACAAGGATCAGGGTGCGGCAGCTCGAGGGGCTGATGGTGATGGTGAGGTGGCTGGTCCTCCGCCACGCTTGCTTCTCCGCCGCTTCGCGCCGGTGGAGTAATCGCGTGCTGCGGCGGGTCTGGATGGTGGCTTGTCCGGCGTCACCCCAGACAGTGACGGCGGCACAGTTGATTCCTGAGAATCGCAAGATGCAGAAGAGGTGGCTTCACCAACGCTGGAATGACACTGCTGGTTCCACGGAAGAGAAACTTCGCGGATAGCTCCATGAAGAGTAGGCATCGAAGTAGAGTCGGGGTCGAATCTGTACTGGGGAGTTATACTGATCCGAGTGAAATAAAGCTTGCAGTGTTCCGCTGAGAAAGCAAATGGGAGCTCTGGAAAAAGATTATGGACGAAGAATTGCCAGGAGGAACTGCCTCTTTGAGGCTCCGGATCTGGGAATCTGGCACATGGGGTATGCACAGAAAAGGGGTAGGCAAGTGGCTTTGCATTCCCTCGAGTACTGCTCAATCGTACTCGGGGTGAACCATGTATGCGTGTGTTATGTAGTACATTCTAAAACAATACATTTGCAAAATGCAAAAAAAAATGCATGCGAAGGAAAGCACATCAAGCAAATTACACTAAGGTGTTTTAATGCCAGTGGGTATATGTACTCCTGGTATACATATATCTACACCAGCTCGCATTTTATTAGGGACTCGAGGCAAGTCCAAAGTTGTTGGTGTATGTGCTCTACCAAATAAATGTCTTCTTAGAAATTCATTGCCAGCTCTGTCAAACATTTCTGCTTAACAGAGAGATAGATGAATCACCAAGCAAGAGAGCATACATAGAACATTACTACAGCACACAGGTTACAAGCAGTACAAGCATACAACAAAGCACAACCTCACTATGCATCTAAAAGCAACAAGTCACTCCAGGATACATGGTTCTATCCTCCTAATGATGATGAACAGACGGACTTGGCATACTCGCAGCATCGCCTGACTGCGCGATTGGGGTCCACATAGGTCTAGTTTTGCTGGGGCTCTCCTGGCGGACGCAGGCTGAGCCAATCTCCATCTTCATCGTCGGGCACCTCTATAGCTCGGAGATCAACTACTGGGGGCATGGCTGGAACTTGCCTGAGCAAACCCTGGCGACGAAGACGGCAAACAACCCGGTTGATGGAGTGGAGGTTGACTATGTTTGGCTTCAGCCACGGCACGGGCTGAGAGGGTAGCACTGGGTCGGGTAGCACTGGGTCAGCGATCTGGGATGCAGCTTGACGGGCCTCGCGGTATGCTTCTGTGACAACCCGGGAAGCGTCGCGGTTGATAGCTTTAAACTCTCCAAGAATGCTACCGATCATCATTCCCTGGGCAGTGATGAACTGAACCAGGCGAACTATCGCTGGGTCATCCCCTTGGACAGCGTTGGAGAACTCCCATCCTATACTTGACGCAGAGGGGAAATAACTGAACTCCCGCATCCCCGCTACACGCGGAAACTGGGATCGGAGATGGGCGATAGCCTCTGCAGCGGCTGTCTGGATAGCCAACTCCGGGGTGGGCATGGATCTGCCCAGAAAAATTGAGGGCTTCCCGTCCTCTGCTGGACCTGGGCAGATCTGCACCTTGGCCTGGTATCGGCAAAGATGAGGGACATGTTCCGATTGGAACACCAGGTACTCGAGGCTAGTACTACAATCAAGGGCTTGGGTGAGCATATCTGAAAGGAGGGGCAGAAAGCCAACATAGCCGGCTACAAAAGTGCGGCTATGAAAAGTGGCTTCCCTGGGAAGACTAGCCATGGATTCTGATCTGGGGCTACTAGCTAGGGTTCTTGCAGGGATATGGCTTACTGAGCTGGGGTGCTGCAACTTGCAAGTGGGGGGGGGGGGGGGTTTATAGGTAACTAGGCGGGGACACACCAGTACGGCATGAATCCTTCCCTACAGGGGAAAGGATACACCGATACTGAAGACAAAAAGATAGGGTCGCCGTCCAACCCAAGAAAACTGGGTGGGAGGGGGCAACTGGGTAGGGACGCGTTGCTACTTGTGAGCTGCGTTGGTAATTCCCTGAAGAGGAAGGGAGATGCAGTACAGTAGAGATAAGTATTTCCCTCAGTTATGAAACCAAGGTTATCAATCCAGTAGGAGAATCACGCAACACCTCGTTAGCAGTACCTGCACACAAAACAACAAATCCTTGCACCCAACGCAAACAAGGGGTTGTCAATCCCTCGGCGGTTAATTGCAAGATTAAATTGTATGTGATATATAGATAGATTGAACTAAAATATAAAATAAATAAACAAAAAGTGTAGCAAGGTATTTTTAGGGTTTTTAATATATGATTTAGATAGATCCGGGGGCCATAGTTTTCACTAGAGGCTTCTCTCATAAAAATATCATACGGTGGGTAAACAAATTACTGTTGGGCAATTGATAGAAAAGCAAATAATCATGACGATATTCAAGGCAATGATCATGTATATAGGCATCACGTCTGAGACAAGTAGACCGACTCCTACCTGCATCTACTACTATTACTCCACACATCGACCGCTATCCAGCATGCATCTAGTGTATCAAGTCCATAAAGAACGGAGTACGCCTTAAGCAAGATGACATGATGTAGACAAAGTAAACTCACCCATGAATAAACCCCATCATTTTACCCTTAATAGCAATGATACATACGTGTCATGTCCCTTTCTGTCACTGGGATTGAGCACCGCAAGATCGAACCCATTACAAAGCACCTCTTCCCATGGCAAGATAAATCAATCTAGTTGGCCAAACCAAATCAATAGATCGGAGAAGAAATATGAAGCTATAATAATCATGCATAAAAGAGTTCAGAGAAGACTCAAATAATATTCATGGATAATCTGATCATAAACTCACAATTCATCGGATCCCAACAAACACACCACAAAAAGTGATTACATCGGATAGAACTCCAAGAACATCGAGGAGAACATTGTATTGAAGATCAAAAAGAGAGAAGAAGCCATCTAGCTACTAACTATGGACCCGAAGGTCTGAGGTAAACTACTCACGGATCATCGGAAGGGCAACAAGGTTTATGTAGAGCCCCTCCGTGATCGATTCCCCCTCCGGCGGAGTACCGGAAAAGACCTCCAGATGGGATCTCTCGACAATAGAAGCTAGCGGTGGCGGAAAAAGTATTTCGTGGACTCCTCTGTTGGTTTCCCGATTTTAGAGAATTTATTGTGGTGGAATTAGGTCAAACGGAGCTGTGTGGGCCCCACGAGCCACCAGGGCGCGCCACCCCCCCGGGGCGCGCCCTGGTGCCTCGTGGGCCACTGCTTCATCTTCTGGCCCTCTCCCGAGGCTTCCAGTACTTGTTATGTCCAGAAAAAAATCTCCAAAAAGTTTCGTGGCATTTGGACTTCGTTTGGTGCTGATATTCTGGAAAACGAAAAATAGGCAAAAAAATAGCAACTAGCACTGGGCACTAACTTAATAGGTTAGTCCCAAAAAATGATATATAATTGCTGTAAATGTATATAAAAACATCCAAGATTGATAATATAATAGCATGGAACAATCAAAAATTATAGATACGTTGGAGACGTATTAGCATCCCCAAGCTTAATTACTGCTCGTCCTCGAGTAGGTAAATGATAAAAACAGAATTTTTGATGTGGAATGCTACCTATCGTATTCATCATATATTCTTTTCTTTATAACATGGACATTTGGACTTGAATGATTCAAAGCAATAGTCTATAGTTTGACATGAAGATATAAATACTCAAGCATGCTAACAAGCAACCATGTCTTTCAAAATATCAACGCTAAAGAAAGTTATCCCTAGCCCATTATGCTCAATCATTGATCCATTCATGAAACACACTCAATATTAGCTACACACAATGCACAAGTATGACAATAGTGCTCTCTAGTTGGTGCTTTATAAGAGAAGATGGAGACTCAAAATAAAAATAAAAATTGCATAAAAGTAAATAGATAGGCCCTTCGCAGAGGGAAGCAGAGATTTGCTAATGTGCTAGAGCTCAAAGCTTAAATTAGAGAGATAAAAATATTTTGAGAGGCATGCTTTTCCTGTCAACGAAAACGACCGAGAATACCCAATATTTTCCATGCTAGACACATCATAGGCGGTTCCCAAACAGAAAGTAAAGTTTATTTCCTTTCCACCATTCTTTCACAATCCATGGCTAGCCGTATGCACGGGTGCCCTCCATACCAACACTTTCCAAGGAATTTTGTTGTTATTAATTTTTGATTCATTGTGGGACTGTGCATCCCTATTACCAACCACTCTCTCGTGCAATGACAAGTGAATAAACACTCATCATGAGAATAACACACCTAGCATGGAAAATATTGGCCACCCCCTGCTGCTTCATGAGCGGTACGGGCACACAAAACAGAAAATTATTTTAAAAATTAGAGTTGGCACATACAAATTTACTTGGAACGGCATGGAAATACCGCATATAGGTAGATATGGTGGACTCATTTGGCACAACTTGGGTTTAAGGAGTTTGGATGCACAAGCAGTATTCCCGCTTAGTAGAAATGAAGGCTAGCAAATAGATTGAGAAGCAACTAACCAAAAAGCGAAAACGGTCATAAACATGCATTGAACATAACTAACACCGAATAATGCACCATAAGTAGGATATAATTTCTTTGCACAACTATTGACTTTAATGTGCATGCATAGGGAATCACAAACCTTAACACTAATATTCTTACTAAATCACAATTACTCACTAACATGACTCACATATCATCATCTCCATATCGCAAAACTCTTGCAAGGAATCACACTTATCATATCCAATGATCTATATGAAAGTTTTTATTATATCCCTCTTGAATATTCAACACTTTGGGACCAAATTCATATCTTGTGCAAATTACCATTACTATTATCCACTCTAAAAAAGATATAAGTGAAGCATGAGAGTGCAAATATTTCTTCAAAATTTTAATCTTATCAACTCTCAAAATAATATAAGTGAAGCATGAGAGTTCAAATATTTCTTCAAAATTTTATCTTATCAACTCTCAAAATAATATAAGTGAAGCATGAGAGTTTAAATATTTCTTCAAAATTTAGCCACCGCCGTGCTCAAAAAGATTTAAGTGAAGCACTACAGCAACTGCCTAGCTCAAAAAATTTAAGTGAAGCACATAGAGTATTTTAATAAATTATGATGAACGTGTGGCTCTCTCAAATTGGTGTGTCCAGCAAAGATGATTGTGACAAACTAAAAGGCAAACAAAGAAAAGACTCATATAATACACGACGCTCCAAGCAAAACACATATCCTGTGACGAATAAAAATATAGCTCCAAGTAAAATTACCGATGGTTGGTAGAAGAAAGAGGGGATGCCTTCCGGGGCATCCCCAAGCTTAGACACTTGAGTCTTCCTGGAATATTACCTTGGGGTGCCTTGGGCATCCCCAAGCTTAGGCTCTTGCCACTCCTTATTCCTTCATCCATCGTGATCTCACCCAAAACTTGAAAACTTCAATCACACAAAACTCAACAAAACCTTCGTGAGATCCGTTAGTATAACAAAATAAATCACTACTTTAAGTACTGTTGCAAACCCATTCATATTTTATTTTTGCATTATACCTACTGTATTCTAACTTTTCCATGGCTTATACCCCCTATACAATCCATAGTTTCATCAAAACAAGCAAGCAATGCATCAAAAACAGAATCTGTGAAAAACAGAACAGTCTGTAGCAATCTATTTAAAAGCCATACTTCTGTCACTCCAAAAATTCTGAAAAACTGGACACAAAACTTTCCGTTTTCCAAACAACATCAATTATACTATCTTCCAAATCACCCTAAAGGCTTTACTTGGCACAAACACTAATTAAAAACACAAAACACAATCATAACAGTAGCATAATTGTGAAAACACACAAGAACAGAAACAAAAGGTAAAAATTTATTTTATTCATTGGGTTGCCTCCCAACAAGCTCTTTCTTTATAGCCATTAAGATAGGCTTGAGATTTCAATGATGCTCACATGAAAGATAGTAATTTAAACACGAAGAGAGCATCATGAAACATGTGGAAAACACATTTAAGACTAACATACTTCCTATGCATAGGCATTTTATAAGCAAACAAATTATCAAGACAAGTGATATCTAGCATATGCCAATAGGAAGAATGGAGCATCAATAATTTCAACATAACGAGAGGTAATTTAGTAACATGAAGATTTCTACAACCATATTTTCCTATTTCATAATAATTTCATGTAGGATCATAATCAAACTCAACAATATAGCTATCGTAAACAATAATCTCTCTATGATCCACATGCATAAAAAAATTATAATCTTCCAAGATAGTGGGATTATTTTTACCTAAAGTTGACACTCTTCCAAACCCACTTTCAATATTATGGCTACCATTATTATCAATGACATATTCATCATGAGGCTTAAATAAATTTTCAATATCATAAGAAGCATAATCACCCCAATCATGATCATTGCAATAAGTAGTGGACATGACAAAATTTTCATCCCCAATCTCGTAGCTTTGCACATAATTGGCACGATTGACATTAATAGAATTTATAATAAAATCATTACAATCAAGCTTTTCATTCAAGGAGCTATCATGAATCACTTTATAAACTTCTTCTTTTAGCACTTCATCACAATTTTCAGATTCATGATTTTCAAGCAAAACTTCATAGAGATAATCAAGTGCACTCAACTCACTAGCAATTTGTTCATCATAATTGGATCTTTTGAAAAGATTAGCTAGTGGATGAGGATCCATATCAATAATTTTTTAGCCAGCGAAGATTCAAGCAAATAGAAGGCACATGGCAACACAAGTAAACTAGCAAACAAAAATATTTTTGTGTTTTTGTAAAATTATTTTAGAAGTGGGGGAGATGAAAACGAGAGGCAAAGGCGAATAAAATAAATGCAAGGAGATGAAAGTTTATGCGTAGGTACTTGATAGATGTTGATGATGTCTCCCCGGCAACGGCGCCAGAAATTCTTCCTGCTACTTGTGAGCCGCGTTGGTAATTCCCTGAAGAGGAAGGGAGATGCAGTACAATAGAGATAAGTATTTCCCTCAGTTATGAAACCAAGGTTATCAATCCAGTAGGAGAATCACGCAACACCTCGTTAGCAGTACCTGCACACAAAACAACAAATCCTTGCACCCAACGCAAACAAGGGGTTGTCAATCCCTCGGCGGTTAATTGCAAGATTAAATTGTATGTGATAAATAGATAGATTGAACTAAAATATAAAATAAAATAAATAAACAAAAAGTGTAGCAAGGTATTTTTAGGGTTTTTAATATATGATTTAGATAGACCCGGGGGCCATAGTTTTCACTAGAGGCTTCTCTCATAAAAATATCATACGGTGGGTAAACAAATTACTGTTGGGCAATTGATAGAAAAGCAAATAATCATGACGATATTCAAGGCAATGATCATGTATATAGGCATCAATCTAGTTGGCCAAACCAAATCAATAGATCGGAGAAGAAATACGAAGCTATAATAATCATGCATAAAAGAGTTCAGCGAAGACTCAAATAATATTCATGGATAATCTGATCATAAACTCACAATTCATCGGATCCCAACAAACACACCGCAAAAAGTGATTACATCGGATAGAATTCCAAGAACATCGAGGAGAACATTGTATTGAAGATCCAAAAGAGAGAAGAAGCCATCTAGCTACTAACTATGGACCCGAAGGTCTGAGGTAAACTACTCACGCATCATCGAAAGGGCAGCAAGGTTGATGTAGAGCCCCTCCGTGATCGATTCCCCCTCCGGCGGAGTACCGGAAAAGGCCTCCAGATGGGATCTCTCGACAACAGAAGCTTGCGGCGTCGAAAAAAGTATTTCGTGGACTCCTCTGTTGGTTTCCTGATTTTAGGGAATTTATAGTGGTGGAATTAGGTCAAACGGAGCTGTGTGGGCCCCATGAGCCACCAGGGCGCGCCACCCCCCTGGGGCGCGCCCTAGTGCCTCGTGAGCCACTGCTTCATCTTCTGGCCCTCTCCCGAAGCTTCCAGTACTTGTTATGTCCAGAAAAAAATCTCCAAAAAGTTTCGTGGCATTTGGACTTCGTTTGGTACTGATATTCTGGAAAACCAAAACAGGCAAAAAAAACAGCAACTGGCACTGGGCACTAAGTTAATAGGTTATTCCCAAAAAATGATATATAATTGTTGTAAATGTATATAAAAACATCCAAGATTGATAATATAAAAGGAAGGAACAATAAAAAATTATAGATACGTTGGAGACGTATCACGCGTCAGAAGGCAATCAAGTTCCTTAAAGTTCAGTGGTCGAATCATTCTGAAGATGAAGCCACTTGGGAACGCGAAGATCGTCTTCGTGAAGAATACCCCACTCTCTTTCAGCCTACCTCTTAATTCTCGGGACAAGAATTTCTTTTAGAGGAGGAGAATTGTAACATCCCCATGTAATAGCGACAGTGATCACCCTTTCAATAATGCCAAGTCATCATGATTAACAGTGCTTGATCATCATTTGCATCATATCTCATTTCAAATTCCAATTCAAACTTAAATTCAATTGCAAGTGAAAAATAAAAGTTGTTCAAATTTGAAAACTAAAATGTTCATTAAATAGGAAAAAAATCCATAACTAATTGTGTTAAGAAAAACAACATCACTAAAAATCACTAAATGACTCTAACATCCTAAAACAGTGCCAAACAAAAATATTAAATCCCATTTTATTTAAGAAAAATTTAAATGAAATCATTTTGCATTCAAACCTTTTGCTGGCCGTGACATATATTACCTAGTATTTAATTGGCCAAGATTCCTATTTTACAAAATTGTATTAGAGCTAAAAGAAAATACAAAGCAGAAACAAAATTAGAAAACAGAAAAAGAAAAGAAAGAATAGAAAAAGGCCGCACTGACTGGGCCTAAGTCAGCCGACCGGCCCAGCCCGCCTAGCTCTCCCCCTACCTCGCACTGCTCACGCGCGCGCGCGCTGTCGCCCCTGCCGCGCTCGCTGCACTGGCCCCCCTCGCTCCCCGGTCGACAGCGAGCCGCCCGCGCCCGCCCCTGGTCGGATAAGACCCTCCCCAACCTCTCTGGCAAACCCTAGTCGCCCCACTCCCTCTCCCTCGCCCTCTTCTTCCACACCCAAACGGCGCCATGGCGGCGCCTCCGTAAAACTCGCAGCCACCGCCATCGCCTCGCCTCCCCGCCATGTCCTACGCCGTCACCGTCCACGACTACTTCGCCTGAGGCCGCCCATTGGAGCTCAGCGCCACCGCATCGTCCTCCCCGAGCTCGTCTTCCCCGCATGGACGCCGGTGATCGCCGCCCCGATTCGCCGCCTCGAACCCTTCCCGAGCCCACCGTTGCACATCTGCAGGCTCCCCATGAGCTGCTCTACCTCTCCGCTCTCCTCTCCCCCTTTCGGACGACCTCTAGCCGCCGTCCCCAACGCGGCCGAACCCGTTGCCGCAGACTCGTCGCCGGCGTCGTTCCGGTGACCAAACGGCCCCGCGCTCGTGCCCATTAGCCTCACCATGCCGCGTAGGCCTTGCCTAGCCCTTTGTTTCGCACGCAAGCGCGCCGCTTCGCCGATCTCGTAGCATGCCTGAGAGCCCCGCCACCCGACGTCGTCGCCGGCGACCATCCCGGCCTTCCCAGCTCCGGCCGTGGCCACCACCGGACGCGGCACGAAGTGCTCGTTCCAGCAAGCCCAAACGCGCGCGAAATGATGCACCACAGAAGATTTCCGGGCTCGCCGGAGTTGCCGCCGCGCTCGGGTTCGCCGGAGTAGCTCCGGCAGCCGGCGCTGACGTGGGCGCCTCTGGCCCCACCGTTGTGCCGCTGACTGCTGGGCCCCGCGGGCCTAGTTGACCCGGTCAACCCGCTGACTGGGCACCCGTGTCGCTGACATGCGGGCCCCGCTAAATTAAAACATTTAAAAAAAACGCTAATTAATCTATTAATTAATTTAACCGCTAATTAGTCACTGACTAATGGGGCCCACCCCCCTAATTAATCTGTAATTAGTTTAATTAATCCTAATTAACTACTGTCTCACTGGCCAGTAGGACCCACTGGTCAGGTTTGACCTGGCCCAGCCGAGTTTGACCGCTAACGTCTCTGTGACGTCATGATGACATCACCCTACACTGTTTCAGATAATTCAAATTGAAATAATTAAAACAATTCCAGAAAATGAATAAAACTTTGAAAAATCATGTAAAATAAACCGTAACTCGGATGAAAATAATTTATATATGAAAAATGATCAGAAAAATATGAAGAATCCGAATACGCGGTCAAAATTCTTGACCATCACTCCTATCTAGATGAACATGGAACTTTTTGCCCGATTTCGATAAATGAATAGTGCATGACCTTGGTAAAATAATTCCAGATAAATCCCTAAATCATCTAAAATAATTTGAGATGCATTATATCACCCCTGCATATCATTTAGGCATGTCATGCATCGCTGTTGCAATGTTGCCGTGTATTTATTTTTTCTTCCCCCTCCTTCTCTTCCGATAGCCCCCGAGACTGCCGACGACACCGCTGTGTACGACCACGACGTCGACGGCCAGACCCCTTCAGCAGAGCTTCCCGGCAAGAAAAACCCCTTGATCATCCAGATATCGCCTACTCTTTCTCTCTATTGCTTGCATTAGAATTGCTTCTATTGTTGCTCCGATAGCTCCTATTCTGATGCATAGCCTATTTTCGTCGCCTGCTGTTGATACCTACCTGCTGTCCCATGATGCTTATTTAGCCATGCTGTTGATCCATCTGTGGCCCTTCACCTTGTCCGTACGCCATGCTTGTTATCGGGCCGTGATCACTCTGGGTGATGATCACGGAAAGATTACATTACTGCAATACTTTAAACTGTTAAAGTCGGGCCGGCTCCAAGAGTGCCCGCGAGAGAATAATAATTAAAGACGGGGCGACAGAGATCCTGTTCGTCTTCGCGAGTTACTAAACACGCCTAACGGATTTGGGTATTTGATCTGAGTTGGCCACTGGCCTATACGCACTACCACCACGTGGGATAATGGTTTAATGGGGCCCTCTACGCCGTATGTATCAGCCGAAAGCTTTGTGAGACGTCCAGTTCAGCATTGTGGCCGGGTCGGATCGTGTCACCCAGCACACGGGTGGCGCTGGTATCCACCCTGCACACAACGACCCGGAGTGCACAGGGCGATGGCCCAAGACCCCTGAGCACTTAGGATGTAGACTGGTGGGGACCTCTCTGCTGAGCTCTAGGTAGGGCTGTGGCGTGTCGATCAGCCGAGGCCGGGCATGACCCCGAAAAAGTGTGTCCGGCCAGAGTTAATCGAGCGTGTTGGGTAATAGTAGTGCACCCCTGCAGGGAAGTTATCTATTCGAATAGCCGTGTCCACGGTAACAGGATGCTCAGTGTTGTATCCTGATCTGCTACAACTACAAATGGATACTGATACAATGATAAACTGATACTACTGCTCTCGGGATCATTTTCTCGCAGGGTGGTCGAGGAAGGATCCCAGGGCATTACTAATATATGATTGATGATATATATTACTTGTTCTACTCTCTTCTGATGCTGCAAGAAATGCTTCAAGATGCTAGTCTTCGTTAGGCTAGGACTCTCCCCCTCTATTCCGGCATTTCTGCAGTTTAGTCCAAAGATATAGCCCCATTCGTTTGATACCGATGCATACTTAGCATAGTTCAGATGTCAGTCTTGCGAGTACTTTGGATGAGTACTCATGGTTGCTTTGCTATCTCTTTTCCCCATACCCGTTTGCTGAGATTAGACGACGGAGCCCAGGAGCAGGAGATCCCCGGAGGAGCCTGCTACGACGTGGAGACCCCCGACGACCAGGAATAGTTCGGAGGCCCTAGGTAGGAGGCCTTCGCCTTTTCGATCAGTGTCACTGTTTGTGCTAGCCTTCTTAAGGCACCCTTGTTTAACTTTGTGTCTGTACTCAGATACTTTTGCTTCCGCTGATGATTGTATGACTCGAGCTTATGTATTCGAGCCCTCGAGGCCCCTGGCTTGTAATATAAAGCTTGTATTATTTTATTTGTGTTTAGAGTTGTGTTTTGATATCTTGTCGTGATTCCTTCGGCTTGATCGTGTGCATTTGCATGTATGATTAGTGCACGATTAAGTCGGGGGCGTCACAAGGGGGCCTTCGCACGTCAGCCCAGGATAACACCTGACGCACGACAGGTACATGGTACATCATTCCAAGCACAAAATATATTTCATTTACATGAAATAGAGTATTACATCGCTGAGGAATACAATGGCTTGCAGAGCTCTAAGGTTATCTAAATGGCAGCGCAAGTCTGGGTTTAGCAGGACGTCGCCTCTGGCTGGGCTCCACAACTCACAGGACTGGCATGGTTACGGCTAGCATGACAAGTCTTCTCCTGCAATCTGGCCAAGTGCAAGGCCAGGTGAGTACTTTGAATGCACTCGCAAGACAACCAAATACATATCATCCAAACAAGCAGATGACAAAGCAAGCCCTATGCTCATACATAAATTTATCTCATGGCAAAGGATAAGCATGGCGTGATATTAACAAGTGACATGCATCAAGCAAATCTATACCAAATCATATCACATCATATCATGGCAGATCATGGCATAACATGGAATATCCTGGCATGGCATAGTTGTACCTACAAGATATGCATGAAACTAGACTGAAAAGTAAACTACACTTACCTTCCGTGAAGAGTTATCTACTGTTCAACAATAAGTTTTACTGCCACTGCCCCTCTGGGCTAGCTCATGATTCACCGAGATCTCATCTCATGATCATGTCAGAACAACATGGTGATTTCTCACAACTATCACATAGTCCAAGGCACCACCTTTACTTAATAGCACATGCTGTAATAAGTTTATCATATTAGGTTTATCCTCCATGTCGACAAAGACCAGATAGTGTGACCTAGTATGAACTGTGTCCATAACCGAGGACGCGGCTATCGATAGATTATACACTTTGCAGAGGTTAGTACACTGTACCCACACCACGGAACTCATGGCCTCGTGCTCCCATTCGGGTGGACCAACGACATTCCGACAAAACCAATCTATTGCATGACACTCTCCCGGCCACTCCGACAAACTACCCTTTGGGCTATGTCATGGGTGACCCCGATGTCAACTCGTGACATCCTGCCACGTCGTGGCTGCGACCGTCGTGGCCAAACAAAACTGTCCCAAACAGGGACCTCAGCTCAATACCAAAACTGGGTACACAAGGTTATGGCCGCCCACCGGGCCAGGGTAGCACGTGCACGTAACCTTTCCTGGTTGGAGGTACCGGCGAGAGGCATGAAAATAGACCGAATTAGGGCCTCCCCATCCAGGCAAGTGTGGCTGCACTGGTGAGCTCGATTCGGTGGCACTATGACACGATCCAGCCGCTGGAGGTGGTTGTTTTTATTAAGACATGTTCTTGTCATCTCCAACATTCTACCATATCATCAAGATTATAAGTATGAATATCATGAATACATTAACGAATATATTTACTAACCTTCTTAAATGAATAGCGTATATGACATATGAAGCATGGCAATAGCATGATACCGATATAGTATGACAGGATCACAATAGCATTGACAAACATGGTATGACATACATGCACAGTATTGACATGATATTATCAATAAAAACATTATCGCTAACATGGCAGAAGATAGTATGAAGTTTGGTAATAGCATGACATGGCAAGCAATACATATACTCCAATTGCAGAGAGAAACATCATATGAATATACTTCTGCTACACACGCACAGGGTTCAAGCAAAATCAACATGCAAGTCCGGTGCTCATGATAAGAGGTTGGCTTGCCTTGGGGTGGACGAATACACCGGGTGAAAGTGCGACGATCCACTGGAAACGAGCCGTCAGAACCGGTGCTCTCGGGAGAGGCCTGGATTCGAGGAAGGGTAAAGATGGTATTTTCAACATGTGACAACATTATTAAAATGGCACCATCGGAACGGGCTCGACGAACTGAGAACGCGGGCTTTGGAATTACCTCAATCGGAGTTACGGTCGCAAAGATATGGTCGTTCGTTCATTAGGCAGAAAAACAGACAAAACCTGTCCGTTTTTGGCCTTAACGGGCAAACGCCTGCAAAGTAACTATTTCGGTGGCAGCTGGGCTGAAAGCCCATTTCCAAGAGTACGCCTTCGTGCAGAGAATGCGTATTTTGAACCGAAGCAGCAGCAGAATACGTTTTCTTCAGGAGAAAGCGTATTGCGCGAAATGCGCCTCCACTTACTCCGGTCAAAGGGGGCGCCTGGTCAACGCTGTGAGTATGACGTGCGGGGCCCACCTTGAATTTTCTCTCCTCCTCCCTGGCCTTCTTCTCCCTCACGACAGGAACACAGGGGCGAGCCGGCCGCCGGCCTAGCCATCGCCTCGCCGCCCGACGAGCGGAGGGGCTCCACCACTCCACGCCGCGCTTGCTGGTGGCCGTGGGGCTGCTTGAGGGGCCCTACAGTGCCGGCGCCGTAGGTAGGCCACGGCGACCGAACGGCTCCAGGGAGGGACCGCGCCGGCAGGGCTCCCTCGCCGGAGTTTGGGGCGGCGGCGTGCGGGCTCCAGGGGAGGGCTCGGGAGCAGAAGTGAGGGAGCGGGATGGACCAGGGCCGGAAGTGCCCGAGGGGTACGGCGGCGGCATCTCGGCTATGGAGAGGAGGGGAAGCTCCAGGAGCTTGGAGAAGACCTGCGGATGACGAGGGGGACTCGGGGCACGCGTTAAATGGCCACGGGGAAGGCTCGAGAAGTGGGGGGGGGGAACTGGCAACGCGGCTCGACGACGTGGCGGCACTCTGGCGATGGACGTGGCGTCGGCACATGCGTCCAAGAGCTACGGGACGAGGAGGGCAGGGGCACAGGCGACGCGTGCGAGGTCGTGGCACTCGGTGGTGAGCTGGGCGGCCATGGAAGGACCTCCCGCGGGTCCAGTGCGCTGTGCACGCGGTTTGCAGGCAACGTACGTGCTCTACGCTGATTACCGCATGACCACAGTGTTCCCATGTGCACTGGACGGCCCAGGTATGTCTGGCGAGTAAGGCACTCCCCCAGTAGCTGTTCGGCGCAAATAAACGATACTCATGGCCCACGATGTGACAGCATGGTGCACAAAGCCTAAACAGCAACAAGGTGTTTGATGGAAAGATTAGGCAGTGCACAGCTCCATTAGGCCTGGCATTTGGGTGAGGGTGGTCATCTACTAAGGTGACCACTGTGCCAAAATATCAGCTCAAAAAGATGAGTCTAGCTGGTACTTCCTTAGCAAAGTGCCCAACTGGCCAGATATAGAAATGAGGGTGCTGGGGAAAAATGGCTAGAGGAAACTGACCCAAATTTGGTGGAGACCAATGATTTGAGCATATGGATGATCTGCCAAAATTTCAACTCATTCGAGTAAGCCTAGCCAGTACTGCCTTCACAAAGCTTCCCTCTAGACAGAAACTTTGGAAATTTGCTGAGGAAAATTGGCTTGGCAACCAGAGCAGAATTTTGGCATGTGGCAATTATTAGGATATGAAAGAGAGCTCAAAAAGTTTGAGAGCAATCAAGAAAATATAAATAGCACTTCCTTTACAAGGCTTCAGACAGGGCGGAAACTTGCATTGGATCATGTGCTCAAATTTTGAACTGGGGAACATGAGGTTTGGATGAAAATGGTGAAGATGTATCTAGGAGAAGCTCCACAAATTATTTGGGAATTTTCCTGGCTACCAAAATGGTAGTTCCTTTGGAAAGTGGCAGAGAGGCAATATTGGCCTTGTCAAGGAAAAAGTAAATTTTCCTTTATTAAATTTGGCCAATATTTTTACCAGAGCTTGGGATAGTCACAAAGATCATCTCCACAAATTTTCATGAAATTTAGAGGTGTCTAACTATCCTTCTGGATTTAATTCCTAAGAAAGGCAGGAAAAAGGAATTAATCCTAGATGAAAAATATTGCATATGACTTGGCAATATTTTTGCATATTCAGGGTTTATAAGCATAGGAGGATCTCTGGGAATTTTAGGAGGATCAACAAAGCAAAGGAAATGATGGCTCCTTTGTACTCACAAAGGTAGGGTTTCAAATTCTAAATATTGGAATTAGGGTTCTGATGGGGTTTTGGGTGATGCAGATAGGTCTTGGCCAGCATCAAGGACATGGACAAGGTTCTGAAAAGTTGAAGATTGCCTGGATTCACCTGATCATCTAGCAAACTCCGGAGAAAGATTTTGAAAAAGAAAGCTTGGAAGGAATAACAGCACAAAAATTGGTAACCCCCTTAAGAGAATCTCGTCCTCGAGATTCCTAGGGTTAAAGCAAGATGGTTTCCACTCCTGAGAAAAACCTTTAGGTTAGCTGTTAACCCTTTGGTCGGACACAAATGAGTTGGGGTGCCGATACTTGGTGCACCCAGGGAGAGATACGAGTATAGCGAGGCTATATCCACTGCTAGGGTCACTTTGGATCAAATTCCAAAAATACTGGAGGCACCCTAATGAACAGTGGTCTCTCCTGCTGACGGGTTGGCCCGGGGCCCGCTGGCAACCTCCTTCTTCCACCTCCAGCTCTCGACTTCTTCCCCGCTGCTGCTCCGCGTGCGGCTTGGCACAGCGCCCATCTAGCCCCTAGGGTACTAAGTACCTTAGTTGTCGTAGTGTGCGGCCTGCACGGTGCCGAGGCAAAGAGCACTCACGTCACAGGCTAGTGCCTTGTCGGCACTGCTCGCGGATTCCCCTCCTGGACGCCGATGATCGGGCGACACGCGATTCTCCTGGACCTCGCTCACCGTACACCGATCTTGGGCTATAAAAGACGGCAGCGCAGTTCTGCCCAACACACACCATGCCGCTCTTCCATCTCTTCGGTTTGGATGATATAGAGCCGAGGTCCTTCGGCGAGGCGGTGTTCTTGGTGGGGCTACGGTGGTTCCTCACCGCGCTACTGGCCACACTGATCGGTAAGTCGCTCTGCCTGCTGCAGCTTATCCTGCAGGAGCGGGCTCGTGACAACGAGGACCAGGGTGCGGCAGCTCGAGGGGCTGATGGTGATGGTGAGGTGGCTGGTCCTCCGCCACGCTTGCTTCTCCGCCGCTTCGCGCCGGTGGAGTAGTCACGTGCTGCGGCGGATCGGGAAGGCGGCTTGTCCGGCGTCACGCCAGACAGTGACGGCGGCACCGTTGATTCCGGAAACTCGCGAGATGCAGTAGAGGTGGCTTCACCAGCACTGGAATCACGCTGCTGGTTCCACGGAAGAGAAACTTCGCAGATAGCTCTACGAAGAGTAGGCATCGAAGTAGAGTCGGGGTCAAATCTGTACTGGGGAGTTGTACTGATCCGAGTGAAATAAAGTTGGCAGTGTTCCGCTGAGAAAGAAAACGGGAGCTCTAGAAAAATATTAGGGACGAAGAATTGCCAGGAGGAACTGCCTGTTTGAGGCTCCGGATCTAGGAATCTGGCACACGGGGTATGCACAGAAAAGGGGTAGGCAAGTGGCTTTGCATTCCCTCGAGTACTGCTCAATCGTACTCGGGGTGAACCATGTATGCGTGCGTTATGCAGTACATTCTAAAACAATACATATGCAAAATGCAAAAAAATACATGCGAAGGAAAGCACATCAAGGAAATTACACTAAGGTGTTTTAATGCCAGTGGGTATATGTACTCCTGGCATACATATACCTACACCAGCTCGCATTTTATTAGGGACTCGAGGCGAGTCCAAAGTTGTTGGTGTATGTGCTCTACCAAATAAACGTCTTCTTAGAAATTCATTGCCAGCTCTGTCAAACATTTTTGCTTAACAGAGAGACAGATGAATCACCATGCAAGAGAGCATACATAGAACATTACTACCGCACACAGGTTACAAGCAGTACAAGCATACAACAAAGCACAACCTCACTACGCATCTAAAAGCAACAACTCACTCCAGGATACATGGTTCTATCCTCCTAATGAGGATGAACAGACGGATTTGGCATACTCGCAGCATAGCCTGACTGCGCGATTGGGGTCCACATATGTCTAGTCTTGCTGGGGCTCTCCCGGCGGACGCAGGTTGAGCCAATCTCCATCTTCATCGTCGGGCACCTCTATAGCTCGGAGATCAACTACTGGGGGCACGGCTAGAACTTGCCTGAGCAAACCCTAGCGACGAAGACGGCAAACAGCCCGGTTGATGGAGTGGAGGTTGACTATGTTTGGCTTCAGCCACGACACGGGCTGAGAGGGTAGCACTGGGTCGGGTAGCATCACGGGTTGATGGAGTGGAGGTTGACTATGTCTGGGTTGATGGAGTGGAGGTTGATGGAGTGGAGGTTGACTATGTCTGGGATGCAGCTTGACGGGCCTCGTGGTATGCTTCCGTGACAACCCGGGTAGCATCACGGTCGATAGCTTTAAACTCTCCAGGAATGCTACCGATCATCATTCCCTGGGCAGTGATGACCTGAACCAGGCGAACTATCGCTGGGTCATCCTCTTCGACAGCATTGGAGAACTCACATCCTGTACTTGACACAGAGGGTAGCACGCATCCATAAGCTTCCCTGGTTGGAGGTACTGGCGGGAGGCATGACAATAGACCGAATTAGGGCCTCCCCATCCAGGCAAGTGTGGCTGCACTGGTGAGCTTGATTCGGTGGCACTATGACAAGATCCAGCCGATGGAGGTGGTTGTTTTTATTAATACATGTTCTTGTCATCTCCAACATTCTACCATACCATCAAGATTATAAGTACGAATATCATGAATACATTAACGAATATATTTACTAACCTTCTTAAATGAATAGCGTATATGACATATGAAGCATGGCAATAGCATGATACCGATATAGTATGACAGGATCACAATAGCATTGACAAACATGGTATGAGATACATGCACAGTATTAACATGATATTATCAATAAAAACATTATCGCTAACATGGCAGAAGATAGTATGAAGTTTGGTAATAGCATGACATGGCAAGCAATACATATACTCCAATTGCAGACAGAAACATCATATGAATATACTGCAGCTACACACACACAGGGTTCAAGCAAAATCAACATGCAAGTTAGGTGCTCATGATAAGAGGTTGGCTTGCCTTGGGGTGGACGAATACACCAGGTGAAATTGCGATGATCCACTGGAAATGAGTCGTCGGAACCGGTTCTCTCGGGAGAGGCCTGGATTCGAGGAAGGGTAAAGATGGTATTTTCAACATGTGACAACATTATGAAAATGGCACCATCGAAATGGGCTCGACGAACTGAGAACGTGGGCTTTGGAATTACCTCAATCGGAGTTATGGTCGCGAAGATACGGTCGTTCGTTCGTTAGGCAGAAAAACAGACAAAACCTGTCCGTTTTTGGCCTCAACAGGCGAACGCCCGCAAAATAACTATTTCGGCGGCGGCTTGGCTGAAAGCGCATTTCCAGGAGTACGCCTTCGCGCGGAGAAGGCGTATTTAGGACCGAAGCAGCAGCAGAATACGTTTTCTTCAGGAGAAATCGTATTGCGCGAAATGCGCCTCCACTTACTCCGGTCAAAGGGGCCGCCTGGTCAACGCTGTGAGTATGGCGTGCGGGGCCCACCTTGACTTTTCTCTCCTCCTCCCGGGCCTTCTTCTCCGTCGCGACAGGAACACAGGGGCGGGCCGGCCGCCGGCCTAGCCGTCGCCTCGCCGCCCGAGGGGGCCGGCCGACAAGCGGAGGGGCTCCACCACTCCACGCCGCGCTCGTGGGTGGTCGCGGGGCTGCTCGAGGGGGCCTACAGTGCCGGCGCCGTAGGTAGGCCGTGGCGACCGAACGGCAACAGGGAGGGACCGCGCCGGCAGGGCTCCCTCGCCGGAGTTCGGGGCGGCGGCGGCGCGCGGGCTCCAGGGGAGAGCTCGGGAGCAGAAGTGAGGGAGGGGGAGGGACCAGGGCCGGAAGTGCCCGAGGGGAACGGCGGCGGCATCTCGGCCATGGAGGGGAGGGGAAGCTCCAGGAGCTTGGAGAAGAGCTGCGGATGACGAGGGGGACTCGGGGCACGTTTTAAATGGCCACGGGGAAGGCTCGGGAAGGGGGGGAACTGGCAACGCGGCTCAGCGATGTGGCGGCACTCCGGCGATGGACGCGGCGTCGGCAGGCGTGGCCAAGAGCTATGGGACGAGGAGGGCACTGGCGACACGGGCGAGGTCGTTGCACTCGGTGGCAAGCTGGGCGGCCGTGGAGGGGCCTTCCACGGGTCCAGTGCGTTGTGCACGCGGTTTGCAGGAAACGCACGCGCTCTACGCGTGGTTACCGCGGGACCACAGTGTTCCCACGCGCACTGGACGGCCCAGGTATGTCTGGCGAGTAAGGCACTCCCCCTGTAGCTATTCGGCGCAAAGAAACGATACCCGTGGCCCACGATGTGACTGCACGGTGCACAAAGCCTAAACAGGAGTAAGGTGTTTGATGGAAAGATTAGGCAGTGCGCAGCTCCATTAGGCCTGGGATTTGGGTGAGGGTGGTCATATACTAAGGTGACCATTGTGCCAAAATATCAGCTCAAAAAGATGAGGCTAGCTGGTACTTCCTTAGCAGAGTGCCCGACTGACTAGAAATAGAAATGAGGGTGCTGGGGAAAAATGGCTAGAGGGAAATGACCCAAATTTGGTGGAGACCAATGATTTGAGCATATGGATGATCTGCCAAAATTTCAACTCATTTGAATAAGCCTAACTAGTACTTCCATCACAAAGCTTCCCTCTGACAGAAACTTTGGAAATTTGCTGAGGAAAATTGGCTAGGAAACCAGAGCTGAATTTTAGCATGTGGCAATTATTTGGATATGAAAGAGTGCTCAAAAACTTTGAGAGCAATCAAGAAAATATAAATAGCACTTCCTTTACAAGGCTTCAGACAGGGCAGAAACTTGCATGGGATCATGTGCTCAAATTTTGAACTGGGGAACATGAGGTTTGGATGAAAATGGTGAAGATATATCGAGGAGAAGCTCCACAAATTATTTGGGAATTTTCCTGGCTACCAAAATGGTAGTTCCTTTGGAAAGTGGCAGAGAGGCAATATTGGCCTTGTCAAGGAAAAAGTAAATTTTACTTTATTAAATTTGGCCAATATTTTTACCAGAGCTTGGGATAGTCACAAAGATCATCTCCACAAATTTTCATGAAATTAAGAGATGTCTAACTATCCTTCTGGATTTAATTCCTAAGAAAGGCAGGAAAAAGGAATTAATCCTAGATGAAAAATATTGCATATGACTTGGCAATATTTTTGCATATCCAGGCTTTATAAGCGTAGGAGGATCACTGGGAATTTTAGGAGGATCAACAAAGCAAAGGAAATGATGGCTCCTTTGTACTCACAAAGGAAGGGTTTCAAATTCCAAATATTGGAATTAGGGTTCTGATGGGGTTCTGGGTGATGCAAATAGGACTTGGCCAGCATCAAAGACATGGACAAGGTTCTGAAAAGTTGAATATTGCCTGGATTCACCTGATCATCCAGCAAATCCGGAGAAAGATTTTGAAAAACAAAGCTTGGAAGGAATAACAGCACAAAAATTGATAACCCAATTTTTGGGGTGTTACATCATGCCACTCAAGGATTTTCATGTGGGAAGATAATATGACTTCTTCATTTATTTGAAATAGAGTGGGAAGTAGAAGGCCATTTTCAAAATGGCATTTGAATTTAAAATATTTCATTTGACTTCATTTCAAACATGGCATTTGAATTTTATTTCAAAAGTCCCTGACAAAATACTTTGATCAAAAAGTGTGAGAGGATGTAACATGACCCTCCAAAAAGTCAGAAGATATAATGCCAAATATTTGGATTTATTTGAATTTTCAAAAAAAAAAGAATTTTATAAAATATTTTATTCTGTCTCTGAAAAATAGTTCATCTTTTAGGATATTTTCTCCTGATCATTTTGATATATAATATGTATATATTGTATTTATATTTCATTCTATTTTCTGTCTTTTATCTTCTTTGCAATTTTCAAAAATTTGAAAATTCTTTGTATTAGAAAAATCCCCGCGAGGCCCACTCACCTCACCCCTCTCTCTCTCTCCCCGGCCCAACCCAGCGCATGCGCACCCGCGAACCGAATTGAATCGGATCGGCTAACCGATCCGACCGGATCCCTCTCTCTCTCGCTGACGCGTGGGTCCTGCCGACTGAATCCCACCCCGCACGGTAGCCTTCCTCCCTGAGCTCGATCTCCTTCCTCACCTCGCCGGCATCCAATCCCGAGCCGATCCCCTGCCGTTTGGCCTCGTCCCCTGCCCCACGGCACCCCGCACTATAAAGCCCCCTCCCCTCATCTCTTTCCGCCCCTGCCCCCTCCCGGAGACCCCCTGCACCGCCCACCATAGCTCCCCGGAGCTCCGCCTCTGCCACCGCACCATTGCCGCCCTCCCTGTCCACCCCGGCCTCCCCGAGCCACGCCACCACCACCATTGTCACCGCCGTCATTGCGCGCATCTTCCCGTGCACTCGCCCGAGCTCCAGCGCCACCAGAACGCCCTCGCCGCCAACCACTGTACGCCGTCGCCGCTGTCACGATCGCCGCCGTCGCTCCCGTGCACCCCGAGCCTCGCCGTCGCCATCTACCTCGTCGTTGTCCTCGCCTGCGTCGAACGGAGCCGTCCCCGACGCGAAAGACCCACGGGAAGCACCGCCCGCATCGCCGCCCGACGCCCACCTCGCCGTAGCCATCACCGGAGTTCTTCCCCGCCGCGGCGAGCCTCCAATCCAATCTCCACGGTCGGATCCATAACGGACGCGTTAGATTAGTTTTTTTTATCGCGAACCATTTTCTTTTAAGCTTCGGTCGTCCGCTCTTTTGCCTTTGCGCGCACACACCCGTAGCCAATATAGATCTGCCACGTAGCATTAGCCGATCCGTAGTTTTTTTTCCAATTTTTATTTTCTGTTTTAGTTTTCAGAAATAGTTTCTGTTTTAGAATCTTAATATCTTTTTGTATATTTATCAAAATTGAGTGATTCTTTTTGCTATAGTTTCAAATTTTGATTAAGTTTCTGTTCATGCACTTAGTTATGAAATTTGAAGTTTTTAAATTTGAATTTGATGAAATTTGTTCAAATCACTATTGTGTTTATATCTTGAGTTTAAAAATAGTTTTTTAATTAATTACTTTTGCTACTATTTTCTTATTTTTTATCCATTAGTATTTATTGATTTATTTTTAGTTTATTTTAAATTAGGTTATTTGCAAAAATAATACTGTTTTAGTGATGGCTAGGTTAAATCCTATTTCTTTTAGTTTTATTTATTTTCAATTATTTTTCTTTTTTCATTTTTGACAAGATTTAATTTGTTTCTGTTAGTTAACAGTAGCCACTTTTATTTGTAGTTAAAATAATTTTATTATTTTTATTTCTTTTGTATGAAAACTTGTTTTGATCATAAGTGGAGTTTTATATTAGCTTTTAGGTTGATTCTTTTTGCATAGAAAACTTTAGGTAAAATTATTTCTGTTATTTTAATAAGAACTTTATTTCTTTTCGGTTAAATTATTGTTTAGAGTTTTATTTGCTGTTAAGTTTTACTTAGGGCAAAAATCATTGTTATTGTTTGTAGTAAAGTCTTAGGCCCTTTTCTTTAGTAGTTTTCTTTGTAGTTTTCCTTGAAATTTCTTTGGATTTTATTTGAGTTTTATTATTGATTTCTTTGTTGTTTTATTGGTTAATTGTTATTTTGATTGCTAGTATTGTTTGCTATAATGATTGCTTATATGAATGCAATGCTTGATTATATAGATTTCATCGGAGAGTGACGAATAGTTCTATCAAGTTTTTTGAAAGCGATATAATCATCATCAACTTACCAGGCAAGTTCACTTTGACCATTTTTTTTCATACCTATGTTTTATTTGCATTTAGTGTCACCCTTTTCAACATCCCTCCAGTAGTATATTGAATCTTGTAGTTGGGTAGAAGCATGAGATAGGAACCCACACCATTGTTACTAAGCCCCGGGAATGTAGTTTATGTTATGCTACGTTAGCGTAGAAGGGGATTGGTATGAGTGCTCGTGAGTGGTGTGAGGAGGAGGACTCTACGTCAATGACAACAACTTCAAGGCCTGCATCTACAAGACCTCAAGACTTCAAGACTCGAGACAAGAATTCAATATACCTCTGGGTGGAGGATGGACTGACGGGCACCCTGGGGAATCCAGTGGTTGACCCCGGGATTCATGGGGAAGCGCCATGACATCTTGCAGAAAGCTTCACCTAGGCTCAAAGAGACGGAAGAATACTTCATGCCCGGAAGCTTACCTGTGCAGCCACAAGTCAATATGGGCTCTGGCTTGGTTGACCTTAGTTGTGACTCTGGCTGGGACGGTGCTAGCAGATGTTGTCGATGGTAGGATTGGATGGGCACCGGACGGTGGTCAGGGAAACTCTTCGGAAGACCATGTTTCGATCGTCCCGTTCTCAAACACCAGGTAGTGCGAGGACACAAAGGGAAGGATTGATTCTTGTGGGTAAAGTGCACAACACTCTGTAGAGTTAAAACCTAATCAATTAGCCGTGTCCCCGGTTACGGACAACTTGAGCCTCTGGACTTGGATATATCTCTGAACTCTCAACACCGGACTGATAACTAATTGTGGGCAACTTATGATACTTATGGGCTATGAGACATCGGTTGGCGGAACCATGTCATAGTAGATACCTCCGTAGTAAAGACTCCCGATTATTCCTTTGTTGTAGGGAAAATAAAACCATCTTTTATGCAAAAACTCAGACACAGAGCCATAGAGCCATACTGCATATAGAATAGTCTTTATCATCGGTTCCTTATTGTGATCTTGCCGGTACATTCAATGTACTGACCTACACGGCTGTAACGTATCATGTTGCAGGTATTTCTACGACGAGTAAGAGTTACGTTGTAGGGTTACTGCTTGGTGTTGATGGGACTCCACGCCCTAAATGATTGTTTCCGCTGTGATATATAAGATATACTCTGGATCTACGGTATTTATTTTACATGTTGTGTTATGGTATTTGATCGAAGTACTGTGTGTGCCAGCATACTGATCCAGGGATGGCACAGAAAGCACAGAGACTTGACCGTACTGGGTCGGGTCACTTCAGTCTGATCGTTCACTGCCATCTTCATAGTGATCCTGGGTGATATCGTGTAGCATAAATTTTTTGTTGCGTAGCACGTTCCCCTACAATAGTGGCATGCGGTTCCAAGATGAAGTGGACGTGTGTGTGGCTTAGTATTTCCCAAAGAGTGACATATTGTTGGATGTACTCCAATGAAACAACTTTTTGCATTATAATATGGGACACCCACATGTTAGTGCTCTCCTTAAGAGGTCAAAATTTCTGGGGGCCACATGTATCTTCTTACTGCGTAGCTTCGCGTATTAGTTTGATCACATCTATCCAAAAGAGTCCTAGAATTATGCTTTTTCACCATCTCACACCGTCACCACCACCATATTCGTTGCGAAGAAATCCTTGTCATGATCACAACATGGGTCGCCAAACTATCTACCTATTTCAACCAAAGCCAATGGGGTCTAAGCGCGCTTGCAAATTTACCAAGTCAAATGATTCCAAGCCACCTATGTCTGTCAACTTACATACCATCGCCAATTTACTCTGCATTTCCCTCTTGTGACTTCGCCACACTCTGCCCATAAAAACGCTCTTCTTATCATGTCAAGAATGTCGTTAACCTAACCCGAATGTCAAAAGGTGTTAAATGATATATTTCTTGGGACATGAGGGCAACTTTGGCAAGAGCCTCTCTACCATGGTACCATGCTTGCGATGTTAGGATGCAAGCTTTCCAACGATTTTCTCTTCGTGATGCTGGAAGTGAACTCCCTTGACGCATGATACATCTCCAACGTATCTATATTTTTTGATTGTTTCATGCTATTATATTATCAATCTTGGATACTTTATATGCTTTATATGCAATTTTATATCATTTTTGGGAACTAACCTATTAACTCAGTGCCCAGTGCCAGTTGCTGTTTTTTGCCTGTTTTTGGTTTTTTAGGAAATCAGTACCAAACGAAGTCCAAATGGAATAAAACTTTACGATGATTTTTTCTGGACCAGAAGGGACCCTAGAAGCTTCGGGAGGAGGCCAGAAGCCCTACGGGAGAGCCACGAGCTCACCTGGCGCACCCCTGGGGGGGCGCCACCTGAGCTCATGGGTCCCACGTTGCTCCATTTGACCTAGTTCCACTTTTATAAATTCCCAAATATTCCAAAACCAACAGAGAGCCACCTGAAATAACTTTTCCGCCGCCGCAAGCTTCCGTTCTTCCAGGATCACATCTGGAGGCCTTTTCCGGCGATCTGCCGGAGGGGGAATCGATCACGGAGGGCTTCTACATCAACCTTGCTGCCCTTCCCATGATGTGCGAGTAGTTTACCACAGACCTACGGGTCCATAGCTAGTAGCTAGATGGCTTATTCTCTCTCTTTGATCTTCAATACAAAGTTCTCCATGATCTCCATGGAGTTCTATCCGATGTAATCTTCTTTTGCGGTGTGTTTGTTGGGATCTGATGAATTATGGGTTTATGATCAGATTATTCATTGAAAGCAATAGAGTATTTTCTGAACTTTACTATGCATGATTTTTATAGCTTTGTATTTCTCTCCGATCTATCCGTTTGGTTTGGCCAACTAGATTGATTTATCTTCAGTGGGAGAGGTGCTTTGTAATGGGTTCAATCTTGCGGTGTCCTCACCCAGTGACATTAGGGGTAGCGAGGCATGTATTTGTATTGTTGCCATTAAGGGTAAAACGATGGGGTTTATTCATATTGCTTGAGTTTATTCTGTCTACATCATGTCATCTTTGCTTAAAGCATTACTCTGTTTGTTATGAACTTAATACCATAGATGCATGCTGGATAGCGGTCGATTGGTGGAGTAATAGTAGTAGATGCAGGTAGGAGTCGGTCTACTTGTCACGGACGTGATGCCTATGTACATTATCATTACCATGAATAACATCATAACTATGCGCTTTTCTATCAATTGCCCAATAGTAATTCCTTTACCCACCGTATGCTATATTTCGAGAGAGAAGCCTCTAGTGAAAACTATGGCCCCCGGGTCTACTTTTATAATATTAGAAATCCCTAATTTACTTTTTATTTACTTTTCAATTTATATATCTATCACTATCAGATTTAATCGTTGCAAGTAACGAGTTCAAGGGGATTGACAACCCTCTTGCCCGCGTTGGGTGCAAGTATTTGCTCTCTTGTGTGTATGTAATGCTTACTAGGATTTTCTTGGTTCTCCTATTGGTTCGATAACCTTGTTTCTCACAGAGGGAAATACTATCCGCTACTATATTTCTTCACGCTTCCTCTTCGAGGAAAATCCCAACGCAGATCACAAGTAGCAAAAAGAATTTCTGGCGCCGTTGTCGGGGAGACATCATCAAATACCTACAGGTCCCTTCACAAAAATTATCAATTACTTTTCCTAATTTTTATTTGCTTTTATTAGTCTCATTAAAAGAAATCAAAAATACAAAAATATTTTACTTTGCTTGTTTGCTTGCTTGCTTGAATTGTCACTATGTCTCAAGAAAACACTAAGTTGTGTGACTTCTCGAATACTAATAATAATGATTTTATTAGTACTCCAATTGCTCCTCCCGCCACTAGTGTGGAGTCATATGATATTAATGCTGCATTGCTAAATCTTATTATGAAAGATCAATTTGCTGAAATCCTAATGAAGATGTTGCATCCATCTTAATACCTTCATTGAGTTATGTGATATGGAAAAGGAAAAATACGTGGATAATGATATTATTAAGTTTAAATTATTTCCTTTCTCACTAAGAGATCATGCTAAAACTTGGTTTTCATCCTTACCTCGCAATAGTATTGATACATGGGATAAATGTAAGGATGCTTTTATTGTCAAGTATTTTCCTCCCGCTAAGATTATTTCTCTTAGAAATCAAATAATGAACTTTAAGCAACTTGAGCAAGAACATGTTGCACAATCTTGGGAGAGAATGAAATTGATGATTAAAAATTGTCCCACTCATGGATTAAGCTTATGGATGGTAATACACAAAATTTATGCGGTACTAAACTTTGTGTATAGAAATCTTCTTGACTCTGCTGCATGTGGCACATTTATGGGAATTACATTAGGAGAGGCAACAAAGCTTCTCGATAATATGATGACAAATTATTCTCAATGGCACACCGAACGAGCTCCAACTTAAGAAGGTAAACTCTGTTGAAGAAGTTTCTACTTTGAGTGATAAAATGGATGCTCTTATGAATATGCTTACTAGTAAAAATGCTCATGTCGATCCTAATGATGTGCCACTATCTACCTTGATTGAGTAAAATAATGATGCTATTGATGTGAATTTTGTCGTTAGAAATAATTTCAACAACAATGCTTATAGAGGGAATTTCAATCCTAGACCGTATCCCGGTAATTCCTCTAATAATTATGGTAATTCCTATGTTAATTCATATAATAATAATAATAATAATAATAATAATAATAATAATAATAATAATAATAATAATAATAGGATACCTACTGAACTTGAGAACAACATTAAAGAATTTATTAGTTCTCAAAAGATTTTCAATTCCAAGGTAGAAGAAAAACTACATAAAGTTGATGATACGGCTAGAAACATGGATAGAATTGCTCATGATGTGGAAACTCTCAAAATTAAAATTATGCCACAAAAAATAGATGCTACTGAAATCTTAAAGTCTATCCAAGTCACCATGAATGAAAGTAAAGAAGAATCGCGGGGATTAGAGCTAAGCGTGAATTCTTAGAAAAGGTGATTCCACCCAGTTTTAATCATAATCATGATGAAGAAATTAAAATGATTGGTGTGACACCTATTGAATCTTTGTTTAGTAATATAAAACTTGGTGAAAAAGGGACTGAAGATGAGTCAACTTTAGTTAGAAGGCATCCCAATTGTTCGGGGGGTGATAATCTTAATGATAAAAACAATAAAAGTGGGTTTGAAGAGGTCAAGACTTTAAATAGCAATGTTCCCACTAATTTGGATTACAAGGACTTTAATTATGATAATTGCTCTTTTATTGAATGTATTTCCTTTTTTCAATCCATGATAAACTCACCCAATGCTTACGAATAAAATAAAAGCTTTTACTAAACATATCATAGAAGCAATGACTAAAGCTCATGAAGAAAAGCTAGAATTGGAAGTATCCATACCAAGAAAATTACATGATGAATGGGACCCAACTATTAAAGTAAAGATTAAAGATTATGAATGTAATGCTTTGTGTGATCTAGGTGCTAGCGTCTCTACTATACCAAAATCTTTATGTAACGTGCTAGGTCTCACCGATATGGATGAATGTTCCCTTAACCTGCATTTAGTGGATTCAACTATTAAGAAACCATTGTGTAGAATTAATGATGTTCTTATAATGGCAAATAGAAATTATGTGCCCGTGGATTTCATTGTGCTTGATATTGAATGCAACCCGTCTTGTCCTATAATACTTGGTAGGCCTTTCGTACGAACCATATGTGCTATTATTGACATGAAAGAAGGAAATATAAGGTTCCAATTTCCACTAAAGAAAGGGATGAAACACTTGCCAAGGAAGAGGACTAAACCACCATATGAATCCATTATGAGAGCTACCTATGGAATTAATTCGAAGGATGACAATACTTGAAAGAATGCATTATACCTAGCTAGGGGCATAAAACAATAGCGCTTGTTGGGGGGCAACCCAATATTTATCTTTATTGCAATTTTTATTTTCTCGAGTCACACAATTATAGCTACTATAATGATTCTGTTTTTATCTTTTAATTAGTGTTTGTGCCAAGTAATGCCTTTGGGATGATTTGAATGATAGTATAATTGATGCTGTTTGAAAACAGAAAGTTTTGTGTCCACTAGTTGATTTTATTTTATTACTGTAACGTCAGAAAAATCTGAAATTATTACACAGTATTGGGGTACAATTTTTTAGAATTTTTGGATTTACACAAGAATGGATAAATATTCTGTCATTGCGTATTGTTCTGTTTTAGACAGATTCTGTTTTTATTGCATAGTGTGCTTGTTTTAATGAAACTATGGATTATATCGGGGGGTATAAGTCATGGAGAAGTTAGAATACAGTAGGTATTATTGAAGAACAATTATGAATGAGTTTATAACAGTACCTAAAGTGGATGATTGATTTATTATACTAACGGATCTCACGAAGTTTCTGTTGAGTTTTGTGTGCTAAAGTTTTCAAGTTTTGGGTGAGATCACGATGGATGAAGGAATAATGAGCAGCAAGACCCAAAGCTTGGGGATGCCCAAGGCACCCCAAGGTAATATTCAAGGAAGACCCAAGCGTCTAAACTTGGGGATGCCCCGGATGGCATCCCCTCTTTCGTCTACAATCTATCGGTAGCTTACCTGGAGCTATATTTCTATTCATCACATGATATGAGTTTTACTTGGAGCGTCTTGTTCTATAGTTTTGTTTTGCTTTTAATTTGCTACAATAATTGTTTTCTAGACACACCTTTTGAGAGGGACACACATTTATCGTGATTTGTTAGAATACTCTATATGCTTCACTTATATCTTTTGAGCTAGGTAGTTGCGCTTGTGCTTCACTTATACTTGTAGTGCACGGCGGTGGTTATATTTTATAGAAATGATTGCACTCTCATGCTTCACTTAAATCTTTTTGAGAGTCTTAAATAGGAAGTGGTAATGTGCACGAGTTATGAGATTAGACCAAAAAGGATAGGTATTCAAGAGTGGTATAATAAAAACTTTCATGTAGATAACTAAATATGAAACGTATGTTTTAATTATATTGATGTCGTAATATGAAAGGGTATTAGTTCATGATCATTAGTTAGTAGAAATATCGAGATTAAAGCTTTTTATGCACTACTCATTTAAGTGTTCGTTATGGCATGGTGGGGATGTTTGAGCATTTTTATGTCTGATTGAAATCCTTGAGTGCTGTCATAACCGGGGGTGCACGATGGTTAACTCCTACCAACCTCCTCCCTAGGGGCATGCGAGTAGTACTTTGCTTCGAGGGCTAATAAAACTTTCACGATAAGTATATGAGTTATTTATGACTAATGTGAGTTCATAGACAATTACGCACTCCTACCTTTCCGCACTTTGCTAGCCTCTTCGGTACCATGCATTGCCCTTTCTCACCTCGAGAGTCGGTGCATCCAAACCCCGTGAAATGATACACTCTATCACACATAAGCCTCCTATTATCTTCCTCAAAACAGCCACCATACCTACCTATCATGGCATTTCCATAGCCATTCCGAGATATATTGCCATGCAACTTCCAACGTTCCGTCTTATGACATGTGTGTTCATCATCATATTGCTTTGCATGATCATATAGAGCTGACATGATATTTGTGGCAAAGCCACCATTCATCATCATTATACATGTTACGCTAGATCATTGCACATCCTGGTACACTGCCAGAGGCATTCATATAGAGTCATCATTGATCAGTTATCGAGTTGTAATATTGAGTTGTAAGTAAATAAAAGTGCGATGATCATCATTGTTAGAGCATTGTCCCATTGAGGAAAAGAATGATGGAGATTGATGAGTCCCCAAAAATGAGGGGATGAGGTCCATGAGATTGTTCTAAAAAAAGAGAAGGAAAAAAAAGAAAATGAGAGAAAAAGAGAGAAGGGACAACGCTACTATCCTCTTACCACACTTGTGCTTCAAAGTAGCACCATGCTTCATATAGAGAGTCTCCTAAGATATCACTTTCATATACTAGTGGGAATTTTTCATTATAGAACTTGGCTTGTATATTCCGATGACGGGCTTCCTCAAATGCCCGAGGTCTTCATGAGCAAGCAAGTTGGATGCGCACCCACTTAGATTCTATTGAGCCTTCATACACTTATAGCTCTTAGTACATCCGTTGCATGGCAATCCCTACTCCTCGCATTGATATCGATTGATGGGCTTCTCCATTGCCTATTTGATCTGCCGAGTTGATGCGAGCCTTTCTTCCTTTTTGACTTCTTGTATATACCTTTACCACCGCATTCTATTCCACCTATAGTGCTAATGTCCATGTCTCACGCTCATGTATTGAGTGGAGTTGAAAATGCTGAAGCGCGTTAAAAGTATGATACAATTGCCTGGTTTGACACCGGGGTGCTCATGATTTATATTTATGCGGTGAAGGCGGAGTCATGCAATGCTTACATAATTCAATGAGTAGGGATAACATTCTTTGAGAATCGTATATTTTGAAAATTTTATGATTATGTTCTTGTATTCATGGATATTACTATGTTGATATCAATTACTTCATCGTTTCTCAATATTTACACCATAAGAGAGATTACTGATGAGTGATATTTTTACACTCATTTCAACCTTGTTTAAACTGAGATATTTCATTAAAAGAGAGATATTCACTTTGATATTCCCACTTATGACTAATGAATGTAAAGGATTCCACAAATCCTCTCTTTGATATTTTTTCCATAGAAAATGGGCTAAAAAGGGAAGAAATCACGTGGGAGAAAGGAAAGGAAGGAAAATGGAGAAGAAATAAGTCACGAGGAGGCGCTACAAGGCAACTAGGGTAAAAGACGACGTTCCATGTGACCGCACGCGCTCGCATGAGCGGTCATTTTGTGTGGAAACCGAGGCAGGTCGTCCACCTGAACAACTTTTATAAAGGGGACTGATACGTCCAATTTGCATCATGATTTCCGATTGATAATTATTATGTTTTTGATCATTATTTCACTTTATGGTACAATTCTTATGCCTTTTCTCTCTTATTTTGCAAGATTCACATGAAGAGGGAGATTGCCGGCAGCTGGAATTCTGGACCGAAAAGGGGTGAAACAGATATAGCTATTCTGCACAACTCCAAATGACCTGAAATTTATGGAGAATTATTTTGGAATATATAAAAAATACTAGCGAAAGAATTTCCAGGAGGGGACCCACCAGGCAGCCACAAGCCTGGGAGGCGCGCCCTACCCCCTGGACGCCCCCCCCCCCCCCCGAGCTTGTGGGGCCCCCTCCTTTTGCTATATGAAGCCATTTGCCCTAGAAAAAATCAGGAGAAGACTTTCGGGACGAAGCGCCGCCGTCTCAAGGTGGAACCTGGGCAGTAGCTCTTTTGCTCTCCGGCGGAGCGATTCTGCCGGGGAAACTTCCATCCGGGAGGGGGAAATAGAAGCCATCGACATCACCAACGATTCTCTCATCATGGGAGGACCAATCTTCATCAACATCTTCACTAGCACCATCTCATCTCAAACCCTAGTTCATCTCTTGTATTCAATCTTTGTCTCAAAACCTCAGATTGGTACCTGTGGGTTGCTAGTAGTGTTGATTACATCTTGTAGTTGATGCTAGTTGGTTTATTTGGTGAAAGATTATATGTTCAGATCCTTAATGATATTCAATACCCCTCTGATCTTGAACATGAATATGATTTGTGAGTAGTTACTTTTGTTCTTGAGGACATGGGAGAAGTCTTGTCATAAGTAATCATGTGAATTTGGTATTCGTTCGATATTTTGATGATATGTATGTTACTGCTTCCTTTAGTGGTGTCGTGTGAACGTCGTATACATGACACTTCACCATCTTTGGGCCTAAGGGAAGGCATTGTGGAGTAGTAATTAGATGATGGGTTGCTAGAGTGACAGAAGCTTAAACCCTAGTTTATGCGCTATTCCGTAAGGGGCTGATTTGGATCCATATGTTTCATGCTATGGTTAGAGTTATCTTAATTCTTCTTTCGTAGTTGCGGATGCTTGCGAGAGGGCGTAATCATAAGTGGGAGGCTTGTACAGCACCCAAGCACCGGTCCACCCACATATCAAATTATCAAAGTAGCGAACGCGAATCAAACAAACATGATGAAAGTGACTAGATGAAATTCCCATGTGTCCCCGAGAACGCATTGCTTATTATACGAGTTCGTTCCGGCTTGTCCTTTGCTACAAAAAGGATTGGGCCACCTTGCTGCACTTTTGTTACCGTTACTACTTGTTACTTGTTCCGAATAATCTTGCTACCAAACTATCTGTTACCTACAATTTCAGTGCTTGCAGAGAATACCTTGCTGAAAACCGCTTGTCATTTCCTTCTGCTCCTCGTTGGGTTCGACACTCTTACTTATCGAAAGGACTATGATTGATCCACTATACTTGTGGGTTATCAAGACTCTTTTCTGGCGCTGTTGCCGGGGAGTGAAGCGCCTTTGGTGAGTGGAATTTGGTAAGGAAACATTTATATTACGTGCTGAAATTTACTGTCACTTGTCACCATGGAAAGTAATCCTTTGAGGGGCTTGTTCGGGGTATCTTCACCTTGACCGGAAGCATTGAGAGTTGCTCCTCAACCTACTGAACCTACTGGAAATATTTATTATCAAATTCCTTCGGGTATGGTAGAGAAACTGCTAGCTAATCCTTATGCAGGAGATGGAACGGGGCATCCTGATATGCACTTGATATATGTGGATGAAATTTGTGGATTGTTTAAGCTTGCAGGTCTATTCGGAGATGGAGTTAAGAATAAAGTATTCCCTTTATCTTTGGAGGGAAAGGCATTGACATGGTATAGGCTATGTGATGATACTGAGACATGGGATTGGAACCGGTTGAAGCTGGAATTTCACCAGAAATTTTATCCTATGCATTTGGTTCATCGTGATCAGAATTATATATATAATTTTTGGCCTCGTGAAGGAGAAAGTATCGCTCAAGCATGGGGGAGGCTTAAGTATATGTTGCACACATGCCCCAATCATGAGCTCTCAAGAAAAATAATTATTCTAAACTTTTATGCTCGGCTTTCTCATAATGTCAATCCATGCTCGATACTTCTTCTGTTGGTTCCTTTATGAAGAGAACGATTGAATTCAGATGGGATCTTCTGTAAAGAATTAAACATAACTCTGAAGATTGGGAAATCGAGAAAGGTAAAGAGTCAGGTATAAATCTCGAGTTTGATTGTGTTAAATCTTTTATGGAAACTGATGCTTTTCATAAGTTTAGTACTAAATATGGACTTGACTCTGAGATAGTAGCTACCTTTTGTGAATATTTTGCTGCTCATGTTGATCTCCCTAAGGAGAAATGGTTTAAATATCATCCACCTATTGAATTGAATGAAGAACATGTTAGTGTCAAAGAAGAAACAATTGTTTACAATGTTGATCCAGTTGTGCTTACTGCTTATATTTAGAAATCTCCTTTCCCTGTTAGGATTAAGGAACATGCTAAAGCTTCAACTATGGTTAATAAAAGTAACATAAGAACACCTAGACCTTCTGAACAAATTAAGGTTGAACCTAATATTGTAATGGTTAAGGATCTTTTGGTTGATGATATTGATGGGCATGTTATTTACTTTTGTGATAAGGCTGCTAGAATTGCTAAACCTGTTAGGAATGAACGAGATATGCTAGATAAGAACAAGCCCATAGTTGGCATGCCTGTTGTTTCTGTTAAGATTGGAGATCATTGCTATCATGGTTTATGTGATATGGGTGGTAGTGTGAGTGCCATTCCGTTTTCTTTATATCAAGAAGTAATGAATGATATTGCACCTGTTGAGATTGAAGATATTGATATTACTATTAAGCTTGCAAACAGAGATACTATTACACCACTTGGGATTGTTAGAGATGTTGAAGTATTGTGTGATAAAATCAAATACCCTACTGATTTCCTTGTGCTTGGTTTACAACAAGATAATTTTTGTCCCATTATATTTGGTAAACCTTTCTTGAATACTGTTAATGCTGAAATTGATTGTGTTAAAGAGAAGGTTAGAGTTAAGTTTGGTGATATATCTCATGAATTTAATTTCTCTAAGTTTAGTAGACAACATCATGATAAAGAATTACCTAATAAATATGAAATTATTGGTCTTGCTTCTATTGCTATGCCTCCTACAGATCCTTTAGAACAATATTTGCTAGACCATGAGAATGATATGAATATGAATGAAAGAAATGAAATAGATGAGTTGTTCTTTAAGCAAGCACCTATTCTTAAACATAATTTGCCTGTTGAAACCTTGGGAGATCCACCTCCACCCAAGGGTGATCCTGTGTTTGAATTAAAGCAATTACCTGATACACTTAAATATGCTTATCTTGATGAAAAGAAGATATATCCTGTTATTATTAGTGCTAACCTTTCAGAGCATGAAGAAAAGAGATTACTTAAAACTCTGAAGAAACACCGTGCTGCTATTGGATATACTCTCGATGATCTTAAGGGCATTAGTCCCACTTTATGTCAGCATAAAATTCATATGGAGCGAGACGCTAAACCCGTTGTTGATCATCAAAGAAGGCTGAATCCTAAAATGAAGGATGTGGTAAGAACTAAAATATTAAAGCTTCTGGAGGAAGGTATAATTTATCCCATAGCTGATAGTAGATGGGTAAGTCATGTTCTATGTGTTCCTAAGAAAGGAGGTATTACCGTTGTTCCTAATGATAAAAATGAACTTATCCCACAAAAAATTATAACTGGTTATAGGATGGTAATTGATTTCAGGAAATTAAATAAAGCTACTAGGAAAGATCATTACCCCTTGCCTTTTATTGATCAAATGTTAGAAAGATTATCTAAGCATACACACTTTTGTTTCTTAGATGGTTATTCTGGTTTCTCTCAAATACCTGTTTCACCTGAAGATCAAGAGAAAACCACATTTACTTGTCCTTTTGGAACTTATGCTTATCGCCGTATGTCTTTTGGTTTATGTAATGCACCTGCTACCTTTCAAAGATGTATGACTGCTATATTCTCTGACTTTCGTGAAAAGATTGTTGAGGTTTTTATGGATGATTTCTCCATTTACGGAACTTCTTTTGATGATTGCTTGAGCAACCTTGATCGAGTTTTGCAGAGATGTGAAGAAACTAATCTTGTCTTGAATTGGGAGAAGTGCCACTTTATGGTGAATGAAGGTATAGTCCTTGGCATAAAATTTCTGAAAGAGGTATTAAAGTTGATAAAGCTAAAGTTGATGCTATTGAGAAAATGCCATGTCCTAAAGATATCAAAGGTATAAGAAGTTTCCTCGGTCATGCTGGTTTCTATAGAAGGTTTATAAAAGACTTCTCTAAAATTTCTAGGCCTCTTACTAATCTTTTGCAAAAAGATGTTCCATTTGTTTTCGATGATGATTGTGTAGAAGCCTTTGAAATACTTAAGAAAGCCTTAATTTCTGCAGCTATTGTTCAACCACCTGATTGGAACTTACCCTTTGAAATTATGTGTGATGCTAGTGATTATGATTTTGGTGCTGTTCTAGGACAAAGAGTTGATAAGAAATTGAATGTTATTCATTATGCTAGTAAAACTCTAGACAGTGCTCAAAGAAATTAAGCTACTACTGAGAAAGAATTTTTAGCAGTTGTGTTTGCATGTGATAAATTCAGATCTTACATTGTTAATTCAAAGTTACTATTCATACTGATCATGCTGCTATTAAATATATTATGGAAAAGAAAGATGCTAAACCTAGACTTATTAGGTGGGTTCTTTTGCAACAAGAATTTGATTTGCATATTGTTGATAGAAAGGGAGCTGAGAATCCCATAGCTGATAATTTGTCTAGAATGGAAAATGTTCTTGATGACCCACTTCCTATTAATGATGATTTCCCTGATGAACAATTAGCTGTCATAAATGCTTCTCGTAACACACCTTGGTATGCAGACTATGCTAATTACATTGTTGCTAAATATATACCACCTAGTTTCACATACCAACAAAAGAAAAAGTTTTCTTTGATTTAAGACATTACTTTTGGGATGACCCACACTTATATAAAGAAGGAGTAGATGGTATTATTAGATGTTGTGTACCTGAGCATGAACAGGAACAAATCCTATGAAAGTGTCACTCAGAGGCATATGGAGGACACCATGCAGGAGATAGAACTTCACACAAGGTATTACAATCCGGTTTTTATTGGCCTACTCTTTTCAAAGATGCACTTAAGTTTGTCATCTCTTGTGATGAATGTCAAAGAATTGGTAATGTTGGTAGACGTCAGGAAATGCCTATGAATTATTCACTTGTTATTGAACCATTTGATGTTTGGGGTTTTGATTATATGGGACCATTTCCTAAATCCAATGAATATACTCATATTCTAGTTGTTGTTGATTACGTTACTAAGTGGGTAGAAGCTATTCCAACTAGTAGTGTTGATCATAACACTTCTATTAAAATGCTTCAAGAAGTTATATTCCCGAGGTTTGGAGTCCCTAGATATTTAATGACTGATGGTGGTTCACATTTTATTCATGGTGCTTTCCGTAAATTGCTTGCTAAATATGATGTTAATCATAGAATTGTATCTCCTTATCATTCTCAATCTAGTGGTCAAGTTGAATTAACTAATAGAGAAATAAAATTAATTTTGCAAAAGACCGTTAATAGATCTAGAAAGAATTGGTCTAAGAAACTTGATGATGCATTATGGGCTTATAGAACTGCTTATAAAAATCATATGGGTATGTCTCCATATAAAATGGTCTATGGAAAAGCATGTCATTTAGCTCTTGAACTAGAACATAAAGCATATTGGGCAATTAAAGAACTTAACAATGATTTTAAACTTGCCGGTGAGAACATGTTATTTGATATTAGCTCCTTAGATGAATGGAGAACCCAAGCTTATGAAAATGCCAAGTTGTTTAAAGAAAAAGTTAAAAGATGGCATGATAAAAGAATTCAAAAACGGCAATTCAAAGTAGGTGATCATGTTCTACTATACAATTCTCGTTTAAGATTTTTTGCAGGAAAACTTCTCTCTAAATGGGAAGGACCGTATATCATCGAAGAAGTTTATCGCTCCGGAGCCATCAAAATTAACAACTCCGAAGGCAATAATCCAAGAGTGGTTAATGGGAAAAGAATTAAACATTATATCTCAGGTACTCCCATTAATGTTGAAACTAATATTATTCAAACAATGACACCGGAAGAGCACATAGAGGAAACCTTCCGGAACACTCCAGAAGCCTGAAAAGGAGTAGGTATGTGGTACGGTAAGTAAACCGACTCCAAAACTTCCATAAAAGTACTTTCTGTTCATTTTGGAATATATAAAAATTAGGAAAATAATAAACAGTCCGAAAAGTGCACGAGGAGGCGACAAGCTTGGGGGGGCGCGCCCCCTGGGCGCGCCTACCAGGCTTGTGGCTCCCTCGTGGACTTTCTCGACTCCGTTTTTCTTCCATATTACTTGTTCTGCACGGGAAAAAATCATTATATATACTCACGGGTGTTTTGACCACCGCATCACAAGTTTCTCCTTTGTTCTTGCTTCGGGCTGTTTTTCTGACAGATCTAGATCACCATGGCGTCTCCAAGCTCATCCAAGGACAAGTTCTATGAGAAGGTCATCAACCCGTACCTACCGGAGGTGATGAAGCACCCTCAAGCCATTGAGATGCGTGAGGGGGTGCTCCACATCCGGGATGTTCAAGGACCTAAGAAGACCGGGAGCGAGAACGCCAGGCTGGAAGCGGTGGAATAGGAGATCTTCAAGTGCCAGGGGATGGTGGAGCGCGGACTTTGTGCTAACCACTCCATGATCACGGAGTTCATCCGTGAGCACAAGGTGGACGGCAAGAATATTGGGGACGTCATCTTCAAGCTCAATGATCAGATTGATTATCTTTAGGCCCAAATATATGATCTACAAAACCAAAATTTTGAGTATGAGGCCAAGTTCAAAGGTACGAGTTTAGCTGCAAATTTCAGGACTCCGAAAACACGTTCATCCTTTTATGATGGGGAGCCTATGCCTTGGAAGATAGAGGACAAGCCCACCACTTCATCACCACCATCACTGAAGAAGGAGATTTGAGTACATGGGTATGGGCACCACCCTTGGCTTGTTCCAAGCTTGGGGGAGGTGCCTCAGTATCGTATCGTCATTATTTTTTATCATCATTATCTATCTTAGTTCGATCCTTAGTTATTTCATGATTTAGAAGAATAAAGTTTTAGTATGATTTAGTTTCAAGTGCTTGCTTTGTGATCTATCTATCTATGTAATCGTGTGAAAGTTATATAATAAAGAGTAGTTGAGTTGAGTGTTTTGCTTTTGTTGATCCAATCCTAGAAATAAATAAAGAAAAAATAAGATCATATGCTAATCCTATGGGGACTGATCACTTCACATAAAAGAAGTATAATTGATAAAACTTGTTGGAAGTTGACAAAGATAGCATTGGTCATTGTTGCAATTCATGAAAAAGTAATAAAGGAAGAGAGGTCTCACATATAAATACACTATCTTGGACATCTTTTATGATTGTGAGCCCCCATTAAATATTCTATGTCAATTAGTCGACGTGGGACAAGGAAGACAACGTAATGAGTTATGTTTGCTTATATTCACATAGAAGTTATATTGTTTTGGATCCTCTAACATGTGGTGCTTGCCCCCTATCTTTTGCTAGCCAAAATTCTGTACTAAGTAGAGATACCACTTCTGCATCCAAAAACCCTTAAACCCAGTTTCATGCCATGAGAGTCCACTATATCTACCTATGGATTGAATAAGATCCTTCAAGTAAGTTGTCATCGGTGCAAAGCAATAAAAATTGCTCCTAAACATGTATGAACTTTTATTGTAAGGGAAAATAAGCATTGTACGATCTTGTGATGGTGGAGTAATAAAAGCGACAGACTGCATAATAAAGGTCGCTATCACAAGGGGCAATATAAAGTGACGTTCCTTTAAATTAAGAGCTTGCACATCCAAAATCAAAAAGCGCATGACAACCTCTGCTTCCCTCTGCGAAGGGCGTATCTTTTACTTTATGTATTTACTTTAATGCAAGAGTCAAAAGTATTCTCATCTATTCCGTTTTTATTTTCTCTCTTGGCAAGCATCATGTGGTGGGGATTGATCCAGGCATATATATCCAGTTGGATATAGGTGATCATGAGTTATTATTGTTGACATTACCCTTGAGTTAAATACGTTGGGAGGCGAAATTATAAGCCCCTATCTTTCTATGTGTCCGACTGAAACTTTTGCTCCATAAGTACGCTGTGAGTGTCAGCAATCATAGAAGACTAAATGATAGTTGAGTATGTGTACTTGCTAAACAAAGCTCTTACATAGACTCTTTCTGGATATATGATGAATTGTAATTGCTTCAGTGACTGAGATCGTGGTTTGTTAGTTTTCAATTTGGTTTATGGTTCATACTTTAACTTGTGATTGAATTGTCACTTTTTCATGAGAAGTTTTATGATGATATATTGCTGCAATAATAAAGATCATGATGCTCCATGTCCGTATTTTATTTTTATCGACGCCTCTCACTCTAAACATGTGGTCATGATTATCGATTTCGGCTTTCGCTTGAGGACAAGCGAGGTCTAAGCTTGGGGGAGTTGATACGTCCAATTTGCATCATGATTTCCTATTGATAATTATTATGTTTTTGATCATTATTTCACTTTATGGTACAATTCTTATGCCTTTTCTCTCTTATTTTGCAAGATTCACATGAAGAGGGAGATTGCCGGCAGCTGGAATTCTGGACCGAAAAGGGGTGAAATAGAGATAGCTATTCTGCACAACTTCAAATGACCTGAAATTTACAGAGAATTATTTTGGAATATATAAAAAATACTGGCGAAAGAATTACCAGGAGGGGACCCACCAGGCAGCCACAAGCCTGGGGGGCGCGCCCTACCCCCCTGGGCGTGCCCCCCGAGCTTGTGGGGCCCCTGGCAGGCCTCCGCCCCCTCCTTCTACTATTTTAAGCCATTTGCCCTAGAAAAAATCAGGAGAAGACTTTCGGGATGAAGCGCCGCCGTCTCGAGGCAGAACCTGGGCAGGAGGTATTTTGCTCTCCGGCGGAGCGATTCCATCAGGGAAAATTCCCTCCGGGAGGGGGAAATCAAACCATCGACATCACCAACGATCCTCTCATCGTGGGAGGACCAATCTTCATCAACATCTTCACCAGCACCATCTCATCTCAAACCCTAGTTCATCTCTTGTATTCAATATTTGTCTCAAAACCTCAGATTGGTACCTGTTGGTTGCTAGTAGTGTTGATTACATCTTGTAGTTGATGCTAGTTGGTTTATTTGGTGGAAGATTATATGTTCAGATCCTTAATGATATTCAATACCCCTCTGATCTTGAACATGAATATGATTTGTGAGTAGTTACTTTTGTTCTTGAGGACATGGGAGAAGTCTTGTCATAAGTAATCATGTGAATTTGGTATTCATTCGATATTTTGATGATATGTATGTTGTTGCTTCCTATAGTGGTGTCGTGTGAACGTCGAGTACATGACACTTCACCATCTTTGGGCCTAAGGGAAGGCATTGTGGAGTAGTAATTAGATGATGGGTTGCTAGAGTGACAGAAGCTTAAACCCTAGTTTATGCGCTATTCCGTAAGGGCTGATTTGGATCCATATGTTTCATGCTATGGTTAGAGTTATCTTAATTCTTCTTTCATAGTTGCGGATGCTTGCGAGAGGGGGTAATCATAAGTGGGAGGCATGTACAACACCCAAGCACCGGTCCACCCACATATCAAATTATCAAAGTAGCGAACGCGAATAAAACAAACATGATGAAAATGACTAGATGAAATTCCCATGTGTCCTCGAGAATGCTTTGCTTATTATACGAGTTCATTCCGGCTTGTCCTTTGCTACAAAAAGGATTGGGCCACCTTGCTGCACTTTTGTTACCGTTACTACTTGTTACTTGTTACGAATTATCTTGCTACCAAACTATCTGTTACCTACAATTTCAGTGCTTGCAGAGAATACCTTGCTGAAAACCGCTTGCCATTTCCTTCTGCTCCTCGTTGGGTTCGACACTCTTACTTATCGAAAGGACTACGATTGATCCCCTATACTTGTGGGTCATCAAGGACCCCATAGAAATGTCAACAGAATAGCGCCGTGCACAGCCAGAACCTCTTCATCATCATCTTCATCCACAAACCCTAGCCGCCGCCACTTTCATCTCCATAGCCATCTCCACCACCATAGTGCTCTCTCATCTAGTTCATATTTGTAATTGTGCATCGCACAAGGCATCCATTGTAAGACATATTGCAATCAATCAATCCCAAGATGTGTTCTTCAATGTTTTCTTCTCGCAATCTGATCTCCATGTGTGAGTAGTTCGGTAAGGTATGGGGTGAGGCATGAGCCTTGCAACCCCAGGTATTTGGTGAAGGGATCAATGGAAGTCTTTGACATAACGTCTTGTATGTGTGAAATAAAATTGTTTCGTGAAGTGTCTCTTGGCCTGTCCGCGATCTTCATCCCTGCAGGTACCTAGGATCATGGAAGTTGAGCACCGGTGAGGCTAGGAGCAAGGGGACTGTGAAGTTTTATACCGAACACCGGTGACAGTAAGGTTTAGTAGGGTAACATGGATCATATCCTTGGGGATTCATGAGGTGTTGTCCTTAAACACCCAATGCTTTTTTCTGATATTATTATCTTAATTATCGGGGCAACCCCGTGAGACGGATAGGGCCTTTGGTAGGACAACTGATTCTTGATGCAGGACTCGTGCCGGTCAAGATGTTATTTGGATACATCCCCCACTCTGATACGAAGCAAGCACCTCTTGATGGGTGACTTCCCGAGCACAAACTAATATCATTTTTGATCCCAACACCAATACATGGTTGTAAGCATTAAGACCTCATCCACGTACCTTCTTTTTATTATAAGTGTTTGAATCACAATTTGCTTGCTGATCCGGTCAAAAGCTAGATTTGACACTTTGGCAAAAGCTTGCTAGAGACCATTGATTCAAGGGAATCTTCCTCTCATGGGTTCGATACCCAGGGTTGATGTCTACTACGCAACTTGATTCTTGTAGACTCGTGTTGGGCCTCCAAGCGCAGAGTTTTGTAGGACAGTAGCAAGTGGATGACCGAAGGTTTAATAATCCGTGGGAGGCGTAGGATGAAGATGGTCTCTCTCAAACAACCCTGCAACCAAATAACAAAGAGTCTCTTGTGTCTCCAACACACCCAATACAATGGTAAATTGTATAGGTGCACTAGTTCGGCGAAGAGATGGTGATACAAGTGTAGTATGGATAGTAGATATAGGTTTTTGTAGTGCGAATAATAAAAAACAGCCAGGTAGCAAGTAACAAAAGTGAGCATAAACGGTATTGCAATGCTTAGAAACAAGGCCTATGGTTCATACTTTTGCTAGTGCAATCTCTCAACAATGCTAAAATAATTGGATCATATGACAATCCCTCAACGTGCGATAAAGAATCACTCCAAAGTTCCTATTAGTGGAGAACATAAGATAGAAATTGTTGTAGGGGTATGAAACCACCTCAAAGTTATCTTTTCCGATCAATCTATTTAGCCATCCCTATAAGTGTCACAAATGGCCGTAGAGTTCGTACTAAAATAACACCATATGATACGCATCAACCAACTCTAATGTCACCTAGATACTCCAACGTCACCACAAGTATCCGTGAGTTGATTATTCGATATGCATCAAACAACTTCAGATCATAATATTTAATCCACACAAAGAACTTCAAAGAGTGCCCCAAGATTTCTACCGGAGAAAGTAGGACGAAAACGTGCATCAACCCCTATGCATAGATTACCCCAATGTCACCTCAGGAATCCGTGAGTTGAGTGCCAAAACATATATCAAGTGAATCAATATAATACCCCATTGTCACCACGGGTATTCATATGCAAGACATACATCAAGTGTTCTCAAATCCATAAAAGTATTCGATCCAATAATAGTGAAACCTCAAAGGTAAAAACTCAACTCATCACAACAAGATAGAGAGGGGAAAACACCATATGATCCAACTATATTAACAATGCTCACGGTACATCAAGATCGTGCCATATCAAGAACACGAGAGAGAGAGAGATCAAACACATAGCTACTAGTACATACCCTCAGCCCCGAGGGTGAACTACTCCCTCCTTGTCATGGAGACCGCCGGGATGATGAAGATGGCCTCCGGTGATGATTCCTCCCTCTGGCAGGGTGCCGGAACAGAGCTAAAGATGGGATCGCTTCGGAACAGAGTCTTGCGGCGGTGTAAAAACTCATCTAGGTTAACTTTTGGGGGTTTCTGAATATATAGGATTTTTCAGCATTGGAATCACGCAAAGAGGTGCCACAGGGGGCCCACGAGGCACCAGGGCACGCCTGGGGGGGTGGCGCGTCCTGGTGGCTTGTGGGGCCCCTGTGGCTCTTCTGCTGCTCCCCCGAAGCTTCCTGGATCGAGAAAAAATTGTCAAAAAGTTTCGCTGCATTTGGACTTCATTTGATATGGATTTTCTGGAAAACCAAAAACAAGCATAAAACAACAACTGGCACTGGGCACTAGGTCAATATGTTAGTCCATAAATATCATATAAAAGCCATATAAAAGTGCACCAAAATCATACAAAACTATAATAAACATGGCATGAATACTTCATAAATTATAGATACGTTGGAGACGTATCAAGGGTCACCTATGGGGAAATAGGTGCGGGATACCCTTTCTTGTTCCAATACTAGATCAATAAAAAAGAGATATCAAGCCCTTTTTCTGGCGCCGTTGCCGGGGAGGAGTTTAGTATTCCTAGTCTTTGTGTTTAGAGTTTTTGTTAAAGTTAATTTTCAGTTTTGGTTTTTGCTTTTTCAGTTTTTAGTCTAAGTTTTATTTTGTTGCAAGTCTTTTAGTTGAAAATACCAAAAAGTTACTATGGCTCGTAATCTTGGGAGTTTTGCTACTCCTAGCAACAATTTCATGCGTGAAACAATAGCACAACCTGATGTTGCAATTGCAGAATATGAGATCAAACCGAACCTAGTTTCCATGGTTCAACATGACCAATTTGGAGGCTCTGCTTCCGAAGATGCAGGTATGCATTTACATAATTCTACCGAATTGTGCAACATGACACACATAAAGGATTATGACCCAGATGCTCTTAAACTTTGCTTATTTCCTTTCTCTTTGAGAGGAAAGGCTAAGGAATAGCTTTTAGCTTTGCCTAAAGGTAGTATTACATCTTGGGCTGCTTGTTGCAGTAAATTTTTATCGAAGTTTTGTCCACCTACAAAAATTATGCAATTACGTTCTCAGATTACAGGTTTCAAGCAAGAGGAGCGTGAGCCACTAGCGCTTGCGTGGGATAGAATGAAAGAAGCTATAAGAAACTTCCCCAATCATGGAATGGAGGAGTGGTTAATCCTTCATTTGTTTTATAATGGCTTGAATCACATGTCAAAAACTATGCTTGATACAGCTGCAGGAGGAACAATCATGGGAAAGCCCATAGAAGATGTCAAGAAGATACTAGATGATATGCAAGAGAACCATGCCTAATGGCATGTTGAGAGAACCACCACCAAGAAGGTGAATGTCATAGAAGAAAATAGCTCAGAGTTGACAACCAAGCTAGAAGAACTTATCTCTTTGATGGAAGGTAAAGAAGAGGTAAATGTCAATGCCATCACAAATCAAGATACTAGTGATGTGAATTTTATTGCTCGTAATAGCTATATTCCCAATTGGAAAAATAATGGATATGCTCCTAAACTTCTTTATCCTAATAATGGAGGAGCATCCAATAATTTTAATGGAGCTAATGGTAGCAATAGAAATACTCTTGAAGAAACTCTTAAAAGTTTTATTGCTAGCCAGACTGAGCAGAATGAAAATTTCAAGAATATCTCGAAGAATCATGATAACTTACTTGGTCAATTGACCGGTAAGGTTGTTGGACTAACAAATGATGTGCAGATACTTGAAGCCAGATCCAAGAATATTGAGGCACAAGTGGCAAAGATAGCAGAGAGCCAAACCTTGATTTTGGCCAAGTTTGCAGGTAAACCGGAGCCTAACCCGGTTGAAGAAGTTAAAATGGTGAGAAGCAACGAATAGAAAGCTGAGGTACTTGACACAAGCCATGTGCCAGAGTACAATTATACCGTTGCTGATTTTGTCAAGATGATATCCATGAAGTATCCACTACCGGAGGTAACTAACGATGAGGCATATAATGCCTTTGTTGAACAAGTTGCAACCAAGGTACGTGAACTTGAAGATCAAAGAAAAAAGTTTTTCAGTAAGTTACGAGGTAAGCAAGAAGATACTTTTGAACCTACTATAGAGATTGAGATAGAATTTAATAAGTTCAGTGCTTTATGTGATCTAGGGGCAAGGGTTTCCCCTATCCCCAAATCTGTTTATGATAGTCTCAATCTTGGTCCTTATGCTAATACAAAGATTATATTGAATATGGCTAACTCTACTTTTACTCAGGCAGTTGCATTAAGCATGGAGTTATAGTTCAAATTAATGATTGCCCTATCATGATTGATCTTGTTATAGTAGATATGACTGAAGATCCAATTGCTCCTATAATTCTCGGTAGACCTTTTCTAAGGACCATCAAAGTTGTGATAAATGTGTTTGAGGGAAATGTTCGTTTTGATTTACCATCTAAAGATCCCTTTATAAGGCATTTCCCCAGGAAAAAGAAATTGAAGACCTACACAGGAGGTGGCATCATTTTGAATGCCAGAAGCTGTGGTCTTGGTATGTTATTACCACCTTTATCGCCACTACGGTCGAGCTATCCGACCGAAAACAAGAGCTTCGTGGGAGGCAACCCACGCGAATAAAGTAGACAAGTAAGTTTTTATTTTTGTTTTTCATAAAAGAGTGATTGAAGTTCCATATGAAGAAGTGAGTTTGGAAGAGTTGTTCTAATGAAGGCCTAGTGAAAGTGCATATGGCACTTAATTATATTTTGGTGTGATGACAATGTGGTTACAGGAACTAATATCGGTTGCTAAAGTTTATCTCAGGATATTGGTTCCATGAAGATTATTATGGAGTTGTGCCCCCCCCCCCAATTCAAAAGATCAAAGGCGTGGTTTACTGGCGACTCGAAGGTTTTTCCATTTGGTTCGATTTGAGTCGTAGGAAAAACCGCACTATCAAGAGGGGCCATCGTGGAATTAGTGTTGTGTGGGAATGCCTCCAAAACTTATACACCAGCCTTCCTACTTCTCCACCAAGTTCCCACTTAATGTGTACTTTGCCGAGGTGTCCTGTGAGTTTCATCAGAAACCTTCTGGACACCCCGTGTGCACGGGGTCTCTGACCCCCATGCGCACGGGGTGGTCAGAAAGTTTCTGGGCACTCCGTGCGCACGGGGTCTCTGATCCCCGTGTGCACGGGGTACCTCGAAACTCTCTGGACACCCCATGCGCACGGGGTCCTGGACCCCCGTGCGCACGGGGTGGTTGGAAAGTTTCTGGACACCCCGTGCGCACGGGGTCTCTGACCCCCGTGCGCACGGGGTACCTCGAAACTCTCTGGACACCCCGTGCACACGGGGTCCTGGACCCCTGTGCACACGGGGTGGATGGAAAGCCTCTGGACACCCCGTGCGCACGGGGCTGACTTAGCCCGTGCGCACGGGGTCCAACGGGCAGAAATCCCCTCCCGGCCAAGAACACTATAAAAGCCCCCTTATTCCACCTCCAACCTCTAACCCTAATGTCTTGTTGAGCTCCTCCATTGCTACACCTCATTTTTCTCAATACTCTCAATCCCTCCACCCAAACTTGTTGAAACTTTGGGGATTGGGAGAGCAAGACCCGATCTACACTTTGACCAAACCAAATCGCGTTCCCCGCAATATTCATCCACCATGACTTGTTACTCTTGGAGCTTGGGCTCCTAGGCGGTTAGAGGTTCCTCCGGAAGCTTCCTTGCTTGTGGTGTGCTCCGGAGAAGTTTGTAAAGGTGTGGTGGTCGCCTTCAAGACCAACCCTGAGTGATTCGAGGCTCATCCGTTGGGGGTGACTTGATAGAAATTACGGTGAGCCTTCGGTGGCGTTCTGCAAGCTTTGGCTCCGGCACCGCTCTAAACGGAGAGTAGCTCTTCCCCAAGGAAGAGTGAACTTCGGGATAAATTCCGCGTCATCGTCTCACTTGTGGTTAATCCTTTCCCGCACTTTACTTTGCCTTGTATGCTTGTTGGCTTGCTAATTGGATTGTTGCCTAGCATATTTAGCTTGGAGCTTGCTTGTCATATAGGTTGTGTTCACCTAGTTGCATATCTAGTGAACCCTATTTATACGCTAAACTTTAAAATTGACAAGAAAGATTAAAATTTGTAGTCTCCTATTCACCCCCCCCTCTAGTCGACCGTATCGATCCTTTCAATTGGTATCAGAGCCTCGTGCTCTAATATAAGGTTTTACAACCTTAGAGGATATGGCCGATCTAGGGAATGAGGGTGGTGACCCAACTCTTGCGGTGGATGGTCAAAACCTACCCCCTGCCGCGGCCGACGCACTTGTTGCTCCGGTCGTTGCTCTCGTCGCCCCCATTAACCCGGGTGCCCCCTTAACCGCGTCCGACATTCTTTCAATGTTTGCGGACCTCAAAACCATGATGTTGAAAGAAGTTTGTGCTTCGGTTAAGGAGGAAATTGATGCTCTCTTAAAGCCCTCGACATCCGCCTCAAACTCATTTGATCCAAATGCGGTTCACGATGCGGATGACTCGAGAGAACCCCTTGCATCCCCGGCTCGCACTCAAGTTCCCAAGTACAATGCCGTGGAACCCTTTTACTCACCCCAACCTTTGCAGCACCCTCGCATTAATCCTGTTGGGCCTCCGCCCCCTTTGAAAGCTAACGCGTTTGCTAAGTGGAAGCTAGATATGGAGTCTCACATTCGCAGTGCATCTACACAACTATGGTGGATTGTGGTCAATGGTTTCAACCCCAAGGATCCCATGAATCTCACTCCAAGAGAAGCGGTTGATGATCAACTCAATGCTACCGCCCACAACATGTTGCGCACCGCGGTGACCGATGACTATAGTGACTCCATTGCTCTACTCAAGACCGCCAAGGAAATTTGGGATTGCCTTGAAGAGGCCCTCGAAGGTGATGAAGCAATTCGAAGATCTCGGTTGGCTTTGCTCAAGCAAGAAGTCAACCTATTTGTGAGAAATGAGGGTGAGACCGCGGAAGAAGTGTACCGAAGGCTAAAGTCCCTTGTGCTCAATTTGAGAACCTTTGGGTGCACTTGGGCAAATGATGATTTCATTAAGGACAAGTTCATTGATGCTATGGTTCTCACGGAACATACCATGGTGATGATGATACATCAACGCCCGGACTATCACAAGTTGACCGCGGCACAAGTTGTATCCACTTTCTCAACTCATGTTCTTTTGGAGACCAAGTCCAAGAAGACCTTTGCCATTGCTCAAGCCACCAAGAACTCAAATCTTGCGTTGAAGGCCAAGAAAGTTGTTGCTCAACCCTCAAGGGATGAAGAAGTTGTTGAAGAAACTTGTGAGGAAGATGTTGACACCTCATGCCCGGCAAATGACTTTGCGGAAGACTTGGCTCTTTTGGTCAAGAAATATTCCGGGACCATGGCAAACAAAGGGAAGAATCTTCAAGGAAGATCGTTTGGACGAAGAAAATGCTATAATTGTGATAGCCCAAGACATTTTGTGCATGATTGTCCTTATGAGAGACGTGAAGACAAGTCCGAGAAGCTTGTGCTCAAGAAGAAGAAATTCACCAAGTTCATCAAGAGGAAAGATGACAAGGCTCTTGTTCATGAGGAGTACATGTCCGGAGATGAAGATGACGGTGATGATGATCATGTGGGCACGACCGCTATTGCCATGCATGCCACTACCTCCTCCTCCACCACCGGCCTCTTCGACTCCCCCAACGAGGACAAGCCTTTCACTCATCGTTGCCTCATGGCCAAAGAGGTAATAACAAAGTCCATATATCCAAAACCCTCCATCCACACTTCCAATGTCTCATGTGAGATAGTGGAGGATGAGTGTGATGATGGTGTCGATAATGATGAGGAATCCTTGATGGCTTTCATGAAAACTCTTCATGGTGAAGCTCGTGCTCGTTTTAGTGATCTCCTTAAGTCACTTGCCGAATGCGATGACTTTATTGAGAACGTTGAAACCCTCCTCATAGAGGAAAAAGAGAGAGTCGAACTCCTCGAGCACGAACTACATGAAGATAGTGTCATGAGAGCATCACTTGAGGAAGCCTTGTATTCTCATCAAATTGACTTTGTTAAAACCAATGATGCTTTGCAACTTGCTCTTGAGAACAAAGATGCACTTAAAGTAAGGGTTGAAAAGCTTCTAGTTGATCACACGAGACTTGCTGAGGAACATGAGCTCCTTGTGACTAGTTCCAAGGTTGTCAAAGGTGACCTCATTGCCCTCACCGAGTCTTATGCTCAACTTAAAGCTACAACCATTAAGGCTCTTACTTCCGTCCCTCATATTGATCTAAATGATGAATCTTGTACGGCTAACTTTGCTCATGATTGCACCTCTCTCCAAGAGGAGAATAAGAAGTTGAAAGCCCAAATTGAGAAAGGACTTGTGTCGTGCATTCAAGGGGAGAAAAACCTCAATGACCTCTTGAGCAACCAAAAGGAGTGTGTTGCCAAGGAGGGAATTGGGTTTGACCCCTCTTCCAAGAAAAAGAAGAACAAGAAGAAGAGCAACAAGAAGAAGATCGGTCCTACTCCTACTCCTCAACAAAAGGTAGTATTTGTGCACGAAGGACACAAGGAGAAGGAGAAGGAAAAAGGGTTTGTTGGGAATGGCAAGGTCACTAGGGACAAGGCCATTCCCAAGGATTTTGCCGGCAAGAACAACCCATCCTATGTCCTCATGAGAGGAGATGATGGTTATACCTTTGCTAAATTTGTTGGCACTAACTATGATGATTATGCTTGGACTATTTGGGTACCTAGGACCCTTGTTGCTAACTCTCTAGGACCCATTGCAAAATGGGTACCTAAAATCAAAGCTTGATTCATGTAGGACTATACCTCTGGTGGAACACAATGGGTGATCGATAGTGGATGCACCAATCATATGACCGGAGAGAGGGAGATGCTTGTGGAGTTCGTTGATTCGCTCAAGGCTTCTTCAAACATCTCCTTTGGTGATAATAGCAAGGGCAAGGTATTGGGGTTGGGCAAGGTGGTAATCTCTAGTGATTCTTCACTTACGAATGCCATGCTTGTTCAATCCCTTCACTACAATTTACTTTCTACGATTCAATTGGCACGTGCCGGTTATGATTCTCATTTTGGTGAATTTCATGTGACCGTCTTTAAGAGGAGCAATCTCAAAGTGGTCTTTGTTGGGCATGTTGAAGACAACCTTTACGTGGTTGATTTCTCAAAAGAGAAAACTTATCTTGCGACATGTCTAATGGCCAAGCCGATGTGGGTGGCTATGGCACCGACGGCTAGCCCACGTTGGCATGAGAAACTTACAAGCTCTCTTAAAGGGGGAGCACATCCTTGGACTAACCAATGTGTCTTTTGCCAAAGATCGTCCTTGTAGTGCTTGTATTGCAGGAAAACTTCATGAAAAAGCTCATAAGGTGACGACTATCATTACCACTTTGAGTCCTCTCGAGCTCATTCACTTGGATCTCTTTGGGCCTCCATCTTATGATAGTTTGGGAGGGAGGAGGTATTGCCTTGTCATTGTCGATGACTATACAAGATATACATGGGTGTTCTTTCTCAAGACTAAAGACGAAACACAAGACACCTTCATCAACTTTGCCAAAGAAGCTCAACGTCAACATAATTGTGAGATCAAGGCAATTCAAAGTGACAACGGCACCGAGTTCAAAAATTACACGATGGACGAGTTCTTGAGCGATGAGGGGATCAAGCATCAATATGCCGCACCATACACTCCCGAACAAAATGGTGTTGCGGAAAGGAAGAATCGGACTCTCATTGAGATGGCAAGGACCATGCTTGACGAGTACAAGTCTCCATACAAGCTTTGGGCCGAAGCCATCAACACCGCGTGCCATGCTACAAACCGGCTTTATCTTCGTAAGCTCAAGAACAAGACTCCCTATGAACTCCTAATCGGGAGAAAGCCTAACGTCAAATACTTTCGAGTATTCGGTTGTAAGTGTTTCATTCTAAACAAGAAATCCCGTTTAGCTAAGTTTGCGCCTAAAACTTATGAGGGCATATTTGTTGGATATGCATCAAACTCTCATGCTTACCGTGTTCTCAACAAATCCACCGGATGCATTGAGGAAACGGTAAATGTGGAGTTTGATGAAGATAACGGTTCCCGTGCGGAGCAAATTGTTCCTAGTGTTGTAGGTGATGAGGCTCCTTCTCAAGCTATAAGGACTATGGGGATAGGCCACATTCGTCCACAAGAAACACCCCAAGTCCAAGTAGAAGAAGAAGGAGTAAGAGCCCCTCTTGTGGAGTCTCCACAAAGGAAGTCATCACCGCCACCACAAGGTCAAGATGCTATGGGAGATCATGAACCTATCCAAGAACAAGATCAAGTCCCTCATGTTCCCGAGCAAGATCAAGGGCAAGCTCAATCAGACGGTGAAGAACCAATCCTTGAGGCCCATGATCAAGCTCAAGTTCATGATCAAGATCAAGATCAAACCCAACCTCAAGCGTCTTGTCCATCATCACATTCTAGTGAACGAGAGCATGAGGTTGTGAAGAGAAGGGTGTCCCCAAGGCTAAAGCATTCTCAAGGCCAAGCTTCTTCCACAAGTTCAATGCCAAGTGAAGAAGAGCTTACACTCAAAGAGCAAAAAACGGCCGCCAAGCTAAAGCAACTTCAACATCTCACCGACAAAATTTATGGAAGCATCAACAAGGGGGTAACTACTCGTAGACGTTTGGCAAACTTTTGTGAACATCACTCGTTTGTCTCTTGTGTTGAGCCCCTTAAGGTTGAAGATGCCCTTGACGACCCGGATTGGGTAAAGGCCATGCATGAAGAACTCAACAACTTCACCCACAACAAAGTATGGACTCTTGTGAAGAGACCCAAAGAACATCATAATGTCATTGGAACAAAGTGGATCTTTAAGAACAAACAAGATGAGCATGGACAAGTCACTAGAAACAAGGCAAGGTTAGTGGCACAAGGGTTCACCCAAGTTGAAGGTTTGGACTTCGGTGAAATATTTGCCCCCGTTGCCCGTCTTGAGTCCATTCGTATCTTGCTTGCATATGCTTCACATCATGATTTTAAATTGTATCAAATGGATGTGAAGAGTGCATTTCTTAATGGTCCTCTTAAGGAGTTGGTGTATGTCAAGCAACCTCCCGGTTTCGAAGATCCCGATCACCCCTCTCACGTTTATGAACTCCATAAGGCGCTCTACGGACTTAAACAAGCACCTCGTGCTTGGTATGATCACCTTACGGCGTTCCTAAATGAGAAGGGATTCCAGATCGGGTTAATAGATTCCACTCTCTTCACGAAGAGGGTAAAAGGAGAATTATTTGTGTGCCAAATATATGTTGATGATATTATTTTTGGTTCCACTAACCATGCTATTAACGTTGAGTTTGAGAATCTTATGACCAAGGAATTTGCTATGAGCATGATGGGAGAGTTGAAGTTCTTCCTCGGATTTCAAGTGAAGCAATTGAGAGGAGGAACCTTCATCAACCAAGCACTTTATATTCAAGACATGCTCAAGAGGTTCAAAATGCTAGATGTCAAGCCCATGAAGACGCCCATGCCCACCAATGGCCAACTTAATCTTGATCCCAATGGTAAAGATGTGGATCAAAAGATATATCGCTCCATGATCGGTTCTTTGCTTTACCTTTGTGCATCTAGGCCAGATATTATGTTGAGTGTGTGTATGTGTGCAAGATTTCAATCCGCTCCCAAGGAGAGTCATTTTTCGGCAGTGAAAAGAATCCTTCGATATTTGGTTCATACCCCAAACTTGGGCCTTTGGTATCCCAAAGGAGCATCTTTCAGGTTATTGGGCTACTCAGATTCAGATTGGGCAGGAGATAAGGTAGACCGCAAGTCCACTTCAGGCTCATGTCAATTCCTAGGGAGGTCATTGGTAAGTTGGTCTTCAAAGAAGCAGAATTGTGTGTCTCTTTCAACCGCCGAAGCCGAGTACATTGCCGCCGGAAGTTGTTGTGCACAGTTATTATGGATGAGGCAAACTTTGATGGATTATGGTGTCAAATGTGACAAAGTGCCTCTATTTTGTGACAATGAAAGTGCAATCAAGATCGCCGACAATCCAATACAACATAGCCAAACCAAGCATACTGAGATTCGTCATCACTTCATTCGGGATCATGTGGCCAAGGGAGACATTGATCTATTCCACGTCAACACCGAGAAGCAACTTGCCGACATTTTCACCAAGCCACTTGATGAAGCAAGATTCCGCGAGTTAAGGCATGAGCTAAATATCGTGGATATAAGTAACTTGGTTTGAGGTCCTTGCATACTCACACATGCTCAACTTATATCTTGTTTAGGTGTAGGCACCCATGTAGGGGGAGCTAGCTCAATTCATGAGCTATCTTATCCTACTAGTGCATAAATTGAACAAAATCTTTCACATTAGCCATTTCTAGATGGCACTTGTGCTTCAAAGATGAGTATTGGTCTTGGGCCCAAGGTTCATATCTTCGCGGTGCCATACCAAACAAACTCAAACATGGTGGCTTCGGCCACCGCCCTCCTTTGGAGGTTGGATCCTTTTTTTCGATTTTTTGTGTTTTCTTTGGTTTCTTCTTGTCGTTGTGTTCGTTTTCGTGGTGTTTGTGTTTTTCGGCTCTCTTCTTGTGCAAGTGCTTCACATACACCTTTCTAGTAGTGTTGGATCTCTCTCTCTCTCTCTCTCTCTCTCTCTCGCGCGCGACGGACTCAGAAGTGAGACGGAAATGCATTTTGAGCTCTGGTAAGGATTTACATCCAGCCAGGACTTAGGATAAACCTCTCTGTCAAAATCCTCTGGTCACCCCGTGCCCACGGACATGTACCGTGCGCACGGGGACCCCGTGTCCACGGGCCTTGTACCGTGCGCACGGGACCCCCGTGTCCACGGGCCTTTTGACCCCGTGCGCACGGGGTCTGCGGTTTCTGGCCCTAAAGAGGTTGGACGTGGGGGGGTTTGGGTTCATTCCCACCCAGTCGCCCCCTCCACGCCCTAGGTCGCCTCCAGGCCACCGCCGTCGCCTCCTCGTCGCCCGGTGCTCCTCCGTGCGCCGTGGGACTTCGCTGCTCCGGGGAGATCTCCCGGGATGGGGTCCTCCTCTGGTATCCCCCTCCCCTTTTCTTCCTTATCTCCATGGATGCATGTTGTAGGTTCTAGGGTTTCTTGTTCTATTAGTATAGGTTTCCTTTTTCCCATGGGGTAGTCGAGAAACAGCTGCGCATATCTGTGAAGGTTCCCCTGCCACACCCACTCCCGGATCTCGATCTGGATGTGGCTGCCGCTGGGCGAACCCCGTGTCCACGGGGTGTTTGACCCCCGTGCGCACGGGGCCCCGTGTCCACGGGCGTGTACCGTGCGCACGGGGACCCCGTGTCCACGGTGTTCTGACCCCCGTGCGCACGGGGTACTCAGAGAGGCCAGTTTTGTTCTCTCCTCTGTCTCCATTCCTTGCCAGCTTGTCGAGCACTTGTACTCATTTGTGTCTCTTGTGTTTGTTGTGTTTTTGTTGCTGTTGTGTTTCAGACTCCACTGACAAGAGGTCCAAGCTCCGTCGCAAGCGCAGTAAGGCAGGTGAAGATCACTTGGTTCTTGCTATTCGTCAGCCATCAGATGGGAGAGGCCAGAGTTCCATGACTGCTAATCGTGCTCGTCGTTCTGCGTCGAAGAGGCCGGTGATCGAAGCCTCTGATGATTCCGAGGATGAGTATGATTCTCAGGAGGATGCTCACTATGAGGTTGAGCCAGCAGATGCATCTGATGATGATGATGATGATGATGATGAGGGGGAAGGAGATGAGAGCCCTGAGGAACATGTTCTCCCAGGAGGTCGCAATGTCAAGAATCTTCCTCTCTCTAAGTGGACCAAGCCAGAACTTTGGGATCGCAGGAAGAATTTCCCCTATGTGCCTCAAACCAGTACAGGAATTGACCCAAGATTCAAGAATGATTTTCAGCACCGTGTGTTCTCTGAGCTGATCATGACCAAGAAGACCAAGTTTGCCCCCCACAAGCAAATCAATGTGGAGTCTCTTCGGGACAATGCTCATACCTATCCCGGTGTGTATGATGCTCTTGGGAGACTTGGCTTGATTCCCTTCGTCACCTTTCATCATCCGTTCAATGACGATCTTGTGATGCAGTTCTTTGCCACCGTGTACTTTCACAATGATGAGGCTCGCACTATGACTTGGATGTCTGGCACATATGAGTGTGAGGCCTCCATGGATAAATTCTCTTCCATTATTCCTTATCAGTTCTTTGCTGAGGAGCATGCTGATTATGGTCGTGCCCGTGAGACTGGAAGAGACAAGGATGAAATTGCGTTTGCTTACAAGCCAGAGAACACTTTCACCACAGGTTCTATCAAACACTTGAAGACTACCTATGATACTATGCGCCACATCCTTAGGTACACCCTTAATCCTAAGGCCGGAGATTCCCACAATCTGAGGAGCTCCATGTTGGACATCTTTGTCTACATTCGTGACAGGAAGAAAGTGGATGTTCTGGACTTCATGTTCTATGAGATCAGGCAGTGTGTTCAGGAGAACAAGTCGTGCATATATGCTCCGTTCATCCAGGCATTGATTGAGTCTGTCTGCCCCGCCAAGTTCATTGCCAAGTATCGTACCTCCTTTCTGAAGCGTGATGCCAACTGGCTTCCGGCTGCTCCTCCACCTTATGTCCCCCCCAAGAAGGGGCGCAACCCCAGGCCTGAGGATCGTGCTACCTACACTGAGGGCTGTTCATCCTAGGAACGGCTTCCGCGTGGCAAAGGGAAGCCAGTTTCTGCTAATGCCAGTTTCACCAGAGAGGAGAAGAAGTCTCTTTTGAAGACCGTAAGCAACATGTTCAAGATGTGTCAGTCCATTCAGCGCCGTCAGGTCAAGGAGATCAACAAGGACAAGCTGGTGAGGCGTCAGAAGAAGGCTGAGCGTGCTGCTGCTGGTGAGGAAGTTGGCCCAGGGTCCGAGTTTTATTTGGTGGTGTTTATATTTGGCTTGAGATACTCTTATTTCCTTTCGTGGTGTGGTCATGAGCTACCTAGTCTATGTGAGAGACTATCTACTTTATGGAGTTTATATATGCTTGTTGATCTATCTTGTGGAGGTTGTTCTAGTTTCTTTATGTTATAGTCTCTCTCTCTCTCTCTTTGTCTGCTCACCACACTTGCATGTGATCTAGGCACCGTGTAGGTTATTTCTGTTGATCACATGCCTTGACAATATTGATCTGGGGGGAGCCTCGTGTGTGTGCTTGATGCATAGTCAAGCATCTCCTTTTATCCTTGCACACATATAGGGGGAGCTCTCGTGATCAACTATTGTCTCATGGCTATTCACTTTGTTATATCTTGTTGACATGTCCTAACCATGTTGTCATCAATGCACCAAAAAGGGGGAGATTGAAAGTGCATATGGCACTTAATTATATTTTGGTGTGATGACAATGTGGTTAGAGGAACTAATATCGGTTGCTAAAGTTTATCTCAGGATATTGGTTCCATGAAGATTATTATGGAGTTGTGTGACCCCCCCCCCCCCCCACACACACAATTCAAAAGATCAAAGGCGTGGTTTACCGGCGACTCGAAGGTTTTTTGTTTTGGTTCGATTTGAGTCGTAGGAAAAACCGCACTATCAAGAGGGGTCATCGTGGAATTAGTGTCGTGTGGGAATGCCTCCAAAACTTATACACCAGCCCTCCTACTTCTCCACCAAGTTCCCACTTAATGTGTACTTTGCCGAGGTGTCCTGTGAGTTTCATCAGAAACCTTCTAGACACCCCGTGTGCACGGGGTCTCTGACCGCCGTGCGCACGGGGTGGTCAGAAAGTTTCTGGGCACTCCGTGCGCATGGGGTCTCTGACCCTCGTGTGCACGGGGTACCTCGAAACTCTCTGGACACCCCATGCGCACGGGGTCCGGGACCCCCGTGTGCACGGGGTGGTTGGAAAGTTTCTGGACACCCCTTGCGCACGGGGTCTCTGACCCCTGTGCGCACGGGGTCCTGGACCCCCGTGCACACGGGGTGGATGGAAAGCCTCTGGACACCCCGTGCGCACGGGGCTGACTTAGCCCGTGCGCACGGGGTCCAACGGGCAGAAATCCCCTCCCTGCCAAGAACACTATAAAAGCCCCCTTCTTCCACCTCCAACCTCTAACCCTAATGTCTTGTTGAGCTCCTCCATTGCTACACCTCATTTTGCTCAATACTCTCAATCCCTCCACCCAAACTTGTTGAAACTTTGGGGATTGGGAGAGCAAGACCCGGTCTACAATTTGACCAAACCAAATCGCGTTCCCCGCAATATTCATCCACCATGACTTGTTACTCTTGGAGCTTGGGCTCCTAGGCGGTTAGAGGTTCCTCCGGAAGCTTCCTTGTTTGTGGTGTGCTCCGGAGAAGTTTGTAAAGGTGTGGTGGTCGCCTTCAAGACCAACCCCGAGTGATTCGAGGCTCATCCGTTGGGGGTGACTCGATAGAGATTACGGTGAGCCTTCGGTGGCGTTCCGCAAGCTTTGGCTCCGGCACCGCTCTAAACGGAGAGTAGCTCTTCCCCAAGGAAGAGTGAACTTCGGGATAAATTCCGCGTCATCGTCTCACTTGTGGTTAATCCTTTCCTGCACTTTACTTTGCCATGTATGCTTGTTGGCTTGCTAATTAGATTGTTGCCTAGCATATTTAGCTTGGAGCTTGCTTGTCATATAGGTTGTGTTCACCTAGTTGCATATCTAGTGAACCCTATTTATCCGCTAAACCTTAAAATTGACAAGAAAGATCAAAATTTGTAGTCTCCTATTCACCCCCCCTCTAGTCGACCGTATCGATCCTTTCACCTAGCCTTGTGCAAGATGATTTATAAGCTAGATTGATGTTTGAATGCTTGGAAATATGTCTATGTATTGTCTTGGAACTAACCCCGCAGGAGAGCAAAGAAAAAGAAAAGTTTCAAAAGAAACAGATGAAAAGACGGTGTTTAAAACGACTGCCAGCAGTCGCATGACCTGCCGGAGGTTCCAGCGCAAAACAACCAGAGGCAGCAGGAGAAAAGACGGTGTTTCAAATGTGCACGAGCGCCCGTTCAAGTGGCCATTTGATTCTTTTGCAGAAAACAAAGAAAATTCCAGAGCGTTTGACGGCGTTCCAAACAGGCGCATGCGCCCATTCTAGCGGTCATTTGACATCTTCGACTAGAAGCACAAAAAGAACAGAATGAACGACGGCGTTCAAAACGAACGCAGGCGTCCATTTCAGCGGTCGTTTCATCTGCACGCAGGCAAAGGTGATTTAAACCAGGTTGAAGACAGCGTTCCATATGGGCACTCATGCCCGTATGAGCGGTTGTTTCGCACGCCGGTGGCTCCAATAAGCCCGAGAAAGGACGTATTTCACCCCCATCTCTCTCTTTTCTTCTTCTTCTTCCTCCAAACCTCTCCAAACCCTAGCAAAACTTCGCCTGATCTCTCTACTCATTCGTTTTTAGTTCGAATCCTTCCGTGTGATCGATCTACGATACGTTTCTCCTCCGATCCCCAATTTATTTTTTGCGAATCCACGTTCTACAGGCCTAGCATTGCCATGTTTAGGATATGCATATTTTTGATTCAAACTTGAGTTTGGCATGGATTTGTTGATGTTTTTAGAGGAGTATGATGTTGTGAGTACCATAAGATCATTATTGTTTCATTATATTGGACTAAAAAACTGTTTCATAGATGTTTAAACGGAGGTCTTCTCGCGTACGCGGTGGTTCGAGTTCATCCACCGCACAACCGCAACAAGTTTTCACTCAGGGGATCGTCTTCACCGACCGTGGAGCAAGGAAGAAGTTCCAGAAGCTCACCACAAGGAAGATCAAAGCAACCAAATGGGCTTGTGCGAATACTCTCGCCAAGCTAGGTATCACTCATGATTTTAATTTGCTTTGTCATAATGCCTGGTTGCATCATTTTGTTTATCAGGGATGTGAGACTTATGAACGATTGACGCTTGAGTTTCTTAGTACTCTCTCGCACAATGTTGGTTTAATGCCAAATGCATATGAGGAAGAGAGGATCACTTTCTGTCTCTTTGATCAAGACTTTAACATCACTTTTGTCGAGTGGTGTAACTACTTTAGCTTCCCCAACAATGATGATGATATTAGATATGTTTATGATTTCACTGACCCGCACCCAAGGCAATCCTTTTACCGGATGAGTCACCATGGCTCTATGCAAAGAGCCAGTTGCATTGAAAGTCCCGCTATACGTTATTTCTACTATGTTATCACTAACTCATTGCAGGCACGAGAAGAAGTTTCTAAGGTGAATGATGAGAACATGCTAGTTCTCGGGAAAGCAGCAAACCTGGACGTCAGTTATTCACCCAACCTAGGGGCAATACTTTTGCTACACCTCGCGCATCAAGCAAATCATGCACAAGGAGATATCGTGTGTGGAGGAGTGATCACCATGTTGGCCAACTCCCTTGGCCTTAACTACAATCATCTCCGCCCCATTGTCGGTAACACCCTTGTTAACATTCGTGTTCTTACTAGCGCTGGTATGGTAGTAGTTTGTAATGGCCGTCATTGTATCAAAATTCCTGGAGTGGCGTACTTGTTACCCACACCTATGCCTAACTGTTTCTCCATCGAGAATTGACAATTGCATTATGTTGCACAGGAAGGAGATGCAGCTTTTGACCAAGAAGGGCCAGAACCTCAAAAGTAGATGAAGAAGAACTCACCACCGACGAAGAGGAGGAGTAGCCCCAGCAAGACTACACCACCTACGCGGACCTCAACAAACTCCAGGGCTCTATCCATGATATGAGCAACCTCGCATCGTCCCTGAGAGGCACGACCGCCAACATGAACATGGACTTCTCCAACTAGAGGCAGGAATGGGCTCCTGACCAACCGCCAATTTGGGCTTGCAAGAGCCTAAGCTTGGGGGAGGTTATCACCACTTCTACATCAAGATGTGGCGGTATTTGAATAAGTTGTAATGAGGTTGTACTTAAGCTCGAGGAGCTGCTAAACACTCGTGTTGGTTTGTTCCAACACTTTGCTTTTTATTTGCTTTTGCTTTTTATTTTTGCCTTTGCGATTTTCCAGTTGCAAGTTAGTTTTCAAAAACCCAAAAACCAAAAAAATAGAATAAGCTTTGCTTTGCTCTTGTTCTTTATTTAGCCCCTTGGAGTTCGTTTGCATTTTGTTTTCAGAGGAGTTGATCTATGCCAGGACAACAAGGAATGCAAGAGTAAGGAAGAGTAGTGTGTAAATTCGCAACCGTGAAGGTATGTCCTATGACCCCCATCTTTTGCACTTGGATATACTTAGAGTAGACGTAGTAGTTGTATGTGTGATATGTGTAGATGGGAGTGATTCCTGATAGTTGATACAAAGGTTTTGCTATAGTAGCTGAAATAATTTTGTAGCCTTTGTTTTCTTTAGTTTAGACAACTAAGACTTGTCGTGGGAAAGTTTTTGAATGAAATGTTATTAACCAAGTATAACTTTGCAAAAGAGAAAGTCTCTCAAGACTTGGGAGTTGAGAAATTGTAGTGGAATTGATGTTTAACATGCTCAACCCCATGTTGTTAATTTTAATAGACTTGATAGCACATGTGGATTAAATTGTTTAGAGGAACTTAGTTGAAAGGTGGGTGAGATTATACCAAAAATCTGTGTTATATATCTCAACATGGTGTTACAGCCTCCGGCTGGTGTCATGGCCTTTGCTACTATATACGCGTTTACGTGTGTAAATGTTGCTTCGTCACCCTTCTTGATGTTATGCTGAGGACTCCGCTGACCAATGAAAGATCCACCAAGAGCAACAGCTCAGATTTTGGCTATGAGTTTGTTACCGTACGTAGTGGCAACACTACAAACGAATATTATTCGGCTTTCTCTTGAGTGGGTGTGTATGTGGTAAATAAAGGGGACTGATCAAAAGAGCTCAAAAGAGACATTATTGCTAAAGGTCCATAGTTCCCAAACATTAAGCCACAACGAAAACCTATGCATGATCACTTATTTGGCATAATCTCCTTCATGTGACAATCAAAGTTCCAGCAAACAATGATTGAAACAAAGTGTTTAAGAGCCTAGAGGAGGAGACAATTGTGGGTGTGCTCATGAGCACTTGAGCATCATATTTTACTACATGCTTTCTACTCCCTAACTTATGTTTTCATGGCTCTATCTAAAGAAATTCTTCCGTGCATTCCCGACAAGGAAGTGTTGTCTAGATTAAATGAAATGAAGTGTTGCAAAGTTGTTTTATCTAGTAGATCAGAAACGTTGTGTTGATTATCTTTGCTTCACTAACACTTGCACTATAACCATGCCACCGCTATATCTATGATAAGTTTTCAGGTCAAGAAGCGGAGGGCTATCTAGGCATACCGATCGTAAGTGAACCAAAACCTTCTCGTTATTTCGGTTTAAAGAACTGAGTTCCTTATGCTTCGGATTTCTCTCTATGTTGCTTGAGGACGATCAAGTTTAAGCTTGGGGGAGTTATGAGTGATATTTTTACACTCATTTCAACCTTGTTTAAACCGAGATATTTCATTAAAAGAGAGATATTCACCCCGATATTGCCACTTATGACTAATGAATGCAAAGGATCCCACAAATCCTCTCTTTGATATTTTTCCACAGGAAATGGGCTAAAAAGGGAAGAAATCACGTGGGAGAAAGGAAAGGAAGGAAAATGGAGAAGAAATAAGTCACCAGGAGGCGCTAGAAGGTAACCAGGGTCAAAGACGGCGTTCCATGCGACCGCACGCGCTCGCATGAGCGGTCGTTTGGCATGGAAACCGAGGCAGGTCGTCCACCAAAACAACTTTTATAACGGGTACCCCGTCAAAATGTCAACAGAACAGCGTCGAGCACAGCCAGAACCTCTTCATCTACAAACCCTAGCCGCCGTTGCTACTTGTAGACTGCGTTGGTATTTCCTCGAAGAGGAGAGGATGATGTAGTATAGTAGAGATAAGTATTTCCCTTAGTTAAGAACCAAGGTTATCAATCCAGTAGGAGAACCAAGCAAAATCCCGATAAACGCACCTGCACACACAAAAGCAAACACTTGCACCCAACGCAAATAAGAAGGTTGTCAATCCTCTTAGCGGTTATTTGCAAGGATTAATTCTGATAGTGATCGATAGATAAACTAAAATACTAAATAAAATAAAAGTAAATAAATTGCAGAAAGGTATTTGTGGTTTTAATATATGATAAAAGTAGACCCGAGGGCCATAGTTTTCACTAGAGGCTTCTCTCTCGGACACATAGCATATGGTGGGTAAACAAATTACTGTTGCGCAACTGAAAGAAAAGCAAATAATTATGCTGGATTCATGGCAATGATCATGTATATAGGCATCACGTCTGAGACAAGTAGACCGACTCCTGCCTGCATCTACTACTATTACTCCACCCATCGACCGCTATCCAGCATGCATCTAGGGTATTAAGTATGAAACAGAGTAACGCCTTAAGCAAGATGACATGATGTAGACAAAGTAAACTCAAGCAATATGATTAAACCCCATCTTTTTATCCTTAATGGAAACAAAACAAATACGTGTCATGTCCCTTTCTGTCACTGGGATTGAGCACCGCAAGATTGAACCCATCACAAAGCACTTCTCCCATTGCAAGATAAACCAATCCAGTTGGCCAAACCAAATCGATCGATCGGTGAGAAATACAAAGCTATAATAATCATGCATAAAAGAGTTTAGAGAAGACTCAAATATTTCTCATGAATAATCTGATCATAAACTCACAATTCGTCGGATCCCAGCAAACACACCACAAAAGAAGATTACATCGGATAGAACTCCAAGAACATCGAGGAGAACATGGTATTGAAGATCAAAGAGAGAGAAGAAGCCATCTAGCTACTAGCTATGGACCCGTAGGTCTGTAGTAAACTACTCACACATCATCGGAGGGGCAGCAAGGTTGATGAAGAAGCCCTCCGTGATCGATTCCCCCTCCGGCAGAGTACCGGAAAAGGCCTTCAGATGGGATCGCAGAAGAACAGAGGCTTGCAGCGGCGGAAAGGTTTTCTCTTCTGTCTCTTTGGTATATTGGGAATATTTGGGAATTTATAGCGCTGGAATTAGGTCAGGAGGGGCTATGAGGGGCCCACAAGCCTGGGGGCGCGCCTACCCCCCTGGGCGCGCCCTCCAGGCTTGCCGCCTCCTCGTGGCTCTTCTGGTCTTCTCCTGAAGCTTCGTGGGTCTCTTCTGGTCCAGAAAAAATTAATCCAAAGTTTTTTCTCTTTTGGACTCTTTTTGATAATATTTTCTGAAAAGGCAAAAACAAGCAAAAAACAGCAACTGGCACTGGGCACTGGGTTAATAGGTTAGTCCCAAAAAATGATATATAATGGCATATAATTGCATATATAACATCCAAGGGATCAATGGAAGTCTTTGACATAACATCTCGTATGTGTGAAATAAAATTGTTTCGTGAAGTGTCTCTTGTCTTGTCCGCGATCTTCATCCCTGCAGGTACCCAGGATCATGGAGGGTGAGCACCGGTGAGGCTCGGAGCAAGGGGATCGTGAAGTGTTATACCGAACACCGATGATAGTAAGGTTTAGTAGGGTAACATGGATCATATCCTTGGGGATTCATGAGGTGTAGTCATTAAACACCCAATGCTTTTGTCTAATATTATTATCTTAATTATCGAGGGAACCCCGCGAGACGGATAGGGCCTATGGTAGGACAATTGATTCTTGATGCAGGACTCGTGCGGGTGAAGATGTTATTTGGACACATCCCCCACTCCGATACGAAGCAAGAACCTCCTGATGGGTGACTTCCCGAGCACAAACTAATATCATTTTTTATCCCAACACCAATACATGGTTGTAAGCATTAAGACCTCATCCCCGTACCTTCTTATTATTATACTACCTCCTTTCGGTTTATAAGGATTGCGCGTATCCCTAGATTTATAATTTGACCAACATAACATTAGTTGTATAGTCTAAAAATTATACCATTAGAAAGTATACGAGTTGAAGTTTCTAATGATGTATTTTTTGTGATATATAACTTGTATTATGTTGGTCTATTTGTCAACCTAAATATACGCGCAAGCCTTATAAACCGGAAAGGAGGTAGTAAGTGTTTGAACCACAATTTGCTCGCTGATCCGGTCAAAAGCTTGTTTTGACACTTTGGCAAAAGCTTGCTAGAGACCATTGCTTCAAGGGAATCTTCCTCTCGTGGGTTCGATACCTAGGGTCACCTCTGGGGAAATAGGTGCGGGATACCCTTTCTTGTTCCAATACCGTATCAATAAAAAGGAGATATCAATTACATGATAAACATGCTAGGTAGCATTCAACATCAATTTTTTTGTTTTTATCATTTACCTACTCGAGGACGAGCATGAATTAAGCTTGGGGATGCTGATACGTCTCCAACGTATCTATAATTTTTGATTGTTTCATGCTATTATATTATCAATCTTGGATACTTTATATGCTTTATATGCAATTTTATAACATTTTTGGGAACTAACCTATTAACTCACTGCCCAGTGCCAGTTGTTGTTTTTTGCCTGTTTTTGGTTTTTTAGGAAATTAGTACAAAACAAAGACCAAACGGAATTACGATGATTTTTTCTGGACCAGAAGGGACCCTAGAAGCATCAGGAGGAGGCCAGAAGCCCTACGGGAGAGCCACGAGCTCACCTGGCACGCCCCTGGGGGGCGCCACCTGAGCTCGTGGGTCCCACGCAGCTCAATTTGACCTAATTTCACTTCTATAAATTTCCAAATATTCCAAAACCAACAGAGAGCCACCTGAAATAACTTTTCCGCCGCGCACAAGCTTCTGTTCTTCCGGGATCCCATCTGGAGGCCTTTTCCGGCGATCTGCCAGAGGGGGAATCGATCATGGAGGGCTTCTACATCAACCTTGTTGCCCTTCCGATGATGTGTGAGTAGTTTACCACAGACCTACGGGTCCATAGCTAGTAGCTAGATGGCTTCTTCTCTCTCTTTGATCTTCAATACAAAGTTCTCCATGATCTCCATGGAGTTCTATCCGATGTAATCTTCTTTTGCGGTGTGTTTGTTGGGATCCGATGAATTGTGGGTTTATGATTAGATTATTCATTGAAAGCAATTGATTCTTTTCTGAACTTTATTATGCATGATTGTTATAGCTTTGTATTTCTCTCCGATCTATCCGTTTGGTTTGGCCAACTAGATTGATTTATCTTCAGTGGGAGAGGTGCTTTGTAATGGCTTCAATCTTGCGGTGTCCTCACCCAGTGACAGTAGGGGTAGGGAGGCACATATTTGTATTGTTGCCATTAAGGGTAAAACGACGGGGTTTATTCATATTGCTTGAGTTTATTCTGTCTACATCATGTCATCTTGCTTAAAGCGTTACTCTATTTGTTATGAACTTAATGCCATAGATGCATGCTGGATAGCGGTCGATTCATGGAGTACTAGTAGTAGATGCAGGCAGGAGTCGGTCTACTTGTCACGGACGTGATGCCTATATACATGATCATTGCCATGAATAACGTCATAACTATGTGCTTTTCTATCAATTGCCGAACAGTAATTCGTTTACCCACTGACGGTGTCCTGGATTAGGGGGTGCCAACCTAGCCGACCCGTCTTCTCGGATGGGCCGATATGCCCCCATATGTGGTCAAGATGGACTCCGGAGGTCGCACATGGAAGACGTGATCAAGACTGCTTCTACCGAAGACTTGCAGTACACTTCAAGATTATTCCAGCCGCCTTACTCCAAGATACCGACCTTGTAACCCTAGATACCCTCCCTGGCGTGTATATAAGCCATAGGGTTTAGCCCGTAGGGGGGAATTAGAACAACATCGAACACCTAGCTATAGTAGTTAGACACATATTACGATCTCGAGGTAGATCAACTCTGTACTCGATACACCTCCATTAATATAAATAGAAGCAGGACATAGGGTTTTACCTCCATCAAGAGGGCCCGAACCTGGGTAAAACATCGTCTCCCTTTGTCTCTGTTACCACCGATCCGAGATCCGCGGCTCGGGACCCCCTACCCTGAGGTCTGCCGGTTTTTACACCGACACTGGTGCTTTCATTGAGAGTTCCGCTGCGTGATCACCAGAAGGATTGATGGCTCATCTGCAGATCAACTGCATCAAATGGCTGTGGGGACGTCTACGCCCCAGGACAGCTTTTCGTCTTCGGCAGCATGGTATTTTGCGCCGACTCGACGGGTCATCTGACCTCGGTCGAGAATTACGCCGCTGGTCAGATCGTGACCTTTGGCGGCCTCGAGTACACTGCGGACTTCCGTGGCGAGCTCGTTTTATCAGGATGGACTCCCGGCCGGATCGAAGGCTTGGCCGGTTCTGGAGGCTCGACTCCGGAGCCAAACTCCGTCACGGTGCCCCTTGAGACTCCGGACGCCGCCGCTCCGGTGAGTCCCTCCCCGATTATCGATCCGGAGATAGATCCGGCGACCAATCCTGAAATTACGCCAGCGCCAGAATCGATCCTGGCGCAGAAATCGGATCCATGCTCGGATTCCCCGCACACCGGAAACACGTCCGGTTATACACCGGGGCTGCTTCGAATCAGCCCTGCCTACGGCGCATCCATGGATCCTGAGGAGCTATCTCAGCTCGACGAGATGCTCGACCGTATCCGAAGCATGTCCATCTCGGACGGCAAGACTTCGGTTTATAATCAGATCGGACTTAAAGCCGACAACAGGGAAATTTATACCCCACCCACCACCCATTTAGTCGCCACGGTCGACGATTTAACCGACGTGTTGGACTACGGCGAACCTTCCGACATGGAGGAAGATGAAGATGGACCCCTTAGCCCCGGTCAACACGGGCAGGTGGACGGCCACATCCACCTATGATGTCTACATGGTGGATACCCCCAAGTCCCCTCCAAGACGTCGGCGAAGACGCCGACGGGGAAATAATGGAGAATCCAGTGGCAACGACGCGACAGCCACTAACAATGATGCGGAGGATGGTGATGCCAATGCCCACGAGGAGGACATTCAAGCCTCCCCCGTAAGGGACGGCACACCGGATCGACCTCTTGTGGACTCTGATCCCGATGACCTCTTTGAAGGGGCCGACGATAATTACATGCCGGAGTCCGAGGAGGACGACAGCCTCGGTACCGAGGACTTCATCGTCCCCGAGGACCCCTTCGAACAAGAACGCTTCCGACGATGCCTTGTTGCGATGGCCAGGAGCTTAAAACGCAAACAGCAGCAGCTGCAGGAAAATACTGACGCGCTAAATGACAAGTGGGTTGAAGTGCTCTCTACCGAGCAAGATATGGAAAACCGACGCCATAGCGCGCCGAAGTCCTACCCACGCAGGCGCCTACTTCCAGAATTTGATGAAGAACTCGCTGACGACCTCGATCGGCCCCCTAGAGGCCGGGACAGGCCAAGACGAGAAGACCATGGCGATAGGCCACCTCCACGCCATCATGGTAAAGACCCCGTGGGCAACCTGGATCCCCACGATGCTAGACGTCGTATTGAAGAAAATAGGGCTCCTCCTCGGTCCATCTACGGATCCAGGGGACGCACCCCTGCTGGGCTCAACGGTTACGATGCCTGGATGGACAGGAACGACCGTGCCCGAAAGCAAGCTTACTCACGGCTCTCTCCCGAGACCCGACGAGACGCTCCTCGGTCCCGAGGTCCAGCTCACCCAATCTGCTTTACAGATGGGGTGATGGAGCATCAATTCCCGGAAGGGTTTAAACCCATCAATATAGAATCATATGATGGTACCACGGACCCAGCAGTTTGGATCGAGGATTTCCTCCTGCATATACACATGGCCAATGGAGATGATCTCCATGCCATCAAATATCTGCCGCTCAAACTAAAGGGGCCGGCAAGACACTGGCTTAACAGCCTACCTCCTTATTCTATCGGCAGCTGGGAGGCCCTAGAAGACGCCTTTCGAGCAAACTTCCAGGGCACATATGTCCGACCTCCGGACGCTGATGACCTCAGCCGTGTCACCCAGCAGCCAGGCGAATCAGCCCGCAAGTTCTGGAACAGGTTCCTCACTAAGAAGAACCAGATTATAGACTGCTCCGACGCCGAAGCCATCGCCGCTTTCAAAAACAATATCCGAGATGAATGGTTGGCCCGACAGCTCGGACAGGATAAACCGAGAACTATGGCAGCCCTAACTTCACTAATGACTCGCTTTTGCGCGGGAGAAGATAGCTGGCTCGCCCGAAGTACCCACAACGGTGAGGCAGGCACCTCGGAAATTTGCGACGCCAATGGAAAGCCAAAGCGCAATAAAAACAAGCGCAGGTATAAAAATGGCGGAAGCGACACTGAAGACGCCGCGGTCAACGCAGGATTCACCGGACCTAAATCCGGGCAGAAAAGAAAACCCTATAAAGGGAACAAAGACGGACCTAGCCAGCTTGACAGACTCCTGGACCGCCCATGTGGGATTCACAGTACCCAGGAAAAACCAGCAACCCACACTAACAGGAATTGCTAGGTGTTTAAGCAAGCCGGGAAGATAGCGGCAGAGGGGCAACATAAAACCCAACACCGCAGCGATGACGAGGATGAACCTCGACAGCCCACTAATGGAGGGCAGAAGAAGTTTCCAAACGAGGTAACAGAGGTCAATATGATCTATGTCACCCACATCCCCAAGAGGGAGCGGAAACGTGCACTTCGGGACGTATACGCGCTGGAGCCAGTCGCCCCGAAGTATAACCCGTGGTCGGCTTACCCGATCACTTTTGATAAGCATGACCATCCGACTAGCATCAGGCATGGCGGATCGGCGGCGCTCGTCCTGGACCCCATTGTTGATGGTTATCATCTAACACGCGTCCTAATGGATGGGGGAAGCAGCCTTAACCTCATTTACGAGGATACAGTTCGGAAGATGGGCATCGACTCATCTCGGATCAAGTCGAGCTCTACCACCTTTAAACGTATCATCCCGGGCGTCGAAGCCCGTTGTACGGGAACAATAACCCTAGAGGTAGTCTTCGGTTCGCCCGACAACTTCAGAAATGAGGAGTTAATCTTCGACATCGTACCCTTCCGGAGTGGGTACCACGCGCTCCTAGGGCGCACAGCCTTTGCCCGCTTTAACGCAGTTCGGCATTATGCCTATCTTAAGCTCAAAATGCCGGGACCCAAGGGCGTTATCACTGTCAATGGTAACACAGAACGCTCACTCCGGACAGAGGAACAGACCACAGCTTTCGCAGCCGAGGTTCAAACGTCCGAGGAGGCAGCCCGCAGCAGTAAATGCGCTACCCGCTCGTTGAAGCGCATCAAGGCTGCACAAGTCGACCTCGGCCAGTTAACCCCGCACCCGAAATAGGGGTGCGGGCTCCTCGAGTGCCCTCTCTGTGGGCACTACGTCCCTAGAGTGCATAATTTTGCACTCAAGATCCCCTGGGACGCCGAGGAGCCAAAACAATTCTGAAGCGTCATGCGCGGGTTAACCACGCAATGGCGAGGCTTAGAGCCACAGCGCAGGCAGGCATCTGTAAAAGAAGCAGCCAACATATGCATACGTCTAGGTGGCCTTACCCACAGAATGACTTCGGCCACACCTCCACTCAAGGAGCCCGGTCAATCAAACACTTAGAGTGTCTAAAGGGCCAGAAGGGCGTCGACCTTCGCAAATTCTTCGTCTTCAATCAAGACGATCTGGTCAACAGTTCGGGAACGCAGACATGCGGCAGGCTTCGGTCCGGATCCTTTAAAATCCGTTAGTAATTATCCGACCTGTTTTTCCTCCTCCTCCTTTACCGTTTACATTGTATTCTTTCCATTATTCTCGTCTACAGGGCATGTACATGATTGATATTATGAAATAACGAAACCGTGCCCTTTCAAGGTCCCTATTGTATTTCTTTATCAGCATAGCTCTGGAACGATGAAGTTCTCTCAAAAAAGATGCAATTGTATCACAAAAGTCCGATGTGTTCGGCGTCTCGGATTTTGGCCTTATATGCATCAGTTTTGAACCTAGATTTCGGTCAATAGTTGGGTTGCCCGGCTCCTATGTGTACCCCTTACGTTTCCGATGAATTCGGCTAAGGGCGTAATGGGAGAACCACTGCGATTGCACAGCCAGGTCAATTGGCGTGGCGCCTCAGTGGAGAAAGCCGAAAATTGACTATCTAGGTAAGCGTAAACTGGTCCGCCATCCGGAGACCGCGTCAAGCGATGTGGTCATATAGATCACCTGTGTTAAACGAAGGGCTTTTATCTTCTAGCCGAAGTGTGCTATGGCCTCGACCTCGGCCAATTAAGCCGAACACTTCCAACACCGGGGGCTGGTCATCACCCCCACAGTCAAACTCCTATGGCTAAATGACAGACTTTAAGCCACCATAGTCCGATTGCCTAGTTCCTCTAAGTCATCGACCGCCCATGCGTACCGAGACGTCGGCTAAGGGTCAAGCATGGCTTAGGGAACACCCTTTGTATGAGCTACACTGGGGCTGAAGCCGACGACTGGCCACTCTCATTTTAAAAAGTCATATCGGAGGAATAATCGAATTACTAAATAAACACATATGGAATTTCAAGCCATTTTCATTTCAAACGATAACGTTTTTACATCATACACTCCGGCATTCCGGAGTACCTAAAAATACATCGTGTCCTTAGGGCACATGGCCTCGGTGGTCCGAGCTCCCGCCTCCACTTCGGAGAAGAACTGCTCGGCGGTCCGCAGCTTATCGGCAGGAGGGCCAACAGCACAAGTCTCCGCATCAACTTTGAGGAAGTGCGTCTTCACGAACGCGTATGCCCTCCGAGCCCCTTCGAAGCACGCCGACCTCTTCCAGCGGTCAACGCAGGGCACGGCATCCCGAAGACGAGCCGTTAGGCCGAAGAGACTCCTCGGCATGGCTTCGGCCGGCCACAGAGCAACGCAGAGATCCTGGAGTGCTAGCCTGGTCATGCGGAACAGCTCGACCAGCTGCTTCACTCGATGATTTAGCAGCTGCGCCGAGGGGGGCCCTGGGAATTGACCCCAGAAGGCTTTCTCCGCCTCATGACCCGCCAGTTGGCCGAAATAGGCCACCGCATCCTCTGCACTCTGCGGGAGATCCTCGAAGACCTCTGTGGAACACCATAACTGGGTGAGCTCGACACACCCTTTGCTGCCAAACGCACACTGCAGCAAAAATATCTTACCCGAGGCGATTTGTTCCACTTGTTGGAGCACCTCGCGGTCCGCCCGGGCCGAGGTGTTGAGTTCAGAGTGGGCACGTTGAAGCTTCTCGAGCTCCTCTTTCGCGTGCCGCTCCTCCTCCTAAAGCTTGTCGCGTGCTTCAAACACGCCCTTCAGGGTCTCCTCGACCTCCAACACCCGCGCCTGGTGTTTCTCCCCGGCCGCCTTCTCAGCAACGCGCGCCTTCTCGGCTTTCGCGACAGCGGCTTTCTGCTACTGCACTTCCTTCCGAGCCCTTTCCAGCTCGGCTTTGAGCGTCTCCAGCTCCGCTGTCAACATATTTAAGTCTTAGTTGTTTTCCTCAAAATACAACACACACAGCAAAGTTTCACCTTGTTTACCTTGAGATCGCTCAAGTCTCCTATTCATCTCTTCGGAGACGGAGTCCGGAACCAAGGTCGATACCTGCAGTATAACCAAATCATTGTTAGATGCAAATGGCCTAGACCATCCACATGCTCCAGGACAGCCACTTCGGGTAGCGTCCTGGGGGCTTATTAACAGGCTCCTACTTATTCAAGCGACCCCGATGACGGTTTCTTGAAACCGACTTCGGGCTCGGGGGCTACTCACTCATTACGCCATTTAGCAGGCTACATTTTTTATGTCCTTGGACAAATTTCATAAAGACAAAACAAACCGAACGCGCAAAAGACGTACCTCGAAACCTGCCACAAGGTTTTTGAAGACCTCGTGCAGGTCGGCCTGTGCGGACCGGTAGCCTTCTAGCGCCGTGCCTATCAAGCTGCGGTGCTCCTCCTTAAGGTAGCAGCCCTTGAGGACCTCCTCCACCTCCTCGGCCCACCCCACGCCGGTCCGTCCTCGGATAGCAGGCTGGGGTGGAGGGATGACCTCGGATGGATCCACCCAAGGAGCCCCCGTCTGTGACGGCGGTGCCGAGGTAGACTCCTGCTGGGCCGATATCTGGCCCAGCCCTTCTTCGATGACCTCGGGGTGCTTCGTCCCCTGGTCCTGTTGGGCCGAGGTTTCAACCTCGGCCATGACCACCGCATCATCGGCCCCCGCCGTGTTGACCTCGGGGGCCAGGGTGGATGTTGCCTCCCCCAGACCGACTTGCATCGGGGGAGAAGCAGCGGGCTCTAGAGTCCCGCTGGCGGACGGCAGCCCGTTTGAGGAGCCGCCGGGGATCACCTTCGGCGGACTGTGTATGAAAAGATGCTGCTGTGAAAATTTCCCTTGATGAAACAATGACTCAAGCAAGGGAGACAAGGATAAGGGCTTACCCTCGAGGTGCCGGTTTCTTCCTCCCCGTTTTGAGGGGGTCTTCCTCTGAGTCACCGGAGAGCTTGGCTCTCTCCAACGACTTGTTGGCGGCCTCGGATGAGGCTCGCCTCAGCCGCTTTTGGCCCTTGGGCGGCATGCCCACGTCGGCGTCTTCCGACACCGACCTCTTCCCCTTCGGGGGGGGGGGGGGGGAATCTCCTCCTCGCCCTCCTCGGCGCCGCCGTCTTGAGCGGCGGAGGTATGGGTCTCCTCTGATCGGGTGACCGAAGTCCCCCGGGTCCGAGCACTAGACCTCCCCGGTTGGGCCTTCGTCCCTCTGGAGGCCACCACATGTGGCTCCTCGGTCAGAAGCGCCGAGAGCAGGGGAGTTTGGGGTTCTTCCGGCAATGGGGTTGGGCATTGTACCCGCTTTACCCATGCCGACCACTTCTGCAAAATGTCAAAACACGACGGCTCAAATAAAGACTTTACTCCTCGGAGCGATAAGCAAAGAATGAAAGATTGAAGGACGGAACCACTCACCGGGGGGGGGGGGCTCATAGCCTTGTTTGAGGCCGCGGTCCTCTCCCTCCTGGGGAATCTTGTCCTTGGCCAGCTTCATGAGCTTTGTCCACATAGTGGCCAAGGTGGAGCGGAAGAAGGTGTTGATAGTGTCCATGTCCTCGGGCTTCTATGCCCACATCGGGGTGGCCCGAAGTTGGAGAGGAAGGATGCGGCGGTTGAGCATGACGTTGATGACATCGGCCAGCTCAGCCTTCCCCGCGGTGGTCCACCACACGATCCTCTCGACCAGGGTCTCTACCTCTTCGGGCTTCCCCCAGGCGACGCCCTTTTCCTTCCAAGACTTGAGTTTCTTGGGAGGCCCGGCCGAGAATGCCGGGACCTCGGTTTGACCAGCGGCAAGGGGTTCGGTGATGTAGAACCATTCCTTTTGCCACTCCTTCACTGTCTCAATGAAGGTGCCCTTGAACCAGGTGGCCCCCTAGTTCTTGCTGATCATTGCCCCTCCGCACTCCGCAAGTTCGGAGCCGCTTGACTTCGGTTTAATCCCGAAGAGCTTCAGCCATAGGCTGAAGTGTGGCTCACAGCGGAGGAAGGCCTCGCAGACTATTATGAAAGCGGCGAGGTGGAGAATGGAGTTGGGCGCTAGATGATGGAAATCTAACCCGTAGTAAAACATGATCCCGCGCACGAATGGGTGTAGCGGGAACCCCAGGCCTCGGATGAGGTGGGGAACAAAGACCACCCGTTCCCCGGCATTGGGAGCGGGTACCAGCTCGTCGGCCTCTGGAGCGCGGGCGGCGACGTCACAGGCTAGGTACCCCGCATCGCACAGCTCGGCGATGGTCACCGCCGTCACGGTGGAGCCGCCCTAGTGCCCCTTAAGGGTATCGGCCATGGCGGATGGGCAAATCGAGCTTGCGTACGAGAAAGGCGTAAGAGTTGGATCTGGGCGTTGGAGCTAGATGAAGCGGCAGCAAGGGAGGAATGGGAGCGTAGGCTATCGCGTTGTTCTCCCCATTGCTTTTATAAGCCTATGAAAGGCCAAGAGCCCCCTCTGCTGCGCCGATAAATTCGTGATTATTATCAAAGATGCCGTTGAAACATATGGGGAAACGAAATTTCGATGATATCCCTAAGAAAGAGGCACGATCTCTGCCTCGATGGGACGTGCTAGTAAAGGAACCGCCTCGAAACGCGATTTGAGAGGAGGCAGTAACTGCTCAACCTGTCGTGGCGCGGGCTTCTCCGATAAAGCTATCAAGCCGGATTGGATTGTTCATACCGGCACTGCAAGCCTTCAAGGCTAAGATACTTGCTCACCTCGGATAGGGTACGACCTCGGTTGGACCACGGATGTTGGTGCTCTGTTAATAGGATTCGAAATGTAAGGTGGAACTCGTCTGTCAAGCCGAAGACTCCGGATCCGAAGTGATGGTTCAAAGTCGTTCTCGGCGTAGAAGACCAGTTCGGGGGCTACTGACGGTGTCCTGGATTAGGGGGTGCCAACCTAGCCGGCCCGTCTTCTCGAATGGGCCGATATGCCCCCGTATGTGGTCAAGATGGACTCCGGAGGTCGCACATGGAAGACGTGATCAAGACTGCATCTACCGAAGACTTGCAATACACTTCAAGATTATTCTAGCCGCCTTACTCCAAGATACCGACCTTGTAACCCTAGATACCCTCCCTGGCGTGTATATAAGCCATAGGGTTTAGCCCGTAGGGGGGAATTAGAACAACATCGAACACCTAGCTATAGTAGTTAGACACATATTACGATCTCGAGGTAGATCAACTCTGTACTCGATACACCTCCATTAATATAAACAGAAGCAGGACGTAGGGTTTTACCTCCATCAAGAGGGCCTAAACCTGGGTAAAACATCGTCTCCCTTTGTCTCTGTTACCACCGATCCGAGATCCGCAGCTCGGGACCCCCTACCCCGAGGTCTGCCGGTTTTTACACCGACACCCACCGTATGCTATATTTCGAGAGAGAAGCCTCTAGTGAAAACTATGGCCCCGGGGTCTACTTTTATTATATTAGAAAACCCTAATTTACTTTTTTGTAATTAATTTACTTTTTATTTACTTTTACATTTACATATCTATCACTATCAGATCTAATCCTTGCAAGTAACGAGTTCAAGGGGATTGACAACCTTGTTGCCCGCGTTGGGTGCAAGTTTTTGCTCTCTTGTGTGTATACTAGGATTTGCTTGGTTCTCCTATTGGTTCGATAACCTTGGTTCTCACTGAGGGAAATACTATCCGCTACTATATTGCTACACCCTTCCTCTTCGGGGAAAATCCCAACGCAGCTCACAAGTAGCAACGCACGTCACTGAGAGAGGAGGCAGAGGTATCTCAAGGAAGTGCAGATTCTTGGGAAAATTATTGAGGATCACCAAAAAATGTGTCACCACATACAATTGTCGTGATAAGAATATTGTGGCGTATGTAACGGTTTACTAGATATGTTCTACTTCGAAATAAATTTTTGTGTCGCCACATAAAATTGTCATGATAAGAATATTGTGGCATTTGCATGATAATGACAACATCCATGATGTGATTAACATAATTATACCTACGTAAGTAATTTTCCCTTCAAATTAGTGTCAACTCAGGCGACTCTTTTTCCATTATAACATAGTTGACTTCATGTTCAGACGATAGTTAATTATGAGGTAGAAGCATCGGCGAGGAGTTGAAGCAACAATGATGACTATGGTGATGTCAAGAAAGGATACGTCATCAGAGTTAGGTTGATTACAATTGGGATTGCTCTCATGGGTCGGCGAGTTTTAGATGGAACTCTTGATCCAACGACAGTAGCCGTGAGACGTGACAAGTCGTAGGTGGGATGACACGGATGTGTTGGTGCTAATGAAAGGGAAGACTTCTTGAGAAATCATGGTGGTGGCTTGAGAAAGAACTAGTACCATTAGATTCTATTTTAACTGCTCACAAAATTTGTTGTTATTTAATAAAGAAAAGCAAGAGGCAATGTTACAAACGTATCCATTTGAATCTAGCATCCCCCAAACCACTAGTAACAATGTATCCTACGATTTGGTGAGCCTAGTTTATTTTATTTGTCATATATCACATCCATATTAAGAAAGTAATTTAATTACATCAACATGTATATGCTCTCTACATAATTGTGAATTTTCATGAAAAATGCATATGAGAGCTAGTTTGATACCTCTAAGCTTCTTGGGTTTGCCTTAGCCATAATAGTTCTAGTGGAGGTTAAGCACTTCCATCCATATCCATATGGTATTTTTGAGCTGGAACTTAATTAGTTGTTTCCTGTGAAACCATTTTCTAGGGTGCTATGTTGGGTCTGGTACCAACGGGCGTGAAAAGTCTAGAACTTTCAAGTGCATATTGCTTAGCGGCAATAACAAGTTATTTTGAGATTACGACACCTCCAAGCTCACTTGAGCTGCTATCTCGGGTACTTTGCTTCCAAAGGTGATTCTGGACCATCTGGTACCTCCGAGTGCTATAGGACACTTCCAAGGAAGTAGTATCTTCTTGCTCAATGGTTCAAATTTTGAATGGGTTAAGAATTCCTGGGTGAAATGCTTGGAACATCCTAGCTAGTTCCCTTTTAAGTTTCTATAAACAGGACCCCCTACCCCTTTAGTTGGGTGACAGAAATTGAGAAGGCCAACCCCTTGTCGATAAAGCCCCTTTACTTTGTTCTTGACATTTGTTTCTCCTATCATGCATTTTGATCCCTGGAAGATGAGAGAAAGATTTTATGGGTTTTGAGCATAGCTTGTTTATCTTATGGGGAGTTCCTCTGAGTGGCCTAGTGATTCACATGTTTAATGTTGGAGAGTGTGCGCCTCCTAGATGGTTAGGGTCACTTGGAAGCCTTCACTTTGGGGAGGAGTAAAGAAGTTTGTACAAGGTTGGAGATCACCTACTTTGTGTGAAGATCCAACTTAAGTTAAGCCTTGACGTTGGTGGTCGACCATGGCGGGATAGGTGGGCTTAGGCCTTGATGGTTCATAAGCCATGACCTTTGTAGTGTTAAGACTTTATGCTTGAACTTCTTTGAACAAGGACTAGGATTGTGTCGAAAATCCAAGATTGGGGATACATCTCTGTGTTTGTGATCCCTATTTCATGCTCCTTCACTTATTGCATGTTTACTTCGGACAATACTTTCTTCTAACTTGAACAGGTGGGTCTTCTACGCACCAAGAGTTTAGAGTCTCAAAACTTGCAAACTAAACTTTTACTAGGTATAATTTTCTATTCGCCCTCGCTATAGACATATAAATGATCCTACAAGTACTAACCAACAACGGCTTACGAGTAGTGGTTCCTTCTTGAAGGTATTGTCTTGGAGTCTTGCATATTTGTTTAGTCCCGTGTCGCTCAGCCAATGGATTATGGTCGACGATCACATGGTTGGTGGTAGGATTCTAGAGATGCTGCCACGAGGCAAGTGCGATGCGGATTGCACCATGTTATCTTTCTTTCGTTTTAAGAAGGTTTTTTCTGAAACAATGCTTCAAATTTCTTATCATTTTCTTAATAATTAATAATACTATATAGTTGTGCGCATGAAGCAATGTAGAGGTCGAGAGTTATCAAGTCATGGTTGCACGATATTGGTCTACTGTGCGAGGTTAGTGAACATGGTGTTGTGACAATCTTGAGATAAAACCCCGATCTAATTAAGGATCTAGCAATACTAGCTCCTATCGACATCAGTCATCTTATTGGATGCATTGCCTTGAGGTATTGGCATGACTTCCACATTGGGCTCCTTCATTGGGGGAAAAACCTACCATCCGGCTTTGGTAGTCGAGGTGACGAAAGTGAAGGCATTATTTCTGAGTTTTGGACCCTCACCTCTTCATTGGCCACAAGCAACAAGTTTGGGTGCATGAATTTGCTTTGGTCGTCTTCGAGTGGACAACTTGGATTACATAGTTCATGAGATTCAAAAATGGTCATGTTAGATCCATGTTGATATGATCAGGGCCGACTCTAGGCCTAGGCAAGAGGGGCCACCGCCTAGGTCCCAGGACTAGGCAGGAACCCATATGTTACATGAGAAGGAAAAGAAACACGTGGATTAATCGTTAGTGTGGTGGGTATTTGCACTTGTACATGGGAGCTAGTGTGGTGGTTGCGTGCAAGAAGGGAAGGCCCACAATCGATAGCCCATGGGGAGGAAAGGAAAGGTTGCTAGCTTTGCCCTTGCCCCTTCTTAGTTGCTTGCTCGTGCACAACATTGATGTGTGAATCTTGATTTACAGTCTTCAACTCTTCGTTCTCCTTGGTTCGTCTCGGCTATGGGCGTCGGCCTGCACCATGAGCATGACAAGCTTGTCGATCCATCGGCCTCTCGCTCCACACGCGAGACGTACATGCCCACCCTTATCTAATCATCTCCTTGCCAGTACAAGCAAACCATATTAAATTTTAGGGCCCTGATTTCATGTATTTACTTTCCCTCACAATCTAGGTGTCAAAATGATGTCTAAGAACATTTGTTTGGTCCTGAAAAACAATCATTTTATTGAACTTGGGGGATGTTGATGTCAAGTAAGTTGAAATTTCTGAAAGATTGTTTGAGGTAAACTATGTAACAAGAAAATTTAAATGGCTTGGTTGTGTGTTGTATTGAGAAGGACATCTCAGGCAACATTGATCTTTATATTTTCCTTGATGATTTTTCATCAAGAGATGTCCAAACAAGATTTTTTGTGAAACACTGAAGCATTACTTTTTATTATTTTTGAGGTAAGCATGCTATGTCTGCTACATTTTTAGTATTTGTGTTCTAATATGACATTGATCCACAATAATTATTAGACATCCCCTAATTTTGAAAGTGAAGTTGATACATATATACGTCCTTAAGGGCCCGTATAACGAACTTCACCCTAGACACTCGCGGATCCACCATGGGTCATGGATGTACACACATTCACCCAAACAATTCTGGAAAAATCGTATATATGTATGTATATACCACAGAAATACTAACCGACAACATATAGGCCCATTAGTAGCCCATTTCGGAAGCAATAGTGAGACCAAGAGTAGCAGCGAGCCGTCTTCACGGACGAAAGACGCACGCAGCCAGTCAGCCACCAGCCAGACAGTTCACTTTCATCTACCCACAGACGAGGCGGTGGTGCATTGCTGACTTCTATGTGCCCGTGGCGAACCTAGCAAAGGAGATCTCGACCAAGCCACATGCGCCAGACGGGATGGGGCCTACCATGGTTTTGTGACACTACGAAAGACACGGGCAAGATGTGAAGTGCCTTGCCCACCACCGCTAGCGGGGATGAGCGATGGGATAGTGGTGTATTGGGGATGAGTGACGTAGCGGCAGCAGCCGCGGTGGTCCAATCCAGGGAGGGGAGCGTGCCAGTGCAACCAACAACGTCAATCTCTAAGCCTAAGGTAAATCATTTCCAATTATAAAATTGCAATGTCCACTCGCAGTCGTAGTGTTGTGTCGTTGTGAAATCCACAACTGAAACTGTCGCTCATTTTCGGATTCATGGGGATATAGATCTACAGATGTCACCTGAGTGAGGATCCGATTGATTTAATTAGCAGGAAAATAACAAATGAATTATCTCTGGATTGTAGGCAGTAGAGCATTCTAAACCCAATAGAAATAACATCCGATTGAAGAACAATGCCCCATCCAATCAACTTTGCAACACTATGAGCTCCCTTTCATTCAGATTCCACGGCAGCTACAGATTATTAGTGGCATGGACACATGTCAAGAATTTGAAAATGAAGACGAAGAGGATGACTCTACATATGCAGTTTATGATGTTCAATTGCTTGAACATGATCCTGGGAAGAGGATGTCGATTGCGGAGGATACATTGCAAAATGGGCTTGACAACCAAAATATTATGCTTTCCCACAAAGACCTACTGGAGAAATGCGTCGATTTTTAGTTAAATGGGTCGCTTCATAGTTAAATGGTTTAAATCCTATGATTGGCTTGAGTACAACAAACACCTAGATGTTGCTTTCTGCTTTGTATGTTATCTTTTCAAAGGTAATATGCGTGCTGGTGGAGATTGTTTTGTGAATGGTGGATTTAGAAATTGGAATCACAAGGATGGTTTTGTGAAACATGTTGCTAGAATCAATAGTGCACACAACGAAGCACAAGAGAAATACAATTTCTTCGTTACACCCAAAACATCAATTGTCGGGTCATTTGCTTTAACCACCAAACAAGACAAGGTTCTATATATATCCCACTTCACATGTTGACTTCAATGCTTGAGGTTTCTTTTGCGTCAGGGGGTTAGCTTTCATGGACATGATGAAAGAGAAGTTTCACTACGATAAATGTAATTTCCTTGAGCTTCCACATTGGTAGCTGAGAATTTTGAAGAAGTGAACAATGTGGTTCTCAAGAAAGATCCAAGGAAAAAAATTAAATGATAGCTCACAGAATACAAACAGACATCATCAACTAGTGTGCCAAAGAAACTATAATGCTTATGATGGAAGGGCTAGGTGATAGTTGTTTCTCAATACTTGTCGCTGAATCTAGTGATGTGTATCTACAAAATCAATTGGCTCTTTGTCTGCGTTGTGTTGATACAATAGGGAGGGTGGCTGAGAGGTTGTTTGGTATTATACATGTTGCAAACACATCTTTGACACTCAAAACAACAATTGAGAGCTTGCTTATGGATCATGGTTTGAGCTTCTCTAGAGCACGTGGGCAAGGGTATGATGGCGCCTCCAACATGAAGGGCCATGTCAATGGTCTAAAGAAACTAATTATGGATGAGTCCCCTTCTTCCTAGTATGTGCATTGTTTTGCTCATCAACTTTAGATATCTCTAGTTGTTGTTGCTAAGGAGAATTGTGATTGCGTTTTGGAACGGATTATTAAAGCATTGGAATTGGAGGAACTTGAAACTAGTAAAGGCATGAACCAAGAGATGGTTTGAGTAGGTCGACTGATACTCGTTAGGGATCTCACCACAAAACTATTATGCATATTATCCATATGTATCCTTCTCAACAAGATAGCAAGAGACCACTCTCAAAGCAATGAGTAGGCTATTCTTGCTGAAAATATGTTGACATATTTTGAGTCATTTGACTTTGTTTCCATGGCACACTTGTTGCATACCATATGTGGGTGCCCAGTGACTTAAGTAGTGTGTTGGAAAAGAAAGATCAATACATTGTCAACGCTGTTAAACTCGTTGGTTTGACAAAGATTCAGTTGCAGTTAATGAGAGATGGTGATGGATGAGAAACTTTTCTTGAAGAGATCAAGCATAAAGTCAAAGTTCTTGAAATGGGTGGTATGTATAAGCTATCTGGAAGACCCTCAAGATTCTACAAGAAAAACTCACGAATCGCCATCACCTCTTTGGGTCTTATTGATAGGCAACTTCGAGATCTTGGATATAGGTTTGATGAGGTAAACACTAGATCACTTCATTGCATGGGATCATTCAATACGCTTAATTCTTTTGCTGCTTATCATATGAAAAACTTGTTTAATATTGCACATCTTTATCCTATGGATTTTGCAGAGGAAGATTTGATGCATATTCCTTATCAACTTACACACTTCATTACTGATATGTATACATATGAGAGGTTTAGAAAGGTCTAAAATATAGTCGACCTTTCTACTATGCTTGTTGAGACAAACAGGAGTGTCACTTATAATCTTGTTTACAAGCTTTTCAAATTGGTTCTAATCCTACCCGTAGCAACAACAAGTGTTAAGAGGGTATTCTCTTGAATGACTTTTGTGAAAAACAAGCTACTGAACCAAATGGGGAATCAACTCTTAAATGATTAGTTGGTTACATTTATTGAGAGGAAATTATTTTTCAAGTGAATGATGATGTCGTGATATCTCGCTTTCAAACCATGACAGAGTGTATGTCATGTTGTAGTTTTCTTATCTATTTCATAATTTCCATAATTTTTTTGAGATATTGATGCTATTGTGAACAATTTGTAGCAAGACGATTTGTGGCACACACGTGTGTGGTGGCATGCAGATTTCTGGTCGTTCCATTGTTTCGTGATTCGAAAACCGGTTTGGTCTTTGCATGTGTTTTATCCCTTAATAACTTAGATGGGATCCATGTGTGCATCTTTTCGCAGCTTTTGGCAGCTCCACCCATCCCACATCCCATGTTTTTTTTCTTTTGACTTTAAAATTTCAATCTATTATATCTTTTGAACCGAAAGTCCAATTTATATTTTGTTTGCATCTTCATATTTCTTGTGACGAGAGCTTTCAAATAAGATCCATTTTGAATATGTTTTGACAAGTTTTCAAAACTTCGCGAAGTTTCAACTGCCGAACCTTGGTATGAACGAACGGCAAGATCGTAAGTTTCATAAATTGAAACTTAAAACTTGGTGTGACCTTGTGTGGAATCTAACGACTTTGCGGATCGCGAGACAAATCAGGCGGTCGGGCAAGTTTCAACTATAGAACTTGATAGGAATGATGTAAATTTAGCAAAATTCAAAAACTAAAACTGAAACACTAAACCGCAAACCCTAAACCCTACTCCAAGAACCCAAAAACCCTAAAAGCATATGAAACTTGGTAAAAGTTCATGAATTTTGGTAAAACTTAATGTTACGACTATCAAGTTTTAATATTTGAAACATGGATATTTTTTTAAAAAAAAAGTTAAAATGTATTCAAAACTGGTCTTGCCGCGACGAACACAAATATGCAAACAAAACTTAATTCGTACTTTCGAATCAAAATATACAGTACTCCCTCCTATCAATATTAATTATCACAGTTTTAGTACAAGTTTAGTACAAAGTTGTACTAAAACTACGATAATTAATATTGATAGTAGGGAGTAGATTAAAATTAAAAGATGAAATAAAAAAGACATAGAAGGTGGCGTTGATGGCGTATGCAACTCTGACAAAATCTATGAAAAGTGTGCATGAATAGACCCCGGCCTACAGCAGTCAAAGGCTTAAGACTAATCAAGTTTACGAGTCTTAAAGCAATCGGACGGCCAAGTATGACAAGGCACGTTTTTTTTCTCGAATACGCATGAGTGTGCGTATCATTCATTAAATAAGAAGGGGGAAAGAACCCCAAGTTCACACATACAAGAGTTATTTACATGCGGATTTTATCCGTCCTACCTCGCCTATTACAAAGGTGAATTACTCCGGCGTTGCCCACTCCACAACCACGGCTCCTAGGCCTAGTTCATCCTCCTTGATTAGGCCGGCTTTCACCCAAAGCCTTCCTTCTTCCCGGATACGCTGAATTGTCAGTGGCAATGACGGCGTCGCCCCGTTGAACACGATGTCATTCCGGTGTTTCCAGATCATCCACATGCCCAGTAGGCACATGGCCCGTGTGGATTTCCGGTGATTCCCGCTGCTGTCCTGTCTTGTGCACCACTCAGCCAAGGTCTCGTCTTGCCACGGTAGGTAGTCCGCTCTCCTAGCAGTCGTTGCGAACCAATGCCAAATTTGTCTTGCAAAGACACAATCAATGAGGATATGTTGCATGGTCTCCTCCTGTTGTGTGCATAAAGGGCATGTGTCTTGGTGGGGTAGCCCTCGACGAGCCAGCCTGTCGGATGTCCAACAGCGATTCTTGATCGCCTGCCATGCGAAAAATCTGCATTGTAGCGGTGCCTTGGATTTCCAAGTAAAGGATGCTGGCGCGGAGGCCTCTCAGCCCATGAATCTTGCCACATATGCTGATCGTGCAGAGAAGTTTCCATTTTCTTCCCAGGCCCACCTAACCGAGTCCTCGGATCCCGCTGTTAGTTGTATTGCCGCGATCTGTGGCCATAGCATGAGGAACTCGTTAGTGTTTCCAATGTTAGATTTGGGCCGATGTCCCCAGCCCAGTTGCCATCAACTAGCGCCTCCGAGACCAGTTTTGTCTTCCTGATCCTAGCTGGAATCCTGTTGTACACTGCGGGCGCAATCTCACATAGCTTGTATCCTTTTATTCACCTGTCTTCCCAGAATAAGGTCATCCTGCCATCTCCTACCGAGGTTCGGGCGGCTACTTGGACCAGCGCAAGTGATTCAGCAGGCACCGGAATTGTGAACTCCGCCCAGGGCCTTGCCTTGTCAGATCTCTGGAGCCACGGCCATCGTGCTTGGAGCGCCTTGTTCATCCAATGGAGGTTGGGGATCCCCAGGCCGCCAGCCCACTTCGGTGTGCAGACTGCCTCCCACGCCACCGAGCAGTTCCCACTTCTTGCATCTTTCTTTCCACACCAAAGGAAACCATGGCAAATTTTGACAAGTGCTGTTAGGGTTTTGGCTGGCAAGTTTAGTGCCAGCATGGAGTGGACGGGTATGGCACACAGTACAGATTGGATTAGGATAAGTCTCCCGCTCTTCGGTAGCATTGCCGCCTTCCACAGTGGTAAGCAATCTCCAACTCTATCAACCAAGCCTTGTAACTGGGCCGCGGATTGGTTCCTGATTGTTAAGGGAAGGCCCAAGTACGAGCATGGGAACGGTGACGTGCTGCAGCCCAACTGTAGGAGATATGCCCTAGAGGCAATAATAAATGTTATTATTTATCCCCATGTTCCTGATTAAGTTTATGTTCCATGCTATAACTGCTATGGTTCTCGAGTCTGCAACAACCACGAGGCTCGAAGGAAGACTCATATGCACGTGTGGAATAATAAACGGTAAAATGTATTCCTAGTCTGGCCTCTAAGACTAGCTCAAGTGTTGCATGATGGTTCTGTTTTCTTGATCATGGGCATGACTATGCCGACAACTTTGAGGGCACAATGTTAGAAGAACATTTGTGTTGAATTGACCCGAATTGATGTTATGCTATGAGATACATTCATCACAAGTTAATGGTTAATAACACAGAGGAAGTTAACGTTTGCATAATTCCTTAGACCATGAGAGTATCGAGTTTCTTCATGCTTGCTTCATGGACTTTGGGGTTTGTTAAACGTCATCCGTAAATGGGTGGCTATTACGGCGGCTTACGGGTTCATGGAAAAGTATGTCAAGGGACTTGATAGCTCAAGATTGGGATTTGCTCCTCTGATGATGGAGAGATATCTCTGGGCCCTCTCGGTGTTACGGTATCCATCATCGTCTGACCAGACACAATGTGATTTGATCACAGGGATGCCGGAACACGGGAACGAGAAAAGAGAACAAAACAGGTAACGAGGTAACTAGCATTGTGGACAAGTGTTGATCCACGGGGATGCCGATAAATCTCACCTCGGGTATTTGTAACATATCGTGAAGCAACAGGAATAGCACACGGCAACTGGAGGTTCACTCGAATATTTATTCGTGTGGGTATAGGGGTCAATATGGTTGTTCACGGCTCCGATGTTGATCATTTATCGGAAAGTGTTCCGGTCTTGTCTATACTTCACCGAACCTATAGGGTCACACACTTAAGGGTCATCTATCTGCTGAATACTAGACAGTGAGTCTGAGAGAAAGTCACCGGAAAAGTTTCGGAGACAGCGGAAAAGTTCCGGAGAGAGAACACCGGAATAGTTTCGGTAAAACCGAAAGGTTGTTTCGGAGTATACCATTAAGTCAAAATGGTTTTGGCACATGCCTGGAAATTCTTAGAGGGTGCCAGAATTGTTCTGGGAACTTCTGGGATTTTTCTGGAGAAAAAACCAGGAAATGTTCCGGAGTTGCCGGAACCGCTTTGGTTGCTTTTCGCAGATGAAAATCACTAATCCGGAATTGTTTCGGAACGCGTCCAAAATTATTTTAGTGGGTACTGGAATTATTCTAAGACCTACAGAAATATTTTCGGATTTAACGGTCGCGGAAAAATGTTTCCATGAATAGTGAAAAGCACTTTTTGGTGGCTTCTTGGAGAAGCCACCTTGAGGGCCTTTTGGTATTTTCCCCTATTGGCTTCTTGGAGAAGCCACCTTTGAGGGCATTTTGGTCCTCTACCCCTTGGGCTTGGCCTATAAATAGGGGTGGAGGGGGCTGCCCAAAACTCACTCTTTTCTCACATACAAGTGCCATGCAATGATCTGGCTTCTCTCTCCCTCCCCGCAAAATAGTTTCGTAGAATCGAAAGGATGTCTGGGTTCCGGTGGGAACTAGTTCTGGACGACGAAGCCCTGCCGGATAGATGACACCGTATGTGTGCAACCCCGTAGAGAGGTCGTAGGTTTGATCTTTTTGTCCGAGTGACTGTCCGAGATTCTGTGTGTGCCTCCCGAAGGGCTGTCCGTGACACCGTCCGGGGGACTGTCCGACCGCCTCCCGAAGGGCTGTCCGAGGGACTGTCCAGGGGCAGACGAGGGAGTACATCCTCATGGTTGGGAGGTTGTAAATCCTAGCTGCGGGGATCTGCACCGACGATCTACATCGACTCTACTTCCGTTGCGCTACGAGTCGATAACGATCAGATCAAACCTTGTATGCATCTCCATAGTGATCCTGGGCATGCTCGATGTACCGAATTTTTTTGTTTTCTGTCGTGTTCCCCTACACCAACGTGACGGATACATCCCTCATTTCCTCCTGTGAACATCTTATTGACAGTGCGGCGCTCTTGCTCATGTTCACCACTAGTTCCAACGCTTGGCCAAAGATGCCCAAGATTGCTCCACAAGTGTGACTCTCCAGTTCAGTTGGCTTGAAGAAGAGCACTACATCGTCTGCGAACATTGAGACCCTTTGGTGCAGTCCTGGTCTTGCTAAGGGTGCCAGTAGTCGTCTCGAAGTGGCCAGTTTAAAGAGAGCTTGTAGTGGCTCCATGCATAGAATGAAGATCATGGGGGATAGCGGAGCACCCTGCCTGAGGCCTTGGCATGCGAGGATCGGCTTGCCCGGAATGCCGTTGACCATAATCCGCGTAGAAGAGGTAGCAAGAAGACCACACACCCATGAAATCCACTTGTCTCCAAATCCCATCCTTATCAGCACCTCAAGTATGAACGGCCATTGGATCGAGTCGAACGCTTTTGTGATGTGTAGTTTCAGCATGAATGTGGGGCTCTTGAGTGCATGCAACTGCCTCGACGTGCATTGGACGAGCATAAAATTGTCGTGCAGGGATCGGCCTTGCACAAACGCGCTTTGGTGGTGCCCCACCAGCTTCGGTAGCTCCACCGCCAACCGTGTGGCAAGGATTTTGTCAAAGATCTTGATGGGTCCGCTCACTAGACTTACTAGTCTATACTCCATCACATCCATAGCCCCGGCCTTCTTTGGTAGTAGTGAAACTATTGCCTTGTTTATCGCTGCCAAACCTCTTACGCCCCCTCTGTGGAAGTGATCCAGCGCCCTCATGAAATCGCCACGGATGATGTTCCAACACGTAGCAAAGAACCTGCCGGTAAACCCATCTGCGCCCGGCGCCTTGTCATACGGCATTGCCTTAATGGTGTTGCAGACCTCCTCCTCTGTGAATTGTCCCTCTAGGTGTGAGAGATATAGCGAAGGCAAGTCCAACATGTCTAGGTTGATCGTCGCCTCTCTTGCCCTGGCTGATCCAAACAGCTCCGCATAGTACTCATCCACCGCTTGTGCAATGCTCTCCTGTCCCGTATGTATCTCTCCATTGTGCTGCAACGATGTGATGATGTTCTTTCTTTGCCTATGCCTTGCATGCCTTTGGAAGAACGCCGTGTTGGCGTCTCCAACTCTCAACTGCAGAAGCCTCGAACGCTGTCTTGCTATTGTTCTCTCAAGGGAGCATAGACCCAACAACTTCTTCTTTAGTAGTTTGCGTAACCCATGTTCCTGGTCTGATAGAGATCTGCTCTCCGCCGCGACATCTAGTCTTGCTATAACCTCCATCGCAATGGATAATTGGAGGCGAATGCTGCCAATCCACCGATCATTCCAACTCTGAAGCGCCTTGGCTATGGCATGCAACTTGTTATCCAGCACCACGAACGGGTTTTCCATAGATGGGATCGAAGTCCAAGCCTCCTGTACCGTGTCCATAAAGCCCTCCGCCTTGGGCCAGAAGCTTTCAAATCTGAAGCACCGGCCCAGCTAGAAATCCGCGTCAGGGTCCACCAGTAGTGGGCAGTGGTCAGACACTGCTGACCCAAGCGCCGTGAGTAGGTGACTGGGATATAGATCCTCCCACGAGTTGGTAACAAAAATGTGGTCAATCTTCTCCATAGTCGGATTGCGTCGTTCGTTACTCCACGTGTATCATCTACCATTCAGGTAAAGCTCTTTGAGCTCGAGCCTGTTAAGCATTGCACGGAACCTAGCCAGCATCCGCCTATTGTACGTTTCCTTGTTCTTGTCTTCAGGGTTAACGAGTAGATTGAAGTCACCTAGCAGAGCCCACGACCCCACATGTAAGTCTCGCACGTCACGGATCTCCTTCAGGAATTCCACCTTGTCCGCTTCTCCTTGCGGGCCATATACTGCCGTCAGCCACCACATTGGAGCCCCCTCCTGGGACACCAAGGTTGTGAGAGTGTTCGCCGTGATGTGCCGGTTAGATAATGAGACCAATAGTGCATCCCACGCTAACAGTATCCCGCCACGCGTGCCAACCGCAGGGACATAATAGAAATTTTTGAATTTATTTCCAAGGCACTGTCTTACAATCTCAGCAGAGACCAACTCCATTTTCGTTTCCTGAAGGCATACAATGCTCACATTCGCCGCTACCACAACTTGATAGATTGCACTTCGCCTCGCCGGCGAGTTTAACCCACGTACGTTCCACACCAGGATTTTCGGTGGTTGTGAAGCCATAGTACATACCCACCACGTCCACGTCCGAGCGCCTCCGCGCTACTGGCCATCTGCCAGCACATCCACGTCATCCCGCAAGGGTAGCACCGAGGTGTCCCACCCAAACAGGGCCAGAATGGCCTGTATGTGGCTATCCAGCAGGGGGTTATCGAAAAGCTTGATGTATTCCTGGAGTACGTCGTCGTCGATCCGGTTTCCCTCGTTCGCAAGGCACAACTTCCTGATCAGCACCGCTTGCTGCTTCGACGCCTTTGATCCTAGTCCACCCTTAGCCAAACGCACGCTCCGGCGTGGGGTGTTCACCGGCGCCCGTTTCTGTCTCGGCCTCCGCTTCTTCTTTGGTGGTTCCCTGGTTGTGGGCTGGGTCAGCAGTGGTGATAGGGCCCGTCTTAGGTCCGTGCACAGTTGCAATATTTGGGCGCGGGGTGAGGGCCGGGAGTGTCTCTGAACTTCTGGTGCCCTGTTGCTCTCCACTTCCTCTGAAAGGCTCAACATGAAAAAGCCACTTTCACGTGTGCATGGCGACGTCCCATCCGCATGCAGTATGGGCCCCAGTTCTGGAGCTGTTCCGCCTTCTACTCCATCCCGTTCACCCAATAGAGAAGTGGAAAAGGTGTCAAGATCGTCCTCGGGCCGCTGGAGATTCTCCTGCCCAAAGTTGGTCTGATCCTGCACAGTCCCCTCCTGTGATAGGCAGAGGTCCCATTGCCCAATTCTGATTGAGGGCGAATCCCCAGGTCCCCTAGCTAGTTGTGACGGCGTAGAAGCAGCCAACCCAACCACCCCGGTTCCACGTCCGGTCTCTGGGCCCATCTGATTTCCTCCCACTTGGTTCATGGATCCCGGTGAGGCTACAGGAGATAGCTGGCCATCCCTATCCTGTCCTGATCTGCTCCTGGACCGCGGTCTCGGCTGGTCGCCGCGGGGCCCAATCCTGCTTTCCACCGAAGAGGCAGCTCTGCCTCTCTCCACCGCTGCGACGTGTCCAGATGTCAGCGGGCACGCCACACTTTCCGTACTCGACCTGTCGGGTTGTACTGCACCTGCCCTGACACTGGAGTCCGGGTCCCCGCATTCCACCAGCGCGCTCTAACCGAGCCGATTTTGAACTCCACCTTGCGGAGCCGGCGATGGGGCCAACGCCGACGAGGAGGCCGCCGGGCTTCCCTGCGACTGCGGCAGAGGCCCACCTTGCCGGCTAGGACCCGGGCCGCGGCCACCCATAGCACCATCACGCGAGTCACGTTGGTCTTCTTCCTCCGACGGCGGGGAAGGGGGTGGTGGCGGTGGCGCCCCCAACTGCGGCCCCAGACGGATGACCACGCCTTCCTAACTGATGCTGACCGGAAACCACAGGGTGTCGTCCACCCCAACCTCCTCCAGCGACCGCTTGCTTCCTCTGTTCGGTTCCTCGACGGCGAGGATTCGTCTCGATGGGATGCGCGCCGGATCGTCCATGTGCAGCCAGACCTTGAAACCCGCCATGTCATGACGTGACTCCGTGGACGCCGCCACCTTCACCACAATGCCCAGGCCGTGCAGGAGCACGTCCGCCGTGCGCCTCGTCCACACATTCGCCGGAACCCCACGCAGCACCAGCGGGACCAGGAACGGCATGGAGATGCATGTGCCGCGGGCGCGACGGGACCAGGGCGAGAGTAGGAGATCGAACTGCGGCGTGCCGGCGCGAGCGCGTCTGAGCATCCTGTTCCTCAAGTCCACCGAACGGCACAGCACAAGGAAATCCTCCGGGTAGAACTCTCTGATCGACATGTCCGACGGCGGAAGCTCGAACTCCTCCACAATGACGCCCGCGACCGAGGCCAGGTCCGCCTCATGGCGAGCACCCACGACAGTGACCACCACCACCCTGGACAGCTCCTCCTCCAGGGCCCGCAGGTCTGGCCCGTATTCCATGAAGCAGACGTCCACCTGATCCTCCACCGTGGTCGGCGAAGCCGCGGGCGAAGCCACCGGCGCAAACGGAACCGAGAAGTCAGGCCCAACCACGCTACCAGCGGACTCCGCGCGCACGATTTGGCTCCACGGGACACCAATCCGGACCGCCCCGGCCGGCGGCGGCCCCGGGGGAGGCGGCGGGAGATGTGAACCAGTCCGGGGCGGAACCGCCAGGAGCGGCGGTGGCAGCCGTGGCCCGCGCGCCTCTGCCGCCGCCGGGGGCGTGAGTCGGGGGCGAAGGGCCGGCGAAGGGCGCGGGCGGTCGTCCGATGAAGAGCTGCGGGGGCGCTGGCGCGGACGGGTGCAGTCCTTGGCGATGTGGCCCTCGCCGTCGCAGCACACGCACACCGGCGGGTTGGTGCACATGGCCGATATGTGCCTCTCATCGCCATAGTTGTAGCAGCAGCCGACGAGCTTCGCCGGGATTCGCCCCCTCGGGGGCCTGGAGGTGGGCAAGATGTTCGGCCATCTGCCAGGGGGGGAACGCCGCACCGGCCTCGGCGGGGAGCGGGGCCTCAGAACCACCGCCCGGCGGCCCTCCTTGGTCTGCCAGGCTGCCTCGCCCGTCGCCGGGGGAGGCAGGGGGCGGGAAGACTCCCCGCGCACGATGGGGCCCCGCACCGTGCCTACCACTTCCGGAACCACGAGGAGCGAGCGAAGCACCGGCCTACCCGGGGGAGGGTGCGGCGGGGAGGGGGGGCAGGGAGTCCGACGACGCCGCCGAGAGCGAGACCCTAGAGGCCATGGGTGGACGCCGGCTCCGGGGTGGAGGACCGACGGGATCTGGTGGGCGCCGGGGCCGGAGTGGCCGCCGGCGCAGGGGCGGGGAGGGAGGCGCTCGCTAGGGGCGGAGGGATGCTTGAATATTTCTCTGACAAGGCAGGTTCATGCGCCTGCATGTATGTGTCCTTGTGAATTTCCGCAATCTTTATATGTATTTGTATTGTCATGAACCAGTTGGCAGTGTTAGGATGAGTTGTCTTTTTGAACATCTAAAGATGAATTTTTGGATCCGCCAGCCCTCCAAAATATAGATCCTACACTCCATAAGATCTAGCGGCTCGCTTGAGAAGGTCACGGTGCATGGAAACATTTTTCCTATCTAGTTGTGAATCTGTAGTTTCGTCATGAACCTAGTTTATGCTAGGTGGTAGTTTTTTTTAAGACGACGACCGTGGATGTTGCTCTTCTTGGTTTTTCTTCTTTGAAGCTTTTACATTTGGTTCATGCTTTCAGCTGTGTTTGTCATCAAAATGATTCGTTGTTTAGAAACCAGATTTACTCGTTTGTTCCAATTTTCTTTCAAATATACACTGTTTTTTCCGCATTGCTTGATTTACATGGTTAGTTCGACTGGCATAGCCTATCCACCTACAGCCACCGGTCGTACCCTTCGGTCACGACTCTCAAGGCGCACAGAAGATAGGGCTTGCTTTAGGGCGATGGAGGTGCGCTGTACCTTGGACCTTGGTGTGGGAGGGCTTCGTTTTCAGGCATTTTCTAGAGTTTGGTTAGGGTCCTACTCAAAAAGGCGAGGCGGCGGCGGCTCCAAGAAAATGGAATAAAGGTCTCCCCTTCTATCCTCCGTCCCGGCGATGCGTGTGGATTCGTCGAAAGGCGTGTGAAGGTGTGTCTTCGGCCAATCTCACGGGATTTAGTCGGTGTTTGTCTTTGGTGGATCCGCTTGGATTCCTCTTCGCGGTCTGTGTTCGGTTGTCTACAGGTTGGGTCTTTCCGATCTAAGCTTCTCTTCATCGGCGACGGTTGTTGTTCCAGTGCGCTGATCCTGTGGGGACTTAGTACGACGACTTCACGATTGTATACTACAATAAGGATTGTCTGGTTCCGATGAGGAAGGAGCGATGACGGCGGTGTGCCTTCGTCTTGTTCGTTGTTTCAATGCTTATAGTCTTCGCTAGATGGTCTACGGATCTGGATGTAACTTATGTTACTTCTGATTTTTTTTTTGCTGTTCTTTGTACTGCCTCGAGCGCTTGATGAATAAATCAAAAGTTTTTGTTTAGAAAAATCATAAGATCCGGACTCGTCTTCGGTGCTGTGAGATCTAGGCATACAAATAGAAACCATACTATATGCGAACCAACCTGTGATTGGATGGTTAGAGGAACAGTGGTATCCTCAGCCCACCAGGGTTCAAGTCCTGATGCTCGCATTATTCCTGGATTTATTTCAGGATTTTCGACGATGCGCTTTCAGTGCGAGGAGACGTTCCCGTCGACAACGAGGCGCCTACGGTGACTTCGTAAATCTCAAGATGATATGCCGGCCCAGTCTCTCGAAGGTGCTCATAGGGATAGGGTGTGCGTGTGTGCGTTCATATGGGTGAGTGTATGCGCGTATGTATAAGCGCTTGCGTCTGTACTGTGTTGAGATAAAAAAAAACCATACTATATACACATTATGGGGGAAATAGGCCGAGACACGTCATATATGACACATGCTTGTACAGCCCCAAGGACCGAAAAATCAAACCATGTTCTGTTCTTGCCGGTGGTGCGTCACCGTGGGATCGACGGGCCTACCATGCACATGACGATCTGGTCGCTACAACTTTATACGTGGCACAAGTCTGGTCAAAAGGACCGATCTTCGAAGGTTTATTTAAGTTAATTTCCCATCCTGGTTTCAGCTCTCTAGATGTGGGCAGCCTTCGTCGCGCCAAAGAAAGACTTGCTGTCCACGCAGTGCAACGTGGGTAGTAGACGAGAGGCCTTACCCATGTGCAACAAAAGAAGATCTTCACATATTCCTCTTAGTAATTATTAAGATCGTCTTATCGACCGATCACGACGCTTGCACCATTACGTTCGGGGGCCACGGCCAGAACTCTCTAGTCTCTACACGTGCCCGTCTAGCCTAGCCTAGCCTAGCCATCGCCTTAGCACGCCTAGCAAGGATTTGAAGCGGATAGGGTCAAATGGTTGTATGGCCGACGGTGCATGCACGCACGCGTTCACGCGCCACGACATGCATGTCGATCGATCGCCATGAAACGAAACAAAAAACGAGGCCCCGAACAGCCTGCCGGTCACTTCATAAGCGTGATGCGTCCATGGAGTGATGGATGGAGGCGATCGGTACGCGTACTCCCTGCCAAACGTGCGAGGACAACACTTGCACATGCCCAGATAGGCAGCGTACGTACGTACGTGGACGTGGTACGCGAGTCGAATACTCATTTCAGTGGCCGCAGCTTTCTCCAGACGATGGACGCATGGCGTATCGCGGGGGAAGGGTGATAGATGCTAGCATCGGTCACTGCTCACACGTAAAATCGTGCGCCGGAGTTGGAAGGAGATAAGCATGAAACCTCCGGCGATGTGATGCGATAGTAATCAAAGGCGGGAGTAGGACTCTAGAGACAGGTCTTGTAATGTTCCTATTGTTCGTGTTTGGTGTGACGACTCGAGAGTCGAGACGGAAGGTTGACGGTTGACGCTATGGATGCGGGGGATAAAAAGTGATGGATCTGGCTAGCAGATCTAGAAAAGTGATGGATTGATTTGATCAGACATTTTTTTTCAAGACGATTCTCTATTATTAAAGGGTAGTTTGTGGTGGTGATAATACGTCTTGTTTGGTTTCCTATGTTTGCTGGTTTCATTTTAACTATGGAGAGTATCAGGGGAGTAGCACTTAATTTTATGCAGAGTATCATTCTTCGACCCAAAGTGTCGGATGTACGACACCTATGGGACCGCGTGGATCCCTTTTACGGTTCGGTTGGGGAGAAGATGTACACAAAGAGCGGATCCAACGATCAACGCGGGGATGTTTTACCCAGGTTCGGGCCGCTGAGTAGCGTAAAACCCTACTCCTGCTTTGGTTTATTGTGGGTGTTTGAGCTCAGATACACGGAGCGCTTCTTGGTGAACAGTACACAAGAAGGGTGGCTACGCATGCAGCTGGGCCAGAAAGCTCCTCCTCCCCTATAGCTTCGCCTTGGGCCTCCTTTTATATGACAAAGGGGTCACCAACAGTGGCGAACAGCAAGTACAAGAGGTGTAAAGTTGCTACAGTGTTTACATGCTTATCACTAACGATTTAGGACAAACGCATTAAATGCTCCACTTAGGTGTCCCTTACTTTCTTGGGGACGGAAAAAGAGCCCGTCCCATCAGCACCGCTTAACCCCATCCGCCGCTAATGCCATGACACGCACCCAGGAGGACAAACCCTAAACGACAGGCTGTTTGCTGCGCTGGAGCGGTGGCAGGGCGGCGGGATCTTGCCGGGTGCGAGTCCTTGCCGGGTCTTCGTGAGCTTTCCCGGCAAGATCTTGCCGGGAACCGAGCCTTCGGTCTTCTGTCTTCTGATCATTGGCCTGAACGCCTTCTTGATAATCTTGTGTTTGTTCCTAGCTGTCCCCCGGCAAGCCTTGCCAGGTCTTGTCTTGCTAGGAGATCATGCCGCTGGGGAGAAGCTTCTCCCCAACGAGCTCTTGTTCTTGCTTGTTAATATAATGCTTGCCAGATATGGTATTCGCCGGGAAGCTTGGCCTTGCCGGGGTTGCCAGGCAACAATCCTGGACGGGAATGACCCATGCTAAGAAGGTTGATGAGACCCTGGTTCTCATTACACCGACAGGAGCCCCCGGGCCCGCCTACAGCAGAGAACTCAAAGATCTCGATGCTGGAGGCGGGGCCAAATTTGGCGTGGGTCATGACTGCCATGCCCTTTCCTTCTGGAAGTATAGTTGTTTAAGAAAAACAGCCCTTGTCGGAGTGCATGGCTCGACGACAAGGTTGAAAGCCCCCGTATGGCTCGACGACAAGGTTGAAAGCCCCCTTGTCGGAGCGCAAGACTCGACGACAAGGTTGAAAGCCCCCTTGTCGGAGCGCATGACTCGACGACAAGGTTGAAAGCCCCCTTGTCGGAGCGCATGGCTCGACGACAAGGTTTGCTATTCTTCCGCCGAAGAATATTTTTGGAAAAGTTTGCGATTTCAGCAGAGAACTTTGACGTTCTCGATGCCGGTCTCCGGCAAAGATGTTGCCGGGAAGGCTTATGACTTCAGCGGAGAACTTTGACGTTCTCGACGCCGGCTTCCGGCAAGGATGTTGCCGGGAAGGCTTATGACTTCAGCGGAGAACTTTGACGTTCTCAACGCCGGCTTCCGGCAATGATGTTGCCGGGAAAGCTGCAAAGTAATCGCCCACCTGTATACCTGCAACACTGATTCGGACATGTAATGCCACGACAGCGTTTTAACACAACAAATTAATTAGCTTCTGGCTTTATGACTAATTTGTTGTAATTTTGACTTCTGCCGAATATTCCCTTGCTTGCCGGAACACTTTCCGGTGCGCACGATCCTGTCAGCAGCGCTTTGAGGAGCGGGTCCTTAGCGGCTTGCCGGGAACGCCGCCTCCCGAAAAAGGTTTTTCCTTCCCAGCTTTAGTGCAGCTGCTCACATCGCCGAGCGGACTCGAGGCGACAAGGAGCGCAACTAGCCCCGGGAAGGCTCCTCAGCATACGGGTTTATGCAGAAACCTTAAAATTAAACTTGCTAAGCCCTTTCCTTAAATGATTGCATTTTTGTACAATGAATCCCTACGCTTGCCGGAATACCTCCCGAATGCGCACGTCCTGGTCAATGGCGCTTAGGACCGGGTCCTGTCTAGCAGCCTATAGAGAACGCCGCCTCTTCGGGATTTTAACGCTCTAGAAACAACTACAGCTGCATCTGTGTTGCTGGGCGGACCCAGAACAACCAGGAGCGCAGAGTGTTTTAAGAGCGCTCCCCCGCGCACAGGTTATACAAAAACACCATCAAGGATAAGACTACGCAGCAGAAAGCGATTAAAGTTTTAGGACTTAGCTTTCGCAAGGAATTTCAGCCGCCCCCGCTTCTTCTTGGGCGGCATGACGATGAAGACGATCAAAAACTGACGCGCTGACCGCTAGATCGGGTTCGCGCAACCTCTCCCCCTCCCTGGCGTGCCAAAGATGTCGGATGTACGACACCTATGGGACCGCGTGGATCCCTTTTACGGTTCGGCTGGGGAGAAGATGTACACAAAGAGCGGATCCAACGATCAACGCGGGGATGTTTTACCCAGGTTCGGGCCGCTGAGTAGCGTAAAACCCTACTCCTACTTTGTATATTGTGGGTGTTTGAGCTCAGATACACGGAGCGCTTCTTGGTGAACAGTACACAAGAAGGGCGGCTACGCATGCAGCTGGGCCAGAAAGCTCCTCCTCCCCTGTAGCTTCGCCTTGGGCCTCCTTTTATATGACAAAGGGGTCACCAACAGTGGCGAACAGCAAGTACAAGAGGTGTAAAGTTGCTACAGTGTTTACATGCTTATCACTAACGACTTAGGACAAACGCATTAAATGCTCCACTTAGGTGTCCCTTACTTTCTTGGGGACGGAAAAAGAGCCCGTCCCATCAGCACCGCTTAACCCCATCCGCCGATAATGCCATGACACGCACCCAGGAGGACAAACCCTAAACGACATGCTGTTTGCTGCGCTGGAGCGGTGGCAGGGTGGCGGGATCTTGCCGGGTGCGAGTCCTTGCCGGGTCTTCGTGAGCTTTCCCGGCAAGATCTTGCCGGTAACCCAGCCTTAGGTCTTCTGTCTTCTGATCATTGGCTTGAACGCCTTCTTGATAATCTTGTGTTTGTTCCCAGCTGTCCCCCGGCAAGCCTTGGCGGGTCTTGTCTTGCTAGGAGATCATGCCTCTTGGGAGAAGCTTCTCCCCAACGAGCTCTTGTTCTTGCTTGTTAATATAATGCTTGCCAGATATGGTATTCGCCGGGAAGCTTGGCCTTGCCGGGGTTGCCAGGCAACAATCCGGGACGGGAATGACCCATGCTAAGAAGGTTGATGAGACCTTGGTTCTCATTACACCGACACAAAGTATCCCGTTAGTTCTTTTTTTTTCCTAATAGCATCGAACGTTGGATCGGAGGAACACGTTATTTGTGAAGATCATCATTCTTTGGATGGAAGGATCGTTAATTATGAAAATTATCATCGAGCGTTGAACGGAAGAATCACTAGAATATGTATGCTTCATTGAAACGCACAAACAATTATAGCGAGTAGACTTAATTTTGAAATACGATAAGAGCATCTACAGCCGGGCACCCCAAACACTCCTCAAACGCCCGGGCAGGCCGTCCGGTCGCTGACCGGTCACGAAAATCTGACCCAGACGGGCGCCTCAAACGGGTCTCAAACACCCGGACTGACCGGCACCCCTCATATCTAGATCAAATATGGGGCAGATATGGGGGCGACCGGGCGTGCCCGCCACGTTGGACTGACGATGAGGTCCCACGCGGAATCGCCCGGAAACCCGGTGGTCCGACGGACGCCTCCTCCGTCGCCACGGTGTGAACGACGCGTGGCGCCGCTCCGGCTCGCCGCCCGAGGCCAAATCCGGCTATTTAAGCCGGCCGGCATCCCCCAACCCTAGCCCATCCACCTTCTCCCTATCTGCGCCGCCACCCGAGCCCGTCCGCCTGCTCTCCCCCGCTCTCCCACGCTCTCCGGCATCGCCATGGTCCGGCGCAAGATCACGACGTACACTATGCTAACGCCGGAGGCAGATCGCGGAGGAGATCCAGGCGAGGCGCGGTGCCCGCATCGCTGCCGGGCTACCTCCGGACTCGCCGGAGCCGGAGGAGGGGGAGTGCTACTTGTAGACTGCGTTGGTATTTCCCCGAAGAGAAGATGATGATGCAGTATAGTAGAGATAAATATTTTCCTTAGTTAAGAACCAAGGTTATCAATCCAGTAGGAGAACCAACCAAAATTCCGTTAAGCGCACCTGCACACACAAGAACACACATTTGCACCCAACGCAAATAAGAGGGTTGTCAATCCTCTTAGCGGTTATTTGCAAGGATTAAATCTTATAGAGATAAATAGATAAACTAAAATACTAACTAAAATAAAAGTAAATAAATTGCAGCAAGGTATTTTTAGTTTTTTTATATATGATAAAGTAGACCCGGGGGCCATAGTTTTCACTAGAGGCTTCTCTCTCGAACACATAGCACACCGTGGGTAAACAAATTACTGTTGGACAATTGATAGAAAAGCAAATAATTATGATGGATTCATGGTAATGATCATGTATATAGGCATCACGTCCGAGACAAGTAGCCCGACTCCTGCCTGCATCTACTACTATTACTCCACCCATCGACCGCTATCCAGCATGCATCTAGGATATTAAGTATGAAACAGAGTAACGCCTTAAGCAAGATGATATGATGTAGACAAAGTAAACTCAAGCAATATGATTGTAACACCCCCCATGTATTAAGCTACAGTAATCCATCATGATTATGCTAAGTCACTTTGCTTTGCTATGCTTGATCACTATGGATTCATATCTCATTTCAAACTCCACTCATAAATCAATTCAAATTGCAAGTGAAATTTAAAGTTTCACAAAGATGGTTGCAAAATAGTCCATCATTTAGAAAATATTCCATAACAATTATTTGTTAAGGAAAACAACATCACTTATTTTCTTAATTGGGCTCTAGCAACTAAAACAGTACCAAATCGGCCTATTTATTCACCTTTCGATTTATGCAAAATTCAAATAACTTCAAACCCTTCCCAAACTTTTTGTGGCAGTGCCAAATGATGCATATAATTTATGTGGCAAAGTCCCATATTTTACAAAACTCATTTGCTAGCTAAATAAAATGCAAAACAGCTGCTGGAAAAGAAAATGGAGAAATCAAAGAAATAAAAGAAGAAAGGCTACTGTGCACTGGGCCTTAGTGCATAGTGACCGGCCCAACCCACCTCCACCTCTCCTTCAACCTCCCGCTACAGTGGGAGGCAGGGGAGCCGTGGCGGCCATCCGCAGGCCATGGCCACGTGCCGACCATTGGCGCCCCCCTTGCCGACTATATGTGCACGCCGCGGCCTCCCCCGAACCCTAGCCACCCCTTTCCCCCTCTCTTCGCATCGCCCTCCTCTCCTCCCGCACGCAACCGCGCCGCCGTCGCCATGCATCACCTCGTTCGCGCGCCCACGGTCGTCCCCGCGCAGTGAGGGCTCGTCCATCCGCTCCGCCGTCGACTACTACCTCGACTACGACCACCAGCTCGAGTCGGAAACCTCTGCAGCGCCGGATCGCCGCCGTCTTCATCATCGGGCACCGCCGGCGTTCGTCTACGATTCGACCTCACCGGAGCCTCCCCGAGCCCGCTTTGCTCACCTACAGGCTCGATGTGAGCTACTCTCCCGATTCCCCCTTTTCCCCTGCTCGATCCGCGCCATAGCCGCCATCCCCGAGCTCGCTGTGATGCCCCCGACTCAATCGTGCACTAATCATACACGCAAATGTGCATGATCAAGATCAGAGACTCACGGGAAGATATCACAACACAACTCTAGACACAAATTAAAGTCATACAGCTTTATATTACAAGCCAGGGCCATGAAGGCTCGAATACATAATTCAGCGAAAGCAACAATATCTGAGTACAGACATAATTAGACAAGTTTGCCTTAAGAAGGCTGAGCAAAACAACGACAACAACTAGATCGAAAAAGGCGCAGGCCTCCTGCCTGGGAGCCTCCTATCTACTCCTGGTCGTCGGTCTCCACGTAGTAGTAGGCTCCGTCGGTGTAGTAGTAGTCGTCGACGGGATCAGCTGACTCCAGGGCTCCGTCATCTGGTCGCAGCAATCGGGTAGTGGGGAAAAAGGTAGCAAAGCAACCGTGAGTACTCATCCAAAGTACTTGCAAGACTTACATCAGATCTATGCTAAGTATGCATCGGTATCAAAGGGAAGGGGCTGTATCTGTGGACTATACTGCAGAAACGCCAGAATAGAGGGGAAGGCCTAGCCTATCGAAGACTAGCATCTTGCAGCGTCTTGCAGCAACATAAGAGAGTAGAATAACATAACATGTAGTAACAAATATATATTAGTAACGCCCAGAGATCCTTCCTCGTCTACCCCACGAGGAAGCGATCCCGGAGCCATCATATCAATTTAGTGTCACATGTATCCAGTTCTAGTTGTAGTAGATCGGGATACAACTCCGAGCGTCCATTACCGTGGACACGGCTATTCGAATAGATAACTTCCCAGCAGGGGTGCACCAACTTACCCAACAAGGTTGATTAACTCTGGCCGGACACACTTTTCGGGTCATGCCCGGCCTCGGCTGATCGACACACCGTAGTCCTACCTAGGCTCAACAGAGAGGCCAGCACGCTGGTCTAAATCCTAAGTGCGAAGGGGTCATGGGCCAATCATCCTAAGCACTCCTGCGCGTTGCGAACGCGGCCTGGAGCAGACCCACCTCCTTATACAAGCGTAGGCGGTTACCGTCCAGCCGGGCGCGCACCGCTCCATTGCCGACGTCTGTGAGCTTTCGGAAGAATCGTATGACGCCGAGTGCCCATAACTTATCCCGCGTGGTGGTTAGTGCGAAAAGGCCAGAGGCCTACTCAGATCATATATCCAAACCCGTTAGTGTGTTGGGAGCTCGCGGTGATGATCAGTGCTCCTGTCTCCCTGTCTCGTGGTCTTACGACAAGGGCCAGGCCCATCCCTCTCCTGGGGCGGTCTCTGCCTGCCCGGTCGTGCCGGATCATTAAATCTCGTGAGTACCCTCATGGTCAACTCGACTTATCAAGAGACTGTCGGGAACTCAGGTCCACCTCTACCGGGGTGGTACCACCTGTCCCTTCAGTCCCGCAGTAACAGTTAAAAAAAGGGCAACCGTTAAAGTAGTTGTGGGTCCATACCATCAAGGTGAACTCAGAGGAATCACCCTCGGTAGGTTCACACCTGAGGTAAAATGTCAAGGTGAACTTGGAGGAATCACCCTCGATGGGTTCACGCTTGAGGTGCTGCACGACAGAGTCATCATCGGGAGTGGTGAGCGAGGAATCACCCTCGGTAAACCACACCTGATGTGCTACACTACAGAGATATCATCGGAAGTGGGACACGAGGCATCACCCTCGGCACTCAATAGTAGCCCTGCAGAGTCGTACAACTAAGGGGGGTACTGGTGGTGTATTCGGTCTTCGTACATCGATCACACTGATCGAGTCACCGGTAGTAAAGCATGGCAACAAGGACAAGGGTGTGGGGCCACTGATGGATCACTAATCAGCCTATACTAAGCATTTAGAACAACAGGTAAAGTATCAACAGCAGATTACAAAATCAGGCTATGCATCTGAATAGGAGCTATCAAATACAGTAGCAAAATCTAATGCAAGCATGGGAGAGAAAGAATGGGCGATATAGGAATGATCAAGGGGGTTTTGCTTGCCTGGAAGCTCCGCGGCAAGTGGCTGAACGTCTGCGACGTAGTCGTACTCTGTGGCGTCAGCGTCGGTCTCAGGGTCTACCGAAGAAGAAGAGGGGGAAGAAACAGAAAATATAAAGCAAACAGATGCAGCACAATGCATGACATGCCAGTATGCTATGCTAGGGGTGACCTAATGCAGTGCTAGGTGTTATAGACGGAGCGGGAAAATATCCGGAAATATTTCCCCGGCTTCAGGCATTTATCGGCCAGACGATCCAGAGGGGAAGGTTCCATGTTTGCAGCGTTGGGGGCATGTGGCAGGTATGTGGATGGCATATTCGGATTCGTCTTATTTTTTTGATCATTTTTTATATATAAATTATTTTCATCTGAGCTACAGTTTATTTTATATGATTTTCCAAAGTTTTAATAGTATTCTAGAATTTCTTCTATCTATTTCTTTTAATTATTAAATAGGCAGAATACTTTTTGCACCCACTAGGAGCTAGCCTAGTGGATGACAAGTGGGGTCCAGGGGGCCCAGTTGACCCAGTCAATGTTTGACTGGTCAACTGATGAACAGTGCAAGTGGGTCCAACTTGTCATTGACACAGATTTTTAATCAAGCTTTTAAATGAAATGGGTCCACATGTCATTGGGCCACTGGGCTAATTAACCACTAAATTAACTTAACCTAACCCTTTTCCTAATTAAACAGGGGTCGGGGCCCATCTGGCCGTGGCCCAGCCAGCCACTGGTGCGGCTGGGCATGCACGCACGACCGAGCCATGGCGTGGCCGACCGGCCAGGAAGCAGCGGCGAGCGGCGGCGCAGGGCTGCGGTAGCAGCAGCCAGCGGCAGTAGCAAGCAGCGGCTTCAGCGCATCTAGCAGGAGCAGCAAGCAGCTGCGGCGAGCGGGGCCGACGCGGCTGGGCGCGCGCGCTGGGCACGGCCGGAGCGCGGGGCACGCAAGGGCAGGCGCGGCCATGGCGCGCGAGCGCGGCTAGGGGCGGAAGGTCGCGGCCAGGGAGCGCGGCGGGCGCAACTCTGGACAGGGGTGGGGCAGTGGCCTACGGCGTCGGTTCAGAGGGGGAAACAGGGGAACTGGGAGAGGAGCTCACCGCGATGTCGAAGGCGAGCTCGAGGAGGCCGGGGGTGGACCGGAGCAGTGGCAAATGACGAAAAACGACAACGATGTACACGACGAAGACGAGCTCGATGGCGAGCTTACGGGCCGTCCCGGCTCGATTCGTTGCTCGGTGAAGACGAAGTCGAGGGTGGCGGTCCTCATGGACGGATCCACATGCGCCGGGGAGCACGTTGGCTGCGGCAACGGTGACGACGTGTGCGGTCACCGCGCGAGGTTCCGGGCTCGATTCCGAGCCGAGGAGGAGGAGGTTCGATGGGGAAAGTGAGGGGATCGGTCGAGAGCCGGCTAGGGTTTCTAGGGCATGCTCTTATAGGTCGAGGGGTGGCTACGTGGAGGCCATCCATGGCCATGGTGGTTGGAAGCATGCCACGGCCTCCTGTGCCTCGTGTAGCATGAGGTAGGGGATGGCCTAGGTGGGCTGGGCTGCACTGTGGCCACTAGGGCCCAGTGTAGCAGTAGGCTTTAGTCTTTTTCTTTTTTTCTGTTTCTTTTATTTCTCTCAGTTTTCTATTTAAATTAGCTACTAAACGATTTTTGTTAAATGTGAAACTTTGCACATAAATCAAGCACAACATTATTAGGTTGCACAAAATTTTTGGGGCCAATTGGAACTGTTCGAATTTAGCTTTGAATTTAAATGGGTTTACTTAATGCAGTTGGTCCAGTTTTAAAGAGGTTAAGGGCATTTTAATAATTCAAATGATCTTGGCTTCTACATGATAGATACTTAGTGATTATTTTCCATCCAACAAACATTTTTGTTTGACAGTTTGAAGAAATAATAATTTGACTTGCAATTCGAATTGGATTTTGAATTTGATTTTTGGAGAAGTGGCAATTTGCGTAGTAATCATGATGACATGGCATCATTAGGTTGAGATTACTGTAGCATGATTATCGGGGTGTTACAAATCTCCTCCACTAAAAGAAATCTTGTCCCGAGATTTAAGAGATAGAGTAGGGGGGAAGATTTGATTACGAAATTCTAATGAATCTTCTTGTTCTTGTTGCTCTCATTGAAGAGGTTGATCCATTATATTGATGTCGTCATTTCGCTGCATCAGGGCATCATGGTGAAATCGTCATCCTTTCTTCGGAATCTTCATCGTACTTACGAATAGGATAAGAGGGGAAACTCTATAGGGATGGATGTCTGAAAAGATTGGCATCCGGTAATTATCTCAGGGAAGGAGGTATAAAGTATCTCTCAACTCAGGAATTATATCGAGAGCAATATAATAAGGTGAAAGAAGTTTCAAACGGATAGGCAATCATTTAATGCCCAACCCAGAGCTTGAATGGGGTTCAGAGCAACGGGAATAAGTATTGCGTCTGATACCAGAATAGATCATCTCTAGGAAGGTGGCTCATGAATTACATACGAAGCCAAGTGCGAGGAATAACTTTGGAAACAGGGATGTACAGGAGAGTCAGGTTTCGATCTTGTGGAACTGTGGTTAGAGTGGATTAGGAGTCGGGAGGATGGTGACATCTTGCACGGTCACGATAGCAAGGCAGATCAAAGGATAGCTTGTCAGCTATGTCGGTAACAATGTCGGTACCAAGGGCGGGGAACGAAGAGAACCATTTTCCTGCTCGCAAGGCGAGGCGGACCAATAGGCAAAGTTCTCGTCCACCGGTGTTACCGGAATGTCATCAACAATAGTAACAGGGTTTTACTTGACAGGGTTGTACTTGGGGGTGTTGACATAAGCAGGGAATTATTACTGCTTAGATCATATAAATTACCAGAAAGGTTAAACAGACCAATGGAAAGGAAAATGTGATTATACACAAGTATTTGGAGTATATCCTTCCCAAGGATAATCAGAGCATGATATCCATGACAGGACAGCAAGTAGATAACCAGTTAGGTAAAGGGGCGAGGGAATTCATGATGTTACCCATACAACGGTGTTTGGATAATTGATCAAGAAACATTTAGCATTGCGCTTCCGATGTTCTTGTTGATATTCGGAATACCACAATCATGCTTTGGGGTAGCAATAATATGGTGTTTCAGGTAGGGGTTTGGGTATGAAGATCACAAGAAATATACAAGGACAACTACAAGCATAGCAAGGAATCCAAGGTATAACCAGAACATGACCAAGTCAGTGTTGGTAGGAAGTCATGGATGTTGTCGATGACAACACAAATCATCAAGGGGCAAGAATGGTATTTCTTATCATGGATTCTATTCCCATCTTGGAAGAAGTCAAAATGTTGACGATGATCACAACACATTTTGTCGAGAGGTTTCAAGAGGATGCAATCGAACAGCGACGGCATCAGGCAAGGGAATGACGAAGTGGAAAGTTATGGGAACAACAGATAAGATGCAAACTCGGAATCGGAGTTGCTTTTCAAGACAACAAAATGATGTTGAAAACTCGATGTAAGCCTTGCTCACGGTCTGAAGGATTCGTGCACCAAAGAAGGATGAGGTGGCACGCTCAAAGGTAGCATGATAAGGATGTAGCCGGTAGTCTAGGAATGACAAGATTGAGTTTAAATTTCCCAGCAACAAATTACTAGGGGTATTGAATTGAAGTGCGGATTCGATTCACGAATCGGTGTTCTCGGTTGACAACAACCCAGAACCCGTGGAATGACTAAGACAGGGAAAGGTATTACTTCATCAAAAATTCATAAGATGTAGTGCAATGGCATGATATCCTCGAGATACCAGGGGGTAATACCCGAAGGTAGAACATAATAGAAGCTGAACTAGATCGTTGATCTGCGGACGGTAGGTGCTTCAACTATGTCGAAAAATAGATGAGGCACGGGAATGGATTCCTTTCAGATATATTGAATAAGGACAGCATGGTCGGAACCATAACTGCAAGGGATCAAATTTAATGATACCGGAAGAATTATTCAAATGATTAAATATTTTACAAGAAGCTTCTGTGACGGTCTACATCGTTTCCATGGGCATGAACACAAAGTTCAAGGTCGACTTCCACTTCTTCAATGCATAACCTTTCATTCACTTCTTGTTTTCAAAGAAGATGTAGTGTTGAAATTTTATCTGACAGAACGCCAGTAGAGTATAACCCGCATACTTCCGGGTGTACACAGATTAGGGAAGGCATAGGTTCAACCCGTCGGGGGATCTTAGGAACATATACCACAAACTTCAAGAGTAAATAACACAAGCTCGATAGCAGAGCATGGTTGACAATAGCAGAGGATACAATTTACCAAAGGCATTATGTATCAGGGGAAGAACTCACAAGGTTATTCAATATGAAGGACACTGTCGGATAATAATCCAACAAAGGATCTGGCGGTCCACAAAGGATCTGATGTGAGTATCGGTACCCAACCAGAAGAAGAACGAATGCAAAGGCATCGGATTATAGAAACATCTGAATAATTCGATGCTTAAATACAAAGAAATTATGATTTCTAGATCGGTGTATCAAAATCAGATGCTCTGATCAAATATGAGTAAGTTGAATAGACTTAGAGGCACAATCGGTCAAGGTTTGATTGGCTAAAAACCAGCTCATGCCCGATTGACGTCTGAGCCGAAAGGATAATTCCTAAGGATCATTTGATGATTGCGAGTATTTGCAGACACATTGAATCATTAGGCTCAAAATAGCAACGACAAGGGATGTCATCGAAGATTACTAGACATATGGGATTTACCATAAAGCAAGCAAGCAAGAATTTCAAGAGCAATAGGCTGCAGAGGATTTTCGGAAGATAAAATAGCCTTATGAAGTATTTTGCGAAATACATGAACAACTGGGGATGAACGAATCCTCGGTAAGTGTGAGGAATTATTCATAGGTGTATTCATGCAGGAAGGAGCTGCAAGGTAGTAGGCACAAAGGATTCTCCGAATATAGGAAAATGTTTCGGGGTATCTTGTAATAACAAGAGCAACAGGGAATGATTGTATGAATGGCAAGTGTATGTAGTTATCCATAGGGATTTATCGGTGGTAGGGAATTGCAAAAGCAGTGGGCACAAGGGTCGCGGGAAAGCATCGAAGAGTGCTTCCGGATATCTTGAAATATCTAGGGATGATCGGGAATGAGTGGCTCTCCGGAATGAAGTCGTTACGAGAACCTAGAGTTAGAGTTAGCAAAATCTTTAACCCGGAAAGAAGAGAGATCAGAATCCCAGAGTAGAGGAATAAAAGATCCTAATCCCATCCATTTGGCGATGTGGGCCCGTAAGCCACACAACAACGTTAGTAAAATAGTTTTTCAAAGACTAGACTCAACTTCAGCCAAGGAGTTGGAAAGGGGCTTCCTACAGGCAGTCGGCTCTGATACCAACTTGTGACGCCCCCGACTCAATCGTGCACTAATCATACATGCAAATGCGCACGATCAAGATCAGAGACTCACGGGAAGATATCACAGCACAACTCTAGACACAAATTAAAGTCATACAACTTTATATTACAAGCCAGGGCCACGAAGGCTCGAATACATAATTTAGCGAAAGCAACAATATCTGAGTACAGACATAATTAGACAAGTTTGCCTTAAGAAGGCTGAGCAAAACAACGACAACTAGATCGAAAAGGCGCAAGCCTCCTGCCTGGGAGCCTCTTATCTACTCCTGGTCGTCGGGCTCCACGTAGTAGTAGGCTCCGTCGGTGTAGTAGTAGTCGTCGATGGGATCAGCTGACTCCGGGACTCCGTCATCTGATCGCAGCAATCGGGTAGGGGGGGAAAAGATAGCAAAGCAACCGTGAGTACTCATCCAAAGTACTCGCAAGACTTACATCAGATCTATGCTAAGTATGCATCGGTATCAAAGGGAAGGGGCTGTATCTGTGGACTATACTGTAGAAACGCCAGAATAGAGGGGAAGGCCTAGCCTATCGAAGACTAGCATCTTGCAGCGTCTTGCAGCAACAGAAGAGAGTAGAATAACATAACATGTAGTAACAAATATATATTAGTAACGCCCAGAGATCCTTCCTCGTCTACCCCGTGAGGAAGCGATCCCAGAGCCATCATATCAGTTTAGTGTCACATGTATCCAGTTCTAGTTGTAGTAGATCGGGATACAAGTCCGAGCGTCCGTTACCGTGGACACGGCTATTCGAATAGATAACTTCCCTGCAGGGGTGCACCAACTTACCCAACACGCTCGATTAACTCTGGCCGGACACACTTTTCGGGTCATGCCTGGCCTTGGCTGATCGACACACCGTAGTCCTACCTAGGCTCAACAGAGAGTCCAGCACGCTGGTCTAAATCCTAAGTGCTAAGGGGTCATGGGCCAATCATCCTAAGCACTCCTGCGCGTTGCGAACGCGGGCTGGAGTAGACCCACCTCCTTATACAAGCGCAGGTGGTTACTGATACGTCTCCAACGTATCTATAATTTTTGATTGTTCCATGCTATTATATTATCAATCTTGGATGTTTTTATATACATTTACAGCAATTATATATCATTTTTTGGGACTAACCTATTAACTTAGTGCCCAGTGCCAGTTGCTTTTTTTTGCCTGTTTTTGGTTTTCCAGAATATCAGTACCAAACGAAGTCCAAATGCCACGAAACTTTTTGGAGATTTTTTTCTGGACATAACAAGTACTGGAAGCTTCGGGACAGGGCCAGAAGATTAAGCAGTCGCCCACGAGGCACCAGGACGCCCGATCGGACTGACTCCCAAGAGGGGGCTTAATTTTCGCCATCCCCCCGCGCCTCCCGCCTCTCTCTCTTTCTTTCACCTCTCTCTCTCTCACACCCGCGCCCGTTCCCCTCTCTCACCGCCGCCGCTGCCCCCTCCCCGCCCTCTCGCCGCCGCCCCCTCCCCCCCTCTCTCACCGCCGCCGCCGCCCCCTCCCCGCCCTCCACCACCGCCTGCCCCCCTCCCCGTGGCGCACCTCCACCACCGCGGCGCCGCCCCCTCCTCACGGCCCTCCTGCCACCGCCGCCCCCTCCCCGGCGGCCTCCTCTCCTCGCCGCTGGCCTCCACTCCTCGCCGCCGGCCGCCCTGCCCCCTGCCCCTCTCTGGTGAGCTTCCCCTGCCCCGCTTTTAATTTTTTTTTTCTGTTTTTCTAATTAGATTTTTTGTTTTCTGTTTTTAGATGTTTTGCAAATAGTTGTTTAGGTGTTTGGGTAAATAGGAAAAAATATTTAGACATTTAGGTAGAAAAAAAACCTAGAAGAAAAAAAAGAAGAAAAGAAGATGAAAAAAAAGGAAAAAGAAAAAAGAAAAAGAACAAAAAATAATAATAAGAAGAAGAAACAGAAGAAGAGGAGGAGGAGAAGAAAAAAGAAGAAGAAGAAGAAGAAAAAAAGAGGAGAGGAGGAGAAGAAGAAGAGGAAAAAAGGAAAGGAAGAAGAAGAAGAGGAGGAGGAGGAGAAGAAAAAAGAAGAAGAGGAAGAAGAAGAAGAAAAAAGAGGAAGGAGGAGAAGAAGAAGAGGAAAAAGGAAAGGAGGAAGAAGAAGAAGAAGAAGGAAAAAAAAGGAAGAAAAGGAAGAAAAGAAAGAAGAGGAAGAAGAAGAAAAGAAAAAACCCCGACCCCGACACGGCACCTCGACCCCGACCCGACAACCCGACCCCGACCCGACACCCCGACCCCGACACCCTGACCTCGATCCCGACCCCGACACGGCACCCCGACCCCGACCCGACAACCCGACCCCGACCCGACACCCCGACCCCGACACCCCGACCCCGACCCCGACCCCGGCACGGCACCCCGACCCCGACCCCGACCCGACACCCCGACATCGACACGGCACCCCGACCCCGACCCGACACCCCGACCCCGACACCCCGACCCCGACCCGACACCCCGACCCCGACACCCCGACACCCCTGACACCGCGACACCACGACACCCAGACACGACACCCCCCGACACCCCGACCCCGACCCCGACCCCGACACCCCGACACCCCTGACACCCCGACACCACGACACCCAGACACGACACCCCCCGACACCCCGACCCCGACACGACACCCCGACACCCCGACACCACGACACCCCGACACCACGCCACCCAGACACGACACCCCCGACCCCCGACACCTCTTCGGCCTCCTGTTGACCGAAAAGGTGCTCTTCGGCCTTCCAGAGGCCGATGGGGTCATATATTTGTGAATTATGAGTTAGGAAGTATATTTCCCGATTTTGTTAAGAAAAACATCATATATATTTGTGTTGATCGGGTGGATTTAAATGTGCAGTTCTTCGGGGCTGCGAGGGTCTGGTGTTCAACGACCTCCCCGTGCGTTCGACGAGCTCTGCCCCTGCGTTCGTGGGTGAGCACAAATGACATCTCCTCCTCCCCCCTTCATTTGCTCTGTTCCGGTCTTCGTGCCGATGAAACTTGCTAGCTATAGGTGTCAATCATCAGTATGCGTGACCACTATGTGTCTCCCGTTCGAAAGGGTTACATCTATAAATATGCATGCATTTGCATATTTATAACCGTGATTCTTTCGAATTGTCCAACGTTATCCATGGACAGCCCGAGTATGTGTAGATTGGGTTCGTTTTCCCATATGCTCTGCTCCGGATCCGATGCAGAATTTCGTCAGTGCCTCCCTGTTGTTCTCCGGGTACACATCCTCTCTGCTTATTGCCAAGACGTGTATCAGGAGAACAGCGGGGAGGTGCTGCCGAAATTTTGCGTCGGATCCGGAGCAGAGCATGGGAAAACGAACCCAATCTACACATACTCGGGTGGGATTAGGACCTATCTTTACCTACTAGCGTCTAGGTTGCATGGACGTAATAAAACTGACAAACTCTATTAACTGATGAATATGGTTTGCTGAATTATGTATATATTTCTTGTGTGTCCAGTAGCTAGGCAAGATGAGTGATCGTGCGTGGATGTACACCGGTCACACTAGTCAGAAAGACATGACCCATGAATGGCTAAGAAAAACCAAGGGGTTTGTGAGAGCCGCATTTGCAAATGGACAGGAAACAAACTGGTGCCCCTGTGTCGACTGCGACAACTTTCATAAGAAGTCCGAGTTTGAAATGATCAAACACCTGCAGAAGTTGGGTTTTACGCCTGATTATACGGTCTGGACATTTCATGGTGAGTCTGCCCAACGTGCCAGAGCTGAGGAGGGCCGTCGTCGCACCGACGAGCATGGTACCGGGATGGAAGACATGGTGGAAGACTTTGATGATGCTCAGGATTCGGACGATGAGATGGAGGAATCTGCAAAGGCCTTCAATGATATGTTGGAGTCTTCAAAACGTCCTCTCCACGAGCACACTGAGCTTTGTCAGCTGGATGCCATCGCACAAGTAATGGCTCTGAAGGCTCAATTCAACTTGGGCAGAGAATGCTACGACGCGATGATGACACTATTTGGACACTTTCTACCCAAAGGCCATGTAATGCCTGCAAACCTGTACCAGTCGGACAAAATCCTCCGTGCACTTAAGATGCCCTATGAGAAGATAGATGCCTGTGAGAAAGGATGTGCCTTATTTAGGCTTGAGTATGCGGACTTGAAGTATTGTCCCGTTTGCCAGTCTTCCAGGTATGTTGAGGTAGACAACGGTATGGGTGAGAAGAGTCAGACAAAAATCCCAGTTAATGTTCTTCGGTATATGCCAATCATACCAAGACTTCAACGTCTTTTCATGGTCGAAGAGACGGCCAGACAGATGACATGGCACAAATTGGGCAAAAGAACCGAACTAGATGCAGATGGGGAGCCGATGTTGGTACACACATCGGACGCTTTTGCGTGGAAGCGCTTCGATGCAATACATCATGCTAAAGCGGCAGATCCAAGGCATCCTCGAATCGCCATAAGCACGGATGGATTCAATGTGTTTGGTATGATGGCAGCTCAATACAGTTGTTGGCCTGTATTTGTCATTCCACTCAATCTCCCCCCGGACAGATTATGCAAAGAAAGAACATTTTCCTGACGTTGATAATTCCGGGGCCCAACTATCCGGGGAAGAATATGAATGTGTACATGCAGCCGCTTAAGGATGAACTGCAAGAAGCTTGGGATAATGGGATCAAGACATACGACGCCGCTACAAAAAAACTTCCTAATGCGTGCGTGGTACATGTACTCGATGCATGACTTGCCGGCGTATGTGCTATTCGTTGGCTGGTGTGTGAATGGAAGGTTCCCGTGCCCCACATGCAAGGCAGCTCTTGAGATTCGTCGGCTGCAGGCGGGTGGCAAGTTTTCTTGCTTCGACATGCATAGACAGTTCCTGGATCCTCGCCATAAGTTCAGAAAAGACAAGAAGAACTTCATCAAAGGTAGAGTTGTCAAAAACTCTGCACCACCTGCGTTGACAGGCCAACAGACCCTGGATCAGTTCAACTCTCTCGAGCCGGATCCGGAGCATCCAGGGTATTTCAAGGGGTATAATTCTGAACACGCCTGGACTCACAAGACATGCTTGTGGGATCTGCCTTACTTCAAAGACCTCCTTTGCCCACACAACATCGACGTGATGCACATTGAAAAGAATGTCGGCGAGGCCCTCTTTGGTACATTGTTCGGCATAGAGGAGAAAACAAAGGACAATCCTAAGGCTAGAGTTGATCAGGAGGCTCTATGTGATAGACCGCTACAAAATATGCGACAATCGAAAGGAAAGCAGAACTGGACGAAGCCAAAGGCATGGTTCAATCTTGGAAGGCCAGCTATGAGGGAAAGTATCCTGTGGGTGAAAAAGGAGTTGATGTTCCCCGATGGGTATGCAGCGAATCTAAAGAGGGGAGCGAGCCTTGAAAAATTGAAAATATTTGGTCTCAAGAGTCATGATTGGCACATATGGCTTGAGCGGGTAATGCCGGTGATGTTGCGTGGCTTTATCCCTGAGGATGAATGGCTAGTACTGGCAGAGCTGAGCTATTTCTTCCGTGTTCTTTGTGCGAAAGAACTATCGCCTGGCTTGCTAGAAGAACTGGAAGAGTTGGCGCCGGAGTTGATCTGCAAGTTAGAGAAGATCTTTCCACCGGGCTTCTTTAATCCAATGCAGCATTTGATTTTGCATCTCCCGACCGAGGCACGATTGGGGGGGCCCGTGCAGAATCATTGGTGCTACGCAACTGAGAGGATGCAGAAGACGCTTCGAGAAAAATGTAAAAATAAACGTCGAATTGAAGCATCGATGGCCGAGGCATTCATTACTGAGGAGGCGGCAAACTTCGTGACAGCACACTACGAAGCCAAAAATCGTCATTTGCATAATCCGAAGCCTCGGTACAATGCTGACGACCCTAAAAAGGGTGGATCCCACCTCAGCCTATTCAAAGGGAAGCTCGCACCAGCCGGTGCTTATACTTCCTTATCGCTGGATGTCGACGAATGGCGGACCATTACGTTGTATATCTTGAACAACCTAACAGAAGTGCGGCCGTACATCGAGTAAGTTCTCGGTACATTGTTTCGCATCCTCTAATTCCTTTGAACTGCTCTTATTCCCGGATATTTGATACAGTCGATACGTCGCCAAATTCTCGTATGGAGCGGTGATCCAAAAGGATTCCGTCGAAGAGTATGAGCTTCTGGCAATGCATGGAGGCGGCTATCCCGGTTTCATCTCTTGGTTCAAACAAACGGTAATTTCCATTAGACCATTTCATTTCTTCGTCTAATTTCCGGCTAATGCAACAATCCTTTCGTATTAAACTTGTAGGCTAGTTCAGAGTCTATGGACGCCGAATTGAGACAAGTCGCTAATGGTTTTGACTATAAGGTCCGTTCATTTGACAAATACGACATCAACGGGTATCGCTTTCGTACCTATGGCAAAGAGCTATCTATGGCCGACCGAAAGTCTACAAATTGTTGTGTCTCTGCTATCGGCGAAGGAGGTACCGAGTATTATGGAAGAGTTGAAGCAATTTATGAACTTCTATTCTATGGTGCAAACCCACCGAAAGTCGTAGTCTTCAAATGTTATTGGTTCTAGCCGAAGGAGACTAGAAGGACTCATGAACATCTAGGGCTAGTCGAAATCAAACAAAGCACCCATTTGGATGTTCCCGATGTCTATATTACGGCTCAACAGGCAACCCAAGTTTTCTATCTACCGTGGGCCTGCCAAAGTGATCCAAATCTCAAAGGTTGGGATGTCGTTTATGAAGTGCCGCCACATGTTAGACCACCTCCCCCCAATGAAGAGGATTATGAACCTCACATTAACCCAGACACATATGAAGGAGAATTCTTCCAAGAAACACGTCTTTCCAAAAAACGTTTCAAGAACCGCTCTACTTCACCTCAGAACATTGAAGTAGACAGCGGCAGTGAATCCAAGCCTGAACCGGAACAAGAAGAGCCGGAACAAGAAGAGGTTACTGCTGCGGATGACCTGTCAATGCTTGACCGATTACGTACAGGAGGCCTTCCACATGTTGATGCATTTATTGATGATGATGATGAGCACGTCATTACTGATAGTGATGATGATGATGCATTTATTGACCCCGAAGCATATATAGACGATGATGATGCATTTATTAATGATGACGATGAAGATTAATATTATAGTTCATGTCAGGTATTCAATTATTATTATGTACATATATATTATTAATTGGTTCATGTTAGGTATTCAATTTTTTATTATGTTCATGATGATGATACACTTAAATTATATTCATGTCAGGTATTCATTTTTTTAATGTTGTACTAACTTCGTTTACTCTTTGTCATTGCAGGTGTTGACAGATGGTGGGCGCGGGTCGAGAGCGCTCCGAGGCTCCTTCCTCGGCGCGTGGTGGGAGGGGTACTTCCATCCCACCCCACCACCCCCGGAGAGCGCTGGATCTCAGTATGCAGACACCGGCGGGCGCTTCTTCTTCGACCGGGAGAGGTCGGGGGGGGGGGGGAAGAAGGTTGGTAGAGGTGGACGTGGCGGCGGGAGAGGTAGGAAGGCTGCTACTACGCCTTCCTCGCCGCCAC